>JAVQMF010000051.1:26022500-35515000 GCA_032878935.1 Erythrophleum fordii
TGCTTTATAGAACCATAATTAAGCCATATAAAAAAGTGGGCTTCCATATTGTGTATGTAGTGTTAGAGCTTGTTTTAAGAATGTAATTGGATCTTATTTGATGTATTTAGGCCAAAAGAATCATACTCCACCCACTTGCAAGTGTGTGACTAAAAGAAGGAAAGAGCAATCAAAGAAAGGTGTGTGTGTGTGTGTTTGCATTCAAGATAGATCTCTAACCTTTCTCTTATACATTCTTAATTGTTGTCTTGTCTTTAGATGTGTGTATGTATATTTATGCTATAAGAAATGTTTTTAGCTATTTTCTACATGCCATGATACTATTATGTGCATAAAATATATTTTATGAATGTGCTATAGCTTGAATGAACTTGGTGAAGCTAAAAATCCCTTAACAAAGGGGAGGATAAGCCAAAAGTCCCTAGAATTAGGTGAGACAAAACCAAAAGTTTTAAGAAGAGTGAGGCTTAGTTAAAAGTCCCTTGAAAATGGGTGAGGCAAGTCCAAAAGTTCTGAAAAAGGGGGTGAGGCTAAACTAATGCTCTTAAAAGCCAATGTATGATATATATGAGCTTCTTGCACATGAAAATAAATTTATGTATGGTTACTAGTATCTTAATGTTCATATACACATTCTTGGACTTGAAAATATAGCTATTATGTATGATTGAAAGGGTTAAGAACTATTGGAATTCTTAGAATCTCACTCTTTCTTCCCCAATATCTAACCATGTCTAGGTGAGCCAAGTAGGCCAAGGAGTGGGAGCCTACAAGCATAAGAAGCAAGACTTTGGCATACGTATAGAGAAATGAGTTTTGTAAATGTATTTTAATGTCAAAAATTATAACCATGAGTGATGTAGACATTTGAGTACACTTAAATATATGTAGACATGATGTATGGAATGGTTTTGGATTCATATGAATGAGTATATATGATTTGGCCACCAAAGACCTATTATGTGTTATGCTTCCAATGTGAACAATTGCATGAAGCATAGTGGAAATGAGTTCCATGATATTTTGAACCAAATGATATATCCCCCTAGGTTGTGAATGTGGTTTTGGTTGTGCCCAAGTAGCCATAGATAAGGAAGAAAGCAATTTGACCCCATTTTGAACTAATTGAAACATGAAATTTGACCATTTTGTGTGCTAAACCAAAATCTGACCACATGAGTGAGTTTTTCCATAAAATTTGGCTAACATGTAAGTCTCATATAAAGCTTTTCATAAAGCTAAAGAGTACCTAATTTGGAGTTATAAAGAATTTATTATGATTTTTCAAAGTTGGAAAAAATATGCTAAATGGTAGAGTTCATTGTTTATATGGTTAGATTTTTTTTCCTTGTCACTCATGGTTCAAATAGTGTCTAATAGCTATGAACTTTTACAAGCATAGATATCATAAGCTTTCCATAGCCACCGAGATCATCCCATATAGAGCTCTGTAGAGGGAGAACCAAAATTTTAAAATTTCATGATGGTATTAGGGATGTAACAAGACCTCTGGTATCATTCCATAAATGTTCATGGGCTAAATGCATTTGTTTTAGTCTAGAGTTATTTTTAACCTCTATTTAACACCCACAGATTTTTAGAATGGTATGGTTTGCTAGGTTTGATTTTTCTAGAGTTAGTTAAGGATTTTTTATATTTATATCAGTAACTTGTGACAACAAACCTAGGCAGTTGGACCTTTGGTACTTTTCTATTGTCAATCGTGGATGTTTTCATGGCCTGAAATGATTTTTAACCTATAGTTGACATTCAAAACTTTCCAAAAAGATATCATTTACATGATTTTTATTTTTATAAAATTAATTATGATTTTTCAAAATTTGCATCAGAAATCTAATACTAGAACCCACGAGCAAATTTTTGTTTTTCTGGTGCATGGTGTAAAATCCAAGTTGTATGGATTATTTTATGATGTTTATGAATTGTATGGATAGATTATGAGTGGAAGATAATATTGAAGAGTTCATGGGGTCCATGGAATAAAAAACAAAAATTTGAGGGTTTACGTAACACGATTAAATGCATTATTTTTATTCCATTTTCCATGATTGCATATGTATGAAGCTCACTTGTAAGGAAGAATGGCTAGAGAAATATGGTGTTACATCTTGTGCTCTACTAGAGATGACATTAGCTAGTTTGCTTATTTGAATTTGTAAGTTTCCAATAGCGACATCTTGCTTGGCAATAGTGACATTTTGCTTGGCCATAATGGTATCTTGCTTGACCATATATTGCTTAATCATAACCTCCAAGCTTGGTTCCTTCTTTTGAATGGGATGCTTTCTTGCAAACGAAAATTGGTAGGTGGGATGGGTATGTTGCATATGATGGACAAGCTTGACTTTGATTTTAAGAAAAATTTTGCTTTTGACTCTGACTAAGAATATAAATTTTCTCATAAAAATTGTTATGATTCTTATTGAAATCACCCTCTATCTTTACATTTTTAATAATATAGGCATTGTTCTCTATGGTGACCTTCCTTGCAATTATCACAAATTATGTTCAAGTATTGAGAATCAATAACATGAGCAACATAACTAGTGTTCAAATCATAATTATCAAACCTCCTATCAAATCTAGTCATCTAAGCTATCAATTTGATCATGATATAAAGTTCATACTCATTAGTTGCCCTATTTGTCAGCTAAGGATAATCCATAATTAAAAACAAAAACAACAAAAGCTAAAAGTGAACACAAATATCAACAACATCAGCACACAAATATAAAATGCAAACTAAAAGACTTAACTACTTATAACAAAATATAAACAAAACTATACAAGGCTTAAGTTCATATCAAGTAAGCTTGGTATTAATATTACCAAGAACCTTGTGAACAATCCTCAATAATGATGCTAAAAACTTGTTCTATGAAAGTGTACACACAAGTATATATATTGCACAAATAATATAGTGAAGAGTAGAGTATTGTTCCTATGAGGATTTGTCAATAAGCTAATTGCTAAGTACTAAAATTGAGTAGCTTAATCAAGATCAAGCAATCAATAAAATGGATGGGAAATATAAAAATAACAACATAAATGGAGAAACATGATTCTAGATGAAATTAGGAAGTAAAAAGGGTTAGGATTGTAATTTCCCTAGCATTTCATAGGAAATCCATCAACCACTTTCCACATTGCTCTTAATGATAATCATTGCTAACTGAGGTCTCTAATTTACCTACAAATATTTTCCAAATTACATATAGGTATTTCCCTGACTAATTTATAATTCCTTATACAATTGATTAAGAGACTTAATTAAGAATGGGTTATAATATGGCTATGTGAGACTGAAAGATATATTTATATCCTATAAGCAAATCAATACACTCAACATTGCAAGCTTCATGAACTTATATTATCTAATCCATGGTCTAGTTCTAAAATCCCTGTCCTAAGTTTATTTAAGTTATTTAAATTATCTAATAGCTTTCATACACTTAGAAGCATGAAGAACAATGATTGAGGAAGTAAATCATACCATAAATTGCAAGTAAAGAGAGTAATTACAACCTATTACATGCTAGGATTCATCCCAATCCTAAATTAAGATGTTTAAGTCCTAAATACGATACAATCCAACATCAAAATTAGAGGAATTAACAGAAACATCATGGAATACAAAGAAAAGGAAAGAATAGAGAAAACTAAGAATGATCTTTACTTCTCATCAACTAAGTCCTCCTCCACTCCCAGGATGCTCTAAGCCATTCCTTAAACTCCCAAAGTAGTCAAAATGATGACCTTTTGCAAATGGTGAACCAAAACCCCTAAAAGCATTTAGCAAACAAAATGGCATCATTTTATTTTATGCGAAGGAATTTGTGACTTCAGCAAGTGAAGTTGTGGTGCTGCAGCTTTCTAAATAAGGCCTTTAACTTCTTTCTTCATGTGAAGTCACAACTTCAAAACTTGAAGTTGTGACCTTGAGCTTAAATTATAACCTGATTGAAGCTACGACTTGAGATTAAGATCGCAAAGTTGATTCTTAAAGTTGTGACTTTAATGCATTCTATTGTTAAAACTCCCATTTTTAGGCTTTTACACTCTAAATGTCCAGTGTTCTTGCTTCAAGATGGCTTTGGCTTAATTTTTCTTGTATTTATAACATATAAAAATAGCCAATGTATGAGCAATTTATAATTTAACCAAAATTAAGCCAAAACTTTTCATCTATGTATCAAAACTTTGAATATGAAGCTATTTACATTAATAATGCACATTTTCCTAAAATTAAATGTATTTACTTTAAAATCAAACACTAAGAACTTAATTCCTAGTGAAAAATGTGCAAAGTAACATGAATAAATAAAACTTAAAATAGCTTCCTCTAATGCTTTAGGTTTTTAAGGACATTCTTCTTTTGCCTTTAGTTCTTCTAAACTTTTTCCAATGACTTGTCTACATAGTAGACTAATGGAACTCAAGATGTTATCGCGTTGGTGACAATAATTTTCTCTAATAACCCTAAATTATTCCTCAAGGCTATTTAGGCTAGCACTTACCATAGTAATTTAGAAAGTCACAGTTAGTAGTATGTTACCCATAATACTTCCAAATGATGATTTTTGCAATATGAGGTAGTGTGTGTTTGGAAAAACCTTTTCATCCCCCAAACCGTGTTTTGTACAAAGCAACAATGTGTTGCTTCTATGTAACAGTGATTGGTAAACGTGATTTTAGCTTCGCCACATGCATATCCAAACACACTAGTAGAAAAGGCTAAAGATAGGAGAAAAATGGTTGAAAAATGAATTTTGGAGCATCTAGCATGTGGAAGCAAGTGCAAGTGCATGAGGCCCGCACACAAGGAGCTTCTTTGGTATGTGTCAGCATTTTTTACGATGGGTCTTTAGGGATGCTCCAATTTTTGTTGGGTGGTTTTAATAGTGTGGTCATTTGATTGATTTGGAATTTGAAGGTGTGAGATTTGGCTCAGACAGAGGCATTTGCCAATTTTCTAGCAATGAAGGCATGATTGGAACAAGGGAGCCTTGCTTTAATATCATGTGATGTAGAACAAAAGAGGAAAAAAGGGAAAGTGAAGAAGAACAGAAGGAGATGCAAAAGAAAATAAAAGGGGTAAAAGGAAACTTATGGATAATCTAACACTTTATTATTAATCAAGGTTAGGTTAACTTTAGTACAATTGCTAAGGCCTTTATATGGAGCCTATAAGATTACTCATAATAATTTTAAAAGTAAAAGATAACATAAAATTTTAATACTACTAAAAGATAATTGCATAATCTTAATAAAAGAAAATTATTAAAGATTAACAAAAAGATAACTAAAGATAATTAATAAAACAAAGTAATTTAAAATTAACTCATAATCCTCATCATAATAAAATATTATATTTTATATTTATCTTTAATCTCTAATTCACAAATAATTAATAATGTCTTTTCTATTCTTTTTCCATTTTTCATTAATATGTTTGGTGGAAAAAAAATAAAAGAGTAAATTACACATATCTTCCATAAATTTTGTTAAAATTACACGGATCTTTCCTCTATTTTCAAAATATGCAAGATTTCTCTTGACACAAAAAGTTGTATTACACTTTAATACACTTTTAAATTTCTTGACTAAAATAACCTCCATTGACTCTCTTACTTTTTTTCCAAAGGGTATTTGAGTAAAAAAATTGAATAAATTGTATATTTTAAAAATAAAGAAAATGTCTATATAATTTTAGTAAAATTAAAAAAAGTGTGCATAATTTACTTAAAATAAAAACTATTCTTAGTCTCAATATATAAGAAGTGTTTTGTGGATCTTTAAAAAATTGAATATTTTGTATATTCTAGTTAAATTTGACAAATTATTCTATTAAAAAAAGGGGGAGAGATAGAAATTCATGTAGTTGAATATATTTTACTTAAATTAGGCAAATTGAATTAATCATAGTCAGCATCAAGGATTTTAGCAAAATAAAATAAAGGAAGGGGGGAGAGAGAGAGAGAGAGAGTGTGTGTGTGTGTAATTTATGTTTTGAATCCTAAAAACAAACTCTTATAATCTTTTTTGGTCTTCCCCTTTTCTAAAAAGCGACCCATAAACCCTTTTCTTACTACAATCTAGTAATCTTTTCTTTACTCCTGCTTCAACTCTTTTATTGTAGACCGTTTTTTAATTTAAAAAAATGTACATGGGATCCCCTTTAAATTTGTTTTGTGCTAGACTAGCATCAAATTCATAAAAATAATAATAATAATGGAATGCAAAGTCTAACACTTTATGATCCTATAATTTTTTTTTTAAATATAAGTATATAAAAAATAAATTAAAATTTATAGTTAAGTGTCAAAGTGATTAATTCTAGACACTGTAATAACACTATCAAAAAGCCCAATTTAATGACCATCGATAAACCATGGTATAGTGATGGTTTTAAAACTATCATTAAAAATTGCATTTTTTTGTAGCTGTTTTGATTGTTGCTAAATCATTTGTTTAAATTTTAAACATAATAAATTTTTTTTAAACTTTTATTAATAGACCTGTGCTTAAATATGTCCACAAACAAAATCAATATGTCATTAAAATTACAAATAGTTATTTTATTACCATTATAAAAAAGTCAAAGTATAAATATAAATAAAATTTGTCCAAATTAATTATTCATGTTACTTACAAATCTAAAAATTATCTATTTTTTAAAACAGAAAAAAAAAATCCACTTCACGTCACAAAAAAAGTATCACTCACATATCACACCATTTCAACCAACCATAAATTGTAAAGTACACAGCATAAATTCATGTTAAAAATAAAGCTATAATTTACTTCTTTTTTTCAATCACAACAAAGAGTATCAAGGACTATCGTGTTCTATTTAGTCCTCCAAACATTCTACATCAAAGAGTTTCATATGTTAGACCAAAACATTAACAGACACATTTGATAGTTGTTATATAGGTGCAGTGCTACCAACCTCTCTTGAATATAGTTCCCCTGACTTCCAGCAATTGGTTTTGTCAACAACATAGAATGATTGTAGTAGTTAAATATTAAAATAATGCTATTAAATATTTTTTAAAATGTTTGAATGCTTATTTAAGTTGAAATAATTAAAAAAATACACAAACACACACGCATAGGCAACTTGGTTTTATAAAGCTAACATTGTAAATGCTTGGACAGCCCAATTTAGATAGATTCCTTGGTCGGTTCAGCCTCACTTCATTTGTCACTTGTCACCAAATCTCAAGTTCAACCACACGATACTTTCATTTCTTCTGTTGTTACTAGCAGCCTAGCCTAACATTGAAGTAATGCTACCATTCCTTCCACAAAACCAACCTTAGGCAGCCACTCTTTTCGTTTTGTTTTGATCTGGATTATCTCAATTTCCTTCAAACAAGGCCTCCATTATCATTACTTGTTATGGTCCATCATCATAAATCCACATACTATCAAAATGCTACACCCTTAATTTCATATTTACTCTCAAGTCACGTTGGGTATGCGAATTCTTTGGTAATAAAAATGAAAATAAAGAGATGAATGAAATATATTGGAAAAAAATTATGTTTGGTAAGAATAGAAAATAAAAAAAGAATATATTTGTATTTTATTATTTGGCTGGATGAAAATATAATGGAATAGAAAATAAAAAAAATAAAATAACAAAAATATTCTTATTCTATATCATTTCACGTCACATCAATGACATTGTACTATTTCTCTTTATTATTTCTTTTAAATATAATATTTTTATTTTTGCTATTCTTTCTATTGTTGATATTAAAAAACAAAAAATTTATATTGTTACCGTAAAATCTATTATCTTTTAGCCAAATTAAGTATTTTAACAAAATTAATAAATCTAAAATTTTTATAATTCAATAATCTATATTATATAGCTATTTTCTTATAATAAAATAATTTAAATTATGTATATATTAATGAAAATTTATTTTTCGAAAAATATTTTAAAAAAACATATTTCTTATATTAAATAAATTTATTTTTCAACAAAATATTTATAAATTATTATTTTAATATAATAAAAATAATTATTTATTTCAAAAATATATATTATTTTGATAATTTATTTAAATATAATATATATAAATGTGATAAGTATATTTTAATTATATTTATATATTATAATATATAAAAATACATTTTAATATTACATATATTTTAATATATAAATAATATATGTTGAAAAATAATATGTGTGTGTGTGTGTGTGTTGGGGGGACACCACATTTGTGGCAATGCATTGCGATCAATTAGCTGTCAATATTATTATCGACTACTAATTAGTAGGATAATTATCTACTACTTTAGTTAGTGGTTTTTTTATAATTTTTTATAGTAATTTTTTATATGATTTATTAATTTTGATATTAGAAAATATTTTATTATTTTTAAATTATAATTATTATTAATCAATTTTATAATAAAATTTTTAATATTTTTATTTTATAAACTAAATAATTAAAAAATGATAAATTACTATGTCTATAATATATTATAAAATATATTATTATTTATATTTATATTTATATATATGTAAAATATAAATCAATATAATAAATATGTATATAACTAATTAAATATCAGTCAGAACTTGATTTCTAGCTAACATTTGTGCTAGACAATTCTGACTGTATTGTAGTTGTTTTTTTAACTTTATATAATTTATTATTTTTAATATTAAATATTATTAAAATTTATTAATTTTGTTAGTTTTGTAATTATTAAAAATTATTAAAATAATTTTTTTGACTTTCTAATTAGTTAAAAATAATCAAATAATAATATTTTAATTAAATAATAATAAAATATTTTTTTCTTAATTTTATAATCTCCCTTGTTAAAAAATATTATATAATAATTAAAAATAGCATTTAAATATTATTTTATTTAAAAATATATAAATTACTAATTTAAAAAAAATGTATTACTTAAATATCATTAAAGTATTCTTTTATTTATTAAATATGAATGTTAATTTGTGCTAAGGGGCATTAATGACATTTCAAAATTTTATCTTCAAAATCATTTTATCTTCTCGTGTTAATGTGCAAATCTTAATGGATTTCATTTTTGTCACAATTTCTTATTATTAAACATGAAAAATGACGAATTCTATTTTATTTTCTGTTTCTTTTTGCCACACCAAATGGGGCCTCAATATTCACTAATTTTCAAGACCTCGTTTCCCAAAGAATAACTTGCATGCCGGTCTTAAAACACTTCCTTATTAAACCCTTACCAATTTGCCAAACCCAGTCCACTTGTTTTATGAGCCTAATTAACATATCTAGTGCCACGGATCACTTCACAAGTTTACATACCCAGTACTTTCACCCATTTCTTACTTTGACTATAATTTTTTTCATTTCAAATATTATTTTATTTAAGCAAATAGCTACCACCCATTCAAATTTTACATTATTTACTAAATTTGTTAAATTTAACCATATCAACTGTAATTAACCATCATTGTGTTGATTTGAAATATCATATCATTTTACATGTTGAGATTTAAAATACTTGTATTGAAATATTAGGTAATTGTAACATTTGAATAATGTAAATATTATAGTAGGGTGAAGTGGTTATTATTTAATAAATGATATTAGATTCTTAAAGTAAACTTGATATCAAAATGTTATATACCCTTGGACAAGGTTTTAACAATGGTTTATTTTAAATTATCGTTTGGACAACATTGTTCCAATGATAGTTAGCTATAACTATCGTTAGGAAAGTGTCCTAATGATGGATTATCTTATACCAACTGTTTAAGATTATCTACCGCTCAGCCTATTGTCCTAACAAAGATTAGGTTAATCATCATTAGGATATGGGTTAACAACAATAAAAATAATCATCATTAAATCATTGCGCAAATACCACTTTTTTTTATCATAGTGTTGGACACCTTGATGTGTCAATTCTTTGAATGAAACTCAATGAATGGTAATCATTGAGTGTTTTAGATCTTCTAGAGTTAGGCTGAGCTAGGTTGGACTAATTCAAACTCTTATGGATGGATAGCACACATAACAAGTTTAAACAAGGAAATATGATTTTTCATATAAAAGCTCAAAAAGGGTTCAATTGATAAAATGTTATAGGTAAAGCTCAAAGGGCACAAACATAACAAAGGAATGCCTAACTTATATCTCTAGATCATCCCATGCTTAGTGTAACACCCGATACGTTGTAAAAACACCAAAATGTACTAGTTTGAAAAGCAAGTCCCTTGAGATGAGCTATTCAAGGCCAAATAAAATTTATATAAAATTTTAAATAATAGAAAATGAGGATTTAAGCCTTAAGTTGCCCAGAAATCGGGGCTAAAGTGATTCAAAAAATTTGTCAAAAGGGCTAGTAGTATTTTCGTAAATAAGTGTAATTTTAGAAAAAAACACCTAACAGGGCTTTTTAAATAGAAATTTTGAGTTGTCCATGATTTTCAGAGGCCTCAAGAAGCATGGGAAGCCCTAGAATCAATAAAACCCCTCCGGTGGATATTTTTCAATGTCGGTTAGCTGGAACTTTGATCGATTCGTTCAGAAAGGTTTTAGCTTCGAGTTGAATGATTCCAAATATATTTTATTAAATTGAGAACCTAAATTTTATAATAATAATAAAAAAGAAATTTCTAAAAAAGGAGTTAAAACGAAGTCAAACCAAAAATGCCATGACGGAAAGGTAAAAATGGAAATAATTTTTACAAGGAAGCTTCTAAATTCTTCTTTAAAGTCCATGTTCTTCCCCTCCCTCCTTAAATCGACTTTCTTCTACCCAATTTCAGAGAAAATTTACAACTCCTTAGGCGCACAAAAGAGAGGGAATTTTTTAGGAAGAAAGCAAGACAAAAGGTGAGAAAGAGTAGGATTTTGATACTTCTTCCTCTTGAAACTTCATCCTCCTCTTCTTGCTTTATCTTTCCATGGTTTTAATGAAATTTTCGGTCTGGTTTTGGGGTTAAACCAGAGGAGATAAATTCGAAATTCAAGGAGGAGGAAGAGGGAAGAGAAAGGACTCTTGAAGGAAGCTTGATTTCAAGGTAGTTTCTCCTCCTTTGTTGCTTCTTTTTCTCCTTCTTCTCTTCCATGGTGGAATGCCTGAAATAGAACCATGAAAGGGGGAAAGTTTCTGTTTTATAATCAGTAAGAATTCATCTAATTAGGCCATGGGAAGATGGAATACACCAAAGAAATGCATGAAAAGTTAGTAGAATTCAAGTTGGGAAAGTGTAGGGTTCTTGAACATAATCTAAAATCTAGGTTGATTCAAGAATTTCCTAGCATATGTGAGTATTTATTTGAGTTTCTAAGACTCCTAGGGAGCCTCCCAAGTTCCCCATCCATTAAGGAAATATTTCAAACTCCATGGGTCCTTAGTGAAGGTATGTTTTGGCCAAGACCCATAGAGATAGCTAGGGGATGTTTTAAATGGTTCCAAACTTGATTTGGGACTTTATATGATAAAAGAAGATAAGAGAAACCCTTGAAAAAAAATTTAAAAGCCTTAGGTTGGGAGGTGAGATAATAGCTTCCTTAATATAACTTTATGAAGCAACATGTACCTAGGTTTGTGAAAGTGAGTGTGTGGTGTCTTCAAGGACCTTAAATGAGGTCAAGAGGCCTAAATAAGGTAAGAGAATGAAACCAAGAATTTTAATTATGGTAGTTGCTTCATTAGATTATTAATGGAACCATATTGTGACAAATAGAACAAAGTGTATTCTTAAAAGTGAGTTGGATATCACAGCTTATTCTAAGAGTATAATTAGGTGTTGTTTATTGTGAATAGGCCAAGGAAATCCAACCCTACCTCATATGTTTGTGGAACCGAAAAGAAGAAGAAACAAGCAAAGTAAAGCTTGAATTTGCATCAATGTAGCTCTCTACCTTTTCTTGTTGCATATGTGTCATTGTGAGCTTATGTGCATATTTATACGTTTAAGACATGCCACTTGATGCTATATTACTATTATGGTACCGATATACTTTCTTGAATGTCTTTGAATTGAAGAAATGGCTCATAAAGGTGAGGTAGTACCAAAAGTCCTTTAATATGGGTAAGGAGATGCCAAAAGTCTCATGGCATAGGTGAGACAAGGCCAAAAGTCCTTTGGATGGATGAAAGTCAAAAGTCCTAAAACCCAAGAGTGAGGAAATTCGAAAGTCCTAAAACTAGGATGAGGCCAAATCAAAAGTCCTAGAGCTCATTCTTATACTTGACATAAGTTGTAATATAAAAATGTGAAAGTTGAATGCTTCATAGATTAATTGGTTGCATACTTTTGTACCCTTGACATGTTGTATGCCTTGAAAATGTGCTTGAATAGGTGTATGAGCTATTGAGATTCAATGAATCTCACCCCCTCTTTTCTCTCATCTTATATGATCTAGGTGGAGTTCAAGATCCAAAGGATGGAAGCCAAAGAGATTAAATATCTATCTCTTAGCAAATCTTGTTATTTTTGATGTACTAGAATGTTAAAGTATATATGTATATATTATTTTTGGAGTCATGACACTTTGAACAAGTGTAAAACTATGTAAAGACAGTGTATGTATCAAGAATAGAGCTAAATGAATGGAAATGTGCAATGTGACCCCTTGGGAGCCCACTTCTGCATGTATATTTATGAAAGTGGCATGATGAATTTGAGTTGTATGATGGTTTAGACCTTATGAGAGACTTATTTATGCTATATTCATGCTTTCTATGTTGCTCAAATGTGTGTGGAACAATGTATGACTCATTTAGACCAAATTTGCCCTCTTTTTGGAACCAAAAGTGCCATAATTTTAAGCTATAGCAAAGTCTGACCAAATGACCTCTTCTTGACTTGAAATTGTGCATTCAATTATATCATTCTTAGATATTTTTGGAAAGCTAAAGACCAGGTCATTTTGAGTTTTATATAATTTTATATGATTTTTCAAAATTGGTATCAGAAATTCGGATCTGTTGAAGTACTGTTCATTTGGTTAGTTGTGAAATTGTGTCATCCAAGGAGCAAACGTAGTCTAATGGCTATGAAATTTTATAGGTAGAAACTAGACATTTACAGTGACTTATAGCAACTTGAAACACCTCATTTTGAGGTCTGACATAAGAGTTATGAATTTTTGAATTTCTGGAATAGTAATAGTAACACAGCATGACCTGAGTCACTGTTCCATTGAATTCTAGCAGCTAAACATGTTTGATTTGGTTTTATTTATTTTTTCAATAAATATAACATCCTTAGCTTTCAAAATTGGTATCATTTACATGGATTGGATTTTTTTAAAATTAATTGGACATTTTTGAAATTTATAACAGACACTTGCATCAGTACCAATAGCTGTCCAAACCTTTGCATGTTTTTTCATGTCAAACATCTTTTTTGTTATGTTTCATAGCTTGGAAATATTTTTTGTATAAAGTAGACATATGTAGCTTTCCAGAATGTCATAGTATGATGTATTTTTATTTTTTTAGAATTAATTACAAATTTTCAAAGTTGAGGCTCAAAAGCTGCAAACTGAACTCGAGGCAAAACCATTAAAAACCATGTATGCTTGATGTAAGCTTGGGTTTTTGGTAATTTTTTTAGATGGTTTTGAGTTTTATTGGTATAATAAAATGCGAGGAAGATATGAGAGAGTCCCCAAGGCCCACGGAGCCAAAACGGAGAAAATGTAGATGACGTAACACTGTTAAATTGTATTATTTTCTTTATTTTCTTAAGGAAATTCATGTATGAGACTTGTATATGAAAGGGGGTTAGCTAAGAGAGCTATGGTATTACACCTAGGATTTTGCCTCAAATATAAAACAAGCTTGAGAGTTATAAGGTAGAGATAGTTTATATAATTTGATTTCCTTAAATATGTACACTATCTACAAGCTAGAATTATAAAGCACCCTAGTTACCAGTCACATAGACAAAAGATTAAATACAAAAAAGGTGATAAAAAAAAAGATAGAAAAACTTCAAAATAAGACTTCAGACTCAAGGTACAAATGATTGAATAAATGTACCCTCGATTGTTATATCTTTTAGCACTAAGAGTTTAACACCAATTTCTTATTCATCATGGCTAACTAAATTCCTAAGCTATCAACCATTTTTTTGGTAAGAATTGATCTATCTTAATCTTAATCTCTCTTAAGTAGCCAAAATAGGACCTACCTAAGTTTAGTTATTCATATGAAGTATTAGTAGTTAGTGAATACAATCTAATTAACACAAACCCACCTTTATGTACAAATTCAAAATTAACTACACTTAACTACATTTAATTGAACATCTCTTGGTTAAACAACTCAATGTTGTGTGTAATATCTTTAGTTGTCCTAACACAAACCCACTTCGTAGTATGAATTCACCCTAAGATTCAATGGCACATTACTTAAGGGCAACTCACCTCTTGATATGAATTGAACAAGGCAATAATCAAAGGCATTAAGTATATAATACACAGTCACATATGAATAAGAAAATTGATATTCCGTAACTATCAATAACAATTCAATACAAATAGTCAAGTTCTAGCTATCCCTTAAAAAAAATAAACAAAACAAAGAGTAAAAACAAAAGATAAAAGGAGAAAAAAAAGCAAAAAAAAAGTGGAGAAGAGATGAAGTGTGACGACCCTAACTTCTAATCCTAGTAATTATGGTTAAATACATGATTAATAATTAATGTTCAAGGTTTGGGGTTGTTACGATTTAATACCTTGCGGAAAAATAAGGAAATTTGAACCTTGATGTTATTAGAGCCATCAATTAAACAACCATAAATGGGAACATAAGAAAAAGGTTTGTACCATCATTAAAGGTTTGTGATTCATCCATTCATCAGTTTCAACCGACAAAAACCTCCCACCAATGTTCTCATGTTATTCCCTAACATTAACCTTAACGAAATTTGGGTTTCTAGGTCAAAGATGGAAGTTTGGGGACCTTCGCCGCGACCTGGGACCTTCCCGCCGTGGCTAAGTTAGGTCCTGGAGCTTAAAAACTAAGTTTTTAACCTTGCGCCGCGGCCCAGAACTTTTGCGCAGCGGCCAAGTTGCTCTCGGGAATCAGGCGTAACTTTCTTGAATTTCGCCGCAACTGGATCTGCACTGCGGCGAGTTTTCCTACTATATCTTCCTTAATTAATTTTCTCAACTTGCGCCGTGGTGAGGTTTCATTATGTCACCCTCCTGGGTATTTTTTTCGCTCTGCGCCGCAGCGAGATTTCTCACGCTGCGGCGTCCCTCGCTATTGTCACTCTTTAGGCCGCGGCGAAGCCTTCCTAGCCACGGCGTGACTCCCTCCTGTAGCTATATTCCCCGTATTTCGTCCCCTACACTCCATTTCTCTTCTTAGGGACACTCTAAGGTCACTTCCCCTCATTTTATATGGCTCTAATGGCATTCATCTACCTTATTTACCTAGCTATTCTCCCATTACCAATTACCTTCTATCAGCAAGTTTGTAAGGTTACCATAACAGAATATACATGAACAACCAGCAGCTATCCTTTAATACTCAATCAATGGGGGTTTCATACATTAGGGGTTCATATCAATATCTCAAGGGTTACATTTCTATTGATAAGCCATATTATAGGTCAACATAGTTTACAGCAGATATCACGAATCCATACAGCAATTACCAAGTTAAGATGAGGTCTAACCCCTCAATACATACATCCTCAGAAACCAAAATATGAATGCCTACACTTGGCAATACAGATACATGATGATGCTATACAAGACTTAACAAAAATTAGCATCTACCCTATTACACTCAGACCAAGTGCAACCTCCCCACACTAGGCCTCAGCTCATGGATGTTCATCCACTTGTTTGCCCTTATCCTTACCCGAGGAACCTTCACCTGAAATTGTAATCCCATAAAACGGGGTGAGATACACATCTTAGTAACTAAGGCAATTCCATCATATAATCCAATTTAATAAGCATATATGCATGAATCAAACTCAACATCAGAATCATATCAATCATATCCGTAAATGAAACAATTGGGCTATCATGATTACTGTCATATACTAGAAATCATATTATCACATGTTAAGGGCCATTAACACCGGGAGAGGCTGACCGACGATACCTACTCCCCATTGAGCACAACCAGGGCTCAGTGCATCTGGGGTTTAATCATAACCCGGTGCTCAATCGTAGCACATGCACGGGTGGCAGCCGCACCACAGCTCCACCATGGACTCACAAGGTCCAATCATAATACAATAGATAGCCAACTAATTCATTCGGCATTTCAAATCATTCATATACAACAAATATGAAATTAAAATAGATACATACATGGAATTAATGTAAACCCCGGTTACCTCACTTGTAGGCAATTTGCAACAGCCACCAATGGTACAAAAATTCCTATAACCATAGCATCAGAAAATTACTACTCTAATTCATCATGAATAGTAGCAATAAGTACCCAAGGAATTTAAATGCTAATAACTACCTAAAAAGCACTTACCCAGTCACTACAAGTCCCAAATTCGGATTCAAATATCCTCTACCAGATATCTCAGTATTTCACCTAAAATCCTAAGCAAATTCATACAAAATTAATACCCATTTTATAAATCAGTTATAGGGGTCTCAAATTAACAAAGAAAACATTAAAATGGAGGGTTTAAACTCACCTAATGCCAGCACTAATCTCAACCTACGAATTTCCACCATAGAAACACCAAACAACCATATTTCAGATTTTGGGTATAGTGATAACTCTCCAAATGAAAAACTAATTAGACCAAATTAAAGAGAAAGATGAGGGGATTAAGTTGTATAACTTTTACCTTGGCTGAATCTTGCTCTAAATGTGAGAAAATGCAGATTTCTTGCCCCTAACCCTAGCCTCCTTCTCAACCTCCGAATTTTACTTCTCAAGTTTCAGCAAATGAGAAAGTGGTTGAAGCATTAGGGTTTTAGGTAGGTTTAAGTTGGGTCAAAAATGGGTCATGGGTTGCTCCAAGGTCCAACTCCTGATGGGCTTTAAACTTTAGCTTGTTAGGCCAGTTTTTAAGTGTTGGGCTGCTGAAGTTTAATTAGGTTTGGGCCAAGTTTGAAGGGCTTAAGGGTTTAAGTTTACACAAGGGTAATTGGGCCACCATTAGCCTCTTATCATGATTCATTAAATTGAGCCTAGATGAGGTTTCTATCCTAATTAATCCTCAAACCCATATTAATAATTTATCTCTCTAAAATTTCTATTCACTAACTTGCCCAATTATCCTCCATTAATTATTCTTAATTACTCTAAATCTATAATTAAAACCTTAATTAATTTTAGGGTGTTACATGAAGGATATTACTTAAGACAAATGTCTTGAGTGATTGACTAAGGAATTGAAACATAAATGCCAAATTGAAGAACTTCTCTTTTTAGTCCTCAATCTTCCTCACCATTCCTAAGCTCTTAAAGCACTCTAAAGAACCTTTAAAAATAGCAATAGCAAAGACTCCTCCTCACTTTTGTTTGCCCAAAAGTTCAAAAATTCCATAAAGTTATATGTTTTGCTTATTTTCGATTAAGCACCATGGCACTGGCTTTTGGTGCAATGAAGTTCTAGCTATTGTCTTTTTACAACACCTTTATAGGCACAACTATGGGGTTCCAATGCCTAGGCTTTGAAAACTTGAATGTGTGGTTTATTTGTGTTCATTAACCCATAAAAACATAAAAAACTTAATCAACAACTAATTATTATAAGATAAACAACTATTTAGCAACTAAACTTCCTAAAACACAATTAAAATACAAATACACAACTTAATTAAAATTAACATTAAACTACTAAAATCACTTAAAGACAAAAAAACACAACTTAATTAAGATTTAACAAAAGACGGCCAACTTTTATTCACCTAAACTAAGACTTAGCTAAACTTTATAAAAAAAAAACTATACAAACTAACACTAGAACTTGGAAAGTTGGGTTCCTTTGCACATTTAATCCTAAATAATATGATCAAGTGCAAATCTAGTAAGATTCAAGTAAAATAGCAAGTTTAACCTCATCATTTTAGTAATTAAGAAAAACCATAAAAAGTTAGTAAAGAGAGGATAAAATGACCAATTGAACCATGATAAGTCCCTAGAATAACATGAAAATATAGATATCAATGGAACTTATCAAAAGCCTTGAAGAGCTTTAAGCATTCTAAAAATTCTTCAACATCTTCCTTATTAATGCTAACTAGAGATACTTCTAGTGCATCCACCAAGTGATTCTTCCTAAATTCTTCTTCCACAATATTATCAAGCACACTCACAAAACAACACTCTTGAGATTCATTAAGAAGTATCATCCCCTTGAACAAAATAAAGGTCACTTATTGATTTTGGACCATCATGGTGAGCTCTCCTTAATTTCTATATGTCAATGAGTGATCTACTTGTAGCAAGAAATGATCTACCAAGAATAATATGAACACACCTAGTTTTCTAATAATGTGACACAATAAAATCACCAAGAAAAATCAATTTATATACTTTAGCCAATGCATCTTCAATTACTCCATTAGGATAAGCCAAAGTACAATAAACAAGTTACAGTGTCATCGTAATAGATCTAGCTTCCCCTAACTATAGCTTCTTGAAAAAATAAACAAAGCCATCAAAATTAACATTGGCTTCTAAATCACAAGGAGCTTTACTAACAGAATGCTTACCAATAATACATGGAATAGTAAAAGTCCCTAGATTTTGCAACTTAAGTGGAAACATGTTTTGAAGAATGGAATTTCTATCTTTTATGAGGGTGACTATCTCGAATTCTATGAACTTTCTTTTTAGACAATACATATTTCATAAATTTTGAATAGCTAGGTAATTATTCAAAAGCTTTAACAATAAGGATATTTAAATACATTTGCTTGAACACTTTGAGAAATTTCTAATATTGCTTATAAAACAAAATGATAAAAAAATTCAAAACAAGACTCAAGACTCAGGATACTAGACACCATAGGCTCATATGACTAAAGTTAGTAGACACAAACCTCCAATTAATATAAAATACCACAATCAAGAATTTTGTTGAATCCTAGATAGCAAACTCTCCAAGGTTATCCCTTAACTTATCAATCTTATAGTTACCTTATTCAAGAATGTATATAGAATTAGTCCAACTAAGGTCTTAATGATCTTTAGAGTTTTTTACCCTTTAGTTAATGCAGTTTAATTGCACAACCCATTACTATAATTAACTAAATTAGCCATGTAGATTTATTTATTGCACAGTTCATCACTAGGCTAGTGACCCAATTATTTCACATGCTATAGTCAATTAAGTATAGTTTTATCACATGGTTAATCACCTTACCAATTGCAATAAGCATAAAAACTAGTTATTGAAGCACTAATAACATATACTCAAATGAACAATAAATCAACTACTTGATACACATTTATACAATCTATACAATTTACGTCAATTAGAGGTTATTACAAGACTAACTTTCCAATTAACATTAAACATTAAAATTGTCAATACATGATAATTACTCTTCTTGTAAATATTCATCAAACACCTAGCATGCATTAAACAACATATCTTATTTAATGCAATCAGAAATAACAATAAAAACATAGAGGATTGCCATAATGGCAAAAGTTATGAAAATAGAATTAAAATTAAGAAGCACAGAAACAACAAAAAAGATTAAGAGGCATCACTTTAGCAAATGAGAGAGAAATGGTCTAAGAGAAGCACCCTTTGGTAAATAGATAAATGATGACTAGTCTTTGCTTCCTTTGTGACGACCCTAATTCTAATATTTGTGATTATAGCTAAATACACAATTAATAAGTAATGATCAAGGTTTGGAGTTGTTACGATAAATTACATTAAGAAAATATAGGGGAATTTAAACCTTGATACTACTAGGATCATCAACTAACAACCATGACGGGAACATGCATAAAAGGGTTTGTACCATCATTTAAGGTTTAGGATTCATCCATTAATCAATTTCAACCCACGAAACATCCCACCAATATGCACATGCTATTCCCTAACATTAGCCTTACTGAAATTTGGGTTTCTAGGTCAATTATAGGAGTTTGGGGACCTGCACCGCGACCTGGGACCTTCCCGCCGCGGTTAAGTTAGATTCTGGAGCTCAAAAATCAAGTTTTTAAACTTGCGCCGCGGCCTGGAACTCTTGCACCGCGGCTAAGTTGCTCTCTGGAATTTCGCAGCGGCGAGTTGGATATGCGCCGCGGCCAACCTATGTGGTGCCGCGGTGAGTTTTGCTACTGTAACCTCCATAATTAATTTCCTCGACTCGCGCCGCAGTGAGACTTCTTGCGCCGCGGCGAGGTTACGTTCTGTCACCCCCTAGGCGATTATTTTCACTCCGCGCCGCGGCGAGATTTCTCAAGCTGCGGCATCCCTCACCACTGTTACTCCCTAGGTCGTGGCGAAGCCTTCCTGGTCGCGGCGTGACTCCCTTCTGTAGCTATTTTCCCTATATTTCGCCCCCTACACTCCATTTCTCTTCTTAGGGACACTCTAAGGTCACTTCCCCTCATTTTATGTGGCTCTAATGGCACTTATCTACCTTATTTACTTAGCCATGCTTCCATTATCAACTCAAAATTTATATGCCCATTTCTTTCCTCTAATTACCTTCTATCCGCAAGTTTATGAAGTAACAATAATAGATTATACATGAACTACCATCAGCCATCCATAAATACTTAATCAATGGGGGTTCCATACATTAGGGGTTCATATCAATATCTCAAGAGTCACATTTCCATTAATAAGCAATATTATAGGTCAGCATCAATTACAGCAGAAATCTTGAGTCCATACAACAATTTCTAAATTAGGATGAGGTCTAACCCTTCATTACATATATCCTTAATAAATTAATTGTGCAAGCCTACACTTGGCAATACAGATACATGATGATGCTATACAAGACTAAACAAAATGTAGCATCTACCCTATTACACTCAAACCAAGTGCAGCCTCCCCACACTAGGCCTCAGCTCATGGATGTTCATCCACTTCCTTACCCTTATCCTTACCCGAGGAACCTTCACCTGAAATTATAATCCCACAAAACGGGGTGAGATACACATCTCAGTAACCAAGGCAATTCCATCATATAATCCAGTTTAATCAACATATATGCATGAATCAAAATCTATTTCAGAATCATATCAGTCATTTCAGCAAATGAAACAATTAGACTATCATGATTACTATCCCATACTAGCAATCATATTATCACATGTTAAAGGCCATTAACACCGGAAGAGGCCCGTCCACGGCACCTACTCCCCATTGAGCACACCAGGGCTCAGTGCATCTGGGGTTTGATCATAACCCAGTGCTCGATCGTAGCACATGCACGGGTGGCAGCCGCACCACAGTTCCACCATGGACTCACAAGGTCCAATCATCATACAATAGATAGCCAACCAATTCATTCAGCATTTCAAATCATTCATGTATAGCAAATACGAAATTAAACAGATACATGCGTGGAATTAATATAAACCCCGGTTACCTCACTTGTAGACAACTTGCAACAGCCACCACAAATCCCAAATTCGGATTCAAGTATCTCCCACCAGAATTCTCAATGTTTCACCCAAAATCCTAAGCAAATTTGTACCAAATTAATACCCATAATATAAATAAGCTATGGGGGTTTCAAATCATCAAGGAAAGCATCAAAATGAGGGTTTAAATTCATCTAATATCAGCCCTAACCCCAACCTACGAATTTCATCAAGAAAATCCCCAAATAACCACATTTCAGATTTTGGGTAAAGTGAAAATCCTCTAAATGAAAAACTAATCAGACCAAATTAAAGAGAAAGATGAGGGGATTAAGTTGTATAACTATTACCTTGGCTGAATCATGCTCTAAGTGTGTGAAAATGCAGAATCTTGCTCTAAGTGTGTGAAAATGCAGAATTCTTGCCCTAAACCCTAGCCTCCTTCTCCACCTCCGAATTTCACTTTTGAGTTTCAGCAAATGGGATAAGTGGCTGAAGTGTTAGGGTTTTAGATGTGTTTAAGTTGGGTCAAAAATGGGTTATGGGTTGCTCCAAGCTCCAAGTTCAAATGGGCTTCAGACTTTAGCTTATTGGGTCAGTTTTCACTTGTTGGGCTACAGAATTTCTTTGGGCCAGTTTTATACATTGGGTTGCTGAAGTTTTGTAGTGTTTGGGCCTAATTTGAAGGGCTCAAGGGCTTGGGTTTGCACAAGGGTTATTGGGCCACATTAGCCTCTTGTCATATTTCATTAATTTGGACCTAGGTGAAGTTTCTATTTCAATAAATTCCCAAACCCATGTTAATAATTTATCTCTCTAAAAATCCCCATTCATTTAACTTGCCCAATCATCCTATATTAATTATTCTTATTTAATCTTAATCCATGATTAACACCTTAATTAATTTCGGGGTGTTACATCCTTCAAGATGGCGTGAGCTCTTTTTTAGTCTTGTATGAAATTTCTAGATGGGTTGATTAGCTATCTAAAGTTAAGGTTTCATAAAGTTTGGGAGTGTTTAAGAATGATAATAGGATCGAATAGGAAGTGAAAGTAATACCAAGTGTGGAATAAAGGCTAGGTAGAATTAGGCTTATGACAAGTTATATTGGGGTCCTGGACTATCAAATTGATTAGGTCATGAGTTAAATGATGAATTTGGGCTTGGATTAGGTGTCTAGCTTTAAAAGGAAAAAAAATTGGATTTCAACATTCTTCTGAACCTTTGAAAGGCATATGGACTATAACTCTCTTAATACAAATTTGATTTATGAATTGAAGCATAAAAAACAAGACATCTACGACTTTAATTTGACATATAATTCTCAAAATTTTTTTTTCTTCCAAATATGGCCTTCGAAAAGTTGTTGTTGCTACTAAAAAAATCAAACCTTTAGTAGTAATCACCATTAAAAACTTTTAGTAAAAACTTTGTCACTGTTAGATTGTGACTAGTACCTTTAAAACAAAAGGTATTTATTGATAGCAAAATGGTCGCCACTAAAAATGATATTTTCTATTGCCTTAAAATATATATAGTGGCAATTTTGTCACCACTAAAACCCCATTAATTTATATTGTGTAAAAAGTCCTAAAACCCATTAATCTATGTTGTGTAAAGAGTCACCATTAAAAGGTAATTTTTAGTGGCGATAGTGATTGAGAGGCAATATGACATATTGTTAGTTTTTAGTGAAAGGCAAATGAAATTATCAAAACACAAAGTACATGACATATTCTCAATTTTCAACGACACTAACCAATGGAACTATCAAGACACAAATCAAAATACTACCTAGATGCGCTTTTCTGGTCAATTTTAGTTTTCATTGTGGCCACAAACTCCTTATAACTAATTTGGCTATCTAGTAAAATTGAACAATGAAAATTTGGAATTTTCAAAAGAATTTTAGTCATCTAAATATTGGTCATTTGTACAAACTCAATGAAAATTTGCAATTTGCAATTTGAACCATAACAACAATATGGACTAAACCTAACTCATGTCAAAATCCATAGGACAAAAATCAACATTTGTATAGATTATATTCTAATTCTATTTTTGGCATGTTAAATTGACAACGTACACATTAATTCCATTAAACTCATTATGATAACACGTACACATTACAATGGTATTTAAATTTCCACTTTTATTAAAACCATGTTAAATTGACAATAAAAACAATGGGACTATGTCAATTACCATAATTCAATTATTTTAGTGGAAAATTAATTCCACAAGCAACATTAAATGAAGCTTATAGACATAGGACAACAACTATTGTTTTATGCAACCTTTAAACTCAATTTCAAGCTAAAATCAAGTTGAAATTAGATAACATAAACTTTAGAAAAACATTAAGTTGGGCAGCCAAAGTAAGGATTGTATAAGGTATTCTAAGTTAATATTTGGTTTCATGAAAGATATATCCTAGCACGTAGCACCCATTTATAGTTGGTACAAAATAAAGGCTTTAAAATAAAGAACTGATAAGAGCCTCACATAAAACTATCATGAGCATATAAGTTATTAGATAACAACAAACCAAAAACTTATTTGATTCAGTTATCAAGCTACTTTAATTTTAAATATGCACATACTATTTTCTACTTCTCCTTAATTACAGTAGCCCTTGCACTTTGAATCCTATACAAAAGCCAAGGCCTTCTATTTCAAAGCCATAACTATCATCAACTTTTAATATGTGAACTTTTAGTACTATATGTATATAAAATCTGCATATTTGTTGAATTTACAATCACAATGTCTCCTGAAGGTGTTCCATTCCATGTCAACCCACCCAAACAAAATATATAATTTTTTGCAAAGCTACATCCATAAGGTCTAAAAGTGTTACTTTCCTTTTCTTTTTCTTTTTAATCTTTTTTTATTGATATAGTGAGTAAATCATAGGGATACAATTGATCATCATTAATTGGATGCTTGGCACATGAATTAAGTATTTATTCACATTTGAGGAATTTATAAGACAAAATTCACAATTATATGGCATTTAATTAAAAGTGAATTATGCACTTTTACAAACAATCATGTACATAGTATAATCTTGATGAGCATTTCATAGCAATAACACACTAATACAAGTGATGGACAATTTAACATCTATATGTTAGGGTTCTTCAGATAATATATGTCCTTGACACAACGAGGTAATTAGTTTTACTCTTAATTCATAGTTTACTAGGTTAAAATCTTTGAAACATAATCTCAATACAAATAAAAGAGATAATATAGCTTGAATTCTCTCAAAGGTTAGGATAAATTACCACTTGCTTCCTATAAGCTCACTGAGCTCATTTGTTTAAAGGTCTAATGAATGGAGGTATATTTCCCTGTTAGAAAGAAAAAGCACTCTATGTTTTTTCATTGTCAAAAAGGGAAGAGAAGTGTGTTATATACATGCTAGAATGTGAAATCAAGGTGGCAATTTGTGCATGAACTTTAGCCTACATCTATTATGCCATTTAGGCTTGCTCATCCTACACCTTTTATTCTAATTCTTCGTGCTTCTTGCAATCCATTTCTTTGCATTGTTAAGGATGATCTTTCTCGTTTTTCCATTCCATCTCTTCCCAAACTTGCTCTATTGTAGATGATACTCTGGATTCCATATCTACTTGGTCAATGGATCTCTTTCTTGGGGGGTTTCTTTCTATACCCCTTGCTATGTACAAGCTCCAGTCGATCTCCCAGAATAGTAGAGAGAATATAGTCTCCATCCATACCATGCTCGACATCTCGTGATTATTTTTGGATAACAAGCTCTTGTATTTCACCCTATAGTTAATGCAACAAATTAAAACCATAAACAATAAGTCATATTTGAACAACTTTTAAAAATTTAAGGGATGTCTAGAAGTTATGTGAATCTTTTATGACTTGGGATCTATCCACTCTACCTCCCTATTCTTTGTCCAATGCGTGTGTTGTGTCTCCTACACCATGTCGGGTTTTGCCTTCTCTTGTAACATCCGGCCTTTCCGTAAACCTGAGAAACGAAATGTTCGATTTCTCCGTAAACAGTAGAAATGGGCCAGATACAAAAGGAAGTCCCTGAAATAGAAGGAATTGGGGCCAACTAAAATTATGATAAAATTTTAAATATTAGAAAATGAGGATTTGAGCCTTGAGTTGCCCAGAAATCAAGGCCAGAGTAACTCAAAAAAATTGTCAAAAGGCCAGTGGTATTTTCGTAAATATGGGTACTTTTTGAAAAACACACAGGAGGGCTTTTTAAATGAAAGTTTTGAGTTCTCTAGAGTTTTTAGAGGCCCTAAATACCATGGAAAGCCCTGAGACAGTTAAAGCCCCTCCGGTGGACGTTTTCCAATGTCGGTGTGCCCGAACTTTGACGGATTCGTTCGGAAAGGTTTTAGCTCCGATTTGAGCGATTCCAAAGCCATTTTACTTGATTGGGAACCTAAATTTTATAATGGAAAATACGGTTCTCAAAAAGTAGCTAAAACGAAGGAGAAACGAAAATGCAAAGAATGAAGGGCAAAATGAAAATTTTTGAAAAGTGTAACTTATTCCCACCTATATATATGATGCACCCTTCTCCTCCCTTCATTATGCACGACCATCTTCTGCCTAAAACCAGAAGAAAACCCTAGGGGATGAGGCTCACAAGAAGGGGAAGAAAAGGAGGAGAAATCAAAGGTTTAAGGTATGGAAATTAGTAGTTTTTCATGTTCTTTCTCTTCCAAACCTCTTCTCCTCCATTCTCCTTTGTTTCCTACGATTAAAATGAAGTTTATATATCTATTTTAAGGGAGAAATTGAGGGGAAAGTTCGAATTTGAAGAGATGAGCTCAAAGAACACAAGATTAAAGTGAGAAAAAACAAGGAAACAAGGTAATTTCTCTTCCTATGGTTGTCATTTTTGGTCCCCTTCTCCACCATTTTGCCCCACTTGAGAAAACCCTAGGAGGAGATGATTTTTAGGCAGAACCAAGCATGAATCTAAGGAAAAAGGGTGTGGAGATTAAGAATATGCAAAGGGAATTATCAAAAAGTCATTAGATTTCAAGATGCAAATTCTAGAGTTTCAATTGCACCTTGTAAAATCTGACTTTGTATGATGATTCCTAGGCCTAAGTAAGAGTTTAAATAAGCTTCCAAGATCCCTAAGAGGCTCCCCATATGCTTCTTCCCTTAAGAAAACAAAGAAAGCTCCATGGAACCCAATATGCTTCATAGCCTCGGCCTAGATGGGTTCTCCTAGCTAGGGAGAGTTTTAAATTTTTCTAAGGCCATTCTTGGGTCATATTTGATGAATGAAAGTGAGGGGAGGCCTTGGAAAAAATTTAGAACTCATAGAAAGTGATTTGGTGCCATAGGTTCCATATTATGACCTAAAGAAGTAACATGGTGCTAGGCCTTTTGTTTTAATGATGTGATGACTCCAAGAGGCTTAAAAGGAGTCAAGAATCATATTTGAGAGTAAAAAATGAGGCCTAAAAATCATCTGAGGGGTGTTGCTTCATTAGGTGCCAATATGGACCATAATGGAGGTTGTAGAGTAATCTAGGGTTTAAGCAAGTTGCATGGCCCTAGAAATTGTTTCATGAACTTAATTGGCTCCCATAATTTGTGTCTAGGCCAAGAGACACTATTTCCACCAACTTGTGGGTGTGTGGCTAAAAGAGGAGGCTTGAAAGCTAAGGAAAATGTGTGTGCTTGTATACAAGGTAGCTCTCTCCACCTTCTTTCATGCATGGATGTGTGTTTAGCTTGTTTTAGAATGGGTGTATGTGTATTTTTAAGCTTTGAAAAGTATGCTAGCATGCCTTTATATGCCATGATGCTTGATGCCATGTTATGTTTTCAAGTGAGCACATGATGTTTGTATGAGTTTGCTTGAGTATGGAGAGGCCAAGAACTCTGCCCTTGGGTGAGGATGAGCCAAGAACCCTTGAGCTTGGTTGAGACAAAGTCTAGAGTCTCCCAAAAGCAAAGTGGGCTCCCAAGAGTATGGTTGAGTCCAAAGTGCTCAAAGAATGGGTGAGGCAAGTCCAAAATCCGTGAGGAGAAGTGTGGGGCCAATCCAAACACTTAGTGAGCTCTTGAATGTCTTGTATGATTGATTTACATGCTAAGTTTGCTTTTAAAATATCTATGGCTTCTATTTTCTCCATGCATGCATTTATGAAACTTGCCTTGCACATATTATGTATGATTGAATGGGAGATGAGCTATTGGGATTCTTTGAATCTCATCCCCTCCTCTCCAATGATCTAACATGCTAGGTGAACCAAATGGATATGCTAATGGCAGCCAACAACACTAAAGGAAGGAGATTGACAATCATGTGTTTAGCATTTGTCATGTGTTTAGCATTTGTCACTTTAAAACCATGATTGTACCATATGATATATATGATGTAGTAAATGGGCTATGACCCTTGAGACATGTGTAAATATGATATTATATGATGTTTAAACGTATGGATATGATGTGTGACCTCTAGAACCTATTTTGAGTATGTAATGCCAAAGTGTGCAATATGGAAATTTGTTGGAAATATGCATAAGTGTGGGTTGAATGGCCAAAATGAGATGTATGAGGTTTGGGACCATTTGGCCAACTCACACAAGTCTCAAATAAGCTTTTAAACTTGCCCAAAAGGTACCAAGACGAAGGGAAATCCATTTGGCAATTTTGGTACCTAATATGGAGCCAAAATTGACCATAATGGAACCCTATGTCACTTTTTGGCCAAATGAGTTATTCTTGCCCTAAAATTTTGCATAAAATTAGGTCTCATTAAGAGCTTTATGGGAAGCTAAAGATCATAATTTTCGGAGACCTAGAGAATATTTGATGAATTTTCAAAGTTGGGATTTTCCATGATTTCTGGTATGTGCACTGTTCATACTGGCAGATTTAATTTTCGTGTCACTCGATGGCCAAATGATGTAGAATGCTTATGAAATCTTATATGCATAAACTAGAGGTCATAAGCTTTCTGTGGCCACCGATATCACCTCATTTGGAGGTCTGAGCAGAGAGTTATGTATTTTTGAAGTTTACTGTCAGTAACAGTGGCGACTCCAGAGTTCAATCATTGTTCCATCAGTTCCAGATGCCTAAACGTATCTGTTTTATTCGGGAATTATTTTTAGTGTCAATTTAACATTTGTAGCTTCCCAAAATGACTGAATTTGTGTGATTTCTATTTTTGTAAAATTAGTTACGAATTTCAGAAGTTTACATTAGTAACCTGAATCATAGCCCAGGCAGCCAGCGAGTCTGTAGCTCTTTGGATGTCAAACGTCTTGTATGATGAATGATGTGACTTGCACGTATTTTTAGTATGAAGTAGACATCTTAAGCTTTCTAGAGTGACAAAGATTGTATGATGTCGAATTTTCTAGATTTAGTTATGATTTTCCAAAGTTGGGTCAGAAAATGGTGCAAATCTGGCTGAAAATATGCTTGCTTATTTTGAGCTCCATTTCGGTTTCCATGAATTGTAGGCATGTTTTTGTGATGAAAATGAGTTGTAATAATAAAATTAAATATGAGGAAGTATAGTATAAGCTCACACGGTCCACGTAACACCGAATTGAATTTTTTAGATATAGCGCAACGCGAAAAAAGTCGATTATTTCTATCCCCTTTTTCATGTGCCCTCATGGAAATCATGATGTGAAGCTTATAAATGGCATGTAATAGAGCTAGAAGTTATGGTGTTACATCTCTCCAGTACTAAAATGCCTCTAAAATATTTTTAAGACAAAATTATTTCATCTTGCAACCAAAGACAAAGAGGAATGGGCATGTAGATATGTAATTGTAAATAAAAATGAAGAAGACAAGCTTACTAGTCTTTTCTCCACCTCTGCAAATGACCGCGTGCCATATGTATGCTTGGTGGTCTATTTTTCACTATTTAATTTATTTTTCACACTTGCATTCTACAGTTAGCAAAAAATGCACTTATTCACCTACAAAAATAGTTATGACAACATCAAGCAATTAGGTATGTTCATACCATATTATAGCAGGACCAATTTACCTTAAATTTTTTAGAAGCCTAGTGCTAGAGTAGTCACTCCCAATCTTCATAGCTCATAACACTTAGTCAAGCTACATGCTTCTCCTTGTCTGTATCTAACATTTTGACTAAATCATGCATCTTAGTCTTCCAATTCCTGAGAAGTTTCTACGTAGTGCTCACACATAAGGCCTTAATCAATAGCTCCACTCGAGCATTCGAACCACAAGCAATTAATAGGGATTGAACTTTCACGATCATAGAGAGGAAGAGGGTTTGGAGTGGGAGGGAAAAAGGTAAAAAATAAATCTTAAAAAAGAAACTAACTTGGAGTGGGAGGGAAAAAGGCTCACAACACTTGGTCAAGCTGCATGCTTCTCCTTGTCTATGTAATACCATAATTTCTTAATCCCCACATCCTCATATCCAAACTTGATTTCACATGAATTCAAAGAAAAGTGATTAAAATATTGTAATTTATTGTGTTACGTTAGGATTTAAAAATTCATATTTCACCCGTAGGCCCATCAATAACATTCTCTACTTATACTCTATCTATACAATTCATACATATCATAAAATAATCCATGAACCATGAATTTGGAACCAAAAACCAAAAAAATTGTAATTTGCTCTCGAGTCTAGAATTTAAGATTTTGATACCAATTTTGAAACATCATAATTAATTTTAGAAAAATTGAAATCAAGCAAATAATAGCTTTCTAGAAAGATTTAGATGTCAGCTATAGGTTAAAAATCATTCCAGGCCATGAAGACCTAGCTGGACTATAATTGACATCAGAAAAGCTCTAAAGGTTTGGCTGCCTAAGTTTGCTATCATAAGTTACTGATATAAACTTCAAAAATTCAGAAAAATCAAAACCTAGCAAACCATACCATTATAGAAAGCTATGGATGTTAAATAGAGGAAAAAATAAATCTAGACCAAAATAGAAGCAATTAAGCTATGAAAACCTATGTAACAATAACAGAGGTCTGACTATGCCTCTGATACTGATTTGGAACTTTAAAAATTTATTTCTCTCTCTATATAAATCCAAATGAGATGCTCTTAAGTGATACAAAAGTTTTGTCATGTATTTTTTATTTCTATAAAATTTCATAGCCATTGCACATCATTTGGCCCATGAATGACAGAGGTAAAAAATCTGACAATTTACATAATAACAATGCCAATTCTATCAAAATTTGCCAAATTTGAAAATTCATCAAAAATTCTTTAGAGCTCCAAATAATATGAACTTTAGCTTCCCAAAAAGGTCTAGATGAGACCTATATGCATGCCAAATTTTATGCTAAGAAGAGCTCATTTGGTTTGATCTTGATATAGTTAAAAAATATAGCAAATTTAGCACCATATAAGAGTCAAAGTTAGTCCCAATGGCTTCTTAATTTCTCTACCACCTCTTGGAAAAGTTTTAAAGCATAAACACAATATGTATAAGCTATCCTAGTGGCCTAAATCTTCATACATCTCAAACTCACTATACCACAAGTCATAATACACATTTAAGAAAGGCCCTCCAAGTAGTGAAATCATGCATTCTCATTGCTTTGGCTCTATCTTTTTTATGAACATTACATTCACATGATTTTACATTTGTTCAAGTGTCTACATCTCAAAAATAATATATATGCAAACTTTGACATTCATATACCTCAACAACTACACTAAAGTCAAAATATGATCCATCAAGCTTCTTGGCTTCCATTTTGGCCTCATTGAGCTCCACCTAGATATGGTGAGATAGAAGAGGGAGAGGGTTGATATTTAAAGAATCTAAATAGTTTAAACACCCATTCAAGTAAGTAATCAAGGCATACTTACTACCCAATTAAGAATCATTCAAAACATAATTTACATGCGATGAAAATATATCAAAGCTAAGAGTAAGCTCTAGGGATTCTTGGTCTAGCTTCATCCCATTTTTAGGACTTTTGGATTAGTCTTATCCTTGATCTAAAACTTTTGACTTGGCCTCACTCATCCCTGAGACTTTTTCCCTTGTCTCACTTATGCCTAGGGACTTTTGATTTTATCTCACCCATTTTAAAGGACTTTTGGTACCACTCACCTTTACGAGCAAATTTCATAACCCAAAACATAATTTAAGAAACATATTGATACCAATATAACAAGGCAACATCAAATGGCATATCTCATATTATAAATGCACATACAAGCATACAATGACCATCATACATCCAAGAATGCAAATAAGAAGGAGTGAAGAGCTACCTTGAAGTAAAACACAATTCTTCCCTTGGTTATTCTCTCTTCTTTTTGGCCACACACCCACAAGTAGATAGAGTTTGATTTCTTTAGTCTAGACATAACAAATAGGATCTAATTACACTTTTGAAGCAAGCCACAATATTAAATACACACCAAGGAAGCACACTTGGCTTTATGGTCACATATTAGTTCTATAAAAGGCCTAATGAAGCAATTACCATAATTCAAGCTCTTGGCTTTCTTTTCTTCTTATATCTAGGCCTCTTGGTTCCATTTAGACTCCTTGAAGTTATCACAAATTTATTTCCAAAAGTCTAGATACAAGTTACTTCTTAAGGCTATATTATAAAACCTATACCTCCAACTCTCAATCTATGGCTTCTAAATTTTTTCCAAGGCTTCCTCTCATCTTCTTCCATCACACAAAGTCCTAAACCAAGTTTAGAAAAAATTAAAATACTCCCTAGTTACTCCCTCCCCTTTAGGCCGAGACAAGTGAGGCATTATGGATCCATGGACATTGCAATTTTTTTCTTGAAGGGAGAGGCACTTGGGAGGCTTCCTAGGGGTGTTAGAAACTCAAACAAACACTCATGTAAGTTAGGAAATTCTTAGATCAAAATAGATTTTACAAGATGTTCAAGAACCCCTAACTTTCTTATCTTTAAATTCAATGGGTTTTCTTCCACTTTCTTAGCATTTCTTAGGTTCCTACACTCTAAATCATAGGTTTCTCACTTGCATTTGGTTAGAAATTCCTCCCCTCTGCAAGATCCTAAGTTGGCCGAGACTTACATAAGAGAAGCAAGGAGAGGGAATTAACAAAAGCAAAGATAGTTACCTTAAATCCTTGCTTCTTCAAGAGCTTCCTCCTTTGGTATGGCTGCCTCTTTCAAAGTCTAATGTTCCCCCTCTATACTTTGCTTAAAATAGACCCAAATGAACAACCAAGACCATAGGAAGAAAGCTTAAAATAAGGAGAACAACATTAAAGAAGGAAAAGTCATGAAATTATTCTATTTTCCTACCTTTCTCCTTCATTTCTTCCCTCTCTTTTCTACTCCTATGGTGCACCTTTCTTAATAGAGTTCTCCTCTGGTCTTGAGTAGAAAAAGATTTGGTTAGAATGGAAGAGCAAGTGGGATGCCTAAGATAAAGAATAATCAAGAAGGAATTGTTCATTAAAATGACGTTTACGTCCTGTGTTTGTGGCATTTTTGTTTTAGGTTCATTTTAACTCCTTTTTTAGAACCATCTCTTTTATCATAAAATTTAGATCCTTAAACTTATAAATTAGCTTTGGAATCACTTAATTTGGATTAAAAACCTTTCCAAATGAAAAAATCAAAATTTAGGTCAATTGATGTTAAAAAACGTACACCCAAGGGGTTTTCACTGTGTCGAGGTTTTTCATGATTTTCAAGGCCTTTGGGAACCCCAAGAAACCTTAATTTTTCTATTTAAAAAGTCCTCTTGAGTTTTTTAAAAGTTGCACAAATTTACGAAAATGCCACTATACCTTCAGCAATTTTATTGAACCACTTTGGCTCTGGTATCTGGGCAATTCAAGGCTTAAATTCTCATTTCTCATTATTTAAAATTTTATTATGATTTTATTTGATCTTAAATCATTCATATCAAGGAATCCATTTTTATAATCGACTCAATTCTAACATTTAACGAAAAACCAGATGTTACAGTTTGTATATAACATTTTGACTAAATTATGCAACTTATTCTTCCAATTCTTGAGGAGTTTTTGCATAGTGCTCACACATAAGGCCTTCATCAATAGCTCCATTCGAACATTCAAACCACAAGCAATTAATGGGGATTGAACTTTCATGATCATGGAGAGGAAGAGGGTTTGGAGTAGGAGGGAAAAAGGCGAAAAAAAAAATCTTAAAAAAGAAACTCACTTGGAGGAACTCAAGCTAGTCTTCACATGGAATGCAAGATGAGATGAAGACGACACACATGGGGGGTGTGAGAGTACGTGGGGTTTTGGAAGAACAAGATTTGTGATTTATGAAAATGACTTGGAACTAGGCTAGAAAGGAATTTATATTATATATTAAAATCAATACTAGTATAATTATATTATTAATTCTAAATAATTTAATTAGGAGATATACAAAAAATAAATTTTAATTACATTATGAGCTATTTAATTTTAGTATAATATAATTATAGAAAAATAATTAGTGAATAATTATAAAATATGTATAATTTTAAAATTTTTAAAAATTATATATTTAACAAAATAATTTATTAAATTTGAAAAAAAAATCCAAAAGCCAACATGACCGATTGAAAAGCAATTAGGTCATACCCTATTTTTGCATGGTTGGGGTTGTTTCAAACCTTAAAATCCTTCATTTTTTTTGCATGTTTTAAGGTCATTTGAGTTATTTTCTTATTTTGAGACATATATTTCATATTTTATAACATTATTTTATTTTTGTTTTATTCAAGAGTTGTTTAAAAGTTATTTTTTATTTATTAAAGTTGGCTAGGATTTTTTTTAACATCCATATAAATACCATATATATTGATTTACAAAGATTCAATCAATAGATAAATTATTCAATAAACATTAAAATTGAAAATTAACAAATAAAATAATTCACTTCTAAAATAATTAGAAATAAAGAACAAAAAATAATATTAATATATAATATAGAATAAATATGATAGATATATATATATATATGATGACGGTTTAGTATCTCTTAAAAAAAATTGAATTTTCCAACAAAAACTTTTAAAAGTTTTGCAATAGTATAAGTTTTGGTGCCAAAATTTTTTTATTTTTGAAAAAAAAATTTAAAAGCTTTTGTGACAACCTTAGTGTTGGGTTTCTTCATGATCATAGGAAATTTAAAAATTTTTTGATCATCGAAACCCTTCTCAGGAACATGTACAGGAACATAAATCAAGATAAAATAAGAAAGTTACCTTTTGTTTGAATTGTAATGTGAATCACACGCATAGATCTAGTGATTGCGCTTCTACGATGCTCACATGGAGTGGATGAAACCTTCTCTTACTTTGCATCTCTACTAAAAGACGCCTCTCATTATCTAAGGTTAGGGTTTTTCGAAGCTCTAAGTGCATTAAAATTTCAAATACACTCTTTTGAATCTTCATGTGTCACCTCCTATGGTCTTATATTTATAGATTTAAGATTCGACACTCTCTTAATCCCACGAGTCTTCACGTGTCGCCTCCTATGATCTTATATTTATAGATTTAAGATTTGACACTCTCTTAATCCCACCAAGCTTCTAATTCCTAATCCCACTTAAACTCCTAAACCCTAACCCAAGCCTAATAAAGAGTGAAGAAAGATAGGGCCAATATAATGTAATATTATTTAATATTACTTTATTATTAAATAACTTTACATTATATTATTATTTAATAATATAATGTGTTATAATATTATTTAATATTACTCTAATATGTTAAATAATATATCACGTCATAATATAATCAAATTATATTATATTGGATCTTATTACTAGGATTTTTAGTCCAACTAATACCCTAATAATATTATGACATCTTAGTTGCATTTTTATTTTTTGTGTGTGACCCTATAGATTCTTCTTATATTGGTAATGACCCAAAAATAATCTTATTTTAAAATTATAGACAATTAGTGGTATCTTGCAATACATTATTGCCACTTAAATAATAAGAATATTTGTGATTCAATAAACCTAATTTGTGACCAATACCATGCAATTTAATCCATTTTATATTGATATTAAAATTGAACTCAAAGCACAGAATGTATCATTCTCGTTAACATTCAATCTACATTTCTTGACAACAAGTAAATCGATCAAAACAAATAATCAATATTACATATTGATTCATTTGAATAAGACCACGTATTTTTTAATTTTACTCAATTAAAGAGCCCACAGATATCACATGGTAATGTCTATGCGAATCTCTTATATATACAATTTTCAAAGGCCATAGTCAATTTTAAAATATTTATCACACTATATTTTTTTCATATATATTTTTTGTTCTTTCTATACATTAAATTATTCTATTTGTCTTATAGTTTATTTAATTCTAAATTTTATATTTACTATTTAATAATTTACAATTACATTTTATAATTTTAAATATTCATTTGAATTCTTTCATTTAGATTTATTAATTTAAATAGCCGTATATTATTTTAACATTTTACATATTCATAGTTTAAATAGATTTATTCGACCGAAAGTATAAAATTAAAATTCTTATAAACTGTAAAACTTATTACAAAATTATAAACTTAATGAAAACATGATTATCCAACCTTCCAAAAAAAAAATACAAACTTTTCCATCATTTCTTTTTAGAAAGTTATGAGGAGGTTAAATTAAAAATATTTATATAAAATGATTTTAAATTTTAATTTAACTCAAAATATGAAATTATAATTTTTATATATTTTAAAATTTTAATTTTTAAATAATTTTTAAATTTAAAACCATGCGATACAAAAACCAACCACCTTAAAATTCTTATCCATAATTTTCTCGTCTCATCTCTGACTCCCCACAGCCTTATTATTTTGTTTTCCAATCCGAGTCCTAGAAGAGTTCTCTTTTCAATCTCTCTCTCTCTCCATCTTGGCACAAACACGCTGGCAGAAATGGAAGCATCAAGTGCCACAATAGCAATCTGCATTCCGGTTGTAATTCTAGTTCTGGAATGGGCGTGGAAGGTGCTAAGCTGGTTCTGGCTGAGGCCCAAGAAGTTGGATTGGTTGCTGAGACAGCAAGGCCTCAAAGGCACTCCATATAGGCTTCCAGATACTTAAGATGCTTAAGGAAGTCGGATCCAAACCCATGAATCTTTCTGACGATATCGTCCCTCGTATTTCCCCCTTTACCCTTCAAATTGTCAACAAACACGGTATGCTTATGCTTCCCCCGCTCCTCTCAATTTTCTACAGTTGTCTCCTATTTGGGGATGCATCAGTCAAATGTTTGGCTTCGTAAGCCTCTGCTATTGATTTTTTATGGGTAATTATCAGAATACCACCTTTCGTTTTGGAACATTCAGAGTTTTAATACTCTGAAGTATAATTTTACTTTCCTCGTCTGTTGAAAGAGATGCCCAAAGTCAGCCGTTGCATTTTTTAAAAAGTAGGTAGGAAATGGTATCGCAGGTATTCTGCTGTTAAATATTTTATTATATAATTAGTAAACTAATGACTTCCTTCTCAGTGTTCTGTGAAATATAATTCCTCTTTTTCTTTTGAATATAGTTTTATTGAGTTGGGACGCTGACTATATTATAACAAAAAAGGAGGACCAGGAAGCATTTAATTTATCGGAGTTCTATCCAAACTATGAGTGAAGCACATAGTTCAAGGTAGTGGTTATCTTAGGGGGTGATGCTGAACTAGTTATAAACCCACAAAAACAGGAGGCTGGAAGCTGTTTGAGAAACTGCTTCCTTCGTTGAAGACATGAATTGATCTGAGGTTAAGATGCCTAATTGGCTAGTGCCTAAAATCACTCAGGATCTTTTAATCTTTTTCTGTGGAATCTATGTATCAAGTTTTTCTCTTTTCAGATAGGCCTGAAAGGGAATAATGCTCCTCTGTATCTTCACAATATATTGCCTCTTAGCTTATCCGAAAGATGAAAATGTCACTTCTTGCCTAACAAACGAAAAGCAGAGAAAAAGAATATGCTATTGTCTTTTCCATAAAGAAATGTAACTCGTATCTCATAAAATGCATGATTTGAGTCTTTCATCTGCAACTTTTGAAGAAAAAGGCTTCAGACTATAATATAGTGTATTAACATTCTCAATATTCATTTTGGATGCTATATGCCCATTAGAATATTACGTTTTCCTACTTCAGCTTTCTTCACTATTTGTATGTAGTTCATGCTATAATATGATATAGCACATATAAAGGGTATTTGCTTCAATTATTTTTATCATTTATCCTACTAGATTAAACCTTCTTCAAAGTTACTGATGAGTGATGACATGCATGATATGCAGGAGAGAACCCTTTTATGTGGACTGGACCAATACCTGGTATAATTGTTACAGATCCAGAGCTAATCAAAGATGTATTGAACAAGATCTATGACTTCACCAGACCCAAATCAAATCCCCTCATCAAGTTACTAGCCAGTGGTCTTGCAGACTATGAGGGTGAGAAATGGGCTACGCACAGAAGGATTATCAATCCTGTATTCAATGTAGAAAAATTGAAGGTTACTTTACTTTCCCTTTACTGGCTGTAGCTTTTGTAAGATCAACTTGGAAGTCTTCTTTTCTTTTTCTTCTTTTAATAAGCACTTGAACGTATTCTTTATAGACACCATCTCTTTGCTCTATAAGCATCACGCTCTGTACCTTCATTTGCTTAGTAAGAGCCGAAAATTTTAATCTTCCCATCACATTATTTTGCCAGATCATTTTGCCCACAATTTTTGAAAGCTGCAATGATATGGTTAGCAAGTGGGAGAAAATGTTGTCTTCCGATGGCTCATATGAAATGGACGCATGGCCTTTCCTTCAGAATTTGCTAGTGATGTTATATCTCGAGCAGCTCTTGGAGGTAGCTATGAAGAAGGAATAAGAATATTTCAACTTCTAAGAGAGCAAGCTGAACTTACAATGGAAGTTCTCTTCAAAGTTTACATTCCTGGATTTACGTAAGAATACACAGCAGATCTGATATACATTAACATTCCGACTAAAATAGGATCAAGCTAATGAAATTAGTTTTATATAATTGAAGTAAGTCTAACTGTAAATCATAGAGGAACCACCCAATTATCAGACAACATCCACAATTGAGATTCAAAGGTAGTTTTGCTTTAAACAATGCCCAATTTATCAAATAATATAATTGGAACATGTGTTATCTCAATTACAAATTACATTCATGAAGTTCTAACTCTGAGATTAGAAAGCCAACCTATGATACCTCTTGACAGAACAATCACTCAGACTAGTTGTTCCTTCTTGTCACTATAATCACCCGGAGTGCTTTTTTATTTGTAGGTTTCCAGCTACTGGTAGCCATAGGAGGATTAAGAAAATTGACAGAGATATACGAGCTTCACTTAAAGATATAATCAACAAAAGAGAGGAAGCAGTGAAGGCAGGTGAAGCCACTACGGACGACATATTAGGCATGCTTTTGGAGTCAAATCACAAGGAAATTCGGCAACATGGAAACAATAAGAATGATGGGATGACTATTCAAGATGTAATAGAGGAATGCAAGCTTTTCTACTTTGCAGGGCAAGAGACTACTTCCGTTCTGCTTGTTTGGACTATGGTGTTGCTGAGTCGGTACCCCTGATTGGCAAAAACGTGCAAGGGAGGAAGTCTTGCAAGTATTTGGCAGCCAAACACCAGACTTTGATGGGCTAAGTCACCTTAAGATTGTAAGTACTTATATGGTTCTCTTTATAATGAATAGGATTCCCATGTTGGTGCTAGATATTATCCTAAAGGAAAAACTTACGTGCAGCTTTTAGGTATTTGTTATGAGATTTTCTTATAAAATTATGACATATGAAGGATTTTTTTTCAAAGAGTCAACAACGTGATATTAAATTATAGACAGTGTTTGCATATTATAATTTTATTAGAAAACTTGATAGTAAACTTTTATAGAACTTTACTTAAGTCTTGTCTTTATTGTAAATTCTTTTTTTTTTCTTTTGGGGGCTACAGGTGACCATGATTTTGTATGAGGTTCTAAGGCTATACCCACCAGTACATGTGCTTGATAGAACTGCTCTTAGGGATATGAAACTTGGACACCTGACAATACCTGCAGGGGTGCAACTTTCCTTAGAAATAGGTTTGATTCACCATGACCGTAAATTGTGGGGTGATGATGCAAATGAATTCAAACCAGAGAGATTTTCAGAAGGAGTTCTAAAGGCAACGAAAGGGCAAGTTTCGTTCTTTCCATTTGGATGGGGTCCTAGAATATGCATAGAAGCAAAGATGGCTGTGTCTATGATTCTGCAACGTTTCTCGTTTGAGCGTCCCCCGACATATGCTCATGCTCCAACCTATGAACTTATTCTTAAGCCCCAGTATGGTGCTCAAATTATTTTACATAAACTATGAATAAAGAAAATAATCAGCTCTTAACAAATCATATTAATATTGTTGAAGATTTGAATGTCGTGTATGAAATGTAATTATTTGAGATGTTAACCAAGGGCGAGGAGTTGAGGGACTTGGATCCTCAATTGCATATTGCTTTTTGGGAACGTATTTGGATTGTTTAGATATTTATTTTATTTTTTTAATCTTAATGACTTATTTTTTTATTTAATTTTTTCAATTTTAAAGAAAACAAATACAAGATATTTGATGTTTATTTCCTTTATAATAAAAAGATTGAATAGTTAGAATAAATTAATTTATTCAAATCAAGTTTAAACGATTTAAATTTACTCAAGACAAGCTGTGAGATGGTAGTGGGAGGTGATGACATGAAAAACACAAGACACTGCATATTTGGAATGAGAGACATTAGCATTAAAGAGTCAGTGCTAGAGGACTAGATTCTCAATTACTGTTTGCCGACTGAATAATATTAATGCTGTTCGCAACTGCATATAATTGCACACTTGCTTCTTAGCATAGTTGAAAAAGGACTGCGTGCTTTTTATTGCATGGAATAGGACCAGTGGGATCCAAAAACCACCTATTGAAGATTGTGTCTAGTATGCAAAAAATAAAAAATAAAAAAATGATCTTTCAAATAATAAGTCCCGAACTTATTTAAGAAAATTAAAAAATAAAAATTATTAATTAATAATTAAAAAATATAATAAATATTATATATAATTTTTTTCTCCTTTTTTCTTTTCCAAGAGAGATACCAAACATGCCCCTTCATATCTATTAAAAGGTTATCAGACCAAATTGATTCAATTTAAATCAAAATGCAAGCCCCGAGATCCTTACGCTATGTTTGGGAATTTAAAAAAGAATGGAATAAAACAGATATTAATGAAATATAATAGAATGAAACGGAATAAAGTAGAACTTAATGGAATGTACCATTGTTTAAGAATTTTATAAGGAGAATAGTTTCATTTGACCATTATTTGAAAGTTATCTTTTATTAAAATTAGAATCAGGCTTCTAGATGTGCAACAACGAAAGAATCACATCAAAAGGCAGCATAACAAATTCTCAAAGTAACTCTTCCTCTATAAAATCTCCAAATATTCTCCGTGGTGACACCCATTTTCAGGGTACCAAACTACAAATTGAAGTTTACGTTGACAATTTTGACTGGGGGCCAAGGGAAACAAAGAAAGCTTACCCTCTAGAGAGAAAATTCATGAGTGTAACGCAAGGCACCAATTCAATAGTTCAACACAAAATTGTTGCCTACTTCGCTTACCAAGTTTAGTGGCGGGCAATTCACAGCACTTGGGAGACTTCAAAACATGCACCCATTGTTGCCAAAAGAAAGCCAAGCTCCTTCGTTTCCTTTGTGGGACTTCCATCTTCAATACAATCACTGAATCACCATCCAAGCTCTGTTAAAAATATTGCAAAACAAGAGAGTTCAACTTTTAACCTGTAACAAATGTCAATGCATAGAAATTCTTAGCTAGATCTGACCTATTAAAAATTATAAATCATACAAATCATGAATAAACATATAACAAACAAACTTTTCAGGAGAACAGATCTATTATTTATATGTCTCTATTCATGACCGGTTTAGTTTACAATTTTTTATAAACCAGGTCTATTTAAGAATTTCTCACTTCCTTTTGCATCCAAAGAATGTTAAAACACATAAATAAATGAAAACAAAAGAAATAGTTGCAACCCTCATCTTTGTAGAGTACATCATTATCAACAAATCTATGCAGACTTAGTCCCGCTAGAAAATGGCCTAAGGAGACAATACAAATTTAGCAGGGAGAAATTAGTGAGAATGGCATTGCCATAGCCATAGTAGGATGTTGAAATTTTTCTAATAGTGATTCTGTATCTATTGCATGGAAAGAAGATCATCAGATATCCTAAATTCAAGGCTAGCACTTTCATGCCAGGCAAGAAATATTTTGGTCTGTGGTCAGGCAGATTATCTCAAATTAACCTTTCTCTACACACAATATTTTGTATTTACCTATTCCAGTCATTGCTAATGTGCTCATAAAAGCATTTCCAGAAATCCAATTAGTCTAGTCTGCAGGGTTCCTTCACTGAATTACAATTAGCTGGATTAGATAATCAGATTTAAAGCATGTTTCTTAATTTAAATTCTTAGCATTTTTATTTTTATCTTTTTAAAAAATCATAATTGCACTTGTTCAATGGTCTCTAATCAGCTTGTTTATTCAATATAGTAGGCACCTCTTCTTTACTTATCTCTGTCCACAGAGCTTATTACTTCACTCACTTCATTGTATGCCCGCTCCTATTCCTTCACTTAATCCTTTTGGATGACATAAGATATTTAACCTTTCTCTGGACATTCTACACTTCTACTTTAATTAATTCATAAAAATTGTAACTTTACGTTTCTTCCCCAAATTTCATTGAGGCCAATCACTTGATCTCTGGCCTTAAACCCCTAACCTTCCAACCCCAAAACAATTAAGGAAACCTAATCTTATTTCTCTCTGAGACTAACCTTTCACCAAGTATGTAACTGGAAGAAGCTTTCAGAACCAACCTAAAGTAATTGCTAGTGTAAGAAGATTATTTTGTCAAAGCAAGCTTCATAACTCTCACCAACTCCCAATGTATCACTCTGCAATAAATACGCTGCCATAAAACATGAGGAGAGAGAGGAGACTTTATTTCAGAATTGCATTCATAGGCATAAAAAATGAAATTTTAACTCAGCACCAGTAACTAAGCAGCAATTTTCACTAGTTGAGCATACAGTTATTAATAGTGCATAACACACTTGTAGCACCAAGAGCTCCAAAATGCCATAGCATCACGCGAGCTACATGAAAATGTAGCTTACAATATATATATATATATATATAATCAAAATGTGATTGCTAAAGACTAATATATATAGAAAACCAAACTCACATTAAAAAAAATGCATCATATCAACACAATAACCATCCATAAATCACAACATCAAGAATTTAAATCATAAAATACATCAATGTTTAACAAAGTTTTTGAGTCTAAGATTTATCCCAAGATATCTAAACCAAATCCTCTTCATCAATGCAACATCACCATAATAATCATCTCTAAGCAATCCCTCAATTTCTCTTCATCTTGTGAGCTTTCTATTTGTCAATCAACCATATCAAGAGCATGAAGAGAAGGATGCCATTGCCCTCTTCTCATGTTCTTGATATGGTTAATGAATACTAAATCATTCAATATTGATTGACATTGTCCAAGGATGGATCAAGTGAATCTCTAATGAAAGCCATTCCAAAATCACCACTCGTTTGGTACATAGAGTGTAAAAGGAATACGATTGTGAAGAGAATGAAAAAGAATGATTTTGAGGATAGAAATAACCTTTGTACCCCTACTTTAAAAAAGGAATAAAAAAGTGTTGAGATATTGTTGAGTAACAATTATAAAGGTATAATAAACATTGCACAAGTGTTATGTAAAAAGATTACTTTCAGTCCCTTAAATTTGGACTGTTGTCGCTCTATTTATACGTGGCACTTATAGCATGAGTTACAGCTACACAAAATTAACTCCTATAGTGCAGCTATAGAAGAGCTATAAGAAAGTTGCATGGCTACACACATGGCATGGTGCCAAGAGCCATGGCATTGAGCTACAAGTTATAGTGCAAACTATAATGCGCTATTAATAACTATGGTTGAGAGTATAATATATATCTAGACCAAAATAAATGTTTTACTTAGAAGACAAATGCAGACAATTCAAATACAGAGAATTGAAGTAAAATACCTTATGTTATCTGCAATACAATTAATAACCCAGCTGTCCAAAACTATCAGGTGGCCAAACCTGACAAAGCAATAACAGTATTTGAATTCAGGCCATGGAATATAAATAAATAAATAAAAATGATGCTGCACATGTCAAGTAGTTAACAAACATGCAAGCAGCTTACAAGAAAAAAATTAGACTAGTAAAGCTTAATATTAGGGATTTAGTACCCTTCATACATTGTAAAAGTAAACACACACTATTCAATTCATTTCACACATATTACATCTATTTCATCCTTTATTTATAGGCTACTAGGGATGCAAGCCATCCAACAGAATTGACAACTTCTACCAGCAACTAACTAATCCAACTAACCTCTCGCTAATCCCACGTAACAATGCTCCCCCCTTGAAAATGATCCTTCTCCTCAAGGATCCATACAAATCAAAATTCATAAGTTCAAAAATTCAGAAATCTAGAAATTCATTGGTACAAAACAAACAAACAAACAAAAAATTGATAATGCATTGGATTGGCCTTCTACTATTTCTAATCCATTAGAGATTGGGCCCTTGTTCCATGGTGAGTCTTCTCCAAGCCATAGCATTCTAAACCCAATTCCCAATTTGTTGGTGGCCAGTTGTATTGGGCCTTTTGAACATAAAGCGGTTTGCATGTAGCTGCCAAAATGTCCAGGGCCACTTGATGCGTTTGGATCAGAGTTAAAGCAATCGAACAAGTATGTTTGACCAACTTTATGACCATGCTTTGCTTCCTTGTACAAAGAAACCCGTCCCACCCTTGGAAATGTATGAATAATCATGCCACCTGCCCTATTATCTTCTCAACCTGTGTAGCCACCTCTGTATCAACTGTTTCTTCATCATACAGCTTCATTAGACCCAACCACATCCACTTCAAGATACACCAGGGTGCATTTAGACTTTGAACTAACTCCTTAATGGACTCCCAAGCTTGGCCAAACTCTGATGGTCCTTCTTCATCCTCTTCAACATTTCACTGATTCCAAAGTTTGTGACTTGATAGATCTAGAAACCAAGAGGAACAAGACAACTCTTGTGGTACTGGTTCAAGTTTACTCGTGGGTCCATGAGGTAAATTGCCATCTTCTTACATAGTCATCGTGAGGAAAAGAATTCTCTCCTTGTTCGGATACACAACGACTCCAATATCCAAAATAAAAGTTAGTGCTTTGATTCTCCTTTCCTCTACTCCAGAAACGTTCTGGTTTTGATTTAAAACAGGGCAGCGTGGGACCCTGGGAACCACCGTGCCTCTAAAACTCAAGAGAACCCAAGACCAAAAGGAAGAAGACAACTCTAGTGTTCTTGGTTTGAACCTACTCTTAGTTGAATCGCAACTTCAACAGCTATGAGGTTCCACATTAGTAATTTCAATTACCTATATGGCGTTCACGGCGTTCTTGTTCTTGGTTTCTAGGACTTCATAGATAATGTTAGTCCAATTCTTTGTCCCTTCCATTTCGTCTTCTCCCATCCCATTCGTGGGCATCATGTCCCCTCTAATTAGCAGAACTTGAGTTCGGTCAGGACATTCTTGTTTGCTATCTTCATTCGTAAAAAAGTTCACATTGGTTTCAGCCTCTTGAACTCCTTCACAATTGACTTCACCAATCTTTGAGATCAGCAATGGCAATTGTGGCACTTTGATGAACTCCAAGAGATCAGAAGAAAATTCAAAGGAAGCATTGATGGAGTTACTTCCATCAATATCCTCTGTTTCCATGTTGTTGTTTGCCAGTCCTTCATCTATGATCCTTTTTGCTTTTGGAATTCCCTACCTGTTGTCATCTTCAACCTTTTCCTCCTCGATCTGAGTCATCCCATCCTGCGTTTTGATCTTTATGTTAATTAGCATCTCGTGGATTTGGTTAGGACATTCTCGCCTTAAATCATAATCATAATCCTTCAATTTCTTGTAAGTGTGTTGTTGATCAGCATGATTGATGGTCTCCTAAGTTTGACCATCCTTTCCTTTAATGTCATACTCAACTTCAGGTGATTCCTCCTTTTCCTGAATTGCCTTGATTAGAGAATCTTTCTCCTCTTCTAGAACTTTTTCTAGCCCATAATCTTGAAGAATGGTCTACATATGATTCTCATTTGCCATCTTTATCCTAGAGATGCTTGCTCTCATCTTCTTCAGTTCTTCCTTCATTTGCATGAGGAGACTTTGTATTCCAGCAACATCTATTACCATCACCTTCGTCTAGTGCTGGACTTTACTAATCTATAGATCTTCTTCCAAGCCGTAGGAGCAAAATGGCTCTAATTCCAATTGGTACATTGTAAAAGTAATCACACACTATTCAATTCATTTCACACATATTACATTTACTCCATCCCTTATTTATAAGCTAAGAAGGATGCAAGCCATCTAATAGAATTAACAACCTAATCCCACATAACAACCATGAAGCTATTTTTGTCTTGAAAGCTAGATTTAAAGTGAAAAAAAAAAATACTAGTATTTAACTCCAAAATCCACAAGAAGTGACTGCAACCACTAGAACAATCCCAGTATTGAAATGAAACATTGCACATGAACATAGCAGTATTATCAAAAAGCTATCTTACTTCCATATTATTAATGAATGTGATCACATAAGCTAAGAGAAAAAGATCTTGCAATATAAAGCCCTTGAAACCTCAAGTGTCAAGACAAGGGAGACAAATATTATGAACTAAACCTTAAAAAATAGAACAGTATAGTGTAAAGCACATCACTTACCCTAAAAAAAACTTTTCCTTGTATAAGACCATAAGGAACAGGACCAAAGTGCCGTGAATCACGGGAGGCATAGATGTTATCCCCTTGAATCCAAACATGCCCCTTTGGCACCTGAGTAGAAAACATAAAAAATTAGTTTAAAAAAAGAATAAGAAATACCAACAGAAATAAAACAGTTTTTAATACAAGAGATAATAGCAACAAAGCAAGCAACTTTTAGATTATAAATTTAAGAAGAGTGAGTAAGGAGTAGCAAAGGCTCGGAACAAGTTGATATTTGATTATAGTGTGCTATGATTCAGCAAAAGGAATGAGCTTCAAATGATACTCCGATCAAAATGACATAGATCACAGTAAATACAAGAGCAAAGTAACAATGGGATCCAATAGAGATTACACTAGAATAAAATTTGGTAATGGGATACTTTGAATGAAAGAACTCAACCAATAAAAATTTCATCTCAGCACCAAGCTTAGTGAAATTTCAATTAACACAACCAATCAACATAAGCAAATAACTGAATTTATTTTACCAGTAGTGTTATTAAAAAAATGGCAAAACAGTGAGCAAAACATCTAATGTCAACCATTAAAACCCGTTCAAGAAATATGCAGTTATGCTATGCAGCACCATATGAACTGTCAAGTTTTGCATGATTTCCTAGGCAAAATAAGTCTTAGGAAAATAGAGAAGATGCTACCTTGATAGGAATTGGGATCACGATTGCAGAAGCCAATAAACTATTTGCTAGTTGACAGTTGAACCACTTACAAAGTTACAATAGGCAAGAAAACAAAACACACTTGCCTCACTATGCTTCCTTTGGTTTTCATCAATCATCATTTTGTTACAGATAGCCATATAAAAGGGTAACCAAGTACATAATTAATGCCTTCAGCGATACTTGTGATGTCACGACTAAGGAAAAAGAAGAAGAAATTTGAATGAAGCGTACTTCTATACCAAATATAGGGCAAAGATGGAAATGCACTAGCATTCTCCCAGTTCTGCATATCCTTTCACGGCAAAAATATCCCCTGGACATCTGAATGAGTTCAATCAAGGGCCCAACCATAGTAGAAATCTCATGCCAATAGAAAGCTAAGGAATACCAACCCCCCCCCCCCCAAGACTCAGTGTTGGCATCCATCACAAAGTAGGTACAATTCACAATCATCTACCACAAAATTTTGATGGTACATAGCTTCATTAAATTTAATGAAAAACGAATAATTTCGCAACGACAAGAAAATGGGTGTGGGGAAGTAAGCTACAACGCAGACACACCACCGCAGTTTGAGCTATATCACCGTGCCTAGGATCGAAGTAAGTGATCCTATCCCCTTCCATGCCCACAATGCGCTTGGTCAAAGTCCGATTAGGGTTCAAGGGAGAGCGAACCAGCACCAAATCTCCGGGCTCAAGCTTCTCCAGTCGAGGAGACACATGCTCGGCGAGTAGCACATCGCCGGTGAGATTCAAGGTGGGAAGCATACTAGGCCCGTATACCTGCCACCACCGAATACTGCAATTGAATCAATCGGGTAAAGCAGAAGAAAGAATAGGAAGAGAAAGAAAGAAAGAAAGAAAAAGGGTTATGTTTGGGGGAGTTTACGTGAGTAGGGAAGCAAAGATAGTTGTCGGTTACGTGGAGGAAGCAGAGGAACCTCACTGTAATCGCAGTGCGATCCATCACTTCCTTCACAATGCCTCTCCATTGTCCTATATAACTCAGCAACCTCATCTCTCTCTCTCTCTCTCTCTCTCTCTGTAGCCTTCGAGCTTCAGCCGAAGTGTATACACCTTCTTGTTGCTAACGCAAGGCAAATTCGCAGTCGGAGACAGTCGTTTCTCTTGGGTGAGTCGCTTCGGTTGATGTTGTATGAGTTAGATTCCCTTCGTGCACCGTTATTGTTACTGTTACTGTTATCGGAGAGGAGGCAGAAAATGTGAATAAGCGAGATGGGATTAAAAAAATGATATTTTTATTTTTATTTTTAAAATAATAATTTAATAATTAAAATATAATTTAATAAATATAATAAATATTGTGTAATATATCACAACGAATCAAATAAAATCTAATTATATAAATTTTGTTCATGCAAAATTAAAATGAAAGGAAGAGTACTACTCAATAACAATTAGGCTTTTTTTTTTACGTCACCACTTTTTTAATTTTAATATTACAATTTTTGGCAAAAATAAATATAAAGTTTTAACAACATAAACAAATTAATTACTTGATAATAATTAAAATTTTCATATAATACTCAAATGGCAAAAATTTTTTAAGTCAATTTTAAAACAAACTCATCTTAATATAAGCATAGTTTTATAAAACGTGCTAGATTATTTTTTTTAATGCATTTTAAAAACTTTTATCCTAATAATAAAAAAATTTATGTCAAAAAGTTAATTTACATTTTAAAAAAAAAATTCTGCCTTTTAAGAAATAGAATGTTTATATATATATATATATTATATATATATATATATATATACACACACATATAAGATTATTCTTCTTTACATAGTTACTAAGCCATCAAAATTATGATTGTAATTATCAAACCTAGGTCGAAGGGGTGATGGTGGATTTTACCCAAAAAAGAATTTAATGGCTCAACCATCTTGCTATTTAAAATTTTATATTGTCCCCCATTACCAGAGAGAAAATATTGTAAGAATGAGGAAGAAAAATAAGAAAATGTTGTATGAAGCTTACTCAGATCAATTCCATTGGCCTCTCTTTTTCTCTCTATTCAAATCCATCTGTTAATTACCTCTCCACCACAAGTCCTGTAGCAATGTAACTTGTCAATTTTATGAAACCTTGGGAAGATGAAGTGATCTAAACCTTTTTTTTCTCCACTTTTCCTTCAAGGATGCTCTTTATTATTTGGTAATGGCTAAACTAACGATTTCTGTTAATATTATAAGATAATTGGATTTCTATTAATACTAAAGATTGGAAGAAGATAATTTGACTTCTATTAATCAACAAACAAGCTAAGAGCAAGAATAATCACATAGAGTAGGCCTATGTCCCAACAAAAAGATGTAGAGTTGATATTAGTACTTGAAAAATCAAACTAGACTTACATTAGTGAATTGGCCTATTGTTCAGTTTGAATAACCCTATGAATCGATGCCTGTAATAATCAATTAACATTGGTCAAAAATTGGATTAAGCTAGGTGACTAGTTTGTCACACAACTTTCAAAATAAAATTAGGTTGAATTGGAATTTTATACTTAGTGGCACAACCTAGGTCATTTCTCTTGGAAATGGAATTCAATATTTAATTGGGTTTTCTAAATATTAAAGGACTCTAAAAATTTCCTAACTAAGGGGAGTTTGATTGACTTAAACTAATAAAAATAAAATTGAAATAAAGTTATTAAATTTTACCTAATTGGATGAATTATGGTTGATAATAGTGTTTATGACTAGCTTTGGATTTGTCCCTTAGTATCCACTATCCTTATTTTAATTCAACTATGATTAATTCTGGTGTAAGAGTCCCTATTTGTGTCTAATACAAATTATCTTGAGTTACCACGCAATAATCATGGGATTAACAATTTAATGTTGAATTGAAACATCAATCCCATATCAAATCACTAATTCTTGTCATTAGGATCAATGAACACTTAAATTGAATGATTAATTGATTAATTAGCTTTTGAATTAACACCCTAGGATGTTTAATTAACCAAACAAACTCCAAGGAATCCTTAAATCAAACAATAAAGCTCATAATTTTACTCATGCATTTCATCGAACACCTTTGTGGCATACATAGAAAATTAAAGGAAAGTGTAAAATTCAATGTTTAATCTAACCAATTAATCAACAAAAAGGTTTCCTAATTAGTGTCTAACTAGCTACTAATTACAATTACACAAATTCCTAATCAAATACAACTTAACCAAGCTTGTACATAAAAAAGAAAAAAAGTGTAGGAAAGTAGAAATTCTTAGCCAAAATTCCTTTCATCTCTCTATGGATTCAAGCTTCTCCAAGGTTCTCCTTCTAGCCAGCCATAAGATGGAAAGTTAAAGCTTCATGGAAGTGGAAGAATGGAAGATGGAATGGTTCTGCATGGAGTGAATGGACGCTGGATGGAGAATGGACAAAGGGTGAGACGATGAATGTGCGAATGGAATGAATGGATAGTCTCCTCCCTTGATGGTGGGTCTAGCATGTTTTAATAAGTCATGTGCCCCTCTCATGCTCACTTTCACATGTTACCCTTGTGCCAATTGCCCGTAGCAATCCACATATCTAGATGAAGCATGGATGGATAGATTAATGCGTTATTCACGTGCTGAAGAATGAGATGATGTCTAAGTGTATTCTCTTCTTCTCTCTGCACGTGCTTTCCTCATGAGAACTATTTAATTATTTTAATGTGTTGCTTTTTGCCCAGCTTAACCCACATCAACCTATAGCTTGCCTTCACATCAATTCATTGCATTATGCTCAAGTTTCTCACGTAGCTTCATTTCTGTTTAGCAGCTCTTCTTTTACATATTCCACGTTTTGTCTCTTCTCCACAATAAACTATAGCTTCTTTTCGAATCCAGATGCATCTTTTTCATGTTAAAACATGTAGTTTCTTCCCTTCACAGATCAGAACCCACACTCTTCCACATGTTATTTTGCTACCAACTCTTACTTCATGTTGCTCAACTTAAGAGTGCTTCATGCAGCGCCTTTTTCGTATCTCTGAAGTTCACCCAGCCAGCTTTCCTCTTCGTGTGCTCATCCCAATGCTTCTCCAAGAATGAATCACGTTCTTCCTTCTAAAACTGAGCTAAGCTCTTGTGTTCTCTCTCTCCATTTGCTCAAGTGCACTGCCTCCTTAATAGAGTCCCTGTAACACCCTAAAATTTAATTAAGGTGTTAATCATGAATTTAGATTAATTAGGGATAATTAATATGGGATAAGTGGGCAAGTTTAGAGAATGGTAATTTTGAGAAATAAATTAATAATATGAGTTGAGAATTAATTGGGATAGAAACTACATCTAGACCCAAATTAATGTAGGAGATCATGAGAAAAGGCTTATAGAGGCCTAATGATTCTAGATGCAAGCCCAACTCCTTATCATAAGACTTGGGCCAAGAGAGATTACCTAGCAATAGCCCAATTTGATTTAGTGAAATAGAGGCCCAAGACCCAATTTACATGAGCTCTTATAGTGGGCCCAACACATATTATGCAGACCTAAGTTAGATTGACTCTTGGAATTTAGCCTAACCCAATCAAATTGCTGTAGCCCAATTCATGAAACAAAGCCCAACAAGTGCAAAAATCTGAACCTACAAGGAATTGGGACATTGGGTCAGCATACCTCACTTAAACTGAAATTGTTCTGCAGCCCACTTCACCAAACAAAAGCCCAATAAGCACACATCTGAACCTAAGTGGATTTTGGGCTTTAGGGTTGACCCAAACTCATCTAAAACCCTAACCCTTCAGCCTCTCCTTCATTTTGCTGAAACTCAAGAGAGGAAATTCGAAGGTTCAAGGGAGGCTAGGGTTCTACCAACATGGAGGCTCCATTTCTCACTTCTAGAGGATGATTTAGCCAAGGTAAGTTATATATAACTTGACCCTCTCATCCTCCTCTTCATTTTGGTCCGATTAATTTCTGGGTTTGAGCATTTTCATCTTCATCTCAAATCTGAAATTTGGTGTTGGGTGATTCCTTACGAGATTTTCGGACTTGGAGGTTAGATGGAGGATTAGGTAAGCTTTTCCTTTCCATTTGTGTATTACTTTGCTGGAAAATGCCCTTAAGGATGGATTATCCTAATGGGTTCTTCTATTGTGTGAGATTACAAGGAGATAATGGTGGGAAACTGAACTTTCTGGGCTTGATGGTTGAAATGCGAATTTTGGTGCTTCCATGGTGGATTTTCGGAGGTAAGGCTATTAGTGTTGTTAAGTGAGTATTTCCTTCCCATTGTGATGCATTTTCTGTTAGTTTGAGACCCCTATAGTTGACCTATGATATGGGCTCTGGTTTCATGTGAAATTACCCAGAAATTGGAGTGAACTATGGCAATTTCTAGTGGGGGAAAGTTGGGATCCGAAATTAAACCCCTTGGTAATTAGGTGAGTAACCTCTAGTCTGTCATTAGTAGTTCAACTATTTGGATATTTGATTGTGATTAGAAATGATGATAACTATGCTTGTTATAGGCTTGGTGTGCATTTGGATTATTATGGTAGCTAGGGGAAGAGTAATTGGCTTCATTGAGGTAACTGGGTTATTTTCCTAATTCCATGTATATGCTCATGTTAATCTGCTATTTGTTACACATGCTTGATTTTGAAATGTTAAATGACTGGTTGACTACTTGATTATTATTGTGATTGGACCTTGTGAGTCCATGGTAGAGCTGTGGTGCGGCTGCCACCCGTGCATGTGCTTCGATCGAGCACCGGGTATGATCAACCCCAGATGCACTGAGCCCTGGTTGTGCTCATGAGGGAGTAGGTGCCGTGGACGGGCCTCTCTCGGTGTTATTGGCCATTAACATGTTATGTATGATTGCTGGTATGGGACAGTAGTCATTAGTAGCTCAACTAGTTCATTTGCCAATTGAATTGATGATTCTGATATTGATGACATGAGATTGTCTTGGATTGATTGACTTGTACATATATATGGAAATTTCCTTTTGTTACTGAGATTGTATATCTCACCCCGTTGTGGGCTAACATTTTCAGGACTAGACCTCTTAGTGGCAAGGAGAAAATTAACGAGAGCTTGTTAAATGGTTTGATAGCACATAGGTTTGAGAGCCTTGTCAAATTGTAATGTAACTAATTTACAAGTTTTGTACCATTGTTGCATTGCATCATAAATTGCCAAGTATAGAAGTATTTTGTTAACGTAGAATGTAATCCCATGATATGTTCCTTATAGACTTGACTATTAATGCAAGAAATACCCAATGAAAGTATGATTAAATGACCATTGTGGGAGATTTATAATTTGCTGACATAAAATCCCATGGATGAGTAAGAAAATCCATATCTAAATGCTAAATGGGTAATGATAGATTAGTTGGGTAATTAAGGTACATAATTACCATTAGAGTTGCATAAATTAAGGTAGAATGGCCCTAGAGTGATATTGGAGGAAAATTGGAGAGCATGAGATGAAATCTTAGGAGTTATGGGAACAGAAGGAAATTGGCCGCGGCCAACATTTAATTGGCCTAGGCCAAATAGAAATAGAGAAGAATTGGCCGCAGCCAACAATTAATTAGCCTCGGCCAAATATGGCGAACTTGCCAGGGAAGAAAACAGAGAGCAATTGGCCGCGGCGAATAGTGACGTTAGTCGCGGCTAAGTTTGGGAAGTGAGTTTGGGGGTGTTCCAGAAGGTATTTGGCCGCAGCGAAAGGGGTATTTGGCCGCGGCAAAATGCATGAAATTTATAGAGATTTAAGGACTTGAATCCGAGAGTAATTGGCCGCGGCGAAAGGGGATTTAGCCGCGGCGAAGGTGCTTAATTTCTCATATTCACCTAGAAACTTTAATTTCTTTTATGGTAATACTAAGGAATGATTTAGAAACACTTGTAAGATATTTTTATGAGTTAGAATTAATGGATGGGAGAATCAAAGGCTCCTTATTAATGATTAAATTCACTTGTACTTTTGAATAATTGTGGTTGCCTAATTAATGACCCTAAAAACATTAAGGTTCAAATTTCTTAACATTTTTCGAATATAATTAGTTGTTATGACTTTCAACCCTAATTGGAATTTTATGGTTAGTAATCACGTACTTAACCTTAATTATGATTATTAGATGTTAGGGTCGTTATAGTTGGTATCAGAGCAATGGTTCAGGCAAATGTGTTTGATTTACATCTTTGTTGTTAGAAAACTTGGCAATCATGATGCATAATTGGCATGGTATTAGCTCATGATAATAGCTAATTAGGCAAACATGTAATTGATGTGCTTTATGTGCTGGAAAGAAGTATAGAGGAATGATGAGATAAGGCTTGTAATACTTGATTGAAATGATTGTTTCTTGAATTTTATTTAGAACATCACCTATCACAATAAGTATACCTTGGAGAGTAATAGAGTATGGTTAGATCTTACCTCATAACACTTGAGTAATGCTAATTGTGAGACTTGAGGTTGTTAATGCCAATGAAAAGATTAGAATTTTGCCCTTCTTTTGTTAGGATATTAGGTTATTGGTCTCAGTCTAGATAGATAATTGGTTGAGGCTTGTTGCTAACTGGCTACGCAATAGATGCACCAGTCACTCGCTGTAAGGCACCAGTTGATTGAATGAATGAGACCAAGTAACTGATAAGGATGATGAACAAGGCTGCTAATAGCACTTATGACCAATTGACCGCCATTTATTAAGCAAGCCAATTAGGTACGGCCGACCAATTGACTGGCCTATCAAAGTAGTCAACTGATCACAACAAGAGTAGCAATTCTTTACCTAAGTGAAATTCTAAACTTTTCAAGGGTTATCTAGAGTGATGTTGAGAACTTAAAAGGCAACGGTATGGAGCAAAACACTTAACTAGTTATAAGAACTTTACAAGAGGGTAAGATGTAGACCTTACTTGCAATCAGGAAATTGATAATGGAACTAGTGTGTAATAAATAAGTGTGATTGATTAAATATATGAAGTAATGCACAATCCATAATGAGTTAGGATTACGTAGACTTCGAAAGGTCCCCAAGGTTGAGGCTTTATAGGTACAGAGGTCCTAACCCACTTGCTTGGTCCTGGTTAATAAAGAATACAATTACTCGATCCTAGCTACCGCAATTTGGCCTAATGAATAAGGGCAATAAGAGCTAAAGAATGTTTCAAATAGTTTTATTCAAACTATTAGAGTGAGTAAGTCATCTTTAATTAATAATGGTAAGAAAGAGGGCAAGAAAAAAACCTTAGGATTGTCGAATCCATTTCTAAATGTGTATAGTGACTTCAAAGCAAAAGATTAAGGGAGATGATGTTCTGAAAGGAATCTTGAGAGCTTTGAGGCTCCTCCTTTAGTGTACTAAGGCAGAAAGAGAGATTATGACAAGAGGAAAGACAACCCTTTAGCGTGATAAAGGTGAAGTGCACCGGCACGGGGTGCTTGTGCATGTTGTCTCTTGTGTAATTTAGTTTACTTATGCTATGTGTTGACGTGCATTTGGGTGGTAGTTAGAGGCACTTTATGTGCATGATGCACTCGGAGAGTGTAAGATAAGATTCTACAGCACTCTGGTGCTAGAGGCACGTGGGACGTGCTCATTTATCAGCACTTCGGTGCTAAGGGCATGCGGGGCATGTCGCTCATCATATGATTTGATGAATTTCAACTACCAAATTAGCGTCAAACTAGGCTAAGTAGACTTTCTTCCTAGAAGGTAAAGAGGAGATCTTGATGGTAAAGACCCACCTAAAAAGAGAATAAAATTGTACCTGTGTGAGTACAAGTGGTTAAGATATAGTCATCACGGGGGTGATGAGCATGTGTATGTCCACAGCAAAGCATTGTCTGCTAATATTAAAAAGGCAAACCCTAATTCCACCACTGGTAATTCTATTGTCATGTATCACGTGTGGCGTGATTAAGGGGGGCAGAGGTAACATTGGGAATTCAAGATGGACTAATGATTACTGTGGTAGAAAAAAAAAAACTCCTTAATCCTGAAAGAAAACTCCCTAATCTTGATAATAACTCGGGAAAAATGAGGGAGAGATGGCATTAATGCAATTAACTTATGTTATTACAATAAACCTTAGTGTAATGATTGATGAGGAAGGGTGAAACACTAATGGTAAATGACACTTGAGTTCTCTCATTGGGAATCCCTACTTGATCTATTGATAATTAGGGGATGTTTAACAATGAAAAGACTCACTAAGCTCTTTATTATCTTAATTTAACTCCTGATAGTTAGGCGTGAAATTGAGGCCTAAAAACTTTTAGGGGAGTGAAAGAGTTAGTTGTAGTTGGCATAGGCCATTGTGTAAAGATGAAAACTACCATACCATCTCATATTGTATGCTATAACGTATGGTCAAAAGACCTTGTACTTGCAGTCCAAGAACCTTATTGACAAGGTCTCAGATTTTACATTAATGAATACAAGATCTTGTTGATAGGATCTTAAACCTTGTTGACAAGATATTATTTCTTTACTCTTTGAGGAAATATTAGAAATTTCCCAACTAGAAACAAAAAAAAAGGTGTGCTAGTTGAAGAATAACTATACCTGTATGAAAATATCTTAGTTGGGGGTAGAAGATACGAAAGCGCAGCCCTTTGGAACTATATAATGACATAAAACTCCAAGAGATGTTCAATTGACATCAAATGAGCACGGATGCCACTAAGTTGACTACTAAAGCTTGTAGTAACTGAGAATTACATGTATGTAGTTATGGTAATGCCTTTGCAAGTGCCAAAAAAAAAAAAAAAAAGAGAGGGAAGAGATCTATTAAGGATTTTCCTATGTTGGTTAACCCTAAAAGGGGGTGATCAGGTTGTCTATAATTAACCATCATCAGGAGCCAACAAGAAAATTCTTAATGTTGTGGGCAAGCGATGGAAATTATGTTATCTAATAAACCACTCACTAAAAGTATGACTTGTAAGATTTAAAGAAATTCATTCCTAAGTCCTACCAGATTACCTTGATGCTCTAGACAAGGTATTCTCACCCGTGAGATTAGGTCTTACTAGACGATACAATCTAGACCTGGAATATCATGTTTATTTTTTCACCTGATAGATTATGTTCGATTTCGACTATGTCGAAGGTGAACCTAAAGTGTTTAGGTGCCTTCAAAAGATTAGCGGTGAGATCGGACTTCATATTAGTTTTAACCCTTGGGAATCTCGACAGACGAGAAGGAGTAATCTTAGGTACTAATTGAAAATGAAAGGGGAATTCTATACGTCTAATGGAAATAATGAACTGTCTACTAATGGACAATAAATAAGGATAATGTGTACAAAAATTTATGAGGTAGTTGAATGTAAGACATGAAAACTTAAACTAAATGAACCTGTAAAAGGCAAAACCCATTTTAGTTAAGAAGGTTGGACTAAAGAAATGTAAGGGTAATCTAAGTGAAGGACAAATGGAACTTCATTATGAAATAAGGTCACTCACCTATGTTGCTGTTAGTGGAATAGATACTAGAACCACTGACTAAGTGGAATTCCTTAAAGTTCTTGGTATCAACTAGTAGGGAGAGTTAAGTTAAGGTATCTATGACTTACCTCTCAAATGAATTGGAAGTTAAGCAGGAAAGGAAATTAACATGAACATGTAATAATCGGCTATTAGAACGACAATAAAAAAAAATGAGAAAAAAAAGAGAAGGGAGGAAAATATAAAACAGAATTAAACAAAAAGCTATGAAGGGAGAGAAAAATTGAATTTATTTGAGCTAGGTGTCTAAAGCTTGCTATAAGATGATCAAGCGTAGCATGGTCTAGATCTCCTTAGTTGTGAACAAGAAAGAATACGGAATGTTCGGGTTGGCATGTCATTTGACGTAGGGTAACTAGAGGGAATGTGGTTACCAAGTGAAATAGTAACATAATAAGAACGTCCTCCCCAGGAGAGTCGTAAGAAGGGACTAGTCTCTGGTAAGACTATCTGAGCTATCAAGGAGGAGGTTATGAGGATGAATCCTCCAACATCAATTGGGTAAGGTATAACTAATTTTGAGGACAAAATTTCTAAAAGGAGGGAAGAATGTAACACCCCAAAATTTAATTAAGGTGTTAATCATAGATTTAGATTAATTAGGGATAATTAATATGGGATAAGTGGACAAGTTTAGAGAATGGTAATTTTGAGAAATAAATTAATAATATGAATTAAGAATTAATTGGGATAGAAACTACATCTAGGACCAAATTAATGTAGGAGATCATGAGAAAAGGCTTATAGAGGCCCAATGATTCTAGATGCAAGCCCAACTCCTTATCATAAGACTTGGGCCAAGAGAGATTACCTAGCAATAGCCCAATTTGATTTAGTGAAATAGAGGCCCAAGACCCAATTTACATGAGCTCTTATAGTGGGCCCAACACATATTATGCAGACCTAAGTTGGATTGACTCTTGGAATTTAGCCTAACCCAATCAAATTGCTGTAGCCCAATTCATGAAACAAAGCCCAACAAGTGTAAAAATCTGAACCTACAAGGAATTGGGACATTGGGTCAGCATACCTCACTTAAACTGAAATTGTTCTGCAGCCCACTTCACCAAACAAAAGCCCAATAAGCACACATCTGAACCTAAGTGGATTTTGGGCTTTAGGGTTGACCCAAACTCATCTAAAACCCTAACCCTTCAGCCTCTCCTTCATTTTGCTGAAACTCAAGAGAGGAAATTCGGAGGTTCAAGGGAGGTTAGGGTTCTACCAACATGGAGGCTCCATTTCTCACTTCTAGAGGATGATTTAGCCAAGGTAAGTTATATATAACTTGACCCTCTCATCCTCCTCTTCATTTTGGTCCGATTAATTTCTGGGTTTGAGCATTTTCATCTTCATCTCAAATCTGAAATTTGGTGTTGGGTGATTCCTTGCGAGATTTTCGGACTTAGAGGTTAGATGGAGGATTAGGTAAGCTTTTCCTTTCCATTTTGTGTATTACTTTGCTGGAAAATACCCTTAAGGATGGATTATCCTAATGGGTTCTTCTATTGTGTGAGATTACAAGGAGATAATGGTGGGAAACTAAACTTTCTGGGCTTGATGGTTGAAATGTGAATTTTGGTGCTTCCATGGTGGATTTTCGGAGGTAAGGCTATTAGTGTTGTTAAGTGAGTATTTCCTTCCCATTGTGATGCATTTTCTGTTAGTTTGAGACCCCTATAGTTGATCTATGATATGGGCTCTGGTTTCATGTGAAATTACCCAGAAATTGGAGTGAACTATGGCAATTTCTGGTGGGGGAAAGTTGGGATCCGAAATTAAACCCCTTGGTAATTAGGTGAGTAACCTTTAGTCTGTCATTAGTAGTTCAACTATTTGGATATTTGATTGTGATTAGAAATGATGATAACTATGCTTGTTATAGGCTTGGTATGCATTCGGATTATTATGATAGCTAGGGGAAGAGTAATTGGCTTCATTGAGGTAACTGGGTTATTTTCCTAATTCCATGTATATGCTCATGTTAATCTACTATTTGTTACACATGCTTGATTTTGAAATGTTAAATGACTGGTTGACTACTTGATTGTTATTGTGATTGGACCTTGTGAGTCCATGGTAGAGCTATGGTGCGGTTGCCACTCGTACATGTGCTTCGATCGAGCATCGGGTATGATCAACCCCAGATGCACTGAGCCCTGGTTGTGCTCATGAGGGAGTAGGTGCCGTGGACGGGCCTCTCCCAGTGTTATTGGCCATTAACATGTTATGTATGATTGCTGGTATGGGACAGTAGTCATTAGTAGCTTAACTAGTTCATTTGCCAATTGAATTGATGATTCTGATATTGATGACATGAGATTGTCTTGGATTAATTGACTTGTACATATATATGGAAATTTCCTTTTGTTACTGAGATTGTATATCTCACCCCGTTGTGGGCTAACATTTTCAGGGACCAGACCTCTTAGTGGCAAGGAGAAAATTAACGAGAGCTTGTTAAATGGTTTGGTAGCACATAAGTTTGAGAGCCTTGTCAAATTGTAATGTAACTAATTTACAAGTTTTGTACTATTGTTGCATTGCATCATGAATTGCCAAGTATAGAAATATTTTGTTAACGTAGAATGTAATCCCATGATATGTTCCTTATAGACTTGACTATTAATGCAAGAAATACCCAATGAAAGTATGATTAAATGACCATTGTGGGAGATTTATAATTTGCTGACATAAAAACCTATGGATGAGTAAGAAAATCCATATCTAAATGCTAAATGGGTAATGATAGATTAGTTGGGTAATTAAGGTACATAATTACCATTAGAGTTGCATAAATTAAGGTAGAATGGCCCTAGAGTGATATTAAAGGAAAATTGGAGAGCATGAGATGAAATCTTGGGAGTTATGGGAATAGAAGGAAATTGGCCGTGGCCAACATTTAATTGGCCTAGGCCAAATAGAAACAGAGAAGAATTAGCCGCGGCCAACAATTAATTGGCCTCGGCCAAATGTGGCGAACCTGCCAGGGAAGAAAACAGAGAGCAATTGGCCGCGGCGAATAGTGACGTTAGCCGTGGCTAAGTTTGGGAAGTGAGTTTGGGGGTGTTCCAGAGGGTATTTGGCCGCGGCGAAAGGGGTATTTGGCCGCGGCAAAATGTATGAAATTTATAGAGATTTAAGGACTTGAATCCGAGAGTAATTGGCCGCGGCGAAAGGGGATTTAGCCGCGGCGAAGGTGCTTAATTTCTCATATTCACCTAGAAATTTTAATTTCTTTTATGGTAATACTAAGGAATGATTTAGAAACACTTGTAAGATATTTTTATGAGTTGGAATTAATGGATGGGAGAATCAAAGGCTCCTTATTAATGATTAAATTCACTTGTACTTTTGAATAATTGTTGTTGCCTAATTAATGACCCTAAAAACATTAAGGTTCAAATTTCCTAACATTTTTCGAATATAATTAGTTGTTATGACTTTCAACCCTAATTGGAATTTTATGGTTAGTAATCACGTACTTAACCTTAATTATGATTATTAGAAGTTAGGGTCGTTATAGTCCCCAACCTGTAACTTCTTCTTTCTTCTTACTCACTCATTCCCATGTGATCTCTTCATGTTTGTTTCTTCTTTATTCCAGCCATGTGAGTTGATGTATGTGTGTATATGTATAAATGTGGAGTGGGTGCTACTTCTTGTGACGTGGGTGCAATGTGAGAGTGTTGTGGGTACAGCGTGAAGTGTGCTAGTGATGTAGATGAGTGTGTGAGCTACGTTGCACTTATTTGCTACGTGGAGGAGTGTATCAACGTGGGTGTGTTAATGTAGTGGCTAGCCCATGTTTAAAGTGTGTAAATATTGGGCTAAACTTGTGAGTGATATGTGAGTTAGTGGGCCTCAATTAAATGTGCAACCTCGTCCTCCCTCCTCTGTTCAAGTCTCCAAAACCAAAGCCTTGTCTCACACAACAACCCTTTTCTTCTTCAAATCAATATATCATTCAAAGCTCCAATTGCACAACCAAAAATCTACACAAATAATAAGAACAATTCAATAGGAAAATTCACAAAATCATTTAAAGAAATTTATGCATTAAAATTAATCATTTTGTAATTTAATTCCTAAAGTATAGAAATGGCTACTAAAACAAAATCTTATCTAATTAAAGTCTTAAAGCTATAATTCATTATTAAAATGCTTAAGTTAGGAGAATTAAGACATATAAAAATCATGGTTATCACTAGGTGGTTTTGGATGCAAACTGTTGCTAAGGTTGAACTAGTCCTTCCTTTGAAATTTGTAAAAAATTTGAATTTAGTTGAGCAATTCTAGATGCAAACTAGTGCTAACTCAGGGGTTGAACTAGTCTTTCCCTTTGGTTCTGAAGGGCAAAAATGGCATTGCACAAATTCAAACTTAAGACCTTAGGAATACAAAGGAGTGGCTTCTCCAAGGAGCCAAAGTGATGCTTAGTAATTAGTTACAAAATGTTATATAAATATTCTTACAAAAATGGAAAAAATTATATTAAATATATTTATAAATATATATTTATATAATTATTACTGACTTAACCACAATCATATTGATAAATCATAAATTAGTATCTTTATTAATTTAATGACCAATTTAATTTTTAAAATATTGGTTAATATGTTGAAGCAAGCAAGGCCAGAATTTAAAAAAAAAATGAAACATATGTGGAATACTTCTTTTTTTGGTCAAAAACTTATGAGGATTACTAAGATGCATAAAGATCCTCTATTGCTCAATAGAAAATCCCCTCTCCTACTAAGATGCTCCAAAAGCTATTTGTATCTATGTAATCATGAGAAAATGAGGAATCTCTATAACATTCGATTTCTCCGTAAATATACGAAACTCACCATAAACATACAAAACTCACCAAACATAAAAGGAAGTTCTCCAAATAGAGTAATTTGTGTAACATCCAGTACTTCTGTAATCGTGAGAAATGTAATGCCTGGTTTCTCCATAAACATACATAATTCACTGAATATAAAAGGAAGTCCCTCAGATAGAATGATTTAAGATCCAATAAAATTATAATAATATTCTAGATTTCAAATAATGATGATCCAAGGTCAGAGGTGCCCTGAAACAGAAGTCAGAATAACCAAATGGAATTTAACAAAAATGTCACGAAATGTAATAGCATTTTCATAATTTTGGGCACTTTTAGAAAACTCATAGGAGGGATTTTTAAATAGGAAAAATAATTTTTTTGAGGTTCTCAGAGGCCTTAAAAATTATGGGAACCCCTATAACAGTTAAAACCCCTTTGATTTATGTTTTAGAATGATGATGATCCCAAACTTTAATCTTTTCATTTGGGAAGATTTTAGACCCAATTTGAGTAATTCCAAAGGCTATTTAAAGATTATAGAACCTAAATTTTATGATGGAAAAGATGGTTCTCGAGAAGGATTTGAAATGAGCCTAAAATGGAAAAGCTAATAACGAAGGGCAAAATTGAAAATTGAAAATATCTTAAATGGGTCTTTAGCCTATATATAGCACACCCCACTTCTTCCTATCACCTTCGCTGACTTTCCTTTGCACCAAAATGGAACCCTAAGCTCCTTGAAGTGGTGCACCAAGAGGGAGGAAGAAGGGAAGAGAAAACCAAGCAAAAAGGTAAGAAAATCCATGGTTTTCATGCTTTTTTCTTTACCAACCTTGCTCTCCTTCTTCTCCTCTTTCTTTCTATGGATTTAGTGATGTATTTGGGTCTGTTTTAAGGTTAGACCAAGGGGGGAAAATTTGAATTTCAAGAGGAGAATCTAAGCAAAGGAAGAAACATCCAAAAAAGGCTAGGAAAACAAGGTATTTTACTACTTTTATGTTTGATCCTCCTTGCTCTTCTTCTTGAGTATTTTGTCCCACTATGGATAGCCAAGAGGAAGTTATTTTTGAACCAGACCAAGGATGAATCCTAGGATTTAGAGTGTGGGAAACAAGAATATGCAAAGAAATTTAAGAAAGAACCATTGATTTGCAAGATGTCTAGCCTAAGGTTTCACTTGCACCTTGGTTTGTAGGAAACTTTCTAGCCATGATTTAAGGTGTCTAAGAGTTTGTGTGAGTTCCTAAGACATCAAGGAAGCCTCCTATATGCTTCTCCCATCAAGAAAATCAAAACAACTCCATTAGTGCTATATGGAAGAATAGCCTTAACCAAGGAGGGTTCATGCCCCTAGGGAGTGTTTTAATTTCTTCCAAGCTTAGTTTGCATCATGTATGATGGGAGAGTATGAGAGAAAACCTTGAAAATTTTTTAAAAAGCTTAGAAAGTGAAATAGAGATATAGGTTCCATATTATAGCATAATGAAGCAACACATACCTAGGCTCTTTGAAATGATTGTGTGATTGCTCCAAGAGGTTTAAATGGAGTCAAGAATCATAGATGAAAGGAACAAATGGAGCCAAGATTATGTCTTCCCAATGTTACTTCATTAGGTGTCTTATAGAACTATAATTAAACTTTAGAGACAAAATAGCTTTTTTAGTGCATGTAAAGCTTTAGAAATTGTTCCAAGAGTTATTGGCTTCCATATTATGTGTCTAAGCCAAAGAAACCAAGTTCCACCTTCTTTTGTGTGTGTGGTTGAGGAAGAGAAACCAAATTTAAGAAGAAAAGTATGCAATTATACCAAAGGTAGCTCTCTCTTCTTTCTCTCATGCATAAGTGAATGTTTATCTTGTTTTTGAATATGTGTATGTATGTTTTGAGCCATGAAATATGTTTTAACATATGTTTATATGCCATGGTACTATAATGTTATGTTATGCATTCAAATGATGCTTTGTGAAATTGCTTTGACTTGCTTGAGTGTGGTAAAGCCAAAAGTTCCCTAGTCATGGTGAGGATGAGCCAAGAACCCTTAAAAATAGTTGAAACAAAGGTAAAAGTCTTTTAAGAGTAAGGCTTAGTTAAAAGTCTTTAAGAAAATAGGTGAGGTAAGTCCAAGATTTCCCAAAGAGATTAGATGAGGCTAAACCACTTACTTGGTAAACCTATATATGTTTCATATGACTTCTTGAATGCTAGAAATATTCAATGAGTGATTACATGATCCATGATATCTATGCATACATTTTTAGACTTAGATTTGCATTCTTTATATGTGGTTGAAGGAGAGAAGAGCTATTGGGATTCTAAAAATCTATCCCTTCCTCCTTATATATTTAACATGTCCAGGTGGACCAAGTGAGACAAAAAATAGAAGCCACCAAGCATAAAGGAAGGAGATTGACAACTAAGTGTATGATTTTGCCATTTTATAGCCACATGAGTGGCATATGATATAATCTAATATTGTATATGATGTATGAGCTTATGAACATATATAATTATATGAATATTTGATGTACGAATGAGGTGTGATGCCACATGGATGATATTGCATGATTTGGATATTGAATGCCATAGTTGAGCTTATGTGTTCTTGTGTATACCTTGGGGGTGAGAGTATGAGTTTGTGAAATCTGGATTTGTGCACCTTCGAGACTAGACCATTTTGGTGCTTTCCCACCTACTTAAGTGGCCATGAAAGCCTTGACAACAATTTTGGACTATTTGAGACCTATTGAAGACACAAAAATGACCATTTTGGAACTCAATATCAAAATTTGACCAAATGAATGAATTTACTCATAAAATTTGGCATACATATAGATCTCATTTAGAGCTTTTTGGGAAGCTAAAGTACATAATATTTGGAAGTCTATAGAATTTTTGGCAAATTTTTGACATTGGCTAAAAATTCAAAAAATGATAGTGGTACTGTTCATATGGTTTGAAAATTCACCTCTGTCATTCATGGGCCAAATGATGTTCAATAGCTATAAAATTTTATAGGGAGAACTAAAAATTTACAATGAACTATGCTAACTAGAATCACCTCAATTGGATGTCTAGAGAGGGAGATATGAATTTTTGAAATTTTTATTTTGTTCTAACACACAGTCAGGCCTCTATCACTTCCATTGATTTTTTGGGTCTAGATGCTTTTGAATTGGTCTAGAAATATTTTTCTCCTCTAGTTAATATCTTTATCTTTTCAAATTGATATAGTTTCCTTAGATTGGATTTTTGTGAAATTAGTTTTGAATTTTTGAATTTTATATTAGTAAGTTATATCAGAAATGCTAGATAGTCTAACCTTTGCCACTTTTCTGTTGTCAAATGTGGTCCAAATGATATTTTCATGGCTTGAAATTATTTTTACTTAAATTTAACACTTAGAGCTTTCTAAGAAGCTATGGTTTAGCAGATTTTGATTTTTCTATATTTAGTTATAATTTTTCAAAACTGCCCAAGAAATCTACCACTTTGGACCTAAGATGAATAAGTCATTTTTTGGTTTTTAGCTCTTGATCCATAGTTTATGCAAAGTTTTGGTATGTTTATGAATTGTATGGATGGAAAATAAATAGAAAAGGTTGTTAGTAAGTTCATGTGATCCATGAGATCCGAGATGAATTTTTAAATACTGATGTAATGCAAAATAATCTATTATTTTTATTGCTTTTTTTTGAATAAATGTGCTAGACTAAGGAAAGGCAAGCTAGAATGCTATGAGATGAGCTTAATGAATATGGTGTTATTTGAGGTTAAATAAAATTAAAGTAATAATCCAGATCTCAAATGATGAGGATCCAAGGCTAAAAAATGGAGCTAGAATAACTAGATAAAATTTAATAAAAATGCAGTGGTATTTTAGTAATTTTAAGCAAAGGAGACCTCAAATGATGAGGATCAAAGGAGAAATTTTTAAATAAAAAAATGAGCTTTTCGGGGTTCATAGAGACCCTAAAAACTATAAGAACCCCTAGAACAGTTAAAATCCCTCCAGTTGACGTTTTAGGATGACAGTTGGCCTAAACTTTGACCTTTCTATTCGAGAGGGTCTTAAGTCCAATTTGAGTGATTCTAAAGGCATTTTATAAGTTAGAGAATCTAAATTTTATGATGAAAAAGAAGGTTTTAAAAAAGGAGTTAGAATGAGCCTAAAAGAAAAGAGCTAAGAAAAGGAAACATAGATGGAATTTTAAAGAAGAATTTCAAGAAGTTTCTTGATCATACAACACTTCCCACTCCTCCTCCTTATGCTAATCAACTTTAGTTCAGCCTAGAAAAGAGGAAAGACCAGCAGAGAAACATGGACAAGGAAAAAGGAGAAAGAAGGAAGAAAGCTTAGGAAAAAGGTAAGGAAACTTTGGATTTTTATGGTTCTTCCTTCATTAATGTTGTTTCTCTCCTTCCCCTTTTCCTTTCTATGGTTTTCATGACTCATATGGGGCTATTCTGGGACTGTTCCAAAGAAGAGAAATCAGAATTTCAAGGAAAAGTTTGAAGCAATGGAAAGAACTCTTGAAAAGAGCTTGAATACAAGGTAATTTTCCTAGCTTTCCTTGCATCTCTTTGTTGTTCTTCAAGGGAGTGAGTTTGGCCAGCCTATGGCCCATCCAAGAGGAGATGAATTCTGACGCAACCATGGAAGAAACATAAGTTTTGGAGTGTGAGGATCAAGAATATGCAAAGAAATTCAAATAAGATACATTAGAAATCAAGTTAGAAAGACTAGGAATTTTGTTGTACCATGATATGTAGAAAGCTTCCTAATGATAATTTAGGTTTTCTAAGAGTACGAATGAGTTCTCAAGATACCTAGGAAGCCTCCCACATACCAAGTGCCTAAAGAAGAATTGCAAAAGTCCATAGGTGCACAAGCTCCTCTACGTCTTGGCCAAAACAGAACCATGTACCTAAGAAGTGTTTTAAATTGTTCCAAGGCTAGGAAGGGACTAGATATGATAGGAGAACACCAAAGGAAGTCTTAGAATAAATTTAGAAATCATATCTTGTAAGATGGAGATTTAGGTAGGAAGCAACTTGTATCTAGGCTCATTGAAATAATTTTGTGATGACTCCAAGGGTCTCCATTGAGTCAAGAGACTTAGATTGAATAAGAAATGGGAGCTAAGATCATAATTTCCAAGGGTTTCTTCATTGTGTCTTGTATGGAATCATAATAAAGTTATATGAGAAAGTAGCCATGCATAGAGCTTGCATAAGCCTAAAGCTTATTCCAATGATTTAAATATGCCTTATTTGATATGTCTAGACTAGAATAGTCAAGTGCCACCTAATTCTATGAGCTTGGTAGAAAAGGGGAAGACAAGTTTAGGGAAAAAGTGTGTGACATTTGATTCAAGGTAGTTCTCTAATCTTTTCCACATGCATGGCTAAGATGTTTGTTTGTCTTTGAGTGCTTGTGTGTATGTTTGAACTATGAAATATGTCTCTAGCTATTGCTTACTTGCTATGATACCATTATGCATCTTGAAATGAGTTTATAAATGTATTTTCACTTGAATGGGTATGGTGATGCCAAAAGTCTCTTAACATGGGTGAGGATGAGCCAAAAGTCTCCAAGGTTGGGTGAGACAAAGCCAAAAGTCTCAAGAAGAGTGAAGCTTAGTCAAAAGCTCCTTGAAAGTGGGTGAAGTGAATCCAAAAATCCTTAGAAAGTTGGGATAAAGCTAGACCAATGCCCTTGAATGCCTAAATTTGATATGTATGAGATTAACATGACCAAGAAAATATTTTATGTATATTCATGAGAGGTTTGTATGACATGCATGCATTCTTTGACATATATATGCATCTATTATGTATGTTTGAAAGGATAAAGAGTTATTGAGATTCTTTGAATCTCACTTTTTCCCTTCATATGTCTTATTATGTCTAGGTGAGCCAAGTGAACTAATAAATGGGGGTTAAAGATTTTATAGCATAGTACTTTGACAAAAAAGTATAGAAATAAGTATTTTACTAATATTTTGATGTAAAAAAAAGTACCCATATGATGTATATATAATGTAGACCATATAATGTAGACCATTGAGCATGTTCAAAAGTATGTAGACATGATGTACGTACCTATTTTGGAACCATATGAATGAATATGTAAGCTTTTGCCACCTATGTGCTAGTATATATATATGTATAAATGAGAGTGGTATGGTGAGATTGAGTTTCATGATGATTTGAACCATTTGATATGCTTCCCTATGCTATAATTATATTTTAGGACATGCTCAAGTGGCCATGGAACCATAAGAAAGTCATTTGGTGTCTTATGAAATCATTTTGGACTTCAAAATTGACTAATTCTTAAGCTGAACCAAAGTCTGAATTTGGCCAGCAAGTAGGCATCATCTAGAGTTTTTCACAGAGCTAAAGAGCATCCAATTTGGAGCTCTAAAGAATTTATTATAATTTTTCAAAGTTGCCCAAATTATGTAGAATTAGTATGGTTATTGTTCATTTGGTCAATTTTCTTTTCTATGTCATACGTGGGCCAAATAAAGTCCAATGCTTATGAAATTTTATATAAATAAACTGAACATCATAAACTTCCCATAGCCACTGAGAGCACATCATTTAGAGCTTTGTAGAGGGAGAAACAAATTTTTAAAGTTGCATGATAGTACTAGTAATGTAGCTCGACCTCTGGTACTGTTATATTATTTTTTTGTGGTTTATATGGTAATTTCTTGGTTTGAAACTACTTTTAGTTATTATTTAATATCTAGAGCTTTCTAGAAAGCTATCATATGCATGATTTTGATTTTCTAAAATTAGTTATGAATTTTCAAAGTTCATATAAGAAATTTGTGACAGCAACCTAAGGCTAAAAATTCTAATATGATGTGTATTATTCCAAACTCATGAATGTTGAGATGAAATGTGATGTTTTTGACTTGTCTGGTTATGTTATGAATGGAAAATAATATTGATGAGCTTATATGTTCCATGAAACATAAAATGAATAAATTGGGCTTTACGTAACGCAATTTAATGCTATTAAATATGGTGTTTTCCTCGTAAGTGTATAAGGTTAGGCCATGTAATGTAATGGAAGGACTAAAAGGTTAAGGTTTTACAATCTCTACTCTCTTATCAATGAAAAAAAACCCTTTTTTAGATAAAATCTATCAAATTAATAATAAATATTTTGAATATTGGAAAATTGTACTTTTTTATCCTTCAAAGATATATATATACACTTAAATTATTTGATTCTTGCATCTTAAAAATATATGATTTAATATCTAAAAAAAATACATATTTCAATTATTTTATCTTTAAATCTTAAAAATACATGATCTAATCTTTGAAAATTTTAGACTTGCAACTCATTTATTTTGGAACATACATTGATCAAAATTAATGAATAGAAAGTAAATTTTTTTTGGAACTTGATTATGTAATTTTAACATTTAGAGATCAAATTGTTGAAGCATATATGTTTCAGAAGTTAAATAGTGGATTTCTAAAATTCATGAACTAAATAATCAAGACGTGTATCTTTCAAGAACCAATATCTATGTTTCCTCTTCATAAATTTTTTAAACAAGGGAAAACAATTTGTAAAACTATTAGTGATGACCTAACATCGCTATTAAAAGTCACTTTTATTAGCAACCTTTTGACTATTGCCACTAAATGTTATTTTATGGCAACATTCTTTTTGCCATAAAGACTTTTAGTGGCAACTTGTTATGTGTTGCTATTAAAGGTTTTGGCAAAATGAGAAATAACATTTTAGTGACAATGTTTAATGATGACATAATAAAGTCACAACTAAAAGTGTACTTTTAACAAAAAAATTTTTTAGTCCCATTAAAAGTCATTACTAAAAGTTTTTCTTGTAGTGTATGATTGTGTACATGCAAGTATATGTATTGTTACAAGTGATGAGCGAGTATTACTCCCATAAGGAAATGTCAATCAAGAAATTGCTAAAAACTAATATTTAAATACCTCAATCCAAATCAAACTAATGATAATGAAAAAAAATGTGAAAATAAATAAAGATAAGAAAATAACAAAATAAAAGCAGGAGTTCTCTTCTAAATTCTAGAGATAGGGTGCCTAGAATTACAAATTTTCTTCACATTTTGTTAAAACTCAATACATTCTCCCTAACATTACTTTTAATGACATGGATTGCTAACTTAGGTCTATTAATTACCTCTAAGTATCTTCAAAAATGCTTATAAACATATCCTTATAAAATAATACTTAATTCTTAAAGAAGTTTGATTAAGCGGTAAGTACTCCCACTTATCATGTGAGTGACTCATTTGATCACTTAATCTAATTTCTAGTTCCCTATGAAATTGTAAGTGGCTCAATTAAGTATGAGTCCTAATTTGGCTACGTGAGGTCAATAGGCATATTTCTATCTTATAAGTGAATCAATTCAGCCATCCTTGCAAGTGTCTCGAACACACACCATCCAACCCTAGGTCTAATCCTAAATTCCCTTTCCCACATTTACTCAAGATACCTAAATCAATCTAATTAGTGGCCAATCATTTAAAAGCAATAAGAACATAGTTGAATAAACATTTTGTGGCATGGATTGCAAGTAAAAAGAGTAATCAAGTACCACCTACATGTTAAAATCTATTGTAAAACTAGAACAATAAGTTTAGCTTACATTACCATGTAAATCTCAATACAAAATAAAGCAATCAAAAAAGCCAATAAAGAAATACATAGAGATGCAAGGGAGAAGAGGAAACTAGTAACAATTAGTTCGATTTCCTACTTCACCCAAGCCATGCCCTTGTACCTTGAAGCTTTACATCATCCTTAGACCTTCATACTAGGCAAAAAAACTCCCTTTCTTTAGCTACACCCAAAGCCTATTTATAGGCTTTAAATTTTAGGGCTTTCAAAGTTGTGAGTTTTGTTATTCTTGCATTGGCATTATAATGCCAAGCTTTTACTGCCAACATCTCTACTCAGGTGCACACATTTGAACTCTTAAGGTTGTGACCTTAAACTCCTTAGATTATGAGGTGTTGCTAAGGCCTAGGCTCTAGATTTCCATGGCTTAGGCTCCAGATAGTTCATATATGTCTCTATTTCTTTGCAATTTTCACCTATACGAACATAGAAATTTAACTAATTACTATAAAATAAACATACGTTTAACAACTAAACTACTTTAAAAAACTTAATTAAACATATTTACAAAACCTAATTGAAATTAAAGCTAAATTACAAAGTTTTATTCCTTAAAACAAAATCAAATTTGACTAGTAGAAACAAGTAAAATAACTTAGTTTATAAGAGTCAATACACCCCAAACTTAATCGTGTTCATATCCTCGAATAAAATAATTCAAATAAAAGATGTTAGCTAAACCATTCAATGCCAACTTGAATTAATGCCAATTGAAATTGTCACATCCCAAACTAAAAATGCGATTGGCATAGAATATAAGAATAATCTAACTCAAATAATCCTGCTAACTAAACCATACATCTATGTCAATATCGTAAATATCTTGAATAATTCAAAATTTTTCTTCAAATAATTTTTTAGAAAATTTGACAAAATCTCCCCTAAAAATAAGCCTATTGAAATTGTACAACCAAAAGACATCATATCTTCGATACATTAATTGAGAGCTTCTCTCTTGTATACAAGTATTAGAACATGATACAATTCCCTACTTATGGTTTTAAGGGGTTATCAACTTGATTAAATTCAAGGAAAAATAAAATTCCCAATAAAAACCTTCGCCCTCTGGACAAGTGTGGGGCTCACCATTGAAAGCTAATTCTTCCAATGCCATGAAAGTGAGTTTTGGGTTTATTTTGTTATCTAAAAAAAGTTAAAGTAAAGGTGTGAGTTGCAAGAACCTTAGGGGTAAATAATACAAACTATGATATGAAGGGATAAAGCAAAAGCATAAAGTATTTTGAGGAAAACAAATAAATAAATAAATGCAATAAAAGTCACAATGCTAAATAAATATCATATGGAGGTTTGGAAAGAAAATTAGGAGTCTAAGAACTAAGTAATTAAAGATCAATAGAAATAATATCAAAATAAAATAAACAAGTTCAAGTAAATTTATAACCAAAATTTTCTCAAATCTGATTTTTTTTTCCATTGTTGGGAAGACCTCAATCAAAACACTCTAGCTACCATGAGAACATAGCTAACAGAGGTAAGTAACCAATTCTATTGTGAGCATACAACTAATTTGGGCAAATCATCAAGTCTATTATGAGAACAAGCTCATGTGAATAAATCATCAAATCTCTGTGAGAACACTTATGTGCGTAAATAATTAATTTCATCATAATTACATAGATCATGTGAAAAATCACAATAAGTAAGCAATGCCATGTCCTAACTTTTCTAGGTCTTTTTCTTATTCATTTACTTATTATTACGAATATTAGTAAATAATTAAAATCTAAAATATATAAATTTTGGGAAAATTTTGCCAAAGCCTCCTTTTATAATTGGAGGATCTAGGCCATCTAAGGGCCATTTAACAATACCTCCCACAGTTTTAAAATTTCAATTCACAACCACTCATAATATCTAGACTACTGTACATTAAATGTAATATCTAGTTTCTTTGTAAATATACGAAACTCATCAGATATAAAAGGAAGTCCCCTAAATAGAAAGATTTGAGGTCAAATAAAATTAGAGCAATAATCTAGATCTCAAATAATGAGAATGCAAGACCCAAGGTGCCTTGAAAACAAAGCTAGAATAGTTAAACAAAAATTAACAAAAACATAGTAGTATTTTTGTAATTTCAGGTACTTTTTAGAAAACTCAAAGGGGAGATTTTTAAATAGGAAAAATGAGAATGGTTCAAACCCCTCCAGTTTATATTTTAGAACGTCTGTTGACCCAAACTTTGACCTTTTCATTCAAGAAGGTTTTTAATTCAATTTGAGTGAAACTAAAGGTATTTTATGGATTAAAGGACCTAAATTTCATGATGGGAAAGATAGTTCTCAAAAAAGGAGTTAAACTGAGCTCAAATAGAAAAAACCAAGAATGACGAACAAAGTTAAAATTTTAAAATGTCTTAAATGGGTCCCTAGCCTATATATAGCATGCCCCACTTCTTCCATTTGCCTTCTCTGACTTTCTTCTACATAAAAATAGAACCCTAAGCTCCTTGAAGTGGTGCACCAAAAGGGAGGAAGAAGGGAAGAGAAAACCGAGCAAAAAGGTAAGAAAATTCTTAATTTTTCATACTTCTTCCTTTAGTAAACTTGTTCTCCTCCTTCTCCTCTCTTTTCTTATAGTTTTAGTGCTTGATTTGGGATTGTTTTAGGACATGTTCAGAGGGAGGAAGTTAAAAATTGAAGGAGAAGCTTGAAGTAAGGGAAAATACTCTTGAAAAGCTTTGAAACCAAGGTATAAGTCATGACTTTTGTTGTTTCTCCTTTGTTGCTCTTTAAGGGGTGTGTTTCAGTCACATAGAACACCTAAGAGGGAGTTATTTCTAACCTATACTAAGCATGAAACTTAGGTTTTAGAGTATGAGAAACAAGTATATGCAAAGAAATTCTAAAAAGAAATATTAGAAATCAAGTCACCAAACCCTAAGGATTTTGTTGCACCTTCATATGTATGAGACTTCCTAATGGTAATTCTAGTTGTCTAAGAGTGTGTATGGGTTCTTGAGACATCTAGGAAGCCTTACATGTACCCACTTCCAAGAGAAAAATTGCAAAATCCATAGGTACTCCTAGACTTGCATAGTCTTGGCCAAGAGCTTCTCATGCACCTAAGGAGAGTTTTAAATTTTTCTAAAGCTAGAATGGGACTAGATATGATAGATGAATATCAAAAGAAGCCTTGAAAAACATTTAGAAGCCTTAGTTTGTAAGATGTAGGTGTAGGCTCCATAATGAGATATAAAGAAACAACTTATAGTTAGGCTACTCTAAGGAGTCTAAATGGAGTCAAGAGACTTAGATAGAAGGAGAAAATGGAGCTAATGGCATGAATTCTAATAGTTGCTTCATTAAGTCTTGTATGGAAAACATAATGAAGCCATATGAGAAAGTAGCCTTACATAGATAATACGTGGAGTTTGCTTCAATGATATAATTGTGTCTCATTTGATGTGTTTAGGCCAAAGGAATCAAGCTCCACCTATTTGCAAGTGTGTGGCTGAGAAAGGGGAAGAATAACCAAAGAGAGAAGTGTGTGAATCTTGTTTCAAGATAGCTCTCAACCTTTCTCACATGCATAACTTAGTTATTTACTTATCTTTAAGTGATTGTGTAAATGTTTGAATTATGAAATGTGTTTCTAACCATTGCTTACATGTATAGTACCATTATATTTCTTGAAAGATGTTTATGCATGCAATATGGCTTAAATGGGTTTGGTTATGCCAAAAGTCCCTTAGTATGGATGAGGATGAGCCAAAAGTCCCTAGAAATGAGTGAGACAAAGCCAAAAGTCTTAAGAAGAGTGAGGCTAAGTCAAAAGTCCCTTGAAAGTGGGTGAGACAAATCAAAAAAGTTCCAAGGAAGATAGGTGAGGCTAGACCAATACCCTTGAGAGCTTATGTTTACTATGTATGAGTTTCTATGACAAGGAAAATGCTTTATATATGTTCACTAGTAACTTAAATGCCATGCATGCTTTCTTTGACATATATATGCATCCATTATATATATTTTAAAGGATAAAGAGCAATTGAGATTCTTTGAATCTCACTTTTCTCCATTTTCCATCTAACCATGTCTAGGTGAAGCTCAAGGAAGCAAAAATGGAAGCCATGAAGCATGATGTGCAACACTTTGATAATAAAATAGTTTCTAATATAATGTAATGTCGAAATATGTATGTATGAGTAGTTTATGACATGTAAACCAGAGAACATGTATAAAAGCATGTGAATATCATGTATGAATGGAAAGAAGAACTAAATGTATGTTTATATCGATTTTTGCCACCCATAAGCCTTTATTTGCATGTGTATAAATGCAAGTGGCAAGGTGAGAATGAGCTCCATTATGAATTGGACCATTTGACATGCTTTTATATGTTGTAATTATGCTTTTAGATGTGTCCAAGTGGTTATGGAATGTTAAGAAAGTCATTTGAAGCCTTATGATGCCATTATGGACTTCAAATTTGACCAAATCTTAGGCTGAGCTAATGTTTGATCAAATGGATGAGTTTTTGCATGAAATTTGGTCAAAAAGTATGTATCTAGAGAGAACTAAAGAGCACTCAATTTGGAGTTCCAAAGAATTTATTATGATTTTTCAGAGTTGGCCAAATTATACAAAATTGATAGGTGTACTATTCATATGATCAATTTCCTTCTTTGTATCACATGTAGGCCAAATAAAGTCTAATGCTTATGAAATTTTACATGCATAAATTACACATCATAATCATTCCATAGCCACTAAGATCACCTTATTTGGAGCTCTATAGAAGGAGCACCAAAATTTTGAAGTCTATGGTCAGTATCAGGATGTAGTAGAGACCTCAGTACTATTCTATTGTCTTTCGTGACCTAGATGGTATTTTCTTGGTCTAGAATTATTTTTAATCATTATTTAACATCTAGATTTTTCTAAAAGCTATCATATGTATGATTTTGATTTTTCTAAAATTAGTTATGAATTTTCAAAGTTTACACCAAAAAGCTATGATAGCAAACCCGATAACAACTTCTCATTTTTTTAGTGCATGATTCCAAACCCAAAATGTATGAGATGAATTGTGATATTTATGATATGTATAGATGTTTTGTGTAACACCATAACTTTCTAGCTTATCTCATACTACTTCCATGACTCATACATGTATTTCATGAAGAAGATCATGAAGAAGCAAGGAAGAATGTCTTTAAATAATGAGTATTTTTGCATTGCATAGCATGTAAATTTTTCATTCGGTGTCCTATGGGCCATATGGACTCATGTATCTCATTATCATATATAATTATATAGATATAGCTCAAATCCTCATCAAAAGTGGCCTAGGACTCTTGCAAGTGCAAGGAACACGTAAAACATCATAATGTAGCCTCAGCCAGAAACTTCACCTTTCTATCACAAATTTTGAAAAATCATAACTAATTTTTAAAAAATAAAACTCATGCATAATTTACCATTATAAAAAGCTACCAATATCTAATTTATGGTAAAAATAATTATGGATCATGGAACATCAAGAAGAAGGCATTTGACATTTGAAAAGCACTTAAGGTCGCAGCTACCTAGGCTACTATCATAAACTTTGAAAATTCATAAATAAATCTAAAAAAATCCAAATCATTCATATTTAGTCAATTTGAGAAGCTACAGATGTTAAATTTAAGGGAAAAATATATCCAGATCATGCCAAGACCATCTAGGAATTAAATTATGATGGAACAATACTGGAAGTTAGATGGCATTATTGGTACTGACATTAAACTTGAAAAATTCATAACTCTCTGCTTAGACATCTAAATAAGGTGATCTTGGTGACCATTGAAAGCTTATAACCTCTAGTTTATACTTGTAAAATTTCATAAGTATTGTACACCATTTGACTATCAAATGACATAGAACACAAAACTAACCATATGAACAGTACATACACTGCTCTTTTTCTTTACTTATCATAGGGGTTCCTACTCTTTATGGGTCGACTAATCCTTTATTAGTTCATTTCTCAAGTTGGCTTGAATATGACCAAAAGGGATTCATATTGCCATTCGTCGTGGCTAGCACATCATTTGCTGCGGTTAATTAGCCTCGGGGTTTACTTTAGTTTCCTGTCTAAGTATTGGCCGCGGTGAGGAATCCTTTGGATTACCTCACTGCTTCCTAGAATAATTGGCCATGATTAATGGCCTCTAATTGGTTTGCTTTTTCATGGATTGGAATTTCATTCTTAGCCATAAAATCCAAACCTCATTGCCTTTATATCCAGCCTGTCATCAAGTTAGAAGTTCTACCTCTTGCTTCATTCATGCAAAACTAAATGTCGCCTTTGGACTGTCAGGCTCCAAGGGGTGTAGCATAACACCATATATTTCTAGCATATTTCACAACATTCACATGCTTCACATTCATAATTTCCATGAAAGAGCAAGAAAGGGGAATTAAAATAATGCATTTTCTTGCATTGCGTCGTGTATGAAAAATTCATTCGGTGTCACGTGGACCATGTGAGCTCATACCATACATTCTCATATTTAATTATATGAACACAATTTATTTGGATCATAAAATATGGCCCACAACTCATGAAACTCAAAGGAAAACTTAAAATAGGCATATTAAATTTCGGCCAGATTTGACCCCTTTTTTGACCAAACTTTGAAAATTCATAACTAATTCTAGAAAAATTAAAATAATACATTCTTAGCCATTTTGGAAGGATATAGATGTCTACTTCACACTAAAAATATTTTTAGACCATAACATCGACCACAAAGGATGTTTGACATCCAAAATTTTCTAGAGGTTAAACTGCCTTCTGATGTTGTCACAGATTTCTGCAAAAATTTTGAAAATGTCCAATTAATTCTAAAAAAATTTAATCCATACAAATAATACTAATCTAGAAAGATATGGATGTTAGCTAGAAGGAAAAAATATTTCCATATCAGCTCAGGTAGGTCAAACCATGGAATTCAATGGAACAGTAACCGAAGTTGGACAAAACTCCTAATACTGGACAAAATATTCAAAAATTTATATCTCCCTCTATAGACCTTTAAATGAGGTGATTCTAGTTGTTACGAGTCATTGTGAATATCTAGTTTATTTGTATAAAATTTCATGGCAATTGGACATCATTTGTCCCTTGTGTGACAGATTTCATTTTCAGATCAAATGAATAGTGCAGTAGACCAAAATTAGAAAAATTGTCAACTTTGGAAATTCCTAAAATATTTCGTAGACCTCCAAAAATTATTTTCCTTAGCTTCCCAAAAATTTCTTAATGATACCTAATTGCATGCCAAATCTTAGATCAAGAAGAGCTTATTTGGCTAAAAAGTGATATAGGGTTCCATTATAGTCAATTTTGATTCCATATGAGGTGCCAAAGTAATCAAATGGCTTTCCCTAGGGTTTGACACCTTTTGGGAAATTCTAAAAGCATGATTAAGACTTGTGTAACCTACCCAAATGGTCCCAAACTCCATGCATCTCATTTTGGCCATTTCATCCACACATATGCATATTTCCATATAGCCATTCATGAAGCTAATGTGCCATCATATGCTCATTTCATATTCTAGTGGCTATATAACATATTTTCTCATTCATACATGACATAGTGTCATAATTACACATATCTACGAGGTCATAGACCATATACGTCAAGGGGTTACAACATTTGACACAATTATGGCCTTACGGAACTAAAAACTTTGCATTTAATTGCTGAACTCTTTCCTTCAAGGTAATTGGCTTCCATCACCTTGTCCACTTGGTCTACTTAGCATGTGAGATCATTGGAGAGGAGGGAATGAGATTCAAAGAATCCCAATAGCTCATCTCCCCTTCAATCATACATAATGGATGCAAATAAGTCTCATAAATGCATGTATGGTCATGTTGACATGTGCAAACATTCAAGAAACATTTTCATCATTTGAGAATGTCATACATAGTGTATAAAGGCTTGCCAAGCAAGTGGATTACCTTCACCCAATTTCTTATAGATATTGGACTTACCTCACCCATTCTTTAAGAGATTCTTGGACTCAACCATGCTCTTGGGAGCCCATCTTGCTTTTGGGAGACTCTTTGCTTTGTTTCAACCAATCTCAAGGGTTCTTGGCTCATCCTTACCATGGCTTAGGGTTCTTGGCCTCACCACACTCAAGCAAACCCAAGCACACATAAAAAGCATCATATAATAGCATATTGTAACATCATGACACCATGGAATTAAAGTCATGCTAGAACACTTTTCATGGCTTGAAAATACACATACACACATTCTAGGACAAGATAAGCACACATCCATGCATGAGAGATGTGACGACCCTAATTTCTATTCATCATAATTAAGATTAAACACGTGATTAATCACTATGGGATATGAAAATATGGAAAATTTAAACCTTAATGTGATTAAAGTCATCAATCATACAATTACGTACACTTATATTCATAAGGGAATTAAACATCCACTTATAAGCCTTAGATTCCATTACTCATCAATTAAAACTCATCCCAATGACTCTAGATCATCTCTTACGGTTAACATATGGAAAACCAGGGTTTTCTAGGTAATATAAGTGTTTTAGCGTGTTAGCCGCGGCCAAATTACCATTCGCTGCAGCCAATTCCTTTCTGTCTTTGCTCCTCTCTTCGTCACTAGTTTCGTCGCGGCGATAGCCGCAGCGAGTTGGACCTTCGCCGCGGCCAACCTACATGGCGCCGCGGCTAAGAAGCCTCCTAGAGCTTCCTCGCTCGCCTCTCGATATTGGCTGCGGCCAATTCCTCTTTGGAATGCCGGGGACATTTCCTTAAAAGTTTGCCGCGGCTAATTCCCTGATTCACCGCAGCGAATTCCCCTCTGGATGACTCCCAGTTTGACCTCTCAAATTTTACTGCAGCCAATTTACATTTTGCCGCAGCGAATTACTCTCTGGAACTCTCCCTGGGCAACTTCGCCACTATTGGCCACGGCCAACCATATTTTAGCCACGGCTAAACTCCCCCTGATCCTATAACTCCGAATTTCTTGCCTCCTACTCTCCACTCTCCTTCTATTAACACCCTAGGGCTCCTCTATCTTCATTGTAGGGGTCAAATGTCCTTCATTACTCTAATTTATCCAGTTAATCTATCCTCTCTAAGTCAAGATTTAATGGGTCATTTTCCTTTCTCTAATTACCCTATGACAACAAGTTCATATATCAGCAAGTTGGTAAAATAACAATAACATGAGTTCATAGTAATATATATATCAAGATTTCATTTCCAATAATAAGCTATTTCAGACTTCGACAAGGCTCATAGCAAATATTATAAATCCATACATCAAATACCAGTTTATAGTAAAGCCTACTCCTCAATAAGTACATGGTATATTATCAGAATACAAATTCCTACACTTGGCAATATAGATACATGATGATGCTACACAAGCCTTAACAAAACTAGCATCTATCCTATTCTACTCGGACCAAGTGTAGCTCCACCACACCGGGCCTCAGCTCATGGATGTTCATCCACTTGCTTATCCTTATCCTTACTCGAGGAACTTTCACCTGAAATATTAATCCCATAAAACGGGGTGAGATACACATCTCAGTAACCAAGGCAATTCCATCATATAATCTAGTTTAATCAACATACATGCATGAATCAATTTCAACATTCGAAATCATATCAGTCATCTCAGCAAATGAAACAATTAGGCTATCATGATTACTATCCCATACTAGCAATCATATATTTAACATGTTAAAGGCCATTAACACCGGGAAAGGCCCGTCCACGGCACCTACTCCTTATTGAGCACAACCAGGGCTCAGTGCATCTGGGGTTGATCATACCCGGTGCTCGATCGCAGCACATGCACGGGTAGCAGCTGCACCACAGCTCCACCATGGACTCACAAGGTCCAATCATGATACAACAGATAGCCAACCAATTCATTCAACATTTCAAATCATTCATATATAGCAAATATGAAATTAAAATAGATATATGCATGGAATTGATGTAAACCCGGTTACCTCACTTGCAGACAATTGCAACAGCCACCACAAATCCCAAATTCGAATTCAAGTGTCTCCCACCAGAATTCTCAATGTTTCACCCAAAATCCTAAGCAAATTCGTACCAAATTAATACCCATAGTATAAATAAGCTATAGGGGTCTCAAACCATCAAAGAAAGCATCAAAATGAGGGTTTAAACTCGTCTAATATCAGCCCTAACCTCAACCTACGAATTTCATCAAGAAAATCCCCAAATAATCACATTTCAGATTTTGGGTAAAGTGAAAATCCTCAAAATGAAAAACTAATTGGACCAAATTAAAGAGAAAGAGGAGGGGGTTAAGTTCTATAACTATTACCTTGGCCAAATCTTGCTCTAAGTATGAGAAAATGCAGAAATCTTGCCCCAAACCCTAGCCTCCTTCTCAACCTCCGAATTTGCCTCTTGAGTTTCAGAAAAATGAAGGTGTGGCTGAAGCATTAGGGTTTTAGATGGGTTTAAGTTGGATCAAGAGGCTGGGTCATGGGTTGCTCCAAGTCCAAATCCAATTGGGTTTCAGATTTTGCTTATTGGGCCAGTTTTTAAGTGTTAGGCTGCATAATTCTGTTGGGCCAGTTTTCACACATTGGGTTGCTGAAGTTTAATGAGTTTTGGGCCAAACTTAAAGGGCTCAAGGGCTTGGGTCTGCACAAGGGTAATTAGGCCACTTAATTGAGCCTATACAAAATAAATCTTGGGCCTCTATCTCATTAAATTAGTTTGAGTCTGCCTCTAATTCATTGGGCCTCCATTAGCCTTTTATCATAATTTAATTAATTTGGGCCTAGACGAAATTTCTATCCTAAATAAATTCTTAACCCATATTAACAATTTATATCTCTAGAATACCTATTCACTAACTTGCTCAATTATGCTCTATTAATTATCCTTAATTAATCTTAATCCATAATTAACACCTTAATTAATTTCGGGGTGTTACAAGAGAAGGTGGAGAGAGTTACCTTGCACATAATCACACATTTTTTCTCTTGAAACTCCCTCCCTTGCTTCGGCCACACACTTGCAAAAGTGTGGGGAGGGTTTCTCTTGACCTAGACACAATTTATAGAAGCCAATTAGGTTCATGAAACAATTTTTAAGGCCATACAACTTTTTTAGACACTAAGTTGTTCTATAAACCCCATTATGGTCCATAAATGCACCTAATGAAGCAACATCCTTTAAATGATTTCTAGGCTCCATTCTTTCCTTTCAAATATGATTCTTGACTTTTTTTAAGCCTCTTAGAGTCATCACACAATTAAAATAAAGAGCCTAACTATATGTTGCTTCTTTAGGTTATAATATGGAACCTAAAGCACCAAATCACTTTCTAAGAGTTCTAAATTTTTTTCAAGGCCTTCTCTCATTTTCATTCATCATACATGACTTAAGAATGACCTTAGAAAAATTTAAAACTCTCCCTAGTTACCTCAACCTTGTTTGGTTGAGACATAGGGCTTCCTTGGCCTCCTTGAAATTCTCTTTATTTTCTTGAAGGAGGAAGTATGTGGGGAGCATCTTAGGGATCTTAAGAACTCATTTAAACTCTTAATTAGACTTAGGAATCATCACACAAAATCAAAATATGGAAGAAACACTTGATATCCTAGAATTTGCATATTAAAATCTAATGGTTTTTTGATAATTCCTTTTGCATATTCTTAATCTCTACACCTTTTTCCTTAGATTCACCCTTGGTTCTATCTAAAAATCAAGTCCTCCTAAGGTTTTCTCAAGTAGAGCAAAATAGTGGAGAAGGTAACTAAAGATGACAACCATAAGAAGAGAAATTACCTTGTTTTCTTGCTTTTTTTCACTTAAATCTTGTGTTCTTTGAGCTCCTCTCTTCAAATCCGAATTTTTTCCTCAATTTATCCTCTAAAATAGATCCATATACTTCATTATAATCAAAGGAAATAAAGGAGAATGTAGGAGAAGAGGTTTGGAAAACAAAGAGCATGAAAACCATGAAAATCTATACCTTTCTACCTTGAATTTCTCTCCTTTTCTTCTTCCTTTTATAAGCCTCATCCCCTAGGGTTTTCCTCTGGTTTTGGGCAGAACATGGGTGTGCATAATGAAGGGAGAAGAAGGGTGCATCATGTAATATTCGGTTCTTTGAAAATGAGAGATGATGTTATATGACCATTAGAATGTATATTGAGCATGGAGTATGGTAATGGACCAAGTTAAGTTAAGGGATGAAATGGCATCTCATCACCAAGATCGAAGATCTTGTCGACAAGACCCTACAATCTATAGTGCAATTTCCAAGACCTTGTCGACAGGGTTTTCGCCAGCTAGTACAAGGTCTTTTTGTAAAATATGTTAAACTTGTGTGGTTTGGAATTGGGCATGGAGGGCTTTTTAAATGAAAGTTTTGAGTTCTCCGATGTTCTCAGAGGCTCTAAAACTATGGGAAGCCCCGGGACAACTAAAACTCCTCATTCAAATCGACCAAACTCTGTCCAAAAACTAGAGAAAGCTCAAGGGAAGGAGGCGTACAAGACTAAGGCAAGGGAGAAGGGAAATTTTCAAGAAAAAGGTAAGAATTGTTAGAATTTCCTAGTCTTCTCATTAGGAAATCTCTTCTCCTCCTTCTCCCCTTTCTCCCTATGGCTTTCTTAGAGTTTTTGGTGCTGTTTTAGGGTCAGACCAAGAGGGGAAATTTCAGATTTGAAGAGAGGAAGCTAAAGAAAGTGAAAAAACAAGGAAAAACAAGGTAAATCTCTCATTCCGTGGTAGATGCTTCCTCCCCCTTCTTCTCCCTATTTCGCCCCATATATGTAGATGTAAGAGGGCTAGAATTTTGAGGAGAACCAAGGGTGAATTCTGTAATACCATAACTTCTAGCTCATTTTATGTCATTTATAGGCTTTATATCATCAATCCCACAAGAGCATATGAGAAAGGGGATAAAATAATAGACTTTTCCGCGTTGCGCTATATGTAAAAAAATTCAATTCGGTGTCACGTGGACCGTGTGAGCTCATACTATACATTCTTATATTTAAATACATCATTACAACTCATTTGCATGACAAAATCATGCCCATAACTCATGGAAACCGAATTGGAGCTCAAAATAAGCAAGCATATTTTCGGCCAGATTTGCTCCATTTTCTGGCCCAACTTTGAAAAATCATAACTAAATCTAAAAAATTTGAAATCATGCAATATTGGTCATTCTTGAAATTACTTCACACTAAAAATATGCCCACATCACAACATTCATCACACAGAACGTTTGACATCCAAAAAGCTACAGAGTCGCTGGCTGCTTGGGCTGTTATTCAATTTACTGATACAAACTTTTGAAATTCATAACTAATTTTACAAAAATCAAAATCACACAAATTCAATCATTATGGAAAGCTACAAATGTTAACTTGACACTAAAAATAATTCTAGAATGAAACAGATACGTTTAGACATCTAGAACTGATTGAACAGTAACTGAGCGCCCGGGGCGCTACTGATACTGACAGTTAACTTCAAACATGCATAACTCTCTGCTCATACCTCCAAATGAGGTGATCTCAGTGGCCACAGAAAGCTCATGACCTCTAGTTTATGTATCTAAAATTCATAAGCATTGGATACCATTTGTCCATCAAGTGACACAAAAATCAAATCTGCTAGTATGAACAGTACACATACCAGAAACTATAGAAAATCCCAACTTTAAAAATTCATCAAATATTCTCTAGAACTCCAAAAATTATGTTCTTTAGATTTTCAAAAATCTCTCAATGAGACCTAATTGCATGCCAAAGTTTAGAGTAAGACTAACTAATTTGGACAAAAAGTGATATAGGGTTCCATTATGGTCAATTTTGGCTCCATATTGGGTACCAAAATTGCCAAATGGATTTCCCTTGGTCTTGGTACCTTTTGGGCAAGTTTAAAAGCTTATTTGAGACTTGTGTGAGCTGCCCAAATGTTCCCAAACCTCATACATCTCATTTTGGCCATTCAACCCACACTTATGCATATTTCCAACAAACTTTCATATTGCACACTTTGGTATTACATACTCAAAATAGGTTCTAGAGGTCACACATCATATCCATACATTTAAACATCATATAATATCATATTTACACATGTCTCAAGGGTCATAGCCCATTTACTACATCATATATATCATATGGTACAATCATGGTCTTAAAGTGACAAAAGCTAAACACGTGATTGTCAATCTCTTTCCCTTAGTGTTGTTGGCTCCCATTAGCATATCCACTTGGTTCACCTAGTATGTTAGATCATTGGAGAGGAGGGGATGAGATTCAAAGAATCCCAATAGCTCATCTCTCATTCAATCATACATAATATGTGAAAGAAAGCTTTACCAATGCATGCATGGAGACAATAAAAGCCATTGACATTTTAGAAGCAAAGTTGGCATGTGAACAACAAATACAAATCATTCAAGAGCTTACTAAGTATTTGGATTGGCCTCATACTTCTCCTCATGGGTTTTGGATTGCCTCACCCATTTCTTGAGCACTTTTGGACTCAACCATACTCTTGGAAGCTCACTTTGCTTTTGGGAGACTCTTTGCTTTATCTCAACCAAGCTTAAGGGTTCTTGGCTCATCTTCACCAAAGGGAAGAGTTCTTGGCCTCTCCACACTCAAGCAATCTCATACAAACATCATGTATTCATTTAAAACATAACATGGCATTAAGGATCATGACATGTAAAGACATGCTGGCATACTTTTCAAAGTTTGAAAATACACATACACACATTCTAAAACAAGCTAAACACACATCCATGCATGAGAGAAGGTGGAGAGAGCTACCTTGTATACAAACACACACTTTTCCTTTAGGATTCAAGCCTCCTCTTTCGGCCACACACTCAAAAAATTGGTGGAGATGGTTTCTCTTGGGCTAAATAAAATATATGGGAGCCAATTAGGTTTATGAAATAATCTCTAAGATCATACAATTTGCTTAGATGCTAGATTGCTCTATAACCCCCATTATGGTCCATATTGGCACCTAATGAAGCAACACCCCTCAAATGATTTCTAGGCCTCATTCTTTCTTTTCAAATATGATTTTTGACTCCTTTTAAGCCTCTTGGAGTCATCACATCATCAAAACAAAAGGCCTAGCACCATGTTGCTTCTTTAGGTCATAATATGGAACCTAAGGCACCAAATCACTTTTTATGAGTTCTAAATTTTTTCCAAGGCCTCCCCTCACTTTCATTCATCAAATATGACTCAAGAATGGCCTTAAAAAAAATTAAAACTCTTCCTAGCTAGGAGAACCTATCTAGGCCGAGGCTATGAAGCATATTGGGTTCTATGGAGCTTTCTTTGTTTTCTCAAGGGAAGAAGCATATGGGGAGCCTCTGAGGGATCTTGGGAGCTCATTTAAACTCTTACTTAGGCCTAAGAATCATCATACAAAGTCAGATTTTACAAGGTGCAATTGAAACCCTAGAATTTGCATCTTGAAATCTAATGGCTTTTTGATAATTCCCTTTGCATATTCTTAATCTCCACACCCTTTTTCCTTAGATTCATGCTTGGTTCTACCTAAAAATCATCTCCTCCCAGGGTTTTCTCAAGTGGGGCGAAATGGTGGAGAAGGGGACCAAAAATGACAACCATAGGAAGAGAAATTACCTTGTTTTCTTGCTTTTTCTCACTTGAATCTTGTGTTCTTTGAGCTCCTCTCTTCAAATCCGAACTTGCCCCTCAATTTCTCCCTTAAAATAGATTTATAAACTTCATTATAATCATAAGAAACAAAGGAGAATGGAGGAGAAGAGGTTTGGAAGAGAAAGAGCATGAAAAACTACTAATTTTCATACCTTAAGCCTTTGATTTCTCCTCTTTTTCTTCCCCTTCTTGTAAGCCTCATCCCCTAGGGTTTTCTTCTGGTTTTAGGTAGAACTTGGTCGTGCATAATGAAGGGAGGAGAAGGGTGCATCATATATATAGGTGGGAATAAGTTACACTTTTTAAAAATTCCCATTTCGCCCTTCATACTTTGCATTTCTGTTTCTCCTTTGTTTTAGCTTCATTTTGAGAACCGTCTTTTCCATCATAAAATTTAGATTCCAAACAAGTAAAATGTCTTTGGAATCACTCAAATTGGAGCTAAAAACTTTCCGAATGAATTCGTCAAATATCCAGCGCACTGACATTGGAAAACGTCCACCGGAGGGGCTTTAGCTGTCTCGGGGCTTTCCATGTTTTTTAAGGCCTCTAAAAACCCTGGAGAACTCAAAAATTTCATTTAAAAAGCCCTTCTGTGTGTTTTTCAAAAAGTACCTATATTTAAGAAAATGCCACTGGCCTTTTGACAAATTTTTTGAATCACTCTGGCTTTGATTTCTGGCCAACTCAAGGTTCAAGTCCTCATTTTTTAATATTTAGAATTTTATCATAATTTTGGTTGGCCCCAATCCCTTCTGTTTCAGGGACTCCCTTTTGTATCTGGCCCATTTCTACTATTTATGGAGAAACCGAACATTGTGTTTCTCACATTTATGGAAAGGCTGGATGTTACAAATTCCATCAATTTGAGGGAAGAGAGTGAGAATATGCAAAGAAATACAAGTAAAAACCATGATTTTGCAAGATAGAAAAGTTAGGGTTTTGATTGCACCTGAAGCTCTATCATGAACCTAGCCATATTTTATGATGTTTAAGTGTTCACATAAGTTCCTAAGACATCAAGAGAGCTTCCTACATGATTCTCCCATCAAAGGAAGCAAGGAAACTCCATTGGTGCCTTATGGAACTATAGCTTCGGTCAAGGAGAGTCCAAGCACCTAGGGAGTGTTTTAATTCCTTCCAAGCTTAGTTTTGTATCATGTATGATGGGAGAGTATGAGAAGAAGCCTTGGAAGAAGTTTAGAAGTCATAGATAGCAAGATGGCCTTATATGTTCCATAATATGACTTAAAGAAGCAACACTTAGCTAGGATCCTAAAATTGAATATATGATGACTCCAAGAGGTTTAAATGGAGTCAAGAATCAAGAATGAATAGATAGAATGGAGCCGAAATGATGTTTTCTTAAGGTTGCTTCATTAAGTACATTATAGAATCATAAAAGAGCCTTATGAGTCATCTAGCCTTTCTAGTAATTGTGTGGACTTAGACTTTGCTTCAAGAGTGTAATTACCTTCCATATGATGTGTCTAGGGCAAGAGGAATGATCTCCTCCTTCTTAGATGTGTAAGGTCAAGGGAGAGGATTCAAGACTTAAAGGAAGAGTATGTAATGCAAGCAAGGTAGCTCTCTCCACCTTCTCTCATGCATGGCTGTGTATTTAGCTTGTTTTAGAATGTGTGTATGTGTATTTTCAAGCTTTAAAAAGTATGCTAGCATGCCTTTATATGCCATGATCCTTGATGCCATGTTATGTTCTTAAATGATTTCATGATGCTTGTATGAGTTTGCTTGAGTGTGGAGAGGCTAAGAACTCTTCCCTTTGGTGAGGATGAGCTAACAACCCTTGAGCTTGGTTGAGATAAAGTAAAAAGTCTCCCAAAAGCAAAGTGGACTCCCAAGAGTATAGTTGAGTCCAAAGTGCTCAAAGAATGGGTGAGGCAAGTCCAAAAGCCATGAGGAGAAGTGTGAGGCCAATCCAAACACTTAGTGAGCTCTTGAATGTCTTGTATGATTGATTCACATGCCAAGGTTGCTTTTAAAATGTCTATGATTTCTATCTCCTCCATGCATGCATTTTTGAAACTTGCTTTGCATATATTATGTATGATTGAATGGGAGATGAGCTATAGAGATTCTTTGAATCTCATCCCCTCCTCTCTAATGTCTTAACATGCTAGGTGAAACAATTGAGCAAGGTATTGGAGGCCACCAAGCTTAGAGGAAGAAGATGGGTATCAAAGTATATGAATATGACTAGTTTTGCCTTCTTTTTAGCCATATACATGGCATATGATGTAATCTCATGATGAAATTGGTATGTAACCAGATGAACATATGTAAATACCCAAATGTGTGGTGCATGAATGAAATTTGATGCCAAATGTATGAGATAGCATGTTTTGGGTCTTGAATGGCAAGTTTAGTTCTTGAATGACTAGATAGATTAGTGTAATAATGGAAGTGGAATGGATAAATTTAGATGCATGTAATTTGGGACCACTTGGGCAGTTCATGCAAGCCCTATTTATGCTTTTAAACTTTCCCAAGAGGTGCCAAATACCAAGCATGACCATTTGGGCACACTTGGTCTCTAATATGATCAAAATTGACCATATTGGAAACCTATACCATTTTTTATCCAAATGAGCTCTTTTTGATCTAAGATTTGGTATACTCCTAGAACTTGTTAAAATATTTCTGGGAAGCTAAAGATCATAATTTTTGGAGGTCTAGAGAATATTTGATAAATTTTCAAAGTTGGAATTTTTCATGGATTCTGGTGTGTGCACTATTCATACTGACAGTTTTGAATTCTATGTCACCTGATGGCCAAATGATGTCCAATGCTTGTGAAATTTTATATGAATAAACTAGAGGTTACAATATTTCTATAGCCACTGAGATCACCTCATTTCGAGGTCTGAGCAGAGAGTTACACAATTTTGAAGTTTGCTGTCAGTAACAGTGGCGCCTCCAGAGTTCAGTTACTGTTCCATAAGTTTCCAATAGCTAAACGTATCTGTTTCATTCTTGAATTATTTTTAGTATCAAGTTAACTTGTTTAGTATTCTGTAATGACTAAATATGTGTGATTTATATTTTTATAGAATTAGTTATGAATTTTAGAAATTTATATCAGTAATCTGAACAGCAGCCCAGGCAACCAGTGACCTCAGTAGCTTTTCGGATGTCAAACGTTCTCCATGATGAATGTTATGGTCTGGGAATATTTTTTGTGTGAAGTAGACATATGGAGCTTCCCATAATGGTAAATAACACATGATTTTGATTTTTTTAGTATTAGTTATGAGTTTCCAAAATTTGTGATAGAAAAGAGGAAATTCTGGCCGAAAATGCAAACATGAATTTTAATGTGTTCCTTTGCTTTCCACGAGTTGTAGACCAAATTTGATGATGGAAATGAGCTATATTCATGTATTTAAGTATGAGAATGTGATCGATGCATTCATATGGCCCACGGGACTTCGAAAGAAAAATTTTACCCATAGAGAAATGCATTTTAATTCATAACTCCCTATGCTACTATATTGTTTCCATAGAACAAACATAAGATGAGGCATGGGAATTGCATGAATTGAGTCCTAGGAGTATGGTGTTACACATCATATATATAGGTGGGAATAAGTTACACCTTTCAAAAATTTCCATTTTACCCTACGTTTTTGGCATTTTCATTTCTCCTTCATTTTAGCTCCTTTTTGAGAATCATCTTTTCCATTATGAAATTTAAGTTCCCAATTTAGCAAAATGCCTTTGGAATCACTCAAATTGGAGCTAAAATATTCCTGAATGAATCAGTCAAAGTTCGAGTCAACTGACGTTAGAAAATATCCACCGGAGGGGTTTTAACTATCCCGGGGGTTTCCATTGGTTTCAAGGCCTTTGAGAACCCTGGGGAACTCAAAAATTTTATTTAAAAAGCCCTTCTATGTGAATTCCAAAATTTGCTTAAAATTATGAAAATGCCATTACGTTTCGTAAGCTTTTCATAATCTAGCTTCATTTTTCTTTCCGTCTGAGTTTGAAATTCTCATTTTTAGGAGTTTAAAATACTTCCTAAATTTTTTGGGACCTTAACAATCTTATTTCAGGGGACTTCCTTTTGTATATGGCGAATTTCATTCGTTTACAGAGAAATCGTTGTTGGAGATTGTGCCCTAGGCTAATCATTGTATTGCAAACATTGTTTTTTATTACGAAATAAGAGTTTTCTTTTTATTACATTATTATATTATTTGCATGTTTATATATAATAATATCCATGGATAAATTAATTTTTGAATTATCCAAAATGTCCCTAATCAATCATCCTTGTGGGAACAACGATGAATTAAAATTAGTATGATTTTGATTGATTAAGTGTTAATTATATATGATGATATGAATCAAAATCATAGGCGTGTGTTAGAGAACAGGACGCTGGATAGACCCGTTATGAGATAAGCTACATGGATTAGGTCATAAGTTTATCTCATATATAACTGTGTCATTGATCCCTTGGACCTGAGATCACCATAGATTCCTACATGAAGGACACTGTACTTTGGCATAGTTTAATGTCACCTTTAACTGGGTGATTATAAAGACTATGATCAAGTATAATGGAATCCATGCAGAGAAAGATGAGTGATCAAGATGGAATTTGTCCCTCTAATTAATAGAGAGATATCTCTGGGCCCCTCGATGAGTGTGACTGAGAAATGCATGGCCATGCTCAAATGAAAAGGGTTCCATCTTATATCAGTCTACTGGGAGATCGAGAAAGTTATGATCGAGCAAGTTGAGCATGACATTTCCATGTCTCATACTCGATCTAGATATCGTGTAACAAAAAGGATATGATAAGGTTATAAGATAGGTTGCATCGGATCACCGATCCTGTATGATTTGGGTAGTCACAATATCTTGCTAGAGGCCGCTTGTGATTTGTGGGTCAAACAGTGTAGTTGGCCCACTGCCAACATCATATGGGCCTGCAGGGTCGCACACAAGAACGGACTAACTCGGGCTAAAATATCCACATTCATTGAATCAAAAATGTGTCTAGATTCAATGAATATCTAGGATAGAGAAATTATTTATATATATATAAATAATTAAATTCAAAATATATTATATATATATATATTATATTTGATATTATATATATATGAATTAATTTAAATTTGATTTGATTCTATCAGATAGGTTTAAATTTAATTATATCAGATAGATTTAAATTTAAACTAATCAGATAATTTAAATTAAGCTCTAGATATTATTAGTTTAAATTTAAACTATAGGATAGATTTGAATTTAAACTAATAGATATATTTAATTAATTTTGATTAATTAAATATACCTGAAACTCTAGTCTATAAATAGGGGTTTCCATATCAGAAAAATAGATAGAGCTAGAGCTAGAGCTGCCTCCAAAATCCTTAGAGAGAGGGACATCGTACGTACGTCGTACGGAATTGTACTGACGTCGTACGGAACTGTACGGAAAATTTGTACGGACAGATTGCTAGAACACTGTTTTGAGTTGCTGAACCCCGTTCGTGTGGATACCAGTAGAGGGAGCTGATCTGCGGTCAATTCCTGTGATCCAAATAAAAGTAAACAACAAACTCAATCGGCAGAAAAAGGTAATTCTCTGAACTTATTCAGTTTAAGTGATTTTGGCGGATCCTTGGTGGGAATTAGGATCAAAATTTTAAATGTTTCTGCTGTGTGCCTCCCATAATTCCCAACAACCGTACGTTACGTTTCTCGCATTTTCTTTTGTTTCCAAAAGAACAGATATTACATGTGGTTTATAGCTCAACTTCTGGCCTGAGGGAATTAACCTCATAGGTTCTGAAATTCATCTAGACATTTAAGTATTGTGGCTAGGGGTGACTCTTTTTCTCACTTCCCCTCTAAACTAATCATGTGCAGCTACAATCTTATCTCACACTGTACTGCATCACTACTCATGTTTGAATTATGCGTGACATCTCAGAATTATCTGAGTATGACCACCAAGAGAATTTAGCCTCACATACTCTCTCTAGCAAGCCCTCTTCATAATAACAAGGTCATTTCTCATCATTCATATCTAGGGTTTATTATTAATCTCGGTGAGTTATCATATCTCATTGAGCTCTGGTCGTCAGATCCCCTAGCAATGCTCAAGCTACTTTAGAGGCTAACCTTTCCTGATGTTCACTATCTACTCCAAGACCATTCTACAACTTACTTGTCATAAACACAGCCACAAACTATTTTCACACACCCAAAATGTCTCATATAAGGCTTTACATATTTACACAAGCCTTTGCATAGCCCTATTGCTACATTCTCAAGCCAAATCCAACTTAAAAGAGCCTAAAACTTTGCTTTGATACCAATAAATCTAACACCATAACTTTCTAACTTATCTCATGCTACTTCCATGACTCATACATGTATTTCATGAAGCAGCAAAGAAGAATTGCATTAAATAATGAGTATTTTTGCGTTGTGTAGCATGTAAATTTTTTATTTGGTGTCTTGTGGGCCATATGGGCTCATGTATCTTATTATCATATTTAATTACATAGATATGGCTCAAAAACCTCATCAAAAGTGGCCTAGGACTCATGCAAGTGCAAGGAACACATAAAACATCATAATGTAGCCTCGACTAGAAACTTCACCTTTCTATCACAAAATTTGAAAAATCATAACTAATTGTAGAAAAATCTAAATCATACATTATTTACCATTATGGAAAGCTACCGATGTTTTCTTTATGGTAAAAATAATTCTAGATCATGGAACATCAAGAATAAGGCGTTTGAAATTCAAAAAGCACCCAAGGTCATAGCTACTTGGGCTACTGTCACAACTTACTATCATAAATTTTGAAACTTCATAACTAATTCTAAAAAAATAAAAATCATTAAACTTTAGTAAATATAAGAAGATACAGATGTTAAAATTAAGGGAAAAATATCTCTAGACCATGCTAAGACCATCTGGGAACTAAATTATGATAGAATAGTACTAGAGGTCAGATGGCATTACTGGTAGTGACATTAAACTTGAAAAATTCATAACTCTCTACTCAGACATCCAAATGAGGTGATCTTAGTGGCCACAAAAATCTTATAACCTCTATTTTATGCTTGTAAAATTTCACAAGTATTGGATATCATTTATCTATCAGATGACATAGAACACAAAACTGACCAATGAACAGTACATGCACTAGAATAGCAAAAAAATTTCAAATTTTAAAATTCATAATTAATTCTGTAGAGCTCTAATTTTTTTGCACTTTGGCTTCTCAAAAATATCTCAATGAGATCTACATGTCTTCCAAATTTCATGGGAAGATTCATCCCTTTGGTAAGTTTGTGCCATAGGGTTCCAGTTTGGTCATTTTTATGGTCTCAACTAGCATCAAAGTGTCCAAATTTGCTTCCTAAGCTTGTGTTGCCACTTGAGCATGTGGGATTGCACCAAAATGAAATTTTAAACTTGTCTCAAAGGTGCAAAAACCTAGAATTTGCAAACTCACTCTCTCACCCTATGCCATACACACATTTCCATATTGCTAGTCTTGCCATTACATGCTCAATTTGCATTGTAACATTCACATAACATGAACTCCCATTTGTATATGATACATTAGCACGATTACACATATTCATATGGTCAAAAGACATATACAATAATAGATTACAACATTTGCCACTCATATTGCCTTAAAGAAGCAAGATTCATGCACTTTGTTATCAATCTCTTATCTTCCAAGGTGTTGGCTCCTATTACCTTGTTCTCTTGATTCACTTAGCATGTTAGAATATTGGAAAGGAGGGAATGAGATTCAAAGAATCCCAATAGCTCATCTCCCACTTCCACCATACATAAAGTATGCAATACAAACTTTGAAAATGCATGCATGGACATATTAACATATGTGAGCATTTAAGAAATATTCTTGGCATTTAAACAAGTCATACATAGCATGCATAGGTTTGCCAAGTGAGTGGATTAGCCTCACCCATTCACTTGTAGATTTTAGACTTGTCTCACCTATTTTCTTTAAGAGTTTTTTGACTCAACCTTACTATTGGGAGTCAACCTCACTTTTGGAAAACTTTTTACTTTGTCTCAACCAACTTTAAGGGTTCTTGGCTCATCCTTATCATGGCTAAGAGTTCTTGGCTTCTCCACACTCGAGCAAACCAAGGTAAGCACATAAAACATGATTTGAATGCCTAAAACATCAATATGGTACCATGGAATAAAAGCTCATGCTAAAATACTTTTCATAGCTCAAAACAAATATACACACATTCATGCATGAGAGAAGGTGGAGAGAGCTATCTTGCTTGCATTTACATACTTTTTCCTTGAGCCTTGAGTTCTCTCCCTTGATCTCACACACCAAAAAGGTAGAGATCATTTCTTTTAGCCTAGACACATTATATAGAAGCTAATTATACTCTTGAATTAAATTCTAAGGCCACACAATCACTAGAAACACTAGGTGACTCCTAAGGCTCTTTTATGGTTCTATAATGCACTTAATGAAGAAACCTTTAGAAAATATCATCTTGGCTCTATTCTCTCCATCTATTTATGATTCTTGACTCTATTTAAACCTCTTAAAGTCATTACACAATCAATTCTACGAGCCTAGCTAGGTGTTGCTTCTTTAAGCCATATTGTGGAACATATAAGGCCATCTCACTATCTATGGTTTCTAAAATTTTTCCAAGGCTTCCTCTCATATTCTCCCATCACACATGATGTAAAACTAAGCTTAGAAGGAATTAAAACACTCCCTAGGTGCATGAACTCTCCTTGGCTGAAGCATGTACTCTTCTCAGCACCCTTAGAGTTTCTTTACTTCCGTTGATGGGAGAAACATGTAGAAAGCTCTCTTGGTGTCTTAGGGACTCATATGAACACTTAAACATCATAAAATATGGGTAGGGTTCATGATAGAGTTCAAGGTGCAATCAAAACCCTAGCCTCCCTATCTTGCAAAATCGATGGCTCTTACTTGAATTTCTTTGCATATTCTTATTCTCCTCCCTTAAATTCCTAAGATTCACCCTTGTTTCTACCCTAAATTTAAGCCCTCCTTCAGCTACATACATGGGGCAAAATAGGGAGAAGAAGGGGGAGGAAGTAGCTACCATGGGATGGAAGATTTACCTTGTTTTCCTTGTTTTCTTGCTTGATTCTCACTTTCCTTGCCCTCCTCCCTTCAAGTCTAAAATTTCCCTTCTGTTCTCCCCTCAAAATAGATCCAGAAAATTCAATAAAACCATAGGAAGAAAGCTCAACAGGAGAGGAACAAGTTTGGAAGAAGAAGGAGCATGAAAATCCATGAAATTCCTTACTTTTTTCTTGCTTTTTCTCCTCCTTTCTTCTCCTCCATGGTGCACCTAAGAGAGCTGGTGCTTCTTTGGTTTTTAGGCAGAATGGGTCATGCAAATGAATGGCGAGAAGAAACAAAAAACTTAAAGAGTGTTCAAGAAGTTTCTACTTTCTTAAAAATTCTAATTTTGCCCTTTGTTCTTGGCAATTTCGTTTCTAACTTGTTTTAGCTCCTTTTTGAGAACTGTCTTTTCCATTATGAAATTTAGGTTTCCAATTTAGTAAAATGACTTTGGAATCACTCAAATCAGAGCTAAAACCTTCCTAAATGAATTTGTCAAATTTCAGGTTTACCGACGTTGGAAAACATCCACCGGAGGGGTTTTAACTATCCTGGGGCTTCCCATAGTTTTTAAGGCCTCTAAGAACCTAGGAAATTCAAAATTTTATTTAAAAATCCCTCCTATGAGAATTCCAAAATTTACTTAAAATGACAAAAATGCCCTTACATTTCGTCGACCTTTCATTCAAATTCGATTATTCATCCTAGCTCTATTTTTCTTTCCGTTTAAGCTTGAGATTCTCATTTTTAGGAGTCTAGAATGCTTCCCAAATTTTTTAGGACATTAACTAATTCATTTTGGAAGACTTCCTTTTATATCTGATGAATTTTGTTCATTTATGAAGAAACTGTACGTCACATTTCTCATGTTTTCTCATTTTTAAAGAACCAGATATTACATTTCTCCTCCCTTAAATAAATTTTGTCCTTGAAATTTGGGGTACACTTTTCCTCTTATTCTTTCTTTTTCTGGCAAACTGCTCTTTTCTTTCCCTTCTTCCTGGCTTTATATGCTTTTCTCAGCGATTTCACTCTTTTAAGTTTTCTCTCAGCTAGGGAATTTTCATTACTATTTCTAAATGAAAGCTCTATTATTATAGGGTACTAGCTAGTTTTTCTCATAAAGGAAATAAATTTCTGACTCTGGAGGCTTATCCTGGGAGAGCTTTACTAATCATATTTAATTAGTTTCAACCTGTTTGTAGGGGTTAATGCTTTTTTAGTGGACTCATTTACACATCTCGGGAGATAACTTATTTTGTATCAAATCTCTTGTATCTTTTTCCAATGATTTCTTATAGTGTCTCATCATCTTTCTTTGATCATCATAGCTATTGGAGATTTCTATTTGCTTATGAATTTAAAATATACTGTCTACTGTCCACCTTTGCGTTCTTTCTTACTAGCTCATCCCATGATTACATTTACATTTCTTTCTATCATAGGCCTCACATCTCAATTACTTACTGGGATTACAACTCCTTTGAGGAGTTTCTACTTTTAATGATCCTAATTTCTCTGTTTACTACTATATCTGTCTCTGTAGGCTAGGACTTTTCTTCACTTTATTTGCTCATTTACAGTGGCATGTTATAGTCCCTCATTTTAATACTGATAGGCCTAACATATATGTCTCATATTGGCATCGAAGAGTAACTATCACTAACTACTGCTAAGCTCTGGGATGCTAGCTATACTTATAGTTTTGATCACTAAAGGCATACTGTACCATTTACCTCATATAAAAACTGTACCTGACCCTTTTCTAAATACATAGTCTAGCATATAGGGATCTTTCTATCCCTTAGTGAGGGCAAATGTTTGCTGGGTAGTGGTTTATCTGGTTTTAACTCTAGAAAGCTAATTTCTTGCTTTTCTCATCTTGTACACTATGCTCATCTCTTAAGACATCTAGTTAATGGTCTAACTGTCTGAGTAAAGCCTTTATATCTCTGTGGCAATGGTCTACTAGACTTAGGAGGTCTTTAATCTCTAACTTAAAAGCTAACTGAAACTGTACTGGTCTTTGAGATTAATTGCCCTGTAAAAATTATCTTAGGCTATCATCTCACCAGAAAACTATCATACTATAACTGAGGGCTCTCTGTAACTTTGTGGGATTTACTGTGACCTCTAGGTCTATTGCGACCTCTCAGAGCCCTGCTAGGGTTTACTGTAACCCGTTCTGCATTACTAGGATCTACTGTGATCCATCTCTAGGAGACGTCAAAGTCTAAAATTACTGTATCTGACAGTAAAACATATACTCACTAAGTCCGATAACCATTGCTCATAATAATCAAGGCTAAACCCAGACGTATATCATGCTCTTCGTGTGAAGTGGGTTTTGTATCATCTAATTTTCTAGGATCCCATTATACTAATACTCAAGAGCATCTTAATTTTCATTTATCACTCCTCATGGGATCCTCAGATCCCTATTTTAGCCTTTTTTTTTCCTTGGGCTTTTTTTTCTTACTCTACTGACTTACTTACTTTAGTTGTACTTGTTTGATCTTTTCCTCTCATATCCTGCAATTTCTAACTATGCCCACGTTCTGCTTTTGAGTGCTTTGGTACCAGGGCATCCCACACATTAAGTGTGGCTAACATCTTTGGCAGGAAAGAGACTATACATTAATTCCTTCTTATTTCATTTACATGTACTATAAGGAACTCAAGCTATGTAATACCATATATTTCTAACTTATTTCATAACATTTCTATGCTTTACATCATCAATCCCATGAAGGAGTAAGAAAAAGGGATTAAAATAATACATTTTCTTGCGTTACGTTATGTATAAAAATGCCATTCAATGTCACGTGGATCATGTGAGCTCATACAATACATTCTTATATTTAATTACATAGATACAACTCATTTGTATTATGAAATGTGGTCTACAACTCATAGAACTCCAAAGGAAGCTTAAAGTACATAAACATATTTTCAGCCAGAATTTGGCTTATTTCTATCACAAATTTGAAAAATCATAACTAATTCTAAAAATACCAAAATTATACATTCTTGGCTATTTTGGAAACCTAAACATGTCTAATTCATGTTAAAAATATGTCTAGACCATAACATCTAACACAAAGGATGTTTGACATGAGAAATGATCTAGAGGTCAGGCTGTCCACTAGTGTTGTCATAGAATTTTGTAACAAAATTAAAAAATCTCCAATTAATTCCACAAAAATCTAATCTATACAAATGATACCAATATGAAAAGATGTAGATGTTAGATAGAGGGAAAAAATAACTTGAGACTAACTCAAGTACGTCCAGACGTTGAAATCTAATCAAATAGTAACAGAAGTCGGCCAAAATTCTTGATACTGGATAGAATCTTTAAAAATTCATATCTCCCTCTTTGGACATCCAAATGAGGTGCTTCTAGTTGTTATAAGTCACTATGAATGTATAGTTTCTTTATATAAAATTTTGTGGCAATTAAACATCATTTGAGCCCTGTGTGACAGATTTCATTTTTAGACCAGTATGAACAATACCATGACCAGAACCAAAAATTTTTCTAACTTTAAAAATTCATCAAATTTTCTCTAGACCTCCAAAAATTCTATTCTTTAGCTTTCCAAAAATCTCTCAACAAGCTCTAATTGCATGCCAAATATCAGATTAAGAAGAGCTCATTTGAATAAAAAGTGACATAGGGTTCAGCTCTATATGGGATACTAAAATATCCAAATGGCTTTCCTTGGGGTTGGACACCTCTTGGGCAAGTCCAAAACCATAATTAGGACTTGTGTGAGCTGCTCAAATGGTCCCAACCCTTATGCATCTCATTTTGGCCATCTCATCCCCACATATGCATAATTTCATAAACTAATTCAAGAAGCTACATTGCCCATACATACTCAATTTGCATACTAGTGGTCACATAATATATTCTCCTATTTAAACATAATATATTATCATAATTACATATATTCCAAAGGCCAAAGACCATTTACGTCATTAGGCATCATTATGGCTTCAAAGAGCAAAAATCATACATATTGGTGTCAATCTCTTCTCTTCAAGGTGGTTGGCTTCTATTACCTTGTTCACTTAGTCCACTTAGCATGTTAGATCATTAGAGAGGAGGGAATGAGATTCAAATAATTCCAATAACTCATCTCCCATTCAATCATACATAATAGATACAAACAAGTCTCATAAATGCATGTATGGTCATGTTGACATGTGCAAACATTCAGAAGTATTTTCATCATTTAAGAATGTCACACATAGCATACAACGGCTTGCCAAGCAAGTGGATTGGCCTAAACTAATTTCTTGTGGATATTGGACTTGCCTCACCCATTCTTTAAGAGATTCTTGGACTCAACCATACTCTTGGGAGCCCATCTTGCTTTTAGGAGACTCTTTGCTTTGTCTTAACCAATCTCAAGGGTTCTTGGCTCATCCTCACCATGGCTAAGGGTTCTTGGCCTCACCACACTCAAGCAAACCCAAACACACATTAAAAACATCATATAATAGCATATTGTAACATCATGGCACTATGGAATTAAAGTCATGCTAGAACACTTTTTATGGCTTAAAAATACACATACATACATTCAAGACAATCTAAGCACACATCTATATATGAGAGAAGGTGGAGAGAGTTACCTTGTACACAATTACACACTTTTTCTTTTGAATCCAAGCTCCCCTTTTTGGCCACACACACACAAAAGTGTGGGAAAGTTTTCTCTTGGCCTAAACATAATTTATAAAAGCCAATTAGGTTTATGAACTTAATTCTAAAGCCATACAATTTGCTTAGACACTAGGTTAGCTTATAACCTCATTATGCTTCCATAATTGTACCTAATGAAGCAACACCCCTTAATTAAATTCTAGGCTCCATTCTTTCCTTTCAAATATGATTTTTGACTCCTTTTAAGTCTCTTGAAGTCATCATACAATCAAAACCAAGAGCCTAATTACATGTTACTTCTTTAGGTCTCATTATGGAATATAAAGTACTAACTCACTTTCTATGGTTTCTAAATTTGTCCCAAGGCTTCCCCTCATATTCATTCATCATATATGACTCAAAAATGGGTTTAGAAAAATTTAAAACTCTCCCTAACTACATAAACCCTTTTAGGTTGAGGCTATGGAAGAAATGGGGTTTCTTAGAGTTTGCCTTATTTTCTTAAGGGAGGATGCATGTGGGGAGCTTCTTAGGATCTTGGGAGCTCATTTAAACTCTTATTTAGGCATAGGAATCATCATACAAAATTAGATTTTTCAAGGTGCAATTGAAACCCTAGGTTTCGCACCTTAAAATTTCATAGCCTTTTCTTGAATTTCTTTCCATATTCTTACACTCCTCCCTTAAATTCATGGAATTCACCCTCGGTTCCCTTCAAAATTCTAGCCCTCTAGCATCTACACACATGGGGCAAAATATGGAGAAGGGGGGAGGAGTAACTACCATGGGATGCAAGATTTACCTTGTTTTCTTGCTTTTTCTCACTTAAATCTTGTGTTCTTTGAGCTCCTCTCTTCAAATCTGAAAATTTCCCTCAATTTCTCCCTTAAAACATATCCATATACTTCATTACAATTATAGGAAATAAAGGAGAATGAAGGAGAAAAGGTTTGAAAGAGAAAGAACATGAAAAACTACTAAATTTCCTTACCTTAAGCCTTTGATTTCTCTTCCTCTTTGCTTTCCTCTTATGCGCCACTCTCCTTAGGGTTTTCCTCTAGTTTTAGGTAGAACTCGGTCGTGCAAAATGAAGGGAGGAGAAGGGCGCATCATATATATAGGTGGGAGGAGGTTACAATTTTCAAAAATTCCTATTTTGCCTTTTGTTCTTGGCATTTTCGTTTATCCTTTGTTTTAACTCCTTTTTGAGAACCATCTTTTTCATTATGAAATTTAGGTTCCCAATTTATTAAAATGCCTTTTGAATCACTCAAATCAGAGCTAAAACCTTCCCAAATGAATCTGTTAAAGTTCGAGTACATCGACATTAGAAAATGTCCACTGAAGAGGTTTTAACTATCTCGAGGCTTTCTATAGTTTACAAGGCCTCTGAGAACCCCGAAAAACTCAAAACTTTCATTTAAACCTTCCTGTGTGAATTCCAAAATTTTCTCAAAATTACAAAAATGCCATTATATTTCATAAGCTTTCTATAAGAAATTGGTTCTTCATTCTATAACATCTGATTTTCTGAAAAACGAGAGACAATGTGAGAAATGTAACGTATAGTTTCTCCGTAAATGAATGAAACTCACCGGATATAAAAGGAATTCCACCAAGATGATGTAGTTAAGGTCTCGAAAAATTTTGGAAGCATTCTAGACTCCTAAAAATGATAATCTCAGGCTTAAACGGAAAAAAAACAAAGTTAAAATGAAGAAACAATTTCTTACGAAAAGCCTACGAAATGTAATGGTATTTTTGTAATTTAGAGTAATTTTTGGAAGTCACATAGGAGGACTTTTTAAATGAAAATTTTGAGTTCTCCGGAGTTCTCAGAGGCCCTGAAAACCATAAAATGCCCTGAGACAGCTAAATCCCCTCTGATGGATGTTTTCCAACATCGATTGACCTGAACTTTGATTGATTCGTTCGGTAAGGTTTTAGCTCCAAATTGAGTGATTCCAAAGGCATTTCATTAAATTAGGAACCTAAATTTTATAATGAAAAAGAAGGTTCTAAAAAAGGAGCTAAAACAAAGCCAAAACGAAATTGCCATTACGGAAGGATAAAATTGAAATTTTTGAAAAAGTGTGTTTCTAGAAGCTCCCACACACTTCGCCTTTCTTCTCCCATCTTCTTAAGCATAAAATGTAACACCATAATATATTAACTCCATCTAGCCTCCCTCTGGGCTCGATTCCAGATGATTTCCAAAGAACCAGTACCAATCGTGGCATTTTTATGCTATAAAACGGAGTTTCATACACTCATCTTCTGCCCCGTGGGTCCTGTGAACCCATCATTCATATTATCTACCCACACTCCATTTATAAAAATCATACATAGCATAAAAAAAGCCATAAGCCACAGGAATGGAGCCAAAAACTAAGAAAGTGCATTTCCTTAAATGGACCCAAAAGTCAGATTTTTGGCTCTAACTTTGAAAAATCATAACTAATTATAGAAAAATGGAAATCTAGAAAAACCTAGCTTTTTGGAAATCTCTAAGTGTTAAATTTATGGTAAAAATAATTTCCAACCATAATCTCAACATTTGGATCATGTTTGACATCGAAAATGGAACACAGGTCCGGCTGTCCCTGTTTCTGGCGTTGCTTACTATTGTAAAATTCTAAAATTCATAACTAAATCCAAAAAAATACAATTTGGGAAAACTACACCAATTTGGAAAGCTAAAGATGTCAACTAGAGGAGAAAAATAAGTTCAAATCAGTTCAGTAGCCCTTAGACCCCAAAAACTGATGGAACACTAACGGAGGTCGAATGGGCTCCCCGATGCTGATATAGAACTTCAGAAGGTTCATTCTCTCTCTACAGACCTACGATTTAGGTGATTCTAGTTGGTATAGATTTCTATGGTTGTCTAGTGTATGCATATAAAATTTCATGACATTTGGACTCCATTAGGTCTATGAATGACATGGATTTCTTTTTAGGCTAATGACAGAACACCATGACCAAACCATTAAATTTTCCCCAATTTCAATAATTCACCAAATATTCCCTAAACCTCCAAATATTACCCACTTTATCTTTCTAAGAATATCTCTACAAACTCTAGAGGCATGCCAAATTTAATAGCAAGAAGAGCTCGTTTGGTCATACTTTGACGGAGCTCACAAAATTGACGGTTTTGGCACCCAAAATGGTTCAAAGTGGTTCCAAATGGCCTCCCACATGTTTTCACACCTCATGGACAAGTTTGAAAGCATAAACATAGCATATATGAAGTATCTAAATGGTCCAAATCATCGTACATTTCAAACTCACTATGCTACGGGCCAAAATATACTATCACATGCAAGCCACAAAAAGGGCAAAACCCACATTTGCATTACTTTGGCTATCTACATAGTTTATACATCATGTTTCCTTACATTTACACTTGCTACAACATTTACATCTCAAAAATAGAAGGTGCATATTCATTTTTGGCACCTCTTTACATCAAAAGAGTCAAAACAAACTAACATTCATCTAACATTCTCCTAGGCTCTTTGGTGTGCACTTGATTCTCCTTGAGCTCCACCTAGCATGTTAAGTTGGGAGGGGAAGGGGTGAGATTCATGGAATTCAGTAGCTCATGCACTCATTCAAGGAAGCAATCAAGGTATATAACAAGTCAAAGCATGTAAATAAGCTTCTAACCATTCACAATCATACAATACGTGTTGTACATGCCATGAAGATCACAACAATGCCACAAGTAAGCTCTAGGAACTTTTGGTCTAGCCTCACCCGAGTTTAGGGACTTTTAGATGGCCTCACCCAAGTTTAGGGACTTTTAACTTAGCCTTACTCGGTTATGAGACTTTTGGCCTTGTCTCACGCATCTCAAGGGACTTTCAGCTCTACCTCACCCATCTCAAGGGACTTTCAGCACTACCTCACCCGAGCAATTATCATAAGCCATCACATAAGCACATTGGTACCAACGCATCAAAGTAATAACATATGGCATATCTCACACAATAAGCATATACACAAGCATACAATGACTATTACATCTAAGAATGCAATAAGAAAGAGTGGAGAGAGAGCTACCTTTTGAGCCAACACAAGCCTTTCCTTTCAATTCCTCTTCTTCCTTCTTAATTTCACACTCACACCTTGATGGAGGTGCTTCTCTTGAGCCTAGACACAACAAAGAGCATGGATTACTCTCTCATAACTTAATAACTCTTAGGAGCTCTTCAGAGCAACCCTTTCTAACATATAAGAACCTAGGGTTCTCTCTCTCTCTCTAGAATGTCACCAGCTCTTCCTCTATCTCAAGCTCTCATGGTAGTAAAATCAACATATTCAAGGAAAACAAGGAAGTTCAAGAGTGTTTTTCACTTTCCCTCTTCTGACCCATGCCTAAAACCCCACTAATTTCACAAGCAAAACCATAGGAAAAGAGAGCAAAGAGAGGAGATCAAGATTCTAAGAAGAAAAGAGAAAAGCTTGCTTACCTTTCCTTTGTTCTTCCTCCTTCTCTTGGTCTCTCTCACTCTCCACGCCTCTTTTCTCTCCTTGGGTCGAAGTTTAGGGCAAACAAGAGAGAAAGAATGAATTGGGTCGTTTAAAGAAGTCAATTTCTCCCTTTTTACGCTTTTCCAGACTATCCCTCGCTATAGCGAAAATTAACCTTCGCTACGGCGAGCTCGTATCAGTTACCTTCGCTATGGAGAGGTTTAACCTTCGCTACGGCGAGCACGTATCAATTCCAGACCCCCACTTTCACTATGGCGTGTGCTACGGCGAGCAGCTCCCTAGTTTTTGTATGGGATGCCCGCACTCGCTATAGCTAGAAGCATTTTCGCTATAGCGAACAGCTACTCTCGCTATAGCTAGACCATTTCTTGCTATTGCGAGAAGACTTAGAAAATTTTCTGGATTTCAAAAATTTTCAGCTTTCTTCTTTCTTTCCCTTTTCTTTTTCCGGTTGTTACATAAAATTTCTGCCCAAAATATAGAATATGATATGCTCTCTTAGGCTCACAAGAAGGGGGAGAAAAGGAGGAGAAATCAAAGGCTTAAGGAGAAATTGAGGAAAAAATTCAGATTTGAAGAGAGGTGCTCAAAGAACATAAGATTCAAGTGAGAAAAAGCAAGAAAACAAGGCCAAGAGAAACCATCTCCACCAATTTGTAGATGTGTGGCCGAAAGAAGAGGCTTGAATTTCAAGGAAAAAGTGTGTAAGTATACACAATGTAGCTCTCTCCACCTTCTCTCATGCATGGATATATGTTTAGCTTGTTTTAGAATGTACGTATGCATATTTTCAAGCTAGGAAAAGTATGCTAGCATGCCTTTATATGCCATGATTCTTCATGCCATGTTAAATTTTCAAATGAGCATATGATGGTTGTATGAGTTTGCTTGAGTATGGAGAGGCCAAGAACTCTTCCCTTTGGTGAGGATGAGCCAAGAACCCTTGAGCTTGGTTGAGACAAAGTAAAAGAGTCTCCCAAAAGCAAAGTGGGCTCCCAAAAGTATAGTTGAGTCCAAAGCTCTTAAAGAATGGGTGAGGCAAGTCTAAAATCCATGAGAAGTGTGAGGCCAATCCAGCCATTTGGTGAGCTCTTGAATGTCTTGTATGATTTGTTCATATGCCAAGTTTGCTTTTAAAATGTCAATGACTTCCATTTTCTTCATGCATACATTTGTAAAGCTTGCTTTGCACATATTATGTATGATTGAATGGGAAATGAGCTATTAGGATTCTTTGAATCTCATCCCCTCCTCTCCAATGATTTAACATGCTAGGTGAACTAAGTAGATATGCTAATGGGAGCTAACAAAACTAAAGGAAGGAGATTGACAATCATATATTTAGCTTTTGCCACTTTAAGACCATGATTGTACCATATGATGTATATGATGATATAAATGTACCATGACCCTTGAGACATGTGTAAATATACTATTATGTGATGTTTAGATGTATAAATATGATGTATGATCTCTAGCATTTATTTTGAGTGTGTAATGCTCAAGTGTGCAATGTGGAAGTTTAATGGAAATGTGCATAAGTGTGGGTTGAATGGCCAAAATGAGATGCATGAGGTTTGAGATCATTTGGGAAGCTTAAACAAGTCTTAAATATGCTTTTAGACTTGCCCAAAAGGTGCCACAACCAAGGGGAAGCCATTTGACAAATTTGATACCTCATATAGAGCTAAATTTGACTATAATGGAACCCTATATCACTTTTTATCCAAATGAGTTAGTCTTAATTTTTGATTTGACATACAATTAGGTCTCATTGAGAGCTTTTTAGGAAGTTAAAGATCATAATTTTTGGAGGTCTACAGAATATTTGATGATTTTTTCAAATTGGCAATTTTCATAGTTTCTGGTTTGCTACACTATTCATTTGGTCTGAATTTGAATTCTATCACAACAGGCTCAAATGATGTCCAATTTCCATGAAAGTTTATACAAAGAAACTAGAAAATCATATGGACTTATCCCAACTAGAAGCACCTCATTTGGAGTCTCGAGAGGGAGATATGAATTTTTGAAATTTCTGTCTAGTATCAATAATTTTGCTTGACCAGAAGTACTGTTCTATTGAATTTCGAGGTCTAAGCTTGATGAAATGATCTAGAGATATTTTTCCTTTCTAGTTAACATCCATAAATTTCTAGATTGGTATCATTTGAATAGATTGGATTTTTTTTAAATTAATTGGATATTTTCAAAATTTTCTATAGAATTCTATGATAGTTCTAGACTTAAGTCGGACCTCTGGACAATTTTGGATGTCAAACACCCTCAGTGGTGGATGTTATAGTCTGGAAATTTTTTTTATTATGAATCAGACATTTTAAGCTTTCTAGAATGACTAAGAACATATGTTTTCAATTTTTTTAGATTTACTTATGATTTTCCAAAGTTTGCCCAAAAAAGAGGCCAATTTTGGCCGAGAATGAACTTTCATTTTCCATGCTCCATTTCGGTTACCATAAGTGGTAGGCATATTTTTGGGATGCAAATGAGTTTTAATGGTGTAATTAAATATGAGAATGTATAGCATTAGCTCACACGATCCACGTGACACCAAAATAAATTTTTAGATATGACGTAAAGTGAAATTAATCCCATTTTCTTTGCTTTTGCTATGGGAAACCTATATGGATCATGATAGAATGCTTAAGAATGACATTAAATGAGATAGAATTTATGGTGTTACACATTCTAGCTCTATTTTTCTTTCTGTCAGAGCTTAAGATTCTCATTTTTAGGAGTCTAGAATACTTCCTAAATTTTTTGGGACCTTAACTATCTCATTTTAGGGGACTTCCTTTTGTACTTAGTGAATTTCATTCGTTTACAAAGAAATCGTACATTATATTTCTCACATTTTCTCTAGTTTTCAAAGAACTAGATGTTATAGGTTATACATACTGAACTAGTTCTATTTGAATATGAACATTCTCTACTATTAGTATGTTCTTTTATATGTTGCTATTCTTTACTGGGGATTCCTTTTTGCATATTTTTCTCATCATTATGATACTATTAGAATCCCTTTGCCTCTCTTTTCTAACTCAACTTGTTCTTTCACTAACTAGAATACTTTTCAATTATTGAGACACTTTGATGATTGATGCCATCATTTGCCACGCACTCAAGTCACATTACTACTAGGTTAGCCAGATCCAATATCATGTAACCATTGTTACAAGCAAACCATAACATCAAACACTAATACATAAGCAACTCATGACTGAGCTTAAAGTCACTATTGCCTGTATATTACAAGTTTCTCAATAATGTACAGTATTTTTCTTATACTTTTCTTTATTTTCCCTATTCTTGTAGGATACTCAAGGAAAATAAGACTTTTCCTCTACTGCATCCCAAGATGACTTTACATTGCTCGATTGTTTTTACTTTGAGCACTATCATACTAGAATGGTATCTATGCCAAGGATAAGTGTGCTTTCTCAAGTACTTAAGCACCTCGACTAGACATTAGTTCTTAATCTATTGTGCCCTTGGCTTGAACATTGTCATGTATTCTCTCTGTAATATCCAGTTCTCTGAAAATGAGAGAAAATATGAGAAACGTAACATGTAGTTTCTCTGTAAATGAACAAAATTTATCGAATACAAAAGCAAGTCCCCTGAAATGACTTAGTTAAGGTCTTGAAAATTTTGGGAAGCATTCTAGACTCTTAAAATTGAGAATCCCAGGCTCAGATAGAAAGAAAAATAGAGCTAGAATGAAAAAATAAAATGTAACAAAAGGTTGATGAAATGTAAGGGCATTTTCGTCATTTTGAGCAAAATTTGAAATTCTCACAGGAGGGCTTTTTAACTGGAAGTTTTGAGTCCTCTAGGATTCTCAGAGGCCTGAAAACCATGGGAAGCCCTCAGATAGCTAAAACCCCTTTGGTGGATGTTTTCTAATGTCAGTTAACCCGAACTTTAACCAGTTCATTCAGAAGGGTTTTAAATCCAATTGGACTGAAACCAAAGGTATTTTATGAATTAGATGACTTAAATTTTATGATGGAAAAGATGATTCTTAAAAAAGAGTTAAAATGAGCTTAAACGGGACAAACAAGGGTGTAAGGGCAAAATAGTCATTTTAAAAAATTGTAAAAGAGGCTTCTTAAGTAAGATTACACCTCATCACCTTCTCTAAGCTTCCATTTGTAGAAAAATGGGCAGCCATGGCATGACATTAAGAGGGGAGAGAGAGAAGAAGTTTAAGCTTCCGTTTAGGTAAGTAAACTGCCCTGTTTCATCTCACGCCAGTTAGGAAAGTTATTTAAGAGCTCTCTAATGGTGATTTTCTTTTCTTAAAAACTTAAAGATTCAAATCTAACCTAAGCCAAAAAGGAACTCTTTTCAAGAAATCAATTAGTGAAAAATAATCTACGCGAAGAGAGCTCCATTTTAAGGTAAGACTTTACTTGAAACACTTGCAAAATCTTATATTTTCAAGCCATTTAAGATTCAGTATAGAGAGAGAAAGTAAGGAGGAGAGTTTTTCTTTATGTGTTCTTAATGGAACCAAAGGTTATGGAGTGTGAGGATTAAGAATATACAATTAGAATTGAAAAGGGAGCTTTACAACGCAAGTTATGGAATTTAGGGTTTTGATTTCACCTTGAACTCTACTATGAACCCTAGCCATATTTTATGATGTTTAAGTATTTATATAAGTTTCAAAGACACCAAGAGAGCTTCCTACATGATTTTTCCATAAAAGGAAGCAAAGAAACTCTAAGGATGCCAAGAAGAGTATATGCTTCAGCCTAGAGTAGAAATGGCACCTAGGGGTAGTTTTAATTTATTCTAAACTTAGTTTTGCATCATGTATGATGGGAGAGTAAGAGAGGAAGCCTTGGAAAAATTTTAGAAACTATAGAAAGTGAGATGGCCTTGTATGTTCCATATTATGGCTTAAAGAAGCAACACCTAGGTAAGCTCCTTGAATTAATTGTGTGATGACTCCAAAAGTTTAAATGGAGTCAAGAATCATAAATGAATAATAGAATGGAGCTAATATGATCTTTTCTTAAGGTTTCTTCATTGAGTGCATTATGGAACCATAAAAGAGCCATAAGAATCACTTAGCTTTTCAAGTGAATGTGTGGCCTTAGAAATTGATTCAAGAGTATAATTGGCTTCCATATGATGTGTCTAGGCAAAAAGAAATGATCTCTACCTCCTTGTGTGTGTGAGGTAAAGGGAGAGGACTCAAGGCTTGTATGGTAAAGGTAGCTCTCTTCACCTTCTCTCATGCATAAATATGTGCTTACATTATCTTTGAATGTGTGTATATATGTTTTGAGCTATGAAAAGTATTTTAGAATGAGCTTTTATTCCATAGTACTATGATGATGTTTTATGCATTCAAATGATGTTTTATGTGCTTGCCTTGGTTTGCTTGAGTATGGAGAAGCCAAGAACTCTTAGGTATGGTGAGGATGAGCCAAGAACCCTTAAAGTTGGTTGAGACAAAGTAAAGAGTCTCCTAAGAGTGAAGTTGACTCCCAAGAGCAAGATTGAGTCACAAACCTTTTAAAGAAAATGGGTAAGGCAAGTCTAAAATCCACAAGTGAATGGGTGAGGCTAATCCACTCACTTGGCAAGCCTATGTATGCTATGTATGAATTGTTTATATGCTAAGAATGTTTTTTGAATGCTTACATTGTCTATATGCCTATACATGCATTTTCAAGGCTTGTATTGCATACTTTATGTGTGATTGAAAAGGAGATGAGCTATTGGGATTCTTTGAATCTCATCCCCTCCTCTCTAATGTCTTAACATGCTAGGTGAAGCAATTGAGCAAAGTAAGGGAAGCCACTAAACTAAAGAGAAGAAGATTGGCATCAAAATGTATAAAATAGCCTAGTTTTGTCTCTTTTATAGCCATACATATGGCATATGATGTAATCCCATGATAAAATTGTTATGTATCCAATTGAACATATGTAAATACCTATATATTTGATGTACGTATGAGCTTTAGTGCCATATGGATGATAATATAGTTTTTGGGTATTGTATGGCAAGAGAAAGTATATGAAATCTTACGTATGGCATGGGGTGAGAGAGTGAGTTTGAGAAATCTAGATTTATGCATCCTTGAGACAAGTTTAGAGAGTCATTTTGGTGCATTCCCACGTGTTCAAGTAGTCATGGTTGCCTTAGAACTTGAAATGGCCCATTTAGACCCCATATATGACACAAAATGAGCCATTTTGCAACCCAATGTCAAGATCTGACTAAATGGACGAATTTGCCATGAAATTTGGCATACGTATAGATCTTTTTAAGAAGCTAAAGACCAGATTATTTGGAGCTCTATAGAATTAATTATGAATTTCCAAAATAGTCATTTTTCTGCTAAACTAATACAGGTACTGTTCATATGGTTAGAAACTTGGGCTGCAGCATTCATGGGCCAAATGATGTCTAATGCTCATGAAATTTTACATAAAATAGACATGATAAAATTTTCATGGCCACTGAGATCACTCCAATTAGACTTATAAGTAGGGAGATATGGAGTTTTGAAGTTAGAGATTAATTCTAGGAATGATAGTTGACCTCTAGTACTATTCCATCATTTGCTGGTATTGAGCAACCTCTTTTGTAGTATGGATTTATTTTTACCATAAATTAGACATCTTTAGCTTTCTAGAATAGTATAGTGTGCCTATTTTCAATTTTTTTAGAAATAGTTATGATTTTTCAAAGTTTAGGCACAAAATCTAGAAAACTGATCTGAGGCTGCACTAGTATGTTTTGTGTATTTGCTCCCTTTGCTTGAGGTATAGACCATTTCTTGAGCTTGTTATGAGTTGAAATTGTGTATTTAAATGTGATAATGAGATGGATGAATCCATATGATCCATAGGATACTGAGAGAAAAGTTTTACCATGGAAAAATGTATCTTGATTCGTGATTTCCTATGCCATTTTGTTGCTTCCCATAAAATTAGCTTGATGATGAGGTATGGAAATCGTATGAGTTGCGTCTTAGAATTATGGTGTTACACTATCTCTTTTTTACCTTTCTTATCCTTTTACTTAAGAAAAAGGATGCTCTACTATTGGCTGCCTTTATTACTAATTCAGGTTTCTTTACGCTCAAGAGCACCTGTATTTTCCTTAGGTTCCTCTACTTGTTCACTCTCTTTAACATCAAGGGGGTCTACTTTTTCTCATACTCTTACTTTGCTTTTAACTAGACCATCCCTTGATAAGGAGATTTCCTTTTCATGAAATCCTAGGAATTTCATTCTATGGCGCTCTTGATTTACACTCTTTCTCTATATAATGCAAGACTCGTCTTCTTAGGTGGTCTCTCGCTCCCTCGAGCTTCCCTAAGAATACTAAGGCACTAACTATTTATCTCTGCTCATTTCTACATTTAGATTAAAGCTAGGCTTTCTCTTTATTTAATTTCTTTAGCCTTATCCCTAGGAGCACAGTATATAGATTTTAAGGTTTTATTAACCCAATCCAGGACATGTACTTTCAATGTCCGGATTCTACCTTACTAAAAACTTATGCTCTACTGGGTGCTCTAATCACTCACGTGCCTTAACCTCATATCAGTTTCATATTAGGGAGCTCGTTTGACTAATTATTGGACCCCTATCTATTTACCTTTCTGGGCTTAGTCTATGCATTTAGTCATTACTAAAGCAAGGGCATCTCTTCTATGGCTAGTTTCTCAGTTCTTCCTCGCTTCTCTTATCACTATATTTTATGACTCAAGGGGTCTATCTAGGGGAATTTGCTAACCACTATAGAGTGGTTATAACACCATAACTTCTAGCTCATTTCATAACATTTATAAGCTTCACCTCATTATTTCCATAAGAGCATATAAAGAGGGGGATGAAAATAATGGGTTTATTTGTGTTGCGCTATACTTAAAAATTTGCAATCGGTGTCACGTGGACCATTTGGGCTTATGTTAGGCATTCTCATATTTATAAGCTTCACCTCATTATTTTCATAAGAGCATATAAAGAGGCAGATGAAAATAATGGGTTTATTTACATTGCGCTATACTTAAAGATTCCTTTAGAATCACTCAAATCCGAGCTAAAACCTTTCTGAATGAACCGGTTAAAGTTTGGGTCGACCGATGTCGGAAAGAGTACACCGGAGGGGCTTTATCGGTCCCAGGACTTCTTATGGTTTTTGTGGCCTTTGAGAACCCTAGGCAATTTAAAATTTTTATTTAAAAAGCCTTCCTAGGTGCTTTTCCAAAATTGCAATTATTTACGAAAGTGCCACTGGCCTTTCGGTAAATTTTTTAAATCACTCCGACCCTAATTTCTGGGCAACTCAAGGCTCAGATCTTTATTTTTTATTATTTAAAATTTTATCCAAATTTTATTTGGCCTTGAATCACTCATCTCAAGGGACGTGCTTTGAAAGCGTGCCCGTTTCCGTCGTTTAACGAAAATTGGACATTACAGTGGTCTCTCGATCTAGGATGTCTCATCTTCCCTTTCTCGATCCAGGAGAACTTTCACTGAGTTTCTTGTCAAATTAATTTCTCTTTTCACTCATCTCACCTGGATGATGCTATTGGTTGCTTCTTGTAGGCTTTAGCTCATACTTAGTCTGAGTTGCCTATCTCATCATACTTGTAACTTGCAATAATTTAGTGCTTTCTAAGCTATCCTCATTCTCTTATAAGATTCTATAACTAGACTACTCATACTTATCTCTAGGTGTTACCTATGAGGCACACCTTTCTAGGCCACTCACTTTGTGCCTTACTATGGGTAGCCTTATCTTACGTAAATTTTAAGGCTACATTAACATTTCATCGTTCAGTGTCTCACAGGGTAGCACTCTAGGTTAAAGTCAACGCCTTAAAGGCAGGTCTTAACAACCATACCATTCCTGTGTCTAACTTTCTTTATGCTAAGCTCTTTCCTCAGTCTTAACTACTAGGCCCATTAATTTCTTACTAATCTTTTGTGACTATTCACTACTCTTTTTCTTTACTTATATTAGGGGTTCCCACTTTCTGTGGGTTGACTAATCCTTTATCAATTTATTTCTCAAGTTGGCCTGAATATGACCAAGACATTCATACTGCCATTCACCGCAGCTAGCACATCATGCCCTGCGGTTAATTAGCCTAAGATTTAACCTAATTTCCTATCTAAGTATTGGCTGTGGTGAGGAATCCTCTGGATTGCCTCATTATTTCCTGGAATAATTGGCTGTGGCTAATGGCTTCTAATTGGCTTGCTTTTTCATTGATTAGAATTTCATTCTTAGCCATAAAACCCAAGCTTTATTGCCTTTATATCTAACCCGTCATCAAGCTAGAGGGTTCTACCTCTTACTTCATTCATGCAAAACTAATTGTCACCTTTGGGCTGTTAAGCTCCAAGGGGTGTAGCTTGTAGCTCAACTTCTGACATAAGGGAATTAACCTCACAGGTTCTGAAATTCATCTAGACATTTGGGTGTTGTGGCTAGGGAAGACTTTTTTTCTCACTTTCCCTCTGAAACTAATCCCGTGCAGCTGTAGTCTCATCTTACACTGTACTGCATCATTACTCATATCTGCATTATGCAAGATATCTTAGAATGGTCTGAATATGACTACCAGGAGAATTTGGCCTCACATACCCTTTCTAGCAAGCCCCCTTCATATCAACGAGGTCATTTGTCATCATTCATACCTAGGGCTTACTACCAATCCAGCTAGCTATCATATCTCATTGAGCTCTAGCCGTCAAATCCTTTAGCTTTGCTCAAGCTATTCTAGAGGCCAACCTTTCTCGATGTTCACTATCTACTCTAAGACCATTCTACAGCCTACTTGTCATAAACATAGCCACAAACTATTTTCACACACCCAAAATGTCTTATATAAAGTTTTACATATCTACACAAGCCTTTGCATAGCCCTATTGCTACATCCTCAAGCCAAATCCAACCTAAGAGATCTTGAAATTTTGCTTTAATACCAATAAATATAGCACTATAACTTTTTAGCTTATCTCATGCTACTTCCATGACTCATACATATGTATTTCATGAAGAAGCAAAGAAGAATAGCTTTAAATAATGAGTATTTTTACGTTGCATAGCATGTAAATTTTTCATTCGATGTCCCGTAGGCCATATGGACTCATGTATCTTGTTATCATATTTAATTACATAGATATGACTCAAAACCCTCATCAAAAGTGGCCTAAGACTTGTGCAAGTGCAAGGAACACATAAAACATCATAATGTAGCCTCAGCCAGAAACTTAACCTTTCTATCAAAACTTTTGAAAAATCATAACTAATTCTAAAAAAATCAAAATCATACATTCTTTACCATTTTAAAAATCTATAGATGTCTAATTTATGGTAAAAATAATTCTAGATCATGGAACATCAAGAAGAAGGCGTTTGACATTCAAAAAGCACCCAAGGTCGTAGCTACCTGGGCTACTATCATAGCTTACTGTCATAAAATTTGAAAATTCATAATTGATTCTAAAAAAATCCAAATCATTCAAATTTAGTGAATATGACATGCTACAGATGTTAAGTTTAAGGGAAAAATATCTCTAGACCATGCCAAGACCATCTGGGAACTGAATTATGATGGAAAAGTATTGGAGGTCAGATGGCATTATTGGTATTGACGTTAAACTTTAAAAATTCATAACTCTCTACTCAGACCTCCAAGTGATGTGATCTTGGTGGACAAAGAAATCCTATAACCTCTAGTTTATGCTTGTAAAATTTTACACGCATTGGACATCATTTGGCCTTTGGATGACACAGAACACAAAACTAACTATATGAACAGTACATGCACTAGAACATTAGAAAAATTCCAACTTTTAAAATTCATAATTAATCCCATAGAGCTTTGATTTTTTAAACTTTAGCTTTCCAAAAAGCTCTCAATGAGCTCTACATTTTTGCCAAATTTCATGGGAAGATTCATCCCTTTGGTTAGTTTGTGCCATAGGGTTCTAGTTTGGTCATTTTTATGGTCTCAACTAGCATCAAAGTGTCCAAATTTGCTTTCTAAGCTTGTGTGGCCACTTGAGCACATGGGATTGCACCAAAATGACATTTTAAACTTGTCTCAAAGGTGCACAAACCCAGAATTTGCAAACTCACTCTCTCACCCCATGCCATACACACATTTCCATATTGCTAATCTTGCCATTACATGCTCAATTTGCATTGTAACATTCACATAACATGAACTCTCATTTGTACATAATACATTAGCACAATTACACATGTTCATAAGGTCACAAGACATATACAACAATAGATTACAACATTTGCCACTCATATGGCCTTAAAGAAGCAAGATTCATGCACTTTGTTGTCAATCTCTTATCTTCCAAGGTGTTGGCTGTGACAATTGTAACTTCTAATAATTGTAATTAAGGTTAAATACGTCATTAATAACCATAAATCAGGGTTACAAGACATTACGACTAATTACATTTAGCAAATGCAGGGGAATTTGAACCTTAATGTTATTAGAGTTATCCACAAAAAAATCACAAGTATTCAAGTGCATAAGGAAAACAAACACTCATTTATAAGCCTTTGATTCTATTACCCATTGATTCCAACTCACAAGAATCTTCTACCAATGTTTCTAAATGTCCTTGCACCACTGCCAATTGCTCTTGGGTTCACCCTTATATCTTTACAGATTTCATAATGGCTATCTGGAGCTTTGTCGTGGCTAACCTACATGGCGCTGCGAAGTGGAAACCTCTTAAAGCCTATTTCGTTCGCCTCTCACTATTAGCCACAGTCAATTCCCCTTTTGGCCGTGATTAATTCCTCTTTGGAACGCCTGAAAAATTCTCACAAATGTTCGCTGTGACCAATTCCCATTTAGCCGTGGTGAATTACCCTATGGGCGACTCCCAATTTGGCCTCTCACATTTCACCGCGGCTAATTCTACTTCTCGCCGTGGTGAATTGCTCTCTGGTATTCTCCCTAGGCAACTTCACCTCTATTGGCTACGGCTAATAACATTTTGGCCGCGGGGAAATGCCTTCTAATCCTACAACTTTTAAAACCTTGTCTTATACTCTCCACTCTCTCTCCAATGACACCCTAGGGCCACTCTATTTTAATTTGTGGAGTTGCAATAGTTTTCACTAGCTTAATTTACCCAACTTATCTATCATTACTAGTTCAAGACTTAAATGTTAGTTTTTACTCCTCCAACTACCCTATATCAGCAAGTTCATAAAGTAATAACAGCAAGAATTCTTGAACTATCAATAATTAACATTCGATACACATTCTGTTAGAGATTTGATGCATCAATGGTTCATATCAATATCTAATATATCATATAGTTACATTTCCTATAATATACCATATCATAAATTCAACCAAGTTCATACATCAGGTGTTATAAGTTTATACCTCTAATACCAAGCTAAAATGAGGCCTAACTCCTCAATAAATACATCTTAAGTGATTAAAATATAAAGGCCTACACTTAGCAATATGATTACATGATGATGCTATATAAACGAATAATAAAATTGCATCTATTCTACTTAGATCAGCCCAAGTGTAGCCTCCTCCACACATGGTTGGAGCTCATGAATTTTTATCTACTTGCTTCCCCTTATCCTTACTAGAAGGGCCTTCACCTGAAAGTATGATCCCATGAAATAGGGTGAGATACAAATCTCAGTAACCAAGGCAAATTCCATTCATATGTTCCAGTTTAATTCACATATATGCATGATTTCATATAAGCATAAGAAAATATACCAACCGTATCAGTAAATGAAATAATGAGGCTATCTATATTACTATCCCATACTAGCAATCACAATTCCATATGTTAAAGGCCAATAACACTGGGAGAGGCCCATCCATGGCACCTACTCCCCATTGAGCACAACCAGGGCTCAATGCATCTGGGGTCTAATTATAACTTGGTGCCCAATCGAAGCACATGCATAGGTGGCAGCTGTACCACAGCTCCACCATGGACTCACAAAGTCTAATCACATATAATAGATAGCCAACTAATTCATTTAGTATCAAAATTATAATCATGCAGCAAATAAAAAATTAAATCAAACATGTGCATGGAATTAGCATAAATCCCGATTAACTTCACTTGTAGCCAATCCTCTAAGAGCCAATTGAATGCTACCTCAGCCTATGGACATAAAATTAAGCCATTACTATCCCTAATTACAATTTATATTAGTAAACCTATTACTTAAGGAGGTAAGCTATATAGAACTGCTTAGAAACACTTACCCAATCACTAAGAGCCTCTAATTTTGGGTTTTGACTTCCCTAGACTAGAAACATCAAAATATCACTTCAAACCATAGGAAAATTCGCACAAAATTAAGGCCTATACCATAAGTCTACTATGGTGGTCTTAAACCAGTAGAAAGTGCATCAAAATGAAGAGTTTATACTTACCTACTAACACCCTCAGCCCTAACCTACGAAATTTCATTAAGAAAATCCCAAACAACCATATTTCAGATTTTGGGTATGGTGAAAATGCTCCAAATGAAAAACTAATTAGGCAAAAATGTAGAGAAAGAGAAGGGGATTAAGTTATATAACAAGTACCTTGGCTGATTGTGAGTTTAGAAGTGAGAAATAGTTGATTTCTTTCCTAGAACCCTAACCTCCCTCTTAAGGTGCAAAAATCCTCTTGTGTTTGTGTTTCAGCAAAGTGTGGAGGGGCTGATGTGTTTAGGGTTTTAATTAAGTTTAAGTTGGATCTAATGTGGGTTATGGGCTGACCCAAAGGTCTAATAACAAGTAGGTTTCAAATTTAAGCCTTGTTGGGCCAGCTTTCATGTGTTAGGTTGTAGAAATTTAATTAGGTTAGACCAAGTTTGAAGAACTCAATGGATTTGGGTCTGCACAAAGGTTATTGGGCCATTTATAAGAGCTTATGCAAGTTGAGTCTTGGGTCTCTGATTTATTAAATTGAATTGGGCTATCACTAGGTGCTTTCTCTTAGGCTAAGCCTCACAACAAAAGGTTGAGTTTGCACCTAAAATCCTTGGGCCCCTAATGGTCTCAAAATCATGGCCCATTTAATTTAATTTAGGCCTAAATGGGGTTTCTAACTCAATTAAATTTCAAACTCATATTAATAATTTATCTCTAAAATTTTCATTCACTTAACTTGCTCAATTATTCCATACCAATTATTCTTAATTAACCCAAATCTATGATTAACACCTTAATTAATTTTGGGGTGTTACATTGCTCCCATTACCTTGTTCTCTTGATTCACCTAGCATGTTAGAATATTGGAGAGGAGGGAATGAGATTCAAAAAATCCTAATAGCTCATCTCCCATTTCCACCATACATAAAGTATGCAATACAAACCTTGAAAATGCATGCATGGATATATTAACATATGTGAGCATTCAAGAAACATTCTTGGCATTTAAACAACTCATACATAGCATATATAGGTTTGCTAAGTAAGTGGATTAGCCTCACCCATTTTCTTTAAGAGGTTTTTGACTCAACCTTATTCTTAGGAGTCAACTTTACTTTTGGGAGACTCTTTACTTTGTCTCAACCAACTTTAAGGGTTCTTGGCTCATCCTTACCATGGCTAAAAGTTCTTGACTTTTCCATACTCAAGCGAACCAAGGCAAGCACATAAAACATTATTTGAATGCCTAAAACATCAATATGACCTTGGAATAAAAGCTCATGCTAAAATACTTTTCATAGCTCAAAACATATATACATACATTCAAAGACAATGTAAGCACACATTCATGCATGAGAGAAGGTGAAGAGAGCTACCTTGCTTGCATTTACACACTTTTTTCTTGAGCCTTGAGTTCTCTCCCTTGATCTCACTCACCAAGAAGGTAGAGATCATTTCTTTTAGCCTAAACACATTATATAGAAGCTAATTATACTCTTGAATCAAATTCTAAGGCCACACAATCACTATAAAAGTTAGGTGACTCATAAGGCCCTTTTATGATTCCATAATGCACTTAATAAAGCAAATTTTGGAAAACATCATCTTGGCTCCATTGTCTCCATCTATTTATGATTTTTGACTACATTTAAACCTCTTAGAGTCATCACACAATTAATTCTAAGAGCCTAGCTAGGTGTTGCTTCTTTACGCCACATCATGGAACATATAAGGCCATCTCACTATCTATGGTTTTTAAAATTTTTCCAAGGCTTCCTCTCATATTCTTCCATCACACATGATGCAAAACTAAGCTTAGAAGGAATTAAAACACTCCCTAGGTGCATGAACTCTTCTTGGTCGAAGCATATACTTTTCTTGGCACCCTTGGAGTTTCTTTGCTTCCTTTGATGGGAGAAATATGTAGGAAGCTCTCTTGGTGTCTTAGGAACTTATATGAACACTTAAAAATCATAAAATATGGCTAGGGTTCATGATAGAGTTCAAGGTGCAATCAAAATCCTAGCCTCCCTGTCTTGCAAAATCCATGGCTTTTACTTGAATTTCTTTGTATATTCTTACTCTCCTCCTTTAATTTCTAAGATTCACTCTTGGTTCTGCCCAAAATTCAAGTCCTCCTACAGCTACATACATGGGGTGAAATAGGGAGAAGAAGGGGAAGGAAGTAGCTACCATGGGATGGAAGATTTTCTTTGTTTTTTCTTATTTTCTTGCTTGATTCTCACTTTCCTTGGCCTCTTCCCTTTAAATCTGAATTTTTCCCTTAAAATAGATCCAAAAAATTCAATAAAACCATAGGAAGAAAGCTCAAGAGGAGAAGAACAAGTTTGGAAGAAGAAAGAGTATGAAAATCTATGAAATTCCTTACCTTTTTCTTGCTTTTTCTCCTCCTTTCTTCTCCTTCATGTTGTGCCTAAGAGAGCTGGTGTATTCTCTAGTTTTTGGGTAGAATAGGTCATGCAAATGAAGGGGGAGAAGAAACACAAAACTTAAAGAGTGTTCATGAAGTTTCTACTTTCTTAAAAATTTTAATTTTACCCTTTGTTCTTGGAAATTTCATTTCTGACTCATTTTACCTCCTTTTTAAGAACTGTCTTTTTCATTATGAAATTTAGGTTCCCAATTTAGTAAAATGCCTTTAGAATCACTCAAATCAGAGTTAAAACCTTTCCGAACGAATCTATCAAAGTTCTAGTTCACCGACATTGAAAAATATCCATCGGATGGGTTTTAATTGTCCTGGGGCTTCCCATAGTTTTCAGGGCCTTTAAGAACCTTGGGGAATTCAAAAATTTTATTTAAAAGGCCCTTTTGTGAGAAGTCCAAAATTTACTCAAAATGAAGAAAATGCCCTTATGTTTCATCAACCTTTCATTCTAATTTGTTTCTTCATTCTAGCTCTATTTTTCTTTCCATTTGAGCCTGGGATTCTCATTTTTAGGAGTCTAAAATGCTTCCCAAATTTTTTGGACCTTAAATAATTCATTTTAGAGGACTTTCTTTTATATATGATGAATTTTGTTTGTTTGTGGAGAAACTATATGTCATGTTTCTCACATTTTTTCTCGTTTCCAAAGAGCTAGATATTAGATGTTATAGATAGAAAATGATGTGGATGAGTTCACATAGTCCCTAAAACTACGAATGTTGGATATGGCTTTCCAATTATGCAAATTCTTATGGATTACAATACATGCTCCCTTGCAAATATGAACCAATATACCAAATATATGTTGGAATAGCCTATGTGACCATTGTGTAAAAGCTAAGAAGTTAAGGTATTATATTAAATACATTCAACTCATATCATAATCATCTCAAACTAGAATTTGTCATCACATAAACTATTAGACTACATTGTTTATACATAATTTTGATAAATCATACCATACTTAAGTCATGTCATATATTATTAAGATAAAATTGAAAATTACGATCATTCATACATAGTGGCCTTCTCATGCCATGATTTAATATATTTAGTTCACAGCTTGATTTGATTAGTTTGAGATACAACAGTAGATCATTCATAGTAGATACTAATCATATAATATACTGTGCAACTCAAAGGTAGACTTAACTTTTCAATACATTCAATCATACTAGGGATTTCTTTTATACATCTTATAAATATGAATACATCATTATAAAGTTAAATAACATAATTTATTATCTTCTCCTAATTAACTATTTAACTAGGCATCTCTAGTTTCCTCTTATGCTCTACTTTTCTTTAACTAGCATGGGTTAATGGGAAATAGAGAGGGGAGTGAGATTCTAGGAATAATCTCATTAGCATGCTCCATATTTAATGCATACCCCAAGTCACTCCAAGTATAAGGTGTTGGAGATTGTGCCCTAGGCCAATCATTGTAATATAAACATTGTACTTTATTAAGAAATAAGAGTTTTCTTTCATTTAATTATTATATTTTTGCATGATCTATATAATAATATCCTTGAATAAATTATATTAATTATCTTAAATATCCCTAATTAATCATCATTGTGGGAGTGATGATAAACTAAGACTAGTATGATTTTGATTGATGATTATATGTTAATCATGTATAAAAATACAAATCAAAATCATAGGCATTTGTTAGGGAACAAGATGCTGGATTGACCCGCCATGAGATAGCTATATAGATTAAGTTATAAGCATATCTTATGTATAACTGTGTTACCGAGCCTTTAGACTTGAGATCATCATAGTTTTCAACATGAAAAAACATTATTTTTTTTGTATAGTCAAAAGTCATTTTTAACCGGGTGATCATAAAGGCTATTATCGGTGTAACATCTGGTCCCTCCGTAAACGTGAGAAACACAATGTTTGGTTTTTCTGTAAACGACAGAAATGGTTAAGATACAAAAGGAAGTCCCTAAAATGGAAGGAATTAGGGCCAACTAAAATTATGATAAAATTTTAAATATTAGAAAATGAGTATTTGATTCTTGAGTTTCCCAGAAATCAAGGCCAGAGTGATTCAAAAAATTTGTCAAAAGGCCAGTGGTATTTTCGTAAATATCAGTACTTTTTGAAAAATACACAGGAGGGCTTTTTAAATGAAAGTTTTGAGTTTTTCGGGGTTCTCAGAGGCTCTAAAAACCATAGAAAGCCCCAGGACAACTAAAACCCCTCCGGTGGACGTTTTTCAACGTCGGTGTGCTCGAATTTTGATAGATTCATTTAAGAAGGTTTTAGCTCTAATTTGAGTGATTCTAAAGGCATTTCTCTTAATTGAGAACCTAAATTTTATAATGGAAAAGACGGTTCTAAAAAAGGAGCTAAAACAAAGGAGAAACGAAAATGCAAAGTATGAAGGGCAAAATGGGAATTTTTGAAAAGTGTAACTTATTCCCACCTATATATATGATGCACCCTTCTCCTCCCTTCATTATGCACGACATGTTCTGCCTAAAACTAGAAAAAAATCCTAGAGGATGAGGCTTACAAGAAGGGGAAGAAAAGGAAGGAGATTGACAAACTTATGCCTTGATGTTGGCCATTTTGGAACCATGGTTATGTATCTTAATGTCTATGATGTTGTATGTGTACAATGAACCTTGAGACATGCATAAATATACTATTATGTAATGTTTATCACTATGAATATGATGTATGAGCTTTAGAATACAATTTGAGTATGAAATGCCAAAGTGTGCAATGTAGAAATTTGATAGAAATATACATAAGTGTGGGTTGAATGGCCAAATTGAAAAGCATGAGGTTTGGGACCATTTGGATAGCTCATGCAAGTCTTAAATATGCTTTTAGACTTGCTCAAAAGGTGCCAATACCAAGGGAAGACCATTTGGCAAATTTGGTACTTCATATGGAGCTAAATTTGACCATAATGGAACCCTATGTCGCTTTTTGGCCAAATGAACTAGTCTTGATCTAAAATTTGGCATGCAATTAGGTCTCATTAAGAGCTTTCTGAGAAGCTAAAGATCATAATTTTTGGAGGTCTATAGAATATTTGATGATGTTTTGAAATTGGAAAATTTTATGGATTTGGTCTACTGCACTATTCATTTGATCCCAAATTGGTTTCTATCACACGAGGCTCAAATGATGTCCAATTGCCATAAAATTTTATACAGAGAAATTAGGAAATCATAGTGACTTGTGCCAACTAGAAGCACCTCATTTGGAGGTCTGGAGAGAGAGAGATATGAATTTTTGAAGTTTTTGTCCAGTATTAGTGATTTTGACTGACCAGAAGTATTATTCTATTGAGTTTCGGAGTCTGGGCTTAATGAACTGATCTAGAGATATTTTTCCTCTCTAGTTAACATCCACATATTTCCAGATTGGTATATTTTCATGGATTGGATTTTTGTAAAATTAATTGGATATTTTTAAAGTTTTCTATAGAATTTTGTGACAGTTCCAGATTTTAGTCAGACCTTTGGATAATTTTGGATATCAAACGTCCTAGGTGATGAATATAGTGACTTGGACATATTTTTAGTGTGAATTAGACATCCTAAGCTTTCCAGAATGACCAAGGTTACATGGTTTCGAATTTTCTAGATTTAGTTATGATTTTCCAAAGTTTACCCAGAAAAGAGACCAATTCTGGCCGAGAATGCTTTTTAAATTTCCATGCCCCATTTCGGTTTCCATGGGTTGTTGGCAAGTTTTTGTGATGCAAATGAGTTGTAATAATGAAATTAAAAATGAGAAAGTATAGTATGAGTTCACATGGTCCACATGACACCAAATAGAATTTTTTAGATATAGCATAATGTGAAAAAGTCTATTATTTTCATCCCCTCTTTCATATACTCTTGTGGGATTAATAATACAAAGCTTATAAATGGTATGACATGAGCTATAATTATGGTGTTACAATCGAGCATAGTGGAATTCATGTAGAAGAAGATGAGTGGTCAAGATAGGATTTGTTCATTTAGTTAATAGAGAGATATCTCTAGGCCCCTCGATGAGTGAGACTAAGAAATGCATGGCTGTGCTCAAATGGAAGGGTTTTCATTTGTACTGTCAGTCTATACGTAGATCGAGAAAGTGACAATTAAGGATGACGTTTCTATGCCTCATACTTGATCTAGATATCGTGTGACAAAAGGGATGTGATAGGGTTATATGACAGGTTACATCGGATCACCAATCCCTATATGATTTGGGTAGTCACAATATCTTGCTAGAGGTCGCTTGTGACTTGTAGGTCAAATAGTATCATTAGTCCACTGCCAACGTCATATGGGGCTACAGGGTCGCACACAGGAACGAGTCAACTCGAGTTATAATGTCTAAATTTATTGAATCTAAAATTATGTCTGATTCAATGAATGTTACGTTTAATCTAGGGTGGAAGAATTTTATAAATATATATATATTTGATATATATATAATTTATAAAATTCAAAATATATGTATGTATATATATTTATTTCAAAAAATATATATATCCTTTAATTAATTTAAATCAATTAGTTTTAAATTCAAATCTATATGATAGATTTAAATTTAAACTAATATGATAATTTAAATTTAATTTATGAGATAAATTAAATTTAAATTTAGTTCTAGATTTTAGACTAAATAATTGGTTAAATTTAATCTATTAGATAGACTTAAATTTAAACTAAAATATTTAATTAAGATTTGATTTAAAATAATGTATTTTAAATCAATCAAATATATTTGAAACCCTAATGAGATATCTCCATAATAATAAAAAAGGAGGAGGCTTGGGTTTCTTAGAACAACAAAATAATAAAAGGAAAAAAAATCCTAGAGAGAGAAAGGTAGGGACAGTATACTAACACTGTACAGCCGCCTAGAGAGAGAGAGAGAGAGAGAGAGAGAGAAAGAGGAGAGCATCTTCTCTACGAAGAATGTGTATGGACATTGGTCAGAGGCGCTAGCACGTCGTTTGAGTTGATCATTCGTTTGTGTGGATACCCATAAAGGGAGTAGATCTGAAGATCAGTTTCTAAGATCTGACAAAAAAGGTAAATATTTCTAGATCTACTCAATTTAAACAACATTGGTGGATCCACAAGAAGAGATTTGGGTTTTAATTTTCTATTGCATGTCCCAGAATTCCCAATATAAGGATCATAAGTGCACGTATAGTATAACTCATGAAATACTAAGGCTAACAAACACATACTTGTTCAATTAGTTAGTGGCCACAACATTTAGAACATAAGTTAATTGAATTTCACTTAGGGAAGAGCTATGATGCTCAATTCCCTTTTTGGGCATTATCAATACTATAACACATATTAAACAAAACATGTTATATCAAATTAGTTCAAACATGCAAACATAATATCATATAATATGTCATGGCGTTTGAGCATTCAAACACTCAAGGAAAAAAGCACGCATACAAAGAACGGGGAGACACTACATGGAAAATGGAGAATTTGTGCCAAACATCATACTTTACCTTTTGTCTTATCTATTTTCTTCATTTGTATCTTTTACTTAGCCCTTCTTAGCTTTATTTTCCACTTCTTGGTCTTCTTGCCCAAAGACCACTCTTGCCATCTCAACAAACCTAAAACATCATATTAAGCATGGAATATAAGCAATCAATGTACATCTAATCTAACTTGCTCATATGCCCCTCAATTGCTTCATATAACACATATTAAGCCTATTTTTTAAAAATCCATACCTTTGGCTAGGGACATCCAAATTAGGCAATTTATACCTTTCTCGAAAGCTTATAATATGTATTTTTTTATTGTAAAAATCTTAGATTTAATTGAATTCATTTGGTTCTATAACAACTACAAAACAATGGTTGGTCTGTGTAATCTCCTACTGTTAAGACAATTGTTTGGGGGTAATTTTGAAATTTCATAAAATATTCTATACTAATCCAAAAATTACAAACTATGTTTTATATGAAACTTTAGGATGTCCTCTAAATGCCTACAAAGTTTTATGCCCAAATTCACCTATGAAGGCATTTATGGGTAAAGATACATTTTTTTCACTTATTATGGGTTTGTTTTGGATATTCACCATTCTAAATTTGCCATATTAGCTATTTATGAAATTTTCTCCTTTTGAGAAAGTTTCTTAACTAGCAACTAACTAATAAAATATGAAATATAGATATGCTACTTGTTTATTTGCCTAGACTTCTATCTTACCATTTTGCACCCTTGGTGGCTATGTTACATTTCATTGAGTCTAACTTTAATCTCAAGCCTTACACATCATTCTTAGATTATTTCATACTTGCTAGACTAGCCATATGATCATTTCTCATTTTGTGTGAACTTATGAAACCTATAGCTTATTTTATGCCTAATTAAGGTTTATGGTTCCATAACGTAACATACTATAATTTTAACCAATCTAGTGACTCATATAGTCTTAAATTGGCAAGTTTTAACTTATACTAAATCACTCATATCTCGACCACTGTTTTATGCATCTAATCATCATATTTCAACCAAGAAAGCAAGAATTCACTATGGCTTAGGGGATGCACGAAAATATGGAGGAAGAAGACTCAAGTTACACATATTTTCTTAAAGAGAAACTTACATCATTTTGCATAGTTCCTTATCTTCATTCTTTTACTCCACTTTATTCTTTAAGAAAAGCTTCTTTCCCTCCATGAGTAAGTTTGATTGCCATCCTTTTAAGAAGCTAAAACTGTAACATCCGGCCTTTCCATAAATGTGAGAAACACAATGTTCAGTTTCTCTGTAAATGGCATAAATGGGCCAAATACAAAAGGAAGTCCTTGAAATAGAAGGAATTGGGGCCAACTAAAATTATAATAACATTTTAAATATTAGAAAATGAAGATTTGAGCTTTGAGTTTCTTAGAAATCAAGGCCAGAGTGATTCAAAAAAAATTTTTTCCAAAAGGCCAGTGGCATTTTCATAAATATGGGCACTTTTTGAAAAATACACAAGAGGGCTTTTTAAATGAAAGTTTTAAGTTCTCCGGGGTTCTCAGAGGCTTTAAAAACTATGGAAAGCCCCAAGATAGCTAAAGCCCCTCCGGTGGACGTTTTCCAACGTCAGTGTGCCGGAACTTTAACGGATTCGTTTGGAAAGGTTTTAGCTCCAATCTGAGTGATTCAAAAGACATTTTACTTGTTTAGGAATCTAAATTTTATAATGGAAAAGACGGTTCTCAAAATGGAGCTAAAACGAAGGAGAAACGGAAATGCAAAGTATGAAGGGTGAAATGGGAATTTTTGAAAAGTGTAATTTATTCCCACCTATATATATGATGCACCCTTCTCCTCCCTTCATTATGCACGACCATCTTCTGCCTAAAACCAGAAGAAAACCCTAGGGGATGAGGCTCACAAGAAGGGGAAGAAAAGGAGGAGAAATCAAAGGCTTAAGGTATGGAAATTAGTAGTTTTTCATGCTCTTTCTCTTCCAAACCTCTTCTCCTCCATTCTCCTTTTGTTTCCTATGATTATAGTGAAGTTTAAATCTATTTTAAGGGAGAAATTGAGGAGAAAGTTCAGATTTGAAGAGAGGAGCTCAAAGAACACAAGATTCAAGTGAGAAAAAGCAAGAAAACAAGGTAATCTCTCTTCCTATGGTTGTCATTTTTAGTCCCCTTCTCCACCATTTCGCCCTACTTGAGAAAACCCTAGGAGGAGATGATCTTTAGGCAGAACCAAGCATGAATCTAAGGAAAAAGGGTGTGGAGATTAAGAATATGCAAAGGGAATTATCAAAAAGCCATTAGATTTCAAGATGCAAATTCTAGGGTTTCAATTACACCTTGTAAAATCTAACTTTGTATGATGATTCCTAGGCTTAAGTAAGAGTTTAAATGAGCTCCCAAGATCCCTAAGAGGCTCCCCATATGCTTCTTCCCTTGAGAAAATAAAGAAAGCTCCATGGAACCCAATATGCTTCATAGCCTCGGCCTAGATAGGTTCTCCTAGCTTGGGAGAGTTTTAAATTTTTCTAAGGCCATTCTTGAGTCATATTTGATGAATGAAAGTGAGGGGAGGCCTTGGAAAAAATTTAGAACTCATAAAAAGTGATTTGGTGTCTTAGGTTCCATATTATGACCTAAAGAATCAACATGGTGTTAGGCCTTTTATTTTGATGATGTGATGACTCCAAGAGGCTTAAAAGGGAGTCAAGAATCATATTTAAAAGAAAAGAATGAGGCCTAGAAGTCATTTGAGAGGCATTGCTTCATTAGGTGCCAATATGGACCATAATGGGGGTTATAGAGCAATCTAGTACTTAAGTAAGTTGTATGGTCTTAGAGATTGTTTCATGAACCTAATTGGCTCCTATATATTGTATTTAGGCCAAGAGAAACTATCTCCACCAATTTTTGGGTGTGTGGCCAAAAGAGGAGGCTTGAATCCTAAAGGAAAAAGTGTGTAATTGTGTGCAAGGTAGCTCTCTCCACCTTCTCTCATGCATGGATGTGTCTTTAGCTTGTTTTAGAATGTGTGTATGTGTATTTTCAAGCTTTGAAACGTATGCTAGCATGTATTTACATGTCATGATCATTGATGCCATGTTATGTTTTAAATGAATCCATGATGTTTGTATGAGTTTGCTTGAGTGTAGAGAGGCCAAGAACTCTTCCCTTGGGTGAGGATGAGCCAAGAACCCTTGAGCTTGGTTGAGACAAAGTAAAGAGTCTCCCAAAAGCAAAGTGGGCTCCCAAGAGTATGGTTGAGTCCAAAGTGTTCAAAGAATGGGTGAGGCAAGTCCAAAATCCATGAGGAGAAGTGTGAGGCCAATCCAAACACTTAGTGAGCTCTTGAATGTCTTGTATGATTGATTCACATGCTAAGGTTGCTTTTAAAATGCCTATGATTTCTACTTTCTCCATGCATGCATTTGTGAAACTTGCTTGCACATATTATGTATGATTGAATGAGAGATGAGCTATTGGGATTCTTTGAATCTCATTCCCTCCTCTCCAATGATCTAACATGCTAGGTGAACTAAGTGGATATGCTAATGGCAGCCAACAACACTAAAGGAAGAAGATTGACAATCATGTGTTTAGCTTTTGTCACTTTAAGACCATGATTGTACCATATGATATATATGATGTAGTAAATGGGCTATGACCCTTGAGACATGTGTAAATATGATATTATATGATGTTTAAACGTATGGATATAATGTGTGACCTCTAGAACCTATTTTGAGTATGTAATGCCAAAGTGTGCAATATGGAAATTTGTTGGAAATATGCATAAGTGTGGGTTGAATGACCAAAATGACATGTATGAGGTTTGGGACCATTTGGGCAGCTCACACAAGTCTTAAATAAGCTTTTAAATTTGCCCAAAAGGTACCAAGACCAAGGGAAATCCATTTGGCAATTTTGGTACCAAATATGGAGCCAAAATTGACCATAATGGAACCCTATGTCACTTTTTGGCCAAATGCATTAGTCTTGCTCTAAAATTTGGCATACAATTAGGTCTCATTAAGGGCTTTCTGGGAAGCTAAAGATCATAATTTTCGGAGACCTAGAGAATATTTGATGAATTTTCAAAGTTGGGATTTTCCATGGTTTCTGGTATGTGCACTGTTCATACTGGCAGATTTGATTTTCGTGTCACTCAATGGCCAAATGGTGTCCAATGCTTATAAACTCTGATATGAATAAACTAGAGGTCATAAGCTCTCTGTGGCCACCGAGATCATCTCATTTGGAGGTCTGAACAGAGAGTTATGCATTTTTGAATTTTGCTGTCAGTAACAGTGGCGACTCCAGAGCTCAATCACTGTTCCATCTGTTCCAGATGCCTAAACATATCTGTTTCATTCAGGAATTATTTTTAATGTCAAGTTAACATTTGTAGATTCCCATAATGACTGAATTTGTGTGATTTCGATTTTTGTAGAATTAGTTACGAATTTCAGAAATTTACATCAGTAACCTGAATCACAGCCCAGGCAGCCAGCGAGTCTATAGCTCTTTGGATGTCAAACGTCCTGTATGATGAATGCTGTGACTTGGACGTATTTTTAGTGTGACTTAGACATCCTTAGCTTTCCATATTGACAAAGATTGTATGATTTTGAATTTTCTAGATTTAGTTATGATTTTCCAAAGTTGGGTCAGAAAATGGAGGAAATCTGGCCGAAAATATGCTTGCTTATTTTGAGCTCCATTTCGGTTTCCATGAATTGTAGGCATGTTTTTGTGATGAAAATGAGTTTTAATAATAAAATTAAATATGAGAAAGTATAGTATAAGCTCACAAGGTTCACGTGACGCCGAATTGAATATTTTAGATATAGCGCAACGCGGAAAAAGTCGATTATTTTTATCCCCTTTTTCATGTGCCCTTATGGAAATCATGATGTGAAGCTTATAAATGGCATGTAATAGAGCTAGAAGTTATGGTGTTACATTTACCACATATAGAGCCACCAAGGTATTGTCCCATCCTTCCCGGTTCGTGGGTCTTCGACCCTGCCTTCTCGGTTCGTTAGGGTTTGTCCTTTCCCGCTTAACTCACGGGAAAAGCGCGCCTTGGTGGGGGAAGCTTCGCCCCCACTTATATGGGCCGTTCCCAGGACCAAACTATCCGATGTGGGATTTTACAATCCACCCCCCTTTTGGGGCTGACCCATCCTCGGGTCGCACATGCAAACGGCCAGCTCTGATACCAACCACATATAGAACCACCAAGGTATTGTCCCGTCCTTCCCGGTTAGTGGGTCTTCGACTCTGCCTTCTCGGTTTGTTAGGGTTTGTCCTTTCCCGTTTAACTCACGGGAAAAGCGCGCCTTGGTGGGGGAAGCTTCGCCCCCACTTATATGGGCCGTTCCCAAGACCAAACCATCCGATGTGGGATTTTACATAAAACATATAAAAATCATGCTTATCAAATTCCCCCACACTTATACCTTTGCACTCCTAGGCAAAGCTTAAAATCTAAGATAAAAGAATGAATTGAAACACCTAACTAATAAAATGGCAAGTGAAAAATGAAAATGGAAAAGAAAGTTTAAAAATCACAAGCTAAAGACTAATAACAACTTTTCATCACTTTAACAATCCAAGCTAACTTCATTTGCATCAAGAAAGAAAATTCCATGGCAATTTCATTTGAAAAGAATGAATTGAAATGCATAGCCCCTCACATGAATTAGTGTTTACTCTCAACCTTCCAGTGTTTAAGGGAATGTGAATCACTCAAGTTTCACCTATCAAAACTCAATACCATAAGCTTGTCAAGCTTTTAAATCTCCACCACCCATGCCAAATGCAATGCATAAATCAATAGGACACATGAAGAAGCTTAAGGGGAAGAATAAGGCAGCTCACATGTGAAGAGAAAGAAGGCACTAAAGCTATAGGTTTATAGTCCAGAATGAAGCCATAAAGTACATGAGAAACAAGGAGGAAATTCATGTGATGAATTAAGACACACACATGTAGATTCTAACATGGAAATTACGTAAGGAGCAGCTGCAAGTGGGATGGCTTCTCGAGGATAAGAAGCTCGAGTAAAGAAACATGGGAAGTCATGAGCGAAGAAGACATGCAGAACCATGTGAACAATAAAACAAGAAAAAAAGCACAATGTTCTATTTTGGAAAGGAAGAAGTGTGAGTTGGAGATGAACATGCTGACTTGGAAAAAGAACGTAATGAGCTGACATGATTGCTATGGGTTATAGCAAAAACAAAAGGAAGCTTTACATCATTCACTCACACAACAACATCCAGTAGAAACATGCATGTAGAGAAGCAAGCAAAGAAGTGGAATGAAGGACTTAAGCAAAAAGCAAAATAAACTGAGAAACAAAGAGCATGATGGGAAAAAGAGCTAGAAAATACACACTGACAGAATGTGTAGAGAGGAATGGAATGAGCTAAATCATATGGAAGCTTGGGCAGACACAGAAGAAGCAACGTGGAATATTATAAAATAGAATGAAGTAGGGCCCATACTCATATACACAAGAGGAAGCACATAATTCATATATGAAAAAAAAAAAGAGAAAGAAGCTACGGGCAATGAAGGAATGAGAAGGTTGAGCACGTGAAAAAAAAAGATACCACGTGAGAAGATTAAAATGCACTTATGGCAGCATCAGAGGGGAGGCATTCATGTTAAAAACACACACATCCATCGTATTCATTGGACGTTATTCATCCAACACCACATCCAGAACCTATTGTCAATTCATTCCATCCTTCGTCCACTTCATCCAGTAGCCACTCCATGCCATTTCCTACTCCTTCATCTTCCATTTCACCTCTAATGAAGCTCTAATTCCCCTTGTGGCTAGCTAAGAGGAGGCTCTTGGAGAAGCTTGAATCCATTGATTAGAAGGGGATTGTTTTGGCTAAGATTCTCATCTCTTTCTACACTTTTCTCTTTCTTGTATTTTCTTGGTTAAGATTGTATTTGATTAGAGATTTATGTTGTTTATAATTAGTAGCTGGTAAGAGAATAATTAAGAGATTGTTTTTATTGATTAATTGATTGAATCAAGTGCTGAATTTTTCAATTTACTATAACTATCCATGTATGTAGTCAAGGTGTTTGATGAAATAAATGCATGTGAGAGATTGAGTGCTTAAATGTCTAATTTAAGGATTTCTTGGAATTTAATTGGTTAATTAAACATCCTTGGGTATTAATTCAGAGGTTAATTGATCAATTAGTCATTCAATTCAAATGTTCATAGATCTTAATCACAAGAATTAATAATTTGATGGTAGTTGAGGTCTCAATTAACATCAATTTGCTAGGTTCTTGAATCTTGAGTGGTAGTTCAAGATCATTTGCCAATGAACATAATTAGAGATTCTTATAGTAAAATTAATTACCAATGAGTTAGGATAAGGATAGTGAATACCAAAGAATGAATCCAAAGCTAGTCACAAGCCCATTATCAACCATAATTCACCAATTAAGTAGCAATTAGGAATTTTAATTCTATTTTATTTTAATTAGTTTAAGTCAATCAAATCGTCCTTAGTTAGGAAATTTTTAAAGTCTTTTAACACTTAGAAAACCTAATTGAACATTGAACTCCATTTCCAACAGAGATGACCTAGGTTGTACCACTAACTATAAATTTAATCCAACCTAGTTTTATTTTGAGGGTTGTGTGACATGGCCCGTTAGTGATCTAACGGCTAGAACTCTATAAGCTTTAGTAGCTCACCAGGATTAATGGCAAGCTTTATGTATTAGCAACGAGAGATGATTGCATGGCTGCTAGAGGAGCTTGCTTAGTAAGGTTAAGAGAGGCCTAATCTCCCTGATTTCCTCACTCAGACGGTTCAGGGATGTCCTGCCTAATGTAAGGGTAAGATGTGAGGTGGCATAGTATGAGGTGAAACTTTTGCTGCACAGAGTAAGTATTAAGTGAGGTATCCCCTCAACCATGACACCTAGATGCTAAGATGAAGTAAAGAACCTGGAAAGGTTATTTCCTTAAGACAAAAGTCTGAGTTACAAGCTACACTCCATAGAGCCTTGACAGCCCAGAGATGGTAGCTAGTTATGCATGAATGAAGCAAGAAGTGGAACCCTCTAGCTTTGATGATGGGCTGCATACAAAGGCAATGAGGCTTAAATTAAGTAGCTAAAGAAGCTTCTAGTTATAGTGGAGTGTATTGTAGTATAAATGGTCTTGTAGGTCATATTCAAGCCAACCTGAGGAATGAGCTACTATGGGGTCAATCGACGAACAGAGAGCAGGGACCCTTAGTAAAAGTAAAGAAAAAGAGTAGTAAATGGTCACGGAAGATTAGTAAGTAACATTAACATGTGATTAGTGGGCCTAGTAGTCGAAACTAAGAAAGAACTCAATGCTAGAGAATGTCAGACATAGGAACAATTAGGTTGTTGAGACCTACCTATAAGGCATTGACTTTATAACGTCCGATTTTTGTTAAACAACAAAGATGGGCGTGTTTTCAAAGCAAGTCCCCTGAAATGAATTAGTTAAGATCTCAAAAAATTTTAGTAATATTTTAGACTCCTAAAAATGAGAATCCTAGCCTCAGACAGAAGGAAAAACAGAGCTAAAATGAAGAAACAAATTTTGACAAAAATCTTATCAAACGCAATGGCAATTTCATAATTTTGAGTAAATTTTAGAATTCCCATAGGAGGGCATTTTAAATGAAAGTTTTAAGTTCTTCACAGTTCTCAGAGGCCCTGAACACCATGGGAAGCCCTAGGGTAGTTAAATCCCCTCCGGTTGACGTTTTCTAATGTCAGTGTACCTAAGCTTTAACAGATTCATTCAAAAAGGTTTTAGCTTAGATTTGAGTGATTCCAAAGGTATTTTACCAAATTAGGAACCTAAATTTTAGAATGGGAAAGACAGTTCTAAAAAAGGATCTAAAATGAAGGAGAAACGAAAATGCCCAAAAAGAAGGGCAAAACGGAAATTTTTGAAAAAGCTATTATCCTCCACATATATATATGAGGCGCCCCACTCCCCCATTCATTTAGTCTTATATTGTTCTGCCTTAAACCAAAGGAAAAACCCTAGGAGAGTGGCACACCAAGGGAAGAAGAAGGAGAGGAGAAATCAAAGGCTTAAGGTATGGTTTCTTGGTAATTTTTCACGCTTTCTTCCATTCAAACCTCCTCTCCTCCATTCTCCTTTATTTCCTTTAATTAAAATGAAGTTTAAAAATCTATTTTAAGGGAGATATTAAAGGGAAATTTCGGATTTGAAGAGAGAAACTTCGAGAAAGCAAGATTTAAGTGAGAAAAAGCAAGAAAACAAGATAATTTCTCCTCCCATGGTTGCTACCTTTAGTTCCCCTCCTTTCTCCATTTCACCTCATCTAAGAAGCCTTAGGAAGGTTTGATTTTTAGGTAGAACCAAGGTTGATTCTAAGGAAAAAAGGGTGTGGAGATTAAGAATATGCAAAGGAAATGAACAAAAAACCATTAGATTTCAAGATGCAATTTCTAGGGTTTTAAGTACACCTTGTAAAATCTAATTTTGTACAATAATTTTTAGGCCTAAATAAGAGTTTAATTGAGCTCCTAAGATCCCTAGAAGTCTCTCTGTGTGCTTCCTCTATCAAGAAAACTAAACAAAGTCCAAGGAGGCCAAAATCATGCATAATCTCGGCCCAGCTAGGTTTGGGTGCCTAGGGAGAGTTTAAAATTTTTTTAAGCCCATTTTTAAGATATATATGATGAATAAATATGAGAGGAAGCCTTGAAAAGAATTTAGGAAGCTTAGAGAATGAGTTGGTACTTTATGTTCTATAATATAACCTAAAGAAGTAACATATAGTTAGACTCCAGGTTTTGATTGTGTGATGACTCCAAGAGGCTTAAACGGAGTCAAGAATCATATTTAAAAGAAAAGAATAGGGCTCAGAATTTATTTAAGGAGTGTTGCTTTAGTAGGTGCAATTATGGAACCATAATGAGGTTTATAGATCAAGCTAGTATCTAAGCAAATTGTGTGGCCTTAGAATTAATTCCATGAACTTAATTGGCTTCCATAAATTGTTTTTAGGCCAAGAGAAATTATCTCCACACTTTTATGTTTGTGTGGTCGAAAAAGGGAGCTTGGATTCAAGAGGAAAAGTGTGTAATTGTATCCAAGGTAGCTCATTCCTCCTTCTCTCATGCATGATTGTTTACTTTACTTGTCTTTGAATGTGTGTATGCATATTTTTAAGCTATGAAAAATGTTCTAACATGACTTTAATTCCATGGTGCCATGATATTACAATATGCTTTCATATGATGCTTATGATGTGTGCTTGGGTTTGTTTGAGTATGGTGAGGCCAAGAACCTTTAGCCATGGTGAGGATGAGCTAAGAACCCTTAAGATTGGTTAAGACCAAGTAAAGAGTCTCCCAAAAGGGAGATGGACTCCTAAGAGCATGGTTGAGTCTAAGAATCTTTTAAAGAATGGGTGAGGCAAGTCGAACATCTACAAGAAATTGGGTGAGGCCAATCCACTTGCTTGGCAAGGCTTTGTATGCTATGTATGATTTTCTTAAATGATGAAAATGCTTCTTGAATGTTTGCACATGTTAACATGACAATACGTGCATTTATGAAACTTATTTTGCATTCATTATGTATGATTGAATGGGAGATGAGCTATTGGGATTCTTTGAATCTCATCCCCTCCTCTCCAATGTTCTAACATCCTAGATGGACCAAAAGAGCAAGGTAATGGAAGCCAACCACCTTGAAGAAGAGAGCTTGACATCGCAATGCATAGTTTTTGTTCCTTAAGGCCATGTTGATGACTAATCATGTAATTCATTGTTCTATATGGTCTATGACCTTTGGAACATATGTAATTATGATAACATGTTATGTATAAATGGGAGAATATATTATGAGACCATTAGAATGCAATTTGAGTATATCATGACAATGTGGCTTCTTGAATGGTATTATGGAATTGTGTATAAGTGTGGGCGAGATGGCCAAAATGAGATGTATGGAGTTTGGGACCATTTGGGTAGCTCACACAAGTTCTATTTATGCTTTTAGACTTGCCCAAGAGGTGCCAAAGCCTAAGGAAAGCCATTTGGATATTTTGGCATCTTATATGGAGCCAAAATTGACTATAATGAAACTCTATGTCACTTTTTTATCCAAATGAGCTCTTCATGGTCTAAGATTTGCATGAAATTAGATCTTGTTGAAAGCTTTTTGAAAAGCTAAAGAACAAAATTTTTGGAGGTCTACAGAATATTTAGTGAATTTTCAAAGTTGGAAAATTTTCTGATTTTGGTCATGTCACTATTCACTCAGGTCTGAAAATAAAATCTATCACACAGGGCTCAAATCTATCACTAATTTTGGTCATGTCACTGTTCACTCAGGTCATGTCACTATTTGATTGAGTTTCGAGGTCTGGAGATGCCTGAACTAGTCTAGAGCTATTTGTTTCCTCTAGTTAACATCCATGATTTCTAAATTTTTATCATTTATATGGATTGGATTTTTTTGAAATTAATTGGACATTTTTTAAGTTTGCTACAGAATTTTGTGTCGGCACTAGTGGACAGCTTGACCTCTGAACCATTTTGAATATCAAACGTCTTCTGTGTTGGATGTTATGGTCTGGCCATATTTTTAGCATAAAGTAGACTTATGTAGCTTTCTAGAATGGACAAGAATACATGATTTTGATATTTTTAGAATTAGGTATGATTTTTCAAAGTTGTGACAGAATTGAGGACAAATATGATCGAAAATATTATGTATATTCCATGCTTCCCTTTGAGTTCCATGAGATGTAGGCCACTTTTGATGATGCAAATGAATTTTGTTCATGTAATTAAATATGAGAATGTGATATATGAGCTCACTCGGTCCACAAAACACTGAATGAAATTATTATATGTGACGCAACGTCAAATAATGTATTATTTTAATGGATTTTTCTTACTTCCTTCGTGGAATGCATCACATAAAGTATGGGAATATGATGGAATGAGTTAAAAATATAAGGTATTACATTTTTTGTATCAAAGCAAAGGTTTAAGCTCTTGATGTGGGTTGTGGCCTGTGTTTGTGAGTTGTCTAGATGTATATAAGTTTGTTTTATAGATGAATTGAGTGTGTTAATGGTGGAAGTGTTGCCTTTTTCATGTTAAAATTTGTTATGATGTTTCAGTAAAATGGTGAACACTAGGAAAGGTCAGCCCTTTAGAGAGGCTTGTGCTGATGATAGAGCTGGGCCTAGTGATCCGATTGCTGGAGCCCTACAGTCTATTATGACTCACTTGGATTAGCAGTAGGCTGCTATTATGCAGTTATAGGAATGACTTGCTGAGAGAGATAGCTAGGGCCCTACACCTCCTCTTCCATAGCCACCTCACCACTTAGATCATCTTGAGCATTCAGTGGCGACTCACTCAGGTCTGCAGTGTAACATCTGGTCCTTTGTAAACAAGAGAAAACATGAGAAACATAACGTACGGTTTCTCTGTAAACGAATGAAATTCACCGGATACAAAAGGAAGTCCCCCAATATGAGATAATTAAGCTCCCAAAAAATTTAGGAAGCATTCTAGACTCTTAAAAATGAGAATCTCAGGCTCAGACAGAAAGAAAAATGGAGTTAGAATGAAGAAATAATTTCTTACAAAAAGCTTACGAAATATAATGGTATTTTCATAATTTTCAGCAAATTTTACACATAGGAGGGCTTTTTAAAGGAAATTTTTGAGTTCTACAAGGTTCTCAGAGGCCCTAAAAATCATGGAAAGCCCTGGGACAGCTAAAACCCCTCCAGTGGATGTTTTCCAACATCGGTGTACCCAAACTTTGATGGATTCGTTCGAGAAGGTTTTAACTCTAATTTGAGTGATTCCAAAGGCATTTTGCTAAATTGGGAACCTAAATTTTATAATGGAAAAGACGATTCTAGAAAAGGAGCTAAAATGAAGGAGAAACAAAAATGTCAAGAACAAAGGGTAAAATTGAGATTTTTAAAAAGAAGGAGAAATTCAAGGTAGAAAGGTATGGATTTTCATGCTCTTTCTCTTCCAAACCTCTTTTCCTTCATTTTCCTTTCTTTCCTATGATTATAATGAAGTATATGGATCTATTTTAAAGGAGAAATTGAGGGAAAAATTCGGATTTGAAGAGAGGAGCTCAAAGAACACAAGATTCAAGTGAGAAAAAGCAAGAAAATAAGATAATTTCTGTTCCTATGGTTGTCATCTTTGGTTCCCTTCTCCTCCATTTCACCCCACTTGAGAAAACTCTAGGAAGACTAGATTTTTAGGCAAAACCAAGGGTGAATCTAAGGAAAAAGTGTGTGAAGATTAAGAATATGCAAAGGAAATTAGTAAACAATCATTAGATTTCAAAATGCAAGTTCTAGGGTTTTAATTGCACCTTGTAAAATCTAATTTTATATGATAATTCCTAGGCCTAAGTAAGAGTTTAAATGAGCTCCCAAGATCCCTAAGAGGCTCCCCATATGCTTATTTTCTTGAGAAAACAAAGAAAGTTCTATGGAACCCAATATGCTTTATAACCTTGGCCTAGATGGGTTCTCCTAGCTAAAGAGAGTTTTAAATTTTTCTAAACCTATTCTTGAGCCATATATGATGAATGAAAATGAGGAGAGGCCTTGAAAAAAATTTAGAACTCATAGAAAGTGAGTTGGTGCTTTACGTTACATATTATGACCTAAAAAAGCAATATATAGTTAGGCTCTCAGTTTTAATTGTGTGATGATTCCAAGAGGCTTAAAAGGAGTCAAGAATCATATTTGAAAGGAAAGAATGGAGCCTAGAATTTACTTGAGGGGTGTTGCTTCATTAGGTACATTTATGGACCATAATGAGGTTATAAGCCAACCTAGTGTCTAAGCAAATTGTATGGCCTTAGAATTGAGTTCATGAACCTAATTTGCTATCATAAATTGTGTCTAGGCCAATAGAAACCTTCCCCACACTCTTGTGTGTGCATGGTCAAAAAGGGGAGCTTAGATTCAAAGGAAAAAGTGTGTGATTGTGTGCAAGGTAGCTCTCTCCACCTTCTCTCATGTATGGATGTGTGTTTAGCTTGTCTTAGAATGTGTGTATGTGTATTTTCAAGCCATGGAAAGTCTGCTAGAATGATTTTATATGCCATGATTTCATGATAACATATTATATTTTCAAATGAAGATGTTTGTTTGAGTTTGCTTGAGTATGGAGAGGCTAAGAACTCTTAACCATGGTGAGGATGAGCTAAGAACCCTTGAGATTAGTTAAGACAAAGCAAAAAGTCTCCTAAAAGCAAAGTAGGCTCCCAAGAGTATAGTTGAGTCCAAGAATCTATTAAAGAATGGGTGAGGCAAGTCCAAAATCCATGAGGAAAAGTGTGAGGCTAATCCATCCACTTGGTGAGCTCTTGAATATCTTGTATAACTTGTTCACATGCCAAGCTTGCTTCTTGAATGTTTATGACTTTTATGATATCCATGCATGCATTTGCAAGACTTGCTTTGCATATATTATGTATGATTGAATGGGATATGAGTTATTGGGATTCTTTGAATCTCATTCCCTCCTCTCCAATGATCTCACATGCTAGGTGGACCAAGTGGACAGGGTAATGGAAGCCAACCCCCTTGAAGAAAAGAGTTTGACAACCAAATGCATAGTTTTGGTTCTCTAAGGCCATAATTATATCAAATGATGTAATCCAATGATGTATATAGTCTATGACCTCTTAGACATGTGTAATTATGATAATATATGATGTATAAATGAATGGATATGATGTGTGAACCCTAGAATGTAATTTGGGGATGGAATGCCAAATTATGTTTCTTGAAAGTTTGATGGAATTATGCATGTATGGATGAAATGGCCAAAATGAGATGCATGGAGTTTGAAACCATTTGGGTAGCTTACACAAGTCTTAATCATGCTTTTAGACTTACCTAAAAGGTGCCAAACCCTAGGGAAAGCCATTTGGTTACTTTGGTATCTCATATAGAGCCAAAATTGACTATAATGGAATCCTATGTCACTTTTAGCCAATTAAGCTCTTCTTGATATGATATTTGCCATACAATTAGATCTTGTTGAGAGCTTTTTAGAAATCTAAAGAACATAATTTTTGGAGGTCTACAAAATATTTGATGAATTTTCAAAGTTGGCAAATTTTCTGGTTTTGGTCTGATGCACTATTCATTTGGTTTAAAAATGAAATCTATCACACAGGGACCAAATGATATCCAATTGCCATGCAATTTTATACAAAGAAACTAGACATTTACAATGCCTTGTGTCAACTAGAAACACCTCATTTAAAGGTCTAGAAAGAGAGAGATATGAATTTGTAAAGATTCTATCTAGTATCAGGAGTTTTACCCAACCTCAGTTACTATTATATTAAATTCCAAGGCCTAAGCATGCTTGACTAGTCTGGAAATATTTTTTTCCTCTAGCTAACATCCACAGATTTCTAGATTGGTGTCATTTGCATAGATTGGATTTTTGTGGAATTAATTGGATATTTGTAAAATTTGCTACAGAAATCTATGATAGCACAAGTAAATAGTTTGACCTCTGAACCATTTTAGACGTCAAATGTCCTCTGTGATGGATGTTATGATATGGACATATTTTTACTATGAAGTAGACATCTGTATCTTTCTAGAATGGCCAAGAATCTATGATTTTGATTTTCTTAGAATTAGTTATAATTTTTCAAAATTTGTGATAGAAAAGCCAAAATTCTATCCAAAATTACTCCATGAGATTTCATGCTTCACTTTGCTATACACGAGCTCTAGGCCAATTTTAGTGATGGAAATGAGTTGTATTCATGTAATTAAATATGAAAATGTGATGCATGAGTCCATATGGCCCACGATACTTTGAAGGAAAATTTTATATGTGATGCAACGCTAAGAAATGAATTAAAATAATGTCATTTTCTTGTCTCTTATATGAATTGCTTGATATGAGGCACAGATATAGTATGAAATGAGTCTAGAAATTATGGTGTTACACACAGCCACATGTATAAATGGTTGCCCCCATTCCACCTGTAAAGTCCCACATCAGCTGGAAGGGGCCTGTGCTGAGAGCTTATAAGCAGGTGCGAAGCTCTCCCCACCAACAGCGCGCTTTTCCCTTGAGCGAAGGCTGGGCCTAAGGACCCTCGAAGCTTGGGGAAAAGACAAACACCCAGGGAGCGCAGTTCACTGAACCTGCGACCGGGGGACAATACTATTGGAGGCTCTGTAAGTGACTTGGTATCAGAGCAATCCTGGCCCATGTGCGACCCGATGACGGGTCGGCCCTAAAAGGGGGGTGGATTGTAAAGTCCCACATCGGCTGGAAGGGGCCTATGCTGAGAGCTTATAAGTGGGTGCGAAGCCCTCCCCACTAACAGCGCGCTTTTCCCTTGAGCGAAGGCTGGGCCTAAGGACCCTCGAAGCTCGGGGAAAAGACAAACACCCAGGGAGCGCGGTTCACTGAACCTGCGACCGGGGGACAATACTGTTGGAGGCTCTGTAAGTGACTTGGTATCAGAGCAATCCTGGCCCATGTGCGACCCGATGACGGGTCGGCCCCAAAAGGGGGGTGGATTGTAAAGTCCCACATCGGTTAGAAGGGGCCTGTGCTGAGAGCTTATAAGTGGGTGCGAAGCTCTCCCCACCAACAGCGCGCTTTTCCCTAGAGCGAAGGCTGGGCCTAAGGACCCTGGATTGTAAAGTCCCACATCGACTGGAAGGGGCCTGTGCTGAGAGCTTATAAGTGGGTGCGAAGCTCTCCCCACCAACAGTGCGCTTTTCCCTTGAGTGAAGGCTGGGCCTAAGGACCCTCGAAGCTCGGGGAAAAGACAAACACCCAGGGAGCACCGTTCACTGAACCTGCGACCGGGGACAATACTGTTGGAGGCTCTGTAAGTGACTTGGTATCAGAGCAATCCTAGCCCATGTGCGACCCGATGACGGGTCGACCCCAAAAGGGGGGTGGATTGTAAAGTCCCACATCGGCTGGAAGGGGCCTGTGCTGAGAGCTTATCAGTGGGTGCGACGCTCTCCCCACCAATAGCGCGCTTTTCCCTTGAGCGAAGGCTGGGCCTAAGGACCCTCGAAGCTCGGGGAAAAGACAAACACCCAGGGAGCGCGGTTCACTGAACCTGCGACCGGGGGACAATACTGTTGGAGGCTCTGTAAGTGACTAAAAGTCCCACATCGGCTGGAAGGGGCCTGTGCTGAGAGCTTATAAGTGGGTGCGAAGCTCTCCCCACCAACAGCGCGCTTTTCCCTTGAGCAAAAGCTGGGCCTAAGGACCTTCGAAGCTCGGGGAAAAGACAAATACCCAGGGAGCGCGGTTAACTGAACCTGTGATTGGGGGACAATACTGTTGGAGGCTCTGTAAGTGACTTGGTATCAGAGCAATCCTGGCCCATGTGCGACCCGATGACGGGTCGGCCCCAAAAGGGGGGTGGATTGTAAAGTCCCACATCGGCTGGAAGGGGCCTGTGCTGAGAGCTTATAAGTGGGTGCGGAGCTCTCCCCACCAACAGCGCACTTTTCCCTTGAGTGAAGGCTGGGCCTAAGGACCCTCGAAGCTCGGGGAAAAGACAAACACCCAGGGAGCGCGGTTCACTGAACCTGTGACCGGGGGACAATACTATTGGAGGCTCTGTAAGTGACTTGGTATCAGAGCAATCCTGGCCCATGTGCGACCCGATGACGGGTCGGCCCCAAAAGGGGGGTGGATTGTAAAGTCCTACATCGCTGGAAGGGGCCTTTGCTGAGAGCTTATAAGTGGGTGCGAAGCTCTCCCCACTAACAGCGCGCTTTTCCCTTGAGCGAAGGTTGGGCCAAAGGACCCTCAAAGCTCGGGAAAAAGACAAACACCCAGGGAGCGTGGTTCACTGAACCTGCGACCGGGGGACAATACTGTTGGAGGCTCTGTAAGTGACTTGGTATCAGAGCAATCCTGGCCCATGTGCGACCCGATGACGGGTCGGCCCCAAAAGGGGGGTGGATTGTAAAGTCCCACATCGGCTGGAAGGGGCCTGTGCTGAGCTCTTATAAAGGGGTGCGAAGCGCTCTCTTCCAGAGGTGCCTTTTCCCGTGAGTTAAGCGGGAGGGGACAAAACCCTACTGAACCAGGAAGGCTGGGTCGCAGACCCTCGAACCGGGAAGGCAGGGGACAATACCTCTGGAGGATCTGTAGGTTGTTTGGTATCATCGGCTGGAAGGGGCCTGTGGCTAGCCCATATAAGTGGGGAGAATCCTCCCCCTCACGAGCGCGCTTTTCATATAGGAAAGGACAAAGCCCAACGAATCGGGAAGGTAGGGTCAAAGACCCACGAACCGAGAAGGAAGGGACAATACTCGTGAGGGCTCTGTATGTGTTGGTATCAGAGCAATCCTAGCCCATGTGCGACCCGAGGATGGGTCGGCCCTAAGGGAGGTGGATTGTAAAGTTCCACATCGGCTGGAAGGGGCCTGTGGCTAGCCCATATAAGTGGGGAGAATCCTCCCCCTCACGAGCGCGCTTTCCTACGGGAAAGGACAAAGCCCAACGAACCGGGAAGGCAGGGTCAAAGACCCACGAACCGGGAAGGAAGGGACAATACTCGTGAGGGCTCTGTATGTGTTGGTATCAGAGCAATCCTGGCCCATGTTCGACCCGAGGACGGGTCGGCCCTAAGGGGGGTGGATTGTAAAGTCCCACATCGGCTGGAAGGGGCCTGTGGCTAGCCCATATAAGTGGGGAGAATCCTCCCCCTCACGAGCGCGCTTTTCCTACGGGAAAGGACAAAGCCCAACGAACCGGGAAGGCAGGGTCAAAGACCCACGAACTGGGAACGAAGGGACAATATTCGTGAGGGCTCTGTATGTGTTGGTCACTTACAGAGCCTCCTACAGTATTGTCCCCTGGTCGCAGGTTCAGTGAACCGCGCTCCCTGGGTGTTTGTCTTTTCCCCGAGCTTCGAGGGTCCTTAGGCCCAGCCTTCGCTCAAGGGAAAAGCGCGCTGTTGGTGGGGAGAGCTTTGCACCCACTTATAAGCCCTCAGCATAGGCCCCTTCCAGCCGATGTGGGACTTTACAATCCACCCCCCTTGGGGCCGACCTGTCCTCGGGTCGCACATGGGCCAGGATTGCTCTGATACCATGTCACCTACAGAGCCTCCAACAGTATTGTCCCCCGGTCACAGGTTCAGTGAACCGCGCTCCCTGGGTGTTTGTCTTTTCCCTGAGCTTCGAGGGTCCTTAGGCCCAGCCTTCGCTCAAGGGAAAAGCACGCTGTTGGTGGGGAGAGCTTCGCACCCACTTACAAGCTCTCAGCACAGGCCCCTTCCAGCCGATGTGGGACTTTACAATCCACCCCCGTTTTGGGGCCGACCCATCCTCGGGTCGCACATGGGCCAGGATTGCTCTGATACCAAGTCACTTACAGAGCCTCCAACAGTATTGTCCCCCGGTCGCAGGTTCAGTGAACCGCGCTCTCTGGGTGTTTGTCTTTTCCCCGAGCTTCGAGGGTCCTTAGGCCCAGCCTTCGCTCAAGGGAAAAGCGCGCTATTAGTGGGGAGAGCTTCGCACCCACTTATAAGCTCTCAGCACAGGCCCCTTCCAGTCGATGTGGGACTTTACACCACCAGCTCAGACACCTCCAAGCCTAGGAACAACACTCTATCAGTTAGGTTATTACCTAGTTCAAGAAATTCAGGCCTCCCACCTTTGATGGTGAGATGAACATAGAGAAAGTCGAGGCCTGAATCATGCAGCTAGAGAAAATATTCTAGGTGATGGAGTGTACATCTAAGCAAAAAGCCACTATGGCTATTTTTTAGCTAGAGAAAGAAGTAGATTTTTTGTGGAGGGGAACAGAGCCTATCTTGTAGGTGAGGAATCTTCTGATCACATGGGAGGCATTCCTCCAGGCCTTTTATGAGAGATATTTCCCCAGTTCAGTCAGGGATATGAAAGAATCAGAATTCATTCTTTTGAAGCTGTTTGAGGGGATGTCCGTGGACCAATATGTGATAAAATTTGTAGAGCTCTCCCAACACTCCTCCTATTTATAGAGACATGATGATGAAAGGTGGAGAGCAGACAGATTAAAGAAAGGGTTACTCCCTGAGATCAGAGATATGATAGTGTCACAAAGAATCAGACACTTTAATACTCTAATTGAGATATACAGAGTTATGGAAGTGAACCTCAGGACGATATAGCCTACCTCTAGTGCTAAACCACCCCTCCCTAAGCCCAAGACACCTAAGAGGGTTCGCAGGCTATTGTTACTAGCTGTAGAGGTGGCAGAAGCAAGTAGAGCTGAAAAGGCAAGAAAAGGAAAACTTAGTCCAACAGATGTAGTTTCACACCTATTACATGTCCCCAGTATGGCAAGAACCATGGAACCAGACCATGTTAGATAGGGCAGAATGTGTGTTTCAAGTATGGTAGGCTAGGACATATAGCCAGGGATTGCACATAGGCTCCTTTACTGATTACACATCAGCGAGAGATGGCTCTTCCTCCCAGATCTCAGACCCAGGGTAGAGTCTTTGCCCTGTCACAGTAGGAGACTAGCTGGTCCTTGAGTCTGATTCAAGGTACTATTAGAATAAATAATTCTTTTGTAACTGCATTATTTGATTTGGGTGCTAGCCATTCTTTTATATCATATGACTATGCTAGGAGGTTGGGTCTGAGTATGTATACACTCCCATATAATTTGCATGTATCTACCCCTACAAAAAATCAAGCCATTACATCCCGTGCTTGCTTGAATTATGTGATCCAATTTAATCACTACCTTACCACCATTGATTTGATTTGTATGCCCCTTGTTGATATTGATGTGATTATTGGCATAAACTAGATGTCTGCAAATAATGCCACACTAGATTATAGCCACAGATGTTTTACTTTACCTAAGTGTGGGACTATGCCTAGTATGAGGACTGAGTTATCTGTTATGAACACCTCTCAGACTGAGATATTCAGGGCATGGTTGTCAGGGGTTCTAGTTTTCTTTTTAGTTCAGGTTGAGGCAGAAGAAGGTATAGATGAGATTCCCATAGTGAGGGAGTTCCCAGAGGTATTTCCTAGAGAGATTAGTGGACTACCCCCACAGAGAGAGATAAAGTTTCCTATAGATATTGTACCTGGGGCAGGTTTAGTGTCTAAGGCCTCATAAAGGATTACCCCCACTGAGTTAGTTGAGCTTAAGAAACATATAGAAGAGTTATTAGAGAAGGGTTTTATCAGAACCAGTGTCTTCCTGTGGGGAGCTCCAGTTTTATTTATAAAAAAGAAAGATAGGAGCCTTAGGCTATGTATAGATTATTGAGAAGTCAATAAAATAACCATTAAGAATAAATACCCTCTCTTTTGCATAGATGACCACTTAGATCAATTAGTAGGAGCATCAGTATTTTCTAAGATAGACTTCAGGTCAGGATAGCATCAACTTAGGATAAAGGTTGAGGATATATCCAAGACAGCATTCAGAACTAAATATGGGCATTATGAGTTTTTAGTTATGCTTTTCGGGTTGACGAATGCACTTGCAATATTCATGGATTATATGAACAGAATTTTCAGGCCATATTTAGATAGATTTGTAATTGTCTTCATAGATGACATCCTCGTCTACTCAAAAAGCAGGAAGGAACATGAGCAGCACTTGAGATTAGCCTTGGAGACCCTGAGAGAGAGATAGTTGTACGCTAAATTTAGTAAATGTGAGTTTTGGCTCACTGAAGTTTAGTTTCTAGGTCATGTGATCTCTCAGGCAGGGGTCGCAATAGATCCCCACAAGGTTGAGGCAGTATTACAGTGGGAGAGACCTAGGATAGTGACAAAGATTAGGAGCTTCCTAGGTTTTCATTCAGGGCTTTTCTCAGATAGTGATGCCACTGACCCGGCTTACTATAAAGAATGTACCATTTGTGTGGAATAAGAAATGTGAGAGTAGTTTTTAGGAATTAAAGCACAAGTTAACCACGGCCCCATTTTTTGTACTCCCTGACCCTAAAGAGACTTTTGTAGTATATAGTAATGCCTCTAAGAAAGGGTTAGGATGTGTGCTTATATAGAAAGGCCAAGCGGTAGCTTATGCTTCAAGACAATTGAAACCTCATGAGGAAAACTACCCTACACAAGACCTAGAGTTAGCTACAGTGGTGTTTGCTTTGAAGATATGGAGACACTACTTATACGAAACAACTATAAAAATTTATAGTGACTACAAGAGCCTTAAATATTTATTTGAATAAAAAGAGTTAAATATGAAACAACAAAGGTGGTTAGAATTTTTGAAAGACTATGATTTCACATTGAAATACCATCTTGATTGGGCTAATGTGGTAGTTGATGCCATAAGTAGAAAATCCATACACATGGCTTGTATGATGATCCGAGAGCAGGAATTGATTAAGAGATTTAGAGACATGAGTCTCTTTTGTGAGGTGTATTTAGGAAAGTTATTAATGATTGAAACCCGAATAGAAAATGACCTAAGGGATCAGATAAGAGAGGGCCAATAGATAGATGACTATATCAGTAAAATTAGAGCCCAAATAGCATAGGGTAGCATTTAGGAATTCAATTTGCTGAGGATGATATTGTAAGATATAGAGATAGGCTATATGTGCCTAAAAATACAAAAATTAGAGAGAAAATATTAGATGAGGCACATAAAAGCAAGTATACCATTCATTTAGGCAGTAATAAAATGTACTAGAATTTAAAAAAAAAATATTCTGGTGGCCTGGAATGAAAACAGACATAGTAGAATATGTCTCTCGATGTTTAGTATGCAAAGAGTGAAAATAGAACACTAAAAATTAGCTAGGTTACTTTAGCCCCTAGATATTCCAGAGTGGAAATGGGATAGTATAGTAATGGATTTTGTCATGGGTTTACCCAAAACATCATCAGAGCATGATGCAATATGGGTAATAATGGATAGGTTAACAAAGTTAGTACATTTTTTACCTATGAGAGCCACTTATACGCTAAATATATTAGTCCAGTTGTACATCAGGGAGATAGTTAGACTGCATGGTGTGCTTAGGAGTATAGTTTCAAATAGAGATCCCAGATTCACATCGAATTTTTAGAGATCATTATGGTGCTCTAGGTACCAGGCTCAGATTTAGCACAGCCTATCACCCCTAGACTGATGGACAGATGGAGAGAACCATCCAAACCCTAAAGGACATGTTGAGGGTGTGTGTGCTAGAAATGAAAGGAAACTGGGATACATACTTGCCTTTAGTGGAGTTTGCCTACAATAATAGTTATCATGCAAGTATACAGATGGCACCGTATGAGGCTTTGTATGGGAGGAAATGTAGGTCTCAGATGTGTTAGGTCGAGCTAGGAGAGCAGAGCCTTATAGGGCCAGAGTTAGTGGACTAGACTTCCAGACAAATAGAAACCATTAGAAAGAAACTTTTGACGGCCCAAAGTAGACAGAAAAGTTATGCAAATAAAAGTAGACATTTATTTGAGTTTGAGATTGAAGACCAGGTCTTCATTAGGGTGTCTCTAGTTACAGGGATAGGTTGGTCCATTAAAAGTAAAAAACTCAGTCCAAAGTACATAGGTCTTTTCCAGATTCTTAATAAAATAGAACCTATGACTTACAAACTAGCCTTTCCTCCAAACCTAAGCTAAGTCCATAATGTATTCCATGTTTCACAGCTTAAAAAGTACTAGCCTAACCCCTCACATATCATAGAATATGAGAATGTGTAGTTATAGGATGATCTATCATACATAGCATCACCAGATCGAATCATGGACGTTAGACTTAAGCAGTTATAGAAAAAGACGATAACGCTGGTGAAAGTAGTTTGGAAGGGGTTATCTCCCAAATAGGGTACTTGGGAGCTAGAGGATGATATGAGAAAGAAAAATCTAGAACTCTTCCCATGAGGTATGTTATCTAAATTTTGAGGATAAAATTTTTTTAAAGGGAGGAGAATTGTAACGTTCATTTTCGTTAAACGACAAAAACGGGCGTATTTTCAAAGCAAGTCCCCAGAAATGAATTAATTAAGGTCCCAAAAAATTTGAATAACATTCTAGACTCCTAAAAATAAGAATCCCAGCCTCAAATGGAAGGAAAAACAGAGGTAGAATAAAGAAATAAATTTTAATGAAAATATTATAAAACATAATGGCATTTTCATAATTTTGAGTAAATTTTGAAATTCACATCAGAGGACTTTTTAAATGAAAATTTTGAGTACTCTAGGGTCCTTAGAGGCCCTGAAAACCATGTAAAGCCCCGGGACAGTTAAATCCCCTCTGGTGGATGTTTTCCAATGTCGATGTACTTGAACTTTGATGAAATCGTTTGGAAAGATTTTAACTCGAATTTGAGTGATTCTAAAGGGATTTTACCAAATTGGGAACTGAAATTTTATAATGGAAAAGACAGTTCTTAAAAAGGAGCTAAAATGAAAGAGAAGCGAAAATGCCAAAAATGAAAGGCAAAATGAGAATTTTTGAAAAAGTATTCTCTTCCACCTATATATATGAGGTGCCCCACTCTCCCATTCATTTGGTCTCATATTGTTTTGCCCTAAACTATAAGAAAAACCCTATAAGATAGGCGCACTAAGGGAAGAAGAAGGAGAAGAGAAATCAAAGGCTTAAGGTATGGTTTCTTGGTAATTTTTCATGCTTTCTTCCATCCAAACCTCCTTTCCTCCATTCTCCTTTGTTTTCTTTGATTAAAATGAAGTTTACAAATTTGTTTTAAGGAAGATATTAAAGGGAAATTTCGGATTTGAAGAGAGAAGCTTGGAGAAAGCAAGATTCAAGTGAGAAAAACTAAGAAAATAAGGTAATTTCTCCTCCCATGTTGCTACCTTTGTACCCCTCCTTTCTCCATTTCGCCTCATCTAAGAAACCCAAGGAGAGTTTGATTTTTAGGTAGAACCAAGGGTGATTCTAAGGAAAAAGGGTGTGGAGATTAAGAATATGCAAAGGGAATTAACAAAAAGCTATTAGATTTCAAGATGCAATTTCTAGGGTTTCAAGTGCACCTTGTAAAATCTGATTTTGTACAATAATTTTTAGGCCTAAATAAGAGTTTAATTGAGCTCTTAAGATCCCTAGAAGTCTCCCCATGTGCTTCCTGTAACACCCCGAAATTAATTAAGGTGTTAATTATGGATTAAGATTAATTAAGGATAATTAATAGAGCATAATTGGGCAAGTTAGTGAATAGGTATTCTAGAGAGATAAATTGTTAATATGGGTTGAGGAATTATTTAGGATGGAGATTCACATCTAGGCCCAAATTGATTAAATCATGATAAGAGGCTAATGGAGGCTCAATGAATTAGGGGTAAACCACAACTAATTTAATGAGATAGAAGCCCAAGATTTATCTTATATAGGCTCAATTAAGTGGCCTAATTACCCTTGTGCAGATTCAAGCCCTTGAGCCCTTCAAATTAGGCCCAAAACCTATTAAACTTCAGCAACCCAACACTTAAAAACTGGCCCAACAGAATTATGCAGCCCAACACTTAAAAACTGGCCCAATAAGCAAAAATCTGAAACCTAATTGGATTTGGACTTGGAGCAACCCATGACCCAACCTTTTGACCCAACTTAAACCCATCTAAACCCTAATGCTTTAGCCACACTTTCATTTTTCTGAAACTCAAGAGGCAAATTCGGAGGTTGAGAAGGAGGCTAGGGTTTGGGGCAAAGATTCTGCATTTCCACACACTTAGAGCAAGATTTGGCCAAGGTAATAGTTATAGAACTTAACCCCCTCATCTTTCTCTTTAATTTGGTCCGATTAGTTTTTTCATTTGGAGAGATTTCATTATACCCAAAATCTGAAAAGTGAGTGTTTGGAGGTTTTCTTGGTGAAATTCGTAGGTTGAGGTTGGGGTTAGTATTAGGAGACTTTAAACCCCCCATTTTGATGCTTTCTTTTATGGTTTGAGACCCCCATAGCTTATTTATATTATGGGCATTAATTTTGTACGAATTTGCTTAGGATTTTGGGTGACACATTGAAAATTCTGGTGGGAGATACTTGAATCCGAATTTGGGATTTGTGGTGGCTATTGCAATTATCTGCAATTGAGGTAACCGGGTTTACATCAATTCCATGCATATGTCTGTTTTAATTTCATATTTGCTATATATGAATGATTTGAAATGTTGAATGAATTAGTTGGCTATCTGTTATATTATGATTGGACCTTGTGAGTCTATGGTGGAGCTGTGGTGCGGCTGCCACCCGTGCATGTGCCACGATCGGGCACCGGGTATGATCAACCCCAGATGCACTGAGCCCTGGTTGTGCTCAATGGGGAGTAGGTGCCGTGGACAGGCCTCTCCCGGTGTTAATGGCCTTTAACATGTTGAATATATGATTGCTAGTATGGGATAGTAATCATAATAGCCTAATTGTTTCATTTGCTGAAATGACTGATATGATTCTGATATGGATTTTGATTTATGCATATATGTTAATTAAACTGGATTATATGATGGAATTGCTTTGGTTACTGAGATTTATATCTCACCCCGTGTTGTGGGATTAATATTTCAGGTGAAAGTTCCTCAGGTAAGGATAAGGGTAAGCAAGTGGATGAAAATCCATAAGCTTCAACCTATGGGGAGATGGCTACACTTGGGCTGACTTAGCTAGTATAGATGCCAATTTTGTATTCCTTAATGTATAGCATCATCATGTATCTACATTGCCAAGTGTAGGCTTGAACATTTGATTTATTGAGAATGTATGTACTAAAGTGTTAGACCCCCTCTTGACTTAGTATTTGGTGTATGGACTCATTATTTCCGCTGTAATTGATGCTGACTTATAACATTGCTTATTAATGGAAATGTGACCCTTGTGATATGGATATGAACCCCCATTGTATGGAACCCCTATTGATTGAGTATTAAAGGATAGTTGCTGGTAATTCATGTATATTTCTGTTGTTGCTATTTTATGAACTTGCTAATAGAGGGTGATTAGAGAATGGAAATGGGTATATAAGTTTAAATTGGTAATGGAAGCATGGCTAAGTAAAAATGGTAGATAAGTGTCATTAGAGCCACATAAAATGAGGGGAAGTGACCTTAGAGTGTCCCTAAGAAGAGAAATGGAATGTAGGAGGCGAAACATAGTGAAACTAGTGACAGAAGGGAGTCACGCCGCGGCCAAGAAGGCTTCGCCGCGGCCTAGGGAGTGACAGTGGCGAGGGACGCCGCGGCTTGAGAAATCTCGCCGCGGCGCGGAGTGAAAATAATTGCCCAGGAGGTGACAGAACATAATCTCACCGCGACGCAAGAAGTCCCGCCGCGGCGCGAGGCGAGAAAATTAATTAGGGAGGTTACAGTAGCTAACTTCGCCGCGGCGCCAAATAGGTTGGCCGCGGCGCAGGTCCAACTCGCCGCGTCAGGAAATTTCCTGAGAGTAACTTGGCCGCGGCGCAAAAGTTCTGAGCCGCGGCGCAAGTATAAAAACTTGATTTTTGAGCTCCAGAACCTAGCTTAGCCGCGGCGGGAAGGTCCCAAGTCGCGGCGCAGGTCCCCAAACTCCTATACTTGACCCAGAAACCCTACTTTCACTAAGGCTAATGGTAGGGAGTAACATGGGGACATTGGTGGGATGTTTTGTGGGTTGGAATTGAGTAATGGATGAATCTTAAGCCTTTAATGATGGTACAAACCCCTTTTATGCATGTTCCCGTTATGGTTGTTAGTTGATGATCCTAATAGTATCAAGGTCTAAATTTCTCCTATATTGTCTTGATGTAATTAATTGCAACGACTCCAGACCTTGATCATTACGTATTAATTAAGTATTCAGCCATAATCACCGATATTAGAACTTAGGGTCGTCACACTTCCTCCATCAAAAAAATCAAGCAAAGTCCAAGGAGGTCAAAATCATGCATAGTCTTGGCCTAGCGAGGTTTGGGTGCCTAAGGAGAGTTTTAAATTTTTCTAAGCCCATTTTTTATTGTATATGATGAATAAATATGAGAGGAAGCCTTGGAAAAAATTTAAGAAGCTTAGAGAATGAGTTGGTACTTTATGTTCCATAATATGACCTAAAGAAGCAACATATAGGTAGGCTCTTGGTTTTAATTGTGTGATAACTCCAAGAGCCTTAAAAGGAGTCAAGAATCATATTTGAAAGGAAAGAATAGAGATTAGAATTTATTTGAGGGGTGTTGCTTCATTAGGTGCAATTATGGAACCATAATAAGGTTTATAGATCAAGCTAGTATCTAAGTAAGTTGTGTGGCCTTAGAATTAATTCCATGAACCTAATTGGCTTCCATAAATTGTGTTTAGGCCAAGAGAAATTATCCCCACACATTTGTGTCTGTGTGGTCGAAAAAAGGAGCTTGGATTCAAGAGAAAAAGTACGTAATTGTATCCAAGGTAGCTCACTCCTCCTTCTTTCATGCATGATTGTTTGCTTTACTTGTCTTTGAATGTGTGTATGCATATTTCTAAGCTATGAAAAGTGTTCTAGCATGACTTTAATTCCATGGTGCCATGATGTTACAATATGCTTTCATATGATGCTTATGATGTGTGCTTGGGTTTGCTTGAGTGTGGTGAGGCCAAGAACCCTTTGCCATGGTGAGGATAAGCTAAGAACCCTTAAGATTGGTTAAGACAAAGTAAAGAGTCTCCCAAAAGGGAGATGGACTCCCAAGAGCATGGTTAAGTCTAAGAATCTCTTAAAGAATGGGTGAGGCAAGTCCAACATCTACAAGAAATTGGGTAAGGCTAATTCACTTACTTGGCAAGCCTTTGCATGCTATGTATGACTTTCTTAAATGATGAAAATACCTCTTGAATGTTTGCACATGTCAACATGACCATACATGTATTTATGAAACTTATTTTGCATTCATTATGTATGATTAAAGGGGAGATGAGCTATTAGGATTCTTTGAATCTCATCCCCTCCTCTCTAATGTTCTAACATCCTAGGTGGACCAAAAGAGCAAGGTAATGGAAGCCAACCACCTTGAAGAAGAGAGCTTGACATCACAATGCATAGTTTTTACTCCTTAAGGCCATGTTGATGTCTAATCATGTAATTCATTGTTGTATATGGTCTATGACCTTTGGAACATATGTAATTATGATAACATGTTATGTATAAATGGGAGAATATATTATGAGACCATTAGAATACAATTTGAGTATGTCATGACAATGTGGCTTCTTGAATGGTATTATGGAATTGTGTATAAGTATGGGTGAGATGGCCAAAATGAGATGCATGGAGTTTAGAATCATTTGGGTAGCTCACACAAGCTCTATTTATGCTTCTAGACTTGTCTAAGAGGTGCCAAACCCTAAGGAAAGCCATTTGGGCATTTTGGTATCTTATATGGAGTTAAAGTTGATTATAATAAAACTATATATCACTTTTTTATCCAAATGAATTCTTCTTGATATAAGATTTGGCATGTAATTAGAAATTGTTGAGATATTTTTTAGAAGCTAAATAACAGAATTTTTATAGGTCTACAGAATATTTGGTGAATTTTCAAAGTTGGCAAATTTTCTAGTTTTGGTCATGTCACTGTTCACTCAGGTCTAAATATGAAATCTCTCACACAGGGCTCAAATGATGTCCAATTGCCATGAAATTTTGTAAAGAGAAATTAGACATTCCAGTGACCTATGCCAACTAGAAGCACCTCATTTGGATTTCTAGAGAGGGAGATATGAATTTTCAAATAATCTATCCAGTATCAGGAATTCTAGCCGATCTCAGTTACTGTTTGATTGAGTTTCGAGGTCTTGGCCTGCCTGAACTGGTCTAAACCTATTTTTTTCCTCTAGCTAACATTCACATCTTTTTAGTTTGGTATCATTTACATAGATTGGATTTTTGTGAAATTAATTGGACATTATTGAAGTTTCTTATAGAATTCTATAATAACACTAATGGACAGCCTGACCTCTGGACAATTTCGAATGTCAAACATCTTCTATGTTAGATGTTATGGTCCAGAAATATTTTTAGCAAACAATAGACTTATTTATATTTCTAGAATGGCCAAAAATGTGTGATTTCAATTTTTCTAGAATTAGTTATTATTTTCCAAAGTTGTGACATAAAAGAGGAAAAATCTAACCGAAAGTAAATATGTATATTTCATGCTTCCATTTGAGTTCCACGAGATGCATGCCACTTTTGATTATGCAAATGAGTTGTATTCATGTAATTAAATATGAGAATGTGATATATGAGCTCACTCGGTCTATATAACATTAAATGAAATTTTTATACACGACACAACGTCAAATAATGTATTATTTTAATGGATTTTTCTTACTTCCTTCATGGAATGCATCACATAGAGCATGGAAATGTGATGAAATGAGTTGGAAATATAAGGTATTATAGACTCCAACCTAGTATGCTACTTATGAAACATTGAATGACGGGCTAATATAATGAGTTTAAGACCATGTAGACATTGTCAAGAAAACCTTGTTGATAGGGTCTTGAATTTTACACTGCAATAGATAAAGATTTTGTTGACAAGATCCTATACCCTATTGATAGGATGTTATTATAGTCATGAAATTAACATAACGTAAGGCTACTAGTAGTGAGGAATATAGTAAGTGCCAGAAAGGTGTACCTCATAGGTAACACCTAAGGATGAGTATGATTAGCCCAGTGACAAAGATTCAGAAGAAAATAAAAATAGTTTAAAAAGTACTAAGTTTATCATAAGCCTATATGAGTCAATGGGACTTATTGTAAATTATAGGTCTGATAAGATAGATAGCCTAGGCTAAGTATAATCTAAAACCTAAGGGAAGTGACCAATAACATTATCCAGGTGAAATGTGTAGAAGAAAACATAATGTAAAAGGAGAAATTAATTTGACTGAAAGCTCAGTGAAAGTTTTCCCTAAATTGAGAAAGGGAAGACAAGACGTCCTAAGTCAGGGAGACCACTTAATAGTGGTTAGCAAATTCCCCTAGATAGACCCCATGAATTATAGAGTACAATAATAAGGGGAAGTGAAGGAGAATTGAGAAGCTAGTTCACATAAGAGATGCCCTCGCTTTACTAATGACTAAATGAATAGACTGAGTATAGAAAAGTAAACAGATAGGGGTCTAATAGTTAGTCAGATGAGCTCCCTAATATAAGAATAATGTAGGGTTAAGGTACACGAGTAATTAGAGCACCTAGTGGAGCATAAGTCTTCAATAAGGTAAAATTCAGACATTAAGAGTACGTGTCTTGGATTGGATTAGTAAAATCCTAAAATCAGTAGACTGTGCTCCCAGAGATAAGAGTAAGAGGTTAAATAGAGAGAAAGCCTAGCTCTGATTTGAATGTAGAAACAAGATAAAACAAATAGTTAGTGCTTTAGTACCCTTAAGGAAGCTTGAGGGAGCTAGAGACCACCTAAGAAGGCAAGTCCTTGTATTATGCAGAGAAGGAGTGTAAGCCAAGAGTACTTTAGAATGTAAATTCTAGGGTTGCATGAAATAAAACTTTTCTTATAAAGGGATGGTCTATTAAGAGCACAGTAAGAGTATAAGAGGAATTAAATCTCCTTTGATGTTATAGAAAGTGAGAAAGTAAAGGAACCCATAAAGGATGCAAATGCTCTTGAGCATAAAGAAATCCGAAATAGCAAGGGAATAAATAAGTAATAAAACATCCTTTCATTTGAGTAAAATGATAGTAAAGGTAAAAACAAAAAAGAGAATATGTAATGATGCTCGGGCCAAGGACATAATAGATTGAGATGGGACAGCAAGTGGATATGATTGAGTGCTTGAAAAAGCACACTTGTCCTTAGCATAGATGCCCTTTTAGTATGATAGTGCTCAAAATAAAAATAGTCAAGTAATGTAAAGTGATCTTAGAATGAAGTAAAGGAAGAGTCCTATTTTCTTAGAGTATCCGACTAAAATAAGGTAGATAAAGAAAAGTAAGAGAGAAATACTTCATATTATTGGAAAATTTATAATATACTGGCAATAGTGGCTTTAAGCTCTAGCATGAGGTGCTTATGTATTAGTGTTTGATGTTAGGGATTACTTGCAACGTTGGTTACATCATATTGGGTTTGGCTAACCCAGTAGTGATGTGACTTGAGTGCATAGCAAACAATAGCATTAATCATAACAAGTGTCCCAATAATTGAAGAGTATCCTAGTTGGTTAAATGATGAGATAAGTCAGGAACAAAAAGTGAAAGGATTTTAGTGGCAGTAAAATAATAAGAAAAGCATGTAGAAAGGAATCCCCAGTAAAGAATAATAATGTAAAAGAGAACATGCTAATAGCATAGAAAGTTCAGATTCAGATAGCACAAGTTTAGTATGCATAGTCGAGTCCCTTATAGTATATGTAAACAAATGAGAAGGGACCAGTGTATAACCTCTATCCTATGAGAGATGGTAGGCACACTCAGTGCATGAGATGCCTTAGTGCTAAAGACACTCTGTAACACCCTGAAATTAATTAAGGTGTTAATCACGGATTAAGATTAATTAAGAATAATTAATATGGGATGATTGGGCAAGTTAAGTAAATAGCGATTTTAGAGAGATAAATTATTAACATAGGTTTGAGAATTAATTAGGATAGAAATTTCATCTAGGCCTAAATTAATGAACCATGATAAGAGGCTAATGGAGGCCCAATGAATTAGGTGCAGACCCAAACCCTTGAACCCTTCAAACTTAGCCTAAACCTAATTAAACTTCAGTAACCCAATGCATAAGAGCTGGCCCAAAGAAATTCTACAGCCCAACACTTCAAAACTGGCCTAATAAGTTAAAGTCTGAAACCCATTTGAACTTGGACCTTGGAGCAACCCATAACCCATCTTTGACCCAACTTAAACCCACCTAAAACCCTAATGCTTCAGCCACTTTCTCATTTGCTGAAACTCAAAGAAACAAATTCGGAGGTTGAGAAGGAGGCTAGGGTTAGGGGCAAGAATCTCATATTTTCTCACACTTAGAGCAAGATTTAGCCAAGGTAATAGTTATACAACTTAATCCCCTCATCTTTCTCTTTAATTTGATTTGATTAGTTTTTCATTTGGAGGATTTTCACCCTACCCAAAATCTGAAATGTTGTTATTTAGGGTTTTCTTGATGAAATTCGTAGGTTGAGACTAGGGCTGACATTAGCTGAGTTTAAACCCTCTATTTTGATGCTTTCTTTGTTAATTTGAGACCCCCATAGCTGGTTTATAAAATGGGTATTAATTATGTACGAATTTTCTTAGGAACTTGAGTGATATAGTGAAATTCTGGTAGAGGACATACTCAATCCGAATTTGGGGATTTGTGGTGACTGGGTAAGTATTCTTTAGGTAGTTAATAGTATTTAAATTCCTTGGATACTTATTGCTACTATTAATGATAAATTAGAGTGGTAATTTTTTGATGCTATGGTTATAGGAATTTTGTACTATTGGCGGCTATTGCAAATTTGTCCACAAGTGAGGTAACCGGGGTTTACATTAATTCTATGCATGTATCTATTTTAATTTCATATTTGCTGTATATGAATGATTTGAAATGCTGAATGAATTGGTTGGCTATCTATTGTATTATGATTGGACCTTATGAGTCTATGGTGGAGTTGTGGTACGGCTGCCACCCGTGCATGTGCTACGATCGAGCACTGGGTTATGATCAAACCCCAGATGCACTGAGCCCTGGTTGTGCTCAATGGGGAGTAGGTGCCGTGGACAGGCCTCTCCTGGTGTTAATGGTCTTTAACATGTTAAGTATATGATTGCTAGTATGGGATAGTAATCATGATAGCCTAATTGTTTCATTTGTTGAAATGACTGATATGATTCTGATATGGTTTTTGATTCATGCATATATGTTGATTAAACTGGATTATATGATGGAATTGTCTTAGTTACTGAGATTTATATCTCATTCCATTTTATAGGATTACAATTTCAGGTGAAGGTTCCTCGAGTAAGGATAAGGGCAAGCAAGTGGATGAACATCCATGAGCTGAGGCCTAGTGTGGGGAGGCTATACTTGGTCTGAGTGTAATAGGGTAGATGCTAAATTTTGTTTAGTCTTGTATAGCATCATCATGTATCTGTATTGCCAAGTGTAGGCGTTCATATTTTGGTTTCTGAGGATGTATGTATTGAGGGGTTAGACCTCATCTTAATTTGGTAATTGCTGTATAGATTCATGATATTTGCTATAAATTATGTGGACCTACAATATGGCTATTGATGGAAATGTAACCATTGAAATATTGATATGAACCCCTATTGTATGGAACCCCCATTGATTGAGTATTTAAGGATAGCTGTTGATAGTTCATGTATAATCTATTGTTGTTACTTCATAAACTTGCTGATAGGAGGTAATTAGAGGAAAGAAATGGGCATATAAGTTTGAGTTGGTAATGGAAGCATAGCTAAGTAAATAAGGTAGATAAATGCCATTAGAGCCACATAAAATGAGGGGAAGGACCTTAGAGTGTTCCTAAGAAGGGAAATGGAGTGTAGGGGGCGAAATATAGGGAAAACAGCTACAGAAGGGAGTCACGCCGCGGCCAGGAAGGCTTCACCGTGGCCTAGGGAGTGATAGTGGCAAGGGACGCCGTGGCTTGATAACTCTCGCCGCAGCGCAAAGCGAAAAAAATCACCCAGGAGGGTGACAGAATGTAACCTCGCCGTGGCGCAAGAAGTCCTGCTGCGGCGCGAGTCGAGGAAATTAATTAGGGAGGTTACAGTAGCAAAACTTGTCGCGGCGCCACATAAGTTGGCCGTGGCACAGATCTAACTTGTCGCGGAAAGTCAGGAAATTTCCCGAGAGCAACTTGGCTGCGGCACAAGTTTAAAAACTTAGTTTTCGAGCTCCAGAACCTAACTTAGTCGCGGCTGGAAGGTTCCAGGTCGCGGCGCAGGTCCCTAAACTCCTATATTTGACCTAGAAGCCCTAATTTCAGTAAGGCTAATGTTAGGGAATAGCGTGAGTATATTGGCGGGATGTTTTTGTGGGTTGAAATTGATTAATGGATGAATCATAAACCTTTATTGATGATACAAAACCCTTTTTACGCATGTTCCCGTTATGGTTGTTAGTTGATGACCCTAATAGTATCAAGGTTTTAATTTCTCTATATTTTATTAATGTGATTAGCTGCAACGACTCCAAACCTTGATCATTATTTATTAATCATGTATTTAACTATAATTACTGATGTTAGAACTTAGGGTCATCACACACTCAAGAGCAGAATATAGGCATAGTCAAAAATTGCAGGATATGAGAGAAAATGCTCCTGATCATCAGTATGATGGGATCCCAAAAAAATAGATGACACAGAGCCCACTTCTCATGAAGAGCATGACGTATATTTGAGTTGAGCCTTAGAGTTTATAAGCAATGGTTACTGGATTTAATAAACATGTATTTTATTGTCAAATATAGTACTATTAGGCTCTGACATCCTTTAGAGATGGATAACAGTAGATCCTAACATAGTATAACAGGTTGTAATAGACCCTAGCAGGGCTTAGAGAGGTCGTAGTAGACCTAGGGGTTGCAGCAGATCCCATAGAGATATAGAGAACCTACAGTTATAGCACAGTAGTTCTCTGGGGAGATGACAGCCTGGGATAGTTTTTACAAAGTAATTAGTCTCAGAGACCAATATAGTTTTGGTTAGGTTTTGTCTCAAAGACTAGAGATCTCTTAAGTCTAATAAACTGTTGCCTCTAGATACAATAAGGCTATATTCAGATGACTAAATCACTTGTTATACTCTTTGACAGATGAGTGCAGTATGTGGGATGAGGAAAGCAAGAAGGTAGCTTTCCTAAGTTAGAGTTAGATGATCCATTCCCTAGTAGATATTAACATAACTGAGGGATAGAAAGAGATCCCCATATGCTAAAGCCATGTTTCAAAAAGGGGTTAGGTGTAATCTTTATAATAGGGTAAGTGGTAGATCGTATCTCTAGTAATTGAGACTATGAGTATAGCTAACATCCCACCAGAGTTTGGCATTAGTCAATGGTAGTTGCTCTTCGATGCTAATATGAGGAATATAAGTTAGGCCTACCACTGCTAAGATGAGGGACTACAAAATGGGCACTCATAAGTGAGCAAAAAGAGTAAGAGAAAGTCCAGGCCTAAAGAGGCAAATGCATTAATAAATAGAGAAACTGAGATAATTAGAAGTAAAGACTCCTTGGAGGAGCTGTAATCCTAGCAAGTAATTGAGATACGAGGCCGTGATAAAAAGAAATATGAATTGTGAGCAAGGGGTGAGTTAGTAAAGAAAAGTGCAAAGATGAACACTGGATAGAAAACTACAATGGCCCTAATGAACAGACAAAGATAACGAGACCTTATAGAGAGCCATTGGTAAGTGAATTACCTCCCTAGATACATAAATGAGTCCACTGAGAAGAATGTTAACCCCTACGAATAGGTTAAGACTAATCAGATATGATTAGTAAGCTTTCCTAGAATAAGGCTTATAAGAAGAACTAGTATGTACTCTATAATAATAGAGCCCTCACTAAGGGCTAGTAATGAAAATTCCCTAGTAGAAAGAAATTTAAAAAAAAAAGCATAATCGTTGAGAAAAACATATAGAGCTAGGAAGAAAGGAAAGATAGAACTAGATGGCAAGAATATAAAGAGTAAGAGGAAAATGTACCCCTAAATTTTGAGGACAAAATTTATTTAAGGTGGAAAAATGTAATATCTGGTTTTTTGAAAGTATAAGAAAATGTGAGAAACGTAATATATAGTTCTTCCATAAATATATGAAATTCACCAAATACAAAGGAAAGTCCCCCCTAATAGAGTGATTTGAAGTCCAATAAAATTAGAACAATATTCTCGAACTCAAATAATGAATTTAGAAAGCCAAGGCTACCCTGAAAATAAAGGCTAAAATAGCCAAATGGATTTTAATGAAAATGCAATGAAACGTAATGACATTTTCATAAATTTAGGTAATTTTTAGAATACTCACAAGAGGGCTTTTTAAATGGAAATTTTGAGTTCTTTGAGATTCTCAGAGGCCCTAAAAACCATGGGAAGCCTTGGACAATTAAAACCCCTCTGGTTTACATTTTCTAACTTTAGTTTACCTAAACTTTGATCGGTTTGTTCGAAAAGGTTTTAACTCCAAATTGAGTGATTCTAAAAGCATTTTATAAGATTGAGAACCTAAATTTAGGATGGAAAAGACGATTCTCAAAAAGAAGCCAAAATGAACTAAAAACAAAAATGCCAAGCTGAAAGGGCAAAATTGAAAATTTTAGATAATGGAAGCTTCTTGGAACCTTTTTAAGTTTCACGTTTCTTATCCTCACCATTTCCACAACTTGTTTCTGCCCCTAAACCAGAGAAAGAAGGAAGCTTTTAGGCGCACAAAGAGAGAAGATTTTGAAGGGGGAAAAAGCCAATGAAAGGTAAGAAATTCCATGGGTATTCAAGTTTTCTCTTTCGCAAGTTGTTGCTCCTTCTTTGGGTGTGTATTAAGGGTAAAATGGAGGTGGAAATTTCAAAATTTAAGGGAGGAGGCCAACCAAGTGAAGAACAAGCCAAAGAAAATAAGAATATAAGGTAATTCATAATGTTTTAAGCTTATTCTTCTATGCCCTTCTCTTGTATGTATTTTACCCCACCGAAGACTAACTAAGAGGGGTTGGATTTCTAACCAAACCAAGAGTGAATCTTAGGAAAATGAGAGAAAAGAATAAGAATGAAACAATCAAATAGCCATTAGATTTTAAGATAACAAAGTTAGGGTTTCAAGTATTCTACCAAAAATCTATTTTATACAATAATTCCTAGGCCTAAATGGGAGTTTGGATAAGCTTTTAAGATCCCTAAGAAACTTCCCACATGCATCTTCCATCAAGAAAACAAATCAAGCTCACTTAGTGTCTTCTTGAAGCCTAGCCTCGGCCTAAGCTAGATGGAGTACTAAGGGATAGTTTTAATTTGTTCCAAACTTATTTTTGAGTCATATATGATGGAAGAGGATGGGAGGAAGATGGAAGAGGATGAGAGGAAGCCTTGGAAAAAATTTAGAAGCCATAGATAGTGAGATGGTATCATAAGTTTCATAGTATGGCTTAAAGAAGCAACACCTAGCTCCTTAATTTGACTATGTGATGACTGTAAGAGGTTTAAAAGGAGTCAATAATTATAAATGAATGAAGAGAATAGAGCTAAGATGATGATTTTTTAAGGTTTCTTCATTAAGTGTATTATAAAACTATAACACCATATTTACTAAGCTCATCTCGTACCATTTGTAGGCTCATTTCCATGAATTACATGACATTCTCGAAGAAAAGCCATTAAAATATTCCATTAAGTTGCATTATGTCACCAATAAAATTTTCATTTCATGTCCCGTGAGCCATATGGATTCATCCATATCATTCTCATATTTAAATACATAAATGAAACTCATATCAAGCTCAAGAAGTGGCATAAAATTCGAGCAAAGGAAGTAGCTACATAAAAACAAGGTGTGCAGCCTTGGACTAAAATTATAAGTTTCTATTATGAACTTTAAAAACTCAGAACTAAATCTAAAAAAATTGAAATCAAGTAAACTATACCATTATGGAAAGCTAGAGATGTCTAATTTATTATAAAAATATATTCAGACCAAACAGAGGCATCTAGCTATCGAAAATGAATGGAAATGTACCAGAGGTTGCTTGTCTCTACTAGTACTATCCTCCAACTTCAAAAATTCTTATCTCCTTTCTCAGATGTCCAATTGGGGTGATCTTAGTGGCCATGAAAATGTTATCATGTTTAGTTTATGACTGTAAAATATCATGAGCATTAGACTCCATTTGGCCCTCAAATGACATAGTCCAAGGAACTGACCATATGAATAGTATTTGCATCAAAATAGCAAAAAAATGCCAACTTTGAAAAATCATAATCAATTCCACATAACTTCAATTAATCTAGTCTTTGTCTTTCTAAAAATCTCTAAATGAGATATATATATGCATGCCAAATTTCATGGGCAAATTTATTCATTTGGTTAGATCTTGACATTAGGTTGCAAAATAGCTCATTTTGTGTCACTAATAGGTCTCAAATGATCTAAAATTGCTTCTATGATAACCATGGCCACTTGAGCACGTGAGAAAGTACCAAAATGGTCTAATAAACTTGTCTCAAAGGTGCACAAATCTATATTTCTCAATCTAACTCATCCATCCCACGATATGTACAAGAGTATACATGTTAAGTCTTGCCATTCAATGCCCAAAAGTTGCTACGTGTAACAAACATAATTTCTATAAAATGATGAAATGAGTCATATAAAAGAAAGTCCTCTGAAATGAGCTAGATAATGTCCCAAAAATTTTGGATAGAGTCCTAGGCTCTTAAAAATGATAATTTCAAGTTCAAATGGAAAGAAAAAATGAAGCTAGGATGGTGAAACAAATTGTGACAAAAACTGACGAAATATAATGCCATTTTCATAAATAAGTGCAACTTTTGAAAAAACACATAGGAGGGCTTTTTAAATGGAAAATTTAAGTTTCCCAAAGTTCTCAGAGGCCCCAAAAATCACAAGTCCCAGGATTGCTAAAGCCCTTAGATGTACTTTTTCCAACGTTGATGAACTTAAACTTTGATAGATTTGTTCAAGAAGGTTTTAGATCCAATTTGAGTCATTCCAAAGGCATTTTATTAAATTAGGAACCTAAATTTTATAATCAAAAATATGGTTCTAAAAGCTGAGTTAAAATGAAGCTGAAATGAAAATGCCATTTTGGAAGGCCGAAATTGCAATTTTTGAAAAAGTGAGTTTCTTGAAACTTCCACACACTTCAAGCCTTTTCTCCTCTCTTCTTTAGGTTGAATCCCTTTGCCCCAAAAATAGAAAAATATTAGCTTCTTGAGGTACACCAAGAGAGGGAGAGAAGGATGAAGAAAAAGGCAAGACAGGTAGGTAAATTCATGGAATTTTATTTTCCTTTCTCTTCCAATTTTGTTCCTCTCCTTTCCTCTTCTCTTTTCATGGTTTATTTGAATGCATTGGTTCTTTTCTTGGTCCAAAACTTAGAAGGGTAGTTCAAAAATTTTGAGAAGAGGCAAACCAAGAAGAAGAAGCTATGAAAGCATACTTGAAACTAAGGTAATTACTTATTATTATTGCTTCTTCTCCTTGCTACATGGATGTGCGTATTTCAGCCAAGAATGGAACCAATGGAGAAAAGGATTTTCTATCCAAAAATAAGAAGGAGAACTAAGGTTTTAGATCATGAGAAAGACAAATATGGCAAGAAATTTCAAGAAAAACTAATAGAAATTAAGATAGAAAAGTGAGGTGTTCTTTAGGGTTTTATGAAATTTGATTTAGTGTGAGTGTTTCCTTAGCTATTTTAGTGTTCCCTTGAGTTCCTAATACTCCTAGAAACCTCTCCAAGTGGCTCTCCCATCAAGGAAAATTTTGAAACTCCATAAACCTTATTATTGCCCTATGTTTTGGCCAAGCAAGATGCCATGGGCTAGGGAGTGTTTTAATTTGTTCTAGCCTTGATTTATGAATTTATATGATGTTAAAAGATAGGAGAAACCATTGGAAAAAATTTAGGAGCCATGAATTGGGAGATGGGACAATGGTGTCCATAATGGTGCTTTTTGAAGCAACTTGACTCTAAGCTTGTGTAAATGATTATGTGAGGGCTCCAAGGACTTTAAATGAGGACAAGAGGCCTAGAAATGGAAAGAGATGGGAGCCTAGAACTTGAATTGTGAAGGTTGCTTCAATATGCCATTTATGGAACCATTATGCTACTTATAGAACTAAGTGTCTATTTAAGAGTGAGTTTAGTGTTTTAGCTTGCTTCAAGTGTACGATTATGTGTTGTTTATGGTGCTTAGGCCAAAAGAACATCCAACCAACTAGGTCCTCTTGTGTAATTGAAAAGGGGAAGGAACAATCCAAGTAAAGCTTGCATCAAGTTAAAGGTAGCTCTCCACCTCATTCTCTTTGCATTCTTATGCATGTGTGTGTCTATGTGACTTGAGAACATGCCACTTGATATATTAAGACTGCATTGGGACCAATGTGTCTTCTTGAATGGCTTTGATTATGGAAATGGCTCATAAGGGTGAGGTAATGCCAAAAGTCTCTTAGTGAAGGTAAGGAGATGCTAAAAGTCTAATGGCATAGGTGAGGCAAGGCCAAAAGTCTCATGGCATAGGTGAGGAGATGCTAAAAGTCTCATGGCATAGGGAATAACCTTTCAGGTTCTGAAATTCATGAAGACATTTGGGTGTTGTGGCTAGGGAGTAACTCTTTTTCTCATTTCTCCTTTAAACTGGTCTTCTATAGTAGCAGTCGCATTTTGTAACACCCCGAAATTAATTAAGGTGTTAATTATGGGCTAAGATTAGTTAAGGATAATTAATAGAGCATAATTGAGCAAGTTAGTGAATAGGTATTCTAGAGAGATAAATTGTTAATATGGGTTAAGAATTTATTTAGGATAGAGATTTACATCTAGGCCCAAATTAATTAAATCATGATAAGAGGCTAATGGAGGCCCAATGAATTAGAGGCAAACCCAAACTAATTTAATGAGATAGAGGTCTAAGATTTATCTTGTATAGGCTCAATTAAGTGGCCCAATTATCCTTGTACAGACCCAAGCCCTTGAGCTCTTCAAATTAGGCCCAAATCCCATTAAACTTCAGCAACCCAATGTGTGAAAACTGGCCCAACAGAATTATGCAGCTCAACACTTAAAAACTGGCCCAATAAGCAAAATCTGAAACCCAATTGGATTTGGACTTGGAGCAACCCATGACCCAACCTCTTGACCCAACTTAAACCCATCTAAAACCTTAATGCTTCAGCCACACCTTCATTTTTCTGAAACTCAAGAGGCAAATTCGGAGGTTGAGAAGGAAGCTAGGGTTTGAGGCAAGATTTCCACATTTTCACCCACTTAGAGCAAGATTTGGCCAAGGCAATAGTTATAGAACTTGACCCCCTCATCTTTCTCTTTAATTTGGTCTGATTAGTTTTTCATTTAGAGGATTTTCACTTTACCCAAAATCTGAAATGTGGTTATTTGGGGATTTTCTTGATGAAATTCGTAGGTTGAGGTTAGGACTGATATTAGATGAGTTTAAACCCTCATTTTGATGCTTTTCTTAATGGTTTGAGACCCCCATAGCTTATTTATATTATGGGTATTAATTTGGTACAAATTTGCTTAGGATTTTGGGTGAAACATTGAGAATTCTGGTTGGAGATACTTGAATCCGAATTTGGGATTTGTGGTGGCTATTACAAGTTGTCTGTAAGTGAGGTAACCGGGTTTACATCAATTCCATGCATATGTCTGTTTTAATTTCATATTTGCTATATGTGAATGATTTGAAATGCTGAATGAATTGGTTGGCTATCTATTGTATGATGATTGGTGTAACACCATAATTCTAGGACTCAATTCATGCAATTCCCATGCCTCATCTTATATTTGTTCTATGGAAACAATCTAGTGGCATAGGGAGTTCTGAATTAAAATGCATTTCTCTATGGGTAAAATTTTTCTTTCAGAGTCCCGTGGGCCATATGAATGCATCTATCACATTCTCATACTTAAATACATGAATATAGCTCATTTCCATCATCAAATTTGGTCTACAACTCGTGGAAAGCAAACGAACACATTAAAATTCATGTTTGCATTTTCGTCCAGAATTTCCTCTTTTCTGTCACAAACTTTGGAAAATCATAACTAAATCTAGAAAAATTTTAATCATGTGTTCTTTGTCATTATGGAAAGCTCAGGATGTCTAAGTCATAATAAAAATATTTCCAAGTCACAACATTCATCACACAAGACGTTTGACATCCAAAAAGCTATAGACTCACTAGCTGCCTGGGCTGTGATTCAGGTTACTGATGCAAACTTCTGAAATTCATAACTAATTCTAAAACAATTGAAATCACACAAATTCAGTCATTCTGGAAAGCTACAAATGTTAAATTGACACTAAAAATAATTCCCAAATGAAAAAGATACGTTTAGGTATATGGAACTGATGGAACAGTGATTGAGCTCTGGAGATGCCACTGTTACTGACAGTAAACTTCAAAAATTCATAACTCTCTGGTCGGACCTCCAAATGAGATGATCTCAGTGGCCACAGAAAGCTTATGACCTCTAGTTTATGTATATAAACTTTCATAAGCATTGGACACCATTTGGCTATCGAGTGACACGAAAATCAAATCTGCCAGTATGAACAGTGCACATACCAGAAACTATAGAAAATCCCAACTTTGAAAATTCATCAAATATTCTCTAGACCTCCGAAAATTATGATCTTTAGCTTACCAGAAAGATCTTAATGAGACCTAATTGTATGCCAAATTTCAGGGCAAGACTAACTCATTTGGCCAAAAAGTGACATAGGGTTCCATTATGGTCAAATTTGGCTCCATATGAGGTACCAAATTTGCCAAATGGCCTTCCCTTGGTTGTGGCACCTTTTGGGCAAGTCTAAAAGTACATTTGAGACTTGTGTGAGCTGCCCAAATGGTCCCAAACCTCATGCATCTCATTTTGGCCATTCAACCCCTACTTATACACATATCCATCAAACTTTCAATTCTCATACTTTGGCATTAAATACTCAAAACATATGTTAGAGGTCATACATCAAGAAAAATGGCTTTGGAATCACTCAAATTGGAGCTAAAACCTTTCTGAATGAATCCGTCAAAGTTCGGGCACACCGACGTTGGAAAACGTCCATCGGAGGGGCTTTAACTGTCCCAGGGCTTTCCATGGTATTTAGGGCCTCTAAAAACCCTGGAGAACTCAAAAATTTCATTTAAAAAGCCCTCCTGTGTGTTTTTCAAAAAGTGCCCATATTTACGAAAATGCCACTGGCTTTTTGACAATTTTTTTTGAGTTACATTGGTCTTGATTTCTGGGCAACTCAAGGCTCAAATCCTCATTTTCTAATATTTAAAATTTTATCATAACTTTAGTTGGCCCCAATTCCTTCTATTTCAGGGACTTCCTTTTGTATCTGGCCCATTTCTACTGTTTACGGAGAAATTGAACATTTCGTTTCTCAGGTTTACGGAAAGGCCGGATGTTACAATTGGACCTTGTGAGTCCATGGTGGAGCTGTGGTGCGGCTGCCACCTGTGCATGTGCTACGATCAAGCACCGGGTATGATCAACCCCAGATGCACTGAGCCTTGGTTGTGCTCAATAGGGAGTAGGTGCCGTGGACGGGCCTCTCCCGGTGTTAATGGCCTTTAACATGTTAAATATATGATTGCTAGTATGGGATAGTAATCATGATAGCCTAATTGTTTCATTTGCTGAGATGACTGATATGATTTTGAATGTTGAAATTGATTCATGCATGTATGTTAATTAAACTGGATTATATGATGGAATTGCCTTGGTTACTGAGATGTGTATCTCACTCCGTGTTATGGGATTAATATTTCAGATGAAAGTTCCTCGGGTAAGGATAAGGGTAAGCAAGTGGATGAACATCCATAAGCCGAGGCCCGGTGTGGCGGAGCTACACTTGGTCCGAGTAGAATAGGATAGATGCTAATTTTTGTTAAGGCTTGTGTAGCATCATCATGTATCTATATTGCCAAGTGTAGGAATTTGTATTCTGATAATATACCATGTACTTATTGAGGAGTAGGCTTGATTGTAAACTGGTAATTGATGAATGGATTTATGATATCTGCTATGAGCCTTGTTGAAGTCTGTTATAGCTTATTATTGGAAATGAAATCTTGATGTATATATTACTATGAACTCATGTTATTGTTATTTTACAAACTTGCTAATATATGGACTTGCTGTCATAGGGTAATCAGAGAAAGTAGAATGACCCATTAAACCTTGATTTAGAGAGGATAGATTAACCGGTTAAATTAGACTAATGAAGGGCATTTAAGCCCCACAATGAAGATAGAGGAGCCCTAGGGTGTTAATGGAAGGAGAGTGGAGAGTAGGAGGCAAGAAATTCAGAGTTATAGGATCAGGGGGAGTTTAGCCGCGGCTAAAATATGGTTGGCCGCGGCCAATAGTGGCGAAGTTGCCCAGGGAGAGTTCCAGAGAGTAATTCGCCGCGGCAAAATGTTAATTGGCCGCGGCGAAATTTGAGAGGTCAAACTGGGAGTCATCCAGAGGGGAATTTGCCGCGGCGAATCAGGGAATTGGTCGCGGCGAACTTTTGAGAAAATGTCCCCGGCATTCCAGAGAGGAATTGGCCGCGGCGAGAGGTGGAATTGGCCGCGGCCAATATCGAGAGGCAAGCGAGGAAGCTCCAGGAGGCTTCTTCTCCGCGGCGCCATGTAGGTTGGCCGCAGTGAAGGTCCAACTCGCCGCGGCGAAACTAGTGACGAAGAGAGGAATAAAGACAGAAAGGAATTGGTCGTGGCGAATAGTAATTTGGCCGCGGCTAACACACTAAAACACTTATATTACCTAGAAAACCCTGGTTTTCCATATGTTAACCGTAAGAGATGATCTAGAGTCATTGGGATGAGTTTTAATTGATGAGTAATGGAATCTAAGGCTTATAAGTGGATGTTTAATTCCCTCATGAATATAAGTGTATGTAATTGTATGATTGATGACTCTAATCACATTAAGGTTTAAATTTTCTATATTTTCATATCCCATAGTGATTAATCACGTGTTTAACCTTAATTATGATGAATAGAAATTAGGGTCGTCACACATTTCATACTGCATTGCATCACTGCTTGTCTCTGCATCAAGCAAGACATCTTAGAATGGTTGGAGTATAATCACTAGGGAGAATTAGGCCTCACATACTCTCTCTGGGCAAGCCTTTTCTTATCAACGAGATTATCTCTCATTGTTCATACTCAGGGCTTGCAATTGATCTCGGCGAGATATCATACTTCATAAAGCTTTAGCCATTGGATCACTTGACTCCATTCAAGCTACTCTAGAGGCCTACCTTTCCCAACTATCTACTCTAAAACCATTCTACAACTAACTTATCATGAGCATAGCCATCAACCATCTTTACACACCCAAAATGCCTCATACAAGCCTTTACATAGTCTTATTGCCGCATCCTCAAGCCAAATCCAACCCTAGAAAAGCCTAGAACTTTGCTCTAATACTAATAAAGTGTAACACCATATTTACTAAGCTCATCCTATACCATTTGTAGGCTCATTTCCATGAATTACATGACATTCTCAAAGAAAAGCCATTAAAATATTCCATTAAGTTGCGTTATATCATGGATAAAATTTTCATTTCATGTCTTGTATGCCATATGGACTTATCCATCTCATTATCATATTTAAATACAAAAATACAACTCATAACAAGCTCAAGAAGTGGCCTAAAACTCGAGCAAAGGAAGTGGCTACATAAAAATAAGGTGTGCAGCCTCAAACTGAAATTCTAGGTTTTTGCTATGAATTTTGAAAAATCATAACTAAATATAAAAAAATCAAAATTAAGAACACTATACCATTCTAGAAAGCTAAAGATGTTTAATTTATGCCAAAAATATATTTAGACCACAAAAGAGGCATCTAGCCACTAGAAATTGATAGAACAATACTAGAGATTGCCTATCACTACTAGTACTATCCACCAATTTCAAAAATTCATATCTCCTTGTTCAAATGTCCAATTAGGGTGATATTAGTGGCCATGGAAATCTTATCATGTCTACTTTATGACTATAAATTTTATGAGTATTGGACTATATTTGTCTCTTGAATAATGTATCCCAAGGAACTAACCATATGAACAGTGTTTACATCAGTATAGTAGAAAAAATGTCAACTTTGAAAAATTATAATTAATTCCATAGAGCTCCAATTAACATGATATTTGGCTTCCCAAAAATATCTGAATGAGATCCATATGCATGCCAAATTTCATGGGAAAATTCATTCATTTGGTCAGAGCTTGACATTAGGTTGCAAAATGGCTCATTTTGTGTCACCAATGGGTCTCAGATGGTCGAAAATTGCTTCTATGATAACCATGGCCACTTGATCACATGGGAAAGCACCAAAATGGTCTACTAAACTTGTATCAAAGGTGTATAAACCTAGATTTCTCAATCCAACTCATCCACCCCAAGATATACACAAGAGTATACATGTCAAGTCTTGCCTTTCAATGCCCAGAAGTTGCTACATCATGTATATGACATCAAATCTCATACATACATAATACATTTATATATTTACATATGTTCATAAGGTCATACAATATATACAATAAATAATTACATCATATACTAATTATATGGCTACAAATTAGCATTTTCACATATTTGGTTGTTAATCTTCATTCTCTACGCTTAGTGGCTTCCATTCCTTGGCTCACTTGGTCCACTTAGACATGTTGGACATGTGGGGAGGAAGGAATGAGATTATAGGAATTCCAATAGCTCTTCTCCCTTTCAATCACACATAAAGAATTCAAATCTATGTCTAAAAATGCATGCATGAATATTGTGGAACATGTGATCATTCAAGAAGCAATTTCTTGCATTTAAGAAGTTATATAACACATTCATAGGCTTGCCAAGTAAGTGTCTTAGCCTCACCCATTATCTTATAGGATTTTAGACTTGCCTCACCTTTTTCTTAAAGGCTTTGAACTAAACCTTACTCTTGGGAGACTCTAAACTTTGTCTTAACCATTCTTCAGGGTTCTTGGCTTATCCTCACAATAGCTAGAGGGTTCTTGGCTTCACCACACTTGAGCAAACCCAAGCAAGTGCACAAGATATCATTTGAATGCATAAAACAACATCATAGTACCATGGCATATAAAATCATGCTAAAACACTTTTTCATGGCTTAACACATGCATACACATATTCAAAGACAAGACAACATTCATTTATGCATGAGAGAAAGTAAAGAGAGCTACCTTTGTTAAAAATAAAAACTTTTTCTCTTAAATTTGGTTGCTCTTCCTTGGCCACACACACACAAGAAGGTGGACCTTGCTTCTCTTGGCCTAGATACATCATATGGAAGTCAATTATACTCTTGATACATGTTCATTAGAAAGGCTAGGTGACTCATATGGCTCTTTTATGGTTCCATAATGAACTTAAGGAAGCAACCTTATGGAAACATGATCTTTGCTCCATTATCCTCATTCATTTATGATTTTTGACTCCAAGCCCTTTAAGCCTCTTAGAGTGATTACACAATCAAATCAACAAGCCTAACTAGGTGTTACTTCTTTAAACCATAATATAGAACCTATGATACCATCTCACTATCTATGACTTCTAAATTTTTCCAAGGGTTCCTTTCATCCTCTTCCATTATATATGACTTAAAAATAAGTTTGGAACAAATTAAAACTATCCCTAGTTACTTTACCCTCTCTAGGTTGAGACCATACTTTATTAAGGCACCCTTAGAGTTTCTTTGCTTCCTTTGATGGGAGAAGCATGTAGGAAGCTCTCTTGGTGTCTTAAGAGCCTATATGAACTCTTAAACATCATAAAATATGGCTAGGATTCATGGTAGAGTTCAAGGTGCAACCAAAACCCTAGCCTTCCTATCTTGAAATCTAATGATTCTTAGTTAATTTCCTTGGCATATTCTTATTCTTCACACTCAATTTCATACGATTCACCCTTGGTTCTACCCAAAATTCAAGCCCTCTTGGATCTCCCTAGGTTGGCCTAACATGCAAGAAGGAGGAACAAGGAGGAGCTACCATGGAGATGAGATTTTACCTTATTTTTCTTTGGTTTCTTAGATGATTCTTCCCTTACTTGACTTTTCTCCAAACATGAAATTTCCTTCCTTGATCTAACCTCAAAATAGTCCCAAATACATAAAAAATTCCTTGTAAAAGAAGGAAAAATGGAGGAGAATGAATTTACTAAGGAGGAATCAAGAAAATCCATGAAATTCCTTACCTTTTTCTTGCTTTTCCTTCTTCTTTCTTCTCCTCCTTCGTACACCTAAGAGAGTTGGTCTTCCTCTCTATTTTTGGGTAGAAGCAAGTCAATGAAATAAGGAGGAGATGTGGTGTGAAGATTATAAAGAATTCAAGAAGCTACTTTTTCACAAAAATCTAATTTTGCCCTTTCATCAGCTTCATTTTAGCTCCTTTTTTAGAACCATCTTTTCCATCATAACATTTAGGTTCTCAATATTATAAAATACCTTTATAATCACTCAATTTAGAGTTAAAACCTTTCCCAATGAATTAGTCAAAGTTTGGGCTCACTACCATTAGAAAACGTCTACCAAAGAGGCTTTAATTGTCCTAGGACTTTCCATGGTTTTTAAGCCCTCTGAGAACCCTGAAGAACTCAAATTTTTTATTGAAAAAGCTTTCCTATGAATATTCTAAAAATTTTATGAAATTATGAAAATTCCATTATGTTTCATTGCATTTTCGTTAAAAATCTATTTGGTTATTCTGGCTCCAGTTTCACGGTACCTCTAGCCTTGACTCATCATTATTTAAGGTCTAGAATATTATTCTAATTTTATTGGACCTCAAATCACTCTATTTGGGAGGCTTTCCTTTGTATCCAGTGAATTTTGTATGTTTATAGAAGAAGTGTACATTACATTCTCATGTTTTCTCATACTTTCGAAGAACCAGATATTACAGGAACCATTAAAGAGCCTTATAAACCACCTAGCTCTTCTAATAAATGTATAGCTTGAGAATTTAGTTTAAGAGTATAATTGGCTTCCATATGATGTATCTAGGTCAAGAGAAACAAGTTCCACCTTCGTTTGTGTGTGTGGCCGAGGAAGAGAAGCTAAATTCAAAAGGAAAAGTGTGTTGTTGTAACAAATGTAGCTCTCTCTTCTTTTTCTCATGCATAGATGAATGTTTGTCTTGTCTTTGAATGTATGTATGTATGTTTTAAGCTATGAAAAAGTGTTTTAGCATATCTCTAGATGCCATGGTACCATAATATTACATTATGTCTTCAAATGATGCTTTGTGAACTTGCTTTTCTATGCTTGAGTATGGTGAAGCCAAGAACTCACTAACCATGGTGAGAATGAGCCAATAACCCTTAAGAATAGTTGAGACAAAGCCAAGAGTCTCTCAAGAGTAAGGCCTAGTTTAAAGCCTTTAAGAAAAAAGTGTGAGGCAAGTCCAAAATCCTAGAAGATAATGGGTGAGGCTAAGCCACTTACTTAGGAAGCCTATAGATGTAATGTATGACTTCTTGAATGTTAGAAATTACTTTTCGAATGATCACATGTTCCATGATGTTCATGCATGCTTTTTTAGACATGAATTTGCATTTTTTATGTGTGATTAAAAGGGAGAAGAGCTATTGAGATTCCTAGAATCTCATTCCTTCCTCCCTACATGTCTAACATGTCTAGGTGGACCAACTAAGTCAAGAAATGGGAGCCACTAAGTTTGAAGAGGAAAGTTTGACAACCAAGTTTGTGAAAATGCTAATTTGTAGTCATATAAGTGGCACATGATGTAATCCCTTATTGTATATATTGTATGACCTCATGAACATATGTAAATATGTAAATGTATCATGTACAAATGAGATTTGATTCCATATGTATAATATAATGCATTTTGGACATTGAATGGCAAGAACTATTTTGTGTGCTTTATGTGTATCTTGGGGTCGATGAGTGAGTTTGTGCACCTTTGAGACATGTTTATTAGATCATGCTCAAGTGGCTATGGGAGTTATGGAACCAAATTTGACCATCTTGGACCCTTTATGACATAAAAATGACTACTATGCAACCCAATGTCAAACTCTGACCAAATGAATAAATTTTCTCATGAAATTTGGTATGCATATAGATCTCATCTAGAGCTTTATAGAAAATCAAAGACTAGATTATTTGGAACTCTGGAATTAAGTATGATTTTTCAAAATTGGTATTTTTCTACTAAATTGATATAAACACTATTCATATGATCCATTTCTTGTGCTATATCATTTGAGGGTCAAATGGTGTCAAATGCTCATGAAAGTTATACATAAACTAGACATGATAAGCTTTCCATTACTACTAAGATCACCCCAATTGTGCATCTGAGCAGGGAGATATGAATTTTTGAAGTTGAAGGACAGTATCAGCAATGATAGATGACCTTGGGTACTATTCCATCAATTTCTAGTAGCTAGACATCCTTTTTGTGGTCTAGAATTATTTTTAGCATAAAGTAGACATCTGTATCTTTCTAGAATGGTATACTATGCCTGATTTTGAGTTTTATAGAAATAGTTATGATTTTTCAAAATTTATGATAGAAAATTAGATTTTCAATCCAAGGATGCACACATTATTTTCATGCATATACTTCATTAGCTCGAGTTCTAAGCCACTTCTTGAGATGGTTATAAGTTATATTTATGTATTTAAATATGAGAATGAGATGGATAAGTTCATATGACCCACAGGATATGAAATGAAAATCTTATCCGTGATGTAATGTAATTTAATGGAATATATTAATTACTTTTCTTTGGGAATTTTATGTAATCCAAGGAGATGAGCCTAGTAATGATATGAGATGAGCTTAATGATTATGGTGTTACATTAACATCCAATTATACATATATGCATCATGGCTCTTCATATGTCATATTCTACCATATTGCATATACATTGCTACAATTGGTCATATATTGTTATTCTTATACTTTTACACATGTTTCCATCATAAGACTTGTAATGTTATCATCAAATACATCATAGGTCCATCATGGTATATATAAAGTGTTATATACATATATACATAAAAATTTAGTATAACATAGAATCTCAATACATCATTTCCTAGTATCTATTGCTTTTCATAATCTTAACTTTGGCTTGATAAACCTAAAATGGTTAGTGGAAGCATAGGGGTGAGAGTCAAGAGAATCTTAGTAGCTAATCTCAACCAATTCTATACATATAAGAATGCCATAAGTTTATGCCATGCATATAGTTCAAGAATGTTATGTATATGCATCATATGGATCAAATGCATCATATAGCATAAAAACACATTCATACATAAGCCATGGCATCATCATAAGCTTTATTAGCCTCAACTATTCTCAACTTGGGGTTTAGCAAGAGCTACTACACTTAATTTTGTATCTTAGGGGAGCTAGGAGCCATCACGTAAGCTTTCATAAACATATTATTTTTATATAGTTCATTTGGAAAAAATAATGAAACATTTCTCATGAAAGCATAGAGCAATAACACACGATCATTTAAACTTATATAAGCATTCAATTGTATGTAAGAAAGGGAGATAAAGCTACCTTGTGATTCTAGAAACTTGAATTTACCATTAACCTACTTGTTGGCTTCCTTTCCCTTTACTTTCTTTGGCTTGGCACTCACAAGTGAGTGAGTTTGGGTTAACTTGACCTACATATGACAATTACAAAACAAATTAATCCTATAAAACTCATTGTAGGCTTCATAATTCTTAATCTCATTAGGACTCAGTATCAATTATGACTAGTTTAAGTCCATTATGAAGTAACCTTTGGTTTTTACTTTCCAAACCTCAAACTCTTGACTGCAACAAGTCTTAAGACTCATATGAATCACTATATGCTTGGTTAGAAAGGTCTAGAATCAATTGATTCATTAACCTCATTTAGGCCCTTAAAATTTCAACTTCCATTCTACGGCTCTTAAATTCAATCCAATACTTCCATAATTATTTGTCATCATATCTTAGTCTCTAAATTCATTAAAACTCAAAGAAACACTCCCTAGGTTTCTCTTCTTCACTTGGTCAAACCATATACACTTAGGAAGCTATATGGAGTTTTGCTTGTTTTCTTAAGAGTTTGATACATACCCATATTCCTTGGCTTCTCTTTAACCTAGACATGATTAAATATGCCTTAAATTATTCTCTTCAGGTCCTAAAATTCTCAAAGTGCAATTGAAATCCTAACTTCTCTATCTTGTTTCCAAATACTCTTTTCTTAATTCTAATTGTATATTCTAATTCTCTATACTTCAAAACCCTTAGGTCAGCCTTGTTTTGGTTAAAAATCATCTACTTTCATCCTCCCCTAACCTAGGCCAAACACACACATGAGGAAAGAACCAAGAAGAGGCAAGTTTTAGCCATGGATGAATACCTTTTTTTAAAGCTTAACAAGAGAGGAATTTGATGCTACAATTGGTTTCCTTAAATCTTCACCTTCTTCCTAAAGTTCAGCCATGAAAATCCTCCTTTTAGAAAGCTAAAACCATCAAGAAAGAGAGCATGGAGAGAAGAATAACTTTAATGAAGGAAAAACCATGAAAAGAGTAAAGTTTCTTACCTTTATTTAGGCTTTTCTTCTCTCCTTTGGTGTGACAATGGCTGCTATTTCAAGGGTAGAATGAGTTAGTTTTTAAAGGTAGGAGGTGGTGTGGTGAATATAAAAGAGAATGGAGGTGGTTTATAATAATTACAAAATTTTCATTATTCTTTAACTTTATTTTTCTCATTTTTGCTCATTTGACCTCTTCTTTTAGAACTATCTTTTTTATATGAAAATTTAGGTCTTTTAGTTTATTAAAAACATTTACTTTCAATTTTATGAGCTTTGGAGCTATCTCGAATTATTTCGTCAAAGTTCAGATCAGCCGACAGCCTAAAATGTACACAAGAGGAATTTTAACCATTTTAAGGGTTCTTATTATTTTTAGGGCCTCTGAGAATCCTGAGAAACTCAAATTTACTATTTAAAACTATCTCCTTTGAGTTTCTAAAAGGTTATCCTAAATTATGAAATTGTCACTATTTTTTCGGGTACATTAACCTTGTATCCTCATTTTTAGATATCTAGATTATTATTTTAATTTTGTTTAGCCTCTACTCCTTTGATTTTAAGGTCTTCCTTTTATATCTCTTTAGTTTCAATTCAATTTTAGAAAGACCAGGTATTACAGAATATACCATATATGTGTGCTTGAATAATGAATGAGTTATTTATATTCTTTAAATATCATTCTTCTTTATATTTCCTCTAACTATGTCTAGATAACTCTCATGGAGGCAAAAATGATGAGTAGAGAGCATGAGAAGCACCACTTTAACACTAGTTTGATTTTTTATGCATATGTGATAAATACATATTTTTATCTATTTTATTCTCCTAAACTTGGACATTTTAATGATCAAATGTGGCTTTAGAGGTTTAATTAGTTGAAATTTGATTTCAATAGCCACTCTTTGCATTCTAGAAAATAAGTCACAAAATCTTGAATTTTAATGCATAAATTCTTTTAAATGAATTTTGTGAATCTTATCCTACTTAATATTGTTTATTATTCTTGCAGAATTTTGATGGGCAAATGCATTTGAGTGGAGGTTTGCCAAGTCCAAGGAAGCCATGCATTCTATCTTTTCATTCTCACATCTCTCACCCACTTGGTCTGCATATACATATCATGTATGGGCCTTCATCTATGGAGCATCAACACGTTGTGGCAAGAGAGAACAGAGCTGAAACAACGTGGCTTAAACAGATAGGAATGAGCTGCAGAAATAAAGAGTTGAACAGAGGCTGAACTCGAGTAGCTGAAACAAGGAAATCTGGGCACAAAGGAAGAAGAAAATCACATGGAGAATGGCTAGACAGCAGCTGCTGAACGAAGGAAGCATGAAGACATCCATAGTTTGGGAGAATGAGCTGGAGATTTAAGAAGTGCAGTAGCTGAATAGAACATGAGCAGAGCAACACATGGGCAGAACCAAATGAAGCACACGAAGGATGCATGCAGAAGTTACGTGGGGCAGGAGCTAAACATGCAGGAAACAACACGAGTTGAAGTCTGGACAGCAGTTGCAGAACGTGGAAGAACAACGCAGAACAGAGCATCGAGCAGAATACGCTGGAGTTGAGGAAGAACGTGAAACCAGCGTGAGAATAACAAGCTACTAGAATAAAAACGTAAAAAGAACACGACGTGTGGGAAGGTTGCATGAAGGGCTGGACAGAAGAGAGAAGCTCGAGTTAAATACATACAAAAGAGAGAAGCAAGCACGTGAAATATAATAAAAGAAAATGAATGGGACCCACACCTTATTTCACATGCAATTAGCTATGGGCAATTGGCAAATAAGAGAGCACGTGAATGATTAAAGCTGAAGCACGTGAAAGGGAGGAGAAATACACATCCAGACGCTACATTTGGGCTGACGTGGGAATTAAGATGAAGATGAGGATTAGTTGCGGGATTTCAGCGTGCAGAATTAGAAGGAGGGAGACGTGAACAACGAGGAGGAGGTGAAAATAAAACCTAGAGGGGACGCTGAGAGAAAGGGGGAACGTAGAAGGAGAGACGGCAGAAAAAGAGTGCGAGAAATTCCAGCGCTGGACGAGGAAGCAGTTCTGGCTAAATTCTCCATGATTATGGCTTCTTTGATCGATTCTCCTTCATTTGATCCCTCCATGGCAGCTTAAATTCCTTGTGGTGGCTAGCTGAAGATTGAATTCTCCTAGATGAAGATTTGAGCTCTACATCTCCTATTGAATTTGGATAAAACTCTCTTGCCAATCTTTTGATTTTAGCATTATTTCCTTTATTAAATTGACTAGGTTTAGCTTTTTGGTTTAGGAATTTAATTGCTGGAATTACTGGATTGAATTAATTCTTGGATTGAACTTGATTTGAATTTTGGAATTATTTGTGATCATCATGTGTTTGGAAAAATTCCAGAATTAATGCTGTGCAATTGAACTCTAAATTCCTCTTGACTTTAGGCTAATTAATGCAATGGTTATTGGGTTAGTTAACTGGAACTTTTGTGCAAATTAATTGCTTGAGGGATTAATTAATCTAATTGGTGAATTAGCATCTTGAGTGAATTGTGCAGTAGCTTTCATAAATTAATCAAAATTAGTGTAGTGTGTCCTTATTTTTAATTCAATTAATTAGTTGTTTAAGGTTTCTTGTGGTTGCAAAATTCTTTAAACAATTGATGAATTGAATCTTGGATGGTTATTCAAGAACCTTATGAGGAATGCACTAAAGAGCAAGAACTTAATCCGAAATTAATAAACAAAAAGGAGCAAGGATAATTGAACTCTAGGGAATCCAATTGAAAGCTAGTTACCACATTTACTTGACTTATCACTTGAACTCAGTTTTAGATTTCTAATTCTTATCAATTAACTTTAGTTTAATTAAAATCTAGCATATCAAACCCCCAAGTTAAGACCTAATTAGTAATACTTAGAACACTCTTCCATAAACAATTTAAGGCATAAACTCCTTGGAAAGATGACCTAGATTGCACCATTATCTACAAATTTATTTTGCTACCTAGTTTTATTTGAGATTGCTCGACACGATCGTCAAAAATTTCATGCACCATTGGAAATTTTGAGTTTTCTGATGCTTTAATTGATCTTGGTGCTGCTATAAATGTTATGCCTAAATCTGTTTATTCATCTTTGCAGGTGGGAGAGCTGAAACCTACCGGAGTGGTTGTGCAGCTGGCAAATAGGAGTATTGCTTATCCTTCAGGAGTGTTGGAGGATGTTCTGGTTAAGGTAAAGGATTTAATTTTTCCAGCTGATTTTTATGTCCTTAATATGGAAGATGATAGATATAGATCTAGTGGACATGCCCCACTCATTTTAGGTAGACCTTTCCTGAAAACTGCTAAAACAATTATAAATGTGCATGAGGGTACTCTTCAAATGGAGTTTGCTGGCAATATGATACAATTTAATATATTTGATGCCATGAAATATCCTTGTGATGATAACTCTGTTTTTAATATCAGCCTAATTGATATGTTAGTTGATAATGCTAGCACTGATTTTTGGGATAGTTTATTGACTGATTCTTGTGATATTGCTAACTTGGATGATTCTCTTGACTGTACATGTGTTGGAACTACTATATGTGATAATTGCTCCCAGATTAGTGCTTTCATTGAGAATAGTGAGTCTCTTCCATGTATTGACTATCATGGTTCTGAGACCTCCTCCTTTTGTGCTAATTTCACTGTTGGTCAGCCTTTTACTGATTTGGATGATTATACTAATTTAGGTCAATCTTCTTGTTCTAAGGACGATGTGCATGCTATTGCCTTCCCTGAATGTTCTGGTGTTGCTGGATTTACTGATTCTCAGGATATGTTGCATATTGATGTCACTTCTGGATATGTTGATTGTGCTAGTTCATCTATTTCCACTCTTACATTGCCTATTGATAGTGGTAATAAATGCTGTGTAACTAGTTCATCTGTTAGTGATACTGATGTTGATATTGCTATTGGCTCTCTTGTTAATACTCCTTCTGCTGATATTCCCAAAGATGGAAAAGTTGTTTCTTCTGTCTGTGAGTTGTCTAAACAGGTATTTGGCATGGAAGAGATTGAAATCAAACAACTCATACCTTCGGTTGAGCAAGCTTCCACCTTAGAGCTCAAACCGCTTCCAGATAATCTCAAGTACACCTACTTGGGGGAAGATGAGAATCTTCCAGTAATTGTGGCTAGTGACATTATTCCAGAGGAAGAAGAGAAGCTTCTAGAGGTCTTAAGGAGGAGAAAACAAGCAATAGGGTGGACCTTAGCTGACATACCTGGCATTAGCCCTGATACATGCATGCACAGAATTTTGTTGGAAGATGGGGCAAAACCAGTAAGGCAACCTCAAAGGCGACTGAACCCACTTATTCTGGATGTGGTTAAAAAGGAAGTTTCTAAACTTTTATCTGCTGGTATAATATATCCTATTTCTGACAGTCAGTGGGTTAGTCCTGTGCAGGTAGTTCCAAAGAAATCAGGGATCATAGTGATCCGAAATGAAAATAATGAATTGGTGCCCACCCGTGTACAGAATAGTTGGAGGGTTTGCATTGACTATAGGAGGCTAAATTTAATCACTAGAAAAGATCATTACCCTCTCCCATTTATTGATCAGATGCTTGAGCGTTTAGCTGGTAAATCTCACTACTGTTTTCTGGATGGATTTTCAGGGTATTTTCAGATATGCATAGCCCCGGAGGATCAAGAGAAGACGACATTCACATGCCCATTTGGAACATATGCCTATAGACGAATGCCTTTTGTTCTTTGCAATGCCCCTGGGACCTCCCAGCGGTGCATGGTTTCCATTTTTAGTGATTTTCTTGAACATTGTATAGAAATTTTTATGGATGATTTCACTGTATATGGGAACTCTTTTGATGATTGCTTATGTAGTCTGGATAGAGTCCTAGCTAGATGCATAGAGAAGAACCTTGTACTTAATTATGAAAAATGTCATTTTATGGTTCGAAAAGGCATTGTATTGGGTCATATTATATCTGAACAGGGCATAGAGGTAGATAAAGCTAAGATAGATGTTATAACTTCTCTACCATACCCGACATGTGTTCGAAAAGTCCGATCTTTTCTAGGTCATGCAGGTTTTTATAGAAGATTCATTCAGAACTTTAGTAAAATTGCTTTGCCATTGTCTAAGTTGTTACAAAAAGATATTGATTTCCAATTTGATGATGCATGTAAAACAGCTTTTAATGAACTTAAGAAATGCTTGACTTCCCTACCCATTATTCAACCCCCTGATTGGACCCTCCCATTTGAGCTTTTATGTGACGCATCTAATTTTGCTGTAGGTGCAGTCTTGAGCCAGAGAGTGAATAAGAGGTCCCATGTGATTGCTTATGCATCCAAGACTCTGGATGGGGCCCAAGCAAATTATACAACCACAGAAAAAGAGCTTCTTGCTATTGTTTTTGCTTTAGATAAATTTAGATCATATTTACTTGATACTAAAGTTATTATTTTTACTGATCATGCAGCCTTGAAGTACTTGCTGAAGAAGCCCGATGCAAAGCCAAGATTGATCAGATGGATGCTTCTACTTCAAGAATTTGACATTGACATCTGGGATAAAAGTGGAGCTGAAAACTTAGTGGCAGACCACTTGAGCAGAATTGAAGCTTCAAAAGTAAATTCCTTACCTATTGATGATGATTTCCCTGATGAGCATTTATGTGCTGTGCATAGTTTTTATCCATGGTATGCAGACTTAGTGAATTATCTAGCTGCTTCTGAACTACCTGTTGATTTGACTAAACATCAGTTGAATAAGTTTAGGAGTGAAGCTAGGTATTATATTTGGGATGATCCATATTTGTGGAGATTATGTAGTGACCAAGTGATTAGACGTTGTGTGCCTGATATAGAATTTGATTCTGTTTTAAATTTTTGTCACGCACTAGCATGTGGAGGTCACTTTAGTTCAAAACGCACAGCTAGGAAGGTTCTAGATAGTGGATTGTATTGGCCTACCCTGTTTCATGATGCCTTTAATTTTTGTAAAAGATGTGTTCGGTGTCAACAAACAGGTAGCATATCTAGGAGAAATGAAATGCCACAACACCCTATCTTATTTTGTGAAGTCTTTGATGTGTGGGGCATTGATTTTATGGGACCTTTTCCCACTTCTTTTGGCTTTTCATACATTTTACTGGCTGTTGATTATGTTTCGAAGTGGGTGGAAGCCAAACCCACCAGGACTGATGATTCTTCTGTGGTTGTAGAATTCGTTCGCTCTCACATTTTCTGTAGGTTTGGTATTCCCAGAGCCATTATCAGTGACCAGGGCACTCACTTTTGTAACCGGAGTATGCATAGCTTGCTTAGCAAGTATGGTGTTGTGCATAAAGTAGCTACTCTATACCACCCTCAGACAAATGGCCAAGCAGAAATTTCTAACCGGGAGGTGAAGCAAATTTTGGAGAAAACAGTGCAGCCGAATAGAAAGGATTGGAGCAAGAGGCTGGATGATGCACTTTGGGCTTACAGGACTGCCTACAAGACTCCTATTGGCATGTCACCTTATCGGCTGGTATTTGGAAAAGCATGTCACTTACCGGTGGAAGTGGAGCACAAAGCTTACTGGGCCGTAAAGAAATGTAATTTGAATTTGAATGAAGCAGGATCTCATATAAAATTCCAACTCCAAGAGCTTGAAGAGATCAGATTGGAAGCCTATGACAATGCAAGAATCTATAAAGAGAAGACAAAGGCATTTCATGACAAGATAATTGCAAGGAAAGAGTTTGTTGTCGGCCAAAAAGTCTTACTTTATAAATCCCGTCTGAAGCTTATGCCAGGTAAACTTCGTTCTAAATGGGAAGGTCCTTATATAGTTTCTAATGTTTTCCCTTTTGGTGCAGTTGAGCTTTTGGATGAGCAAACGGGAGCTAAATTCAAAGTTAATGGACATCGGCTCAAACACTTTTATGAAGGAGTTCCACGGGATAACAAAGAGGAGCTCCAACTTCATAACCCACCCTGAATCCCGGTTGTACTCTTTCCCTTTCCCCTTTTATATTGTGTTGTCTTTATCTGTTTATTACATTGTGTGCTGGCATTGAGGACAATGCAATGTTTAAGTGTGGGGGGGATACAAATAAATTTTTAGTTTTGTTTTATTTTGGTTAGTTGATTTTTATAGTTTCTAGGTTTTTAGTTAGTTGTGTTATTTTTCCAAAAAAAAAAAAATTCCAACCAAAAACTATGCTTCTGTGTAAGTTGCTAGCATTAAGGGATCCTGGCTTTGATATATCTTGATTTGACAAGGATTTGACCCTGTGTTAAGAATGCAAGTTAAGTGGCAATTAGCTTTGCTTTAATGAAATTTGATGATAGTCAATTTACCCTGTGAGGTTTTTAAACCTATTGCTTATTCATTTCTAATGTGTACCTCCTATCTTACTTTTACTCTAGAACTTAGCTTCAATCTTATTCAAGGCCACATTTATTCATTTGCCATTATGAAAAGGATTAAGGCATTCATTGTTATTTTGTTTTAACCAGAGCCAAAAAGCTAACCGATATAAGTTTAATCCATTTGTTTTTCCCATTTGGGCCTTATATTTTTCCTTGTTAGCCTTCTAGCCATGAAATTCAAATCAATATTCTTCATACCTTGATTAGGATGCTTTCGATTATTAAGAGCATTATATCTTGTTAAGGTAGATGGAGGTGTATTTCGCACATCATTTATAGGCCATTTGTTCCTTCTTCTTCAAGAGTATTTCCCCAAAAAAAAAAAGCAAAAGAGAAGCAGTTGAAAAAAAAAAAAAAGGAAGTAAAGTTGTTCTCTTAGTGCATATTCTTCTGTTTGTGGTTAAAAGAGCCTTGAAATGCATTTTTACTCCATCCTTATTCTTATTTTAATGCTCTTGATGATTTTAAGCATCCGATTTGCTTTTGAATTTCCTTCATTTTTCTGTTTACCACTTGTTTCATACCTTAGCCTACATTACAACCATAATAAAGACCTTTTGATTCATCCATTGGCATTTGATTTTGATGGTGGAGATGTAGATGATTGCAAGCTTATGGTAGTAAGGTTGGGTAGGATGGAATTTGAGAGTAAGCACTTCATCCTAAACACTAAAGAGGAGAGTGATAAACATAAATCCAAGTGAGGGACTGTCATTGTATTTCATTTTTGATAAGGTGTATAGCCATGGTACTTGTTGCATTAATGCAAGTGACATGACTTGGAGAATTGAGCTATTGATTCGCTTTGAACTTCCTTATGCTGAGTGATTTATACAACCCCATTCTTCTTGATTTCTTTTCCATTAGTATCTTCTTGAAGTCTTGAGCTTTGCCCAGGAGTGCAAAGGTTTAAGTGTGGGGGAATTTGATAAATACATATTTTTATCTATTTTATTCTCCTAAACTTGGACATTTTAATGATCAAATGTGGCTTTAGAGGTTTAATTAGTTGAAATTTGATTTCAATAGCCACTCTTTGCATTCTAGAAAATAAGTCACAAAATCTTGAATTTTAATGCATAAATTCTTTTAAATAAATTTTGTGAATCTTATCCTACTTAATATTGTTTATTATTCTTGCAGAATTTTGATGGGCAAATGCATTTGAGTGGAGGTTTGCCAAGTCCAAGGAAGCCATGCATTCTATCTTTTCATTCTCACATCTCTCACCCACTTGGTCTGCATATACATATCATGTATGGGCCTTCATCTATGGAGCATCAACACGTTGTGGCAAGAGAGAACAGAGCTGAAACAACGTGGCTTAAACAGATAGGAATGAGCTGCAGAAATAAAGAGTTGAACAGAGGCTGAACTCGAGTAGCTGAAACAAGGAAATCTGGGCACAAAGGAAGAAGAAAATCACATGGAGAATGGCTAGACAGCAGCTGCTGAACGAAGGAAGCATGAAGACAGCCATAGTTTGGGAGAATGAGCTGGAGATTTAAGAAGTGCAGTAGCTGAATAGAACATGAGCAGAGCAACACATGGGCAGAACCAAATGAAGCACACGAAGGATGCATGCAGAAGTTACGTGGGGCAGGAGCTAAACATGCAGGAAACAACACGAGTTGAAGTCTGGACAGCAGTTGCAGAACATGGAAGAACAACGCAGAATAGAGCATCGAGCAGAATACGCTGGAGCTGAGGAAGAACGTGAAACCAGCGTGAGAATAACAAGCTACTGGAATAAAAACGTAAAAAGAACACGACGTGTGGGAAGGTTGCATGAAGGGCTGGACAGAAGAGAGAAGCTCGAGTTAAATACATACAAAAGAGAGAAGCAAGCACGTGAAATATAATAAAAGAAAATGAATGGGACCCACACCTTATTTCACATGCAATTAGCTACGGGCAATTGGCAAATAAGAGAGCACGTGAATGATTAAAGCTGAAGCACGTGAAAGGGAGGAGAAATACACATCTAGACGCTACATTTGGGCTGACGTGGGAATTAAGATGAAGACGAGGATTAGTTGCGGGATTTCAGCGTGCAGAATCAGAAGGAGGGAGACATGAACAACGAGGAGGAGGTGAAAATAAAACCTAGAGGGGACGCTGAGAGAAAGGGGGAACGTAGAAGGAGAGACGGCAAAAAAAGAGTGCGAGAAATTCCAGCGCTGGACGAGGAAGCAGTTCTGGCTAAATTCTCCATGATTATGGCTTCTTTGATCGATTCTCCTTCATTTGATCCCTCCATGGCAGCTTAAATTCCTTGTGGTGGCTAGCTGAAGATTTGAATTCTCCTAGATGAAGATTTGAGCTCTACATCTCCTATTGAATTTGGATAAAACTCTCTTGCCAATCTTTTGATTTTAGCATTATTTCCTTTATTAAATTGACTAGGTTTAGCTTTTTGGTTTAGGAATTTAATTGCTGGAATTACTGGATTGAATTAATTCTTGGATTGAACTTGATTTGAATTTTGGAATTATTTGTGATCATCATGTGTTTGGAAAAATTCCAGAATTAATGCTGTGCAATTGAACTCTAAATTCCTCTTGACTTTAGGCTAATTAATGCAATGGTTATTGGGTTAGTTAACTGGAACTTTTGTGCAAATTAATTGCTTGAGGGATTAATTAATCTAATTGGTGAATTAGCATCTTGAGTGAATTGTGCAGTAGCTTTCATAAATCAATCAAAATTAGTGTAGTGTGTCCTTATTTTTAATTCAATTAATTAGTTGTTTAAGGTTTTTTGTGATTGCAAAATTCTTTGAACAATTGATGAATTGAATCTTAGATGGTTATTCAAGAACCTTATGAGGAATGCACTAAAGAGCAAGAACTTAATCCGAAATTAATAAACAAAAAGGAGCAAGGATAATTGAACTCTAGGGAATCAATTGAAAGCTAGTTACCACATTTACTTGACTTATCACTTGAACTCAGTTTTAGATTTCTAATTCTTATCAATTAACTTTAGTTTAATTAAAATCTAGCATATCAAACCCCCAAGTTAAGACCTAATTAGTAATACTTAGAACACTCTTCCATAAACAATTTAAGGCATAAACTCCTTGGAAAGATGACCTAGGTTGCACCATTATCTACAAATTTATTTTGCTACCTAGTTTTATTTGAGATTGCTCGACACGATCGTCAATATATTTCCACATGTAATGATGTATACATATATTATGAAATGTAATCTCTCCCACACACCTAAAAACATGAGACAATGATGTATAAACCATTTTTTAATGTAAACATATGATAATGTGCAATTTGACTATATGAGTTCCATGATGTAAGTATGTGTAATGATAAGTGGAGTGATTTTGAGTTGCATGGGTTTTAAGACATATTGGATTTGTTATACAGGTTGTGTTTGACATTTAAAACATGCTCAAATGAAGACTTGGAATAAAATGGCTTAAAATGGATCACTTGGGATAAAAAGATAACATGTTTTGAGCCATGACATATCCTTGAACCAAAAATATATCAAATAGATGAATTTTTGGTTGAAAATTGGCATGCAATTAGAGCTCATCTAGAGATTTCTACAAAACTAGAGAACATAATTTTTTGGAGCTCTATAGAATATTTTATGAATTTCCAAAATTTAGTAGATTTTCATTCTAGTCCCTAGTACTGTTTATCTGGTTCAGATATGGTTTTTCATAGATTTGAATAGTCAAATGAATTATGTTGGTTATAAAATTTTACAGGCATAAAGTTAACATTCTAAACTTTCTGTAGCCAATGAGGTTATGCAAATTGGAGTTGTGTAGCTCAAGTTATGATTTTTCAAAATTTGATACATATTATGTATCAAAGTTGTAAAATTAAGTATGTGAACCGAAATCCAAATTTTGAGCTTCTTTTGGTAGTATTATAAGTCTAACAAACTTGTTTAACATAAGTTTGAAAACTTCTACAATGAAAATGATTATTTGTACATAATTAGAGAAATTGATACTTTAATAACGATAAATTCTTTTGCCAAAAGTATTGTTATGAGAAATTGTTGTTATAAAAGAAATATGGAATGAGGTATATGTATGTTTTATGATGGTATGACACAAAGTTACTTGATTTTGACCAAAGATGCCAAAAGCTACACTTTTGGTGCACTAAATGGCACTTCTAACTATAACATCTAGTATTTTCTAATTGAACCTAGACCTTTTAATAAGTTATAGGGACTTGAGAAAGAAAGTAGAAAACTAGATAAAGAGAGAAAATAGAGGGAAAAGTAGAAAAAAATGAGTTTTAGAGGTATCTGAATAGGGAAATATTGGAAAAGTGAGAAATGTAAGGATTTTAATGAAAAGTTAATTAAAGCAAGTTAATGTTTTTTCCCACTATATATAAATTAAAGGAGCTACAAAGAATGTCTAAGAAGTATAAAATAAGTAAAAATATTGATGACATAAAAAACAAGAAAGTCAATATTATTGTATACTTTAAAGTTATTTTAAGTTGTTCTGAACCCTTGTAGCCTAGGAAAGTCAATCTAAGGGTTTTAAGGCCTTCTAAATAAGAATATGGAGTCCAAATCTGCAAAAAAAATTGAGTTAGAAAGCTAAAGATAAAGTGAAGCAAGAATTAGTGACATTTTTGTAATTATAAGCAACTTTAATAAAGTAGTTTTTTTTTTTTTAACTTTTAAATGGTCTTTCATCAAGCCCTAATTTCCACCACCATTTAAAATCTTCTTCAATTAGTTCATGCGTCATCCATGGCATCACATTGAAGGAAGGAAAGAGAAAGCAAAAAGCTATCAAAGAGATATGGTTTTTAAGCTCTTTTCATATTATGCTAGTTAAGAAAAATGATCCTCTCATTAAGAGATTCAATTTAGTGGTTTCAAATTCTATTTTAGAGGGGTTGAGCTACCACCAAAGGGGAAGAAAGTCTTTTTTTTTAGAATTTCAATCATGAGAAAACGTAAAGGCCGAATCAAGTTTCAAGACAATTTATATCTTGCCATGGTTTAAGCTTAATTTTCTTGAGTTTTCCTCCCTCTTCTCTTCATGTAGAGAAAGAAAGTCTCTCCCTCTCTCTCCCTCCATTCTTTTCAAGCAATTGATCATATGAGGCATGTAAAAGTCATCTAAGGTGTGAAACAAGAGAGAAATGGCTAGAGATTGAAGAAAACTTTGAATGGAGCATCCCCTGCATAGCCTTGAGTCCCCTATAGGAAATGGCATTAAATGAGCTTGTTTTTTAGTTGTAATGAATTTGGAGTCTTCTTGAGAATTATAAAGGCTAAGGGAAGCATCGATTCAAATTAAAGAGGCTAATTGTAAACGTAAAAATTTCTAAGTGCATTAGAAACCCTAGCTCATAAGCATGGCTATGCATTTGTGTGGCTTGGTGTTTGAGACCTCTAATGAGCTTAATAGGAGCCTAATGAGATATATATATATATATAAGGTTAGAATAAGGTCTAAGGGTATAGAAGTGAGTTTAGCAATAATGGAAAAAATGAGGCCTAATATGTTAAGTTGAAAAATGACCAAAAGAATATTGCAATGACCAAATAAATAGTAAGATACTAATTTTGGGTTCAAAATAAGAATTTGGGGAGGTTGAGTTGCTTAGAAAAACTTGCTCATGAGAAACCCAAAATTAGGGCCTAAGAAAAAGGCAGGGAAAAAGGTAAATAAGTCATTTGAAGTACTAAGAAGCTCTAAATTTAGCCAAAATATGAGTAATGTGATCCTTTAAAATATGGTCAAGTGGTTAAGAAAGTAAAGCACTAGAAATTGAGTCCTAAAATGCCTCTAAAAGGCTTACAATGAATCATACAAGGCATAACAATACATGTAGTAAATATATTTAGGTCTTAACTGATATGAATAAATATAATGTTTCATTCCACTAGTGTGACATGGGCCCTCATTGTTAGTGCCTAGCATAGAAGAGCAATTTAAGAAAATAATAAGAGTAAGATTAAATAATGTTGGAGTCAGTTTTCAATACAGGTAGCATTTTCCTACTCTCTATTATGCTATTAACTATTTGAGTGCCTAGTTATTTATATGTTATATTTACTTGATGTTTGAATGAGTTTTATGAGTTTTGTGTGATTTCTATGAGTTTTAGCCTAGCATACCTGATGTAAGAGAAGAGGGCTAGGGAATTGAGATAGTAGTTCTTCTCTATGTTAAGTCAAAGCCACTCAAGAAAGAATCTACTAAGCTTGGCTAGATATTTAGCTGTATGCATGCATATTTTCACATGTTAGAAAGCACAAATGTTAGAAAAGCTATATATATGCATACATGCATACCTATGTGCTTGAGTGGTTAATACATGTGATTCGAATCATTAGACAAAGTTAGCTAGCTTAAAAGAACAAGCTAATTCAAAACCCTTAAATGATCCTTTGCATTTTCCAATGAACCCATAAGGATTAGATCCCTTGAACACACAACCAATGCTAAATTATATGCATCCCAAGAAAACTAAACAAAATTTTGGTGATCCACTTGGAACCTTTGAGCATAGACAAATAAGGACCTTGAGTGTTAGAAAGATGCTACAAGGTTGATCAAGCCTTGATAAGTTTGTTAGTTTTATGAAGAACCTAAAGAAAATCACTCTCAAGTTTGGAATTATTAGAATTAAAACTTGATTCATTCATCTAATATGATTAAAAATGGAGGTAGAATACATGCATTTATAGTGTAAGTCAAATCTTGTTAGAGGACAACTGGGAAACTAACTACATAATGTTAACTAAATAACCTAGAAATTGGAAATACAAAATAATCAAATCTTTTTAAAAACAAAAAAGGAAAGAGAATCTTCCCAATTAATCTTAATTTTTGTCCTAATACAGAAAGCTTCTAGAAGTCAGCATATAAAAATAGCATTATTTAGGCTTAATTGAGTCAATCCATCTATGGTCCTTAGCCCAAGCTCTTTATTTTGTAATATTCTAACCCAAAACAACTTTAATAGCTCCATCTTTAGCCCAAATAATATTAATGATGTCCTAATTAATGCTTGAATCAAATATGTCAAAATTTTACTTAGCCTAAGTCCACTTATGCTTCTTTAAGTCTTTTAGCCTTAGCCCTTATGATAGGTCCAATTGGAAGTTGCAAATAATCATTTGAAGGTTTTGAATCAGCTTATTCTTTTGAGCTAGTTAACTTTGTTCCATGATTCGCATCATCCCCTTTCTCCTTAAAAGGATTCATCCTCAAATCTTCACCTGCATCAAAAGGAGATAAATTAGTAACATTAAAAGTAACACTAACGTTATACTCACTAAACAAATCAATTTTGTAAGTATTGTCATTGATTTTCTCAAGAACTTGGAATGGTCCATCCCCTTTAGGAGCCAATTTAGATTTCCTTTGAGTTGGAAACCTCTCCTTTCTTATATGCACCCAAACCCAATCATTAGGCTCAAAAGTAATATGCCTTCATCCTTTGTTTACCTTGGATGTATATTACTCATCTTTTTTTTTCAATTTGCTGCTTGACATGCTCATGAAGCTACCTCACCAATTTAGCCTTCCTTTTCCCATTGAAACTTGCTCTCTTATCAATAAGCAATAGTATTAAATCCAATGAAGTCAGTGGATTAAAATCATAAACTATTTTTGTAATGCTCGATTTTTATAAAATGATGGAAATGGGCCAAATATAAAAGAGAGTCTTTTAAAGTGAGTCAATTAAGGCCAAATAAAATTGGGATAAAATTCTAAATATTAGAAAATAAGGAACCAAGGCTTAGGGTGCCTAGAAACTAGAGCCAGAATGGTTAACGAAAATCCTAACAAAATGCAGTGGCATTTTTGTAATTTTGGGTAACTTTTAAAAAAACTCAAAGGAGGGATCTTTAAATGGAAAAAATTAAGTTTCTCAGGGTTTTCAGATGCTCTAAAAACTATAGAAATCCTTAGAATAGTTAAAACCCTTCTAGTTTATATTTTAGAACATCAGTGAACTTGAACTTTGACCCTTTCGTTCGAGAAGGTTTTAGACCCGATTTGAGTGATTTCGAAGATTATTTAGAGATTAGAGAACCTAAATTTTATGATGGAAAAGATGATTTTTAAAAAGGAGTTGAAATGAGCCTAAAACAAAAAAGCTATGAATGAAGGATAAATTTGGCATTTTGAAAAAGCTTCTTAAGAATCCCTAGCTATATATAGGTGGCACCTCACTTCTTCCTCACATTTGGCTGACCCAAATTCTATCTAAAACTAGAGAGAAGCTCAGCACAAAAGGGCGCACAAGTGGGAGCTTCAAGGGTGGAAAAAAACCTAAGAAAATGTATGGAAAATCATAGAATTTCTTGCTCTTTCCTTCATTGAACTTGTTCTCCTCCTTGTCCTCCTTCTTTCCATGGTTTTGGTGCATGATTTGAATCTATTTTGAGCCATGTTCAGAGAGAAGAAGTTTGAAATTTCAAGAAGCGAAAGCAAAGGAAAAGGCTTTTGAAAAGGCTAAAGAATCAAGGTAATTTCATGATCATCCTTACTTCCTTCTTCTTGATCTTCCATGGAGTAATTTCAGCCTTATATAGAACAAGCAAGAGTGAGTAAAATTGACCTAAACCAAGCATGAAGCCTAGATTTTTAAGGGCGAGGAATAAGTAGATGCAAAGAAATTCCAAAAAGAACCATTAGTTTTCAAGTTTCCAAAACCTAGGGTTTTCTTTCTACTATAGTATTTACGAAGCTTTCTAGTGGTATTTCTAATTGTCTAAGAATATATATGGGTTTTTGAGATGCTTAGAATGCCTCACATATGCCATTTCCTTGAAGAAAACAAAGCTAACTCCATGGGTCCAACAATGAGTCCATATCTCGGCCTAGACAAGTAGAAGCACCTAGGGAGAGTTTTAAATTTTTCTAAGGGTAGAAAGGGACTAAACATGATAGGAGAACATCAAAGGAAGACTTGGGAAAAAGTTAAAAGCCTTGGTTTGTGTGATGGAAGTGTAAGCTTTATAATAAGACTTAAAGAAGTAACTTATGTCTAGGCTCTTAGGAATGAATTTGTGATGACTCCAAGAGGCTTAAATCGAGTCAAGAGACCTATATGGAAGGAGAGAATAAAGCCAAGACCTTAAATTTTAGCACTTGCTTCATTAGGTCTCATATGGAACTATTATGTAACTATAGAGCAAAGTGAACTTCCATAGAGAGTGTATGATACTAGAGCTTGGTTCCATGATGTAATTGTGTCCTATTGATATGTTTAGGCTAAGAGAATCAAGCTCCATCCCATTGCAAGTGTGCAGCCAAAAAGGAGGAGGAATATCCAAGGAAAAAATGTTAAATTCTTACTTCAAGATAGCCCCCTAACCTTTCTCTCATTCATGGCTTGGATGTTTACTTGTCTTTGAGTGCTTATGTGTATGATTGAGCCATGATAAATGTTTCTAGCCAATGCTTACATGTTATGGTACCATTATGTGTCTTGAAATGAGTTATGATTACTTTATGGCTTGCTTGGGTTTGGTGATGCCAAAGTCCCTTAGCAATGATGATGATAAGCCAAAAGTCTCTAGAAATGGGTGTGACAAAGCTAAAAGTCTCAAGAAGAGTGAGACTTAGTCAAAAGTCCCTTGAAAGTGGGTGAGACAAATCCAAAATCCCAAGAAAGGTGGATGAGGCTAAACCAATACCCTTGAGAGCTTATGTTTTCTACGTATGAGTTTATATGACAAATAAAAAGGGTTTTGTACAAGTTCACTAGTTGCTTAAATATCATGCATGCATTCTTTGACATGTTTTAGCATCCCTTATATATGTTTGAAAGGGTTAAGAGCCATTAGGATTCTTTGAATCTCACTCTTCCCTCACACATGTCTAAAATGTCTAGATGAGCCAAGTAGACAAGGAAATGGAAGCCAACAAGTATGAGGAGCAAGATTGTGACAACAAGATGGAGAAATGGCTTGTTTATTTGTGTTTGATGTCAAACTATGTAACCATGATATATATATATATATATATGATATAAACCCTTGAGCATGTTCTAATGTATGTATAATTAGTATGTGTATCAATATGGAAGCTAGATGAATGGGAATGTGAGAATTTACCACTCCTTTGCCATTATGTAATATGATGTTCTCGTGTATATATGTTTATAGCAAGGTAAGATTGAGCTGTATGGTGATTTGAATCATTTGGCATACTTTCATACATGGTATTTATGCTTTTAGACTTGCTCATGTGGTGGTGGAAAGTGTAAGAGAGTATTTGGTACTTGAAATGCCTATCTTGAACTTCAATTTTGACCATTTAGTGTGTTGAACCAAAATTTGACCAAATGACTGAGTCTTTCTATGAAATTTGGCTAGTAAGTAGATCTCATCTATAGCTTTCCACAGAGCTAAAGAGCACTCAATTTGGAGTTTTAGAGAATTTATTATGATTTTTTAAAATTGGCTAAATTATGCGAAAATGGTATGGTTACTATTCATTTAGTCTGTTTGCTTTTCTATGTCACACGTAGGCCAAATGAAGTTGAATACCCATGAAATTTCATAAGAATAAACTAGATTTCATAGCCACTAAGATCACCTCATTTGGCATTCTGTAGAGGGAGATATAAATTTTTAAAATTATATGATAGTACTAGTAATGCAGCTTGACCTATGTTACTATTCCATTGATTTCTGGTAGCTTAAGGCCACTGCATTGGTCTAAAATTATTTTTATTCAAAATTAGACACCCACAAATTTCCAAAATGGTATGGTTTGTATGATTTCAAATTTTTTAGATTTAGTTATGAATTTTCAAAATTTGTATCAGAAAATTAGAAATTTAACCTGAGAGCAAATCATAAGTTTATGTGATGTAGCTTCAAACCCGAAATGAATGAGGCCAAATGTAACATCATAATATCTAGCTCATTTCACGCCTTTAGATAACTCATTTTCAAGAATCATATACATTCTTAAAGAAAAAAGCATTAAAATAATAACTATTTTAGCGTTACGTAGTGTATAAAAATTTCATTCGATGTCATGTGGACCATGTGAGCTTATACATCACATTCTCATATTTAATTACATGAATACAACTCATTTACATTACCAAGGTGTCCTACAATTTGTGGAAGCCAAAGGGAAGCATAAAATACATATATACATTTTCGGCCAGAATTTACTCATTTTTGTTACAAACTTTGGAAAATCATAACTAATTCTAGAAAAATCAAAATCATGGCTATTATGGAAAGATAAACATGTCTACTTCATGCTAAAAATATGTCTAGACTATAATATCTGACACAGAATACTTTTGACATTCAAAAAAGTCCAGAGATCAGGCTGTTTACTAGTGTTGTCACAAATTTATGCAACAAACTTAAAAAATGTCCAATTAATTCCAAAACAATCTAATCCATGCAAATAATACTAATATGAAAATTTGTGGATTTTATCTAGAGGAAAAAAATAACTTTAGACCAATTTAGGCACATTCATATCTTGAAACCTAATCAAATAGTACCTGAGGTCAGTTGGAGCGCCTAGTACTGGACAGAATTTGTAAAAATTTATATCTCCCACTCTAGACCTCCAAATGAGGTTCTTCTAGTTGAGACAAGTCACTAAAAATTTCTAGTTTCTCTGTATAAAATTTTGTGGCAATTGAACATCATTTGGGCCTTGTGTGATAGAAATCATTTTCGGACCAAGTGAATAGTGCATTAGACCAAAACCAGAATTTTTGCCAAATTTGGAAATTCATTAAATATTCTCTAGACCTCTAAAAATTCTTTTCTTTAGGTTCCAAAAAATCTCTCAACAAGCTCTAATTGCATGCTAAATCTCAAATCAAAAAGAACTAATTTGGATAAAAAGTGATATAGGGTTCTAATATAGTCAATTTTGGCTACATACAAGATACTAAAATGTCTAAATGGCCTTCCTTAGAGTTTGGCACCTTTTGGGAAAGTCTAAAAGCATAAATAAGACTTGTATAAACTACCCAAATGGTCCCAAATATCATGTATCTCAATTTGTCTACTCTACTTCCATTTATACAGTAATGCATCACACTTTCAAGAAGCAAAGTTTGTCATCTCATGCTTAATATACATTCCAATGGTCATATAATATAATCTCTCATTTCTACATCATATATTAACATGATTATACATGTTCAAGAGGTCATGAGTCTAGATAACACTAATTATCATTCACAAGCCTTAAAGTAGCCAAATTCATGCACTTTAATGTCAAGCTCTCCTTTCTTATGTGGTTGGCTCTCATTTCCTTGCTCTCTTGGCCCACCTAGCATATTAGAACATTAGAGAGGAGTGAATGAGATTCAAAGAATCCCAATAGTTTATCTTCTATTCAATCATACATAAAAAGATGCAAAACAAGTCTTACAAATGCATGCATGGCATGTAGACATGTGTAATCATTTAAGAAGTATTCTTGGCATTTAAAAAAGTCATACATAACATACAAAGGCTTGCCAAGCAAGTGGATTTGCCTCACTCATTTACTTGTGGGATTTGGACTTCCCTTACCCATTCTTTAAGAGGTTCTTAGACTCAACCATGCTCTTGGGAGTCAACCTCACTTTTGGGAGACTCTTTTCTTTGTCTTAACCAATCTTAAGGGTTCTTGGCTCATCCTCACTATGGCTAAGGGTTCTTGGCCTCACCACACTTAAGCAAACCAAAATAAACATCATTTAAACATAATACATCATCATGGTACCATGAAATAAGAGCTCATGTTAAAATATTTTTCATAGTTTAAAACATACATACACACATTCAAAAACAAGTAAAGCAAATAATCATGCATGAGAGAAGGTGAAGAGAGCTACCTTGCTTGCATTTGTACACTTTTTCCTTAAGTTTTGAATCCTCTCCCTTGACCTCACACACCCAAAAAGGTGAAGATCATTCCTCTTAGCCTAAACAGATCATATAGAAGCTAATTATACTCTTGAAGCAAAGTCTAAGACCACACAATCACTAGAAAAACTAGGTGACCACACAATCCTTAATGAAGCAACCTTAAGAAAATATCATCTTGGGTCCATTCTATCTATTCATTTATAATTCTTGACTCCATTTAAACCTCTTAGAGTCATCATATAACCCATAATATGGAACACAGAAGGCCATCTTACTTTCTATGGCTTCTAAAATTTTTCCAAGGCTTCCTCTCACATTCTCCCATCATACATAATGTAAAACTAAGCTTAGAAGGAATTAAAACACTCCCTAGGTGCATGGACTCTCCTTAGCCGAAGCTATGCTTCTATAAGGCATCAATGGAGTTTCCTTGCTTCCTTTGATGGGAGAAACATGTAGAAAGCTTTATTGATGTCTTAGGAACTCATATGAACACTTAAATATCATAAAATATGGTTAGGGTTCATGTAGAGTTCAAGCTGCAATCAAAACCCTAACTTTTCTATCTTGCAAATTCATGGTTTTTACTTGGAATTCTTTGCAAATTCTTACTCTCTTCCCTTAAATTCATAGAATTCACCCTTAGTTTTCCTTAAAATTCCAGCCCTCTTGTATCTATATACATGGGGTGAAATAGGGAGAAGGAAGGGGGAGGAGTACCTTGTTTTTCCTTGATTTCTCACTTGAATCTTGTCTTCTTTGAGCTCATCTCTTCAAATCCAAATTTTCTCCTTAATTTTTCTCTTAAAATGATTTATAAACTTCATTATAATCATAGGAAACAAAGGAGAATAGAGGAGAAGATGTTTGGAAGGAAGAAAGCATGAAAAACTACTAAATTTCCTTACCTTTTAGCTTAAATTTCTTTTCCTTTTCTTCTTCCTCTTGTGCTCCTCATCCCCTAGGGTTTTCTCTGGTTTTTGGACAGAGCTTGGTTGACCAAAATGAAAGGGGAAGAAGGGTGCCACTTATATATATAAAGGAGGAAGAAGAACTTTTCAAAAATTTCCATTTTGCTCTTCGTTCTTGGCATTTTCATTTCTAATTCGTTTTAGCTCCTTTTTTAGAACTATATTTTCCATTATGAAATTTAGGTTCCCAATTTAGTAAAATGCCTTTAGAATCACTCAAATCAGAGCTAAAACCTTCCCAAATGGATCCGTCAAAGTTCGAGTATACTAACATTAGATAACATCTACTATAAGAGTTTTGTAATATCCAGTTCTTTAAAAACTAAAGAAGACATGAGAAACGTAACGTACGGTTTCTCTATAAACGAACGAAATTCACTGAATACAAAAGGAAGTCCCCTAAGATGATGTAGTTAAGGTCATGAAAAATTTTTGAAGCATTCTAGACTCCTGAAAATGAGAATCCCAGGCTTAGATGGAAAGAAAAATAAAGCTAGAATGAAGAAACAATTTCTTACGAAAAGCCTACGAAACGTAATGGCATTTTCATAATTTTGAGCAAATTTTGGAATTCATATATGAGGGCTTTTTAAATGAAAGTTTTAAGTTCTCTAGGGCTTTTAGTGGCTCTGAAACCATAGGAAGCCCTGGGACAATTAAATCCCCTCTGGTGGATGTTTTCCAATGTCAGTTGACCCAAACCTTGACCGATTCATTCCGTAAGATTTTAGCTCTAATTTTAATGATTCCAAAGACATTTTTCTTAATTGGGAACCTAAATTTTATAATAGAAAAGATGGTTCTTAAAAAGAAGCTAAAATAAAGGAGAAATAAAAATGTAAAGTATAAAGGGCAAAATGGAATTTTTTGAAAAGTGTAACTTATTCCCACTTATATATATAATGCACCCTTTTCCTCCCTTCATTATGCGCGATGATGTTCTGCCCAAAACCAGAAGAAAACCCAGGGGATGAGGCATAAGAGGAGGAAGAAAAGGAGGAGAAATTCAAGGTAGAAAGGTATGGATTTTCATGGTTTTTCATGCTCTTTCTCTTCCAAACCTCTTCTCCTTCATTCTCCTTTATTTTCTATGATTATAATGAAGTATATGGATCTTTTTTAAAGGAGAAATTGAGGAAAAAATTCGGATTTGAAGAGAGGAGCTCAAAGAACATAAGATTCAAGTGAAAAAAAGCAAGAAAATAAGGTAATTTCTCTTCCTATGGTTGCCATCTTTGGTTCCCCTCTCCATCATTTTGCCCTACTTGAGAAAACCCTAGGAGGAGATTATTTTTAGATAGAACCAAGCATGAATCTAAGGAAAAGGGTGTGGAGATTAAGAATATGCAAAGAAAATAACAAAATAACCATTAGAAATCAAGATGCAAATTCTAGGGTTTTATGTGCATCTTCCAAATTTTGATTTTGTATGATGATTCATAGGCTTAATTAAGAGTTTAAATGAGTTCTTGAGACACCTAAGATTCTCCCCACAAGCTTCCTCCTTCAAGAAAATCAAGAGAACTCCAAGAAGGCCAAGGAAGCCTATAGTCTCGGCCAAAGAGGGTTCTTATAGTGGGGGAGAGTTTTAAATTTTTCTAAGGCCATTCTTGAGTCATATTTGATGAATAAAAGTGAGGGGAGGCCTTGGAAAAAATTTAGAACTCATAGAAAGTGATTTGGTGTCTTAGGTTCCATATTATGATCTAAAGAAGCAACATGATGCTAGACCCTTTGTTTTAATGGTATGATGACTCTAAGAGGCTTAAAAGGAGTCAAAAATCACATTTGAAAGGAAAAAATGGGGCCTAGAAATTATTTGAGGGGTGTTGCTTCATTAGGTGTATTTATGGACCATAATGAGGGTTATAGAGCAATCTAGTACTTAAGCAAGTTGTATGGCTTTAGAGAATGTTTCATGAAACTATCTCTACCAATTTGTGAGTGTGTAGCTAAAGAAGGCGGCTTGAATTCAAAAGAAAAAGTGTGTAATTGTGTGCAAAGTAGCTCTCTCCACCTTCTCTCATGTATGGATGTATGTTTAGCTTGTTTTAGAATGTGTGTATGTGTATTTTCAAGCTATGAAATGTAAAGTCCCACATTAGCTGGAAGGGGCCTGTGCTAAGGCCTTATAAGTGGGAGCGAAGCTCTCCCCACTAGACCTGCATTTTCCCATTAGCACAGGGAAAGGCTCAGCGAGCGAGAAACGACAAAACCTAAGGGAGCGTGGTTTGTTGAACCTGTGACCGAGGGACAATATGTCTGGAGGCTCTATAGGGAATTGGTATCAGAGCAATCCTGACCCATGTGTGACCTGAGGATGGGTCAACCCTAAAAAGGGAATGGATTGTAAAGTCCCATATTGGCTAGAAAGGGCTTATGCTAAGGCCTTATAAGTGGAAGCGAAGCTCTCCCCACCAGATGTGCATTTTCCCGTAAGCGCAAGCAAAGGCTCAGCGAGCGGGAAATGACAAAACCCAAGGGAGCACAGTTCGTTGAACCTGCGATTAAGGGACAATACATCTGAAGGCTCTGTAGGGAATTGGTATTAGGGCAATCCTGGCCCATGTGCCTGCGCCTACGGGAAAATAGTCATTTTTGGTGGGGAGAGCTTCACTTCTACTTATAAGGCCTTAGCACAGGCCCCTTCCAGTTGATGTGGGACTTTACATGAAAAGTATGCTAGCATGCCTTTATGTGCCATGATTCTTTATGCCATGTTATGCTTTCAAATGAATACATGATATTTGTATGAGTTTACTTGAGTGTGGAGGGGCCAAGAACTCTTCCCTTTGGTGAGGATGAGCCAAGAACCCTTGAGCTTAGTTAAGATAAAGTAAAGAGTCTCTCAAAAGCAAAGTGGGCTCCCAAGAGTATGGTTGAGTCCAAAGCTCTTAAAGAATGGGTGAGGTAAGTCCAAAATCCATGAGGAGAAGTGTGAGGCCAATCCAAACACTTAGTGAGCTCTTGAATGTCTTGTATGATTTGTTCATATGCCAAGTTTTCTTTTAAAATGTCCATGATTTCCATTTTCTCCATGCATGCATTTGTAAGACTTGCTTTGCACATATTATGTATGATTGAATGGGAGATGAGCTATTGGGATTTTTTGAATCTCATCCCCTCCTCTCCAATGTTCTAACATACTAGGTGGGCTAAGTAACTATGGTGAAGGGAGCCAACAACAATGAAGAAAGGAGATTAACAAGCATATGCCTAGTTTTATCTATTTTGGAATCATAATTATGTTTCTTGATGTATATGTTGTTGTAAATGTACCATGACCCTTGAGACATGTATCAATATGATATTATATAATGTTTAAATGTATGGATATGATGTATGACCTCTAGCCTATAATTTGAGCATGGGATGCCAAAATATGCAATGTGAAAGCATGATGGAAATGTGCATAAGTGTGAGTTGAATGGCTAAAATGAGATGCATGAGGTTTGGGACTATTTGGGCAGCTTACACAAGTCTCAAATGTACTTTTAGACTTGCTTAAAATGTGACACCTTAATCTACTACCATTACCTAGCCTCTCCCTGGGCTTGGTTTCATATGATTTCCAAGGAAACAATAACAATCCGTGGCATTTTCATGCTATGAACTGAGGTTTCCCACACTCATCTTATACCCCGTGGGTCCTGTGAACCCATCTCAAGGATCCTCAACTCAAACTCCATACATATGACTCATACATAGCATAAAACACACCATAAGCCACGGGTATAGAGCCGAAAACCATAAAAATTACATTTTCTCACTTGGGCCCAAAAGTCATATTTTGGCTCTAAGTTTGGAAAATCATAAGAAATTGTAGAAAAATGAGAATGTAGCAAACTTTAGCTTTCTGGAAAGCTCTAAGTGTCAACTTTACAATAAAAATCATTCCCAATCACAAACACATCGTTTGGACCAAGTTTGACATCGAAAATGGGAGGAAGGTCCAGCTGTCACTGTTTCTGGTGCAGCTTTCTGTCATGACTTTCGAAAATTCATAACTAAATCCAAAAAAATCCAATCTGGGCACATTATACCAATTCGGAAAGATACGGATGTCTATTAGAGGAGAAAAATAAGTCCAGATCAGTTCAGTAGCTCCTGCACCCGAAAACCGATGGAACAGTGATAGGGGTCAGATAAGCTCACTGATGCTGATACAGAACTTCAGTCGGTTCAATCTCTCTCTACAGACCTCCGATTTGGGTGATTCTAGTTCCCTCAAGTCACTTTGGTTTTCTAATTTATGTGTATAAAATTTCACCACATTTGGAATCCATTTGGTCTAAAAGTGCCACAGATTTCATTTTCTGGTTTAGATGAATAGTACATGACCAATCCCTTAAATTCTCCCAAATTCAACAATTCCCCAAATATTCTATAATCTTCCGAATATTACCCACTTTAGCTTCTCAAGAAGCTTTCTACAAACTCTAGAGGCATGCCAAATTTCGTGGCAAACGGAGCTCATCCGGTCATACTTTGACGGAGCTCTCAATTTTCCCGGTTTTGGCACCCCAAAGGTCCAAAACGGGTCCAAATCGCCTCTCACACACTCTCACTCCACATGGACAAGTTTAAAAGCATAAATCTAGTATATCTAACATGTCCATATGATCCAAATCATCATACATTCTGTTTTCACTATGCTATGGCCAAAAATACACTACTACATCCATGCATCAAAGGGGTAAAACCCACATTTCCATTACTTTGGCTAATAGCAAAGTTCATACATCATCCTTTCATATGTCTACACATGTTACAAACTTTACATCTCAAAAATAGTGGGCACATCTTCATTTGGCACCACTTTACATCATATATACATCAAAATATCAAAAGAAAGTAATATCTCTAACTATGCATGCTCCTAAGCTCCTTGGTGGGTGCTCGATTCTCCTTGAGCTCCACCTAGCATATTAGTTGGGAGGGGAAAGGGGTGAGATTCAGGGAATCTCAGTAGCTCAAGCACTCAATCCAGCAAGCAATCAAGGCATATAACAAGTCAAAGCATGTGAATAAGCATTTAGCTATTCTCAATCATCCAACACATAATGTACATGCTATGGAAATCACAACCATGCCAAAAATGGGCTCCAGGGACTTTTGGTCTAGCCTCACCCGAGTTTAGGGACTTTTGGATGGCCTCACCTGAGTTTAAGGACTTTTGACTTGGCCTCACTCGTTTAAGACTTTTGGCCTTATCTCACCTATCTCAAGGGACTTTCGGCTTCACCTCACCCGTCTCATGGGACTTTTGGCACTACCGCACCTGAGCAATTCTCACATTTCAACACACAAGCATATTGGCATTCAATGCATCAAAACAATAACATATGGCATATTCCATACAACAAGCATATACATATCATACAATGACTATTACAACCAAGAATGCTACAAGAAAGAGTGAAAGAGAGAGCTACCTTTGGAGCCAAAGCCTTCACTAGCTTTTCCTTTCAATTTCTCCTCTCCCTCCTTAGGTCCACAAACACACCTTGATGTAAGTGTTTCACTTGAGCCTAGACACACCAAAAGCATGCAATTACTCTCTTACCCTATAATCCTTCAGATCAAATTCTCCTATATACCATAACCTAGAGTTCTCTCTCTCTAGAATGCCATTAACCCCTTTCTCTCTCTCAAGCTCCCATGGTAGTGGAAAACCACATTTTCAAAGAAAACACAATGATTCAAAAGCATTTTCCACTTTCCATCTTCTGACCCATACCTGAAAATCATCCATTTACACAAATAAAACCGTAGGAAAAGAGGGCAAAGGGAGGGGATCAGAAATCTGAAGAGAAATGGGAGAAGTGACCTTACCTTTCCCTTGATCTTCCTCCTTCTCTTGATCTCTCACACTCTCCACGCCTCTTTTCTCTTTTTGGGTCGAAGTCTAGGGCAGAAATGAGAGAAAGAATGAATGGGGACGGTTTAATATGTCAAAAACTCTCTTTTTACACTTTTCCGAACTATCCCTCGCTATAGCGAGCTTTAACCCTCGCTACGGCGAGCACGGGTCAGTTCCAGACCCCCGTTTTCGCTATAGCGTACGCTACGGCGAGTAACTCTCTGGATTTTGTATGGACTGCTCACACTCGCTATAGCTAGAACCATTTTCGCTATAGCGAACAGCCACTCTCGCTATAGCTAGACCTTTTCTCGCTATAGCGAACAGGTACATTCGCTATAGCTAGGCTATAGCCAGCAGACTTAGAAAAATTTCAGGATTTCAAAATTTTCAGTTTTTCTTCTTTCTTTTCCTTTTCTTTTCTTTTTCTGGTTGTTACATAAAAGGTGCCAACACCAAGGGAAAACCATTTGGCAAGTTTGGTACCCCATATGGAGCCAAATTTGACTATAATGGAACCCTATGTCACTTTTTATCCAAATGAGTTAGTCTTGATTTGAGATTTGGCATGAAATTAGGCCTCATTGAGAGCTTTTTGAAAAGCTAAAGATCATAATTTTTAGAGGTTTACAGAATATTTGATGATTTTTTGAAGTTGGCAAATTTCATGGTTTCTGGTTTGCTGCACTATTCGTTTGGTGCGAATTTTCATTCTGTCACACAAGGCCCAAATGATATCCAATTGCCATGAACTTTTATACAGAGAAACTAGACAATTATAGTGACTTTGCCAACTGGACGCACCTCATTTGGAAGTCTAGAGAGGGAGATATGAAATTTTGAAGTTTCTGTCTAATACCAGTAATTTTTCCTGACCAAAAGTATTGTTCCATTGAATTCCGAGGTCTGGGCTTAATGAATTGATCTAGAGATATTTTTACTCTTTAGTGAACATCCACAGCTTTCTAGATTGGTATATTTATATGGATTTAATTTTTATGAAATTAATTGGATATTTTCAAAGTTTTTTGCAAAATTCTATGACAGTTCCAGAATTCAGTCGAACCTTTGGACTATTTTGGATATCAAACGTCCTCTGTGATGAATTTCATGATTTGGGAATATTTTTAGTGTGAAGTAGACATCTAAATATTTCTATAATAACCAAGATTGCATGATTTTGATTTTTCTAAATTTAGTTATGATTTTTCAAAATTTTGTTAGAAAATAATTTTGTCAGAAAATAGAGCAAATTTGGCCGAAATTCAATAAGCCCATTTCATGCTTCATTTCGGTTTTCATGAGTTATAGGCATAATTTTGTTATGCAAATGAGTTATAATGATGTAATTAAATATGAGAATGCATGTTATGAGCTCACAGAGTCCACATGACACCGAATGAAATTTTTAGATATGACGCAACGCGAAAATAATCTCATTTTCCTTGCTTTTTCTATGGGAAACCTATATAGTTTATGATATTATGCCACTTAAAAGCATGAGGTGAGCTAGACTTTACAGTGTTACAAGTTTTAACTGTCCCAAAGTTTTTTATAGTTTTCAAGGCCTCTGAGAACCCCAGAGAACTCAAAAATTTTATTTAAAAAGCTTTCTTGTGTGAATTTCAAAATTTGCTCAAAACTACGAAAATACCATTATGTTTTGTAAGTTTTTTGTCAAATTTCATTTCTTCATTCTAGCTCTATTTTTCTTTCTGTTTGAGCTTGGGATTCTCATTTTTAGAAGTCTAGAATGCTTTTCAAATTTTTTGAGACCTTAACTAAGTCATTTCGAGGGAGAACCATATTTTTCAGTATGAAATTTAGATTCCCAATTTAGTAAAATGTCTTTGGAATCACTCAAATCAGAGCTAAAACCTTCCCAAACAGATCCATTAAAATTTGGATACACTAACATTGGAAAACATCTACCAGAGGGGTTTTAACTATCTCAGGGCTTTCCATGGTTTTTAGGGCCTCTGAGAATCCCAGAGAACTCAAAACTTTCATTCAAAAAGCTCTCTTGTGTAAATTCCAAAATTTGCTCAAAATTACTAAAATACCATTATGTTTTGTAAGTTTTCTATCAAGTTTCATTTCTTTATTCTAACTCTTTTTCTCTTTCCATCTGAGCCTGGGATTCTCATTTTTAGGAGTTTAGAATGCTTTCCAAATTTTTTGGGACCTTAACTAAGTCATTTCGGGGGACTTGCTTTTGTATCTGGTAAATTTCATTCATTTATGGAGAAATCGTACGTTATATTTATCACATTTTCTCTCGTTTTTAGAAAACTAGATGTTACACCAAATATAAGGTGTATGACTTGTATGGATGGATTATGACTAGAAAATGATATTGGTGAGTTCACATGGTCCACGAAGTATAAATTGAGGAAATGAAATCTTACGTAACACAAATAAATATAATTAAATATTCATTATTTTTCATAGCTAAGTGTATGTATTCCTTGTATTTGTACTCCAATCCATATGGAATGCATTGGGATAAACAATGAGACCATGGTATACTAGCTAAGAGGTTATGATATTACAATTTTAAAAGGGGAAAAGTTAGTAGATGAATGAACACTCCTATTTTATGCAAATTCAATGAATGATAAGCAATCTTCCTAATTCTTCAAATTTTGTTGAACGACAGTCTAAAATAGTTGAGTTAAAGTTCTATTAACAACTTCAATGTGACCATTAGTTTATGGATGACAAGCTATAGAAAATAACAATTTAGTAACAAGCTTTCCCCACAAGACTTTGCAAAAATAATTAAGAAACTTCGCATCTTTATTAGAAACAACATTTTTAGGAACACCATGAAGTCTCATAATTCTTTAAAGAACAAATTAGCAATATAAGTAGCATAATTAATTTTATGGCATAGAATGAAATGAGCCATTTTAGAAAATCTATCAACAATCACAAATATTGAATCCATTCCTCTTTTCAACCTAGTAGTCTCAAAAAGAAATCCATTGACATGTCTATCCAAGGTTCATTAGATACAAGCAATCGTGTATAAGTAAAACTCTAGATTTAGTTTTTTTGCATGTTATGTATCTGCCATAAATCCTTTCAACATCATGTTTTATTCTAGGCCAAAAGAGGTGTTCATGTAACATATCTAAATTCTTTTTTACGCCAAAGTGTCCCATTAATCCTCCCCCATAGGCTTCTCTCATAAGCAATTCATGCATAAAATGTTGAGGCATACACAATTTATTCTCTCTAAATAAGTAGCCATCAAGTCTATAAAACTTATCAAATGATCTCTTTTCACAAGCAATAAACACTTTAGGAAAATCGATATCATTAACATACAATTCCTTGATATGTTCAAATCCTAGCTTCCTTATATTTAGAGAAGTAAGAAGAATATATCTTTTGGACAATGTAGCTAAAACTACATTCTCCTTACCTTGCTTGTATTTGATGACATATGGAAATGTCTTAATGAATTGCATCCATCTAGCATGCATTTTGTCCATCTTGCCTTAACCCTTGATGTGCTTTAAACATTGATGATCTATGTGAATTACAAATTGCTTAGGCCAAAGGCAATGTTGTCAAGTCTCTAATGCTCTTACAAGTGCATAAAGCTCCTTGTGATATGTTAGATAGTTCAAGGTAGCCCTATTTAGTTTTTCATTGAAATAAGCAACTGGTTTCCCTCCTACATTAAAATAGCTTTTATACTAACTCTTGAAGTATCACACTAAGTTTTGTTAAAATTAGACAATGCTAACACTGGTGTAGAACACAACTTATCTTTAAGAACTTTAAATGCATGATCTTGTGCTTTGCTCCATTTGGAGCCAACGATTTTTTTAATGATTTTTGTAAAAATCCTAACTCCTAATTATAGTAATTAAGCTTAATTGAGAAGTTAATGATCATAGATCAGGGCCTAAAGTCTTTACAATTAATTAGATTAGGAAAAAGTGAGAAAATTTAAACCTTGATATTATTAGGATTATTAGCCAAACCAAAACCATTTTAACCCACAATTCACTTTAATTATCAATTAAGACATTTGTTCATGTTACCATTAATTCCAGACTCACAAAATCCTTTTACAAATACTCCTGAATTATTATATATCATGTTCATGGTGAAATCCAAGGTTTTTAAGCAAAATTGAGAGTTTCAAGGACTTAGGCCACGACTTGGACCTTTCTTGCCATAACTAAGTAGGTTACTAAAACTTAAAAACCAAGCTTGGGAACTTATGCCAAGACTTAGTATGTCCACGTGGTGATGTAAGCTACGGGAACTCAAAATTAAGAATACGAACCTTGTGCCATGACTCAGGCCTTTCGCACCATGGTGAATGTACTCTTAGGAACCTACTGTTCAAATTCTCATGATTCTCACCATGACTAACCTTCCTCACACTGTGGTGAGAGAGCCTCGTACAACTCTCCAAGCTTGCCTCTCGACACTCGCCACAGCAAACTTCCCTTGTACTGTGGTGAGTTTGCTTGCTGATACCCTTTGGGCTTAAATTCTTCAAGTTGCACCCGACTCAAACCCATGCGCTACAGTGCTCCTCTCCTCTGGATGACTCTTAGCCACAACTTAAAAAGTTTTAGCCACGGCTTAATGCCATTCTACACCTAAACTCTCATTTTCATGCTTTCTAATCAATTCTTACTAATCCTAGATGAGTTCTAGGATGTTAATGGCTAACATACATGATTTTTCTAGATCTCCCAGCTCCCAAATATCATTATTCACTAATATGAATTAGAGTAATCAAAACTTAAATATTGTATCTATCAATTCCCCTCCTATGACAGTAAAAGTGTTTCAACCATAATGTTCATAGGGCTAAAGCTTAATGGTTACAAAATATTAAGTCATTTAATAAGTATTTGTTAGATATAATCACAGTATTCAATTCCAGGGTAATTATATTACATAGCCAGTCCATATACTTGGCAATTCATGATCCAATATGGCAATTACATAAAAACTAGTATTCTCATTACATAAACCCAATCTGACAATGTTTTCAAACCTATGTGCTACCAAACCATACAATAGCCTTCCTTTAATTTCTCTTTGCCAATGAGAGGTCTAGTCCCATAACATGTTAGCCCACAATTGGGGTGAGATATATAATTTTAGTAAGAAGAGACAAATTCCATATATATGTACAAATTAATCAACATAATGCATTTTCATATCATCAAATACTAGAATTATCAATTTAATTAGCAAATGAACTAATTGAGCCACCAATAACTACTATCCCATATCAATAATCACATATAACATGTTAAAGGCTAATGAGACCAAAAGAGGCCCATCCATGGCACCAACTCCCTATTGAGCACAACTTAGGCTCAGTGTATACAGGGGTCTGATAATAACTCAGTGATCGATCGAAGCATGATGCATGGGTGGCAACCACACCATAGCTCCATTAAGGACTCACTTAGGGTCCAAACACAACAATTTAGATGGCCAACCATTCATTTAGCATTCAAAATCATACATGTACAATAGGTATCAGATTAAAATGAGCACATATATGGAATTAGGAAATTAACTTTAGTTACCTCAATGAAGGCTAATTACTCTTCCTTTAGCTATCATTATAATCAAAATACACACCAAGCTTAAAACAACTATAGTCATCATCATTTAACTATCATTAGTAAGGAATTTTGTATCTATTGATTAATTTCATCAATAACTAATTAGAAATCACTCACCTAAGTTCGCAAAGGATTCATAGTACCAATTTAAGGTCAAAACACGAAGAATTCACAATAGGCCATTCCTAACATCTCTATTTTCGCACATGCAAAGGCCATGTACTAAAAATCAATCCAAATGATAAAATTTTAGCATTTACACATCACAAAATGAGCACTCACCCATTCCTTTAATGAGCTCCAAATTTGGATTTAAGTTATCAAGCCTAGAAACTATAGTATTTCACTTCCATCTCCTTATATTTTTACACTATAGCAAAACCCATGATGAACATTAGTCCTTGGGGATATTTTCAAGCAAAATAATACATAAAATGGAAAGGAAATACTCACCCAATTGTCCCTCTAACTTCTAACTCGAAGAATCTTGCAATAACACCATGAACACACATGTTAGACATAGGATTTGAGTGAATCTCCACCAAACAAAGAATCAATTAGATCAAAATGAAGAGAAAGATGAGAGGATTAAGTTTTATAGAGGTTACCTTGACTAAATTGCCCTCTAAGAGTGCAAATATGAGCTATAATGCTAAGAAACCCTAGCTCTTCTTCTACCATGCAAATTTCTTATTCTTATTCTGCAAAACATGAATGTCTTAGCAGCCAAATTAGTGGGGAAAAGGCTTCTTAGGGTTTGAATGAAGATGGGCTAGTCTAATAGGCCAATTATTCTAAATGGGCTTATGCTTAATATGTTTTGCCATGATATACGGGTTAATTGGGTTCAAAATGGGTCGGGCTTCCATAAGATAGAATTGGGTCATATTTAGATGAAGTTGAGCTTTCATAAGAATAAGATTGGGCTTCTCATAATGTTCTTGGCACATATAAATCAATCATGCGCCCAAATCATACTTAATTTCATAAACATTATTTTACTTTCCTCAAAATGATCCAATTAATAATTATTATGTTCAATTATTCAAATTTGCCATTTTCTTTAAGATTCTTATTTCCTCAAAATTTTTCCTTAAATCCCTTTAATAATTTCATAATCCTCAAATAATTACTATTAATTATTTTTAGAGTGTTACATTCTGCCCTCCTTTTAGTAATTTTACCCTCAAAATTAGTCACACCTCACTTCCCAAAAGCACTAGATAATCCTTCATCATTACCCCCATTGGTTTCTCAAATAGTTTCACTAGAACTTAATCTTTTCCCTACTACTTTCCTAAAGAAGACGTTCTTATTATGTTACTACCTCACTTGTTACCCATAATTCTATTTCCTTTAGTCAACTAGGGCCAAATGACATGTAGACCTATGTATTTCATATTTATTCTTTGTCCACAACTAAAGAAATCTTGACCAAATTCCACACGAATCATCTTTCAGTAAGTTTTGTGCCCCTAGCTCAAATAAGCATCAATTTCTCTCCCTTGGTGAGTTCACTAGCTCAGTGAGTTCAAAACGAATCATCATTTTATTTTGTCTCTATCTCTCTTCTTTTTTTTCTCCCTGAGTACTAATAATTGATTGTTGAATTTTATGTTAACTTTCTCTCCTTTTTAACTCTCAATTCATTTAAGGGATAACTCCTAAATGCTTAGTCTAACTCTCCTTCATAGTTGACATCAAGAGTTATAAGGAATTCCACTTAGTTATCCTTATAGTATTTATTCAACTACTAGCATCATAAGTAAATAACTTTATTTCATAATAAAGTTTCATTCGTCCTTCACTTAGAATATTTCCACCTTTTTTAAGCCCAGTCTTTTTAATTGAAGCAGGTCTTTCCTCTCATAAGGTCATCTAGTATAAGTTTCCAAGTTTTACATTTAACTATCTCATAAAATTATTGCATACATTATATCTTCATTTATTATCCACCAATAAAGAGTCTATTATTTCTATTAGACATATAAAATCCCTTTTCATTTTCAATTAGTACCCAAGATTCCTCCTTCTCATTTGTCAAGATTCTTAAAGGTTGCAACTAATATAAAGTCTGATCTCGCAATTAATTTATTTAAGTCACTCAAACACTCTAGGGTCACCTTCTCAATACACATAGGTTTGAACTTAATCTTCCAAACTCAAGATATGTTCCTTGATGAAGTCCTATCTCGCGGGTGCTAATATATTCCCTAAAGTGTCAAGGTAACCTTTTAAGACTTAGGGATAAGTCTCCTTAAATCTTACAAGCCATAGTTTAAGTGAATGTCCTACTAGATCACAAGGCTTCAACATTCTACACTAAAACAACTTGCTCAAAGCACTAGGGGTTTCCAATTCATAATGATGGTCCATCCTCAACAATCCTGTCATTGTTTCCAAGTGTAACCAACCTAGAAATATCTTTAGTAGTCCTCTTTTCTTTCTTACCCCTTTTTTCTGACACTTACAAAAACATCACCATAATCACATACATATGGTTTCAAAGATTACCATGATTAATAGATTCAAGTGTTTCATCTTAATCCTCAATTACTACAAGCATTAGTAGTCAACTTAATAGCATCTGTACTTGTTTGAAATTAAGTGAACATCTCTTTGGATCTTATGCCATTATATAGTCCCAAAGGACTACTCATTCATATCTTCTACACTTAACTGAGGTATTTTCACACAAGTATAATCATACTTCAGATAGCATACAATTACCCTATACACGATGCACCAAATTCTCTCTAACTTTCTCATGTACAACTGAGTTTTCATTCTCACACTATGGTCTATGCCAACCATATCTAACTCTTCCACTCCCCTAGAGTTCTTAGGTCTCAATTTACACATGACTATTGGGAGTTGAATTAACATAATAATAGGACTTTATAAGTTTTTTCATTATCAAACATTCCTTCATTAGCATTGGATCAAGTAGGGATTCTCAATAAGAGTTCTCTAACATCATCTACATTTGGGGATTCAATCTTTGTAACACCATAATACATTAACTCCATCTAGCCTCCCTCTGGGCTCGATTCCATATGATTTCCAAAGAACAAGTACAAACTGTGGCATTTTCATGCTATATAACGGGGTTCAAACGCTCATATTTTGCCCCGTGAACCCATCATTCATATTATTAACTCAAAATCCATTTATCAAACTCATACATACCATAAAACAAGCCATAAACCACGGATATGAAGCCAAAAACCAAGAAAATGTAATTTCTGAAATGGGTCCATAAGTCAGATTTTTGGCTCTAACTTTGGAAAATCATAACTAATTATAGAAAAATGGTAATTAAGAAAATCATAGCCTTTTGGAAAGCTCTAGGTGTTAAATTTACACTAAAAATAATTTCCAACCACAATCTCAGCCTTTGGACCATGTTTGACATAGAAAATGAGACAGAGGTCCGGCTGTCCCTGTTTCTGGTCCAGCTTACTGTCATGAATTTTGAAAATTCATAACTAAATCCAAAAAAATCCAATTTGGGAAAACTATACTAATTTGGAAATCTAAAGATGTTAGCTAGAGGAGAAAAATAATTCCAGATCAGTTCACCAGCTCTTAGACCTCGAAAACTGATGGAACAGTAACAAAGATCGGATGGCTTCGCTGATGCTAATATAGAACTTCAAAAGGTTCGTTCTCTCTTTAAAGACCTCAAATTTAGGTGATTCTAGTTGGTATAGGTCACTGTAGTTGTCTAGTTTATACCTATAAAATTGCATGACAATTGGATTCCATTTGGTCCATGAATGACATGGATTTAGTTTCGAACTAGTTACACAGTACCATAACCAAACCATCAAAATTTCCTAACTTCAACAATTTGCCAAATATTTCCTATACCTCCAAATATTACCCACTTTATCTTTCCAAGAATCTCTATACAAACTCTAGATACATGCCAAATTTTATATCAAAAAGAGCTCATTTGGTCATACTTTGATAGAGCTCACAAATTTGGCGGTTTTGGCACCCAAAACGGTTCAAAGTGGATCCAAATGGCCTCTCACATGCTCTAGCACCTCATGGATAAATTTAAAAGCATGAACATAGCATATATGAAATATCCAAGTGGTCCAAATCATCATACATTTCAAACTCACTATGCTACAGGCTAGAATACACTAACGCATACAAACCACAAAAGGGACAAATCCCATATTTTCATTACTTTGGCTTTCTACATAGTTTATACATCATGTTTCCATACATTTACACTTGCTTTAACATTTACATCTCAAAAATAGTAGGTGCATATTCATTTTGGCACCTTTTTACTCAAAAGAACTAAAATAAACTAACATCTATCTAAACATGCTCCTAGGCTCCTTGGTGTGCACTTGAATCTCCTTGAGCTCCACCTAACATGTTAAGATGGGAGGGGGAAGGGGTGAGATTCAAGGAATCTCAGTAGCTCATGCACTCATTCAAGGAAGCAATCAAGACATATAAATAAGTTAAGGCATGCAAATAGGCATCTAACCATTCACAACATATCAATGCCAAGCATGAGCTCTAGGAGCTTTTGGTCTAGCCTCACCTGAGTTTTGGGACTTTTGGATGGCCTCACCCTTATTTTAGGGACTTTTGACTAGGCCTCACTCAGTCATAAGATTTTTGGCCTTGTCTCACCCAGCCTCAGGGACTTTTGGCTCTACCTCACCCATCTCAAGAGACTTTTGGCACTACCTCAAGAGACTTTTGGCACTACCTCACCCGAGTAATTCTCACAATCCAACACATAAGCATATTGATACCAATGCATCAAGGCAATAACATATGGCATGTCTCACACAATAAGCATATACACAAGCATACAATGACTATTACATCCAAGAATGCAACAAGAAAGAGTAGAGAGCTACCTTATGAGCCAACACAAGCTTTTCCTTTCAATTCCTCTTCTCCCTTCTTGGTTTCACACTCACACCTTGATGGAGGTGCTTCTCTTGAGCTTAGACACAACAAAAGTATATAATTACTCTCTCATAACTTAACAACTTTTAGGAGTTCTTTAGAGCAAACCTTTCTAACATATAAGAACCTAGGGGTTCTCTCTCTCTCTCTAGAATGTCACCAACTCTTCCTCTCTCTCAAGCTCTCATGGTAGTAGAATCAACATATTCAAAGAAAACAAAGAAGTTTAAGAGTGGTTTTCCACTTTCCTTTTTCTGACCCATGCCTAAAACCCAACTAATTTCACAAGCAAAACCATAGAAAGAGAGGGCAAAGAGAAAAGAACAAGATTCTAAGAAGAAAAGAGAGAAGTTTGCTTACCTTTCCTTTGTTCTTCCTTCCTTCTCTTGGTCTCTCTCTCTCTCTATGCCCTTTTCCTCTCTTTTGGTCAAAGGCTAGGTTAGTTAGAAGAGAAAGAATGAATTCAGACGTTTTTAGAAGTCAAATTCTCCCTTTTTACTCTTTTCCGTATTAACCCTCGCTATAACGAAAATTAACCTTCGCTACGGCGAGCACGTGTCAGTCCCAGACCCCCGTGTTCGCTATGGCACGTGCTACAGTGAGCAACTCCTTGGTTTTTGTATGGAATGCCCGCACTCGCTATAGCTAGAAGCATTTTCAATATAGCGAACAGGTACACTCGCTATAGTTAGACCATTTCTCGCTATAGCGATTAGGTACCTTTGCTATAGCTAGGTCATTTCTCGCTATAGCTAGCAGACTTAGAAAAATTTCAGGATTTCAAAAATTTTCAGCTTTCTTTTTTCTTTTCTTTTTCTTTTTCTGGTTGTTACAATCTTCCTTGTCAATCATTGCATTAAGGTTCCATTATCATAGCTTAACTTGGTTACATTACTATAACTCCCACCATCAATAATTATACTGCATTCCTTATTGTTTATAAGGCAATAAGTATGAAAAATGTTCTCTCTTTGTTGCTCCATGTTATCTTCTTTAACTTGAGAATTCAAAGCTCTTCTAGTTACAAGAGCTTTTCCCTTCACTGCATACTCAACTCCATCATGACTAGCATCTTCAAGTGAAGGCATGGAATCATCACTTTCGCTTTCAGTCACCACATCCTCATTATCTTTCATTACCATGACTTACTTGTTAGGGCATTGTGAAGCTATGACCTATTCCCAAATATTTGAAATATTTAATATCTCTATTTCTAAAAGGTTGGGAATCAAATTTACCTCTGCCCTTTGTTAAAGTCTTATCCTTGCTTTTGGAATTGTTTTTAGAAATAGCTTTTTCCTTCTTTTTCTAGTTTGGCTTCAATGAAGAACTAGAGCTCGAGATGTATTTTACTACTCCTTTACACTTGAGTTGTCTTTCAATCTTCATTGCCATATGCACTATGTCTTGTAACTCTACATAATGCTGTAACTCTACTATATTAGCTATATCTCTATTCAACCCATTGAAGAATCAAGCCATCATAGCTTCTTTATCTTCCTTCACATTAGCTCTTATCATAGCCACTTCCATCTCCTTGTAATATTCCTCCACACTCTTAGAACCTTGTGTGAGGGTTTGCAACTTTTGATTGAGGTCTTTATAGTAATGGCTAGGAATAAATCTCCTTCTCATAAGGGCTTTCATTTCCCCTTTTGTTTCTATAGGTCTCCCACCATTTCTCCTCCTATTTAGAACCAATTTATCCTACTAAATAATTGCATAATTAGTAAATTCAATCACAGTCAACTTCACCTTTTTTTTTTAGAATAATTATGACATTCAAAAATCAATTTTATTTTTTTCTCCCACTCTAAATAAGTTTCAAGGTCATTTTTACCTTGGAAAGAAGGTATTTTCATTTTAATATTCCCAAGGTTCCCATCTATTTTATTTTTGTTTCTTAGCATTTCCACCATGTCTCCTTTCATACCTAACTCCTCTAGGCCTTTTTCTACCCAACTCAACTACATAATCAAAATCTTTTTCACAACTACCTCTTACTTCATTTTCTAATTTAAAATCATCCATAGATATATCCCTATGCCTATCATGTCTTCTAAGGTTAAGACTTGCAGTAGGTTGCCTTCTTTACAAGTTTGCAATAATTGTGTCTTACCTATCCATCTGATCTCTTATTCCTCTAAGTACCATATTGAGGCATTCAAACTATTGTTGCATGGCTTTTACAATAGCGTCTATGTTCTATTAGCCTCAATTAGATGTTTTATCCCTGTTAGACATTTTGGAAAGCTACAAGAGATTTTATTAATGAAATAAAGTTCCTCACAATTTTTCCTCACATGTTTGCCCTTAAGAGATGACATTTAACATTCGTGTTTGACTCTTTATAGGTTTTTCTTGATGCTAGTCTCACACCTTCTTGTCTTTTCCCATTCTTAAGTCTCCCTTTTGGCTCTTCAAATTAACTAATTGACTAAATCAAAGACTATCACAATACTTGTAGAACCAACTCAACACTAAGAGATTTTGAGATAGCAAAAGGTAGATATTAAGAATTAGGGAATCAAGAATTCAAATGACAGAAATTTTATAAAAGTTAGCCTAGGTCAAACAATATTTCCAAAAAACACAATTTTTTTCTCTTTCTTTTTTTTTTAAAGAATAGTACATAGTTATTTTTTTATTGAAAAATGAAGAAAATGAAAAGATCACACAAATAAGGCATAAACAACCAAATCAATCTGAAAAGTCTAAAATGACACATCTAGATAGAAATGGCTATATCTCGCTATAAAAAACTCCAATTTATGTAATTCCAAAATGACTAGAAAGATGAGATTTTGAACCATGAAAAGTTAAAAACATAAAGGAAAACATAATGAAATAGAAGCATAAAAAGTGATGTTTAGACACAAAGAAGATGAACAGATACAAGAACATAACACACAATATAAAAATGAAGACATAAAAAAGTATGAAGATATGACCTAAGTTTAGACCTAAAGCTTTAATACCAAGATGGTGTGAACCCACATGGATTAGATCCCTCAAACCCACAACCAATGCTAAAGTATACGTACCCTAAGAAGGCTAAATAGAGGTTTGGTGATCCACTTGGAACCTTTGCGCACGGATGAACAAGAGCCCAAATTGTTGGAAGATGTTACAAGGTTGATCAAGCTTTAATAAGTCTATTAGTTCTATGAAAAACCTAGAGAAAATCACTTTAAAGTTTGGAATTACTAGAATTAAAACTTTATTTATTCATCCAATCTAATTACAAGTAGTGGTAGAATACATGTATTTATAGTGTAAGTCAAATTTGCATACTAGAGAAAAACTAGGAAACTAACTACATAATCCTAACTAAATGACTTAGAAATTAAGAATACAAAATAATCAAATCTTTATAAAAGCAGAAAAAGAAAGAGAATTTATCTAATTAATCCTAATTTTTGTCTTAATACAAAAAGGTTCTAGAAGTCAGCATATAAAGTTATAATACCATTATTTAGGCCTAATTAAGTCAATCCATGTATGGTCCTTAGCCCAAACTCTTTATTTTGCAATATTCTAACCCAAAATAACCTCAATAGCTCTATCTTTTACTTAAATAATATTAATGACATCTTGATTAATGCTTGGATTAAATTTGTCAAAATTTTGCTTAGCCCAAGTTTCTTGAATAAGTCCACTCAATGCTTTTTTAAGTCTTTTAGCCTTAGCCTTGTGATAGGTCTAATTGGAAGATGTAAAGGATTATTTGAAAATTTTGAATTAGCTTGTTCTTTTAAGCTAGATAAATTTCTCCCATGAATCACTTTAGCATGTTACAGTAGGATTGTAATACTAAGATTCTTCCCAAAATTTTACTCTTTTATCCACTAACTACATGCCAAGTGAGAGTAGTAGACTAAGTTGAGAAAAGACTTTAGCTCCATGAAAAATTATGTCCTTAATGTTGTATTTTCTTATTATGATTTGTTAGACTATATTTTGAGATAGACATATGTGTAATGACTATGATGTATACGAGATTAGCCTAGAGAGGATAGTTAGAGATGAACTAGTGAATATATGGATAATTTTGAGTAATGTAAATTTTATTTAATATTTTATGAGTATCTTTTTATTCTTAGCTAATTAATGAGATCAAGTCTAAGAGCTAACTAATAATTGAGTTTGAAGATTATTAGAAGTTAGGAATGAGTACACTATATTTAAATTATATGTAGGCAATGGATTTTAGTATAAGAGAGGGCCAAAATGCTAGGAAACATCCATTTCTAGCTATTATGTTGCCAAATTTTTAGTAAAACAAAATGTTTGGTTATATGATTAAAGTATAAATATGAGGTTCAAATGTGAAAATTGATTGCATAATGAACAACAATTGAGATGATAATTAGAGATGAACTAATGAATGTATAGATAATTTTGAGTAATGTAAATGTTATTTAATGTTTTATGAACATCTTGTTATTTTTAACTAATTAATGAGGCTAAGTCTAAAGCCTAGCTAATAATTAAGCCCAATGGCTATTAAAAGTAAGTAAGAAATAAGTACATTATATTTAAATTGTATCCAGGCAATGAATTTCAGTATAAGAAAGGGCCAAAGTATCAGAGTAGCATCTAGTTTCTAATCGTTATAGTGCTGAATTGTTACTAAAACAAAATACTTAGCCATATGATTAAAGTACAAATATAAGGTTGAAATGTGAAAATTGATTGCATAAACAGGAAGAGCAAAGGTTTAGAGACCCAGAAGTAGTTTTAGACTATTGAGATCTACCTTTGGTGTTGACACCAATCTAGTGTACCATTTGGGTATATAAGAGAGACATAATTATGCATATATGACTATTTATTGATAAAGTGTTTATGGAAAAAAAAGTTTTAGTAATTCCATATTTTTATGATGTTGTAATGCTTAAATTAGCAGTTGTGATTGTTTTACTCACTTAAATCTAATCTGGGCAATAATAATAAGGACTAAGTTAATAATTAAAGGTAAAGGATAATAAGAGAGGTCTAACAGTTAGAGTTGATATCAAAGTAATGGTTTGAGACTGATTAAGTCTAGTTCAAGCTAAGGTTAGGCATTAGGTTAAGGTTTCTTAGGAAAGGAATATGGTTGGATGAGTTATGGACTATGTCATAACATACTCTTTATGGACATTTCTATATGATTAACTTCCAATGGCAACAAAATACAACTATAGCAAAACCTTTAGCAGCAGTTTTATATGCCTTTCATATTTTAAATAAGCATATAAGGGTTTAAATAGATTTTTGTAATGAACGTAATTTTTGTAAAACGATGAAATAAGCTGTATAAAAACAAGTCCTCTAAAATGGGCTAGATGATGTCCCAAAAAATTTGTAGAGATTTTATATGTATTCTACAATTTTCTCCAGTTAAGATTCTAGGATTTATTGTCAATTTCTTCATAAAAGTCAAAGCATATTAATCTTTCTCTTCCTTAGGCTTCCTTCCATTACTTCCCCATTTATTTTCTCTTTAATTTCTCCTATGGCATCTTGAAATACAAAACTTCTTGGTTTGTAGATGAATTGCCAAGATTAGGAATTTTCTTGAATCACATGAATTCATAAGCCATATATATGATTTCTCCATCTTTTATTGGCTTGAACTCATGGAAACAACAAAATCTCCTTTCTTACTTGCCATGGCCGACAATTAAAGAGGAAGAGAAAAGAAAAATTCTTGGAGAAAAATAGAAGAAAAACCAAGAAGAAGAAAGTTTATCTATGTTACCTTGTGATAAGTATGATTTTCATACAATTCAATTCTCTTAACTTAGTCATTTTAATGATCAAAGATGGCTTTAAAGGTTTAATTAGATACAATTTGATTTTATTAGCCACTTATGCACTTTGTGAATTAATTAGCAAAATTATTGAGTTTTAAGGCATGAAATTCTTTTAAATAATTTTATGAATAATTCTATTGAATATTCTCTATTCTTTTGTGCAGAATTTTCTATGGGCAATTAGCTTGAGTGTGGAAAAATGAATGAAAGGTGAAGATTGAGTTTCAAATGTTCTTTTTGTGGAGCTAATAACTTGAGAATGTGAAGCAGAGAAAAGATGAGCAGAAGGTGCAATTGAGAGGAAGAAAGCAACGCATGAAGAAGCACAAGCTAAGAATGAAGAATAAGCCACAGGCAGAACAGAGCAAACAAGCTGGAGCTTCGTGCTTAGTCAAGAAAACAACAAGAGGTATGGGTGAACGAAGAAGCTTTTAAAGAGAACCAGTTGCTGCATGAAGCAAGCAACGTCCAGTTGAACGTTGAGCTACACGAAGGAGGCTGCTACATGCACAAACTCGAGCAGAAATGGAGGAATCACGTGGAAACAAGAGGCACGAGCTGCTGGTCTAAAGAAACACTGGAGCTACTGGAATCAAAATACAGAAGAAAAGGAAGCAACGTGCTGGGCAGCTGGACGTGAACTGGAGCACGAGCTGGACGTGAAAACAGAGAGTTGAAGTCTGGAAGCAGCTGCAAACAAAACACATGAGAAAAGCGAGCTGAACAGGAAAGCAACCAAAGTGGAGAACATCACGATGAAAGAGCTGAAGCTACGCCTGAACAGCAACGTGAAACACACACATCCAGTGGCTGGAACTCGAGGAAGTCTGTGAAGAGAAGAAGAAGAAGTTGCTGGAAGTTCTGGTTGATAATGAATGCAAGGCGTGATTCCAGAACAGCTGAGCAGATTCTACGTGGCAGAAATTGAGGAGAAAAACACGTGAGCAGCAGAACTTAGCAGAGAAGAACAACGCTGGAGGGAACTTGAATGAAGAAGAGAAGCTGAACATGGAACTTCGGGTTGAGAAGCAACAGCAACGCACGAATGGGCACACCCAACAGCTGAAGAAGTTTACATGCAGAAGTTACGTGCTGTGGTTGGAGTTACGTCTGGAACCCAACGTAAACATAAACAAAGAGGCATGCAGAAGCTACAGTAGCCAACATGGATTAATTATATTGACGCTGGGGCCCACATTCACTTAAGCAAAGAAGGAAAATACATTTGGGCTGACGTGGGAATTAAGCTGGAAGATGAGGATTAGTTGCGGGATTTCAGCGTGCAAAATCAGAAGGAGGGAGACGTGATTAATAAGGAGAAGGATGTGAAGATAAAACCTAGAAAAAAAAACGCTGGAGACACATCGAGAGGAGGAGAACGCGAGACGGCAGAAAAAGGAGAAATTCCAGCGCTGGACAAGGAAGTAGTTCTGGCTAAATTCTCCATGATTATGGCTTCTTTGATCGATTCTTCTTCATTTGATCCCTCCATGATAGCTTAAATTCCTTGTGGTGGCTAGCTGAAGATTGAATTCTCCTAGATGAAGATTTGAGCTCTACATCTCCTATTGAATTTGGATAAAACTCTCTTGCCCAATCTTTTGATTTTAGCATTAATTCCTTTATTAATTTGACTAGGTTTAGCTTTTTGGTTTAGGAATTTAATTGCTGGAATTACTGGATTGAAATAATTCTTGGATTGAACTTGATTTGAATTTTGGAATTATTTATGATCATCATGTGTTTGGAAAAATTCCAGAATTAATGCTGTGCAATTGAACTCTAAATTCCTCTTGACTTTAAGCTAATTGATGCAATGGTTATTGGGTTAGTTAGCTGGAACTTTTGTGCAAATTAATTGCTTGAGGAATTAATTAATCTAATTGGTGAATTAGCATCTTGAGTGAATTGTGCAGTAGCTTTCATAAATCAATCAAAATTATTGTAGTGTGTTCTTATTTTTAATTCAATTAATTAGTTGTTTAAGGTTTCTTGTGGTTGCAAAATTCTTTGAACAATTGATGAATTGAATCTTGGATGGTTATTCAAGAACCTTATGAGGAATGCACTAAAGAGCAAGAACTTAATCCAAAATTGGTAAGTCAAAAAGGGCAAGGATAATTGAACTCTAGGGAATCCAATTGAAAGCTAGTTACCACATTTACTTGATCAATCACTTGAATTTAGTTTTAGATTTCCAATTCTTGTCAATTAATTTTAGTTCAATTAAATTCTAGCATCTCAAACCCCCCCAAAATAAGTCTTAATTAGTAATACTTAGAACATTCTTCCATAAACAATTTAAGGCATAAACTCCTTGGAAAGATGACCTAGGTTGCACCATTATCTACAAATTTATTTTGCTACCTAGTTTTATTTGAGATTGCTTGACACGATCATCACCTTGGCTCTGCGATGTTTGATTTCCTTGGTAACTTTCCTTTCTCTCTTCCTCCTCCCTTTTCTTTTTCCTTAGGTCAGGCTTCTCCTCTTACTCCTTCTCCTTGTCTTGGCTAAATTTAGGTGTCTGTTTTGTGTATGAGTGTGGCATGAAGATGTGTGTATGTTTTGTATATATTTTATTTCCAAATGAATGGTTAAGATTTAATCAACTTTAAGGTGGAAGATCTTAGCCTTTAGATCAAATGAATGGTTAGGATTTAACCTTGAAATAAGATATTAAATATAGGCTTTTAGATTAGATCAAAGGTTGTGATTTAATCTTGAAAAGGTAAAGAAATCTAAGCCATTGGATTGCATCAATGGTTTAGATCGTATCACATTTTACGGACACAAATATTAGTCATTGGATTACCATGGTTGCTTTTCATAATGTGTGAAGATAAGGTTGCATTTAATGCTACTTAAGTTAGTGTTTATGTCATGCTAATATCAGCGGTAACTTTTTCATAATGCGTGAATTTTCTAAGATTCACTGTATAAGCTTGTGTAATTATTTCGTAGTTCATGCAGTTTCCAGAATTCTCTTCTAACTTCCAATTTCTTATTCACACCTGGGGCCACATCATCACTCTCCCTCCTCCACAGTGCCACATCAGCACCTTCCCTCCTCCATGGTGCCATTTGAGTTTTCTGATATACTTTAATATTATTTGGGCCTATGTGTGTCCTATTTAATGTCCCTAACCATATATTTAAATATTATTTATTTTTCTAATATTTTATTATTTTAGGGTCCAAATGATCATTTTGCCCCTGGTACTGACGTGATAGATAAGCACCTCTGTTCATTTTTCGCTTATATCTTTTTCATAACTCCATATTTCTGGATTCTGTCACCATTACCCAGTAGAATTTTTTGCATAAAATTTCCTAAGATAGCTAACTTAGGTTTAGGGTTTTAGTTTGTCTCTGTATAAGTTTGTAATCATTTCAAGCCATTTTCTGGTCCTAACAAATTCAAAATTTCACACAATAAATTTTATAATTTTTGGTGCATTATTTCCTAACTATTAATATATATATATATATATATTGGACTAGTTCTAAATTCCCCTACCCTCCAAAAAAATTATCGAAGTTTGTCTAAGTGGCAAATGATGATTTTGCCCCTCGGCCTTTTGGACCCCCTAAAATCTCAATAATTCCTATAGGTCCTATATAGCTTACAGTTTTCATATACGAAGCTATTTCATCCAAATTCACCCTATTAAAGCTTAATAAATTTATTACATAAAATACTAAATAATTAGAAAATCTTAATTTTAAGGATGTTACAAAAAGTATGTGAATATCATGTGTGAATGGAAATTGGAACCAAATATATGCTTATATGAGTTTTTACCACCCATGAGCTTTTATGTTCATGTGTATGAATGCATGTGGTACGGTGAGATTTAGCTTCATGATGATTTAAACCATTTGGCATGCTTCCCTAGGCTATGTTTATGCTTTTGGACATGCTCAAGCCATATGTCAACTATTATATACATCATACACATTCTTTTACACCTCCTAGATTTTAATTTTCCTCGAGTCCTTTCTTCTTACTAGAAGCACTTGTCATAATTAATGGGAGATAAAAAGGGTGAAATTCTTAGGAGAATTTCAATAGCAAATCTTATTCCACATCAATACATACAATGAATGCAAAAGAGGAAATACAAGTATGTGGATCTTAGGCATTAAGTATTTCAAAGATGAACATTTGCATGAAACTTTAATACTCATCTAGCCATGGCATGGAAATGTACTAGATAGGCTCTATTAGGCTTAACTTTAGGCTAAAAAAGGCTACTGCACTCAATTCCTTGGCATAGGGAGCTAAAAGCCAAACATAACATCATACATACATAAGACTCATGATAAAAAGCCAATTCAAAACATAACTCATGAAATCATTAAACAATTGAACATACAAGCATTTTAACTCATTCATACACCAAAATACATGCAAAATAGGAAGAAATAGCTACCTTATGGAGCTAGGACCCTTGATACACCACTATCTCCTTTGCTTTTGTACTTTTCTTCTTAATTTTCTTTTGGTTCTTCTTGAGTTGGCACCCACATAATGATGGAGTTGCCTTAATAAATTGAAATGCAAGGCAACTCATTAGGATTCATTTTAACTCATTTTACCTTCACATAGGGCTACTAGAACTTAAAAGAGCAAATTGACCTACTTTAAGCCCTTTTAAATAGGAACTTTCATAATTCACTTTCTAGGCTTCAAAATCCCACTTGATATGTGCCATATAACTCTAATGGAACTCATTAGGGTCATCACATACAAGTTTAAACAAGCCAAATATCAAGTTGCTTCTTTAGACCCATTTGAACTCTAAATTTTCACCTTTCAAAATAGGGCTTCTAAATTTATTCCAATGGTTCCATTAATTTTTATTGCTCATATTCAGACTTCTGAAAACCTTAGAATCCATGAAACACTCCCTAAGGTGTCTCATCTAACTTTAGGCCTAGACAAGTACTCTAAGACCTTTTATAGAGTTTTTGCCATTTTCTTGGGTAATTAGAGGGATATAGGATATCATTTACTCTTTTCTAGTTTAGGTATGGCCTTAGATGGTTCAAAACATCTTCCTGGGGTTTTATATCTTCTATAATTCATTTAGGACCTTAGGTGATCATAACTTGCTCTCTTTAGCTTCCTTTTCCATTTTTTTTATATATTCTTACTTTCCTTACTTCTAAATCCTTAATTCTATCCATTTTTCATTAAACAAAAGCTTTCTCCTATCCCTCTCTTTGGGCCAAATTGAAGGAAAAGAAAGAACAAGCATTCTAACTTATATCAAGCCTTATTTGGAAGCTGATTGAATAGTGATTCTTTTGTCATACTTGGTTGCTTCAAATCTCCTCTTCTCCTCAAGTGGTCAGCCACCAAACTTATCCTTTCAAAAAGCTAAAAGCACTATTAGAAAGGGCTTGAAGAGGAGAAGAAGGTTTCTAACTAATAAAGCATGAAATTTGGCACATAAACTTACTTATTTTATTTCCTTTTCTCTTCTCTCTCCTCCCATTTTTCATGACATATTTACTCTAGTTCAGAGCTACTTCAAGTCAGTTTGGAAGGTTGGAGAAGGTTGCATGACTCTTTAAAAAGAAAAGGAAGATATTTTAAATAATTTTCAAAATTCCATTTACATCATTGCATTTTAACCCCTTCGTTTAAACTCATCATGCATCCTATTCTAAAAATGCCTTTTCCATAATAAAATTTAGACTTTCTAATTTATTAAAAATATTTACTTTGAAATTTTTAAGATTTACAACAATATGAAAAAGCTCGGTCAAAGTTATAATCAATTAAAATCTTAGATCGTACATCGTTAGGGATTTAACTATTTTAATAGTCCCTATAGTATTCAGGACCTCTGAAAAACTTAATGAGTTTAATTTTGGTATTTAAAACTCTTTCCCTTGAGTTTCTTAAATTTTACTCGAAATTAAAATTTTTCCATTAGTATGTCGATTTACTCTATTTAGCCATTTTGGCTTTGTTTTCGCTCTTTTTGTTCTTTCTTTTCATCTTGTTTAAACTTCTAGTCTTTTATTATCATGGTTATTAATCTTTCTTTTGATGTCTAAAAAATTTAGAAAATTTTAGGTATGATAGCTTACATAAGTAATTGTTTCAAAATATGATTGCTTACTTGAGAATATGCTTAGTACATAGTGTGGGTTAAATATGAATGAGTTGAGGAAACTGGGGAAAGTATGTATAAAGGTTTTATATTGAAGTGCTAAAGTCTATGGCTTTATTTCAATAAAGAAGACAGAAGAGGATGGTGACTACTAGAAGGGGTAAGCGTAGACCACCTAAAGAAGAACTTGCAAATCCAGTAGCAGGGGCTTTACAAGAGATAGTGTAGAGACTAGATCAATAGCAACAAGTTATAAATGAGCAATAGGTTGCTAGCTAAGAGTTAACGGAAGCCTTAGCTTAAAGGGGTAAAGAGAGAAAACCTTGATGTAGCACCACTACAACAAAAAATATCTCCATCCTAGCCTTAGATGCCACAGGCCCGAGTCTACGCTCTAGGTTACCCTCTAGTATAAGAAGTATAGACCACCTGTTTATGATAAGAAGTTTAATACTAAAAAGGTTAAAGCTTGGTTAATGTAATTAGAGAAAATATTTAGAGTTGTAGAGGTGACATCAAAATAGAAAGCCCTCCTAGTAGCATTCATATTGAAGAAAGAGGTAGACCATTGGTGGAAGAGTACAAAGTAGATTATGAGGTATAAAGGTACCCTTATCAATTGAGAGGCTTTTCTAATAAAGTTTCATGAGAAGATTTTCCTACCTTTATAAAAGATGAAAAGGAGTCAGAGTTTATATTACTGAAGCAACTTGAAGATATGAGTGTTGATACTAATGTGGCTAAATTTACAAAATTGTCTAGATATTCCTCCTATTTGTAGCAGCATGATGATGAAAGATGGAAAACTAAGAAATTTTAGAAGGGCTTGAGACTAGCCTTAAAGACAAAGTTGCCTTTAAGAGACTTAGAACATTTAACACCATGGTATATGTTTGTAGAGTCAGTGAGGAAAACTTACAAAGATTATAGGAGAATCTCTTTATAGTTACTCTAATGACACTAGTGACATTAGTGACTCCAATAACTCCTTCAATAGATAAGGTTGCTAGTGGTTTAGTGAAAAGGTTCAGAGGAGAGGAAAGTAACCCATGTACTAGTGTAAATGCAAGAAAAAATAATAAAAGGAACTGGGTGAGGTGGTAAAGCAAGAAGAGTAAGAAGTTAAACCTTTTTAGTTAGGCTAGCGCATATAGTTTTATATGTAGTCAATGTGGTAGAAACCATGAGATGAGGTCATGTCTAGTAGGCCAGAATATGTGTTATTAATGCAGACAATCAAGACACTTAGTAGGGAGTGTCCCTAGCAAAGGGAGCTAATGCTTGCCCTTAGGCCATAAACTTAAAGGAAAGTCTTCGTCCAGACCCAGCATGAAGCTGCTTAATCCCCAAATCTTATACAAGGTACTACTAAAGTAAATGATTATCTTTTATGTTTGATTTAAGTGTAAGTTATTTGTTTACTTCATATGATTGTACTAGGAGGTTATGCCAACACATGAGTCCCTTGCCTTTTAATTTAATTGTTTTTACCTTGATAAGAGGTAAGGTTACCATGTCTTGTTTATTTGAACTACGTCATTTGGTTTAATGATTATTTTACCACACTTGGCTTGATTTCCATGTCCTTGACCAATATTGTTGTGATTATTGGTATGGATTGGGTGTCAGCAAATAATGTTATGCTTGATTGTTTGAATAAATCCATTACTATATCTTCTTATGGAACTATGACCGCCCAAGCTGAGAGATTTTAGGAAAGGGATTTTAGGGATTTCTAGTTTTCTTTTTAATACAGGTTGAGGTAAAAGAAGGAATAGTAGAAATAACAGTAGTAAGGGAGTTTCTAGAAGTGTTCCTTAGAGATATTAATAGCCTACTCCTTAAACAAGAAGTTGAACTTTCTATGGACATAGTGCCTAGAAAAGGTCCAGTGTCTAAAGGCTCTTATAGAATGGCTCTACTTAAGTTAGCAGAGTTAAAGAAATAATTAGAGGAGCTATTAGAGAAAGAATTTATTAGATCGAGATTGTCACCCTAGAGAGCCCTGTGTTATTTGTTAAGAGGAAAGATAGGAATCTTAGACTGGGCATAGATTATAGTGAATTGAATAAAGTTATAATTAAGAATAAGTATCCTTTACTCAAAATGGACAATCTTTAAGATCAATTAGCAAGAGTATCAGTATTTTCCAAGATAAATTTAAGATTTACATTTTATGAGTTGAGAGTGAAAGCTAAGGATATCCCTAAGACGACTTTCAAAACTAGGTATAGGTATTATGAATTCTTCGTTATGCCCTTCAGTTAGACTAATGCACAAACAGTGTTCATGGATTACATGAACAAGGTAATCAAGTTGTATTTAGACAAATTTGTTATGATCTTTATAGATAGTATTTTAGTATACTCTAGATTAGTAAAATAACAGGAGATATTTGAGAATAGTCCTTGGAACCTTGAGAGAAAAGTAGTTATTTACCAAACTTAGTGAGTGTGAGTTTTAGCTTACGAAGGTTAGATTCCTAGGGCATGTGAACTCCCAAGCAAAGGTCACAGTAGATCCCAGTAAAGTAACAACTGTACTAGAGTGGGAAAGACCAAGGATAGTGATCAAGATTAGAAGTTTTTTAGGTTTGGTAAATTATTATAGAAGGTTTATATAAGGTTTTTCTCATATAGCTTTCCCATGAACTCAACTTATAGGAAAGGTGTGCCATTTGTGTAGGATGAGAGGTGTGAGCAAAGTTTTCAAAAGTTAAAGCATAAGCTTACGATAGCACCAATTTTAGTACTCCCTGACCTAAGAGAAAACTTTGTGGTTTATAATGATGCATCTAGAAAGGAGTTATGGTATGTGCTTATGCAGAATGGTAGAGTGATAGTTTATGCATATAGATAGTTGAGATCTCATAAGGAGATTTATCCCACACATGATCTAGAATTAGCTGCAGTAGTCTTTACCTTTAAGATTTGGAGATATTGCCTTTATAGAGCTTATAAAACCATATATTTCTAGCTTATTTCATACTACTTTCATGCTTTAAACTATGCCACTCACACAAGAGGCAAGAAAAATGACATTAAATAATAAATTTCTTAGTGTTATATTGCGTATAAAATTTTCATTCGGTGTCTTGTGGACCATGTAAGCTCATGTATCACATCCTCATATTTAATTACATAGATACAACTCATTTTCATCACCAAAAGTGGCTTACAACTCGTGCAAGGCAAGAAAATACATGAAATTCATGATAGTTGCCTTGGCCAGAATTTTTCCATTTCTAGCACAAATTTTAGAAAATCATAACTAATTTTAGAAAAATCTAAATCATGCATTCTTTGTCATTATGGGAAGCTACATATGTCTACTTTATCTATAAATATGTCTAGTCCATAAAACATAACATAGAAGACGTTTTGCATTCGAAAGTGTACAGAGGTTTGACTGACTATTAGTACTATCACAAGTTTCTGCGAAAAATTTCAAAAATATCTAATTAATTCGAAAAATATCCAATCCATATAAAATGATACCAATTTGAAAAGCTATATATGTTATCTAGAGGAGAAAAATAATGCTAGACTAGTTTAGAAACATCCAGACCTCGAAACCCAATCAAACAATACCTGAAGTCAGTTTGGGCGCTTGCTATTGGATAGAATATTTAAAAATTCATATCTCCCTCTTTAGACATCCAAATGGGGTGATTCTAGTTGGCATAAGTCACTGGAAATGTCTAGTTTCTCCCCATAAAATTTCATGGCAATTGGGCATCATTTGGGCATTAAGTGATTGAAATCATTTTCGGACCAGTATGAATAGTAACATGATCAAAATAAGAATTTTTTCCAACTTTGAAAATTCATCAAATATTCCCTAGACCTTCAAAAAATTTTCACTTTAGCTTATCAAAAAGCTCTCAATAAGCTCTAATTTCATGTCAAATCTCATATTAAGAAGAACTCATTTGCAGCAAAAGTGGTATAGGTTTCTAATATGGTCAATTTTTGCTCCATATAGGATACTAAAGTGTCCAAATGATTCTCTTGATATTTGGCACCTCTTGGGCAAGTCTAAGAGGACAATTATGACTTGTATGAACTATAAAAATGGTCCCAAACCTCATGTATCTCAATTTGGCTATTCCACTTCCACTTATACACTAATGCATTAAACTTTCAAGAAGCACAATTTGTCATTCCATGCTCAATATACATTCTAATGGTTGCATAACATAATCTCTCATTTATAAATCACATATTAACATAATTATACATGTTTAAAAGGTCATAGGTCATATATAATAATAGATTACAACAATTTCCACTTAAATGGCCTTAAAGAAATACATTCCATGCACTTTGACGGTATACTCTCATCTTTCAAGAGGTTAGCTTCCATTTCCTTGTTCTCTTTGTCCACCTAGCATATTAGAACATTGGAGAGGAGGGAATGAGATTCAAAGAATCATAATAGCTCATCTCCCTTTCAATCACACATAAAAGATGCAAAATCAATCTTATAAATGCATGCATGTGCATATCAACATGTGTAAACATTTAAGAAGCATTTTCAACATTTGAGCAAGTCATGCATAGTATACAAAGGCTTGCCAAGCAAGTGGATTAGCCTTACCTAATTATTTGTGGATTTTGGACTTGCATCACCCATTCTTTAAGAGGTTCTTAGACTCAACCTTGCTCTTGGGAGTCAACCTCACTTTTAGGAGACTTTTTTAATTTGTCTCAACCAATCTTAAGAGTTTTTAGCTCATCCTCACCATGGGTAAGGGTTCTTGGCCACACCACACTCAAGTAAATCGTAGCACACATAACAAACATAATTTGAAAACGTAATAGATCATCATGGTACTGTAATGTGCAGTTTTCGTTAAACAACAGAAACGAACGTGTTTTCAAAGCAAGTCCCCTGAAATGAATTAGTTAAGGTCCCAAAAAATTTGATTAACATTCTAGCCTCTTGAAAATGAGAATTCTAGCCTCAAACGGAAGGAAAAATGGAGCTAGAATGAAGAAATAGATTTTGACAGAAACCTTACAAAATGTAATGGCATTTTTGTAATTTCAAGCAATTTTTGGAATTCACATAGGAGGGCTTTTTAAAAGGCAAGTCCAAAATCCATGAGGAGAAGTGTGAGGCCAATCCAAACACTTGGTGAGCTATTGAATGTCTCGTATGATTTGTTCATATGCCAAGTTTGCTTTTAAAATGTTCATGACTTCTATTTCCTCCATGCATACATTTGAAAAGCTTGCTTTGCACATATTATGTATGATTGAATGGGAGATGAGCTATTGGAATTCTTTGAATCTCATCCCCTCCTCTCCAATGATCTCACATGCTAGGTGGACCAAGTGGATATGTCAATGAGAGCTAACAACAATGAAGAGGAAAGATTGACAAGCTTATGCTTTGCTTTGTCCAATTTGGAACCATAATGATGGTTCATGGTGTATATGATGTTGTAAATATATTATGAATCTTGAAGCATATATAAATATGCTATGATGTGATGTTTATAACTATGGATATGATGTATGAGCTTTAGAATACAATTTGAGTTTGTAATGTCCAAATATGCAATTTGGAAGTATGATGTAAATATGCATAAGTTTAGGTTGAATGGCCAAAATAAGATGTATGAGGTTTAGGACTCTTTGGGCAGCTCATACAAGTCTTAAATATGCTTTTAGACCTGCCCAAAAAGTGCCAACACCAAGGGAAAGCCATTTGGTAAGTTTGGTACCTCACATGGAGCCAAATTTGACCATCATGGAATCCTATGTCACTTTTTATCCAAATTAGTTAGTCTTCATATGAAATTTAGCACAAAATTAGGTCTCATTGAGAGATTTTTGAGAAGCTAAAGATCATAATTTTTGGAGGTCTATAGAATATTTGATGATTTTTCAAAGTTGGCAAAATTTGTGGTTTTGGTCTATTGCACTATTCATTCAGTCCGAAATTGTTTTCTGTCACCCGAAACTCAAATGATGTCCAATTGCCATGAACTTTTATACAAAAAAACTAGACAATCATAGTGACTTGTACCAATTAGAAGCACCTCATTTGGAGGTCTAGAGAGGGAAATATGAATTTTTGAAATTTCTGTCCAGTACTAGTAAATTTGCCCGACCAGAAGTACTGTTCCATTAAATTCTGAAGTCTGGGCTTGATGAACTGATCCAGAGATATGTTTCCTCTCTAGTTAACATTTGTAAATTTTTATATTGGTATCATTTGTATGGATTGGATTTTTTTGGAATTAATTGGATATTTTCAAAGTTTTCTACATAATTCTGTGATAATTCTAAATTTCAGTTAGACCTTTGGATCATTTTGGTTGTCAAACATCCTCTATGGTGAATGTATTGGTCTGGCATATTTTTTTTGTGACTTAGACATCCTAAAATTTCCAAAATGACCAAGATTTCATGATTTTGATTTTTTTGGATTTAGTTATAATTTTCCAAAGTTTGCCCAGAAAAGAGACCAATTCTGGCCGAAAATGAATTTCCATTTTTTATGCCCCATTTCAGTTTCCATGGGTTGTAGGCATTTGATTGGGATGTAAATGAGTTGTAATGATCTAATTAAATATGAGAATGTATAGCATAAGCTCACACGGTCCATGTGACATCGAATAGAGTTTTGAGATATGACATAACGTGAAATTATTCATTTTTCCTTGCACTTTTATGAGAAACTTGCATTCTTCATGATATTAAGTCATTTAAAGGCATGAGATGAGCTAGAAATTATGGTGTTACAAGTACCATGGCAAATGAAATCATACTAGAATACTTTTCATGGCTTAAAACACATATACACACATTCAAAGACAAGCCAAGCATACATTCATGCATGACAGAAGGAGGAGTGAGTTACCTTGCTTGTATTTACACACTTTTTCCTTAAGCCTTGAGTCTTCTCCCTTGACTTCACACACCCAAGGAGGTGGAGATCATTTCTCTTGGCCTAAACACATCATATGGAAGCCAATTATACTCTTGAATCACATTCTAAGGCCACACATTCATTAGAAAGGCTAGGTAACTCATAAGGCTCTTTTATGGTTCCATAATGCACTTAATGAAGCAACCTTAAGGAAACATCATCTTGGCTCCATTCTCTTTTTTTTTTTTTTTGATTCTTGACTTCTTTTGAGTTTCTTGGAGTCACCACACAATCAAATCAAGGAGCCTACCTAGGTGTTGCTTCTTTAAGCATAATATAGAACCTATGATACCATCACACTATTTATGGTTTCTAAAATTTTTCCAAGATTTCCTCTCATACTCTCCCATCATATATGATGCCAAACTAGGCTTGGAATGAATTAAAACACTCCCTAGGTGCATGGACCTTTAGAGTTGTTTTAATTTCTTTGATGGGAAAAGCATATGGGAGATTCTCTTACTATCTTAAGAACTCATATATACTCTTAGAAAATTTAAATTACTATTAGAAAGCTTCATCTTAGTCGAAAATTGATTTCTTAAAAAGAGTTCCTTTTTGGCTTGGGTTAGACCTAAATCTTCAAGTTTTCAAGAAAAAAAAATCACCATTAGAGAGCTCTTAGAAAAAGAAATAACTTTCCTAATTGGCGTGGGATAAAATAGAGTGGTTTACTTACCTAAACAGAAGCTTAAAATTTTTCTCTCTCTACCCTCTTAATTTCACACCATTGCTGCCCATTTTTCTACAAATGGAAGTTTGGAGAAGGTGATGAGGTGTAATCTTATTTAAGAAGCCTCTTATAATTTTTCAAAATGATCATTTTGCCCCTACGCACCTATTTACTCCGTTTATGCTCATTTTAACTCCTTTTTAAAAACTGCCTTTTCTATCATAAAATTTAGGTTCTTAATTAAATAAAATGCCTTTAAAATCACTCAAATCAGAGCTAAAACCTTCTTCAATGAATTAGTCAAAGTTTAGATTAACTGATGTTGAAAAAGTCCACCAAAAGGGTTTTAACTATCCTAGGGCTTCCCATGGTTTTCAGGGCCTCTGAAAACCTTGGAGAACTCAAAACTTTTATTTAAAAGGCCCTCCTATGAGAATTCCAAAAATTTGTTCAAAATGATGAAAATGTCGTTATGTTTCATCACTCTTTCGTTACATTTTGTTTCTTCATTCTAGCTATGTTTTCTTTCTGTCTAAGTCAGAGATTCTCATTTTTAGGAGTCTAGAATGATTCCTAAATTTTTTAGGATCTTAGCTAAGTCGTTTCGGGAGACTTGCTTTTGTATTTGGTGAATTTTATATGTTAACAGAGAAACCGTATGTTACGTTTTTTACATTTTCTCTCATTTTTAGAGAACCGGATATTACAGAGCTAACATAAAGATATATAATGACCACAAGAGTCTTAAGTACTTATTTGATTAGAAAGAATTGAATATGAGGCAGAGGAAGTGGATTAAGTTTTTGAAGGACTATGATTTCACCTTGAAATACCACATAGGCAAGGCTAATGTAATGGCTAATGCCTTAAGTAGAAAAGCAATGACTATGGCCTATTTAATGTCAAAAGAGTAAAAGCCAATAACAAAGCTTAGAGATTTAAGTCTTTCATATAGGCACTAAAAGGAAAGTTATTGATGAGTGAAGTAAGAATATAGAATGACCTTATAGAACAAATTAGAGAAACATAGGAGGGAGATAGGTTTGCAAGAGAAATAAAGAGCCAAATAAGTTAGGGTAGAGCTTTAGAATTAAAGGTTTCAAAAGGATGGTTTGGTTAAGCTCAAGAATAGGCTCTATGTACCCTATCAATTAGAGTTAAGAAAAAAATCTTAAAGTAAGCCCATGAGAGCAAGCATGTGTAATGTCCAAGTTCATAAGAACGACGGAAATGAATACATATTAAAAGAAAGTTCTCTAAAATGAAAGAGTTAAGATCCAAAAAAATTAGGATGATAATATACATTCAAATAACAAAAATAGGAGGCCAGAGATACCCTGAAACTGGAGCCAAAATGACCAAATAGAATTTAATGAAATAGTTGCAAAACGTAATGGCATTTTTGTAATTTTGGGTAATTTTTAGAATACTCACAGGAGGGCTTTTTAAAATGGAATATTTGAGCTTTTTAGGATTTTCAGAAGCTTTGAAAACTATAAGAAGCCCTGAGACAATTAAAATCCCTTTAATGTATGTTTTCTAATGACAGTTGACGTAAATTTTGACCTTCTTATTTGGAAAGGTTTTACCTCCAAATTGAGTGATTCTAAAGGCATTTTATAAGATTGAGAACCTAAATTTTATGATGAAAAAGACAGTTCTCAAAAAGAAGTTAAAATGAATCGAAAACAAAAATGCCAAGAAAATAGGATGTAATGGGAATTTTTAATCCTTTTCTCTTTAAATGGTGCATCCCACTTTTGCCCATCTTAACCGACCTTCTTACTACCCAAAATAGAAAGTGAGACCAGGGGAGAGAGGCACACAAGAGAAGGGAAGAAGAAGAGAAAAACTAAGGCAAAAATGGTATAAAAATGATGGAATTTCTTGGTATTTCCTTTAGTAAACTTGTTCTCCTCTTTTCCATAGTTTTATTGAAGTATTTGGTTCTATTATGAGCTCTAACTAGAGGGGAGAAGTTTGAAATTCAAGAGGAGAGCTAAAGTAAAAGAAAGAGCATCCAAGAAAAGCTAAAATTCAAGGTGAGTTATTATTTTTTGTACTTGCTTCTCCTTGCTTTTCTTTGGGTATGGTTTGGCCACTATTTAAATAGCCAAGAGGGAATAGTTTTTGAATCAAACCAAGAGTGAAACTTAGGATTTATAGTGTGGGAAATAAGAATATGCAAAGAGAATAAAGAAAGAACCATGAATTTGCAAGATGTTTGACCTAGGATTTTAGTTGCACCTTGATTTGTAGGAAGATTTATAGCCATAATTTAAGGTGCCAAAGAGTTTGTATGAGTCCCTAAGACATCAAGAAAGCCTCCCACATGCATCTCCCATCAAAGAAAGAAAACAAATTCCATGGACTCCATAAGGAAGCAATGCCTCAGCCTAGACTAGAAGGAGGACCTAAAGAGTGTTTAAAAATTTTCTAAGCCTAGTTTTGCATCATATATGATGAAAGAGTATGAGAGAAAGCCTTGGAAAAAATTTAGAAAGCCTAGAAACTGAGATAGGGGAGTAGGTTCCATAATTTGACTTTAAGAAGTAACCTATAGTTAGGCTTCTCAACTTGATTGTGTAATGGCTCTAAAGAGTTTAAATGGAGACAAGAATTATAGATGGAAGAAAAGAATGGAGCCAAGATCATGAATTCTTAGTATTACTTCATTAAGTGCTTTATGGAAGCATAATTAAACCATATGCGTGCCAAAGTCCTTCTAGAGTGTGTGTGGCATTAGAGATTGTTTTGAGAGTGTAATTAGATCCCTTTTGATGTGTTTAGGACAAAGGAATCAAGCTCCACCTCCTTGTGTAATGAACAATAAATTCTATAAAATAACAAAATGAGCTGTATAAAGGCAAGTTGTAACACCATAATTTCTTAGCTTAACATATTTCATACTATCTCTATATCTCACATCATGCACTTCATGGAGGAGTAAGAAAAATTATGTAAAATAGTGAATATTTTAGCATTGCGTAGCGTATAAATTTTTCTTTTAGTGTCCCGTGGACCATATGAGCTCATGTATCATATTGTCATATTTAATTACATAGATACAACTCAATTCCATCATCAAAAGTGGCCTAGAACTCATGCAAGGCAAGGGATTACATAAAATTCGTACATATAGCCTTGACCAGAATTTTTCCTTTTTTGTCACAAATTTTGAACAGTCATAACAAATTTTAGAAAAATTGAAATCATGCATTTTTTACTATTTTGGAAAGATAAAGATGTCTACATTATGCTAAAAATATGACTAGGCCATGAAATATCACACTGAAGATGTTTGACATTTGAAAATGTATAGAAGTCTGACTGGTTATAGGTACTGATATAGGTTTCTACTATAAACTTCAAAAATGTTTAATTAATTCCACAAAAATCCAATACATTCAAATGATACCAATCTAGAAAGCTAAAGATGTTAGCTAAAGGGAAACAATAATGTAAGACCATTTTAAGCACATATAGGCATAAAAAACTAATCAAATAGTAACCTAGGTTAGTCTAGATGCCTAATATTGGATAGAAATTTCAAAAATTTATATGTCCTTCTTTAGATATCCAAATGAGGTGATTCTAGTTGGCACAAGTCACTAGGTATGTTAAGTTTCTCTTTATAAAATTTTGTGCCAATTGGACATCATTTTCACCCTAAGTGACAGAATTCATTTTTGGACCAGTATGAACAGTACCCTAAACCAATTTTAGAAAATTTTCCAACTTTGAAAATACATCAAATATTCCATAGACCTCCAAAAATTCTGCACTTTACTTTCCCAAAAAGCTCTCAACTAGATCTAAATGCATGCCAAATCTCAAATCAAAAAGAGTTTATTTAGAGAAAAAGTGGTATAGGTTTCTAATATGGTCAATTTTGGTCCATATTAGAGACCAAATATGTCTAAAACGTCTTTCTTGATATTTGGCACCTCTTGGACAAGTTTAAAAGCATGAATATGACTTATATGAGCTGGCCAAGTGGTGCCAAATCTCATGCATCTTAATTTGGCCATTCCACTTCCATTTATGCATATATTTCCATAACACTAGTTTGCCACCATATGTCTAAAATGCACATTTCCATACATATAATCTTATCTCTCATTTATACATGATACATTAGCATAATTATATATGTTCATAACATCATAGGACATATGCAATAATGGATTGTACCATTTGCCATTCATATGGCCTTAAAGGAACAAAATTAAAACACTTTCTTGTCACAATTTCATCTTCCAAGGTGTGGGTTTCCATTGCCTTGTCCACTTGGTCCAACTAGCATGTTAGAACATTGAAGAGGAGGGAATGAGATTCACAGAATCCTAATACCTCATCTCCCTTTCAATCACGCAATAAGGATGTAAAACAAGTCTTACAAATGCATGCATGAGCATATTAACATGTGCAATTATTCAAGAGACATTTTTAATATTGAACTAAGTCATACATAACATACATAGGCTTGCCAAGTAAGTAGATTAGCCTCACCCATTTACTTTTGGATTTTAGACTTGCTTCACCCATTCTTTAAGAGGTTTTTAACTCAACCTTACTCTTCAGAGTCAACCTCACTCTTGAAAGACTTTTTACTTTGTCTCAACCAATCTTAAGGGTTCTTGGCTCATCCTCATCATAGCTAAGAGTTTTTGGCTTTATCACACTTAAGCAAACCCAAGCAAACATCATTTGGAAACATAATGCATCATCATGGTACCATGGCATATGAAATCATGCTAGAATAATTTTCATGGCTTAAAACACACATACATACATTCAAAGACAAGACAAGCCAAGCATACATTTATGCATGAGAGAAGGAGGAGTGAGTTACCTTGGATGCAACCACACACTTTTCTCTTTGAAATAATGCTCCCTTCCTTGGCCTTACACATACAAAGGTGTGGGAATGATTTCTCTTAGCCTAAACATAATTTATAGAAGCCAATTAGGTTCATGGAATTAATTCTAAGGCCACCTAACTTTCTCACACATTAACTTGGTTTATAAACCCCTTTATGTTTCCAAGAATGCACCTAATGAAGCAACACCCATCAAATAAATTCTATGCTCCATCTTTCCTTTCAAATATGATTCTTGACTCCTTTTAAGCCTTTTAGAGTCATCACACAATTGAAATAAAGAACTTAACTATATGTTGCTTCTTTAGGTCATATTGTGGTACATAAGACACCAATTCATTCTCTAGGCTTTCTAAATTTTTCCCAAGGCTTCCCCTCATTTTTATTCATCATATATGACTCAAAAATGGGTTTAAAAAAAATTAAAACTCTACCTAAATATCCAAACCCTTCTTGGCTGAGACAATAAAGAAGTTTGGCCTCCATGGACTTTGGTTTGTTTTCTTGATGGAGAAAGCACATGGGGAGACTTCTAAGGATCTTAAGAGCTCATTTAAACTCTCATTTAGCCATGAAAATTAAGGTATCAAATTAGATTTTACAAAGAGCACATGAAACCCTAGAATTTCTATCTTGAATTTCCATGGTTATTTGTTAATTCCCTTTGTATATTCTTATTCTCCACACACTTTTTCTTAAGAATCACCCTTGGTTTTGCCTAAAATCCAAGTTCTCCTATAGCTTCTTGAGTGGGGCAAAATATGAAGAGAAGAGGAGCAAGGGGTAGAAACCATGGAAGAAGAAATTATATTATTTTTCCTTGTTTTCTCACTTAAATTTTGTCTTCTTTGGTCTCCTCTCTTCAAAACCAAATTTTCCTTTAATTTCTCCCTTAATATAGATTCATGTACTTCAATATAATCACAAGAAAGAAAGGGAAATTGAGAAGAAGATGTTTGCAAGAGAAAGAGCATGAAAAACTACTAAAAATCTGTACCTTTTAGCTTTGATTTCTCCTTTTCTTCCTCTTCATCTTGTGCGTCACTCTCCTAGGGCTCTTTCTCTGGTTTGGGCCAAAAACATATGAAACTAAATGAGTAGGAGAGTGGGGTGCCCAATATATATAGGTAAAGGAAGGAAGACTTTTCAAAAATTTATATTTTGCCATTTGTTCTTGGTATTTTTGTTTCTAATTTTTTTTAACTTCTTTTTTAGAACTGTCATTTCCATTATAAAATTTAGGTTCCCAATTTAGTAAAATGCCTTTGGAATCACTCAAATTGGAGCTAAAATCTTTCTAAACAAATTCGTCAAAATTCGAGTATACTGACATTGGAAAATGTCCATCGGAGGGGTTTTAACTGTTCTAAAGCTTCCCATGGTTTCCAAGGCCTCTAAGAGCCCCAAAAAATTCAAAACTTTCATTTGAAAAGCCCTCTTGTGTGAATTCCAAAATTTATTCAAAATAACGAAAATGCCATTATGCTTCATAAGTTTTTTGTTAAATTTTGTTTCTTCATTCTAGCTTTATTTTTCTTTTTTTCTGAGCCTAAAATTCTCATTTTTAGGAGTCTAAAATGTTACTCAAATTTTTTAGGACCTTAACTAATTCATTTTGGGGGACTTGCTTAAAAAACGCATCTATTTCCATTATTTAACGAAAACTGGATATTATACAAGTCCCCTGTAATGAGTTAGATAATGTCCCAAAAAATTTGGGTAGTGTTCTAAGCTTATAAAAATAATAATACCAGGCTCAAATAGAAAGAAAAATGGAGTTAGAACTGTGAAACAAATTGTCATAAAAGTTGATGAAACGTAATGACATTTTTGTAAATAAATATAATTTTTAGGAAAACACATAGGAGGGTTTTTTAAATAGAAAATTTGTATTGCCTAGGATTCTTAGAGTCCCTGAAAACCATGAGAATCCCCGAGACAGTTAGATCCCCTCCGAGGTATAGTTCTAATGACAGTGAGTTCAAACTTTGATAGATTCGTTCGATAATGTTTTAGCTCTAAATTGAGTGATTCTAAGGGCATTTTATTAAATTAGGAACCTAAATTTTATAATGGAAAAGGTAATTCTCAAAAAGGAGCTAAAATGAAGCTAAAATAAAATTACCATTACAAAATGATAAAATTAGAATTTTTAAAAAAGTGAGTTTCTTGAATGTTCCATAAGCTTCTTGACTCTTCCTCCTCTTATATAGCTTGACCTTCTTCTACTTGAAATACAAAAAAATAAGCTCTCTCTTAGGCACACAAGAGGAGGAGAGAAAGGGCGGAAGAAACCAAGGAAAAAGTGAGAAATTTCATGGAATTTCATGCTTCGCTTTCTTCCAATCTTGTTCCTCTCCTTCTTAGCTCTCTTTCTATGGTTTTCTTGAGATGATTGTTTCTATTTTTAGACCAGAACCAAGGAAAATTTTCAAAAATTGAGAAGAGGATTCAAGCCAAGGAAGAAGCATTAAAAGGGAGCTAGAAATCCAAGGTATTTTCTTGTTCTTGTTGCTTCTTCCCCTTGCTCCTTGGTTGTGTGTGTTTTTGACCTCATATAGAACCATAAGAGGGCAGGGAGTTATGCCTAAAAATAAGAGAGAAACTAGGGTTTTAGACCATGGAGAAGAGATATATGGCAAGAAATTACAAGAAAAATCAAAAGAAACTAAGATAAGAAAGTGTGGTGTTCTTTAGGGTTTTATGAAATCTAATTTGTTGTGTATGTTTCCTTGGCTATTTAAGTGTTCCCTTGAGCTCCTAAGACTCTTAGAAACCTCCCCAATTGACTCTTCCATTAAAGAAAAATCAAGAACTCTATAAACCTCCATTTTGGTATATGGTTCAGCCAAGGCAAGAACATTAGGTTAGGAAGTGTTTTAATTTGTTCTAACATTGGTTTGAGACTTTATATGATGTTAGAAGATGGGAAAAAAATATTGGAAAAAATTTAGGAGCCATGGATTGGAAGATGGGACAATGGTGTCCATAATGGTGCCTTATGAAGCAACTTGGTTTTTAGCTTGTGTGAATGAATGTGTGATAGCTCCAAGGACCTTGAATGAGGTCAAGAAGCCTAGAAATGAGAAGAGAATGGAGCCTAAAACTTGAACTGTGAAGGTTGCTTCAAGGGGCTAATTATAGAATCATTATGTCACTTGTAAGATTAAGTGTGTGTTTAAGAGTGCAATTGGTGTCTTGGCTTGCTTCAAGTATGTGATTGTGTGCTACTTATGATGTTTAGGTCAAGAGAATCCCATCCCACCTAAGTGCACTTGTGAGACTGAAAAGGGAAAGGAACAAACAAAGTAAAGCTTATATAAAATTCAAGGCAGCTCTCCACCTCATTCTCTTTGCATTTTTGGTTGTATATATGTCATTGTGTGCTTGTGAATGCTTTAGTGATTTGAGAACATGCCACTTGATGTCTTGGTATTCCATTGGTACCAATGTGTTTTCTTGAATGTCATTAATGGTGGAACTTGCTCATAAGGGTAAGGTGATGCCAAAAGTCCCTTAATAAAGGTGAGGAGATGTCAAAATCTTATGGCATGAGTGAGACAAGGCCAAAAGTCTCTTGAATGGGTGAGGCCAAGTTAAAAGTCTCTAGACCAAGAGTAAGGCAAATCCAAAAGTCTTTGAAATGGGATGAGGCAAAACCAAAAGTTCCTAGAGCTCATTCTTGAAAGTGATGTGAATTGGTGGCATGGAAATGTGGCCTGGTATGCCTTATAGTTGTGTTACATTCCATACTTATGCCTTTGATGTGTATATGCCATGAATGTGTGTATGAATGGGTATGCAAGCTATTAAGACTCTATGAATCTCACTCCCTTTCCCTCTTTAATCTTAATATGTCTATGTTGCACTCATGAAGCACAAAATGCAATCCAAGGGTCTTGAGAAGCTTCACTTTGTCTATTATGTAGTTGAAATTGCCAATGAATGTCAAAGTGAACTTGTACATATTAATTTTGAGTAGTAAATCATTGAACAAATGTAATATCTATGAATGATGTATGGATCATGTGTGGCACAAAATCAATGAAAATGAGATATCTTAACACTTGATGGCATGTATGCATTAGTTCATTCTTGGATGTAGAATGACCAAAATGAGATTCATGAGGTTTGTGACTATTTGGGTAGTTCATACAAGTCATATTTATATTTTTAAACTTGCCCAAGAGGTAACAAACCATAAAGGAAACCATTGGAGCAAATTTGACACTTCACATAGAGCAAAATAGGCCATTTTGGTGAGCTATACCACTTTTTTGTCTAAATGAGCTCTCCTTAGTCTTAAATTTGGCATGCATTTAGAGCTTATTGAGAGTTTTTTGGAAAGCTAAAGTGGGTATTATTTGCAGATCTGTGAAATTTTTGAAGTTAGAAAATTTTTTGGTTTTGGTTCAGTGTACTGTACAAATGGTCTAAAATAATTCTCTATCACTCCTAAGGAAAAAGATGTCCAAATGCCATGAAATTTTACAAGGAGAAATTAGACCTTCATAATGACTTATCTCAACTAGAATCACTTCATTTGGATATCTAGAGAGGGAGATATGAATTTTTGAAGTTGTTGTTCTGTTTTAGGCACACCTCTAGACCCGTGTTACTGTTTGATTGATTCTTGCGGTCTGAATGCTCTTGGATTAGCCTAGAAATATTTGTCCCCTCTAGTTAAGATCTTTAGCTTTCAAAATTGGTATAGATTACATGAATTGGATTTTTTTAGAATTAATTATAAATTTTCAAAGTTTATATTAGTAAGCTACATCAGATTTCTAGATAGCTCGACCTCCCTACCTTTTTTTATATCAAGTGTGGTTCATATGAGATTTTCATGGTTAGAAATTATTTTTGTGTAAATTTAACACCTTTCTAGAAAGCTATGGTGTGGCAGATTTCTATTTTTCTACATTTAGTTATGATTTTTCAAACTTGCCCATGAAATCTACCATATGCTATCTGCGAGATTAAGTGAAAATTTTAGGGTTTTTGACTTGAAAATTGTGGATTGCTTGATAGTTTAAATTAATTGTGATTTATCGCATTGATAAATGAATAGAGAATGTTGTTGGATAATCCACAGGGGCCTACGTAACGCAAATTGAGAAAAATCGACCATGATGTAATGCAACAAAGTGCATGAAAATGTGGCTTTTTCTTAATAATTCCCTATGAACATGCATATAGTTATCTTGAATGGAAGGATATAATGAAAGGAAATATAAAGTATGACACCTTATAGGTGTTTGGCCAAGGAAGAGGAAGAAATTCCAAGGGATAAAGTGTGTTCTTGCATTCAAGGTAGCTCTCTCTCCTTTCTCTCATGCATCTTTGGGTGTTTTCTTGTCTTTGAACATGTGTATATATGTTGATGCCTTGAAAATTATTTCTAGCTAATGTTTACATACCATGGTACCATGATGCTTTGTATATGTTCTTGAAAGATGTTTTATGAATGTGTTTTGGCTCGCATGAGCTTGGTAAGGCCAAAAATCCCTTAGCAAGGGTGAGAATGAGTCAAAAGTTCCTAAGAGTGGGTGAGACAAAGCCAAAAGTATCTATAAGAGTGAGGCTTAGTCAAAAGTCCCTTGAAAGTATATCAAACAAGTCCAAAAGTCCCAAGAAAAATGAGTGAGGCAAAACCATTGTCTTGGCAAGCCTATATATGAAGAATATGTCTTCTTGAATGTGAAAATTATTCCATGTATGTGTATAAATTTCAAGATAGTTATGCATGAATTATTGGACTTGAATTTGCATTTATCATCTATGTTTGAAGGGGTGAAGAGCTATTGGGATTTCTGGAATCTCACTGTTCTCTCTCCATTGCCCTAACATGTCTAGGTGGACTAAGTGAACAAAGAAATGTAAGTCACCACACTGGAAGGCAAGAAGATTGACAAGAGATTTGCCAAATGCTTGTATTGTAACTATTCTGTTGTCAAATGATGTAACCTTATGATGTATATGATGTATGACCTCTTGAACATATGTATATACATGGATATGCGATGTATGAGAATTGGAAGCATATGACATGGAATGTTTTTGACATTAAAATGCCAAGTTATATATATAAGTTCTTTATGTATAACAACAAGTGGGAGAGTGATTTTAAGATGTATGCATATTTAGACCCTTTAGATATGGTTAGAGGCTTGTTTTGATACTTTCCCACGTGCTCAAGTGGTCTAGAAAAAGATAGAAGCCAAAATGGACCACTTTTGACTCTTTGAGAAGTATAAAAATGCCATTTTGCAACCCTATATCACAAACTAACCAAATGGATGAATTTTCCCATGAAATTTAGTATGCATATAAGGTCTCATCTAGAGATTTTTGGTAGCTAAAAACCAGATTATTTGGAGCTCTAGAGAATTAATTATGAATTTTCAAAGTTGCCAAAAAGTTACTGAACTGGTATGGTTACTGCTCATATGGTTAGTTTCTTTTCCTATGTTATCCGAGTGCCAAATGGTATCCAACGCTCATAAATTTTTATAGGCATAAACTAGACATAATAATCTTTCCATGGCCATTGAGATCACCTTATTTAGATGCCTAAGTAGAGAGTTATCAAATTTTAAAATTTGGAGATAATATTAGTAATGCAGCAGTACTTTTGATACTATTCCATTGATTTTCCATGGCTAACCTTTTTTTTTTGTCTAGACTTATTTTTAGCCTCATGTGAACATCTGTAGCTTTTTAGAATGGTATAGTGTGCTTGATTTTGATTTTTCTAGATTGTTATGATTTTTGAAAGTTTGCACTAGAAATTTGGCACAGCAATCCGAGATTGATTTGATGATTTTGTGTATGTATGCTCCAAACTCAGGTTTTACGGAACATTTGGTGATGGTTTTGAGTTGTATAGACGTATTTTAATTAAAGGATGATATGGGTGAGTTCATATGATCCACGGGATCAAAATGAAAAATTTAAATATAGTGTAACACAAAATAATTCAATATTTTAATTGAATTTTCTTTAAGAAGTTGCTATACTAAGGGAAGGAAACTAAGAAATGAGATGAGAAAAGCTAGATAAATATGGTGTTACACTTTTTGGCATAAGAACAAAGGTTCAGGCACTTTGATATAGGTTGTAGCCTGAGAACATAAGTTTGCCTTTATGTATGAGCTATCTGTAAATGAATTGAATGTGAAGGTGGTAGGTTCATTCATATTTAATGCTATAGTTTGCTAATCATGTTTCAAAAAGATAGTGACCACACGGAGAGGTAGGCCTTCCAGAGAGGCTTGTGCTGAGGATAGAGCCAAGCCTAGTGATCCAATGGTTGGAGCCTTAAGGGCTATAATGGCTCTCCTAGGTCAATAGCAAACCATGATTTTGTAGCTTCAGGAATAGCTTACTCAAAATGATAGCAAGGGGCCTACTCCTCCTCCACCATAGCCACCACAACACTCAGATCATCTTGAGCATTTAGGGGTGACTCACTTAGGTCCACAGCCACAGATATAGCAGATGTCTCAGACTTTACTAGCTCAGACACCTCCAGTCCCTGAGTAGCCCTCTATAAGGCAATTATAGCACAGTTTAAAAAATTCGAGCCTCCTACCTTTGATGGTGAGTTGAGTATAAAGAAAGTTGAGGTCTGGATTATGCAGCTTGAGAAAATATTTAAGGTGATGGAGTTTATGTCTAAGCAGAAGGCCATGATACCTGTAACACCATAGACAAAATAAGCATAAGCTTGTCACTTGTCCCTCTTCATGGTAGTTGGCTCTTTTCACCATAATTTCTTGGTCCACCTAGCATGGTAAATCATTGGAGAGGAGAGAATGAGATTCAAAGAATCCCAATAGCTCATCTCCCATTCAATCATACATAATATGTGTAAAGCAAGTTTCACAAATGCATGCATGGAGAAGGTAGAAATCATAGACATTTTAAAAGCAACCTTGGCATGTGAATCAATCATACAAGACATTCAAGAGATCACTAAGTGTTTGGATTAGCCTTACACTTCTCCTCATGGATTTTGGACTTGCTTCACCCATTCTTTGAGCACTTTGGACTCAACCATACTCTTGGGAGCCCACTTTGCTTTTAGGAGACTCTTTACTTTGTCTCAATCAAGCGCAAGGGTTCTTGGCTCATCCTAACCAAAGGGAAAAGTTCTTGGCCTCTCCACACTCAAGCAAACTAATACAAACATCATGTAATCATTTGAAAACATAACATAGCATCAAGCATCATGGCATATAAAGGCATGTCATAGAATTCTGCATAAAAATTTGAAAATGTCTAATTAATTCCATAAAAATCTAATCCATTCAAATGATACCAATCTAGAAAGTTGTGGATGTTAACTAGAGAGAAAAAATATTTCCAGATCAGTTCATCAAGCCCAGACTCTAGAGCTCAATAGAACAATACTTCTGGTTGGGCAAAATCACTGATACTGGACAAAAATGTCAAAAATTCATATCTCTCTCTCTAGACCTCCAAATGAGGTGCTTCTAGTTGGCATGAGTCACTGTCACTACCTAGTTTCTCTGTATAAAATTTTGTGGCAATTGGACATCATTTGAGCTTCGTGTGACAGAAAACAATTTCTGACCAAATGAATAGTGTAGCAGACTAAATCCAAAAAATTTTCTAATTTCAAAAAATCATTAAATATTCTATAGACCTCCAAAAATTATGATCTTTAAATTTCCAGAAATCTCTCAATGAGACCTAGTAGCATGCCAAATTTCAGACCAAGACTAGCTTATTTGGCGAAAAAGTGATATAGGCTTCCATTATGGTCAAATTTAGCTCTATATGAAGTACCAAATTGCCAAATGGTCTTCCCTTAGTATTGGCACTTTTTGGGCAAGTCTAAAAGCATATTTAAAACTTTTGTGAGCTATCCAAATGGTTCGAAACCTCATGCATCTCATTTTGGCTATTCAACCCACATTTATACACATATTCATCAAACTTTAAACTTCCATACTATGACATTACATACTCAAAACATGTACTAATGGTCATATATCATTTCCATACATCTAAATATCATATAATAGTATGTTTACATATATTTCCAGGTTCATAATACATATACAACATCATATAGATCTTGAACCATTACACATACTCCTCCTCAGCCACCTCCACACTCAGATCATCTTAAGCATTCAGGGGCGACTCACCCAGATGCACAGCCACACATGCAGATGGGTGCCCCGATTCCACTAGCTCAGATGCCTCCTATGCAGTAGCAGCCCTCGACTAGAAAAGTTATGCAGATAAACGTAGGTGGCCATTAGAGTGTAAAATGGGAGACCATGTCTTCATTAGAGTGTCTCCAATCACAGGGATAGGTTGGTCCATTAAAAGTAAAAAGCTCAATCCAAAGTACATAGCTCCAAGATTGCATGATTTCGTATTTTCTAGATTTTCCCAAGTTAGGTTAAAAAATGAAGCAATTCTGGGCAAAAATATGCTTGCCTATTTTGAGCTCCATTTCGGTTTCCATGAATTGTAGGCCTATTTTTGTGATGCAAATGAGTTGTAATAATGGAATTAAATATGAGGAAGGATAGTATGAGCTCACATAGTCCACGTGACACTGAATTGAATTTTTTTTTATATAACACAATGCGTAAAAAGTCTATTATTTTTATCACGTTTTTCATATGCTCTTGGGATTGACAATACAAAGCTTATGAATGGCATGAAATGGAGCTAGAAGTTATGGTGTTACATTTATTGGTATCAGAGCACAGGTTCAAGCTCTCATTGTGGGTTGTGGCTTGTGTTTATGAGTTGCCTATATGCATATATGTTTGTATGAGTTTGCTTGAGTGTGGAGAGGCCAAGAACTCTTCCCTTTGGCGAGTATGAGCCAAGAACCCTTGTGTTTGATTGAGATAAAGTAAAGAGTCTCCTAAAAGCAAAGTGGGCTCCCAAGAGTATGGTTGAGTCCAAAGTGCTGAAAGAATAGGTAAGACAAGTCCAAAATCCATGAGGAGGAGTGTAAGGCCAATCCAAACACTTAGTGAGCTCTTGAATGTCTTGTATGATAGATTCACATGCCAAGGTTGCTTTTAAAATGTCTATGATTTCTACCTTCTCCATGCATGCATTTGTGAAACTTGCTTTACACATATTATGTATGATTGAATGAGAGATGAGCTATTGGGATTCTTTAAATCTCATTCCCTCCTCTCCAATAATCTAACATGCTAGGTGGACCAAGCAATTATGGTGAAGGGAGCCAACCATAATAATGGTTCAAGATGTATATGATATTGTATATGTATTATGAACCTGGAAATATATGTAAACATACTATTATGTGATGTTTAGATGTATGGAAATGATATATGACCATTAGCACATGTTTTGAGTATGTAATGTCATAGTATGGAAGTTTAAAGTTTGATGAATATGTGTATAAATGTGGGTTGGATGGCCAAAATGAGATGCATGAGGTTTGGGACCATTTGGACAGCTTACACAAGTCTTAAATATGCTTTTAGACTTGCCCAAAAAGTGTCAATACCAAGGGAAGACCATTTGGCAAATTTGGTACCTCATATGGAGCCAAATTTGACCATAATAGAATCCTATATCACTTTTTGGCCAAATGAGCTAGTCCTGGTCTGAACTTTGGCATGCTACTAGGTCTCATTGAGAGATTTCTGGGAAGCTAAAGATCATAATTTTTAGAGGTCTATAGAATATTTGATGATTTTTTGAAATTGGAAAATTTTATAGATTTGGTCTGCTACACTATTCATTTGGTCCGAAATTATTTTCTATCACACGAAGCTCAAATGATGTCCAATCACCACAAATTTTATACAAAGAAACTAGGCAATCACAGTGACTCGTGCCAACTAGAAGCACCTCATTTGGAGGTCTAGAGAGAGAGATATGAATTTTTGAAGTTTCTATCCAGTATTAGGGATTTTGCCCGACCAGAAGTACTGTTATATTGAGTTTTGGAGTTTGGGCTTGATGAACTGATCTAGAAATATTTTTTCTCTCTAGTTAACATCCACAGCTTTTCAGGCGAGCCATGATAGACTGAAAGGCTTTAGCAACTAGATCACTAGGCTCGACTTCATCAGCACGAGCCTTGTAACATCCGACCTTTCCGTAAACCTGAGAAACGAAATGTTCGGGTCTCCGTAAACAGTAGAAATAGGCCAGATACAAAAGGAAGTCCCTGAAATAGAAGGAATTGGGGCTAACTAAAGTTATGATAAAATTTTAAATATTAGAAAATGAGGATTTGAGCCTTGAGTTGCCCAGAAATCAAGACCAATGTAACTTAAAAAAAAATTGTCAAAAGGCCAGTGGCATTTTCGTAAATATGGGCACTTTTTGAAAAACACACAGGAGGGCTTTTTAAATGAAAGTTTTGAATTTTCCAGGGTTTTTAGAGGCCCTAAATACCATGGAAAGCCCTGGGATAGTTAAAGCCCCTCCGGTGGACGTTTTCCAACATCGGTGTGCCCGAACTTTAACGGATTCTTTCGGAAAGGTTTTAGCTCCAATTTGAGTTATTCCAAAGCCATTTTTCTTAAGTGGGAATCTAAATTTTATAATGGAAAAGACGGTTCTCAAAAAGGAGCAAAAATGAAGGAGAAACGAAAATGCAAAGCGTGAAGGGCAAAATGGGAATTTTTGAAAAGTGTAACTTATTCCCACCTATATATATGATTCACCCTTCTCCTCCCTTCATTATGCACGACCATCTTCTGCATAAAACCAGAAGAAAACCCTAGGGGATGAGGCTTACAAGAAGGGGAAGAAAAGGAGGAGAAATCAAAGGCTTAAGGTATGGAAATTAGTAATTTTTCATGCTCTTTCTCTTCCAAACCTCTTCTTCTCCATTCTCCTTTGTTTCCTATGATTATAATGAAGTTTATAAATCTGTTTTAAGGGAGAAATTGAGGGGAAAGTTCGGATTTGAAGAGAGGAGCTCAAAGAACACAAGATTCAAGTGAGAAAAAGCAAGAAAACAAGGTAATTTCTCTTCCTATAGTTGTCATTTTTGGTGCCCTTCTCCACCATTTCGCCCCACTTGAGAAAACCCTAGGAGGAGATGATTTTTAGGCAGAACCAAGCATGAATCTAAGGAAAAAGGGTGTGGAGATTAAGAATATGCAAAGGGAATTATCAAAAAGCCATTAGATTTCAAGATGCAAATTCTAGGGTTTCAATTGCACTTTGTAAAATCTGACTTTGTATGATAATTCCTAGGCCTAAGTAAAAGTTTAAATGAGCTCCCAAGATCCCTAAGAGGCTCCCCATATGCTTCTTTCCTTGAGAAAACAAAGAAAGCTCCATGGAACCCAATATGCTTCATAGCCTCGGCCTAGATGGGTTCTCCTAGCTAGGGAGAGTTTTAAATTTTTCTAAGGCCATTCTTGAGTCATATTTGATGAATGAAAGTGAGGGGAGGCCTTGGAAAAAATTTAGAACTCATAGAAAGTGATTTGGTGCCTTAGGTTCCATATTATGACCTAAAGAAGCAACATGGTGCTAGGCCTTTTGTTTTGATGATGTGACAACTCCAAGAGGTTTAAAAGGAGTCAAGAATCATATTTGAAAAGAAAGAATGACGCCTAGAAATCATTTGAGGGGTGTTGCTTCATTAGGTGCCAATATAGACTATAATAGAACCTATAGAGCAATCTAGTATTTCATTAAGTTGTGTAGCCTTAGAGTGTGGTTCATGAACTTAATTGGCTCCCATAATTTGTGTCTAGGCCAAGAGAAACCATCTCCACCAATTTGTGGGTGTGTGGCCGAAAGAGGAGGCTTGAGTCCAAAGGAAAAAGTGTGTGATTGTGTGCAAGGTAGCTCTCTCCACCTTCTCTCATGCATGGATGTGTGTTTAGCTTGTTTTAGAATGTGTGTATGTGTATTTTCAAGCTTTGAAAAGTATGCTAGCATGCCTTTATATGCCATGATGCTTGGTGCCATGTTATGTTTTTAAATGAATCCATGATGTTTGTATGAGTTTACTTGAGTGTGGAAAGGCCAATAACTCTTCCCTTGGGTGAGGATGAACCAAGAACCCTTGAGCTTGGTTGAGACAAAGTAAAGAGTCTCCCAAAAGCAAAGTGGGCTCCCAAGAGTATGGTTGAGTCCAAAGTGCTCAAAGAATGGGTGAGGCAAGTCCAAAATCCATGAGGAGAAGTGTGAGGCCAATCCAAACACTTAGTGAGCTCTTGAATGTCTTGTATGATTGATTCACATGCCAAGTTTGGTTTTAAAATGCCTATGATTTTTACTTTCTCCATGCATGCATTTGTGAAACTTGTTTGCACATATTATGTGTGATGGAATGGGAGATGAGCTATTGAGATTCTTGAATCTCACTCCCTCCTCTTAAATGTCCTAATATGCTAGGTGGACCAAATGGACATGGCAATGGGAGCCAACCACTTTGAAGAAAGAAGATTGCCATCCTTATGCTTGATTTTTGGTCTTTTGATTCATAATGAGACTTCATGATGTATATTATTATTGTAAATAGTCTATGACCCCTTGGAAAAATGTAAAAATGATATTATGTGATAGATAAATGAATGAGTATGGTGTATGTATTCTAGAACATAAATTAAGTGTTTATGCTAATGTATGCACTTGAGAAAAGCTTGGTGTAATGTGTATAAGTGAGGGTGAAAAGGCCAAAATGAGATGCAAATGGTTTGGGACCATTTAGGCAGTTTCCCCAAGTCTTAAACATGCTTTTAAACTTGCCCAAAAGGTGCCAAGACCAAAGGAAATCCATTTGGCAATTTTGGTACCCAATATGGAGCTAAAATTGACCATAATGGAAGCCTATGCCACTTTTTGGACAAATGAGTTTAGTCTTGCCCTGAAATTTGGCATACAATTAGGTCTTATTAAGAGCTTTCTGGTAAGCTAAAGAACATAATTTTCGGAGACCTAGAGAATATTTGATGAATTTTCAAAGTTGGGATTTTCCATGGTTTCTGGTATGTGCACTGTTCATACTGGCAGATTTGATTTTCGTATCACTCAAGGGCCAAATGGTGTCTAATGCTTATGAAATTTTATATGCATAAACTAGAGGTCATAAGATTTCTGTGGCCACTGAGATCATCTCATTTGGAGGTCTGAGCCGAGAGTTATGAATCTTTGCAGTTTGCTGTCAGTAACAGTGGCATCTCTAGAGCTCAATCACTGTTCCATCAGTTCAATATACCTAAACGTATCTGTTTCATTTGGGAATTATTTTTAGTGTCAAGTTAACATTTGTAGCTTCCCAGAATGACTGAATGTGTGTGATTTCGATTTTTGTAGAATTAGTTATGAATTTCAGAGGTTTGCATCAGTAACTTGAATCACAGCCCAGGCAGCCAGTGAGTCTGTAGCTTTTTGGATGTCAAACGTCCTTTTTGATGAATTTTGTGACTTAGAAATATTTTTAGTGTTAAGTAGACATCCTGAGCTTTCCATAATGACAAAGAACACATGATTACGATTTTTCTAGATTTAGTTATGATTTTCCAAAGTTTGTGACAGAAAAGAGGAAATTCTGGACGAAAATGCAAACATGAATTTTAATGTGTTCCTTTGCTTTCCATGAGTTGTAGACCAAATTTGATGATGGAAATGAGCTATATTCATGTATTTAAGTATGAGAATGTGATAGATGCATTCATATGGCCTACGGGACTCCGAAAGAAAAATTTTACCCGTAGAGAAATGCATTTTAATTCATAACTCCCTATGCTACTAGATTGTTTCCATAGAACAAACATAAGATGAGGCATGGGAATTGCATGAATTGAGTCCTAGAAGTATGGTGTTACAAGCCTGGCTAGGGGGCTGACCTCTCCTAGTGTTCACCATCGTACTGAAGCACCCCGACCTCGATTTTTGGGCAATGATTTAAAATTTTATCCAAATTTTATTTGGCCTTGAATCACTCATCTGAGGGGACTTGCTTTGAAAATGTGCCCGTTCTTGTCATTTAACAAAAATCGGACATTACAATAGCCATTTTTCAGTTAGAGAAAGAAGCAGATTATTGGTGGAGAAGCACTGAACTTATTATAAAGTCAAAGAACCTCCCGATTAACTAGGAGACATTCTTACAAGCATTTTATAAGTAGTATTTCCTTAGTTTTATCTAGGATGTGAAGGACTCAGAGTTTATACTCTTGAGGTAGACTGAGGGAATGTCTGTGGACTAGTATGTAATGAAATTTGTTGAACTCCCTAAATATTCCTCCTATTTACAGAAACATGATGATGAGTAGTGGAGAAAAGATAAGTTAGAGAAGGGGTTGTTACCAAAGATAAAAAATAGGGTGGTTCCATAGAGGATTTGGGATTTCAATGCCCTAGTTGAGGTTTGTAAAGTCACTGAAGCAAACCTTAGGATGATGCAGACAGTCTCTAATACCAAACCTCTCCTCCCTAAGATTAAGAGACCGAGAGAAGAGACACAGGCCACCAGTAGTAGTAGGAGATGTGGTAAAAGCCAATGGAATAGAAGGAGTAAGAGAAGAAGAGTTCAGTCTACTAACAACAGTTTCACTCCCACAGTATGCAACCAATGTGGTAGAAATCATGGGAATAGGTCATGTCATACAGGCAGAATGTATGTTACAGATGTGGTAAACCAAGACACATAGCCAAGGACTACATACAGCTTACCAAGTAAAGAAAGATGGCTCCTGCCCTACACCTCAGACCTAAGGTAGAGTCATTGCCCTGACACAGCAGGAGGCTAGTAGATCTTTAAGCCTTATCTAAGGTACTATTAAGATTAATGATTTTTCTATAACTATTTTATTTGATTCGGGTGCTGGCCACTCTTTCATATCATATGACTATGTTAAAAGATTATGTCTGAGTATGCATACATTGCTATATGATTTTCATGTGTTTACCCCCATAGGAAATAGAGCCATGACCTCTTATGCCTGTTTAAATTGTATAGTCTAGTTTAATCAGTGCCATACCACACTTGATTTGATATGTATGCCTTTCATTGATATTTACTTGATTATTAGTAGGAACTAGATGTTTACAAATAATACCACACTTGATTGTTACCATAAATGTATTACTTTGCCTGAATGTGGAATTGTGCTTAATATTAGGACTGAGCTTGCTTTTATGACCACCTTCTAAGCTGAGAGGTCTCTGAAGCATGGTTGTCAGGGGTTCTTAGTTTTCTTTTCAATCCAGGCTGAGGTAGAAGAGGGAATAAAGGAGATTCCAGTAGTGAAAGAGTTCCCAGAGGTATTTTCTAAGAAGATTAGTGGACTACCCCAGAGAGAAAAGTTAAGTTTGCCATAAACATTGTATCAGGGGTAGCTCCAGCGTCTAAGGCCTCATATAGAATGGCTCTCACTAATCTGGCAGAGTGATGAAGGCTATTTTTATATATTTCAATTCTCCTAATTTAAGCACTTTAATAAGCAAATATGGCTTTAGGGATTTAATTAGGTAGATAATTGATTTTAATAGCCATTTCTGTACTCAAGGAAATTATTTATAAGATTTTAGGATTTTAATGCATAAATTTCTTTAAATAATTTTGTGCATTTTTTCCTATTGAATTTTTCTTACTATTTATGCAAATTTTTGTTAGGCAATGGGAATTTTAAGGATCGAAATTAATTTGGAAAATGATTGAAGCTTCAAGATTGAATCAAGAGTTAAACTACATGAAGGACACCACACTTTGCAACTAGAAAGAGGGACTTTTAGGTGGAAAAGGATGTATCATTCATGGGTTTTGTTTCATGCACATTCCACGTAGCATGTTCATCTCATTCATGCACTTTAACCCTTGTAAGAATTCTTTTCCACATGGTTGCACCTCTATACACTCTACAACACTCAAGTTGCCATGGGTTGTAACATTCATTTACAAGCTTCTATGCACACACATCACACTTACACACATATGCTGTAATATCTGGTAATCTGAAAATGAAAGAAAATGCGAGAAACATAACGTACGGTTTCTCTGTCAACGTAGAAAATTCACCAAATACAAAAGGAAGTCCCCCGAAATGACTTAGTTAAGGTCCCAAAAAATTTGGGAAGCATTCTAGACTTTTAAAAATGAGAATCTCGGGCTCAAACAGAAAGAAAAATGGAGCTAAAATGAAGAAATAAAATGTAACGGAAGATTGACAAAACATGATGGCATTTTCATAATTTTGAGCAAATTTTAGATTTTCTCACAAGAGTGCTTTTTAAATGAAAGTTTTGAGTTCTTCGGGGTTCTCAGAGGCTTTAAAAATCATAGGAAGCCCTAAGATAGTTAAAACCCCTTTGTGGATGTTTTCCAACATTGGTGAGCTTGAACATTGATAAATCTGTTTAGGAAGATTGTAGCTCTGATTTAAGTGATTCCAAAGGCATTTTATTAAATAGGAAACCTAAATTTCATAATGACAAAGACAATTCTAAAAAAGAAGCTAAAATGAGTTGGAAACGAAAATGCCAAGAACAAAGGGCAAAATTAGAATTTTTAAGAAAGTGGAAGCTTCTTGAATACTCTTTAAGTTTCTTGTTTCTTCTCTCCCTTCATTTGCATGACCTACTCTTTCCAAAAACTAGAGAAAACACCAACTCTCTTAGGCACCCCATGGAGGAGAAGAAAGGATGAGAAAGAGCAAGAAAAAGGTAAAGAATTTCATGGATTTTCATGCTCCTTCTTTTTCCAAACTTGTTCCTCTCCTCTTAAGCTTTCTTTCCTATGGTTTTATTGAAGTTTTTGGATCTATTTTGAGGGAAGAATAGAAGGAAAAATTTGGATTTGAAGAGGGGAGGCCAGGGAAAGTGAGAATCAGGTAAGAAAACAAGGAAAAACAAGATAAAATCTTTATCCTATGGTAGCTACTCTTTCCCCCTTCTTCTCCCTATTTTGCCCTATATATGTAGTTGCAAGAGGGCCTGAATTTTGGGCAGAACCAAGGGTGAATTCTATGAATTTAAAGGAAGAGAGTAACAATATACAAAGAAATTTAAGTAAAAGCCATGAATTTACAAGATAAGGAGGTTAGGGTTTTGATTGCACTTTGAAATCTACCATGAACCCTAGCCATATTTTATGATGTTTAAGAGTTCATATAGGCTCTTAAGACACCAAGAGAGCTTCCTACATGATTCTCCCATCAAAGGAAGCAAAGAAACTCCATTCGTGCCATATGAAAGCATAGCTTCAGCCAAAGAGAGTTTATGCACCTAGGGAGTGTTTTAATTCCTTCTAAGCTTAGTTTTGTATCATGTATGATGGGAGAGTATGAAAGGAAACTTTAAAAAAATTTTAGAAACTATAGAAAGTGAGATGGCCTTATATGTTTCATATTATGGATTAAAGAAGCAACACCTAGCTAGGCTTCTTAAATTGATTGCGTGATGACTCCAAGAAGTTTAAATGGAGTCAAGAATCATAAATAGATGGAGAGAATGGAGCCAAGATGATTTTTTCTTAAGGTTGCTTCATTAAGTGCATTATGGAATCATAAAAGAGCCTTATGAGTCACCTAGCATTTTCTAGTGAATATATGGCCTTAAGATGTTATTCAAGAGTATAATTAGGAAAGAGAAGTGATCTCAACCCTCTTGGGTCTGTAAAGGTAACTCAAGGCTCAAGAAAAAAGTGTGTATATGTAAGTAAGGTAGCTCTCTCTACTTTCTCTCATGCATGAATGTGCGCTTACCTTGTCTTTGGATGTGTGTATATGTATTTTAAGCATGAAAAGTATTCTAGCATGATTTTATATGTCATGGTACCATGATGATATTTTATGCATTCAAATGGTGTTTTATATGCTTGTCTTAGTTTGCTTGAGTGTAAAAAAGCCAAGAATCCTTTAGTAATAAGAGGATGAGCCAAGAACCCTTAAAATTAGTTGAGATAAAGTAAAGAGTCTCCTAAGAGTGAAGTTGACTCTTAAGAGTAAGATTGAGTCAAAACCTCTTAGAGAAAATGGGTGAGGCAAGTCTAAAATCCATAAGTGAATGGGTAAGGCTAGTCCATTCATTGGCAAGCCCATGTATGTTATGTATGACTTACTCATATGCTAAGAATGTTTCATGAATGCTCACATGTTACAATATGTCTATGTATGCATTTTTAAGACTTGTATTGCATACTTTGTGTGATTGAAAGAGAGATGAGCTATTGGGATTCTTTGAATCTCATCCCCTTGTCTCTAATGTCTTAACATGTTAGGTGAATCAATTGACCAAAGTAATGGAAGCCATCAAGCCAAGGAGAAGAAGATTGACATCAAAATGCATGAAAAGGCCTAGTTTTTCCTCTTTTGTAGCTATATATATGACATATGATGTAATCTCAAGATGATATTGTTATGTAATCATATAAACATATGTAAATGTTCAAAGGTATGATGTATGAATGAGATTTAATGCCAAAGGTATGATATAGCATGATTTGGGTATTGAATGGCCAAAGTTAGCATGTGCAATCTTATGTATATCATGTGGTGGATGAGTGAGTTTGAGAAATCCAGATTTGTTCACCTTTGAGACAAGTTTAGAGTCATTTTGGTATATTCCCACGTGCTCAAGTGGTCATGATTGCCTTAGAACTTGAAATGGACCATTTGAACCCCTTATATGACACCAAATGAGCTATTTTGCAACCTAATGTCAAGATCTAACCAAATAAACGAATTTGCCCATGAAATTTGGTACGCACGTAGATATTATCTAGAGCTTTTTGGGAAGACAAATATTATATTATTTAGAGCTCTATGGAATTAATTATGAATTTCCAAAAGTTTCTATTTTTCTGCTGAATTGATATAGGTACTATCCATATGGTTAGAAAATTAAGTTGTATCATTTGTAGGACAAATGATGTCCAATGCTCATGAAATTTTCCAAAAGTAAACTAGACATGATAAGCTTTCCATATCCATTTAGATCACCTAAATTAGACCTCTAAATAGGGAGATATGAATTTTTTAAGTTAGAGATCAATACTAAGAATGATAGCTAACCTTTGGTACTGCTCCATCAATTTCTGGTAGCTATTAGACTCTATTATAGTCTATATTTATTTTTATTATGAAGTAGACATCTGTAGTTTTCCAAAATGGTATAGTATACTTGATTTCAATTTTTCAAGAATTAGTTATGATGTTTCAAATTTTAGGCATGGAATTTGGAAAACCAATCCGAGGGTGCACTAGTATGTTTTGTATAGTTACTCCCTTCGATCGAGGTATAGACCATTTCTTGAATGAGTTTTATTTATGTATTTAAATGTGAAAATGAGATGGATGCATCCATATTACCCATAAAGCACTGAAGAAAAATTTTTACCCCTTACAAAATACATCTTGATTCATGACTTCCTATGCCATTATATTGCTTTCTATAGAATAAGCATGAGATGAGGCATGGGGATTGCATGAGTTGAGTCTTAGAATTTATGGTGTTACATATGCAAAAACATAGGGGAAGAAAAGCTACAAGTTTTAGTGCCTTTTGAAGCTAAGAATTAAATGAAGCAACAAGTAAAAGAAGTCAGCAACACACTCTCTTGGCTAGAGGAGTTACTAGGCAAAACGTGAAGTAGAACAAATCAGCTTGGGGCTAATGTGAAGAATATGAAGATAGAACACATGTGTTTGTTAGAGGAAGAAGTAAGGAAAGAAGAGAAGAAAGCAAAAAAGAGGGAGATGGGCTGGAGATTAAATGGAGCAGCACACATAAAAGAAGAAAAGCATGGAGAATGAAGAGAAGGGAGAGAAGGTGGCTTCAAACAAACCATGTAGATTCTTATGTGAAACCAAACATAAGTAGCTCACATGGAGAAGAGGTAGAACATGGAATGAGCAAAAGAAGAGTAGCTAAATAGAGATGCAGCCATGGTTTTATTAGATGAAGTTCAAACACATACATGCAAAATATTTACATGGATAACTACAGGTTAATAGAGTAGAAGCTACATGAATCTTTCATCTTGTGGCTAGTCAGGAAGTCCTTGGTCGAGCTAGAATTCAAGAGAATAGCAAGGGATTTTATCTAAGCTTCCTATTTTTATTTTCTCTTTCTACATCAATTTTTGTTATTTTATTTACTTGGTTAAGCTTGTAAATGATCGAGATCGATGTAGTTTATGATTGATGGCTAGTGAAACATTGATTAGGAGATTATTTGGGTGATTATTAAGTGTTGATTTTTCATTTCTCCTCTAATTTCCCATGTATGCAATTAAGGTGTTTGATGAAATACATGAGTGAGATTGTGTGCTTAATTATTTGATTTGAGGATTCCTTAGAGTTTAATTAGTTAATTAAACATCTTAGGGTAATAATTTAGAGGCTCATTAATCAATTAATCAATCAAATTAAGTGATAATTGATCTTAAAGACAAGAACTAATGATTTAGTGTGGGATTGAGGTTTCAATTCAACATTAATTTATTAATCTCTTGATTCTTATGTGTAACTCAAGATACATTGTCATGAACATAATTAGGGACTCTTAAACCAGAATTAATCATAATTGAATTAGGGTAAGAATTGTAGATACCAACGGATGAATCCAAAACTAGTCAAATGTGTATCATTCACCCCATAATTCATGTAATTAAGTAGTAGTTAGTCATTTTGTTTCAATTTAATTCTAGTTAGTTTAATTAGATCAAAAACCTCCTTTTAGATTAGGTAGTTCTAGGATTCTTATATACTTAGAAAAATTAATTAAATATTGAATTCTATTTCCAAGGGAGATGACTTAGGTTGTGTCACTAACTATAAAATTTAATCCAACCTAGTTTTATTTTAAAGGTTGTGCTACATAACAGTAAAAATTTGGCGCCGTTGCTAGGGAATTTGGTTTTTTATTGTTTGAAAAGGATTTATAAGTGTTTTTACTCTATTTTTTTTGTCTATTTTTGTTTAGGTTTTCCCCTATTTTGGACATGGATTTTGGATATTTCAATGTTGCATAACAAGTGTCTACTTGCTAGAACTTTTTGTTTAATGTGCATAGAAAATTCTCAAACTTTGTTTTCTAATGTTTTTGGGTGTTTTAAGGAAAAGTAATAGCTTAGCTATTGGGTACACCAGTTTTTGGTTAAATTCTAACGTTTAAGGCACTTTTTCTAATTTTTTAGTATTTTTTCAAAATTTTTAAGAATTTTTCAATTTTTCTAGATTTAATTTCTTTATTTTTTGTAAGTTTATTTTGTGTGATTAATCTCTATTTTGGAGTTTTTTTATTCTTAGGAAGTTCTTAGCTTCATTTGAATTTTATTTTCTTGATTTAATGTTAATTTTAGTGTAGTTTGCTAGTGATTTGCTTTGTGCTGAAATTGATTCAACTTCTCATACTCTTTGTCTAAAATGGATCCATATTATTTGTCTAATCAAGGTGTTTATAACTCTTGTGCAAATAATAGGATTGTATAGATGATGGATGAAGTTATATCAATGCTTCATGGCATTCTTGAGCAACAAAGACAAGCATAGCAATATCAACAAGTTCAACAACCATGCTACCAACTATACTACCATCTATATGCAGTTCACCTCAATTACCACCATCATTATGAGCCACACCACAATTACCACATGCAAGAGCTAGAATATCATCCTTACAATTACCATGAGGTGTATATTTAACAAGAGCTTAATTAGGAACCAAGTTGGAAAGAGAGGATGATGCAACAATTAGAAGCTTATAATCTTCAACTCTAATGGGAAGCTGAACAGTTGCAGCTTCAAAACCAACAAATGATGGATAACCTTATGAAGGATTCAGGAGATCAAATGAATCAACCTACCACAAGTGCTACTAAATTGAGAGAAGAGCAAATCAGAAGAGAATGCATAGAGGAGGAAGATTCCTATTCATTGGCTAATATCCTTCAATATTCTAATCCTTTGTAATTTGTTGGAACTGACTTTAGTTTGCATGATAGCATAGTGATTACTAATGCACATGATATTGTTGATCCTGAATTGCTTGATGATGATGATGTAGATGAGGAAACAATTGTTGAATCTCTTGATTTGGTTAATTGTGGTAATTCATTGAGTAATAATGATGCAATTATTAATGTTCATGAGTCCTCATGTACTAATGCACTTGATTTTTCTACTCCTAGCTGTGATCAAAGTGATGAATCATTTTTGAACCAGTTGATGATCCTATTAAGTCTAGGGCAGTAGATAAGTGTGGGGGTGACCTAAAATGTGATGATCATTCTATTCCTAGAGTGGGATTAGTTGATAAGCCTTCTGAGTTTAGGGATAATGTACCATCTGGACCATGTGACATAGTTGCTTTCAATGATTTTCTTGATTGTGTGTGTACTAGATCCACTATATATGATAGATACTCCTAGATTAATGCCTTCATTGACACTAGTGAGTTCCTCACATATTCTGATTATCATGATTCCTCACTAGCATGTGATGATATGACTGATAAAATAGTGAATGTAGCATGTGACAATGATATGGATGATACAATTGTTGATCAACTTATTGTTGATGATTCAAACTCTAATTTGAAATGCTTATGTGATGATATGCATACATGTCCTGTTTGTGTTGAGATTGATGAGTTTCTGAAGTCTAATAAGTCTCTTGAATCCATAGAATCCTTTATTTGCATTGAAATTATTGATAAGACTGATTCTACTGTTAGTATTTATGAGAGCATGCCTAGAGATAGTGATGATATTAAAAATCCTATTGATGCTTGTGTTGTTATTGACACTAGTAAAAGATTGAATTTAGTTGTTGATCATTGTTTAGAATCTTATGAGCCTATTGCTATCTCTTTAGTCAGGGAAGATATTGTTTCTTTTGTTAAGAGTTCTGAACAAATTTTTGAAGTTGTTGAAGTAGTTTCCAATAAGCAACAGACTTTCTCAGTTGAGAAGAAGCAACTACCAGATGCCTTGAGTGACTCTAATTGGAAAGACTATGAAAAGTTACAATTTAATTTTTTTGTTGATATAGTGACTCTTACTGATAAGAATCTAGCTGATTTTATTGGCTTAGATAGATTTCTAGAGAGTCAAATGTATAAATTTGATTTGAAATTTTCTTTCTTTAATTTTGAATGTCCTACATTTGATTTTTCTTCTTTTACGGCTTTTGAATATGCTAAAATTGACTTTCCAATACTACTAATGGTTGAAGAAGTCCATGAATCAACACTACATGATCAATCAAAATGCTTTAAAGTGGTCAGACTTAAATTTGTAGAACTGAAGAGGAATAAAGTTGTTTTAATTTTTTTGATACTTATGATTAGTTAGTCTCTAATAGAGTTCTCTTTAGTTTAGGATTTAGTTTTCTTTTCTTTTTTGCATTACTATTTGCTTTATTTCTATTTTGTAGGCAATAAATTGCTAACCAGCTACATGGAAATTTGAGCCACCCTTGGAATCTCTATTTTCAACTTCATCTGGTTGTAGACTTTCTTTCCACTCTCTTTATATTGTGTTGTTTATCTTTTGATTAGATTGTGTGCTAACATTGAGGACAATGCAATGTTTAAGTGTGGGGGGAGAGTCATTTCATTCCATTTCACCTTCTCTTTGTTTTGTTAAAAGAATTAAAAATTTTTTAGAAACATTTTGAAAAATAGTGTGATTTTTTTAAAATTTTCTGTGAAAGTTACAAGTTAAGATGATTATAGCTTGGATTCACTTTGGCATGATAAGTGATGGATCTTGTGTCTTAATTCAAGTGAAGTGGCAATGAATTTGATTTTAATGAATTATTTGATAGCCATTAGCTGGTGAGGATTTGAGTTGTATTTGTTCACTTTTAGTGTGTATTCACCTATCTTTACCTCCATCCTAGAACTTGTCTTGATTCTTTGTTAAGACCACATTTGCATTTGCAAGCATGAAAATGATAAGGCATTTCTTTCTTTTGTAACTAGTGAGCCAAATATCCAATCTTTAAATGCATTTTATCCATTATTTAGCCACTTTGGACTTTATTTTATTTTCTTATTAACCTATAGCTATTAAAAATGCATCCCACCTTGTTTTAAAATACCTTTTGGATTTTAAAGACATTACATCTAACTAGGATAGATGAATGTGTATCTTATATCAATTTAGGCCATTAAAGGTCAAGGAATTTGTTAAAAAAAATTTCGAAGAAAAGTAAAAGAAAAATAGTAAATTCAAAAGAAAGCAAAAGAATGAAAATAAAAAAGAAAGAAGCATTCTAAATTTTGTTTGTAGTTATTTATACTTGTTGGAAATAAGGCCTTGAATGCACATTCTTCCCTATCATAAGTTCCATTGATTGCTCTTAAGGTTCAAAGGTATCCATTTTTTTTTCTTTTCTTATGTATCCATTTGTTTCTTTCCCTAGCCCGATTATAACCCTGAATAAAGTCCTCTTGATTTGTGCATGGCATTTGGCATGGTGGTGGAGATTTAGAAGCTTGACAAGCCTATGGTAGTGAGGCTTTGATAGGTGAAACTTAAGTGAAACACATTCCCTTAAACACTTGAGAGTTGAGAGTAAGCACTAACCCATGTGAGGGGCTATGCATTTTTTATTCATTCTTTTCAAATGAAGTTGCCATGGAATTTGCTTTCTTAATGCAAGTGAAGTTAGTTTGGATTGTTGAAGTGTTGAAGAGTTTTGATCATTCTTTATCTTGTGATTTTTACTTTCCTTTTTCATTTTCATTTTTTCACTTACCATTCCACTAGTCTTTCCTTAGATTTTGAGCTTTGCCCAAGAGTGCAAAGGTTTAAGTGTGGGGGAATTTAATGAAAGCTATTTTTATATATTTTAATTTTCCTAACTTAAGAATTTAATGAGCAAATATGGCTTTAAGGATTTAATTAGGTGGATAATTGATTTTAGTAGCCATTTCTACACTCAAGGAAATTATTTACAAGATTTTAGGATTTTAATGCATAAATTTCTTTAAATAATTTTGTGAATTTTTTCCCATTGAATTTTTCTTACTATTTGTGTAGATTTTTTGTTGGGCAATGGGAATTTTAAGGATGGAAATTAATTTGCAAAATGATTGAAGCTTTAAGATTGAATCAAGAGTTAAACTACAAGAAGGAAGCCACATTTTACAACTAGAAAGAGGAATTTTTGGATGGAAGAGGATGCATCATTCATGGGTTCTGTTTCATGCACATTCCACATAGCATGTTCATCTCATTCATGCACTTCAACCTTTATACAAATTCCTTTCCATGTGGTTACACCTCCATACACTCCATAACACTTAAGTTGCCATAGGTTGCTATATTCATTTTCAAGCTTCCATAAACACATATCACACTTACACACACATGTAGAAATATAATGGAAGAAAAGCTGCGAGTTTTGGTGCCTTTTGAAGCTGAGAATTAAATGAAGTAACACGTAAAAGAAGTCAGCAACACACTTTCTTGGTTGGAGGAGTTACTAGGCAGAACGTGAAGTAGGACAAATGAGTTTAGGGTTGACATGAAGATAGAACACATGTGTGTATAGGAGGAAGAAGCAGGGAAAGAAGAGAAGCAAGTGAAGAAGAGGGAGATAGGCTGGAGATTAAATGGCTCACATGGAGAAGAGGTAAAACGTGGAATAAGCAAAAGAAGAGCAGCTGAACAGAGATGTAGTCATAGGTTTATTAGATGAAGTTCAAACACATACATGCAGAATCTTTACATAGATAGCTACGGGTTAGAAGAGTAGAAGCTACACGAGTAGAACAAATGGAATGAAGGAAAAGCCATAGACTACAGCAAAAACAAGAGGCTATAAGAGTTACAATGAAGGAACGAAGAAAAGCCACATGAGGAGCTTAAGCTAAATGATGCAAGAAGCATAAACTATTAGTTTTAGTGCTTTCAGAACACACAAAAGAAAAAGCATAAAACCAGGAGATGCCATAGGATTATGAGCAGATTTAATGAAGCACATGAGAAGAATTCAGCTTCAAGCACAATACACACAAGCAGTGTTACGTAGAACATTAAGTCAGCTCACGTTGAAGGAATGAAGCAACATCAGAACACGTGATGTGCAAATAAAAGAAAAGAGAAAGCATGTGATTTAATAAAGGGCTGGGGTAGAGCTAAAAAGAGAAATCCATCAAATAAATCATTTACACACTCCATCGTCATATTCATCCACAATCCATTTCTCTGTGCAGTAGCCATCTCCACTCCATTCTCCACCATTCTTCCACCTCCATAAAGCATTACATATTCATCTTGTGGCTAGCTAGGAGGAAGTCCTTAGTTAAAGCTTGAATTCAAGAGAATAGCAATGGATTTTAGCTAAGTTTCCTATTTTTATTTTCTCTTTCCATATCAATTTTTATTATTTTATTTGCTTGGTTAAGCTTGTAAATGATTGAGATTGATATAGTTTATGATTGATGACTAGTTAGAGATTGATTAGGAGATTATTTGGATGATTATTAAGTGCTGAATTTTCATTTCTCCTCCAATTTCCCATATATGCAATCAAGGTGTTTAATGAAATGCATGAGTGAGATTGTATGCTTAATTATTTGATTTGAGGATTTTGTGGAGTTTAATTGGTTAATTAAACATCTTAGGGTGATAATTCAAAGGCTACTTAATCAATTAATTAATCAAATTGAGTGTTCCTTGATCTTAAAGACGAGAATTAATGATTTGGTACAAGATGTAACACCCCAAAATTAATTAAGGTGTTAATCATGGATTTAGATTAATTAGGAATAATTAATATGGGATAATTAGGCAAGTTAAGTGAATGAAGATTTTAGAGAAATAAATTATTAATATAGGTTTGAGATTTAATTGGGATAGAAACTTCATCTAGGCCTAAATTAAATTGAGTAGGCCAAGGTTAAGACTAATGGAGGCCCAATAATTGTAGGTGCAGACCAACCTATTTATTGTAAGACTTGGCCCAAAAGAGAGCACCTAGTGATGGCCCAATAACCCTTGTATAGACTCAAATCCTTGAATTCTTCAAACTTGGCCTAAACTTAATTAAAATTCAGCAGCCCAATACATAAGAGCTGGCCCAACAAAGCTAAAATCTGAAGTCCATTTTGAGTTGGGCCTTGGAGCAACCCATCTTAGACCTAACTTAAACCTAACTAAAACCCTAACACTTTATCCTCTTCCCTATTTTTCTAAAGCACAAAGGAGAAAATCATAGGTGTGAAGGGAGGCTAGGGTTTGGGGCAAGAATTCCACATTTTCTCACATTTAGAGTAAGACTCAGGCAAGGTAATAGTTATATAACTTAATCCCCTCATCTTTCTCTTTAATTTGGCCTGATTAGCTTTTCATTTGGAGTATTTTCACCATACCCAAAATCTGAAATATGGTTGTTTGGGATTTTCTTGGTGAAATTCGTAGGTTGAGGCTAAGGCTGACATTAGGTAAGTATAAACCCTCCATTTTGATGCTTTCTTTGCTAGTTTGAGACCCCCATAGCTAATTTACAATATGGGCATTAATTTTATACGAATTTGCTTAGGATTTTGGGTGAAATATTGAGATTTCTGATAGTGGACACTTCAATCCGAATTTGGGACTTGTAATGGCTAGGTAAGTGTTCCCTAGGTAGTCATTAGCATTTTAAATTCTTTGGATACTTGTTCCAACTGTTAATGATGAATTAGAGTAGTAATTCTCTGATGCTATGGTTATAGGGAGATTTCATACACTTCATGGCTATTGCAATTGTCTTCAAGTGAGGTAATCGAGGTTTACATTAATTCTATGCATATATCTATTTTAATTTCATATTTGCTGTATATGAATGATTTGAAATGCTGAATGAATTAGTTAGCTATCTATTATATTGTGATTAGACCTTGTGAGTCCATGGTGGAGTTATGGTGCAGCTGCCAACTGTGCATGTGCTTCGATCGAGCATTGGGTTATGATCAAATCCTGAATGCACTGAGCCCCGGTTGTGCTTATTAGGGAGTGGGTGCCATGGATGAGCCTCTCCTGGTGTTATTGGCCTTTAACATGTGAAAATATGATTGCTAGTATGGGATAATAATTGTAACAACTGGAAAAAGAAAAGGAAAAGAAAGAAAAAAGCTGAAAATTTTCGAAATCCAGAAAATTTTCTTAGTCTTCTCGCAATAGCGAGAAATGGTCTAGCTATGGCGAGAGTAGCTGTTCGCTATAGTGAAAATGCTTCTAGCTATAGCGAGTGCGGGCATCCCATACAAAAACCAGGGAGCTGCTCGCTGTAGCGCTGGCCATAGTGAAAGTGAGGGTCTGGAACTGATACGTGCTCGCCGTAGCGAAGGCTAAACCTTTCCATAGCAAAGGTAACTGGTACGAGCTCGCCGTAGCGAATGTTAATTTTTGCTATAGCGAGGGATAGTCCGGAAAAGCGTAAAAAGGGAGAAATTGACTTCTTTAAATGACCCAATTCATTCTTTCTCTCTTGTTTGTCCTAGACTTTGACCCAAGGAGAGAAAAGAGGCGTGGAGAGTGAGAGAGACCAAGAGAAGGAGGAAGAACAAAGGAAAGGTAAGCAACCTTCTCTCTTTTCTTCTTAGAATCTTGATCTCCTCTCTTTGCTCTCTTTTCTTCTTAGAATCTTGATCTCCTCTCTTTGCTCTCTTTTCTTATGGTTTTGCTTGTGAAATTAGTGGGGTTTTAGGCATGGGTCAAAAGAGGAAAAGTGGAAAACACTCTTAAACTTCCTTGTTTTCCTTAAATATGTTGATTTTACTACCATGAGAGCTTGAGAGAAAGGAAGAGCTGGTGACATTCTAGAGAGAGAGAGAGAACCCTAGGTTCTTATATGTTGAAAGGGTTGCTCTGAAGAGCTCCTAATAGTTGTTTAAGTTATGAGAGAGTAATCCATGCTCTTTGTTGTGTCTAGGCTCAAGAGAAGCACCTCCATCAAGGTGTGAGTATGAAACTAAGAAGAGAGAAGTGGAATTGAAAGGAAAGACTTATGTTGGCGCAAAAGGTAGCTCTGTCTCCACTCTTTCTTGTTGCATTCTTGGATGTAATGGTCATTGTATGCTTGTGTATATGCTTATTGTGTGAGATATGACATATGTTATTGCTTTGATGCATTGGTACCAATGTGCTTGTGTGATGGATTGTGAGAATTACTCGGGTGAGGTAGTGCCGAAAGTCTCTTGAGATGGGTGAGGTAGAGCTGAAAGTCCCTTGAGATGGGTAAGACAAGGCCAAAAGTCTCATAACCGAGTGAGGCCAAGTTAAAAGTCCCTAAATTTGGGTGAGGCCATCCAAAAGTCCCTAAACTCGGGTGAGGCTGGACCAAAAGTCCATAGAGCTTACTTGTGGCATTATTGTGATTTTCATGGCATGTACAACACGTATTGTATGATTGTGAATGGTTAGAAGCTTATTTATATGCTTTGACTTGTTATATGCCATGATTGCTTCCTTGAATGAGTGTATGAGCTACTGAGGTTCCATGAATCTCACCCCTTCCCCTCCCAACTTAACATGCTAGGTGGAGCTCAAGGAGAATCAAGTGCACACCAAGGAGCCTAGGAGAATGTTAGATGAATGTTAGTTTGTTTTGACTCTTTTGATGTAAAGAGGTGCCAAAAATAAATATTCACTTTCTATTTTTGAGATGTAAATGTTGTAGTAAGTGTAAATGTAAGGAAACATGATGTATAAACTATGTAAATAGCCAAAGTAATGCAAATGTGGGTTTTGCCCTTTTTGTAGCTTTCATGTGATAGTGTATTTTGGCCCGTAGCATAGTGAGTTTGAAATGTACGATGATTTGGACCATTTAGACACTTCATATATGCTATGTTTATGCTTTCAAACTTGTCCATGAGGTGTGAGAACATGTGGGAGGCCATTTGGACCCACTTTGAACCATTTTGGGTGCCAAAACCGTCAATTTTGTGAGCTCCGTCAAAGTATGACCAAACGAGCTCTTCTTGCTATGAAATTTGGCATGCCTCTAGAGTTTGTAGAGAGCTTCTTGGAAAGCTAAAGTGGGTAATATTTGGAGGTCTAAGGAATATTTGGTGAATTATTGAAATTGGGGAAAATTTGATGGTTTGGTCATGGTGTTCTGTCATTAGCCCAAAAAGAAATCCATGTCATTCATAGGCCTAATGGAGTCCAAATGTCATGAAATTTTATATACATAAACTAGACAACTATAGTGATCTATAAAAACTAGAATTACCTAAATTAGAGGTCTGTAGAGAAAGAATGAACCTTTTGAAGTTCTATATCAGCATTAGGGAGCCCATCCGACCTCCATTACTGTTCCATCGGTTTTTGGGGTCTAAGGGCTGCTGAAATGATCTGAACTTATTTGTCTCCTCTAGTTGACATCTTTAGCTTTCCAAATTGGTGTAGTTTTCCTAGATTGGATTTTTTTGGATTTAGTTATGAATTTTTGAAGTTCATAACAGTAAGCTGCGCCAGAAACAGGGACAGCCAGACCTCTGTTCCATTTTCGATGTCAAACATGGTCCAAACGTTGAGATTATGGTTGGGAATTATTTTTAACATAAATTTAACATTTAGAGCTTTCCAGAAAGTTAGGTTTTGCTAGATTCTCATTTTTCTATAATTAGTTATGATTTTCCAAAAGTTAGATCCAAAAATCTGACTTTTGGGTCCATTTAAGGAAATGCACTTTCTTGGTTTTTGGCTCCATCACTGTGGCTTATGGCTTGTTTTATGCTATGTATGAGTTGTATAAATGGAGTGTGAGTAGAGAATGTGAATGATGGGTTCACAGGACCCACGGGGCAGAAGATGAGTGTATGAAACTCCGTTTTATAGCATGAAAATGCCACGATTGGTACTGGTTCTTTGGAAATCATCTGGAATCGAGCCCAGACGGAGGCTAGATGGAGTTAATATATTATGGTGTTACAGTAATCATGATATCCTAATTGTTTCATTTACTGATATGACTAATATGATTCTGATATTAATTTTGATTCATGCATATATGTTAATTAAACTGGATTATATGATGGAATTGCCTTGGTTATTGAGATTCATATCTCACCCTGTTTCATGGGATTAAAATTTCAGGTGAAAGTTTTTTGGGTAAGGATAAGGGGAAGCAAGTGGATGAAAATTTATGAGCTCCAACATGTGTGGAAAAGGCTACACTTAGGCTAATTTATTTAATATAGATGCTAAATTTTGTATTCCTTACTGTATAGCATTATCTTGTATTCATGGTGCCAAGTGTAGGCTCTTATTTTTAATTACTTAGGATGTATTTATTGAGGGGCTAGGCCTCATCTTAATTTAGTATTGGATGTATGAACTTATAGTATCTGACATGTAATCCTTGTTGAACTTATGATATGGCTTACCATTTGGGAATTGTAATCACATGATGCATTAGATATTGATATAAACCATGGATGTATGAAATCTCCAACGGAATAGGTATCGAATGTTAATTATCAATATTGCATGAATTTTGTTGTGTTACTCCATGGACTTGCTGATATAGGGTAGTTAGAGGAGTGGAAATTTATATTTAAGTTTTGAATGGGTAATGGTAGAATAGCTAGGTGAATAAAATAGATAACTACCATTAGAGTTGCATAAATTAAAGTAGAATGGCCTTAGGGTGATTTTGAAGGGAGAGTGGAGAGTATGAGACCAGATTTTCAGAGTTATAGGATCAGAAGGAATTTCACCGTTGCTAAAATGGAGTTAGCCATGGCCAGTAAAGGCGAAGTTGCCCAGGGAGAGTGCCAGAGAGGAATTCGTTGTAGTGAAATGTGAGAAGCTAAACTGGGAGTCCTCCAGAGGGAAATTCACCGCAACAAAAGGGGGAATTGGCTGCGGGGAACTTTTGCGAAAAAGAGCCAGGCATTCTAGAAAGAAATTGGCCACGGCAAAAGGAGGTATTAGCCACGGCCAATAGCGAGAGGCAAGTGAGGTAAGTTCTAGAAGGCTTCTTTGCCGTGGCCCCAAGTAGGTTAGCCGCGGCGAAATTAGTGACAAAAAAAGGAGTGAAACCGAGAGGAATTGGCCACAGCTAAGTGTAATTTGGCCATGGCGAACATTCTGAAACACTTATATTAATTAGGAACCTTGGTTTTTCATATGGTAATCTCAAGGGATGATTTAGAGACATAGGGATGAGTTATAATTGATGGGTAATAAAATCAAATGCTTATAAATAAATATTTATTTCCCTTATGTACATAAGTGCTTGTAATTGTATGGTTGATAATTCTAATAACATTAAGATTCAAATTTCCCCGTATTTTCATAATGAAATTGGTTATAATGCCTTGTAACCCTAATCTATGATTATTAATCACGTATTTAACCTTAATTACAATGATTACAAGTTAGGGTTGTCACACAGGATTAAGGTTTCAATTTAACATTAATTTGTTAATTTCTTGATTCTTGCATGGTAACTCAGAATACATTGTTATAAACACAATTAGAAACTCTTAGATTAGAATTAATCATAATTGAATTAGTATAAGGATAGTGGATTGATGAATGCTAGTTTTACATACATGAATCCTCTTAATTTAGGCATTTAGTGCCCAAATATGGCTTTAGGGGTTTAATTAGATGGAATTTGATTTCATTAGCCACTATATGTACTTTATGAATTAATTTGCAAAATTATTGAGCTTTAATGCATGAATCTCTTTTAAATAATTTTATGGATAATTCTATATAATATTTTCCATTCTTTTTTTCAGAATTTTTGATAGGCAAATAGCTTGTGTGGGAAATTGAATTGAAGAAGAGATGAAGACTTCATGTGTGAATTTGAGGGAAGGAATAAATGGTTCATATCTTTAGTGAACTTTTGGAAAATCAAAGAAGAAAAAATGGAAGATTGAAGGACGATGTGACCTGGAATCATACATGGACCAACACAGCTAACATTTATACTCTTTTATTCATGTAGACATTCATTGCAATCATGCATTCAAGGAGTCCACATGCTTCATTCACCCACATAAAACACTCACACAAAGCCACGGGTCCAACACATTACTTCACTTCCACAGGTCCAGTTGATCACACGTAGCACAAGAAGCATGAGGACATTGGAATAAGTAGAAAATCATGAAGAAGCTCGTATGAATCTGGCTTTGGGTTGAGATTAAAGAGAAGATCTTAAGAAGAGCACGTGAGGAGCAAAGAAACAAAGTTAAATGAACTCACATGGATGGCACGCGATTAAATAAAGGGGGTTGGGTCAGTAGCTAGAAATGGGCTGTGCATGTGATTTATTAAATAGCAGCATGTGAGCAAGAAGATTTCCACGAGTTACACGAGTTGAACATGGCTGAAACAGAGGACAAGGAAGGCTTGGTGTGATAGCTTGAATAAAAGAAGAGCAACACATGTTCAAGAGGAAGAAAGAGCCATAGGCTGTATCACTTATAGGAAGCCATGGCCATATGAAAAGCATGAAGGAAGAAGCCACAAGCTAAAGCTAGGAATGATGAAGAAGCTCATGTGGAGAAGGAAACTCAACATATATGTTGAAACAAAGGAAGTAACACAAGCTTTGGGTTCAAGAAACATACAAGAACTGGATTGTCACAGGCTGAGTGAAGAGGAAACAAGTAAAGAATGTGGAAAGCAAATGAAAAAGCAAAATCGAGTAAATGAATGAAAGAAAAAGACGTCAAAAACATGAAAAGAGGAGCTACATGAGGAGTTTGAGCTGCATAGATAAGCTTCAGGCAGAAACACGTGAATAAGCTAGCTCGAGCAAAAGCTTTGAGCTGGAGATTAAGAGAATAAGTGAATAGTAGAACAAAGAGTAAATCGTGCATAACATTGGAAAGAAGAAGAAGTTACACATTCTTGAGTGAAAGAAGATGAGTTGAATATCGCAAAAGTAAAAGAAGAAGCTACGATAAAGTAATGTGAATGTAATAAAAGAAATAAAATAAAACTCACATGGGAAGGAATGGGGCCCACACTTATACACACATGCATAGACACGTGAATAGTGAGAAGAATTCAACTCCAAGCACAATACATGTAACATCCGGTCCCTCCGTAAACGTGAGAAACGCAATGTTCGGTTTCTCCGTAAACGGTAAAAATGGGCTAGATACAAAAGGAAGTCCTTTGAAATAGAAGGAATTGGGACCAACTAAAATTATGATAAAATTTTAAATATTATAAAATGAGGATTTGTGCCTTAAGTTACGCAGAAATCAAGGCCAGAGTGATTCGAAAAATTTGCCAAAAGGCTAGTGACATTTTCGTAAATATGGGCACTTTTTGCAAAACATACAGGAGGGCTTTTTAAATGAAAGTTTTGAGTTCTCCAAGGTTTTCAGAGGCTCTAAAAACTATGGAAAGCCCCAAGACAGCTAAAGCGCCTCTGGTGGATGTTTTCCAACGTCATTGTACCCCGAACTTTGACAGATTTGTTCGGAAAGGTTTTAGTTTCAATTTGAGTGATTCCAAAGATATTTTACTTGATTGGAAACCTAAATTTTATAATGAAAAAGACAGTTCTAAAAAAAGAGCTAAAACAAAGGAGAAACAAAAATACAAAATATGAAGCGCAAAATAGGCATTTTTGAAAAGTGTAACTTATTCCTACCTATATATATATGATGCACCCTTCTCCTCCCTTCATTATGCATGACTAAGTTCTGCCTAAACCCAGAAGAAAACCCAAGAGGATGAGGCTCACAAGAAGGGGAAGAAAAGGATTAGAAATCAAAGGCTTATGGTATGAAAATTAGTAGTTTTTCATGCTCTTTCTTTGCCAAACCTCTTCTCCTCCATTCTCCTTTGTTTTCTATGATTAAAATGACATTTATAAATCTGATTTAAGGGAGAAATTGAGAGGAAAGTTCGGATTTGAAGAGAGGAGCTCAAAGAACACAAGATTCAAGTGAGAAAAAGCAAGAAAACAAGGTAATTTCTCTTCCTATAGTTGTCATTTTTTGTCCCCTTCTCCACCATTTTGCCCCACTTGAGAAAACCCTAGGAGGAGATGATTTTTAGGCAGAACCAAGCATGAATCTAAGGAAAAAGGGTGTGGAGATTAAGAATATGCAAAGGGAATTAACAAAAAACCATTAGATTTCAAGATGTAAGTTCTAGGGTTTCAATTGCACCTTGTAAAATCTGACTTTGTATGATAATTTCTAGGCCTAAGTAAGAGTTTAAATGAGCTCCCAAGATTCCTAAGAGGCTCCCCATATGCTTCTCCCTTTGAGAAAACAAAGAAAGCTCCATGGAACCCAATATGCTTCATAGCCTCGGCCTTGATGGGTTCTCCTAGCTAGGGAGAGTTTTAAATTTTTCTAAGGCCATTCTTGAGTCATATTTGATGAAATGAAAGTGAGGGGAGGCCTTGGAAAAAATTTAGAACTCATAGAAAGTGATTTGGTGTCTTAGATTCCATATTATGACCTAAAGAAGCAACATGGTGCTAGGCCTTTTGTTTTAATGGTGTGATGACTCCAAGAGGCATAAAAGGAGTCAAAGATCATGTTTGAAAGAAAAGAATGAGGCCTAGAAGTCATTTGAGAGGTGTTGCTTCATTAGGTGCCAATATGGACCATAATGGGGGTTATAGAGCAATCTAGTACTTAAGCAAGTTGTATGGTCTTAGAGATTGTTTCATGAACCTAATTGGCTCCCATATATTGTATTTAGGCCAAGAGAAACCATCTTCACCAATTTTTGGGGAGGCTTGAATCCTAAAAGAAAAGTGTGTGTTTGTAAACAAGGTAGCTCTCTCCACCTTGTCTCATGCATGGATGTGTGTTGAGCTTGTTTTAGAATGTGTGTATGTGTATTTTCAAGCTATGGAAAGTATGCTAGCATGCCTTTATATGTTATGATTCTTGATACCACATTATGTTTTAAATGAGTCAATGATATTTGTATGAGTTTACTTGGGTGTGGAGAGGCCAAGAACTCTTCCCTTGGGTGAGGATGAGCCAAGAACCCTTGAGCTTGGTTAAGACAAAGTAAAGAGTCTCCCAAAAGCAAAGTGGGCTCCTAAGAGTATAATTGAGTTTAAAGTGTTCAAAGAATGGGTGAGGCAAGTCCAAAATCCATGAGGAGAAGTGTGAAGCCAATCTAAACACTTAGTGAGCTTTTGAATGTCTTGTATGATTGATGCACATGCCAAGGTTACCTTTAAAATGTCTATGATTTCTATTTTCTCCATACATACATTTAAAAGGCTTGCTTTGCACATATTATGTATGATTAAATGGGAGATGAGCTATTGGAATTCCTTGAATCTCATCCCCTTCTTTCTAATGATCTAACATGCTAGGTGAACCAAGTGGATATGCTAATGGGAGCCAACAACCCTAAAGGAAGGAGATTGACAAACTTATGCCTTGATTTTAGCTATTTTGGAACCATAATGATGGTTTATCATGTATATGATGTTGTATAGTTAAGACATATGTAAAGATACTATTATATGGTGTTTAGATGTATGAAAATGATATATGACCACTAGCACATGTTTTGAGCATGTAATGCCATAGTATGCAAGTTTAAAGTTTGATGAATATGCGTATAAATGTGGGTTGAATGGACAAAATGAGATGCATGAGGTTTGCGACCATTTGGGTAGCTCACACAAGTCTCAAATGTGCTTTTAGACTTGCTCAAAAGGTGCCAATACCAAGGAAAGACTATTTGGCAAATTTGGTACCTCATATGGAGCCACATTTGACCATAATGGAATCCTATATCACTTTTTAGCCAAATGAGCTAGTCTTGATCTAAAATTTGGCATACAACTATATCTCATTGAGAGATTTTTGGGAAGCTTGAGAACATAATTTTTGGAGGTCTATAGAATATTTGATGAATTTTCAAAGTTGGGAATTTTTATGGATTCTGGTATGTGCACTGTTCATACTAGCAGTTTTATGTTTTGTGTTACCCCATGGCCAAATGGTGTCCAATGCTTGTGAAATTTAGTAGAAATAAACTACAGGTCATAATATTTCTATGGCCACTAAGATCACCTCATTTGGAGGTCTGAGCAGAGAGTTATGCATTTTTAAAATTTGCTGTTAGTAACAATGGTGTCTTTAGAGTTTAGTTACTGTTCCATAAGTTCCTAATGGCTAAACGTATCTGTTTTATTCTGAAATTATTTTTAATATCAATTTAAAATTTTTAGCTTTCTAGAATGACTAAATTTGTGTGATTTTAATTTTTATAGAATTAGTTATGAATTTTAGAATTTTGTATTAGTAATCTAAACAGCAGCCCAGGCAGCTAGCAACCTCAGTAGATTTTCGGATGTCAAACATTCTCCATGATTAATGTTCTGGTCTGGGCATATTTTTATTGTGAAGTAGAAATCTGAAGCTTCCCATAATGATAAAGAACACAAGATTTCAAATTTTCTAGAATTATTTATGATTTTCCAAAATTTGTGAGAAAAGAGGAAATTCTGGCCAAAAATGTAAACATGGATTTTATGTGTTCCTTTGCTTTCCACGAGTTGTAAGCCAAATTTGATGATGGAAATGAGCTATACTCATGTGTTTAAGTATGAGAATGTAATGGCTACATTCATATGGCCCATGCGACTCCGAAAGACAAATTTTACTCGTAGAGAAATGCATTTTAATTCATAACTCCCTATGCCACTATATTGTTTCCATAGAACAGACATAAGATGAGGCATGGGAATTGCATGAATTGAGTCCTAAAAGTATGGTGTTACATTTATTGGTATTAAAGCAAAGTTCCAGGCTCTCTCGGATTGGATTTGGCTTGAGGATGTAGCCATTGGGCTTTATAAAAGGCTTGTATGACTATAAAATGTCCTCTATGGGACATTGTGGGTGTGTGAAAGTAGTTTGTGGCTTTATTCATGATAAGTAAGTTGTAGAATGGTCTTAGAGTAGTTAGTGGACACCGGGAAGAGTGGCCTCTAAAGTAACTTGAGCAGAGTTGAGGGATTCGATGGCTAGAGCTTGATGAGATATGATAGCTCACCAGGATCAGTGGCAAGCCCTAGATATGAACGATGAGAATGATCTCGTTGATAGGAAGAGACTTGCTAGAGAGAGTATGTGAGGCCTAATTCTCTCGGGTAGTCATACTCAGGGTATTCCCAATTATCCCACATAACGCAGAGATAAGTAATGATGCAATGCGGTATGAGATGAAACTGTGACTACACCGAACTAGTCTAGAGGGGAAGTGAGAAAAAGAGTCACCCCTAGCCACAACACCCAAATGCCTAAATAAGTATTAGAGCATGAAAGGTTAGTCTCCTTAGGCTAGAGGTTAAGTTATAAGCTATACCCTGGAGCTTGACAGCCCGGAAGTGATAGCTGGTTATGCATGAATGAAGTGAGAGGTAGAACCCTCTAGCTTGATGATGAGCCAGTTATAAAGGCGATGAGGCTCGGGTAGTAGCTAAAGAAAAAAATCTAATCCCTAGAATAGTAAGCCAATCAGAGGCCGTTTGCCGTGATGAATGATGTGTTAACCACGGTAAATGGTAGTGTAAACACCTTGTTGGTCATATTCAGGCCAACTTGAGAAAGGAGTTGATAAGGGGTAAGACAACCCACAACGAGTAGAAACCCCTTGTATAAGTAGGGAAAAGGACAAATAAATAGTCACAGAAAATTAGTAAGAAGTCCGTGGGTCTAATAATTGAGACTGAAAAAGAGCTCAGCATAGAGAAAGTTAGGCATAGTGATAATGAGGTTGTTGAGACTCGCCTTTAAGGTGCTGACTCCAACCTAAAGTGTTACCCTGTGAGATGCTGAATAATAGAATACTAATGGAGCCTCAAATAACGTAAGATAAGACTACCAGCAGTGAGGCACCTAGCGAGTGCCCTAAAAAGGTACACCTCATAGGTAATACCTAGAAGTAAGTATGAGTAACCAGTAATAAAGGCTCACAAAAGAATGAGAATAGTTAATAAGCTACAGGTCAGATGAGATGGCTAGCTTAGGCTAAGCATAAGCTAAAGCCTGGAGGAAATGACCAGTAGCATTATCCAGGTGAGATATAGGAGTGAAAGGTTCGGTGAAAGTTCTCCCTATATCAAAAATAGAAAGATGAGACATCCTCATGTCAGGGAAACCACCTAGTAGTGGTTAGTAAAGTCCCCTAGATAGATCCCCCGATTGTAGAGTATAGTGAACAAAGAAGCGAGGAAGAGCTGAGAATTAACCATAGAAGATATGTCCTCGCTTTAGTAATAACTAAATATATAGATTAAGCTCAGAAAGGTAAATGGATATGGGTCTGATAGTTAGTTAGACGAGCTCCCTAATATGAGAATAGTACAGAGTTAAGGCACATACATGGTCAGAGCACCTAATAGAGCATAATCTTCAATGAGGTAGAATCCAGACATTAAGAATATGCATTTTGGATTGAGTTAGTAGAATCCTAGAAATAGCATACTGTGCTCCTGGGAATGAGGCTATAGAGGCTAAATAGAGAAAAAGCCTAGCTCTGATCCGAATCTAAAAATAAGCTAAGACAGACAGTTAGTGCCTTAGTACCCTCAGGGAAGCTTGAGAAAGCTAGAGATTGCCTAAGAAGGCGAGTCCTATCTTATGTAGAGAAAGAATGTAAGCCGAGAGCGCTATAGAATGACATTCCTAGGATTTTATGAAATAGAATCCTCCTTACCAAGGGATGGTCTAGCTAAGAGCAGAGTAAGAGTATGAGTAAAAAGTAGACCCCCTTGATGTTACAGAGAGTGATTAAGTAGAGGAACCCTGGGAAAATGCAGGTGCTTTTGAGCGTAAAGAAACCTGAACTAGCAACAGAAATAGCCAGTAGTAGGTAAGAGGATAAGAAAAATAGAAAGAAAAGATGTGATAGTGTTCAAGCCGAGGACATATCAGATTGAAAATAAATATTCTGTTAATGTGTTTGAGTCCTTAAGAAAGCACACTTGTCATTGGCATAAATGCCCTTCTAACATGATATTGCCTAAAGTATAAATAGCCAGGCGATACCAAGAAATCTCAGGATGTAGTAGAGGAAGAATCCTACTTTCCCCGAGTACTCTACGAGAATAGGGTAGATAGAGAAAAGTAAAAGAGGGGTACTTTAGATTATTAGAAAACTTACAATATACAGGCGATAATGGCTTTGAGCTCAGTCATGAGGTGCCCATGTATTAGTATTTGATGTTTTGGTTTGCTAGAGGCTACATGATATTAGGTCTGGCCAACCTAGTAGTAATGTGGCTTAAGTGCATAGCAAACGACGACATCAATCCCCAAAGTGTCTCGATAATCGAAAGGTATCCTAGTTAAAGAACGAGATAAGTCAGAAAAGAAAGGTAAAGGGATTCTAATAATATCATAATAGTAAGGAAAGCATGTAGAAACGGATCCCTAATAGAGGATGTTCAGATTTAGTATGCATAACTTGAGTCCCTTATAGTATGTATAAATAAAAAAGATAGGGACCAGTGTATAGCCTCTCTCCTGCCAGAGATGTTCGCCACTGATAAGCATGATTTTTATGCACTTTAATCTTCTTAACTTTGGCATTTTGATGATGGAATATGGTCTTAAAGGTTTAATTAGATTCAATTTGAATTCATTAGCCACTTTTGCACTCTAGGAATTAAAATTGCAAAATTCTTGAATTTTAATGCATAAATCATTTTAAATGAATTTTGTAAATTTTCTATTCCATCTCTTTCATTCTTTTATGCAGATTTTTGTTGGATAACTTAAGCTTTGAAGGAAAACCACAAACCAAAAGGGTTGTAGCCACATAAAGAAGAAGCAAGGAAGAAAGAAGCAAAGTCACGTGAGAAGCTTGAGCTTGGGTTTACGTTGAAAGAGAAGGAAAGAAAGGTTCGAGTTGGGTTCTGCATGAGGAGAAACCATGGGTCCTGCTACAGAATACACAAAGCAGGGGAAAGGAAACATGGAAGGAGAAGCTTAAGAGGACGAACAGCTCACACACTCATGCAGAAGTTAACGTGGAAGCACTCTCGGGCTGCTTTGCAAGGCTGGACAGCAACATGAATAAGAGGAGCTCCACGAGATGAAGCAGCGAGTAAAAACACACATACCGGGCAAGATAAAGAGTACAGCAGCTGCATGAAGTTTAACGTGAAAAAAAAAAGAAAGAATAAAGAACCATGAAGCTTCTCGAGTGGAACATAAAGGCAGCAACCATGTGGAGAACTTCCTTGAGCAGAACGAAGAAGTTGTGCCAGCTGAAACAAGAAGTAACTGGCTGGAACTCGAGAACAGCCACGTGAAGAAGCTTTCGAGCAAGCAAACAGCAGCTGTCATGCAAGTTCAACAGCAGAAACAGAGGAAAAGACGCTGGAGCTGGAGGCTGGGATGAAGGAGCTTGCCACGAGTTGGAGAAGAAATATAAACGCATAAAGAAAACGAGCAGAACGACGGGGCAGAACCAGATAAACGCATGAAGAAGAGGGAGCTGGAGATCACGTCTGGACAGCAGCAAATGAAGAGAAGAAGAAAGCTACGTAAAGATACATGCAGAAGCTACAGTTTGCATATGGATTATTATATTGAATGGGACCCACACCTTATTTCACATGCAATTAGCTACGGGAAATTGGCAAATAAGAGAGCACGTGAATGATTAAAGCTGAAGCACGTGAAAGGGGAGGAGAAATACACATCCAGACGCTGCTTTGGGCTGACGTGGGAATTAAGATGAAGATGAGGATTAGTTGCGGGATTTCAGCGTGCAGAAACAGAAGGAGAGAGACATGAACAAGGAAAGAGACGTGAACAAGGAGGGAAGGAGAAAATAAAAACTTAGAAGGGACACTGGGAAAAAAAAGAACGAGGAGAACGTAGAAAAAAGGCTGGAGACATCGAGAGGAAGAGGCAAGACGGCAGAAACAAAAAGGGAGGTTCCACCGTTGAAGAAGAAGAGTTTTTTTTTCTCTCGATGGCTGCCTCTTTGATTGATTCTCCTTCATTTGATCCCTCCATGGCAGCTTAAATTCCTTGTGGTGGCTAGCTGAAGATTGAATTCTCCTAGATGAAGATTTGAGCTCTACATCTCCTATTGAATTTGGATAAAACTCTCTTGCCCAATCTTTTGATTTTAGCATTATTTCCTTCATCAATTTGTCTAGGTTTAGCTTTTTGGTTTAGGAATTTAATTGCTAGAATTACTGGATTGAATTAAGTCTTGGATTGAACTTAATTTGAATTTTGGAATTATTTTTGATCATCATGTGTTTGGAAAAAAATTCCAGAATTAATGCTGTGCAATTGAACTCTAAATTCCTCTTGACTTTAGGCTAATTGATGCAATGGTTATTGGGTTAGTTAGCTGGAACTTTTGTGCAATTAATTGCTTGAGGGGTTAATTAATCTAATTGGTGAATTAGCATCTTGAGTGAATTGTGCAGTAGCTTTCATAAATTAATCAAATTTAGTGTAGTGTGTTCTTATTCTTAATCCAATTAATTAGTTGTTTAAGGTTTCTTGTGGTTGCAAAATTCTTTGAACAATTGATGAATTGAATCTTGGATGGTTATTCAAGAACCTTATGAGGAATGCACTAAAGAGCAAGAACTTAATCCTAAATTGGTAAGCTAAATAGAGCAAGGATAATTGAACTCTAGGGAATCCAATTGAAAGCTAGTTACCTCATTTACTTGATAAATCACTTGAACTTAGTTTTAGATTTCTAATTCTTGTCAATTAATTTTAGTTCAATTAAATTCTAGCATATCAAAACCCCCAAATTAGATCCTAATAGTAATACTTAGAATATTCTTCCATAAACAATTTAAGGCATAAACTCCTTGGGAAAATGACCTAGGTTGCACCATTATCTACAAATTTACTTTGCTACCTAGTTTTATTTGAGATTACATGACACGATCATCAGCCACACTAGTGTGTGAGATGCCCTAGTGCTAAGGCATTTAAAAGCAGAATGTGGGTATAGTTAGAAACTGCAGGATATGAGAGGAAGGCTAGAATGAGAATATGTAAAAGTAAGTGAGTCAATAGAGTAAGAAAAGAAAGTGCAAGTGAAAAAGGGGCAGAAGTGGGAATTTGAGGATCCAATGAGGAGTGATGAACAAAAATCAAAATGCTCCCTAGAATTAGTATGACGGGATCCTAGAGAATAAGATGACACATAACCCACTTCGCACGAAGAGCATGATATACTTCTGAGTTTAGCCTTAGCTATTATGAGCGATGGTAACGGGACTTAGTGAGCATGTATTTTACTATCAGATACAGTAATCTTAGGCTTTGACATCTCCTAGAGATGGATCACAATAGATTCCAGCATAGCATAGTGGGTTGCAGTAGACCCTAGCAGGGCTCTGAGAGGTCGCAGCAGACCCAGGGGTCACAGTAGATCCCACAGAGTTACAGAGAGCCCTAGCCACAACATGATAGACCTCTGGTTGAGATGACATCCTGAGATAGTTTTTACAGAGCAGTTAGTCTCAGAGACTAGTACAGTTTTAGCTAGCCTTTGTCTTAGAGACTACAGATCTCCTAAGTCTAGTAGACCATTGCTACAGAGATACGAAGGCTTTACTCAGACAGTTAGACCATTGACTAGCTCTCTTTAGAGATGGGCATAGTATATGGGAAGATGAAAGCAAGAAATAAGCTTTCCAGAGTTAGAACCAGATGAATTACTACCTAGTAGACAGTAGCCCTAACTAAGGGATAGAGAGATCCCTATATGATAGCTTATGTATTCAGAAAAAGAGGTCAGGTGCAATTCTTATATGAGGTAAGTGGTATAGTATATCTCCAGTGAACAAAACTGTGAGAACAGCTAGCATCCCATCAGAGCTTAGCAGTAGTCAGTGGTAGCAGCTTTTCAGTGCCAGTATGAGACATACAAGTTAGACCTATCAGTGTTAAAATGAGGGACTATAAAATGCCACTGCAAGTGAGCAAAGAAAGTAAGAAAAGTCCCAGCCTACAAAAACAGACGTAGTAGTAAACAGAGAAACTGGGATCATTAAAAGCAGAAACTCCTCAAAGGAGTTGTAATCCCAATAAGTAACTAAGATGTGAGGCCTATGATAGAAAGAAATATAGATTATAATTATGGGATGAGCTAGTGAGAAAGAATGTAGAGATAAATAGTGGACGGAATATGTAAATAAGCAGACAGATAGAAACCTCTTATGGCTCTAATAATTAGAAAAGATAATGAGATGTTATGAGAAGCCATTTAGAGAAGATACGGGAGATGTGATATGAAATAAGTTATCTCCCGATATGTGTAAATGAGTCTACTGAAAAAACGTTAATCCTGCAATCGGGTTAACATTAACCTGACATGATTAGTAAGCTCTCCCAGGATAGGCCTCTAGAGTCAGAAATTTCTTTCCCTTATGAGAAAGAACTAGCTAGTATTTTATAGCAATAGAGCCTTTATTAAGAGCTAGTAATAAAAGTTCCCTGGCTGGAAGAAAATTTGAAAGAATGAAATCGCTGAGAAAGCGTCTAGAGCCAAAAAGAAGGGAAAGAAAAGAATAGTTAGCCAGAAAAGAAAAGAGTAAGAGGAAGTATACCCAAAATTTTAAGGACAAAATTTATTTAAAGGGGAAGGAATGTAACATCTAGTCTCTCCGTAAACATGAGAAACACGATGTTTAGTTTCTCCGTAAATTGTAGAAATGGGCCAGATACAAAAGGAAGTCCTTGAAATAGAAGGAATTGGGGCCAACTAAAATTATGATAAAATTTTAAATATTAGAAAATAAGGATTTGAGCCTTGAGTTACGCAAAAATCAAGGCCAGAGTGATTCGAAAAATTTGCCAAAAGGCTAATGGCATTATCGTAAATATGGGTACTTTTCAAAAAACATACAGGAGGGCTTTTTAAATGAAAATTTTGAGTTCTCCAGGGTTCTTAGAGGCTCTAAAAATCATGGAAAGCCTTGAGACAACTAAAGCCCCTCCGGTGGACCGGTGGACGTTTTCCAACGTCATTGTGCCTGAACATTGACAGATTTGTTCGAAAAGGTTTTAGCTCTAATTTGAGTAATTCTAAAGATATTTTACTTGATTGGGAACCTAAATTTTATAATGGAAAAGATGGTTCTCAAAAAGGAGCTAAAACGAAGGAGAAACGAAAATACAAAGTATGAAGGGCAAAATGGACATTTTTGAAAAGTGTAACTTATTCCCACCTATATATATATGATGCACCCTTCTCCTCCCTTCATTTTGCATGACCACGTTCTGCCTAAAACCAGAAGAAAACCCTAGGGGATGAGGCTCACAAGAAGGGGAAGAAAATGATTAAAAGTCAAAGGCTTATGGTATGGAAATTAGTAGTTTTTCATGCTCTTTCTCTTCCAAACCTCTTCTCCTCCATTCTCCTTTGTTTCCTATGATTAAAATGAGGTTTATAAATCTGATTTAAGGGAGAAATTGAGGGGAAAGTTTGGATTTGAAGAGAGGAGCCCAAAGAACACAAGATTCAAGAGAGAAAAAGCAAGAAAACAGGGTAATTTCTCTTCCTATAGTTGTCAGTTTTGGTCCCCTTCTCCACCATTTCGCCCTACCAGAGAAAACCTTAGAAGGAAATGATTTTTAGGAAGAACCAAGCATGAATCTAAGGAAAAAGGGTGTGGAGATTAAGAATATGCAAAGAGAATTAACAAAAAATCATTAAATTTCAAGATGCAAGTTCTAGGGTTTCAATTGCACCATGTAAAATCTAACTTTGTATGATAATTCTTGGGCCTAAGTAAGAGTTTAAAGGAGCTCCCAAGGTCCCTAAGAGGCTCCCCATATGCTTCTTCCCTGGAGAAAACAAAGAAAGCTCCATGGAACCCAATATGCTTTATAGCCTCGGCCTAGATGGGTTCTCTAAGCTAGGGAGAGTTTTAAATTTTTCTAAGGTCATTCTTGAGTCATATTCGATGAATGAAAGTGAAGGGAGACCTTGGAAAAAATTTTGAACTCATAGAAAGTGATTTGGTGTCTTAGGTTCCATATTATGACCTAAAGAAGCAACATGGTGCTAGGCCTTTTGTTTTAATGGTGTGATGACTCTAAGAGGCTTAAAAGGAGTCAAGGATCATATTTGGAAGAAAAGAATGAGGCCTAGAAGTCATTTGAGAGGTGTTGCTTCATTAGGTGCCAATGTGGACCATAATGGGGGTTATAGAGCAATCTAGTACTTAAGCAAGTTATATGGTCTTAGAGGTTATTTCATGAACCTAATTGGCTCCCATATATTGTATTTAGGCCAAGAGAAACCATCTCCAGCAATTTTAGGGTGTGTGGCCGAAAGAGGAGGCTTGAATCCTAAAGGAAAAGTGTGTGTTTGTATACAAGGTAGCTCTCTCCACCTTCTCTCATGCATCGATGTGTGTTTAGCTTGTTTTAGAATGTGTGTATGTGTATTTTCAAGCTATGTAAAGTATGCTAGCATGCCTTTATATGTTATGATTCTTGATACCAAATTATGTTTTAAATGAATCAATGATGTTTGTATGAGTTTGCTTGGGTGTAGAGAGGTCAAAAACTCTTCCTTTGGGTGAGGATGAGCCAAGAACCCTTGAGCTTGGTTGAGACAAAGTAAAGAGTCTCCCAAAAGCAAAGTGGGCTCCCAAGAGTATGGTTGAGTCCAAAGTGCTCAAAGAATGGGTGAGGCGAGTCCAAAATCCATGAGGAGAAGTGTGAGGCCAATCCAAACACTTAATGAGCTTTTGAATGTCTTGTATGATTGATGCACATGCCAAGGTTTCCTTTAAAATGTCTTTGATTTCTATTTTCTCCATACATACATTTAAAAGGCTTGCTTTGCACATATTATATATGATTGAATGGGAGATGAGCTATTGGGATTCCTTAAATCTCATCCCCTCCTCTCCAATAATCTAACATGCTAGGTGAACTAAGTGGATATGCTAATGGGAGCCAACAACCCTAAAGGAAGGAGATTGACAAATTTATGCCTTGATTTTAGCCATTTTGGAACCATAATAATGGTTTATCATGTATATGATGTTGTATATGTACTATGAACGTTGAGACATATGTAAAGATACTATTATGTGATGTTTAGATGTATGGAAATGATATATGACCACTAGCACATGTTTTGAGTATGTAATGCCATAGTATGCAAGTTTAAAGTTTGATGAATATGCGTATAAATGTGGGTTGAATGGACAAAATGAGATGCATGAGGTTTGGGACTATTTGGGCAGCTCACACAAGTCTCAAATGTGCTTTTAGACTTACCCAAAAGGTGCCAATACCAAGGGAAGACCATTTGGCAAATTTGGTATCTCATATGGAGCCACATTTGACCATAATGAAACCCTATGTCACTTTTTAGCTAAATGAGATAGTCTTGATCTGAATTTTGGAATACAATTAGATATCATTGTGGGCTTTCTGGAAAGCTAAAGAACATAATTTTCGGAGGTCTAGATAATATTTGATGAATTTTCAAAGTTGGGAATTTTTATGGATTCTGGTATGTGCACTGTTCATACTGGTAGTTTTGTGTTTTGTGTCACTTGCTAGCCAAATGGTGTCCAATGCTTGTGAAATTTTGTAAACATAAACTAGAGGTCATAAGTTTTCTTTAGCCACTGAGATCACCCCATTTGGAGGTTTGAGCAGAGAGTTATGCATTTTTAAAATTTGCTATTAGTAATAGTGGCGTCTCCAGAGTTTGGTTACTATTCCATAAGTTCCCAATAGCTAAACGTATCTGTTTCATTCTAGAATTATTTTAAATTCATTTTAACATTTTTAGCTTTTCAGAATAACTAAATTTGTGTGATTTGGATTTTTATAGAATTAGTTATGAATTTTAGAATGTTGTATCAGTAATCTGAACAGCAGCCCAGGCAGCCAGCGACCTTAGTAACTTTTCAGATGTCAAACGTTCTCCATGATTAATGTTATGGTCTAGGCATATTTTTAGTGTGAAGTAGACAGCTGGAGCTTCCCATTATGGCAAATAACACATGATTTCAATTTTTTTAAAATTAGTTATGATTTTCGAAATTTTGTGATAGAAAAGAGGAAATTCTGGCCGAAAATGTTAACATGGATTTTATGTGTTCCTTTGCTTTCCACGAGTTGCCAAATTTGATAATGGAAATGAGCTATAATCATGTGTTCAAGTTTGAGAATGTAATGGCTACATTCATATGGCCCATGGGACTTCGAAAGAAAAATTTTACCCCTAGAGAAATGCATTTTAATTCATAACTCCCTATGCCAATATATTGTTTCCATAGAACAGATATAAGATGAGGCTTGGGAATTGCATGAATTGAGTCCTAGAAGTATGGTGTTACAATACACATAAGAGAATACATGGGCTGAGCATGACACACGAAAAGAAGAGGCTAGGCACGTGACTTTTAATGATAGGTTGGAGGCATTGATCCATCGAATAAAAACACTTCATTTCGACACATTCATTCACCACATCCAGAACCCATCGTCCATTCCACATTTAGTCATTCCATTCATTCACGACCCTTCATCCATTCCACATCCAGAGACCATCCTCTCCATGCCATTTTCTCATCCATCCTCCATTCTTCCATCCAATGAAATTTTAATTCTCCCTTGTGTCTAGCTATGAGGAGGCTCTTGGAGAAGCTTGAATCCATTAATTAGAAAGGGATTTTTGGCTAAGATTTTCATCTCTTTCTACACTTTTCTCATTCTTGTATTTTCTTGGTTAAGATTGTATTAGATTGGAGATTTGTGTTATTTATAATTAGTGGCTGGTTAGACATTAATTAAGAGATTGTTTTTGTTGATTAATTGATTGAATCAAGTTCTGAATTGTTCATTTTCCTCTAATTTTCTATATATGCCATCAAGGTGTTTAATGAAAGGCATGTGAGAGGTTGAGTGCTTGAATGTTTAATTTGAGGATTCCTTAGTGTTTGGCTAATTAATCAATTAATCATTCAATTCAAGTGTTCATTGATCCTAATGCCAAGAGTTAGCAATTTGATGTAGGATTAAGATTTCAATTCAACATTAAATTGTTAATCTCTTAATTCTTGCATGGTAATTCAAGATACATTTTGTAACATTCGGTCCTTCCATAAACGTAAGAAACACAATGTTCGGTTTCTCTGTAAACGGCAGAAATAAGTTAGATACAAAGGGAAGTCCCTAAAATAAAAGGAATTGGGGCCAAATAAAATTATGATAAAATTTTAAATATTATAAAATGAGGATTTGAGCCTTGAATTGCCTAGAAATCAAGGCTAGAGTTATTCGAAAAATTTGCCAAAAGGCTAGTGGCATTTTCGTAAATATGGGTACTTTTTGAAAAACACACAGGAGGGCTTTTTAAATGAAAATTTTGAGTTCTTTGGGGTTCTTAAAGGCCCTAAAAACCATGGAAAGCTCCGGGACAGTTAAAGCCCCTCCGGTGGATGTTTTCTAACGTCAGTGTGCCCGAACTTTGACAGATTTATTCGAGAAGGTTTTAGCTCCAATTTGGGTGATTCCAAAGGCATTTTTCTTAATTGGGAATGTAAATTTTTTAATGGAAAAGACGGTTCTCAAAAAGGAGCTAAAACGAAGGAGAAACGAAAATACAAAGTATAAAGGGCAAAATGGAAATTTTTGGAAAGTGTAACTTATTCCTACCTGTATAAATGATGCACCCTTCTCCTCCCTTCATTATACAAGACCATGTTCTGCCTAAAACCAAAACAAAACCCTAAGGGATGAGGCTCACAAGAAGGGGAAGAAAAGGAGGAGAAATCAAAGGCTTACGGTATGGAAATTAGTAGTTTTTCATGCTCTTTCTCTTCCAATCCTCTTCTCCTCCATTTTTCTTTATTTCCTATGATTTAAATGAGGTTTATAAATATGATTCAAGGGAGATATTCAAGGGAAAGTTCGGATTTGAAGAGAGGAGCTTAGAGAAATCAAGATTTAAGCCAAACTAAGCAAGAAAACAAGGTAAAAATGCATCCTATGGTTCATATCTTTCATGGCCCTTCTTCTCCATTTCGACCTAGACTAAGACAGACCTAAGGAATCAGATTTTTAACCAAACCAAAGGTGATTCTTAGGTATTTGATGGAGAGGAATAAGAATATGCAAAGAAAACTAAGAAATAGGCATTAGAAATCAAGATGCAAAACCTAGGGTTTTAAGTGCACCTTCCAATTTTTGAATTTGTATGATACTTCCTAGGTCTAAGTTAGAGTATAAATGAGTTCTTGAGACACCAAAGATGCTCCCCACAAGCTTCTCCCTTTAAGAAAACTAAGAAAACTCCATATGGCCCAAATGGTGTCTATGTCTCGGCCAAGAAGGGATTGTGTAGGTGGGGGGAGTTTTAAATTTTTCTAAGGCCAATCTTGAGTCATATTTGTTGAATAAAAGTGAGGGAAGGCCTTGGAAAAAATTTAGAACTCATAAAAAGTAAATTGGTGTCTTAGGTTCTATATTATGACCTAAAGAAGCAACATGGTGCTAGGCCATTTGTTTTAATGAGGTGATGACTCCAAGAGGCTTAAAAGGAGTCAAGAATCATATTTGAAAAGAAAAAATGAGGTCTAGAAATCATTTGAGGGGTGTTGCTTCATTAGGTGCCAATATGGACCATAATGGAACCTATAGAGCAATCTAGTGTTTCATTAAGTTGTGTAACCTTAGATTGTGGTTCATGAACTTAATTGGCTCCCATAATTTGTATCTAGGCCAAGAGAAACTATCTCCACCAAATTTTCGGTGTGTGGCTGAGAGAGGAGACTTGAAAGTTAAGGAAAAAGTGTGTGCTTGTATACAAAGTAGCTCTCTCCACCTTCTCTCATGCATAGATGTGTGTTTAGCTTATTTTATAATGTGTGTATGTGTATTTTCAAGCTTTGAAAAGTATGCTAGCATGCCTTTATATGCTATGATCTTTGATGTCATGTTATGTTTTCTAATGAGTGCATGATGTTTGTATGAGTTTTCTTGAGTGTGGAGGGGCCAAGAACTCTTCCCTTAGGTGAGGATGAGCCAATAACCCTTGAGCTTAGTTGAGACAAAGTAAAGAGTCTCCCAAAAGCAAAGTGGGTTCCTAAAAGTATAGTTGAGTCCAAAGCCCTTAAAGAATGGGTGAGGCAAGTCCAAAATCCATGAGGAGAAGTGTGAGGCTAATCCAAGTACTTGGTGAGCTCTTGAATGTCTTGTATGATTGATTCACATGCCAATGTTGCTTTTAAAATGTCTATGATTTCTAATTTTCTCCATGCATGCATTTGTGAAACTTGCTTTGCACATATTATGTATGATTGAATGGGAGATGAGCTATTGGGATTCTTTGAATCTCATCCCGTCCTCTCCAATGATCTAACATGATAGGTGAACTAAGTGGATATGCTAATGGGAGCCAACAACACTAAAGGAAGGAGATTGACAATCATGTGTTTAGCTTTGCCACTTTAACACCATGATTGTACCATATGATATATATGATGTAGTAAATGGGCTATGACCCTTGAGACATATGTAAATATGACATTATATGATGTTTAATTGTATAGATATGATATATGACCTCTAGAACCTATTTTGAGTATGTAATGCCAAAGTGTGCAATATGGAAGTTTGTTGGAAATATGCACAAGTGTGGGTTGAATGGCCAAAATGAGATGCATGAAGTTTGAGACCATTTGGGCAGCTCACACATGTCTCAAATAAGCTTTTAAACTTGCCCAAAAGGTGCCAAGACCAATGGAAATCCATTTGGCAACTTTGGTACCTAATATGGAGCCAAAATTGACCATAATGGAACCCTATGTCACTTTTTGGCCAAATGAGTTAGTCTTACTCTAAATTTTGCATGCAATTAGGTTTCATTGAGAGATTTCTAGGAAGCTAAAGATCATAATTTTCAGAGGTCTATGGAATATTTGATGAATTTTCAAATTTGGGAGTTTTTATGGATTCTGGTATGGGTACTGTTCATACTGGCAGTTTTGTGTTCTATGTTACCTGATGGCCAAATGATATCCAATACTTTTGAAATTTTATATACAAAAACTAGAGGTCATAATATTTTTGTGGCCACCAAGATCACCTCATTTGGAGGTCTGAACAGAGAGTTATGCATTTTTGAAGTTGACTGTCTTCAGTTACTGTTCCATAGGTTCTTGATGGCTAAACGTATTTGTTTCATTCTGGAATTATTTTTACTATCAATTTAACATTTGTAGCATTCCATAATGACTGAATTTGTATGATTTTGATTTTTATAGAATTAGTTGTGAATTTCATAAATTTGTATCAGTAAACTGAATAGTAGCCCAAGCAGCCAGCGACCTCTGTAGCTTCTTGGATGTTAGACATCCTGTATGATTAATATTATGATTTGGGCATATTTTTATTGTGAAGTAGACATCCTAAGATTTCCATAACGACTAAGATTACTTGATTTTGAATTTTTTAGATTTAGTTATGATTTTCCAAAGTTGGGTCAGAAAATGAAGCAAATCTGGCCGAAAATATACTTGCTTATTTTGAGCTCCATTTTGGTTTCCATGAGTTATGGGCACGATTTTGTAATGCAAATGAGTTTTAGTGATGTATTTAAATATGAGAATGCATACCATGAGCTCACATGGTCCATGTGACACCAATTGCAAATTTTTAGGTATGACGTAATGCAAATAAATTCATTATTTTCATCCCCTTTTTCATGTGCTCTCATGGAAATGATGATGTGAAGTTTATGAATGTCATGAAATGAGTTAGAATTTATGGTATTACACATTTGCTGTGAACAAAAATAGGGACTCTTAAGCCGGAATTAATCACAATTGGATTAGGATAAGGATAATGGATACCAAGAGATGAATCCAAAATTAGTCACAAGACCATCATTCACCCATAATTCATATAATTAGGTAGTAATTTGGAATTTTATTTCAATTTCAATTTACTTAGTTTAGCTAAATCAAAAACCCCCTAAATTAGGTAGTTCTAGGATCCTTTAACACTAAGAAAATCCAATTAAACATTGAATTCCATTTCCAATAGAGATAACCTAGGTTGTGTCCTATATTGTATATAATATCCAACCTATTTTTATTTTGAGGGTTGCACGACATGACACGTCAAAATTTGGATCCAAAAATTGATTTCCTTGTTTTAATTTTTCTTTATTGATTTCTTGTATTCCTTCTTAGTTTTTGCTTGTCTAATTGGTTTATGACAAGGAGCTCTGGTGAAAAATTAATTGATTTGGATCTGAAAATTAAAAGAACCTTTAAAAGACAAGTAAGGATTAAGAAAAACAAGGATAGTATAGGAATCAGTAGTTCTATTTCTTTTGCTTTTGATTGTGTACAAGGAATTGATTGTGTACATCAATTTGTTGGTGATAATATGGCTGAACAAGATAAAAGGAATGCTAACATGAATATGCATGTTCAGGCTAACTTGAATGTAAATGCAAATTTGAATGATAACATGCATGCTAGAACCATTAGAGAATTGATAGCTCCTAATGTGCATTATCAAAATCTCTGTATATAATATCCAAAATTAGATGCAAATTTTAAGCTTAAATTTGGTTTAATTCACTTACTTCCTAAATTTCATAGACTTGCAGGAGATGACCCTCACAAACATCTAAAGGATTTCCATGTTGTCTGCTCTACAATGAAGCCATAGGCCATCTCAGAAGAAAAAATTAAGCTCAAAGGATGTCCTTTTTCCCTAGCTGGTTTAGCCAAGAACTGGTTGTACTATTTACCTCTCAGTGCCATCACTTCTTGGGACCAATTAAAGAGTCTATTCTTGGAAAAATTCTTCCCTATGTCTCGTATTGCATCAATCAGGAAGGAAATATGTGGGATCAGACATAATGATAGAGAGACTTTGTATGAGTACTAGGAAAGATTCAAGAGGTTGCTAGCTATTTGTCCTCACCATCAAATTTCTGATTAGCTGCTTATTCAATACTTTTATGAGGGGCTACTGAACATGGATAGAAACATGATTGATGCTACCTCTAGTGGAGCCTTAGGTGATCTGACACCTACAAGGGCTTAGGAGTTTATTAGTAAGATGGCTCAGAATGCTCAGCAATGTGGGATTGATGTAATGTTTTCTGTGCTCCAACAGCTTGCTTTAGATCATTAGCAGCCACAGTCATCCTCTACTCCTTCTCAGACTTGTGCACCACAGTCTTACCCTACTCAGACATATTCTTATCCATAGTGCTATGCACCTGGGCAGACATCTACCTCTACTACCTTAGTGGGACCCCTGTGTGATATATGCTATTTGGCCATGCATGCTATTGATCAGTGCCCTATGTTAAAGAAGAGGATCGAAACTTGTGCTGGGATGTTTCTAGTCAGGGCAATGCAACAAAGGCACCAAAAATATGATCCCTATTCTAATACATACAATCCAGGATGAAGGGATCACTCTAACTTGAGATATAGGGGAGGGCAACAACAAAATAGATATAATGTTGTAGGACCTAGTGCACAGTCTTCCTAACCTATTAGGCAATTACTTCCTATCCAAGAGGAACCCAGAAAATATAACAGCATAGAGTTTATGATGAAGCAACTCAAGGAAAAGATGGAACAGAGTGAGGCTAGACATAGACAAGAAATGGACAACATGAAAACTCAGAATAGATATATAAAGAATGTGATTAGTCAGTTGGCTAGCTCTTTCAGTGAGGTAAAAAGCTAAGGGTCAGACCAATTACCTTCTCAAACTATTGTCAATCTAAGGAATAGTAGAAATGTTAGTGCTATCACTCTTAGGAGTGGAAAAGAGGTTCAGGGATCCTTAGATACCATTACCATAGATAAGCCGGCATCATCAAAAACACACGTCTCACCAAATGAGCCTAACAAAGAAGAGGAGCTAAAGAAGATCTTGCCTTTCCCACATAGGCCTACCCTGGGAAAGAGGCAAAGTGAAGCAGATATTGAAAAAGAAATTCTTGAGTCTTTCAAAAAGGTTGAGGTCAATATACCCTTGTTAGAGGCAATCAAGATTATCCCCAAATATGCCAAACTTCTCAAGGAAATATGTACTAACAAGAGGCATCTAAAAGGGAATGAAAAAGTCAATTTTGGCAAGAATGTTTCAGCACTCATACAGCTAACAATGTCCACTAAGTGTCAAGATCTAGGCACTTTTACAGTTCCATGTACTATTGAGAATTTTGAGTTTTCTGATGTTTTGATTGATCTTGGTATTATGTCTAAATCTATTTATTCATCTTTGTAGATAGGAGAGCTAAAACCTACTAGAGTGGTTGTGCAGTTAGCAAATAGGAGCATTGCTTATCCTTCAGGAGTGTTATAGGATGTTTTAGTTAAGGTAAAAGATTTGATTTTTCTAGCTGATTTTTATGTTCTTAACATAGAGGATGATAGATATGGATCTAGTGGATATGGCCCACTCATTCTAGGTAGACCTTTCTTAAAAACAACAAAGACAATTATAAATGTGCATGAGGGTACTCTTCAAATGGAGTTTGCTGGCAATGTGATATAATTTAATATATTTGATGCCATGAACACCCCTATGATGATAACTCTATTTTTACTATCGGCCTAATTGATATGCTAGTTGATAATGCCATTGCTAATTTTAGGGATAGTTTGTTGACTGATTCCTATGATATTGCTAACTTGGATGATTCTCTTGATTGTATATGTTCTAGAACTACTATATGTCACAGATGTACCCAGATTAGTACTTTTTATTGAGAGTAGTAAGTTTCATACATGTACTAATTATCATGGTTCTTAGACCTCTTCTTTTTGTACTAATTTCATTGTTGGTTAGCCTGTGATTGATTTGGATGATTATATTGGTCTAAGTCAATCTTCTTGTTCTAGAGATGATGTGCATGCTACTGTTTTCCTTAATTGTTCTAATGTTATTGAATTTACTGATTCTCAAGATATGTTGCATGTTGATGTCACTTCTGGATATGTTGATTGTGCTAATTCATCTATTTCCACTCTTACCTTGCCTATTGATAGTGGTATTAGATGTTGTATAACTAGTTCATCTAATAGTGATATTGATGTAGCTACTGCTGTTAGTTTTCTTATTGATATTCCGTCTGCTAATGTTCCTAAAGATGTGAAAGTTATTTTTCTATCTCTGAGTTGTTTGAACAGGTATTTGGAATGGAGGAAGTTGAAATCAAACAACTCATACCTTTAATTGAGCAAGCCCCTACCTTAGAGCTCAAACCATTGCCAGACAATCTCAAGTATACCTATTTAGAGAAAGATGAAAAGCTTCCAGTGATTGTAGCTAGTGACATTATTCTAAGGGAGGAAGATAAGCTTTTAGAAGTCTGAAGGAGGGGAAGACAAGAAATAGGGTGGACTTTGGCTAACATACCTGGCATTTGCCCTAATATATGCATGCATAGAATTCTATTGGAAGATGGGGCAAAGCTAGTAAGGTAACCTCAAAGGTGACTGAACCCACTTATTTTGGATGTAGTTAAAAGGAAGTTTCTAAACTTTTATCTACTGGTATTATATATCCTATTTCTGACAGTCAATGGGTTAGTCCTATGTAGTGGTTCCAAAGAAATCAGGGATCACAGTTGTCCGAAATGGGAATAATGAATTGGTGCCCACCTGTGTATAAAGTAGTTAGAGGGTTTGCATTGACTATAGAAGGCTTAATTTAGTCACTAGAAAAGATCATTACCCCTCCTTTTATTGATCAGATTCTTGAGCATTTAGCTAGAAAATATTATTATTATTTTTGGATGGATTTTCAAGTTATTTCTAGATATGCATAGCCTTGGAGGATCAAGAGAAGACGACATTCACATGCCCATTTGGAACATATGCCTATAGAAGAATGCCTTTTGGTCTTTGCAATGCCCCTAAAACTTTCCAGCGGTGCATGGTTTCTATTTTTAGTGATTTCCTTGAACACGGTATAGAAATTTTTACGGATGATTTCACTATATATGGAAACTCTTTTGATGATTGCTTGTGTAGTCTGGATAAAGTTCTAGCTAGTTGCATAGAGAATCACCTTGTACTTAATTTTGAAAAGTGTCATTTTATGGTTCAAAAAGGCATTGTATTGGGTCATATTATATTTGAACAGGGCATAGAGGTTGATAAAGCTAAGATAGATGTTAGCACTTCTCTACCATACCCGACATGTGTTCGGGAGGTCCGGTCTTTTCAAGGTCATATAGGTTTCTACAGAAGATTCATTCAGGATTTTAGTAAAATTGCTTTGCCATTGTCTAAGCTATTACAAAAAGATGTTGATGCATGTAAAACATCTTTTGATGATCTTAAGAAATGATTAACTTCCCCACCCATTATTCAACCCCCTGATTGGAACCTCCCATTTGAGCTTTTATATGACGCGTCTAATTTTGCTGTAAGTGCAGTTTTGAACTAGAGAGTGAATAAGAGGTCCCATGTGATAGCTTATGCATCTAAGACTCTGGATGGGGCCCAAGTAAATTATACAACCATAGAAAAAGAGTTTCTTGCTTTTATTTTTGCTTTGGATAAATTTAGGTCTTATTTGCTTGATACTAAAGTCATTATTTTTACTGATCATGTAGCCTTGAAGTACTTGCTGAAGAAGCCTAATGCAATGCTAAGATTGATCAGATGGATGCTTCTACTTCAAGAATTTGATATTGACATCCGGGATAAAAGTAGAGCTGAAAACTTGGTGGTAAACCACTTGAGCAGAATTGAAGCTCCAAAGGTAAATTCCTTACCTATTGATGATGATTTCCTTGATGAGCATTTATGTACTATACATAGTTTCTATCCTTGGTATGCTGACTTAGTGAATTATCTAGCTACTTCTGAACTGCCAGTTGATTTGAATAAATATCAGTTGAATAAGTTTAGGAGTGAAGCTAGGTATTATATTTAGGATGATCCATACTTGTAGAGACTATGCAGTGACCAAGTGATTAGACATTGTGTGCTTGATATAAAATTTGATTCTATTTTGAATTTTTATCACACACTTACATGTGGAGGTCATTTTAGTCCAAAACGCATAGTTAGGAAGGTTCTAGATAGTGAATTGTATTAGCCTACTTTGTTTCATAATGCCTTTGATTTTTGTAAAAGATGTGTCAGGTGTCAACAAATAGGTAGCATATCTAAAAGAAATGAAATGCCATAGCATCCCATTTTGTTTTGTAAAGTCTTTGATGTGTGGGGCATTGATTTTATAGGACCTTTTCCTATTTCTTTCAGATTTTCATATATCTTATTGGCTATTGATTATGTTTCAAAGTGGGTGGAAGCAAAACCCACTAGGACTGATGATTCTTCTATGATTGTAGAGTTTGTTTGCTCTTACATTTTTAGCAGGTTTGGTATTCCTAAAGCCATTATCAATGACCAGGACACTCATTTTTGTAACTGGAGTATGTACAGCTTGCTTAGCAAGTATGATGTTGTGCATAATGTAGCTACTCCGTACCACCCTCAAACAAATAGCCAAGTAGAAATTTCTAACTGGGAGGTGAAGCAAATTTTGGAGAAAACAGTGCAGCCAAATAGGAAAGATTATAGCAAGAGGCTAGATGATGCACTTTGGGCTTATAGGACTTCTTACAAGACCCCGATTGGCATGTCACCCTATCGGCTAGTATTTGGAAAAGCTTGTCACTTACCGATAGAATTGGAGCATAAGGCTTACTAGGTTGTGAAGAAATGCAGTTTGGATTTGAATGGAACAGGATCTCACAGAAAATTCCAACTCTAAGAGCTTGAAGAGATTAGATTGGAAGCTTATGATAATGCAAGGATCTATAAAGAAAAGACAAAGGTATTCTATGACAAGATGATTGCAAGAAAAGAGTTTGTTGTCGGCCAAAAAGTTTTACTTTATAAATCCCGCTTGAAGCTTTTACGAGGTAAACTTCATTCTAAATGGGAAGGTCCTTATATGGTTTTTAATGTTTTCCCTTTTGGTGCAGTTAAGCTTCTTGATGAGCAGACGGGAGCTCAATTCAAAGTTAATGGACATCAGCTCAAGCACTTTCATGAAGGAGTTCCAAGGGATGACAAGGAGGAACTCCAACTTTATGACCCACCCTGATCCCCAGTTGTTCTCTTTTCTTTCCCTTTTTATATTGTGTTAACTTTATCTATTTACTGGATTGTGTGCTGGCATTGAGGATAATGCAACATTTTAAGTGTCAGGTGGATACAAATAAATTTTTTAGTTTTGTTTTGTTTTGGTTAGTTGATTTTTCTAGTTTCTAGGCTTTTAGTCTTACTTTTAGAGTGTTGAAGTTTTCAGTTTGTGAAAAAAAAAACACCTGTGCTTTTATGTAAGTTGCTAGTATTGAGGGGATCATAGCTTTAATATATCTTGATTTGATAGGGAATTGACTTTGTGTTGAGAATGCAAGTTAAGTGGTAATTAGCTTTACTTTAATGAAATTTGATGATGGTCAATTTACCTTGTGAAATTTTTGAACCTATTACTTATTCATTTCTAGTGTGTATCCCCTATCTTGCTTTTACTCTAGAACTTGTCTTGAATCTTATTCAAGGCCACATTTATTCATTTGCCATGCATGAAAATGATAAGGCATTCCTTTCTTTTATAGCTAGAGCCAAAAAGCTATCCTACATATGTTTAATCCATTTGTTTTACCCCTTTTGAGACACATATGTTTCCCTTTTAGTATTTTAGCCATGAAAAACAAACAAATGTTTTTCCTACCTTGATTAGGATGCTTTTGATTATTAAGGGCAATGTATCTTGTTAAGGTGGGTGAAGGTGCATTTTCCACATCATTTATAGGCCGTTTGTTTACTCCTCTTTGAAAATATCCCAAGAAAAAGAGGGAGGAGAAAAAAAAAGGAAGGAAAAGAAGCAAAGCAAAAGAAAAGCATTTGAAATGTATAAAAAAAAAAAAAGAGAAAAAGAAGGAAAAGGAAAGAAAATTTGTTCTCTTAGTGTATATTTTTGTTTGTGGTTATTAGAGCCTTAAAATTCACTTGCATTCCATCCTTATTCTTATTTTAATGCTCTTGATGATTTTTAGCATCCAATTTGCTTTTTGAATTTCTTTTATTCTTTTGTTTACCACTTGTCTCATACCTTAACCTACATTACAACCATAATAAAGACCTTTTGATTCATTCATTGGCATTTGATTTTGGTGGTGGAGATGTAGATGATTGCCAAGCTTTTAGTAGTAAAGTTAAATAGGATGGAACTTGAGAGTAAGCACTTCATTCTAAACACTAAAGAGTAGAGTGATAAACACTAAACCAAGTGAGGGACTTTCATTGCATTTCATTTTTGTTAAGTGTATTGCCATGGTACTTGTTGCATTATTGCAAGTGATATGACTGGGAGAATTAAACTATTGACTTGCTTTGAGCTTCCTTATGCTAAGTGACCTATAGAACTCCATTTTTCTTGATTTCCTTTCCATTATCTCTTCCTTTGAGCTTTAGTTTTCTTTTGCCCAGGAGTGCAAAAGCTTAAGTGTGGGGAAATTTGATAATTGCTAATTTTCATATATTTTATTCCCTCTAATTTTGGCACTTTAATAATTGAATATGATTTATTGCATTTTATTAGATGATAATTTAATTTTAATGGTCATTTTCTGCCCTTTAGGAATTAAATTGCAAAATGATTGATTTTAATGCATAATTTCCCTTAAATAATTTTGTGAATTTTTCTTATTATTTGTACAGACTTTAAAAGGCAATGGGACTTTTAATGGTGGAAAGAAAAATTGAAGAACAATTTAAGGTTACAAGATCAATTGAAAGGCTAAGATTTCAAAGGCTAAAAAGCCACATTTTGTAATTAGAAATGAAGGATTTTTGGATGGAAGGCAGCTCAAGTTAAAGACATGCACCATTCCCTTCATTCATGTAGCATTTGTCCAGCAAATCATACGTGTAAGTAACACTCATAAGTAGCCACCATATCCAAAGGAGAAAGAGGCTTGGGTTCTACATTGAAAAGAGAAGTTTGAGAGGAAAAATATGAGGAAGAAAACGTAGAACAAAGGAAGTAAGTGAACATCAAGAAGAGAGCTGCATGTGAGAAGAAGATGCATGAAGGAACACATGAAGAGCTACATGAGGAGTTTAAGCTACATGGGTGAGCTACAAGCTCGAAAGAAGCAATGTGAAGGGTTTAAGAAGCAGAATGTGCCATTGCTTAAGAGGAAAAGGAAGCTAAAACATGATCATAACAGAGTTGAAGGAGTTGACGTGGGAAACTTTTAGCAAGTATACATGGAACGTACAGCCAGCCACATGCAGAACAAAGCAAAGAAGCTACAAGTTTCTTTTGATGAGAAGGCAAAGCAAGAAGCAAACTTGAGCTTGAGTGCTACATACATGTAAGCAAAATAGAGGAAAAGAAAGATGAACTAGCCAGGGGGTCTGTGAAGGAAAAAACCTATGAGTTATAAGAAGAAGAATGAGCTAAAATGAAAGAAGCTATAAGTTAAGTGGGTTCTAGTTTGAATAGGAAAGAGCATCAAGTTGAATGGAGCTTGGGCAGCTCTCATATAAGCTACATGAGCTGAATGAAGGAAGCAGGGACATGTGATCTTCACTTGAGCTTAGGTAGAGAAGAAGTGAAGAAGCAGCTGCATGAATAAGAAACACAAGGAAAGAATGCTACGGGCTGAAATGAGTTGAACACATGGGAAGCTATGGGCTTTTAGAGCTAAAAGTAGCATATTTTTTTAGATGTATGAGCTGGATGTAGCATAAAGAATGTAGAAAAGAAGGAACCTCAAAATAGAGCCTACTCATACGTGGATTTGAGAGGAAGCCCAACCATAGCACGCGATGAAGGAGCTCTCAGTTGGAGGAGTATTGGGTAGTAGCATGTAGTAAAACACAAAGATGAAGCTGCGAGTTTTAAAATGGGGATGAAAGGTTCACAGCCATCTATGGCAAAAGCAAAAGAAGAAGCTACACTAAAGCTGACGTGTGTAAAGCATATTAAGAAAAGAAACAAGTAGCTGAGCACGTGGATAAAATTAAATGAAATACATGCAAGTCACATGAGGAGATGAAAGGAAATGCACGTGGATAGAACGTGGCTACTGAAGAATCATGAAGGAAGTCCATGCATCAATTCATCCATGTCAGAAGAAACTAAGGGTTCCAGCAAGAAAAGCACGTGAGATTTTAATGAATTATAAGCTAGAATTTAGCTACAGACTGACGTAGGAGTAATTGCAAGGTGAATGAGCTGTGGGCTAGTGTGTATTAATGAAGTATGACTTGGAGAGAAAAAAAATGCATACAACGTTAGGCATTTAGCAAGAGGGAAAAAAAGTGCGAGCTAGGAGCTGGGAAAAACAACGTGATTAGATGACGTAAAAAAAAAGCTAGAGCTCCAGAGAGGGTGATTCATCGATTTCTCCATGGTTAAAGCTCTCATCATCGATTTTCTTCTATTTAAACTCTCCATGGAAGCTTGAATCATCCTTGGTGGCTAGCTAAAGCTTGGAAACTCCCAGATGCATATTTGAGCTCCACATTTTCTCACCAAATTGCATAAAAATTCCTTGCTCAATCTTTTAATTTCAGCATTATTTCTATTGTTAATTTGGCTAGGTTTAACTTATTTATTTGGGAATTTAATTGCTGGAAATTACTGGATTGGTTTGATTTCTGGATTGAGTATAATTTGATCTTTAGAATTTTAATTGTGATCATTACATGTTTGTGAAAATTCTAGAATTAGTGCTATGCAAAATACTTTTAATTTCCTCTTGATTATAGGCCAATTGATGCAATGGTTGTTGGATTTTTATGCAATTAATTGTTTGAGGAATTCATTAATCTAATTAGTTAATTAGCATCTTAAGTGGATTATACAGTAGATTTTATTGATCAATTAGGATTGTTTATAGTGTGTTCATATTCTTAATTCAATTAATTAATTTTTTAAGGTTTCTTGTGGTTGCAAATTCCTTGAGTAATTGATGAATTGAATCTTGGATGGTCATTCAAGAGCTTTTATGGGGAATACACTAATGAGCAAGAAATTAAATCCAAATTTGGTACACTAAAAATGGAGTAAGGATAATTGAATTCTAGAGAGTCCATCTGAATGCTAGCTACCATATTTTCTTAACTGTTCACTTCATTTAGTCTTAAGTTTTTTATTCTTGTCATTTAAAATTTAGTTCAATTAAATTCTAGCATTTCAACCCCCTAAACAAGTTCTAATTAATAATACTTAGAACACTCTTTCATAAACAAATTAAGGCACAAACTCCTTGCGAAATGATCTAGGTTACACCATTATCTACAAAATTGATTTTGCTACCTAGTTTTATTTGAGATTGCGCAACATAATCGTCATGGATACCAAGGGACGAATCCAAAGCTAGTCACATGTCTATCATTCACCCCATAATTCATGCAATTAGGTAGTAGTTAGTTATTTTGTTTTAATTTAATTCTTGTTATTTTAATTAGTTCAAAAAAAACCCTTTAAATTAGGTAGTTTTAGGATCCTTATACACTTAGAAAACCTAATTAAATATTGAATTCTATTTCTAAGAGAGATGACCTAGGTTATGCCACTAATTATAAAATTTAATTCAACCTAGTTTTATTTTGTGTAACACATCTATCATAGAGTTTAAGAAATAGATATAAGAGCTTTTAGAAAAGGGTTTCATTAGACTGAGTGTCCCACCATGGGGAGCTCCAGTCTTATTCGTAAAGAAGAAAGACATGAACCTTAGAATGTGTATAGGTTACAAGGAGCTCAATAAGATAACCATTAAGAATAAATACCCTCTCCCCCGAATAAATGACCTCTTAGATCAGTTAATAAGAGCATAAGTGTTTTCTAAGATAGATTTTAGGTCAGGATATCATCAGCTCAGTATTAAGGCTAAAGATGTAACTCCCTGAAATTAATTAAAGTGTTAATCATGGATTAGGCATAATTAAGAATAATTATTCAGTAATAATTGGGCAAACCATGTGAATGGAAATCTAGAGAGAAATAAATTAATAACATGGGTTTAAGATTTAATTGGGTTAGTAACTTCGTCTAAGCCTAAATTAAATTATGTAGGCCATGGTTAGGGACTAATGGAGGCCCAATGACTTTAGATGCAGATCCAACCTTTTAATGTGAGACTTGGCCCAAAAGAGAGCACCTAATGATGGTTGAATTTGATTTAGTGAGATAGAGACCCAAGACCTAACTTATATAAGCTCTTATAATTAGCCCAATAACCCTTATGCAGACCCAAATCAAATGAGCTCTTAAAACTTGGCCTAACCCATTTAAAATCTTGCAGCCCAATTAAGAAAATTTGGCCCAACAAGCATAAAACTTGAACCCAATTAGAATTAGATCTTTAGGTCAACCCATAATCCATTTAGGACCCAACTTATACCCAACTAAAACCTTAAACACATGCAGCCCCCTCCTACCATTCTGCTGAAACACAAAACACAAACACAAGAAGTATTTTCACACCTTGAAAGGGAAGCTAAGGTTCCAAGCAAGAAATCCACCATTTCTCACTTATAAGCTCAAAATTAGCCATGGTACTTGCTATTTAACTTAATCCCTTTCTCTTTCTCTTCATTTTGGCATGATTAATTTTTCATTTAAAGCAACTTTACCCTACCTAAAATCTGAAATGTGGTTGTTTGAGATTTTCTTAGTGAAATTTCATAGGTTGGGGTTAAGGGTGTTATTACATAAGTATAAACTCTTCATTTTGATGTATTTTCCATTGGTTTAAGACCCCTATAGTACACTTATAGTATAGGCCTTAATTTTGTGTGAATTTTCTTAAGGTTTAAAGTAATATTTTGATTTTTCTAGTCTAGGGAAGACAAAACCCAAAATTTGAAGCTCTTAGTGATTAGGTAGGTGTCCCTTAGGTAATTATTAGTAATTTAATTCTTTAAGCATTGGGTTATTATCATAAATGATAAATGGGATAGTAATGGACTAATACAAGGTGATAATTTTATGATATTGTGATTATAAGAGGATTTTGGTACCACTGTTAGTTTCTCAACTTGTCTACAAGTGAGGTAACTGAGGTTCATGCTAATTCCATGCATATGTTTGTTTTAATTTTTTATTTGCTACATGATTATGATTTTGAGTGCTAAATGAATTGGTTGGCTATTTGTTATATGTGATTGGATCTTGTGAGTCCATGGTGGAGCTGTGGTACGACTGCTACCGGTGTATGTGCTTCAATCGAGCATTGGGTTGTGATCAAACCCTAGATACACTGAGCCCTAATTGTGCTCATTAGGGAGTAGGTGTCATGGACGGGCCTTTCCTGATGTTATTGGCCTTTAACAAATGGAATTGTGATTGCTAGTATGCGATAGTAATCATAGATAGCCTAATTATTTTATTTATTGATATGGTTGGTATATTTTCTAATGCTTATATTAAATCATGCATATATGTGAATTAAACTAGAATATAAGAATAGAATTTGTCTTGGTTACTGAGATTTGCATCTCACCCCATTTCATAGGATCATACTTTTTGCTGAAGGCTCTTCGGGTAAGGATAAAAGGGAAGTAAGTGGATGAAAATCTATGAGTTCTAACCATGTGTGGAGAACGCTACACTTAGACTGATTTAGATAGAGTAGATGCTAAATTTTACATTCTTTTTTGTATAGCATCATCATGTAATCATGCTGCCAAGTGTAGGTTTCTGTATTTTAATTACTTAGAATATATCTATTGAGGAGTTAGGCCTCATTTTGGTTTGGTATTGGATGTATAAACTTGTAACCTTTGTTATGAACTATGTTAAACCTATGATATGGTTTACTATTTGAGAAATGTAATTATGTGATACATTGGATGTAGACCTGGACTAGTGATGTATGAAATCTCTAATGGAATATGTATTTAAATGACAATTGTTGGTAGCTTATGAAATTCTTCCTGTCATTAATCTATGAACTTACTTATATATGGTAGTTAGATGAGTAGAAATTAACACTTATTTCTTGGATTGGTAATAATAGATAAGTTGGGTAAATTAGATAGGGAAAAGCCATTAAAGCCCCCACAATTTAAGGTAGAATGACCCTAGCGTGTCACTAGAGAGAGAGTTGGAATATATAAGGTAAAATTTTAGAAGTTGTAGGACCAAAATGTGTTTTGCTATGGCTAAAATAGTGTTACCCGTGGCCAATAGAGGCAAAATTACCTAGGAGAGTACCAAAGAACAATTTGCCGTGGCTAGAAGTGTAATTAGTCATGGCAAAATATGAAAGGCCAAACTAGAAGTCATTCAGTGGGTAATTCGCCACAATGAAGTGGGGAATTGACTACGATGAAATTTTTGAAAATGTTCCAGGTATTCTAGATAGGAATTAGTCATGGTGAAAGTAGAATTTCGCCACGGCAAATAGCAAGACACGAGTGAGGTAGGCTCTAGGAGGTCTCCTCGCCACAGCAACATGTAGGCTAACCGCGGTGAATCTCCAACTCATTGTGTAAAACTTGTGAAGATATAAGAGTGAAGCCGAGAGTAATTAGCCATAGTGCAAAGACATTTAGCCATAGCTAACGGTCCTAAACATTCATTCTAACCTAGAAAACCTTAGTTTTTCCTATGGTAACCTCAAGGGATGACTTAGAAACACTAGTAGAAGATTTTTGTGAGTTGGAATTAATGGGTAATAGAATCAAAGGCTTATAAATGAGGGTTTGTTTCTCTTGTGTACATGAATGTTTGTAATTATTTGGTTGATGACTCTAATAACATTAAGGTTCAAATTTCCCTGCATTTTCTAAATGTAATTAGTCGTAATGACTTTTAACCCTGATTTATGATTATCAACCACTTACTTAACCTTAATTACAATGATTAGAAGTTAGGGTCGTCACAGAAGATATTCCTAAGACAGCATTTAAAATAAGATATAGGCATTATAAATTTTTGGTTATGCCTTTCGGGTTAACAAATGCACCTACAGTATTTATAAATTACATGAATATAGTGTTAGGCTATACCTAGATAAATTTCTAGTGGCCTTCATAGATGATATTCTCATATATTTCAAGAGTCGAGAAAAGCATGATTAGCACTTGAATTAGCCCTAAAGACCCTGAGAGAGAAATAGTTATATGCTAAACTTAGTAAATGTGGGTTCATGCAATCTCCCAGGCAAGGGTCATAGTAGATCCCTATAAGGTTCGATAGTATTACAGTGGGAGAGACTTAAGACAATGATAAAGATTAGGAGTTTTCTAAGTTTAACAGGATATTACAAGAGGTTCATTCAGGGCTTTTCTCATATAGCAATGCCACTGACTAGGCTCACTAGAAATAATATGCCATTTGTGTGGGATGAGAAATGTGAGAAGATTTTCCAAGAACCGAAACATAAGTTACAGCTCTAGTTTTAGTATCCTGACCTTAGAGAGACTTTTATAGTTTATAGTGATACCTTTAAGAAAGAGTTAGGATGTGTACTTACACAGAGAGGTCGAGTGGTAACATATGCTTCTAGATAGTTAAAGCCTTATGAAAATAATTACCCCACACACGATTTAGAGCTAGCAGCAATAGTGTTTGCTCTGAAAATAAAGAGACACTACTTATATAGAGCATCGATAGAAATTTCTAATGACTAAAGAGCCTTAAATTTTTATTTAAACGAAAAAAGTTAAACATGAGATAGAGGAAATAGTTAGATTTTTTAAAGGATTATGATTTTACCCTGAAATACTATCCTGGTAAGGCTAATGTAGTTGCTGATGTACAGGTAGAAAATCTATACACATGGCTTATATGATGATTAGAGAGCAAGAATTGATGGAGAGGTTAAGGGATATGAATCTCTTATGTCAAGTGCATTCAAGGAAATTATTAATAAGTGAAACCCGAATAGAGAATGACTTAAGGAGCCAAATAAGAAAAACCCAGTCTAAAGATGAGCATATAAGAAAGATTAGATCCTAAATATCTTAGGGTAGTACTGTAGATTTTAATCTATCTGAGGATGGCATAGTGAGGTATAGGGACAGGTGGTATGTGCCTAAAAATGTTAAGATCAAAGAAAGAGTACTAGAAGAGGCACACAAGAGCAAATATACAATTCACCCAGGTAGCAATAAGATATATCATGATTGAAAAAGATGTTTTAGTGGCTTAGGATGAAAGTAGATAGAGTGGAATATGTCTCCTGATGTCTAGTATGTTAGAAAGTTAAGATAGAATACCAAAAACTAATTAGGATACTTCAGCCCCTAGATATCCTTGAATGGAAATGGGATAGTGTAGCCATAGATTTTGTCATGGATTTACCTAGGACATCATCAGGGCATGATGTCATATGGGTAATAGTGGATAGATTAATGAAGTTAGCTCACTTATTAGCAATGAAAGCCACTTATACCCTAAATAAATTAGCCTAACTATACATCAGAGAGATAGTAAGACTATATGGTGTGCCTAAAAGTATAGTATCATATAGAGATCCCAAGTTCACTTTGAACTTATAGAGATCATTACAGGATGCTCTAGGTACTAAGTTAAGATTTAGCATAGTTTGTCACCCTTGGATAGATGACCAAATAAAAAGAACCATCCAAACCTTAGAAGACATGTGTTCTCAAGATAAAAGAGAATTAAGATACATACTTACCTCTAGCAGAGTTTGCCTATACTAATAGTTACCAATCTGACATTCAGATGGTATCATGTGAGGCATTGTATGGGAGGAAGTGTAGGTCCCCAATTTGTTGGGTTGTGCCTAGAGAGAGGAGCCTTATAGGCTTAGAGTTAGTGGACCAAACCTTTAGATGGATTGAAACCATAAGAAAGAAACTTCTAATGGCACGGAACAGGCAGAAGTCCCTTAGCAACGGTGAAGATAAGCTAAAAGTCCCTAAAAGTGGGTGAGACAAAGCCAAAAGTCTCTAGAAAAGTGAGGCTTAGTCAAGAGTCCCTTGAAAGTGGGTAAGGCAAGTCTAAAAGTAATAAGGAAAATGGGTGAGGCTAAACCATTATCTTGGCAAGCCTATATATGAAGAATATGTCTTCTTAAATGTGAGAATTATTCCATGTATATGAATGAATTTCAAGATAGTCATGCATGCATTATTGGACTTGAAATTGCATCCATCATGTATGTTTGAAAGGGTGAAGAGCTATTAGGATTCCTGGAATCTTATTCTTTCCTCTCCATTTCCTTAACATGTCTAAGTAGACCAAGTGAGCAAAGAAATGCAAGTCACTACACTTGAAGGTAAAAAGATTGACAAAAGATTTGCTAAATGCATGTATTGTAACCATTCTATTGTCAAATGACATAACCTTATGATGTATAACCTCGTGAACATATGTATATACATGGATATGTGAAAGTATGTATGAGAATTGGAAGCATATGTATGAAATGGAATGCTTCTGACATTGAAATGCCAAGTTATGTATATAAGTTCTTTGTGTATAGTGTAACAACGGTAAATTCCGTAAAATGACGAAATAAGTTGTATAAAAGTAAGTCCTTAAAATGAGCTAGATAATGTCTTAAAATATTTGGGTAGTATCCTAGGCTCCTAAAAATAATAATCTTAGGCTTAGACAGTAATAAAAACAAAGTTAGGACGGTGAAGTAAAATTGTAACGAAACTTGACAAAACATAATGGCATTTTCGTAATTACACACAAATTTCAGAAAAATCTCATAGGAGTGCTTTTTAAATGAAAATTTGAGTTACTTAGGGTTCTCAGAGTCTTTGAAAACTATAGGAAGCCTAGAAACAGTTAAAGTCCATCTGGTGTATATTTTCCAATGACAGTGAGTCCGAGCTTTAATGGATTCATTCAGGAAGATTTTACCTCCAAATTGAGTGATTCTAAAGGCATTATTATTAAATTGGGAACCTAAATTTTATGATGGAAAAGACAGTTTTCAAAACGGAGCTAAAATAAAAATGCCATTATGAAAGGGCAAAAGTGAAATATTTGTAAATAAAATGTTTTAAAAACTTTTACATAAATCACACCACTTCTCCCCCCTTCTTAAACCAACCTTGCATTTGCAAAAAACTAGGGGATAGCTGATGGGCTTGTCATACAACCCTCAAAATAAAGGTAGGTTGAATTAAAAATGCATATAGTGGCATAACCTAGGTCATCTCCCTTGGAAATGGAAATCAATGCTCAATTAAGTCTCTAAGTGTTAAAAGACTCTAAAAATTTCTAATCTAAGGGGGGTTTTGATCTAATTATACTAAGTAAAATCTAATTGAATTAAAATTTCTAAACACTACCTAATTGGATGAATTGTGGGTGGAGAATGGTCTTGTGACTAGCTTTGAAATTATCCCTTGGTATCCACTATCCTTATCTTAATCCAATTATGATTAATTCTAGCCTAAGAGTTTCTAATTGTGTTCATTAGCAAATGATCTTGAATAACCATTCAAGATTCAAGAGACTAACAAGTTAATGTTGAATTGAGACCTCAATCCTACACCAATTCATTAACTCTTGTCTTTAAGATCAATGAACACCTAACTTGATTAATTAACTGATTAATTAGCCTCTGATTCATCATCCAAAAATGTTTAATTAACTAACTAAACATCAAGGAATTCTCAAATCAAGAAATCAAGCACATAATCTCACTCATGCATTTCATCGAACACCTTCGTGGCATACATGGAAAATTAGAGAATAATGAAAAATCATATTCCAATCAAACCAATTAATCAACAAAAAAGGCTTCCTAATCAGTGTCTAACCAGCTACTAATTAATTACACAAATTTCCTAATCAAATACAACTTAACCAAGATTGTACAAGAAAAAGAAAAAGTGTAGGAAATTGAGAAATCTTAGGCAAAATTTTGCATTCTTATCCAAGGATTCACACTTCAGCCGAGGTTGCTTCCAAGCTAGCCTCAAGATGGATGAATTAGAGCTTCATTAGTGGATGGAAATGGAGGAAAAATGGCATGGTATATCACTGGAGTGGGCGAAGGGGTGGAGAGAATGGAAAAAGACGGAGGGGGTGAGTGACGTCGTGAAATGGAATGGGCCAATGACGGAATGGACGAATGACATGATATTGAATGGATCCCTCCTTTTCACGTGCCCTTTCTTTTTCATTCACGTGTTCAGCCTTCCCATTTGCCTGTGGCTAAATGCATGTGATATAAGGTGGGCCTACTCCTTTTATTTTATTATAATCCACATTTTGCTTCAGCATTTCTTCTGCTGCATATTCCTCATGCTTTGTAGTTCTGCGTAGCAATCCACGTTTTGCTTGAGTTGTAAGCTGCTGCCATTCCATCTTGATTCTTCTTTTCTTTACTGCCATCCCATCATTTCAACGTGTTTCTTCCAATCTAGCTCAGTAAGCTTCTTTGAGTTCAGAACTGCATGCGTGTTTCTCCACTCTAATTCTGCCTTTACGTTGCTGTCCAGCTCTTTCATTCTGCAGCTTTTCCACGAGTTTCCTCGTTGCTTCATTTGGTTCTGCCCAAGCATGGTTCTTCCATGTTACAGCCTTGCTAATCCATGCTTTATGCGTTTATCCCTGGACTCGAGCATTCTGCTGTTCTGGAGCTACAAAACATGAGAGCACGTTCTGTTTCCCTCCATTTCTGCTCAAGTTTGTGAGCTGCTGGCCGTGGCTGACTCTGTTTTTGCATGCATATGTTTCTATTTTAGCTTTAAACCCATCATTTTTCCACGTTAAAGTTGTTGCTTATACTACTTCTTGCTCATGCAGCTGCTCTTTCATTTAACTTGGCTCCTTTCCACATTGTTTCTGCATGCTTGAATGCCAATCAACGTGCTCATTCTCTTTGTGCAGTTCCACGTTGGCTCTTATTCTTTCTTGCCATGAGTCTTCTTCATGTTGTCTCACACATCCAGCTTAAAGCTTCTGTTCATAGACTTCCCTGTAGCTTTACTCGAGCTTCTTCTACTCTATTTCTCACATGGCTATTCTTTCTATGAGTTTTCTTCCTCTGTTCATGCTCTGTTTTGCACGTAGTATTTCCTCTTCTCCATGCACGTTGCTTCTTCTTTATGTGGTTGCAACCCTTTTAGTTTGTGGCTTTCCTTACTTGTGACGACCCTAATTTCTATTCATCATAATTAAGGTTAAACACGTGATTAGTCACTATGAAATATGAAAATATGGAAAAATTTAAACCTTAATGTGATTAGAGTCATCAATCATACAATTACATACACTTATATTCATTAAGGAATTAAACATCCATTTATAAGCCTTAGATTCCTTTACTTATCAATCAAAACTCATCCCAATGACTCTAGATCATCTGTTATGGTTAAAATATGGAAAACCAGGGTTTTCTAGGTAATATAAGTGTTTTAGCGTGTTAGCCGCGGCCAAATTACCATTCGCCGTGGCCAATTCCTTTTTGTCTTTGCTTCTCTCTTCGTCACATAGCCGCGGCGAGTTGGACCTTCGCCGCGGCCAACCTACATGGCGCCGTGGCGAAGAAGCCTCCTGGAGCTCCCTCGCTCGCCTCTCGATATTGGCCGCGGCCAATTTATCCTTTCGCTCCGGCCAATTCTTCTCTGGAATACCGGGGATATTTTCCCAAAAGTTCACTGCGGCCAATTCCATAATTCACCGCGGTGAATTTCTCTCTGGATGACTTCCAGTTCGACCTCTCACATTTTGCCGCAGCTAATTTAAGTTTCGCCGCGGCGAATTACTCTCTGGAACTCTCCCTGGGCAACTTCGCCACTATTGGCCGCAGCCAACCATATTTTAGCCACGGCTAAACTCCCCCTGATCCTATAACTCCAAATTTCTTGCCTCCTACTCTCCACTCTCCTTCCATTAACACCCTAGGGCTCCTCTATCTTCATTGTGGGGCTCCAATGTCCTTTATTAGTCTAATTTAACCAGTTAATCTACCCACTCTAAATCAAGATTTAATGGGTCATTTTCTTTTCTCTAATTATCCTATGACAACAAGTCCATATATCAGCAAGTTTGTAAGATAACAATAACATGAGTTCATAGTAATATATATCAAGATTTCACTTCCAATAATAAGCTATTTCTGACTTCAACAAGGCTCATAGCAAATATTATAAATCCATACATCAAATACCAGTTTACAGTAAAGCCTACTCCTCAATAAGTACATGGTATATTATCAGAATACAAATTCCTACACTTGGCAATATAGATACATGATGATGCTACACAAGCCTTAACAAAATTAGCATCTATCCTATTCTACTCAGACCAAGTGTAGCTCCCCCACACCGGGCCTCAGCTCATGGATGTTCATCCACTTGCTTACCCTTATCCTTACCCGAGGAACCTTCACTTGAAATATTAATCCCACAAAATGGGGTGAGATACACATCTCAGTAACCAAGGCAATTCCATCATATGATCCAGTTTAATTAACATATATGCATGAATCAATTTCGACATTCGAAATCATATCAGTTATCTCAGCAAATGAAATAATTAGGCTATCGTGATTACTATCCCATACTAGCAATCATATATTTAACATGTTAAAAGCCATTAACACCGGGAGAGGCCCGTCCACGGCACCTACTCCCCATTGAGCACAACCAGGGTTCAGTGCATCTGGGGTTGATCATACCCGGTGCTCGATCGTAGCACATGCACGGGTGGCAGCCGCACCACAGCTCCACCATGGACTCACAAGGTCCAATCATCATACAATAGATAGCCAACCAATTCATTCAGCATTTCAAATCATTCATATATAGCAAATATGAAATTAAAACTGATACATGCATGGAATTAATGTAAACCCGGTTACCTCACTTGTAGACAACTTGTAACAGCCACCACAAATTCCAAATTCGGATTCAAGTATCTCCCACCAGAATTCTCAATGTTTCACCCAAAATCCTAAGCAAATTCGTACCAAATTAATACCCATAATATAAATAAGCTATGGGGGTCTCAAACCATCAAAGAAAGCATCAAAATGAGGGTTTAAACTCATCTAATATCAGCTCTAACTTCAACCTACGAATTTCATCAAGAAAATCCCCAAATAACCACATTTCAGATTTTGGGTAAAGTGAAAATCCTCTAAATGAAAATCTAATCGGACCAAATTAAAGAGAAAGATGAGGGGATTAAGTTGTATAACTATTACCTTAGCCAAATCTTGCTCTAAGTGTGTGAAAATGCAGAATTTTTGCCCCAAACCCTAGCCTCCTTCTCAACCTCCGAATTTACCTTTTAAGTTTCAGAAAAATGAAGGTGTGGCTGAAGCATTAGGGTTTTAGATGGGTTTTAGTTGGGTCAAGAGGCTGGGTCATGGGTTGCTCCAAGTCTAAATCCAATTGGGTTTCAGATTTTGCTTATTGGGCCAATTTTTTAAGTGTTGGGCTGCATAATTCTGTTGGGCCAGTTTTCACACATTGGGTTGCTGAAGTTTAATGGATTTTGGGCCAAATTTGAAGGGCTCACGGGCTTGGGTCTGCACAAGGGTAATTGGGCCACCATTGGCCTCTTATCATGATTTAATTAATTTGGGCCTAAATGTAAATCTCTATCTTAAATAAATTCTTAACCCATATTAACAATTTATCTCTCTAGAATACCTATTCACTAACTTGCTCAATTATGCTCTATTAATTATCCCTAATTAATCTTAATCCATAATTAACACCTTAATTAATTTCGGGGTGTTACATTACTCTTCTTCAAAACAAAATCTCCTTCAAAGCTCCAATTGCCCAACAAAAATCTACATAAAAGAATGAAAGAGATGAAATAGAAAATTCACAAAATTCATTTAAAATGATTTATGCATTAAAATTCAAGAATTTTGCAATTTTAATTCCTAGAGTGCAAAAGTGGCTAATGAATTCAAATTGAATCTAATTAAACCCTTAAGACTATATTCCATCATCAAAATGCCAAAGTTAAGAGGATTAAAGTGTATAAAAATCATGCTTATCAATAGCTCATCCAAAAGTGGCACACAAGAAGAGCTAAGAAAGGTGGAAGAAAAAAAGGAAGAAGGTAGGAAAATTTAAAGAATTTCATGCTTTTTCTTCTTACAACTTTGTTCCTCTCCTTCTAAGTTTTCTTTCTATGGTTTTATTAAGATGTCTAGTTCTGTTTTGAGCTTAGAATAGAGGGAGGGTAGTTTAAAAATTTGAGGAGAAGAAAACCAAGAAGAAAAGCCTTTGAAAGCAAGTTTGAATCCAAGGTAGATATCTTAGTAACCTTGCTTCTTCTTCTCCTTCTTGTGTGTGTATGTTTCGGCCTAAACTAGAACCATATGGGGGAAGGATTTTCTATCCTAGAACAATAGAGAAACTAGGGTTTTGGACCATGGGGAAGTAGAATATGCCAAGAAATTGCAAGAAACACTAATAGATTTCAAGTTAGCAAAGTGTAGAACTCTTGAATAGTTTGTAAAATCTATTTTGATTCTTGAATTTTCTTACATATATAAGTGTTCAATTGTGCTCCTAAGACCTCTAAGAAGCCTCCCAAGTGGCTCTCCCATCAAGGAAAAATCAAGAAGTCCATAAACCCTCTCCCCCTCTCATATCTTTGCTTAACCTAGTTGAATGGGCTAGAAAGTGTTTTAATTTATTCTAGCCTTGGTTTGGGACTTCATATGATGGTAGAAGGTTGAAGGAACCCTTGGGAAAAATTTCGGAGTTATGGTTTGGGAGATGAGACAATGGTTTCCATAATAGAGCCTTATGAAGTAACATGTATCTAGGCTTATGTAAGTGAGTGTGTGATGGCTTCATAAACCTTAAATGAGGTCAAAAGGCTTAGAAATAAGAAGAGAATGAGGCCTAGAACTTGAATTGTGAAAGTTTCTTCAATAGGCCACTAATAGAACCATTATGTAACCTATGGAACCACTTATGCCCTTAAAAGTAAATGTAGTGTCTTGGCTTGCTTCAAGAGTATAATTGTGTGTTATTTATGATATTTAGGCTAAGAGAATCTCAACCCACCTAGGTGTACTTATGGTACCAAAAAAGGGAAGGAGAAAGACCAAGTAAAGCTTGCATAAATACCAAGGTAGCTCTCCACCTCATTCTCTTTGCATTCTTGGTTGTATAAATGTCATACTATATTATTTCTAGTATCACCTTACTCATTCAAGGTGGATTACACATGTTATCAAAGGAAATTCAAAAAAATACATTAAACATAATGAATTTAACAGCATTACGTCAGGGTTCAAAATTCTATCCCACATCATATAGGTCTCGTGAACTCATCAATAACATTCTTTAATTACTTTCCATCCATATAAATCATAAATATCCTAAAACTTTGCATAAACCATAGATTAAGAGCTAAAAACCAAAAATATTTATGTTTTACCTCAGGTCAGAATTTTAATTTTCTGCTAGCAAATTTAAAAAATTATAACTAAACCTAGAAAAATTGAAATCAAGCAACCCATACCTTTTTGGAAAGCTCTGGATGTTAACATTACATAAAAATAATTCTAAGCCTCTGGACCATGTTTGATAACAGAAAAGGCACGAAAGCCAGATTGCCTAGTATTACTAATATAGCTTACTGATATGAACTTTGAAAATGTACAATTAATTCCAAACAAATCTAATCCATGAAAGATGTCCCAATTTGGAAAAATACAGATGTTAACTAGAGGGAAAAAATAGTTTTAGATTAATCTAAGAGCATTCAGACCCTGAAAATCAATTAAATAATGCTAGGGGTCTGGCTGTGCACTTAGAATATAATAGAAATTCCAAAAATTTATATCTCCCTCTCCAGACATCTAATTAAGGTGATTCTAATTGGCATAGGTCACTGGGAAGGCCTATTTTTTCTCTATAAAATTTCATAGCTATTGGACATCATTTGCCTCATGAATGAGAGAGATACATTTTTGGACTATATGAACAGTACCGGTACCAAAAATCAAAAAATTTGCTAACTTCAAAAATTTGCCAAAAATTTTGTAGACTCCAAATATTATGCACTTTAGCTTTCTAAAAATCTCTCAACAAGATCTATTTGCATGCCTAATTTTAGATCAAGAAGAGATAGATTTGCCTTAGCTTACCATTATGGTTATTTTTGCATCTTATAAGGCAACAACTTGGTCCAAATGGCTTTCCCTTGTGTTTGGCATTTCTTGGGCAAGTTTGATAGCATAAATACAACTTGTATGAACTGTCCAAGTGGTCCTAAACCTCATACATCTCATTTTGGTCATTCCACATCCAAGAATACACTAACAATCATGAGCCATACAAGGTAAAAGTCTCACAATTTCATTACTTTAATGCTAATTATGGTTCTTACATCATTCATACATGCTATTACATTTGTTCAAAGGTCTACATCTCCAAAAATAATATATACACATTCACTTTGATAATTAAATACAAGAACGCTACACAATTGTCAAAGTTTGGTCTCTTAAGATCTTTGGTTTGCATTTCTTGCTTCTTGGGCACCACCTAGACGTATTATGATGAAGAAAGGAAGGGGAGTGAGATTCATAGAATTTCAATAGCTCACACACCTATTCACATACACATTCATGATATACACACATCAAGGGCACAAGTATGGAAGATGAATCAATCATAAACATATAAAACCATATTTGTATACCATACTTTCACATCAAATTCAAACGTGAGCTCTAGGGATTTTTGGTTTTGCCTCACCCTATTTCTAGGACTTTTGGATTTGTGTCACTCTTGCCCTATGGACTTTTAACTTAACCTCACCCATTCAAGAGACTTTTAGCCTTGTCTCACCCATGCCTTGAGACTTTTGACATTTCCTCACCCTCATTAAGGGACTTTTGGCATTACTTCACCTTTATGAGAAATTCCCACAATCAATGTTATTTAAAACAAGACATTGGTACTAATGCAATATCAAGACATCAAGTGGTATGTTCTCAAGTCAAAAAAGCACACACACAAGCACACAATGACATATATGCAACCAACAATAAAAAGAGAATGAGGTGGAGAGCTACCTTGGTATTTATTCAAGCTTTACTTAGTCTTTCTCCTTCCCTTTTTTAGTCCCATAAGCACACTTGGGTAGGTTGGGATTCTCTTAGCCTAAGCATCATAAATAACACACAATTATAATCTTGAAGCAAGCCGAGACACTAAATTTACTTTTAAGGGCACAAGTGGTTCCATAGGTTACATAATGGTTCCATTAGTGGCCTATTGAAGCAACATTCACAATTCAAGTTTGAGGCCCCATTCTCTTCAAATTTCTAGGCCTCTTCACCTCATTTAAGGTCTTTGAAGCCATCACACACTCACTTACACAAGCTTAGAAACATATTGCTTCATAAGGCTCCATTATGGAAACCATTGTCTCATCTCCCAAATCAGGGCTTCTAAATTTTTCCCAAGGGTTCCTCTAACCTTCTACCACCATATGAAGTCCCAAACCAAGGCTAGAATAAATTAAAACACTTCCTAACCCATTCATCTAACTTAGGCTGAGATATGAGAGGGGGAGAGGGTTCATAGACTTCTTGATTTTTCTTTGATGGGAGAGTCACTTGAGAGGCTTCCTAGATGTCTTAGGAGCTCAATTAAACACTTACATATGCAAGAAAATTCAAGAATCAAAACAGAATTTATAAACTATTCAAGAGTTCTATACTTTTCTAACTTGAAATCTATTAGTATTTCTTACAATTTCTTAGCATATTCTACTTCCTTATAGTCCAAAACCTAAGTTTTTCTCTTGTTATTAGATAGAAAATCCTTCCCCCATATGGTTTTGGTTGGGCCGAAACATACACACAAGGAGGAGAAGAAGAAACAAGGTTATTAAGATATCTACCTTGGATTCAAGATTACTTTCAAAGGCCTATCTTTTGGTTTGCTTCTCCTCAAATTTTCAAACTACCCTCCCTCTATTTTGGGCTTAAAACAGAACCAAACATCTTAATGAAACCATATAAAGAAAACTTGGAAGGAGACGAACAAAGTTGCAAGAGGAAAAAGCATGAAATTCTTTAAATTTTCCTACCTTTTTCCTTGTTTTCTTCCTCCTTTCTTAGCTTTTCTTGTGCACCACTTTTGGATGAGCTCTCCCCTGGTTTTTGGTAGATACAAAGGTCGGTCTAAGAAGAGAGGAGAAGTGGTGTGATTTATGTGGAAGTTTCAAGAACATTTCATTTACAAAAATTCTACTTTTTCCCTTTTGCAATGGCATTTCTGTTTTAGCTCCTTTTTGAGAACCATCTTTTCTATCATAAAATTTAGGTTCCTAATTTAATAAAATTCCTTTGGAATCACTTAATTTAGAGCTAAAACCTTCCTGAACAAATCCATTAAAGTTCAGGCTCAATGTCATTGGAAAATGTACACTGAAGGGGCTTTAATTGTCTCAAGACTTCCAATGATTTTTAAGGCCTCTAGAAACCTTGGGCAACTTAAATTTTTCATTTAAAAAGCCCTCCTATAAGCTTTTCCAAAAATTATGTGTAATTACAAAAATACCACTATATTTTGTCAATTTTTGTTACAATTTTACTTCACCATCTTAGCTCCATTTTTATTGTCGTCTAAACTTGGAATTATTATTTTTAGGAGTCTAGGATACTACCTAAATATTTTAGGACATTATCTAGCTCATTTTAAGGGACTTGCTTTTATACAACTGCTCATTTCTTTGTTTTACGAAATTTTCCGTTTGTTATATTTTTCACCCCCTTTAAAATAAATTTTATCCTCAAAATTTACTCAAAATTTAAATACGTACCTTAGGAAAATAGCTCTTGATATTTTTGTCTCATTTCATCTTCCACCTCCCAGGTTTCCTCTTCAAATGTCAGACCTTTCTAAACCACTTTCACCAGAGGAATGTTCTTATTTCTTAGCTGTTTCAACTTAGCATCCACAATTCTCTCCGGTTTCATTACATAGAAAAGATTTTCCTATAATTGAATATGCTCATATTCTATGATATGTGAGGGGTTCTGGTAAGTGCTTTTTCAGTTGGAAAACATGAAAAACATTATGAATTTGGGCTAGGTCAGAAGGTAGGGCTATCCAGTAGGCCATAGGTCTAATTCTTTCGAGGAATTCAAATAGACCAATATACCTAAGACTGAGCTTCCTTACCTTTATAGACCAACCTACCCCAGTCACTAGAGACACTTAGATGAATACATGGTCTCCAATCTCAAACTTTAACGACTTCCTTCTCTTATCGACATAATTCTTCTGCTTACTCTGGGCCATAAGAAGTTTCTTTCTAATCATTTCTATCTGTTGGGTGGTCTGGTCCATTATCTCAGGTTCTATCAGACTCCTCTCACCTAGCTCAACCCAACACAGAGGGGATCTACATTTTCTCCTATATAGAGTTTATAAGGGCTATTTGAATACTGGAATGGTAATTGTTGCTATACATAAATTCTACTAATGGCAGATACACATCCCAGTTACCCCTCATCTCCAATACACATGCCCTCAACATATCTTCCAGGGTTTAGATGCTCCTCTCAGTCTGACCATTTATCTGGGGGTGATAGGCAGTGCTAAAATGCAACTTGGTCCCTAAGGCATGTTGTAATGACCTCTAGAAGTTCGATGTGAACCTGGGTTTCTATTTAATACTATGCTATTGGGTACTCTGTGAAGTTGCACTACCTCTCTTATGTACAACTAGGCTAATTTATCTAATGTATAGGTAACACTAATAGCTAGGAAGTGCACAGACTTCATCAATCTATCTACAATCACCCAGATAGCATCATGTCCAGAGGATGTTTTGGGTAACCCCATAATTGTAACATTATAATTTCTAGCTCATTTCATGTCATTCTTAAGCATTCTATCATGATCCATATAGGCTTCCCATAGAAAAAGTAAGGAAAATGGGATTAATTTTGCTTTGCGTTATATCAAAAAATTCATTTCAGCTAGTGTTACATGGACCGTGTGAGCTCATGTTATGTATCCTCATATTTAATTATATCATTACAACTCATTTTCATCCCAAAAGCATGCCTACAACTCATGGAAATCGAAATGGGGTATGGAAAATGGAAGTTCATTCTCGACCAGAAATTGGCCTCCTTTCTAGGCAAACTTTGGAAAATCATAACTAAATCTAAAAAATTTAAAATCTTAAAATCTGGGTTATTCTTGAAAGCTTAGGATGTCTACTTCACATAAAAATATGTTTAGAGTATAAAATTTATCATAGAGGATGTTTGACATCCAAAATAGTCCAAAGGTCTGACTGAATTTTGGAACTATCACAAAATTCTATAGAAAAATTTGAAAATGTCCAATTAATTCCACAAAAATCCAATCTATGCAAATGATACCAATCTGGAAAGATTTGGATGAGAAAAAATATCTCTAGATCAGTTCATCAAGCCCAAACCTCGAAATTCAATGGAACAGTACTTCTGGTCAGGCAAATTTACTGATACTAGATAGAAACTTTAGAAATTCATATCTCCCTCTCTAGAGTTCCAAATGAGGTGATTATAGTTAGTACAAGTCACTGTGATGGTATAGTTTCTTTGTATAAAATTTTATGAAAATTGGACATCATTTGAGCCTCATGTGACAGAATGCAATTTTAGATAAATGAATAGTGCAGTAGACCAAAATCATAAAAATTGCCAACTTTGAAAAATTATCAAATATTTTGTAGACCTCCAAAAATTATAATATTTATCTTCCTAAAACGCTCTCAATGAGACCTATTTTCATACCAATTTTCAGATCAAAACTAACTCATTTGGCCAAAAAGTGACATAGGGTTCCATTATGGTTAAATTTAGCTTTATAAGGGGTACCAAACTTGCTAAATGGCTTTCCCTTAGTGTTGGAACCTTTTGGGCAAGTTTAAAAGTATATTTGAGACTTGTGTAAGCTTCCTAAATGGTCCCACTCCTTATGCATCTTATTTTGTCCATTCAACCTACACTTACGCACATTTCCATTATGCTTTGACATTGCATATTTTGACATCCATACTCAAAACAAATGCTAGAGGTCATACATCATATTCATACATCTACACATCACGTAATAGTATATTTACACATGTCTCAAGGGTCATGGTACATTTACATCATCATATATATCATATGGTACAATCATGATTTTAAAATGGCAAAAGCTAAATATATGATTATTAATCTCCTTCCTTTAATGTTGTTGGCTCCCATTAGCATATCTACTTAGTTTACCTAGCATGTTAGATCATTGGAGAGGAGGGGATGAGATTCAAAGAATCCCAATAACTTATCTCCTATTCAATCATACATAATATATGTAAAGCAAGCTTTACAAATGCATGTATAGGGAAAATGGAAGACATGGACATTTTAAAAGCAAACTTAGCATGTGAATCAATCATACAAGACATCCAAGAGCTCACTAAGTGTTTGAATTGGCCTTACACTTCTCCTTATGGATTTTGGACTTGCCTCATCCATTCTTTAAGAGCTTTGGACTCAACCATGCTCTTAGTAGCCCACTTTATTTTTAGGAAACTCTTTACTTTGTCTCAACCAAGCTAAGGGGTTCTTGGCTCATCCTCACCAAAGGGAAGAGTTATTGACCTCTCTACACTCAAGCAAACATCATGTACTCATTTAGAAACATAACATGGCATCAAGAGTCATAGCATATAAAAGGATGCTAGCATACTTTTCATAGCTTGAAAATACACATACACACATTTTAAAACAAGCTAAACACACATCCATGCATGAGAGAAGGTGAATAGAGCTACCTTGCACACAATCACACACTTTTTCCTTGGATTTCAAGCCTCCTCTTTTGATCACACACCCACAAATTGGTGGAGATGGTTTCTCTTAGCCTAGATACAATTTATGGGAGCCAATTAGGTTCATGAAACACATTCTAAGGCTACATAACTTGATGAAACACTAGATGGCTCTATAGGCTCCATTATGGTCCATAATTACACGTAATGAAGCAACATCATACCATTAAAACGAAAGGCCTAGCACCATCTTGCTTCTTTAGGTCATAATATGGAACCTAAGGCACCAAATCACTTTCTATGAGTTCTAAAATTTTTCCAAGGCCTCCCTTCATTTTCATTCACCAACTATAACTTAAGTATGACCTTAGAAAAATTTAAAACTCTCCCACACACATAGAACCCTTCTTGGCTGAGACTATGAGCATTCTTGGGCCACTTAGAGTTCTCTTAGTTTTCTTGAAGGAGGAAGCTTGTGGGGAGCATCTTAGGTGTCTTAAGAACTCATTTATACTCTTAATTAAACTTAAGAAGCATCACATAAGTTCAAAATTTGAAAGTTACACTAGAAATCCTAGGTTTTGCAGCTTGAATTCTCATGCCTATTTCATGATTTTCTTTGCATATTCTTATTCCTCTCCATCAAATACCTAAGAATCATTCTTGTTTAGGCTTGAAAATCAGATCTTCCTAAGGTTATTAGTGTAGGACAAAATGGAGAAGAAAAGCACGTTAACATAGCTACCATAGAATGCATTTTTACCTTGTTTCCTTGGTTAGTTTGCCTTGAATCTTGCTTTCTCCAAGCTCTTCTCTTCAAATCCGAAAATTCCTCTCTATTCTTCCTTTAAAACAGCCCTCAAAACTTTAGAAAAATCATGGAGAAGAAGAGGGAAAAAGAGGAGAAGAGATTGGTGGAGAGAAAGCATGAAAAACAAGTAAATTTCCATACCTAAAGACTTGAATTTTTCCTCCTTCTTCCCTTCTCTTGGTGTGCTACTCTCCTACGGCTTTGCTTCTGATTTGGGGCTGGAAAATCTGAAGTGAAATGAGGGAGAGTGCGAGGTGCCACCTATATATAGCTTAGGGCAAAGTGATTTTTTTCTAAAATTCCAATTTTGCCCTTCATACTTTGCATATTTGTTTCCCTTCATTTTAGCTCCTTTTTGAGAACTGTCTTTTCCATTATAAAATTTATGTTCTTAATTAAGAAAAATGCCTTTGGAATCACTCAAATCAGAGCTAAACCTTTTTGAACGGATCCATCAAAGTTTGGACACACCGACATTAGAAAATATCCACCAGAGGGGATTTAACTCTCCCAGGGCTTCCCATGGTTTTCAGAGCCTCTGAGAACCCTAGAGAACTCAAAACTTTGATTTAAAAAGCCCTCCTATGTGAATTCCAAAAATTGCTCAAAATTACGAAAATGCCATTTTGTTTCGTAAGGTTTCTGTCAAAATTTCTTTCTCCATTCTAGCTCCATTTTTCCTTCCATCTAAGGCTAAAATTCTCATTTTTAGGAGGCTAGAATATTACTCTAATTTTTTGGAACCTTAGCTAATTCATTTCAGGGGACTTGCTTTGAAAACGTTATCGTTTTCGTCGTTTAATGAAAACTGGACATTACAATAATAAAGTCCTTAGCTATGCTATCCTATTTCTACTCCAGGATATCTAGGGGTTGCAATCACCCAGTGGGTCTTTGATGTTCTATCTTAACCCTCTGGCACACAAGACACCTCACCACATACTTTGCGACATCATTTTTCATTTTTGGCCATCAGAATATTCTTTTCAAATCCTGATAGATCTTGGTGGCACCTAAGTGGATAGTGTATTTACTCTTATATGCCTATTGTAAGATTCTCTCTCTCAATTCATTATTACCAGGCACACAAATTCTATTCTGGTATACTATCACACCATCCTCAGATATCACAAAATCTAAGGTCCTACCTTAGGTAATTTCACTCTTGATCTATCTCTAGAAATTATCCTCTCTCTGGGCATCTAAGATTTGTTTTCTCAATTCATTCTCAATCTAAGTCTTGTTCAAATATAATTTACTTAGCAAGAAAGGTTCAAATTTCTAAACGTTTTTAGGAGTTCTTGCTCCCTAATCATTATATGGGCTACGTGAATGGATTTCTTACTCAAGGCATCACCCACCACATTGGCCTTACTTGAATGATATTTCAATGTATAATTATAATCTTTCAAGAATTTCATCCATCTTCTCTACCTCATATTGAGTTCTTTCTGGTCAAATAGGTATTTCAGACTCTTGTAGTCACTATAAATCTCTATGCTCGCACTATACAAATAGTGCCTCTAAATCTTAAGAGCAAAAACTACTGTGGTTAACTCTAGGTCATGTGTGGGGCAATTCTTCTTATAGGGCCTCAACTGCCTAGAGGCATATGCCACTACCCTACCTTACTTCATTAACATGCATCCTAGCCCTTTCCTCGTATAAGCCACAAATGGTTTACTTGGGTCAGGAATAATCAGTACAGGGGCAGTGGTCAATCGGTGTTTCAACTCCTGGAAACTCCTCTCACATCTATCATCCCACACAAAAGGTCTATCCTTCCAAGTTAACCTCATGAATGGCAAGGCCATCTGAGAAAAGCCCTAAATAAATCATCAATAATATTATGCCAAACCTAGGAAACTCCCAACCTCAGTGATAGTCCTAGGTCTATCCTACTATAACATACTCTCAACTTTATGGGGATCTACCGCGATCCCATCTCATGATATCATATGACCTAAGAATTTCATCTTGGTTAGCCAAAACTTACATTTACTCAGTTTAGCATACAATCTCTTACTTCTCAGAATCTTTAGGACTAATCTCAAATGCCTTTCATGCTCCTCAAAAGATTTATAGTACACTAAGATATCATCAATAAAGACCACAACAAATTTCTCTAGATACAGTATGAATACCTTGTTCATATAATCCATGAACATTGTGGGCATATTTATCAGCCTGAATGGCATCACAAGAAATCATAGTACCCATATCTAGTCTTAAAGGTCGTCTTTGGGATGTCTTTAGCTCTCACTCTCAACTGGTGATACCCAGATCTAAGATCTATCTTAGAAAATATAGATGCCCAAACTAATTGATCTAACAGGTCATCTATTCTAAGGGGAAGATATTTATTCTTTATGGCAACCTTATTCGATTCTCTATAATCTATACATAGTCAAGCTACCATCTTTGTTTTTCACAAATAATATTGAAGCTCCCTAGGGTGAAACACTAGGGTGTATAAACCTTTTTTCTAACAACTCTTCTATCTAATTTTTCAACTTAGCAAGTTTGGTAAGAGCCATCCTATAAGAAGCCTTGGATACCGATTTAACCCTAGAAACTATGTCTATGAGAATTCTATCTCTCTCTCAGGGGGTAGACCATTAAAATCAAAATCCTTAGGGAAAATCTTCGAAAATTCCCTAACTATCGAGATCTCCTCTATCCCTTCCTTTACCTCAACCTGAATAAATGAAAAGACTAGAAATCTTTAACACCTAAATTCTAAATGTATCTCAGCTTGGGCAGTAGTCATAAAAGATAATTCGGCCCCTATCCTAGGCATAGTCCCACAGGAAGGTACAGATATGGTTCGGTGTTCACAATCAAGAATAACATTATTAGCAGTCATCCAGCTCATACCAACAATCAAATCAATATCATGGAAAGGAATACAAATCAAATCAATGGTTAAACTATAAAGTGACATTCAAGTAAGCATAGGAAGTAACAATGTGGCCTCTAATGGATGTAGTGACAAACAAATCAAATGGTAAAGTACTAATAGCTAGACCCAAACATCTTACATAGTCATAAGATATAAATGAGTGACTAGCACCTGAATTAAACATAGCAATTACAGGAAAACATTCACTATAAGATACCTAGAATTAAACTGGGTGACACACTGGCTTCCTGCTGAGAAAGAGTGAACACCCTGCCCTGGGTTTATAGCTTAGGAGGTGCTGAATCTATCTAGAGGCAATTCTTGGCAATGTGCCCCGGCATCCCACACATGTAACATGTCATTAGAGACTGCTATGTGGATGATTGAATCTGAGAGGGCTGTGCTTTCTTGCCTTTCTATGGCCTTTGGTTCCACTACACCTTACCTTTCTTCTTACTAGTAGGTGCAGAGCTAGAACCATCTTCTGGTCTTAGCCTTTTTAACTCCATAGCCCCTTTCTGACTAGATACTATAGCAGTAGGCATAATGACTCTCAAATTGTTTTCAATTACCCTGTTGATCTCCATGAGGGCATTAAAGTTTAGGATCTTCTATGGAGTAACTCTGTCTTTAATCAAGGGCTTTAACTTAGTCTCAAACTACTTACACCTACAGGGTTCATCATTATATTTTTGGAGGTAAGAAGAATACTAAGATAACTCTATAAATTTGGCCACATATTGATCAACTGTCATCTTGTCAGTCTGCTTCAACCCCATAAACTGCATTTCTTTCTGTTTCCTTATCGAAATGGGAAAATATTTCTCATAGAATTCTACTAGGAAATTCTCCCAGTAGATCTATAAATTTTTAGTCTCTATCAGAGACTTCGTGTTGCGCCACCACCTGTCTGCCTCTTTTTGTAACATGAAGGTGGCAAGCTGAACCTTCTGCTTTGAACTACAGTCTATCATCAAAAAAATTTTCTCTATCTCCATTACCCTGGCCTCCACCTTATATGCATCCAACTCCCCATCAAATACAAGTAATTTATTCTTTTTGAATTGATTCAACTGTTTCTAAATAGTTGGCAGAGTTTGGATTGGCTCTTGGAAAGGTAGGGGTGGAACATCTGAAGTGAAAGGGTGACACAGAGAGGCTTCTCTCTGGCTTCTTCCTACTTAGAGAAGGAATCCTATGGTCACATAATCATCTCATACTCCTGCTGTAAAACCTATTGTACTGAGCTATCACATTCTCATATCTATTGAGTTGTTCCATGTAGCTTGCATAGGGTCCTTGGACTTAACCTCTAGATCTCTAACTGGTCTGGCCTTGCCTCTGCCTTTCCTAGTTTCAACCATCTTACCTAAAAAAGAGTCGCAATCTTAGCTCACAAATATAATTTGAACATATGTACATAGTATTCTACCACTTCCAAGGTAATTCACAGCTAATCAAAGTCAAATGCACCACTCAAGAGCTAAACAATGAGCAAAAGTGCCTGCACCCTTGCTTTGATATCAATAAATGTCATACCATATTATTTCTAGTATCACCATACTCATTCAAGGGGGATTACAAATGTTATCAAAGGAAATCTAAGAAAATACATTAAAAATAATGAATTTAATGGTGTTACGTCGAGGTTCAAAATTCTATCCCGCATCATATGTGTCCCGTGAGCTCAACAATAACATTCTCTAATTATTTTCTATCCATACAAATCATAAACATCCCAAAACTTTGCATAAACCATGGATTAAGAGCTAAAAACAAAAAATATTCACATTTTGCGTCAGGTTAAAATTTCAGTTTTCTGCTAGCAACTTTAGAAAATTATAACTAAATCTAAAAAAATCAAAATCAAGCAATCCACAGCTTTCTACAAGAAATATTCACCTTTTGTCTCAGGTCAGAATTTTAGTTTTTTGCTAGCACCTTTAGAAAATCATAACTAAATCAAGAAAAATTGAAATCAAGTAACCCAGAAAGCTATGGGTTGTGCTCATTGGGGAGTTGGTGCTGTGGATAGGCCTCTCCTAGTGTTATTGGCCTTTAACATATTATGTATGATTGCTAGTATAGGATAGTAATCATTAATAGCTTAACTATTGCATTTTACTGATATTATGATGCTTCTAATGTTTATCTGATTTAATGCATATATGTTCATTAATTTGAAGCATATGAATGGAATTTACCTCTGGTTATTGAGATTTACATCTCACCTCATTTCATGAGCTAACTATTTTTAGTGATGGCTCTTCGAGTAATGATAAAAGGAAGTAAGTGGATGAACATCTATGAGTTGAGACCTTATTTGGGGAATGCTACACTTAGGTTAATCTAACTTAGGGTAAATGCTAATTTTTGTTATTCTTTTATATAGCATCATCATGTAATCATATTGTCAAGTGTAGGTATTTTGGTGTTTAGTAAACAATGATGTAACTAATAAGGAGCTATACCTTATACAAATTTGCTATCTAATGTATGCACATATTTATATCTTATGTGGAAACTTATTAGTATGGATATAAGACTCATCACTTGAAGTATGTTATTGTATCATCATGAATGATCATGTTAGTGGCTTATGAATCCGGTTGCTATCCAAAATTCTAGAATTTGCTGATGTATGATTGCTAGAGAGATTTGAAATCAATACTTTAGTCTCAAGTGGATGTAAGGGTATGCTGGATAGTTTAGTTAGTTGGTTGACATTAAAGCCTTACAAATTAAGGTAAAATAACCTTAGGATGTTGCTAAGGGAGGTCTAGTATATGTGGGACAAAATTTAGAGAGTTTAGGTGCAGAAAAGGGTTGAGCTGTGGCTAAAACTACTTAAGTTGCAGCCAAGAGAGATCCAGAAGCTAAGAGTGCCATGGCCCGAGATGCCTCACCATAGCGCAATGCAAGAAATTTACCTAGGGAGAGCAACAGAGAGCAAACATATGGCAACAAGCATCAGGAGGAAAATTCAGAGAGTTTAAGGAAGCTTTCTCACAGTGGCACTATATAGGCTAGCTGTGACACGAATCATGAAAGTTTAAACAATAAGTTTCGGAGAGCAATTTTTCCATGGCTCGAAACGCATGAGTCACAGTGCAAGGTTCGTAGTTTTGATTTTAGGTTCTAGTAACCAACTTAGTTGTAGCGAGGAAGGTCCAAGTCATGCCTTAAGTCCCCCAAACTCTTATTTTAACCTAGAAACCTTGAATTTCACTATGTTAAGGTTATGTAATGACTTGGGAATGTTATAAGTGGATTTTGTGAATTGGAAATCAGTAGTAATATGTATCAAAGGTTCTTAATCGATAACTAGGATTACTTATGGATTTAAATAGTTATGACAATTTGGCTAATAACTCTAATAATATCAAGATTCAAATTTCTTCACCTTTTTCCCAATTTAATTAAACATAATGACTTTAGACCTTAATTTATAATCATTTACTACATATTAAGTCTAATTATGATAATTAAGAATTAGGGTTGTCACAAAAGGCTTATCTCTTAAAGAAGCCATTGGGAGATAGAAGAAGATATGAGAAAGCAACATTTTGAGCTATTTAATTGACATATATAATTTCAATTTTGAGGATAACATTTTATTTTAGGGGGTAAAATGTAACATTCAATTTTTTCTAATTTGACCTAGACCTTTTAATAAGTTAGAAAAACATTAGAAGGAGAGTAGAAAACAACTTAAAATAGAGAAAATAGAGAGAAAAGTAGAAAAAAAGAGAGTTTCAAGGGCATTTGAATAGGGGAATGTTAAAAAAGTGGGAAATACATATATTTTAATAAAAACTTAATTAGAGCAAGTTAATATTATTTCCCACTATATATAAGTTAAATAAGCTATAAAGAATGTCTAGAAAGTATAAAATAGGTCAAAACACTAAGGACATAAAAAATGAGATAATCTACATCGCATTGTAATTTTGAGCTATTTTATGCTATTTTGAGCCCCTTGTAGCCCAAGAAAATTAGTTTAAGGGTTTTAAGGCCTTCTAAATAAGAATATGGAGTCCAAATTTTCAAAAAAATTGAGTTAAAAAGTAGAAGATAGAGTAAAGCAAAAAGTAGTGCTATTTTTGTAATTATGAGCAACTTTAATAAAGTAGCTTTTTAAAAACAAAAATTTAAATGGTCCTTCATCCAACTTTGATTTCCATTGCCATTCAAAATCTTCTTCAATTGGTTCATGCTTCATCCTTGGCATCACATTGAGGGTTGGAGAGATAAAGCAAAAGGCTATCACATAGGTATGGTTTTTTAGCTCTTTTCAAGTTATGCTAGTTAAAAAAAAAACATTCTTCTCATCAAGAGCTTCAATTTAGTGGTTTTAAATTCTATTTTAGATGGGGTTGAACTATTGCCAAGGGGAAAGAAAGTTTTCTTTTCAAAATTTCAATAGGGGGAAAACATAGAGCATTGATTAAGCTTTAAGACAAGGTATATCTTGACATGGTTTTAAGCTTGATTTTCTTGAGTTTTCATCCCTTTTCTCTTAGTGCAGAGAGAGAAACTCTCTGGCTCTACATTTTTTTTACATGCAATTGATTATATAAGGCATGTACAAGTCATTTAAGGTGTGAAATCAGAGAGAAAATGGCTAGAAATCGAAGAAAACTCTAAATAAAGCATTCTCTACATAGCCTCAAGTACCCCATAAGAAATGGCATTAGATTAGCTTGTTTATGTGTCCTAATAAATTTAGAGGTCCTCTAGAGAATTATGAAGGCTAGGGGAAGCATCAAGTTGAATTTTCCAAATGCATTAAAAGCCCTAGCTCATAAGCATGGCCATGTGTGTGTGAGGCTTAGCATTTGAGACCTCTACTAAGCTTAATAGGAGCCTAATGAGATATAAAAGAGGATAGAATAAGGTGTATTGATAATATGAGTAATTACATATTTTTTACTCCTTATGCTTAGTTTTAAAAAATTGGAATTAATGTGTTTTAATTGCATAATTAGTGCATTTGGGCTTTAGTTGTTGTTGTTATTATTATTATTATTATATCTTGATCAATAGAGGCCTAATTGTAACACCATAACTTTCTAGCTTATCTCATGCTACTTCCAAGACTCATACATGTATTTCATGAAAAAGCAAGGAAGAATGGCTTTAAAATAATGAATTTTCTTGCATTGTGTAGTGTATAAATTTTTCTTTCGGAGTCCCATGGGCCATATGGACTCATGTATCATATTCTCATATTTAATTACATAGATACAACTTAAATCCATCACTAAAAATGGCCTAGAACTTGTGCAAGTGCAAGGAACACATAAAACATCATGATGTAGCCTTAACTAGAAACTTCACCTTTCTGTCACAAACTTTTTTTAGAAAAATCAAAATCATAAATTCTTTATCATCCTGGAAAGCTACAAATGTCTAATTTATGCTAAAAATATGTACAGGTCATGAAACATCACACAGAAGATGTTTGATATTCAAAAAGGTGTAGAGCTCTAACTGGCTATTGGTACTAGTACTAGTTTCTGCTATGAACTTCAAAAATATCCAATTAATTCTACAAAAATCCAATCTATGAAAATAATACCAATATGGAAAGCTATAGATGTTAGATAGTGAGGAAAATAACTTCAAACCAGTCCAAGCACATTTAGATCTCGAAAATGAATCAAATAGTACCTGAGGTCTGTTTGAATACCTAATATTGGGCAAAACTTTTAAAAATTCATATCTCCTTCTCAAGATGTTCAAATGGGATGCTTCTAGTTGGCATAAGTCATTGGAAATTTATAGTTTCTCTCTATAAAATTTCATGGCAATTGGACATCATTTGCCCTATGAGTGACAGAATTTGAATTTGGACCAGAATGAACAGTACCTTGAACCAAAATCAAAAAATTTCCTAACTTTGAAAATTCATCAAATATTCCATAGACCTCCAAAAATTTTAAACTTTAGCTTCCCAAAAAAATCTCAACGAGCTCTAAATGCATGCTGAAGCTCATATCAAGAAGATCTCATTTGGACAAAAAGTAGTATAGGTTGCCAATATAGTCAATTTTGTTCCATATTAGATGCTAAATGTGTCCAAATGACTTCCCTTAATGTTTGACACCTTTTAAGCAAGTTTAAAAGCATGAATATGACTTGTATGAACTGTACAAGTGGTCCTAAATCTCATGCACCTCAATTTAGTCATTCCACTTCTATTTATACATACATTTCCATAATACTAGTTTGCCATTACAAGTCCAAAATACACATTTTCATACATATAACTGATAGTTGCTAATTAGATATATATTAATTCCCCTAAACTTAAGCATTTTAATAATTAAATAAGGCTTAATGGATTTAATTAGAGGATATTTGATTTTATTAGCCATTTTTACACTTTAGGAATTAATTTGCAAAATTTTGAAATATTAATGCATAAATCCTTTTAAATGAATTTTGTGAATCTTATCCTACTTAATATTGTTTATTATTCTTGCAGAGTTTTGATGGGCAAATGCATTTGGATAGGAGATTGGTTTAGAGAACATGTGGAAGCTTTCTAAGTCATGGACACAACACTTAACTCACAAGAACAGTAACACACCATTACACCTTCACTCACATGTTAATGCATGGATCATCTCTCACTCATGTAGCTTTATATCATCATAGCCACAGGCTCTCCATTTTCCAACTCTTTCATTCATATTCATTCACATACTCCACTTCACTCACTTGAACACACTTCCATGTAACTAGGTATTCCATCCTCTCATTCATTCATCTTAACTGACGTTGCCACACCAATCCAGCACACATCCCACGTAGACAGCAGCTCCACTTTTCACTCAACTCACTTATCCTTGTAAACATCATCCATTAACACCTCCCTACATTCACACTAGCTTTGAGCAACCATTCACATACACACACACGCAAAACAGAGCATGAACAGAGGAAGATAAGCTCGTGGACTGGCTGGAATAACGCGAGGAAGAAAAGCCACTAGGAGAAGCTCGAGTTCTGGTCTGTGAAGAGAAGAGCCACATGCAGAAACAGAGGAGCTGATGTGGAGCTGTCCAGAATGTGCAAAATGCTATGGAGAGAAGCTGTGCAAGGAGAATCACACGAGCTACAGCAACAACATGAATAAGGCGAGCTGTCTAGAACCACGTCAAGAAGAAGAAGCTACATGAAGGAGCATGTTTTGGAGATTAAAAAAAATGTGAGAAGCTTGAGTTATTGGTTCAAACATGGAGAAGGTAGCACCAGCTGTAGCACGTGATAAATGAGCTGCAAACTAACACGAACAGGGAGCTTTCGAGCAGAACAGAGCAAACATGTAAGGAAGAAACACGAACGAATGAAGCAACGCGTGAAGAATAGGAAGAATGAGCTAGAAAATACGACGTGAAGAAGCTAAGCATGCATGCAGCAGTGGAATAAAAATGATGGAGCAATATGAATGTGATAAAAGGAATAAAATAAAGTTTACATGGGAAAGAATGAGGCCCACACTCACATAAACAAAGAAGGAAAAAATGCTTCGGGCAAAAGGGGCAAAAGCTGAGCACATGAATGATTAATAGGCACGTGAAAGAGAGCATTTTCAATCAGATCCATCCAACGCCATCAAAGCAATCATCCATTCACACATTATTCACACTTCATTCCATCATTATTCACGACGTCATTCCACACGCCCTTCCTTCATCCACACCACACAGAGACACTCCACACCACTTTCTCCATTCCATCTTCCATCTCACCACCACGATGAAGCTCTAATTCTCCATCTTGGGGCTAGCTAGGAGGAAAAACCTTGGCTGAAGCTTGAATCCATAGATGAGCAACATTTTTGGCTAAGATTTTCTTATTTTTTCAGCACTTTTCTTTTCTTATATTCTCTTGGTTAAGATTGTATTGGATTTGGAATGTGTATTATCTATAGTTAGTGGCTGGTTAGACACCAATTATGATACCTTTTGTTGATTATTTGGTTGGATTGGACACTAAATTTTACACTTTCCTTTAATTTTTCATGTATGTCATGAAGGTGTTCGATGAAATGCATGAGTGAAATTATGAACTTTATTATTTAATTTAAGGATTCTTAGGAGTTTGGTTGGTTAATTAAACATCCTAGAGTATTAATTCAGAAGCTAATCAATCAATTAATCATTTAATTCAAGTGTTCATTGATCCTAAAGGCAAGAATTAATGATTTGGTGTAGAATTGAGGTCTCAATTCAACATTACTTGGTTAATCTCTTGAATCTTGAGTGGTAATCCAAGATAATTTGTTATAGACACAATTAGGAACTCTTAGACCATAATTAATTACAATTGGATTAGGATAAGGATAGTGGATATCAAGGGACGATTCCAAAGCTAGTCACAAGACCATTATTCACCTATTAATTCATCTACTTAGGTAGTTAGTCATTTTAATTCAATTTTAATTTTAGATAGTTTAATTAAACCAAAACCCCCTTTAATTAGATAGATTTTTGGATCCTTTAACACTTAGAAACTTAATTAAGCATTGAACTCCATTTTCAAGGGAGATGACCTAGGTTGTGCCACTAGCTGCATATTTAGTTCAACCTAGTTTTATTTTGAGGGTTGTGCGATGAGCCCGTTAATAACCTTAACCCTCATTAATACATGATACATTAGTATACTTATACATATTCATAATATCATAGGACATATACAACAATGGGTTACAACATTTGCCACTCATCTCTCAAGTTGTTGGCTCCCATTTCCTTATTTTCTTGGTCCACCTAGCATATTAAAATATTAGAGAGGAGGGAATGAGATTCAAAGAATCCCAATAACTCATCTCCCTTTCAATCACACATAAAAGATGCAAAACAAGTCTTATAAATGAAAGCATGAGCATATTGACATGTGCAATCATTCAAAATACATTTTTAACATTTGAGCAAGTCATACATAACATACATAGGCTTGCCAAGTAAGTGAATTAGCCTCACCTATTCACTTATGGATTTTGGACTTGCCTCACCCATTTCTTTAAGAAGTTTTTAACTTAACTTTACTCTTGGGAGTCAACCTCACTTTTGGGAGACTCTTTACTTTTTCTTAACTAATTCTAAGGGTTCTTGGCCCATCTTTACCATGGCTATGAGTTTTTGGCTTCACTACACTCAAGCAAGCATCATAAATGTCATTTAAAAACATAATGTATCATCATGGTACCATGGCATATGAAATCATGCTAGAATACTTTTCATGGCTTAAAAATACACATACACACATTCAAAGATAAGCCAAGCATACATTCATGCATGAGAGAAGGAAGAGTGAGCTACCTTACTTGCATTTACATACTTTTTCCTTGAGCCTTGAATTATAATGTATGATTTTTATTAAACAACGAAAACGATCGCATTTTCAAAGAAAGTCCCTTGAAATGAATTAGTTAAGGTCCCAAAAAATTTGAGTAACATTCTAGACTCCTAGAAATGAGAATCCTAGCCTCAAATGGAAGGAAAAATGGAGCTAGAATGAAGAAACAAATTTTGACGAAAATCTTATGAAACGTAATGGCATTTTCATAATTTTGAGCAAATTTTGAAATTCACATAGGAGGAATTTTTAAATGAAAGTTTTGAGTTCTCCAAGACTTTTAGAGGCCTTGAAAACCATGGAAAGCCCTGGGACAGTTAAATCACCTCCAGTGGACGTCTTCCAATGTCGGTGTACTTGAACTTTGACGGATTCATTCGAGAAGTTTTTAGCTCCAATTTGAGTGATTCCAAAGGCATTTTACTAAATTGAGAACCTAAATTTTATAATGGAAAAGACAGTTCTCAAACAGGAGCTAAAACGAAGGAGAAACAAAAATGCAAAGAACAAAGGGCAAAATAAGAATTTTTGAAAAATGCCTCCTCTTCCCCCTATATATAGATGGCGTCCCACTTTCTCCCTCACTTACAATTAGAAATTTCTATCCAATTTCAGAGAAGGGAGTTAGGGTTTTAAGCGCACAAGAGAGGAAGAAGAAGAAGGAGAAATCCAAGCTTTAAGGTATGCTTCCATGGTAGTTTTTCATACTTTCTTTCATCCACACCTCCTTTCCTTCATTCTGCTTTATTTTCTTTGATTACAATGATGTTTATAAATCTGATTTAAGGAAGAAACTTAGGAAAAATTTTAGATTTGAAGAGAGGAGCTCAGAGAAAGCAAGATTCAAGTAAGAAAAAACAAGAAAACTAGGTAATTTTTTGTCCTATGATTGCTACTTTTAGTTCCTCTTCTTCTCCAATTTGACACACCCAAGGAACCCTAGGAGGAGTTGATTTTTAGGTAGAATCAAGGATGAATCTAAGAAAAAAGGATGTGGATATTAAAAATATGCAAAGGGAATTAACAAAAAATCATTAAATTTCAAGATACAAATTTTAAGGTTTTGTGTGCACCTTCTAAAATATGATTTTGTAAGATGATTACTAGGCCCAAATAAGAGTTCAAATGAGTTCCCAAGATCCCTAAGATGCTTGCCACATGCTTCCTCCTTCAAGAAAACTAACCAAAATCTATGAAGACTAACAAGCTTTATGGTGTCGGCCTAGGGAGGTTGGGATAGCTAGGGAGAGTTTTAAATTTGTCTAAGCCCATTCTTGAGTCATATATAATGAATGCAAATGAGAGGAGGCTCTTGGGAAAAATTAGAACTCATAGAAAGTGAGTCAGTGCTTTAGGTTCTATATTATGACCTAAAGAAGCAACATATAGTTAGTGTAACAACCAGAAAAAGAAAAGAAAAGAAAAGAAAAAGAAAGAAGAAAGCTGAAAATTTTCGAAATCCTGAAATTTTTCTAAGTCTGCTAGCTATAGCCTAGCTATAGTGAATGTACCTATTCATTATAGCGAGAAATGGTCTAGCTATAGTGAGAGTAGCTATTCGCTATAGCAAAAATGCTTCTAGCTATAGCGAGTGCGGGCATCCCATACAAAAACCAGGGAGTTGCTCACCGTGGCGCTCGCCATAGCCAAAACAGGGGTCTGGAACTGATACGTGCTCGCCGTAGCAAAGGTTAATTCTCGCTATAGTGAGGGTTAGTCCAGAAAAGCGTAAAAAGTGAGAATTTGACTTCTTAAAACGTCCCAACTCATTCTTTCTCTTTTATCTGACCTAGACTTCGACCCAAGGAGAGAAAAGAGGCGTGGAGAGTGAGAGAGACCAAGAGAAGGAGGAAGAACAAAGGAAAGGTAACCAAGATTCTCTCTTTTCTTCTTAGAATCTTGCTCTTCTCTCTTTGCCCTCTCTTTCTATGGTTTTGCTTGTGAAATTAGTTAGGTTTTAGGCATGGGTTAGAAGAGGGAAAGTGGAGAACCATTTTTGAACTTCTTTGTTTTCCTTGAGAATGTTGGTTCTACTACCATGAGAGCTTGAGAGAGAGGAAGAGTTGGTGACATTCTAGAGAGAGAGAGAAAACCCCTAGGTTCTTATATATTAGAAAGGTTTGCTCTGAAGAACTCCTAAGAGTTGTTAAGTTATGAGAGAGTAATTCCATACTTTTGTTGTGTCTAGGCTCAAGAGAAGCACCTCCATCAAGGTGTGAGTGTGAAACTAAGAAGGGAGAAGAGGAATTGAAAGGAAAAGCTTGTGTTGGCTCATAAGGTAGCTCTCTCCACTATTTCTTGTTGCATTCTTGGATGTAATAGTCATTGTATGCTTGTGTATATACTTGTTGTGTGAGACATGCCATATGTTATTGCCTTTATGCATTAGTACCAATATGCTTATGTGTTAGATTGTGAGAATTGCTCGGGTGAGGTAGTGCCAAAAGTCCCTTGAGACGGGCGAGGTAGAGCTGAAAGTCCCTGAGACTAGGTGAGACAAGGCCAAAAGTCTCATAACTGAGTGAGGCCAAGTCAAAAGTCCCTAAAATCTGGTGAGGCCATCTAAAAGCCCCTAAAATCAGGTGAGGCTAGACCAAAAGTCCCTAGAGCTCATTTGTGGCATTGATATAGTTTTTCATGGCATGTACAACATGTATTGTATGATTGTGAATGGTTAGATGCTTATTTACATGCTTTGACTTGTTTATATGCCTTGATTGCTTCCTTGAATGAGTGCATGAGCTACTGAGATTCCATGAATCTCACCCCATTCCCCCTCCCATCTTAACATGTTAGGTGGAGCTCAAGGAGAATCAAGTGCAAACCAAGGAGCCTAGAAGCATGTTTAGCTAGATGTTAGCTTATTTTGGTTCTTTTGATGTAAAGTGGTGCCAAAATGAATATGCACCTACGTTTTTTGAGATGTAAATGTTGAAACAAGTGTAAATGTATGGAAATATGATGTACAAACTATGTAGAGAGCCAAAGTAATGAAAATGTAGGATTTGCCCCTTTTGTGGTTTGTATGCGATAGTGTATTTTAGCCCGTAGCATAGCGAGTTTGAAATGTATGATGATTTGGACCACTTAGATACTTCATATATGCTATGTTTATGCTTTCAAACTTGTCCATGAGGTGTGAGAACATGTGGGAGGCCATTTGGACCCATTTTGAACCATGTTGGGTGCCAAAACTGCTAAATTTGTGAGCTATGTCAAAGTATGACCAAATGAGCTCTTCTTGCCATGAAACTTTCCATGTCTCTAGAGTTTGTAGAGATCTTCTTGGGAAGCTAAAGTAGGTAATATTTTGAGGTCTAGGGAATATTTAGTGAATTGTTGAAATTGGAAAATGTTGATGGTTTGGTCATGGTACTGTGCCATTAGTCCGAAAATAAATCCATGTCATTCATAGACCAAATGGAGTCCAAATGTCATGAAACTTTATAGGAATAAACTAGACAACCACAGAGACCTATAACAATTGGAATCACCTAAATCGAAGGTCTGTAGAGAGAGAACAAACTATCTGAAATTCTGTATCAGCATTAGGGAAGCCATCCGACCTCTGTACTCTTCCATCCGTTTTCAAGGTCTAAGAGCTACTGAACTGATCTAGAATTATTTTTTTCCTCTAGTTAAAATTTTTAGCTCTCGAAATTGGTATAGTTTGCCCAGATTGGATTTTTTTGGATTTAGTTATGAATTTTCGAAGTTCATGACAATAAGCTGCGCTAGAAACAGGGACAGCTGGACTTCTGTCTCATTTTCGATGTCAAACAGGATCCAAACGCTGAGATTATGGTTGGAAATTATTTTTAGTGTAAAGATAACACTTAGAGATTTCCAAAAAGCTATGGTTTGCTAGATTTCCATTTTTCTCTAATTAGTTATGATTTTTCAAAGTTAGATCCAAAAATCTAACTTTTGGGTCCATTTAAGAAAATGCACTTTCTTGGTTTTTGGCTTCATACCCGTGGTTTATGGCTTGTTTTATGATATGTATGAATCATATATATGGATTTTGAATAGGGAATGTGAATGATGGGTTCAAAGGACCCACGGGGCAAAGGATGAGTGTTTGAGATCCCATTTTATAGTATGAAAATGCCACGGTTTGTACTGGTTCATTGGAAATCATATGGAATCGAGCTCAGAGGGAGGCTAGACAAAGTTAATATATTATAGTGTTACATTTTTGGTATCAGAGCAAAAGTTCAGGCACTTTTGCTCGATGTTAGGCTCTTGAATGATGTAATTTACTTGTATTTTGGTGTGAATGGCCATGGAAGTAGTAGCATCCAGCATTCCACTTGCATCTCCCCAGGAGCTTGCTGCTCCTCAGACCCAGATGCCTATCCAAAAACTGTTAAAGTAGTTTAGGCAGAATAGTCCACCCTCATTTGATAGGGAGTTGGATGCGGATAAGGTGGAGGCTTGGGTTATGCAGCTAAAGAAAATATTCTCGGTGATGGATTGTACCACTGAGCAGAAAGTGCAGCTAGCCACTTTCATGTTACAAAAGGAAGCTGATTGATGGTGGTGTAGCACGAAACCCTTAATGGAGACCAAGAACATACAAATAATTTAGGAAAGCTTCCTGGTTGAGTTTTATGAAAAATATGTCCCTAGTTCGATGAGGAAGAAGAAAGAGATGGAATTTATGGGCTTGAGACAGACGGATGAGATGACTGTGGACCAATATGTGGCCAAGTTCATTGAGTTGTCTCGGTATTCCTCTTACCTCTAGAGGTATGATGATGAACCCTAGAGATGTAAGTAGTTTGAGACTAGGTTGAAGCCCCTGATTAGCGATAGAGTCACTCCACAGCGGATTAGGAAGTTCAATACCCTTGTGGAGGTTAGCAGGGTGATTGAGACTAACCTGCAAGCTATCATGCCTGCTGCGACTACAGCTAGTCAGAAGAGGGTTCCAGATTTGAAAAGGCCGAAACTAGAAAAGGGTTCTAGTTTGACACCTAGCACCAAGAGGAGAGACAAGGGGCCATGGAATAGAAGGCCACAGCAGGGTATGCCACCTCCTCGGAGCCAGTCATCCTTCCAGCAGTCTCCAGTGACATGCTTCAAGTGTGGGAAGCTAGGGCACATTGCTAGACACTGCCCTCAGATGGATACAGCGCCTCCTCCTAGGCCATAGACCCAGGGCTGAGTGTTCGCCCTCACTCAGCAGGAAGCCAGTGCATCTCCTAGTTTGATCCGAGGTACGCTGATAGTGAATGGCTTTCCTGTAGTTGTTATGTTTGATTCGGGTGCTAGTTACTCTTTTATATCCTATGATTGTGTGAGGCAATTGGGTCTGGTCATTAGTGTCTTGCCATTTGACTTGTCTGTCACTACACCTACTGAAGGCCACGTGGTTACTTCCCATACTTGCTTAAATGTCACTGTTCAATTTAACCATTGTCATACCACTATTGATTTGATCTGTATGCCCTTCTATGATATTGATTTGATTATTGGTATGAACTGGTTGGCCGCAAATAATGAAATACTTGATTGTGAACACCGAACCATTTCCCTACCTGCTTATGGGACCATACCTAGGGTAGGAGCTGAGTTATCCTTTATGACTACTACCCAAGCTGAGAGATATTTAGAGTGTGGATGTCAAGGGTTTCTAGTCTTTTTCTCTATTTAGGCTGAGGTAGAAGAAGGGATAGAGGAGATCCCAGTTGTCAGGGAATTCTCGGAGGTTTTCCCTAAAGAGTTTGACTTTAGTGGCCTATCCCTTGAGAGAGAATTAGAGTTCCCTATAGACATAGTGCCTGGGGCTAGACCGGTGTCCAAAGCTCCTTACAGGATGGCTCCCGCCGAGCTTGCTGAGTTGAAAGAGCAGATAGAGGAATTGTTAGAGAAAGGGTTTATCTGCCCTAGTGTTTCACCTTGGGGAGCTCCGGTGTTATTTGTGAAAAAGAAGGATGGTAGCTTGCGTTTGTGTATTGATTACAGAGAGTTGAATAAAGTTACCATTAAGAATAAATATCCTCTCCCTAGAATTGATGATTTGTTAGATCAGTTGGCTAGGGCGTCTGTGTTTTCCAAGATAGATCTTAGATCTGGGTACCACCAATTGAGAGTGAGAACTAAAGACGTCTCTAAGACGGCCTTCAGAACGAGGTATGGGCATTATGAGTTCCTTGTGATGCCATTCGGGTTGACGAATGCGCCCGCTGTGTTCATGGATTACATGAACAGGGTATTCAGACCATATCTAGATCAGTTTGTGGTGGTCTTCATTGATGATATTTTAGTGTACTCTAAATCCTTTGAGGAGCATGAGAGGCATTTGAGATTAGTCCTAGACACGTTGAGAGAGAAAAGGTTGTATGCCAAACTTAGTAAATGTGAGTTTTGGCTGACCGAGGTGAGATTCTTAGGTCATGTGATCTCACGAGACGGGGTCATGGTTGATCCCCATAAAGTTGAGGCTGTGTTACAGTGGGATAGACCTAGAACGATCACCGAGGTTAGAAGTTTCCTAGGTTTGGCAGGATATTATAGACGATTTATTTAGGGCTTTTCTTAAATGGCCTTACCACTGACGAGCCTAACTAGGAAAGAGACACCTTTTATGTGGGATGATAGATGTGAGAAGAGTTTCCAGGAGTTGAAACTCTGTCTGACCACTACTCCTGTACTGATTATCCCTGACCTTAGTGAGCCATTTGTAGTTTATTGTGATACTTCGGGCAAAGGGTTAGGATGTGTGTTGATGCAGCAGGGTTGAGTAGTGGCATATGCCTCGAGGCAGTTGAGGCCACATGAGGAGAATTATCCCACGCATGACCTGGAGTTAGCCGCCGTAGTGTTTGCTCTTAAAATTTGGAGACACTATCTATATGGTGCTACCATGGAGATTTATAATGACAACAAGAGTCTGAAATATTTGTTTGACCAGAAAGAACTCAATATGAGACAGAGGAGATGGATGAAGTTCCTGAACGATTATGGTTATGTGTTGAAATATCATCTGGGCAAGGCTAATGTGGTGGCAGATGCCCTGAGTAGAAAATCCATCCATGTAGCCCATATGATGATTAGGGAGCAGGAGCTCCTAGAGAAGTTTAGAAACTTAAACCTTTCTTGTCAGGTGGTATCAGGTAAATTGTATCTGAGTGAAACCTGAATTGAGAATATATTGAAAACCCAAATCTTAGATGCCCAGATGGAGGATGAGTTCCTGAAACGAATCAGGAATGAGATTTCCCAAGGTAAGATCTCAGATTTTAATGTGTTTGAGAATGGTATGATAGTATACCGAGATAGAATCTGTGTACCTAGTTAGAATGAGTTGAGAGAAAGCATTTTAGAAGAGGCACATAAAAGTAAGTATACTATCCACCCAGGTGCCACCAAGATATATCAGGATTTGAAAAAAATTTTCTAGTGGCCAGGGATGAAGAGTGATGTGACGGATTATGTGGCTAGATGCCTAGTGTGTCAGAGGGTAAAGATAGAACATCAAAAGCTGGCTGGGTTGTTGCAATCTCTAAATATCCCTGAGTGGAAGTGGATAGACTGACGAAGCCTGCACACTTTTTAGCTATCATGTTAGGTGGAGCTCAAGGAGATTCCATGAATCTCACCCCATTCCTCCTCCCATCTTAACATGTTAGGTGGAGCTCAAGGAGAATCAAGTGCACACTAAGGAGCCTAGAAGCATGTTTAGCTATATGTTAGCTTATTTTAATTCTTTTAATATAAAGTGGTGCCAAAATGAATATGCACCTACTATTTTTGAGATGTAAATGTTGAAATAAGTGTAAATGTATGGAAATATGATGTACAAACTATGTTGAGAGCCAAAGTAAAGAAAATGTGAGATTTGCTCCTTTTGTGGTTTATATGCGATAGTGTATTTTAGCCTGTAGCATAGGGAGTTTGAAATGTATGATGATTTAGACCACTTAGATATTTCATATATGCTATGTTTATGCTTTCAAACTTGTCCATGAGGTGTGAGAACATGTGGGAGGCCATTTGGACCCACTTTGAACCATGTTGAATGCCAAAACTGCTAAATTTGTGAGTTACGTCAAAGTATGACCAAATGAGCTCTTCTTGCTATGAAATTTGGCATGCCTCTAGAGTTTTGTAGAGAGCTTCTTGGGAAGCTAAAGTGGGTAATATTTGGAGGTCTAGGGAATATTTAGTAAATTGTTGAAATTGGAAAATTTTGATGGTTTGGTCATGGTACTGTGCCATTAGTCCGAAAATAAATCCATGTCATTCATAGACCAATGTCGTCCAAATGTCATGCAAATTTATAGACATAAATTAGACAACCACAGTGACCTATACCAATTAGACTCACCTAAATCGGAGGTCTGTAGAGAGAGAACGAACCGTCTGAAATTCTATATCAACATCAGGGAAGCCATCCGACCTCCGTTATTGTTCCATCAGTTTTCGAGGTCTAAGGTCCACTGAACTAATTTAGACTTATTTTTTTCCTTTAGTTAACATCCGTAACTCTCCAAATTGGTATATTTTGCCTAGATTGGATTTTTATGGATTTAGTTATGAATTTTCGAATTTCATGACAGTAAGCTACGTTAGAATCAGGGACAGCTGGACTTCTGTCTCATTTTCAACGTCAAACAGGGTCCAAAACCTGAGATTATGGTTAGGAATTATTTTTAGTGTAAAGATAACACTTACATCTTTCTAGAAAGCTATGGTTTGCTAGATTCCCATTTTTCTCTAATTAGTTATGATTTTCCAAAGTTAAAGCCAAAAATCTGACTTTTGGGTCCATTTAAGAAAATGCACTTTCTTGGTTTTTGGCTTCATACCCGTGGTTTATGGCTTGTTTTATGATATTTATGAGTCTTATACATAGAGTTTGAGTAGGGAATGTGAATGATGGGTTCAAAGGACCCTCGAGAAAAAGGATGAGTGTTTGAAACCCCATTTTATAGTATGAAAATACCACGGTTTGTACTGGTTCTTTGGAAATCATATGGAATCGAGCCCAGAGGGAGGTTAGACAGAGTTAATATATTATGGTGTTATAGTTAGGCTCTTTGTTTTAATTGTGTGATGATTCTAAGAGGGTTAAAAGGAGTCAAGAATCATATTTGAAAGGAAATAATGGAGCCTAGAATTTATTTGAGGGGTGTTGCTTTATTAGGTGCAATTTTGGAACCATAATGAGGTTATAAGCCAACCTAGTATTTAAGTAAATTGTATGGCCTTAGAATTTAGTTCATGAACCTAATTGGCTTTCATAAATTGTGTCTAGGCCAAGATAAATCTTCTCTACACTTTTGTTGGTGTGTGGCCAAAGCAAGGAAGGGAATTTCAAGAGAAAAAGTGTGTAATTGTATACAAGGTAGCTCTCACCACCTTCTCTCATACATAGATGTGTGTTTAGCTTGTCTTAGAATGTGTGTATGTGTATTTTCAAATCAAGAAAAGTATGCTAGCATGATTTTATATGCCATGATTTCATGATGACCTATTATGTTTGTAAATGATATCATGATGTTTGTTTCAGTTTGCTTGTGTGTGAAGAGGCTAAGAACTCTTAACCATGGTGAGGATGAGCCAAGAACCCTTAAGATTGGTTGAGACAAAGTAAAGAGTCTCCCAAAAGCAAAGTGGACTCCCAAAAGTATGGTTGAGTCTAAGAATCTCTTAAAGAATGGGTAAGGCAAGTCCAAAATCAATGAGGAAAAGGGTGAGGCCAATCCATCCACTTGGCAAGATCTTGGATGTCTTGTATGACTTATTCACATGCTAAGCTTGCTTCTTGAATGTTTATGACATCTATTATATCCATGCATACATTTTCAAAACTTGCTTTGTATCTATTATATATGATTGAATGGGAGATGAGCTATTGGGATTCTTTGAATCTCATTCCCTCCTCTCCAATGATGTCACATGCTAAGTAGACCAAGTGGACAAGGTAATGGAAGCCAACCACCTTAAAGAAAATAGTTTGACAACAAAGTGTTTGAGTTTTGCTATTTTAAGACCATATTTATGTCAAATGATGTAACCTATGCTTATATATGATTTATAAACTTTAGAACATATGTAATTATGATAATACATAATGTAAAATGAGAGAATATATTATGTGAATGATAGAATGTAAATTGAGTATGTATAGACAATGTGGCTTCATGAATGACAATATGGAATTATGCATATGTGTGGATGAATTGGCCAAAATGAGATGCATGGAGTTTGAGACCATTTGGGTGGATTACACAAGTCCTACTTATGCTTTTAGACTTGCCCAAAAGGTGCTAAACCCCAAGGAAAGCAATTTGGACAATTTGATACCTTATATGGAGCCAAATTTGACCATAATGGAACCCTATCTCACTTTTTAGCCAAATGAGCTCTTCTTGATATAAAAGTTGGCATGCAATTAGAGCTTGTTGAGATGTTTTTGGGAAGATAAAGAACATAATTTTTGGAGGTTTACAAAATATTTGATGAATTTTTAAAGTTGGCAAATTTTTTAGTTTTGGTCATGTCACTGTTCACTCTGGTCCGAAAATGAAATATGTCACACAGAACTCAAATGATGTCCAATTGTCATGAAATCTTATACAAAGAAATTAGACATTCCCAGTGGCTTGTGCCAACTAGAAACACCTCATTTTAAGGTCTATAGAGAGAGAGAGAGATGGATTTTTAAAAAATCTATCCTGTATTAGGAACTTCACCCGACCTTAGTTATTGTTCAATTGAATTTCGAGGTCTGAATGTGTCTGAATTGGTCTAGAGTTATTTTTTCCCTCTAGGTAACATCCACAGATTTCTAGATTGTGATCATTTTCATAGATTGGATTTTTGTGGAATTAATTGGACATTTGTGAACTTTACTATAGAAATTTGTGACAGCACCAGTAGGCAGTTTGACCTCTAAAATATTTCAAATGTCAAACATATTTTGTGATGGATATGATGGTCTAGAAATATTTTTAGTATAACTTAGACATTTATAGCTTTCCAAAATGGGCAAGAATGTATGATTTTAATATTTCTAGAATTAGTTATGATTTTCTAAAGTTGTAGCAGAATTAAGCCAAATTCTGGCCGAAAATATGTTTGAATATTCTAAGCCTTCCTTCGAGTTTCATGAGTTGTAGGTCATATTTTATGATGCAAATGAGTTGTATTTATATAATTAAATATGAGAATGTATGGTATGAGCTCACACGGTCCACGTGACAATGTAATGCAAGGAAATGTATTATTTTAAATGGATTTTCTTGTTTCCCCTCATGGAATATATCATATGAGCATGCAAATGTGATAGAGATGAGTTAGAAATTATGGTGTTACATGAATCCTCTCCCTTGACCTCACACATTCAAGAAAGTGGAGATCATTTCTCTTGGCCTAAACACAATTCATGGAAGCCAATTATGTTCATAGAGTTAATTCTAAGGCCACACATCTTCCTTAAACACTAACTTGGTTTATTAACCCTTTTATGGTTCCAAGAATGCACCTAATGAAGCAACATCTATCAAATGAGTTCTAGGCTCCATTCGTTCCTTTCTTATATGATTCTTGACTCCTTTTAAGCCTCTTGGAGTTATCACACAATTATGACAAAGAGCCTAGATAGGTGTTGCTTCTTTAAGCCATATTATGGAACATATAAGGACATCTCACTATCTATGGTTTCTAAAATTTTTCTAAGGCTTCCTGTTAGATTCTCCCATCAAACATGATACAAAACTAAGCTTAGAAGAAATTAAAACACTCTCTAGGTGCATGAACTCTTCTTGGTCGAAGCATGTGCTCTTCTTGGCACCCTTAGAGTTTCTTTGCTTCCTTTGATGGGAGAAACATATAGGAAACTCTCTTAGTGTCTTAGGAACTCATATAAACACTTAAACATCATAAAATATGGCTAGGGTTCATGATAGAGTTCAAAGTGCAATCAAAAACCCTAGCCTCCCTATCTTGCAAATCCATGGCTGTTACTTGAATTTCTTTGCACATTCTTATTCTCCTCCCTTAAATTCCTAAGATTCACCCTTGGTTTTATCCAAAATTCAAGCCCTCCTATAGTTACATACACGGGGTGAAATATGTAATATCCGGTATTCTAAAAACGAGAGAAAATGTGAGAAACGTAATGTACAGTTTTTCCATAACTGGATACAAAAGAAAGTCCCCCAGACTACGATAGTTAAGGTTCCAAAAAATTTGTGAAGCATTCTAGACTCCTACAAATGAGAATCCCAAGCTCCGATGGAAAGAAAAACGAAGCTAGAATGAAGAAATAATTTCTTACGAAAAGCCCATGAAATATAATAGCATTTCCATAATTTTGAGCAATTTTTAGAATTCACACAGGAGGGCTTTTTAAAAGAAATTTTTTTTATTTTTTTTTGGTTCTCAGAGGCCCTAAAAACCATGGAAACCCCCGGAACAGTTAAAGCCCCTCTGCTGGACATTTTCTAAAGTTAGTGTACCCGAACTTTGACGGATCCGTTCGGGAAGGTTTTAGCTCCGATTTGAGTGATTCCAAGCATTTTTCTTAATTGGGAACCTAAATTTTATAATAGAAAAGACAGTTCTAAAAAAGGAGCTAAAATGAAGGAGAAATAAAAATACAAAGAACGAAGGGCAAAATAGGAATTTTTGAAAGGTGTAACTTACTTCCACCTATGTATATGATGCACCCTTCTTCTCCCTTCATTATGAAAGACCATGTTTTGCCCAAAATCAGAGAAAAATCCTAGGGGATAAGGCATACAAGAGGAGGAAGAAAAGGAGGAGAAATTCGAGGTAGAAAGGTATGGATTTTCATAGTTGTTCATGCTCTTTCTCTTCCAAACCTCTTCTCTTTCATTCTCTTTTATTTCCTATGATTATAATGAAGTATATGGATCTGTTTTAAGGGAGAAATTGAGTGAAAAATTCGGATTTGAAGAGAGGAGCTCAAAGAACACAAGATTCAAGTGAGAAAAAGCATGAAAACAAGGTAATTTCTCTTCCTATGATTGTCATCTTTGGTTCCCTTCTCCACCATTTCGCCCCACTTGAGAAAACCCTAGGAGGAGACAATTTTTAGGTAGAACCAAGCATGAATCTAAAGAAAAAGGGTGTGGAGATTAAGAATATGCAAAAAGAATTATTAAAAAACCATTAGATTTCAAGATGCAAATTCTAGGGTTTTGTGTGCACCTTCCAAAATCTGATTTCATATGATAATTCCTAAGCCTAATTAAGAGTTTAAATGACCTCCTAAGATCCCCAAGATGCTCCCCGCAAGCTTTCTTCTTCAAGAAAACAAAGCACACTCCAAGGAACCCTAAATCATGCATAGTCTCGACCTAAGCAAGTTCTCATAGCTTAGGGGAGTTTAAAATTTTTCTAAGGCCATTCTTGAGATATATTTGATAAATGAAAATGAAGGAAGGCCTTGGAAAAAATTTAGAACTCATGGAAATTCATTTGGTGCCTTAGGTTCCATGTTATGATGTAAAGAAGCAACATAGAGCTAGGCCTTTTGTTTTAATGGTGTGATGACTCCAAGGGGCTTAAAAGGAGTCAAGAATCATATTTGAAAGGAAAGAATGAGGCCTAGAAATTATCTAAGAGGTGTTGCTTCATTAGGTGCAATTATGAATCATAATGAAGTCTATAGAGAAATCTAGTATTTCATTAAGTTATGTAGCCTTAGAATGTGTTTCATGAACCTAATTGGCTCCCATGAATTGTATTTAGGCCAAGAGAAACATCTCCACAAGCTTGTGGATGTGTGACCAAAAGAGAAGTTTTGAAATCCAAGGAAAAAGTGTGTGATTGTGTGCAAAGTAGCCCTCTCCACCTTCTCTCATGCATGGATATGTGTTTAGCTTGTTTTAGAATATGTGTATGTGTATTTTCAAGCTATGAAAAGTGTACTAGCATGCCTTTATATGCTATGATTCTTGATGCCATGTTATGTTTCTAAATGAGTACATGATCTTTGTATGAGTTTGCTTGAGTGTGGAGAGGCCAAGAACTCTTCCCTTTGAAGAGGATGAGCCAAGAACCCTTGAGTTTGGTTGAGACAAAGTAAAGAATCTCCTAAAAGCAAAGTGGGCTCCCAAGAGTATGGTTGAGTCCAAAGCTCTTAAAGAATGGGTGAGGCAAGTCTAAAATCCATGAGGAGAAGTGTTAGGCCAATCCAAACACTTGGTGAACACTTGAATGTCTTATATGATTTGTTCATATACTGGGTGGACTAAGTAACTATGGTGAAGGGAGCCAACAACAATGAAGAAGGGAGATTGATAAGCATATGCCAAGAGTTATCCATTTTAGAACCATAATGATGCTTAATGTTATATATTGTTGTTGTAAATAGCATATGACCCTTGAGACATGTGTAAATATGATATTACATAATGCATAAATGGTTAGATATGATGTATGAATTCTAGAATAGAACTTGAGTATGTATGGCAAAGATGGCTTCATGAATGACTTAATAGAAACGTGCAATAGTGTGGGTTAAGAGACCAAAATGAGATACATGAAGTTTGGGACCATTTGGACAACTCACACAAGTCTTAAATGTGATTTTATACTTGCCCAAAGGATGCCATAGCCAAGGGAAAACCATTTGGCAAATTTGGTACCTCATATGGAGTCAAATTTGACCATAATGGAACCCTATGTCACTTTTTTGCCAAATGAGTTAGTCTTGAGCTAAGATTTGTCATTCAATTAGGTCTCATTGAGAGCTTTCTACGAAGCTAAAGATCATAATTTTTGGAGGTCTATAGAATATTTGATAATTTTTCAAATTTGGCAATTTTCATGGTTTCTGTTTTGTTGTACTATTCATTTGGTCTGAAATTGCATTCTATCACACGAGGCTCAAACGATGTCCAATTGCCATGAAATTTTATATAGAGAAATTATACAATCATAGTGACTTATGCCAACTAGAAGCACCTTATTTGGAGTCTAGAGAGGGAGATATGAATTTTTGAAGTTTTTATCTAGTATCAGTAATTTTGCCCAACCAGAGGTATTGTTCCATTGAATTCTGAGCTTTAGGCTTAATGAACTGGTCTAGAGATATTTTCTCCCTCTAGCCAACATCCACAGCTTTCCAAATTGGTATCATTTGCATGATTTTGATTTTTTTTGGAATTAATTGGACATTTTCAAATTTCTCTGCAAAATTCTGTATTAGTTCCAGAATTCAATCTGAACTTTGGATCATTTTGGATGTCAAACGTTCCCTGTGATGAATGTCATGGTTTGGGCATATTTTTAGTGTGAATTAGACATCCATATCTTTCCATAATAACTAAGATTGTATGATTTCAATTTTTTAGATTTAGTTATGAATTTCCAAAATTTAGGCAGAATAGGAGGCAAATCTAGCCGAAATTTAATAAGCTCATTCGATGCTCCATTTCGGTTTCCATGAGTTGTGGACATAATTTTGTAATGAAAATGAGTTGTAATAATGTATTTAAATATTAGAATGTATAGCATGAGCTCACATGGTCCACGTGACACTGATTGCAAATTTTAAAATATAGCGCAATGTAAAAAAAATCCATTATTTTCATCCCCTTTTTCATATGTTCTTGTGGAATTGATGATATAAAGCTTATGAATGGCATGAAATGAGATAGAATTTATAGTGTTACAAAATAGGGAGAAGGGGGAGGAAGTAGCTACCATGGGATCGAAGATTTACCTTGTTTTTTCTTGTTTTCTTGCTTGATTCTCACTTTCCTTGGCCTCCTCTCTTCAAATCCGAATTTTTCCCTCTGTTCTTCCCTTAGAACAGATCCAAGGAGTTCAATAAAACCATAGGAAGAAAGCCCAAGAGGACAAGAGCAAGTTTGGAAGAAGAAGAAGCATGAAAATCCATGAAATTCCTTACCTTTTCCTTGCTTTTTCTCCTCCTTACTTATCCTCCATGGTGCATCTAAGAGAGCTAGTGTTTTCTTTGGTTTTTGGGCAGAATGGGTCATGCAAATGAAGGGGAGAAGAAATAAGAAACTTTAAGAGTGTTCAAGAAGCTTCCACTTTCTTACAAATTCCAATTTTGCCCTTCACTTTTGGTATTCTTGTTTCTAACTCGTTTTAGCTCCTTTTTTAGAACCGTCTTTTCTATTATGAAATTTAGGTTTCCAATTTAGTAAAATACCTTTGGAATCACTTGAATTAGAGGTAAAAACTTCCTGAACGAATTAGTCAAAGTTCAAGTCAACTAACATTGGAAAATGTCTACTAGAGAAGTTTTAACTGTCCAAGGGCTTCCCATGGTATTTAGTACCCATAAGAACCTTGAAGAACTCAAAACTTTCATTTAAAAAGCCCTCTTGTAAGAATTCCAAAATTTGCTCAAAATGACAAAAATGCCCTTACGTTTTGTCAATCTTTTGTCACAATTCGTTTCTTCATTCTGGCTCTATTTTTCTTTCTGTCTAAGCCTAGGATTCTCATTTTTAGGAGTCTATAATGCTTCCTAAATTTTTTAGGACCTTAACTAATTCATTTTGATGGACTTCCTTTTGTACTTAGCAAACTTCATTCATTTACGAAGAAACCGTATGTTACGTTTCTCATGTTTTCTCTTGTTTCAGAGAACTGGATATTACACTAATTATCCATATATTTGTTCTTGTAGGAAAGTTAAGCCATACAAATAGATTTGGATGTTTAACAAAGGGTTTTGGATGCTGGTCTTACTTCATTTAGGAATTAATAATGTATTTTTCTTGTTCTAGGCCATATGATATAACCCTAGCCTATCTAATGCTTTATATTTTCCTTTAGGTCATTATTAATTTATGCCAGAGTTGCCAAAACTATTTTATCTGGATCATTTTATTTCTTTTCATGGTGTTATAAAATTTTTTATGATCAATTCAAGATATTAAGCCTGATGTTAGTACATGAGTTTCTAGTTTAATTATACATACTTATTTGATTTTAATTACAAAAAAAAAAGATTTCTTTTTCTCTCTATTTTTGTGTTAATCTCCATGACACTAATTAGGTAATTTAGATTGCATAATTACTTTTTCATTAGTTTGATCTGAGAGTTATCTTTGACTTAATTGGTTATTGATTAATTAGAATAGTTTTATTTGTCATGTTAGAGATTCTTATGCGTTAACCTTGGTGGATGTGAATAAGGATTGATTATATGTTGTTAATCTAGTAAAGTTGCGTCAGGCTTAATAACCAGGACCAATCATAACTCTAGATGGTAACTTAAGGACATCATATAGCAATAACCAAGATATTAGAATTGACCTAGGAAGGTGAGATATCAAGGGAAGGAACTTAGGGTTGATTGCACATTAATGAATAGATTTGTTTCCTAATACATTTCAATAACTAATTTCCTTCTTGATTAATCTTTCAATTTCACATAAAACCCTCATTCAAATTAATTTTGATTATGTGATTTCTTAATCTGATTGGTTCAACCAAAGGCTCCTTGAGAAACGACCTGGTGAGTACTATATTCAAATCAATTAATTTTACTAATTAATTGCGAGTTTTCCTATTACCACTTAGAGGCATAAAAGTGAGTTTAGCAATAATGGCAAAAATGAGGCCTAATATGTTAAGTTGAGAATGACCAAAGGAATAGTAAAATGACTAAATAAATAGTAAAATGCTAATTTTAGGATTAAAATAAGAATTTAGGGAGCTAGAGTTGCCTAAGAAAGTTGCCCATGAGAAGCCCTAAATCAAAGCCTAAGAAAAGGGCAAGGGAGAAAAAGCTAAATAAGCAAGTCATTTGAATACTAGCAAACCCCAAATTTAGCTAAAAAGTGATTAACTTAAGTGTTGGAAAAATGGTCAAGAGGTTAAGAAAGTAAAGCTTTAGAAATTGAGTCCTAAAGTGTCTCTATAGGGCTTAGAATGTATCATACAAGGCATAACAATATATGTAGTCAGTATATTTAGGCCTTACCATTAATATGAATATTAATGTGATGTTTTAGGCCACCAATGTGACAAAGAGTTTCATTGTCAGTGCCTATTGAAATGCGCAATTTAAGAAAACAATAAGATTAAGATTAAAGATGTTAGGATTAGCATTTTTCTCCTTTTTACTATACTTTTAACTGCTTGGGTGCCTAGTTGGTTGCTTGATGTTTAAATAAGTTATATGAATTTTATATGATTTCTATAAGTTTTGGCCTAATAAGCAAAGTTTTGCCTGATGTTGGCTAAGAGAAGAGGGCTAGGGAATTGAGATAGTAGTTCTTCCCTATGCTAAGTATCAAATCCACTCAAGAAAGAGTCTACTTGTAACAAAACCTTTATCTAGCTTCTCTTATCTTATTTGAGCTAGTTTTGCCTTAAGACAACAAATTTCTAAAGAAAAATTCAACTAAATAATGTAATATTTTTGTGTTATGTGGGGTCTCAAATTTTCTCTTTGCCTTCTGTGGGCTATATGAACTCATTCACACTAACTTCCACCCCTAATCCACATATACAATCTAGAACCATCCTAAAATGGCATTAAAATCACAACTAATTCTAGAAAAATCAAAATCATGCAATATATAGCTTTTTGGAAAAATTTGGATGTTAAATTTATATTAAAAATAATTACAAGCCAAGAAAACATCATTTGGACCATGTTTGATAACAAAAACAATAAAAAAGGTCAAACTGTCCAACGTTTCAAATATAATTTACTAATATAAATTCAAAAATGCATAACTAATTCTGGAAAAATATAATGTGAGCAAAATATACAAATTTGTAAAGATAAAGATATTAAATTTTAGGGAAAATACTTCTAGACCAAGACAGACACGTTTAGCTACTAAAAACTGAAGGAATAATACATGAACTGAACTAGCGCTACTAGTATTGAAACAGAATTTCAAAAATTCATTACTCTTTACTCAGATGTCCAAATGAGATACTTCTAGTTGCTAAAAGTCATTGATAATATCTAGTTTATGACTACAAAATTTCATAGCCATTGGACACCATTTGCATCCTTTATGACCCTAAATGACGGAGATAAAGTTTCTAACCATATGCACAGTGTCACTATCAAAATTATAAATTTTTGCCAAATTTGAAAATTCACTAAATATTCTCTAGAGCTTCAAATAATATGTACTTTAACTTTTCAAAAATCTCTAAACAAGACTATATGCATGCCAAATTTCATGGGAAAACTCATCCATTTAGTTAGATTGTGCTATAGGGTTACAAATGGTCACTTTTATGCTTTAAAAGGGGTCTCAATGGGTCCAAACATGCTTTTTCTACTTCTAGAGCAACTTGGGTACATGGGAAAGTATGAAATTGGTCTACTAGACATGTCTCAAAGGTTCATTAACCCAGATTTTAAAAACTCACTTTGCCACTCCAAGATATACAGAAGCAAACATATACAATTCTTGCCATTCATTGTAAAAAACATGCTATATCATACCTTTCCTTCCAATTCTCATATGTACATCCCATATTCATACATTCATACATGTTCAAAGGGTTATACATCATATATATCATTGTATTACATCACTTGACATCCACATGGCTATAATACAAGCATCTCACAACTTCTTTGCCAACCTCCATGTCTTTAAGTGTGGCAACTCCCAATTCCTTGCTATTTTGACCCACCTAGTCATGTTAGGTAATGGAGAAAGAAGACTGAGATTCTAGGTATCCCAATAGCTCTTCTCCCTTTCAAACAATAATATGGATGCAAATTCAAGTATAAAATACATACATGGCTTTCTTGAAAATCATGTGCATACATAAAAGCAATTTTTTCATTTAAGAACACATACTCATCATACATAAGCTTGCCAAGACAATGGTTTGGCCTCACCCATTCTCTTTAGAACTTTTCGACTTGCTTCACCCACTTTGGAGGGACTTTTGACTAAGCCTCACTCTTTTTAGAGATCTTTGGCTTTGTCTCATCCAATCATAGAGACTTTTGGCTCATCTTCACCCCTACTAAAGGGCTTTTGGCCTCACCATACTCATGTAAGCCAAAGACATACATAAAACATCTTACAAACACATAAATATAGCAATATGGTACCATGGCATTTAAATACTTGCTAGAAACATAAGTCATGGCTTAAACATATGCAGACACATTTAAAGACAAGAGGACATCCTAGTATATATGAAAGAAAGGAGAGAGCGCTACCTTGCATACAAGAGCATACTTTAGCCTTTGAAAATTCTTCCCCTCCCTCGGCCAAACATCCATTAAAAGGTAGAGCTTAATTCTCTTGATCTAAACACATGGAACATGATCCAATTACACTCCTGGAACATTTACTAAAACCACACACACCCTAGAATGCCTTATGCACTTATATGGTTCCATTATAGTTCCATATGGCACCTAATTAAGCAACCTTGGGAATTCATGATCTTGGCTCCATTCTCTCTGTTTATCTTTGACCCTTGACTCCATTTAGACTCCTTGGAGTCATTACACATTTATTTTAAAGAGCCTAACTAGGTGTTGCTTCATTATACTATAATATGAAACCTATGCCTCCATCTCACTTTCTAGGCTTCCTCAAATTTTTCCAACGCTTCCTCTTATACTCTCCCATCATATATGATACAAAACTAAGTTTGGAGGAAATTAAAACATTCCCTTGGTGCTTCTTCCCTCTTTGGCCGAGCCTATGTTCGTATTGGCATCAAAGAAAGTTGTCTTGCTTTTCTTGATGGGAGATGCATATGGGAAGCTCTCTAGGGGTCTTAGGAACTCATACAAACACTTAAATTAGCCTAGAAACTCTTGGACAAAATTAGAATTTTGATTATGTTCTCAAAACCCTAACTTTGCTATCTTGTGTTTTACTAGGTTTTCTTCTAATTTCTTTGCACCTACTTACTTCTCACTCTCTAAAACCCATGAATCTTCTTTTGTTAGGTTAGAATTTAATCTCCCATGGCTGGCTCTAAGTGGTGAAAAATTCACACAAGGAGGAGCAAGGAATAAAAAGCATGGAAGACAACATACTTGCCTTGTTTCCTACCTTTCCTTACTTCCATGTGGTGGATTCCTCTTTTCCAAATTCCATTCTATTCTCCCTCCTCTATATGTGGCTTAAAATAGAACCAAACACTTCAATAAAACCATAGAAAGAAAGGTGGGAAGGTGAAGATTCAAGTTGCTAGCGGATGAGCCATGAAATTCTATCAATTTCCAGACCTTTTTCCTTGTTTTTCTCCTTCTTTTTCTCCTCCTTCCTTGTGTGGTTCTTTGGGAAAAACCTTCTCTAGCTTGGGTAGAAAATAGGTTACTCTAAATGGAGGAGAAGAATGGGGATGTTATATAAGGAGCAAGGTCACTTAATGAACTTTTTAAAAATTCACATTTTGTCCTCTTTTCTTGGCTTTTTGGTTATAGTTTGTTTTAGCTCTTTTCTAAGAATCATCCTTTCTATCATAAAATTTAGGTTCTCTAACTTGTAAAATACCTTTGGAATCACTCAATTCGAAGCTAAAACCTTTTTAAATGAACTTGTCAAAGTTTGAGTCAACTGTTATTGGGAAGCGTCATCTGAAGGGGTTTAATTGTCCTAAGGCTTCTTATGGTTTTTAGGGCCTATAGGAATCTTGGAGAGCTCAAATTTTTCATTTAAAAAGCCCTCTTATGAGTATTCTAAAAATTTCCTGAAATTACAAAAATGCCATTACATTTTAGTGCATTTCATGAAATTCTGGTTGGCTATTCTGGCTCTGATTTCAAGGCACATTTGGCTTCCTATATTCATTATTTGAGGTCTAGAATATTACTCTAATTTTATTAAACTTCAAATTTCTTAATTCAAGGGACTTCCTTTTATATTAGGTGAAAGTTTATACGTTCCCAAAAAATCACATGTTACGTTTTTCACTTTTTGCTCTTATTTTTGAGGAACTGGATACTACATTTCGCCCCCTTTAAACAAATTTCATCCTCGAAATTTAAAGGTACAAGCTCATTTATTCTTTTTGCCATTCTCACTAACTAGTCCTTTCTTTTCCTTTTTCTTGGCTCTTTCAGTCTCTTTCTGCCAAGGAACTTACATTACTAAGTCACTATGTTTGCTTCTTTTCTTCTATACCATCACTATAGAACATATAATAGTTCTTCTTATAAAGGAAAGAAATTTTTTATTCTAAAACATACTTTTATGATTTTTTTCCTTTTCTTGAGAGAACTTACTAATCATATCTAATTAGTCTTAACTCATTTATAGGGGTTAACATTCTTCTTAGTAGACTCATTTATGTGCCTTGGGAGATAATTTACGTAGTATCAATTTTCCCATATTGTCTCCCAATGGCTTTCCATAAGGTCTCATTACCTTTTTTCTATTCATCATAGCCATTGGAGATCTCTATCTTTTTACTCACTTATTTAAATATTTTGTCCACTGTTCATCTTCATGCTTTTTCTTACTAGCTCATCCCATAATCACAATTCTTTTTTTTTTTTCTATCATAGGCCTTACATCTCAATCATTCACTGGGATTATTGCTCCTTCAAGGAGTCTCCATTTTTAGTGATCCCAATTTATCTGTTTACTAACATATTTGTTTCTTAAGGCTGGGACTTTTCCTTATTCCTTTTACTCATTTACAAGTGGGCATATTATGGTCCCTCATCTCAAACCGTTTAACATAACTTTACATTTTTCATACTAGCATTGAAAAGCAACTATCACTGAGTAGTGCCAAACTTTGGTGGGATGTTACTTGTATTGGCAATCTCAATCAATGGAGACACGGTCAACCACTTACCCCATTATGAAAAGTACACCTGACTCCTTTTTGAAACATGGCTCCAGCATATAAGGATCTCTCTCTATCTCCCAGTCAGGATCTCTCTCTATCTCCCAGTTAGGTTTAATATTTGTTAGGTAGTGGTTCATCTAATTCTAACTTGGGAAAGCTACTTTCTTGCTCTCCTCATCCTGCATACAACATTCATCTATTAAAAGTATGGCCAGTAGTTTAACTATTTGAGTATAGCCTTATTGTCTGTAGTGGCAATAGTTTGCCAAACTTAGGAGGTCTTTAGTCTCTGAGACAAAAGCTACTGAAACTGTATTGGTTTTTTAGACTAATTGAACTATAAAAATTATCTCAAGTTGTCATCTTACTAGAAAATTATCATGTTGTAATTGTGGGCTCTATGTAACTCTGTGGGATCTACTGTGACCCCTAGGTCTATTGCGACCTCTCAGAGCCTAACTAAGGTCAATTGTAACCTGTTGCACTATACTAAGAGCTAATATGATCCATCTCTAGGAGACATCAAGGCCAAAGATCATTGTATCTAAAAATGAAACACATGCTCACCAAGTCTGGTAACTATTACTCACAATCTCTAAGGCTTAACTCAGATATCCCTCATGCTTTTCATGTGAAGTGGGTTTACATCATCTAATTCTCTATAATCCTATCACCAATACTCAAAAGCAATTTAACTTTCAATTACCACTCTTCATGGGATCCTTGTAATATCCAGCTTTCGTTAAATGACAGAAACGGGTGCGTTTTCAAAGTAAGTCCCTCAAAATGAATTAGTTAAGGTCCCAAAAAATTTGAGTAACATTCTAAACTCCTAAAAATAAGAATCCCAAGGTTCGACAAAAAAAAATACAGCTAGAATGAAGAAACAAAATTTAACGAAAAACTTACAAAATGTAATGGTATTTTCCTAATTTTGAGCAAACTTTGAAGTTCACACAAGAGGGATTTTTAAATGAAAGTTTTAAGTTCTTTGGGGTTTTTAGAAGCTTTGAAAGCCATGGGAAACCTTGAGACAATTAAAACCCTTCTGGTGGATGTTTTCTAACATCAGTGTACTCAAACTTTGATAGATTCGTTTAGGAAAGTTTTAGCTCCAATTGGAGTGATTCCAAAGGCATTTTACTAAATTGGAAACCTAAATTTTATAATGGAAAAGATGGTTCTCAAAAAGGAGCTAAAACAAATTAGAAACGAAAATGTCAAAAATAAAGGATGAAACAGGAATTTTTGAAAAGTCATTCTTCATCCACCTATATATAGGGCGCCCCACTCTCACATTTATTTAGCTTCATACTTTTCTACCCTTAAACTAGAGAAGAAATCCTAGGAGAGTGACATACAAATAAAAGAGGAAGAGGAGGAGAAATCAAAGCTTGAAGGTATGGAATTTTGATAAGTTTTCATGCTTTTTCCTTTTCAAACCTCTTTTCCTTCATTCTTCTTTATTTCCTATGATTATATTGAAATATATGGATCTATTTTAAGGGAGAAATTAACGTAAAAATTCGGATTTAAAGAGAGGAGACTAAAGAAGACAAGATTCAAGTGAGAAAATAAGGAAAAACAAGGTAATTTCTTCTTCCATAGTTGCTACCCCTTGCTCCTCTTTTCTCTCTATTTCTCTCCACTCAAGAAGTCATAGGAGCACTTGGTTTTTAGCAGAACCAATGGTGATTCTTAGGAAAAAGGGTGTGGAAATTAAAAATATGCAAAGAAAATTAACAAATAACCATAGAAATTGAAGATATAAATTCTAGGGTCTCATATGCTTCTTGTAAAATATGATTTGATACCCTAATTTATATATCTAAATAAGAGTTTAAATGAGCTCCTAAGATCCCTAGAAGTCTCCTCATGTGCTTCCTCCATCAAGAAAACAAACTAAAGTCCAAGAAGGCCTATTTGCTCCTTAGTCTTGGCCAAGTGAGTTCCATATACCTAGGAAGAGTTTTAATTTGTTCTAAGCCCATTTTTTAGTCATATATGATGAGTGAAGATGAGGGAAGGCCTTGGGAAAATTTAGAAACCATAGAAAGTGAGTTGGCCTTATATGTTCCACAATATGACCTAAAGCAACAACATGTAGTTAGACTCTTTATTTTAATTGTGTGATGACTCCAAGAGGCTTAAAAGGAGTCAAGAATCATATTTGAAAGGAAAGAATGGAGCCTAAAAATTATTTGATAGGTGTTGCTTCATTAGGTGCATTCTTGGAAACAAAAAGGGGTTAATGAGCCAAGTTAGTAGCTAAGCAAGTTGTTTGGCCTTAGAATTAATTCCATGAATCTAATTGGCTTCCATAAATTGTGTTTATACAAAGAGAAATCGTTTCCACACCTTTGTAGGTGTGAGGCCGAGGAAGGGAGAGGAAATTCAAGAGAAAAAAGGTGTGCTTGCATCCAAGGTAGCTTACTCCTCCTTCTCTCATGCATGAATGTATGCTTAGCTTGTCTTTGAATGCGTGTATATATATTTTAAGCCATGAAAAGTATCCTAGCATGATTTCATATGCGATGGTACCGTGATAATCCATTATGTTTTCAAATGGTGTTTGTTATGTGTGCTTGGGTTTGCTTGAGTGTGGTGAGGCCAAGAACCTTTAGCCATGGTGAGGATAAGCCAAGAACTCTTAAAGTTTGGTTGAGACAAAGTAAAAAGTCTCCCAAAAGTGAGGTTGACTCCCAAGAACAAGGTTGAGTCCAAGAACCTCTTAAAGAATTGGTGAGGTAAGTCCAAAATCCACAAATGAATGAGTGAAGCTAATCCACTTGCTTGGCAAGCCTTTGTATGCTATGTAGGACTTGCCCAAATGTTAAAAATGCTTCTTGAATGTTTGTACATGTTAATATGCCCATGCATGCACTTGTAAGATTGGTTTTTCATCTTTTATGTGTGATTGAAAGGGAGATGAGCTATTGGGATTCTTTGAATCTCATTCCCTCCTCTCCAATGTTCTAACATGCTAGGTGGATAAAGAGAACAAGGAAATGAAAGCTAACCTCTTGAAATATGAGAGCATGCCATCAAAGTGCATGGAATTTGCTTCTTTAAGACCATTTAAGTGGCAATTGTTGTAACCTACTATTGTATATGATCCATGACCTCTTGAGCATATGTAATTATGTTAATATATTGTGTATAAATGAGAGATTATATTATGTGACCATTAGAATGTAAATTGAGTATGCTACGGCAAACTAGCTTCTTGAATGGCTTTATGCAATTGTGTACAAATGGAAGTGGAATGGCCAAATTGAGATGCATGAGGTTTGGGACCACTTGGGCAGCTCATACAAGTCATATTCATACTTTTAGACTTATCCAAGAGGTGCCAAACATCAAGAGAAATCATTTGGATACTTTGGTATCTTATATGGAGCCAAAATTGATCATATTAGAAACCTATACCACTTTTTGTTTAAATGAGCTCTTCTTGATCTAAGATTTGGTATGAATTTAGAGCTTGTTGAGAGATTTTTGGGAAGCTAAAGTGCAGAATTTTTGGAGGTCTATGGAATATTTGATGAATTTTCAAAGTTAGAAAAAATTCTGAATTTGGTCAAGTTACTGTTCATACTGATCCAAAAATAAAATCTGTCACTCAGGGGACAAATGATGTATAATTGCCACAAAATTTTATAGGAAAAAACTAGATATCCCAATGATTTATGACAACTAGAAGCACCCAATTTGGTTGTCTAGAGATGGAGATATGAATTTTTAAAATTTTTTCCTAGTATTAGGCATTCAGACAGACCTCAGGTACTATTTGATTGGGTTTCGAGGTCTGGGTATGCCTAAACTAGTCTAGAGTTATTTTAGATAACATCTTTAGTTTTCCAAATTGGCATTATTTGTATGGATTTTATTTTTATGGAATTAATTGGACATTATTGAAGTTTGTAGTAGAAAGCTGTGACAGTAACAATAGCCAGCTAGACCTCTGTAACTTTTTGAATGTCAAATATCTTTTGTATTATGTTTCATAGCCTAAACATATTTTTAACATAAAGTATACATGTGTAGCTTTTCAGAATAGCAAAGAATGTATGATTTCAAGTTTTCTAGAATTAGTTATGATTTTTCAAAATTTATGACAAAAAAGGCAAAATTCTGGCCAAGAATACAACCATGAATTTTATGTACTCCCTTGCTTTGCACGAGCTCTAGGCCAATTTTGGTGATGGAAATGAGTTGTATCTATGTAATTAAATATGATAATATGATACATGAGCTCACATGGTCCACGGGACATCGAATGAAAAATTGATACGCGATGCAACGCTTAAATATTCACTTTTAATGCCATTTTTCTTGCCTTTTATGTGAATTGCTTGATATGAGGCATAGGGATAGCATGAAATGAGCTAGAAGTATATGGTGTTACAATTCTCAGGTTCTCATTTTAGCCATTTTTCACTCGGACCTTCTTTCTATCTTTCTTTACTTTTACTGGCTTACTATACTTTATCTATACTTACTCTGTCTTTCTTCTCATATCCTGTAATTTCCAACCATCCTTGTAATTGCTCTTAAGTGCCTTTAGCACTAGGGCATCTCACATTCTGAGTGTGCCTAAGATGATAGAGATTATACACTGGTCCTTTTTCATTTTTTTTAATTATATCATAAGGGACTCAAATTATGCATATTGAACTTGTGCTATTTAATCTAAGTATTCAATGCTGTTAGCATGTTCTCTTTGACATTAATATTTTTTACTGAGGATTCCTTTTTACATGCTTTTCTTATTGTTCTAATGTTACTAAAATCCCTTCACTTCTTTTTCTTAACTTATCTCATCATTTAACCAATTAGGATATTCTTCGATTATCGAGATACTTTTTATGATTGATGCCATTGTTTGCTACGCACTCAAGTTGCATTACTACTAGGTTGGCTAGACCCAATATCATGTAACTATTGTTGCAAGCAAACCATTACATCAAGCACTAATACATAGGCGCATCATGACTAAGCTCAAAACTACTATCACTAGTATATTACAAGTTTTCCAATAATCTAAAGTGTTCCTCTCTTACTTTTCTTTATCTGCCTTATTTCAATAGGACACTCGGGGAAAAGAAGACTCTTCTTTTAATTTCTTATGGAATTTTCTGCTTCATCCTGAGGTCACTTTACGTTACCCAATTGTTTCTATTTCAGGCATTCCTTGCACTTTATAAACATCTATGCCAAGGACAGTCATGCTTTTTCAAGCATTCACATTCAACGACATTAACTCAAAATCTATTCCCAAGATATTATGCCCTTAGCCTGAGCATCATCACGTACTCTCTCTTTTGTTTTACTTTTACTATCCTTTTACTCAGGTGGAAGGATGCTATATCACTTATTTATTTATTTGCTCTTTCATGCTTCTTTATACGCAAGAGCATCTACATCTTTTATGGGTTCCTTTATTTTCTCACTTTCTATAATATCAGGGGATGTCTAATTCCTCTTATACTCTTGATTTGTTCTTAATTAGACCATCCCTCTGTAAGGAAAATTTTATTTCATGTGACCTTAGAAGTTACATTCTGTAGTGCTCTTGGCTTACACTCCTTCTCTGTATAATATAAAGACTCACATTCTTAGGCGGTCTTTGGCTCCCTCGGGCTTTCCTGAAAACATTATGGCAGTAATTATTTGCCTCAATTCATGTTTACATTCAAATAAAAGCTAAACTTTCTCTCTATTTACTTTCTTTCTTTTATCTCTAGGAGTATAGTTTGTAGATTTAAGGGTTTTACTAACCCAATCCACTTAATGTCTAGATTCTACATTCTGAAAACTTATGCTCCACTAGGTGCTCTAATTACTTATGTGCCTTAACCATACATTAGTCTCACATAAGGAGGCTCGTCTGGTTAACTACTAGACCCTTTTCTATTTACTTTTTCTATGCTCAGCCTGATCATTTAGCCATTACTAAAGTGAGGGCATCTCTTCTATGAACTAGCTTTTCAGCTCTTCCTCACTTCCCTTTATCATTGTACCTTACACAATAGGGGCCTATCTATGGGGGATTTTTGCTAACCACCACAAGGGTGGTCCCTCTATCTTATTACATCTTACTTGGGATTCTCTTAAGCTTCAGCCTATACTTAGCTTGAGCCATTTATTTCCTTAAAGTAATAGCTTACACAAGCCTCCCTAGGTCATATAGGCTTGTGATAAACTTAATATTTTTAATTGTTCTCATTTTCTTTTCTGGACTTCTGACACTAGGCAAATCATACTCATCTTTAGGTGTTACCTATAAGGTACACCCTTCTTGTATATTCACTCTATACATCACTGCTAATAACTTCAAATTATATTAACATCCTATCACAGGATAACATCCTAGGTTAGAGTCAATACCTTATAGGTCGGTCTCAATAACCCTACTATTCTTTTTCTTGTTTATTCTAGGGGGTCCCTACTCTTTGTGCCTCAATTGACCTTATAGCAATTTATTCCTCAGATTGGCCTAAATATGACTAACAAAGCCATTCATGTCATAATAAACTCCACTATAACTAGGAGCTTTTTCTTTAGCTACGTAATCTGAGCCTTACTACCTCTATATGCAGCTCATCATCAAAGCTAGAGGGTTTCACCTTTTACTTCATTTGTGTATAGCTAATTGCCACATCTAGGCTATCTGGGCCCTATGGAGTATACCTCTTAACTCAAACTTCTGGCTTAAGGGAATAGCTTGCTAGGCTCTTTACGTCATCATAACATCTAGTTGTCATAGCTAAGGGGAATGACTCTCTCAATACTTACTTTGTGTAGCGATTCTCTTCATACTACGCTTCCTCAAGGCTTACCCTTGCATCAGGTAGGACATCCTCGAATAGTTTGTGTGTGGAAATAAGGTAGATTAGGCCTCTCTTAATCTCTCTAAGCAAGCCCCTCAAGTAGCTATACAATCATCTCTTGCTGCTAATACACAAAGCTTGCCATTCATTCTGGCGAGCTACTATAACTTATAGAGCTCTAACTATTGGATCACTTGACTTTGCTCATGTAACTCTAGAGGCAAACCTTAATCAATGTTCACCATCTACTCCAAGACCATTCCACATCTCACTTATCAAAAACAAAACCATAAGCCACCTTCACACACCCAAAATACCTCATATAAGGCTTTACATAACTATATAGGCCTTTACATAACCTTATTGCTACATCCCCAAGCCGTATGCAACCTTAGAAAGCTTGGAACTTTGCTTTGATACCAATAAAGTGTAACAAAACCTTTATCTAGCTTCTCTTATCCCATTTGAGCTAGTTTTGCCTTAAGACAACAGATTTCTAAAGAAAAATTCGATTAAATAATGTAATGTTTTTGTGTTACGTCAAGTCTCAAATTTTCTCTTTGCCTTCCGTGGGCTATATGAACTCACTCACACTAACTTCCACCCCTAATCCATATATACAATCAAGAACCATCCTAAAATGGCATCAAAACCCTGAGCTCATGGCCTGTACACACAAAAATAATGGGTGTTGTCTCAGGTCTGAATTTCAATTTTCTAGTACTAACTGTGGAAAATTATAACTAATTCTAGAAAACTCAAAATCATTCAATCTATAGCTTTTTGAAAATCTCTAGATGTTAAATTCATACTAAAATCAATTCCAAGCCATGAAAACATCATTTGGAGAATGTTTCACAGCAGAAAAAGTGAAATAGGTTAGATTGTCCAATATTTCTGATACAGTTTATTGATATAAATTTCAAAAATGCATAACTAATTCCACAAAACTCCAATTTAAGTAATATATACCAATTTGAAAAGATACAGATGTTAAATTTAAGGAAAAATACTTTTAAACTAAGGCAAACACATTTAACTACTAAAAACTGATGGAATAGTACATGACCTCAACTGGCACTACTAGTACTGACACAGAACTTCAAAAATTCATAACTCTCTACTCATACCTCCAAATGAGGTGCTTCTATTGATAAAGTCACTGGAAATGTCTAGTTTATGATTTTAAGCCATTGGACACCATTTGTCCCCTGAATGACGGAGATGAAGTTTTTAACAATGTGCACAGTGTCATTGTCAAAATTGTAAATTTTTGCCAACTTTGAAAATTCACCAAATATTCTCTAGAGCTTCAAATAATATGAACTTTAGCTTTTCAAAAATCCCTAAAAAGGATCTACATGCATGCCAAATTTCATAGAAAAATTTGTCCATTCGGTTAGATTGTGTCATAGGGTTACAAATAGTCACTTTTATGCTTTAAAAAGGGTCTCAATGGGTCTAGACTTGCTTTTTCTACTTCTAGGGCAACTTGAGAACGTGGAAAAGTATGAAAATGGTTTACTAAACACGTATCAAGGGTTCAACAACCCAGATTTCATAAACTCACTCTCCCACTTCAAGATATACACAAGTATACATATACAATTCTTGCCATTTATTGTCAAAAACATGCTATATCATACCTTTGCTTCCAATTCTCAAATGTACATCACATATTCATATATTTATACATGTTCAAAGGGTTATACATCATATACATCATTGTATTACTTCACTTGACATCCATATGGCTATAATACAAGCATTTTACAACTTCTTTCACAACTGTAACACCCCAAAATTAATTAAGGTGTTAATAATGTATTTGGACTAATTAAGAATAATTATCATGACATAATTGGTCAAGCTTTATGAATGAAAATTTATAGAGAAATAAGTTCGTAATATAGGTTTAAGATTTCATTTAGGTTAAAGCTTAATTGGAGCCCAAAATTTAATTTGAATAAGTAATGAATAAGGATTTATAGAGGCCCAATAATTTTTGGGTGTAAGCCCAACTCCTTATCATGAGGCTTGGGCCAAGAGAAATTGCCTGGCAATGGCCTAATTTGATTTAGTAGAATAGGGGCTCAAGACCCAATTTATGTAACTTGGCCCAACACACATTATGCAAACCTAAATTAGATTGGCTCTTGAAATTTGGCCTAACCCAACTACAACTCTAAAGCCTGACTTATGAGATTCAGCCCAACTTATGAGATAAGGCCCAACAAGCATAAAAATCTAAACCTATAAGGAATTGGGCCATTAGGTTAGCATACTTCACTTAAACTTAAAAATGTTCTGCAGCCCACCTCACCATACAAAGGCCCAATAAGCACACATCTGAACCTCAGTGGATTTTGGGCTTTAGGGTTAACCCGAACCCATTTAAAACCCTAACTTACTTAGCCCCTTACCCTCTATTCTATAGACTAACTTAATCTTAGGCAAAGGAGAACTCCATTTTCGCATAGAAAGAGAGGAGGCTAGGGTTTTCTGCATTCCTCCACCATTTCTCACTTCTAGAGGATAATTTAACCAAGGTGAGTTATATATAACTTGACCCTCTCATCCTACTCTTCATTTTGGTCTGATTAATTTTTGGTTTTAAGCATTTTCATCTTCGTCTCAAATCTGAAACTTGGTGTTGGGTGATTCCTTACAAGATTTTTGGAGTTAGAGGTTAGAGGGATGATTAGGTAAGAATTTCCCTTCCATTTCGTGTATTACTTTGCTGGAAAATGCCCCTAAGAATGGATTATCATAATGGGTTCTATTATTGTGTGAGATTACAAGGAGATAATAGTGGAAAATTGAATTTTCTGGGCTTAATGATTGAAATGCGAATTTTGGTGCTTCCATGGTGGATTTTCGGAGGTGAGGCTATGGGTGTTGTTAAGTGAGTATGTCCTTCCCATTTTGATGCATTTTCTGTTAGTTTGAGACCCCTATAGTTGACCTATGATATAGGCTTTGGTTTCATGTGAAATTACCCAGAAATTAGAGTGAACTATGACAATTTTTGGTGTAGGAAAGTTGGAATCTGAAATTAAATCCCTTGGTAATTAGGTGAGTAACCTGTAGTCTGTCATTAGTAGTTCAACTCTTTAGATATTTGATTGTGGTTAGAAATGATGATAATTATGCTTGTTATAGGTTTGGTGCACATTTAAATTATTATGGTAGCTAGGGGAAGAGTAATTGGTTTCATTGAGGTAACTGGGGTTATTTTTCTAATTCCATGTATATGCTCATGTTAATCTGCTATTTGTTATACATGCTTGATTTTGAAATGCTAAATGTCTAGTTGACTACTTGATTGTTATTGTAATTGGACCTTGTGAGTCCATGGTGGAGCTGTGGTGTGGCTGCCACCCATGCATGTGCTTCGATCGAGCACTAGGTTGTGATTAGACCCCGATGCACAGAGCCCTGATTGTGCTTATTATGGAGTAGATGCTGGACGGACCTCTCCCGGTGTTATTGGCCATTAATATGTTGTATATGATTGCTGGTATGGGACAGTAGTCATTGGTAGTTCAACTAGTTCATTTGCGAATTGAATTTATGATTCTGGTATTGGTGACATGAAATTGTATTGGATTGATTGACTTGTACATATATATGGAAATTTCCCTTTTGTTACTGAGATTGTATATCTCACCCCGTTATGGGCTAATATTTTCAGGGACCGGACCTCTTAGTGGAAAGGAGAAAATTAATGGAAGATCATTAAATGGTTTGGTAGCACATAGGTTTGGGAGCTTTGACAAAATGTATTGTAACTAAATTGCTAGTTTTGTATCATAGCTGCATTGTATCATGAGTTGCCAAGTATATAGATTGTATATGTAATTTGATTATCATGGAATTAAACATTATGATTGTAATTGACTAATAATGGATAAGTGATTTGATTTTATATGAACATTAAGCATTAACCTCATGCACCTTGTGACCATAATACATGTGCTGTCATTAATCTATGAACTCACTAGTTTATGGTAGCTAGAGGGTTAAGGATCCACATTTGAATTTTGAATGGGTAATGATAGATATGTTAGGTAGATTAGGTAAAAGAAAGACACTAAATCTTCACAAACTAAGTTAAAGTGGCCTACAGTGTTGCTAGAGGGGGAATTAGAGAGCATGAGATGAAATTTTGGGAGTTGTAGGAACAGAAGGGAATTGGCCGCGACTAAGATTTAATTGGCTTTAGCCAAATGGCAACAGAGAGAAATTGGCCACGGCTAACATTTAATTGGCCTCGGCTAAATGTGGTGAACCTGTCAGGGAAGAAAACAGAGAGAAATTGGCTGCGGTGAATAGTGATGTTAGCCGCGGCTAAGTCTAAGAAGCAAGTTTGGGGGTGTTCCAGAGAGTATTTGATCGCGAAAAAATGCGTGAAATTTATGGAGGTGTAAGAACTTGAATCTGAGAGTAATTGGCCATGGCGAAAGGGAATTTAGCCGCAGTGAAGGTGCTCAATTTCTCATATTCACCTAGAAACTTTAATTTCTTTTATGGTAATACTAAGGAATGATTTAGAAACACTTGTAAGAGGTTTTTATGAGTTGGAATTAATGGATGGGAGAATCAAAGGCTCCTTATTAATGATTAAATTCACTTGCACTTTTGAATAATTGTAGTTGCCTAATTAATGACCCTAATAACATTAATGTTCAAATTTCCTAACATTTTTCGAATATAATTAGTTATAATGACTTTCAACCCTAATTGAAATTTTATAATTAGTAATCATGTACTTAACCTTAATTATGATTATTAGAAGTCAGGGTCATCACAGTTGGTATCAGAGCAATGGTTCAGGACAACTGTTTTAATTTAAATTCTATGACTAGAAGCTTGGCAATTGTAATGTCCAGTTTTCGTTAAACGACGAAAAAGGGCATGTTTTCAAAGCAAGCCCCCTGACATGAGTGACTCAAGGCCAAATAAAATTTGGATAAAATTTTAAATATTAGAAAATAAGGATTTGAGTCTTGAGTTACCCAGAAATGAAGGGCGGGGTGATTCAAAAAATTTACCCAAAAGACCAGTGGCATTTTCGTAAATAAGTGGACTTTTTGGAAAACCCACAAAAGGGCTTTTTAAATGAAATTTTTTAGTTTTCTAGGGTTTTCAGAGGCCCTGAAAACCATGGAAAGCCTCGGGACCAGTAAAGACCCTCCGATCTAAGTTTTCCAATGTCAGTTGACCCAAACATTGACCGATTCGTTCGAAAGAGTTTTAGTTCTGATTTGAGTGATTCCAAAGCCATTTTTCTTAATTGGGAATCTAAATTTTATAATGGAAAATATGGTTCTCAAAAAGGAGCTAAAACAAAGGAGAAACAAAAATACAAAGTATTAAGGGCAAAATGGGAATTTTTGAAAAAGTCACTTTAGCCTAGCTATGTATAGGTGGCACCGCACACTCTCCCTCATTCACTTCAGAATTTCCAGCCCCAAATCAGAAGCAAATCCCTTGGAGAGTGAACACAAAGAGAAGGGAAGAAGGAGGAAAGATTCAAGACTTTAGGTATGGAATTTTACTTGGTTTTCATGCTTTCTCTCCACCACTTTCTTCTCCTCTTTTTCCCTCTTCTTCTCCATGATTTCTCTGAAGTTTTGAGGGCTGTTTTGAAGGGAGAACAGAGGGGAAATTTCGAAATTAAAGTGAGGAGGCCAAGGAAAGCAAGAACAAGCAAGGAAATCCAAGGAAAATAAGGTATTTTGTGATTCTTCCACTTGGTCTTCTTCCTCCCTTCCTTGAGCATTTCGACCTAGACTTGGACAGATCTAAGGAGTCAGATTTTTAACCAAACCAAAGGTGATTCTTAGGTATTTGATGGAGAGGAATAAGAATATGCAAAGAAAACTAAGAAATAGGCATTAGAAAGCAAGATGCAAAACCTAGGGTTTCAAGTGCACCTTTCAATTTCTGAACTTATAGGATGCTTCTTAGGTCTAAGTTAGAGTATAAATGAGTTCTTGAGACACCAAAGATGCTCCCCACAAGCTTCCTCCTTCAAGAAAACCAAGCAAACTCCATGAAGGCCATTAAACTCCGTAGCCTTGGCCTAAAGAGTTTCTCATAGCTAGGGAGAGTTTTAAATTTTTCTAAGGCCATTCTTGAGTCATAATTGATGAATGAAAATAAGGGGAGGCCTTGGAAAAAATTTAGAACTCTTGGAAAGTGATTTGGTGTCGTAGGTTCCATAATATGACCTAAAGAAGCAACATGGTGCTAAGCCTTTTGTTTTGATGATGTGATGACTCCAAGAGGCTTAAAAGGAGTCAAGAATCATATTTAAAAAGAAAGAATGAGGCCTAGAAATCATTTGAGGGGTGTTGCTTAATTAGGTGCCAACATGGACCATAAGGGAACCTATAGAGTAATCTAGTGTTTCATTAAGTTGTGTAGCCTTAGAGTGTGGTTCATGAACTTAAGTGGCTCCCATAATTTGTGTCTAGGCCAAGAGAAACTATCTCCACCAAATTGTAGGTGCGTGGCCAAAAGAGGAGACTTGAAAGTTAAGGAAAAAGTGTGTGGTTGTATACAAGGTAGCTGTCTCCACCTTCTCTCATGCATGAATGTGTGTTTAGCTTGTTTTAGAATGTGTGTATGTGTCATTCCAAGCTTTGAAAAGTATGCTAGCATGCCTTTATATGCCATGATGCTTGATGCCATGTTATGTTTTTAAATAAATCCATGATGTTTGTATGAGTTTGCTTGAGTGTGGAGAGGCCAAGAACTCTTCCCTTGGGTGAGGATGAGCCTAGAACCCTTGAGCTTAGTTGAGACAAAGTAAAGAATCTCCCAAAAGTAAAGTGGGCTCCCAAGAGTGTGGTTGAGTCCAAAGTGCTCAAAGAATGGGTGAGGCAAGTCCAAAATCCATGAAGAGAAGTGTGAGGCCAATCCAAACACTTGGTGAGCTCTTGAATGTCTTGTATGATTGATTCACATGCCAAGATTATTTTTAAAATATGCATGTCTTCTATTTTCACCATGCATGCATTTGAAGAGCTTGCTTTGCACATATTATGTATGATTGAATGGGAGATGACTTATTGCAATTCTTTGAATCTCATTCCCTCCTCTCCAATGATCTAACATGCTAGGTGGACTAAGTAATTATGGTGAAGGGAGCCAACAACCATGAAGAGCAAAGATTGACAAGCTTATGTCTTGTTTTGTCTATTTTGGAACCATAATGATGGTTCATAATGTATGAGGTTGTATATGTACTATGAATGTTGAGACATATGTAAAGATACTATTATATGATGTTTAGATGTATAGAAATGATGTATGACTACTAGCACATGTTTTGAGTATGTAATGTCATAGTATGAAAGTTTAAAGTTTGATAAATATGTGTATAAATGTGGGTTGAATGGCCAAAATGAGATGCATAAGGTTTAGGATCATTTGGGCAGCTCACACAAGTCTCAAATATGCTTTTAAACTTGCCCAAAAGGTGCCAATGCCAAGGGAAGACCATTTGGCAAACTTGGTACCTCATATGGAGTCACATTTGACCATAATGGAACCCTACGTTACTTTTCATCCAAATGAGATATTCTTGATCGAAAATTTGTCATGGAATTAGATCTCATTGAGAGATTTCTAGGAAGCTAAAGATCATAATTTTTGGAGGTCTACAGAATATTTGGTGATTTTTCGAAATTGGCTAATGTTTTGGATTTGGTCTGCTGCACTATTCATTTGGTCCGAAATTGTTTTCTGTCACACGAGGCCTAAATGATGTCCAATTGTCACAAAATTTTATACATAGAAACTAAGCAATCATAGTGACTTGTGCCAACTAGAAGCACCTCATTTGAAGGTCTAGAGAGGGAGATATGAGTTTTTGAAATTTCTGTCCAGTATCAATGAAATTGCATGACCAGAAGTACTGTTCTATTGAATTCCAGAGTCTGGGCTTGATGAACTTATCTAGAGATACTTTTTCTCTCTAGTTAACATCCACAGCTTTCTAGATCGGTATCATTTGCATGGATTGGATTTTTTTAGAATTATTGGACATTTTCAAAGTTTTCTGTAGAATTCTGTGATAGTTCCAGATTTCAGTCAGACCTCTGTAATTTTTTGGATGTCAAAAGTCCTAGATGATGAATATGGTAACATGAGAGTATTTTTAGTATGAATTAGACATCCCAATATTTCTAGAATGACCAAGATTGCATGATTTTGAATTTTTTAGATTTATTTATGATTTTCCAAAGTTGGGTCAGAAAATGGAGCAAATCTGGCCGAAAATATGCTTGTTTATTTTGAGTTCCATTTCGGTTTCCATGGGTTGTAGGCATGTTTTTGTGATACAAATGAGTTGTAATAATGGAATTAAATATGAGGAAGTATAGTATACATTCACACGATCTACTTGACACTGAATTGAACTTTTTAGATACGACGCAACGCGAAAATAATCATTATTTCTTTTGCGTTTCCATGGAATATCAATATGATTCTTGATATTATGCCACTTGAAAGCATGAGATGAGCTCAAATTTATGGTGTTACATTTATTGGTATTAAAGCAAAGGTTTAGGCTCCTATTGTGGGTTGTGGCTTGTGTTTATGAGTTGTCTATATGCATATGAGCTTGTTTGGATGAATTGAGTGTGTATGATGGTGGAAGTGTTCCCTAGCTTATGTTACAGTTTGTTATGATGTTTCAGTATGATGGTGAATACTAGGAGAGGTCGGCCCCCTACCCAAGCTCATGCTGATGAAGCGGGCCTAGTGATCTAGTTGCTGGAGCCCTTTAGTCTATCATGGCTCGCCTGGATCAGCAGCAGGCCGTTATTATGCAGTTACAGGAACGGCTTACTGAGAGAGATAGCTAGGGCCCTACACGTACTCCTCCTCAGCCACTTCCACACTCAGATCATCCCGAGCATTCAGGGGTGACTCCTTTAGATCCACAACCACACATGCAAGTTGTTGCCCTGATTCCACAAGCTCAGACGCCTTCTGTACAACAACCCTCGACCAGAAAGGTGATTACATAGTTCAGAAAATTCAGCCCTCCCACTTTTGATGGTGAGATGAATGCAGATAAAGCTGAGGGCTGGATTAGGCATTAGAGCAAATCTTTGAGGTGATGGAGTACACGTCTGAGCAGAAAGCCAAGATTGTTGTATTCCAATTACAGAAGGAAGCAATTTACTGGTGGAAGTGCACTGAGCCTATTTTGAGAGCGAGGGACACCCCGATTACATGGGAGGCATTCCTCAAGGTGTTCCATAAGAAATATTTCCCTGATTCTATCAAAGATGAGAAAGAATCAGAATTCATTCTATTTAAGCGGACTCCGAGGATGTTCATGGACCAATATGTGGTGAAATTTGTTAAGCTCTCCAGATATTCCTCTTACCTGCAGAGACATGATGATGAGAGATGGAGGGCAGATAGATTAGAGAAGGGTTTGTTCTCTGAGATTAGAGATAGGGTGGTGCCACAGAGGATCAGGCACTTTAATACCCTTGTAGAGGTATGTAGAGTCACAAAGACAAACCTCAGGAGATTGCAGCCTATCTCTAGTGCTAGACCACCTCTTCTTCTCCCTGAGCCCAAGAGACCTAAAGAGGGTTCCTAGCCTACAATGACTAGCCAAAGATTTGGAAAGAACCAGTGGAACTGAAGAGGCAAAAGAAGGAGGACTCAGTCCAGTAAAGGTAGTGCTCCACCTATCACGTGTCCCCAGTGTGGCAGGAATCACGGTACCAGACTGTGTTATACGGGGCAGAATGTGTGCTTTAGATGTGGCAGGCCAGGGCACATAGCCAGAGATTGCACCCAGACTCCTCCACAGGCCCCTTTGCAGATCACACAGCCGAGGGAGATGGCTCCTCCTCCCAGACCACAGACCCAGGGTAGAGTCTTTGCCCTATCACAGCAAAAGGCTAGCCTATCCCCGAGTCTGATCCAAGGTACTATTAAAATAAATGATTTTTCTGTGACTGCATTATTTAATTCAGGTGCTAGCCACTCTTTTATATCATATGACTGTGCTGAGAGGTTGGGTCTGAGTATGTCTATATTGCCATATGAGTTGCATGTATCAACCCCCATAGGAAACCAAGCCATTACCTCCCATGCTTGTTTAAATTATGTGATCTAGTTTAACCATTGCCTGACCACCCTCGATTTGATTTGTATGCCCCTCATTGATATTGATGTGATTATTGGCATGAACTGGATGTCTGCAAATAATGCCACCCTAGATTGTAGCCACAGGTGTATTACTTTACCTAAGTATGGGACTGTGCCTAGTACTAGGGTTGAGTTATCTGTCATGACCACCTCCCAGGCTAAGAGATCTCTAGGGCATGGTTGTCAGGGGTATCTGTTTTTCTTTTCATTTTAGACTGAGGTAGAAGAGGGTATAGAGGAGATTCCCGTAGTGAGGGAGTTTAGAGGTATTTCCTAAGGAAATTAGTGGACTATCCCCAGAGAGAGAGGTAGAGTTTCCTATAGACATTGTACCTAAGGCAGGTCCAGTGTCTAAGGCCCCGTATAGGATGGCTCCTACTGAGCTAGTAGAGCTTAAGAAACAGATAGAAGAGCTATTAGATAAGGGTTTCATTAGACAAAGTGTCTCACCGTGGGGAGCTCTAGTCCTATTTGTAAAGAAGAAGGACGAGAGCCTTAGGCTATGTATAAATTACCGGGAACTCAATAAGATTACAATTAAGAATAAGTACCCTCTCCCTCGCATAGATGACCTCCTAGATCAATTAGTGGGAGTGTCAGTGTTTTCAAAGATAGACCTCAGGTTGGTATACCATCAGCTTAGAATAAAGGCTGAGGATATTCCCAAGACAGCTTTTAGAACTAGATACGGGCACTACGAGTTTCTAGTTATGCCCTTCGGGTTGACGAATGCACCTGCAGTCTTTATGGATTACATGAACAAGGTTTTTAGGCCATATTTAGACAGATTTGTAGTAGTCTTCATAGATGACATCCTTATCTACTCAAAAAGTAGAGAGGAACACGAGCAGCACTTGAGATTAGCCTTGGAGACCCTGAGAGAGATAGTTGTATGCTAAACTTAGTAAATGTGAGTTCTGGCTCATTGAGGTTCAGTTTCTAGGTCATCTCATCTCCCAGGCAGGGGTCACAGTAGATCCCCATAAGGTAGAGGCAGTATTGTAGTGGGAGAGACCTAGGACAGTGACAGAGATAAGGAGCTTCCTAGGTTTAGGAGGATATTATAGGAGATTCATTTAGGGCTTTTCTCAAATAGCAATGCCACTGACTTGGCTTACTAGAAAGAATGTGCCATTTGTATGGAATGAGAAATGTGAGAGTAGTTTCCAAGAGTTGAAGCACAAGTTGACCACGGCCCCAGTTTTAATACTCCCTGACCCTAAAGAAACTTTTGTAGTGTACAGTGATGCCTCTAAGAAAGGGTTAGGATGTGTGCTTATCCAGAAAGCCCGAGTGGTAGCTTATGCTTCTAGACAGTTGAAACCTCATGAGGAAAACTACCCCACACATGACCTAGAGTTAGCCGCAGTGGTGTTTGCTTTGAAAATATGGAGACACTACTTATACGGGGCAGCAATAAAAATTTACAGCGACTACAAGAGCCTCAAATATTTGTTTGAATAGAAAGAGCTAAATATGAGGCAACAGAGATGGTTAGAATTTCTAAAAGATTATGATTTCACATTAAAGTACCATCCTGATAAGGCTAATGTGGTAGCTAATGCCCTTAGTAGAAAATCCATACACATAGCCTGTATAATGATCCGAGAACAAGAATTGATTGAGAGATTTAAAGACATGAGTCTCTCCTACGAGGTGTATTTAGGGAAGCTATTAATGAGTGAGACCCGAATAGAAAATGACCTGAGGGATCAGATAAGAGAGGCCCAGCAGACAGATGACCATGTAAATAAGATTAAAGCCCATATAGCCCAGGGTAGTATGAAGGAGTTCAATCTGTTTGAGGATGACATAGTAAGATATAAGGATAGGCTGTATGCGCCTAGAAATACAGAAATTAGAGAAAAGATATTAGATGAGGCACATAAGAGTAAGTACACCATTCATCCGGGCAGTAATAAAATGTACCAGGACTTGAAGAAAATGTTCTGGTGGCCCAGGATGAAAATAGACATAGCAGAGTATGTCTCCCAATGTCTAGTATGCCAGAGAGTAAAAATAGAACATCAGAAACCAGCTAGGTTGCTTTAGGCTTTAGATATCCCGGAGTGGAAATGGGATAGCATAGCTATGGATTTTGTCATGAGTTTACCCAGAACATTATCGGGGTATGATGCAATATGGGTAATAGTGGATAGGTTAACAAAGTCAGTACATTTCCTACCTATGAAAGCCACTTATACCCTAGACAAGTTAGCCTAGTTGTACATCAATGAGATAGTGAGACTGCATGGTGTGCCTAGGAGCATAGTGTCAGATACGGATCCCAGATTCACATCAAATTTCTGGAGATCATTACAAGATGCTCTAGGCACCAGACTTAGATTCAGCACGGCCTATCACCCTCAGACGGATGGATAGACGGAGAGAACCATCCAAACCCTAGAGGACATGTTGAGGGTGTGTGTATTAGAAATGAAAGGGAACTGTGATACATACTTGCCTTTAGCGAAGTTTACCTATAATAACAGTTATCATACAAGTATACAGATGGCACCGTATGAGGCATTGTATGGGAGGAAGTGTAGATGCCCAGTGTGTTGGGTTGAGCTAGGAGAGCGGAGCCTCATAGGCCTAGAGTTAGTGGACCAGACCTCTAGACAAATAGAGACCATCAGAAAGAAACTTCTGATGGCCCAGAGTAGATAGAAAAGTTATGCAGATAAATGTAGGCGGCCGTTAGAGTTTGAAATTGGAGATTATGTCTTTATTAGATTGTCTCCAATCACAGGGATAGGTCGGTCCATCAAAAGTAAAAAGCTCAGTCCAAAGTACATAGGTCCTTTCTAGATTCTTGATAAAGTAGGACCTATGGCATACGGACTAGCCCTTCCTTTGAACTTAAGCCAAGTCCATAATGTCTTCCATGTTTCCCAGTTGAAAAGTACCAGCCTGACCCCTCACATGTCACAGAATATGAGAATGTGCAGTTACAAGATGATCTATCATACATAGTATCACCAGATCGGATCGTGGATGTTAGACTTGAGCAGTTACGGAATAAGACGATGCTGCTGGTGAAAGTGGTTTGGAAAGGGTTATCTCCTGAGGAAGCCACCTGGGAATTAAAGGATGATATGAGGAAGAAATACCCAGAACTCTTCCCATGAGGTATGTTATCTAAATTTTGAGAATGAAATTTTTTAAAAATGGGGGAGAACTGTAATGTCCAATTTTCATTAAACGACGGAAAAAGGGCACGTTGTCAAAGCAAGCCCCCTGAGATGAGTGACTCAAGGCTAAATAAAATTTGGATAAAATTTTAAATATTAGAAAATAAGGATTAGAGCCTTGAGTTGCCCAGAAATCAAGGCTGGGGTGATTCAAAAAATTTACACAAAAGGCCAGTGGTATTTGCATAAATAAGTGGACTTTTTGGAAAGCCTATAGAAGGGCTTTTTAAATGAAAATTTTGATTTCTCTAGGGTTCTCAGAGGCCCTGAAAACCATGGGAAGCCCCGGGACTGATAAAGACCCTCTGGTGTAAGTTTTCCAACGTCAGTTGACCTAAACTTTGACCAATTTGTTCAGAAGGGTTTTAGCCCTGATGTGAGTGATTCCAAAGCCATTTTTCTTAATTGGGGATCTAAATTTTATAATGGAAATGATGGTTCTAAAAAAGGAGCTAAAACGAAAGAGAAACGAAAATGCAAAGTATGAAGGACAAAATGAAAATTTTTGAAAAAGTCACTTTACCTTAGCTATATAGGTGGCACCACACACTCTCCCTCATTCACTTCAGAATTTCCATCCCCAAATTAGAAGTAAATCCCTTGGAGAGTGGTGCACAAAGAGAAGGGAAGAAGGAGGAAAGATTCAAGACTTTAGGCATGGAATTTTGCTTGGTTTTCATGCTTTCTCTCCACCACTTTCTTCTCCTCTTTCTCCCTCTTCTTCTCTATGATTTCTTTGAAGTTTTGAGGGCTGTTTTGAAGGGAGAACAGAGGGGAAAGTTCGAAAAGGAGGCCAAGGAAAGCAAGAACAAGCAAGGAAATCCAAGGAAAGAAAGGTATTTTGTAATTCTTCCACTTGGTCTTCTTCCTCCCTTCCTTGAGCATTTCAACCTAGACTTGGACAGATCTAAGGAGTCAGATTTTAACCAAACCAAAGGTGATTCTTAGGCATTTGATGGAGAGGAATAAGAATATGCAAAGAAAACTAAGAAATAGGTATTAGAAAGCAAGATGCAAAACCTAGGGTTTCAAGTGCACCTTTCAATTTCTGAATTTATAAGATGCTTCCTAGGTCTAAGTTAGAGTATAAATGCGTTCTTGAGACACTAAAAATGCTCCCCACAAGCTTCCTCCTTCAAGAAAACCAAGCAAACTCCATGAAGGCCATTAAGCTCCGTAGCCTCGGCCTAAAGAGTTTCTCATAGCTAAGGAGAGTTTTAAATTTTTCTAAGGCCAGTCTTGAGTCATAATTGATGAATGAAAATGAGGGGAGGCCTTGGAAAAAATTTAGAACTCATGAAAAGTGATTTGGTGTCTTAGGTTCCATAATATGACCTAAAGAAGCAACATGGTGCTAGGCCTTTTTTTTTTATGATGTGATGACTCCAAGAGGTTTAAAAGGAGTCAAGAATCATATTTAAAAAGGAAGAATGAGGCCTAGAAATCATTTGAGGGGTGTTGCTTCATTAGGTGCCAACATGGACCATAAGGGAACCTATAGAGCAATCTAGTTTTTCATTAAGTTGTGTAGCCTTAGAGTGTGGTTCATGAACTTAAATGGCTCCCATAATTTGTGTCTAGGCCAAGAGAAATTATTTTCTCTAAATTGTGGGTGCGTGGCCAAAAGAGGAGACTTGAAAGTTAAGGAGAAAGTGTGTGGTTGTATACAAGGTAGTTGCCTCCACCTTCTTTCATGCATGAATATGTGTTTAACTTGTTTTAGAATGTGTGTATGTGTCATTCCAAGCTTTGAAAAGTATGCTAGCATGCCTTTATATGCCATGATGCTTGATGCCATGTTATGTTTTTAAATAAATCCATGATGTTTGTATGAGTGTGGAGAGGCCAAGAACTCTTCCCTTGGGTGAGGACGAGCCTAGAACCCTTGAGCTTAGTTGAGACAAAGTAAAGAGTCTCCCAAAAGCAAAGTGGGCTCCCAAGAGTGTGGTTGAGTCCAAAGTGCTCAAAGAATAGGTGAGGCAAGTCCAAAATCCATGAAGAGAAGTGTGAGGCCAATCCAAATACTTGGTGAGCTCTTGAATGTCTTGTATGATTGATTCACATGCCAAGATTATTTTTAAAATATACATGTCTTCCATTTTCAGCATGCATGCATTTGAAGAGCTTACTTTGCACATATTATGTATGATTGAATGGGAGATGAGCTATTGGGATTCTTTGAATCTCATTCCCTCCTCTCCAATGATCTAACATGCTAGGTGGACCAAGTAATTATGGTGAAGGGAGCCAACAATTATGAAGAGCAAAGATTGATAAGCTTTTGTCTTGTTTTGTCTATTTTGGGTCCATAATGATGGTTCATAATATATATGAGGTTGTATATGTACTATGAACATTGAGACATATGTAAAGATACTATTATATGATGTTTAGATGTATGGAAATGATATATGACTACTAGCACATGTTTTGAGTATGTAATGTCATAGTATGAAAGTTTAAAGTTTGATAAATATGTGTATAAATGTGGGTTGAATGGCCAAAATGAGATGCATGAGATTTGGGATCATTTGGGCAGCTCACACAAGTCTCAAATATGCTTTTATACTTGCCCAAAAGGTGCCAATACCAAGGGAAGACCATTTGGCAAATTTGATATCTCATATGGAGCCACATTTGACCATAGTGGAACCCTATGTCACTTTTTAGCCAAATGAGCTAGTCTTGATCTGAAATTTGGCATGCGATTAGATATCATTGAGAGATTTCTAAGAAGATAAAGATCATAATTTTTGGAGGTCTACAGTATATTTGGTGATTTTTTGAAATTGGCAAATTTTATAGATTTGGTCTGCTGCACTATTCATTTGGTCTAAATATTTTTTCTGTCACACGAGGCCCAAATGATGTCCAATTGCCACAAAATTTTATACATAGAAACTAAGCAATCACAGTGACTTGTACCAACTAGAAGCACCTCATTTGGAGGTCTAGAGAGGGAGATATGACTTTTTGAAATTTCTATCTAGTAGCAGTGAAATTGCTCGACCAGAAGTATTGTTCTATTGAATTTTGGAGTCTGGGCTTGATAAATTGATCTGAATATATTTTTCCTCTCTATTTAACATCCACAACTTTCTAGATTGGTATATTTGCTTGGATTGGATTTTTTTGGAATTAATTGGACATTTTCAAAATTTTCTGCAGAATTCTGTGACAGTTCCAGATTTTAGTCGGACCTCTGTAGATTTTTTGATGTCAAACGTCCTAGGTGATAAATATGGTGACCTAGGAGTATTTTTAGTGTGAAGTAGACATCCCAAGCTTTCTAGAATGACTAAGATTGCATGATGTGAATTTTCTAGATTTATTTATGAGTTTCCAAAGTTGGGTCAGAAAATGGAGCAAATCTGGCCGAAAATATGCTTGTTTATTTTGAGTTCTGTTTCGGTTTCCATGGATTGTAGGCATGTTTTTACGATGCAAATGAGTTGTAATAATGGAATTAAATATGAGGAAGTATAGTATAAGCTCACACGGTCCACGTGACACTGAATTGAATTTTTTAGATACGACGCAACGCGAAAATAATCATTATTTCTTTAGCATTTCCATGGAATATCAATATGATTCATGATATTATGCCAGTTGAAAGCATGAGATGAGCTAGAATTTATGGTTTTACAGTAATCATGATGCATATTTGGTATGGTATTAGCTTATGAGAATAGCTAATTAGGCAAACATATAATTGATGTGCTTTATGTGCTGGAAAGAAGTATAAAGGAATGATGAGATAAGGCTTGTAATACTTGATTGAAATGACTGTTTCTTGAATTTTATTTAGAGCATCACCTATCACAATAAGTATACCTTGGAGAATAATAAAGTATAGTTATATTTTACCTCATAACACTTTAGTAATGCTAATTTTGAGACTTAAGGTTGTTAATGCCAATGAAAAGATTAGAATTTTGCCCTTCTTTCCTTCGAAGATTAGGTTATTGGTCTCAGTCTAGATAGATAACTGGTTGAGGCTTATTACCAACTGGCTACATAACAGATGCACTAATCACTCGCTATGAGGCACCAGTTGACTGAATGAATGAGACCAAGTTACTGATAAGGATGATGAACAAAGCTACTAATAGCTTTTATGACCAGTTGACCGCCATTTATTAAGCAAGTCAATTGGGTACGGCCGACCAGTTGACTGGCCTATTGAAGTAGTCAACTGATCACAACAAGAGTAGCAATTATTTACCTAAGTGAAATTCTAAGCTTTTCAAGAGCTATATAGAGTGATGTTGAGAACTCAAAAAGCAATGGTACAGAGTAAAACACTTAACTAGCTATAAGAACCTTATGGAAGGGTAAGATGTAAACCTTACTTACAATTAGGAAAATGATAATGGAACTAGTGTGTAGTAAATGAGTGTGATGATTGAATATATGAAGTGATGTACAATCTATACTGAGTTAGAACTATGTAGACTTCAAAAGGTCCCCAAGGCTGAAGCTTTGTAGGTACAGAGGTCCGAGCCCAACTGCTTGATCTCGATTAATAAAGAACACAATTACTCGATCCTAGCTACCACAATGTGGGCCTAATGAATATGGGCGGTGAGAGCTAAAGAACATTTCAAATTGTTTTATTCAAACTATTGGAGTGAGTAAGCCAACGAAGACAAGAAAAGAGAGCAAGAAACCCTCAAGATATCCATTTCTAAATGTGTATAGTGACTTTAAATCAAGAGATTAAGGGAGATGATGTTCTGGAAGGAATCTTGAGAGCTTTGAGGCTCCTCCCTTAGTATACTATAGCAAAAAAGAGAGATTATGAGAAGAGGAAAGACAACCCTTTAGTGTGATAAGGGTGAAGTGCGCCGGTATAGGGTGCTTGCACATGTTGTCTCTTATGTAATTTCATTTACTTATGCTATGTGTTGGCGTGCATTTGGGTGGTGGTTAGAGGCACTTTATGTGCATGATACACTCGGGGAGTGTAAGGTAAGATTCTACAGCACTCTGGTGCTAGAGGCATGTAGGACGTGCTCATTTATCGGCACTTCAGTGCTAAGGGTATGCGGGGCATGTCACTTATCATATGATTTGATGAATTTTGACCACCAAATTGGCGTCAAACTAGACTAAGTAGACTTTCTTTCTAGAAGGTAAAGAGGAGATCTTTATGGTATGGACCCACCTAAAAAGGGAATAAAATTACACCTGTGTGAGTACAAGTGGTTGAGATATAGTCATCACGGGGTGATGAGCATGTGTATGGCCACCAAAAAGCATTGCCTGCTAATATTAAAGGCAAAGCCTAATTTCGCCACTAGTAGTTTCATTGTCATGTGTCACGTGTGGTGTGATTAAAGGGATAGAGACAACATTGGGAAATTGAGATGGACTAGTACTTATGATGCAAGTAAAACTCCCTAATTTTGAAAGAGGACTCCCTAATCTAGAATATTAACACGGGGGGAAATGAATGAGAGGTGGTAGTAATGCAATTAACTTATGTTATTACAATAAAATCTTAGTATAATGATTGACAAGGAAGGGTAAAACACTAGTGGTAAATGATACTTGAGTTCTCTCACTGGAAATCCCCACTTGATCTAGTGATAATTAGGGAATGTTTAATAATGAAAAGACTCACTGAGTCTCCTTATTATGTTAATTTAACTCCCAATAGTCAGGCATGAAATTAAGGCCTAAAAACTTTTAGGGGAGTGGAAGAGTCAGTTGTGGTTGGCATAGGCCATTGTGTAAGCATGAAAACTATCATACCATCTCATATTGTATGCTATAATGTATGGTTAAATGACCTTGTACTTGCAGTCAGAGAACCTTATTGACAAGGTCTAGGATTTCACATTAATGAATACAAGATCTTGTAGATAGGATCTTAAACCTTGTTGACAAGATATTATTTCATTACTCTTTGGGGAATTATTATGAATTTCCAAACTAGAGAATATTAAAAAAAAAAAAAGGTAGAAAAAAAAGGGGTATGCTAGTTGAAGAATGACTATACTTGTATGAAAATATCTTAGTTAGGGTCAGAAGATATGGAAGTGAAGTCCTTTGGGACTATATAATGACATAAAACCCAAAGAGATGTTCAGTTAACATTAAATGAGTAGAGATGCCATTAAGTTGACTACTAAAGCTTGTAGTAACTGAGAGGTAAAATAAGACATTGGGGTCTATTGATCATGGTAATCTTTAGAGTCACATGTATGTAATTATGGTAATGCCTTTGCAAGTGCTAAAAAAAAAGAGGGAAGAGATCTATTAAGGATTTTTCTATGTTGGTTACTCCTGAAGGGGGTGATCAGGTTGTCTATAATTAACCATCATCAGGAGCCAACAAGAAAATTCTTAATGTTATGGGCAAGCAATAGAAATTATGTTATCTAATAAACCACTCACTAAAAGTATGACTTGTAAGATTTAAAGAAATTCATTCCTAAGTCCTACCGGATTACCTTGATGCTCTGGACAAGGTATTATCACCCTTGAGATTAGGTCTTATTAGAAAATATAATCTAGACCTAGAATATCATGTTTATTTTCACCTGACAGATTATGTTTGATTTCGACTATGTAAAAGGTGAATCTAAAGTGTTTAGGTGCCTTCAAGAGATTAGTGGTGAGATCAGACTTCATATTAGTTTTAACCCTTAGGGAATCTCGACAAACAAGGAGTAATCTTAGGCACTAATTGAAAATGAAAGGAGAATTCTACACGTCTAATGGAAATAATGAACTATCTACTAATGGACAATAAATGAGGATAATGTGTGCAATAATTTATGAGATAGTTGAATGTAAGACTTGAAAACTTAAACTAGATGAACCTATAAAAGGCAAAACCCAGTTTAGTTAAGAAGGTTGGACTAAAGAAATGTAAGGGTAATCTAAGTGAAGGACAAATGGAACTTCATTATGAAATAAGGTCACTTACCTATGTTGCTATTAGTGGAATAGATACTAAAATAACTGACTAAGTGAAATTCCTTGTAGTTCTTGGTATCAACTATTAGGGAGAGTCAAGTTAAAGTATCTAGGAGTTATCTATTAAACAGATTGAGAGATTAGCAGGAAAGGAAATTAATATGAACATGTAATGATCAGCTATTAGAATGACAACAACAAAAAAATGAGAGAGGAGAGAAAGAGAAAAAAAAAAAAAGAAGGGGAGGAAAATATAAAACAAAACTAAACAAAAAGCTATGAAGGGAGAAAAAATTGGGAAGTATTTGAGCTAGGTATCAAGAGCTTGCTATAAGATGATCAAGTGTGGCTTGGTCAGGATCTGTTTAGTTGTGGACAAAGAAAGAATATGGAATATTCGAGTTGGTATGTCATTTGACGTAGGTTAACTAGAGAAAATAGAGTGGTGATTATCAAGTGAAGTGGTAACACGACAAGAACGTCCTCCACAAGAAAGTAGTAAGAGGGGACTAGTCTTTGGTAAGACTATCTGAGTTATCAAAGAGGAGGTCATGAGGAGGAATTTTCCAACATCAATTGAGTAAGGTGTGATTAATTTTGAGGACAAAATTTCTAAAAGGAGGGAAGAATATAACACCCCGAAATTAATTAAGGTATTAATAATGTATTTGGACTAATTAAAAATAATTATCATGAAATAATTGGGCAAGCTTTATGAATGAAAATTTATAGAGAAATATATTTATAATATAGGTTTAAGATTTCATTTAGGTTAAAGCCTAATTGGGGCCCAAAATTTAATTTGAATAAGTCATGGATAAGGATTTATAGAGGCCCAATAATTTTTGGGTGTAAGCCCAACTCCTTATCATGAGGCTTGGGCCAAGAGAAATTGCCTAGCAATAGCCTAATTTGATTTAGTAGAATAGGGGCTTAAGACCCAATTTATGTGAGTTGGCCCAACACACATTATGCAGACCTAAATTAGATTGGCTCTTGAAATTTGGCTTAACCCAACTACAACTCTAAAGCCCAACTTATGAGATTCAGCCTAACTTATGAGATAAGGCCCAACAAGCATAAAAATCTAAACCTACAAGGAATTAGGCCATTGGGTCAGCATACTTCACTTAAACTTAGAATGTTCTGCAGCCCACCTCACCAAACAAAGGCACAATAAGCACACATCTGAACCTAAGTGGATTTTGGGCCTTAGGGTTGACTCGAACCCATCTAAAACCTTAACTTACTCAGCCCTTTACCCTCTATTCTAAAGACTAACTCAATCTTAGGCAAAGGAGAATTCCATTTTCGCATAGGAAGAGAGGAGGCTAGGGTTTTCTACATTCCTCCACCATTTCTCACTTCTAGAGGATGATTTAGCCAAGGTGAGTTATATATAACTTGACCCTCTCATCCTCCTCTTCATTTTGGTCTGATTAATTTCTGGTTTTGAGCATTTTCATCTTCTTCTCAAATCTGAAACTTGGTGTTAGATGATTCCTTGCAAGATTTTCAGAGTTGGAGGTTAGAGGGATGATTAGGTAAGCATTTCCCTTCCATTTTGTGTATTACTTTGCTAGAAAATGCCCCTAAGGATGGATTATCATAATGGGTTCTGTTATTGTGTGAGATTACAAGGAGATAATGGTGGAAAATTGAATTTTCTGGGCTTAATGATTGAAATGCGAATTTTGGTACTTCCATGATGGATTTTTGGAGGTGAGGCTATGGGTGTTGTTAAGTGAGTATCTCCTTCCCATTTTGATACATTTTCTATTAGTTTGAGACCCCTATAGTTGACCTATGATATAGGCTTCGGTTTCATGTGAAATTACCTAGAAATTGGAGTGAACTATGGCAATTTCTGGTGTGGGAAAGTTGGAATCTGAAATTAAATCCCTTGGTAATTAGGTGAGTAACCTTTAGTCTGTCATTAGTAGTCCAACTCTTTAGATATTTGATTATGATTAGAAATGATGATAATTATGCTTGTTATAGGCTTGGTGTGCATTTGGATTATTATGGTAGCTCGGGGAAGAGTAATTGGCTTCATTGAGGTAATTGAGGTTATTTTTCTAATTCCATGTATATGCTAATGTTAATCTGCTATTTGTTATACATGCTTTATTTTGAAATGCTAAATGTCTGGTTGACTACTTGATTTTTATTATAATTGGACCTTGTGAGTCCATGGTGGAACTGTGGTGCGGCTGCCACCCGTGCATGTGCTTCGATCGAGCACTAAGTTGTGATCAGACCCCAATACACTGAGCCCTGATTGCTCATTATGGAGTAGGTGCCATGGATGGACCTCTCCCGGTGTTATTGGGCATTAACATATTGTGTATGATTGCTGGTATAGGACAATAGTCGTTGGTAGTTCAACTAGTTCATTTGTGAATTGAATTTATGATTCTGGTATTGATGACATGAAATAGCATTGGATTGATTGACTTGTACATATATATGGAAATTTTCCTTTTGCTACTAAGATTGTATATCTCACCCCATTATGGGCTAATATTTTTAGGGACCGGACCTCTTAGTGGCAAGGAGAAAATTAATGGAAGATCATTAAATAGTTTGATAGCACATAGGTTTGGGAGCTTTGACAAAATGTATTGTAACTAAATTGCTAGTTTTGTATCATTACTGCATTGCATCATGAGTTGCCAAGTATAGGGATTGTATATGTAATTTGATTATCATAGACTTGAACATTATAATTGTAATTGGCTAATAATGGATAAGTGATTTGATTTTATATGAACATTAAGCATTGACCTCATGCACCTTGTGACCATAATACATGTACTGTCATTAATCTATGAACTCACTAGTTTATGGTAGCTAGAGGGTTAAGGATCCACATTTGAATTTTGAATGGGTAATGATAAATATGTTAGGTAGATTAGGTAAAAGAAAGACACTAAATCTTCACAAACTAAGTTAAAATGGCCTACAGTGTTGCTAGAGGGGGAATTAGAGAGCATGAGATGAAATTTTGGGAGTTGTAGGAACAAAAGGAAATTGGCTACGGCCAAGATTTAATTGCCCTCAGCTAAATGGTAACAGAGAGGAATTGGCCGCGACCAACATTTAATTGGCCTCGGCCAAATGTGGCAAACCTGCCAGGAAAGCAAACGAGAGAAATTAGCCACGACAAATAGTGATGTTAGCCGCGGCTAAGTCTGGGAAGCAAGTTTTGGGGTGTTCCAGAAGGTATTTGGTCGCGGCAAAAGGCATGAAATTTATAGAGGTGTAAGGACTTGAATTCGAGAGTAATTGGCCACGGCGAAAGGGGATTTAGCCGTGGTGAAGGTGCTCAATTTCTCATACTCACTTAGAAACTTTAATTTCTTTTATGGCAATACTAAGGAATGATTTAGAAACACTTGTAAGAGGTTTTTATGAGTTGGAATTAATGGATAGGAGAATCAAAGGCTCCTTATTAATGATTAAATTCACTTGCACTTTTGAATAATTATGGTTGCCTAATTAATGACCCTAATAACATTAAGTTTCAAATTTTCTAACATTTTTCGAATATAATTAGTTGTAATGACTTTCAACCCTAATTGAAATTTTATGGTTAGTAATCACGTACTTAACCTTAATTATGATTATTAGAAGTTAGGATCGTCACAACAACCTCCATGTCTTCAAGTGTGGTGGCTCCCAATTCCTTGCTATTTTGATCCACCTAGTCATATTAGGTAATGGAGAGGAAAGAGTGAGATTTTAGGAATCCCAATAGCTCTTTTTCCTTTCAAACACATAATATGGATGCAAATTCAAGTCTAAAATGCATACATGGCTTTCTTGAGAATCATGTGCATATATAAAGCATTTCTTTCATTCAAAAACACATATTCATCATACATAAGTTTATCAAGACAATGGTTTGGCCTCATCCATTTTCTTTAGGACTTTTGGACTTGCCTCACCCACTTTTAAGGGACTTTTGACTAAGCCTCACTCTTTCTAGAGACCTTTGGCTTTGTTTCACCTAATCTTAAGGACTTTTGGCTCATCCTTATCCTTGTTAAGGGGCTTTCGACCTTACTACACTTAAGCGAACCAAAGACATGCATAAAACATCTTACAAAGACATAAACATCGCAACATGGTAAAATGGAATTTAAATACTTGCTAGAAACATAATTCATGGCTTAAACATATGCATACACATTCAAAGACAAAAGGACATCCCAGTATGTATGAGAGAAAGGAGAGAAAGCTACCTTGCATACAAGAGCACACTTTAACCTTTAAAAATTCTTCCCCTCCCTCGGCCAAATTTCCATAAAGAGGTGGAGCTTGATTCCCTTGGCCTAAACACATGGAACGGGATCTAATTACACTCTTGGAACATTTACTAAAGCCACACATACCCTAGAATTCCTTATGCACTCATATGGTTCCATAATAAAAAACGTTTTTTCATATAATTCAACATCCAAATGCAAAGTAACCTAAAGAACCACACTTACATGTGAGAATCTTTTACCAAAAAAAAAAAAAACCCAAAAGTCATCAAATGCCTATGCCCTACCCTCACATGTACAAAACATCATTAAGTCCTACACTTAGCATATCATATCACAAATGTAGGTTATTTATAACTACCAAACATATAAGTTCCAAGATATAAGCTATTACAAAATAAGCCTAATCTAGTAGATCAATTTTCCACTTGATTCTCTTTGCCTGAACTTAAGGCTTCACTTAGAAAAACGTTAGCCCACAATCGAGGTGAAATATAAGATCCCAGTAACCAAATAAGCAATTCCATTCACATTCAAGTGGAATAATCAAGATTATCACTACACACAAATAAAACTCAAAATATGTCATATTTTATAAATCATACTAAATAAGCTTAACTACAATACTATTATTGTGATAGATATCTATAATATTTGCTAGTAACTAAATGAGCATAGCAAGGCTTCAAAATGGCCGAAATGGAGCATAATGAGGCCATAGGAGCATAGCAAGGCTACCTCAACAACCATCAACTATTAGAACATAGCTAGGTCCATGATAATATAATAATCAAGTAGTCAAACTCAATTATAGAATTTCAATTAAACCTACATGCATTTATAAGCAATCAAACAAGATTAATAAATTAAATATGAATGAAGTAAATCCCTGGTTACCTTAAATAGTGACTATTAACTCCTACTTAGCTATCCACACTTATAATGAAGTTACACAAGCCTAAAACAACTATGAGCAACCATCATAGGCTCATTACTCCAATGAGATCCATATTCATAACAACTTAAATCACTTTATAGTCATAAAGTTTCACTTACCCAATGAATACCCAAGCTTCCTAAAGCTTTAAATGCTTGTTCCAACCACCACAAATCTAAGATTCCATAAAATATCTAAAAAAATTCGCATATGTAAATAACCTAACCAAAATGTCAAGCTTCAAATTTTATTATAGATAAAAAGACATCACAGATGAAAAGGAAACTTATACCTATAACTTAATTTAGCTTCTCCTTTAATTTCTTAAGCCAAAACACTCTAAAAATCCCAAATCTACAAAATCATGAGTCTATAAACAATTACCAAACCACAACATGTTTACTTCAAAATGTCGAGGAGAAGGAGTAGAATAGTTTCTCTTTATTCACTTAAGCCAAATCATGCATTTTCCTTTTAGATCAAAGCACTAAAATCAGTTACCTAACTTCCACTTTCTCTCCCTGCATTTTGTTCATACTCTCCAACACCCCTCACTCACTCTTTTTTATAATGATTTGGTAAAAAATGGGAGGTGTTAGGGTTTAAGTAGGTATTTTAAAATGAACCTGGACATAGATATGGATCTCGATTATAACACCATATATTTCTAGCTCATTTCATACTATTTCTATGCCTCATATCAAACAACTCACAAAGAGGCAAGGAAAAATAACATTAAATAATGCATTTCTTAGCGTTACGTCGCATATAAAAATTTCATTCTATGTCACGTGGACTATGTGAGCTCATACATCACATTCTCATATTTAATTACATCAATTCAATCATTTGCATCATTAAAAGTGGCCTACATCTCAAAGAACTCAAAGGAAAGCATGAAATATACTTATATAATTTCGGCTAGATTTGTCTTCATTTCTATCACAACTTTGGAAACTCATAACTAATTCTAAAAAACTTGAAATAATGCATTCTTTCCCATTCTGGAAAGCTGCACATGTCTACTTCATGCTAAAAATATGTTCAAACCATAACATCCAACATAAAAGACTTTTTACATTTGAAATAGTCTAGAGGTCAGGCTATCCACTGGTACTATCACAAAATTCTGCAGCAAAATTAAAAAATGTCCAATTAATTCTAAAAAAATCCTATCTATGCAAATGATACTAATATAGAAAGATATAGATGTATGAAAAAGGGAAAAATAACTTTATACTAGTTTAGGCATGCCTAAGGCTCAAAATCCAGTCAAATAATAACTGAGGTCGGCTGAAATTCTTGATACTAGACAGATACTTTAAAAATTCGTATCTCGCTCTCTAGATATCCAAATAAGGTGCTTCTAGTTGGCACAAGTCATAGGAATACCTAGTTTCTTTGTATAAAATTTTGTGGCAATTAGACATCATTTGAGCCCTGTATGATAGATTTCATTTTCGAGCCTGAGTGAACAGAAACATGACCAAAATCATAAAATTTGCCAACTTTGAAAATTCATCAAATATTCTGTAAACCTCTAAAAATTATATTCTTTAGCTTCTCAAAAAGCTCTTAACAAGATCTATTTGTATGCCAAATATTTGATTAAGAAGAGCTCATTTGGAGAAAAAGTGACATAAGGTTCTAAATTAGTCAATTATGGCTCCATATGGGATACCAAAATGTCCAAATAGCTTTCCTTAGGGTTTGGCACCTCTTGGGCAAGTCTAAAAGCATAATTAGGACTTGCATAGATTGCCCAAATGGTATCAACCCTCATTCATCTCATTTTGGCCATCTCATCCACACATATGTACAATTCTGTAAACTCATTCAAGAAGCCACATTGTCCATACATACTCAAATTGCATTTAAATGGTCTCATAACATATTCTCTCATTTATACATGACCCATTATTATAATTACATATGTTCTAATGGTCATAGACCATATACATTTACAGTTTACATCATTAAACATCAATATGGCTTGAAAGAGCAAAAACTATGCATATTATTGTCAAGCTCTCTTCTTCAAGGTGGTTGGCTTCCATTACCTTGTCCACTTGGTCCACCTAGCATGTTAGATCATTGGAGAGGAGGGAATGAGATTCAAAGAATCCCAATAGCTTATCTCCCATTTAATCATACATAATGAATGTAAACAAATCTCATAAATGCATGTATGGTCATGTTGATATGTGCAAACATTCAAGAGGCAATTTCAACATTTGAGCAAGTCATACATAGCATACAAAGGCTTACCAAGCAAGTAGATTATCCTCACCCATTCTTTAAGAGGTTCTTGGACTCAATCTTGCTCTTAGGAGTCAACCTCACTTTTGGAAGACTCTTTACTTTGTTTCAACCAATTTTAAGGGTTATTGACTCATCCTCACCATGGCTAGAAAGTTCTTGGCTTTACCACACTCAAGTAAACCAAAGCAAGCATCATAGACATCATTTAGCAACATAATACATCATCATGGTACCATAGCATATAAAATCATGCTAGAATACTTTTCGTGGTTCAAAACACATACACACACATTCAAGACAATGTAGGCACACTTCTATGCATGAGAGAAGGTGGAGAGAGCTACCTTGCTTGGATTTATACACTTTTTCCTTAAGCCTTGAATCCTCTCCCTTGACCTCACACACCCAAGAAGGTGGATGATAAACACATATTTTATCTATTTTTATCCTCCTAAACTTAGACATTTTAGTTCCAAATATGGCTTTAAAACTTTAATTAGATAAGATTTCATTTTAATAGCCATTTTTATATTTTAGGAGTTAATTTGCAAAATAATTGATTTTAATACATATATTTTTTTAAATTATTTTGTGAATTCTTCTATTGAATTGTTCCTACTCTTTGTGCAGATTTTTATTGGTAAATGGAACTCAAATGGAATTTAATTGGAAGCATTTTGCATATCTTTTGACTTTGGTTCATGGTTAATGGAAAAAGAATGGCAACTCTCATGTACAGCAAAAAGAAACACAAGCAGAATAGGCTCTAGTTTCTGGGTTAGCAAAGAAAAAAGCTTGAAAGGAGTGTGCATGAGGAAAACACAAAGTAAGCAAGTTGACTTATTGGTTAAAAGAAGTGGAGCTGTCCAGAACGTGGAATACATAAAAGAAGAAGCTGCAGCACGTGATGAAGGAAGCCAACGTGGAAATAACGCAAAGAATGAGCTAAGAGATCTAGCTATAGGTTGGGTAGAATGCGAAAGAAGCTGTGGGTTCTGGTTGATAATGAAGGCAGAAAATGACGAGGGACTTGAGAAAAGCTGGGTTGAAGGAGCTAAGGGAGTGAACATAAGAAGAATGAAGAGAAGAAGCGAGGAACTACAAGCTGAACAGGGAAGAAGCCACGACTGGAGAACATCACGATGAAGAGATGCTGAACTGGGTTTGCATGGCTGGCAGCAGAACAAGTGAAAGACGCTGAAGCTATGTCTGGACAGCAGTAGAATAAATAAGAAAGAAAAAGAAGCAAAGTGATCACTACAAACACGAGCAGAAACAGAGGAGGCTATGTGGTGAAGGAGAAAGAAAGTGACGTGGATAGATGGAAGAAAATGAGCACGTGAACAGTGGTGGAGCTTAAGCTACAGAAGTCAACATGGAGAAAAGCACGTGAAGAGCATGAAGAAAGAGCTGGACAGCAACGTGATTCAATTAAGAAGGCAGCCACAGGTTCTGATGCTTTGCAAAGAAGAAGAAGCTATACACATGCAGAATAGAGGGGAGCTCGAGCTACCAGAATAAAAATGCAAGAAACAATCACGTGGAAAAGCATGCATATGGAATATTATAATACAAATTGAAATGGAGCCCACACTCAATAATCAAAGAAGAAAAATACATTCGGGAAAAGAAGGAATTAAGGAGCTGAAGAACACGTGGATTAATGAAGCTTGAGAGCTGGAGATTTAGTGATCTAGAGGAGGAAATAAAACGTGACTTCAATGTGGAAAAGAGAGGCAGAACACGTGAGAGCTTAAATCATTCCAGCATTCATCTCAATTATTCATTCCATGAAATACACATCACGCCTTTTATTCAAGGCCATTAGATCCATCTGTAACACCTTAATCTACTATCGCTATCTAGCCTCTCACTGGGCTCGGTTCCATATGATTTCCAAAGAATCAACACCAATCCGTGGCATTTTCATGCTATGAAACGGGGTTTCATACACTCATCTTTTACCCTGTGGGTCTTGTAAACCCATCATTCACATTCTCAACTCAAACTCCACTTATACAACTCATACATAGCATAAAACAAGCCATAAGCCACGGGTATGGAGCCAAAAACCAGAAAAATGCAATTTCTCACTTGTGTCCAAAAGTCATATTTTGGCTCTAAATTTGGAAAATCATAGCTAATTATAGAAAAATGGGAATGTAGTAAACTTTAGTTTTTTAGAAAGCTATAAGTATTAACTTTACACTAAAAATCAGTCATAACCACAATCTCAGTATTTGGACCATGTTTGACATCAAAAATGGGAAGGTGGTCCGACTGTCACTGTTTCTAGTGCAGCTTACTATCATGACATTCGAAAATTCATAACTAAATCCAAAAAAATCCAATCAGGGTTCACTATAATAATTTAGAAAGCTACGGATGTTCACTAGAGGAGAAAAATAAGTCCAGATCAGTTTAGTAGCCCCTAGACCTAAAAAACTGATGGAACAATAACGGTGGTCGGATGGCTCCCTGATGCTGACATAGAACTTCAGAAGGTTCATTCTCTCTCTACAGACCTCTGATTAATGTTATTCTAGTTGGCACAGGTCACTGTAGTGTTCTAGTTTATGTGTATAAAAGTTCATGACATTTGGCCACTATTTGGTCTATGAATGACATGGTTTCATTTTCGGACCTAATGAAACAGTATATGACCAAACCATGGATTTCTCCCAATGTCAACAATTCGCTAAATCTTCTCTAGACCTCTGAATATTACCCACTTTAGCTTCTCAAGAAGATTTCTACAAACTCTAGAGGCATGCCAAATTTCATGGCAAGAAGAGCTCATCCGGTCATACTTTGACGGAGCTCTCAAAAATACCGGTTTTGGCACCCAAAAGGTCCAAAATGGGTCCAAATGGCCTCTCACACATTCTAACCACTCATGGATAAGTTTGAAAGCATAAAACTAGGATATATAACAAGTCCATGTGGTCCAAATCAACATACATTCTAAACTCACTATGCTACGGGCCAAATTACACTATCACATTCATTCATCAAAATGGGCAAAACCCTCATTTCCATTGATTTGGCTATCAACATAGTTTATACATCATCATTTCATACATATACACTTGCTACAACATGTACATTCAAAAATAGTGGGTGCATACTCATTTTGGCACCTCTTTACAATAAAATACATCAAAATAGCCAAAACAAAGCTAACAACTAGTTAAGCATGCTCCTAGGCTCCTTGGTGTGCACTTGCTTCTCCTTGTGCTCCACCTAGCATATTAAGTTGGGAGGGGAAGGGGTGAGATTCAGGGAATCTCAGTGGCTCATGTATTCAATCAAGTAAGCAATCAAGGCATATAACAAGTCAAAGCATGCGAATAAGCATTTAGCCATTCTCAAACATTCAACACACGTTGTACATGCTATGGAAATCACAACAATGCCAAAAATGGGCTCTAGGGACTTTTGGTCTAGCCTCACCCGAGTCTAGGGACTTTTGGATGGCCTCACCCGAGTTTAAGAACTTTTGACTTGGCCTCACTCGTTTGAGACTTTTAGCCTTGTCTCACCTATCTCAAGGGACTTTCGGCTTCACCTCACCCATCTTAAGGGACTTTCGGCACTACCTCACCAGAGCAATTCTCAGATTTCAACACCCAAGCACATTGACATCAATGCATATGGCATATTCCACACAACAAGCATATACATAAACATACAATGACTATTACATCCAAGAATGCAATAAGAAAGAGTGGGAAAAGAGAGCTACCTTATCAGCCAAGGTCAACACTAGTTTTTCCTTTCAATTCCTCTTCTCCCTTCTTAAGTTCACAATCACACCTTGATGGAAGTGTTTCTCTTAAGCCTAGACACACAAAAGTATGCAATTACTTTCTTAGAATATAATCTTTTAGATCAAACTCTCCTAACATACCAGAACCTAGAGTTCTCTCTCTCTCTCTAGAATGCCATCAACTCTTTCTCTCTCTCAAGCTCCCATGGTAGTGGAAACAACATTTTCAAAGAAAACACAAATATTCAAAGGTGTTTTCCACTTTCCCTCTTCTGACCCATGCCCAAAATCTAACCATTTTCACAAACAAAATCGTAGGAAGAGAGGGCAAAGAGAGGAGATCAAAATTCTAAGGAGAAATGGGAGAAATTTACTTACCTTTCTCTTGCTCTTCCTCCTTCTCTTGGTCTATCTCACTCTCCACGCCTTTTTTCTCTCCTTGGGTCGAAGTCTAGGGCAGAAATGAGAGAAGAAATGAGTTTGGGCATTTAATGAAGTCTATTTCTCGCTATTTACTCTCTTCCGGACTGACCCTTGCTATGGCGAAAATTAACCTTCGCTATAGCGAGCTCGTGTTATCTGGCTTCGCTATGGCGAGGTGTAACCTTCGCTACGGCGAACTCGCGTCAGTTCCAGACCTCACTCTTGCTATGGCGTACGCTACAGCGAGCTACCCCCTGGTTTTTGTATGGACTGCTGCCCGCACTCGCTATAGCTAGAATCGCCTTCACTGTTGCGAACAAGCTCTCTCGCTGTAGCGAGACCATTTCTCGCTATTGCGAGAGGACTTGGCAAAATTTCCAGATTTTGAATTTTTTCCATCTTTTTACTTTCTTTCTTTCCCTTTTCTTTTCTTTTTCTCGGTTGTTACACCATCCATCATAAAAAAAAATCATTCACGACGTCATTCATATACACTCCATATTCGCCCATTCCGTCTTCGCTAATACTCCACCCCTTCGTCCAGAACCATTCACTCCTCCATTCTCCATTCCATGTTCCATCTCACCACCACGATGAAGCCTTGATTCATCCTTGAGACTAACAGGGGAGGAAGCTCTTAAGTGGAAGCTTGAATCCTTGGAGAAGAAGCAGAATTTTGGCTAAGAATTTCTTATTTTTCCAGCATTTTTTCTCTTTCTTGTATTTGCTTGATTAAGCTGTATCTGATAGAAAATTTATGTAATAGTAATTAATGGCTGGTTAGACACTAATTAGGATGTTGATTGACTGATTATTTGATTGATTTAGTGCTGGATTTTCTAATTTCATACAATTTTCCAAGTGTGCAATCAAGGTGTTTGATGAAATGTTTGTGAGAATTAATGTGCCTAATTGTCTATTTGTAGATTCCTTAGTGTTTAGTTGGTTAATTAAACATTTTTGGATGGTGATTCAGATGCTAATTAATCAAGTAATTAATCAATTCAAGTGTTCAAAGATCTTAATCACAAGAATTAGTAATCTAATGAGAGTTGAGGTCTCAATTAACATTAAATTACTAGTTTCTTGAATCTTGAATGGTTATTCAAGATCATTTGCTAATGAACACAATTAGAAACTCTTAGGCCAGAATTAATCATAATTGGATTAGGATGAGAATAGTAGATACCAAGAGACAATTCCAAAGCTAGTCACAAGACCATTCTCCACCCACAATTCATCCAATTAGGTAGAATTTAGAAATTTTGATTCAATTTAGTTTTAGGTTAGTTTAATTTAACCAAACCCCCCCAAATTAGATAGTTCTAGGACCATAGAACACTTAGAAAACTCAATTAGGCATTGAATTCCATTTCCAAGGGAGATGACCTAGGTTGTGCCCTATATTGCATATTTAGTTCAACTTAGTTTTATTTTGAGGGTTGCGTGACAAGCTCGTCAAAATTTGGCGCCGTTGCCAGGGAATTGGAGTTTCAATTGTTTAAGGAAGTTTTCTAAGTGTTTTTCTTTTGTTTTAGCTCTGTTTTGGTTCTATTTTGATTTGATTTTTGTTCTGTTTTGAACTTGGAATTGGGTAATTTCGGTGTTGCGCATTAAGTGTCTTGCTTGTTGGAATTTTCGTTTAAAGTGCCTAGAAAATTATCAAACTTTGTTTTCCAAGGTTTTTGGGTGTTTTAAGCAAAAATAATAGCAAAGCTATTTGATGCACCATTTTTTGCCCAAATTCCAACGTTTGAGGCACTTTTTTGAATTTTTTAGTATTTTCTCGAATTTTTTAGGAATTTTTCAATTTTTCTAGATTTATTTTCTTTATTTTTTGTGAGTTTATTTTGTGTGACTAACCTCTGTTTAAGAGTATTTTTCATAGTTAAGTAAGTCTTAGCTTCATTTGAATTTTTTTTTGAGTTAATTTTAGTTATAATTTGTTTGTGATTTATTTTGTGCTAAAATTAATTGTGCTTCTTATTTTTCTTTGCTTTAAATGGATCCTTATTATTCTAATCAAGGTGTCTATGATTCTTGTAGGGAGCATAGGATTTCTCAGAAGTTGGATAACGCATGTCAATGCTTCAAGGTCTTCTTGAAAGACAAAGACAAGAGCAACAAGCCTAATAATATTAACAAGCACAACAATACCAACAATTCCAACCACCATGCTACCAACCACACCATCATTCCTATGAAGTTCACCCCAGCTACCAACCATACCACAATCCATATGGAGTACACCCAAATTACCATCATCATGAGCCATATTATAACTTCCATATGTAAGAGCCATACCATACCTTCCATAGGCAAGAGCCACAATATCATCCTTACAATTACCATGAGGGATACATGCAACAAGAGCCCCAGAGGGAACCGAGTTCGGAAGAGAGGATGATAAAGCATTTGGAGGCCTATAATCTTCAAATCCAACAAATGCAACGGTTGCAACTTGAAACCCAACAAATTATGGATGACATTTTGAAGGATTCGGGAATTCAATTGAATCAACCAACTTCAAGTGCTAATGAATCAATTGAAGAGCAAATTGGAAGAGAATGTATAGAGGAGGAAGAATCTTATTCATTGGGTAATATCCTTCCATCTTCTAATGCTTTACAATTTGTTGGAACTGAATCTAGCTTGCTTGATAGCACTGTGATTACTGATGCATATAATGTTGTTGATTCTTAATTGCATGATGATGATGTTGATGAGGAAATAATTGTTGAATCTCCTGATATGGTTGATTGTGGTAATGCATTAAGCAAATTGGATACATTTATTAATGTTCATGAACCCTTATGTACTGATGCACTTGGAATTTCTACACCTAGCTGTGATTATAGTGATGAATTTATTTCTGAGCCTGTGAATGACGAATCTGTTGAGTCTAGGGTAGAAGATAAGTGTGGGGGTGACTTAGAATATGATGATAATTTTGTTCCTAGTGTGGGATTAGTTGATAAGCCTATTGTTGATGCATCTACTGAGTTTAGGGACAACATGCCATCTGGATCATGTGACATAGCTGATTTGGATGCATTTCTTGATTGTTTGTGTGTTGAATCTGCTATATGTGATAGATGCTCCCAAATTAATTCTTCCATTGAGACTAGTGAGTCCTTCACATATTCTGATCATCATGATTCCTCCCTAGCCTGTGATGGTATGACTGCTGAAATGGTAGATGTAGCATGTGATAAGGATATAGATAATGAAATTATTAGATAGCTTGTTGATAAATCAAACTCTACTTTTAAATGTTTATGTGATGATATGCATACATGTCCTATATGTACTAAGATTAATGAGTTTCTGGAGTCTAATAAGTCTGCTGAATCCATGGAATCCTTTGCTTACACTGAAATTATTGACAAGACTGATTCCACTGATCATACTAGTATTGATGAGAGTATGCATAATGATAGCATTGATGTTGAAAATCTTGTTGATCCTTGTACTCTTGTTGATACTAGTGAGAGACTTGATTTTGCTGTTGGTCATTGTTTAGAATCTTGTGAGCCTACTGATGTCTCTTTGGTCAGGGAAGATGTTGTTTCTCCTATTGAGAGTCCGAAACAGATTCCTGAAGTTGGTGAGCTAATTCCCAACAAGCCACAGACTCTCCTAGCTGAGACAAAGCAACTCCCAGATACCTTGGAGGACTTGAACCCAAAAGGCTGTGAGAAGTTGCAATTAGATTTTTTTGTTGATGCAGTGACTCTTACTGATGAGAGTCAAGTAGATTTTATTGGTTTTGATAAATTTCTAGAGAGTTCAAAGTTTAAATTTGATTTTAAATTTTCTTTCTTTGGTTTTAAATGTCTTAAATTTGATTTTTGTTCTTTTCTTCGTCCTAAATTTGCTGAATATAACTTTCTTAAACTACTGATGGTTGAGGAAGTCCATGGGTCATCACTAAATGATCAATCAAAATGTTTTAAAGTAGTGAGACTTAAATTTCTTGAATTGAGAAGGAATAAAGTAGTTTTAATTTTGGTTTTTGATACTTATGATTAGTTAGTCCTTGATAGAGTTCTCTTTAGTTTAGGATTTAGTTTTCTTTTCTTTCCCGCATTACTGGTTGTTTTGTTTTTGTTTTGTAGGAAATAAATTGCTAACCAGCTACAAGAGAATCTTAGCCACCTTTGAGATCTTCCAGATTCAAGTTGATCTGGTTGTATTCTCTCTTTTCACTTTTTATATTGTGTTGTTTATCTGTTTACTGGACTGTGTGCTGGCATTGAGGATAATGCAATATTTAAGTTTAGGGGAGAGAGTCATTTCATTCCATCTTTTCCATTCCATCTTTTCCTTGTTTTAAAAAAAAATTTTGAAAATTTTTAAGAAATATAGCGTGATTTTTTTTAATTTTTCTGTAAAAGTTGCAAGTTAAGATGATTATAGCTTGGATTCACTTAAACATGATAAGCAATGGATCTTGTGTTTTGATTCAAGTGAAGTGGCAATAAATTTGATTTCAATGAATTATTTGATAGCCATTAGCTGGTAAGAATTTGAGCCATAATTGTTCAATTCTAGTGTGTATTCACCTATCTTTGTTTTCACTCTAGAACTTGTCTTGATTCTTTGTTGAGGCCACATTTGCATTTGCATGAATGAAAATGATAAGGCAATCATTTCTTTTGTAGCTAGTGAGCCAAAAGGCCAACCTACATACATTTTATCCATTGTTTAGCCATTTTGAACCTTGTTTTATTTTCTTGTTACCCATAGCCATTTAAAAATGTTTTCCACCTTGTTTTAGGATGCTTTAAGGATCTCAAGGAGCATTACACTTGTTTAGGATGAGAGAATGTATGTTTTGCATTCATTTACCCATGGTTATTAAAAGTTGAGGAAATTGTTTTTAAAAAAAAAGTTGCAGAAAGAAAACAAAATGCAAAGAAAGAAAAGATAGAAAAGCAAAAAGAAAGCAAAAGAAAATCGATGAAAAAAAAGAGAGGAAAAGTTATTGAAAATCAAAAGAAAAAAAAAAAAGTGTTTTAAATTGATTTTGTAGTTGCCTATTACTAGTTAGAAATAAGGTCTTGAATGCACATTCTTACCTATTCTAGATTGTCATTGATTGCTCTTGAGGTTCTAAGGTATCCATTTTGTTTAGTTTTTCCCTTTATTTTTGTATCCATTCATTTCATCTCCCTTAGCCCCATTACAACCCTTAATAAAGTTCTATTGATTTGTGTATTGCATTTAGCATGGGCGGTGGAGATTTAGAAGCTAGACAAGCTTATGGTAGTGAGCTTGGATAGGTGAAATTTGAGTGATACACATTGCCCATAAAACACTTGAAAGTTGAGAGAAAACACCAATCCATGTGAGAGGCTATGCATTTCAATTCATTCTTTTCAAATGAAATTTCCATGGAATTTGATTTCTTGATGCAATTGAAGTCATCTTAGATTGTTGAAGTGTTGAAGAGTTGTTATTAGTCTCTAATTTGTGAGTTTTACACTTTCTTTTCCATTTTCTTTTTCCACTTGCCATTCTACTAGCCGAATGCTTCAATTCATTCTTTATCTTGGATTTTAAGCTTTGCCCAGGAGTGTAAAGATTTAAGTGTGGGGGAGTGGAGATCATTCCTCTTGGCCTAGACACATCATATGGAAGCTAATTATATTCTTGAAGAAAAGTCTAAGGCCACACAACTTGCTTAGACATTAGCTCGGCTCATTATCCCCTTTATGTTTTAAAAAATGCATCTAATGAATCAACACCCATCAAATAAATTCTAAGCTCCATTATTTCCTTTCAAATATGATTCTTGACTCCTTTTAAGCCTCTTGGAGTCATTACTCAATTAAAATAAAGAGCCTAACTATATGTTGCTTCTTTAGGTCATATTATGGAACCTATGATACCATCTCATTATCTATGGTTTCTAAAATTTTTCCAAGGCTTCCTCTCATACTCTCCCATCATACATGATGCAAAACTAAGCTTGGAAGGAATTAAAACACTCCTTAGGTGTATGAACCCTCCTTGGCTGAGGCTATGCTTCCATATGGCACCAATGGAGTTATTTTAATTTCTTGGATGGGAGAAGCATATGGGAGGCTCTCTTGGTATCTTAGGAACTCATATATACTCTTAGACAACTTAAATTACTACTAGAAAGCTTCATCTTAGCCAAGGTGCAACCAAATCCCTAAATTCTACAACTTGCATTCTAAAGCTCCCTTTTCAATTCTAGCTATATATTCTTAATCCTCACATTCTATAACCTTTGGTTCCATCAAGTATACAGAAAGAAAAACTCTCCTCCTCACTTTCTCTCTCTAGACCTAAGCTTAAATGGCTTAGAAACACAAGATTTTGCAAGTGTTTCAAGTGAAGTCTTACCTTAAAATAGAGCTCTCTTTTTCACTGATTGATTTCTAGAAAAGAGTTCCTTTTTGGCTTGGGTTAGACCTAAATCTTCAAGTTTTCAAGAAAAGAAAACCACCATTAGAGAGCTCTTAGAGAAAGGAATAACTTTGGTAACTGGCACGAGATGAAACGGGGCCGTTTACTTACTTAAATAGAACCTTAAACTTCTTCTCTATCTCCCATCTTAATGTCATGCCATTTTTGCCCATTTTTCTATTAATGGAAGCTTGGAGAAGGTGATGAGGTGTAATCTTACTTAAGAAACCTCTTTTATAATTTTTCAAAATGACCATTTTGCCTCTACGTGCCTGTTTACTCCATTTAGGCTCATTTTAACACCTTTTTGAGAACTGTATTTTTCATCACAAAATTTAGGTTCCCAATTAAATAAAATGTCTTTAGAATCACTCAAATTAGAGCTAAAACCTTCCCAAACGAATCAATCAAAGTTTGGGTCAACCGACGTTGAAAAACGTCCACCGAAAGAGTTTTAACTGTCCTAGGGCTTCCCATGGTTTTCAAGGCCTCTGAGAACCCCAAAAAACTCAAAACTTTCATTTAAAAAGCCCTCCTATGAGAATTTCAAAATTTGCTCAAAATGACGAAAATGCCCTTTCGTTTCGTCACTCTTTCGTTATATTTCGTTTCTTCATTCTAGCTTCGTTTTTCTTTCCGTCTGAGCCTGAAATTCTCATTTTTAGGAGTCTAGAATACTTTTCAAATTTTTAGGCACCTTAACTAATTCATTTTAGGGGACTTCCTTTTGTATCTGGTGAATTTCGTTCGTTTACAGAGAAATCGTACATTACGTTTTTTGCATTTTCTCTCATTTTCAGAGAACCGAATGTTACATCGGTCATAGGCTTTTTGATATACATAATGATTTTTAGTGATTTTCTCTCTTTGGGCCTCCTAAACCATGTTTTAAAATCAAGTTTTAAGAAATAATGAGCTCTAATTAGTTTTTCCTAGAGTCACATGTCAATTTCTATTTAATTAATTTGAAACCCATAAATAAATTTTTTTGTCTCAAAAATTCCTTAACAAATTACTTTTCCCCAATCATTCCTTATTTATTTATTTTCTCCCAAAAATCCTAATTTGGCTAATTTTTCTTCATTAATTCCTTATTTAATTGTTTCTCCGTAATAATCCTTTACTCAATTATTATTCATGTAAGATCCTTATTAATTACTTTTAGGATTTTACATTTTGTAACTAAAAAGAAGTAGGTCAATCCATAATTCCAATTATTTTTTTTGTAGACAATGAGATAAAGTTAAAAGATTTCCTTTAAAAAGCTGAAGTTAGTCTTTTTGTTAAACTATACTTGACTATTCAGTTTACAAATTCAATTTTAGTCCATTTCTCAAAATAATATAATTTATATTAAATGCTTATCTTTTACTCTTAGAATTATAAAATCACCTACTAATGTTTTGTTGGCTTATTTTTAATAGATTATTGGTCTTGAGTTTTTAAATGAATTGATTCTATCTTTCATATTGATTTTCAGGGGTAAAATTAATTTATCTATTATATATGGCACATAATATGAGAAACTAATGCAACAAAATTAGACATATATAAGCAAGCAAGTATGCAAGTTGAATAAGGAATAAAGTGACCAGCAAAGTATCATTCGTATAAGGAATGTTAAAAACATGTTATGAGCTAGGTGTGTGAAATAAAGAGTAAAGAATGGAACAATCACAAAAAGAATGTTAGTTTGTCTATTTACAATTAGAATCCTAAGTGACTAATAAGTCCCTAATTTATAATGTTTTCTCGTCATTTTTAGGGACTTACATGAATTTTTAGGCTATTTTGGGATTTTATATATAAATTTACTAAATTTTAGTTGAGTATGCATTTAATGTGTTTTAGTAGTAATTCATTAGTTTGGAGCTAATTCTTGTTTTATTTTAGTGCTAGGTTTTGTTTAGGATTTTAATTACATTTCTTAGGCTATTTAATTGTTTAACTTTTTTTAGTTGATTGTAAAATGTAATTAGATGTGTTTTTATGTTTTTATAGGGTTAAAAGTGTGAAGGAACAAAGTCTAGAGAGTTCGAAGCAAAGAATGAAGAATGCTAAAATTTTAATATTAGATAGCAAGTCCATACCATGATATTGGCTTGGAATGCTAGTTAAAAAAAAAGGTGCAAAAACAATAGTTGAATTGTAGCTATGATGCATTTGATCACAAACCATTGTATTTCATAATTTTTTGACTTTGAAAGCCTATAGATTTAGTCTTAAGGGTTCAAAATGAGGGTAGGTGAATTCTTTATTGTTGCTAGGGGATTGGGAGGGCTTCGTAGAGCTTTGGAAGTGGGAAAATAGTGTAGAGAAAGGGGAAGATGGATCTAATGGATACATATTCTTCAATTTTCCCTTCCATCTTTTCTAGCTTTCTTTTATTTCCTTTTTTTCCTTTTCACTTTCTATTTTTTGTTTTTATTATTGATGTTGTTTATGATTAATGAATATTTAGTTGTTTTGTAATGGATTATGGATTAATAGTTGTTATGATATAATGACTTTGCTATTGAATTATGGAGTATACATTTGATTTTAATGCCTTTACATTATTATCCATGCTTTTGCGTTGATGTGTATGATCGATTGCATTTGATTTAAAGTCTTTAGGTTGTATTTTTCGTATTATGGATGATGGTGCATGTAATTGAGTTTTAATGTAGTTAAGCCTGATTCTAAGTGATTAGGTTTGGATGTTTAATTATGAGTGTATATCATTCATTGTATGACTAATTTAGTGTCCAATGAATGTAGCTAGGGTAGTTGTATGTGAATTTGTTTAGTTTAGAATCTAATCATTGCTTTGAATTCAATAATTAGCAATGTGTCCTTTGAATAATTTAACTTAGGTATGCCTAATTTAGATTGCTTAAGTAAGATTAGGATTAAGATAGCCTAGTTGCCTAATTCAAAGATTGATTACATTAGGAATTCACTAGCCATAATTGAGTAGGAAATCTATGTTAAACTTGGATGCTAAAGGGTATTCAAGGTCCATTAATTCCAATGTTTATGTCTTTTGTGTTTCAATTTTTAAGTCTTCTTTTTAGTTTTATTTTATGCCTTTTAGGTGTTTGCTTTTATGTCTAACTTGTTGGTTCCTAGTAACTGGGGTAACATGGAACATGGCCTGTACACTATTTTACTAACTATAATTATACATTATACTTACCCCTAACGATAAATAAAATTTTCTAACAACCTTTAGAATTATGAGTAACTAATCCTTGTAGGATCAATAATTGGAGTAAAAGTTCACTTTATTACTTGAACAACTAGTGCATTTGTTAGCTTATATGTATAAGATTAGTTGCATCAATGATCTTAGCTACTAGTAACTTAGTAATTAAATTAAAGAGTAATAAAGACACAGATGCAAATGCAAACATGAATGCAAAGACATCTAAGACTCAAGGCATTAATTATGTAAGAAGCAAGACTCATGACAAGAGACATACTTTCATGTACAACTTGTATCAAAATATATAGTTAACGTCAATCAATATCTAGTCATCAATGATAGCAAATTCCCTAATGTTTGGTTGTCCTCTTAAGGTAACAATGAATTTATCTAGTCTAATGCAATCATGGAAAGTCCTCTTAATGTAGTCCTAAGATCAAATTATGCTAGGTTGAAGTTTTTGAAATTTATTAAGAGTCTTTCTCAGGTAGTCTTAATTGGCTACATAATCTGTCATCCATTGATACTAAGGATTATTGTATATGATCAATTGCTTATAGTAACATCCTCCCTTGATATACCTAGTCACCCAGTGGTTCAATCAAGCAATTGTTGATGACATTTGGAATGAAATCCAACCTAAGCAATCTCCTATGGTAGTCTTAAGTTTAACATGTGCTTAAGATCATAATAATAAGTCAAAAGCATTAAGGGTAGAGTGTACACTCATTAGATGGACAGAAGCAATAGATGAAAATTATATAAATCAAATCAAGAGTACATGAAAGATAAAATATCTAATCAACTACAACATGCAAAAGAATAAAATAAGATAGAAATGGAAAGAAAAAGATGTTGATAAAGAGCATCACTTAAGTAAGCTTAAGTGAATTGACCAAGGTGGATGACTTAAGACTGAAGAGGATAACTTTTTACTAAACTCCTTTTTGGCTCCAAGTGGGGTCTTTCATACCTCAATGTATTAGCTAAGGCATTTATTTAAAGAGTGCCAAGGTAGTGTTAGAAGCTTGTAAGGTTTTCTTCTCCTTGTAGAACTAAGGGCACTTTGATATAAGCACTAGTCTTGTGAGGAACTTCTTATTTACATTAGACTTCTAGATACAAAAACTTTTTATTGCTTTCTTCCTACTAGAACCATGACCTTTTCTTTTACTTAGCCTCCAAGTAGTTGTCTTCTCCTATACAGGCCAAGATTGGAGCTTTTTTGTTTTAAACTTAAGCTTGAGTTAGGCACTTCCTCTATGTGGTTTGGGCTTCTAATGTAGCTCTTAGGCATCCTTCTTAGTATAAAGCATCACTTTACACTCCTCATCTATAAAAAGCTTTACATATCTTATGCACTTACTTGAAAAGTTTTAGGCTGGCTTTTCATTAATAACCCCCAAGGTTCAACACATGGCCCATTTAGGCATTAAGCTAACACACACAACTTAGAGTCCAAAATTAGAATTTTTCTACAATAATTCAAGATATCTTTTACAATTTAACATAAAAGACAAGTTAACCTTAAAATAACAATAATATAAGAAATATTAGACTAAATATAAATCCTCATAAAATGTCATTAAAAAATATATAAAATTGGAATTTATTAGAAATAGATCACTAGGCTTTTAGCTATATGTATGAACATCAAATTCTATTTTCCAAACTTGTTTTAAATTCTTTTAAAGACAACTTTAGTTCCTTTTAAATTGTCTTTTTGAATAACAATATAATTAAATGTTAAAATGGATTTTAAACCATAATGTAGCATCCTTGCATATGGTTTTATGATCCTTTAATTTATCTTCCCCTTTTCTGAGTACTTTGCCCTTTCACCACTTTTTCTTATAATTTTTTTAATAGATTAGAAACTCTCTTTCCATCCTATTTTTGTCTAACGTAGGTTACAATACTTGGTAGTTCAAAGTTTAAACTCTCTAACGTCATTATTTGCTCCCATATATATATTGCAAATTACTATTATTACTATTAATAAGGCTAACTTTATACATAAAATGTATTCTTTCTAAAGCATGGAAGCACACTTTTCTCCCTTTTTTTTAAAACATCATTGCCTTTTACCCTTATTATTTGTTGTGTTCTTAGTTGTATGATTCATTGTATTAACATTTAAAATATGCATAAATATGATATCAAACTCTAACATGAGATTCAATTTTTTAATATAACATTAAATGTAGCTGATTAATTAATTTGGTGACCAAAATGTCACCACTTAATGTCTTCAATGGCAACCCAAGAGTCATCAACACAAGTCATACATCTTGTACAAAAAGCAATGTCATTAGTAGAAAAGAAAATAATAGGAGATGTTTTTGTAATATATATCAAATGTTAAGGTAATTCAATGATATTTTACACTAAAATCAATTCAAATAGGAAACTACTCTATCATGAACCCTAGCCATATTTTATGATGTTTAAGTGTTCATATGAGTTCCTAAGACATCAAGAGAGCTTCCTACATGATTCTTCCATTAAAAGAGGTAAGGAAACTCCATTGGTGCCTTATGGAACCATAGCTTCATTCAAGGAGAGTTCATGCACCTAGGGAGTGTTTCAATTCCTTCCAAGCTTAGTTTTGTATCATGTATGATAGGAGAGTATGAGAGGAAGCCTTTGAAGAAGTTGAAAAGTCATAAATAGCAAGATGGCCTTATATGTTTCATAATATGACTTAAAGAAGCAACACCTAGCTAGGCACCTAGAATTGAATATATGATGACTCCAAGAGGTTTAAATGGAGTCAAGAATCATAAATCAACAGATAGATGGAGCCAAAATGATATTTTCTTAAGGTTGCTTCATTAAGTGCATGATGGAACTATAAAAGTCACCTAGCCTTCTTAGTAATTGTGGGGCCTTGGACTTTGCTTCAAGAGTATAATTAGTTTCCATATGATGTGTCTAGGCCAAGAGAAATGATCTCCACCTTCTTAGGTGTGTGAGGTAAAGGGAGAGGATTCAAGACTTAAGGGAAAAGTATGCAAATGCAAGCAAGGTAGCTCTCTCCACCTTCTCTCATACATGGATGTGTGTTTAGCTTGTTTTAAAATCTGTGTATGTGTATTGTGGCAATTGGACATCATTTGCCCCCTCAGTGACACATTTTATTTTCGAACCTGAGTGAACAGTACACCAGACCAAAACTAGAAAATTTCTTAACTTGGAAAATTCATCAAATATTCTATAAACCTCTAAAAATTCTACACTTTAGCTTCCCAAAAAGCTCTCAACAAGCTTTAGATATATGCCAAATCTTAGATCAAGAAGAGCTCATTTGGGTAAAAAGTAGTATAGGTTTCCAATATGGTCAATTTTGATCCATATTAGAGACCAAGTATGCCTAAATGGTCTTGCTTGGTGTTTGGCAACTCTTGGGCAAGTTTAAAAGCATAAATAGGACATGTACGAACTGCCTAAGTAGTCCCAAACCTCATGCATCTAAATTTGGCCATTTTACTTCCATTATTACACTAACCTATCTAGACATTCAAGAGCTAAACTTGTTGTTCAATACCCAAAACATGCTATCTCATACATTTGGCATCAAATTTCATTCATGCAATTACACATTTGGGTATTTACATATGTTCATATGGTTACATACCAAAATCATGAGATTACATCATATGCCATGTATATGGCCAAAAAGAAGGCAAAACTAGGCATATTCATATACTTTAATACCCATCTTCTTCTTCTAAGTTTGGTGGCCTCTAATACCTTGCTTAATTGTTTCACCTAGCATGTTAAGACATTGGAGAGGAAGGGATGTGATTCAAATAATTCCAATAGCTCATCTCCCATTCAATCATACATAATATGTGCAAAGCAAGCTTTTCAAATGCATGTATGGTGAAAATGTAAGACATGCACATTTTAAAAATAATCTTGGCATGTGAATCAATCATACAAGACATCCAAGAGCTCACCAAATGCTTAGATTGGCCACATACTTCTCCTCATGGATTTTGGACATGCCTCACCCATTCTTTAAAAGCTTTGGACTCAACCATACTCTTGGGAGACCATTTTACTTTTAGGAGACTCTTTACTTTGTCTCAACTAAGCTTAAGGGTTCTTGGCTCATCCTCATGAAGGGAAGAGTTCTTGACCTCTCCACACTCAAGCAAACTCACATAAACATCATGTAATCATTTGAAAACATAACATGGCATCAAGATCATGGCATATAAAGGCATGCTAGCATACTTTTCAAGCTTGAAAATGCACATACACACATTCTAAAGCAAGCTAAACACACATCCATGCATGAAAGAAGGTGGAGAAAACTACCTTACTTGCATTTGCATACTTTTCCCTTAAGTCTTGAATCCTCTCCCTTGACTTCACACACCTAAGAAGGTGGAAATCATTCCTCTTGGCCTAGACACATCATATGGAAACTAATTATACTCTTGAAACAAAGTCTAAGGCCATACAATTACTAGAAAGGCTAGATGACTTAATTCATGCAATTCCCAGTCTCACTGCTAGGCCCACTAATTTCTTACTGTCATTTGCTGCGGCTAATTAGCCTCGGGTTCACCCCGATTTTCCTGTCTGAGTATTGGCCATGACTAACGGCCTCTGATTGACTTACTTTTTCATGGATTGGATTTTCATCTTTAGCTACCAACTCGAGCCTTATTGCCTCTATATCTAGCCCATCATCAAGCTAGAGGGTTCTATCTCTTGCTTCATTCATGCATAACTAGCTATCACCTCCAGGTTATCAAGCTCTAGGGTGTAGTTTATAACTTAACCTCTGGCCTGAGGAGACTAACCTTTCGGGCTCTAATACTGATCTAGACATTTAGGTGTTGTGGCTAGGGAGTAACTCTCTTTCTCATTTTCCCTCTAAACTAGTTCTGTGTAGTTGCAGTCTCATCTCATACCATATTACATCATTACTTATCTCTGCATTAAGCAGGGCATCTCAGAATGGCCTGGGTATGACTATCAAGGAGAATTAGCCTCACATACTCTCTCTACCAAGCCTCTTCATATCAACGAGATCATTTCTCATCGTTCATATCTAGGGCTTGCCATTAATCCCGACGAGCTATCATATCCCATCAAGCTCTAGCCGTCAGATCTCTCAGCTCTACTCAAGCTTAACTCTGCTGAAGCTATTCCAGAGGCCACTCTTTCTCGGTGTCCACTAACTACTTTAAGACTATCCTTTAACTTACTCATTATGAACAAAGCCACAAACCATCCTCACACACCTAACATGTCTCATACAAGGCTTTACCTATCCATTCAAGCCTTTTACATAGCCTTATTACAACATCCTCAAGCCAAATCTAATTCAGGAGAGCTTAAAACTTTGCTCTGATACCAATAAATGTAACGCCATACTTCTTAAACTCAATTCATGCTATTCCCATGCCTCATCTTATATTTATTCTATGGAAGCAATATAGTGGCATAGGGAGTTATGAATTAAAATGCATTCCTCTACGGGTAAAATTTTTCAAGTTGAGAAATTTTCTGGTTTGCATGGAATGGTATCACGTTTCATGTTTTCTTAAGGTTGCTTCATTAAGTGCATTATGGAACCATAAAAGTCACCTAACCTTTCTAGTAATTGTGGAGCCTTAGACTTTGCTTCAAGAGTATAATTAGTTTCCATATGATGTGTCTAGGCCAAAAGGAATGATCTCCACCTTCTTAGGTGTGTGAGGTCAACGAAGAGGATTCAAGACTTAAGGAAAAAGTATGCAAATACAAGCAAGGTAGCTCTCTCCACCTTCTCTTATACATAGATATGTATTTAGCTTGTTTTAGAATGTGTGTATGTGTATTTTTAAGCTTTGAAAAGTATGCTAGCATGCCTTTATATGCCATGATGCTTGATGCCATGTTATGTTTTCAAATGATTACATGACGTTTGTATGAGTTTGCTTGAGTATGGAGAGACCAAGAACTCTTCCCTTCATGAGGATGAGCCAAGAACCCTTAAGCTTGGTTAAGACAAAGTAAAAAGTCTCCTAAAAGCAAAGTGGGCTCCTAAAAGTATGATTGAGTCCAAAGCTCTTAAAGAATAGGTGAGGCAAGTCCAAAATCCATAAGGAGAAGTGTGAGGCTAATCTAAGCACTTGATGAGCTCTTGGATGTCTTATATGATTGATTCACATGCTAAGATTGTTTTTAAAATGTGCATGTCATACATTTTCACCATGCATATATTTGAAAAGCTTGCTTTGCACATATTATGTATGATTGAATGGGAGATGAGCTATTAGGATTCTTTGAATCTCATCCCCTCCTCTCCAATGTCTTAACATGCTAAGTGAAATAATTGAGCAAGGTATTGGAAGCCACCAAGCTTAGAAGAAGAAGATAGGTATCAAAGTATATGAATATGCCTAGTTTTGTCTTCTTTTTAGCCATATACATGGCATATGATGTAATATCATGATGAAATTGGTATGTAACCATATGAACATATGTAAATACCTAAATGTGTGATGCATGAATGAAATTTGATGCCAAATGTATGAGATAACATGTTTTGGGTATTGAACGGCAAGTTTAGCTCTTAAATGGCTAGATAGATTAGTGTAATAATGGAAGTAGAATGACCAAATTTAGATGTATAAGGTTTGGGACTACTTGGCTAGTTTATACAAGCCCTATTCATGCTTTTAAACTTGCCCAAAAGGTGCCAAACACCAAATAAGACCATTTGGGCACACTTGGTCTCTAATATGGATCAAAATTGACCATATCGGAAACTTATACCACTTTTTTCCTAAATGCACTCTTCTTGATTTGAGATTTGGCATACATCTAGAGCTTGTTGAGAGCTTTTTGGGAAGCTAAAGTGCAGAATTTTTGGAGGTTTATAAAATATTTGATGAATTTTCCAAGTTAAGAAATTTTCTGATTTTTGTCTGGTGTACTGTTCACCCAAGTCTGAAAATGAAATCTGTTACTCAAGGGGAAAACGATGTCCGAAAATGAAATCTATCATTTGCCCCTTGAGTGATAGATTTCATTTTCGGACCTGGGTGAACAGTACACTAGACCAAAACTAGAAAATTTTTCAACTTAGAAAATTCATCAAATTTTCTATAGACCTTAAAAAATTCTCTACTTTAGCTTCCCAAAAAGCTCTCAACAAGCTCTAGATGTATGCAAAATCTCATATCAAGAAGAGCTCATTTGGGTAAAAAGTGGTATAGGTTTCCAATATGGTCAATTTTGATCCATATTAGAGACCAAATGTGCCCAAATGGTCTTGCTTAGTGTTTGGCACCTCTACATAAATAGGACTTGTATGAACTTCCCAAGTAGTCCTAAACCCCATGCATCTAAATTTGACCATTCTACTTCCATTATTACACTAATCTATCTAGCCATTCAAGAGCTAAACGTGTCGTTCAATACCCAAAACATGCTATCTCATATATTTGGCATCAAATTTCATTCATGCATCACACATTTGGGTATTTACATATGTTCATATGGTTACATACCAATTTCATCATGAGATTACATCATATGCCATGTATATGGCTAAAAAGAAGGTAAAACTAGGCATATTCATATACTTTGATACCCATCTTCTTCTTCTAAGCTTAGTGGCCTCCAATACCTTGCTCACTTGTTTCACCTAGCATGTTAAGACATTAGAGAGGAGGGGATGAGATTCAAAGAATCCCAATAGCTCATCTCCCATTCAATTATACATAATATGTGTAAAGCAAGCTTTTCAAATGCATGCATAGTGAAAATGTAAGACATGCACATTTTAAAAATAATCTTGGCATGTGAATCAATCATACAAGACATCCAAGACCTCATCAAGTACTTAGATTAGCCTCACACTTCTTCTCTTGGATTTTGGACTTGCCTCACCCATTCTTTAAGAGCTTTGGACTCTACCATACTCTTGGGAGCTCACTTTAGTTTTGTGAGACTCTTTACTTTGTCTCAACCAAGCTCGAGGGTTCTTGGCTCATCCTCATGAAGGGAAGAGTTCTTGGCCTCTCTACACTCAAACAAATTTATACAGACATCATGTAATCATTTGAAAACATAACATGGCATCTAGCATCATGGCATGTAAAGGCATGCTAGCATACTTTTCAAAGCTAATTTTGAGTTCTTGACTAAACAGAGAGAGAAAGTCCAGCTCTGATCCAAACATAGAAACAAGCTAAGATAGATAAGTAGTGCCTTTATACCCTTAAGGAATCTCGAGAGAGAGCTAAAGACCGCCTAAGAAGGTGAGCCCCGTATTATGTAGAGAAATAATGTAAGCTTAGAGAAAGAAGGTAAACCGAGAGCGCCATTGAATGAAAATTTTGAGATTATGTGAAATAAAATCCTTCTTACCAAAGGATGGTCTAGTTAAGAGTAGGGCAAGAGTATGAGTAAAAAGTAAATTTCCTTGATGTTATAGTGGGAGATAAGCAGAGAAACCCTAGGAAAAGTGCAGGTGCTCTTGAGCGTAGAGAAAACCTGAACTGGCAACAGAAATAGCCAGTAGTAAAACATTCTTTTACCTAAGTAAGAGGATAAGAAAGCTAGAAAGAGAAGGTATCACAATGTTCAAGCTGAGGACATATTAGATTGAGAATAGATGTTCAGTTAATGTGCTTGAGTACTTAAGAAAGCATACTTGTCCTTGGCGTAGACACCCTTCTAGCATGATAACGCCCGAAGAAAATAGCCAGGCAATGCAGAGAGATCTCAAGATGTAGTAGATGAAGAATCCTACTTTCCCTGAGCACTCTACGGGAATAAGGCTGATAGAAAAATGTAAGAGAGAGGTACTTTAGATTATTGTGAAACTTGTAATATACAGGCGATAATGGTCTTGAGTGCAGTCATGAAGCGCCTATGTATTACTGTTTGATGTTATGGTTTGCTTACAACAATGGTCACATGATATTAGGCCTGATCAACCTAATAGTAATATGATTTAAGTGCATAGCGAATGATGACATCAATCACCAAAGTGTCCCGGAATCAAGGAGTATCCTTGCTAGTAAAAGAATAAGACAAGTTAGAAAAGAAAGGTAAAAGGATTCTAGTAGTATCAGAATAGTAAGGAAAGCATGCAGAAAGGAATCTCCAATAGGGAATGTTCAAAATCAATATGCATAGTCTGAGTCCCTTATAATATATGTAAATGAAATAAATAGGGGCCAGTGTATAGCCTTTCTTCTACCAAAAAGGTTTACCACACTTAGTGTGTGAGATGCCATAGTGCCAAGGCACTTAATAGCAGAATGTGGGCATAGTGAGAACTGCAGGATATGAGAGGAGGCTAAAACAAGTATATGTAAGTAAGTAAGTCAATAGAGTAAGAAAACAAAGCCCAAGTGAAAAAGGGGTTGAAGTGGGAATCTAAGGATCCTATGAGGAGCGATGAATGAAAATTAAAATGCTCTTTAGTATTAGTATGACGAGATCCTAGAGAATGAGATGACATAGAACCCACTTCACACGAAGAGCATGATGTACTTTGGAGTTTAGCCTCAGCTACTGTCAGATACAGTAATCTTAGGTTTTGACATCTCTGAGAGATGGATCGCAATAGATTCCAATATAGTATAGTGGATTGTAATAGATCGTAGCAGGGCTCTGAGAGGTTGCAGTAGACTTAGGGGTCACAGTAGATCCCACAGAATTAGAGAGAGCCCTAGCTACGACATGATAGATCTCTGGTAGAGATGACGGCCTAAGATAGTTTTATAGAGTAGTTAGTGTCAGAGACTAGTACAGTTTCAGCTAGCCTTTGTCTCAAAGACTATAGACCTCCTGAGTCTTGTAGACCATTACTACAGAGATATGAAGACTTTACTTAGACAGTTAGACCATTGACTAGCTCTCTTTAGAGATGAGCATAGTGTATGGGATGAGGAAAGCAAGAAATTAGCTTTCCAGAGTTAGAGATAGATGAACCACTACCTAGTAGATAGTAACCCTGACTAAGGGGGAGAGAGATCCCTGCATGCTAACTTATGTATTTAGGAAAGAGTCAGGTGCAGTTTTACATAAGGTAAGTGGTACAGTATATCTCTAGTGAGTAAAACTATAAGAATAACTAGCATCCCATCAGAACCTAGCAGTAGTCAGTGGTAGTAGCTCTTCAGTGCCAGTATGAGACATACAAGTTAGGCCTATCAGTGTTGAAATAAGGGACTATAAAATGCCATTGCAAGTGAGCAAAGAAAGTGAGAAAAGTTCTGGCCTATAAAGATAGATGTAGTAGTAAATTAGTAGGCCTAGCAGTGAGACTAAGAAAGAACTCAATGTCAGAGAAAGTTAAACACAGGGACAGTAAGGTTGTTGAGACCCACCTATGAGGCGTTGACTCTAACCTAGAATGTTAACCCTATGAATACGACAATGGGTTGATATGATGAGTTTAAGGCCACATAGACACTGCCAGGAAAAACCTTGTTAACAAGGTCTTAAATTTCTCATGGCGATATACGAGATCTTGTTGCTAAGATCCTAGACCCTGTTGACAGAATATTTATATAGCCTTGAAACTTATATACGGTAAGTCTGCTAGTAGTGGGGCATATAGTGAGTGGCCTCGAAAGGTGTACTTTATCGGTAACACCAAGAGATAAGTATGAGTAGCCTAATGATAGACTAAGCTACAGGTCTGAGGAGATGGTTAGCCCAGGCTGAGCAGAAGCTAAAGCCTAGAGGAAATGACCAGTAGCATCGTCCAAGTGAGATATATGAATGAAAGGTTCAGTAAAAGTTCTCTCTAGACTGAGAAAGAAAAAATAAGACATCCTGATGTTGGGGGAAACCACCAATAGTGGTTAGTAAATTCCCCTAGATAGACCCCCTTGAGTCATAAAGTATAGTGATAAAAGAAGTAAGAAAGAGCTGAGAAATTAGCTACAAAAAAGGATACCCTTGCTTTAGTCATGATTAAATGAGTAAGCTAAACCCAAAAAGGTAAATAGACAGAGGTCTGAAAATTAGTTAGACGAGCTATGAGAATGATATAGGGTGAGGCCTGATTCTCCCGAGTAGTTATACTCAGGCCATTCTGAGATGCCCTGCTTAATGCAGAGACAAGTAATGATGTAGTACAGTATGAGATGAGACTGCGACTACACAGGCTTAGTTTAAAGGGAAAATAAGAAAGAGAGTTACCCCTGTTATTTTTCAAGAGTGATGATTAGTGTAACCCTAAATCCTCTCCCTTGACCTCACATACCTTAGAAGGTGGAGATCATTCCTCTTGGCCTAGACACATCATATGGAAGCTAATTACACTCTTGAAGCGAAGTCTAAGGACACACAATTACTAAAAAGGCTAGATGACTCATAAGGCTCTTTTATGGTTCCATAATGCACTTAATAAAGCAACCTTAAGAAAAAATCATCTTGGCTCTATTTTATCTATTCATTCATAATTCTTGACTCCATTTAAATCTCTTGGAGTCATCACATAATCCATTATAGGAACCTTGCTAGGTGTTACTTCTTTAAGTCATATTATGGAACATATAAAGCTATCTTACTTTCTATAATTTCTAAACTTTTCCTAAGGCTTCCTCTCATACTCTCCCATCATACATGATACAAAACTAAGCTTAGAAGGAATTAAAACACTCCCTAGGTGCATGGACTCTCCTTGACCGAAGCTATAGTTCCATAAGGCACCAATGGAGTTTCTTTGCTTCCTTTGATGGGAGAATCATGTAGGAAGCTCTCATGATGTCTTAGGAACTTATATGAACACTTAAATATCATAAAATAAGGTTAGGGTTCATGATAGAGCTTAAGGTGCAATCAAAACCCTAACTTTTCTATCTTGTAAAATCATGGTTTTTACTTGGATTTCTTCGCATATTCTTACTCTCCTCCCTTAAATTGATGGAATTCACCCTTGGTTCTCCTCAAAATTCTAGCCCTCTTAATCTACATATATGGGGTGAAATAGGGAGAAGAAGGGGGAGGAAGTATCTACTATAGAATGAGAGATTTACCTTCTTTTTCCTTGTTTTCTCACTTGCTTCTCACTTCCTTTGGCTTTCTCTCTTCAAATCCGAAATTTCCCCTCTTGAGCTGACCCTAAAACAGCACCAAAAACTCTAAGAAAGCCATAGGGAGAAAGAGGAGAAAGAGGAGAAGAGATTTCCTAAGGAGAAGACTAGGAAATTCTAACAATTCTTACCTTTTTCTTGAAAATTTCCTTTCTCCCTTGCCTTAGTCTTGTACGCCTCCCTCCTTTGAGCTTTCTCTGGTTTTTGGGTAGAGTTTGGTCAATCTAAATGAGGGGTGCAGAAGAACGCTTCATATATATATATAGGTTTAAGAAGGACTTTTTCAAAAATTCCTATCTTGTCCTTTGTTCTTGGTAGTTTTGTTTCTAACTCATTTTAGCTCCTTTTTTAGAATTGTCTTTTTTATTATAAATTTTAGATTCCCAATTTAGTAAAATGCCTTTAGAATCACTCAAATCAGAGCTAAAATCTTCCCTAATGAATCCATCAAAGTTTGAGTATACTGACATTAGAAAACATCTACCGGAGGGGTTTTAGTTGTCCTGGGGCTTCCCATGATATTTAGGGCCTCTAAGAACCTCAGATAACTCAAAACTTTCATTTAAAAAGCCCTTCATACTTAATTCTAGACCACATAAGTTTAACATATTTTACAAGAAGACCTTGTACTTGCTGGTAAAAACCTTGTCGACAAGGTCTTAGAATTTACACTACAGATTGTAGGATCTTGTCAATAAGATCTTCGACCCAGGTGATGAGATATTATTTCAGCCCTTAAATTCACTAGGCCCACTGCCATACTTCATGTTCACTATACATTCTAATGGTCGCATAACATAATCTCTCATTTTCAAAGAATCAGATATTACAATTAGTCCTTTCATATGAACAAAGTAGCAGTTAATTATGAAGGATTAGTCTACTACAATAATCCTATAATGGTAGAAGATGAAGAATCCAAACATAACTATAAAGCCACACTAATTGAATCCAAGATAAGTGAAGTTTTAGGTTTTAGTGATTTGGAAGAGGAGTTTAGTCATGATTAGGAGGAAAATGATGATGGTGAATGTAACACCTTAGATATCTAGCTCTTATCTAATTAAAATGATTCGACAATAAGTCCATTTACTGATAACAAAAAGATATTGAATCCAAAATTTCTGAAAATTCATAAACTTGCTTTTTTCATAAATTCCTTGTCCAAGCAATTTAATTATTAAAAGTAAAATGTACATAAGATTCTAAGGAAAATCTAGCAAAGTTTCCTCTTATAAAATTGACTATCCAGACCAATGAAATAGTCACATTTTAGCCCTAACTCACAAACATAGGAAAATACAGATGATAACAGTTTCATATACAATAACCTAGGCATAAAACATCAAATAAAACTAAATAACTCAAGCCGGAATCATACATTATTGCTTATAATATGCTAATGTACATAATACATCATGTTGGAGTTAAACATAGTCCATATACATTCTTTATACATTATAAAAAGATTTACATACAGAACTTTCATATGATTCTACAAGTCCAAACATCATTCTTTCTCTTTTTCTTTGTTGGCATTAAAGTTTCACCTGACATTGGTTAGTGGAAAATATAGAGATAAGGGTGAAATTTGGGAAAATCTCAGTAGCTATACTTAAACTACCCTAAATAAGCATGAGACAGTCAAGCAAGAATGATGTAAGTATGCATGGCCATATAAAACTAATATAAATGCCTCACATGTTTGCAATATACTCAATCATAGCCATGAAACTCTGGTTAGCTTAGACTTTTCTCTTAGGCATGGGAGAACTATTGCATTTATTCTCATTACCCTACTTTATCTCTCAGCTTTAGCTCATTAAACATAACATATAATTTATGCAAACTACAATAAAGCAAATACTATAATAAAACAACCAATACAATGCAATGCATATCAAGCTCAAACAAGTTTGCATGCAACTAAATAGGGAAGAGTAAGCTACCTTGAATAGGTCAAAGAAACCCAAATAGATCTCTAAATTTCCCACTATGTTTCTTGCTCTGTTTCTTTTTCTTTCTCAACTCTACACTTACAATGGGATAGAGCCTCATTGGCTTGTCCTAAAATATCATATAAACATATCATCAACATTTAATGCTTATAACTATTTCTCTTAAATCTCTAAGACTTTTATCTATAATTTAGGCTGCTTAATGCATTTAAAACTCTTGTTATAGCTACTTTGCAAGACACAAGCTCATTGGGTGGCAATCATGCCTTCTAAATGCTCAAATTTTACCACATTCAAAGGCCTAAATTTCAGAAAATGCCTTTTGACTTTAACTTCCCATGATTGGTTCAACACTTAGGCTTTAGGTTAGGAATTTCACTAAGCTCAAATGCTAAGACAATGTATGCTTCTAGAATTTATATTTAAGGCCACAAATTCCATAGTTACAATTTATTTGGTCATGGCGCTATTCATTTGGTAATTGCACTTTTTCACATAATGGGATACATTATATAACCCTAAGTATCAAAGAGTGATTTTAAGAATTGCACTTATATGCTTTAAAATCTTGGCGTACATATTCTATATAGTCATATTAGAATTGATTAGAAACATTACAAGCTTGGTTACACCTACCTAATGCCAATTGTCTCCATAATGCTCTTTCTTGAACCATAATTTTCAACTTCCAAAATCTAACATCTATATTCAATCTAATGCTTCCATAATTGTCCTTATATCATTTTAAGATTATCTATAGCCCAAGAATCCATTGAACGATATGATTCGTATAAAAGCAAGTCCTCTAAAATGAGCTAGATAATATCCTAAAAAATTTGGATAGAGCCCTAGGCTCCTAAAAGTAATAATACGAGGCTCAGTTCCAATTCTATTCCTCTCTTCTCTTCCTCTCTTTCCATGGTTTATTTGAGTGAATTGGTTCTGTTTTAAGTCTAGAACAAGGAGGAGCAGTTTGAATTGCTTGAGGAGAAGAAAACCAAGGAGAAAAAGTCTTGAAACCAAGCTTGAATCTATGGTATTTCATAGTTTTGTTATTTCTCCTCTTTGGTTCTTCCTTGTGTATGATTTCGGCCAAGCCAGAACCATATGAGGGAGAGATGTTCTGTCCAAAAACAAGAGAAGGACTAGGGTTTTAGACTATGAGGAAGAGAAATATGGTAAGAAATTGCAAGAAAAACTTATAGAAAACAAGATAGGAAAGTGAAGGCTTCTTTAGGGTTTTATGAAATATGATTTTGTGTAAGTAATTGCTTGGCTATTTGAGTATTTCCTTGAGCTCTTAAGACTCTTAGAAAGCCTCCCAAGTGGCTCTCTTATCAAGAAAAAATTTGAAATTCTAAGAACCCCATTATTGCCTATAGGTTCGGCCAAGCTACGATGGATAGGGTAGAGAATGTTATAATTTGTTCTAGCCTTGGTTTAGGACTTTATATGATGTTAAAAGATGGGAGAAACCATTGAGAAAAATTTAAGAGCCATGGATTGGGAGATGGGACAATGTTATCCATAATGGTACCTTATGAAGCAACTTAGTTTTCCAATTGTAAAATGAATGTGTGAGGGCTCTAAGGACTTTAGATGAGGCCAAGAGGCCTATAAATGGAAAAAGATGGGAGCCTAGAGCTTGAATTGTGAAGGTTGCTTCAATAGACTATTTATGGAACCATTATGCCACTTATGGAACCAAGTGTATGTTCAAGAGTAAGTTTAGTGTCTTGGCTTGCCTTGTAACACCATATATTTCTAGCTCATTTCATACTATATCTATGCCTCACATCAAGCAATTCATACAAGAGGCAAGAAAATGGCATTATTTTAATACATTTTTTTAGCATTACGTCACGTATAAAAATTCCATTCAGTGTCACGTAGACCATATAAGCTCATACATCATATTCTCATATTTAATTACATGAATACAATATATTTTCATTATTAAAAGTGGCCTACATCTCGTGGAACTCAAAGGGAAGCATAAACTACATTTGTATATTTTCGGCCAGATTTTTCTCTTTTATGTCACAAATTTGGAAAATCATAACTAATTCTAGAAATATCAAAATCATGCATTCTTGCCTATTCTAGAAAGCTACACATGCCTACTTCATGATATAAAAATATCCAGACCATAACATCCAATACAGAGGATGTTTGACATTCAAAAAGGTCCAGAGGTCAAGCTGTCCACTGGTGCTGTCACAAAATTTTGCAGCAAATTTCAAAAATGTCCAATTAATTTCACAAAAATCCAATCCATGCAAATGATACCAATATGGAAAGCTGTGGATATTAGATGAGGAAAAAATAACTCCAATCTAGCTCAGGCATGTCCAGGCATCAAAATTCAATCAAATAGTACCTGAGGTCAGTTGGAGCTCCTGATACTGGATAGAATCTTTAAAAATTCATATCTCCCTCTCTAGACATCCAAATGAGGTGCTTCTAGTTGTTACAAGTCACTGTAAATGTCTCATTTCTTTGCATAAAATTTTGTGGTAATTAGATATCATTTGAGCCCTATGTGATAGATTTCATTTTCAAATCAGTGTGAACAGTGACATCACCAAAACCAGAAAATTTTCCAACTTTGAAAATTTATCAAATATTCTCTAGAACTCCAAAAATTCTATTCTTTAGCTTCACAAAAAGCTCTCAACAAGCTCTAATTTATGCCAAATATTAGATCAAAAAGTGGCATAGGGTTCTATTATGGTCAATTTTGGCTCCATATGGGATACCAAAATGTCCAAATGGCTTTCCTTTAGGTTTGGCACCTCTTTGGCAAGTCTAAAAGTATAATTAGGATTTGTGTGAGCTATCAAAATGGTCTTAACCCTCATACACCTCATTTTAGCCATATCACTCACACTTATGTACATTTTCATAATACCATTCAAGAAGCAAATTTTCCACATCATACTCAAATCACATTCTAATGGTCATATATCATATTCTTCCATTTATACATAACATATTAATATAATTATACATGTGCAAAAGGTCATAAATCATATACAATGATGGGTTATATCATTTGACACCAATATGGCTTCAAAGAATAAAAACTATACATTTTAATGTTAAGCTCTCATTTCTCATATAGTTGGCTCCCATTCCCTTGATCTCTTGGTCCACCTAGCATGTTAGAACATTGGAGAGGAGGGGATGAGATTCAAAGAATCGCAATAGCTCATCTCCCATTCAATCATACATAAAAGATGCAAACAAGTCTCATAAATACATGTATAGTCATGTTGACATGTGTAAACATTCAAAAGGCATTTTCATCATTTGAGAAAGTCATACATGGCATACAAAGGCTTGCCAAGCAAGTTGATTGTCCTCACCCATTTACTTATGAATTTTGGACTTGCCTCGCCCATTCTTTAAGAGGTTCTTGGACTCAACCATGCTCTTGGGAGTCAAACTCACTTTTTGGATACTCTTTACTTTGTCTCAACCAATCTTAAGGGTTCTTGGCTCATCCTTATCATGGCTAAGGGTTCTTGGCCTCATCACACACAAGTAAACCTAAGCACACATCATAAACATCACATGAAGGCATATTGTAACATCATGGCACCATAGAATCAAAGTCATGCTAGATGACTTTTCATGTCTTAAAAATACACATACACACATTTAAAAACAAGTAAAGCAAACAATCATGCATGAGAGAAGGTGGAGAGAGCTACCTTGGAAGCTATTACACATGTTTTCTCTTGAATTAATGCCCCCTCCTTCGGCCACACACACACAAAAGTGTGGGGATAATTTCTCTTGGCCTAAACATAATTTGTGGAAGCCAATGAGGTTCATGGAATTAATTCTAACGTCACACAACTTGCTTAGACACTAACTTGCTCTATAAATCTCATTATGTTTCCATAAATGCACCTAATAAAGCAACACCCCTCAAATAAATTCTAGGCTCCATTCTTTCCTTTCAAATATGATTCTTGACTCTTTTTAAGCCTCTTGAAGTCATCACACAATTAAAATCAAGAGCCTAACTATATGTTGCTTCTTTAGGTCATATTATGGAACATAAAATACCAACTCATTCTCTAAGCTTCCTAAATTTTTTCCAGGGCTTCCTCTCATATTCATTCATCATATATGACTCAAAAATGGGTTTAGAAAAATTTAAAACTCTCTCTAGCTATGCTATCTCTCTTAGGCCAAGATAATGGAGCATAATAGGTTCCATGGAGTTTTCTTTGTTTTCTCAAGGGAAGATGCATATAGGGGAACTTCTAAGGATCTTAGAAACTCATTTAAACTCTTATTTAGGTCTAGGAATCATTGTACAAAATCAGATTTTACAAGGTGCACTTGAAACCCTAATAATTACATCTTGAAATTCCATGGTTTTTTGTTAATTCCCTTTGTGTACTCTTAATCTCCACACCTTTTTTCCTTAGAATCACCCTTGGTTTTACCTAAAAATCAACCCCTCCTAGGGTTTCTTAAGTGGGGCGAAATGGTAGAGGAAGGGGAGGAAGATATATCAACCATGGAAGAAGAATTTACCTTGTTTTCTTACTTTTTCTCATTTAAATCTTTCTTTCTCCAAGCTCCTCTTTTCAAATCCAAAATTTCCCCTCAATTTCTCCCTTAAAACAGATTTGTAAACTTCATTTCAATCAAAGGAAGAAAGCTTAAGAGGAGAGGAACAAGTTTGGAAGAAGAAGGAGCATGAATATCCATAAAATTCCTTTTCTTTTCCTTGCCTTCCCTCCTCCTTTCTTCTCCTCCATGGTGCGCCTAAGAGAGCTAGTGTTTTGCCTAGTTTTTGGGTAGAATGGGTCGTGCAAATGAAGGGGAGAAGAAATAAGAAACTTAAAGTGTGTTCAAGAAGCTTCCACTTTTTAAAAAATTTCAATTTTGGCCTTCATTATTGGCATTTTTGTTTCTAACTCATTTTAGCTCCTTTTTTAGAACCATCTTTTCCATTATGAAACTTAGGTTCCCAATTTAGTAAAATGCCTTTGAAATCACTCAAATCAGAGCTAAAACCTTCCTGAACGAATCAGTTAAAGTTTGGGTCAACTGACATTAGAAAACATCCACTGGAGGGTTTTAACTATCCTGGGGCTTTCCGTGATTTTCAGGGCCTCTGATAACCTTGGAAAACTTAAAACTTTCATTTAAAAAGCCCTCCTATGTAAATTTCAAAAAATTGTTTAAAATTATGAAAATGCCATTACATTTCGTAAGTTTTCTGTAAGAAATTGTTTCTTTAATCTAGCTCCATTTTTCTTTCCATTTGAGCCTAGGATTCTCATTTTTAGGAGTCTAGAATGCTTCCCAAATTTTTTGGGACCTTAACCAATTCATTTAAGGGGACTTCCTTTTTTCATCTAGTGAGTTTTGTTTGTTGACAGAGAAATCGTACATTATGTTTCTCACGTTTTCTCTCGTTTTCAGAAAATCGGATGTTACATGCTTCAAGTGTGTAATTATGTGTTGTTTATGGTGTCTAAGCCAAGAGAACATCCACCCACCTAGGTGCACTTGTGAGGCTAAAAAGAGGGAAGGAAAAGATCAAGAATAGCTTGCATAAATACAAGGTAGCTCTCCACCTCATTCTCCTTGCATTCTTGTGTGCATATGTGTGTCATTGTATGCTTGTGTGTGTTCTTGTGACTTGATGACATGCCACTTGATGTCTTGACATTACATTGGTACCAATGTGTCTTATTAAATGGCCTTGGTTGTAGAAATGGCTCATAAGGGTGAGGTGATGCCAAAAGTCCCTTAATGAAGGTAAGGAGATGCTAAAAGTCTCTTGGAAGGGTGAGGCTAAGTCAAAAGTCCCTAGGCCAATGGTGAGGCAATTCCAAAAGTCCTAGAAATAGGGTAAGGCAAAACCAAAAGTCCTTAGAGAATGTTCTTAGCTTGAATGTGAATAAGTGGCATAGAAATTATGACTTTGCATACTTTATGGTTGTTAAACCTTCTATACATGTGCTTTGATGTATATATGCCATGAATGTGTGTATGAAAGATGTGTGAGCTATTAAGATTCAAGGAATCTCACTCCCCTTCCCCCTCCCATCTTGATATGTCTAAGTGGCTCCTAAGATACAAGGAAAGCAAGCCAAGAGCCTTGAAGAGTTATAATTGGAATATTTTGTTGTTCTTTTTATGTATAAATGTCAAAATCAACTTGTGCAAGTTATTTTTGTAAGGTAATACCTTGAGCAAAAGTAATATGATGTATGAATGTTATGTAGCACATGTGTGACATTAAATCAATGCAAATGTGGAAATTGGCTTCTTGAATGGTTTATGTGTGTAGTGCATTACTAGATGTGGGATGGCCGAATTAAGATGCATGAGCTTTGGGACCACTTGGGCAGTCCACATAAGTCATAATTGTACTTTTGAACTTGCCCAAGAGGAGCCAAACTATTGGAGAAACCATTTGGACAAAGTTGACCCCTCACATGAAGCAAAATTGACTATTTGAGTAAGCTATATCACTTTCTATCCAAATGAGTTCTTCTTGGTGTTAAATTTGGCATACATCTAGATATTGTTAAGATCTTTTTAGGAAGCTAAAGTGGGTATTATTTAAAGGTCTATGGAATATTTGGTGAATTTTTTAAGTTGCAAAAATTTTTTGGTTTAGGCACTGGTACTGTGCAATTGGTCCGAAAATGAATTTGTGTCAATCATGGGGCAAATGATGTCCAATTGCTATGAAATTTTATAAGAAGAAATTAGACCTTCCCAGAGACTTGTACCAATTAGAAGAACCTCATTTAGATGTCTAAAGAAGGAGATATTAATTTTTGAAGTTGTTGTCTAGTACTAGGTGCACTATTAAACCCATGGTATTGTTTGATTAATTTTCGGGCTCTGAATGTTCTTGATTGGTCTGGAACCATTTTTCCCCTCTACTTAACATCTGTAACCTTCCAAATTGGTATAGATTGCATAGATTGTGAAATTAATTATGAATTTTCAAATTTTATATCAATAATTTGTATTAGTATTAGAGGGCAGCCGGACCTTCCAGCCTTTTTGTTGTCAAATGTGGTCCAAATAAGATTTTCGTGGTTGCAACTTATTTTTATGTAAATTTGACATCTAGAGCTTTCTAGAAAGCTATGTTTTGTATGATTTTGATTTTTTTTACATTTAGTTATGATTTTTCAAAGTTGCCCCTGAAATCTACCTTATGCTGTCCGCTAGATGGAGTGAAAATCTGAGGTTTTTATCTTAAATTCAATGGATTGTGTGACATTTTGAGTTATGTATGAGTTGAATAAGTGATAAATGACTAGAAAATGTTGTTAGATAATCCATGGGGCCCATGTAATGCAAATTGAAAAATTTTATCCTGACATAACGCGATAAAAATGTGGTATTTTTATACTTTTCCTTACTTTTGTCTTATGAATGTGCACCAATTGCCCTAAATGGAAGAGTATTGTAACATCTCGTCCTGCTGTAAACATGAGAAACGTAATGTTCGATTTCTCTGTAAATGGCAGAAATGGGCCAGATACAAAAAGAAGTCCTTGAAATAGAAGGAATTAGGGTCAACTAAAATTATAATAAAATTTTAAATATTAGAAAATGAGGACTTGAGCCTTGAGTTGCCTAGAAATCAAAGCCAGAGTGATTCGAAAAATTTGTCAAAAGGCTAGTGGTATTTTCGTAAATATAGGCACTTTTTGAAAAACACACAGAAGGGCTTTTTAAATGAAAGTTTTGAATTCTCTAGGGTTCTCAGAGGCTCTAAAAACTATGGAAAGCACTCGGATAGCTAAAGCCCCTCTGGTGGACGTTTTCCAACGTCAGTGCACCGGAACTTTGACGGATTCATTCAGAAAGGTTTTAGCTCTAATTTGAGTGATTCCAAAGACATATTACTTGATTGGGAATCTAAATTTTATAATGCAAAAGACGGTTCTCAAAAAGGAGCTAAAACGAAGGAGAAACAAAAATGCAAAGTGTGAAGGGAAAAATAGGAATTTTTGAAAAGTGTAACTTATTCCCACCTATATATATATGATGCACCCTTCTCCTCCCTTCATTATGCACGACCATCTTCTGCCTAAAACCAGAATAAAACCCTAGGGGATGAGGCTTACAAGAAGGGGAAGAAAAGGAGGAGAAATCAAAGGCTTAAGGTATGGAAATTAGTAGTTTTTCATGCTCTTTCTCCTCCAAACCTCTTCTCCTCCATTCTCCTTTGTTTCCTATGATTATAATGAAGTTTATACATCTGTTTTAAGGGAGCAATTGAGGGGAAAGTTCGGATTTGAAAAGAGGAGCTCAAAGAACACAAGATTCAAGTGAGAAAAAGTAAGAAAACAAGGTAATTTCTCTTCCTATAGTTGTCATTTTTTGTCCCTTTCTCCACCATTTCGCCCCACTTGAGAAAACCCTAGGAGGAGATGATTTTTAGGCAGAACCAAGCATGAATCTAAGGAAAAAGGGTGTGGAGATTAAAAATATGCAAAAGGAATTATCAAAAAGCCATTAGATTTCAAGATGCAAATTCTAGGGTTTCAATTGCACCTTGTAAAATCTGACTTTTTATGATGATTCCTATGCCAAAGTAAGAGTTTAAATGAGCTCCCAAGATCCCTAAGAGGCTCCCCATATGCTTCTTCCCTTGAGAAAACAAAGAAAGCTCCGTGGAACCCAATATGCTTTATAGCCTCGGCCTAGATGGGTTTTCCTAGCTAGGGAGAGTTTTATATTTTTCTAAGGCCATTCTTGAGTCATATTTGATGAATGAAAGTGAGGGGATGCCTTGGAAAAAATTTAGAACTCATAGAAAGTGATTTGATGCCTTAGGTTCCATATTATAACCTAAAGAAGTAACATGGTGCTAGGCCTTTTGCTTCATTAGGTGCCAATATGGACCATAATAGGGGTTATAGAGTAATCTAGTACTTAAGCAAGTTGTATGGTCTTAGAGATTGTTACATGAACCTAATTGGCTCCTATAAATTGTATCTAGGCCAAGAGAAACTATCTCCACCAATTTATGGGTGTGTGGCCGAAAGAGGAGGCTTGAATTCAAAGGAAAAAGTGTGTCATTTTATGCAAGGTAGCTCTCTCCACCTTCTCACATGCATGGATGTGTGTTTAGCTTGTTTTAGAATTTGTGTATATGTATTTTAAAGCTTTGAAAAGTATGCTAGCATGCCTTTACATGTCATGATCCTTGATGCCATGTTATGTTTAAATGATTTCATAATGTTTGTATGAGTTTGCTTGAGTGTGGAGAGGCCAAGAACTCTTCCTTTGGGTGAGGATGAGCCAAGAACCCTTGAACTTGGTTGAAACAAAGTAAAGAGTCTCCCAAAAGCAAAGTGGGCTCCCAAGAGTATGGTTGAGTCCAAAGTGCTCAAAGAGTGGGTGAGGCAAGTCCAAACTCCATGAAGAGAAGTGTGAGGCCAATCCAAACACTTAGTGAGCTCTTCAATGTCTTGTATGATTGATTTACATGCTAAGTTTGCTTTTAAAATATCTCTGACTTCTATTTCCTCCATCCATGCATTTATGAAACTTGCCTTACACATATTATGTATGATTGAATAGGAGATGAGCTATTGGGATTCTTTGAATCTCATCCCCTCCTCTCCAATGATCTAACATGCTAGGCGAACTAAGTGGATATGCTAATGGGAGCCAACAACACTAAAGGAAGGAGATTGACAATCATGTGTTTAGCTTTTGTCACTTTAAGACCATGATTGTACCATATGATATATATGATGTAGTAAATGGGCTATGACCCTTGAGACATGTGTAAATATGATATTATATGATGTTTAAATGTATAGATATGATGTGTGACCCCTAGAACCTATTTTGAGTATGTAATGCCAAAGTGTCTTAGGTTCCATATTATGACGTAAAGAAGCAACATGGTGTTAAACCTTTTATTTTGATGATGTGATGACTCCAAGAGGCTTAAAAGGGAGTCAAGAATCATATTTGAAAGAAAAGAATGAGGTCTAGAAGTCATTTGAGAGGTGTTGCTTCATTAGGTGCCAATATGGACCATAATGGGGGTTATAGAGCAATCTAGTACTTAAGCAAGTTGTATGGTCTTAGAGATTGTTACATGAACCTAATTGGCTCCCATAAATTGTATCTAGGCCAAGAGAAACTATCTCCACCAATTTATGGGTGTGTGGCCAAAAGAGGAGGCTTGAATTCAAAGGAAAAAGTGTGTCATTTTGTGCAAGGTAGCTCTCTCTACCTTCTCTCATGCATGAATGTGTGTTTAGCTTGTTTTAGAATGTGTGTATGTGTATTTTAAAGCTTTGAAAAGTATGCTAGCATGCCTTTACATGTCATGATCCTTGATGCCATGTTATGTTTAAATGATTTCATGATGTTTGTATGAGTTTGCTTGAGTGCGAAGAGGCCAAGAACTCTTCCCTTGGGTGAGGATGAGCCAAGAACCCTTGAACTTGGTTGAGACAAAGTAAAGAGTCTCCCAAAAGTAAAGTGGGCTCCCAAGAGTATGGTTGAGTCCAAAGTGCTCAAAGAATGGGTAAGGCAAATCCAAAATCCATGAGGAGAAGTGTGAGGCCAATCTAAACACTTAGTGAGCTCTTGAATGTCTTGTATGATTGATTTACATGCTAAGTTTGCTTTTAAAATATCTATGACTTCTATTTCCTCCATGCATGCATTTATGAAACTTGCCTTGCACATATTATGTATGATTGAATGGGAGATGAGCTATTGGAATTCTTTGAATCTCATCCCCTCCTCTCCAATGTCTGAATATTCTAGGTGAAATAATTGAGCAAGGTATTGGAGGCCACCAAGCTTAGAGGAAGAAGATGGGTATCAAAGTATCAAAGTATATGAATATGCCTAGTTTTGCCTTCTTTTTAGCCATATACATGGCGTATGATGTAATCTCATGGTGAAATTGGTATGTAACTAGATGAACATATGTAAATACCTAAATGTGTGGTGCATGAATGAAATTTGATGCCAAATATATGAGATAGCATGTTTTAGGTATTGAATGGCAAGTTTAGTTCTTGAATGACTAGATAGATTAGTGTAATAATGGAAGTGGATGGCCAAATTTAGATGCATACAGTTTGGGACCACTTGGGCAGTTCATGCAAGTCCTATTTATGCTTTTAAACTTTCCCAAGAGGTGCCAAACACCAAGCAAGACCATTTGGGCACACTTGGTCTCTAATATGGATCACAATTGACCATATTGGAAACCTATACCATTTTTTGCCCAAATGAGCTCTTCTTGATCTAATATTTGGCATACATCTAGAACTTGTTAAGAGCTTTATGGGAAGCCAAAGATCATAATTTTTGGAGGTCTAGATAATATTTGATGAATTTTCAAAATTGGGATTTTTCATGGATTCTGGTGTGTGCACTGTTCATACTGACAGTTTTGAATTCTGTGTCACCTGATGGGCCAATGGTGTCCAATGCTTGTGAAATTTTATATGCACAAACTAGAGGTCATAAGCTTTCTATGTCCACTGAGATCACCTCATTTGGAGGTCTGAGAAGAGAGTCACGCATTTTTAACATTTACTGTCAGTAACAGTGGCGCCTCCAGAGTTCGGTTACTGTTCCATAAGTTCCCAATAGATAAACGTATCTATTTCATTCTAGAGTTATTTTTAGTATCAATTTAAAATATGTAGCTTTCCAAAATAACTGAATATGTGTGATTTGGATTTTTATAGAATTAGTTCTGAATTTTATAATTTTATATCAGTAATCTGAACAGTAGCCCAGGCAACCAGTGACTTCAGTAGCTTTTCGGATGTCAAACGTTCTCCATGATGAATGTTATGGTCTAGGAATATTTTTAGTGTGAAGTAGACATCTCAAGCTTCCTAGAATGGCAAAGAACACATGATTTAGATTTTTCTAGAATTAGTTATGATTTTCTAAAATTTATAACAGAAAAGAGGAAATCCTGGCCGAAAATACAAACATGAATTTTAATGTGTTCCTTTTCTTCCCACGAATTGTAGACCAAATTTGATGATGGAAATGAGCTATATTCATGTATTTAAGTATGAAAATATGATAGATGCATTCATATGGCCCACAGGACTCCAAAAGAAAAATTTTACCTATAGAGAAATGCATTTTTATTCATAACTCCCTATGCCACTATATTGTTTCCATAGAACAAACATAAGATGAGGCATGGGAATTGCATGCATTGAGTCCTAGGAGTATGGTGTTACAAGTATGATAATAGAAATATAAGGTATAACACTAACCCCTTGAAATTCCTATTGGCCAAATATGGAACCATAAAACCCTAACTTATACATTTCAAAGTTTTAATTAATTCTAAGCTTAGATTTTTGTTCCTTGCATCAAATAAAATCTAAATATACTAATTAGGAATGGAAAATAACTTGGTTAGCCATTGAAGAAGCCTAGGCCAAACCATTACACAATATGGCCTAACTTTCTTTCTTTTGTGATTCAATGGAAAATAATGCCAGATATGGAATCCTTGCATGCCAAAACCCTTAATTCCATCAAAAACTCACAAAAAAGAACTCTCTTCCTCACTTTCTCACTCTAGGTTGAAACTTATACAGCCTAAAAATACAAGATTTTATGAGTTTTCTAAATGAAGTCTTACCTTAAAATGAAGCTCTCTTCACATAGATTAATTTTCACTGATTGATTTCTTGAAAAGAGTTTCTTTCTGGCTTGGGTCAGACCTGAATCTCTAAGTTGTAATATTCAGTTTCTCTGCAAACATACAAAACTCACCAGATATGAAAGGAAGTTCCCTAAATAAAGTGATTTGGGGTTAAATAAAATTAGAACAATAATATAGACCTCAAATAATTAGGATCTAAGGGCAGAGGTGCCCTGAAAATAGAGCCAAAATAACCTGAAAAAAACTCAATGAAAATGTAGTGGCATTTTTATAATTTTAGGTACCTTTTAGAAAAACTCAAAAAAGGTATTTTTAAATGAAAAGAATAAGTTTTTTTGGGGTTCTTAGAGGTCCTAAAAACTATAAAAACTTCTAGAATAGTAAAACCTCTCTGGTTTATGTTTTAAAATGATAACTGACTTGAACTTTGATCTCTTCATTCAGGAAGGTTTTAGATCCATTTTGAATGATTTTTATAAGTTAGAGAACCTAAATTTTATGATGGAAAAGATGATTCTTGGAAAAAAAATTAAAAGAGCCTTAAAGGAAAGAACCAAGAACAGAGGACAAAATTGGAATTTTAAAAAGTTTTAATGAGTCCCCTTGCTATATATTACACGTCTCTCTCCTCCCCCTCACTTAACCAACCTTATTTCTATCCCAAACCAGAGGAGAGACCAACTAAGTGAGGCACACAAGAAGGGAGCAAAGGAGGAAGGAAAGGCTTAGGAAAAAGGTAAGAAAACCTTGGATTTTCATGATTCTTCCTTCATTAATGCTGTTCCCCTCCTCCTCCTCTTCCTTTCTATGGTTTTCATTATTCATATGGGGCTATTTTAAGACTAATTTAGAGGATAGAAACCAAAATTTGAAGGAGAAGCTTGAAGCAATAGAAAGAGCTTTTGAAAAAGCTTTGAAACAAGGTAACTATCATGGCTTGTCTTGCTTCTTCTTAGTTATTTCTTCCATGACCATTTCGTCCATCTAGAGCCCATCTAAAAGGAGATGAATTATGACCCAACCAAGGAAGAAACATATGTTTTGGAGTGTGAGGAACAAGAATATGCAAAGAAATCCAATTAAGATGCATTAGAAAATAAGCTAGCAAAGTTAGGGATTTTGTTGCACCTTGATGGGTAAGAGACTTTCTAATCATAATTGAGATTTTCTAAGAGTATGAATGAGTTCTCAAGACACCTAAGAAGTCTCCCATGTAGCAATTCCCTAAAAAGAATGAAGCAAACTCCATGGGTGTACTAAGGATGTTAGTGTCTCGGCCAAGAGAGGTCTGGCCACCTACGAAGTGTTTTATGTAACACCATAATTTCTAACTCATCTCATTCCTTTAAATGACTTAATATCATAAAGAATACAAGTTTCTCAAAAAAAGGCAAAGAAAATAATGAATATTTTTGTATTGTGTCGTATCTAAAAATTTATTTCAGTGTCACGTGGACTGTGTGAGCTCATGCTATGCACCCTCATATTTAACTACATCATTACAACTCATTTGCATCCCAAAAGCATGCCTACAACCAATGGAAACCGAAATGAAGTATGGAAAATGGGAGTTTATTTTTTGCCAGAATTTTCCTCTTTTCTAGGCAAATTTTGGAAAATCATAACTAAATCTAGAAAAATAAAAAACATGTGTTCTAGGTCATTTTAGAAAGATATAGATGTCTAATTTACACTAAAAATATGTCCAGTCTATAAAACGCATCATGAAGGATGTTTGACATCCAAAAAGCTACTAAGGTCGTTGCTGCCTGGGCTGCTGCTTTAGATTACTGATACAAATTTCTAAAATTCAAAACTAATTCTATAAAAATCAAAATCACACAAATTCAGTCTTTCTAGAAAGCTAAAAATGTTAAATTGATACTAAAAATAGTTTTATAATGAAACAGATAAGTTTAGTCATTAGAATCCTATGGAACAGTGACTGAACTCCTAAGGCACCACTGCTATTGACAGCCAAATTCAAAAATGCATAACTCTTTGCTCAGACCTCCAAAAAAGGTGATCTTAGTGGCTACAGAGAGATTATGACCTCTAGTTTATGTTTATAAAATTCAAAATCATTTGACACTATTTGACCATCAGGTGACACAAAACACAAATTTGCCAGTGTAAATAGTGCACATACCAGAATCAATAGAAAATCTCAACTTTCAAAATTCATCAAATATTCTCTAGATCTCCAAAAATCATATTCTTTAGCTTCCTAAAAATATATCAATGAGATCTAATTGTATGGTAAATTTCAAATCAAGACTAATTCATTTGGCCAAAAAGTGACATAGGGTTTCATTATGGTTAAATTTGGCTCCATATAAGGTATCAGACTTGCCAAATGGCCTCCCCTTGGTGTTACACCTTTTGAGCAAGTCTAAAAGTATATTTAAGACTTGTGTGAGCTGACCAAAGGGTTCCAAACCTCATGTATCTCATTTTGGCCTTTCAACCCACACTTATGCATATTTGTATTATACTTCCACATTGCAGATTTGGATATTACAAACTTAAATTATATTCTAAAGCTCATACACCATATCCATAGTTATAAACATCACATAATAGCATATTTATATATTTCTCAAGGTTCATAGACTATCTACATCATCATATACATCAAGGTACATAAGTATGGTTCCAAAATAGCTAAAGCTAGACATATGCTTGCCAATCTCCCTTCTTCATGATTGTTGGCTCTCATTGGCATATCCACTTGATCCACCTAACATGTGAGATCATTGGAGAGGAGGGGATGAGTTCAAATAATCTCAATAGCTCATCTCCCTTTCAATCATACATAATATGTGCATAGTAAGCTTTACAAATGCATGCATGGAGAAATGGAAGTCATGGACATTTTAAAAGCAAACTTGGCATGTGAATCAATCATACAAGACATTCAAGAGCTCACCAAGTATTTGGATTGGCCTCACACTTCTCCTCATGGGTTTTGGACTTGCCTCACTCATTCTTTAACCATACTCTTGGGAGCCCACTTTGCTTTTGGGAGACTCTTTACTTTATCTCAACTAAGCTCAAGGGTTCTTAGCTCATCCTCACCAAAGGGCAGAGTTCTTGGCCTCTCCACACTCAAGCAAACCCATACAAACATCATGTAAACATTTGAAAACATAACATGGCATCAAGAATCATGATATATAAAAGCATGCTAGCATACTTTTCATAGCTTGAAAATAGACATACACACATTCTAAAACAAGCTAAATACACATCCATGCAAGAGAGAAGGTGGAGAGAGCTACCTTGTGTATATTCACACACTGTTTCCTTAGTTTTCAAGCCTCCTCTTTCGGCTACACACCTACAAGTTCGTGGAGATGGTTTCTCTTAGCCTAGATACAATTTATAGGAGCTAATTGGGTTCATGGAACACATTCTAAGGTTACATAACTAGGTGAAACACTAGATTGCTCTACAACCCTTATTATGGTCCATAAAGGCACCTAATGAAGCAACACCCCTCAAATGATTTCTAGGCCTCATTCTTTCCTTTCAAATGTAATTCTTGACTCATTTTAAGCCTTTTGGAGTCATCACATCATTAAAACAAAAGGCCTAGCACCATGTTGCTTCTTTAGGTCATAATATGGAACCTAAGATACCAAATCACTTTCCATGAGTTCTAAAATTTTTCCAAGGCCTCCCTTCATTTTCATTCATCAATTATGACTCAAGAATGACCTTAAAAAAATTTAAAACTCCCCCCACCTACAAAATCCCCTCTTGGCCAAGACAAAGACACCATTTAGGCCATATGGAGTTTTCTTTATTTTCTTGAAGGAAGAAGCTTGTGGGGAGCATCTTTTGTAACATCCAGTCCCTCTGTAACCGTAAACGACAGAAATGGGACAGATACAAAAGGAAGTCCTTGAAATAGAAGGAATTGGGGCCAACTAAAATTAGGATAAAATTTTAAATATTAGAAAATGAGGATTTGAACCTTGAGTTGCCCAGAAATTAAGGCTAGAGTAGCCCAATTCCTTCCTTTAGTAGCCCAATTCATATCCATACATTTAAACATCATATAATATCATATTTACACATGTCTCAAGGGTCATAGCCCATTTACTACATCATATATATCATATGGTACAATCATGGTCTTAAAGTGACAAAAGCTAAACACATGATTGTCAATCTCCTTCCTTTAGTGTTGTTGGCTCCCATTAGCATATCCACTTGGTTCACCTAGCATGTTAGATCATTGGAGAGGAGGGGATGCGATTCAAAGAATCCCAATAGCTCATCTCCTATTCAATCATACATAATATGTGTAAGGAAAGTTTCATAAATTCATGCATGGAGGAAATAGTAGTCATAGATATTTTAAAAGCAAACTTAGAATGTAAATCAAGCATACAAGACATTCAAGAGCTCACTAAGTGTTTGGATTGGCCTCACACTTCTCTTCATGGATTTTGGACTTGCCTCACCCATTCTTTGAGCACTTTGGACTCAACCATACTCTTAGGAGCCCACTTTGCTTTTGGGAGACTCTTTACTTTGTCTCAACCAAGCTCAAGGGTTCTTGGCTCATCCTCACCCAAGGGAAGAGTTCTTGGCCTCTCCGCACTCAAGCAAACTCATACAAACATCATGAAATCATTTAAACATAACATGGCATCAAGGATCATGACATGTAAAGGCATGCTAGCATACTTTTCAAAGCTTTAAAATACACATACACACATTCTAAAACAAGCTAAACACACATCCATGCATGAGAGAAGGTGGAGACAGCTACCTTGCACAAAATGACACACTTTTTCCTTTGAATTCAAGCCTCCTCTTTTGGCCACACACCCATAAATTGGTAGAGATAGTTTCTCTTGGCCTAGATACAATTTATGGGAGCCAATTAGGTTCATGTAACAATCTCTAAGACCATACAACTTGCTTAAATACTAGATTGCTCTATAACCCCCATTATGGTCCATATTGGCACCTAATGAAGAAACACCTCTCAAATGACTTCTAGGCCTCATTCTTTTCTTTCAAATATGATTCTTGACTCCCTTTTAAGCCTCTTGAATTCATCACATCATCAAAATAAAAGGTCTAACACCATGTTGCTTCTTTAGGTCATAATATAGAACCTAAGACACCAAATTACTTTTTATGAGTTCTAAATTTTTTCCAAGGCCTCCCCTCACTTTCATTCATCAAATGTAACTCAAGAATGGCCTTAGAAAAATTTAAAACTCTCCCTAGCTAGGAGAACCCATCTAGGCCGAGGCTATGAAGTATATTGGGTTCCATGGAGCTTTCTTTGTTTTCTCTAGGGAAGAAGTGTAACAACCGGGAAAAAGGAAAAGAAAGAAAGTGAAAGTTAGGAAAATTCAAAATCTGGAAATTTTGCCAAGTCCTCTCGCTACAGCGAGAGAGCTAGTTCGCAACAGCGAAGGCGATTTTAGCTATAGCGAGTGCTGGCAGCAGTCCATAGAGAAACCAGGGGGCAGCTCGCTGTAGCGTGCGCTATAGCGAAAGTGAAGTCTGAAACTAACGCGATTTCGCCATAGCGAGTGGTAAATCTCGCCATGGCGAAGGAAACTGACGCGATCTCGCCGTAGCGAAGGTTACACCTCGCCATAGTGAAGCCAGATTACATGAGCTCGCTATAGCGAAGGTTAATTTTTGCCGTAGCGAGGGTCGGTCCGAAAGAGAGTAAATAGCGAGAATCAGACTTCATTAAATGCCCAAACTCATTTCTTCTCTTATATCTGCTCTAAGCTTTGACCCAAAGAGAGAAAAGAGGCGAGGAGAGTGTGAGAGATCAAGAGAAGGAGGAAGATCAAGGGAAAGGTAAGGAAATTTCCCCCATTTCTCTTTAGAACTCTGATCCCCTCCCTTTGCCCTCTCTTTTTGCGGTTTTATTTGTGAAAATGGAAGGATTTTGGGCATAGGTCAGAAAAGGAAAAGTGGAAAACTCTTTTGAATCTTTGTGTTTTCTTTGAAAATATGGTTTTCCACTACCATGGGAGCTTGAGAGAGAGAAAGAGTTTATGGCATTCTAGAGAGAGAGAGAGAACTCTAGATTCTGGTATATAGGAGAGTTGATATGATGATTCCATGTTAAGAGAGTAATTTCATGCTCTTTAATTGTGTCTAGGCTTAAGAGAAACACCTCCAACAAGGTGTGATTGTGAACCTAAGGAGAGAGAGGAGAAATTGAAAGGAAAAGCTAGTGTTGGCTTTGGCTCCAAAGGTAGCTCTCTCTTTCACTCTTTCTTGTTGCATTCTTAGTTGTAATAGTCATTGTATGATTATGTATATGCTTGTTGTATGGAATATGCCATATGCTATTGCTTTGATGCATTGATGCCAATATGCTTGTGTGATGAATTATGAGAATTGCTCTAGTGCGGTAGTGCCGAAAGTCCCTTGAGATGGGTGAGGTGAAGCCGAAAGTCCCTTGAGATAGGTGAGACAAGGCCAAAAGTCTCAAACGAGTGAGGCCAAGTTAAAAGTCCTTAAACTCGGGTGAGGCTATCCAAAAGTCCCTAGACTCGGGTGAGGCTAGACCAAAAGTCCCTGGAGCCCATTTTTGGCATTGTTGTGATTCCATAGCATGTACAATGTGTGTTGGATGATTAAGAATGGCTAAATGCTTATTCACATGCTTTGACGTGTTATATGCCTTGATTGCTTACTTGATTGAGTGCATGAGCTACTGAGATTCCCTGAATCTCACCCCTTCCCCTCTCAACTAATATGCTAGGTGGAGCTCAAGGAGAACCGAGCACACACCAAGGAGCCTAGGAGCATGCTTAGTTAGCTAGTTGCTAGCTTTGTTTTGATATTTTGATGTAAATATGATGTAAAGTGGTGCCAAGTGAAGATGTGCCCACTATTTTTGAGTTGTAAGGGTTGTAACTAATATAAATGTATGAAAGGATATTGTATGAACTATGTTTATAGCCAAATGAATGGAAATGAGGGTTTTACCCCTTTTGTTGCATGTATGGAATAGTGCATAATTGGCCATAGCATAGCGAGATTTGGATGTATAATGATTTGGATCATATGTACATGTTAGATATACTAGTTTTATGCTTTTAAAATTGTCCATGTGGATTGAGAATGTGTGAGAGGCTATGTGGACCCATTTTGGGCCTTTGGGGTGCCAAAACCGGGAAATTTGAAAGCTCCGTCAAAGTATGACCGGATGAGCTCCGTATGCCATGAGATTTGGCATGCCTCTAGATTTTGTAGAAAGCTTCTTGAGAAGCTAAAGTTGGTAATATTCGGAGGATGAGAGAATATTCGGGGAATTGTTGAATTTGGGAAAATTCAAGGAATTGGTCATGTACTGTTCATATGAACCAGAAAACGAAATCTGTGGCATACTTAGACCAAATGGATTCCAAATGTGGTGAAATTTTATACACATAAACTAGACCACCACAGTGACTTATAGGAAATAGAATCACCTAAATCGGAGGGCTGTAGAGAGAGATTGGACCGTCTGAAGTTTTGTATCAGCATCAGGGAGTTCATCTGACCCCCGTCACTGTTCCATCGATTTTTGGGGTGTAGGGGCTACTGAACTGATCTAAAATTATTTTTCTCCTCTAGTAGACATCCGTAGCTTTTCGAATTGGTATAATGTGCCCAGATTGAAATTTTGTGGGTTTAGTTATGGATTTTCGAAAATCATGACAGCAAGCTGCACCAGAAACAGTGATAGCTGAACCTTCTTCCCATTTTTGATGTCAAACATGGTCTGAATGCTGTGTTTGTGGTTGGCAATAATTTTTAGTGTACATTTAACACTTAGAGATTTCCAGAAAGCTAGAGGTTGCTGCATTCCCATTTTTCTACAATTTCTTATGATTTTCCAAAGTTAGAGCCAAAATATGACTTTTGGGCACAAGTGAGAAAAATGCATTTTTATGGTTTTTGGCTCTATACCCGTGGCCTATGGTACTTATTATGCTATGTATGAGTTATATAAGTGGAGTTTGAGATAAGAATGTGAATGATGGGTTCACAGGACCCACGAGGTATAAGATAAGTGTATGAAACCCCAGTTCATAGCATGCAAATGCCACGGAAGAGTAGTGATTCTTTGGAAATCATGTGGAACCGAGCCCAGTGAGAGGCAAGGTAGCGGTAGTAGTTTAAGGTGTCACATTTTTGGTATCAGAGCAATGGTTCAGGCACTTTTGCTCAATATTAAGCTCTTGAAGTATGTGAATTGCTTGTGTTTGGTGTGAATGGTCATGGAAGTTATAGCATCCTTATGCATATATGTTATGATGGTGTTGTGAACTGAGGATTGCTATTTTCTTTCAGACATGGTTGAGACTAGATGGGGTAGGGGTAGAGGTAGAGGCAGACTGCCCAGAGCTCAGAGAGATGAGCCAGAGGTCCCTATTGAGACTAGGGATCCTCTGCAGGCCATCATGGAGAGATTAGACCGGTATGAGGCCATGATGGGCCAGCACCAAGAGATGCTGGAGCAACAGAGGTACATTGCCTAGCAGCAGCATGATATGATCATGCATTTGCAAGACACCCTGGCTAGACAAGAAGAAGCCAGAAGGGATGCCCCTGGACCTCAACCATCTACATCTAGCATTCCACCTGTACCTCCCCAGGAGCCTGCTGCTCCACAGACCCAGACGCCTATCCAGAAAGTATTGAAGCAGCTTAGGCAGAATAATCCACCCTCATTTGATGGGGAATTGGATGCGGATAAGGTGGAGGCTTGGGTCATGCAGCTTAAGAAGATATTCTCAGTGATGGATTGTACCACTGAGCAGAAAGCCCAGCTAGCCACCTTTATGCTAGAAAAGGAAGCTGATAGATGGTGGGATAGCACGAAACCTCTGATGGAGACCAAGAACATACAGATAACTTGGGAGACTTTCTTGGTCGAATTCTATGAGAAGTATGTCCCAAGTTCAGTGAGGAAGAAGAAAGAGATGGAGTTTATGGGCTTGAGATAGACGGATGAGATGATTGTGGATCAGTATGTGGCCAAGTTCATTGAGTTGTCTCAGTATTCCTCTTACCTCTAGAGGTATGATGATGAACCCTGGAGATGTAAGCAGTTTGAGACTGGTTTGAGGCCCCTGATTAGCGATAGAGTCACTCCACAACGGATCAGAAAGTTTAATACTCTTGTGGAGGTCAGTAGGGTGATTGAGACTAACTTGCAAGTCATTATGCCTACTGCGACTATGGCTAGTCAGAAGAGGGTTCTAGATTTGAAAAGGCCGAAACCAGAAGAGGGTTCTAGTTTGACCCCTAGTACTAAGAGGAGAAACAAAGGGCCATAGAATAGAAAGCCGCAGCGAGGTGTGCCACCTCCTCGGGGCCAGTCATCCTTCCAGCAGTCTCCGGTGACATGTTACAAGTGTGGGAAGCCGGGGCACATTGCTAGACACTGTCCTCGGATGGAGACAATGCCTCCTCCTAGACCACAGACCCAGGGCCGAGTGTTCGCCCTTACTCAACAGGAAGCCAGCGCATCTCCCAGTTTGATCTGAGGTACGCTGTTAGTGAATGGCTTTCCTGTAGTTGCTATGTTTGATTCGGGTGCTAGTCACTCGTTTATATCTCATGATTGTGTGAGGAAATTGGGTCTAGTTGTTAGTGTCTTGCCCTTTGACTTGTCTATCATTATACCTACTGGAGGCCACGTAGTTACTTCCCATACCTGTTTAAAGGTCACTGTTCAATTTAACCATTGTCATACCACTCTTGATTTGGTTTGTATGCCTTTTCATGAAATTGACTTGATTATTGGTATGAACTGGTTGGCTGTAAATAATGCAATACTCGATTGTGAACACCAAACCATTTCCTTACCTGCTTGTGGGACCATACCTAGGGTAGGAGCAGAGTTATCCTTTATGACTACTACCTAGGCTGAGAGATATTTAGAGTGTGGATGTCAAGGGTTTCTAGTCTTTTTCTCTATTCAGGCAGAGGTAGAAGAAGGGATAGAGGAGATCCTAGTTGTCAGGGAATTCCCGGAGGTTTTCCCTAGAGAGTTTGATTTTAGTGGCCTACCTCCTGAGAGAGAATTAGAGTTCCCTATAGACATAGTGCCTGGTGCTGAACCGGTGTCCAAAGCTCCTTACAGGATTGCTCCCGCCGAGCTTGCTAAGTTGAAAAAGTAGATAGAGGAATTGGTAGAGAAAGGGTTTATCCGCCCTAGTGTTTCACCTTGGGGAGCCCCGGTGTTGTTTGTGAGAAAGAAAGATGGTAGCTTGCGGTTGTGTATAGATTACCGAATAAAGTTACCATCAAGAATAAATATCCTCTCCCTAGAATTGATGATCTGTTAGATCAGTTGGCTGGGGCATCTGTGTTTTCTAAGATAGATCTTAGATCTGGTTACCACCAGTTGAGAGTGAGAACTGAAGACGTCTCTAAGACGGCTTTCAGAACGAGATATGGGCACTATGAGTTCCTTGTGATGCCATTCGGGTTGACGAATGCGCCTGCTGTGTTCATGGATTATATGAACAGGGTATTCAAACTGTATCGAGATCAGTTTGTGGTGGTCTTTATTGATGATATTTTAGTGTACTCCCGATCTTTTGAGGAGCACGAGAGGCATTTGAGACTAGTCCTAGAGACCTTGAGAGAGAAAAGGTTGTATGCCAAACTGAGTAAATGTGAGTTTTAGCTGACCGAGGTGCGATTCTTAGGTCATGTAATCTCACGAGATGGGGTTACGGTGGATCCCCATAAAGTTGAGGCTGTGTTACAGTGGGATAGACCTAGAACGATCACCGAAGTTAGGAGTTTCCTAGGTTTGGTAAGGTATTACAGACGATTTATTCAGGACTTTTCTCGAATGGCCTTACCACTGACAAGGCTAACTAGGAAAGATACACCTTTTGTGTGGGATGAGAGATGTGAGAAGAGTTTCCAAGAGTTGAAACTCTGTTTGACCACTTCCCCTGTGCTGATTATCCCTGACCCTAGTGAACCATTTGTGGTTTATTGTGATGCTTCGGGCAAAGGGTTAGGATGTGTGTTGATGCAGCAGGGCCGAGTAGTGGCATATGCCTCGAGGCAGTTGAGACCTCATGAGGAGAATTACCCCACACATGACCTAGAGTTAGCTGCCGTAGTGTTTGCTCTCAAAATTTGGAGACACTATCTGTATGGTGTGACCATAGAGATCTATAGTGACCACAAGAGTCTGAAATACCTGTTTGACCAGAAAAAACTCAATATGAGACAGAGGAGATGGATGGAATTCTTGAAAGATTATGATTATGTGTTGAAATATCATCCGGGCAAGGCCAATATGGTGGCAGACGCCCTGAGTAGAAAATCCATCCATGTAGCCCATATGATGATTAGGGAGCAGGAGCTCCTAGAGAAGTTCAGAGATTTGAACCTCTCTTGTCAGGTAGTATCGGGTAAGTTGTATCTGAGTGAAACCCGAATTGAGAATATCTTGAGAACCCAGATCTTAGATGCCCAAAGAGAGGATGAGTTCCTGAAACGGATCAGGAATGAGATTACCCAAGGTAAGACCTCAGATTTCAAGGTGTCTGAGGATGGTATGATAGTATACCGAGAGAGAATCTGTGTGCCTAGTCAGAATGAGTTGAGAGAAAGCATTCTAGAAGAGGTACATAAGAGTAAGTATACTATCCACCCAAGTGCCACCAAGATGTATCAGGATGTGAAAAGAATTTTCTGGTGGCCAGGGATGAAGAGCCATGTGACGGACTATGTGGCTAGATGCCTAGTGTGTCAGAGGATAAAGATTGAACATTAGAAACCGGCTGGGTTGTTGCAACCTCTAGATATCCCTGAGTGGAAGTGGGATAGTATAGCCATGGATTTTGTCATGGGGTTACCCAGGACATCCTCTGGACACGATGCTATTTGGGTAGTTGTGGATAGATTGATGAAGTCTGCACACTTTTTAGCTATCAAGGCTACTCATACACTGGATAGACTAGCCCAACTGTATATCAGAGAGATAGTGCAACTTCATGGAATACCCAATAGCATAGTTTCGGATAGAGACCCCAGGTTCACATCGAACTTTTGGAGGTCATTGCAGCATGCCTTAGGGACCAGATTGTGGTTTAGTACTGCATATCACCCCCAGACTGATGGTCAGACTGAAAGGACCATCTAGACATTAGAAGATATGTTGAGGGCATGTGTACTAGAGATGAAGGGGAACTGGGATGCGTATTTACTGTTAGCAGAGTTTGCTTATAATAACAGTTACCATTCTAGTATCCAGATGGCCCCTTATGAGGCTTTGTATGGGAGAAAGTGTAGATCCCCTCTGTGTTGGGTTGAGCTAGGAGAGAGGAGTATGATAGGACCTGAGATTATGGACCAGACCACCCAACAGATAGAATTGATAAGAAAGAGGCTCCTCACGGCCTAGAGTAGGCAGAAAAGCTATGCTGATAAGCGTAGGAGGCCGTTAGAGTTTGAGGTTGGAGACCATGTATTCATTCGAATATCTCCAATGACGGGAGTAGGTCTGTCAATAAGGGTAAGGAAGCTCAGTCCTAGGTATATTGGTCCATTTGAAATCCTTGAGAAAATTGGACCCATGGCTTACGGAATAGCCTTACCTCCTAACCTAGCCCAAATACACAATGTTTTTCATGTCACCCAGTTGAAAAAGTATTTACCAGATTCCTCACATGTCATAGAATATGAGCATGTGCAATTGCAGGAAGATCTTTCCTATATAGTGAAACCGGAGAAAATTGTGGATGCTAAGCTGAAACAATTGAGAAGCAAGAGCATTCCTCTGGTGAAAGTGATCTGGAGAGGTCTGACATCTGAGGAAGCAACCTGGGAATTGGCGGATGCGATGAGGCAGAAATATCCAAAATTATTCCGTTGAGGTAAGTTTTTAAATTTCGAGGACGAAATTTCTTTTAAGAGGGGTAGAAATGTAACAACCGGGAAAAAGGAAAAGAAAGAAAGTGAAAGTTAGGAAAATTCAAAATCTGGAAATTTTGCCAAGTCCTCTCGCAATAGTGAGAAATGGTCTCGCTACAGCGAGAGAGCTAGTTCGCAATAGCGAAGGCGATTCTAGCTATAGCGAGTGCTGGCAGCAGTCCATAGAGAAACCAGGGGGCAGCTCACTGTAGCGTGCGCCATAGCAAAAGTGAAGTCCAGAACTAACGCGATTTCGCCATAGCGAGTGGTAAATCTCGCCATAGCGAAGGGAACTGACGCGATCCCGCCGTAGCAAAGGTTACACCTCGCCATAGCGAAGCCAGATTACACGAGCCCGTTATAGCGAAGGTTAATTTTCGCCGTAGCGAGGGTTAGTCCGAAAGAGAGTAAATAGCGAGAATCAGACTTCATTAAACGCCCAAACTCATTTCTTCTCTCATATCTGCTCTAAGCTTCGACCCAAAGAGAGACAAGAGGCGAGGAGAGTGTGAGAGATCAAGAGAAGGAGGAAGATCAAGGGAAAGGTAAGGAAATTTCCCCCATTTCTCTTTAGAACAATGATCCCCTCCCTTTACCCTCTCTTTCTGCGGTTTTATTTGTGAAAATGGACGGATTTTAGGCATGGGTCAGAAGAGGGAAAGTGGAAAACTCTTTTGAATCTTTATGTTTTCTTTGAAAATATGGTTTTCCACTACCATGGGAGCTTGAGAGAGAGAAAGAGTTTATGGCATTCTAGAGAGAGAGAGAGAACTCTAGATTCTGGTATATAGGAGAGTTGATCTGATGATTCCATGCTAAGATAGTAATTTCATGCTCTTTAATTGTGTCTAGGCTTAAGAGAAACACCTCCAACAAGGTGTGATTGTGAACCTAAGGAGGGAGAGGAGAAATTGAAAGGAAAAGCTAGTGTTGGCTTTGGCTCCAAAGGTAGCTCTCTCTTTCACTCTTTCTTGTTGCATTCTTGGTTGTAATAGTCATTGTATGATTATGTATATGCTTGTTGTATGGAATATGCCATATGCTATTGCTTTGATGCATTAATGCCAATATGCTTGTGTGATGAATTATGAGAATTGCTCGGGTGCGGTAGCGCCGAAAGTCCCTTGAGATGGGTGAGGTGAAGCCGAAAGTCCCTTGAGATAGGTGAGACAAGGCCAAAAGTCTCAAACGAGTGAGGCCAAGTCAAAAGTCCTTAAACTCGAGTGAGGCCATCCAAAAGTCCCTAGACTCGGGTGAGGCTAGACCAAAAGTCCCTGGAGCCCATTTTTGGCATTGTTGTGATTCCATAGCATGTACAATGTGTGTTGGACGATTGAGAATGGCTAAATGTTTATTCACATGCTTTGACGTGTTATATGCCTTGATTGCTTACTTGATTGAGTGCATGAGCTACTGAGATTCCCTGAATCTCACCCCTTCCCCTCTCAACTAATATGCTAGGTGGAGCTCAAGGAGAACCGAGCACACACCAAGGAGCCTAGGAGCATGCTTAGTTAGCTAGTTGCTAGCTTTGTTTTGATATTTTGATGTAAATATGATGTAAAGTGGTGCCAAGTGAAGATGTGTCCACTATTTTTGAGTTGTAAGGGTTGTAACTAATGTAAATGTATGAAAGGATATTGTATGAACTATGTTTATAGCGAAATGAATGGAAATAAGGGTTTTACCCCTTTTGTTGCATGTATGGAATAGTGCATAATTGGCCATAGCATAGCGAGATTTGGATGTATAATGATTTGGATCAAATGGACATGTTAGATATACTAGTTTTATGCTTTTAAACTTGTCCATGTCGATTGAGAATGTGTGAGAGGCTATGTGGACCCGTTTTGGGCCTTTGGGGTGCTAAAACCGGAAAATTTGAGAGCTCCGTCAAAGTATGACCGGATGAGCACCGTTTGCCATGAGATTTGGCATGCCTCTAGAGTTTGTAGAAAGCTTCTTGAGAAGCTAAAGTTGGTAATATTCGGAGGACGAGAGAATATTCGGGGAATTGTTGAATTTGGGAAAATTCAAGGAATTGGTCATGTACTGTTCATATGAACCAGAAAACAAAATCTGTGGCATACTTAGACCAAATGGATTCCAAATGTGGTGAAATTTTATACAAATAAACTAGACCACCACAGTGACTTATAGGAACTAGAATCACCTAAATCGGAGGTCTGTAGAGAGAGATTGGACCGTCTGAAGTTCTATATCAGCATCAGGGAGCTCATCTGACCCCCGTCACTGTTCCATCGATTTTCGGGGTGTAGGGGCTACTGAGCTGATCTGAACTTATTTTTCTCCTCTAGTAGACATCCCTAGCTTTCCGAATTGGTATAATGTGCCCAGATTGGAATTTTTTGGATTTAGTTATGGATTTTCGAATATCATGACAGCAAGCTGCACTAGAAACAGTGACAGCTGGACCTTCTTCCCATTTTCGATGTCAAACATGGTCTAAACGCTATTTTTGTGGTTGGAAATGATTTTTAGTGTAAATTTTACACTTAGAGATTTCCAGAAAGCTAGAGTTTGCTGCATTCCCAATTTTCTACAATTTCTTATGATTTTCCAAAGTTAGAGCCAAAATATGACTTTTGGGCACAAGTGAGAAAAATGCATTTTTATGGTTTTTGGCTCTATACCCGTGGCCTATGGTACTTATTATGCTATGTATGAGTTATATAAGTGGAGTTTGAGATAAGAATGTGAATGATGGATTCATAGGACCTACGGGGTATAAGACGAGTGTATGAAACCCCGGTTCATAGCATGCAAATGCCACGGAAGAGTAGTGATTCTTTGGAAATCATGTGGAACCAAGCCCAGTGAGAGGCTAGGTAGTGGTAGTAGTTTAAGGTGTCACAAGAAGCATATGGGGAGCCTCTTAGGGATCTTGGGAGCTCATTTATACTCTTACTTAGGCCTAGGAATCATCATACAAAGTCAGATTTTACAAGGTACAATTGAAACCCTAGAACTTGCATCTTGAAATCTAATGGTTTTTTGTTAATTTCCTTTGCATATTCTTAATCTCCACACCCTTTTTCCTTAGATTCATGCTTGGTTCTGCCTAAAAATCATCTCTTCCTAGAGTTTTCTCAAGTGGGGCGAAATGGTGGAGAAGGGGACCAAAAATGGCAACCATAGGAAGAGAAATTACCTTGTTTTCTTGCTTTTTCTCACTTGAATCTTGTGTTCTTTGAGCTCCTCTCTTCAAATCCGAACTTTCCCCTCAATTTCTCCCTTAAAACAGATTTATAAACTTCATTATAATCATAGAAAATAAAGGAGAATGGAGGAGAAGAGGTTTGGAGGAGAAAGAGCATGAAAAACTACTAATTTTCATACCTTAAGCCTTTGATTTCTCCTCCTTTTCTTCCCCTTCTTGTAAGCCTCATCCCCTAGGGTTTTCTTCTGGTTTTAGGCAGAAGATGGTCGTACATAATGAAGGGAGGAGAAGGGTTCATCATATATATAGGTGGGAATAAGTTACACTTTTCAAAAATTCCCATTTTGCCCTTCACACTTTGCATTTTTGTTTTCCCTTCGTTTTAGCTCCTTTTTGAGAACTGTCTTTTCCATTATAAAATTTAGATTCCCAATCAAGAAAAATGGCTTTGGAATCACTCAAATTAGAGCTAAAACCTTTCTGAACAGATCCGTCAAAGTTCGAGCATACTGAAGTTGAAAAATATCCACTGGAGGGGCTTTAGCTGTCCCGGGGCTTTCCATGGTTTTTAGGGCCTCTGAGAACCCCAGAAAATTAAAACTTTCATTTAAAAAGCCCTCTTGTGTATTTTTCAAAAAGTGCCCATATTTACGAAAATGCCACTGGCCTTTTGGCAAATTTTTTTTTGAATAACTCTGGCCTTGATTTCTAAGAAACTCAAAGCTCAAATCTTCATTTTCTAATATTTAAAATTTTATTATAATTTTAGTTAGCCCCAATTCCTTCTATTTCAAGGACTTCCTTTTGTATCTGACCCATTTCTGTCATTTACAGAGAAACCGAACATTACGTTTCTCACGTTTACAGCAGGACGGGATGTTACAATTAATAAACATCAAAGGAGGAATTGGTTTAAATTTAGGAATCATGGTTTATGAGATGGAGGTTTAGGCTCCTTTTTAAGATATAAAGAAGTAACTTATGTCTAGGCTCCTTGAACTAAATTTATAATAACTCCAAGAAGTCTAAATGGAGTCAAAAGACATAGATTGAATGAGAAATTGGAGCCAAGATTATAAATCTCATGGGTTGCTTCATTATGCACTTATATGGAACCATAACCATGTTTTAGAATAAAGGAAGCTTGTCTAAAATTTGTGTGAAGCTAGAACTTGCTCTAATGTAATTGTATCTCATTTGATGTGTCTAGGCCAAGTGAATCAAGCCCCACCTAGTTATGTGTGTGAGGTTAAGAAGAGGAAAGGAAAGTCCAAGGAAGGAAGTTGTAATTCTTGATTCAAGGTAGCTCTTTTACCTTTCTTACATGTATGTCTTAGATGTTTGATTGCCATTGGATGCTTGTATGTATGTTTAAACAATGAGACATGTTTATAGCCATTGAATTCATGTTATGGTACCATAATACTTCTTTAAAACATGTTTTGAATGTAAAATGGCTTAAATGAGTGAGGTTGTACCAAAAGTCCCTTAGAATGGGTGAGGAGATACCAAAAGTCCTTAAGAATGAGTGAGATAAAGCCAAAAGTCTCAAGGAGCAAGGCTAAGTCAAAAGTCCCTAAAAGTGGGTGAGGCAAATCCAAAAGCCCTAAGGAATTGGGTGAGGCTAGATCAGAAACCTTAGATCCTATATTTGACAATGTATGAGTTTATGTGATATGAGAAAATGTTTATGTATGCTTACAAGATGCTTTTAGTACATGCTTGCATTCTTTTACTTGAAAAGGTGCCATGTATGTATGTTTAAAAGGGTAAAAGAGCTATTAGGATTCTTTGAATCTCACTCTTTCCCTACATATATCTAACCTTGTCTTGGTGATCCAAGTGGAGCAAGAAATGGAGGCCAAGTACATTAAAACATGGAATTTTGACAATAGAATAGAGAATTAATGTATTTTGATGTCAAAGTTTGTAACCATATGATGTAAATGTGATGTAGACCCTTGAGCATGTTTAAATGTATGTAACTATGATGTATATTTTAATTTTGAAGTCAAATGAATGAGTATGTAAGAATTTGACATCATGGAGCCTTGATGCATGTATATATAAAGTCATATAAGAAAGTGGTTTTGAGATGTATGATGATTTAGACCATTTGGAAGGCTCTCATAGACTATGTTTATACTTTTAAATGTGCTCAAATGGTTGTGGAATGATTAGAAGAGCATTTGGTGCAATTTTGACCCCTTTGTAATTCCAAAATTGACAAAATTTTAAGCTAAACACAAATTGACCAAATGGATGATTTTGTGCATAAAATTTGGCATGATTATAGGTATCACCTAGAGCTTTCTGTAGAGTTAAAAAGAACCTAATTTAGACCTCTAGAACATTTATTATTAATTTTCAAAGTTAGCCAAATTATGCAAAATTGTCCTAGTCACTGTGTATATGATCAGTTTGTATTTCTATGTCATTCATGGATCATATGAAGTCTAATGTTTATGAAATTTTACAAGCATAAACTAGACATTTAAAGGTTTCTATAACCACCAAGCGCATCCCATTTAGAGCTTTGTAGAGGGAGATATGAACTTTTTAAGTTTGAGTTTAACTATAAGATGCATTAGTGACTAGTGTTACTATTTCATCAAATTTAGTGTAATTAAAGGACATCAGCAGCTTTCTAAAATGGTATAATTTGCATGATTTTGATTTTTCTAGAATTAATTATGATTTTTCAAAGTTTATATCAGATTATGGAAATCTTGAAAGTGGCCAAATGAGATGCCATTTCATGTTGCATGGCTTGAACCTGAATTTTAAGCTTCAATTTATGATAATTCTAGTTGAACAAATGTGTTATAGATGGAAAATGAATGTGGTAAGTGATAAACACATAATTTATCTATTTTTATCCTCCTAAACTTAGACATTTTAGTTCCAAATATGGTTTTAAAACTTCAATTAGATAAGATTTCATGTTAATAGCCATTTCTATACTCTAGGAATTAAAATTGCAAAATTCTTGAATTTTAATGCATAAACTATTTTAAATGAATTTTTTGAATTTTCTACTTCATCTCTTTCATTCTTTTATGCAGATTTTTGTTGGGCAATTCGAGCTTTGAAGGAGAATTTGTTTTGAAGAGAAGGAAGAAGCCACGAGTTCAAACGCAATAGCTGCATGAAGCTTGGTGGTAAATAAAAATGAAAGAGCCAATGTGGGAGCTGCAAGATAACACGAACACCAAGTCTGCTAGGAGTGGCCTCTGTTTTGGAAGGAAATAAAACGTGACAGCTTTGCATGGAGAAAAGAAAGTGAGAAGCTTTGAGCTGGACGTGAGGGGCAAACGTGAAGAAGACTCGTGGTAAGGAAAGAATGCGAGAAGAAGCTGTGTTTGATCTGAAATGAGACGTGGAACTGCACAAAGAGAATGAGCTGGAGATTGGAGAAGCGCAGTGGTTGAACAGAGATTAAAGGAGGAAGAAAGCTTGCATGGAAAGGCTGGACAGCAACGAACGATGAAGCACAGTAGCGAAACAGAGGAAAAGACGCTGGAGATGGAAGCAAAACGCAAGCCAGAAGGAACGTCCAGTTGAAGAGAGAAAGCAACGAGCTAAATATGAAAGTGAATGAAGTGCTGCAGGTGGATAGTTTTGAGTCGAATGAAAAGAGAACCAGCTGAGCAGGTTCTACGTGGCTAAAATAGAGAAGAAGATGCTGTCTGCATAAGGAAGCAACACGAGTTAAGAGTACAGCAGCTGCATGGATTCAGATTAAACACGAGGGGCAGCAATACACACATGCAGAACAGAGAAGACAAAGCTACTGTCTTGGCTAGAGGAGAAGAAACAAAACACAACCAGCAGAAAATCAAGAGAAAGAAGCAAGGTTTTGGTGTGAAAACAAGAAGAAAACTCAAAACAGAGGAGAAGAACATAAAGAAGTTTGCATGGAGGGCTGGAACTCGAGGAAACAAGAAGAGGTATGGCTGAACGAAGAAGCTGTGTCAGCTGAAACAAGAAGCAACGTTGCTCGTGCTTGGCTGAGGAAGAAACACGAAAGAGCATAATGCAGAACGTGAAAAGTGGGAAGTTTGCATGAATTAGAATATTATAATAAAGAAAATGAGATGGGACCCACACCTTATTTCACATGCAAAGCTACGAGAAATTGGCAAATAAGAGAGCACGGGAATGATTAAAGCTGAAGCACGTGAAAGGGGAAGAGAAATACACATCCAGACGCTGCTTTGGGCTGACGTGGGAATTAAGATGAAGATGAGGATTAGTTGAAACAGAAGGAGAGAAACAGAAGGAGAGAGACGTGAACAAGGAAAGAGACGTGAACAAAGAGGGAAGGAGAATATAAAAACTTAAGAGGGGACGCTGGGAATAACATAACGAGGAGAACGTAAAAATAAAGGCTGGAGACATCGAGAGGAGGAGAATTTCCAGCGTTGAAGAAGAAGAATTTTTTTTCTTTTCTCGATGGATGCTTCTTTGATTGATTCTCCTTCATTTGATCCTTCCATGGCAGCTTGAATTCCTTGTGGTGGCTAGCTGAAGATTGAATTCTCCTAGATGAAGATTTGAGCTCTACATCTCCTATTGAAATTGGATAAAACTCTCTTGCCCAATCTTTTGATTTTAGCATTAATTCCTTTATCAATTTGTCTAGGTTTAGCTTTTTGGTTTAGAAATTTAATTGTTAGAATTACTGGATTGAATTAATTCTTGGATTGAACTTGATTTGAATTTTGGAATTATTTTTGATCATCATGTGTTTGGAAAAAATTCCAGAATTAATGCTGTGCAATTGAACTCTAAATTCCTCTTGACTTTAGGCTAATTGATGCAATGGTTATTGAGTTAGTTAGCTGGAACTCTTGTGCAATTAATTGCTTGAGGGATTAATTAATCTAATTGGTGAATTAGCATCTTGAGTGAATTGTGCAGTAGCTTTCATAAATTAATCAAATTTAGTGTAGTGTGTTCTTATTCTTAATCCAATTAATTAGTTGTTTAAGGTTTCTTGTGGTTGCAAAATTCTTTGAACAATTGATGAATTGAATCTTGGATGGTTATTCAAGAACCTTATGAAGAATGCACTAAAGAGCAAGAACTTAATCCTAAATTGGTAAGCTAAATAGAGCAAGGATAATTGAACTCTAGGGAATCCAATTGAAAGCTAGTTACCTCATTTACTTGATAAATCACTTGAACTTAGTTTTAGATTTCTAATTCTTGTCAATTAATTTTAGTTCAATTAAATTCTAGCATATCAAAACCCCCAAATTAGATCCTAATAGTAATACTTAGAATATTCTTCCATAAACAATTTAAGGCACAAACTCCTTGGGAAAATGACCTAGGTTGCATCATTATCTACAAATTTACTTTGCTACCTAGTTTTATTTGAGATTGCACGACACGATCATCAGTAAGCTCATACGGTCCCTAAAGCTAAGAATGAATTAATTGAGCTTTCGATGTTGGTTATTTTTGCTGTTAAAGGTACTATTTTATTGTAAATAAATTCTATAAGCCAAATGTTTCATGAATTGAGTCCTATATAGCTATGGTATTACAGTGACAAAATAAGGAGAAGGGTATTTCAGGAACTCTACCAAAATTTATAGGCTTTGTGTAATATTCTATGTTTTATAAATTAATATAGTCTCTAAAAAATAGAATATATTAATTAAAAATGGGTCATACGAAAAGAAAAGACTAGTTAAAACTGAAAGGAACTGATACAAACTAAATCAACAAAAAAATTAGGGATTTAGAAAAACATAAGAAATGGCTTAAGAAATGAATATCCCTCATCATAATATGATAAAATAAGGTTAGTAGATTAATCAAATGAAGTTGGTTTAATTAAACTCCTGACGATGTATGGTTCAAACTTTGGTTGATTATAACTTTGACTGAACTTTTTCAAACTATTTTAGGTCCTTGTAAGCTCAAAGAAAATATTTTTAATAGAAAGGAGAGTCTAAATTTTAGTGTGGAGCTGTCAGTTTTTAAAAATACTGAGAAACAGACTCAAACAAAGGGATTAAAACTTAGGGACATAATGGTCATTTTTGAAATTATTGAAAAATATCTTAGATAATTCTTATTCTTATATATATATATCTCACTCCACTTCTCCTTCATTCTTAACTGACCTAGATAGCTCTAAACACTCATCCATAGTGGTGTGAAGAAGGAAGAAGAAGCAAGAAAATGAAGACATATATAGATAAAAAAACTTGCTAAATTTGATTATGATGTAGTTATGAAATTTCTCCTACTCCTTTTCCTCTTTCTCTTGATGGTTTTGGTTTCTTAAAAGGTAAATTTTTGTAGCTAATTCTTTGAGTGAAGAAGTATTTTTGGGAAAATCGATTATACTAAAATAATCATTTGTAAAAGTACATCAAAGTAAGTATGGTTTAGGCTAAGAAAATTGTGTAATCTTGGAACCCTAGCCCACCATGTATTTGGGCAAGAAAGAGGGTGAGGGAAAGGGGTAAGAGCTTGATAAAAAATCAGTGAAACTAAGAGTTTTGAAGGGTGAAAAATAAGAATATGCAATTAGAATTGATAAAGAACTAAAAGAATGACATATAGCTTCACCTAGAGTTTGGTTTTGGCCTTGAGAGATTCAAAGCCCTCGAAGAGTTAATTAATCCCTCTAATACCATGATTAAGTTAGAAATGAATTGTGGAGATCCTAGAACTATGAAATTCCCTAAGAAGCAAACAAATCTCTAAGAAAAGGAACCATGGTGCTAGTCTCAGCCATGAGGGGGATTAGATATCTAGGGCATTGTTTCATTGAGTCTAAGGTTTAAAATGGTCTAATTATGAAATATAAATATTAATGGAGCCATTAGAATGAATTTAGGAACTCTATTTTTATAAGTGAAAAATTAGGGTTTAAGAAGGGTTAATATGGCCATATGGCTTTAGACATATTTAATTATACTTTTGATAGCTCTAATGAGTTTCACTAGAATTATGAAGATCATATATAGTGAAACTTTGAAGTTTAGGAGTTGAAATTTAAAAGTTAAGGCACTCAAGGTGACCTAAAGTATTACAATAAGACTTAAATATGAACGAGAATGTTAATATAAGGTTGAATATGTCTTAATTGATTGTTTTATGCCTTAATTGATGTATTTAGACGAAACAAGTAGGACCACCTCAAAGTATGTGTGTGAGGCTATAATAACTTAACCTTTTACCTTTCAAACCATTGTCCTATGAGCTATCTCAACATATCCCATGTATATTGAAAGAAATTTGTAAGAAAATATACACTTTCACACATGGAAAGTTGCGTAATTGGGAGGCCACATACATAATTCATAGCTCTAGGGACTATATGAATTGATCAATATCATTTTCTATTTATATCAAATTTTTATAGTCATAAATATCATATTTGGTCTCATAAATTTCACATTTGAAACCATATCACAAAAAAATCAAAATTTTGCCATTACAGAAGCTCTAAAGGCATTTTAATAAATTAAGAACCTAAATTTTATAATGGAAAAGACAGTTCTCAAAAAGGAGCTAAAACGAACTAAAACAAAATTGCCATTATAGAAGGATGAAATTAAAATTTTTGCAAATGTGTGTTTCTAGAAGCTCCTACACACTTCTCCCTTTTTCTCCCACCTTCTTAAGCTTGACTTCCTCTGCCCAAATTACAGAAAAGTAGTAGCTCCTTGAGGCTCACCAAGAGAGGAAGAAAAGGAGGGAGAAAAAGGCAAGAAAGGTATGGAATTTCTTGGTTTTTTTATGCCTTCTCTTTAGAAACCTTTTCTCCTTCATTTTCCTTTCTTTTCTATGGTTTTATTGAAGCATATGGATCTGTTTTGAGGGAAGAATAGAGGGGAAATTCGGATTTGAAGAGATGAGGGCAAGGAAAATGAGAAACAAGCAAGAAAAGCCATGGAGACAAGGTAAAATCTTCATCCTATGGTAGCTACTCCTTCCCCCTTCTTCTCCCTATTTTGCCCTATATATGTAGCTATAAGAGGGCTTAAATTTTGGGTAGAATCAAGGGTGAATTCTATGAATTTAAGGGAGGAGAGTAAGAATATACAAGAAAATTCAAGTAAAAGTAATTGATTTTCAAGATAGCAAACCTAGGGTTTCATGAGCTCTCTTAAAAATTTGATTTGATGGAATTGTTTTTAGGCCTAAATGAGTATTTGAATGAGCTCTTGAGATCCCTAGAAGGCTCCTCATATGCATCCTCCATCAAAAGAATGCAGCAAACTCACTTGGTGTTCATATAATACATAGTTTCGGCCTAGGCTAGATGAAGCACCAAAGGGTAGTTTTAATTTGTTCCAAGCTTAGTTTTGAGTCATGTATGATGGAAGAGGATGAGAGGAAGCCTTGGAAAAATTTTAGAAACCATAGAAAGTGAGATGGTATTGTATATTCCATAATATGGATTAAAGAAGCAACACCTAGCTAGGCTCCTTGAATTATTTGTGTGATGACTCTAAGAGGTTTAAATGGAGTCAAGAATTATAAATAGATGGAGAGAATGAGCCAAGATGATATTCACTTAAGGTTGCTTCATTGAGTGCATTATGGAACCATAAAAGAGCCATAAGAGTCACCTAGCTTTTCTAGTGAATGTATGGTCTTAGAATTTAATTCAAGAGTGTAATTAGCTTCCATATAATGTGTCTAGGCCAAGAGAAATAATCTCCACCTCTTTGTGTGTGTAAGGTCAAGGGAGAGGACTTAAGGTTCAAGGAAAAAGTGTGTGAATGCAAGCAAGGTAGCTTTCTCCACCTTTTCTCATGCATAAATGTGTGCTTACATTGTCTTTAGATATGTGTAGGTGTGTTTTAAGCCATGAAAAGTATTTTAGCATGATTTCCTATACCATGGTATCATAATGATGTTTTATGCATTCAAATGATATTTTATAAGTTTGCCTTGGTTTACTTAAGTATAGAGAAGCCAAGAACCCTCTAGTTATGATAAGGATGAGCCAAGAATCCTTAAACTTGGTTAAGACAAAATAAAGAGTCCCCCAAGAGTGAGGTTGACTCCTAAGAGTAAGGTTGAGTCAAAACCTCTTAGAGAAAATTAGTGAGGCAAGTCCAAAATCCATGGTGTATAGGTAAGGCTAGTCCACTCATTTGGCAAGCCTATGTATGCTATGTATGATTTGTTCAAATGCCAAGAATGTTTATTGAATGCTCATATGTTTCAACATGCCTATGCATACATTTTCAAGACTTGTTTTGCATACTTTATGTGTGATTGAAAGGGAGATGAGCTATTGGGATTCTTTGAATCTTATCCCTTCCTTTCCAATATCTTAACATGCTAGGTGAATTAATTGAGCAAGGTAATGGAAGCCACCAAGCCAAGGAGAAGGAAATTAACATCACAATGTATGAAATGGCCTAGTTGTCTCTCTTGTAGCCACACACATCGCATATGATGTAATCCCATGATAAAATTATTATGTAATCATATAAACATATGTAATTACCCAAATGTATGATGTATGAATGAAATTTGATGGCAAATGTATGAGATAGCATATTTTGGGTATTGAATGGCTAGAGCTAGCATGTGTAATCTTGTGTATATTATAGGGTGGATGAGTGAGTTTGAGAAATCTGGGTTTATGCAGCTTTAAAACAAGTTTAAAGATTCATTTTGGTGCATTCTCACTTGCTCAAGTGGCCACACAAGCTTGGGAAGTAAAATTGGATGCTTTGATGCTAGTTGAGACCATAAAAATGACCAAATGGGAACCCTATAGCACAAAATGACCAAATAGATGAATCTTCCCATGAAAATTGACAGACATGTAGAGATCATTGAGAGCTTTTTGGGAAGCTAAAGTATAGAAAAATCAAAGCTCTACAAAATTAATTATGTAAGCAATCAGATTGAAATGGTAAATAAACCAAGTCTCTGTGTGAAAAGATTGTGTGTGTGTGATACAAAATGAGGTTTATGTTCACCAGTTTGCTCAGTTTGGTTTCTACCTTGTTTCAAATGCTCTTTCAATCGGTGAACTCTTCTCCTTCAAACTTCACTCTTTCTCCTCTAAACCAGACCCAAAATAACACTAAATAAATAATTAAAACCATGGGAAGATAGATGGAAAGGAGAAGAACCAAATTCTTAAAGAAAGAACCATGAAAAATCATCATTCTTGTTACCTTTTCTTAGAGTTTTCCTTCTTCTTTCCCTTCCTTTTCTTATGCATTTCTTTGGGGCAGAACCTCCTCTAGTTTGGGCAGCAACTAAATCAGTTCCAAGGACAAGAAGAGAGGGACACTACATATAAGGCCATGTGTCTTAAAAATTGTATATAAAAATTCCATTTACATCTGGTCTTTTTGGTCTCTTCATTTTAGGCTCATTTTATCTCCTTTTTTAGAATCGTCTTTTCCATCATAAAATTTAGGTTTTCTAACTTATAAAATGTCTTTGGAATGACTCAAATAGGATCTAAAACCTTCCCAAATGAAAAGGTCAAAGTTCAGGTCAATTGACATTCTAAATCATAAACTGGAGGGGTTTGAACCATTTTAGGGGTTCCTATGGTTTTTAAGGCCTCTAAGAACCTCGAGAAGCTCATTTTTCCTATTTGAAAATTCCTCTTTTGAGTTTTTCAAAAAGCACTCAAAATTACGAAAATTCCATTACATCTTCATTGAAGTTTGTCTGGTTATTTTGGCTCCTTTTTTGGGGCACCTCTGGTCTTGGATCCTCATTATTTAAGGTCTAAATTATTGCTCTAATTTTATTGGACCTTAAATCATTCTATCTAGGGGACTTCCTCTTGTATCCGGTGAGTTTTATACATTTATAAAGAAATCAGATATTACGTTTCTCACATTTACGGAGGAACTAAATGTTATAGAGGCCATGGAATCAAGAAAGGAGACAAAGGGAATTGTTGATTATTGCTTCATAATGTAGCTTTTCCTTCATTCTTATATATGTGGTTAGTCTACTTGAGTTCTTGGTTGCTTGTGTGTATTGTTTGCAATTATGTGACTTATTGATTGTTTGAATGAAATATGCAATTGCATGACACTCATTTGAATTCGTGATTAGGTTAGCTCTTTGATAGGTAAGGTTAGGCCAAAAGTCCCTAGATAATAGATGAGTTTAGGCCAAAACTCCCTAGACATTGGGTGAAACTAGACCAAAAGTCTCTAGATGATGGGTGAGGCTAAGTCAAATGTCCTTAGAGCATGAATTTGCTCTTGCTTAAGCCATGAGACTCCTAGAGCATGGATTCACTCTCTTAAGTATGATTTGGCTATGATTGCATAACTTGCATACCTACTTCCATGTGTTTGAGTGAAACATATGTATCTTTGAATGTGTGATTAGCTATTAAGATTCTTTGAATCTTATATTTGTTGGAGATTGTGCCCTAGGCTAATCATTAGATTGTGAACATTATTTTTATTATAAAATAAGAGTTTTCTTTTATTATATTATTATATTATTTGCATGTTTATATATAATAATATCCATGGATAAATCATTTTTTTGGATTATCCAAAATATCTCTAGTCAATCGTCCTTGTGGGAATAACGATGAATTAAGACTAGTATGATTTTGATGGATTAAGTGTTAATCATGTATGATGATATGAATCAAAATTATAGGCGTATGTTAGAAAACAGGACGCTGGATAGACTCGTCATGAGATAAGCTACATGGATTAGGTCATAAGTTTATCTCATATATAACTGTGTCATTGATCCCTTAGACCTATGATCATCATAGATTCCTGCATGAAGGGCACTGTACTTTGGCATAGTCTAATTTCACCTTTGACCGAGTGATTATAAAGGCTATGATCGGGTATAGTGGAATCCATGCAGAGAAAGATGAGTAGTCAAGATGAAATTTGTCCCTCTAATTAATAGAGAGATATCTCTGGGCCCCTCGATGAGTGTGACTGAGAAATGCATGGCCATGCTTAGATGGAAAGGGTTCCATCTTATATCAGTCTACTCGGAGATCGAGAAAGTTACGATCAAGCAAGTTAAGGATGACATTTTCATGTCTCACACTCGATCTAGATATCGTGTGACAAACGGGATATGATAAGGTTGTAAGATAGGTTGCATTGGATCACCAATCCCATAAGATTTAGGTAGTCACAATGTCTTGCTAGAGGCCGCTTGTGATTTGTGGATCAAACAGTGCAGTTGGCCCACTGCCAACATCATATGGACCTGCGGGGTCGCACACAAGAATGGACCAACTCGGACTAAAATATCCACATTCATTGAATCAGAAATGTGTTTAGATTCAATGAATAACTAGGATGGAGGAATTATTTATATATATATAAATAATTAAATTCAAAATATATTTTATATATATTATATTTGATATTATATATATGTATATATATATAAATTAGTTTAAATTTGATTCTATTAAATAGATTTAAATTTAAACTAATCAGATAATTTAAATTTGATTCTATCAGATAGATTTAAATTTAACCTAATCAGATAATTTAAATTTGATTCTATTAGATAGATTTAAATTTAACCTAATCAGATAATTTAAATTAAGCTCTAGATATTGTTAATTTAAATTTAAATCTATAGGATAGATTTAAATTTAAACTAATAGAAATATTTAATTAATTTTAATTAATTAGATATATCTGAAATCCTAGTTTATAAATAGGAGTTTCCATATTAGAAAAGAATAGCTAGAGCTGCCTTCAAAAACCTTAAAGAGAGGGACATCGTACGGACGTCGTATAGAATTGTATGGAATTGCACGGACAGGTTGCTAGCACACCGTTTGAGTTGCTGAACCCCATTCGTGTGGATACCAGTAAAGGGAGCTGATCTGTAGTCAGTTCCTGTGATCCAAACGAAAAGTAAACAACAAACTCAATCTACAGAAAAAAAGTAATTCTCTGAACCTATTCGGTTTAAGCAATTTTGACAGATCCTTAGTGGGAATCGGGATCAAAATTTTAAACGTTTCTGCTGTATGCCTCCTATGATTCCTAACAATATTTCCCTATCTCTACAAACCATGGTCAAGTGATATGCAAAGCAAGGGCAAGGTAGAGCAAAATGCTTAGAAGTATTTATTATGTCGAGATTGGCATAGATTGTGATATTATATATATTTTTGTATGAACCTATACTTTGATGTAATGAGATGCAAATATGTTTAAAAGTATTAGACCATAGCTATTTGATCATTGGATGTATGTATGGGATGATAAAACTTAATTTAGCATATAGATAGCCTTGAAGTTTAAATGCATTTTCACATGTGGGATGGTGAATTTTTTATGCAAGGCTATTTTCATGTGATAAATTATTGCTATATGATGTATTTGTGGATTTAAATTTGCTCATGGTGAGAAGTGACATTTTAGAGCTCATTTGGCATTATTTGGGACCAAAATTTTGACTTTTTGAGCCATAAAATGTTCCTTTATCCTTGATAGCCTTAATGACCACATTTGGAAATAAAATTTGGTAGCCATTTAGAAAACATCTAGAGCTTTCCTTAAAGCTAAAGATCATAATTTTAGGAATTCTATAAAATATTTGGTGAATTTTCAAAGTTACTCCCAAAAAGCTATCAAGTGCAGTTACTATTCATTCTAGTTCAGTCTTGGATTTCATGTCTTTTGAGAAACCAAATAGATTCATGTTGATTTGAAATTTTTATAATAAAAAAAATTCACATCATAAGCTTTCTAAGGACACCTAATTTGTGTTAATTGGAGTTGTGTTGTTCAAGTTATGAATTTTTGAAATTTGGCCTTCATTAGGGTGCGAAGAACCTCGGAGGTGACTGCAATGAGCAGAAATCTCACTCATTGGCCTAAACGACGAGCAAACACTCGAACGTGAGAGCAAGGGATCACCTAACGAATGGACGAGCTCCAAGGAGGGAGGAAAGAGGAAGGCAAGAACCATGCTTTCAGAGAAGTGGCGGTCCGAATCTTATCTGAACTGCGAGAATAACTGACTAAGCCATGCCATAAGGGTCATTCTCCAAATGGGACGGGCCCAAGCCTTTAGGTTGTTTAAGTAGGTTAGGTGACAGATCGTGTTCTATGGCATAATTGAGTAAATAAGCCTTGTCATGAATTTAATCTCCATATACATGTTAAATTGTATTGAACAAATTGGTTATGCATGAAATTATGAGATTAAAAGGTGAAAATCCATATTTGAGCGTTAAGGAGCCCTTTGATGCTTTTAGTAATTAAGATTTCCACTACTAAAAGTTTGGTTACTATTATTTTGTCATGAATAGCCATATATATATGCCAAGAATAAAGAAAATATTATAGTGTACACTTTAGATTTCATGCAATTGCAGTAGTTACGGAGGAGGATATTGTGGAAAAAAAAGGGGCAATTCATTTATTGTTAAGGGAATAAATATGTGTATTCCTAATTTTAAGAAGATCAACAACGATTAAGTAAATGTGGTCAAAGGAAAAGCAATTAGGTTAAAATGGGACCTAACAGTGGGCTTTGGAAAGCATCCTTAGGAAAAGATTGTCCTATTGGAAGCACTACAACAATGCCAATAAATTTTGACTGAAACTTTCGATTGATATGACTTTTTGGGGCTTTTACATTATTTCTGATTGAATTTTAGTTAAAAAAAAGTTGTCACTTTGTAACAATAAAAGCTACAAAAGAAATAATTAAAAGTTAGCCAAATTCAGTTGGCCAAAATGGTTTGACTAAATTTGAGTTGTATAAAGCAATTCATAATAATCTTTAATGCAAAAAAATAATAAAAATCATGCAGTAATAATATATAGATCACAAAATTTTAAATGGAAATAAAGATATTTATTTCTTAAAACTGAAATGAATATAAAAAGAAAATTATTATAATTATAAACAAAACAAAATATAAAATTTATAAATTCTATTATTTAATTATAATATATATTAATTATTAATATATAGCAATACTTAGCATATTATTAACAAATATTTTTAAGTTTTAAAAAGTATTTGTATTATAAAAAAATTTAAAACATTAAAGAAAATAAAAAAAATTTGCATAAATTATTTTTGATTAAATTATGGTTGAACATGTGTTTAACCATAGTTCAGTTGGAAAATTTGTTTTATTTATGTTGCCTTTTTCCTTTCCTTTCTTTTTTATATTTATAACTATAATTATATTTCTTTTTATCTCGTCAGTTTATAATTACATTTATATTTTAAAATTAGATAACTTTTTATTAACTATTTTGTTTATTAATAATATTTATATTTATTATTCCTTTATAATTAAGTTATATACAATTAATATTTTTATATTCAATTATTATTACATTTCTTTACTTTTAATTTGTGGAAGTTTAATAATTTTAATTAATAAAAAACCTATCCAATAAATTTAATAATTCATATGATTTTTTCCTCTTTATCATCTCTTCCATGTTTTTTCTCCCTTCTTTGTTTTTTTTTTTTCGTTATGTCAATTTGATATCAATCACAATGTGAACAAATCAAAAGGAATAGATTGTCACCTTGAGCTCATTTTATCTTTGTGTATAAGAGATTTTATTTCAATCCTTGAGCATGTCATAAGATTAGTAACTAATTTTATTTCTCTAAATATTTATTTATTATTTTAAATATATATTTAACTATTAATATTTTATTTTGTAGGCACGAGAATTGGAAGACAACTCACATATTTTGAAGTTTTCTTTAAGACTCATAAAAATGATGGGGACATTTTGGTTGAAAGAAAAAATCCCAAGTTATATTCATAAATGAGGTTTTATATTTAACTTATATACGTAATTACAATGTTATGATTTTGACCCTTTTTATTTGCTTTCAAAATGAGTATACTCACATAAAAAATGAGGCAGAAAGTAGAAGGGAAAGTGTATCAAAGACTAGATTTATGGATATTGGCTAGTAGGGGAAAGAAAAAAGGCTTTGTGTATAGTTTATAGAGTACGTCACATAATATACTCAAAAATCCTACAGCTAGATACTCTTAGACTCAAGACCTACTACATAGTCACTCTGCTTATGTCCAAGAAATGGTAAGAATGAATTTTTAAATTATGCAATACAAACTCATAATGTTGAGCTTGAAAAGCATAGAAGACAACTTCAAAATATATAGCAAGAATTAAATGAGTGAAGGAGTTTTTTTTTTCAACAACACTCACAACAACAATAACATCAAAATAATGTTAGCCTAAGGTCTATTTATTGGCTAGATATATCTCATGCAAATAACTACAAAGACAATGAAGATAGTGATGAAGACAAGTGAGTGATTGTTGATTATTTTGAAATTTTATGTAATTTTTTATTGAATTATCTCATATTACAATTTGTTATTTCTTATTTTGTTTAAATTTAATATTTTTACTTCATAAAAACATATACTATATATTGGTTAACAAATTTTGATAATACCTATATATATATTAACTTGTAATATATTATAAAACATGAAATTTTACTTAAAAGAAAAATTTTCTTCAAGCATGATGAAAGTCTTTGAGGAACAAGTTTTGGTCCTATTAGAATTAGAAAAGCTAATGACAATCTGATAGTAGATATAAAAGTTACAAGGTTGGTGGATCCAAAACTTGTTCCTCAAAGTCTTTCATCAGAATTGAAGAAATTTTATCTTAATGAATTTAAAGGCTTGGAATGTGAGTTGTAACTTATAAGATTTATTAATGCAAAAATTTTGAAAACCATCTCCATTTACAATACTAATTCTTCAAATGGAAATACAAAGTTCTGAATGTTCAAAAGATTATTTATCACATAATCATAATGATATGTATTTTATCTTATTAATATTTGAAACTTCTATTTTTTTTAAAAGAAATATTACTATTGGGAATCCGAGGATCAGATTGCGATTTGAAAAAATTAGAAGACTAGAGTCCAGTGTTGTTTAAAAAATCTTATTAGTGATGCTTTAAAATCTGAAAAGCCACGTAAATGGATTGGAGAATCCATCTTGGACAAACTGTGTGAAATTTAGGGCATTATAGAGATCTATTATATCAAAACAAAAAAGCTAGTATCAAAACTTAATTTATCAACCTAAAAAATCGATTTTTGTGTTAATAGATGTATGTTGTATTACAAGGATAACATAGACAAGACAATATATAAATTTTATGGAACACCTTAATATAAAACTAGACGACCTGATCGAAGACAAAATTCGAAGTATATTCCAATAAAAAGAATGCATTATTTACCAATTACCCTTCAATTGCAAAGACTTTATGCCTTAATGAGTTTTACCAAGCTTATGCAATTACATTAGAGTAATAGAAGACGTGATTGTGTATTGTGTCATTCGTTAGATACAGAAGCATAAAAGCATTTGGATATGGTATATCTCAATTTTGCCATGGAGCTATGAAATGTTTGACTTTCTTACATATGAAATATTGTTAAGGTAGAGTATTGCTAGAAAATTAGCTTGTCTTTGGTGTATAGGCAACTCAAAAGCTTTTATCCCAAAGTACAAGAGAAAAAACTATCGGTTCAATTGTCATCGATAGTTTCTACACATGAACTATGTTTTTAGAGGGAATAAATATGCTTTCAAGAAAAATAACATTGAAAATAATCCCCATCCCTTAAGATTGGGTGGAGAAGAATTGTAGTAACATGTGATTATCTTTCCTAAAATAATAGATCAATGATTTTTTAGATTACCAGTGTAATTACATGCTTTTTAGAAACTGAACTAAAACCAATAGATTGACACTGAAACACCCTAAAGCAAAGCAAATTGAGATTAAATGAGATTAGAATAAGAATTAAAGTTTTGGATGTTAAATTTATATTAAAAATAATTTCAAACTACAATCTCAGTGTTTGGACCATGTTTAATAATAGAAAATCTCAAAATGTCAGACTGCCCAGCATTTTTGATACAAATTTCTGATATGAATTTCAAAAATTCATAACTAATTCCACAAAAATATAATCTAGGCAAAATATATCAATTTGGAAAGCTACAGATGTTAAGTAGAGGAAAAAAATAAGTATAGACCAGTTCAGTGGGCTATAGATCTCAAAAAATGATAGAATAGTAACAAAGGTCGGCTAGCATCCCTGATGCTGACTCAGAACTTCAGAAAATCATTTCTCCCTCAACAAACCTCCAATTATGGTGGTCACTATAAATGTATAGTTTCTCCTTGTAAAATTTCATAGCCATTAGACATCTCTTGACCCATGAATGACATAAATTCATTTTCGGACCAATTGCAAAGTGCATTGACCAAAACTAAAAAAATTTTCAACTTTGAAAATTTATCAAAAATTTCATAAACCTCGAAATAATACTCACTTTAGCTTCCCAAAAAGCTCTTAACAAACTCTAGATGCATGCTAAATTTCAGGTTAAGGAGAGCTTATTTGGACAAAAAGTGACACAGCTCACCAATATGGTTATTTTTGCTTCTCATAATGCAACTCTTTAGTCCAAATGGCCTCTTTTTGTGTTTGCCACCTATTGGGCTATTTAAAAGCACTAATACATCACATATGAACTGCCCAAGCGGTCCAAACTATCATGCATCTCAAACTCACTATGCTACATACAAGAATACACATCTAGGAATGGGTTACCAAGTACCCAAAACTTGCATTCTCATTGCTTTGGTTCCACAAATGGTTTATACATCACATATACATGCTTTTTCACTTGTTCATATGTTTACATGTCAAAAATAATATATACATATATATTTTGGCATTTATGTACATCAAAAGAACCAAAACAAGCTATACAATTAACTAAGTATGCTTAACTAGGCTTCTTGACTTGCACTTAGTCTCCTTAAGCTCCACCTAACATGTTAAGATGGGAGAGGGAAGGGGGTGAGATTCATGGAATCTCAATAGCTCATGTACTCATTTAAGGAGGCAATCAAGGCATATAAATATGTCAAAGCATGCAAGTAAGCATCCAACTATTAAAAATCATATAATACATGATTTTACATGCCATGAAAATTATATCAATGCTAAGAATAAGCTCTAAGGACTTTTGGTTTAGTCTCACCTTATTTTGAGGACTTTTGTATTGGCCTTACCCTTGGTCTAGGGACTTTTGACTTGGCCTCACTCATCTATGAGACTTTTGGCTTTGTCACACCCATTCTTAGGGACTTTTGGCTCCACCTCACTTATCACAAGGAACTTTTAGCACCACCTCAACCTTTAAGAGTAATTTTCACAACCTAAAACATAAGAATGTCAGTACCAATGCAATAAGAAAATATCAAATGGCATGTCTCACAATACAAGTACACACACAAGCATACAATGACCATCACACATCTAAGAATGCAATAAGAAAGAGTGAAAAGCTACCTTGTAAGCTAACACAAGCCTTCCTTTTTTATTTCTCTTTTCCCTTTTCAATCTCACAACTAGATGGAGCTTGAGTTCTTTGGCCTAGACATAACAAATAGGACTCAATTACTCTCTTGAAACAAGCCAAGATATCACACACACACACTTAAAAAGCATACTTAGTGTATGATTCCTTTTCTATTCCCTAAAAGGTCTAATAGAGCTTCTAAATATTCCTTGAAAGAAAAGACACTTGGGAAGCTTCCTAAGGGTCTTGGGAACTCCAACAAACACTTACATAAGCTAGAGGATTCATACATCAAAATAGAGTTTACAAGATACTTAATGATCCCTAGTTACTTCCTCTTGAAATTCACTAGCTCCTCTTCCACTTTCTTTGCATTTCCTAGCTTCTCACACTCTAATTCAAGGGTTTTATACTTATTCTAGGTCAGAAATTCATCCTTCTCATGGTTCTGTTCTTAGCTAAAACACTCAAGAAAATGCAAGGGGAGAAGATGTAACAAAATGGAAAGAAGTTACCTTGAATCAAGTCCTTTCCAAGAGGTTCTTCCTTTGCTTAAATCTTCTCTTTAAATCCTTACACTTCCCCCTCTTTTTCCTTAATGTTCTCTTTTCTTTTTTGGCTTCTCTTAGTCTCTCTCTCTCTCTCTTTCTAGCCCTTTTCTCTATTTTGGATGAAGCATATGTCAGTTAGAAGGAAAGAAGAGCTTCTGGGATCTTAAAAAGTAAAAATATGCTTTTTCTTGCTTTTTCTAGAACAAACCTCATTATAGCATCCTTTGCTATGGTGAGCACTTATCAGTTCTAGGCCCTCGTTCTTGCTACAGTACATTCTATTGCAAGAAACCCTTTAGATTTTGTATGGGACCCACAAACTTGCTATAGCAAACTTCATCCTTGTTGTGGTGAACTGGTATATTTGCTATAACTAGGTACCAACTCACTGTAGTGAGTAGGTACATTTGTTATAGCTAACTGGGGTCCTAGTTATTACCAGCAGACTTAGAAAATTTTCAAAAATCTTGGATGTTATAAGAGGTGCTTTGAAATAGAAGCTAAAATAACTAGATGGAATTCAACGAAATGGTTATGTAATGTAATGACATTTTTGTAATTTTGGGCAAATTTTAGAATACTCACAAGAGAGTTTTTTAAATAGAAAATTTGAGTTCTTTGGGATTTTCAGAGGCCCTGAAAACTATAGGAAGCCCAGGACACTTAAAATCCCCCGATGTACATTTTCTAATGATAGTTGACCAAACTTTGACCCTTTCGTTTGAGAAAGTTTTAACTCTGAATTGAGTGATTCCAAAGGCATTTTATAAGATCAAAAACCTAAATTGTATGATGGAAAAGAAAGTTCTAAGAAAAAAAGTTAAAACAAACTAGAAACGAAAATGCCCAATTTATGAGACTTAAATAGAATTTCTTTAGAACAATTTTAATTCTCCTTCTACATATAAGTCATGCCCCACCTTTCTGTTCCCTAAATCGACTTCATTTCTACCCTAAAATAGAGAGGAGACCTAAAGAGAAAGGTGCACAAGGGAAGAGGAAAATGGAGAAGAAAAACTAAGTGAAAGGTATGGAAATTCAAGAATTTTCTTAGTTTCTCTTTTAGTAAACTCCTTCTCCTCCTTCTTCTCTTCCTTCCCATGGATTTATTAAAGCATTTGTTTTTGTTTTGAGCTTAGACTAGAGGGGAGGAGTTTGATTTAGAGGAAGAGAGAAAAAGGGAAAGGAAAAGCTCTTGAGAAAAGTTTGAATTTAAGGTAAAATTATTAGCCACCATGCTTCTTCCTTCTTGTTCATGTATGGGTGAGTTTTGGCCTTTATAGGAGTAAACATGAAGGAGAGGATGGAGCCAAGATTATGTTTTCCCAAGGTGGCTTCATTAGGTGTCTTATGGAACCATAATTGAAACATATGAGTCATCTAGCTTTTCTAGTGTATGTGTGACATTAAATTTATTCCAATAGCATAAATAAATCCCATTTAATGTGGTTAAGCCAAAGGAATGAAGTCTCACATCCTTGTGAGTGTGGCTGAGGGAGAGGAAAAGTTTTCAAGGAAGAAAGTGTATTCTTGTGTACAAGGTAGCTCTCTTTTCTTTCTCTTATGCATGATTAGGTATTTTTCTTGTCTTTGAATGTATGTGTGCATGTTTAAACCATGAAAAATATTCCTAGTAAGTATTTACATGCCATGGTACCATGATGCTTGGTTTATGTGCTTGAATGATGTTTTCATGAAAGTGTTTGGCTTGCTTAAGTGTGGTGAGGCCAAAAGTCCCTTAGTAAGGGTAAGGATGAGCCAAAAATCCCTAAGGATGGGTGAAACAAAGTCAAAAGTCTCTAGAAAGAGTGAGTCTTAGTTAAAAGTCCCTTAAAAATGCGTGAGGAAAGTCTAAAAGTCCCAAAGAAAATGGATGAGGCTAAACCATAGTCTTGGCAAGCCTATGCATGATAAATATGTCTCCTTGAATGTGTAATATGTTCTAGTATGTTTATGGATTCCAAGATAGCCATGCATGCATTTTTAGACTTGAATTTATATCTATTATGTGTTCTTGAAAGGGAAATGAGCTATTGAGATTCTTAGAATCTCATTCTTTCCTCCCCATTACCTAACATGTCTAAGTAGACCGAGTGAACCAAGGAATGGGAGCACTAAGCTTGATGGAGAGAGAGATTAATAAAGAAATGTGCTATTTGTAATCATTTTGATGGCATATGATGTAACCTCATGATGAATATGTTATATAACCGTTTAAACATGTGTAATTACATGGATACTTGATGTATATATGAGAATTAATGCCATGTGAATGATATAACAAGTTCTTGACATTGAATGGCAAGATAAAGCTTGTATGTTCTTGTGTATGCCTTGGAGGGGGAGAGTGAGTTTGTGAAATTTGGGTTTATGGACCTTTGAGACATGTTTAATAGACTATGTTGATGCTTTCCCACATGCTCAAGTAGCCATGAAAGTCTTAGAAGCTAATTTGGACCATTTGAGACCCTTAAAAAGCACAAAAGTGACCATTTTGCAACCCTATGTCAAGATCTAACCAAATGAACGAATTTTCTCATAAAATTTGGCATGAATATAGATCTCATCTAGAGATTTTTCAAATCTAAAATACTAGATTATTTGGAGCTTTGTGGAATTAATTGTGAATTTTCAAAGTTGCCAAATTTTTACTATTCTGGTATAGTTACTGTTCATATGGTCAGTTTTTTCCCCTATCTTATTCGAGAGTGAAATAGTATCCAATAATTATGAAATTTTACAAGCATAAAATAGACATGATAAGCTTGCTATGGCCACTAAGATAACCCCAATTGGATGTCTCAGCAGAGAGATATGAAGTTTTGAATTTTAGAGTCAATACCAGTAATGTAGCAGTATCTCTAGTAATGTTCTATCAATTTCCAGTGGCTAAACATTCTAGTTTTGGTATGGAATTATTTTTACCATAAATTTAACATCAGTCTCTTTCTAGAGCAGTATAGTGTGTATGATTTTGATTCTTTTAGATTTAGTTATAATTTTTTAAAATTGGTAACCAAAATCTGATAGATGAACCCAAGGCAACCTTGCATTATTTTGTGTATGTACGCTATGAGATTGAGTTTTTGGTAACATTTTAAGATGGTTTTGAGTTGTATGTATGCATTTAAATAGAAGAATAATTTGGATGAATTCATATGGTCCATGGGACATGAAATGAAATTTTTATTTACTATGTAATGCAAAAATAATGTAATATTTTAATGGAGTTTTTCTTGGAAGTTTGCTACATTAAGGAAATGGAATTAGAAATGAAATGAGATAGGCTATATAGATATAGTGTTACAACTCTACTAAGTTTAAATGGAGTCATGTGACTTTTAATTGAGTGAGAAATTGAAGCCAAGATAATGAGTTATATGAGTTGCTTCATTAGGTCCTTATATGAAGCCGTATGGATGCCATAAGCTAGAATTAACTTGTGTAGAGTTTATGTAAGACTAGAGATGGTTCCATTGGTGCATATGTGTCTTATTTGATGCATCTAAAATAAACAAAGCAAGCCTCTCCTAAGTGTATTTGTGTGAGGCCGAACTAAGAAGCTAGAAACCAAGGAAGGGAATTATGCTTGTTGACCCAAGGTAGCTCTTCATCCATTCTTATATGCATATCTTGGTTGATTTATTATCATTGATTGCTTGTATACATGTTTGAATCATGAAACATGTCTATTGCTATTAGTTTGATGTTTTGGTACAATTATACTTCTTAAATTGCTTTAAAAATGTAAGATGGCTCTTGATGAGTAAGGTGAAGCCAAAAGTTCCTAAGCAGAGTAAGGCTAAGTCAAAAGTCTCTAAAATGCGTGAGACTAATCTAAAATTCTCATATTATTGGGTAAGGCTAGACCAAAAGACTCTAGAGCTTACTTTTGACGTTGATGAGTCCATATGACTTTGAAAATGTGATTATATTTGATATTTGGAAGTATTTGATGTATGCTTTCTTTCTTTGACATGATAACATGCCATATATGCATTCTTGAAAGGGTGAATGACCTATTGGGATTCTTTGAATCTCAATCTTCCCCACTTTATGTCTAACCTTGTCTAGAGACTTCTCGTGGAGCAAAGAATAGAGACGAATAAGCTTGACCTATGTTACTTTGACAATAGAATAGGGTTTGATGTCAAAGTATAATTGTATTAGCTATATATGAGATGTAACTCTTCACTCAAGTGTAAAAATATGACATTATTATGAATGTATCATATTTGGAGCCAATTGTATGAGAACATAGATTTTTGACATGTAAATAGCTTGTAAAGTATGTGTATAAAGCCAAGTAAGAGAGTGGTTTTAAGTTTTATGATATTTTAGATCTAATACGATGCTCCTATATGTTGTATTTGAGATTTTTGATGTGCTCAAATGGTCATAATGCATGTGAGAAGCCATCTTGAACCACTTGAAACCATTTGTGCCCCATTTTGAGCTATAATATTTCCTTGAACCAAAACTAGGACAAATGGATGAATTGTGACATGAAATTTGGCAAGCATATAGATCTCATTTATAGCTTTTCATAGAGCTAAATTTTTGGAGTTCTGTGGAATTTCTTATGATTTTTCAAAATTGGTTGAATTATGTAGAGACTACCCATGCACTGTTCATTTGGTCAATTCTAGCTTTCTATATATTTGAAGGGCCAAATGAATTCTAATGCTCACAAAAGTTTACAGACATATAATAGGTATTATAAGCTTTCTATAGCCACTAAGAGCACTCCATTTGGATCTGTGTAGCTCAAGATATACAAGGTTAAAGTTTCAAGTTTGTATAGAGATGAAAATATAATAATGGTATTGTTCCATTGGATTTTCATGGCTCAAATGATTTTATTTTGATCTAAAATTTTTTTAGCATGTAGATTATGTTCTAATCCTTTAGAAAGTGCTCTTTTGCTCAATTTGGAGTTTTCTAACTTAAGTTATAAATTTTTGAAGTTTTGGACAGAATTATGGAATGAGATGAAAATGGTGAAATGGTTTTAATATGTGATGCTTAACCTTAAACCCCAATTTCATGTTTCTTTTTGTGATGTTTCTATATGAATAAGTGTATTAAGGATGAAAGATGAATTAATTTGACATTCAATGATGGTATTTTTCGTTGCTAAAAGTGCCAAATATATGAAAAATGATGTTGTAAGCATATTGTGAGTAGAACTTGTACTATCTTAATATGGTATTACATTTTTTGTATCAGAGCAAAGGTTTAGGCAACTTAGCTCTATGTTTAGCTCTTGAATGGTTTGAGTGATATGTGTTATGGTATGTTTATCAATAAATTCTTGGAAATGGCTATATGTATGATTGAATTGTATTAGATGTTAAGGTTGTGGTTATTTTTTAGCCTATATGGTGAACACTAGAAAGGGCAAACTAGCTAGGGATAGGGTTAAGGACCCTATGCAGACCATCATGGAGAGGTTGGACAAATAACAAACCATAATGGTTCAACAAGAAGCTATCCTATAACGATAAGGACAAATTATGCAGCAGCAACAAGATATGATCCAACAACTACAGCAAACCTTAGCTAAGCAAGAGGAAATGAAGAGAGAGGCCTCTAAAGCATAGCCACCTGCTCTTGCCAATGCACCAGCACCCCCTTAAGAGCCAGTACTAGCCTAGATATCTACGTAAAAGCTGCTCAATCAATTTAAGAAGAACAATCCACCTTACTTTGATGGAGAATTAGATATGAATAAAGTTAAGGCATGGATAATGTAGCTGGAGAAGATTTTTAAGGTGAGCAAAAAGCTATGCTCGCCACATTTATGCTAGAGAAAAAAAATTAGATAGATGGTGGCGCAGCATAAAATCCATCATGCAGACAAAGAATATCCCAATTAATTAGGAGAACTTTCTAGTGGAATTTTATGAGAAGTATTTTGCTACCTCTATTCAGAATTAGAAGGCGATAGGATTCATAGGATTGAAGCAAACTAATGATATGTTTGTAGAACAACATGTGGCCAAATTCATAGAGTTGTTTTAGTACTCTTCCTATCTCTAGAGATGTGATGATGAACCTTGGAGATGTGAGAGATTTGAAAATGGATTCAAGCTTAGAAATTGAGTGACTCCACAAAAGATCAAAACATTTAATACTTTTATAGAGATTAACAGGGTGGTTAAAAATAATTTACGAGATATTTTACCTACAATAACTGCAGCTAGTCAGAGAGGAGTTCCAAAATTAAAAAGGCTAAGGTAAAAGGAGAGTACTAGCCTAGCATCTAGCAGTAGAAACAAAGGAAGGGTGCAATGAAGCAGGAAGCCATAGAGGGGCAAGAAAGTGTAGCCTAGTAGAACCCAGTCATCTACAGTGACATGTTTCAAGTATGGGAAGTTAGGACACATTACTAGGAATTACCCTCAAATGGAGATAGCACCTCCACCTAGACCATAAACCTAAGGTAGAGTATTCGCTCTTACTCAGCAGGAAGCTAATGCATCCTTCAGCTTGATTAGAGGTACGATCATAGTGAATGATTTTCTTATAATTGCTATGTTTGATTTAGGTGCTAGTCACTTATTCATATCTTATGGTTGTGTGATGAAATTAGGTTTAGTTGTGGATACTTTACTTTATGATTTATTTGTTACCACCCCTACTAGAGGCTATGTTGTTACTTGTCATGTATGTTTAAATGTGACTGTATAGTTTAACCATTATTGCATTACCATTAATTTGACTTGTATGCATTTCCATGACATTGATTTGATTGTTAGCATAAATTGGATGACTGTGAATAATATTGTACTTGATTGTGAACGTAAGACCATTAGCTTAACTACTTATGGGATCATATCTAGTACTGGGGTTGAATTATCTTTCTTGACCACTACCTAGGTTGAGAGATATTTAGAGCATGGATGCCAAGGGTTTCTAGTCTTTTTCTCTATACATGTTGAGGTAGAGGAAAGGATAGGGGAGATCCCTATAGTTAAGGAATTCCCAGAGCTTTTTCCTAAAGATTTTAATTTTAGTGGTCAATCTCCTGAGAGAGAGAGATAGAGTTCCCCATTTGTATAGTGCCTTAGGCTAAATCAGTGTCTAAAGCTCCATGTAGGATGGCTCCCATTAAGCTTACAGAGTTGAAAAAACAAATTAAGGAATTGTTAGAGAAAGGGTTCGTACTCCTGGTGTGTCACCCTATGAAGCTCCTATGTTATTTGCGAAAAAGAAATATGGTAGCTTGAGGTTGTGTATAGATTATAGAGAATTGAATAAAGTTACTATAAAGAATAAATATCCTCTTCCTATAATAGATGATTTGTTAGATCAGTTAACTAGGGCATATGTATTTTCTAAGATAGATCTTAAATCTGGGTACCACCAGTTGAGCGTTAGAGTTGAAGATGTCCTAAAGACAGCCTTCAGAACTAGATACGGTCATTATGAGTTCTTAGTGATGCCATTCAATTTGACGAATGTGTCAGCTGCATTTATGGATTATGTGAACAAGGTATTCAAACCATATTTAGATAAATTTGTTGTGGTCTTCATTAATGATATTCTTGTACACTCCAGATCATTTGAGAAGCATGAGAGACATATGATAATAGTCTTCGAAACCCTAAGAAATAAAAGATTGCATGATAAATTTAGAAAATGTGAGTTTTGGCTAACCAAGGTCAGATTTTTAGGCATGTGATATCACAAGAGGGGGCTGTGGTTGATCCCCATAACGTAGAAGATGTGCTACAATGGGATAAGCCTATGACTGCCACCAAGGGTAGAAGTTTTCTGGGCTTGGCAAGGTATTTTAAACAATTTATACAAGGCTTTTCTCAAATAGCCTTACCACTAATGAGGCTAACTAGGAAAGAGACACTGTTTGTGTGGGATAACAAATGTGGGAGGAGTTTAAGCTGAAACTCTGATTGACCACTGCCCTTGTAGTTATTATACCTAACCCTAGTAAATCTTTTGTGGTTTATAGTGATGCTTCTAGAAAAGGGTTAGGATTTGTGTTAATACAGTAGGGTATAGTAGTGGCTTATGCTTCTAGATAGTTGAGACCTTATGAGGAGAATTACTCCACACATGATTTAAAGTTAGTTGCAGGGGTATTTGCTGTTAAAATTTAGAGGCATTACCTGTATGGTGCAACCATAGAGATTTATAGTGAAGAGTTTGAACTACTTGTTTGATTAAAAAGAATTAAATAGGAGATAGAGAAGATGGATGAAATTCCTTAAAGATTATAATTATACCTTAAAACACCATCTAGATATGCCCAATGTGGTGGCCAATACCTTAAGTAGGAAATCCATCCATGTAGCCTTTATGATGATTAGAGAACAAGAACTCAAAGAAATTTATAGATATGAATATCTCATGCCATATGGTCTCAAGTAGATTATTTTTAAGTGAGACCCAAATAGAGAATGAATTAAGAGCCTAGATTATAGATGCTCAAAGGAAGGATGAATTCTTGAAACAAGTTAGGAGTGAGATTTCCCAAGGTAGGACATCAAAGTTCAGGGTGTCTAAGGATGGTGTGATAGAATACTGAGATAGAATATGTGTGCCAAACCAAACTAAGATAAAAGAAAAGATTTTAGAAGAGGCACACAAGAGCAAGTTTACTATCCATCCAGGTGCCACCAGGATATATTAGGATTTGAAAAGAATTTTGATGGCCAAGAATAAAGAATGACATAAGTAATTATGTGGCTAGATGTTTGATATATCAAAGGGTGAAAGTAGAGCATTAGAGACCAGTTAAGTTATTACAACCCTTAGATATCCCTAAATGGAAATGGGATGCTATTTGGGTTATAATTGATAGATTGACGAAGTAGGCATGCTTTTTACCTATTAGGGCTACCTATACCCTAGATAAGCTAGTCCAGTTGTACATAAGGGAGATAGTGTGACTTCGTGGAGTACCCAATAGTATAGTATTAGATAAAGACCCCAAATTCACATTGAACTTCTATAAGTCATTACAAATTACTTTAGGGACTAGGTTAAGATTCAATACTGCATATCACCCCTAGACAGATGGTCAGACTGAAAGAACTATCTAGATCCTAGAGGACATGTTGAAAGCATGTGTATTAAGAATAAGGTGAAACTAGGATGTGTATTTACCTTTAGCTGAGTTTGCATACAATAATAACTACCATTATAGTATAGAAATGACCCTTTATGAGACATTATATAGGAGAAAATGTATATCACCTCTGTGTTGGGTTGAGTTAGGTGAGAGGAGCCTGATAGGACCTGAAATAGTAGGCCAATCTACCAAGTAGATAGAAATAATTAGAAAGAAACTTTTTACAGCCCAGAGTAGGCAAAAGAGCTATTTTAATAAGAGAATGAGGCTATTAGAGTTTGAGACTAGAGACCACGTATTCATTCAGATATCTCCAGTAAGTGGTATAGGTTGATCTATTAAGGTGAGGAAGCTTAGTCCTAGGTATATTAGTCTATTTGAGATCCTTGAAAGAATTAGATCCGTTGCTTAACGTATAGCCTTACCTCCTAAACTAGCCTAGTGATAAGCATGAGTTTTATATATTTTATTCTCCTTAGCTTAAGCTTTTTAATGGTTAAATAAGGCTTAAAGGATTTACTTAGGTAAATAATTAATTTTTGTAGCCATTTTCTGCACTTTAGGAATTTAACTGCACAATAATTGATTTTAAATGCATAAATCATTTTAAATGAATCTTGTGAATTTTTCTCCTTTATTTTTATGCAGATTTTGGGCAAATCATCTCTCATGTTGATAAAGGAATGGATGAATCATGCTTCACAATTCCCACATTGAATCATGCTCCATGTTACAGCGACACAAACAAATATTCCACGTAGGAGCTCACTTGAACATGGTTTCATGCATAAACACATGGTCATTCACATGCACAATAGCCCATTCCCATATCTCAAGAAGGCAGCATCTCTACGGACCAGCCACTGCACTAACACACACTTACTTTTACATCCATTCCTTCATACCCATGAGTCCAAGCATATATATTCATGCACATGGAAACACACACACATGTTAAACCCATCAACTAACCCACGTTATAGCCATAGTAACATGAGCTAGCCATCATTCACTCCATTTCCTTCACTTCAAGCATTCACTCACACTCCACAACATTCATGAGTTATCTCACATTGCTACACAACCATGCATTTAGGATTCCCACATGAGCAAGCCATGGTTTAAGAAGAAGAAGGAACCCCAAATGTGGGCAAAATAGCAGCTTGAGTGAACAGTAACAGACATGAGAAACATAGAATCCATAAGCAGAAACACATACACAAAGAAGAGAGGCTACGGGTTAGTGAGGATCCTCGCGTGAGATTTGTACATAAACTGCATGAGAAAAAAAAAAGAAGAAGCATGAGGGGCCAACGTGGAAAAACTCGTGGCAAGGAAAGGCAACGCGTGACAGTAAATTAAATGAAGCATGGGGCAGCAGCGAGAATGGGAGGAGAAGTCACATGAGTAAAATATGAAGCAAGCAAGCTCGAGTTATTGGTTAAAAGATGCTGGAGCTGAAAACGTAAAAGGAGAAGAAAGTGGAGAGGAAGAGCACGTGGCTTGAAGAGACATTGAGTAAGACGAGAGAAGGTTAGAGCTGGGAGAAAAATAGTAACATGAGTTGAGGAGCATAGAGCTAACGTAAAAAGAGAAGCATAAAAGTTGATGAGAAGACAACATGTAAAAGGGTAGCACACATGATCAGTAAATGGAAATAACACAAAGGAGTCACGCACACATAATGAGCGTGACACATGAAAAAAATTTGCTGAGCACATGAAGAATAAAAGTATGCTATGATCATTTAAATAAAAGAAAAGAAAAAAGGAGCTAAAGAAGGGCATGTGAATTATAAAATTACTCGGGTAACATCTCATTTGTTGATCAAAATCTCACCATCCCATCCATTGATTGAAGACGCAACACCCATCGTGGAATAAAACACATTCATCCATCAAATCATTCATGCCCCTTCGTCCTGACTCCACCATGTAGAACCACGACATAGCCATTATCTTCCATTCCCCATCTCTATCTCACCACCACAATGAAGCATTAAATATCCATTTGTGACTAGCTTAGAGAGGATCCTTAGCTGAACTTTGAATCCATGGATGAGCAACAATTTTTGGCTAAGATTTTCTTATTTTTTCATTACTTTTCTTTTCTTATATTCTCTTGGTAAGATTGTATTGGATTTGGAATGTGTGTTGTCTATAGTTAGTGGCTAGTCAGACACTAATTAAGATACTTTTGTTGATTAATTGGTTGGATTAAATACTAAATTTTACACTTTCCTTTAATTTCCCATGTATGCTACGGAGGTGTTCAATGAAATGCATGAGTGAATTTATGAGCTTTATTGTTTGATTTAAGGATTCTTAAGAGTTTGGTTAGTTATTTAAACATCCAAGGGTGTTAATTCAGAGGCTAATTGATCAATTAATCATTTAATTCAAGTGTTCATCAATTATAAAGGCAAGAATTAATGATTTATGTAGGATTGAGGTCTCAATTCAACATTAAGTTGTTCATTTCTTGAATCTTGAATGGTAATTCAAGATCATTTGCCAATGGACACAATTAGGGACTTTTAGGCCAGAATTAATCACAATTAGATTAGGATAAGGATAGTGGATACTAAGGGACAAATCCAAAGCTAGTCACAAGTCCATTATAAACCATAATTCATCCAATTAGGTATAATTTAGGAACTTTATTTCAATTTCATTTTACTCAATTTAATTAGATCAAAAACCCCTTCCCCCCAAATTAGGTAGTTCTAGGATCTTTTAACACTTCGAAAATCCAATTGAATATTGAACTCCATTTCTAAGGGAGATGACCTAGGTTGTGCCACTAACTATAGAATTTAATCTAACCTAGTTTTATTTTAAGGGTTACGTGACAAACCCGTTAAAATTTGGTGCCGTTGCTGGGGAATTGGATTCTCAACTGTTTGAGAAAGTTTTCTAAGTGATTTAGTTCTATTTTAGCTTTGTTTTGGTTATGTTTTAGCTTATTTTTTGTTTTATTTTAAACTTGGATTTGGATCATTTTGGTGTTGCACATTAACTTGTCTACTTGCTGAACAATATTAATTACTTGAAATGGATCCATATTATTATTTTAATCAAGGTATGATTGGTAGCATGACTGTTGGACTTTTTGGTATTGTTGTACTTGTTGTTCTTGTCTTTGTTGTTCAAGAAGGCTTTCAAGCATTGTCTTGAGATCATCCAACTACCTGGAAATCCCATCATTTGCAGAAGAATCAATGACAGACTATACTAAAATTAACTCAATTTGCATAAGAATCAATGATAAATTATACTAAAATTAACTCAAAATCAAGAAAATGAAAATTCAATGAAGCTAAGACTTATCTAACAATAAAAAGCACTCTAAAATATAGGTTAATCACACAAAAATAAACTCACAAAAATAAAGAAATTAAATCTAGAAAAGTTGGAAAATTCCTAAAAAAATTCAAAAAAATACTAAAAAATTAGAAAAAGTGTCTTAAATGTTGGAATTTGGCCAAAAAATGGTGCACCTAATTCGACACTTTGATCATACCACCATCCATATGAAGTACACCCAAATTACCACTATCATTATGAGACATGCCATGATTACCATAGGCAAGAGCTAGAATATCATCCTTACAATTATCATAAAGAATAAATGCAACAAGAGGTCCAGAGGGAACCAAGTTAGGACGAGAGAATGATGCAGCTAATGGAAGCCTTTGATATTCGAATGCAGTAAAGGGATGCCTACCATCTTCAATTCAAACAAGAAACTGAATGGTGGCGTCTTGAAAATCGACAACATTATGAAGGATTTAGGAATTCAAATGAATCAACCCACTTCAAGTGCTAATGAATTGACTGAAGAGCAAATTAGAAAGGAATGTATAGAGGAGGAAGAATCCTATTCACTAGGTAATATCCTTCCATCTTCTAATACTTTGCAATTTGTTGGAAATGAATGTAGTTTGCTTGATAGTACTATGACTACTGATGCATATAATGTTGTTGATTCTGAATTGCATGATGATGATGTTGATGAGGAAATTGTTGTTGAATCTCCTAATATAATTGATTATGGTAACTCATTGAGCAAAATTGACACATTTGTTGATGTTTATGAATCCTTGTGTACTGATGCACTTGGTATGTTTACACCTAGCTGTGACCATAGTGATGATTTCATTTATGACCCTATTAATGATGAATCTCTTAAGTCTAGGGTAGTAGATAAGTATGGGGGTAACTTAGAATGTGATGATCATTCTATTCCTAGTGTGGAATTGGTTGATAAGCCTATTGATAATACATCTCCTGAGTTTAGGGACAGCATAACATCTGGACTATGTGATATAGTTAATTTAAATGATTCTGTTGATTGTGTGTGTGTTGAATCCACTATATGTGATAGATGCTCATAGATTAATTCTTTCATTGAGACTAGTGAGTTCCTCACATATACTGATCAACATGATTCCTCACTAGTCCATGATGATAATACTGATGAAACAGTGAATGTAGCATGTGATACTGATATAGACAGTAAAATTATTGAGCAGCTTGTTGTTATTGATGATCAGACTCTAATTTGAAATGCTTATATGATGAATTGCATAAATGTCCTATGTGTATTGAGATTAATGAATTTTTTGGAGTCTGACAAGTCTATTGAATCCATAGAATCCTTTGTTTTCATTGAAATTATTATAAGACTGATTCTTTTGATCATCTTAGTATTGATGAGAGCATGCATAGTGATAGTGCTGATGTTGAAAATCCTATTGATGCTTGTGCTGTTATTGATACTAGTGAGAGACTAGATTTTGTTATTCATCATTGTTTATAATCTTGTAAGCCTACTGATGTCTCTATGGTCAAGGAAGATACTGTTTCTCTTGTTAAGAGTTTGGAACAAATTCTTGAAGTTAGTGAACTAATTCCCAACAATCAACAGACTCTCCTAACTGAGATTAAACAATTGTCAAATGCCTTGAACTTTAAAGACTGTGAGAAGTTGCAATTAGATTTTTCTGTTGATGTTGTGACTCTTACTAATGAGTCCAATTGATTTTATTGGTTTAGATAGATTTTAAGAGAGTTCAACGTTTAAATTTGATTTCAAATTTTCTTTCTTTAGTTTTAAATGTCTTAAATTTTACTTTTCTTCTTTTCTTGCTTCTGAAAATTTTGAATATGACTTTCTAAGACTATTGATGGTTGAGGAAGTCCATGAGTCATCACTGCATGATCAATCTAAATGCTTTAAAGTAGTGAGACTTAAATTTGTCCAATTAAGAAGGAATAAAGCTGTTTTAATTCTTATTTTTAATACTTATGATTAGTTTGTCTCTGATAGAGTTCTTCTTAGTTTAGGATTTAGTTCTTTTCTTTTCTGTATTGCTGTTCATTTTGTTTCTATTTTATAGGTAATAAAAGGTTGCTAACTAGCTACATGGGAATCTAAGCCACCCTTGGGATCTTCGATTCAAGTTTATCTAGTTGTACACTTTTCTTCCACTCTTTATATTATGTTGTTTATCTGTTTACTGAATTGTGTGCTGGCCTTGAGGACAATGCAATATTTAGGTGTGGGGGGAGAGCTATTTCATTCCATTTCATCTTTTCTTTGTCTTGTTAAAAAAAATTAAAAGAAAAATTGAAAAATTTTTGAGAAAAATTTTGAAAAATAGTGTGCTTTTTTTTTTAAAGAAAATTTTGTGAAAGTTGCAAGTTAAGATGATTGTAGCTTGGATTCACTTAGACATGATAAGTGATAGATCTTGTGTCTTGATTTAAGTGAAGTGGCAATGAATTTTATTTCAATGAATTATTTGATAACCATTAGCTGGTGAGGATTTGAGCCTTAATTGTTCATTTTTAGTGTGTATTCATCTATCTCTGCTTTCACTCTAGAACTTGTCTTGATTCTTTGTTAAGGCCACAATTGCATTTGTATGCATGAAAGTGATAAGGCATTCCTTTCTTTTATAACTAATGAGCCAAAAAGCTAACCTTAAATGCATTTTATCCATTGTTTAGCCACCTTGGACCTTGTTTTGTTTTGTTGTTGAACCATAGCCATTGAAAATATATTTCCACCTTGTTTAAAGATACCTTATGGATTTCAAGGAGCATTACATCCAACTAGGATGAGAATATGTGTGCTTTGCATCCATTAAGGCCATTGTTATTCAAAGAATTTGTTCTAAGAAAAAAAACTGGAAAGAAAAGAAAAGATAGAAAAGCAAAATAATAATAATAATAATGAATGAGAAGTTTGAAAAAAAAGAGAAAAAGTAATTGAAAATTAAAAGAAAGAAGTCTTTCAAATTGAGTTTGTAGTTGCCTATTGCTAGCTGGAAATAAGGCCTTGAATACATATTCTTACCTATCCTAGATTTCCATTGATTACTTGTGAAGTCCTAAGGTGTTCCATTTGTTGTTTGTTTTTCCTTTGTTCTTGTGTATCCATTCATTTCATTCTCTAGCCCTATTACAACCATGAATAAGTCCTATTGATTTGTGCATTGCATTCGGCATGGGTGGTGGAGATTTAGAAGCTTGACAAGTTAATGGTAGTGACATTTTGATAGGTGGAACTTGAGTGAATTACATTGCCTAAAAACTTGAGAGTTGAGAGTAAACACTAATCCAAGTGAGAGGCTATGCATTTTGATTCATTCCTTTCAAATGAAAGTGCCATGGATCTTGACGGGCTTGTCGTGCAACCCTCAAAATAAAACTAAGTTGATCTAAAAATATAGCTAGTGGCACAACCTAGGTCATCTCCCTTGGAAATGGAGTTCAATGCCTAATTAAGTTTTCTAAGTGTTCTAAGGTCTTAGAACTATCTAATTTGGGGGGGTTTGGTTGAATTAAACTAACCTAAAACTAAATTGAATCAAAATTTCTAAATTCTACCTAATTTTGCGAATTGTGAGTGATAATGGTCTTGTGACTAGCTTTGGAATTATCCCTTAGTATCCACTATCCTTATCCTAATCCAATTATGATTAATCTTCACCTAATAGTTCCTAATTGTGTTCAATACAAATGTATCTTGAGTTACCACACAAGAATCAAAAAATTAACAAGTTAATGTTGAATTGAGATCTCAATCCTACACCAATTCATTAACTCTTGTCTTTAAGATCAATGAACACCTAATTTGATTAATTAACTGATTAATTAGCCTCTGATTTATCATCTAAAAATGTTTAATTAACCAACTAAACATCAAGGATTTCTCAAATAGACAATTAAGCACGTAATCTCACTCATGCATTTCATCAAACACCTTCGTGGCATACATGGGAGATTAGAGAGAATAATGAAAAATTAGATTTAAATCCAACCAATTAATCAACAGAAAGGTTTCCTAATCAATGTCTAACCAGCCACTAAATAATTACATAAATTCTCAATTAAATATAACTCAACCGAGATTATACAAGAAAAAGAAAAAGTGCTGGAAAAATTAAAGAAATCTTAGCCAAAATTTTTCATTCTTCTCCATAGATTCAAGCTTCAACTCAAGAGCTTCCTCCTAGCTAGCCTCAAGAGTGAATCAAAGCTTCATGGAAGTGGAATGGAGATGGAGGAGATGGCTCTGGATGTGGTTCTATGTGTTGTGGACGAAGGGGATGGAATGGGCGAATGATGTAAGGTGAATGGGCGAATGACGGAGGGAATGTGTGTTAATGATGACCTCGTGAATGCGCGTGGAATCCGAGTGAATGAGGCATGATTCTCCTTTCATGTGAGTATTTTATTTTCCACGTGCTTGCTCAGCTCAATTGCTTCATTTGTTTCTCACGTGATAGCCTCTCTTCCTTCCTTGTCCGTAGCTTGCATGTGATATAAGTGTGGGTCCCACTTCATTTTATTTTATTATATTCCTCATGCTTCACATATTCTGATTCACTTCTTCTCCTTCGTGTTCAGCTCTTCGCTCATAATTCCGCATGCTTCTTCTTCATTTGCTTCTAAGTTCCTTCAACCCAGCTGCTCTTCCTCGTGGCTTCTTGCTTCATCTACGCTCTACTCCATACAACTCATTCTTCTCATACTCTGTTCAGCTACTGCACTTCTTCAATCTCCAGCTCAAAAAGCTTCTTCGTCCAGCCTGGTAGCTTCTGCATGTCGCGTTTCACGTTGCTGTCCAGGCCTCATGCAGCATCTTAACGTTCTTCATGTGGCTGTTTCTCTGTTCAGCAGCTCTTCTTCCCCACGCTGTAGCTGGTTCTCTGCATGTGAGCTTCTTCGTTTATTCTGTGTTTCTTCTCTCGTGCAGCTCATTCCAGACTTCAACTCGTTGTTTCCTTCATTTAACACAGCCCTCGAGTTCAGTCTAAAGCTTCTTCTCTCGTTGCCACTCTTTTGTTCTGCTCACATTTCCACGTAACATCGACTCTTGTTTCTGCTTCTTTATGGCTTTTGTAGGTGCTGCAGCTTCTTGTATGAGTGCAGAACCGGTGGCAACTTCCTCTATTTCTGCATGAGTAGGTTGTTCTCTACGAAAGGAATAAAGAAGTTGGAGCTTGCCTCATGTTGCTTAACTGGAAAGTGCTTCCTACGTCTTCCAACTCATGGCTTTCATGATTGTGTTCAAAGCCCATTAAAATCTACACAAAAGAATGGAAAAAATCAAGTGGAATTATCCACAAAATTATTTGAAAGAAATTCATGCATTAAGAACCAATAATTTGCAACTTAATTCCTTAAATGTAGAAATAACCAATTAAAATCAAATTCCATTCAATTGCCTTCATTAAGCCACATTTAATTATTAAAAAGGTTAAGTTAAAAGGAATAAAGTGTATAAAAATCATGCTTATCAAATTCCCCCACACTTAAACCTTTGCACTCCTGGGCAAAGCTCAAAATCCAAGTTAAAAGAATGAATTTGAAACACTCGGCTAGTAGAATGGCAAGTGGAAAAAGAAAAAGAAAAAGAAAGTGTAAAAATCACAAGTTAGAGACTAATCACAATATTTTCATCACTCCAACAATCAAAGATACTTTCACTTGCATCAAGAATTAAGCTTCATGGCAATATCATTTGAAAAGAATGAATTAAAATGCATAGCCTCTCATTGATTGGTGTTTACTCTCAACTCTCAAGTGTTTATGGGAAATGTAGATCACTCAATTTCCACCTATCAAGGTTCACTACCATAAGCTTGTCAAGCTTCTAAATCTCCACCACTCATGCCAAATGCAATGCACAAATCAAAGGACTTTATTCAGGGTTGTAATGGGGCTAAGGGAAATGAAATGAATGGATACAAAAATAAAGGGAAAAACTAAACAAAATGGATACCTTAGAACCTCAAGAGCAATCAAGAAGATTTAGGATACGAAAGAATGTGCTTTCAAGGCCTTATTTCTAACAAGTAATAGGCAACTACAAACTTAACTTGAAACACTTTTTTTTTTTTTGACTTTCTATGGCTTCCTTTTCTTTTTTTCTTCTTTTTATTTATTTATTGCTTTTCTTTTGTTTTCTTTTTTTTGTTTTTCTATCTTTTCTTCTCTTTGCATTTTTTTCTTTCTTAAAACAAATTCTTTGACTAACAATGGCCTTAATGGATACAAAGCACACATTCACCTATCCTATTTAGATGTAATTCTCCTTGAAATTCCTAAGGCATCTTAAAACAAGGTGGAAAAACATTTTAATGGCTATAGGCTAAACAAGAAAAGAAAACCAGGCTCAAAGTGGCTAAACAATGGATAAAGTGCATGTATGGTTGGCTTTTAAGCTAACTAGCTAAAATAGAAATGAATGCCTTATCATTTTCATGCATGCAAATGCAAATGTAGTCTCAACAAAGAATCAAGACAAGTTCTAGAGTGAACGGCTAATAGGTGAAAATACACTAGAAATGAACAATTAAGGCTCAAATCCTCACCAGCTAATGGCTAGCAAATAATTCATTGAAATCAAACTCATTGCCACTTCACTTGAATCAAAATACAAGATCCATCACTTATCATGTCTAAGTAAATCCAAGCTAATAATCATCTTAACTTGCAACTTTCACAGAAAAACTAAAAAAAAAAATTACACAATTTTTTTTCAAAAGTTTTCTAAAAAATTTTCAGTTTTTTATGGAATGACTCTCCCCCCCACACTTAAATATTGTATTATCCTCAATATCAGCACACAGTCCAGTAAACAGATAAACAACACAATATAAAAAGAGTGAAAGGAGAGAATACAACCGGATGAATTTGAATATGGAGAGTCTCAAGGTAGGCTAAGATTCCCATGTAGCTGGCTAGCAATCTTTTATTTCCTACAAAACAAAAACAAAATGAACTGTAATGTAGAAAAGAAAGGAAAACTAAATCCTAAACTAAAAAGAACTTTATCAGAGACTGATGATCGTGTCGAGCAATCTCAAATAAAACTAGGTAGCAAAGTAAATTTGTAGATAATGGTGCAACCTAGGTCATCTTCCCAAGGAGTTTGTGCCTTAAATTGTTTATGGAAGAATATTCTAAGTATTACTATTAGAATCTAATTTGGGGGTTTGATATGCTAGAATTTAATTGAACTAAAATTAACTGACAAGAATTAGAAATCTAAAACTAAGTTCAAGTGATTTATCAAGTAAATGAGGTAACTAGCTTTCAATTGGATTCCCTAGAGTTCAATTATCCTTGCTCTATTTAGCTTACCAATTTAGGATTAAGTTCTTGCTCTTTAGTGCATTCCTCATAGGGTTCTTGAATAACCATCCAAGATTCAATTCATCAATTGTTCAAAGAATTTTTGCAACCACAAGAAACCTTAAACAACTAATTAATTGGATTAAGAATAAGAACACACTACACTAAATTTGATTAATTTATGAAAGCTACTGCACAATTCACTCAAGATGCTAATTCACCAATTAGATTAATTAATCCCTCAAGCAATTAATTGCACAAAAGTTCTAGCTAACTAACCCAATAACCATTGCATCAATTAGCCCAAATTCAAGAGGAAATTAGAGTTTAATTGCACAGTACTAATTCTGGAATTTTCACAAACAGATGATGATCATAAATAATTCCAAAATTCAAATCAAGTTCAATCCAAGAATTAATTCAATCCAGTAATTCTAGCAATTGAATTTCTAAACCAAAAAGCTAAACCTAGACAAATTGATAAAGGAATTAATGCTAAAATCAAAAGATTGGGCAAGAGAGTTTTATCCAATTTCAATAGGAGATGTAGAGCTCAAATCTTCATCTAGAAGAATTCAATCTTCAGCTAGCCACCACAAGGAATTCAAGCTGCCATGGAAGGATTAAATGAAGGAGAATCAATCAAAGAAGCATCCATCAAGAAAGAAAGAAAAAATTCTTCTTCTTCAGCGCTGGAAATTCTCCTCCTCTCGATGTCCCCAGCCTTTATTTTTACGTTCTCCTCGTCCTCCTCTCAGCGTCCCCTCTTAAGTTTTTATATTCTTCTTCCCTCCTTGTTTACGTCTCTTTCCTTGTTTACGTCTCTCTTCTTTATTCACGTCTCTCTTCTTTTATCTCCAGCGTCCTTTTTAAGTTTTTATTTTCTCCTTCCCTCCTTGTTCACGTCTCTCCCTTTGTGCCAATTACCGTAGCTTTGCATGTGAAATAAGGTGTGGGTCCCATTCATTTTATTTTATTATTTTGCTTCACATATTCTGATTCATGCTTCCCACTTTTCACGTAGCTTCTGTTCTTTCGTGTTTCTCCCAGCTTCTTCTTCTTTTAAAAGCATCAGAACCCGTGGCTGCCTTCTTGATTGAATCACGTTGCTTCCTTTCCCACGTTGCTGCTACACCAGACTTCCTTTCTCTGTTTTCACGTCCAGCTCGTGATCCCCGTCTCCACATCAGGTTTAGCGTTTCTCTCGTTCAGCCTCTACCCGAAGAACCAAAAGCCAGCTCCCTCTCTTCTCCAGTTTACGTCCAGCTGCCTCTGCACGTCCAGAACCAGAACCAGTTCCCTCTCTTCTCTGTTTAGCTACTGCACTTCTTCAATCTCCAGCTCAAAAGGCTTCTTCATGGCTTTTGCAAGTGCTGCAGCTTCTTGTGTGAGTGCAGAACCCGTGGCAACTTCTTGTTTGTTTCAACCACGTTGCTTTAGCATGCTGTATGAGTAAATGGTTCTGCATCCAGCTCATGCAAGCCTTGAGCTTCTTCCTCTTTTGATGCTGATGCAACGTGAGAGTGAATGTACAACTTGTGCATGAGCTAGGGAGAAGGAAGTGAAAGCTTCCTCTTTTCCTTTAATCAAATGCTCATTCAAGCTACTTGCACATCAGAAATTCTGCACAAAAGAATGAAGAATATTCAATAGAATTATCCACAAAATTCATTTAAAATGATTTATGCATTTAAAATCAATTATTTTGCCAATTAATTCGTAAAGTGTAGAAAATGGTTACTAAACAAAATTCCATCTAAGTAAATTCATTAAGCCTTATTTAATCATTAAAATGTCCAAGTTTAGGAGAATAAAATAGATAAAAATATGTGTTTATCAAATTCCCCCACACTTAAACCTTTGCACTCCTGGGCAAAGCTCAAAATCCAAGATAGAATGATTTGAAACACCCGGCTAGTAGAATGATAAGTGGAAAATGAAAATGAAAAAGGAGTGTAAGAATCACAAGCTAGAGATTAATCACAACTCTTCAACACTTTAACAATCTAAGTTAACTTCACTTGCATCAAGAATTAAGCTTCATGGCAATTTCATTTGAAAAGAATGAACTGAAATGCATAGCCCTCTCACATGGTTAGTGTTTACTCTCATCTCTCAAGTGTTTATGGGAAATGTGTTTCACTCAAATTCCACCTATCCAAGCTCACTACCATAAGCTTGTCAAGTTTCTAAGTCTCCACCACTCATGCCAAATGCAATGCACAAATCAAAGGACTTTATTAAGGGTTGTAATGGGGCTAAGGGAGATGAAATGAATGGATACAAAAAGAAGGGAAAAAACTAAACAAATGGATACCTTAGAACCTCAAGAGCACTCAATGACAATATAGGATAAGGAAGAGTGTGCTTTCAAGGCTTTATTTTAATTAGTAACAGGTAATTACAAACTCAAATTGAAATACTTTTTTTTCTTTTGATTTCCTGTTGCTTTTCTTCTCTTTTTTTTTTTTTTGCATTTTTTTTTTCTTTTCTATCTTTTCTTCTTTTTGCATTTTTTTTTTTAAACAAATTCACTAACAGTGGCCTTAATGGATGCAAAGCACACATTCTTTCTTCCCAAACAGGTGTAATGCTCCTTGAAATTCCTAAGGCATCCTAAAACAGGGCGGAAATATATTTAATGGCTATAGGCTAACAAGAAAAGAAAATCAAGTCCAAAGTGGCGAAACAATGGATAAAATGAATGTATGGTTAGCTTTTTGGCTCTCTAGCTATAAAAGAAATGAATGCCTTATCATTTTTATGCATGCAAGTGCAAATGTGGCCTCAACAAAGAATCAAGACAAGTTCTAGAGTGAAATAAAGATAGGTGAATACACACTAGAATTGAATAATTAAGGCTCAAATCCTCACCAGCTAATCACTATCAAATAATTCATTGAAATCAAATTCATTGCCACTTTACTTGAATCAAACACAAGATTCATTACTTGTCATGTCTAGGTGAATCCAAATTATAATCATCTCAACTTGCAACTTTCACAGGAAAACTGAAAAGAATCATACTATTTTTCAAAAATTTTTCAAAAATTTGTCAAATTTTTTTTTTTTTGATTTGGAAAATAACATAAAACTAACTAAAAACCTAGAAACTATAAAAATAAACTAACCAAAATAAAACAAAACTAAAAATTTATTTGTATCCCCCCCCCACACTTAAACATTGCATTGTCCTCAATGCCAGCACACAATCCAGTAAACAGATAAAGACAACACACTATAAAAGGGGAAAGGGAAAGAGTACAACCGGGGTTTAGGATGGGTTATGAAGTTGGAGCTCCTCCTTGTTATCTCGTGGAACTCCTTCATAAAAGTGTTTGAGCCGATGTCCATTAACTTTGAATTTAGCTCCCGTTTGCTCATCCAAAAGCTCAACTGTGCCAAAAGGGAAAACATTAGAAACTATATAAGGACCTTCCCATTTAGAACGAAGTTTACCTGGCATAAGCTTCAGACGGGATTTATAAAGTAAGACTTTTTGGCCGACAACAAACTCTTTCCTTGCAATCATCTTGTCATGAAATGCTTTTGTCTTCTCTTTATAGATTCTTGCATTGTCATAGGCTTCCAATCTGATCTCTTCAAGCTCTTGGAGTTGGAATTTTCTGTGAGATCCTGCTTCATTCAAATCCAAATTACATTTCTTCACGGCCCAGTAAGCTTTGTGCTCTACTTCCACCGGTAAGTGACATGCTTTTCCAAATACCAGCCGATAGGGTGACATGCCAATAGGAGTCTTGTAGGCAGTCCTGTAAGCCCAAAGTGCATCATCTAGCCTTTTACTCCAATCTTTCCTATTCGGCTGCACTGTTTTCTCCAAAATTTGCTTCACCTCCCAGTTAGAAATTTCTGCTTGGCCATTTGTCTGAGGGTGGTATGGAGTAGCTACTTTATGCACAACACCGTACTTGCTAAGCAAGCTATGCATACTCCGGTTACAAAAATGAGTGCCCTGGTCACTGATAATGGCTCTGGGAATGCCAAACCTACAGAAAATGTGAGAGCGAACGAATTCTACAACCACAGAAGAATCATCAGTCCTGGTAGGTTTGGCTTTCACCCACTTCGAAACATAATCAACGGCCAATAAAATGTATGAAAAGCCAAAAGAAGTGGGAAAAGGTCCCATAAAATCAATGCCCCACACATCAAAGACTTCACAAAATAAGATAGGGTGTTGTGGCATTTCATTTCTCCTAGATATGCTACCTGTTTGTTGACACCGAACACATCTTTTACAAAAATTAAAGGCATCACGAAACAGGGTAGGCCAATACAATCCACTATCTAGAACCTTCCTAGCTGTGCGTTTTGAACTAAAATGACCTCCACATGCTAGTGCGTGACAAAAATTTAAAACAGAATCAAATTCTATATCAGGCACACAACGTCTAATCACTTGGTCACTACATAATCTCCATACATATGGATCATCCCAAATATAATACCTAGCTTCACTCCTAAACTTATTCAACTGATGTTTAGTCAAATCAACAGGTAGTTCAGAAGCAGCTAGATAATTCACTAAGTCTGCATACCATGGATACAAACTATGCACAGCACATAAATGCTCATCAGGGAAATCATCATCAATAGGTAAGGAATTTACTTTTGAAGCTTCAATTCTGCTCAAGTGGTCTGCCACCAAGTTTTCAGCTCCACTTTTATCCCGGATGTCAATGTCAAATTCTTGAAGTAGAAGCATCCATCTGATCAATCTTGGCTTTGCATCGGGCTTTTTCAGCAAGTACTTCAAGGCTGCATGATCAGTAAAGACAATGATTTTAGTATCAAGTAAATATGATCTAAATTTATCTAAAGCAAAGACAATAGCAAGAAGCTCTTTTTCTGTGGTTGTATAATTTGCTTGGGCCCCATCCAAAGTCTTGGATGCATAAGCAATCACATGGGACCGCTTATTCACTCTCTGGCTCAAGACTGCACCTACAGCAAAATTAGATGCGTCACATAAAAGCTCAAATGGGAGGGTCCAATCAGGAGGTTGAATAATGGGTGGGGAGGTCAAGCATTTCTTAAGTTCATTAAAAGCTGTTTTACATGCATCATTAAATTGGAAATCGACATCTTTTTGTAACAACTTAGACAATGGCAAAGCAATTTTACTAAAGTTCTGAATGAATCTTCTATAAAAACCTGCATGACCTAGAAAAGATCGGACTTCCCGAACACATGTCGGGTATGGTAGAGAAGTTATAACATCTATCTTAGCTTTATCTACTTCTATGCCCTGTTCAGATATAATATGACCCAATACAATGCCTTTTCGAACCATAAAATGACATTTTTCATAATTAAGTACAAGGTTCTTCTCTATGCATCTAGCTAGGACTCTATCCAGACTACATAAGCAATCATCAAAAGAGTTCCCATATACAGTGAAATCATCCATAAAAATTTCTATACAATGTTCAAGGAAATCACTAAAAATGGAAACCATGCACCGCTGGAAGGTCCCAGGGGCATTGCAAAGACCAAAAGGCATTCGTCTATAGGCATATGTTCCAAATGGGCATGTGAATGTCGTCTTCTCTTGATCCTCCAGGGCTATGCATATCTGAAAATACCCTGAAAATCCATCCAGAAAACAATAGTGAGATTTACCAGCTAAACGCTCAAGCATCTGATCAATAAATGGGAGAGGGTAATGATCTTTTCTAGTGACTAAATTTAGCCTCCTATAGTCAATGCAAACCCTCCAACTATTCTGTACACGGGTGGGCACCAATTCGTTATTTTCATTTCGGATCACTGTGATCCCTGATTTCTTTGGAACTACCTGCACAAGACTAACCCACTGACTGTTAGAAATAGGATATATTATACCAGCAGATAAAAGTTTAGAAACTTCCTTTTTAACCACATCCAGAATAAGTGGGTTCAGTCGCCTTTGAGGTTGCCTTACTGGTTTTGCCCCATCTTCTAACAAAATTCTGTGCATGCATGTATCAGGGCTAATCCCAGGTATGTCAGCTAAGGTCCACCCTATTGCTTGTTTTCTCCTCCTTAAGACCTCAAGAAGCTTTTCTTCCTCCTCTGGAATAATGTCACTAGCTACAATTACTGGAAGCTTCTCATCTTCCCCCAAGTAGGTGTACTTGAGATTGTCTGGAAGCGGTTTGAGCTCTAAGGTGGGAGCTTGCTCGACCGAAGGAATGAGTTGTTTGATTTCAATCTCTTCCATGCTAAATACCTGTTCAGACAACTCACAGACAGAAGAAACAACTTTCCCATCTTTGGGACTATTAGTAGAAGGAGTATGGGAAGAATCAAGAGAATCAGTAGTCAAATGAATATCAGTATCATGATTCCCTAAACTATCCAAATCAACATGCAAAGACTCATCAGTACCAGAAAGATCAACAAGACCAGTAAAATCAATAGATGTTCTAGAGGAAATAGAATCAATTTGATTAGTAATAGATTCTGTAGAGTTAATTTCATCATACAAGCTCAAAAATTCATCAATTTCTCTACATATAGTGCAAGAATGAGAGTCATCACAATTATGTTTCAAAGAATCATCAAGATCAGCAATATCATAGGATTCAGTCAACAAACTATCCCTAAAATCAGCACTGGCATCATCAACTAACATATCAATCAGGCTGATACTATAAACAGAGTTATCATCACAAGGATATTTCATGGCATCAAATATATTAAATTGTATCACATTGCCAGCAAACTCCATTTGAAGAGTACCTTCATGCACATTTATAATTGTTTTAGCAGTTTTCAAGAAAGGTCTACCTAAAATGAGTGGGGCATGTCTACTAGATCTATATCTATCATCTTTCATATTAAGGACATAAAAATCAGCTGGAAAAATTAAATCCTTTACCTTAACCAGAACATCCTCCAATACTCCTGAAGGATAAGCAATACTCCTATTTGCCAGCTGCACAACCACTCCGGTAGGTTTTAGCTCTCCCACCTGCAAAGATGAATAGACAGATTTAGGCATAACATTTATAGCAGCACCAAGATCAATTAAAGCATCAGAAAACTCAAAATTTCCAATGGTGCATGGGATTGTAAAAGTGCCCGGATCTTGACACTTAGTGGGCATTGTTGGCTGTATGAGTGCTGAAACATTCTTGCCAAAATTAACTTTTTCATTCCCTCTCAGACGCCTCTTGTTGGTGCATATCTCCTTGAGAAACTTGGCATATTTAGGAATGGTCTTGATTGCCTCCAACAGGGGTATATTGACTTCAACCTTTTTAAAAGTCTCAAGAATCTCTTTTTCTGCATCTGCTTCCGTTTGCCTCTTTCCCAAGGTAGGTCTATGTGGGAAAGGTAAACTTTTCTTTGGCTCCTTCTCATTATTAGGCTCATTTGGTGCGGCGTGTGTTTTTGGTGACGCCGACCTATCCATGGTGGTGGTATCTGAGGATCCCTGAACTTCTTTTCCACTCCTAAGAGTGATGGCACTGACATTGCTACTATTCCTCGGATTAACAACTATCTGTGAGGGTAATTGGCTTGATCCTTGGCTTTTTATCTCATTGAGAGAATTAGCTAATTGGCTAACCATATTTTCCAAATGCTTGTTCTGATTTTTCATGTTAGCCAATTCTTGTTTGTTTCTAGTCTCATTTTGATCCATCTTTTCCAAGAGTTGCTTCATCATAAACTCTATGCTGTTATTTTTTATGGGTTCCTCTTGGATAGGAACTGATTGCTTAAGAGGTTGGGAATACTGTGCATTTGGTCCTACAGCATTGTATCTATTTTGCTGTTGTCCTCCCCCATATCTCAGGTTAGGGTGATCCCTCCATCCTGGATTGTATGTATTAGAATAGGGATCATATTTTTGTTGCCCTTGTTGCATTGGCCTAACTGGAAACATCCCAGCACAAGCCTCTACCCTGTCTTCTAACATAGGGCACTGATCAGTATTATGTGTGGCCAAAGAGCATATATCACACAGGGGTCCTACCAAGGTAGTAGAGGAAGATGTCTATCCAGATGCATAACACTGTGGATAAGAATATGTCTGAGTAGGGTAGGATTGTGGTGCACAAGTCTGAGAAGGGATGGAGGATGATTGCTGCCGATCTAAAGCAAGCTTTTGGAGCACAGTGGACATTACTTCAAGTTTGCTTTCTATTCTCTGACCATAATCTGGAGTACACAATTCATTGACTCCTCTTGCTGTTTGCATTGATCTGGACCCAAATTGCTGAGCATTCTGAGCCATCTTATCAATCAACTCCCAGGCTCCTGTAGGTGTCAGATCACCTAAGGCTCCCCCAGAGGCAGCATCAATCATATTTCTATCCATGATCAACAGCCCCTCATAGAAGTACTGGATAAGCAACTGATCAGAGATTTGATGGTGAGGACAACTAGCCAACAATCTTTTGAATCTTTCCCAGTACTCATATAAAGTCTCTCCACTATTCTGTCTGATCCCACATATCTCCTTCCTTATTGATGCAGTGCGAGATGCAGGAAAGAATTTCTCCAAAAATAACCTCTTCAGTTGGTCCCAACAAGCAATGGCACCGGGAGGTAGATAGTACAACCAATCCTTGGCTAAACCATCCAAGGAAAAAGGGAATGCTCTGAGCTTGATTTGTTCCTCTGAGACACCTTGTGGCTTCATTGTAGAGCATACAACATGGAATTCTTTTAGATGTTTGTGAGGGTCATCTCCTGCAAGTCCCTGAAACTTAGGAAGTAAGTGAATCAATCCGGATTTAAGCTCAAAATTTGCATCTAATTCTGGATATTGTATGCAAAGATTTTGATAATGCACATTAGGAGCCGTCAATTCTCTAATAGTCCTAGCATGCATGTTATTATTCAAATTTGCATTCACATTCAAGTTGGCCTGAACATGCATATTCCTGTTAGCATTTATTTGATCTTGTTCAGCCATATTATCACTAGCAAATTGAAGTGCACAATCAATTCCTTGCACAGAATCAAAAGCAGATGAATTAGAGCTATTAATTCCTACACTATCTTTGTTTTTCCTAATCTTTACTTGTCTTCTAAGGGTTTTTTCAATTTCTGGATCCAAATCAATTAATTTTTCACTAAAACTTCTTGTCATACACCAATTAGACAAGCAAAAACTAAGAAGGAACACAAAAATTAACAAAGAAAAATTAAAACAAAAATTCCAGAAAAATTAGAAAAATCCTAGAAAATTCGAAAAAATACTAAAAAATTCGAAAAAGTGCTCTAAACGTTGGAATTTGGCCCAAAAATGGTGCACCTAATAGCTATGCTATTAATTTTGCTCAAAACACCCAAAAACTTTAAAATACAGAGTTTGAGAATTTTCTGGGCACTTTAAACGAAAATTCCAGCAAGCAGGCAAATTAATACGCAACACCGAAATTACCAAATTCCAAGTTCGAAACAGAGCAAAAATTCAGCTAAAATAAAATCAAAACAGAGATAAAACAAAACAAAAATACCTAGAAAACTTTCTCAAACAATTAAGAAACTAAACTCCCCGGCAACGGCGCCAAATTTGATGATCGTGTCGAGCAATCTCAAATAAAACTAGGTAGCAAAGTAAATTTGTAGATAATGGTGCAACCTAGGTCATCTTCCCAAGGAGTTTGTGCCTTAAATTGTTTATGGAAGAATATTCTAAGTATTACTATTAGAATCTAATTTGGGGGTTTGATATGCTAGAATTTAATTGAACTAAAATTAACTGACAAGAATTAGAAATCTAAAACTAAGTTCAAGTGATTTATCAAGTAAATGAGGTAACTAGCTTTCAATTGGATTCCCTAGAGTTCAATTATCCTTGTTCTATTTAGCTTACCAATTTAGGATTAAGTTCTTGCTCTTTAGTGCATTCCTCATAGGGTTCTTGAATAACCATCCAAGATTCAATTCATCAATTGTTCAAAGAATTTTTGCAACTACAAGAAACCTTAAACAACTAATTAATTGGATTAAGAATAAGAACACACTACACTAAATTTGATTAATTTATGAAAGCTACTGCACAATTCACTCAAGATGCTAATTCACCAATTAGATTAATTAATCCCTCAAGCAATTAATTGCACAAAAGTTCTAGCTAACTAACCCAATAACCATTGCATCAATTAGCCCAAATTCAAGAGGAAATTAGAGTTTAATTGCACAGTACTAATTCTGGAATTTTCACAAACAGATGATGATCATAAATAATTCCAAAATTCAAATCAAGTTCAATCTAAGAATTAATTCAATCCAGTAATTCTAGCAATTGAATTTCTAAACCAAAAAGCTAAACCTAGACAAATTGATAAAGGAATTAATGCTAAAATCAAAAGATTGGGCAAGAGAGTTTTATCCAATTTCAATAGGAGATGTAGAGCTCAAATCTTCATCTAGAAGAATTCAATCTTCAGCTAGCCACCACAAGGAATTCAAGCTGCCATGGAAGGATTAAATGAAGGAGAATCAATCAAAGAAGCATCCATCGAGAAAGAAAGAAAAAATTCTTCTTCTTCAGCGCTGGAAATTCTCCTCCTCTCGATGTCTCCAGCCTTTATTTTTACGTTCTCCTCGTCCTCCTCTCAGCGTCCCCTCTTAAGTTTTTATATTCTTCTTCCCTCCTTGTTTACGTCTCTCTTCTTTTATCTCCAGCGTCCTTTTTAAGTTTTTATTTTCTCCTTCCCTCCTTGTTCACGTCTCTCCCTTTGTGCCAATTACCGTAGCTTTGCATGTGAAATAAGGTGTGGGTCCCATTCATTTTATTTTATTATTTTGCTTCACATATTCTGATTCATGCTTCCCACTTTTCACGTAGCTTCTGTTCTTTCGTGTTTCTCCCAGCTTCTTCTTCTTTTAAAAGCATCAGAACCCGTGGCTGCCTTCTTGATTGAATCACGTTGCTTCCTTTCCCACGTTGCTGCTACACCAGACTTCCTTTCTCTGTTTTCACGTCCAGCTCGTGCTCCCCGTCTCCACATCAGGTTTAGCGTTTCTCTCGTTCAGCCTCTACCCGAAGAACCAAAAGCCAGCTCCCTCTTCTCCAGTTTACGTCCAGCTGCCTCTGCACGTCCAGAACCAGAACCAGTTCCCTCTCTTCTCTGTTTAGCTACTGCACTTCTTTAATCTCCAGCTCAAAAGGCTTCTTCATGGCTTTTGCAAGTGCTGCAGCTTCTTGTGTGAGTGCAGAACCCGTGGCAACTTCTTGTTTGTTTCAACCACGTTGCTTTAGCATGCTGTATGAGTAAATGGTTCTGCATCCAGCTCATGCAAGCCTTGAGCTTCTTCCTCTTTTGATGCTGATGCAACGTGAGAGTGAATGTACAACTTGTGCATGAGCTAGGGGAGAAGGAAGTGAAAGCTTCCTCTTTTCCTTTAATCAAATGCTCATTCAAGCTACTTGCACATCAGAAATTCTGCACAAAAGAATGAAGAATATTCAATAGAATTATCCACAAAATTCATTTAAAATGATTTATGCATTTAAAATCAATTATTTTGCCAATTAATTCGTAAAGTGTAGAAAATGGTTACTAAACAAAATTCCATCTAAGTAAATTCATTAAGCCTTATTTAATCATTAAAATGTCTAAGTTTAGGAGAATAAAATAGATAAAAATATATGTTTATCAGAGACTAACTAATCATACGTATCAAAAACCAAAATCAAAAATACTTTATTCCTTCTTAACTGAACAAATTTAAGTCTCACTACTTTAAAGCATTTGGATTGATCATTCAGTGTTGACTCATGGACTTTCTCAACTATCAGTAGTTTAAGAAAGTTATATTTAGCAAATTTAGGACCAAGAAAAGAACAAAAATCAAATTTAAGACGTTTAAAACCAAAGAAAGAAAATTTAAAATCAAATTTAAACTTTGAACTTTCTAAAAATCTATTAAAACCAATGAAATCTACTTGACTCTCATCAGTAAGAGTCACTGCATCAATGGGAAAATTAAATTGCAACTTCTCATAGCCCTTTAAGTTCAAGATATCCAAGGTATCTGGCAGTTGTTTTTCCTCAGCAAGGAGAGTCTGTGGCTTGTTGGGAACTACTTCACCAACTTCAAGAATTTGTTCAAGACTCTTAACAAGAGAAACAACATCTTCCCTGACCAAAGAGACATCAGTAGGCTCACAAAATTCTAGACAATGGCCAACAGTAAAATCAAGTCTCTCACTAGTATCAACAAGAGTACAAGGATCAACAGGATTTTTAACATCAACGCTATCATTATGCATGTTCTTATCAATACCAGTATGATCAGTAGAATCAGTATCATTAACAATTTCAATGCAAACCAAGGACTCTATGGGTTCAACAAACTTATCAGACTCCAAAAACTCATTAATCTCAATACACACAGGACTTATATGCATATCATCACATAAGCATCTAGGAGTAGAGTCTGATTCATCAACAAGCTGTCTAACAAATTCAATGTCTATATCATTATCACCACATGCTACATCTATTGCTTTATCAGCCATATCAACAGACTTCTTAACCAATTCTACACCAGGAACAAAATAATCATTGCATTCTAGGTCACCCCCACACTTATCTTCTACCCTAGACTCAGGAGATTCATCAATTGATTTAGAAATGAAATTTTCACTATAATCACAGCTAGGAGTAGACATCCCAAGTGTATCAGTATACAAGGATTCATGAACATCACAAAATGTGTCAATTTTACTCAATGAACTACCACAATCAACCATATCAGGAGATTCAACAATAATTTCTTCATCAACATCTTCATCATGTAATTCAGAATCAACAACATTATATGCATCAGTAGTCACAGTGCTATCATGTATACTAGAATCAGTTTCAACAAATTGTAAAACATTAGAAGATGGAAGGATATTACCCAATGGATAAGACACTTCCTCCTCTATGCATTCCCTTCTAATTTGCTCGTCAATTGATTCAGTAGCACTTGAAGTCGGTTGATTCGATTAAATTCCTGAATCCTTCAAAATGTTGTCCATTATTTGTTGGGTTTCGAGTTACAATCATAGCATTTGTTGGATTTGAATATTATAGGCCTCCAAATGCTTTATCATCCTCTCTTCCGAACTTGGTTCCCTCTGAGGCTCTTGTTGCATGTGTCTCTCATGGTAATTGTAAGGATGATATTGTGTCTCTTGCATATGGTAATTAGGGTATGGCTCTTGCATATGGAAGTTATAATATGGCTCATGATGATGGTGGTAATTTGGGTGTACTGCATATGGATTGTGGTATGGTTGGTAGTTGGGGTGAACTTCATAGGAATGATGGTGTGGTTGGTAGCATGGTGGTTGGAATTGTTGGTATTGTTGTGCTTGTTGTTCTTGTGTTTGTCTTTCAAGCAAGCCTTGAAGCATTGACATGGAATTATCCAACTTCTGAGAAATCCTATACTCTCTACAAGAATCATAGACACCTTGATTAGAATAGTAAGGATCCATTTAAAGCAAAGAAAAATGAGAAGCACAATCACTTTAAGCACAAATAAAATCACAAACAAATTATAACTAAAATTAACTCGAACTCAAGAAAATAAAAATTCAATGAAGCTAAGAAATTCCTAACAATCAAAAACACTTTAAAACAGAGGCTAATGACACAAAATCAACTCATAAAAAATAAAGAAATTAAATCCAGAAAAATTGAAAAATTCCTAAAAAAAATTCGAAAAATACTAAACAATTAGAAAAAGTGCCTCAAACATTGGAATTTGGCCAAAAAATGGTGCACCTAATAGTATTTCTATTACTTTTGCTCAAAACACCCAAAAACCATGGAAAACAAAGTATGAGAATTTTCTGGACACTTTGAACGAAAATTCTAGCAACCAGGACACTTAACGCGCAACACCAAAATTACCCGATTCCAAGTTCAAAACAGAACAAAAATCAAATTAAAACAGAATCAAAACAGAGCTAAAACAGAACAAAAATACTTAGAAAACTTTCTCAAACAATTGAGACTCCAAATCCCCAGCAACGGTGCCAAATTTTGACGGGCTTGTCGTGCAACCCTCAAAATAAAACTAGGTTGATCTAAAAATATAGCTAGTAGCACAACCTAGGTCATCTCCCTTGAAAATAGAGTTCAATGCCTAATTGAGTTTTCTAAGTGTTCTAAGGTCCTAGAACTATCTAATTTGGGGGGGTTTGGTTGAATTAAACTAACCTAAAACTAAATTGAATCAAAATTTCTAAATTCTACCTAATTTTGCGAATTGTGAGTGATAATGGTCTTATGACTAGCTTTGGAATTATCCCTTGGTATCCACTATCCTTATCCTAATCCAATTATGATTAATCTTCACCTAATAGTTCCTAATTGTGTTCAATACAAATGTATCTTGAGTTACCACACAAGAATCAAGAAATTAACAAGTTAATGTTGAATTGAGACCTCAATCCTACACCAATTCATTAACTCTTGTCTTTAAGATCAATGAACACCTAATTTGATTAATTAACTGATTAATTAGCCTCTAATTTATCATACAAAAATGTTTAATTAACCTACTAAACATCAAAGATTTCTCAAATAGACAATTAAGCACATAATCTCACTCATGCATTTCATCGAACACCTTCATGGCATACATAGGAGATTAGAGAGAATAATGAAAAATCAGATTTAAATCCAACCAATTAATCAACAAAATGGTTTCCTAATCAATGTCTAACTAGCCACTAATTAATTACACAAATTCTCAATTAAATATAACTCAACCGAGATTATACAAGAAAAAGAAAAAGTGCTGGAAAAATTAAAGAAATCTTAGCCAAAATTTTGCATTCTTCTCCATGGATTCAAGCTTCAACTCAAGAGCTTCCTCCTAGCTAGCCTCAAGAGTGAATCAAAGCTTCATGGAAGTGGAATGGAGATGGAGGAGATGGCTCTGGACGTGGTTCTGTGTGTTGTGGACGAAGGGGATGGAATGGGCGAATGATTTGTGGTGAATGGGCGAATGATGGAGGGAATGTGTGTTAATGATGACCTCGTGAATGCACGTGGAATCTGAGTGAATGAGGCGTGATTCTCCTTTCACGTGAGTATTTTATTTTCCATGTGCTTGCTCAGCTCAATTGCTTCATTTGTTTCTCACGTGATAGCCTCTCTTCCTTCCTTGTCCGTAGCTTGCATGTGATATAAGTGTGGGTCCCACTTCATTTTATTTTATTATATTCCTCATGCTTCACATATTCTGATTCACTTCTTCTCCTTCGTGTTCAGCTCTTCGCTCACAATTTTGCATGCTTCTTCTTCATTTGCTTCTAAGTTCCTTCAACCCAGCTGCTCTTCCTCGTGGCTTCTTGCTTCATCTACGCTCTACTCCATACAACTCATTCTTCTCATACTCTGTTCAGCTACTGCACTTCTTCAATCTCCAGCTCAAAAAGCTTCTTCGTCCAGCCTGGTAGCTTCTGCATGTCGCATTTCACGTTGCTGTCCAGGCCTCATGCAGCATCTTAACGTTCTTTACGTGGCTGTTTCTCTATTTAGCAGCTCTTCTTCCCCACGCTGTAGCTGGTTCTCTACATGTGAGCTTCTTCGTTTATTCTGTGTTGTTTCTCTCGTGCAGCTCATTCCAGACTTCAACTCGTTGCTTCCTTCATTTAACACAGCCCTCGAGTTCAGCCTAAAGCTTCTTTTCTCGTTGCCTCTCTTTTGTTCTGATCATATTTCCACGTAACATCTACTCTTGTTTCTGCTTCTTTGTGGCTTTTGTAAGTGCTGCAGCTTCTTGTATGAGTGCAGAACCCGTGGCAACTTCCTCTGTTTCTGCATGAGTGGGTTGTTCTCTACGAAAGGAATAAAGAAGCTGGGGCTTGCCTCATGTTGCTCAACTTGAGAGTGCTTCCTACATCTTCCAACTCATGGCTTTCATGATTGTGTTCAAAGCCCATTAAAATCTACACAAAAGAATAGAAAAAATCAAGTGGAATTATCCACAAAATTATTTAAAAGAAATTCATGCATTAAGAACCAATAATTTGCAACTTAATTCCTTAAATGTAAAAATAACCAATTAAAATCAAATTCCATTCAATTGCCTTCATTAAGCCACATTTAATTATTAAAAAGGTTAAGTTAGGAGGAATAAAGTGTATAAAAATCATGCTTATCAGATCTTATTTCTTGATGCAAGTGAAGTTAGTTTGGAATGTTGAAGTGATGAAAAGTTGTGATTAGTCTTTAGCTTGTGATTTTTACACTTCTTTTTTTATTTTCCTCTTTCCACTTGCCATTCCAATAGCTTTTCTTTTGATCTTAAGCTTTGCCCAAGAGTGCAAATGTTTAAGTGTGGGAGAATTTGATTAGTTTGAATTTTATACATTTTATTCTCCTTAGCTTAAGCTTTTTAATGGTTAAATAAGGCTTAATGGATTTACTTAGGTAAATAATTGATTTTTGTAGCCATTTTCTGCACTTTAAGAATTTAACTGCAAAATAATTGATTTTAAATGCATAAACCATTTTAAATGAAATTTTCTCCTATGTTTTTATGCATATTTTTGGCAAATCATCTCTCATGTTGATAAAGGAATGGATGAATCATGCTTCACAATTCCCACATTGAATCATGCTCCATGTTGCAGCGATACAAACAAATACTCCATATAGGAGCTCACTTGAACATGGTTTCATGCATAAACACATGGTCATTCACCTGCACAGTAGCACATTCCCACGTCTCAAGAAGGTAGCATCTCTATGGACTAGCCACTACACTAACACACACTCACTTTTACATCCACTCCTTCATACCCATGAGTCCAAGCACACATATTCATGCACGTAGAAACACACACACACGTTAAACCCATCTACTAACCCATGTTGCAGCCATAGTAACAAGAGCTAGCCATCATTCACTCCATTCCCTTCACTTCAAGCATTCACTCACACTCCACAACACTCATGAGTTATCTCACGTTGCCACACAACCATGCATTTGCCATTCTCACATGAACAAGCCATGGTTTAAGGAGAAGAAGGAACCTTAAACGTGGACAAAACAGTAGCTCAAGTGAACAGTAGCTGATGTGAGAAACATGGAAGCCATAAGCAGAAAAACATACACAAAGAAGAGAGGCTATGGGTTAGTGAGAATCCTCATATGAGACTTGTACAAAAGCTGCATGAGGAAAAAAAGAAGAAGAAGAAGCATGAGGGGATCCAATGTGGAAAAACATGTGGCAAGGAAAGGCAACACGTGACAGTAAATTGAATGAAGCGTGGGGCTGCAGCGAGAATAGGAGGAGAAGTCACATCAGTAAAACATGAAGCAAGCAAGCTTGAGTTTCTGGTTAAAAGATGCTGGAGCTAAAAATGTAAGAGGGGAAGAAAGTGGAGAGGAAGAGCACGTGGTTGGAACAGACGTTGAGTAAGATGAGAGAAGGCTGGAGCTGGGAGAAAAATAGTAACATGAGTTAAGGAGCATGGAGCTGACATAAAAAGAGAAGTATAAAAGTTGATGAGAGGGCAACATATAAAAGGGTAGCACACATGATCAGTAAATGGAAATAATGCAAAGGAGTCATGCACACACAATGAGCGTGACACACGAAAAGAATTTGCCGAGCACGTGAAGAATAAAAGCAGCCTATGATCATTTAAATAAAAGAAAAGAAAAAAGGAGCTAAAAAGGGGCACGTGAATTATAAAATTACTCAGGTGGCATGTAATACCATAAATTCCAGCTCATTTCCTGACATTCATAAGCTTCACCTCATTATTTTCATAAGAGCATATAAAGAGGGGGATGAAAATAATTGGTTTATTTGCGTTGCACTATACTTAAAAATTTGCAATCGTTGTCACATGGACTGTGTGAGCTTGTGTTATGCATTCTCATATTTAATTCCATCATTATAACTCACTTAAATCACAAAAACATGCCTATAATTCATGGAAACCGAAATGGAGCTCAAAATAAGCAAGCACATTTTCAGCTAGATTTGCTCCATTTCTTGACCCAACTTTGGAAAATCATAACTAAATCTAGAAAATTCAAAATCATGCAATCATGGTTATTCTAGAAATATTAGGATGTCTAATTCACACTAAAAATATGCCCAGGTTACAACATTCATTACAAAGGACGTTTGACATCCAAAAACCTACTAAGTTCGCTGGCTACCCGGACTGCTGTTCAGATTAGTAATACAAACTTCTAAAATTCAAAACTAACTCTATAAAAATAGAAATCACACAAATTTGGTCATTATGGAAAGAAAAAAATGTTAAATTAATGCTAAAAATAATTTTAGAATGAAACAGATACATTTAGCCATTGTAATCCTATGGAATAGTAACTAAACTCCTGGGGTGCCACTGCTACTAATAGCCAATTTCAAAAATATATAACTCTCTGATCAGACCTCCAAATGAGGTGGTCTTAGTGGCCATAGAAATCTTATGACCTTTCATTTATGTAAATAAAATTTCACAAGCATTGGACACCATTTGGCCATCGGGAGACACAAAACACAAAACTACCAGTATAAATAGTGCCCATACCAGAAACAATAGAAAATCCCAACCTTGAAAATTCATCAAATATTCTCTAGACCTCTGAAAATGATGTTCTTTAACCTCCCAAAAGCTTTCAATGAGACCTAATTTCATGCCAACTTTTAGAGCAAGACTAACTCATTTGGCTAAAAAGTGACATAAGGTTTCATTATGGTCAATTTTGGCTCCATATTGGGTACCCAAGTTGCCAAATGGATTTTCCTTAGTCTTGGCACCTTTTGGGCAAGTTTAAAAGCTTATTTGAGATTTGTGTGAGCTGTCCAAATGATCCCAAATCTCATGCATCTCATTTTGGCCATTCAACCCACACTTATGCATATTTCCATCAAACTTCCATAATGCATAATTGGATATTCAAAACTCAAATTGTATTCTAAAGTTCATACATCATATTCATGGCTCTAAACATTACATAATAGTATATTTACATATGTCTCAAGGTTCATTGTACATATACAACATCATAGACATTAAAATACATAAGTATGGTTCCAAAATGGCTAAAACCAAGGCATAAGTTTGTCAATCTCCTTCCTTTAATGCTGTTGGCTCCCATTAGCATATCCACTTAGTTCACATAGCATGTTAGATCATTAAAGAGGAGGGGATGAGATTCAAAGAATCCCAATAGCTCATCTCCCATTCAATCATACATAATATGTGCAAAGCAAGCTTTTTAAATGCATGCATGGTGAAAATGTAAGACATGCATATTTTAAAAATAATCTTGGCATGTGAATCAATCATATAAGACATCTAAGAGCTCACCAAGTGCTTAGATTGGCCTTACACTTCTCCTTATGGATTTTGGACTTGCCTCACCCATTCTTTAAGAGCTTTGGATTCAACTATACTCTTGGGAGCCCACTTTGCTTTTGGGAAACTCTTTACTTTGTCTCAACCAAGCTCAAGGGCTCTTGGCTCATCCTCACCCAAGGGAAGAGTTCTTGGCCTCTCCACACTCAAGCAAACTCATACAAACATCATGGATTCATTTAAAATATACCATAGCATCAAGGATCATGGCATATAAAGGCATACTAGCATACTTTCCATGGCTTGAAAATATACTTACACACATTCTAAAACAAGCTAAACACACATCCATACATGAGAGAAGGTAGAGAGAGCTACCTTATATACAAGCACACACTTTTTCCTTAGCTTTCAAGCCTCCTCTTTTGGCTACACACCCAAAATTTGGTGGAGATGGTTTCTCTTGGCCTAGATACAATTTATGGGAGCCAATTAGGTCCATGAAACATATTCTAAGGCTATATCACTTGGTAAAACACTAGATTGCTTTATAACCCCCATAATGGTCCATAAAGGCACCTAATGAAGCAACACCCCTCAAATGACTTCTAGGCCTCATTCTTTCCTTTCAAATATGATTCTTGACTCCTTTTAACCCTCTTGGAGTCATCACATCATTAAAACAAAAGGCCTAGCACCATGTTGCTTCTTTAGGTCATATTATGGAGTCTAAGACACCAAATCACTTTCCATGAGTTCTAAATTTTTTTCAAGGCCTCCCCTCACTTTCATTCATCAGATATGACTTAAGAATAGCCTTAGAAAAATTTAAAACTCTCCCCCACACTTAGAACTCTTCTTGGCTGAGACATGCCTAGGTTTTGGGCTTCATGGAGTTTTCTTTATTTTCTTGAAGGGAAAAGCTTATGGGGAGCATTTTTGGTGTCTCAAGAACTCATTTATACTCTAAATTAGACCTATGAAGCATCACATAAATTCAGAATTTGAAAGGTGCACTAGAAACCCTAAGTTTTGCATCTTGAATCCTAATGCCTATTTCATGGTTTCCTTTGCATATTCTTATTCCTTTCCATTAAATACCTAAGAATCATGCTTGGTTGGGCTTGAAAATCAGATCTTTCTATAGTTCTTAGGCTAGGTTGAAATGGAGAAGAAGAGCCATGGAAGATATGAACCATAAGATGTATTTTTACCTTATTTTCTTGCTTAGTTTGGCTTGAATCTTGATTTCTCCAAGCTACTCTCTTCAAATCCAAACTTTCCCTTAAATATCTCCCTTGAATCAGATTTATAAACCTTATTTTAATCCAAGGAAACAAAGGAGAAGGGAGGAGAGGAGGTGTGGATGAAGAAAAGCAAGGAAAATTACCATGAAAACATACCTTAAGCTTGGTTTTCTTCCTCCTTCTTCTTCCTCTCTTGGGTTCCTCTCCCTTAGGATTTTGCTTCAGGTTTAGGGCTGGAAAATCAAAAGAGAAATGAGGGCAAGTGTGAGGCACCACCTAGATATAGGTAGGGAAAAATGACTTTTTCAAAAATTTCAATTTTGCCCTTCATACTTTGCATTTTTGTTTCTCCTTTAATTTAGCTCCCTTTTGAGAAATGTCTCTTCTATTATAAAATTTAGGTTCCCAATTAAGAAAAATGCCTTTGGAATCACCCAAATCGGAGCTAAAACCTTTTCGAATGAATCGGTCAAAGTTCGAATCAACTAACATTGGAAAAATTACACCGAAGGGTCTTTGCCGGTCCCGAGGCTTCCCATGGTTTTTAGAGCCTCTGAGAACCCTGGAGAACTCAAAACTTTCATTTAAAAAGCCCTTCTGTATGTTTTCCAAAAAGTCCACTTATTTATGAAAATGCCACTGGCTTTTTGACAAATTTTTTGAATCACCCCGACCCCGATTTCTGGATAACTCAAGGCTCAAATCCTCATTTTCTATTATTTAAAATTTTATTCAAATTTTATTTGGCCTTGAATCACTCATCTCAGGGGACTTGCTTTGAAAACGTGCTCGTTTCCGTAGTTTAACGAAAACTGGACATTACATAGCATCTCATCCATTGATTAAAATCTCACCATCCCATCTATTGATTAAAGACGCAGCACCCATCGTGGAATAAAGCACATTCATCCATCACGTCATTCACGCCCCTTTGTCCATACTCCACTACACAGAACCATGACATAGCCATTATCTTCCATTCCCCATCTCCATCTCACCACCACGATGAAGCATTAAATATCCATTTGTGATTAGCTTGGAAAGGATCCTTGGCTAAAGCTTGAATCCATGGATGAGCAATATTTGTTGGCTAAGATTTTCTTATTTTTCCAACACTTTTCTTTTCTTATATTCTCTTGGTAAGATTGTATTGGATTTGGAATGTGTGTTGTCTATAGTTAGTGGCTGGTTAGATACTAATTAGGATATTTTTTGTTGATTAATTAGTTAGATTAAATACTAAATTTTATACTTTTCTTTAATTTCCTATGCATGCCACGAAGGTGTTTGATAAAATGCATGAGTGAAATTATAAGCTTTATTGTTTAATTTAAGGATTCTTTGGAGTTTGGTTAGTTAATTAAACATCCTAGGGTGTTAATTCAGAGGCTAATTGATCAATTAATCATTTAATTCAAGTGTTCATCAATCATAAAGGTAAGAATTAATGATTTGGTGTAGGATTGAGGTCTCAATTCAATATTAACTTGTTAATTTCTTGTATCTTGGGTGGTAATTCAAGATCATTTACCAATGGACACAATTAGGGACTCTTAGGCCAACATTAATCACAATTAGATTAGGATAAGGATAGTGGATACTAAGGGACAAATCCAAAGCTAGTCATAAATCCATTATAAACCATAATTCATCCAATTAGGTAGAATTTAGGAACTTTATTTCAATTTTATTTTACTCAATTTAATTAGATCAAAAACCCCTTCCCCCCAAATTAGGTAGTTATAGGATCTTTTAACACTTAGAAAATCCAATTGAACATTGAACTCTATTTCCAAGGGAGATGACCTAGGTTGTGCCACTAACTATAGAATTTAATCCAACCTAGTTTTATTTTGAGAGTTGTGCGATAGACTTGTCACCTAGATCCATAATGTGTTCCATGTCTCCTAGCTAAAAAGTACTTGCCAGACCTCTCACATGCAATAGAATATGAGCATATTCAACTGTAGGATAACCTTTCCAATGCGGTGATGCCAAAGAGAATCATTGACACTAAGGTCAAATAGTTTAGAAACAAAAATATTCCTCTGGTGAAAGTGATCTGGAAGGGTTTGTCTTCAGATGAGGCAACCTGAGAGCTCAAGGATGATATGAGGAAGCAACATCCATAGCTCTTTGAATAAGATACATATCTTAAATTTTAAAGACAAAATTTATTTTTAGTGAGATGAAATGTAATAACCTGCTTTTTAGAAATTGAATTAAAATCGATAGATTGACACTGGAATACCTTAAAGCAAAGAATATTGAAATTAAATGAGATTAGAATGAAAATTAGAACATCTCAAAATGTGGCTTAGAGCTTAAGGATAGTCGAAATTAGAGATAAAACGGCTGAATGAATTTAAAGAAAATGTAGTGGTAAAATTATAATTTCAAATAACCTTTTGAAAACTCAAAGGAAGGAGCTTTAATTGAAAAAATTGAGTTTCTCAAGATTTTCAGAAGCCCTTAAAACCATAGGAATCCCTAGAATTGTTAAAACCCCTCCAACGTACATTTTAGATTATTAATTGACCAAAACTTTGACTAAAAGATTTGGTAAGGTTTTAAATCCAATTTGGGTGAATCTAAAGGCATTTTATGAATGAGAAAACCTAAATTTTATGATGGAAGAGATAGTTCTAAAAAAAGATTTGAAATTAGCTTAAAAGGAGAAAACAAAATTTAAGGACAAAGTTGGAGAATTTTGAAAATGTTATAAGATACCCCTCCACCCTTCTAAAATCACAACCCACCTTCTTCTTCTCCTCTTTACTGACATTCTTCTGGCCAAAAATAGAACCAAGGGCAATCTTGAGTAGCATCAAAGAAGAGGGAGCAAGGAAGACGAAAACAAGCTTGAAAAGGGTAAGAATTGGTCACTTTTCATGCTCTTCTTTCTACTAAAGTTCTTCTTCTCTTTCTCCTCTCTCTTCTCATAGTTTTAATGTCTCGAATGGTGGTGATTTGTGGCTGCTTCAATAGAGGGAAGGAAGAGTTTGAAGGAAACTTTGGAAGCCTAAGAAAGTACTCTTAACAAACTTTAAGAAAAGGTATGTTTTACCATGAATAGCTTGTTTCTTCTTGGCTTTCTCTTGCTTCATCATTTCGGCCAGACCTAGGGTGCCATGTAGGAGATTTGATTTTGATCCAAACTTGATAGAAATTGGGGTTTTAAAGCCTAAGGAATCATATGGAAGTAATAGAACTAAAAAAGATGCTATAGATAATAAGTTATAGAAATTAGAGTTTTGATTGCAGCTAAGGATTTATGAAGCTTTCTAATGATAATGTAACTTATGTAAGAGCATATTTGGGTTCTTAAGAGATCTAAGAAGTTTCACAAGTCTCATTTCCCTAAGAAAAAGAAATAAGACTCCATGGGTGCTCATGCTTGCGTGTATCTCAACCATGGATGGTTCAAGGTACCTAGTGTAATATCCAGTTACTCAAAAAGGCTTAAAACTAATTGGTTATAAAAGGAAGTCCCCTAGATGGAAAAAATTAAGGCCAAACAAAATTAGAGCAATAATCTAGACATCAAAGAATGAGAATATAAGGCCAAAGATGCCTAGAAACTAGAACTAGAATAGCTAAATAAAATTTGACAAAAAGGTAATGGCATTTTCATAAATTCAGGTAACTTTTAGAAAACTCAAAAGAGAAATTTTTAAATAGGAAAATTAAATCCCTCAAGGTTCTCAGAGACCTTAAAAACCATAAGAACCCCTAGAATGATTAAAACCCCTCTCGTTTGTAATTTAGAGTATCGATTGATTGAAACTTTTACTGATTCATTCTAAAAGCCTTTTAATCCAATTTGGCTGAAACCAAATGATTTTATGAATTAGAGGACCTAAATTTCATAATAGAAAAGATGGTTCTTAAAAAGAAGTTGAAATGAGTCCAAACAAAAGAGACCAAGAAGAGGGACTAAATTATAATTTTGAAAAAGTGTTAAATGAGCCCCCTAGCTTCTTAAAATCATGTCCCTCTCTCCTCTCTTCTTTTAACCAACTTCCATCTACTCCAAAATAGAATTTAAGGTAGTCTCAAGTGGCGTACAAGAAGGAAGGAAGAAGAAGGAGAGACACCTAGCAAAATAGGTAAGAAATCTATGGTTTTTCATGTCTTCTCCTTCACCAATCTTCTCCTCTTTCTCCTCTTTTCTCTTATGATTTTAATGACTAATTTAGGATTGATTTATGGTTGGTTCAATAGGATGAATTTAGAATTGGAAGGAGAAGCTAGAAGCACTTGAATGCTCCTTGAAAAAGCTTTAAAACAAGGTAAGAACCATGGCCTTCCTTGCTTCCTCTTACTTGTTCTTCCCAGGGGTGTGTTCAACCAACCTTAGGCCCATCAAGGAGGAAATGAATTTAAGCCAAAATGAGGAAGAGAGAAAGGTTTTCACATATGAGAAATAAGAATGTACAATTAGATTTAAAAGAAAAGAATTAGAAATCAAGTTGTATGACTTAGTGTTTCTGTTGCATCTAGCCATTTTTAAAGCTTTCTAATGATAATCTAACCTATGCAAGAGTATGTATAACTCCTTAAGATATTTACGAAGCTTCACAAGTGCTAATTCCTTAAGAAAAACCAAGCGAATTCTATGGGTACTTCACCTTGGGTATGTCTGAGCTTAGAGAAGATGGAGCACCAAGGGATATTTTTTTTCGATTCTGAGGATAGAATGGTCTAGATATGATTAATAAATATCAAAAAAACTATTGGTTAAATTTAGAAGCCATGGTTCATGAGATGAAAGATTAGGTTCCATTTTAAGGCATATAGAAGCAACTTGAGTTTAGGCTCTTTGAATTGAATTTATGATGACTTGAATGAGTTTAAATAAAGTCAAGAGACATAGCTGGAATGAGAAAGTAGAGCTAAGATCATGAATTCTAAAAGTTTCTTTATTATGCTCTTATATGGTACCATAATCCCATTATAAGATAAAGTAAACTTATGTAGAGTTTATGTGAGGCTAAAATTGGTTCCAATAATGAATTTGTGTCTTATTTGATGTATCTAAGGCAAGTGAATCAAGATCACCCTAGGTGTATATGTAAGGCCGAGAAGGGGAAGTAAAGAGCAAAGGAAAAAGTTTGTGTTTCTTGGCATAAGGTAGCTCTCTAACTATTCTTGCATGCATTTCTTGGATGTTTGAGTGCATTTTGAACCATGTGACATGTTTGTTGCCATTATCTACTTGTTATGGTACCATTATGCTTCTTGAATGACATTTTGAATGCAAAAGTGGCTTGAATGGGTATGGTTATGCCAAAAGCCCCTTAGAATGGGTGAAATAAAGCTAAAAGTCTTACGAAAGAGTGAGACTAAGTCAAAAGTCCTTAAAAGTGGGTGAGGCAAATCTAAAAGTCCCAAAGATGGGTAAGGTTAGACCAACATCCTTTAGAGCCTATATTTGAGATATATAAGTTATAGGATGTGAAAGCATGCTTATGTATATTTACCAAAAGCTTTTATGATATGCTTACTGTAACACCATAATTCTAAGACTCAACTCATGCAATTTCCATGCCTCATTTCATGCTAGTTCTATGGAAGGCAACATAATGGCATTGGAAATCATGAATAAGTTACATTTCACCATAGGAAAAATTCTTCATTCAGAGTGTAATACCATAATTTCTTAGCTCATTCCATGTTATCTTTATACCTTATATCAATCAATTCATATGAGAGGCAAGAAAATGGCATTAAAATATTGATTATTTTTGCGTTGCGTCACGTATAAAAATTTTGTTTGGTGTCACGTGAATTGTGTGAGCCATACAACACATGCCCATATTTAATTACATGGATAAAACGCTTTTGGATCATCAAAAGTGGCATACATCTCTAGAAACTCGAAATGAAGCATAAAATATGGACATTTATTTTCGGCCAGCTTTGGCTTATTTTTGTTATAAACTTCAGAAAATTATAACTAATTCTAAAAAAATTGAAATCATCTATTATTAGTCATTCTAAAAAACTATAGATGTCTACTTCATATTAAAAATCTGTCCAAATCATAACATCCATCATAGAGGATGCTTGACATCCGAAAATATCTAGGGGTCAAACTGTCCCCTAGAGCTGTCATAGAATTCTGTAGAAAACTTCAAAAATGTCCAATTAATTTCAAAAAAATCCAATCTATGGAAATGATACCAATATGGATAGCTGTGGATGTTAGCTAGAGGGAAAAAATAACTCTAGACTAGCTCAGGTATGCCTAGACCTCAAAATCTAATCAAATAGTAACTGAGGTTGGGTGAAGTTCCTAATACTAGACAGAATCTTTAAAAATTCTTATCTCCCTCTCTAGACCTCCAAATAAGTTGCTTTTATTTTTCATACTTCACTACAAATGTCTAGTTTCTCTGTATAAAATTTTGTGACAATTAGACATCATTTGTCGCATGAGTGACAGAATTTAATTTCGGACCAGTGTTACAGTACCAATGACCAAAACTAGAAAAATTTCCAATTTTAACAATTTTCCAAATATTCCCCAGACCTCCAAAAATTACCAACTTTAGCTTCCTAAAAGCTCTCAATAAGCATGCCAAATTTCACACCAAAAAGAGCTCATCTGGATAAAAAGTGACATAGCCTCATGAAATGGTCATTTTTGCTCCCTACCAAAAGTCACTTTTGTCCAAATGGCCTCTTTTTGAGTTTGGCACCTCTTGGGCAAGTTTAAAAGCATAATTATGACTTGTGGGAGCTTCTTAAATGGTCTCAAATCCCATGCATCTAAATTTGGTCATTCCACATCTAAGAATGCATAGTTGCATAAAGCCATCCAAGAGCCAATTTGCATAATTTCATGGATTTAGTGTCACATAAGGTCTACACTATATTCATACATCATTTTACATTTGTTCATGGTCTTACATCACAAAAATAATATGTACAAGCTCACTTTGACATTCAAATACAAATAAGGTTACGTAATATACAAAATGCAATCTCTCAAGGTCTTTAGCTTGCACTCCTTGTTTCTTGATCATCACCTAGGCATTTCAAGATAATGGAGGGAAGTAGAGTGAGATTCCTAGAATCTCAATAGCTTACACACCCATTCACACATACATTCAAAATATAAATACATTAAAATCTCAAATGTACAAACATAAAGTGTATAATACCACATTTCCATGCCACATTTCCACATCAATCCATTTTTATGCTCTAGGGACTTTTGGTTTTGCCTCACCCCATTTCTGGGACTTTTGAATTTGCCTCACTCTTGGCCTTGGGCCTTTTGACCTAGCCTCACCCATCCAAGGGACTTTTGGTCTAGTCTCACCTATGCCTTGAGACTTTTGGCATATCCTCACCCACTTTAAGGGACTTTTGGCATCACCTTACCCTTGAGAGCCATTCTCACAATTAATGGCATTCAAGACAACACATTGGTACCAATGTAACCTAAAGACATCAAGTGGTGAAATGTCCAGGTTTCGTTAAATGATGGAAAAGGGCACGTTTTCAAAGTAAGCCCCCTAAGATAAGTGACTCAAGGCCAAATAAAATTTGAATAAAATTTTAAATATTATAAAATGATTATTTGAGCCTTGAGTTGCCCAGAACTCAAGGCCAGGGTGATTCAAAAAATTTCCCAAAAGGCTAGTGGTATTTTCGTAAATAAGTGGACTTTCTGGAAAACCTATAGAAGGGCTTTTTAAATGAAAGTTTTAAGTTCTTCGGGGTTCTCAGAGGCCCTAAAAGCCATGGGAAGCCCTGGGACTTGTAAAGACCCTCCGGTGTAAGTTTTCCCACGTCAGTTGACCTAAACTTTGACCGATTTATTCAGAAAGGTTTTAGCTCCAATTTGAGTGATTCCAAAGGCATTTTTATTAATTGGGAACCTAAATTTTATAATGGAAAAGACAGTTCTAAAAAAGGAGCTAAAACGAAGGAGAAACGAAAATGCAAAATATGAAGGGCAAAATTAAAATTTTTGAAAAAGTCACTTTCTCCTCCCTATATATAGGTGGCGCCCCACTTTCCTCCCCATTTGGAATCAGAAAGTTTTGCATAATTTCAGAAGGGAGAGCTAGGGTTTTGGGCACACCAAGAGAGAAGGAGAAGGAGAAAAAATTCCAAGGTAAAGGTAGGTTTTTATGTATGTTTTCATGCTTTTTCTCCACCAATTTCTTCTCCTCTTTTTCCCTCTTCTTCTCCACAATGTTTTCTGAATTTTTGAGGGCTTTTTTGAAGGGAGAACAGAGGGGAAAGTTCAAATTTCAAGTAAGAAGGCCAAGGAAAGCAAGAACAAGCAAGGAAATCTAAGGAAAACAAGGTATTTTGCAATTCTTCCACTTGGTCTTCTTCCTCCCTTCCTTGAGCATTTCGACCTAGACCTAGACAGACCTAAGGAGTCAGATTTTTAGCCAAACCAAATGTAACACCCCGAAATTAATTAAGGTGTTAATTATGGATTAATATTAATTAGGGATAATTAATAGAGCATAATTGAGCAAGTTAGTGAATAGGTGTTCTAGAGAGATAAATTGTTAATATGGGTTAAGAATTTATTTAGGATAGAGATTTACATCTAGGCCCACATTAATTAAATCATGATAAGAGGCTAATGGAGGCCCAATGAATTAGAAGTAGACCCAAACTAATTTAATGAGATAGAGGCCCAAGATTTACCTTGTATAGGCTCAATTAAGTGGCCCAATTATCCTTGTGCAGACCCAAGCCCTTGAGCCCTTCAAATTAGGCCCAAATCCCATTAAACTTCAGCAACCCAACACTTAAAAACTGGCCCAAAAGAATTCTGCAGCCCAACAAGTGAAAACTGGCCCAATAAGAAAAATCTGAAACCCAATTGGATTTGGACTTGGAGCAACCCATGACCCAGCCTTTTAACCCAACTTAAACCCATCTAAACCCTAATGCTTCAGCCACCTTTCCCTTCATTTGCTGAAACACAAAAAATAGAAGAGAAATTCGGAGGTAAGGAGAGGAGGCTAGGGTTCTTGACTTAAATCCATCTTTTCTCACATTTGGAGCAAGATTTGGCCAAGGTAATAGTTATACAACTTAATCCCCTCATCTTCCTCTTTAATTTGGTCCGATTAGTTTTTCATTTGGAGAGATTTCATTATACCCAAAATCTGAAAAGTGAGTGGTTGGGGGTTTTCTTGGTGAAATTCGTAGGTTGAGGTTGGGGTTGGTATTAGGTGAACTTAAACCCCCCATTTTGATGCTTTCTTTGTTAGTTTGAGACCCCCATAGCTGATTTATATTATGGGTACTAATTCTATACGAATTTGCTTAGGATTTTGGGTGAAACATTGAGAATTCTGGTGGGAGACACTTGAATCCGAATTTGGGATTTGTGATGGCTGTTGCAATTGTCTGCAAGTGAGGTAATCGGGGTTTACAGTAATTCCATGCATGTATCTATTTTAATTTCATATTTGCTGTATATGAATGAATTGAAATGCTGAATGAATTGGTTGGCTATCTATTGTATTATGATTGGACCTTGTGAGTCCATGGTGGAGCTGTGGTGCGGCTGCCACCCGTGCATGTACTACGATCGAGCACCGGGTATGATCAACCCCAGATGCACTGAGCCCTGGTTGTGCTCAATAGGGAGTAGGTGCCGTGGACGGGCCTCTCCCGGTGTTAATGGCCTTTAACATGTTAATTATATGATTGCTAGTATGGGATAGTAATCATGATAGCCTAATTGTTTCATTTGCTGAAATGACTGATATGATTATGATATGGATTTTGATTTATGCATGTATGTTAATTAAACTGGATTATATGATGGAATTGCTTTGGTTACTGAGATTTATATCTCACCCCGTGTTGTGGGATTAATATTTCAGGTGAAAGTTCCTCAGGTAAGGATAAAAGTAAGCAAGTGGATGAGAATCCATGAGTTCCCACTTATGGGAAGATGGCTACACTTGGGCTGACTTAGCTAGTATAGATGCTAATTTTGTATTTCTTAATGTATAGCATCATCATGTATCTGCATTGCCAAGTGTAGGCTTGAACATTTGATTTATTGAGGATGTATGAATTGAGGGGTTAGACCTCATCTTAATTTGGTAGTTGTTGTATGGACTCATGATTTCTGTTGTAATTGGTGCTGACATATAATATTGCTTATCAATGGAAATGTAACGCTTGAGATATTGAAATGAGCCCCTAATATATGGAACCCCTATTTATTGTGTATTAAAGGATGGTTGCTGGTAATTTATGTATATTCTGTTGTTGCTATTTTATGAACTTGCTAATAGAGGGTGATTAGAGAACGGAAATGGGCATATAAGTTTTGAATTGGTAATGGAAGAATAGCTAAGTAAATAAGGTAGATAAGTGTCATTAGAGCCATATAAAATGAGGGGAAGTAACCTTAGAGTGTCCCTAAGAAGAGAAATGGAGTGTAAGGGGCGAAATAGGGGAAATATAGCTGCAGGAAGGAGTCACGCCGCGGCCAAGAAGGCTTCGCCACGGCCTAGGGAGTGACAGTGGCGAGGGACGCCGCGGCTTGAGAAATCTCGCCACGGCGCGGAGTGAAAATAATCGCCCAGGGGGTGACAGAACGTAACCTCGCCGCGGCGCAAGAATTCTCGCCGTGGCGCGAGTCGAGAAAATTAATTAGGGAGGTTACAGTAGCAAAACTCGTCGCGGCGCCACATAGGTTGGCCGCGGCGCAGATCCAACTCGCCGCGGCGAAAGTCAGGAGATTTCCCGAGAGTAACTGGGCCGCGGCACAAAAGTTCTGAGCCGCGGCGCAAGTTTAAAAACTTGGTTTTTGAGCTCTAGAACCTAACTTAGCCTTGGCGGGAAGGTGCCAGGCCGCGGTGCAGGTCCCCAAACACCTATATTTGACCTAGAGACCCTAATTTCAGTAAGGCTAATGTTAGGGTATGGCATGGGGACATTGGTGAGCTGTTTGTGGGTTGAAATTGATTAATGGATGAATCCTAAACCTTAAATGACGGTACAAACCCTTTTATGCATGTTCCCGCTATGGTTGTTAGTTGATGATCCTAATAGTATCAAGGTTTAAATTTCTCCTATATTGTCTTGATGTAATTAATTGCAACGACTCCAGACCTTGATAATTACTTATTAATTGAGTATTTAGCCATAATCACCGATATCAGAATTTAGGGTCGTCACACCAAATGTGATTCTTAGGTATTTGATAGAGAGGAATAAGAATATGCAAAGAAAACTAAGAAATAGGCATTAGAAATCAAGATGCAAAACCTAGGGTTTTAAGTGCATCTTCCAATTTCTGGATTTGTATGATGCTTCCTAGGTCTAAGTTAGAGTATAAATGAGTTCTTGAGATACCAAAGATGCTCCCCACAAGCTTCCTCCTTCAAGAAAAGCAAGAGAACTCCAAGAAGCCCAAAGGAAGCCTATGTCTCGGCCTAGGCTTGTTTGTGTAGGTGGGGGGAGTTTTAAATTTTTCTAAGGCCATTCTTGAGTCATATTTGATGAATGAAAATGAAGGGAGGCCTTGGAAAAAATTTAGAACTCATGGAAAGTGATTTGGTGTCTTAGGTTCCATAATATGACCTAAAGGAGCAACATGGTACTAGGCCATTTGTTTTAATGATGTAACGACTCCAAGAGGCTTAAAAGGAGTCCAGAATCATATTTGAAAGGAAATAATGAGTCCTAAAAGTCATTTGAGGGGTGTTGCTTCATTAGGTACCTTTATAGACCATAATGGGGATTATAGAGCAATCTAGTACTTAAGCAAGTTGTATGGCTTTAGAGAATGTTTCATGACCCTAATTGGCTCCTAAAAATTGTATTTAGGCCAAGAGAAACTACCTCCACCAAATTGTGGGTGTGTGGCCAAAAGAGGAGGTTTAAAAGCTAAGGAAAAAGTGTGTACTTGCATACAAGGTAGCTTTCTCCACCTTCTCTCATGCATGGATGTGTGTGTGGCTTGTTTTAGAATGTGTGTATGTGTATTTTCAAGCTTTGAAAAGTATGCTAGCATGCCTTTATATGCCATGATACTTGATGCTATGTTATATCTTCAAATGATTACATGATGTTTGTGTGAGTTTGCTTAGGTGTGAAGAGGCCAAGAACTCTTCCCTTTGGTGAGGATGAGCCAAGAACCCTTGAGTTTGGTTAAGACAAAGTAAAGAGTCTCCCAAAAGCAAAATGGGCTCCTGAGAGTATGGTTGAGTCCAAAGTGCTCAAAGAATGGGTGAGGTAAGTCCAAAATCTATGAAGAGAAGTGTGAGGCCAATCCAAATACTTATTGAGCTCTTGAATGTCTTATATGATTGATTCACATGCCAAGTTTGCTTTTAAAAGGTCTATGATTTCTATCTTCTCTATGCATGCATTTATGAAACTTACCTTGCACATATTATGTATGATTGAATGGGAGATGAGCTATTGGGATTCTTTGAATCTCATCCCCTCCTCTTCAATAATCTAACATGCTAGGTGGACCAAGTGTGGTGAAAGGAGCTAACAACCAGGAAGAGGGACAATTGACAAGCTTATATGTTATTTTGTGTAGTTTGGAACCATAATAATGGTTCATCATGTATATGATGTTGTATATGTATTATGAACCTTGAGATATATGTAAACATACTATTATGTGATTTTTAGATGTATGGAAATGATATATGACCATTAGCACATGTTTTGAGTATGTAATGTCATGGTAAGAGAATTTAAAGTTTGATGAATATGTGTATAAATGTGGGTTGAATGGCCAAAATGAGATGCATGAGGTTTGGAACCATTTGGACAGCTCACACAAGTCTTAAATAAGCTTTTAGACTTGCCCAAAAGGTGCCACAACCAAGGGAAGGCCATTTGGCAAATTTGGTACCTCATATGGAGCCAAATTTGACTATAATGGAACCTTATATCACTTTTTGGGAAAATGAGTTAGTCCTGCACCGAAATTTGGGATGCAATTAGGTCTCATTGAAAGATTTTTGAGAAGCTAAAGATCATAATTTTCAGAGATCTAGGGAATATTTGATGAATTTTCAAAGTTGGGATTTTCATTGATTCTGGTATGGGTACTGTTCATACTGGCAGTTTTGAATTCTATGTCACCCGATGGCCAAATGGTGTCCAATACTTATGAAATTTTATATACATAAACTATAGGTCATAATATTTCTGTGCCCATAGAGATCACCTCATTTGGAGGTCTGAGCAGAAAGTTATGCATGTTTGAAGTTAACTATCAGTATCAGTAGCGCCCCAGGAGCTCAGTTACTATTCTATCAGTTCCAGATCTCTAAACATATCTGTTTCATTCTAGAGTTATTTTTAATATCAATTTAACATTTTTATCTTTCAATAATGACTGAATTTTTGTGATTTCAATGTTTATAGAATTAGATATGAATTTTTGAAGTTGGTATCAGTAAACTGAACAATAGCCCAGGTAGTCAGCAACCTCGGTAGTTTTTGGATGTCAAACGTCCTGTGTGATGAATTTTGTGACATGGACGTATTTTTAGTGTGAATTATATATCCTAAGCTTTCCATAATGACAAATATTTCATGATTTAAATTTTTTTAGATTTAGTTATGATTTTCCAAATTTGGGTCAGAAAATGGAGCAAATCTGGCCGAAAATATGCTTGTTTATTTTGAGCTCCATTTCGGTTTCCATGAATTGTAGGCATGTTTTTGTGATAAAAATGAGTTGTAATAATGAAATTAAATATCAAGAAGTATAGTATATCCTCACACGGTCCACATGACACTGAATTGAATCTTTTAGATATAGCGCAACGTGAAAAAAGTCTATTATTCTCATCCCCTTTTCATATGCTCTTGTGGGATTGATAATACAAAGCTTATAAATGGCATGAAATAAGCAAGAAGTTATGGTGTTACAAGTGGCATGTTCTAAAATCACAAGAACATATACAAGCACACAACATATACATATGCACACAAGAATGCAAGAGAATGAGGTGGAGAGCTACCTTTCAATTAATGCAAGCTTTACTTTGCTAATTCCTTCCCCTCCTTGATTTCACAAGAGTACTTAGGTGGTTGATTATTCTCTTGGCCTAGACATCACAAGGAATATAAAATCACATAATTGAAGCAAGCCAAGACATTAAACTAAAGCTTAAACCCACACTTGGTTTCGTACTTAGCATTATGGTTCCATAATTGGCCTAATGAAGCAACTCTTTTATTTTAAGTTCTAGGCTCTATTTTCTTATTATTTCTAGACTTCTTAGACTCATTTAAGGTCCTTGGAGCCATCACACATTCAATTGCACAATTGGAAAGCCATGTTGCTTCACAAAGTACCATTATGGACACCATTGTCCCATCTCCCAATCCATGGCTCCTAAATTTTTCCCAATGATTTCTCCCATCTTCTAATGTCATATAAAGTGTCAAACCAAGGCTAGAACAAATTAAAACATCCCCTAGCCTACTAAATCTAGCTTGGCCAAAATATGCATCATAATAGAGGTTCATGGACTTTGTGATTTTTCCTTGATGGGAGAGCCACTTGGAAGGCTTTCTAGAGGTCTTAGGAGCTCAAGGAAACATTCAAATAGCCAAGGAAACTCTCACACAAAAATCAGATTTTACAAAACCCTAAGAAAGCCTACACTTTTCTATCTTGATTTCCTTTGGTTTTCACTTAAATTTCTTGCCATATTCTTAATCCTTGCACTCTTTTTCTTTAGTTCCTCTCTTGGTTCTGCCCAAAATCCATCTCCTTTTGCCTCCCTTAATTTGGCTGAACACATGTCAGGAAGAAGCAAAGAGGAGAAGCAATTAAACCATGCATTTACCTTGGATTTTGGCTTCCTTTCAAGACTCCTTCTCTTTGTTTTACTTCCCTTCTTGATTTTCGAAAATTCCCCTCTTGTTCTAGACTAAAAACAGAATCAAATCACTCAAGAAAACCATAGAAAGAAAGTCAAGAAGGAGAGGAAGAGGATTGGAATAAGGAAGAGCTTAAAATTCCATGAAATTACCTAGTATTTCCTTAGTTTTCTTTCCCTTTTTCTTACCATTTTGATGCACCTAAAGAGCTGCTATCTTTTCTATAAATTGGGTAGAAGAAGTCGTACCTAATAAGAGGGAGAAGAAGGGAGAAAAGTATGGAAGTCTTTGGAAGGTTCAAGAAGCTCATATTTTCAATTTTGCCCTTCTGCAATGACAATTTTGTTTCGATTTTGTTTTAGCTCCTTTTTTAGAACTATCTTTTCTATTATAAAATTTAGGTTCCCAATTTAATAAAATGCCTTTGGAATCACTCAATTTGAAGCTAAAATCTTACCAAACGAATCAGTCAAAGTTTAGGTCAAACGATGTTGAAAAATATACACCGGAGGGGTTTTACCAGTCTTGGGGTTTCCCATAGTTTTTAAGGCCTCTAAGAACCTTAGACAACTCAAAACTTTCATTTAAACAGCCCTCCTATATGATTTTCCAGAAGTTGCATTTATTTAAGAGAATGCCATTATATTTCATCAATTTCCATCGCAAATTGTTTTGTCTATCTTACCTCTGTTTTTCTTTCTATCTGAGTCTAGAATTATCATTTTTTAGAGCCTAGGACTCTACCCAAATTTTTTGGGACATTATCTTGGTCATTTTGAAGGACTTACATTTATACTGCACATTTCGTCATTTTACAGAAATTACATTCATTACGCAGAGTCCTGTGGTTCATATGGATTCATCCATCTCATCTTCATATTTAAATACACAAATGCAACTCATAACAAGCTCAAAAAGTGTCCCATAGTCCTAAGGATACCCATAGTTTTTAGAGCCTCTAAAAACCTTGGGTAACTTAAAACTTTCATTTAAAAAGCCCTCCTATGTGGTTTTCCAAAAGTTGCATTTATTTATAAAAATGCCATTATGTTTCGTTAATTTCCATCGCAAATTGTTTCTCCATCCTAACTCCGTTTTTCTTTTTGTGTAAGCCTAGAATTATCATTTTTAGGAGTTTAGGACTCTACCCAAATTTTTTGAGACATTATCTAGGTCATTTTAAAGGACTTGCATTTATACTGCTTATTTCATCATTTTACAAAAATTACGTTCATTACACAGAGTCCTGTGGGTCATATGGATTCATCCATCTCATCTTTATATTTAAATATACAAATGCAACTCATAAAAAGCTCAAAAAGTAGCCCATAGCCCTGAGGATTCCCATAGTTTTTAGGACCTCTAAGAACCTTGAGCAACTTAAAACTTTCATTTAAAAAGCCCTCATATGTGGTTTTCCAGAAGTTGCATTTATTTACAAAAATGGCATTACATTTCGTCAATTTCCATTACAAATTGTTTCTCCATCCTAACTTTATTTTTCTTTCTATCTAAGCCTAGAATTATCGCTTTTAGGAGTCTAGGACTCTACCCAAATATTTTGGGACATTATCTAGGTCATTTTGAAGGACTTGCATTTACATGGCTCATTTTGTCATTTCACAAAAAATACGTTTGTTACACAGAGTCCTGTGGATCATATGGATTCATCCATATCCTCTTCATATTTAAATACACAAATGCTACTCATAACAAGCTCAAAAAGTGGCCTATACCTTGAGCAAAAGGAGTAGATACACAAAACATAGTAGTGCAGCCTCGAACTGGTTTTCCAGATTCTGTGCCTAAACTTTGAAAAATCATAAATTCTACAACATTCTAAATCAAGCATACTATATCATTCTAGAAATATACATATGTCTACTTTATGTTAAAAATAGATCCAAACCATAACACAGGTTGCTAGCCACTGGAAACCGAAGGAACAGTACCAGAGGTCAGCTATCGTCCCTAGTACTGATCTCCAACTTCAAAAATTCATATCTCACTGATTAGAGGTCCAATTAGAGTGATCTTGGTGGCCATAGAAAGCTTATCATGTCTAGTTTATGCCTATAAATGTTCATAATCATTGGACATCATTTGGCCCACAAATGACATAGCCCAAGTTTTTTAACCATATGAACAGTACCTATATTAGTTTAGTAGAAAAATGGCAACTTTAGAAATTCATAATTAATTCCACAGAGCTCTAAATAATCTGGTAGCATCCTAAAAATCTTTGGATAAGATTTACATGCGTACCAAATTTCATGGTAAAATTCATTCATTTGGTTAGATCTTGACATAGGGTTGCAAAATGGCTCATTTTGTGCTATATAAGAGGTTCGAATGGTCCATTTCAAGTTTTAAGGCAACCATGACTGCTTGAGCACCCGGGAATACACCAAAATGACTCTCTAAACTTGTCTCAAAGGTGTATAAATCTAGATTTCTTGAACTCACTCTCTCACCCCATGCCATACACAAGATTGCACATGCTAGCTCTTGCCATTCAATACTTAAAACATGTTATTTTCATACATTTGACATCAATTCTCATTCATACATCATGCACTTGGGTAATTATATATACTTGTATGATTACATAACAATTTCATCACAAGATTACATCATATGCCATATCTATGGCTATAACAGAGGAAAAACTAGGCCTTTTCAAGCATTTTAATGTTAATCTTCTTCTTCTAGGCTTGGTGGCTTCCATTACCTTGCTCAATTGCTCCACCTAGCATGTTAAGACATTGGAGATGAGAGGATGAGATTCAAAAAATCCCAATAGCTCATTTACCTCACAAGTCTTAAAATGCATGCACGGACATATTGAAACATGTGAGCACTCAAAAAACATTCTTGGCATTTGATTAAGTCATACATAACATACATAGGCTTGTCAAGTTAGTGGACTAGCCTCACTCATTCACTTAATGGATTTTGGACTTGTCTCACCCATTTTCTCTAAGAGGTTTTGACTTAATCTCACTCTTAGGAGACTCTTTACTTTGTCTCAACCAAGTTTAACGGTTCTTGGCTCATCCTCACCATGGCTAAGGGGTTCTTGGCTTCTCCACACTCAAGCAAACCAAGGCAAGTATATAAAACTTCACTTGCATGTATAAAAGATTATCATGGTACCATGGCATATGAAATCATACTAGAATATTTTTCATGGCTCAAAACATATATACACACATCCAAAAACAATGTAAACACACATTCATGCATGAGAGAAGGTGAAGAGAGCTACCTTTGCCATACAAGCATACTTTGTCCTTGAGCTCTAGGTCCTCTCCCTTGACCTCACACACCCAAGGAGGTAGAGATCATTTCTTTTGGCTTAGACACATCATATGAAGCTAATTATGCTATTGAATCAAATTTTAAGGCCATACATTCATTAGAAAAGTTAGGTGGTTCATATAGTTCTTTTATGGTTCCATAATGTACTTAATGAAGCAACCTTAAGAAAACATTATTTTGGCTTCATTCTCTCTATCTATTTATGATTCTTGACTCCATTTAAACCTCTTGGAGTCATCATATAATCAATCAAGGAGCCTAACTAGATGTTGCTTCTTTAAGCCATTATATGGAACCTATTATACCATCTCACTATTTATAGCTTCTAAAATTTTTCCAAGGCTTCCTCTCATACTCTCCCATCATGCACAATGCAAAACTAAGCTTGGAAGGAATGAAAACACTCCTTAGGTGCATAAACCCTCCTTGGCCAAAGCATATACTCTTCTTAGCACCCTTAGAGTTTCTTTATTTCCCTTGATGGGAGAATCATGTAGGAAGCTCTCTTGGTGTCTTAAGAGCCTATATGAACTCTTAAATATCATAAAATATAGCTAGGGTTCATGGTAGAATTCAAGGTACAATCAAAACCCTAGCCTTCCTATCTTGAAATCTTATAATTTTTACTTGAGTTTCTTTGCATATTCTTATTCTCTTCCCTTAAATTCCTGGAATTCACCCTTGGTTCTACCAAAAATTCAAGCCCTTTTACAACTACATACATGGGGCAAAATAGGGAGAAGAAAGGGGAAGGAGTAGCTTCCATAAGATGGAAATTTTACCTTGTTTTCATGGCTTTTCTTGCTTATTTCTTACTTTCCTTGGCCTCCTCTCTTCAAATCCAAAATTTCCCCTCTGCTCTTCCCTCAAAATAGATCCATAAACTTCAATAAAACCATAAGAAAGAAAGGGAAATGGAGGAGAAGAGGTTTACTAAAGAGAAAGCATGAAAAACCAAGAAAATTCATACCTTTCTATCTTGTTTTTCTCCTTCCTTCTTCCTCCCCTTAGTGCACCTCACTCTTAGGGTTTCTCTCTAGTTTAGGATAGAAACAAATGTGGCTAAATGAAGTAAGGAGGTGGGGTGCCTCATATATATAGGGAGGTTTAAGGAGGACTTTTTAAAAATTCTAATTTTGCCCTTTCGTTCTTGGCATTTTCGTGTCTAGTTCATTTTAATTCTTTTTTAAGAATTGTCTTTTATATTATAAAATTTAGGTCCTCAATCTAATAAAATATCTTTGGAATCACTCAAATTGGAGCTAAAATCTTCTCGAATGGATCTATCAAAGTTCGAGTGCACCGTTGTTAGAAAACATCCACTGGAGAGGCTTTAGCTGTCCCGAGGCTTCCCATGATTTTTAGAGCCTCTGAGAACCCTAGAAAACTCAAAATTTTCATTTAAAATTCATCATGTGAAGATTCCAAAATTCACTCAAAATGATAAAAATGCCCTTACGTTTCATTAATCTTTCGTTATATTTCATTTCTTCATTATAGTTTCATTTTTCTTTCTGTCTAAGCTTAGGATTCTCATTTTTAGGAGTCTAGAATGCTACATAAAATTTGTAGGATCTTAACTAAGTCATTTCGAGGGACTTGCTTTTGTATCCGATAAATTTTGTTCATTTACAGAGAAATCGTACATTACGTTTCTCACGTTTTCAGAGAACTAGATATTACACTTGCATTCTTTGACATGAAAATGTTCTATATATGTATGTTTGAAAGGGTAAAAGAGCTATTGAAATTCTTTGAATCTCACTCTTCCCCATATTATGTCTAATCATATCTAGGTGAGCTACATGGAGTAAGAAATGAGAGCCAAACCACTTGAAAGAGCAAGTCTTTGACAATAGAATAGGAAATTATACATTTTGATGTCAAAGTTTGTAACCATATAAAGTATATGTGATGTAAACCCTTTAGGATGTTTAGATGTATGTAACTATGATGTATGAATCAATCTTGGAGTCAAATGAATGAATATGTGAGAGTTTGACATCCTTATGCCTTAATGAGCATGTGTATAATGACAACTAGGAAAGTGATTTTGAGTTCTATGATAATTTGGATCATCTAAGAAGCTTTTATATGCTGCATTTATTCTTTGGGACATGCTCAGATGGTTATAAAATGGTTAGAAGGCCATTTGATACTATTTGACCTTATTATGGTTGCAAATTGTGACATAATCTTGAGCTGAACCACAAACCAACCAAAATGGACTATTTTGCTCATAAAGTTTAGTATGCATGTAGGTCTCATCTAGAGCTTTTCACAAAGCTAAAGAGCAATATTTTTAGACCTCTAGACAATTTATTATGAATTTTTAAAGTTGGCCAAATTATACGAAGTTGTCCCAATCACTATTCATATAGTCATTTTACATTTTTGTGTAATCTAGGGGCAAAATAAAGTCCAATACTTATGAAATTTTATAAGCATATAGTTGACATTATAAGCTTTCCAGGGCCACCCATTTGCATGAAAAGTTGTATAGAGAGTTATGAATTTTTTGAAGTTAGAGATCTAGTGGTGATCGAATACTATAGCAACTTCTAATATGCAATAGATTTCATAGGTTAATGAACTCATATGCCCTTGAAACATTAACATCAATTAGGCTCATTTTAATCTTTTCATATCCACTAAGAGCACCCCATTTGGAGTTTTGTAAAAGGGGATATGAATTTTTAAAGTTTAGGTTCAGTTGTAGGATGCATTAATGACCAACAGTACTATTCCATTAAATTTCATAAAGCAAACCTAGTTGTTTTGATCTAAAATTTTTATGGTAATTAGAGAACATCCTAAGCTTTCTAGAAAGCTATAGGATGCATGATTTCAATTTTTCTAAAATTAATTATGATTTTTAAAAATTCATACTAAAATATGGAGTTTTATGGAAATTGCAAGTGTGATGTGCATTTTGTGTTCTATGCCTTGGATCTGACTTTTGGGCTTTAAATTTTGTTAGTTCTAGTTAAACAAATGTGTTCAGGGTGAAAAATAAATTTGGTAAGCTCATATGGTCTATTAGGAGTGTTCATTGGCCTGATACGCCTTAGGGGGCTCACCCTAACCCGGTCTAATCGGGCCGAGCAGGGCCAGGCCAAAATTACAAATAGGCAAAACTTTAAATAAAATTATATTAAGTCAAGCTACGCCACGGGCAAAAGCATATTCTACCCAACCTGCCCCAATAGTTACTTTTTTTTAATTATTAACATCTTGCCATCTTATATTTCTTATTTCATCTAATTCTCTCTATATATTGCATTTTTTATTACCTACGCAAACTTTTCCTACTTCTTAATTATTTTTATCATTAATGTGTATACTTACTAGTATTTCTTTTCTTGAATAATGAAAATACACATATTTACTTAAGACTAATTATGCTAGTATAACTTATATTTTATTTGATAATACTAGACTATTTTTTTTATTACTGATAAAAATATAAGAGTTCTAAAGGCTATCATTTTGAAATATATATCTATAAGTCTGTAAAAAGATATTTTTATATTACAAGTATTAATTCATTAAAAAAAAGCCCAGGCCACCCTAACCTCCCCTAGCCTAACATAAAATCGGGCTTGTTTGGGCAGGGCCAAGCTATGGGTATAAAAATAAGCCCAATATCTTAATCAGATAGGACATTAGACCAACTAGATGTCCGGCCCGGCCCTACCCATGTATAGCCCTATGGTCCATAAGTGTGAATTTCGTGAAAATAGATTTAAATTAATACTTTTAGTTAGTGTTGGTATAAAATTAATGCTAAATAAATATGATGTGACACCTAGGAAGAATTTTCTTTGATTCTAAGGTTATGAATGGTCTAGATATGAATAACAAACATTAAAGGAACCATTGGTTTGAATTTAGAATCCATATTTTGAAAGTTGGAAGTTTAAGATTCCATTAGGTATAAAGAAGTAACTTGGTGTTTGGATCCTTGAATTGAGTTTGTAATAACTCTAAGGAATTTAAATGGAGTCATTTGACTTTGATTGAGTGAGAAATTGGAGCCATGATGATGAATTGTATGAGTTTGTTCATTATGACCTTGTATAGAGCTATATGGATGCCATAAGCTAAAATTAGCTTGTGTAGAGTTTATGTGAGACTAGAGATGGTACCATTAATGCATATGTGTCTTATTTAATGTGTCCAGGCTAAGCAAAGCAAGTCTTTCCTAGGTGTGTGTGTGTGTGAGGCCAAACCAAGGAGCTAGAAACCATGGGAAGGGTAAGGGTAAGACAAGGCCACAAATCCCTAAGTAAGGGTAAAACAAGGCCACAAGTCTCATAAAATGAGTAAGGCTAAGTCAAAAGTCCCTAAATGGATGAGGCTAATCCAAAAGGCTCATATAATTGGGCAAGACTAGACCAAAAGACTATAGAGCTTACTCATGACTTTGATAAATCCATATGACTTTAAAAATGTGATTATGTTTGATATTTGGAAGCATTTGATGCACAATTGCTTTCCTTGACATGATAACATGCCATATATGCATTCTTGAAAGGGTGAATGAGCTATTGGAATTCTTTGAATCTTACTCTCCCTCATTTTATATCTAACCTTGTCTAGGGACTTCTCATGTAGCAAAGAATAGAGGCCAAGAAGCTTGACTTATGTCACTTTGACAATATACTAGAATTTTATGTCAAAGTATAATTGTATGAGCTATATATGAGATGTAACTGTTCACTCAAGTGTAAAAATATGACATTATGATGAATGTATCATATTTGGAACCAATTGTATGAGAACATAGATTTTTGACATGTAAGTGGCTTGGAAAGTATGTGTTCTATAATATTTTAGATCTAATATGATGCTCCAATATGCTTTATTTGAAGTTTTAAACGTGTTCAAATGGTCACAATGCATGTGAGAAGCCATCTTGAACCACTTGAAACCATTTGTGCATCATTTTGAGCTATAATATTTCCTTGGACCAAAACCAGACCAAATGGACAAATTGTGGCATGATATTTGGTAAGCCTATAGATCTCATTTAGAGGCTTTCACAAAGTTAAAGATCCCAATTTTTGGAGCTCTATGAAATTTCTTATGATTTTTCAAAGTTAGCTAAATTATGTAGAATGTGCATTGTTCATTTAGTCAGTCCTAGTTTTCTATATATTTAAGAGATCAAATGAATTCTAATACTCATGAAATTTTACAAATATATAGTTGGCATTACAAGCTTTCCATAGCCACTGAGATTACTCAATTTGGATCTATGTAGCTCAAGATATATAAGGTTAAAGTTTTAGGTCTGTATAGGGATGGAAATCTAATAGTGGTACTATTCCCTTAGATGTTCATGGCCCAAATGATTTTTTCTTTATCTAAAATTTTTTTGACATGTAGATTATGTTATGAGCTTTCTAGAAAGTGCTAGCTTGCTAAATTTGGAATTTTCTAGCTCAAGTTATGAATTTTTGAACTTTTGGATAGAATTTTGGAGTCATATGAAAATGGTGAAATGGTTCTAATATGTGATGCTTGACCTTAAACCCGAATTTCATATTTCTTTTTGTGATGTTTCTATATGAATAAATATATTAAGGATGAAAGATAAGGTTGGTAAGTTGAAATGGTTCATTTGAGTAAAAATAAATTAATTTGACGATCAATGACACTAGTTTCTATTACTAAAAGTGTTAAATATATCAAAAATAATGTTATAAGCATATTTGATGTAGAACTTATGCTCTCTTAATATGGCATTACAACCAAGCTATGGGAATATCAGAATCGAACAAAGAAAAAAAATATTTTGGGAGCCTTCATATTAGAAACATTTATTGGTTTGCTATAATATATTTTTATTATTAATATATTTTAAAATAACTATTTTGTAAGTTATATTAATATTAATATTACAATAACTATTTTATATTTGATGTTAATATTAATTTTATAGTATTAATTGCATATATATATATATATAACAAAAGTGTGTAGTATATGAAGTGTGAATCACATCACATGAATGCCACACACTGAAACATTGAATGATTGTTGTTTACATATATATATATATATATTATTGAATGATTGTTGAATTTTTTATTTTATGTGATTAAATTTATGCAATTTTAATTTTATTAAATTATCACATATTAGACTTTTTAATTCTTATTTTATTTGAATTTCATATTTCTACTTCATGACATTATATATTATGCATGCGCTTAATAAATTTATATATATATATATATATATTACAAATAGAGGCATACAAAATTTTACAAAAAGAATCACATAGCATGAAATTGGGTAGAACCAAGATGCGTTTTTAAAATTGTCAAATTATCGGGTGCCATATTTTTGTTTTATGATCTATATATACTTAAACTTTGTTCTTTTTTTCTTTTTATTTTCTTATCTAATTTCATTTCACTTCATGTTGACTCTTATTTTCCTATTTTTTTAGGTCACTTTTTTGCTTTCTTCTTCTCTATTTTATTTCATCTCTGTTCATCTATCTATTCAGATCATATATGTTCTTTTTCTCCCTTTTATTTCTTTTTCATACTTATTGCAGATGAATGAAACAAAACTAAAATATTTTTATTGAGATTTTGATTTTAATATTGATGTGAATATACTTTGATTATTAATGAATCTAGTTTTATTTTTTCTTTGATTTTTTTGATAATAATGACCTTTCATTTCCCATTTTGATTTGATTTGGAATGTTTTTGAAACTTGAAGATTTAATTGAACTAAACTTGAAACTGAAAGACATTGAATAAAGATGAAAAAGAAAAATGAAGCTAGAAGATGAAGACAGAAGATGAACAAAGAACTGAAGAAATGAACCAAGAAAATTAAGAACATTGAAAACTAAGAAATTTGTAAAACACTACACAATCACCTAATACAATTTTTAAAATGAAACATTTAAAAATAATGAAATTATAACATATATATATTGAGAAACAATTGGCATATTAATAATATAGGGTTTTAAAAGTTATTTGCATTTATAAAAGATATTACAAAATATTTCTATTGATAAAAAATATTAAAAAAATCATTTCCAAACAAATTAATTCGATTGAATAACTTTCCTACAGAATCGTGTACAATTGTCCTATCATAATTCCGTCAACGTTGTGGTAGAACACTTATCCTATTATAATTTGGCGGTACCTATTAATTTTGTAAAAAATAATTATAAGTCATTTTTTTATAATTATTTTTTAGATAACTAAATTAAATTTAATTATTTTTTATTTTCTTTTTAAAATTTTCTAATTATTATTAACATTAATTAAACTTTTAAACTTTTATTTTTATTATTTATATTAATTAAAATAATTATCATTAATTTTTATTTTAAATTTTATATACTTTATTATTTATTGTATATTAAATAGTGTTTTTTAAATAAATTAAAAATCTAATAAATGGATGTGACATGATTGCAAAGGGTGCCAAGAGAAAGCAGCTGCACTATTTAGCAGCCATAATTCCTTTAAAAACAAATATTGACAATAGAAGATTCGATGGATTATCTGACTGAATATTCAATTGGAAATCATGTATTTATGACCAAAATTAATATGTTTTTTATTGATCTTTTTGTCAGTTTTTACGCATTTTGGTGTAGTGAGGAGATGTTCAAAATATTTTTCATGTTGGGCCTAGGCAACACTCGATTAATATAGGGAATGGCAAGCAAAATTCTTTGGGCATAGACAAAGTTTGTTTTGGGAAGCAAAACAATGAACCTTTAATATCCTCAAACAAAATTATTGGGATGTTAGGAAAAAAGGGATCTCATAACTCATTGGGCCTTATGAGTGTATTCATTCCATAATGGAACAAAGTAAGCCAGATTCCTACTCTCACCTAACCAGTTGAGGGCATGATTCAATCCCCTATGGACTAAGATGTTTCTATTAACAAAGAGCTATCGTTGCACATTAAAGAGACCCCTCTCATGCATGAAGAGGATGTTTCTAATGATATGCAAGTTTGAACCCCCTCTTTAAATCTTTTTCTATGAATAAGGTTTTTGCTTGGAATACCTATGGTGTGGGTGGTAATGGGTTCTTTAGAAATATAAAGTATTTTTGTGAGTCTTATGCCCCTAATATGATTTCCCTTTTTAAACCTCAGGCAAGTAAGGAGAGGGTGAGCACTAAGTTTTAGCAACAAGGTTTTGATGGTAGCTTTGTGGTCCTTAATAATTGTCTGTCTGGTGGCTTCTGGGTTGCTTAAAGGAAATCTCAAGTCGCTTTAAATATTTGGCAACACACTGCTCAATCAATTCATATGATAGTTTGAAGATTTGGCATGAACATGGCAAAAGCTTTTTCTTCTTCACCCATGTCTATACTATACCTTATTTGAATAATAAGGATTTGCTATGGGATGATCTTTATGCTATTCTTGATGCCTCAAATGACCCTTAGTTATTTGTAAGAGACTTTAACAATATCACTGGCCTAAATGAAAAGGTTGGGGTGCTCCTATTCATAATTTGCCCAAAGAATAAATCATTATAGACTTTTGGAGTTGGGGTTTAGGGACCCTCCTTTCACTTGGAGAGGTTTTAAGCTAAGAATTTTGATAGAATCCTCAAGAGACTTAATAGAGCTATAGGGAATTCTTCTTGGCTCATAACTTTCCTTGATTGCTTTGTGTTTGTCCTTGCCCAGAAAAAGTTTTATAACCACAACCCACTTCTTATTCACATCTATGGTTCTAATTCCAATCAAGGAAGCAATTGGCCTTTCCAATTTGAAGCTACTTGGCTTAGCTATAAGGAGTACACTCATTTCTTGAATTTTTCTTGGAAGAGAGACCTTCACCTTACTAAGGTGTAGAATTTATTTAGAAAGGAGGTCAAAGAGTGGAATAAAAACATTTTTGAGCATATTAGGAAAAGAAAGATCCATATTTTAGGTCATTTAAGGGGTATCAAAAAGAGCTCTTCATAAAATTATTCCTCTTTCTGTTTGTAACATCCAGTTTTTTGAAAATGAGAAAAAACATGAGAAATGTAACATACAATTTCTCTGCAAACGAACGAAATCCACCGGATACAAAAAGAAGTCCTCTGAGATAATGTAATTAAGGTCCTAAAAAATTTGGAAAGTATTCTAGACTCTTAAAAATGAGAATCCCAGCTCAGACAGAAAGAAAAATGAAGCTAGAATGAAGAAACAATTTCTTACAGAAAACTTACAAAATGTAATGGCATTTTCGTAATTTTGAGCAAAATTTGGAATTTACATAGGAGGATGATGGGTCTGTCATGCAACCCTCAAAATAAAAGTAGGTTAGATTAAATTCTATAGTTAGTGGCACAATTTAGGTCATCTCCCTTAGAATTGGAGTTTAATGCTTAATTGAGTTTCTAAGTGTATGAAGATCCTAGAATTACCTAATTTAGGGAGTTTTTGATTGAATTAAACTAAGTAAAATGAAATTCAATTAAAATTCCTAATTGCTACCTAATTGCATGAACTAATGAGGAGAATGATGGACTTATGACTAGCTTTGTATTTGTCTATTAGTATCTACTATTCTTATCCTAATCCAATTGTGATTAATTATGACCTAAGAGTCCCTAATTGTGTTCATAACAAGTTATCTTGGGTTACCACTCAAGAATCAAGAGATTAACAAAATAATGTTGCATTAAAACCTCAATCCCACATTAAATTATCAATTGTTATCTTTAAGATCAATGAACACTCAATTTGATTGATTAACTAATTAATTAGCCTTTGAATCATCATTTAAAGATGTTTAATTAACTAACTAAATACCAAGGAATTCTCAAATCAAACAATCAAGCACATAATTTCACTCATGCATTTCATCGAACATCTTCATGGCATACATGAAAAATTAGAGAATAATGAAAAATTAAGTGTTTAATCCAATCAATTAACCAATAAAAAGGTTTCCTAATTAGTGTCTAACCAGCCACTAATTATAATTACACAAATTCCCCATCAAATATAACTTAACCAAGATAATATATGAAAGAAAAAAGGTGTAGGAAATTAAGAGTCTTAGCTAAAATTCTGCATTCTTCTCTATGGATTCAAGCTTGCACCAAAGGGCCTCCTCCTAGCTAGCCACAAGGAGAATTAAAACTTCATTGGGTGGAAGAATGGAGGATGAAATGAATGGAATGGTGTGGTGGATGGTTGCTGGACAAAGGGGCATGAATGGATATGATGATGAATGGATATTTTTTATTCGATGGATTCGATCCTCCTCTACCTCCTGGAGCTTTCTCGAATTAATTCCCCCTTCTCACACGGTCATTTAATCATTTCACGTGCTCCTCCACAAATCAGCTCTCAGCTCGTTTTGACATGGATAAATTAATGTGTGGGCTTCCTTTGTGAATGGATGATGATTCTTCAGCAGTCCACATTCTATCCATGTGTATTTCCTTTCATCTCCTCACATGGCTTGCTTTCACGTGCTGCTTTAGCTTAAGCTCCACCACTATTCACGTGGTCTTTTCTTCCATTTATCCACGTCACTTTCCTTCTCAGCTAAGTACTGCTACTCACGTGGACTTCCAAGCTCCCCTCTTATGTTTTCAGCTCCCTTTTACATGTTTTAATTCCCACTGTTGGCTCCCCTCATGCTTTTTCTCTTTTTTTCTCATTCAACTCTAGCATGAAAACCTTCCTCTCTTCTCATTCCATGTAAAACTCGAGCCTTTTACTGCTTCTTCCTCATGCAAATGCTTCTTACATAATTTCCATGTAATTTCCATACAAAAGTGTTATATACAGGCTAGTTCCTTTTACTTTAGCATTCAAGCCTCTAAAATCACGTTGTGTGTCTCTTCTCATAAATCCAATAATGAACCATGTTGCTTCTTCTCCAACTCATGTATTGCCTTAATGTTTCATGTATTTTTCACGTAAGCCTTTGCATGGTTTAACTCACTTCACTTCTTTTACATCTAAACCAAGCTCCTTCCTTGCGTCATTATTCAACCATCTACTCCATCATTACTTCACATTTTGCTCTCTACTTCTTCCACGTCTTGCTCGCATGGTTTGCAGCTCTCTTCTCCTCAAGCCTGTAGCTTCTGCCTTGCGTGTTTCTTCTCCTCTGCTCCACGTAATACCCCAGCTTCATTTCCACATTTTTCTCCTTCGTGCAACTTCTTCTTCTTCTTCTTTCTTATTCATTCGTGTTACTTTCTCCTACAGATAAAACAAAACATGAAGACTGCATCTCTTTTTAATGCATGTGTTGTATTTATGAGGAAGTGTACATGTATGTATGTGTATGTGAATGGTTGACGATTATGTCATGCAATCTTAAATAGAAACTAGGTAGCAAAATAAATTCTATAGATAATGGTACAACCTAGGTCATTTCCCAAGGAGTTTGTGCCTCAATTTGTTTATGAAGGAATTCTAAGTATTACTAATTGGAACTTGGTTAAGGGGTTTTGAAATGCTAGAATTTAATTGAATTCAATTTTAAATGACAAGAATAAAAAAAAACTTAAGACTAAAATGAAGTGAACAATCAAGAAAGTGTGGCAGCTAGCCTTGTATTAGACTCCCTAGAATTCAATTATCCTTGCTCTTTTTTTAGTAGACTAAATTTAGATTTAATTTCTTACTCATTAATGTATTCTTTATAAAAACTCTTGAATAACCATCCAACATTCAATTCATCAATTATTCAAGGAATTTGCAACCATAAGAAACCTTAAAAAATTAATTAATTGAATTAAAAACAAGAACACACTAAAACCAATCCTAATTGATCAATAAAATTTGCTGCACAATTCACTTGAGATACTAATTAACTAATTAGATCAATTAATTCCTCAAACAATTACTTGCACAAAAATTCTAGCCACTTAATCCAACAACCATTGCATCAATTGGCCTAAAATCAAGAGGAAATTGAAAGTAAATTGCACAACACCAATTCTAGAATTTTTACAAACATGTAATGATCAAAATTAAAATTGAAATATCAAATTACACTCAACCCAAAAATCAATTCAATCTAGTAATTTCTAGCAATTAAATTCCTAAATCAATAAGCTAAACCTAGTTAAATTGATAAAGATAATGATGCTGAAATTAAAAGATTGAGCAAAGAAATTTCTATCCAAATTGGTGAGGAGATGTGGAGCTCAAATCTATATCTAGGAGAATCCTATCATCAGCTAGCCACCAAGGAGAATTCAAGCTGCCATAGAGATTTTAATCAGAGGAAAATTGATGAAATGAGCTACAGCCATGGATGATTCAATGAGAAAATGCTTCCCCCTTCAGCTTCTGGAGCTCTCTCACGTTTTCATGTCGTGTTTCCTCCTTTCAGCTTCTCACAGTCCTCATGTTGAAGTCGCGTTTTATCCTTTTCTCCCAGCCCACACTTTCATTAATCCACATCAGCCCACAACGAAATTAATTTCTAGCTCTCTCCCCGTTAGCTTCTTCATGTGTATATAAGTTGGGCCCCAACGTAATGCTTCTTATTATAATATTCCACATACTTCCTTCTTTTCAGCTCATCACGTGCTACTTTATGTTACTCCTTTACTTGCTTTTCATGTCCCATGCAGTTTTTATCCAAACTTCAGCTCGTTGCTTCCTTCACTCGATGCTTTTTCATTTAACACACCCCCAGCTTTAGCTTGTGTTGTTCATTCTTAGCTTGAACTTCTTCTTCTTTTCAAATACCTAAGCTCTCTTCCTTCTCCTTCACCATGTGAAATTGAGACTGTAGCTTCTGCGTGCTTGTTTCTCTGTCTTTCTACATGTTTTGCATGTAGCTTCTTCATCATTTGTTCACGTCAAGCCCATTCTTTAGCCCAAGCCAAATGCACTTAGTCTACCCGTGCCAATCAACGTGCTCAGTTGGTTCTTTACGTATGCTTCTCTATCGTGCAGCTTATGCTTCTTCTTCTCACCACGTTACTTCCTCCGTTTCTGCTCGTGTTTGTAGCAATCACGTTGCTTTTTCTTCCCACATGCAGCTTGAGTTCACTCCTCCATGCTTCTTGTTTCAGCTACTGCATTCTCTTCATCATGGATGCCTCTTACTCTTCGTGTTTTCTCACATGCAACTGCTCTAGTCATGTTAAAACTCGTAGCTTTTATTCCACACATTTTGTGCATTGCTTGCTTGCTGCTTGGGTCTTGTTTGCTCTATTTTGCTCACGTAAACTTCTCCTCCCAACTCTTGCTTCATTCGTTTGTTGCTTCTCTTTCATTCCTAGCTTTTTCATTTCCTTCCATGCTTTTCTCTCTCCATGTTATTTCTACAGCTCCCTGTTTTGCCTTCTTTATTTCTTCAAACCTGTGGCATTCCTTCTCTTTTTTCTTTAGAAACCTCCTCCTAGCTTCATCCAGTTGTTACATGCTATGGCCTACCCTCCACTTTAGGATGAAGCTACTGGATGTGTGCATCATGCCCCTGTCAACATGCAAGTGTAGTGAGCTCGTGGCTATGTATGAATGAAAGTTAGACTCGCCTTCTCTCATCTTTATAGCTCATGGGATTTGCATGCAATTGAGGAAAATTTGCACCCAAGGAATGAAAGCAATTAAGTAGGAACAAATTACAAAATTATTTAAAAAGAGATTTATGTATTGAGAATTCAAAATTTTGTAAATTAATTCCTAAATTGCAAATATGGTCAATAAAATCAAATTTCATTCAATTAGATTCATTAAGACATATTTAATTATTAAAACACCAAAATTAGGAGAATTAAAATGTATAAAAATCATACTTATCAAATTCCCCCACACTTAAGCTTTTGCACTCCCGGGCAAAAGAAAACTAAAGCTCCAAGGAAGAGATAATGGAAAGGAAATCAAGCAAAATGGAGTTGTATAAGTCACTTAGCACAAGGAAGCTCAAAGCAAATCAATAGCTCAATTCTCTAAGTCATATCACTTGCATCGATGCAACAAGTACCATGGCAATACACTATAAAAAATGAAATGCAATGAAAGTCCCTCACTTGGATTAGTGTTTATCACTCTACTCTGCAGTGTTTAGGATGAAGTGCTTACTCTCAAATTCTATCCTACCCAACCTTACTACCATAAGCTTGGCAATCGTCTACATCTCCACCACCAAAATCAAATGCCAATGAATGAATCAAAAGTTCTTTATTATGGTTGTAATATAGGCTAAGGTATGAAATAAGTGGTAAACAAAAGAATGAAGGAAACTTAAAAAGCAAATTTGGATGCTAAAAATCATCAAAAGCATTAAAATAAGAATAATGATGGAGTGAAAGTGCATTTTAAGGCCCTATTTACCACAAACAAAAAAATGCACTAAGAGAACAACTTTTCTTTCCTTTTTCTTCTTTTTTCTCTTTCAAAATTTTTTCTTAAAATTTTCAAATGCTTTTCTTTTTCTTCGCTTCCTTTTTTTTCACTAATTATTATTATTATTTTTTTCTTGGAATATTTTCGAAGAAGAACAAAAAAATGACCTATAAATGATGTGAAAAATGCACCTCCACCAACCTTAACAATATACAATGCCCTTAATAATTGAAAGTATCCTAATCAAGGTAGGAAGAACATTCATTTGATTTTCATGGCTAAAAGGCTAAAAAGGAAAAATATATGGCTCAAAAGAGGTAAAACAAATGGATTAAACACATGTAGGATAGCTTTTTGGCTCTAGCTAAAACAAAATAACAATGAACGCCTTAATCCTTTTCATGCATGGAAAATGAATAAACGTGGCCTTGGATAAGATTCAAGCCAAGTTCTAGAGTAAAAGCAAGATAGGGGATACACACTAGAAATGAATAAGCAATAGGTTCAAAAATCTCACAAGGTAAATTGGCCATCATTAAATTTCATTAAAGCAAAGCTAATTACCAGTTAACTTGCATTCTTAACACAAGGTCAATTTCCTATCAAATTAAGATACATCAAAGCCAGGATCCCTTCAATGTTAGCAAATTACATAAAAGCATAGTTTTTTTTTAACTAAAAAATAACATAAAACTTCAACACTAAAAACCTGGAAACCAAAAAAATCAACTAACCAAAACAAAACTAAACTAAAAATTTTATTTGTATCCCCCCCCACACTTAAACATTGCATTATCCTTAATGCCAACACGTAATCTAGTAAACAGATAAAGACAACACAATATAAAAAGGAGAAAGGGAAAGAGTACAACTGGGGCTCAGGGTGGGTCATAAAGTTAGAGCTCTTCCTTGTCATCCCTTGGAACTCCTTCATAAAAGTGTTTGAGCCGATGTCCATTAACTTTGAATTTAGCTCCCGTATGCTCATCCAGAAGCTCAACTGCACCAAAAAGGAAAACATTAGAAACTATGTAAGGACCTTCCCATTTAGAATGCAGTTTACCTAGCATAAGCTTCAAGAAGGATTTATAAAGTAAAACTTTTTAGCCGACAACAAACTTCTTTCTTGTAATCATCTTGTCATGGAATGCTTTTATCTTTTCTTTATAGATCCTTGCATTATCATAGGCTTCTAATCTAATTTCTTCAAGTTCTTAGAGTTGGAATTTTCTGTGAGATCCTGCTCCATTCAAATCCAAATTGCATTTCTTCACATCCCAGTAAACTTTGTGCTCCACTTCTACTAGTAAGTGACAAGCTTTTCCAAATACCAATTGATAGGGTGACATGCCAATAGGAGTCTTGTAGGCAGTCCTATAGGCCCAAAGTGCATCATCTAGCCTCTTGCTCTAATCTTTCCTATTCGGCTACACTGTTTTCTCCAAAATTTGCTTCACCTCTTGGTTAGAAATTTCTGCCTAGCCATTTGTTTGAGGGTGGTACAGAGTAGCTACTTTATGTGCAACACCATACTTGTTAAGCAAGCTATGCATACTCCGGTTGCAAAAATGAGTACCCTAGTCATTGATAATGGCTCTGGGAATGCCAAACTTTCAGAAAATGTGAGAGAAAACAAACTCTATAACCACAGAATAATCATCAGTCCTTGTGGGTTTGGCTTCCACCCACTTCGAAACATAATCAACAGCCAATAAGATATATGAAAAGCCAAAAGAAGTAGGAAAAGGTCCCATAAAATCAATGCCCCACACATCAAAGATTTCACAAAACAAAATGGGATGATGTGGCATTTGATTTCTCCTAGATATGCTACCTGTTTGTTGACACCTGACACATCTTTTACAAAAAATCAAAGGCATCACGAAATAGAGTAGGCCAATACAATCCACTATCTAGAACCTTCATGACTGTGCATTTTGGACTAAAGTGACCTCTACATGCAAGTATGTGACAAAAATTCAAAACAGAATCAAATTCGATAACAGGCATACAACGTCTAATCACTTGGTCACTGCATAGTCTCCACAAATATGGATCATCCCAAATATAATACCTAGCTTCACTCCTAAAATTATTCAACTGATGTTTATTCAAATCAACAAGTAGTTCAGAAGCAGTTAGATAGTTTACTAAGTCAGCATACCAAGGATAGAAACTACGCACAGCATACAAATGCTTATAAGGGAAATCATCATCAATAGGTACCTTTGGAGCCTCAATTTTGCTCAAGTGGTCCACTACCAAGTTTTCAGCTCCACTTTTATCCCAAATGTCAATATCAAATTCTTGAATATCTATCTGATTAATCTTGGCTTAGCATCAGGCTTCTTCAGCAAGTACTTCAAGGCTGCATGATCATTAAAAACAATAACTTTAGTATCCAGTAAATAAGATCTAAATTTATCCAAAGCAAAAACAATAGCAAGAAACTCTTTTTCTGTGGTTGTGCAATTTGCTTGGGCCCCATCCAAAGTCTTGGATGCATAAGCAATCACATAGGACCTCTTATTCACTCTCTGGCTTAAAATTGCACTTACAACAAAATTAGACGCGTCACATAAAAGCTCAAATGGGAGGTTCCAATTAAGAGGTTGAATAATGGGTGGGGAAGTCAGCATTTCTTAAGATCATCAAAATTTATTTTACATGCATCATCAAAATGGAAATCAACATCTTTTTGCAATAGCATAGACAATGGCAAATCAATTTTACTAAAATTCTAAATGAATCTTCTATAGAAACCTAAATGACCTAGAAAAGACTGGACCTCCCGAACACATGTCAGGTATGGTAGAGAAGTGAAAACATCTATCTTAGCTTTATCAATGTCTATGCCTTGTTCAGATATAATATGACCCAATACAATGCCTTTTTAAACCATAAAATGACAATTTTCAAAATTAAGTACAAGGTTCTTCTCTATGCATCTAGCTAGGACTCTATCTAGACTACACAAGCAATCATCAAAAGAGTTCCTATATATAGTGAAATCATCCATAAAAATCTCTATATAGTGTTCAAGGAAATCACTAAAAATGGAAACCATGCATCACTGGAAAGTTCCAGGGGCATTGCAAAGACCAAAAGGCATTCGTCTGTAGGCATATGTTCCAAATGGGCATGTGAATGTCATCTTCTCTTGATCCTCCGGGGCTATGCATATATGGAAATATCCTAAAAATCCATCCAAAAAATAGTAGTGAGATTTACCAGTTAAACGCTCAAGCATCTGATCAATAAAAAGGAGGGGATAATGATCTTTTCCAGTGACTAAATTAAGCCTCCTATAGTCAATGCAAACCCTTCAACTATTTTGTACACGGGTGGACACTGATTCATTATTCTCATTTCGAACAACTGTGATCCCTAATTTCTTTGGAAGCATCTGCACAGGACTAACCCACTGATTATTAGAAATAGGATATATAATACTAGTAGATAAAAGCTTAGAAACTTCCTTTTTAACCACATCCAGAATAAGTGGCTTCAGTCGCCTTTGAGGTTGCCTTACTGGCTTTACCCTATCTTCCAACAAAATTCTATGCATACATGTATTAGGGCTAATGCTAGGTATGTCAGCTAAGGTCCACCCTATTGCTTGTCTTCTCCTCCTTAAGACTGCAAGAAGCTTCTCTTCTTCTTCTGGAATAATGTTACTAGCTACAATCACCGGAAGCTTCTCATCTTTCTCCAAATAGGTATATTTGAGATTGTCCGACAATAGTTTGAGCTCTAAGGTGGGAGCTTGTTCAACCGAAGGTATGATTTCAATCTCTTCCACACCAAATACCTATTTAGACAACTCATAGATAGAAGAAACAACTTCCCCATCTTTGGGAGTATCAACAGTGTGGGAAGAATTAAAAGAATAAGCAGTCAGGTTATCAGCATCATGATTCCTTAAATTATCCATATTAACATACAAAGCATCATCAGTCCCAGAAAGATCAATAAGACCAGTAAAGTTAATAGAAGTTCCAAATGAAATAGGCTCAATCTGGTCAGCAATAGATTCCTTAGAGCTAATATCATCATACAAGATCAAAAATTCATCCATTTCTGTACATATAATACAAGAGTGAGAGTCATCATAATTATGTCTCAGAGAATCATCAAGCTCAGCAATATCACAAGAATCAGTCAACAAATTATCCCTAAAATTAGCACTGGCATTATCGACTAGCATATCAATCAGGCTGATACTAAAAATAGAGTTATTGTCACAGGGGTATTTCATGGCATCAAATATATTAAATTGTATCACATTGCCAGCAAACTCCATTTGAAGAGTACCCTCATGCACATTTATAATTATTTTTGTAGTTTTTAAGAAAGGTCTACCTAGGATGAGTGGGGCATGTCCACTAGATCTATATCTATTATCCTCCATGTTAAGGACATAAAAATCAACTGGAAAAATCAAGTCCTTTACCTTAACTAGAACATCCTCCAATACTCCTGAAGGATAAGCAATGCTCCTGTTTGCTAACTACACAATCACTCCAATAGGTTTTAACTCTCCTATTTACAAAGATGAATAAACAGATTTAGGCATAACATTTATAGCAGCACCAAGATCAATCAAAGCATCAAAAAGCTCAAAATTCCTAATGGTGCATGGAATTGTAAAAGTGCCTGGATCTTGACACTTAGTCGGCATTGTTGGCTGTATGAGTGCTAAAATATTCTTGCCAAAATTAACTTTTTCATTCCCTCTTAGATGCCTCTTGTTGGTACATATTTCCTTGAGAAACTTAGCATATTTGGGCTTGGTTCCATATGATTTCCAAATAATCAATACTATCCGTGGCATTTTCATGATATGAAACAGGGTTTCCAACACTCATCTTTTGCCTTGTAGGTCCTGTAAACCCATCAGTCACATTCTTTACTCACACTCCCTTTATACAACTCAGAAATAGCATAAAACAAACCCTAAGCCACGGGTATGGAGTCAAAAACCAGAAAAATGCGATTTCTCACATTCGCCCAAAAGTCTAATTTTTGGCTCTACTTTGGAAAATCATATCTAATTGTAGAAAAATGGGAGTCTAACAAACCATAGCTTCCTAAAACGCTCTAAGTGTTAAATTTACAGTAAAAATAATTTTTAACCATAATCTCAGCGTTTGGATCATGTTTAATATCAAAAATTAGACAAAGGTCCGGCTGTCTCTGTTTCTAGTGCAGATTACTATCATGAACTTCGAAAATCCATAATTAAATCCAAAAAAATCCAATCTGGACAAATGGTACCAATTTGAAACTCAACAGATGTCTATTAGAGGAAAAAAATAAGTCTAGATCAGTTCAGTAGCCTCTAGACCCCAAAAACTGATGGAATAGTGACAGAGGTCAGGTGGGCTCCCTGATGCTGATATAGAAATTTAGAAGGTTCATTCTCTCTCTACAGACCTCCGATTTAGGAGGTTCTAGTTCCTAGAGGTCACTATGGTTTTCTAGTTTATGTGTATAAACTTTCATAATATTTGGCCACCGTTTGGCCTATGTATGACATGGATTTCATTTCTGTCCTATAGGAACAGTACATGACCAAACTACCAAATTTTCCCAACTTCAACAATTCGCCAAATATTCTCTAGACCTCTAAATATTACCCACTTTAGCTTCTCAAGAATCTCTCTACAAACTCTAGAGGCATGCAAAATTTCATGGCAAGAAGAGCTCATCCGGTCATACTTTGACGGAGCTCACAAATTTATCAGTTTTGGCACCCAAATGGTCCAAAATGGGTCCAAATGGCCTCTCACATATTCTAGCCACTCATGGACAAGTTTAAAAGCATAACAACAGTTTATATAACATGTCCAAGTGGTCCAAATCAACATATATTCCAAATTCACTATGCTACGGCTAAAAATACACTCTTACATTCATTCAACAAAAGGGCAAACCCCACATTTCCATTGATTTGGCTCTTTACATAGTTTGTAGAATATCTTTTCATACATATACACTTGCTACAATAGTTACATCTCAAAAATAATGGGTACTTATTCATTTGACACCACTTTACAACAAAATATCCAAAATAAAGCTAAAGTCTAGCTAACATGTTCCTAGGCTCCTTGGTGTGCACTTGCTCCTCCTTGAGATTCACCTAGCATGATAATATGGGAGGGGAAGGGGTGAGATTCAGGGAATCTCAGTAGCTCATGCACTCAATCAAGTAAGCAATCAAGGCATATAACAAGTCAAAGCATGTAATTTCGCATCCCATCATTCTCAACCACATAACACATGTTGTACTTGCCATAGAAATCACAACAATGCCAAAAACAAGCTCTAGGGACTTTTAGTCTAGCCTCACCCGAGTTTAGGGACTTTTGGATGGCCTCACCTGAGTTTAGGGACTTTTAACTTGGCCTCACTCGGTTATAAGACTTTTGGCCTTGTCTCACCCATCTCAAGAGACTTTCGGCACTACCTCACCCATCTCAAGGGACTTTCGGCACTACCTCACCCGAGCAATTCTCACAATCCAACACACAAGCACATTGGTATCAATGCATCAAAGCAATAGCATATGGCATATTCCATATAATAAGCATATACATAAACATACAATGACTATTACATCCAAGAATGCAACAAAAAAGAATGGGAAGAGAGCTACCTTTGGAGCCAACACAAGCCTTATCTTTAAATTTCTCTTCTCCCTTCTTAGGTTCACAATCACACCTTGATGGAGGTGCTTCACTTGAGCCTAGACACAATCACAAGCATGGAATTACTCTCTTAGAATGTAACCTTCAGAGCAACTCTCTTAACATACAAGAACCTAGGGTTCTCTCTCTCTCTCTAGAATGTGACCAGCTCATCCTCTTTCTCAAGTTCTCATGGTAGTGGAAACAACATTTTCAAAGAAAACAAAGAGATTCAAGGGTGTTTTCCACTTTCCCTTTTCTAACCCATGTCCAAAATCCCACTAATTTCATAAACAAAACCGTAGAAAGAGAGGGCAAAGAGAGGAGATCCAGATTCTAAGGAGAAATGGGAGAAACTTGCTTACCTTTCTCTTGCTCTTCCTCCTTCTCTTGGTCTCTCTCACTCTCCACGCCTCTTTTCTCTCCTTGGGTCGAAGTCTAGGGCAAAAATGAGAGAAGGAATGAGTTTGAGCATTTAATGAAGTCATTTTCTCACTCTTTACTCTCTTCCGGATTGACCCTCGCTACGGCAAAAATTAACCTTCGCTACGGTGAGCTCGTGTCAGCTGCCTTCGCTATAGCGAGGTTTAACTTTTGCTACGGTGAGCACATATAAATTCCATTTGCTGTGGCGAGGTTTAACCTTCGCTATGGTGAACTCATGTCAGTTCCAGACCTCTACTCTCGCTATGGAGTACGCTACGGCGAGCTGCCCCCTGGTTTTTGTATGGAATGCTCGTACGCACTCGCTATAGCTAGAATCACCTTCGCTATTGTGAACAGGCAATCTCGCTATAGAGAGACCATTTCTCGCTATTATGAGGAGACTTGGAACAATTTCTGGATTTTGAAAATTCCAGCTTTCTTCTTTCTTTTCCTTTTCCCTTTTTCCCGGTTGTTACATTTCTACCCCTCTTAAAAGAAATTTCGTCCTCGAAATTTAAAGACTTACCTTAAGGGAATAACTCTGGATATTTTTGTCTCATTTCATCCACCAATTCCTAGGTTGCTTCCTCAGATGTCAGTCTTCTCCAAATCACTTTCACTAGAGGAATGTTCTTACTCCTCAGCTGTTTCAGCTTAGCATCCACAATTCTCTCCGATCTCACTACATAGGAAAGAACTTCCTGCAATTGCACATGCTCATATTCTATGACATGTGAGGGGTCTGGTAAATACTTTTTCAACTGGGAGACATGAAAAACACTGTGGATTTGGGCTAGGTTAGGAGGCAAGGCTATTCGGTAAGCCACGGGTCCAATTCTCTCATGGATTTCAAATGGACCAATATACCTAGGACTGAGCTTTCTTACCCTCATTGACCAACCTACTCCCGTCATTGGAGATACTCGAATGAACATATGGTCTCCAATCTCAAACTCTAACGGCCTCCTTCGCTTATCAACATAGCTTTTCTGCCTACTCTGGGCCGTGAGGAGTCTCTTTCTAATCAATTCTATTTGTCGGGTGGTCTGGTCCACAATCTTAGGTCCTATCATACTCCTCTCTCCTAGCTCAACCCAACACAGAGGGGATCTATATTTTCTCCCATACAAAGCCTCATAAGGGGCCATCTGAATACTGGAATGGTAACTGTTATTATATGCAAACTCTGCTAATGGTAGATACGCATCCCAGTTACCCCTCATTTCTAGCACACATGCCCTCAACATGTCTTCCAATGTTTGGATGGTCCTTTAAGTCTAACCATCTGTCTAGGGGGTGATAAGTGGTACTAAACCGCAATCTAGTCCCTAAGGCATGCTACAATGACCTCCAAAAGTTCGATGTGAACCTGGGGTCTCTATCCAAAACTATGTTATTGGGTATTCTATGAAGTCGTACTATCTCTCTGATATACAACTGGGCTAATCTATCCAGTGTATGAGTAGCCCTGATAGCTAAAAAGTGTGCAGACTTCGTCAGTCTATCCACGACTACCCAAATAGCATCGTGTCCAGAGGATGTTCTGGGTAACCCCATAACAAAGTCTATGGCTATACTATCCCACTTCCACTCAGGGATATCTAGAGGTTGCAACAACCCAGCCAGTTTTTGATGTTCTATCTTTACCTTCTGACACACTAGGCATCTAGCCACATAATCCGTCACATGACTCTTCATCCCTGGCCACCAGAAAATCTTTTTCAAATCCTGATACATCTTGGTGGCACCTGGATGGATAGTATACTTACTCTTATGTGCCTCTTCTAAAATGTTTTCTCTCAACTCATTCTGGCTAGGCACACAGATTCTATCTTAGTATACTATCATACCATCGTTAGACACCTTAAAATCTGAGGTCTTACCTTAGGTAATCTCATTCCTGATCCATTTCAGGAACTCATCCTCTCTCTAGGCATCTAAGATATGGGTTCTCAATACATTCTCAACTCGGGTTTCACTCAGATACAACTTACCCGATACCACCTGATAAGAGAGGTTCAAGTTTCTGAACTTCTTAAGGAGCTCCTGCTCCCTAATCATCATATGGGCTACATGGATGGATTTTCTACTCAAGGCGTCCGCCACCACATTGGCTTTGGCTGGATAATATTTCAACACATAATCATAACTTTTAGGAATTTCATCCATTTCCTCTGTCTCATATTGAGTTCTTTCTGGTCAAACAGGTATTTCAGACTCTTGTGGTCACTATAGATCTCTATGGTAGCACCATATAGATAGTGTCTCCAAATTTTAAGAGCAAACACTACGACAGCTAATTCCAGGTCATGCGTGGGGTAATTCTCCTCATGAGGCCTTAACTGCCTCGAGGCATATGCCACTACTCGACCCTACTGCATCAACACACATCCTAACCCTTTACCCGAAGCATCACAATAAACCACAAATGGCTCACTAGAGTCAGGGATAATCAGTACAGGGGCAGTGGTCAGATAGAGTTTTAACTCCTGGAAACTCTTCTCACATCTCTCATCCCACACAAAATGTGTCTCTTTCCTGGTTAGCCTTATCAGTGGTAAGGCCATTCGAGAAAAGTCCTGTATAAACCGTCTATAATACCCTGCCAAACCTAGGAAACTTTTAACCTCGGTGATTGTTCTAGGTCTATCCCACTGTAGCACAGCCTCAACTTTATGGGGATCAACCACGACCCCGTCTCGTGAGATCACATGACCTAAGAATCACACCTCGGTCAGCTAAAACTCACATTTACTAAGTTTGGCATACAACCTTTTCTCTCTCAATGTGTCTATGACTAATATCAAATGCCTCTCGTGCTCCTCAAAAGATTTAGAGTACACTAAAATATCATCAATGAAGACCACCACAAACTAATTTAAATACGGTCTGAATACCCTGTTCATATAATCCATGAACACAGCGGGCGCATTCGTCAACCTGAATGGCATCACAAGGAACTCATAGTGCCCATATCTCGTTCTGAAGGCCGTCTTGGAGACGTCTTCGGTTCTCACTCTCAACTGGTGGTACCCAGATCTAAGATCTATCTTGGAAAACACTGATGCCCCCACTAACTGATCTAACAAATCATCAATTCTAGGGAGAGGATATTTATTCTTGATGGTAACTTTATTCAACTATCTGTAATCTATACACAAACGCAAGCTACCATCCTTCTTTTTCACAAATAACACCGGAGCTCCCCAAGGTGAAATACTAGGGCGGATAAACCCTTTCTCTAACAATTCGTCTATCTGCTCTTTCAACTCAGCAAGCTCGGCAGGAGCCATCCTGTAAGGAGCTTTGGACACCGGTCCAGCCCCAGGCACTATGACTATAGGGAACTCTAATTCTCTCTCAGGGGGTAGGCCACTAAAGTCAAACTCCTTAGGGAAAATCTCTGGAAATTTCCTGACAACTGGGATCTCCTCTATCCCTTTTTCTACCTCTGCCTGAATAGAGAAAAAGACTAGAAACCCTTAACATCCACACTCTAAATATCTCTCAGCCTGGGCAGTAGTCATAAAGGATAACTCAGCTCCTACCCTAGGTATGGTCCCACAAGCAGGTAGGGAAATAGTTCAGTGTTCTCAATCAAGTATAGCATTATTTGCGGCCAACCAGTTCATACCAATAATCAAATCAATATCACGGAAGGGCATACAAACTAAATCAATAGTGGTATGACAATGGTTAAACTGAATAGTGACATTTAAGCAAGTATGGGAAGTAACCATGTGGCCTCCAGTGGGTGTAGTGACAGACAAGTCAAATGGCAAGACACTAATGACCAGACCCAATTTCCTCACACAATCATAAGATATAAACGAGTGACTAGCACCCAAATCAAACATAGCAACTACAGGAAAGCCATTCACTATCAGCGTACCTTGGATCAAACTGGGAGATGCGCTGGCTTCCTGCTGAGTAAGGGCAAACACTCGGCCCTGGGTCTGTGGCCTAAGAGGAGGCGCTCTATCCGTCTGAGGACAATGTCTAGCAATGTGCCCTAGCTTCCCACACTTGAAGCATGTCACTGGAGACTGCTGGAAGGATGACTGGCCCCGAGGAGGTGGCATACCTCGCTGTGGCCTTCTATTCCATGGCCCCTTACCTCTCCTTTTAGTACTAGGTGTCAAACTAGAACCCTCTTTTGGTTTTGGCCTTTTCAAATCTGGAACCCTCTTCTGACTAGCTGTAGTCGCAGTAGGCATGATAGCTTGCAGGTTAGTCTCAATCACCCTGCTGACCTCCACAAGGGTATTGAACTTCCTGATCCACTGTGGAGTGACTCTGTCGCTAATCAGGGGCTTCAACCCAGTCTCAAACTGCTCACATCTCCAGGGTTCATCATCATACCTCTGGAGGTATGAGGAATACCGAGACAACTCAATGAACTTGGCCACATACTGATCCACAGTCATCTCATCCATCTGTCTCAAGCCTATAAACTCCATCTTTTTTTTCTTCCTCACTGAACTAGGGACATATTTCTCATAAAACTCGACCAAGAAGCTCTCCCAAGTTATTTGTATGTTCTTGGTCTCCATCAGGGGTTTTGTGCTACTCCACCGTCTATCAGCTTCCTTTTCTAACATGAAAGTGGCTAGCTGGGTTTTCTATTCGGTGGTACAATCCATCACCGAGAATATCTTCTTTAGCTGTATGACCCAAGCCTCTGCCTTATCCGCGTCCAACTCCCCGTCAAACGAGGGTGGATTATTCCACCTAAACTACTTTAATACTTTTTGGATAGGTGTCTGGGTCTGTGGAGCAACAGGCTCCTGGGGAGGTGCAGGTGGAATACTAGATGTGGATGGCTGAGGTACAAGGACATCTCTTCTGGCTTCTTCTTGCCTAGCTAGGGTATTTTGTAAATGCATGATCATATCATGCTGCTGCTTGGCAATGTATCTCTGTTGTTCCAGCATCTCTTGGTGCTGGCCCATCATGGCCTCATATCAGTCAAGTCTATCCATTATGGCCCGCAGAGGATTCTCAATCCCAACAGGAACCTCTGGCTCAGCTTTCTGAGCCCTGGGCGGTCTACCTCTACCCCTGCCCCATCTAGTCTTAACCATGTCTAAAAAGAAGTAGCAACCCTCAGTTCACAATATTATCATTAGCACATATGCATATGGATGCTACCACTTCCATGACCATTCACACCAAACACAAGCAAATCTCATCATTCAAAAGCCCAACATTGAGAAAAAGTGCCTAAACCATTGCTCTGATACCAAAAATGTAACACCTTAACATATGAACTCTATCTAGCCACCCTTCTGGGCTTGGTTCCAAATGATTTCCAAATAATCAATACTATCTGTGGCATTTTCATGCTATAAAATGGGGTTTCCAACATTCATCTTTTGCCCCGTGGGTCTTGTGAACCCATCAGTCACATTCTCTATTCACACTCCATTTATACAACTCAAACATAGCATAAAACAAACCCTAAGCCACAGGTATGGAGTCAAAACCAGAAAAATGTGATTTCTCACATTCGCCCAAAAGTCTGATTTTTGGATATACTTTGGAAAATCATATCTAATTGTAGAAAAATGGGAGTCTAACAAACCATAGCTTCCTAGAAATCTCTAAGTGTTAAATTTACACTAAAAATAATTTCCAACCACAATCTCAACGTTTGGACCATTTTTAATATCAAAAATTAGACAAAGGTCCGGCTGTCTCCGTTTCTAGCGCAGATTACTATCATGAAATTCGAAAATCCATAATTAAATTCACAAATATTAAATCTAGGAAAACTATACCAATTTGAAAAGCTACAGATGTATACTAAAGGATAAAAATAAGTTTAGATCAGTTTAGTAGCCCTTAGACCCTGAAAACTGATGGAACAGTGACGGAGGTCAGGTGGGCTCCCTGATGCTGATATAGAACTTTAGAAGGTTTATTCTCTCACTACAGACCTCCGATTTAGGTGGTTCTAGTTTCTATAGGTCACTGTGGTTCTCTAGTTTATGTGTATAAAATTTCATTACATTTGTCCACCGTTTGATCTATGTATGACATGGATTTCGTTTCTGTCCTATAGGAACAGTACATGACCAAACTACCAAATTTCTCTAAATTTAACAATTCATCAAATATTCTATAGACCTCCAAATATTACCCACTTTAGCTTCACAAGATGCTCTCTACAAAATCTAGAGGCATCCAAAATTTCATGGCAAGAAGAGCTCATCCGGTCATACTTTGACAGAGCTCACAAATTTATCGGTTTTGGCACCCAAAAGGTCCAAAAAGGTCGAAATGGCCTCTCACATGTTCTAGCCACTCATGGACAAGTTTAAAAGCATAACAACAGTCTATATAACATGTCAAGTGGTCCAAATCAAAATACATTCCAAATTCACTATGCTACGGCAAAAAATACACTCTTACATTCATTCAACAAAAGGGCAAAACCCACATTTCCATTGATTTGGCTCTTTACATAGTTTGTACAACATCTTTTCATGCATATACACTTGCTACAATAGTTACATCTCAAAAATAGTGGGTACATATTCATTTGACATCACTTTACAACAAAATATCCAAAATAAAGCTAAAGTCTAGCTAACATGTTCCTAGGCTCCTTGGTGTGCACTTGCTCCTCCTTGAGATTTACCTAGCATGATAATATGGGAGGGGAAGGGGTGAGATTCAGGGAATTTCAGTAGCTTATGCACTCAATCAAGTAAGCAATCAAGGCATATAACAAGTCAAAGCATATAATTTCACATCCCATCATTCTCAACCACATAACACATGTTGTACATGCCATGGAAATCACAACAATGCCAAAAATAAGCTCTAGGGACTTTTGGTCTAGCCTCACCCGAGTTTAGGGACTTTTGGATGGCCTCACCCGAGTTTAGGGACTTTTGACTTGGCCTCACTCGGTTATGAGACTTTTGGCCTTGTCTCACCCATCTCAAGAGACTTTCGGCACTACCTCTCCCATCTCAAGGGACTTTCGGCACTACCTCACCTGAGCAATTCTCACAATCTAACACACAAGCACATTGGTATCAATGCATCAAAGGAATAGCATATGGCATATTCCATACAATAAGCATATACATAAACATACAATGACTATTACATTCAAGAATGCAACAAGAAAGAGTGGGAAGAGAGCTACCTTTGGAGCCAACACAAGCCTTCTCTTTAAATTTCTCTTCTCCCTTCTTAGGTTCACAATCACACCTTGATGGAGGTGCTTCACTTGAGCCTAGACACAATCACAAGCATGGAATTACTCTCTTAGAATGTAACCTTCAGAGCAACTCTCCTAACATACAAGAACCTAAGGTTCTCTCTCTCTCTCTCTAGAATGTCACCAGCTCATCCTCTCTCTCAAGTTCTCATGGTAAGGGAAACAACATTTTCAAAGAAAACAAAGAGATTTAAGGGTGTTTTCCACTTTCCCTCTTCTAACCCATGCCCAAAATCCCACTAATTTCATAAACAAAACCGTAGAAAGAGAAGGAAAAGAGAGGAGATCTAGATTCTAAGGAGAAATGGGAGAAACTTGCTTACCTTTCTCTTGCTCTTCCTCTTTCTCTTGGTCTCTCTTACTCTCCACGTCTCTTTTCTCTCCTTGGGTCGAAGTCTAGGGCAAAAATGAGAGAAGGAATGAGTTTGAGCGTTTAATGAAGTCATTTTCTCGCTCTTTACTCTCTTCCGGACTGACCCTTGCTATGGCAAAAATTAACCTTCGCTACGGCGAGCTCGTGTCAGCTGCCTTCGCTATGGCGAGGTTTAACTTTCGCTACAGCGAGCACATACAAATTCCATTCGCTATGGCGAGGTTTAACCTTCGCTATGGCGAACTCGTGTCAGTTCCAGACCTCTATTCTCACTATGGCATACGCTACGGCGAGCTGCCCCCTGGTTTTTGTATGGAATGCTCGTACGCACTCGCTGTAGCTATAATCACCTTCGCTATTGTGAATAGGCAATCTCGCTATAGCGAGACCATTTCTTGCTATTGCGAGGAGACTTGGAGGAGACTTGGAACAATTTATGGATTTCAAAAATTCCAGCTTTCTTCTTTCTTTTCCTTTTCCCTTTTTCTCGGTTGTTACAAGAGAGCTAGCCAACTGACTAACCATATTCTCTAACTGCTTGTTCTAAGTTTTCATGTTAGCCATTTCTTGGTTGTTTCTAGCCTTATTTTGATCTATCTTTTCCATGAATTGCTTCATCATAAACTCTATGCTCTTATCTTTTCTGGGTTCCTCAAGGATAGGAACTGAATGCCTAATAGGTTGGGAAGACTGTGCGCTAGGTCCTGCAACATTGTATCTATTTTGTAGTTGCCCTTCCCTATATCTCAAGTTGGGGTGATCCCTCCATCCTGGATTGTATGTATTAGAATAGGGATCATATTTTTATTGCTCTTGTTGCATTGGCCTGACTGGAAACATCTCAGCACAAGTCTCTAACCTGTCCTCTAACATAGGGCACTGATCAGTAAGCATGTGTGGCTAAACAGCATATATCACACAGGGGTTCCACTAAGTTAGTAGAGGTAGATGTCTGCCCAGGTGCATAGAACTATGGATAAGAATGTGTTTAAGTGGGGTAGGACTATGGTGCACAAGTCTAAGACGGAGTAGAGGATGACTGTTTTTGCCTCTGAGCTAAACTAAGCTGACGGACCATAATGATTAGCTCATTTAACATGACTCTTAACTTCAGTATCATACTATAGAGTACCCAACTCATTTACTCCTCTTGCCATTTACATTGATCTAGAACCAAATTGCTGAGTATTTTGAGCCATCTTATTAATCAACTCCCAGGCTCTGATAGGTGTCAGATCACCTAAAGCTCCACCAGAGGCAGCATCAATCATATTTCTGTCCATGTTCAATAGCCCCTCATAGAAGTACTAATATGTAGTTGATCAGAAATTTGATAGTGAGGATAACTAGCTAGCAATCTTTTGAATCTTTCCCAGTACTTATACAAAGTCTCTCTACTATTTTGTCTAATCACACATATTTCTTTCCTTATTGATGCAGGAAAATTTTTTTCTAAGAAGAGCCTTTTCAGTTAGTCCCAAGAAGTGATGGCACCGGGAGGTAGATAATACAACCAATCCTTAGCTAAACCATCCAAGGAAAAAAGGAATGCCCTAAGCTTAATTTGTTCTTCTGAGATGCCCTGTGGCTTCATTGTAGAGTATACAACATGGAATTCCTTCAGATGTTTGTGAGGGTCATCTCCTGCAAGTCCATGAAACTATGAAAGTAAGTGAATCAAACCAGATTAAGCTCAAAATTTACATCTAATTCTGGGTATTATATACAAAGATTTTGATAATACACATTAGGAGCTGTCAATTCTTTAATGGTTCTGGCATGCATGTTATCATTCAAATTTGCATTTGTATTCAAGTTAGCCTGAACATGCATATTCATGTTAGCATTCATGTGATCTTGTTTAGCCATATCATCACCAGCAAATTGAAGTACACAATCAATTCCTTGCACACAATCAAAAGTAGAAGAATTAGAACTACGGTTTCCTACACTATCCTTGTTCTTCTTAATCCTTACTTGTCTTCTAAAGGTTCTTTTAATTTTTGGATCCAAATCAATTAATTTTTCACCAGAGCTTCTTGTCATACACCAATTAGACAAGTAAAAACTAAGAAGGAACACAAAAATCAACAAAGAAAAATTAAAACAAATAAGTTAGAAAAATCTTAGAAAATTTGAAAAAAAATACTAAAAAATTAGAAAAAGTGCCTTAAACGTTGGAATTTGGCCAAAAAATGGTACCCCTAATAGCTTTGCTATTTTTTTACTTAAAACACCTAAAAATCATGGAAAAAAAAGTTTAAGAATTTTCTGGGCACTTTAAACAAAAATTGTAGCAAGCGGCAAAATCAGATCAAGCAATCGAATTGTCCAAAATCTAAGCTTAAAACAGGGGAAAAATAGAACAAAAACAGGGCAAAAATAGGGCAAAAATACTAAGAAACCATTTCAACCAATTAAGAAGCTAAACTCCCTGGCAATGGTGCCAAATTTGATGATTGTATCATGCAATCTTAAATAGAAACTAGGTAGTAAAATAAATTATGTAGATAATGGTGCAACCTAGGTCATTTCCTAAGGAGTTTGTGCCTCAATTTGTTTATGAAGGAATTCTAAGTATTACTAATTGGAACTTGGTTAGGGGGTTTTGAAATGCTAGAATTTAATTGAATTCAATTTTAAATGACAAGAATAAAAAAAAAACTTAAGACTAAAATGAAGTGAATAATCAAGAAAGTGTGGTAAAGCCTTGTATTGGACTCCCTAGAATTCAATTATCCTTGCTCCATTTTTAGTGGACCAAATTTGGATTTAATTTCTTGCTCATTAGTGTATTCCTCATAAAAGCTATTGAATAACCATCCAAGATTCAATTCATTAATTATTCAAGGAATTTGCAACCACAACAAACCTTGAAAAATTAATTAATTGAATTAAGAATAAGAACACACTAAAACTAATCCTAATTGATCAATAAAATTTGCTGCACAATTCACTTAAGATGGTAATTAACCAATTAGATCAATTAATTCCTCAAAAAATTACTTGCATAAAAATTCTAGCCACTTAATCCAACAACCATTGCATCAATTAGCCTAAAATCAAGAGGAAATTGAAAGTAAATTGCACAACACCAATTTTGAAATTTTTACAAACATGTAATGATCATAATTAAGATTCAAATATCAAATTACACTCAATCCAAAAATCAATTCAATCCAGTAATTTCCAGCAATTAAATTCCTAAATCAATAAGCTAAAGCTAGTCAAATTTATAAAGGAAATGATGCTGAAATTAAAAGATTGAGCAAAGAAATTTTTATCCAAATTGGTGAGGAGATGTGGAGCTCAAATCTGCATCTAGGAGAATCCTATCTTTAGCTAGCCACCAAGGAGAATTCAAGCTACCATGGAGATTTTAATCGGGGGAAAATTGATGAAATGAGCTGCAACCATGGATGATTCAATGAGAAAATGCTTCCCCCTTTAGCTTCTGGAGCTCTCTCGCATTTTCAAGTCATGTTTCCTCCCTTCAGCTCCAGCTCGCGTTCCTCACGCTGAAGTCGCATTTTATCCTCTTATCCCAGCTCACACTTTCATTAATTGACATCAACCCACAGTGAAATTAATCTCCATCTCTCTCCCCGTCAGCTTCTTCATGTGTATATAAGGTGGGCCCCAATGTAATGCTTCTTATTATAATATTCCACATGCTTCCTTCTTTTGAGCTCATCACATGCTACTTTACGTTGCTCTTTTACTTGCTTTTCACGTCCCATGCAGCTGCTGTCCAGAGTTCAACTCATTGCTTCCTTCACTCGATGCTTCTTCATTTAACACAGCCCCTAGCTTTAGTTCGTGTTGTTCATTCTTAGCTTCAACTTCTTCTTTTCAAATACCTAAGCTCTCTTCCTTCTCTTTCACCACGTGAAATTGAGACTGTAGCTTCTGCATGCTTGTTTCTCTGTCTTTCTGCATGTTCTGCATGTAGCTTCTTCATCATTTGTTAACGTCAAGCCCATTCTTCAGCCCAAGCCAAATGCACTCATTCTGCCCTTGCCAATCAATCTGCTCAGCTAGTTCTTTATGTGTGCTTCTCCATCGTGCAGCTCATGCTTCTTCTTCTCACCACGTTACTTCCTCTATTTCTACTCATGTTTGTAGCGATCACGTTACTTTTTCTTCCCACTTGCAGCTCGAGTTCACTCCTTCACGCTTCTTGTTTCAACTGCTGCATTCTATTCATTGTGGTTGTCTCTTACTTTTCATGTTTTCTCATATGCAGCTACTCTAGTCACGTTAAAACTCATAGCTTTTATTCTGCACATTCTGTGTGTTGCTTGCTTACTGCTTGGGTCTTGTTTGCTCTATTTTGCTCACATAAATTTCTCCTCCCATCTCTTACTTCATTCATTTATTGCTTCTCTTTCATTCCTAGCTTCTTCATTTCCTTCCATGCATTTCTCTCTACACGTTATTTTTGCAACTCCTTGCTTTGCTTTCTTTGTTCCTTCAAACCCATGGTATTCCTTCTTTTTTCTCATTGGAAACCTCCTTCTAGCTTCATCTAGTTGTTACATGCTATAGCCTACCCTCCACTTTAGGATGAAGCTACTGGATGTGTGCATCATGCCCATGTCAACATGCAAGTGAGTGAGCTCGCGGCTATGTATGAATGAAAGTTAGACTCGCCTTCTCTCATCTTTGTAGCTTGTGGGCTTTGCATGCAATTGAGGAAGCCCAATTAAATCTGCACCAAAGGAATGGAAGCAATTAAGTAGGAACAAATTACAAAATTATTTAAAAAGAGATTTATGTATTGAGAATTCAAAATTTTGTAAATTAATTCCTCAATTGCAAATATGGTCAATAAAATCAAATTTCATTCAATTAGATTCATTAAGCCATATTTAATTATTAAAATGTATAAAAATCATGCTTATCAATGGTTGCTCGAGGCTAGTGTGTGATGACATAAGCTTATTATCTAAACAAAATAATAAAATAAACCAAAGCCTAAAATAAAATAAAATAAAATAAAACAAAACAAGATAAAACAAAATAAAATGAAATCATTATCTAAGAAAATGAAATAAAATAAAGTGAAATACAAATCACTAAAAATCCTAATTTATTCAACAAAATTTTAAAAGTTGAGATTATTTTCTAAACTAAGTAATATTCAAGTTAAAGCTTAACATATATGGCTCAAATTCTCACCAGCTAATGGCTATCAAATAATTCATTGAAATAAAATTCATTGCCACTTCACTTGAATCAAGACATAAGATCCATCACTTATCATGTCTAAGTGAATCTAAGCTATAATCATCTCAACTTGTAACTTTCACAGAAATTTTTTTTAAAAAAATCACACTATTTTTCAAAAATTTTGTCAAAAATTTTTAATTTTTTTTTCCAAAGCAAGGAAAAGATGGATAGAATAAAATGATTCTCCCTCCACACTTAAATGTTGCATTGTTCGTAATGCCAGCACACAATCTAGTCAATAGATAAACAGTACAATATAAAGAGAGTGAAAGGAGAGAATACAACTGGATAGACTTGAAAATGGAGATTCCAAGGGTGGCTTAGATTTCCATGTAGTTGGTTAGTAGCTTATTTCCTACAAAACAAACTATAATGCAAAAAAGAAAAAGAAAACTACATCCTAAACTAAAAAGAACTCTATTAAAGACTAACTAATCATAAGTATCAAAAATCAAAATTAAAACAGCTTTATTCCTCCTTAACTAAACAAATTTAAGTTTAACCACTTTAAAGCATTTTGATTGATCATACAATGATGACTCATGGACTTCCTTAACCACTAGTAGTTTAGGAAAGTCATTTTCAGCAATTTGAAGAACATGAAAAGAAGAAAAATCAAATTTAGGACATTTAAAACCAAAAAAGGAAAATTTCAAATCAAATTTAAAACACTAGACTCTAGACTCTCTAAATATCTATCAAAACCTATAAAATCAATCGGACTCCCATCAGTAAGAGTCACTGCATCAATAGAAAAATCTAATTGTAACTTCTCATAGTCTTTTAAGTTAGAGTCCTTCAAGGTACTTGCCAGTTGCTTCTCCTTAACTAGAAGAGTCTGTTGATTATTGGGAATTTGCTCACTAACTTTAAGAATTTATTCAGCACTCTCAACAAAGAAACAGTATCTTCCCTGACTAAAGAGACATCAGTAGGCTCACAAAATTCTAAACAATAATCAACAACAAAATCTAGTCTCTCACTAGTATTAATAACAGCACAAGCATTAATAGGATTTTCAACATCAACAGTATCACTATGCATGCCCTTATCAATACTAGTATGATCAGTAAAATCAATCTTATCAACAAATTTAGTGTAAAGAAAGGACTCTTTAGACCAGCAGACTCATCAGACTTCAGAAACTCATTTATCTCAGCACACACAGGACTTGTATGCAAATCATCACATAAGCATTTAAAAGTGGGGTATGAATTATCAACAACAAGTTGTCCAACAATTTTATCATCTATATTCTCATCACATGCCATATTCACTGTTTCATTGTCACATCATTACTTGCTAGTGAGGAATCATGTTGGTCAGTATATGTGAAAAACTCACTAGTCTCAATGAGAGAATTAATCTATGAGCATCTATCACATATAACGGATCTAGTAAAAACACAGTCAATAGAATCATCCAAATTAGCTATATTACATGGTCTTGATGGTATGCTATCCCTAAACTCAGAAGATGCATCAACAACAAACTTATCAACCATTGTAATATCCATGTCTGTTTCACATGCTACATCTATTGTTCCAGTAGTAATGTCACCACATGCTAAATCACCCCCACACTTATCTACTACCTTAGACTCAATAGATTCATCAATTGGTTTAGACATGAATTCATCATTATGGTCACAGCTAGAAGTAGAAATTCCAAGTGCATCAATACATAAGGAATCATGAACATCACAAGAAGTATCAGTTTTGCTCAATGCATTACCATAATCAATCAAATCAGGAGATTCAACAACAATTTCCTCATTAACATCATCATCATGCAATTTAGAATCAACAACATTGTATACATTAATAGTCACAGTGCTATCATCTAAACTAGAGTCAGTCCTAACAAATTGCAAAGTATTAGAAGATGGAAGGATATTACCTAGTAAATAAGATTCTTCCTCCTCTATACATTCTCTTCTAATTTGCTCTTCAGTCAATTCAGTAGCACTTGAAGTAGGTTGATTCATTTGAAATCCCAAATCCTTCATAAGTTTGTCAAACCTTTGTTGATTTTTAAAATGCAACTATTCATTTTCTTGTTGGACCATTTAATGTATTTATTGGTTTCGAACATCAAAGGCTTCCAATTACTGTATCATCCTCTCTTTCTAACTTGCTTCCCTTTGGACCTCTTGTTGCGTGTATCCCTCATGATAATTGTAAGGATGATATTCCAGCTCTTGCATATTGTAATTGTGGTATGGCACATAATGATGGTGGTAATTGGGGTGGGCTTCATATGGATGGTGGTATGGTTGGTAGCTGGGGTGAACTTCACAGGAATGGTGCTATGGTTGGTAGCATGGTTATTGGACTTATTGATATTGTTATGCTTGTCGTGCTTGTCTTTGTCATTCAAGGATACCACGACACATTGAAATGGCTTCATCTAACTTCCGGGAAATCCTATCCTCTGCACAAGAATCATAGACACTTTGATTAGAATAATAATATGGATCCATTTAAAACAAAGAAAAATGAGAAGTTCAATTACCTTAAGCATAAGATAATTCATCAAAAAATTATGACCAAAATTAATCCTAAATTAAGAAAATAAAAATCAAATGAAGCTAAGACTTACTTAACAGTCAAAATCACTCAAAAAGAGAGGTTAATGACACAAAATAAACTCATAAAAAACTAAAGAAATTAAATCCAGAAAAATTGAAAAAATCCTAAAAAATTCGAGAAAATACTAAAAAATTAGAAAAAGTGCCTTAAACGTTAGAATTTGGCCAAAAAATGATGCACCAAATAGATATTCTATTACTTTTTCTCAAAACACCCAAAAATCTTGGAAAACAAAGTTTGAGAATTTTCTGGCCACTTCAAACAAAAATTCTAGCAACCAAGATCAATTGACGTATAACATTGAAATGATCCAAATCCAAGCTTAAAACAGGGGAAAAATCAAATCAAAACAGAACAAAAACACTTAGAAAACTTCCTCAAACAATTGAGAATCCAATTCCCTGACAACAGTGCCAAATTTTGATGGGTCTATCGCGCAACCCTCAATAAAACTAGGTTAGATCTATAGTTAGTGGCACAACCCAGGTCATCTCCCTTGTAATTAAAGTTCAATGCTTTATTGAGTTTCTAAATGTATGAAAATCCTAGAATTACCTAATTTAGGGGGCTTTTGATTGAATTAAACTAAGTAAAATGAAATTCAATTAAAATTCCTTATATTGCTACCTAGTTGCATGAACTAATGAAGTGAATGATGGACTTGTGACTAGCTTTGGATTTGTCCTTTGGTATTTTCTATCCTTATCCTAATCCAATTATGATTAATTATGGCCTAAGAGTCCCTAATTATATTCATAGTAAGTTATCTTAGGTTACTACTCAAGAATCAAGAGATTAACAAAATAATGTTGCATTGAAACCTTAATCCCGTATTAAATCATCAATTCTTGTTTTTAAGATCAATGAACACTCAATTTGATTGATTAACTGATTAATTAGCCTCTGAATCATCATTCAAAGATGTTTAATTAACCAATAAAACACCAAGGAATCCTCAAATCAAACAATTAAGCATATAATTTCACTCATGCATTTCATCGAACACCTTCATGGCATACATGGGAAATTAGAAAATAATGAAAAATGTAGTGTTTAATCCAATTGATTAAGCAACAAAAAAGGTTTCCTAATTAGTTTCTAACCAACCACTAATTACAATTACACAAATTTCCCATCAAATACAACTTAACCAAGATAATATATAAAAGGGAAAAAGTGTAGGAAATTAAAAGAGTCTTAGCCAAAATTCTTTGTTCTTCTCCATGGATTCAACCTTGCACCAAGGGTCCTCCTCCTAGCTAGCCACAAGGAGAATTAAAACTTCATTGGGTGGAAGAATGGAGGATGAAATGAATGGAATGGCATGGTGTATGGCTGCTAGACAAAGGGGAGTGAATAGATATGATGATGAATGGATATTTTTTATTCGATGGATTTGATCCTCCTTTGCCTCCTAGAGCTTGCCCAAATTAATTCCCCTTCCTCATGTGGTCATTTAATCATTTCACGTGCTCCTCCATAAATAAGCTCCTAGCTTGTTCTGACATGGATAAATTGATGCGTGGGCTTCCTTTATGAATGGATGATGATTCTTTAGTAGCCCACATTCTATCCATGTGTATTTCCTTTCATCTCCTCAAGTGGCTTGCTTTCATGTGCTACTTCAGCTCAAGCTCCACCACTGTTCACGTAGTCTTTTATTCCATTTATCCACGTCACTTTCCTTCTCAGCTAAGTGTTGTTGCTCACGTGGACTTCCAAGCTCCCCTCTTATGTTTTCAGCTCCCTTTTACATGTTTTAATTCCCACTGTTGGCTCCCCTCATGCTTTTTCTCTTTTTTTCTCAGTCAACTCTAGCATGAAAACCTTCATGTCTTCTCATTCCACGTAAAACTCGAGCCTTTTACTGCTTCTTCCTCATGCAAATGCTCCTTACATAATTTCCATGTAATTTCCATACAAAAGTGTTCTGTATAGGCTAGTTCCTTTTGCTTCAGCATTCGAGCCTCTAAAAGCACGTTGTGTGTCTCTTCTTATGAATCCAATAATGAACCACGTTGCTTCTTCTTGAACTGATGTGTTGCCTTAATGCTCCACGTATTTTCCACGTAAGCCTCTGCATGGTTCAGCTCACTTCGCTTCTTTTACATCAAAACCAAGCTCTTTCTTCGTGTCATTATTCAGCCATCTACTCTATCTTTACTTCGCATTTTGCTCTCTTCTTCTTCCACGTCTTGCTCGTGTGGTCTGCAGCTCTCTTCTGCTCAACCCTGTAGCTTCTGCCTTGTGTGTTTCTTCTCCTCTGCTCCACGCAATACCCCAGCTTCATTTCCACGCGTTTTTCCTTCGTGCAGCTTCTTCTTCTTCTTTCTTATTCATTCGTGTTACTTCCTCCTATAGAAAGAACAAAACATGAAGATTGCATCTCTTCTTAATGCATGTGTTGTATTTATAAGGAAGTGTATGTGAATGGTTGCTCGAGGCTAGTGTGTGATGACATGAGCTTATTATCTAAACAAAATAATAAAATAAACCAAAGCCCAATATGAAATAAAATAAAACAAAACAAGATAAAATGAAATCATTATCTAAGAAAATGAAATAAAATAAAGTAAAATAAAAATAATTAAAAATCCTAATTTATTCAACAAAATTTTAAAAGTTGAGATTATTTTCTAAACTTTGTAATATTCAATTTGAAGCTTAAAATATCATCAATTCATGAATAAAAAGTCCAAAATTAATAGGCAAAAATTAAGAGAAAAATTGAGTTATCAAAGGGCTTTTTAAATAGAAGTTTTGAGTTCTCCAGGGTTCTCATAGGCCCTTAAAACCATAGAAAGCCTCAGGACAGTTAAAACCCCTCTTGAGGACGTATTCGAATGTTAACTGACTTGAACTTTGACTGAATCGTTTGAGAAGATTTTAACTTTGATTTAAGTGATTTCAAAAGAATTTTACTAAATTGGGAACCTAAATTTTATAATGGAAAAGAAGGTTCTAAAAAAGAAGTAAAAATGAAAATATCAAAAAATAAAGGGTAAAACAGGAATTTTTGAAAAGTTCTTCTTCCTCCTTTATGTATATAAGTGGTGCCCTTCTTCCCCCTTCATTTTGGTCTACCAAGCTCTGCCCAAAAACTAGAGAAAACCCTAGAGGATAAGGCACACAAGGGGAGGAAGAAAATGAGGAGAAATTCAAGTTAAAAGGAAAGAAAATTTAGTAGTTTTTCATACTTTCTTCCTTCGAAACCTCTTCTCCTCCATTATCATTTCTTTCCTATGATTATAATGAAGTTCATAATCTGTTTTAAGGGAGAAATTAAGGGAAAATTTTGGATTTGAAGAGAGGAGCTGAAAGAAAACAAGATTCAAGTGAGAAAAAGCAAGAAAATAAGGTAATTTCTTCATCCATGGTTGCTACCCCTTGCTCCTCTTCCTCCACCATTTCTTACCACTTAAGAAACCCTAGGAGAACTTGGTTTTTAGGCAGAACTAATGGTGATTCTTTGAAAAAAGGGTGTGGAGATTAAGAATATGCAAAGAGAATTAATAAAAAACCATGGAAATTCAAGATGTAATTTCTAGGGTTTCAAGTGTTCCTTCCAAAATCTGATTTGATCTCTTAATTATTATGCCTAAATAAGTGTTTGAATGAACTCCTAAGATCCCTGGAAGTCCCCTCATGTGCATCTTCCTTGAGAAAACAAAGCCAGCTCTATGGAAGCCATCATGCTTCATTGTCTCGCCTAAGAAGGGTTACCATAGCTAAGGAGAGTTTTAAATTTTTATAAACCCATTTTTGAGTCATATATGATGAATAAATATGAAGGGAAGCCTTGGGAAAAAATTAGGAAGCTTAAAGAATGAGTTGGTGCTTTATATTCCATAATATGACTTAAAGAAGCAACATGTAGTTAGGCTTTTTATTTAGATTGTGTAATAACTCCAAGAGGCTTAAAAGGAGTCAAGAATCATATTTGAAAGGAAAGAATGGAGCCTAGAATTTATTTGATAAGTATTGCTTCATTAGGTGCTTTCTTGGAAACATAAAGGGGTCAATGAGTTAAGCTAGAGTTTAAGCAAGTTGTGTGGCCTTAAAATTAACTTCAAGTATATAATTAGCTTCCATATGATGTGTCTAGGCCAAGAGGAATGATCTCCACCTCCTTAGGTGTGTGAGATCAAGGGAAAAGATTCAAAGCTTAAGGAAGAGTGTACAAATGCTAGCAAGGTAGCTCTTTCCACCTTCTCTCATGGATGATTGTTTGCTTTACTTGTCTTTGAATGTGTGTATGTGTATTTCAAGCCATGAAAAATGTTCTAGTATGAGCTCTTACTCCATGGTACTATGATGATGTATTATGTTTCTAAATGATGTTTATGATATTTGCTTTGGTTTGCTTGAGTATGGTGAGGCCAAGAACCCTTAGCCATGGTGAGGAATAGCCAAGAACACTTAAGATTGGTTGAGACAAAGTAAAGAGTCTCCCAAAAGTGAGATTGACTCCTAAGAGCATGGTTGAGTCCAAGAACCTCTTATAGAATGGGTGAGGCAAGTGTAAAATCCATAAGTAAATGGGTGAGGTCAATCCACTTACTTAGCAAGCTTTTGTATGCTATGTATGACTTTTTCAAATGCCAAGAATGCTTCTTGTATGATTCCACATATCCATATGCCATGCATGCATTGGTGAGACTTGTTTTGCATCTTTTATGTATGATTGAATGGGAGATGAGCTATTGGGATTCTTTGAATCTCATCCCCTCCTCTCCAATGTTTTGACATGCTAGGTTGACCAAGATAGCAAGAAAATAGGAGCCAATCACATGAGAGATGAGAGCATGACATTATAATGCATAGAATTGGCTTCTTTAAGGCCATGTTAATGTCAAATGATGTAACCCATTGTTGTATATAGTCTATGACCTCTTGAACATGTGTAATCTTGTTAATAAGTGATGTATAAAAGAGAGATTATGTTAAGTGACCATTAAAATGTAAAATGAGTATGTTATAGCAAACTAGCTTCTTGGATGACATTATGCAAATGTGTATAAATGAAAGTGGAATGGTCAAATTGAGATGCATGAGGTTTAGAACCATTTGGACAGTTCATACAAGTCCTATTGATGCATTTAGACTTGCCCAAAAGGTGCCAGACCCCGAGAAAAGCCATTTAGACATTTTGGTATCCTATATGGAGCCAAAATTGACTATAATAGAATCCTATGTCACTTTTTGTCCAAATAAGCTCTTCTTGATTTGATATTTGGTAGGAAATTAGAGCTTGTTTAGAGCCTTTTGGGAAGCTAAAATTTTTATAGGCCTAGAGAATATTTGATGAACTTTTAAAGTTGGCAAAAATTCTAGTTTTGGTCATGTCACTGTTCACTTAGGTCCAAAAATGAAATCTGTCACACAGGGCCCAAATGATGTCCAATTGCCACAAAATATTATATAGAGAAACTAGGCATTCTTAATGACTTGTACCAACTAGGAGCACCTCATTTTAAGGTTTAGAAAGGGAGATATGAAGTTTTGAAGATTCTACCCTGTATCAGGTGCCCCAACTGACCTTAGGTGCTATTTGATTGGATTTCAAGGCCTAGGCATGCCTAAGCTGGTCTGGAGTTATTTTTCTCCCTAGCTAACATCTATATATTTCTATATTAGTATCATTTGTATGAATTTTATTTTTTGTGGAAATTAATTGGACATTTTTGAAGTTGCTGTAGAATTTTATGATAGCACTAGTGGATAGCTTGGCCTCTGGACCATTTTTAATGTCAAATCTTTTGTATTGTGTTTTATGGTCTAAAATTATTTTTATCATAAAGTAGACATGTGTAGCTTTCCAGTATGGCCAAGAATTTATTATTTCAATTTTTCTATAATTAGTTATGATTTTCCAAAATTTGTGACAGAAATAAAGAAAATCTGGTTGAAAATATATATATGTATTTTATGCTTCCCTTTGATTTCCACGAGATGTAGGACATTTTTAATGATGAAAATAAGCTGTATTCTTGTAATTAAATATGAGAATGTGATGTATGAGCTCACATGGTCCACGTGTTATCGAATGAAATTTTTATATGTGACGTAACGCTAGAAAAGTCATTATTTTAATCCCTTATTTCTTGCTCCTTCATGGAATGTATGATGTAAAGCATGGAAATGTGATGGAATAAGCTAGAAATATAAGGTGTTACACCTTTCTAATTTAAACAAAACTTTGCAATAAAAGCTAGATGATGTGTGGCAACAGAAGGAGATCTTAAAGTTTCAAAAGGCTAGAACTATTTGGATTGAGCAAGAAGACCACAATACCACAATACAAAGTACTATCAGGTGAAAACTATTTCTAGAAGGCACTGAAATAAAATCTTGTCTTTTAAGAATGAATGGCATTTAGATTAAGGAGCCTAGGAAATCGCTAATCTTGTAGTGAACTATTTCAAGTAGTTGTCTAGTGAAGAAAATGATGATATTGATTTTTTCTTGTCTTCTACCTCTTCTCCTCATCTTGTTCAAATTATTTTTGATGACATGGACAAGACAACCTCTAACGAGGAAATTAAAAATGCTATCTTCTTTATAGGTGCTTTTAAAGCTATAGGGATGGATAGGTTCTATCCAATCTTCTATCAATCGAATTGGGATGTTTTAAGGCCTATAATGATTGATTTTGTTACTAAAGCTATTAAAAGAGAAAGTTTCTTTAGAAGAGGCAAATAAGACTCTTATTACCCTTATTCCTAAGATTGATTCTCCCAAGTACATTACTCAATTTTGTCCTATTTCTTTATGCAGTGTCTCTTATAAGTGCCTTATAAAAGTTTTAGCTGATCATTTGAAACCAATCCTTAATAGAGTTATCTCCCCTTTCTAGATTAGCTTCATCCCTGACTAATGTATTTAAGATAATATCATCATGGGCCAAGAAATTACCCATATCATGAAATGGATGAAGGATAAGAATGGTTTCATTACCATTAAGACTAACCTAAAAAAAGTTTATCATAGGTTGAGATGGAGCTTCATTGATAATTTTTTGCATGAGGTGTGTAGTACCATATTTTTCTCTTATCATACTCTTCCATTCCGGGCAATTGGCGCACATTCACAAGATAAAGAGTGAGGAAAAGTATGAAAATAACACACTTTTATCGTGTTACATCGAGGTAAAATTTTTCAATTCATGTTATATAGACCCTATGAGTTCCCCAACATCATTTTCTAATTATTTTCCATCTATATAAGTCATAAATATCTCAAAATTCCACATAAACCACGGATCAAAGGTCAAAGACCCTAAAATTTTCTTCATTCATTGTGGTTATACAGTGATAGATTTTAGGAGTAACTTTGAAAAATCATAAATAAATGTAGAAAAATTGAAATCATACAAACCATATCTTTCTAGAAACTTCTAGATGTTAAATTTACACTAAAAATAATTTCTAGTCAGAAAATCCCATTTGGACCATGTTTGATAATGAAAGAGCCACAAAGGTTTGACTCCTACCTGGTATTGATACAGTTTACTATCATAAAATTCAAAAATATTCAATTAGTTCTACAAAAATCTAATCCATGCAAATGATACCAATATAGAATGATAAAGATGTTAGATAGAGGAGAAAAATAACTTTGGACTAATCCAAGAACATTTAGACTCTAAAAATTAATCAAACAGTAACATGGGTCTGACTAGTCACCTGGTATTAGATAGCAACTTCAAAAATTAATATCTCCCTCACTTGACATCCAAATGAGGTGCTTCTAATTGACACAAGTCATTAGAAAATTTTAGTTTCTTCCTATAAAATATTGTGACAATTGGACATCATTTGCATCATAAATGATAGAGAACAAATTTCAAACTATATGAACAGTACCAATGGCTAAACCAAAAAATTTTCCCAACTTCAAAATTTTGCCAAATATTCCACAGACCTCCAAAAAATACCCACTTTATCTTCCCAAAAATATCTCAACCATATCTATATGTATGCCAAATTTTAGACCAAGAAGAGCTCATTTGGACAAAAAGTGATATAGCTCACCAACATGGCCAATTTTACCTCTCATAAAGAATCACTTTGGTCCAAATGGCCTTCTTTTGAGTTTGGAACCTTTTGGACAAGTTTAAAAACATGAATATGACTTGAATAAATTACAAAAGTGGTTCCAAACCTTATGCATCTTAATTTGGCCATTCTACTTCCATTAATGCACTAATACATCAAGCCATCAAGAAGCCAAAATTCCCATTTCCATGGATTTCATGCCACATATGGTCTATATAAGAGTCATACATCATATTATATTTTTCCATGAGCTTACATCTAAAAAATAACATGTATAAAGTAACTTTAGTATTCAAATACATAACAAGCTATATAATGGACAAAGTATGACTTTTCAATGCTCTTAGTCTGCCTTCCTTGCTTCTTGGACATCATCTAAGCATTTCAAGATAATGAAGGGAAAGGGAGTGAAATTCCTTGAATCTCAATAGATCACACACCTATTCACACACACATTCAAGGTATATACACATCAAAGCATATGTATGGAAGGTTTGGCAACCATAAAGTATACAAAGTCACAATTTCCATGCCACTTATTCACATTCAAGCTAAGACCATGCTCTAGGGACTTTAGGTTTTGCCTCACCCCATTTCTAAGACTTTTGGATTTGCCTCGCTCATAGCCTAGGGACTTTTGACTTGGCCTTACCCTTCCAAGCAACTTTTGTCCTTCTCTCACCCATGCCATGAGACTTTTGGCATCTTCTCACCTTCATTAAGGGACTTTTGACATCAGCTTATCCTTATGAGCTATTTACACAACCAAGGCCATTCAAGGAAACATAATGGTACCAATGTAATGTCAAGGCATCAAGTGGTATATTCTCAAGTCACAAGAGCATACACAAGCACACATTACATACATATATGCACACAAGAATGCAAAGAGAATGAGGCGGAGAGCTACCTTGAATTTTGCAAGCCTTCTTTTGTCTTATTCCTCCTTTTTTTCAACCTCACAAGTGTATTTAGGTGGGTTAGTGTTCTCTTGGCCTAACCACCATAAAAAATACACAATTACACACTTAAAGCAAGCCAAGACATTAAACTCACTCTTGAACACACACTTGGTTCCATAAATGGCCTATTGAAGCAACCTTTACAATTCAAGCTCTAAGCTCCCATCTCTTTCCATTTCTAGGCCTTTTGTCCTCATTCAAAGTCCTTGGAGCCCTCACACAATCATTTACACAAGCTTAGAATTAAGTTGCTTCACACAGCACCATTATGGACACTATTATCCTGTCTTCCAATCCATGGCTCCTAAATTTTTTCTAATGGTTTCTCCCATCTTTTAACATCATATAAAGTCATAAACCAAGGCTATAACAAATTAAAATACTCCCTAACCTAGTATTCTTGCCTTGGCCAAAACTAGCAGCACAATTGAGGTTCTTAGACTTCTTGATTTTTTCTTGATGAGAGAGCCACTAGGGAGGGTTTCTAGAGGTCTTAGGAGCTCAAGAAAACATTTAAATAGCCAAAGAATTACTTACACAAAATCAAAATTTCCAAAACCTTAAAGAATCCTATACTTTTCTATCTTGTTTTCCATGGGTTTTTCTTGGAATTTCTTGCCATCTTCCTCTTCCTCATGGTCTAAAACCCTAGTTCCTCTCTTGTTTTTGGACAAAAAAGTCCCTCCCCCATATGGTTCTAGTTTAGGCTGAAATACACACAAGGAAGGAGCAAGAGAAAGAAGAAACTAAAATAAGAAATTACCTCGGATTCAAGCTTGCTTTCAAGCGCCTTTCTCTTTGATTTACTTCTCCTCAAGAATTTTGAATTATCCCCACTTGTTTTAGACTCAAAATAAAACCAAAACCATTTAATAAAACCATGGAAAGAAAGCTTGAAAGAAGGATAACAAAATTGGAAGAAGAGGAAGTATGAAATTCCTTAAAATTAGCTACCTTTCCTTGGCTTTCTTCCTCTGTTCTCTCACTCTCTTGTGTGCCTAAGCGAGTAGGTCATTTTCTATATTTTGGGTAGAGGAAGTCATGCTTAAGAAGATAGGAGAAAAAGGGAGAAGTGTGTGGAAGCTTCAAGAAACACACTTTTTCAAAAATTTCAATTTCGCCTTTCCGTAATGACAATTTCGTTTCAGCTTCATTTTAGCTCCTTTTTTAGAACCATATTTTCCATTATAAAATTTAGGTTCCCAATTTAATAAAATTCCTTTAGAATCACTCAAATTAGAGCCAAAACCTCATCGACATTGGAAAACATACACTAGAGAGGCTTCCCATGATTTTTGGAGCCTCTAAGAACCTTGGGCAACTCAAATTTTTCATTTAGAAAGCCCTCCTATGTGTTTTTTCAAAAGTTGCACTTATTTACAAAAAATAGCATTATATTTCATCAGTTTTTGTCATAAATTGTTTCACCATCCTAACTCCCTTTTTCTTTCTATTTGAGCCTAAAATTATGATTTTTAGGAGTCTAGGACTCTATCTAAATTTTTTGGGACATTTTCTATCTCATTTCAAAGGACTTACTTTTATACGGCTCATTTCATCATTTTAAGAAAATTACGTTCGTTACAAAGTGGGTTAAATGTTAAAATATATTAATCTAGAAAAAATGGTGCATTGACATTGCAAATCTAAAGCACTTGGAGTTAGTGATGGCAAGTCTAATGTATAGGCTAATAACTTGTAATATTATAAAAGCAAAAATGAAAAAAGAAATCCTTCATTTGCTTAGAGTGACGTTGCTGCAAGCAAGCAAGTTGGCTAAATCGGATAAAGGAAAAACATGATAGTGGCATGAATAAAGCAAGTTGTAATATTTAAATTATAATATGTTCACACCATTGCCAAGGCATTCCTATAAATAAGAATAGCAAAGAAGCTTTGTGGAATTGTAGCAAAAAAATACATTCAATAGTAATCCATATTAGAAGCTATATATGTCTTTTATTCATCATCCTTATCTATCTCCTTCAATCTTCTTATTTGAAATATTTAGCTAGAATCCATTAGTGGTATCAGAGCCTTGGTTCTAAAACACCTTTCCATATTCAACCACCTTAATATTATATTTTTACACCTCTCTTCTTAGTTCTTATGGCCTCCATATCTATGTTGTAATACCTCAAAATTAATTAATAGTGATGATTTAGGGATTATGAAATTATTAAGAGAGATTTAAGAAAATTATAAGGAAATAGGAATTTAAAGAGAATGGCAAGTTTGAATATCTTATCCTAATAATTACTAATTAGATCATTTTGTGAGAATAAGATAATGTTTATGGATTTAAGGATGATGTGTGCCTATGATTAATTTAAGTATGCCAAGAACATTATTAGAAGCCCAATCTTATTCTTACGAAGGCTCAACTTCATCTAAATATGACTCAACTCTACTTTTATGGAAGCCCAACCCATTTTGAACCCAATTAACCTATATATCATGGCCCAACATGTTAAGCATCAGCCCACTTGGAATAATGGACCTATTGGGCCAACCCATCTACATTAAGAAGCCTTCCCCTTACCCATTTGGCCGTTAAGACATTCATGTTCTGTAAAACAAAAAGAAGAAATTCGTATGTTACAAGAAGGGCTAAGGTTTCTCAGCATTATGGCTTAGATTTGCACTCTTAGAGGGAGATTTAGCCAAGGTAGGTTCAAAAAAACTTAATCCTCTAATCTTTCTCTTCATCTTGGTCTGATTAGTTCTTTATTTAGTGGAGATTCATTTAAACCCCAGGTCTAAAATGTGTGTTCATGGTGTGTTATTACAAGATCTTTTAAGTTTGGAGTTAGTGGAATCATAGAGTAAGTTCTTACCTTTATTTTATAGTGTAACCTTGATCAAATTTCATGTTATAGGCTAACTTTGGCATATGGCTAATAGTATGTGCAAAAATTCAAGTTTTGAAATATCCCATAATGTGTTTTTAGTAGTTAAGGCTCAACCCAGTCTATTTGATCTCTTAGATGTATGGGTAAGTATTTCTTCTTCTTTTGTAAAGTGTATGTGCTAAATTTCTATCATTTGGATTAACTTTGATGCATGGCTTTTACATGTGTGAAAATAGAGATGTTGAGAGTGACCCATTATGAGTTCTTAGTGTTTTGATCTTAATTGGTGTAATGGATTCTTTAAGAACTTGGGTAAGTGATTTCTAATAGATTCTTGATGAAATGGATTAATGGATAAGAGACTTTTGTTAATAATGGTTAAATGATGATAATTATACCTGTCATAGGCTTGATAGCCCTTTAGATTATGTTAGTAGATAGAGGAATAATAATTAAGCTTCATTGAGGTAACCAAGGTTAATTTCCTAATTCCATGTATATGCTTATTTTAATCTAATATTTGCTACACATGTATGATTTTAAAATGCTAAATTATTGGTTTGGCTACTTAAATTATTGTTATTGTGGACCATGAGCATGTCCTTGGTGGAGCTGTGGTGCAGCTGCCACCCATGCATTGTGCTTCGATCAGGCATCGAGCTGTGATTAGACTCTTGAATGCACTAAGCCCAAAGTGTGCTCAATAGGGAGTTGGTGCTATGGATAGGCATTTCCCTATGTTATTGGCCATTAACATGTTACATATGATTGCTAATATAGAATAATAGTCACTGGTAGTTTAACTAGTTCATTTACTGATGATATTGATGCCTTTAGTATGTTTTCTATATAAATGCATTATGTTGATTAATCTGTACATATATATAGAATTTGCCTCTTATTACATTATAAATCTCACCCCAATTGTGGGCTAACATTTTTAGGGACCAAACATCTTAGTGGCAAGGCAAAATTAATGAAAGCATATTATATGGTTTGGAAGCACATAGGTTCAGAAACCTTGTCAAATTTGATTTGTATAATGAGAATACTAGTTTTCTGTGTTTGCCACATTGCATCATGAATTGCCAAATATAAGAACTGATTTTATAATATGAGACATCATGGAATTGGCACTTGTGATTGTATTTGGATGATTATTAATGAGCACGTTGATATTTGATAACCACTAAACAATTAGTATTGTAAAAATTGATGTTTAAGCTATTGGTATAAAAGATTTAGAGGTTCAAGCTAGTTTAAATGTGTTCTCTACACCTACTTAAGGTATTTAGAGATATTTAAAAGCCATCCTTTGGGTTTTGAGGGGTCATTTGAAAGTTTTAGAAGTGACTCTTTGTTTTTACTACCATTATAGTCATTTTGCTATCATATAAGGTTTTGAAATGGACATCAACGCTTGGCCAATTATGTTTCTGAGTTTGGTTATGGGTTAAGAGCCTTAAGGGACATGGTCAGTTTGTTTTGCTCATGTTGGTTGTGTGACACCATATTTAACTAGGCTACCTCATCTTATCCATCTCACATTTCCTTAGTCTAACATTCATTTTCAAGGAAAATACAATAAAATATTCAATTATTTTGCATTATGCTATGGTTAACTTTTTTGTTCCATGTCTCGTGGACCATATAGACTCATCTATCTCTTTTCATATTTAATTACACAAATACAACTTAAAACCATCTCAAGAAGTGGCCAAGAACTCGAGCTAATGGAGTATATACATATAAATAGCATGTGCAACCTCGGGTTGGTATTTTAGCTTTTTGTCATAAACTTTGAAAAATCATAACTAATTTTTGAAAAATAAAAATCAAGCACACTACACCATTATGGAAAGCTACAGCTATCTAATGTATGATAAAAATAATCCCATACCACAACAGGGACATCTAGCCACTAGAAATTGATAGAATAGTAACTAAGGTTGCCTACTACTATTGGTACAATCACTAAACTTCAAAAATTTATATCTCCATGCTCAGATATCCAATTAGGGTGATCTTATTGGCCATAGAAAGATTATCATGTCTATTGTATTTTTGTAAAATTTCATGAGCATTGGCACCATTTAGCACTTAAATGACATAGCACAAGAAAAAAACCATATGAATAGAGCTTGTACCAGAACAACAGAAAAATGGCAACTTTCAAAAATCATAATTAATTCCACAGAGCTCCAAATAATTTAGTTTTTAGCTTCTAAAAAATATATGAATGATATCTATATGTATGCCAAATTTCATGGGCAAATTCATTCATTTGGTCAGATCTTGACATTGGGTTGCAAAAATGCTCTTTTTGTGTCTTCAATAGGTCTCAAATGGTCCAAATCTACTTCCAAGACACCCATGGCCACTTGAGCATGTGGGAAAGTACCAAAATGGTCTACTAAACATGTCTTAAAGGTGCACAATGTAATGTCCAATTTTCATTAAACGACGGAAATGGGCGTGTTTTCAAAGCAAGTCCCTTGAATGAATTAGTTAAGGTTCCAAAAAATTTGAGGAACATTCTAGCTTCCTAAGAATGAGAATTCTAGCCTCAGATGGAAGGAAAAATGGAGCTAGAATGAAGAAACAAATTTTGACAAAACACCTATAAAATGTAATGGCATTTTTGTACTTTTAGACAATTTTTGGAATTCACACAGGAGGGCTTTTTAAATGAAAGTTTTGAGTTCTTCAGGGTTCTCAGAGGCCTTGAATACCATGGGAAGCCCTGAGATAATTAAATTTCCTCCGGTGGATGTTTTCCAATATAAGTGTGCCTAAACATTAACGGATTCATTTGGAAAGGTTTTAGCTCTAATTTTGAGTGATTCCAAAGGCATTTTTCTTAATTGGAAACCTAAATTTTAGAATGGAAAAGATGGTTCTAAAAAAGGAGTTAAAACGAAGGAGAGACGAAAATGCAAAGTACAAAGGGCAAAATTGAAATTTTTGAAAAAAGTCATTTTTCCCTACCTATATATAGGTGGCACCTCACACTTGCCCTCATTTAACTTTAGAAAATTTGGCCTCAAACCAGAAGCAAAATTGTAAGAGAGAGGCGCCCTAGAGAGGAAGAAAAAGAAGGAAGAAATCCAAGCCAAAGGTGTGTTTTCATGGTTGTTTTTCATGCTCTTCTCCATTCACACCACCTCTTCTTCATCCTCCTTGATTTCTTTTGATTAAAATGAAGTTTATAAATCTGATTTAAGGGAGAAATTCAAGGGAAATTTCATATTTAAAGAGAAGAGATTGGAGAAAGCAAGATTTAAGCCAAACTAAGCAAGGAAACAAGGTAAAATTGCATCCTATGGTTGATGTCTTCCATCACCCTTTTCTATTTCACCTAACCCTAGGAGCCATAGGAGGATCTGATTTTCAAGCCCAACCAAACATGAATCTTAGGTATTTGATGGAGAAGAATAAGAATATGCAAAGAAAACAACAAGATAGCCATTAGATTCAAGATGCAAATTCTAGGGTTTTATGTGCACCTTCCAAATTATAATTTTGTATGATGATTTCTAAGTTTAATTAAGAGTTTAAATGAGTTCTTGAGACCCCTAAGATGCTTCCCGCAAGCTTCCTCCTTTCAGAAAATAAAGAAATCTCCATGTAGCCCAAAGATGCCCTATGTCTCGGCCAAAGGGGGTTCTTGTAATTAGGGAGAGTTTTAAATTTTTCTAAGGCCATTCTTGAGTCATATTTGATGAATGAAAATAAAGTAAGGCCTTGGAAAAAAATTAGAACTCATAAAAATTGATTTGGTACCTTAGGTTTTATATTATGACCTAAAGAAGCAACATGATGTTAGGCCCTTTATTTTAATGGTGTGATGACTCCAAGAGGCTTAAAAGGAGTCAAAAATCATATTTGAAAGGAAATAATGAGGCCTAGATATTATTTGAGGGTTGTTTCTTAATTTGATGCATTTATGGACTATAATGGGGGTTATAGAGCAATCTAGTGTTTAACCAAGTTGTGTGGCCTTAGAATATATTTCATGAACCTAATTGGCTCTCATATATTGTATCTAGGCCAAGAGAAACCATCTCTACTAATTTGTGGGTGTGTGGCTGAAAGAGGAGGCTTGAATCCAAAGGGAAAAATGTGTAATTGTGTGCAAGGTAGCTCTCTCCACCTTCTCTCACGCATGGATGTGTGTTTAGCTTATCTTAGAATACGTGTATGTCTATTTTCAAGTCATGAAAAGTATACTAACATGATTTTATATGCTATGATTTCATGATGTCATGTGATGTTTTCAAATGAATGTATGATGTTTGTTTGAGTGTAGAGAGGCCAAGAACTCTTCACCATGGTGAGGATGGGCAAAGAACCCTTAAGCTTGGTTGAGACAAAGTAAAGAGTCTCCCAAAAGCAAAGTGGGCTCCTAAGAGTATGGTTAAGTCCAAAGCTCTTAAAGAATAGGTGAGGTAAGTCCAAAAGCCATGAAAAGAAGTGTGAGGCCAGTCCAAACACTTGGTAAGCTCTTGAATGACTTGTATGACTTGTTCACATGCCAAGCTTACTTCTTGAATGTTCATGATTTGTATTATGTCCATGCATGCATTTTTAAGGCTTGCTTTACATATATTATGTATGATTGAAAGGATGATGAGCTATTGGGATTATTTGAATCTCATTCCCTCCTCTCCAATAATCTAATATTCTAGGTGGACCAAGTGGTTATAGTAATGGGAGCCAACAGTAATGGGAGCTAGACACCCAGCTCAAATAAATCTTGATTTTCTCTCCCTTTATAGCTTTTGTTTTGTTTTGTTTTATATTTATCTCCTCTTTTTTTTCCTTCTTTCTACCCTCTCTCATTTTTTGTTATTGTTCCAATAGTCGATCATTAAATATTTATGTTAACTTCCTTTCCTTTTTAACTTTCAATCCATTTAAGTGATAACTTCTAAATACTTTAACTTAACTCTCCGTAATAGTTGATACCAAGAACTATAAGAAATTCCACTTAGTTAGCCTTTTTGGTATTTATTCCACTAATAGCAACATAGGTAAGTTCCTTATTTCATAATGAAGTTTGATTCGTCCTTCACTTAGATTATCCCCACATTTCTTTAGCCCAACCTTCTTAATTGAGGTGGGTCTTATCACCTATAAGGTCATCTAATCTAAGTTTCCAAATCTTGTGTTCAATTATCTCATAAAATCATTGTATATATTATATCTTTATTTATGGTTCGTTAGTAAAAGGTTCATTATTTACATTAGACACATAAATTCTCTTCTCATCTTTAGTTAGTACCCAAGTTTTCCCTTTTTATTCATCAAGATTTTCCAAAGGTTCGAACTAATATAAAGTCTGATCTTACAACTAATCCATGTAAGGTATTCAGATACTCTAAGGTCACCCTCCGCCTAATCAAAACCAAATATAATCTCTTAAGTGAAAATAAACATGATCCTTCAAGTCTAGGCTATGTTCCCTGAGGAGGCCTAATTTCGATGGTGAAAATACCTTGTCTAGAGTATCAAGGTAATTTTTTAGGCTTAGGAATGAGTTTCCTTAAATCCTACAAGCCATAACTCTAATGTATGTTTTATTAAATGACATAGCTTCAACAACTTGCCTATAACATTAGAAATTTCCAATTCATAATGATGGTTCATTATAGATAATCTAATCATCGTCCATAGGTGTAACTAGCATAGAAAAACCCTTGGTAGACCTCTTCTCTCTCTCTCTCTCTCTTTCTTGTTTTTTTTTTCTTTTTTACACTCATAAAAGCATTACCACAATTACATACATGTGACTCTAAAAACTACCATGATCAATAGATCGCAATGTATCATCTTAATTCTCAGTTACTATAAGCTTTAGTAGTCAACTTAATGACATCTACACTTGTTTGAAATCAATTGAACATCTCCTTGGTTTTTATGCCATTATATAGTCCCAAAGGAGTGTGCTTTCGTATCTTCTACCCCCAACTAAGATATTTTCATACAAGTATAGTTATTCTTCAATTAGCATACTTCTTACCTTTTTTTTTTCGTGATACTCCAAATTTTCTCAAACCTCCTCACATATAACTAAGTTTTTTTTAAAAAAATATTCACTAGTTTGGAAATTCATAATAATTCCTAAAGTGTAATGATATAATATATTGTCAACAAAGTTTAAGATCCTATCAACAAGATCTTGTATTCATTAATATAAAATCTGAGACCTTGTCAACAAGGTTCTCTAATAGCAAGTACAAGGTCTTTTAACCATATGTTATAGTATATAATATGAGATGGTATGACAGTTTTTGTCCTTATACAATAGCCTATACCAACCACAACTAACTCTTTCACTCCCTATAAGTTTTTTTTAGGCCTCAGTTCACGCCTGACTATTGGAAGTTAAATTAACATAATAAGGAGACTTAAGGAGTCTTTTCACTATCAAGCATTCCCTAATTATCAATGAATTAAGTAAGGATTCCCAGTGAGAGAATTCAAGTATCATTTACCACTAGTTTTCACCCTTTCTTGTTAGTCATAGTACCAAGGTTTTATTGTAATAACAAAAGTTAATTGCATTACTGCCACCTTTCATTCATTTCGCTCAAGTTATTATTCTAGGTCAGGGAGTCCTCTTTCAAAATTAGGGAGTTTTACTGCTATAATAAGTACTAGTCCATCTTAAATTCCTAATGTTGTCTCTATCCCCTTAATCACACCACATGTGATACATGACAATAAGACTACTGATGGCCGAATTAGACTTTGCCTTCAATATTAACAGGCAATTCTTTCCTGTGGCCATACACATGCTCATCACCCTGCGATGACTACATCTCAACCACTTGTACGCACATGGGCACCATTTTATTCTCTTTGTAGGTGGATCTTCACTATCAAGATCTCCTTTTTACCTTCTAGGTAGAAAGTCTACTTAGTCTAGTTTGATGCCAATTTGGTGGTCAAAATTCATTAAATCGTATGGTAAGTGGCACGCCCCGCATGCCCTTAGCATCGAAGTGCCAATAAATGAGCACGTCCCACATGCCTCTAGCACTAAAGTGTTATAGAATCTTACCTTACACTCCCTGAGTTTATCATGCATGTAAGGTGCCTCTAACCAACACCTAAATGCACGTCAATACATAGCATAAGTAATTGAATTATACAAAAGAGACAAATTCCTTATCACCCTATACACCTCCCTCTTATCATACTCAGGCTTTTCTCCCTTATCACAAATTCCTCTCTTGTCTGGGCACATTAAGGGAGGAGCCTCAAAGCTCTCTCAATATTCCTTCTAAAACATCATCTCCCTTAATCTCTTACTTTAAAGTCACTATTCCCTATTTAGAAATGGATTTGACAATCCTAAGGGTTTCTTGTCCTCCTTCCTTGTCATCATTAACTAAAGATAGCTTACTCACTCCAATAGTTTTGAATGAAACTATTTGAAATATTCTTTAGCTTTTATCACCCTTGTTCATTAGACCTAAATTGTAATAGCTAGGATCGAGTAATTGCATTTTTTATTAACCGGGATCAAACAAGTGGGTTAGGACCTGTTTGTACCTATAAAGTCTCAACCTTAGGGACCTTCTGAAGTCTACTTATTCTAACTCATTATGAATTGTACATCACTTCATATATTTAGTCAATAACACTTATTTATTATACACTAGTTCCCAAACTTTCTTTGTCAATTTTCTAATCGTAAGTAAGGTTTACATCTTACCCTTTCGTAAGGTTTTTATAACTAGTCAGGTGTTTTACACTATTTTGTTGCCTTCTAAGTTCTCAATATCACTCTAGATGGCCCTTGAAAAGCTTAGAATTTTGCTTAGGTAAAAAATTACTACTCTTGTTATGATCAGTTAACTACTTTGATAGGCTAGTCAATTGGTCGGCTATATCCAATTGACTTGCTTAGTAAGTGATGGTCAACTGGTCACAGATACTATTAGTAGCCTTATTCATCATTTTCATCAGTTACTTGGTCTCATCTATTTAGTCAACTGGTGCCTCACAGTGAGTGATATAACACCATAAATTCTAGCTCATCTCATACTTTTAAATGGCATAATATCATGAATCATATTGACTTTCCATGGAAAAGCCAAAGAAATAATGATTATTTTTGCGTTGTGTCGTATCTAAAAATTTATTTTAGTGTCATATGGATCGTGTGAGCCTATGCTATACATCCAAATATTTAATTACATCATTGAAATTTATTTACATCCCAAAAACATGCCTACAACCCATGGAAACCGAAATGAAGCATGGAAAATGGGAGTTTATTTTCGGCCAGAATTGGCCTCTTCCCTGGGCAAACTTTGGAAAATCATAACTAAATCTAGAAAAATTGAAAACATATGTTCTTGATCATTCTGAAAATCTTAGGATGTTTAATTCACACCAAAAATATGCCTAGACTATAACATACATCATGGAGGATGTTTGACATTCGAAAATCTATTAAGGTCGCTGCCTGCCTGGGCTGCTGTTCAAATTACTGATACAAATTTCTAAAATTCATACCTAATTCTATAAAAATAAAAATCATACAAATTCGATCGTTATAGAAATCTAAAAATGTTAAATTTATTATAAAAATAATTCCACAATGAGACAGATATATTTAACTATTAGAATCCTATGGAACAGTAACTGAACTCCTGGGGCCCTACTGTTACTGACAACCAATTTCAAAAATGCATAACTCTTTGCTCAGACCTCCAAATGAGGTACCCTTAGTGGTTACAAAAAGCTTATGACCTCTAGGTTTTTTATATAAAGTTTCAAAATCATTGAACACCATTTGTCCATTAGGTGACACAAAACTCAAATCTGCCAGTGTGAACAGTACACATACCAGAATCAATAGAATATCCCAATTTTGAAAATTCATCAAATATTATCTAGACCTCCAACAATTATGTTCTTTAGCTTCCTAAAAAGCTTTCAATGAGACCTAATTGCATGCCAAATTTTAGAGCAAGACTAACTCATTTGGCTAAAAAGTGATATAGGGTTCCATTATGGTCAATTTTGGCTCTATATTGGGTACCAAAGTTGCCAAATGGATTTCCTTTGATCTTGGCACCTTTTGGGAAAGTTTAAAAGCTTATTTGAGATTTGCATGAGCTGCTCAAATGGTCCCAAACCTCATGCATCTCATTTTGGCCATTCAACCCACACTTATGCATATTTCCATCAAACTTCCATAATGCATAATTAGACATTCAAAACTTAAATTGTATTCTAAAGCTCATACATCATATCCATGGCTCTAAATATTACATAATAGTATATTTACATATGTTTCAAGATTCATTGTACATATATGACGGGCTTGTCGTACAACCCTCAAAATAAAACTAGGTTGATCTAAAAATATAGCAAGTGGCACAACCTAGGTCATCTCCCTTGGAATTGGAATTCAATGTTTAATTAGGTTTCCTAAATGTTAAAAATCCTAAAAGCTATCTAGTTTGGGGGTTTTTGAATGAATTAGACTAATCTAAAACTAAATTGAACTAAAATTTCTAAACACTATCTATTTGGATGAATTATGGATGATAATGGTCTTGTGACTAGCTTAGGAATCGTCTCTTGGTATCCACTATCCTTATCCTATTCCAATTGTGATTAATTATGGCCTAAGAATTCTTAATTATGTTCATTAGCAAATAATCTTGAATAACCATTCAAGATTCAAGAGATTAATAATCTAATGTTGAATTGAGACCTCAATCCCGCATTAAACCGTTAACTCTTGTTCTTAAGATCAATGAACATCCAATTTGATTGATAAACTAATTAATTATCTTATGATTCATCATCCAAAAATGTTTAATTAACCAACTAAACACCAAGGAATTCTCAAATAGACATTTAAACACACAACCTTACTCATGCAATTCATCGAACACCTTCGTGGCATACATGAGAGATTAGAGAGAATAATGAAAAACCAAATTCAAATTTAACCAATTAATCAACAAAAAGGGTTTCCTAATCAGTGTCTAACCAGCCACTAATTAATTACACAAATTTCTAATCAAATATAACTCAACCGAGATTATACAGAATAAGAAAAAGTGTAGGAATAATAAGAAAATCTTAGCCATAATTTGTTGTTCATCCATGGATTCAAGCTTCTACTCAAGAGCTTCATCCGTTGCTAGCCTCAAGATGGATGAATTAAAGCCTCATTCGGTGGATGAAAAGTGGAGAATGGATGAGAATGGAGTGGTGAAGCTGGACGAAGGAGGCGAGGGTGTGGAGAGAATGGACGAATGGGTGAATGCGTATGAATGGATTAATCCCCCAAACGGCTAGGGCTTTTGATGAATAAATAGACGATGGAATGAGGATGAGACGTGAATGGGCTGGACTCTGGATGGAGGCGTGTTTGATGGCGTGATTATGCGAATCCCTTCCTCATTAAAAGTCACGTGCTCAGCTCCTCTCGTGCTGCCCTTCTTATCTCAATTGCCTGAAGTTATTTTCCATCTTTGCTTATGTGAATGTGGGCCCCAACGTTAATATAATAATCCATATGCATTCAGTTGTAACTCCTGCCACAGCACGTAACTCTGCATGTAAACTTCTTCTTCATGCGTTGCTGTTGCTTCTCAACCCGAAGCTCCACGTTCAGCTTCTGCATGTAAACTTATTCAAGTTCTGTAGCTACTGAGCTTCCTTTCTCTCTGCTTCGAGTTTGCTTCATGCTTATTCTGCAGCTGCTGACCAGACGTGATTCTGCATGAGTTTCTTTCTTCTCCAACTCATGGTTGTCTCTGTTTCACGTTGCTGTCCTTCTTCGAGCCAGAACCATGCCTTTCTTCCTTCTGTTTCTTGCTTTCTCGAGTTCCAACCAGTTTTTCCACGAGTTTCCTCGTTGCTTCATTTGGTTCTGCCCATGCGTGGTTCATGCTTCATGCGTTTATCCCTGGACTCGAGCATTCTGCTGTTCTGGAGCTCCAATACATGAGAGCACGTTCTGCTGGAGCTTCTTCACGTTAGCTTTGCATGTGTTTGGAGCATTCATCATATAAATCCCACGCTCTTCCTGTTGCTGCCAGTACAGTTCGTGTTGCTGTCCAGCCTTAAGCTATTCTCCATGTAAGCTTATTTATGTTCTTCTCCTCTGTTTCTGCTATTGCATGTGTGTATGACGTTAAGTGGACTGCCACATGGTTCTTTGCATCACATGGATCTGCTACATGTATTTAAGTGGATGAAGATTCAATTTCCCATTCAAAGCTCAAATTTTCATATTAAAATTCTGCACAAAAAAAAGAAAAGTAGAAAAGATGGAATCTGAATATTCATAAAATTCATTTAAAATTATTTATGCATTAAGAACCAATAGTTTGCAACTTAATTCCTTAAATGTAAGAATAGCCAATTAAAATCAAATTCCATTCAATTGCCTTTATTAAGCCACATTTAATTATTAAAATAACTAAGTTAGGAGGAATAAAATGTGTAAAAATAATGTTTATCAAATTCCCCCACACTTAAACCTTTGCACTCCTGGGCAAAGCTTAAAATCTAAGATAAAGAATGAATTGAAACATCTGGCTAATAGAATAGCAAGTGAAAAATGAAAATGGAAAAGAAAGTGTAAAAATCATAAGCTAGAAATTAATCACAACTCTTCAACACTTCAACAATCTAAGTTAACTTTACTTGCGTTAAGAATTAAGTTCCATGGCAATTTATTTGAAAAGAATGAATTGAAATGCATAGCCTCTCACATGGATTAGTGTTTACTCTCATCTCTCAAGTGTTTATGGGCAATGTATATCACTCAAATTTCACCTATCAAGATTCACTACCATAAGCTTGTCAAGCTTCTAAATCTCCACCACCCATGCCAAATGCAATACACAAATTAAGAGGACTTTATTTAAGGTTGTAATGGGGCTAAGGAAATGAAATGAATGGATATAAAAATAAGGGGAAAAACAAACAACAAATAGACACCTTAGGATCTCAAGAGCAATCAATGAAAATTTAAGATAGGGAAGAGTGTGCATTCAAGGCCTTATTTTTCATTAGAACAGCAACTATAAACCCAATTTGAAACACTTTTTTTTTTTTCTTTTTTTTTTTCTTTTTTTTTTTCATTGCTTTTCTTTTGCTTCTTTTTGTTTTTCTATCTTTTCTTCTCTTTGCAAATTTTTTTTTTTTTTTCTAGAACATATTCTTTGAATCACAATGGCCTTAATGGATACAAAGCACACATTCTCTCATCCTTAACAAATGTAATGCTCCTTAAAATCTCTAAGGCATCTCAAAACAGGGTGGAAAAATATTTTAAATGGTTATAGGCTAACAAGAAAAGAAAAGAAGGTTCAAAGTGGCTAAAACAATGGATAAAGATGCATGTAGGGTTGGCCTTTTGGCTCTAGCTAAAATAGAAAGGAATGCCTTATCATTTTCATGCATGCAAGTGCAAATGTGGTCTTAATAAAGAATCAGGGCAAGTTCTAGAGTGAAAACAAAGATAGGTGAATACACACTAGAATTGAACAATTAGGCTCAAATTCTCACCAGCTAATGGCTATCAAATAATTCATTGAAATCAAACTCATTGCCACTTCACTTGAATCAAAACACAAGATCTATCACTTATCATGTCTACATGAATCCAAGCTAATAATCATCTCAACTTGCAAATTTTACAGAAAAATTCAAAAATTTTCTCAAAAATTTCAAAATTTATTATTATTATTTTATTTTATTTTATTATTATTATTATTTTTTCAAAATAAGGAAAAGATGGAATGGAATGAAATGACTCTCCCCCCCACACTTAAATATTGCATTGTCCTCAATGTCAGCACCAGTCCAGTAAACAGATAAACAACACAAGATAAAGAGTAGAAAGGGAAAGTATACAACCGAATAAGCTTGAATATGGAGATCTCAATGGTAGGCTAAGATTTCCTTTGTAGTCGGTTAGCACCCTTTTATTACCTACAAAGCAGAAAATAAACTGTAATGCAATAAAGAAAAGAAAACTACATCCTAAACTAAGAAGAGTTTTATTAAGGACTAACTAATCATATGTATCAAAAACCAAAATTAAAACGACTTGATTCCTTCTTAACTGAACAAATTTGAGTCTAACCACTTTAAAACATTTGGATTGATCATGCAGGGATGACCCATGGACTTTCTCAACCATCGGAAGTTGAGAAAAGTCATTTTCAGCATATTCAGGAAAAGTAAAAGAAGAAAAATCAAATTTAAGACAATTAAAACCAAAGAAAGAAAATTTAAAATCAAACTGAAAATTTGAGCTTCCTAAAAATCTATCAAAACCAATAAAATCTATTTGACTCCCTTCAGTAAGAGTCACTACATCCACAGAGAATTCTAATTGCAACTTCTCATAGTCTTTAAAGTTCAAGATATCCAATGTATCCGGCAGTTGCTTTTCCTCTACTGGGAGAGTCTGTAATATGTTGGGAACTATTTCAACAACCTCAGAAATCTGTTCATGATTCTCAACAATAGAGACGACATCTTCCCTGACCAAAGAGACATCAGTAGGCTCATAATATTTTAAACAATTATCAACAGCAAAATCAAGTCTCTCACTAGTATCAACAACAGCAGATGAATCAATAGGATGTTCAATATCAACACTATCATTATGTATACTCTCATCAATACTAGTATGATCAGTAGAATCAGTCTCATTAACAATTTCAGTGCAAGCAAGGGATTCCATAGGTTCAGCAGACTTATCAGACTTCAGAAATTCATTAATTTCAACACACTTAGGACATGTATGCAATTCGTCACATAAGCATTTAAGAGTTAAGTCTGATTCATCAACAAGCTGTCCAACAAATTCAATGTCTATATTATTTTCACATGCTACATTTACCATTTCATCAGCCATATCAGCACATGTTAGTAAGGAATCATGTGGATTAGTATATGTGATGGACTCACTAGTCTTAAAGGAAGAATTAATTTGGGAACATCTATCACATATAGCAGATTCAACACACACACAAACAAGAAATGCATCCCAATTAGCTATATCACATGATCTAGATGACATGTTATCCTTAAACTCAGTAGATGCATTAACAACAGACTTATCAACCAATTCCACACCAGGAACAGCATGAGCATTACCTTCTAAGTCACCCCCACACTTATCTACTACCCTAGACTCAAGAGATTCATCAATTGATTCAGAAATAAAGTTTTTACTATAATCACAGCTAGGAGTAGACATCCCAAGTGTATCAGTACATAAGGGTTCATGAACATCAACAATTGTATCAATTTTGTTCAATGAACTACCACAATCAACCATATCAGGAGATTCAACAATAATTTCCTCATCAACAACATTATATGCATCAGTAGTCACAGTGCTATCAGGAAAACTAGAATCAGTTCCAACAAATTGTAAAACATTAGAAGATGGAAGGATATTACCCAATGAATAAGACTCTTCCTCCTCTATACATTCCCTTCTAATTTGCTTTTCAGTCAATTCAGTAGCACTTGAAGTCAGTTGATTCGACTGAATTCCTGAATCCTTCAATTGTTGGTCAAAGAGTTGCAGCTGTTCAGTTATCCGTTGGGCCATTTGCTGCATTTGCTGGTGTTGAATATCACAAGCTTCCATTAGCTGCCTCATCCTTTCTTCCGAACTCGGTTCCCTTTGAGGTTCTTGTTGCATGTACCCCTCATGGTAATTGTAAGGATGATAGTATGGCTCTTGCATATGGAAGTTATGATGTGGTTTATAATGAGGATGGTAATCTGGATGAATCTCATATGGATGGTGGTATGGTTGGTAGCATGGTTGTTGGAATTGTTGGTATTGTTGTGCTTGTTGATATTGTTGGGCTTGTTGCTCTTGTCTTTGTCTTTCAAGAAGACCTTGAAGCATTGACATGGCATTATCCAACTTCTGAGAAATCCTATCATTTGCATAAGGATCATAAACACCTTGATTAGAAAAATATGGATCCATTTAAAGCAAAGAAAAATGAGAAGCACAATTACTTTTAGCACAAAACAAATCACTAACAAGGTATAACAAAAATTAATCAAAATCAAGAAAATAAAATTCAAATGAAGCTAAGACTTACTTAACTATGAAAAACACTCCTAAACAGAGGTTAGTGACACAAAACAAAGTCACAAAAAATAAAGAAAATAAATACAGAAAAATTGAAAAATTCCTAAAAAATTCGAAAAAATACTAAAAAATTAGAAAAAGTGCCTCAAACGTTGGAATTTGGCCAAAAAATGGTGCACCTAATAGCTAAGCTATTAGTTTTGTTCAAAACACCCAAAAACCTTGAAAAACAAAGTATGAGAATTTTCTGGGCACTTTGAACGAAAATTCCAGCAAGCACTCAAATTAATACGCAACACCGAAATTACCCGATTCCAAGTTCAGAACAAAACGAAAATCAAATCAAAACAGAACTAAAACAGAGATAAAACAAAACAAAAACACTTAGAAAACTTTCTCAAACAATTGAGACTCCAAATCCCCGGCAACGGCGCCAAATTTTGACGGGCTTGTCGTACAACCCTCAAAATAAAACTAGGTTGATCTAAAAATATAGCAAGTGGCACAACCTAGGTCATCTCCCTTGGAATTGGAATTCAATGTTTAATTAGGTTTCCTAAATGTTAAAAATCCTAAAAGCTATCTAGTTTGGGGGTTTTTGAATGAATTAGACTAATCTAAAACTAAATTGAACTAAAATTTCTAAACACTATCTATTTGGATGAATTATGGATGATAATGGTCTTGTGACTAGCTTAGGAATCGTCTCTTGGTATCCACTATCCTTATCCTATTCCAATTGTGATTAATTATGGCCTAAGAATTCTTAATTATGTTCATTAGCAAATAATCTTGAATAACCATTCAAGATTCAAGAGATTAATAATCTAATGTTGAATTGAGACCTCAATCCCGCATTAAACCGTTAACTCTTGTTCTTAAGATCAATGAACATCCAATTTGATTGATAAACTAATTAATTATCTTATGATTCATCATCCAAAAATGTTTAATTAACCAACTAAACACCAAGGAATTCTCAAATAGACATTTAAACACACAACCTTACTCATGCAATTCATCGAACACCTTCGTGGCATACATGAGAGATTAGAGAGAATAATGAAAAACCAAATTCAAATTTAACCAATTAATCAACAAAAAGGGTTTCCTAATCAGTGTCTAACCAGCCACTAATTAATTACACAAATTTCTAATCAAATATAACTCAACCGAGATTATACAGAATAAGAAAAAGTGTAGGAATAATAAGAAAATCTTAGCCATAATTTGTTGTTCATCCATGGATTCAAGCTTCTACTCAAGAGCTTCATCCGTTGCTAGCCTCAAGATGGATGAATTAAAGCCTCATTCGGTGGATGAAAAGTGGAGAATGGATGAGAATGGAGTGGTGAAGCTGGACGAAGGAGGCGAGGGTGTGGAGAGAATGGACGAATGGGTGAATGCGTATGAATGGATTAATCCCCCAAACGGCTAGGGCTTTTGATGAATAAATAGACGATGGAATGAGGATGAGACGTGAATGGGCTGGACTCTGGATGGAGGCGTGTTTGATGGCGTGATTATGCGAATCCCTTCCTCATTAAAAGTCACGTGCTCAGCTCCTCTCGTGCTGCCCTTCTTATCTCAATTGCCTGAAGTTATTTTCCATCTTTGCTTATGTGAATGTGGGCCCCAACGTTAATATAATAATCCATATGCATTCAGTTGTAACTCCTGCCACAGCACGTAACTCTGCATGTAAACTTCTTCTTCATGCGTTGCTGTTGCTTCTCAACCCGAAGCTCCACGTTCAGCTTCTGCATGTAAACTTATTCAAGTTCTGTAGCTACTGAGCTTCCTTTCTCTCTGCTTCGAGTTTGCTTCATGCTTATTCTGCAGCTGCTGACCAGACGTGATTCTGCATGAGTTTCTTTCTTCTCCAACTCATGGTTGTCTCTGTTTCACGTTGCTGTCCTTCTTCGAGCCAGAACCATGCCTTTCTTCCTTCTGTTTCTTGCTTTCTCGAGTTCCAACCAGTTTTTCCACGAGTTTCCTCGTTGCTTCATTTGGTTCTGCCCATGCGTGGTTCATGCTTCATGCGTTTATCCCTGGACTCGAGCATTCTGCTGTTCTGGAGCTCCAATACATGAGAGCACGTTCTGCTGGAGCTTCTTCACGTTAGCTTTGCATGTGTTTGGAGCATTCATCATATAAATCCCACGCTCTTCCTGTTGCTGCCAGTACAGTTCGTGTTGCTGTCCAGCCTTAAGCTATTCTCCATGTAAGCTTATTTATGTTCTTCTCCTCTGTTTCTGCTATTGCATGTGTGTATGACGTTAAGTGGACTGCCACATGGTTCTTTGCATCACATGGATCTGCTACATGTATTTAAGTGGATGAAGATTCAATTTCCCATTCAAAGCTCAAATTTTCATATTAAAATTCTGCACAAAAAAAAGAAAAGTAGAAAAGATGGAATCTGAATATTCATAAAATTCATTTAAAATTATTTATGCATTAAGAACCAATAGTTTGCAACTTAATTCCTTAAATGTAAGAATAGCCAATTAAAATCAAATTCCATTCAATTGCCTTTATTAAGCCACATTTAATTATTAAAATAACTAAGTTAGGAGGAATAAAATGTGTAAAAATAATGTTTATCAAATTCCCCCACACTTAAACCTTTGCACTCCTGGGCAAAGCTTAAAATCTAAGATAAAGAATGAATTGAAACATCTGGCTAATAGAATAGCAAGTGAAAAATGAAAATGGAAAAGAAAGTGTAAAAATCATAAGCTAGAAATTAATCACAACTCTTCAACACTTCAACAATCTAAGTTAACTTTACTTGCGTTAAGAATTAAGTTCCATGGCAATTTATTTGAAAAGAATGAATTGAAATGCATAGCCTCTCACATGGATTAGTGTTTACTCTCATCTCTCAAGTGTTTATGGGCAATGTATATCACTCAAATTTCACCTATCAGATTCACTACCATAAGCTTGTCAAGCTTCTAAATCTCCACCACCCATGCCAAATGCAATACACAAATTAAGAGGACTTTATTTAAGGTTGTAATGGGGCTAAGGAAATGAAATGAATGGATATAAAAATAAGGGGAAAAACAAACAACAAATAGACACCTTAGGATCTCAAGAGCAATCAATGAAAATTTAAGATAGGGAAGAGTGTGCATTCAAGGCCTTATTTTTCATTAGAACAGCAACTATAAACCCAATTTGAAACACTTTTTTTTTTTTCTTTTTTTTTTTTCTTTTTTTTTTTCATTGCTTTTCTTTTGCTTCTTTTTGTTTTTCTATCTTTTCTTCTCTTTGCAAATTTTTTTTTTTTTCTAGAACATATTCTTTGAATCACAATGGCCTTAATGGATACAAAGCACACATTCTCTCATCCTTAACAAATGTAATGCTCCTTAAAATCTCTAAGGCATCTCAAAACAGGGTGGAAAAATATTTTAAATGGTTATAGGCTAACAAGAAAAGAAAAGAAGGTTCAAAGTGGCTAAAACAATGGATAAAGATGCATGTAGGGTTGGCCTTTTGGCTCTAGCTAAAATAGAAAGGAATGCCTTATCATTTTCATGCATGCAAGTGCAAATGTGGTCTTAATAAAGAATCAGGGCAAGTTCTAGAGTGAAAACAAAGATAGGTGAATACACACTAGAATTGAACAATTAGGCTCAAATTCTCACCAGCTAATGGCTATCAAATAATTCATTGAAATCAAACTCATTGCCACTTCACTTGAATCAAAACACAAGATCTATCACTTATCATGTCTACATGAATCCAAGCTAATAATCATCTCAACTTGCAAATTTTACAGAAAAATTCAAAAATTTTCTCAAAAATTTCAAAATTTATTATTATTATTTTATTTTATTTTATTATTATTATTATTTTTTCAAAATAAGGAAAAGATGGAATGGAATGAAATGACTCTCCCCCCCACACTTAAATATTGCATTGTCCTCAATGTCAGCACCAGTCCAGTAAACAGATAAACAACACAAGATAAAGAGTAGAAAGGGAAAGTATACAACCGAATAAGCTTGAATATGGAGATCTCAATGGTAGGCTAAGATTTCCTTTGTAGTCGGTTAGCACCCTTTTATTACCTACAAAGCAGAAAATAAACTGTAATGCAATAAAGAAAAGAAAACTACATCCTAAACTAAGAAGAGTTTTATTAAGGACTAACTAATCATATGTATCAAAAACCAAAATTAAAACGACTTGATTCCTTCTTAACTGAACAAATTTGAGTCTAACCACTTTAAAACATTTGGATTGATCATGCAGGGATGACCCATGGACTTTCTCAACCATCGGAAGTTGAGAAAAGTCATTTTCAGCATATTCAGGAAAAGTAAAAGAAGAAAAATCAAATTTAAGACAATTAAAACCAAAGAAAGAAAATTTAAAATCAAACTGAAAATTTGAGCTTCCTAAAAATCTATCAAAACCAATAAAATCTATTTGACTCCCTTCAGTAAGAGTCACTACATCCACAGAGAATTCTAATTGCAACTTCTCATAGTCTTTAAAGTTCAAGATATCCAATGTATCCGGCAGTTGCTTTTCCTCTACTGGGAGAGTCTGTAATATGTTGGGAACTATTTCAACAACCTCAGAAATCTGTTCATGATTCTCAACAATAGAGACGACATCTTCCCTGACCAAAGAGACATCAGTAGGCTCATAATATTTTAAACAATTATCAACAGCAAAATCAAGTCTCTCACTAGTATCAACAACAGCAGATGAATCAATAGGATGTTCAATATCAACACTATCATTATGTATACTCTCATCAATACTAGTATGATCAGTAGAATCAGTCTCATTAACAATTTCAGTGCAAGCAAGGGATTCCATAGGTTCAGCAGACTTATCAGACTTCAGAAATTCATTAATTTCAACACACTTAGGACATGTATGCAATTCGTCACATAAGCATTTAAGAGTTAAGTCTGATTCATCAACAAGCTGTCCAACAAATTCAATGTCTATATTATTTTCACATGCTACATTTACCATTTCATCAGCCATATCAGCACATGTTAGTAAGGAATCATGTGGATTAGTATATGTGATGGACTCACTAGTCTTAAAGGAAGAATTAATTTGGGAACATCTATCACATATAGCAGATTCAACACACACACAAACAAGAAATGCATCCCAATTAGCTATATCACATGATCTAGATGACATGTTATCCTTAAACTCAGTAGATGCATTAACAACAGACTTATCAACCAATTCCACACCAGGAACAGCATGAGCATTACCTTCTAAGTCACCCCCACACTTATCTACTACCCTAGACTCAAGAGATTCATCAATTGATTCAGAAATAAAGTTTTTACTATAATCACAGCTAGGAGTAGACATCCCAAGTGTATCAGTACATAAGGGTTCATGAACATCAACAATTGTATCAATTTTGTTCAATGAACTACCACAATCAACCATATCAGGAGATTCAACAATAATTTCCTCATCAACAACATTATATGCATCAGTAGTCACAGTGCTATCAGGAAAACTAGAATCAGTTCCAACAAATTGTAAAACATTAGAAGATGGAAGGATATTACCCAATGAATAAGACTCTTCCTCCTCTATACATTCCCTTCTAATTTGCTTTTCAGTCAATTCAGTAGCACTTGAAGTCAGTTGATTCGACTGAATTCCTGAATCCTTCAATTGTTGGTCAAAGAGTTGCAGCTGTTCAGTTATCCGTTGGGCCATTTGCTGCATTTGCTGGTGTTGAATATCACAAGCTTCCATTAGCTGCCTCATCCTTTCTTCCGAACTCGGTTCCCTTTGAGGTTCTTGTTGCATGTACCCCTCATGGTAATTGTAAGGATGATAGTATGGCTCTTGCATATGGAAGTTATGATGTGGTTTATAATGAGGATGGTAATCTGGATGAATCTCATATGGATGGTGGTATGGTTGGTAGCATGGTTGTTGGAATTGTTGGTATTGTTGTGCTTGTTGATATTGTTGGGCTTGTTGCTCTTGTCTTTGTCTTTCAAGAAGACCTTGAAGCATTGACATGGCATTATCCAACTTCTGAGAAATCCTATCATTTGCATAAGGATCATAAACACCTTGATTAGAAAAATATGGATCCATTTAAAGCAAAGAAAAATGAGAAGCACAATTACTTTTAGCACAAAACAAATCACTAACAAGGTATAACAAAAATTAATCAAAATCAAGAAAATAAAATTCAAATGAAGCTAAGACTTACTTAACTATGAAAAACACTCCTAAACAGAGGTTAGTGACACAAAACAAAGTCACAAAAAATAAAGAAAATAAATACAGAAAAATTGAAAAATTCCTAAAAAATTCGAAAAAATACTAAAAAATTAGAAAAAGTGCCTCAAACGTTGGAATTTGGCCAAAAAATGGTGCACCTAATAGCTAAGCTATTAGTTTTGTTCAAAACACCCAAAAACCTTGAAAAACAAAGTATGAGAATTTTCTGGGCACTTTGAACAAAATTCCAGCAAGCACTCAAATTAATACGCAACACCGAAATTACCCGATTCCAAGTTCAGAACAAAACGAAAATCAAATCAAAACAGAACTAAAACAGAGATAAAACAAAACAAAAACACTTAGAAAACTTTCTCAAACAATTGAGACTCCAAATCCCCGGCAACGGCGCCAAATTTTGACGGGCTTGTCGTACAACCCTCAAAATAAAACTAGGTTGATCTAAAAATATAGCAAGTGGCACAACCTAGGTCATCTCCCTTGGAATTGGAATTCAATGTTTAATTAGGTTTCCTAAATGTTAAAAATCCTAAAAGCTATCTAGTTTGGGGGTTTTTGAATGAATTAGACTAATCTAAAACTAAATTGAACTAAAATTTCTAAACACTATCTATTTGGATGAATTATGGATGATAATGGTCTTGTGACTAGCTTAGGAATCGTCTCTTGGTATCCACTATCCTTATCCTATTCCAATTGTGATTAATTATGGCCTAAGAATTCTTAATTATGTTCATTAGCAAATAATCTTGAATAACCATTCAAGATTCAAGAGATTAATAATCTAATGTTGAATTGAGACCTCAATCCCGCATTAAACCGTTAACTCTTGTTCTTAAGATCAATGAACATCCAATTTGATTGATAAACTAATTAATTATCTTATGATTCATCATCCAAAAATGTTTAATTAACCAACTAAACACCAAGGAATTCTCAAATAGACATTTAAACACACAACCTTACTCATGCAATTCATCGAACACCTTCGTGGCATACATGAGAGATTAGAGAGAATAATGAAAAACCAAATTCAAATTTAACCAATTAATCAACAAAAAGGGTTTCCTAATCAGTGTCTAACCAGCCACTAATTAATTACACAAATTTCTAATCAAATATAACTCAACCGAGATTATACAGAATAAGAAAAAGTGTAGGAATAATAAGAAAATCTTAGCCATAATTTGTTGTTCATCCATGGATTCAAGCTTCTACTCAAGAGCTTCATCCGTTGCTAGCCTCAAGATGGATGAATTAAAGCCTCATTCGGTGGATGAAAAGTGGAGAATGGATGAGAATGGAGTGGTGAAGCTGGACGAAGGAGGCGAGGGTGTGGAGAGAATGGACGAATGGGTGAATGCGTATGAATGGATTAATCCCCCAAACGGCTAGGGCTTTTGATGAATAAATAGACGATGGAATGAGGATGAGACGTGAATGGGCTGGACTCTGGATGGAGGCGTGTTTGATGGCGTGATTATGCGAATCCCTTCCTCATTAAAAGTCACGTGCTCAGCTCCTCTCGTGCTGCCCTTCTTATCTCAATTGCCTGAAGTTATTTTCCATCTTTGCTTATGTGAATGTGGGCCCCAACGTTAATATAATAATCCATATGCATTCAGTTGTAACTCCTGCCACAGCACGTAACTCTGCATGTAAACTTCTTCTTCATGCGTTGCTGTTGCTTCTCAACCCGAAGCTCCACGTTCAGCTTCTGCATGTAAACTTATTCAAGTTCTGTAGCTACTGAGCTTCCTTTCTCTCTGCTTCGAGTTTGCTTCATGCTTATTCTGCAGCTGCTGACCAGACGTGATTCTGCATGAGTTTCTTTCTTCTCCAACTCATGGTTGTCTCTGTTTCACGTTGCTGTCCTTCTTCGAGCCAGAACCATGCCTTTCTTCCTTCTGTTTCTTGCTTTCTCGAGTTCCAACCAGTTTTTCCACGAGTTTCCTCGTTGCTTCATTTGGTTCTGCCCATGCGTGGTTCATGCTTCATGCGTTTATCCCTGGACTCGAGCATTCTGCTGTTCTGGAGCTCCAATACATGAGAGCACGTTCTGCTGGAGCTTCTTCACGTTAGCTTTGCATGTGTTTGGAGCATTCATCATATAAATCCCACGCTCTTCCTGTTGCTGCCAGTACAGTTCGTGTTGCTGTCCAGCCTTAAGCTATTCTCCATGTAAGCTTATTTATGTTCTTCTCCTCTGTTTCTGCTATTGCATGTGTGTATGACGTTAAGTGGACTGCCACATGGTTCTTTGCATCACATGGATCTGCTACATGTATTTAAGTGGATGAAGATTCAATTTCCCATTCAAAGCTCAAATTTTCATATTAAAATTCTGCACAAAAAAAAGAAAAGTAGAAAAGATGGAATCTGAATATTCATAAAATTCATTTAAAATTATTTATGCATTAAGAACCAATAGTTTGCAACTTAATTCCTTAAATGTAAGAATAGCCAATTAAAATCAAATTCCATTCAATTGCCTTTATTAAGCCACATTTAATTATTAAAATAACTAAGTTAGGAGGAATAAAATGTGTAAAAATAATGTTTATCAAATTCCCCCACACTTAAACCTTTGCACTCCTGGGCAAAGCTTAAAATCTAAGATAAAGAATGAATTGAAACATCTGGCTAATAGAATAGCAAGTGAAAAATGAAAATGGAAAAGAAAGTGTAAAAATCATAAGCTAGAAATTAATCACAACTCTTCAACACTTCAACAATCTAAGTTAACTTTACTTGCGTTAAGAATTAAGTTCCATGGCAATTTATTTGAAAAGAATGAATTGAAATGCATAGCCTCTCACATGGATTAGTGTTTACTCTCATCTCTCAAGTGTTTATGGGCAATGTATATCACTCAAATTTCACCTATCAAGATTCACTACCATAAGCTTGTCAAGCTTCTAAATCTCCACCACCCATGCCAAATGCAATACACAAATTAAGAGGACTTTATTTAAGGTTGTAATGGGGCTAAGGAAATGAAATGAATGGATATAAAAATAAGGGGAAAAACAAACAACAAATAGACACCTTAGGATCTCAAGAGCAATCAATGAAAATTTAAGATAGGGAAGAGTGTGCATTCAAGGCCTTATTTTTCATTAGAACAGCAACTATAAACCCAATTTGAAACACTTTTTTTTTTTTCTTTTTTTTTTTTTTTTTTTTTTTTTCATTGCTTTTCTTTTGCTTCTTTTTGTTTTTCTATCTTTTCTTCTCTTTGCAAATTTTTTTTTTTTTTTTCTAGAACATATTCTTTGAATCACAATGGCCTTAATGGATACAAAGCACACATTCTCTCATCCTTAACAAATGTAATGCTCCTTAAAATCTCTAAGGCATCTCAAAACAGGGTGGAAAAATATTTTAAATGGTTATAGGCTAACAAGAAAAGAAAAGAAGGTTCAAAGTGGCTAAAACAATGGATAAAGATGCATGTAGGGTTGGCCTTTTGGCTCTAGCTAAAATAGAAAGGAATGCCTTATCATTTTCATGCATGCAAGTGCAAATGTGGTCTTAATAAAGAATCAGGGCAAGTTCTAGAGTGAAAACAAAGATAGGTGAATACACACTAGAATTGAACAATTAGGCTCAAATTCTCACCAGCTAATGGCTATCAAATAATTCATTGAAATCAAACTCATTGCCACTTCACTTGAATCAAAACACAAGATCTATCACTTATCATGTCTACATGAATCCAAGCTAATAATCATCTCAACTTGCAAATTTTACAGAAAAATTCAAAAATTTTCTCAAAAATTTCAAAATTTATTATTATTATTTTATTTTATTTTATTATTATTATTTTTTTTTCAAAATAAGGAAAAGATGGAATGGAATGAAATGACTCTCCCCCCCACACTTAAATATTGCATTGTCCTCAATGTCAGCACCAGTCCAGTAAACAGATAAACAACACAAGATAAAGAGTAGAAAGGGAAAGTATACAACCGAATAAGCTTGAATATGGAGATCTCAATGGTAGGCTAAGATTTCCTTTGTAGTCGGTTAGCACCCTTTTATTACCTACAAAGCAGAAAATAAACTGTAATGCAATAAAGAAAAGAAAACTACATCCTAAACTAAGAAGAGTTTTATTAAGGACTAACTAATCATATGTATCAAAAACCAAAATTAAAACGACTTGATTCCTTCTTAACTGAACAAATTTGAGTCTAACCACTTTAAAACATTTGGATTGATCATGCAGGGATGACCCATGGACTTTCTCAACCATCGGAAGTTGAGAAAAGTCATTTTCAGCATATTCAGGAAAAGTAAAAGAAGAAAAATCAAATTTAAGACAATTAAAACCAAAGAAAGAAAATTTAAAATCAAACTGAAAATTTGAGCTTCCTAAAAATCTATCAAAACCAATAAAATCTATTTGACTCCCTTCAGTAAGAGTCACTACATCCACAGAGAATTCTAATTGCAACTTCTCATAGTCTTTAAAGTTCAAGATATCCAATGTATCCGGCAGTTGCTTTTCCTCTACTGGGAGAGTCTGTAATATGTTGGGAACTATTTCAACAACCTCAGAAATCTGTTCATGATTCTCAACAATAGAGACGACATCTTCCCTGACCAAAGAGACATCAGTAGGCTCATAATATTTTAAACAATTATCAACAGCAAAATCAAGTCTCTCACTAGTATCAACAACAGCAGATGAATCAATAGGATGTTCAATATCAACACTATCATTATGTATACTCTCATCAATACTAGTATGATCAGTAGAATCAGTCTCATTAACAATTTCAGTGCAAGCAAGGGATTCCATAGGTTCAGCAGACTTATCAGACTTCAGAAATTCATTAATTTCAACACACTTAGGACATGTATGCAATTCGTCACATAAGCATTTAAGAGTTAAGTCTGATTCATCAACAAGCTGTCCAACAAATTCAATGTCTATATTATTTTCACATGCTACATTTACCATTTCATCAGCCATATCAGCACATGTTAGTAAGGAATCATGTGGATTAGTATATGTGATGGACTCACTAGTCTTAAAGGAAGAATTAATTTGGGAACATCTATCACATATAGCAGATTCAACACACACACAAACAAGAAATGCATCCCAATTAGCTATATCACATGATCTAGATGACATGTTATCCTTAAACTCAGTAGATGCATTAACAACAGACTTATCAACCAATTCCACACCAGGAACAGCATGAGCATTACCTTCTAAGTCACCCCCACACTTATCTACTACCCTAGACTCAAGAGATTCATCAATTGATTCAGAAATAAAGTTTTTACTATAATCACAGCTAGGAGTAGACATCCCAAGTGTATCAGTACATAAGGGTTCATGAACATCAACAATTGTATCAATTTTGTTCAATGAACTACCACAATCAACCATATCAGGAGATTCAACAATAATTTCCTCATCAACAACATTATATGCATCAGTAGTCACAGTGCTATCAGGAAAACTAGAATCAGTTCCAACAAATTGTAAAACATTAGAAGATGGAAGGATATTACCCAATGAATAAGACTCTTCCTCCTCTATACATTCCCTTCTAATTTGCTTTTCAGTCAATTCAGTAGCACTTGAAGTCAGTTGATTCGACTGAATTCCTGAATCCTTCAATTGTTGGTCAAAGAGTTGCAGCTGTTCAGTTATCCGTTGGGCCATTTGCTGCATTTGCTGGTGTTGAATATCACAAGCTTCCATTAGCTGCCTCATCCTTTCTTCCGAACTCGGTTCCCTTTGAGGTTCTTGTTGCATGTACCCCTCATGGTAATTGTAAGGATGATAGTATGGCTCTTGCATATGGAAGTTATGATGTGGTTTATAATGAGGATGGTAATCTGGATGAATCTCATATGGATGGTGGTATGGTTGGTAGCATGGTTGTTGGAATTGTTGGTATTGTTGTGCTTGTTGATATTGTTGGGCTTGTTGCTCTTGTCTTTGTCTTTCAAGAAGACCTTGAAGCATTGACATGGCATTATCCAACTTCTGAGAAATCCTATCATTTGCATAAGGATCATAAACACCTTGATTAGAAAAATATGGATCCATTTAAAGCAAAGAAAAATGAGAAGCACAATTACTTTTAGCACAAAACAAATCACTAACAAGGTATAACAAAAATTAATCAAAATCAAGAAAATAAAATTCAAATGAAGCTAAGACTTACTTAACTATGAAAAACACTCCTAAACAGAGGTTAGTGACACAAAACAAAGTCACAAAAAATAAAGAAAATAAATACAGAAAAATTGAAAAATTCCTAAAAAATTCGAAAAAATACTAAAAAATTAGAAAAAGTGCCTCAAACGTTGGAATTTGGCCAAAAAATGGTGCACCTAATAGCTAGGCTATTAGTTTTGTTCAAAACACCCAAAAACCTTGAAAAACAAAGTATGAGAATTTTCTGGGCACTTTGAACGAAAATTCCAGCAAGCACTCAAATTAATACGCAACACCGAAATTACCCGATTCCAAGTTCAGAACAAAACGAAAATCAAATCAAAACAGAACTAAAACAGAGATAAAACAAAACAAAAACACTTAGAAAACTTTCTCAAACAATTGAGACTCCAAATCCCCGGCAACGGCGCCAAATTTTGACGGGCTTGTCGTACAACCCTCAAAATAAAACTAGGTTGATCTAAAAATATAGCAAGTGGCACAACCTAGGTCATCTCCCTTGGAATTGGAATTCAATGTTTAATTAGGTTTCCTAAATGTTAAAAATCCTAAAAGCTATCTAGTTTGGGGGTTTTTGAATGAATTAGACTAATCTAAAACTAAATTGAACTAAAATTTCTAAACACTATCTATTTGGATGAATTATGGATGATAATGGTCTTGTGACTAGCTTAGGAATCGTCTCTTGGTATCCACTATCCTTATCCTATTCCAATTGTGATTAATTATGGCCTAAGAATTCTTAATTATGTTCATTAGCAAATAATCTTGAATAACCATTCAAGATTCAAGAGATTAATAATCTAATGTTGAATTGAGACCTCAATCCCGCATTAAACCGTTAACTCTTGTTCTTAAGATCAATGAACATCCAATTTGATTGATAAACTAATTAATTATCTTATGATTCATCATCCAAAAATGTTTAATTAACCAACTAAACACCAAGGAATTCTCAAATAGACATTTAAACACACAACCTTACTCATGCAATTCATCGAACACCTTCGTGGCATACATGAGAGATTAGAGAGAATAATGAAAAACCAAATTCAAATTTAACCAATTAATCAACAAAAAGGGTTTCCTAATCAGTGTCTAACCAGCCACTAATTAATTACACAAATTTCTAATCAAATATAACTCAACCGAGATTATACAGAATAAGAAAAAGTGTAGGAATAATAAGAAAATCTTAGCCATAATTTGTTGTTCATCCATGGATTCAAGCTTCTACTCAAGAGCTTCATCCGTTGCTAGCCTCAAGATGGATGAATTAAAGCCTCATTCGGTGGATGAAAAGTGGAGAATGGATGAGAATGGAGTGGTGAAGCTGGACGAAGGAGGCGAGGGTGTGGAGAGAATGGACGAATGGGTGAATGCGTATGAATGGATTAATCCCCCAAACGGCTAGGGCTTTTGATGAATAAATAGACGATGGAATGAGGATGAGACGTGAATGGGCTGGACTCTGGATGGAGGCGTGTTTGATGGCGTGATTATGCGAATCCCTTCCTCATTAAAAGTCACGTGCTCAGCTCCTCTCGTGCTGCCCTTCTTATCTCAATTGCCTGAAGTTATTTTCCATCTTTGCTTATGTGAATGTGGGCCCCAACGTTAATATAATAATCCATATGCATTCAGTTGTAACTCCTGCCACAGCACGTAACTCTGCATGTAAACTTCTTCTTCATGCGTTGCTGTTGCTTCTCAACCCGAAGCTCCACGTTCAGCTTCTGCATGTAAACTTATTCAAGTTCTGTAGCTACTGAGCTTCCTTTCTCTCTGCTTCGAGTTTGCTTCATGCTTATTCTGCAGCTGCTGACCAGACGTGATTCTGCATGAGTTTCTTTCTTCTCCAACTCATGGTTGTCTCTGTTTCACGTTGCTGTCCTTCTTCGAGCCAGAACCATGCCTTTCTTCCTTCTGTTTCTTGCTTTCTCGAGTTCCAACCAGTTTTTCCACGAGTTTCCTCGTTGCTTCATTTGGTTCTGCCCATGCGTGGTTCATGCTTCATGCGTTTATCCCTGGACTCGAGCATTCTGCTGTTCTGGAGCTCCAATACATGAGAGCACGTTCTGCTGGAGCTTCTTCACGTTAGCTTTGCATGTGTTTGGAGCATTCATCATATAAATCCCACGCTCTTCCTGTTGCTGCCAGTACAGTTCGTGTTGCTGTCCAGCCTTAAGCTATTCTCCATGTAAGCTTATTTATGTTCTTCTCCTCTGTTTCTGCTATTGCATGTGTGTATGACGTTAAGTGGACTGCCACATGGTTCTTTGCATCACATGGATCTGCTACATGTATTTAAGTGGATGAAGATTCAATTTCCCATTCAAAGCTCAAATTTTCATATTAAAATTCTGCACAAAAAAAAAAAGAAAAGTAGAAAAGATGGAATCTGAATATTCATAAAATTCATTTAAAATTATTTATGCATTAAGAACCAATAGTTTGCAACTTAATTCCTTAAATGTAAGAATAGCCAATTAAAATCAAATTCCATTCAATTGCCTTTATTAAGCCACATTTAATTATTAAAATAACTAAGTTAGGAGGAATAAAATGTGTAAAAATAATGTTTATCAATATACAATATGAACCATCATTATGGTTCCAAAATGGACAAAACCATGCATAAGCTTGTCAATCTTTCCTCTTCATGGTTGTTGGCTTCCTTCACCATAATTACTTAGTCCACCTAGCATATTAGATCATTGGAGAAGAGGGGATGAGATTCAAAGAATCCCAATAGCTCATCTCTCATTCAATTATACATAATATGTGCAAAGCAAGCTCTTCAAATGTATGCATGATGAAAATGTAAGACATGCATATTTTAAAAACAATCTTGGCATGTGAATCAATCATACAAGACATCCAAGAGCTCACCAAGTGCTTAGATTGGCCTCACACTTCTCCTCATGGATTTTGGACTTGCCTCACCCATTCTTTAAGAGCTTTGGATTCAACTATACTCTCGAGAGCCCACTTTGCTTTTGGGAGACTCTTTACTTTATCTCAACCAAGCTCAAGGATTCTTGGCTCATCCTCACCAAAGGGAAGAGTTCTTGGCCTCTCCACACTCAAGCAAACTCATACAAACATCATGTAATCATTTGAAAACATAACATGGCATCAAGCATCATGGCATATAAAAGCATATTAGCATACCTTTCAAAGCTTGAAAATACACATACACACATTCTAAAACAAGCTAAACACACATCCATGCATGAGTAAGGTGGAGAGAGTTACCTTGTACACAAACACACACTTTTCCTTTAGGATTCAAGCCTCCTCTTTCGGCCACGCACCCATAAATTGGTGGAGATGGTTTCTCTTGGCCTAAATACAATATATGGGAGCCAATTAGGTTTATGAAACAATTTCTAGGGCTATGCAACTTGCTTAAACTCTAGATTACTCTACAACTTCTATTATGGTCTATATTGGCACCTAATGAAGCAACACCCCTCAAATAATTTTAGGCCTCATTTTTTCCTTTCAAATATGATTCTTGACTCCTTTTAAGCCTCTTGGAGTCATCACATTGTGACGACCCTAATTCTAATATCGAAGATTTTAGCTAAATACACCATTAATAAATAATGATCAAGGTTTGGAGTCGTTACAATTAATTACATTAAGAAAATATAGGGGAAATTTAAACCTTGATACTACTAAGATCATCAACTAACAACCATAATGGGAACATGCATAAAAGGGTTTGTACCATTATTTAAGGTTTAAGATCCATCCATTAATCAATTTCAATCCACAAAAACATCCCACCAATATGCTTATGCTCTTCCCTAACATTAGCCTTACTGAAATTTGGGTTTCTAAGTCAAATATAGGAGTTTGGGGACCTGCGCCGCGGCTAAGTTAGGTTCTGGAGCTCAAAAACCAAGTTTTTAAACTTGCACTGCGGCTCAGAACTTTTGTGCCGCGGCCAAGTTACTCTCGGGAAATTTCCTGAGGCGAGTTGGATCTGCGCCGCGGCCAGCCTATGTGGCGCCGTGGCGAGTTTTGCTACTGTAACCTCTTTAATTAATTTTCTCGACTCGTGCCGCGGTGAAGTTACGTTCTGTCACCCCCTGGGCGATTATTCTCACTCCGCGCCACGGCGAGATTTCTCAAGTCGCGGCGTCCTTCGCCACTGTCACTCCCTAGGCCACGGCGAAGCCTACCTGGCCTCGGCATGACTCCCTTTTGTAGCTGTTTTCCCTATGTTTCGCCCCCTACATTCCATTTCTCTTCTTAGGGACACTCTAAGGTCAGCTCCCTCATTTTATATGGCTCTAATGGCATTTATCTACCTTATTTATTTAGTTATGCTTCCATTACCAATTCAAAACTTATATGCCCATTTCTTTCCTCTAATTACCCTATATCAGCAAGTCTAGGGAATAATAACAACACCAATCATGCACCATTGTTATTTAACATTAGATACACTTTCCATTATTAGCCAATTACAATCAAAATGTTCAATTCCATGATAATCGAATTACATATACAATCCCTATACTTGGCAACTCATGATGCAATGCAGCAATGATACAAAACTAACAATTTAATTACAATATATTTTGTCAAAGCTCCCAGACCTATGTATTACCAAACCATTTAACAAGCTCTCATTAATTTTCTCCTTGCCACTAAGAGGTCCGATCCCTGAAAATGTTAGCCCACAATGGGGTGAGATATACAATCTTAGTAACAAAAGGAAATTTCCATATATATGTACAAGTCAATCAATCCAAGACAATCTCATGTCATCAATATCAGGATCATCAATTCAATTGACAAATGAACTAGTTGAGCTACCACTGACTATTGTCCCATACCAGCAATCATACATAACATGTTAATGGCCAATAACACCGGGAGAGGCCCGTTCACGGCACCTACTCCATCATGAGCACAACCAGGGCTCATTGCATCTGAGGTTTGATCATAACCCGGTGCTCGATCATAGCACATGCACGGGTGGCAGCCGCACCACAGCTCCACCATGGACTCACAAGGTCCAATCACAATAACAATCAAGTAGTCAACCAGTCATTTAACATTTCAAAATCAAGTATGTGTAACAAATAGCAGATTAACATGAGCATATACATGGAATTAGGAAAATAACCCAGTTACCTCAACAAAGCCAATTACTCCTCCCCTAGCTACCATAATAATCCAAATGCATACCAAGCCTATAACAAGCATAATTATCATCATTTCTAATCGCAATCAAATATCCAAAGAGTTGAACTACTAATGACAGACTAGAGGTTACTCACCTAATTACCAAGGGGTTTTATTTCGGATTCCAACTTTCCCACACCAGAAATTGCCATGGTTCACTCCAATTTCTGGGTAATTTCACATGAAATGAAAGCCCATATCATAGGTCAACTATAGGGGTCTCAAACTAATAGGAAATGCATCAAAATGGGAAGGAGATACTCACTTAACAACACCCATAGCCTCACCTCCGAAAATCCACCATGGAAGCACCAAAATTCGCATTTCAATCATCAAGCCCAGAAAATTCAGTTTTCCACCATTATCTCCTTGTAATCTCACACAATAACAGAACCCATTATGATAATACATCCTTAGGGGCATTTTCCAGCAAAGTGATTCACAAAATAGAAGGGAAAAGCTTACCTAATCCTCCCTCTAACCTCCAAGTCCGAAAATCTTACAAGGAATCACCCAACACCAAATTTCAGATTTGAGAAGAAGATGGAAATGCTCAAACCCAGAAAGTAATCAGACCAAAATGAAGAGGAGGATGAGAGGGTCAAGTTATATATAACTTACCTTGGCTAAATCATCCTCTAGAAGTAAGAAATGGAGCCTCCATGTTGGTAGAACCCTAGCCTCCCTCAAACCTCCGAATTTTCTCCCTTGCCTCTTGTGTTTTCTGCTGAATAGGGAAGGAGGTGGCTGACCCTTTAGGGTTTTTAATGATAAATGGGCTGACCCATCAGCCCAAGGTCCAATTGGGCTCATCTCTAGTGATTGGGCCATGGTTTAATGAATGGGCTGCAGAAAGTTTAGAGCTACAAGTGGAATGTGCTGACCCAATGGCCCAATTCCTTGTGGGTCCAGATTTTTTATACTTGTTGGGCCTTATCTCATAAGTTGGGCTGAATCTCATGAGTTGGGCTTCAGGGTTGTGGTTGGGCTAGCCAAATTTCAAGAGCCAATCTAATTTGGGTCTGCATCTAACTCATTGGGCCTCCATTAGCCTCTTATCATGATTCATTAATTTGGGCCTAGGTGAAGTTTCTACCCGAATTAATTCTCAAACCCATATTAATAATTTATCTCTCTAAAAATCCTCATTCACTTTATTCGCCCAAACATCCCATATTAATTATTCTTAATTAATCTTAGTCCGTGATTAACACTTTAATTAATTTCGGGGTGTTACACACATCATTAAAACAAATGGCCTAGCACCATGTTGCTTCTTTAAGTCATAATATGGAACCTAAGACACCAAATCACTTTCCATGAGTTCTAAATTTTTTTCAAGGCCTCCCTTCATTTTCATTCATCAAATATGACTCAAAAATGGCCTTAGAAAAATTTAAAACTCCCCCCACCTACAAGATCCCCTCTTGGCTGAGACATGCCTAGGTTTTGGGCTTCATGGAGTTTTCTTTATTTTCTTAAAAGGAAAAGCTTGTGGGGAGCATCTTTGGTGTCTCAAGAACTCATTTATATTCTAACTTAGACCTAGAAAGCATCACATAAATTCAAAATTTGAAAGGTGCACTAGAAACCCTAGGTTTTGCATCTTGAATCCTAATGCCTATTTCATGGTTTCCTTTGCATATTCTTATTCCTCCCTTTCAAATACCTAAGAATCATGCTTGGTTGGGCTTGAAAATCAGATCTTCCTATGGTTTTTAAGCTAGGTCAAAATGGAGAAGAAGGGCCATGGAAGATATAAACCATAGGATGCATTTTTACCTTGTTTTCTTACTTAGTTTGGCTTGAATCATGATTTCTCTAAGCTCCTCGCTTCAAATCCGAACTTTCCCTTGAATATCTCCCTTGAATCAGATTTATAAACCTCATTTTAATCCAAGGAAACAAAGGAGAAGGGAGGAGAGGAGGTGTGGATGAAGAAAAGCAAGGAAAATCACCATGAAAACATACCTTAAGCTTGGTTTTCTTCCTCCTTCTTCTTCCTCTCTTGGGCGCCTTTCCCTTAGGGTTTTTCTTCGGATTTGGGGCTTGAAAATTTGAAGAGAAATGAGGGCAAGTGTGAGGCACCACCTATATATATAGGTAGGGAAAAGTGACTTTTTCAAAAATTCTAATTTTTCCCTTTGTACTTTGCATTTTCGTTTCTCCTTCGTTTTAGCTCCTTTTTTATAATCGTATTTTCCATTATAAAATTTAGGTTCCCAATTAAGAAAAATGCTTTTGAAATCACTCAAATCGGAGGTAAAACTCTGAATGGATCTATCAAAATTCGAGTACACTAACATTGGAAAACATCCACCGGAGGGAATTTAACTGTCCTAGGGCTTCCCATGGTTTTCAGGGCTTCTAAGAACCTTGGAGTACTCAAAACTTTGGTTTAAAAAGCCCTCTTGTGTGAATTCCAAAAATTGCTTAAAATTACGAAAATGCCATTACGTTTCGTAAGGTGTCTGTCAAAATTTGTTTCTTCATTCTAGCTCTATTTTTCCTTCCATCCGAGGCTACAATTCTCATTTTTAGGAGTCTATAATGTTACTCAAATTTTTTGGGACATTAACTAATTCATCTCGGGAGACTTGCTTTGAAAATGTGCTCGTTTCTATCGTTTAACGAAAACTGGACATTACAAGTGACTAGTGCATTTATTGCATAGCCAGTTGGCAACAAGTCTCAACCAGTTGTTTATCTAGACTAAGACTAGTAACCTAATTTTTGAAGAAAAGAAGGGCAAAATTCTAGTCTTTCATTGGCATTAACAACCTTAAGTCTCAAAATTAGTATTACTAAAGTGTTATGAGGTAGAATCTCACTACACTCTATTATTCTTAAGGGCATACTTATTGTGATAGGTGATGTTCTAGATAAAATTCAAGAAATAGTTGTTTTAATCAAGCATTACAAGCCTTACATTATTATTCCTCTATATTTTCTTCTAGAACACAAGGAGCACAAGCCACATATTCATATAATTAGCTATTCTTATAAGCTAATACTATGCCAAACATGCATCATGATTGCCAAGTTTCTAACTACAAATTTAAATTAGAATGGTTTTCCAGAACCATTGCCCTGATACCAACTGTGGCAACCTTAACTTCTAATCATCATAATTGAAGTTTAAGCACGCGATAATAATAATAAATCAAGGTTTGAAGTCATCAAGATTAATGACATCGAGAAAAAGTGGGAAAATTTGAACCCCAACACATTAGAGACATTAACTAAACTACCACAAGTATTTGAGTGTAAAAGTGAATCCAATCATTAATAGGATGTCTTACTTCATTTTACTATTAATCCCAACTCATAAAAACTTTCCACAAGAGTTTCTAAATCATTCCTTAGCATTACCATAGGAAAAACTAAGGTTTCTAGGTTAAAATGAGAAATTGTAGACCTTAGCCACAGTCAAATTCCCTCTCGCCTAGCCAATTGCTCTCAAGTTCACTCCACTCAGCTTCATGGACTTCACCGTGACTAACTTGGAGCTTCACTATGGCTAAAAGACTGATTTACGCCTTCCTAAGTTCCTCCTCGATATTGGCCGCGACTAACTCTACATTTCGCCGTAGCTAATTAATCTCTGGAACACCACCAAACTCGACTATCACATTTAGCCGCGACCAATTCCTCTCTGTTACCTTCCCTGGGAAACTTTGTCACATTTGGTGTAGGCCAATTAAAATTTGGCTACGGCCAATTCTTTTCTGTTTCTCCAACTTCTAAATTTTGTCCTGTGCACTCTAATTCACTTTCTAGGGATAAACTCTAATGGTATTTATCTACTTAATTTACCTAGCTAATCTATCATTATCCACTTCAAAATTTATGTATTGATTTCTACACATAAGCAAATTCCATAATTTAGTGACAGCAAAAGTGTTCCGACCACAAGGCATGTAGGGCCAATGCTTAATGTTCATATAAGATCAAGTCACTCTTCCATTATTAGCCAATTACAACCATAATGTTCAATTCTATGATAATTATATTACATGTACAATCCCTATACTTGGCAATTCATGATGCAATGCAGCACTTATATAAAACTAGTAATTTAATTACATAATACAATCTGACAAGGCTTCTAAACCTATGTGCTACCAAACCATATAATAAGCTTTCATTAATTTTCTCCTTGCCACTAAGAGGTTCGGTCCCTGAAAATATTAGCTGACAACTTGGGTGAGATATACAATCTCAGTAACAAGAGAAAATTTTCATATATATGTACATATTAATCAATACAATGCAATTGCATATCATCAATTTAATTTGCAAATAAACTAGTTGAGCTACTAATGACTACTGTCCCATACCTGCAATCATACACAACATGTTAATGGCCAATAACACTAGGAGAGGTTAGTCCACATCACCTACTTCATAATGAGCACAACCAGGGCTCGGTGCATTGAGGGTTTAATCATAACCCGGTACTCGATCGAAGTACATGGACGAGTGGCAGCAGTACCACAGCTCCACCAGGAACTCACAAGGTCCAATCACAATAACAATTCAAGTAGTCAACTAATCATTTAGCATTTCAAAATCAAGCATGTATAACAAATATCATATTAACATGAGCATATACATAGAATTAGGAAGAATAACCTTGGTTACCTCAATGAAGCAAATTACTCTGTGTGTAGCTACCATTACAATTCAAATGCACACTAAGCTTAAAACAAGTATAGTCGTCATCATTTTTAGCAATAAATCATATATCCAATGGGTTAAACCACCAATGGCTACCTAAAAGTTACTTACCTAGCTTCTTAAGGGGTCAATTGCACCAATTCAAGGTCAAGACAACAAAGCTCACAATGGTTCACTCCCTACATCTCCATTTTCGAACATATATAAGCCATGCACCAAAAGTCAGTCTAAATGATGGGAATTTTGTACATACATCTCATAAAAGGAGAAAAATCACTTACCCATAAATCTAAGAGGTTAAATGGACTGTGTTGAGCCTTAACTTCCAAGAACACATTATGGGACATTCCTAAATTTGGATTTGAGTCACCAAGCCTAGAAAATTCAGTTTTCACCTTCATCTCCTTGTAATTTCACATAATAGTAGAACGCATTATGAAAATCAACCCTTAGGGACATTTTCCAGCTAAATAATACACAAAATGGAAGGGAAATGCTTACCTAATCATCCCTCTAACCTTCAACTTCGAAAATTTTGCAAAATCATCCATAAACTAGATTTCATCCTAAGAAGAGATGAAAATTCTCCAAATGACAAACTAATCAGACTAGTAAAGAAAGATAAGAGGGTCAAGTTATATAGAACCTACCTTGGCTAAATCTCTTTCTAAGAGTACAAATATGAGCCAAAATGTTGAGAAACACAAGCCCCTCTCCTAACATACGAATTACTTCTCTTGCCTTTTATGTTTTTTGCTAAATAGAGGAGGGGGAGATTGCTAAACCTTTAGGGTTATTAGGGGGAAATAGGCTTACCAATCAGCCCATGATCCATCTGGGCTCTTTTCTAGTCATTGGGCCTTTGCTTGGTGAGGTGGGCTATAGAACACTTTGAATTAAGATGAAGTGTTCTGACCTTAAGGCCCAAATTCTAGTGGGTTCAAACATTGGTGCTAGTTGGGCTAAGTCTCATGAGTTGGGCTATAGAGTTGTAGTTGGGTCAAGCCAAATTTGAAGAGTCTATTTATTTTAGCTCTGTACCTATAATCATTGGGCCTAAATATTGTCCATGGTCTGATTTATTTTTAGAATTAGACCAAGGTTCACTAGTTTGAGTTGCATAATTTTTCTTTTGTGTTGGGGATAGAGTGTGTTAATCCAATAGCACAAGACCTAATTGGCCTCATTTCCCTAAATTTGGGCTAAGGCTAAATGGGCTCTTGTTGTCTCACTTAAATTCACTAATAATGTTTGGGCTTTCCAAAAAATTTAAGTTAAGCCCACAAGGAGACTAGTATTGGGCTTTCCTACTAAGCTTATGGTATAATTAGGCTTTTACATTTAGTCCAAAACACAATTAAGTTTTCTATATGGCCCGAAGTAGAAGTCCACCCTCTTAATTAATTTTGCTAATTAATCCATGTTACTCCCTAATCAACATAATTAGCCTTAATTAATTTTGGAGTGTTACACTCGCCGCGACTTGAGATGACCACACCACGACACTACTTAATTCTATAAGTGTTGTGCTAAGTTTTCAATTTGCATCGCGGCGCTCATAGGTTCTATTTGAATTCTAGTCATGACTCAAGTAGTTTTTATATAACACCATAATTCTAGGACTCAATTCATGCAATTCCCATGCCTCATCTTATGTTTGTTCTATGGAAACAATCTAGTGGCATAGGGAGTTCTGAATTAAAATGCATTTCTCTACAGGTAAAATTTTTCTTTCGGAGTCCCGTGGGCCATATGAATGCATCTATCACATTCTCATACTTAAATACATGAATATAGCTCATTTCCATCATCAAATTTGGTCTACAACTCGTGGAAAGCAAAGGAACACATTAAAATTCATTGTTTGCATTTTCGTCCAGAATTTCCTCTTTTCTGTCACAAACTTTGGAAAATCATAACTAAATTTAGAAATATCATAATCATGTGTTCTTTGACATTATGGAAAGCTCAGGATGTCTACGTCACAATAAAAATATTTCCAAGTCACAAAATTCATCACACAGGACGTTTGACATCCAAAAAGCTACAGACTCACTGGCTGCCTGGGCTGTGATTCAGGTTACTGATGCAAACTTCTGAAATTAATAACTAATTCTCAAAAAAATCGAAATCACACAAATTCAGTCATTCTAGAAATCTAAAAATGTTAACTTGACACTAAAAATAATTCCTAAATGAAACAGATACGTTTAGGTATATGGAACTGATGGAACAGTGATTGAGCTCTGGAGATGCCACTATTACTGACAGCAAACTTCAAAACTTCATAACTCTCTGCTCGGACCTCCAAATGAGATGATCTCAGTGGCCATAGAAATCTTATGACCTCTAGTTTATTCATATCAAATTGCATAAGAATTGGACACCATTTGGCCATCGAGTGACACAAAAATCAAATCTGCCAGTATGAACAGTGCACATACCAAAAACCATAGAAAAGCCCAACTTTGAAAATTCATCAAATATTCTCTAGACCTTTGAAAATTATGATCTTTAGCTTACCAGAAAGCTGTTAATGAGACCTAATTGTATACCAAATTTCAGGGCAAGACTAACTCATTTGGCCAAAAAGTGATATAGGGTTCCATTATGGTCAAATTTGGCTCCATATGAGGTACCAAATTTGCCAAATGGCCTTCCCTTAGTTGTGGCACCTTTTGGGCAAGTCTAAAAGTACATTTGAGACTTGTGTGAGCTGCCCAAATGGTCCCAAACCTCATGCATCTCATTTTGGCCATTCAACCCCTACTTATACACATATCCATCAAACTTTCAATTCTCATACTTTGTCATTAGATACTCAAAATATATGTTAGAGGTCATACATCATATTCATACATATAAACATCATAGAATGGTGTATTTATACATGCCTCAAGGGTCATGGTACATTTACAACTCATTATAGGTTCAAAAAGAATGAAAGCTAGGCCTAGGCTTGTCAATCTCTTTCTTTCATGGTTGTTGGCTCCCTTCACCATAACTCCTTGGTCCACCTAGCATGTTAGAGCATTGAAGAGGAGGGAGTGAGAATCAAAGAATCCCAATAGCTCATCCCCCATTCAATCATACATAAAATGTGCAAAGCAAGCTTTTCAAATGCGTGCATGGAGGAAATATAAGTCATAGGCATTTTAAAAGCCAACTTGGCATATGAATCAGTCATACAAGACATTCAAGAGCTCACTAAGTGTTTGGATTGGCCTCACACTTCTCCTCATGGATTTTGGACTTGCCTCACCCATTCTTTGAGCACTTTGGACTCAACCATACTCTTGGGAGCCCACTTTGCTTTTGGGAGACTCTTTACTTTGTCTCTACCAAGCTCAAGGGTTCTTGGCTCATCCTCATCCAAGGGAAGAGTTCTTGGCCTCTCTACACTCAAGCAAACTCATACAAACATCATGGGTTCATTTAAAAACATAACATGGCATCAAGCATCATGGCATATAAAGGCATGCTAGCATACTTTTCAAAGCTTGAAAATACACATACACACATTCTAAAATAAGCTAAACACACATCCATGCATGAGAGAAGGTGGATAGAGCTATCTTGCACAAAATGACACACTTTTTCCTTTGAATTCAAGCCTCCTCTTTCGGCCACACACCCATAAATTGGTGGAGATGGTTTCTCTTGACCTAGACACAAATTATGAGAGCCAATTAAGTTTATGAACCACACTCTAAGGCTACACAACTTAATGAAATACTAGATTGCTCTATAGGTTCTATTATGGTCTATATTGGCACCTAATGAAGCAACACCCCTCAAATGATTTCTAGGCCTCATTCTTTCTTTTCAAATATGATTCTTGACTCCTTTTAAACCTCTTAGAGTTGTCACATCATCAAAACAAAAGGCCTAGCACCATGTTGCTTCTTTAGGTCATAATATGGAACCTAAGGCACCAAATCACTTTCTATGAGTTCTAAATTTTTTCCAAGGCCTCCCCTCACTTTCATTCATCAAATATGACTCAAGAATGGCCTTAGAAAAATTTAAAACTCTCCCTAGCTAGGAGAACCCATCTAGGCCGAGGCTATGAAGCATATTGGGTTCCATGGAGCTTTCTTTGTTTTCTCAAGGGAAGAAGCATATGGGGAGCCTCTTAGGGATCTTGGGAGCTCATTTAAACTCTTACTTAGGCCTAGGAATCATCATACAAAGTCAGATTTTACAAGGTGCAATTGAAACCCTAGAATTTGCATCTTGAAATCTAATGGCTTTTTGATAATTCCCTTTGCATATTCTTAATCTCCACACCCTTTTTCCTTAGATTCATGCTTGGTTCTGCTTAAAAATCATCTCCTCCTAGGGTTTTCTCAAGTGGGGCGAAATGGTGGAGAAGGGCACCAAAAATGACAACCATAGGAAGAGAAATTACCTTGTTTTCTTGCTTTTTCTCACTTGAATCTTGTGTTCTTTGAGCTCCTCTCTTCAAATCCGAACTTTCCCCTCAATTTCTCCCTTAAAACAGATTTATAAACTTCATTATAATCATAGGAAACAAAGGAGAATGGAGGAGAAGAGGTTTGGAAGAGAAAGAGCATGAAAAACTACTAATTTCCATACCTTAAGCCTTTGATTTCTCCTCCTTTTTTTCCCCTTCTTGTAAGCCTCATCCCCTAGGGTTTTCTTCTGGTTTTAGGCAGAAGATGGTCGTGCATAATGAAGGGAGGAGAAGGGTGAATCATATATATAGGTGGGAATAAGTTACACTTTTCAAAAATTCCCATTTTGCCCTTCACACTTTGCATTTTTGTTTCTCCTTCGTTTTTGCTCCTTTTTGAGAACCGTCTTTTCCATTATAAAATTTAGATTCCTAATTAAGAAAAATAGCTTTGGAATCACTCAAATTAGAGCTAAAACCTTTCCGAACGAATCCGTCAAAGTTCGGGCACACCGACATTGGAAAACGTCCATCGGAGGGGATTTAACTATCCCAGGGCTTTCCATGGTATTTAGGGCCTCTAAAAACCCTGTAGAACTCAAAACTTTCATTTAAAAAGCCCTCCTGTGTGTTTTTCAAAAAGTGCCCATATTTACGAAAATGCCACTGGCCTTTTGACAATTTTTTTTTTTTGAGTTACATTGGTCTTGATTTTTGGGCAACTCAAGGCTCAAATCCTCATTTTCTAATATTTAAAATTTTATCATAACTTTAGTTGGCCCCAATTCCTTCTATTTCAGGGACTTCCTTTTGTATCTGGCCCATTTCTACTGTTTACGGAGAAACCGAACATTTCGTTTCTCAGGTTTACGAAAAGGCCGGATGTTACAGTTTTGGCCTCGACTCCAATTACTTTTGATCCTAAACTCTTAAATATTTATCCTAACCATTTGGTACACCCTCTAATGGAGTTCTAGGGCCCTCTTATGGCTAGATTACTTGGTTTTATTAACATTTGATCTCTTATTTACCTCTTTAAACTAGCACTTATCATTTAGAGACTTAGGGATTAGTTGATTACTTTATACTAGAACCTCAACCATTGTATTAGCAAAGGTATACATTTCCTTACCAACAAATCTTAGACCACCTTAAACAAGTTTCAAACAACCTAACTCTTTAAGACTATAGAACAACCTCAAATACATAATATGCTATGGTACATCTCCGGTTCATTTATATCATTTCTAGCATCAAGAATCACTTACCTAGTCTCCAATGCATGTATGCAGGGAATTCATTGGTTGGATAATATGGTACTTATGGTAATGGATAGTTGAATTTTGATTGTTGTTTCAAATTTCTAGGTATGGAAAATGAAACTTAGTTCTGATTGAATTATAATTTCTTATTCATAATATGGCTTACTCTATGCAACTACGTGAGAAATTGAATCTTGATTACAATATGGTTCTTATTGCTAAAATTTTACTGCCTATGTTACTTAATGTAGGAAATAGAGAATAGGGATGGATAAAAGTTAGAGAATGATCAGGAATAGAGCTAACCCAAGATATATATAAGGAACGGATAGTTTTCTCCAATGAACATTTAGTCAATCAAGGGTTACTGATATGATTCATTGTCTATGCAAAGTGTGTAGGAACACAGAGTTCAAGCTGAGACATAGAGTAAGAGAAGACCTATTCAAAAAGGGTTTTTGTGAGAGTTACTAAGTATGGAATTCACATGGAGAACTTTGTCACCATGCCCAAAGTCACCCACAGGAGATTGACGAAGGTGTACAAGAAGATAATAATAATGAGGAGGATGACATTATTGAGATGATAAATGATGTGTATGGTCATACAAAAAGAGAGGCAGGGAACTATGGCTCAAAATATAATGACCCACCAAATATGCAAGCTAGGCATTTCTTTAAGTTATTGGAGGATGCTAAAACTGATCTTTATCTAGGCTATAAAAAGGCTTCCAAGTTATCTTTCATTGTAAGGCTACTTCACTTGAAATGCCTCAACCATTAGAGCAATAAGTCTATAGATGCTTTGCTTGGCTTATTTAGGGATGTACTTCCAGAGGGAGCACTAATACCAAACTTCTATTATGAAGCAAAAAAGGTTATTTGAGAACTCGGATTAGACTACACCAAGATAGATGCATGTGAAAGCGATTACATCTTGTATTGGAGGGAGTATGTCGATGCCAAAAGATATCCTAGGTACAACCTATCCAGATGGAAGTTAGATAGGCATAGAGGAAAGAAAGTCCCATGCAAAGTGTTACGCCATTTTCCCATTATGCTTAGGCTACAAAGAATGTATATGGCTTGCAACACAGCTAAAGAGATGAGGTGGCATAAGGATGCACGTAAGGATGATGGTGTGTTAAGACATCCATCTAATTCCATTGCATGGAAGACCTTTGATGAGGAACATCCTGACTTCTCTGATGACCCTAGAAATGTTCACTTTGGCCTAGCAAGTAATGGGTTCCAACCTTATGACAATATGAGTGCTGCACATAGTATATGGCTAGTGGTTTTGGTTCCCTATATTTTACCACCTTGGCATTGCATGAAACAACCATACTTTATGATGACACTCCTAATTCCAAGTCCTAGGTGTCTAAGTGATGAAATAGATGTATATCTATAGCCAATAATTGAAGAGCTACAACACTTGTGGGAGGAAAGGGTGGAGACATATGATGCCCATTCTCAATCCAGTTTGAAAATGCAAGTAGCTATATTGTGGACAATAAATGACTTCCTGGCATATGGAAAACTTTTCAGGGTGGTTAACTAAAGGGAAGTTAGCCTACCTTTATTGTCATAAGAACACACATTTCCATTGATGGAAGACCTTTAATGAGGAACATCCCGATTTCTCTGATGACCCTAGAAATGTTCCCTTTGGCCTAGCAAGTGATGGGTTCCAACCCTACGGTAATATGAGTGCTACACATTGTATATGGCTAGTGGCTTTGGTTCCCTATAATTTACCCCCTTGGCATTGCATGAAACAACCATACTTTATGATGACACTCCTAATTCCAGGTCCTAGGTGTCTAGGTGATGAAATAGATGTATATCACATATTCAATTTCTTTGTGTAGCAAGGTGTACTTCATGGGCCATCGCCGCTTATGGGAAGGTTGAAACTGCAAGAGCACTTATGCCTTTATCTGGAGTTAAAGCGCTAAGGCAATTGGAAGCATTAGGCAATGTAAGCTTTGGGAAAGGACAAAAGAGAAAGCGTGATCACTTAACCAATGCTTATAATTGGAGGAAGAAGAGTATTTTTTTCCAATTACTATATTAAAAAACCTTTCTACTTTGACATAACCTTGATGTCATGTATATAGAACAAAATTTGTCTAAAAACCTTATTTCAACAAGAATGGTTGTGGCTAGAAAGACGAAGGACACATTAAAGAGTCGATATGACTTAGTGGATTTAGGAATAAGGTAACAGTTGCATCCAATAGAGGATGGGAATAGATTATTAATGCCCACAGCTTGTTATGCCTTGTCCTTACATGAGAAATTGAAGGTGTGCAACTTCTTAGCAAATTTAAAAGTTTCAGATGCCTCTTCATCAAACATTTCAAGGTGTGTGCATGTCTGTGATTGAAAATTATTTGGATTGAAGTGCTATGACCACCATGTATTGTTGCAAGACATATTTCCAATTACCATATGCAGTCTGTTGCCTAAGGAAATGTCAGAGCCGATAATAGAGTTAAGTAAATTTGTCAAGAATTTATGTTTTAAGTGCCAAAAAATTGAAGATCTAGAACAACGTGAAACCCAAATTGCACTCATATTATGCAAATTGGAAATGGTATTTTCATCGGCTTTCTTTAATGTCATGGTTCACTTGCCCATTCACTTGCCAAAAGAGGCGATGCTTGGTAGACTCGTGCAATACTGATGGATGTACCTTATTGAGAGGTATTATGTTTCAATATACATTTTATTCAATTTCTCAAATCTTCCAAACTATTTCTCTTTTCAACCATATGCCTTTTATGTAGGTACTTGCGCACGCTTAAATCTTATGTTCGTAACAAGTCTCATCCAAAAGGTTCAATTGCAGAAGGTTTTTTAGTCGATGAATGCCTTACTTTTTACTCTCGTTATTTAAAGAATATGCCAACCAAATTTAATTAGCCATTTAGAAAATGATGATGGACCCATAGACAATGGTGACAAGTCCATCTTCAACCAAATTGGGAGGGCAAGAGGGCATTATGAGTCCATTACTTTGCCTGAGGCAGAGTTCCATCAAGCTTGCATGTATGTGCTGCAAAATTCCATATACATTTTACCATTCATGGAGTAAGTTATCACTCCTTTGCCAATCTCTATGACAATAATTACTACAAATATTTTCTAACTTCTTCCTACAATTACAATGTAGGGAGCACCAATTGGAGATTGAAACTCAAACTTCAACTACTAAGGACTTTACCAAATGGTTTTGTGCACGAGTATGTTCCTTTGTTGAGTAGCATATTTTGAGTTATGATCTTTTGTCTAAATAAATGATAATAGAGTATGGTTAATTTATTCAAGTTTTACAGTTATGCACATAAGGCCAAGCTAATGATGACTTCATCAGTTTAGCACTTGGCCCGACCAAAACAGGGTACCATTTTTCTACTCATTTGGTCAATGGTTTTAGGTTTCATATAATAGATCATGCCTTAGGGAGAAGAACTAACAATATTGAAGTTCTTGTGAAAGGGGATGACTCAGACAAAGGGAAAGAGTATTATGACATCTTAGAAGACATATATGAGCTTTCATATATTGGGAATAAGAAAGTATATCTTTTTAAATGTCATTAGTGAGACGTGGGTCACCTAGGAAAAGGATACAAGGTTGACAAGTTTGGCATCACAAGTGTGAATGCTCAGAATTCATTGGATACAAATGAGCCATTTGTCTTAGCTAGTTAAGCAGAGCAAGTGTTCTACCTGAGAGACATCATTGTCACAGAGTGGCTAATTGTTGTAAAGACAAATCCTTGTGACCTCTTTAGCCTTTCAGAGGTGGAAGAAGGTGAAGAAAGTGGTAAGAATGATGGTCTTCTTCTTGATGAGGCATATCAACAAGACGTAGTCCAATTAAATCCAATTTGGAATGATGACATGGGCATTGACCTTATGGTCCTTTTACATCGAGATGATGTTGAACCAGAAATACTAAGCCATACAAGTATAAATGCTCAAACAAGTGGGCATAATGTAAGAGGTATGGTAGATGATTTCATTAATGACAATGATGAGATTGGGTCCACTGATGAAGAAGCAGGAGAAGATTTGCTTGATGATGACAATACGAAAAACACTATGGACACTGAATGTGATCAAGATTAGTGTCAATCTTACTGAACATTTGAAAAATTTATAATTATTATACAAACATCCCTATTGTATGATTGAGTGGTTAAAGTGTTTGAAGTTTAGTATATTTTGTGTCATATATGTTTTATATTATTTACTTACTTTTTTTTTCTATGCTTGTTATGTATGTGTTTTATTATGTATGTATTTTATTGTCTACTTTTGTTTGCCATTAATGTTTGTTTCACCACATCTTGTTACTTATACTATATATGGACAAAAGGTAGCAAATGTCAAGTTCTACATGAGGTAGGCTGGGAGATCGAGAAGGACGAGGCATAGGGCGGGGTAATGGTCGAGGTTGATATAACTCCACTGTAGAGGTGACATCACCTAACCGTACACAGAGGGATTTAGTGCTAGGAGGTGCACTCTCACCTGAGCATGCACAAGGAGATTTGGAGTCAGGAGATGCACTCTCACCACTCTGACCACAGAGGGATAGACAAACGATCTATAATGATTCACCTCCTACATAATGATTACAGGTGTCGAGTAGTTCAAGTATCATTTCATGCAAATAATGTTTTTTTTTGTTACACTTTTACCATGTATATACACTAATGATTAATTTATTTACTTTTTCTTACATACAGCAGCTACTTGCAACACAACTAAGAAGGGTAGGAGAAAATATAAGAGTATATCAGTAGACATGAAGACAAAATATGGTTCTAAGATCAAAGTTTACATCCTTGAGAACTCAGATAGACCTGTTGGAGACGGGGCTCGTGACCTTGCCAATTATTGTGGACATGTGGTGCAGACCACAGTCTCTTTCAAGGATAGTGATTGGGCCAAAGTTTATGCTAAATATGAGGATACTTTATTGTTGAAAGTAAAGGCATTACATTACATTTATGGGTCATTTTTCTCTATATAGCATTTATTGTGTTCCTCCATTAGTTAATAAGTTTAGTTTCTTATGTTTTATGTAGGACAAATTTAATGTTCGCGATAGGTTCCCTGAAGAGAGATTAAATAGAACTTGTGTTGAAACATTGCGTTGACTATACCGATCTTGGAAGGCTGACCTGTATGCAAAGTATGTTAAGTGTGACACAATTAAAGAAAAGGAGGCTGCTCGACCAAGTAACATTAGCTGTGATGATTGGGAGTGGCTGATGCATTATTGGGAAAGTTCAAAGTTCAAGTTAATTTGTTTCTAACAAAAACTTGAAGGATTGTTTGCTTTGTGTTTACATGATTTTAAGGTTTCATAATCATAATACCATCCAATTGTAGGCTACCAGTAGCAAGAGTAAAGCAAATAGGGCAAGGCAAGTGACAAAGCATACACGCGGCACTCATTCATTTGCAAAGGTCGAGGAGTCTATTGTAAGTATCTATGTTGTACTTGAGAAGTTTCTAAACATTTCTTTTTGTGTCATTCCCTCTATGGTAGCATGGATTATCATCCAATAAATATTGTAAAGAGATCCCATTACCGGAGAAGTGGCACCCTTTGACCAAGTTTGAGAACTTCAACATACTCGTAAGAACAAGGAGGGAGAAGTGGAATGGGTAGATCCTAAGTCACAAGAAATCCATGTAAGTTGCTATAGATCATTGAGCTTTAATTATTTATTCCATTGTCTCATTGTCTATGATGTTTATCTATTATTATATCACTGAAGGCACATTCAAGAACCAGCTCACCAGCAAGAAGTAGAAGATAATGAGAATCAATTAATGGGAGATCAAATTTTGGCCACTGTGTTAGGGGAGAGGTTAGGGTATGTTAGGGGGAAAGGATATGGAAAGAAACCAACAAAGAAGAGAATTATGGACTTAACAGAAGTGGATTCGAGGGTTTCAACAAAGGATGGAATAAATGCAGGTTGAAATGGAGAGAAAATTACAAGAACAGTGGGAAAGGTTACGAGAAGAAATCCAAGCTGAGATGGAAAAGAAGCTTCAAAAAGAGCGGGCTACAATGCAACAACAAGTTTAGTCAAAGATTCAAGCTCAATTGGCTAGCCTTATGGCCACCATGCAACAGGTACTTGTAAATAATTTCCTACCTTAATGTTATTAAACAATAACAATATATGATTAATGTTATTTTTTATCAATAGGGACAAAATGCTTTGATTAATGACTCCTCTCGTAAATAAGCTAAGTGAAGAGAAGGTGGACTTATATTTTTTGTTGATAGCCATTTTGATGTATCAATTTATGCCATCATTTCATGTTCTAATAAATATTTCAATATAGGTTCTAACATGTAGGACATTATGAGAGCACTTATAATTATAATACTAATTATAATATACAATATTAAGAAATTAATTCCTCTTGAACATGTCAATTAGCATATATATATATATATTACTTTTTGTTTCTTATTTTTGTTTTAATTTTCTTTAACGTTAATCTAGTTTCAATGTACATTATTCATTTAATATATATATATCAATCCCCTTATCTTTAACAGCAATAAATTTTGACACTAAAAGGCCTATTTTTAATTAAAAAAATAAAATAATTGTCACTAAAGCTTTATTGTAACACCAAATGTTGTTGCTAAAAGCTAATTGCCACAAAAAATGCCATCACTTTTGCTTTTTGGTAACCATAATTTATTGTTACTAAATACCTTTAGTGACAAATATAATATCATCCTAAATACTTTTAGTGACAACAACATGTCGCCACTAAAAATCTTTAATGGTGACCATGATTATGTTGCTAATTCAATTTAATGGCAACCACATGTCATCGCTAGAAATATTTAGTGGCGACCATGACTATGTTACTAATTCATTTTCACGTACAATAAATGTTGTCGCTAAAGGTTTCCTTATAGTGACAAATGGCATTAATTTTTACCCACAACAATAAGTCATTGTAAATATATATAGTAGGGATTTTAGTGGTGTCACTAATTATTTTTACCCACAACAAATTGTTGTCACTAAATGTGTACTTATAGTGACAACCTATGTCGCCACTAATACCTTTTGATTTAGTGGTGACATTTGTATCACTTAAATTGTAAAAAGTTTTAGTGTCGACTATAGTCGTTGCTATATATTTGTAGTGTCGAATTTTAGTGGCGACATTTTGTCGCAGCTAAAAAGTATTAGCATTACTGGAGTATCGTGGCAAAAAAGATATAGCCACTAAAACTTATTAGTGGCAATATTTTGGCTTTCAGCAATAACTTTAGTCGCCGCTAAAAGTCAATTTTTTTGTAGTGACTTTTGTAGGGCCAAATGGTAAAAATATCAAAAGAGTTTCAAATTTAATAAGAATATCAAATTCATAAATGAATTATCCTTCATATTTCATATACAAAACAATAATATGGTACAAAAATCAAATTCTCAGTTGTCACTATGGGCACAATATCCTTTTGGCAGGGATCATATGATGGTGCAACAACCAAAAAAATAAAAAGAAATACCAAAACAAGAAGGTGAATATTATCAATAAAAATAACAATATGTATGGTGCTAGACTGAGATTTTGGAATCTCATTTTGTTTATGGTAATTTTTGTCACCCATATATTGATTTTGCTATATTACTTGCTGCCTGTTTAACCTTTGTACAAAAGAAATGGACAAGACTTGGAAATCAACACCTTTACTAAAAATAATACACACATAGTATATGTTTTTCAATATTTTTCTTACCCTTCCTTTTTTACATTTTCCCACCTAAATATCATGTATTCATAAAATAATTCCTCTCTTGCTAATTTTTTTTTTCAAAAATACTTTTGGCCACCTTAAAGGCATTTTATGGGCATTAAATGCTCATTGAGACATAGTTTAATGGTCTTCAAGCCCTTTGCACTAGCTCTTGCAACGTTAAAATGTATTGAAATTTGCCTTTCATTACCAATAAACTCATGAGCCATATTTTATGACTGTAGCTATTTGACAATTATAGTAATATTTAATTTTATAGTAATAAACCTATTAGTTTAGAATAGATCAAGCGGGTGAATTGAGCTTTTAGCCAAATATTTTAGTTTAAAAAATTTTCATAGAAAATTTTAATGTTTCTATAACGTTAAGTGAAGCTGTGCTTCTTGTAAATAAATATGCATAAAATCAAATTTGAATTAATGAGTAAAAATGACTTTTCTTTAGAATTTAAGGGAGAGAGAAGGTCACACAACAAGATTTATTTTGGTTTAGACCAACTAGGTCTTACATCTAATTTTTAAGTACAAAGAAAGGAGTTTTTATAATCACCTAGGAAGTTACCAAATTATAATTAGACAACCCTTTCTTGGGAATCTACCTAAAAAGGAAATCTCTAGAGATCATACTCTTCTATTTTACAATCTTAGATCAAGATAACCTTACTTCTTGGGCTTATTCACTTGAGTTTTACTACCTAATCACAAAGTAACCTTAAAAGAGAATTAGTCACTAGGACTTCTACTATCTCACATAACCCATTAGGATTTACACAAGTTCCTAGCTACCTAAATGAAGTATCAAAGATGAATTGGTGTAAAGCACAAGCTTTCACAGAGTGCTTAAGGGAGCTCACTCATAACTCAATAATTGATGATAATATAAGTAAAGTATTAATGCATAGTCAAACCTTAGCAAGCAAGTAGGTGAAGAATTATATCTCTCTTGAATGTAGTGTGTGTTCCTCTGCCTTTAGCCTTTATAAATGAAGCTCTTAAATACTAAATCATGTGATATAGCCATTACCCAAAGACATACATTTTTTTTGGTGTATCTTTTTCTTAACAGCTATAAGTAGCCTCATTATATATTGGACACATTGTAGAACTCTTAATGATCTAATGGAGTAGTCTTCATAATTGCTATAGCTTTTCTCTTTTAGTTATAATATTTGTCTCACTTCAAATATCTTCTTTGAAGTAGAATAAAATGGAGAAAGAAAGCCTTTGAATATGAATTTGTTATTTCCCTATCTTTTGAAGCAATGAATGTTGCTCAGTGAGATAAAATAGCTTGTATAGCTCTACTCCAGGCTTTCTTACTTATGTACTAAGTGATGTATTTTGTTTGCATATTTAAGGAATATACATATGACATTCTTCTTTTCCTTCTTGTCCACTTACTTTATTTGGGTATGCACATTGGTTTTGATTTAATGGATTTTATGAATATAAGACAAAAATTCTAAGTCAACCTTTTAGGTGTGTGATATAGGCTTACAATATAACTTTTATTTTGGCCTAGTTCAATAATATTTTTCTTTGTGTTTCACATGTTTGGTCCAATCATATTTTCATCAAGGAAGCCCAAAGAATTTTTTAATATTATTAAAACAATTTGTTTAACATAACTAAAATCATTTCCACATATTCATTTGGGCAATTCATCAGTAACAGTCTTTCCTTTTTTGATTATATCAAATAATTTTGTAAAATTGTTTTTATGGAGTGAATTGAAAGAGATCAAGTTGAATTGAGTAAACTTCCTTGTTGCATGTAATTTTGAAGAATAAGTTTTATGAGATCCATGAGTTTCCCCTTACTATGAGCTCTGTAATAAGGCAAACATTTTATTTTCTCCTGATTTCAATATAATAAAAAAGGGAATCATAATAGTACTTGCACTTAAAATGAGTACCATATCCATACTACAACAAGTAGAAAGCTCCAAAGTAAACATGGTAAGCAATGATATTCATATTATAACAACAATATCTGTAACACCATAATTCTAGGACTCAATTCATGCAATTCCCATGCCTCATCTTATGTTTGTTCTATGGAAACAATCTAGTGGCATAGGGAGTTCTGAATTAAAATGCATTTCTCTACGGGTAAAATTTTTCTTTCGAAGTCCCGTGGGTCATATGAATGCATCTATCACATTCTCATACTTAAATACATGAATATAGCTCATTTCCATCATCAAATTTGGTCTACAACTCTTGGAAAGCAAAGGAACACATTAAAATTCATGTTTGCATTTTCGTCCAGAATTTCCTCTTTGCTGTCACAAACTTTGGAAAATCATAACTAAATCTAGAAAAATTGTAATCATGTGTTCTTTGTCATTATGGAAATCTCAGGATGTCTAAGTAACAATAAAAATATGTCCAAGTCACAAAATTCATCACACAGGACGTTTGACATCCAAAAAGCTACAGACTCACTGGCTGCCTGGGCTGTGATTCAGGTTACTGATGCAAATTTCTGAAATTCATAACTAATTCTACAAAAATCGAAATCACACAAATTCAGTCATTCTAGAAAGCTACAAATGTTAAATTGACAATAAAAATAATTCCTAAATGAAACAGATACGTTTAGGTATATGGAACTGATGGAACAATGATTGAGCTCTGGAGATGCCACTGTTACTGACAGCAAATTTCAAAAATTCATAACTCTCTGCTCAGACCTCAAAATGAGATGATCTCAGTGGCCACAGAAATCTTATGACCTATAGTTTATTCATATAAAATTTCATAAGCATTAGACACCATTGTCCATCAAGTGACACGAAAATCAAATCTTCCAGTATGAACAGTGCACATACCAGAAACCATAGAAAATCCCAACTTTGAAAATTCATCAAATATTCTCTAGACCTCCAAAAATTATGATCTTTAGCTTACCAGAAAGCTCTTAATGAGAGCTAATTGTATACCAAATTTCATGTCAATACTAACTCATTTGGCCAAAAAGTGATATAGGGTTCTATTATGGTCAAATTTGGCTCCATATGAGGTACCAAATTTGCCAAATGGCCTTCCCTTGGTTGTGGCACCTTTTGGGCAAGTCTAAAAGTACATTTGAGACTTGTGTGAGCTGCCCAAATGGTCCCAAACCTCATGCATCTCATTTTGGCCATTCAACCCCTACTTACACACATATCCATCAAACTTTCAATTCTCATACTTTGGCATTAGATACTCAAAACATATGTTAGAGGTCATACATCATATTCATACATATAAACATCATAGAATGGTGTATTTATACATGCCTCAAGGGTCATGGTACATTTACAACTCATTATAGATTCAAAAAGAATGAAAGCTAGGCCTAGGCTTGTCAATCTCTTTCTTTCATGGTTGTTGGCTCCCTTCACCATAACTCCTTGGTCCACCTAGCATGTTAGAACATTGAAGAGGAGGGAGTGAGATTCAAAGAATCCCAATAGCTCATCCCCCATTCAATCATACATAAAATGTGCAAAGCAAGCTTCTCAAATGCATGCATGGAGGAAATATAAGTCATAGGCATTTTAAAAGCCAACTTGGTATGTGAATCAATCATACAAGACATTCAAGAGCTCACTAAGTGTTTGGATTAGCCTCACACTTCTCCTCATGGATTTTGGACTTGCCTCACCCATTCTTTGAGTACTTTGGACTCAACCATACTCTTAGGAGCCCACTTTGCTTTTGGGAGACTCTTTACTTTGTCTCTACCAAGCTCAAGGGTTCTTGGCTCATCCTCATCCAAGGGAAGAGTTCTTGGCCTCTCTACACTCAAGCAAACTCATACAAACATCATGGGTTCATTTAAAAACATAACATGGCATCAAGCATCATGGCATATAAAGGCATGGTAGCATACTTTTCAAAGCTTGAAAATACACATACACACATTCTAAAACAAGCTAAACACACATCCATGCATGAGAGAAGGTGGAAAGAGCTACCTTGCACACAATTACACACTTTTTCCTTTAGGATTCAAGCCTCCTCTTTTGGCCACACACCCAAAAATTGGTGGAGATGGTTTCTCTTGGCCTAAATACAATATATAGGAGCCAATTAGGTTCATGAAATAATCTCTAAGACCATACAACTTACTTAAGTACTAGATTGCTCTATAACCCCCATTATGGTCCATATTGGCACCTAATGAAGCAACACCCCTCAAATGATTTCTAGGCCTCATTCTTTCTTTTCAAATATGATTCTTGACTCCTTTTAAGCCTCTTGGAGTTATCACATCATCAAAATAAAAGGCCTAGCACCATGTTGCTTCTTTAGGTCATAATATGAAACCTAAGGCACCAAATCACTTTCTATGAGTTCTAAATTTTTTCCAAGGCCTCCCCTCACTTTCATTCATCAAATATGACCCAAGAATGGCCTTCTAAAAATTTAAAACTCTCCCTAGCTAGGAGAACCCATCTAGGCCGAGGCTATGAAGCATATTGGGTTCCATGGAGCTTTCTTTGTTTTCTCAAGGGAAGAAGCATATGGGGAGCCTCTTAGGGATCTTGGAAGCTCATTTAAACTCTTACTTAGGCCTAGAAATTATCATACAAAGTCAGATTTTACAAGGTGCAATTGAAACCCTAGAATTTGCATCTTGAAATCTAATGGCTTTTTGATAATTCCCTTTGCATATTCTTAATCTCCACACCCTTTTTCCTTAGATTCATGCTTGGTTCTGCCTAAAAATCATCTCCTCCTAGGGTTTTCTCAAGTGGGGTGAAATGGTGGAGAAGGGGACCAAAAATGACAACCATAGGAAGAGAAATTACCTTGTTTCCTTGCTTTTTCTCACTTGAATCTTGTGTTCTTTGAGCTCCTCTCTTCAAATCCAAACTTTCCCCTCAATTTCTCCCTTAAAACAGATATATAAACTTCATTTTAATCATAGGAAACAAAGAAGAATGGAGGAGAAGAGGTTTGGAAGAGAAAGAGCATGAAAAACTACTAATTTGCATACCTTAAGCCTTTGATTTCTCTTCCTTTTCTTCCCCTTCTTGTGAGCCTTATCCCCTAGGGTTTTCTTCTTGTTTTAGGCAGAACTTGGTCGTGCATAATGAAGGGAGGAGAAGGGTGCATCATATATATAGGTGGGAATAAGTTACACTTTTCAAAAATTCTCATTTTGCCCTTCATACTTTGCATTTTCGTTTCTCCTTCATTTTAGCTACTTTTTGAGAACCATCTTTTCCATTATAAAATTTAGGTTCCCAATCAAGTAAAATGGCTTTGGAATCGCTCAAATCGGAGCTAAAACCTTTCCGAACGAATCCATCAAAGTTCGGGCACACCGACGTTGGAAAACGTCCACCGGATGGGCTTTAACTGTCCCAGGGCTTTCCATGGTATTTAGGGCCTCTAAAAACCCTAGAGAACTTAAAACTTTCATTTAAAAAGCCCTTCTGTGTGTTTTTCAAAAAGTACCCATATTTACGAAAATGCCACTGGCCTTTTGACAATTTTTTTGAGTTACTCTGGTCTTGATTTCTGGGCAACTCAAGGCTCAAATCCTCATTTTCTAATATTTAAAATTTTATCATAATTTTAGTTGGCCCCAATTCCTTCTATTTTAGGGACTTCCTTTTGTATCTGGCCCATTTCTACTGTTTACGAAGAAACCGAACATTTTGTTTCTCAGGTTTATGGAAAGGCCGGATGTTACAATATCCATAGTGTGCCATACGAGCCAAATCAAAACACATATACACACAATTAAAAAAGTCAAGGCCTATAGTGGCTAAAATCATCCAAACCAAATGCCAAAAAAGATTAAATTTTAAGCCCTAAATAAACACTAATATATAGAGGACATTGATTTTGACCTCCAATAAGATGGGTGTTATGAACTTGCTTAGAGGTAGGAGGATTAGTGATGGTCTAATGCCTTCACTCTTTCTAACATTAGGTGGAGGCATTGTAAGATCAACAAGTTAGGAAGTAGTAGGTCTAAAAAAAAAAAAGGATACACATCAATATATTTCTTCAAATATTCAAAGGTTTTTTCAACAAATTTAAGATGTCTTTTTCAATTTGGTCAAGGTCTATAATAGTAAAAAGGTAAGTATTAACTTTAGTGGGCTTAGCATTCATATCCTTAGAAATTTTATCAATTAACTCTTGTAAATCATTGTAACACCCCGAAATTAATTAAGGTGTTAATTATGGATTAAGATTAATTAAGGATAATTAATAGAGCATAATTGAGCAAGTTAGTGAATAGGTATTCTAGAGAGATAAATTGTTAATATGGGTTAAGAATTTATTTAAGATAGAGATTTACATCTAGGCCCAAATTAATTAAATCATGATAAGAGGCCAATGGTGGCCCAATTACCCTTGTGCAGACCCAAGCCCGTGAGCCCTTCAAATTTGGCCCAAAATCCATTAAATTTCAGCAACCTAATGTGTGAAAACTGGCCCAACAGAATTATGCAGCCCAACACTTAAAAAACTGGCCCAATAAGCAAAATTTGAAACCCAATTAGATTTGGACTTGGAGCAACCCATGACCCAGCCTCTTGACCCAACTAAAACCCATCTAAAATCCTAATGCTTTAGCCACAACTTCATTTTTCTGAAACTCAAAAGGCAAATTCGGAGGTTGAGAAGGAGGCTAGGGTTTGGGGCAAAAATTCTGCATTTTCACACACTTAGAGCAAGATTTGGCTAAGGTAATAGTTATACAACTTAATTCCCTCATCTTTCTCTTTAATTTGGTCTGATTAGTTTTTCATTTAGAGAATTTTCACTTTACCCCAAATTTGAAATGTGGTTATTTGGGGATTTTCTTGATGAAATTCGTAGGTTGAGGTTAGGGCTGATATTAGATGAGTTTAAACCCTCATTTTGATGCTTTCTTTGATGGTTTGAGACCCCCATAGCTTATTTATATTATGGGTATTAATTTGGTACGAATTTGCTTAGGATTTTGGGTGAAACATTGAGAATTCTGGTGGGAGATACTTGAATTCGAATTTGGGATTTGTGGTGGCTGTTACAAGTTGTCTACAAGTGAGGTAACCGGGTTTACATTAATTCCATGCATGTATCAGTTTTAATTTCATATTTGCTGTATATGAATGATTTGAAATGTTGAATGAATTGGTTGGCTATCTATTGTATAATGATTGGACCTTGTGAGTCTATGGTGGAGCTGTGGTGCAGCTGCCACCCATGCATGTGCTACGATCAAGCACCGGGTATGATCAACCCCAGATGCACTGAGCCCTGGTTGTGCTCAATGGGGAGTAGGTGCCGTGGACAGGCCTCTCCCGGTGTTAATGGACTTTAACATGTTAAATATATGATTGCTAGTATGGGATAGTAATCATGATAGCCTAATTGTTTCATTTGCTGAGATAATTGATATGATTTCGAATGTTGAAATTGATTCATGCATATATGTTAATTAAACTGGATCATATGATGGAATTGCCTTGGTTACTGAGATGTGTATCTCACCCCGTTTTGTGGGATTAATATTTCAGGTAAAGGTTCTTCGGGTAAGGATAAGGGTAAGCAAGTGGATGAACATCCATGAGCTGAGGCCCGGTGTGGGGGAGCTACACTTGGTCCGAGTAGAATAGGATAGATGCTAGTTTTGTTAAGGCTTGTGTAGCATCATCATGTATCTATATTGCCAAGTATAGGAATTTGTATTCTGATAATATACCATGTACTTATTGAGGAGTAGGCTTTACTGTAAATTGGTATTTGATGTATGGATTTATAATATTTGCTATGAGCCTTGTTGAAGTCAGAAATAGCTTATTATTGGAAGTGAAATATTGATATATATTACTATGAACTCATGTTATTGTTATCTTACAAACTTGCTGATATATGGACTTGCTGTCATAGGATAATTAGAGAAAAGAAAATGACCCATTAAATCTTGATTTAGAGTGGGTAGATTAACTGGTTAAATTAGACTAATAAAGGACATTAGAGCCCCACAATGAAGATAGAGGAGCCTTAGGGTGTTAATGGAAGGAGAGTGGAGAGTAGGAGGCAAGAAATTCAGAGTTATAGGATCAGGGGGAGTTTAGCCGCGGCTAAAATATGGTTGGCCATGGCCAATAGTGGCGAAGTTGCCCAGGGAGAGTTCCAGAGAGTAATTCGCCGCGGTGAAATGTGAGAGGTCAAACTGGAAGTCATCCAGAGAGAAATTCGCCGCGACGAATTATGAAATTGGCCGCGGCGAACTTTTGGGAAAATGTCCCCGGTATTCCAGAGAGGAATTGGCCGCGATGAAATGATAAATTAGCCGCAGCCAATATCGAGAGGCGAGCGAGGGAGCTCCAAGAGGCTTCTTTGCCGTGGCGCCATGTAGGTTGGTCGCAGCGAAACTAGTGACGAAAATAGGAGCAAAGACAAAAAGGAATTGGTCGCGGCGAATGGTAATTTGGCCGCGGCTAACACGCTAAAACACTTATATTATCTAGAAAACCCTGGTTTTCCATATTTTAACTGTAAGAGATGATCTAGAGTCATTGGGATGAGTTTTGATTGATGAGTAATGGAATCTAAGGCTTATAAATGGATGTTTAATTCCCTAATGAATATAAGTGTATGTAATTGTATGATTGATGACTCTAATCACATTAAGGTTTAAATTTTTTCATATTTTCATATTCCATAGTGACTAATCACGTGTTTAACCTTAATTATGATGAATAGAAATTAGGGTCGTCACAATCATCATGTTCCTTAACATTTTCTTCAACAATTTTTTTAGACAAGGTAGGTTGAAGGGTAGTTGACTTAAGAGAATCTTCTTCACTTTTAAAGGATTTATTCAAGAGTGAACATCCTTTTTAGTTCTTGAGGATTTCGCATCAAAGAGATCTAAGGACTCAAAGGATTTTCCCTTCCCTTGAGTACTACAAAGGTGCACAAATTTTGGATCCTTTAGTGTTCCTAAAACTAAAACTCTTTTTCTTAGACTTCCCTTGTTTAATAATTGCTTCCTCTCTCTTTTTTTTCCCCATATCTTTATCCAATTATTCCCAAATTTCCTAAATTTCATTAAAACTAGAATCGCCTATCAAAATTGGCCTAAGGATTATCAATTGAAAAGTGTTTAGCTATAAGGATAATGACCATACCATAGGGAAGTTTAGTGACATCACCACTTTATGTTGCTTTCATGTGGATGAGTAGGATGAATGGTTGATTTAACCTAATCCCTTTTTCTAATACACCAAATGTAAAATAATTCCAAATGAGAAGGGTTGTTTAACTTGCTTACTTTTAGGATAACTAGTTGATTAATAACATGAAGAATCATGTGATTATCTGTAAATAGTTGGTTCACATTCATGCTATGAGCATCCCATCCCACAAGTTCATAGATTATGTTTTTCTTAAGATAACCATCAAAATTCATCTTTTAACTCCTTTATTAGGAGATCTAATAATTTGTCCTAAAGAGTCACAATCTAAGGTAATCCTTCATCCTCTAATCATTGATCTAGCTTTAGAAGTGGTTCCTTAAAATTTTAGATTAAAATAGAATTCCCTAATCATCATTAGGTATATAGTCTCCTTCAACTTAAAATATTCTCCCCACCCAATTCTTTCAAATATTTGGAAACATTCTAGACCATTTTCTTCGAAAAACACTAACTTTACCTCTCTAGGGGTTTATATATTTATGAACTTGTAATTATTCTTGTAGCATTCATGAGTGTCTTCCCCGTTAAGGGTTTTTCCCTTCTTCACTATGTAGTACAAAGCAAGTTTGTTTGAGTCACTTTTTTTCTTTGGGTATAACTATTGCTTAACAATTTTTTTTTTTTTTGAAATAGCTGTGGTTTAAATCACAACTAGAGGGTCTAACTGTAATTACCAAACCATAGCTAAACTATCCATAATGAGAGGTTTAGTTATGGTTTATGGTAACTATATCTACCTGTTGGTTTAACTAGGGTTTTAAAACCACAGCTAAGTTATGTAATTATTTTTTGCTATGGTTTAAATCATCACTAAATTATATATATACATATATATATATATTTAAATCCAGAAGCTTATACATAAATTGCCCTGCTTAATTTGTTGTCGCTATAATCATCCTATCAACACAACCATATTGTAAGATGCAACATGACCTCATAAGAAGCATTAAAATTCTTTTATCAAGACTACACTAACTCGCTTTCAATAAACACCTAATAGATTAAAAATTAAGATGATCTTTTTAACCTTAAACTATAGCATTTAGGGATTATGTAAATGAAATAATCGAGAGAGAGAGAGAGAGAGAGAGAGAGAGAGAGAAAGAATGATACTTTATGGAACTCCAATGTATCACCTTTTTCTTTCCTTATCTTAATCATGCGAAGAAAAGGTGTAACATTCGATTTCTCCATAAAGGCATGAAACTCACCAAATATAAAAGAAAGTCTCCTAAAATGAATGATTTGAGGCCAAATAAAATTAAGATAAAATTTTAAATAATAAAAAATGAGGATTTGAGACTTGAGTTGCCCAAAAACCAAAGTCAGAATAGTTCAATAAAATTGCCGAAAGAATAATGGCATTTTCATAATTTCAGGAACTTTTTAGAAAATTCAAAAGAGGAATTTTTAAATGGGAAAAATGATTTTCCCAAGGTTCTCAGAGGCCTTAAAAACTGTAAGAACCTCTAGAAGAGTTAAAACCCCTTCAGTTGACGTTTTATAACGTCAATTAACTCAAACTTTACCTAGTTTGTTCGAGAAGGTTTTAGATCTAAATTGAGTGATTTCAAAGGCATTTTATAAATCAAAAGAATGAAAACTTTATGATAAAAAAGACAGTTTTAAAAAAGGAGCTAAAATGAGCCTAAAACAAAAAGCAAAGAAAAAGGATGTAAATGGAATTTTAAATGAACAATGTTGAGACCATTGTTTCTTATACATGACGTCCCACTCTTTTCCCATTTTAAACCAACTTAATTGCTGCCCAAATAGAGGAGAGCTCTACCCCAAATCACACACCAAGAGGGAGGAAAAAGGGGAAGAAAAATTCAAGAAAAGGTAAGAAAAAGTGTAGAATTTCATAGTTCTTCCTTCATAAGCTTTGTTCTCCTTCCTCTTTTCTTTCTTTCTATAGTTTTAGTGACGCATATAGGGCTATTTTGGATCTAGTTCAAAGGGAGGAGATTAAAGTTTGAAGGAGAGGACTACACCAAGTGAAAGAGCCCTTAAAACAAGCCTAGAAACAAGGTAATTATCCTAGCTTTCATTGCAATTCCTTGTTATTTTTCTTAAGAGGTGGTTCGGCCAAACATAGGTTTTGGAATGTGAGAAACAAGATTATGTAAAGAAATTCAATCAAGATATATTAGAAACAAAGTTACAAAGATTAGGGATTCATTTGCACCTTGACATGTATGAAGTTTTCTAGTGATAATTTAAGTTATCTAACAGTATATATGAGCTCTTAAGACATGTAGGAAGCTTCCCAAGTGCCATTCCCTTCAAGAAAATGAAGCAAACTCATAAGTGCACTGAGGATGCTTTAGTCTCAGCCAAGTATGTTTTATAGACCTAGGGAGTGTTTTAATTTTTTTAAGGCTAAATTGGGACTAAGTATGATATAAGAACACCAAAGGAAGCCTTGGAATAAATTTAGAAACCATATCTGGTGAGATAGAGGTGTAGGTTCCATAATGAGATATAAAGGAACAACTTATAGGTGGGCTCCTTAAAATGAATTTGTGATAGCTCTAAAGAGTCTCAATGGAGTCAAAAGACTTAGATTAAAGGAGGAAATATAGCCAAGATCATGAATCCTTATAGTTGCTTCATTAGGTCCTTTATGCCTTAGAACAAAGTGAGCTTCTATAGCAATTGTATAAGGTTAAAGCTTGTTCTTATGATTGAAATGTGTCCCATTTGATGTGTTTAGGCCAAGAGAATCTATTGCCACCAATTTTCAAGGGTGTGGCTGAGAAAAGGGAAGAAATAAGTAAAGGAAAAGCTTGAGATTTAGCTTTAAGGTAGCTCTTTAACCTTTCTCTCATGTATTTTTGGATGTTTTCTTGTCTTTAGATGTGTGTATGTATGTTTATGCCTTGAGAAATGTTCTAGTTATTTCCTATATGCTATGGTACCATAGTGTTCTTGAAATGTATTTTATGGATGCATTATGGCTTGAATGGGTTTTGGTGAAACCAAAAGTCCCTTAGCAATGGTAAGGATGAGCCAAAAGTCTCAAGAATGAGGCTCAATCAAAATTCCCTTAAAGTGGGTGACGCAAGTCCAAAAGTCCCAAGAAAAGTGGGTAAGGCTAAACTAATTCCCTTGAAAGCCTATGTATGACATGTGTAAACTTCTTGAACATGGAAAATGTTTCATGTTTGCTTACTAATAGCTAAATTGCCATGCATGCATTCTTTGACTTGTAAATTCCTCTATTGTAACACCATAAATTCTAGCTCATTTCATGACATTCATGGGCTTCACATCATTAATTCCATGAAAGTGTAGAGGAAAAGGGAATAAAATAATAACTATTTTTGCGTTGTGTCATGTTTAACAATTCTATTTAGTGTCATGTGGACCGTGTGAGTATACACTATACTTTTTCATATTTAATTACCTCAATATAACTCTTTTACATCATAAAATCATGCCCACAACTCATGGAAATCAAATGAGAGGTCAAATTACTTAAGTGCATTTTCGGCCAGATTTGGCCCCTTTTCTGACCAAAATTTGAAAAATCATAACTAATTCTAAAACAATAAAAATCATGTATTCTTGGCCATTCTAGAAAGCTACAAATGTCTACTTCACACTAAAAATACCCAGACTATAACATCTATCATGGAGGGCGTTTGACATCCGAAAAGGTCCAAAGGTTAAATTACCTCCTGATGCTGTCACAGATTCTGTAGCAAAATTTGAAAATGTATAATTAATTTTCAAAAAATCCAATCCATGAAAATGATAGTAATTAGAAAATTTTTGGATGTTATCTAGAAGGAAAAAATATTTCTAGACCAGTTCATGACTCCCAGACCTCAGAAATCAATAGAATAGTAACTCAGGTCGGGCAAAACTACTAATACTGGATAGAATATTCAAAAATTCATATCTCCCTCTCTAGACCTCCAAATGGGGTGTTGCTAGTTTTCATGAGCCATTGTGAATGTCTAGTTTCTCTGTATAAAATTTTATGACAATTGGACATCATTTGAGCCTCGTGTGATAGAATTAATTTTCGAACCAAATGAATAGTGTAGTAGACCAAAACCAGAAAAATTGTCAACTTTGAAAAATTATCAAATATTCTGTAGAGCTCCAAAAATTATGGTCTTTACCTTCTGGAAAAGCTCTTAATGAGACCTAATTTTATGTCAAATCTTATACCAATAATAACCCTTTTGGCCAAAAAGTGACATAGGGTTTCATTATAGTCATTTTTGGCTCCATATGGGATACCAAAATTGCCAAATGGCTTTCCTTTGATTTTGACACCTTTTGGGCAAGTCTAAAAGCACATTTAGGACTTGTGTGAGCTGGCCAAATGGTCCTAAATCCCATGCATCTCATTTTGGCCTTTCCATCCACACATATGCACATTTCCATAAACTCATTCATGAAGCTATCTTTGCCATATATACTCAATTCACATTCTATCATTCACATAGCACATGCTTTCATTTCTACATCATATAATATCATAATTACATATGTCTCAAGGGTCATAAACCATTTATAACAATAAAGTACATCATTATGGTTCATTATGGCTTTAAAAAGGTAAATGCTAAACATATGGATGTCAATCTTCTTTCTTCAATGTTGTTGGCTCCCATTACTATAACCACTTGGTCCACCTAGCATGTGAGTTCATTAGAGAGAAGGGAATAAGATTCAAAGAATCCCAATAGGTCATCTCCCATTCAATCATACATAATATATGCAAAGCAAGCCTTAAAAATGCATGCATAGATATAATACAAATCATGAACATTCAAGAAGTAAGCTTAGCATATGAACAAGTCATAAAAGACATTCAAGAGCTCACCAAGTGTTTGGATTAGCCTTACACTTTTCCTCATAGATTTTAGATTTGCCTCACCCATTCTTTAAGAGTTTTGGACTCAACTATATTCTTGGGAGCCTACTTTGCTTTTAGGAGACTCTTTGCTATGTCTTAGCCAATCTCAAGGGTTCTTGGCTCATCCTCACCATGGTTAAGAGTTCTTGGCCTCTCCACACTCAAGCAAACTCAATAAACATCATATATTCATTTGAAAACATAACAAGACATCTGAAATCATGGCATATAAAATCATGCTAGCATACATTTCATGGCTTGAAAATACGCATACATACATTCTAAGACAAGCTAAACACACATTGTAATACCATAATTTCTAACTCATCTCATACTTTTAAATGGCATAATATCATGAATCATATTGATTTTCCATGGAAAAGCCAAAGAAATAATGATTATTTTCGCGTTACGTCATATCTAAAAATTCATTTTGGTGTCACGTGGACTGTGTGAGCTCATACTATGCATCCTCATATTTAATTATATCATTACAACTCATTTACATCTCAAAGACATGCCTACAACCCATGAAAACCGAAATGAGGCATGGAAAATGGGAGTTTATTTTTTGGCCAGAATTGTCCTCTTCCCTAGGCAAATTTTGGAAAATCATAACAAAATCTAAAAAAATTGAAAACATGTGTTCTTGATCATTCTAGAAAGCTTAGGATGTCTGCTTCACACTAAAAATATTCCCAGACCATAACATTTATCATGGAGGATGTTTGACATTCGAAAAGCTACTGAGGTCGCTGGCTACCTGGGCTGCTATTCAGATTACTGATACAAACTTCTAAAATTCATAACTAATTCTATAAAAATTGAAACCACACACATTGAATCATTATGGAAAGCTACAAATGTTAACTTGATGTTAAAAATAATTCTAGAATGAAATAGATACGTTTAGCCATCGGGAACCTAAGGAACAGTAACTAAACTCCTGGGGCGGCACTGATACTAACAGTCAAATATTCTCTAGACATCTGAAAATTATGTTCTTTAGCTTCCTAAAAAGCTCTCAACGAGACCTAATTGCATGCCAAGTTTTAAAGCAAGACTAACTCATTTGGCCAAAAAGTGACATAGGGTCTATTATGGTCAATTTTGGCTCCATATTGGGTACCAAAGTTGCCAAATGGATTTCCCTTGGTCTTGGCACCTTTTAGGCAAGTTTAAAAGCTTAGTTGAGACTTATGTGAGCTACCCAAATGGTCATAAACCTCATGCATCTCATTTTGTCCATTCAACCCCCACTTATGCATATTTCCATCAAACTTCCATAATGCATAATTGGACATTCAAAACTCAAATTGTATTCTAAAGCTCATACAACATATTCATAGTGATAAACATTACATAATACTATATTTATACATGTCTCAAGGTCCATTGTACATATACAACATCATATACAATATGAACCATCGTTATGTTTCCAAAATAGACAACACCATGCATAAGCTTGTTAATCTTTCCTCTTCATGGTTGTTGGCTCCCTTCTCCATAATTACTTAGTCCACCTAGCATGTTAGATCATTGGAGAGGAGGGGATGAGATTCAAAGAATCCCAATAGCTCATCTCCCATTCAATCATACATAATATGTGCAAAGAAAGTTTTACAAATGCATGCATGGAGGGAATGGAAATCATAGACATTTTAAAAGCAAACTTGGCATGTGAATCAATCATACAAGACATTCAAGGGTTCACCAAGTGTTTGGATTGGCCTCACACTTCTCCTTATGGATTTTAGACTTGCCTCACCCATTTCTTGAGAGCTTTGGACTCAACCATACTATTGGGAGCCCACTTTGCTTTTGGGAGACTCTTTGCTATGTCTCAACTAAGCTCAAGGATTCTTAGCTCATCCTCACCAAAGGGAAGAGTTCTTGGCCTCTCCTCACTCAAGTAAACATCATGGATTCATTTAGAACATAATATAGCATCAAGAATCATGACATATAAAGGCATGATAGCATACTTTTCTTAGCTTGAAAATGTACATACACACATTCTAAAACAAACTAAACACATATCCATGCATGAGAGAAGGTGGAGAGAGCTACCTTGTATACAAGCACACACTTTTTCCTTAGCTTTCAAGCCTCCTTTTCGGCCACACACCCACAATTTGGTGGAGATAGTTGCTCTTGGCCTAGATACAATTTATGGGAGCCAATTAGGTCCATGAAACATATTCTAAGGCTACATCACTTGGTAAAACACTAGATTGCTCTATAACCCCCATTATGGTCCATAAAGGCACCTAATGAAGCAACACCCCTCATATGACTTCTAGACCTCATTCTTTCCTTTCAAATATGATTCTTGACTCCTTTTAAGCCTCTTGGAGTAATCACATCATTAAAACAAAAGGCCTAGCACCATGTTGCTTCTTTAGGTCATATTATGGAACCTAAGACACCAAATCACTTTCCATGAGTTCTAAATTTTTTCCAAGGCCTCCCCTCATTTTAATTCATCAAATATGACTTAAGAATGGCCTTAGAAAAATTTAAAACTCTCCCCCACACCTAGAACTCTTCTTGGGCGAGATATGCCTAGGTTTAAAGCTTCTTGGAGTTGTCTTTGTTTTCTTGAAGGAGGAAACTTATGGGGAGCATTTTAGGTGTCTCAAGAACTCATTTATACTCTTATTTAGACCTAAAAAGTATCATACAAATTCAGAAATTGGAAGGTGCAATTAAAACCCTAAGTTTTGCATCTTGATTTCTAATGCCTATTTCTTGGTTTTCTTTGCATATTCTTATTCCTCTCCATCAAATGCCTAAGAATAACTTTTGGTTTGGCTGAGAATCTAACTCCTTAGGGCTCTCTAAGTCTAGGTCGAAATACTCAAAGGAACGGAGGAAGAAGACCAAGTGGAATAATTACAAAATACCTTGTTTTCCTTGAATTTCCTTACTTGTTCTTGCTTTCCTTGGCTGTAACACCATAATGTCTTAACCTCAATTAATCTCCCTCTTAGCTCACTTCCATATGATTTCCAAAGAAAGAATACAAACTGTAGCATTTTCATGCTATAAAATGAGGTTCAAAAGCTCACATTTTGCCCTGGGGGTCCTGTGAACCTATCATTCACATTCTCTACTCACACTCCATTTATATGACTCATACATAGCATAAAACAAGCCATAAACCACAGATATGGAGCCAAAAGAAAGTGCAATTTCTTAAATGGGCCAAAAAGTCATATTTTTGGCTCTAACTTTGGAAAATCATAACTAATTATAGAAAAATGGGAATCAAGCAAACCATAGCTCTAGGTGTTAAATTTACACTAAAAATAATTTCTAACCACAATCTCAGCGTTTGGACCATTTTTGACATAAAAAAAGAGACAGACGTCCGACTGTCCCTGATACTAGTGCAGCTTGCTATCATGAACTTCCAAAATTCATAACTAATTCCAAAAAATCCAATCTGGGCAAACTATACCAATGTGGATACCTACATATGTTAACTAGAGGAGAAAAATAAGTCTAGATTAGTGCAGTAGCCCTTAGATCTCGAAAACTGATGGAACAGTAATGAAGGTTGGATGGCTTCCCTGATGCTAATATAGAACTTCAAAAAGTTAGTTCTCTCTCTACAGACCTCTGATTGAGGTGATTCTAGTTGGTATAGGTCACTATAGATGTCTAGGTTATGATTAAAAAATTTCATGACAATTGGACACCATTTGGTCCATGAATGATATAGATTCATTTTCAAACTTATGGTAATAGTGCATTGACCAAACCATTAAAATTCCCAAACTTCAACAATTCGTCAAATATTTCTTAGACCTCTAAATATTACCCACTTTAGCTTCCCAAGAAGCTCTCTACAAACTCTAGAGACATGCTAAATTTCATATTAAGAAGAGCCCATTTGGTCATACTTTGACGGAGCTCACAAATTTGGCAGTTTTGACACCCAAAACGGTTCAAAGTGGGTCCAAATGGCCTTCCACATGTTCTCGCACCTCATGGACAAGTTTTAAAGCATGAACATAGTATATATGAAATGTCCAAGTGGTTCAAATCATCATACATTTCAAACTCACTATGCTATGGGCAAAAATGCATTATTGCATACAATCCACAAAAGGAGCAAATCCCACATTTTCATTATTTTGGCTCTCTACATAGTTTATACATCATTTTTCCATACATTTACTCTTGCTTCAACATTTACATCCCAAAAATAATAGGTGCATATTCATTTTGGCACCTCTTTACATCAAAAGAGCTAAAATAAACCCACAACTATCTAAATATGCTAAACTAGGCTCCTTAGTGTGCACTTGAATCTCCTTGAGCTCCACCTATCATGTTAAGATGGGAGAGGGAAGGGGGTGAGATTCATGGAATCTCAATAGCTCATGCACTCATTCAAGGAAGTAATCAAGGCATATAAACAAGTTAAAGCATGCAAATAGGCATCTAACCATTCATAATCATACAATACATGATTTACATGCCATGAATATCACATCAATGCCAAAAGTAAGCTCTAGGGACTTTTGGTCTAGCCTCACCCGATTTTAGGAACTTTTGGATGGCCTCACCCTTGGTTTAGGGACTTTTGACTAAGCCTCACTCAGTTATGAGACTTTTGGCCTTGTCTCATCCATCCTCAAGGACTTTCGGCTCTACCTTACCCATCTCAAGGGACTTTTGGCACTACCTCACCTGAGCAATTTTCACAATCTAACACATAAATATATTGGTACCAATGTATCAAGGTATGGCATGTCTCACACAACAAGCATATACACAAGTATACAATGACTATTACATCTAAGAATGCAACAAGAAAGAGTGGAAAGCTACCTTATAAGCCAAGACAAGCCTTCTCTTTCAATTCCTCTTCTCCCTTCTTGGTTTCACACTCACACCTTGATGGAGGTGCTTCTCTTGAGCCTAGACACAACAAAAAGTATAAAATTACTCGCGCATAACTCAATAACTATTAGGGGTTCTTCAGAGCAAACCCTTTCAACATATAAGAACCTAAGGGTTCTCTCTTTCTCTAGAATTTCACTAACTCTTCTTCTCTCTCAAGCTCTTAAGTTAGTAGAACTAACATACTCAAGGAAAGAAAAGAAGTTCAAGAGTGGTTTTCCACTTTTCCTCTTCTGACCCATGCCTAAAACCTAACTAATTTAACAACCAAAACCACAAAAAGAGAGGGCAAAGAGAAAAGAACAAAATTTTAAGAAGAAAAGAAAGGGAAATCTCAAGCTTGCTTACCTTTTCTTTGTTCTTTCTTCCTTCTCTTGGTCTCTCTTTTTCCACAGCCCTTTTTCTTTCCTTTGGTCGAAGCTTAGGTTAGTTAAAAGAGAAAGGATGAATTGGGATGTTTTAAGAAGTCAAATTTTCTTTTTTTACGCTTTTCTAGACTAACCCTCGCTATAGCGAAATTTGACCTTCGCTACGGTGAGCACGTATCAGTCCTAGACCCCTATTCTGGCTACGGTGCGCTACAGCGAGCAACTCCCTAGTTTTTGCATAGGATGCCCATACTCGCTATAACTAGAAGCATTCTCGCTATAGCGAATAGGTACATTCACTATAGCTAGACCATTTCTCGCTATAGCGAACAAGTACATTTGCTATAGCTAGGCCATTTCTCGCTATAGCTAACAGACTTAGAAAATTTTAGGACTTCGAAAATTTTCAGCTTCTCTTTTTTTTTCTTTTCTTTTTCTGGTCGTTACAATTCTACCCCTCTTAAATGAAATTTCATCCTTAAAATTTAAAGACATACCTCAAGGGAATAACTTTGGATATTTTTGCCTCATTTCATCCTCCAATTCCCAAGTTGCTTCCTCAGATATCAGGCCTCTCTAGATCACTTTCACCAGAGGAATGTTCTTACTTCTCAGCTATTTCAACTTAGCATCCACAATTCTCTCTAATCTCACTATATAGGAAAGATCTTCCTGTAATTGCACATGCTTATATTCTATGACATGTGAGGGGTTGGGTAAATACTTTTTCAACTGGGAGACATGAAAAACATTGTGGATTTGGGCTAGGTTAGGAGGTAAGGCTATTTGATAAGCCACGAGTCCAATTTTCTCAAGGATTTCAAATGGACCAATATACCTAGGACTGAGCTTCCTTACCCTCATTGACCGACCTACTCCCGTCACTGGAAATACTCAAATGAACACATGGTCTCCAATCTCAAACTCTAATGGCCTCCTTCACTTATTGACATAGCTTTTCTTCCTACTCTGGGCCGTGAAGAGTCTCTTTCTAATTATTTCTATCGGTCGAGTGGCCTGGTCCACAATCTCAGGTCCTATCATACTCCTTTCACCTAGCTCAACCCAACACAGAGGGGATCTGCACTTTCTCCTATACAAAGCCTCATAAGGGGCCATCTAAATACTGGAATAGTAACTGTTATTATATGAAAACTCTGCTAACGGTAAATACGCATCCCAATTACCCCTCATTTTTAACACACATGCCTTCAACATGTCTTCCAATGTCTGGATGGTCCTTTTAGTCTGACCATCTATCTAGAGGTGATATGCAGTGCTAAACCGCAACCTAGTCCCTAAGGCATACTGCAATGACCTCCAAAAGTTCGATGTGAACCTGAGGTCTCTATCCGAAACTATGTTACTGGGTACTTCATGAAGTTGCACTATCTCTTTGATGTACAACTGGGCTAATCTATCCAATGTATGAGTAGCCCTGATAGCTAAAAAGTGTGCAAACTTCATCAGTCTATCCACAACTACCCAAATAGCATCGTGTCCAGAGGATGTCCTGGATAACCCTATAACAAAGTCTATAGCTATACTATCCTAGTTCCACTTAGGGATATCTAGAGGTTGTAACAACCCAGCAGGCCTTTGATGTTTTATTTTTACCCTCTGACACACTATGCATCTAGCCACATAATCCGTCACATCATTCTTCATCCCTGGCCACCAGAAAATTCTTTTCCAATCCTGATATATCTTGGTGGCACCTAGGTGGATAGTATACTTACTCTTATGTGCCTCTTCTAAAATGCTTTCTCTTAACTCAGTCTGACCAAGCACACAGATTCTATCTCGGTATACTATCATACCATCCTCAGACACCTTCAAATTTGAGGTCTTACCATGGAAAATCTCATTCCTAATCCGTTTCAGGAACTCATCCTTCCTCTGGGCATCTAAGATCTAGGTTCTCAATATATTCTCAATTCGGGTTTCACTCAGATACAATTTACCCGATACCATCTGACAAGAGAGGTTCAAGTTTCTAAACTTCTCTAGGAGCTCCTGCTCCCTAATCATCATATGGGCTACATGGATGGATTTTCTACTCAGGGCATCTGCCACCATATTGGCCTTGCCCGAATGATAACCTCGTTGATTGTTTTAGGTCTATCCCACTGTAACACAGCCTCAACTTTTTAGGGATCAACCACGACCCCATCTCATGAGATCACATGACCTAAGAATCTCACCTCGATTATCCAAAACTCACATTTACTAAGTTTGGCATACAACCTTTTCTCTCTCAAGGTCTCTAGGGCTAATCTCAAATGCCTATCATGCTCCTCAAAGGATTTGGAGTACACTAGAATATCATCAATGAAGACCACCACAAATTGATCTAGATACAGTCTAAATACCCTATTCATGTAATCCATGAACACAACAGGTGCATTCGTTAGCTCGAATGGCATCACAAGGAACTCATAGTGCCCATATCTCGTTATGAAGGCTGTCTTAGAGACGTCTTCAGTTTTCACTCTCAACTAGTGGTACCTAGATCTAAGATCTATCTTTAAAAACACAGATGCCCCAGCCAACTGATCTAACAAATCATCAATTCTAGGGAGAGGATATTTATTCTTGATGGTAACTTTATTCAACTCTCTGTAATTGATACATAAACAAAAGCTACCATCCTTCTTTTTCACAAATAACACCGGAGCTCCCCAAGGTGAAACACTAGGGCAAATAAAACCTTTCTCTAACAATTCTTCTATCTACTCTTTCAACTCAGCAAGCTCAGCGGGAGCCATCCCGTAAGGAGCTTTGGACACTGGTCCAACCCCAGGCACTATGTCTATAGGGAACTTTAGTTCTCTCTCAGGAGGTAGGCCATTAAAGTCAAACTCTTTAGGGAAAACCTCTGGGAATTCCCTGACAACTGGGATCTCTTCTATCCTTTCTTCTACCTCAGACTGAATAGAGAAAAAGACTAGAAATCCTTGACATCTATACTCTAAATATTTCTCAGCCTGGGCAGTAGTCATAAAGGATAACTTAGCTCCTACCTTAGGTATGGTCTCATAAGCAGGTAGGGAAATGGTTCGGTGTTTACAATCAAGTATTGCATTATTTGTGGCCAACCAGTTCATACCAATAATCAAATCAATATCATGGAAGGGCATATAGATCAAATCAATAATGGTATGATAATGATTAAATTAGACAGTGACATTTAAGCAGGTATAGGAAGTAACCACATGGCCTCCAGTGGGTGTAGTGACAGACAAGTCAAAGGGCAAGACACTAATGGCTAGACCCAATTGCCTTACACAATCATAGGATATAAATGAGTTACTAGCACTCGAATCAAACATAGCAACTATAGGAAAGCCATTCACTATCAACGTACCTCGGATCAAACTGGGGGACGCACTGGCTTCCTGCTGAGTGAGGGTGAACACTCAGCCCTAGGTCTACGACTTAGGAGGAGGCCCTGTATTCATCTGAGGATAGTGTCTAGAAATGTGCCCTAGCTTCCCATACTTGAAACATGTCACTAGAGACTGCTAAAAGGATCACTAGCTCTGAGGAGGTGGCATCGGCTTACCCCGCTGTGGCCTTCTATTCCACGGCCCCTTGCCTCTCCTCTTGGTGCTAGGTGTCAAACTAGAACCCTCTTCTAGTTTTGGCCTTTCCAAATTCGGAACCCCCTTCTGACTAGCTATAGTCACAGCAGGCATGATAGCTCGCAGGTTAGTCTCAATCACCCTGCTGACCTCCACAAGGGTATTGAACTTCCTGATCCACTATGGAGTAACTCTATCACTAATCAGGGGCTTTAACCCAGTCTCAAACTGCTCACATCCCCAGGGTTCATCATCATACCTCTAGAGGTAAGAAGAATACCGATATAACTCAATGAACTTGGCCACATATTAGTCCACAGTCATCTCATCCGTCTATCTCAAGCCCATAAATTCCATCTCTTTCTTCTTCCTTACCAAACTAGGGAAATATTTCTCATAAAATTTAACCAAGAAGCTTTCCTAAATTATTTGTATGTTCTTGGTCTCCATCAGGGGTTTCGTGCTACGCCACCATCTATCGGCTTCCTTTTGTAACATGAAAGTGGCTAGCTGAGCTTTTTGCTCAATGGTACAATCCATCATCGAGAATATTTTCTCTAACTCCACAACCCAAGCCTCTGCCTTATCTGCATCTAACTCCCCATCAAACGAGGGTGGACTATTCTGCCTAAACTGCTTTAACAGTTTCTGGATAGGCGTCTGGGTCTGAACAGCAGCAGGCTCTTAGGGAGGTGCAGGTGGAATGCTAGATGTGGATGGTTAAGGTACAGGGGCTTCTCTTCTGGCTTCTTCTTGCCTAGCCAAAGTATCTTGTAAATACATGATCATATCATGATATTGCTGGGCAATGTACCTCTGTTGTTCTAGCATCTCCTGGTGTTGGCCCATCATGGCCTCATACCGGTCAAGCCTCTCCATGATGGTTTGCAGAGAATCCTCAGGCCCTACACGAACCTCTGGCTCAGCTTTCTGAGCCCTAGGCGGTCTGCCTCTACCCCTTCCCTGTCTAGTCTCAACCATGTCTAAAAAGAAGTAGCAATCCTCAGTTCACAATGATATCACAAACACATATGCATATAGATGCTACCACTTCCATGGCCATTCAGACTAAACACAAGCAAATCACATCATTCAAGAGCCTAACATTAAGCAAAAGTGCCTAAAACTTTGCTCTGATACCAAAAATGTAACACCATAATGTCTTAACCTCAATTAATCTCCCTCTTAGCTCAGTTCCATATGATTTCCAAAGAACGAGTACAAACTGTGGCATTTTCATGCTATAAAACGGGGTTCAAACACTCATATTTTGCCCCGTGGGTCCCGTGAACCCATCATTCACATTCTCTACTCACACTCCATTTATACGACTCATACATAGCATAAAACAAGCCATAAACCACGGATATGGAGCCAAAAACCAAGAAAGTGCAATTTCTTAAATGGGCCCAAAAGTCAGATTTTTGGCTCTAAGTTTGGAAAATCATAACTAATTATAGAAAAATGGGAATCAAGCAAACCATAGCTTTCTAGAATGCTCTAGGTGTTAATGTTACACTAAAAATAATTTCTAACCACAATCTGAGTTTTTGGATCATGTTTGACATCGAAAAAGAGACAGAAGTTTGGCTGTCCCTGATATTGGTGCAACTTGCTGTCATGAATTTCCAAAATTCATAACTAATTCCAAAAAAATAAAATCTAGGAAAACTATACCAATTTGGAAACCTACAATATTGAATAGAGGAAAAAAAATAAGTCCAGACCAGTTCAGTAGCCCTTGGACCTCGAAAATTGATGCAACATTAATAAAGGTTGGATGGCCTCCCTGATGCTCATATAGAATTTCAGAAAGTTAGTTCTCTCTCTACATACCTCTAATTGAGGTGATTCTAGTTAATATAGGTCACTATGGATGTCTAGTTTATTCCTATGAAATTTCATGACAATTGGATACCATTTGGTCCATGAATGACACAGATTCATTTTCAGACCTATGGTAATAGTGCATTGACCAAACCATTAAAATTCCCAAATTCAACAATTCACCAAATATTTCCTAGACCTCCAAATATTACCCACTTTAGCTTCCCAAGAATCTCTTTACAAACTCTAGATACATGCTGAATTTCATATTAAGAGGAGCTCATTTGGTCATACGTTGATGTAGCTCACAAATTTAGCAGTTTTGACACCCAAAACGGTTCAAAGTGGGTCCAAATGGCCTCCTACATGTTCTCACACCTCATGGACAAGTTTTAAAGCATGAACATAGTATATATAAAATGTACAAGTGGTATAAATTATCATATATTTCAAACTCACTATGCTATGGGCAAAAATGCATTATTGCATACAATCCACAAAAAGGGCAAATCCCACATTTTCATTATTTTGGCTCTCTACATAGTTTATACATCATTTTTCCATACATTTACTCTTGCTTCAACATTTATATCTTAAAAATAATAGGTGCATATTCATTTTGGCACCTCTTTACATCAAAAGAACTAAAATAAACCCACAACTATCTAAATATGCTAAACTAGGCTCTTTGGTGTGCACTTGAATCTCCTTGAGCTCCACCTATCATGTTAAGATGGGAGAGGGAAGGGGGTGAGATTCATGAAATCTCAATAGCTCATGCACTTATTCAAGGAAGCAATCAAGGCATATAAATAAGTCAAAGCATGCAAATAGGCATCTAACCATTCACAATCATGTCATACATGATTTACATGCCATGAATATCACATCAATGCCAAGAGTAAGCTCTAAGGACTTTTGGTCTAGCCTCACCCAATTTTAGGGACTTTTGGATGGTCTTACCCTTGGTTTAGGGACTTTTTACTTGGCCTTATTCAGTTATGAGACTTTTGGCCTTATCTCACCCATCCTCAGGGACTTTCGGCTCCCTCACCCATCTTAAGGGACTTTTGGCACTACCTCACTCAAGCAATTTTCACAATCCAACACATAAACATATTGGAACCAATGTATCAAGGCAATAACATATGGCATGTCTCATACAACAAGCATATACACAAGTATACAATGACTATTACATCCAAGAATACAATAAGAAAGAGTGAAGAGCTACCTTATAAGCCAACACAAGCCTTCCCTTTCAATTCCTCTTCTCCCTTCTTGGTTTCACACTCACACCTTGATGGAGGTGCTTCTCTTAAGCCTAGACACAACAAAAAGTATGGAATTACTCTCTCATAACTCAACAACTATTAGGGGTTCTTCAAAGCAAACCCTTCCAACATATAAAAACGTAGGGGTTCTCTCTCTCTCTAGAATTTCACTAACTCTTTTTCTCTCTCAAGCTCTCAAGTTAGTAGAACCAACATACTCAAGGAAAGCAAAGAAGTTCAAGAGTGGTTTTCCACTTTCCCTTTTCTGACCATGCCTAAAATCCAACTAATTTAACAACCAAAACCACAGAAAGAGAGGGTAAAGAGAGAAGAACAAGATTCTAAGAAGAAAAGAGAGGGAAATCTCAAGCTTGCTTACCTTTTCTCTATTCTTCCTTCCTTCTCTTGGTCTCTCTTTCTCCACAGCCCTTTTTCTCTCCTTTGGTCAAAGCTTAGGTCAGTTAAAAGAGAAATGATGAATTGAGATATTTTAAGAAGTCAAATTCTCTTTTTTTAAGCTTTTCTGAACTAATCCTTAATATAGCAAAAATTAACGTTCACTACGGCGAGCACATATCAGTCCCAGACCCTTGTTCTCGTTACAGCGTGCTACAGCGAGCAGCTCCCTGGTTTTTGTATGGGATGCCTGCTAGAAGAATTCTAGCTATAGCGAACAAATACATTCACTATAGCTAGAAGAATTCTAGCTATAGCGAACAAGTACATTCACTATAGCTAGACCATTTCTCGCTATAGCGAACAGGTACATTCGCTATAGCTAGGCCATTTCTCGCTATAGCTAGCAGACTTAGAAAATTTCAGAACTTTGAAAATTTTTAGCTTCTTTTTTTTTCCTTTTCTTTTCTTGATTGTTACATTGGCCTCCTTACTTGAATTTCAAAATTTCCCCTCTGTTCTCCCTTGAAAACAGCCCTCAAAACTTCAGAAAAATCATGGAGAAGAAGAGGGAAAAAGAGGAGAAGAGATAGCATGAAAAACAAGCAAAATTCCATACTTAAAGCCTTGAATTTTTCCTCCTTCTTCCCTTCTCTTTGTGTGCCACTCTCCAAGGGTTTTTCTTCTAATTTGGGGCTGGAAATTCTGAAGTGAAATGAGGCAGAGTGTGAGGCGCCACCTATATATAGCTAAGGTAAAGTGACTTTTTTAAAAATTCCCATTTTGTCCTTCGTATTTTGCATTTTCGTTTCTTCTTTGTTTTAGCTCCTTTTTTAGAAATGTATTTTCCTTTATAAAATTGAGGTTTCCAATTAAGAAAAATGTCTTTGAAATCACTCAAATCGAAGCTAAAACCTTTCTGAACAGCTTCATCAAAGTTTAGGCACATCGACGTTGGAAAACATCTACCAGAGGGGATTTAACTATTCCGGAGTTCCCATAGTTTTCAGAGCCTTTGTGAACCCCAGAGAACTCAAAACTTTAGTTTAAAAGGCCCTCCTTTGTAAATTCCAAAAATTCCTCAGAATTATGAAAATGCCATTACATTTCGTGGAATTTTCGTTAAAATTTGTTTTTCCATTCTAGCTCCATTTTTTCTTCCATCTGAGGCTACAATTCTCATTTTTAGGAAGCTAGAATGTTACTCAAATTTTTTGAGACCTTAACTAATTCATTTCAGGGGACTTGCTTCAAAAATATGCCTGTTTCTGTCGTTTAACAAAAACCAGATATTACACACATCCATGCATGAGAGAAGGTGGAGAGAGCTATCTTGCACACAATCACACACCTTTTCTCTTGAAACTCCCTCCCTTGCTTCAGCCACACACCCACAAAAGTATGTGGAAGCTTTCTCTTAGCCTAGACACAATTTATGAAAGCCAATTAGGTTCATGAAACAATTTCTAAGGCCATGCAACTTGCTTAGATACTAGATTGCTCTATAAGTTCCATTATAGTCCATAAATGCACCTAATGAAGCATCACCGCTCAAATAATTTCTAGGCCCCATTCTTTCCTCTCAAATATGATTCTTGACTCCTTTTAAGCCTCTTGGAGTCATCACACCCTTAAAACAAAGGGCTTAACATCATGTTGCTTCTTTCAGTCATAATATGGAACCTAAGATACCAAATCACTTTCTATGAGTTCTAAATTTTTTTCAAGGCCTCCCCTCATTTTCATTCATCAAATATGATTCAAGAATGGCCTTAGAAAAATTTAAAACTCTCCCTATGTAACATTCAATTTTTTGAAAACCAGCAAAAACATGATAAACGTAACGTACGATTTCTTCATAAACGAATGAAATTCACCGAATACAAAAGGAAGTCCCCCAAGATGATGTAGTTAAGGTCTTAAAAAATTTGGGAATCATTCTAGACTCTTAAAAATGAGAATTCTAGTCTCAGACAGAAGGAAAAATAGAGCTAGAATGAAGAAACAAATTTTAATAGAAAACCTACGAAATATAATGGCATTGTTGTAATTTTAGGCAATTTTTTGAATTCACATAGAAGGGCTTTTTAAACCAAAATTTTGAGTTCTCTAAGGTTCTTAGAGGCCCTAAAAACTATGGAAGCCCCTGGGATAGTTAAAACCCCTCCGATGGACGTTTTCCAATTTTGATGTGCCCAAACTTTGATGGATTCGTTTGGGAAGGTTTTATCTCCAATTTGAGTGATTCCAAAGACATTTTACTAAATTAGGAACCTAAATGTTATAATAGAAAAGACAGTTCTAAAAAAGGAGCTAAAACGAAGGAGAAACGAAAATGCTAAGAACGAAGGGCAAAATGGGAATTTTTGAAAAGTGTAACTTACTCTCACCTATATATATGATGCACCCTTCTCCTCCCTTCATTATGCACGACCATGTTCTGCCTAAAACCAGAAGAAAACCCTAGGGGATGAGGTGCACAAGAGGAGGAAGAAAAGGAGGAGAAATTCAAGGTAGAAAGGTATGGATTTTCATGGTTTTCATGCTCTTTCTCTTCCAAACCTCTTCTCCTTCATTCCTTTTTATTTCCTATGATTATAATGAAGTATATGGATATGTTTTAAAGGAGAGATTGAGGGGAAAATTCGGATTTAAAGAGAGGAGCTCAAAGAGCACAAGATTCAAGTGAGAAAAAGCAAGAAAATAAGGTAATTTCTCTTCCTATGGTTGCCATCTTTGGTTCCTCTCTCCACCATTTCTCCCCACTTGAGAAAACCCTAGGAGGAGATGATTTTTAGGCAAAAACAAGCATGAACCTAAGGAAAAAGAGTGTGAAGATTAAGAATATGCAAAGGGAATTATCAAAAAGCCATTAGAAATCAAGATGCAAAACCTAGGGTTTCTAGTGCACCTTTCAAATTCTAAATTTGTGTGATGATTCCTAGGTTTAATTAAGAGTTTAAATGAGTTCTTGAGACACCTAAGATGCTCCCCACAAGCTTCCTCCTTCAAGAAAACTAAGAGAACTCTAAGAATGCCAAGGAAGCCCATAGTCTCTACCAAAGAGGATTCTTGTAGTAGGGGAGAGTTTTAAATTTTTCTAAGGCCATTCTTGAGTCATATTTGATGAATGAAAATGAAGGGAGGCCTTGGAAAACATTTAAAACTCATAGAAAGTGATTTGGCATCTTAGGTTCCATATTATGACCTAAAGAAGCAATATGATGTTAGGCCCTTTGTTTTAATGGTATGATGGCTCCAAGAGGCTTAAAAGGAGTCAAGAATCATATTTGAAAGGAAAGAATGAGGCCTAGAAGTCATTTGAGGGGTGTTGCTTCATTAGGTGCCTTTATGGACCATAATGGTGGTTATAGAGCAATCTAGTGTTTAAGTAAGTTATGTAGCCTTAGAATATGTTTCATGGACCTAATTGGCTCCCATAAATTGTATTTAGGCCAAGAGAAACCATCTCCACCAAATTGTGGGTGTGTGGCCAAAAGAGGAGGCTTGAAAGCTAAGGAAAAAGTGTGTGCTTGTATACAAGGTAGCTCTCTCCACCTTCTCTTATGCATGGATGTGTGTTTAGCTTGTTTTAGAATGTGTGTATGTGTATTTTCAAGTTATGAAAAGTATGCTAGCATGCATTTATATGCCATGATTCTTGATGCCATGTTATGCTTTCAAATCAATACATGATGGTAGTATGAGTTTGCTTGAGTGTGGAAAGGCCAATAACTCTTCCCTTTGGTGAGGATGAGCCAAGAACCCTTGAGCTTGGTTGAGACAAAGTTAAAAGTCTCCCAAAAGCAAAGTGAGCTCCTAAGAGTATGGTTGAGTCCAAAGCTCTTAATGAATAGGTAAGGCAAGTCCAAAATCCATGAGGAGAAGTGTGAGGCCAATCCAAACACTTGGTGAGCTCTTGAATGTCTTGTATGATTTATTCATATGCCAAGTTTGCTTTTAAAATGTCCATGACTTCTATTTTCTTCATGCATGCATTTGAAAAGCTTGCTTTGCACATGTTATGTATGATTGAATGGGAGATGAGCTATTAGGATTCTTTGAATCTCATTCCCTCCTCTCCAATGATCTAATATGCTAGGTGGACTAAGTAGATATGGTAATAGGAGCCAACAACATTGAAGGAAGGAGATTGGCATCAATATGTCTAGTTTTTTGCCTTTTTGAACCATAATGATGCTTCATGATGTATATTATTGTTATAAATGGTCTATGACCCTTGAGACATATATAATTATGATATTATGTGATATAGAAATGAAAGAATATGTCATATGAATGATAGCATGTAAATTGAGTATGTATGGGAAAGGTAGCTTCATGAATGAGTTTATGGAAATGTGCATAAGTGTGGGTTAAATGGCCAAAATGAGATGCATGGGGTTTAGAACCATTTGGGCAGCTCACACAAGTCTTAAATGTGCTTTTAGACTTGCCCAAAAGGTGCCAACATCAAGGAAAAGCCATTTGGCAATTTTAGCATCCCATATGGAGCTAAAATTGACCATAATGGATTCCTATGTCACTTTTTAGCTAAATGAGTTAGTCTTGGTCTGAGTTTTGGCATGCAATTAGATCTCATTAAGAGCTTTTTGATAAGCTAAAGATCATAATTTTTGAAGGTCTATAGAATATTTGATAATTTTTCAAAGTTGGCAATTTTCACGATTTTTGGTTGTTACACTATTCATTTGGTCTGAATTTGCATTCTGTCACATGAGGCTCAAATGATGTCCAATTGCCATGAAATTTTATACAAAGAAACTAGACAATTACAGTGACTCATGCCAACTAGAAGAACCTCATTTCGGGGTCAATAGAGGGAGATATGAATTTTTAAAATTTTTATCCAGTATTAGTAAATTTACCCGACCAGAAGTATTGTTCCATTGAATTTTGAGAATTGGACTTGATGAACTAATCTAGAGATATTTGTACTCTGTAGTTAACATCCACAGATTTCTAGATTGGTATCATTTGCATGGATTGGATTTTTGTGGAATTAATTAGACATTTTCAAAGTTTTCTACAGAATTCTGTGACAGTTCTAGAATTCAGTCAGACCTTTGGACCATTTTGGATGTCAAACATCCTTTGTGATGCATGTTATGGTTTGGGCATATTTTTAGTGTGAAGTAGACATCCCTAGCTTTCCAGAATGCCTAAGATTGTATGATTTCTGTGATAGTTCCAGAATTCAGTCGCACCTTTGGACCATTTTGGATGTCAAATGTCCTTTGTGATGCATGTTATGGTTTGGGCGTATTTTTAGTGTGAAGTAGACATCCCTAGCTTTCAAAAATGCCCAAGATTGTATGATTTCAATTTTTTTAGAATTAGTTATAATTTTTTGAAATTTGGCCAGAAAAAGGGACAAATCTGGCCGAAAATATACTTACTTAATTTGAGCTTCATTTCAGTTTCCATGAGTTGTGGGCATAATTTTGTGATGCAAATGAGTTGTATTGATGTAATTAAATATGAAAATGTATAGTATGAGCTCATACGGTCCACGTGACACTGAATGAAATTTTTAAGTATGACACAATGCAAAGAAATTAATTATTTTTCCCCTTTTTCCTTATACCTTCATGTACATAATGATGTGAGGCATGTATATATATGATAAAATAAGCTAGAAGTTATGGTGTTACACCCTAGCTACAAGAACATGCTTAGGTCGAGACATAAGGTAATTTGGCTTTCTTGGAGATTTCTTTGTTTTCTTGAAGAAGGAAGCTTGTGGCGAGCATCTTAGGGGTCTCAAGAACCTATTTAAACTCTTAATTAAACCTAGAAATCATCATACAAAATCAAAATTTGGGAGGAACACTTGAAACCCTAAGTTCTGTATCTTGAATTCTAATGGCTAGTTTGTTATTTTCTTTGCATTTTCTTGTTCTTCTCCATCAAATGCCTAAGATTTACGCTTGATTGGGGTTAAAAATCACATCCTCCTATGGCTCCTCGAGTTAGGCAAAATGGAGAAGAAGGGTGATGGAAGATATCAACCATAAGATGCAATTTTACCTAGTTTCCTTCCTTAGTTTGGCTTGAATCTTGCTTTCTCCAAGCTCCTTTTTTCAAATCCGAAATTTTCCTTGAATTTCCCCCTTGAATCAGATTTATAAACTTCATTTTAATCAAAGGAAATCAAGGAGAATGAAAGGGAGGTGGTATGGATGGAGAAAAGCATAAAAAACAACCATAAAAATATACCGTTAGCTTGGAATTTCTTCTCCTTCTCCTTTTATCTTAGTGCGCCTAAAACCCTAGCTCTCTTTTCTGAAATTATGCAAAAAAATTTTATTCCAAATGGAGAGGAAAGTGGGGCACCACCTATATATAGGTATAGGAAAATGACTTTTTCAAAAATTTCAATTTTGCCCATCATACTTTGCATTTTCGTTTCTCCTTCATTTTAGCTCCTTTTTTAGAATTGTCTTTTCCATTATAAAAGTTAGGTTCCTAATTAAATAAAATGCCTTTGGAATCACTCAAATCGGAGCTAAAACCTTCCCAAATGAATCTGTCAAAGTTCGGCAGCACTGATATTGAAAAACGTCAATGAGAGGGGTTTTAACTGTCTCGAGGCTTTTCATAGTTTTCAGGGCCTCTGAGAACCCTGCAGAACTCAAAAATTTCATTTAAAAAACCCTCCTATATAAATTCCAAAATTTGCTCAAAATTACAAAAATGCCATTATGTTTCGTAAACTTTTTGTAAGAAATTGTTTCTTCATTCTAACTCTGTGTTTCTTCCTATTTGAGCTTGGGATTCTCAATTTTAGGAGTCTAGAATGCTTCCCAATTTGTTTAGGACCTTAACTACTTCATTTCGGGGGACTTTCTTTTGTATCCAGTGAGTTTCGTTCGTTGACAGAGAAATCGTATGTTACATTTCTTACGTTTTTTCTCATTTTCAAAGGATTGGATATTTCATCTATTATGTATGTTTGAAAGGGTAAAGAGTTATTAAGATTATTTAAATATCACTCTTCCCCCTCCATATGCTTATTCATGTCTAGGTGAGCCAAGAAATCCAAAGAAAGGAGACCAAATACCTTGAAGCATGATTCTTAACAAGTAAGTAGAAAAATAGGCAATTTTATAGTAGATTAATGTCAAGAAATGTATCCATGTGATGTATATGGGATGTAACCATTTGAGCAAGATTAAATGTATATAATTATGATTTATGTATGAATCTTGAAGCTAAATGTATGGAAATGTGAGAATTTGCCACCCTTGTTCTAAGATGTCTTTGTGTATGAATGCAAGTGGCATAGTGAGTCTGACCTCCATGATGACTTAGACCATTTGGCATGCTTGCCTACATGTATTTATGTTATGGGATGTGCTTAAATAGCTATAGAATAAGAGGAAGGTCAAATGGTGCCTTATGAACCCACTTTGATAATCAAAAGTCACCAAATTTAAGTTGAACCAAAGTCTGACCAAATGGATGAGTTTTTACACGAAAATTTGGCCAGCAACTAGGGCTCATCAATATATTTTCAAGTAGCTAAATAGCATCTAATTTGGAGCTCTAGAGAATTTATTATGAGTTTTTAAAGTTGGCCAAATTATGTAAAATGGTAATGTGCACTGTTCACACGGTCAAATTTTGTTTCTGTGCCACGTGTGGGCCAAATGAAGTTCAATGGTTGTGAAATTTTTCAAGCATAAACTAGACACCATAAGATTTTCATAGCCACCAAGATCACCCCACTTAGAGCTCTATAGAGAGAGAAGTTAATTTTAAAATTTGGAGGACAGTACCAGTATCACAGACAAACCTTTAGTACTGTTCCATTATTTTCTTAGTCTAATTGATGTTTACATTATCTATAATTATTTTTAACCATTATTTAACATATAAAGCTTTCCAAAATGGTATGGTTTGCTTATTTTTAATTATTTAGAATTACTTATGAATTTCCAAAATTTATATAAGAAACCTATGAAGTAGACCCAGTAGCTAGACCTTTGGTGCTATTCTATTATTTTTCACAATCCATTTGATGTTTTCATGGTCTAAAATGATTTTTACTCCTTAGTTCACATTCAAGGCTTTCCAAAAAGCTATTATTTGCTTAATTTAGAGTTTTATAGAATTAGTTATGAATTTTCAAAATTCATATCTGTAAACTGGAATAATCAACCCAAGGCCAAAATTTGGTTTAGGTAATATATGATTCCAAGCATGAGATATATGGGATGTTTTATCATGTTTATGGCTTGTATGGATGTGTTAGGAATAGAAAAATGATATTAATGGATTTATATGATCCATAACGCATGAAATGAAAATTTTAGGCCTTATGTAACACAATTAAATAACATTAAATATGATATTTTCCATGTAATTCTTTAAACTAAGGCTTGAGATAGAATGGGAAGGCTCAAAAGGTTAAGGTATTACAGAAAGTGCCACCTAAAATACCTACTTAAAATATAAGATACTATAAACATGATATTTGACAAATTGTGTTCCACTTTACCATATGACAAAAACTCATGTCATGTACCACTATGGCAACATTAAGGTTTCCCTTCCTTCTAGCTTCTTTCAAGCTTTATCTATGGCCAATGATATGTTAATTTCAAAGAAGTAAAACAAATTGTAGATCACGTTGTTCTTTGAGTGTAAGTCCATAATAAGTTCCACAATTTTGGCTTGCTAAATTGTTTGATAAATAGAGATTAATTTGAAAGTTATAGTCATCTATATTGTGTCTAAATATAAATGTAGCTAATCCTATCTTTCTGATAGTCAATGTAGTTGAATTAAAAGAAATGCATAGAGTAAATTATTGTTGATGGCAAACAAATATAAACAAATATCATTTCACTTTAATTTGTACATGATAATATGGAGGATCAAACCTTAAAAGTTAAAACCTTGTGCAAATTATATAAAAATAATACTCAATCTCATTGCATATGGAGGAGCTTATTAGTAGGCTATTATAAAGTGAATCTTGTTTCCCTTCTAAATTCCTCCAATAATTCACATAAGAATAAAAACCCAAGCAAGAAATTTCATAATCTATTCAAGTTGGCCTAGTAAAAGAAAATGTCCCTCCTAAATCAAGTTCAAGTTTTAACAAAAGTTAACTAGTTCTTTTATCACCCAAAAAGTTATACAATTCATATGTTAAATTTACATAACTTTGTATGATTACATAATTTTCCTATTTTTAAATTATATGGAAAATGCATAGTGTGAGATACTTAACTTTGTATCATTGGATTCAAGTATAATGTGTAAAAATATAAATATATGATAAGATGAATATATTTGCTTCCATTGATTTCTTTGAAAGTCTTATGTGCCAACAAAATTCCTTGTATGTGAGAAGCAAGTAGAAGGAAAACAACCAGTGCTCATGCAATTAAATATATTGTTTCATAACAATACAAGAAAAGCATCTTATCATGTGAAGTTGTGAAGACATGGAGATTAAGTCAAATGCATTTACAACTGTTAGATGTTCTTTGTTCTTCTTTAAACCTTTTTTTTGTTTAGTTCACTCCTCTCAAAAGAGTCAAACACATAATATTGTAACAAAATAGAGGTAACAAAGTGTAAATAATTAAACCATCCAAATCTATACACTCCTTACTGATTACACATAATTTAATTATAAATCATCTAGTTTAATTGTAGCAAAAGCTATTTAATCTCTCATTTACCACATAATTAGTAAGAAAATTACATAATTTATAAATGGGAGATCTAAATTTTTTCTATGTCACTAGGATGGTATAGGCACGAACATCATAGCATTTGGTAGATTATTATAGTGAGGATATCACCATACATACATCATTATCATATAATTTAGCAAGGTAGTATTCAAGGTAGACATATGTACATATTATACAAATAAAAGGAACCCTTAAATCTAAAGTCACTGGCCAACTACGAAGCAAATATGTACAACTAAAAGAGTGCTCCATATACTATATACTAAAACCCTATGACCTAATTATTTAGGTCTAGCATCACCAGCGTATTAGGCACCCCAAGACTTGGAGGCACTTGCTATGTCTTCTCCATAGATACCAAAGTCTTCATGTCAATAATGACTCAAACTTGAGTGATGGCCAAAATGTACAAGTACATCCATTCAATCTTTATTACATATTTAGTTATAAGCTTTTTGATTCTTTGAACACATTATCACACCAAGTGAGAATCATAATAATTCCTAGTAAGATAATCATAAGTTTTAAAAATAGATAATGATTCAACTATCATGTGTGTAGAAAATATTTTATTTCTCTTATCTATTTAATACATCATGGCCTCATTCATAAGAGAGGATAAATAGCATGAAAAATCAATAACTGGCATATCTAATGAAATAGTAATAACACATCAATTAACATAAGCCATGCAAATGAGCCATCATTATATTTCTCATTATCAAACATCAACATAATAGGGTATTAATCATAAATTCATCTAGTAAAAATGTAGCTTTATCCCCCTTAGTGACAAAGTTGGTTAAATTAAAAAGTGCGTATACTCTATACACAATGTCCTATACCACTGGGTATAGGCTTAAGTTTCTGTAAATGCTATGAAATTAAGGAAGGATGGGCACTTTCCTTGGCTCCTTAAAACTACACATAAGATAACCATTAGACTATCCATAATAAAACCAATTATAAGTATGTTATCTAAGGCATCCCCTAAAGTGGATCCATATCACACGTAAATAAGATAAGATTTCTTTGTTCATCTCATAAGAGAAGCTCCATCGCTGAAGGGAAGTTCCATCCATAAAGCGAAGCTAATATGGAGATCATACTCACAACATCTAAGTTCAAATATCATAACTATGCCAAAAATATAATCATGATACCATGTATTCATAGCTCCTTTCTTATAAGAATAACTCATCTAGGAAATTCATCAAAATATGCATGTAAATACATGTGTATCAGCATAGGCATTATCATACTTTATCTACCTAAGTGTCAATGTAATTACATGAGTCATAAGGCACACTTGATTTCCATTGGAAAACATTCCTTTTAAAATGTATTTTTATTGCCTTTGGTATTTTGATAGTTTACAGTCCGTGTTTAATAGTCCCAAGTAATAGTCATCCATACATAAGCATTGTTAAGGTCAATCTTCTGCATATAGGAATATAAGGTCACATATAAGGATCTAGTCATCCATAAATGGGAAATGTTCGAAGTTTAATCCTTCATATATAAGTATCATAGTCCATAAGGGAATAGGGTCCACTACAACAATGTTAATTAATACTAACTAAAAGCTTCTGATTGCTCCTAACTACTTGATTTTATTTTTTATTTTTTAACTTAATTTCTGACTAAAAAAATCATAAAAGCTACACTCAATTACAAAAATTCGTATGTGACAATATTTTTTCAGTCACCTAATACGAGATTTTAGGCTACGAATTGAACCAAACTTGCTAACTTGTAGGTAAACAAGGTCAATCAAAAGGTAGTTGACCATTTTGACCATCAGTCAATATGGAAAATTTTCAACACATGGCTTATTTCAAAAACTTGCAAACTTCAATCTCACATGTGTGCGCAATTTGAAATCTTCCAAGTTTTCATTCTTTCCTTTGTATAAATACATAACTTCTTTTCCCTGTTTGAACTTCTCTCTTTATTTTTGTTCAGTTTCCTTCATCTCATTTGAATGTATTTCTCTCCATCTCAAGTTCTTCATTTGAAACTACTTCTTAACTGATGTTTTTCTCTTCCTTCAAGCTCTCTTCTTCTCTCTTATCATTTTCTTTTCTTTATATGTTTATCAAACTTTTATGATATAAAGCTCTTCATATGAAATTACTTCATTTTTGTCCTCTGAGCATTTCTCTCATGTGAAGCTATTTAAGTTTTTTATTTGTACATTTGTTGCAAATTTTTTATGCATTAATATACTTTTAATGTATGTTGAAAATTTTTCGAATTTATACAAAAAGATGCAAAAAAAAAAAGGTGAAAATGAAATATACAAAAAGATCTAAGAGAAAGATGATGACAATAATTTTAACAAAGCAAATAAATGTAAAAAAATATTATTAATTACAAAAACAAACTAAATATAAAAGAAATGAAAAAAAAATATTTCCAATTGAAAGTTTGTAGGAAATAGTTTTATTTCTTACTGAAAGTCATATATATTCGTCCAAAAGTCAATAGGAAACTATTTCCTACTAACTTTTAATTCATAGTTTGTTTTTATTTCTTTTATAATTTCCTTCAATATAGTTGAAAAAAAATACAAAGAATAGAAAAAGTCACAGAGAATTAGACGCTATGGTTTACTACTATTTTGTGAATCCAATTCAGTCAATTACCACTTATCGACTAGTAAAAAATCCAACTAATGGGGCGACCAAATTTTTAGTCAGAAATAATACATTTTTTACTAAATTTATAATTTTTCTAATTGATACTTTAGTCGTTATTTTGTCATTTTTGTTGTAGTGGTCATCCATGCATAAGTAAATTCAATTTATGCTTCATCTATGCATAGGGGTGAAATTTATGGTTCAACAAAAAAGGTTTAAGTATAATTCATTAACTTTGTAATAATAAACAATTGGGTTCCAAGGAAAAGTGTGAACTTTAACTAAGGATTATATGCCCATAAAAAGTTTAAAGAAGAATGTAAAATGACCAAAATATCTCAAATATAATGTAATCTAAACCCCGAAATAAAATCATACAAGATGGCATAAAAAATGAAGCTTTCCCCATTATTTTTGGGGTGGTGCTATGGCGCGCCTCATGTAACAGTATATTCAATTAACTCATCTCATCTCATTTGTAAACACACTTCCTTGAATCACATAAATTCATAGGAAAAGTCCATTAAAAAAATAGATTATGTTCACGTTACATGTGCATAAAATTTTTATTTCGTGTCTTGTGGATTATATGAACTCGTTTATCTCATTCTCCTATTTAAATACACACATACAACTTAAAAACATCTCAAGATATGGCCAACAACTCGAGCTCATGAACCATACACATAAAATTTACATGTGCAGCCTCGAGTTAGTGTGCTAAGTTTCTGTCATAAAGTTTAAAAAATCATAACTAATTCTAAAAATATCAAAATCAAGCACACTGTACCATTATGGAAAGCTACGTATGCCAACTTTATGCTAAAAATTAGTCTAGAGCACAACAGAATGTCTAGCCACTGGATATTGATCAAATAGTAACCAAACTCATCAAGTGCTACTGGTACTGTCATAGAATTTTAAAAATTCATATCTCCCTGCTCAAACATCTAATTGGAGGCCATAGAAATCTTATCATGTTTAGTTTATACTTGTAAGATTTCATAAGCATTGGAGACCATTTGGCCCTTGAATTGCATAAGAGAAGAAACTGACCATATGAACAATAACTATACCAGAATATCTTAAATTTGGCAATTTTGGAAATTCATAATTAATTTCATAGAGCTCCAAATAATCTAATCTTTAGCATCCCAAAAAGCTTTGTATGAGATCTATATGCATGCCAAATTTCATAAGGAAATTCATTCATTTGGTCAGAATGTGCTATAGGGTTGCAAAATGGCTCTTTTATACTTCTTAAAGGGTTACCAAAAGGTCAAATTTGCTTCTAAGGTTTTCATGGCCACTTGAGTACATGGAAAAGAACCAAAATTGTCGACTAAACATGCCTCCAAGGTGCACAAACTCAAATTTCACAAACACACACTCTCATCCTAGGGTATACACAAGAATACATAAGCTATATTGACGGGCTTGTCGTGCAACCCTCAAAATAAAACTAGGTTGACTAAATATTAGCAAGTGGCACAACCTAGGTCATCTCCCTTGGAATTGGAATTCAATATTCAATTGGGTTCTCTAAGTGTTCTAAGATCCTATAACTATTTAATTTGGGGGGTTTTTAATTGAATTAAAACTATGCTAAACTGAATTGAAACAAATTTCCTAATATCTACCTAATTAGATAAATTGTGGGAGGAGAATGGTCTTGTGACTAGCTTAGGAATCATCTCTTGGTATCCACTATCCTTATCCTATTCCAATTGTGATTAATTCTGGCCTAAGAATTCCTAATTATGTTCATTAGCAAATGATCTTGAATAACCATTCAAGATTCAAGAGATTAATAATCTAATGTTGAATTGAGACCTCAATCCCGCATTAAACTGTTAACTCTTGTTCTTAAGATCAATGAACATCCAATTTGATTGATTAACTAATTAATTATCTTCTGATTCATCATCCAAAAATGTTTAATTAACCAACTAAATACCAAGGAATTCTCAAATAGACATTTAAACACACAACCTTACTCATGCAATTCATCGAACACCTTCGTGGCATACATGAGAGATTAGAGAGAATGATGAAAAACCAAATTCAAATTTAACCAATTAATCAACAAAAAAGGTTTCCTAATCAGTGTCTAACCAGCCACTAATTAATTACACAAATTTCTAATCAAATATAACTCAACCGAGATTATACAAGAAAAAGAAAAAGTGCTGGAAAAATAAGAAAATCTTAGCCATAATTTGTTGTTCATCCATGGATTCAAGTTTCTACTCAAGAGCTTCCTCCCTTGCTAGCCTCAAGGATGAATTAGATCTTCATGTTGGCGTGGAATGGAGATGGAGAGATGGATGAAGTTATGTGTATGAAGGAAGGGGATGGAGAGATGGATGAATGGATGTGTCTGTTTTTAATGACGGCTAGGGCTTTTGTAAGGCGTCATGAATGGAATAACACGGAGTGTGTTGAATGGGCTGGGCTGAATGAAGTTACATGTGTGAGGCGTGGACCACGGAATGGAGTGAATGCGTGGATGAATGACGGAGTGTATTGCTGGCGTGAATGTATGAAGTGGTGATGTGATGAAGGCGTGATTCTCATTTCTCACGTGTTTTTTAATGACTTCATGTGCTCAGCCCCCATTCCCATTGTTTGAAGCTTTCCATGGGATTATATGTAGAGAGTGGGCCCCATTTCATTTTATATTAGAGTTTATTCCACTGCATGCCAGACGTAGCTCCTTTCCACGTGATTGCTTCTTCATACAGCTCCAACGTTTTTGTTTTTCAGCTCAAAGCTTCTGTTCACAGCACCTAAACTCAAGCTTCTCACGTTGGCTCTGCTGTGCTTCATCGTTCGTTGCTGTCTTTTCTTCGAGCAGCCAGCTAGACTCGTGGTTCCTTCCATCATGCAGCTTATTTCTTCCAAACTGTGGCTGTCTTCACTGTTTTGCTCAAGCATATGAGCTCCATGCTCTGTTCTGCGTTTCTTCTGCTCATTCTCCCTTTTCCACGTAAAACTCTATTTCTGCATGAGTGTGATCTTCACGTAGCTTTCTTGTGGAACTTAAACCCGAGACTAGCTCCTTCTCATGATATGTATGTGCAGGCCAAGTGGGTGAGAGATGTGAGAATGAGAAGATGGAATGCATGGCTTCCTTGGACTTGGCAAACCTCCACTTCTTCTCCAAAACAATCTCTTATTCAAATACCAATTGCCCAACAAAAAAATCTACACAAAAGAATGAAAATTATTGAGTAGAATTATCCACAAGATTGTTTAAAAGAAATTCATATATTAAAACTCAATAATTTTGCCAATTAATTCACAAAGTGCATAAGAGGCTAATGAATTCAATTTGAATCTAATTAAACCTTTAAGACCATATTCCATCGTCAAAATGCCCAAGTTAAGAGAATTAAATTTTATAAAAATCATACTTATCATATATCTTGCCATTCAATGTTAAGAACTTGCTACATGTAACAACTAGAATTTTTGAAAATTTTCTAAGTTTGCTTGCTACAACCCGGCTATAGCAAATATACCTATTCACTATAATAAGAATCCACCTAGTTATAGAGAATGTACCAGTTCGTTATAGCGAGAATACTTCTAGCTATAGCGAGTTCGGCATCTTATACAAAAACCAAGGAGTTCATCGTAATAGCATGCATTGTAGCAAGAACAGGAACCTAGGATTGATACATGCTCACCGTAGTAAGGGTTATTTTCTACTATAGTAAGGGTTAGTCTGAAAAAGCATAGAAAAAGTAATTTTTACTTCTTAAAGAGTCTAGACCTTCCTTTTTTCTTCTAACTGACTTATACTTCATCCAAAATAGAGGAGAAGGCTAGAGAGAGGGAGAGAAAGAAACCAAGAGAAGTGAAGAAGAAGGAAGGAAACCAAGGAAGAAAGGTAAAAACCCTCAAAGATTTTCATATTTCTTATTCTTGAAACTTTATTCTTCTCCTTCTAAGATTCCTTTCTATGGATTGTTGAGTAATATAGCTCTGTTCTAACCAAGAACAAGTAGGAAACCCCTAAATTAGAGTGTAAAAAGTTAAGAAATGCAAAGAAATTAGGAAAGAGCTAGTGAAATTCAAGAGGGGGAAACTCGAGATTCTTAAACACTTTACAAAGTTTACTTTGATGCAAGAATCCCCTAACCTTTGTAAGTGTTTATTGAGTTCTAAGAGAGTAATTAAGTGTTATTTGTTGTGTCTAAGCCCACGAGAATTGGCTCTATCTAGTTGTGATTGTGAGACTAAGAAGGGAGAAGAGAAGTTGAAAGGGAAGGCTTGTGTTGGCTTGTAAGGTAGCTCTCCACTCTTTCTTGTTACATTCTTGGATATATAATGGTCATTGTATGCTTGTGTATGTGCTTGTGTTGTGAGACATGCCATTTAATGTTGTCTTGATGCATTGGTACCAATTTGCTTATGTTTTGAGTTGTGAAAATTGCTCTTAAAGGGTGAGATAGTGCCAAAAGTCCCTTGTGATGGCTGAGGTGGAGCCAAAAGTCCCTAGAAGTGGGTGAGACAAGGCCAAAAGTCTTATAGACGAGTGAGGCCAAGTCAAAAATCCTTAGACCAAGGGTGAGGCTAATCCAAAAGTCCCAAAAATAGGGTGAGAATAGACCAAAAATCCCTGGAGCTTATTTTAGGCATTGATATGATATTCATGGCATGTAAATCATATGGTGTATGATTTTAAATGGTAGGATGCCTACTTACATGCTTTGACAAGTTTATATGCCTTGATTTCTTCCTTGAATGAGTGTATAAGCTATTGAGATTCCATGAATCTCACCCCCTTTCCTCTCCCATCTCATATGGTCCAGGTGGAGCTTAAGAGCCAAAGTGTGGAGGCCATGAGGCATAGATGGCCATCTCTTAACATTTTTGCACACTTATGCATAGTTTGATATATAGGAAAGTCAAAGTGCTTATGCATACATATTCTTTTTGAGATGTAAATGTTTAAGCAAGTGTAAAAGTATGTATAAATGATGTATAAATCATGTATAGAACTCAAGTAATAGAAATATGAGATTTGGTCACTTGGTGGCGTGTATGTAATAGTGCATTTTTGCCCGTTGCATGATGAGTTTGAGATGTATAATGAATCAGACCACTTGGGCAATTCATATATGCTATGTTTATGCTTGAAAACTTTCCCAAGAGGTGTTAGAACATGTTGGAGGCCATTTAGACCCATTTTGAACCATATGTGGTGTTAAATTTTCCAAATCCGTGAGCTATGTCAAGATATGACTAAACTCCTCTTAATCTAAAATTTAATATGCATCTAGATCTTGTTAAGAGATTTTTGGAAAGCTAAAGTGGGTATTATTTGGAGGTTCATGGAATATTTGGCAAATTGTTGAAGTTGGAGAATTTTTTGGTTTTGGTTAGTATACTGTGCTAATAGGTCCAAAAATAAATCTGCATCATTTATGGAGTAAATAGTGTCCAATTGTCATGAAATTTCATGGGCATAAACTAGACATCCACACTGACCTATAACAACTATTAGCACCTCAATTGGAAGTCTGTAGAGGGAGAAATAATTTTTTAAAGTTCTATTTCAGCATTAGAGAAGCTAGCTGACCTTCATTACTATTCCATTAGTTTTTGAGGTCCAAACGCTACTAAAATGATCTAGACTTATTTGTTTCCTCTATTTAACATCTGTAGCTTTCTAAATTGATATATTTTTCCCATATTGGATTTTTGTGGAATTAGTTATGAATTTTTAAATTTCATGACAGTAAACTGTATTAGTACTAAGGATAGCTGGACCTTTGTACCTTTTCGATATCAAACATGGTCCAAATACTGAGATTGTGCATTAAAATTATTTTTATTATAAATTTAACATCTAGAGATTTCTAGAAAGCTATGGTTTTCTTGATTTCCATTTTTCTAGAATTAGTTATAATTTTCCAAAATTAGAGCCAAAAATCTGACTTTTGGGCCCATTTTGAAAAATTGTATTTTCTAGTTTTTGGCTTCATATCAGTGGTTCATGGGTTGTTTTATGCTATGTATGAGTTGTATAAATGGTTTTTGAGCAAAGAATGTGATTGATGGATTCATGGGACCCATAAGGTAAAGTATGACTATTTAAACCCCGACTTAAAGCATTAAAATGCCACAGTTTTGGTCCTTTTCTTTAGAAATCATATGGAATTAAGCTTGAGTGATAGATAATCATGATTACTACATTAAGGTGTTACATTTTTGGTATCATAGTAAAGGTTTAGGCACTTTTACTCGATGTTGGGCTCTTGAATAGTGTGATTTGCCTATGTTTAGTGTGAATTGCCATGGAAGTAGTAGTATACATATGCATATGTGCTAGTGATATGATTGTGAACTGAGGGTTGCTACTTCTTTTCAAATATGGTTGAGTAGATGAGGCAGGGCTAGAGGCAAGCCACCTAAGGCTCAGAAAGCTGAACCAGAAGTTCTGTTTGGGCCTGAGGATCCTCTGCGGACCATCATAGAGAGGCTTGATCGATATGAGACCATGATGGGCCAGTAATAGGAGATGTTGGAATAGCAGAGGTATATTACCCAACAACAGCATGACATGATCATGCAGTTGTAAGATACCCTGGTTAGGTGAGAAAAAGCTAGGAGAGAAGCCCTTGTATCTCAGCCATCCACTTCTGGCATTCCACCTACACCTTCTCAAGAGCCTGCTTAGACCCAGACGCCTATCCAAAAACTATTGAATCAGTTTAGGAAGAACAGTCCACCCTTGTTTGATGGGTGTTAGATGCAAATAAGGCAAAGGCTTGGGTTATGGAGTTGGAGAAAATATTTTCAATAATGGATTGTACTGCAGAGCAGAAAGCTTAGCTCGCCACTTTCATGCTATAGAAGGAAGCCGATAGGTGGTGGCATAGCATGAAACCCCTAATGGAGACTAAGAACATACAAATCACTTGGGAAAGTTTCTTGGTAGAGTTTTACGAGAAATATTTCCCTAGTTCGATGAGGAAAAAGAAAGAGATGGAATTTATGGGCTTGAGGCAGATTGAAGAGATGACTGTTGACTAGTATGTGGCCAAGTTTATTGAGTTATCTTGGTATTCGTCTTACCTCCAGAGGTATGATGATGAGCCCTAGAGATGTAAGCTATTTGAAACTGGGTTGAAGCCCCTGATTAGCGATAGGGTTACTCCATAGTAGATTAGGGTGATTGAGAATAACCTACAAGTTATCATGCCTGCTGCAGTTTTAGCTAATCAAAAAGGGGCTTTAGAGCCAAAAAGACCAAGACCAGAAAAGGGTTCTAGTGTGACACCTAGCACCAAGAAGAGAGGCAAGGTGGCATGGAATAAAAGGCCATAGAGGGGTAAGCCGATGCCACCTTATCGAAGCCAGTCACCCTTTCAGTAGTCTCCGGTGACATGTTTCAAGTGTGGGAAACCAGGGCACATTGCTAGAAATTGTCCTTAGATAGATATAGCACCTCCTCTTAGGCTGCAGACCTAGGGCCGAGTGTTTGCCCTTACTCAGTAGGAAGCCAGTACATCCCCCAGTTTGATTTAAGGTACACTGATAGTGAATGGCTTTCCTATAGTTGCTTTATTTGATTTAGGTGCTAGTCACTCATTTATATCCTATGATTGTGTAAGGCAATTAGATCTAGCCATTAGTGTCTTGCCATTTGATTTATCTGTCATTACACCTATTAGAGGCCACGTGGTTACTTCCCATACTTGCTTAAATGTAGCTATTCAGTTTAATCATTATCATACCACTATTGATTTGATCTATATGCCTTTCTATGATATTGCTTTGATTGTTGGTATGAACTGGATGGCCATGAAAAATGTAATACTTGATTATGAACACCAAACCATTTCCTTACCTTCTTATGGGACCATACCTAGGGTAGGAGCTGAGTTATCCTTTGTGACCACTGCCCAGGCTAAGAAGCATCTAAAGCATGGATGTTAAGGGTTTCTAGTCTTTTTCTCTATTCAAACTGAGGTACAGGAAGGGATAAAGGAGATCTCCGTTGTTAAGGAATTTTCGGAGGTTTTCCCCAGAGATTTTGACTTTAGTGGTTTACCTTTTGAGAAAGAGTTAGAGTTCCTTATAGACATAGTGCCTGGGGCTAGAACGGTGTCCAAAGCTCCTTACAGGATGGCTCCCACCGAGCTCGCTAAGTTGAAAAAGTAGATAAAGGAATTAGTAGAGAAAGGGTTTATCTGCCCTAATATTTCACCTTAGAGAGCTCCGATGTTATTTATAAGAAAAAAAGATGGTAGCTTGCATTTATATATAGATTAAAACGAGTTGAATAAAGTTACCATTAAGAACAAATATCCTTTCCTTAGAATTGATGACTTGTTAGATCAGTTAGCTGGGACCTCTGTGTTTTCCAAGATAGATATTAGATCTAAGTACCACCAATTGAGATTGAGAATTGAAGATGTCTTCAAGACAGCTTTCAGAACGAGATATGGACACTACGAGCTCCTTGTAATGCCATTCAGGCTAACGAATGTGCCCGTTGTGTTCATGGATTGCATGAATAGGGTATTTAGACTGTATCTATATCAGTTTATGGTGGTCTTTATTGATGATATCCTAGTGTACTCTAGATCCTTTGAGGAGCACAAGAGGTATTTAAGATTAGTCCTAGAGACCTTGAGAGAGAAAATATTGTATGCCAAACTTAGTAAATGTGAGATTTGGCTAATCGAGGTGAGATTCTTAAATCATATGATCTCATGAGATGGGGTCATGGTTGATCCCCATAAAGTTAAGGCTGTGTTATAATGGGATAGACCTAGAATGATCACCAAGGTTAGGAGTTTCTTAAGTTTGGCAGGGTATTATAGACTATTTGTTCAGGGCTTTTATTAGATGGCCTTACCACTGATAAGGCTAACTAGGAAAGAGATACCATTTGTATGGAATGATAGATGTGACAGAAGTTTCTAGGAGTTAAAGCTTCGTTTAACCACTACCCTTATACTTATTATCCCTAACCTTAGTGAAACATTTTTGGTCTCTTGTAATGCCTCGAGCAAAGGGTTAGGATGTGTGTTGATGCAGTAGGATAGAGTAGTGGCATATGCCTTTAGACAGTTGAGGCCTCATGAGGAGAAATATCCCACTCATGACCTGAAGTTAGCCATCGTAGTGTTTGCTCTTAAAATCTGGAGGCACTATCTGTATGGTGCTACTATAGAGATCTATAGTGATCACAATAGTCTAAAATACCTATTCAATTAAAAGGAATTGAATATGAGACAAAGGAGATGGATGAAATTCTTGAAAGATTATGATTATAGCTTGAGGTATCATCAGGGCAAAGCTAATGTGGTGGCAGATGCCTTAAGTAGAAAGTCCATCCATATAGCCCATATGATGATTAGGGAGTAAGAGCTCCTAGAAAAATTTAGAAATATGAACCGCTCTTGTCAGGTGGTATCGGGTAAATTATATCTGAGTGAAACCCAAATTGAGAATGTATTGAGAACCTAGATCTTAGATGCCTAGAGAGAGGATAAGTTCCTGAATCGAATCAGGAATGAGATTTCCTAAGGTAAACCTCATAATTTAAGGTGTCTGAGGATGGTATGATGATATACTGAGATAGAATCTGTGCCTAGTCAGAATGAATTGAGAGAAATCATTTTAGAAGAGGCATATTAAAGTAAGTATACTATCCACCCAGGTGCCACTAAGATGTGATAAATTATGTAGCTAGATGCCTAGTGTGTCAGAGGATAAAAATCTAATATCAAAGACTGACTGGGTTATTGCAACCTCTAGATATCCCCGAGTAGAAGTGTGATAGTATAGCCATGGACTTTGTTATGGGGTTACCCATGACATCCTCTGGACACGATACTATTTGGGTAGTTATGGATAGACTGACGAAGTCTACACACGTTTTAGCTATCAGGGCTACTCACACATTGGATAAATTAGCTCAATTGTATATCAGAGAAATAGTGCGACTTCACAAAGAACCCAATAGCATAGTTTCGAATAGAGACCCTAGGTTCACATCAAACTTTTGGAGGTCGTTATAGCATGCCTTAGGGACCAGGTTGTGGTTTAGTACTGCATATCATCTCCAGATAGATGGTTAGACTAAGAGGACCATCTAGACCTTGAAAAATATGTTGAGGGCATATGTATTAGAAATGAGGGGTAATTGGGATGCACATTTACCATTAGCAGAGTTTGCATGTAATAATAGTTACCATTATAGTATTCAGATGGCCCCTATGAGACTTTATATGAGAGAAAGTGCAGATCCCCTCTATGTTGGGTTGAGCTAGGTGAGAGAAGCTTGATAGGACCTAAGATTATGGACCAGACCACCTGCCAGATAAAATTGATTAGAAAGAAACTCCTCATAGCCCAAAATAGACAGAAAAGCTATGTTGATAAAAAAAGGAAGTCGTTAAAGTTTGAGATTGGACACCATATGTTCTTTCAAGTGTCTTCAGTGATGGGAGTGGGTTAGTCAATGAGAGTAAGGAAGCTTAGTCCTAGGTATATTAGTCCATTCAAAATCCTTCAAAAAATTAGGCCTGTGGCTTATTGAATAGCCTTACCTCCTAACCTAGCCCAAATCCATAGTGTTTTTAATGACTCCTAGTTGAAAAAGTACTTACCAGGCCCCTCACATGTCATAAAATATGAGCATGTGCAATTGCAAAAAGATCTTTCCTATGTAGTGAAACCAGAAAGAATTGTGGAAGCTAAGCTGAAATAGCTTAGAAGCAAAAGCATTCCTCTGGTGAAAGTGGTCTGGAAAGGCCTGACATCTGAGGAAGCAACTTAGGAATTGGAGGATGAAATGAGGCAAAAATATCCAAAGTTATTCCCTTGAGATATGTATTTAAATTTTGAGGATGAAATTTCTTTTAAGGGGCTGGAAATGTAATAACCAAAATTTTTGAAAATTTTCTAAGTCTTGAAATTTTTCTAAGTATGCTGACTACAGCCCAGCTATAACTAATGTACCTATTCGCTATGATGAGAATCCACCTAGCTATAGCAAGAATGCTTTTAGTTATGGTGAGTTTGGGCATCCTATACAAAAATAAGGGGGTTCCTCACAATAGCATGGGCCGTAGCAAGAACAGGGGCTTAGGACTGATACGTGCTCACCATAGTAAGGGTTATTTTCCGCTAAAGGAGGGTTAGTTTGAAAAAGCATGGAAAAAGAGAATTTTGCTTCTTAAAGAGTCTAGACCTTCCCTTTTTCTTCTAACCAACTTATAATTCGCCCAAAATAGAGAAGAAGGCTAGAGAGAGAAAGAGAAAGGAACCAAGAGAAGCGAAGAAGAAGGAAGGAAACTAAGGAAGAAATGTATGAACCTTCAAAGATTTTCATGCTTCTTCTTCTTGAAACTTTATTTTTCTCCTTCTAAGGTTCCTTTTCATGGGTTGTTGAGTAATATAGCTCTGTTCTGACCTAGAACAAGTAGGAAGCCCATGAATTAGAGTGTAAAAAGTTGAGAAATGCAAAGGAATTAGGAAAAGAGCTAGTGAATTTTAATAGGGGGAAACTCAAGATTCTTAAACACTTTGCAAAGTTTGCTTTGATGCAAGAATCCTTTAACCTTTGTAAGTGTTTATTGAGTTCTAAGAGAGTAATTGAGTGTTATTTATTGTGTCTAGGCCCACGAGACTTAGCTCCATCTAGTTGTGATTGTGAGATTAAGAAGGGAGAATAGAAGTTGAAAGGGAAGGCTTATGTTGGCAAGGTAGCTTTCCACTCTTTCTTGTTGTATTCTTGGATGTATAATGGTCATTGTATGCTTGTGTATGTGCTTGTATTGTGATATATGTCATTTGATGTTGGTATCCATTTGGTTATATTTTGAGTTGTGAAAATTGCTCTTAAAGGGTAAGGTAGTGCCAAAAGTCCCTAGAAGTGGGTGAGACAAGGCCATAAGTCTTATGGACGAATGAGGCCAAGTCAAAAGTCCTTAGACCAAGGGTGAGGCCAATCCAAGAGTCCCAAAAATAGGGTGAGGCTAGACCAAAAGTCCCTAAAGCTTATTTTGGGCATTGATATGATATTCATGGCATGTAAATCATGTGGTGTATGATCTTAAATGGTAAGATGCTTACTTGCATACTTTGACGTATTTATATGCCTTGATTGCTTCCTTAAATGTGTATGAGCTATTGAGATTCCATGAATCCCACCCCCTTCTCTCTCCTATCTTATATGGTCCAAGTGGAGCTCAAGAGCCAAAGTGTAGAGGCCATGAGGCATAGAGCCATCCCTTGACATTTTTGCACACTTATGTATAGTTTGATGTATAGGAAAGCAAAGTGCTTATGTATACATATTTTTTTTGAGATGTAAATGTTTAAGCAAGTACAAAAGTATATATAAATGATGTATGAACCATGTATAGAATTCAAGTAATGGAAATATGAGATTTGGTCACTTGGTGGCTTGTATGTAGTAGTGCATTTTTGCCCGTAGCATGATGAGTTTGAGATGTGTGATGATTTGGACCACTTGGGCAATTCATATATGTTATGTTTATGCTTTAAAACTTTTCCAAGAGGTGTTAGAATATGTAGGAGGCCATTTAGATCCATTTTGAACCATATATGGTGTCAAATTTACCAAATACATGAGCTATGTCGAGATATGAACTAATGAGCTCCTCTTGATCTAAAATTTGATATGCATCTAGATCTTATTAAGAGATTTTTTGGAAGCTAAAGTGGGTATTATTTGGAGGTTCATGGAATATTTGGCGAATTGTTGAAGTTGGAGAATTTTTTGGTTTTTGTTAGTATACTGTGCTAATAGGTCCAAAAATAAATCTGCATCATTCATGGGGAAAATAGTGTCCAATTGTCATGAAATTTTATGGGCATAAACTAGGGAGCCACAGTGACATATAAAAACTAGAAGCACCTCAATTAGAGGTATGTAGAGGGAGAAATAATTTTCTGAAATTCTGTGTCAGCATCAGGGAAGCTAGCCGATTGTCGTTATTGTTCCATTAGTTTTCGAGGTCTAAAGGCTAAGGAAATGATCTAGACTTATTTTTTCCCTCTATTTAACATCTGTAGATTTCTTAATTAGTATAGTTTGGCCAGATTTGATTTTTTTGTGGAATTAGTTATGAATTTTTAAAATTTATGATAGTAAACTATATCAATACCAGGGGCAGTTGGGCCTTTGTGCTTTCTTTGATGTCAAACATGATCCAAAAGCTGATATTATGGCTTGAAATTATTTGTATTATAAAGGTAACATCTAGATCTTTTCAAAAAGCTATGGTGTGCTTAATTCCCATTTTTTTAGAATTATTTATGATTTTCCAAAATTAGAGCCAAAAATCTAACTTTTGGGCCCGTTTTGAGAAATTGCATTTTCTAGTTTTTAGCTTTATATCCATGGTTCATAAGTCGTTTTATACTATGTATGAGTTGTATAAATAGAGTTTGAGTAAATAATATGATTGATGGATTCACAAGATCTACAGGGCGAAGTATGACTATTCAAACCCTGACTTAAAGAATTAAAATGCCATGGTTTTAGTCCTTTTCTTTAGAAATCATATGGAATCAAGCTTGAGTGATGGATAATCAAGATTACTACATTATGGTGTTACAATACAACATTCACATGGCATTAATTCTCATATATACATTAAGTATTTATGTAACTAACTATATTCAAATGGTTATACAACATATCCATCATAAAATTACATCATAGGCCATCAAAATCATCACAAAATGAACAAAATCACACACTTTCTTGTCAATCTCTCTTCTTTAAGCTTGGTCGCTCCTATTCGTTGATTCACCTAGACATGTTAGGCAATTAGGAGGAAGGAGTTAGATTCTAGAAATCCCAATAGCTCTTTTCCCTTTCAATCATATATAAAGAATGCAAATCCAAGTCTAAAAATGCATGCATGGATATCATGGAGTGCATAATCATACATGGAATATTTCTTGCACTTAAGAAGTCATATAAAGCATGCATAGGTTTGCCAAGAAGATGGCTTAGCCTCACTCACTTCTCTTAGAGGATTTTAGACTTGCCTTATCCATTTTCTTAAGAGGTTTTTGACTAAGTCTCACTCTTTAGAGACTTTTGATTTTTTCTCATCCATTCTTGGGGACTTTTGGCTTCACCACAATCAAACAAACCAAAACATGTTCATAAAACATCATTTAAGTGCATAATATAACATAATATCATAGTAACATGGCATATAGATATATGCTAAATCATCTTTCATGGCTCAAAAAATATACACACACATTCAAAGACAAGATAAACATCCACTCATGCATAAGAGAAAAAAGAGAGAGCTACTTTAGTACATAACAACACACTTTTCTCCTTGAAATTGGTTCCTCTCCCTTAGCCACACACTCACAAAGATGTGAGACTTAGTTGCTTTGGCCTAGACATATAATATGGAAGCCAATTACACACTTAGAACAATTTCTAAAGCCACACATTCATTTTAAAAGTTAGATTGCTCCTATGGCTAATTTATGGTTCCATAATGCACATAATGAAGCAACACCCACAATCCATGATATTGGCTTCATTCTTTTCATCCATTTATGATTCTTGACCCCATTTAAGCCTCTTGGAGCTATCGCACAATTAATTTAAGGAGCCTAACTACATACTGCTTCTTTAAGTCATAATATGGAGCCTATAACTGCATCTCACTATCCATGACTTTTAAAATTTTTCCAAGGCTTCCTCTCATCCTCTTCCATCATATATGATACAAAATCAAGTTTGGAAGAAATTAAAACTAACCCTTGGTACTTCTTCTAGCCTAGGCCGAGGTAATGCACCATTAAGGGAACCAAGGAGTGTTCTTTGTTTTCTTGATGAAAGGTGCATGTGGGAAGCTTTCTAGGGATCTCTAGAGTTCATATAAATGCTCACTTTAGCCTAAAAACTCTTAAATCAAAACAGAATTTTGGTTAAGTTCTTAAAGCCCTAACTTTGCTATCTTAGAATTTCATGGTTGCCTTGTTGTTTCCTTTGCATATTATTGTTCTTCTCCCTCTTTTTTCTAAGATTCACTCTTGGTTTGGTTAGAAACCCAACTCCTCTTGGCTATCCCTAGATGGGTCAAACTACACAAGAAAAGGAACAAGAAGAAGCAAGCATCAAAGTAGCAAAATACCTGGTTTTTTCTAAGTTTCTTCAAGATCTCTTCTCTTTACTTGGCTTTTGCTCTCCAAACTCGAAATTTTCCCTTTTGGTCTGATCTTAAAATAGCCCCAAATACATCAATAAATCTATAGGAAAGAAGAGAAAAGGGAGGATAAGGAATTTGCTAAAAAGAAACTAAGAAAATCTATGAAAATCTATACCTTTCACTTGTTTTTTCTTTTCATTTTTCCTCCTTCCTTGTGTGCCTCACTCTTTAGGTCATTTCTCTAGTTTAGGGCAGAAATGAAATCAACCAAATGAGGAGAATAGTGGGGTGTGGGGTATATATAGGTAGGGTTTAGAAATTATTTCCAAAAAATTCCATTTATGTCCCTTAAACTTAGCATTTTTGTTTCTAGTTCGTTTTAGCTCCTTTTTTAGAACTATCTTTTTCATCATAAAATTTATATCCTCAATTTTATAAAAATGCCTTTGGAATCACTCAATTTGGAGTTAAAACTTTCACAAATGAAATAGTCAAAGTTCGGGTCAACTAATATTAGAAAGCGTATACTAGAGGACTTTTAATTGTCCTGGGACTTCCCATAATTTTTAGGGCCTTTGAGAACTTGGAGCACTCAAATTTTTCATTTAAAAAGCCTTCCTGTGAGTATTCTAAAATTTGCCCGAAATTACGAAAATGTCATTATGTTACATAATAATTTTGTTAAATTCTGTCTGGTTATTTTAGCTTTTATTTTAAGGCACCTTTAGCCTCCTAATTTCATTACTTAATGTCTAGATATTTATTCTAATTTTTTTGGACCTTAACCAATTTATTTCAAAGGACTTACTTTTAAAATACGTTCATTTTTGTCATTTTTACAAAAATCGGATATTACATCTCATGGTTGTTCCTAAGTAGGGATGACATGCCTGACACTACAACATAGAAGCATTGTACCATGGTGTGGCATTGTCTCCCCCCCCCCCAACACCTTTTGTAACTTCCTTGTTTTCACTCCTTTGACCACCCTAGCCTTAGCGTTTCATTCCAAACATCTCCTAAGCAAATGACCATCAAACTAATTATGAGTGCCTAAATGAAAAGTTGACACTTTTAATCTAAAGAAAGCTTTAGAGAAAGAAAGTGGAAAAAGAGAGAAAAAAATGGAGCTTCTTGTTCCAAAACCTTTTACCATTATCTAAATTTAGTGAACAGCATAACTCCTTTGTGGCAAGAAAATAGAGCTTCCATGGAGGTTTAGAAATTCACCATATCCAACTTAAAGAAAGAAAGTATGATTTCCAAAGAAACTAAAAGCTTTTGAGGTATTTCAAGCTTCCCACAAACATAGTCAATGAATAAGAATACCATAAAACCATAGCTATCAAGCACCTTTGGGATTTCACCATGTTTAACCTTTGATAGAGGAAGTGATGAAAGAGAAAGATATAAGATTCAACTTCATGCATCTAAGCATTTCATCACTTCACTAGCATCCAAGAAAAGCATAAACATTATTTAAAGCATTAAAAAGTGTTAAACAAACATAACCAAAATTTCACCATACTTGGTTAGAGAGAGAAAGTAGAACACAAAGAAGATGAGAGGAAAGTTTCAACCAACAAAGATACTTAATAAGACAAAGAGAATGTCTTACCTTGATAGAGGGTTAATTTGGCTTTGAACAACTACAAATTCCTTGCTTGTTTAACACCTTTCTAGTCTCTCTCACATCTTGCTCTACTCTCTATTTTCTCACCTCTACACTCTTTCTATGGTTTAAATGGCATAATGAATGGAATAAATAGGAGGAAGTAAATATATAAAGCTTTAATACTTCTTCTAACAAATCTCCCATAGATCTTGCTTCTCCCTCTATTAGCACATTACCATTTACTAACTTGGTGAGAAAGTCAATAACTTGACTCATTGAAATATAAAATTTGTCTAAATTTGGCTAATAATAGGTATAAAAATTATTTCCCTTCATGAAAAGATGTATAGGCAATCCATAACCAAAAATCCATATTAATGCTTCACAATAGTACCAAATACAAAAATACTCCCCAATCATAGTTAAAGACATTCCATGAAATATTTGACTAAACTTCACCAAAATACAAAATTCTTCCTGTTTCAAAAAGAAGGAAAAAAAAAAGACATCAATGCAAGCATACTGTACATGGTTAAAAGAAATTTGCAACAACTTAGAGTTTATTGGCTATGGTAGGAATTAAATTGCAACAACTTAGAGTTGGAAAAAACAATATAGAAAATGAATTGAAAAATTTTTATATATTCATTAGAAAAATGGAAAATAGAAAACAAGCATTCAAAGGATACAGATCTAGAAAAGAAAACACTTTTAAAGCATATGGAAAATGAATTGAAAAGGAATTCTTACATACAATTAAACAAAGAAAAAGAATTGAAAACAAAAATGGCTATAAATCTCGTTGCTTACCATTCTATTTTCAAAGGATACAAAAATTGAAATGAATAAGAGAGAAATTTTCACTTAGGAAAGGTGGATACGGAAGCTCATTGTAACACCATGCATTTCTAACCTTACCTCATGTCACTTCTAAGTCTCATGCCATGAATTACACTAGAAAGTGGGAAACTAGCATTAAAATATTACATTTTCTTGCATTGTGCTATATAAAAAATTTTCTCTCGGAATCCCATTGTAACGTCCAACTTTTCGTAAAATACCGAAATGAGTCAGTTTTCAAAGCAAGTCCCCTGAGATGAGTGATTCAAGGTCAAATAAAATTTGGATAAAATTTTAAATAATAGAAAATGAGGATTTGAGTCTTGAGTTGCCCAGAAACCAGGGTTAAAGTGATTCAAAAAATTTGTTGAAAGGCCAGTGGCATTTTCGTAAATAAGTGGAATTTTTGGAAAACATACAGAAGGACTTTTTAAATGAACTTTTTGAGTCCTATGGGGTTTTCAGAGGCTCTGAAAACCATGGGAAGCCCCGGGGTCGGTAAAGACCCTCCAGTGTAATTTTTTCAATGTCGATTGACCTGAACTTTGACCGATTCGTTCGAGAAAGTTTTAGCTCTGATTTGAGTGATTTCAAAGTTATTTTATTAAATTGGGACCTATTTGTTATGATGGAAAAGATGGTTCTAAAAAAGGAGCTAAAATGAAGAAGAAACAAAAATGCTATTACGAAAGGACAAAAATGGAATTAAAGTATTAAAGGAAGCTTCCAAATTCTTTTTTATAAGTCACGTTCTTTCTCTCCTTCATTAAACTGATTTGCTTCTGCCCATTTTTAGAGAAAAAATCCAGCTTCTTAGGTCCACAAGAGAAGGAGGATTTTAGAGGAAGAAATTCAAGAAAAATGTAAGAAACTTTAAGAAATTCCATATCCTTCCTTCTTGAAACTTGCTCCCCTCCTCTCAAGCTTTCTTTTTATGGTTTTAATAGAGAGTTTGGTGTTATTTTAGGGGTAGAAAAGAGGGGGGAATTTCAAAAATTGAGGGAGCAAGCCAACCAAGTGGAAGAACAAGCCAAAGGAAGCAAGAAAATAAGGTAAAACTTTCATTCTTTGGTAGTTTCTTCCTCCCCCTTCCTCTTGCACGAATTTGGCCACCATGAGCCCAATTCTTAGAGTCTGTTTTATGCCTAATTCATGGAGGGATTAGAGGTTTTAGATGGCAAGGATTAAGAAGGAACTAATAGAATCAAGAAAGGAGCATTAAGAAACAAGATGGAACCATTAGGGATCCAAATACTCCCTTGCAAATCTGATTTAACATGAATGTTCTTAGACTTAAATGAATGTTTAAATGTGCTCCTGAGATCCCTAAGAGGTCCCCCATATGCCTCTTCCTCCATAAAAATGAACAAAACCCCATGGAAAGTCATGAACCTAGAAGTTGGAAAAGTGTAGAGCACTTAAGGGGATTGTAAAAACTAATTTAATCCATAAGTTCCCTTAGCTATTTAAGTGTTTCCTTGACCTCCTACAATTCTTAACAACCTCCCTAAAAGGTTCCCCCATCAAGGAAAAATCAAGAAGCCATTAAATCCCATTTATGCTATAGGTTTCAGACAAGTAGGGATGGCATAGTTAGGGTGGGTTTTAAATTTTTCCAAGCCCATTTTTGAGTCATATATGATGAATGAATGTGAGGGGAAGCCTTGGGAAAAATTTAGGAAGCTTAGAGAATGAGTTGGTGCTTTAGGTTCCATATTGTGATCTAAAGAAGCAACATGATGTTAGGCCCTTTGTTTTAATGATGTGATGACTCCAAGAGGCTTAAAAGGAGTCAAGAATCATATTTGAGAATAAAGAATGAGGCCTAGAAATCATTTGAGGGATGTTGCTTCAGTAGGTGCCATTATGGACCATAATAGAACCTATAGAGTAATCTAGTGTTTCACTAAGTTATATAGTCTTAGAATATGTTTCATGAACCTAATTAGCTCCCATAAATTGCATCTAGGCTAAGAGGAACCTTCCCCACACTTTTATGGTTGTGTAGCCAAAAGGAGGAGCTTAAATTCAAAGGAAAAAGTGTGTGAATTGGTGCAAGCTAGCTCTCTCTACCTTCTCTCATGTATGAATGTGTGTTTAGCTTGTTTTGAAATGTGTGTATATGTATTTTCAAGCTATGAAAAGTATGCTAGCATGCCTTTACATTCTATGATTCTTGATGTCATGTTATGTTTTCAATGACCATATGATGTTTGTATGAGTTTACTTGAGTGTGAAGAGGCCAAGAACTCTTCCCTTTGGTGAGGATGAGCCAAGAACCCTTGAGCTTGGTTGAGACAAAGCAAAGAGTTTCCCAAAAGCAAAGTGGGTTCCCAAGGGTATGATTGAGTCTAAAGTGCTCAAGAAATAGGCAAGGTAAGTCCAAAACCTATGAGGAGAAGTATGAGGCCAATCCAAACACTTGGTGAGCTTTTGAATGATTTGTATGAGTTGTTCACATGCCAAGTTTGCTTTTAAAAGGTCTATGGCTTTTATTTTCTCCATGCATGCATTTGAAAAGCTTGCTTTTCACATATTATGTATGATTGAATAGGAGATGAGCTATTGGGATTCTTTGAATCTCATCCCCTCCTCTCCAATGATCTAACATGCTAGATGGACCAAGTAATTATGGTAAAGGGAGCCAATAACCATAAAGAGGAAAGATTGACAAGCTTATGCATGGTTTTGTCTATTTTGGAACCATAGTGATAGTTCATATTGTATATGATGTTGTATATGTACAATAAATCTTGAGACATATGTAAATATACTATTATATAATGTTTAGAGCCATGGATATGATGTATGAACTTTAGAATACAATTTGAGTTTTGAATGCCCAATTATACATTATGGAAGTTTGATGGAAATATGCATAAGTGTGGGTTGAATGGCCAAAATGAGATGCATGAGGTTTGGGACCATTTGGACAGCTCACACAAGTCTCAAATATGCTTTTAAACTTACCCAAAAAGCTCCAAGACCAAGGGAAATCCATTTGGCAACTTTGGTACCCAATATGGAGCCAAAATTGACTATAATGGAACCTTATGTCACTTTTTAGCCAAACAAGTTAGTCTTGCTCTAAAATTTGGTATGCAATTAGGTCTCATTGAGATATTTTTGGAAAGTTAAAGAACATAATTTTCAGAGGTCTAGAGAATATTTGATGAATTTTCAAAGTTGAGATTTTCTATTGTTTCTGGTATGTGCACTGTTCACACTGGCAGATTTGGGTTTTTTGTCACCCGATGCTCAAATGGTGTCCAATGCTTGTGAAATTTTATAGGAATAAACTAGAGGTCATAAGCTATGTTCGGGGGAGAGTTATTGTCTATTGTTGGCCTCTATGGTAGAATCAGTCGGGGTCTTGAAAGGCGATGGTTTACCCTATGGCAGATGCCAGCAGTTGGCCTTTATCCCCCCCAAATCTCGAGACTTTTTACTTTACATACAAAGGATTTACTTGTTACTAATATAATCTAGCCCCTGTTCTTCTTTAGATCTACTTGTTTCACTCCGATAATATCATAAATCGAGTCAATGCAGAGGAAATGAATGCATTTCCATACTATTAAGTTAAGTGAAATAGATAAGACATAATCTCGATTATACCATTATCACTTAGTTTTTCACTTTTCAGAAATATATTAGCTGATGAATTAGTAGTTGTTGTTCTTATTTCTTTAGCACCTTTAGTGGTTTCTATACCTATCATGTTCCTTAGATTATTTACAAGCGGTATTCAAGCTCTTATTTTTGTAGAACATGAAACCGTAAGCTCCCAAGCAGTGGGAGGAGCCCGGGGCTCTGACCGCGTGCCTATTGAAGAATGAGCCGGCAACTCATAAGTAGTGGCTTGGTTAAGGGAACCCACCAGAGCCATAGCGAAAGCGAGTCTTCATAGGGCAATTGTCACTACTTTCATATTTGATTCTTTAATTTAAGAAGTTTGATAGAGACTCCATTTAACTTAAGTTGATCTAGGCCAAAAGCAGACCTATATCAGGATAACCCTTCTTTGAAAAAAGTAATAAGAATAAGAGGTGTTAAGCTTTTTATCATCCTAGTGCTGAGCTATTTTTCCGCAGGACCTCCCCTACAATATCCCTTCCTTACCGGGATCGGGACTAAGAAGAATGGTTGGGACAATAAACATCCATCTCGTTTGTATGAAAAATTGTGATTCATTCCAATTAAGCTTCCTTCCTATGAATCTGGAAGTTCTTGTAGCCATCAAGATCACCTCATTTGGAGGTCTGAGCAAAGATTTATGCATTTTTGAAATTGGCTGTCAGTAGTAGTGGCGCCCTAGAAGTTCAGTTACTGTTCCATAGGATTCTAATGGCTAAATGTATCTGTTTCATTCTAGAATTAGTTTTAGCATCAATTTAACATTTGTAGCTTTCTAGAATGACTAAATTTATGTGATTTTGATTTTTATAAAATTAATTACGAATTTTAGAATTTTGTATCAGTAATCTGAATAGCAGCCCAGGTAGCCAGCGACCTCAGTAGTTTTTCAAATGTCAAAAATCCTCAATGATGTGTGTTATACTCTAGGTATATTTTTAGTGTGAAGTAGACATCCTAATATTTTCAAAATGACCAAGATTGCATTGTTTTGATTTTTTTAGATTTAGTTATGATTTTTTAAATTTTGACCAGAAAAGAGGCCAATTCTAGCCGAGAATGAGTTCCCACTTTTCATGCTCCATTTCGGTTTCCATGGGTTGTAGGCATGTTTTTGGGATGTAAATGAGTTGTAATGATGCAATTAAATATGAGGATGCATAGCATGAGTACACACGATCCATGTGACACTAAAATAAATTTTTAGATATAGCGCAATGCGAAAATAATTCTACTTTTTCTTGCTTTCCCCATGGAAATCCTATATAGTTCATGATATTATGCCATTCAAATATATGAGATGGACTAGAATCTATGGTGTTACACCTATGGGCCATATGAACTCATATATCACATTCTTATATTTAAATATAGGAATAAAACTCATTTGCATCATCAAAAGTAGCCTACATCTCGTGGAACTCAAAGGGAAGCATGAAATGCATATGTATAATTTCGGCCAGATTTGCCCTCATTTTTGTCACAACTTTGGAAAATCATAACTAATTCTAGAAAAATTGCAATCATACATTATTGGCCATTTTGGAAAGCTATACATGTCTACTTCACACTAAAAATATTTTCAAACTATAACATCTAACACAGGGGACATTTAACATTTGAAATGATCCAGAGGTTATGCTGTCCACTAGTGCTGTCACAGATTTCTACAGTAAACTTCAAAAAAGTCCAATTAATTCCACAAAAATCCAATCACATATGGAAATCTATGTATGTTAGCTAAAGGGAAAAAATAACTCCAAACCAACTCAGGCACGCCAAGACTTCGAAATTCAATCAAATAGTAACTGAGGTCAGGTAGAGTTCCTAATACTAGATAGATTCTTTGAAAATTCATATCTTCCTCTCTAGACCTCCAAATGAGGTCATCTAGTTAGCACAAGTCACTAGGAATATCTAGTTTCTATATAAAATTTCATGGCAATTGGACATCATTTGAACCCTGTGTAACAGATTTCATTTTCGGACCTGAGTGAACAGTGACATGACTAAAACTAAAAAAAATTTTAACTTTGAAAATTCATCAAATATTTTGTAGGTCTCTAAAAATTATGTTCTTTAGCTTCTCAAAAAGCTCTCAACAAGCTCTAATTGCATGCCAAATCTCAGATCAATAAGAGCTTATTTAGATAAAAAGTGATATAGGGTTCTAAATTGGTTAATTTTGGCTCCATATAGGATACCAAATGTCCAAATGACTTTTCTTGGGATTTGGCACCTTTTGTGCAAGTCTATAAGTATAATTAGGACTTGTGTAAGCTACCCAAATGGTCTTAAACTCTATGCACCTCATTTTGGCCATCTCATCCACACATGCGCAATTATATAATACCATTAACAAAGCTAGTTTGCTATCATATACTCAAATCACATTCTAATAGCTACATGACATAGTCCCTCATTTATACATGGCATATTATCATAATTACATATGCTCAAGAGGTCATAGACCATATACAATAGTGGGTTACATCATTTGACATAAATATGGCCTTAAATAATCAAAACCATGCATTATGTTGTCAAGCTCTCTTCTTTAAGGTGGTTGGCTTCCATTACCTTGTCCACTTGATCCACCTAGCATGTTAGATCATTGGATAGGAGAGGATGAGATTTAAAGAATTCCAATAACTCATCTCCCATTCAATCATACATAATGGATGCAAACAAGTTTCATAAATGCATGTATGGTCATGTTGACATGTGCAAACATTTAAGAGATATTTTCATCATTTGAGAAAGTCATACATAACATACAAAGGCTTGTCAAGCAAGTGGATTGGCCTCACCCAATTTCTTGTGGATATTGGACTTGCCTCACCCATTCTTTAAGAGATTCTTGGCTTCAATTATACTCTTGGGAGCCCATCTTGCTTTTAGGAGACTCTTTGCTTTGTCTCAACCAATCTCAAGGGTTCTTGGCTCATCCTCACCATGGCTAAGGGCTCTTGGCCTCACCACACTCAAGTAAACCCAAGCACACATCAAAACATCATATAAGAGCATATTGTAACATCATGGTACCATGGAATTAAAGTCATACTAGAACACTTTTCAAGGCTTAAAAATATACATACATACATTCAAGACAAGCTAAGCACACATTCATGCATGAAAGAAGGTGGAGAGAGCTACCTTAGAAGCAATTACACACTTTTTCTCTTAAACCAATGCCACCTCCTTCGGCCACACACACACAAAATTGTGGGAATGATTTCTCTTGGCCTAAATACAATTTATGGAAGCCAATTAGGTTCATGGAATTAATTCTAAGGCCACACACTTGCTTAGATACTAGGTTGATCTATAAACCTCATTATGGTTCCATAATTGCACCTAATGAAGCAAAACCCCTCAAATAAATTCTAGGCTCCATTTTTTCCTTTCAAATATGATTCTTGGATCCTTTTCCGCCTCTTGGAGTCATCACACAATTAAAACCAAGAGCCTAGCTACATGTTGCTTCTTTAGGTCATAATATGGAACCTAAAGCACCAATTCATTTTTTATGGGTTCTAAATTTTTTCCAAGGCCTCCTCTCATTTTCATTCATCTTATATGACTTAAAAATGAGTTTAGAAAAATTTAAAACTCTCCCTAGCTAGGAAGACCTCCCTTGGCCGAGACAAGGAGCATTTTTAGCTTCCTTAGAGCTTTCTTTGTTTTCTCAATAGAAGATGCATATGGGGAGACTCCAAGGGATCTTAGGAACTCATTTAAACATTCATTTAGGCCAATGAATAATTATATCAAATCAGATTTTCAAGAGAACCCATGAAACCCTAGGTTTGCTACCTTGAAAATCCATAGCTTTTTCTTGAATTTCTTTGCATATTCTTACTCTCCTCCATTAAATTCATGGAATCCACCCTTAGTTCCCCTCAAAATTCTAGCCTTCTAGCAGCTACATACATGGGGCAAAATATGGAGAAGAAGGGGGGAGGAGCAGCTACCATTGGATATAAGATTTACCTTGTTTTCTTACTTTTTCTCACTTGTGTGTTCTTTGAGCTCTTCTCTTCAAATCCGAATTTTTTCCTCAATTTCTCCTTTAAAATAGATCCATATACTTCATTATAATCATAGGAAATAAAGGAGAATGAATGAGAAGAGGTTTGAAAGAGAAAGAGTATGAAAAACTACTAAATTTTCATATCTTAAGCTTTTGATTTCTCCTCCTCTTTGCCTTCCTCTTGTATGCCACTCTCCTGATGGTTTTCCTTTAGCTTTGGGCAGAACTTGGTCGTGCAACATGAAGGAAAAAGAAGGGCACATTATATATATAGGTGGAAGAAAGTTACACTTTTTAAAAATTTCTATTTTACCCTTCATTTTTGGCATTTTCGTTTCTACTTCCTTTTAGCTCTTTTTTTAGAACCGTCTTTTCCATTATAAAATTTAGGTTCCCAATTTAGTAAAATTCCTTTGGAATCACTCAAATTGAAGTTAAAACCTTCCTGAATGAATCTGTCAAAGTTCAAGTACACTAACATTGGAAAACGTCCACTGAAGGAGATTTAACTGTCCTAGGACTTTCCATGGGTTAAAAGGCCTCTGAGAACCCCGAAGAACTCAAAAATTTTGTTTAAGAAGCCCTCTTGTGTGAATTCCAAAATTTGCTCAAAATTATGAAAATGCCATTATGTTTCGTAAGTTTTTTGTAAGAAATTGTTTCTCCATTCTAGTTCCATTTTTCTTTTTGTCTAAACTTGGTATTCTCATTTTTAGGAATCTAGAATGCTTCCTAAATTTTTTGGGACCTTAACTAATTCATTTAGGGGAACTTGCTTTTGTATCTGGCGAATTTTGTTCGTTAATAGAGAAACTATACATTACATTTATCACGTTTTCTCTTGTTTTCAGAAAATCGGATGTTACACTCACCATTCACAAAGGCCATTCATAGCTTTCCATTCATAGAGGTCACTGCTCCACTAAAGGACCTAGTAGCTTGTCGTACATGGTTAAGGTGGGAAGGGAGACAGGTGACTGAAAGGGAAGGAGAGGTACAACTAGTTCAGGGATAGATGATGGAAATTAGGGTTGGACCTAGCTGCAATATTGAAAAAAATATTGTAGCTAGGCCTAGGTCTACAAACTAAAACTAGATCTTCATTACCAAAAAATTGGCATCTTGTGACAATTTTTTTGTAACATAACAATAGTTGTAACCATCGATGAAATTTTGAATAGCAATTGCAACATCTATTGCTAAAAGCTTTGTTGTGAGTTCCATTGTGATAGTTGTTTTCAACTGCAAGAATAACTATTGCAAAAAGTTGTTTGTAGCAATTGTGGCACAATCATGGCAAGTTATGGTGCTAATTTAGCTTATGGTACAACCACTATTAAAAAAGATGAATCCCTTTAATGACAATTTTAATCATTGCTAATGCAACCATTACTTTTTTTTCTCTAAAATTTAAGTTTTATTTTTTATTTTTTAATATTTGAACCTTATTTTAAACATATCTTAAAATGACTAGTACACAATAATCATGAAAATTATAAATTATAAATTATAATTAGATATAAAAATTAAAAATTAGATCGATTATATATACAATAACACTATCACAGAAATAGTGGTCTTACAAGTCAATAAATAAGTTATATAAATACAATATCATTTAATAAATAGTCTAATAAGTGATAAATCTACTAATGGTCTTCTTCTTGATTGGAATATTCTGCTACACTTATTTGATACTCAATCCTTTAATTAGGTACCTAAATTAAAAGTACAAAATATCATTAGAAATAAATAAAAATTAAATTACAAGAAATAAATATTATTTAATGAATTCATTATAAATATTATCGTAGGAACTTGGAAGAAAGCTAACTCAAGGGAAAGGTAATCTTGATAATTCTAGAGAATGAAAGCCATTGTAGCATCAAGTTTTCTTACTTGCTTAGCCATTTTTATTTACAATTGAGAAACTTGACGTTCTAGTAGAACAAGCAGTAGAACTAGTCAGAATGGATAAAACATCCAAACACTTGAGATGAGGAAGGACCCAATCCCAAGCCTCGAATATAGCCTTAGTGCTTTTAACTTCTTAGAGCATAACAAAGTTGCACACATGTTGAACATTTGCCTACTGTAACAACCCTAATTCCTAATTATAGTGATTAAGCTTAAATGTATGATTAATGATTGTAAATCATGGTCTAAAGTTGTTATAATTAATTAGCATAGGAAAAAGGTGGGAAAATTTGAAACTTGATATTATTAAGGTTATTAGACAAACAATCAAAACTATTTGAGTCCACGTGTGATTCCAATTATAAATTAGAAGCCTTTGATTCATTTAACCACTGATTCCACCATGCAAAATCCTCTTATAAGTGTTTCCAAGTCATCACCTAACATTATCATGAGAGAATCCAAGGTTTCTAAGTTAAAACAAGAGTTTAGGAACCTTCACCACAACTTGGACCTTCCTCGCCATGGCTAAATTAGTTACTGAAACCTAAAATCTAAGTTTGAAGACTTTCACTATTACTTGATATATCTGTGCTGTAGTGTAAGTAGCGACTAGAGCTCAAAATAAAAAATACAATTCTTGCGCTGTGGCAAAGGTACTCTTGAGAACCTACTATTCACACCTTTGTGAATCTCACCATGACTATTGGTGACTCACTATAGTGAGCCTATATGGCACTATAGCAAAAGAGCCTTCTGGAACTCTCCAAGCTCTCCTCCTGATGCTTACCGCCGCGAGCTTACCTTGTGCTATAGCAAGTTTATTCTCTGTTACTCTCCTAGGTGAAATTTTTGGTCTTGCACCACAGCAATTCTAGCTTCTAGAAAGGCTTTGGTCGTAACTTCTACACCTAGACTCTCATTTTCATGCTCTCTAATCAATTCCCACTAGTCCTAAATGAATTCTAAGATCTTAATGGCTAACATACATGGTCTTTTAGATCTCTTAACTCCCAAATATCATGATTCACTAATCCTCTTTATCTAAGGGTCTTGGATTGAATTAGAGCAATCAATACTTAATTTCACATCGGTCAATTACCCTTCTATGATAGTAAACATGTTTGAACCACAAGGTACATAAGGCTAAAGCTTAATGGTTACATGATACCAAGTCATTCAACAAGTATTAGTTAGATACAATCACAATGTTCAATTCCATGGTAATTATATTACATAGCTAGTCTTATACTTGGCAATTCATGATGCAACATGGCAGGCACATAAAAAATAGTATTCTCATTACACAAACCTAACCTGACAAAGTTTCTAAACCTATGTGCTACCAAACCATACAATATAAGCTTCCATTAATTTCTCCTTGTCACTAAAAGGTCTAGTCATTGAAAATCTTAGTCCACAACTGGGATGAAATTTACAATCTCAGTAATAAGAGGCAAATTCCATATATGTGTACTAATTAATCAACATAATACATTTTCATACCATTAAATATCAAAATTATCAATTCAATTAGCAAATGAACTAATTGAGGTACCAATGACTATTATCCCATATCAGTAATTACATACAACATGTTAAAGGCCATTAACACCAGGAAAGGCCCATCTACAGCACGAGCTCCCTAATGAGCACAACCTAGGATAAGTGCATTCAGGGGTCTGATCACAACTTGGTGCTTGATTAAATCACGATGCATGGGTATCACCCATACCACAGCTCCACTAAGGACTCACTCAAGGTCTAAACACAACAATTCAGATAACTAACCATTCATTTAGCATTCAAAATCATACTTGTATAAGTATCATATTAAAATAAACATATACATGGAATTAGAAAATTAACCTCGGTTACCTTAATGAAGCCCAATTACTCTCCCTTTAGCTACCATTATAATTCAAATGCACACTAGGCTTAAAACAAGCATAGTTATTATTATTTCTAGTAACAAACTAGATACCCAAAACATTAAACTACCAATAACTACTTAAAGGACACTTACCTAGCCATTACAAGATTCCAAATTCAAATTTGGTTATCCCCACACCAGTAACTTTAGTATGCCACTCCAAATTCTATGCAAATTCATACAAAATCCATGCTCATATTATAAATCAATCATAGGGATCTTAAACCAGCAAAAACTACCTCAATATGGGAAGGAAATACTTACCCTATCACCCTCCTAGCCTCTACCTCTGAAAATACTCCATGAAAACACCAAACAACACATTTTGGATTTGGGTGTGGATGAAAATGCTCCAAACCAAAAACCAATCAAGCTAGATCGAAAAGGAAGAAGAGAGGATTAAGTTATATATAAGTTCCCTTAGCTGAATCTTGCTCTAGAAGGTGAAATGGAGCCAAATTAGTGTTGGAAACCCTAGCCTATCCTCAAAGTGCGAAAATTGGTTTTATCTCTACAAAACTGACTATTTTTCTCTCCACAAATGAATGTGGTTGTTGAACCCCTAGGGTTTTTAATAAGGAATGGGCTGACCCATCAGCCTAAGGTCTATTTAGGCTCCTTCCTGGTTGTTGGACCAATGCTAGGTGAGGTGGACTATAGAAACTTTTGGGGTTGGAAAGAAATAGGTTAACCTAAAGGCCCAAAAATCCATTTGGGTTCTGGTGTAGGCTTATTAGGCCTCAAACAAAAAATTTTGTTAAGGTTTTAGGTTGACTTAAGGGTCTATGTTTCTCTCAGGCCCATTTTTTGGGTTTTGGGCTTTTAAGAATTAAGTTAGGGCAATGCCAAGTGGGTTCCTTTAATGCTAAACCTCTTAAGATGAGATTAGATCATATTAAGATGAACTTGGGCCTTCATAAGAATAAGACTAGGCTTCTAATAATGTTCTTGGCACATATAAATTAATCATGGGTCCAAATCATACTTGAATCCATAATCATTATTTTACTTCCCTTAAAATTATCCAATTAATAATTATTATATTAAAATACTCAAATTTGCTATTTTCCTTAAGATTCCTATCTCCTTATAAATTTTCCTTAAATTCCTCTTAATAATTTCATAATCCCTAAATGATTATTATTAATTAATTTTAGGGTGTTACACTTGCTATAGGAATCAAAAGTTTTAACCCTACCATCCTACAACTTTTTTAACTTTTCTATTAATGGTTGCAAATAAACATCTACATCATTTCCTAGTGCTCACTTCCTAAGAATAATCATTGAAAGAAAGAACAAACTCTGTTTCATACACACGCAAGGAAAGAGGTTGTAAGGCATGTCATTGGCCAAATGCTATAGCTAGTGCTTAAAGTGCCAAATGGATTAAAACCATCCATAGATAGTCCAAGACATACACTCTATAGCATCCCTAATTACCAAATGCATTAACTAATCTTAATTGGTCTTTTAAACACGAGTACTTAAGGTTAAGCGTTATTAATAATTTGTTAATGAATGAAAACCTAGGGAAATTTGAACATTTTTAGTTATTTCTAAACACCAAATAGGTAAGCAAGAAGATTCATAACTAAAGGATACAAAAATTCTCTTATAAGATCTCCATTCCATTCACATTTAATTACAAGAGGCAAAACTCATTATATTAGTTTACAAGTCAACATATGATATTACCATATTGGAAACTAAGGCTTTTAGGCTAAAATGGGAGTTTGGAGACTTAGGCCGCAACTCAAAAGAGTTTGGCCACAGCCATGTTGGCTTCTAAAACTCCTAAAAGCTTCAAAAGGCACTAACGCTGTGACTTAAACATTCCTTGCCATGACTTGTTTTGCTATTGGAACTATTTTTCTAAGAAACGCAATTCTCATCGTGACCTAAAACTCCCACACTATAGAAAAACTCTCCTTTGGACTTTATTATTCAAATTTTCATGGTTCTCGCTACGGTGAGCTTCCTTTATGCCGTAGTGAGACAAGCTATTGGAGCACTATTCTCACTTCCATCGATTCTTTCCACGAGAGGCCCTACTTACACTGTGACGAAGTTGCTCTTGGGAAATCTCCCATATATTTTTCCTCGATTTGCGTTGTGGCGAAGAGGCTTGTACCATGGCAAAGTTAGGTTCTATTACTCCTTAAAGGTGTTTTGGCTATAACTCACTTAATTCTAGCCATGACTCAAGTACCTTTTATACCTATACTCTTTACAACTTGTAGCTCTTTCCAATTGATATCAAGGGTCTTCCTATGACAAAAATACATAGTCTTGGTGCCATATTTTGCATAGGACTCCCAATTTATCAATTCCCATGACTTAGGAACTAAGGTTTGGGTTGGAGTAACTAATGATTGATTGATATCAGTAAATTTCCTTTTAAGATAGCAAAAAGAAATGTGGAACCTCAAGTGACTACCTAACATTGTTTTACTCCTTACCAACTATCCCCATATCACTTTGCATAAGTCTTGATGGACTAAACTAATGTGTTCCTACTCCAAAGTCTGCTAAATGAACTCAAATACAAAATTAAGCTGTGGCACCCTTATATTCCTATATCAGACCCATGTGGCAGTTAAGATTTACATACATAGAACCTAAATCATACATTCAGAAGTCATTATACCAACATCCATTAGTTTAACATAACATCTCCTTAATGCATATACATTTCAAAAACACTTGATTGAATGCCATTACATCAGAATCTGTGGAAAATTAGAGTCTAATCTCCTAAAAGAATAAAGCCATAGTTACAATTATCTAAAAACACCTGCACTTAGCAAAATGAATGTAACATGATGTTATACAAGTTTGATTACAAAAAGATTAGCATCTAACTAAGTCTAAATACATCCAAGTGCAAGGAGCCTACACAAGGCCTCAATTAAGGATGCTTATCTACTTGCTTCCCATTTTCCTTAGTTGAAGAACTTTCACTTGAAATTGTTAGCCTATAAAATAGGGTAAGATATGAATCTTAGTAACCAATGGATAATTCCAAATATATGTACAATTTAATCAATATAAATGCATATTAATTAAATGAGCATCATGATCAACAGATGAACTAGTTAGACCTTTAGTGATTACTATCCCATACTAGCAATCACATACATCATGTTAATGGCTAATAACACAGAGAAAGGCCTATCCATAGTGCCAACTCCCTCTTGAACACACTCTGAGATTAGTGCATTTATGAGTTTGATCATAACTCAGTGCTCGATTGAAACATAATACACAGGTGATAGCTACACCACAGCTCACCACAGCTCTACTAAGGACACACTTACGGTCTATAATAATAATTAAGTAGCTAACCAATCATTTAGCAAAGCAAAACATATTTATTCAGCAAATACCAAATTAACAAAGCATATATGCAAGAAATTAAAATTCAAATCCCGGTTACCTTGATTACGTATAGTTCTGAAGTCAAGATAAGTTTCCATACTCTAAAGGTACTTGATTAAATTAAAACATATTCTTAGTCACTAATTATACATAAATCGAACATTATGGGATTAAACAATCAAGAATTACCTAAAAATCACTTACCTAGCCACCAAAGGATTCTAAGTTTAGGTTTGAGCTTCCCCACACCAGAAACTACAATATTCTACTCCAATTTCTAGGTATTTTCGTACAAAATCAAAGCTTATTATGTAAGTCAGCCATTGGGGCCACTAACCAACAAAAAATACATCAAAATAAGGAGAAGATGCTTACCTAATAACCCATTTAACCTCAACCTTCGAAAATCAAGCTAGAATTCATCAAAATAACAAAGTTCAAATTTGAGAAGAAGATGAAAATCCTCTAAATGAAAAACCAATCGGACCAAAATGTAGAGGAGAATGAAAGGAACAAGTTTCATATAGATTACCTTAACCAAATCTTCCTCTAAAAATGAGAAACTGTGGAAGAATGTAGAAATACCCTAGGCTTCCTCTCAAGGTGCGAAAATGCTCTTCTTTAGACAATACTCACTTCAGCACACCAAAATAATGAGGGCAACTTACACTTAGGGTTTTAGATGGCAATGGGCTAACCCAAGGGCCCTTATTCCCATTGGGTTTAGAAATTTACTCATCTCCATTAAATACCTAAAAATCATGCTTGGCTGAGCTTGAAAATCAGATCTTCCTAGGGTTCTTAGTGTAGGTCAAAATGGAGAAGAAGGGTAATGGAAGATATCAACCATAGGATGTATTTTTACCTTGTTTCCTTGCTTAGTTTGGATTGAATCTTGATTTTTCCAAGCTCCTCTCTTCAAATCCAAACTTTCCCTTGAATTTCTCCTTGATTCAAATTTGTAAACTTCATTTTAATCCAAGGAAATAAAGGAGGATGAAGGAGAGGTAGTGGAGATGCAAAAAAGCATGGAAAACAACCATAAAAATATACCTTAAGCTTGGAAATTCTTCTTCTTCTCCTTCTCTCTTCGTGCGCCCAAAACCCTAGCTCTCCCTTCTGAAATTATGCAAAATTTTTTGATTCCAAATGGAGAGGAAAGTGGGGCGCTACCTATATATAGGTAGGGGAAAGTGACTTTTTCAAACATTCCCATTTTGCCCTTCAACTTTGTGTTTTCGTTTCTCCTTTATTTTAGCTCCTTTTTTAGAATCGTATTTTCCAATATAAAATTCAGTTCCCAATTAAGAAAAATGCCTTTGGAATCACTCAAATTGGGGCTAAAATCTTTTCGAACAAATCCGTCAAAGTTCAGGCACATCGATATTAGAAAACGTCCACTGGAAGGAGATTTAACTGTCCCGAGGCTTCCCATGGTTATCAGGGCCTCTGAGAACCCCGAAAAACTCAAAAATTTGGTCTAAAAAGCCCTCCTATGTGAATTCTAAAAATTACCTGAAATTACGAAAATGTTATTACATTTTGTAAGGTTTCCATCAAAATTTATTTCTTCATTCTAGCTCCATTTTTCCTTTCTTCTGAGGCTAGAATTCTCATTTTTAGGAGGCTAGAATGTTACTCAAATTTTTTGGGACCTTAACTAATTTATTTCAGGAGACTTGCTTTGAAAACGTGTAAGTTTCTGTCGTTTAATGAAAACCAGACATTACACATTGCCTCCCTCTCCATGCCCAGATATCTTGCTTAGAAGCTCAAGTAAATGTTAAAACCACTAAAAAGCTTCTGGCATGAGAAATGTGCGATTAAATTTTTTTAAAATTTTGAGTATGAACAACACAAATAACATTTTTAGCTAACAAAACGCGCAGCAAAACCACCCTCTTCGGCTTCATCCACCATCGTCATCTCTTCGGCTTCATCCACCATCGTCATCTTCCTCTTGCGATTAGGCTATGAGTTCATTGGTTGAAGGAGACAAAAAAGAGATTTGCATCTCGAGACTTTGATTGAGTGCATAAGTGAGTCAATTTGCTTCAGATCTCGACTTTCACCACCAATCTCATCAAGAAGATGGAGAGATATCAAAGTTGAATGCCAATGGCTGGACTCGAAAAAATCTAAAAAAAATAGCTAACCCAATAAATTGATAATTTATAGCCAAGCAAATCGGAGGAAGAGAACTACAGGAGAGTAATCATGTAACCCATGTCCATCAAAGATGCCCACATGTTATGGTGGCCTATAGAATAAAAGGATATAGCTGGAAATGTGGAGGATAAGCATGCAAGGGATGCTCTGTTCTCGTTATCTATGAAGCTTCGATCATTATTAGGGACAATGGTAACCTATCACTTGTTTCCTTTGAAGCCGTCCTTTTTCCTTCACTTCACTGAAGGAAAGATCTCACCTTTATTTGCTAGAAATGCAAATGCTCTAGGAAACACCAACCTACATACCAAACATAAAAAAGTCACAATATGCTTTCCTTTCCATTTCTTTCTATCACAACACCTCCATACCAAATGTGTCCTTAGTTTTTGTAGTAGATAAAGCTATTAAGTTCTGCTTTTTGTTGTGCCAAATGCCAAATAGTAGCCTAAGAATTGACAAGTACTACTACTACTTTTTCTATCGATTTTACATCCACCAAAATCAACATTTAAATATGTATATAGATCACAAGACTTATTTTTAGGATACCATAGTCCCAAATTTTGAGTCTTTACCAAATATTTAAAGATTTTTTTTTAAAAGAGTTAAATATGACTCTATATGATTAACCTAAACTCTAGTGTGTAAGCATACTACAAACATCATATTAGAAAAAGATTAGCAATTAAGTATATAAAAGGGTTTCAATTATACTTTTAAATCTTCTTTTATCTGTAAGAGTACCTCTTTCATATTTTTCTACTTTGAGTGATGAGCTCATTAGAGTCTTTAATGGCTTTTCATTTTCAATTTCAAACCTTTTTAGCAATTCTTTATCTAATTGACTTGAGATATGAAGATACCATTCTTTATTTGCTTTGCTTGTAAACTAAGGGAGAATAAAAGTTATCCCATCATACTCATCTCAAACTCTTTTGTCATTAATTCAAAGAGCTCTTTACACATCAACTCATTAGTTGATCTAAATATAATATCATCAATGTAAATTTCCACAATTAAGATATGGGACCACCATATCTTGCTGAATCATTTATACCAAACTCTAAGAGCTTGCTTTAACTTGTAAAGAGCTTTATTCAATTTGTGAACATGTGTTGGCTTGTCAAACATTTCAAAACCTAAAGGCTATATAATGTACACCTCCTCATTTAGGAAGCCATTTAGAAAAACAATTTTCACATTCATTTGAAAAGTTTGAATCCTTTAAAACATGCATATACAAGTAACATGTCGATTGCCTCAAGTCTAGCTATAGGAACACAAGTTTCATAAAAATTAATATCTTCTTTTAGATTGTACCCCCGATGCACAAGTCTTGCTTTATTTCTTGCCACAAACTTATCTCCAGGAGCAAAAACTAGAGCCCAAACTTCATTTTTCTCAAACTAGTTGAGTTCCTCTTACATGACTATTATTCAAGAATCATCACTGAAAGCTTCTTTCACATTCTTAGGTTTAAGTTGGGACACAAAAGAGACATGGTTCATTGTTTTGGATGATGATCTCATCCTCATACCATCCTTAGGATCTCTAACTATGAATTCATTTAGGTATGATGATGAGCATTTCCATTCCTTTAGTAGTTTATGGTTATTAGGTGTCATAGCTTCTTGGTCTTGAATCTGATAATCTTTAAGAGCTTCATGGACTTCTTTGTGAACTTCAGGAGGTTTAATTATTTTTGGAGTAGGTTCTTGACCTTTTGTTAGTTCCAATGCACAAATCATCATCCTTATCACTCTTGTTCTTACTTGAACAAACTTATCAAAGATCACATGAATAGCTTCCTCTACACATAAGAAACTTTGTTATATACTCTATAAGCCTTGCTTGTGGTAGAGTATCCAATGAAAATTCCATCATCCATTTTGGAATCATCTTTTCCAAGATTATCTTTATTATTCAAGATATATCACTTGCACCTAGGGGAAATGAAAGTTAGAAATATTGAGCTTTCTTTTTTTCCTTAATTCATAAGGAGTTTTGTTCAACAAGGGTCTAATTGTGCATCTATTCAAAACATAGGATAAAGTATTTACAACTTTGCTAAAAAAACTTTTGAAAGGCTAGTTTTATAAAGAAGAGTTCCAGTCATATCAAGGAGTTTTTTTTCTATGTGTGGAAAAATTGTATGAAATACCAAGTTTGTTATAGAATTCTTTCACGGCTGTTTTCAAATTCTTTCTTATAACCACTTCAAATAGAGGAGATAAGATACCCTTTTTCTAATGTGCAAACATACTCCAATGTTTAGAAATATGCGTCTTCAATACTTGAAATCAACTCATAATCATGACAACAACTTCTTTCTATATTGAGCAACCTTTAATGTGCAGATCATTGACTCTATTGAGTGTATAAAGTCTAGAAGCCAAAAAACTTGAATAATCCTTTATTAATGCAATTTTGTCTTTGCTTCCTTCAAACAATAAAGTTTCTTTATTTAGCTTCATTAATTCTCAAACTTGCCTTTTTCATTCCCTAATCAATATTATCACACTAAAAGCACAAAAATCATTAATATGATTCTATTATCATCTATGTGTATTATATTATAAAATCAATAAAAATCTTTTCGTATTTAAAACTTTGCCTTAATTAGGCAATTTGAAAACTTTCCATACAAGAATCTTAATAAACTTTTCTTATAATATCATTCAAAAAATTTCCTTAAATTATTCAAAACTTTCTTTAAATTTGTCACTAAAAAACTTTCCTTTTAATATTTTTTGAAAGCTTTCCATATAACTTCTTTGATTCAATTAATATTATTTTTGAAAAATTTCCACAAAAACTTTGACTTAATAAATAAATCATTTTGAGAACTTTCTTTCTAAAACAACCACAGAAGAATCTCCTTTTAAAACCTTTGAATAATCAAGACACATTTTAACCCATGCAGTAGAATAGCTTTGGCCCAGAACAATATTTTCGTAAATTACATTTTTGTCCCTTTAAACCATTTTCCAAAAATCACATCATTTAAATTGTTTAACATAATTAAAACCAAAAAGCTGCAACCGTTCTAATTAATCAGATTTCGAAGATTATATCAAGAAGTTAAATATTGAAGAAGTTGAGGCTTAATGAGATTTATTGAGACAACCCAATTCAAAGGGATAAAGTACTAGAAAACGCCCAGGAAGGGAGCAGGAAAACAAAAAGGGCAATCATATACGAAGAGGGAAAACCATCTCCCTCCCTTCTCTCTTGGAGGTAAAGGATGGGGGAAAAAACTATCTAGTAAGATTGCATGTCTTTCTTTGACATAGTTTATATATATATATATATATCTTTCTACAATTTTATGTGATTGCTGCTGTCAGGACGCGTGATCCTTAGTTCCTTACCGTGATTGCGATTGAAGTGGTGGAATATTAATTCAAATGGTTGGGTACCTGTTGTTTCATGGAGGTAGCTATCGCAAGTTCAATAATAGTGGAATCACTTTTCCCATTTTAGACCCAATTTCCCCTCTCCCTCACCCAACCCTAGGAGTTGAATGTACCGAATTAAACAGGTCTATAAATGAACATTACAAGCTGCTTCCTGTGTTGACTCTCCCCAAACTACCGAAAGCGAGCCAAACTTGATCTTGACTTGCTTGTTAGTAAATTTGAGCTCAAGATCAGCTAATTTATGTTACAATGAAATTCACTACAGTGCCTGTTTGGATTCGCGTTTAAAACCTTCATTTGCATAAAAGCTCCGCTTTGTTGCTTCGGGAAAACGTGGTTTCTAAAGTTAGCAACGCGTTTCCAAACATAGGGATAGTTGCTGGCAAACTTTGATTAACAGACTTTAACAAGTTTTTCTTTTTGTTTTTTTTAAGGAAAGGAAATTACATTAGGGAGGGATTTCCCTTTCTAATAATTTTCACTAATCTATCATCTGGTTTTTTTTTTTCATGCTCAATTTTTCATTTTATTAGTAAGGGAATTTTGTTCTTTCACTAATTTGTTGCTACATTAACACCGAAAAAAGTTCATTCAAAATTATATCGCTAATCGTACATATTAATTTCTTGTACTAATTGTTTCAGTTGTTTTCCCAAACAAAACTCCCTCCACAATTGAACAAGAGAAAAAAAAAATGGTAGAGACACAGACACTGCTTCTGCTACTGCAGGCTACACCTGCAGCATTCTGGCTATCCAGAAAGGTGAGAGTGATAAGTCACAAGCCTTGACCAAAGGGCTTGTCTCCAGAACTCGGGGACCATTTGGTTAATTACTCGGTCTCTTAGAAACCATCTTGAGATGCTCACCACTACTGTTAATCTGTTTAATTAGAGTTTCTCTTTGCGCAAATATTTATTATATTTAGATAGTACGATTGTCATTCATATTTTCTGACAAGTAAATAATTTTCGTTTAAAATTCAAAATTATATTACCTATTTTCTTTTTTCTTTTTTAAATAAAGTCCACCACTATTGTCCCAAAGTTCTTCTCCCTGCGTCAATCTGTCCAACAAAGGCCAACTAGCTATGACGGGATAATAATAGAAGAACACTCCGACAGTTAAAAGAAAAGTCTTTTTTTTCGTCCTCCTTTTAGAAAGAGTAGCTAGGAGGAACTAATTGGTTTGTCTTTCTTCATCTTCATCCTCTTCATATTCTCTTCTTTACCTTCTTACCTTCTTGAATATTCTTTAATTGTTTTACTTTCATGATTCGTGAAAATAGATTTATGGGTTTGGAATCTTTTAGCTTCTCTTATTATCTGGACTAAGGCTGCTTCAGCTTCTTTATTTGTCCTTCAACATCTCAGGTTTAGAAGGATAATCCATTTCTTGCAGATCAAAAAGAGCATTTAGCGTTGCGCTGGGTAGCCATGTTCTAGGGCTTTTCCATGTATATGAGTAAAATGGGTTTATAATAGAGGCAAAAGAGTTTCTTCCATTTTTTTTCATGGACCCAAAAACGGGTTCACTATTTTTTCTCCTTTTTGGAAAAAAGGAAATAGTTTAAACGAAATTACTTGGAAGAGAAAACGCATGCGCGCAAGCCTCTTATTTTCATACTGTTTCTCTCCATATGCAAAAATGGAGACACGGTATTTTTGGGAAATCCAATTCTCCATTCCTCTTTTTGCCAATTAATTTGATTGTATATTCGTGAAGAGTTCAAATATGTTTACTGCATATATGGCGTTAAAAAGCAGTGTTTGTCTAGGGTTTATGCTTGCTGGATGACCCTCCATATTATATAGAACAAAGGTAGGAAATTCTGATGATTATTAGTTACTTCCTTCAGTTAACAAGGGGCTTTATGAGGCAATTCTAGGGTTTTAAACTTGGGATATAAATCCTCCCAAGTGCTGAAGAAGGATAAATGGGTAAAAGTATATTTGTTTACTTTTGTCCTTGCCGAATGAAGAAGAGAAGAAACATTGCGTACGTTTAATTTTCTGCATCTTACACATGATTATTTTGGCTCCCTTTTGCAGAAAGCATGCAACCATCAAGCATGATATGTTTTTTAAAAAAGTTATGCCGTGAAGTTCCACGCTTGTTAAACATGCAATTAATCCACTTGTTGGTTTCTGCTGTTAGCTTGCCTGAGTGAAATTTTTAACTCGCCCCCATGCATAGCGATCGGATCATATCTCTCTGCAACAAAGGTCTGTGGTCCTGTTTTTACACAGTGAGGTGCTTTAAAGATAACGTATAATTGGTGCCTCACCCTAGGAGTAGCTTTCCATTGTCCGAAGTAGCTATCATACACACCGAAATGACAATGCCCCTAGACTAGACACCACAACTTTTCAATCTCACTAATAGACTTATCTAAAGTGGATTTCTCTGTATGTCTTTCAAATCATCTCCATGTGATGATTCCTTCCTGTGTTCTTTTTCTCTCTCCCTTTTTTGTTCTTTTTCCTGTCTTTTTTTCTTATGTGTATGAATTGCAAAGCTTTATTCTTGAAAGGGTTTTGAACGGGAAGAAGTTGAGTTCTTAAATTAATATGTATATAATAAACAATTATTTTACACATATCCCGAAAGAATTAAAAGGTAGGACAGAGGTCGAATCATACGTAGAAATAAAACATGGGCGCTTGAGTTTGTACTGTAGCCTAAGATACTTGCTGACAAAATTAAAATTTGCTAACTGCTTTTCAAAATTTTGATTCATCAAGGTGTTTACATATAGTTCTACAGGATTTTCTCAAAAATAGAGAAAATTTAGGTACAAGTTTTGTATTTTTGTCATAAATTTTTAAAAAAATATATATAACAAGTGAATTTTTTGGCAGCTCGATACCAAATAATTGAGTCTTTAAACAAAATTTTCTACATGTCTTATGCTTATTAAATAACCTAATAATGAACATTTAAAAATTTTTTCTTAAATCTTCCCCAAACAAAAAAATAAACTCCTAAGGGCATATGTTTTATATATTACTCTTCCACATAAAGAGCCTGAGTTGTTAAACAAAACCTTGTTAGATATTAAGGAGAGAGCGTGCAAATATGAGATAACAAATCTATGCTCTTAATGATGATAAGAACTCTTTCCTCGGTATCATTTTGGCTTGCTTCTATGGACCCCATGTGATGGGCTTCAGTCACAATACATTTTGTAATTGTCGATAAAGTGTGAGTAGCCACTTTTCGAATTGTGTAACAATGGTCCCCTTTGGAGGTTATTAACTTACAATTCTGCTTGTAATGAAGTAATAATATTAACTTCACAAATTGTTTAAACCCCGAGAACAATAATAACAAGAGAATCTTCAGTGGATACAATGTACAAACCTTAAGTCTGCAGAATAGATAAACATCGAGTGAAACTCATATTTATTATATTTAAATATTTCTTTGTCATTCAATGGTGTTCATTGGGTAATGTACACTGAATCTTGAAGTATTTTGTACCATACGACAAAAATTTCAACCCAACTACTGTAATCAAGACATGATTGCCCAATATGCCCGAGCCCAAACTGATAAGATATAAACTGCCAAATTTATTTGACCAATATCGATATGTGCCACGTGGTCTCCTACGCGCCATTGCTTTATCTTTCAGTGCGGCGTGGTCGGTTCAATGCCAGCATCTTCTTCCTTTTCCATTCTGCGGCTTAACTTCTTCCCCAAGTTTATTCTACGCAATCAAAGCCAAAGTTAAAACCTAGCAATTCAGTTCTTTATTAGAGCTTCGTATCTAAAGCACTGTGCGAACTTCTTCCTTCTCTCTCTTGTGTTGCATATTGTTATCGAATAGGGGTAGGTAATTATGTGAGTTAATTTGCTTCATAACTCGCACTTTAACTAGCTAGGGTTATTAAAACCCTGCAGCTATACATGCTTTTGAATGTGAACTAGTTCTAATGTTATATATTTGTTAGTATTAAATAGTCTCATATTAGCCCTTGCTACCCCATTTAATTGTCCTCATTATTCTTCTACTTATCATTCATTTACTGCGACTATATTTTGCTGCAAATTTTTTCATGTATTCCAGTGTGAAATGGACATGTTTCTCTACATCATTCAAAAGCTATATGTTTAGATTTTCTGTTTATTATTTTCTTTATTCAATTTCAAAATCAAGATCAATTATATGAATTATATTTTTTATATATAATTACCTACAGTAGCAGAAGGTCAGCAATTTCTGTGTCATTTGTTCTTCGCGAATGCCAATTCTGAGCAATTGAAACTTCCTTTGCCGTCGCTGAGAAGAAACAGTTTGATGCAAATTTAACAATTACATTTTTATCATCTTTCTTTCATATTCTTTTTAATTTTCATGGTTGAATTTTTCTAAAGCAGATACAAACTATTGACAAGTTAGATTCATCATATATGTAGAAGAGATCAATTGTCTATGAATATATATCTACCGACCTTTAAGAATAAGGAGTTTCATTGTTGAAGGTTGAAGAGAAATTTGGCGAACCAAGACCGAAGGGACAGCAAAACTCTGCACTGGGAAAGCAGCAATGAGAGACGTAAGATGAATAATATTAGAAGTCCAAAAGAAGCAGATTTCCCATTAAAACAGGAAAATCATGACAAAGCGAAAGCTTCAACTTCATCCAGCAGCTCAGCAGCACAATGGCTAAGATTAAAGGATCCAAGGATTGTTCGAGTATCGCGAGCCTTTGGAGGAAAAGATCGGCACAGCAAGGTGTGCACGGTGAGAGGTTTGAGAGATAGGCGAGTCAGGCTTTCGGTACCGACGGCTATTCAGCTATATGATCTTCAAGATAGGCTAGGGTTCAATCAGCCCAGCAAGGTTGTGGATTGGTTGCTTAACGCAGCTAAGCATGAAATTGATGAACTCCCACCTCTGCAAATTCCACCAGGAAGCTTCAGCCTATGCCATCCATCATCTGCAATAACTTCTAATAACAATGAAGTTACCACTTCTCAACCTAATGAAGAAGGGTTTCACATCAATGAGAGTATTCCTCACTTGGAAGGATCAAATTCAATCGTGTCAAAGTCTAAAGTTTCAGGAGAAGTGGTTGCTGAGAAAGCAAATCGGAATAGAAGGGAAGAGGATAGAGACAATATATTATCAAGAGCAAATAATCATTATCCCTCCTTCTTGGGTTTGTTGAATACTATGCCACTTGGTTATAATGTTAATAACCAATGGGAGCCTAATCCAAGCGATGTTTCACACTCAGGAAACCTTGGATTTGCAAACCAGACAGATTTACACAGCATTAATGTTGCGCCTTTCCCAGCATTATCAACCTTGTCTTTATCAACTGGAGCAACACAGCCCTATTTCCCTTCACATATTGGGGCAATGGACATGGATCCAAGGCAGATCAATCAGTATCAGATGTTGAGCTCATCAGATTCTCTGATAAGTGCTTCTGTTTACACTATGAGCCAATTTGTGAAGCCATTCAGCTTGAGTATGATGACTCCCAGATTTCTCCATTCACCGAATAGCAGTGAAAGTCAATCCCGTAATAAAGACCAGGATTTTGCTTCCAAGTGATACGCAAATAAGAGAGGGGTTATCAGAATTGATCTCCTAATTCCTCAGAAAATAAGCATGGATGAGGATAGTGATCAGAAATTAAGTTCACAATCACATAGAGAAGATATTCTTCTAGATGGGTTTTAAATAATCACTTCGTTCGTGAATTGATGCTTGACTTTCTGCTGTTTTCTGCTTTTATAAGTGACCTTTTGTTAATTATTCTGTGATCAGTCAGAAATTATGTCATAAAAAAGTAGGTGAATCTACTACACTCCCGTTGGTTTTTCAAGGGCAAGAACACTCCCTCGAGTGTTAATGATTTGCTCATCTAAGAGCATGCACAGATGGATTTGGAAGTATTAATATTTATTTATTTCGATGATAATGGTGTTATTTAGCTGCTGGACATCTTATGCGTTTGATCGATTGAGGCAGGATTCTGCAACATATGTTTTTAAGTTTGTATGTCATGAGATGAAGAATTATAGCAAAAGAAAGTACCTTGTCGTCCGTTAATTTCTGCCTCACACTCACCAGTGCATCACGCACGTTTTTCTAGAGGGTGAACATGTGTTTATCAATAGTTGAACATGTGTTTATCAATAGTTTAGTCAGTCATATGTGGTGCATTCTGGCGGGGTTTATATGCTCTCTCTCTCTCTCTCTCTCTCTCTCTCTCTCTCTCTCTATATATATATATATATATGTAAAATTCTATGGATATTTCTCTTAGTTAGATATTTTTACCATTATATCTACTTGGGAGATTTATTTTCCAATTTCTTGACCAGTAAAATGAGAATCTTAAAATAAATTCAATAGTAAAAGAAAATTTCAATCTTTTGAGAAGTAGCACTTTGCACCCATAAAAAAATCCAAAATTATTGGGAAGAAAATTGATAGAGGGGATTACTGGTTTGCATCATTTATCAAGGCAGATTTTGACACAAGTACTTGAAAAAAGGAAAAGGTTAAAAATATCTTCCTTTCTTTTTGGGTAAACAAATGGGGCCAAAGGGCCAAAAAACAAAAGCTAGGAAGAAACTACAGCAGGGGGTACACAAGCCCCCAGAACATCACTTATCTCAAGAAGACCAGAAATACTAGAAGGAGCATCCTGCCATAACTGGAAAATCTGATCTTGGAGAAATCCAACCCCAGCCAAAGCATCGGCAGGTTTGTTGGCTTGTCTAAGGATATGCTTGAACCTCATAGACCAGCCTCTCGAATGCATGAGCCTAATAGCATTAGGAACCTGGTTACTGCTCTAAAGTGGTTCCTAGATATTCTTCAGTGGCGTAATAACGCCCAAACAATTCGACTTCATCTCCAAAGAACGACAGTCATAGTCCCAGGCCAACTTCAAATCCAAATAAATTCCCCACAGCTCAGCGTTCATCACAGAGCAATTACCAAGGTTACGACTGAACCCAATCATCCACTCGCCCTTACTTTTACGAGCCACACCAGCACATCCAGCTCAGCTTCACCCCATCTTGAGAAGGCTTACACCAATCTGCCCCCTCCCCTTTGACACGGGCGTGCAATAATCCAAGTCCGTGACACCTTGCTTTGGTTACGACTATTACTCAAAGGCCTCTTCTCCTTAGAGGCTCCAAAATTATCTCTGTAGCGAAGAATAGTAGAAACAGGGTCGTGGCATCTCTCGAAATTAATGTCAAAGAGGCAGCCATTACGCCATTTCCAAAGTAACCGCACTCCAGTTCCCAAGTTATAGCCCAGGGATGGTAGGCGCCCATTTCAGTTTTGAGATTGAGAGTAAACCAATCTTTAAGGTTACAATTGAAATCTACCACGTAAAGAAGCCTTCACCAACTTGACCCAAATAGCCTGAGCAAATCTACAATCACGAAGGACATGGAGGGCGTCTTCCTTGACCCTGTAACCCCATTCACCGTAAGGGCTGGAGCGAGACCGTATGCTGCGATTATCATTAGTGAGGAGTTTATTCTGAAGGGCAAGCCAAAGGAAGCAATCCACTGTCTCAGGGCCACGCCGTCCCTGTATGTGGTGGAAGGTTCGTATTGAGCCCATATGCACTCTTGACCGAAAATTTCCCCACCGCATCCCCCTTCAGGCGCAACGATCAAGGCCCATGCAGCTTAAGGATTATCTCATTGGGAAGAAAGGCTCTCATTCTGTCAAAACGCCGGTTTTTTGAGCTAAATCCATCGGGGGTGAAAAAAAATGAGCCAAATCCGTGTGATAGAAAAGAATTACACGCAAATGCTATAGATTATAAGGAAGTCGGATTCATTGGGTCTGATTTACAATTAACATATTTTTTTAAAAATAAACAGCTTGAAGTCGGGACCAACGGTCTGACTTCAAACAAAATAATATATATATATATATATAGTCTGCCATGAAGTCGAACTTGATAGGTCTAACTTCATGGCAGCTTATTTTTTAAATGATATACTGAAGTCGGACCCAATCCGACTTCATGGCAACTTATTTTTTAAATAATATATTGAAATCAGACCCATTAGGTCCGACTTCAGTCTACCATACCTAAAGCTCGCATGCATGCAGGCTGTTTATGGGATTTAAATCCCGTGAGCTAATTTCTCCCACCCATTTCAATTTATTTCCCTTCCTCCCCTTCTTCTTTTCCCTCTCCCTCTCCTTCTCTCATCAAGCTCTGCTTCTCTTCCATTTATCCCACGCAATTCATCATAAGCTCTCTTTCCCTTCCATTAACTACTCACCACCCATGACTGGTTCAAATCCAATGAACAAAGTCTTTGTTTTTTAAATTTTTATTTGAAAGTTGAGATTCTTATATAAATTGGTTCTAAGTTTTAACATTTGAAGACTCTTCATATTTTATTTCATTTCTTAGAAGAAGTTTTACAAAGTTGGTATCATCTGGTCGTGCAAACAAGGAGGTAAATGTGATTGTATTTAAGTTTCGTAATAATAATTATAAATATTTTATTTATTTATTTATTTTTATTGTCAAATTTAAATCTTTTAAGGGTTAGTGTGGGTAATATATTTTATAAGGTTATTTAAGAAGATAAATAAATAATATGTATAATTAATTATACTATTAAGAATTAAGTAAATTTGACTTGAAACATATATCTTTTTATGAAGAGAAGTAATAATAAAAGAATGTGAAAATAATGGTTGAAAAAATTCATTTAAAAAAATAATGTGAATTTAACATGTGTGAAAAGTATTTAATAAAAATAAGAAAATAGCAATTTAATACAAATTTTGAGCCATATCCCATAAAAAAATAAATTTTTATTAAAAACCACTTCTAAAAATATTAATTACCCATATCCCATACTTGTGCGGAAATCGGAATCATCCATTTCGACTTTTTTTTCTTTTTTCTTTAATTTTATTGAAAGATCATGCTGGATAAGACAGAGATAGAAAGAAATTTTGTAGAGGGGTAGGTGAGGCGTGAGTCAGAAAATATATATGAATTATTATATAATATATATATATATATATATATCACTATAAAAAAATTGACTTTTAGCGGCGAAGCTAAAATGTCACCACTAATAAGTTTTAGTGGCGACATCTTTTTCCCCACTCTACTCTAGTAACACTAATATTTTTTAAAAGCGATAAAGTGTCGCCACTAAAAGTCGATACTACAAATATATAACAGCGACTATAGTATAGTCGCCACTAAAACTTATTACAATTTAAGTGAAATAAGTGTCGCCGCTAAATGAAAAAGTATTAGCGACAATATAGGTTGTCACTATAAGTACACATTTAGTGACAATAGTTTGTTGTGGGAAAAAATAATTAGTGACACCACTAAAATCATTGCTATATATATTTAGCAACGACTTATTGTTGTAGATAAAAATAATGTCATTTGTCACTATAAAGAAACATGTAGCGACAACATTTGTTGCGGGTGAAAATGAATTAGCAACATAGTCATAGTCGCCACTAAAGATTTTTAGTGATGACATGTGGTTGCCACTAAAATGAATTAGTAACATAATTATAGTCACTACTAAAAATTTTTGGTGACGACATGTTGTCACTAAAAGTTTGTAGGGATGATATTATACTCGTCACTAAAGATATTTAGTAACAAGAAATTATGGTGACTAAAATGAAAAAGTGATGGCATTTTTTTGTACCAATTAAGTTTTAGCCGCAACATTTGGTATTGCAATAAAGTTTTAGTGGTAATTATTTTATTTTTCATACTAAAAATAGGCCTTTTAGTGTCAAAATTTATTGCTGCTAAAGGTAAATATATATATTAAAATGAATAATGTACATTGAAATTAAATTAACATTGAAGAAAATTAAAACGTCCTACATGTTGACATGTTAAAAAATAAGTGACATGTTCAAGAAGCATTAATTTCTTAATATTGTATATCATAATAGTATTATAATTATAAGTGCCTTCATAATGTCCTACATGTCAGAACCTATATTGAAATATCTATTAGAACATGAAATGATGGCATAAATTGATACATCAAAATGGCCATCAACAAAAAAACATAAATCCATCTTTTCTTTACCTAGCTTGTCTACAAGAGGAGTCATTGGTCGAAGCATTCTGTCCCTATTGATAAAAAATAACATTAATCATATACTGTTATTGTTTAACATAACATTAAAGTCGAAAATCATTTACAAGTACCTGTTGCATGGTGGCTATAAGATTAGCCAATTGAGCTTGAATCTCTGACTGAACCCGTTGTTACATTGTAGCCCACTCTTATTGAAGCTTCTTTTCCATCTCAGCTTACATTTCCTCCCATAACCTTTCCCGCTCTTCTTGTAATTTTCTCTCCATTTCAGCTTGCATTTGTTCCATCCTTGTTGAAACCTTTGAATCCACTTCTGTTGAGTCCATAATTCTCTTCTTTGTCAATTTCTTTCTATATCCTTTCTCCCTAACATACCCTGACCTCTCCCCCAACACGGTGGCCAAAATTTAATCTCCTATTAATTGATTCTCATTATCTTCTGCTTCTTGCTGGTAAACTAGTTCTTGAATGCGCCCTTAGTGATATAACAATAGATAAACACCATAAACAATAAGGCAATGAAATAAATAATTGAAGCTTAATGATCTATAGCAATTTACATGGATTTCTTGTGACTTGGGATCTACCCATTCCACTTCTCCATCCTTGTTCTTACAGGTGTGTTGAAGTTCCCAAACTCGGTCAGGGGGTGCCACTTCTCCGGTAATGGGATCTCTCTACAATATTTATTGGATGATAATCCATGCTACTGTAGAGGGAATGACACAAGAAGAACTGTTTAAAAACTTTTTAAGTACAACATAAATACTTATTGTAGACTCCTCAACCTCTGCAAATGAGCGAGTACCACATGTATGCTTTGTCACTTGCCTTGCCCTGTTTGTTTTATTCCTGTTACTTGTAGCCTATAATTGGATGGTATTATGATGTAAACACAGAGCAAACAATCCAACAAGTTCTTGTTAGAAAATAAATTACCTTGAACTCTGAACTTTCCCAATAATGCATCAGCCACTCCCAATCATCACAGCTAATGTTACTTGGTCGAGCAGCCTCCTTCTCTTTAATTGTGTCGCACTTAGCATACTCTGCATGCACGTCAGCCTTCTAAGATTGGTATAGTCGACACAATGTTTCAATACAAGTTCCATTTAATCTCTATTCAGGGCACCCATCGCGAACATCAAATTTGTCCTCTATAAAACATAAGAAACCAAACTTATTAACTAATAGAGGAACACTATAAATGCTACATAGCAAAAAATGACCCACAAATGTAATGTAATACCTTTACTTTTAACAATAAAGTGTCCCCGTATTTGGCATAAACTTTGGCCTAATCACCATCCCTAAAAGAGACTGTGGTCCACACCACATGTCCACAGTAGTTGGCAAAGTCACGGGCTCTGTCTCCAACAGGTCTATATGAGTTCTCAAGGATGTAAACTTTGATCTTAGAATCATATTTTATCTTCATGTCTACTGATATGCTCTTATATTTTTCCCTACCCTTCTTAGTTGTGCTGCAAGAAGCTACTGTATGTGAGAAAAAGTAAACAAATTAATCATTAGTGTATATACATAGCAAAAGTGTAATAAAAAAAGCATTATTTCCATGAAATGATACCTGAACTACTCGACACCTGTGATCGTTGTGCAGGAGGCAAATCATTATAGATGGTTTGTCTATCCCTCTGTGGTAGGAGTGGCGAGAGTGCATCTCCTAACTCCAAATCCCCTTGTCCATGCTCAGGTGAGAGTGCACCTCTTGGCACTAAATCCCTCTGTGTAGCTTAGTTGATGTCACCTCTCCAGTGGGGTTATATCGACCTCAGCCATTACCCGGCCCAATGCCTCGTCCTCCTCGACCTCCCAACCTACCTCGTGCTGAACTTGACATTTGTTACCTTTTGTCCATATATAGTATAAGTAACAAGATGCGATGAAACAAATATTAATGGTAAACAAAAGTAAACAATAAAACACATACATAATAAGGATATAGAAAAAAAAAAAGTAAGTAAACAATATAAAACATATATGACACAAAATATACTAAACTTCAAATATTGTAACCACACAATCATACAATAGGGATGTTTGTATAATAATTATAAATTTTTCAAATATTTAGTAAGATTGACACTAATCTTGATCACATTCAGTGTCTATAGTGTTTTCTGTATCGTCATCATTAAGCAAATCTTCTCCTTCTTTTTCATTGGTGGACCTAATCTCATCATTGTCATTAATGAAATCATCTACCACATCCCTTGCATTATGCCCACTTGTTTGAACATTTATACTTGTATAGCTAAGTATTTCTGGTTCAATATCATCCTGATGTAGGAGGACCACAAGGTCAACGCCCATGTCATCATTCCAAATTGGATTTAATTAGACTACATCTTGTTGATATGCCTCATCAAGAAGGAGACCATCATTCTCGCCACTTTCTTCACCTTCTTCCACCTCTGAAAGGCTAAAGAGGTCACGAGAATTTGTCTTTACGACAATTAGCCATTCCATGTCAATGATGTCTCTCAGGTAGAACACTTGTTCTGCTTGACTAGCCAAGACAAATGGCTCATTTGTATTCAACGAATGCCGAGTATTTACACTTATGATGCCAAACTTGTCAACTTTGTATCCTTTTCCTAGGTGACCTACATCCCACCAATGACATTTGAAAAGATATACTTTCTTATTCCCAATATATGAAAACTCATATATGTCTTTTAAGATGCCATAATACTCTTTCCCTTTGTCTGAGTGATCCCCTTTCACAAGAACTCCAGCGTTGTCAGTTTTTCTCCCTAAGGCACGATCTCTTGTATGAAATATAAAACCATTGACCAAATAAGTAGAAAAATGATGCACTGTTTTGCCTGGGCCAAGTGCTAGACTGATAAGGTCGTCATTAGCTTGGCCCTATGTGTGTAACAGTAAAACTTGCATAAATTAACCATACTCTATTATCGTTTATTTGGACAAAAGGATCATGACTCAAAATATGCTACTCAACAAAGGAACCTACTTGTGCACAATACCATTTGGTAAAGTTCTCAGTAGTTGAAGTTTGAGTTGCAATCTCCAGTTGGTGCTCCTTACATTGTAATTACAGTAAGAAGTTAGAAAATATTTATGGTAATTTTTGTCATAGAGATTGGCAAAGGAGTGATAACTTACTCCATGAATGGCAAAACATCTATGGAATTTTGCAGCACATACATGCAAGCTTGATGGAACTCTACCTCAGGCAAAGTAATGGAATCATAACGCCTTCTTGCCTTCCCAATTTGGTTGAAAATGGACTTGCTGCCATTGTCTATAGGTCCATCATCATTTCTAAGAGGCTGATTAAATTTGGTTGGCATATCCTTTAAATAACAAGAACAAAAGGTAAGGCATTCGTCAACTAAATAACCTTCTGTAATTAAACCTTTTAGACGAGACTTGTTACGAACATAAGATTTAAGCATGTGTAAGTACCTACATAAAAGGCTGATGGTTGAAAAGAGAAATAGTTTGGAAGATTTGAGAAATTGAATAAAATGTATATTGAAATATAATATCTCTCAATAGGGTACATTCATTGATATTGCACTAGTCCACCAAGCATCGCCTTTTTTGGTAAGTGAATGGGCAAGTGAACCATGACATCAAAGAAAGCTAGTGAAAATACCATTTCCAATTTGCATAATATGAGTGCAATTTGGGTTTCAAGTTGTTCTAGATCTTTAATTTTTAGGCACTTAGAACATAAATTCTTGAAAAATTTACCTAACTTTATTATCGGCTCTGACACTTCCTTAGGCAACAGATCACGTATTGTAATTGGAAATATGTCTTGCAATAATACATGGTGGTCATGGCACTTTAATCCAAATAATTTTTTATCATGAACATGCACACACCTTGAAATGTTTGATGAGAAGGCATTTGGAACCTTTATAAATTTGCCAAGAAGTTGCACACCTTTGATTTCTCATGTGGGGACAAGGCATAGCAAGCTGCAGGCATTAATACTCTATTCCCATCCTCTATTGGATGCAACTGTTGCCTTATTCCCAAATCTACCAAGTCATACCGTGTGACGACCCTAAGTTCTAATATCAGTGATTATGGCTAAATACTCAATTAATAAGTAATTATCAAGGTCTGGAGTCGTTGCAACTAATCACATTAATATAAATATAGAGACATTTAAAACCTTGATACCATTAGGATCATCATCTAACAACCATACGGAGACATGCATAAAGGGTTTGTACCATTATTAAAGGTTTAGGATTCACCCATTAATCAATTTCAACCCACAAAACATTTCACCAATGTCCCCATACCATACCCTAACATTAGCCTCACTGAAATTAGGGTTTATAGGTCAAATATAGGAGTTTGAGGACCTGCGCCGTGACTTGGGACCTTCCCGCCGCGGCTAAGTTGGGTTCTGGAGCTCAAAAATCAAGTTTTTATACTTGCACCGCGGCTCAGAACTTTTGCGCCGCGGCCAAGTTACTATCGCCGCAGCGAGTTGGACCTGCGCCGCGGCCAACCTATGTGGCGCCGCGGCGAGTTTTGCTATTGTAACCTCCCTAATTAATTTTCTCGACTCGCGCCGCGGCGGGACTTCTTGCGCCGCGGCGAGGTTACGTTCTGTCACCCCCTGGGCGATTATTTTCACTCTGCGCCGCGGCGTCCCTCGCCACTGTCACTCCCTAGGCCGCGGCGAAGCCTTCTTGGCCGCGGCGTGACTCCCTTCTGTTGCTATTTTCCCTCTATTTCGCCCCCTACACTCCATTTCTCTTCTTAGGGACACTCTAAGGTCACTTCTCCTCATTTTATGTGGCTCTAATGAGACTTATCTACCCTTTTTACTTAGCCATGCTTCCATTTCCAATTCAAAACTTATTTGCCCATTTCTATTCTCTAATCACCCTCTATTAGCAAGTTTATAAAATAGCAACAACAGAATATACATGAATTACCAGCGACTATCCTTTAATACTCAATCAATAGGGGTTCCATACAATGGGGGTTCATACCAATATCTCAAGAGTTACATTCCCATTGACAACCATATTATAGATCAACAAAGTTTACAGCAGATCATATGAATCCATACATCAAATACTAAGTCAAGAGGGGGTCTAACCCTTTAGTACATACATTCTCAATAAATCAAATGTTCAAGCCTACACTTGGCAATGCAGATACATGATGATGCTATACATTAAGGAATACAAAATTAGCATCTATACTAGCTAAGTCAGCCCAAGTGTAGCCATCTCCCCATAGGTTGAAGCTTATGGATTTTCATCCACTTGCTTACCCTTATCCTTACCCGAGGAACCTTCACCTGAAATATTGATCCCATAACACGGGGTGAGATATAAATCTCAGTAACCAAAACAATTCCATCATATAATCCAGTTTAATCAACATATATGCATAAATCAAAATCCATATCAGAATTATATCAGTCATTTCAGCAAATGAAACAATTAGGCTATCATGATTACTATCCCATACTAGCAATCATATAATTAACATGTTAAAGGCCATTAACACCGGGAGAGGCCCGTCCACGGCACCTACTCCCTATTGAGCACAACCAGGGCTCAGTGCATCTGGGGTTGATCATACCCGGTGCTCGATCATAGCACATGCACGGGTGGCAGCCGCACCACAGCTCCACCATGGACTCACAAGGTCCAATCATAATATAATAGATAGCCAACCAATTCATTCAGCATTTCAAATCATTCATATATAACAAATATGAAATTAAAATAGATACATGCATGGAATTAATGTAAACCCCGGTTACCTCACTTGCAGACAATTGCAACAGCCACCACAAATCCCAAATTCGGATTCAAGTGTCTCCCACCAGAATTCTCAATGTTTCACCCAAAATCCTAAGCAAATTCGTATAGAATTAGTACCCATAATATAAATTAGCTATAGGGGTCTCAAACCAACAAAGAAAGCATCAAAATGGGGGGTTTAAAGTCACCAAATACCAGCCCCAACCTCAACCTACGAATTTCACCAAGAAAACCCCCAAACACTCACTTTTTAGATTTTGGGTATAATGAAATCTCTCCAAATGAAAAACTAATCGGACCAAATTAAAGAGAAAGATGAGGGGATTAAGTTGTATAACTATTACCTTAGCCAAATCTTGCTCCAAATGTGAGAAAATGCAGAATTAAGTCAAGAACCCTAGCCTCCTCTCCTCACCTCCGAATTTCTCTTCTATTTTTGTGTTTCAGCAAATGAAGGGAAAGGTGGCTGAAGCATTAGGGTTTAGATGGGTTTAAGTTGGGTCAAAAGGTTGGGTCATGGGTTGCTCCAAGTCCAAATCCAATTGGGTTTCAGATTTTGCTTATTGGGCCAGTTTCTAAGTGTTGGGCTGCATAATTCTGTTGGGCCACTTTTCACACATTGGGTTGCTGAAGTTTAATGAGTTTTTGGCCTAATTTGAAGAGCTCAAGGGCTTGGGTCTGCACAAAGATCATTAGGCCACTTAATTGAGCCTATCCAAGATAAATCTTGGGTCTCTATCTCATTAAATTAGTTTGGGTCTACCTCTAATTCATTGGGCCTCCATTAGCCTCTTATCATGATTCCTTCATTTGGAACTAGGTGAAGTTTCTATCCCAAATAAATTCTTAACCCAGATTAACAATTTTATCTCTCTAGAATACCTATTCCCTAACTTGCCCAATTATGCTCTATTAATTATCCTTAATTAATCTTAATCCATAATTAGCACCTTAATTAATTTCGGGGTGTTACATACCGACTCTTCAATGTGTCTTTGGTCTTTCCAGCCATACCCATTACTGTTGAAATGAGGTTTTCAGACACATTCCGCTATATATGCATGACATCTAGGTTGTGTCAAAGTATGAGGGTTTTCCAGTATGGTAATTGAAAAAAAATACTCTTCTTCCTCCAATTATAAGTATTGGTTGGGTGATCACGCTTTCTCTTTTGTCCTTTTCCAAAGCTTACATTGCCTAATGCTTCTAATTGCTTTAGTGCTCCAACTCCGGATAAAGGTATAAGTGCTCTTGTAGTTTCAACCTTCCCATCAAAAGCCCTCTTATTTCACCGCCAGGGATGAGTAATAGGTAAGAAGCGGTGATGGCCCATGAAGCATACCTTGCTACGCAAAGAAATTGAATGCGTGTTCTTATGACAACAAGGGCATGCTAACTTCCCTTTAGTTGACCACCTTGAAAGGTTTCCATATGCTGGGAAGTCATTTATTATCCACAATATGGCTACTCACATCTTAAAATTGGATTGCGAATAGGCATCATATGTCTCCACCCCTTCCTCCCACAAATGTTGTAGCTCTTCAATCATTGGTTGTAGATATACATCTATTTCATCACCTGGACACCTAGGACCTGGAATTAGACGTGTCATCACAAAGTATGGTTGTTTCATGCAATGCCAAGGAGGTAAATTATAAGGAACCAAAACCACTAGCCATATACTATGTGCAGTGTCACACTTTAAATTCAACCGCGTGGCGCCTTAAAAGAGGAAACTTTTCAAAAGAAATTTCGATTTTCAAAAACAACTTAAACCGAAATTAAAATAGTAGAAGTAAAAAGGTAACAGGTTCAGGAGTCGCCACTAAAATTTTAATTTTTGAAAAGGAAAAACTTTGGAAAAGCCTTTTTATGAGAAAAATGGTCTGCGAATTAGAAAATGGATTCGGGAGTCAATTGTAAATGGGGAAAGTGTTAGACACCCCACTACACTCGTTACTAAGAACGGTTACCCTAAGTCAGTTGTGCAAAATTAAAATGGCCTTAATTCTATTTTAATTCTCTATAACAAATTATATGCAAAATAAAAAATAAAGCGATTAAAAGAAATAAAGTTAAAAGTAAAAGAGAAAGAAAATTAATAGTAAAATAAAATAGAAAGAAATTCAATATGTAAAATAAGTAGGAAAGGAATAAAATTTAAAGTAAAATAAGATGAAAAGAAATTAAACTAAAAAATATTTATTTACAAAGGCGGACTTAATCTAAGGATTTAAGATGAGAGCTTAGGGCCTACGTACCCTACAATAGGAATCAAAGTCCACGTAGTTCGAATAGAGATTGAATTTGTTAATTGGTTCTTTTTTTCTTTGTCTTATGTTTTGTTTTTGTCTTTTCTCATTTTTCCTTGTTTTTGTTGATTTTTTTGTATGTTCTTTATTTTTTATTTTTCTTTTACATTTAATTAATTTTTTTTTGTTTGGGTGTTATTTTTTTCTACGAAAATATGAAGAAAATAAATTACTTTTTTTTCTTTAACAAATAAAACGATTTTTGAAATTGCTTGATATGTTTTGATTTGTCAAAAACAAATTTAATTTTACATTTCTTGCATTTTCGCTTTTTCTCTCCTTCTTTCTTTATCATGTTTTTTTATTTTTTATTTTTGTCCTTTTTTCTTTATTTTATTTAATTTATTGTTTTTATAATTATTTATTGTTTTTGTTTTTATTACCCTTTTTTTGTTTTTTGTCTTATGTTGTTTTTGTTTTATTCTTGTTTTTTTTCTTTCTCTTTTTTTTTGTTATTTTTTCTTTTCTATTTTTATTTCTTTTTTTGTTACTGTTTTCTTTTTCTATTTGTTTCTTTTTTGGTTAAATTTTATTTTGTGTTTTATTTTGTTTTTTCTTCTTTTTTGTTTTTATTTCTATTTATTTTTGTTTTGTTTGTGTTTTATTTTTATTTTTATTTTTATCTCTTTTCTTTGTTTTTTATATTGTTTCTGCCTTTGTTTTTGTTTCGTCTTTGAATTTTTTGTTTATTATTTTTTTTGTTTTTGTTTTTTCATTATTTTTTTAATTTTTTATGACATTAAAAAGGATTTTTTTTAATTTTCTTTAATTCTTATTTGATTCTCTCATGATTTTTAAATTTTTTTATTATTTATTTTTTTTCTTGTTTTGACTTTCATTTTTTTTATAGTTAATCTTTTCTTCTTTTTCTTACCTTTTATTTTTAATGAAATTCTTTTACTAGAATTAATTTTTGTTCTTGATTTTTTATTTCTTTTGTCATGCTTTTTTATTTTTGTTTCACTTTTTTCCTTTTTTTTTGGTTGTTCTTTTTCGTTGTCGTTGTTGTTTTTTTTAATAGGTTTTAATTTTTGATTCTTTTTGTGTTATTTATTTTTTAATACTTTGTTTTGTTTTGTTTTTTTTTTTTTGTTTTCATTCTTATTCTTTGTTAGTTTGTTTTTGTTTATTTTTGTCATTTTTTTGTTATTATTGTTGTTTTTTTTTTTCTTTTTTTTTTTCTTTCTATTTTTCGTCGTTATTATTTTTTGCTTTCTAGTTGTTTCTATTTTTATTTCTTTTTGTTATGGTTCTTGTTTTTATTTATTTATTAATTTTTATTTTGTGTTCTATTTTGTCTTTCTCTTTTTTCTTTTTCTTTTTGTTTATTTTTGTTCATCTTTGTTTTTTTTTTAGTATTTTTTTTTCTTCCTTGCCTTTTGTTCTTCTTTTTTTCTAAATTTATTTTATCTTTTGTTTTTCAAAAGGACAGTTTTCTAAAAATTGATCCTTGAATTTTTAGTACAATGCTTTTCAAACATTTGCAGAATAATCTTTAAGAAAGGAGAAGGCAAATATTTGGAACTCGATTTAATTTTTAGTGAAAAGCTCCTTTTTTTATTAACTTTTTTTTGGTGATTTTTTTTAATCCTTCTTTTTATTAAAAATTTTCTTTAAAGAATCATTTGCTGAAGGCCCTTAAAACCCAAAATACTAAATGTAAATTCAAAGCCCAAAGGGCACCAAGGAGGCTTATAGGCTTATTGCCACACATGACCTTTTGGTTGTTCCTATGTGCCTAAGGGGATATAAAATCCCACACGGCCATACTAGTAACTTAGAGAATAACAAAGCTACTTTAAAACTAAAATAGTGTAACACTATCAGGTTTCCTGTACCAAATTATTAATCCCACATTTTCTTAAGCATTTCATCAAATAGTTGCCAAACTGATTTCATCTATGTTGAACTACCCCAATTTATATGCTCCAATTGACATTACCCACACCTCTAAGAGAAAGTCCTAAATCTATACCAGCAAACAGAGATGAAGTATAAAAATAAAATATATACATATATATACATAAATGAAAATAAGGTGATTTGCTAAAATGGTTAAATGTACAGAGATGAAACTAGCTGCCCATGCATTATTCGACAATCTTAGACTAACCAGAACATGCTTCAGAAACAAATAGTAATTAAACCGGAAAAAATGAAGCACAGGTGAGGACATCTATGACTACTTGGTTGAATGAAACCTATGACATGTCATTCAGCAATCCAAAACCCGAAATAAAATCAATCAATAGCAAGTTATTCAACAATCCCAAAAGTAAACAGAGTAAGTCTTAAAAGCATATTGGAATTAACCCAATCAAAACAGAATGGAGACCAAACTTTCATGTAGAAATGGTTAACCGATTGTTCAAAATTACTAATGCATCACCCAGCAATCTAAGGCCAGCAAATTATTTGCTCCAGAATGGAATGAAATTAAATCGACATCTAACTTGTATTTTTGCTAGAATCTAGAATGCCTCGCTTACCTTCGAGCCCTAGCCAGCCCCTTTCTCCCCTGTTCCTCAGCCTCAAGTTTCTTCTTTTGTCTGTCTCTCGTGCTGGCCTTCTCCTCTGAACCGATCAATCAAACATTTCTTTCCTTTCCTCGCTAAAACCCAAACTCAACCCTTCCCTTCACATCAGATCATCAGAATCTCCTTGACTTCCTCTCCAGAAAAGAGATCGAAAGATCGAAGGTCCTCTTTTTTTCGTTCTTTGTCACTCTCCGGTATATCAAAGCCTAAAAATCCCCTTCTCCCTCACATCCTTCTCCCCGAAAATCCTTTTCTCCCTCAATCTCTCTTGACTCTCCGTTTTCTCCAAAATTCCCCCTTCTCGCACATTCCCTTGCTTCTTATAAGCATTTCCCCGTATGGTCCCCTTCTCTCCTCGTACGGGTTATCGTTGCGCTTCTTTGCTCCATAAATTTGCAGTACCAACACTTACCTTCAGTACGATTTCGCCCCTTCGAATTCCAAAATGTCTGCAGGAGAGGATCAGAGCAGAGAGAGAGGGGACCAGAGCCGTCTAGGGTTTTTCTTCCTTTTGTTTTGTTTCCTTTCGGGCTTCATATTTGGGTTAGAGAAGTAGAAGGTTCGGGATTCATAGGCTAAACGAAACGGGCCTCCATTTTCCTTAATTAGTTCTTCCAAGATGGGCCTCCATTTCAGTTCAACCATTTTGTTTGCACTGTTCTTTAAGTTCTTTTCAATTTTTTTAGTCCAATTTTGAGTTGTTTGGGTTAGACCCCTTTTTTTGATTTTTTTTTAATATCTAGTTTGAGTATGTGGATTTCAGGATTTGGGCCATTCCTGGGTAGTTTAAAGGACTGGCTTTAAGATTTGGGTCCTATATCCCTTTTTTAGTATTGGAACTTAAAATTGTTTTTTTTAAGGATATTAGGTTTTTTTTTTTAACTTACTCTTTGGGTTTAAGCTTAATATATTTAAAACAATGAGCTTTTCTCTTTCTTTTTTTTCATTATTATTTTTTTTGGAACATAGATACCATTTTTTTTAGAACTTCTTTTGTAAATCTGGTTTTTTTTTTCATTCATTTTTTATAGGAATTTTCTTTCTTTTTCTTCCTTATATTTTAGTATTTGATTTTTTTTATTAGTTTTTTTTTATTTTCTTTTGGGAAAATGTAACTTTGAATTTTCTTCTTCTTTTTTTTTCCTCTTTTTTTCTTTTACTTTTATTTGTCTGATTTTTATATTATTTTGAAATATATCTGGACAAAATACAGTGTTCACAGTTGCCCCTCTTTACTTGTTTCTTAGGCAAAGAGATTGAAAATGTAATTTTTAATGTTTTTGCATAAGGAACAAGTAAATATAAGAACATGTATTTTGTCTGAAATGATTTAATTGTCTCCTGATATTAGGGGACAATAAACAAGAGGGCAGAAGCGACCCAAACAAAAACATGGTATTTTCAAGTTGCCCTTCTTTGCTTATTCTTTAAGCGAGGAGATCGGAAATGCAATATTTGATATCCTTAGCTTAAGAATAAGTAAATATGGGAGCATATGTTTTGTTTGGGGAGCTAGTAGATTAAAGGTAGTTAACTTACCTGGGGGTGATTGTACTTGATAAAAGATGCTTGCAAGTACAAGGCTTTCGAACGTGTGCTTAGTTTATACAAAGTTTTTGGGTGCCTATTGTGGTGGGAATTTTTGTACCTATCTTGGCAGGACTTTTAGAATGCCTGTTCTGGAAGGACTTTAAGGGTCTGTTCTGGGAGGAGTTTGAGTTCCTGTTTTGGTATAGGACTTTATTTATACCTGTTCTGGCAGGACTTTGGGTACCTGTTCTTGCAGGACTTTTGGTGCCTATTCTGGTAGGACTTTGGTTGCCTATTCTGGTAGGGCTTTGGGTGCCTGTTCTGGCAGGACTTTTAGTGCTTATTCTGGCAGGACTTTTAGTGCTTATTCTGGCAGGACTTTGGTTGTCTATTCTGATAGGACTTTGAATGCCTATTCTGGTAGGACTTTGAAATCCTATTCTGGTAGGACCTTTGATGCCTGTTCTGGTAGGACTTTTAATGCCTGTTCTGGCAGAACTTTGGTTGCTTATTCTGGTAGGACTTTTGGTTGCCTATTCTGGCAGGACTTTAGTTGCCTATTCTAGTAGGACTTTGAATGCCTATTTTGGTAGGACTTCTAGTTGCCTATTCTGGCAGGACTTTTGGTTGCCTATTCTGGTAGGACTTTGAAGGCCTATTCTAGTATGACTTTTAGTTGCCTGTTCTGGCAGAACTTTTGAACCCAATGTTTAAGTAATGCATGTGTATATGCGGGATGCATGATATATGAAGAAAACCTTATGAGGAATGTAACTAGTGGATTTGGTAGATAAATGTAATCTTGCGAGCAGGAAATATAAGTTATGTGGATGTTGCCCTTGATATGATTTTTGCTTCTTGAAGAACATGTGGGATGCTCTATTTAATATTTACTTACCCCAATATGAAAGTGGGCATAGCAATTATGAATTGGCTTCATTTGTTGTTCTTCTCCATTTTTCTTTTTTTCTCTTTTTTTTATTTGTTCTGTTCTGTTCTATTTTTTTAAAAACATTATTATTATTTTCTTTTTGTGCGTGTGTTTTTGTTCTTTTTTTTGAAAATGTTAGTTTAGAGGCATTGCCAAGTGTTGAACTTTGTAACTAACCAATTGTAGAGGAAAAGTATATTGTCCTCCTGAAGTGTTACCCATTTAACCAGACTCTTGGTACTTCAGCTTACATCCAATTGGGAACTCTTGATGCTCCACTAGCAGAGGGTTTTGTACATTATCTTTGAAACCACAGTTGTCCCTTTCGTTTGTTTTCTTGGGAAGAAAAGTCACCATATATGTCATTCATGAATGTCTTGATGACTAAGTTTGAGATGAAGATGGCATTTTAAGGAACGACATTTAATATTTGGTCTTAGTCTATCCTTCTCGTAATGATTAAGATGATTGGTCTAAAAAGGATATCAACACTGACATGCCCAGTATTTGCTTTGACAAATGTCATTCCTTCATTATTAATTTATTTATATAAAGCATAAATGTAGTGGTCACAATATAAATGAACAATGAATTGTAACTAAAATAGAATAGAAATTATTAGAAGAATAATCTCCAACTAGAAGTTTGATAAAAGTACATAAGGGTTAAGACAATAGGGCATATAGAAAAGATAAAAGAACTAGAACCGAAAAATTCTTTCGAAGAACATCCTCTACAAGTGTTCCTACATACCCCCGTAAGGTGATCTTTTGCGTTATACAAGACATGCATTTTGTCGAACCAAAATTTGAGGCCTGCTGCTCCCATGCTTCTACCCAACTTTGAACTTTAGATTTTGCCCTATCTTTTGCCTAGACATTTTCTCATGCTACCTAGCGGGCTTTCCTTTCCCTCCATCTTTTTTCTATTTTCTTTTTTTTAGCTCTAATTTTTGCTTACGCCACCTTTTTGGGTTTTTCAGCTTAGCGAGCTTTTATTGTGCTCTAACTTTTACCTAGGCTGCCCATTTAGGTTTTCAACCTAGCGAGCTTTTTTCTTTTATGTAAAATATTTTTTTTACTACATCTAAGTTGAAGGGCTTGGTTAATTCATGACTGTCCATGTCCATCAAAACCAACGCCCCTCTTGAGAAAGCATGTTTTACAATGTAAGGCCCTTCATAAGTAAGAGCCCATTTGCCCTAAGCATTATCCTGGTTTAGCAAGATTCTTTTAAGAACTAGTTCACTAACTTTAAGCTATCTAGGACAAAGCTTTTTGTCGAAAGCTTGTACCACCCTCTTTTGATACAACTACTCATGGCATATAGTGGTGAGTCTTCGCCCCTCAATCATATTCAACTGCTCATACTGAGCCCTCACCCAATCACTTTCATCTAAATTGGATTCGATCAATACCCATGAGGATGGGATTTCAACTTTAATTGGCGTGACAGCTTCCATTCCATAAACTAGAGAGTACGGAGTTGCTCCAGTCGAAGTACTCACAATAGTGCAATAATCTTGCAATGCATACGGAAGTATATCGTGCCAATCTTTGTAGGTAATTGTCATTTTAGTGATGATCTTCTTTATGTTCTTATTTGCTGCCTCTATTGCCCCATTCATTTGTGGTCGATAGGGTGCTAAATTATAGTGCTTGATCTTAAACCGTTCACAGAGTTTAGAGACATCTATTCCATTCAGGTTTGCAGCATTATCTGTAATGATCCTTTTAGGTAGACCATAACAACAAATAATATTCGTTTTGAGGAACTTGCAGAAAACTTTTTGAGTGACACTGGCAAAGGAATTAGCTTCTATCCACTTAGTGAAATAATCAATAGCTATCTGGGTCGATTACATCAATGCCCCACATGGAGAATGGCTAAGGTGCCACCAAATTGTGTAACAAAACTGGTGGTGCATTGATTTTGTCCGAGTATATCTAGCATTTGTGGCACTTTTGAACATACTCAATGCAATCTTTCTCCATTGTTAACCAAAAATACCCACATCTCTGGATTTGTTTGGCCAACATGAGATCGTTTGTATGTGTACTACATATTCCTTCATGCACTTCCGTGACTATCTTTTAGGCTTCCCTCACATCCACACACCGTAACAGTGTGCTATCATGACTTCTCTTATACAGGATCTCATTGTTAATGAAGAAGTTCATGGCTAGACGCCGGATAGCCTTTTTATCACTTTTGATATCCTTAATTGGGTATTCCCTGCTTGTCATATAAGTTTTAACATCATGATACCAAGGTTGTCCATCATGCTCTTCTTCTATGTTTAAGCAATATGTTGGTAAATCTCTAGCCCCCACTCAGAACGGCTAGACTTGGACTCTATAGTTGAGTCGAATCATTACTGCCAAGGTGGCTAAAGTATCAGCAAATTGGTTCTTATCTCGATTGACATGATGAAAATTGATTTCTTCAAATTGTTCAATTAATTGAGCTAGAAACTTCTAATATGCAATCAGTTTTGAATCCTTAGTTTGCCATTCCCCAGTCACTTGATGAATTATAAGAGCTGAATCACTAAAAACTTCGAGGCTTTTTATACTAAGAGTTACTGCAGCATTTAACCCATTGATGCAAGCTTCATATTTAGCTATATTGTTAGTGCATTCAAACTCCAATTTAATGGCCACTGGGAATTGTTTTCCTTCAGGGGATATAATTACAGCTCTAATACCATAGCTATGCATGTTTGCAGCTCCATCAAAATACATCTTCCACCGTCCATCCTTATCATTTCCATCATCTTTATCACCCTCTATGGCTAATATGTCCTTATCAGGGAAATGAAAATCTAATGGTTGGTATTTATCCAAAGGATTCTCAGCCAAGTGATCTACTATGATACTCCCTTTTACAGACTTTTGTGTCATATACTTAACATCATACTCAGATAGAATCACTTGCCACTTAGAGACTCTCCCAGAAATATGTGGGCTTTCAAAAATATATTTGATAGGATCCATTCGAGAGATTAACCAAATGGTGAAATAAAGCATGTATTGCCATAAACATCTAGTGGTCTACACCAATCTATAACAAGTCTTCTCAATCAATGGGTAGCAGGCTTCACATTCATTAAATTTCTTACTCAAGTAATAAATTGCTTGCTCTTTTTTTTGGAGGTATCATGTTACCCTAATACAGCCTTCATTGATCTCGGTAAGATGTCAAATAGAGGATCAAAAGTCATCCCTGTATGGGTGGAACCAAAATTGGGGGATTTAATAGATAATCTTTGATTTTGTCAAAAGCTTGTTGACAGTTACTATCCCATCCTCTAATGTAGTTCTTTTTCAACAATTTGAAAATTGACTCGCAGGTTGCAGTTAAGTTGGCAATAAATCTCGCTATATAATTTAGCCGACTCAGAAAGTTTCGCACCTCCTTTTCTATTTGGGGAGATGGCATTTCTTGAATTTCTTTTACTTTAGCGGGATCCACCTCTATTCCCTTCTTGCTCACCATGAAGCCCAATAATTTTCCAGTTAAAGCCCCAAAGATACACTTGTTGGGGTTTAAATGGAGTTTGTATTCACGTAACCTTTCAAATAACTTTCTCAAAACTACCATGTGGCTCTCCCCTTCTCTAGATTTAGCCACCATATCATCGACATACACTTCAATTTCCTTGTGCATCATATCATGAAAAAGTGCCATCATGGCTCGTTGATAAGTTGCTCCTACATTCTTTAATCCGAATAGCATTACTCTGTAACAATATGTTCCCCATGGCGTGATGAATGTAATTATGATCTTTATGCATAGGGATTTGATTGTACCCTGAGTAACCATCTATGAAGGAATACCAGTGTGCTTGTGCCATATTATCAACTAAAACATTAATATAAGGCAGTGGAAAATCATCCTTAGGGCATGCATTGTTCAAATCCCTATAATCAACACACATGCGAACCCTTATATCTTTTTTTAGGACAGGTACAATGTTTGCTACCCATTAAGGGTATGTGGACACTTGGAGGAACCCTGCCTCTAATTGTTTCATGACCTCTTCTTTTATTTTCAAAGACATGTCGAGGCTCATTCTTTTCAATTTTTACTTCTTTGGCTCAACATTTGGGAATAAATGAATCTCATGAGAAGTAATCTCTGGATCGAGTCCAGGCATATCTTGATAAGACTATACAAAGACGTCCATGTATTCCCTAAAGAGCTTAATCGTCTCCCTTTTTTCTAGATGATCTACTATTTTAATCTTCCTTTTATCTTTCTCTGTCCCTAAATTAATGTTTTTAATTATTTCTTCATGTGAGCATATCCCTTTATCTTCAGAATCGAGCATTTTCTCGAACATTTAGGTTAATTCTTTATTATCAGATTTGGAACCATGCATATCTATAGTAACGCATAAATCACTCAATGGGGGCTTGGGGACCTCTGCGTTGGATTCTCGAGGAAAACAATTTCCTGAAGGAAGAAATGAAAAGAAAATGAACAAGTAGGAAAAAGAGTAGAAAGAATGGCATGATATCCAAGGAAAGTTAAGTTGTTCTCTTATTGCATATTTTTCTGTTTGTGTTAAAAGGGCCTTAAGATGCACTTTCACTCTATCTTTATTCTTATTTTAATGCTCTTAATGATTTTAAGCATCTGATTTGTTTTTGAATTTCCTTCATTCTTTTGTTTGCCACTTGTTTCATACCTTAGCCTACGTTACAACCGTAATAAAGCCCTTTTGATTCATTCATTGGCATTTGATTTTAGTGGTGGAGATGTAGATGATTGCCAAGCTTATGGTAGTAAGGTTGGGTAGGATGGAATTTGAGAGTAAGCACTTCATCCTAAACACTAAAGAGGAGAGTGATAAACACAATTCCAAGTGAGGGGCTTCCATTGCATTTCATTTTTGATAAAGCGTTTTGCCATGGTACTTGTTACATTGATGCAAGTGACATGACTTAGAGAATTAAGCTGTTGATTTGCTTTGAGCTTCCTTGTGCTAAGTGACTTATACAACTCCATTTCTCTTGATTTCTTTTCCATTAGTCTCTTCTTGAAGTCTTGAGCTTTGCCCAGGAGTGCAAATGTTTAAGTGTGGGGGAATTTGATAATCATAATATTTTATATATTTTAATCCCTTAACTTCGGCATTTTAGTACCCAAATATGGCTTTAGGAATTTAATTAAGTGGAATTTGATTTTAATTTGCCATTTTTACATTTGAGGAATTAATTTGCAAATTATTAATTCTTAATGCTTAAATGTATCTTAAATCATTTTTTGGATATTTCCACTTAATACTTTTCATGCTTTTTATGTAGATTTTAATGAGCAAATGATGCTTGATGAGAATTTGGGTTAAAGAAGAAAAGAACCTCCCATATCCAGCACATGACACATGAATTTTGTTTGAGGGAAGTGAAGAACAGAGCAAGCCATTGATTTCTGAAGCAATACAAGCTAAGGAGCTGGTCATGAGCTGAACAAAGACGCTGAAGCTACAACTTTAACGTTTGACAAAGGATGCATGAGCTGAAGAAGCTACAGGGCTGGAAGAGCAAGTTTCACGAGCTGAAATGGAGCTGAAGCAACACACAAACCAGAAACAATGTCCAGTTGTACGTAGGAGCAGCAGAATGAAGAGAAAACTACGTGGAAAGCTTAGGCAGAACAGAACCATTATGCACACGTCATATGTAAGCAGCCAAATGGGAATGAAGTGTCAGCTGAACCATGTGAAAAGAAAAAGCAATGAGCTGTCCAGAACGTGGAAAACGTAAAAGAAGAGCTGCTGAACAGAGATGAAGCTACGTGAGAAACTCCAGCAAATGAATGAGAAGAGAACCAGCTGCAGCGTGAGAAGAAGAAGCTATGTACATGCAGAACAGAGGAGGTTCAGAAGCAACACAGAATAAACAAAGAAGCAGAAGAAGAAGCTGAACCTTAGAATGAGAAGTAATGATTTGAAGTCTGGACAGCACGAACAGAAACTCGATGAAGAAGCTTACATGCAGAAGTTACGTGCTATGGCTGGAGCTACTCATAGAATTCAAGTGGAAAATAATAATAAAATGAAGTGGGACCCACCTTAGATACACATGAATGAGGAGGCAGCACTTAAACGTGGATTAATGAAATGAGCTGTGAGATAAGAAGAATTGCGTGACATCAGCATGAAAAGTGTGGAGCTGAGCACGTGATGAATTAATGAGAAGGAAAGAATAATGAGGCTGGAAAAGGCTACGGGCAGGACGTGACTGGGACGTGAAAAAAACGCTGGAATACAGAGCGGGTTCCAGAGGAGGAGAACGCGAGAATACAGCGAGGGCGATGAGGAAGAAGTTTTCGTTGAATTCTCCATGACTACAGCTTCGATGATCAAATTCTCTCCTATCAAAATATCCATGGCAGCTTGAATTCTATTTGGTGGCTAGCTGAAAATTGGATCCTCCTAGATGAAGATTTGAGCTCCACATTTCCTCATGAATTTGGATAAACTCTCTTACTCAATCTTTTAATTTCAGCATTATTTCCTTGATTAATTTGACTAGGTTTAGCTTATTGGTTTAGGAACTTAATTGCTGGAATTACTGGACTGAATTAATTCTTTGATTGAACTTACTTTGCATTTTGGAATTATTTGTGATCATTATATGTTTGTAAAAATTCCAGAAGTAGTGCTGTACAATTGAACTCTAATTTCCTCTTGATTTTAGGCTAATTGATGCAATGGTAATTGGATTAGTTGGCTGGAATTTTGGTGCAATTAATTGCTTGAGGGATTAATTAATCTAATTGGTGAATTAGCATCTTGAGTGGATTGTGCAGTAGATTTCATTAATCAATCAAACATTGGTTGTAGTGTGTTCTTATTTTTAATTCAATTAATTAGTTGTTCAAGGTTTATTATGGTTGCAAAAACTCCTTGAATGATTAATGAATTGAATCTTAGATGGTCATTCAAGAGCCTTACAAGGAATGCACTAAAGAGCAAGAACATAATCCAAAGTTGGTAAACTAAAAAGAGCAAGGATAATTGAACTCTAGGGAATCCAATTGAAAGCTAGCTACCACATTTACTTGACTAATCACTTGAACTTAGTTTTAGATTTTCAACTCTTGTCAATTAACTTTAGTTCAATTTGACTCTAGCATTTCAAAACCCCCCAAAACAAGTCCTAATTAGTAATACTCAGAATACTCTTTCATAAACAAATTGAGGCACAAACTCCTTGGGAAAATGACTTAGGTTGCACCATTATCTACAAATTTATTTTGCCACCTAGTTTTATTTGAGATTGCGCGACTCAATCATCAAATTTGGCGCCGTTGCTGGGGAGTTTAGTTTCTTAATTGTTTGGAGAGATTTCTTAGTATTTTTGCCCTATTTTTGCTCTGTTTTTATTCTGTTTTCCCCCTGTTTTGAACTTGGAATTGGTCCATTTCGGTTGCTTGAATCATCTAGTCTGCTTGCTGGAATTTTCGTTTGAAGCACCCAGAAAATTCTCAGATTCTGTTTTCCAAAGTGTTTGGGTGTTTTGAGCAAAAGTAATAGCTATGCTATTAGGTGCACTATGTTTTGGCCAAATTCCAATGTTTGGAGCACTTTTTTGAATTTTTTAGTAATTTTTTCGAATTTTCTAGGATTTTTTTAATTTTTCTGGAATTTTTGTTTTAATTTTTCTTTGCTGATTTTTGTGTTCCTTCTTAGTTTTTGCTTGTCTAATTGGTGTATGACAAGAAGCTCTAGTGAAAAATTAATTGATTTGGATCCAGAAATTGAAAGAACCTTTAGAAGACAAGTAAGGATTAGGAAAAACAAGGATAGTGTAGGAACTATTTCTTCTGCTTTTGATTCTGTGCAAGGAATTGATTGTGCACTTCAATTTGCTAGTGATCATATGGCTGAACAAGATCAAATGAATGCTAATAGGAATATGCATGTTCAGGCTAACTTGAATGTGAATGCAAATTTGAATAATAACATGCATGCCAGAACTATTAGAGAATTGACAGCTCCTAATGTGCATTATCAAAATCTTTGCATACAATATCCAGAATTAGATGCAAATTTTGAGCTTAAATCTGGTTTGATTCACTTACTTCCTAAGTTTCATGGACTTGCAGGAGATGACCCTCACAAACATCATTCCATGTTGTATGCTCTACAATGAAGCCACAAGGTGTCTCAGAGGAACAAATCAAGCTCAGAGCATTCCCTTTTTCCTTGGATGGTTTAGCCAAGGATTGGTTGTACTATCTACCTCCCGGTGCCATTACTTCTTGGGACCAACTGAAGAGGCTATTCTTGGAGAAATTCTTTCTTGCCTCTCGCACTGCATCAATAAGGAAAGAGATATGTGGGATCAGACAGAATGGTGGAGAGACTTTGTATGAGTACTGGGAAAGATTCAAAAGATTGCTGGCTAGTTGTCCTCACTATCAAATTTCTGATCAGTTGCTCATTCAGTACTTCTATGAGGGGCTATTGATCATGGATAGAAATATGATTGATGCTGCCTCTGGTGGAGCCTTAGGTGATCTGACACCTACGGGGGCCTGGGAGTTGATTAATAAGATGGCTCAGAATGCTCAGCAATTTGGGTCTAGATCAATGCAAACAGTAAGAGGAGTCAATGAATTGTGTGCTCCAGATTATGGTCAGAGAATTGAGAGCAAACTTGAAGTAATGTCTACTGTGCTCCAAAAGCTTGCTTTAGATCGGCAGCAGTCATCCTCCATCCCTTCTCAGACTTATGCACCACAGTCCTACCCTACTCAGACATATTCTTATCCACAGTGTTATGCATCTGGACAGACATCTACCTCTACTACCTTGGTAGGACCCTTATGTGATATATGCTCTTTGGCCACACATACAATTGATCAGTGCCCTATGTTAGAGGACAGGGTAGAGGCTTGTGCTGGGATGTTTCCAATTAGGCCATTGCAACAAGGGCAACAAAAAGATGATCCCGATTCTAATACATACAATCCAGGATGGAGGGATCACCCTAACCTGAGATATGGGGGAGGACAACAGCAAAATAGATACAATGTTGCAGGACTGAGTGCACAGTATTCCCAACCTCTTAAGCAATCAGTTCCTATCCAAGAGGAACCCATAAAAGATAACAGCATGGAGTTTATGATGAAGCAACTCCTGGAAAGGATGGATCAGAATGAGGCTAGAAACAAACAAGAATTGGCTAACGTGAAAAATCAAAGCAAGTATTTGGAGAATATGGTTAGCCAGTTGTCTAGCTCTCTCAATGAGATAAAAAGCCAAGGTTCAAGCCAATTACCCTCACAGACAGTTGTTAATCCAAGGAATAGTAGCAATGTCAGTGCCATCACTCTTAGGAGTGGAAAGGAAGTTCAGGGATCCTCAGATACCACTACCATGGATATGCCGACGTCATCAAAAACACACGTCGCACCAAATGAGCCTAATAATGAAGAGGAGCCAAAGAAAATTTTGCCTTTCTCACATAAACCTACCTTGGGAAAGAGGCAAACTGAAGCAGATGCAAAAAAAGAGATTCTTGAGACTTTTAAAAAGGTTGAGGTTAATATACCCCTGTTGGAGGCAATCAAGACCATCCCTAAATATGCCAAGTTTCTCAAGGAGATATGTACTAACAAGAGGCGTCTGAGAGGGAATGAAAAAGTCAATTTTGGCAAGAATGTTTCAGCACTCATACAACCAACAATGCCCACCAAGTGTCAAGATCCGGGCACTTTTACAATTCCATGCACCATTGCAAATTTTGAGTTTTCTGATGCTTTGATTGATCTTAGTGCTGCTATAAATGTTATGCCTAAATCTGTTTATTCATCTTTGCAGATGGGAGAGCTGAAACCTACCGGAGTGGTTGTACAGCTGGCAAACAGGAGCATTGCTTATCCTTCAGGAGTCTTGGAGGATGTTCTAGTCAAGGTAAAGGATTTAATTTTTCCAGCTGATTTTTATGTCCTTAATATGGAAGATGATAGATATAAATCTAATGGACATGGCCCACTCATATTAGGTAGACCTTTCCTGAAAACTGCCAAAACAATTATAAATGTGCATGAGGGTACTCTTCAAATGGAGTTTTCTGGCAATGTGATACAATTTAACATATTTGATGCCATGAAATATCCCTGTGATGATAACTCTATTTTTAGTATCAGCTTGGTTGATATGCTAGTTGATAATGCCAGTACTGATTTTAGGGATAGTTTATTGACTGATTCCTGTGATATTGCTGACTTGGGTGATTCTCTTGATTGTACATGTTTTGGAACTACTATATGTCATAGATGTACCCAGATTAGTGCTTTTATTGAAAGTAGTGAGTTCCTTTCATATACTGATTATCATGGTTTTGAGACCTCCTCCTTTTATGCTGATTTCACTGTTGGTAAGCTTTTGTCTGATTTGGATGATTATACTAGTTTAGGTCAATCTTCTTGTTCTAAAGATGATGTGCATGCTGTTGCTTTCCCTGAATGTTCTAATGTTGCTGGATTTACTGATTCTCAGAATATGTTGCATATTGATATCACTTCTGGATATGCTGATTGTGCTAGTTCATCTATTTCCACTCTTGCATTGCCTATTGATAGTGGTAATAGATGCTGTGTAACTAGTTCATCTGATAGTGATACTGATGTTGATATTGCTGTTAGTTCTCTTGTTGATACTCCTTCTGCTGATATTCCCAAAGATGGGAAAGTTGTTTCTTCTATTTGTGAGTTGTCTGAACAAGTATTTAGCATGGAAGAAATTGAAATCAAACAACTCATACCGTCGGTTGAGCAAGCTCCCACCTTAGAGCTCAAACCGCTGCCAAATAATCTCAAGTACACCTACTTGGGGGAAGATGAGAAGCTTCCGGTAATTGTAGCCAGTGACATTATTCCAGAGGAAGAAGAGAAGCTTCTTGAGGTCTTAAGGAGGAGAAGACAAGCAATAGGGTGGACCTTAGCTGACATACCTGGAATTAGCCCTGATACATGTATGCACAGAATTTTGTTGGAAGATGGGGCAAAACCAGTAAGGCAACCTCAAAGGCGACTGAACCCACTTATTCTGGATGTGGTTAAAAAGGAAGTTTCTAAACTTTTATTTGCTGGTATTATATATCCTATTTCTGACAATCAGTGGGTTAGTCCTGTGCAGGTGGTTCCAAAGAAATCAGGGATCACAGTGGTCCAGAATGAGAATAATGAATTGGTGCCCACCCGTGTACAAAATAGTTGGAGGGTTTGCATTGACTATAGGAGGCTTAATTTAGTCACTAGAAAAGATCATTACCCCCTCCCATTTATTGATCAAATGCTTGAGCGTTTAGCTGGTAAATCTCACTACTATTTTCTGGATGGATTTTCAGGGTATTTTCAGATATGCATAGCCCCGGAGGATCAAGAGAAGACGACATTCACATGCCCATTCAGAACATATGCCTACAGACGAATGCCCTTTGGTCTTTGCAATGCCCCTGGGACCTTCCAGCGGTGCATGGTTTCCATTTTTAGTGATTTCCTTGAACATTGTATAGAAATTTTTATGGATGATTTCACTGTATATGGGAACTCTTTTGATGATTGCTTATATAGTCTGGATAGAGTCCTAGCTAGATGCATAGAGAAGAATCTTGTACTTAATTTTGAAAAGTGTCACTTTATGGTTCGAAAAGGCATTGTATTGGGTCATATTATATCTGAACAGGGCATTGAGGTAGATAAAGCTAAGATAGATGTTATAACTTCTCTACCATACCTGGCATGTGTTCGGGAGGTCTGATCTTTTCTAAGTCATGCAGGTTTTTATAGAAGATTCATTCAGAACTTTAGTAAAATTGCTTTGCCATTGTCTAAGCTGTTACAAAAAGATGTTGATTTCCAGTTTGATGATGCATGTAAAATAGCTTTTGATGATCTTAAGAAATGCTTGACTTCCCCACCCATTATTCAACCCCCTGATTGGACCCTCCTATTTGAGCTTTTATGTGACGCATCTAATTTTGCTGTAGGTGCAGTCTTGAGCCAGAAAGTGAATAAGAGGTCCCATGTGATTGCTTATGCATCTAAGACTCTGGATGGGACCCAAGCAAATTATACAACCACAGAAAAAGAGTTTCTTGCTATTGTTTTTGCTTTGGATAAATTTAGATCATATTTGCTTGATACTAAAGTTATTGTTTTTACTGATCATGCAGCCTTGAAGTACTTGCTGAAGAAGCCCGATGAAAAGCCAAGATTGATCATATGGATGCTTCTACTTCAAGAATTTGACATTGACATCCGGGATAAAAGTGGAGTTGAAAACTTGGTGGCAGACCACTTGAGCAGAATTGAAGCTTCAAAGGTAAATTCCTTACCTATTGATGATGATTTCCCTGATGAGCATTTATGTGTTGTGCATAGTTCTTATCCATGGTATGCAGACTTAGTGAATTATCTAGCTGCTTCTGAACTGCCTGTTGATTTGACTAAACATCAGTTTAATAAGTTTAGGAGTGAAGCTAGGTATTATATTTGGGATGATCCATATTTGTGGAGATTATGCAGTGACCAAGTGATTAGACGTTGTGTGCCTGATATAGAATTTGATTCTGTTTTGAATTTTTGTCACGCACTTGCATGTGGAGGTCACTTTAGTCCAAAACGCACAGCTAGGAAGGTTCTAGATAGTGGATTGTATTGGCCTACTCTGTTTCGTGATGCCTTTGATTTTTGTAAAAGATGTGTTAGGTGTCAACAAACAGGTAGCATATCTAGGAGAAATGAAATGCCATAGCATCCCATTTTGTTTTGTGAAGTCTTTGATGTGTGGGGCATTGATTTTATGGGACCTTTTCCTACTTCTTTTGGCTTTTCATATATCTTATTGGCTGTTGATTATGTTTCAAAGTGGGTAGAAGCCAAACCCACTAGGACTGATGATTCTTCTGTGGTTGTAGAGTTTGTTCGCTCTTACATTTTCTGCAGGTTTGGTATTCCCAGAGCCATTATCAGTGACCAGGGCACTCACTTTTGTAACCGGAGTATGCATAGCTTGCTTAGCAAGTATGGTGTCGTGCATAAAGTAGCTACTCCATACCATCCTCAGACAAATGGCCAAGCAGAAATTTCTAACCGGGAGGTGAAGCGAATTTTGGAGAAAACAGTACAGCCGAATAGGAAAGATTGGAGTAAAAGGCTGGATGATGCACTTTGGGCCTATAGGACTGCCTACAAGACTCCTATTGGCATGTCACCCTATCGGCTGGTATTTGGAAAAGCATGTCACTTACCAGTGGAAGTGGAGCATAAAGCTTACTGGGCTGTGAAAAAATGCAATTTGGATGTGAATGGAGTAGGATCTCACGAAAAATTCCAACTCCAAGAACTTGAAAAGATCAGATTGGAAGCCTATGACAATGCAAGGATCTATAAAGAGAAGACAAAGGCATTCCATGACAAGATGATTGCAAGGAAAGAATTTGTTGTCGGCCAAAAAGTCATACTCTATAAATCCCGTTTGAAGCTTATGCCAGGTAAACTTCGTTCTAAATGGGAAGGTCCTTATATAGTTTCTAATGTTTTCCCTTTTGGTGCAGTTGAGCTTCTGGATGAGCAAACAGGAGCTAAATTTAAAGTTAATGGACATCGGCTCAAACGCTTTTATGAAGGAGTTCCAAGGGATAACAAGGAGGAACTCCAACTTCATGACCCACCCTGAACCCCGGTTGTACTCTTTCCCTTTCCCCTTTTCTATTATGTTGTCTTTATCTGTTTACTGGATTGTGTGCTGGCATTGAGGACAATGCAATGTTTAAGTGTGGGGGGATACAAATAAAAGTTTTAGTTTTTTTTTTTATTTTGGTTAGTTGATTTTTCTAGTCTTTAGGCTTTTAGTCAATTTTGTGTTATTTTCCAGTTAAAAAAAAAACCAAAAACTATGCTTTTGTGTAAGTTGCTAGCATTAAAGGGATCCTGGCTTTGATATATCTTGATTTGATAGGGAATCAACCTTGTGTTAAGAATGCAAGTTAAGTGGCAATTAGCTTTGCTTTAATGAAATTTGATGATAGTCAATTTACCCTGTGAGATTTTGAACCTATTGCTTATTCATTTCTAGTGGGTATTCCCTATCTTACTTTTACTCTAGAACTTGGCTTGAATCTTATTCAAGGCCACATTTATTCATTTGCCATGCATGAAAAGGATTAAGGCATTCATTGTTATTTTGTTTTAGCTAGAGCCAAAAAGCTATCCTTAATGTGTTTAATCCAATTGTTTTTCCCATTTGAGCCTTATATTTTTCCTTGTTAGCTTTTTAGCTATGGAAATCAAATCATTGTTCTTCCTACCTTGATTAGGATGCTTTTGATTGTTAAGGGCATTATATGTTGTTAAGATGGATGGAGGTGCACTTTGCACATCATTTATAGGCCATTTATTTCTTCTTCTTTAAGAGTATTCCCGAGAAAAAAAAAAAGAGAAACAAAGCAAAAGAGAAGCAGTTGAAAAAAAAAATGAAAAAAATGAAATAAGAAAGAAAAAAAAAAGAAAGAAAAAGGAAAAAGGAAAGTTAAGTTGTTCTCTTATTGCATATTTTTCTGTTTGTGTTAAAAGGGCCTTAAGATGCACTTTCACTCTATCTTTATTCTTATTTTAATGCTCTTAATGATTTTAAGCATCTGATTTGTTTTTGAATTTCCTTCATTCTTTTGTTTGCCACTTGTTTCATACCTTAGCCTACGTTACAACCGTAATAAAGCCCTTTTGATTCATTCATTGGCATTTGATTTTAGTGGTGGAGATGTAGATGATTGCCAAGCTTATGGTAGTAAGGTTGGGTAGGATGGAATTTGAGAGTAAGCACTTCATCCTAAACACTAAAGAGGAGAGTGATAAACACAATTCCAAGTGAGGGGCTTCCATTGCATTTCATTTTTGATAAAGCGTTTTGCCATGGTACTTGTTACATTGATGCAAGTGACATGACTTAGAGAATTAAGCTGTTGATTTGCTTTGAGCTTCCTTGTGCTAAGTGACTTATACAACTCCATTTCTCTTGATTTCTTTTCCATTAGTCTCTTCTTGAAGTCTTGAGCTTTGCCCAGGAGTGCAAATGTTTAAGTGTGGGGGAATTTGATAACCATAATATTTTATATATTTTAATCCCTTAACTTCGGCTTTAGTACCCAAATATGGCTTTAGGAATTTAATTAAGTGGAATTTGATTTTAATTTGCCATTTTTACATTTGAGGAATTAATTTGCAAATTATTAATTCTTAATGCTTAAATGTATCTTAAATCATTTTTTGGATATTTCCACTTAATACTTTTCATGCTTTTTATGTAGATTTTAATGAGCAAATGATGCTTGATGAGAATTTGGGTTAAAGAAGAGAAGAACCTCCCATATCCAGCACATGACACATGAATTTTGTTTGAGGGAAGTGAAGAACAGAGTAAGCCATTGATTTCTGAAGCAATACAAGCTAAGGAGCTAGTCATGAGCTGAATAAAGACGCTGAAGCTACAGCTTTAACATTTGACAAAGGATGCATGAGCTGAAGAAGCTACAGGGCTGGAAGAGCAAGTTTCACGAGCTGAAATGGAGCTGAAGCAACACACAAACCAGAAACAATGTCCAGTTGTACGTAGGAGCAGCAGAATGAAGAGAAAACTACGTGGAAAGCTTAGGCAGAACAGAACCATTATGCACACGTCATATGTAAGCAGCCAAATGGGAATGAAGTGTCAGCTGAACCATGTGAAAAGAAAAAGCAATGAGCTGTCCAGAACGTGGAAAACGTAAAAGAAGAGCTGCTGAACAGAGATGAAGCTACGTGAGAAACTCCAACAAATGAATGAGAAGAGAACCAGCTACAGCGTGAGAAGAAGAAGCTATGTACATGCAGAACAGAGGAGGTTCAGAAGCAACACAGAATAAAAGAAGAAGCAGAAGAAGAAGCTGAACCTTAGAATGAGAAGTAACGATTTGAAGTCTGGACAGCACGAACAGAAACTCGATGAAGAAGCTTACATGTAGAAGTTACGTGCTATGGCTGGAGCTACTCATAGAATTCAAGTGGAAAATAATAATAAAATGAAGTGGGACCCACCTTAGATACACATGAATGAGGAGGCAGCACTTAAACGTGGATTAATGAAATGAGTTGTGAGATGAGAAGAATTGTGTGACATCAGCATGAAAAGCGTGGAGCTGAGCACGTGATGAATTAATGAGAAGGAAAGAATAATGAGGCTGGAAAAGGCTACGGGCAGGACGTGACTGGGACGTGAAAAAAACGCTGGAATACAGAGCGGGTTCCAGAGGAGGAGAACGCGAGAATACAGCGAGGGCGATGAGGAAGAAGTTTTCGTTGAATTCTCCATGACTACAGCTTCGATGATCAAATTCTCTCCTATCAAAATATCCATGGCAGCTTGAATTCCATTTGGTGGCTAGCTGAAAATTGGATCCTCCTAGATGAAGATTTGAGCTCCACATTTCCTCATGAATTTGGATAAACTCTCTTGCTCAATCTTTTAATTTCAGCATTATTTCCTTGATTAATTTGACTAGGTTTAGCTTATTGGTTTAGGAACTTAATTGCTGGAATTACTGGACTGAATTAATTCTTTGATTGAACTTACTTTGCATTTTGGAATTATTTGTGATCATTATATGTTTGTAAAAATTCCAGAAGTAGTGCTGTACAATTGAACTCTAATTTCCCCTTGATTTTAGGCTAATTGATGCAATGGTAATTGGATTAGTTGGCTGGAATTTTGGTGCAATTAATTGCTTGAGGGATTAATTAATCTAATTGGTGAATTAGTATCTTGAGTGGATTGTGCAGTAGATTTCATTAATCAATCAAACATTGGTTGTAGTGTGTTCTTATTTTTAATTCAATTAATTAGTTGTTCAAGGTTTATTATGGTTGCAAAAACTCCTTGAATGATTAATGAATTGAATCTTGGATGGTCATTCAAGAGCCTTACAAGGAATGCACTAAAGAGCAAGAACATAATCCAAAGTTGGTAAACTAAAAAGAGCAAGGATAATTGAACTCTAGGGAATCCAATTGAAAGCTAGCTACCACATTTACTTGACTAATCACTTGAACTTAGTTTTAGATTTTCAACTCTTGTCAATTAACTTTAGTTCAATTTGACTCTAGCATTTCAAAACCCCCCAAAACAAGTCCTAATTAGTAATACTCAGAATACTCTTTCATAAACAAATTGAGGCACAAACTCCTTGGGAAAATGACCTAGGTTGCACCTTTATCTACAAATTTATTTTGCCACCTAGTTTTATTTGAGATTGCGCGACTCAATCATCAGCCATTCAATTCCTTGAAGTTGTATCCCCAGTCCTTTTTTAGAGTGAAACCTATTCCTTTTTAACATTTTCATCATAATTTAATTAACATTTCCAATGGTAGGCTTGGGCCCATCCATCTCTAAGCTTTGAAACAGCATTTTTATCTCTTGTTCAGCAGCTTCAATGTATGGCAAAGAACTAGGTTTACTCAACATTATCTCCTCTTCTCCCTTGACAGTGATTATCTTCCCTTTGTTAATAAATTTAACCTTTTGATGAACCGTTGAAGGGAAGCACCGGCAGAGTAGATCCATGGTCTCCCAAGCAACATTGTATAAGATGGATCAATGTCCATTACTTGGAAATCAACTGTAAATATTTTTGGCCCAATTTCCAATGGCAGGCAAATAATGCTAATCACTGCTCTTTTAAAGCCATTGAATGCTCTAACCAGCATGTCACTTTTTTCAACATGCGATGCCCCTATTGCTAGTTGCTCAAATGTGGTTTGTGGTAATACATTAAGTTTTGATCCTCCATCAATCAAGACCTTCAAGACTACAAAGCCATTGCATTTCAAGGTAATATGCAAAGCCTTAGGCTGATTGGCAGATGTCCCCACAATCTCTTCTTCAAAAAATGAGATGGCAGATATGGACTTAACAATATTCATCACACTGGCAATCTTTTCTATGGTAACATCGGGCTACACATAGGCTTCCTCCAATACTTTTTGCAGAGCCCAACGATGCACCTCCGAGCTCATGACTAAAGACCACATTGAAATTTGAGCTGGAGTTTTCTTCAGTTGTTTCACTACGTCACATTCACTCTGTTTCATGATTCATAAGAATTCATCATCAGCACTTTCTTCTTTTTCCTCCTTTGAACTACTAGTATCAACGCCTTTTCCCTTCAGATGTTTGTCAACGTTTGTAAGGAGGTAGACCCTACCACTTTGAGTGACTCCCCTAACCTCAACTATATTGGTGATAGGTTCTCCTTCCACCTTAGCGATTACTAACTGATTAAAACAAAGTTCAATAATTTCCTTATATCTCTAGGGTACAGCATGATTGCTTTCATGGGAAAGGTGTTGGCATGTTAACAATTATTGGTGATGGCTTTGGGGTAAAGGAGGCCGCCATTGAAAATGGCTCATTGATAGTCAGAGTAACTGTTTTCAATTGCCTGGTAGGGATGATAGCATCAACACATTTCTTATCTGTTACACAAATTTCTTCCTCATACTTTCCTACAACCATAACTTCCAATGTCATTAATTCCTTCAATGCTCTCTGGAACTATGTATAACCCTCGACATTATGATCTGTATCTTGTTGATGGTAATCATAAAATGTAGTTTGCGACCCAGTGACAGTTTTAACAGACTTTGTTGATGTTAATTCCAACATATACCCAGCTAATTGAAGATTAGCTAAAAGAATCTTCATGGGGAACCCAATAGTGTTAGGGCTCTTGAAAAATCCTGATTCATTTCTAATAACATTCACCTGTCGCCTATGAATGGGTAGAGGAATAGTGGTGATTGTTAAATCCTCCCTAGGCTTAAGTTGGATATGATTAGACTTTATTAGATACAACACGTTCCTCTTGAATGTGATATAATTCTCAATTGAATGCCCTAGGGCTCCCATATGATACTCACAAGAGACGTTAGGGTTGTACCAGGCTGGGTATGGTGGTTGCATCCCCTTCACATACCATGGCCCTATGAGTTTTGGCTCCAACAATTTCTGGTACAACTCTGCATTGGTATAATTGAAATTGGGCCATGGACGGTTGTCCTTCAATCGTACATTAGCTCCCCTCTCTTGTTGTCCAGGTCCATTTACTACCAGTCTATACTGGTTTTGGCCTTCGCTTCCCCTACGGATCTGATAAGACACCGGTTGTCACAAGAATGGTTTTAAGGGTTGAATATAGCTTATCTCCCCTTCTTTCTTCTTCATACCTTGCCCCTTCCTAAATCCACCCTCTGTCAAAGGAGGTACGAGATTTTCATCTCGAATATCTGTGTCAATTCTCCCTCCAACCTCAATTAAATCAACAAAATCAGTAATATGAGTTCCCATAATGATTTTGTAGAATGGATCGGATAAGGTCTGAATAAAGTATGAATAGAATTCAGATCCGATCATTGGGGGCTAAACTTGGGAGGCCATTAATCTCCACCTTTGAGTATATTCCTTGAATGACTCAGTTGGCTTCTTATTCATTCTCTTCAGTTGTTCCCTAGTTGGGGCCGTGTTGAGATTGAATTTGTATTGTTTCATGAAAACATTTGTAAGATCTCTCCACTTGCAAATCTTAAAATGGTCTAATTGCATAAACCATAATAAGGCAGACCCGGTCAGACTCTTCGGAAAGAAATTTATCAGGAACTTTTCATCCCTTGACCAAACAGTTATCTTCCTGCAATATGACTTGAGATGATAAATTGGATTACCATAACCATCGTACTTGTCAAAATATAGAACTTTAAACTTCTTCGGAATTGATACTTCGGGAGTTAAGCACAACTCTTCTTTATCCAATGACCCCCATATGGTTGGTCCTTATAGATCACGCAGTTGGTCTTTGACCTCCCCTAATTCTCTTTCCCAGTCCCCCTTAACATCATTATTCTTCCCTTTGCCATCCGCAGTTAGGATCTAGAATGTATACATAGCATCATATTTGGGAAAGTCTTGTATATCTTTCACTTCATTGTGGGAACCTGGCTTGTCAGCTACCTTTATAGGAGGATCTTATGCAGTCTTCTGTTGTAGCGTAGGGTCAGCCACTTGACTAGAATGTGCCTCTGTTATAACCACTTCGGGTGAGCTTGTCCCTATTTGTGCAGTGACAAGCAGATGGCTGGATGCGTTGGGTGAGTTATTAACTCCTTTTCCTTTAAAGGTTCCCAACAACATTTTCATCATTTCACTCATTTAAGCCATCTGGTTTTCTAGGGTCATGATACGACTATTTAGTGCAATTGTATCCTCCCCAACTCTCTGGCTACCTTCCACTTGGTGTTTTTCCATGAGCTTGGCTCTTGAACGCGTGTCGTATATTCTAGTAGGATGGATTTGGTTTGGTGAAACACATTTCGGAGGTGCAATATTGTCTTCCTTTTATTTGATCCTTTCTATCTTCTTCTCTGTAAATATAAAGCAAATTTAGTGATATTAAAAAGTACTCTCTTATCTTTATATCTTTATTATTATCATTATTATACATATTTTTAATTTGGGGTAATTTTTTTGATATAATGGCAAAGGAACATTGGGCCCTCTGATTCTCAATGGATTTTATTAATCCATATAAGCATATCAAAGTTGACACTTAACGCAAGAAGGGATTAAAACCCCTACATGATCAGGTCTTTATATTCATCCGAGTTATTTCCCTTTCATTTAGCAAGCATAAAAAGAAAAAAACACTTGTTCTTTCATACCAAAGTACTAAGTGATACATTATATCAGCATTCTTTGGAACTTAACAACTATTAAGGTATTTCAACTCATTTACAATGTCATTACATAACATAAAAAATTCTGTCATTTCCTTTGGTGTACTCAATGGATTAGCTAAACCTTCAGCTGCTTTCAATGTGCTTATGAAACTAGGGAGGATCTCGCCAGCTAGGAGGATCAATTTCCTAAACCAGGACATGAACCTTTCCTTTTCTGTGGCTCACTCTGCATGAAGTATCTTCCATGTCTCAATCGTCTTGGCTTGCTGATTAAGCTGTTCCACCAAGTTTTGTACTACCGCAGCATTATCACTTCTGACAATAGATATTTCATGCATTTTCTGTTCCAATTCCCTCGCCAGCATATCAATTTCGTGTCGAGTCCCACTAGATTCAAGCTTCTGTACTTGTCTTTCTAGTACATCTCTTTCCTTAAGGACCTTCATCATCCGGGTTCTACTGATATGCATCTTCTTTTCATTTTTGGTTACCCATTGTTGAGCTTTCTCTATTGTATCCCTTAATCTTATATTTTCTTCCTTCAACCTTTTCATCTCAACTTTTCCCACACTTCCTTTATGTCTCTTTACCCTATCCACTTCTGCTCGCAGCACTGCATATTCACTTCTCATCTGGTTCAAACTCCTCAAGCGTTCTTGTCTTTTTTCTTTTAAACCTTTTAATTTTTCTTTTTTTTTCCTCCCACTTCCCTTCCTAATTATTCATCAATTACTTGCATGTCATTGCTGAGCATGGGATCAGTTGGTCTGAAAGAAGGGTTAGCCCCTTTTGTCCTTTCCTTTAGCCATTCTCGATATTCCTTGGTCGTGGCTACAATTCGCTTGCCCAGTTCGCATTTCCCTTTGCATATCACTCGACTCCATGCACCTCTTATTTTTTGGCAAAGCGTCTTAACTTCCGGGTCATTATGATAAAAGTGAACTAATTGTATCGCTTCCTCGAATGGAATATCTTGTTTATATGTGAACTATTGATAAACAATCGATGGGTTATAATTAATGCAACCCCAATGGCTTATCAAGGGTACATTCAAGAATTCTCCATAATAGTACACTATTTCTTCACTTTCCCACCAAGCCAGCTTCCACCATACTGTGTTCTCGTCCAATTGACTGAGGGTTTGAGCCCAATCATCATGAGTCTTCGTTGAATATAACAGGATAGCACCTTCACGATTAAGGAAATCCTTAGTCGGGTGGTGTATAGTGTCATGTCATTGACCCAATTGATATTGCCTCCTATAAATATGATTGAACATCCAAACTGTGAGGAGTTGTAAGCAACACTTCAATTTCCCTCCATTTTCTTGTTAACAAAAGCTTAAGGTCAAGAACGTTTCCACCAAAACTACAGGCATGGGATTTACGTGATGATTTTCCACCATCCATAGAACGCTCACGGCTGCCAAATCAATTATCCCCACTGCTGAGGGAAACAACACTAATCCATATATGGCTAGAGCAAGGACCCTTTTAAAAGTCACCCAATCTCCCTTTTTGGCTAAGATCCCCAAATGCCTTTCTACGTACTTCCTTAAAAGGCCTTCAGTTTGTCCTCTCTAATGTAATTGAATTCTATTAGGATTTTCCCATAAAATTTGAGCCACTGTACGTTTTGATGGCAAATGTTTAGGATAGTAGTAAACTGAAGCATCCTTTCCCATAAGTGTATTCATGAAGCTCCCATATTCCTCTAGAGTAGGTGTAATCTGGAATGTAGAGAATGTAAAACACTTTAGTGAACTATCCCAATGCTGGGCCAAGGCTAAAAGTGCTTCTGGCTGGACCAGTATTCACAACAAGTTTAGAATATCCCTATAATCCCTTCAAAAATCTCATATATGCCCTCCATTCAACTTCTCACTTAAGACAATTAAACTCTCGACCGATTCAACTTCTGCCTTGATTTTAAGCTTCGTTCCCGTCGCAACTAGGCCAGTCTGTCTTAAGCTCAGATATCGTCCATTGCCTAAAGGTTCCATTACCACCATCGTGCCAATTAACCCAGATAATTGTTCACTATTTCAAAATATCAAAGCTTATTGGTTAGTGTATCATTATTGTTAGTTTGATAATTCTATCCAATTCTCAAAGAATTTATTATTCCATAGAGAATAAGGGTATGAGAATCAATTTAAGAAAGAATAGCTCCCTACATAATTGACACTGATATGTTCAGCAAGCTAATATAACGATGCATTGACATTCATACTATGATAATGGATATAATTCCTCGGCATAAGAAATAATAAAAAAAACTTTGTACTCCTCCTTAAGGAACCTATTGCTCCATGGGAGAAAAGAGTCAACAATTAAATCGAGAGAAATAAGTCTTTCTACACGATTCAACGTCTTAAAAAGATTCAAATCTTTAACCGAGACATCACATTTGTTCATCGATGATATAAAACTAGCAGATTTTATAATTTCCAAAATTTTGGGAAATATTCATTTTCTATTAGGAATTCATTGTTTTATGGGGTAGAGTATATTGTGCAGTGTTTAATATTTTATCTTTATTCTATTTCTTTTATACTTTATTTTATGAATGAATGTATGCTAAAAGATTCCCCTTTCGAGGAGCTATAAGGAATGTGGTTATGGCCTCTTCGGGGTTAGAAACCCACTAGGCAAGGGTTAGTTTAACTAATACGTACTTTCATCATAGTTAATGTTATGTCTAATCGTGCTATGACAGCCCATTAACTATTCCAATAAATAGTGGCGATATGTCACTTTTCCTATGGATACTATTGGATGCATGGATGTGATAAGCGAACAGTTAAATGCCCTCTTTTATCCTAATAGGGGTAGGTCCTAGGTTCTAATCATTGGAGTTTGGCTCTAAATATTTGGAGGCATCTATAGCTTGACTATCAATGCAGATTTCCAGGTAGATCTATGACTCCTAAACATTGGTCCCCAAATTGGCCTCACCATAAGATGAAGATCTAACTATATACTTTTGACCTTAAGAGGAAAAAGATCCTACACAGGTCAAACCTATATAACAAGGTACAATTTAGGCGAGGTCTTCATGATAGCCTCAGGAAGCACAAGGTTTCACAGGGAAATCCGTATAAACCTCTACTAACCTAGGGCACACTCAAACTCGAGTTTAGGGCCTATAATGTGTGTAAGGTATTTGTGTTACAGTGGTGTGTGTGAGGAGAGCATTTACCCTTTTATCCTATGTGCTACCTAGCCTTCATCTGCTAAGTAGATTGGTGGAACAAACGAGAGAGAACTCATATGTACAAATATAAAAAGAAGCAAAGTATATACAGATATGGTCATCTATCCTAAATCTTATTTGCATGTTACCTAACTCTAACATACATTATGTGCACAATAAACAAAATACAATAGATGAAGCAAATATGTGAATGATATATTATGTACCCTACTCATATGAGGCAAACAACAAAACAAAAGGGAGAACCAAAATAAAAGAAAGGCCATAATGTTTTACACAACTAACTTAACATGGGCTAGACTCTCTTATATCCCCAATGGAGTCACCATTCTGTCACACTCGAAAATGCGACCGCGTGGCGCCTTAAAAGAGGAAACTTTTCAAAAGCAATTTCAATTTTCTAAGACAACAAAAATCGAAATTAAAATAGTAGAAGTAAAAAGGTAACAGGTTCAGAAGTCGCTACCAAAATTTTAATTTTTGAAAAGGTAAAACTTTGGAAAAGCATTTTTGTGAGAAAAATGGTCTGCGAATCAGAAAATGGATTCGGGGGTCGATTGTGAATAGGGAAGGTGTTAGGCATCCCACTACACCCGTTAGTAAGAATAGTTACCTTAAGTCAGTTATGCAAAATTAAAATGGCCTTAATTCTATTTTAATTCTCTCTAACAAATCATATGCAAAATAAGAAATAAAGCGATTAAAAGAAATAAAGTTAAAAGTAAAAAAGAAAGAAAATTAATAGTCAAATAAAACAAAAAGAAATTCAAGACGTAAAATAAGTAGCAAAGGAATAAAATTAAAAGTAAAATAAGATGAAGAGAAATTAAACTAAAAAATGTTTATTTACAAAGGCGGATTTGACCTAAGGATCTAAGATGAAAGCTTAGGGCCTATGTACCATACAATAGGGATCAAAGTTCACGTAGTACAAATAGAGATTGTATTTGTTAGTCGGTTTTTTTCTTCTTTGTCTTATGCTTTGTTTTTGTCTTTTCTCCTTTTTTCTTGTTTTTTTTTTTGTATGTTCTTTATTTTTAATTTTTCTTTTACATTTAATTAATTTTTTTTTTGTTTGAGTGTTTTTTTTCCACAAAAAGATAAAGAAAATAAATTACTTTTTTTTCTTTAACAAATAAAACAATTTTTGAAATTGCTTGATGTGTTTTGATTTGTTAAAAGCAAATTTAATTTTACATTTCTTGCATTTTCACTTTTTCTCTCCTCTTTTCTTTATCATTTTGTTATTTTTTATTTTTGTCTTTTTTCTTTGTTTTATTTAATTTAATTTATTATTATTATTTATTGTTTTTGTTTTTATTACCCTTTTTTTGTTTTTTGTCTTTTTTTTGTTTTTTTTCTTTCTCTTTCTCTTTTTTTTTTGTTATTTTATGTTTTCTTTTGTTATTTCTTTTTTTTTTTTTGTTACGTTTTCTTTTTCTATTTGTTTCTTTTTTGGTTAATTTTTATTTTGTGTTCAATTTTGTTTTTTCTTCTTTTTTGTTTTTATTTCTATTTATTTTTGTTTTGTTTGTGTTTTTTTTTATTTTTGTTTTTATCTCTTTTCTTTGATTTTCTTAATTTTGTTTTTGCCTTTGTTTTTGTTGTCTTTAAATTTTTTGTTTTTTGTTTTGTTTTTTTATCATTTTTTTAATTTTTATGACATTAAAAATGATTTTTTTATTTTCTTTAATTCTTATTTGATTCTCTCATGATTTTTTAATTTTTTTAATTATTTATTTTCTTTTGTTTTGACTTTCATTTTTTTATAGTTGATCTTTTCTTCTTTTTCTTACCTTTTTATTTTTAATGAAATTCTTTTATTAGAATTGATTTTCGTTCTTGATTTTTTATTTCTTTTGTCTTGATTTTTTATTTTTGTTTCACTTTTCCCTTTTTTTGTTGTTGTTCTTTTTGTTGTTGTTGTTTTTTTAATAGGTTTTAATTTTTGATTCTTTTCGTGTTACTGATTTTTTAGTACTTTGTTTTGTTATTTCTTTGTTTTCATTCTTATTCTTTGTTAGTTTGATTTTGTTTATTTTTGTTGTGTTTTTTTTTGTTATCGTTGTTGTTTTTTTTTTTTTTTTTTTTCTTTCTTTTTTTCATTGTTATTTTTTCTTTGCTTTCTTGTTGTTTCTATTTTTATTTCTTTTTGTTATGGTTCTTGTTTTTTTTTATCATTTTGTGTTCTATTTTGTCTTTCTCTTTTTTCTTTTTCTTTTTGTTTATTTTTGTTCATCTTTGTTTTTTTCTTTGTGTTTTTTTTTCTTCCATGCCTTTTGTTCTTCTTTGTTTCTAAACTTATTTTATCTTTTGTTTTTCAAAAGGACAGTTTTCTAAATACTGATCCTTGAATTTTTAGAACAATGCTTTTCAAACATTTGCAGAATAATCTTTAAGAAAGGAAAAGGCAAATATTTGGAACTCAATTTAATTTTTAGTGAAAAGCTCCTTTTTTTTATTAACTTTTTTTTGGTGATTTTTTTTTTATCCTTCTTTTTATTAAAAATTTTCTTTAAAGAATCATTTGCTGAAGGCCCTTGAAACCCAAAACACTAAATGTAAATTCAAAGCCTAAAGGGCATCAAGGAGGTTTATTGCCACACATGACCTTTTGGTTTGTTCCGATGTGCCTAAGGGAATATAAAATCCCACACGACCATACTAATAACTTAGAGAACAAATAAAATGAATAAAAGTAAATATAAAAAAATAATAAATAATAAATAATAAAACTAAAAATAAAAATGCACGAATAACTTATACTTGTGAGGATGGGTGCTCAGTGTTCAACCATAATTCACCATATCATCCTTTAAGCATATTTACAAGATTAAAAAAAACAGAAAAAATACATATGCATACGGATTACATATACATTACAATATACCCGTCCCTTCTTCTGATTGAATCAACAGGCATCTCGTGCATTGAAAACCTGACCTGCCCACATATTGCTTTAGCAGCATGTCCAAGTCCACAAACAAATAATATAATTCACAAGAGTCCAGTAAAAGCACTTTGAATTAACTGTCTCAAAGCTACTTTAAAACTAAAACAGTGTAACACTATCAGGTTTCCTGTACCAAATTATTAATCCCACATTTTCTTAAGCATTTCATCGAACAGTTGCCAAACTGATATCATCTGTGTTTAACTACCCCAATTTATATGCTCCAATTAACACTACCAACACCTCTAAGAGAAAGTCCTAAATCTATACCAGTAAACAGAGATGAAGCATAAAAATAAAATATATACATATATATACATAAATGAAAATGAGGTGATTTGCTAAAATGGTTAAATGTAAACCAACTGCCTATGCATTATTCGGCAATCTCAGACTAACCAGAATATGTTTTGGAAACAAATAGTAATTAAACCGGCAAAAATGAAGCACATGTGAGGCCATCTATGACTACTCGGTTGAATGAAACCTATGACATGTCATTTAGCAACCCAAAACCCAAAATAAAATCAATCAACAACAAGTTTTCAGCAATCCCAAAAGTAAACGGAGCAAGTCTCAGAAGCAGACTAGAATTAACCCAATCAAAAAGGAATGGAGACCAGACTTTCATGGAGAAATGTTTAACCAATTATTCAAAATTACTAATGCATCACCCAGCAATCTGAGGCCAGCCAAATTATTTGCTCTAGAATGGAATGAAATTAAATTGACATCTAACTTGTATTTTTGCTAGAATCTGGAATGCCTCGCTCGCCTTCGAGCCCTAGCCAGCCCTTTTCTCCCCTGTTCCTCAGTCTCAGGTTTCTTCTTCCGTCTGTCTCTCACGTCGTCCTTCTCCTCTGAACCAATCAATTCCTTTCCTCGCTAAAACCCAAACTCGACCCTTCCTTTCAAATCAGATCACCAAAATCTCCTTGACTTCCTCTCTGAAAAAGAGACCGAAAGTCCTTTTTTTTTCGTTCTTTGTCACTCTCCAGTATATCAGAGCCCAAAAGTCCCCTTCTCTCTCTCACCCTTCTCCCCGAAAATCCTTTTCTCCCTTAGTCTCTCTTGACTCTCCGTTTTCTCCAAAATTTCCCCTTCTCGCACATTCCTTTGCTTCTTATAAGCGTTTCCCCGCGTGGTCCCCTTCTCTCCTCGTATGGGTTATCGTCGCACTTCTCTGCTCCATGAATTTACAGTACTAGCACTCACCTCCCGTACGATTTCGCCCCTTCGCATCTAGAAATGCCTGCGAGAGAGGGTCAGAGCAAAGAGGGGGGACCAGAGTCGTCTAAGGTTTTTCTTCCTTTTGTTTCATTTCCTTTCGGGCTTCATATTCGAGTTAGAGAAGCAGAAGGTCCAGGATTCATGGGCTAAACAAAACGAGCCTCCATTTTTCTTAATTAGTTCTTCCAAGATGGGCCTCCATTTCAGTTCAACCATTTTGTTTGCACTGTTCATTGGGTTCTTTTCATGTTTTTTGGTCCAATTTTGAGTTGTTTGGGTTGGACCCTTTTTTTTATTTTTTATTTTTAATATCTGGTTTGAGTATGTGGATTTCAGGATTTGATCCATTCCTGGGTAGTTTGAAGGACTGGCTTTAGGATTTGGGTCTTATATCCCTTTTTTAGTATTGGGATTGAAAATTATTTTTTCAACGAAAATTTTAAGGATATTGGTTTTTTTTTTAACGTACTCTTTGGATTTAGGCTTAATATATTTAAAACAATGAGCTTTACTCTCTCTTTTTTTTGTTATTATTTTTTTTTAGAACTTCTTTTGTAAATCTATTTTTTTTTCATTCATTTTTTTATAGGCATTTTCTTTCTTTTTCTTCCTTATATTTTAGTATTTGATTTTTTTATTAGTTTTTCTAATTTTCTTTTAGGAAAATGTAACTTTGAGTTTTCTTCTTCTTTATTTTTTTTTCCTCTTTTTTTCTTTTATTTTTATTAGTCTGATTTTTATATTATTTTGAAATATATCCGGACAAAATACGGTGTTCACATGCAGCACTCATATTGCCATAGAGTTGGAATCTATCACTTGCTAGGCCAAAACGAGCATTTCTAGGGTCATCAGAGAAGTCGGGATGTTTCTCATCAAAGGTCTTCCATGCAATGGAATCAGATGGATGTCTTAACACACTGTCATCCTTTCGTGCATCCTTATGCCACCTCATCTCTTTAGTTGTATTGTAAGCCATATACAGCCTTTGTAGCCTAGGCGTAATGGGAAATGGTGTAACACTTTACGTGGGACTTTCTTGCCTTTATGCTCATCTGACTTCCATCTGGATAGGTTGCACCTAGGACATCTTTCGGCATCGACGTACTCCCTCCAATATAAGATGCAATCATTTTCACATGCATCTATCTTGGTGTAGTCTAATCCAAGCTCTCAGATAACTTTCTTTGCTTCATAATAGGAGTTTGGTACTAGTGCTCCCTCTAGAAGTATATCCCTAAATAAGCCACACAAGGCATCCATAGACTTAGTACTCCAATGGTTGAGGCATTTCAAGTGAAGTAGCTTTACAATGAAAGACAACTTGGAAGCCTTTTTATAGCCTGGATAAAGATCAGTTTTAGCATCCTCCAATAACTCAAAGAAATGCCTAGCTTGCATATTTAGCGAGTTATTATATTTTGAGCCATAGTTCCCTACCACTCTTTCTGTATGCCCATACGCATCATTTATAATCTCAATAATGTCATCCTCCTCATTATTATTATCTTCTTGCACACCTTCGTCAATCTCCTATGGGTAACTTTGGGCATGGTGACGAAGTTCTCCATGTGAATCCCACACTTGGTAACTCTCACACAAACCCCTTTTGAATAGGTCCTCCTTTACTCTATGTCTTAGCTTGAACTCTGTGTTCCTACACACTTTGCATGGACAACAAATCATATCATTAACCCCTGATGGATTAAATGCCCATTGGAGAAAACTATCCACTCCTCGTATATATCTTAGGTCAGCTCTATTCCTTATCATTATCCAACTTTTATCCATCCCTATTCTCTATTTCCTACATTAAGTAACATAGGCAGTAAATTTCAGCAATAAGAACCATACTGTAATCAAGCCACATTCGTAGTTGCATAGAGCAAGCCATATTATGAACAAGAAATTGTAATTCAATTAAAACCAAGTTTCGGTTTTCACACTTAGAAATTTGAAACAAAAATCAAAATTCAACTATCCACTACCATATTATCCAACTAATGAATCCCCTACATATATGCATTGGAGACTAGGTAAGTGATTCTTGATGCTAGAAATGATATAAGTGAATTAGGGATGTACCATAACATATTATAGATTTTGGGTTGTTTTAGAGTCTTAAAGAGTTGGGTCTATTGAAACCAAGGTGGTCTAAGATTTGTTGGTAAGAAAATGTATACTTTTGCTTATATAATGGTTGAAGTTCTAGTATAAAGTAAAGTTCAATGAATTCAACTAATCTCTAAGTCCCTAAATAATAAGTGCTAGTTTAAGGAGGTAGATAGGAGAACCAATATCAATAAAACCAAGTAATCTAGCCACAAGAGGGCCCTAGAACTCCATTAAAGGGTGTACCAAATGGTTGGGATGAATATTTAAGAGTTTGAAATCAAAAGTAATTGGAGTCATAACCAAAACTACTTGAGTCATGGCTAAATTTCAAACAAAACTGATGAGTGCCGTGACGCGAATTATTGTGTCGCAGCTCAAATTGAAAACTTAGCACAACTGCGCTGCGGCATGGTCATATCAAGTCACAGCGAGGATCGTGTTTGGCATATGTAGTTCCAGTAGGAAGTTACAAAGTGGCATGGTAACCTCAAGTCGCAGCAAGGATCGTGATTTGGTTTATGTTAGTTCCAGTAGGGAGTTGCATCGCAGCATTAGTATTTTAAGTTGCGGCGCATGTTTAATATTTTTGTTCCAGAGTTACAAAATCTAACTACGCCATGGTGAGGAGTATACAAGCCGCAGTGTATGTTTAATATTTATGTTCCAGAGTTATAGAATCTAACTATGCCATGACGAGGAGTATTCAAGCCGTAGCGTAATCCTATTATATTGCATTTAAAGGTATCAGTACCCATTTGAGCTCGGCCTAAATTTCTAAATTCTCATTTTAGCTTCCAAACTTTTAAAAGGCATAACTTTGAGCATGGTAGTCCTTTTAAGGTGATTTTTTTTAATCTGGGTATTTTTCCCAGATCTATGCAATGGCAAATCGCCAAAGGCGGTTCAGTCACTTATTTTTCTCAAAAAAGCATGTTTTAGCCTTTAATTTTAAGATTTTTGTTTCACTTTTTTTTTCAAAAGAACATGTTCAGACCTCAAAATGTAAAAGTTTATATCTTGAGCTAGGGATCTCCAAATTTTGGTAAACTTTGGTTCTAATTAAAGCTCCATATGTCTACTTTATATTGTAAAAACTTTAGCCCAATCCTATATCTTTTGTTGCTCAAAAATTGCATGACAATAGAATTGGTCTGGGTGATAATTCTGTAAATTTATCTTTTGCTGTCATGAATTTCAAAAATTTTAAAAATATTCTAGATAACTCTAAAAATTACCATTTTATGCTTGAATTAAACCTCTAAATATCCTCTAACTGTTTACCAAGTTTTACACCTAGACTCCACCATTTGATCTTTCAAATGCATCCCTTTCTAGACTTGCTCTATTTAGGTTCCAAATTTGACACTAAAGAGTATATATGGGCAAATGATGGCCTTCAACTATTCCACTAACCACCCCAATACTTCTAACAAGTTTCAAATCATACTTCAAGACTATTAGAACTTCCCAAACTCCCAAGAAATCTCTAGATCAAAATATGACTACCTAGGTTCCTTATACCATCAAGCTTTAAGGATCACACAATCAATTATCATGCTTGGCTTTTACATACAACCATCAAGCCAAATACCACAAATAGCTATCAAACCAAAAACAACCAGCCATCAAACCAAATACCACATACAAGCATCAGACTAAATATAGCCATCAGACCATTAAACCATCAGACCAACTGAGCATCATACGATCAAAACATTAGATGCATAGAAATAATCCTATGGAACAGAGCAATAGAGAACTGCTACAATCATATGGAACTAAATAACAAGAGTAGCTATTCGCTTAACCAACAAGAACACCTATGGAATAGAGCAATAGAGAGAACTACTGCAATCATATTAACAGTTCAAAAATTTGTCATTCTTGTTGCAGAGGAAAGTAGATGACTAACTATACAATGGCTAGGTTGGATGACTTAAGCAAAACAAGAACTAGTGATGCAGAATACAGAGTATTCATGTAACAACCAGAAAAAAAAAAGAAAAGAAAAAGAAAGAAGAAAGTTGAAAATTTTCGAAATCTAGAAATAGTCTACTCGCAATAGCGAGAAAAGGCCTAGCTATAGCGAATGTACTTGTTCGTTATAGCGAGAAATGGTCTAGCTATAGCGAAGGTACCTGTTCATTATAGCGAAAATACTTCTAGCTATAGCGAGTGCGGGCATCCCATACAAAAACCAGGGAGTTGTTCATTTTAGCACGCGCCATAGTGAAAACGGGGGTCTGGAACTAGTACGTACTCGCTGTAGCGAAGGTTAATTCTCGCTATAGCGAGGGTTAGTCTGGAAAAGCATAAAAAGCGAGAATTTGACTTCTTTAAATGTCCTAACTCATCCTTTCTCTTCTATTTGACCTAGACTTCGACCCAAGGAGAGAAAAGAGGCATGGAGAGTGAGAGAGACCAAGAGAAGGAGGAAGAACAAAGGAAAGGTAAGCAAGCTTCTCTCCTTTCTTCTTAGCATCTTGTTCTTCTCTCTTTATTCTTTCTTTCTATGGTTTTTCTTGTGAAATTCGTTGGATTTAGGCATGGGTCAGAAGAGGGAAAGTGGGAAACCACTCTTGCATTTCTTTGCTTTCCTTGAGTAGAGCTTGAGAGTGAAGAAGAGGTGGTGAAATTCTAGAGAGAGGGAGGAAGTCTGACCTAGAATGAACAAGAAACCCTTATGTTAAGTTAAGAAATGCAAAGAACTAGGATAAGGGCTAGTAAAGTTTAAGAAGGGAAGAAGTAGGGCTTTAATCTCTTAGCCTTGTGAAGGTTTATTTGCATGAGAGTAATTCCATGCTCTTGATTGTGTCTAGGCTCAAGTGAAGCACTTCCATCAAGGTGTGATTGTGAAACTAAGAAGAGAGAAGAGAAATTGAAAGGGAAGGCTTGTGTTAGCTCATAAAGTAGCTCTCTACTCTTTCTTGATACTTTCTTGGATGTAATGGTCACTGTATGCTTGTGTATATACTTATTGTGTGAGATATGCCATATGTTATTGCTTTGATGCATTGGTACTAATATGCTTATGTGTTGGATTGTGAGAATTGCTCGAGTAAGGTAGTGCCAAAAGTCCCTTGAGATGGGTGAGACAAGGCCAAAAGTCTCACAACTAAGTGAGGCCAAGTCAAAAGTCCCTAAAATCGGGTGAGGCCATCTAAAAATTCCTAAAATTGGGTGAGGCTAGACCAAAAGTCCCTAAAGCTCATTTGTGGCATTGATATGGTTTTCATGGCATGTACAACATGTATTGTATGTTTGTTAATGGTTATATGCTTATTTATATGCTTTGACTTGTTATATACCTTGATTGCTTCCTTGAATGAGTGCATGAGCGACTGAGATTCCATGAATCTCACCCCTTCCCCCTCCCATCTTAACATGCTAGGTGGAGCTCAAGGAGAATCAAGTGCACACCAAGGAGCCTAGGAGCATGTTAGATGAATGTTAGTTTGTTTTGACTCTTTTGATGTAAAGAGGTGCCAAAAATGAATATAAACCTTCTATTTTTAAGATGTAAATGTTATAGCAAGTGTAATTGTAAGGAAACATAATGTATAAACTATGTAGATAGCCAAAGTAATGCAAATGTGGGATTTGCCCTTTTTGTGGCTTGCATGTGATAGTGTGTTTTGGCCCGTAGCATAGTGAGTTTGAAATGTATGATAATTTGGACCATCTAGATACTTCATATATGTTATGTTTATGCTTTCAAACTTGTCCATGAGGTGTGAGAACATGTGGGAGGCCATTTGGACCCATTTGGACCCACTTTGAACTATTTTAGGTGCCAAAATCGTCAAATTTATGAGTTTCGTCAAACTATAACCAAATGAGCTCTTTTTTATATGAAATATGGCATGCCTCTAGCGTTTGTAGAGAGCTTCTTAGAAAGCTAAAGTAGGTAATATTTGGAGGTCTAGGAAATATTTGGTGAATTTTTGAAATTGAGAAAATTTGATGGTTTGGTCATGGTACTGTGTCATTAGCCCGAAAAGAAATCCATGTCATTCATAGACCAAATGGAGTCCAAATGTCATTAAATTTTATAGACATAAACTAGACAATCATAATGACCTATACCAACTAGAATCACCTAAATCGGAGGTCTGTAGGGAGAGAACGAACTGTATGAAATTCTATATCAGTATCAGGGAAGCCATCCGACCTCCGTTACTATTCCATCAGTTTTCGAGATCTAAGGGCTACTGAACTGATTTGGACTAATTTTTCTCCTCTAGTTAACATCTTTAGATTTCCAAATTGGTATAGTTTTCCTAGATTGGATTTTTTTGGATTTAGTTATGAATTTTCGAAGTTCATGACAGTAAACTGTGCCAGAAACAGGGACAGCAGGACCTCTGTCTCATTTTCGATGTCAAACAGGGTGCAAACACTGAGATTATGGTTGGAAATTATTTTTAGTGTAAAGATAACACATAGATATTTCCAAAGAGCTATGGTTTTCTAGATTCCCATTTTTCTCCAATTAGTTATGATTTTCCAATGTTAGAGCCAAAAATCTGACTTTTGGGTCCGTTTAAGAAAATGTAATTTCTTGGTTTTTGGCTCCATACCCGTGGCTTATGGCTTGTTTTATGCTATGTATGAGTTGTATAAATAGAGCGTGAGTAGAGAATGTGAATAATGGATTCATAGGACCCACAGGATAGAAGATGAGTGTTTGAAATCCCGTTTTATAGCATGAAAATGCCACGGTTGGTACTGGTTCTTTAGAAATCATATGGAACCGAGCCCAGAGAGAGGCTAGATAGCGTTAATATATTATGGTGTTAAAATTCACTTATAGGAGTTAGGGGTAAACAACGAAATAGAAGTCAAATAGGGAATACTATGACAGTGACAGTATTAAAGGTTCTAACGAGTCATATTCTCAAATAGAAGGAAGGTCTTAGAACAATATATATGCAAACATGCAAGGAAACAATTATAAGTCCAAAATACTTGGAAGCCCATCAGTATATTTTCAAAAGAGATGATTTTCTGTTGCCCTTTTAAAAAATGAATGAGAAACCAATATGGGAAATTATTTTGGAGTATTTTCAGAAGGTTAAATTCATAAAACTCTAGTTTAGATCTACTGTCAACAATGCTGTAGCATTTATAGCAACAATTAGAAATTAAATCGAAGATTAGGGCATAAAACAACAAAACAACAACAATAATCTAAGATAGGGAATACCTTGACCCAGATAAGCATTGAAGTTTTAGTTGTTGAGCGGTGATGTGATCTTGTCTTCAGTATTCACTCTTTGAAGATGATATAAATGGAATCAACCTTTCCCTTCTTCTCCTTCATTTGCTTTGCTTCTTTGTTGTTTGCTCTGCTTCAAAAAGATAGGAGGAACTTTAAGGCTGCAGCTGCATTGGTATTTGGTTGGGAGGGAATTAAAATTTGAAGGTAATTCATAAAAATTTAATAAAAATGGATGGATGAGTTTTTATTAATAAGATAAATCCTAAAAATTTAAATTGAAATTTTAGATATATGAAATGTTAGATATACTAAAAAATTATAAATAATAATCTATTATTTTTTAAACTTTATTATTTGATATCTTGTGATAATTTTATTTATAGTTTTATTTTTTAATTAATGATTAAATAATTCATAAAATTAAATAAAAATTAAAAAAAACTATGAGTCATTAATGTATAAATAAAAAATAATTTTTCTGATAAATATATTCCATGAGATTTTTTAAATCAAAATTATTAAAAAGCAAATAGATTGTAATTATTTATCTAAAAATTAAATAGTTATAATAATATCCATTTGATTTATTTTATATATTTGATTAATTTTTATATAATGCTAAAATCTAGATTTTGAATTTGAGATAATAAGTAGATAGATAAGTAGATAAGTAGATAAGTAGATAAAATTTCAATATTAGTTTAGGTGGGTTGAATAAAGAGAAAGGAGGAGAGTTTGAGTGTAAATAAATAAACAAACAAACAAACAAACAAACAAATAGTGGAGTTTTGAATCGAACAAAATGCTTTATTTTTTATAAAATTTTAATCAATTAATTAAAACTCTATATACATAATTTTTTTAATTTTGAACATTTAATTAAAATTTTATCTACGATGATAAATTATGAATAAATTCTGTAGCAAATTTTAATGAATAAAATTTTTTATTGTTTAGCCAAGTGCTATTATAAATATACTTTTTTTTTTAATTTGGGAGACAACCCTATTATGTTTGATTAATAATTAAAAACAAACTTTTAATAAACATTATATAATAACTTTTAATAAAAAGAAACTTTCAATAGATGTATGTTTTATTAAGTGTTAATTTCGATTGACATATAGTGGCTTATAGAAGAAAATGTAGATCTGAATAGACAAATGAATAATGAAATTTTGAATTTGATCGAAGAAGTATATGAATAGATAAATCTTTTTTTATGTGCTTTTTAAATTTAGTTTCAATCTTCATGTGATTTTTAATTTCAATCTTGAAAAATTAATTTAATGTATTATTTATTTATTTTTTTAATTTTATTTATTACAGTTTTATATATATACTTTTATAAATCTTACCAATTAATCATAGTCTTAACAATTAATTATAGTTTTAATGCAATGTTGTTAAACTTTTTTATAAATATTTTCTTTATCAGCATTGCAACAAATTTTAATGAGTAAAATTTTTCAATGATTCCCTTTAGCTAATTTAGGGAGAAAATGTAATATTTGGTTCCTTGAAAACAAGAAAAAAATGTGAAAAACATAACGTACAGTTTCTCCGTTAACGTATAAAATTTATTGGATACAAAAGAAAATTCTCAGAGAGGATGATTTGAGGTCAAATAAGATTAGGATAAAATTATAAATAATAAAAAATGAGGATCTAAAATCCAAGATACCCGAAAACGAGAGTTAGAGTAGTTCAAAAAAATATGCCAAAAGTCTAGTGATAAATGTCACACCATCACAATGTTTAAGCACCCATAAGCTTTAAAAAAAAACCTTGTACTCTGGCCAAAGACCTTGTCGACAAGATCTTGCATTTTATATTGAGAAATTTGGGACTTTATTGACAAGGTCTCCTGCCAAAATATAAGGTTTTCTTTTAAAGCTTATGGGTGCTTATACATTATGATGGTGTGACAGAAAAAAAAACCTTATGTATAAATTATAATTAGACATTTTACAAATTTAATAAAGAATAATTAAAAAGAAACTTTATTTTCAATAAACGTTGTATAAAAAAGAAAAATTTTATACAACAAATATATTTTTTAATGAGATCATTATTAATTATTTTCATATATTTGAAAAATATTTTAATAATTATCTATTTCAATCATCTCATCCCATAAGAGAAGAGGGGTATTCTTCCTTATTACATAACAAAATAGAAATTAGAAAGGTGAGAAAAATATTAACTAATAAAAAATTTAGATGAAATTTTTAGCATTTCAGTTACAAGTTTTTGATAAAAAATCATATATAAAAAATTCTAAAAAATTTAATTATATATTATTGAGTTGTAAAAAGTTTTTACTTATTATAAGCAAAAGCGCTTAGCCATTCCGTCTAACTTAGAAATTTATGCAATTTAATTTCTTCAAATTTAAAAGTCCGTTACAAAGCTTTAAGCTTTTCAATTTTGTACATTATAACCATTTCATTAATTTTTTTTGTCCAAAAGCCTTACAACTACTTGTCCATGAAAGTTGAAAGAAGTCAAATTAGCAAAACATATATTGGATTTATCATTTTTTACCACTTAAAATGACAAATTGGAATCCAAATCCTCAGCACTAGCATTTTATTACACCATGTGCATTAACACCATGTGAGGCATTTCTTTTATGGATAAAAAATGATTTAAAGTATCTAATTTGAAGGATAAAAATTAATTATAAAAAAATTATACTTTAAAATAAACTATTACAAAGAATCTCATTTAAACAAATTGAATGTATTTCTTGTTGATTTGACTTTTTTCAACATATATATAAGTGGTATTAGTTTTGTTATAAAAACTAATATTTATTTTATTGAAATTTAGGATTAAATTAGGTATTTTTTTGTAACACTCTTTTTCAAAAAATGATATATACACATAATTTAAAAAAGATTTTATCATACGATATTAAATTATAAATAAATAACTCTTAAATGTAGTGAATCAAACTAGTAAAAATACTAATTCATAGTTCATTTGTTTCAATGTAGTGAACAGTAATTGTACTAATAATAATTATATATATATATATATATTTTAGAATTTAATAGAAAAGTATATTTTTTAGTCCTATTAATTTTTTTTGGATAAAATTATATTTCTAAGTATAATTTATTTTTTCACCTTATTTGTGTGTAAATTTTTTTTAGTTTTATTAAGAATTTTATAGAAAGATTATTTTAAGTTATTTGTATATAAAATTTAATTAATTTAATTAATATTATTAGCATTAAAAATTATTATTTTCCTCGATATAGTTATCTTTCAAGTCTAATTTATTTATTTTTACGTATTTATTTATTTAAAAAAATTCTAAGTTCAAAACTTTGGCATAACACTTTTAATTAATTTAAATTTTTTGCATCAAAACTTTTAGTGACAACTACAATAGTGGTCACTAAATCTTATATTCTACCGGCTACTAGAATATGTTATTACTAAAAGTTTTGGCGCAAATATTTTAAATAAGTAAAAAATTTGCGCCAAAACTTTTAGTGGCGATTAACATTGTTGCCTCTAATAGTATTTAGTGGCGACATCTTTTACTGTTACTAAAAGTTTGACAAAGTTATGATAAAACTTTTAGAGGTAACACTTATCGCTACTAAAAGTTACCTTTAGTGGAAACACAATTTGTCGCCACTAAAAGTCAACTTTAAGGGCAACTTTTTAGCTACAATTGAAATGTTGTCACTAAATGTCATTTTTTAGTGGCGACAATGTTGATGTTGTTACTAAAAGTATTTAGTGGCAACTTTGTGTTGCTACAAAATAATTTTAGTGGCAATTTTTTTGTCGTCACTAAAAACTTTATCAAAATTAAAAATAATATTTTTAATGACACCTTTTAGTGACAACATAATAAAGTCGCTATTAAAAATTTTTTTTAGTGACAACTTTTTTTAGTCACCGCTAAAAGTTGTTACTAAAAGTTTATTTTTTTGTAGTAAAGTATTTATGATTGTGATTTTTTATCATAAATGACATTTGAAATAGCTTACAATAAAATCTGTAATTATTTTCTTTCCTTGAGAAAATAATCTTTTCATTTGAAAGTATATGCAAATAATAAATGACATTATTTTGGTGAATATTATGTCTTTTCATGAATTTTGTAGTTGATTAGCTTAGCCTTTTATTAACTTGACCAAGGGACTATGGCTCAATACTGAATGACCATTTGCAATTAATCGTTTTGATGCAATGCTGCCTTGCATATTTTAATTGCTATTTTAAAATTTAAACAATGTGATTTGCTTGTTATTTCAAAACATAGCAGTGTTACAGATTTAAGGAGACTTACTGTAATAACCCACGCAATTAGGAAATAAAAGATAACGAAGAATCGAGTTATAAAGTAACAGTTTTCATTTTGTTTGCTTAATCAAGGTAAGGATTTAGAAGAAGGAAATGTTGATAGGAACATTAGACAAGTGTTTGTATTTAATTACATATTATGTGTATCATGTATAACTCATCCCTTCTCTCTTTCTTGTTTTTAAGCTTTATGTGTATCATGTATAACTCATCCCTTCTATCTCTTTCTTATTTTTAAGCTTCATAACAGCCTAGTTGCCCTACACCAGACTCTTAAGCTTGTAACCTTATCAGTGAGACAAATAATTCTCATGGAAGCAGGCTTTGGCAAGGATGGGTAAATTTGTACTCACATAAGACGATGTCTTATAGGTTTTTCATTTGGAAGTCATTATTTTCTAATGCCTCTTGGAGGAAATGAGCTCCACTACTCTATATATGTAGAGTTGATGTCTCATTGCCCAGTTATTTTGAGCATATTGTAAATTTGAAGGTTATCATTATTTTAAAGAATTCACTCGAATTATGTTTACACAATAGAAATGGGGCTTGCGTAATTAAAGCACTGCTTATTGTGCAAGTCAGATGCCCACTTTAGATTGTGACAATATTTTAATTATTCTTTCAAAAGTCGTAGATTCATGATAATAAATAATTTTCTTCCCCCTCAATGTGGATTCTAAGTTTGTTCCTAGTATATCTCTCCGTGCCCACCTTAACGGAAAAATGGGAGCAAATTCACCTCTTTTATTCACTTTTCTTTTTAAAGCTGAGGCTATCGCTTGAATTATATATATATATATATATATATATATATATATATATATTCCTAGAAGTTATGTTTTACAAAATGGTAATAATTGTTCTCAATTTCCTAAATTTTTACATATTGATGTCACTTGATGTAGTTCAGTAATCGATAATGGTTGTTAGTATTTAACATAAAGTTTTAAATTCAAATTTCCAGTTTGTCATATATTTAGAAACAAAAAAACTCTCACATATCTAATAAATTCATTATTAAATTTCAATTTATATTTTTTAAAAGTTTTACCACTGTTTAAAATTTTCACCATTAAATCACTATAAATTATTGAATCTTGTGATTTTGTATAGATATATAAAGATATATATAATTGTTATCTACGAAATTGGGAATAACTAGTCATATTTTTAATTTCTATTGTTCAAGCAGTTTCATTAAAGAGATTCTATTCCTTAATTATGAATCTGTAACCTACTAAAAAAAATGTTCAATTTGAAAAATAATTAAGAATTACAAACATCTAATATATATATATATATATATATATTAATTTATAAAAGTTTTATAATAAAAAATAATATTTATTGCTTACTAGAGTTTTTAATGATAACGCTCAAAAGGAAAAAAATTCTTCAACTTTTCTGTAAAAAAGGAAAAAGGGCTGGAGAATCTTAAACGCAACGCAACATGGTTCGTTGGGATTTGTGTCACGTGGTCGTTTTGTTAAGATATTTGTCCTCCAGTCTGGATTCTCTACTCCTGCATGTGCTCTTGTTTTGTAGGAGTATTTGAATCATTTAAAAAAATTTGAATGGTCTAAATTTTTTTTAAAATTTTTAAATATTTTTTTAATTTTAAAAATAAAATATAAACAAAAAATAATTTTATAATTATAAAATTATAAAAAAATTAATATTTAATACTTAAAAAATTAAAAAAAATAAGAATAAAATTTGAATCATTCAAATTTTATTTTGGATGGTCCAAATGTTCCTGCAAAACAGGAGTAGAGAATCCAGACGCATTTGTCCTCATCCTAACTCACTGTCTTTGTCGTCAGTGTGCGCATGCTCTTCGTTGTGTCGGTTCACTTTTATGTGGTTCCATTTATTGCTTTACCATCTGTTTCTGCCTTCTTTGGTCGTTTTCCCCTTTGGATATGCTGTACGCTTTAGTGTTTAATTTTTGCTTTTTAGATATAAAAGATACAATCGTTAAAAAAAAAATGGTATTTAATAATTTGTAAATATTTGTCATTATCAAATTAAACTTTATATTTTAATACTAATTTTTTATCTTCTTTTTTTGGCTTATTTCATAATTTTGAAATAATAAAATGACATTATATTTAGGCAAGTCTTAGTTATCTTGAAGGATTGGGTCAAGAGTTGATCAATTAGTGGCTAGTAATAAAATAGCATATCCAATACCCAAATCTCGAAGGGTGATAAATGGAATTTGTAAATTAGAAACAAAATTAACTTCGGTCAAACGAAGATGAAGGATTTCAGTACTCATTATTTGAAAAAAAAAAAAGGATTTGAGTACTCAATATTTGCTCATAACTTGGTATGGTTATATAATTAATTGTGATATACCAGCGACAGATCTCGCTGTGGCAGCGTTAATTTTCAAATTGTTCTTAAAATCTTTCCCCAAAATTTAAGTTTGGATGTTTGTAGAAGAAAGTAATCATCTACTCAATATTTTTAAGGGGTCTCACGGTGCTAACTAGTCTAAATTATAAATTCAAATGCATGGTCCAACAAGTAAGTAATAACCCATTTCGGGTAATACTTCACCCCATGATTTGCACTGCTCAAAGCTGACAAAAAAGAAGGAAAAGGTATGCAGGGACATTTCAGCTAGACAAGACCAATATATGTGTGGATAAGCTAATGCTGTTTGGCAAGGAGAATTTAAAAAAAAAAAAAGAAAAAGGGAAAGGAGGGAAGAATTTAATTTTTTCTTCGTTTGATTTGTATTTTTAGTGTTGGTGATGAGTTGGCCCAAATTCACAATTAAAATTTAGAAACAAATTTAATTAATTGAATTAAATTAAATTAATTATTTAGTTATTAATTAATTAATATATTCAAACTTTGATTTTGAAATTTAAAATAAGCCAGTTAATTTAGTGGGAAAATTGACTTTTAGTTTTTGTGTGTGATCGTTCATAGAGGAAAACAAACAATCCTTTTTCATCCTCTCCTCCTCTGGTATTGGTGAATCTATTGTGAAACCAAGGTCAGAGTTCAAACTATGATAGTGATTGCTTTGTGTGGGGCAATATATTAAAGAAAATTTGCACCTTGCAGGTCGGGACCTTGGACCATCTTAAATTTTCTTAATTGGTATCAAAACTTGGTTCGAGCTATTGCTTTCTTGTTCTAGATTTATGTTGGCTAGACTAAATTTAATGCATTTTCTGTAAATGATCATGAATTAAGGATAGTTCAAAAGTTCGACCTTAGGAGCCATTAATGGTAGAAAATCATAGAAATCATTATAGGCCATGAAATACACACCATAGGAAGACTTTGTAAAGAAAAAATTGTCATAAAAATTTAAGGAAAAACTGACACTTCATTAGAGAGATATCTCAATTTTAATTTTTCATTTCATCATGGCCAAATAGGCTTCTTTGTAGGGCTATTGGACCATGGTGAATGTATGTATGCATGTACATTTGATTATACATTATTAGAATTCTTTTTAATATAATCAACCATAGCTAAATCGTTAAATTATATATTTAAAATAATTATCAAGAAACAAAATTCATACATTTATTGAAATAAAAATTGTCAATATTGTAAAATCTTAATAAGAAGTTGGTAAGTCATATGTATATAATATTATTTTGTTGAACATATCAAAATGGAAAAAAAAAAACTTTAAGTATCAATCAGTCTCTAAACTATTTTGTGCATGGTTTGAAGAAGATGAACGATGTAAGTCTTATGTATCCCCTTAAATATATATATATATATATATACACACATAATAATGAATATTATTGCGAGAATAAATAGATGTATGCAAAAAATTTAATGCACAGGAACAAATTTAAAATAAAACTATGGCTTCTCAAACAATTAATTTTTAAGTTATTAGACAATGATAGTAAGTAGCTTATCTTACCTTCAAAGAACAGCTTAAAAAACGGAATGCAACTACTATAAACTAATGACAGCAAAAAGGACTTAATACAGACTAGTTTGGAATTCCTAGCAACAAAATCAGTAGTCAATATGTTAAGTAGCAGCTAATATTAATGCAGAATTGTAAACCTGAATATGCTGTAAATTTAGATGACAATCAAATAGCACATAACCAAAGCCCTTAAGTAATTGCACAATAATCAAGAGGATATCACTTTAACACAAAATCAACCAAAAAAAAAAAGGAAATTTCCTAGTGAAGCAAAAGGAATTTACCAGATAACCAGAACTCCAAAAGTTTTTGGAATTTCATTTTTGACAATAAAAGAAAAATCTAAAAGAATTAAGAAGAAAATAGGGACTGGAAGAGGAACCAATACCTTCTAAAATTAGAAAAAAAAAAGGAAATAAAAAATAAATACATCAAAATACACTAATACCTTGCATATCCAAACGAGAAGTCCCTCCAATTGGACCATGGACCTATAATCAATGTCCCAATTAGCTAAATAGTCCTTCATCATGCTAACCTCAGATATGCACAGTCTTTCTGCTATCTCAACTCAAATCCTATGCAAAGACCAATAGTGAAGGGAAAAGCTACAAGAGCAGGCATGAACCAAAGTAATGGAGCTGCAACGAGAGATGCAGGCACCACATAGATATTTGAAACATAGCATCCTGTTCGCCATATCTTATAAACAAAAAAATGACCAAGCAAATTGCAAATAAAAAACATTGATATTCATAAAACTTACTGTAAGGCCCTTAACAAACTCCCAAAGAAAAAGAACCCATCTATTAATCATCTTACTCAGAACATCTATACAATGTTGGAAAGGAAAGAAGACAACGGGCCACGGAATTTGGAAAAAAAAAAGAATTAACATCTTAATTAAAAAAGAACAGTAATATTATCATCTTAAAAAATATTGAGGTAGAGTAGCATTTTCTTAATATTTTTCCGAATAAGAGAATCATAATAAACAAACTTATGAAATTCAAGCCAGCGTGTTTTTTAATTCATTATAATTTTTTGTTTCCCCGCTTCAAGAGATATTTAAGTGTTTAAGTAGCAAAAGACTTGATAGAATTTTTTTTCTTAAAAATGTAGCATAAGACCAAATTAAGAAAAAAAAAATGAAGCAAGGATGAAGAGGGGCATTGCTAACGCTGTCTTTAGAACATTGGTTAAATAAAATGAGCATTAATTGAGCTTGTCTTTATTTTTTAAAAGACTAAACTATTTTCACTCTTTATTTTCTTTATCCAACTTTATCTAAATTTTTAAAAAATAATTTTGACAGTAAGCACTACAAAAGTTGAGTTTGTTTAAGAATATAGAGCATGACTGTAAAGTTCTTAGGCTTGCGTCAACATTTTCCTATCCTCTAATTGGCCTTTGGTGACAATCCTAGTTAAACACCAAAACCCCACCCTTCCACACTATCATTATTAAAAATTTTATATAGAACCAAAGCGGCATCATTAGTATATATGAATAATGATGACCTTTGAAAAAACAGATTATAGTGTTAGACAGATCAAATATGTTGGTTTAAAGACCCAAATGTTTAGTTTAGGAATTTTTCCTGAATATCAGAGATCCAAAACCATCATGATTGCAATTATAAGATTTCAAAAAGGTTTACCTTTATAAGATATAAGAAGCAGGCGGCTGAAGCAATGACTCATTCAATTACATATTCTCTTAAAATAAAAAATGCTACCCGGATAAGACATGCAAAATATTTTCCAAAATTCTCTAATTAGGTCTTTCATATTTTAGTAGTTAGTAGTGTATTCTTGATCTATAAATGCACTATACATTAATTTCCAAATTATGATTTGCTAATTGTCAATATGCTTCTTCTTTCCTCTCTCGAAGTTTTTCTCCCTTCTGGATAGCATCAACGCAATTGAAAGATGCTAAAAGGAAGCATCCTATCTGTACAGGATTTTATAGAAAGTTCATAAGCAGCTAACAGCCACACTGATTTGTTTTAATTTTTTGTTAGAAAGAAGAACATATTGAGGAGAAGAGAAGAGCAATACAAAAATGAGAAGTCCTCCACAAACAGAAAAGTTTAGGCTCGTCAGTTCAAAATAGCTTTCCAATCCCTTAGTAAATCAACAAGGGAAACCTCCTCAGAAATCCATTAGCTGAAACCCACAGAGGCCCAAAAAAAAAACAAAAAAAAGACTCTCCTAAATCAGATGAAACCATCAGCTCAAAACAGCCTATTAAATTAAAAAATATATTTATCAAGAAAGTGCCGAAAGAGCAATAACTAGGTATACTACGATAATTTGACACCAAGTTACCAACACCATTCACACCAAAAGAGGATTCTGCCCATTTCCTGTATAAAGTCTATTATACATTCCAATAGATTAAGGTTGGTAATGACTTAAAGTTTACTATGCATTCCAATAGATTTTAAGGTTGGTAATGACATTTATTATGGGCACAGGCATTTGTTGAGAAAAGATTAAGAACAATTTCCAGATTTATGTCATTCTAAGACCCTTGAAGAGGCATCTAAATGTAGCAGTACCCGAAGGAAAGCAATAGAGATGTAGAAACTTTCAAAAAAAATTAAACAAAAAAAAACTAATGACATTCTAATGATTTTCTATTTCCTCCAAAGAGGCAGCTTCAAAGGTCAATTAAAATTGGAGATTCGCAATGTCATTAACACATAGATATCAAGAAGGGTGAAAGCAATTAACAGAAACCAAAGCTAGAGGTGATGCTGAACTAAATTGACTCTTTTTTTTTTTGCGGTCAATTAGAGTTATATATGTAAAAAAAATTTTTGGTTAATTACATGCAAGTTCAGAACTATGACTTGATTTTACAATTCTCATTCACCCCTTCCCAAAAAGAGGAGGCAGAAAAGGAAAAAATAAGAACAAAGGTCAGCCCTATTTATCCCAACAAAGTTAAAGCTCACTCTGCATGCTACATAACTCTTGCCAAATGCGTAATTCTTCCTATGCCGTATGCAGTAACATGATACATGCTCCACTGTCATATTTGCCAAAAGCAATGAAACCACCCAAAACCACAAGGGTGTAAAGCAATCCAATATTCAAATTGTTCAGTAAAAAATGAAGCACCCACACGTAATTAATTTGACTATGAAAAAAAAGAAAAAAGAAAAAAGAATAGGCATAAAAGTTCATAGAAAATTTATAACTACAATAATTAATAAGTCGAAATTTATATATGTAGCATTGTGTATACATAATTATTCTATGTTATGTAGAGATCTAATTATGATTATGGTTGTTGAGAATATTATTGCCTAGATTAATGATGACTCCCTAATTTTGGTAAGTGTAAGGTATATTTTATGATTGATTAGGGAGTCATATGCCTCTTTCTTGATTGATTTTACATAAATTTTTATTTAATCAAAGTAAATAAATATAATATAATATAATATTTGCAGTTTTTTTAGTAGTTTTGAATTTCATTTTATTTTGATTTTAATCTTAAGAGAAGGGTAGAGACTTGCTAGAAAGGAATAAAGAAAAGGGAAAAGCTGGAAGTCAAAAGCAAGCTATTTAAGTCTCCTCGCTATAGCGAAAATGCCAATTTGCTATAGCGAATTCGTGACTAATACAAAATCTAGAGAATTTTTAGCTATAGCGCAGGCTATGACGTGAATAGCAGGGGTCTGAAATAAACAAACTCTCGCAATAACGAGAGGTATTTTTGGCTATAGCAAGACTCATTACTAAAATGCATAGCTTTGATTTTCAGGTTAAAAACGTGATAGGTAACTCGAGATTAGGGATTCTGAGCTTGGGGGGAGAACTTCTGAGGAAAAAAACATACCAAGGAGCTAGGGTTTAAAGGCAAAGAGCTTGGATTGGAGATTGGGGGCGAAATCAACGCAATTTCTCTTAGTTTTCTAATATTCTCCATCTTTTCTGCCATGAACTCTTGTTTATTCGAATTTTCGATTTTCCTTGCAATGTATAAAGCCATGTGTGGCTAGATTTACTATATCCTAGGTTTACTTGAACCTATTGCCATGTAAAGGGGATTTTATGAAGTTAAATTAGTTTGATTGTTGATTTCAATGTTTAATCTGGTTACTATTATTCATTTAGACGTTTAGCCACCTCTTTTATGGATTTGGAGGTTTAAGATTAGCTTTTGAGAAAGGAAAATCTTAATGAGCTAATTGATTGAGCCACTTAGATTTAGGTTGTCCTAATTTTACTCCTAGGTATAGAAATATATCTAAGAACCCTAAGTGGTTTGAAAGGATTGAACATAATTAACCTATTTAATTGTAAGAGAAATCTGAAATTAAATAGGATAGAAATATGAGTTATTCGAGAGATACTTAGGCTCATTTAATTTCCTTAACCCTCAAATCAGTAATTAAACTAATTAATTGAACAACTCAATTTTTGGCAATTAGGGGATAGAAATCTAGGATGCTTCTTAGTGCTTATTCTCATTAGAACAATCCTAATACTTAGGCTCATTTAAGTTCATTTTTATTTTCTTACACTGGTATTTTGGTTGTCTTGACGTAAGCGAAAGTGAAACTTCTTAGGCCTAATTGGCTCAAAACCAATTCCCTGCAGGACAACCTTGATTCACTATACTACATAAGTGATCCATACATTTGTAGAGCCTATTGTAAAAATAGTGGTTATCGCTAATAAGAGTGACAAGTTAAATTGTGTCAATTAAGAATTTTTGACACTATAGTCCTTACATTTTTTAAACAAATAGGATGCTAAAAAATTATTAAACAATGTCATATATGAGTCTAAACTTAGAAATATAACTTAGTAAATGAGAGATTTAAAAAAAATTATTCAAAAGGAAATAACAATATTGCTAGCATAACAATGCTAAACAATATTGCTGATAACTTCATATGTGAGTACATGTTATATTTGACTGTTCAAACCATGTGGATAGCTCTTAAGAATAAATTTGGTAGTACTCCTACAACCAAACTAAGAAGGCTAATAGTGAAGAGATTGAAGCCAATTGGTTATATGCCTACTAATATACAATAAGTTTAGGCTATCATATAAGATATCTTCATATCATATTAGAACTTATAAAAATGAATTTGACCCACAAAGAGAACATTACTATTTTTTTTATGTTGCTTATTATACAGAGCTTAGGGATGAGAATTTAGAAGCTACTAGACCCTTTGTACATGATTATATGATTGACATGCTTATAGTTTACAATTTGCCTAGGTATGACTAATATTTTTATAAATTCACAAATTAAGTCTATTACTACATCAAAAATAGTAATTACTGACTAAAGTACTAGTTAGTAAAAGTGAAAATTCAATCAAGAATAATGTATTTTTTACTAAAAATTAGTTGGCTTATCTATCAATTTTTTATTCATTGATAAATGGTTATCAACTAAAATTAATTGGAAAACAAGGTTTGAGCAGTACTCTTTGTAATATGGTAGCTTTTTTTCTTTTTTTACAATGTAGTAGCATTTTTTTACTCAACTGTGATAGATTTTTTGTTAAAAACAACTTAATCATTTTTTAAAATTTCATTTATTTTTTTATTTATTATATTAAATTAATCATATTTAAAAAAATTTTGCATGTTATTTTTGGTCTAAAAGCATTCTTCTATTCATCATTCAATTACATTCTTCTCTTCATCATCCAATCATCTTTCCTCTTGCAAATTTGTAACATAAAAATAATTAGTCTACAACAAACATTACAAGCTCAACAACTCAAATAAATCTTTACAAATCTTTGTCTAGAGGTAACTAAATTTGCAATTGCAACTAGTTGAAACTAATCAACAAAGAAAACATATAAACATTAGAAGAAAAACAATTTACCAAAATGAAATCAGAGAATTCGATTAAAAATATTTAAGAAAGAAATGAAAAAGATGAAGATCATACTAGAAATCTAGGAGAAAGAGAAGAAGAAGAAAGTTTGAAGAGAAGAGAAGAAAAAGATGAAGCGCAAAAGAAGTAGAAAAATATCAAGGGAAAAGAGACATAGATAAAGAAGATAAAATCACAAAGAGCTTTTTAAATTAAAACCAAAATGTTTAATTGAAGAATGAAAATTTATATATAGTTACAAAAAAAATTTGGTCAGATTTAAAATTCAAACCAAATTTCAATTGGTCACATGTTCCAATTGATTTTTTGGCAATTGAGACAATCAATTGTCTCATGTATATATGAGGCAATTTGGTTGTCTCTTTTGTGTGTATATATATATATATATATATAAAAAAAAATAGACAATCTAAAATAAAAATAACAAATTAATAACAAATAGACATAAATAAAATAATAAATGAATACCATAATAAAAATTATATATATATATATATATCAAAATGATATGATTTGGTGATTAGATTATATAATTAATTGTTTACACAAAAAATATAAATTCTTGAAATGTGTGGTTTTAAAATTTAAAATTTATATATTTTATATAGATTAATAAAACAAACATTTCAACTATTATATTGCAACAAAAATTACTCATTGTTATACCAAAATAAATTACATTAAAATGTAAAAATATTAAATTAAAATTTAAGTATAATTTGACTGAAATATGATTTGCCTTAGCCAACCATATTTTGGTTGGCCAATTGAGAAAAGCTACAACCCAACAACTTTTTATCAATTTTTAGTGTAATTTTTTAACTTTTACTATTTAAAAACTGAAAATTTATTATTTAACTAAAATTTAGCCAAAAATTATGTAAAAGTGAAATATATATATATATGTATATTACCATGTCAGTCAAAACGTAGTTGGATCCCTTAGTCAAAAATTATGAACATTGTTTTGTGTGTGTATCAAAATGATATGATTTGAATTAGATTATATAATTATTTTTTAAAAAACAATTTAAATTCTTGTAATGTGTGGTTTTAAAATTTAAAATTTATATTTTTTATATTAATTTTTAAAATAAATTAACATTTCAACTATTATATTACAGCAAAAATTACTCATTGTTTTACTTTAAAAAAATTACATTGAAAAGTGAAAACAATGAATTAAAATTTAAGTATAGGCCGACTGAAATTTCGATAAGCCAATGGACAACTTGGTAGTTTTTCTATGAATTTCTAGTGTAGTTTTTATCTTTTACTATTTAGTGACCAAATTTTTTTTATTCAATTGAAATTTAGTCATAAATCATGTAAAAGTTAAAAAAAGTTATATTATCATATTAATCAGATCCCTCAATAAAAAATTATGAACATTATTGTAATGTATTGCCCAAATGATTCCCTATAGTGTTTCACCTCTTAGTTCTTCTTACTATGAATTAGAAATAACAAATAGTGATTAGTAATTTGCAAGAATTAAGAAATTGAACAATACATTGATAGGAAAAAAAGTCAATATATGAATATCTTAATTCAAACACAATCGATAAACAAATCCATTGAAACCTAAGATGTGAGGGTTTTAGCTACTCATAATTGGAAAAAAAAAAAATCTTAAGAACTAAATCAAATGAATTCATGACAATAGAATGAAGAAAAAGTATATAGAAGAAAATTTATTCAATATGATGTATGTGACGACCCTAACTTCTAATCCTAGTCATTATGGTTAAATACATGATTAATAATTAATGTTCAAGGTTTGGGGTTGCTACGGTTTAATACTTTGCGGAAATATAGGGAAATTTGAACCTTGATGTTATTAGGACCATCAATTAAACAACTATAAATGGGAACATAAGGAAAAATGTTTGTACCATCATTAAAGGTTTGTGATTCATCCATTCATCAGTTTCAACCCACCAAAACCTCCCACCAATGTTCTCATGTTATTCCCTAACATTAACCTTAACGAAATTTGGGTTCCTAAGTCAAAGATGGGAGTTTGAGGACCTCCGCCGCGACCTGGGACCTTCCCGCCGCGGCTAAGTTAGGTCCTGGAACTCAAAAACTAAGTTTTTAACCTTGCGCCGCAGCTCAGAACTTTTGCGCCGCGGCCAAGTTGCTCTCAGGAATCAGGCGTAACTTTCTTGGATCTACGCCGCGGCCAACCTCTGTGGCGTCGCGGCAAGTTTTGCTACTGTATCTTCCTTAATTAATTTTCTCGACATGCGCCGTGGGTATTTTCTTTGCTCTATCACCCCCTGGGTATTTTCTTTGCTCTGCGCCGCGGTGAGATTTCTCAAGCCGCGGTGTCCCTCGCCACTGTCACTTTTTAGGCCGTGACGAAGCCCTCCTGGCCATGGCGTGACTACCTCCTGTAGCTATATTCCCCATATTTCGTCTCCTACACTCCATTTCTCTTCTTAGGGACACTCTAAGGTCACTTCCCTCATTTTATATGGCTCTAATGGCATTCATCTACCTTACTTACCTAGCTATTCTTCCATTACCAATTCAAACTTATATGCCCTTTTCTTTTCCCCAATTACCTCCTATCAGCAAGTTTGTAAAGTTACCATAACAGAATATACATAAACTACCAGCAGCTATCCTTTAATACTCAGTCAATGGGGGGTTCATACATTAGGGGTTCATATCAATATCTCAAAGGTTACATTTCTATTGATAAGCCATATTATAGGTCAACATAGTTTACAGCAGATATCACGAATCCATACAGCAATTACCAAATTAAGATAAGGTCTAACCCCTCAATACATACATCCTCAGAAACCAAAGTATGAACGCCTACACTTGGCAATACAGATACATGATGATGCTATACAAGACTTAACAAAAATTAGCATCTACCCTATTACACTCAGACCAAGTGCAGCCTCCCCACACTAGGCCTCAGCTCATGGATGTTCATCCACTTGCTTGCCCTTATCCTTACCCGAGGAACCTTCACCTGAAATTGTAATCTCATAAATGGGGTGAGATACACATCTCAGTAACTAAGACAATTCCATCATATAATCTAGTTTAATTAACATATATGCAAGAATCAAAGTCAACATCAGAATCATATCAGTCATCTCAGCAAATGAAACAATTAGGCTATCATGATTACTATCCCATACTAGCAATCATATTATCACATGTTAAAGGCCATTAACACGGGGAGAGGCCCGTCCACGGCACCTACTCCCCATTGAGTACAACCAGGGCTCAGTGCATCTGGGGTTTGATCATAACCCAGTGCTCGATTGTAGCACATGCACGGGTGGCAGCCGCACCACAGCTCCACCACGGACTCACAAGGTCCAATCATAATACAATAGATAGCTAACCAATTCATTCAGCATTTCAAATCATTCATATATAGCAAATATGAAATTAAAATAGATACATGCATGGAATTAATGTAAACCCCGGTTACCTCATTTGTAGGCAATTCGCAACAGCCACCAATCGTACAAAAATTCCTATAACCATAGCATCAGAAAATTACCACTCTAAATCATCATGAATAGTAGCAATAAGTACCCAAGGAATTTAAATGCTAATAACTACCTAAATAACATTTACCCAGTCACTACAAGTCCCAAATTCGGATTCAAATATCCTCTACCAGAAATCTCAATATTTCACCCAAAATCCTAAGCAAATTCATACAAAATTAATGCCCATTTTATAAATTAGCTATGGGGGTCTCAAATTAGCAAAGAAAGCATCAAAATGGAGGGTTTAAACTCACCTAATGCCGGCACTAACCTCAACCTACGAATTTCCACCATAGAAACACCAAACAACCACATTTTAGATTTTGGGTATGGTGATAACTCTCCAAATGAAAAACTAATCGGACCAAATTAAAGAGAAAGATGAGGGGATTAAGTTGTATAACTATTACTTTGGCTAAATCTTGCTCTAAATGTGAGAAAATGCAGAATTCTTGCCCCTAACCCTAGCCTCCTTCTCAACCTCTGAATTTTACTTCTCAAGTTTCAGCAAATGAGAAAGTGGCTGAAGCATTAGGGTTTTAGGTGGGTTTAAGTTGGGTCAAGGGATGGGTCATGGGCTGCTCCAAGGTCCAACTTCTGATGGGTTTCAGACTTTAGCTTGTTGGGCCAGTTTTTAAGTGTTGGGCTGCAAAATTCTATTGGGCCAGTTTTTATACATTGGGTTACTGAAGTTTAATTAGGTTTGGGCCAAGTTTGAAGGGCTTAAAGGTTTGGGTCTACATAAGGGTTATTGGGCCACTTATAAGAGCCTATACAAGGTGGATCTTGGGCCTCTCTCACATTAAATTGGGTTGGGTCTGTACCTGATGATTATGTCGCGCAATCTCAAATAAAACTAGGTGGCAAAATAAATTTGTAGATAATGGTGCAACCTAGGTCATTTTCCCATGGAGTTTGTGCCTTAATTTGTTTATGAAAGAGTGTTTTAAGTATTACTAATTAGGACTTGTTTTGGGGGGTTTGAAATGCTAGAATTTAATTGAACTAAAGTTAATTGACAAGAATTAAAAACTTAAAACTAAGTTGAAGTGAATAGTCAAACAAATGTGGTAGCTAGCTTTTAATTGGATTTCCTAGATGTCAATTATCCTTGCTCTTTTTAGTTTACCAATTTTTCTGATTAAGTTCTTGCTCTTTAATGCATTCCTTGTAAGGCGCTTGAATAACCATCCAAGATTCAATTCATCAATCATTCAAGGAATTTTGTAACCACAAGAAACCTTGAACAACTAATTAATTGAATTAAAAATAAGAACACACCACAACCATTTTTTTTTATTAATGAAATCTACTGCACAATCCACTCAAGATGCTAATTCACCAATTAGATTAATTAATCCCTCAAGCAACTAATTGTACAAAAATTCCAGCCAACTAATCCAATAACCATTGCATCAATTAGCTTAAAATCAAGAGGAATTTAGAGGTAAATTGTGCAGCACTAATTCTGGAATTTTTACAAACATATGATGATCCCAAATGATTCCAAAATGCAAATTAAGTTCAATCAAAGAATTAATTCAATCCAGTAATTCCAGCAATTAAGTTCCTAAACCAATAAGCAAAACCTAGTCAAATTAATCAAGGAAATAATGCTGAAATTAAAAGATTGAGCAAGAGAGTTTATCCAAATTCATGAGGAAATGTGGAGCTCAAATCTTCATCTAGGAGGATCCAATCTTCAGCTAGCCACCAAATGGAATTCAAGTTGCCATGGATGTTTTGATAGGAGAGAATTTGATCATCGAAGCTACAACCATTGAGAATTCAACCAGAATTGCTTCCTCGTCCAGCGCTGGAACCTCTCGCTCTTTTCACGTTCCAGTCGCGTTCTCTCCTCTCCCGAATGTCTCCCCCCGTAGCCTCCTCCAGTGCCCATTTTCATTAATTAATCACGTGCCCTTCAGCTGAAGTCACGCCTCCTTCACGCTGTACGCATTTTTTTTCCTTCAGCTTCTTTTTCATGCTCCAGTCATGTTCAGCTTGTGATTCATTAATCCACGTGTTCTTCAGCTTCACAATTCAGCTTTCTTAATTCCACATGCTCCCTCTCTTATTCCAAGTCTGAAGCTCCTTCATGTGTGTATAAAGTGTGGGCACCATTCCTTTTATTTTATTATTTTGCTTCATATATTCTGATTCATGCTTCCCACTTTTCACGTAGCTTTCTTCTTGCATTTTTATTCCAGTAGCTCGAGCTCTCACGCTGGTTTCACATTCTTCCTCAGCTCCAGCGTATTCTGCCCCATGCATCTCTTCGACCTTGCTTCCTTTCCAGCCCTCGAGTTCAGCTCATAGTGTCTTCTTCGTGAATACCTCACGTGTTTGCTCTGTTCTGCTGGAAAGCTCCCTGTTCAGCTTCTGCATGTATGTTCTTCACATTTTGTAGCTGCTGTAGCTTCTGGCCACGTCAACTTCTGTTCTGCATGTGTGTTTATTTCTTCTCTAACTTGTAGCTTTTCTCGTGCAGCTCATTCCAGACTTCAACTCATTATGTTTCTCAGCTTTTGCTTCGTTGTGCTTGTTGCGTTCCGCTTGTTTGTTTTGTTGTTCAGTTTCTTCGTCTCTTTCGTGTTTTCTTCTTTCTCATTCATTCTACTTTGCTTCTGAACCTCTAGCTCATGTTTCCTCCTCTGTTTTGCTCACATTTCCACGTAACTTCTGCATGTATTTGGAGCCTTCATCACGTGCTTTCGTGGCTTCATTTGCTTCTTCACGTTGCTTTAGCTCATGCAAGCTCCAAGCTTCCTTCTTCTCATACTCTGTTCTCGTGGCTTCTTGTAAGTGGTGCAGCTCGTGGTGTCTCTTCTCTTCATGCTACTTATTTTCTTAATCATTTCATGTGCCCAGAAAAATCACGTGCCTTCATCTCTCAGCTCCACCATCCCACTTTGAAGTCTTGCTTCCTCCATCTATGCTCTATTTTGCATGTATGTGCATTTGTATCCAAGCTCTAAACCCACGGCTTCCCCTCTAGGACTTCAAGGGTATTAAATGGAACCTAGGTGAGCAGAAAAACCAATAGCTCCTTGCTCTCCACGTGTAGTTCTGTATGAGACAACCCATAGCTCTAGCTTGGAAATTTTTCTCATCAATTTGTACACATGAAGCCATCATTTCTTCTTCAAGTCAATTTCCATTCAAGCTATTTGCCCATCAAAACTTCTGCACAAAAGAATGGTGAAAATCAAATGGAATTATCCACAAAATTATTTAAAAGAAATTCATGCATTAAAAACCAATAGTTTGCAACTTAATTCCTTAAATGTAAAAATAGCTAATTAAAATCAAATTCCATTCAATTGCCTTCATTAAGCCACATTTAATTATTAAAAAGGTTAAGTTAGGAGGAATAAAGTGTATAAAAATTATGCTTATCAGTACCTAACTCATTGGGCTTCCATTAGCCTCTTGTCATATTTCATTAATTTGGGCCTAGGTGAAGTTTCTATCTCAATTAATTCTTAAGCCCATATTAATAATCTATCTATCTAAAATCCCTATTTACTTAACTTGCCCAATCATCCCATATTAATTATTCTTAATTAATCTTAATTTATGATTAATGTAACATCCGGCCTTTCTGTAACACCCCAAAATTTAATTAAGGTGTTAATCATGGATTTAGATTAATTAGGGATAATTAATATGGGATAAGTGGGCAAGTTTAGATAATGGTAATTTTAAGAAATAAATTAATAATATGAGTTGAGAATTAATTGGGATAGAAACTACATCTAGGCCTAAATTAATGTAGGAGATCATGAGAAAAGGCTTATAGAGGCCCAATGATTCTAGATGCAAGCCCAACTCCTTATCATAAGACTTGGGCCAAGAGAGATTACCTAGCAATAGCCTAATTTGATTTAGTGAAATAGAGGCCCAAGACCCAATTTACATGAGCTCTTATAGTGGGCCCAACACACATTATGCAGACCTAAGTTGGATTGACTCTTGGAATTTAGCCTAACCCAATCAAATTGCTGTAGCCCAATTCATGAAACAAAGCCCAACAAGTGCAAAAATCTGAACCTATAAGGAATTGGGCCATTGGGTCAGCATACCTCACTTAAACTGAAATTGTTCTGCAGCCCACTTCACAAAAACAAAAGCCCAATAAGCACACATCTGAACCTAAGTGGATTTTGGGCTTTAGGATTGATCCAAACTCATCTAAAACCCTAACCCTTCAGCCTCTCCTTCATTTTGCTGAAACTCAAGAGAGGAAATTCGGAGGTTCAAGGGAGGCTAGGGTTCTACCAACATGGAGGCTCCATTTTTGACTCCTAGAGGATGATTTAGCCAAGGTGAGTTATATATAACTTGACCCTCTCATCCTCCTCTTCATTTTGGTCCGATTAATTTCTGGGTTTGAGCATTTTCATCTTCATCTCAAATCTGAAATTTGGTGTTGGGTGATTCCTTGCAAGATTTTCGAACTTGGAGGTTAGAGGGAAGATTAGGTAAGCATTTCTTTTCCATTTTGTGTATCATTTTGCTAAAAAATGCCCCTAAGGATGTATTATTATAATGGGTTCTATTATTGTGTGAGATTACAAGGAGATAATGGTGAAAAACTGAATTTTCTGGACTTGATGATTGAAATGCGAATTTTGGTGCTTCCATGGTGGATTTTCGGAGGTAAGGCTATGGGTGTTGTTAAGTGAGTATCTCCTTCCCATTTTGATGCATTTTCTGTTATTTTGAGACCCCTATAGTTGATCTATGATATGGGCTTTGGTTTCATGTGAAATTACCCAGAAATTTGAGTGAACTATGGCAATTTCTGGTGTGGGAATGTTAGAATCCGAAATTAAATCCCTTGGTAATTAGGTGAGTAACCTCTAGTCTGTCATTTATAGTTCAACTCTTTGGATATTTGATTGTGATTAGAAATGATGATAATTATGCTTGTCATAGGCTTGGTATGCATTTGGATTATTATGGTAGCTAAGGGAAGAGTAATTGGCTTCATTGAGGTAACTGGGGTTATTTTTCTAATTCCATGTATATGCTCATGTTAATCTGCTATTTGTAATACATGCTTGATTTTGAAATGCCAAATGTCTGGTTGACTACTTGATTGTTATTGTGATTGGACCTTGTGAGTCCATGGTGGAGCTGTGGTGCGGCTGCCACCCGTGCATGTGCTTCGATCGAGCACCGGGTATGATCAACCCCAGATGCACTGAGCCCTGGTTGTGCTCATGAGGGAGTAGGTGCCGTGGACGGGCCTCTCTCGGTGTTATTGGCCATTAACATGTTATGTATGATTGCTGGTATGGGACAGTAGTCATTAGTAGTTCAACTAGTTCATTTGCCAATTGAATTGATGATTCTGATATTGATGACATGAGATTGTCTTGGATTGATTGACTTGTACATATATATGGAAATTTCCTTTTGTTACTGAGATTGTATATCTCACCCCATTGTGGGCTAACATTTTCAGGGACCGAACCTCTTAATGGCAAGGAGAAAATTAACGAGAGCTTGTTAAATGGTTTGGTAGCACATAGGTTTGAGAGCCTTGTCAAATTGTAATGTAACTAATTTACAAGTTTTGTACCATTGTTGCATTGCATCATGAATTGCCAAGTGTAGAAGTATTTTGTTAACATAGAATGTAATCCCATGATATGTTTCTTATAGACTTGACTATTAATGCAAGAAATACCCAATGAAAGTATGATTAAATGACCATTGTGGGAGATTTATAATTTGCTGACATAAAATCCCATGGACGAGTAAGAAAATCCATATCTAAATGCTAAATGGGTAATGATAGATTAGTTGGGTAATTAAGGTACATAATTACCATTAGAGTTGTATAAATTAAGGTAGAATGGCCCTAGAGTGATATTGGAGGAAAATTGGAGAGCATGAGATGAAATCTTGGGAGTTATGGGAACAGAAGGAAATTGGCCGCGACCAACATTTAATTGGCCTAGGCCAAATAGAAACAGAGAAGAATTGGCCGCGGCCAACAATTAATTGGCCTCGGCCAAATGTGGCGAACCTGCCAGGGAAGAAAACAGAGAGCAATTGGCCGCGGCGAATGGTGACGTTAGCCGCGGCTAAGTTTGGGAAGTGAGTTTGGGGGTGTTCCAGAGGGTATTTGGCCGCGGCGAAAGGGGTATTTAGCCGCGGCAAAATGCATGAAATTTATAGAGGTTTAAGGACTTGAATCTGAGAGTAATTGGCCGCGGCGAAAGGGGATTTAGCCGCGGCGAAGGTGCTTAATTTCTCATATTCACTTAGAAACTTTAATTTCTTTTATAGTAATACTAAGGAATGATTTAGAAATAATTGTAAGAGGTTTTTGTGAGTTGGAATAATGGATGGGAGAATCAAAGACTCCTTATTAATGATTAAATTCACTTGCACAATCAAATAATTGTGGTTGTCTAGCTAATGACTCTAACGACATTAAGGTTTCAAATTTTCCATTTTTTTCCTGATGTAATTAATCTTAATGACTTCAAACCTCGATTTATGATTATTAATCACATACTTAACCTTAATTATGATAATTAGAAGTTAGGGTCGTTACACTTTCCGTAAACCTGAGAAACGAAATGTTCAGTTTCTTCGTAAACAGTAGAAATAGGCCAGATACAAAAGGAAGTCCCTGAAATAGAAGGAATTGGGGTCAACTAAAATTATGATAAAATTTTAAATATTAGAAAATGAGGATTTGAGCCTTGAGTTGCCCAGAAATCAAGACCAGAGTAACTCAAAAAAATTGTCAAAAGGCCAGTGGCATTTTCGTAAATATGGGTACTTTTTGAAAAACACACAGAAGGGCTTTTTAAATGAAATTTTTGAGTTCTCCAGGGTTTTTAGAGGCCCTAAATACCATGGAAAGCCCTGGGACAGTTAAAGCCTCTCCGGTGGACATTTTCCAACGTCGGTGTGCCCGAACTTTGATGGATTCGTTCGGAAAGGTTTTAGCCCGATTTGAGTGATTCCAAAGCCATTTTACTTGATTGGGAACCTAAATTTTATAATGGAAAAGACGGTTCTCAAAAAGTAGCTAAAACGAAGGAGAAACAAAAATGCAAAGTATGAAGGGCAAAATGGGAATTTTTGAAAAGTGTAACTTATTCCCACCTATATATATGATGCACCCTTCTCCTCCCTTCATTATGCACGACCATCTTCTGCCTAAAACCAGAAGAAAACCCTAGGGGATGAGGCTTACAAGAAGGGGAAGAAAAGGAGGAGAAATCAAAGGCTTAAGGTATGGAAATTAGTAGTTTTTCATGCTCTTTCTCTTCCAAACCTCTTCTCCTCTATTCTCCTTTGTTTCCTATGATTATAATGAAGTTTATAAATCTGTTTTAAGGGAGAAATTGAGGGGAAAGTTCGGATTTGAAGAGAGGAGCTCAAAGAACACAAGATTCAAGTGAGAAAAAGCAAGAAAACAAGGTAATTTCTCTTCCTATGGTTGTCATTTTTGGTGCCCTTCTCCACCATTTCGCCCCACTTGAGAAAACCCTAGGAGGAGATGATTTTTAAGCAGAACCAAGCATGAATCTAAGGAAAAAGGGTGTAGAGATTAAGAATATGCAAAGGGAATTATCAAAAAGCCATTAGATTTCAAGATGCAAATTCTAGGGTTTCAATTGCACCTTGTAAAATCTGACTTGGTATGATGATTCCTAGGCCTAAGTAAGAGTTTAAATGAGCTCCCAAGATCCCTAAGAGGCTCCCCAAATGCTTCTTCCCTTAAGAAAACAAAGAAAGCTCCATGGAACCCAATATGCTTCATAGCCTCGGCCTAGATGGGTTCTCCTAGCTAGGGAGAGTTTTAAATTTTTCTAAGGCCATTATTGAGTCATATTTGATGAATGAAAGTGAGGGGAGGTCTTGGAAAAAATTTAGAACTCATAGAAAGTGATTTGGTGCCTTAGGTTCCATATTATGACCTAAAGAAGCAACATGGTGCTAGGCCTTTTGTTTTCATGATGTGACAACTCCAAGAGGTTTAAAAGGAGTCAAGAATCATATTTGAAAAGAAAGAATGGGGCCTAGAAATCATTTAAGGGGTGTTGCTTCATTAGGTGTCAATATAGACCATAATAGAACCTATAGAGCAATCTAGTATTTCATTAAGTTGTGTAGCCTTAGAGTGTGGTTCATGAACATAATTGGCTCCCATAATTTGTGTCTAGGCCAAGAGAAACCATCTCCACCAATTTGTGGGTGTGTGGCCGAAAGAGAAGGCTTGAGTCCAAAGGAAAAAGTGTTTGATTGTGTGCAAGGTAGCTCTCTCCACCTTCTCTCATGCATGGATGTGTGTTTAGCTTGTTTTAGAATGTGTGTATGTGTATTTTCAAGCTTTGAAAAGTATGCTAGCATGCCTTTATATGCCATGATGCTTGGTGCCATGTTATATTTTTAAATGAATCCATGATGTTTGTATGAGTTTACTTGAGTGTGGAAAGGCCAAGAACTCTTCCCTTGGGTGAGGATGAGCCAAGAACCCTTGAGCTTGGTTGAGACAAAGTAAAGAGTCTCCCAAAAGCAAAGTGGGCTCCCAAGAGTATGGTTGAGTCCAAAGTGCTCAAAGAATGGGTGAGGCAAGTCCAAAATCCATGAGGAGAAGTGTGAGGCCAATCCAAACACTTAGTGAGCTCTTGAATGTCTTGTATGATTGATTCACATGCCATGTTGGCTTTTAAAATGCCTATGACTTATATTTCCTCCATGCATGCATTTGAGAAGCTTGCTTTGCACATTTTATATATGATTGAATGGGGGATGAGCTATTGGGATTCTTTGAATCGCACTCCCTCCTCTTCAATGCTCTAACATGCTAGGTGGACTAAGGAGTTATTGTGAAGGGAGCCAACAACCATGAAAGAAAGAGATTGACAAGCCTAGGCCTAGTTTTCATTCTTTTTGAACCTATAATGAGTTGTAAATATACCATGACCCTTGAGGCATGTATAAATACACCATTCTATGATGTTTATATGTATGAATATGATGTATGACCTCTAACATATGTTTTGAGTATCTAATGCCAAAGTATGAGAATTGAAAGTTTGATGGATATGTGTATAAGTAGGGGTTGAATGGCCAAAATGAGATGCATGAGGTTTGGGACCATTTGGACAGCTCACACAAGTCTCAAATGTACTTTTAGACTTTCCCAAAAGGTGTCACAACCAAGGGAAGGCCATTTGGCAAATTTAGTACCTCATATGGAGCCAAATTTGACCATAATGGAACCCTATGTCACTTTTTGACCAAATGAGTTAGTCTTGCCCTGTAATTTGGTATAAAATTAGGTCTCATTAAGAGCTTTCTGGTAAGCTAAAGATCATAATTTTAGGAGGTCTAGAGAATATTTGATGAATTTTCAAAGTTGGGATTTTCTATGGTTTCTAGTATGTGCACTGTTCATACTGACAGATTTGATTTTCATGTCACTCAATGGCCAAATGGTGTCCAATGCTTATGATATTTTATATTCATAAACTAGAGGTCATAAGATTTCTGTGGCAACTGAGATCATCTCATTTGGAAGTCCGAGCAGAGAGTTATGAATTTTTGAAGTTTTCTATCAGTAACAGTGGTATCTCCAGAGCTCAATCACTGTTCCATCAGTTCCATATACATAAACGTATCTTTTTCATTTGGGACTTATTTTTAGTGTCAAGTTAACATTTGTAGCTTTCCAGAATGACTGAATTTGTATGATTTCTTTTTTTTTAGAATTAGTTACGAATTTCAGAAGTTTACATCAGTAACTTGAATCACAGCCCAGGCAGCCAGCAAGTCTGTAGCTTTTTGGATGTCAAACGTCCTGTGTGATGAATTTTGTAACTTGGATATATTTTTATTGTGACATAGACATCCTGAGATTTCATAATGACAAAGAACACATGATTATGATTTTCCAAAGTTTGTGACAGAAAAGAGGAAATTCTGGACGAAAATGCAAACATGAATTTTAATGTGTTCCTTTGCTTTCCACGAGTTATAGACCAAATTTGATGATGGAAATGAGCTATATTCATGTATTTAAGTATGAGAATGTGATAGATGCATTCATATGGCCCACGGGACTCTGAAAGAAAAATTTTACCCATAGAGAAATGCATTTTAATTCATAACTCCCTATGCCACTAGATTGTTTCCATAGAACAAACATAAGATGAGGCATGGGAATTGCATGAATTGAGTCCTAGAAGTATGGTGTTACAATTAACACCTTAATTAATTTCGGGGTGTTACATTCTCCCCTCCTTTTAGAAATTTTGTCCTCAAAATTAGACATACCTTACTCAAATAATGCAGGATAATCCTTCCTCATTGCTTCTTCTGTTTCCCAAGTTGCTTCATCCGGAGTAAGTCCCTTCCATACTACCTTTACCAGGAGGATGTCCTTATTACGCAGCTGTTTGTCCACAATCCTTTTCGGTTCAACCACATATGATAAATCATCTTGTAGATGCACATTCTCATGTTCAATGACATGCAAAGGGTCCGGATGATACTTTTTTAGTTGGGACACATGGAACACATCATGCAATCTGGCCAGGTTTGGAGGTAAAGCAACTCTATAGGCCACGAGTCCTATTCTTTCAAGGATTTGGAAAGGACCAAGATAACGAGGACTGAGCTTTCTTGTCCTGATAGACCATCCTACCTCCGTCACTGGAGTAGCCTTAAGGAACACATGGTCTCTTATCTCAAATTCTAAGGGTCTCCTTCTCTTATCCACATAACTCTTCTGCCTACTCTGGGTAGCCAACAATTTCTTTTTGATGAGTTCTATTTGGTGGGTGGTTTGGTCCACTATGTCTGGACCTAAGAGACTCCTCTCACCCAGCTCTACCCAACACAAGGGTGACCGACACTTCCTCCCATAAAGTGCCTCAAATGGTGCCATCTGGATACTGGAATGGTAACTATTATTATAAGTAAACTCAGCTAAAGGCAAGTACACATCCCAACTCCCTTTCAATTCTAGCACACTAGCTCTCAGCATGTCCTCAAGGGTTTGAATGGTCCTCTCAGTCTGTCCATCAGACTGTGGATGATAGGCAGTGCGAAAGTTAAGGCTAGTACCTAAAGCTTCTTTTAGAGACCGCCAAAATTTTGATGTGAATCTTGGGTCTCTATCTGACACAATGCTGTTAGGAACACCATGTAACTTTACAATCTCCCGAACATATAGTTGAGCTAGTCTATCAAGAGGATAAGTAGCTCTAATAGGTAGAAAGTGGGCAGATTTTGTCAATCTATCCACAATCACCCAAATAGCATCATAACCCGAAGATGTTTTAGGTAAACCCATCACAAAATCCATGGATATACTATCCCATTTCCATTCTGGAATCTCTAAAGGGTGTAACAAACCTGCGGGTCTTTAGTGCTCAATCTTAACCCTCTAACAAATTAGACACCTAGCCACAAACTCTGCTATATCTGACTTCATTCTAGGCCACCAAAAGCTCTTCTTTAAATCCCTATACATCTTAGTGGTGCCCGGATGAATGGTGTACTGACTCTTATAAGCTTCTGATAACACTATGTTCCTCAACTCTTCATCCTTAGGTATGCACACTCTACCTTGGTACCTTACCAAACCATCCTCGGAAAGGTCAAAATCTTTGACCTCACCACTACCCAGTTCCTCTCTAATTCCTCCCCAGTAGGCATCTAACTCTTGGGCCTCTTTAATTCTTTTTCTAAATTCATTTTCTATCCTCAATTCTCCTAAAAGAAGACTACTAAGGTTCATTGAAATTGATAAATTCAAATCTCTCATCTCCTCAATCAACCTTTGTTCTTTAAGCATCATCATTGCCATGTGAATAGATTTCCTACTCAAGGCATCGGTGACCACATTCGCCTTCTCTGGATGATACTTCAAAGAAAAATCATAGTCCTTAAGGAATTCCATCCACCTCCTTTGCCTCATGTTCAACTCCTTTTGGTCAAACAAGTACTTCAAACTTTTATGATCACTATACACCTCAAATTGGGCACCATAGAGATAGTGCCTCCAAATCTTAAGGGCAAAAACTATAGCAGCTAGTTCCAGGTCATGGGTAGGGTAATTCTCTTCATGGGGTCTAAGTTGTTTAGAAGCATAGGCTATCACTCTACCTTGTTGCATTAAGACACACCCTAATCCCTTCTTAGAAGCATCACTATAGACTGTGAATGTCTCTTTAGGGTCAGGTATCACCAACACAGGTGCGGTGGTAAGCTTATCCTTGAGCTCTTGAAAGGCATTCTCGCACTTAGCATTCCACACAAATGGTTGGTCCTTCCTAGTCAGTTTTGTCAAAGGTAGGGCTAACTGAGAAAATCCCTTAATGAATCTTCTATAGTAGCCAGCTAGACCTAAGAAGCTACGGATTTCGGTCACTATTTTGGGTCTCTCCCAATTCAATACCACTTCTACCTTGCTAGGATCTACCGCTACCCCTTGTTCCGATATCACATGACCTATGAATTTGACCTCCCGCAACCAAAACTCACACTTGCTCAACTTAGCATACAACTGATGCTCTCTCAAGGTTTGAAGAACTATCCTAAGATGCTCTTCATGCTCTTCACTACTGTTAGAGTAGATGAGGATGTCATCAATGAATACTACCACAAACCAGAAGATAAGGCCTAAAAATCCTATTCATGTAATCCATGAAAATGGCAGGGGCATTGGTTAACCCAAAAGGCATAACTAGGAATTCATAATGGCCATATCGAGTCCTAAAGGCCATTTTAGGTACATCCTCAGCCTTGACTCTAAGTTGGTGATATCTTCATCTAAGGTCAATCTTTGAAAAGACCGACACTCCAGCTAATTGGTCAAGTAAGTCATCAATTCTAGGCAAAGGGTATTTATTCTTGACAGTCGCTTGGTTCGATTGCCTATAGTCAATGTAAAGTCTAAGGCTACCATCCTTCTTCTTGACAAATAGCACTGGTGCGCCCCATGGAGACACACTTGGCCTAATAAACCCTTTCTCAAGCAACTCTTCTAATTGACTGTTCAACTCAACCAACTCAGCAGGCGCCATTCTATACGGGGCCTTAGAGATTAGACCAGTACCGAGTACTAAATCAATAGAAAACTCTAGCTCTCTCTCTGGAGGTAGTCCACTAAACTCCTTAGGGAAAACCTCAGGAAACTCCCCAATCATAGGTATATCCTCTAACCCATCCTCAAATTTAACATGCAATGAAAAGAATACTAGAAACCCTTGGCATCCACGCCTAAGGCACCTCCCGGCTTGAGCGGCAAACACACAAGTAAGCTCAGTCACAGGACAAGTTTCAGGTATGTTTGCGAGTAAGGAAACAATTTTACGGTTGTAGTCAAGTATCACATTATTAGCAGACAACCAGTCCATACCAATGATTACATCAAAATCACACAAAGGGATACAAATCAAGTCAAGGGTAGTACAACGACTATCCAATTGTACAGTACAATTTAAGCATACATCAGATGTAATCATAGCATATCCAGTAGGGGTGGACACAGACAATTCAAATGGCAACAGGCTAATTTTAAGACCCAGACGCTTAACACAGTCATATGAGATAAAGGAGTGTGTCGCACCCGAGTTAAACAATGCATCTACTACATGATTATGGACAAGTAAAGTACCTCGAATCAGGCTAGGGGATCTACTAGCCTCCTGCTACATAATGGCGAACACCCTTACTTGGATAGGTGGCTTAATTGATGAAGCCGACTCACGTGACACTGTGCAAGTCCTCACATAGTGTCCCGGCTTTCCACAATTGTAACACACTGAACAAGGCCTATTCCCATGGTTCTTCCCACATTTGGCACAAGTGGGTGAGGCACTCATTGCAATTCTCGGTGGTCCCATGCTTCTTCTTTGAGGGACATTCCTTGGGGGTGGTCTCCTACCTTAAGAGCCACTCCCACTATGGGTTCCTTTCTTGCTTCCGCCCCTAAAGGGCTCCATGCCTTGGTCACGTTTTCCTTCTAGGGTCTTCTTTCTCTTGGCCTCACTCTCCATCATAGCCCTCTCTGTCACTCTACACTTCTCCACTAACTCATCAAAGTTACAGATTTGTAGAGACACAATTTTATCCTTGATCTCTGGTCTCAGCCTCTCTCAAATTTCTCAGCTTTCCAGGCCTCATCGTCAAACCTTTTTAGGTAAGAGGAGAAGCGAGACAACTGAATGAATTTGGCCGCATATTGGTCCACATTCATATCCCCTTGCTCAAGGAAGTTAAACTCAGCCTCCTTGTCGGCCCTCACTGATAGTGGGAAGTATTTGCTTTCAAATGCCGTTTGAAAGCTCTCCCAGGTCAAAGGTATCTCCCTTGCAATCAGTAATCTGGAGGCATTCCTCCACCAATGTTTAGCCTCTCCTTCCAACTTGTAGATAGCCAGCTTAGCCTTTTGTTCGGTGGTGCAAGTCATAACCCCAAAGATTTTTTCCAATTGCATAAGCCACCTCTCGACTTTATCAGTGTCTAACTCCCCCAAAAACAATGGAGGGTCAGCTTTTCTGAATTTGGACAATACCACAGAGAGGTCACCATCCTCCCTCACACCAGGGTTTTGACCAGCCCCCACACGGTTGTCCATTGGCAACTTGATACAATAGCACCAAGAGACCTTGTTGAGCATAAAAGTGGACCTGATGAAGGATATGATTTGCAAATTAAAGCTCAAGAGTTCAAGTCAAATGTGCCTAAAGACCCATTGCAAGGCATAGGAGGCCCAATAACAAGAGCTAGGGCCAAAGCAATGAAAGAAGCCTTCAATTGTTTAATTCATAAGCTTCATAACTTAGAGCCCATTCATTTAAGTCAAGAGAAGGCCCAAGAAGATATAAAAGGTGTGATCATGCTAACCATTCTACAAGAGGAGTGCCAAGGCCCAATTGGAGTCCAATTACAAGAGATTAAGAATCATATGACAACCATGTGATTTTTAATGAAGCATGAGCATCCCATGTGACAAATTAAAGAAGCTGATTAGTTTTGACTAGGATTCCTTTTGAAATTTCGTTTTTTATTATTTTATTATTTTTTTGAACTTGGTCAAAGAGCTTATCTTGGAGATCAAGTTAAGATTAGTATCCTAATCTAATTAGGATATATATTAGGTATTATTTAAAATATTTCTAATCAAATTTTAGAGTTTTACTTTAATTAGGACTCTAGAAAATTTTGCCTATAAAAGGCTTCCTATTGTACTCTATTTTACACATGAATGAATGAATGAATTTGAGTATTATTCAATACTTTGTAAGGCTTTTGCTTCTTTGTGTTCTCTGAGAGGTCACGTGACTTATCAAAGGATTGGTCTTCCTTTGTGGCGTCTTGAGGCTAGGGTTCTAAGAGACAAGTTCTCTTAGGGTCTTTCCTTTGACCAACATTCTTGTTTTCTAGCTGGTCTCGGGCAAAGTGTCATCTTGTTGAAGGTTCCTAGGACAAGGTTCCTAGAGGGTCTCTCATCATTTGGTATCAGAGCTTTGGTCGCTAGTACAAGGTATATCTTTGTGTTTTCCCTTTCATTATTCTTCATACTTTCTCTCCTTCCATTAGTATTATCTTTTCCATCTTCGTCTTTTTCTTCTATCTTCTTCTGTTTTCCATTGTTGTGTTCCTCCATCCTAAAAAAAAAAAAAAAAAAATTCGAAAATAAAAAATTCGAAAATAAAAATTCGAAAAAAAAAGGGTAAAAAAAAAAAAAATTCAGATTGCAGAATTCAAAATTGCAAGTTGTGCCAATTCAAAATTAAAAGCAAGATTGGAGTCAATTTCCTAATTGGAATTAATTTCCTAACTGGAGTCAATTTCTTAGTTGGAGTTAGTTTTCTAATTAGAGTCAATTTCCTAATTGGAGTTAATTTCCTAATTGGAGTCAATCTCCTAGTTGGAGTTAGTTTCCTAATTAGAGTCAATTTCCTAATTGGAGTCAATCTCCTAGTTGGAGTTAGTTTCCTAATTAGAGTCAATTTCCTAATTGGAGTAAATTTCCTAATTGGAGTTTGTTTCCTAATTTAATTGCATTAAGTGGCTACCAAGTTTTTTACTTACCTATTTGCATTCAAGAAAGGATATTGTTTCCTAATTGTTTGAAACTTGAATTGCAAGTAGTTTTCTATTCTTAAGGTTTCTTATTTTCAGATTTTTTTTTTCTTTTCATCTCTTTCCTTCCAGACCTTCCCTTACTCCTTCTTTTTCCTTTTTGTTACACACCTATTTTTCTCCTTTGTTTGATTCTTTGGGAATTTATATTTTAGGCTTCTAGTTTTTGGATTGCCACTAGTTTGATCTTTTCATTTGATTTGCTTGTGACTTGCTTAGAACACTTGTAAGAAGCAAATTATTTAGTGGTAAAGGCAAGAGGGTTAACATTAAAGAAAAAGCCAAAAAGAGAGTTAAACACGAGTGAAATTATCATCTTTTGAGTGTAAACACGTAAGCTAGAGAGTTACGAGGTCCTATATCTTTCTTTGCTTGTTTTTGTACAAACTAATATTTCAGGATGTCTGGAGAATCTGAGCACAGTGACTTTGACATGAAAGTCTGGGTTAGAGCCGTTCAAAGTACTCTTGAGAAACTTAGTACCAGATTAGATGATGTGGAGTCTTCTTCCAATAGGAGGACCCATAGGAGGCAAGCTCATATGGAACCTGATGATGATGCTGAATCTAACTTTGAGGAGTCCTATACTTGGAGAGGTAGACAATCATCATCCAATAAGGATGGTGGTATTGGAAACATCAAGATGAAGATCCCCTCATTCCCTGGGAAAAATGACCCGGACCAGTACTTAGATTGGGAAAGAAGAGTGGAGCATGTGTTCGAGTGCCACTCTTACACTGAGGTGAAGAAAGTAAAACTTGCTGCAGTGGAGTTTACTGACTATGCTAGCATCTGGTGGGATCAACTCTTACTCACCAGAAGACGTACCGGTGAAGGTCCAATTCGTGATTGGCAGGAGATGAAAACTATCATGCGCAAACGATTTGTCCCTAGTTACTATTATAGGGAATTGCATAAAAGGCTCCAAAAGCTGAAACAAGGTTCTATGAGTGTGGAAGATTACTATCAAGAAATGGAGATTGCCATGATTAAGGCAAATGTGGAGGAAGACCGTGAAGCAACCATGGCCCGATTCATTGAGGGCTTAAATCCTGAAATAGCTGCCCAAGTTGATTTATATAATTACCTGGATATGGAGGAGCTCTTACATAGAGCTATCAAGGTGGAAAAGCAACTAAGGGCTCGACAAAAGCTAAAAGTGACATCTAGCTCGAGTTCTTGGAGGGATTCCAAAGTCTCCTTCAAGCCAAAGACTGATTTCAAGTCTAAGGAAGAAAGTAAGGTAAAACCCTTTCAGGTTAAGGGTAAAACTGATTCAAAACCTTTATCATCTTCTAACCCAACTGCTTCTTCCTCTAAGGTTAGATGTTTTAAATGTAATGGTTTTGGTCACATTGCTTCATAATGTCCTAACAAACGAACTATGATTATTCTTGAGAATGGTGATGTGACTAGTGCTAGTAGTGAATCTGAGGAGGATGAAATGCCACCCCTGACTGATGACTCAGATTTAGAATTAACTGAAGCTGTAAATGGTGAAGCCCTTGTGGCTAGACGTGCTCTCAACATTCAACCAAAAGAAGATCTCGAGGTAGAGCAGCGTGAGCATATTTCCATACTCGTTGCTTCATCCATAAGAAGGTCTGTAGTTTGATTATTGATGGTGGTAGCTGCACAAATGTAGCTAGTACTTTACTTGTGGAAAAGCTGAACTTGCCTACTTTAAGGCACCCTACCCCTTATAAATTACAATGGCTTAATGATAGTGGGGAGGTAAAAGTAACAAAATAGGTGATCATCTCTTTTCCTATTGTACTTTATTTTACGAATGAATGAATGAATGAATTTGAGTATTATTCAATACTTTGTGAGGCTTTTACTTCTTTGTGTTCTCTGAGAGTTCACATGACTTATCAAAGGATTGGTCTTCCTTACAATAGCACCAAGAGACCTTGTTGAGCATAAAAGTGGACCTGATGAAGGATATGATTTGCAAATTAAAGCTCAAGAGTTCAAGTCAAATGTGCCTAAAGACCCATTGCAAGGCATAGGAGGCCCAATAACAAGAGCTAGGGCCAAAGCAATGAAAGAAGCCTTCAATTGTTTAATTCATAAGCTTCATAACTTAGATTCCATTCATTTAAGTCAAGAGAAGGCCCAAGAAGATATAAAAGGTGTGATCATGCTAACCATTCTACAAGAGGAGTGCCAAGGCCCAATTGGAGTCCAATTACAAGAGATTAAGAATCATATGACAACCATGTGATTTTTAATGAAGCATGAGCATCCCATGTGACAAATTAAAGAAGCTGATTAGTTTTGACTAGGATTCCTTTTGAAATTTCGTTTTTTATTATTTTATTATTTTTTTGAACTTGGTCAAAGAGCTTATCTTGGAGATCAAGTTAAGATTAGTATCCTAATCTAATTAGGATATATATTAGGTATTATTTAAAATATTTCTAATCAAATTTTAGAGTTTTACTTTAATTAGGACTCTAGAAAATTTTGCCTATAAAAGGCTTCCTATTGTACTCTATTTTACACATGAATGAATGAATGAATTTGAGTATTATTCAATACTTTGTGAGGCTTTTGCTTCTTTGTGTTCTCTGAGAGTTCACGTGACTTATCAAAGGATTGGTCTTCCTTTGTGGCGTCTTGAGGCTAGGGTTCTAAGAGACAAGTTCTCTTAGGGTCTTTCCTTTGACCAACATTCTTGTTTTCTAGCTGGTCTCGGGCAAAGTGTCATCTTGTTGAAGGTTCCTAGGACAAGGTTCCTAGAGGGTCTCTCATCATTTGGTATCAGAGCTTTGGTCTCTAGTACAAGGTATATCTTTGTATTTTCCCTTTCATTATTCTTCATACTTTCTCTCCTTCCATTAGTATTACCTTTTCCATCTTCGTCTTTTTCTTCTATCTTCTTCTGTCTTCCATTGTTGTGTTCCTCCATCCTAAAAAAAAAAAAAAAGAAAGAGAGTGTGATACTCCAAAAAGAAAAAGAGAAGAGAGTGTGATACTCCCAAAAAAAAAAGAGAAAAAAAAATTCGAAAAAAAAAGAAGAAAAAAAAAAGAGTTAAAAAAAGGAGTGAAAAAAAAAGAAAGGAAATTCAGATTGCAGAATTCAAAATTGCAAGTTGTGCCAATTCAAAATTAAAAGCAAGATTGGAGTCAATTTCCTAATTGAAATTAATTTCCTAATTGGAGTCAATTTCCTAGTTGGAGTTAGTTTCCTAATTAAAGTCAATTTCCTAATTGGAGTTAATTTCCTAATTGAAGTCAATTTCCTAGTTGGAGTTAGTTTCCTAATTGGAGTCAATTTCCTAATTTAATTGCATTAAGTGGCTACCAAGTTTTCTACTTACCTATTTGCATTCAAGAAAGGATATTGTTTTCTAATTGTTCGAAACTTGAATTGCAAGTAGTTTTCTATTCTTAAGGTTTCTTATTTTCAGATTTTTTTTTTCTTTTCATCTCTTTCCTTCCAGACCTTCCCTTACTCCTTCTTTTTCCTTTTTGTTACACACCTATTTTTCTCCTTTGTTTGATTCTTTGGGAATTTATATTTTAGAATTCTAGTTTTTGGATTGCCACTAGTTTGATCTTTTCATTTGATTTGCTTGTGACTTGCTTAGAACACTTGTAAGAAGCAAATTATTGAGTGGTAAAAGGCAAGAGGGTTAACATTAAAGAAAAAGCCAAAAAGAGAGTTAAACACGAGTGAAATTATCATCTTTTGAGTGTAAACACGTAAGCTAGTGAGTTGCGAGGTCCTATATCTTTCTTTGCTTGTTTTTGTATAAACTAATATTTCAGGATGTCTGGCGAATCTGAGCATAGTGACTTTGACATGAAAGTCTGGATTAGAGCTGTTCAAAGTACTCTTGAGAAAATTAGTGCCAAATTAGATGATGTGGAGTCTTCTTCCAATAGGAGGACCCATAGGAGGCAACCTCATATGAAACTTGATGATGATGCTGAATCCGACTTTGAGGAGTCCCATACTCAGAGAGGTAGACAATCATCATCCAATAAGGATGGTGGTATTGGAAACATCAAGATGAAGATTCCCTCATTCCCTGGGAAAAATGACCCGGACCAGTACTTAGATTGGGAAAGAAGAGTGAAGCATGTGTTCGAGTGCCACTCTTACACTGAGGTGAAGAAAGTAAAACTTGCTGCAGTGGAGTTTACTGACTATGCTAGCATCTGGTGGGATCAACTCTTACTCACCAGAAGACGTACCGGTGAAGGCCCAATTCGTGATTGGCAGGAGATGAAAACTATCATGCGCAAACGATTTGTCCCTAGTTACTATTATAGGGAATTGCATAAGAGGCTCCAAAAGCTGAAACAAGGTTCTATGAGTGTGGAAGATTACTATCAAGAAATGGATATTGCCATGATTAAGGCAAATGTGGAGGAAGACCATGAAGCAACCATGGCCCGATTTATTGAGGGCTTAAATCCTGAAATAGCTGCCCAAGTTGATTTATACAATTACCTGGATATGGAGGAGCTCTTACATAGAGCTATCAAGGTGGAAAAGCAACTAAGGACTCGACAAAAGCTAAAAGTGACATCTAGCTCGAGTTCTTGGAGGGATTCCAAAGTCTCCTTCAAGCCAAAGACTGATTTCAAGTCTAAAGAGGAAAGTAAAGTAAAACCCTTTCAAGTTAAGGGTAAAACTGATTGAAAACCTTTATCATCTTCTAACCCTACTGCTTCTTCCTCTAAGGTTAGATGTTTTAAATGTAATGGTTTTGGTCACATTGCTTCACAATGTCCCAACAAACGAACTATGATTATTCTTGAGAATGGTGATGTGACTAGTGCTAGTAGTGAGTCTGAGGAGGATGAGATGCCACCCCTGACTGATGACTCAGATTTAGAATTAACTGAAGCTGTAAATGGTGAAGCCCTTATGGCTAGACGTGCTCTCAGCATTCAACCAAAAGAAGATCTCGAGGTAGAGCAGCGTGAGCATATTTTCCATACTCATTGCTTCATCCACAAGAAGGTCTGTAGTTTGATTATTGATGGTGGTAGCTGCACAAATGTAGCTAGTACTTTACTTGTGGAAAAGCTGAACTTGCCTACTTTGAGGCACCCTACCCCTTATAAATTACAATGGCTTAATGATAGTGGGGAGGTAAAGGTAACAAAACAGGTGCTCATCTCTTTTTCTATTGGTAATTATCATGATGAGATTCTTTGTGATGTAGCACCTATGTATGCCGGTCACTTGTTACTTGGTAGGCCGTGGCAGTTTGACAGAAAGGTAAAACATGATGGATATAAAAATTATTACTCCTTTGTTTTTAATGGTAAGACCATTGTGTTGGCCCCTCTACGTCCTGTTCAAGCATATGAGGATCAGTTAAAAATCGAAAGAGAATGTATGAATAGAGAGCAAGAAAAGAAAGGTAAAGTGAGTGTGAGTATTGAGAATGAGAAAAAGCAACAGAAAGGTGAGTTGGGTAGAAAGAAAATTAGAGAAAAATATGAGGAAAAGAAAGTGAGTTTATTTTCGAATAAAAGTGAGATCAAGAGAGCTTTATTTAGTGAAAATGCTTTCTTATTGATTTATAAAGATGTTTATCTTACTATCAATGATCCTGATCACTCTTTGCCTGTTAGTGTTACATCTTTATTGCAGAAATTCTATGACTTATTCCCAGAGGAAATACCTAATGGATTGCCCCCTTTAAGAGGCATTGAGCATCGCATAGACTTTATCCCAGGAGCATCTATTCCCAATAGACCTACTTATCGAGCAAATCCAGATGAGACTAAGGAAATACAACATCAAGTGGAAGAGCTCATGAAGAAAGGATTTGTTTGTGAAAGTCTAAGTCCATGTGCTATGCCGGTGATTCTTGTGCCCAAAAAGGATGGCAAGTGGCGGATGTGTGTAGATTGTCGTGCCATCAACAAAATAACAGTAAAATATCGCTATCATATCCCTAGGTTAGATGATATGCTTGACGAGTTGCATGGTGCATGTGTTTTCTCTAAAATTGATCTTAGAAGTGGTTATCATCAGATTAGAATGAAAGAAGGTGATGAATGGAAAACTGCTTTTAAGACCAAGTTTGGGTTATATGAATGGTTAGTTATGCCATTTGGCTTGACTAACACACCTAGCACTTTCATGAGTTTAATGAACCATGTCTTTAGATCTTTCATTGGTAGATTTGTTGTGGTTTACTTTGATGACATTTTGATTTACTCTAAAAGTCTAGAAGAGCATGTGAATCATTTGCATGATATGTTTGTTGTGCTTAGAGAGAATAAACTCTTTGCCAATTTAGAGAAGTGCTCTTTTTGTTTGGATTCTGTGGTTTTTCTTGGATTTGTTGTAGGAGCTCGTGGCATACAAGTGGACGAGGAGAAGGTCAAAGCAATCCGAGAGTGGCCAACTCCAAAGAATGCGAGTGAAGTAAGGAGCTTCCATGGATTGGCGAACTTTTATAGGAGATTTGTTAAGGACTTCTCTACTCTTGCTGCCCCTTTAAATGATTTGGTAAGAAAGAATGTGGTATTCAAGTGGGGTGAAGCACAAGAGCGTGCTTTTAACATACTGAAGGACAAACTAACTAAAGCCCCTGTACTTGTATTGCCTGATTTTACTAAGGTTTTTGAAATTGAGTGTGACGCTTCTGGTATAGGCATAGGTGGTGTGTTGATGCAGGATGCCAAACCTATTGCATATTTCAGTGAGAAATTAAGTGGCCCTACTTTAAATTATTCTACATATGATAAAGAGTTGTACGCCTTGAAACGTACCTTAGAAACTTGGCAACATTATTTGTGGCCTAAAGAATTTATTATCCATTCTGATTATGAAAGTCTTAAGTTTCTTAAGTCCCAAGGTAAATTGAACAAAAGACATGCAAGATGGCTTGAATTTATTGAAACCTTCCCTTATGTGATTAAGCATAAGCAGGGAAAGGAAAATGTTGTAGCGGATGCATTGTCTAGGCGTTACACTTTGATTACTTCCATGCATGCTAGATTGATAGGATTTGAGATGTTAAAAGACATGTATGAGTCTGATTCTGATTTTGCTGATATTTGGAAATCTTGTGAAATGTATGGTGCTAATGACTATTACAGGTTTGATGGGTTCCTTTTCAAAAAGGACAAGTTATATGTTCCTATGTGTTCCATTCGTGAGCTTCTTGTTAAGAAAACTCATGGCGGGGGATTGATGGGTCATTTTGGTGCCGAAAAGACTTTGGCTCTTTTGAATGAGCATTTTTATTGGCCTGGTATGAGAAAGGATGTGGTTGCTGTTTGTTCTAGATGTATTACTTGTAAGCATGCTAAGTCTAGAATTCAATCACATGGCTTATATTCCCCCTTACCAGTTCCTTCTCACCCATGGACTGATATTTCTATGAACTTTGTCTTGGGTTTACCTAAATCTTCCACTGGGAAAGATAGTGTCTTTGTTGTTGTGGATAGGTTTAGTAAAATGGCACATTTTATTGCTTGTTCTAAAACTAATGATGCTGTGTATGTGGCAGAATTTTTTTTCAAGGAGATTGTTAGGTTGCATGGTGTGCCAAAAACTATTGTTAGTGATAGAGATGTAAAATTCTTGAGTTATTTCTGGAAAACATTGTGGAATAAACTTGGCACTAAGCTTTTGTTTTCTACTACAGCACACCCACAAACTAATGGGCAGACCGAGGTTGTTAATAGAACTCTCTCTACTTTATTAAGAGCTATCATTCAAAAGAATCTTAAGAATTGGGAGAAGTGTTTGCCCCATGTCGAATTTGCATATAATCGTGCTGTTCATACTGCTACAAAATTCTCTCCTTTTGAAATTGTTTATGGCTTTAATCCTTTAACGCCGTTAGATTTGCTTCCTTTACCTTCACATGAGTTTACTAACCTTGATGGTGCTAGGAAGGCTAAGTTTGTGCAGGATTTGCATGAGAAGGTGAAAGCCAATATTGAAAGAAGGAATGAGCAAATTGCTAGCCAAGTTAATAAGGGTAGAAGGCGTGTGGTGTTTGAACCTGGCGATTGGGTGTGGGTTCACTTGCGAAAAGAACGTTTCCCAGAGCAAAGAAAGTCAAAACTCCAACCTAGAGGAGATGGTCCCTTTCAAGTTCTTGAAAGGATTAATGATAATGCTTATAAAATTGACTTACCTAGTTCTTATGGAAATATTAGTGCTACTTTTAATGTAGCTGATCTCTCTTCCTTTGATATTGCAGATTTGAGGACGAATCCTTTTCAAGAGGGGGGGGAATGATACAATAGCACCAAGAGACCTTGTTGAGCATAAAAGTGGACCTGATGAAGGATATGATTTGCAAATTAAAGCTCAAGAGTTCAAGTCAAATGTGCCTAAAGACCCATTGCAAGGCATAGGAGGCCCAATAACAAGAGCTAGGGCCAAAGCAATGAAAGAAGCCTTCAATTGTTTAATTCATAAGCTTCATAACTTAGAGCCCATTCATTTAAGTCAAGAGAAGGCCCAAGAAGATATAAAAGGTGTGATCATGCTAACCATTCTACAAGAGGAGTGCCAAGGCCCAATTGGAGTCCAATTACAAGAGATTAAGAATCATATGACAACCATGTGATTTTTAATGAAGCATGAGCATCCCATGTGACAAATTAAAGAAGCTGATTAGTTTTGACTAGGATTCCTTTTGAAATTTCGTTTTTTATTATTTTATTATTTTTTTGAACTTGGTCAAAGAGCTTATCTTGGAGATCAAGTTAAGATTAGTATCCTAATCTAATTAGGATATATATTAGGTATTATTTAAAATATTTCTAATCAAATTTTAGAGTTTTACTTTAATTAGGACTCTAGAAAATTTTGCCTATAAAAGGCTTCCTATTGTACTCTATTTTACACATGAATGAATGAATGAATTTGAGTATTATTCAATACTTTGTGAGGCTTTTGCTTCTTTGTGTTCTCTGAGAGTTCACGTGACTTATCAAAGGATTGGTCTTCCTTTGTGGCGTCTTGAGGCTAGGGTTCTAAGAGACAAGTTCTCTTAGGGTCTTTCCTTTGACTAACATTCTTGTTTTCTAGCTGGTCTCGGGCAAAGTGTCATCTTGTTGAAGGTTCCTAGGACAAGGTTCCTAGAGGGTCTCTCATCACAACTCCTGAGTAGGCTTAGTCATATTTTTGTGTAGCTGTTGCAGCACTTATACAGTTACTGCATGAGCCTCGGCTTGCTCTTGAAGCCAGTCAGTCATTGCCCTCACTGTGGTTTCATAGGCCTCAACTTGTTCCCTCATTCAGTTAGCCATTGTAGCCATGGCCTCTTGCATCTCTCTTAGCATTTCTGTTGTTTCTCTACGGGTAGCCATCTAACTCTTCAATGCTACAAGCATAACCACAAGCATCCCCTATTAAATGACGGCCCAAGGCAAACAAAACACACTCCACCCATGGCATATATATGTATAGGTATAAGAGTTATCATCAGGTCATAATGTTCCTATTCCTATCATACATGCATCATGATTGCCAAGTTTTCTAACAACAAAGATGTAACTCAAACACATTTGCCTGAACCATTGCTCTGATACCAACTGTGACGACCCTAACTTCTAATCCTAGTCATTATGGTTAAATACATGATTAATAATTAATGTTCAAGGTTTGGGGTTGCTACGATTTAATACTTTGTGAAAATATAGGGAAATTTGAACCTTGATGTTATTAGGACCATCAATTAAACGACCATAAATGGGAACATAAGGAAAATGTTTGTACCATCATTAAAGGTTTGTGATTCATCTATTCATTAGTTTCAACCCACCAAAACCTCCCACCAATATTCTCATGTTATTCCCTAACATTAACCTTAACGAAATTTGGGTTCCTAGGTCAAAGATGAGAGTTTGGGGACCTCTGCCGCAACCTGGGACCTTCCCGCTACGGCTAAGTTAGGTCCTGGAGCTCAAAAACTAAGTTTTTAACCTTGTGCCGTGGCTCAGAACTTTTGCGCCATAGCCAAGTTGCTCTCAGGAATCAGGCGTAACTTTCTTGGATCTGCGCCGCAGCCAACCTCTGTGGCGTCGCGGTGAGTTTTGCTACTGTATCTTCCTTAATTAATTTTCTCGACTTGCGCCGTGGCGGGACTTATTGCGCCGTGGTGAGGTTTTATTCTGTCACCCCCTGGGTATTTTCTTTGCTCTACGCCGCGGCGAGATTTCTCAAGCTGCGGCGTCCCTCGCCACTGTCACTCTTTAGGCCGTGGCGAAGCCCTCCTGGCCACGGTGTGACTACCTCCTGTAGCTATATTCCCCATATTTCGTCCCCTACACTCCATTTCTCTTCTTAGGGACACTCTAAGGTCACTTTCCCTCATTTTATATGGCTCTAATGGCATTCATCTACCTTATTTACCTAGCTATTCTTCCATTACCAATTCAAACTTATATGCCCTTTTCTTTTCTCCAATTACCTCCTATCAGCAAGTTTGTAAAGTTACCATAACAGAATATACATAAACTACCAGCAACTATCGTTTAATACTCAGTCAATGGGGGGTTCATACATTAGGGGTTCATATCAATATCTCAAGGGTTACATTTCTATTGATAAGCCATATTATAGGTCAACATAGTTTACAGCAGATATCACGAATCCATACAGCAATTACCAAATTAAGATGAGGTCTAACCCCTTAATACATACATCCTCAGAAACCAAAGTATGAACGCCTATACTTGGCAATACAGATACATGATGATGCTATACAAGACTTAACAAAAATTAGCATCTACCCTATTACACTCAGACCTAGTGCAGCCTCCCCACACTAGGCCTCAGCTCATGGATGTTCATCCACTTGCTTGCCCTTATCCTTACCCGAGGAACCTTCACCTGAAATTGTAATCCCATAAAACGGGGTGAGATACATATCTCAGTAACCAAGACAATTCCATCATGTAATCCAGTTTAATTAACATATATGCATGAATCAAAGTCAACATCAGAATCATATCAGTCATCTCAGCAAATGAATCAATTAGGCTATCATGATAACTATCCCATACTAGCAATCATATTATCACATGTTAAAGGCCATTAACACCGGGAGAGGCCCGTCCATGGCACCTACTCCCCATTGAGCACAACCAGGGCTCAGTGCATCTGGGGTTTGATCATAACCCAGTGCTCGATCGTAGCACATGCACGGGTGGCAGCCGCACCACAGCTCCACCATGGACTCACAAGGTCCAATCATAATACAATAGATAGCTAACCAATTCATTCAGCATTTCAAATCATTCATATACAACAAATATGAAATTAAAATAGATACATGCATGGAATTAATGTAAACCCCGGTTACCTCACTTGTAGGCAATTCGCAACAGCCACCAATCGTACAAAAATTCCTATAACCATAGCATCAGAAAATTACCACTCTAATTCATCATGAATAGTAGCAATAAGTACCCAAGGAATTTAAATGCTAATAACTACCTAAATAACACTTACCCAGTCACTACAAGTCCCAAATTCGGATTCAAATATCCTCTACCAGAAATCTCAGTATTTCACCCAAAATCCTAAGCAAATTCATACAAAATTAATACCTATTTTATAAATCAGCTATGGGGGTCTCAAATTAACAAAGAAAGCATCAAAATGGAGGGTTTAAACTCACCTAATGCCAGCACTAACCTCAACCTACGAATTTCCACCATAGAAACACCAAACAACCACATTTCAGATTTTGGGTATGGTGATAACTCTCCAAATGAAAAACTAATCAGACCAAATTAAAGAGAAAGATGAGGGGATTAAGTTGTATAACAATTACCTTGGCTGAATCTTGCTCTAAATGTGAGAAAATGCAGAATTCTTGCCCCTAACCCTAGCCTCCTTCTCAACCTCCGAATTTTACTTCTCAAGTTTCAGCAAATGATAAAGTGGCTGAAGCATTAGGGTTTTAGGTGGGTTTAAGTTAGGTCAAGGGATGGGTCATGGGCTGCTCCAAGGTCCAACTCCTGATGGGTTTCAGACTTTAGCTTGTTGGGCCAGTTTTTAAATGTTGGGCTGCAGAATTCTATTGGGCCAGTTTTTATACATTGGGTTGCTGAAGTTTAATTAGGTTTGGGCCATGTTTAAAGGGTTTAAGGGTTTGGGTCTGTATAAGAGTTATTGGATCACTTATAAGAGCCTATACAAGGTGGATCTTGGGCCTCTCTCATATTAAATTGGGTTGGGTCTGCACCTAACTCATTGGGCTTCCATTAGCCTCTTGTCATATTTCATTAATTTGGGCCTAGGTGAAGTTTCTATCTCAATTAATTCTCAAGCCCATATTAATAATCTATCTATCTAAAATCCCTATTTACTTAACTTGCCCAATCATCCCATATTAATTATTCTTAATTAATCTTAATCCATGATTAACACCTTAATTAATTTCGGGGTATTACAATGTAGCAATCTTCAAAAGGAATTCTAGATTTCCAAGGTGTCACAATATTCTCCAGAGCTCTTTCTTGACTAAAACATGTGGCTAATGGTCACCCCTAATCTTTCTTGTAGTGTTTAGCCTAAGATTAAGATCCTGTTTTCCCAAATTTCCCTTTAATTTCTTCACAAATGCACTGATACTATTGCACATGATCGAGCTATGTAAATTTGTCTAATCACATGGTTTGGCTATGTGATTCACTATTTTGATTTTCTCTTCATGTTCTTGTAGTTACATGTGCCATGTGATTTTACATGGTAAGCACATGTAACTCTTTGTTTTTGGCTTCTAATGGTCCTAAATATACTTTCATGTAATCTTTTAAGAGTAGGCCATGTACTTTCTTGCTTTAGATGTTTCTTTTATTAAAAGTCCTATATTTTTCCCATCCCATCCATTCTTAATCAAAGAATATAGAAATTGCATAAAAATCATATAATTTGGACTCTAATAAACTAAATTTAAAGCCAGATAAGCATGTAAATTTTACTCATATTAGGCTTACAAATCCATATAAATAGAAATCCTTAATTCTATATGTAAATTCTTTTTCCTTTGTATCTATGCTGCAATATACTTCAACTTCTAATGCTTCTTTCCCAATGTAATTGTATGTTGGATGACAATCTAAGGAAAACATTTTGATAAAAACATATGATTTAATAATAAATAATAAGTGACATAAAAAAAACTCTCTTCCAAGTTTATTTGGCATATAAAATCTCCTTAATTTTCTTATATTGCATCTTTAGGAGCTAGACATACTCAAATTCTATGCCATTTAGTATATTTGAAAGTATTTTAATTTATGTTGCAAGCTACTCAAAGAAAAGAAGAAATTCCTACATCAAAATCTTATTCTAGTTTAGACCACTACCTTTGCAAAATAATGGTTATACTATATTATAGATACACATACCAAATCCTATTATAGCAATCAGCCATTGTAGTAATACCCGTTTATTCTAAAAAGCCCTAATTATTAAAGGAGGTCCCTTAAATAGAAGGATTTGATATCAAATAAAATTAAAATAATATCTAAAAAATTGAAAATGAGAATACAAGACTAAAGATGCCTAAAAACTAGAGTCATAATAGTTAAATAAAATCAGATGAAAACTAGTGGCATTTTTGTAATTTTGGGCACATTTTAAAAAACACAAAGAAAGAATTTTTAAATGGAAAAATTAAGTTTTTTTTTTTTTAGGTTCTTAAAAGCCCCAAAAATCATATGAATCCCTGAAATGGTCAAAACTCTTCTAATTTGCATTTTTAGTTATTGGTTAACCAAAACTTTGATTGAATCATTCATAAAGGTTTGTAATCCAATTTGGGTGAAACTAAAGTCATTTTATAAATTAGAAAGCTAAATCTTATGACATCTTTTCAAAAAGGAGTTGAAATGAGCCCAAATGGAAAGAACCAAGATGAGGGACTAAATTGTAATTTTAGAAAATGTTGTAAATGGACCCTTAGGCTTATTAAATCACGTCCCTTCTTTTCTAGCCCTTACCAGAAACTTGCTTCTGATCCAAATAGATTCTAAAAGAGTCTAAAGAGGCACACAAAAAGGGAGAGCCAAGGGAGGAAGAAGAAGCTTGAAAAGGGTAAGATTTGGTTACCTTTTCATGCTCTTTCCTTTACTAGACCTCTTCTCCTCTTTTTCCTCTCTTTTGACATAGTTTTAATGGTTTGTTTGGTCATGTTTTAGGACTGGTTCGGTAGAAGAGAAGGAGAGATTAAAAGGAAGCTTTGAAGCATAAGAAAGCGCTCTTGGAAAAGCTTGTAAACAAGGTAAGAATTCATGATTATGTTGCTTCTTCTTGGCTTTTCTCCTTCTCTATCATTTTGGCCAGAATAAGGGGGAGGTGTTAGGGACTTTATCTCAACCTAAACTTGATAGGAATAGGGCTTTTGAAGCCTAAGGAATCCAAGGAAGCAATTAGAATTCAAAAAGAACAATTAGATAACAAGTTATGGTAATTATGGATTTTATTACACCTTGGCAAATAAGAAGCTTCCTAATCGTAATTTAGGATGTCTAAGACTATGAATGAGTTCACAAGACATCTAGGAAGGTTCATGGATGGCAAATTTCCTAGAAAATGGAAGAAAACTCCATGGGTGCTTCACTTGATGTGCATCTCAGCCTAAGTGAGGAAGTGGCACCTAAGGAGATTTTTCTTTGATTCCAAGGATAGAAATGGCTAGATATGAATAATAAACACCAAAGAAACCATATTTTGAAAGATAGAAGTTTAGGTTTCTTTTTAGGCATAAAGAAGCAATTTGGTATTTAGTTCCTTGGAGTGAATTTGTGATGACTCTAATGAGTTTGAATGGAGGCATATGACCTAAATTAAGTGAGAAATTGAAGCGAAGATCTTTATTTATATGAGTTGCTTCATTATACCTTGTATGAAACCATAATAGTGGCATAAACTAGAGATAGTTTATGTAGAGTTTATGTAAGGCCAGAGTTGGTTCCAATGATGTGTTTGTGTCTTGTTTGATGTGTCTAGGCCAAGTGAATCAAATCATTCCTAGGTGTGGGTGTGAGGCCAATCTAAAGACATAAGAAAGCAAGGAAAAGTTTGTGCTTTTTGCACCAAGATAGCTCTCCATCCTTTCTTGTATGCATTTCTTAGTTGTATGATTGTCATTGAATGCTTGTGTGTATGTTTGAATCATGAGATATGCTATTTGTTATTGGTTTATTGCCATGGTACCATTATGCTTAAATTGCTTTAGAATTGTGTAATTGCTTTTATGGGTGAAGTTGTGCCAAAAGTCCTTTGAATTGGGTGAGGTGAAGCCAAAAGTCTCTAAACATGGGTGACACTAGGCCAAAAGTCTCAAGAATGAGTAAGGATAAGTCAAAAGTCTCTAGAAAGTAGGTGAGGCTAATCCAAAAGTCTTAAATAATAGGATAAGGTTAGACCAAAAGTTCTTAGAGCTTGATTTTGACCTTAACATGTTTATGTGATGTGGAAATTATGATTTGAATGATTCTTGGAAGTTTTTGGTATAATACCATATATATTTAACCCCATTCATGGCATTCATAAGCTCCCTAACGTCATTTTCATAAGAGTACATGGAAAAGGAACTAACAATAATGGATTTAATCGCGTTGTGTCATGCTTAAGAATTTTAAATCGGTGACACGTGGACTGTGTAGGTTCATACCATGCATCCTCATATTTAAATACATTATTACAACCCATTTGAATCACAAAATCTTGCTCATAACTCAAACAAACCGAAATGGAGCATGAATTGAACTCATTGAATTTTGGCCAGATTTGCCACCATTTTGTCCAAAACTTTGGAAAATCATAAGTAAATCTAGAAAAATTGAAATCATGTAATCTTAGTCATTTTGGAAATCTTGGAATGTATAATTTATGCTAAAAATAGGTACAAGTCATAACATCCCACACACTGAACGTTTGACATGCGAAATGGTTTGAAGGTCAGACTGGGTCCTAATGCTGTCATAGTTTATTGATATAAACTTCAAAAATGTCTAATTAAATAGTGACTAAGGTCTGGTTGGAAATATGAGGAAATTAGGTAGAGGAAAAAAATAACTCTAAATTAGTTCAAGCTTGCCCAGACCCTGAATTTCGATTAAACAGTGACTAAGGTCTGGTTGGACGCCTGACACTAGACTGAATCTTTGAAAAATCATATCTCCCTCTCTAGACCTCCAAATGAGATGCTTCCAGTTGGAGGAAGTCACTGGGAGTGTCTAGTTTCTATGTATAAAATTTTGTGGTTTGTACATCATTTTCTCCATGAGTGATAGAGTTTAATTTCGGACCAATGCTACAGTACCAAGGACCAAAACTAGAAAAATTTCCAACTTCAATAATTCGCCAAATATTCCACAGACATCCAAAAATTACCAACTTTAGCTTCAAAAAAAGCTCTCATTAAGCTCTAGATTTTTGCCAAATTTTAGACCAAGAAGAGCTCATTTGTATAAAAAGTGATATAACCTCATGAAATGGTCATTTTTTCTTCCTATTAAGAGTCACTTTGCACCAAATGGCCTCTTCTTAAGTTTGGTACCCCTTAAGCAAGCTTAAAAGCACAAATATGACTTATAAAGACTACCCAAGTGATCTCAAACCTCATGCATCTCATTTTGGTCTCTCAACATCCATTCGTGCATAGTTACATCAAACCATCAAAGAGCTAATTTGCACAATTCCATTAATTTAGTGTCATATAAAGTCTACATCATATTCATACATCATTTTACACTTGTTCATGGTCTTACATCACAAAAGCATTACATGAATCATTACTTTGACATTCAACCACTATTTAAGGTACATAATACACTAAAATAAAGATGTTCAATATCCTTAGCTTGCATCTCCTTGACTTGGAACACCATCTAGACAATTCAAGGATGAGGGGGAAAGGGGAGTGAGATTCCAAGAATCTCAATTGCTCACACATCCATTCACACCACATTCAAGGTATACATACATCAAATTCATAACTATACAAGTATAAAGTGTGCAATAAATTCCATTCCATACCATATTCACATGTCAAGACCACTTTTATGCTCTAGGGACTTTTGGTTTAGCCTCACCCTATTTCTAAGACTTTTGGATTTGCCTCACTCTTGGCTTAGGAACTTTTGACCTAGCCTCACCCATTTAAGGGACTTTTGGCCTTGTCTCACCTATGCCATGAGACTTTTGGCATCTCCTCACCTTCATCAAAGGACTTTTGGCATCACCTCACCCTGATGAACTCTTTCCACATCGATAGTCATTCAAAACACCACATTGGTACTAATGCACAACAAGGATCAAGTGGCATGTTATCAAGCATCAAGAATGAATGCAAGCACACTAAGACATACATATGCACATAAGAATGCAAAGAGAATGAGGTGGAGAGCTACCTTTTAATTTATGCAAGCTCACTTTGCAATTTCCTTACCCTCCTTGGTTTCACAAGAGCACTTAGGTGGAATAAGGTTCTCTTGACCTAGACATCACAAATAACACGCAATCACATCCTTGAAGCAAGCCAAGACATTAAACTAAAGCTTATCACATACTTGGTTTCATAATGGACATATTGGTTCCATAAATGGCCTATTGAAGCAATTCATATCATTCAAGTGCTAGGCTCTATTCTCTTGTTATTTTTAGACTTCTTGGACTCATTTAAGGTCCTTGGAGCCATCACCAATTCAATTGCACCATTGGAAAACCAAGTTACTTCATAAGGCACCATTATGGATACCATTGTCCCATCTCCCAACCTATGGCTTCTAAATTTTTTGCAATGGTTTCTCCCATCTTCTAACATCATATAAGGTCTCAAACTAAGGCTAGAACAATTTAAAACATCCTCTAACCTAATGAACCTAGCTTGGCTGAACTATGCACCAAAATGGAGGTTCATGGGCTTTGTGATTTTTTCTTAATGGGAGAGCCACTTGGGAGGCTTTCTAGAGGTCTTAGGAGCTCAAAAGAACTTCAAATAGCCAAGGAAACATTCACACAAAATCAGATTTTGCAAAACCCTAGAAAGCACTACACTTTTCTAACTTGTTTTCCTTTAGTTTTTACTTGAATTTCTTGCCATATTCTTAATCCTTGCACTCTTTTTCCAAGGTTTCTCTCTTGGTTCTGCCCAAAATCCAGCCCCTCCTATCCCATCCTAGGTTGGCCGAAACATACAAGAAGGGACAAGAAGAGGCTACCATAGGAATGAGATTTTACCTTATTTTTCCTTAGTTTCTTGGATGTTTCTTCCCTTGGTTGGCTTCTCTTCTCCAAACAAGAAATTTTCCTCCTTGGTCTAACCTCAAAATAGAACCAAATCATTCAAAAAATATGGGGAAAGAAAGGTGGAAGAAAGGAGAACAAGATTGGAGGAAGATGGAGCAAGAAATTCCATGAAATTACCTAGTTTCTCCTTGGCTTTCTTCCTCTTTTTCTCCTCCTTCTTATGTGCCTAAGAGAGCTGAAGATTTTTTGTATTTTGGGTAGAAAGGGTCCTGCTTATTAAAGAGGAGAAGAAGGGAGAAAAGTGTAGAACTCTTTAGAACATTCAAGAAATCATAAATTCCAATTTTTCCATTCTGTAATAGCAATTTCGTTTTGACTTCGTTTTAGCTCCTTTTTGAGAACCATCTTTTCCATCATAAAATTTAGGTTCTCATTTTAATAAAATGCCTTTTGGAATCACTCAATTTGGAGCTAAAATCTTACCGAATGAATCGATCAAAGTTCGAGTCAACTGACATTGAAAAACATACACCGGATGGGCTTTACCAATCTCAGGGCTTCCCATAGTTTTTGGGGCCTCTAAGAACCTTGGGCAACTCAAAAATTTCATTTAAAAAGCCCTCCTATGTGGTTTTCCAAAATTTGCACTTATTTATGAAAATGCCATTACGTTTCGTCAGTTTCTATCGCAAATTATTTCTTTATCCTAACTTTGTTTTTCTTTCCTTTTGAGCCTAGAATTATCATTTTTAAGAGTCTAGGACTTAACTAAAATTTTTTGGGATATTATCTAGGTCATTTCAAAGAACTTACTTTTACATGACTTATTTCGTCATTTTACGAAAATTACGTTCGTTACATTTGGTGTATACTTGTATTCTTTGACATAAATATATGCCTTATTTACTAACTTGAAAGGGTGAAATTTTGCAAGTGTTCCAAGTCTTACCTTAAAACAAAGCTTTTTTTGCTTAAATTATTGTTCACCAATTGGTTTCTTGAAAAAAGTTTCTTTTTGGCTTAGGTTAGACCTAAATTTTCAAATTTTCAAAAAAAGAAAACCATTATTAGAGAGCTTTTAAAGAGAGGAACAACTTTCCTAACTAGCACGAGATGAAACAAGGCCATTTACTTACTTAAACGGGAGTTTAAACTTCTTCTCTCTTCCTTCTCTTAATTTCACGCCATGTGTAACGTCCGGTACGTTGTAAAAACATCGTAATGAGTCAGTTTGAAAAGCAAGTCCTTTGAAATGAGTAATTTAAGACCAAATAAAATTTGGATGAAATTTTAAATAATGAAAAATGAGGATTTAAGTTTAGATTTACCAAAAAACTAGGGCCAGAGTGGTTCAAAAAATTTGTCGAAAGTCTAATGGCATTTTTGTAAATATTGGTACTTTTTGGAAAACTCACAGGATAGCTTTTAAAATGAAAAATTTGAGCTTTCGGGATTCTTAGAGGCTCCAAAAATAATAGGAAGCACTAGGACAGTTAAAACTGTAATACCATAAATTCTAATTCATTTCATAACATTTATAGGTTCACATCATCAATTCCATGGGAATGTAAAGAAAAAAGAAATAAAATAATGAATATTTTCGTATTGCGTCGTGTTTAAAAATTCCATCCGGTGTCACGTGGACCGTGTGAGCTCATACAACACATTCTCATATTTAATTACATGAATACAAATCATTTGCATCATAAAATGTGGCTTACAACTCAAGAAAACCAAAATGAAGCATAAAACATGGAGGTTTATTTTTAGACAGATTTTGCCTCTTTTCTATCCAAACTTTAAAAAAGTATAACTAATTCCAAAAAAATAAAAAACATGAATTTTTGGTTATTCTAGAAAGCTACAGATATATACTTCACACTAAAAATATTTTCAGACCATAATATTTATCACAAAGGACGTTGGACATCTAAAAAAGTCTAGAGGTCAAACTGCATTCTGGAACTATCATAGAATTTTGCAGCAAACTTTGAAAATGTCCAATTAATTTCAAAAAAATCCAATCCATGTAAATGATACTAATATGGAAAGTTGTAGATGTTAACTAGAGATAAAAAATATCTTTAGACCAGTTGATCATGCCCAGACCTTGGAATTTAATAGAACAGTAACTCAGGTTGGACAAAACTCTTGATATTGGATAGAATGTTCGAAAATTTATATCTCCCTCTCTAAATCTCCAATTGAGGTACTTCTAGTTGGCATGAGTCACTATGAATGTTTAGTTTCTTTGTATAAAATTTTGTGGCAATTGGACAACATTTGAGCTCGGTGTGACAGATTTCATTTTCGAACCAAATTAATAGTGCAGTAGACCAAAATCAGAAAAAATTACCAATTTTGAAAATTCATCAAATATTCTGTAGACTTACAAAAATTATGATCTTTAACTTCCCAAAAAACTCTCAATGAGACCTAATTGCATGCCAAATCTCAGATCAAGAAGATATCATTTGGCTAAAAAGTGATATAAGGTTCCATTATGGTCATTTTTAGCTCCATATGGGATACTAAAGTGACCAAATGGTTTTCCCTTGGTCTTGGCACCTTTTGGGCAAGTCTAAAAGCACATTTTGGACTTTTATGAGCTGCTCAAATGGTCCCAAACCTCATGCATCTCATTTTGGCCTTTTCATCCACACATATACACCTTTACATCAAACTTCCATAAAGTATACCTTGGCTTTATATACTCAAATGATGTTCTAGGGTTCATACATCATGTCCATTCATTTATACATCACATATGATCATAATTATACATGTCTAAAAGGTCATAGACCATATACATCATTGAGTTACAATATTTGACACAAATATGGCCTTAAAGTGACAAAATTCAAACACTTGGTTGTCAAATTCTTTTCTTCAAGGTGGTTGGCTCCCATTACCATGTCCACTTGGTCCACCTAGCATGTGGGATCATTGGAGAGGAGGGAATGAGATTCAAAGAATCCCAATAGTTCATCTCCCATTCAATCGTACATAATATATGCAAAGCAAGTCTTGAAAATGCATGCATGGATATCATGAAAGTCATGAACATTCAAGAAGTAAGCTTGGCATGTGAACAAGTCATACATAACATTCAAGAGCTCACCAAATGGATGGATTGACTTCACACTTTTTCTCATGGATTTTGAACTTGCCTCACCCATTCTTTAAGAGATTCTTAGACTTAACCATACTCTTGGGAGCCCACTTTGCTTTTGGGAGACTCTTTGCTTTGTCTTAACTAATCTCAAGGGTTCTTGGCTCATCCTCACCATGATTAAGAGTTCTTGGCCTCTCCACACTCAAGCAAACTCAAACAAATATCATATATTCATTTGAAAATATAATATGTCATCATGAAATCATGGCATATAAAATCATGCTAGCATATTTTCATGGTTTGAAAATACACATGTAACACCCCAAAATTAATTAAGGTGTTAATCATGGATTTAGATTAATTAGGGATAATTAATATCGGATAAGTGGGCAAGTTTAGTGAATGGTAATTTTTAGAAATAAATCAATAATATGAGTTGAGAATTAATTGGGATAGAAACTACATCTAGGCCCAAATTAATGTAGGAGATCATGAGAAAAGGCTTATAAAGGCCCAGTGATTCTAGATGCAAGTCCAACTCCTTATCATGAGACTTGGGCCAAGAGAGATCATCTAGCAATAGCCCAAGTTGATTTAGTATAATAGGGGCCCAAGACCCAATTTATGTGAGTTGGCCTAACACACATTATGCAGACCCAAATTAGATTGGCTCTTGAAATTTGGCCTAGCCCAACTACAATCTTGAAGCCCAACTCATGAGATTCAACCTAACTTATGAGATAAGGCTCAACAAGTATAAAAAATCTGAACCCACAAGGAATTGGGCCATGGGGTCAGTACATTCCACTTGTAGCTCTAGATTTTCTGCAACCCATTCATTAAACCATGGCCCAATCACTAGAGAGGAGCCCAATTGGACTTTGGGCTGATGGGTCAGCCCATTTCTCATTAAAAACCCTAAAGGGTCAGTAACCTCCTTCCCCATTCAGCAGAAAACACAAGAGGCAAGGGAGAAAATTCGTAGGTTTAAGGGAGGCTAGGGTTCTACCAATATGGAAGCTCCATTTTTTACTCCTAGAGGATGATTTAGCCAAAGTGAGTTATATATAACTTGACCCTCTCATCCTCCTCTTCATTTTGGTCCGATTAATTTCTGGGTTTGAGCATTTTCATCTTCTTCTCAAATATGAAATTTGGTGTTGGGTGATTCCTTGCAAGGTTTTCGGACTTGGAGGTTAGAGGGAGGATTATGTAAGCTTTTCCCTTCCATTTTGTGAATCACTTTGCTAGAAAATGCCCCTAAGGATGTATTATCATAATGGGTTCTGTTATTTTGTGAGATTACAAGGAGATAATGGTGGAAAACTGAATTTTCTGGGCTTGATGATTGAAATGCGAATTTTGGTGCTTCCATGGTGGATTTTTGGAGGTGAGGCTATGGGTGTTGTTAAGTGAGTATCTTCTTCCCATTTTAATGCATTTTTTATTAGTTTGAGACCCCTATAGTTGACCTATGATATGAGCTTTGGTTTCATGTGAAATTACCTAGAAATTAGAGTGAACTATGGCAATTTCTGGTGTGGGAAAGTTGGAATCCAAAATTAAATCCCTTGGTAATTAGGTGAGTAACATCTAGTCTGTCATTAGTAGTTCAACTCTTGGGATATTTGATTGTAATTAAAAATGATAATAATTATGCTTGTTATAGGCTTGGTATGCATTTGGATTATTATGGTAGCTAAGGAAAGAGTAATTGGCTTCATTGAGGTAACTGGGGTTATTTTCCTAATTCCATGTATATGCTCATGTTAATCTGCTATTTGTTACACATGCTTGATTTTGAAATGTTAAATAACTGGTTGACTACTTGATTGTTATTGTGATTGGACCTTGTGAGTCCATGATGGAGTTGTGGTGCGGCTGCCACCCGTGCATGTGCTTTGATCGAGCACCAGGTTGTGATCAAACCCTAGATGCATTGAGCCGTGGTTGTGCTCATTATGGAGTAAGTGCCGTGGACGGGTCTCTCTCGATGTTATTGGCCATTAACATGTTGTGTATGATTGTTGGTATGGGACAGTAGTCATTGGTAGCTCAACTAGTTCATTTGCGAATTGAATTGATGATTTTGGTATTGATAACATGAAATTGCATTGGATTGATTGACTTGTACATATATATGAAAATTGCCTTTTGTTACTGAGATTGTATATCTCACCCCATTGTGAGCTAACATTTTCAGGGACCGGACCTCTTAGTGGCAAGGAGAAAGTTAATGGAAGCTTATTAAATGGTTTGGTAGCACATAGGTTTGGGAGCCTTGTCTTATTATGTTGTAACTAAGTTGCTAGGTTTGTATCATTGCTACATTGCATCATGAGTTTCCAAGCATAGGGATTGTATATATAATTTGATTATCATGGAATGGAACATTATGATTGTAATTGGCTAATAATGTAAAGTGTATCTAATGTTAGATGTCAATGGTGTATGATTTGTGTTGTTATTATTCTCTGGACTTGCTGATATAGGGTAATTAGAGAAAATAAATTGACCCTTGAATCTTGAATTAGAGAGGAGAGATTAGCTAGATGAATTAGGCTAATGAAAGCCATTTGAGCCCTACAATTAAGGTAGAGGAACCCTAGAGTGAGATTGGAGGGGGAAAGGAGAGTATGAGTCCAGATTTTCGGAGTGTAGGACCAGAAGGTACTTAGCCACGGCCAATAGAGGCAAAGTTGCCCAGGGAGAGTGCCAGAGAGGAATTCGCCGCAGTGAAATGTAAATTGGCTACGGCAAAATATGAGCGGTCAAACTGGGAATAGTCCAGAGAGAAATTAGCTGCGGCGAATTAAGGAATTGGCAGCGGCAAACTTTTAGGAAAATGTCCCCGGCATTCCAGAGAGGAATTGGCCGCAGCAGAAGGAGGAATTGGCCGCAGCCAATATCGAAAGGCGAGCGAAGAAGTTCCAGGAGGCTTCTTTGCCGCAGCGCCATGTAGGTTGGCCACGGCGAAGGTCCAACTCATTGCGGTAGTGATGAAGAAAGGGGTAAAATAGAAAGGAATTGGCTGCGGGGAACATGCTGAAACACTTATATTAACTAGAAAACCTTGGTTTTCTATATGTTAATCATAAGGGATAATCTAGAGTCATTAGGATGAGTCATTAGGATGAGTTATAATTGAGGAGTAATAGAATCCAAGGCTTATAAATGGATGTTTAATTCCCTTATGAACATAAGTGTATGTAATCATATGGTTGACGACTCTAATCACCTTAAGGTTTAAATTTCTCCACATTTTCATAACCTATGATGATTAATCACGTGTTTAACCTTAATTATGATGGTAAGAAATTAGGGTCATCACAACACATACACACACTCTAAGACAAGCTAAACACACATCCATGTATGAGAGAAGGTGGAGAAAGTTACCTTGCATATAATTACACACTTTTTCTCTTGAAACTCCCTCCCTTGCTTCGGCCACACACCCAAAAAAGTGTGGGGAAGGTTTCTCTTAGCCTAGACATAATTTATGGAAGCCAATTAGGTTTATGAAACAATTTCTAAGGCCAGACAACTTGCTTAGGCATTAGGTTGTTCTATAAATCCCATTATGGTCCATAAATGTACCTAATGAAGCAACACTCCTCAAATAATTTCTAGGCTTCATTCTTTCCTTTCAAATATGATTAACTCTTTTTAGGCCTCTTGGAGTCACTACACAATTAAAACAAAGAGCCTAACAATATGTTGCTTCTTTAGGTCATAATATGGAACCTAAAGCACCAAATCACTTTCTATGAGTTCTAAATTTTTTCCAAGGCCTCCCCTCATTTTCATTCATCAAATATGACTCAAGAATAGCCTTAGAAAAATTTAAAACTTTCCTTAGCTATAAGAACCCCTTTTGACAGAGACATAGGGCTTCCTTGGCCTCCTTTGAATTCTCTTAAGAACTCATTTAAACTCTTAATTAGACCTAGAAATCATCACATAAGGTCAGATTTTACAAGGTGCACACAAAACCTTAGAATTTGCATCTTGAAATCTAATGGTTATTTTGTTGTTTCCTTTTCATATTCTTGTTCTTCTCCCTCAAATAACTAATATTCATACTTGGTTTGGCTTAAAAATTAGATCTTCCTATGGCTCTTAGGGTTAGGCAAAATGGAGAAGAAGGGTGGGTGAAGATATCAACCATAGGATGAAACTTTACCTAGTTTCTTTGCTTATTTTTGCTTGAATCTTACTTTCTCCAAGCTCCTTTCATCAAATCCGAAAATTCCCTTGAGTTTCTCCCTTGAATCAGATTTGTAAAGTCCATTTTAATCAAAGGAGAAGAGAGGAGAGGAGGTGTGGATGAAGAAAAGCATGAAAAACTACCATGGAAACATACCTTAAGCTTGGATTTTCTTCTCTTCTTCTTTCTCCTTTGGTGTGCCTCTCTCATAGGGTTTTTCTTCTAATTTAGGGTAGAATAATCTGAAGCTAAATTAGTGAGAGTGTGAGGTGCCACCTATTTATAGTTAAGAAGAAGTAACTTTTTCAAAAATTCTAATTTTGCCATTCGTTCTTTGCATTTTCGTTTCTCCTTTGTTTTAGCTCCTTTTTGAGAACCATCTTTTTCATTATAAAATTTAGGTTCCTAATTTAATAATATGCCTTTGGAATCACTCAAATCGGAGCTACAACTTTCCCGAACGAATCATCAAAGTTCAGGCATACCGATATTGGAAAACATCCATCGGAGGGGATTTAACTGTCCTGGGGCTTCCCATGGTTTTTAGAGCCTTTGACAACCCCAGAGAACTCAAAAATTTCATTTAAAAAGCCCTCCTGTGTGAATTCCAAAAATTACTCAAAATTATGAAAATGCCATTACGTTTCGTAAGGTTTCCGTTAAAATTTATTTCTTCATTCTAGTTCTATTTTTCTTTTTGTCTGAGGCTATGATTCTCATTTTTAGGAGTCTAGAATATTACTCAAATTTTTTAAGACCTTAACTAATTCATTTCAGGGGACTTGATTTGAAAATGCGTCTATTTCTATCGTTTAACGAAAACTGGACATTACAAAAACCCCTTCGGTGTGTGTTTCTGAATGTCAGTTAACCTGAACTTTGACCAATTTGTTTGAGAAGGTTTAAGCTCCTATTTGAGTGATTCCAAAGGCATTTTATAATATTAGGAATCTAAATTTTATGATTGAAAATACAATTCTAAAAAAGAAGCTAAAATGAAGCTAAGGAGAAAATCAAGAAGCTTCTTATATTATGCATCCCACTTCTCCTCTTCTCCTTAACCGACTTTCCTTATAAACAATGTAAGAGAGAAAGGTTAGAGAGTTAGAGAAAAAGGTGCACAAGGAGGCTAAGAAAGAAAGGAGAAAATCAAGGAAAAGGGTAAGAAAATTCGTGGTTTCTCTTCTTGCAATTTCATTCTCCTCCCTTTGCTCCATTTTCCTCTGGTTTTGAATGCTTAAATGGTTCTGTTTTGGCCTTGAACTGGGGGCAAGAATTAGAGATTCATAGAGGAGGCTTAGCAAAGAGAAACACTCTTGAAGAAGCCTTGAATTCATGGTAATTCCCATCCCTTCTTGCTTTCTTCTCCTTCCTACTCTTAGTGTATGGTTTGGCCAAATGGAGACTAGGTAGAGGGGGAGAATTTTTGTTAAAGAACCAGTGATTATCCATAGAATTAGGCTAGGGAAACTTAGAATATGCCAAGAAATTGCAAGAAAAACTAACGAAATCTAAATTTGGAAAGTGTAGAACTCTTGAATATAATGTAAAAACTGATTTGATACATGAGTTTCCTTGCATGTGTGAGTGTTTAATTAGGCTCCTAAGGCCTCTAGAAAGCTTCCAAGTGTGTCTCCCATCAAGAAAAAATCAAAAACCCCATGGGCTCTCTCCTCCTCCATAAGCTCGGCCAAAGATAGAGCAATAGGTTAGAGGAGGTTTTAATTTATTATAGCCTTGATTTGGGACTTCATATGATGGTAGAAGGTGAAAGGAATCCTTGGGAAAAGTTTAGAAGCCATAGATTGGAAGATAAGGCAATGGCTTCCATAATGTAGTCTTATGAAGTAACATGTATCTAGGCTTGTGAAAGTGAGTGTGTGATGGCTCCAAGGACCTTAAATGAGGTCAAAAAGCCTAGATATGGTAAGAGAATGGAGCCAAGAACTTGAATTATTTCATTAGGCCATTAATGGAACCAATATAAGACTAATGAGACAAAGCATGCTTCTTAAGTATAAGTTTAATGCTTTAGCTTGCTTCAAGAGTATAATTAAGTGTTATTCATGATGTTTAGGCCAGGGAAACCAAACTCCATTTATTTGTGCTTGTGGAACTGAGAAAGGGAAGGAATAAAGTGAAGTAAAGCTTGGATTTTCACTAAGGTAGCTCTCCTCCTTATTCTTGTTTGCATTATTGGTTGTATATGTGCCATTGTATGCTTATGTGTGCATTTATATCACGAAACATGCCACTTAATATTGTGTTGTTGCATTGGTATTAAAATGTCTTCTTGAATATTATTGGTTTGTGAACATTGCTCATAAGGGTGAAGTGATGCCAAAAGTCACTTGATATAGGTGAGAAAATGCCAAAAGTCTCAAGGCATGAGTGAGACAAGGCCAAAAGTCTCATGGATGGGTGAGGCTAAGTCAAAAGTCCCTAGGCCAAGGGTGAGGCAAATCCAAAAGTCCTAGAAAAGGGGTGAGACTAAATCAAAAGTTCCTAGAGCTTATTCTTAACCTTGTTGTGACCTTGTGGCATGGAAATGTGGATTGAAATGCTTTATGATTATGTTAGCTTGCATACTTGTGCCTTTGACATGTTATATGCCTCAAATTTGTGCTTGAATGGATGTATGAGTTATTGAGATTCTATAAATCTCACCCGTTCCCTCTCCAATCTTATCCTGTCTAGGTGGAGCTCAAGCGACAAAGGATGGAGGCCATGAAACATAAATGGCAATCTCTTGATACTTTTACTTGATTATGTATAGTTTTGATGTATAAGAGTGTCAAAGTGCTTATGTATATATTATTTTTGAGTTGTAACCATTTCAACAAATGTAAAAGCATGTATGGATGATGTAAAAACCATATTTGATACCAAATTAATATAAATGTAAGATTTGGACCTTTGATGACTTGTAAATGCTTATATATTCTTGGATGTGGAATGACCAAATTATGATGTATGATGATTTAGGCACTTGGGGGGTTCATATGTGCTGTAATTATACTTTTAAACTTACCCAAGAGGTGTTAGAACACAAAGAAGACCATTTGGACCAAATTGGTGCCTTATGAGATGCAAAATTGACCATAACTGTAAACTATAGTAAAATTTGTCCAAATGAGCTATTCTTGGTCTGAAATTTTGCATGCATGTAGGTCTTATTTATATATTTTTGGAAATCTAAAGTACATATTATTTGGAGTTATACAGAATATTTGGTGAATTTTCAAAAGTTGGCTGAAATTGTAAAGTTTGATAGTGGCATTGTCTATATGGTCCAAAATTTTGCCTTTGTCATTTATGCAGCCAATGATGTCCAATGGCTATGAAATTTTATAGACATAAACTAGACATTAAAAGTGACCTATATCAATTAGAATCACCTCAATTAGATGTCTATAGAAAAAGATATGAATTTTTGAAATTTTAGATTAGTGACAATAGCGCAGACAGACCTTGGTTAGTATTCTATTGATTTTCAAGACCTAAACTTATTTTTCCCCTATAGTAACATTTGTAGCTTCAAAATTGGTATAGTTTACTTGGATTGGATTTTTTTAGAATTAGTTATGAATTTTTGAAGTTTATATCAGTAACCTATATCAGAAATACTGGACATTCTGACCTTTGCCACCTTTCTATTATCAAACATGGTCCATATAAGGTTTTCATGGCTTGAAATTATTTTAAATATAAAGTTAACATCCAAAATTTCCCAAAAGCTATGGGTTTCTTAATTTCAATTTTTTTAGAATTAGTTATGATTTTTCAAAGTTACTGGTAGAACATTGAAATTCTAACCCAGGGCTAAAACATGAAATTGTTGGTTTTTGGCTTTTAATCCGTGGTTTATGGAATGTTTTGGATTATTTATGAATTTTTTAGGTGGAAAACAAATAGAGAATGATATTGATGCCCATGAAATGCAAAATGAAATTTTATACCCTAACATAATGCAAGAAAATGCAATATTTTTATTTCCTTTTTCTTAGTTTTCCTTGAGTTACATGAGACCAACATTTAATATGGGAATATGAAGCCGAATAACCTATGGTGTGACACCATGGCTGCTCAAAATTCTAAAAATGGAATCTTGGAAAAGGCGATGAGGTGTAATTTGACTTAAGAAGCTTCTTTTATATTTTTTCAAAATGATTATTTTGCCCTTACGCACCTGTTTATTCTGTTTAGGCTCATTTCAACTCCTTTTTAAGAACCATCTTTTTCATCATAAAATTTAGGTCCTTTAATTCATAAAATACCCTTGATTTCACCCAAATTAGATTTAAAACCTTTCTGAAAGAATCAGTCAAATCTTGAGTTAACTGATGTTCTAAAATGTAAACTAGAGGGGTTTAAACCATTTTAAGAGTTCCTATAGTTTTTAGGGCATTTGAGAATCCAGAGAAACTCAATTTTTTTATTTAAAGATTCCTCTTCTGAGTTTTCTAAAAAGTGCTAAAAATTACAAAAATGCCACTATGTTTCTGTTCATTTTTATTTATTTATTCTAGTTCTATTTTCAAGGCACCTTAGGCTTATATTCTCATTATTTGAGGTCTAGATTATTAGTCTAATTTTACTTGGCCTCAAATTTTTTTATTTAGGGAACTTCCTTTTATAGTCAGTTCATTTTCGTCATTTTTACAAAAATCAGACGTCACATTAGCCCTATACCAAAAAAAGATATATAACCAAAGTCCAAAAAGATAAAAAATGAAAAATTAAAGGAAAAAAGAGATGAAAATTTAAAGAAATAAAAAGAAAAAAAGAGAAGAAAAAGAAGAATTAATTAACATCAAATACAAAGAAGAAAAAAAAGAAAGAGGCCCAAATAGAGAGAGCCCAATAACCAAAACCATCAGAACCATGATCTTTTTCCTCTAGCCCACGTATTTGAAGCCCAAAAAAAAAAAAAGAAGATGAAGGAGAGGCCTGATTTGAAACCCAAACCCATTGCCAAAACCTACATAATTAATCCCCCTTTCCTGGTTATCTCTTTCGAGTCTTGCAAGAGCCCCACACAGACACGTATCAAGGAAAGCGGCATGCATAGATGTGCAAAAACACCTACTAGAGGTACAACTCTTAGCATCAAACCATATAGAGGGAGAAGGAGCAGAGACACTAGGTATTGTAGGAAAGGCATGACAATAATTGAGTACGATAAAGCAGAGGGTAAAATGCATAGGGGTTGAATGAGAAAGGAGGAATTACATAGATAGGAGCAAAAGGGTGAAACTTACTCTTGAATCCAATATAAAAGAAAGGCCAAGGGAGGCTTTTACGGGAGATGGTGTTTTTTTTTTTTTTTTGGAAAATTTTGGACTGAAAGGAGTTCTAAAGAAAGAAGAAGTAAGGCCAAGAGAGAGTCCAGAAGAGGAGAATGGAAAGGAAATCGAGAGTGTGGGGGACCTATACTAGTGATAGAGACTGAGAAATAAAGGAGAAACGAGAGAGAGATTGAGGAGGAGATCAAGCACAAAAGTGAAGGAAGAAAATAAGAAGGGCCATTTTCAATGTGGTTACAATTTTTTTTCAATAGGATTGAATCTTGGGGGGCTAGCTAAATTAGTTTGGGATGAGAATAGTGATGAGAGAAGATAAAAGGTGAAAGAGAGAAACTAAGAAAGGCGAGCATAGTTCTGAAGAAGGCTATGTGAAAATAATCAAGTGGAGTAATAAGGCCGAGTACGAGAGCAAAACTATGGAAAAGGGAACGAGAACATGAATAGAGTTAGAAAATTTAAAGTTGGCCCTTCCATTCCGATACAATGTTGAGGCTTACAGAGAGGTATCTTTTCTAGCATTTGTTCCTCCATTTTTGAAAATATAGAACCATAGATGAATTCTAATTTTGATGTTGAAATTTAAGACTGAAGTTTCTGGGTAGCTTAAATCATTTGGCTGAGGGTAGTATATTGGTGTTTTCTAATTTTAAAAATTGGATGAAGATGCTTGCCATTTTCTATTTGTCCTGTATTGGTTCAACCTGAATTGAAAGACCATACTAATGTTATCTTGCTTCTAGTTTAAAATTTAAGAAAATTCTTTTTCTCTTTGCTTTGCTAAAGGAGTTTCCTTCTAATCTTTAATAATGGAGCTTAATAGATTGGTGGAGGTCTATTTAAGTTTGAATGTAAAATTCTTGTTCAAATGCAACAAAACTTCAGACAAGATCATTATGTGTCAACCATGCCATTTAATTAGGTGAATGAATCAATTTGTCAAAGAGTGTATTTCACTGAGGCTTTTGTAGTAGCATGGATCTATCAAACTTTTTGGTAAATTATGTAGAGAAATCTTGGTGAGGCCATGGTTTTTGTTCTTTGAATTATTGAAGCAAAATTCTAAAAATCTGATATACTTATAGTTAGTTTGATATGCTATGGAGAGGGAATTTAGGATTAAGGCATTTTGTTTCTAACCCTTTAAAGTTATTATTTATTTTCTTGAGCTTACATTGCATGCTTCAACATTGTAAATTTTCAAATGGAGAAGAAAAGAAAGATATTACCACATAAGGCCAATTGGCTACTTAAAATTTTCATGGGTATGTCACTTTTATAATGCAAAACAACCCTTAAAGTCAAATTTAGATATCAGCTGTTACTAAATTGCTCGAGCTTAGAGTCCTGACAACTAGATATATATATATATATATTTTTTTTTTCAAAGGCTAGATCAAGATTCAGGAATTACATTAAAACATAAAATGATTCCAAAACTTATAAAATAGTAAAAACACACTTATAATTATTGTTAACACAAAAGAAAAATTATAAGGGTATAGCTAAAAACAAGGATTAGTTCATAAAACCCAATGAACATAACCATGACATAAGCGAGTCAAGGCTTCATTTTTAATTGAGCTTTATCACTATTTGAAGACTTTATATAATAAAATATTGAAAAATATAGATATAGATGTAACACCCCGAAATTAATTAAGGTGTTAATTATGGATTAAGATTAATTAAGGATAATTAATAGAGCATAATTGAGCAAGTTAGTGAATAGGTATTTTAGAGAGATAAATTGTTAATCTGGGTTAAGAATTTATTTGGGGATAGAACTTCACCTGGGCCCAAATTAATTAAACCGTGATAAGAGGTTAATGGAGGCCCAATGAATTAGGGGCAGACCAAACTAATTTAATGAGATAGAGACCCAAGATTTATCTTGTAAAGGCTCAATTAAGTGGCCCAATTACCCTTGTACAGACCCAAGCCTTTAAGCCCTTCAAGTTTGGCCCAAAACTCATTAAACTTCAGTAACCCAATGTGTGAAAACTGGCCTAACAGAATTATACAGCTCAACACTTAAAAAATTGGCCCAGTAAGCAAAATCTGAAACCCAATTGGATTTGGACTTGGAGCAACCCATGACCCAGCCTCTTGACCCAACTAAAACCCATCTAAAACCCTAATGCTTCAGCCACACCCTCATTTTTCTAAAACTCAAGAGGCAAATTCGGAGGTTGAGAAGAAGGCTAGGGTTTGGGGCAAAAATTTTGCATTTTCACACACTTAGAGCAAGATTTGGCCAAGGTAATAGTTATAGAACTTAACCCCCTCATCTTTCTCTTTAATTTGGTCCGATTAGTTTTTCATTTAGAGGATTTTCACTTTACCCAAAATCTGAAATGTGGTTATTTGGGGATTTTCTTGATGAAATTCGTAGGTTGAGGTTAGGACTGATATTAGATGAGTTTAAACCCTCATTTTGATACTTTTCTTGATGGTTTGAAACCCCCATAGCTTATTTATATTATGGGTATTAATTTGGTACGAATTTGCTTAGGATTTTGGGTGAAACATTGAGAATTCTGGTGGGAGATACTTGAATCCGAATTTGGGATTTGTGGTGGCTGTTACAAGTTGTCTACAAGTGAGGTAACTGGGTACATCAATTCCATGCATATGTCTGTTTTAATTTCATATTTGCTATATATGAATGATTTGAAATGTTGAATGAATTGGTTGGCTATCTGTTGTATCATGATTGGACCTTGTGAGTCCATGGTGGAGCTGTGGTGCAGTTGCCACCCGTGCATGTGCTACGATCGAGCATCGGGTATGATCAACCCCAGATGCACTGAGCCCTGGTGTGCTCAATGGGGAGTAGGTGCCGTGGACGGGCCTCTCCCGGTGTTAATGGCCTTTAACATATTAAATATACGATTGCTAGTATGGGATAGTAATCATGATAGCCTAATTGTTTCATTTGCTGAGATGACTGATATGATTTCGAATGTTGAAATTGATTCATGCATGTATGTTGATTAAACTAGATTATATGATCGAATTATCTTGGTTACTGAGATTTTATATCTCACCCTATTTTGTGGGATTAATATTTCAGGTGAAGGTTCCTCGGGTAAGGATAAGGGTAAGCAAGTGGATGAACATCCATAAGCTGAGGCCCGGTGTGGGGGAGCTACACTTAGTCCGAGTAGAATAGGATAGATGCTAGTTTTGTTAAGGCTTGTGTAGCATCATCATGTATCTATATTGCCAAGTGTAGGAAATTGTATTCTGATAAAATACCATGTACTTATTGAGGAGTAGGCTTTACTGTAAACTGGTCTTGATGTAAGGATTTATAATATTTGCTATGAGTCTTGTTGAAGTCTGAAATAGCTTATTATTGGAAATGAAACCTTGATATATATTACTATGAACTCATGTTATTGTTATTTTATAAACTTTCTGATATATGGACTTGCTGTCATAGGATAATTAGAGAAAAGAAAATGGCCCATTAAATCTTGATTTAGAGTGGGTAGATCAACTGGTTAAATTAGACTAATGAAGGACATTGGAGCCCCACAATGAAAATAGAGGAGCCCTAGGGTGTTAATGGAAGGAGAGTGGAGAGTAGGAGGCAAGAAATTCAGAGTTATAGGATCAGGGGGAGTTTAGCCGCGGCTAAAATATGGTTGGCCGCGGCCAATAGTGGTGAAGTTGCCCAGGGAGAGTTCCAGAGAGTAATTCGCCGCGGTGAAACTTAAATTAGCCGCGGCGAAATGTGAGAGGTCAAACTGGAAGTCATCCAGAGAGAAATTCGCCGTGGCGAATTATGGAATTGGCCGCGGCAAACTTTTGGGAAAATGTCCCCCACATTCCAGAGAGGAATTGGCTGCGGCCAATATCGAGAGGCGAGCGAGGGAGCTCCAGGAGGCTTCTTCGCCGCGGCGCCATGTAGGTTGGCCGCGGCGAAGGTCCAACTCGCCGCGGCGAAGCTGGTGACGAAGAGAGGAGTAAAGACAAAAAGGAATTGGCCGCGGTGAATAGTAATTTGGCCGCGGCTAACATACTAAAATACTTATATTACCTAGAAAACCCTGGTTTTTTTCATATGTTAACCGTAAGAGATGATCTAGAGTCACTGAGATGGGTTTTAATTGATGAGTAATGGAATCTAAGGCTTATAAATGGATGTTTAATTCCCTTATGAATATAAGTGTATGTAATTGTATGATTGATGACTCTAATCACATTAAGGTTTAAATTTTTCCATATTTTCATATCCAATAGTGGTTAATCACGTGTTTAACCTTAATTATGATGAATAGAAATTAGGGTCGTCACAATAGATCTAACAAAACAACAACCTTTGAATTTTACAATTTTTACCAATGGACCACTAAATAAAAATGAATGTAATAAATGAAGGCATCACCTGATGGAAAACAAATAAAATATAAAAGTTATTAATTAAGAGCAATAAGTATTATACAAAATACACACAAAAAATTTTAAAAATTTGTTTTATAACTTTTTTATTTTTTAATTATTTATCAGCTTTCAATTTTAGAGTATATATAAATAGTTATTTCCATTTATAAATTCTACAATTATAATTTTGCACACATTTGGTTTGAAGTCCATTCCCTAATTCTTTCATTTGCCTATTTAATTCTCACATAGTGTTAAAGTCACTTGAAATGGATAGATATTATGCCTCCTACCTAGACATTGAGTTATGGGGTTTGGATAAATTGATTCTGAGGATGGATATTATGTTTATTTAAAAGGCAGGAAATTAGTTTTCTTATTAATGTTTGACTAGAAATTGATTCTTTCTTTTTCTTGGTTTATTGACATGGTGGGGAGCACCTTAAAACCATGCTAGAGTTGTACCAAGGGACTTGCTCAAAGGAAGATGGCACCTTGACAGTGTCAGTTGGAAACACTTAATTGCTACTGGTTTGGATTTTATATGTATTTGTAAATCTTAAGATGAATATGTCATTTGGTTAGACATAAGCACACACAATTAAAAAAAATGATGCAAGCTTGTACATAGAAGAGATGGTTGACTTTAAGTTGATTTGAAATTGTATTCATGCTGATTTTTTGTTCTTAATCAAATACTAATAAAGAAATGTATGGGTGATATTCAATTCCAATGATGCTGAATTTTTAAGTTATCTAAATTTTTATCATGACTTACACCTGATATCAAATTTTCATATATATATATATATATGTGATAATATTATATAAAGGCTGCAAAGATAAAGTGAGGGTATTTTTAATTGTATATGGTTTTTAGTAGATTCTTGGTTGCATTATTAAGAAATCCTATGGGACCAATGAAGGTTCAAGTCTTTTGTAATGGAGCCCACGTCATGACACTTGTAACATCCCAAAATTAATTAAGGTGTTAATCGTGAATTTGGGTTAATTAAGAATAATTAATATGGAATAATCAGGTAAGTTAAGTGAATGGAAATTTTGAGAGATAAATTAATGATATAAGTTGAGAATTAATTGGGATAGAAACTTCATCTAGGCCTAAATTAATGTAGGAGATCATGATAAGAGGCTAATGAAGGCCCAATAAGCTAGGTACAGACCCAATATAATTTAATGAATTAAAGGCCTAAGACCCAACTTCCATAAGCTCTTATAAATGGCCCAATAAATCTTGTGCAGACCCAAGACCATGGAGTTCTTAAAACTAGGTCTAGCCCAATGAAATTCTATAACCCAACACCCTAAAGCTGGCCCAACAAAGTTAAAATCTGAAGCCCATTTGGAGTTAGATCTTGGAGCAGCCCATAACCCATGAAAAATCCAACTTAAACCTAACTAAAACCCTAAACACTTCAGCCTCTTCCCCATTTTCCTGAAACAAAAGAGAGAAATTCGAAGGTTTGGAGGGAGGCTAGGGTTTGGGGCAAGAAATCCATCACTTCCCACTTTTAGAGCAAGATTCAACTAAGGTAATAGTTATATAACTTAATCCTCTCATCGTTCTCTTCATTTTGGTCTGATTAGTTTTTCATTTAGAGTATTTTCACCTATACCCAAAATCTGAATCTTGCCATTTGGTGTTTCTATGGTGAAAATTTGTAGGTTGAGGCTAGGGCTGACATTAGGTAAGTATAAACTCTTCTTTTTGAGGTATTTCTATTGGTTTGAGACCCCAATGATTGGATTATAGTATGGGTATTAGTTTTGTATGAAATTGCTTAGGCTTTTGGGTGAAATATTGAAGTTTCTGGTGGAAGACATTTCAATCCGAATTTGGGGACTTGTAGTGGCTAGGTAAGTGTTTCCTAGGTGGTCATTAGCATTTTAAATTCTTTGGGTACTTGTTGCTACTGTAAATGATGAATTAAAGTAGTAATTCTCTTATGCTATGGTTATAGGGGAATTTTTTTACTATTAGTGGCTGTTGCAATTTTATCTACAAGTAAGGTAATTGGGACTATATTAATTCCATGCATATATCTATTTTGATTTCATATTTGCTGTACATGAATGATTTGAAATGGTAAATGAATTGGTTAGCTATCTATTATATTGTGATTGGACCTTGTGAGTCCATAGTGGAGCTATGTTGTGGCTACCACCTGTGCATGTGCTTCGATCGAGCACCGGGTTATAATCAAACCCCAGATGCACTGAGCCCTGGTTGTGCTCAATAGGGAGTAGGTGTTGTGGACGAGCCTTTCCCGGTGTTATTGGCCTTTAAAATTTGAAAATATGATTGCTAGTATAGGATAGTAATCATAATAGCCTAATTATTTCATTTACTGATATGACTGATATGATTCTAATGTTGATTTTGATTCATGCATATATGTTAATTAAACTAGATATAATGAATGAAAATTTCCTCAGTTACTTAGATTCATATTTCACCCCGTTTCATAGGATTAATATTTCAGGTGAAGGTTCTTCGGCTAAGGATAAGGGGAAGCAAGTGGATGAAAATCCATGAGCTCCAACATGTGGGGAGAAGGCTACACTTAGGCTAATTTATTTAGTATAGATGCTAAATTTTGTATTCCTTTTTGCATAGCATCATCATGTAATCATGTTACCAAGTATAGACGTTTATATTTCGATTAGTTGGAATGTATTTATTAAGGAGTTAAACTTCAATATAGCTTGGTTTAGGTTGTATGAACCTATAGTATCTGATGTATGGATTTTGTTGAATTCATGATATGGTTTACTATTGGGAATGTCATCTCGGTATCTATTACATTGTTGATTTGAATTAGTGATTTATGGAATCTTTAATGAAATACATACTTGAATGGTGATCACTGGAAGCTTATGAAATTTTATGGTTATTACTCTATGAACTGGTTAATATAGGGTAGTTGGAGGAGTAGAAATAGACACTTAAGTCTGGAACTAGTAATGATAAATTAGCTAGGTAATTAAGGTATATAACTATCATTAGAGTTGCATAAATTAAGGTAGAATGGCCCTAGGGTGATATTAGAGGGAGAATGGAGTGTATAAGACCATATTTTTGGAGTTATAGGATCAAAAGGAATTTCGTCGCGGCCAAAATGGGATTAGCCGCGGCCAATAAAGGTGAATTTGCCCAGGAGGAGTCCAGAGAGAAATTGGCCGCGATGAAATGTGAGAGGCTAAACTGGGAGTCGTCTAAAGGGAAATTCGCTGCCACAAATAAGGGAATTGGTCACGGTGAACTCTTGCGAAAATGTCCCAGGTGTTCGAACGAGGAATTAGTCACGGCTAACAAGGGAATTGGCTGCGGCCAATAGCGAGAGGTGAGCAAGGTAAGTTCCAGGAGGCTTCTTCACCACGACGCCAAGTAAGTTAGTCGTGGCAAAGGTCTAACTCGCCGCGGCTATCGCCGTAGTGAAACTAGTGACGATGTAAGGGGCGAAACTGAGAGGAATTGGCCGCGGTTAAGTGAAATTTGGCCGCGACGAACGTTTTGTAATCCTTATATTAATTAGGAAACTATGGTTTTTCATATGATAATCTCAATGGATGACTTAGAGACATTGGGATGAGTTATAATTGATGGGTAATAGAATCAAAGGTTTATAAATAAACGTTTATTTCCCTTATGTACATAAGTGTTTGTAATTGTATGGTTGATGACTCTAATAATATTAAGGTTCAAATTTCCCCATATTTTCTCAATGTAATTGGTCGTAATGCCTTGTAACCCCAATTTATGGTTATTAATCACGTATTTAACCTTAATTACAATGATTAGAAATTAGGGTCGTCACAACACTAGCATGGGCTCCCTTATTCTATAATTTTTCCAATCATAAGCACTCAACACATCTCCTGTAGCTTGATATTTACTTACAAGACTGAATTGAATATAATTTTTTTAATATTAGATTACTTATAGATAATTCTTTAAACTTTAAAATTTGATAGTCAACTCTTTAAATTTTTAAATTTAGACAGATACTTTTCTATCAATACTTTATCATTTTATTAATAGAGCATGACATATTAAAGGTTGAGATTATTTATACATGATCTAAAGTTAAGTTATTTGCATATAACATAAAGTTTAAATGGATTATCTTTACAAATGACAATTGACACATGTTTCCCAATCATCTGCACATGCTTGGTGAGTGCAGAATATTGCATACAAAGTAATATTAGAAGTTGTTGAACTTTTGAGGAAGCACTTCGGGAGTTTATTTTTAGTTGAATTTTAGTTAAGCATCCAGAGCAGAAGTAATAGTAAAGGTTATTGAAAAAGTACAATTATATTTTCGTTGAAACCTTTATGCAACAGGATTGCCATAGAGATAACTCTTTTGAGATAGGAGAGCTAAGAACTTAAAGAGCCGAATCAACGTATAACAGAGCAGTATCAACAAATCTTATCTCTACTATACTAGAATCAGCAAACCCTCAAAAGGTTATAAGAACTTGAAGTGCAGTTATCTCGTGTCCCATCAGATCCTATACCAAAGAATTTAATAGTTGAAAAGATAGGCCCTAATGATTGCCTTTCTCCATAAGGATGATTTTATTCCTCTTGTTTTATTTTATGCTTTTAGTTGAGAATTGTTTTAAATTGTTATCATTTAATTGAAGATCATTTTAATTTATTTGTTACTTTTAATTGAATATTGTTGTGTTATTGTACTTTCCTAAAAAGGGAGGAATATTTAAATCTTGATTTTATTATTTAATAATAGTATTATTTGTTAATTGGCCTTCTTTTATTATACTTTACTGCATAAATAACAACGTAACATTATTCTAGGGCTAAAATTCAAATAAATAAGTAAATAAGCTAGCGACTGAATTTTTGTCGCTAATCCATCATTGATTAGTGATAAAAATTTTATTGGTAATCCATCATTAATTAGCGATGAAATTTTTTGTCTCTAATTTGTCACTAATTAGTAACGAAAATTTTATCACTAATCTGTCATTAATTAGTGATGAAAATTCCATCGATAATCTATCATTGATTAGCAATAGAATTTTTGATCGCTAAACCATCATTAACTTAGGATATCTTATCCTTATAATTAGTGATGGTTTTCTTTTTTTGCAATAGAATTTTTTGTCACTAATTAAAGATGGTATTTTTAATTTTGTCACTAATGGATTAGTGACTATGAAATTAACGATGAAAAAAATTTCGTCGCTAATCAATTAGCGATAGAATTATCCACATTTAATGATGAAAAATTCCATGGTTTTAAAAATTGGACTGGACTGACCAGTTTGATCGGGAACCGGTCCCTGGTCTGGTCTGGTCTGGTTGAGTTGGAAAATCAGTCGATCAAAAAAACGGTCAAGAACCGGTGAAAACCGAACTAGAAAAACTGGTTTGAACCGGTCTGAAGTAATTTTTTTTTAATTTTTTCTTATATAATAGAATAATTCATTTTAAATAAATTTGACAAATTAAAAATAGAAGGTAATAAAAAAGATGAAGGAGTTAAAATATGAATTTTTTTAAAAAGAGAATATAAAAGAAATAAAATATGCATAATTAATTATTTTTTATACTTGCTTTTTATTATGTTCAATTTCCTAATAATATTTCTCTCAAATATCAAGATACTTAGCTAAAATTATTATTTATTATTTTATTTTTTAATAATAAGTAGAAACTTAATATAATTTAGAAATTCTAAAAATTTAATATTAAATATGCTTAACTTTTAATCATAGATAATTTTATTTTAAACTAAATATTAATTTTTTTAATATTTTAAGAAATATTGAATTAGTAATTAAATATTTAAAATTTACTAATATTTATTTGTTATATTAAAATTTTAATATATAAAATTTTTTTAAATAATATATTTAATTATTACCGGTTCGACTACGGTTCGACCACGGTTTGACCAATGAACCGTGAACCAGTACCTCCACTGGTTCAATAACTGATCCAGTTTTAAAAACATTAAAAAATTCAGTTGCTAATTTCCATTTTTCTTGTAGTGTTAATGCGTGTAGTTAAAAACTGATCATGTGTATGGCATCTTAGTATTGTATAAGATTGTTATCTATAGGCCAGTTAACAACGAAACTATAAATTAGCCTACCGTAACCAATGCATTTTCAGGAATGAGCTATGCACTTAAAGATACATTTAATCAAGATTAATTAATATTTTTGAGTCTAGGTGTCTAAGCTAAAGAGTCTTAAGTCTCAAGCACATTAAGCTAAGTTGCATTTAGGATACCGACAATCTTTTCTCCTTAATGGTTTCTAGTAACTAGACTTATCCTAGGACACTAGTTAGATTAGGTAAATGTAACTTTGACTAATTTAGGAATATTAATTTGTTAATTAATTTGTCATTTAGATATACATTTCCTTTGAATCAGCTTCATACTTCAGACTTTATATTATTTAGAATTATTGGCATACTTGCTAGAGTAAGACTCATTATTTTAATTAGTTAATTTCACCTAATAATTTTATTATATACCTACAAGACTAACTAGCAATGGAAAGCTACTTACCAAGAGTGATAAATTCAATGATAAGTAATGAATAGGCCAAATTATATTTAGAGAAGTATCATATCCATAAGATCTAACATTAGTTAATTTTTAGAAAAGTAGAATGAATTAGTCTCAAGTTTGAAAACTAAATTACCACAAGAGCAAATAATTTTTTCCTACCCACCAATTTACAAACAATCATTGGCTCTAAATACTTTAAGACAAAAAAATTCTACTCCTAAGTCCATCTTTACTTCCAAAGAAAACACATTTTGAGATAAAATTAGAGGTGAAAATTTTCATCTTTTATTTCAAAAAGAAAATATAAAATTACCCATTCTTTTATGGACTCTCTATGTCCAAAAAATATTTCTTAACAAAAACATTGAGATAGAACTAGAGACAAAAAATTCTATCTTTAATATCTAAAAAATTTTACTTTTGCATCAAATTAAAAATGGCATTTTGAGATAGAATTTTTGTGATGGAAAAAATTTATCCGTAAATCTAACCCTAATCTTAGTTTTACTATTAAAAATCAATTTTGAAATAAAATTAGAGATAGATGATTCTATCTCTATATTTCAATTATAAACCCTATTTCTGTAACAATTGAAAGACAAAATTTTTTGTATGTAAATTTGTCTCTAACATTAATTATTTTTAAAAAATTCTAAGATGGAGGGGAAATAGAATTACCACAAATTAAAGATATAAAAATGTTCATCTCTAAATTTTGTCTTTATTTTCCAATTTTCTTATAGTAGGTCCACTTAAAGATAAACCTAGAATTAAACTATTGAGAGGGGGGAATTAAAAAAGTTAACATACCTATATATGTAAAAATTTTAGACTAAAAAATGTATATATAACATAACTTTTTGTAATTTATTAAAACTGAACATGTTTTTTCATGTTATTAAATTCATTAGCCAACTTGTGTTTTTCAACTTATCAATAACACTTCTTATAAATAGTCTACTTGTAATCAATTTTTTTAATGCTTGTCAATATACTTATCGTAAACTTCTATTACTTGCAATTATAGTTAAAATTTTAAAATAAAGATTTGAAATTGTGACAATATGCCGTTAAGATACAAAGAATAATTGATTACTTATTTGTAGCATACCCTTGCATTTATATTATAATTAAGAAAACTACAATTCAAGCATATAGCTAGGGAGCCTAAATAAATCAAATTCAATGAAAGCATGGTCAAAACCCAAAAATAGAAATTTGAGAAAACCATAAGTTAACTTTAGTGAAAATTGCAATTAATTTGAATAAAAGTTGTGCATGAAGGTTGAGGCAAGCTTCCCCCCACCCTAAATGTCCCTTCACGTCCATTAATGGATCCTTTTAAGTTAAAAAAAGGTATAACTTGAGTTAATAGAAAAAAGGCATATCAAAAAATAATTTTTTATATCACACTTTCAAACTAAAGATATAACTGACTTAAAATATGAGATGAAACTCATACCTAAAAGTCCCATAAAACAACTTGGAATCAAACTTGATTAAAATATCAATATAATGGTACATAGAATTAGTAATTAGAGAATTTATTCAAATTTCTGACCTTGGTTTCATAATCATTCACTCTAACTTTTTGTAGAAATTTAGTCAAAGATTACCATGAAAGTAGAGCATTTTGAAAATTTTACAAATAGTCAGGGGTCCACAAAAACAATAAAGAGAGCTTTGCTTCCAACCCTATCCATCACACAACATAAAAGGATCCTTATTATATATTAGTGGAGCTACATCTAAGAATACAAAAACATATTTGGATTCATTCAAAAAATGTAATAACACCGATGCAAATCAATCGAAAGCTCACCAAAAGAAGTTATTGAAGGGGGTGCCAAGTCTATGTTGTTATTTGAAATATATAAGATAATAAGAGTAAGTTGTGGCATTCAGGGAGCAAATAATACTAACTACATTAAGAAGGGACAATGACGATTGTGTTGTGCAATTTTAAATAAAACTAGGTAGAAAAATAAATTTATAGGTAATAATGCAACCTAGGTTATTTCCCAAGGAGTTTTTACCTCTAATTGTTTGTGAAAAGGTATTCCAAGTATCACTAATTGAAAATTTTTTAAGGGATTTTGAATTACTAAAAATTACTTGAACTAAATTTGAAATGGCAAGAATAAAAAAATTATGACTAACTGAAGTAAACAATTAAGAAAATATGGTAGTTAGCCTTTAGATGGACTCCCTAGAATTCAATTATCTTTGCTATCTTTTTAGTATACCAAAATTGGATTTAAATTCTTGCTCATTAGTGTATTCTCCATAAGAACTCTTGAATTACCATCCAAGACTCAATTTACCAATAATTCAAGGATTTTGCAACCACAAGAAACTTTGAAGAATTAATCAATTGAGTTAGGAACAAGAACACACTAAAACCAATCCTAAATGCTCATAAATATCTACTGCACAATCCACTTAAAATGATAATTAACCAATTAGATTAATGAATTCCTTAAACAATTAATTGCATAAAAATTCCAGCCATTTAATCTAATAACCATTGCATCAATTAGCCTATAATCAAGAGAAAATTAAGAGCAAATTGCACAGCCACTAAGTGTGGATTTTCCACAAACATGTAGAGATCACAATTAACAACCAAATAGGAAATTACAACCAATCCACAATCCAAATTAATCCAGCAAATTCCAGTAAATTCCAACAATGAAATTCCTAAATTAATAGGCTAAACCTAGTCAAATTAATAAAATAATCAATGCTAAAATTAAAAGATAAAGGAGGAAGAGTTTATCTAATTTGGAGAAGTAATTTAGAGCTCAAATCTGCATCAATGGAGATCCAATCTTCAGCTAGCCACTAAAAGAAAATCAAGCTACCATGGATGAGATGGATGGAGGAAATTTGATGGAAGCAAATACGGCCATGTGAGAAGATGATGGATGATTTCTCTCGTTCATGTTCTGGAGCTCCCCCCTCTTTTCGTAGCTTTTTTCACATTTCTTTCTCATGTTGGCTCCCCTCATGTAGCTTCTTCTTTATTTGCTTCCCATGTGCTTCTCTCTTCCATGCTTCATCTTCTTATTGGTCATGTGGTTTTCATTTGTGCTCTTAAGCTTTGTTATGCTTTTCATGCAATTCACTTTATTCCCGTAGCTTCTTCATGTTAACCTCCTCCTAGCTTCATTGAGTTGTTACGTGTTGATGCATGTGGCGCTTTATGAATGCAGCAACCTGTGGCAGCTTGTGGAGTGTAAGTGAATGACTGCTCAAGTGAAGGAAATGGAGTGAATGATGGCTGGCTTAAGTTGCATGTGTATGATGGTATGTGACTTCCACGTGAGAATGAAGGAGCTGGAGCTTGCTTCTTCTTTTGTAGCTTTGCCACCTTGCCACGTGAAACCTTCTAAACATGTCGCCTTTATGTGACTCATTTGCTACATGGAAATGCTTCTTTTTGGTGGAATGGATGAAAGCTTCACTAGGAATAGATGTAAGTAGTTGCTTCTTCACATACTTGGCCTGGTGGTTGGCTAAAAGAACTTGAGGAAGCCCATGCAGCATGTGAAAGAATAAATCTACTTCCTTTTACATCAAAAGCCCTAAGTCAAAATAAACAAAGTCAATGGTCCATGGAATACAATTATCATATAGGAAATAAAATACTATTAAAATGTCCAAGTTATTCACTAAAATTCCAAATGACAATATTTCATTTCCTAATCTAAATAATATTCACTAAAGCTCAAAACATCATCAATTCATTAACAAAAATCATAATTAATGAGTAAATATAGAGAATATTTGAGTTATCAGACAAGCTATAGGTATAGGAGCTTTTCAAAAATAGGAAATTTATGGTAGCAATCTAATAAGTGAACAGGAGTTAATATTATCTATTCACAATCAAAAGATGAGTTTCAATTAAGTATAGAGTCATAATGTTACAATACCATCAGATGGAATTTAACGAAATTGTTATGTAACGTAATGGTATTTTTGTAATTTTGAGAAAATTTTAGAATACTCACAAGAGATCTTTTTAAATGAAAAATTTGAGTTCTCTGAGGTTCTTAGATGCCCTAAAAACCATAGGAAACTCCGGGATAATTAAAACACTTCTAGTGTACGTTTTCTAATGTTGGGTGACTAAAACTTTGACCATTCATTCAAGAAGGTTTTAGCTCCAAATTGAGTGATTCCAAAGGAATTTTATAAGATTGAGGACATATTTTATGATGGAAAAGATGGTTCTAAAAAAGGAGATAAAACAAACTGGAAATGAAAATGCCAAGTTTACAGGACATAAATGGAATTTCCTTAGAATAATCTTATTTCCCCACCTATATATATGTCACACCCCACTCTCCTTCTCATTTGGTTGGTTTTATTTTTACCCTAAAATAGAAGAAAGACCTAGGGAGAGTGGCGCACAAGAGAAGGGAAGAGGAAGAGCCAAACCAAGGCAAGAAAGGTATGTTTTCCATGGAATTTCCTAGTCTTCTCTTTAGCAAACTTGCTTTCCTCCTTCTCCTTCTTTTTTCTATGGATTTGATGTATTTGGGTTTGTTTTGAGGTCAAACCAAGAGGGGAAATTTCAAATTTAAGGCTAGTCTCCATGCTTCTTCTTCTTTGTTCTTGGATGTGTATAGTTTGACCAACCTAGGGACAGCCAAGAGAAGTTGGATTTTAAACCAAACCAAGAATGAATCTTAGAAAAATAAGTGAGGAAAATAGGAATATGCCACTGGAATAAAGAAAGAACCATAAAATTGTAAGATAGAAAAGCTAGGATTTTAGTTACACCTTGGTTTGTAAGATGAGTTCTAGCCTTAAATTAAGGTGTTTAAGAGTACATATGAGTTTCTAAGACACCAAGAGAGCCTCCCACATGCTTTTCCCACCAAGGAAATCAAAACAACTCCATTGGTGCTATATTGGAGCATAGTCTTGGCCTAGCATGGAAGGAGCACTAAAGGAGTGTTTTAATTTCTTCTAAGCTTAGTTTTGTATCATATATGATGGGAGAGGATGAGAGGAAGCCTTGGAAAAATTTTAGGAAGTCTAGGAAGTGAGATGGTACTATAGGTTCTATATTGTGACTTAAAGAAGCAACATGTAGTTAGAATCCTTAAATGGATTGTGTGATGACTTCAAAAGGTCTAAATGGAGTCAAGAACCATAGATGAGAGGAAAGAATAGAGCCAAGATCATGGATTATGGGTGTTGCTTCATTAGGTGGATTATGGAACCATAAATGAGCCATAGGAATAACTTACCTTTTAAAATTAATGTGTAGCTTTAGAAGTTGTTCCAAGAGTATAATTGGCTTCCATATGATGTGTTTAGGCCAAAGGAATTAAGTCTTACATTCTTGTGAGTGTGTAGTCGAGGGAGAGGAAGCATTTTCAAAAGGAAAAGTGTGCAATTGCTACCAAGGTAGCTCTTTCTTCTTTCTCTCATGCATAAGTAGGCATTAATCTTGTCTTTGAATGTGTGTGTGTATGTTTTAAGCCATGAAAGATATTTTAGCATGTATCTATATGCCATGGTACCATGATACTTTGTTATGCACTTAAATGATGTTTTATAAACATGTTTTGGTTTGCTTGATTGTGGTGAAGCAAAAAATCTCGAAAGAGTGAGGCTTGATCAAAAGTCCCATAAGAAAATGGGTGAGGCAAGTCTAAAATTCCAAAGAGAAGTGGGTGAGGCTAAACCATCTTCTTGGCAAACCTATGTATATTTTATATGACTTCTTAGATGTAAGAAATATTTCATGAATGATTATGTAATCCATGATATCCATACATGTAGTTTTAGACTTGAATTTGTATTTTTTATGTATGGTTGAAAGGGAGAAGAGCTATTGGGATTCCTAGATTCTCTTTCCTTCCTCCCCATTGCCTAACATTCTTAGGTGGACTAAGTGAACCAAGGAATGGGAGCCATCAAGCTTGAAGGAGAAAGATTGACAAGAAAGTGTGCTATTTTGTTTACTTTGTAATCATTTCGATGGCATATGATGTAACCCTATGGTGAATATGTTGTATAACCATTTAAACATATGTAATTACATAGATACTTGATGTATATATGAGATTTGATGCTAGATGAATGTTGTAGTAAGTTCTTGACATTGAATGGCAAGATGAAGCTTGTATGTTCTTACATATACCTTAGGGGTGAGAGAGTGAGTTTATAAAATCTGGGTTTATGAACCCTTGAGACATGTTTAGTATACCATTTTGTTACTTTCCCATTTGCTCAAATAGCCATGAAAGCCTTGAAAGCGAATTAGAACCTTTGGTGACCCTTTAAGTGTGTGTTTGGCTATGCGTTAGAGAGAGGAAAAACCATATTTCTAACCCCTTTTATCCGAAAGCAACAATTTGTTGCTTCTGGCGAAACCACATTTTCTCCTCTTCTAACGCACAGCTAAACACACACTAAGAAGCATAAATAGACTAATTTGTAACCCTATGGCACAATTTAACCAAATCAATAAATTTTCTCATGAAATTTGGCATACATATAGATCTTATCTAGATCTTTTTGGGAAGTTAAAGACTAGATTATTTGGAGTTTTATGGAATTAATTATGAATTTTCAAACTTGCCAAATTTTAGCTATTCTAGTATAGTTACTATTCATATGATTAGTTTCTTCTCCTATGTTATTCGAAGGCCAATGGTGTCTGTAACAACCGGGAAAAGGGGAAAGGAAAAGAAAGAAAAGGAAGCTAGAATTTTTGAAATCTAGAAACTTTGCTAAGTCTTCTCGCAATAGCGAGAAATGGTCTCACTGTAGTGAGAGTGCCTTCTTGCAATAGCGAAAGAGATTCTAGCTATAGCGAGTGCGGGCGGTAGTCCATACGAAAACCAGGGGGCAGCTCGCTGTAGCGTGCGCCATAGTGATAGTAGAGGTCTGGAACTGATGCGAGTTCACCATAGCGAAGGTTAAGCCTCGCCATAGCGAAGCTAGATAACACGAGCTCGCTATAGCGAAGGTTAATTTTAGGCCGTAGCGAGGGTCAGTCTGGAAGAGAGTAAAAGGCGAGAATTAGACTTCATTAAACGCTCAAACTCATTCCTTCTCTTATTTTTACCCTAAACTTCGACACAAGGAGAGAAAAGAGGCGTGGAGAGTGAGAGAGACCAAGAGAAAGAGGAAGAGCAAGAGAAAGGTAAGCAAGTTTCTCCCATTTCTCCTTAGAATCTGGATCTCCTCTCTTTGCCCTCTCTTTCTACGATTTTGTTTGTGAGTTTAGTGAGATTTTGGGCATGGGTCAGAAGAGGGAAAGTGAAAAATACCCTTGAATCTTTGTTTTCTTTGAAAATGTTGTTTCCACTACCTTAGGAGCTTGAGAGAGAGAAAGAGTTGATGGCATTCTAGAGAGAGAGAGAGAACCTCTAGGTTCTGGTATATTAGGAGGGTTTGATATGAAGATTACATTCTAGAGAGTAATTACATGCTTTTGTGTGTCTAGGCTCAAGTGAAGCACCTTCATCAAAGTGTGAGTGTGAAATTAAGAAGGGAGAAGAGAAATTGAAAGGGAAGGCTTGTGTTGGCTTTAGCTTATAAGGTAGCTCTCTTTCCACTCTTTCTTGTTATATTCTTGGATGTAATAGTCATTGTATGTTTATGTATATGCTTATTGTATGGAATATGCCATATGCTATTACTTTGATACATTGATGCCAATGTGTTTGTGTGTTGGATTGTGAGAATTGCTCGGGTGAGGTAGTGTCGAAAGTCCTTTGAGATGGGTGAGGTAAAGCCGAAAGTCCTTTGAGATGGGTGAGATAAGGCCAAAAGTCTCATATCCAAGTGAGGCCAAGTCAAAAGTCCCTAAACTCAGGTGAGGCCATCCAAAAGTCCCTAAACTCGGGTGAGGCTAGACCGAAAGTCCCTAGAGCTTATTTTTGGCATTGTTGTGATTTCCATAGCATGTACAACATGTGATATGTGATTGAAAATGGTTGGATGTCAAATTGCATGTTTTGACTTGTTATATACCTTGATTGCTTACATGATTGAGTGCATGAGCTACTGAGATTCCCTGAATCTCACCCCTTCCCCTCCCATATTATCATGCTAGGTGGAGCACAAGGAGAAGCGAGTGCACACCAAGGAGCCTAGAAGCATGTGTAGCTAGATATTAGCATATTTTGGTTATTCTGATATAAAGTGGTGCCACAATGAATATGCGCCCATTATTTTTAAGATGTAAATGTTATAGCAAGTGTATATGTATGAAAAGATGATGTATAAACTATGTTGATAGCCAAATCAATGGAAATGAGAGTTTTGCCCTTTTTATTGAATGAATGTAGTAGTGTATTTTTGGCCGTAGCATAGTGAATTTGGAATGTATGTTGATTTGGACCACTTGGACATGTTATATAAACTATTGTTATGCTTTTAAACTTGTCCATGAGTGGCTAGAACATGTGAGAGGTCTTTTGGATCTATTTTGGACCTTTTGGGTGCCAAAACCGATATTTTTGTGAGCTCCGTCAAAGTATGACCGGATGAGCTCTTCTTGCTATGAAATTTTGCATGCCTCTAGCATTTGTAGAAAGCTTCTTGAGAAGCTAAAGTGGGTAATTTTTGGAGGAATAGAGAATATTTGGTGAATTGTTGAAATTGGGAAAATTTAATGATTTGGTCATGTACTGTTTCTATAGGTCAGAAACGAAATCCATGTCATAGATAGACCAAACGGTGGCCAACTATCATGAAATTTATACACATAAACTAGAAAACCACAGTGACCTGTACCAACTAGAATCACCTAAATCAGAGGTCTATAAAGAGAGATTAAACCTTCTGAAGTTCTGTATCAGCATCAGGGAGCTCACCTGACCCCTGTCACTGTTCCATCAGTTTTCGGGGTCTAGGGGCTACTAAACTGATCTAGACTTATTTTGTTCCTCTAGTAGACATCTGTAGCTTTTCAAATTGGTATAGTTTTCCCAAATTGTATTTTTTTGGATTTAATTATGGATTTTCGAAGTTCATGACAGTAAATTGGGCCAGAAACAGAGACAGTTGGACCTTTACTTGATTTTTGATGTCAAACATGGTCTAAACACTGAGTTTTGGATTGGGAATTGTTTTTAGTGTAAAGATACCACTTAGAGATTTCTAGAAAGCTATGGTTTGTTAGATTCCCATTTTTCTACAATTAGATATAATTTTCCAAAGTAAAGCCAAAAATCAGACTTTTGGGCGAATGTGAGGAATCGCATTTTTCTGGTTTTTGACTCTATACCCATGGCTTAGGGCTTGTTTTATGCCATGTATGAGTTGTATAAATGGAGTGTGAGTAGAAAATTTGATTGATGGGTTCACAGGACCCACGGGGCAGATAATGAGTGTATGAAACCCCGTTTCATAGCATAAAAATGCCACGGATTGGTATTGGATCTTTGGAAATCATATGGAACCGAGCCCAGAGAGAGGCTAGATAGCAGTAGTAGATTAAGGTGTTACAGTGTCTAATACTTATGAAATTTTATAAGCATAAATTAGACATGATAATTTTCTATTGCCACTAAGATCACCCCAATTGGATGTTTGAGCAAGAAGATATGAATTTTTAAAATTCAGTGTCGGTACTAGTAGCGCCAGTTGAGTTTAGGTACTGCTCTATTGATTTTCAGTAGGTAGATGTTCTTTTTTTGGTCTAGACTTATTTTTAACATAAAGTATACATCTGTAACTTTTCAAAATGGTATAGTGTGCTTGTTTTCACATTTTCTAAAATTAGTTATGATTTTTTAAAGTTCATGATAGAAACCTAGCACACCAATCTGAGGCTAAATATGTGATTTTTATGTATATGGTTCATGAGCTCAAGTTTTTGGCCATAATTTGAGATGGTTTTCAGTTGTATGTGTGTATTTAAATAGGAAAATAAGATGGATGAGTTTAAATGGTCCATGAGACATGAAATAAAAATTTTATCTATGACATAACGCAAATAATATATTATTTTAATGAATTTATTTCAAGAACTTGTGTTATTCAAGAAGGTATGCATAGGAATCAAAGAAGATGAGGTAGAGAAATATGGTGTTATAAAAATATTCAACAAAGTAGGGTAGAAAGCATCTAAACAAAGTAAAAATAGTATATAAATATAAATATACAACTTGCAAGGGTAAGTAACCATATGAGAGCAATAGTCACAGTAATTAGAATAAATCCACATATGGCGGTTGACACATAGGGTTCGCAGTACCCTTGCTAGTTAGGGTTCAAATCACGGTGTGATATGGCTACAACTACTATTATTAGTTGTAGTATTCTATACCAGATAGCTTCCTACAAAAAAAAAAAATGATTTTCTCATACATATTTAAAAGATTTAGATAAAGTCAAAATTCATACTCTTATTAAGGTTCAAACTTAATAGTCATGATACAAATTTCATTAGAACTTAAAGTTTAAAGCAATCAAATGTTGCTTGTTAGATATAGAATATTCCATGTTATCTTATTTGTATCATAATGTTCTCTACTAAAAGTTACTCATTAGATAAAGAATATTCCCCAATGTTTATTATCCTACTTTACCATTTAGTTACATAAGTAATAAGGAATTTCTTACAAAAGATGATCACAACCATTTAATGAGAGGTACCACATTATACACTCATAATAGGTTAGCAAACCTTAATGCTAATATGTGGAACTAGCTTTTGCATATTAGTGACTTTTGACCATAACATAAACTAAGAGTAGTGAATCACCTAAAAAATAGCTTTCTTATTCTATTTTTGCAAGGGAGATGTTGTAACGTCATAAATTCTTACTCATCTCTATCATTTTTGCATGCTCATATAATGTATTACATGAGGGGAAGCAAGAAAATTCATTTAAATTAATGCATTTCTTTGCGTTATGTCGTATCTAAAAATTTCATTTGGTGCCACGTGGACCGTGTGAGCTCATATAACATATTCTCATATTTAATTACACTAATACAACTTATTTGGATCCTGAAATATGGCCCACAACTCATGGAACTCAAAGGAAAACTCAAAATACTCATGTATAATTTCGGCCAGAATTTGACTCTTTTCTGACCAAATTTTGGAAATTCATAACTATTTCTAGAAAAATAGAAATCATGCATTCTTGCCTATTCTGGAAAGCTACGAATGTCTATTTCATAGTAAAAATATGTCTAGACCATAACATCTATCACAGAGGGCATGCTCCAAAAAAGAAACCATTTTATCAATGTTCGTGCTCCCTCCTAAGGGTTACTTTACTCAAGCTTAAGTCTTTCCAAATAGCACCTCTTCCTTATCGTCTTAAGACTTGAAAGAGTGAGGCCTCTTGGGTAGTTACACCTCTCATACTTTAACTCACTATAAACAACATTTTAGGATACATACTATGTAACACCATAATAATTCTAGCCTTACTTTGTCCTTTCTCATACATTTGCAAGGATTCCACATCCTTAGCATGATACTTCACGGAGAAAAAGCATTAAGACAATGCCATATTCTACATTATGTGGGATTCAAAAATTTTTTTATACTCTGTGGACCCTATGAATTCTCAAACATAATACTCTACTCATAATCTATCTATACAAGTCATAAACATTATAAAACATCTCATGCAATTCAAATTTGGAGCCTCAAATATCAAAAAATGCATGTTTCTTTTCGGGCTCAAACTTCAGTTTTCTGACATAGATTTTGAAAATTCATAATTAAATCTAGGAAAATCAAAATCCAAAAAATCATAGCTTTCTAGAACTCCTTGAATGTTAACATTATGCTAAAAATACTTCTAAGTGAAAACATCATTTGGACCATGGTTGACAATAAAAAAGCATCGTAGGTCCGGTTGTCCTAGAGTTCTAATATAGTTTACTGATAGAGAATTCAAAAATACATACCTAATTTCAAAAAAATCTAAATTGAGTAACCTATAGAAATATGAAAAGCTATAGATGTCTACTTTAGGGAAAAAATAACTCTAGATCTAGAAAATGACATTAAGCTAAAAGAATTGATGGAACAATGCTGAGGGTCCTACTGCATTGCTAACAGTAAGTTCCAACTTTAAAAATGCATATCTCCCTCAATATAAATCCAAATGGGGTTTTCTTTGTCTTATGGAAAGATTGTAAGGTCTATTTTATGCTTGTAAAATGTCAAAGCAATCAAACTTCATTTGCCTTATGAATGACAAAAGGTAAGAAATTGACCATATGAACAGTGCATATGCAAAATCTAGAAAATTTTCCAACTTTGGAAATTCATAATCCATTCTCTAGAGCTCCAAATGATATAGTTATTAGCTCTACAAAAAGCTCTAGATGAGACTTACAATCATGCCAAATTTTATGAGAAAATTCCTCCATTTGGCCAGTTTGTGACATAGCGTGCCAAAATGAGTTTTTTAAGCACCAAGAGGGGTCAAAGTGTGTCCAAATGCTTTCCTACCCCATCCTTCACCTCTTAAGCACGTGGGAAAGCATCAAAATAGACCTCTAAACATGTCTAAAGGGTCTAGATATCCATACATCACAAATTCACTCTCCCACTTGCCCACATATTCATACAATTACACATGTTCAAAAGGTTATACATCATATACATCCTGGTATTACATCATTTGACATCATTATGGTTACAATAAGAACAATAACAATTCCATTGTCAATCTCCTTGCTTCCATGTGTGGTAGCTCCTATTTCCTTACTCACTTGATCGACCTAGGCATGCTAGGTAATAGGGAGGGAATAGTGAGATTCTAAGAATCCCGATATCTCTGGTCCTTTTCAAGCACACATAATGGATGCAAATTCATGTCTAAAAATGTATGCATGGCTATCTTGTAACTCATAAACTTACATGGAACATTTCTTGCATTCAAGAAGCCATATATATCATACATAGACTTGTCAAGATAAGGGTTTAGCCTCACCCTTTCTCTTTGGGACTTTTCAACTTGCTTCACCCACTTTTAAGGGACTTTTGACTACACCTCACTCTTTCTAGAGACTTTTTGCTTTGTGTCACCCATCTTTAAGGACTTTTGGCTCATTCTCACCCTAACTAAAGGGCTTTTAGCTTCACTAAGCTCAAGCAAACCAAAACATGTTCATAAAGCATCTTTCAAGCACATAAGCGAACATTATGATACCATGGCATATACATACTTGATAAAAGCATTGTTCATGGCTTAGACATAGACACACACATTCAAAGAAAAAAAATACCCAATCATGCATGAGAGAAAAGAGAGAGAGCTACCTTATACATAAGAACACACTTTTCTCTTTGTGATTTCTTCATCTCCCTCTACCAAATACCTATAGGGAGGTAGAGCTTGATTTCTTTGGCCTAAACACATGAAATGGGATCCAATTACATTCTTGGAACATTTACTAAAGCCACACACTTTAGAATAGCCTTGGCACTCATAATGTGCAATTATAGTTCCATAAGGCACCTAATGAAGTAACCTTGGGAATTTATGATCTTGGCTCCATTCTCTTCCTTAATCTATGACTCTTGACTCCATTTAGACTGCTTGGAGTTATCACACATTTATTTTAAGGAGCCTAGCCATATGTTGCTCCATTATGCTACAATATGGAATCTATACTTCCATCACACTTTCTAGGCTCTCTAGACTTTTTCTAAGGCTTCCTCTCATACTTTCCCATCATATATGATGCAATTCTATGCTTGGATGAAGTTAAAACACTCTCTAGGTGCTTCAACCCTCTTAGGCCGAAACAATGCTCTCTTTGGCACCAATAGAAGTGATTTTGTTATCCTTGATGGAAGATGCATATGGGAAGCTCCCTAGGGGTCTTAGGAGCTCATACAAACACTCACTTAAGCCTAGAAACTCTTGGAAAAAAATCATATTTTAGTCTTAGTTTTTGAATCCCAAGCCTTATTATTTTGTATTTCATTAACTCTTTCTTTGTTCTCTTTGCATATTCTTATTTCCTATACTCTAATTCTTAAGATTCATCCTTGGTTTGATTCAAAAATAACTTCTTCTTAGCTGTCCATATAGTGGCCGAACTCACACAGATGGGAGCAAGGGAGAAGAAGTATGAAAAGCCACATATGAAAAGCCACAAACTTACCTTGAATTCTAGCTTTTCTTAGGTGCTCTTTCCTTTGCTTTGGTCCCTTCCTTGAATTTCAAACTTTTCCCCTCTAGACAGAGCTTAGAATTGAACCAAACCCATTAATAAAACTATAGAAAGAAAGGTAGGAAGGAGGAGATTCAAGTTGCTAAAGGAAAGACCATGGAATTCCATTCATTTTCATACCTTTTCTTGGAGTCTTTCTTTCCCCTTTTCTCCTCCCATGGTGTGCCCTCCCCAGTAGTTTCTATTTTTAGCCAGCCAAAAGTTGGTCCAAAGGTGGGGAAGAGTTTTAGACATTTTTAAGAAGCACCAAAGCACTTTTTGTGACTTCTCATTTTGTACTTTAGTCCTTATTTCTTAGTTTAGTCTCATTGGGCTTATTTCAACTCTTTTTTGGAAACTATCTTTTGATAATTAAATTTAGGTTTTCTAACCTCTAAAATAGTTTTGGAACCACTTAATTTTGATCTAAAACCTTCCCAAACCATTTGGTCAAAGTTCGGGTCAACCTTTTGCCGAAATCATTCACTGAAGGGGTTTTAGACCATCCTAGGCGTTCCTCTGGGTTTTAGGGCCTCTAAGAACCTCGATAACTCAATTTTTTCATTTAAAAATTCCTCTTTTATATTTTCTTAAGTAGGTTTCACCATAGCGAGAGACACCTCTCGCTATTGTGAGAGCTTTCTAGCTATTCTTACTATAGCTAGCGCTATTACAAGAAGTTCTCTGGATTTTGTATGGCCCTGAATTCACTATAGCTAATTGACATCTTGGTTATAGTGAACTAGCATCTTGACTATAGTGAAATACTTAAACAAATTTTGAAATATTGAGTCCTCATTTTTACGAAAACTTGGATGTTACACACTAATCATTATCGTTCCATAGACAATCATCCTAATCTAAACTAGAGAAGCCATGATGAACATTACCACTTACTAGACCAATTGTAAACTGAAGAAAAGCCTTAAATCACTAAGGTACACTAAAACAATTTCTCTAGACTAGACCCTTTTCACATATTTACAAGAGGCTTGAATAGGCAAGGACACATAATCAACAGTTTCAAGATAGCATGAACATAGCATATAGAAATTATTACCAATTTAATTAGAGCTAAAAAAAAGTAAAACCCTATCAAAATGACCTAAACCTTTAGCCATAAATCATTTATTTAAAAGGATAAGTGCCAATCACTTAAAGTGAAAACACAATTATAAATTAGACAGGCAGAAAAAGCTTAATGTGAAGATAAAAGAGAGAACTTGAGAAGCGAAATCTTGTTCTTTCAAGATAGATTCATGGAGCTCAAGTTTAATGAGTTCACCTTTGCCTATCCTAACTATAAGAAAACTCCCCTCGAGGCAATTAAGGGTGGCATTAAGGTTAAGATCGATATGATTTGAATTATAACAAAGGAAAAAAGTAAGAGGACTTTCATTCTTAGATAGAAGACTATCTCGTTTGAGACATCTTAGAACATAACCTTTAAGGGTTACTATAAGCTTGTCTTTACAAAGATCAGAAATGCTAGTCATGAATTTTAAGATTATGAAACAAGCCTACAAAGGTCTATGGCATCAATCCTTTAGGGTAATTTTGATTAGAAAAGATGATGGCGGGAACATTTATATTCTTATGAAAAACTTGGTTATACCTAGCATTTACCAACACTCTTAACCATCTAAAACCTTTAGAAGTGTGTTATTAGTGATATCAGAGGACTCACTAGGACTATAAACATCGTGCCCATCCAATTGATGAAACTCGTCATAAGGGATTATCTATTACATTAAATGGCATTTTCTAATTCATTATCAAAGAATAGTTGTAAGGAAGGGACTCATTGACCTTAGGCTTTTGTAGGGGATGAAGGAATTTCTAATTTTCATTTCTACAATCTCTAAAAGAAATTCCACATCTAACCCAAGTCCATTCTTAGAAGAACGTTGTTTGGAATTGAAACCAATGCTCATCTCTTGTTTTTTAGTGACAAAATGCAATTTTTTGCCTGAAGCTAGTTAGTAGCCAACTTAAACTAAGCCTCAATTCTGATTCGAATACCTTCTACATCATCTACCATTGGTATTGGCAAGTTTGGGCCATAAACCTTTTGTGCAATGAATCCACCACTTTATCTGGCATGCCAAATAGGATAGCCTCTAATAGTTGTATTTGTATAATTTCTTAGCATGATTCGATGTACCTATTTCCAAGCCTTCATTATTTCTTTTATTAATCCTATTACTCCTTCTTCTTTATATGATACTTCTAATTCACTTAGCTGATGTGTCATAGGGACAAACTATTTTGCACCAAATTGCTTCTAAACTAGGATCCCTAAGTCTTTGTGGGAGGTATGGTGAATGAAATCATTCGGAAACAAATGCACCTAAGGCAAGACCACTTTTCCTTCTTGCTAGCTTGTTAAAGTTAGAGCTGTGGGTATTTTTTTGTCCATGAAGATGAAGTAGGAGGAAGCAACTTGATATCCCAACTAGGTATGTGAGCACTTTCACAAGTTAGAGCACATATGTCTATTGCTTTCTACAAATTGGGAAGACCAAGACTCCTACTACTTTGTCGTATTAAAGATACCTAGCCCATGTAGGCTTTTAAATACTCTTCGGGATAGTTGCTGTAATGTCTAGTTTTTGTTAAACGAAAAAAATGGGCACGTTTTCAAAGCAATTGTAAAGTCCCACATCGGCTGGAAGGGGCCTGTGCTAAGGGCTTATAAGTGGGTGCGAAGCTCTTCCCACCAACGGCGCGCTTTTCCTGTGAGTTAAGTAGGAAGGGACAAACCCCACTGAACCGGGAAGGCTGGGTTACGACCCTCGAACCGGGAAGGCTGGGACAATACCGTTGGAGGCTCTGTAGGTTACTTGGTATCAGAGCAATCCTGGCCCATGTGCGACCCGAGGACGGGTCAGCCCCAAAAAGGGGGGTGGATTGTAAAGTCCCACATCGGCTGGAAGGGGCCTGTGCTGAGGGCTTATAAGTGGGTACGAAGCTCTCCCCACCAACGGCGCGCTTTTCCTGTGAGTTAAGCAGGAAGGGACAAACCCCACTGAACCGGGAAGGCTGGGTTACGACCCTTGAACCGGGAAGGCTGGGACAATACCGTCCTCGGGTCACACATGGGCCAGGATTGCTCTGATACCAAGTAACCTACAGAGCCTCCAACGGTATTGTCCCAGCCTTCCCGGTTCGAGGGTCGTAACCCAGCCTTCCCGGTTCAGTGGGGTTTGTCCCTTCCTGCTTAACTCACAGGAAAAGCGCGCCGTTGGTGGGGAGAGCTTCGTACCCACTTATAAGCCCTCAGTACAGGCCCCTTCCAGCCGATGTGGGACTTTACAATCCACCCCCCTTTTTAGGGCCGACCCGTCCTCGGGTCGCACATGGGCCAAGATTGCTCTGATACCAAGTAACCTACAGGGCCTCCAACGGTATTGTCCCAGCCTTCCCGGTTCGAGGGTCGTAACCCAGCCTTCCCGGTTCAGTGGGGTTTGTCCCTTCCTGCTTAACTCACAGGAAAAGCGCGCTGTTGGTGGGGAGAGCTTCGCACCCACTTATAAGCCCTCAGCACAGGCCCCTTCCAGCCGATGTGGGACTTTACAATCCAAACCAAATAACCTACAGAGCCTCCAACGGTATTGTCCCAGCCTTCCCGGTTCGAGGGTCGTAACCCAGCCTTCCCGGTTCAGTGGGGTTTGTCCCTTCCTGCTTAACTCACAGGAAAAGCGCGCCGTTGGTGGGGAGAGCTTCGCACCCACTTATAAGCCCTCAGCACAGGCCCCTTCCAGCCAATGTGGGACTTTACAATCCAAACCAAATAACCTACAGAGCCTCCAACGGTATTGTCCCAGCCTTCCCGGTTCGAGGGTCGTAACCCAGCCTTCCCGGTTCAGTGGGGTTTGTCCCTTCCTGCTTAACTCACAGGAAAAGCGCGCCGTTGGTGGGGAGAGCTTCGCACCCACTTATAAGCCCTCAGCACAGGCCCCTTCCAGCCGATGTGGGACTTTACAATCCAAACCAAGTAACCTACAGAGCCTCCAACGGTATTATCCGAGCCTTCCCGATTCAGTAAGGTTTGTCCCTTCCTGCTTAACTCACAGGAAAAGCGCGCCGTTGGTGGGGAGAGCTTCGCACCCACTTATAAGCCCTCAGCACAGGCTCCTTCCAGCCGATGTGGGACTTTACAGCAAGTCCCCATAAATGAACTAGTTAAGGTTCTGAAAAATTTGAGTAACATTCTAGCCTCCTAAAAATGAGAATTTTAGCCCTAGAAGGAAGGAAAAATGGAGCTAGAATGGAGAAATAAGTTTTAATGGAAACCTTACGAAATGTAATGGCATTTTTGTAATTTCAGGTAATTTTTGGAATTCACACAAGAGGGCTTTTTAAATTAAATTTTTGAGTTCTCCAGGGTTCTCAGAGGCCCTAAAAATCATGGGAAGCCCCAGGACAGTTAAATCCCCTTCGATGGACGTTTTCTAATGTCAGTGTGCCCGAGCTTTGACGGGTTCATTCGGAAAGGTTTTAGCTTCGTTTTGAGTGATTCCAAAGGTATTTTTCTTAATTGGGAACCCAAGTTTTATAATGGATAAGACAGTTCTAAAAAAGGAGCTAAAATGATAGGGAAACAAAAATGCAAAGTATAAACGGCAAAATGGGAATTTTTAAAAAAGTCATCTTGCCCTAGCTATATATAGATGGTGCCTCACATTCTCTCTCATTTCACTTCAGATTTTCCAGCCCCAAATCAGAAGCAAAGCCCTTGGAGAGTGGTGCAAAAAGAGAAAGGAAGAAGGAGGAAAATTCAAGTCTTTAGGTATGGAATGTTGCTTGTTTTTCATGCTTTCTCTCCACTAATCTCTTCTCCTCTTTTTCCCTCTTCTTCTCCATGATTTTTTTGAAGTTTTGAGGGCTGTTTCGAATGGAGAACAGAGGGGAAATTTTGAAATTCAAGTAAGGATGCCAAGAAAAGCAAGAACAAGCAAGGAAATTCAAGGAAAACAAGGTATTTTGTAATTCTTCTACTTGGTCTTCCTCCTCCCTTCATTCAAGCATATTTCAACCTAGGTATAGATAGCCCTTAGGAGTTAGATTTTCAACCAAACCAAGGATGATTCTTAGGTATTTGATGGAGAGGAATAAGAATATGCAAAGAAAACCATGAAAAAGGCATTAGGATTCAAGATGCAAAACCTAGGGTTTCTAGTGCACCTTTCAAATTTTGAATTTATGTGATGCTTCCTAGGTCTAATTAAGAGTTTAAATCAGTTCTTGAGACACCTAAGATGCTCCCCATAAGCTTCTCCCTTCAAGAAAATAAAGAAAACTCCATGGAACCTTAAACTTAGGCATGTCTTGCCCAAGCATGTTACATGGTGCTAGGGAGAGTTTTAAATTTTTCTAAGGCCATTATTGAGTCATATTTAATGAATGAAAATGAAGGGAGGGCTTGGAAAAAATTTAGAACTCATGGAAAGTGATTTGGTGTCTTAGGTTTCATATTATGACCTAAAGAAGCAACATGGTGCTAGGCCTTTTGTTTTAATGATGTGATGACTCTAAAAGGCTTAAAAGGAGTTAAGAATTATATTTGAAAGAAAAGAATAAGGCTTAGAAGTCATTTGAGAGGTGTTACTTCATTAAGTGCCTTTATGAACCTAATGGAGCCTATAAAGCAATTTAGTATTTCATCAAGTCATGTAGCCTTATAATGTGTTTCTTGAACTTAATTGGCTCCCATAAATTGTATCTAGGCCAAGAGAAACAATCTCTACCAATTTGTGGGTGTGTGGCTGAAAGAGGAGACTTGAATTTCAAGAAAAAAATGTATGAGTGTACACAAGGTAGCTCTCTCCACTTTCTCTCATGCATGGATGTGTGTTTAGCTTATTTTAAAATGTGTGCATGTGCATTTTCAAGCTATGAAAAGTATGCTAGCATGCCTTTATATGCCATGATTCTTGATGTCATGTTATGTTTTAAATGGGTACATGATGTTTATATGAGTTTGTTTGAGTGTGGAGAGGCCAAGAACTCTTCCCTTTGGTAAGGATGAGCCAAGAATCCTTGAGCTTGGTTGAGATAAAGTAAAGAGTCTCCCAAAAACAAAGTGGGCTCCTAAGAGTATGGTTAGGTCCAAAGCTCTTAACAAATAGGTGAGGCAAGTCCAAAATCAATGAGGAGAAGTGTGAGGCTAATCCAAATATTTGGTGAGCTCTTGAATGTCTTGTATGATTTGTTCATATGCCAAGTTTGCTTTTAAAATATCCATGACTTCCATTTTCTCCATGCACGCATTTGAAAAGCTTGTTTTGCATATATTATGTATGATTGAATGGGAGATGAGCTATTGGGATTCATTAAATCTCATCCTCTCCTTTCTAATGATCTAACATGCTAGGTGGACCAAGTAATTATGGTGAAGGGAGACAACAACGATGAAGAAGAGAGATTGACAAGCTTATGCCTTTTTTTATCCATTTTGGAACCATAATGATGGTTCATGATGTATATGATGTTGTACACTATGAACCTTGAGAAATTTGTAAATATACTATTATGTGATGTTTAGATGTATGAATATGATATATGACTTCTAGCATTTATTTTAAGAATGTAATGCCAAAGTGTGCAATATGGAAGTTTAATGGAAATGTGCATAAGTATGGTCAAATGGCCAAAATGAGATGCATAGATTTAGAATCATTTGGGCAGCTTATGAAAGTCTTAAATATTCTTTTAGACTTGCCCAAAAGGTTTCAACACCAAAGGAAGGCCATTTGGCAAGTTTGTTATCTCATATGGAGCTAAATTTGACCATAATAGAACCCTATATCACTTTTTGGCCAAATGAACTAGTCTTGATATGATATTTGGTATACAAATAGGCCTTATTGAGAGATTTTTGGGAAGCTAAAGATCATAATTTTTGGAGGTCTATAGAATATTTGATGATTTTTCAAAATATGCAATTTTTATGGTTTTGGTTTGCTACACTATTCATTTGGTCTGAAATTACATTCCATCACACGAGGCTTAAATGATGTCCAATTGCCATGAAATTTTGTACGAAGAAACTAGACCATCACAAAGACTTGTACCAACTAGAAGCACCTCATTTGGAGGTCTAAAGAGAGAGATATGAATTTTTGAAGTTTCTGTCCAGTATCAGTAATTTTGCCTAACTAGAAGTACTCTTCCATTGAATTCCGAGGTCTGAGCTAGATGAACTGATTTGGAGATATTTTTACTCTTTAGTTAACATCCAAAAAATCCCATATTGGTATCATTTTCATGGATTGGATTTTTTTGGAATTAATTGGACATTTTTATAATTTTCTATAGAATTTTGTGACAGTTTCAGAATTTAGTCAGACCTTTAGACTATTTTGGATATCACACATCCTTTATGATGAATGTTATGATCTAGACATATTTTTAGTGTAAAGTAGAAATCCAAAGCTTTCTAGAATAACCAAGAGTACATCATTTCAATTTTTCAAGATTTAGTTATGATTTTCCAAAATTTGCCCAGAAAAGAGGCCAACTCTGGCTGAGGATGAACTCCCACTTTCCATGCTTCATTTTGGTTTCTATGAGCTGTGGGCATGATTTTGTGAAGCAAATGAGTTTTTTGGATGTAATTAAATATGAGGATGTATAATATGAACTCACATAATCCACGTGACACCAATTGCAAATTTCTATGAGTTGTGGGCATTATTTTCATCCCCTTTTTCATATGCTCTTGTGGAAATGATGTTATAAAGCTTATGAATGGCATGGAATGAGCTAAAATTTATGGTATTACATTTATTAGTATCAGCGCAAAGGTTCAGGCTCTTATTATAGGTTGTGGCTTGTGTTTATGAGTTTCCTAGATGTATATGAGCTTGTTTTCGGATGAATTAAGTGTGTTTGATGGTGGAAGTGTTCCCCAGCTTATGTTACAGTTTGTTATCATGTTTCAGTATGATGGTGAACATTAGGAGAGGTCAGCCCTCTAAGCAGGCTCGTGCTGATGAAGCCAGGTCTAGTGATTCAGTTGCTGGAGCTCTACAGTCTATCATGGCTCGCCTGGATCAGCAGCAAGCCATCATTATGCAGCTTCAGGAACGACTTGCTGAGAAAGACAGCCAGGGCCCTACACCTACTCCTCCTCAGCCACCTCCACACTCAGATTGTCCCAAGCATTTAGGGGTGACTTATTCAGATCCACAGCCATACATGCAGGCTGTTGCCACGATTCCACCAGCTCAAATGCCTCCTGCACAGTAGCAGCCTTCGACTAGAAAGGTTATCACATAGTTCAGGAAATTCGGGCCTCCCACCTTTGATGGTGAGATGAATGCAAATAAAGCTGAGGACTAGATTATGGAGCTAGATTAAATATTCGAGGTAATGGAGTGTACGTCTGAGCAGAAGGCCAAGATGGCCATTTTCCAATTACAGAAAGAAGCAATCTATTGGTGGAAGGGCACAGATCCTATTCTGAGAGCGAGGAACACCCCGATCACATGGGAGGCATTCCTCGAGATGTTTCACAAGAAATATTTCCCCAGTATTAGAAATGAAAAGGAATCAGAATTCATTTTGTTTAAGTAAACTCCAGGAATGTCTGTGGACTAGTATATGGTAAAATTTATTGAGCTCTCTAGATATTCTTCCTATTTGTAGAGACATGATGATGAGAAGTGGAGGACAGACAGATTAGAAAAGGGCTTGCTCCCTGAGATTAGAGATAGGGTAGTGCCACAGAGAATTAAACACTTTAATACCCTTGTAGAGTTATGCAGAGTAACAAAGACAAATCTCAGGATGATGCAGCCTACTTCCAGTGCCAAACCACCCCTTCCCCTTAAGTCCAAGAGACCTAGAAAGGGTTCCCAGGCTGCAGTCACGAGCTGTAGAGGTAGAAAGAGTTAATGAAACTGGAGAGGTAAGAGACAGAGGACTCAGTCTAGTAAAGGCAGTGTACCTATTACATGTCCCCAGTGTGACAAGAACCACAGCACCAGACCGTGTTATATAGGGCAAAATGTATGCTTTAGATGTGGCAGGTCAGGGCACATGGCCAGAGATTACACTCAGGCTCCCCCACAGGCTCCTTTGCAGATCACACAACTGAGGGAGATGGCTCTTCTTCCTCGACCACAGACCCAAGGTAGAGTCTTCACCCTATCCTAGTAGGAGGCTAGCTGGTCCTCGAGTTTGATTCAAGGTACTATTAGAATAAATGATTTTTCTATAACTGTATTATTTGATTCAGGTGCTAGCCACTCTTTCATATCATATGACTGTGCTAGAAGGTTGGTTCTGAGTATGCATACATTTTCATATGAGTTACATATATCCACCCCCACTGGGAATTGAGATATTACCTCCCATGCTTGTTTAAATTGTGTGATCTAGTTTAATCATTGCCTGACTACCCTTGATTTGATTTGTATGCCCCTTATTGATATTGATGTGATTATTAGCATGAACAGGATGTCTACAAATAATGCCATATTAGATTGTAGCCACAGGTGCAGTACTTTACTTGAGTGTGGGACTGTGCCTAGTACTAGGGCTGAGTTATCTGTCATGACCCCTTCCGAGGCTGAGAGATCTCTAGGGCATGGTTGTCAGGGGTATCTGATTTTCTTTTTAGTTCAGGCTGAGGTAGAAGAGAGTGTAGATGTGATTCCTGTAGTAAGGGAGTTCCCAGAGGTATTTTCTAAGGAAATTAGTAGACTACCCCCAGAGAGAGAGGTAGAGTTTCCTATAGACATTATACCTGGGATAGGTTCAGTGTCTAAGGCCCCGTATAGGATGGCTCCCACTAAGTTAGCATAGCTTAAGAAATAGATAGAAGAGCTATTAAAGAAGCATTTTATCAGACCCAGTGTCTCACTGTGGGGAGCTCCAGTCCTATTTGTAAAGAAAAAAGATGGGAGCCTTAGGCTATGTATAGACTACCGAGAACTCAATAAAATTACCATTAAGAATAAGTACCCTCTCCCTCACATAGATAACCTCTTAGATCAGTTGGTAGGAGCATCAGTGTTTTCTAAGATAGACCTTAGGTTGGGATACCATCAGCTCAGGATAAAGACTGAGAATATTCCCAAGACAGCTTTTAGAACCAGATACAGGCATTATGAATTCCTAGTTATGCCCTTCGGGTTGACGAATGCACCCATAGTCTTCATGGATTATATGAACAGAGTTTTTAGGCTGTATTTAGACAGGTTTGTAGTAGTCTTCATAGATGATATCCTCATCTACTCAAAAAGTAGAGAGGAACATGAGCAGCACCTGAGATTAGCCTTAGAGACCCTGAGAGAGAAATAATTATATGCTAAACTTAGTAAATGTGAGTTCTAGCTCACTGAGGTTCATTTTTTGGGTTATGTGATCTTTTAGGTAGGGGTCGCAATAGATCCTTATAAGGTAGAGGCAGCATTATAATGGGAGACACTTAAGATAGTGTCAGAAATCAAAAGCTTCCTAGGTTTAGTAGGTTATTATAGGAGGTTCATTCAGGACTTTTCTCAGATAGCGATGCCACTGACCCAGCTTACCAAAAAGAATGTGTTGTTTGTGTGGAATGAGAAATGTGAGATTAGTTTTCAAGAATTGAAGCACAAGTTAACCACAGCCCCAGTTTTAGTACTCCCTGACCCTAAAGAAACTTTTATAGTATACAGCGATGCCTCTAAGAAAGGGTTAGGATGTGTGCTTATGCAAAAAGGCTGAGTGGTAGCTTATACTTCTAGACAGTTGAAACCTTATGAGGAAAACTACCCCACACAAAGTTAGCAGCAGTGGTATTTACTTTGAAAATATGGAGACACTACTTGTATGGGGCAGCAATAGAAATTTACTGCAACCACAAGAGCCTCATATATTTATTTAAACAGAAAGAGTTGAACATAAAGCAATAGTGATGGTTAGAATTTCTAAAAGATTATGATTTCACACTAAAATACCATCCCAGTAAGGCTAATGTGGTAGCTGATACCCTGAGTAGAAAATCCATACACATGGCTTGATGATGATCTGAGAGCATGAATTGATTGAAAGATTTAGAGATATGAGTCTCTCCTACGAGGTGTGTTCAAGGAAGCTATTAATGAATGAGACCCAGATAAAAAATGACTTAAGGGATCAAATAAGAGAGACCAGTAGACAAATGACCATGAAAATAAGATTAGAGCCCAGATAACCTAGGTTAATATTCAAGAGTTCAATCTATCTGAGGATGACATAAGAAGGTACATGGATAGGCTATATATGCCTAGAAACACCAAAATTAGAGAAAAGATATTAGATGAGGCACATAAGAGTAAGTACACCATTCATTTGGGTAGTAATAAAATGTATCAGGACTTAAAGAAAATGTTTTGGTGGCCCAGGATGAAAACTGACATAGCAGAATATGTCTCTTGATGTCTAGTATGCCAGAGAGTGAAAATAGAACATCAGAAACCATCTATGTTACTTCAGCCCCTAGATATCCCGGAGCAAAAATGGGATAGCATAGCTATGGATTTTGTCATGGGATTACCTAGGATATCATCGGGGTATAATGCCATATGGGTAATAGTGGATAGGTTAACAAAGTCAGTGTACTTCTTACCTATGAAAGCCACTTATACCTTAGACAAATTAGCCCAACTGTATAATAGGGAAATAGTTAGGTTTTGTAACACCATAACTTCTAGCTCCATTTCATGCCATTTTATAAACTTTGTATTATTAATCCCAAAAGAGCATATGAGAAAGGGGATGAAAATAATAGACTTTTTCTGCATTATGCTATATCTAAAAAATTCAATTTGATTTCACGAGGACCGTGTGAGCTCATACTATACTTCCTCATATTTAATTCCATTATTAAAACTCATTTTCATCACAAAAAACATGCCTACAACCCATGGAAACAGAAATGGAGCTCAAAATAAACAAGCATATTTTCGGCCAAATTTGCTCCATTTTCTGACCCAATTTTGGAAAATCATAACTAAATCTAAAAAATTTGAAATCATGAAATCTTGATCATTATAGAAAGCTTAGGATGTCTACTTCACACTAAAAATAATCCAGGTCAAAGTTTCATCACACTGGATGTTTGACATCCAAAAAGCTACAGAGGTCATTGGCTGCCTAAGCTGTTGTTCAGTTTACTGATACCAACTTATAAAATTCATAACTAATTCTATAAAAATTTAAATCACCCAAATTCAGTATTTTGGAAATATGAAAATGTTAACTTGATACTAAAAATAATTCTATAATGAAAAAGATACGTTTAGACATCTAGAACTGATGGAACCATAACTGAGCTCCTAGGGCACTACTGATACTGACAGTTAACTTCAAACATGCATAACTCTCTGCTCAGACTTCCAAATGAGGTAATCTCTATGGGTACAGAAATTTTATGACCTCTAGTTTATTCATATAAAATTTCATAAGCATTGGACACCATTTGTCCATTGTATAACACAAAACACAAAACTGCCAGTATAAACAGTACCCATACCAGAATCCATGAAAAAATCCCAACTTTGAAAATTCATAAAATATTCCCTAGATCCCCAAAAAGTATTATATTTAGCTTCACAAAAATCTCTCAATGAAACCTAATTGAATGCCAAATTTCAGGGCAAGACTAACTCATTTGGCCAAAAAGTAACATAGGGTTCTATTATGGTCAATTTTGGCTACATATTGGGTACCAAAATTGCCAAATGGATTTCTCTTGTTCTTGGAACCTTTTGGGCAAGTTTAAAAGCTTATTTGAGACTTTTGTGAGCTTTCCAAATGGTTCCAAACCTCATGCATTTCATTTTGGCTATTCAACCCACACTTATACATATTTCCTTCAAACTTTACATTCTCATAGCATGGCATTTCATACTCAAAATATGTGCTAGTAGTCATACATAATTTCCATAAATGTAAACATCACATAATAGTATATCTACATATGTCTCAAGGTTCATAATACATATACAACATCATATACATCTTGAACCATTATTATGGTTCCAAAATAGACAAAGTAAAGCATAAGCTTGTCAACCTCCTTCCTTTAGTATTGTTGGCTCCTATTAGCATATCCACTTGGTTCACCTAACATGTTAGATCATTGGAGAGGAGGGAATGAGATTCAAAGAATCCTAATAGCTCATCTCCCATTCAATCATACATAATATATGTAAAAGCAAGTTTTATAAATACATGCATGGAGAAGGTAGAAATCATAGACATTTTAAAAGTAACCTTAGCATGTGAATCAATCATACAAGACATTCAGGAGCTCACTAAGTGTTTGGATTGGCCTCACCCTTCTCCTCATGGATTTTAGACTTGCCTCACCCTTCTCCTCATGGATTTTGGACTTGCCTCACCCATTCTTTGAGCACTTTAGACTCATTGGGAGCCCACTTTGCTTTTGGGAGACTCTTTACTTTGTCTCAACCAAGCTCAAGGGCTCTTGGCTCATCCTCACCCAAGGGAAGAGTTCTTGGCCTCTCCACACTCAAGTAAACTCATACAAACATCATGTAGTCATTTGAAAACATAACATGGCATCAAGCATCATGGCATATAAAGGCATGCTAGCATACTTTTCAAAGCTTTTCAAAGCTTGAAAATACACATACATACATTCTAAAACAAGCTAAACACACATTCATGCATGAGAGAAGTTGGAAAGAGCTACCTTGTATACAAACACACACTTTTTCCTTAACTTTCAAGCCTCCTCTTTTGGCCACACACCCACAATTTGGTGAAGATAGTTTCTGTGATGACCCTAAGTTCTAACATCGGTAATTATAGATAAATACATTATTAGTAAATAATGATCAAGGTTTGGAGTCGTTGCAACTAATCACATTAATAAAATATAGAGAAATTAAAACCTTGATACTATTAGGGTCATCAACTAATAACCATAATGGGAACATGCGTAAAAGGGTTTTGTATCATCAATAAAGGTTTATGATTCATCCATTAATCGATTTCAACCCACAAAAACATCCCACCAATATACTCATGCTATTCCCTAACATTAGCCTTACTGAAATTAGGGCTTCTAGGTCGAATATAGGAGTTTGGGGACCTGCGCCGCGACCTGGAACTTTCTCGCCGCGACTAAGTTAGGTTCTGAAGCTCAAAAACTAAGTTTTTAAACTTGCGCCGCGGCCTAGATCTCTTACGCCGTGGCCAAGTTGCTCTCTGGAATTTTCCTGATCGCCGCGGTGAGTTGGATCTGCGCCGCGGCCAACCTATGTGGCGCCGCGGCGAGTTTTGCTACTATAACCTCCCTAATTAATTTTCTCGACTTGCGCCGCGGTGAGGTTACGTGCTGTCACCCCCTGGGAGATTATTTTCACTCTGCGCCGCGGTGAGATTTCTCAAGCCGCGGCGTCCCTCGCCACTGTCACTCCCTAGGCCGCGGCGTGACTCCCTTCTGTAGCTGTTTTTCCTATATTTCGCCCCCTACACTCCATTTCTCTTCTTAGGGACACTCTAGGGTCACTTCCCCTAATTTTATATGGCTCTAATGGCATTTATCTATCTTATTTACTTAGCTATGCTTCCATTACTAACTCAAAACTTATATGCCCATTCCTTTCCTCTGATTACCTTCTATCCGCAAGTTTATAAAGTGACAACAACAGATTATACATGAACTACTAACATCTATCCTTAAGTACTCAATCAATGGGGGCTCTATACATTAGGGGTTCATATCAATATCTCAAGGGTTACATTTCCATTGATAAACAATATTATAGGTCAGCATCATTTACAGCAGATATCATGAGTCCATACAACAATTACTAAATTAAGATGAGGTCTAACCCCTCAATACATACATCCTCAATAAATAAAATGTGCAAGCCTACACTTGGCAATACAGATACATGATGATGCTATACAAGACTAAACAAAATGTAGCATCTACCCTATTACACTCAGACCAAGTGTAGCCTCCCCATACTAGGCCTCAGCTCATGGATGTTCATCCACTTGCTTGCCCTTATCCTTACCCGAGGAACCTTCACCTGAAATTATAATCCCACAAAACGGGGTGAGATACACATCTCAGCAACCAAGGTAATTCCATCATATAATCCAGTTTAATCAACATATATGCATGAATCAAAATCCATATCAGAATCATATCAGTCATTTCAGCAAATGAAACAATTTGGCTATCATGATTACTATCCCATACTAGCAATCATATAATTAACATGTTAAAGGCCATTAGCACCAGGAGAGGCCCTTCCACGGCACCTACTCCCCATTGAGCACAACCAGGGCTCAGTGCATCTGGGGTTTGATCATAACCCAGTGCTCGATCGTAGCACATGCACGGGTGGCAGCCGCACCACAGCTCCACCATGGACTCACAAGGTCCAATCATAATACAATAGATAGCCAACCAATTCATTTAGTATTTCAAATCATTCATATACAACAAATATGAAATTAAAATAGATACATGCATGGAATTAATGTAAACCCCGGTTACCTCACTTGTAGACAACTTGCAACAGCCACCAATGGTACAAAATTCCTATAACCATAGCATCAGATAATTACTACTCTAATTCATCATTAATAGTTACAGCAAGTACCCAAGGAATTTAAATGCTATTAACTACCTAAAGAATACTTACCCAGCCACCAAAAATCCTAAATTCGGATTAATGTGTCCTCTACTAGAAATCTCAATATTCCACCCAAAATACTAAGTAAATTCGTACAAAATTAATACCCATAATATAAATCAGCTATGGGGGTCTCAAACCATCAAAGAAAGCATCAAAATGGGGGGTTTAAACTCATCTAACACCAGCCCTAGTCTCAACCTACGAATTTCATCAAGAAAACCCCAAATAACCACATTTCAGATTTTGGGTAGGGTGAAAATCCTCCAAATGAAAAACTAATCAGACCAAATTAAAGAGAAAGATGAGGGGATTAAGTTGTATAACTATTACCTTGGCTGAATTTTGCTCTAAGTGTGTGAAAATGCAGAATTCTTGCCTCCAACCCTAGCCTCCTTCTTAACCTCCGAATTTTCTCTGTGTTTCAGCAAATGGGGGGAAAGTGGCTGAAGCATTAGGGTTTTAGGTGGGTTTAAGTTGGGTCAAGGGGCTGGGTCATGGGTTGCTCCAAGTCCAAATCCAATTGGGTTTCAGATTTTTGCTTATTAGGCCAGTTTTGAATTGTTGGGCTGCAGAATTCTATTGGGCCAGTTTTATACATTGGGTTGCTGAAGTTTAATTGGGTTTGGGCTAAGTTTGAAGGGTTCAAGGGTTTGGGTCTGCACTTAATTCATTGGACCTCCATTAGCCTCTCATTATGGTTCATTAATTTGGACCTAGATGTAATTTCTATCCTAATTAATTCTCAAACCCATGTTAATAATTTATCTCTCTAAAAATCCCCATTCACTTAACTTGCCCAATCATTCTATATTAATTATTCTTAATTAATTTTAATCCATGATTAACACCTTAATTAATTTCGGGGTGTTACAGTTTCTCTTGGCCTAGACACAAATTATGGGAGTCAATTAAGTTTATGAATCACACTCTAAGGCTACACAACTTAATGAAACACTAGATTGCTCTATAGGTTCCATTATGGTCCATATTGGCACCTAATGAAGCAACATGTAACCATAATTATAGCTCATTTCATACCATTTATAAGCTTTGTATTATCAATCCTACAAGAGTATATGAAAGAGGGGATGAAAATAATAGACTTTTTCGCATTACGCTATATCTAAAAAATTCCATTTGGTGTCATGTGGACTGTGTGAACTCATACTATACTTTCTCATATTTAATTTTATTATTACAACTCATTTGCATCACAAAAACTTGCCTACAACCCATGGAAACCGAAATGGGGCATTGAAATTTAAAGAGCATTCTCGGCCAGAATTGGTCTCTTTTCTGGGTAAACTTTGAAAAACCATAACTAAATCTAGAAAAATCAAAACTATGCAATCTTGGTCATTCTAGAAAGCTTAGGATGTCTAATTTACACTAAAAATATGCCTAGGTCACAATCTTCATCACCTAGGACGTTTGATATCCAAAAACCTATAGAGGTCCAACTGAAATCTGGAACTATCACAGAATTCTGTAAAAAAATTTGAAAATATCCAATTAATTCAACAAAAATCCAATCCATACAAGTGATACCAATCTGTAAGTATGTGGATGTTAAATAGAGAGAAAAAATATCTCCAGATCAGTTCATTAAGCCCAGACTCCAAAATTCAATAGAACAGTACTTCTGGTCGGGCAATTTCACTGATATTGGACAGAAACTTCAAAAATTTATATCTCCCTCTCTAGACCACCAAATGAGGTGCTTTTAATTGACACGAGTCACTGTAATTTTCTAGTTTCTATATATAAAATTTCATGGCAATTGGACATCATTTGGGTCTCGTGTGATAGAAAATAATTTTGGACCAAATGAATAGTGCAGCAGACCAAATCCATAAAATTTGCCAATTTTGAAAAATTATCAAATATTCTGTAGACCTCCAAAAATTATGATCTTTAATTTCTCAAAACTCTCTCAATAATATCTAATTGCATGCAAAATTTCAGATCAAGACTAGTTCATTTGGCTAAAAGGTGACAGAGGGTTCCATTATGGTCAAATTTGGCTCCATATGAGGTACCAAATTTGCCAAATGGTCTTTCCTTGGTATTGGCACCTTTTGGGCAAGTCTAAAAGCATATTTAAGACTTGCGTGAGCTACCCAAATGGTCCCAAACCTCATGCATCTCATTTTGGCCATTCAACCTACATTTATACACATATTCATTAAACTTTAAACTTGCATACTATGGCATTACAGACTCAAAATATGTGCTAGTAGTCATATATCATTTTCATACATCTAAACATCACATAATAGTATCTTTACATATGTGTCAACATCTATAGTACATATACAACATCATATACATGATAAACCATCATTATGGTTCCAAAATGGCTAAAACCAAGGCATAAGTTTGTCAATCTCTTTCCTTTAGGGTTGTTGGCTCCCATTAGCATATCCACTTGGTTCACCTATCATGTTAGATCATTGGAGAGGAGGGGATGAGATTCAAAGAATCCCAATAACTCATCTTCCATTCAATCATACATAATATGTGCAAAGCAAGCCTTTTAAATGCATGTATGCAGAAAATAGAAATCATAGACATTTTAAAGGCAACCATGGCATGTGAATCAATCATACAAGAGCTCACTAAGTGTTTGGATTAGCCTCACACTTCTCCTCATGGATTTTGGACTTGCCTTACCCATTCTTTGAGTACTTTAGACTCAACCATACTCTTGGGAGCCCACTTTGCTTTTGGGAGACTCTTTACTTTGTCTCAACCAAGCTCAAGAGTTCTTGGCTCATTTTCACCCAAGGGAAGAGTTCTTGGCCTCTCCGCACTCAAGCAAACTCACACAAATATCATGTAATCATTTGAAAACATAATATGGCATCAAGCATCATGGCATGTAAAGGCATGTTAGCATACTTTTCAAAGCTTGAAAATACACATACACACATTCTAAAACAAGCTAAACACACATCCATGCATGAGAGAAAATGGAGAGAGCTACCTTGCATACAAACACACACTTTTCCTTTAGGATTCAAGCCTCCTCTTTCGGCCACACACCCACAAATTGGTGGAGATGGTTTCTCTTGGCCTAAATAAAATATATGGGAGCCAATTAGGTTCATGAAACAATCTCTAAGACCATACAACTTGGTTAAGTACTAGATTGCTCTATAACCCCCATTATGGTCCATATTGGCACCTAATGAAACAACACCTCTCAAATGACTTCTAGGCCTCATTCTTTTCTTTCAAATATGATTCTTGACTCCTTTTAAGCATCTTGGAGTCATCACATCATTAAAACAAAAGGCCTAGCACTATGTTGCTTCTTTTGGTCATAATATGGAACCTAAGACACCAAATCACTTTCTATGAGTTCTAAATTTTTTCCAAGGCCTCCCCTCACTTTCATTCATCAAATATGACTCAATAATAGCCTTAAAAAAATTTTAAACTCTCCCTAGCTAGGAGAACCCATCTAGGCCGAGGCTATGAAGCATATTGGGTTCCATGGAGCTTTCTTTGTTTTCTCAAGGGAAGAAGCATATGGGGAGCCTCTTAGGGATCTTGGGAGCTCATTTAAACTCTTACTTAGGCCTAGGAATCATCATACAAAGTCAGATTTTACAAGGTGCAATTGAAACCCTAGAACTTGCATCTTGAAATCTAATGGTTTTTTGTTAATTCCCTTTGCATATTCTTAATCTCCACACCCTTTTTCCTTAGATTCATGCTTGGTTCTGTCTAAAAATCATCTCCTCCTAGGGTTTTCTCAAGTGGGGCAAAATGGTGGAGAAGGGCACCAAAAATGACAACCATAGGAAGAAAAATTACCTTGTTTTCTTGCTTTTTCTCACTTGAATCTTGTGTTCTTTGAGCTTCTCTCTTCAAATCCGAACTTTCCCCTCAATTTCTCCCTTAAAAAAGATTTATAAACTTCATTATAATCATAGGAAACAAAGGAGAATGGAGGAGAAGAGGTTTGGAAGATAAAGAGCATGAAAAACTACTAATTTCCATACCTTAAGCCTTTGATTTCTCCCCCTTTTCTTCCCCTTCTTGTGAACCTCATCCCCTAGGGTTTTCTTTTGGTTTTAGGCAGAAGATGGTCGTGCATAATGAAGGGAGGAGAAGGGTGCATCATATATATTGGTAGGAATAAGTTACACTTTTCAAAAATTCTCATTTTGCCCTTCATACTTTGCATTTTTGTTTCTCCTTCGTTTTAGCTCCTTTTTAAGAAATGTCTTTTTAATTATAAAATTTAGGTTCCCAATCAAGTAAAATGTCTTTGAAATCACTCAAATTGGAGTTAAAACCTTTCTGAATGAATCCGTCAAAGTTCGGGCACACAAATATTGGAAAACGTCCACCAGAGGGGCTTTAGCTGTCTTGGGGCTTTCCATGGTTTTTAGAGCCTTTGAGAACCCTAGAGAACTCAAAACTTTCATTTAAAAAGCCCTCCCGTGTGTTTTTCAAAAAGTGCTCATATTTACGAAAACGCCACTGGCCTTTTGACAAATTTTTCGAATCACCCTGGCCTTAATTTTTGGGTAACTCAAGACCCAAGTCCTCATTTTCTAATATTTAAAATTTTATCATAATTTTAGTTGGCCCCAATTCCTTCTATTTTAGGGACTTCCTTTTGTATCTGACCCATTTCTGCCGTTTACGGAGAAACCGAACATTGCATTTCTCACGTTTACGGAGGGACCAGATGTTACACAAAATCCTTCAAATGATTTCTAGGCCTCATTATGTCTTCTCAAATATGATTCTTGACTCCTTTTCAACCACTTGGAGTCATCACCTCATTAAAACAAATGGCCTAGCACCATGTTGCTTCTTTAGGTCATAATATGGAACCTAAGATATCAATTCCCTTTTTATGAGTTCTAAATTTTTTCCAAGGCCCGCCCTCACTTTTAATCATCAAATATGACTCAAGAATGGCCTTAGAAAAATTTAAAACTCCCCCCACCTACACAAACAAGCCTAGGCCGAGACATAGGCTTCCTTTGGACTTCTTGGAGTTCTCCTTTTCTTGAAGGAGGAAGCTTGTGGGGAGCATCTTTGGTGTCTCAAGAATTCATTTATACTCTAACTTAGACCTAGGAAGTATCATACAAATTCAAAAATTGGAAGGTACACTTGAAACCCTAGATTTTGCATCTTGATTTCTAATGCCTATTTCTTGGTTTTCTTTGCATATTCTTATTCCTCTCCATCAAATACCTAAGAATCACCTTTGGTTTGGTTAAAAATCTGACTCCTTAGGTCTGGCTAAGTCTAGGTCGAAATGCTCAAGGAAGGGAGGAAGAAGACCAAGTGGAAGAATGACAAAATACCTTGTTTTCTTTGAATTTCCTTGCTTGTTCTTTCTTTCCTTGGCCTCCTTACTTGAATTTCAAACTTTCCCCTCTATTCTCCCTTCAAAAAAGCCCTCAAAACTTCAGAAAAATTCATGGAGAAGAAGAGGAAAAAAGAGAAGAAGAGATTGGTGGAGAGAAAGCATGAAAACAAGCAAAATTCCATACCTAAAGTCTTGAATCTTTCTTTCTTCTTCCCTTCTCATTGTGTGCCACTCTCTAAGGGTTTTGCTTTTGATTTGGGGCTGGAAATTCTGAAGTGCAATGAGGGAGAATGTGAGGTGCAACCTATATATAGCTAGGGTAAAGTGACTTTTTTAAAAATTCCCATTTTGCCCTTCATACTTTGCATTTTCGTTTCTCCTTCATTTTAGCTCCTTTTTTAGAATTGTCTTTTCCTTTATAAAATTTAGGTTCCCAATTAAGAAAAATAGCTTTGGGATCACTCAAATTAGAGCTAAAACCTTTCCGAACAAATTGGTTAAAGTTCGGGTCAATTGACATTGGAAAAATTACACCAGAGGGTCTTTACTGGTCCCGGGGCTTCCCATAGTTTTTAGGGCCTCTGAGAACCTCACAGAACTCAAAAATTTCATTTAAAAAGCCCTTCTGTATGTTTTCCAAAAAGTTCACTTATTTACGAAAATGCCGCTAGCCTTTTGGCAAATTTTTCGAATCACCCCAACCCTGATTTTTGGGCAACTCAGGGCTCAAATCCTCATTTTTTATTATTTAAAATTTTATCTAAATTTTCTTTAGTCTTGAATCACTCATCTCAGGGGACTTGCTTTGAAAATGTGCCCGTTTCTGTCATTTAACGAAAACTAGACATTACAGGTTGCATGATGTGCCTATAGTGTTAGATAAAGATCCTAGATCCATATCGAATTTTTGGAGATCATTAAAGGATGCTCTAGGCACCAGACTTAGATTTAGCACAGCATATCACCCTTAGACAAATAGACAGATAAAGAGAACCATCCAAACCCTAGAGGACATGTTGAGGACATGTGTATTAGAAATGAAAGGAAACTGGGATACATACTTGCCTCTAGTGGAGTTTGTAACACCCCGAAATTAATTAAGGTGTTAATTATGGATTAAGATTAATTAAGGATAATTAATAGAGCATAATTGAGTAAGTTAGTGAATAGGTATTCTAAAGTGATAAATTGTTAATCTGGGTTAAGAATTTATTTGGGATAGAAACTTCATCTAGTTCTAAATTAATGAATCATGATAAGAGGCTAATGGAGGCCCAATGAATTAGAGGCAGACCCAAACTAATTTAATGAGATAGAGGCCCAAGATTTATCTTGTATAGGCTCAATTAAGTGACCCAATTATCTTTGTGCAGACCCAAGCCCGTGAGCTCTTCAAATTAGGCCCAAATCCCATTAAATTTCAGCAACCCAATGTGTGAAAACTGGCCCAACAGAATTATGCAGCCCAACACTTAAAAACTGGCCCAATAAGCAAAATCTGAAACCCAATTGGATTTGGACTTGGAGCAACCCATGACTCAGCCTCTTGACCCAACTTAAACCCATCTAAAACCCTAATGCTTCAGCCACACCTTTATTTTTCTGAAACACAAGAGGCAAATTCGGAGGTTGAGAAGGAGGCTAGGGTTTGGAGCAAGATTTCTGCATTTTCTCATACTTAGAGCAAGATTTGGCCAAGGTAATAGTTATACAACTTAATCCCCTCATCTTTCTCTTTAATTTGGTCTGATTAGTTTTTCATTTGGAGAGATTTCATTATACCCAAAATCTGAAAAGTGAGTGTTTGGAGGTTTTCTTAGTGGAATTCATAGGTTGAGGTTGGGGTTGGTATTAGGTGAACTTAAACCCCCCATTTTGATGTTTTCTTTGTTGGTTTGAGAACCCCATAACTGATTTATATTATGGGTACTAATTCTATACGAATTTGCTTAGGATTTTGGGTGAAACATTGAGAATTCTGGTGGGAGACACTTGAATCCGAATTTGGGATTTGTGGTGGCTGTTGCAATTGTCTGCAAGTGAGGTAACCGGGTTTACATTAATTCCATGCATGTATCTATTTTAATTTTATATTTGCTGTATATGAATGATTTGAAATGCTGAATGAATTGGTTGGCTATCTATTGTATTATGACTGGACCTTGTGAGTCCATGGTGGAGCTGTGGTGCGGCTGCCACCCGTGCATGTGCTACGATCGAGCACCGGGTATGATCAACCCCAGATGCACTGAGCCCTGGTTGTGCTCAATAGGGAGTAGGTGCCGTGGACGGGCCTCTCTCGATATTAATGGCCTTTAACATGTTAATTATATGATTGCTAGTATGGGATAGTAATCATGATAGCCTAATTGTTTCATTTGCTGAAATGACTGATATGATTCTGATATGGATTTTGATTCATGCATATATGTTGATTAAACTAGATTATATGATGGAATTGCCTTGGTTACTGAGATGTGTATCTCACCCCGTTTTATGGGATTAATATTTCAGGTGAAAGTTCCTCGGGTAAGGATAAGGGTAAGCGGGTGGATGAGAATCCATGAGTTCCCACTTGTAGGGAGATGGCTACACCTAGGCTGACTTAGCTAGTATAGATGCTAATTTTGTATTCCTTAATATATAGCATCATCATGTATCTATATTGCCAAGTGTAGGCTTGCACAATTAATTTATTGAGGATATATGTAATGAGGGGTTAGACCTCACCCTAATTTAGAAATTGATGTATGGACTTATTATTTCTGCTGTAATTGAAGCTGACTTATAACATTGCTTATTAATGGAAATGTGTCCCTTGAGATATTGATATAACCCCTAATGTATGGAGCCCCCATTGATTGAGTAATTAAGGATAGATGTTGGTAGTTCATGTATAATCTGTTGTTGTATTTTATAAACTTGCTGATAGAAGATAATTAGAGGAAAAAAATGGGCATATAAGTTTTGAGTTGGTAATGGAAGTATAACTGAGTAAATAAGGTAGATAAATGTCATTAGAGCCATATAAAATGAGGGGAAGTGACCTTAGAGTGTCCCTAAGAAGAGAAATGGAGTGTAGGGGGCGAAATATAGGGAAAACAGCTACAGAAGGGAATCACGCCACGACCAGGAAAGCTTCGCCGTGGCCTAGGGAGTGACAGTGGCGAGGGACGCCGCGGCTTGAGAAATCTCGCCGCAGCGCGGAGTGAAAATAATCGCCCAGGGGGTGACAGAATGTAACCTCGCCGCAGCGCGAGTTGAGAAAATTAATTAGGGAGGTTACAGTAGCAAAACTCACCGCGGCGCAGATCCAACTCGCCGCGGCGTCAGGAAAATTCCAGAGAGCAACTTGGCCGCGGCGCAAGAGTTCTAGGCCGCGGTGCAAGTTTAGAAACTTGGTTTTTGAGCTCCAGAACCTAACTTAGCCGCGGCGGGAAGGCCCCAGGTCGCGGCGCAGGTCCCCAAACACCTATATTTGACCTAGAAACCCAAATTTCAGTAAGGCTAATGTTAGGGTATGGTATGGGAACATTGGTGAGATGTTTTGTGGGTTGAAATTGATTAATGGGTGAATCTTAAACCTTTAATAATGGTACAAACCCTTTATGCATGTTCCCATTATGGTTGTTAGTTGATGATCCTAGTGGTATCAAGGTTTTAATTTCTCTATATTTATATTAATGTGATTAGTTACAACGACTCCAAACCTTGATCATTATTTATTAATCATGTGTTTAACTATAATTACCGAGGTTAGAACTTAGGGTCGTCACAGAGTTTGCCTATAATAACAGTTATCATGCAAGTATACATATAGCACTATATGATTCTTAGGTATTTGATGGAGAGGAATAAGAATATGCAAAGAAAACCATGAAATAGACATTAGGATTCAAGATGCAAAACCTAGGGTTTCTAGTGCATCTTTCAAATTCTAAATTTATATGATACTTCCTAGGTCTAATTAAGAGTTTAAATGAATTCTCGAGACACCTAAGATGCTTCCCATAAGCTTCTTCCTTTAAGAAAACAAAGAAAACTCCATGGAGCCTTAAACCTAGGCATGTCTCGGTCGAGTAGGTTCCATGGTGCTAGAGAGAGTTTTAAATTTTTCTAAGGCCATTCTTAAGTCATATTTGATGAATGAAAATGAAAGGAGACCTTAGAAAAAATTTAGAACTCATAGAAAGTGATTTGGTGTCTTAGGTTCTATATTATGATATAAAGAAGTAACATGATACTAGGCCTTTTGTTTTAATGATGTGATGACTCCAAGAGGCTTAAAAAGAGTCAATAATCATATTTGAAAGAAAAGAATGAGGCCTAGAAGTCATTTGAGAGGTGTTGCTTCATTAGGTGCCTTTATAGATCATCATAGAGCCTATAGAGCAATTTAGTATTTTATCAAGTCATGTAGCCTTAGAATGTGTTTCATGAACTTAATTGGCTCCCGTAAATTGTATCTAGGTTAAGAGAAACCATCTCCACCGATTTGTGGGTGTGTGGCTGAAAGAGGAGACTTGAATTTCAAGGAAAAAGTCTGTGAGTATACACAAGATAGCTCTCTCCACCTTCTCTCATGTATGGATGTGTGTTTAGCTTATTTTAGAATGTATGTATGTGCATTTTCCAGCTATGAAAAGTATGCTAGCATGCCTTTATATGCCATAATTCTTGATGCCATATTATGTTTTAAATGGGTACATGATGTTTGTATGAGTTTGCTTGAGTATGGAGAGGTCAAGAACTCTTCCCTTTAGTGAGGATGAGCCAAGAACTCTTGAGTTTGGTTGAGATAAAGTAAAGAGTCTCCCAAAAATAAAGTGGGCTCCCAAGAGTATGGTTAAGTCCAAAGCTCTTAAAGAATAAGTAAGGCAAGTCCAAAATCCATGAGGAGAAGTGTAAGGCCAATCCAAACACTTTGTGAGTTCTTGAATGTCTTGTATGATTTGTTCATATGCCAAGTTTGCTTTTAAAATATCCATGACTTCTATTTTCTCCATGCATGCATTTGAAAAGCTTGCTTTGCACATATTATATATGATTGAATGGGAGATGAGCCATTGGGATTCATTGAATCTCATCCCTTCCTCTCCAATGATCTAACATGCTAGGTGGACCAAGTAATTATGGTGAAAGGAGTCAACAACAATAAAAAAGAGAGATTGACAAGCTTATGCCTTGTTTTATCCATGTTGGAACCATAATAATGATTCATGATGTATATGATGTTGTAAATGTACTATGAACCTTGAGACATGTGTAAATATACTATTATATGATGTTTAGATGTATGAATATGATATATGACTTCTAGCATTTATTTTGAGAATGTAATGCCAAAGTGTGCAATGTGGAAGTTTAATGGAAATGTGTATAACTGTGGGTCGAATGGCCAAAATGAGATGCATGAGGTTTATGACCATTTGGGCAACTTACACAAGTCTTAAATATACTTTTAGATTTGCCCAAAAGGTGCCAACACCAAGGGAAGGCCATTTGGCATGTTTGGTACCTCATATGGAGCCAAATTTGATTATAATGGAACCCTATGTCACTTTTTGGCCAAATGAGCTAGTCTTGATTTGAGATTTTGCATGCAAATAGGTCTCATTGAGAAAATTTTAGGAAGTTAAAGATTATAATTTTTGGAGTCTACAGAATATTTGATGATTTTTCGAAGTTGGCAATTTTTATAGTTTTGATCTGCTGCACTATTCATTTGGTCTAAAATTGCATTTTATCACACAAGGCTCAAATGATGTCCAAATGCCATGAAATTTCATACAGAGAAACTAGACCATCACAGTGACTTGTTTCGACTTGAAACATCTCATTTGGAGGTCTAGAAAAGGAGATATGAATTTTTGAAGTTTCTATCTAGTATTAGTAATTTTGCCTAAACAGAAGTACTGTTCCATTGAATTCCGAGATCTAGGCTTGATGAATTGATCTGGAGATATTTTTTCTCTCTAGTTAACATTCACAAATTTTTAGATTGGGTATCATTTACATGGATTGGATTTTTGTAGAGCTAATTGGACATTTTCAAATTTTTCTACAGAATTTTGTGACAGTTCCAGAATTCAGTCAGACCTTTGGACCATTTTGGATGTCAAATGTCCTCTGTGATGAATATTATGATCTAGACATATTTTTATTGTAAAGTAGACATCCAAATATTTTTAGAATAACCAATGTTGCATGATTTTGTTTTTTCTAGGTTTAGTTATGATTTTCCAAAACTTGCACAGAAAAAGGCCAATTCTAGCCAAGAATGAACTCCCACTTTCCATGCTCCATTTCAATTTTTATGAGTTGTGGGCATGATTTTGTGATGCAAATGAGTTTTTTGGATGTAATTAAATATAAGGATGTATAATATGAACTCACATGGTCCACGTGATACTGATTGCAAATTTTTAAATATAACACAATGCGAAAAAGTCTCTTATTTTCATCCCATTTTTCATATGCTCTTGTGGAAGTGATGTTATAAAACTTATGAATGGCATAGAATGAGGTAGAATTTATGGTGTTACAGTTGAATTAGTTAAGATGGGAAGAATAGTACTATAACTTGGCATAGAGAGATCCATTACTTGTGGGTGGAAAGCCCTAGTGGCCTCTCAATGAAAGGATGTTCTTTATATGTTAAATTGAAAGATACACGTTTTCTTGGCTAGTTATAAGTCCATTGTGACACCTCTTAATCTTAATCACAAGCTTAATGAGGATAAATTTCTTCTTCATTTAATGACCTAAAAAGCAATATCAAAAACTTGTAGTAAACAATTTAAATGGTTCAAGAGATAGGATATTTCAAACAAAACTTGCACATATAGAAAAAATATTGATAAGGAAACTTGTTTACAACACACAAGAAGAAGTTAACAATTACTTAAAAAATAAAGTATGCTAGATAGAAATATAGAAAACATGCATAGCCAGACTTATCTACTCACCATATAAGGAGGAAACTATTATAGTCCTTACCATTACTATCTCTTCCAACTACTTCATCAAAAGTGGAAAATGTTGCCAAAATTCCCTATAATACAGTTTAACATAATTCTATTACTCATGTGACCTCCACTTATCATAAAACAAAGTTAGTTCATCAATTTTCACTTTTTAAAGTTTTGCTAAGTTATAAGTTCTAGGCGTAATCATTTTTACACTTTATCACTCCTTTTTAAGCATAATTATATTTCCAATTCACTTCCATGGCTCAAACCTTTGTATTCCATTATTCAAGTCTCTTACTAACCTAAGAGGTTTTCAAGTGAAAATTATTAATATATGTGCTAAGTTTTGAAAATTTATACTAGTGGCCATAATAGTAGGAATTACATCAAGTGGCTACCTTACCCAAGCCTCCAAAAGGGCACAAACTTTTTATCAATCACAAACTTGTTTGGGCTCACATACAACTTAACAATGGAGAATAAAGTGAAATTTTCTTCATTGGCTTATGGTATAGTGACCAACCTTGTCGTGAGGTTGCAATTTAAAGAAAAACTTGATTGCAAAATAAAATTACGTAGTAAAAGTGTGCAACCAAGGCCGTTTCACTTCAAAACAACTAAAATAATATCACTTAGGTGAGTGACTAAGTAATTAAGGAAGCATATAGTTATATATATATTTTGTTATTTTCATGAGCATGGAAAAGTGTGTAAGTATGTGAGTAATTTATATGGAATTATAAACAAGTGTATATGGGTGCGGACAAGTATAGATAATGTAAATGGTGTAGATTTAATTTAAATGCCAAAAGCTAAATGAAAGGATGCTAATGTCAAAATACTAACCTATGTAAGATTCAAACTAATTACAAAATTTGTTTTTTGTTTTTATAATTGACTTGAAAATTTAACTAGAACAAATTCAAGAGAGCTAGTTATGTAAAATTGGGTAGATTGCAAAATTCAATTAAAATGAAATGGAGATGACAACCTAGCAAAAATTGAAGAGAGAAGAAAAATAGGCTCTAATGATTAATTGGACTTGGGAAAACTACTATTATTAATTGCCATGTACATGAAACCCATGAACTCTCTAAGTGTAGGATGCAAGATCAACTACCTAGAATGAATACTCTCCTAAGCATTCTTTCAAACACCTAACTTGCATGATAGTATGACAATTAATCAAGCTTGCAAGAATTGCACAATTAATCCATAGCATTGGTCAAGACTTTGTGCCCATAAAACCACATCTATCCAACAATTCCAATGCTTCAATCAAGAAGTTAACCACTTAATTAGCACCTACAATACTAAATCAAGAAGCTAAAATTCAATAATCAAAACACAAGAACACAAGATGTAAAGGCCAATTCAAACATAATCTCATATATTAATATAGCAATTCATACAAATTCCAATCCACCAATCCAATGGTTCACATTACAACCCATAATAGTCTAAAATAATCTAACCATTACAATTCCAATTCTATTCTAAATTGACATAGAAATTGAAATAGAAATAGTGGAAGGAAAAGAATAGTTAGCCCAATCCAATGCTTGCAATCCATGGCCTCTTAAATCCGTTCCAAGGTTGCTAGGTCATCATTAAACTCCTTAGCTCTTCATAGTCACAAGCCCTTCTTCAATCTTCATGAAAAATTCATCTATGGCCTTCAAGATGAAGATGGCATCCTTATGGTGGAAGAGAGAAGAATGGGTCACAACCAAGAAGAAGAATGGAAGAATGGAGGAATAAATGAAGAGGAAGATGAAGAAAAATGGTAGAATGGAGGTGGAATGGAGAAAAATGGTGAAGAGAAGTTCAAGAGATGGAAGGAGCAAGAAGAAGGTGTCTTTTTTCTTGGCCAAGAAGATGATGTGTGTCTTCTCTTGTTTGTGCAAAATGGAGAATAGAATTAGGGTTTAAGAAGTAATGTGGATTAGTGAGTGTGAGGTGGACCAATAAGGAGAAGGTTTGAGACACTTGGGACTAATAAGAGCTTGAGAGAATGGTGAGATGGATTAGTAAGTCCAAATGGATGCTTAGGTGACTATAGTTATGAGATGAAAGTGAGGTGGGTAAATAAAGGCTTAGATGGACCAATGAGATTAAAACAAGTTAATGACATGGATTAATGAGCACCATGTAAGCATGCCACATCATCACCCTTATGAAAAGTCAAGTTTATCCTCCATTTAAATGACTAAATTGCCCTCCTTCAATCTTCATGCAACCTATAAAAATGTGACACCAAAATAGATTATGTAGCAAAATAAAATAAAATAAAATTATTAATCACATAATTAGGTAGCATTAATCATTATGTAAATGAATTAATCCAATTAAGCCCTATTGAAAACTAACAGAGGGATGAAAATTAAACACAAATGGAGAGAACATTGGGCTAAAATTATTAGAAAGAAAGAAACAAGAAAAAAACTTAAGAAATTAACAAGAAATTTATTTTTCTATGCAAATGACCATTTTACCCCTAGTTAGATCAACTTTAATCCCTTTTACTAATTACATCCTTGATCAAATGACCTAACTTCAACCATTAATCTAATGAGATTAATTGCCTAATAATCATATGAAATGATCAAATCAAAATTCATTAATGAAAAATCCAAGTGGGTCTTTATGTAGGGGTATTTTAGGAAAGTGAAAAAAATGGTAGAGATAGTGAAATTTTGGGTTCAACATGAAATGAAAACTAATGATATAGGATGGAGGGAATCATTAAACAAATGAAGGAATGGACATTCCCTAAAAAGAAACTCACTAGAAAATAGCTCGGATTTCATTATTAACCACCTAGTAAAGCACAATTAGGCATAAAGTCACAGTGCAATGCATGGATTAGGCAAGATAGAAAGAATTAAGCTCTAAAATTAATGGAATCACACGATATACACAATATGAATATAATCCTAAAGAATTAGCCTAAAAAGCCATCAAATCTAAAATTTGCCCAAAATTATGAAAATCATTTAAAAAACCCTAATTAGCCAAAACCATCTGTTAAAATCACTAAGAATGAGGAATAAAAATGATAACAATATAGGAGTTATCATATAGTTAATGGAAAGAAGGAAGGTGGTTCCTTACTAAACTTAGAGAAGACCCAATGCTCCTAAATGCCCCAACATTGTTGCAAGAAACCCACACAGTTTTGCATTACAATAGGGGAAAGTTCATGATTTGGGATAGTTTAGACGGGGTGGCAAGGCATGAGGGAGTTGTAGAATGCTTACCTTACATTTTGGCAAGCTTAAAACAATTTTTATAAGCCCACAATTCCCACCCAACCTGCTACACAAAGAGCTATGAATAGGGGAAGAAAATAGGAGCCGCTTTGGCAACTATGCACAATAGAACTTTGAAACTCAAATGTGGAAGTGGCTACATCAAGGAAAACAGGGCTGTCAAGCAACACTCAAGAAAAAGAATAAGGGTGAAGGTCATGGGTACAAGGGAGAAAAGGAAAAGCTACGCAAATATGAGAGAAATTACCTTGTAAGGAGGTTAATGGAGAAATTTTCAGCCACTTAACCAAGTAAAACCCAAAGTGATGCAGGAGTGGAAATGGGGCTTTAAGAAGCAACTATGGCAGTGTAGTACAAAAAGGAAAAAGAGGGAGTTTCCAATGAGGTGAAGCAAAGCTTGAAGATGAAGAATGCACAAGAGAAGCTACCATGTGTAACACCTTATATTTCTAGCTTATTTCTAACTCATTCCCATGCTTTACATCATCAATTCTATGAAGGAAGAAAAAAAATCTATTAAAATAATATATTTTCTTGTGTTACGTCGTGTATAAAAATTTCATTTTATATCACGCGGGCCATGTGAGCTCATACATTACATTCTCATATTTAATTGCATAAATACAACTCATTACACCATAAAATGTGGCCTACAACTCATGGAACTCAAAGGAAAGCTCAAAATATTCATGTATATTTTTGACCAGAATTTGGCTCTTTTCTAATTAAATTTTGGAAATTCATAATTAATTTTAAAAAAATCAAAATCATGCATTCTTGGCCATTCTAGAAAGATACAGATCTCTACTTCATACTAAAAATATGTCCAGACCATAACATCTATCATAGATGATGTTTGACATTCGAAATGGTCCAAATGTCAAACTACTCATTGGTGCTATCATAGATATCTGCAGTAAAATTTTAAAATGTCCAATTAATTCTAAAAAAAATACAATCCATGCAAATGATACCAATCTAGAAATATGTGGATGTTAGCTAGAGGAGAAAAATAACTCCAGACCAGCTCAGGCACGCCCAGACCTCGAAATTCAATAGAACAGTAATTGAGGTCTAATGAAGCTCCTGATATTAGATAGAATTTTTAAAAATTCATATCTCCCTCTCTAGACCTCTAAATTAGGTGCTTTTGTTGGCACAAGTCAACAGGAATTCTAGTTTCTTTGTATAAAATTTTGTAGCAATTGGACATCATTTGAGCCCTGTGTGACAAATTTTATTTTTGGACCAGTAAGAATAGTGGCATGACCAAAACCAAAAAAAATTTCAACTTTGGAAATTCATCAAATATTCTATAGACCTCTAAAAATTATGTTCTTTAGTTTCCCAAAAATTTCTCAACAAGCTCTAATTTCATGTCAAATCTTAGAGCAAGAAGAGCTCATTTGGCCAAAAAATGATATAGGGTTCCATTATGGTCAAATTTAGCTCCATATAGGATACCAAATTGTCCAAATGGTTTTCCTTGAGGTTTGACACCTCTTGGGCAAGTTTAAAAGCATAATTAGGACTTGTATAGGCTACCCAAATGGTCCCAAACTCTATACATCTCATTTTGGCCATTCATCCACACATATGCATAATTCAATAATACCATTCAAGAAGCTACATTATCCATACATACTCAATTTATATTTTATCATTCACATAACTTATTATTTCATTTCTACATCATATATTATCATAATTACATATGTTCCAAAGGTCATAGACCATATACAAGCATAGGTTACATAATTGAGCATGAGTATGGCTTTAAAGAACTAAAACTTTGCATTATGTTGTCATCCTCTTATCCTCAAGGTGGTTAGCTTCCATTACCTTGTCCATTTGGTCCACTTAGCATGTTAGATCATTGGAGAGGAGAGAATAAGATTCAAAGAATCCCAATAGCTTACCTCTCATTCAATCATACATAATGGATGCAAACAAATCTCATAAATGCATGTATGGTCATCTTGACATGTGCAAACAATCAAGAAACATTTTCATCATTTGAGAATGCCATACATAGCATACAAAGGCTTGCCAAGTAAGTGGATTGGCCTCACCCAATTTCTTGTGGATATTGGACTTGCCTCACCCATGCTTTAAGAGATTCTTAGGCTCAACCATACTCTTGGGAGCCCATCTTGCTTTTGGGAGACTCTTTACTTTGTCTTAACCAATCTCAAGGGTTCTTGGCTCATCTTCACCATGGCTAAGGGTTTTTGGCCTCACCACACTCAAGCAAACCCAAGCACACATCAAAAGGCATAATATAAAAGCATATTGTAACATCATGGCACTATGGAATTAAAGTCATGCTAGAGCACTTTTCATGGCTTAAAAATACACATACATAAGCACACATCCCTGCATCAGAGAAGATGGAAAGAGCTACTTTGCACACAATCACACACTTTTCCCTTTGAAAGAATGCTCTCTCATTTAGCCACACATACACAAAAGTGTGGGGAAGTTTTCTCTTGGCCTAAACACAATTTATGGAAGCCAGTTAGGTTCATGGAATTAATTCTAAGGCCACACACTTGCTTGAACTCTAGCTTGATCTATAAACCTCATTATGGTTCCATAATTGCACCTAATGAAGCAACACCCCTCAAATAAATTATAGGCTCCATTATTTCCTTTCAAATATGATTCTTGACTCTTTTTAAGCATCTTGGAGTCATCACACCATTAAAATTAAGAGTCTAACTATATGTTGCTTCTTTAGGTCATAATATGGAACATAAAGCACTAACTCACTTTCTATGGTTTCTAAATTTCTCCCAAGACTTTCCCTCATATTCCTTCATCATACATGACTCAAAAATGGGTTTAGAAAAATTTAAAACTCTCCCTAGCTACACAAGCCCCTTTAGGGTGAGGCTATGGAAGAAATGGGGCTTTTTGGAGTTTGCCTTGTTTTCTCAAGGGAGGATGCATATGGAGAGCCTCTTAGGGATCTTAGGAGCACATTTGAACTCTTAATTAGACCTAAGAATCATCATATAAAATTAGATTTTACAAAGTGCACTTGAAATCCTAGAATTTGCATATTGAAATTTAATGGTTTTTTGTTAATTCTCTTTGCATATTCTTAAACTCCACACCTTTTTTCCTTAGAATCACCCTTGGTTCTACCTAAAAATCAAATCCTCTTAAGTTTTCTCAAGTGGGGCGAAATGGTGGAGAAGGGAAGCAAAGGGTAGCAACCATGGAAGAAGAAAATACTTTGTTTCATGACTTTTCTCACTTGAATCTTGTGTTCTTTGAGCTCTTTTCTTCAAATCCGAATTTTTTCCTCAATTTATCCTTTAAAACAGATCCATATACTTCATTATAATAATAGGAAATAAAGGAGCATGAAGGAGAAAAGGTTTGGAAGAGAAAAAGCATGAAAAACTACTAAATTTTCATACCTTAAGCCTTTGATTTCTCCTTCTCTTTGCATTCCTCTTGTGAGCCACTCTCCTTAGGGTTTTCCTCTGGTTTTTGGCAGAACTTGATCATACAACATGAAGGGAGAAGAAGGGTGCATCATATATATATAGGTGGGAGGAAGTTACACTTTTCAAAAATTTCCATTTTACCCTTCGTTCTTGGCATTTTCGTTTCTCCTTTGTTTTAGCTCCTTTTTTAGAACTGTATTTTCTATTATAAAATTTAGATTCCCAATTTAGTAAAATGCCTTTGGAATTACTCAAATTAGAGGTAAAACCTTCCCAAATGAATTCGTCAAAGTTTAGGTACACCGATGTTAGAAAACATCCATCGGAGGGGCTTTAGCTATCCCGGGGCTTTTCATGGTTTTTAAGGCCTCTGAGAACCGTGAAAAACTCAAAAATTTCATTAAAAAACCCTCCTATGTGAATTCCAAAATGTACTCAAAATTACAAAAATGCCATTACATTTCGTAAGCTTTTCGTAAAAAATTGTTTCTTCATTCTGGCTCCATTTTTCTTTCTGTTTGAGCCTGGGATTATCATTTTTAGGAGTCTAGAATGCTTCCCAATTTTTTTGGGACCTTAACTACATCATCTTAGGGGACTTCCTTTTGTATCTAGTAAATTTCATTCGTTTACGGAGAAACTGTACGTTTCTCATGTTTTCTCTCATTTTCAGAAAATTGGATGTTACACCACAACCTTAAGTGTGACACCATAGTCTTCTAGCCTTACTTTCCCACAAACAAGCTTCATATATGTGAAAAGTTATGGAAAATGGAATAAAATAATGGATTTAATCGTGTTACGTAAGCCTTTAAATTTTTTCTTTTCACTCCATGAACCTTGTGAACCCTTCAATATCATTCTCCACTCGTAATTCATCCATACAAGTATAAACCTCATAAAACAAGCCATACAACTTGAAATTCAAGCCACACACCAGAAAACTCAAAATCTGCTTCAGGGTTCCAGTATCAGGTTTTTAGTGCAAACTTTGGGAAACCATAATTAATTCTAGAAAAATTGAAATCAAGAATGTGATGATTTTTAGGAAATCTTTGAATGTTAACTAGAGGTTAAAAATCATTTCAGGCCATGAAAAACATCAACTGGACCATGATTGACAACAAAAAATTACCAAAAGTCTAGCTGCCCAGGTTTGCTATCACAAGTTACTGATATAAATTTCAAAACTTTATAACTAATTCTAGAAAAATCAAAACAAAGCAAACCATACCATTTTGGAACTACTAGACGCTAAAAATAACTCTAGACAAAAAAAAATGCATTTACCCCATGAAAATTTATAGAATAGTACTAGAGGTCTTGCTGCATCCTTGATACTATTATGAAACTTCCAAAATTTGGTTCTCCCTTTACAGAGCTCCAAATGGGTCATCTTGGTGGCTATGAAAAGACTATGATGTCTAGTTATGTTTGTAAAATTTTATAGTCTTAGACACCATTTGGCCCATCAGTAACGAGGAAACAAAGTCTAACCATATGAACATTGCACTGTACCATTCAGCTTATTTTTCCTAATTTTGAAAAATCATAATAAATTCTTTAGAGTTCCAAATTAGGTGCTATTTCACTTTGTGACAAGCTCTAGATGAGACCTACTTGTTGGCCAAATTTCATGGAAAAAATCACTCATTTGGCTAGATTTTGGTTCAACACACAAATTGGTTACTTGTGGTGTTCCAAATGGTTCAAAATGGTTTCAAATTGCTTTCTAGATCACCCATGGCCACTTGAGCATGTCTAAAACCACATTCACAACTGAAAGAGACATTCCATTTGGTTTAAAACATCATAGAGCACATTTTCACTATACCACTTGCTATCATACACATGGAAATCACATTACATATGGGCTCTTTGGTGGAAAAATCATACATACTCTTTTATATGTTCCCAAAATCATTACATACATTATATTCATATATATTTAAGTGTGTTCAAGCATCTACATCATATATACATTTCATGGTTAAAATTATTGACATCAAAATGTATTTATAAAGCTCATTTCTCTATATATATGTTAAAGTCTTACTTCTTATGCTTGCTAGCACCTACTCCTTGGCCCATTTGATTCACCTAGACATGGTTAGATATTGGAGAGGGAAGAGTGAAATTTTAAGAATCCCAATAACTCTTAACCCCTTTCAATCATACATAACAACAATAATTTTAAGTCCAAGAATGCATATATGAACATTAAGCTACCAGTAATCATACATAAAATCATTTTCATGCACAAGAAGCTCATACATATCATACATTGGCTTTCAAGAGCATTAGTTTAGCCTCACCCTCTTTCCTTAGGACTCTTAGACTTGCCACACCCATTTTCAAGGGACTTTTGAACAAATCTCACTCTTCTTGAGACTTTTGGCTTTGTCTCACTAAATCCTAAGGACTTTTGGCTTATCCTTACCTTTGCTAAGGGACTTTTGGTTCACCAAGCTCATTCAAGCCATAACACATTCATAATACATATTTTGTGCACATAATGGTACCATGGGATGTAGAAAATAGCTATACACATTTCTTATGGCATAAACATAAATACACATCCAAAGACAAAAAAACAACCAAGAATGCATGAAAGAAAGGTTAGAGAGCTACCTTGGAGCCAATGCCCACACTTTTCTCTTAGATTTCTTCTCCCTCTTCTTGGTCATAGACTAGAAACTTGGAGGCACTAGGTTCTCTTGGCCTAAACACATCAAATGAGACATATTTAGATCATTGGACTTAGCTTTAGCCTTATACAACTCCTATGTATGCTTAATTTCTCATTTGTCTCCATAATACTTCCATATAAGACACAATGAAGCAACTCTTGAAATCCATGATCTTAGCTCCCATTTCTCATTCATTCTAGGTCCCTTGACTCCCTTTGGACTCCTTGGAGTCATCACATATTCATTTTAAAGAGTCTAGCTATAAGTTGCTTCCTAATAACACATTATGGAGCCTACACCTCCATCTCACATTCCAAGGCTTCTAAATTTTTTCTAAGGCTTCCTTTGATATTCTTCCATTATATCTAGTCCCATTCTAACTTGGAACAAATTAAAACACTCCTTATGTACATGCTCCAAGCTTGGCCAAGACATGCACCATGAAAAGAGCCCATTGAGTTTTTCAATTTTCCTTGAAGGAAGAGGCACTTGGGTGGCTTCCTAGGGGTCTTAGGGACTCAATAAAACTCTCACATAACTTAGAATATACTTGGAAAAATTCAAATTTTGCCATATGTTTATGAATCCCTAGGTTCCCATTTTTGGTTCTCTTTTGCTTCTTAATTAATTCTACTTGTATCTTCCTAATCCTCACACCCTAGAACCCTTAATCCTACCTTAATATGGTCAAAATTTATCTCCTATGGAATGGGCCCCAAGCTGAACAAAATTACCATGAATGAAGCAAACAAGGAGAAGCAACAAAAGCCATAGTTTCTTACCTTGTTTACATGCCTTCCAAGAGAACTTTCTTATGCCTCCAAGAGCACTTCCAAAGTCTTTCTTCCTTCTCCTAAACCAATGATAAATGTGATTTTTATATCTTCTATTCCTCATAAGTTAGAGTTTTTAATGATTAAATATGACTTTTGGATTTTAATTAGATGAGATTTTATTTTAATAGCTACTTTTGCACTTTAGGAATTTATTTGCAAAATTATTGAATTTTAACATTAAATGATTTTATGATTTTTTCCTATTAAATATTTCCTATTAATTGTGCAGATTTTTAATGGGTAGTTGGAGATTGAATAGAAAATTAAATTGAAGAAGAAAAAAAAAAGAGAAGAGGGCAGTTAATGTAACAACCGGGAAAAAGAAAAGAGAGAAAAAGAAAGTAGTAAGCTGGAAATTTTTGGAATCCAGAATTTTTGCCAAGTCCTCTCGCAATAGTGAGAAATGATCTCGCTACAGCGAGAGTGCTTGTTCGCAACAGTGAGTGCGGGCAGCAGTCCATACAGAAACCAGGGGCAGCTCGCCGTAGCGTGCGCCATAGTGAAAGTGAGGTCTGGAACTAACGCGAGTTCGCCGTAGCGAAGGTTACACCTCGCCATAGCGAAGCCAGATAACACAAGCTCGCAATAGTGAAGGTTAATTTTCGCCGTAGCGAGGGTCAGTCCAGAAGAGAGTAAATAGCGAGAAATGACTTCATAACACGCCCCAACTCATTCTTTCTCTCATATTTGCCCTAGACTTTGACCCAAGGAGAGAAAAGAGGCGTGGAGAGTGAGAGAGACCAAGAGAAGGAGGAAGAGCAAGGGAAAGGTAAGCAAGTTTCTCCCATTTCTACTTAAAATCTAGATCTCCTTTCTTTGCCCTCTCTTCCTACGTTTTGTTTGTGAAAATGGTTGGATTTTGGGCATAGGTCAGAAGAGAGAAAGTGGAAAACACCCTTGAATCTCTATGTTTTCTTTGAAAATGTTGTTTCCACTACCATAGGAGCTTGAGAAAGAGGAAGAGTTAATGACATTCTAGAGAGAGAGAGAGAACCTCTAGGTTATGGTATGTTAGGAGAGTTTGATCTGAAGATTACATTCTAGAGAGTAATTATATGTTATTGATTGTGCTTAGGCTCAAGTGAAGCACCTCCATCAAGGTGTGAGTGTGAACCTAAGAAGGGAGAAGAGAAATTGAAAGGGAAGGCTTGTGTTGGCTTTGGCTTATAAGGTAGCTCTCTTTCCACTCTTTCTTGTTGCATTCTTAGATGTAATGGTCATTGTATGTTTGTGTATATGCTTATTGTGTGGAATATGCCATATGCTATTGCTTTGCTGCATTGATGCTAATGTGCTTGTGTGTTGGATTGTGAAAATTGCTCGGGTGAGGTAGTGCCGAAAGTCCCTTGAGATGGGTGAGGTGAAGCCGAAAGTCCCTTAAGATGGGTGAGACAATGCCAAAAGTCTCATAACCGAGTGAGGCCAAGTCAAAAGTCCCTAAACTCGGGTGAGGCCATCCAAAAGTCCCTAAACTCAGGTGAGGCTAGACCAAAAGTCCCTGGAGCCCATTTTTGGCATTGTTGTGATTTCCATAGCATGTACAACTTGTATTGTATGTTTGAGAATGGTTGGATGACAAATTACATACTTTGACTTATTATATGCCTTGATTGTTTACTTGAATGAGTGCATGAGCTACTGAGATTCCCTGAATCTCACCCCTTTCCCTCCCATATTCTCATGCTAGGTGAATCTCAAGGAGGAGCAAGTGCACACCAAGGAGCCTAGAAACATGTGTAGCTAGATATTAGCTTTGTTTTGACTATTTTGATGTAGTGTTGATGTAAAGAGGTGCCAAAATGAATATGCACTATCTATTTTTGAAATGTAACTATTGTAGCAAGTGTATATGTATGGAAAGATTTTGTACAAACTATGTAAAGAGCCAAATCAATGGAAATGTGGGTTTTGCCCCTTTTGTTGAATGAATGTAATTGTGTATATTTGGCCGTAGCATAGCGAGTTTGGAATGTATGTTGATTTGGACCACTTGGACATGTTATATAGGCTATTGTTATACTTTTAAACTTGTCCATGTAGAGTGAGAATGTGTGAGAGGCCATTTGGACCCATTTTGAACCTTTTGGTTGCCAAAACTGGTATTTTTGAGAGCTCCGTCAAAGTATGACCGGATGAGCTCCTCTTGCCATAAAATTTGGCATGCCTCTAGAGTTTCTAGAAAGCTTCTTGAGAAGCTAAAGTAGGTAATTTTTGGAAGTCTAGAGAATATGTAGTGAATTGTTGAAATTGGAAAAATTTGGTAGTTTAGTCATGTATTGTTCTTATAGGTCAGAAATGAAATCCATGTCATACATAGACCAAACGGTGGCCAAATGTCATGAAATTTTATACACATAAACTAGAAAACCACAGTGACCTATACCAACTAGAAGCATCTAAATTGGAGGTCTATAGAGAGATAATGAACCTTCTAAAGTTCTGTATTAGCATCAGGGAGCCCATCTGACCTCTGTTACTGTTCCATCGGTTTTCGAGGTCTAGGAGTTACTGAACTGATCTGAACTTATTTTTTTCCTCTAGTAGACATCTGTAGCTTTCCAAATTGGTATAGTATACCCAGATTGGATTTTTTTGGATTTAATTATGGATTTTCGAATTCATGATAGTAAGCTGCACCAGAAACAGTGACAGTCGGACCTCCTTCCCATTTTTGATGTCAAACATAGTCCAAACTAAGAGATTACGATTGGGAATTATTTTTAGTGTAAATTTAACACTTAGATATCTCTAGAGAGCTATGGTTTACTAGATTCTCAATTTTCCATAATTAGTTATGATTTTCCAAAGTTAGAGCCAAAATATGACTTTTGGACACTAGTGAGAAAAATGCATTTTTTTTTTTATTTTTGGCTCCATACCCGTGGCTTATGGCTTGTTTTATGCTATATATGAGTTGTATCAATGGAGTTTGAGTTAGGAATATAAATGATGGGTTCACAGGACCCACGGGGCAGAAGTTAAGTGTATGAAACCCCGTTTCATAGCATGAAAATGCCACAGATTGGTATTGGTTTTTTTGGAAATCATGTGGAACCGAGCCCAGAGAGAGGCTAGATAGCGGTAGTAGATTAAGGTGTTATAGTTAAAATGGAAGCTATGTGGAGAGCAAGGAGTAAAACTCAAGGATAAGAAGCATGAGCTGCACGATGGAGAAGCACACTCATATGAACGTGATTTTAGAGGCTTGGGTTGAAGGAGCTTGCCACGGGTTCTGGTGCTTTGAGAAAGGGAGAGAAAGTTCACGAAGCAAGAAGAAGAAGTTATGCAGAAGAGAAAGAAGAGAGAAGCTAATATAGAGAATGAGTCAGAGGTTCAGAAGCAAGATAGAATGAATGAAGAAGAAAAAGACATTAGAATGAAGCAAGACGCTGCAGTAGAAACAAGAGGCACAAAGTATGTATACGGGTTTCTCATGCATAACACCACAGTCCTAATGTGAGCTAGGAGAGGGGAATAAGGTAAGCTAAAGACAGGCTGGACAGCAACATGAAATAAAGCAAAGGCTGGAGCTTTTGAGCAGAAACAAACACACACATGCAAAATTGAGATCTAAAGGCTAAGCAGGGGAGTTGGTTGAATCAAAATGCGAAAATGGAGCAACTACTTAGAAGCAACGTGAAAAGAAGAAGCATGCATGATGGAAGTCACGTGAGAAAGTTACAAATGAAGCAATACAAGCAGAACTATCTATAGGGCAAAACCAAAGCAACACAAGAAGCAATCACGTGGAGAAGGAATTCACGTGGAATATGATAAAATAAAATGAAGTGAGGCTCACACTCATACACACATCTAAGCTACGGACAATGAAGGAATGAGAGGGTTGAGCACATGAATGATTAATGGGGCACGTGAAAGGGAGCATAAATCAATCATCGAGATGCTACATTCCATTCATCACTCTTTGTCCATTCACAATTCATTCCATTTGCACATCCAGCGTCCATTCTACTTCGTCCAGTAGCCATCCTCTCCATGCCATTTTCCATCCATTCCTCCATCTCCTTCCAATCAAATGAAGCTCTAATCCTCCATTTGTGACTAGCAAGGAAGAAGATCCTTGGTGGAAGCTTGAATCTATTAGAGAAGAATGCAGAATTTTGGCTAAGACTTTCTTAATTTTCCTACACTTTTTCTTTTTCTTGTACAAGCTTGGTTAAGTTATATTGGAATGAGAATTTGTGTAATTGATTAGTAGCTGGTTAGATACTAATTAGGAAGGCAATTGTTATTTTAATTTATTAATTTCAGTTTTGAATTGTTCATTTTCCTCCATTTTCTAAGTGTGCAATCAAGGTGTTTGATGAAATGCTTGTGAGAATTGGTGTGCCTAATTGTCTATTTATGGATTCTTTAGTATTTAGTTGGTTGATTAAACATCTTTGGATAATGATTCAGAGGCTAATTAATTGGTTAATCAATCAAATTGAGTGTCCATTGATCTTAAGGACAAGAATTGACGATTTAATATGGGATTGAGGTTTCAATGCAACATTACTTTGTTAATCTCTTGATTCTTGCATGGGAACTCAAGATACATTTGTATTGAACACAATTAGGGACTCTTAGACTAGAATAATCACAATTGAATTAGGATAAGGATAGTGGATACCAAGGGACAAATCCAAAGCTAGTCACAAGCCCATCATTCACCCATAATCCATACAATTAGGTAGCAATTAGGAATCTTAATTTTATTTTATTTTAGATAATTTAAGTAAATAAAAAACCCCTCAAATTAGATAACTTTTAGGATCTTTTAACACTTAGAAACTCAATTAAGCATTGAACTCCATTTCCAAGGGAGATGACCTAGGTTATGCCACTAACTACATATTTAGTTCAACCTAGTTTTATTTTGAAGGTTGCATGACAGAACCTCTCAACCAACCACATATCAACACCAAATTAATCACTAAAACCATGAGAAGAAAGAGAAAGAAGAGGGAAAGGAGTTTAACAAAGCAAGAATTAGGAAAGAGTGGCTAAATCTTACACTTTCAAGGCTTCCTTTGTCCTCCTTTTGCTCCCCCTTTATGTGCCACTTCAAGAAGCCTTTGATTCTATTTTCAGCCAGCCACAAGTCAGTCAAGAGAGGGGAAGAGTTTTGGATGTTCAGATTATAAGGTGGCTTAATTTCTTACAATTTCATAATTCCAACTATGTCCCTAAATTTGGATTTCCCTATTTGAGCTTATTTTAGCTCCTTTTTTAGAATCGTCTTTTCCATTATAAAATTATATCATCTAATTTATAAAATGGCTTTGGAATCACTCAAATTAGATTTGAAACTATTCCGAACCATTTGATCAAAGTTTCGGTCAATTAATGGTCAAAATCACTCACTGGAGGGGTTTCACTTGTTCTGAGGATTCTCATGGTTTTCAGAGGCTCTGAGAACCTTAGAAAACTCATATTTCCTATTTAAAAATCTCTCATTTGAGATTTCTAAAAATTTCTCAAAATTACGAAAATATCATTATACTTTCGGCAATTTTATTGAACTATTGTGACTTTTGTTTCTAGGCACTTTAGGTCTTGGATCCTCATTTTTTATTATTTAAAATTTTACCCTAATTTTATTTGATCTTAAATTATTTATTTTAGGAGACTTGCTTTTTATATCTGGTGCTTTTCATATGTTTACAGAGAAACCAAACATTATATTTCTCACATTTACAGAAAAGTCGGATGTTACATTAAGCAGAAACTAGAAGGGAAAAGTCTTGAGTTGATCTTTGAATTGCTTGAAAAAGGAAGATACAGAACGAAGAAATATGATATTTGTTTTACTTAATTGCTAATGAACTGAAATTGGTTTGGATGCCACGGGAGTTTTGAAAAAGAAATGAGTCAAAAACTTAACAGGAAAAGTAAAGATCCATTGGTAAAATATTAATAGCAGAAAGAAAATTGGGCTTTGTAACTCAGTTCAAACTAGGGTCCTTACTTCTTACAAATGCTAGTCTAGGGTTATAACTAATTCAGCTATAGCAAGTGTGTTTCTAGTTCCTTCTCTCTAATTTTTAAACTTATGTTTTAGCTCATTTATTTCAATTAAAAATGTAATATTACCTCTCTCATAAATCCTATTTCCTAATTCTAAAGTTATAACAATTTAAAAGTTGAAATTATTAAATAAATATTCATAAAAATAATTTAATTATAATTTCTAATAGATATATGTTACACATTTCATAAGAATAATGAACTGTTGGACTCAGCTTCATATATGAAACCGAGCAAAATTTGGAATAAAAAGAGAAATAACGCTTCTTGATTGTGTATCGCATTGATCGGTTAAATTAAATTATTCATTTCACATTCATCATTATTACACCCACTTAATCCAAATTCAGCTGGAGTCCATATGAATTTGAGTCAACCATTAACAGATCTTTCTTTTGAGCTTTTTTCCCAGCCAATTATAATATTATGCTATTGATAACCACTTACAACAAGTATTTTATTACATTATCCTTAAGTATGCTATTACATTATCTTAGATATGGAAGGGACAGAACCTCTCGGTGCCGATAATGGAAAGCAAGGAGGAGGATCACATCACCGCATAGAAATACATTTCTCCACGTCGCAGAAGCCTTCCACGCAGGAGCCTGAAAATGACGATGCATATTAGATCCACGGATTGGGCAATGGGCAACACGAAGATGGGGATCCCAAAGTCCAATTAGAAGAATGGCCAGGTTTGAGATGTCTTCTTAAGAAGTGACTCAAAACATGGGATGTGGACCTGACGTCAATAATGTGGAATAAGGATTTTTGTGAGGAACTACTAGAGTGGGCCTTAGTGGCTTGGTTTTTGGGCCACAAACGGAAATGTTACTTGAAGCAACAATTTTACAAGTTCCGAGAGTTTGGTATAGGCCCTCTTGCTAGTTTAAATATGGAGTACGAATTTGGGCTACGGTATATGTTTTATTCGCATTCACGTGATTTGGGTGTCATCTCCTTGGATCCACTGAAGCGCTATTGTATGAAGAATTGGGAAGAATTTAAATGGATGAGCCTCACTTGGGGATTGTTCGCAGACCAAAAGGAATATTAGGCGGCGCAATAATCATGAATCCAGATGGGCCTAATACTGAGGAAGAGTTAACGGCTGGCAAACTTGCAAGCATGAACGTGAAGAGTGAATCCGGGAAACGGAAAGTTGCAGCTGGACGCGGCCGGATCTTCTACTTTTTTCATCCTAATAATTTGCATCATTTTTGTGGGTCTGAGAAGAGAGAGGGGGAGGGGGTTGGGAAAACTCCACGTACCCCAAAATGGATTATTCAATGCTAGGTAAAAAGGCCCAATCAGAATACATATTTTCTTCATCTTCTTCAGCAAATTTCTCTATTCCATTGGCATGAACTCATCATTTTGCACTTGGAGCCAGCTTCATCTTCATGTCATGCACAAGCAAGCATTCATAAGAAGAAATCGACATTTTGCAAAAGCATTATGATATCTTCATTTTGTTGTCATTTTTATCTCACCAAGAATGGGTTTTTCTCTGTAGGTGTTGGGTGATTTTACAAGGGAGGAGCTATTTGCATTCATTGATAAGTTTAGATGGTGTTTAAGAATTGAGAACACTTAGTTTTCCACTTGTTCAAGAAAATGTTGTATTTTGATGCTTCCTTCAGTGTATACCCGGCTACACAAGGAATTTGGTTGGCAAAATCTAAATTATATCATCAAATTTGTATTTTGCAAAGTTTTGTATTGTTTATGTGCAAAGGATGAAGAAAAGTTGTAGTGAATAAGTTCAAATTTGTATCTTGCAAAGGTTAGGGCTTTGTATTTTGTGATAGTATATCATAAATTTTTTTTACTAAATTATCCATCTGTCAATATAAGTTGGTTGATTTCTTTCTAAAGTTTTAAGGACTACTCGCACATCAAGATTTATCTTATTCTAGTGTGTTGACCCTTTTTGTTGTCTAAACAATGAGAAAAAAAAATCCTTGAAGAGTAGCAAGTAAGACTATGATAAAGATACTTGTTTTAAGCATTCATGTTCGATGATTTCATTTATATTATAACTCAGTTCATGTAATATGTTGATCACGATTCATTTGTAACTCGTGGTGCTATTTGCTTGTGAATAGGACAATGTGAATGGAGATAACAATTTTAAGAATACTTGTTTTAAATATGTGATAATTAGACCTATATTGTTTATATCTTTCTTTTCTTAGTAAGTTTGGTAAATGCTAAAGATATTTATCTTGATAAACTTATGGTGTTTGATATAATAGTGACTACATTTGTCAAAAATTTTTTTTGGGGTCCATTTTGCTATCTTTTGTAAAACAAAAACTCAAGTAACCTGGTCAACCTTTCTTTTTCAGGAAGAGACCTATGGAGGGTGAATGAGCAATTAAACTTAGTTTAGAATTTGACAACCTAAAGAATGCATGGAAGTTTTGGGTTACTTATGTGGACTAAACTGGATTTGGGGTGAGTAAACATACATTTAATCGGAGTAACAAGATGGGTAAATAATAGTGTACAATTATGTGTGTTCCAAACAAGATGTGTGAAAACTAGACAAAAGGGAGAATAAGATGCATCAGCCTATGACTAAGACCAATTGTAATGCAAAAATGTCTATTGCATGGGTGGATGAAAAATATAGAATCAATGCATTTGTCGAGGAGCATAATCACTCACTTCATCTTCCAAAAATGGTTCAGATTTTGGTGTCACAATGCAAATTAGTTGAGGTTCAAGCTTACAAGATTGATTTGGCTGAGGACTCTAGGCTTCAGTAGAAATTGTCTTTTGAGTTAATAAGTTGAAATGTTGGAAGAAGAGCTAATCTTGGCTCTACTCAATTGGATACAAAAAATTATTTGAAAACAAAGAGACAGAGAAGCTTGAAGTGTGGAGAAGTGAGATGTTTGTTGTACTATTTCCTAGAGTAATTGATAGAAAATCTATCATTTTATCACACTTATCATATTGATATGGAATAATAGATTATAAATATCTTCTAGACTAATACTAGAATGTTACTTAACTATACTTATTTTGGTTAGGTAGTGTGATTGGGCACAACGTACAATACAAACCGTTATTATAGGCCACTAGCAAGATTGTTAGGATTCAATCACTATAAAGGAGTGATAATTTTTAGGGTGACATTACTGTATGATGAGACCATAGAGTCTTTTAAGTGGCCACTAGAAATCTTTGTAGAGGCATACAAGTACAAAAGGCATTTTCATTGTTTTTACTAATTAAGATCAAGTAATGGCATATGCCTTCTGTGAGGTGATTCTAGAAACGAAACATGGATTATACACTTTCCATTTGATGCAGGTTGGTATCAAACATCTTGGGACTTTAAAGGGTGGATCACATTTCCTAACTGATTTTAAGAAGTGAATATTTGAATATGAAGAGAAATCACATTTTGAGGAAGAATGGAATTGGTTGCTTTCATCTTATAGGATGCACAAAAATAGATGGCTCACCTTAATCTACAACATAAAAGAGAAATGGACATGGTGTCACATGAAGAAAGCTTTTACGCTTGGCATGCATAGCATACCATTAAGTGAAAGCCTTAGTGCAGATATAAAGAGTATGATGAAATCAGACCTAGATATCAATTCATTTTTCAAGCACTTTCAGTAGGTTGTAAATGACAAGAGATATAATAAATTGAAGTACAAGTTTGAGTCTTACAAAAAGAAGCTTCAATTGATTGTCTAGAGTTCCCCTATGCTATACTAGCTTTCTTAGATTTACATAGCCTTTATATTGGACTTGTTTCAAGAATAGTGTGATCTGTGCGCAACTAGTTATATCAAACACAGGGACAAGAAAGATTCATTGTTTAAGTATGTTATTAATATAGTTAACGAAGAGGTGAATGGAGTGTTTATTTTGATGCGCAAATCATGTTAATTTTATGTAGCTATTAAAAGTTTGAAACTTGGAGAATATTATACTACCATGCTTTGAATGTGTTTAATGTGAGGGGTTTAAAAAAAACTCTTCGAGCAATATATTATAAAGAGGTGGACAAAAGAAGTGAGGAGTGGTGCCATCCATGATATTAAGGGAAATGAGATCCAAGCAAATCTCAGACTAGAAAGCACATATTGGTATAGACAATTATGTCCCATGATGATAGAGTTAGTAACTGAGGTGTTTGACTATCCAAAAGCATTTGAATTAGCATATCGGAGGATTCTAGAATTGAGTAAGTAAGTAAAAAAGATTCGTTTGAGTTGAGCAAGTCCAAACAATGAAGAGGTTTGAGCACACCACAACCAACGATGTATGTTCCAAATCTAAGTGGATTCATGAAGAGAGATGGCATAAGGAAGAAGAAATGACCTAAGAATTGGGTTGAACATCTAATTAAAAAAAGAAAAAGAATAGATGTATTGGAAAAAATTTATAAAATCACCCATCTACAATATGGATATATGTGCACATCTCTATTTAATAATTATTTTTCACAATATCTTATTGTTGCTTTCCTCTTTTAGAACTTACATATGCAAGCAAGCACATCCAACACCACACCTTAAGTACCATGTGCTCCTCTAGCATCACAAACACCTTAGACACCTTATGCATGCTCTCAAACTGTTGAAAATAGCCAAGAGTGAACCTTCTTTTACTAAGTTGTTAATGGTAAGAATAGTTAATTTTACTGAGATGTTGGTGATATGTTTGTATTGAATTGTTAAATACTTATTAGTGTTGTTTCATCATGTAGGTGTTATTTGGTCATTCCATGCCATCACTTAAAGCGCTAAATTTTAGTTAAGATATTTCATATGGTATACAATAATACTAAAATAAAAAGTTTTCAAGAATGACAATAAAACATGATAATAAAAAGTTTGCTAAAATGACAATATGGGAATTTTATTGCAATTAAGTTATTTATGTACATGACTCTTTATTGCCATTAAAATTTACAATGAGTAATGTTGATTGTATAGGTCTTTATGCATTACAACTTAAAGTCTATGCCTTTTTTTCTTTTTCTTAGTACATCCTAAGAAATAGTGGTTAATCTAGATTCATTTGGCTTCATATAGCCTTTGCAATTCTAGTGTTTGTCATCCTTCAAGTCTAGCAGGTCTTTACATATGTGGATTCCATCACTGTGCATGAAGTTTCAATAACTAAACCTATGTTACAACATTAGCAAATTGAAAGCAATAGATTGATGCAAAATAATTTTTCTAGAGTAGTAGGCCATAATATTACTTTAAAAAAAAATCCCAATTTATAGTATAATGGCACAATACAATATCATAGTCTTAGAGAATGAAGCCACAATGCAATATTAAACAAAATCCACAACGCAGTTTCAACCATAATGTATAATGCAAAATCAATCATGTTGTAGTATTAGAGCATGAAGTTTGAAAGATACTTAGTTTTAACTTTCTAGTAAAACCATAATGTATAAACATTATATTTCGAATGAAATAAAGTAGAGTTTGAACTAATTCTGTAACACCATATTTATTTAGCCTATTTCATCTTATTTCTAATTGCATTCCCTTAATATAGCAAGCTTCCAAGGAAAATTCCATTAAAAGATTATATTATTTTTGTGTTATATTGCAGATAAAAATTTCATTTCGTGTCTTGTGGACCATATGAACTCATCCATCTCATTCTTCTATTTCAATACACACATTCAACTCAAAACTATCTCAAAATGTTTCCAAAAACTTGAGCTCATAGCATACATACATAAAATAATGGAAGGTTGCCTTGGGTTCATATGCCAAATTTCTATTATGAATTTTGAAAAATCATAAATAATTGTAAAAAAATTAAAATCAAGCACACTATACCATTTTGGAAAGCTTTTATATTATTCTTAAATAAGTTTAGACCAAAACAGGAACATCTAGCTACTAGAAATCAATGGAATAGTACATAAACTCAACTGGCACTATTAGTACTGACATAGAAATTCAAAATTTCATATCTCTTTGCTCAGACATCCAATTGGGGTGATCTTAGTGGCCATAGAAATCTTATCGTGTCCAATTTATGTCTGTAAAATTTTATGAGAATTGGACACTATTTGTCTATTGAATGGCATAAGAGAAGGAACTGACCATATGACCAGTAACTGTACCAGAATAACAAAAATTTGGCAAATTTGAAAATTCATAATTAATTTTATAGAGTTCTAAATAATCTATTCTTTATCTTTCTAAAATGCTCTAGAAGAGATCTATATGAATGCCAAATTTCATGAGGAAATTCGTCCATTTGGTCAGATTGTGCTATAGGGTTCCAAAATGGCTATTTTTGTGCTTCTTAAGGGCCATAAAGGGTCCAAATTGCTTCCAAGACTTTCATGGCCACTTGAGCATATGAGAAAACATCAAAATGGTCTATTAAACATGTCTCAAATGTCTATAAACCTAAATTTCATGAACTCACTCTCCCACTCCCAGGTATACATAAGAACATACAAGCTTTTCCTTACCATTCAATATCAAAAAGTTGCTAAATCATTCACATGACATTAATTCTCATATATACATGAAGCGTCTATGTAATTACACATGTTCAAATGGTTATACAACATATTCATCATAAGGTTACATCATATGCCACGAAAATGGTTACAAAGTGAAGAAGTTAACACATTTCTTTGTCAGTCTTTCTCCTTCAAGCTTAGTGGCTTCCATTCCTTAGCTCACTTGGTCCACCTGGGCATGTTAGGCAATAGAGAGGAAGGAATGAGATTCTAGAAATCCCAATAGCTCTTCTCCCTTTCAACCATACATAAAAGGATATAAATTCAAGTCTAAAAATACATGCATAGATATCATAGAATGCACAATCATGCTTGGAACATTTCTTGCATTCAAGAAGTCACATAAAACATACATAGGCTTACTAAGAAAATGGTTTAGCCTTACCCATTTTCTTAAGGAATTTTTGGCTAAGTCTCACTTTTTAGAGACATGAGCCTTGTCTCACCTATTCTTGGAGGCTTTTGGCTTATCTTCACCCTAGCTAAGGGACTTTTGGCTTCACCACACTCAAGCAAACCAAAACATGTTAACAAAACATCATTCAAGTGCATCACAAAGTATCATGGTACCATGGCATATAAATACATTCTAAAAACATCTTTCATGGCTTAAAATATACATACACACATTCAAAAACAAAATAAACACCCACTTATGCATGAGAGAAAGAAAAGAAAGTTACCTTGGTACACAACAACACACTTTTCCCTTTGAAAATGCTTCCTCTCCCTTGGCCACACACTCACAAGGATATAAGACTTGATTTCTTTAGGCTAAACACATTACATGGAAGCCAATCACACTCTTAGGACAATTTCTAAAGCTACACATGCATTAGAAAAACTAGGTGGCTCATATGGTTCAATTATGGTTCCATGAAGCACCTAATGAAACAACACCAATAATTCATGATCTTGGCTCCATTCTTTCCATCCATTTATGATTCTTAACTCCTTTTAAGGCTCTTGGAACCATCACACAATTAATTTAAGGAGCCTAACTATGTGTTGCTTTTTTAAGTTATCATATAAAACCTATACTACCCTCTCACTTCCTAGGCTTCCTAAATTTTGTTCAAGGCTTCCTCTCATACTCTCCCATCATATATGATATAAAACCAAGCTTAAAAGAAATTAAAACTATCCTTCGGTGCCTCTTCCACCCTAGGCCGAGGCTATGCTTCTTTAAGGGGACCAAGGAGTTGTTTTGATTTCTTTGATGGGAGAAGCATGTGGGAGGCCCTCTTGATGTCTTAGAAACTTATATGAACTCTTAAACATCTTAATTTATGGTTAAAACTCATCTTACAAATTAAGGTGCAACTAAAACCCTAGCTTTTCTATCCTGCAAATTCATAGTTCTTTCTTTGTTTCCTTTGCATATTCTTATTCTCCTCACTCATTTTCCTAAGATTCACCCTTGGATTGGTTCAGAATTCAACTCCTCTTTGTTGTCCATATATGGGGTGAAACACATTCTTACATGAACAAAGAAGAAGAAGCATGGAGATTAGCCTTTTACCTTGGTTTCCTAACCTTTCTTGGATGCTCTTCCTTTTGCTTGGCTTTTTCTCCTCAAATTCAAAATTTTTCCCACTAGTCTGTCCTTAAAATAGACCCAAAAGCTTCAATAAATCCATGGAAAGGAAGAGAAAAAGGAGGAGAAGGAATTAACTAAAAAGAAACTAAGAAAATTCATGAAGTTCCATACCTTTCACTTGGTTTTTTTTCTCATTTTTCCTCCTCCCTTGTACGCCTCACTCTCTAGGTCTCTTCTCTATTTTAAGGGAGAAATGAAGTCGGTTTAGGTAAGAGAAAGATGAGGTGTGACTTATATATAGGTGGAGTGTAACACCCGAGTTTTCGTAAATATGAGAACTCAAGGTTTCAAAATTTTTCTAAGTCCTCTAGCTATAGCAAGGATGTTGGTCGTTATAGTGAGGATGCCTGTTTGCCATAGCGAGAATGCTAGTTCGCTATATTGAATTCATGGCTCATACTAAATCTTAGGATTTTCTCACAATAGCGCCAACTGTAGCGAGAATGGGGGGACCTGGGACTGATAAGTGCTTACTGTAGCTAAGAATATTTCCTGCTATAGTGAGATTTAGTCCAAAAAATGTGAAAAAGTAGCTTTTGGCTTCTAGAAAACGTCTAGCTTCTTCTCCCTCATTTTAACTGACTTTGGTTGCTAAAAATAGATCCCTAAAGCTCTAGAAGTGGCACACCAAGGAGGAGAAAGAGAAGAAGGAAGAAACTAAGTAGAGGTATGGAATTCTAAGGCTTCCCATGGCTTGCCTCTTAGGAAACTTTGTTCTCCTCTCTTTGCTTTCTTTTTCCATGGTCTTGATGTTTGAGATGGGTCTATTTTAGTCTATATTCAGAAGGAGAAGACAGGTTTTTGAGAGAGGAGGTAAGGCAAAGAAAGAAGCCCTTGAAGAAGATAGGCAAGTAAGGGAATTATCTATGTATCTTTGCTTCTTCTTCTTCTTCTTTGCTCTTTAGTTGTATATTGTAACACTATAAATTCTACCTCATCTCATGCTTTTAAATGGCTTAATATCATGAATCATGTAGGTTTCCCATGAAAAAGCCAAAGAAATAATGATTAATTTTGTGTTGTATCGTATCTAAAATTTCCTTCAGTGTCACATGGACCGTGTGAGCTCATGCTATACATTCTCATATTTAATTACATCAATACAACTCATTTGCATCATAAAATCATGCCTACAACTCATGGAAACTAAAATGAAGCTCAAAATAAGCAAGTATATTTTCTGCCAGATTTGTCCTTTTTTCTGACCAAATTTTGGAAAATCACATCTAATTCTAGAAAAATTGAAATCATGCAATCTTGGTCATTATGGAAAGCTACAGATGTCCAATTCACACTAAAAATATGACCAGACTATAACATTAATTACAAAGGATATTTGACATCTAAAATGATCCAGAGGTTAGATTGCATTCTGGAACTATCATAGAACTCTATAGAAAACTTTGAAAATGTCCAATTAATTTCACAAAAATCCAATCCATGCAAAATGATACCAATCTGGAAAGTTGTAGATGTTAGCTAGAGAGGAAAAATATCTCTAGACCAGTTCATCTAGCACAGACTTCAGAATTTAATGGAACAATACTTTAGGTCGGGAAAAATTATTAATACTGGACAGAAATTTCAAAAATTCATATCTCCCTCTCTAGACCTCCAAATGAGGTTCTTCTAGTTAACGAGTCACTGTGATTGTCTAGTTTCTCTATATAAAATTTCATGACAATTGGACATCATTTGAGCCTTGTGTGACAGAATTCATTTTTGGACCAAATGAATAGTGCAGCAGACCAAAACCATAAAAATTGCCAACTTTGAAAAATTATTAAATATTTTGTAAACCTTAACTTCCCAAAAATCTCTCAATGAGACCTAATTGCATGCCAAATCTCAAATTAAGAACAATGCATTTGGCCAAAAAGTGACATAGGGTTCCATTATGGTCAAATTTGGCTTCATATGGGGTACCAAACTTGCCAAATGGCTTTTCCTTGGTTGTGACACTTTTTAGGCAAGTCTAAAAGCATATTTAAGACTTGTGTAAGCTACCCAAATGGTCCCAAACCTCATGCATCTCATTTTGGCCATTCAACCCACACTTATGCACATTTCCATCAAACAATAAAGTTACATACTTTAGCATTATATACTCAAAATATATGTTAGAGGTCATACATCATATCCATACATTTAAATATCACATAATATCATATTTACACATGTCTCAAGGGTCATAGACCATTTACAACACAATATACATCATGAAACTTCATTATGGTTCCAAAATGGAAAAGGCTAAGTATATGGTTTTCAATCTTCCTTCTTCATTGTTGTTGGCTCCCATTGCCATAACTACTTAGTCCACCTAGCATGTTAGAGCTATAGAGAGGAGGGGAAGGTATTCAAAGAATCCAAATAACTCATCTTCCTTTCAATCATACATAATATGTATAGAGCAAGCTTTAAAAATGCATGCATGGACATAATACAAATAATGAGCATTCAATAAGCAAATTTAGCATGTAACCAAGTTATATAAATCATTCAAGACCTCACCAAGTGTTTGGATTGTCTTCACACTTCTCCTCATGGATTTTGAACCTGCCTCGCCCATTCTTTGAGAGCTTTAGATTCAACTATACTCTTGGGAGCCCACTTTGCTTTTGGGAGACTCTTTATTTTGTCTCAACCAAATTCAAAGATTCTTGACTCATCGTTACTATGGTGAAGAGTTCTTGGCCTCTGCACACTCAAGCAAGCTCAAACAAATATCATGTATTCATTTAGAAACATAACATGGCATCAAGAATCATGACATATAAACATATGCTAGTATACTTTTCATATCTTGAAAACACTCATACACATATTCTAAGACAAGCAACACGTACATCCATGTATGAAAGAAGGTGGAGAGAGCTACCTTGTATACACTTACACACTTTTTCCTTGGATTTCAAGCCTCTTGTTTCGATCACACACCCACAAATTGGTGGAGATGGTTTCTCTTGGGCTATACAATTTATGGAAGCCAATTAGGTTCATGAAATACATTCCAAGGCCACACAATTAAGTTAAACATTAGATTGCCTTATAACCCCTATTATGGTCTATGAATGCACCTAATGAAGCAAAACCCCCCAAACCATTTCTAAGCCTTATTATTTCCTTTCAAATATGATTCTTAACTCCTTTTAAGCCTCTTGGAGTCATCATACCATTAAAATAAAGGGTCTAACATCATGTTGCTTCTTTAGGTCATAATATGAAACCTAAGGCATCAAATCAATTTCTATGAGTTGTAAATTTTTTCCAAGGCCTCCCCTCATTTTCATTCATCAAATATGACTCAAGAATGACTTTAGAAAAAATTAAAACTCTCCCCCACTACAAAAACCCTCTTTGGCCAAGACATAAGGCACCTTTAGGCTTATTGGGGATTTCTTTGTTTTCTTGAAGGAGGAAGCTTGTGGGGAGCATCTTAGGTGTCTCAAGAACTCATTTAAACTCTTAATTAAACCTATGAATCATTATACAAATTCATAATTTGGAAGGTGCACATAAAACCCTAGGTTTTGCATCTTGAATTCTAATGACTATTTCATGGTTTTCTTTACATATTCTTATTCTTGTCCATTAAATACCTAAGATTTTCTTAGTTGGGCTTGAAAATCAGATCCTCCTAGGGTTCTTAGTGTGTGTCGAAGTGGAGAAGAAAGGGAGATCAATATAGCTACCATAGGATGCATTTTTACCTTATTTCCTTGCTTAGCTTGGCTTTAATCTTGCTTTCTCTAAGCTCCTTTCTTCAAATCCGAAATTTCCCTTGAATTTCTCCCTTGAATCAGATTTATAAACTTCATTTTAATCCAAGGAAACAAAGAAGAAGGGAGGATAGGAGGTGTGGATGAAGAAAAGCAAGGAAAAACACCATGAAAACATACCTTAAAGTTGGATTTCTTCCTCCTTCTTCTTCCTCTTTTGGGCATCTCTCCCTTAGGATTTTGCTTCTAATTTGGGGCTGGAAAATCTGAAGTGAAATAAGGGCAAGTGTGAGGCACCACCTATATATAGGTAAGGAAAAGTGACTTTTTCAAAAATTTCAATTTTGCCTTTCGCACTTTGCAATTTCGTTTCTCCTTCGTTTTAGCTCTTTTTTTAGAACCGTCTTTTTCATTATAAAATTTAGGTTCCTAATTAAGAAAAATACCTTTAGAATCACTCAAATTAGAGCTAAAACATTCCTAAATGGATTTGATTTAAAAAGCCCTCCTATGTGAATTTTAAAAATTGCTCAAAATTACAAAAATGCCATTACGTTTCTTAGGTTTTTCGTCAAAATTTGTTTCTTCATTCTAGCTCCATTTTTACTTTTGTCTAAGGCTAGGATTTTCATTTTTAGAAGTCTAGAGTGTTACTCAAATTTTTTGGAACCTTAACTAATTCATTTCGAGGGACTTGCTTTGAAAATGTACCTATTTCTGTTGTTTAACGAAAATTGGACATGTGTTAGTTGACTAAAGGGGAGAGTTTGTTAGGGGGGAGGAAATTTTAATCAAAAGCAAGTGAGAAACCTAAGGTTTAGGCTATGGGATCAAGATGGTGCAAAGAAATCCAAGAAAGGACCTTTGAATTTCAAGATACAAATTTTAGGGATTTGTTGCACCATGGTTTGTGTGAAGCTTCCAAGTGGTATTTCCAATTATCTAAGAGTTAGTATGAGTTCATATGACATCAAGGAAGCCTCCTACATATATCTCCAATCAAAGAAACAAAACAAAGTCCTTAGGTGCCTTTTAGAACTATAATTGAAACAAATAAGAACATAAGCCTTTCTAGAGTGTGCGTAGTGTTAGAGTTTGTTTCAAAAGTATACTTGGGTCTAATTGATGTGTTTAGGCCAAAAAAATCCTACTTCACCCACTTGCAAGGGTGTAGCCAAAGGAAAGGAAAAGAAATCAAGCAAAAGTATGTGTAATTGCACTCAAGGTAGCCTTTCAACTTTTCTCTCTTGTATGTGTGTAGATGTTTTCTTGCTTTGGATGCTTGTTGTATGTGGTTGAACTATGAAAAGTATGCTTAGTTAGTAGGGACATGTGTGGTGCCACTTATGTATCTTGAATTTTTTTTATATGTGCATAAGACTTGAATAGACTTGGTAATGCAAAAAGTCCCTTAATAAGGGTAAGAATGAGCCAAAAGCCTTTTAGTATGGGTTAGACGAGCCAAAAGTCTCAAGAGGAGTGAGGCTTAGTTAAAAGTCCTAAAGTAAATATGTGAGGCTAACCAAGGTTTTGAGAGTCTACTTTGATATGTTTGAGACTTATGAAATGGAAACTATGTTCTTGATATGCATATGTAGCTCATAGACCATGCATGGCATTCTTTTGCATGAAATTACATCCATCATGTATGATTGAAAGTGTATAGGGCTATTGAGATTCTTTGAATCTCACTCCCTTCCCATTACCTAATATGTCTAGGTGGACCAAGTGAACAAAGAGATAGAGGCCACCAAGCTTGAAAAGAAGAGAATGACAATAGAGTTGTGCTATCTAATCATTTTGTAACTATATAGTTATCAAAGGATGTAATCTCTTGATGTATATGTTGTATAGACACTCGAGCATATGTAAATACATGAATTTATGATGTACATATGAAAATTGGAAGAAAATGAATGAAATGGCATATTTTTGACATTGAATGGCTAAAATTGCCTATGTATGCTTTGTGTGTACCTTTGAGTGGGAGAGTGAGTTTGTAAGATTTAGGTTTTTAGACCTTTGAGACATGTTTATTAGAATATTTTGAAGTTTTTCCACATGCCCAAGTGGTCTTGGTTCTAAGGGAAGGCCATTTGACATTCATATGAACCATTTTAGGACAAAAAATGACCTCTTTTGTGACTTGAACCCCAACCTAACCAAATGAGCGATTTTGAGGCTAAAATTTTGTATACATATAGATCTCATATAGATATTTTTTTTGGTCTAAGAACTACATCATTTGGAGGTTTATAAAATTTCTTATGATTTTTCAAAATTTATATCAGAAATTAGTTTTGGCATGGCCACTGTTCATGTGAGTGGTTCACATGGTCATATCATCTAAGGCTTAAACGAGGTCCAGTGGTTCTAAAATTTTACAAGGCCAAACTAAACATTAACAATGAGCTATAGCAGCTAGAAGCATCTCATTTGGAGGTCTAGGGAGAGAGAGAGGGAAATGAATTTTTGAAGTTAGAATTTACTATCAGTAACGTAGCAGAACCCCAAGTATTGTTCCATCGATTTTTGTTAGCCTAATGTCATTTTATGGATTTGGAGCTATTTTGTTCCCTAAATTAGACATCTATAGCTTTTCAAATTGGTATAGTTTGTTAAGTTTTGATTTTTATGGAATTAGTTATAAATTTTTGAAGTTCATATCAAAAATCTGTGACAGCAAACCAAAGCAGCTAGACCTTTCATGCTTTTCTATTGTCAAACATGGTCTAGTTGGGCTTCTCATGCCTAGAATTATTTTTATCCTATAGTAGACATCTGGAGCTTTATGGTAAGCTATCATTTGCCTCATTTCAATTTTTCTAAAATTATGATTTTACAAAGTTGGTAGCAGAAACTTGACTTTTGGAACCAAGGCAAAAACTTTATTTTTCTAATGTGGGGCTCCAAATCTGAATTACATGAGATGTTTCATGATGTTTATGACTTTTGAAGATAAAATACAAGTAGGGGATGATATTGGGGAGTCCATAAGTTCTATAGAGCAAAATTTGAATAGTTAAAGTGCTACGTAACGCTATAAAATCCCATGATTTCAATCCATTTTCTTCTTGAAACCCATGTATGAAGCATGTATGGAATATAATGTATGGGAAAGTGAGGCTAGAATGATATGGTGTTACATGGAGAGACAAAATTGTTCTAAAGAAGTTCCATTTACATCCCATAAACTTAGCATTTTTGTTTCTGATTTATTTTAGCTCCTTTTTTAGAACTGTCTTTTCCATAATAAAATTTAGGTTCTTAATCTTATATAATACCTTTAGAATCACTTAATTTGGAGTTAAAACCTTCCTAAATAAAAGGGTCAAAGTTCAGGTTAACTAATGTTAAAAAACATATACTGGAGGTGTTTAAACTATCCCAAGACTTCTTATGATTTTTAGGGCCTCTAAGAACTCCGAAGAGCTTAATTTTTCATTTAAAAAGTCCTCATGTGACTATTCTAAAAATTATCCAAAATTATGAAAATGTCATTATGTTACATAAAAATTTTGTTAAATTCTATCTGGTTATTTTAAGTTCTGCTTCAGGGCACCCCTAGCCTCCTATTTTCATCACTTAATGTCTAGATCATCATTCTAATTTTTTTAGGCCTTAACCAATTCATTTCAGAGGACTTACTTTTAAAATGTATGCATTTCCATTATTTTTACGAAAATCAGACATTACAAATTCAACAAGGCTTTAGTTTCACAAATAAACCATAACGCCACTTATACCAATTCACTGATGTAGCAAATTAGTTCAATTAACTAGATAATGAAATGCCACTTATGCCAACAACATATCAAATTAATTTCTATGCTCAGTTATTAGTATTCATCCTTTAGAGGATAATGATTCCTTTTTACTAAATGGCACAAGCTAACAAGAAAGAAATGTGAAAAAAAATAATGACTATGAATTTATAAAAATCAAAGTGAAAAACAAACACAAAGAACCATTGATTTCCATGCTCACTTGGAAAAACAAATTATCTAATAATTCCATTAACCTATAGCTTAATGTAGAACTTTAATCTTCAAGTAGATTAAGGATGTATGCTATAGATCTGAGCTTAAGAATTAAAGGTGCTCTTATTAGGATGCAGATCTTCAAATGCATGGTTCATTTGAGAAGAAAGTTTTTTCCTCAAAATGGATCAAGTGATAGATCACTTGTAAAAAAACTAATTCTATAAGCTAAACGCTCAAATGGTGAGGTAGCTTGAAGTAAAAAGTTTAATTAACAAAAATCTACCTTGATGCTTTGTGCTTTATGTAAAGATTATTTTAGCATCTATAGTCTGAGCTACATGGAGGATGGAAAGGTGCTTTGTTATGAAAGAATGAAGATGAGGAAACAAGAATGCAAAAGGTTGCATTTTTTTTCTTATCAGACCATGAAATAGTATGCATAGTGGTGTTGAATAGAGGGCCATGATAAGGAAATAGATGCGTCTCTATGGAATAAATGAAATGCACCATTTCATTTAATATGAAATGGTGCATTTTAGGTGTAAAAGTAAGCCAATTGTTAAGGTGGAAAAAGTAGGAGATTTAGACATACAGCTAAACCTTTTATATGAGCATGTAGATAGAAAGTAATGTCATTGATGCCAACTATTTAGCAAATAGAGGAAGGACAAACCTCTTCAAAAGAAAGGTTTTTGGAAGCTTTTTAACAAGAAAAGCTTTTATGGTCACCATGATTATTCTAAGTTGGAAATATTATGGGCTTGGTAAAATCACAACAGTTCAAAGATTTTGGTTGTTAATATGTACATATTGTCCATATTCTTTTTTAATAGAAACTAAGCAATCATTAGACAATATATTTAAAAGGTTCATACTTTAGCTATTGTAAGGCTTTTCATTTTAATGCAATTGGTCAAAGGAGTGGACTATTTTTAGGATGTTACGAGAAGTGTAACTGTCAACTAATAGATGCCTCTCCTCACCAGTTACATTTTGTAATAACTGGTAACTCCTAAACTGAAATGAACTTGATAAATAGAGAAGAGAATACTTTAAAGCAAGGAAAAATAAGTTTAAATGAGACTAAGATGTTAATTAGAACATCTAAGAATGTGAATTAAAGCCCAATATTGGTCCAGACAAGAGCCAAAATGGCTAAACGGAAAGCTGCAAAGGCTAGTGGCATTTTCATAATTTTGGGAAAGTTTTAGAAAACTCAAAGAAGAGATCTCTAAATGGGAAAATTGAGTTTTCTAGGTTTCAAAGGCTCTAAAAACCATAAGAACTCCTGGAATAATCAAAACCCCTCCAGTTTGCATTTTTGGTCATTGGTTGACTAAAACTTTGAGTAAATCATTTGGGAAGGTTTTAAATCTAATTTGAGTGAAACTAAGGCCATGTTATGAATTAAAGGATTTAAATTTTATGATGAATAAGACAATTTTCAAAAAGGAATTGAAATGAGACCAAATGGAAAGAACTAAGATGAGAGACTAAATTATAATTTTGGAAAATGTTGTAAATGGACCCCTAGGCTTATTAAATCACATCCCCTTTTTCTCCAGCCCTCACTGCTGACTTGCTTCTAGTCTAAACAAATTTTAAGAGAGTCTCAAGAGGTGCACCAAAGGGGAGAGCTAAGGGAGGAAAAAGAAGTTTGAAAAGGGTAAGATTTGGTCACTTTTTAATGCTCTTTCCTTTACTAACCTCTTCTTCTTTTTCTCCTTTCTTTCCCCATGGTTTTAATGGTTTGTTTGGGCATGTTTTAGGACTAGTTCAGTAGAGGAGAAGGAGAGATTGAAAGGAAGTTTTGAAGCACAAGAAAGAGCACTTGAAAAGTTTCCAAATAAGGTAAATACGCATGGTCTCTCTTGCTCCATCTTGCTCCTTCTCTTCTTATGTAATTATGCTAGATCAGGGGTGGTATATGTAACACCATATTTATTTACCTCATCTCATGACATTCTTGCTTTCCTTTCCTTAGACTAGCATATTTTCTCAAGAAAAAGCAAAAAAAAAAAAAGGATTATTTTACATTACGTCACATATAAATTTTTTATTTCATGTCACATGGACCATATGAACTCATCCATCTCACTCTAATATTTAAATATACAAATACAACTTATAACCATCTTAAAAAGTGGCCAAAAACTCGAGCTAATGTAGTATATACATGAAAATAGCATGTGCAACCTTGGGTTGGTATTTCAGCTTTCCATCATGAACTTTGAAAAATCATAACTAATTTAGAAAAATAGAAATCAAGCACACTATACTATTCTAGAAAGATACAGATATCTACATTATTCTAAAAATAAATGAAGACCATAACAGGGATGTCTAGCCATCGAAAATTGATGGAATAGTAACCGAGGTTGCCTATCACTAAACTTCAAAGATTCATATCTCCTTGCTTAGGTGTCCAATTAGGGTGATCTCACTGACCATAGAAATATTATCATGTATAGGTTATGCCTATAAAATTTAATGAGCATTGGATACCATTTGTCCCTTGAATGACACAACACAAGAGACTAACCATATGAACAGTGCTTATACCAAAACAGCATAAAAATGGCAATTTCAAAAAATCATAATTAATTCCATAGAGCTCTAAATAATTTGATCTTTATCTTTCGAAAGAGCTTTGAATGAGATCTATATGTACGTCAAATTTCATGGGCAAATTCATTCAGTTGGTCAGATCTTGACATTGGGTTGCAAAAATATTGTTTTTGTGTCTTCAATTGGTCTCAAATGGTCCAATTCTACTTCTAAGACACCCATGGCCACTTGAGCATGTGGGAAGACACCAAAATGGTTTACTAAACATGTTTCAAAGTTGCACAAACCTAGATTTCATAAACTCGCACTCTTGCCCCAAGGTATACACAAGATCACATAAGTCATATCTTGCCATTCAATGCCCAAAAATTTCTATATCATACATATGACATCAATTCTCATTCATACACAATATATTCATATATTTATATATGTTCATGAGGTCATATATCATATACAACAAGGGGTTACATCATATGCCATTCATATGGCTACAAAATGGACATTTCCACATACTTTGTTATCAATCTCCTTCCTTTATGCTAGGTGGCTCCCATTTCTTGGCTCACTTAGTCCACCTAGTCATGTTTGACAAATGGGGAGGAAGGGATGAGATTCTAAGAATTTCAATAGCTCTTTTTCCTTTGAACCATACATAAAGAATGAAAATCTAATTTTAAAAGTGCATGCATGGATATCATGGAATATTTCTAGCATTCAAGAAGTCATATGAAACATACATAGGCTTGCCAAGCAAGTGGTTTAGCCTCACCCATTTTCTTTAGGGATTTTGGACTTACCTCACCCATTTTCTTAAAGGCTTTTAACTAAGCCTTAATCTTGGGAGACTTTTAGCTTTGTTTTAACCATTCTTAAAGGTTTTTGGCTCATTCTCACCATGATTAGGGGACTTTTGGCTTCATTACACTCAGGCAAACCAAAGCAAGTTCACAAACATCATTTGAATGCATAACATGACATCATGGTACCATAGCATTTAGACACTTGCTAACACATTTTTTATGGTTCAAAACATACATACACACATTCAAAGATAAGATAAACATCCACTCATGCATGAGAGAAAGAAGAGAGAGCTACGTTTATTACAAATGCACACTTTTCTTCTTGAACTTGGTTCTTCTTCCTGAGCCATACACACAAAAGAAGGTGGAACTTGGTTCTTTTAGCCTAGACACATATTATGAAAGCCAATTACACTCTTTGAACAATTTATAAAGCCACACACTCATTAGGAAAGCTAGCTTGTTTCTAAGGTTCATTTATGATTCCATAATGCACCTAATGAAGCAACCATAAGAAAAAATCATTTTTGCTCCATTCTTTCTATCCATCTAAGGTTCCTAACTCCATTGAAGTCTCTTGGAGTCATTACACCTTCATTTTATGGAGCTTAGCTTGGTGTTGCTTCTTTAAGTCATAATATGAAACCTATGATACCATCACACTATCCCTGACTTCTAAAATTCTTTCAAGACTTCCTCTCATCCTATCTCATCATATGTGACTCAAAATCAAGCTTGGAACAAATTAAAACTATCTCTTGGTGCTCTAACCTCTCTAGGCCGTGGTTATGTACTATAAGAACACCAAGTGAGTTTGTTTTGTTTTCTTGATGGGAGATGCATGTGGGAAGTTTCTTAGGGATCTTAGGAGCTTATATAAACATTCATCTAGGCCTAAGGATTCTTGTATCAAAATAGAGTTTTAAAGGAACACTTAAAACCCTAACTATGCTATCTTGAAATCTAATGATTATTTGATTGTTTCCTTTGCATATTCTTGTTTTCTTCCCTTATTTTTCTAAGATTCACTCTTGGTTTGGCTAGAAATTTAATTCCTTAGGGCTGGTATTATATGGAGCAAAAATCACAAGAAGAAGAATAAGAGAAGTCAAGCTTGAAGCATGACAAATTACCTTAGTTTTTGGCTTTCTTTTGCTTGTTCTTCTCCTTAGTTGGATTCTCCTCTCCAAAATAAAAAATTCCTTCCTTGATCTGACCTCAAAGTAGACCTAAAAGTTTCAATAAAACCATAGGAAACAAGGGAAGATGGAGGAAAAGGAGTTTGCTAAAGAGAAACCAAGAAAATCCATGAAAAACTATACCTTTTCCTTGCTTTTTCTTTTCCCTTTCTCCTTTCCCTTGTCTGCCTCACTCCCTTCCTTCTTTCTTTGGTTTAGGGCAGAAATAAAATGAGCTAAGGGAAGAGTGGGGCATGGTCATATATATAGCTAGGGTTTAAGACTTGCTTTCAAAAATTTCAATTTTGTCCTTTAGTCTTGGCATTTTCGTTTCCAGTTCATTTTAGCTCATTTTTTAAAACCATATTTTCCATCATAAAATTTAGGTCCTTAATATTATAAAATACTTTTGGAATCACTCAAATTGGAGCTAAACCTTCTTAAATAAAAGGGTTAAAGTTTGGGTCAACTAATGTTAAAAAACATACACCAAAGGGGTTTTAACTATCTCGGGGTTTCCTATGGTTTTTAGAGCCTCTAAGAACCCAAGAAAACTCAAATTTTCCATTTAAAAAGCCCTCTTATGAGAGTTTGAAAATGACAAAAATACCATTACATTATGTATCTATTTCATTAATTTTTGTTTGATTATTTTTGCCTCTATTTTAGGGTACCTCTGGCCTCTTAATTTCATTACTTAACATCTATATCACTATTCTAATTTTCTGGACCTTAACCAATTCATTTCAGAGGACTACTTTGAAAATGTATCTGTTTCTATCATTTTTACGAAAATAGGACATTACAGTATATTAGAGACTTTATCTTAACCCAAACTTGATAGAAATGAGGGTTTTGAAGCCTAAGGAATCTAAGGAAGTAATTAGAATTAAAAAAGAACCATTAGAAAGGAACTTCTAGAAATTAGGGATTTTGTTGCACCTTGGCAATTCTGAAACTTTCCAGTGGTAGCTTAGGTTGTTTAAGAGTATGCATAAACTCCCAAGACATCTAGGAACCTTTATGGATAGCAATTTCCCCAGGAAAATGAAGAAAACTCTATAGGCTCTTAAACTAGGTGTGTGTAACACCATAGATTCTAGTCCATCTCATACATTTGAATGGCATAATATCATGAACTATGTAGGATTTCCATGGGAAAAGCGAGAAAAGTGGGATTATTTTCGCATTGCGCTATGTCTAAAAATTCATTTTGGTGTCACATTGACCATGTGAGCTCATACTATACATCTTCATATTTAATTGCATCATTAAAACTCATTTAGATCCCAAAAATATGCCTCCAACCCATGGAAACCGAAATGGAGCATGAAAATTTGGAGATCCATTTTCGGCCAGAATTGGCCTCTTTCCTGGGCAAATTTTGAAAACTCATAACTAAATCTAGAAATTTCTAAATCATACAATCTTGGTCATTCTAGAAAGCTTCAGATGTCTAATTCATACTAAAAATATGCCCAGGTAATAAATTCATCACACAGGATGTTTGACATCCAAGAAGATATAGAGTCGCTGACTTCCTGGGCTGTTACTCAATTTACTGATACAAAATTCTGAAATTCATAACTAATTTTAAAAAATTCGAAATCACACAAATTTAGTCACTCTGGAAAGCTACAAATGTTAATGTGACACTAAAAATAATTACAGAATGAAACAGATACGTTTAGACATCCAAAACTGATGGAACAGTGATTGAGCTCTGGAGACGCCACTATTACTGACAGCAAACTTCAAAAATACATAACTCTTTGCTCAGACCTCTAAATGAGGTGATCTTAGTAGCTAGAGAAATATTATGACTTCTAGTTCATGCATATAAAATTTCATAAGCATCGAACACCATTTGGCTATTGAGTGACACAAAAATCAAATCTGCCAATATGAACAGTGCACATACCAGAAACCATAGAAAATCCAAATTTTGAAAATTCATCAAATATTCTCTAGACCTCCTAAAATTATGATCTTTAGCTTCCCAGAAAGCTCTTAATGAGACCTAATTTTATGCCAAATTTCAGGGCAAGACTAATGCATTTGACTAAAAAGTGATGTAGGGTTCCATTATGGTCAAATTTGGTTCCATATGAGGTACCAAATTTGCCAAATGGCCTTCCCTTGGTTGTGGCACCTTTTGGGCAAGTCTAAAAGTATATTTGAGACTTGTGTGAGCTACCCAAATGGTCCCAAACCTCATGCATCTCATTTTGCCTATTCAACCCATACTTATGCATATTTCTAATATACTCTCATATTGCACACTTTGGCATTACATACTCAAAATAGGTTCTAGAGGTCACACATCATATCCATACATTTAAAAAGCATATAATATCATATTTACACATGTCTCAAGGGTTATAGCCCATTTATTTACATCATATATATCATATGGTACAATCATGGTCTTAAAGTGACAAAAGCTAAACACATGATTGTCAATCTCCTTCCTTTAGTGTTGTTGGCTCCTATTAGTATATCCACTTAGTTCACCTAGCATGTTAGATCATTGGAGAGGAGGGGATGAGATTCAAAGAATCCCAATAGCTCATCTCACATTCAATCATACATAATATGTGTAAGGCAAGTTTCATAAATGCATGCATGGAGGAAATAGAAGTCATAGATATTTTAAAAGCAAACTTAGCATGTAAATCAATCATACAAGACATTCAAGAGCTCACTAAGTGTTTGGATTGGCCTCATACTTCTCCTCATGGATTTTGGACTTACCTCACCCACTTTTTGAGTACTTTGGACTCAACCATACTCTTGGGAGCCCACTTTGCTTTTGGGAGACTCTTTACTTTGTCTCAACCAAGCTCAAGGGTTCTTGGCTCATCCTCACCCAAGGGAAGAGTTCTTAGCCTCTCCGCACTCAAGCAAACTCATACAAACATCATGAAATTATTTAAACATAACATGGCATCAAGGATCATGACATGTAAAGGCATGCTAGCATACTTTTCAAAGCTTTAAAATACACATACACACATTCTAAAACAAGCTAAACAGACATCCATGCATGAGAGAAGGTGGAGAGAGCTACCTTGCACACAATCACACACTTTTTCTTTTGGACTCACGCCTCCTCTTTTGGCCACACACCCACAAATTGGTGGAGATGGTTTCTCTTAGCCTAGACACAAATTATGGGAGCCAATTAAGTTCATGAACCACACTATAAGGCTACACAACTTAATGAAATACTAGATTGCTCTATAGGTTCTATTATAGTCTATATTGGCACCTAATGAAGTAACACCCCTCAAATGATTTCTAGGCCTCATTCTTTCTTTTCAAATATGATTCTTGACTCCTTTTAAATCTCTTGCAGTTGTCATATTGTGACGACCCTAGTTTCTAATCTCAATAGTTAAGGTTAAACATGCTATTATTAATTAATGATCAAGGTTTGGGGTTACTACAATTAATTACTTTGCGAAAATATAGAGAAAATTTAAACCTTGATACTACTAGGATCATCAACTAACAACCATAACGGGAAGATGCCTAAAGGGTTTGTACCATTATTAAAGGTTTAGGATTCACCCATTAATCAATTTCAACCCATAAAACGTCTCACCAATGTCCCATACCATACCCTAACATTATCCTTTCTGAAATTTAGGTTTTTAGGTCAAATATAGGTGTTTGGGGACCTGCGCCACGGCCTGGGACTTTTTCGTCGCGGCTAAGTTGGGTTCTGGAGCTCAAAAACCAAGTTTTTAAACTTGCGCCGCAGCTCAGAACTTCTGCGCCGCGGCCCAGTTACTCTCGAGAAATTTCCTGCGAGTTGGATCTGCGCCGCGGCCAACCTATGTGGCACCGCGGCGAGTTTTGCTACTGTAATCTCCCTAATTAATTTTCTCGACTCGCGCCGCGGCGGGACTTCTTGCGCCGCGGCGAGGTTACGTTCTGTCACCCCTTGGGCGATTATTTTCACTCCGCGCCTCGACGAGATTTCTCAAGCCGCGGCGTCCCTCGCCACTGTCACTCCCTAGGCCGCGGCGAAGCCTTCTTGGCCGCGGCGTGACTCCCTTCTGTAGCTGTTTTCACTATATTTCGCCCAATACACTCCATTTCTCTTCTTAGGGACACCCTAAGGTCACTTGCCCTCATTTTATATGGCTCTAATGGCATTTATCTACCTTATTTATTTAGCTGTGCTTCCATTTCCAATTCAAAACTTATATGCCCATTTCTTTCCTCTAATTACCTCCTATTAGCAAGTTTATGGAATAATAACAACACCGATCATACACCGTTGATACTTAACATTAGATACACTTTCCGTTATTAGCCAATTACTGTCATAAGGTTCAATTCCATGATAATCGAATTACATATACAATCCCTATACTTGGCAACTCATGATGCAATGCAGCAATGATACAAAACCAACAATTTAATTACAATACATTTTTGTCAAAGCTCCTAAACCTATGCATTACCAAAGCATTTAATAGTCTTCCATTAATTTCTTCCTCGACACTAAGAGGTCCGGTCCCTGAAAATGTTAGCCCACAACGGGGTGAGATATACAATCTTAGTAACAAAAGGAAATTTCCATCTATATGCATAAGTCAATCAATCCAAAACAATCTCATGTCATCAATATCAGAATTGTAACACCCCGAAATTAATTAAGGTGTTAATCATGGATTAAGATTAATTAAAAATAATTAATAGGGATGGTTGGGCAAGTTGAGTAAATAGGGATTTTAGATAGATAAATTATTAATATGGGCTTGAGAATTAATTGAGATAGAAACTTCACCTAGGCCCAAATTAATGAGATGTGATAAGAGACTAATGGAGGCCTAATGAATTAGGGGCAGACCCAAACTAATTTAATGAGATAGAGGCCCAAGATTTATCTTATATAGGCTCAATTAAGTGGGCCAATAACCCTTGTGCAGACCCAAGCCCTTGAGCCCTTCAAATTGGGCCCAAACACCATTAAATTTCAGCAACCCAATGTATAAAACTGGCCCAATGAAATTCTGCAGCCCAACAATTGAAAACTGGCCCAATAAGCAAAATCTGAAAACCCATTGGGTTTGGACTTGGAGCAACCCATGACCCAGCCTTTTGACCCAACTTAAACCCATCTAAACCCTAGTGCTTCAGCCACTTTCCCCCCCATTTGCTGAAACACAAAGTGAAATTCGGAGGTGGAGACGGAGGCTAGGGTTGGGGGCAAGAATTCTGCATTTTCACCCACTTAGAGCAAGATTTGGCCAAGGTAATAGTTATACAACTTAATCCCCTCATCTTTCTTTTCAATTTGGTCCGATTAGTTTTTCATTTGGAGTAATTTCATTATACCCAAAATCTGAAATGTGGGTGTTTGGGGATTTCCTTGAGGAAATTCGTAGGTTGAGGTTGGGGTTGGTATTAGGTGAGTTTAAACCCCCATTTTGATGCATTTTCTGTTAGTTTGAGACCCCTATAGTCGACCTATGATATGGGCTCTGGTTTTATGTGAAATTACCCAGAAATTGGAGTGAACTATGGCAATTTCGGGTGAGGGAGAGTTGGGATCCGAAATTAAACCCCTTGGTAATTAGGTGAGTAACCTCTAGTCTGTCATTAGTAGTTCAACTATTTGGATATTTGATTGTGATTAGAAATGATGATAATTATGCTTGTTATAGGCCTGGTATGCATTTGGATTATTATGGTAGCTAAGGGAAGAGTAATTGGCTTCATTGAGGTAACTGGGTTATTTTCCTAATTCCATGTATATACTCATGTTAATTTGCTTTTTGTTACACATGCTTGATTTTGAAATGTTAAATGACTGGTTGACTACTTGATTGTTATTGTGATTGGACCTTGTGAGTCCATGGTGGAGCTGTGGTGCGGCTGCCACCCGTGCATGTGTTACGATCGAGCACCGAGTATGATCAACCCCAGATGCACTGAGCCCTGGTTATGCTCAATAGGGAGTAGGTGCCGTGGACGGGCCTCTCTCGGTGTTATTGGCCATTAACATGTTATGTGTGATTACTGGTATGGGACAGTAATCATTGGTAGCTCAACTAGTTCATTTGCCACTTGAATTGATGATTCTGATATTGATGACATGAGATTGTCTTGGATTGATTGACTTGTGCATATAGATGGAAATTTCCTTTTGTTACTGAGATTGTATATCTCACCCCGTTATGGGCTAACATTTTCAGGGACCGGACCTCTTAGTGTCGTGGAAGAAATTAATGGAAGACCATTAAATGCTTTGGTAATGCATAGGTTTAGGAGCTTTGACAAAAATGTATTGTAATTAAATTGTTGGTTTTGTATCATTGCTGCATTGCATCATGAGTTGCCAAGTATAGGGATTGTATATGTAATTCGATTATCATGGAATTGAACCTTATGACTGTAATTGGCTAATAACGAAAAGTGTATCTAATGTTAAGTATCAACGGTGTATGATCGGTGTTGTTATTATTCCATAAACTTGCTAATAGGAGGTAATTAGAGGAAAGAAATGGGCATATAAGTTTTGAATTGGAAATGGAAGCATAGCTAAATAAATAAGGTAGATAAATGCCATTAGAGCCATATAAAATGAGGGCAAGTGACCTTAGGGTGTCCCTAAGAAGAGAAATGGAGTGTAGGGGGCAAAATATAGTGAAAACAGTTACAGAAGGGAGTCACGCTGCGGCCAAGAAGGCTTCGCCGCGGCCTAGGGAGTGACAGTGGCGAGGGACGCCGCGGCTTGAGAAATCTCGCCTCGAAGCAGAGTGAAAATAATCGCCTAGGGGGTGACAGAACGTAACCTCACCGCGGCTCAAGAAGTCCCGCCACGGCGCGAGTCAAGAAAATTAATTAGGGAGATTACAGTAGCAAAACTCGCCGCGGCGCCACATAGGTTGGCTGCGGCGCAGATCCAACTCGCCGCGGCGAAAGTCAGGAAATTTCCCGAGAGTAACTGGGCCGCGGCGCAAAAGTTCTGAGCCGCGGCGCAAGTTTAAAAACTTGGTTTTTGAGCTCTAGAACCCAACTTAGCCGCGGCAGAAAAGTCCCAGGCCGTGGCGCAGGTCCCCAAACACCTATATTTGACCTAGAAACCCAAATTTCAGTAAGGATAATGTTAGGGTATGGTATGGGGACATTAGTGAGATGTTTTGTGGGTTAAAATCGATTAATGGGTGAATCCTAAACCTTTAATAATGGTACAAACCCTTTATGCATGTTCCTGTTATGGTTGTTAGTTGATGATCCTAATAGTATCAAGGTTTAAATTTTCTCTATATTTCCGCAAAGTAATTAATTGTAGTAACCCCAAACCTTGATCATTAATTAATAATAGCATGTTTAACCTTAATTATTGAGATTAGAAACTAGGGTCGTCACAAGAATCATCAATTCAAGTGGCAAATGAACTAGTTGAGCTACCAATGACTACTGTCCCATACCAGCAATCACACATAACATGTTAATGGCCAATAACACCGAGAGAGGCCCGTCCACGGCACCTACTCCCTATTGAGCACAACCAGGGCTCAGTGCATCTGGGGTTGATCATACCCGGTGCTCGATCATAGCACATGCACGGGTGGCAGCCGCACCACAGCTCCACCATGGACTCACAAGGTCCAATCACAATAACAATTAAGTAGTCAACCAGTCATTTAACATTTCAAAATCAAGCATGTGTAACAAATAGCAGATTAACATGAGCATATACATGGAATTAGGAAAATAACCCAGTTACCTCAATGAAGCCAATTACTCTTCCCTTAGCTACCATAATAATCCAAATGCATACCAGGCCTATAACAAGCATAATTATCATCATTTCTAATCACAATCAAATATCCAAATAGTTGAACTACTAATGACAGACTAGAGGTTACTCACCTAATTACCAAGGGGTTTAATTTCGGATCCCAACTCTCCCCCACCAGAAATTGCCATAGTTCACTCCAATTTCTGGGTAATTTCACATAAAACCAGAGCCCATATCATAGGTCGACTATAGGGGTCTCAAACTAACAGAAAATGCATCAAAATGGGGGTTTAAACTCACCTAATACCAACCCCAACCTCAACCTACGAATTTCCTCAAGGAAATCCCCAAACACCCACATTTCAGATTTTGGGTATAATGAAATTACTCCAAATGAAAAACTAATCAGACCAAATTGAAAAGAAAGATGAGGGGATTAAGTTGTATAACTATTACCTTGGCCAAATCTTGCTCCAAATGTGAGAAAAGATGGAATTAAGTCAAGAACCCTAGCCTCCACTCCTCACCTCCGAATTTCTCTTCTATTTTTGTGTTTCAGCAAATGAAGGGGAAAGGTGGCTGAAGCATTAGGGTTTAGATGGGTTTAAGTTGGGTCAAAAGGCTGGGTCATGGGTTGCTCCAAGTCCAAATCCAATTGGGTTTCAGATTTTGCTTATTGGGCCAGTTTTTAAGTGTTGGGTTGCTGAAGTTTAATGGATTTTGGGCCTAATTTGAAGAGCTCAAGGGCTTGGGTCTGCACAAGGGTAATTGGGCCACTTAATTGAGCCTATACAAGATAAATCTTGGGCCTCTATCTCATTAAATTAGTTTGGGTCTGCCCCTAATTCATTAGGCCTCCATTAGTCTCTTATCACATCTCATTAATTTGGGCCTAGGTGAAGTTTCTATCTCAATTAATTCTTAAGCTCATATTAATAATTTATCTATCTAAAATCCCTATTTACTCAACTTGTCCAATCATCCCTATTAATTATTTTTAATTAATCTTAATCCATGATTAACACCTTAATTAATTTCGGGGTGTTACACATATCATCAAAACAAAAGGCCTAGCACCATGTTGCTTCTTTAGGTCATAATATGGAACCTAAGGCACCAAATCACTTTCTATAAGTTCTAAATTTTTTTCCAAGGCCTTCCCTCACTTTCATTCATCCAATATGACTCAAGAATGGCCTTAGAAAAATTTAAAACTCTCCCTAGCTAGGAGAACCCATCTAGGCCGAGGCTGTGAAGCATATTGGGTTCCATGGAGCTTTCTTTGTTTTCTCAAGGGAAGAAGCATATGGGGAGCATCTTAAGGATCTTGGGAGCTCATTTAAACTCTTAATTAGGCCTAGGAATCATCATATAAAGTCAGATTTTACAAGGTGCAATAGAAACCCTAGAATTTGCATCTTGAAATGTAATGGCTTTTTAATAATTCCCTTTGTATATTTTTAATCTCCACACCCTTTTTCCTTAGATTCATGCTTGGTTCTGCCTAAAAATCATCTCCTCCTAGGGGTTTCTCAAGTGGGGCGAAATGGTGGAGAAGGGCACCAAAAATGACAACCACAGGAAGAGAAATTACCTTGTTTTCTTGCTTTTTCTCACTTGAATCTTGTGTTCTTTGAGCTCCTCTCTTCAAATCTGAACTTTCCCCTCAATTTCTCCCTTAAAACAGATTTATAAACTTCATTATAATCATAGGAAACAAAGGAGAATGGAGGAGAAGAGGTTTGGAAGAGAAAGAGCATGAAAAACTACTAATTTCCATACTTTAAGCCTTTGATTTCTCCTCCTTTTCTTCCCCTTCTTGTGAGCCTCATCCCCTAGGGTTTTCTTCTGGTTGTAGGCAGAATATGGTCGTGCATAATGAAGGGAGGAGAAGGGTGCATCATATATATAGGTGGGAATAAGTTACACTTTTCAAAAATTTCCATTTTGCCCTTCACACTTTGCATTTTCGTTTCTCCTTCGTTTTAGCTCCTTTTTTAGAACCATCTTTTCCATTATAAAATTTAGATTCCCAATCAAGAAAATGGCTTTGGAATCACTCAAATTGAAGCTAAAACCTTTCCGAACAGATCCGTCAAAATTCGAGTATACTGACGTTGAAAAATATCCACCGGAGGGTCTTTAGCTGTCCCGGGGCTTTCCATGGTTTTTAGGGCCTCTGAGAACCTCGGAGAACTTAAAACTTTCATTTAAAAAGCCCTCTTGTGTATTTTTCAAAAAGTGCCCATATTTACGAAAATGCTACTGCCCTTTTGGCAAATTTTCTTTTTCACTCTAACCTTGATTTCTAAGAAACTCAAAGCTCAAATCTTCATTTTCTAATATTTAAAATTTTATTATAATTTTAGTTGGCCCCAATTCCTTCTATTTCAAGGACTTCCTTTTGTATCTGGCCCATTTCTGCCATTTACAGAGAAAGCGAACATTACGTTTTTCACGTTTACAGCAGGACGGGATGTTACAGTGTGCATCTTGGCCAAGAGGGATATCATATATCTAAGGAGATTTTTCTTTGATTCCAAGGATAGAAATGGCTTAGATATGAATAATAAACATCAAAGGAACTATTGGCTTGAATTTAGAAACCATATTTTGAAAGTTGGAAGTTAGGTTCCCTTTTTAAGACATAAAGAAGCAACTTGAGTTTGGCTCCTTGGATTGAATTTGTGATGGCTCTAATGACTTTCAATAGAGTCATGTGACTTAGAATGAGTGAGAAATAGGAGCTAAGACCTTGAATTTTATAAGTTTCTTCATTATACCCTTGTATGGAACCACAATGGTGTCATAAGCTAGATGTAGCTCATGTAATGTTTATGTAAGGCTAGAGTTTGTTCCAATGATGTATTTGTATTTTGTTTGATGTGTCTAGGCCAAGTGAATCAAATCCCTTTTAAATGTGGGTGTGAGGTTGAGCCAAAGACATAAGAAAGTAAAGACAAGTTTGTGCTTCTTGCATAGCTCTCCATCCTTTATTATGTGCATTTCTTAGTTGTATGATTGTCATTAAATTCTTTTATGTGTGTTTAAATCATGAGACATGCCATTTACTATTGGTTTGTTGCTATGGTACCATTATACTTCTTGATTTACTTTTGAAATGTGAGATTGCTCTTTGTGGGTGAGGTTGTGCCAAAAGGCCCTTGAATTGGGTAAGGTGAAGCTAAAAGTCCCTAAGGATGGGTGAGATTAGGCCAAAATTCTTAAGGATAAGTGAGACTAAGTCAAAAGTCCCTAGAAAGTGGGTAAGGCTAATCCAAAAGTCCCAAATAATAAGGTGAGGCTAGACCAAAAGTCCCTAAAGTTTATTCTTGGCTTTAACACATGTGTATGACATGAAAATTATGATTTGAATGATTCTTGGAAGTATTTATGGCATGCTTGTATTCTTTGACATGAGTATATGCCTTGTATGTTTACTTAAAAGGGTGTAAGAGCTATTAAGATTCTTTGAATCTCACTCTCCTCCATTTTCTATTTAACCATGTCTAGGTGAAGTCCAAGGAAGCAAAAATGGGAGCCAAGGAATATGATTTGTAACATTTTGACAATAGAATAGCTCTTGACATAATTAAATGTCAAAGTTTGTATGTATGGGTTATTTTTTAGATGTAAACCTTTGAGCAATTGCTAAAGTATGTACGTAGGATGTATAAACCAAATTTAGAGCCATATGTATGGAAATGTGTGATTTTGCCACCTTGGAGCTATAATGCAAATGTGTACATATACAATTAGGATGGTGGTTTTGAGATGTATGATTATTTGGATCATTTGAGATATTTCCATAGGCTTTGTTTATGCTATGTAATGTGCTTAAATGATCATGGATGGTGTCGGAGACCATTTGGTGCAAATTAACCATAATATGGTATCAAAAAATGACATAATCTTAAGCTAAATCTCAAACTAACCAATGAATGAATTTATGCATGAAATTTAGCATGAATATAGATCTTATCTAGAGCTAAAGAGCACTCAATTTGGGTCTTTAGAGAATTTATTATAAATTTTCAAAGTTGGCCAAATTATGCAGATCTAGCAAGGTTATTGTTCATATGATTAGTTTACTTCTATGTATCATTCATGGGAAAAATGAAATCCAATACTCATGAAATTTTACAAAAACAAATTATGCATAATAAAATTTCTATAGCCACTTAGATCACCCCATTTGGATCTGTATTGGGAGAGATATGAATTTTTAAAATTTGAGGTTAGTTGTAGGATGCCACCAACCAATGTTACTGTTCCATCAATTTTCATAAGTCAAACCTAGTTTTTTTGATCTAGAATTATTTTTAGTCATTAATTGACATCTAGTGATTTCTAAAATAATTTGCATGATTTAGATTTTTCTAGGATTAATTATGAATTTTTGAATTCCATATTAGAATATGGAACTAGAAAAATCTGCACTTTGTACTTGAATTTGTGATGCTCACTCCAAACCTGAAATGGTAACTATGAATCATGGTATTTCTGGTCCATTAAGTATATTATGGATGGGAGAAAATTTTGGTAAGCCCAAATGGTCCATATGATTAAAATTGAATTATTTTGGCTTACGATAATGGTTAATTCCGCTGCTAAAAGTGGTAATTTGATAAAAATAGAAATTTTATGCCACTTGTGATATAGTTTTGATGATATCTTGATATAATGTGACACATTTGAAAGTGGTGACTACCCAAGGTTAATGTTTATTTCTCACCTTTGTTTATAGCTTTCCTAATTTATCTAAGCATTGTATTTATGAGATTGGTTCAAATGAACTACAAATTATATTTGTAATACTTGGATTGCAATTTGAGAATTTAATCAAATGATTTACTCACAAGACAAAATAAGTTAGGTTTTTGTTATTTAGGTTGGCCTTCAATTATGAGAGGTGATTGTTGCATGTTAGTTTATATATCTTACACCCAATGGTTTCTAGTATATATAGACCAATAATAAGCAAGGGAATCATATTGTGTGGACTAGTTTGGATAGAGTTCTATGTCATTCTCACTGGTTAGAATGTTCTTCTCAATCAAGCTTACAAACTCTCAGCTTGGTTGCTTTGGACCATGTGCCATTAGTCTTTTATTCTAATGTAAATTTATGGTTTAGCAAGTGCCCTTTTCATTTTGAAAACTTTTTAACTTTTTTAAATGTAAATCTCTTGTAAATGGAATGAAAGGGTGTTAGACTCTTTTTATAAGACTACAAAATTAATTAAGGATAATCATGATTAATTAGGGATTAATATGGGTTTAATTAGAAAAATTACTTAAGAGAGGTGGATATTAATTTGGGCCTTATGATTAATTTAACTATGCATTGGGCTAAATTTAGAAGCTTCATCTTAATCTTAGGGAGACTTAATTCCATTTTCTTAAAAGCTCAATATTTACTTTGTTTAGGCCTAACTTAAATTTAACCCATTTAACACCTAAACCTTGGCCCAACCTAACTAAAAATTTGAACCCACTTGGAATTGGGCCTTTGGGTCATCCTATAACCCAACTTAAACCCATCTAAACCCTAAAACCTACTCCACTCCCTCTTTATTTTGCATAGAAACACAAGAGGCAAAAGGCAAAATTTGGAGGCCCTTGGAGGCTAGGTTTTCTATCATTTTCTTGGCCTCATTTCCCATTTCTAGATCCAAAATTAGCCAAGCTAATTATCATATAACTTGACCCTCTCCTCTTTCTCTTCAATTTAACTTAATTGGTTTTTCATTTGGAACATTTTCACCCACATCTCAAATCTGATTTGGGTTGTTTGATGTTTTCTTGGAGGATTTTCAAAGGTTGAGGTTAGGAGAGGTATTGGGTAAGCATAAACTCCTCATTTTAATGCATTTTCTTCTGGTTTATGAACCCTATAACTTATTTATAATATGAGTGGTGGTTTTGTGCAAATTTACCTAGAATTTGAAGTGTTGCTTTGAGGTTACTAGTGCAGGCACAACCAAATCTGAATTTAGTTCTTGTAGTGGCTAGGTAAGTATTCTCTAGGTAGTCTTTTGTAGTTTAATTCTTTAAGTAATGGGTTTGCTGCCATAAATGATAATTAGGAATAGTAATGGTCTGATTTTTTGTTTATAGGCTAAAAGTAGCATTGTTGTTGGCTCTTAAAGACTTATCTACAAGTGAGGCAACTAAGGTTGTTATTAAATTTCATGTATATATCTACTTTAATTTTATATCTACCGCACAATTATAATTTTGAATGCATAATGAATAGTTGGTTATCTGGTATATTATGATTTAACCTAGTGAGTCTATAGTGAAGTTATGGTATGGCTGCCATCCGTGCATTGTACTTTGATTAGGCACTGGGTCGTGATCAGACCCTTATATGCACTGAGCTTAAGTTGTACTCATTGGGGATTTGGTGCCGTAGACAGGCCTCTCCCAGTGTTAAATGTGATTGCTAGTATGGGATAGTAGTCACTGATAGCCTAATTATTTTATTTGCTAATATGACTAGTATATTTTCTGATGCTTATATGATTTCATGTACATATATTAATTAAATTGGAATATATGAATGGAATTTTCCTTGATTATTGAGATTTGCATCTCACCTCATTTCATGGGCTAACTATTTTAGGTGAAGGTCTTTCAGATAAAGATAAGAGAAAGCAAGTGGATGAATATCCATGAGCTAAGGCCTTGTATGGGAAACTATACTTAGGCTGAGTTAATTTAAGGTAGATGCTAATTTTGGTTTTTTTTTTATAGCATCATCATGTAATCATGTTACCAAGTGTAGGTATTTTGTGTTTAGGTAAACAATGATGTAATTAATAGGGAGTTAGACTCTTTACAACTTGGAAATTTAATGTATGCACTTATATATCTGATATAAAACCTTGTTGATCCTAAGATATGGTTTATTATATGAGAATGTAATTATGTGATATCTTAATTGTTGACTTAGACTAGTAATGTGTAATATCTGGTCCTCTGAAAACAAATGCGAAAAACGTAATGTTAGGTTTCTATACCTCAAATAATAATAAGAAAACTCATTGGACACAAAAGGAAGTCCCCCAAAGAGAAGGATTTGAGGCCCAAAAAAATTAAAATAATATTCTAAACCTCACATAATAATAATCTAAGGCCAGAGGTGCCTTAAAACTTGTAATGCCATATTATTTCTAACATTGATAATCTTTTGTGCAAGTGAGATTATACAATTCTTCAAAGAAATCCCAAGAAAATGCATTAAAATAATAAATTACATTGCGTTGTGTAGCAGATAAATTTTTCATTTCACGTCTCTGGGACCCCATGAACTCACCAACAACATCCTCTAATTATTTTCCATTCATAAAAATCATAATATTCTCAAAACTTAGCACAAACCACTAATCAAGAGTCAAAAATCCAAAATAATCACATTTTGTCTTGGGTTCCAAGGTGGCAAAATTTGAGACAATTTTGAAAAATCATAACTGAATCTAGAAAAACTGGAATCATACAAGCCATAGCTTTTTGGAAATCTCTAGATGTCAAATTTACACTACAAATAAGCCCCAACCATGAAACCTCATTTGGGCCATGTTTGACAATAGAAAATGTAGAGAGGTTAAGCTGCCCAGAAATCTGATATAACTTACTAATATAAATTTTGGAAATTCATAATTAATTTAAAAAAAATCCAATCCATGCAATCTATACCAATTTGGAAAGCTATAAATGTTAACTAGAGGGAAAAAATAGTTTTAGATCAATCCAAGAGTAATTAAATCTAGAAAATCAATCAAATAGTACCATAGGTCTAGAGGTACGCCTGGAACAGAATAGCAACTTTCAAAATTCATATCTCCCTCTTTAGACATCCAAATGAGGTGCTTCCAATTAGAACAAGTCACTAGGTTTTATTTCTCCCTGTAAAATTTTGCTGCAATTGGACATCATTTACCTTATGAATGACAGAGAGTATTTCCCTATGAATGACAAAGAGCAAATTTTGGATTAGATGAACAGTGTACTGACCAAAACCAAAAAAATTTGTCAACTTCAAAAATTCACCAAAAATTTTGTAGACCTTAAAATAATACCCACTTTAGCTTCTTAAAAAACCTTTAACAAGCTCTAGATTTATGACAAATTTTAGATCAAGAAGAGTTCATTTGGACAAAAAGTAGCATAGCTCACTAAAATGGCCTTTCTTACTCCATATGAGGTACCAACTTTGTCCAATTGGCTTTCTTTAATGTTTGGCACTTCTTAGGCAAGTTTAAAAGCATGAATATGACTTGTGTAAATTGCCTAAGTGGTCCCAAAACCCATGCATCTTAATTTGACTATCCCACATCTAAGAATACACATGTAACTATAAGCCATCAAAGTTCCAAAATACATATTTATATTGATTTCATGCCACATGTGGGCCATACAAGATTTATACATCATATTACAATTGTTCATGGCCTTACATCACAAAAATAATATGTACAAAGTAACATTGGCATTTAATTACAAGTAGAACTACAAAAGGAACAAGTATGGCTTTTCATGGCTCTTGGCTTATTTTCCTTGCTTCTTGAAAATCACCTAGGCATTTCAAGATAATGGAGGGAAAGGGAGTGAGATTCCTAGAATCTCAATAGTTCACACACCCATTCACACACACATTCATGGCATATACACATTAAAGCATATGTATAGAAGGTTTAACAACCATAAAGTACGCAAGGTCACAATTTCCATGCCACTTATTCATATTCAAGCCAAGAACATGCTTTAGGGACTTTTGGTTTTGCCTCACCCCATTTCTATAACTTTTGGATTTGCCTCACTCTTGGCCTAGGGACTTTTGACTTTGTCTCATTCTTCTCAGAGGCTTTTGGCCTTGTCTTACCCATGCCATGAGACTTTTGGCATCTCCTTACCCGTATGAGCTATTTCCACAACCAAGGCCATTCAGTGAGACACATTGGTACTAATGTAATGTCAAGACATCAAGTGGCATGTCATCAAGTCACAAGAACATACACAAGCATACAATGATACACATATGCACTCAAGAATGCAAGCAGAATGAGGTTGAGAGCTACCTTAAAATTTGAAACCTTTCCTTTATGTAATACCATATCTTTCTAGCTTTCCTCATACAATTCACATGCTCCATAACATGCATTGCTTGGGAGTTGTAAGCAAATGGGATATAAACAATGGATTAAATTTGTGTTACGCTACATATAAAAATTCTATTTGATGTCATGTGGGTCATATGAGCACATAATATACTTTCCCATATTTAATTATATCAATACAACTCTTTTGCAGTACAAAATCATGCCCACAAATCATGGAAACCGAAATAAAACTCAAAATAAGTAAGTCTAGCTTCGGCCAGAAATGGCCTCTTTTCTGGTAAAACTTTGAAAATTCATAACTAATTCTAAAAAAATTGAAATCATGAAATATTGATCATTTTGGAAAACTATGGATGTCTTCTTCACACCAAAAATATGCCCAGATTATAAGATTCACCAAAGAGGGCGTTTGACATCTAAAATGATCCAAAGGTCTGACTAAATTCTGGAGCTGTCACAGAATTCTATAGAAAACTTTGAAAATATCCAATTAATTTCAAAAAAATCCAATCCATTCAAATGATACCAATATGGAAATATGTGAATGTTAGCTATAGGGAAAAAATATTTCTAGACCAGCTCAGATAGTCCAAATCTCGAAATTCAATAAAATAGTAACTCAGGTTGGGTAAGGGTCCTGATACTGGATAGAATGTTCAAAAATTCATATCTTCCACTCTAGACTTCCAAATGAGGTGCTTCAAGTACAAATGTCTAGTTTCTATGTATAAAATTTCGTGGCAATTAGACATCATTTGCCCTATGAGTGATAGAATTTAATTTCAGACCATTGCTACAGTACCAAGGACCAAAACTAGAAAAATTCTCAACTTCAAAAATTCTCCAAATATTCCATAGACCTCCAAAAATTACCAACTTTAGCTTTCCAAAAATCTCTCAATAAGCTCTAGACGCATGCCAAGTTTCATACTAAGAAGAGCTCATTTGGACAAAAAGTGGTATAGCCTCCTAAAATGGTAAATTTTTTTGCTCCATATGGGTAACCAATTTGTCCAATGGCTTTCTTAATTGTTTGGCACCTCTTAGGCAAGTTTTAAAGCACAAATATGACTTGTAGAGACTGTCTAAATGGTTCCAAACCCCATGCATCTTATTTTGGTCTCTCAACATCCATTTATGCACTAAACACACATGTCATTCAAGGGTCCATCTACATAACTTCATTGAATTAACACCACATACATTATACATATAGTCTATACATCATGTTACACATGCTCAAGGTATTAAACAACCAAAAATAACATGTACAATGCTTCTTGACACTCCATTACAATTTACATTATAAATTACACAAAGTGTAGCCATTTAATGTTCTTGGCTTGCATTCCCTTGGCCTTGGGCACCACCTAGACATTTTAAGCATGAGAGGGAAAGGGGGTGAGATTTCAAGAATCTCAATATCTCACACACCGATTCACACCACATTCAAGGCATACACATATCAAATATATGAATATGCAAGCATAAAGTATGCAATAAATCTCATTTCATGCCACATTAACATGTCAAGACCATTTTCATGCTCTAGGGACTTTTGGTTTAGCCTCACCTCATTTCTGGGACTTTTGGATTTGCCTCACTCTTGGCCTAGTGACTTTTGACCTAGCCTCACCCATTCAAGGGACTTTTTGTCTTGTCTCACCCATGCCATGAGACTTTTGGCATCTCCTCACCTTCATCAAGGGACTTTTGGCATCACCTCACCATTATGAGCTCTTTTCACATCCATAGTTATTTAAGACACCACATTGGTACGAATACAATTTCAAGACATCAAGTGGCATGTTCTCAAATCATAAGAGCATATACAAGTACACAACATATATATATGCACACAAGAATGCAAGAGAATGAGGTGGAGAGCTACCTTTTAATTTATGTAAGCTTACTTTGCCACTTCCTTTCCCTTCTTGGTCTCACAAGAGCACTTAGGTGGCGTAGGGTTCTCTTGACATAGACATCACAAACATCACACAATTACACACTTGAAGCAACCCAAGACACTAGGTTCACTCTTAAACACACACTTGGTTCCATAATAGGCATATTGGTTCCATAAATGGTCCATTGAAGCAACTTGTAACATCCAGTCCTTCCGTAAACGTGAGAAACGCAATGTTCGGTTTCTCCGTAAACAGCAGAAATGGGTTAGATATAAAAGGAAGCCCCTAAAATATAAGGAATTGAGGCCAACTAAAATTATGATAAAATTTTAAATATTAGAAAATGAGGATTTGAGCCTTGAGTTGTCTAGAAATCACGGCTAAAGTGATTCAAAAAATTTGTCAAAAGGCTAGTGGCATTTTCATAAATATGGGCACTTTTTGAAAAACACACAGGAGGGCTTTTTAAATGAAAATTTTGAGTTCTCTGAGGTTCTTAGAGGCCGTAAAAATCATGAAAAGCCCCGAGACAATTAAAGCTCCACTAGTGGATGTTTTCCAATGTTAGTGTGCCAGAACTTTAATGGATTCATTCGGGAAGGTTTTAGCTCCAATTTGAGTGATTCCAAAGGTATTTTTCTTAATTGGGAACCTAAATTTTATAATGGAATAGACAGTTCTAAAAAAGAAGCTAAAATGAAGGAGAAACATAAATGCAAAGTATGAAGGGAAAAATGGAAATTTTTGAAAAGTGTAACTTATTCCCACCTATGTATATGATGCACCCTTCTCCTCCCTTCATTATGCACAACCATGTTCTACCTAAAACCAGACGAAAACCCTAAGGGATGAGGCTCACAAGAAGGGGAAGAAAAGGAGGAGAAATCAAAGGCTTAAGGTATGGAAATTAGTAATTTTTCATGCTTTTTCTCTTCCAAACCTCTTCTCCTCCATTCTCCTTTATTTCCTATGATTAAAATGAGGTTTATAAATCTAATTCAAGGAAGATATTCAAGAGAAAGTTTCGATTTGAAGAGAGGAGCTCAAAGAACACAAGATTCAAGTGAGAAAAAGCAAGAAAACAAGGTAATTTCTCTTCCTACGATTATCATTTTTGGTCCCTTTCTCCACCATTTCTCCCCACTTGAGAAAAGCCTAGGAAGAGATGATTTTTAGGTAGAACCAAGCATGAATCTAAGGAAAAAAAGGTGTGGAGATTAAGAATATGTAAAGGGAATTAACAAAAAAACCATTAGATTTCAAGATGCAAGTTCTAGGGTTTCAATTGCACCTTGTAAAATATGACTTTGTATGATAATTCCTAGGCCTAAGTAAGAGTTTAAATGAGCTTCCAAGATCCCTAAGAGGCTCCCTATATGCTTCTTCCCTTAAGAAAATAAAGAAAGCTCTATGGAACCCAATATGCTTCATAGCCTCAGCCTAGATGGGTTCTCATAGCTAGGGAGAGTTTTAAATTTTTATAAGGCCATTCTTGAGTCATATTTAATGAATGAAAATGAAGAGAGGCCTTGGAAAAAAAATTTAGAACTCATAGAAAGTGATTTGGTGCTTTAGGTTCCATATTATGACCTAAAGAAGCAACATGGTGCTAGGCCTTTTGTTTTGATGATGTGATGACTCTAAGAGGCTTAAAAAAGGAGTCAAGAATCATATTTGAGAGGAAAGAATGAGACCTAGAAAGTATTTGAGGGGTGTTGCTTCATTAGGTGTATTTATGAACTATAATGGAGCTTATAGAGCAATCTAGTATTTAAGCAAGTTATATGGCTTTAGAGAATGTTTCATGAACCTAATTGGCTCCTAAAAATTGTATCTAGGCCAAGAGAAACTATCTCCACCAATTTGTGAGTGTGTGACTGAAAGAGGGGGCTTGAGTCCAAAGGAAAAAATGTGTAATTGTGTGCAAGGTATCTCTCTCCACCTTCTCTTATACATGGATGTGTGTTTAGCTTATTTTAGAATGTGTGTATATGTATTTTCAAGCTTTGAAAAGTATGCTAGCATGCCTTTATATGCCATGATGCTTGATGCCATGTTATGTTTTCAATTAGTTACATGATGTTTGTATGAGTTTGCTTGAGTGTGGAAAGGCCAAGAACTCTTCCCTTTGGTGAGGATGAGCCAAGAACCTTTGAGTTTGGTTGAGATAAAGTAAAGAGTCTCACAAAAGCAAAGTGGGCTCCCAAGAGTATGGTTGAGTCCAAAGCTCTTAAAGAATGGGTGAGGCAAGTCCAAAATCCATGAGGAGAAGTGTAAGGCCAATCCAAGTACTTGGTGAGCTCTTGGATGTCTTGTATGATTGATTCATATGTCAAGATTGTTTTTAAAATATGCATGTCTTACATTTTTATCATGCATGCATTTGAAAAGCTTGCTTTACACATATTATGTATGATTGAATGGGAGATGAGCTATTGGGATTCTTTGAATCTCATCCCCTCCTCTCCAATGATCTAACATGATAGGTGACCCAAGTGGATATGCTAATAGGAGCCAACAACCCTAAAGGAAAGAGATTGACAAACTTATGCCTTGGTTTTAGCCATTTTGGAACCATAATGATGGTTTATCATGTATGTGATGTTGTATATATACTATGAACGTTGAGACATATGTAAAGATACTATTATGTGATATTTAGATGTATAGAAATGATATATGACCATTAGCACATGTTTTGAGTATGTAATGCCATAGTATGCAAGTTTAAAATTTGATGAATATATGTATAAATGTAGGTTGAATGGCCAAAATGAGATGAATGAGGTTTGGGACCATTTGGGCAGCTTACACAAGTCTTAAATGTGCTTTTAGACTTGTCCAAAAGGTGCCAATACCAAGGGAAGACCATTTGGCAAATTTGATACCTCATATGGAGCGACATTTAATCATAATGGAACCCTATATCACTTTTTATCTAAATGAGCTAGTCTTGATCTAAAATTTGGCATATAATTAGATCTCATTAAGAGATTTCTAGGAAGCTAAAAATCATAATTTTTTGAGGCCTACAGAATATTTAATGATTTTTTGAATTTGGAAAATTTTATGGATTTGGTTTGCTATACTATTCATTTGGTCTGAAATTGTTTTCCGTCACACGAGGCGCAAATGATTTACCACAAAATTTTACACATGAAACTAGACAATCATAGCGACTCGTGTCAACTAGAAGCACCTCATTTGGAGGTCTAGAGAGGGAGATATGAATTTTTGAATTTTCTATCCAGTAGGAGTGAAATTGCCAGACCAAAAGTACTGTTCTATTAAATTTCAAAGTTTGGGCTTGATGAACTGATCTGGAGATATTTTTACTCTCTAGTTAATATCTACAGATTTCTAGATTGGTATTATTTGCATGGATTGGAATTTTTTGGAATTAATTGGACATTTTCAAATTTTTCTGCAGAATTCTGTGACAGTTCTAAATTTCAGTCGGACCTCTGTAGTTTTTTGGATGTCAAACATCTTGGGTGATGAATATTGTAACATAGGCATATTTTTAGTGTTAAGTAGACATCCCAAGATTTCCATAATGACTAAGATTGCATGGTTTTGATTTTTGTAGATTTAGTTATGATTTTCCAAAATTTGCCCAGAAAAAGGACCAATTCTGGCCAAGAATGATCTTTAAAATTCCATGCCCCATTTCGGTTTCCATAGGTTGTAAGCATGTTTTTGTGATGCAAAGGAGTTGTAATAATGAAATTAAATATGAGGAAGCATAGTATGAGCTCACACGGTCCACGTGACACCGAATTGAATTTTTAGATATAACGCAATGTGAAAAAGTCTATTATTCTCGTCCGCTTTTTCCTATGCTCTTGTGAGATTGATAATACAAAGCTTATAAATGGCATGAAATGAGTTAGAAGTTATGGTGTTACACAACTTATATCATCCAAGTTCTAGGCTCCATTCTCTTGTTATTTCTAGACTTCTTGGACTCATTTAAAGTCCTTGGAGCCATCACATATTCAATTACATTATTGGAAAACCAAGTTGCTTCATAAGGCACCATTATGGACACCATTGTCCCATCTCCCAACCTATGCCTCATAAATTTTTTCCAATGGTGTCTCCCATCTTCTAACATCATATAATGTCCCAAACCAAGGCTAGAACAAATTAAAACATCCCCTAGCCTAATGAACCTAGCTTGGCCAAAATATGCACCATAATGGAGGTTTATAGACTTTGTGATTTTTCCTTGATGGGAGAGCCACTTGGGAGGCTTTCTAAAGGTCTTAGAAGCTCAAGGAAACATTCAAATAGCCAAGGAAACATTTACATAAAATCAGATTTTGCAAAACCCTAGAAAACACTACACTTTTCTAACTTGTTTTCTATTAGTTTTCCTTGGAATTTCTTGCCATATTCCATCTCCCCATGGCCTAAAACCCTTGTTCCTTCCTTGTATTTGGACAGAACATCCTCCCCTCCTTTGGTTCTATTCTTGGATGAAATACACATAAAGGGAGGGGGAAGAGAAGATGCAACAAAAAGCAAAGATTACCTAGGATTCAAATGAGCTTTCAAGTGTCTTTCTCCTTGATTCTCTTCTCCTTGGAAAATTCAAAATTCTCCCCTTGGTTCTGAACCTAAAATAGAACCAAAAAGTTCAACTAAACCATAGAAAGAGAAGAGGAAAGGAGAGGAACAAGATTTGAGGAAGATGGAGCATGAAAATCTACAAGTTTCCTTACCTTTTCCTTGATTTTTCTCCTCCCTTTCTTCCCCTTTTGATGCACCTAAGGAGCTGCTATTTTTTCTGTAAATTGGGAAGAAGAAGTCGTGCTCAATAAAAGGGAGAAGATGGACAAAAAGTGTGGAAGTGTTTAGGACATTCTAAAGGCTCTTATTTCCATTTTTGCCCTTCTATAATGGCAATTTTGTTTCAGCTTTGTTTTATCTCCTTTTTGAGAACTATCTTTTCCATCATAAAATTTAGGTTTCCAAGTTAATAAAATGCCTTTGGAATCACTCAATTTGGAGCTAAAACCTTACCAAACGAATCGGTCAAAGTTCAGGTCAATTAACATTGAAAAATATACACTGGAGGGGCTTTACCAGTTTCGGGGCTTCCCATAGTTTTTAGGGCCTTTGAGAACCTTGGGCAACTCAAAACTTTCATTTAAAATGCCCTCCTATGTGGTTTTCCAAAAGTTTCATTTATTTACCAAAATACTATTGCCTTTCGTCAATTTTCGTCACAAATTATTTCTTCATCCTAACTCTGTTTTTCTTTTTGTCTAAGCCTAGAATTATCATTTTTAGGAGTCTAGGACTCAACCCAAAGTTTTTGGGATATTATCTAGGTCATTTCAGAGGACTTACTTTTATATGGTTCATTTTGTCATTTTACGAAAATTACGTTCGTTACGCTTTGTCTTATTCCTCCCTCTTTTCGGCCTCACAAGTGCACCTAGGTGGGTTGATGTTCTCTTGGCTTAAACACCATAAACAACACACAATTACACACTTGAAGCAAGCCAAGACATTAAACTCACTCTTGAACACACACTTGGTTCCATAAGTGGCATAATGATTCTCTAAATGGCCTATTGAAGCAACCTTTACAATTCAAGCTCTAGGCTCCCATCTCTTTCCATTTCTAGGCCTCTTGGCTGCATTCAAAGTCCTTGGAGCCCTTACACAATCATTTGCACATGCTTAGAATTAAGTTGTTTCACAAAGTACCATTATAGACACCATTGTCTTATCTTCCAATCCATGGCTCCTAAATTTTTTCCAATAGTTTCTCCCATCTTCTAATATCACATAAAGTCCCAAACCAAGGCTAGAACAAATTAAAACACTCTTTAGGCTTTTCTTCCTAGCTTGGCCGAACTAGCACCATAATGGAGATTCATGGAGTTCTTGATTTTTCCTTGATGGGAGAGCCACTTGTGAGGGTTTCTAGAGGTCTTAGGAGCTCTAGCAAACACTTAAATAGCCAAGGGAACACTCACACAAAATTAAATTTTCCAAAACCCTAAACAAGCCTACACTTTTCTAGTTTGATTTCTATTAGTTTTTCTTGGAATTTCTTGCCATATTCCTCTTTCTCATGGGTTAAAACCCTAGTTCTCCTCTTTTTTTTAAACAAAAATCCCTCCCCTCTCATGGTTCTATATGAGGCCGAACAAGTATCAAGAGAAGAGCAACAAAAAGAAGCTACAAGAATAAGAAATCGCCTTGGATTCTAGCTTGGTTTCAAGACTTTTTCTCCTTGGTTTGCCTCCTCTCAAGAATTTTGAACTCTTCCCCTATGTTCTGGACCAAAAATAGAACCATTCATCTCAAATAAACCATGGAAAGAAAGCATGAAAGGAGATGAGCAAGGTTGGAGGAAGAAAGAGCATAAAATTCTACAAATTTCCTTACCTTTTTCTTGATTTTTCTCCTCCTTTTCTTCCTCTCTTGGTGTGCCTCAAGAAGCTAGTCATTTTTTGTATTTTAGGTAGAGGAAAATTGAGCTACATGAGGAGGAGAAAATGTAACATCCAGTCCTTCCGTAAACGTGAGAAACATAATGTTCGGTTTCTTTATAAATGGCAGAAATGGGTTAGATGCAAAAGGAAGTCCTTGAAATAAAAGGAATTGGGGCCAAATAAAATTATGATAAAATTTTAAATATTAGAAAATGAGGATTTGAGCCTTGAGTTGTCCAAAAATCAAGGTCAGAGTGATTCAAAAAATTTGTCAAAAGGCCAGTGGCATTTTTGTAAATATGGATACTTTTTGAAAAACACACATGAGAGCTTTTTAAATGAAAGTTTTGAGTTTTCCAAGGTTCTCAGAGGCCCTCAAAACCATGGAAAGCCCCGGGACAGCTAAAATCCCTCCGGCGGGTGTTTTCTAACGTCAGTAGACCTGAACTTTGATTGATCGTTTGGGAAGGTTTTAGCTCCAATTTGAGTGATTCAAAAAGTATTTTACTAAATTGGGAACCTAAATTTCATAATGGAGAAGACAGTTCTCAAAAAGGAGCTAAAATGAAGGAGAAACCAAAATGCAAAGTATGAAGGATAAAATGGAAATTTTTGAAAAGTGTAACTTATTCCCACCTATATATATAATACACCCTTCTCCTCCGTTCATTATGAACGACCATGTTCTGCCTAAAACCAGAAGAAAACCCTAGGGGATGAGGCTTACAAGAAGGGGAAGAAAAGGAGGAGAAATCAAAGGCTTAAGGTATGGAAATTAGTAGTTTTTCATGCTCTTTCTCTGCCTAAAAACCAAAAAAAACACTAGCTCTCTTAGGCACACCATGGAGGAGAAGAAAGGAGGAGAAAAAGGAAGGAAATGGTAAGGAATTTCATGATTTTTCATGCTTTCTTCTTTCCAAACCTCTCCTTCTCCATTTCCCTTTCTTTCTTATGATTATAGTGAAGTTTATAAATTTGATTCAAGGGAGATATTCAAGGGAAAGTTTGGATTTGAAGAGAGGAGCTTGGAGAAATCAAGATTCAAGCCAAACTAAGTAAGAAAATAAGGTAAAAATGCATCCTATGGTTGATACCTTTCATCCCACTTCTTCTCCATTTCGACCTAGACTTAGACAGACCTAAAGAGTTAGATTTTTAACTAAACCAAAGGTGATTCTTAGGTATTTGATGGAGAGGAATAAGAATATGTAAAGAAAACCAAGAAATAGGCATTAGAAATCAAGATGCAAAACCTAGGGTTTTAAGTGCACCTTCTAATTTTTGAATTTGTATGATACTTTCTAGTTCTAAGTTAGAGTATAAATGAGTTCTTGAGACACCAAAGATGCTCCCCACAAGCTTCTCCCTTCAAGAAAACCAAGAAAACTCCATATGGCCCAAATGGTGTCGATGTCTCAGCCAAGAAGGGATTGTGTAGGTGGGGGGAGTTTTAAATTTTTCTAAGGCCATTCTTGAGTCATATTTGATGAATAAAAATGAGGGGAGGCCTTAAAAAAGATTTAGAACTCATAGAAAGTGATTTGGTGTCTTAGGTTCCATATTATGACCTAAAGAAGCAACATGGTGCTAGACCTTTTGTTTTGATAATTTGATGACTCCAAGAGGCTTAAAAGGAGTTAAGAATCATATTTGAAAGGAAAGAATGAATCTTAGAAAGTATTTGAGGGGTGTTTCTTCATTAGGTGCATTTATGGACCACAATGGAGCTTATAGAGCAATCTAGCATCTAAGCAAATTGTATGGTCTTAGAGATTATTTCATGAACCTAATCGGCTCCTATAAATTATATCTAGGCTAGAAGAACTTCCGCACACTTTTGTGGTTGTGTAGCCGAAAAGAGGAACTTAAATTCAAAGGGAAAAGTGTGTAAATTGGTGCTAGGTAGCTCTCTCTGCCTTCTCTCATTCATGAATATGTGTTTAGCTTGTTTTAGAATGTGTGTATGTGCATTTTCAAGCTATGAAAAGTATGCTAGCATGCCTTTATATGCCATGATCCTTGATGCCATGTTATGTTCTTAAATGATTTTATGATGGTTGTATGAGTTTGCTTGAGTGTGGAGGGGCCAAGAACTCTTCCCTTGGGTAAGGCTGAGCCAAGAACCCTTGAGCTTGGTTGAGACAAAGTAAAGAGTCTCCCAAAGGCAAAGTGGGCTCTCAAAAGTATGGTTGAATCTAAAGCTCTTAAAGAATGGGTGAGGCAAGTCCAAAATCCATTAGGAGAAGTGTGAGGCCAATCTAAGCACTTGGTGAGCTCTTGAATGTTTTGTATGATTGATTCACATGCTAAGTTTACTTTTAAAGTGTCCATGTCTTCCATTTTCCCCATGCATGCATTTGTGAAGCTTGCTTTGAACATATTATATATGATTGAATGGGAGATGAGCTATTGAGATTTTTTGAATCTCATCCCCTCCTCTCAAATGATCTAATATGATAGGTTAACTAAGTGGATATGCTAATGGGAGCCAACAACCCTAAAGGAAGGAGATTGACAAACTTAGTCCTTAGTTTTAGCTATTTTGGTACCATAATGATGGTTCATCATGTATATGATGTTGTATATATACCATGAACCTTGAGACATGTGTAAATATACTATTATGTGATTTTTAGATGTATGAAAATGATATATGACCCATAGCACTTATTTTGAGTATGTAATACTAAAGTGTGCAATATGAAATTTTGATGAAAATATGCATAAGTGTGAGTTGAATGGCCAAAATGAGATGCATGAGTTTTGGAACCATTTGGGCAGCTCACAAAAGTCTCAAATAAGCTTTTAAACTTGCCCAAAAGGTGCCAAGACCAAGGAAAATCCATTTGGCAATTTTGGTACCCAATATGGAGCCAAAATTGACCATAATGGAACCCTGTGTCACTTTTTAGCCAAATAAGCTAGTCTTGATCTGAAATTTAGCATGAAATTAGGTCTCATTGAGAGATTTCTAGGAAGATAAAGATCATAATTTTTTAGAGGTCTAAGGAATATTTGATGAATTTTCAAAATTGAGATTTTTCATGGATTCTGGTATGGGTACTGTTCATACAGGCAGTTTTGTGTTTTGTGTCACCTGATAGTCAAATGGTGTCTAATACTTATAAAATTTTACATCCATAAACTAGAGTTTATAATATTTCTGTGGCCACTGAGATCGCCTCATTTGGAGATCTGAGCAGAGAGTTATGCATGTTTGAAGTTAACTATTAGTATCAGTAGTGCCCCAGGCATTCAGTTACTGTTCCATAGGTTCCTACTAGATAAACGTATCTATTTCATTTTGGAATTATTTTTAGTATCCATTTAACATTTTTAGGTTTACAAAATGATTAAATTTGTTTGATTTCAAGTTTTATAGAATTAGTTATGAATTTCAAAAGTTTGAATCAGTAAACTGAACAACAGCCCAGGCAGGCAGCAACCTCTATAGTGTTTTGGATGTCAAAAATATTTTGTGATGAATTTTGTGACTTGGGCATATTTTTAGTGTGAATTAGACATCCTAATATTTCCATAATGACCAAGATTGTATGATTTAGAATGTTTTAGATTTAGTTATGATTTTCCAAAATTGGGTCAAAAAATAGAGCAAATTTGGCCGAAAATATGCTTGCTTATTTTGAGCTCCATTTCAGTTTCCATGAGTTATGGGCATGATTTTGTAATGAAAATGAGTTTTAATGATGTATTTAAATATGATAATGCATAGCATGAGCTCACACGATCCACGTGACACCAATTGCAAATTTTTAGGTATAACGCAATGTAAATAAATTCATTATTTTTATGCCCTTTTTCATGTGCTCTCATGGAAATGATGATGTGAAGCTTATGAATGTCATAAAGTGAGCTAGAATTTATGGTGTTATAGAAGATGAGGGGTAGAAGGGACAGGAAGCTTATAGAACATTCAAGAAACTCACCTTTTTAAAAATTCTAATTTCATCCTTCTGTAATAGCAATTTTGTTTTGCCTTTGTTTTAGCTCCTTTTTTAGAACCATCTTTTTCCATTGTAAAATTTAGGTTCTCAATTTAATAAAATGTCTTTGGAATTACTCAAATTGGGGCTAAAACCTTCTTAAACAAATCTGTCAAAGTTTAGGGTCATCACCATTAGAAAAAGCACACCAAATGAGCTTTACTAGTCCTGGGGCTTCCCATAGTTTTTTGGGCCTTTGAAAACCCTAGGAAAGTCAAAATTTCCATTTAAAAAGCATTCCTATGTGTTTTTTTAAAAGTTGCACTTATTTATGAAAATGTCATTGCATCTTATTAGTTTTCGTCATAATTTGTTTTACCATCTTAGCTCCAATTTTCTTTTTGTTTAAGCCTAAAATTATCATTTTTAGGAGTCTAAAACTCTATCCAAATTTTTGCAAACATTATCGAGCTCATTTTCAGAGGACTTTCTTTTATACGGCTCATTTCATTGTTTTATAGAAATTACGTTCGTTATATTTTCCACCCTCCTTAACATAAATTTCGTCCTTGAAATTTAAATACGTACCTGAGGGAAATAGCTCTAGATATTTCTGTCTTATCTCATCTTCTAGCTCCTAGGTTGTGTCCTTAGATGTCAGACTCTTTCAAACCACTTTCACTAGAGGGATGCTCATGTTTCTCAACTATTTTAGCTTAGCATCTACAATCCTTTCTGGTTTCACTACATAGGAAAGATTTTCCTGCAATTGAATATTCTCATATTTTATGACATGTGAGGGGTCTGGTAAGTACTTTTTCAATTGGGAGACGAGAAAGACATTGTGAATTTAGGCTAGGTTAGGAGGTTAGGCTATCTAATAGGCCATGGGTTTAATTTTTTCAAGGATTTGAAATGGACCAATATACCTAGGATTAAGCTTCCTTACCCTCATAAATCGATCTACCCCAGTCACTGAAACACTCGGATGAATACATGGTCTCCAATCTCAGACTCTAACAATCTCTTTCTCTTATCGGCATAATTCTTCTGCCTACTCTGGGCTGTAAGAAGTTTCTTTTTAATCATTTTTATATATTGAGTAGTCTAGTCCACTATCTTAGGTCCTAGTATGCTCCTCTCACCTAGCTTAACCCAACATAATGAAGATATACACTTTCTCTCATACAAAGCCTCATAAGGGGCCATCTGAATACTGGAATGGTAGCTGTTATTATACGCAAACTCTGATAACAGAAAATGCGCATCCTAATTACCTATGATTTCTAACACACATGCCTTTAACATGTCCTCTAAGGTCTGAATGGTCCATTCAGTCTGACCATTGGTCTAGGGGTGGTAAGCAATACTAAATCGCAACCTAGTCCTTAAGGCATGCTATAATGACCTCCAGAAGTTCAATGTAAACCTAGGATCTTTGTCAAATACTATGCTATTGGGCACTCCATGAAATTGCACTATCTCACGTATATACAATTGGGCTAGCGTATCTAATGTGTAAGTAGCCTTGATCACTAAAAAGTATGCAGACTTCATCAATCTATCCACAGCTACCCAGATAGCATCATGTCCAGAAGATGTCATGGGTGACCCATAATGAAATCCATAGCTATACTATCTCATTTCCACTATAGGATATCTAGGGCTTGCAACAACCTAACTAGTCTCTGGTGCTCTATCTTAACCCTCTGGCATACTAAACATTTTGCCATATAATCTGTGACGTCATTCTTCATTCCTAGCCATCAGAAAATTCTTTTCAAATTTTGATACATCTTAGTGACACTTGGGTGGATAGTATATTTACTCTTATGTGCCTCTTGTAACACCAATTATTTCTAAATCATCTCATACACATTTGCATGCTCACAGGAAACATTCCATGAAGGAAGAGAGAAAAATCCATCAAAATAATATGTTTCTTTGCATTGCGTCGTGTATACAAATTTCATTCAATGTCACGTGGACCATGTGAGTTCATACTACACATTCTCATATTTAATTACATGAATAAAACTCATTTAAATTAAAAAAAGTGGCCTACATCTCAAGGAACTCGAAGGAATGCATAAAATATACACATATAATTTCGGCTAGATTTTGCCTCCTTTCTGTCACAATTTTGAAAAATCAGCACTAATTTTAGAAAAATCAAAATTATAAATCCTTGGCCATTTTGGAAAGCCATAGATGTCTAATTCATATTAAAAATATATCCAAAAAATGACATCCAACACAAAGGACGTTTGACATTCAAAATGATTAATAGGTCAGGTTGTCCACTGGTGCTATCACAAAATTCTGCAGCAAACTTCAAAAATGTCCAATTAATTCCATAAAAATAAAATCTATAAAAATGATACCAATCTGGAAAGCTGTAGATTTTAGCTAGAGGGTAAAAATAACTTCAGACTAGTTCAGGTACATACATACCTTAAAATTCAATCAAACAGTAACTGAGGTTGGCTAAAGTTCTTAATACTGGATAGATTCTTTGAAAATTCATAGCTCCCTCTCTAGATATCCAAATGGGGTGCTTCTAGTTGGCTCAAGTAATTAGAAATATCTAATTTCTTTGTATAAGATTTTATGGCCATTAGACATCATTTGGGCCCTATGTGACAAATTTCATTTTTTGACTAGTATGAATAGTGACATGACCAAAACCAGAAAATTTGCCAACTTTGAAAATTCAGCAAATATTACCTCCAAAAATTATGTCCTTTAGCTTCCCAAAAATCTCTCAACAAATTATAATTGCATGTTAAATCTAAGATCAAGAAGAGCTCATTTGGGCAAAAAGTGACATAGGGTTTTATTATGGTCAATTTTGGCTTCATATAGGGTACCAAAATGACCAAATGGTTTTCCTTAGAGTTTGACACCTCTTGGGCAAGTCTAAAAGTATAATTAGGACTTGTGTGAGCTACCCAAGTGGTTCCAAACTCCATGCATCTTACTTTTACCATCTTATCTACACATACACTAGTGCATCAAACTTTCAAGAAGTAAAAATGGCCATTTAATACTCATTTTACATTCTAGTATTCACATGCCATAATCTTTCATTCATACATGATACATCAACATATTTATACATATTCATAACCTTATAGAACATATACAACCATGGATTACAAAATTTTCCATTTGTATGGCTTTAAAGTAGCCAATTCCATGCACTTTAATGCCCTACTCTCTTCTCACAAGGGGTTGGCTTCTATTACCTTGATCTCTTGGTCTAACTAGCATCTTAGAACATTGGAGAGGAGGGGTGAGATTCAAAGAATCCCAATAGCTCATTTCCCTTTCAATCATACATAATGGATGCAAACAAGTCTCATAAATGCATGTATGGTCATGTTGACATGTGCAAACATTCAAGAGATATTTAATCATTTGAGAAAGTCATACATAGCATACAAAGGCTTGCCAAGCAAGTGGATTGGCCTTACCTAATTTCTTATGGATATTGGACTTGCCTCACCTATTCTTTGAGAGATTCTTGGATTCAACCATACTCTGGGGAGCCCATCTTGCTTTTGGGAGACTCTTTGCTTTGTCTCAACCAATCTTAAGGGTTCTTGGCCTCACCACACTCAAGCAAACCCAAGCACACATCAAAAAATCATATAAGAGCATATTGTAACATCATGGCACCATGGAATTAAATTCATGCTAGAACACTTTTCATGGCTTAAAAATACACATACATACATTCAAGACAAGCTAAGCATGCATCCATGCATGAGAGAAGGTGAAGAGAGCTACCTTGTACATAATCACATACTTTTCTTCTTGAATCAAGGCTTCCTCTTTTAGCCACACACACACAAAAGTGTAGGGATGGTTTCTCTTGGCCTAAACATAATTTATGGAAGCCAATTAGGTTCATGGAATTAATTCTAAGGCCACACAACTCACTTCGACACTAACTTGCTCTATAAACCTCATTATGGTTTCATAATTGCACCTAATGAAGCAACACCCTTCAAATAAATTTTAAGCTCTATTCTTTTCTTTCAATTATGATTCTTAACTCCTTTTAAACCTCTTGGAGTTATCACACAATTAAAACAAAGAGCCTAACTACATGTTACTTTTTTAAGTCTCATTATAGAACATAAAGTACTAACTCACTTTCTATAGTTTCTAAATTTCTCTCAAGGCTTCCTTTCATATTCATTCATCATATATGACTAAAAATAGGCTTAGAAAAGTTTAAAACTTTCCCTAGCTATGGTAAACCTTCTTGGCCTAGATAATAGAGCATAATGGGTTCCATGGAGCTTGCTTTGTTTTCTTAAAAGGAGAAGCATATGGGGAGCCTTTTAGAGATCTTAGTACCTAATTTAAACTCTTATTTAGGCTTAGGAATCATTGTACCCAATCAGATTTTACAAGGTGCATTTGAAACCCTAGAAATTACGTATTAAAATTTAATGGCTTTTTGTTAATTCCCTTTGCATATTCTTAATCTCCACACCTTTTTTCCTTAGATTCATTCTTGCTTCTACCTAAAAATCAAATCCTCCTAGGGTTTCTTGAGTGGGGTGAAATGGTGGAGGAAGGGAAGGAAAGATATCAACCATCGATGAAGAAATTACATAGTTTTCTTGCTTTTTCTCACTTGAATCTTGCTTTCTCTAAGTTCCTCTCTTCAAATCCAAAATTTCCCCTAAGTTTATCCCTTTAAAATAGATTTGTAAACTTCATTTTAATCAAAGGAAATGAAGGAGAAGAGAGGAGAGGAGGTTTGGATGGAAGAAAACATGAAAAACTATAAAATTCCTTACCTTTTCCTTGTTTTTTCTCTTCCTTTCTTCTCCTCCATGGTGCGCCTAAGAGAGTTGGTGTTTTCTCTGGTTTTAGGTAGAACTTGGTCGAGCTAAATGAGAGGAGAAGAAGGGTGCATCATATATATAGGTGGGAGAAAGTTACATTTTTCAAACATTCCCATTTTGCCCTTCGTTCTTGGCATTTTCATTTCTCCTTTATTTTAGCTCCTTTTTGAAAACTGTCTTTTCCATTATGAAATTTAGGTTCCCAATTTAGTAAAATGCCTTTAGAATCACTCAAATTAGAGCTAAAAGCTTCCCGAATGAATCCGTCAAAGTTTGAGTACAATGACATTGGAAAACATCCACTGGAGGAGATTTAATTGTCCCGGGGCTTTCCATGATTTTTAGGGCCTTTGACAACCCTAGAAAACTTAAAACTTTCATGTAAAAAGCCCTCTTATTTGAATTCCAAAATTTGCTCAAAATTATGAAAATGCTATTATGTTTCATAAGCTTTTCGTAAGAAATTGTTTCTTCATTCTAGTTATATTTTTCTTTCCATCTGAGCTTGGGATTCTCATTTTTAGAAGTCTATAATGCTTTCTAAATTTTTTGGGGACCTTAAATACATCATTTAGGGGGAATCTTTTTTTATCCAATGAGTTTCGTTCGTTTACGGAGAAACCATACGTTACATTTCTCACATTTTCTCTTATTTTCATAGAACTGGATGTTACACCTCTTCTAAAATTGTCTCTCGTAATTCACTATTACTAGGCACATAGATTCTATCCCTATATACTATCACACCATCCTCAAACATCTTGAAATTTGAGGTTTTATCCTGAGGGATCTCAGTCCTAATCTATCTTAGAAACTCATCCTTTCTTTAGGCATCTGAGATCTAAGTTCTTAACTCGTTCTCAATCTGAGTTTCATTCAAGAATAATCTACCTGATACTAGTTGGTAAGAGAGATTTGGATTTCTAAATTTCTTTAGGAGCTCCGGCTCCCTAATCATCATATGGGTAGTATGGATAGATTTTCTACTTAATGCATCGGCCACTACATTGGCCTTACTAGGATGATATTTCCATACATAATATAATCTTTTAGGAACTCCATCCATCTCCTGTATCTCATATTAAGTTCCTTTTGATCGAATAGGTATTTCAGACTCTTATAGTCACTGTAGATTTCTATACTCGCACCATACGGATAGTGTCTCCAAATCTTAAGAGCAAAAACTACTGTGACTAACTCTAGGTCATGTGTGGGATAGCTCTCCTCATGAGACCTCAGCTGCCTAGAGGCATATACCACTACCTTACCCTGTCGCATCAGTAAATATCCTAACCCTCTCCTCGAGGCATCACTGTATACCACAAATGGTAAACTAGGGTCAGGAATAATTAGCATAGGGGCAGTGGTGAATTGGAGTTTTAACTCTTGGAAACTCCTCTCACATCTATCATTCCACATGAAAGGTGTATCCTTTTAAGTTAGCCTCGTGAGTGGTAAGGCCATCTAAGAAAAGCCCTAAATAAATCATTGATAATATCCTACCAAACCAAGGAAACTTGTTACCTTCACTTTATGAGGATCTATTGCAACCCTATCTCGTGAGATTACATGACCTAAGAATTTCACCTCGGTCATCCAGAACTCACATTTACTTAGTTTGGCATACAATCTCTTACTTCTCAGAGTCTCTAAGACTAATCTCAGATGACTCTCATGCTCCTCAAAAGATCTGGAGTACACTAAGATATCATCAACAAAGACCACAACAAATTTTTCTAAATACAGTTTGAATACCCTGTTTATATAATCCATAAACACCACGAGTGCATTCGTCAACCTAATTGGCATCACATCTTCCCTTAAGAACCCTTGGCAAGTCAAATTTTCTATTTAAAAAGCCCTCCTATGTGTCTTTCCAAAAGTTGCCCTTATTTACGAAAATGCCATTACCTTTCATCAATTGTCATCATAATTTGTTTCACTTTCCTAGCTTCATTTTTCTTTTCGTCTGAGCCTAGAATTATCATTTTTAGGAGCATAGGATTCTATCCAATTTTTTCTAAACATTATTTAACTCATTTCAAAGGACTTGCTTTTATATAGCTCATTTCTTCATTTTACAAAAATTGCATTCATTACAAAACCAGAGTCAGAATAACCAAACAGAATTTAACGAGAATGCGATGAAACACAATGGCATTTTTTTTAATTTTGGGCACTTTTTTGGAAAACTCACAGGAGGGCTTTGTAAATGGAGAATTTGAGTTCTTCAGGGTTCTTAGAGGCCCTAAAAACTATAGGAAGCCCTGGGACAATTAAAGCCCCATCGGTATATGCTCTTCAACAGCGGTGAGCCCGAACTTTGACTGATCTGTTCAAAAAGGTTTTATATCCAAATTAAGTGATTCCAAAGGCATTTTATAAGATTGAGAACCTAATTTTTATGATGGAAAATACGATTCTCAAAAAGGAGTTGAAATGAGGCTAAAATGAATAAGCTTTGAAATGGGGACATACATAAAATTTCTAAAAAAGAAAGTTTATAATGTCTGATTTTTGTCAAATGACAGAATCAAATACGTTTTCAAAGCAAGTCCCAAAAATGAATTAGTTAAGATCCAAAAAATTTTGAGTAGTATTCTAGACTCCTAAAAATGAGAATCCTAGTCTCAGATATAAAGAAAAATAGAGTTGGAATGAAGAAACAAATTTAAACGAAAGGTTGATGAAACATAATGGCATTTTTGTAATTTTGCACAAATTTTAAAATCCCCTAGGAGGGGTTTTCAAATGAAAATTTTGAGTTCTCTGGAGTTCTCAGAGGCCCTAAAAACCATAGGAAGCCCCGGGGTAGTTAAAATCCCTCTGATGGATGTTTTCCAACGTCGGTTGACCCAACTTTGATAGATTCGTTCGAGAAGGCTTTAGCTCTAATTTGAGTGATTCCAAAGGAATTTTATTAAATTGGAAACCTACATTTTATAATAAAAAAGATGGTTCTAAAAAAGGAGCAAAAATGAACTAGAAACAAAAATGACAAGATGAAAGGATGAAATTGAAATTTTTGAAAAGTTCTTCCTAACCTAGTTATATATATATGTATCACACCCCACCTCCTCATTCATTTAGCCATATTTGTTTCTACCCTAAACCAAAGGAGAGAGCTAGGGTTTGAGGTGCACAAGGAGGAGAAGAAAAGGAGGACAAAAACAAGGAAAAAGGTATGGATTTTCCTTGATTTTTCATGCTTTCTCTTTAGCAAACTCCTTCTCCTCCACCTTCCCTCCTTTCCCATGATTTTATTGAAGTTCTTGGATCTATTTTGAGGGTAGAATAGAGGTGAAAAATTCGGATTTGAGGAGAGGAGGGCAAGTAAAGTGAGAAGCAAGCAAGAAAAGCCAAGAAAATAATGTAAATCTTCATTCCATGGTAGCTACTCCTTTTTCCCTTCTTTTCCTTGGTTCATCCCACCTAGAGAGCTTCAAGAAGACATGGATTTTGAGAAGAATCAAGGGTGAACCTTAGGGAATGGAGTGTGGAGAATAAGAATATGCAAAGAAAATTAACAAATAACCATGAAAAATCAAGACAGCAAAGTTAGGATTTCAAGTGGCCGTGAAAAATCTAATTTGATACAATAATTTCTAAGCCTAAATGAGTGTTTGGATGAAATCCTAAGATCTCTAAAAGGCTCCTCATATGCATCTTCCATCAAGAAAACAAAGAAAACTCCACGAGTAGCCTTGAGGAGCATAGTTTCAGCCTTGTGCAGTTGGGACACTTAGAGGTAATTTTAATTTGTTGCAAGCTTATTTTTGAGTCATATATGATGGAAGAGGATGAGAGGAAGCCTTGAAAAAATTTTAGAAACCATAGAAAGTGAGATGGCATCATAGATTCCATAATATGACCTAAAGAAGCAACATGTAGTTAGACTTCTTATTTTAATTGTGTGGTGACTCCAAGAGGCTTAAAAGGAGTCAAGAATCATAAATGAGAGAAAAGAATGGAGCCTACAACTCAATTGATAGATGTTGCTTCATTAGGTGTATTTTAGAGCTATAAAGGGGCTTGATGTTGCCTTAGTCACTTAGGCACTCAATTAAACTAAGATTGATTTAATGCAGTATAGATCAACCCTAGGTCATTCTTCCCAAGGAGCAATTTAAGGGTTAATTAGATTGAGTTTAGGTGATTATTTGATATTTAAAAAGTGTATGCAAATGGGGGGTTTGAGATTGAGAAATTTAAGTTCAACTAAAGGAGAAAAAAAAAATGAAACAAGTAATTAAACTAGAATACTCTAAATTAAAATAAAAATGGTTGTGAAAATGCAAAGAACTAACAAGGAGGCAACCAAGGTTTTGCAAGGGGATTTTGGCTCTCATTACTCACCAAGGATTGATTGAGACCAAGGGAAGTAATTAAATAATAGACCAATGAATTTAATTAACTTAATCTGAGGATAGGAAACCCTAAGCTCAAATGCCCATCACTTGACTTAACTAGGAAACCCATAGCTAATTCAAGCAAATTGCAAGTAATTAAGCCAATTAAACTTCATTAAATCTTTCAACAATTAGATTCAATTAATTTTGGAATTTTTAGTTTCAATTACCTAATTGAACAATTAAGCAATTATACTACCCAATTTAACAATCAAGTAGCACAAGAGACCAAGATATGCAATTAAAATAATAACATTAATCAAATTAATGCAAGAAAACTCAAACATCAATCCAATCAACATTATAAGGTCTAAAAACTAAAATTCCAGCAATCAAAAAACATAATTTCAATCCCAAATAATACCAATTCCAATTACAATTCAAGATAAAATTATTATCCAACCTAAAACTAGGTCTCAACATTAAATCCATATAGAAATTTCTAAAACTAGAAAATCTCTAAGTTCTTGAAATTGAAATAGGAAAAGGTAGGAAAAATAAACTCCCCAATGGTCTTCAATCCATTTAAAATTCAGAGCTCAAACCATCTTCCTCCTTACTCCACCTTGGTGCCACCCCCTTAATTAAGCTTCCATGAAATTGATTCTTTTACACTCCTTCAAGCTTGCTGCCATGAAAAGATAATGAAGGAGAATAATGTTGAATAATGGTGGTTCAACGTTCTGGAGTGGCAATATGCTGGTGAGTAAATGAAGCAGCAGCCAATCCTTGGTCTAAACGTTGATGATGGTCAAGCGTTGATTCCCCACCAGATGTGGCTCTACTCGCGTCAGTCCGAATGGTAATGGAGAATGAAGACACAGTCAAATTTCGTGCTCCAGCGTCTCTCTCTAGGTGTGTCTCTCTGCTGAAGTCAAGGTGCCAAAGAATGAATCCAGTTTTTAAGCTCTAGGCGTGCCTCTCAAACTGTAGTGAAGTTCGAAGAAGCTAAAATGAATAAGCAAAGCGTCTCTCTCAAGCTCCAGCATCTGTAGAACCAGAGCCAAGAAGAAAATCAATGCAACAGTAGCCTCCCAGCTCCAGCAGTCCCCACAGTGAATGAAACCGTCCTCCCTCAAAATCGGCGTCTGGTCTCTTTCAGCCGCTGACTCCTTGCAACAAAAACAAAACAAAATTAAACCTAATTTCATAATTACAAAAATGCCATCAAGCTAAATAATAAAAACAAGAATTCTACTCCACTTTTTTTCTTTGATCTATCTTTAATTTTCAATTTAATTGCCCAAAAATTCTGCACAAAATTAATAAACATTTTGGAGATTGGAAAAATTTAATCCCTCAAAGAAATATGGAAAATAAAATATTGGCAATTTAAATCTAAAAATTCTCCTAATTAATTCAAAATTATTTTATTTTCCAAAATTGACCAAAAATTCAAATATTGTATAATAAATCCATTTAAGCTCAAATTAATCATTAAAAACAATAATAAATGTGGGAAAAAATATATAAAAATTAACATTTATCAGGGCTATGAGAGGCTCATCGCGCAACCCTCAAAATAAAACTAGGTTGAACTAAATATGTAGCTAGTGGCACAACCTAGGTCATCTCCCTTGGAAATGGAATTCAATGCCTAATTAGGTTTTCTAAATGTTAAAAATCCTAAAAACTATCTAATTTGGGGTTTTTGATTGAATTAAACTAACCTAAAATTAAATTGGATTAAAATTCCTAATTTCTACCTGATTAGATAAATTATGGTTGATAATGGGCTTGTGACTAACTTTGGATTTATCCCTTGATATCCACTATCCTTATCTTAATCCAATTGTGATTAATTTTGGGCTAAGAGTTCCTAATTGTGTCCACAGCAAATGTATCTTGAGTTACCATGCAAGAATCAAGAGATTACCAATCTAATATTGAATTGAAACCATAACCCTGCATTAAATTGTTAATTCTTGTCTTTAAGATCAATGAATATCTAATTCGATTGATTAAATGATTAATTAGCCTCTGAACCATCATCCAAAAATGTTTAATTTACCAAATAAACACTAAGGAATCCTCAAATCAAACAATCAAGCACATAATCTCATTCATACATTTTATCGAACACCTTTGTGGCATACATGAGAGATTAAAGGAAATTGAACAATTCAGAATTGAAATTAATCAATTAAAATAACAATTGCTTTTCTAATTAGTACCTAACTAACTACTAATCAATTACACAAATTCTCAATCTAATACTACTTAACCAAGCAAATACAAGACAAAGAAAAGTGTAGGAAAATTAAGAAAGTCTTAGCTAAAAATGTTGCTCATCCATGGATTCAAGCTTCAGCCAAGGTTGTCTTCCAAGCTAATCACAATCTTCAATTAAGTTCTCATGGAGGTGGAGAATGGAATGGCATGGTTTGTATTCTCGAAGAAGGAAGGGTGAAGTTGAATGGACAATGAATTATGTGATTGGATGATGATGAAAAATGAGTGAATCACGTGGTGATGGAATGATGGGGTTAATTTTCCTCTGCCCAAAGGTATTTTTTTAATTCCCTTATGAGAAACACATTCTTCATCTTTTATTTCAATTCCCTGCAGCTCCTTCGTGTGTGTATAAATGTGGGACCCATTTTATTTTACATTATTATAATATTCCATGTTGTGTTTCTAGCTCACAGACTCAAATTTCTTCTTCACTTGAACTGCCTGTATTAGCTCTTTGCTTCTTCATTCATATTCATGCAAATCCACATCATCTTCCATGTCGCTTCTTCTTTGTCTGCCCAACCTTCACATCATCCACATTCCTGTTCACAGCACATTCTGCATGTGTGTGCTTTTCTCATCCCAATAACGTGCCTGCACAGTCAGCTCCCAGCTCGTGTGATTCTCCTTGCATAGCTTCTCTCCGTAGTATTTCGCATGTTCTAGACAACTCCACATTAGCTCCTCTATTTCTGCATGTAGCTCTTCTCTTCACAGACCAAAACTCGAGCCTCCTTCTTCTGCACAACTTCTTCTTCTTGCTTCGTGTCTTTCTCTCCCCTTCTTAAAGCACTAAAACTCGTGGCAAGCTCCTTTAACCTAAGCCTCCAGCTCCAACGTCTTTTAACTAGTAGCTCAACTTGCTTGCTTTGTGTCTCGTGTTGTCTCTTAAACACGTTGGCTCCTTCATTCAGCTGCATTGTGGCTTCTTCTTCTTCATTTATTCTAGCCTCTTTCTCACGCTTTAAACCCGTAGCATGTGTGTTAATGAAAGGTTCCCTTGGCGTGTTAGCTCTGCTTCTAGCCATGCAACCCAGTTCATGCAATCCTTACGTTGCTTCTTCAGTGTTTCAGCCCTTCATTCATTCTGCTCACATGCACATGGCTTACTTCCTTCTCCTCTTTAACTCAAATTCTTATTCAAACATCATTTGCCCATTGAAAATCTGCACAAAAAGAATGGAAAGTATTAAGTGGAAATATCCAAAAATTATTTAAGAAAAATTTAAGCATTAAGAATCAATAATTTGCAAATTAATTCCTCAAATGTAAAAATGGTAAATTAAATCAAATTCCACTTAATTAAATTCCTAAATCCATACTTGGACACTAAAATGCCTAAGTTAGGGGATTAAAATACATAAAATATCATGCTTATCAGGCTATTAGACCAAGTTAGTATTTCAGAAAGATGTATAGCTTTAGAAATGATTCCAAGAACTTAATTGGCTTCCATATATTATGTTTATGCCAAGAGAAACAAATCCTACACCCTTGTGTGTTTGAGGCCAAGGGAGAGGATTCAAGATTCAAGGGAAAGGTTTGCAAGTGTAACAAAGGTAGATTTCTCTACTTTCTCTCATGCATAGATGAATGTTTACCTTGTCTTTGAATGTGTGTATGTGTGTTTTAAGCCTTGAAAAGTGTTCTAGCATGTGCATATGCATATGCATTATGGTACCATGATGTGATATTATGTTTTTAAATGATGTTTTATATGCTTGCCTTGGTTTGCTTGAGTGTGGTGAAGCCAAGAACCCTTAGCCATGGTGAAGATGAGCCAAGAAGCCTTGATAATGGTTGAGACAAAGTCTAGAGTCTTCCAAGAGCAAGGCTTAGTTCAAGGCCTTTAAGAAAAAGGGTGAGACAAGTCCAATAACCTAGAAGAGAATGGGTGAGGCTAATCCACTTACTTAGAAAGCCTATGTATACTTTGTATTACTTGTTCAGATGCTAAGAATGCTTTTTGAATGATCGCACTTTCCATTATGCTCATGCATGCATTTTTAAGACTTAAATTGCATTCTTTATGTATGATTGAAAAGGAAATGAGCTATTGGAATTCTTTGAATCTCATTCCCTCCTTTCCAATGTCTTAACATGCCAGGTGGACCACATGAGCAAGGTAATGGAAGCCCTCCTTTCCAACAAAGTGTCTAGCTTTACTTCTTTTGTAGCCATATGTATGGCATATAATGTAATCCTATGATGGAATTATTGTAAAATCATTTGAGAATGTGTAATTGCCCAAATTTTTGATGTATATATGAGTTTTAGTATCAAATGAATGGTAATGTGCTTTTTGGGTAGTGAATGGAAACTTAAAGCATATGGATTCTTGTGTATGACATGGGGTGAGAGAGTTAGTTTTTGATTTCTAGGATCATGCACCTTTGAGACATGTTTAGTAGGCCATTTTGATGCATTTACACATGCTTAAGTGGTCATGGGTGTCTTGGAAACCAAAATGGACCATTTGGAGCTTTCTTGTGACACAAAAGTGACTATTTCACAACCCAATGTCAAAATCTAACCAAATGAACAAATTTGCCCATGAAATTTGGCATGCATATATATCTCATCTAGAGCTTTTTGGAAAGCTAAATACCAGAATATTTGGAGCACTGTGTAAGTAATTATGGTTTTTCAAAATTTTCATTTTTTTGCCGAATTGATACAGACACTATTCATATGTTCAATAACTTGGCTATGTCATTTGAGGGCCAAATAATGTCCAATACGCATGAAATTTTATAGGCATAAACTAGATATGATAGGCTTTCCTTAAAGACCAAGATTAGCTAAATTGGACCTTTAAGTAGGTAGATACAAATTTTTGAAGTTGGAGGATAGTACTAGTAATGATAGTCGACCTCTGGTACTGTTCCATCAATTTTTGGTTGCTAGAAGCCCCTGTTGTGATATGAATATATTTTTATCATATATTATACATCTGCAACTTTCCTAAATGATAAATTATAATTGATTTCAATTTTTCTAGAATTATTTATGATTTTTCAAAGTTTATAACAATAACCTAGAAATTCTACATGAGGCCATATCATTGAATTTCATGAGTTCACTTTATTTGCACAAGTTCTAGGTCACTTCTGGAGATGGATTTGAGTAGTAATTGTGTAATTAAATATGATAATGAGATAGATGACTTTATATAATCCACAGGACATCGAATGAAAAATTTATCTGCTACATAATGCAAATTAATTCATTATTTTTATTCTTGCCTTCTTGTGAAATGCATGGCATACGACATGAAAATAGCATGAGAAAAGCTAGAAATTTATGGTGTTACACTTTATTAGTATCAGAGCAAAGGTTCAGGCTCTTTGATGTGGTTTGTGGCTTATGCATATGTAATATCCGGTCCCTCAAAAATATCAGAAAATATAAGGAAACGCGAGAAACGTAACATGCAGTTTCTCCGTTAGTGTACGAAATTCACGAGATATAAAAGGAAGTCCCCCAAATAAAGTAAATTGAGGTCTAATAAAATTAGATTAATATTCTAGACCACAAATAATGATGAGTCAAGGTCAGAGGTGCCTTAAAATTAGGGCCAAAATAGATGGAAAAAAAGGGGTCCCAAAGAGTCTCCGAAGTTAAGTATGAATGAATCAGGGATTAAAATGCAAAGAAAAGTTATGTGCAAGGAAAAATGTATAAATTTTTTGAAAGTTTAGGGAACCTTAGTTTCACCCTCTATTCATGGCTTTAGGCACGAATATCAAAAAAATTGGGCAAGAATCTCAGAAATCCATGTCTTACGGTTAAACTCAGTTCGATGAGACGGGTTCAATGTCGCCATGTTGTCTAGATGGCCAAACGGGATCTAGTTTAAGATTCGGTTAGCCTGATCAATATCCATGAGCAAAATAAAAAAAGGAAGTTGTAACAACTATAGCAATAGAAATAGATAAAGGGCTAAGTTGGAGACTAAATTGTAATAAATAAAAATTTTATAACACAATCATAATACAGAATGGTGAAAATTACACCTAAAGACCCAGGCCTCCGATTGACACCAAAATTTATAAGAATTGAGGTTAAGGGGCCCCTGTAACAACCGGGAAAATAGAAAAGGAAAGAAAGGAGAAAGCTAAAAATTTTTGAAATCCAGAAATTGTTTCAAGTCTCCTCGCAATAGCGAGAAATGGTCTCGTTATAGCGAGATTGCCTGTTCGCAATAGCGAAGGTGATTCTAGCTATAGTGAGTGCGTGTGAGCATTCCATACAAAAATCAAGGGGCAACTCACCGTAGCGTATGCCATAGCGAGAGTAGAGGTCTGGAACTGACGCGAGTTCGCCATAGCGAAGGTTAAAACTTGCCATAGCGAAGGGAACTGATACGTGCTCGCCATAGCGAAGGAAGCTGACACGAGCTCGCCGTAGCGAAGGTTAATTTTTGTCATAGCAAGGGTCAGTCCGAAAGAGAGTAAATAGTGAGAAACTGACTTCATTAAACGCTCAAACTCATTCCTTCTCTCATTTTTGCCATAGACTTCGACCTAAGGAGAGAAAAGAGGCGTGGAGAGTGAGAAAGACCAAGAGAAGGAGGAAGAGCAAGAGAAAGGTAAGCAAGTTTCTCCCATTTCTCTTTAGAATCTAGATCTCCTTTCTTTGCCCTCTCTTTCTACGGTTTTGTTTATGAGATTAGTGAGGTTTTAAGCAAGGGTCAGAAGAGGAAAAGTGGAAAACACCCTTGAATCTCTTTGTTTTCTTTGAAAATGTTGTTTCCACTACCATGAGAACTTGAGAGAGAGGATGAGCTGGTGACATTCTAAAGAGAGAGAGAGAGAACCCTAGGTTTTTATGTGATAGAAGGGTTGCTCTGAATTAAGTTATGAGAGAGTAATTTATGCTCTTTGATGTGTCTAGGCTCAAGTGAAGCACCTCCATCAAGGTGTGAGTGGGAACCTAAGAAGGGAGAAGAGAAATTGAAAGGGAAGGCTTATGTTGGCTTTGGCTTATAAGGTAGCTCTCTTCCTGTAACACCATACTTCTAGGACTCAATTCATGCAATTCCCATGCCTCATCTTATGTTTGTTCTATGGAAACAATTTAGTGGCATAGGGAGTTATGAATTAAAATGCATTTCTCTACGGGTAAAATTTTTCTTTCGGAGTCCCGTGGGCCATATGAAGCATCTATCACATTCTCATACTTAAATACATGAATATAGCTCATTTCCATCATCAAATTTGGTCTACAACACGTGGAAAGCACAGGAACACATTAAAATTCATGTTTGCATTTTCGTCCAGAATTTCCTCTTTTCTGTCACAAACTTTGGAAAATCATAACTAAATATATAAAAATCGAAATCATGTGTTCTTTGTCATTATAGAAATCTCAGGATGTCTAATTCACACTAAAAATACGTGCAAGTCACAAAATTCATCACACAGGACGTTTGACATCCAAAAAGCTACAGACTCACTGGCTGCCTGGGCTGTGATTTAGGTTACTGATGCAAATTTCTAAAATTCATAACTAATTCTAAAACAATCAAAATCACACAAATTTAGTCATTCTAGGAAGCTACAAATGTTAACTTGACACTAAAAATAATTTCCGAATGAAACAGATACGTTTAGGTATCTAGAACTGATGGAACAGTGATTGAGCTCTGGAGTCGCCACTGTTACTGACAGCAAATTTCAAAAATGCATAACTCTGTGTTCAGACCTCCAAATGAGGTGATCTCGGTGGCCACAGAAAGCTTATGACCTCTAGTTTATGAAAATAAAATTTCATAAGCATTAGACACCATTTTGCCATCGAGTGACACGAAAATCAAATCTGCCAGCATGAACAGTGCACATACCAGAAACCATAGAAAATCCCAACTTTGAAAATTCACAAAATATTCCCTAGGTCTCCGAAAATTATGATATTTAGCTTCCCAGAAAGCTCTCAACAGGACCTACATGCATGCCAAATTTCAGGGCAAGAATAACTCATTTGGCCAAAAAGTGGCATAGGGTTCCATTATGGTCAATTTTGGCTCCATATTGGGTACCAAAATTGCCAAATGGATTTCCTTCGGTCTTGGCACCTTTTGGGCAAGTTTAAAAGCATGTTTAAGACTTGTGTGAGCTGCCCAAATAGTCCCAAACCTCATGCATCTCATTTTGACCATTCAACCCACACTTATACACATGACCACCAAATTTTACATTCTCATACCATGGCATTTCATACTCAAAACATATGCTAATGGTCATACATCATATCCATACATTTAAACATCATAAAATATCATATTTCCACATGTCTCAAGGGTCATACCCCATTTACAATATTCATATACATCATTGAACATCATTATGGTTCCATAAAGCAAAAACTAGATATATGAATGTCAATCTCCTTCCTCTAGTGTTGTTGGCTCCCATTGGCATATCCACTTAGTTCACCTAGCATGTTAGATCATTGGAGAGGAGGGGATGAGATTCAAAGAATCCCAATAGCTCATCTCCCATTCAATCATACATAATATGTGCAAGGCAAGCTTCTCAAATACATGCATGGAGGAAATATAAGTCATAGGCATTTTAAAAGCAAACTTGGCATGTGAATCAATCATACAAGACATTCAAGAGCTCACTAAGTGTTTGGATTGGCCTCACACTTCTCCTCATGGATTTTGGACTTGCCTCACCCATTCTTTGAGCACTTTAGACTCAACCATACTCTTGGGAGCCCACTTTGCTTTTGGGAGACTCTTTACTTTGTCTCAACCAAGCTCAAGGGTTCTTGGCTCATCCTCACCCAAGGGAAGAGTTCTTGGCCTCTCCACACTCAAGCAAACTCATACAAACATCATGGGTTTATTTAAAAACATAACATGGCATCAAGCATCATGGCATATAAAGGCATGCTAGCATACTTTTCAAAGCTTGAAAATACACATAGACACATTCTAAAACAAGCTAAACACACATCCATGCATGAGAGAAGGTGGAGAGAGCTACCTTGTATACAAGCACACACTTTTTCCTTAGCTTTCAAGCCTCCTCTTTTAGCCACACACCCACAAGTTGGTGGAAATAGTGTCTCTTGGCCTAGACACAAATTATGGGAGCCAATTAAGTTCATGAAACAATTTCTAGGGTCATGTAACTTGCTTAAACCCTAGATTACTCTACAACCTCCGTTATGGTCCATATTGGCACCTAATGAAGCAACACCCCTCAAATGATTTCTAGGCCTCATTCTTTACTCTCAAATATGATTCTTGACTCCTTTTAAGCCTCTTGGAGTCATCACATCATTAAAACAAAAGGCCTAGTACCATGTTGCTTCTTTAGGTCATATTATGGAACCTAAGGCACCAAATCAATTTCTAGGAGTTCTAATTTTTTTCTAAGGGTTCCTCCCACCTTCTACCATCATAAGAAGTCCCAAACCAAGGCTAAAACAAATTAAAACAGCCCCTAGCCTAATGGTTATGTCTTGGCTGAATTGATGGAGGGAGGAGGAGTCCATGGGCTTTTTGATTTTTCCTTGATGGGAGAGACGCTTGGGAGGCTTCCTAGGGGTCTTAGATACTCAAATAAACATTTACACATGCAAGAAAATTCATGAATTAAATCAGTTTTTATAAAGTGTCCAAGAGTTCTACACTTTTCTAACTTGATTTTCATTAGCCTTTCTTCTAATTTCCTTGCATCTACTAACTCCTAATGGGCTAAAACCCACAATTCCTTCTTATTTCTAGACAAAAAGCCTCCCCCCAAGATGGTTCTGTTCTGGCAGAACTCCACACACAAAGGGCAAGAAAAAGGAGCAACCAAGATAGAAAAATCACCTTGATTCCAAGCTTTTCTCAAGAGCTCTCTTCCTTGCTTCAACCCTCTCCTTGAATTTCGAAATTTCCCCCTCAGTTCTGGGCTCAAAACAGAACCAAACATCTCACTAAATCCATAGGAAGAGAGGAGGAAAGGAGGGGAAGAAGTTTAACAAGGCAAGGAGTAGGAAAAAGTGGCTAAAACTTACACTTTTCAAAGCTTTAGATGGCAAGGATTCCTGAACCAATTGGCCTAGGAAACAAAATGGAATCATTGCGCCAAATGCTCCCTTGCAAATCTGATTTTATATAAATGTTCTTAGGCTTAAATGAATGTTTAAAGTGCTCCTAAGGGGAGGTCCCCCATATGTCTCTTCCTCCATAAAATGAACAAAAATGGAAAGTCATGAACCTAAAAGTTGGAAAAGTGGAGCATTTAAGCAACTTTTAAAACTGATTTAATCTATAAGTTCCCTTGGTTGTTTTGTTTGTTTGACTCGTTTTAACTCCTAAATGGTGCCCCCATTTTGAAATCCATTTATGTCTTTTCCATGGCATATTAGGGAGAGTTTTAGGCCCATTCTTAATACCTAATAATTGAAACCTTTGGAATTTAGGAACTAGAGAAAGTTGATCTTTAGGTTGATATTGTGACCAGGAAGCAACATGATAGGCCCTTTGTTTTAATGATGTGATGACAACCAAGAGGCTTAAAAGGAGTCAAGAATCATATTTGAGAGTAAAGAATGAGGCCTTTCATTTGAGGGGTGTTGCTTCATTAGGTGCCAATATGGACCATAATGGAGGTTGTAGTATTTAAGCAAGTTGCATAGCCCTAGAAATTGTTTCATGAACTTAATTGAACCCTAATGTGTGTCTAGGCCAAGATCAAACTTTTTGTGGCTAAAAGAAGCCCTCCTAAGGAAAAAGTGTGTGTTTGTATACAAGTTTCCCAAATTTTTCATGCATGGATTAGCAAAAATGCTTGTATGTGTATTTTCAAGCTTTGAAAAGTATGCTAGCATTTTACATGTCATGATCCTTGATGCCATGTTATGGAATCCATGATGTTTGTATGAGTTTGCTTGAGTGTGGAGAGGCCAAGACTCTTCCCTTGGGTGAGGAGGAGCCAAGAACCCTTGAGCTTGGTTGAGACAAAGTAAAGAGTCTCCCAAAAGCAAAGTGGGCTCCTCATGGTTTCTCAAAGATTTAAAAATCCAAAATTTTAGGCCAATACACTTTGAGCTCTTGGCCCATGAATTCACATGCCAAGGTTGCTTTTAAAATGCCTATGACTTCTTTTCTCCATGCATGCCATTGTGAAACTTGCTTGCCTATTTGTGTGATGGAATGGGAGAAGAAATTGAACATTGAATCTCACTCCCTCCTCTTAAATGTCCTAATATGCTAGGTGGACCAAGTGGACATGGCAATTACACCAACCACCCACTCTTATGCTTGATTTTTGTCTTTCTTGAGATGTTCATGATGTCATATTATGTAAATAGTTATGTATATGTAAAAATTATATGTGTAGATAAATGAATGAGAATGGTGTATGACCATCATGCTTTTACTTTGAAATGCCATGATATGCCAATGTGTTTGGTGATTATGTGTATAAGGATGGGTTGAATGGCCAAAAAATGCAAATGGGGAACCAGGCAGTCCCCAAGTCTTAAACAGTGCTTTTTGCCCAAAAGCCAAGACCAAAGGAAATCCATTTGGAGACCCAAGGAGCCAAAATTGACCAAAAGGAACCCTATGCCACTTTTATGGCCAAATGAGGCCTTCAAAAGCCCTAAATTTGGGTAAGGCCATCCAAAAGTCCTAAAGATCATAATTTTCGGAGACCTAGAGGCTAGATGAATTTTCAAAGTTGGAAATTTTCATGATTTCTGGTATGTGCACTGTTCCCATTGGCCAAATTTGGCAATGCTTATGAAATTTTATACACATAGCAGGTTATACAACATGTGATATGTGAGGTCTGAGCAGAGAGTTATAAATTTTTGAAGTTTGCCAGTAAATTGGCATCCAGAGCTTTGACTTGTTATATACCTTGATTGCTTATTCTGGAATGATTTTTAGTGTCATGTTAACATTTGTAGCTTTCCAGAATGACTGAATGTGTGTGATTTCGATTTTTGTGGAATTAGTTATGAATTTCAGAAGTTTACATCAGTAACCTGAATCACAGCCCAGGCAGCCCGAGTTTGTATCTTTTTGGATGTCAAACGTCCTGTGTGATGAATGCTGTGACTTGGAATTTGTAGTGTGAAGTAGACATCCAAGCTTTGAACACCAAGATTGCATGATTTTGAGTTTTCTAGATTTAGTTATGATTTTCCAAAGTTTAGGCTAATTCTGGCCAAAATATTCCAAATTTACATGCTCCATTTTGGTTTTTTGGAGGCACTTTGGGGTTAAATGAGTTGTAATGATGCAATTAAATATGTGATGCATAATATGAACTCATATGGTCCATGCCAAAATTTTGAGGCATAGCGCAATGCGTACTTTCTTGCTTTTCCCATTGAAATCCTACATAGATGTATTATTCCATGTAAATGTGTAGCAAGTGTATGGTGTTACATTTATTGGAAAGACCTGCTTGTACAACCCGAGGACGGGTTGCCCCAAAAATTGTGAAGTCCCACATCGGGTAAATCTGGGGCATGAGGAATATAAGCGGGGGAGTCCCCCCACCGAGCGCTTTTTCCCCAAGGGACAAAAAGCCCGTTGAACCGTGAAGGAGGCGAAGCCAGAAGCGGGAAGGCTGGGTAACAATACTCGGTGGAGCTGCTGTATGTCACACGTAGCATAGTGAATTTGGAATATATGTTGATTTGGACCACTTGGACATGTTATATAAACTATTTTTATGCTTTCAAACTTGTCCATGAGGTGTGAGAATGTATGAGAGGCCATTTGGACCCATTTTGGACCTTTTGGGTGCCAAAACCGATAATTTTGTGAGCTCCATCAAAATATGACCAGATGAGCTCCTCTTGCCATGAAATTTGGCACACCTCTAGAGTTTGGAGATAGCTTCTTGAGAAGCTAAATTGGGTAATTTTTGAAGGTCTAGAGAATATTTGGAGAATTGTTGAAATTGGGGAAATTTGGTAGTTTGGTCATGTACTGTTCCTATAGGACAGAAACGAAATCCATGTCATACATAGACCAAACGGTGGCCAAATGTCATGAAATTTTATACACATAAACTAGAAAATATAGTGACTTGTACTAACTAGAATCACCTAAATTGGAGGTCTGTAGAGAGAGAATGAACCTTCTGAAGTTTTATATCAGCATCAAGGAGCCCATCCAACCACCGTCACTGTTCCATAAGTTTTCGGGGTCTAGGGGCTACTGAACTGATTTGGACCTATTTTTCTCTAGTAGACATCTGTAGCTTTACAAATTGGTATAGTTTGCCCAGATTGGATTTTTGTAGATTTAATTATGGATTTTCGAAGTTCATGACAGTAAACTGGGCCAGAAACAGAGACAGTCGAACCTTTACTTGATTTTTGATATCAAACATGGTCTAAACACTAAGATTTGGATTGGGAATTATTTTTAGTGTAAAGTTAACACTTAGAGCTTTCTTAAGAGCTATGGATTACTAGATTCCCATTTTTCTATAATTAGATATGATTTTCCAAAGTAGAGCCAAAAATCAGACTTTTGGGCGAATGTGAGAAATTGCATTTTTCTGGTTTTTGACTCCATACCCGTGGCTTATGGTTTGTTTTATGCTATGTCTAAGTTGTATAAATGGAGTGTGAGTAGAGAATATAACTGATGGGTTCACAAGACCCACGGGGCAGAAGATGAGTGTATGAAACCCCGTTTCATAGCATGAAAATGTCACGGATTGGTATTGGTTCTTTGGAATTCATATGGAACCAAGCTAAGAAGGGAGGCTAGATAGAGTTCATATGTTAAGGTGTTACAGCCCCTGATCCATGTTTGAAGTTTAGTATGGTCAGAAAGTAGACGAAATAATATTCATAAATTTTAGAAAGTCTAAAGGTAGGTATTGTACTGTAAAACCTTAATCGGGCCTGGACACCGATTTTTAAACTGTTGTAAGGCCCAATAGCGGATTCTAAAGGCCCAAAAGAGAAGAGAAGATATAATTAGAGAAGATGAAACCCAAATATGAATATAAAATGAAAGGGAAAGAAGAAAAGGATTTTAGTTATTTTAAAGAATTAACCATGGTTAAGTTAGAAACTAACTATGGTTGAGTTAAAAGTTGACCATGGTTGAGTTAAGAAGATTAACCATGGTCACTATCCAAAACTTAAGGGCTAAGAAAAGGTATCCAAGTGTGTGGCCAAGGAATTTTGGAAGAAGATATTTAGTCATAAAAATTAGAAAATCAAAAGAAAAAAGGAATGGAAGGCTAAGATTTGATCTTGAAAAGATTGAACCAAGGGTCCAAATTTGGTATGATTATTTAACTTCATTTAAATTCATCTCCTTCACCTCCATTCCACCATTTTCATGCCACACACAAGGGAGAAGGAAAGAAAAACGTGAAGAGAGAGAAGGAGGGAGAAAAAGTGAAATCAAGCAAAACTACCACCATTCTTCACCAAATTTCTTCATCTTCTTCATCCTTCAACTATTTTCTCCAAAGGGCAGCTGCATATTCATCTTTTCTTAAAAGTGGAATGTTGCTGTAAGTGGTAAGAGAAGGGATTTTAGTCTGAGAAAATCAAAGGAACCAAGGATTAAGCTTAAAGAGTAAGTTTTCTCTACCTTGCACTTGAAAATCACATGGTTTAAGTTAGTTTTGTTAAACCCAAGCTATGAGTTACTTTTGGAACAGCATATGGATCATTAGAAATGGAATTTATATATTGAATATGAAGGCCTTGAAATGAAGCATATGTGTTTAACATGAAGGCCATATGAACTTAGTTATTGTTGTTATGCGCTGGGACTTTGAAAAACACAAAGATTGTAATTTTTGGGAAAATAGAAATCATAGGGAGATGCTGTCCGAATTTTTTTCAAACTTTTTATGGTGTTTTTGTAATGTCTTAAAGTCATGTATACGAAATTTCAAGTCCTAAAACATAAAGGAAGAGGCTATGGAATTTTTAGAACCAAAGAAACTCACTTTTGGGCCTAAAATGGAGCTAGGTTATGTTATGACCAAAACATATTGTTGGGGCTAGAATTTGATAACTTTATCCTTCTCAATGGATTTAAAAGGGTTTTTTTAGCTAGGAATATCTATGGGAAAGCCCCCAAAACTCATGGAATAAAATTTCTAAGTTTTGGCCAAGAAATACATACTATTCGACCATAGTCAATAGGAAGGGAAGGAGTTGGATTTTTCCAATTCCAATGGTCCCATTAAGTTTAAAAGGGTCATACTATGTTAGAAGTTAAGGTTTATGTATTGATTGTAATAAATTATCATTATGATTATAGAGTTTGATATTTGTTTTGGGAACTCTAAAAGTAAGTAAATTGAGTTCCAAGTATTGAGGAGCAAAGTTTGCTAAGATAGTAATTTTCCTCTCTCTTTCTTTAAGCTTGTACATTTGTGTAATGATGAGTGTTATGCTATATCAAGTACTTATTTATGCTATAAGATGAGACATGTATGTTTAGACCATGCTTGGCCTTGTATGAAATTCCTTGTATTCTTATATGGTATATGGCACCTTGATTGGCATTATGTTATGTACTTGCATGCTAGCTTGTGAATGAGATTGGTTTACTACTATTGAGATTTCATAATCTCACCCCAAATATAACCTATGCTAGGTCCGAGTTCAAGCAAAGAAAGGGCAAAGAGTATGGAGGTATAAATTGAGGACCTTACTTTTATGCATCACATTTTGCCATGTAATTAAATATCTTTGGATTATGGTATGTATGGGTTGTATTATAATGCTATATGATAATAGGACATGTAACAAAAAGTGATATATATATCCAACCTTGAAGTAAAAAGAAAATTTTAATCAGTTCAGGTTTTCATTGACTCCTCTAAGTTTTATATGAGGTATTTGTAGTGGGGAATGTGTTATATAGTAAGGTATGACATTTGTGGTATCAGAACAAAGTTCCAAGCTTTCTAAGGTTGTAAATGGCTTGAGGATGTGGCTGTAAGGCTATGTAAAGGTTTATAGAGTTATGAAAAGCCTTATATGAGATATCTTGGGTGTCTAAAGGTGACTTATGTTTTTATTTATACTAAATGAGTTATGAATGGTCATGAGTAGGTGGCAAGTTGTGGGTAAGATTGACCTTTAGTTCTAGAATAGAGTTAGGTAATCCAACGGCTAGAACTCTATAATTTATAGTGGCTCACTAGGATCAGTGGCAAGCTTTGTGTATTAGGCAACAAGAGAGGATTTTGTAGGTGCTAGAGAGGCTTTCCTAGAGAGGTTATAAGAGACCTAATCTCCTTGAATGCCACACTTAGACTGTTTGGGGATATCTTGCCCAATACAGGGGCAAGCAGTGAGGTAGCATAGTATGAGTAAAGTTGCTACCACACAGAGTGAAGGGTTAAGAGAGTTGTTTCCCCCTAGCCATGACACCCAAATATTATGATGATGTGACAAGCCTATAAAAGTAATTCCCTTAAGCCAGAGGTTTGAGTTATAAGTTAGATTCCATAGAGCCCTGACAGCCCAGAGGTGGTAGTTAGTTATGTATGTGTATGAGTAAAGCAAGAGGTGAAATCCTCTAACTTTGATGATAGACTACAAACAGAGATGGTGAGGCTCAGATCACATAGCAAAAGAAAAAGCTCCTAGTTATAACGGAGAGTACTATGACATGAAAGGCCTTGTTGGTCATATTCAGGCCAACCTAAGGAATTAACTACTATGGGGTCAATTGATGTATAGAGAACGGGGACCCCTAGTATAAGTAAAGAAAAAGAACAATAAATGGTCATTAAAAAGAATTAGTAAGTAACATGTGATTAGTGGGCCTAATAGTTGAAACTGAGAAGAAAACTCTTAGATAATATCAAACACAAGAATAATAAGGTTGTTGAGACCTGCCTATAAGGCGTTGACTCCAACCTAAGATGCTACCCTGTGAAATTCTAAACGATGGACTAATATGATGAGTTTAAGACCATATAGGCATGGTTAGGAAAACCTTATTGACAGAGTCTTGAATTTTGCATTGCAATATATGAGATCTTATTGACGAGATCTTGGACCCTGTTGACTGGATATTCATGTAGCCTTGAAATTTACATAAAGTGAGACTACCAGTAGTGAGGAATATAGTGAGCGATCTAGAAAGGTATACCTCATAGGTAACACTTAAAAATGAGTATGATTAGTCCAGCGACAAAGATTCAAAAGAGAATAAGAATAGTTTAAGAAGTACTAAGTTCATTGCAAGTCCATATGAGTTAATGGGACTTATTGTGAGCTACAGATCTAATGAGATAAGCAGCTCAGATTAAGTATGAGCTAAAACATAAGAAAAGTGACCAATAGCATCTTCCAGGTGAGGTGAAATGTGTAAAAAGAGAACACAGTGTAAAAGGAGAAATTAATTTAATTAAAAGCTCAGGGAAAGTCTCCCTTGATCGAGAAAAGGAAGATAAGACATCCTAAATTGGGGAGGCCACTCAAGAGTGGTAAGCAAATTCCTCTAGATAGACCTCCTAAAATTGTAGAGCATAGTGATAAGAGGAGCGAGGAAAAGCTAAGAAACTAGCCACAGAAGAGATACCCTTGCTTTAGTAATAACTAAATGAGTAGAATGAGCATAGAAAAGTAAGCAGACAAGGGTCTAATAGTTAGTTTGACGAGCTCCCTAATACAAAAATGATGTAGGGTTAAGGCACGTGAGTAAATAAAGCACCTAGTAGAGCATAAGTCTTCAGTAAGGTAGAATCAAGACATTGAGAGTACATGTCTTGGATTGGGTAGTGGAACCCTAAAATCAGTTGCTATGCTCCTAGGGATAAGACTAAGAGGTTGAACAGAGAGAAAGCCTAGCTCCAATGTGAAAGTAGAAACGAGTTGAGACAAATAGTGAGTGTCTTAGTACCCTTAGAGAAGTTCGAGGGAGTTAGAGACTGCCTGAGAAGGTGAGTCTTTACATTATATAGAGAAAGAGTGTAAGTCAAGAGCGCTATAGAATGTAATTCCTAGGATTTCATGAAATAGAATTTTCCTATAAAGGAATACTCTAGTTAAGAGCAAAGTAAGAGGAAGAGCAAAAAGTAGACCCTCTTGATGTTATAGAGAGTGAATAAGTAAAAGAACTCAGGAAAATGTAGGTACTCTTGAGCATAAAGAAACTTGATAAGACTAAGAGGTTGAACAGAGAGAAAGCCTAGCTCCAATGTGAAAGTAGAAACGAGTTGAGACAAATAGTGAGTGTCTTAATACCCTTAGAGAAGTTCGAGGGAGTTAGAGACTGCCTGAGAAGGTGAGTCTTTACATTATATAGAGAAAGAGTGTAAGTCAAGAGCGCTATAGAATGTAATTCCTAGGATTTCATGAAATAGAATTTTCCTATAAAGGAATACTCTAGTTAAGAGCAAAGTAAGAGGAAGAGCAAAAAGTAGACCCTCTTGATGTTATAGAGAGTGAATAAGTAAAAGAACTCAGGAAAATGTAGGTACTCTTGAGCATAAAGAAACTTGAACTGGCAACAAAAACAGGTAGTAGTAGAACATCCTCTTTCCCAAGTAAGAGGATAAGAAAGGTAAAAAGAGAAAGAAAATATGATAGTGTTCAAGCTGAGGATAAAATAAATTAAGAATATATATTGAGTTGATGTGCTCAAGTATTTAAGAAAGCACACTTGTCCTTGGCATAGATGCCCTTCTAGCATGATACTCTTTGAAGTAAAAACAGTCAGGCGATGCAGAGAGATCTTAGGATGTAGTAGAGGAAGAATCCTACTTTCCCCGAGCGCTCTGCGAGAATAGGGCAAATAGAGAGAAGTAAAAGAGGGATACTTTAGATTATTGGGAAACTTGCAATATACAGGTGATAGTGGCTTTGAGCTCAATCATGAGACACCCGTGTATTAGTGTTTGATGTTATGGTTTGCTTGCAACAATGGTTGCATGATATTAGGCTTGATAAACCTAATAGTATTGTGACTTGAGTGCGTAGCAAACGGCGACATCAATCACTAAAGTGTCTCGATAATTGAAAGGTATCCTAGTTTGTTAAATAATGAGATAAGTTAGAAAAGAAAGGTAAAAGGATTCTAGTAATATTAGAATGATGAGAAAAGCATGCAGAAAGGAATCCCTAGTAAAGAATGTTCAGATCTAGATAGCATGAGTTTAGTATATATGATTTGAGTCCTTTATAGTACATGTAAAAAAAATGAGTAGGGACCAGTATATAGCCTTTCTCTTGCCATAAATGTTAACCACACTCAGAGTATGGGCATATTTGGAAATTGTAGGATATGAGAGGAAAAAAATTAACCATGGTTAAGTTAGAAACTAACTATGGTAGAGTTAAAAGTTGACCATGGTTGAGTCAAAAAGATTAACCATGGTTACTATCCATAACTTAAGGGCTAAGAAAAGGTATCCAAGTGTGTGGCCAAGGAATTTTGGAAGAAGATATTTAGTCATAAAAATTAGAAAATCAAAAGAAAAAAGGAATGGAAGGCTAAGATTTGATCTTGAAAAGGTTGATCCAAGAGTCCAAATTTGGTATGACCATTTAACTTCATTTAACTTCATTTAAATTCATCTCCTTCACCTCCATTCCACCATTTTCATGCCACATACAAGGGAGAAGGAGAGAAAAACGTGAAGAGAGAGAAGGAGGGAGAAAAAGTGGAAGAAGAAGTGAAATCAAGCAAAACCACCACCATTCTTCACCAAATTTCTTCATCTTCTTCATCCTCCAACTATTTTCTCCAAAGGGTAGCTGCATATTCATCTTTTATTCAAGGTGGAATGTTGCTCTAAGTGGGAAGAGAAGGGATTTTAGTCTGAGAAAAGAAAAGGTACTGGATTAAGCTTAAAGAGTAAGTTTTCTCCACCTTGCACTTGAAAATCACATAGTTTAAGTTAGTTTTGTTAAACCCTAGCTATGAGTTACTTTTGGACAGCATATGGATCATTAGAAATGGAGTTTATATGTTAAATATGAAGGCCTTAAAACTAAGTATATATGTTTAACATGAAGGCCATATGAACTTAGTTATTATTGTTATGTGTTGGGACTTTGGAAAAAATAAAGATTGTAATTTTTGGGAAAATAGAAATCATAGGGAGATGCTGTCCGAATTTTGCCAAAATTTTTATGGTGTTTTCTTAATTTCTTAAAGTAATGTATACCAAATTTCAAGTCCCAAAACATAAAGGAAGAGGTTATGGAATTTTTAGAACCAAAGAAACTCACTTTTAGGCCTAAAATGGAGCTAGGTTATGTTATGACCAAAACATATTGTTAGGGCTAGAATTTGATAATTTTATCCATCTTAATGGATTTAAAAGGGTGTTTTTAGCTAGGAATATCTATGGGAAAGCCCCCAAAACTCATGGAATAAAGTTTCTAAATTTTGGCCAAGAAATGCATACTATTCGACCATAGTAAATGGGAAGGGAAGGGGTAGGATTTTTCCAATTCCAATGGTCCCATTAAGTTTCAAAGGTCATACTATGTTAGAAGTTAAGGTTTATGTGTTGATTGTAATGAATTATCATTATGATTATAGGGTTCGATCTTTGTTTTAAGAATTCCAAAAGCAAGTAAACCGAGTTTCAAGTATTGAGGAGCAAAATTTGCTAAGGTAGTAGTTTTCCTCTCTCTTTCTTTAAGCTTGTACGTTTGTATAATGATGAGTGTTATGATATATCAAGTTTTTATTTATGCTATAAGATGAGACATGTATGTTTAGACCGTGCTTGGCCTTGTATGAAATTCTTTGTATTCCTATATGGTATATGGCACCTTGATTGGCATTATGTTATGTACTTACATGCTAGTTTGTGAATGAGATTGGTTTACTACTACTGAGATTTCATAATCTCACCCTAAATATAACCCATGCTAGGTTCAAGTTCAAGCAAATGAAAGGGCAAAGAGTGTGGACGTATAAATTGAGGACCTTACTTTTATGCATTACATTTTGCCATGTAATTAATTATCTTTGGATTATGGTATGTATTAGTAGTATTATAATGCTTAAGATAATAGGGTATGTAACAAAAAGCCATGTATATACCTAACCCTAAAGTAAAAAAAAAAAATTTAATTAGTTCAGGTTTTCATTGACTCCTCTTGGTTCTATATAAGGTATTTGTAGTGGGAAATGTGTTATATAGTAAGGTATGACAGCATATAAGTTGCCTTGATATATATGAGTTATTTTTGGATGAACAGGGTGTGATGGTGGTGAATGTGTTCCCTTTGATGCGAAAGTCCATTGAAAATGTTACAGAGCCATGGTGAACATTGGGAGAGGTAAGCCTTCTAAAGAGGCTTGTGCAGATGATAGAATTGAGCCTAGTGATCTAGTAGTTAGAGCCCTTCAGGCAATTATGGCTCACTTAGATCAACAGTAGGTCATGATCACAAAGTTACAGCAATGACTTGTTGAGAGAGATAGCCAGGGCCTACACCTCCTCCTCTATAGCCACCCAACACTCAGATCATACCGAGCATTCAGGGGTGACTCACCCAGATCCATAGCCACACATACAGACAATTGCTCCTACTCTACTAGCTCAGACACCTCCAGCCCTAGAGCAGCCCTCTACTAGATAAATTATTACTCAATTTAGAAAATTCAAACCTCCCACCTTTAATGGTGAGATGAATATAGAGAAAGCCGAGGACTGAATCTTTGGGTAGTGTACGTCTGAGCAGAAAACCACTATTAGAGACACTGAGCCTATGATATATATGAGTTATTTTGGATGAACTGAGTGTGATGGTGGTGAATATGTTCCCTTTGATGCTAAAGTTTGTTGAAAATGTTACAGAGCTATGGTGAACACTAGGAGAGGTAGGTCTTCTAAAGAGGCTTCTTCAACTTGCTAAGAGAGATAGCCAAGGGGTAACTCACCCAGATCCAGATAAATTATTACTCAATTTAGAAAATTCAAACCTCCCACCTTTAATGGTGAGATGAATATAGAGAAAGCCGAGGACTGAATTGTACAGTTAGAGAAGATCTTCTGGGTAATAGAGTGTACGTCTGAGCAGAAAACCACTATGGCTATTTTTCAGCTAAAGAAGGAAGTAGATTACTGGTGGAGGGACACTGAGCCTATGATATATATGAGTTATTTTGGATGAACTGAGTGTGATGGTGGTGAATATGTTCCCTTTGATGCTAAAGTTTGTTGAAAATGTTACAGAGCTATGGTGAACACTAGGAGAGGTAGGTCTTCTAAAGAGGCTTGTGCAGATGATAGAATCAAGCCTAGTGATCTAGTAGCTCAAGCCCTTCAGGTTATTATGGCTTAGTTGGATCAACAGTAGGTCATGATCATACAGTTGCAACAACAACTTGCTAAGAGAGATAGCCAAGGCCTACACCTCCTCCTCCATAGCCACCCAACACTCAGATCATCCCGAGCATTCAGGGGTGACTTACCCAGATCCATATCCACACATATAGATAGTTGCTCCTACTCCACTAGCTCAGACACCTCCAGCCCTAGAGAAGCCTTCTACTAAATAGATTATTTCTCAGTTTAGAAAATTTAAGCCTCCCACCTTTAATGGTAAGATGAATATAGAGAAAGCCAAGGACTGAATTATATAGTTAGAGAAGATCTTTTGGGTAATGGAGTGTATGTCTGAGTAGAAAGCCACTATGGCTATTTTTCAGCTAGAGAAGGAAGTAGATTATTGGTGGAGGGGCACTGAGCTTATCTTGAAGGCGGGGAACCTTTTGATTACATAGGAGGCATTCCTCCAAGCCTTTTATGAAAGGTACTTCCTAGCTCTTAAAGGTGAGAAGGAGTCAAAGTTTGTACTCCTGAGATAGACAGAGGGAATGTCTATGGACTAATATGTGGAGAAATTTGTAGAGCTCTCCAGATATTCTTCATATTTACAATGGCATGATGATGAACGCTAGAAAGTGAACAAGCTAGAGAAAGGTTTGCTTCTAGAGATCAGAGATAGGGTAGTTCCACAGAGAATTAGGAACTTTAATACCCTATTTGAGATATACAAAGTGGCTAAAGCAAACCTTAGAACTGTGCAACCTACCTCCAGTGCCAGACCACCCCTCCCTGAGCCCAAGAGGCCTAAAGAGGAAACACTGGCCACAGTTTCTAACAAGACAAGTGGTAGGAGCCAATGGAACCAACAAGGAAAGAGAAGGAGGACTTAGTCTAGTAAGGGTAGTTCTGCACCTATAGCTTGTCCTCAATGTGGCAAGAACCATGGAAACAGACCATGTTACACAAGGTAGAATGTGTGTTACAAATGTGGTAGGCTAAGAGACATGGCCAGGGACTACATGCAAGCTCCTCAACATTTCACTCAGTAGAAGGAGATGGCTCCTACTCCCAGACCTTAGACCCAGGGTAGAGTTTTTGCCTTGTCATAGTAGGAGGCTTGTTGGTCTTCAAGTCTGACCCAAGTTACTATTAAGATAAAATGATTTTTCTATAACTGCATTATTTAATTCAAGTGCTAGCCATTCTTTCATATCATATGATTGTGCTAGGAGGTTGGGTCTGAGTATGCATACATTACCCTATGACTTGCATGTGTCTACCCCTATAGGAAATCAAGCCATTACCTCCTATGCTTGTTTAAATTGTGTAGTCTAGTTTAATCATTACCATACCACACTTGATTTGATTTGTATGCCCCTCATTGATACTTATTTAATCATTGGCATAAACTAGATAATTGCTAATAATGTCACACTAGATTTGTAGCCACAGATGTATTACTTTACTTGAGTGTAGGATTGTACCTAGTATGAGGACTGAGTTATCTGTGATGACTACCTCTTAGGTTGAGAGATCTCTAGGGCATGATTATCAGAGATATCTAGTTTTCTTTTCAGTCCAAGTTGACCTAGAAAAAGGTATAGAGGAAATTTCAGTAGTAAGAGAGTTCATAGATGTATTTTTCTAGAAAGATTAGCGGACTACCCTTAGAAAGAGAGGTTGAGTTTCCTATAGATATTGTACCTGGGACAGGTCCAATGTCTAAGGTCCCGTATAAGATGACTCCCACTAAGCTAGCTGAGCTTAAAAAGTAAATAGAAGAGCTTTTAGAGAAGGGTTTTATTAGACTCAATGTTTCACCATGGAGAGCTCCAATCTTATTAGTTAAGAAGAAAGATAAGAGCCTTAGACTGTATATAGACTACAAGGAACTCAATAAGATAACCATTAAGAATAAGTACCCTCTTGCTTGCATAATTGACCTCTAAGATCAGTTAGTAGGAGCATCTGTATTTTCTAAGATGGACCTTAGGTTGGGATATTATTAGCTTAGAATAAAGGCTGAGGATATTCCTAAAACAGCATTTAGAACAAGATACGGGTATTATAAATTTTTAGTTATGCCCTTTGGGTTGATAAATGCACCTGTAGCATTCATGGATTACATGAACAGAGTATTTAGGCTATACTTAGACATATTTGAAGTTGTCTTCCTAGATGATGTTCTTATCTATTTAAAAAGTAGACAAGAACATAAGTAGCATATGAGATTAACCCTAGAAACCCTAAGAGAGAGAAACAGTTATATGCTAAACTTAGTAAATGTGAGTTCTGGCTTACTAAAGTTTAATTCCTAGGCCAAGTGATCTCCCAGGTAGGGGTCACAGTAGATCCCCATAAGGTAGAGGCAATGTTACAATGGGAGAGACCTAGAACAGTGACAGAGCGACGGGTTGTGTTGTGCAACCCTTAAAATAAAACTAAGTTAGATTAAATTTTATAGCTAATAGTACAATCTAGGTTATCTCCCTTATAAATGAAATTTAATGTTTAATTGAGTTTCGAAGTGTATAAAGATCTTAGAATTACCTAATTTAGGGGTTTTTTTATCAAATTAAACTAAGTAAAATGAAATTGAATTAAAATGACTAACTACCTAATTGTATGAATTATAAGGTGAATGATGGACTTGTGATTAGCTTTAGATTCGTCTTTTGGTATCCACTATCTTTATCCTAATCCAATTATAATTAAATTTGGTCTAAGAGTCCTTATTCATGTCCATAACAATGTATCTTGGATTACCACACAAGAATCAAGAGATTAACAAAGTAATGTTGAATTGAAAACTCAATCTCGCATTAAATCATTAACTCTTGTCATTAGGATCAACAAACACTTCAATTTAATTAATCAATTCATTAGCCTCTAAATTATCACTCTAAGATATTTAATTAACTAATTAAACTCAAGAGAATCCTCAAATCAAACAATCAAGCACACAATCTTGCTCATGCATTTCATCGAACACCGTGATGGCATACATGAGAAATTTAAGAATAATGAAAAATATAGTGTTTAATCCAATCAATTAATCAACAAAAAGGTTTCCTAATTAGTGTCTAACCAACCACTAATTTTAATTACAAAAATCTCAATCAAATACATCTCAACTAAGCATGTACAAGAAAAAGAAAAAGTGTAGGAAAGTAGAAATTCTTAGCCAAAATTCCTTTGATCTCTCCATGGATTCAAGCTTCTCCAAGGTCCTTTTCCAAGTTAATCACAAGATGGAGACTATAGCTTCATTGGATAGATAGATGGAAGTTAGAAAAATGGCATGGAATGGCTACTGGATGAAGAATGCGAATGTATATTTATTCGATGAATGGAATCTCTCTAAAAGGCCATGAATGTGTTAGCGTGGAATGGTGTGTATTGGATGGTCTTCTCACGTGAATTTTAATAATTTCATATGCTGCCTCTCATTCCTTCTCATTGCTTGTAGCCACATGTATATGTGTACTAGTGTGAGCCCTGCTTCATTTTCTTTTATAATATTCCATGTTGCTTCTTCTTTGCTTGCCCAAGCTTCCAAGTGATTCAACTCTCTTCTCATGTCATTTTTTTGCATTATTGTTTAGATATCTTTCTTCGTGTTTTTTTTCACGTCTTCATATTCTTCACGTCAGCCCCAAGTTCTGCCTCTACATGCTTCTTCTTATCTCAACACATAGCTTCTTTTCTCTGCATGACGTTTGTTGCTTTCATTTTTTTTGCATTAGACCCGTAGCAATCCACTCCAGTTTCTACATTCTGCTCATGTGTGTTTTCTTTCTACAGCCTGTGGCTTTATGCCTTCTTTCTCTTCACACGTGAGCTACCTCATTCTTCCCTTTAAGCTTCTTCATGTCTTGTGTTATTCTTTTGGACCCATTGCTTCTTCGTGTTTTGCTTCCAGCTCTAACTCGTGGCTCTTTCTCTTCGTGTTTCCTCCATGTAAGCTCCTTTCAAGCTTCTTTTTATCTCTTGTTGCTTAACATATTACTATTCAACCAGCTCCCCTCTTCGCATTCTTATTTATGTTGGTCTCCCTCATTATATAGCTTGTCTCCTTTTTTTCTTCCTTCTTTCAAGCTTTTTCTTCCCTTACCTGTGGCATGTATGTTAATTAGAGGCTCTTGTTTATTCTGCTCCTAACCATGCAAACCCATCTTCTTCATTTAACTTAGCTTATTCAGCTCATGTTGCTTACATAAGAGCTGCCCAAGCTCTCTTCCTCTTATTCCATGTTGCTCCTTCATTCTCAGCTCTAACACATTGTTTCTTCTCTTCAGCTGCCTTATGTATGACATGCAGGAGTGTGGAATGGATAGCTACATGTTTCTATATGGAAGGATGGTTGTAAAGTGAAGGTGTGTGCATGGATAAGTGCTGTACAAATGTAACACCATAAATTCTAGCTCATTTCATAACATTCATAAGCTTCACATCATCATTTCCATGAGAGCACATGAAAAAAGGACAGAAAATAATGGGTTTATTTGCATTGCGTCATACTTAAAAATTTCAATTAGTATCACGTGGACCGTATGGGCTAATGCTATGCATCCTCACATTTAGATACATCATTATAACTCCTTTACATCACAAAATCATGCTTGAAACTTATGGAAACCGAAATGAAGCATGAAATGGGCTTGTTTAATTTCGACCAAATTTGCTCCATTTTCTGACCAAATTTTGGAAAATCATAACTAAGTCTAAAAAAATTGAAAATATGCAATCTTAGTCATTTTAGGAAGATATGGATGTCTACTTCATATTAAAAATATTCCTAGACCATAAAATTCGTCACAAAGGATGTTTGACATCCAAAATGGTCCAGAGGTCAGAATGCATTCTGGAACTGATATAGAATTCTGCAGAAAATTTTGAAAATGTCCAATTAATTCCACAAAAATCGAATCTATGAAAATGATATTAATCTATAAATTTGTGGATGTTAACTAGAGAAGAAAAATGTCTTTAAATCATTTCATCAAGCCTAGACATCGAAATTTAATGGAACAGTACTTCTGGTCGGGAAAAATTACAGATATTGGATAGAAACTTCAAAAATTCATATCTCCCTCTCTAGACCTCTAAATGATGTGCTTCCAGTTGGCACGAGTCACTGTGATTGTCTAGTTTCTTTGTATAAAGTTCATGGTAATTGAACATCATTTAAGCCTCAGGTGACAGAATGCAAATTCAGACCAAATGAATAGTGCAGCAACCATAAACCATGAAAATTGCCAACTTTGAAAAATCATCAAATATTCTGTAGACCTCCAAAAATTATGATCTTTAGCTTCCCAAAAATATCTCAATGAGACCTAATTGCATGTCAAATTTTAGACCAATAATAACTTATTTGGCTAAAAAGTGACATAAGATTTCATTATGGTCAAATTTGGCTCCATATAGGGTACCAAATTTGCCAAACCTCATGCATCTTATTTTGGCCATTCAACCCACACTTATGCACATTTCCATTAAACTTCTACATTGCACACTTTGGTATTACATGCTCAAAATATATGCTAGAGGTCATACATCATATTCATACATTTAAATATCACATAATATCATATTTACACATGTCTCAAGGTTCATAAGCCATTTACAACATCATATACATCATGAACCGTTATCATGGTTCCAAAATGGATAAAACAAGGCATATGATGTCAATCTCCTTCTTTCATTGTTGTTGGCTCCCTTCACCATGGCCACTTGGTCCACCTAGCATGTTAAAGTATTGGAGAGGAGGGGATGATATTCAAATAATTCCAATAACTCATCTCCCATTCAATCATACATAATATGTGCAAAGCAAGCTTTACAAATGCATGCATGGAGAAAATGGAAGTCATGGATATTTTAAAAGCAAACTTGGCATATGAACAAATCATACAAGACATTCAAGAGCTCACCAAGTGTTTAGATTGGCCTCACACTTCTTCTCATGGATTTTGGACTTGCCTCACCCATTTTTTAAGAGCTTTGGACTCAACTATACTCTTGGGAGCCCACTTTGATTTTGGGAGACTCTTTACTTTGTCTCACCCAAGCTCAAGAGTTCTTGGCTCATCATCACCAAAGGAAAGAGTTCTTGGCCTTTCTATACTCAAGCAAACTCATACAAACATCATGTACTCATTTAAAAACATAACATAACATCAAGAATCATGGCATATAAAGGCATGCTAGCATACTTTTTGTAGCTTGAAATTGCACATACACACATTCTAAAACAAGCTAAACACACATCTATGGATTAAAGAAGGTGGAGAGAGCTACCTTGTATACACTTACACACTTTTTCCTTGAAATTTAAGCCTCCTCTTTTGGCCACATGTAACACCATAACTTCTAGCTCATCATATCATATATATACATGCCTCCCATCATTATATTCATGAAGATATAAGGCAAAAGGGGAAAAATAGTGACTTTCTTTGCGTTGCGTCGTACTTAAAAATCCCATTCGGTGTCACGTGGACCGTGTGAGCTTATTATATACATTATCATATTTAAATATATCAATACAACCCATTTCCATCTCAAAATCATGCCCACAACTCATAGAAACCGAAATGGAGCTCAAAATAATTAAGTATATGTTTACAGAGAGACCAAACATTGCGTTTCTCACATTTATGGAGGGACCGAATGTTACACCACACACCCACAAATTGGTGGTGTTAGTTTCTCTTGGCCTAGATACAATTTATGGGAGCCAATTAGGTTTATGAAACATTCGTTAAAGTCAACAACTTGCTTATTCTTTCCTTTCAAATATGATTCTTGACTCTTTTTAAGCCTCTTGGAGTTATTACACCATTAAAACGAAAGGCCTAGCACCATGTTGCTTATTTAAGTCATAATATGGAACTTAAGGCACCAAATCAATTTCTATGAGTTCTAAATTTTTTCCAAGGCCTCCCTTCATTTTCATTCATCAAATATGACGCAAGAATGGCTTTAGAAAAATTTTAAACTCTCTCCCACTACTAGAACCCTCCTTGGTTGAGACATAGGCATCATTTCAGCTACATGGAGATTTATTTGTTTTCTTGAAGGAGGAAGCATGTAAGAAGCACCTTAGGGATCTTAGGAGCTCATTTAAACTCTTAATTAGGCCTAGGAATTATCATATGCAATCAGCTTTTGGAAAGTGCACACAAAACCCTAGAATTTACATCTTGAAACCTAATGGTTTTTTGATAATTCCCTTTGCATATTCTTAATCTCCACACCCTTTTTCCTTAGATTCATGCTTGGTTCTGCCTAAAAATCATCTCCTCCTAGGGTTTTCTCAAGTGGGGTAAAATGGTGGAGAAGAGAACCTAAAATGACAACCATAGGAAGAGAAATGACCTTGTTTTCCTGCTTTTTCTCACTTGAATCTTGTGTTCTTTGAGCTCCTCTCTTCAAATCCGAATTTTCTCCTCAATTTCTCCTTTAAAACAGATCCATATACTTCATTATAATCATAGGAAATAAAGGAGAAGAGGTTTGGAAGAGAAAGAGCATGAAAAACCATGAAAATCCATACCTTTCTACCTTGAATTTCTCCTCCTTTTCTTCCTCCTCTTGTGTGCCTCATCCCCTAGGGTTTTTCTCTGATTTTGGGCAGAACATGGTAGTGCATAATGAAGGGAGAAGAAGGGTGCATCATATATATAGGTAGGAGTAAGTTACACTTTTCAAAAATTCTCATTTTGCCCTTCGTTCTTGGCATTTTTGTTTCTCCTTCATTTTAGCTCCTTTTTTAGAACCGTATTTTCTATTATAAAATTTAGGTTCCCAATTTAGTAAAATGCCTTTGGAATCACTCAAATTGGAGATAAAACCTTCCCAAATGGATCTGTCAAAGTTTAGGCACACTGATATTGGAAAACATCCACCGGAGGGGCTTTAGCTGTCCTAGGGCTTTCCATGGTTTTTAGGGCCTCTAAGAACCTTAGGGAACTCAAAACTTTCATTTAAAATGCCCTCCTATGTGAATTCTAAAATTTGCTCAAAATTATGAAAATGCCATTACGTTTCATAAGCTTTTCGTAAGAAATTATTTTTTCATTCTAGCTCTATTTTTCTTTCTATCTGAGCCTAGGATTCTTATTTTTAGGAGTCTAGAATTCTTCCTAAATTTTTCAAGACTTTGACTACATCATTCTGGGGGACTTCCATTTGTATCCAATGAGTTTCATTTGTTAACGGAGAAACTGTATATTACATTTCTCACGTTTTCTCTAGTTTTCAAAGAATCGGATATTACAACAAGTATGTGAACCTGTAGCTTCCTTACATGCTAAATGGAATGGGTGCAACGTGAAAGTCATGCTGCATATGTGGAGAGTCTAGCTTAAAGTGAAGCATGTGAAAGTGAATGAATGAAGTGAAGGGTGCTAGAGTTGACTTATGGCTTATCTTTGCTCTACTTCATATTCTCAAGCCCATTCACATGTTAGTATGCAACTACATGTTTGTGTGAAGCTTCAAATAGGTGTACTATAGTGTGAAAGGACATGGGAGTGTATGAAGTTAGTGCTTATGCAAGTGACCATGTAATGTGTGTAATGACCATATAGGCCCAGTGAATGCATTAGTGTAGCTAATTGGAGGAGCCCATTCATATATTTCATGTATAGTCTTTGGAGGCTGCCTTCTTGTGTTTGCATGCATGTGTTTGTATGAGTGAGTGTACATGGCTGGAGTTGTTGTGCTTAACGTGGAACTATGCATGGAAGCTTGTAAGCTTATGTGAATGATGCATGTGGGCTGGTCAACAAGAGAATAAAGCTTGTGCAAGATTAATGTTAGCTATGCTCTTTCCTTCTCTTGTTCCCATATTGATTTAAGCTTTCCATTCTCTAATTTTTAGCTCCATAAAAAGTACAGTTGAAGTTCAATCATCATCATCATCTTCTTTTTTTTTTTTAATTCAAATTCTCATTCAAGCTTTAATTGCCTATTAAAATCTGCACAAAAGAATGGAAAATATTGAGTAGAATTATCCACAAAATTATTTAAAAGAAATTCATACATTAAAACTCAATAATTTTGCAAATTGATTCATAAAGTGCATAAATGGCTAATGAAATCAAATTCTACCTAATTAAACCCTAAAGCCATATTTGGACACTAAAATGACTAAGTTAGAAGGAATAGAAGATATAAAAATAACATTTATCACAGAGATCAGGAGCTTCCTAGGTTTAGCAGGTTATTATAGGAGGTTTAGTCAAAGCTTTTCCCAGATAGTGTTACCACTGACTAGCCCTACCAAAAAGAATATACCATTTATGTGGGATGAGAAGTGTGAGAAGAGTTTTTAGGAGTTAAAGCACAAGTTAACCACAACACTAGTTTTAGTACTTCTTGACCCCAGAGAGACTTTTGTAGTCTATAATGATACTTCTAAGAAAAGGTTAAGATGTGTGCTTATGCAAAAAGGCCAAGTGGTAGCCTATGCCTCTAGACAATTAAAACCTCACGAAGAAAATTACCCTACACACGACTTAAAGGTAGTTGCAGTGGCATTTACTTTGAAAATATGGAGACACTACTTATATGGGGCAGGCATAAAAATTTACAGTGACCACACAAGCTTTAAATATTTATTTGAATAGAAAGAATTAAATATGAGATAGCGGAGGTGGTTAGAATTTTTGAAAGATTATGAGTTCACTTTGAAATACCATTTCGATAATGTGGTAGCTGATGCCTTGAGTAGGAAATCCATACATATGGCTTGTATGATGACTAAAGAACAAGAGTTAATTGAGAGATTCAGAGACATGAGTCTCACATGTGAGGTGTATTCAAGGAAACTATTACTCAGTGAAACCCGAATAGAAAATGACTTGAGGGACTAGATAAGAGAAGCCTACTAAACAGATGACCATGTAATTAACATTAGATCTTAGATAGCCTAGGGTAGCATTCAGGAGTTCAATTTGTCTAAGGATGACATGGTGGGGCATAGGGATAGGCTGTATGTTCCTAGAAATACAGAGATCAGAGAATGAATATTAGACGAGGCACATAAAAGCAAGTATACCATTCATCCAGGTAGTACTAAAATGTATCATGGTTTAAAGAAAATGTTTTGGTGGCCTAGAATGAAAATAGGTATAGTAAAATATGTCTTCTGATGTTTAGTATGTCAAAAAGTTAAAATAGAGCACCAAAATACCAGCTGGGTTACTTCAATCCCTAGATATCCCAAAATGGAAATGAAATAGTATAGTTATGGATTTTGTCATGGGTTTATTACCCTACACATAACTTAGAGGTAGCTGTAGTGGTATTTACTTTGAAAATATGGAGACACTACTTACATGGGGCAAGCATAGAAATTTATAGTGACCACAAAAGCTTTAAATATTTATTTGAATAGAAAGAATTAAATATGAGACAACAAAGATGGTTAGAATTTTTGAAAGATTATAAGTTCACTTTGAAATACCATTCCGGTAAGGCTAATGTGGTAGCTGATGCCTTAAGCAGGAAATCCATACATATGGCCTGCATGATGACTAAAGAATAGGAGTTGATTGAGAGATTCAGAGACATAAGTCTCACATGTGAGGTATATTCAGGGAAACTATTACTGAGTGAAACCTGAATAGAAAATGACTTGAGGGACCAGATAAGAGAAGCTTAGCAAACAAATGACCATATAGGTAAGATTAGATCTTAGATAGCCTAGGGTAGCATTCGAGAGTTCAATCTATCTAAGGATGACATGGTGAGGCATAGGGATAGGCTGTATGTGCCTAGAAATACAGAGATCAGATAATGAATATTAGACGAGGCATTAAAAGCAAGTATATCATTTATCCAGGCAGTAATAAAATGTATCATGATTTAAAAAAAATGTTTTGGTGGCCTAGAATGAAAATAGGTATAGCAGAATATGTCTCCTGATGTCTAGTATGTCAGAAAGTTAAAATAGAGCACCAAAAAACTAGTTGGGTTACTTCAACCCCTAGATATCCCAGAGTGGAATGGGATAGTATAGTTATGGATTTTGTCATGGGTTTACCCTGGACATCATCAGGGCATGATGTAATATGGGTAATAGTGGATAGATTAACAAAGTTAGTGCACTTCTTAGTAATGAAAGCCACTTATACCCTAGATAAATTAGCCTAGCTGTACATCCAGGAGATAATTAGACTATATAGTGTACCTAAAAGCATAGTGTCAGATAAAGATCCCAGATTTACTTCAAATTTTTGAAGATCATTACAAAAAGCTCTAGGTACCAAGCTTAGATTTAGCACAGCCTATCATGCACAAACAAATGGACAGATAGAAAGAACCATCCAAGCCCTAGAGGACATGTTCAAGGCGTGTGTCTTAGAAATGAAAGAAAACTTGGATACATACTTGCCTCTAGTGAAGTTTGCCTATAATAATAGCTATCATGCAAGTATACAAATGGCACCATATGAGGCTTTGTATGGGAGGAAGTGTAGGTCTCCAATGTGTAACACCATAACTTCTAGCTCATTTCATGCCATTTTATAAGCTTTGTATTATCAATCCCACAATAGCATATGAGAAAGAAGATAAAAATAATAGACTTTTTCCGCGTTGCGCTATATCTAAAAAATTTAATTCAATGTCGCGTGGACCGTGTGGGCTCATACTATACTTCCTCATATTTAATTTCATTATTTCAACTCATTTCCATCACAAAAACATGCCTACAATTCATGGAAACCGAAATGGAGCTTAAAATAGACAAGCATATTTTCGGCCAGCTTTGCTCCATTTCCTGACCCAAATTTGGAAAATCATAAATAAATCCAGAAAATTCAAAATCATGTAATCTTGGTCATTATAGAAAGCTTAGGATGTCTAATTCACACTAAAAATATGAACACATCACAACATTCATCACACAGGACGTTTGACATCCAAAGAGCTACAGACTCGCTGGCTGCCTGGGCTATGATTCTGGTTACTGATGTAAACTTCTGAAATTCGTAACTAATTCTACAAAGATCTAAATCACACAAATTCAGTCATTCTGGGAAGCTACAAATGTTAAATTGACACTAAAAATAATTTCCAAATGAAACAGATACGTTTAGGCATCTGGAACTGATGGAACAGTGATTGAGCTCTGGAATCGCCACTGTTACTGACAGCAAACTTCAAAAATGCATAACTCTCTGCTCAGACGTCCAAATGAGGTGATCTCGGTGGCCACAGAAAGATTATGACCTCTAGTTTATGTATATAAGATTTTATAAGCATTGGACACCATTTGGCCATCGAGTGACACGAAAATCAATTCTGCCAGTATGAACAGTGCACATACCAGAAACCATGGAAAATCCCAACTTTGAAAATTCATCAAATATTCTCTAAGTCTCCGAAAATTATGATCTTTAGCTTCCCAGAAAGCTCTTAATGAGACCTAATTGTATGCCAAATTTTAGGGCAAGACTAACTCATTTGGCCAAAAAGTGACATAGAGTTCCATTATGGTCAATTTTGGCTCCATATTGGGTACCAAAATTGCCAAATGGATTTCCCTTGGTCTTGGTACCTTTTGGGCTAGTTTAAAAGCTTATTTAAGACTTGTGTGAGCTGCCCAAAGGGTCCCAAACCTCATGCATCTCATTTTGGCCATTCAACCCACATGTATACACATATTCATCAAACTTTAAATTCTCTTACCATGGCCTTGCCTACTCAAAACATGTGCTAATGGTCGTATATCATTTCCATACATCTAAACATCACATAATAGTATGTTTACATATTTCTCAAGGCTCATAATACATATACAACATCATATACATGATGAACTATCATTATGGTTCCAAAATAGACAAAACAAGACATAAGCTTGTCAATTGTCCCTCTTCAAGGTTGTTGGCTCCCTTCACCACAATTGCTTGGTCCACCTAGCATGTTAGATCATTGGAGAGGAGGGGATGAGATTCAAGAATCTCAATAGCTCATCTCCCATTCTATCACACATAATATGTGCAAGCAAGTTTCACAAATGCATGCATGGAGAAAGTAGAAATCATAGGCATTTTAAAAGCAACCTTGGCATGTGAATCAATCATACAAGACATTCAAGAGCTCACTAAGTGTTTGGATTGGCCTCACACTTCTCCTCGTGGATTTTGGACTTGCCTCACCCATTCTTTGAGCACTTTGGACTCAACCATACTCTTGGGAGCCCACTTTGCTTTTGGGAGACTCTTTACTTTGTCTCAACCAAGCTCAAGGGTTCTTGGCTCATCCTCACCCAAGGGAAGAGTTCTTGGCCTCTCTACACTCAAGCAAACTCATACAAACATCATGGATTCATTTAAAACATAACATGGCATCAAGCATCATGGCATATGAAGGCATGCTAGCATACTTTTCAAAGCTTGAAAATACACATACACACATTCTAAAACAAGCTAAACACACATTCATGCATGAGAGAAGGTGGAGAGAGCTACCTTGTATGCAAGTACACACTTTTTCCTTAGCTTTTAAACCTCCTCTTTTAGCCACACACCCACAAGTTGGTGGAAATAGTGTCTCTTGGCCTAGACACAGATTATGGGGGCCAATTAAGTTCATGAACCACACTATTGCTCTATAGGCTCCATTATGGTCCATATTAGCACCTAATGAAGCAACACCCCTCAAATGATTTCTAGGCCTCATTCTTTCTTTTCAAATATGATTCTTGACTCCATTTAAGCCTCTTGGAGTCCTTACATCATCAAAACAAAAGGCCTAGCACCATGTTGCTTCTTTAGGTCATATTATGGAACCTAAGACACCAAATCACTTTCCATGAGTTCTAAATTTTTTCCAAGGCCTCCCTTCATGTCCATTCATCAAATATGACTCAAGAATGACCTTAGAAAAATTTAAAACTCCCCCCACCTACACAAACAAGCCTAGGCCGAAACATAGGCTTCCTTTAGGCTTCTTGGAGTTTTCTTGCTTTTCTTGAAGGAGGAAGCTTGTGGGGAGCATCTTTGGTGTCTCAAGAACTCATTTATACTCTAACTTAGACCTATGAAGCATCATACAAATTCAGAAATTGAAAGGTGCACTTGAAACCCTAGGTTTTGCATCTTGCTTTCTAATGCCTTTTTCTTAATTTTCTTTGCATATTCCTATTCCTCTCCATCAAATACCTAAGAATCACCTTTGGTTTGGTTAAAAATCTGAATCCTAAGATCTGTCCAAGTGTAGGTCGAAATGGTCATGGAAGGGAGGAAGAAGACCAAGTGGGAGAATTGCAAAATACCTTGTTTTTCTTGGATTTTCTTGCTTGTTCTTGCTTTCCTTGGCCTCCTTACTTGGAATTTGAACTTTCCCCTCTGTTCTCCCTTCAAAACAGCCCTTAAAACTTCAGAGAAATCATGGAGAAGAAGAGGGAAAAAGAGGAGAAGAAAGTGGAAGAGAGAAAGCATGAAAAACAAGCAAAATTCCATACCTAAAGTCTTGAATCTTTTCTCCTTCTTCCCTTCTCTTTGTGCACGACTCTCCAAGGGATTTGCTTCTGATTTAGGGCTGGAAATTCTGAAGTGAATGAAGGAGAGTGTGAGGTGCCACCTATATATAGCTAGGGTAAAGTGACTTTCTTTAAAAATTCCCATTTTGCCCTTCATACTTTGCCTTTTTGTTTCTCCTTTGTTTTAGCTCCTTTTTGAGAACCTTCTTTTCTATCATAACAAATAGGTTCCCAATTTAATAAAATGGCTTTGGAATCACTCAAATCGGAGCTAAAACCCTTCCGAACGAATCGGTCAAAGTTCGGGTCAATTGACATTGGAAAACTTACACCGGAGGGTCTTTACCTGTTCCGGGGCTTCCCATGGTTTTTGGGGCCTCTGAAAACCCTGGGCAACTCAAAATTTCCATTTAAAAACCCCTCCTAGGTGCTTTTCCAAAATTGCACTTATTTACGAAAATGCCACTGGCCTTTCGGCAAATTTTTCAAATCACTCCGACCCCGGTTTCTGGGCAACTCAAGGCTCAAATCCTCATTTTTTATTATTTAACATTTTATCCAAATTTTATTTGGCCTTGAAACACTCATCTCAGGGGACTTACTTTGAAAGCGTGCTCATTTCTATCGTTTAATGAAAACGGGACATTACACAATGTGTTAAGTTGAGCTAAGAGAGTGGAGCCTGATAGGCCCATAATTAGTGGACCAGACTTCTAGAAAAATTAAGACCATAAGAAAGAAAATTATAATGGCTAAGAGAAGATATAAGAGTTATGCAGATAGACGTAGACGACCATTAAATTTTGAGGTTGAAGACCATGACTTCATTAGAGTGTCTTCAGTCACAAGGATAGGTCAGTCCATTAAAACTAAAAAGCTAAGTCTAAAATACATGGGTTCATTCTAAATTCTTGATAAAGTAAGACCTCTAGCTTACAGACTTGCCCTTCCCATAAACCTGAGCCAAGTATACAATGTATTTCATGTTTCACAGCTCAAAAAGTACTAGCCCAACCCCTTACATGTCATGGAGTATGAAAATGTATAATTATAGGATGATCTATCATATATAATGTCACCAGATCGGATCGTGGATGATAGACTCAAGAAGTTATGAAATAAGATGATATTGCTAGTGAAAGTGGTTTGGAATGGGTTATCTTTGGAAGAAGCTACCTAGGAGCTGGAGGAAGAAATGAGAAAGAAGCATCTAGAGCTCTTCCCATAAGGTATGTTATCTAAATTTTGAGGAAGAAATTTATTTTAAGGGGGGAGAATTGTAATGTTTGATTTTCGTCAAACGATGAAAACGGATACGCTTTCAAAGCAAGTCTCCTGAAATGAATTAGTTAAGGTCCTAAAAAATTTAAGTAGCATTTTAGATTCCTAGAAATGAGAATCCTAGGCTCAGATGGAAAATAAAATGGAGCTAGAATCAAGAAACGAATTTGAACGAAAGGTTGATGAAACATAATGATATTTTTGTAATTTTGAGCAAATTTTGAAATTCTTATAGGAAGGCTTTTTAAATGAAAGTATTAAGTTCTTAAAGGTTCTTAGAGGCCTTAAAAACTATGGGAAGTCCCAAGATAGTTAAAATCCCTCCAGTGGACATTTTTCAATGTCGGTTGACCCAAACTTTGATGAATTTATTTGGGAAGGTTTTAGCTCCAATTTGAGTGATTCAAAAGGAATTTTATTAAATAGGGAACCTTAATTTTATATTGAAAAAGACAATTCTCAAAAAGAAGTAAAAATGAATTGGAAACAAAAATGCCAAGATGAAAGAATGAAATTGAAATTTTTGAAAAGTTCTTCCTAACTTAGTTACATATATATATATATGTCATGCCCCACCTCCTCATTCATTTAGCCATATTTGTTTCTACCTTAAACCCGAGGAGAGAGCTAGGGTTTGAGGTGTACAAGGAGGAGAAGAAAGGGAAGAGAAAAACAAGGAAAAAGGTTTGAATTTTCTTGATTTTTCATGCTTTCTCTTTAGCAAACTCCTTCTCCTCCACCTTCCCTTCTTTCCCATGATTTTATTGAAGTTCTTGGATCTGTTTTAAGGGTAGAATAGAGGTGAAAATTTTTAATTTGAGGAGAGGAGGCCAAGAAAAGTGAAAAGCAAGCAAGAAAAGCCAAGAAAATAATGTAAATCTTCATTCCATGGTAGTTACTCCTTCTTCCCTTCTTCTCCTTGGTTTGTCCCACTTAGAGAGCTTCAAGAAGACATGGATTTTAGGTAGAATCAAGGGTGAACCTTAGGAAATGAAATGTGGAGAATAAGAATATGTAAAGAGAATTAACAAACAACCTTGAAAAATCAAGATAGCAAAGTTAGGGTTTCAAGTGTCCTTGAAAAATCTAATTTGATACAATAATTCTTAAGCCTAAATAAATGTTTGGATGAGCTCCTAAGATCTCTAGAAGGCTCCTCATATGCATCTTCCATCAAGAAAATAAAGAAAACTCCATGAGTAGCCTTGAGGAGCATAGTCTCGGCTTTGTATAGTTGAGACACCTAAGGGTAGTTTTAATTTGTTTCAAACTTATTTTTGAGTTATATATGATGGAAGAGGATGAGAGGAAGCCTTGTAAAATTTTTAGAAACCATAGAAAGTGAGATGGTATCATGGATTCCATAATATGACCTATAAAAGCAACATGTAGTTAGGCTCCTTGTTTTAATTATGTGATGACTCCAAGAGGCTTAAAAGGAGTCAAGAATCATAAATAAGAGAAAAGAATGGAGCCTAGAGCTCAATTAATGGATATTGCTTCATTAGGTGTATTTTAGAACCATAAAGGGGTTATGAGACCTAGTATTTAAGGAAGATGTATAGCTTTAGAAATGATTCCAAGAACTTAATTGGCTTCCATATATTATGTTTAGGCCAAGAGAAACAATCCCACACCCTTGTGTGTATGAGGCCAAGGGAGAGGATTCAAGATTTAAGGGAAAGGTTTGCAAGTGTAACAAAAGTAGCTTTCTCTACTTTCTCTCATATATGGATGAATGTTTGCCTTGTCTTTGAATGTGTATATGTGTGTTTTAAGCCTTGAAAAGTGTTCTAGCATGTGCATAAGCATAATGGTACCATGATGTGATATTATGTTTTTAAATAATATTTTATATGCTTGCCTTGATTTGCTTGAGTGTGGTGAAGCCAAGAACCCTTAGCCATGGTGAGGATGAGCTAAGAACCTTTAAGAATGGTCGAGACAAAGTCTAGAGTCTCCCAAGAGCAAGGCTTAGTTCAAGGCCTTCAAGAAAAAGGGTAAGGCAAGTCTAATAACCTCGAAGAGAATAGGTGATGCTAATCCACTTACTTGGCAAGTCTATGTATGCTTTGTATGATTTGTTCAAATGTCCAGAATGCTTATTGAATGATCGCACTTTCCATTATGCTTATGCATACATTTTTAAGACTTAAATTGTATTCTTTATTTATGATTGAAAGGGAGACGAGCTATTGGGATCCTTTGAATCTAATCCCTCCTCTCCAATGTCTTAACATGCTAAGTAGACCACATGAGCAAGGTAATGGAAGCCATCAAGTTGGAAGATGAGAGTTTGACAACAAAGTGTCTAGCTTTGCTTCTTTTGTAGCCATATGTATGGCATATAATGTAATCCTATGATGGAATTGCTGTAAAATCATTTGAACATGTGTAATAACCCAAATGTTTGATGTATATATGAGTTTTAGTATCAAATGAATGGTAATGTGCATTTTGGGTAGTGAATGGTAACTTAAAGCATATGGATTCTTGTGTATAACATGGGGTGAGAGAGTGAGTTTTTTATTTTTAGGTTCATGCACCTTTGAGACATATTTAGTAGACTATTTTGATGCTTTCCCATGTGCTCAGTGGTCATGGGTGTCTTAGAAACCAAAATTGACCATTTAGAGCCCTCTTGTAACACAAAAGTGACTATTTCACAGCCCAGTGTCAAAATCTAACTAAATGAACGAAATTGCTCATAAAATTTAGCATGCATATATATCTCATCCAGAACGTTTTGGGAAGCTAAAAACCAAATTATTTGGAGTTCTATGTAATTAATTATGATTTTTGAAAGTTGGCATTTTTCTACTGAATTGATACAGGCATTGTAATATTCGATTTTCATTAAACGACAGAAATGGGCCCATTTTCAAAGTAAGTCCTTAGAAATGAATTAGTTAAAGTCCCAAAAAATTTAAGTAACATTCTAGACTTCTAAAAATGAGAATTCTAAGCTCAGATGGAAAGAAAAATAGAGCTAGATTGAAAAAACAAATTTTGATGAAAATCTTAGGAAACGTAATGGTATTTTTGTAATTTTGAGTAAATTTTGGAATTCACATAGAAGGGATTTTTAAATGAAAGTTCTGAGTGCTCCAGGGTTCTTAGAGGCCTTGAAAACCATGGAAAGGCCCAGGACAATTAAATCCCCTCCGAAGGACATTTTCCAACGTTGTTGTACCTAAACTTTGACGAATTCGTTTAGGAAGGTTTTAGCTCCGATTTGAGTAATTCCAAAGGTATTTTACTAACTTGGGAACCTAAATTTTATAATGGAAAAGAAAGTCCTAAAAAATAAGCTAAAAAAATGAGAAACAATAATGCTAGGAATGAAGGGAAAAATGGGAATTTTTGAAAAATGCTTCCCCACTCTCACACTCACATAGCTTCATATTGTTCTGCCAAAATTCAAAGGAGAGAGATAAGGTTTAGATGTACCAAAAGGAAAGAAGAAGAAGGAGAAATCAAGGAAAAAGGTATGGATTCTTGGTAGTTTTCTATGCTTTCTTCCATCCAAATTTCTTCTCCTCCATTCTCCTTAGTTTCCTTTGATTAAAATGAAGTTTAAAAATCTATTTTAAGGGAGAAATTGAGGGGAAATTTTGGATTTGAAGAGAGGATCTCAAAGAAGACAAGATTAAAGTGAGAAAAAGCAAGAAAATAAGATAATTTCTTTTTCCATGGTTGCTATCCCTTCCTCCTCTTCCTCCACCATTTCGCTCGACTCAAGAAACCCTATAAGGGTTTGATTTTTAGGTAGAACCAAGGATGATTCTTAGGAAAAAGAGTGTGGAGATTAAGAATATGCAAAGAGAATTAACAAAAACCATAGAATTTCAAGATGCAATTTCTAGGGTTTCAAGTGTTTCCTCTAAAATCTGATTTGATCTCTTAATTTCTATACCTAAATAAGTGTTTAAATGAGCTCCTAAGGTCCTAGAAGTCTCCTTATGTGCTTCCTCCATTAACGAAACAAAGCAAGGTCCATGGAGAGTAAAACCTTCTATTGTCTCGACAAGAGAGGTTAGGGTAGGTAGGGAGAGTTTTAAATTTTTCTAAGCCCATTTTTGAGTCATATTTGATGAATAAAGATGAGGGAAGGCCTTAGGAAAAATTTAGAAATCATAGAAAGTGAGCTAGCCTTATATGTTCCATAATATGACCTAAAAAAGCAACATGTAGTTAGGCTCTTAGTTTTAATTGTGTGATGACTCCAAGAGGCTTAAAAGGACTCAAGAATCATATTTGAAAGAATAGAGCCTAGAATTTATTTAAGGAGTTTTGCTTCATTAGGTGCATTTATGGAACCATAATGAGGTTTATAAATCAAGCTAGTCTCTAAGTAAGTTGTGTGGCCTTAGAATTAATACTATGAACCTAATTGGCTTTCATAAATTGTGTTTAAACTAAGAGAAATCATCCCCACACCTTTGTGTGTGTGGGGCCAAAGGAGGGAGCATTGATTTAAGAGAAAAAATGTGTGTTTGCTTCCAAGGTAGCTCTCTCCACCTTCTCTCATGCAGATTGTTTGCTTTACTTGTCTTTGAATGTGTGTATGTGTATTTTAAGCCATAAAAAATGTTCTAGCATGAGCTCTCACTTCATGGTACCATGATAATGTATTATGTTTTCCAAAAGATGTTTATGATGCTTGCTTTGGTTTGCTTGAGTATGGTGAGGCCAAGAACCCTTAGCCATGGTGAGGATGAGGCAAGAATCCTTAAGATTGGTTGAGACAAAGCAAAGACTCTCCCAAAAGTGAGGTTGACTTCAAAAGCAAGGTTAAGTCTAAGAACCTCTTAAAGAATGGGTAAGGCAAGTCCAAAATCCACGAGTAAATGGGTGAGGCCAATCCACTTGCTTGGCAAAACCTTTGTATGATATGTGTGACTTGCTCAAGTGTTGAAATTGCTTCATGAATGAATACACATGTCTATATGCCATGCATGCATTTATAAGACTTGTTTTGCTTCTTTTATGTATGATTGAATGGGAGATGAGCTATTAGGATTCTTTGAATCTCATCCCCTCCTCTCCAATGATCTAACATGCTAGGTGGACCAAATGGGCAAGGTAATAGAAGCCAACCACGTTGAAGATGAGAGTATGACATTTAAGAGCATGATTTTTGCCACTTTAAGGCCATTCAAATAGCAAATGATGTAGTCAATAGTTGTATATATTTTATGATGTTATGAACATATGTAATTATGATAATATGTCATGTATAAATGGGAGGATACGTTATGTGATCATTAGAATGTAATTTGAGTATGTAATGGCAAATTGTGCTTCTTGAAAGTTCGATGCAAGTATGTATAAATGCAAGTGAGATAGCCAAATTGAGATGCATGGGGTTTAGGACACAAGTCATAATCATGCTTTTAGACTTGCCCAAAAGGTGCCAAACCCCAAAGAAAGCCATTTGGACATTTTGGTATCCTATATGGAGCCAAAATTGACCATAATAGAACCCTATGTCACTTTTTGTCTAAATGAGCTCTTCTTGATTTGAGATTTTAATGCAATGATATCTTGTTGAGAACTTTTTGGAAAGCTAAAGAACATAATTTTCAGAGGTCTAGAGAATACTTGATGAATTTTCAAAGTTGGCAAAAATTCTGGTTTTGGTCATGTCACTATTCACTCAAGTCTAAAAATGAAATCTATCACATAGGGCTCAAATGATGTCTAATTGCCATAAAATTTTATATGAAAAAACTAGACATTCCCAGTGATTTGTGCCAACTAAAAGCTCCTCATTTAGAGGTCTAAAGAGGGAGATATAAATTTTCAAATAATCTATCTAGTACCAAGCGCTCCAACTGACCTCAGGTACTATTTTATTAAGTCTTGAGGTCTGGGCGTACCTGAACTACTCTGGAGTTATTTTTTTCCTCTAGCTAACATCTACAGCTTTCCAGATTGGTATCATTTGTATAGATTGGATTTTTTAGAATTAATTGAACATTTTTGAAGTTTGTTGTAAAATTTTCTAATAGCACTAGTGGATAGCCGAACCTTTGGACCAATTTGAATCTCAAATATCTTCTATGTTGTGTTTCATGGTCTGGAAATATTTTTAGCATAAAATAGACATGGGGCCAAGAATTTATGATTTTGATTTTTCTATAATTAGTTACGATTTTTCAAAGTTTGTGTATGTATTTTATACTTCCTTTTGGTTTCCACAAGATGTAAGCCACTTTTGATTATGCAAATAAGTTGTATTCATGTAATTAAATATGAGAATGTGATATATAAGCTCACATGGTTCACGTGACACTGAATGGAATTTTTGTATACGCAACGCAATGCTAGAAAATATATTATTTTAATCCCCTTTTTCTTGCCTCTTCATGGAATGTATGATGCAAAGCATGGAAATTTGATGGAATAAGCTAGAAATATAAGGTGTTATAGACATTGTTCATAGGGTCAGTAACTTGGGCTGTGTCATTTGAAGGCCAAATGATGTCCAATGCTCATTAAATTTTATAGACATAAACTAGACATATAAGCTTTCCATAGTCACTGAGATCACCCTAATTGGACCTCTGATCAAAGAGATATGAATTTTTGAAATTAGAAGATAGTACCAATAATGACAATTGACCTCTGGTATTGTTTTATCAATTTCTGGTGGCTAGAAGCCCCTAGTGTGGAATAAATATATTTTTATCATAAAGTATACATTTGTAGGTTGCCTAAATAATAAAGTATGTTTGATTTCAATTTTTCTAGAATTAGTTATGATTTTTCAAAGTTTATGACAGTAACTTGAAAATTCTACCCAAGGCTGCATCATTGAATTTCATTAGTTCACTTCATTTGCATGAGTTCTAGGTCACTTCTTGAGATGGATTTGAGTTGTAATTGTGTAATTAAATATGAGAATGAGATGCATGACTTCATATGGTCTATGGGACACTGAATGACAAATTTATCTGCTATGTAATGTAAATTAATTCATTATTTTTATTGCCATTCTTTTGCCTTCCTGTGAAATGCATGGCATAAGGCATGGAAATAGCATGAGACAAGCTAGAAATTTATGGTGTTAAATACATGCCCCTTTTCTCTCCCTCATATGACCGACCTTATTTTTGCCTAAGAATAAAAGGGAGACCAGCTGGGAGTGGCATCCAAGAATGGAGGAAAAAAAGAGGAAAAATCCAAGAAAAATGTCAGAAAAGTGTAGTAATTCATGCTTCTTCCTTTAACAATTTGATTTCCCTTCTTCCCATAGATTTGGCACATGATTTGGTTTTGTTTTGAGTTCAGATCAAGGGGGAGGAGTTCAAATTAGAGGAGGAGAGCCAAAGGAAGAAGAAAAGCATTCAAAGAAAGCTTGAATTCAAGATAAAACCATTAAACTCCATGCTTCTTCCTCCTTGTTCATGTGTGGGTAAGTTTCGACCACCATTTGAACAGTAAGGAGGGAGATGTTTTTGAATAGAACTAAGGGTAAAACTTATGAATTAAAGTGTGGGTAATAATATAATATAAAGAAATCCAAGAAAAAATTTATGAAATTCAAGATTCTAAGGCTAGGGATTCAAGAAGTTAAGCAAAATTTTATTTTGATCCAAGAATCCTTATGCTAATGTAAATGTTTGTATGAGCTCCTAAGACCCCTAGAGACCTTCCTACATGCACCTCCCATACAAGAAGTAAAGGAAACTCCATGGGCTCCAGAATGGATGCTAGGTTCAACTAAGAGGGGAAGTAAAACCTAGAGGTTGTTTTAAATCTTTCTAAGCCTAGATTTGTATCATATATGATGGGAGAATGTAGGAGGAAGCTTTGGAAAAAAAATAGAAAGCCTAGGAAGTGAGATGAAGGTATAAACTCCATAATGTAGCTTAATGAAGCAACTCCTAGCTAGCCTCCTTAAAATAAATGTGATGATTCCAAGAACTCTAAATGGAGTTAGGAATCATAGAATGGAAGAGAGAAAGGAGCCAAGATCATGAATTCTTATAGTTGCTTCATTAGGTGCTTTATGGTAGTATAATGGAGCCATAGAACAAAGTAGCTTTATGGAGTGTATGTGTGGTACCAAGACTTGCTCTCACAAGTGATTTATACCTCTTTTGATGTGTTTAGGCTAAGAGGAGCTAGTGCCTAGTATCATGGGTTTGGCCAAAAGTGGGAGGAAGAAGCTAAGGGAAAAGTGTATAGCATTGGCTCTGAGGTAGCCCCTTTCCTTTCTTTCATACATGTTTGGGTGTTTCCTTGTCTTTAAATGTGTGTGTGAATGTTTAAGCCATGAAACATGTTTTTAACAAGTATGTGTAAATAATGCTCATTTTAGCATTGCCCTGGGTCTCAAAATTCCATTCGGTCTCACATGGACCATGCAAGATCATATTGTGCATTCTCATATTTAATTCCATCATTACAACTCATTTATATCATAAAACATGTCTACAATTCATGGAAACCGAAATGGAGCTCAAAATAAGCAAGCATATTTTCAGCCAGATTTGCTCCATTTTCTGACCCAATTTCGAAAAATCATAACTAAATCTAGAAAGTTCAAAATCATACAATCTTGGTCATTCTAGGCAGCTTAGGATTTCTAATGCACAATAAAAATACATCTAGGTCACAATATACATCACTCAGGATGTTTGACATCTAAAATGGTCCAGAGGTGCAACTAAAATCTGGAACTATCACAGAATTCTGTAAAAAAATTTGAAAATGTCCAATTAATTTCAAAAACATCCAATCCATGTAAATGATACCAATATGGAAAGCTGTGGATGTTAACTAGAGATAAAAAATATCTCTAGATCAGTTCATTAAGTCCAGACTCCAAAACTTAATAGAACAGTACTTCTGGTTGGATAAAATCACTAATACTGGACAGAAATTTCAAAAATTTGTATCTCTCTCTCTAGACCTCCAAATGAGGTAACATTAATGGTCACAGAAATTTTATAACCTCTAGTTTATGGATATAAAATTTTACAAGAATTTGACACCATTTGGCTATCGGATGACATAAAAAACAAAACTGCCAGTATAAACAATACCCATACCAGAATCCATAAAAAATCTCAACTTTGAAAATTCATCAAATATTCCATAGATCTCTAAAAATTATGATCTTTATCTTCCTAGAAAGCTCTCAATGAGAGATAATTTTATGTAAAATTTTAGATTAATACTAGTTCATTTGACTAAAAAGTGACTTAGGGTTCTATTATGGTCAAATTTGGCTCCATATAAGGTACCAAATTTGCCAAATGGCCTTCCCTTAGTTGTGGCACCTTTTGGGCAAGTCTAAAAGTATGTTTGAGACTTGTGTGAGCTGCCCAAATGGTCCCAAACCTCATGCATTTCGTTTTGGCCATTTAACCCACACTTATGCATATTTCCATTAAACTTTAAACTTCCATACTATGGCATTACATACTCAAAACATGGGCTAGTGGTTATATATGATAATCATATATCTCAACATCACATAATAGTATATTTACATATGTCTCAAAGTTCATAATATATATACAACATCATATACATCTTGAACCATTATTATGGTTCCAAAATAGCTAAAACCAAGGCATAAGTTTGTCAATCTCCTTCCTTTAGTGTTATTGGCTCCCATTAGCATATCCACTTAGTTCACCTAGCATGTTAAGTCATTGGAGAGGAGGGAGTGAGATTCAAAGAATCCTAATAGCTTGTCTCCATTACAATCATACATAATATGTGCAAAGCAAGTTTTTCAAATGCATGCATGGTGAAAGTGGAAGACATGCAGATTTTAAAACAATCTTGGCATGTGAATCAATCATACAAAACATCCAAAAGCTCACCAAGGGCTTGGATTGGCCTCACACTTCTTCTCATGGATTTTGGACTTGTCTCACCCATTCTTTAAGAGCTTTGGACTCAACCATACTCTTGGGAGCCCACTTTGCCTTTGGGAGACTCTTTACTTTGTCTCAACCAAGCTCAAGGGTTCTTGGCTCATCCTCACCCAAGGGAAGAGTTTTTGGCCTCTCCACACTCAAGCAAACTCATACAACCATCATGAAATCATTTAAGAACATAACATGGCATCAAGAATCATGGCATACAAAGGCATGCTACCATACTTTTCATAACTTGAAAATGCACATACACACATTCTAAAACAAGCTAAATATGCATCCATGCATGAGAGAAGGTGGAGAGAGCTACCTTGTATACAAACACACACTTTTCTTTTAGCATTCAAGCCTCCTCTTTTGGCCACACACCCATAAATAGGTGGAGGTGGTTTCTCTTGACCTAAATATAATATATGGGAGCCAATTAGGTTCATGAAATAATCGCCCAAACCATACAACTTGCTTAAGTACTAGATTACTCTATAAACCCATTATGGTCCATATTGGCACCTAATGAAGCAACACCTCTCAAATGACTTTTAGGCCTTATTTTTTTCTTTCAAATATGATTCTTGACTCCTTTTAAACCTCTTGGAGTCATCACATCATCAAAACAAAAGGCCTAGCACCATGTTGCTTCTTTAGGTCATAATATGGAACCTAAGACACCAAATTACTTTCTATGAGTTCTAAATTTTTTCCAAGGCCTTCCCTCACTTTCATTCATCAAATATGACTCAAGAATGGCCTTAGAAAATTTTAAAACTCCCCTCACCTACACAATCCCTTCTTGGCTGAGACATAGACACCATTTGGGCCATATGGAGTTTTATTGGTTTTCTTGAATGGAGAAGCTTGTGGGGAGCATCTTTGGTGTCTCAAAAACTCATTATACTCTAACTTAGAGCTAGGAAGCATTATACAAATTCAGAAATTAGAAGGTGCACTTAAAACCCTAGGTTTTGCATCTTGATTTCTAATGCCTATTTCTTAGTTTTCTTTGCATATTCTTATTCCTCTCCATCAAATACCTAAGAATCATCTTTGGTTTGGATAAAAATATGACTCCTTAGGTCTGCCTAAGTCTAGGTCAAAATGGAGAAGAAGTGGGATGAAAGGTATCAACCATAGGATGTATTTTTACTTTGTTTCCTTGCTTAGTTTGGCTTAAATCTTGATTTTTCCAAGCTCTTCTCTTCAAATCCGAACTTTCCCTTGAATATCTCCCTTGAATCAGATTTATAAACTTCATTACAATTATAGAAAAGAAAGGGAAATGGAGAAGGAGAGGTTTGGAAAGGAGAAAGCATGAAAAATCATGAAATTCCTTACCATTTCCTTACTTTTTCTCCTCCTTTCTTCTCCTCCATGGTGTGCCTAAGAGAGCTAGTGTTTTTTCTGGTTTTTGGGCAGAATAGGTAGTGCAAATGGAGAGGAGAAGAAATAAGAAACTTAAAGTGTGTTCAAGAAGCTTCCACTTTCTCAAAAATTCCAATTTTGCCCTTCATTTTGGTATTTTTGTTTCTCCTTTTTTTTAGCTCCTTTTTTAGAACCATCTTTTCCATTATGAAATTTAGGTTCCCAATTTAGTAAAATGCCTTTGGAATCACTCAAATTGGAGCTAAAACCTTTCTGAATGAATCAGTCAAAGTTCGGGCCAACTGACGTTAGAAAACATCCGCCAGAGGGGCTTTAACTATCTCGGGGCTTTCCTTGGTTTTTCAGGGCCTCTGAGAACCTAGAGAACTCAAAAATTTTATTTAAAAAGCCCTCCTATATGTTTTTCAAAAATTGCCCATATTTACGAAAATGCTACTGGCCTTTTGGCAAATTTTTTGAATCACTCTGGCCTTAATTTCTGGGAAACTCAAGGCTTAAATCCTCATTTTCTAATATTTAAAATTTTAGTTGGCCCCAATTCCTTCTATTTCAGGGACTTCCTTTTGTGGGCCATTTTTGCTGTTTACGGAGAAAATGAACATTGCGTTTCTCACGTTTACGGAGGGACTGGATGTTATAAAGACAAAGCCAAATGTCTCTAAAAAGAGTAAGGTTTAGTTAAAAGCCCTTTGAAAATGGGTGAGGCAAGTCCAAAAGCCCTAAACAGAATGGGTGAGGCTAAACCAATGTTTTGGTAAGCCTATGTATGTTATATGTGACTTCTTGAATGAAGGAAATGCCTTATGTATATTTGAGGATTTCATGTTTGACATACATGCATTTTAGACTTGAAATTGCACCATCAATGTATGGTTGAAAGGGAGAAGGGCTATTGGGATTCCTAGAATCTCACTCTTCCCTCCCCATTACCAAACATGTCTAGATGGATCAAGAGAGCACGAAAATGAGAGCCACCAAGCTTGGAGATGGAAGTTTGACACAAGAATATGCTATTTGTCTATTATGTAACCAAAGTAATGTCAAGTGATGTAATACAATGATGTATATGATGTATAACCCTTTGAACATGTATGAATGTATGAATATGTATTGTATGTTTGAGAATGGATAGCAATTGAATGCTATAACATGTTCTTGGCATTGAATGGCAAGGTAGACCATGTCTATTTCATGTGTATGTTAGCAAGTGAGAGAGTAAGCTTGTAAGGTCTAGTTTGTTAGACCTTTGAGACATGTTTAGTAGACCATTTTAATGTTTTTACATGTGTTCATGTGGCCCTAGGAGTAGAAGAAGCAAAATTGGAGCCCTAACTCCCAAATGAGCACAACTTGGGCATAGTGCATTCATGGGTCTGATCACAACCCGGTGCTTGATCGAAGCACGATGTATGAGTGGTCGCTGCACCATAACTCTACTATAGACTCACACATGGTCCAAACATAACAATTCAAGTAGCTAACCAATTATTTAGCATTTCAAAATTATACATATGCAGCAAATATTGGATTAAAATGAATATATATATGAAATTAGGAAATTAACCTTGGCTACCTCATTTAACCAAGTCAAATTCTAAAGCCAAAATTAACTTCTCGTACTCTAAAGGTCCTAAATTAAATCAAGGAAAAATTTTAGTCTCTAATTATAGCATAATTTGGATACCAAGACATTACACTATCAAGAAGTTCCTAGAATTTACTTACCCAATCACTAAGGAGTCCTAAATTTGGACTTGAACTTCACCCACCCAGAAGCCACAATATCCCACTCAAATTTCTAACAACCCTCCTAGCCTTAACATTGGCTGAATCTTGATCTAGAAGGGAGAAATGGAGCCACAATGTTGATGAAAACCCTAGCCCCTCTAGACCTCTAAATTTCTCTTGTATTCTCCTTGTGTTTTTATAGAATGAGGCATATGAAAAAGGGTTTTTAGGGTTTAGTTGTAACGACCCTAACTTATAATCAGTTAAAGACATGATTAATAATTATAAATCAAGGTTTGAGGTCATTATGAAATACAAAAATACCACTCAAAACCATCTGAAGAAGTGGCCAAGAACTCGAGCTTATAGAACATTTACACAAATCTTACAAGTGTTGTCTCGGGTTCATAGTCCAGCTTTCTATCATGAATTTTGAAAAATCATAACTAATTCTAGAAAAATCAAAATCAAGCACACTATATTATTGTAGAAAGCAAAAAATTCCTACTTTATGTTAAAAATAATTCCAAACCAAAATAGGGACATCTAGCTACTGGAAATTGATGGAACAGGAACTAAGGTCGCTTATCACTGAACTTCAAAAATTCATATCTCCCTATGCAGATCTTGACATTGGGTTGCAAAAATGCCTTTTTAAGTTTCTTAATGGGTCTCAAGAAGGTTGAATTTGGTTCTAAGGCTCCCATGCCTACTTGAGCACGTGGGAAAGCACCAAAATGGTCTAGTAAACATATCTCAAAGGTGCACAAACCTAGATTTTACAAACTCACACTCTCATCCCAAGATATACATAAGAATACACAAGTTATGCTTTGCCATTCAATGTCCAAAGGTGGCTGCATCATACATATGGCATCAAATCTCATTTATACATCAATTATTCATGTAATTACATATGGTCATAAGCTCAGACGTCATATACAAGATTGGATTACATCATATGCCATTCATATGGCTACAAAATGGCAAAATCATAAACTTTGTTGTTAATCTTCTTCCTTTAGGCTTGATGGCTTCCATTCCTTTGTTCACTTGGACCACCTAGTTATGTTAAGCAAATGGGGGAGGAAGGGATGAGATTCTAGGAATCCTAATAGCTCTTCTTCCTTTCAATCATACATAAAGAATGTAAATCCATGTCTAAAAATGCATGCATGGCTATCAAGAAACGTGTAATCATTTATAAAACATATCTAGCATTCAAGAAGTCATACAAAACACACATTAGCTTGCTAAACAAGTGATTTAGCCTTACCATTCTTTTCAAGGATTTTAGACCTACCTTACCTATTTCCTCAAAGGCCTTTAACTAAGCCTTATTCTTGAGAGACTTTTGGCTTTGTCTTAACCATTCTTAGAGACTTTTGGCTTATCCTCATCATGGCTAAAGGGCTTTTGGCTTCACCACACTCAAGCAAACCAAAGTAAGTTCACAAGACATCATTTGAATGCATAACATATCATCATGGTACCATTCTAGATACTTGCTAAAATTTTTTTTATGGCTCAAAACATATATACATACATTCAATGACAAGATAAACATCCACTCATGCATAGAGAAAGAAGAGAGAGCTACCTTTATTACAATAACACACTATTTCCTTTTGAAGTGCTTCCTTTCCCATGGCCACAAACTTACAATGATGTGAAACTTGGTTCCTTTGGCCTAGACACATAAGATGGAAGCCAATTACACTCTTGGAATAATTTCTAAAGCTACATATTCATTTCAAAAGTTAGCTTGCTTTTAAGGTTCAATTATGGCTCCATAAGGCACTTAATGAAGCAAACTTGGAAAAACATAATCTTGGCTCCAGTACATCCTTTAATCTATGATTCTTGACTCTATTTAGACCTCTTGGATCCATCACACAATCATTTCAAGGAACCTAGATAAGTGTTGTTTCATTATGCTACAATATAGAACCTATATCCCCGTTTCACTTTCTAGGCTCTCTAAAATTTTTCCAAGGTTTTCTCTCATACTCTCCCATTGTACATAATGCAAAACTAAGCTTCAAAGAAATTAAAACACTCCTTAGGAGCATACACCCTCCTTGGTCGAGGCTATGCTTCTTAAGGACACCAAAGGAGTTGTTTTGATTTCTTTGATGGGAGAAGCATATGGGAGGCTTTCTTGGTGTCTTAGGAACTCACATAAGCTCTTAGAAACCATAAATCATGGCTAGAAAACTTCCTACAAACCAAGGTATGAGTGAAATTATAGGTTAGACATCTTGCAAATCAATGGTTCTTTCTTGGATTTCTTTGAATATTCTTGTTTATCACACTCTAAATCCTAGGATTCATCCTTAGTTTAGTTTAAAATTCAATCCCTTTTGACTATCCATATAGTGGGCGAAACACACATGCATGAGAACAAGAAGAAGCAAGCATGGAGGGAAGTGGTTTCTACCTTGATTCAAGCTTTCTTTGGATGTTCTTTCCTTTGGTTTGGTTCTCCTCTCTAAATTTGAACTCTCTCCCTCTATTCTAAGGTCAAAATAGAACTAATCTCATCAATAAAATCATAGAAAGAAAGGTAGAGAGGAAGAGAATCTAGTTGCCAAAGGAAGAAGCATGAATTTCCACACTTAACTTTTTCTTGGATTTTTCCTCTTCTTTTTCTCCTCCCATGGTGAGCCCTTCTTAGTAAAATTATCCACTAGTCTTAGACAGAATTTGGGTCAACTAAAATGAGGGAGAAGGGAGGGGCCACCTATATATAGCTAGGGATTCTTAAAGAACTTTTTAAAATGCCAATTTTACCCTTCATTCTTGGTTTTTTGTTTTAGGCTCATTTTAACTCCTTTTCAAAAATCATATTTTCTATCATAAAATTTAGGTTTTATTTCCTTTAAATATCCTTTAGAAACTCTCAAATTGGATCTAAAATCTTCTCGAATGAAAGGGTCAAAGTTCGAGGTCACCGATGTTTTAAAACATAAAACAGAGGGGTTTTAGCTGTTCTAGGGGTTCTTATAGTTTTTAGGGCCTCTGAGAGCCCTGAGAAAAATATATATATTTTTTTCATTTAAAAAGTCCTCTTATTAGTTTTCTAAAAAGTGCCTGAAATTATGAAAATGCCATTACATCTTCGTTGAATTTTATCTGGTCATTCTAGCTCTATTTTTGGGGCATCTCTGACCTTGGATCCTCATTATTTAAGGTCTAACTTATCACTCTAATTTTATTAGACCTCAAATCATTCTATCTAGGGAACTTACTTTTGTATCCGATGACTTATGTACGTTTATAGAAAAATCGGGCATTACGTTTCTTAGGTTTATGAAGGTGCCAGATGTTACATATAGGAACTCTTTTGATGAATGCTTGTCTAGTCTTGATAGAGTTTAGAAAGATGTATAGAGAAGAACCTTGCACTTAATTTTGAAAAGTGTCATTTAATGGTTTGAAAAGGCATTGTATTAGGTCATTGTATCTAAATAGGGCATAGAGGTTGATAAGGCTAAGATAGATGTTTTCACTTCTTTGCCATACTTGACATGTGTTTGGGAAGTTCCATCTTTTCTAGGTCATACAAATTTTTATAGAAGATTCATATAGGATTTTAGTAAAATTACTTTGCTATTATCTAAATTGTTACAGAAAGATGTTAATTTTCATTTTGATGATTCATGTAAAACAACTTTTGATGAGTTTAAGAAAAGATTGACTTCCTTACCCATTATTCAACCCCCTGATTGGAACCTCCCATTTGAGCTCTTATATGATGCTTCTAATTATGCTATAAGTGTAGTTTTTGCGTTAGAGAGTGAATAAAAAGTCCCATGTAATAACTTATGCATATAAGACTTTGGATGGGCCTAAGCAAATTATATAACCATAAAAAGGTAGATTACTTGGTGGCAGAATACTTGAGCTAGATTGAGGCTCCAAAGGTAGATTCCTCACTTATTGATAATGATTTTCTTGATGAGCATTTGTATGTTGTGCATAGTTTCTATCCATGGTATGCATATTTAGTGAATTATCTAACTGCTTTTGAGTTGTCTATGGATTTGAATAAATATTAGTTAAATAAGTTTAGGAGCAAAGCTAGATATTATATTTAAGATGATCCATACTTATGGAAACTATTTAGTGACCAAATGATTAGACGTTATGTAGTTGATATAGACTTTGATTGTATCTTGAGATTCTGTCGCACACTTATATGTGGAGGTCACTTCAATCTAAAATGCATAGTTAGTGAGGTTCTAGATAGTGGATTATATTGTCCTACCTTGTTTCGTGATGCCTATGATTTTTGCAAAAAATGTGTTAGGTGTCAACAAATAAGAAGCATATCTAAGAGAAATAAAATGCCACAGTATCCCATTTTATTTTATGAAATCTTTCATGTTTGGGGCATTGATTTTATGGGACCTTTTCCTATTTCTTTTGGCTTTAAATACATTTTACTTGCTATTAATTATGTTTCAAAGTGGGTGGAAGCAAAGCCCACTAAGACTGGTTGTAACACCATACTTTTAAGAATCAATTCATGCAAATTCCCATGCCTCATCATCAAGCTAAATGGAAAGCAATATCATAGAAAATCATGAATCAAGATACATTTTGCCACAGTAAAAATTTTCTCTCCGAAACAAAATGTAACGAAAGAGTGACGAAACGTAAGGGCATTTTTGTTATTTTGAGAAAATTTTAGAATTCTCACAAGAAAGCTTTTTAAATGAAAGTTTTGAGTTCTTAGGGGTTCTCAGAGGCCCTAAAAACCATGAAAAGCCTAGGACAGTTAAAACCCCTCCGGTGGACATTTTCTAATGTCGATTGACTCGAACTTTGACTAATTTGTTCGGGAAGGTTTTAGCTATGATTTGAACGATTCCAAAGGCATTTTATTTAATTAGGAAACTAAATTTTATTATGGAAAATATGCTTCTAAAAAAGGAGTCAAAATGAGCCTAAATAAAGTAAACAGGCACATATGGGCAAAATGGTCATTTTAAAAAATTGTAAAAGAGGGTTCTTAAGTAAGATTATACCTCATCTCCATCTCCAAACTTCCATTTACAGAAAAATGGCAGCAATGGTGTGACATTAAGAGGGGAGAGAGAGAAGAAGTTTAAGCTTCTATTTAGGCAAGTGAACGATCCCGTTTCATCTCACGCCAATTAGGAAAGTTATGCCTCTCTCTAAGAGCTCTTTAATTGTGGTTTTCTTTTCTTAAAAACTTGAAGATTTAGGTCTAACCCAAGCTAAAAAGGAACTCTTTTCAAGAAATCAATCAGTGAAAAATAATCTACGTAAAGAGAGCTCCATTTTAAGGTAAGACTTCACTTGAAACACTTGTAAAATCTTATGTTTCCAAGCCATTTAAGCTTAGGTCTAGAGAGAGAAAGTGAGGAGGAGATTTTTTCTTTATGTATTCTTGATGAAACCAAAGGTTATTTGTATGTGAGGAGTAAGAATATACAACTAGAATTGAAAAGGGAGCTTTATAATGCAAGTTATGGAATTTAGGGATTTGGTTGCACCTAGGCTAAGATGAAGCTTCCTACTAGTAATTTAAGTTGTCTAAGAGTATATATGAGTTGATAAGATACCAAAAGAGCCTCCTATATGCTTCTCCCACCAAAGCAATTAAAATAACTCCATTAGTGCCATATGAAAACATAACCTTAGCCAAGGAGGGTTCATGCACCTAAAGAGTGTTTTAATTCCTTTCAAGCTTAGTTTTGCATCATGTATGATGAGAGAGTGTGAGAGGAATCCTTGGAAAAATTTTAGAAACCATAGATAGTGAGATGGTATCATAGGTTTCATATTATGGCTTAAAGAAGCAACACCTAACTAGGCTCCATGATATGATTGTGTGATGACTCCAAGAGGCTTAAAAGGAGTCAAGAATCATAAATAAATGGAGAGAAAATAGCTAGGATGATGTTTTCTTAAGGTTTCTTCATTAAGTGCATTATGGAACCATAAAAGAGCCTTATGAGTTACCTAGTTTTCCTAATGAATGTGTGGCCTTAGAATGTGATTCAAGAGCATAATTGGCTTCCATAAGATATGTCTAGGCCAAGAGAAATGATCTCCACCTCCTTGGGTGTGTGAGGTCAAGGGAGAGGACTCAAGGTAAGGAAAATATGTGTAAATGCAAGCAAGGTAGCTCGCTCCTTCTTCTCTCATGCATGAATGTATACTTGGCTTGTCTTTGAATGTGTATATGTGTATTTTAAGTTATGAAAAATGTTTTAGCATGAGCTCTTATTCCAAGGTACCATGATGATGCATTATGTTTCTAAATGATGTTTATGATGTTTGCTTGGGTTTGCTTGAGTGTGGTAAAGCTAAGAACCCTTAGCTATGGTGAAGATGAGCCAAGAACCCTTAAAATTGGTTGAGACAAGTAAAGAGTCTCCCAAGAGTGAGGTTGACTCCTAAGAGTAAGGTTGAGTCAAAAACCTTTTAAAGAAATGGGTGAGGCAAGTCCAAAATCCACAAGTCAATAGGTGAGGCTAATCCACTTCCTTGGCAAGCCTATGTATGCCATGTATAACTTGTTCAAATTCTAAAAGTCCTTCTTGAATGATTGCACACTCCATGATGCCCATGCATGCATTTTCAAGATTTGTTTTGCATCTTTTATGTGTATTTTAAAGGGAGATGAGCTATTGGGATTCTTCAAATTTCATTCCCTCCTTTCCAATTTTCTAACATGCTATGTGGACCAAGGGAACAAGGAAATGGGAGCCAACCACTTGAAAGATGAGAGTATGACATCAAAGTGCATAGATTTTGTTTCTTTAAGGCCATATGAATGGAAAATGTTGTAATCCATTGTTGTATATATCCCATGATATTATGAACATGTATAATTATGATAATGTATCATGTAGAAATGAGATTTAAGGTTATATGTATGGAAATATGCATTTTGGGCATGTAGTGGCAAGACTAGCATTATGGAAATGTGTATGGCATGGGGTGAGAGAGTGAGTTTACAAATTTGGGGTTTTTGCACCTTTGAGACAAGTTTAAAATGTCATTTTGGTGTAATGCCATGTGCTCAAGTTGTCACACAAGCTTGGAAAGAAAATTTGGACACCTTGGTGCTTGTAAAGACTATGAAAATGACTAAATTGGAACCCTATGGCACAAAATAACCAAATGGATTAATCCTCCCATGAACTTTTGCAAACATGTATGGCTTATTGAGAGTTTTTGGGAAGGTAAAGTATAAAAAAATCAGAGCTTTATAGATTAATTATGAATTTTCAAAGATGGGAAATTTTCTGGTTTTGGTTCAGTGAACTATTCATATGGTCATTTTTATGTTCTATGTCATCCAATAGCCAAATGGTGTTCAATGCTTATGAAATTTTACAAACATAATCTAGAGGTTACAATCTTTCTGTGGCCACCAAGATGACCTCATTTGGAGATTTGGGTAGAGAGTTATGAATTTTTGAAGTTTCATGTCAATACAAATAATGCCACTAGACCTCTAGTATTGTTCCATCATAATTTGGTTCCTAAACGAACTTGGCATGATTTAGAGTTACTTTTTCCTTAAATCTAACATCTGTAGCTTTTTAGATTGACTGAGTTTGTATGATTTGGATTTTTGTAGCATTAGTTATTAATTTCCAAGGTTTATGATAGTAGCCTAACCAGTAGAATGTCAAACATATTCTACTTGGCATTTCATAATCTAGACATATTTTTATCATAACCTAGACATCTGTAGCTTTCCAAAATGGTAAAGAATACAAGATTTTGATTTTTCTAGAATTAGTTATGATTTTTCAAAGTTTTTGACAGAAAGTATGAAATTTTGGCTGAGGCTACCTTATGAAATTTTGTGTCTCTTAACTTGCACGAGTCCTAGGCCACGTTTGATGATGGATTTGAGTTGCATCTATGGAATTAAATATGAAAATGTGATACATGAGCTCATATGTCCTAGGAGATACCGAACTACATAATGCAAAAATATTCACTTTTTATATGCCATTTTCTTGTGATTCTTGAGAAATACATGGCATGAGGCATAGAATTTGCATGAGAAAGGCTAGAAAGTTATGGTGTTACATTTAGAGAATGTGATACATGAGCTCATATGGCCCATGAGATATCGAACAGAAATGGATCACACAATTCAAACAAATATAAGAGGTAATGACTCGATTTTCTGTGGGGTAGATACATCCAAATCATATGGAAGTATATGTATACTTAAACCTAACCTCTTAGCACAGTCATATGATATAAAAGTGTGGCTAGCACCCAAATCAAATAATACAGTCACAGAAAAATTATTTATTCTAATAGTACCTTAAATCAGACTCACAGATCGGCTAGCCTCCTGCTGTGATAGGGCAAAGACTCTACCCTGAGTCTGAGGTCTGGGCGGAGGAGCCATCTCCCTCTACTGTGTAATCTGTGGAGGAGCCTGTGTGTAATCCCTAGCCATGTTCCTAGGCTACCATGTAATGTCCAATTTTTATTAAACGATAGAGACGGGTGTGTTTTCAAAGCAAGTCCCCTGAAATGAATTAGTTAAGGTCCCAAAAAATTTGAGCAACATTCTAGACTCCTAAAAATGAGAATCCTACCCTCAGACGAAAGGAAAAATAAAGCTAGAATGAAGAAACAAATTTTGATGGAAAACCTACGAAACATAATGACACTTTTTGTAATTTTGAGCAAATTTTGGAATTCACATAGGAGGGCTTTTTAAATAAAAGTTTTGAATTCTCCGAGGTTCTCAGAGGCCCTAAAAATCATAGGAAGCTTCGGAATAGTTAAATCCCCTCCGGTGGACGTTTTTCAACGTCAGTGTACCCAAACTTTGACGAATTCGTTTGGTAAGGTTTTAGCTTGAATTTGAGTGATTCCAAAGGAATTTTTCTAAATTGGAAACCTAAATTTTATAATGGAAAAGACAGTTTTAAAAAAGCAGCTAAAACAAAGGAGAAACAAAAATGCAAAAAATGAAGGGCAAAATTAGAATTTTTTAAAAAGTCACTTCTTCCTACCTATAAATAGGTGGCACCTCACACTCTCCCCCATTGAGCTTTAGATTATTCTGCCCTAAATTAGAAGAGGAACCCTAAGAGAGAGGCACACCAAAGGAGAAAGAAGAAGAGAAGAAAATCCAAGCTTAAGGTATGTTTCCATTGTGATTTTTCATTCTTTTCTTCATCCACACTTCCTCTCCTCCCTTCTATTTTGTTTCCTTTGATTAAAATGGGGTTTATAAATCTTATTCAAGGGAGAAAATCAAGGAAATTTTCGGATTTGAAGAGAGGAGCTTGGAGAAAGCAAGATTCAAGCAAATTCAAGCAAGAAAACTAGGTAAAATTACATCCTATGGTTGCTCTTTTTTATTCCTCTTCTTCTCCAATTTGACACACATAAGGAACCCTAAGAGGATCTGATTTTTAATCCAAACCAAGCATGAATCTTAGGTATTTGAGGGAGAAGAACAAGAATATGCAAAGAAAACAACAAAATAACCATTAGTTGTTAAGATGCAAATTCTAGGGTTTTGTGTACACCTTGTAAAATTTGACCTTGTGTGATGATTCCTAAGTCTAATTAAGAACTTAAATAAGTTCTTAAGATCCCTAAGATACTCCTCACATACTTCCTCTTTCAAGAAAACCAAGCAAATTCCAAGGAAGCCATAAAGCTCTATAGTCTCGGCCAAAGGGGATTCCTATAGCTAGGGAGAGTTTTAAATTTTTCTAAGGCCATTCTTGAGTCATATTTGATGAATGAAAATAAAGGGAGGCCTTGGAAAAAAATTTAGAAATCATAGAAAGTGATTTAGTGCTTTAGGTTCCATATTATGACCTAAAGAAGCAAGATGTTGTTAGGCTCTTTGTTTTAATTGTGTGATAACTCTAATAGGCTTAAAAGGAGTCAAAAATCATATTTAAAAGGAAAGAATGAAGCCTAGAATTCATTTGAGGGATGTTGGTTCATTAGCTGCATTTATGGACCATAATAGGGTTTATAGAGCAACCTAGTGTCTAAGCAAGTTGTGTGGCCTTAGAAATTATTTTATGAACCTAATTGGCTTCCATAAATTGTATCTAGGCCAAGAGAAACCTTTCTCACACTTTTGTGTGTCTGTGGCCAAAAGAGGAGGCTTGAATTCTAAGGAAAAAGTGTGTGATTGTATACAAGGTAGCTCTCTCTACCTTCTCTCATGCATGAATGTGTGTTTAGCTTGTCTTAGAATGTGTGGATGTGCATTTTCAAGCCATGAAAAGTATGCTAGCATGATTTTATATGCCATGATTTCATGATGACATATTATATTTTCAAATGAATGTATGATGTTTGTTTGAGTTTGCTTAAGCGTGGAGAGGCCAAGAACTCTTAACCATGGTGAGGATAAGCCAAGAACCCTTGAGATTGGTTGAGACAAAGCAAAGAGTCTCCCAAAAGCAAAGTGGGCTCCCAAGAGTATAGTTGAGTCCAAGAATCTCTTAAAGAATGGGTGAGGCAAGTCCAAAATCTATAAGGAAAGGTGTAAGGCCAACTCAAACACTTAGTGAGCTCTTGAATGTTTTGTATGACTTATTCACATGCCAAGCTTGCTTCTTGAATGTTCATGACTTCCATGATATCCATGCATGCATTTTTAAGGCTTGCTTTGCATATATTATGTATGATTGAATGGGAGATGAGCTATTGGGATTATTTGAATCTCATTTCCTCTTTTCCAATGATCTTACATGCTAAGTGGACCAAGTAGACATGGTAATGGAGGCTAACCTCCTTGAAGAAAAGATTTTGACAACCAAGTGCTTAAGTTTTGTCACTTTAAGGCCATATTTGTATCAACTGATGTAACCCTTTAATGTATATGGTCTATGACCCCTTAGACATATTTAATTATGATATTATGTGATGTACAAATGTATCAATATGATGTATGAACCCTAGAATAGAATTTGGGTATGTAATGCCAAGGTATGTATTTTGGAAGTTTGATGTAAATGTGTATAAGTGTGGATGAAAAGGTCAAAATGAGATACATGAGGTTTGGGACCATTTGGGCAACTCACACAAGTCCTAAATGTGCTTTTATACTTGCCCAAAAGGTGCCAAGACTAAGGGAAAGCCATTTGGCAATTTTGGTACCCTATAGAGAATCAAAATTGACCAAAATGGAACCCTATATTACTTTTTAACCAAATGACCTTTTTTTGATTTGAGATTTGGCATGTAATTAGGTCTCATTGAGAGCTTTTTATGAAGCCAAAGATCATAATTTTCAGAGGTCTACAAAATATTTGATGAATTTTCAAAGTTGGTAATTTTTTTTGGATTTTGGTCTGTTGCACTATTCATTTGGCTTGAAAATGAATTCTATCACACAGGGCCCAAATGATGTCCAATTGCCATGAAATTTTATAAAAAGAAATTATACATTCATAGTGACTCATTTCAACTAGAAGCACCTCAATTAGAGGATTAGAGAGGGAGATATGAATTTTTTAACATTCTGTCCAGTATCAAGAATTTTATCCAACCTGAGTTATTGTTATATTAAATTTCGGGGTCTGGGCATGATAAACTAGTTTGGAGATATTTTTCCCCTCTAGTTAACATCCACATCTTTCTAGATTAGTATCATTTACATGGATTGGATTTTTTGGAATTAATTGAACATTTTCAAAATTTGCTATAAAATTCTGTAACAGTTCCAGAATGTAGTTTGCCCTCTGGAATTTTTTGGGTGTCAAACATCCTATGTGATAGATGTTATGATCTAGACATATTTTTAGTGTGAAGTAGACATCTGTAGCTTTTCAGAATAACCAATAATGCATGTTTTTTAGTTTTTTAGAATTAGTTATGATTTTCCAAAGTTTGGATAGAAAATAGGCAAAATCTATCTGAAAATAAACCTCTATGTTTTATGCTTCATTTCGGTTTTCTTGAATTGTGGGCCACATTTTATGATACAAATGAATCTTATACATGTAATTAAATATGGGAAAGTATATTGTGAGCTCACATGGTCCACGTGATACTAAATGAAATTTTTAAACATGACGCAACATAAAAATATTCATTATTTTATTCATTTGTTCTTTACATTCCCATGGAATTGATGATGTGAAGCCCATGAATGTCATTAAATGAGTTAGAAATTATGGTGTTATATACCACACCTGAAGCATACGTTTTGCCTTACATAACACGGTTTAGTACCGTGGTTTTTGCCACACTGGGGACATGTGACAGGTGTGAAGCTACCTTGGCTGGACTGAGTCCTCCATCTCTTGCCTTTTTGGCTCCACTGGCCTCTGCCACCTCTCCTGTTGGTTATTGCAGCCTGTGATCCTGTAACATCCGGTCCTTCTGTAAACGTGAGAAATGCAATGTTTGGTTTCTCCGTAAACGGTAAAAATGACCCAGATACAAAAGGAAGTTCCTGAAATAGAAGGAATTTGGTCCAATTAAAATTATGATAAAATTTTAAATATTAGAAAATGAGGATTTGATCCTTGAGTTATCCAAAAATCAAGGCCAGAGTGATTCAAAAATTTTGTCAAAAGGCCAGTGGCATTTTCGTAAATATGGGCACTTTTTAAAAAACAAACAGGACGGCTTTTTAAATGAAAGTTTTGAATTATCCAGAAATCAAGGCTAGAGTGATTCGAAAATTTTGTCAAAAGGCCAGTGGCATTTTTCTAAATATGGGCACTTTTTAAAAAACACATAGGAGGGCTTTTTAAATGAAAGTTTTGAGTTTTTCGGAGTTCTCAGAGGCTCTAAAAATCATGGAAAGGCCTGGGACAGCTAAAGCCCCTCCGGTGGACGTTTTTCAATGTCATTGTGTCCAAACTTTGACGGATCCATTCGGAAAGGTTTTAGCTCCAATTTGAGTGATTCCAAAGACATTTTACTCTATTGGGAACCCAAATTTTATAATGGAAAAGACGGTTCTAAAAAAGGAGCTAAAACGAAGAAAAAACGAAAATGCAAAGTCTAAAGGGTAAAAAAGGAATTTTTGAAAAGTGTAACTTATTCCTACCTATATATATGATACACCCTTCTCCTCCCTTCATTATGCATGACCATCTTCTGCCTAAAACTAGAAGAAAACCCTAGGGGATGAGGCTTACAAGAAGGGGAAGAACAGGAGGAGAAATCAAAGGCTTAAGGTATGGAAATTAGTAGCTTTTCATGCTCTTTCTCTTCCAAACCTCTTCTCATCCATTCTGCTTTGTTTCCTATGATTAAAATGAAGTTTATAAATCTATTTTAAGGGGTAAATTAAGGGGAAATTTTGGATTTGAAGAGAGGAGCTCAAAGAACACAAGATTCAAGTGAGAAAAAGCAAGAAAACAAGGTAATTTCTCTTTCCATGGTTGTCATTTTTGGTCCCCTTCTCCACCATTTCGCCCTACTTGAGAAAACCCTAGGAGGAGATGATTTTTATGCAGAACCAAGCATGAATCTAAGGAAAAAGGTTGTGGAGATTAAGAATATACAAAGGGAATTAACAAAAAATCATTAGATTTCAAGATGCAAGTTCTAGGGTTTCAATTGCACCTTGTAAAATCTGACTTTGTATGATGATTCCTAAGCCTAAGTAAGAGTTTAAATGAGCTCTCTCTTGAGAAAACAAGAAAGCTCCATGGAACCCAATATGCTTCATAGCCTCGATCTAGATGGGTTCTCCTAGCTAGAGAGAGTTTTAAATTTTTCTAAGGCCATTCTTGAGTCATATTTGATGAATGAAAATGAAAGGAGGCCTTGGAAAAGATTTAGAACTCATAGAAAGTGATTTGGTGTCTTAGGTTCCATATTATGACATAAAGAAGCAACATGGTGCTAGGCCTTTTGTTTTAATGGTGTGATGACTCCAAAAGGCTTAAAAGGAGTCAAGAATTATATTTGAAAGAAAAGAATGAGGCCTAGAAGTCATTTGAGAGGTGTTGCTTTATTAGGTGCCAATACGGACCATAATAGGGGTTATAGAGCAATCTAGTCCTTAAACAAGTTGTATGGCTTTAGAGAATGTTTCATGAACCTAATTGGCTCCCAAAAATTGTATTTATGCTAAGAGAAACCATCTACACCAATTTGTGGGTGTGGGCGAAAGAGGGGGGCTTGAATCCTAAAGGAAAATTGTGCATTTGTATACAAGGTAGCTCTCTCCACCTTCTCTCATGCATGGATGTGTGTTTAGCATATCTTAGAATGTGTGTATATGTATTTTCAAGCTATGAAAAGTATGCTAGCATGCCTTTATATGCCATGATACTTGATACCATATTATGTTTTTAAATGAATTCATGTTTGTATGAGTTTGCTTGAGTGCAGAGAGGCCAAGAACTCTTCCTTTGGGTGAGGATGAGCCAAGAACCCTTGAGCTTGGTTGAGACAAAGTAAAGAGTCTTCCAAAAGTAAAGTGGGCTCCAAAGAGTATGGTTAAGTCCAAAGTGCTTAAAGAATGGGTGAGGCAAGTCCAAAATCCATGAGGAGAAGTGTGAGGCCAATCCAAATACTTACTGAGCTCTTAAATGTCTTGTATAATTGATTCACATGCCAAGGTTGCCTTTAAAATGTCTATGATTTCTATTTTCTCTATACATGCATTTAAAAGGCTTGCTCTGCACATATTATGTATGATTGAATGGGAGATGAGCTATTGGGATTCTTTGAATCTCATCCCCTCCTCTCCAATGATCTAACATGCTAGGTGAACCAAGTGGATATGCTAATGGGAGCCAACAACCCTAAAGCAAGGAGATTGATAAATTTATGCCTTGGTTTTAGCCATTTTGGAACCATAATGATGGTTTATCATGTATATGATGTTGTATATATACTATGAACGTTGAGACATATGTAAAGATACTATTATGTGATGTTTAGATGTATGGAAATGATATATGACCACTAGCACATGTTTTGAGTATGTAATGCCATAATATGCAAGTTTAAAGTTTGATGAATATGTGTATAAATGTGGGTTGAATGGTCAAAATGAGATGCATGAGGTTTGGGACCATTTGGGCAGCTCACACAAGTCTTAAATGTGTTTTTAAACTTGTTCAAAAGGTGCCAATACGAAGGGAAGACCATTTGGCAAATTTGGTATCTCATATGGAGCCACATTTGACCATAATGGAACCTAATATCACTTTTTGTCCAAATGAGCTAGTCTTGATCTAAAATTTGGCATGAAGTTAGGTCTCATTTAGAGATTTTTGGCAAACTAAAGATCATAATTGTTGAAGGTCTTCAGAATATTTGATGATTTTTTGAAATTGGCAAATTTTATGGATATGGTCTGCTGCACTATTTATTTGGTTTGAAATTGTTTTCTGTCACACGAGGCCCAAATGATGTCCAATTGCCACAAAATTTTATACAAAGAAACTAGGCAATCACAGTGACTCGTGTCAGCTAGAATCACCTCATTTGGAAGTCTAGAGAGAGAGATACAAATTTTTGAATTTTCTATCCAGTATCAGTGATTTTGCCCAACCAAAAGTACTATTCTATTGAGTTCCGGAGTCTAGGCTTAATGAACTAATCTAGAGATATTTTTTCTCTCTAGTTAACATCTACATATTTCTAGATTGGTATCATTTGCATGGATTAGATTTTTTTCGAATTAATTGAACATTTTCAAATTTTTCTACAGAATTCTGTGACAATTCTAGATTTCAGTCAGACCCTTGTAGCGTTTTGGATGTCAAAGTCCTGGGTGATGAATATTGTGACCTGGACATATTTTTAGTGTGAAGTAGACATCCCAAAATTTCTAGAATGACCAAGATTGCATGATTTTAAATTTTTTAGATTAAGTTATGATTTTCCAAAGTTAGGTCAGAAAATTGAACAAATCTAGCCAAAAATATGCATGCTTATTTTAAGCTCCATTTCGGTTGCCATGAATTGTAGGCATGTTTTTGTGATGTAAATGAGTTATAATGATGGAATTAAATATGAGAATGCATAATATGATCTTGCATGGTCCACGTGACCCTGAATGAAATTTTGAGACCCAGTGCAATACTAAAATGAACATTATTTCTTTGCCTTTTGCATGCAAAACTCCCATGATTCATGATATTTAGTTATGTAAAGGCATGAGATGAGTTAGAATGAGCTAAAATTTATGGTGTTACATTTATTGGTATCAGAGCAAAGTTCCAGGCTCTCTCGAATTGGATTTGGCTTGAGGATGTAGCCATTGGGTTTTGTAAAAGGCTTGTATGACTATAAAAAGTCCTCTATGAGACATTTTAGGTGTGTGAAACTAGTTTGTGGCTTTATTCATGATAAGTAAGTTGTCGAATGGTCTTAGAGTAGTTAGTGGACATCGGAAAGAGTGGCCTCTAAAGTAGCTTGAGCAGAGTTGAGGGATCTGACGACTAGAGCTTGATGAGATTGTTGGAGATTGTGTCCTAGGCCAATCATTGTATTGCGAACATTATTTTTATTACGAAATAAGAGTTTTTTTTTATTACATTATTATATTATTTGCATGTTTATATATAATAATATCCATGAATAAATCATTTTTTGAATTATCTAAAATGTCCCTAATCAATCATCCTTATGGGAACAACGATGAATTAAGATTAGTATGATTTTGATTAATTAAGTGTTAATCATGTATGATGATATGAATCAAAATCATATGTATGTGTTAGAGAATAGAACGCTGGATAGACCCGTCATGAGATAAGCTACATGGATTATGTCATAAGTTTATTTCATATATAACCGTGTCATTGATCCTTTGGACCTGAGATCACCATAGATTCCTACACGAAGGACACTGTCCTTTGGCATAGTCTAATGTCACCTTTAATCGGGTGATTATAAAGACTATGATCAGGTATAATGGAATCCATGCAGAGGAAGATGAGTGGTCAAGATGGAATTTATCCCTCTGGTTAATAAAGAGATATCTCTGGGCCCCTCGATGAGTGTGACTGAGAAATGCATGGCCATGCTCAAATGGAAAGGGTTCCATTTTATATTAGTCTGCTCGAAGATCGAGAAAGTTATGATCAAGTAAGTTGAGGATGACATTTTCATGCCTCATACTCGATCTAAATATCATGTGACAAAAGGGATATGATAGGTTGCATCGGATCATCGATCCCGTATGATTTGGGTAGTCATAATGTCTTGCTAGAGGCCGCTTGTGATTTGTGGGTCAAACAGTGTAGTTGGCCCACTGCCAACATCATATGGACCTGCAGGGTCACACACAAGAACGGACCAACTCGGGCTAAAATGTCCACATTCATTGAATCAGAAATGTGTCTAGATTTAATAAATATCTAGGATGGAGGAATTGTATATATATATAAATAATTAAATTCGAAATATATTTTATATATATATTATTTGATATTATATATATATGTATATATATATATATATGAATTAATTTAAATTTGATTCTATTAGATGGATTTAAATTTAAACTAATCAGATAATTTAAATTTAATTCTATCAGATAGATTTAAATTTAAACTAATCGGATAATTTAAATTTGATTTTATCAAATAGATTTAAATTTAAACTAATCAGATAATTTAAATTAAGCTTTAGATATTGTTAGTTTAAATTTAAACTATAGGATGGATTTGAATTTAAACTAATAGATATATTTAATTAATTTTGATTAATTAAATATATCTAAAACTCTAGTCTATAAATAGGGACTTTCATATTAGAAAAGAATAGTTAGAGCTGCCTCCAAAATCCTTAGAGAGAGGGACACCGTACGGATGTCGTATGGAATTATACAGACGTTGTACGGAATGTACGAAAATTGTACGGACAGGCTACTAGCACACCGTTTGAGTTGTTGAACCCTGTTCGTGTGGATACCAGTAAAGGGAGCTGATATGCGGTCAGTTCTTATGATCCAAATAAAAGTAAACAACAAACTCAATCGACAGAAAAAGGTAATTCTATGAACCTATTCAGTTTAAGTGATTTTGATGGATCCTTGGTGGGAATTAGGATTAAAATTTTAAATGTTTCCGCTGTGTGCCTCCCATAATTCCCAACAGAGATATGATAGCTTGCCGGGATCAGTAGCAAGCCTTAGATATGAATGATCAGAACGATCTCGTTGATAGGAAGAGGCTTGCTAGAGAGAGTATGCGAGGTTTCTCTTGGCCTAAATATAGTATATGGGAGCCAATGAGGTTTGTGAAACAATCTCTAAGACCATACAACTTGCTTAAGTACTAGATTGCTTTATAACCCCCCATTATGGTCTATATTGGCACCTAATGAAGCAACACCTCTCAAATGACTTTTAGGCCTCATTCTTTTCTTTCAAATATGATTCTTCACTCCTTTTAAACCTCTTGGAGTCATCACATCATTAAAACAAAAGGCTTAGCACCATGTTGCTTCTTTAGGTCATAATATGGAACCTAAGACACCAAATCACTTTCTATGAGTTCTAAATTTTTTTCAAGGCCTCCCCTCACTTTCATTCATCAAATATGACTCAAGAATGGCTTTAGAAAAATTTAAAACTCTCTCTAGCTAAGAGAACCCATCTAGGCCGAGGCAATGAAGTATATTGGGTTCCATGGAGCTTTCTTGTTTTCTCAAGGGAAGAAGCATATGGGGAGCCACTTAGGGATCTTGGGAGCTCATTTAAACTCTTACTTAGGCCTAGGAATCATCATACAAAGTCAAATTTTACAAGGTGCAATTGAAACCCTAGAACTTGCATCTTGAAATCTAATAGTTTTTTGTTAATTCCATTTGCATATTCTTAATCTCCACACCCTTTTTCCTTAGATTCATACTTGATTCTACCTAAAAATCATCTCCTCCTAGGGTTTTCTTAAGTGGGGCGAAATGGTGGAGAAGGGGACTAAAAATGACAACCATAGAAAGAAAAATTACCTTTTTTTCTTGCTTTTTCTCACTTGAATCTGGTGTTCTTTGAGCTCTTCTCTTCAAATCCAAACTTTCCCCTTAATTTCTCCCTTAAAACAGATTTATAAACTTCATTTTAATCATAGGAAACAAAAGAGAATGGAGGAGAAGAGGTTTGGAAGAGAAAGAGCATGAAAAACTACTAATTTCCATACCTTAAGCCTTTGATTTCTCCTCCTGTTCTTCCCCTTCTTGTAAGCCTCATCCCCTAGGGTTTTCTTCTGGTTTTAGGCAGAAGATGGTCATGCATAATGAAAGGAGGAGAAGGGTGCATCATATATATAGGTGGGAATAAGTTACACTTTTTAAAAATTCCTATTTTGCCCTTCATACTTTGCATTTTCGTTTCTCCTTCGTTTTAGCTTTTTTTTTAGAACCATCTGTTCTATTATAAAATTTAGGTTCCCAATAAAGTAAAATGTCTTTGGAATCACTAAAATTGGAGCTGAAACCTTTTTGAACGGATCTGTCAAAATTCGAGCACAATGACATTGGAAAACGTCCACCGGAGGGGCTTTAGTTGTCCCGGGACTTTCCATGGTTTTTAGAGCCTCTGAGAACCCCAGAGAACTCAAAACTTTCATTTAACAAGCCCTCCTATGTATTTTTTAGAAAGTGCCCATATTTGCGAAAATGCCACTAGCCTTTTGACAAAATTTTTGAATCACTCTGCCTTGATTTCTGGATAACTCAAAGCTTAAATCCTCATTTTTTAATATTTAAAATTTTATTATAATTTTAGTTGGCCCCAATTCCTTCTATTTCAGGAATTTCCTTTTGTATCTGGCCCATTTTTGCCATTTACGGAAAAATCAAATATTGTGTTTCTCACATTTACAGAAAAGACCGGATATTACATTCCTCCCCCCTTAAATAGATTTTGTGCTCGAAATCTAGCAAGCCTCTTCCTATCAACGAGATCGATCTGATCATTCATATCTAGGGCTTGCTACTGATCCCGGCGAGCTATCATATCTCATTAAGCTCTAGCCGTCGGATCCCTCAACTCTGTTCAAGCTACTTTAGAAGCCACTCTTTTCGATGTCCATTAACTACTCTAGGACCATTCTACAACTTACTTATCATGAATAAAGCCACAAACTACTTTCACACACCCATAATGTCTCATAGAGGACTTTTTATAGTCATACAAGTCTTTTACAAAACCTAATGGCTACATCCTCAAGCCAAATCCAATCCAAGAGAGCCTGAAAATTTGCTCTGATACCAATAAATGTAACACCATAAATTCTAGCTCATTTTATGACATTCATAAGCTTCACATCATCATTTCCATGAGAGTACATGAAAAAGGGCATGAAAAACAATGAATTTATTTGCATTGCGTCATACTTAAAAATTTGCAATCGGTGTCATGTGGACTTTGTGAGCTTATTCTATGCATTCTCATATTTAAATACATCATTACAACTCATTTGCATTACAAAATCATGCCCATAACTCATGGAAACCGAAATGGAGCTCAAAATAAGCAAGCATACTTTCAGCCAGATTTGCTCCATTTTCTGACCCAAATTTGGCAAATCATAACTAAATCTAGAAACTTCGAAATCATGTAATCTTGGTCATTTTAGAAAGCTTGGAATGTATACTTCACACTAAAAATATGTCCAGGTCATAATATGTATCACCAAAGACGTTTGATATCCAAAAAACTACAGAGGTCTGACTAAAATCTGGAACTGTCACAGAATTCTGAAGAAAACTTTGAAAATGTCCAATTAATTCCACAAATATCCAATCCATGCAAATGATACCAATATGTAAAGCTATAAATGTTAACTAGAGAGTAAAAATATCTTCATATCAGTTCATCAAGCCCAGACTCTGGAATTCAATAGAACAGTACTTCTGGTCAAGTAATTTCACTAATACTGGACAGAAACTTCAAAAATTCATATCGCCCTCTTTAGACCTCCAAATGAGGTGCGTCTAGTTGGCGCGAGTCACTATGATTGCCTAGTTTCTGTGTATAAAATTTCACAGCAATTAGACATCATTTGGGCCTCGTATGACAGAAAACAATTTCGGACCAAATGAATAGTGCAGCAGACCAAATCCATAAAATTTGCCAATTTTGAAAAATCATTAAATATTCTGTACATCTCCAAAAATTATGATCTTTAGTTTTCCAGAAATCTCTCAATAAGATCTAATTACATGCCAAAGTTCAGATCAAGACTAGTTCATTTGGCCAAAAACTAACATAGGGTTCCATTATGGTCAAATGTGGCTCCATATGAGATACCAAATTTGCCAAATGGTCTTCCCTTGGTATTGGCACCTTTTGGGCAAGTTTAAAAGCACATTTAAGACTTGTGTGAGCTGCCCAAATGGTCCCAAACCTCATGCATCTCATTTTGGCTATTCAACCTACATTTATACACATATTCATCAAACTTTAAACTTGCATATTATGGCATTACATACTCAAAACATGTGCTAGTGGTCATATATCATTTCCATACATCTAAACATCACATAATAGTATCTTTACATATGTCTCAATGTTCATAGTACATATACAACATCATATACATGATAAACCATCATTATGGTTCCAAAATGGCTAAAACCAAGGCATAAGTTTATCAATCTCCTTCCTTTAAGGTTGTTGGCTTCCATTAGCACATCCACTTAGTTCACCTAGCATGTTAGATCATTGGAGAGGAGGGGATGAGATTCAAAGAATCCCAATAGCTCATCTCCCATTCAATTATATATAATATGTGCAAAGCAAGTTTCACAAATGCATGCATGCGGAAAGTAGAAATCATAGATATTTTAAAAGCAACCTTGGCATGTGAATCAATCATACAAGACATTTAAGAGCTCACTAAGTATTTGGATTGGCCTCACACTTCTCCTCATGGATTTTGGACTTGCCTTACCCATTTTTTGAGTACTTTGGACTCAACCATACTCTTGGGAGCCCACTTTGCTTTTGGGAGACTCTTTACTTTATCTCAACTAAGCTCAAGGGTTCTTGGCTCCTCCTCACCCAAGGGAAGAGTTCTTGGCCTCTCCACACTCAAGCAAACTCACACAAACATAATGTAATCATTTGAAAACATAACATGGCATTAAGCATCATAGCATATAAAGGCATGCTAGCATACTTTTCAAAGTTTGAAAGTACACTTACAAGCATTCTAAAACAACCTAAACACATATCCATGCATGAGAGAAGGTGGAGAGAGATACCTTGCACACAATTACACATTTTTTCCTTTGGACTCAAGCCTCCTCTTTCAGCCACACACCCAAAAATTGGTGGAGATGGTTTCTTTTGGCCTAGATACAAATTACGGGAGCCAATTAAGTTCATGAAACAATTTGTAGGGCCATGCAACTTGCTTAAACCCTAGATTACTCTACAACCTCCATTATGGTCCATATTAGCACCTAATGGAGCAACACCCCTCAAATGATTTCTAGGCCTTATTATTTCTTTCCATATATGATTTTTGACTCCTTTTAAGCCTCTTGGAGTCATTACATCATCAAAATAAAAGGCTTAATACCATGTTTCTTCTTTAGGTCATAATATGGAACCTAAGACACCAAATCACTTTCTATGAGTTCTAAATTTTTCCAAGGCCTCCCCTCACTTTCATTCATCAAATGTGACTCAAGAATGGCCTTAGAAAAATTTAAAACTATCCCTAGCTAGGAGAACCCATCTAGGCCGAGGCTATGAAGCATATTAGGTTCCATGGAGTTTTCTTTATTTTCTCAAGGGAAATATCATATGGGGAGTCTCTTAGGAATCTTGGGAGCTCATTTAAACTCTTAATTAGGCCTAGGAATTATCATATGAAATCAAATTTTGGAAGGTGTACACAAAACCCTAGAATTTACATCTTGAAATCTAATGGGTTTTTGATAATTCCCTTTGCATATTCTTAATCTCCACACCCTTTTTCCTTAGATTCATGCTTGGTTCTGCCTAAAAATCATCTCTTCCTAGGGTTTTCTCAAGTGGGGCGAAATGGTGGAGAAGGGAACCAAAAATGACAACCATAGGAAGAAAAATTACCTTGTTTTCATGCTTTTTCTCAGTTAAATCTTGTGTTCTTTGAGCTCCTCTCTTCAAATCCAAATTTTCCCTTGAATATCTCCCTTGAATCAGATTTATAAACCTCATTTTAATCATAGGAAACAAAGGAGAATGGAGGAGAAGAGGTTTGGAAGAGAAAGAGCATGAAAAACTACTAATTTTTATACCTTAAGCCTTTGATTTCTCCTCCATTTCTTCCCTTTCTTGTAAGCCTCATCCCTTAGGGTTTTCTTCTAGTTTTAGGCAGAAGATGGTCGTGCATAATGAAGGGAGGAGAAGGGTGCATCATATATATAGGTGGGAATAAGTTACACTTTTCAAAAATTTCCATTTTTTCCTTCATACTTTGTATTTTTGTTTCTCCTTCGTTTTAGCTCCTTTTTTAGAACTGTCTTTTCCATTATAAAATTTAGGTTCCCAATCAAGTAAAATGTATTTGGAATCACTGAAATTGGAGCTAAAACCTTTTCGAATGAATTCGTCAAAATTCGGGCACACTAACATTGGAAAACATCCACCGGAGGGGCTTTAGCTATCCTGAGACTTTCCATGGTTTTTAGAGCCTCTGAGAACCCCGGAGAATTCAAAACTTTCACTTAAAAAGCCCTCATGAGTGTTTTTCAAAAAGTACCCATATTTATGAAAATACCACTGGCCTTTTGACAAATTTTTTGAATCACTCTGGTCTTGATTTCTAGGCAACTCAAAGCTCAATTCCTCATTTTCTAATATTTAAAATTTTATCATAATTTTAGTTGACCCCAATTCCTTCTATTTCAGGGACTTCCTTTTGTATCTGGCCCATTTTTGCCGTTTACGAAGAAACCGAATATTGCGTTTCTCACATTTAGGGAAGGACCGGATGTTACATTCCTCTCCCCTTAAATAATTTGTGTCCTCGAAATTTAGTGGTACACTTTCACTTACTCTTATAGTCTAGCTAATTGTTCTTTTCTTTCCCTTCTTCCTAGCTCTAAATGCTTTCTCAACGATTTCATTCTTTTGAATTTTCTTTCAGCCAGGGAACTTTTGTTACTAGCTCTTGATAAATGCTCTATTGCTATAAAATACTAGCTTATTCTTTCTCATAAGGGAAAGAAATTTATTACTCTGGAGGCCTATCTTAGGAGAGCTTACTAATCATATCGGGTTAATGTTAACCCAATCGCAGGATTAACGTTCTATCATTGGACTCATTTACACATCTCAGGAGGTAACTTATTTCATATCACGTCTCCCGTTTCCTCTCTGAATGGCTTCTTATAACATCTTATCATCTTTTCTAATCATTAGAGCCATCAAAGGTTTCTATCTATCTACTTAGTTACATGTTCCGTCCACTATTTATCTCTGCGTTCTTTCTCACTAGCTCATCCTATGATTATAATTTGCATTTCTTTCTATCATAGGCCTCACATCTTAGTTACTTACTGGGATTACAACTCCTTTGAGGAGTTTCTGCTTTTATGATCCCAGGTTTCTTGGTTACTACTACTGTATCTATCTTTATAGGCCAAGACTACAGAATATTTGATGATTTTTCGAAATTGGCAAATTTTATGGATTTGGTCTGCTGCACTATTCATTTGGTCCGAAATTGTTTTCTATCACATGAGGCTCAAATGATGTCCAATTGCTACAAAATTTTATACAGAGAAACTAGGCAATCACAGTGACTCGTGCCAACTAGAAGCATCTCATTTAGAGGTCTAGAGAGGGAGATACGAATTTTTGAAGTTTCTATCTAGTATAAGTGATTTTGCCTGACCAGAAGTACTATTTTATTGAGTTCCATAGTCTGGGCTTAATGAACTGATCTAGAGATATTTTTTCTCTCTAGTTAACATCCACATCTTCCTAGATTGGTATCATTTGCATGGATTGGATTTTTTTGGAATTAATTGGACATTTTCAAAGCTTTCTGTAGAATTTTATGACAGTTCCAAATTTTAGTCGGACCTTTATAGCATTCTAGATGTCAAACGTCTCGGGTGATGAATATTATGACCTGGGCATATTTTTAGTGTGACGTAGACATCCTAAAATTTCTAGAATGACTAAGATTGTATGATTTCAAATTTTTTAGATTTAGTTATGATTTTCCAAATTTAGGTCAGAAAATTGAACAAATCTAGCCAAAAATATGCTTGCTTATTTTAAGCTCCATTTCGGTTGCCATGAATTGTAGGCATGTTTTTGTGATGTAAATGAGTTATAATGATGGAATTAAATATGAGAATGCATAATATGATCTTGCATGGTCCACGTGACACCGAATGAAATTTTAAGACCTAGTGCAATACTAAAATGAGCATTATTTCTTTGCCTTTTGCATACAAAACTCACATGATTCATGATATTCAGTTATGTAAATGCATGAGATAAGTTAGAATGAGCTAGAATTTATGGTGTTACAGATCCCTCTCTAGGTCTCTTGGACTCAGGGAGGGGTGGTCTAGACTAGAAGTAGGCCGCATCATCCTGAAGTTCGTCTCTATCGCTCTGCATACCTTAATAAGGGTGTTAAAGTGCCTAATTCTTTGTGACACTACCCTATCTCTGATCTTAGGGAGCAAGCCTTTCTCTAATCTATCCGCTCTCCACCTATCATCATCATGTCTCTATAAGTAAGAGGAGTATCAGGAGAGCTCTACAAATTTAACACATATTGGTCCACGGACATCCCTTTAGTCTTCTTTAGGAGAATGAGATCTGACTCTTTCTCATCCCTAAATGAGCTGGGGAAATATTTCTCATGGAATACTTGGAGGAATACCTTCTATGTAATCGAAAGGTTCCTCGCTCTTAGAACAGGCTCGATGCCCTTCCACCAATAGTCTGCTTCTTTCTGTAACTAGAAAATAGCCATCTTGGCTTTTTGCTCAGACAAACACTCCATCACCTTAAAGATCTTTTCTAACTACATAATCTAGGCCTCAGCTTTTTCTGAATTCATCTCACCATCAAAGGTGGGAGGCCTAAACTTTCTAAACTAAGTGATGATCTTTCTGGTCAAGGATTGCAATTGATTTGGAGGAGTTTGAGCCAGTGGAATAAGGGCAACCATCTGTGCATATAGTTGTGGATCTGAGTGAGTCACCTTTGAGTGCTTGGGATGATCTCTGAGTGATGAGGTGGCTGTGGAGGAGTAGGTGTAGGGCCTTGACTATCCCTCTCAGCAAGCCATTCCTGTAACTGCATAATAACGTCCTGCTACTGATCTAAGCGAGCCATGATAGACTGTAAGGCTCTAGTAATCAGATCACTAAGCTCAGCTCTATCATTAGCATAAGCCTTTCTAGAGGGTCGACCTCTCCTAATTTTCACCATTTTACTGAAACATCATAACAAACTTTAACATGAAACAGGGAACACTTCCACCATCAACACACTCAATTCATCCATAAATAAACTCATATGTATCTAGGCAACTCATAAACACAAGCCACAACCCACATCAAGAGCCTAAATCTTTGCTCTAATACCAATAAATGTAACACCATATATTTCTAGCTCATTTCATGGCATTCCCATACTTTACATTCATAGATTCCATGAAAAAGCAAGAAAGGAATTAAAATAATGTATTTCTTTACGTTGCGTCGTGTATGAAAATTTTCATTTAGTGTCATGTGGACCATGTGAGCTAATATATCATATTATTATATTTAATTACATGAATACAACTCATTTGCATCATCAAAAGTGGCATACATCTCATGGAACTCAAAGGGAAGCTTAAAATATACACACATACATATATATATATATATATTTAGATAGATTTGTCCTCATTTCTATCACAATTTTGAAAAATCATGACTAATTTTAAAAAAATCAAAATCATGTTTTCTTGGTCATTTTGGAAAGCTACACATGTATAATTTATCCTAAAAATATGTCCAGACCATAACATCCAACACAGAGGATGTTTGACATTCAAACTAGTCCAGAGGTCTGGCTATCCACTGGTGTTGTCATAGAATTCTATAGCAAACTTAAAAAATATCCAATTAATTCCACAAAAATTCAATCCATGCAAATAATATCAATCTAGAAAGATGTAGATGTTGGTTAGAGGGGACAAATAGCTCCAGACTAGTTCATGCAATCTCAGACCTCGAAACTTAATCAAACAATAACTGATGTTGGCTGGAATTCCTGATACTGAACAGATATTTAAAAATTTATATCTCCCTCTCTAGACATCTAAATGAGGTTTTTCTAGTTTTCAAAAGTCACGAGGAATGTAGTTTCTTTGTATAAAATTTTGTGGCAATTGGACATCATTTGAGCCCTGTGTGATAGATTTTATTTTCGAATCTGAGTAAACAGTGACATGACCAAAACCAAAATTTTTGCTAACTTTGAAAATTTCTCAAATATTCTATAAACCTTCAAAAATTATATTTTTTAACTTTCAAAAAAGCTTTCAAAAATTCTAATTGCATGCCAAATCTCAGATCAAAAAGAGCTCATTTGGACAAAAAGTGATATAGGGTTCCATTATGGTCAATTTTGGCTCTATACAAGATACCAAAATGTCCAAATGGTTTTCCTTGGGGTTTGACACCTCTTTGGCAAGTCTAAAAGTATAAATAGGACTTGTGTGAACTACCCAAATGGTCCCAAACTCCATGCATCTCATTTTAGTCATCTCACCCACATTTATACACAATTTCATAATACCATTAATGAAGCTAGTTTGCCATCATACACTCAAATCACATTCTAATGGCTATATAACATATTCTCTCATTCATACATAACATATTATTATAATTACATATGTTTAAGAGGTCATAGACCATATACAATAATGGGTTACATCATTTAACATAAATATGTCCTTAAAAAACTAAAAACTATGCATTGTATTGTCAAGTTCTCTTCTTCGAGGTGGTTAATTTCTATTATCTTGCTCTCTTGATCCACCTAGCATGTTAGAACATTGGAGAAGAGGAGATGAGATTCAAAGAATCTCAATAGCTCATCTCCCATTCAATCATGCATAATAAATGCAAAAAAAGTCTCATAAATGCATGTATGGTCATGTTGACATGTGTAAACATTCAAGAGGCATTTTCATCATTTGAAAAAGTCATACATAGCATACAAAGGCTTGCGAAATAAGTGGATTGGCCTCACCCAATTTCTTGTGGATGTTGGACTCACCTCACGCATTCTTTAAGAGATTCTTAGACTTAACCATGCTCTTGGAAGTCCATCTCACTTTTGGGAGACTCTTTACTTTGTCTCAATTAATCTTAAGGGTTCTTAGCTCATCTTTACCATGGCTAAGGGTTCTTGGCCTCACCACACTTAAGCAAACCTAAGTATACATTATAAACATCATGTGAAGGCATATTGTAACATCATGGCACCATGGAATCAAAGTCATGCCAAAGAACTTTTTATGGCTAAAAAATACATACATATACATACATTCAAAGACAAATAGCAAATAATCATGCATGAGAGAAGGAGGGGAGAGCTACCTTGGATACAATTACACACTTTTTCTCTTGAATCCAAGCTCCTTCTTTCGGCCACACACACACAAAAGTATGGAGATGATTTCTCTTGGCCTAAACACAATTTATGGAAGTCAATTAGGTTCATAGAATTAATTCTAAGGCCACACAACCTGTTTAGACACTAAGTTGATCTATAAACCTCATTATGGTTCCATAATTGCACCTAATGAAGCAACACCCCTCAAATAAATTCTAGGCTCTATTCTTTTCTTTCAAATATGACTCTTGACTCCTTTTAAGCCTCTTGGAGTTATCATACAATCAAAACCAAGAGCCTAACTATATGTTGCTTTATTATGTCATATTATAGAACATAAAGTACTAACTTATTCTCTAAACTTCGTAAATTTTTTCCAAGGCTTCCTCTCATATTCAATCATCATATATGACTAAAAAATGGGCTTAGAAAAATTTAAAACTCTCTCTAGCTATACTATCTCCCTTAGGCTGAGACAATGCATGATTTTGGCCTCCTTGGACTTTGCTTGGTTTTCTTGAAGGAGGAAGCACATGGGGAGACTTCTAGGGATTTTAGGAACTCATGTAAACTCTTATTGAGGCCTAAGAATCATTGTACAAAATCAAATTTTACAGGCTGCAATTGAAACCCTTGAAATTGCATCTTGAAATTAATGGCTTTTTGTTAATTCCCTTTACATATTCTTAATCTCCACACCCTTTTTCCTTAGAATCACCCTTGGTTCTGCCTAAAAATCAAACCTTCCTAGGGTTTCTTAGATGAGGCAAAAAGGAGGAAGGAGGGGAACTAAAGGTAACAACCATGGGAGGAGAAATTACCTTATTTTCTTACTTTTTCTCACTTGAATCTTGCTTGCTCCAAGCTCTTCTCTTCAAATTCGAATTTTCCCCTAAGTTTCTCCCTTAAAACATATTTGTAAACTTCATTTTAATCAAAGGAAACAAAGGAGAATGGAGGAGAGGAGGTTTGGATGAAAGAAAGCATGATAAACTACCAAGAAACCATACATTTTTACCTTGATTTCTCTTCTCCTTCTTCTTCCTTGGTGCACCTAAACCCTAGCCTTCTTTTCTAAATTTGGACAGAAACAATTGTGTCTAAATGAGTAAGGAAGGGTGGCACCACCTATTTATAGGTGGAGAAAAATGACTTTTTCAAAAATTTCTATTTTTTCCTTATTTTTAACATTTTTGTTTCTCCCTCGTTTTACCTCCTGTTGGAGAACAATCTTTTCCACTATAAAATTTATGTTCCATTTAGTAAAATGCCTTTAGAATCACTCAAATTGGAGCTAAAAGCTTCCCAAATGGATCCGTCAAAGTTTAAGTACACCGATATTGGAAAACATTCACCGAAGGGGATTTAACTGTCTTGGGGCTTCCCATGATTTTTAGGGCCTCTAAGAACCCTAGAGAACTCAAACTTTCATTTAAAAAGCCCTATTGTGTAAATTCCAAAATTTACTCAAAATTATAAAAATGCCATTATGTTTCGTAAGATTTCTATCAAAATTTGTTTCTTCATTCTAGCTCCATTTTTCCTTCCATCTGAGGCTAGGATTCTCATTTTTAGGAGTGTAGAATGTTAATCAAATTTTTGGGACCTTAAATATGCCATGTGTATGGCTACAAGAGAGAAAACTAGGTCATTTCATGCATTGTGATGTCAATCTCCTTCTTCTAGGCTTGATAACTTTCATTACCTTGCTTAATTGCTTCATCTAGCATGTTAAGACATTGGAAAGGAGGGGATGAGATTCAAGGAATCCCAGTAGCTCATCTCCCTTTTAGTCACACATAAAGTATGCAATATAAGTCTTGTAAATGCATGCATAGGCATATTGACATATGTGAGCATTCATGAAACATTCTTGGTATTTGAACACATCATGTATAACATACATAAGTTTACTAAGTGAGTGGATTAGCCTCACCCATTCACTTATGGATTTTAGACTTGCCTTACCCCTTTTCTCTAAGAGGTTTTTTCCCAACCTCACTCTTGGGAGTCAACCTCACTCTTGGGAGACTCTTTACTTTATCTCAACCAAGTTTAAGGATTCTTGGCTCATCCTCACCATGGTTAAAGGGTTCTTAGCTTCTCCATACTTAAGTAAACCAAGGTAATCATATAAAACATCATTTGCATGCATAAAATATCATCATGGTACCATGGAATAAAAACTCATGCCAAAATACTTTTCATAGCTCCAAACATATATACACACATTCAAAGATAATGTAAGCACACATTCATGCATGAAAGAAAGTGGAGAGCGCTACCTTGCTTGAATTTACACACTTTTTCCTCAATTCTTGAATCCTTTCCCTTGACCTCACACACTTAAGAAGGTGAAGATCATATCTCTTGGCATAGACATATCATATGGAAGCCAATTATACTCTTGAATTAAATTATAAGGCCACATACTCACTAAAAATGCTAGGTGAGTCATAAGGCTCTTCCGTGGTTTCATAATGCACTTAATGAAGCAACCTTAAAAAAACATCATCTTGGCTCCATTTTCTTCATCTATTCATGATTCTTGACTCTATTTAAACCTCTTGGAATCATCACAAAATTAATTCAAGGAGCCTAGCTAGGTATTGCTTCTTTAAGCCATAATATGGAACATACAAGGCCATCTCACTTGCTATGGTTTCTAAAATTTTTCCAAGGCTTCCTTTCATACTCTCCCATCATACATGACTCAAGAATGAGTTTAGAACAAATTAAAACTATCCCTAGGTGCCATTTCTTCTCTAGGTTGAAGCATATACTTTTGTTGGCATCCTTGGAGTTTCTTTGATGGGAGAATCATGTAGGAAGCTCTCTTGGTATCTTAGGAACTCATGTGAACATCTAAACATCATAAAATATGGCTAGGGTTCATGGTAGAGTTCAAGGTGCAATCAAACCCTAAATTCTATAACTTGCGCTCCAAAGCTTTCTTTTCAATTCTAGTTGTATATTATTAATCCTCACCCTCCATAACCTTTAGTTCCAATATGAACACATAAAGAAAAACTCTCCTCCTCACTTTCTCTCTCTAGAACGAAGCTTAAATGGCTTGGAAACACAAGATTTTATAGGTGTTTCAAGTGAAGTCTTACCTTCAAACATAGCTTTCTTTGCATAAATTATTTTCCACTAATTGATTTCTTGAAAAGAGTTCTTTTTTGGCTTGATTTAGACCTAAATCTTCAAGCTTTCAAGAAAAGAAAACTACCATTAGAGAGCTTTTAGAGAGAGGAACAACTTTCCTAACTATCACTGGATGAAATGGGGTCGTTTACTTACCTAAATAAAAGCTTAAACTTCTTCTCTCTCTTCCTTCTTAATGTCACACCATGGCTGCCCATTTTTCTACAAATGGAAGCTTGGAGAAGGTGATGAGGTGTAATCTTACTTCAGAAGCCTCTTTTATAATTTTTCAAAATGACCATTTTGCCCCTACACACGTGTTTACTCTACTTAGGCTCATTTTAACTCCTTTTTTAGAACTATTTTTTCCATCATAAAATTTAGGCACTCTAATTCATAAAATGCCTTTGGTTTCATCCAAATTAGATTTAAAACCTTGCCAAATCAACTGGTAAAGTTTAAGTTAAACAACATTGGAAAACGTCTACCGGAAGGGCTTTTACTGTCCCGGGACTTCCTATGATTTTCAGAGCCTTTAAGAACCTTGGAGAACTTAAAAATTTCATTTAGAAAGCCCTCCTATGGGAATTATAAAATTTACTCAAAATGACGAAAATGCCCTTACGTTTTGTCAACCTTTCGTTCAAATTTATTTCTTCATTCTAGCTCCGTTTTTCTTTCTGTCTGAGCCTAGATTCTCATTTTTAGAAGTCTAGAATGCTTCCCAAATTTATTGGGATTTTCACTAAGTCATTTTAGGGGACTTGCTTTTGTATCTAGTAAATTTCATTCGTTTATGGAGAAATTGTATGTTACATTTCTCACGTTTTCTCCCATTTTTAGAGAACTGGATATTACATTTCTCTTCTTTTAAATAAATTTCATCCTCAAAATTTTGGGTATGCTTTCCTCTTACTGTTTTCTTTTTCTGGCTGACTGCTATTTTCTTTCCTTTCTTCCTAGCTCTTTACGCTTTTCTTAGTGATTTCACTCATTTGAATTTTTCTTAGCCAGGGAATTTTTTCATTACTAGCTGATGCAAGACCCTCTAAGAACCTTGTCCTAGGAACCTTCGACAAGATAACACTTTGCCTGAGATTGGCTAGAAAACAAGAATGTTAGTCAAAGGAAAGATCCTACGAGAACCCGTCTCTTAGAACCCTAGCCTCAAGACACCACAAAGGAAGACCAATCCTTTAATAAATCACGTGAACTCTTAGAGAATACAAAGAAGCAAAAGCCTCATAAAGAATTGAATAATACTCAAATTCATTCATGATCTTTTGAATGATAGCTTTTAATAAAGTAGAGAGGCTTCAATTAACAACCTCGGTCTGCCCGTCAGTTTATGGATGTGCTATAGTAGAAAACAAAAGCTTAGTTCCAAGTTTATTCCATAATGTTTTCTAGAAATAACTTAAGAATTTCATATCTCTATCACTAACAATAGTTCTTGGCACACCATGGAACCTAACAATCTCCTTGAAAAATAATTCAGCCACATACATAGCATCATTAATTTTGGAACATGCAATAAAATGTGCTATTTTAAAAAACCTATCCATAACAACAAAGACACTATCTTTCCTAGTGGAAGATTTAGGCAAACCCAAAACAAAGTCCATAGAAATATCAGTCCATGGGTGAGAGGGAACTAGTAAAGGGGAATACAAGCCATGTGATTAAATTCTAGACTTAGCATGTTTACAAGTAATACATCTAGAACAAACAACAACCACATCTTTTCTTATGCCAAGCTAATAAAAATGCTTATTCAAAAGAGCCAAAGTCTTTTCAACACCAAAATGCCCCATCAACCCCCACCATGAGTCTCTTTAACAAGAAGCTCACAAATGGAACACATAGGAACACATAACTTATTATTTTTGAAAAGGAACACATCAAACTTGTAATAGTCATTAGCACTATACAATTCACAAGATTTCCAAATATAAGCAAAATTAGAATCAGACTCATACAGGCCTTTTAACATCTCAGAACCTATCAATCTAGCATGCATGGAAGTAATCAAAGTGTAACACCTAAACAATGCATCAACTACAACATTTTCCTTTCCCTACTTATGCTTAATCACATAAGGGAAGGTTTTAATAAATTCAAGCTAACTTGCATGCCTTTTGTTCAATTTACCCTTAGACTTAAGAAACTTAAGACTCTCATGATCAAAATGGATAATAAATTCTTTAGGCCACAAATAATCTTGCCAAGTTTCTAAAGTTCGTTTCAAGGCATACAACTCTTTATCATATGTGGAATAATTTGAAGCAAGACCACTCAATTTCTCACTGAAATGTGTAATAGGTTTAAAATCCTACATTAACACACCACTTATGCCTATACTAGAAGCGTCACACTGAATTTCAAAAACCTTAGTAAAATCAGGCACCACAAGTACAAGGGCATTAGTTAGTTTTTCCTCTAGTATGTTAAAAGCAAGCTCTTATGCTTCACCCCACTTGAATACCACATTCTTTCTTGCTAAATCATTCAAAGGGGCAGCAATAGTAGAGAAGTCCTTCACGAATCGCCTATAGAAGCTCGCTAATCCGTGGAAGCTCCTTGCTTCACTCGTATTCTTTGGAGTTGGCCACTCTCGAACATATACTAGCACAATTTTGACCTCTTAAGCATGGACGATCCCTTCATAAGCCATTCAGACTTGAATTATGCACTTTTGAATGATTTGGGTTTCTTGATAGATGAGGGGCATTTGATGCAATAGCACCAAGAGACTTTGCTGAGCATAGAAGTGTACCTGATAAAGGATATGGTGCTAAGTTTCAAGCCCAAAGATGTGATTTATAAATTAAAACCCAAGAGTTCAAGTCAAATATGCCTAAAGATCCATTGCAAGGCATAAGAGGCCCAATAACAAGAGCTAAGGCCAAAGCAATGAAAGAAGCCTTCAATTGTTTGATTCATAAGCTTCATGACTTAGAGCCCAATTATTTGAGTAAAGAAAGAGCCCAAAAAGATGTAAAAGGTGTGATAATGCTAACCATTCTATAAGAGGAGTGGCAAGGCCCAATTGGAGTCCAATTGCAAGAGATTAAGAATCATGTGTCAACCATGTGATTTTTAATGAAGTATAAGCATCCCATGTGACTATTTAAAAGAGCTGATTAGTTTTGGCTAGGATTCTTTATAAATTTTGTTATATATTTATTTTATTATTTTTAGAACTTGGTCAAAGAGTTTATCTTGGAGATTAAGTTAAAATTAGTATTTTAATCGTATTCCTTAATTTTAGGCACCATTTAAAATATCTCTAATTAGATTTTAGAGTTTTGCTTTTATTAGGATTTTAGAATTTTAGAAATTTTGCCTATAAAAGGTTCCTTATTGTACTCTATTTTGGAGATCATGAATGAATTTAAGTATTATTCAATGCTTTGTGAGGCCTTTGCTTCTTTGTATTCTCTGAGAGTTCACGTGACTTATCAAAGGATTGATCTTCCTTTGTGGCATCTTAAGGCTAGGGTTCTAAGAGAGAAGTTCTCTTAGGGTCTTTCCTTTGACCAACATTCTTGTTTTCTAGCTGGTTCCAAGCAAAGTCTCATGTTGTTGAAGGTTCCTAGGACAAGGTTCCTAGAGGGTCTTGCATCATTTGGTATCAGAGCTTTGATTCGCTAGTGCAAGGTATATCTTTGTGTTTCCCTTCTGCTGTTCTTCATACTTTCTCTCTTTCCATTTATGTTATATTTTTCATCTTCATCTTTGTTTTCTATTTTCTTCCTTCATCCATTGTTATGTGCCTCTATACTCATTCAAAAAAACAAAAAACAAAAGATTGTGATACTCCCAAAACAAAATTAAAAAAAAATTCAAAAAAAATTTGGAAAAAAAGGGGAAACAAAAAAAAAAGAGAAAAGATTCAAATTGTAGAATTTAAAATTGCAAGTTGTGCCAACTCAAAGTTGAAAGCTTAAAGCTTGGATTTAATCTCCTAATTGGAGGTAGTTTCCTAATTAGAGTTAGTTTCCTAATTAGAGTTAATTTCCTAATTGGAGTCTGTTTCCTAATTTGATTGCATTAAGTAGCTACTAAGTTATCTACTTTTCTATTTGCATTCAAGTAAGGATTTTCTTTCCTAATTGTTCTAAACTTGAATTGCAAGTAGTTTCCTATTTTGATTAACTTGGTTCTCAAGTAGTTTCCTATTCTTAAAGTTTCCTATTTTCACATTTTCCCTCTCCTTCCTTCCAGGCCATCCCAACCTCCCCTTCCCCTTATTTCCCTTTTAGTTACACACCCCTTTTTCTCCTTTGTTTGATTCTTTGGAAATTTGCATTTTAGGATTCTATTTTTTTTATTGCCACTAGTCTGATCTTTTCTTTTGATTTGCTTGTGACTTGCTTAGAACACTTCTAAGAAGCAAATTATCGAGTGGTAAAAGGCTAGAGTATACCATCTTGATAAAAGCCAAATTTTGAGAGTAAACACGAGTGAATTACTATTCTTGAGTGTAAACACATAAGTTAGTGAGTTGCAAGGTCTTATATCTTTCTTTTCTTTTTTATACAAACTAATATTTTAGGATGTCTAAAGAATCTGAGCATAGTGACTTTGACATGAAAGTCTCGGTTAAAGCTATTCAAAGTACACTTGAGAAACTTAGTACTAGATTAGATGATGTGGAGTCTTCTTCTAATAGGAGGACCTATAGGAGGCAAGCTCAGGTGGAGCTTGATGATAATGCTAAGTTTGACTTTTAGGAGTCCCATACTTGAAGAGGTAGAAAATCATCATCTAATAAGGATGGTGATATTAGAAACATCATGATGAAGATTCCTTTATTCCTCAGAAAAAATGACCTGGACCAGTACTTAAATTAGGAAAGAAAAGTGGAGCATGTGCTTGAGTGCCACTCTTACACTAAGGCAAAGAAAGTAAAACTTACTACAGTGGAGTTTACTAACTATGCTAGCATCTGGTGGAATAAACTCTTACCCACCAGAAGGTGTACTGGTGAAGGTCCAATTCTTGATTGGTAGGAGATGAAAAATATCATGCGTAAATGATTTGTCCCTAGTTACTATTATAGGGAATTGCATAAGGGGCTCCAAAATCTAAAACAAGGTTCTATGAGTGTGGAAGATTACTATCAAGAAATGAAGATTTCCATGATTAAGGCAAATGTGAAGGAAGACCGTGAAGTAGCCATGGCCCGATTCATTAAGGGCTTAAATCCTAATATAGCTACCCAAGTTGATTTATACAATTACTTATATATGAAAGAGCTCTTGCATAGAGCTATCAAGGTGGAAAAGTAACTAAGGGCTCAAAAAAAGCTAAAAGTGACATCTAGCTTGAGTTCTTAGAGGGATTCTAAAGTCCCCTTCAAGCCAAAGACTAATTTCAAGTCTAAGGAGGAAAGTAAGGTAAAACTAATTCAAAACCTTTCTCATCTTTTAAGCCTTTTGCTTCTTCCTCTAAGGTTAGATGTTTTAAATGTAATAGTCTTGGTCACATTGCTTCACAATGTCCTAACAAATGAACTATGATTTTTCTTAAGAATGGTGATGTGACTAGTGCTAGTAGTGAGTCTGAGGAGGATGAGATGCCACCCTTAACTGATGACTTAGATTTAGAGTTAACTGAAGTTATAAATGGTGAAGCCCTTATGGCTAAACGTGCTCTCAACATTCAACCTAAAGAAGATCTCGAGGTAAAGTAGCATGAGCATATTTTCCATACTCGTTGTTTCATCCACAAGAAGGCATGTAGTTTGATTATTGATAGGGGTAGCTGCACAAATGTAGCTAGTACTTTACTTGTGGAAAAGCTAAACTTGCCTACTTTGAGGCACCCTACCCTTTATAAATTTCAATGGCTCAGTGATAGTGGGGAGGTAAAGGTAACAAAATAGGTGCTCATCTCTTTTTCTATTAGTAATTATCATGATGAGATTCTTTGTGATGTAACACCCATGTATGCTAGTCACTTGTTACTTGGTAGGCCATAGCAGTTTAATAGAAATGTAAAAATTGATGGATATAAAAATTATTACTCCTTTGTTTTTAATGGTAAGACCATTGTGTTAACCCTTCTTTATCCTATTCAAGCATATGAGAATCAGTTAAAAATTGAAAGAGAGTGTAAGAAGAGATAGTAAGAAAAAAAAGGTAAAGTGAGAGTGAGTGTAATTGTTGAGAATGAGAAGAAGCAAGAGAAAGGAGAGCTGAGTAGAAAGGAAAAGAAAATTAGAGAAAAATATGGGGAAAAGAAAGTGAGTTTATTTTTAGGTAGAAGTGAGATCAAGAGAGCTCTTATTTATGAAAATGCTTTCTTATTGCTTTATAAAGACGTTTATCGTACTATCGATGATCTAGATCACTCTTTGCCTGCTAACGTTATGTTTTTATTATAGGAATTCTGTAACTTGTTCCTAGAGGAAATATCTGATGGATTACTCCCTTTAAGAGGATTGAGCATCGTATAGACTTTATCCCAGGAGCCTCTATCCCTAATAGACTACTTATCGAGTAAATCCAAACGAGACTAAGGAAATACAACATCAAGTGGAAGAGCTCATAAAGAAAGGCTTTGTTCATGAAAGTCTGAGTTCGTATGCTGTTCTAGTGATTCTTATGCCCAAAAAAGATGGCAATTGGCGAATGTGTGTGGATTGTCATGCCATCAACAAGATAATGGTAAAATATCGCTATCCTATCCCTAAGTTAGATTATATGCTTGATGAGTTGCATGGTGCATGTGTTTTCTCTAAAATTGATCTTAGAAGTGGTTACCATCATATTAGGATGAAAGAAAGTGATGAATGGAAAACTACTGTTAAGACCAAGTTTGGGTTATATCAATGGTTAGTCATGCCATTTGGCTTAACTAATGCACCTAGCACTTTCATGAGTTTAATGAACCATGTCTTTATACCTTTCATTGGTAGATTTGTTGTGGTTTACTTTGATGACATTTTGATTTGCTCTAAGAGTTTAGAAGAACATAATGTGTTTGTTGTGCTTAGGGAGAATAACTCTTTGCCAATTTAAAGAAGTGCACTTTTTGTTTGGATTTTATGGTTTTTCTTGGATTTGTTGTAGAAGCTCGTGGCATACAAGTGGATGAGGAGATGGTCAAAGCAATCTGAGAGTGGCCAACTTCAAAGAATGCGAGGGAAGTAAGGAGCTTCAATGGATTGGTGAGCTTCTATAGGCAATTTGTGAAGGACTTCTCTACTCTTACTACCCCTTTGAATGATTTGGTAAGAAAGAATGTGGTGTTCAAGTGGGGTGAAGCACAAGAGCATGCTTTTAAAATACTAGAGGAAAAACTAACTAATTCCCTTGTACTTGTGTTGCCTGATTTTACCAAGGTTTTTGAAATTTAGTGTGACGTTTTTAGTATAGGCATAGGTGGTGTGTTAATGTAGGATTTTAAACCTATTGCACATTTCAGTGAGAAATTGAGTGGTCTTGCTTCAAATTATTCCACACATGATAAAGAGTTGTATTCTTTGAAATGAACTTTAGAAACTTAGCAACATTATTTATGGCCTAAAGAATTTGTTATCCATTCTGATCATGAGAGTCTTAAGTTTCTTAAGTCTAACGGTAAATTGAACAAAAGGCATGCAAGATAGCTTGAATTTATTGAAACCTTCCCTTATGTGATTAAGCATAAGCAGGGAAAGGAAAATGTTGTAGCTGATGCATTGTTTAAGCGTTACACTTTGATTACTTCCATACATGTTAGATTGATAGGTTTTGAGATGTTAAAAGGCATGTATGAGTCTGATTTTGATTTTGTTGATAGTTGAAAATCTTGTGAATTGTATAGTGCTAATGACTATTATAGGTTTGATGGGTTCCTTTCCAAAAAGAACAAGTTATGTGTTCCTATGTGTTCCATTCATGAGCTTCTTGTTAAAGACACTCATGTCGTGGGATTGATAGGCCATTTTAGTGTAGAAAAGACTTTGGCTCTTTTGAATGAGCATTTTATTGGCTTGGCATGAGAAAAGATGTGGTTACTATTTATTCTAGATGTATTAATTATAAACATGCTAAGTTTAGAATTCAATCACATGGCTTGTATTCCTCTTTACCAATTCCCTCTCACCTATGGACTGATATTTCTATGGACTTTGTTTTAGGTTTGTCTAAATCTTTCATTGGGAAAGATAGTGTCTTTGTTGTTGTGGATAGGTTTAGTAAAGTGGCATATTTTATTACTTGTTCCAAAACTAATGATGCCATGTATATGGCAGAATTATTTTTCAAGGAGATTATTAGGTTGCATGGTATGCGAAGAACTATTGTTAGTGATAATGATGTGAAATTCTTGAGTTATTTTTAGAAAACATTGTGGAATAAACTTGGCACTAAGCTTTTGTTTTCTACTACAGCACATTCACAAACTGATGGGTAGACTGAGGTTATTAATAGAACCCTCTCTACTTTATTAAGAGTTATTATTTAAAAGATCATGAGAATTAGGAGAAGTGTTTGCCCCATGTCAAATTTGCTTATAATCGTGCTGTTCATTCTACTACAAAATTCTCTCCTTTTGAAATTGTTTATGGCTTTAATCCTTTAACTCTGTTAGATTTGCTTCTTTTACCTTCACATGAGTTTACTAACCTTGATGATGTTAGGAAGGCTAAGTTTGTGTAGGATTTGCATGAGAAGGTGAAAGCCAACATTGAAAGAAGGAATGAGATTGCCAACCAAGTTAATAAGGGTAGAAGGCGTATGGTGTTTGAACCCAGTGATTGGGTGTAGGCTCACTTGTGAAAAGAACGTTTCTTGGAGCAAAGAAAGTCAAAACTCCAACTTAGAGGAGATGGCCCCTTTCAAGTTCTTGAAAGGATTAATGATAATGCTTATAGAATTGACGAATCTTTTTCAAGAGGGAGGGAATGATGCAATAGCACCAAGAGACCATGTTGAGCATAGAAGTAGACCTGATGAAGGATATGGTGCTAAGTTTCAAGCCCAAGGATATGATTTGCAAATTAAAACCCAAGAGTTCAAGTCAAATGTGCCTAAAGATCCATTGCAAGGCATAGGAGGCCCAATAACAAGAGTTAGGGCCAAAGCAATGAAAGAACCCTTCAATTGTTTGATTCATAAGATTCATGACTTAGAGCCCACTTATTTGAGTTAAGAGAGGGCCCAAGAAGATGTAAAAGGTGTAATAATGTTAACCATTCTACAAGAGGATTGCCAAGGCCCAATTGGAGTCTAATTGCAAAAGATTAAGAATCATGTGTCAACCATGTGATTTTTAATGAAGCATGAGTATCCCATGTGACTATTTTAAAGGAGATGATCAGTTTTAGCTAGGATTCTTTATGAATTTCATTTTTTATTTATTTTATTATTTTTAGGACTTGGTCAAAGAGTTTATCTTGGAGATTAAGTTAAAATTAGTATTCTAATCTTGTTCTTTGATTTCAGGCACCATTTAAAATATCTCTAATAAGATTTCAGAGTTGTACTTTTATTAGGATTTTAGACTTTTAAAAATTTTTCCTATAAAAGTCTCCTTATTGTACTCTATTTTGGAGATCATGAATGAATTTGAGTATTATTTAATACTTTGTGAGGCCTTTGCTTCTTTGTGTTCTCTGAAAGTTCACGTGACTTATCAAATGATTGGTCTTCCTTTGTGGTGTCTTGTGGCTAGGGTTCTAAGAAAGAAGTTCTCTTAGAGTCTTTCCTTTGACCAACATTCTTGTTTTCTAGCCGGTTCCAGGAAAAGTGTCATTTTATTGAAGGTTCTTAGGACAAAGTTCCTAAAGGGTCACTTTTAGAAATTTTTCTTATAAAAGGCTCCCTATTGTACTCTATTTTAGAAGATTATGAATGAATTTGAGTATTATTCAATACTTTTTGAGGCTTTTGCTTCTTTGTGTTCTCTGAGAATTTACGTGACTTATAAAAGGATTGGTCTTCCTTTGTGGTATCTTAAGGCTAGGGTTCTAAGAGAGAAGTTTTCTTAAGGTCTTTCTTTCGACTAACATTCTTGTTTTCTAGCCGGTCCTGGGCAAAGTGTCATCTTGTTGAAGGTTCTTAGGACAAGGTTCTCTTGGGTAAAGTGTCATCTTGTTAAAGGTTCTTAGGACAAGGTTCCTAGAGGGTCTTGCATCATTGATGCTCTAGAAACCTTGTCCTAGGAACCTTCAACAAGATGACACTTTACCCAGGATCGACTAGAAAATAAGAAAGTTGGTTAAAGAGAACTTGTCTCTTAGAACCCTAGCCCCAAGATGCCACAAAGGATGATCAATCCTTTGATATGTCACATGAACTCTTAGAAAACACAAAGAAACAAATGCCTCATAAAGTATTAAATAATACTCAAGTTCATTCATGATCTTCCAAAATAGAGTACAATAAGGAGCCTTTTATAGGTAAAATTTCTAAAAGTCTAAAATCCTAATAAAAGGAAAACTTTAAAATCTTATTAGAGATATTTTAAATGGTGTCTAAAATCAAGAAATAAGATTAAGATAATAATTTTAACTTAATCTCCAAGATAAACTCTGTGACCAAGTCTTAAAAATAATAAAATAAATAAATAACGAAATTCATAACGAATCCTAGCCAAAACTGATCAGCTTCTTTAAGTAGTCACATGGGCTTCATTAAAAATCACATGGTTGACACATGATTCTTAATCTTTTGCAATTGGACTTTAATTGGGCCTTGGTACTCCTCTTGTATGTGTATAAATGTATTGGGCCTTCAACATGTTAGATATTGACTCTAGTTGCTCCATGGACCTTCTTAGGATATTGGGCTTCCACTTTCGCATCTTTAAGGAGATCTCATGTCCAAAGTCCAATTCAACTCCAAGATCAAATATAGATCTTGGGCTCTAAACTTGGGCCAATGTTCAACATAGAGATTATCTTAAACTCTTTGAAGTCTTGGACATATACTAGTTCAATTTGGATCTCTTAAGCATGGACCATCCCTTCATAAGCCATTCGGACTTGAATTATCTACTTTTGAATGATCTGGGTTTCTTGATGGAAGAGGGCTTCTCAAGCTTTTTGTACTCCAATGGGCATACCTACTGGTTTTGTATCACTAGCCCTTGATGAGGATTCTATTATTATAGAGTACTAGTTAGCTTTTCTTATAAGGGAAAGAAATTTTTAACTCTGGAGGCCTATATTGGAAGAGCTTACTAATCATATTGGGTTAATTTTAACCCATTTGTAAGGGTTGACATTTCTTTTAATGGACTCATTTACACATTTCAGGAGGTAACTTATTTCTGACCATCATAGCCATTGGAGATTTTTGTCTGTCTGCTTACTTATTTACATATACCATCCACTATTTATCCTTGCATTCTTTCTTACTAGCTCATCCCATAATTATAATTCACATTTCTTTCTATCATAAGCCTGACATTTTGGTTACTTACTGGGATTACAACTCCTTTGAGAAGTTTTTGCTTTTAATGATCCTAGTTTCTTTGTTTACTACTACATCTATATCGATAGGCCGGGACTTTTCCTCACTCTCTTTGCTCACTTATAGTAGTATTTTATAGTCCCTCATTTCAACACTAATAAGCCTAACTTATATTCTTAATACTAACATAAAAGAGCTATTACCATTGACTACTACTAAATTTTAGTGGGATGCTAGCTATTCTCACAGTTTCAATCATAGGAGACATACTATACCACTTATCTCATGTAAAAATTTCACTTAACCTCTTTCTAAATACTTAGTCTAACATATAGGGATCTCTCTATCCCTTGGTCAGGGCCAATATCTGTTGGGCAGTGGCTCATTTGGCTTTAATTTTGGAAAGCTACTTTTTTACTTTCTTATCCTATGTACTATGCTCATCTTTCAAGAGATTTAGTCAATAGTCTAACTATATGAATAAAGCCTTTATATCTCTGTGGCAACAGTCTACCAAACTCAGGAGGTATTTAGTCTCTGAGATAAGAGCTAACTGAAACTATACTTGTCTCTAAGACTAACTGCTTTGTAAAAACTATTTTAGGCTCTCATCTCACTAGAGAATTATCATACTATAATTAGGGGCTCTCTATAATTTTGTAGGATCTACTATGACCCTTAGGTCTGTTGCGACCTCTTAGAGCCTTACTAGGGTTTACCGTACCCTGTTGTGCTATATTAGGATCTACTACAATCCTTTTCTATGAGATATCAAAGCCTAAGATTACTGTATCTGACAGTAAAACACATACTCATTAAGTCTGGTTACCATTGCTCAAAATAACTGAGGCTAAACTCAGAAGTATATCGTGCTCTTCATGCGAAGTGCATCTAATTCTTTAGGATATCATCGTACTGATACTTAGGAGCATCTTAATTTTCATTCATCACTCCTCATGGGTAGCTCAGATTCCTACTTCAACCCTTTTTTACTTAGGCTTTCTTTTCTTACTCTATTGACTTACTTACTTTATGTGCACTCGTTTTAATTTTTCTCTCATATCTTGCAGTTTCTAACTATGCCTACATTTTGCTTTTGAGTGCCTTAACACTAGGTCATCTCATACTCTAAGTGTGGCTAACATTTCTAGTAGGAGAGATACTATACATTAGTCCCTGTTCATTTCATTTGCATATACTATAAGGGACTCAGGCTATGTATACTGAAGTCATGCTATCTGAATCTAAATACTCTTTATTAGGGATTTTTAGTGTTCATGGAATCCTTTTACCTTTCTTTTCTAACTCATCTCATTATTTCATTAACTAAAATACCTTTTGATTATCAGGACACTTTGGTGATTAATGCTGTTATTTGCTACGTAATCAAGTCACATTACTACTGGGTTGATTAGACCTAATATCATGTAACTATTGTTGCAAGAAAACTATAACATTAAACACTAATACACTAACACCTCATGACTGAGCTCAAAGCCACTATCATATTTATATTACAAGTTTTCCAATAATCTATAGTATTCCTTTCGTACTTCTCTTTATCTGCCCTATTCTCTTAGGATGCTCAGGGAAAATAGGACTTTTTTCTCTACTTCATCTTGAGATCACTTTACATTGCCCAATCGCTTTTACTTTGGGCACTATCATGCTAGAAAGGCATCTATGCCAAGGACACATGTGCTTTCTCACATACTCAAGCACATCAGCTCGATATTTGTTCTCAATCTATTATGTCCTTGGCTTGAACACAGTCATATATTCCTTCTCTTTTTACCTTTCTTATTCTTTTACTTAGGAAAAAGGATGCTCTACTACTAGATATCTTTATCACCAGCTCGGGTTTCTTTACACTCAAGAGTACCTGCATTTTTCCTGGGTTCCTTTACTTGTTCACTCTCTGTAACATCAAAGGGGTCTACTTTCTTATACTCTTGCTTTGCTTCTAACTAGATCGTCCCTCAATAAAAAGAGTTTTATTTCATGTAATCCTAAGAATTACATTCGATGGTGCTCTTGGCTTACACTCTTTCTCTGCATAATGCAAGACTTGCCTTCTTAGGCGGTCTCTAGCTCCCTTGAGCTTCCCTGAGGCTACTAAGGCACTAACTATTTGTCTTAACTTATTTCTATGTTTGGATCAGAGCTAGGCTTTTTCTCTATTTAGCCTCATCCCCATGAGCATAATATACTGATTTTAGAGTTTTACTAATCCAATCCAAGACACATACTCTCGCCGTCTGGATTCTACCTCACTGAAGACTTATGCTCTACTAGCTGCTCTAATTACTCACCTGCCTTAAACCTATATCATTCTTATATTAGGGAGCTTGTTTGACTAACTATCAAACCCCTATCTATTTATTTTCTAGGTTTAGTCTGTTCATTTGGTCATTATTAGAGCGAGGGCATCTTTTCTGTAGCTAGTTTTTCAGTTTTTTCCTTGCTTCCCTTATCACTATACTTTATAATTAGGGGGGTCTATCTAGGAGAATTTACTAACCACTATTGAGTGCCCTCCCCGACTTAGGATGTTTTATCTTTCTTTTTTTGATCCAGAGAGAACTTTCACTAAGCTTCCTGTCAAATTAATTTCTCTTTTTGCTCATCTTACCTGACCGATACTACTGGTCACTTCTTGTAGACTTTAGCTCATACTTAGTTTGAGCCGCCTATCTTATCAGACCTATAGCTTGCAATAACTTAGTGCTTTTTAAGCTATCCTCATTCTCTTCTAAGCTTCTGTTACTGGGCTACTCATACCCATCTCTAGGTGTTACCTAACAAGTACATCTTTTTAGGCCACTCACTATATACCTCATTGTTGGTAGCCTTACCTTATGTAAATTTCAAGGTCACGTTAACATCCTGTTAACAGAGTCCAAGACCTTGTCAATAAGATCTCATATATTGCCATGGAAAATTCAAGACCCTATCAACAAGGTTTTCCTAGTAGTGCCTACATGGTTTTAAACTCATCATATCAGCTTGTCATAATATTCACAGGGTTAACACTTTAAGTTGGAGTCAATGCCTTATAAGTAGCTCTCAATAACCTTATTGCCCCTATATTTAACTTCCTTAAATGCTGAGCTCTTTCTCAGTCCCAACTATTAGGCCCACTGATTTTTTTTCTAACTTTTTGTGACATTTACTACTTTTTTTCTCGACCGATACTGGGGCTTCCTACTCTCTATGGGTTGTCTGATCCCTTATCAACTCATTTCTCAAGTTGGTCTGAATATAACCAATAAGGCATTCACACTGCCATTTGCCACAGCTAGCACATCATTCACTGTGGCTAGTTAGCCTTTGGTTTACCCTAGTTTCCTATCTAAGTATTGGCTGTGGCTAACTTCTTAGTTAGCTGGGGCAAGGAATTCTCTGGATTGCCTCGCTACTTTATGGAATAATTGGTCGTGGCTAATGACATCTAATTGGCTTACTTCTTCATAAATTGGAACTTCATCTTTAGCTACAAATCCAAGCCTCATTGTCTCTATATCTAGCCCGTCATCAAGCTAGAGGGTTTTACCTCTTGCTTCATTCATGCCTAGTTAGCTATTACCTCTAGGCTATCAGGGCTTTAAGGAGTGTAGCTTGTAACTCAAACCTCTAGCCTAAGGGGATTAGCCTTTTGGGCTCTGAAACTTATCTAGACATTTCGGTATTATGGCTAAGGGGTAACTCTTTTTCTTACTTCCTCTCTAAACTAATATTATGCAGCCGTAGTCTTATCTCATACAGCGCTACATCACTACTTGTCTTTGCATTATGCAAGACATCTCAAAATGGTCTGAGTATGACTACCAGGGAGAATTCGACCTCACATACTCTTTTTAGCAAGCCTCTTCATATCAACAAGATCTTTTCTCATTGTTCATACCTAGGGCTTGCCACTAATCCTAATGAACTATCATATCTCATAGAGTTCTAGTCATTGAATTACTTAGCTTTACTTAAGCTACTCTAGAGGCTAGCCTTCCCTGATGTTTACTATTTGCTCTAAGGCCATTCTATAACTTACTTATCATAAACATAGCCATAAACTATCTTCACACACCTAAAATGTCTCATACTAGGCTCTACATAGCTATGCAAGCCTTTTATATAGCCCTATTACTATATCCTCAAGCCAAATTCACTCTAAGAGAGCCTAGAACTTCACTTTCATACCAATAAATGTAACACCATACTTCTAACACTCAAATTCATGCAAATTCCCATGCCTTATCATCAAGCTAATTCTATGGAAAGCAATATAATGGCATAGGAAATCATGAATCAAGATACAATTTGCCACGGTAAAAATTTTCTCTCGGTATCTTATGGGTCATATGGATTCATCCATCTCATTCTCATATTTAAATACAAAATCACAAATCATAACAATCTCAAGAAGCAGTCCATACCTCGAGCAAAGGGAGCAATCACACAAAACATACTAGTGCAACCTCATATCAGTTTTCTAGATTCTATACCTGTATTTGAAAAATCATAACTAATTCTAGAAAAATTGAAATTAGTAATAGTTTAACATTATAGAAAGCTATAAATGTCTAATTTATGTAAAAATAAATCCAGACCAAAAAGAGCTACAAGGCACTAGAAATTGATGGAACAGTACCAGAGGTTAGTTATCATCCCTGATACTGATCTCCAACTTCAAAATTTCATATCTCCCTGCTTAGAGGTCCAATTGAGGTGTATTAGTGGCCATGTAAATTTTATCATGTCTAGTATGTGCCTGTACAATTTCATAAGCATTGAACAACATTTGTACCATGAATGACACAACCCAAGTTTCTGACCATATGAACAGTACCTATATCAGTTTAGCAAAAAAGTGGCAACTTTGAAAAATCATTGTTAATTCTATAGAACTCTAAATAATCTAGACTTTGGCTTCCCAAAAATTCTAGATAAAATCTACATGTGTGCCAAATTTCATGAATAAATTCATTCATTTGGTCAGATTTTGACATTGGGTTATGAAATGATCATTTTCAAGCTTTATAAAGGGTCCAAATGGTCCAAATTGAGCTCCAAGGCAACCATGACCACTTGAGCACATGGGAATACACCAAAATGAAATTTTAAACTTGTATTAAAGGTGCATAAACCCAGATTTCTCAAACTCACTCATGCGCCCCATGATATACACAAGATTACATGTACTAGCTTTGCCCATCCAATACTTAAATCATGCTATCTCATACATTTAGCATCAAATTCCTTTCATACATCATACATTTGGGTATTTACACATTCTTATATAATTACATAACCATTTCATCATGAGATTACATCATATGCCATGAGTATAGCTACAAGAGAGATAAAACTAGGCCATTTCATACATTTTGATGTCAATCTCCTTCTTCTAGGCCTAATAGCATCCATTACCTAGCATGTTAAGACATTAGAGAGGAGGGTATGAGATTCAAAGAATCCCAATAGCTCATCTCCCTTTTAATCACACATAAAGTATGCAATACAAGTCTTACAAATGCATGCATGGGCATATTGACATATGTGAGCATTTATGAAACATTCTTGGTATTTGAACACATCATGTATAGCATACATAGGTTCGCCAAGTGAGTGGATTAGACTCGCCCATTTACTTATGGATTTTGGACTTGCCTCACCTCTTTTCTCTAAGAGGTTTTGACTCAACCTTACTCTTGGGAGATTCTTTACTTTGTCTCAACCAAGTTTAAGGGTTCTTGGCTCATCTTCACCATGGCTAGAGGGTACTTGGCTTCTCCACACTCAACCAAACCAAGGCAAGTACATAAAATATCATTTCCATTCATAAAACATCATCATGGTACCATGGGATAAAGGCTCATGCCAAAATACTCTTTACAACCCAAAACATATATATACACATTCAAAGACAAGGTAAGCACATATTCATGTATGAAAGAAGGTGTAGAGAGCTACCTTGCTTGCAGTTACACACTTTTTCCTTGAATCTTGAATCCTTTCCCTTGACCTCACACATCCAAGAAGGTGGAGATCATTTATCTTGGCCTAGACATATCATATGGAAGCCAATTATACTCTTGAATTAAATTCTAAGGCCACACACTCACTAGAAATGCTAGGTGACTCATATGGCTCTTTTATGGTTCTATAATGCACTTAATGAAGCAACCTAAAAAAAATCATCTTGGCTCCATTTTCTTCATCTATTCATGATTCTTGACTCCATTTAAACCTCTTGGAGTCATCATAAAATTAATTCAAGGAGTCTTACTAGGTGTTGCTTCTTTAAGCTATAATATGGAACATATAAGGTCATTTCACTTTCTATGGTTTCTAAAATTTTTTTAAGGCTTCCTCTCATACTCTCCCATCATACATGACTTAAAAATAAGTTTAGAACAAATTAAAACTACCCCTAGGTGCCATTTCTACTCTAGGCCGAAGCATATACTCTTCTTGGCATCCTTGGAGTTTCTTTGCTTCCTTTGATGGGAGAATCATGTAGGAAGCTCTCTTGGTGTCTTAACAACTCATGTTAACACTTAAACATCATAAAATATGGCTAGGGTTCATGGTAAACTTCAAGGTGCAATCAAAACCCTAAATTCCATAACTTGCGCTCGAAAGCTCCCTTTTCAATTCTAGTTGTTTATTCTTAATCCTCACACTTCATAACCTTTGGTTCCATTACAAACACATAAAGAAAAACTCTCCTCACTTTCTTTCTCTAGATCGAAGCTTAAATGGCTTGGAAACACAAGATTTTTATAGGTGTTTCAAGTGAAGCCTTACCTTAAAATGGAGCTCTCTTCACGTAGATTATTTTTCACCAATTGAATTCTTGAAAAGAGTTCTTTTTTAGCTTGGGTCAGACCTGAATCTTCAAGCTTTCAAGAAAAGAAAACCACTATTAGAGAGCTCTTAGAATGAGGAACAACTTTCCTAACTAGCGCAGGATGAAATGGGGCCGTTTACTTACCTAAACGAAAGCTTAAACTTCTTCTCTCTCTCCCCTCTTAATGTCACACCATCACTGCCCATTTTTCTGCAAATGGAAGCTTGGAGAAGGTGATGAGGTGTAATCTTACTTAAGAAGCCTCTTTTACAATTTTTCAAAATGACTGTTTTGCCCCTTCATGCCTGTTTACTCCATTTAGGCTTAATTTACCTCCTTTTTAATAACCATCTTTTTTATCATAAAATTTAAGTGCTCTAATTCATAAAATTCCTTTGGTTTCTCCAAATTAGATTTAAAACCTTCCCAAATGAACTGGTCAAAGTTTGGATCAATTGACATTAGAAAACGTCCACCAGAGGGGCTTTAGCTATGCCGAGGCTTCCTATGGTTTTTAGGGCCTTTGAGAACCCTGAAGAACTTAAAACTTTCATTTGAAAAGTCCTCCTGTGTGAATTCCAAAATTTTCTCAAAATGATGAAAATGCCCTTACGTTTCATCAACCTTTTGTTCAAATTCATTTTTTCATTCTAGCTCTATTTTTCTTTTCTTCTGAGCCTAGGATTCTCATTTTTAGGAGTTTAGAATGCTTCTCAAATTTTTTGGGACCTCCACTAAGTCATTTTGAGGGACTTGCTTTTTATGTCCAGTGAATTTCATTTGTTTATGGAGAAATCGTACGTTATGTTTCTCACATTTTCTCTCATTTTCAGAGAACCAGATATTACACTGGTGATTCTTCTATGGTTGTAAAGTTTGTTCACTCTCATATTTTCTTCAGGTTAGGTATCCCTAGGGCCATTATTAGTGACTAGGGCACTTATTTTTGCAACTAGAGTATGCAAAGCTTGCTTAGCAAATATGGTTTTATGCATAAAGTGGCTACTCCGTATCATGCTTAAACAAATGGCCAAGTAGAGATTTCTAACTGCGAGGTGAAGCAAATTTTGGAGAAGACAGTGTAGCTAAAACAGGGGGATTAGAGTGAGAGGCTAGATGATGCACTTTGGGCTTATAAAACTATTTACAAGACTCTTATTAGCATGTCACCTTATCGACTAGTATTTGGGAAAGCTTGTCATTTATTGGTGGAAGTAGAGAATAAAGCTTATTGGGCCATGAAGAAATGCAATTTGGATTTAAATGGAGTGGGGTTTCATGGAAATTTTCAACCTAAGAGCTTGAAGAGATCCATTTGGAAGCCTATGATAATACAAGGATTTACAAAGAAAAGACAAAAGCTTTCCATGATAAGATGAATGCAAAAAAGGAGTTTATAGTTGGAGAAAAAGTTTTGCTTTATAAATCCCACTTAAAGCTTATGCCAAGTAAGCTTCATTCTAAATGGGAAGGTCCTTATATTGTTTCTCATGTTTTTCCTTTTAATGCAGTGGAACTATTGAATGAATAGACTGGAGCTAAATTCAAAGTCGGTAGACATAGGCTCAAGCACTTTCATAAGGAATTTCCAAGATAAGACAATGAGGAGCTCTAACTTCAAGACTCACCTTGATTATCTAGTTGTACACTTTCCCTTCCGCCTTTTATATTGTTTTATCTATCTTTTGGATTATATCATGTGTTGACATTGAGGATAATGCAATGTTTAAGTGTGGGGGAATACTTCAAATAAAATTTTTATTTTGTCTTATTTTGATTAGTTGATCTTTAGTCTTTTACTACTTTTTTTTTTTATTTAAAAAAAAAAGAACTTTGTTTTTATGGAAGTTGCTAGTAATGAGGTGATCATAGCTTTGATATGTCTCGATTTGATAGGAAATTGATCTTGTGTTGGGATACAAGTTAAGTGATAATTAGCTTAGCTTTAATGAACTTTGATGATGGTTAATTTACTTTGTAAGATTTTGGGCCTATTGATATTCATATCTAGTGTATATCTCCTATCTTGCTTTTACTCTAGAACTTGGCTTGAATTTTATTCAAGGCCACATTTGTTCATTTGCCATGCATGAAAATGATTAAGGCATTCATTCTTGCTTTGTTTTGTTTTAGCTAGAACCAAAGAGCCATCCCTTATGTGTTTTATCCATTTGCTTTACCAATTGAACCATATATTTTTTCTTTTTACCCTTTTTAGCCATGAAAAGCAAACAAATATTATTCCTACTTTAATTAAGATAATTTTAATCATTAAGAGCATTGTATCTTGCTTAGGTGGGTTGAGGTGCATTTTTCACATCAGCTTTAAGCCATTTATTTGTTCTTTTTGGAAATATACCAAGTGAAAAAAAAAAGAAAAAATTGATGGTTTTGTTGAAGAATATACATAAAAAAAAATTATAGTAAAATATAGAAAAGCAAAAGAAAGGCATGTAAAATAAAATGAAAAGATGAAAAGGAAAAGGAAAGAAAAATTACTTTTGTTCTCTTAGTACATATACTTGTTTGTAGTGGATGGGGCCTTGAAATGCACTTTCTTTACACTCTACATCCTCTCTTAATGCTCTTGATAATTTTAAGTATCCACTTTGCTTCTTTAATTATCCTTAATATTTTGTTTACCACTGTTTCTTACCTTGGCCTACATTACAACCATAATAAAGATTTTTTGATTCATGAATTGGCATTTGATTTTGAGTGATGGAGATGTAGATAAGAGTCAAGCATATGGTAGTAAAGTTGGATAGGTTGGAATTTAACAGTGAACACCTAATCCTAAGCATTAGAAAGTAGAGTGACAAATACTAAGCCATGTGAGGGACAATTATTGTATTTCATTTTTATTAAGTATATTACCATGGCACTTATTGCATTAATGTTAGTAACATGACTTGGATAGCTGAGGTATTGATTTTCTATGATCTTCCTTATACTTAGTGGCCTACACCTTTCCATTTTTGTTTCTTTTCATTAGTCTTTCCTTGGAGTTTTGGTTTCTTTTGCCTAGGAGTGCAAAAGTTCAAGTGTGGGAGAATTTGATAATTGCTCATTTTTATATAGTTTATTCCCTCTAATTTAGGCATTTTAATGATAAATTATGGTTTAATGGATTTAATTGGAAGATATTTGATTTTATTAGATATTTTTGCACTTTATGAATTAATTCCCAAAATTATTGGTTTTTAATGTATTAATTCCTTTAAAGAATTTTGTGAATTTTTTCTATTGAATATTTCCTATTATTTGTGCAGATTTTGGTGGGCAGTGGAAATTTAAAGAATTGAAAGCCACAAGATTGAATGAAAGGGGTGAAAAGTTAAAGATGGAAGCTTCATATGTGCAATGTTAAGCTTGGAATAATTGCCACATTTTTCATGGAGTTTTAGAAAATAAAAATGGAAAATGGGAGATGAGTTGGTAAAAGAATAACACAAGGATGCATCTCTTACACACAATCATGCATGTTGACATCATACATTCACACACTTGCATGAATCCACTCTCATTCACTACACCCAAGAAGCACATGTCCAAGCCATAAACTTACATGTGTAGGGGCTCTTTCATGTTAATGTACTAAACCGCATGCTCTCACTTGACACATATAAATGCATTTCAGTCACACATTCTTTTGCGTAGCAAGCATTCCACGTAGACAACTTCACACCGCACACTCGGGTTTCATATGAAGGGAAGAAGAACACATAAGAAAGTTTCATAGGTGGCTTCTTGATGCACGTATGAACAACACCATTTCATGCATAAATACACTCCTCCACGTTACACAATAGAAGGCTCCATATTGATTAATGGCTAGCATTTATGATAGAAGGCACATGGAGAGAGGAGTGTATCAAAAGCACATGGTCAGCTCACTCTCTTTCATTTCACGTTGCATGTTAATGGCACTCATGCATACACATCACATGGCTGGATGACTCACACACAAGACAAATATAGCTTCAAGCATCATGTCAAAAACACATCCATAGTAGCCACCCACTCATATGAAGCCACAGACAACTACGTAGCAAATGATTAGATTTATTAACTCATCCATGGCTTCTATATATACACACTCACAAGCTCTCTTTCTCTCCTTGACATATGCACACGAAGCACTGAATCATGTGCAGGATATACACACACAATAGCATGAAGCATATATATAGGACAGTCCATATATACACACATGTAACATTTACATTATCACACACGAGTTGAAGAGGCAAAACACGTGTATGAGAGAAGGTGACTTTGTAACACCATATATTTTTAGCTCATTTCTATTATATTTACATGCTCATGTGATATATTCCATGAAGGAAGTAAGGAAATCCGTTGCAAATAATACATTCCTTTGGATTACGTCGTATATAAAAATTCCATTTTGCATCACGTAGGCCATGTGATCTCATACAATACATTCCTATATTTAATTACATGAATACAACTCATTTGCATCATAAAATGTGGCCTAAATCTCAAGAATCATGAAGAGGAGTTTAAAATATACCTATTACATTTCGGCCAAATTTTGCTTAATTCTACTACTAACTTTGGGAAAATCATAACTAATTCTAAAAAAATTAAAAATATCTATTCTTAGTCATTCTAGAAAGCTATGGAAGTTTACTTCACAGTAAAAATATACTTAGATCATAACATCCATCACGGAGAACATTTGACATCCAAAATGGTCTAGAGGTCAGATTGCAATTTGGAACTATCATAGAATTCTGCACAAAACTTTGAAAATGTCCAATTACATCCACAAAAATCCAATCCATGCAAATCATATGGAAAGCTGTGGATGTTAGCTAGAGGAGCAAAATAACTCCAGACCAGTTCAGGTAGCCAGACCTCAGAATTCAATAGAGTAATAACTCAGGTCAAATGGAATCCCTAATACTTGATAGAATTTTTAAAAATTCATATCTCCCTCTCTAGACCTCCAAATGAGGTAGTTTTAGTTGGCACAAGTCACTGTGAATGTCTAATTTCTTTGTATAAAATTTCATGGCAATTGGACACCATTTGAGCCCTATGTGATAGATTTCATTTTCGGACTAGATGAACAGTAAATCAGACTAACTTCAGAAAATTTTCCAACTTTGAAAATTCATCAAATATTCTGTAGACCTCCAAAAATTATGGTCTTTAGCTTCTAAAAAAGCTCTCAATGAACCTTATTTTCATGCCAAATCTTAGATCAAGAAGAGCTCATTTGGCTAAAAAGTGATGTAGGGTTCTATTATGATCAATTTTGGCTCCATATAGGGTACCAAAATTGTCAAATGGCTTTCCTTTGGTTTTGGCACCTTTTGGGCAAGTCTAAAAGCATATTTAGGACTTTTGTGAGCTGTCCAAAAGGTCCCAAACCTCATACATTTCATTTTGGCCTTTTCATCCACACATATGCACATTATATCAAACTTTCCAAAATGCATACCTTGGGATTACATATCTAAATTCTATTCTAGGGTTCATACATCATATCCATACATTTATACAACACATAATATCATAATTACACATGTTTAAGAAGTTATAGACCATATACATCATTGGATTACAATATTGGACACAAATATGGCCTTAAATTGACAAAACTCTAATACTTTGTTGTCAAACTCTTTCCTTCAAGGTGGTTAGCTTCCATTACTATGTCCACTTGGCCCACCTAGCATGTGAGATCATTGGAGAGGAGGGAATGAGATTTAAAGAATCCCAATAGCTCATCTCTCATTCAATTATGCATAATGGATGCAAAGCAAGTCTTGAAAATGCATGCATGGATAAAACGGAAGTCATGAACATTCAAGAAGTAAGCTTGGCATGTGAACAAGTCATACAAGACATTCAAGAGCTCACCAAGTGTTTGGATTGGTGTCACACTTTTTCTCATGGATCTTAGACTTGCTTCACCTATTCTTTAAGAGATTCTTGGACTCAACCATACTCTTGGGAGCCCACTTTACTTTTAGGAGACTCTTTGCTTTGTCTTAACCAATCTCAAGAGTTCTTGGCACATCCTCACCATGGTTAAGAGTTCTTGGCCTCTCCACACTCAAGCAAAATCAAACAAACATCATACATTCATTTGAAAACATAATATGTCATCATGAATCATGGCATATAAAATCATGCTGGCATACTTTTCATGGCTTGAAAATACACATACACATATTGTAAGACAAGCTAAACACACATCTATGCATGAAAGAAGGTGGAGAGAGCTACCTTGCACACAATCACACACTTTTCCTTTTGAAATTTCCTCCTTTGCTTCGGTCACACACCCACAAACTTGTGAAGATGCTTCTTGTTGGCCTAAACACATTTTATGGGAGTCAAATAGGTTCATGAACTCAATTCTAAGACCACATACTTGCTTAGACACTAGGTTGTTCTATAAACTCCATTATGGTCCATAAATGCACCTAATGAAGCAACACCCCTTTAATGAATTCTAGGATCCATTCTTTCCTTTCAAATATGATTCTTGACTCCTTTTAAGTCTCTTGGAGTCATCACACAATTAAAACAAAGAGGCTAACTACATGTTGCTTCTTTAGGTCATAATATGAAACCTAAGGCACCAATTCACTTTCCATGGGTTCTAAATTTTTTTCAAGGCCTCACCTCATATTCATTCATCATATATCACACAAAAATGAGCTTGAAAAATTTGAAACTCTTCCTAACTACTCCATCCATGCTTGCCCGAGACATAGCCCCTTTTTAGCCTCCTTGGAATTCTTTTTGTTTCCTTGAAAGAAGAAGCATGTGGGGAGCATCTTAGGGATCTTAGGAGCTCATTTAAACTCTTAATTAGGCCTAGGAATTATCATATGAAATCAAATTTTAGAAGGTGCACATAAAACCCTAGAATTTATATCTTGAAATCTAATGGTTTTTTGATAATTCCCTTTGCATATTCTTAATCTCCACCCCTTTTTCCTTAGATTCATGATTGGTTCTACCCAAAAATCATCTCTTCATAGGTTTTTCTCAAGTGGGGCGAAATGGTAGAGAAGGGAACCAAAGATGACAACCATAGGAAGAGAAATTACCTTGTTTTCTTGCTTTTTCTCACTTGAATCTTGCTTTCTCCAAGCTCCTCTCTTCAAATCCGAAATTTCCCGTATGTTTCTCCCTTAAAACAGATTTTTAAACTTCATTTTAATCAAAGGAAACAAAGGAGAATGAAGGAGAGGAGGTTTGGATGGAGGAAAGCATGAAAAACCATGAAATTCCTTACCTTTTCCTTACTTTTTCTCCTCCTTTCTTCTCCTCCATGTTGTGCCTAGGAGAGCTGATGTTTTCTCTAGATTTTTGGGCAGAATGGGCCGTGCATGTGAAGGGGAGAAGAAATAAGAAACTTAAAGTGTGTTCAAGAAGCTTTCACTTTCTCAAAAATTCCAATTTTGCCCTTCATTTTTTGAATTTTTGTTTTTCCTTTGTTTTAGCTCCTTTTTGAGAACCCTCTTTTCCATTATAAAATTTAGGTTCCCAATTTAGTAAAATGCCTTTGGAATAGCTCAAATCAGAGCTAAAATCTTCCCGAATGAATTAGTTAAAGTTTGGGTTAACTGACATTAGAAAATATCTACCGGAGGGGCTGTAGCTGTCCCGGGCCTTCCTATGGTTTTTAAACCTCTTAGGACCTTGGGAAACTCAAAAATTTTATTTAAAAAGCCCTCTTGTGTGAAATTCTAAAATTTGCTCAAAATTACAAAAATACCATTACGTTTTGTAAGCTTTTCGTAAGAAACTATTTCTTCATTCTAGCTCTATTTTTCTTTCCATCTGAGCCTGGGATTCTCATTTTTAGGAGTCTAGAATGCTTCTCAAATTTTTTAGGACCTTAACTATCTCATTTTGAGGGACTTCCTTTTGTATCCTGTGAATCTTGTTCATTAACAGAGAAACTGTATGTTATGTTTCTCACATTTTCTCTCGTTTTCATAAAACTGGATGTTACAAACTTGGTCATGGGTTGGTGAGGAGAAAGAAGCTAAACACAGGCTGTAGGGTGATTTGGAGGGCTTTCTTAGCTTCATGTACACATAGGTTTTGAAGGACCTTAACTATCTCATTTTGGGGGACTTCCTTTTGTATCCTGTGAATCTTGTTCATTGACAGAGAAACTGTATGTTATGTTTCTCACATTTTCTCTCGTTTTCATAAAACTGGATGTTACAGACTTGGTCATGGGTTGGTGAGGAGAAAGAAGCTGAACATAGGTTGTAGGGTGATTTGGAGGGCTTTCTTAGCTTTATGTACACATAGGTTTTGAAGAATGAGAAGAGGGACGTGATAAAATGAAGGGGGCCCATTAATTCAGAGGGAAAGAAGCATGAGGGGCTCACATGAGGAGGAATAAAAGAAAGTCATAAAGGCTGAATGTGAGTTGCTAAGGCAAAGAAGAATTATGAAAGTGAAGCCACAGTTTTAGGAGGAACAAAAATGTAAGGCAGCATGAGCTCATATTTACAAGTCATAAGAAGAGAAACACGCATGCAGTTTTGACATGGAATAAGAAGATGCATTCACAAGAAACACAAAAATGAATGACAATAAATAATCACTTGCTTCTCATAGGTAGTAGCAAAAGAATGGACAAAGAGAGACATGAAAAGCACGGGCTTGAGGGAGGAGAATAATATGTGAAAGGGCTAGAGAAGGAAGGACTCAGGTAGAGCTATTTTGGGCTGGAGAATGCAGAGAATGAGAGATTTTATTCTCCTCCATCAATAAGCTTGAAAATGGTTGCCTCTCCCTTTCATTTTCCTCTATCCATCTCCTTAATGGAAGCTTTAATTTACTTGGGTAGCTAGCTAAGAATGTGACTTCCATGGATGAAGATTTAAGCTCCATGATTCATCCTTGATTTGGCTAATTTCTCTTCTCCCTATCCTTTACTTTTAGCATTAATTTCTTTATTTAATTTGGCTAGGTTTAGCTTCTTAAATAGAGAATTTGGTAGCTAAATATATTAGATTCAGTTGCTTTATAATTTTGATTGTAATTTCACATTTGGAAATTTATTGTGAAGCCTAAGTGTTTATAGAAACTCTAGACATAATGGTTGTCCAATTTGCTAGTTAATTCCTCTTGTACTTAGGCTATTTAGTGTAATGGTTATTGTATTCAGTGGCTAGACTTTTGTGTGATGTTTTTACTTGAGGAAATCTTTAATCTAATTGATTAATTAGCATCTTTAAACAAATTGTTCAGTGTCGTTGGTACTATTTTTGGTGTGTTCTTATTCTTAACTAAAGTAGCTAATTTTCATGGATCTTTATGGTTACAATGTCCTTGATCATTAGTAATTTAAGTCTTGGATGATAATTCAAGAATCTTTATAAATAATACACTAAGAAACAAGAAGTTAAGTCTAAGCTTTGGTATAGTAAAAAGGGAGTAAGGATAATTGAATTCAAGGAAGTCCATTTAAAAGCTAGTTGCCATTCTTTTCCTAATTGTGCCATCACTTAGTTTTAAGTTTTTAGTTCTTATTATTTTTAATAATTCATTTAAAATTTAGTAAATCAAAATCCACCTAAACACCTCTTATTAATGACATTAGGAGAACCTTTTTATAGATAATTTTTTAAGAAATGACCTAGGTTGTACCACTAGCTATAAATCTTAGCCCATCTTGTTTAGGGATGCATATGCTTTTTGTAAGAGTTGTACTTGATGCCAACAGATAGGTAGTAGTTATCATAAGAATGAGATGCCTCAACAATCATTGTTGTTCTGTGAGATATTTGATGTTTATGGAACCATTTCCTATTTCTTTTGGTTTCATGTATATTTTTTTAGCTATTGATTATGTTTCAAAGTGGGTGGAAGCAAAAGCCACCAGGATTGATGATTCTTCTGTGGTTATGGACTTTATTGGATCTTATATTTTTTGTAAGTTTGGTATACCTAGAGTAATCATCAGTGATCAAGGCTCCCACTTTTGTAACAGAAACATGCAAGCCTTCCTTTGCAAGTATGGTGTGCTCCATAAAGTATCCACCTCATACCATCCATAAACAAATAGATAAGTAGAGATTTCAAATAGAGAGATAAAAAAAATTTAGGAGAAAATAGTGCAACCTAACAGAAAGGATTGGAGTAAAAAATTAGAGGATGCACAATGGGCTTACTGTACTGTCTACAAAACTTTTATAGGCATGTTATTCTATAGGTGGGTTTTTGGTAAAGCATGCCACCTACTAGTTGATTCATTTTTTTTATCAATTAGAATTGTCATGCTACTTGTTCTTCCTTGATTAACAAGAAATATTACCTTTGACTGTTGAATATCTAAAATGCTTAAATTGTATTTAACATGGCAAATTTGCATTTTAGTTTTGTTTTCCTTTTAAATTTCTTGTGTTTTAGCTAGGAGTGAAAAAGCCTAAGTATGGAGGAATTTCATATTTTGATATTATTATATTTTATATTACTTAATATTTAGTCTTATTAATAATTCATAGTGACTAATTAGATGACTTTGGACTTATTTTATATTAAGTGGGCTAAATTTAGATTAATAGACTTTAAATGTATTTTTATTATGTTTATCCAACAAAGGCCCAATTATTTCTTAATTATATTTTGCAGGATAGAAGATTTCTAAAAGGATTGGGATAGAAGACTCCTAAAAGGATTAGGATAAAAGACTCCTAAAAGAATTTGGATATTATCTTAATGTTACTTTTAGAATGGTATTGGATTTCTTGAGAAAGAAGGCAACATCATCTATTTAAAGAAGAGAAGATGTCACTAAAGAACACACACTCCATCTTCTCTACTTCCCATTCTTATTTTCATCTTTTCATGGCTTTCTAATTTCTTGGTGATCAATCCATAGTTTGAACTTGATAGGAAACTTGAGTCCATGATTGTATAGAACTTTGGTTTAGATTTTAATTTCAGAAGTATTTCATTTTTGTTCTCTTTGTTTTCGTGTAATTATAATCAATCTGGTTAGATGATTTTTGTTGCATGAATTCTAATTTTTTTGATCTATCTGAGAACTTGTTTTGATTCAATTAGTTGATTAATTAGATAAATTTATTTTGAACCACATTAGGATTTTACGTGTGTCTCTAGTCAAAGTGCAAAATAGTTAGGCATCGTGTCATTGGTAAAAATGTGATTGCATTTTGATTAGCAATAGAAACCAATTAAAATCCTAAATGGTAGTTTAGGAACATCAATCAAAAAATAACCAAATGATTAAAAATCAAACTAGAGATATTTTTAGGTGACAAGGATAAGGAACTATCAGGGGAAGAATTTTGGGTTGGTTACATTTCATTCTGATTGAATTTTGTTTCATTTTGTTTTTGTTAATTAATTTACTATTTGGTTTAATTAGTGTGACTTATATTTGATCCCTTAATCATCATAATTCTAGTTTTGTGGTCCTTAAACTAACTAATTTGATTAATAGCTTCATGGGAGATTGTAATATTTGATTTTTGTCAAACAACAAAAATGGACGCGTTTTCAAAGTAAGTCCCCCGAAATAATTTATTTAAGGTGCTGCAAAATTTGAATAACATTCTAGACTCCTAAAAATATAAATCCCAGGTCAAACAAAAAGAAAAATGGAGGTAGAATGAAGAAATAAAATTTAATGAAAAACTTACGAAACATAATGGTATTTTCATAATTTTAAGTAAATTTTGGAATTCACACAGAAGGAATTTTTAAATGAAAGTTTTGAGTTCTTCAAGGTTTTTGGAGGCCCTAAATACTATAAGAGGTCTCAAAATAAGTAAAACCCCTCTGATGGAGGTTTTCCAATATTAGTGTACCCGAACTTTGACAGATTCATTCGAGAAGGTTTAAGGTCTGAATTAAGTTATTGCAAAGGCATTTTATTAAATTGGGAATGTAACATCCGGCCTTTCCATAAACCTGAGAAACGAAATGTTCGGTTTCTCCGTAAACAGTAGAAATGGGCCAGATACAAAAGGAAGTTCCTGAAATAGAAGGAATTGGGGCTAACTAAAATTATGATAAAATTTTAAATATTAGAAAATAAGGATTTGAGTCTTGAGTTGCCCAGAAATCAAGGTTAGAGTAACTCAAAAAAATTGTCAAAAGGCCAGTGGCATTTTCGTAAATATGGGCACTTTTTAAAAAACACATAGGAGGGCTTTTTAAATGAAAGTTTTGAGTTTTTCGGGGTTCTCAGAGGCTCTAAAAATCATGGAAAGGCCTGGGACAGCTAAAGCCCCTCCGGTGGACGTTTTTCAATGTCATTGTGTCCAAACTTTGACGGATCCATTCGGAAAGGTTTTAGCTCCAATTTGAGTGATTCCAAAGACATTTTACTCTATTGGGAACCCAAATTTTATAATGGAAAAGACGGTTCTAAAAAAGGAGCTAAAACGAAGAAAAAACGAAAATGCAAAGTCTAAAGGGTAAAATAGGAATTTTTGAAAAGTGTAACTTATTCTTACCTATATATATGATACACCCTTCTCCTCCCTTCATTATGCATGACCATCTTCTGCCTAAAACTAGAAGAAAACCCTAGGGGATGAGGCTTACAAGAAGGGGAAGAACAGGAGGAGAAATCAAAGGCTTAAGGTATGGAAATTAGTAGTTTTTCATGCTCTTTCTCTTCCAAACCTCTTCTCCTCCATTCTCCTTTGTTTCCTATGATTAAAATGAAGTTTATATATCTGTTTTAAGGGAGAAATTGAGGGGAAAGTTCGGATTTGAAGAGAGGAGCTCAAAGAACACAAGATTCAAGTGAGAAAAAGCAAGGAAACAAGGTAATTTCTCTTCCTATGGTTGTCATTTTTGGTCCCCTTCTCCACCATTTCGCCCCACTTGAGAAAACCCTAGGAGTAGATGATTTTTAAGCAGAACCAAGCATGAATCTAAGGAAAAAGGGTGTGAAGATTAAGAATATGCAAAGGGAATTATCAAAAAGCCATTAGATTTCAAGATGCAAATTCTAGGGTTTCAATTGCACCTTGTAAAATCTGACTTTGTATGATGATTCCTAGGCCTAAGTAAGAGTTTAAATGAGCTCCCAAGATCCCTAAGAGGCTCCCCATATGCTTCTTCCCTTGAGAAAACAAAGAAAGCTCCATGGAACCCAATATGCTTCATAGCCTCGGCCTAGATGGCTTCTCCTAGCTAGGGAGAGTTTTAAATTTTTCTAAGGCCATTCTTGAGTCATATTTGATGAATGAAAGTGAGGGGAGGCCTTGGAAAAAAAATTAGAACTCATAGAAAGTGATTTGGTGCCTTAGGTTCCATATTATGACCTAAAGAAGCAACATGGTGCTAGGCCTTTTATTTTGATGATGTGATAACTCCAAGAGGCTTAAAAGGTGTCAAGAATCATATTTGAAAAGAAAGAATGAGGCCTAGAAATCATTTGAGGGGTGTTGCTTCATTAGGTACCAATATGGACCATAATGGAGGTTGTAGAGTAATCTAGGGTTTAAGCAAGTTGCATAGCCCTAGAAATTGTTTCATGAACCTAATTGGCTCCCATATATTTTATTTAGGCCAAGAGAAACCATCTCCACCAACTTATGGGTGTGTGGCTAAAAGAGGAGGCTTGAAAGCTAAGGAAAAAGTGTGTGTTTGTATACAAGGTAGCTCTCTCCACCTTCTCTCATGCATGGATGTGTGTTTAGCTTGTTTTAGAATGTGTGTATGTGTATTTTCAAGCTTTGAAAAGTATGCTAGCATGCCTTTATATGCCATGATGCTTGATGCCATGTTATGTTTTTAAATGAACCCATGATGTTTGTATGAGTTTGCTTGAGTGTAGAGAGGCCAAGAACTCTTCCCTTGGGTGAGGATGAGCCAAGAACCCTTGAGCTTGGTTGAGACAAAGTAAAGAGTCTCCCAAAAGCAAAGTAGGCTCCTAAGAGTATGGTTGAGTCCAAAGTGCTTACAGAATGGGTGAGGGAAGTCCAAAAATCCATGAGGAGAAGTGTGAGGCCCATCCAAACACTTAGTGAGCTCTTGAATGTCTTGTATGATTGATTCACATGCTAAGGTTGCTTTTAAAATGCCTATGATTTCTACTTTCTCCATGCATGCATTTGTGAAACTTGTTTGCACATATTATGTGTGATGGAATGGGAGAGGAGCTATTGAGATTCTTGAATCTCACTCCCTCCTCTTAAATGTCCTAATATGCTAGGTGGACCAAGTGGACATGGCAATGGGAGCCAACCACCTTGAAGAAAGAAGATTGCCATCCTTATGCTTGATTTTTGGTCTTTTGATTCATAATGAGACTTCATGATGTATATTATTATTGTAAATAGTCTATGACCCCTTGGACAAATGTAAAAATGATATTATGTGATAGATAAATGAATGAGTATGGTGTATGTATTCTAGAACATAAATTGAGTGTTTATGCTAATGTATGCACTTGAGAAAAGCTTAGTGTAATGTGTATAAGTGAGGGTGAAAAGGCCAAAATGAGATGCAAATGGTTTGGGACCATTTAGGCAGCTTCCCCAAGTCTTAAACATGCTTTTAAACTTGCCCAAAAGGTGCCAAGATCAAACGAAATCCATTTGGCAATTTTGGTACCCAATATGGAGCCAAAATTGACCATAATGGAACCCTATGCCACTTTTTGGCCAAATGAGTTATTATTGCCCTAAAATTTGGCATAAAATTAGGTCTCATTAAGAGATTTCTGGGAAGCTAAAGATCATAATTTTTGGAGACCTAGAGAATATTTGATGAATTTTCAAAGTTGGGATTTTCCATGGTTTCTGGTATGTGCACTGTTCATACTGGCAGATTTGATTTTCGTGTCACTCGATGGCCAAATGGTGTCCAATGCTTATTAAATCTTATATGCATAAACTAGAGGTCATAAGCTTTCTGCAGCCACTGAGATCACCTCATTTGGAGGTCTGAGCAGAGAGTTATGCATTTTTGAAGTTTGCTGTCAGTAACAGTGGCGACTCCAGAGCTCAATCACTGTTCCATCAGTTCCAGATGCCTAAACGTATCGGTTTCATTTGGGAATTATTTTTAGTGTAAATTTAACATTTGTAGCTTCCCATAATGACTGAATTTGTGTGATTTCTATTTTTTTAGAATTAGTTATGAATTTCAGAAGTTTGCATCAGTAACCTGAATCACAGCCCAGGCAGCCAGTGAGTCTGTAGCTTTTTGGATGTCAAACGTCCTTTTTGATGCATTTTGTGACTTAGAAATATTTTTAGTGTTAAGTAGACATCCTGAGCTTTCCATAATGACAAAGAACACATGATTACGATTTTTCTAGATTTAGTTATGATTTTCCAAAGTTTGTGACAGAAAAGAGGAAATTCTGGACGAAAATGCAAACATGAATTTTAATGTGTTCCTTTGCTTTCCACGAGTTGTAAACCAAATTTGATAATGGAAATGAGCTATATTCATGTATTTAAGTATGAGAATGTGATAGATGCATTCATATGGCCCACGGGACTCCGAAAGAAAAATTTTACCCGTAGAGAAATACATTTTAATTCAGAACTCCCTATGCCACTAGATTGTTTCCATAGAACAAACATAAGATGAGGCATGGGAATTGCATGAATTGAGTCCTAGAATTATGGTGTTACAGGGAACCTAAATTTTATAATGAAAATGATAGTTCTAAAAAAAGAGCTAAAATGAATTAGAAACAAAATACCAACAACAAAGGGCAAAATGAAAATCTTTGAAAAGTATTTCTTCCTTCCACCTATAAATAGATGGCGCCCTACCTCCTTACTCACATAACTTCATATGTTTCTGCCCTAAATCAGAGAGGAAACCCTAGGAGAGTGGCACACAAGAGGAAAAGGAAGGGAGGAGAAATTAAAGGCTAAATGTATAGAATTTTGATAGTTTTTCATGCTCTTTCCTTTCCAAACCTCTTCTCCTCCATTCTCCTTTATTTCTTATGATTATATTGAAGTATATGGATCAATTTTAAGAGATAAATTAAGGGAAAAATCTGAATTTGAAGAGAGGAGGCCGAATAAGACAAGATTTAAGTGAGAAGACAAGGAAAAACAAAGTAATTTCTTCTTCCATGGTTGCTACCCCTTGCTCCTCTTCTCTCCACATTTTACCCTACTCAAGAAGTCATAGGAGGGCTTGGATTTTAGGCAGAACTAAGGGTGATTCTTAGGAAAAAGGGTGTGAAGAATAAGAATATGCAAAGAAAATTAACAAATAACCATGGAAATTCAAGATGCAAATTTTAGGGTTTCATGTGCTCCTTGTAAAATCTGATTTGATAGCTTAATTTCTATGCTTAAATGAGAGTTTAAATGAGCTCTTAAGATCCCTATAAGTCTCCCCATGTGCTTCCTCCATCAAGAAAATAAAGCAAAGTCCATTAATGCCGTAATGCTTCTTAGTTTTGGCTAAGAGGGGTTTAGGTACCTAGGGACAATTTTAATTTGTTTCAAGCCTATTTTTGAGTCATATATGATGAGTGAAGATGAAGGGAGGCCTTGGAAAAAATTTAGAAACCATAGAAAGTGAGTTGGCCTTATATGCTCTGTAATATAACCAAAAGAAGCAACATGTGGTTAGGTTGTTTATTTTAATTGTGTGAGAACTCCAAGAGGCTTAAAAAGAGTCAAGAATCATATATGAAAGAAAAGAAAGGAGCCTAGAATTTATTTGATGGGTGTTGCTTCATTAGGTACATTCTTGGAAACATAAAGGGGATTATAGACTAAGTTAATGTGTAAAGAAGTTGCATGGCCTTAGAATTAATTTTATAAATCTAATTGGCTTCCATAAATTATGTTTAGGTCAAAAGAAATCATTCCCACACCTTTGTGTGTGTAAGGCTGAGGAAGGGAGAACAAATTTAAAAGAAAAGGCGTGTGCTTGCATCCAAGGTAGCTCACTCCTCCTTCTCTCATTCATGAATGTATGCTTGGCTTATTTTTGAATGTGTGTATGTGTTTTTTAAGCCATGAAAAGTATTCTACCATGATTTCATCTGCCATGGTACCATGTTGATCCATTATGTTTTCAAATGATGTTTGTTATGTATGCTTGGGTTTGCTTAAGTGTGGTGAAGCCAAGAACCCTTAGCTATTGTGAGGAAGAGCTAAAAACCCTTAAGATTGGTTGAGACAAAGTAAAGAGTCTCCCAAAAGTAAGATTGACTCCCAAGAGTAAGGTTGAGTACAAGAACCTCTTAAAGAATGAGTGAGGCCAATCCACTTACTTGGCAAGCCTTTGTATGCTATATATGACTTGCCCAAGTGTTAAAAATGTCTCTTGAATGATTGCAGATCCTATGATACTTATGCATACATTTTCAAGATGGTTTTGCATACTTTATATGTGATTGAAAGGGAGATGAGTTATTGGGATTCTTTGAATCTCATTCCCTTCTCTCTAATATTCTAACATACTAGGTGGACCAAGAGAGCAAGGAAATGGAAGCTAACCTCTTGAAAGATGAGAGGATAGCATTAAAGTGCATGGAATTTGCTTTTTAAGGCCATATAAGTGGTAAATGTTGTAATCTATTATTGCATATGACTTATGACCTCTTGAGCATGTGTAATTATGTTAATATGTTATGTATAAATGAAAAATTATGTTATGTGATCATTAGAATGTAAATTGAGCATGTTATGGCAAATTGGATTCTTAGATGGCTTAGTGCAATGGTGTATAAATGGATGTGGAATGGCCAAATTGAGATGCATAAGGATTGGGACCACTTGGGCAATACATACAAGTCATAATCATGCTTTTAAACTTTCTGAAGAGGTGCCAAATACCAAGGAAAGTCATTTGGACACATTTGGTCTCTAATATGGACCAAAATTGACCATATTAGAAACCTATACCACTTTTAGTCCAAACGAAACTCTTCTTGATCTAAGATTCAGCGTGAAATTAGAGTTTGTTAAGAGCTTTTTAGAAAGCTAAAGTAAAGAATTTTTAGAGGTCTATGGAATATTTGATGAATTTTCAAAGTTAGGAAAAATTCTGATTTTGGTTCCTGGTATTGTTCACACTAGTCTGAAAATAAATTCATCACTCAGGGGGCAAATGATGTCCAATTTCCACAAAGTTTTACAAAAAGAAATAAGACATTCCAAGTGACTTGTGCCAACTAGAAGCACCTCATTTGGATGTCTAGAGAGTGAGATATAAATTTTTGAAATTTCTATCTAGTATTAAATGTCCAGACTAACCTAGGTTATTATTTGATTAGTTTTCAATGCCTGGACATGCCTAAACTAGTTTGAAGTTATCTTTTTCCTCTAGCTAACATTTGTATCTTTCTAGATTGGTATCATTTTCATGGATTGGAGTTTTTTATAATTAATTGAACATTTTTGAAGTTTGTAGCAGAAACTTGTATCAGTACCAGTACCCAGTCAGACCCCTACACAGTTTTAAATGTCAAAAATATTCTATATTGTGTTTCTTGGTATGGACATATTTTTATCATAAATTAGACATGTGTAGCTTTCTAGAATGGTAAAGAATTCATGATTTAAAGTTTTCTAGAATTAGTTATAATGTTTCAAATGTTATGACAGAAAAGGGAGAATTCTAGCCGAAGTGGAAACTATGAATTTTATGTGTTCCCTTGCTTTCCACGAGTTGTAGGCCACTTTTAGGGAGAAAATGAGTTGTATCTATGTAATTAAATATAAGAAGGTGATATATGACCTCACATGGTCCACAGGACATCGAATGAAAATTTTATACGCGATGCAATGCTAAGAAATTCATTATTTTAATACCATTGCTTTTACTCCTTCATGAATTGCGTGATATGAGACATGAAAATAACATGAAATAAGCTAGAAAAGTATGGTGTTACAGAGATGACCTGGTGAAGACATAATAGGTATGTTTGGAAAAAAACTTCCTTGCACAATTTTGTACATAAATAATCTCGATAGCAAAATAGCGTACTGGAGTCTGAAAAATTATATTTAAAATTATCTTTTCACTTTTCTAAGTGTAGATTTGTCCTGGGATCCATCCAATGTTCAAAAAAGTTTATAAATCAGGGTCTAACATCAAGATACGAAATAAAATTTAGTATAGCCATAAAAGACTCATTCAAGTATATGGAAGGCTTAATAAAGCTCAGTAAGTTCATAATAGGTCCAAAATATCCTAATAAACTTCACTGGTCCTAATTAGTATTTTAGATATTTTAAAGTATCTTTCTTAATTAAAATTAGACATCCAGCACAATAGCAACTATCTAGTGGCCAACTCTAGCACATACAGGGCTCATCCCTTGAGCAAGGCAACTCTGCCATAATATATATATAGGCCAGTTATTTACCAAACAAACCATATCCATAAAATCATATAGTAAATAATATATTAGTACAACAAGCAGCACAATCTAGAACATATAGGGCCTGTTTGAAATTGTTTTTGTTTTAATGTTCACAAAACAGATGTTTTTTAAAACAAATTTTGAGAACAAAAAAATCAAAAAACTCGTTTGAATCATTATTTTGAAAAGTAGCTATTTTTTGTTTTTTTTTCCTGATTTTGTAGAACAAAAATTACAAAACATAAAAAAAATGTTCTGATTTTTTTGTTTCCGAAAACAAAATTATGTTTTTTTCTTTTACAAAACACTTCATTAAAAACACATTATCAAACAAGTTTTTTTGTTTTTGTTTTCTTTAAAACAAAAAACTGTTTTGAAAACAGGAAACCAAATAGGCCTATAATTACCATGTATTCCATTCTTGAGATAATGCTTTGTAAATTTATAACTATCATAAATAAGCTTCAAAATTTACAAAATAAATATTAGCATAATCTATACATCATATAGAACGTATTAGATCATATAAATCATCCAAAATACATCAAATAACATAAGTATAAATTCAAGAAACTCTTCATCAACACTTTTTTCTAAAAAAAATTAGGATTTTATATAGTGATCCATAATTCACCAAAATTTCACCATAGGTCTTTTATTTTTAGTGTAAATTAACCTAATTTAGTTGGATTTTAGAAAACTTTTCCCTAGTGGTCTCTAATGGTCTTGGCTAAACCTAGGTACTAAGGAGTGTGTGTGATTTTGCTTCATTTTCATGTCACCAAATAGCTATGTATACATATTCAAAGGAAATGAACAAAAGCCCTCAACCAATTTCTATGAATTCCATGTATTTTCTATACTTTTACTAAAATGAAATTCAAGGGTTTCTTGCCAAAATCTTCATGAAAATCAAGATTATATTAATCTATCTCTTCTTTAAGTTTTCTCCCATTATTCTCCCATCTATTTTCTATTCAATTTCTTCCATGGATTCATGAAATTCAAAGTTCCTTATTTTGTAGAATATTTCTAAGAAGAGGAATTTTCTTGAATCACATGAATCCATTAGTTATATATGTATATTCTCTATCTTTTCTTGGCTTGGATTCATGAAAATAACAAAATTCCCAATCTCATCTTGCCATGGCCAAGACTCAAAGAGGAAGAGAAGAGAAAAATTCTTGGAGAAAAATAGAAGACAAACCAAGAAGAAGAGAGTTTATCTATGTCACCTTTAAATCCATGGTGTTTCTTTCTCCCCGATAGCCTTTCTTTCTTCTTCCTCCTTTCTTCTCCTTCTCCCTTCGCCGTGTGTCTTCTTCTTCCTTTCTTCCTTGTTATGGTTGAATGGGTGTGTGTGTTTTTGTGTATGTGTGTGGCGTGAATGTGTGCGTGTGTTCTTGTAAATTTTATTTCCAAATGGATGGTTAGGATGGAATAACTTTTAACATGAAAGATTTTGGCCCTTAGATCAAATAGACGGTTAAGATTAAACGTTGAACTAAGAGATTAAATGTGGGCCTTTAGGACCATGTGGGCAGCTTATACAAGTCATATTTATACTTTTAGACTTGCCCAAGAGGTGCCAAATACCAAGGAAAGCCATTTGGACATTTTGGTATCTTGCATAGACTAAGAATTAACTAATTTGGAACCCTATGTCACTTTTTATCCAAATGAGCTCTTCTTGATTTGAGATTTGGTATGCAATTAGAGCTTATTGAGAGATTTTTGAAAAGCTAAAGAACAAAATTTTTGGAGGTTTAGAGAATATTTGATGAATTTTCACAGTTGGCAAAAATTCTCGTTTTGGTCTGATGCACTATTCACTTGGTTTGAAAATGATTTCTGTCACACAGGGCTCAAATGATATTCAATTGCCACGAAATTTTATATGTAAAAACTAGACATTCCCAGTGACTTGTGGAAGCAACCCATTTAGATGTCTATAAAGGGAGATATGAATTTTCAAAGATTCTGTCTAGTCCCAGGTACTCAAATTGACCTTAAGTACTGTCTGATTGGTTTTCGATGTCTGGGTGTGCCTGAGCTAGTTTAGAGATATTTTTTCCTCTAGCTAACATCCACAACTTTCCAGATTGGTATCATTTTCATGGAATGGATTTTTGAGGAATTAATTGGATATTTTTGAAGTTTTCTACAGAAACTTGTGACAATACCAATGGATAGCCTAATCTCTGGATCTTTTTAAACATCAAATATCATTCTGTTAGATGTTATGATCTGGATATATTTGTAACATAAATTAGAGATGTATAGCTTTCCAGAATGGCCAAGAATGCATAATTTTGATTTTTCTAGAATTAGTTATGATTTTCCAAAGTTTGTGACAAAAATAGCAAAATTCTGGCCAAAAATACAAGTATGAGTTTTATGTTTCTCTTTGATTTTCACGAGTTGTAGCCCACTTTTGGTGATACAAATAAGTTTTATTCATATAATTAGATATGAGAATATAATGTATAAGCTCACATAGTGCACTTGACACTAAATGAAATTTTTATACACGATGTAACGCTAAAATACTCATTATTTGAATGTCTTTTTCTTTGAGAATTTATATGTTTCTTGGAAATGAGTTATTTAAAGGCATGAAATGAGATTAAAATTTATGGTATTACATTTATTGGTATCAAAGTAAAGTTCCAGGCTCTCTCAAATTGGATTTGACTTGAGGATGTGGTAATAGGGCTATGTAAAGGCTTGAATAGATAGGTAAAGCCTTGTATGAGATATTTTAGTGTGTGAAAATAGTTTGGGCCTACATTAATGATGAGTAAGTTGTAGAATGGTCTTGGAATAGTTAGGGGACACCGAGAAAGAATAGCCTTTAGAGTAGCTTGAGCAGAGCTAAGTTTGAATAGAGCTAAGGGATCCAACAGCTAAAGCTTGATGAGATGTGATAGCTTGTTGGGATCAGCGGCAAGCCCTAGATATGAATGACGAGAAATGATCTCATTGATATGAAAAGGCTTGCTAAAGAGAGTATGTGAGGCCTAATTCTCCTGGTAGTTATACTCAAACCATTCTGAGATGTCTCATGTAATGCAGAGACAAGTAGGATATAGCGCAGTATGAGATGAGACTACGGCTGCACAGAACTAGTTTAGAGGAGAAATGAGAAGAGAGTTACCCCTTAGCCATAACACCCAAATTTCTAGATAAGTATTAGAACCTGAAAGGTTAATTCCCTTAGGCCAGGAGTTTTAGTTACAAGCTATACCCTTTAGAGCCCAAATAGCCTAAAGGTGATAGTTAGCTATTTATGAATGAAACAAAGAGATAGAACTCTCTAGCTTGATGATGGGCTAGGTATAGAGGCAATGAGGCTTGAGTTGATAGCTAAAGATAAAAATCCAATCTTTGAAAAAGTAAGCCAATTAGAGGTCGTTAGTTGTGGCCAATTAATTGCTTAGCCATGGCCAATTATTCCAGGAAGCAACGAGGCAATCCAGAGGATTTCTCATCATAGCCAATACTCAGACAGGAAGCTAGGGTAAACTCGACACTAATTGGTCATGGCGAATGGTAGTATGAAAGGCCTTGTTAGTCATATTTAGGCTAACTTGAGAAATGAATTGATAAAGGATCAGATAATCCATAGAGAGCAAGAACCCCTAGTATAAGTAAAGAAAATGAGTAGTAAATAATTACAAAAGATTAATAAGAAATCCATGGGCCTAATAGTTGAGACTGAGAAAAGAGTTCAACATAGAGAAAGTTAGACATAGGGATAATAAGGTTGTTAAGACTTACCTTTAAGGCTTGACTCTAACCTAAGATGCTACCCTGTGAGACACTAAATGATAGAATGTTAGTGTAGCCTCAAAATAACATAAGATAAGACCACCAATAATGAGTGGCCTAGAAAGGTGTATCTCATAGATAACACCTAGAGGTAAGTATGAGTAGCCCAGTAACAAAGGCTTAGAAAAGAATGAGGATAGTTAGTAATCTATAGGTCTGATGAGATTGCTAGCCTAGACTGAGCATGAGCTAAAGCTTGGGGAAGATGACCTGTAGCATTGTTCTAGGTGAGATATGTGAATGAAAGCCTCAATAAAAGTTCTCCCTAGATCAAGAAAGGAAAGATGAGACATCCTGAGTCAGGGAAACCACCTAGTAGTGGTTAGTAAATTCCCTAAGATAGATCCCCTAAACTGTAGAGCATAGTGATAAAGGAAGCGAGAAAGAGTTGAGAAACTAGCCATGGAAGAGATGCCCTCACTTTAGTAATGATTGAATAAGTAAGCTAAGCCTAGAAAAGTATATAGATAGAGGTCTGATAGTTAGTTAGACAAACTCCTTAATATGAGAATGATACGAGGTTGAGCCACATGAGTGATTAGAGCACCCAGTAGAGCATAAGCTTTCAGTAAGGTAGAATCCAGACATTGAGAGTACCTGTTCTAGATTGGGTTAATAGAACCCTAGAAATAGTATACAATGTTCTTGGGAATGAAGCTAAAGAGGTTGAATAAAGAAAATACCTAGCTCTGATCTAAATGTAAAAATAAGCTGAGACAGACAATTATTGCCTTAATACCCTCAGGGAAGCTCGAGGAAGCTAGAGATTGCCTCAGAAGGCGAGTCTTGTATGATGCAAAAAAAGAGTGTAAACTGAGAGCACTGTAACACCATAATATATTAACTCCATTTAGCCTCCCTCTGGGCTCGATTCCAGATGATTTCTAAAGAACCAATACCAACCGTGCCATTTTCATGCTATAAAACGGAGTTTCATACACTTATCTTCTGCCCTGTAGGTCCTATGAACCCATCATTCATATTCTCTACTCACAATCCATTTATACAACTCATACATAGCATAAAACAAGCCATAAGCCATGGGAATGGAGCCAAAACCCAAGAAAGTGCATTTCCTTAAATGGACCCAAAAGTCAGATTTTTAGCTCTAACTTTGGAAAATCATAACTAATTATAGAAAAATGGGAATCTAGAAAAACCTAGCTTTTTGTAAATCTCTAAGTGTTAAATTTATGTTAAAAATAATTCCCAACCATAATCTCAACTTTTGGACCATGTTTGACATAAAAAATGGAACAGAGGTCCGGCTGTCCCTGTTTTTGGTGCAGCTTACTATTATGAACTTCGAAAATTCATAACTAAATCCACAAAAATCCAATCTAGGAAAACTATACCAATTTGGAAAGCTACAAATGTCAACTAGAGGATAAAAATAATTCCAGATCTGTTCCGCAGCCCTTAGACCCTAAAAACTATGGAACAGTAATAGAGGTCGGATGGGCTCCCTGATGCTGATATAGAACATCAGAAGATTCATTCTCTCTCTACAGACCTCCAATTTAGGTGATTCAGTTGGTATAGATCACTGTATTTGTCTAGTTTATTCATATAAAATTTCATGACATTTAGACTCCATTAGGTCTATGAATGACTTGGATTTCTTTTTGGGCTAATGACAGAACACCATGACCAAACTATCAAATTTTCCCCAATTTCAACAATTCACAAAATATTCCCTAGACCTCCAAATATTACCCACTTTATCTTTCTAATAAGCTCTCTACAAACTCTAGAGGCATACCAAATTTCATAGCAAGAAGAGCTCGTTTGGTCATACTTTGATGAAGCTCACAAAATTGACGGTTTTGGCACCCAAAATGGTTCAAAGTGGGTCCAAATGGCCTCCCACATGTTCTCACACCTCATGGACAAGTTTGAAAGCATAAACATAGCATATATGAAGTATTTAAATGGTCCAAATCATCGTACATTTCAAACTCATTATGCTACAGGCCAAAATACACTATCACATGCAAGCCACAAAAAGGGCAAAACCCACATTTGCATTACTTTGGCTATCTACATAGTTTATACATCATGTTTCCTTACATTTACACTTGCTACAACATTTACATCTTAAAAATAGAAGGTGCATATTCATTTTTGGCACCTCTTTACATCAAAAGAGTTAAAACAAACTAACATTCATCTAACATTCTCCTAGGCTCCTTGGTATGCACTTGATTCTCCTTGAGCTCCACCTAGCATGTTAAGTTGGGAGGGGAAGGGGTGAGATTCATGGAATCTCAATAGCTCATGCACTCATTCAAGGAAGCAATCAAGGCATATAACAAGTCAAAGCATGTAAATAAGCTTCTAACCATTCACAATCATACAATATGTGTTGTACATGCCATGAAAATCACAATAATGCCATAAGTAAGCTCTAGGGACTTTTGGTCTAGCCTCACCTGAGTTTAGGGACTTTTGGATGGCCTCACCCGAGTTTAGGGACTTTTGACTTGGCCTCACTCGGTTATGAGACTTTTGGCCTTGTCTTACCCATCTCAAGGGACTTTCGGCTCTACCTTACCCATCTCAAGGGACTTTCGGCACTACCTCACCTGAGCAATTCTCACAATCCATCACACAAGCGCATTGGTACCAACGCATCAAAGCAATAACATATGGCATATCTCACACAATAAGCATATACACAAGTATACAATGACCATTACATCCAAGAATGCAACAAGAAAGAGTGGAGATAGAGCTACCTTTTGAGCCAACACAAGCCTTTCCTTTCAATTCCTCTTCTCCCTTCTTAGTTTCACACTCACAGCTTGATGAAGGTGCTTCTCTTGAGCCTAGACACAACAAAGAGCATGGATTACTCACTCATAACTTAACAACTCTTAGGAGCTCTTCAGAGCAACCCTTTCTAACATATAAGAACCTAGGGTTCTCTCTCTCTCTCTCTAGAATGTCACCAGCTCTTCCTCTCTCTCAAGCTCTCATGGTAGTAAAATCAACATATTCAAGGAAAACAAGGAATTTTAAGAGTGTTTTCCATTTTTCCTCTTCTGACCTATGCCTAAAACCCCACTAATTTCACAACAAAAACTATAGGAAAAGAGAGCAAAGAAAGGAGATCAAGATTCTAAGAAGAAAAGAGAGAAGCTTGCTTACCTTTCCTTTGTTCTTCCTCCTTCTCTTAGTCTCTCTCACTCTCCACGCCTCTTTTCTCTCCTTGGGTCGAAGTCTAGGGTAAACAAGAGAGAAAGAATGAATTGGGTAGTTTAAAGAAGTCAATTTCTCCCTTTTTATGCTTTTCTGGACTATCCCTCGCTATAGCGAAAATTAACCTTCGCTATGGCGAGCTCGTATCAATTACCTTCACTATGGTGAGGTTTAACCTTCGCTACGGCGAGCAAGTATCAGTTTCAGACCCCCACTTTCGCTATGGCGCGCTACAGCGAGCAGCTCCCTGATTTTTGTATGGGATGCCCGCACTCGCTATAGCTAGAAGCATTTTTGCTATAGCGAATAGCTACTCTCGCTATAGCTAGACCATTTCTCACTATTGCGAGAAGACTTCAAAAATTTTAAGCTTTCTTCTTTCTCTCCCTTTTCTTTTTCTGGTTGTTACAAGCACCATAGAATGTAATTCCTAAGGTTATAGGTAATAGAACTTTGCTTACTGAGGGATGGTCTAGTTAGAAGCAAAGCAAAAATATAAGAAAAGTAGACCCTCTTGATATTATAGAGAGTGAATAAGTAGAGGAACCCTGGGAAAACGCAGGTGCTCTTGAGCGTAAAGAAACTTGAATTGGTAATAGAGATAGCTAGTAGTGGAACATCTTTTTACCTAACTAAGAGGATAAGAAGGATAAAAAAAGAAATTATGCCAGTGTTCAAGCTGAGGACATAATATATTAAGAATAAATATTCAGTTAATGTGCTTGAGTACTTAAGAAAGTACACTTGTCCTTAGCACAGATGCCCTTTTTCTGTGATCGTGCCCGAAGTAAAAATAGTTGGGCAATGTAGAGGAATCTCAAGATGAAGTAGAGGAAGAATCCTATTTTCTCTGAGCACTCTAAGAGAATAGGGCAGATAAAGAAAAGTACGAAAGGAATACTTCAGATTGTGGGGAGACTTGTAATATACTGGCAATAGTGGCTTCGAGCTCAATCATAAAGCACTAGTATGTTGGTGTTTGATGTTATAGTTTGCTTACAAAAAAGGCTACATGATATTAGGTCTAGCTAACCTTGTTGTAATGTGGCTTAAGTGCATAGCAAACGGCGACATCCTCCACCAAAGTGTCCTGATAATCGAAGGGTATCCTAGTTAGCTAGATAACGAGATAAGTCAAGAAAGAGAGATAAATAGATTCCAGTAATATCAGAACAATAAGAAAAGCATGCAGAGAGGAATCCCCAATAAAGAATGTTCAAATTTAGATAGCATGAGTTTAGTATGTATGATCTAAGTCCCTTATAGTACATGTAAATGAATGAAATGAGAAGGGACCAATGTATAGCCTTTTTCCTACCAAAGATGTTAGCCACATTCAGTGTGTGAGATACCCTAGTACTAAGGCACTTAAAAGCAAAATGTGGGCATTTTTAGAAATTGTAAGATATGAGAGAAAAGTTAGAACGAGTACATGCAAAGTGAGTAAGTTAATAGAGTAAGGAAAGAAAGCCCAAGTGAAAAAGGGCTGAAGTGGGAATCTGAAGATCCTATGAGGTGCAATAAACAAAAATTTAGATGCTTCTAAGTATCAGTATGATAGGATCCTAGAAAATGAGATGAAACATAACCCACTTCACATGAAGAGCATAATTACTTCTGAGTTTAGTCTAAGCTATTATGAGCAATGGTAACCGGACTTAGTGAGTATGTATTTTATTGTCAGATACAATAATCTTAGATTTTGACGTCTCTTAAAGATAGATCACAATAGATCCCAGTATATCACAGTGGGTTGTAGTAGACCCTAGCAGGGCTCTAAGAGGTCATTGCAAACCTAAGGGTCACAGTGGATCCCATAGAGTTACAGAGAGCACCAGTTATAGCATGATAGCCCTCTGGTGAGATAACAACTTGAGATAATTTTTATAAAGTAGTTTGTCTCAAAGACTAGTATAGTTTCAGTTAACTTTTATATCAAAGACTAGAGATCTCCTGAGTCTAGTAGACCATTGCCACAGTGATATGAAGGCATTACTCAGATAGTTAGACCACTGACTAAATCTCTAAAGAGATGAGCATAGTATATAGGATGAGGAAAGCAAGAAGTTAGCTTTCCAGAGTTAGAATGAGATGAACCACTACCAAGCAGACATTTGCCCTATTTGAGGGATAGAAAGATCCCCACATGCTAGCCTATGTATTCAAAAAGGGGTCAAGTGCAGTTTTACATGAGGTAAGTGGTATAGTATGTCTCTAGTGAGCAAAATTGTGAGTATAGCTAGCATCCCACTAGAATTCAGTAGTAGTCAGTGGTAGTAGCTCTTCGATGCTAGTATGAGACACATATATGTTAGGCCTATTAGTGTTGAAATGAGGGACTATAAAATGCCACTATGAGTGAACAAAAAAAGTGAGAAAGAGTCCTAGCCTACAGAGAGAGATGTAATAGTAAACAGAAAAATTGGGATTATTAAATGTAGAAACTCTTCAAAGGAGCTGTAATCCTAATAAGCAGTTGCGATATGAGGCCTGTGACAAAAAGAAATGTGAATTGTAATCATAAGATGAGCTAGTAAGAAAGAATATAGAGATGAACAGTGGATGGTACATGTGAATAAGTAAACAGACGGACAGAAACCTCTGATGGCTATAATGATCAGAACAGAAAATGAGACTTTATGAGAAGCCATTGAGAGAGGATACGAGAGACAAAATACGAAATAAGTTACCTCCCAAGATGTGTAAATCAATCCACTAAAAAAAATGTTAACCTCTATGAACAGGTTAAGACTAACCTGATATGATTAGTAAGCTCTCCCAAGATAGGCCTTTAGAGTCAGAAATTTCTTTCCCTTATAAGAAGAACTAGCTAGTACTCTATAATAATAGAACCTTCATTAAGTATTAGTAATGCAAATCCCAAGCCGAAAGTAAACTTGAAAGAATAAAATCACAAAGAAAGCGTATAGATCCAAGAAGATGGGAAAGAAAAGAGTAGTTAGCTAGAAAAGAAAAGAGTAAGAGGAAAGTATGCCCCAAACTTTGAGAACGAAATTTATTTAACAAGGGGAGAAATGTAACATCCAATTCTTTGAAAACGAGAGAAAACGTGAAAAACATAATGTACAGTTTCTCTGTAAATGAATGAAACTCGCTAGATACAAAAGGAAGTCCTTGGAAATGATGTAGTTAAGGTCTCAAAAGATTTAGGAAGCATTCTAGACTCCTAAAAATGAGAATCCTAGGCTCAGATAGAAGGAAAAATAGAGCTAGACTAAAGAAACAATTTCTTATGAAAAACTTACAAAACATAATGGCATTTCATAATTTTGAGCAAATTTTGGAATTCATATAGGAGGATTTTTTAAATGAAAATTTTGAGGGGTTCTCAGAGGCCCTGAAAACCATGGAAAGCCCTGAGACAATTAAAACCCCTTCAGTGGATGTTTTCTAACATCGGTTGACCTGAACTTTAATGGATTCGTTTGGGAAGGTTTTAGCTCCGATTTGAGTGATTCCAAAGGTATTTTAATAAATTGGGAACCTAAATTTTATAATGGAAAAGATAGTTCTAAAAAAGGAGTTAAAACGAATTAGAAATGAAAATGCCAAGAACGAAGGGAAAATTGAGAATTTTTGAAAAGTCTTAGTTCCTCCACCTATATATATGAGGCGCCCTAACTTTTGTAACATCCAATTTTCTAAAAATGAGAGAAAACGTGAGAAACGTAATGTACAGTTTCTCCATAAACAAATGAAACTCACTGGATATAAAAGGAAGTCCCCCCAAATGAATCAGTCAAGGTCCCAAAAAATTTGGGAAGCATTCTAGACTCCTAAAATTGAGAATCCCAGGCTCAGACGGAAAGTAGAATGGAGATAGAATGAAAAACAATTTCTTAAGAAAAACTTACGAAACCTAATGGCATTTTCATAATTTTGAGCAAAATTTAGAATTCACATAGGAAGGCTTTTTAAATGAAAGTTTTGAGTTTCCCAAGATTCTCAAAACCCTGAAAACCATGGGAAGGCCAGGGATAGCTAAAGCCCCTCCTATGGATGTTTTCTAATGTTGATGTGCCTGAACTTTGACAGATTCATTCAAAAAAGTTTTAGCTCTGATTTGAGTGATTCCAAAGGAATTTTACTAAATTGGGAACCTAAATTTGATAATGGAAAAGACAGATCTAAAAAAAGAGTTAAAAAAAGGAGAAACAAAAATGCTAAGAACGAAAAGTAAAATAGGAATGAAAAGTGTAACTTCCTCCCATTTATATATATGAAGTGCCCTTCTTCTCCCTTCATGTTGCATGACCAAGTTCTACCTAAAACCAGAGGAAAACCCTAGGGAGAGTGGCTCACAAGAGGAAGGCAAAGAGGAGGAGAAATCAAAGGCTTAACATATGGAAATTTAGTAGTTTTTCATGCTCTTTCTCTTCCAAACCTCTTTTTCTTCATTCTCCTTTATTTCCTATGATTATGATGAAGTATATGAATCTATTTTAAAGGAGAGATTGAGGTGGAAATTTGGATTTGAAGAGAGGAGCTCAAAGAACACAAGATTCAAGTGAGAAAAAACAAGAAAACAAGGTAAATCTTGCATCCCATGGTAGCTACTCCTCCCCCCTTCTTCTCTATATTTTGCCCCATGTATTTAGATGCTAGAGGGCTAGAATTTTGATGGGAACCAAGGGTAAATTCCATGAATTTAAGGGAGGAGAGTAGGAATATGCAAAGAAATTCAAGAAAAAGCCATGGATTTTCAAGGTAACAAACCTAGGGTTTTATGGGTTCCCTCGAAAATCTAATTTGATATAATTATTCCTAGGCCTAAATGAATGTTTAAATGAGTTTCTAAGATTCCTAGGAGTCTCCCCATATGCATCTTCCATGTAGAAAACAAAGCAAACTCCATGGAGGATAAAAAGAGACATAAGCTTGGCCTAAAAGGGATGAGACACCTAGGGAGAGTTTTATATTTTTCTAAGCCCATTTTTGAGTCATATATGATGAATGAAGATGAGGAGAGGCTTTGGGAAAAATTTAGAACCCATATAAAGTGAGTTGGTGCTTTATGTTCCATATTATGACCTAAAGAAGCAACATGTAGTTAGGCTTTTGGTTTTAATTGTGTGATGACTCCAAAAGGCTTAAAAGGAGTCAAGAATCATATTTGAAAGGAAAAAATGAAGCCTAGAATTTATTTGAGGAGTGTTGCTTCATTGGGTGTAATTATGGAACAATAATGAGGTTTATAAATCAAGCTAGAGTTCAAGCAAGTGTATGGCCTTAGAAATTAATTCCATGAACTTAATTGGCTTCCATAAATTGTGTTTAGGCCAAGAGAAATCTTCCCCACACTTTTGTGTGTGTGTGGCTGAAGTAAAGAAGGGAGATTCAAGGGAGAAAGTGTGTGATTGTGTACATGGTAGCACTCTCCACCTTCTCTCATGCATGGATGCATGCTTAGCTTGTCTTAGAATGTGTATATGTGTATTTTCAAGCCATGAAAAGTATGCTAGCATGATTTTATATGCCGTGGTCTCATAATGGCATATTATGTTTCTAAATGATGTTATGATGTGTGCTTGGGTTTCCATGAGTGTGGTGAGGCCAAGAACCCTTAGCTATGGTGATGACTCTTAAGATTGGTTGAGACAAAATACACTTGCCTAAGAGGTGCCAAACCCCAAGGAAAGCCATTTGGACATTTTGGTATCTCTCATAGAGCCAAAATTGACCAATTTAGAACCCTATATTACTTTTTGTCCACATGAGTTCTTCTTGATCTGAGATTTGGTATGCAATTAGAACTTGTTGAAATCTTTTTGGAAAGCTAAAGAACAAAATTTTTAGAGATCAAGAGAATATTTGATGAATTTTCAAAGTTGGCGAATTTTTTATTTTTGGTCTGATGTATTATTCACTTGGTTCGAAAATGAAATCTATCACACAAGGCTCAAATGATGTCTAATTGCCATAAAATTTTATACAAAGACATTTCCAATGACTTTTTCCAACTAGAAGCACCACATTTGGATGTCTAAAGAGGGAGATATGAATTTTCAAAGAATCTATCTAGTATTAGGAACTTCACCCGACCTCAGTTACTCTTCAATTAAATTTTGAGATCTAGACGTATCTGAACCGGTCTGGAGTTATTTTTTTACCTCTAGCTAACATCTGCAGTTTTCTATATTGGTATCATTTTCTTAGATTGGATTTTTGTGGAATTGATTGGACATTTTTTGAAGTTTGCTACAAAATTCTCTGACAGCACCAATGGATAGCCTGACCTTTAGACCATTTCGAATGTCAAACTGGATGTGATGGTCTGGAAATATTTGTAGTATGAATTACACATCTGTAGCTTTCTAGAATGGCAAAGAATGCATGATTTTGATTTTTCTAGATTTAGTTATAATTTTTCAAAGTTGTGACAAAAATGAGGACAAAGCTGGTCGAAATTATATATGTATATTTCATGCATTCGTTCAAGTTCCTTGAGAAGTAAGCCACTTTTTATGATGGAAATGAGTTGTATTCATGTAATTAAATATGATAATATGATGTATGAACTCATGTGATCCATATGACACCAAATGGAATTTTTATATACAATGCAACATAAAAATAATCAATATTTTTATTGTCTTTTTTATTAGAAACTTATATGATTCATGAAATTGAGTCATTTAAAGGCATGAGATGAGCTAGAGAATATAGCATTGCAACTTCCCCTTCATTTAACCTCATATATTTCTGCCCTAAACTAGAGAAAGAAGCCCTAGGATGAGGCACACCAAGAGGAGGATGAAGGAAGGAAGAAAACAAGGTAGAAAGGTATGGATTTTCATAGTTTTTCATGATTTCTCCTTTCCAAACCTCTCCTTACCCATTCCCCTTTCTTTCTTATGATTATATTGAAGTATATAAATCTATTTTAAGGGAAAATTTTGGATTTAAAGAGAGGATCCCTAAAGAAGACAAGATTCATTTGAGAAAAGTCATGAAAACAAGGTAATTTCTCCTTCCATGGTTGCTACCCCTTGCTCCCCTTCTTCCTATGTTTCACCCCACTTAAGAAGACTTAGGAGGGCTTGGTTTTTAAGCAGAACTAAGGATGATTCTTAGGAAAAAGGATGTGGAGATTAAGAATATGCAAAGAAAATTAACAAATAATTATGAAAATTTAAGATGCAAAGTCTAGGGTTTCAAGTGTTCCTTACAAAATCTGATTTGATCTCTTAATTCTTATGCGTAAATGAGAAGTCTCTCCATGTGCTTCCTCCATCAAGGAAACAAGCCAAAGTCCATGGAAGCCTATTTCCTTCATTATCTCAACCTAAGAGGGTTTGCATACCTAGGGAGAGTTTTAAAGTTTTCTAAGCCCATTTTTAAAGCCTTGGAAAAAATTTAGGAAGGCTACAGAATGAGTTAGTGCTTTATGTTCCATAATATGACCTAAAGAAATAACATATAGTTAGGCTTTTTATTTTAATTGTGTGATGACTCTAAGAGACTTAAAAGGAGTCAAAAATCATATCTTAAAGGAACGAATGGAGCTTAAAATTTATTTAATAGGTGTTACTTCCTTAGGTGGATTATTAGAAACACAAAAAGACTAATGAGCCAAGTTAGTGTCTAAGTAAGTTGTGTGGCCTTAGACTTTACTTCAAGAATATAATTAGCTTTCATATGATCTGTCTAGAAGGAAAGTTGGAGTTAGAGTGTATGAGAGAATTTTAGAAGTTATAGGATTAGAAGCATTTTGTGACAACCAAAATAGCCTTAGCTACGGCCAATATAGGCAAAGTTACCCAAAGAGAGTAATAGAAAGCAATTCACCACGGTGAAAAGTGGAATTAGCCACGGTGAAATGTAAGACGCTAAACTAGAAGTCATCCAGAGAGTAATTCACTGCGGTGAAATAGGGAATCAACCATGGCAAACTTTGTGAAAATGTGTCAGGTGTGCGAAAATGGGAATTAGCAATAGCCAATAGTGAGAGGTGGTGAGGTAGGCTACAAGAGGTCCTCTCGCTATGGTGAAATCTGTGAAAATGTAAGAAGTGAACCCGAGAGTAATTAGTCGTGGTGAAGGTTTTCCCTATGGCAACATCAAGGGATGACTTAGAAGCACTTGTAAGGGGTTCTTGGAAGTTGGAAATTAATGGGTAATAAATTTAAAGGCTTTTAATTGAGGATTTGTTTCACTTATGTGCATGAATGGTTGTGATTGATTGGTAATGACCCTAATGACATTAAGGTTCAAATTTCCCTACATTTTTTTTAATGCGATTAGTTGTAATGTCTTTCAACCTTGATTTATGATTATTAATCACGTAAACCTTAATTACCATGATTAGAAGTTAGAGTCATCACATTAAGGGGATAGCCTTGACTTGAGAGAGCTTCTAAATAACTTTTGAAAAAAAATATTTTCCACTATCAATGATGACTGACAATAGACCAATATGCAGTAAAGTTCATTTAGCTATCTCGTTTCTCTTCAATTTGAAATGGTTTGATTATGAGCCTTGCAAGGCTAACAAGTTTTAAATGGGCCTTAAATTTGAATTGAAGGATAAAATTATGCCCCTATAGATTCATAATTTTGATGAGCTGGTGGAAAAATGTAAAGTATCTGAGAGGGCCTTGATGTAGATTAAGGCCAAAAGAAAAAAGACAATGGAGGACAAGTAAAACTAAAGTATGGAACCTTTCTAAGGTAATGGCAAGAAAGAAGTAGTGGTAGTGGCTCCTGGGATAAGAGACCACTTGTAAGAAATAATCTTTAAAAGAAAAATATGAGAACCCTAAAGAGTTCAATGAATACCCCATCAGCATGTAACAAGTATGGAAAGAACTATGGGAGTGGACCATGACCTATGTGCTATAACTGTGGGAAACTGGGACACTATGCATAGATTTATACAATGTCATAAAAGTCAGCCTTATCTGTCAAACCACCTGTACAAGGGTGGGTGTTTGTACTTATACAGTAGGAAGCTAATAGGCCCCCTAGTTTAATCCAATGTACTCTTTTTGTCCATAACCATATTGTAGATGCATTAGTTGACTTGGGTGTAACCTACTCATTTATCTCATATGACTATATTAAGTGTTTGGGCCTTAAAATTAGCCTGTTGCCATTTGAATTATCTATGTCTATCCCTATTGGATATTTTATGATTACATCTAATGTAACACCATATTTATAGAACTCATCTCATATAAGTTCTAGGCTTCCTTCCATGAATAACATAAGAGGAAGAAGGAAAACCATTAAAAATAATCAATTTAATTGTGTTATGTCACGAATAAAATTTTATTTCAATGTCTTATGGGCCATATGGACTCATCCTTCTCATTCTCATATTTAAATACACCAATACAACTCATAACCATCCCAAGAAGTGGCCTAGAACTCATGCAAGGAGATGGAATACATGAAATGCAATGGTGCAGCCTCAGCCAGAAATTCCAACATATTGACATGAACTTTGAAAAATCATAACTAATTCTAGAAAAATTGAAATCATGCATACTTTCCATTCTAGAAAGCTACAGATGTCTAATTTATTCTAAAAATAAAGTCAGGAAAAAAGGCTGCTAGTCACCAGAAATTGATGAAATAGTACTAGAGGTCGACTTCCATTACTAGTATTATCCTCTAACTTTAAAAATTCATATCTCTCTGCTCAGATGTCCAATTGGGGTGATCTCAGTGGCCATAGAAAGCTTATCATATCTAGTTTATGCTTGTAAACTTCCATAAGCATTGGACACCATTTGACTCTCGAATGATACAACTCACATTTTTGACCATATAAATAGTATTTGCATAAGTTCTGCAGAAAAATGCTAACTTTGAAAAATCATAATTAATTTTATAGAGCTTCAAATAATATGGTATTTGTCTTCCAAAAAATATATGGATGAGATCTAATCACATGCCAAATTTCATGGGCAAACTTGTTCATTTGGTCAGATCTTGACATTGAGTTGTAAAAAGGCTCCTTTTGTGTCATGTAAGGGTCTCAAATGGTCTATTTCAGCTTCTAAGGCAACCATGGCCACTTGAGCATGTGGGAAAGCATCAAAATGGTCTACTAAACTTGTTCCAAAGGTGCACAAACCCAGGTTTCTCAAACTTACTCATTCACCCTATGATATATACAAGAATGCACATGTCAAGTCTTGCCATTCCATACCTAATTCATGCTATATCATGTATATGGCATTAATTCTCATTCATACATCATACATTTACATATCTACATATGTTCATAAGGTCATACAATATATACAATAGAAGAATACATCATGTTCCACTCATATGGCTTTAATATAACACCCCAAAATTAATTAAGGTGTTAATCATGGATTTGGGTTGATTAAGAATAATTAATATGGAATAATTGAGCAAGCTATGGGAATGGGAATTTCTAAAGTAATAAATTATTAATATAGGTTTAAGATTTAATTAGGTTAGAAACTTTATTTAGGTCTAAATTAAATTAAGTAGGTCATGGTTAGAGACTAATAGAAGCCTAATGATTATAGGTGCAGACCTAACTTCTTATTATGAGTCTTGGCCTAAGAGAGATCACCTAACAATGGCCCAATTTGGTTTAAGAAGATAGAGGCCCAAAACTCAATTTACATACACTCTTATAATTGGCTCAACATCCCTTATGCAGACCCAAATTAAATAAGCTCTTAAAATTTAGCCTAACCCAACTACAATTCTATAGTCCAACTTATAAAATTTAGCCTAACAAAACTTAAATCTGAAACCCACTAGGAATTAAGCTCTTGGGTTAACCTATAACCCATGTAAGACCCAACTTAAACCCTAAAAATCATTCTAGCTACCCTCCATTCTGTAGAACCACAAGAAATATAAAGCAAATTCTGAGGTCTCTTGGAGGCTAGGGTTTCCACCACCTTCTTAGCCTCATTTCTCACTTATAAAGTCAAAATCAGCCAAGGTGAGTGTTATATAACTTAATCTTCTTCTTTTTCTCTTCAATTTGACCTAATTAGATTCTTATTTAGGGCACCTTCACCATACCCAAAATTTGAAAATGTGTTTTAGCCTTAACCAAATCTGAATTTAGTTCTTATGGTATTGAATGATTAACTGCATGAATTAAGTGCTAGATTTTTAATTTCCTACAATTGCCTATGTATGCCATCAAGGTGTTTGATGAAATACATGAGCAAAATTGAGTGCTTGATTATTTGATTTGAGGATTCCTTGGAGTTTGATTAATTAATTAAACATTATAGGGTGATAATTCAGAGGCTAATTAATCGATTAATCAATCAAATTGAGTGATCATTGATTTTAAAGATAAGAATTGACAATTTGATGGAGGATTGAGGTTTCAATTCAACATTTGATTGTTAATCTCTTGATTTTTGCTTGGTAACTTAAGATACATTTTCCATGAACACAATTAGGGACTCTTAAACCAGAATTAATTACAATTAAGTTAGGATAAGGATAGTCGATACTAAGGGACGAATCCAAAACTAGTCATATGTCTATCATTCACCTATTAGTTCATATAATTAGGCAGTGATTAGGAACTTTATTTTAATTTCATTTTAGTTAGTTTAATTAGACAAAAATCCCTTTAGTTAGATAGCTTTTAGGATCCTCTTACACTTAGAAAACTCAATTGAACACTGAATTCCATTTTTTAAAGAGATGATCTAGGCTACACTACTAGCTATATATTTTCCAACCTAGTTTTATTTTAGAGGTTACACGATACAACCATTAGGTGTCACATACAAACTTGCATTTTTACACACTTAGTTGTCAATCTTCTTCTTCTAGGCTTGGTGGCTTCTATTCCTTAGCTCATTTGATCCACCTAGACATGTTAGACATGTAGAAAGGAAGGGATTAGATTCTAGGACTCGCAATAGCTCTTCTTCTTTTCAATCACACATAAAGAATGCATATCCATTGTCTAAAATGCATGCATGAATATTTGAAATCATATGATCATTCAATAAGCATCTTTAGCATTCAAGAAGTCATACAAATCATACATAGTCTTGCCAAGCAAGTGGTTTAGCCTTACCCATTCTCTTTATGGATTTTAGACTTGCCTCATTCAATTTCTTAAAGGCTTTAAACTAAGCCTTATTCTTAGGAGACTCTAGACTTTGTCTTAACCATTCTCAAGGGTTCTTGGCTCATCCTCACCATGGCTAAAGGGTTCTTGGCTTCAACACACTCAAGCAAACCCAAGTAAACATACTAAGTATCATTTGAAAACATAATATGACATCATGGTACCATAGGACATAGGCATATGTTAAAATACTTTTCATGGCTTGAAACATACATACACACATTTAAAGACAAGGCAAGCATACATTCATGCATGAAAGAAGGAGGAGAGAGCTACCTTTGTTACAAGTGCAAACTTTTCCTTTTGGATTGGACTTCTCTTTTTAGGCCACACACACCCAAGAAGGAGGGACTTGTTTCTCTTGGCCTAGACATATCATACGAAGGCCAATTATACTCCTGAATCAAATTTTAAAGCCATACATTCACTAAAAAAGGCTAGGTAGTTCATATGGCTCTTTTATGGTTCCATAATGCATTTAATGAACCAACCTTAAGAAAAAATCATCTTGGCTCCATTCTCTCTATCCATTTATGATTCTTGACTCCATTTAAACCTCTTGGAACTATCACACAATTAAAACAAGGAGTCTAGTTAGGTGTTGCTTCTTTAAGCCATAATATGGAACCTATGATATCATCTCACCATCCATGGCTTCTAAAATTTTTCCAAGGATTCCTCTCATCCTCTTCCATCATATATGACTCAAAAATAAGCTTGTAACAAATTAAAACTAACCCTAGGTGCCTTAACTACTCTAGGCTGAGGCTATGCTCCTTAAGGCTACCTTGGAGTTTTCTTTATTTTCTTGATGGAAGATATATATGAGGAGCCTTTTAGGGATCTTAGGAGTTCATCCAAACACCTATTTAGGCCTAGGAATTATTATATCAAATGAGATTTTATAAGAGATACTTGAAACCCTAACTTTGCTATCGTGATTTTCCATGGTTGTTTGTTAATTCTCTTTACATATTCTTATTCTCCACACTCAATTCCTTAAGATTCACCCTTGATTCTACCAAAAATCCATATCTTCTTGATGTTCTCTAGGTGGGGTGAACAGAGGAGAATGAGGGAAAAAGGAGTAGCTACCATGGAATGAATATTTACCTTGTTTTCTTTGCTTTTCTTGCTTGTTTCTCACTTTGCTTACCCTCCTCTCCTCAAATCCAAAATTTTCACCTTTGTTCTACCCTCAAAATAGATTTAAGAACTTCAATGAAATCATAGGAAAGAAGGGAAGATGGAGGAGGAGTTTGCTAAGGAGAAAGCATGAAAAAACAAGAAAATCCATACCTTTTTACTTATTTTTTCTCCTCCCTTTCTTCTCCTCTTGGTGCACCTCAAACCCTAGCTTTTTCCTTTGATTTAGGGCAGAAAAAAATGTGACTAAATGAAGGAGGGGGTGGGGCGCCACATATATATATAGGTAGGTTAGGAAGAACTTTTCAAAAATTTCAATTTCATCTTTTCATCTTGGCATTTTCATTTCTGGTTCATTTTATCTCCTTTTTTAGAACCGTTGACGATTGTGTCACCTAACCTCAAATAAAACTAGGTAGCAAAATAAATTTTGTAGGTAATGGTACAACCTAGGCCATTTCCCAAGGAGTTTTTGCCTCAATTTGTTTGTGAAAGAGTATTCCAAGTATTACTAAATGAAAATTGTTTAGGGGATTTTAAATTACTAAAATTTAATTGAGCTAAAATTGAGATGACAAGAATAAAAAAGACCTAAGATTAATTGAAGTGAACAATTAAGAAAATGTGGTAGCTAGCCTTTAGATAGACTCCCTAGAATTCAATTATCCTTACTCCCTTTTTAGTGTACCAAAATTAGATTTAAATTCTTACTCATTAGTGTATTCTCTATAAAAACTCTTGAATGACCATCCAAGCTTTAATTCACCAATTATTCAAGGATTTTGCAACCATAAGAAACCTTGAAATTTTAATTAATTAAATTAAGAACAAGAACACACTATAACCAATCCTAATTGCTTAATAAAATCTGTTGCACAATCCACTTAAGATATTGATTAAGCAATTAGATTAATGAAATCCTCGAACAATTAATTGCACAAAAAATTCCAGCCACTTAATCCAACAACCATTGCATCAATTGTCCTATCATCAAGAGGAAATTAGGAGTAAATTGCACAGGCACTAAGTTTGGAATTTTCACAAACATGTAAAGATCACAATTAAGATTCAAATATCAAAGTACAAATCAAATTAATCCAGTAATTTCCAGTAATTTCTAGCAATGAAATTTCTAAATTAATAGACTAAACCTAGTTAAATTAATAAAAGAATTAACAATGAAATTAAAATAGTAAGGAGGAAGAATTTATCCAAAATTGGTGAGAAATGTGGAGCTTAAATCTACCTTTAGGAGTATCCTATCTTTAACTAGCCACCAAGAAGATTTCAAGTTTCCATGGAAGAATTAAATGGAGGAAATTTGATGATAAGAGCTGTAGCCACGGAGAAATCGATGAAAAATACTTCTTCGTTCCTCTGTGGAGCTCAGCATCTTTTTGTCGTTATTTGCATTCTTCCCTTTTCCCACAGCTCACATTCTTTTTGTTTTTACGCTTCCAACTCGCTTCATGTGTTTCCTTCTATCACTTAATCTCCAACTCATGCTTCATTAATACATGTCAAGCCATAGCTCATTGATCTTGCAATTATTCCCATATTAGCCCGTAGCTAAATTCCAGCTTATACTTTATTAAAATCTCACGTGCTTTTCTCCCAGTAAAGCTTCACGTTAAAGTCTGCTCAGCTGTCTCTCTTCTCTTGCTAAAACATGTAAGCTGCCCATAGTAATCCATGTTTCCTCTTTTCAGCTCATTCTTCTTCTCTACATGTAATTTCATATGCTTAGTTAGATTGTGGATGGATGATCTAGATGGTTGGATTATGGATTGGCTGAGGCTTCTTTTGCCTTAATGAATCACGTGTTTAGCCCATTCATTCATGTACATCATTTGCTCATTGCTACATGGTTTGGTGCCTTGTGCTTACGTGGAGGGAGATGAAGCTACTTTGTAAACTTCATCCATAAACTCATGGCTTCATCTCTGTTCAGCAGCTCTTCTTTTACATATTCCATGTTTTGCCTCTTCTCCATACTAAATCGTAGCTTTTTTTTGAATCCAGACACAAATTATTCTTCTTCTCATTCATTTGAGTGTGCTAACTTCACTACGTGGAGCTGCTTCTACGTAAAAGCTGGATGTTGCTTCTTCCTTCATGCTTCTTCATTTAACACAACTCCCTTCTCTTCTCTTTCCTCGTAGTTTTCTGTTCCTTATTCTACTTCTATTTTATCTCATGTGGTCTCCTTTCTTTTGTTTTCTCCATGCAAGCTTTTTTCTACATAGAATCTATCTCGAGCCTTTCTTTCTTTCTCCCTTTTCCCTACTTCTTCTCCATTCACCAAAGCATAACATGCGCTGCTTTCATCATGTTTTTCCTACCCCTATTCCAGCCATGTTGCTTCTTCATGTTGTTCTTCCGCTTCAACACCCAGGCCATGTCTCATGTAGCTTCTGCCTAGTAACTTGTAGCCATCCACCCAAGCTCAAGACCTTACTTCCATGTAACTTCTTTAACTCTGTTCTACTCACGTTTGAGCTTCCTTCCCCTCACTTAAACCATAACTTACTCATGTGAAAATGTTGAATACATGGTTGTGTGGCAACATGAGATAGCTTGTGAGTATGGATGAGTGTGTGTTTGTGAGTTACGTTGCACCTATTTGCTATATGAAGGAGTGTATCAATGTGGGTGTGTTAGTGTAGTGGCTAGCCTGTGCTTATAGTGTGTAAATATTGGGCTAAACTTGTAAGGGAGATGTGAGTTAGTGGGCCTTAATTGAATGTGCAACCTTATTCCTCCCTCCTCTGTTCAAGTCTCCATAACCCAAGCCTTGTCTCACACAATAACTCTTCCCTTCTTCAGATCAATTTATCATTCAAAGCTCTAATTGCCTAAGGTACTATTAGAATAAATGATTTTTTTATAACTAAATTATTTGATTCGGGCTTAGCTATTCTTTTATATCATATGACTGTGCTAAGAGTTTGGGTCTGAGTATGTATACACTTCCATATAATTTTCATGTATCTACCTCCATAGGAAATCGAGCCATTACCTCTCATACTTGTTTGAATTGAGTGATCTAGTTTAATCATTGCCTTACCACCCTTGATTTGATTTGTATGCCCCTTATTGATATTGATATGATCATTAGCATAAATTGGATGTCTGCAAATAACGCCACACTAGATTGTAGCTATAAATATATTACTTTACCTGAGTATGGGACTGTACCTAGTATGAGGACTGAGTTATCTATCATGACCACTTCTCAGGCTGAAAGATCTCTAGGGCATGGTTGTCAGGGGTATATAGTTTTCTTTTCAGTTTAGGCTGAGGTAGAATAGGGCATAAATGAGATCCCCATAGTGAGGGAGTTCCCTAAGGTATTTCCTATAGAGATTAATGGACTACCCCTAGAGAGAGAGGTAGAGTTTCCTATAGACATTGTACTTAGGGCAGGTCCAGTGTCTAAGGCCCCGTATAGGATGGCTCCCACTAAGCTAGTTAAGCTTAAGAAATAGATAGAAGAGCTCCTAGAGAAAGGTTTTATCAGACCCAATGTCTCACCATGGGGAGCTCCAGTTTTATTTGTAAAAAAGAAAGACAAGAGCCTTAGATTATGTATAGATTACCAGGAACTCAATAAGATAACTATTAAGAATAAGTACCCTCTCCCTCGCATAGATGACCTTATAGATGAATTAGTAGGATCATCAATATTTTCTAAGATAGACCTCAAGTCCGGATACCATTGACTTAGAATAAAGGCTAAGGATATCCCTAAAATAGCATTTAGAACTAGATATAGGTATTATGAGGTTTTTTAGGTTGACAAATGCACCCGCAGTATTCATAGATTACATGAATAGAGTCTTCAGGCTATATTTAGACATATTTGTAATTGACTTCATAGATGACATCCTCATGTACTCAAAAAGTAGAGAGGAATATGAACAACACCTAAGATTAGCCTTGGAAACCTTGAGAGAGAGATAGTTATATGTTAAACTTAGTAAATGTGAGTTCTGGCTCATTGAAGTTCAGTTTCTAGGTCATGTGATCTCCCAGGAAGGGGTCACAGTAGATCTGCATAAAGTAGAGGTAGTATTATAGAGGGAGAGACCAAGGACAGTGATTAAGATTAAGAGCTTCCTAGGTTTAGTAGGTTACTATAAGAGGTTCATTCAAGGCTTTTCTAAGATAGCAATACCACTGACTTAGCTTACTAGAAAGAATGTGCCATTTGTGTGGAATGAAAAATGTGAGAGTAGTTTTCAAGAATTGAAGCACAAGTTAACCACGACCTCGGTTTTAGTACTCCTTGACCCTAGAGAGACTTTTGTAGTCTATAGTAATGCTTCAAAGAAAGGGTTAGGATGTGTACTTATGCAGAAAGGTTGAGTGGTAGCTTATGCCTCTAAACAGTTGAAACCTCATAAGGAAAACTACCCCACATATGACTTAGAATTAGTTGCAGTGGTATTTGCTTTAAAGATATAGAGGCATTACTTATACGGGGCAGCTATAGAAATTTACAGCAACCACAAGAGCCTCAAATATTTATTTGAACAGAAAGAGTTGAATATGAGACAACAGAGATGGTTAGAATTTTTAAAAGACTATAATTCATATTGAAATACCATACCAGTAAGGCTAATGTGGTAGCTAATGCCCTGAGTAAAAAATCCATACACATAGCTTATATGATGATCTGAGAGCATGAATTGATTGAGAGATTCAGAGACATGAGTCTCTCCTCCGAGGTGTAATCAGGGAAATTATTAATGAGTGAAACCCGAATAGAAAATAACTTGAGAGATCAGATAAGAGAGGCCTAGTAGACAGATGATCATGTAAGTAAGATTAGAGCCCAGATAGCCCAGGATAGCATTCAGGAGTTCAATCTGTCTGAGGATAACATATTGAGGTATAGAGATAGGTTGCATGTGCCTAGAAATACGGAAATTAGAGAGAAGATATTAGATGAGACATATAAGAGCAAGTACACCATTCATTCAGGCAGTAACAAAATGTACCAGGATTTGAAAAAAATGTTCTGGTAGCCTGGAATGAAAACAGATATAGCAGAATATGTCTCCTGATGTCTAGTATACTAGAGAGTGAAGATAGAACACTAGAAACTAGCTAGGTTGCTTCAACCCCTTGATATCTCGGAGTGGAAATGGGATAGTATAGCTATTGATTTTATCGTGGGTTTACCCAGGACATCATCGGGGTATGATGCAATATGGGTAATAGTGGATAGGTTAACAAAGTCAGCTCACTTTCTACCTATGAAAGCCACTTATACCCTAGATAAATTAGCCCAGCTATACATCAGGGAGATAGTTAGGCTGCATGGTGTACTTAAGAGCATAGTGTCAGATAGAGATCTTAGATTCACATCGAATTTTTAGAGATCCTTGTAGGATGTTCTAGGTACTAGACTTAGATTTAGCATAGCCTATCACCCTCAGATGGATGGACAAATAGAGAAAACCATCTAAACCTTAGAGGACATGTTGAGGGTGTGTGTCTTAGAAATGAAAAGGAACTGGGATACATACTTGTCTCTAACAGTTATCATGCAAGTATACAGATGGCACCGTATGAGGCATTGTATGAGAGGAAGTGTAGGTCTTTGATATGTTGGTTGAGCTAGGAGAGCGAAGCCTTATAGGTCCAAAATTAATGGACCAGATATTGAGACAAATAGAGACCATTAGAAAGAAACTTCTAACAGCCCAGAACAGACAGAAAAGCTATGCAAGTGAACGTAGATGGCCGTTAGAGTTTGAGATTAGAGACCATGTCTTTATTAGAGTGTCTTCAATCATAGGGATAGATCGGTCTATTAAGAGCAAAAAACTTAGTCCAAAATACAAAGGTCCTTTCCAGATTCTTGATAAAGTAGGACCTGTAGCTTACAAAATAGCCCTTCCCTCAAACTTAAGCCAAGTTCTTAATGTATTCCATGTTTCCCAGCTTAAAAAGTATTAACTCGACCCCTCACATATCATAAAATATAAAAATGTGCAGTTATAGGATGATTTGTGATATATAATATCACCATATCAGATCGTGAATGTTAGACTCAAGCAGTTACGGAATAAGATGATACCATTGGTAAAAGTGGTTTGGAAGGGGTTATCTCTTGAAGAGGCCACTTGGGAACTAGAGGATGATATGAAGAAAAAATATCCATAACTTTTCCCATAAGGTATGTTATCTAAATTTCGAGGACGAAATTTTTAAAGGGGAGAGAATTGTAATGTCCGATTTTCATTAAATGACGAAAACGAGTCCATTTTCAAAGCAAGTCCCCTGAAATGAATTAGTTAAGGTCCCAAAAAATTTGAGTAATATTCTAGGCTCTTAAAAATGAGAATCCTAGCCTCAGGTGGAAGAAAAGATGGAGCTAGAATGAAGAAACAAATTTTGATGGAAAACCTATGAAATGTAATGGCATTTTCGTAATTTTGAGTAATTTTTGGAATTCAAATATTAGGCTTTTTAAATGAAAGTTTTGAGTTCTCTGGGGTTCTTAGAGGCCTTGAAAACCATGGGAAGCCTCGGGACAATTAAATCCCCTCTAGTGGACATTTTTCAATATCAGTATACCTAAACTTTGACGGATTCATTCAAGAAGGTTTTAGCTCCGATTTGAGTGATTCCAAAGGCATTTTTCTAAATTGGTCACCTAAATTTAATAATGGAAAGGATGGTTCCAAAAAAAGGAGCTAAAACAAAAGAGAAACAAAAATGCAAAGAACGAAGGACAAAATTAGAATTTTTGAAAAAGTCACTTCTTCTTACCTATAAATAGGTGGCACCTCACACTCTCCCTCATTTAGCTTCCAATTATTCTACCTCAAATCAAAAGAAAAACCCAAGAAGAGAGGCACATCAAAGGAGGAAGAAGAAGAGAAGAAAATCTAAGCTTAAGGTACAGAAATTTGCTTGTTTTTCATGCTTTATCTTAGCCAATCTCTTCTCCTCTTTTTCCCTCTTCTCCTCCATCATTTTTTTGAAGTTTTGAGGGCTGTTTTGATGGAATAACAAAGGGGAAATTTTGAAAATTAAGTGAGGAGGCCAAGGAAAGCAAGAAACAAGCAATGAAGTTCAAGGAAAATAAGGTATCATGCAATCCCTTCACTTGATCTTCCTCCTCCCTTCTTTTGTGCATATTTTGTCCCATATATGGTCAGCCTTAGGGAGTCAAATTTTTAACCAAACCAAGGGTGAATCTTAGGTATTTAAGGGAGAAGAACAAGAATATGCAAAGGAAACAATAAAATAACCATTAGTTTTCAAGATGCAAATTCTAAGGTTTCAAGTGTTCCTTCTAAATTCTAATTTTGTGTGATAATTCCTAAGTCTAATTAAAAGTTCAAATGTTCTCCTAAGATCCCTAAGATGCTCCCCACATGCTTACTCCTTCAAGAAAACAAAGAAATCTCCATGAAGGCCAAGGAAGCCCTATGTCTCGGCCAAAGGGGGTTCTTGTAGCTAGGGAGAGTTTTAAATTTTTCTAAGGTCATTCTTGAGTCATATTTCATGAATGAAAATGAGGGGAGGCTTTGGAAAAAATTTAGAACACATAGAAAGTGACTTGGTGCTTTAGGTTCCATATTATGACCTAAAGAAGTAACATGTTGTTAAGCTCTTTGTTTTAATTCTTTGATGACTCCAAGAGGCCTAAAAGGAGTCAAGAATTATATCTGAAAGGAAAGAATGGAGCTTAGAAATTATTTGAGGGGTGTTGCTTCATTGGGTGCATTTATGGACTATAATGAGAGTTATAAAGCAACTTAGAGTCTAAACACGTTGTATGGCTTTAGAGATTGTTTCATAAATCTAATTGGCTTCCATAAGTTGTATCAAGGCCAAGAGAAATTATCTCCACAAGTTTGTGGGTGTGTGGTCGAAGCAAAGGAGGGAATTCCAAGAGAAAAAGTGTGTGATTGTATGCAAGGTTGTTCTCTCCACCTTCTCTCATGTATGGATGTGTGTTTAGCCTATCTTAGAATGTATTTATGTGTATTTTCAAGCCATGAAATGTATGCTAACATGATTTTATATGCCATGATTTCATGATGACATATTATGTTTTCAAATGAATGTATAATGTTTGTTTGAGTTTGCTTAAGTATGGAGAGGCCAAGAACTCTTATCCATGGTGAGGATGAGCCAAGAACCCTTAAGATTGGTTGAGACAAAGTAAAGAGTCTCCTAAAAGCAAAGTGGGCTCCCAAGAGTATGGTTAAGTCCAAGAATCTCTTAAAGAATAGGTGAGGCAAGTCCAAAATCCATGAGAAAAAGTGTGAGGCCAATCCATCCACTTGGTGAGCTCTTGGATGCTTTGTATGACTTATTCACATGCCAAGCTTCCTTCTTGAATGTTCATGACTTTCATGATATCCATGCATGCATTTTTAAGGCTTGCTTTGCATATATTATGTATGATTGAATGGAAGATGAGCTATTGGGATTCTTTGAATCTCATTCCCTCCTCTCCAATGATCTCACATGCTAGGTGGACTAAGTGGACATGGTAATAGAAGCCAACCACCTTGAAGGAAAGTGTTTGACAATCAAGTGCTTAAGTTTTACTACTTTAAGGCTATATTTGTGTCAATTGATGTAATCCTTTAATATATATGGTCTATAACCCCTTAGACATGTGTAATTATTATATTATATGATGTATAAATATATAGATATGATATATGAACCCTAATATAGAATTTGGGTATGTAATGCTAAGGTATGCATTTTGGAAGTTTAATGTAAATGTGTATAAGTGTGGATGAAAAGGCCAAAATGAGATGCATGAGGTTTCTCACCATTTAGGTAGCTCACACAAGTCTTAAATGTGCTTTTAGACTTGCCCAAAAGGTGCCAAAAGCAAAAGAAAGCCATTTGGCAATTTTGGTACCCTATATGTAGCTAATAATCACCATAATGGAACCCTATGTCACTTTTTGGCCAACTGAGCTCTTCTTGATCTAAGATTTGGCATGCAATTAGATCTCATTGAGGGCTTTTTCAAAAGCTAAAGAACATAATTTTTGAAGGTCTACAGAATATTTGATGAATTTTCAAAGTTGGCAATTTTTTTATTTTGGTCTGTTACACTATTCATTTGGTCCGAAAATGAATTCTGCCACATAGGGCTCAAATGAAGTCTAATTACCACAAGATGTTATACAAAGAAACTAGATATTTTCAGTAACTCGTGCCAACTAGAAGCACCTCAATTGGAGGTCTAGAGACGGAGATATAAATTTTTGAACATTCTATCTAGTATCAGGAGTTTTGCCAGACCTACGTTATTGTTCTATTAAATTCTGAGATTTGGACATGATGAACTGGTCTAGCGATATTTTTCCTCTCTAGTTAACATCCACAGATTTCCAGATTAGTATCATTTACATAGATTAGATTTTTGTGGAATTAATTGGACATTTTCAAAATTTGTTGCAGAATTCTATAACAGTTAGGCATATTTTTAGTGTGAAGTAGACATCTGTAGCTTTCCAAAATAACCAATAATGCATGTTTTCAATTTTCTAGATTTAGTTATGATTTTCTAATATGCTTCATTTTGGTTTTCTTGAGTTGTGAGCCATATGTTATGATGCAAATGAGTTTTATTCATGTAATTAAATATGATAATGTGTTGTAAGAGCTCACACAATTCACGTGACACCAAATGAAATTTTTAAACATGACACAACATGAAAATATTCATTATTTTATTCTTTTTCTTTACATTACCATGGAATTGATAATGTGAAGCCCATGAATGCCATGAAATGAGCTAGAATTTATGGTGTTATACCTCCAGTCTGAGACAATATCCACGAGGGCTCTATGTGGGGTTTGGTGTAACACCACAACTTTCTAGCTTATTTCATATTACTTCCATGTCTCATATCATGCAATTCATGGAGGAGTAAGAAAAATGGCATTAAAATAATAAATTTCTTAGCGTTACATCATGTATAAATTTTTCATTCGGTGTCCCGTGGATCATGTGAGCTCATGTATCACATTTCTATATTTAATTACATAGATACATCTCGTTTCTATCACCAAAATTAGCCTAGAGCTCGTGCAAAGCAAGGGAATGCATAAAATTCATAGTTTTTATTTCAGCTAGAATTTTCCCTTTTCTATCACAAATTTTGAAAAATAATAACTAATTCTAAAAAAATTAAAATCATATATTCTTTTGCCATTTTGGAAAGCTACACATGTCTACTTTATACTAAAAATATGACCAGGACATGAAACATCACACAAAAGATGTTTGATATTCAAAAATGTATAGAGATCTAATTGGCTACTAGTATTGTCATAGGTTTTTGCTACAAATTTAAAAAATGTCCAATTAATTTCACATAAATCTAATCCATGCAAATGATATCAATATAGAAAATTATAGATGTTAGCTAAAGGAAAAAAATAACTCTAGACCAGTTTAGGCACACTCAGGCATAAAAAACTAATCAAACAATAACCTGGGTCAATTTGGATGCCTGATATTGGATAGAAATTTCAAAAATTCATATCTCCCTCTCAAGGCATCCAAATGAGGTGCTTTTAGTTGTTACAAGTCACTAGGAATGTTTAGTTTCTCTCTATAAAATTTTGTGGCAATTGGACATCATTTTCCCCTTGAGTGACAGAATTCATTTTCGGACATAAGTGAATAGTATCATGAACCAATTTTAGAATTTTCCCAACTTTGAAAATTCATCAACTATTCCATAGACCTCCAAAAATTCTTCCCTTTAGCTTCCCAGAAAGCTCTTAACAAGATATAAATGCATGCCAAATCTTAGACTAAGAAGAGTTCATTTAGACAAAAAGTGATATAAGTTTCCAATATAGTCAATTTTGGTCCATATTAGAGACCAAATGTGTCCAAATGACTTCTCGTAGTATTTGGCACCTTTTGGTCAAGTTTAAAAGCATGAATATGACTTGTATGAACTACCCAAGTGGTCCCAATCCTTATGCATTTCAATTTGTCCATTCCACTTCCATTTATAAACAATTGCACAAAACCATCCAAGAAACCAATTTGCCATAACCTACTCATTTTACATTCTAATAATCACATAACATAGTTTCTCATTTATACATAACATATTAACATAATTACACATGCTTAAGAGGTCATAGGTCATATAAAATAATAGATTACATCATTTGCCATTCATAAAGCTTTAAAGTAACCAAATCCATGCACTTTAATGTCAAACTTTCATCTCTCAAGTGGTTGGCTCCTATTTCCTTGTTCTCTTGGTCCATCTAGTATGTTAGAACATTAGAGAAGAGGGGATGAGATTCAAAGAATCCCAATAGCTCTTCTCTCTTTCAATCACACATAAAGTATGAAAAACCATGTCTTACAGATGTATGTATAGGCATATTACATAACATGAACATTCAAGAAGCAATCTTAGCATGTGAATAAGTTATACAAGGCATCCATAGACTTGCTAAGTAAGTGGATTAGCCTCACCCATTCACTTGGGGATTTTATACTTGCCTCACTCAATCTTTAAGAGGTTTTTGACTCAACTTGGCTCTTGAAAGTCAACCTCACTCTTGGGAGACTCTTTACTTTGTCTCAACCAATCTTAAAGGTTCTTGACTCATCCTTACTATGGCTAAGGGTTTTTGGTATAACACCATACTTTCTTATCTCATTCTATGCTATTTTCATGCTTCAAACCATGCATCTCATATAAGGAGCAAAAGAAAAGGGGATAAAATAATGAATATTTTAGCGTTGCGTCATGTATAAAAATTTCATTCGATGTCACGTGCACTATATGAGCTCATAGATCATATTCTCATATTTAATTACATGGATACAACTCATTTTCATTGCCAAAAGTAGTCTACAACTCGGGGAAAGCAAGAGAGAACTTAAAATCCCATGAAGTAATTTCAGCTAGAATCTTTCCACTTCTATCACAAATTTTGGAAATTCATAACTAATTCTAAAAAATTCAAAATCACACAAACCATAGCTTTCTTGAAAGCTCTAGATGTCACTTCATAGTAAAAATAATTCTAGGACATGGACATAGCCTTTAGACCACGTTTAACAATAAAATAGCCACAAAGGTCTGGCTGTCCCTGGTACTAATATAGCTTACTATCATAAACTTTAAAAATGTCCAATTAATTCCAAAAAACTCCAATCCATGAAAATGATAACAATCTAAAAAGCTATGGATGTTAGCTAGAAGGAAAAAATAACTTTAGACCTATTTAGGCAAGTCCAGGCATCGAAAACTAATCAAACAATAACCTAGGTTAGTCTAGATGCCTAATACTAGATAGAAATTTCAAAAATTTATATCTCCCTCTCTAGACATCTAAATGAGGTGCTTCTAGTTGCCATGAGTCATTAGGAGTGTTTAGTTTCTCTTTATAAAAGTTTGTGGCAATTACACATCATTTTCCCCGTGAATGACATAATTCAATGTCAGACCAAAGCTACAATACTAGTGACCAAAATCAGAAAATTTTCCAACTTCAGCAATTCGCCAAATATTCCATAAACCTCCAAAATTTACCACTTAAACCTTCTTAAAATTTAGCCAAAGTTTGGACCAAGAAGAGCTTATTTGGATAAAAAGTGGTATAGCTCACCAAAATGGTCAATTTTGCTCTATATGAGATACCAAATGTGCCTAAATGGCCTCCTTTAATGTTTGGCACCTCTTAGGCAAGTTTAAAAGTATGAAAATGACTTGTGTAAACCGTACAAGTGGTTCTAAACCCTATGCATCTCATTTTGGGCATTCCACATCCAAGAATGCATAGTTGCATTAATCCATCCAAGAGTCAATTTGCATAATTCCATGGATTTAGTGTCACATAAGGTTTACATCATATTCATACATCATTTTACATTTGTTCATGGTCTTACATTACAAAAATAATATGGATAAACTCACTTTGACAATCAACTATAAATAAGGTTACATAATATATAAAATACAATCTCTCAAGGTCTTTAGCTTGCACTCTTTGTTTCTTGAACATCACTTAGGCATTTCAAGATAATGGAGGGAAGGGGAGTGAGATTCCTAGAATTTCAATAGCTCACACACCCATTCACACACACATTCAGGGCATATACACATCAAAGCATATGTATGGAAGGTTTGGCAATCATAAATTATGCAAAGTCATAATTTCCATGCCATTCATTCACATTCAAGCCAAGACATGCTCTAGGGACTTTTGGTTTTGCCTCACCCCATTTCTAGGACTTTTGGAATTGCCTCACTCTTACCCTAGGGACTTTTAACTTGGCCTCACCCTTCCAAGAGACTATTGGCCTTGTCTCACCCATGCCATGAGACTTTTGACATCTCCTCACCTTTATTAAAGGACTTTTGGCATCACCTCACCCTTACGAGTCATTTCCATAACCAAAGCCATTCAAGGAAACACATTGGTACCAATGTAAAGTCAAGGCATTGAGTGGAATATCATCAAGTCACAAGAACATATACAAGCATACAATAACATACATATGCATACAAGAATGTCAAGAGGATGAGATGGAGAGCTACCTTAGATTTATGCAAGCTTTTCTTGATCCTTTTCCTTCCCTTTTTTGACCTCACAAGTGCACCTAGGTGGGTCAATGTTCTCTTGGCCTAAACACCATAAACAACACACAATTACATACTTGAAGCAAGCTAAGACATTAAATTCCCCCTTGAATAGACACTTGGTTCCACAAGTGGCATAATGGTTCCATAAATGGCCTATTGAAGCAACTATCATATTTCAAGTTCTAGGCTCAATTCTCTTGTTATTTTTTGATTTCTTGGACTCATTTAAGGTCCTTGGAGCCCTCATTCACTTGCACAATTGGAAAACCAAGTTACTTTATAAGGCACCATTATGGATACCATTGTTCTATCTTCCAATTCATGGCTCCTAAATTTTTTCCAATGGTTTCTCCCATCTTCTAACATTATATAAAGTCCCAAACCAAGGCTAGAACAATTTAAAACATCCCTTAGCCTAATGAACCTAGCTTGATCAAAATATGCATCATAATGGAGGTTCATAGACTTTGTAATTTTTCCTTGATGGGAGAGCCACTTGGGTGGCTTTCTAAAGGTCTTAGGAGCTCAAGGAAATGTTAAAATAGCCAAGAAAAAACTTACACAAAATCATATCTTACAAAACCCTAAAGAAGCCTACACTTTGCTATCTTGTTTTCCACAGGCTTTCCTTGGAATTTCTTGCCATAATCCATATCCCCATGGACTAAAACCCTTGTTCCTCTCTTGTTTTTGGACAAAAATCCCCTCCTCCAAATGGTTCTGATTTAGGCCAAAACTCAAGCCAAGAGGAAGCAAAGGGAAGAAACAATTCAAAGTATGAATTACCTTAGATTTCAACTTAGTTTCAAGAGTCTTTCTCCTTGGTTTATTTCCCTTCAAAAATTTCAAACTGCCCCTTCAATATTTTGGATTAAAATAGTACCACATAGCTCAAATAAACCATGGAAAGAAAGTCTAGAAAGAGATGAGCAAAGTTGGAAGAAGGAAGAGAATGAAATTCTCAAAGTTTCCTTACCTTTCTTAGCCTTTTATCCCTCTTTTTGTTCTTCTCTTGGTGTGCCTAAAGGAGCTTCTATTTTTATGTATTTTAGGCAGGGAATTTCATGCTTAAGAAGATGGGAGAAGAAGGGAGAAGTGTATGGGAACTTCTAGAAACACACTTTTTCAAAAATTCTAATTTTATCCTTTTATAATAGCAACTTTGTTGCAGCTTCGTTTTAGCTCCTTTTTTAGAACTATCTTTTTAATTAAAAAATATAGGTTTCCAATTTAATAAAATACCTTTGGAATCACTCAATCTAGAGCTAAAACCTTATCGAATGACTTTGTTAAAGTTTAGGCTCACTGACATTGGAAAACGTACATTAGAGGGTTTTTACTGGTCCCGAGGCTTCCCATAGTTTTTGGGGCCTCTGCAAACTCTAGGCAACTCAAATTTCCCATTTAAAAAGCCCTCCTATGTGTTTTTCCAAAAGTTTCACTTATTTACGAAAATACCATTACGTTTCGTCAGTTTCCATTACAAATTATTTCTTTGTCCTAACTCTATTTTTTCTTTCCATCGAAGTGTAGAATTATCATTGTAGGAGTCTAGGACTCTATCCAAATTTTTTGGGACATTATATAACTTATTTAAGAGGACTTGCTTTTATACGACTTATTTCATCATTTTACAAAAAATTCCGTTCGTTACACTTAGCTTCACCACACTCAAGTAAACCCCAACAAATATCATAAACATTATTTAGAAACATAATGCATCATCTGGTACCATGGCATATGAAATCATGCTAGAATAATTTTCATGGCATAAAACACACATACACAAATTCAAATACAAGTCAAGCACACATTCATGCATGAAAGAAGGAGGAGTAAGCTACCTTGGATATAACCATATACTTTTTCTCTTGAATTTGCTCTCCCTTCCTTGGCCTCACATACACAAAGGTATGGTAATAATTTCTTTTGATCTAAACACAATTTATAGAAGTCAATTAAGTTCATAGAATAAATTCTAAGGCCACACAACTTCATCACACACTAACTTGGTCTATAAACCCCTTTATGTTTCCAAGAATGCACCTAATGAAGCAACACCCATCAAATAAATTCTAGGCTCCATTTTTTCCTTTCAAATATGATTCTTGACTCCTTTTAAGCCTCCTGGATTCATCACACAATTAAAATAAAGAGCCTAACTACATGTTACTTCCTTAGGTCATATTATGGAACATATAAGGCTGACTCACTTTCTATGGTTTCTAAATTTTTACCAAGGCCGCCCTTCATCTTCAATTATCATATATGACTCAAAAATGGACTTAGAATAAATTAAAAATTTTCCTTAGGTACCTAAACCCCTCTTGGCCGAAACTAGGAAGTATTATGGCATCAATGGACCTTGCTTTATTTTCTTGATAGAGGAAGCACATGGGGGGACTTCTAGGGATCTTAGGAGCTCATTTAAACTCTCATTTAGGTATAGAAATTAAGATATCAAATCAGATTTTACAAGAAATATATGAAACCCTAGAATTTGCATCTTGAATTTCCATGGTTATTTGTTAATTTTCTTTACATATTCTTATTCTCTACACTCTTTTTTCTAAGAATTACCCTTGGTTCTACCTAAAATATAAACCCTCCTATGACTTCTTGAGTGGGGAAAAACATGGAGAGAAGAGGAGCAAGGGGTAGCAACTATGGAAGAAGAAATTACCTTGTTTTTCCTTGTTTTCTCATTTGAATATTGTCTTCTTCGGTCTTTTTTCTTCAAATATGAATTTTTCCCTTAATTTCTCTCTTAAAATAGATTCATATAATTCAATATAATCATAAGAAAAGAAGGGAAATGAAGGAGAAAAGGTTTGGAAAGGAAAAAACATGAAAAACTACCAAATTCCTTGTCTTCCTCCTGTATGCCTCTCTCCTAGGGTTTCCTCTCTGATTTGGGGCAGAAACATATGAAGCTATGTGAGTGAGGAGGTGGGGTGCAATAAGAAATGTAACATCATAATTTCTAGCTTATCTCATGCCTTTAAATAACTCATTTCCAAGAACCATGAAAATTCTCAAATAAAAAGGCATTAAAAATATTGATTATTTTAGCGTTGCGTTGCGTATAAAAATTCTATTCGGTGTCATGTAGACCATGTGAGCTTATACACCACATTCTCATATTTAATTACATGGAAAAAAAATCATTTGCATCATCAAATGTGGCCTACAACCCATGGAAGTCAAAGGGGATCATGAAATACATATATATATTCATTTTCAGCTAGAATTTACTCATTTCTGTCACAAAATTTGGAAAATCATAACTAATTCTAAAAAAATTGAAATCATGTAGTCTTGGCCATTCTAGAAAGCTACACATGTCTACTTTATACTAAAAATATTTCTAGACCATAAAATCTGACACAGAAGATGTTTGACATTCAAAATTATCCAGAGGTTAGGTTCTCCACTGGTGCAGTCACAGAATTCTGTAGAAAATTTAAAAAATGTCCAATTAATTTCAAAAAAATCCAATCCATGCAAATAATAACAATCTAGAAATTTATGGATGTTAGAAAGAGGGAAAAAAACTTTAGATTGATTTAGGCATATCCATGCCTCAAAATTCAATTAAACAATAACTGAGGTCGGCTGAAGTTCTTGATACTGGAAAGATTCTTTGAAAATTTATATCTTCCTCTCTAGATGTCAAAATAAGGTGATTCTAGTTGGTATAAGTCACTAGAAATGTCTAGTTTCTGTGTATAAAATTTCATGGCAATTGGACATCATTTGGGCCCTATGTGATAGCTTTCATTTTTGGACATGAGTGAACTGTGACATGACCAAAACCAGAATTTTTGTCAACTTTGAAAATTTATCAAATATTTTCTAGACCTCTAAAAACTCTATTCTTTAGCTTTCCAAAAATTTCACAACAAGTTCTAATTACATGCCCAATCTTAAATCAAAGAGAGCTCATTTGGATAAAAAGTGACATAAGATTCCATTATGGTCCATTTTGGCTCCATATAGGATACTAAAATGTCCAAATGGCTTTTCTTGGGGTTTGGCACCTCTTGGGAAAGTCTAAAAGCATAATTAGGACTTGTGTGAGCTGTCCAAATAGTCCCAACCCTTATGCATCTCATTTTGGCCATCTCACTCACACTTATACACAATTCCATAATACCATTCAAGAAGCTACAATGCCATAACATGCGTAAATTGCATTCTAGTGATTACATAATACATTCTCACATTTATACATGATATATTATCATAATTATATGTGTGCATAATATCATAATACATATACATCCATTGGTTACATCTTTTGCCATTTGTATAGCCTTACAGTAACAAAATTCAAGCACTTTCATATCATCTTCTCATCTTCAAGGTAGTTGGCTTCCATTACCTTGCCCACTTGGTCTATTTAGCATGTTAGAACATTGGAGAGGATGGGATGAGATTCAAACAATCCTAATACTTCATCTCCCATTCAATCATACATAAAAGATGCAAACAAGTCTCATAAATGCATGTATGGTCATGTTAGCATGTGCAAACATTTAAGAGGCATTTTTATCATTTGAGAAAGTCATACATAGCATACAAAGGCTTGCCAAGCAAGTGGATTGACCTCACCTAATTTCTTGTGGATGTTGAACTTGCCTTACCCATTCTTTAAGAGGTTTTTTTACTCAACCATGCTCTTAGGAGTCAACCTCACTTTTAGGAGACTTTTTACTTTGTCTTAACTAATCTTAAAGGTTCTTAGCTCATCCTCACCATGGCTAAGGGTTCTTGGCCTCACCACACTTAAGCAAACCCAAGCACACATCATAAGCATCATATGAAAGCATATTGTAATATCATGGCACCATGGAATCAAATTCATGCTAGAACACTTTTCATAGCTTAAAAATACACATACACACATTCAACGACAAGTAAAGCAATCAATCATGCATGAGAGAAGGAGGAGTGAGCTACCTTAGATACAATTACATGCTTTTTGTGATGACCCTAATTTCTTATCATCATAATTAAGGTTAAACACGCGATTAATCATCATAGGTTATAAAAATGTGGAGAAATTTAAACCTTAAGGTGATTAGAGTCATCAATCATATGATTACATACACTTATATTTATAAGGGAATTAAACATCCATTTATAAGCCTTGGATTCTATTACTCATCAATTATAACTCATCCTAATGACTCTAGATTATCCCTTGTGATTAACATATGGAAAACCAAGGTTTTCTAGTTAATATAAGTGTTTTAGCATGTTTGCTGCGGCCTAATTACACTGAGCTGCGGCCAATTCCTTTCTGTTTTACCCCTTTCTTCATCACTAATTTCACCGCGGCAAAGAAGCCTCCTGGAACTTCCTTGCTCGCCTCTCGATATTGGTCGTAGCCAATTCCTCTCTGGAATGCTAGGGACATTTTCCTAAAAGTTCACCACAGCTAATTTCTCTCTGGACGACTCCTAGTTTGACCTCTCACATTTCGCGACGGCCAATTTACATTTCGCCGTGGCAAATTCCTCTCAGGCACTCTCCCTGGGCAACTTCGCTTCTATTGGCCGCGGCCAACTTGTAACACCATAACTTCTAGCTCTATTACATGCCATTTATAAGCTTCAAATCATGATTTCCATGAGGGCACATGAAAAAGGGGATAGAAATAATCGACTTTTTCCGCGTTGCGCTATATCTAAAAAATTCAATTCGGTGTCACGTGGACCATGTGAGCTTATACTATACTTCCTCATATTTAATTTTATTATTACAACTCATTTTCATCACAAAAACATGCCTACAATTCATGGAAACCGAAATGGAACTCAAAATAAGCAAGCATATTTTCGGCCAGATTTGATCCATTTTCTGACCCAACTTTGGAAAATCATAACTAAATCTAGAAAATTTGAAATCATAAAATCTTTGTCACTCTGGAAATCTTAGGATGTCTATGTCACACTAAAAATATTTCCAAGTCATATAATTCATCACACAGGACGTTTGATATCCAAAAAGCTACAGACTCGCTGGCTGCCTGGGTTGTGATTCGGGTTACTGATGTAAACTTCTGAAATTCATAACTAATTTTAAAAAAATTGAAATCACACAAATTCAGTCATTATAGGAATCTAAAAATGTTAAATTAACACTAAAAATAATTCTCGAATGAAACAGATACGTTTAGGTATCTGGAACTGATAGAACAATAATTGAGCTCTGGAGTCGCCACTGTTACTGACAGCAAACTTAAAAAATGCATAACTCTCTGCTCAGACCTCCAAATGAGGTGATCTCGGTGGCCATAGAAATATTATGACCTCTAGTTTATGCATATAAGATTTCATAAGCATTGGACACCATATGGCTATCAAGTGACACGAAAATCAAATTTGCCAGTATGAATAGTGCACATACCAGAAACCATGGAAAATCCCAACTTTGAAAATTCATCAAATATTCTATAGGTCTCAGAAAATTATGATCTTTAGCTTCCCAAAAAGCTCTTAATGAGATCTAATTTTATGCCAAATTTTAGGGCAAGACTAACTCATTTGGCAAAAAGTGACATAGGGTTCCATTATGGTCAATTTTGGCTTCATATTGGGTACCAAAATTGCCAAATGGATTTCCCTTGATCTTGGTACCTTTTGGGCAAGTTTAAAAGATTATTTGAGACTTGTGTGAGCTGCCCAAATTGTCCCAAACCTCATGCATCTCATTTTGACCATTCAACCCGCACTTATACACATAACCACCAAACTTTACATTCTCATACCATGGCATTCCATACTCAAAACATGTGCTAATAGTCATATATCATTTCCATATATCTAAACATCATCTAATAGTATGTTCATATATGTCTCAATGTTCTTAGTACATATACAACTTTATATACATGATGAACTATCATTATGGTTCCAAAAAGGAGCAAAATAACACATAAGCTTGTCAATTGTCTCTCTTCAAGGTTGTTGGCTCCCTTCACCACAATTGCTTGGTCTACCTAGCATGTTAGATCATTGGAGAGGAGGGGATGAGATTCAAAGAATCCCAATAGCTCATCTCCCATTCTATCACACATAATATGTGCAAGCAAGTTTCACAAATGTATGCATGGAGAAAGTAGAAATCATAGGCATTTTAAAAGCAACCTTAGCATGTGAATCAATCATACAAGACATTCAAGAGCTCACTAAATATTTGGATTGGCCTCACACTTCTCCTCATGGATTTTGGACTTGCCTCACCCATTCTTTGAACACTTTGGACTCAACCATACTCTTGGGAGCCCACTTTGCTTTTGGGAGACTCTTTACTTTGTCTCAACCAAGCTCAAGGGTTCTTGGCTCATCCTCACCCAAGAGAAGAGTTCTTGGCCTCTCCACATTCAAGCAAACTCATACAAACATCATTGGTTCATTTAAAATGGAAAAGGGAAAAAAATAACTCTAGACCGATTCAGGCATGCCTAAACCTTGAAACTCAATCAAATAGTAACTGAGCTTGGCTAGAGATCCTGATATTGGATAGATGTTTTGAAAATTCATATCTCATTCTCTAAACATTCAAATGAGGTGCTTCTAGTTGGCACAAGTCACTGGCAATGTTTAGTTTCTTTGTATAAAATTTCATGGTAATTAGACAATTTCAGCCCTGTGTGACAACTTTCATTTTTGGACCTCAGTGAACAGTGACATGACCAAAACCATAATTTTTTGCCAAATTTGAAAATTCATCAAATATTCTCTAGACCTTCAAAAATGATGTTCTTTAGCATCCTAAAAAGCTATCAACAAGTTCTCATTGCATGCCAAATCTAAAATTAAGAAGAGCTCATTTGGACAAAAAGTGACATAAGATTCCATTATGGTCCATTTTGGCTCCATATAGGATACCAACATGTCCAAATAGCTTTCCTTGGAGTTTGGCACCTCTTGGGCAAGTCTAAAAGCATAATTAGGACTTGTGTGAGCTTTCTAAATGGTCCCAACCCTCATGCATCTCATTTTGGTCATCTCACTCACACTTATACATAATTCCATAATACCATTCAAGAAGCTACAATGCCATAACATACTCAAATCGCATTCTAATGATTACATAATACATTCTCCCATTTATACATGACATATTATCATAATTACATGTGTTCATAATATCATAATATATATACATCCATTGGCTACATTTTTGCCATTTGTATAGCCTTATACTAACGAAATTCAAGCACTTTCATATCATCTTCTCATCTTCAAGGTGGTTGGCTTCCATTACCTTGCCCACTTGGTCCACCAAGCATGTTAGAATATTAGGGAGGAGGAGATGAGGTTCAAAGAATTCCAATAGCTCATCTCCCATTCAATCATACATAAAAGATGTAAATAAGTCTCATAAATGCATGTATGGTCATGTTAGCATGTGCAATCATTCAAGAGGCATTTTCATCATTTGAGAAAGTCATACATAACATGTAAAGGCTTGCCAAGCAAGTGGATTGACCTTACTGATGACTCCCTAATTTAGGATTAAAAAGGAATATATTTGACACTAAATTAGGGAGATAAAGTGCTTTTCTCTTGATTAATATGGTTAAATATGTATTTAATCAAACAAAATAAAGAAAGTGTTTCAATTGTAACATTTTTATCAATATGAGTCTCATTTTATGATTGATTTCAATTTCAGGGAAAAGTAGTAGATTGTAGAAAAAGTTGAAAATAAGAAAAGGAAGCTGAAAAGTGAAAATGCAGATGAAACAAGTCTTCTCGTTACAGCGAGAACAAATTTGTTGTAGCGATGTTACACATTAGCTGTAGCGAGGGAGACACTTTGCCATAGCGAAGTCGCGTTGCATAGAAATTCCAGGGAGCAACTCGCCATAGCGTGGCAGTAGCGAAAGCAGCAGAAATCCGAGAACTTATAAGCTCTCGCTATAGCGAGAGTCATTCCTCGCCATAGTAAGATCGGCCTCTGAAATGCACAGCTTTGATTTACAAGCTAAAAAAGAGAAGAAGAGGCTAGGGTTCGATATTCAGTGAGTAAGAGGAGTTCTGGCTGACTAGGAAAGAAGAAAAACGCACAAGAGGTGTTAGGAAAGCTCTATACTGATCGAAAAACCATTGATTCTGCCGTTTATTCTTCTGATTAGGTGTTTCTACTATATCTTCCCTCCTAGTTGATGATTGTTGACATGTTTACTGAAATTGTTTATGGATTTCAAGCCATGAGTGGCTAAATTTTGTAACCCTTAGGGATTCTATAAACCTTTAATTTTTAGAGATTGTCTCCCTTAATACTATGTTGGATTCTTGAAGTTTTTAATGTTTAATCTGAATTATAGTTTCATTCTATTGATTGGTCTCCTTTAGTTTGATTATGGGTATAGTAATTAACGTTTGAAAGAAGGGAATTGCTTATAGACCATTGATTAAGCAATCTAGGATTAGATATAGTCTAATTTGTACTTGAGATAGAAATATACTTAGGGGCCCTAGGTAGTCTGGATAAGGTCTGAGCATAACTGACTATTAACTACTCATTTGAGACATTAAAGAGTCAAGTTGATATAGGGGTTAAATGGATCGAAAGACATTTATACCCAATTAGACCTTTGACTCTAAAATTGACAATAAGCTAACTAATACAAAGGGGATGATTGACATTGTGTAAAGAGGGGATTAGAGTTCCTAGGGTGTCTTTAATTGCTTAATTTCAAAAAAACCCATCTTTCATTATTTCTAATTGCAATTGAATTAATTTTTATAAAAACCCAATTACAATTTGATTCGTTTAACTAAAATGAACATAAGAACTCTAATGCCTAGTCACCAATCGTACTGATTCTTTGAGGGAATGACCTTAATTTATCACATACTATTCTTACGACCTGTACACTTGCGGTGTCATTATTCTAGTGAGCATCACTCACCCAATTTCTTATGGATATTGGACTTGCCTCACCCATTCTTTAAGAGGTTCTTGGACTTAACCATGCTCTTGGGAGTCAACCTCACTTTTGGGAGACTTTTACTTTGTCTCAACTAATCTTAAAGGTTCTTGGCTCATCCTCACTATGGCTAAGGGTTCTTGGCCTCACCATACTTAAGCAAACCTAAGCACACATCATATGAAAGCATATTGTAACATCATGGCACCTAGAATCAAAGTCATGCTAGAACACTTTTCATAGCTTAAAAATACACATATACATATTCAAAGATAAGTAAAGTAAACAATCATGCATGAGAGAAGGAAGAGTGAGCTACCTTGGATACAATTACATGTTTTTTCTTTTGTATCCAAGCTCCCTCTTTCGGCCACACACACACAAAAGTGTAGGGATGATTTCTCTTTGCCTAAGCACAATTTCTTGAAGCCAATTAAGTTCATGGAATTAATTCTAAGGCCACACAACTTGCTTAGATACTTGCTTAATCTATAAACCTCATTATGGTTCCATATTTGCAACTAATGAAGTAACACCCCTCAAATAAATTCTAGGCTCCATTCTTTTCTTTCAAATATGATGATTAACTCCTTTTAAGCCTCTTGGAGTCATCACACAATCAAAACCAAGAGCCTAACTACATATTACTTCTTTAGGTCATATTATGGAACATAAAGTACCAACTCACTCTCTAAGCTTCTTAAATTTTTTTCCAAGGCTTTCTCTCATATTTATTTATCATATATGACTAAAAAATGGGCTTAAAAAATTTAAAACTCTCTCTAGGAACCCAAACCTATCTAGGTTGAGACTATGCATGATTTTGGTTTCTTTGGACTTTGCTTGGTTTTCTTGATGGAGGAAGCACATAGGGAGACTTCTACGGATCTTAGGAACTCATTTAAGCTCTTATTTTGGCCTTGGAATCATTATACAAAATCAGATTTTATAAGGTGCACTTGAAACCCAATAAATTGCATCTTGAAATTCCATGATTTTTTGTTAATTTCCTTTGCATATTCTTAATCTCCACACCTTTTTCCTTAAAATCACCCTTGGTTCTGGCTAAAAATCAAACCCTCATAGGGTTTCTTAAGTAGGGCTAATGGAGGAAGGGAAGGAAGAGATATCAACCATGGAAGAAGAAATTACCTTGTTTTCTTACTTTTTTTCACTTAAATCTTGCTTTGTCCAAGCTCCTCTCTTCAAATCTAAAATTTCCTTAATATCTCCCTTAAAATAGATTTATAAACTTCATTTTAATCAAAGAAAACAAAGGAGAATGGAGGAAAGGAGGTTTGGATGGAAGAAAGCATGAAAAACTACCAAGAAACCATACCTTAAGCCTTTGATTTCTCTTTCTTCTTCTTTCCCTTTAGTGCACCTAAACCCTAGCTTCCTTCTTTAAAATTGGACAGAAACAATTGTGTCTAAATGAGTGAGGAACGGTGGAGCCACCTATTTATAGGTGGAGGAGAATGGCTTTTTAAAAAATTCCCGTTTTGCCCTTCGATTTTGGCATTTTAGTTTCTACTTCATTTTAGCTCCTTTTTTAGAACCGTCTCTTCCATTATAAAATTTAGGTTCCCAATTTAGTAAAATGTCTTTTGAATCATTCAAATCGAAACTAAAACCTTCCCTAATGAATCTGTGAAAATTTGGGTACACTGACATTGGAAAACATCAACCAGAGGGGATTTAACTGTTCTGAGGCTTCCTATGATTTTCAGGGTCTCTAAGATCCTTAGATAACTCAAAAATTTCATTTTAAAAGCCCTCCTATGTGAATTCCAAAATTTACTCAAAATTTTGAAAATGCTATTATATTTCGTAAGTTTTCCATCAAAATTTGTTTCTTCATTCTAGCTCTATTTTCCCTTCTGTCTGAGGCTAAGATTCTTATTTTTAAAAGTCTAATGGTATCATTTTCAAGGATTAGATTTTTATGGAATCAATTGGACATTTTCAAAGTTTTCTATAGAATTCTGTGATAGTTCCAGAATGCAGTTTGACCTTTGGACCTTTTCGGATGTCAAACGTCCTCTATGATGGATGTTATGGTCTGGACATATTTTTAGTATGACATAAACATCCATAGCTTTTCATAATAACCAAGAATGTATGTTTTCAATTTTTTGAGAATTAGTTATGATTTTCCAAAGTTAGTGGCAGAATTGAGCAAATTCTAGCTGAAATGTAATAAGTATATTTTAAACTTCTCTTCATGACTCTTGAGATGTAGGCCACATTTTATAATGCAAATGAGTTGTATTCATGTAATTAAATATAAGAATGTGTTGTATAAGCTTACATGGCCCACGTGGCGTAGAATGGAATTTTTATATACGATGTAATCCAAAGGAATGTATTATTTGCAATGGATTTCTTACTTCCTTCATGGAATATATCACATAAGCTTGTAAATGTGATAGAAATGAGCTAGAAATATATGGTGTTACATTTATTGGTATTAGAGCCTGGTTCCAGGCTCTCTTGGATTAGATTTTGGCTTAAGGATGTAGCAGTTAGGCTATAAAGGCTTGAATGAATGGGTAGAGCCTTGCATGAGACATTTTAGGTGTGTGAAGATTGCTTGTGGCTTATTCATGACAAGTAAGTTATAGAATGGTCTTAAAATGGTTAGTGGACATCAGGAAAGAGTGGCCTCTAGAGTAGATTAAGCAGAGTTAACCGTGAGCAGAGTTGAGTGATCTAACAACTAAAACTTGATGAGATATGATAGCTGGCTGGGATCAGTGGCAAGCCCTAGATATAAATGATAAGAAATGATCTCATTGATATGAAGAGGCTTGCTAAAAAGAGTATGTGAGGCCAAATTCCCCTGGTAGCCATACTCAAGAAATTCCTGTGACGACCCTAACTTCTAACCATTATAATTAATGTAAAATATGTGATTAATAACCATAAATTAGGGTTACAAGACATTAAGACTAATTAAATTCGAAAAATGCGAGGAAATTTGAACCTTAATGTTGTTAGAGTCATTAATCAAACAATTACAAGCATTCATGTACACAAGGAAACAAATGCTCATTTTATAGGTCTTTGATTCCATTACCCATTAATTCTAACTTACAAGAATCTTCTACAAATGTTTCTAAGACATCCCTTGAGGCTACCATATGAAAAACTAAGATTTCTAGGTGAATATAAGTGTTTTAGGATGTTTGTCATGGCCAATTCCCATTTAGCTGCGGCCAATTCCTCTTGGGTTCACTCCTTACATTATCACTTGTTTCCCTATGGCTTGGATCTTCATTGTGGCTAACCTACATGGCACTGCGGTGCAGAAGCCTCATGAAACCTACCTCGCTCGCCTCTCGCTATTGGCCTCGGCCAAATTTCTCCTTTTACCATGGCTAATTCCTCTCTGGAACGCTCGACAAATTCTCACAAAAGTTTGCCGCAACCAATTCCCATTTAGCCACAGCAAATTACCCTCTGGACGACTCCCAGTTTTGCCTCTCACATTTTACCACAACTAATTCCACTTTTCCCCATGGCGAATTGCTCTTTGGTACTCTCCCTGGCCAACTTCACCTCTATTGGCTGTGGCCAACCCCATTTTGGCCCCTGCAAAATGTCTTTTGATCCTACAACTCCTAACATCTTATCTCATACTCTCCACTCTCCCTCCAATGACACCCTAGGGCCACTCTACCTTAATTGTAAGGCTCGAATAGTTTTCATTAGCCTAATTTATCCAGTTAATCTATCATTACTAGTTCAAGATTTAAGAGTCAATTTCTTTTCTCTAATTACCCTCTATCAGTAAGTCTATAGAGTAACAATAATAGGAATTCATGAACTATCAGTAGTTATCATTTGATACACAATCAGTGGGGGTTCCATACATTGATGGTTCATATCAATATCTAAAATATCACATGATTACATTTCCAGTAGTAAGCCATATCATAGTTCAACAAAGCTCACAACAGATATCATAAATCCATACATCAAATGCCAAACTAAAGTAAGGCCCACTCCTCAATAGATACTTGTTATATTATCAAAATACAGACTCCTGCACTTGGCAACATGATTACATGATGATGTTATATAGAGGTTAACAAAATTAGCATCTACTCTATTCCACTTAGACCAAATGTAGCTCCCTACACTAGGCCTCAGCTCATGGATATTCATCTACTTGCTTGCCCTTATCCTTACCTAAAGGACCTTCACCTGAAATTGTAATCCCATGAAATGGGGTGAGATGCAAATCTCAGTAACCAAGGCAAATTCCATCATACATTCCAGTTTAATTAACATATATGCATAATTTCACATAAGCATCAGAAAACATACCAGTCATATCAGTAAATGAAATAATTAGGATATCATGATTACTATCCTATACTAGCAATCATATTTCCACATGTTAAAGGCCAATAACACTGGAAGATGCCTGTCTACGGCACCTATTCCCCATTGAGCACAACTAAGGCTCAGTGCATCTGGGATTTGATTATAACCCAGTGCCTAATTGAAGTACATGCACGAGTGGCAGCTGCACCACAATTCCACCATGGACTCACAAGGTCTAATCACAATACAATAGATAGCCAACCAATTCATTTAGCATTTCAAATATTTCATGTATAGTAAATATGAAATTAAAGTAGATATATGCATGGAATTAATATAGTCCTGGTTACCTCACTTGTAGACAATCCTCTAAGAGCCAATTGAGTGCTACTTCAGCCTATGAACACAAAACTAAGCTATTACTATCCCTAATCACAATTTGTATCAGCAAACCCATCACTTAAAGAGTTAAGCTATATAAGACTACTCAGAAACACTTATCCAATCAGCACTAAACCAAATTCGGATTTGGTTGAGCCTACCCCAGAAACCTTAAACAACACCTCAAATTCTGAGTAAATTCGCATAAAAACAATACCCATATTATAAATTAGCTATAGGGGTCTTAAACTAGCAAAACAAGCATTAAAATGGAGAGTTTATACTTACCTAACAACACCCTTAGTCCCAACCTACGAAATTTGACCGTGGAAACATCAAATGGCAAGTTTCAAATTTTGAGTATGGTGAAAATACTCCAAATGAAAAACTAATTAGGCCAAAATGAAGAGAAAGAGAAGGGGGTTAAGTTATATAACTATTATCTTGGCTGATTTTGAGCTTAGAAGTGAGAAATGATGGATTTCTTACCCCAAACCCTAGCCTCCCTTCAAACCTCCGAAAATGGATTATGTTCTTGTGTTTCAGCAAAATGAGGAAGGGGCTAAAGTGTTTAGGGTTTTAGTTGGGTTTGAATTGGGTCAAAGGTGGGTCATGGGCTAACCCAAGGGTCCAATTGCAAGTGGGTTCTGATTTAAACCTTGTTGGGCCAGCTTTAATCTCTTGGGCTGCAGAAATGTAATTGGGCCAAACCAAGTTTGAAGAACTCAATTGATTTGAGTTTGTACAAGGGTTATTGGGCTAACTATAAAAGCTTATAAAAGGTGGATCTTGGGCCTTTATCACATTAAATCAAATTGGGTCTGCACCTAACTTATTGGGCCTTCATTAGCCTCTTATCATGATATCCTACATTAATTTGGGCCTAGGTGAAGTTTTGATCCCAATTAAACCTCAAACTCATTTTAATAATTTATTTCTTTAAAATTTTCATTCACTTAACTTACCTGATTACTCCATATTAATTATTCTTAATTAACCCAAATCCATGATTAACACCTTAATTGATTTTGCGGTGTTACAATTCCCAGCTGTCTCATATAACGCAAAGACGAGTAGTGATGCAGAACGGTATGAGATGAGACTGCAGCTGCACAAGACCAATTTAGAAGGGAAATGAGAAGATAGTTACCCCTAGTCATGACACCCAAATGTCTAGATAAGTATTAGAGCCCGAAAAGCTAATTCCCTTAGGCCAGAGGTTTAAATTACAAGCTACACCCTAGAGCCCAATAGCCCTGAAATGACAGATAGTTATGTATGAATGAAGCAAGAGGTAGAACCCTCTAGCTTGATGACAGGCTAGATATAGAGGCAATGAGGCTCGGGTTAGTAACTAAAGATGAAAATCTAATCCCTGAAAAATAATCCAATCAAAGGCCAATTAGTTGCTTAGCCGCGACCAATTATTCCATAGAAACAGTGAGGCAATCCAAGGAGTTCCTCACTACCGCCAATTAAGAAGTTAGCCACCACCAATACTTAGATAGAAAAATTAGGATGAACCTGAGGCAAATTAGCCGTGGTGAATGATGTGTTAGCCACGGCGAAGGGCACTGTAGATGCCTTGTTGATCACATTTAGGCCAACTTAAGAAAGGCGTTGATAAGGGGTCAGATAACTTACAGAGAGCGGGAACCCCTAGTATAAGTAGAGGAAAGGAGTAATAAATAGTTATAAAAGATCAATAAGAAATCTATGGGCTAAGTAGTTGAAATTAAGGAAAAAGCTCAGCAGAGAGAAAGTTACTCAGGGATGAGGCCCACCTTTAAGGCATTGACTCCAACCTAGGGTATTATCCTGTGAGACATTGAATGATGTTAGTGTAGCCTCGAAATAACATAAGATAAGACTACTAGCATCGAGGCACATAATGAGTGGCCTAGAAAAGTGTACCTAATAAGTAACACCTACAGGCAAGTATGAGTAACCCAGTAATAGAGACTCAGAAAAGAATAAAAATAGTTAGTAAGCTACAGGTCCGATGAGATGGCTAGCCTAAGCTGAGCATAAACTGAAGCCTAGGGAAGATGACCAGTATCATCGTTTCAGGTGAGATATGTAAATGAAAGGTTCAGTGAAAGTTCTCCCTGAATTGAGAAAGGAAAGATAAGACATTCTCATGTCAGGTAAAACCACCCAGTAGTGGTTAGTAATTTCCCCTAGATAGACCCCCATGAGTCATAAAGTATAGTGATAAGGGAAGCAAGGAAGTGTTGAGAAACTAGTTACAAAAAAGATACCCTCACTTTAGTAATGATTAAATGAGGAAGCTAAGCCCAGTAAAGTATATAGACAAGGGTCCAATATTAGATGAGCTCCCTAATATGAGAATGTAGGGGTTAAGGCACATGCGTGACTAGAGCACCTAGTAGAGCATAAATTTTCAGTGAGATAGAATCTAGACATTGAGAGTATACGTTTTAGATTAGGTTAGCAAAATCCTAAAAATAGTATACTGTGCTCCTGGGGTAAAGCTAAAGAGGCTGAATAGAGAGAAAGCCTAGCTCTAATCCAAACATGGAGATAAATTGAGATAGATAGTTAGTACCTTAGTACCTTCACGGAAGTTCAAGAGAGCTAGAGACTGCCTAAAAAGGTGAGCTGTAACACCCCGAAATTAATTAAGGTGTTAATCATGGATTAAGGTTAATTAAGGATAATTAATAGAGGATAATTGGGCAAGTTAGTGAATAGGTATTCTATAGAGATAAAATTATTAATCTGGGTTAAGAATTTATTTAAGATAGAAATTTACATCTAGGCCCAAATTAATAAATCATAATAAGAGGCTAATGGAGGCCCAATGAATTAGAGGTAGACCCAAACTAATTTAATGAGATAGAGGCCCAAGACTTATCTTGTATAGGCTCAATTAAGTGGCCCAATTACTCTTGTGTAGACCCAAGTCCTTGAGCTCTCTAAATTAGGCCCAAACCCAATTAAACTTCAGTAACCCAATGTGTGAAAACTGGCCCAACAGAATTATGCAGCCCAACACTTAAAAACTGACCCAATAAGCAAAATCTGAAACCCAATTGGATTTGGACTTGGAGCAACCCATGACCCAGCCTTTTGACCCAACTTAAACCCATCTAAACCCTAATGCTTCAGCCACATTTCCCTTCATTTGCTGAAACACAAAAATAGAAGAGAAATTCGGAGGTGAGGAGAGGAGGCTAGGGTTCTTGACTTAATTCCATCTTTTCTCACATTTGGAGCAAGATTTAGCCAAGGTAATAGTTATACAACTTAATCCCCTCATCTTCCTCTTTAATTTGGTCCAATTAGCTTTTCATTTGGAGAGATTTCATTATACCCAAAATCTGAAAGGTGAGTGTTTGGAGGTTTTCTTAGTGAAATTCGTAGGTTGAGGTTGGGGTTGGTATTAGGTGAACTTAAACCCCCCATTTTGATGCTTTCTTTGTTGGTTTGAGACCCCCATAGCTGATTTATATTATGGGTACTAATTCTATACGAATTTGCTTAGGATTTTGGGTGAAACATTGAGAATTCTGGTGGGAGACACTTGAATCCGAATTTGGATTTGTGGTGGCTGTTGCAATTGTCTGCAAGTGAGGTAACTGGGTTTACATCAATTCCATGCATATGTCTGTTTAAATTTCATATTTGCTATCTATGAATGATTTGAAATGTTGAATGAATTGGTTGGCTATCTATTGTATTATGATTGGACCTTGTGAGTCCATGGTGGAGTTGTGGTGCGGCTGCCACCCGTGCATGTGCTACGATCGAGCACCGGGTATGATCAACCCCAGATGCACTGAGCCCTGGTTGTGCTCAATAGGGAGTAGGTGCCGTGGACGGGCCTTTCTCGGTGTTAATGGCCTTTAACATGTTAAATATATGATTGCTAGTATGGGATAGTAATCATGATAGCCTAATTGTTTCATTTGCTGAAATGACTGATATGATTCTGATATGGATTTTGATTTATGCATATATGTTGATTAAACTAGATTATGTGATGGAATTGCTTTGGTTACTGAGATTTATATCTCACCCCGTGTTGTGGGATTAATATTTCAGGTGAGAGTTCCTCGGGTAAGGATAAGGGTAAGCAAGTGGATGAAAATCCATAAGCTTCAACCTATGGGGAGATGGCTACACTTGGGCTGACTTAGCTAGTATAGATGCTAATTTTGTATTCCTTAATGTATAGCATCATCATGTATCTGCATTGCCAAGTGTAGGCTTGAACATTTGATTTATTGAGAATGTATGTACTAAAGGGTTAGACCCCCTCTTGACTTAGTATTTGATGTATGGATTCACATGATCCGCTGTAAACTTTGTTGACCTATAATATGGTTGTCAATGGAAATGTAACTCTTGAGATATTGGTATGAACCCCCATTGTATGGAACCCCTATTGATTGAGTATTAAAGGATAGTTGCTGGTAATTTATGTATATTTTGTTGTTGCTATTTTATAAACTTGCTAATAGAGGGTGATTAGAGAACGGAAATGGGCATATAAGTTTTGAATTGGTAATGGAAGAATAGCTAAGTAAATAAGGTAGATAAGTGTCATTAGAGCCACATAAAATGAGGGGAAGTGACCTTAGAGTGTCCCTAAGAAGAGAAATGGAGTGCAAGGGGCGAAATATAGGGAAAATAGCTACAGAAGGGAGTCACACCGCGGCCAAGAAGGCTTCGCCACGGCCTAGGGAGTGACAGTGGCAAGGGACGCCGCGGCTTGAGAAATCTCGCCGCGGCGCGGAGTGAAAATAATCGCCCAGGGGGTGACAGAACGTAACCTTGCCGCGGCGCAAGAAGTCCCGCCGCGGCGCGAGTCGAGAAAATTAATTAGGGAGGTTACAGTAGCAAAACTCGCCACGGCGCCACATAGGTTGGCCGCGGCGCAGGTCCAACTCGCCTCGGCGAAAGTCAGGAAATTTCCCGAGAGTAACTTGGCCGCAGCGCAAGTATAAAAACTTGATTTTTGAGCTCAAGAACCCAACTTAGCCGCGGCGAGAAGGTCCCAAGTCGCGGCGCAGGTCCCCAAACTCCTATATTTGACCTAGAAACCCTAATTTCATTAAGGCTAATGTTAGGGCATGGTATGGGGACATTGGTGAGACGTTTTGTGGGTTGAAATTGATTAGTGGGTGAATCCTAAATCTTTAATAATGGTACAAACCCTTGATGCATGTTCCCGTATGGTTGTTAGTTGATGATCCTAGTGGTATCAAGGTTTTAAATTTTTCTATATTTATATTAATGTGATTAGTTGCAACGACTCCAAACCTTGATCATTATTTATTAATCATGTATTTAACTATAATTACCGAGGTTAGAACTTAGGGTCGTCACATGAGCCTTGTGCTATGTAAAGAAAAAGGGTAAGCTAAGAGCGCGATAGAATGAAATTCCTGAGATTATATGAAATAGAATCCTTTTTACTAAGGGATGGCCTAAATAAGAGCAAAATAAGAGTATTATCAAAAAATAGACTCCTTTGATGTTATAGAGAGTGAATAAGTGGAAGAACCCCGGGAAAATGCAGGTGCTCTTGAGCGTAAAGAAACCTTAACTAGTAATAGAAATAGCCAGTAGTAGAATAACTTTTTACCTAAGTAAGAGGATAAGAAAGGTAGAAAGAGAAGATATGACAGTGTTCAAGCCGAGAACATATTAGATTGAAAATAGATATTTAGTTAATGTGCTTGAGTACTTGAGAAAGCACATCTATCCTTGGCATAGACACCCTTCTAGCATGATAGCGCTCGAAGCAAAAATAGCGGGGTAATACAGAGAGATCTCGAGATGTAGTAGAGGAAGAATCCTACTTTTCCTGAGTACTCTAAGAGAATAGGGCTAATAGAGAAAAGTAAGAGAGGGATACTTTAGATTGTTAGGAAACTTGCAATATACAAGCATAGTGGCCTTGAGCTCAGTCATGAGACACCTGTGTATTAGTATTTGATGTTATGGTTTGCTTGCAACAATGGTCACATGATATTAGGCCTGATCAACCTAATAGTAATGTGACTTTAGTGCGCAGCAAATGATGACATCAATCACCAAAGTGTCCCGATAATCGAAAGGTATCTTAGTTAGTTAAAGAACAAAATGAGTTAGAAAAAGGAAGTAAAGATAATCCAAGGAATATCAACATAATAAGAAAAGCATGCAGACAGGAATCCCTAGTAGAGAATATTCAAATTCAGTATGCATAGTCTGAGTCCCTTCTACTATATGTAAATGAAATGAATAGGAACCAGTGCATAGCCTCTCTCCTACTAGACATGTTAACCACACTCAAAGTGTGAGATGCCTTAATGCTAAAGCACATAAAAGTAGAACATGGGCATAGTTAGAAATTGCAGGATATGAGAGGAAAGGATAGCCGAGTATAGTTAGAGTTAAAAAAAATGTCTAAGTGAAAAAGGGGTTGAAGTGGGAATCTGAGGATCCTATGAGAAGCGATGAGTGAAAATTGAAATGCTTCGTAGTATCGATATGACAGGATCCTAGAGAATCAGATGACATAGAACCTACTTCGCACGAAGAGCATGATGTACTTCTGAGTTTGGCCTCAGCTATTATGAGCAATGGTAACCAGACTTAATGAGCATGTGTTTTACTGTCAAATACAGTAATCTTAGGCTTTGACATCTCCCAGAGATGGATCGTAGTAGATCCCAGCATAGCACAACGAGTTACAATAGACCCTAGCAGGGCTCTAAGAGGTAGATCCCACAAAGTTACAAAGAGCCCTAGCCACAGCATGATAATTCTCTGGTTAGATGACAGCCTAAAATAGTTTTACAGAGTAGTTAGTCTTAGAGACCAGTATAGTTTCAGTTAGCTTTCATCTCAGAGACTATAGATCTCTTGAGTCTAGTAGACTATTAGTAGACTGTTGTCACAGAGATATGAAGGCTTTACTGAGACAGTTAGATCACTAACTAGCTCTTTTTAGAGATGAGCATAGTATATGAGATGAGAAAAGCAAGAAATAAGCTTTCTAGAGTTAGAGTCAGATGAACCACTACCTAGCAGGCAGTAGCCTTGACCGAGAGATAGAGAGATGCATGCTAGCTTATGTATTTAGAAAGGGGCCAGGTGCAGTTTTTATATAAGGTAAGTGGTACAGTACATCTTTAGTGAGCAAAACTATCAGAATAGCTAGTATTCCACCAGAACTCAGCAGTAGTCAATGGTAGTAGCTCTTCAGTGCCAGTATGAGATATATGTTAGGCTAATTAGTATTGAAATGAGGGGCTATAAAATGCCACTGTAAGTGGGCAAAGAAAATGAGAAAAAGTCCCTACCTACAGATACATGAATAGTAAACAAAGAAACCGGGATCATTAAAAGCAGAAACTCTTCAAAAGAGTTGTAATCCTAGTAAGTAACTAAGTTATGAGGCCTATGCTAGAAAGAAATGTGAATTGTAATCATGGGATGAGCTGGTAAGAAAGAACATAAAGATAAACAGTAGATGGAACAGGTAAATAAGCAGACAGACAAAAACCCTTGACGACTATAATAATCTGAAAAGATGATGAGATGTTATGAGAAGCCATTTAGAGAGGATATAGGAGACGTGATCTAGAATAAGTTACCTCCTAAAATTTGTAAATGAATCTACTGAAAGAAATGTTAATCCTATGAACGGGTTAATATTAACCCGATGTGATTAGTAAGCTCTCCCAAGATAGGCCTTCAGAGTTAGAAATTTCTTTCCCTATGAGAAAGAACTAACTAGTGTTTTATAGCAATAAAACCCTTATTAAGAGCTAGTAATAAAAGTTCCCTGACTAAGAGAAAATTCAAAAGAATGAAATCGCTCAGAAAGCGTATAGAGCTAGGAAGAAGGGAAAGAAAAGAACAGTAAGCTAGAAAAGAAAAAGAATAAGAAGAAATTATACCCCAAATTTCGAGGACAAAATTTATTTAAGGGAAGAGAAATGTAATATTTAGTTATCTGAAAATCTGAGAAAACGTGAGAAACATAACGTACAATTTCTCTGTCAACGAATGAAACTTACCGGATACAAAAGGAAGTCCCCTGAAATGAGATAGTTATGGTCCCAACAAATTTGGAAAGTATTCTAGACTTATAAAAATGAGAACTCCAGGCTCAAATGGAAATAAAAAAAGAAGCTAGAATGAAGAAAAAATTTCTTAAGAAAAGCTTACAAAATGTAATGGCATTTTCGTAATTTTGAGAAAATTTTGGAATTCACATAGGAGAGCTTTTTAAATGAAAATTTTGATTTCTCTAAGATTCTTTGAGGTTCTAAAAATCATGGAAAAGCCCCGGGACAGCTAAAACCCTTCCAGTGGATATTTTCAAATGTCAGTGTACCTGAACTTTGACAGGTCTATTCGAAAAGGTTTTAGCTCTGATTTGAGTAATTCCAAAGGCATTTTACTAAATTGGGAACCTAAATTTCATAATAGAGAAGACGGTTCTAAAAAAGGAGCTAAAACAAAGGAGAAATGAAAATGCCAAGAACGAAGGACAAAATTAGAATTTTTGAAAAGTGTAACTTCCTCCCACCTATATATATGATGCACCCTTCTTCTCCCTTCAAGTTGCATGACCAAGTTCTACCCAAAACTAGAGGAAAACCCTAGGAAGAGTGGCGCACAAGAGGAAGGCAAAGAGCAGGAGAAATCAAAGGCTTAAGTTATGGAAATTAGTAGTTTTTCATGCTCTTTCTCTTCCAAACCTCTTCTCCTCTATTCTCCTTTGTGTTCTATGATTAAAATGAAGTTTATAAATCTGCTTTAAGTGAGAAATTGAGGGAAAAATTCGGATTTGAAGAGAAGGGCGCAAAGAACACAAGATTTAAGTGAGAAAAAACAAGAAAACAAGGTAATTTCTCTTCCTATGGTTGTCATCTTTGGTTCCCTTCTCCACCATTTTGCCCCACTTGAGAAAACACTAGGAGGAGATGATTTTTAGGTAGAACCAAGCATGAATCTAAGGAAAAAGGGTGTGGAGATTAAGAATATACAAAGGGAATTATCAAAAAACCATTAAATTTCAAGATACAAATTCTAGAGTTTTATGTGCATCTTCCAAAATCTGATTTCATATGATAATTCCTAGGCCTAATTAAGAGTTTAAATGAGCTCCTAAGATCCCTAAGATGCTCCCCACATGCTTCCTCCTTCAAGAAAACAAAGAAAATTCCAAGGAGGCCAGAAAGGGGCATAGTCTCAGGCAAGCAAGGTTGGGGTAGCGAAGGAGAGTTTTAAATTTTTCTAAGGCCATTCTTTACTCATATATGATGAATGAATATGAGGGGAGGCCTTGGAAAAAATTTGCAACTCATAGAAAGTGAGTTGGTGCTTTAGGTTCCATATTATGACTTAAAAAAGAAATATATAGCTAGGCTCTTTGTTTTAATTGTGTGATGACTTCAAGAGGCTTAAAAGGAGTCAAGAATCATATTTGAAAGGAAAGAATAGAGCCTAGAAATTGTTTGAGAGGTGTTGCTTCATTAGGTGCAATTATGGACCATAATGGAACTTGCAAAGCAACCTAGTGTCTAAACATGTTGTGTGGCTTTAGAATGTGTTTCATGAACCTAATTGGTTTCCATAAATTGTGTCTAGGCCAAGAGAAACCATCTCTACAAATTTGTGGGTGTGTGGCCAAAAGAGGAGGCTTGAAATCCAAGGAAAAAATATGTGATTGTATGCAAGGTAGCTCTCTCCACCTTCTCTCATGCATGGATGTGTGTTTAGCATATCTTAGAATGTATGTATGTGTATTTTCAAGCCATGAAAAGTATGCTAGTATGATTTTATATGTCATGATTTCATGATGTCATGTTATGTTTTCAAATGAATGTATGATGTTTGTTGAGTTTGCTTGCGTATGGAGAGGCCACGAACTCTTGACCATGGTAAGGATGAGCCAAGAACCCTTGAGATTGGTTTAGACAAAGTAAAGAGTCTTCCAAAAGCAAAGTGGGCTCCCAAAAGTATGGTTGAGTCCAAAGCTCTTAAAGAATGGGTGAGGGAAGTCCAAAACCCATGAGAAAAAGTGTGAAGCCAATCTAAATACTTGGTGACCTCTTGAATGTCTTATAGGACTTGTTCACATGTTAAACTGGCTTCTTGAATGTTCATGACTTCAATAATATCCATGCATGCATTTTTAAGGCATGCTTTACATATATTATATATGATTGAATGAGAGATGAGCTATTGGGATTCTTTGAATCTCATTCCCTCCTTTCCAATAATCTCACATGCTAGGTGGACCAAGTGGACATGGTAATGGGAGCCAATTACCTTGAAGAAAGAAGATTGACAACCAAATGCTTAAGTTTTGCCACTTTAAGACCATAATTGTGTCATATGATGTATCCCTTTGATTTATATGGTCTATGACCCCTTAGATATATATAATTATGATATTATGTGATGTATAAATGTATGAACATCATGTATGAACTCTCGAATAGAAATTAGATATGTAATGCCAAAGTATGCATCTTAGAAAGTTTGATGCAGTGTGCATATGTGTGGATGGAAAGGCCAAAAAGTGATGCATAGGGTTTCGGACCATTTCGGCAGCTCATACAAGTCCTAAATGTGCTTTTAAACTTGCCTAAAAGATGCCAAAACTAAAGGAAAGCCATTTGGCAATTTTGGTATCCCACATAGAGCCAAAAATGACCATAATGGAACCCTATGTCACTTTGGCCAAATGAGTTATTCTTGGTCTGAGATTTGGCATACAATTAGGTCTCAATAAGAGCTTTTTGAGGAGCTAAAGATCATAATTTTTGGAGGTGTACAAACTATTTCAAAATTTTTTAAATTTGGCAATTTTTTTGGTTTTGGTCTACTTCATTATTCATTTGATCCAAAAATGAATTCTGTCACACAAGGCTCCATTCACAGTGACTTGTGCCAACTGGAAGCACCTCATTTGGAGGTTTAGAGAGGGAGATATGAATTTTTAAAGATTCTATCTAGTATCAGGACCCTAACCCGACCATAATTACTATTCCATCAAATTCTGAGGATTTGGTTGCCTGACCTGGTTTGGAAATATTTTTTCCCTCTAGTTAACATCCACAGCTTTCCAGATTGGTATCATTTCAAGGATTAGATTTTTGTGGAATTAATTGTACATTTTCAAAGTTTTCTACAAAATTCTATGATAGTTCCAGAATATAATTTGACCTCTAGACTTTTTTAGATGTCAAACGTCCTCTGCGATGGATGTTATGGTTTGGACATATTTTTAGTATGAAGTAGAGATCCATAACTTTCTATAATGACCAAAAATGTTCGTTTTCAATTTTTTAATTTTTCTAAAATTAGTTATGATTTTCCAAATTTAGTGGCAGAATTGAGCAAATTTTGGTCGATATGTAATAGGTATATTTTAAACTCCTCTTTATGACTCTTGAGATGTGGGCCAAATTTTATGTTGCAAATGAGTTGTATTCATGTAATTAAATATAGGAATGTGTTGTATGAGCTTACATGGCCTACATGACGTAGAATGGAATTCTTATATATGACATAATCCAAAGGAATGTATTATTTGCAATGAGTTTCTTACTTCCTTCATGGAATATATCACATAAGCATGTAAATGCGATAAAAATGAGCTAGAAATATATGGTGTTACATTATGTAACCACTAGAATGTGAATTGAGTATATGATGGCAAATTAGCTTCATGAATGGTATGATGGAATTATGCATATGTGTGGATGAAATGGCCAAAATGAAATACATGAGGTTTGGGACCATTTAAGCAGCTCATGCAAGTCCCAATCATGATTTTAGACTTGCCCAAGAGGTGCCAAACCCTAAGGAAAGCCATTTGGACAATTTCGTATCTTATATGGAGCCAAATTTGACCATAATGGAACCCTATATTACTTTTTAGCCAAATGAGCTCTTCTTGCTCTGAGATTTAGCATGCAATTTGAGCTTGTTGAAAGCTTTTTGGAAAGCTAAAGAACATAATTTTTGGAGGTCTATAAAACATTTGATAAATTTCCAAAGTTGGAAAAATTTCTGATTTTGGTCATGTCATTGTTCATACTGGTCCAAAAATAAAATATATCACACAAGGTTCAAATAATGTCCAATTGCCATGAAATTTTATACAGAAAAACTAGAAATTCCTAATGAATTGTGCCAAGCACCTCATTTGGAGGTCTAGAGAGGGAGATTTGAATTTTTGAAGATTCTGTCTAGTATCAAGGATTTCACCCAATCTCAGTTATTGTTCTATTGAATTTTGAGGTCTTGGCATGCCTGAGCTAGTCTAGAGTTATTTCTTACCTCTATTTAACATCCATATCTTTCCAAATTGATATCATTTGTATGTATTGAATTTTTTTGGAATTAATTGAACATTTTCAAAGTTTGCTACAGAAATCTGTGATAGCACCAGTGAGCAGCTTGACCTCTGAACAATTTTGGATGTCAAACGTCCTCTGTGATGGATATTATGGTCTAAGAATATTTTTAGTGTAAAGTAGACATCCGTAGCTTTCTAGAATAGCCAAGAATATATGATTTTGATTTTTCTAGAACTCGTTATGAATTTCCAAAATTTGGTCAAAAAAGAGCAAAATTTTGGCTGAAAATATACATGAATTTTTTAGCTTTCCTTTGACTTTCATGAGTTGTAAGCCACATTCTATGATGCAAATGAGTTGTATTGATGTAATTAAATATGAAAATCTATGCTATGAGCTCGCACCGTTGACGTAATGTAAGAAAATGTACTATTTTAATGGACTTTTCTCACTTCCTTCATGGAATTATTGATGTGATGCATGAGAATCTTATAAAATGAGCTAGAAATTATGGTGTTACAATTTAACTATCCTAGGGCTTCTCATGGATTTCAGGGCCTCTGAGAACTTTGGAGAACTCAAAACTTTCACTTAAAAAGCCCTCCTATGTAAATTCCAAAATTTGATCAAAATTACAAAAATGCCATTATGTTTCGTAAGTTTTCTTTCAACGTCTATTTTTTTCATTCTAGCTCCATTTTTCTTTTCATATAAGCCTAGAATTCTTATTTTTAGGAGTCTAGAATGTTACTCAAATTTTTTGGAACCTTAATTAATTCATTTTTTGGGACTTGCTTTGAAAATGTTTTTATTTCTTTTGTTTAACAAAAACCGAATATTACATCTCAGCTAAGGCCTCTATGAGGTACCTAGGGAGAGTTTTCTTTGATTCTAATGATAAAAATGGCCTAAAAATGAATTATAAATACCAAAGGAACAATTGGTTAGAATTTAGGAACCATATTTTGAAGTTGAAAGTTTAGGGTTTCATTAAGCATACAAAAGCAACTTGATGTTTGGTGTAACATCATAAATTCTAGCTCATCTCATACTTTTAAATGACATAATATCATGAAGAATGCAAGTCTCTCATAAAGAGGCAAGGGAAAATAATCAATATTTTTACGTTGCGTCGTATCTGAAAATTTATTTTGGTGTCACGTGGACTGTGTGAGCTCATGCTATGCATCCTCATATTTAATTACATCATTACAACCCATTTACATTCCAAAAACATGCCTACAACCCATGGAAACCGAAATGAAGTATGGAAAGTGGGAGTTTATTTTCCGCCAGAATTGGCCTCTTTCTTGAGCAAACTTTGAAAAATCATAACTAAATTTAGAAAAATTGAAAACATGTGTTCTTAATCATTCTGGAAATCTTAAGATGTCTACTTCACACTAAAAATATTCCTAGATCATAATATTCATCATGGAGGACATTTGACATCCGAAAAGCTATTGAGGTTGCTGGCTGCCTGGGCTGCTGTTCAGATTACTTATACAAACTTTTAAAATTCATAACTAATTATATAAAAATAGAAATCACACACATTTGGTCATTTTGGAAAGATAAAATTTGATACTAAAAATAATTCTAGAATGAAACCAATAAGTTTAGCCATTGGAATCCTATGGAACAGTAACTGGACTCCTGGGGCACCACTGCTACTGACAGCTAACTTGAAAAATGCATAACTCTCTGCTCAAATCTCCAAATGTGGTGATCTTGGTGGCCACAGAGAGCTTATGACATATAATTTATGCATATAAGATTTCATATGCATTGGACACCATTTGATCATTAGGTGACACAAAATTCAAATCTACCAGTGTGAGCGGTGCACATACTAGAATCAATAGAAAATCCCAACTTTAAAAATTCATCAAATATTCTCTAGACCTCCAAAAATTATGTTCTTTAACTTCCTAAAACGCTCTCAATGAGACCTAATTGCATGATAAATTTCAGAGCAAGAATAACTCATTTGGCCAAAAAGTAATATAGGGTTCCATTATGGTCAATTTTGACTTCATACTGGGTACCAAAGTTGCCAAATGGATTTCCCTTGGTCTTGGCACCTTTTGGTTAAGTTTAAAAACTTACTTGAGACTTATGTGAGCTGTCCAAATGGTCCCAAACCTCATGCATCTCATTTTGGCCATTCAACCCACACTTAAGCATATCTCCATCAAACTTCCATAATGCATAATTAGACATTCAAAACTCAAATTGTATTCTAAAGTTCATACATCATATCCATGGCTCTAAACATTACATAATAGTATATTTACATATGTCTCAAGGTTCATTGTACATATACAACATCATATACTATATGAACACTCACTATGGTTCCAAAATGGACAAAACCATGCATAAGCTTGTCAATCTTTCCTCTTCATGGTTGTTAGCTCCCTTCACCATAATTACTTGGTCCACCTAGCATGTTAGATCATTAGAGAGGAGGGAATGAGATTGAAAGAATCCCAATAACTCATCTCCCATTCAATCATACATAATATGTGTAAAGCAAGGTTTATAAATGCATACATGGAGAACATAGAAGTCATAGACATTTTAAAAGCAATTTTGGCATGTGAATCAATCATACAAGACATTCAAGAGCTCACCAAGTGTTTGGATTGGCCTCACACTTCTCTTCATAGATTTTGGACTTGCCTTGCCCATTCTTTAAGTGCTTTGGACTCAACCATACTCTTGGGAGCCCACTTTGCTTCTGGGAGACTATTTACTTTGTCTCAACCAAGCTTAAGGGTTATTGGCTCATCCTCACCCAAGGGAAGAGTTCTTGGCCTCTTCACACTCAAGCAAATTCACACAAACATTATGTAATCATTTGAAAACATAACATGGCATCAAGTATCATGGCATATAAAGGCAAGCTAACATACTTTTAAAAACTTAAAAATACACATACACACATTCTAAAACTAGCTAAACACACATCCATGCATGAGAGAAGGTGGAGAGAGTTACCTTGTGTATATTCACACACTTTTTTCTTAGCTTTTAAGCCTCCTCTTTTGGCCACACACCCACAAGTTGGTGGAGATTGTTTCTCTTGGCCTAGATACAATTTATGAGAGTCAATTAGGTTTATGGAACATATTCTAAGACTACACACTTTACTTAAATCCTAGATTACTCTACAACTTGCATTATGGTCCATATTGGCACCTAATGAAGCAACACCCCTCAAATGATTTATAGGCCTCATTCCTTCCTTTCAAATATGATTCTTGACTCCTTTTAAGCCTCTTGGAGTCATCATATTATTAAAAAAAATGGCCTAACACCATGTTGCTTCTTTAGGTCATAATATGGAACCTAAGACACTAAATCACTTTCCATGAGTTTTAAATTTGTTCCAAGGCCTTATTTTTATTAATCAAATATGGCTCAAGAATGGCCTTAAAAAAATTTAAAACTCCCCCCACTTACAAGATCCCCTCTTGGCTGATACATACCTAGGTTTTAGGCTTCATGGAGTTTTCTTTGTTTTCTTGAAGAGAGAAGCTTACGAGGAGTATCTTTGTGCCTTAAGAACTCATTTATACTCTAACTTAGACCTAGGAAGCATCACATAAATTCAATTTTTGAAGGTGCACTAGAAACCCTAGGTTTTGCATCTTAAATCCTAATGCCTATTTCATGGTTTCCTTTGCATATTCTTATTCCTCTCCATCAAATGCCTAAGAATCATGCTTGGTTGGCCTTGAAAATCAGATCTTCCTATGGTTCTTAGGCTAGGTCAAAATGGAGAAGAAGGGCGATGGAAGATATGAACCATAGGATTCATTTTTACCTTGTTTTCTTGCTTAGTTTGGCTTGAATCTTGATTTTTCCAAGCTTCTCTCTTCAAATCCGAACTTTCCCTTGAATTTCACCCTTGAATTAGATTTTTAAACTTCATTTTAATCCAAGGAAACAAAGGAGAAGGGAGGAGAGGAGGTGTGGATGAAGAAAAGCAAGGAAAATCACCATGAAAACATACCTTACACTTAGATTTCTTCCTCCTTCTTCTTCCTCTCTTGGATGCCTCTCCCTTAGGGTTTTGCTTCTGATTTGGGACTGGAAAATCTGAAGTGAAATGAAGGAAAGTGTGAGGCACCACCTATATATATAGGTAGGGAAAAGTGACTTTTTCAAAAATTTCAAATTTGTCCTTCATACTTTGCATTTTTGTTTCTTCTTCATTTTAGCTCTTTTTTTAGAACTGACTTTTTCATTATAAAATTAGGTTCCTAATTAAGAAAAATGCCTTGGAATCACTCAAGTCAGAGCTAAAACCTTTCCGAACGGATCCGTCAAAGTTCGGGCACACCGACGTTCGAAAACAACCACCGGAGGAGATTTAACTGTCCCGAGGCTTCCCATGATTTTCAGGGCCTCTGAGAATCTCAAAAAACTCAAAAATTTGATTTAAAAAGCCTTCATGTATGAATTCTATAACACCATAACTTCTAGTTCATTTCATGCCATTTATAAGTTTTGTATTATCAATCCCACAAGAGTATATGAAAAAGCGGATAAAAATAATAGACTATTTCCGCGTTGCGCTATATCTAAAAAATTTAATTCGGTGTCACGTGGATCATGTGAGCTTATACTATACTTCCTCATATTTAATTTCATTATTAAAACTCATTTTCATCACAAAAACATGTCTATAATTCATGGAAACCGAAATGGAGCTCAAAATAAGCAAGCATATTTTTTGCCAGATTTGCTCCATTTTCGACCCAATTTCAAAAAATCATAACTAAATCTAAAAAATTCAAAATCATGAAATATTGGTAATTCTAGAAAGCTTAGGATGTCTACTTCACATCGCCCAAGTCATAACACTCATCACATAGGAATTTTTCCATCCAAAAAGCTATAGAGGTCGTTGGCTGCCTGGGCTGTTGTTCAGTTTACTGATACCAACTTCTAAAATTCATAACTAATTTTATAAACATCAAAATCACACAAATTTAGTCATTCTGGAAAGATAAAAATGTTAAATTGATACTTAAAGTAATTCTGGAATGAAATAGATACGTTTAGCTATCTGGAACCTATGGAACAGTAACTGAGCTCCTAGGGCATTACTGATACTGGCAGTTAAATTCAAATATGTATAACTCTTTGCTCAGACCTTCAAATGAGGTGATCTCAGTGGCCACAGAAATTTTATGACCTCTAGTTTATTCATATAAAATTTCATAATAATTGGATACCATTTACCCTATCAGGTGACACAAAATACAAAACTGCCAGTATGAACAGTACCATACCAGAATCCATGAAAAATCCCAACTTTGAAAATTCATTAAATATTCCTTAGACTTCTAAAAATTATGTTCTTTAGCTTTCAAAAAATTTATCAATGAGATCTAATTTCATGCCAAATTTTAGGGCAAGACTAACTCATTTGGGCAAAAAGTGATATAGGGTTCCATTATAGTCAATTTTGGCTCCATATTTGGTACCAAAATTGCCAAATGGATTTCTCTTGATCTTGGCACCTTTTAGGCAAGTTTAAAAGCTTATTTGAGACTTGTGTGAGCTGCCCAAATGGTCCCAAACCTCATACATTTCATTTTGGCCATTCAGCCCACACTTATGCATATTTCCTTCAAACTTTACATTCTCATACCATGGCATTTCATACTCAAAACATGTGCTAGTAGTCATACATCATTTCCATACATCTAAACATCACATAATAGTATATCTACATATGTATCAAGGTTCATAATACATATACAACATCATATACATCTTGAACCATTATTATGGTTCCAAAATAGACAAAATAAAGCATAAGCTTGTCAAGCTCCTTCCTTTAGTGTTGTTGGCTCCCAATAGCATATCCACTTTGTTCACCTAGCATGTTAGATCATTGGAGAGAAGGGAATGAGATTCAAAGAATCCTAATAGCTCATCTCCCATTCAATCATATATAATATGTGCAAAGCAAGTTTCAAAAATGCATGCATGGAGAAGGTAGAAATCATAGACATTTTAAAAGTAACCTTGGCATGTGAATCAATCATACGAAACATTCAAGAGCTCACTAAGTGTTTGGATTGGCCTCACACTTCTCCTCATGGATTTTGGACTTACCTCACCCATTCTTGAAGCACTTTGGACTCAACCATACTCTTGGGAGCCCACTTTGCTTTTAGGAGACTCTTTACTGTTGTCTTAACCAAACTCAAGGGTTCTTGGCTCATCCTTACCAAAGGGAAGAGTTCTTGGCCTCTCCACACTCAAGCAAACTCATACAAACATTATGTAATCATTTGAAAACATAACATGGCATCAAGCATTATGGCATATAAAGGCATGCTAGCATACTTTTCAAGCTTGAAAATATACATTCACACATTCTAAAGCAAGCTAAACACACATCCATGCATGAGAAAAGATGGAGAGAGCTACCTTGTATACAAACACACACTTTTTCCTTAACTTTCAAGCCTCCTCTTTTGGACACACACCCACAAGTTGGTGGAGATAGTTTCTCTTGGCCTAGACACAAATTATGGGAGCCAATTAAGTTCATGAACCACACTCTAAGGTTACACAACTTAATGAAACACTAGATTGCTCTATAGGTTCCATTATGGTCCATATTGGCACCTAATGAAGCAACACCCCTTAAATGATTTCTAGGCCTCATTCTTTCTTTTCAAATATGATTCTTGACTCCTTTTAAGCCTCTTTGAGTCATCACTTCATTAAAACAAATGGTCTAGCACCATGTTGCTTCTTTAGGTCATAATATGGAACCTAGGACACCAATTCACTTTTTATGAGTTCTAAATTTTTTCCAAGGCCTCCCCTCACTTTTATTCATCAAATATGACTCAAGAATGGTCTTAGAAAAATTTAAAACTCCCCCACCTACACAAACAAGCCTAGGCCGAGATATAAGCTTCCTTTGGGCTCCTTGGAGTTCTCTTGCTTTTCTTGAAGGAGGAAGCTTGTGGGGAGCATCTTTGGTGTCTCAAGAACTCATTTATACTCTAACTTAGACCTAGGAAGCATCATACAAATTCAAAAATTGGAAGGTACACTTGAAACCCTAGGTTTTGCATCTTAATTTCTAATGCCTATTTCTTGGTTTTCTTTGCATATTCTTATTCCTCTCCATCAAATACCTAAGAATCACCTTTGGTTTGGATAAAAATCTGACTCCTTAGGTCTGTCTAGGTCTAGGTCGAAATGCTCAAGAAAGGGAGGAAGAAGACCAAGTAGAAGAATTACAAAATACCTTGTTTTCCTTGAATTTCCTTGCTTGTTCTTCCTTTCCTTGGCCTCCTCACTTGAATTTCGAACTTTCCCCTCTGTTCTCCCTTCAAAACAGCCCTTAAAAATTCAGAAAAATTCATGGAGAAGAAGAGGAAAAAAGAGGAGAAGAGATTGGTGGAGAGAAAGCATGAAAACAAGCAAAATTCTATACCTAAAGTCTTGAATCTTTCCTCCTTCTTCCCTTCTCTTTGTGCGCCACTCTCTAAGGGTTTTGCTTCTGATTTGGGGCTGGAAATTCTAAAGTGCAATGAGGAAGAATGTGAGGTGCAACTTATATATAGCTAGGGTAAAGTGACTTTTTCAAAAATTCCCATTTTGCCCTTCATACTTTGCATTTTCGTTTCTCCTTCATTTTAGTCCCTTTTTTAGAACCGTCTTTTCCCTTATAAAATTTAGGTTCTCAATTAAGAAAAATGGCTTTAGAATCACTCAAATTGGAGCTAAAACTTTTTTGAAAAAATAGGTCAAATTTCGGGTCAATCAACGTTGGAAAAATTACACCAGAGGGTCTTTACCGGTCCCGGGGCTTCCCATGGTTTTCAGGGCCTTTGAGAATCCCGGAGAACTAAAAAATTTCATTTAAAAAGGCCTTATATATGTTTTCCAAAAATTATACTTATTTACAAAAATGTCACTGGCCTTTTGGCAAATTTTTTGAATCACCCCGACCCCAATTTGTTGGCAACTCAAGGCTCAAATCCTCATTTTCTATTATTTAAAATTTTATCCAAATTTTATTTAGCCTTGAATCACTCATCTCAGGGTACTTGTTTTGAAAACGTGCCCGTTTCTGTCGTTTAACAAAAATCGGATATTACAAATTCCAAAATTACGAAAATACCATTATGTTTCGTAAGGTTTTCGTCAAAATTTATTTCTTCATTCTAGCTTCATTTTTCCTTTCGTCTAAGGCTAGAATTCTCATTTTTAAGAGGCTAGAATGTTACTCAAAATTTTCAGGACCTTAACTACATCATCTTGGGAGACTTCCTTTTGTATTTAGTGAATTTCGTTCATTTACAGAGAAACTGTACGTTGCATTTCTCACGTTTTCTCTAGTTTTTGGAAAACTGGATATTATATTTCTCCCCCCTTAAATAAATGTTGTCCTCGAAATTTGGGTACACTTCTCTTGGTCTTTTCTTTTTCTAGCTAGCTGTTCTTTTCTTTCCCTTCTTCCTGGCTCTATATGCTTTCTCAGCGATTTTATTTTTTCAAATTTTCTTTTAGCCAGGGAACTTTTATTACTAGCTCTTAATACGGGCTCTATAGCTATAAAATACTAGCTAATTCTTTCTCATAAGAGAAAGAAATTTCTGACTCTAGAGGCCTATCCTGGGAGAGCTTACTAATCATGTTAGGTTAATGTTAACCCATTTGTAGGATTAACGCTTCTTTCAGTGGACTATTTCCACATCTCAGAAGGTAACTTATTTCATATCACATCTCCCGTATCCTCTCTGAATGACTTCTCATAACATCTCTTCATCTTTTCTGATCATTATAACCATCGAAGGTTTCTGTCTATCTATTTACTTACTTACAAGTATCGTCCACTGTTCATCTCTGCGTTCTTTCTCACTAGCCCTTCCCATGATTATAATTTAAATTTGTTTCTATCGTAGGCCTCACATCTTAGTTGCTTACTGGGATTACAACTCTTTTGAGGAGTTTCTGCTTTTAATGATCCCAGTTTCTCTATTATTACTATTGTATCTGTCTTTGTAGGCCAGGACTTTTCTCACTTTCTTTGCTCACTTGCAATGGCATTTTGTAATCCCTTATTTTAATACTGATAGGCCTAACTTGTATGCCTTATACTGACACTAAAGAGCTACTACCACTGACTACTGTTGGGCTCTGATGGGATGCTAGCTATTCTCACAATTTTGCTCACTGGAGATATGCTATACCACTTACCTCATATAAAAATTGCACCTGATCCCTTTCTAAGTACATAAGCTAGCATGTGGGGGTCTTTTTATCCCTTGGTCAGGGCTACTATCTGCTAGGTAGTGGTTCATCTGGCTTTAACTCTGGAAAGATAATTTCTTGCTTTCCTCATCCTATACTTTATGCTCATCTCTAAAGAGAGCTAGTCAGTGGTTTAACTGTCTAAGTAAAGCCTTCATATCTCTGTAGCAACAGTCTACTAGACTCAGGAGGTCTCTAGTCTCTGAGACTAAAGCTAACTGAAACTGTACTAGTCTCTGAGACTAACTATTCTGTAAAACTATATTAGGCTGTCATCTCTATCAGAGATCTATCATGTTGTGGTTAAGGCTCTCTGTAATTATGTGGGATCTACTATTACCCATGAGTTTATTGCGACCTCTCAGAGCCTGCTAGGGTCTACTACATCCTGTTGAGCCATGTTAGGATCTACTGCAATCCATCTTTGGGAGATGTTAATGCCTAAGATCACTGTATGTGATAGTAAAATACATGCTCACTAAGTCTGGTAACCATTACTCATAATAGCTGAGGCTAAACTCAGAGGTATATCATGCTCTTCGTACGAAGTGGGTTCTATGTCATCTAGTTCTTTAAGATCCCATCATACTAATACTAGGGAGCATTTTAAATTTTCATTCATCGCTTCTTATAGGATCCTTAGATTCCCACTTCAGCCCCTTTTTGCTTGGACTTTCTTTTCTTACTCTATTGACTTAGTTATTTACATATACTCATTTTAGCTCTCCTTTCATATCCTGCAGTTCTCACTATGCCCACGTTCTGCTTTTAAGTGCCCTGACACTAGGGCATCTCACACCCTGAGTGTGGTGAAAACCTCTGGCAGGAGAGAGGCTATACACTAGTCCCTCTTCATTTTATTTATACATACTATAAGGGACTCGAGCTATGAATACTGAATCTGAACATTTTTCTATTGGGGATATCTTTCTGCATGTTTTTCTTACTATTCTGATACTAGTTGAATCCTTTTACCTTTCTTCTCTAACTCGTCTCATTCTTTAACTGACTAGGATACTCTTCGAGTACCAGGACACTTTGGTGATTGATGTCATCATTTGCTACCCACTTAAGTCACATTACTATTAGGTTGATCAGGCCTAATATCATGTGACCATTGTTGCAAGCAAACCATAACATCAAATACTAATACACAGGCACCCCATGACTGAGCTCAAAGCCATTATCGCCTATATATTACAAGTTTCCCAATAATCTAAAGTACCTCTCTCTTACTTTTTTCTATCAGCCCTAATCTCATAGAGTGCTCGGGGAGAGTGGGATTCTTCATTTACTACATCTCAAGATCTCTCTGCATTGCCCGGCTATTTTTCTTCGAGCACCATCATGCTAGAAGGGCATCTACACCAAGGATAAGTGTGCTTTCTTAAGTACTCAAGCACCTTAACTGAATGTCTATTCTCAATCTAATATGTCCTCGGCTTGAACATTGCCATACCTTCTCTTTCTACCTTTCTTATTCTCTTACTTAGGTAAAAGGATATTCTACTACTAGTTGTTTCTGTTGCCAGTTCAGGTTTCTTTACTCTTAAGAGCACCTACATTTTCTCAGGGTTCTTCCACTTATTCACTCTCTGTAACATCAAGGGGGTCTATTTTTCGTTCATACTCTTACTCTGATCTTAATTAGGCCATCCCTTGGTAAGATGGATTTTATTTCATATAATCCCAGAAATTTCATTCTATGGCACTCTTGGCTTATACTCTTTCTCTACATAAAACGAGGCTTGCCTTCTTAAGCAGTCTCTAGCTCTCTTGAGCTTCCCTGAGGGTACTAAGGCACTAATTATCTGTCTCAGCTTATTTTTATGTTTGGATCAGAGCTGGGCTTTCTCTTTGTTCAGTCTCTTTAGCCTTATCCCTAGGAGCACAGTATGCTATTTCTAGGGTTTTGCTAACTTAATCCAGAACACATACTCTCAATGTTTAGATTCTACCTCACTGAAGCTCATGCTCTACTAGATGCTCTAATCACTCATGTGCCTTAACCCCATATCATTCTCATATGAGAAACTCGTTTGACTAATTTTTAGTCCCCTATCTATTTACCTTTTTGGGTTTAGCTTACTCATCTAATTATGACTAAAGCGAGGGCATCTTTTCTATAGCTAGTTTCTCAGCTCTTCCTTGCTTCCTTTATTACGATACTTTACAACTCAGGGGGTCTATTTAAGGAAAATTACTAACCACTACTAAGTGTTTTTCCTAACATGTAGATGTCTCATCTTTCTTTTGCTTGATCCAGGGAGAACTTTCACTAAGCCTTTCATTCATATATCTCACCCAGAATGATGCTACTGGTCATCTTCTCTAGGGTTTAGCTTATGCTCAGCCTGGTTAACCATCTCATCGGACCTGTAGCTTACTAACTATCTTTATTTTTTTTCTGAGCCTCTATTACTAGTTACTTATACTTGCTTCTAGGTATTACTGACGGGCTTGTCGTGCAACCCTCAAAATAAAACTAGGTTGATCTAAAAATATAGCAAGTGGCACAACCTAGGTCATCTCCCTTGGAATTGGAATTCAATGTTCAATTAGGTTCTTTAAGTGTTCTAAGATCCTAGAACTATCTAGTTTGGGGGGTTTTTGAATGAATTAAACTATCCTAAAACTAAATTGAATCAAAATTCCTAAATTCTACCTAATTGTGTGAATTGTAAATGATAATGGCTTGTGACTAGCTTAGGAATTGTCTCTTGGTATCCACTATCCTTATCCTATTCTAATTGTGATTAATTCTGGCCTAAGAATTCCTAATTAAGTTCATTACAAGTTATCTTGAGTTACCACACAAGAATCAAGAGATTAACAATCTAATGTTGAATTAAGACCTTAATCCCGCATTAAACCGTTAACTCTTGTCTTTAAGATCAATGAACATCTAATTTGATTGATTAACTGATTAATTAGCCTCTGATTCATCATCCAAAAATGTTTAATTAACCAACTAAACACCAAGGAATTCTCAGATAGACATTTAAGCACATAACCTCACTCATGTATTTCATTGAACACCTTCGTAGCATACATGGGAGATTAGAGAGAATAATGAAAAATCATATTTAAATCCAACCAATTAATCAACAAAAAAGGTTTCCTAATTAGTGTCTAACCAGCCACTAATTAATTACACAAATTTCTAATCAAATACAACTCAATCGAGATTGCACAAGAAAAAGAAAAAGTATAGGAAATTGAGAAATCTTAGCCAAAATTCTGATTTCTTCTCTAAGGATTCAAGCTTCTCCAAGAGCTTCCTCCTAGCTAGCCTCAAGGTGGATGAATTAGAGCTTCATTAATGGATGGAATTGGAGATGGAATGGAGGATGACGTCTCTGGATGGACGAAGGGATGGATGTGTTCTCTGAATGGAGGCGTGGGTGTGTTCTTTTAATGACGGCTAGGGCGAATGAATGGTATGGAATGTGTTGAATGGGCCGGGCGTTTTTTTTTTTGGAATGACGTCGTGTTGCTGGACGAATAATGAATGCGTGTGTGGTGAATGAATGACGTGAATGGTAGCCTCTCCTCGTGCTTCATTTATTCTCCACGTGCTCCACCCTCTAATTTCAATCGGCTGAAGCTCCTTCATGTGTGTATAAGGTGTGGGCCCCATTCATTTTATTTTATTATTTTGCTTCACATATTCTAATTCATGCTTCCCACTTTTCACGTAGCTTCTGTTCTTTCATGTTTCTTCCAGCTTCTTCTTCTTTGCAAAGCATCAGAACCCATGGCTGCCTTCTTACTTGAATCACGTTGCTGTCCAGCTCTTTCTTCATGCTCTTCACGTGCTTTTCTCCACGTTTTGCTCGAGTTGTAATCAGCTGCTCAGACGTGATTCTGCATGCGTTTTTATTTCTTCTCCAACTCGTGGCAAACTCCTTCATCCCAAGCCTCCAGCTCCAGCGTCTTTTCCTCTGTTTCTGCTGTTGAACTTGCATGACAGCTGCTGTTTGCTTGCTCGAAAGCTTATCTTTTCAACTCAAAGCTGTCCAGACCTCATGCAGCATCTTAACGTTCTTCACGTGGCTTTCTCCTTCCATGCTCTGCATTTTCTGTTCGTGTGTATTTGTGCAGATTTTGCTCACTTATTCTGGACATGTTGCTTCGTGCTACTTCACTGGGAATGTCTTCTTCGACTTCAGAACTGCATGCATGTTTCTCCATGTTAATTCTGCCTTCACTCTCAATTCTGCATGTGCATAGCTTCTTCGTGGCTTTTGTAAGTGCTGCTGCTCGTCTTGATGTCCAATTCCTCTGTTTTAAGCTTGTGTGTGTTGCTGCCCCTGCATGCAAACCCAGTTCAGCATTTTCTTCCTCTCTTTTGTGCCAGATTTTCTCAAGTCCCTCGTCATTTTCTGCCTTCATTACTTCTTCAAAACCGTAGCATCTTTCCCAACCAGAACCTACAACTTCTCTCGCATTCTGCAGCTTTTTCCACATCAGAATCTTGCTTCTTTGTTTCTCCTTCAAAGCTCCAATTGCCCAACAAAAATCTGCAAAAAAAAAAAGAATGAAAGAGTTGAAATAGAAAATTCACAAAATTCATTTAAAATGATTTATGCATTAAAATTCAAGAATTTTGCAATTTTAATTCCTAGAGTGCAAAAGTGACTATTAAAATCAATTTCCATTCAATTGCATGCATTAAGCTACATTTGATTATTAAAATGACTAAGTTAGGAGGATAGAAATAGATAAAATATGTGTTTATCAATTACCTATAAGGTACACCTTTCTAGGCCACTCGCTAGGTGCCTCGCTGCTGGTAGTCTTATCTTACGTTATTTTAAGGCTCTACTAACGTTCTATTATTCAACATTTCACAGGGTAACACCTTAGGTTGGAGTTGTAACAGCATAACTTCTAGCTCATCATATCATATATATATACATAAGAATGAAAGCTAGGCCTAAACTTGTCAATCTCCTTCTTTCATGGTTGTTGGCTCCCTTCACCATAACTACTTAGTCCACCTAGCATGTTAGAACATTGGAAAAGAGGGAGTGAGATTCAAAGAATCCCAATAGCTCATCTCCTATTCAATCATACATAATATATGTAAAGCAAGCCTTAAAAATGCATGCATGGACATAAAACAATTCATGAGCATTTAAGAAGCAAGCTTAGCATGTGAACAAGTCATACAAGACATTCAAGAGCTCACTAAGTGTTTGGATTGGCCTCACACTTCTCCTTATAGATTTTAGACTTGCCTCACCCATTCTTTGAGTACTTTGGACTCAACCATACTCTTGGGAGCCCACTTTACGTTTAGGAGACTCTTTACTTTGTCTTAACTAAGCTCAAGGGTTCTTGGCTAATCCTCACTATCGTAAAGAGTTCTTGGCCTCTCCACACTCAAGCAAACTCAAGAAACATCATACATTCACTTGAAAACATAAAATAACATCATGAAATCATGGCAAACAAGATCATGCTAGCATACTTTTCATGGCTTGAAAATATACATACACATATTTTAAAACAAGCTGAACACACATCCATGTATGAGAAAAGGTGGAGAGAGCTACCTTGCTTGCATTCACACACTTTTCCTTTAGAATTCAAGCCTCCTCTTTCGGCCACACACCTATAAATTGGTGGAGATAGTTTCTTTTGGCCTAGATACAATTTATGGGAGCCAATTAGTTCATGAAACATATTCTAAGGCTACATAATTTGCTTAAACTCTAAATTGCTCTATAAGCTCCATTATGGTCCATAAAGGCACCTAATGAAGCGACACCCCTCAAGGGACTTCTAGGCCTTATTCTTTCCTTTCAAATATGATTCTTGAATCCATTTAGACCCCTTGGAGTCATCATACAATTATTTTAAGGAGCCTAGTTAGGAGTTGCTTCATTATGCTACATTATGGAGCCTACACCTCCATCTCACTATCTATGTCTTCTAAATGTTTCCCAAGGATTCCTCCCACCTTATTCCATCATATAAAGGCCTAAACCAAGGCTAGAATAAATTAAAACACTCTATAACCCCTCCATCTGTCCTAGGCCAACATTATGGAAGCATTTGGGGTTCAAGGGATTTCAAATTTTTTCTTGATGGGAGAGTCACTTGGGAGGCTTCTTAGAGGTCTTAGAAGCTCAAATAAACACTTACATAGCCTAGGAAATTTGTCAATCAAAACAGATTTTACCAACTCTTCAAGAATCCTACACTTTGCTAACTTGAAATTCAATGGCTTTTACTTAGTTTTCTTTGCATATTCTAAATTCCCACACCCTATTTCATATGATTCATTCTTGGTTTGGCTAGCAATTTAATCTCTCATGGCTGTTCTTACATGGGGGGAAATTGAAGAGAAGAGGAGCAAGGAGACCTAAGCTTAAGAAGTAGAAAAATACCTTAGATTCTGGTTTTCTTGGTTTGTTCTTCACTTGGCTAGCCTCCCCTCACCAAATCTGAAAATTTCACCTCTGTTCTACCTTTAAGATAGCACCAAATCAAATGCCAAAACCATGAGAAGTAAGAGGAAGAAGAGGGGAAGAAGTTTAACAAGGCAAGGAGTAGGAAAAAATGGCTAAAACTTACACTTTTCAAAGCTTCTTCTTCCTTCCTTAGCCTCCCCTCTTATGCGCCACTCTCAACCTAATTCTATTTTAACATGTGGGAGACTTGGTGAGGCGATTTGACCAGAGGTGGGGCTTTTTTATAAGCCTAGGGATTCATTTAAGCAACTTTCAAAATTTGTAATTTAGTCCCTCTTTGTAGTTTTGTTCGTTTGGGCTCATTTCAACTCCTTTTTGAAATCCGTCTTTTTCATCATATTCCTCAAGATCTTAATCATAGGAATTACCTTTGGAATCACTCAAAAAGGATATAAAACCATTCCAAACTATTCGGTCAAAGTTTTAGTCAACTGGCAGCCAAAATCACTCACTGAAAGGGTTTCAACTGTTCTAGGAGTTCCCATGATATTCAGGGCCTCTGAGAACCCTAAAAAGCTTAAATTTTTTATTTAAAAAGCCCTCCTATGAGTTTTCCAAATTTTTCAAATATTACAAAAATGCCCTTACTTTCTTCGGTAAATTTATCGAATCACTTTGGCCTTGATTTTTAGGCAACTCAAGGTTCAAATCCTCATTTTCCATTATTTAGAAATTTATCATAATTTTAGTTGGCCCCAATTCCTTCTATTTCGAGGACTTCCTTTTATATTTGGCTCATTTCTGATGTTTACAGAGAAACCGAACATTGCGTTTCTCACATTTACGGATTGTGTTTCTCACATTTACGGAGGGACTGGATGTTATAGGAGTAAGCACTTTAAAGGTAGGTCTCAATAACCTTATTATCACTGTGTCTAACTATCTCTACGCTGAGCTCTTTTCTCAGTCTCATTTACTAGGCCTATGGATTTCTCACTAACTTTCTGTGACTGTTCATCACTCCTTTTTTTCTACTTATACTAGGGGTTCCCATTCTCTGTGGGTTGTCTGACCCCTTATCAACTCCTTTCTTAAGTTGGCTTGAATATGACTGATAAGTATGATTTTTATACATTTTATTTCTCTTAGCTTAAGCTTTTTAATAGATAAATAAGGCTTAATGGATTTACTTAGATAGATAATTGATTTTAATAGCCATTTCTGCACTCAAAGAATTTTATTTATAAAACTTTGAATTTTAATGCATAAATTTCATTGAATTATTTCCTTTGTGAATTCTTCATTCTTAATATTTTTTTGGTGCAGATTTTAATTGAAAAAGATTTAAAATGGAGCTGAAAATGTATGAAGGAAGCTTGCTGAGTTGGATTGGAAGCTTTCACGTGGAAATGAAAGAAGCAAGGAAGAAAGAAGCAAAGCCACGTGAGAAGCTTGAGCTTGGGTTTACGTTGAAAGATAAGGAAAGAAAGGTTCGAGTTGGGTTCTGCATGAGAAGAAGCCATGGGTCCTGCTACAGAATTCATAAAACAAAGGAAGAAGAAAATCACGTGGAGAATGGCTGAACAGACGAGGCAACACTTATACGAAGAAGCTACATGCAAAACAGAGAACAAACTTAAGCAGCTGAAATGAAGAAACGCTGTTGAAGTAGAGAAGGTTGAAGCTCGAGCAGAACAGCCACATGAAGAACGTGAGAAATACGGATGAAAACATGTGAGGAAGAAGGAGTAGCTTTGAGTTGAAAAGAGAAGAAGAAACACGAAGAGAAAGAGGCTGCCACGTGAACTCCCACTCATGCAGAACAGAGAAGAGAGCTCGAGCCACTGGAATACAAATGCAAGAAGAAAAATACGTGGGAAGTGAATGAAAAGGATGCAGCAACGCTCCAAACACATGCAAAGCTAACATGAAGAAGCTGCAGCAAAAACAGAGAGAAGAACCACGTCAAGAAGAAGAAGCAATACAAGCTACGGACTGGGCACTCTATGAAGGAAGTAACCTCTGTTTTGGGAGAAAGAAAAATGTGACAGCAACACATGAAGAGGCACAAGCTAAGAGTGAAGAATAAGCCACAGTTTCGTGCAGATTGAAGGAAGAACGAAGCAAACAGAACACAAACAGCTCACACACTCATGCAAAAACAGAGGAGCTCCATGAGATGAAGCAGCGAGTAGAAACACACACACCTGGGAGGATAAAGAGTACAGCAGAGAAGTGGAAAAACACGTGAAGAATCAGCTACATGAAGGCTAACGTGGAAAAAGAATAAAGAACCATGAAGCATCTCGAGTGGAACAAGAAGCCGCGGGGAAGAGCAGCTGGGTTGAAGGAGCAAGGAAGCATGAAGTTGACGTTGAAATGACGCATACGAGTTAGGCAGAACCAACTGAAGCTCGAGTAAAGCTACAGGGAAGTCCATGAACAGAAGCTTTGAGCTGGACGTGTGAGACAACGTGGAACCCGACGTGAACATGAATGAATAGACATGCAGAAGCTACGTGAAAAGTGGGAAGCATGAATCAGAATATATGAAGCAAAATAATAAAATAAAAGGAATGGGGCCCACACTTTATACACATATGAAGGAGCTTCAGACTTGGAGTAAGAGAGGAAGCACGTGAAAAATAAGCAAGCCACGTGAGAGAGGATCCATCTTATCCGTTTATCTCTCACGCCTTTGTCACAATTGATTCCACGCTGATTCACGCCTTTGATATACATCATTCGCCCATTCCATCCCCTTGGTCCCGCACCCTTCGCCTTCCTCCACACAGAACCATTCACCACGCCATTTTCCTCCATTCCATCTTCCAATTCCATCCATTAATGAAGCTCTAATTCATCCACCTTGAGGCTAGCTTGGAAGCAACCTTGGCTGAAGCTTGAATCCTTGGAGAAGAAGCAGAATTTTGGCTAAGAATTTCTATTTTTCCAGCACTTTTTCTCTTTCTTGTATTTGCTTGGTTAAGGAATATTTGATTGAGAATTTGTGTAATTGATTAGTAGCTGGTTAGGTACTGATTAGGAAGATAATTGTTGTTTTAATTGATTAATTTTGGTTCTGAATTGTTCATTTCTCTATAGTCTCCCATGTATGCCACGAAGGTGTTCGATAAAATGCATGAGTGAGATTAAGTGCCTAATTGTTTATTTGAGAATTCCTTGATGTTTAGTTAGTTAATTAAACATTTTTGGATGATGATTCAGAAGCTAATTAATTAGTTAATCAATCAATTTGAGTGTTCAAAGATCTTAAAGACAGGAATTAACAATTTAATGCGGGATTGAGGTCTCAATTCAACATTAGATTATTAATCTCTTGAATCTTGAATGGTTATTCAAGATCATTTGCTAATGAACACAATTAGGAACTCTTAGGCCAGAATTAATCATAATTGGATTAGGATAAGGATAGTGGATACCAAGAGATGATTCCTAAGCTAGTCACAAGACCATCATTCACTATAATTCACCCAATTAGATAGAATTAGGCATTTTGATTCAATTTAGTTTTAGGTTAGTTTAATTCAACCAAAACCCCCCAAATTAGATAGTTTTTAGTATCTTTAACACTTAGAAAACCCAATTAGGCATTGAATTCCATTTCCAAGGGAGATGACCTAGGTTGTGCCACTAGATGCATTTTTAATTCAAACTAGTTTTATTTTGAGGGTTGCACGACGAGCCCGTCAAAATTTGGCGCCGTTGCCGGGGAATTTGGAGTTTCAATTGTTTGAGAAAGTTTTCTAAGTGTTTTTGTTCTGTTTTATCTCTGTTTTAGTTCTGTTTTAGCTTAGTTTTTGTTCTGTTTCGAACTTGGAATCGGGTGATTTCGGTGTTGCGCTTTAAGTGACCTACTTGCTGGAATTTTTGTTCGAAGTGCCCAGAAAATTCTCAAACTCTATTTTTCAAGGCTTTTGGGTGTTTTGAGCAAAACTAATGGAAAAGCTATTAGGTGCACCATTTTTTGGCCAAATTCCAATGTTTGAGGTACTTTTTCTAATTTTTTAGTATTTTTTGAATTTTTTTAGGAATTTTTCAATTTTTCTGGATTTAATTTCTTTATTTTTTGTGAGTTTATTTTGTGTCATTAACCTTTGTTTAGGAGTTTTTTCATAGTTAAGTAAGTCTTAGCTTTATTTGATTTTATTTTCTTGATTATTGAGTTTATTTTAGTTATAATTTGTTAGGATTTTATTTGTGCTGAAATTAATTGTACTTCTCATTTTTTCTTTGCTTTAAATGGATCCTTATTATTCTAATCAAGGTGTTTATGATCCTTATGCAAATGATAGGATTTCCAGAAAGTTGGATGATCTCAATACAATGCTTCAAGGCTTGCTTGAAAGACAAACACAAGAACAACAGGCACAACAATACTAACAATTCCAACCACCATGCTACCAACCACACCATCATTCCTATGAAGTTCACCCCAACTACCAACCATACCACAATCCATATGCAGTACACCCAAATTACCACCATCATCATGAGCCATATTATAACTTCCATATGCAAGAGCCATAATACCATCCTTACAATTACCATGAGGGACACATGCAACAAGAGCCTCAGAGGGAACCAAGTTCGGAAGAGAGGATGATAAAGCATTTGGAGGCCTATAATATTCAAATCCAACAAATGCTACGATTGCAACTTGAAACCCAACAAATAATGGACAACATTTTGAAGGATTCAGAAATTCAATCGAATCAACCGACTTCAAGTGCTACTGAATCAATTGACGAGCAAATTAGAAGGGAATGCATAGAGGAGGAAGAGTCTTATCCATTGGGTAATATCCTTCCATCTTCTAATGTTTTACAATTTGTTGGAACTGATTCTAGTATACATGATAGCACTGTGACTACTGATGCATATAATGTTGTTGATTCTGAATTGCATGATGATGTTGTTGATGAGGAAATTGTTGTTGAATCTCCTGATATGGTTGATTGTGGTAGTTCATTGAGCAAAATTGATACATTTGTTGATGTTCATGAACCTTTGTGTACTGATGCACTTGGGATGTCTACTCCTAGCTGTGATTATAGTGAAAATTTTATTTCTGAATCAATTGAGTCTAGGGTAGTAGATAAGTGTAGGGGTGACTTAGAATATGATGATCATGCTATTCCTGGTGTGGAATTGGTTGAGAAGTCTATTGATGATGCATCTACTGAGTTTAGAGACAACATGCCATCTGGATCATGTGACATAGCTGATTTGGATGCATTTTTTGATTGTGAGTGTGTTGAATCTGCTATATGTGATAGATGCTCTCGAATTAATTCTTCCATTGAAACTAGTGAGTCCATCACATATTCTGATAATCATGATTTCTCACTAGCCTGTGATGGTGTGCCTGCTGAAATAATAGATGTAGCATATGGTGATAATGATATAGACATTGAAATTGTTGGACAACTTGTTAATGAATCAGACTCTACTTTGCAATGCTTATGTGATTATATGCATACATGTCCAGGGTGTGCTGAAATAAATGAGTTTCTGAGGTCTGATAAGTCTATTGAATCTATGGAATCCTTGGTTTGCGCTGAAATTGTTAATGAACTTGATTCTTCTGATCATACTAGTATTGATGAGAATATGCATGAAGATAATGTTAATGTCGAAAATCCTATTGATCCTTGTACTCTTGTTGATACTAGTGAGAGACTTGAATTTGCTGTCGATCATTGTTTAGAATTTTGTGAGCCTACTGATGTCTCTTTGGTCAGGGAAGATGTTGTTTCTTTTGTTGAGAGTCTTGAATAGATTAATGAAGTTGGTGAGCTAATTCCCAACAACCCACAGACTCTCCTAGCTGAAACAAAGCAACTGTTAGACACCTTGGACTCAAAGGATTATGAGAAGTTACAATTTCATTCTATTGATGGAGTGACTCTTACTGATGAGAGTCCAGTAGATTTCATTGGATTTGATAGATTTTTAGGAAGTTTTGATTTTAAATTTTCTTTCTTTAATTTTAATTGTCCAAAATTTGATTTTTCTTCTTTTCTTGTTTGTAAATTTGCTGAAAATGACTTTCTGAGACTACTGATGGTTGAGGAAGTCCATGGGTCAACACTACATGATCAATCAAAATGTTTTAAAGTGGTTATACTCAAATTTGTCCAGTTGAAAAGGAATAAAGTAGTTTTAATTTTGGTTTTTGATACGTATGATTAGTTAATCTCTGATAGAGCTCTTTTTAGTTTAGGATGTAGTTTTCTTTGTCTTTTCTACATTACAGTTTGTTTTGTTTTGTTTTGTAGGAAATAAATTACTAACCAGTTACAAAAGGGAATCTAAGCCTACCTTGAGATCTTCGATCCAAGTCCATCTGGTTGTATTCTTTCCTTTCACTCTTTTTATATTGTGTTGTTTATCTGTTTACTGGACTGTGTGTTGGCATTGAGGACAATGCAACATTTAAGTGTGGGGGGGAGAGTCAATCCATTCCATCCATCTTTTCCTTGCTTTGTTAAAAAAAAAGCTGAAATTTTTTTAGAAAATTTTTTTGAAAAATAGCGTGATTTTCTTTTAATTTTTCTGTGGAAGTTGCAAGTTGAGATGATTATTAGCTTAGATTCACTTAGACATGACAAGTGATAGATCTTATGTTTTGATTCAAGTGAAGTGCCAATGAATTTGATTTCAATGAATTATTTGATAGCCATTAGCTGGTGAGAATTTGAGCCATAATTGTTCAATTCTAGTGTGTATTCACCTATCTTTGTTTCACTCTAGAACTTGTCCTGATTCTCTGTTAAGGCCACATTTGCACTTGCATGCATGAAAATGATAAGGCATTCATTTCTATTTTAGCTAGTGAGCCAAAAAGCTAACCTTACATACACTTTATCCATTGTTTAGCCACTTTGGACCTTGTTTTGTTTTCTTGTTAGCCTATAGCCATTAAATATATTTCCACCTTGTTTTAAGATGCCTTAAGGACTTTAAGGAGCATTACTTCTAATTAGGATAGGTGAATGTGTGCTTTGCATCCATTAAGGCCATTGTTAGTCAAAGAATTTGTTTTAAGAAAGAAAAAAAAATGCAAAGAGAAGAAAAGATAGAAAAACAAAAAGAAAAGAAAAGAAAAGGAAGTCATAGAAAATCAAAAGAAAAAAAAAATGTTTCAAATTGAGTTTGTAGTTGCCTATAGTGATAGGAAATAAGGCCTTGAATGCACACTCTTCCCTATCCTAGATTGTCATTGAGTGCTCTTGAAGTCCTAAGGTGTTCTATTTGTTGTTTTTTTTCCCTTGTTTTTATGTCCATTCATTTCATCTCCCTAACCCCATTACAACCCTAATAAAGTCCTTTGATTTATGCATTGCATTTGGCATGGGTGGTGGAGACTTAGAAGCTTGACAAGCTTATGGTAGTGAACTTTGATAAATGGAACTTGAGAGATTCATATTGCCTAAACACTTAAGAGTTGAGAGTAAACACCAATCCAAGTGAGGGGCTATGCATTTCAATTCATTCTTTTCAAATGAAATTGCCATAGAATTTGATTTCTTGATGCAATTGAAGTTTGCTTGGATTGTTCAAGTGTTGAAAAGTTGTGATTAGTCTTTAACTTGTGATTTTTACTTTCCTTTCCATTTTCATTCTCCATTGATCATTCCACTAGCTTTTCTTTAGATTTTGAGCTTTACCCAGGAGTGCAAAGGTTTAAGTGTGGGGGAATTTGATAAGTATGATTTTTATACATTTTATTTCTCTTAGCTTAAGCTTTTAATAGATAAATAAGGCTTAATGGATTTACTTAGATAGATAATTGATTTTAATAGCCATTTCTGCACTCAAGGAATTTTATTTTGTAAAACTTTGAATTTTAATGCATAAATTTCATTAAATTATTTCCTTTGTGAATTCTTCATTCTTAATATTTTTTTGGTGCAGATTTTAATTGAAAAAGATTTAAAATGGAGCTGAAAATGTATGAAGGAAGCTTGCTGAGCTGGATTGGAAGCTTTCACGTGGAAATGAAAGAAGCAAGGAAGAAAGAAGCAAAGCCACGTGAGAAGCTTGAGCTTGGGTTTACGTTGAAAGATAAGGAAAGAAAGGTTCGAGTTGGGTTCTGCATGAGGAGAAGCCATGGGTCCTGCTACAGAATTCACAAAACAAAGGAAGAAGAAAATCACGTGGAGAATGGCTGAACAGACGAGGCAACACTTATACGAAGAAGCTACATGCAAAACAGAGAACAAACTTAAGCAGCTGAAACGAAGAAACGCTGTTGAAGTAGAGAAGGTTGAAGCTCGAGCAGAACAGCCACATGAAGAACGTGAGAAATACGCATGAAAACATGTGAGGAAGAAGGAGTAGCTTTGAGTTGAAAAGAGAAGAAGAAACACGAAGAGAAAGAGGCTGCCACGTGAACTCCCACTCATGCAGAACAGAGAAGAGAGCTCGAGCCACTGGAATACAAATGCAAGAAGAAAACTACGTGGGAAGTGAATGAAAAGGATGCAGTAAGCTCCAAACACATGCAAAGCTAACGTGAAGAAGCTGCAGTAAAAATAGAGAGAAGAACCACGTCAAGAAGAAGAAGCAATACAAGCTACGGACTGGGCACTCTATGAAGGAAGTAACCTCTGTTTTGGGAGAAAGAAAAATGTGACAGCAACGCATGAAGAGGCACAAGCTAAGAGTGAAGAATAAGCCATAGTTTCGTGCAGATTGAAGGAAGAACGAAGCAAACAGAACACAAACAGCTCACACACTCATGCAAAAACAGAGGAGCTCTATGAGATGAAGCAGCGAGTAGAAACACACACACCTGGCAGGATAAAGAGTACAGCAGAGAAGTGGAAAAACACGTTAAGAAGCAGCTGCATGAAGGCTAACGTGGAAAAAGAATAAAGAACCATGAAGCATCTCGAGTGGAACAAGAAGCCGCGGGGAAGAGCAGCTGGGTTGAAGGAGCAAGGAAGCATGAAGTTGACGTTGAAATGACGCATACGAGTTGGGCAGAACCAACTGAAGCTCGAGTAAAGCTACAGGGAAGTCCATGAACAGAAGCTTTGAGCTGGACGTGTGAGACAACGTGGAACCCGACGTGAACATGAATGAACAGACATGCAGAAGCTACGTGAAAAGTGGGAAGCATGAATCAGAATATATGAAGCAAAATAATAAAATAAAAGGAATGGGGCCCACACTTTATACACACATGAAGGAGCTTCAGACTTGGAGTAAGAGAGGGAGCACGTGAAAAATAAGCAAGCCACATGAGAGAGGATCCCTCTTATCCGTTTATCTCTCACACCTTTGTCACAATTGATTCCACGCTGATTCACGCCTTTGATATACATCATTCGCCCATTCCATCCCTTTGGTCCGGCACCCTTTGCCTTCCTCCACACAGAACCATTCACCACGCCATTTTCCTCCATTCCATCTTCCAATTCCATCCATTAATGAAGCTCTAATTCATCCACCTTGAGGCTAGCTTGGAAGCAACCTTGGCTGAAGCTTGAATCCTTGGAGAAGAAGCAGAATTTTGGCTAAGAATTTCTATTTTTCCAGTACTTTTTCTCTTTCTTGTATTTGCTTGGTTAAGGAATATTTGATTGAGAATCTGTGTAATTGATTAGTAGCTGGTTAGGTACTAATTAGGAAGATAATTGTTGTTTTAATTGATTAATTTTGGTTCTGAATTGTTCATTTCTCTATAGTCTCCCATGTATGCCACGAAGGTGTTCGATGAAATGCATGAGTGAGATTAAGTGCCTAATTGTTTATTTGAGAATTCCTTGATATTTAGTTGGTTAATTAAACATTTTTGGATGATGATTCAGAAGCTAATTAATCAGTTAATCAATCAATTTGAGTGTTCAAAGATCTTAAAGACAAGAATTAACAATTTAATGCGGGATTGAGGTCTCAATTCAACATTAGATTATTAATCTCTTGAATCTTGAATGGTTATTCAAGATCATTTGCTAATGAACACAATTAGGAACTCTTAGGCCAGAATTAATCATAATTGGATTAGGATAAGGATAGTGGATACCAAGAGATAATTCCTAAGCTAGTCACAAGACCATCATTCACTATAATTCACCCAATTAGATAGAATTAGGCATTTTGATTCAATTTAGTTTTAGGTTAGTTTAATTCAACCAAAACCCCCAAAATTAGATAGTTTTTAGTATCTTTAACACTTAGAAAACCCAATTAGGCATTGAATTCCATTTCCAAGGGAGATGACTTAGGTTGTGCCACTAGATGCATTTTTAATTCAACCTAGTTTTATTTTAAGGGTTGCACGACGAGCCCGTCAATGACCAACAAGGCATTCATAGTGCCCTTTGCCACAATTAACACACCATTCGCTGTGGCTCTTTAGGTTCCCTATAATTTTCCTATCTAAGAATTGGCTGTGGTTAACTTCTCAATTGGCTGCGACAAGGAACTCTCTAGATTAGCTTACTACTATCTGGAATAATTGGTCATGGTTAATAGCCTCTAATTGGCTTACTATTCTAGGGATTGGATTTTCATTTTTAGCTACCAACCTGAGCCTCGCCGCCTCTATAACTGACCCATCATCAAGCTAGAGGGTTCTATCTCTCACTTCATTCGTACATGACTAGTTGTTACCTCCAGGCTATTAGGGCTCTAGGGTGTAGCTTATACCTTAACCTTTGGCCTAAGGAGATTAACCTTTCGAGCCCTAATACTTATCTAGACATTTAGGTGTTGTGGCTAGGGGGTAACTCTTTTTCTTACTTCCCCTCTAAATTAGTCCTGGGTAGCCACAGTCTCATCTTATACTGCACTGCATCATTACTTATTTTTACATTAAGCAGGACATCTCAAAATAGTCTGAGTATGACTACCAGAGAGAATTAGGCCTCACATACTCTTTCTCGGAAGCCTCTTCCTATCAATAAGATTATTTCTCATCGTTTATATCCAGGGCTTGCCACTAATCTCAACGAGCTATCATATCTTATCAAACTCTAGCAGTTGGATCACTCAACTCTGCTCAAACTAACTCTACTCAAACTACACTAGAGGCCACTCTTTCCTGGTGTCCACTAACTACTTTAAGACCATCCCATAACTCACAAAACCACAAACTATTCTCCTGCACTCAATATGTCTCATATAGGACTTTTATAGTCATACAAGCCTTTTACAAAACCCAATAGCTACATCCTCAAGCCAAATCCAATCCAAGAGAGCCTAGAACTTTGCTCTGATACCAATAAATGTAACACCATAAATTCTAGCTCATCTCATACCTTTAAATGGCATAATATCATGAAGGTTGCAAGTCTCTCATAAAGAGGCAAGGGAAAATAATGAATATTTTTGCGTTGCATTGTATCTAAAAATTCATTTTGGTGTCATGTGGACCATGTGAGCTCATACTATGTATCCCCATATTTAATTACATTATTACAACTCATTTACATCCCAAAAATATGCCTACAACCTATGGAAACCGAAATGAAGCATGGAAAGTGGAAGTTTATTTTCAGCCAGAATTGGCCTCTTTCCTTGGCAAACTTTGGAAAATCATAACTAAATCTAGAAAACTAAAAAACATGTGTTATTAATCATTCTAGAAACTTAGGATATTTCCTTCACATTAAAAATATGCCCAGACCATAATATTCATCATGGAGGATGTTTGACATCCGAAATGCTACTAAGGTCGCTAGCTACTTGGGCTACTGTTTAGATTACTGATACAAATTTCTAAAATTCATAACTAATTTTATAAAAATTGAAATCACACACATTCAGTCATTATAGAAATATATAAATGTTAACTTGATATAAAAATAATTCTAGAATGAAATAGATAAGTTTAGCCATTGGAATCCTATGGAACAGTAACTGGACTCCCAGGGCACATTGTTGCTGACAGCCAACTTCAAAAATGCACAAATCTCTATTCAAACCTCCAAATGTGGTGATCTTAGTGGCCACAGAGCTTATGACATCTAGTATATGTATATAAAATTTCACAAGCATTGGACACCATTTGACTATCGGATGACATAAAACTCAAATCTACCAGTGTGAGCAGTACACATACCAAAATCAATAGAAAATTTCAACTTTGAAAATTTATCAAATATTCTCTAGACCTCCAAAGATTATGTTCTTTAAATTTCCAAAATTCTCTCAATAAGAACTAATTACATGCCAAATTTTAGAGCAAGACTAACTCATTTGGCTAAAAAGTGATATAGGATTCCATTATGGTCAATTTTAACTCCATATTGGGTACCAAAGTTGCCAAATGGATTTCTCTTGGTCTTGGCACCTTTTGGGCAAGTTTAAAAACTTACTTGAGACTTATGTGAGCTGACCAAATGGTCCTAAACTTTATGCATCTCATTTTAGCTATTCAACCCACACTTATGCATATTTCCATCAAACTTCCATAATGCATAATTGGACATTCAAAACTTAAATTGTATTCTAAAGTTCATACATCATATCCATGGCTCTAAACATTACATAATAGTATATTTACATATGTCTCAAGGTTCATTGTACATATACAACATCATATACAATATGAACTATCACTATGGTTCCAAAATGGACAAAACAATGTATAAGCTTGTCAATCTTTCCTCTTTATGGTTGTTGGCTCCCTTCACCATAATTACTTGGTCCAACTAACATATTAGATCATTGGAGAGGAGGAGATGAGATTCAAAGAATCCCAATAACTCATCTCCCATTCAATCATACATAATATGTGCAAAGCAAGCTTTATAAATGCATGCATAGAGAACATGGAAGTCATAGATATTTTAAAAGCAAACTTGGCATGTGAATCAATCATACAAGACATTCAAGAGCTTACTAAGTGTTTGGATTGGCCTCACACTTCTCCTCATAGATTTTGGACTTGCCTCACCCATTCTTTAAGAGCTTTAGACTCAACCATACTCTTGGGAGCCCACTTGGCTTTTGGGAGACTCTTTACTTTGTCTCAACCAAGCTCAAAGGTTCTTGGCTCATCCTCACCTACGGGAAGAGTTCATAGCCTCTTCATGCTCAAGCAAACTCACACAAACATTATGTAATCATTTGAAAACATAACATAGCATCAAGTATCATGGCATATAAAGGCAAGCTAGTATACTTTTCAAAGCTTAAAAATGCATATACAGACATTCTAAAACAAGCTAAACACACATCCATGCAAGAGAGAAGGTGGAGAGAGCTACCTTGTGTATATTCACACACTTTTTACTTAGCTTTTAAGCCTCCTCTTTCCACCACACACCCACAAGTTGGTGGAGATTGATTCTCTTGGCCTAGATACAATTTATGGGAGCCAATTCAGTTCATAGAACACATTCTAAGACTATACACTTTGCTTAATTCCTAGATTGCTCTACAACTTCTATTATGGTCCATATTGGCACCTAATGAAGTAACACCCCTCAAATGATTTTTAGGCCTTTTTCTTTCCTTTCAAATGTGACTCTTGACTCCTTTTAAGCCTTTTAGAGTCATCACATCATTAAAACAAATGGCCTAGCATCATGTTGCTTTTTTAGGTCATAATATAGAACCTAAGACACCAAATCACTTTCCATGAGTTCTAATTTTTTTCCAAGGCCTCCTTTCATTTTCATTCATCAAATATGACTCAAGAATGGCCTTAGAAAAATTTAAAACTCCCCCTACTTACAAGATCCCCTCTTAGCTGAGACATGCCTAGGTTTTGGGCTTCATGGAGTTTTCTTTGTTTTCTTGAAGGAAGAAGCTTGTGGGGAGCATCTTTTGTGTCTCAAGAACTCATTTATACTCTAACATAGACCTACGAAGCATCACATAAATTCAAAATTTGAAAAGTGCACTAGAAACTCTAGGTTTTGCATCTTGAATCCTAATGCCTATTTCATGGTTTTCTTTGCATATTCTTATTCCTCTCCATCAAATACCTAAGAATCATGCTTGGTTAGGCTTGAAAATCAGATCTTCCTATGGTTCTTAGGCTAGGTCAAAATGGAGAAGAAGGGCCATGGAAGATATGAACCATAGGATGCATGTTTACCTTGTTTTCTTACTTAGTTTGACTTGAATCTTGATTTTTCCTAGCTCCTCTCTTCAAATCTGAGCTTTCCTTTGAATTTCTACCTTGAATCAGATTTTTAAACTTCATTTTAATCCAAGGGAACAAAGGAGAAGGGAGAAGAGGAGGTGTGGATGAAGAAAAGCAAGGAAAATCATCATGAAAACATACCTTACACTTAGATTTCTTCCTCCTTCTTCTTCCTCTCTTAGGTGCCTCTCCCTTAGGGTTTTGCTTTTGATTTGGGGTTGGAAAATCTGAAGTGAAATGAAGGCAAGTGTGAGGCACCACCTATATATAGGTAGGGAAAAGTGACTTTTTCAAAAATTCTAATTTTGCCCTTTATATTTTGCATTTTTGTTTCTCCTTCGTTTTAGCTTGTTTTTAAGAACTTTCTTTTCTATTATAAAATTTAGGTTCCCAATTAAGAAAAATACCTTTGGAATCACTCAAATCGAAGCTAAAACCTTTCCGAACGGATTCGTCAAAGTTTGGGCACATCGACATTTGAAAACATCCATCGGAGGGGATTTAATTGTCCCGGGGCGTCCCATGATTTTTAGGCCCTTTGAGAACCCCAAAATAATCAAAACTTTGATTTAAAAAGCCCTCATTTGTGAATTCCACAAATTACCTGAAATTACAAAAATGCCATTATGTTTTGTAAGGTTTCCATCAAAATTTATTTCTTCATTCTAGCTCCATTTTTCCTTCCATCTGAGGGTAGAATTCTCATTTTTAAGAGGCTATAATGTTACTCAAATTTTTTGGGACCTTAACTATATCATCTTGAGGGACTTCCTTTTATATTCGGTAAATTTCGTTCATTTACAGGGAAACTGTGTAACAACCGGGAAAAAGGAAAGAAAAGGAAAAGAAAGAAAGTAGAAAGCTGGAAAAATTTGAAATCTGGAAATTTTGCCAAGTCCTCTCGCAATAGTGAGAAACGGTCTCACTACAGCGAGAGAGCTAGTTCGCAATAGCAAAGGCGATTCTAGCTATAGCGAGTGCTGGCAGCAATCCATACAGAAACCAGGGGGCAGCTCGCTGTAGCGTGCACCATAGCGAGAGTGAAGTCTGGAACTAACGCGATTTCGCCATAGCGAGTGGTAAATCTCGCCATAGCGAAGGGAACTGATGCGATCTCGCCATAGCGAAGCTAGATTACACAAGCTCGCTATAGCGAAGGTTAATTTTCGCCGTAGCGAGGGTCGGTCCGAAAGAGAGTAAATAGCAAGAATCAGACTTCATTAAATGCCCAAACTCATTTCTTCTCTCATATCTGCCCTAAGCTTCGACCCAAAGAGAGAAAAGAGGCGTGGAGAGTGTGAGAGATCAAGAGAAGGACGAAGATCAAGGGAAAGGTAAGGTAGCTTCTCCCATTTCTCTTTAGAACTCTGATCCTCTCTCTTTGCCCTCTCTTTCTATGGTTTTATTTGTGAAAATGGACGGATTTTTGGGCATGGGTCAGAAGAGGGAAAGTGGAAAACGCTTTTGAATCTCTGTGTTTTCTTTGAAAATGTGGTTTTCCACTACCATGGGAGCTTGAGAGAGAGAAAGGGGTAATGGCATTCTAAAGAGAACTCTAAGTTATGGTATATAGGAGAGTTTGATCTGAAGGATTATATGTTAAGAGAGTAATTGCATGCTCTTTAATTATGTCTAGGCTCAAGAGGAACACCTCCATCAAGGTGTGATTGTGAACCTAAGGAGGGAAAGGAGAAATTGAAAGGAAAAGCTAGTGTTGGCTTTGGCTCTAAAGGTAGCTCTCTCTTCCACTCTTTCTTGTTGCATTCTTGGTTATAATAGTCATTGTATGTTATGTATATGCTGAATGTGTGGAATATGCCATATGCTATTACTTTGATGCATTGATGCCAATATGCTTGTGTGTTGAAATGTGAGAATTGCTCGGGTGCGGTAGTGCCGAAAGTCTCTTGAGATGGGTGAGGTGAAGCCGAAAGTCCCTTGAGATAGGTGAGACAAGGCCAAAAGTCTCCAACGAGTGAGGCCAAGTCAAAAGTCCTTAAACTCGGGTGAGGCCATCCAAAAGTCCCTAGACTCGGGTGAGGCTAGACCAAAAGTCTCTAGAGCTTATTTTTGGCATTGTTGTGAATTCCATAGCATGTACAATGTGTATTGGATGACTGAGAATGGCTAAATGCTTATTCACATGCTTTGACTTGTTATATGCCTTGATTGCTTACTTGATTGAGTGCATGAGCTACTGAGATTCCCTGAATCTCACCCCTTCCCCTCTCAACTTAATATGCTAGATGGAGCTCAAGGAGAACCGAGCACACACCAAGGAGCCTAGGAGTATGCTTAGTTAGATATTACTTTCTTTGGATATTTTGATGTATTTTGATGTAAAGTGGTGCCAAATGAAGATGTACCCACTATTTTTGAGATGTAAAAGTTGTAACATGTGTATAAATGTGCAAGGATATTGTATGAACTATGTTTATAGCCAAATGAATGGAAATGTGGGTTTTGCCCCTTTTTATGCATGAATGAGATAGTGTATATTTGGCCGTAGCATAGCGAGTTTGGATTGTATGTTCATTTGGATCATATGGACTTGTTATATATCCTAGTTTTATACTTTTAAACTTATCCATGAGTGGCTAGAGTTTGTGAGAGGCTATTTAGACCCGTTTTGGACCTTTGGAGTGCCAAAACCAGTATTTTTGTGAGCTCCGTTAAAGTATGACCAGATGAGCTCCGTTTGCCATGAGATTTGGTATGCCTCTAGAGTTTATAGAAAGCTTCTTGGGAAGCTAAAGTGGGTAATATTTGGAGGTCTAGAGAATATTTGGGGAATTTTTGAATTTGGGAAAATTCAATGAATTGGTCATGTACTGTTCATATAAACCAGAAAACGAAATCTGTGGCATTCTTAGACCAAATGGATTCCAAATGTGGTGAACTTTTATACACATAAACTAAAAAACTAAAGGGACTTATAGGAACTAGAATCACCCAAATCGGAGGTCTGTAGAGAGAGATTGGACCGTCTGAAGTTCTGTATCAGCATCAGGGAGCTCTCCTGACCCTCGTCACTGTTCCATTAATTTTTAGGGTGTAGGGGCTACTGAACGGATCTGGACTTATTTTTCTCCTCTAGTAGACATCCGTAGCTTTTCAAATTGGTATAATGTGCCCAGATTGGAATTTTGTGGATTTAGTTATGAATTTTCGAATGTCATGACAGCAAGCTGCACTAGAAACAGTGACAGCTGGACCTTCTTCCCATTTTCGATGTCAAAAATGGTCTAAACGCTGAGTTTGTAGTTGGGAATGATTTTTAGTGTAAATATGACACTTAGACCTTTCTAGAAAGCTAGAGTTTGCTCCATTCCCATTTTTCTACAATTAATTATGATTTTCCAAAGTTAGAGCCAAAATATGACTTTTGGGCACAAGTGAGATAGGTGCATTTTCTGGTTTTTGGCTCTATACCCGTGGCTTATGGGTTGTTTTATGTTATGTATGAGTTGTAAAAGTGGAGTATGAGTTGAGAATGCAAATGATGGGTTCACAGGACCCACAGGGCAGATAATGAGTATATGAAACCCCGGTTCATAGCATGAAAATGCCACGGGCTAGTGTTGATTCTTTGGAAATCATTTGGAACCGAGCCCAGTGAGAGGCTAGGTAGCGGTAGTAGTTTAAGGTGTCACAAACCGTATGCTACTTTTCTCACATTTTCTCTGGTTTTCAGAGAATCGGATTTACATTTGACTCCTTGATTTGAGTTTATGATAACTTTAATGAGTTTAATCAGTTTAAATGGAGTTACATGACTTAAATTGAGTGAGAAATTGGAGCCAAGATAATGAATTCTATGAGTTGCTTCGGTATGTTACAATATGGAACCACATCGATGTTTAGACTTAGAACTAACTTGTGAAGGGCTTGTGTAATCCTAAGGATAGTTCCCTTGATATATTTATATATTGTTTGATATGTCTAGGCCAAGCAAATCAAGTCTCTCACAAGTATGTGTGTGAAACCAAGAAGAAGGATTAAGAAACTAGGGAACAACTTTGTACATTCTCATAAAGGTAGCTCTTCATCCATTCTTGTATTTTTATTTTTGTGCTTTAATAGTCATTGATTGCTTGTATGTGTGTTTGAACCCTAGACCATGCCTACTACTATTGTTTTGATGATATGATATCATTATGTTTCATAAAATGGATTTGGAATGTGATTAGCTCTTGAGGGGTGAGACTAATCCAAAAGTCTTAAATAATTAAGTGAGGCTAGACCAAAAGTTCCTAGAGCTTGATCTTTACTTTTATAGAACCATTTAATTTCATAAATATGTTTATGTTTGATGATTGATTGCCAATGATACATGCTTCTTGTCTTTAACATGATAACATGTTGTATAAGTGTATTTGAAGGATGATTAAGCTATTAGGATTCTTGGAATCTTACTCTCTTCCATCTTGTATCTAACCATGTCTAGGGAACTGCTAAAGAGTAAAGAATGGAGGCTAAGAAGGTTGAATTATATTCCTTTGACAATGATTTAGGATATTATGTAATTTAATATCAAAGTATGGATGTACCTGTTATTTATATAATCTAAACCTTTACTCATGTGTAAAATTATATTGTCATAATGTATAAACCATATTTGGAATTATATATACAAGAACATGTGTTCTTGGTATATGCGTGGCATGGAAAGTGTGCGTATATTGCCAAGTGGATAGGTCCTTTTGAGTTGCATGATGTTTGGGACCTTATGAGATGGCCATATATGCTACAATTGATGTTTTAGATATGCTTAAATGGTCACTTGCACTAAGGAATATCATTTTGGACCATTTGATATCACTTAGGTACCATTTTTAGCCATATTTTACCCCAGAATCAAAACTAGACCAAATGAACAAATTTTGACATGAAATTTGTCAAGCATTTACATCTTATTGAGAGCTTTTCACAAAGCTAAATAACATAATATTTAAAGCCCTGTAGAATTTTTTATAATTTTTCAAAATTGGCTGAATATAAAAATTTGCTTGTGCATTGTTCATTTAGTCAATTCTAATTTTCTATATATTTGAGTGCCTAAATGAAATCCAATGCTCATAAAATTTTACAAGTTTATAGTTAGCATTATAAGATTTCCATAAGCATCAAGATCATACAATTTAGAGTTGTATAGCTCAAGACATGTATTTCCAAAGTTTCAGGTCTGCATGTACATGAAAATCTGATAGTGGTATTATTCCTTCAGATTTTCACAGACAAAGAAAATTGTTTATGTGAAATTTTTATATCATATAGTTTATGTCATGCACTTTCTAAAAAATTCCTCATTTGCATGATTTGGAATTCTCTAACTTAAGATATGAATTTTTGAAATTAAAAGCAAAATTATGTAACTATGTGAAACTATGGAATTTTGCTAGTATGTGATGCTTGCCTTTAAACCCAAATTCCATGCTTCTTTTTGTGATGCCTTTAGTTAAGCAAGTATATCAAGGATGAAAATTGAGATTGGTAAGTTGAAATGGTGTATTTAAGCAAAAATGAAATATTTCACTTTTAATGTTAATATCTTTCGCTACTAAAACTGTTGAATATATGGAAATCAATGTTATAAGCACAATATAATGTAAGTTTGGTATTATCTCATTATGCTATTACACTATGTTCCTTATCTCATCATCCTTAGGTATGGACACTCTACCCTGATACCTTACCAAACTATCATCTGATAGGTCAAAGTCCTTGACCTCTCCATTACCTAATTACTCTATAATCCTATCCAAATGCTCATCTAGCTCTTTGACCTCCTTAATTCTCTTCCTAAAATCACTTTCTATCCTTAAATCACCCAAAAGAAGGCTACTAGGGTGTACACTTATAGACAAATTCAAATCTCTTAATCCCTTAATCAACCTCTGCTCTTTAAGCATCATTATGACACCTGCTTGTTTTGAAAGCCTAAAACTAAAGAGATTACAAAAGGACGTCTCCTAAATCAAATGATTAAAGGCTATACAAACTTTGAGTAATAAGCTAGATATCTAAAAATGAGGATACAAGACTAAAGGTGCCCTAAGACTAAGGCCAAAATAGCTAAACAAAATTAGATAAAAAGGTAATGGCATTTTCATAATTTTGGACAACTTTTAGAAAACTCAAAAAATGGATCTTAAAATAGAAAAACTAAGTTTCTTGGGGTTCTCAGAGTCCCTAAATACTATGGGAACCCCTAGAATGGTTAAAACCCCTCCAGTTTACATTTTAAAGCATCGATTGACCAAAATTTTGACCGATTCATTCGGGTTTTTAATCTAATTTGGATAAAACCAAAAGCATTTTATGAATTAGAGGACCTAAATTTTATAATAAAAAAGATGGTTCTAAAAAAGAAGTTGAAATGAACCCAAACGGAAAGAACTAAGAAAATGGACAAAATGAGAATTTAGGAAATTGTTATAATTAGGTCACTTGCTTCCTATTTACACATCCCATCTCCTCCTCTTCTTTTAGCTGACCTTATTCTGTCTCAAATTAGAATTTCACTCACCTTGAGAAGGCACACAAGAGGGAAAGCAAGGAAGGAGGAAAACTAAGTAGAAAAGGTAAGAAATTTATGGTTTTTCATGCTTTCTTCTTTTTCCAAATTTTTTTCCTCTTTCTCCTTTCTTTTCCTACGGTTTTGATGACCAATTTAGAGCTATTTCATGGCTGGTTTAGTAAGAGGAGGAGAGAAATTAAAAGAGAGACTAGAAGCAATTGGAAGCTCATTGGAAAAGCTTGCAAATAAGGTAAGACATCATGGTTTTCCTTGCTTCATTTTGTCTTCGTCTTCCATGGATATTTTGGCCAACCCTAGGCCCATTAGGTAGGGAATGATTTTTGGTCTTAGCAAGGTAGGAACAGGGGTTTTAGAGTATGAGAAGCAAAAACATGCAATTAGATTTAAAAGAGAAGCTTTGGAACTCAAGTTGTAATGTCCAAGGTTCTTGTTGTACCTAGTAATTTTTGAAACTTTCTAATGATAATCTAGCTTATGTAAGAGTTCATAAGAGATTTAGGAAGCTTCACAAGCACCATTTCCCTAAAGAAACTAAGCAAAACTCTATGGGGTCTTACCTTGCACTTTGTCTTAACCAAGAGCTAGAAGTAATACCTAGGGAGATTTTTCTTTGATTCCAAGGATAGATATAGTCTAGATATGATTAATAAACACCAAGGAAAGCATTAGTTTGAATGTAGAAATCATGGTTTATGAGATGAAAGTTTAGGTTCTTTTTTAAGGCATAAAGAAGCAACTTGAGTTTAAGCTCCTTGAATTGAGTTTATAATAACTCTAAGGAGTTTAAATAGAGTCACGAGACTTAGATTGAATGAGAAATTGGAGCCAAGATTATGAATTCTAGGGGTTGCTTCATTATGCTCTTATATGGAACAATAATCAGGCCATAAGTTAAGACAAGCTTGCATAGAGTTTCTGTGAGGCTAGAACTTGTTCCAATTATATAATTGTGTCTAATTTGATATGTCTAGGCTAAGAAAATCAAGCTCTGCCTAGGTGTGTGTGTGTGTATATATGTGTGAGGCCAAGAAGAGGAAAGAGAAGTCTAAGGAAGGAAGTTTGTAATTCTTGACTCAAGGTAGCTCTTTATCCTTGTATGTATTTCTTGGATGTGTGATTATCATTGGATGCTTGTGTATATGTTTGAACCATGAAATATATTTATAGCCATTGATGTAATGCTTGGTATCATTATGCCTCTTGAAACATGTTTTGAATGTAAGATGGCTTGAATGGGTGAGATTGTGCTAAAAGTTTCTTAAAATGGGTAAGAAGAAGTGAAAAGTTCCTAAGACTAAGTGAGACAAAACCAAAAGTCTCAAGAAAGAGTGAGGGACAAAACCAAAAGTCTCAAGAAAGAGTGAGGCTAAGTCAAAAGTCCCTAAAAATAGGTGAGGCAAATCCAAAAGTCCCAAAAGAATTGGGTGAGGCTAAAACAAAAGTCCCTAGAGCCTATATGTGATTTGAATGAGTTTATATGACTTGAAAAATGATTATGTATGTTTACTAAAAGCTTTCATTGCATGCTTGCATTCCTTGACATGAAAAAGTGCCATGTATTATCCTTAAAAGGGTAAAAGAGCTATTAGGATTTTTTTAAATCTCATTCTTCCCCATATTATCTCTAACCATATCTAGGTGAGCCACATGGAGCAAGAAATGGGAACCAAGCACCTTGAAGATGAGACTTTGACAATAAAATAGGGAATTTATTCATTTTGATGTTAAAGTTTGTATGTATATGAAGTTTATGAGATGTAAACCATTTAGCACAATAAAAGTATGCAATTATGATGTATGAATCAATTTTGGAACTAAATGTATGAATATGTGACTTTTTAACATTCATGAGCTATGATGTACATGTGTATATGAATAATTAGGAAGGTGAGTTTGAGTTCTATGATGATTTAGACCATTTAGGATGTTTCTACATACTATGTTTATGCTTTTAGACATGCTCAAATAGTCATGGTACGATTAGAAGATCATTTGGCATCTTTTGAACCCTTTATGATTCCATTTTTTACCATTTTGAAGCCCTAAACCAAGGTCTTACCAAATGGATGAGTTTTTACATGAAATTTGGCAAGAAAATATGTCTCATCTAGAGCTTTTTACAAAGCTAAAGAGCACTATTTTTGGAACTCTAGATAATTTATTATAATTTTTCAAATTTGGCCAAATTATGTAGAAACTGTCACTGTTACTATTCATGTGGTCAGTTTAGTTTTCTATGTCACTTAGAGGTCAAATGAAGTCCAATGCTTATGAAATGTTACAAGTATATAGTAGACATTATAAGCTTCCATAGGCATTAAGAGAACCTAATTTAGAGTTCTGTAGAGGGAGAAATAAATTTTTGAAGCTTTTGCTTTGCTGTAGGAGGACCACCAGACCTGATGTACTATTCCATTAGTTTTCATGGGCCAAACATGGTTGTTTTAATTTGAAAGTTTTATGGCAGTTATATGATAACCTGAGATTTCTAGAAAGCTATATTTTGTGTGATTTGGATTTTCTAGAATTAGTTATGATTTTCCAAAATTCATATAAGAATATAGAATGTATGAATGAATGCGAGAAAGATGCAATTTCATGTTATATGCTTTGGACCTAAGTTTTAAGCTTCAAATTGTGATATTTCTAATTGAGCAAATATGTTAGGGATGGAAAATAAGTTTGGTAAGCTCACATGATCTATTAAGCCAAGAATGAATTAATTTAGCTTTCAATAATGCAAGTATCTACTACTAAAAGTGTTATTTTGTTGAAAATAAGTGTTATATGCTAGTTGTGTTAAGATTTGAAACCTACATAGATATGGTGTTACAATCATCACTACCATATGAATAGACTTCTTACTTAGAGCATCAGTGACAACATTCAAGTAAAACCATATTAAAATAGCACTTAATTTATATCACAAAGTGCTTATAGTATCCATTTTTGTAGTATCAATACCTTTAGCAACGGAATTTATTGACATTAAATGTCAAATTAATTCATTTTTTATTAAATGAATCATTTCAACTTACCAAACTCATTTTCCATCCTTAATACATTTGTTTATACAGAATCATCACAAAATGAGGCATAGAATTCAGGTATGGAGCATACACATTAAGACTAGCCAAATTCATAACCTTCCATGCAATTCCATATTCTGTCACAATGTTTAAAAATTAATAAATTGAGTTAAAAAATTCCAAATTAGGCAAATGATCACTTTTTAGAAAGCTCAAAAATTAACTAACTACTGTAAAAATTTCAAACCATAACAATATCATTTGGGCCATGAAATTCTAATAGATCAGTAGCTAGGTCAAAATCTCACACTAGTACAGACCAAGATTTTAAAATTTTATATCTCACACTACAAAGTTCCAAATTGAGTAATCTTAATGGCTATGGAAAGCTTATGATTCCAAATATGTTTCTATAAAATATCATATGCATTGGACTTCATTTGGGCCCTCAAATACATCAAAAATCAAATTGGCCAAACGAACAATACACTGATAGTTTTTACATAATTTAGCCAAGTTTGAAAAATCATAATAAATTCTACAGAACTCCAAAAATTGTGTTCTTTCACTTTATGAGAATTTATCGATAAGATCTAGATACCTACCAAATTTTATGCTAAAGTTCTTTCATTTGGTCTAGTTTTGGTTTAGGGGGAAAATGTGGCTCATTTTGAAATTCAAGAAGCACCAAATCATCCAAAATGAATTTCCTTAATATAAGTGACCATTTGGGTACATCTAAAACCTCAAATACATCATATAGAAGCATCACAATAGATTCAAAATACCATAAAAATCAAAACCACTTCTTCACTTGATTATATACACAGGCATTCCATGGCTCAAGGATGTTAAAAACTCAAGACTCTATACGTTTGGTTCCAAATATGGTTCATACAACATATTTACATACTTTCACACATGAGTGAGGGTTTACATCTCATAAGTAGCATATACATTCACACTTTAGCATAAATTTACACAAAATCTTATTCTATTGTCAAAGTAACATGTCTCAAGCTTCTTGGCCTCCATTCTTGGCTCCATGAGAAATGCCTAAACAAGGTTAGACATAAAGTGGAAGAGTGTGAGATTCCAAGAATCCAAATAGCTCATTCACCTTCTCAAGTAAGCATATGTGGCATGTTATTATGTCAAAGATAGCAAGTATGCATCAAATGCTTCCAACTACCACACATAAGCATGTTTCCAATATCATATAAATATATCAAGATCAAAAGCAAGTTTTAGGGACTTTTAGTCTAGTCTCACCCAATTATTTGGACTTTTGGATTATCCTCACTCATCTTTTAAGGACTTTTGACTTAGTTTCACTCATTTTTGACACTTTTGGCCTTGTTTCACCCATTCTTAGAGACTTTTTGCTTCGCCTAACCCAAATCAAAGGACTTTTGGCACCATCTCACCCATCAAGAGCAAATTCACAAAACAAATATAATTCAAGAAATATAATGGTACCAAAGCATCAAACCAATAGCTATAGGTATGTTTGAAGATTTAAACATACACACAAACAATCAATAACAATCAAATAACTAAGAAATTCACACAATAATGGATGAAAAGCTATGTTGGATTAAGAAGCACAATTTCTTCCTTGATTCCCTAGCTTCTTGACTCAACCTCACACATACATTTGGAGGAGGCTTGTTTTTCTTGGCCTAGACACATCAAACAAGACACAAATACATCAATGGAACCATTTCTAACCTCATATAATATCTACACAAACTATTTATAGCTTCTAGCATGTATATGGTTCCATACAAGAGCATAATAAAGCAACTCATATAATTCATCATCTTGAGTCTAATTTCTCACTCAATCTAAGTCTTATGACTCTCTTTAAACTCATTAGAGTCATCACAAACTTAATTCAAGGAGCCAAAGACTAAGTTCCTTCTTTATGCCTAAAGGAACCCTAAAATTCCAACCTTCAAAATATGGTTTCTAAATTCAAACCAATGGTTCCCTTCATGTCTCAAATTCATATCTAGACCATTTCTATTATTGGAATCAAAGAAAACTCTCCCTAGGCACCCCATTCTCTTCTTGGTCGAGACATGCATCACATTGGGAGCCCATGGAGTTTCATGCATATTTCTAGGGAATTTGACACTTATGAAGCTTCCTAGGTCTCTTATGCACCCAAACATACTCTTACATAAGTTAAATTATCCTTAGAAAGCTTTAATTTTTTCCTAGGTGCAATCAAAACCCTAATTTCCATAATTTGTTACCAAATGTTTTTTTTAGTTATATTACTTCCATACGATTCCTTAGGCTTCAAAACCTCAATTTCTATTAATTTTAGGTCAAAATAAAACTCCTTACATAGTGCTCTTATACTGGCCAAAATAGTGCATCCATCGAAGAATCAAGAAGAGCAACTTAGCCATGGAGAAACATACTTAATTGATTCTTAACCAAGTGGTGTTTCTTATGATGCTTTGGTTTCCTTCAAACTCTCCCTTCCCTTGATTGAACCAGCCATAATATACCACCATTTAAAGCTTCAAAACCATGGAGAAAGAGAAGGGAAAGAGGAGAAAAACATGTGTGAAGAGAAGAGCATGAAAAAGTATCAATTTCTTACCTATTTTGGCTTTGTTTCTTCCTCCCTTCTTCTCCCTCTTGTATGCCTCTTAGAACTGGCCTAAGTTATATTTTGGAGTAGATTAAAATCGGTTAGGGTGAGTGGAAGAAGGTGGGTCATGATATATAAGAAGGGAGGGGCCATTTTATAACACTTTCAAAATTCTAACTATGTCCTTAAATTTTGCCTTCCCTGTTTAAACTCATTTCAACTTCTTTTTAGGAATTGCCTTTGCCATCATAAAATTTAGGTCCTCTAATTCATGAAATGCTTGTGGTTTCCCCCAAGTTGGACTCAAAACCTTACTGAACTATCTGGTCAAAGTTTAAATTAATTAATGACCTCAATTGTATATTGGAGGGGTTTCGCCCATTCCAGGGGTTCCTATAGTTTTTAAGGTCTTCAAAAACCCTGGAAAACTTAATTTTTTCATTTAAAGATCCCTCCTTTGAGTTTTCAAAAAGTTGAATGAAATTATAATTTTGCTACTATATTTTTAGTTCCTCTATTTTGCCATTTTGACTCCAATTTTAGGCTATTCATAGTTTCTTACGCGCACTTTAGACGCTCTATGTAACACTCGATTTTTGTAAAAATGGCAGAAATGAGCTAGATATAAAATAGAGTCCTCTAAAATGAATTCTTTAAGATCAAATAAAATTAGTATAAAATTATAAATATTAGAAAATGACGAATCAAGGCTTAAGGTGCCCAAAAATAGGAGCTGGAGTGGCTAAAGAAAATTTGATGAAATACAGTGGTATTTTTGTGATTCTAGGAAACTTTTAAAAAACTCAGAGGAGGGATCTTTAAATGATAATATTGAGTTTTTTAGGGTTCTTAAAGATCTTAAAAACTATAGGAACTCTTAGAATAGTTAAAACCCCTCCGATTTATGTTTTAGAATGTTGATGAACCTAAACTTTGAACCTTTCGTTCGGGAAGGTTTTAAACCTGATTTGAATGATTCCAAAAGCTATTTATAGATTAGAGAACCTAAATTTTATGATAGAAAAGATAATTTTCAAAAAGGATTTGAAATGAGCTTAAAACAAAAAAGCCAATAATGAAAGACAAAATTAGCATTTTGAAAAGCTTCTTATGGAACCCTTCCTATATATAGGTGATTGCCCACTCTTTGATGATGCCAAAAGTACCTTAGCAAGGGTGAGGATGAGCTAAAAGTTTCAAGAAGAGTGAAGCTAAGTCAAAAATTCCTTAAAAGTGGGTGAGACAAATCCAAAAGTCCCAAGAAAGATGGATAAGCTTCTTATGGAACCCTTCCTATATATAGGTGGCGCCCACTCTTCTCCTCATTTTAGCTGACCTAATTTATGCCTAAAATAAAGGAGAACTTAACAAGAAAGGGTGCACAAGAGGAGGGGAAAAAGTATGAAATCCTTTATTTTTCAAGCTCTTTCCTTTAACAAACTTGTTCTCTTTCTTCTCCTTTTTCTTTCCATGGTTTTGGTGTGTGATTTGGATTTGGTTTGAGCCATGTTCAAAAATCCAAGGAAGAGCTAAAACAAAGGAGATGACTCTTAGAAAAGGCTTGAATCAATTTAGGTATCATAGCTTTCCATGCTTTCTTCTTCTTATTCCTTAAGAGGGGATTTTCAGCCACCTAGTGAATAACCAAGAGGGGCCAAAATTTGACCTAGACGAAGCATGAAACCTAGGTTTTTAAGGATGAGAAAAAAGTACATGCAAAGAAATTCCAAAAAGAAGCATTAGAAATTAGGTTTCCAAAACCCAGGGTTTTCATTGCACTTTGGTATGTATGAAGCTTTCTAATGATATTTCTAATTGTCCAAGAGTATATATGGGTTCTTGAGACACTTAAAAAGCCTCACATATATCATTTCCTTTAAGAAAACAAAGCTAGATCCATAGGTCTAAAAGGTTTCCATTATCTTAGCCAAGCATGGATCTTGTATTTAGGGAGAGTTTTAAATTTTTCTAAGGGTATGAAGGGACTAACATGATAGGAGAACATCACGAGAAGCTTTGAAAAAAATTTAGAAACTTTGGTTTGTGAGATGGAGGTAAAGGTTACATAATAAGACTTAAAGAAGCAACTTGTGTCTAGGCTCTTGGGAATGAGTTTGTGATGACTCTAAGAGGCCTAAATGGAGTCAAGAGACCTAGATGGAAGGAGAAAAGGGAGCTAAGATCTTAAATTCTAGCACTTGCTTCACTAGGCCTTATATGAATCCATTATGTAACCATAGAGCAAAGTAAGCTTACATAGAGAGTGTGTGATACTAAAGCTTACTTCCATGATGTAATTGTGTCTTATTTTATGTGTCTAGGCTAAAGGAATCAAGTTCCATCTAATTGCAAGTGTATGGTCAAAAAGGAGGAGAAATAGCTAAGGAAAAAGTGTTAAGTTCTTATTTAAAGGTATCTCTCTAACCTTTCTCTCATGCATGGCTTAGATGTTTGCTTGTATGTATGTTTGAGTCATGAGAAGTGTTTCTAGCCAATGTTTATATGTTATGGTCCCATTATGTTTATTGAAATGTGTTTATGATTGCTTGGGTTTGATGATGCCAAAAGTACCTTAGCAAGGGTGAGGATGAGCTAAAAGTTTCAAGAAGAGTGAAGCTAAGTCAAAAATTCCTTAAAAGTGGGTGAGACAAATCCAAAAGTCCCAAGAAAGATGGATAAGGCTAGACCAATGCCCTTGAGAGCTTATGGTTGTTATGTATGAGTTTATGTGATAAGAAAAATTCCTTATATATATATATTCACTAGTTGCTTGAATATCATGCATGCATTCTTTGACTTATTTATACATCCATTATGTATGTCTGAAAGGGTTAACATCTATTGAGATTATTTGAATCTCACTCTTCCCCCACATGTGGCTAACCATGTCTATGTGAGTCAAGTGGACAAAAAAATGGAGGCCAACCATCTTGAAGATCAAGACTTTGCTTAGTAGTTATGAAAAATAGGCATTTTGATGGCATATTGATGTCAAACTTTGTAACTATGAGATGTATATATGATGTAAATCTTTAAGCATGGTCTAATGTATATAAAAATGGTATATGTATCAATATGAAAGCTAGATAAAAAGAGTGTGAGATTTTGCCACTCATTTGCCGTTATGTGACATGATGTACTTGTATATGTGTGCAAGTGGTAAGGTGAGATTGAGTTTCATGATGATCTGTGTAATACCATATTTAACTAACTTGTCTTAACCATATCATAGCCTCCTTACATTGGTCTCACAAGTTTTCCAAGAAAACTTAATTAAAATATTTAATTATTTTTAAGTTGAGTAACTGATAGAATTCTCATTTTGTGTCCTATGGACCATATCAACTCATTCTTAAATTCTCCTATTTAATTACACACATAAAATCCAAAACAATCTCAAAATTTTGCCATAAACTCAAGCTTATAGCATATTTACACAAAATAATGCAAGTTAATCTCAGGTCCAATTTGACAGATTTCTGGTGCAAATTTGAAAAATCATGACTAAATCTAGAAAAATAAAAAATCAAGCAATCCATAGCTTTCTAAAAAGCTCTAGATGTTGCATTTATAATAAAAATAATTACAAGCCATAAAAATATCATTTGGATCTTGTTTGACAATAGAAAAACAACATATATTAGACTGCCTAGTGTTTCTGATGCAAGTTATTGATATAAACTTCAAAAATGCATAACTAATTACAAAAAAATAAAATTCTAGAAAAATACACCAATTTGGAAATAAAAAGATGTCAAATTTAATGAAAAAATACGCCTAGACCAAGACAAACAGGTTTAGCTACTAAAAACTGATGGAATAGTATCCAACTCAACTGGCATTCCTGATACTGACACAGAACTTCAAAAATTCATAACTCTGGTCAAACCTCCAAATAAGGTGCTTCTAGTTGCTACAAGTCACTAGAAATATCTAGTTTAAGTTTATAAAATTTCACATTCATTGGACCATGGTTGGCCAATGGATGACATAGAAACCCAAACTGACCATATGAACAGTGCTTATATCAGGACAATAGAAAATTGACAACTTTGAAAATTCATAATTAATTCCATAGAGCTCAAAATAATATAGTATTTAGCTTTCTAAAAGTATCTAGATGATTTCTACATGCATGCCAAATTTCATGAGGAAATTCATCCACTTGGTTAGATTATGCCACAGGGTCACAAAATGCTCTTTTTGGAGCTTCTTAAGGGTCATAAGGAGTCTATTTTTGCTTGTTCTATTTCTAAGGCTACATGAGCACATGGAAAAAGCATCAAAATACTCTATCAAACCTGTCTCAAGGGCTAATAACCTAGATCTCATAATTCCACTCATCCACACCAAGATATACACAAGATTACATATATGCTACTCTTGCCATTCATTACCAAAACCATGTAATATCATTCATTTAGCTTTAGTTCTCATACATAGATCAAGTATTCATACATTTACACATGTTCCAAAGGCTATATATCATCTATGTCTTCATATTACATTCTTTGACATCATCAAAGAGAATAAAAGACACATTTTCTTGTCAATCTCCCTTATTCAAGTTTGGTGTCTTCCATTCCTTTGCTCACTTGATCCACCTAGACATTTTAGGGCAATGGAGAGGGAATGAGATTCTAAGAATTTCAATAGCTCATCTCCCTTTCAAACACACATACTTGATGCAAATTTCAAGTCTAAAATGCATGTATGTCAAACATGAAATTCTCAATCATATATAAGGCATTTTCTTTATTCATGAAGACATAAATAACATACACAGGCTTGCCAAGGCATTAGTTTAGCCTCACCCATTCTCTTTGGGACTTTTAAACTTATCTCACCCATTTTGAAGGGACTTTTGACTAAGCCTCACTCTTTCTAGAGACTTTTGGCTTTATCTCACCCAACCTTAGGGTTTTTTGGCTCATCCTCACCCTAGATAAGGGCTTTTGGCTTCACCAAGCTCAAGCAAACCAAATACATTTATGAAAACATCATTTAAATGTATAAACATAGCAATATGGTACCAAGGCATGTGATCATTCACTAGGAACATATTTCATGGCCTTAAACATCTACACACACATTCAAGACAAGAAAGATACCCAAGCATGCATGAGAGAAGGAGGAGAGAGCTACCTTGCTTGCAATAACACACTTTTTCCTTTGTAGATGGTCTGTCTCCCTTGGCTAGGCATCCACAAGAAGGTGGAACTTGTTTCCTTTGGCCTAAACACATCATATGGAAGCCAATTATACTCTTGAAACAATTCCTAAAGCTACACATTCATTTTAAACACTAGATTGTTCTTATGGCTCATTTATGGTTCCATAATGCACCTAATGAAGCAACACCCATGAATCATGATCTTGGCTCTATTCTTTCCTTTCATCTATGGTTCTTGACTCTACTTGGACCTCTTGAAGTCATTACACAATCAAAATAAGGAGCCTAACTACAAATTGCTTCTTTAGGTCATAATATGGAACCTATGCTACCATTTCACTTCCTAGGCTTCCTAAGATTTTTCCAAGACTTCCTTTCATCCTCTCTCATCACATATGACACAAAACCAAGCTTGGATGAATTTAAAACTATCCCTAGGTATTGGTTCTACCATAGGTCGAAACAAGCTTTAAGAAAGAGAATTAATAAGCTTCCTTTGTTTCCTTGATGGGAGATGCATGTGGGGAGGTCTCTAGGGGTCTTAGGAGCTCATAAAAATATTTACTTTAGCCTAGAAACTCTTGTATCAAATTAAATTTTTAGTTAAGTTCTTGAATCCCTAACAATTCTAACTTGCAATTTAATGGTTCTTACTTTGTTCTCTTTACATAATCTTAATTCCCAAACCTTAAGTACTAAGATTCATCCTTGGTTCTGCCCAAAATCTAATCCTTCTTGGTTGTCCATATATGGGGCAAAATGAAGAAGAATAATAACAAGGAGGAACAAACATGGAGTCTAGCTTTTTCCCTTAGTTTCTTAGCTTCCTTTGAATGCTTCTTCTTTTGCCTAGATCCTCTTCTCTAAATTTGAAACTCTTCCCTCTGTTTTGACCTAAAAATAGAACCAAAATTCTCATAAAATCTATAAAAAGGAAGCTTAAGAGGAGAGGAACAAAGTTTCAAGAAAGAGAAGCATGAAAATCCTTAAGAATTCTTACCTTTCTTGCCTTGATTTCCTTCTTCTTCTTCCTTTGTCTTGTGCGCCCTTCTCACCAGGTCTCTCTCTCTATTTTGGCCAGCCATAAAGTTGGTTAGAAGGGATGGAAATTCTGGACATGAGTTATAAGAAGAATTAATGAAATTGTTTACTAAAAATTCTTGTTATGTCCCTTCATCTTGGCATTTTCATTTTAGCTTTATTTTAACTCCTTTTTGAAAGTTGTATTTTCCATCATAAAATTCAGGTCCTCAATCTAATAAAAAGCCATTGGAATAACTCAAATTGAAGATAAAACCTTCTCGAATAAAAAGGTCAAAGTTTTAATCAATTGTCATTAGAAAACGTACTCCAGAGGGGTTTTAACTGTCCCGAGACTTCCTATGGTTTTTAGGACCTTTGGAAACCTCGGAGAACTCAAATTTTTTATTTAAAAAATCCTCCTATGAGTATTTCAAAATTTCCTATAAATATGCCACTAGACTTTCAACAAATGTTTTGAACCACTTTGGCCCCAATTTTTAGGCAACTCAAGATTCAAATCCTCATTTTCCATTATTTAAAATTTTATCCTAATTTTAGTTGGCCTCAAGCTTTTCATTTCAGGGTACTTTCTTTTCAAATTGACACATTTTAGTTTTTTACAAAATCCTGGACGTTACAATCTAGATCATTTTGCATGTTTTATATATGGTATTTATTCTTTTAAACTTCCCCAAGTGGTTATGGAAAATCAAGAAGATCATTTGGTGCCTTGAGATGGCATTTGAGACTTCAAATTTGACCAAATGGAGAGGTGAACCAAAGTATGACCAAATGAATGATTTTTTCCATGAAATTTGGCTAGCAAGTAGATCTCATCTAGAGCTTTTCATAAAGCTAAATAGTACTTAATTTGGAACTCTAGAAAATTTATTATGATTTTTCAAAATTGGCTAAATAATGCAATAATGGTATGGTTACTGTTCATTTAATTAGTTTGTTTCCCTGTGTCACATGTGGGTCAAATGAAGTCCAATACTCATGAACTTTTACAAGCACAAACTAGACACCATAATCTTTCCATAACTACTGAGATCACCTCATTTAGTGTTCTATAGAGGCAGATATGAATTTTTGAAGTTGCATGATAGTACCAGTAATACAGCCTGACCTATGTTATTGTTCCATCAATTTTTGATGGCTTAAAGCTACTACATGGGTTTGGAATGATTTGTAGTCAAAATTTGACATCCATAGATTTCTAGATTGGTATAGTTTGCTTTGATTTCAAATTTTCTAGAACTAATTATCAATTTTTAAAATTTGCATTAGAAAGCTAGAAACTGAACCCGAGAGCAAACCATGCATTTTGTGAGATGTAGTCCTAAACCCGAAATGAATGACAACAAATGTGATGTGTATGACTTGTATAGATGTTTTATGACTAGAAAATGATGTGGTGAGTTCACATGGTCCACAAAGCATAAAATGAGAAAATGAGATCTCATGTAACACAAATATATATAATTAAATATTCATTATTTTCTCATATGGCATGTATGGTTTCTTACCCTTATGCTCCAATACATATAAGATGCATAGAGATGGGCAATGAGACCATGGTATAATAGCTAAGAGGTTAAGACATTGCACTCTAACTAACATTCTAATCTTATTTAGCCTCATTTTGCCTTGCTTTAGGGTGTTCCTATATCAATTTATTGGGTTTAGTTCAGTTTATAAATTACCAGTTATTTGTGTTACTTTTAGATGCTACCCGATAACACAACTTCTTGATTAGGATGTTACCTAATAATTTGAGAGGGAGTAACCTACACTTTTAGATGCTTTAGTATGTTATTGACAACTTCTATTCTGGATATGGCGAGGTTACCCTCTAAACCCTACTGTTCAAAATTTCTCGATTCTTAAGGCAGTGAGCTTTCCTCGCACCACAGTGAGATGAGCTATTAGATCAGCTATCCTAAAGTTTCTCATGTTATGTCGTGGCGCAATTAGGTTCTATTACCCTCTTTGGGCAAAATTTTCATTTTGCACCACAACGAAGTACAATGTGCTATGGTGCCCCTCAATTCTGTAAGAGTCTTGGTTAGAATTAAGTAGTTTAAGCCACAGCATGCCCCTTCTCTAGTTCTTAACTCCTCATGATTTGTTTCTACAAACTTGTTCCTCTTTCCAATTTATACCAAGGGTCTTTCTAAGATAAAATACATGGTTTTAGCACAATAAATTCCCCTAATACCAGCAGTTTATCAATTTCCATGACCTAGGAACCTAGGTTTGGATTAAGGCAATTAAGGATTAATTTATGTTAGTAAAATTTCCCTCTGGGATGACAAAAAGAAACGTGGAACCTGAAGTAACTACCTAACATTATGCTACCCCTACCAACTACCCTCAAATCACCTTGCACAAGTTTTAATGGACTAAACTAATATGTTCATACTCCCAAATCTACCAAATGACCTCAAATACAAAATTAAGCTATGGCACTCCCATATCCCTTATATCAAACCCATATAGAAGTTAAAGTAACATACATAGAACCCAAATCAAACATTCAAAGTCATTATACAGATATCCATTAGTTTAAAATAGCATCTCCATATATGCATGTAAGTTTAATAAATGCTTGATCGAAGGCCATTACATCAAAATCTATAAAAATTAGAGTCTAGTCTTCTAAGAGATGAATCCTTAGTTACAAAGATTAAAACACCTACACGTGGCAAAATGAATGCAACATGATGCTATATAAGTCCAGTTACAAAAAAGAATAGCATCTAACTAAATCTAATTACATCCAAGTGCAGGAATCCCACACAAGGCCTTAATTAGGGATGCTTATCCACTTGCTTCCCTTTTTCCTTACTCGAAGAACATTCTCTTGAAATTATTAGCCCATAAAATAAGGTAAGATATGAATCTTAATAATCAAATGATAATTCCATACATATGTATAATTTAATCGGCATAAATACATATTAAACATAGTTATAGAAAGCATCATCATCATCAATAAATGAACTAACTAGACTACTAGTGACTATTATCTCATACAAGCAATCACATACATCTTGTTAATGGCCAATAATGCAAGGAAAGGCCCATCCATGGTGTCAACTCCCTATTGAGCACAACCTGGGCTTAGTGTATTCATGAGTCTGATCATAACTTAGTGCTCGATTAAAGTATAATGCATAGGTGGTAGTTGTACCAAAACTTCACCAAGGTCTTGCTTATAGTCCAAACATAAAAATTAAGTAGCCAACTAATCATTTAGCATAACAAAACATACTATGCAACAAATATCATATTAACAATGCACATATGCAAGGAAAAAAAATTCAATCCCAGTTACCTCACTTAGTTGTATGAAGTTCTAAAGCCAAGACAGATTCTCAACTCTCAAAGGATCCTAATATATCAAAACCAAGTTCTTAGTCAACATCAAACACAAAAGTCAGTTACTTATCATTCCTAGCATCTTGAATATTTGAAAAGGCACTTACATAGACTCCAATGAAACTTAAATTCGGATGTGAGACTTCCCACGCTAAAAACTTCAATGTTCCACTCCAAAACCCTAGTATTTTCGTACAAAATCAGAATGCATTATGTAAGTCAGCTATTGGGGCCACTAATTAGTAGAAAATACATCATAATGAGAAGAAGATACTTACCTAATAACCCCTCTAATCTCAACCTCTGAAAATCAAGCTAGAATTCATCAAAATAACAAAGTTCATATTTGAGAAGAAGATGAAAATCCTCTAAATGACAAACCAATTAGACCAAAATGTCGAAGAGAATGAGAGGAACAAGTTTCATATAGATTACCTAAGTCAAATCTTCCTCTAGAAGTGAGGGGTGGTGGAAGAATGTAAAAAGCCCTAGAATCCTCTTTGCTAATGCAAAAATGGAGTTTTCCCTTGGCTAAAGAATGAATTGGTCTATATAATAGGGAATAAAAGGCTGAATATGTTAGGGTTTTAGATGGGTTTGTTCTAACCATAAAGTCGAAGATCCATTTGGGTTTGAAAATTTGCTTAGTAGGCTATAGGTATGAGGGTTAAGTTGATGAAATGAGAGTTGGGCCTCTAAGAAATGAAATTTGACCATTTTACAAACTAAGAATGGGTTTTTATAATTGGCTCATGGCATAAATAAATTGATCATAAGACCCAAATTAAATGTCCATCTTCCCTTAATTAATTTTACTAATTATATGCTTATGTATTATGTGACTCCTTTACTACTTTACATCAAAATTTAGACAACAATTAGCTTTTGCTATGTATAACTTGATTAATTGATAGTAAATTAATACGTAATCCATGAATGGGTTACATCTATGCAATTGGAAACATATCCTTTAATATAAGTCACCACATAATCATTCATCCATGCATGCCCATCCTACTGAGTAGTCAATTTTTTCACAATCTTCATAGCAAAAAATGTTCTCTATACTTACTGTGGCAAAAAGTAAAATCATTATTAACTTTAGAAGTATATAAACTAATGGATAAACAATATGTCTTCCAGTCTCATCGAACTTCTCTACAAGATTACTAATTTGTTTCAGAGATGCAAACTTCACATTACTTTGCATATCAATTATATAAGTATCAAGTTAATTGTTAAGTACCACCAAATCAATTAAAGAAAATTTGTATGGATAAAACTTGGCAAATTCAATCAACCTTTTTCTTGTTAGAAAGTAAAAAAGAAATTGACTAGATTTAAAGAAATGAAACAAGCACTACAACAATATGTGTAAATACCAACAACCAACTTTGTCAATTTTCCAATTGTATAGCTTTTTTTTTTGTAAATAAAATAATGACTAACCTTTCATCAAAGATATACAAAAATCAAACATGTGACAAAAATGCAACCTATTTTATTTCATTTTATTAAAAAGGTGCAAGTTTTTAGTTTTTCTTTATAAGAGTAAATTAAAAACACTTTTAAAATTTATATATTAATATTTTCATTCAAACATGACTTATTTTATAATTTTTTAAACCAAAATGCTTATTTTATTATATATATATATAAATATTTAAATATATATTAAATTAAAGCATTTAAATATATTATTAATAATACATATGTAGTATATGTTTCTAAAATTGTGTATATATATGAATACTTAAATATATTTAAAATTAAAGTATTTCAATACATTATTAAAATATAAATAAAAGCATATGTGTACATGCATATCAATATTGAATTATATATTATTAAATTTACTAAATAAATGTAAAATGTTATAATAAAGTATAAATATAATGCAATAAATTAAAACTTAAAAAAAGTTAAAAACAAATCATATGACAATTTGAGTCATTCACGTTGGCTAATTGAATTGTGGTCAATCAATGAGGCTTTTTTAGTCAACTTTTCTAGTTTTTGATTTAAAATTTGTTTCTAATTTGTTATTTAAAATTTTTTATTTAGAATAAAATTTATACTTTTTAGTTTAAATTTTAAACATATATATTATTATACTTTGTTTATTTTAAATAAAAATATAATTTTTATAAAATATATTATTTTAAATGTAAAGATTCATGAGGAAATGATAGTTCTATTATTATTATAAAAGTTACCTACAATTTTTTAAATTAAATGGCCGTTAATATCTATTGTGATTCTTCTCACATTTAATACATATTAATGTTGCAGATATATTTCTTGTATCTTTTCCACTATGTTTTTCTTCTTTCTTTTTTTTTTTTTTTTTTTTTTTGGCCTTGTGATTCTTCAACAACCTTATCTTACCTACACTGTTTTCAATTTGTGATTGGAGTTTATCATTCTCATTCAGGTATGTATAAGTAATTGCTTAATAACTTTTTTATTATTTAATATTTTTGTGATGATTTAGTGGAAAATTTTTTTTGGGATAATATTTATAAGTTAATATTAAAATAGTTTATGATAACAAAATATAGAAAATGGAAATTCCTAGTAATCAAAAGTAGATATACAATAGATTAAATTATAGATGTAAAGGATATACTGATAAATTTTTACAAATGATTAAAAACTTATCACTTTCATTTGTAAAAAGGAAGCTAGTTTAGGAAATGGAAAAAAATAGAGATCCATGTTCTAAACATAAAAATAGAGCTTATCTTATTATTAAGAGGTAAAGATTGATTTTTATAAAAGAGGATTTCAACTTGGATATTGGTATTGGATATGTCATGTTGAGGTTAAACCATCGGTAATTAACATACACATTAGAACTACATCTAGCTTAGGATTAGTAAATGAAGAATATAATAATGTATATGAAAGAATAATTTTTTATGCAACTAGACTTGATTTTAATATTAGTAGCTACGATGATGCAAATTTTGATGATAATATATTAATCATGTTGAGGAGCATCCAAATTTAGAGGACTATAAGTTTTTTTATTTATTAATGCATATCAACAATCATTATGACTAAGATGCAACAATCGATTTAAGCTATCTATATTATTTGGAAACTTTAAAGAAGTTCTCTTTCATTTCACATAATATTCTCTTTCTATTCTCCATTAATATAAAATGTAACTTAGCCAAATAAATGAGAAGTTAGTATAATGTACTCTTAAAAATAATAATAACCCCTAGACTTACTATAGGCATGTCATAGAATGTAACCTAGCCAAACCTAGGAATTATTGTAAACATGCCATAGATTGCAATTAAAAAAAAATTTATATACATAAACATGTTAACTTTAAAATAAAAAAATTGGCCCTTTAATAGTTTAATTATCCTAGATTTGTCCTTGTAAAGAAAAGAAGAAAATCCCAATATATAACATTCAATTGTGGGATTTAGTAAATTAATAGAGATTTGAATTACTGAATTATATAAAATAAGAAATAAATTAACAAAGTAAGTAGAACCCATATGGTATGCGAGAAAACAATGTTTAAAGATAAAGTTCTTATTCGGATGGGAAGGTGATACAAAAAAAGAGTTAACTTCTTATTGGGGTCAATATTTAGTGATTCAATTATTGATGAGCATCCATCTTAAGATAATCACTTTTGGTAAAAACCAAAGTCCTAACCTCGATTCTTTAAGGACATAGGTTTTCCCTCCTATGTTTGCGATAGTTGCTTATTAGCAATAGAATCACCATCTCTATCTATGTTTTAAGGATGTGCTTCAAAGAAAGCAATGCCTTTTTTGTTTTTTGAACTACATCCTTGAAACTAAAATCATTCCACAAAATGAAGCTAAGAATATTGAAATCATTGTACTTGCTAAAGCGCATCATCAAAATACTTAGTGCATAGGACAACCATCCCTTTGATTGACTCTTCCCAAATTTTAAACTAAAATGAGAACAAGTTCATTAGGCTACATATTCATAATCATCTATTGGAATTGTGTCAACAATGTGTTCTCCTATGAAATTATAGTTTTCATAAGAAAATGTGATGTTAGTGCAATTTTGATGGATGAGAATGTTGTTTAAGATTATGGATATGTAGCCCAAAGAATTTGTTCTCATTTTAGTTCAAAACTATGGATGTGTGTTTAAAGCATATTTATTGTTTTATTAATTGTTGTCTTATACACTAAGTATTTCAAGGATATGCTTTAGCAAGCAAATTAATTTTAGTATTCCCAACTTTGATTTGGCATAATAATTTTAGTTTCAAAGATGTGCATTTAAGAAGTGGAAATGATTTTGCTTTCTCTAAAGTACATCCTTGAAATACTAAAATCATTTCACATGAATATAGTGGTAACTTCTACTCTCTCACCTTTTAAATACATCTTCATTCATTAACTATGATTTATTTCACCACCATCTACACTCGCATCACATTGCCTAGGGAGAGGCTTAAGCTTCTTTCTTCTTCATCAATGCAGAATGTGTTACTAAAGGTTCCCAACTTTGATTTTTTATTTCAAAGTTTTGAACTAAATTGAGATCATGCTCAATAAGGATGCACAACACAATCATGAATGATATGGAGACTTATAAGAATGATGTTGAAGATCACAATGTGTGGCCTAAGTGAATGTGCTCTTATTTTAATTAGTTGAAAAGTTAATAAGAGTAAATTAGAGTTAGGAACATTTAGTAATCTATTTTATGTTGATGAAGAAGAAGAGGAGTTTGAGTCTCTTTTTGAGTAATTTTCAGTTTTTATTAAAGGACTTACCTTTGCAATTCCCCCTCTAAGTGGTGAAATCATTGAGAAAAAAAATTAGCAATCCATTTGACAAGAAATTTTCCCTTACAATTTGGCCAACAAGGGATTAGGGCGGGGCGAGTACCATTCCTAATTAGCAACTACTATATAGCAAGGGATAAGTTCCTCACTATTCCCTTGCTAAGCCCTATCTAAGTTACTTTAGCTAGAGAATAGCAAGGGAGTTTTACCTTGCTAAATTATCAGTTTCTTATAGTGAATTAGAAACTTATAAAGTGTTTTCATCTCATACTACTTTGTCAATTAATGATGTTCTTTAGGAGTTAGCTAATTCACAAATTCACAATTCAACATTAGGCCATCCTTAATCACCATATTCAAGTTCAAGAAATAAAGGAGGCAATTTTTTAGATTAAGGCAAATGGTGCCTTGGGACTAAATGGATTTCATGCCAATTTCTATCAACTTTTCTTGGATATATATATATATATATTAAGGTGATATTATTAACATTGTAAAATCATTTTTTCCTCATGAACATCAATTAAAGCATTTAAGTATGACATTTATACTCTAATCCTTAAAAGTGAGTCACCCAAAACCTTTAAGGATTTTTGTCTCTTTAGTTTATACATTGTCTCATACAAAATTATTTCCATATTTTTATGTGATAGATTAAAACAAGTGTTGCTAGATCTCACTGTTTCCAATCAAAATGCTTTCTTAAAAGGTTGTTTTATCTTAAAAAAAAATTACATTAGCTTCAAAGCTCTTGCATAAGTTGCATCAAGTAAAGAGTTTTATTTAAGGATGGTGTGCTTTTAAATTATATGTTGTGATAAGTCCCAAAACATATTAATTTTTAGTAGTATTTTAGGAGACCTATGAGAAGGTTTTTAGATGACTTATAGTTCTTTGCACCCATTTTCATATAAAATTGCAATATTGTTTAGCTTGGTGCAATTTAGAATAAAGTAGGGCTTAATTAAAATAAGCTTGAAAAATTAGCTTTTACTTAAAAATAGTTTTTTTTGGTAGCAAATCATGTTTCTTATGGAATCCTATAGTATATTATTGTAAATAATTGTTTTCTTGTTACTTTAATTTTTATTTTATAGTTTAAATACTTATATGTTTTTTTTTGGTAAGGGACTTAATTGCAAATAAATAAGTTTTTCACACTTTAGAGATGATTATGAAGAGCTCAAAGACCAAATTCTTTCAAAAAGCCTATGCACTCCATACTTATCATAACAAGTGACTTAGGATGTGTGAAACATGGAGACAGTTTCTTGCTGTGATGACTTGGAATTTTTTAGTTTTTTATATATTGCTTCCAATGTATGAAAACAAAGGACTTTCTTTTATTTTTGTGATTTTCTTAGAGTAGTTCTTTTAGTTTTTTCTACATCTAGGAGAATTGGGAGTGGATTTTGGATTGGATCACTTCAAGGAGGTAATTCTTGATCTTTGTGGTAGATTATGCTTTGAAATGATGAATTTTTTGTTCTACCTTGATCTAATTCAATTTCCTATATATTTTTATTAGTCTTTTGATATTTATTGATTAATTTCACCAATTAAGTCTTATTTTATGTTGATAAATCACAAGTGGTGCTCTAGATCAATGTAATGGTCTATGGTGTAATTGTACATGCTCATCACTCCTATTTGATTTCTCTTGCATTTAGTCCATTGTTTAGCCCTTATATATCATGGAAATGAGTTTAGGAGTTGATTAATCAAACAAAAATGTTTGATTTTTGATTAAGTAGGGATTAGAGAGTGTAAACACAGTGATACTAATTAATGCTTATTAATTTACATATAATGCAACTACTAATTTTCATGCACTTAATATGTTTGACAAACTGAAGTTTAAACAATTAGTATAGGACATATTAAGATGAGCTATCCTTGTTAACTAGCCTAGTAATTCATAAATATTAATAGACATGGTTCTTAAAAGATGGAGATAATATCTTAAGATTGTGTATAGTTGTTATGCCAAGGTTGAATAATGATGATAAGAGATGAACAAGTCTACCATAACCATCACATTTAAGGAATGAGCTCTGCACCAAACAATGCCTTTAATTAAGATTTATTAAGTATTTTGGTGTCTATAGTCTAGGCTAAAAAGCCTCAAGTCTCATGCACATTAGACAATTTAGGATTGTGATGGTCCTTCCTTCTCACCTTTCAGTTCATAGTGACTACGCTAATTTTAGGACACTAGTTAGGTTAGACAAATATAACTTAGGCTAACATAGAAATATTAATTAGTTGAAATTGTTATTTATATATACATTTACTATGGGATCAACCTCAAACTTGAAATATTATATTACTTGAAATTACTAGTGTACTTGCTTGAGCAAGTCTTTCTAATTTAATTAGTTTACCTCATTCACTACTTTTACAGTATATCTACAAGTCTAGCAACCTCTCGTGGGACAATACATACACTATAGCAAAACAAGCACAGCACATTGCAAAGACTTATGACAAGTTTTCATGATCACTTTTTTGATAGCTCTACTTCTCAAAATAAATTTTTTAGGGCATTGATTAACATGATCTAGTAGTGATTGACTATGGCAAAATATCAAGTATTATTTAATGGTTAGCCTTCTTGTCCAATTGAATGAAAACGTGGACTCAAACAAAGTGACCTATATTGTCTCCATATTTGTTTATTTTATGCTCTAATTTGTTATTGTGTTTGATTAAAAAAGCGTAAAAAAGTTGCCAACAGAAGGGCATTAGAATTTGTAGAGAGTTCATGTATATAGATGATACATTATTATTCTTTGAAGCTAAGGAACACAGATGTTGTGTAGTTCAGTGCATTTTAGAGAAGTATAGCTGATTTTCAAAGCAAGTGTAAATTCTTCCTAATATGAGATTATATTTAGTCACAATGTTAGATATTCTTCTAAATAGAGGATGTCAGGCTACGTTTCACATTTAGGTCAGGTAAATATCTAGGTAGATAGGTGGATGGTGGCTATGATAAAACCCAAATTTATTAAAAGGTAGTTATGGAGATTGAATAGAAACTTCATTCACGAAAAGCTATGCTATTATCATAGGCTGCAAGATATACCCACATCAATTCGGTTTTGAACTCCATTATTATTTACCCTCTTTCATGTTTTCAGTTGTCGAAGAAATACTATGCTAAGATTGAATTAATGATTACAAATTTTTTTGGGGTTATCCACATATGGACCAAGATTTTATCTACTCAACTAGTCCCATAAAATGGGGGTTTGGGGTTTAGGAAAGCACATGATATGAACAAGGCACTATTAGTTAAGTATACTTAGTGACTAATCAATTTAGACCACAATTAACTTTTTTATAAAACTGTGTACCCAAAGTATGGTAAAGATGCAAAGGTATATAAAAAGCGAGTCCCTTAATTTGCTCTCGAGCATAATGTGCTGTCGGGTCCTTCAAACCGTAATGGCTTTGTGAAGGACCTTATATTGAATGATAATGGCCAATGGGATAAAAACAAAACAACTACTATGTATCATCCACTTGTTGTTTGGAAAATTAAAGGACAAGTTTTCTCCATCATTGGGCAAAAAAAATTGATTATTCCAGATAAGCCATGCTTGAGGTGAATATTCTGTTGTAGCTGCGTACAAGATATTAAGTCAAATAGATCAACAATTGATAGGAGGGCAGTTCTTTGAATGGAGAATCTTATGGAGATTAAAGTTACCTTATCAAGTGATCTTGTTTATTTGGAAATTAAGGATATAAATGCCTTATGAGTTTGGTTGAGCATCACTTGAATATAGATAATTTGTTTCTTTTCTGTCAAGCTAGCATGGAGACATTGAATCACCTTTTTTATACAATGCACGTTTACAAGACATGTGTAGTTTAGATCCCTTTTATCTCTCAGAGTAGAGTTTTTTTAATGGTATGATATTCAGATGTAGTTACAACTGTGGTTTTCTCATATTTCAAAGGCTTTACATGGTTTTGATGATTAAACCGCGTGGATGATATTGACTCTATATGATATTATTATCGTAATAGGTTAGTTTTTGACAATATAAAGTCATTCTTATTGAGGGGGTCCATTTAGTGAAACAAATTCACAAAATTGGCATGACAAATGAAGGAAGGGTATGAAAAGTATTAGAATAGGAGTCAGTGTACTGGTAAATTAATTCCTATGAATTCTTTTCTGAGCTCAGACTGGTCCATTCTAATATGAATTTATTGATGGAGAAGATGTGTTCTTCGGGGGAAATTTATTATTTATATATGGTTTATGTAGAATTTGATTCGAAAATTATGGATGGCATGAGAATCTAAGTAGCAAAAGGGTATTATGTTACTAGATGTGTAACACCAAATTTCCTAACTCATTTCATCACATTCTCATGCTTTTATGTGATGCATTCCATGAAGTGAGAAAATCCATTAAAATAATACATTTTTTTGCGTTGCGTTGCATATAAAAATTTCATTCAGTGTCACATGGATCATATGAACTCATACAACACATTCAAATATTTAATTACATGAATAAAACTCATTTGAATTATAAAAAATGCCCTACATCTCAAGGAACTCGAAGCAATACATGAAATATACATAGATAATTTCGGCCAGCTTTGTCCTCATTTCTGTCACAACTTTGAAAAATCATAACTAACTCTAGAAAATTTGAAATCTTGCATTCTTGACATTTTGGAAAGCTACACATGTCTACTTTATGTTAAAAATATGTTCAGACTATAACATCTAACACAGAGGACGTTTGACATGCAAAATGGTCTAGAGGTCAAGCTGTCCACTGGTGTTGTCATAGAATTCTACAGCAAATTTCAAAAATGTCCAATTAATTTCATAAACATCCAATCTATACAAATGATACCAATATAGAAATTTGTGGATGTTAGCTAGAGGAAAAAAATAGCTCCAGACTGGTTTAGGTATGCCCAGATATCGAAATTCAATCAAATAGTAATTGAGGTCGGGTAGAGTTCCTGATATTGGATAGATTCTTTGAAAATTTATATCTCCCTGTCTAGACATCCAAATGAGGTGCTTCTAATTGGTACAAGCCACTGGGAATGTCTAGTTTCTATGTATAAAATTTCGTGGCAATTGGACATCATTGGGCCCTGTGTGACAAATTTCATTTTTGAACCTGAGTGAACAGTGACATGACCAAAACTAGAAAATTTGCAAACTTTGGAAATTCATCAAATATTATGTATACCTTATAAAATTATGTTCTTTAACTTTTCAAAAATCTCTCAACAAGCTCTAATTTCATGCCAAATCTCAAGTCAAGAAGAGCTCATTTGGATGAAAAGTGACATAGGGTTCCATTATGGTCAATTTTGGCTCCATATAAGATACCAAAATGTCCAAATGGCTTTCCTTAGGGTTTGGCACCTCTTGGGCAAGTCTAAAAGCATAATTAGGACTTGTGTAGGCTGCCTAATTGGTCCCAACTCTCATGCATCTCATTTTGGCTATCTCATCCACACATATGTATAATTTCATAAACTCATTTGAGAAGCCACATTGTCCATACATACTCTATTTACATTCTAATGGTCACATAATATATTCTCTTATTTAAACATGACATATTATCATAATTACATATGTCCCAAAGGTGATAGATTATTTACAACAATAATTTATATCATTAAACATCATTAATCTTTTAAAAAGCAAAAACTATGCATATTGGTGTCAAGCTCTTCTCTTCAAGGTGGTTGGCTTCTATTACCTTGTCCACTTAGTCCACCTAGCATGTTAAATCATTGGAGAGGAGGGAATGAGATTCAAAGAATTCTAATAGCTCATCTCCCATTTAATCATATATAATAAATGCAAACAAATCTCATAAATGCATGTATGGTTATATAGACATGTGCAAACGTTCAAGAGGCAATTTCATCATTTGAGAAAGTCATACATAACATACAAAGACTTGCCAAGCAAGTGGATTGGCCTTACCCAATTCTTGTGGATATTGGACTTGCCTTACCCATTCTTTAAGAGATTCTTGGACTCAACTATGCTTTTGGGAGACTTTTTTCTTTGTCTTAACCAATCTTAAGATTTCTTGTTTCATCCTCACCATGGCTAAAGGTTCTTGGCCTCACCACACTCAAGCAAACCCAAGCACACATCAATAGCATCATATGAAAACATATTGTAACATCATGACACCATGGAATCAAAGTCATGTTAGAACACTTTTCATGGCTTAAAAATACACATACACACATTCAAAGACAATGTAAGCACATATCCATGCATGAGAGAAGGAGGAGTGAGCTACCTTGGAAATAATTACACACTTTTTCCCTTGAATCTCCCTTCCTTGCTTCGGCCACACACACACACAAAAGTGTAGGGAAGATTTCTCTTGGCCTAGACACAATTTATGGGAGCCAATTAGGTTCATGGACTCAATTCTGAGGCCATAAAATTTGCTTAGGCACTAGCTTGGTTTATAACTTCATTATGATTCCATAATTGCACCTAATGAAGCAACACCCCTCAAATAAATTCTAGGTTCCATTCTTTCTTTTTAAATATGAGTCTTAATTCCTTTTAAGCCTCTTGGAGTCATCACACAATCAAAACCAAAAGCTTAACTACATGTTGCTTCTTTAGGTCATAATATGGAACATAAAGCACCAACTCACTTTCTATAGGTTTTAAATTTTTTCCAAGGCCTATCCTCATTTTCATTCATCATATATGACTTAAGAATGGGTTTAGAAAAATTTAAAACTCTCCCTAGCTACACAAACCCCTTTAGATTGAGGCTATGGAGGAAATAGGGTTTCTTAGAGTTTGCTTTGTTTTCTCAAGGGAGGATGCATGTGAGGAGGTTCTTAAAGATCTTGGGAGCTCATTTAAACTCTTATTTAGGCCTAGAATCATCATACAAAATCAGATTTTACAAGATACACTTGAAACCCTTCGTTTTGCATCTTGAAAACTAATTACTAGTTTGTTGTTTTTTTTTTTTGCATATTCTTGTTCTTCTCCCTTAAATTCCTAAGATTCACCCTTGGTTTGGTTGAAAACTTAACTCCCTTAGGCTGACCTTATATAGGTCGAAATGCTCACAAGAGAAGGGAGGAAGAAGATCAAGTGGAAAGATTGCATGATACCTTGATTTCCTTAATTTTTCTTCCTTGTTCTTTGCTTTCCTTGGCTTCCTCCCTTAAATTTCGAAATTTCCCTTATGTTCTTCCTTCAAAATAGCCCTCAAAACTTCAAAAAAATCATGGGAAAGAAGAGGGAAAAAGAGGAGAAGAGATTGGCTAAGAGAAAACATGAAAACCAAGCAAATTCTATACCTTAAAGCTTGGATTTCTCCTTCTTCTTCTCCTCCCTTGGTGTGCCTAAACCTTAGCCTTCTTCTCTCAAATTGGGTAGAAAATTCTAAGTCTAAATGAAGGAGAGAGTGGGGTGCCACCTATTTATAGGGGGACGAAGAAGCATTTTTAAAAAATTTTCATTTTGTCCTTTGTTCTTGGCATTTTCGTTTCTCCTTCGTTTTAACTCCTTTTTAAGAACCATTTTTTCCATTATAAAATTTAGATTCTCAATTTAGTAAAATGCCTTTGGAATCATTCAAATCGGAGCTAAAATCTTCCTGAACAGATCCGTCAAAGTTTAGGTATACTGACATTGGAAAACGTCCACTGGAGGGATTTTAACTATCTTGGGGCTTTTAATAGTTTTTAAGGCCTTTGAGAACCCTGAAAAACTCAAAGCTTTCATTTAAAAATCCCTCCTATGTAAATTCCAAAATTGACTTAAAATTACGAAAATGTCATTATGTTTCGTAAGTTTTTCATAAGAAATCATTTCTTCATTCTAGCTCTATTTTTCTTTCCATCTGAGCCTGGGATTTTCATTTTTAGGAGTATAGAATGTTACTAAAATTTTTTGGGACCTTAACTAATTCATTTTGAGGGGCTTACTTTGGAAATGCACCCGTTTCCGTCATTTAATGAAAACTGGACGTTACAAGATGCAGCCAGGCGAGGGCTACATTTTATTATGCAGTAGAACCTGGTCTACGGAAGAGAAAAGTGGGGGAGGTAAAAGAGATGAAGTTTGATAGAGAAAATGCGATGATCCTAACTTCTAATCATGGTAATTATGGTTAAATATACGATTAATGCTTAATGATCAAGGTTTAGAGTCATTAAAATTAAATACACCGTGAAAATTATAGGAAAATTTGGACCTTGATAATATTAAGTTCATTAACTACACAACCATAAATGTGAGAATGCATAAAAGAAATTGTACTATCATGAATGGTTTGTAATGCATCCATCCATCAATTTTAACACACAACAACCTCCCACAAGTGTTCTTATATCATTTCCTAGCATTACCATTGAAGGAACTGGGGTTTCTAGGCTAAAGGTAAGAGTTTGGGAACCTTTTTTGTGACTTGAAATTCTCCTGCCACAGCTAAGTTAGGTACTAAAGTTCGAAAACTAAGTTTTTCACTTTGTGCCGCGGCCCTGATTTTCTGCGCCGCGGCTAAGTTACTCTCGAAAATCTTATTGGGAAACTCACACGAATTTCGTTGTGGCAAATCTATGTGGTGCCGTGGTGAAAATGCCTCCTGGAGCTACTATTCGAAGTCCCACAATTCTCGCCTCTGCAGAATACACTTGTTCAGCGGCGAGGCTTGCTACTAGATACTCCTTACCTAGTTTCCTCGACTTGCCACCCTCTTGGGTGATTTTTTTCTCGCTAAGCCACAACTTCCTCGCCACTGTCACTCTCTAGCCCACGACGAAGCCTTCCTAGCCGCAGCGTGACTCCCTCCTGTAACTACATCTCCCAAATTTCATCCCATGCACTCCAATTCTCTTCCTAAAAACACCCTAGGACCACTCCCCCTCATTTTATACGATTCTAATGGTATTTATCTATCTTATTTACCAAGCTATTTTACCATTACCAATTCAAAACTTAAGTATTAATTCTTACCCGTCCAATTACCATATGTTAGCAAATTCATGGATTAATGATAGCAAGCATTTCATAAGCTACCAACAATTATTATTCATATATATATATTCAATGAGATTTCCTGCATCACTAGCTTAGGTATACATCCAATGTGTCACATAATTACAGTGCCCAAATGGTAAATCATGTCATAAGTTCAACAGAGTTCACAGTAGATATCATAAATTCATACATCCAATACCAAAATAAAGTATGGCCTATTCCTCAATAGATACATGCTATATTATCAAAATACAAACTCCTACACTTGGCAACATGATTACATGATGATGTTATACAAAAAGAATATAAAATTTAGCATCTATTCTAGTTCAGCCAGTCTAAGTTTAGCCTTCCCCCTACACGGTTAGGGCTCATAGACTTTTATCCACTTGCTTCCCCTTATCCTTACCCGAAGAGCCTTCACCTGAAAGTATGATCCCATGAAATGGGGTGAGATGTGAATCTCAGTAACTAAGGAAATTTCCATTCATATAATCCAATTTAATTAACATATATGCATGAATCAAAGTCAATATCAAAATCATATTAGTCATATCAGCAAAGGAAATGGTTAGGCTATTATGATTACCATTCCATACTAGCAATCATATTTTCACATGTTAAAGGCCAATAACACCGGGAGAGGCCAGTCCATGGCACCCACTCCCCAATGAGCACAACTAGGGCTCAGTGCATATGAGGTATGATCATAACCCGATACCCAATCGAAGTACATGCATGGGTGGCAACTGCACCACAGCTCCACCATGGACTCACAAGGTCCAAACATATAATAGATAACTAACCAATTCATTTAACATTTCAAAGTAGGTATACGAATGGACTTAACAAAATCCCTGGTTACCTCACTCTATAGACAATTAAAAAGCCACGAGCAGTACCAAAATCTCCTTATAACCATAGCATCAGAAAATAAATACTTTAAATCATCATTTATAGCAGCAGCCAGTACCCAAAGAATTAAGATACTAATAGCCACCTGAGGACACCTACCCAGCCGTTAAAAATCCCCAAATTCAGATTGAATGTGTCCTTTACCAGAAATTTCAATATATCACCTTAATTACTAAGCAAATTCGTATAGAATTAATACCCATATTACAAATCAACCATAGAGGTCTTAAACCAATAGAAAATGCATTAAAATAGAGAGTCTATACTTACCTAATATCCCTCCTAGCTTCTACTTCCAAAAATCCTCTAAGAATATACTAAACAAATATATTTTGAATTTTGGATATAGTGAAAATGCTCCAAATGAGCAGCCAATCAGGTCAAATTGAAGAAGAAGAGGAGAGAATTAAGTTATATAATTATTACTTTGGCTAAATCTTGCTCTAGAAGTGGAAAATGGTGGTTTTCTTGCTAGGAACCCTAGCCTCCCTTCAAACCTCTGAAAATGAGTTGTGTGTTTTGTGTTTCTGCAGAATGGGAGTGGCTAAGTTAGTTTTTAGGGTTTTAAGTTGGGTCTAATATGGGTTATGGGTTGACCCAAAGGTCCAATACCAAGTGGGTTTCAGATTTAAGCCTTGTTAGGCCAGCTTTCATGTGTTGGGCTACAGAATTTTAATTGGGTTTGGCCAAGTTTGAAGAACTCAATAGATTTGGGTCTGCATAAGGGTTATTGGGCCATTTATAAGAGCTTATAGAAGTTGGGTTTTGGGTCTCTATCTCATTAAACCAGAATGGGCCCTCCCTAGGTGCTCTCTCTTGGGTCAAGTCTCACATTAAAAGGTTGGGTCTGTACCTAAAATGATTGGACCTCCATTAGTTCCTAATCTTGGCCTACTTAATTTAATTTGGGCCAAGATGAGGTTTATAACTCAATTAAATTTCAAACTCATATTAATAATTTATCTCTCTAAAATTTTCATTCACTTAACTTGCCTAATTATTCCATATTAATTATTTTTAATTAACCAAAATCTATGATTAACACCTTAATTAATTTGGGGGTGTTACAAAAAATGGAAGAATAAAGACAAAGAATAGCAAGGCAGGCTGATATAGGGTTTCTAATTTACAAAATTTTGATTTATACAAACTTTTCTAAAATTGCACTTTGGCTTATCTTTATTTTCTAAAACTCTACTTTGACCCAAGCTATTCCTTTAACTTTAGATTTTCATCCCTAAAACCCTTTTAAAACTCTTTCTTCCCTTATTCTTGAAATTTTCTTATCAAATCTATACCTTTTTTCCCGCTACACTTCATCATCTTACAATAATATAATAAAACTTCTTATTTTCACGTAAAATACTCTCATCATCTTACAATAATAATAAAAATACTTATTTTTAAAAATTTTACAAATTAAAAAAAATTTACATGATTTATAAATTTAGAGTTATCACGATTTGAAACATTTTGCAAAACAGCTGTAGCATTTTTCAGCCTGAAAAGTAAAATTAATTATCAAACATCTTTTAAGATTTTGCTTTCTCAAACCATTCCTAGTATAGGATCTTGCCTACCAGATAGCCTTAAACTACTGAAAGAAAACCCCTAAATTCTATAACTGTCATGCTTGAGAATAAGTTTCTAAGTTCTACAAATTAAACAAAACAATAACGTACAAACTATACTTGAGTTGAGAATTGAGATTTGTTTTCCATCTTTGCGATGCGAGCAGTTAAATTAAACTATTTCTGTTTTCTTTCATTTATTTAATAATTAAAAAATGAAATTATAAATAACATTAAATCTGGTTGGACGTTTGCTAAAGAAACACACTCATTGACACATTAAACTGTTTTAAGTTAACAGGTAGAAATGACCTACAAATGAAAGTCGCCTATATTCTGTTTCTTTATTTCTAAATTCTAATCCACTTTCAGTGCATTTCAACGTTAGCCTTCGGCATTACTTCATTATTCCCTCTTCTAAATGGAACATCACAGTAGCAACTCTCTGAAAATACATGAGGCATGCGAGGTTGGTCCACCGTCTGCAACCAAGCTATCTCAGCCTCTCACCTTCTTTGACTTATTATGGTTCAAATTACATCCTTCAGAGCGCATCTTCTTCTACTCCCTTGCTCACCCACACTCACACCACAGCCACACTTCCTTCTTCTTTGACACTTTAATTCCCAAATTGAAACGCTCCCTTTCCCTCACCCTGCAGCACTTCCTCCCTTTAACTGGTAAAATTGTTTGGCCTTCCAATTCTCAGAAACCCTTCCTCCACTACACTCCCGGCGATGGAGTCTCGCTTGTTATAGCAGAGATTGATGCAGACTTTAATCATCTCTCGGGTATGTATGGGTGAAAAATAGTTGGGTTTCCATGAATTTGGATTGGGTCTTGTGTCCGTAAGTGTTCTGATTCTCTAAATTTTCTTCCCACTTAATTCATGTAAATTTTTAAGAGAGAAGAGATTTGGGAAAAAAAAAAGAAGAGGAAAAACAAGTTAAAAGAGAGGAAGCTAGCCTTACAAACATTTTCACTCCTTGGTATTGTTCTCTCTTCAAAATTTCCAAGAAGAAATTTTAGAAAATATGTACTATGTCATTACATATGATCTATTAAAATTTTTGTTAATTATATCGATCTTTCTTTTATTTAGTTAAAATTATGTAATTTTTTTATTTGAAATATATATACTTTAGTTCAATTTAAAATTTTTGGACTAAAATACCCTCTATAAAAAATTATGTAAGAGGATATTTTAGATAAAAAATATGTATTTAGATTAATAGAGAGTATTTTAATTAAAAATTTAAAATTAGATAAAAGTATAATACAATTTTTTGTTTCAGAAAAAGTTTGTGTATATTTTAAAAATAAAGAAGAGGTTAGTATAATTTATTCTAAAGTTTTTGATAAATTATTAAATAATGTAAAGTAAAGTGTACTAACTTCTTCAGATATTTGATTAAATCATATTTAATACTATTTTTGTTTTAAAAACATCATTTAAGGCTTTTCACTATATATATAGACATATACACACATGCATTTTTTTATCATTTTCTTCTACCAATGAAGTTATTTTTTTGCACTGTGACCCATCTAAAGCATGGCCCCGTTTTAAAGCTTTGTTACTTTTTATTCTTATTATTTGCTTTATTTATATATATATATATATATATATATGTGAATGATGTATGCTACTTGTTTATTAAATACATGTAGCCAAAATAGTGCAAAACTATAATGTTAAACTTTAATAAGAGATTGTGATTTTATTTTCAATATCATAGTATGTAAAGCCAATTAAATTATTTTATTGTTGGAAGGAAACATTTTGTGTAGAAAGTGAACTTGACTAAAGTATAAAGTAATGGGGCTTTTTATAATATATATCAAATGTCATGGTAGTTAAATAATATTTTTCCAACAAAAAAGTATCAAATATAATTTAATTTGCCAATCTCGAGAGAGATTAATGTAGATTACTCAATAGCTCATAATTTATTTTAAAGAGAATTAGACTTATGGTCCACCAATATATATATAACACTATTTAAATTTTCTTTAATTATTTACTCTAGTCTTTCCTTGCTTTTTTATTAATATCTTTTTGAAATTTGTGTGATGATCTTTTTATTTCATTCACTTAATTAAATAAAGTTTGTAACCTTTATTTTATTTTATTTTGCTCCTCAACAAAATATGGTCAATGAAATGATTTCAAAATTTATCTCTTCTTATCAAGACATTTCAAAATTTTGTTAGTTCATAGAATAATAATAATAATTTCAGAGTTGTAGTAGTAGTAGCAGAAGATATCCCCTCAGGAAAGAGACAGAGATTGTGGATAATTTTAGAAAAATGGAACAATGAGGAGTGAATTAATAGCTAACCATACATTTTTAAGTTTCTGACCATTAAATCGATTTCCCCATTATTTTAAATTGTTGAGTAAAGTTGGATCCTAATGAAGTTGGGACTGAGTTACTGGCCCAAAAAAAAGAAAATAAAAAAGTTGGGATTGAGTTATAATTTAACCCCTCCACTTCTAGGCAATGCCGCTCGAAAAGCCAGAGAGTTTCGTCCCTTGGTACCTCACTTGGACTCATCCGATTGTTCTGCTTCGGTTATGGCTCTGCAAGTCACTCTCTTTCCAAACATTGGCTTCTGTGTAGGCATCAGCACACATCACGCGGTTCTTGATGGGAAATCGTCAACCATGTTCATGAAAGCCTGGGCTTATCTCTGTCGAACCACTCAGGAATCGCCATCTCTGTTGACGGAACTAGAGCCATTCTTGGACAGGAGTGTCGTCAAAGATCCAAATGGACTCGATATTATGTACTTGAATGAATGGAAATTGATAGCAGAAGCAGTTGGATCACGCGAAAGAAGCTTGAAGATTTTGTCAAACATTTCACCTCAACGTATAGATAAATTGGCTCTAGCCACGTTTGAGCTAAACCATCAAGATTTAGATAAACTTAAGAAAAGGGTTCTATCTTTGTGGGACACAGTTGATGAAGTAGAACTAGAAACAACCACAACGAAGCCTCGGGATCTGTCAACTTTCGTCCTTGCTTCGGCGTTTGTATTTACCTGCACTGGAAAAACCATAAAGAAAAGCGGAAGCAACAGTAGTACTGATATCACATTTGGATTCTCCGCAGATTGCAGGTCTCGCTTGAAGCCTCAAGTGCATTCGAATTATCTTGGTAATTGTGTGTTTCCTTGTATGATCAACACAGAGGCAGTGGACTTTGTTAAGGAAGAAGGGGTAGTTCTCGTGGCTAAGAAAATCCACAGTACAATACGAAGGTTGGAGAAGGGAGTGCTGGATGGAGCAGATACTTTGTTTGCTAAATGGCAATCCATGGTATCTAAAGGAGCAAGAGGGATAGGAATTGGTGGGTTTACCCGATTTGGGGTTTACAAGACTGATTTTGGGTGGGGAAGCCCCGTGAAGGTGGAGATAGCAACAGTAGATATTAATGGATTAATTACAATGGCAGAAGGCAGAGGTGGAAATGGCGGGGTTGAACTTGGTTTGCTTCTCTATAAGCATGAGTTGGATTTATTTGCTTCTTCATTCCGTGATGGCATAGAGGGTCTTTGATTACGTGAACTTACAGGAATGCAAGAAAATTCACATGCAGAGCTATAATTTGTCATCTCTGGAAACGTACCATTAAAAACTGATATTTTTATGCGTTACTCACTATTCATTTACTTTTCTCATTCTTGATATAGTACATTTACTATTTAGCCCAAAATTTCAATTATAAGGATTAATAAGAATTAAAGTATCAATTTTGGTATGCATAAACAAACTTAATTTTTATCCCAATTATTAGCTCAAAATTTCAGTTGTCCGTATTTATTACTTAATTGAGACAAATACGAAATCATTAAAGTAAAATAAATATTTTTTATGTATAAAAACTTATGCAACTCATAGTTACATAAATAATCAATTAGAATATTTTAACAAAGTCGGGAACTGTTGACTAAAAAGGACAGAGCAAAGTGGTGAATCAACTAGTTTTTCCTAAAGGAAGTTACAAAAGATGCCGCCTAATACTAACTCAAATGGTTTAATGACTAATTAGTGAAGGTTTGTAAGGTCTGATCACTTGTACATCGCTTAAATTCATTGCAATTGTACACAAATTTCTACATTAATTCAACCTGCAACCTTTATTTTCAATATTAAGTAAAGTCGGCGCTCTTTTAAATAAATTGACGTAGTGTACCATGCCAAAATAAGAAAATTCCAGGTGAAAAGCTATAGTTGAAACGTGACATTTGGGTTAGATGTAGTTAAGTAGAAATAATTACATACTAACTAATAATTTTTAGCCCAGTGGTATAAAGGCTTGATCCAACTACAAGATGCTAGTGACGACCTCATAAAGTGACAGTAAAGACTTTATAAAATGCCAGCGACTTCACTAGCTGCTAGTAACCACTTATTAGGAGTTGATACTTGAAGCTAGGTTTAGACTAAGGCATCATATTATATATTAGATTAATAATGCATTATATTTGTGTTTCTCTTGCCTATAAGGAAACTTAGGGCTACCTCACGGGTGGGGTTGAGTTATAAACTTGTGGATTAAAGAATCCTTGTGTTTGTGCATATTTTAATGCGACTAAAACTTTCTTTTCATATTTTAAAAGCTTAATGTTGAACATATAAAATGTGCCCTTTTTATGACTTTCGGTTGTCTCTACATCATAGTTTGTTGTTTCTTCATGTTTAACTTTTCGTTAAAATTGTTTTTAACCATGAGACAAATTATGAACTTTTAACCTCCAAGAAATGACTATTGTCATGATCCAAGTATCAGTGATTAAGAACTTAATTATGATTAATTAATGGATGTGTAGCTTTTCCACTGACACAGCACGTTGAAGAAGAATGATGATAGTGGTGGTGAGTGGAGTGGTAGAGCTTGTGGTTGAATAGAGCTCATCATAGTATAGTTGTAACATCATAAATTTCTAGCTTGCTTCATGCTATCTCTAGGTTTCATGCCATCCGTTTCACAAGGAAGCAAGAAAAATGGCATTAAAATAATAATTATATTTGCGTTACGTAGGGGATGAATTTTTTATTCAGTGTCCTATGGACCATATGGACTTGTGCAACTCATTCTCATATTTAATTACACAAATACAACCTATAACCATCCAAGAAAGTGGCCTAGAACTCGTGCAAGTGGATGGTGTACATGAAATTCAAGAGTGCAACCTTGGCTAGAAATTTCAATTTATTGTCATGAATTTTGAAAAATCATAACTAATTCTATAAAACTTGAAATCATGCATTCTTTACCATTATAGAAAGCTATAGATGTCTAATTTATGCTAAAATTATGTCTAGATCTCAACAAGGGCTTCAAGCTACCAAAAATTGATAGAATAGTACCAGAGGTTGACTATCGTCCCTGGTACTCACCTCCAACTTTAAAAATTCATATCTCCTTACTCAGAAGTCCACTTGGGGTGATCTTGGTGGCCATGGAAAGCTTATCATGTCTAGGTTATGACTATAAACTGTCATGAGCATTGGACATCATTTTGCTCATGAAGGATAGAGCTCAAATTTTTGACCGTATGAACAGTACCTATATCAGTTTAGCAAAAAATTGCCAACTTTGAAAATCATAATTAATTCTACAAATCTCCAAGTAATCTCACCTTTGGCTTCCAAAAAATTTCTGTATAATATCTATATGTGTACCAAATTTCATGGGCAAATTTGTTCATTTGGTTAGATCTTGACATTGGGTTACAAAATGGCTCATTTTGTGTCACCAAAGCAGTCCAAATGGTCCATTTTGAGTTCTAGGACAACCATGACTATTTGAGCACGTGGGGATACACCAAAATGACCTTCTAAACTTGTCTCAAAAGTGTAAAAATCCAAAATTTGCAAACTCACTCTCTCAACCCATGCCATACACAAGATTACACAAGGCTAGTCTTATCATTCCATACCCAAAATGCACTATACCATTCATATAACATTAAATCTCATTTGTACATGATACATTTGCATAATTACACATGATCATAAGATCATAAGACATATAAAATAATGGATTACAATATTTGCCACTCATATGGCCATAAAGAAGCAAAGTCAAGGCACTTTGTTATCATACTCTCATCTTCCAACTTGGCTTCCATTACCTTGCTCACTTGGTCCACCTAGCATGTTAAGGCATTAGAGAGGAGGGAATGAGATTCAAAGAATCCCAATAGCTCATCTCCCTTTCAATCATATATAAAGAATGGAAAACAAGCCTTGAAATTGTATGCATGAGCATAATGACATGTGTAATGTAACAACCGGGAAAAGGGAAAAGGAAAAGGAAAAAGATAGCTAGAAATTTTCAAAATCCAAAAATTTTGCTAAGTCTGCTCGCAATAGCGAGAAATGGTCTCGCTACAGCGAGAGTGCCTATTCGTAATAGTGAAAGTGATTCTAGCTATAGCGAGTGCGGGCATTCCATATAAAAACCAGGGGGCTGCTCACTGTAGCGTACGCCATAGCGAGAGTGGAGGTCTGGAACTGACACGAGCTCGCCGTAGCGAAGGTTAAACCTCACCATAGCGAATGGAATTTATATGTGCTTGCCGTAGCGAAAGTTAAACCTCGCCATAGCGAAGGTGATTAACACGAGCTTGCCGTAGCAAAGGTTAATTTTCGCCATAGCGAGGAATTTGACTTCTCAAATGACCCAACTCATTCTTTCTCTCATATTTGCCCTAGACTTCGACCTAATAAGAGAAAAAGGAGGCGTGGAGAGTGAGAGACCAAGAGAAGGAGGAAGAGCAAGGGAAAGGTAAGCAAATTCCTCTCATTTCTACTTAGGATATTGATCTCTTCTCTTTACCCTCTCTTTCTATGGTTTTGTTTGTGAAATTAGTTGGATTTTGGGCATGGGTCAGAAGAGGGAAAGTGAAAAACACCCTTGAACTATTTGATTTCCTTGAATATGTTGTTTCCACTACCATGAAACTTGAGAGAGAGGAAGAATTGATGGCATTCTAGAGAGAGAGAGAGAACCCTAAGTTCTTGTATGTTAGGAGGGTTGCTCTGAAGATTACATTCTAAGAGAGTAATTCCATGTTCTTGATTGTGCCTAGGCTCAAGTGAAGCACCTCCATCAAGGTGTGAGTGTGAAACCAAGAAGGGAGAAGAGGAATTGAAAGGAAAAGCTAGTGTTGGCTCATAAGGTAGCTCTCTTTCCACTCTTTCTTGTTGCATTCTTGGATGTAATAGTCATTGTATGTTTATGTATATGCTTGTTGTGTGAGATATGCCATATGTCATTGCCATGATGCATTGTTACCAATGTGCTTATATGTTGAATTGTGAGAATTGCTCGAGTGAGATAGTGCCGAAAGTCCTTTGAGATGGGTGAGGTAGAGCCGAAAGTCCCTTAAGATGGGTGAGATAAGGCCAAAAGTCTCATAACCGAGTGAGGCCAAGTAAAAATTTTCTAAACTCAAGTGAGGCCATCCAAAAGTCCCTAAACTTAGGTGAGGCTAGACCAAAAGTCCTTAGAGCTTATTTGTAACATTGTTGTGATTTTCATAGCATGTACAACATGAATTATGTGATTGAGAGTGGTTGGATGCCAAATTACATGTTTTGACTTGTTATATGCCTTGATTGCTTACTTGAATGAGTGCATGAGCTACTGAGATTCCATGAATCTCACCCCTTCCCCTCCCAACTTAACATGCTAGGTGGAACTCAAGGAGAAACAAGTGTACACCAAGGAGCCTAGAAGCATGCTTAGCTAGACTTTAGCCTTATTTTTGTTATTTTGTTGTAAAGTGGTGCCAAATGAATATGCACCCACTATTTTTGAGATGTAAATATTGTAACAAGTGTAAATATATGGATATATGATGTACAAACTATGCATAGAGCCAAATTAATGGAAATGTGGGGTTTTGCCCTTTTTGCTGAATGTATGTGATAATGTATTTTTGGCCGTAGCATAGTGAGTTTGGAATGTATGATGATTTGGATCACTTGGACATATTATATATACTAGTTTCATGCTTTTAAACTTGTCCATGCAGAGTGAGAATTTGTGAGAGGCCATTTGGACCCATTTGAACCATTTTGGGTGCCAAAACTGGTAATTTTGTGAGCTCCGTCAAAGTAGGACCGGATGAGCTCATCTTACCATGAGATTTTGCATGCCTCTAGAGTTTGTAGAGAGCTTCTTGGGAAGCTAAGGTTGGTAATATTTGGAGGTCTAAAGAATATTTGGTGAATTGTTGAAATTGGAAAAAGTTGATGGTTTGGTCATGGCACTGTGTAGCTAGTCTGAAAATAAAACCTTATTCATGGACCAAATGGAGTCCAAATGTTGTGAAATTTTATACACATAAACTAGACAACCACAGTGACTTGTACCAACTAGAATCATCTAAATCGGAGGTCTGTTGAGAGAGAAGGAACCTTCTAAAGTTCTATATCAGCATCAGGGAGCCCACCTGACCTCCGTTACTGTTCCATCAGTTTTTGGGGTCTAGGGGCTTTTGAACTGATTTGGACTTATTTTTCACCTCTATAAGACATCTGTAGCTTTTCAAATTGGTACTGTTTGCTTAGATTGGAGGCTTTTGGATTTAATTATGGATTTTTGAAGTTCATGACAATAAGCTACGCCAAAAATAGAGACAGTCGGACCTCTGTCCCATTTTTGATTTCAAACATTTTCCAAAGGCTAAGATTACGATTGGGAATTATTTTTAGTGTAAATATAACACTTAGAGATTTCTAGAGAGCTAGAGTTTGCTAGATTTCTATTTTTCTATAATTAGTTGTGATTTTCCAAAGTAGAGCAAAAAATTAGACTTTTGGGTGAATGTGAGAAATTGCATTTTTCTAGTTTTTGACTCCATTCCCATGGCTTATGGCTTGTTTTATGCTATGTATGAGTTGTATAAATGGAGTTTGAGTAGAGAATGTGAATTTTGGGTTCATAGGACCCACAGGACAGAAGATGAGTGTATGAAATCCCATTTTTATAGCATGAACATGCCACGGTTAGTACTGATTCTTTGGAAATCATATGGAATTGAGCCCAGAGGGAGGCCTGATGGAGATAATAGATTATGGTGTTACATGTAATCACTCAAGAAGCATTCTTAGCATTTGAACAAGTCACACAAAGTATACATAGACTTACCAAGTAAGTGAATTAGCCTCACCTATTGACTTATGGATTTTGGACTTACCTCATCTATTTTCTCTAAGAGGTTTTGACTTAACCTCACTCTTGGGAGACACTTTGCTTTGTCTCAACTATTTCTAAGGGTTCTTAGCTTCTTCGAACTCAACCTAACTAAAGTAAACATATTAAGCATCATTTGAAAATATAATACATCATCATGATACCATGAAATAAAAGCTCATGCTAGAATACTTTTCATAACTTAAAACATACATACACACATTCAAATACAAGTCAAGCATAAATGAATGCATAAGAGAAGGAGGAGTGAGCTATCTTTGTTGCAACCACACACTTTTCCTCTTGAAAATGATCTCACTTCCTCGGCCTCACACACACAAAGGTGTGGGATAGGTTTCTCTTGGCCTAAACATAATATATGGAAGCTAATTAGGCTCTTAGAATCATTTCTAAAGCCACACATCTACTTGGAACTTAAGTTTTATCGTATGGTTCATTTATGGTTTCTAAACACACCTAATGAAACAACACCCATCAAATGAATCCTAGGCTCCATTTTTTCTTTTATTTATGATTCTTGACTCCTTTTAAGCCTCTTGGAGTTATCACACAATAAAAACAAAGAGTCTAACTACATGTTGCTTTCTTAGGTCATATTATGGAACCTATGACATCAATTCATTCTATAGGCCTTCTAAATTTTTTCCAAGGTTTCCCCTCATCTTCACTCATCATATTTAACTCAAACATGGGCTTAGAACAATTTAAAACTATCCTTAGGTACTCCAACTATGTTAGGCTATGACTATGGAGCAATAGGATACCAAGGGAGTTTTCTTTGTTTTCTTAGTGGAAGATGTATATAGGGAGCCTTCGAGGGATTTTAGAAGCTCATTTAAACATTTATTTTGGCCTAGGAATAATGAAAAAGAAGGTTCTAAAAAAGGAGCTAAAATAGACTGAAAATGAAAATACCATAACAAAAGAGCAAAATTGGGATTTTTGAAAAGTCTTTCTTAACCTCCTTATATATAGGTGTCACGCCCCACCTCCTCACTCACTTAGCCACATATGTTTCTACCTTAAACCAAAGGAGGAACCTTAAGAGTGAGGCGCACAAGAGGGAGAGGAAGGAGAGATAAGGCAAAAGGTATGGATTTTTGGTTGTTTTTCATGCTTTTTCTTTAGCAAACCTATTGTCCTCCATTTCCCCTTCTTTCCTATAGTTTTATTGAAGTTTATGAATTTTTTTTTAGGGAAGAATATTGGGAAAAACTTGGATTTGAAGAGAGGAGCCAAAGAAAGGAAGAAAAAAAGGAAAAAACAAGGTAAATCTTCTATCCCATAGTAGCCACTCCTCCTCCCCTTTCTTTCTTGGTTTGAGTTATATATGGCCAGCCCTAGGAAGTTGAATTTCTAGCTAAACCAAGGATGAATCTTAGGAATTTAAGGGAGGAGAATAAGAATATGCAAAAAAAAAAAAAAATAACAAAAGAACTATGGCAAATCAAGATAGCAAAGTTAGGGTTTCAAGTATTCCTTGTAAAATCTGATTTGATACTTTAATTCCTAGGCCTATATAAGTGTTTAGATGAGCTCTTACGATCCCTAAAAGGCTCCCCATATGCATCCTCTATAAAAAAAAACAAAGCAAAGTCCATAGGTACCCTTATGCTTCATAGTTTCAGCCTAAAGGGGATGAGGTACTTAGGGATAGTATTAATTTGTTCCAAACCCATTTTTTAGTCATATATGATGAGTGAAGATGAAAGAAAGTCTTAGGAAAAATTCATATGGCCTAGGGAATGAATTGGTGTCATAGATTCCATAATATGACCTAAGGAAGTAACATTTAGTTAGGCTCTTTGTCTTGATTGTGTGGTGACTCCAAGAGGCTCAAAAGGAATCAAGAATCATATATGAAAGGAAAAAATAGAGCTTAGAACTCATTTGATGAGTGTTGCTTCATTAGGTGTATTTTTGGAGCCATAAAAGGGTTATTAGACTAAGTTAGTTCTTAAGGAAGATGTGTAGCCTTAGAATTGATTCCATAAACCTAATTGGCTTCTATATATTATGTTTAGGCTAAGAGAAACCAATTCCACACCCTTGTGTGTGTAAGGCTGAGAAAAGGAGCATTGTTTCAAGAAGAAAAGTGTGTGGTTGCACCAAAGGTAGCTCATTCCTCTTTCTCTTATGCATAAATGTATGCTTGACTTGCCTTTGAATGTGTGTATGGGTGTTTTAAGCTATGAAAAGTATTCTAGCATGTTCTTTTATTCCATGGTACTATGATGATGCATTATGTTTTCAAATAATATGCAACATGTTTGCTTGGGTTTACTTGAATGTGGAGAAGCCAAGAACTCTTAGTGTAATATCTGATTTTCGTTAAATAACAGAAATGAATCGATTTTCAAAGGAAGTCCCCCAAAATGAATTAGTTAAGGTCCTAAAAAATTTGAGTCATATTCTATACTTTAAAAAATGAGAATCTCAGGCTTAAACAAAAAGAAAACCGGAGCTAGAATGAAGAAACGAAATTTAACCAAAAACATACGAAATGTAATGGCATTTTTTGTAATTTTGAGCAAATTTTAGAATTCACACAGAAGGCCTTTTAAATGAAATACTTGAGCTCTCCAAGGTTTTCAAAGGCCCTGAAAACCATGGGAAGTCTTAGGACAGTTAAAACCCCTTTGGTGGATGTTTTTCAAAGTTAGCGTACCTAAACTTTGACAGATTCGTTCGAAAAGATTTTAGCTCTAATTTGAGTGATTCAAAAGGCATTTTACTGAATTGGGAACCTAAATTTTATAATGTAAAATATGGTTCTAAAAAAGGAGCTAAAATGAATTAGAAATGAAAATATGAAGAATAAAGGGCAAAATGAAAATTTTTTAAAAGTGTTTCTTCCTTTCACCTATAAATAGATGGCGCCCCACCTCCTCGCTCACATAGCTTCATATGTTTCTGCCCTAAACTAGAGGAAAAACCCTAGGAGAGTGGAGCATAAGAGGAAGACAAAGAGGAGGAGAAATCAAAGGCTTAAGGTATGAATTTTTGGTAGTTTTTCATGTTTTTTCCTTTCCAAACCCCTTCTCCTCCATTTCCCTTTCTTCCTTGTGATTATATTGAAGTATATGAATCTATTTTAAGAGAGAAATTAAGGAAAAATTTTGAATTTGAAGAGAGGAGACCAAAGAAGACAAGATTCAAATGAGAAAATAAGGTAATTTCTTCTTCCATGGTTGCTACCTCTTGCTCTTTGTAACATCCGGTTCTTTGAAAATGAGAGAAAACATGAGAAATGTAATGTACGATTTCTCTGTCAACAAACAAAACTCATTGAATTCAAAAGGAAGTCCCCCAAAATGAGATAGTTAAGGTCCCAAAAAATTTGGGAAGCATTCTAGACTCCTAAAAAAGACAATCGCAGGCTCAGATGGAAGGAAAAACGGAGTTAGAATGAAGAAATAATTTCTTACAAAAAGCTTACGAAACATAATGGCATTTTTGTAATTTTGAGCAAATTTTGGAATTCACACAGGAGGGCTTTTTAAATCAAAGTTTTGAGTTCTTCAGGGTTTTCAGAGGCCTTGAAAACCATGGGAAACCCTAGGACAGGTAAATCCCCTCCAGTGGACTTTTTTCAACGTCAATGTGCCCAAACTTTGATAGATCCATTCAGGAAGGTTTTAGCTCTGATTTAAGTGATTCCAAAAATATTTTACTTAATTGGAAATCTAAATTTTATAATGAAAATGATGGTTCTCAAAAAGTAGCTAAAATGAAGGAGAAACAAAAATGCAAATTACGAAGGGCAAAATTGAAAATTTTGAAAAAGTCACTTTTCTACACCTATATATAGGTGGCGCCCCACTTTCCCCTTCATTTGGAATTAAAATTTTCTGCATAATTTTAGAAAAAGGGAGCTAGGGTTTGGGTTCACAAGAGAGGAAGAACAAGAAGGAGAAAATCCAAGCTTAAGTTATGTTTCCATGGTGATTTTTCATGCTTTTCCTCATCCACACCTCCTTTCCTCCCTTCTCCTTTGTTTCCTTTGATTAAAATGAAGTTTATAAATCTGATTCAATGAAGAAATTCAAGGAAATTTCGTATTTCAAAAGAAGAGTTTGGAGAAAGTAAGATTCAAGCCAAAATAAGCAAGGAAACTAGGTAAAATCTCATCCTATGGTTGATGTTGTAACATCTGGTCCTTCCATAAACGTGAGAAACGCAATGTTCGATTTCTCTGTAAATGGCAAAAATGGGCCAGATACAAAAGGAAGTCCCTGAAATAGAAGGAATTGGGGCTAACTCAAATTATGATAAAATTTTAAATATTAGAAAATGAGGATTTGAGCCTTGAGTTACCCAGAAATTAAGGCCAGAGTGATTCAAAACATTTGTCAAAAGGCTAGTGGCATTTTCATAAATATGGGCACTTTTTGAAAAACACAAAGGAGGGCTTTTTTAAATGAATGTTTTGAGTTCTCCGGGGTTCTCAGAATCCTTAAAAACTATGGAAAGCCCAAGGACAGCTGAAGCCCCTCCGGTGGATGTTTTCCAATGTCAGTGTGCCTGAACTTTGACGAATTCGTTTGGAAAGGTTTTAGCTCTAATTTGAGTGATTCCAAAGACATTTTCTTGATTGGGAACCCAAATTTTATAATGGAAAAGACGGTTCTAAAAAAAGAGCTAAAACGGAGGAGAAACGAAAATGAAAAGTATGAAGGGAAAAATGAGAATTTTTTAAAAGTGTAACTTATTCCCACCTATATATATGATGCACCCTTCTCCTCCCTTCATTTAGCATGACCATCTTCTACCTAAAACCAGAAGAAAACCCTAGGAGATGAGGCTCACAAGAAGGGGAAGAAAATGAGGAGAAATCAAAGGCTTAAGGTATGGAAATTAGTAGTTTTTCATGCTCTTTCTCTTCCAAACCTCTTCTCCTCCATTCTCCTTTGTTTCCTATGATTAAAATGAGGTTTATAAATCTGATTCAAGGGAGATATTCAAGGGAAAGTTCGGATTTGAAGAGAGGAGCTCGGAGAAATCAATATTTAAGGCAAACTAAGCAAGGAGAAAAGGTAAAAATGCATCCCATGGTTGATACCTTTCATCCCACTCCTTCTCCATTTCGACCTAGACTTAGACAGACCTAAGGAGTCAGATTTTTAACCAAACCAAAGGTGATTCTTAGGTATTTGATGGATAGGAACAAGAATATGCAAAGAAAATTAAGAAATAGGCATTAGAAATCAAGATGCAAAACCTAGGGTTTTAAGTACACCTTCTAATTTTTGAATTTGAATAATGCTTCCTAGGTCTAAGTTAGAGTATAAATGAGTTATTGAGACACCAAAGATGCTCCCCACAAGCTTCTCCTTTCAAGAAAACCAAGAAAACTACATATGGCCCAAATGGTGTTTATGTCTCGGCCAAGAAGGGATTGTGTAGGTGGAGGAAGTTTTAAAATTTTATAAGGCCATTCTTGAGTCATATTTGATGAATGAAAGTGAGGGGAGGCCTTGGAAAAAAATTTAGAACTCATAGAAAGTGATTTGGTGCCTTAGGTTCTATATTATGACCTAAAGAAGCAACATGGTGCTAGGCCTTTTGTTTTGAAGATGTGATGACTCCAAGAGGCTTAAAAGGAGTCAAGAATCATATTTGAAAGGAAAGAATGAAGCCTAGAAAGTATTTAAGGGGTGTTGCTTCATTAGGTGCATTTATGGACCATAATGGAGCTTATAGGGCAATCTAACATCTAAGCAAATTGTATGGTCTTAGAGATTGTTTCATGAACCTAATTGGCTCCCATAAATTGTATCTAGGCCAAGAGAAACCATCTCTACCAATTTGTGGGTGTGTGGCCGAAAGAGGAGGCTTGAATCTTAAAGGAAAAGTGTGTGTTTGTATACAAGGTAACTCTCTCTACCTTCTCTCACGCATGGATGTGTGTTTATCTTGTTTTAGAATGTGTGTATGTGTATTTTTAAGCTTTGAAAAGTATGCTAGCATGCCTTTATATGCCATGATACTTGATGCCATGTTATATTTTCAAATGATTACATGATGTTTGTGTGAGTTTGCTTGAGTGTAGAGAGGCCAAGAACTTTTCCATTGGGTGAGGATGAGCCAAGAACTCTTGAGCTTGGTTGAGACAAAGTAAAGAGTCTCCCAAATGCAAAGTGGGCTCCCAAAAGTATGGTTGACTCCAAAGTGCTCAAAGAATCGGTGAGGCAAGTCCAAAATCCATGAGGAGAAGTGTGAGGCCAATCCAAACACTTAGTGAGCTCTTGAATGTCTTGTATGATTGATTCACATGCCAAGGTTGCCTTTAAAATTTCTAAGATTTCTATTTTCTCCATACATGCATTTAAAAGGCTTGCTTTGCACATATTATGTATGATTGAATGGGAGATGAGCCATTGGGATTCTTTGAATCTCATCCCCTCCTCTCCAACGATCTAACATGCTAGGTGAACTAAGTGGATATGCTAATGGGAGCCAACAACACTAAAGGAAGGAGCTTGACAAGGTTATGCTTTATTTTGTCTATTTTGGAACCATAATAATGGTTCAAGATGTATATGATGTTGTATATATATTATGAACCTTGAGACATATGTAGATGTACTATTATGTAATGTTTATCACTATGAATATGATGTATGAGCTTTAGAATACAATTTGAATATGAAATGCCAAAGTGTGCAATGTAGAAATTTGATAAAAATATACATAAGTATGGGTTGAATAGCCAAAATGAAAACCATGAAATTTGGGACCATTTGGGTAGCTCACCAAGTCTCAAATATGCTTTTAGACTTGCCTAAAAGGTGCCAATACCAAGGGAAGACCATTTGGCAAGTTTGGTACCTCACATGGAGCCAAATTTGATCATAATAGAACCCTATGTCACTTTTTAGCCAAATGAATTAGTATTAATCTGAAATTTTGCATGAACTTAGGTCTCATTGATAGCTTTCTGGAAACCTAAAGATTATAATTTTTGGAGGTCTACAGAATATTTGGTGATTTTTTGAAATTGGCAAATTTTATGGATTTGGTTTGCTGCACTATTCATTTGGTCTGAAATTATTTTCTATCACACGAGGCACAAATGATGTCCAATTGCCATAAAATTTTATACATAGAAACTAGGCAATCACAGTGACTAGAAGCACCTCATTTGGAGATCTAGAGAGGGAGATATGAATTTTTGAAGTTTCTGTCCAGTATTAGTGAAATTGCCCGACTAGAAGTACTGTTCTATTAAATTCTGAAGTCTAGGCTTGATGAACTGATCTGGAGATATTTTCCTCTCTAGTTAACATCCACATCTTTTCAGGGTATCATTTGCATGGATTGTATTTTTGTGGAATTAATTGGACATTTTCAAAATTTTCTGCAGAATTCTGTGACAGTTCCAGATTTTAGTCGAACCTCTGTAGCCTTTTGGATGTCAAACATCTTGGGTGATGAATATGGTGACCTGGGCATATTTTTATGTAAAGTAGACATCCCAAGCTTTCTAGAATGACCAAGATTGCATGGTTTTGATTTTTCTTGATTTAGTTAAGATTTTTCAAAATTTGCCTAGAAAAAGGACCAATTCTGGCCGAGAATGATCTTTAAGTTTCCATGCCCCATTTCAGTTTCCAGGGATTGTAAGCATGTTTTTGTAATGCAAATGAGTTGTAATGATGAAATTAAATATGAGGAAGTATAGTATGAGCTCACACGGTCCACGTGACACTGAATTGAATTTCTTAGATATAGCGCAATGCGAAAAAATCTATTATTTTTATCCCCTTTTTCATATGCTCTTATGGGATTGATAATACAAAGCTTATAAAATGGCATGAAATGAGCTAGAAGTTATGGTGTTACATTTATTGGTATCAGAGCAAAGTTCCAGGCTCTTCTAGATTGGATTTGGCTTGAGGAAGTTGCATTAGGGCTATGTGAAGGCTTGAATGGATAGGTATAGTTTTGTATGAGACATGTTAGGTGTATGAGGATAGGTTATGGCTTTGTTCATGATGAGTAAGTAATAGAATGGTCTTAGAGTAGCTAGTAGACACCAGGAAATGTTGGCCTCTAGAGTTGCTTGAGCAGAGCTAAGCTTGAGTAGAGTTGAAGGATCTAACAGCTAGAGCTTAACGAGATGTGATATGATAGCTCACCGGGATCAGTGATAAGCCCTAAATATAAACGATGAGAATGATCTTATTGATAGAAAGAGGCTTGCTAGAGAGAGTAAGTGAGGCCTAATTCTCCCTGGTAGTCATACTCAAGCCATTTCGAGACGTCCTGTTTAATACAAAGACAAGTAATGATGCAGTGCGATATGAGATGAAACTGTGACTACACAGGACCAATTCAGAGGGGAAGTGAAAGAAAGAGTCACCCCCTAGCCAGAACACCCAAATGTCTAGATAAGTATCAGAGCCCGAAAGGTTAGTCTCCTTAGGCCAGAGGTTAAGTTATAAGCTATACCCTGGAGCCTGATAGCCCAGAGGTGATAGCTAGTTATGCATGAATGAAGCGAGAGGTAGAACCCTCTAGCTTGATGACGAGTCGGTTATAGAGGCGGTGAGGCTCAGGCTGGTAGCTACAGATAAAAATCCAATCCCTAAAATAGTAAGCCAATCAGATGCTGTTAGCCGTGTGTTAGTTGCGGTGAATGGCAGTGTAAATGCCTTGTTGGTCATATTCAGGCCAACTTGAGAAAGGAGTTGATAAAGGGTAAGACAACCCACAGCGAGCAGGAACCCCTTGTATAAGTAAGGAAAATGAGTAATAAATAGTCATAAAAAGTTAGTAAGAAGTCCATGGTCCTAATAATTGAGACTGAAAAAGAACTCAGCATAGAGAAAGTTAGACACAGTGATAATAAGGTTGTCAAGACTCACCTTTAAGGTGCTGACTCCAACCTAAGGTGTTACCCTGTAAGATGCTAAATAATAGAACACTAGTGGAGCCTCAAATAATGTAAGATAAGACTATCAGCAGTAAGGCACCTAACGAGTGGCCTAGAAAGGTATACCTCATAGGTAATACCTAGAAGTAAGTATGAGTAACTAGTAATAGAGGCTCAGAAAAGAATAAGGATAGTTAATCAGCTACAGGTCCAATGAGATGGCTAGTTTAGGCTAAGCATAAGCTAAAGCCTAGAGGAGATGACCAGTAGCATCATCCAGGTGAGATATGGTAATGAAAGGTTCAGTGAAAGTTCTCCCTGGATAAAAAAAAAAGGAAAGATGAGACATCCTCATGTCAAGGAAACCACCTAGTAGTGGTTAGTAAAGTCCCCTAGATAGACCCCCCTGATTGTAGAGTATAGTGAGCAAAGAAGCGAGGAAGAGCTGAGAAATTAACCATAGAAGATATACCCTCCCCTTAGTCATGATTAAATGAGTAAGCTAAACCCAGAAAGCTAAACAGATAGGGGTTTGATAGTTAGGTAGACGAGCTCCCTAATATGAGAATAATACAGGGTTAAGGCACATACATGGTCAGAGCACCCAATAGAGCATGAGCTTCAGCGAAGTAGAATCCAGACATTGAGAATATGCATTCTGGATTGAATTAGTAGAACCCTAAAAATAACATACTGTACTCTTGGGGATGAGGCTATAGAGGCTGAACAGAGAAAAAGCCTAGCTCTGATCCAAATGTAAAAATAAGCTAAGACAGATAGTTAGTGCCTTAGTACCCTTACAGAAGCTCGAGAAAGCTAGAGACCGCCTAAGAAGGCGAGCCTCATCTTATGTAGAGAAAAAATGTAAGCCTAGAGAAAGAATGTAAGCCGAGAGCGCTATAGAATGACATTCCTAGGATTTTATGAAATAGAATCCTCCTTACCAAAGGATGGTCTAGCTAAGAGAAGAGCAAGAGTATGAGTAAAAGTAGACCCCTTGATGTTACAGAGAGTGATTAAGTGGAGGAACCCTGCGAAAATGCAAGTGCTCTTGAGCGTAAAGAAACCTGAATTAGCAATAGAAACAGCCAGTAGTAGAATATCCTTTTATCTAAGTAAGAGAATAAGAAAGGTAGAAAGAGAAGGTATGAAAATGTTCAAGTCGAGGACATATTAGATTGAGAATAGACATTCAGTTAATGTTTTTGAGTACTTAAGAAAGCACACTTGTCCTTAGCATAGATGTCCTTCTCGCATGATAACACCCAAAGAAAAATAGTCAGGCAATACAGAGAGACCTCGGGATGTAGTAAATGAAGAATCCTACTTTCCTCGAGTACTCTAAGAGAATAGGGTAGAGAGAGAAAAGTAAAAGAGGGGTACTTTAGATTATTGGAAAACTTGCAATATACAGGCAATAATGCTTTGAGCTCAGTCATGAGGCACCCGTGTATTAGTGTTTGATATTATGGTTTGCTTGCAACAAAAACTACGTGATATTAGGTTTGGCCAACCTAGTAGTAATGTAGCTTAAGTGCATAGCAAACGATGATATCAATCACCAAAGTGTCCCGATAATCAAAAGGTATCCTAGTTAGAGAAAGAAATGAGTCAGAAAAGAAAGGTAAAAGGATTCTAATAATATCAGATTAGTAAGGAAAGCATGTAGAAAGGGGTCCCTAGTAGAGGATGTTTAGATTCAGTATGTATAGTTTAAGTCCCTCATAGTATGTATAAATGAAATAAAGAGGAACCAGTGTATAGCCTCTCTCCTGCCAGAGATGTTCACTACACTTAGTGTGTGAGATGCCCTGGTGCCAAGGGACTTAAAAGTAGAACGTGGGTATAGTGAGAACTACAGGATATGAGAGGAGAGCTAAAATGAGTATATGTAAAAGTAAGTAAGTCAATAGAGTAAGAAAAGAAAGCCCAAGTGAAAAAGGGGCTGCAGTGGACATCTGAGGATCCAATGAGGAGTGATGAACGAAAATTAAAACGCTCCCTAGTATTAGTATGACGGGATCCTAGAGAATGAGATGACACAAAACCCACTTCGCACGAAGAGCATGATGTACTTTTGAGTTTAGCCTCAGCTATTATGAGCGATGGTAACTAGATTTAGTGAGCATGTGTTTTACTGTCAGATACAGTAATCTTAGGCTTTGACATCTCTCAGAGATGGATCGCAGTAGATCCCAGCATAGTATAGCAGGTTACCGTAGACCCTAGCAGGGCTCTGAGAGATCGCAGTAGACCCAGGGGTCACAGTAGATCCCACAGAGTTACAAAGAGCCCCAGCCACAGCATAATAGACCTCTGGTAAAGATGACAGCCTGAGATAGTTTTACAAAGCAGTTAGTCTCAGAGACCAGTACAATTTCAGCTAGCTTTTGTCTTAGAGACTACAGATTTCCTGAGTCTAGTAGACTATTGCAACAAAGATATGAAAGCTTTACTCAGAAAGTTAGACCACTGACTAGCTCTCTTTAGAGATAAACATAGTATATGGGATGAGAAAGGCAAGAAATAAGCTTTCCAGAGTTAGAGCCAGATGAACCACTAGCAAGCAGACAGTAGCCCTGACCAAGGGATAGAGAGATCCTCACATGCTAGCTTATGTAAGTGGTAGAGAGATCCTCACATGCTAGAGAGATCCTCAAGTGCAGTTTTTATATGAGGTAAGTGGTACAGTATGTCTCCAATAAGCAAAACTGTGAGAATAGCTAGCATCCCATCAGAGCCCAGTAGTAGTCAATGGTAGTAGCTCTTCAGTGACAGTATGAGACATGCAAGTTTGGCCTATCAGTGTTGAAATGAGGGACTATAAAATGCCACTACAAGTGAGCAAAGAAAGTAAGAAAAGTCCCAGCCTACAAAAACAGATGTAATGGTAAACAGAGAAATTGGGATCATAAAAGCAGAAACTCCTTAAAGGAGTTGTAATCCCAATAAGTAACTAAGATGTGAGGCCTATGACAAAAAGAAATGCAAATTATAATTATGGGATGAGCTAGTGACAAAGAACGTAGAGATAAATAGTGGATAAAATATGTAAATAAGCAGACAGATGGAAACCTCTGATGGCTCTAATGATTAGAAAAGATTATGAGAAGCCATTCAGAGAGGATACAGGAGATGTGATATGAAATAAGTTACCTCTTAAGATGTGTAAATGAGTCCACTGGAAGAAACGTTAATCCTGCGACTGGGTTAACATTAACCCGACATGATTAGTAAGCTCTCCCAAGATAGGCCTCTAGAGTCAGAAATTTCTTTCCCTTATGAGAAAGAACGAGCTAGTATTTTATAGCAGTAAAACATTTATTAAGAGCTAATAATAAAAGTTCCCTGGCTAACAGAAAATTTAAAAGAATGAAATCGCTGAGAAAGCATCTAGAGCCAGGAAGAAAGGAAAGAAAACAACAGTTAGCAAGACTATAAGAGTAAGAGAAAGTATACCCCTAAATTTCGATGACGAAATTTATTTAAGGGGGGAGGAATGTAACATCCGGTCCATCCATAAATGTGAGAAATGCAATGTTTGATACCTTTCATCCCACTCCTTCTCCATTTCGACCAAGACTTAGACAGACCTAAGGAGTTAGATTTTTAACCAAACCAAAGGTGATTCTTAGGTATTTGATGGAGAGGAATAAGAATATGCAAAGAAAACTAAGAAATAGGCATTAGAAATCAAGATACAAAACCTAGGGTTTTAAGTACACCTTCTAATTTCTAAATTTGAATAATGCTTCCTAGGTCTAAGTTAGAGTATAAATGAGTTCTTGAGACACCATAGATGCTCCCCACAAGCTTCTCCTTTCAAGAAAACCAAGAAAACTACATATGGCCCAAATAGTGTTTATGTCTCGACCAAGAAGGGATTGTGTAGGTGGGGGAAGTTTTAAAATTTTATAAGGCCATTCTTGAGTCATATTTGATGAATGAAAGTGAGGGGAGGCCTTGGAAAAAAATTTAGAACTCATAGAAAGTGATTTGGTGCCTTAGATTCCATATTATGACCTAAAGAAACAACATGGTGCTAGGCCTTTTATTTTGATGATGTGATGACTCCAAGAGGCTTAAAAGGAGTCAAGAATCATATTTGAAAGGAAAGAATGAAGCCTATAAAGTATTTAAGGGGTGTTGTTTCATTAGGTGCATTTATGGACCATAATGGAGCTTATAGAGCAATCTAACATCTAAGAAAATTGTATGGTCTTAGAAATTGTTTCATGAACCTAATTGGCTCCCATAAATTGTATCTAGGCCAAGAGAAACTATCTCTACCAATTTGTGGGTGTGTGGCCGAAAGAGGAGGCTTGAATCCTAAAGGAAAAGTGTGTGTTTGTATACAAGGTAGCTCTCTCCACCTTCTTTCACGCATGGATGTGTGTTTGGCTTGTTTTAGAATGTGTGTATGTGTATTTTCAAGCTTTGAAAAGTATGCTAGCATGCCTTTATATGCCATAATGCTTGATGCCATGTTATATTTTCAAATGATTACATGATGTTTGTGTGAGTTTTCTTGAGTGTGGAGAGGCCAAGAACTCTTCCCTTGGGTGATGATGAGCCAAGAACCCTTGAGCTTGGTAGAGACAAAGTAAAGAGTCTCCTAAAAGCAAAGTGGGCTCCCAAAAGTATGGTTGAATCCAAAGTGCTCAAAGAATGGGTGAGGCAAGTCCAAAATCCATAAGGAGAAGTGTGAGGCCAATCCAAACACTTAGTGAGCTCTTAAATGTCTTGTATGATTGATTCACATGCCAAGGTTGCCTTTAAAATGTCTAAGATTTCTATTTTCTCCATACATCATTTAAAAGGCTTGCTTTGCACATATTATGTATGATTGAATGGGAGATAAGCTATTGGGATTCTTTGAATCTCATCCCATCCTCTCCAATGATCAAACATGCTAGGTGAACCAAGCGGATATGCTAATGGGAGCCAACAACACTAAAGGAAGGAGCTTGACAAGCTTATGCTTTATTTTGTCTATTTTGGAACCATAATAATGGTTCAAAATGCATATGATGTTGTATATGTATTATGAACCTTGAGACATATGTAGATGTACTATTATGTAATGTTTATCACTATGAATATGATGTATGAGCTTTAGAATACAATTTAAGTATGAAATGCCAAAGTGTGCAATGTAGAAATTTGATAGAAATATGCATAAGTGTGGGTTGAATGGCTAAAATGAAAAGTATGAGGTTTGGGACCATTTGGGCAGCTCACACAAGTCTCAAATATGCTTTTAGACTTGCCCAAAAGGTGCCAATACCAAGGGAAGACCATTTGGCAAGTTTGGTAACTCACATGGAGCCAACTTTGACCATAATGGAACTCTATATCACTTTTTTGCCAAATGAGTTAGCCTTAATTTGAAATTTGGCATGAAATTAGGTCTCATTTATAGATTTCTAGGAAGCTAAAGATCATAATTTTTAGAGGTTTACAGAATATTTGGTGATTTTTTGAAATTAGCTAATTTTATGGATTTGGTCTGCTGCACTATTCATTTGGTCTGAAATTGTTTTCTGTCACACGAGGTCCAAATGATGTCCAATTGCCACAAAATTTTATACACAGAAACTAGGCAATCACAGTGATTGGAAGCATGTCATTTGGAGGTCTAGAGAGGGAGATATAAATTTTTGAAGTTTCTGTCCAGTATCAGTGAAATTGCCCGACTAGAAGTACTGTTCTATTAACTTTCAGAGTCTAAGCTTGATGAATTAATCTGGAGATATTTTTCCTCTCTAGTTAACATCAACATCTTTCCAGATTGGTATCATTTGGATGGATTGGATGTTTGTGGAATTAATTGGACATTTTCAAAGTTTTCTATAGAATTCTGTGACAGTTCTAGATTTCAGTCAGACCTCTGTAGCTTTTTGGATGTCAAACGTCCCGGGTGATGAATATGGTGACCTGGGCATATTTTTAGTGTAAATTATACATCCCAAGCTTTCCAGAATGACCAAGATTACATAGTTTTGATTTTTCATGATTTCGTTATAATTTTTCAAAATTTGCCCAGAAAAAAGACTAATTCTGGCCGAGAATGATCTTTAAGTTTCCATGCCCCATTTTAGTTTCCATGGGTTGTAAGCATGTTTTTGTGATGTAAATGAGTTGTAATGATGAAATTAAATATGAAGAAGTATAGTATGAGCTCACACGGTCCACGTGACACCGAATTGAATTTCTTAGATATAGCGCAATGCGAAAAAATCTATTATTTTTATCCTCATTTTCATATTCTCTTGTGGGATTGATAATACAAAGCTTATAAAATGGCATGAAATGAGCTAGAAGTTATGGTGTTACAGATGTCTTCACCCACCCTTCTTCTCCATTTTGCTTAAGCTTAGGAGCTATAGGAGGATATGATTTTTAAGCCCAACCAAGCATGAATTTTAGGTATTTGATGGAGAAGAACAAGAATATGCAAAGAAAACAACAAATAACCATTAGATTTCAAGATGGAAATTCTAAGGTTTTGTGTGCACCTTTCAAAATCAGATTTTATTTGATACTTCCTAGGTCTAATTAGAAGTTTAAATAAGTTCTTGAAATCCCTAAGATGCTCCCCATAAGCTTCCTCCTTCGAGAAAACAAAGGAATCTCCAAGGAGCCCAAAAACCCCTTATGTCTCGGCCAAAACAAGTTCTCCTGGCTAGGGGGAGTTTAAAATTTTTCAAAGGCCATTCTTGAGTCATATTTGATGAATGAAAATGAAAGGAGGCCTTGGAAAAAATTTAGAACTCATAGAAAGTGATTTGGTGTCTTAGGTTCCATATTATGACCCAAAGAAGCAACAAATAGTTAGGCTTTTGATTTTAATTGTGTAATGACTCCAAGATGCTTGAATAGAGTCAAGAATTATATTTGAAAGGAAAGAATGGAGCCTAGAAATTGTTTAAGGGGTGTTGCTTCATTAGGTGCATTTATGGACCATAATGGGGGTTATAGAGCAAGCTAGTGTTTAACCAAATTGTATGGCCTTAGAGATTGTTTCATGAATCTAATTGGCTTCTATAAATTGTGTCTAGGATAAGAGAAACCATCTCCATAAATTTTTGGGTGCGTGGCTGAAAGAGGAGGCTTGAAATGCAAGGAAAAAGTGTGTGATTGTGTGCAAGGTAGCTCTCTCCACCTTCTCTCATGCATGGATGTATGTTTAGCTTGTCTTAAAATGTGTGCATGTATATTTTCAAGCCATGAAAAGTATGCTACCATGATTTTATATGCCACGATTTCATGATGTCATGTTATGTTTTCAAATGAATGTATGATGTTTGTTGAGTTTGCTTGAGTGTGGAGAGGCCAAGAACTCTTGACCATGGTGAGGATGAGCCAAGAACTCTTGAGGTTAGTTGAAATAAAGCAAAGAGTCTCCTAAAAGCAAAGTAGGCTCTAAAGAGTATAGTTAAGTCCAAAGCTCTTAAAAAATGGGTGAGGTAAGTCCAAAATCCATGAGGAAAAGTTTGAAGCTAATCCAAACACTTGGTGAACTATTGAATGTCTTGTATGATTTGTTCACATGCCAAGCTTACTTTTTAAATGTTTATGACTTCCATTTTATCCATGCATGCATTTTAAGGCTTGCTTTACATGTAGATTGAATGGTAGATGAGCTATTAGGGTTTCTTGAATCTCATCACCTCCTCTCCAATGATCTCACTTGCCAGGTGGACCAAGTGGACATGGTAATGGGAGGTAATTACCTTGAAGAAAGAAGATTGACAACCAAATGCTTAAGTTTTGCCACTTTAAGACCATAATTGTGTCATATGATGTACCCCTTTGATGTATATGGTCTATGACCCCTTAAACATATGTAATTATGATATTCTATGATGTATAAATATATGAACATGATCTATGAACCCTAGAATCGAAATTGGATATGTGATGCCAAAGTATGCATTTTGGAAAGCTTGATGTAATGTGCATATGTGTGGATGGAAAAGCCAAAATGAGATGCATGGGGTTTGGGACCATTTGGATAGCTCACACAAGTCCTAAATGTGCTTTTAAACTTGCCAAAAGGTGCCAAAACTAAAGGAAAGCCATTTGGCAATTTTGGTATCCCATATGGAGCCAAAAATGACCATAATGGAACCCTATGTCACCTTTTAGACAAATGAGTTATTCTTGGTCTAAGATTTAGTATGCAATTAGGCCTCATTAAGAGCTTTTTGAGAAACTAAAGACCATAATTTTTAGAGCTTTGTAGAATATTTGATAAATTTTCAAAGTTCGCAATTGTTCTGGTTTTGGTCTACTGCACTATTCATTTAGTCTGAAAATGAATTCTGTCACACAAGGCCCAAATGATGTCCAATTGCCACAAAATTTTATACAAAGAAACTAGACATTCATAGTGACTTACGTAACAAGAAGCACCTTAATTGGAGGTCCAGAAGGGGAGATATGAATTTTTAAACACTCTATCCAGTATCAAAAATTTTGTCCGACTTGAGTTACTGTTCTATTGAATTTCAAGGCTGAAGCTGCCTGAGTTGGTTTAGAAATATTTTTTCCCTCTATCTAACATTCACATCTTTCCATATTGATATCATTTTCATGGATTGAGTATTTTTGGAATTAATTAGACATTTTCAAATTTGGTTGTAGAATTCTATGATAGTTCCAGAATATAGTCTGACCTCTGGAAAATTTCGGATGATAAACATCTTCTGTGATGGATGTTATGGTCTGTGCTTATTTTTATTGTAAATTATACATCTATAGCTTTCTATAATGACCAAGAATACATTTTTTTTATTTTTTTAGATTTAGTTATGAGTTTTTGAAATTTGGTTAGAAAAGGGACCAATTCTAGCCAAAAATGCACTTGGCTATTTTGAGCTCTTCTTTGATTTCCATGAGTTTTGTCCATGATTTTATGATGCAAAAGAGTTGTATTGATGTAATTAAATATGGAAAATTATAGTATGTACTCATACGATCCACGTGACATAGAATGAAATTTTTATATACAATGTAATTCAAATGAATGTATTATTTACAATGGATTTTTTTACTTCCTTTGTGGAAAATATCCCATAAACATGTAAATGTGATAGAAATGAGCTAGAAATATATGGTGTTATATTTATTGGTATTAGAGCAAAGTTCTAGGCTCCTTCAGATTGGATTTAGCTTGAGGATGTAGCAATAAGGCTATGTAAAAGGCTTGAATGTATAGGTAGAGCCTCATATGAGACATATTGGGTGTATGAGTATAGTTTGTGGCTTTGTTCATGATGATTAAGTTTTGGAACAGTCTTAGAGTAGTTAGTGGACATCAGGAAAGGGTGGCCTCTAGAATAGTTTGAGTAGAGCTAAGTTTAAGCAGAGTTAAGGGATCCAACGGCTAGAGCTTGACGAGATGTGATAGCTTGCGGGGATCAATGGCAAGCCCCAGATATGAAAAATGAGGAATGATCTCATGAATATGAAGAGACCTAGGTTAGAGAGTGTATGTAAGGCCTAATTCTCTCCGGTAGTCATACTCAGACCAGTCTGAGATGTCCTACTTAGTGTCAAGACAAGTAGTGATGCAGCGCGGTATGAAATGAGATTGCGGCTGCACAGGACCAATTTAAAGGGGAATGAGAAAGAGAGTTACCCCTTAGCCACAACACTCAAATGTCTAGATAAGTATTAGAGCCTGAAAAGTTAGTTCCCTCAAGCCAGAGATTTGAGTTATAAGCTACACCCTTCAGAGCCTTAACAGCCTGGAGGTGATAGCTAACTATACATAAACAAAGCAAGAGATAGAACCCTCTAGCTTGATGATGAGCTGATTATAGAGGCAATGAGGCTCGGGTTAGTAGCTAAAGATAAAGATCTAATCTATGAAAAAGCAAGCCAATCAGAGGCCATTAGCCCTGACCAATTATTCCATGAAGCAGCAAGGTAATCCAGAGAGTTCCTCATCGCAGCCAATACTCAGGCAGGAAAACTAGGGTGAACCCGAGACTAATTAGCCGTGGCGAATGACACCATGAATGCCTTGTTGATCATATTAAGGCTAACATGAGAAAGGAGATGATAAGGGGTCAGACAACCCACAGAGAATAGAAACCCCTAGTATAAGTAAAGAAAAGAGTAGTAAATAGTCATGGAAAGTTAGTAAGAAATCCATGGGCCTAGTAGTTGAAACTGAGGAAAGAGCTCAACACAGAGAAAGTTAGATACATGGATGATCAGGTTGTTGAGATCCACCTTCAAGGACTAATTAGCCATGTCGAATGACACCATGAATGCCTTGTTGATCGTATTTAGGCCAACATGAGAAAGGAGATGATAAAGGGTCAGACAACCCACAGAGAATAGAAACCCCTAGTATAAGTAGAGAAAAGAGTAGTAAATAGTCATGGAAAGTTAGTAAGAAATCCGTGGGCCTAGTAGTTGAAACTGAGGAAAGAGCTCAACACACAGAAAGTTAGATACATGGATGATCAGGTTGTAGAGATCCACCTTCAAAGCATTGGCTCAAACCTAAGGTACTACCCTGTGAGACACTAAATCATAGAATATTAGTGTAGCCCTAAAATAACGTAAAATAAGACTACCAGCAGTGAGACACATAGTGAGTGGCCTAGAAAAGTGTACCTCATAGCTAATACTTAGAAGTAAGTATGAGTAGCCTAGTAATAGAGGCTCAGAAAGGAATGAGGATAGTTAGTAAGCAACAGGTCTGATGAGATGGCTAGCCTAGGCTGAGCATAAGCTGAAGCCTAGAGGAGATGACCAATAGCATCGTCTAGGTGAGATATGTGAATGAAAGATTCAATAAAAGTTCTCCCTGGATCGAGAAAGAAAAGAGGAGACATCTTGATACTAGGGAAACCACCAATAGTGGTTAGTAAATTCCCTTAGATAAACCCTTTTGAGTCATAAAGTATAGTGATAAAGGAAGCGAAGAAGAGTTGAAAAACTAGCTATAGAAAAAGGCCCTTGCTTTAGTCATGATTATATGAGTAAACTGAGCTAGAGAGGTAAACGGATAAGGGTCCAATAGTCAAGCTCCCTAATATGAGAATGATATAGGGTCAAGGCAAACGAGTGATTAGAGTACCCAGTAGAGCATCAATTTTTAGTGAGATAGACTCCAGATATTAAGAGTATATTTTTCAAATTAGGTTAGCAAAACCCTAGAAATAGTATACTATGCTCCTGGGGATGAGGCTAAAGAGGTTGAATAGAGAGAAAGCCCAGCCCTGATCTGAATATAGAAATAAGCTAAGATAGACAATTAGTACCTTAGTACCCTTAAGGAAGCTCGAGGAAGCTAAAGATCGCCTAAGAAGGCGAGCCTCGTGTTACGTAGAGAAAGAGTGTAAACTGAGAGCGCCATAAAATGAAACTCCTAGGATTATATTAAATAAAAATTTTTTTACCAAAGGATGGTCTAGCTAAGAACAGAGTAAAAGTATGAGCAAAAAATAGACCCTCTTGATGTTACAGAGAGTAAATAAGTGGAGGAACCTCGAGAAAATAGAGGTTCTTTTGAGTATAGAAAAACTTGAACTAGCAACAGAAACAACCAGTAGTAAAATATCCTTTACCTAAGTAAGAGGATAAGAAAGGTAAAAAGAGAAAGAAAGTATGACAATGTTAGTAAATTAAGAATAAATATTCTGTTAATGTCCTTGAGTACTAAAGAAAACACACTCGTCCTTGGCATAGATGCCTTTCTAGCATGATACTACCTGAAGAAAAACAGTCAAGCAATGTAGAGAAATCTTGGGATGTGATAGAGAAAGAATCCCATTTTCCTTGAACACTCTATAAGAATAGGTTAGATAGAGAAAAGTAAGAAAGAAATATTTTACATTGTTGGGAAACTTGTAATATACAAGCAATAATGGCTTTGAGCTCAGTCATGAGCTGCTTGTGTATTAGTGTTTGATGTTATGGTTTGCTTGCAACAATGGTTACATGATATTGGGTCTAGCTAACTCAGTAGTAATGTAACTTAAGTGCACAGCAAATGATGACATCAATCACCAAATTATCCCGATAATCGAAGGGTATCCTAGAAAACTAGATAATAAGATAAGTCAAAAAAGAAAGGTAAAGGGATTCCACTAATATCAAAATAATGAGAAAATCATGTAGAAAGGAATCCCCAGTAGAAAATGTTTAGATGTAGTATGCATAGCCCGAGTCTCTCATAGTATATGTAAATGAAATGAATAGGGACCAGTGTATAGCCCCTCTCCTGCTGGAGATGTTCACCACACTCAGTGTGTGAGATGCCCTAGTGCCAAGCACTTAAAAGTAGAATGTAGGCATAGTGAGAACTGCAATATACGAGAGGAAGGATAAAATGAATATATGTAAGCAAATAAGTCAATAGAGTAAGAAAATGAAGCCTAAGTAAAAAAAAAAAGGCTAAAGTGGGAATCTGAAGATCCTCTGAAGAGCAATAAGTGAAAATTAAAATGCTCCCTAGTATCAGTATAACGAGATCCTAGAGAATCAAATGACACAAAACCCACTTTGAACGAAGAGCATGATGTACTTATGAGTTTAACCTTAACTATTATGAGCGATGGTTATTGGACTTAGTGAGCATGTATTTTACTGTCAAATACAATAATCTTAGGCTTTGATATCTCTTAGAGATAGATCACAGTAGATCCTAGCATAGCACATCGGGTTGCAGTAGACCTTAGCAAGGCTCTGAGAGGTCACAGTAGACCTAGGGGTCACAGTAGATCCCACAGAGTTACAGAAAGCCCTAGCCACATCATGATAATTCTCTAGTGAGATGACGGCCTGAGAGAGTATTATAGAGTAGTTAGTCTTAAAGACCAGTATAGTTTCAGCTAGCTTTTATCTCAAAGACTAGAGACCCCTTAAGTCTGGTAGACTGTTACTACAGAGATATGAAGACTTTATTCAGACAGTTAGACCATTGACTAGATCTTTCTAGAGATGAGCATAGTGTATGCGATGAGGAAAGCAAGAAATTATCTTTCCAAAGTTAGAGCTAGATGAACCACTACCTAGTAGGCAGTAGCCCTAACTGAGGGATAGAGAGATCCCCGCATGCTAGCTTATGTATTTAGAAAAAGGTTAGGTGTAGTCTTTATATGAGGTAAGTGGTACAATGTATCTCCAGTGAGAAAAACTGTGAGAATAGCTAGCATTCCACCAGAACTCAACAGTAGTCAGTGGTAGTAGCTCTTCGGTGCTAGTATGAGATATATGTTAGAGCAATCAATATTGAAATGAGGGACTATAAAATGCCACTATAAGTGAGCAAAGAAAGTGAGAAAAAGTCCTAGCCTACAGAGACAAATGTAATAGTAAATAGAGAAACTAAGATCATTAAAAGTAAGAACTCTTTAAAAGAATAGTAATCCTAGTAAGTAATTAAGATGTAAGACCTATGATAGAAAGAATGTGAATTGTAATCATGGAATGAGCTAGTAAGAAAGAGTGCAGAGATAAACAGTGGATGAAACATATAATAAGTAGACAGACAGAAACCCCTGATGGTTCTAATGATTAGAAAAGATGATAAGATGTTATAAGAAGCCATTTAGAGAGGATACATGAGACGTGATATGAAATAAGTTACCTCCCGAGATGTATAAATGAGTCTACTGAAAGAAACGTTAATCCTGCGAACTGGTTAACATTAACCCAACATGATTAGTAAGCTTTCCCAGGATAGGCCTCCAGAGTCAGAAATTTCTTTCCCTTATGAGAGAGAACTAGCTAGTATTTTATAGCAATAGAGCCTTTATTAAGAACTAGCAATGAAAAATCCCTTGGCTAAAAGAAAATTCGAAAGAATGAAATCACTAAGAAAGAGTATAAAGCCATGAGGAAGGGAAAGAAAAGAGTAGTTAGCCAGAAAAGAAAAGAGTAAGAGAAAGTGTACCCCAAATTTTAAGGATGAAATTTATTTAAAAGGGGAGAAATGTAACATCCAGTTCTCTGAAAACGAGAGAAAACATGAGAAATGTAACGTACGATTTCTCAATCAACAAATGAAACTCACTGGATACAAAAGGAAGTCTCCTAAAATGAGATAGTTAAGGTCCTAAAAAATTTGGGAAGCATTCTAAACTCCCAAAAATGACAATCCCATGCTCAGATAGAAGGAAAAATAGAGTTTGAATGAAAAAATAATTTCTTACAAAAAGCTTATGAAACATAATGGCATTTTCATAATTTTTAGCAAATTTTGGAATTCACACAAGAGGGCTTTTTAAATCAAAATTTTGAGTTCTCCAGAGTTTTTAGAGGCCCTGAAAACCATGGGAAGTTAAATCCCCTCCAGTGGATTTTTTTAACATCAGTGTACCCGAACTTTGACGAATCTGTTTGGGAAGGTTTTAGCTCTGATTTGAGCGATTTCAAAGGCATTTTATTTAATTGGGAACTTAAATTTTATAATGGAAAATATGGTTTGCAAAAAGGAGCTAAAACGAAGGAGAAATGAAAATGAAAATTACAAAGGGCAAAATTGAAATTTTTGAAAAAGTCACTTTCCTACACCTATATATAGGTGGCGCCCCAATTTCCCCTTCTTTTTGAATCAGAATTTTTTGTATAATTTTAGAAGAAGGGAGATAGGGTCTGGGCACACAAGAGAGGAAGAATAAGAAGGAGAAAATCCATGCTTAAGGTATGTTTTCATAGTGATTTTTTATGCTTTTCCTCATCCACACCTCTTCTCCTCCCTTCTCCTTTGTTTCATTTGATTAACATGAAGTTTATAAATCTGATTCAAGGAATAAATTTAAGGGAAATTTCAGATTTGAAAAGTGGAGCTTGGAGAAAGCAAGATTCAAGCCAAAATAAGCAAGGAAACTAGGTAAAATCTCATCCTATGGTTGATGTCTTCACCCACCCTTCTTCTCCATTTTGCCTAACCTTAGGAGCTATAGAAGGATATAACTTTTAAGCCCAACCAAACATGAATCTTAGGTATTTGGTGGAGAAGAACAAGAATATGCAAAGAAAAAAACAAAATAACCATTAGATTTCAAGATGCAAATTCTAGGGTTTTGTGTGTACCTTTCAAATTCTGATTTTGTGTGATGCTTCCTAGGTCTAATTAAGAGTTCAAATGAGTTCTTGAAACCCCTAAGATGCTCTGTATAAGCTTCCTCCTTCGAGAAAACAAAGAAATCTCCAAGGAGCCTAAAAGCCCCCTATGTCTTGGCCAAAACAAGTTCTCCAAGTTAAGGGGAGTTTAAAATTTTTTGAAGACCATTCTTGAGTCATATTTGATGAATGAAAATGAAGGGAGGCATTGAAAAAAATTTAGAACTCACAAAAAGTGATTTGGTGTCTTAGGTTTGATATTATAACCTAAAGAAGCAACATATAGTTAGGCTCTTGATTTTAATTGTGTGATGACTCCAAGAGATTTGAAAGGAGTCAAGAATCATATTTGAAAGGAAAGAATGGAGCCTAGAAATTGTTTAAGGGGTGTTGCTTCATTAGGTGCATTTATGGACCATAATGGGGGTTATAAAGCAATCTAGTATTTAACTAAGTTGTATGGCCTTAGAAATTGTTTCATGAATCTAATTGGCTTCTATAAATTATGTCTAGGCTAAGAGAAACCATTTCCACAAATTTATGGGTGTGTGGCTGAAAGAGGAGGCTTGAAATTCAAGGAAAAAGTGTATGATTATGTTCAAGGTAGTTCTCTCCACCTTCTCTCATCCATGGATGTATGTTTAGCTTATCTTAGAATGTGTGTATGTGTATTTTCAAGCCATAAAAAGCATGCTAGCATGATTTTATATGCCATAATTTAATGATGTCATATTATGTTTTCAAATGAATATATGATGTTTGTTGAGTATGCTTGAGTGTGGAGAGGCCAAGAACTCTTGACCATGGTGAGGATGAGCCAAGAATCCTTGAGGTTGGTTAAAACAAAGCAAAGCATCTCCCAAAAGCAAAAGTGGGCTCCCAAGAGTATGGTTGAGTCCAAAGCTTTTAAAGCATGGGTGAGGCAAGTCCAAAATCCATGAGAAAAAGTGTGTGACTAATCCGAACACTTTGTGAGCTCTTGAATGTCTTGTATGATTTGTTCACATGCCAAACTTACTTTTTAAATGTTTATGACTTATATTTTATCCATGCATACATTTTAAGGCTTGCTTTGCATATATTATGTATGATTGAATGGGAGATAAGCTATTGGGATTCTTTGAACCTCATCCCCTTTGCTCCAATGATCTCACATGCTAGGTGGACCAAGTGGACATGGTAATGGGAGCCAATTACCTTGAAGAAAGAAGATTAATAACCAAATGCCTAAGTTTTGCCACTTTTAAGACCATAATTGTGTCATATGTGTATCCCTTTGATGTATATGGTCTATGAACCCTTAGACATATGTAATTATGATATTATGTGATGTATAAATGTATGAACATAATGTATGAACCCTAGAATAAAAATTGGATATGTAATGCCAAAGTATGCATTTTGGAAAGGTTGATGTAATGTGCATATGTGTGGATGGAAAAGCCAAAATGAGATGCATGGGATTTGAGACCATTTGAGCAGCTCACACAAGTCTTAAATGTGCTTTTAGACTTGCCCAAAAGGTGCCAAAACCAAAGGAAAGCCATTTGGCAATTTTGGTATCCCATATGGAGCCAAAAATGACCATAATAGAACCCTATGTCACTTTTTGAACAAATGAGTTATTCTTGGTCTAAGATTTGGCATGCAATTAGGTTTCATTAGGTTCTTTTTAAGAAGCTAAAGATCATAATTTTTGGAGGTCTGCAGAATATTTGATGAATTTCAACATTGGCAATTTTTCTAGTTAGGGTCTGTTGTACTATTCATTTGGTCCAAAAATAAATTCTATCACATAAGGCTCAAATGATGTCCAATTGCCACAAAATTTTATACAGAGAAATTAGACATTCACAATGACTCGTGCCTACTAGAAGCACCTCAATTGGATCTAGAGAGGGAGATATGAATTTTTGAACATTCTACCCAGTATCAAGAATTTTGCCCGACCTGAGTTACTATTCTATTAAATTCTGAGGCTTGGGTTGCCTGAGCTGATTTAGAAATATTTTTCCCTATATCTAACATTCATAAATTTCTAAATTGATATTATTTGTATGGGTTGGATATTTTTGGAATTAATTGGACAATTTCAAAATTTGCTACAGAATTCTATGATAGTTCCAAAATGTAATCTAACCTCTGGACCATTTCGAATATCAAACATCCTTTGTGATAGATTTTATGATTTAGGCTTATTTTTAGTGTGAATTATACATCTGTGGCTTTCCAGAATGACTAAGAATATATGTTTTCAATTTTTCTATATTTAGTAATGATTTTCCAAATTTTGGTCAGAAAATGGACCAATTCTGGTTGAAAATGCACTTGGTTATTTTGAGTTCTTCTTTGATTTCCATGAGTTGTGTCTGTGATTTTATGATGCAGAATGAAATTTTTATATACTACGTAACTCAAAGGAATGTATTATTTGCAATGGATTTTCTTACTTCCTTCGTGGAATATATCACATAAACATGTAAATATGATAGAAATGAGCTAGAAATATATGGTGTTACACTCCTCTTCTCTCCATATTTTTCCCTACTCAAGAAGTCATAGGAGGGCTTATTTTTTAGGCAGAACCAAGGGTGATTCTTAGGTAAAAGGGTATAGAGATTAAAAATATGCAAAGAAAATTAACAAATAACCATGAAAATTTAAGATGCAAATTCTAGGGTTTCATATGCTCCTTGTAAAATCTGATTTGATACCATAATTTCTATGCCTAAATGAAAGTTTAAATGAGCTCCTAAGACCCCTAGAAATCTCCCCATGTGCTTCCTCCATCAAGAAAACAAAGCAAAGTTCATTGATGCCATAATGCTTCCTAGTTTTGGCCAAGAGGGGTTTAGGTACCTAGGGATGGTTTTAATTTGTTCTAAGCCCATTTTTGAGTCATATATGATGAGTGAAGATGAGGGGAGGCCTTGAAAAAAATTTAGAAACCATAGAAAGTGAGTTGGCCTTATATGTTCTATAATATGACCTAAAGAAGCAACATATAGTTATGCTCTTTATTTTAATTGTGTGATGACTCCAAGAGGCTTAAAAGGAGTCATGAAAGGAAAGAAAGGAGTCTAGAATTTATTTAATGGGTGTTGCTTCATTAGGTGTATTCTTGGAAACATAAAGGGGATTATAGACTAAGTTAGTGTGTGAGGAAGTTGTATAGCCTTAAAATTAATTCCATGAACCTAATTGGCTTCCATAAATTGTGTTTAGGCCAAGAGAAATCATTCCCACACCTTTGTGTGTGTGAGGCCAAGGAAGGGAGCATTATTTCAAAGAGAAAAGTGTGTGGTTGCATCCAAGGTAGCTCACTCCTCCTTTTCTCATGCATGAATGTATGCTTGGCTTGTCTTTGAATGTGTGTATGTGTGTTTTAAGCCATGAAAAGTATTCTAGCATACTTTCATATGCCATGATACCATGATAATGCATTATGTTTCCAAATGATGTTTGCTTGGGTTTACTTGAATATGGTGAAGCCAATAACCTTAGCCATGGTAAGGATGAGCCAAGAACCCTTAGAATTGGTTGAGACAAAATAAAAAGTCTCCCAAAAGTGAGGTTGACTCGCAAGAGTAAGGTTAAGTCTAAAAGCCTCTTAAAGTATGGGTGAGGTAAATCCAAAATGCACAAATGAATGGGTGAGGCTAATCCACTTACTTGGAAAGTCTTTGTATGCTATATATGACTTGTTCAAATGTTGAAAATGTCTCTTGAATGATTGCACATCCTATGATACTCATGCATGCATTTTCAAGATTAGTTTTACATCTTTTATGTGTGATCAAAAAGGGATGAGCTATTAGGATTCTTTGAATCTCATTCCCTCCTCTCCGATGTTCTAACATGCTAGGTGAACCAAGAGAATAAGAAAATGGGAGCCAACCACTTGAAAGATGAAAGTTTGACATTAAAGTACATGGATTTAGTTACTTTAAGAGCTTATGAATGGAAAATGATGTAATCTATTATTGTATATGACCTATGACCTCTTGAGCATGTGTAATTATGTTAATATATTATGTATAAATGAGACATTATGTTATGTGACCATTAGAATGTAAATTGAGCATGTTATGGCAAATTGGCTTCTTGGATGGTTTTGTGCAATTATGTATAAATGGAAGTGGAATGTCCAAATTGAGATGTATGAGGTTTGGAACTACTTAGGTAGTTCATACAAGTCATATTCATACTTTTAAACTTGCCCAAGAGGTGCCAAACATTAAGGGAAGTCATTTGGACACTTTGGTATCTTATATGGAGCATAAATTACCATATTGGAAACCTATATCAGTTTTTGTCCAAATGAGTTCTTTTTGATTTAAGATTTGGCATGCCCCTAAAGCTTGTTGAGAGATTTTTGGGAAGCCAAAGTGTATAATTTTCAAAGATCTATGGAATATTTGATGAATTTTCAAAGTCGAAAAAAATTCTAATTTTAGTTCATGGTATTGTTCACATTGGTCTAAAAATGAATTCTATCACTCAAGGGGCAAATGATGTCCAATTGTGAATAAATTTTATAAAGAGAAACTAGATATTCCCAATGACTTGTACCACTAGAAGCACCTTATTTGGATGTCTAGAGAGAGATATATAAATTTTTAAAGTTTTTGTCTAGTATCAAGCATTTAGACAAATCTCAATTATTGTTTGATTAGTTTTTTATGCTTGGGCTTACCTAAACTGGTCTAAAGTTATTTGTTCCCTCTAGCTAACATCTATAACTTTCTAGATTGGTATCATTTGCAAGGATTGGATTTTTGTGGAATTAATTATACATTTTTTAAGTTTATAACAGAAACCTGTGATAGTGCCATTAGCTAGTCGGACCTCTGCATATTTTTTAGTGTCAAACATCTTCTACGCTATGTTTCATGGTCTAAACATATTTTTCACATAAATTTGACATGCGTAGCTTTCTATAATGGTAAAGAGTGTATGATTTTAAATCTTTTAGAATTAGTTATAATTTTTCAAAATTTGTGATAGAAAAGACAAAATTCTAGCCGAAATAGCTATCATTAATTTTATGTATCCTCTTGCCATATGTGACGACTCTAATTTCTATTCATCATAATTAAGGTTAAACACGGGATTAACCACTATTAGATATGAAAATATGGAAAAATTTAAACCTTAATGTGATTAGAGTCATCAATCATACAATTACATACACTTATATTCATAAGGGAATTAAACATCCATTTATAAGCCTTAGATTCCATTACTCATCAATTAAAACCCATCCCAGTGACTTTAGATCATCTCTTACGGTTAACATATGAAAAACCAGGGTTTTCTAGGTAATATAAGTGTTTTAGCGTGTTAGCCGCGGCCAAATTATCCTTCGCCGCGGCCAATTCCTTTCTGTTTTACCCCTTTTCTTCTTCACTAGTTTCGCCGTGGCGATAGCTGCGGCGAGTTGGACCTTCGCCGTGGCTAACTTACATGGTGCCGTGGCTAAGAAGCCTCCTGGAGCTCCCTCGCTCACCTCTCGATATTGGCCGCAGCCAATTCCTCTCTGGAATGCCGGGGATATTTTCCTAAAAGTTCACCGCGGCCAATTTCATAATTCGCCGCAGCGAATTACTCTCTGGATGACTTCCAGTTTGACCTCTCCCATTTCGCCACGGCCAATTTAAGTTTCGCCGTGGCGAATTACTCTTTGGAACTCTCCCTGGGCAACTTCGCCACTATTGGCCGCGGCCAACCATATTTTAGCCGTGGCTAAACTCCTCCTGATCCTATAACTCTAAATTTCTTGCCTCCTACTCTCCACTCTTCTTCTATTAACACCCTAGGGCTCCTCTATCTTCATCGTGGGGCTCCAATGTCCTTCATTAGTCTAATTTAACCAGTTGATCTACCCACTCTAAATTAAGATTCAATGGGCCATTTTCTTTTCTCTAATTATCTTATGACAGCAAGTCCATATATCAGCAAGTTTATAAAATAACAATAACATGAGTTCATAGTAATATATATATCAAGATTTCATTTCCAATAATAAGCTATTTCAGACTTCGACAAGGCTCATAGCAAATATTATAAACCCATACATCAAATACCAGTTTACAGTAAAGCCTACTCCTCAATAAGTACATGGTATATTATCAGAATACAAATTCCTACACTTGGCAATATAGATACATGATGATGCTACACAAGCCTTAACAAAACTAGCATCTTTCCTATTCTACTCGGACCAAGTGTAGCTTCCCCCACACCGGGCCTCAGCTCATGGATGTTCATCCACTTGCTTACCCTTATCCTTACCCGAGGAACCTTCACCTGAAATATTAATCCCACAAAACGGGGTGAGATACACATCTCAGTAACCAAGGCAATTCCATCGTATAATCTAGTTTAATCAACATACATGCATGAATCAATTTTAACATTCGAAATCATATCAGTCATCTCAGCAAATGAAACAATTAGGCTATCATGATTACTATCCCATACTAGCAATCATATATTCAACATGTTAAAGGCCATTAACACCAGGAGAGGCCCGTCCACAGCACCTACTCCCTATTGAGCACAACCAGGGCTCAGTACATCTGGGGTTGATCATACCCAGTGCTCAATCGTAGCACATGCACGGGTGGCAGCTGCACCACAGCTCCACCATGGACTCACAAGGTCCAATCATGATACAACAGATAGCCAACTAATTCATTCAACATTTCAAATCATTCATATATAGCAAATATGAAATTAAGATAGACATATGCATGGAATTGATGTAAACCTGGTTACCTCACTTGCAGACAATTGCAACAGCCACCACAAATCCCAAATTCAGATTCAAGTGTCTCCCACTAGAATTTTCAATGTTTCACCTAAAATCCTAAGCAAATTCGTATAGAATTAGTACCCATAATATAAATCAGTTATAGGGGTCTCAAACCAACAAAGAAAGCATCAAAATGGGGGGTTTAAGTTCACCCAATACCAACCCCAACCCCAACCTCAACCTACGAATTCCACTAAGAAAACCTCCAAACACTCACTTCTCAGATTTTGGGTATAATGAAATCTCTCCAAATGAAAAACTAATCAGACCAAATTAAAGAGAAAGATGAGGGGATTAAGTTGTATAACTATTACCTTGGCCAAATCTTGCTCTAAGTATGAGAAAATACAGAAATCTTGCCCCAAACCCTAGCCTCCTTCTCAACCTCCGAATTTGCCTCTTAAGTTTCAGAAAAATGAAGGTGTGGCTGAAGCATTAGGGTTTTAGATGGGTTTAAGTTGGGTCAAGAGGCTGGGTCATGGGTTGCTCCAAGTCCAAATCCAATTGGGTTCCAAATTTTGCTTATTGGGCTAGTTTTTTTTTTAAGTGTTGGGCTGCATAATTCTGTTGGGCCAGTTTTCACACATTGGGTTGCTGAAGTTTAATGAGTTTTGGGCCAAACTTGAAGAGCTCAAAGGCTTGGGTCTGCACAAGGGTAATTGGGCCACTTAATTGAGCCTATACAAGATAAATCTTGGGCCTCTATCTCATTAAATTAGTTTGGGTCTGCCTCTAGTTCATTGGGCCTCCATTAGCCTCTTATCATGATTTAATTAATTTGGGCCTAGATGTAAATCTCTATCCTAAATAAATTCTTAACCCATATTAACAATTTATATCTCTAGAATACCTGTTCACTAACTTGCTCAATTATGCTCTATTAATTATCCTTAATTAATCTTAATCCATAATTAACACCTTAATTAATTTCGGGGTGTTACACCATACACAAGCTGTAGGCTACTTTTGGTAATGGAAATGAGTTGTATCCATGTAATTAAATATGAGAATGTGATACATGAGCTCACAAGGTCCATGAGACATCAAATGAAAATTTTATATGCGACGTAACGCTAAAATAATCAATATTTTATATGCCATTTCTTATGATTCTTAAGAAGTGCATGGCATGAGACATAGAAATTTCATGAGAAAAGGCTAAGAAATTATGGTGTTACACTTAGTCATGGTGAAGATGAGCCAAGAACCCCTTAAAAATAGTTAAGACAAAGCAAAGTGTCTTTTAAAAGTAAGGTTAAGCCAAAACCTCCTAGAGAAAATAGGTGGACAAGTCCAAAATCCATAAGTGAAAGGGTGAGGCTAATCCACTTGCTTGGTAAGCCTATGTATACTATGTATGACTTGTTCAAATGCCAAGGATGTTTCTTGAATGCTCATACATTTCAATATGTCTATGCTTGTATTTTTAAGACTTGTTTTGCATACTTTATGTATGGTTTAAATGGGAGATGAGTTATTGAGATTCTTTGAATCTCATTCCCTCCTCTCCAATGTTCTAACATGCTAGGTAGACCAAGTGAACAAGGTAATGGAAACCAACAACTTGGAAGATGAGAGTTCGACAATAAAGTGCCTTAATTTTACTTCATTATGGCCATATGAGTGGCAAATATTGTAATTCATTGTTGTATATGTCCTATGAAATTATGAACATATGTAATTATGCAAATATATCATGTACAAATAAGATTTAATGTTATATAAATGGTGTGGTACAATTTGGGTATAGAATGGCAAAACTAGCATTATGTAATCTTGTGTATGGCATGGGGTGAGAGAGTGAGTTTTTAAATTATGGGTTTGTGCACCTTTGAGAGAAGTTTAGAATGTCATTTTGGTGTATTTCCCATGTTCTCAAGTGGTAATGGTGGCCTTGGAACTCAATACGAACCATTTGGACCCATTATATGGCACAAAAGTGACCAATTTGTAACCCAATGTCAAGATTTGAATAAATGAACGAGTTTGCCTATGAAATTTGGCACACATGTAGATCCTATCTAGAGCTTTTTTTAAATATAAAGACTAGATTACATAGAGCTCTGTATAATTAATTATGATTTTTCAAATTTGTCATTTTTCTATTGAACTGACACAGGTACTATTCATATAGTTAGAAACTTGAGTTGTATCATTCATGCATCAAATGATGTCCAATGCTCATGAAATTTTACAAGTATAAACTAAACATGATATGATTTCCATGGCCTTTAAGATCACCCCAATTAGATCTCTGAACAAGGAGATATGGATTTTTAAATTTGGAGGTCAGTACTAAGGATGATAGTCAACCTCTGGTATTATTCCATCAAGTTTCGGTAGCTATCAGCCCTTGTTAATATCTAGACATATTTTTAAAATAAAATAGACATCTGTAGCTTTCCAAAATGATAAATAATGTGTGATTTTGATTTTTTTAGAATTAGTTATGATATTTCAAATTTTTTGACACAAAACTAAAATTCTGGTTAAGGCTGCACTATGGTATTTTGTATGTTCCATCCACTTGCATAAGTTCTAGGCCACTTTGTTGAATGATTTTGAGTTGTGTTGGTGTAATTAAATATAATAATGAGTTTATATAGTCCACGAGACACCGAATGAAGAATTTATACATTACGCAATGCAAAAATATTCGCTATTTTAATGTCATTTTCCTTGCTTCTTCATGAAATACATGGTATAAGTCATGGAGGTAGCATGAGATAAGTTAGAAAGTTATGGTATTATAAATGATATCATAAAATCAGAGCCAGGATGGCTAAATAAAATTATCTAAAAATATAGTGGCATTTTTATAATTTTAGATAACATTTTAGAAACTCAAATGAAGAAGCTTTAAATGATAAAATCAAGTTTTCTAGGGTTCTCAAAAGTCCTAAAAATTATAGAAATCCTTAGAATGGTTAAGACCTTGCCAGCAATTTAGGTCGTCAATTGATAGAAACTTTGATCGAATAGTTTGGTAAGATTTTAAATCCAATTTGGATGAAACCAAAAGTATTTTATGAATTAAAGGATCTAAATTTTTATATGGAAAAAACAATTCTTAAAAAGGAGCTAAAATGAGTGAAAACTAGGAAAATGAAGTTGAAGGGCAAAATAGAAATTTTAGAAATTGTTATAACTAAATTCCTTCCTTCTTAAATTTGTCTAGCATGTCCTAAGCCCCTTAAAACATAACTAAAACCCTCTGAAATAACCCTCAAAGTCACACAAGAGAGAAGAAGGAGAAGGAGAAAATAAGCTAAGAAAAGGTAAAGATTTTGGCTCTTTTTCATGGCAATTCCTTCATCAAATTTTTTCTCCTTTCCATGCTCTCTTTCTTAATGGTTTTGGTTGCCTAAAAAGAGAGTTTTCATGGCTAGACTTTAGGAAGAAGGTAAAGAATTAAGGAAATATGTTGTAGCATCAGATTCTTCTCTTGACAAGCTTTAAGATAAAGTATGCTTTTATGGCTAACAGTTGCTTCTCCTTCATTCCTCTTTGTTCATGTTTGGCCACACTTAGAGGAAGATGAAAGGAAATGATTCTTGAATAAAACGAATTAGGAACAAAGGTTTTAAGGTATGGAGAGTTAGAAAATGCAATTAGAATTAAGAAAAAAGCATTAGAAAGCAAAGTAGAAAACTTAGGGTTTCAGTTGCACCTTGAGAGTTTTGGCACTTTAAGAGGATAACCCAAGCTATATTTAATCTTGTCTAGACTCTAGAGAAAACCTGTATCTTTTGAGGTCTTTTGACAAGATAATTCTCAAAATTGGTGCCGTTACTGGGGAATTTGGATTCTCAATTATTTAAAAAGGTTTTCTAGGTGTTTTAGCTCTATTTTAGCTATGTTTTTGTGTAGTTTTTTCTTATTTTTGAACTTGGCTTTTGACCTTTTTGGTGGTGTGAATCAATTACTTTGCTTGCTGGAATATTTGTTTAACTTGCCCAAAAAATTCTCAAACTTTGTATTTCAAGGTTTTTGGGTGTGTTAAGCAAAAATAATAGCAAACCTATGTGATACAGCATTTTTAGGCCAAATTCCAACGTTTATAGCACTTTTTCTAATTTTTTAGTATTTTCTCAAATCTTCTAGGATTTTTCCAATTTTTTTGGATTTATTTTCTTTATTTTTGTGATCTTCTTTTGTGTGATTTATCTTTGTTTTTTAGCATCTTTATATGTTAGGTAGTTGTTAGTTTAATTTGGATTTAATCCTCTTGCCTTTTGGAGCGAGGAATTAAACTAATTTGGTAACTGATTTGATTGTTTGATATGTTTGATTTTTCTCAGACTGCTTGCCCATAAAAGTTTTGAAACTTGGTACTTTAATATTTTGGATGGTACTGAGTAAAAGTCATAGCATAGCTCTGAGGTAGCTGTTGGATTAGCCAAATTCCTTTGTTTTCTTTGAGTTTTCAATTTTCAAGTATTTTTCTAATTTTTAGGATATTTTCTAAATTTTTTGTTTTGATTTTTCTTTGCTGATTTTTATGCTATTTTTAGTTTTTGCTTGTCTAATTGGTTTATGACAAGGTCCTCTTATGATGACCCTAACTTCTAATCATTATAATTAAGGTTAAATATGTGATTAATAACCATGAATCAGGGTTACAAGACATTATGACTAATTACATTCGGGAAATACAAGGGAATTTGAACCTTAATGTTATTAGAGTCATCCACCAAATAATTACAAGCATTCATATACATAAGGGAAACAAACACTCATTTATAAGCCTTTGATTCTATTACGCATTAGTTCCAACTCACAGGAATCTTTTACCAATGTTTCTAAGTCATCCCTTAAGGTTACCATGGGAAAAACTAAGGTTTCTAGGTTTGAATGGGAGTTTGGGGTCATTAACCATGGCTAGATGCCCTTGTGCTGTAGCCAATTGCTCTCGAGTTCACCCTTATATCTTTACAAATTTCACCATGATGGGTTAGAGCTTCACTATGGCTGACCTACATGGCGCTGCAGCAAGGAAATCTCTTGGAACCTACCTCGCTCCCCTCTCGCTATTGGCCGTGACCAATTTCCCCTTTCGCTATGACTAATTCCTCTCTAGAATACTTAACGCAATTTCACAAAAGTTTGCTATGGCTAATTCCCATTTAGCCACAACGAATTACCCTTTAGATGACTCCCAGCTTTACTTTTCACATTTTTGCTGTAGCGGATTGCTCTCTGGTACTCTCCCTGGGTAACTTCACCTCTGTTGGCCATGGCTAATAATATGTTGGTCGTAGCAAAATGCCTTTTGATCCTACAACTCCTAAAATCTTGTCTCATACTCTCCACTCTCCCTCCAATGACACCCTAGGACCACTCTACCTTAATTGTGGGGCTCCAATAGCTTTCATTAGCCTAATTTACCTAGCTAATCTATCATTACTAGTTCAAGACTTGAAAATTAATTTCTACTCCTCCAACTACCCTATATCAACAATTTCATAGATTAATAATAGCAGAATTTCATAAGCTTTTAGCAATTATCATTCAAATATACATCCCATTAAAGATTCCATGCATCACTTATTGAAATCAACAATCTAATATATCCTATGATGACATTTCCAATAGTAGACCACATCATGAATTCAACAAAGTTCATACATCAGATACTATAAGTTCATACATCCAATACCAAGCTATAATGAGACTTAACTCCTTAATAGATACATCCAACTAATTAAAATATAAACGTCTACACTTGACAACATTATGATGCTATATAAATGAATAACAAAATTGCATCTATTCTACTCAGATCAGCCTAAGTGTAGCTTCCTCCACACATGGCTAAAGCTCATAGATTTTCATCCACTTGCTTTCCTTTATCCTTACCCGAAGGGCCTTCACCTGAAAGTATGATCTTACGAAATAGGGTGAGATGCAAATCTCAGTAACCAAGGCAAATTCCACTTATATATTCTAGTTTAATCAACATATATGCATGATTTCACATAAGCATAAGAAAACATATCAATCATATTAGTAAATGAAACAATTAGGCTTTCTATGATTACTATCCCATATTAGTAATCACAATTCCACATGTTAAAGGCCAATAACACCAGGAGAGGCCTGCCCATAGCACCTACTCCCCAATCAGCATAACCAGGGCTCAGTACATCTGAGGTCCAATCATAACCCAGTGCTTGATCAAAGTACATGCACGGGTGGCAGCCGCACCACAGCTCCACCATAGACTCACAAAGTCTAATCACATATAATAGATAACCAACCAATTCATTTAGCATCAAAATCATAATCATACAGCAAATATAAAATTAAATAGATGTATGAATGGAATTAGCATGAACCCTGGTTACCTCATTCTGTAGACAATTAAAAAGCCACCAGTAGTGCCAAAATCTCCCTATAACCATAACATCAAAAGATTACTACTCTAAATTATAATGTATAGCAGTAACAAGTACCCAAGGAATTAAAATACTAATGGTTACTTAGAGGACACTTACCTAGCCATTACAAATCCCCAAATTCGGATTGAATGTGTCCTCTACCAGAAACTTCAATATATCACCCTAATTCCTAAGCAAATTCGTACAAAATTAATACCCACACTACAAATCAACCATGGGGGCCTTAAACCAGCAAAAAATGCATTAGAGTGAAGTGGTTACACTTACCCAATCTTCTACCTCCCAAAAACCTCTAAGAAAATACCAAACAACCACATTTTAGAATTTGGGTATAGTGAAAGTGCTCCAAATGAAAAACTAATTAGGCTAAAATGGCTTATTTTAAGCTTAGAAGTGAGAAATGGTAGATTTCTTGCCCCAAACCCTAGCCTCCCTCTAAACCTCCGAAAATGAGTTGTGTGTTTATGTTTCAGCAAAATGTGGAGGGGCTGAAGTGTTTAGGGTTTAAGTTGGGTCTAATGTAGGTCATGGGCTGACCCAAAGGTCCAATTGCAAGTGGGTTCTTATTTAAGCTTTGTTAGGCCAGCTTTAAGGTGTTGGGCTGTAGAAATTCAATTAGGTCAGACCAAGTTTGAAGAACTCAATTGATTTGGGTCTGCACAAGGGTTATTAGACTATCATTAGGTGCTCTCTCTTAGGCCAAGTCTCATAATAAAAGGTTGGGTGTAATGTCCAGTTTTCGTTAAACGATGGAAACGGACACGCTTTCAAAGTAAGTCCCCTGAGATGAGTGATTCAAGGCCAAATAAAATTTGGATAAAATGTTAAATAATAAAAAATGAGGATTTGAGCCTTGAGTTGCCCAGAAACTGGGGTCAAAGTGATTCAAAAAATTTACCGAAAGGCCAGTGACATTTTCGTAAATAAGTGCAATTTTAGAAAAGCACCTAGGAGGCCTTTTTAAATGAAATTTTTGAGTTCTCTGAGGTTCTCAAAGGCCCTAAAAACCATAGGAAGCCTCAGGACCGGTAAAGACCCTCCGGTGTAAGTTTTCCAATGTCGATTGACCCAAACTTTAACTGATTCATTCGGAAGGGTTTTAGCTCCGATTTAAGTGATTCTATCTAAACGTATCTGTTTCATCCTAGAATTATTTTTAGTGTCAATTTAACATTTGTAGCTTTCTATAATGACTGAGTGTGTGTGATTTCGATTTTTATAGAATTAGTTATGAATTTTTGAAGTTGGTATCAATAAATTGAACACTAGCCTAGACAGTCAGCAACCTTGGTAGCTTTCTGGATGTCAAACATCCTGTGTGATGAATTTTGTGACTTAGAAATATTTTTAGTGTGAAGTAGATATCCTAAGCTTTCCGGAATGACCAAGATTTCATGATTTTGAATTTTCTAGATTTAGTTATGATGTTCCAAAGTTGGGTTAGAAAATGGAGTAAATCTGGCCAAAAATATGCTTGTTTATTTTTAGCTCCATTTCGGTTTCCATGAATTGTAGGCACGTTTTTGTGATGAAAATAAGTTTTAATAATGAAATTAAATATTAAGAAGTATAGTATAAGCTCACATGGTCCATATGACACCGAATTGAATTTTTTAGATATAGCGCAACGCGAAAAAAGTCTATTATTTTCATCCCCTTTTCATATGCTCTTGTGGGAGTGATAATACAAAGCTTATAAATGGCATGAAATGAGCTAGAAATTATGGTATTACATTGGGTCTGCTCCTAAAATTATTGGGCCTCTATTAGTCCCTAACCTTGCCTACTTAATTTAATTTGAGCCTAGATGGGGTTTTGTAACTCAATTAAATTTCAAACTTATATTAATAATTTATCTCTCTAAAATTTCCATTCACTTAACTTGCCCAATTATTCTATATTAATTATTCTTAATTAACCTAAATCCATGATTAGCATCTTAATTAATTTTTGGGTGTTACATGTAACACCATACTTCTAGGACTCAATTCATGCAATTCCCATGCCTCATCTTATGTTTGTTCTATGGAAACAATCTAGTGGCATAGGGAGTTATGAATAAAAATGCATTTCTCTACGAGTAAAATTTTTCTTTCGGAGTCCCATGGGCCATATGAATGCATCTATCACATTCTCATACTTAAATACATGAATATAGCTCATTTCCATCATCAAATTTGGTCTACAACTCGTGGAAAGCAAATGAACACATTAAAATTCATGTTTGCATTTTCGTCCAGAATTTCCTCTTTTTGTCACAAATTTGGAAAATCATAACTAAATCTAGAAAATTCGAAATCATACAATCTTTGTCACTCTAGAAATATTAGGATGTCTACTTCATAGTTAAAATACGTCCAAGTCATAGAATTCATCACACAGGACGTTTGACAACCAAAGCGCTACAGACTCGCTGGCTGCCTGGGCTGTGATTCAGGTTACTGATGTAAACTTCTGAAATTTGTAACTAATTCTACAAAAATCGAAATCCTACAAATTCAGTCATTTTGGGAATCTAAAAATGTTAAATGTACACTAAAAATGATTCCCAAATAAAACTAATACATTTAGGCATCTGGAACTGATGGAACAGTGATTGAGCTCTGGAGTCGCCACTATTACTGACAGCAAACTTCAAAAATGCATAACTCTCTGCTCATACCTCCAAATGAGGTGATCTCAGTGGCCACAGAAATATTATGACCTCTAGTTTATGAATATAAGATTTCATAAGCATTGGACACCATTTGGCCATCTAGTGACACGAAAATCAAATCTGCCAGTATGAACAGTGCACATACCAGAAACCATAGAAAATCCCAACTTTGAAAATTCATCAAATATTCTCTAGACCTCCGAAAATTATGATCTTTAGCTTTCCAGAAATCTCATAATAAGACCTAATGGTATGCCAAATTTCAGGGCAAGACTAACACATTTGGCCAAAAAGTGACATAGGGTTCCATTATGGTCAAATTTGGCTCCATATGAGGTACCAAATTTGCCAAATGGCCTTCCCTTGGTTGTGGCACCTTTTGGGCAAGTCTAAAAGTATATTTGAGACTTGTGTGAGCTGCCCAAATGGTTCCAAGCCTCATGCATCTCATTTTGGCCATTCATCCCCCACTAATACACATATCCATCAAACTTTCAATTCTCATACTTTGGCATTAGATACTCAAAACATATGTTAGAGGTCATACATCATATTCATACATATAAACATCATACAATGGTGTATTTATACATGCCTCAAGGGTCATGTTACATTTACAACATCATATACTTTGTGAAACCTCATTATAGGCTCAAAAAGAATAAAAGCTAGGCCTAGGCTTGTCAATCTCTTTCTTTCATGGTTGTTGGCTCCCTTCACCATAACTCCTTGGTCCACCTAGCATGTTAGAGCATTGGAGAGGAGGGAGTGAGATTCAAAGAATCCCAATAGCTCATCCCCCATTCAATCATACATAATATGTGCAAAGCAAGCTTCTCAAATGCATGCATGGAGGAAATATAAGTCATAGGCATTTTAAAAGCAAACTTGGCATGTGAATCAATCATACAAGACATTCAAGAGCTCACTAAGTGTTTGGATTGGCCTCACACTTCTCCTCATGGATTTTGGACTTGCCTCACCCATTCTTTGAGCACTTTGGACTCAACCATACTCTTGGGAGCCCACTTTGCTTTTGGGAGACTCTTTACTTTGTCTCAACCAAGCTCAAGGGTTCTTGGCTCATCCTCACCCAAGGGAAGAGTTCTTGGCCTCTCTACACTCAAGCAAACTCATACAAACATCATGGGTTCATTTAAAACATAACATGGCATCAATGATCATGACATGTAAAGACATGCTAGCATACATTTCAAAGCTTGAAAATGCACATACACACATTCTAAAACAAGCTAAACACACAACCATGCATGAGAGAAGGTGGACACAATTACACACTTTTTCCTTTAGGATTCAAGCCTCCTCTTTTGGCCACACACCCAAAAATTAGTGGAGATGATTTCTCTTGGCCTAAATACAATATATAGGATCCAATTAGGTTCATGAAATAATCTCTAAGACCATACAACTTACTTAAGTACTAGATTGCTCTATAACCCCCATTATGGTCCATATTGGCACCTAATGAAGCAACACCCCTCAAATGATTTCTAGGCCTCATTCTTTCTTTTCAAATATGATTCTTGACTCCTTTTAAGCCTCTTGGAGTTATCACATCATCAAAATAAAAGGCCTAGCACCATGTTGCTTCTTTAGGTCATAATATGGAACCTAAGGCACCAAATCACTTTCTATGAGTTCTAAATTTTTTCGAAGGCCTCCCCTCACTTTCATTCATCAAATATGACCCAAGAATGGCCTTAGAAAAATTTAAAACTCTCCCTAGCTAGGAGAACCCATCTAGGCCGAGGCTATGAAGCATATTGGGTTCCATGGAGCTTTCTTTGCTTTCTCAAGGGAAGAAGCATATGGGGAGCCTCTTAGGGATCTTGGAAGATCATTTAAACTCTTACTTAGGCCTAGGAATCATCATAAAAAGTCAGATTTTACAAGGTGCAATTGAAACCCTAGAATTTGCATCTTGAAATCTAATGGCTTTTTGATAATTCCCTTTGCATATTCTTAATCTCCACACCCTTTTTCCTTAGATTCATGCTTGGTTCTACCTAAAAATCATCTCCTCCTAGGGTTTTCTCAAGTGGGGCGAAATGGTGGAGAAGGGGATCAAAAATGACAACCATAGGAAGAGAAATTACCTTGTTTCCTTGCTTTTTCTCACTTGAATCTTGTGTTCTTTGAGCTCCTCTCTTCAAATCCGAACTTTCCCCTCAATTTCTCCCTTAAAACAGATATATAAACTTCATTTTAATCATAGGAAACAAAGGAGAATGGAGGAGAAGAGGTTTGGAAGAGAAAGAGTATGAAAAACTACTAATTTGCATACCTTAAGCCTTTGATTTCTCTTCCTTTTCTTCCCCTTCTTGTGAGCCTCATCCTCTAGGGTTTCTTCTTGTTTTAGGCAGAACTTGGTCGTGCATAATGAAGGGAGGAGAAAGGTGCATCATATATATAGGTGGGAATAAGTTACACTTTTCAAAAATTCCCATTTTGCCCTTTATACTTTGCATTTTTGTTTCTCCTTCGTTTTAGCTACCTTTTGAGAAACATCTTTTCCATTATAAAATTTAGGTTCCCAATCAAGTAAAATGGCTTTGGAATCGCTCAAATCGGAGCTAAAACCTTTCCGAACGAATCCGTCAAAGTTCGGGCACACCGACGTTGGAAAACGTCCACCGGATGGGCTTTAACTGTCCCAGGGCTTTCCATGGTATTTAGGGCCTCTAAAACCTTGGAGAACTCAAAATTTTCATTTAAAAAGCCCTCCTGTGTGTTTTTCAAAAAGTACCTATATTTACGAAAATGCCACTGGCCTTTTGACAATTTTTTTTTGAGTTACATTGGTCATGATTTCTGGGCAACTCAAGGCTCAAATCCTCATTTTCTAATATTTAAAATTTTATCATAACTTTAGTTGGCCCCAATTCCTTCTATTTCAGGGACTTCCTTTTGTATCTGGCCCATTTCTACTATTTACGGAGAAACCGAACATTTCGTTTCTCAGGTTTACAGAAAGGCCAGATGTTACATTACACCTCTAGTGAGAAATTGATTGATTTAGACCCTAAAATTGAAAGAACCTTTCGAAGGCAAGTAAGGATTAAGAAAAATAGTGATAGTGCAGAAAATAGTGGTAGTACTTCTTATGCTTTTGATTGTGTGTAAGGAATTGATTGTGTACTTCAATTTGCTAGTGATAATATGGTTGAACAAAAGCAAGTGAATGCTAACATGAATATGCATACTTAATCTTACCTAAATGCAAATGTAAATTTGAATAATAACATACATGCAAGAACCATTAAAAATTTGACAGCTCTTGATGTGTAGTATCAAAATCTTTGTATGCAATATCTAGAATTAGATGTAAATTTTAAGCTTAAGTCTAGTTTGATTCACTTGCTTTCTAAATTTCATGGATTTACAGAAGATGAACCTTACAAGCATTTGAAGGAATTTCATATTGTATGTTCTACAATGAAGCCACAAGGAATGTTAGAAGAACAAATTAAGCTCAGAGCATCCCCTTTCTCTTTAGATGGTGTGGTTGAAGACTGTTTATATTATCTACTTCCTAGTGCTATTACTTCTTGAGATCGACTGAAGAGCCTTTTCTTAGAAAATTCTTTCTTACTTCTCACACAACATCAATAAGAAAGGAAATCTGTAAGATTAGATAGAATGGAGGAGAGACCCTGTATGAATATTAGGAAAAGTTTAAGATATTGTTAGCTAGTTGTCCTCACCATTAAATTTCTAATCAGCTACAGATTTAGTATTTCTATGAAAGGCTACTGAATATGGATGGAAACATGATTAATGCTACTTCTGATGGAACCTTAGGTGATTTAACACCTACAAGAGCTTACGAGTTAATTGACAAGATGTCTCAAAATGCATAATAATTTGGTGTGAGACAGAAGTGAGAAGAGTTAGTGAGTTGTATGCTCTATATTATGATAAGAGACTTGAGAGCAAGATTGATGAGATGTCTTCTATGCTCCAACAGCTTGCTTTAGCTTAGTAGCAACCACGGTCAGTCTCTATTCCATCTCAAACTTATGTACCATAGTCTTATACTACTTAAATGCATTCTTATCTGCAGTGCTATACATTTAGATAGACATCTACCTCTACTGCCTTGGTAGGACCCTTATGTGATATAGGTTGTTTGGCCACACATGCTACTAATTAGTGTCAGATGTTAGATGACAGGGTAGAGACTTATGCTGGGATATTTCTAGCTAAGCCAATGTAATAAGGGCAGCAAAAGTATGATCTCTACTCTAACACATACAATCTTAAGTGGAAGGATCATCCAAACTTTAGATATGAGGGAGGGCAATAGCAGAATAGGTATAATGTTACAAGACCTAGTGTATAGCCTTCCCAACCTATGAGGCAGTCAATCCCTATATAGGAGGAACCAAAGAAAGGAAGTAATTTGAAGGACATGATGAAGCAACTTATGGAAAGTAATGCACAGCTTAAGCAACATTTGTAACAACAACAGTAGCAGCTACAGATGAACATGCAAAATTTGGAAACAAAGGTTGATACTCAGTTAGACTAGTTTGCTACCTCTTTCAGTAAGGTGAAATCTCAGGGTTCAGGCCAATTGCCATCATAAAAGATTATAAATCCAAGGAATAATAGTAATGTTACTACCATCACTCTTAGGAGTGAAAAGGAAGTTCGAGGATCCTTAGATACTATTACCGAAGATAAGTCAGCGTCATAAAATACACACGTCGCACTAGATGAGCCTAAGAAAGAAAAGGAGCCAAAGAAGATTTTTCCTTTCCCACAAAGACCTACTTTGGGAAAGAGGCAAATTAAAGCAAAAATTGAAAAAGAAATTCTTGAAACTTTCGAGAAGGTTAAAGTCAATCTACCTTTGTTGGAAGCAATTAAGACCACCCTTAAGTACGCCAAATTTCTTAAAGAAATATGTACTAACAAGAGGCGGCTAAGAGGGAATGAGAAAGTCAATTTTAGCAAGAATGTTTCAGCACTTATATAGCCAACAATGCCCACTAAATGTCAAGATTTGGGCACTTTTACAATTCCATGCACTACTAGAAATTTTGAGCTTTCTAATGCTTTGATTAAACTTAGTGCTGCTATTAATGTTATGCCTAAATCAGTGTATTTATCTTTATAGATGGGAGAATTGAAACCTATTGGAGTGGTTGTATAGCTTGTAAATAGGAGCATTACTTATCCTTCAGGAGTGTTAGAGGATGTCTTAGTTAAGATAAAGGATTTGATATTTCCAGCTAATTTTTTTCTTTAACATAGAGGATGATAGCTATAGGCCTCATAGTCATGCCCTACTCATCTTAGGTAAACTTTTTTTAAAAATTGCAAATACAATCATAAATATGCATGATAAAACTCTTCAAATGGAGTTTGCTGGCAATGTGATACATTTTAACATCTTTGATGCCATGAAACACCCATGTGATGATCACCCTGTTCTTAGTGTGAGTTTAATTGATATGCTTGTAGATGATGCTAGTATTAAGTTTAGGAATAGCATGTTGATTGATTCTTGTGATATTGCTGATCTTGATAATTCTCTAAGGCACACTTGTGATGGTTCTCATTCTTGTACTATATATAGAAAAATTGATGAGTTTTTTAACTTTTATGATACTATTAACTTTAGAGAATCTATTGCTGATTAGGTTGATTTTATTTCATTTAGAACCTATATTGATTTTACTAGTTTTGTTGATTTTTCTAGTTCTGATGAGACTTTACATGCTAATATGGATTGCTTGGATAATCATGGTGCTGATATTCACTTGAATGTTAATTCTTTTTATTCTTCCCATGCTGCTAATGCATCCTATATTGGGAAAATTGTTTTTTCTGCTTACGAATTGCCTAAGCAGGTATTTGGCATGGAAGAGATTAAGATTAAGATTAAGCCACTTATACCTTCAATTAAGCAAGCTCCTACTCTAAAGCTTAAATCACTCCCTGATACATTGATATATGCTTACCTTGAAGAAGGAGACAAGTTTCCTATTATAGTAACGAGTGATATTGCTCAAGATGAGGAAATGAGACTTTTAGAGGTTTTGAGGAAGAAAAGACAAGAAATAGGGTGGACCTTAGTTGATATACCTAACATTAGCCTTGATATATATGTGCACCAAATTTTATTGGAGGATGAAACAAAACCAGTGAGGCAACCTCAAAGGAGGCTGAACTCACTTATTTTAGATGTGGTTAAAAAGGAAGTATTTAAACTTTTATTTACTGGTATTATATATCCTATTTTCTTATAGTTAATAGGTTAATCCTGTTGGAGATTGTGCCCTAAGCTAATCATTATATTGCGAACATTTTTTTTATTACGAAATAAGAGTTTTCTTTTATTACATTATTATATTATTTGCATGTTTATATATAATAATATCCATGGATAAATTATTTTTTGGATTATCCAAAATATCCATAGTTAATCATCCTTGTGGGAACAACGATGAATTAAGACTAGTATGATTTTGATTAATTAAGTGTTAATCATGTATGATGATATGAATCAAAATTATAGACATGTGTTAGAGAATAGGATGCTGGATAGACCCGTCATGAGATAAGCTACATGGATTAGGTTATAAGTTTATCTCATATATAACTGTGTCATTGATCCCTTGGACCTGAGATCACTATAGATTCCTACATGAAGGACACTGTACTTTGGCATAGTCTAATGTCACCTTTAATCGGGTGATTATAAGGCTATGATGGGGTATAGTGGAATCCATGCAGAGGAAGATGAGTGGTCAAGATGGAATTTGTCCCTCTGATTAATAGAGAGATATCTCTGGGGCCCTCGATGAGTGTGACTGAGAAATACATGGCCATGCTTAGATGGAAAGGGTTCCATCTTATATCAGTCTGCTCGAAGATCGAGAAAGTTACGATCGAGCAAGTTGAGGATGACATTGTCATGCCTCATACTCGATGTAGATGTCATGTGATAAAAGGGATATGATAGGATTGTAAGATAGGTTGTATTAGATCATCGATCCTGTATGATTTGGGTAGTCACAATGTCTTGCTAGAGGCTGCTTATGACTCGTGGGTTAAATAGTGCAGTTGGCCCACTGCCAACATCATATGAGCCTGCAGGGTCGCACATAAGAATCGACTAACTTGAGCCAAAATATCCACATTCATTGAATCAGAAATGTGTCTAGATTCAATGAATTTAAATCTAGGATGGAGGAATTATTTATATATATAAATAATTAAATTCAAAATATTATATATATATATATATATATATATATGAATTAGTTTAAATTTGATTCTATAAGATAGATTTAAATTTAAACTAATTAGATAATTTAAATTTAAATTAAGCTCTGGATATTGTTAGTTTAAATTTAAGCCATAGGATAGATTTGAATTTAAACTAATAAATATATTTAATGATATATTTAATCAATTTTGATTAATTAAATATATCTGAAACCCTAGTTTATAAATAGGGTTTCCATATCAGAAAAGTAATTCTAGAGCTGCTTCCAAAATCCTAGAGAGAGGAATAGTGCATGACGTGTACGGAATTGTACGAATGTGTACAGAACTATACAGATGTCGTACAGACAGGTGCTAGCACACTGTTCGAGTTGCTGAACCCCGTTCGTGTGGCTACCAGTAGAGGGAGCCAATCTGCGATCAGTTCTTGTGATCCAGACAAAGAGTAACCAACAAACTCAATCAACAGAAAAGGTAATTCTCTGAACCTATTCAGTTTAAGCAATTTTGACGGATCCTTGGTGCGAATCAGGAGAAAAAATTTTAAATATTTTCACTATGCCTCCCATGATTCCCAATAGTGGTATCAGAGCCATGTCAATAATTGCTTAAATTGAGTACCTATGTGTTCTAAGAATTTTATCTTGTGCTCAATTTTTCGCATGTGCTGATATGAGATATGTATACGATGTTGAATTCCTCAAATTATTTTAAAGCATGAAATCTAAGCGTAAAGATCTTTTTAATGAATCTGTTCATATATATGATATATGTATAGGGTAATAGTCACTGAAATTGATTCTGTTCATATATATATATGAGATATATGTATGTGCGTTCATGTTTTGGATACTGAAATAAATTATGAATCTATACATGTATGTTAATCTGAATCTGTTTTGAATTTGAATCTGGATATGCTAGCAGGACCGCCGTTGTTATCTAATCCTAGCACAACACAATCTAATTTAAAATAAATTCACTAAATTTACAGCCTTTCATATGAGATGAGATGTTTGTAATATGTGTGGCTGTGTTGTGATTTGCTTGGATGGGTATGGTACATGATATGGCCCTAGGATGCTTATGGTTTGTAATTTTTAAAATACAGCCTGCGTGTCGTGCCTCTCTCTATTCATTCTAAATGTACATTCTTTTCTCATCTCACACTCCCTTCAAATATTCAAGCGAGGTTTCTCTTTGTATATATAGATTTAATCTTAGAGGAATCCTCTCATTGGCTTAGGAGGAGATAGGATAGATGGGCCATATTGTGTCACATTTATTTTAAGACTTATGATGAGATCATATGCATGTATGTTTGTATGCTATCATAGTATATAATTATGTGATGACTAGTTTTATGAAATAATGAAATAAAATCCCTCGTGTAAAATTTTAAGTTACAATGCCGCTCACTAATGAACACTGTCAAGACTTTGATCACCTGACTGTAGGTTCCACCAAAGTGGGATACACTTAGGTTATCTTAGTAAGGTAGCTTGGGTAATGGTGATACTCATAAGCTTCATAGTGGTTTGACTTAATTGAGAGTATCAAAATAGTTTTGGGTCTCAAGGTATTAGATGTGATTAAACATGCCGGGTCATATGATGACAAGAATCCTATAAAGAACTAAAAGTTACATGTGATGTAATTGGTAAATGAGTTACCTTCCTAAATAACTTAATTTTAAGCGTCTTGCTAAAGCAGACTTATAATTGAGTGCAATATGGTTCTTAGCCTGCTAAACTAAATTGAGGGTTATTTTAGTAGGAAATTTTTAACTTTGCATATTTTTGTTGTAGAAAATGTCGACAAATAACTCTTCTGCACTATCATTGTGATCCATCCTTGAGAAGGGCAAACTTAATGGGATAAACTTTCTTGACTAGTTCAAGAACTTGAGAATTGTTCTCAAGTAGGAAAGAAAGCTATATGTCTTAGATGAGCCCATTTCTAAGGAGCCTACAGCCAATGCTCCCAGAGCACAGAAGGATGCCCACACTAAGCATTTCAATGATTCTATGGATGTGGGATGCCTGATGTTAGCCACCATGGTCCCAGAACTTCAGAGAGATCTAAAACATATGGAGGCTTATAAGATGATTATGCATCTCAAGGAAATGTTCCAATAATAGGTAAGGTAAGAAAGGTTTAAAACCACCAAGGCCTTACATTCTTGTAAAATGGCTGAAGGTGCATCAGTTAGCACTCATGTTTTAAAGATGAAAGGCTACCTTGATCACCTTGAGAGGCTCAGATTTCCCACGAGTCAAGAGTTAGCTACAAATTTGATCTTAAACTCACTCCCGAAAAGTTATGACCAGTTTGTCATGAACTACAATATGAACAACAAGGAGAAATCTATTTTTGAACTGTATGGGAGGCTTAAAACTGCTGAGCAAAATATTAAGAAAAATCTAAGCTCTGTTTTAATAATTCAGAAAGGTAAAGGAATGAAAAAGAAAGGCAAAGGCAAGGGAAAGGGCCCGAACAATAAGTTTAAAAACCAAAACAAGCCCAAACCCAAGCTTGAACCCAAGAAGGCAAAGCCTCACAAGGAAGGAGTTTGCTTCTTTTGCAATGAGTCTGGTCATTGGAAGAGGAACTGCAAGTTCTACCTGGAAGATCTAAAGAGAAAGAAGAATAGCGGGACTATTACTTCAAGTATTTATGTTATAGATATTAATCTTTCTACTTCTTCTACGTGAGTATTAGATATTGCATGTGGAATTCACATTTGTACAAATGTGTTAGGTCTCAAAAGGAGTAGGAAGTTGAAAAAGGGTGAAATAGACTTACGAGTTAGAAACAGAGCAAGAGTTGCTGCTTTAGTTGTAGGCACTTATGAAATAAATTTGCCCAATGGGCTTTTGTTAATTTTGAACAATTGCTATTATGTTCCTGCTTTAAGTAGGAACATTGTTTCACTTTCTTATTTGGATAAAGAAGGTTTTATTTCAATTATTGGGAATAATAAATATTCTATTTATCGTAATGATATTTTTTATGCAGATGGTGATTTGCATGGTGGTCATTATTATTTAAATCTTGATGCTCCTAATAATCAAAATATCTATAACATAACTACCAAGAGAATTAAGACTAATGACTTGAATCTGACCTATCTCTGGCACTGTTGTCTAGGCCACATAAATGAGAAACGCATTTCAAAGCTCCATCAAGATAGACTTCTGAAATCATTTGATTTTGAATCATTTGACACATGCGAATCTTGTACATTAGGAAAGATGACTAAGACACCTTTCACTGGGCACAGTGAGCAGGCTACTGACTTATTGGGCCTAGTACATACCAGTGTATGTCGTCCACTAAGTACAACTGCTAGAGGAGGCCACTTGTACTTTATTACTTTTATAAATGACTATAGTAAATATGGTTACATCTATTTAATGAGACACGAATCTGAAGCTTTTGAAATGTTCAAAACTTTTCAGAATGAGGTACAAAATGAACTTGGCAATCTATGAAAATACTTCGATCTAATCGAGACGGAGAATATTTGAGCCAAGAGTTTATTGACCATCTTAGAATTTGTGGTATTGTCTCACAATTAACCCTACTAGGAACACCATAATGGAATGACATTTATGAACAAAGAATTCGAACCCTATTAGATATGGTTCGATCCATGATGAGTCAAACAGATTTTCCACCATCCTTTTGGGGCTATGCATTAGAAACAACTGTGTTTACACTAAACCGTGTTCCATCTAAGACGGTTGAAAATACACCATATGAGATATGGACTGAAAAGAAGCCTAGTTTATCTTTTCTCAAGATTTGGGGATGTGAGGCATATGTTAAGCAACAGGCCTCAGATAAGCTAGTACCCAAATCTATAAAATGCCTTTTTATAGGTTATTAAGGAAACTAAAGGATACTACTTCTACAACCCCACTGAGAACAAATTGTTTATTGCTCGGAATGGTATTTTTTTAGAAAGAGAATTCATCTCTAAAAGAATCAGTGGGAGTAAGATACATCTCGAAGAAGTTCGAAAGCCAAAAAATCGCATTGAATCAGAGATGAAAATTCAAGAAGACTCACAACAAGTTATTGAACTTACTCAAGTAATACAAGGCCCATGAAGGTCTGATAAGACACGACATCAACTTCAAAGATATAGATTTCTTTTAACTGAAAATCGTGATGTGTTACTCATTGATCAAGATGAGCCAACCACCTATCAAGAGGCCATAATGGGATCAGACTCTGAGAAATGGCTAGAAGCCATGAAGTCTAAGATGCAATCCATGTATGACAATTAGGTATGGACCTTGATTGACCCACTTGAAGGTATAAAAGCCATAAGGTGCAAGTGGGTTTTCAAGAAGAAAACTGACATGGATGGCCAAGTGCATACCTTCAAGGCACAATTGGTTGCAAAAGAATTCAAACAAACACATGGTATAGACTATGATAAAACTTTTTCACCAGTCACTATGATCAAATCAATCAAGATCCTTCTCACCATTGCTACATATTATGATTATGAGATTTGGCAAATGGACGTGAAAATAGCATTCCTTAATGGAAAGCTGCTTGAGGATGTGTATATGACACAACTTGAAGGTTTTATGCGTCCAGAGGATTCTGGGAAGGTTTACAAGCTTCAAAGATCCATTTATGGATTGAAGAAGCATCTCGGAGTTGGAATCATCGCTTTGACGAAGTAGTCAAAGATTTTAGTTTTATTCAAAATGTTGATGAACCTTATGTTTACAAGAAGGTTAGTGGGAGTACAATTGTATTTCTAGTGCTTTATGTTGATGAGATCCTACTCATTGGAAATGACATCCCTACCTTACAGATTGTTAAGTCTTGATTAGGAAAGTGTTTTTTAATGAAGGATTTAGGCGAGGCAATTTTGAGCCAAAGAGTGAATAAGAGGTCCCATGTGATAGCTTATGCATCCAAGACTCTGGATGGGGCCCAAGCAAATTATACAACCACAGAAAAAGAGTTTCTTGCTATTGTTTTTGCTTTGGATAAATTTAGATCTTATTTGCTTGATACTAAAGTCATTGTTTTTACTGATTATACAGCCCTGAAGTACTTGCTAAAGAAGCCTGATGCAAAGCCAAGATTGATCAAATGGATGCTTCTACTTCAAGAATTTGATATTGACATCCAGGATAAAAGTAGAGCTGAAAACTTGGTGGCAGACCACTTAAGTAGAATTGAAGCTCTAAAGGTAAATTCCTTACCTATTGATGATGATTTCCCTGATGAGCATTTGTGTGTTGTGCATAGTTTCTATCCTTGATATACAGACTTAATGAATTATCTAGCTGCTTCTGAAGTGCCTATTGATTTGAAAAAACATAAGTTGAATAAGTTTAGGAGTGAAGCTAGGCATTATATTTGGGATGATCCATACTTATGGAGACTATGCAGTGACCAAGTGAAAGATGTGTCAGTGTCAACAAACAAGTAGTATGGATAGGAGAAATGAAATGCCACAGCATCCCATTTTATTTTGTAAAGTCTTTGATGGGTAGGGCATTGATTTTATGGGACATTTTCCTACTTCTTTTGGCTTTTCATACATCTTATTAGCTGTTGATTATGTTTTGAAGTAGGTGGAAGCAAAACCCACTAGGACTAATGATTCTTTTGTGGTTGTAGAGTTTGTTTGCTCTCACATTTTCTATAGGTTTGAAATTCCCAGAGCCATTATCAGTGACCAGGGCACTCATTTTTGCAATTGAAGTATGCATAGCTTGCTTAGCAAGTATGGTGTTGTGCATAAAGTAGCTACTCCGTACCACCCTCAAACAAATGGCCAGGCAAAAATTTCTAACTGGGAGGTAAAGTAAATTTTGGAAAAACAGTGTAGCCGAATAGGAAAGATTAGAGCAAGAGGCTAAATGATGCACTTTGGGCCTATAAGACTCCTATTGGCATGTCACCCTATCGGCTGGTATTTGGAAAAGCTTGTCACTTATCAGTAGAAGTGAAGCATAAGGCTTACTAGGTTGTAAAGAAATGCAATTTGGATTTGAATGGAGCAGGATCTCACAGAAAATTCCAACTCCAAGAGTTTGAAAAGATCATATTGGAAGCCTATGATAATGCCAGGATCTATAAAGAAAAGACAAAGGCATTTCATGACAAGATGATTGCAAAAAGGGAGTTTGTTGTTGGCCAAAAAGTCCTACTTTATAAATCCCTCTTGAAGCCTATGCTAGGTAAACTTCGTTTTAAATGGGAAGGTCCTTACATAATTTCTGATATTTTCCCTTTTAGTGCAGTTGAGTTTCAGGATGAGCAAACGAGAGTTAAATTCAAAGTTAATGGACATTGGCTCAAACACTTTCATCAAGGAGTTCCAAGGGATGACAAGGAAGAGCTCCAACTTTATGACCCACCCTAATCCCCGGTTGTACTCTTTCCCTTTCCTTTTTATATTGTGTTGTCTTTATCTGTTTACTGGATTGTGTGCTGGCATTGAGGACAATGCAATGTTTAAGTGTGGGGGGATATAAATAAAATTTTTAGTTTTATTTTGTTTTAGTTAGTTGATTTTTCTAGTTCCTAGGTTTTTAGTTTGTTGTTTTATCTTTGGAGTGTTGAAGTTTTGTATTATTTTTTAGTTAAAAAAAAATATGCTTTTATGTAAAAGGGATCATAGCTTTGATATATCTTAATTTGATAGGGAATTGACCTTGTGTTATGAATGCAAGTTAAGTGGCAATTAACTTTGTTTTAATGAAATTTGATGATGGTCAATTTACCTTGTGAAATTTTTAAACCTATTGCTTATTCATTTCTAGTGTGTATCCTCTATCTTGCTTTTACTCTAGAACTTGGCTTGAATCTTATTCAAGGCCATATTGATTCATTTGACATGCATGAAAAGGATTAAGGCATTCATTGTTGTTTTATTTTAGCTAGAGCCAAAAAGCCATCCTACATGTGTTAATCCATTTGCTTTGCCCCTTTTGAGCCATTTATCTTGCCTTTTTAACCTTTTAGCCATGGAAACCAAACAAATGTTCTTCCTACCTTGATTAGGGTGCTTTTGATTATTAAGGGCATTGTATCTTTTTAAGGTTGGTAGAGGTGCATTTTTCACATAATTTATAGGCCATTTGTTTGTTCTTCTTTGAAAATATTCCAAGAAAGAAATAACAATTAAAAAAAAGAAAAGAAACAAAGAAAAAGAAAAGCATTTGAAATATAAAAAAAATTAAGAAAGAAAAAGAAGAAAAAGGAAACAAAAGTTGTTTTCTTAGTGCATTTTTTTTGTTTGTGGTAAATAGGGCCTTAAGATGCACTTGCATTCCATTCTTATTCTTATTTTAATGCTCTTGATGATTTTAAGCATCTAATTTTCTTTTTGAATTTCCATTATTCTTTTGTTTACCACTTGTTTTGTGCCTTGGCCTACATTACAATTATAATAAAGACCTTTTGATTCATTCATTAGCATTTGATGTTGGTGGTGGAGATGTAGATGATTGCCAAGCTTATAGTAGTAAGGTTGGGTAGGATGGAATTTGAGAGCAAGCACTTCATCCTAAACACTAAAGAGTAAAGTGATAAATACTAATCCAAGTGAGGGACTTTCATTGCATTTCATTTTTTATTAAGTGTATTACCATGGTACTTGTTGCATTGATGCAAGTGATATGACTTGGAGAATTGAGCTATTGATTTGCTTTGAGCTTCCTTCTGCTAAGTGACCTATACAAGTCCATTTTTCTTGGTTTCCTTCCCATTATCTCTGTCTCGGAGCTTTAGTTTTCTTTTTCCTTGGAGTGCAAAAACTTAAGTGGGTGGGAATTTGATAATTTCTAATTTACATATATTTTTCCTCTTCTAATTAGGCTTTTTGAGTATAAATTTTGGCTCAAGGGACTTCAATTGGAGGATAATTGATTTTATTGACCATTTTAGTATTTTAGGAATTAAATTGCAAAATTATTGGTTTTAATGCATAAATTTGTTTAAATAATTTTGTAAGATTGTTCCTACTTAATTGTCTCCATTGTTTTTGTACAGACTTTGAGCAAATTAAATCTTAATGTTGGAGAAAATATGGAAGGTTATTTTGAGAAAGAAGCCACGAGTCCATTCCATCACTTCACTCTGTTTCACTAACAGAACATAATCACATACTGGCCACGAGTTAGATGGGTAAGCTAAATGAAGAAGAGAAGAAGCTTGCAAGTTGAGGTTGGAAGGAGACCATGCGAAAACCAAAGGAACAAGAAGCCACATCACACGAGCTGTTGACGTAAGAGAAGTCTCGAGTTTCGCGTGAGAAGAGCTAGAACAGAGCTACATGTGAGAAAAAGATGCATGAAGGAGCACATGAGGAGTTACATGAGGAGTTTAAGCTGCATGGGTAAGCTACAGGCTTGAGAGAAGCAATGCAAAGGGTTCAAGATGATACGTGTAACACCATAATTTCTAGCTCATCTCACACATTTAAATGACATAATATCATGAATCATAGTGGTTTTCCATGAAAAAGCCAAAGAAATAATGATTTTTTTGCATTGCGTCATATCTAAAAACTCATTTCAGTGTCACATGGACCGTGTGAGCTCATGCTATGCATCCTCATATTTAATTACATCATGCCTACAACCCATAAAAACTGAAAATGGAGCATGAAAAATGGGAATTCATTTTTGGCCAGACTTGGCCTCTTTTCTGGGCAAACTTTAGAAAATCATAACTAAATCTATAAAAATTAAAAACATATGTTCTTGATCATTTTAGAAATATTAGGATTCTAATTCACACTAAAAATATTCTTAGACTAGAAAATGCATCATGGAGTACGTTTGACATCCGAAAAGCTACTGAGGTCGCTGGTTGCCTAGGCTGCTGTTCAGATTACTGATACAAACTTCTAAAATTCATAACTAATTTTATAAAATTCAAAATCACACAAATTTGGTCATTCTAGAAATCCAAAAATTTTACCTTGATACTAAAAATAAGTCCAAAATGAAACAAATATGTTTAGATATTGGAATCCTATGGAACAGTAACTGGACTCCTGGGGCACCACTGCTACTGATAGCCAACTTCAAAAATGCATAACTCTCTGCTCAAACTTTTAAATGAGGTGATCTCTATGGCTACAAATATTTTATGACATCTAGTTTATTCATATAAAATTTCACAAGTATTGGACACCATTTGACCATCGGGTGACATAAAACTCAAATATGCCAGTGTGAGCAGCACATACCAAAATCAATAGAAAATTCCAACTTTGAAAATTCATCAAATATTCTCTAGACCTCTGAAAGTTATATTCTTTAGCTTTTCAAAAAGCTCTCAGTGAGACTAATTACATGCCAAATTTCAGAGTAATGCTAACTCATTTGGCCAAAAAGTAATATAGGGTTCCATTATGGTCAATTTTGGCTCTATATTGGGTACCAAAGTTGTCAAATGAATTTCCCTTAGTCTTGGCACCTTTTGGGCAAGTTTAAAAACTTACTTGAGACTTATGTGAGCTGCCCAAATGGTCCCAAATCTCATACATCTCATTTTGGCCATTCAACCCATACTTATGCATATTTCCATCAAACTTCCATAATGCATAATTGGACATTCAAAACTCAAATTGTATTCTAAAGTTCATACATCATATTCATAGTGATAAACATTACATAGTAGTATGTTTATATATATCTCAAGGTCCATAATATATTTACAACATCATAGACATTAAGATATATAAGTATGGTTCCAAAATGGCTAAAACCAAGGCATAAGTTTGTCAATCTCCTTCCTCTTCATGGTTGTTGGCTCCCTTCACCATAATTACTTAGTCCACCTAGCATGTTAGATCATTAGAGAGGAGGAGATGAGATTCAAAGAATCCCAATAGCTCATCTCCTATTCAATCATACATAATATATACAAAGCAAGTTTTATAAATGCATGCATGGAGAACATAGAAGTCATAGACATTTTAAAATCAAACTTGGCATGTGAATCAATCATACAAGACATTCAAGAGCTCACCAAGTGTTTGGATTGGCCTCACACTTCTCCTCATAGATTTTGGACTTGCCTCACCCATTCTTTAGGAGCTTTGGACTCAACCATACTCTTAAGAGCCCACTTTATTTTTGGGAGACTCTTTACTTTATCTCAACCAAGCTCAAGGGTTCTTGGTTCATCCTCATCCAAGGGAAGAGTTCTTGGCCTCTTCACACTCAAGCAAACTCACACAAATATCATGTAATCATTTGAAAACATAACATAGCATCAAGCATCATGGCATATAAAGGCATGCTAGCATACTTTTCAAAGCTTGAAAATACACATACACACATTCTAAAATAAGCTAAACACACATCCATTAATGAGAGAAGGTGAAAAGAGCTACCTTGTGTATATTCACACACTTTTTCCTTAGCTTTTAGACCTCCTCTTTTGGCCACACACCCGCAAGTTAGTGGAGATTGTTTCTCTTGACCTAGATACAATTTATGGGAGCCAATTAGGTTCATGGAACACATTCTAAGACTACACACTTTGCTTAAATCCTAGATTACTCTACAACCTCAACCTTCATTATGGTCCATATTGGCACCTAATGAAGCAACACTCCTCAAATGATTTCTAGGCCTCATTCTTTCCTTTCAAATATTATTCTTGACTCCTTTTAAGCCTCTTAGAGTCATCACATCATTAAAACAAATGGCCTAACACTATGTTGCTTCTTTAGGTTATAATATGGAACCTAAGACACCAAATCACTTTCTATGAATTCTAAATTTTTTCCAAGGCCTCCCTTCATTTTTATTCATCAAATATGACTCAAGAATGGCTTTAGAAAAATTTAAAACTCCCCCCACCTACAAGATCCCCTCTTGGCTGAGACATGCCTAAGTTTTGGGCTTCATGGAGTTTTCTTTGTTTCTTGAAGGGAGAAGCTTGTGGGGAGCATCTTTGGTGTCTTAATAACTCATTTATACTCTAACTTAGACCTAGAAGCATCACATAAATTTAGAATTTAAAAGGTGCACAAGAAACTCTAGGTTTTGCATCGTGAATCTTAATGCCTATTTCATGGTTTTCTTTGCATATTTTTATTCCTCTCCATCAAATACCTAAGAATCATCTTTGGTTGGGCTTGAAAATTAGATCTTCTTATGGTTCTTAGGCTAGGTTGAAATGGAGAAGAAGGAGACATCAACATACTACCATAGAATGCATTTTTACCTTATTTCCTTAGTTAGTTTGGCTTGAATTCTCCAAACTCTTCTCTTCAAATCCAAAAATTCCCCTCTATTCTCCCTTCAAAACAGCCCTTAAAACTTCAAAAAATTCATGGAGAAGAAGAGGGAAAAAGAGGAGAAGAGATTAGTGGAGAGAAAGCATGAAAAATAAGCAAAATTTCATACCTAAAGTCTTGAATCTTTCCTCCTTCTTCCCTTCTCTTTGTGCGCTACTCTCCAAAGGTTCTACTTCTAATTTAGGGCTAGAAATTCTGAAGTGAAATGAGGGAGAGTGTGAGGTGCCACCTATGTATAGTTAGGGCAAAGTGACTTTTTCAAAAATTCTTATTTTGCCCTTCATACTTTGCATTTTTGTTTCTCCTTCGTTTTAGCTCCTTTTTGAGAATTTTCTTTTCCATTATAAAATTTAGGTTCCCAATTAAGAAAAATACCTTTGGAATCACTCAAATCGGAGCTAAAACCTTTCCAAATGGATCCGTCAAAGTTTGGGCATACCGACATTTAAAAACATCCACCGAAGGGGATTTAACTGTCCCAATGCTTCCCATGGTTTTCAGGGTCTCGGAGAACCTCGAAAAACTCAAAACTTTGATTTAAAAAATCCTCCAGTGTGAATTCCAAAAATTGCCCGAAATTACAAAAATGCCATCACGTGGGCAGAATGTGATGGAGGCTACGCACGTGAGGAGCTGATGTAGCACACATTGAACAGAACCATGCATAAAGCACGTTGATCCATCAAGAGACCCATCAAGGCTACACACTCCATTCCCCACACCTTATCTAAAAAACCCACACATGCGAGCTGAAACAAAGTAGAAATAGCTCCACATAAAGAGGTCTTGGGTTGAAAGTGTGGAGGAACATAGAAGAAGGTTTTTCAAGCAGGGAATGAGTGGGAAAATGTAAATGAAGCTGTAGGCTGAAGATAGAATGCAAGAAGAAAAAAAAGAGGCTCAAGTTGATGACTTTGATGAGTCTGAATTGAAGAAGCTACACGATGCATTTGAGCTAATGGAAGCTTCCCACGTCAAAAAAGCATGGAGAGGCAGCTAAGGGCTTGAGCTGGAAAAGAAGGTTGAAGCTAAGGAGTATGGCTAACGCATATTAATGAAGCTTGCACAAGCTGGAATTTAGCTACGGGCTAACGTACTAATGAAAACGTGAGCTGAAGGAAAAAAAATGTGTACAGCGTGAGGAATAAATAAAGTATGTGAATGAGCTAAGGAGCTGGGCACGTGAATTATAAAATTACTCGGGCAGTAGCATCCATTCACCATCTCATCCAAACCATTCATTCAAACACCAAACCATCTAAGCCACACATCATTGAATAAGGTGATCCACACTCCATTTGTAGACCCTTGATCCATCCCATCTCATCCATTCATCAAGAAAAAAAAGAAGAAGGAAAAAGGCTGAGCGTGATACACAGTAAAAAGAGCTGGGCAGGTAATTTTTTAATGAGAACTGGGGGAAAATGCATGGGTGTGAGGTATTGTGGGGGCTGGAGATTAATGCAAGAAAGAATGCAAAAACACGTGGAATAACACAAGAGCTCTAGAAAGGCGAAGAGGAAGAAATTCTCATCAGTTTCTCCATGGCTGCTGCTCATTCCATCAATTATCTTCCATTTGAATTCTCCATGGCAGCTTGAATTATTCATGGTGGCTAGTTAAAGCTTGGAAACTCCCAGATGCAGATTTGAGCTCCACATTTCCTCACCAAATTGGATAAAAATTCTTTGCTTACTCTTTTAATTCCAGCATTAATTCTTTTATTAATTTGACTAGATCTAGTTTATTAATTTAGGAATTTAATTGCTGGAAATTATTGGATTGGTTTGTTTTATGGATTGAGTATAATTTGATCTTTAGAATGTTAATTATGATCATTATATGTTTATGAAAATTTCAAGATTAGCACTGTGCAAATTACTTTTAATTTCCTCTTAATTATAGGCCAATTGATGCAATGGTTGTTGGATTAAATGGCTGGAATTTTTGTACAATTAAGTTTTTGAGGAATTCATTAATTTAATTGGTTAATTAGCATCTTAAGTAAATTGTGCAGCAGATTTTATTGATCAATTAGGATTAGTTTTCGTGTCTTCTTCTTCTTAATTCAATTAATTAATTTTTCAAGGTTTCTTTTGGTTGCAAATTTCTTGAATAATTGATGAATTGAATCTTGGATGGTCATTCAAGAGCTTTCATGGGGAATACACTAATGAGCAAGAAATTAAATCCAAATTTGATCCACTAAAAAGAGAGCAAGGATAATTGAATTCTAGGGAGTCCATCTAAAGGCTAGCTACCACATTTTCTTAACTGTTCACTTCATTTAGTCTTAAGTTTTTAATTCTTGTCAATTAAATTTTAGTAATCCAAAACCCCCCTAAACAATTTTCATTTAGTAATACTTGGAATACTCTTTCATAAACAAATTGAAGCACAAACTCCTTGAGAAAATGACCTAGGTTGCACCATTATCTACAAAATTTATTTTGCTACCTAGTTTTATTTGAGATTACGTGACACAATTGTCAAGAAGCAATAGGGAAACAACCAAGGTTAATTAGGGACTAATGGATTTAATTAAGATTAAAGAGGAAGACTATATGTTAGAAAGCCTTAAAGATATATTGGCTCGTTAATTTGTTTAATATGGAAGCATTTAAGAATAACTTAAGACAAGCTTGTGACACATTGACATTCCACTTATCCATTATATGCATTAGTCATTTGGTGATGTCATTATCCTTCATTTAGCCATAGGAAATTATGATGCACCATGTGTAATATAATGGCCTAGCTAACCTAAAAGACACTTATCATGCACAGTAGGGGAATGGACAAAGGGAGGAGAAGTAGAATAGTTAAATCATAAGCTTCCATTTGAAAAGCTTCACCATATATGTGCATGGAAAACCCACTTGGACTTTATGCACATCCTCTTAGCCGTAGGAATATAACATTATTTATATATGGTCATAGATGTGAAAGAAACATCAATGGGTTGCCACATTAGTTAGCACAGAATGGGAAGCAGGCATAATGGATTTTAATTACTTTAATTGCTTTCCTTTTGTGTTGTTACCACATAAGAGCTTATACATTTACTCAAATTACTTAAAATTGGGTTCAGCAATAGGGAATGGATAGGAGATTGAATGAAATGGAATGGCCTAAACAATGTAGGAGGTGACGCCTAGCATGGACATAGTGTGGCGCCATGGAGGAAAAGGATTACAATTAACAAAACACCTACACATCATGCTTCACCATGTAAGCTTATGCATATAGCATTTGATTAATTATAATAGGGTGTCCAACTATGAGTCTAAGGAATATCTACATAAAATATATGAATTAGAAGGGACAATATATATTTGTGCTACCACCTAGCCTTACACTGAAGAAAGAAGGAGAAAGGGCAATTTTAAATTTACCTTAGTGCTATCGATTATCGATGGAGAAGTATGAGGTGTCATTGTTGTAACGACCCTAACTTCTAATCATCATAATTAAAATTAAGTATGCGATTAATAACCATAAATCAAGGTTGAAAGTCATTATAACTAATTACATTCGAAAAATGCAGGGAAATTTAAAACCTTAATGTTATTAGGGTCATTAACTAGACAACCATAATTCTTTGAATGTGTAAGTGAATTTAATTATCAATGAAGAGTCTTTGATTATTCCATCTATCAATTCCAACTCACAAAATCCTCCAACAAGTGTTTCTAGATCATTCTTTAGCATTACCATAAGAGACACTAAGGTTTCTAGGTGAATATGAGAAATTGAGCACTTTTGCCACAGCTAAATTCCCTTATGCCACAGCTAATTACTCTTGGGTTCAACTTCTTACACCTTCACAAATTTTGCACATTTCACCGCGACCAAATATCCCTTTCGTCGTGGCCAAATGCCCTTTGGAATACCCCCAGACCTACCTCTCAAATTAGCCACGGCTAACCTCACTATTCACTGTGGCCAATTACTCTCTATTTTCTTTCCTTACAGCTTCGTCACATTTGGCCGAGGCCAATTAAATGTTAGCCACATCCAATTACCCTCTGTTACTTTCCTTGTGCAACTTCATCAATTTTGGCTAAGGCCAATTAAATTTTGGCCATGACCAATTCCCTTCTATTCTTATAACTCCTAAGATTTCATCCCATGCTCTTCAATTCCCCCTCTAGCAACACTCTAGGCCACTTTAACTTAGTCTATGAAGATTTAATGTCTTTTTTTTACTTAATCTACCTAACACATCTATCATTACCCATTTAAAACTCAAATATGGATCCTTAACCCTCTAGCCACCATAAACCAGTGAGTTTATAGATCAATGATAGTAAATAGTTCACATACTACTCACACTTCCATTCAAACATAAGTCGCATTAGAAACTCCAAACATCACTAGTTTAAATTGACATCTGATGTATCAAATGATTACAGTCCTTATGCTTGGAAATTCATAATGCAATGCGGTAATTACATAAAGTTAGTAGTCTAGTTATACAAATATAATCTGACAAGGTTTCCAAACCTACCTACTACGAAACCATATAATAAGCTTTCATTAATTTTCTCCTTGCCACTAAGAGATCCGATCTCTGAAAATGTTAGCCTGCAATCAGGGTGAGATATACAATCTCAGTAACAAGAGGCAAATAAACTAGTTAAGTTACTAATGACTATTATTCCATACCAATAATCATACACAATATGTTAATGGCCAATAACACCAGGAGAGGTCCATCCATGGCACCTACTCCATAATGAGCATAACCAAGGCTCAGTACATTTGGGGTCTGATCATAACTCGGTGCTCAATCTAAGCACATGCACGAGTGGCAGCCACACCACAGCTCCACCATGAACTCACTAGGTCCAATCAAAATAACAATTCAAGTAGTCAACCAATCATTTAGCATTTCAAAATCATATATGTGCAAACAATATCAGATTAACATAAACATATGCATGGAATTGGGAAATTAACCCCAGTTACCTCAATGAAACCAAACTCATCCTCTAGCTACCATCATGATTTAAAGCACACCAGGCCTAACATAAGTATAATCATCATTATTCAACTACCATTAGTAAAGAATTTTCCTATCCACAGATTAATCTTAACAAGAGCACATTAAGAATTTCTTACCTAAGCTTCCTAAAGTTCTATTGTACTAATTCAAGGTCACAACAACAAGAACTCACAATGAGTCACTCCTAACATCTCCATTTTTGCAAATGTAAAAGCTATGCACCAAAAGTCAGTCCAAATGATGGAAATTCTATATATATACCACACAAAGAGAAAGAGGAACATTTACACATATATCCAAAAGGTTAAATGGACTGGTTTGAGCCTCAACTACTAAGAACACACCATGGGTCTTTCTAAAATTCGAATTTGAGCCATTAAGCCCAAAAATTTCATTGTTTCACCTTCATCTCCTTATAATTTCGTACAATAGCAAAACCCATTATGAAAATCAATCCTTGAGGACATTTTCCAGCAAAATAATACATAAAATAAGATGGGAATACTTACCCAATCACCCCTTTAGCTTCTACTCCAAAAATCTTCTAAGGAAACACCCAAACACCAAATTTCATATTTGAGAAGAAGATGAAAATATTCAAAACTAGAAACTAATTGGACCAAAATGAAGAGGAGAATGAGAGGTACATATTTTATATAGATTACCTTGGCCAAATCTTCCTCTAGAAGTGAGAAATGGTAGAGGAATGCAGAAAAACCCTAGCCCCTCTCCTCAAGTGCGAAAATGAACTCTTGCTTAGCATAACCAAATGTTTTACCCTTAACAAAAGGATGTGGCTACTGAGCTCTTAGGGTTTTTAGTGAGGAATGGGCTGACCCATTAGTTCAAGGTTCATTGGGGCTCATTATTCTAAGTGGGCTGGTGCTAGGTAAAATGGGCTGCAAAAACTCTTGGGGTTGTGGAGAGTGTGCTGATTTAAAGGCCCCAAAAACCCATTTAGATTATGGTGGGAATTTATTGGGCCATAAGTTGGAGGGTTTATGGTGGGTTTGGGCTATTTTAAGGGCCTATTTAGCTTGGGTATATACCACATAGATGTTGGGCCATTTGAAAGTGAAATTAAATCCTCCTATGACTAAGATTGGGCTTTTATATTTAGTCCAAAGCTTAATTAAGTTGTCCGCATGGCCCAAAATAAAAGTCCACTCTCTTAATTAATTTTTCTAACTAATTCACATTAACTCCCTAATCGCCATTAGTTCTCCTCTACTTAGGCTGAGAATAGAAAGGGAAGAAGGGAGCAAAAATTTAGACAACCATAGAGCTGCAAGATAAGGAAAAATCGTGAACTTAAGAGGGGATTTCAAGGACACTCATGAGAAGGACAACCATAGAATTTTGGGAGTAAAGGCTAGTAGGAGAAATCTAAAAAGGAACCATGGATACTTGAAGACAAATGTTGAAATTCTCCTTCTTAGAACAAGTAGACCTAAAATGGAAGTGGAGTATGAAAAAATAATCTCATAAACTAATTAGCTATAGGAATAGCACCTTAGAAATGTCTTAAATTTAAAGAGAAAAATAGTATGAAAAAAGTAGCACATATAAGAGATATTTGGATACTAAATGGAACCATACAATGGAGTATTAGACAAAGTATATACATATATATTGATATAATTCGCAATGGATACCAAGAATAGGAAAGTTAGTGATTAAGGACCAAGTTACAATTTAAATATGGATTAAGGGCTGAACTTCAAACCTTGGACTACCTATAACTAATTCAGGTAGTATCTAACTAATGAAAAGGAAAGAAAACAAAAAAAATTGTGATTGCTTATAATTAGGAATTTGAATCTCCAACTAATGAAAAGGGAATTAGGAATTTTGTACGGGGAATTAATAGTTTAATTGAAATACAAATATTAACCATGAATTGTTCTTAATTAAGATAATGTGTGACTGAAATTTTAGGAAAACAATTCGAACAACATGGACTAAGGAATAAAGCAATAGAGAAATGGTAATGAAGCAAGTAGTTAACACTGTATTCCTTCTGTTTATATACATAATTGCACTGAATGATTCCTAAAATTCCCATGCTGTGTATGTTGCATATATGCCCACTAAAGTGACTCTTATGAGTAATGATCACTGTTATTGGCCAATGACCAAAGCATATTAGCCTAATGAACAAGCATATGCTACTGTATAGGATTTATGTGCTCCTACACCGAATTGTGTATTGAATGTACCTTGGTTGATATTCAATTTTATTTATGTATGTATACCTTGAATACATTGTTTTCTACTGGGGTTTTATCTCATTACAAAGCTAACTATTTTCCAAGTATTAGCTATGCTATAACACCATATTCAACTAGCTTTTTCCCATCTCATTTCTAGTTACATTTCCTTAGGATAACCACTTCTCAAAGAAAATTCAATTAAAATATTGCATTATTTTGCATTACGTCGTACTTAAAATTTTCATTTTTCATCCCGTGGACTATATGAACTCACCCATATTATCCATACAACTCAAAACCATCTCCAAATATTCCATAAAACCCGAGTTTGAAGTATACATACACAAAATAATCAAATCAGTCTCGGGTTACTGTGCCAGATTTCTGGTGCAAAATTTGGAAAATCATTACTAAATCCAAAAAAATTGAAATCAAGCACACTATACCATTATAGAAAGCTACAAATGTTAGCTTTAGCTAAAAATAAGTCTAGGCCAAAATAAAAGCTTTTAGCCATTAAAAATTAATGAAACATTACCAAAGGTACTACTGCATTATTGGTACTATCTCCAAATTTCAAAAATTCATATCTCTCTGCTCAAACCTCTAAATGAGATGATGTTGATGGTTATGGAAAGCTTTTTATGTCTAGTTTATGCTTGTAAAATTTCATAAGTACTAGATGCATTGGTTCCTTTAGATCACATAGAACAAGAAACTAACTATATGAATAGTAATCATACCAGTTTAATAGCTTTTTGGCAAATTTAAAAATTCATAATTAATTCTCTATAGCTCAAAATAATCTTGTTTTTATCTTTCCAAAAAGATCTAGATGAGACCTATATGCATGCCAAATTTCATAGGAAAATTCGTCCATTTGGTCAGTTTGTGACATAAGGTTACAAAATGGCATTTTTATGTCTCTCAAAGGGTCAAGAATGGTCCATTTTGGCTTTTAGCTTTTCCAATACCACTTGAGCATGTGGGAAAGTATCAAACCTCTAAACATGTCTAAAGGGTTTAGATATCCATACATCTCAAAATCACTCTCCACTTGTTGCTATACACAAAGAACTTATATACATAACTTAGCATTTCAATGTCAAAAGCATTCAATATCATTCATATGCTTCCAATTCTCATATATACTTCACATATCCATGTATATGCATATGTTCAAGAGGTTATACATCATATACTTCATAAGGTTACATCATTTGACAAAAAGATGGTTACAACACAAGCATTTAGCAAATCTCTTGTCAATCCTCTTGCCTCCAAGTGTGGTGGCTTCCATTTTTTTGCTCGCTTGGTCCACCTAGACATGTTAGGGTAATGGAAGGGGAAGAATGAGATTCTAAGAATCCTAATATCTCTTTGCCCTTTCAAACATAAATGATGGATGCAATTTCAAGTCCAAAAATGCATGCATGACTATCTTGAAATTCATACACATACCTGGAACAATTCTCACATTCAAGAAGACATATTCTACATACATAGGCTTGCCAAGACAATAGTTTAGCCTCACCCATTTTCCTTAGAACTTTTGGACTTGCCTTACCCACTTTCAAGGGACTTTTAACTAAGTCTCATTTTTCTTGAGACTTTTGGCTTTGTCTCACCCACTCTTAGGGACTTTTGGCTCATTCTCACCCTTGCTAAGGGACTTTTAGCTTCACCAAGTTCATGTAAGCTAAAACACATTCATAAAACATTTTTCAAGAACATATACAAAGCATCATGGTACCATGGTATGTAAACATTAGCTAGAAATATTTTCAAGGCATAAACATATATACACATATTCAAAGACAAGAAAACACCCAAAGATGCATGAGAGAAAGAAGAGAGAGCTACCTTGAATGCAAGAACACACTTTTTCTTTTGGAATTTCTTCCTCTCCCTTAGCCAAACACTCACAATAGGGTGAACCTTGATTCCTTTAGCCTAGATATATCAAATAGGGTCTAATTATATTTTTGAAACAATCTCTAATGCCACACACACTCTAGAAGGACTTTGTCACTCATATGATTCAATTATGGTTTCATAAAGCACCTAATGAAGTAACACTAAGAATTCATAACCTTGGGTCCATTCTTTTCTTTCATCTATGATTCTTGACTCCATTTAATATGATGACCCTATCTTCTAAACATGGTAATTATGGTTAAATACATGATTAATAATTAAGATCAAGGTTTCGGGTCGTTACAATTTATTACATTATGAAAATATAGAGAAATTTGAACCTTAATGTTAGGGTTATCACTAAACAACCATAAATGTGAAAATGCATAAAAGAAATTGTACTATCATGAGGGGTTTGTGATTCATCCATCCATTAGTTTCAAAGTGCAAAAATCTCCCACAAGTATTCCTATATCATTTCCTAGCATTACCATTGAAGAAATTGGGGTTTCTAGGCTAAAGGTAGGGTTTGGGGACCTGTGCCGCGACTTGAAACCCTCTCGCCGCAGCTAAGTTAGGTACTGAAACTCAAAAGCTACATTTTTTCACTTTTCATCATAGCCCCGCCCTTTAGCACCGTGGCTAAGTTACTCTTACGGATCATTGGGCAATTCATGCAAATTTCGCCGTAACAAACCTACATGGCGCCACGGTGGAAATGCCTCCTGGAGCTACTGTTTGAAGTCCTATGATTCTTGCCTTGGTGTAATACACTTGTGCTGTGGCGAGGCTCGCTACTATACACTTCTTACCTAGTTTCCTTGACTTGCACCGTGGCAAGACTTATTGCGCCGTGGTGAGTTTTCTTTCTGCCACCCTTCTAGGCAATTTTTTTTGCACTAAGCTACAATGAGATTCATCAAGCCATAGTGTTCCTCACCACTGTTACTCTCCAAGCTGCAGTGAGGCCTTCCTAGTTACAATGTAACTCCCTCCTGTAACTATATCTCTTAAATTTTATCCTATGCACTCCAATTCTCTTCTTAGGAACACCCTAGGACCACTTCTCCTCAATTTATATGACTCTAATGGTATTTATCTACCTTATTTACCCAACTATTCTACTATTACTAATTCAAAACTTAAGTATTAATTCCTACTCGTCCAGTTACCATATGTCAGCTAACTCATAGATTAATTACAGTAAGAATTCATGCACTATCAACAATTAACATTTGATACACATTCTGTTAGAGATTTCATACTTCAATAATTCATATCAACATCTAATGCATCACATAATTATATTTTCAATAGTACACCATACCATAAATTTAGTAAAATTCATACATCAGGTGTTATAGGTTCATACATCCAATACCAAGCTAAGATGATGCCTGACTCCTCAATAGATACATCCTAAGTAATCAAAATATAAGAGCCTACACTTGGCAACATGATTATATAATGATGCTATACAAAAAGGAATACAAAATTTAGCATCTATTTTAAATAAACTAGTTTAAGTGTAGCCTTCTCCCCACATGGTTGGAGCTCATAGATTTTCATCCACTTGCTTCCCCTTATGCTTACCCGAAGAGCCTTCACCTGAAAGTATGATCCCATGAAACAGGGTGAGATACAAATCTTAGTAACCAAGGAAATTTTCATTCATAATATCCAATTTAATTAACATATATGTATAAATCAAAATTAACATTAGAATCATATCAGTCATATTAGCAAAGGAAATGGTTAGGCTACTATGATTATCCTCCCATACTAGTAATCATATTTCCATATGTTAAAGGCCAATAACACCATGGAGAGGCCCATCCATGGCACCCACTCCCCAATGAGCACAACCAGGGCTCAGTGCATCTGGGGTTTGATCATAACCTGATGTCTGATCGAAGCACATGCATGGGTGGCAACCGCACCACAACTCTACCATGGACTCACAAGGTTCGAACACAATACAATAGATAGCCAACCAATTCATTTAGTATTTCAAATCATTCATGTATAACAAATATGAAATTAAAGCATATATATGCATGGAATTTATATAGTCCCAGTTACGTCACTTGTAGACAAGTTAAGAAGCTACAGCATACCAAAATCCTCTTAAAATCATAATATCATAAAATAATCATCTTTATCAGTCCATTACTATCTCATTCATCATTTGTGGTAATAACCTAATGCTTAAAGAATTAAGTTACTAATAGTTACCTAAGGGATACCCACCCAATCACTAAGAGCCTCTAATTTCAGATTTTGCCTTCCCTAGACCAGAAATATCAATATATCACTCCAAATCACAAGAAAATTTGCACAACATTAAGGCCCATACTATAAGTCTACTATAGGGGTCATAAATAAGTAGGAAATGAATCAAAATGGAGAGTTTATATTTACTTAATAACACTCTCAGCCCCAACCTACGAAATTTCATCAGGAAAATCCCAAACAACCATATTTCAAATTTTGGGTATGGTGAAAATACTCTAAATGAAAAACTAATAGGGCCAAAATGAAGAGAAAGAGAAGGAGATTAAGTTATACAATTATTATTTTGGCTGAATCTTGTTCTAGAAATAGGAAATGGTGGATTTCTGGCCCCAAACATTATCCTCCCTTCAAGCCTCCAAATTTCTTTTTTGTGTTCTTGTGTTCTGCAGAATGAGGGTGGCTAAGTTAGTTTTTAAGGTTTTATGTTGGGTCTAATATGGGTCATGGGCTGACCCAAGGTCTAATACCAAGTGGGCTTCAGACTTAAGCATTGTTGGGCCAACTTTCATATGTTGAGCTGCAAAATTTTAATTGAGTTTAGGCTAAGTTTGAAGAACTCCATGGATTTGGGTCTACACAAGGTTTATTGGGCCATTTATAAGAGCTTATGGAAGTTGGTTCTTGGGTCTCTAATTCATTAAATCAGATTGGGCCCTCCCTAGGTACTTTCTTTTGGGCCAAGTCTCACCTTAAAAAGTTGGGTTTACACCTAAAATTATTGGGCCTCTATTAGTCCATAACCTTGACCTACTTAATTTAATTTAGGCCTAGATGAGGTTTCTAACTCAATTAAATCTCAAACTCATTAATAATTTATCTCTCTAAAATTTTCATTCACTTAACTTACCCAATCATTCTATATTAATTATTCTTAATTAACCTAAATCCATTGTTAACACCTTAATTAATTTTGGGGTGTTACATTTAAACTCCTTAGAGCGATCGCACAATCAATTTGAGGAGCCTAGTTATAGGTTGCTTCTTTAAGTCACGTTATGGAACCTACACCTCCATCTCACTTTCTAGGCTTTCTAAAATTTTTCCAACGCTTTCTCTCATACTTTCCCAACATATATGATGCAAAACTAGGCTTAAAAAGAATTAAAATACTCTCTTGGTGCTTCTTCTAGTCTAAGCTGAGGCATTACTTCCTTAAGGAGTCCATGGAGTTTGTTTTATGTCTTTGATGGGAGATGTATGTGGAAGGCTTTCTTGATGTTTTAGAAACTCATACAAACTCTTAGACACCTTAAATTATAGACAGAAACCTTCTTACAAATCAAGGTGCAACTAAATAAAATTCCTAAACATTAACTCAAGGTGCAACCTTCTTACAGCATTAATTCTGGAATTTTTACAAACAGATAATGATCATAAATAAAATTCCGAAATTCGATTTAAGATCAATCCAAGAATTAACTCAATCCAGTAATTTCAGCAATTAAATTCCTAAACCAATAAGCTAAACCTAGTCAAATTAATAAAGGAACTAATATTGAAATTAAAAGATTGAGCAAGAGGGTTTTATCCAAATTGATGAAGAGGTGTGGAGCTCAAATCTTCATCTATGAGAATCCAATCTTTAGCTAGTCACCAAATTGAATTCAAGCTGCCATGGATGTTGTGATCGGAGAGAATTTGATCATCGAAGCCGTAATCATGGAGAATTTAACCAGAACTGCTTCTCATCCAGCGCTAGAGCTTCTCGCGTTCTACCTCATTTTCCTTTTTTCCTTTTAAACCCGATGGAACCCCCAGCGTCGTTCTCTCTAGGTTTTTTTTTTTCAGATTCTCCTTAATTAATCACGTGCCCCTCAGCTTCTGATTTTGCACGCTGAAGTCACGCAATTATTCCTCATCTTCCAGCTCATTTCCCACGTCAGCCCGAATGCGTTTTTCTTCTTTGCTTATGTGAATGTGGGCCCCATTTCATTTTATTATTATTTTCCATATGCATTCAGACGTAGCTCCAGCCACAACATGTAACTTCTGCATGTAAGCTTCTTCTTCGTGCATTGCTGTTACTTCTCAACCCGAAGCTCCATTCATCCTTCTTCTTCTGTTCAATCGTGCTCTTTGCTCATTTACTGTCTCAATGCTCCATGTTCAGCTTCTGCATGTGACTTATTCGCGTTCTGTAGCTGCTGTCTAGACCAGACTTCCTTTGTTTTAATTTCTTCATGTGACACCTTAAACTACTACCGCTACCTAGCCTCTCACTGGGCTCGGTTTCACATGATTTCCAAAGAATCACTACTCTTCCGTGGCATTTGCATGCTATGAACAGGGGTTTCATATACACATTATCTGCCCCGTGGGTCTTGTGAATCCATCATTCATCTTCTCTACTCAAACTCCACTTATACAACTCATACATAGCATAATACAACCCATAGACCACGGGTATACAGCCAAAAACCAGAAAATGCACTTTTCTCACTTGTGCCCAAAAGTCATATTTTGGCTCTAACTTTGGAAAATCATAATTAATTGTAAAAACATGGGAATGCAGTAAACTCTAGCTTTATGGAAAGCTCTAAGTGTCAAATTTACACTAAAAATCATTTCCAACTACAAACTTAGCGTTTAGACCATGTTTGACATCGAAAATGGGAGGAAGGTCCAGCTATCACTGTTTCAGGTGCAGCTTGCTGTCATGATTTTTGAAAATTCATAACTAAATCCACAAAAATCCAATCTGGGCACACTATACCAATTTCGAAAGCTACGGATGTCTACTAGAGGAGAAAAATAAGTTCAAATCAGTTCAGTAGCTCTTACACCCCAAAAACCGATGGAACAGTGATGGGGGTCAGAAGAGCTCCCTGATGCTGATACAGAACTTCAAACGATTCAATCTCTCTCTAAAGACCTCCGATTTGGGTGCTTCCAGTTGGTACGGTCACTTTGGTTTTCTAGTTTATGTGTATAAAATTTCATGACAGTTGGACTCCATTTGGTCTATGTTTGACATGGTTTTCATTTCTGAACTACATGAACAGTACATGACCAAACCATAGATTTTCCCCAAATTCAACAATTCACTAAATATTCTCGTGTCCTCTAAATATTACCAACTTTAGCTTCTCAAGAAGCTTTCTACAAACTCTAGAGGCATGCCAAATCTCATGGCCAACGGAGCTCATCTGGTCATACTTTGACGGAGCTCTCAAAAATACCGGTTTTGGCACCCCAAAGGTCCAAAACGGGTCTAAATAGCTTCTCACACACTCTAGCCACTCATGGGCAAGTTTAAAAGCATAAAACTAGGATATACAACAAGTCCATATGATCCAAATCAACATACATCCAATTCTCGCTATGCTACGGCCAAATATACACTACTACATCCATGCATAAAAAGGGGTAAAACCCTCATTTCCATTCATTTGGCTATAAACATAGGTCATACATCATCCTTTCATATTTATACACATGTTACAACCTTTACATCTCAAAAAGTTCAAAATAAACTAACATTCTCCTATACATGCTCCTAGGCTCCTTGGTGTGTGCTCGGTTCTCCTTGAGCTCCACCTAGCATATTAGGTTGAGAGGGGAAGGGGTGAGATTCAGGGAATCTCAATAGCTCATGCACTCAATCAAGTAAGCAATCAAGGCATATGACAAGTCAAAGCATGTGAATAAGTACTTAGCCATTCTCAAACTTCCAACACACATTGTACATGCTATGGAAATCACAACAATGCCAAAAATAAGCTCCAGGGACTTTTGGTCTAGCCTCACCCGAGTTTAGGGACTTTTGGATGGCCTCACCCGAGTTTAAGGACTTTTGACTTGGCCTCACTCGTTTGAGACTTTTGGCCTTGTCTCACCTATCTCAAGGGACTTTCGGCTTCACCTCACCCATCTCAAGGGACTTTCGGCACTACCGCACCCGAGCAAATCTCACATTTCATCACACAAGCATATTGGCATCAATGCATCAAAGCAATAGCATATGGCATATTCCATACAACAAGCATGTACATAATCATACAATGACTTTTACAACCAAGAATGCAACAAGAAAGAGTGAAAGAGAGAGCTACCTTTGGAGTCAAAGCCAACACTAGCTTTTCCTTTCAATTTCTCCTCTCCCTCCTTAGGTTCACAATCACACCTTGATGGAGGTGTTTCTCTTGAGCCTAGACACAATTAAAGAGCATGCAATTACTCTCTTAACATATAATCCTTCAAATCAAAGTCTCCTATATACCATAACTTAGAGTTCTCTTTAGAATGCCATTACCCCTTTCTCTCTCTCAAACTCCCATGGTTGTGGAAAACCATATTTTCAAAGAAAACACAAAGATTCAAAAGAGTTTTCCACTTTCCCTCTTCTGACCCATGCCCAAAAATCATCCATTTTCACAACCAAAACCGTAGAAAGAGAGGGCAAAGGGAGGGGATCAGAGTTCTAAAGAGAAATGGGAGAAGTTACCTTACCTTTCCCTTAATCTTCCTCTTTCTCTTGATCTCCCACACTCTCCACGCCTCTTTTCTCTCTTTGGGTCGAAGCTTAGGGGCAGATATGAGAGAAGAAATGAGTTTGGGCGTTTAATGAAGTATGATTCTCGCTATTTACTCTCTTTCAGACCGACTCTCGCTACGGCAAAAATTAACCTTCGCTATAGCGAGCTCGTGTAATCTGGCTTCGCTATGGCGAGGTGTAACCTTCGCTATGGCGAGGTGTAACCTTCGCTATGGCGAGATCACGTCAGTTCCCTTCGCTATGGCGAGATTTACCACTCGCTATGGCGAAATCGCGTTAGTTCCAGACTTCACTCTCGCTATGGCGCACGCTACGGTGAGCTACCCCCTGGTTTCTATATGGACTGCTGCCAGCACTCGCTATAGCTAGAATCGCCTTCGCTGTTGCGAACTAGCTCTCTCGCTGTAGCGAGACCGTTTCTCGCTATTGCGAGAGGACTTGGCAAAATTTCTAGATTACGAATTTTTCCAGCTTTCTACTTTCTTTCTTTTCCTTTTCTTTCTTTTTTCCCGGTTGTTACATTTCTACCCCTCTTAAAAAAAATTTCGTCCTCGAAATTTAAAAACTTACCTCAAGGGAATAATTCTGGATATTTCTGCCTCATCTCATCCGCCAATTCCCAGGTTACTTCCTCAGATGTCAGACCTCTCCAGATCACTTTCACCAGAGGAATGCTCTTGCTTCTCAGCTGTTCAGCTTAGCATCCACAATTCTCTCCGGTTTCACTACATAGGTAAGATCTTCCTGCAATTGCACATGCTCATATTCTATGACATGTGAGGAATCTGGTAAATACTTTTTCAACTGAGAGACATGAAAAACACTGTGTATTTGGCCTAGGTTAGGAGGTAAGGCTATTCGGTAAGCCACGGGTCTGATTTTCTCAAGGATTTCAAATAGACCAATATACCTAGGACTGAGCTTCCTTACCATCATTGATCGACCTACTCCCGTCATTGGAGATATTCGAATGAACACATGGTCTCCAACCTCAAACTCTAACGGCCTCCTATGCTTATCAGCATAGCTTTTTTGTCTACTCTGGGCCGTGAGAAGCCTCTTTCTTATTAAGTCTATCTGTTGGGTGGTCTGGTCCACAATCTCAGGTCCTATCATACTCCTTTCACCTACCTCAACCCAACACAGAAGGGATCTACACTTTCTCCCATACAAAGCCTCATAAGGGGCCATCTGGATACTGGAATGGTAACTGTTATTATAAGCAAACTCTGCTAACAGTAAATACGCATCCCAGTTCCCCTTCATCTCTAGCACACATGCCCTCAACATATCTTCCAATGTCTGGATGGTCCTTTCAGTCTGACCATCAGTATGGGGGTGATATACAGTACTAAACTGCAATTTCGTCCCTAAGGCATGCTGTAATGACCTCCAAAAGTTCGATGTGAACCTGGGGTCTCTATCCGAGACTATGCTATTGGGTACTCCATGAAGTCGCACTATCTCTCTGATATACAACTGGGCCAATCTATCCAGTGTATGAGTAGCCCTGATAGCTAAAAAGTGTGCAGACTTCGTCAGTCTATCCATAATTACCCAAATAGCATTGTGTCCAGAGGATGTCCTGGGTAACCCCATGACAAAATCCATGGCTATACTATCCCACTTCCACTCAGGGATATCTAGAGGTTGCAACAACCCAGCCGGTTTCTGATGTTCTATCTTTACCCTCTGACACACTAGGCATCTAGCCACATACTCCGTCACATCACTTTTCATCCCTGGCCACCAGAAAATTCTTTTCAAATCCTGATACATCTTGGTGGCACCTGGATGGATAGTATACTTACTCTTATGCGCCTCTTCTAGAATGCTTTCTCTTAACTCATTCTGACTAGGCACACAGATTCTCTCTCGGTATACTATCATACCATCCTCAGACACCTTGAAATCTGAGGTTTTACCTTGGGTAATCTCATTCCTGATCCGCTTCAGGAACTCATCCTCTCTTTGGGCATCTAAGATCTGGGTTCTCAAGATATTCTCAATTTGGGTTTCACTCAGATACAATCTACCCGATACCACCTGATAAGAGAGGTTCAACTCTCTGGACTTCTATAGGAGCTCCTGCTCCCTAATCATCATATGGGCTACATGGATGGTTTTTCTACTCAGGGCGTCTGCCACCACATTGGCCTTGCCCGGATGATATTTCAACATATAGTCATAATCTTTCAAGAATTCCATCCATCTCCTCTGTCGCATATTGAGTTCTTTCTGATCAAACAGGTATTTCAGACTCTTGTGGTCACTATAGATCTCTATGGTCGCACCATATAGATAGTGTCTCCAAATTTTGAGAGCAAACACTACGGCAGCTAACTCCAGGTCATGTGTGGGGTAGTTCTCCTCATGAGGTCTCAACTTCCTCGAGGCATATGCCACTACTCGGCCCTGCTACATCAACACACATCCTAACCCTTTGCCTGAAGCATCATAATAAACCACAAATGGTTCACCAGGGTCAGGGATAATCAGCACAGGGGCAGTGGTCAAACAGAGTTTCAACTCCTGGAAACTCTTCTCACATCTCTCATCCCACACAAATGGTGTATCTTTCCTAGTTAGCCTCGTCAGTGGTAAGGCCATTTGAGAAAAGTTCTGAATAAATGTCTATAATACCCTGCCAAACCTAGGAAACTCCCAACCTCGGTGATCGTTCTAGGTCTATCCCACTGTAACACAGCCTCAACTTTATGGGGATCAACCGCTACCCCATCTCGTGAGATCACATGACCTAAGAATCGTACCTCGGTCAGCCAAAACTCACATTTGCTCAGTTTGGCATACAACCTTTTCTCTCTCAAGGTCTCTAAGACTAGTCTCAAATGCCTCTCGTGCTCCTCAAAAGATCGGGAGTACACTAAAATATCATCAATAAAGACCACCACAAACTGATCTAGATACGATCTGAATACCCTGTTCATATAATCCATGAACACAGCAGGCGCATTTGTTAACCCGAATGGCATCACAAAGAACTCATAGTGCCCATATCTCGTTCTGAAAGCCGTCTTAGAGACGTCTTCAGTTCTCACTCTCAACTGGTGGTAACCAGATCTAAGATCTATCTTAGAAAACACAGATGCCCCAGCCAACTGATCTAACAGATCATCAATTCTAGGGAGAGGATATTTATTCTTGATGGTAACTTTATTCAACTCTCGGTAGTCTATACACAATCGCAAGCTACCATCTTTCTTTTTCACAAACAACACCGGAGCTCCCCAAGGTGAAACACTAGGGCGGATAAACCCTTTCTCCAACAATTCCTCTACCTGCTCTTTCAACTCAGCAAGCTCGATGGGAGCCATCCTGTAAGGAGCTTTGGACACCGGTCCAACACCAGGCACTATGTCTATAAGGAACTCTAATTCTCTCTCAGGGGTAGGCCACTGAAATCAAACTCTCTAGGGAAAACCTTCGGGAATTCCCTGACAACTGGGATCTCCTCTATCCCTTCTTCTACCTCGGCCTGAATAGAGAAAAAGACTAGAAACCCTTAACATCAACACCCTAAACATCTCTCAGCCTGGGTAGTAGTCATAAAAGATAACTCAGCTCCTACCCTAGGTATGGTCCCACAAGTAGGTAAGGAAATGGTTCGGTGTTCACAATCAAGTATTGCATTATTTACAGCCAACTAGTTCATACCAATAATCAAATCAATTTCATGGAAAGGCATACAAACCAAATCAAGAGTGGTATGACAGTGGTTAAATTGGACAGTGACATTTAAGCAAGTATGGGAAGTGACCACGTGGCCTCCAGTGGGTGTAATGACAGACAAGTCAAATGGCAAGACACTAACAACCAGACCCAATTTCCTCACACAATCATAAGATATGAACGAGTGACTAGCACCCGAATCAAACATAGCATCTACAGGAAAGCCATTCACTATCAGCGTACCTCGGATCAAACTGGGAGATACGCTGACTTCCTACTGAGTAAGGGTGAACACTCGGCCCTGGGTCTGTGGTCTAGGAGGAGGCGCTATCTCCATCTAAGAACAGTGTCTAGCAATGTGCCCCGACTTCCTACACTTGTAACATGTCATCGGAGACTGCTGGAAGGATGACTGGCCCCGAGGAGGTGGCACACCTCGCTGCGGCTTTCTATTCCATGGCCCTTTGCCTCTCCTCTTAGTACTAGGGGTCAAACTAGAACCCTCTTCTGGTTTCGGCCTTTTCAAATCTGGACCTCTCTTCTGACTAACCGTAGTCGCAGTAAGCATAATAACTTGCAAGTTAGTCTCAATCACCCTACTGACCTCTACAAGAGTATTAAACTTCCTGATCCGCTGTGGAGTGACTCTGTCGCTAATCAGGGGCCTCAAACCAGTCTCAAATTGCTCACATCTCCAGGGTTCATCATCATACCTCTGGAGGTAAGAGGAATACCGAGACAACTTGATAAACTTGGCCACATACTGATCCACAGTCATCTCATCCGTCTGTCTCAAGCCCATGAATTCCATCTCTTTCTTTTTCCTCACTGAACTTGGGACATACTTCTCATAAAATTCGACCAAGAAAGTCTCCCAAGTTATCTGTATATTCTTGGTCTCCATCAGGGGTTTCGCACTCTCCCACCATCTATCAGCTTCCTTCTCAAGCATAAAGGTGGCTAGCTGGGCTTTCTACTCAATGGTACAATCCATCACTGAGAATATCTTCTTAAGCTGCATCACCCAAGCCTCCGCCTTATCCGCATCTAATTCCCCATCAATTGAGGGTGGATTGTTCTGCCTAAACTGCTTCAATACTTTTTGGATAGGCATCTGGGTCGGTGGAGCAGCAGGCTCCTGGGGAGGTACAAGTGGAATGCTAGATGTAGATGGTTGAGGTATAGGGGCATCCCTTCTGGCTTTTTCTTGCCTAGCCAGGGTATCTTGCAGATGCATGATCATATCATGCTGCTGCTGGACAATGTACCTTTGTTGCTCCAGCATCTCTTGGTGCTGGCTCATCATGGCCTCATACCGATCAAGTCTATCCATGATGGCCTGCAGAGGATCCCTCGTCTCAATAGGAACCTCTAGCTCATCTCTCTGAACTCTGGGTAGTCTGCCTCTGCCTCTGCCTCTACCCCTGCCCCGTCTAGTTTCAACCATGTCTGAAAGAAATAGCAATCCTCAGTTCACAACACTATCACAAACACATATGCATAAGGATGCTACAACTTCCATGACCATTCACACCAAACACAAGCAATTCATATACTTTAAGAGCCTAAAATTGAGCAAAAGTGCCTGAACCATTGCTCTGATACCAAAAATGTGACACCTTAAACTACTACCGCTACCTAGCCTCTCACTGGGCTCGGTTCCACATGATTTCCAAAGAATCACTACTCTTCCGTGGCATTTGCATGCTATGAACCAGGGTTTCATATACTCATTATCTGCCCCGTGGGTCCTGTGAACCCATCATTCATCTTCTCTACTCAAACTCCACTTATACAACTCATACATAGCATAATACAACCCATAGGCCACGGGTATAGAGCCAAAAACTAGAAAATGCACTTTTCTCACTTGTGCCCAAAAGTCATATTTTGGCTCTAACTTTGGAAAATCATAATTAATTGTAAAAACATGGGAATGTAGCAAACTCTAGCTTTATGGAAAGCTCTAAGTGTCAAATTTACACTAAAAATCATTTCCAAATACAAACTCAGCGTTTAGACCATGTTTGACATCGAAAATGGGAGGAAGGTCCAGCTATCACTGTTTTTGGTGCAGCTTGCTGTCATGATTTTCAAAAATTCATAACTAAATCCAAAAAACTCCAATCTGGGCACACTATACTAATTTGGAAAGCTACAGATGTCTACTAGAGGAAACAAATAATTCTAAATCAGTTCAGTAGCTCCTCCACCCCCAAAACTGATGGAACAGTGACGGGGGTCAGAAGAGCTCCCTGATGCTGTTACAGAACTTCAAACGATTCAATCTCTCTCTAAAGACCTCCGATTTAGGTGCTTCCAGTTGGTACGGTCACTTTGGTTTTCTAGTTTATGTGTATAAAATTTCATGACAGTTGGACTCCATTTGGTCTATGTTTGACATGGTTTTCATTTCTGAACTACATGAACAGTACATGACCAAACCATAGATTTTCCCCAAATTCAACAATTCACTAAATATTCTCACGTCCTCCGAATATTACCAACTTTAGCTTCTCAAGAAGCTTTCTACAAACTCTAGAGGCATGCCAAATCTCATGGCCAACGGAGCTCATCCGATCATACTTTGACGGAGCTCTCAAAAATACCGGTTTTGGCATGTAACACCCCGAAATTAATTAAGGTGTTAATCATGGATTAAAGTTAGTTAAGAATAATTAATAGAGCATAATTGAGCAAGTTAGTGAATAGGTATTCTAGAGAGATAAATTGTTAATCTGGTTAAGAATTTATTTAGGATAGAGATTTACATCTAGGCCTAAATTAATGAATCATGATAAGAGGTTAATGGAGGCCCAATGAATTAGAGGTAGACCCAAACTAATTTAATGAGATAGAAGCCCAAGATTTATCTTGGATAGGCTCAATTAAGTGGCCCAATGATCCTTGTGCAGACCCAAGCCTTTGAACCCTTCAAGTTTGGCCCAAATCCCATTAAACTTCAGCAACCCAACACTTAAAAACTGGCCCAACAGAATTATGCAGCCCAACACTTAAAAACTGGCCCAATAAGCAAAATCTGAAACCCAATTGGATTTGGACTTGGAGCAAGCAACCCATGACCCAGCCTTTTGACCCAACGTAAACCCATCTAAACCCTAATGCTTCAGCCACACCTTCATTTTTCTGAAACTCAAGAGGCAAATTCGGAGGTTGAGAAGGAGGCTAGGGTTTGGGGCAAGATTTCTGCATTTTCTCACACTTAGAGCAAGATTTGGCCAAGGTAATAGTTATACAACTTAATCCCCTCATCTTTCTCTTTAATTTGGTCCAATTAGTTTTTTCATTTGGAGAGATTTCATTATACCCAAAATCTAAAAAGTGAATGTTTGGAGGTTTTCTTAGTGAAATTCGTAGGTTGAGGTTGGGGTTGGTATTAGGTGAACTTAAACCCCCCATTTTGATGCTTTTTTTGTTGGTTTGAGACCCTCATAGCTGATTTATATTATGGGTACTAATTCTATACAAATTTGCTTAGGATTTTGGGTGAAACATTGAGAATTCTGGTGGGAGACACTTGAATCCAAATTTGAGATTTGTGGTGGCTGTTGCAATTGTCTGCAAGTGAGGTAACCGGGGTTTACATTAATTCCATGCATGTATCTATTTTAATTTCATATTTGCTATATATGAATGATTTGAAATGTTGAATGAATTGGTTGACTATCTGTTGTATTATGATTGGACCTTGTGAGTCCATGGTGGAGCTGTGGTGCGGCTGCCACCCATGCATGTGCTACGATCGAGCACCGGGTATGATCAACCCCAGATGCACTGAGCCCTGGTTGTGCTCAATAGGGAGTAGGTGCCGTGGACGGGCCTCTCTCGATTTTAATGGCCTTTAACATGTTAATTATATGATTGCTAGTATGGGATAGTAATCATGATAGCCTAATTATTTCATTTGCTGAAATGACTGATATGATTCTAATATGGATTTTGATTTATGCATATATGTTGATTAAACTGGATTATATGATGGAATTGTTTTGGTTACTGAGATTTATATCTCACCCCGTGTTGTGGGATTAATATTTCAGGTGAAGGTTCCTCGGGTAAGGATAAGGGTAAGCAAGTGGATGAAAATCCATAAGCTTCAACCTATGGGGAGATGGCTACACTTGGGCTGACTTAGCTAGTATAGATGCTAATTTTGTATTCCTTAATATATAGCATCATCATGTATCTGCATTGCCAAGTGTAGGCTTGAACATTTGATTTATTGAGAATGTATGTACTAAAGGGTTAGACCCCCTCTTGACTTAGTATTTGATGTATGGACTCATTATTTCCGCTGTGATTGATGCTGACTTATAACATTGCTTATTAATGGAAATGTGACCCTTGAGATATGGATATGAACCCCTAATATATGGAGCCCCCATTGATTGATTAATTAAGGATAGATGTTGGTAGTTCATGTATAACCTGTTGTTGTTATTTTATAAACTTGCTAATAGAAGGTAATTAGAGGTAGGAAATGGGCATATAAGTTTTGAATTAGTAATGGAAGAATAGCTAAGTAAATAAGGTAGATAAATGCCATTAGAGCTATATAAAATGAGGGGAAGTGACCTTAGAGTGTCCCTAAGAAAAGAAATGGAGTGTAGGGGGCGAAACATAGTGAAACTAGTGACAGAAGGGAATCACGCCGCGGCCAAGAAGGCTTCGCCGCGGCCTAGGAAGTGACAGTGGCGAGGGATGCCGCGGCTTGAGAAATCTCGCCACGGCACGGAGTGAAAATAATCGCCCAGGGGGTGACAGAACGTAACCTCGCCGCGGTGCAAGAAGTCCCACCGCGGCGCGAGTCGAGAAAATTAATTAGGGAGGTTACAGTAGCAAAACTCGCCGCGACGCAGGTCCAACTCGCCGCGGCGAAAGTCAGGAAATTTCCTGAGAGTAACTTGGCCGCGGCACAAAAGTTTTGAGCCGCGGCGCAAGTATAAAAACTTGATTTTCGAACTCCAGAACCTAACTTAGCCGCGGCGGGAAGGTCCCAAGTCACGGCGCAGGTCCCCAGACTCCTATATTTGACCTAGAAACCCTAATTTCAGTAAGGCTAATGTTAGGGTATGGTATGGGGACATTGGTGAGACGTTTTGTGGGTTGAAATTGATTAATAGATGAATCCTAAACCTTAAATGACGGTACAAACCCTTTTATACATGTTCCCGCTATGGTTGTTAGTTGATGATCCTAATAGTATCAAGGTTTAAATTTCTCCTATATTGTCTTGATGTAATTAATTGCAACAACTCCAGACCTTGATAATTACTTATTAATTGAGTATTTAGCCATAATCACTGATATTAGAATTTAGGGTCGTCACATGGCACCCCAAAGGTCCAAAACGGGTCTAAATAGCCTCTCACACACTCTAGCCACTCATGGACAAGTTTAAAAGCATAAAACTAGGATATACAACAAGTCTATATGATCCAAATCAACATACATCCAATTCTCGCTATGCTACGGCCAAATATACACTACTACATCTATGCATAAAAAGGGGTAAAACCCTCATTTCTATTCATTTGGCTATAAACATAGGTCATACATCATCCTTTCATATTTATACACATGTTACAACCTTTACATCTCAAAAAGTTCAAAATAAACTAACATTCTCCTATACATGCTCCTAGGCTCCTTGATGTGTGCTCGGTTCTCCTTGAGCTCCACCTAGCATATTAGGTTGAGAGGGGAAGGGGTGAGATTCAGGGAATCTCAGTAGCTCATGCACTCAATCAAGTAAGCAATCAAGGCATATAACAAGTCAAAGCATGTGAATAAGCACTTAGCCATTCTCAAACTTCCAACACACATTGTACATGCTATGGAAATCACAACAATGCCAAAAATAAGCTCCAGGGACTTTTAATCTAGCCTCACCCGAGTTTAGGGACTTTTGGATGGCCTCACCCGAGTTTAAGGACTTTTGACTTGGCCTCACTCGTTTGAGACTTTTGGCCTTGTCTCACCTATCTCAAGGGACTTTCGGCTTCACCTCACCCATCTCAAGGGACTTTCGGCACTACCGCACCCGAGCAAATCTCACATTTCATCACACAAGCATATTGGCATCAATGCATCAAAGCAATAGCATATGGCATATTCCATACAACAAGCATATACATAATCATACAATGACTATTACAACCAAGAATGCAACAAGAAAGAGTGAAAGAGAGAGCTACCTTTGGAGCCAAAGCCAACACTAGCTTTTCCTTTCAATTTCTCCTCTCCCTCCTTAGGTTCACAATCACACCTTGATGGAGGTGTTTCTCTTGAGCCTAGACACAATTAAAGAGCATGCAATTACTCTCTTAACATATAATCCTTCAAATCAAAGTCTCCTATATACCATAACCTAGAGTTCTCTTTAGAATGCCATTACCCCTTTCTCTCTCTCAAACTCCCATGGTAGTGGAAAACCACATTTTCAAAGAAAACACAAAGATTCAAAAGAGTTTTCCACTTTCCCTCTTCTGACCCATGCCCAAAAATCATCCATTTTCACAAACAAAACCGCAGAAAGAGAGGGCAAAGGGAGGGGATCAGAGTTCTAAAGAGAAATGGGAGAAGTTACCTTACCTTTCCCTTAATCTTCCTCTTTCTCTTGATCTCCCACACTCTCCACACCTCTTTTCTCTCTTTGGGTCGAAGCTTAGGGGCAGATATGAGAGAAGAAATGAGTTTGGGCGTTTAATGAAGTATGATTCTCGCTATTTACTCTCTTTCAGACCGACTCTCGCTACGGCAAAAATTAACCTTCGCTATAGCGAGCTCGTGTAATCTGGCTTCGCTATGGCGAGGTGTAACCTTCGCTACGGCGAGATCGCGTCAGTTCCCTTCGCTATGGCGAGATTTGTAACACCATACTTCTAGGACTCAATTCATGCAATTCCCATGCCTCATCTTATGTTTGTTCTATGGAAATAATCTAGTGGCATAGGGAGTTATGAATTAAACTGCATTTCTCTCCGGGTAAAATTTTTCTTTCGGAGTTCCGTGGGCCATATGAATGCATCTATCATATTCTCATACTTAAATACATGAATATAGCTCATTTCCATCATCAAATTTGGTCTACAACTCATGGAAAGCAAAGGAACACATTAAAATTCATGTTTGCATTTTCGTCCAGAATTTCCTCTTTTCTGTCACAAACTTTGGAAAATCATAACTAAATCTATAAAAATAGAAATCATGTGTTCTTTGTCATTCTGGAAAGCTCAGGATGTCTACTTTACACTAAAAATACGTCCAAGTCACAGCATTCATCACACAGGATGTTTGACATCCAAAAATCTACAGACTCACTGGCTGCCTGGGCTGTGATTCAGGTTACTGATGCAAACTTCTGAAATTCATAACTAATTCTACAAAAATCGAAATCACAGAGATTCAGTCATTCTAGGAAGCTAAAAATGTTAACTTGACACTAAAAATAATTCCCAAATGAAACAGATACGTTTAGGTATATGGAACTGATGGAACAGTGATTGAGCTCTGGAGATGCCACTGTTACTGACAGCAAACTTCAAAAATTCATAACTCTCTGCTCGGACCTCCAAATGAGGTGATCTCGGTGGCCACAGAAAGCTTATGACCTCTAGTTAGTGTGTGTAAAATTTCATAAGCATTGGACACCATTTGGCCATCTAGTGACACGAAAATCAAATCTGCCAGTATGAACAGTGCACATACCAGAAACCATGAAAAATGCCAACTTTGAAAATTCACAAAATATTCCCTAGGTCTCCGAAAATTATGATCTTTAGCTTTCCAGAAAGCTCTTAATAAGACCTAATTGTATGCCAAATTTCAGGGCAAGACTAACTCATTTGGCCAAAATGTGGCATAGGGTTCCATTTTGGTCAATTTTGGCTCCATGTTGGGTACCAAAATTGCCAAATGGATTTCCTTTGGTCTTGGCACCTTTTGGGCAAGTTTAAAAGCATGTTTAAGACTTGGGGAAGCTGCCCAAATGGTTCCAAACCATTTGCATCTCATTTTGGCCATTCAACCCATACTTATACACATAATCACCAAACTTTACATTCTCATATCATGGCATTTCATACTCAAAACATGTGCTATTAGTCATACACCATACTCATTCATTTATCTATCACATAATATCATTTTTACATTTGTTCAAGGGGTCATAGACTATTTACAATAATAATATACATCATGAAGTCTCCTTATGAATCAAAAGACCAAAAATCAAGCATAAGGATGGCAATCTTCTTTCTTCAAGGTGGTTGGCTCCCATTGCCATGTCCACTTAGTCCACCTAGCATATTAGGACATTTAAGAGGAGGGAGTGAGATTCAAGAATCTCAATAGCTCATCTCCCATTCCATCACACATAATATGTGCAAACAAGTTTCACAAATGCATGCATGGAGAAAGTAGAAATCATAGGCATTTTAAAAACAACCTTAGCATGTGAATCAATCATACAAGACATTCAAGAGCTCACTAAGTGTTTGGATTGGCCTCACACTTCTCCTCATGGATGTTGGACTTGCCTCACCCATTCTTTGAGCACTTTGGACTCAACCATACTCTTGGGAGCCCACTTTGCTTTTGGGAGACACTTTACTTTGTCTCAACCAAGCTCAAGAGTTCTTGGCTCATCCTCACCAAAGGGAAGAGTTCTTGGCCTCTCCACACTCAAGCAAACTCATACAAACATCATGGATTCATTTAAAACATAACATGGCATCAAGGATCATGACATGTAAAGACATGCTAGCATACTTTTCAAAGCTTGAAAATACACACACACACATTCTAAAACAAGCTAAACACACATCCATGCATGAGAGAAGGTGGAGAGAGCTACCTTGTATACAAACATACACTTTTTCCTTAGCTTTCAAGCCTCCTCTTTTAGCCACACACCCACAAGTTGGTGGAGATAGTTTCACTTGGCCTAGACACAAATTATGGGAGCCAATTAAGTTCATGAAACAATTTCTAGGGCTATGCAACTTGCTTAAACCCTAGATTACTCTACAACCTCTATTATGGTCCATAAAGGCACCTAATGAAGCAACACCCCTCAAATAATTTCTAGGCCTCATTCTTTCTTTTCAAATATGATTCTTGACTCCTTTTAAGCCTCTTGCAGTCATCACATAATTAAAACAAAGGGCCTAACATTATGTTGCTTCCTTAGGTCACAATATGGAACCTAAAGCACCAACTCATTCTCTAAGCTTCCTAAATTTTTCCCAAGGTTTCCCCTCACATTCATTCATCATGTATGACTCAAAAATGGGCTTGAAACAATTTAAAACTCTCTCTAACTATGCCATTCTTACTTGGCCAAAAGTTAGAGCATAAATGGGATTTCATGGCTTCTTGATTTTTCCTTGATGGGGGAACCATTTAGGGAGGTTGTTAAGAGTTCTAGGAGGTCAAGGAAACACTTAAACAACTAAGGGAACTTATAGATTAAATCAGTTTTTACAATCCCCTTAAGTGCTCTACACTTTTCCAACTTATAGGTTCATGACTTTCCATGGGGTTTTGTTCATTTTATGGAGAAAGAGACATATGGGGGACCTCTTAGGGATCTTAGGAGCACATTTAAACATTCATTTAAGCCTAAGAACATTTATATAAAATCAGATTTGCAAAGGAGCATTTGGATCCCTAATGATTCCATTTTGTTTCCTAATGCTCCTTTCTTGATTCTATTGGTTCATTCTTAATCCTTGCCATCTAAAACCCCTAATCCCTCCATAAATTGGACAGAAAACAGCCCCTAAGAATTGGGCTCATGGTGGTCAAATTCGTGCAAGAGGAAGGGGGAGGGAGAAACTACCAAAGAATGAAAGTTTTACCTTGTTTTCTTGCTTCCTTTGGCTTGTTCTTCCACTTGGTTGGCTTACTCCCTCAATTTTCGACATTCCCCTCTCTGTTCTGCCCCAAAAACAGCACCAAACTCTCCATTAAAACCATAGAAAGAAAGCTTGAGAGGAGAGGAGCAAGGTTCAAGAAGGAAGGATATGGAATGTCTTAAAGTTTCTTACCTTTTTCTTGAATTTCTTCCTCCAAAATCCTCCTCCTCTTGTGCGCCTAAGGAGCTGGAGTTCTCTTTTGAAAATGGACAGAAGCAAGTCGGTTTAGAGAGGGGGAGGCAGAACGTGGCATATAAAGAAGAAGAAAGAAGCTTCCTTTAACACTTTAATGCCAATTTTGCCCTTCGTTCTTAGCATTTTCGTTTCTCCTTCGTTTTAGCTCCTTTTTGAGAACCGTCTTTTCCATCATAACAAAGAGGTTCCCCATTTAATAAAATGCCTTTGGAATCACTCAATTCGGAGCTAAAACCATCCCGAACGAATCGGTCAAAGTTCGGGTCAACCGACATCGGAAAGAGTACACCGGAGGGGCTTTACTGGTCCCGGGGCTTCCCATGGTTTTTGGGGCCTCTGAGAACCCTGGGCAACTCAAAATTTCCATTTAAAAAGCCCTCCTAGGTGCTTTTCCAAAATTACACTTATTTACGAAAATGCCACTGTCCTTTCGGCAAATTTTTCGAATTGCTCCGACCCCGGTTTCTGGGCAACTCAAGGCTCAAATCCTCATTTTCTATTATTTAAAATTTTATCCAAATTTTATTTGACCTTGAATCACTCATCTCAGGGGACTTACTTTGAAAACGTGCCCATTTCCATCGTTTAATGAAAACGGGACATTACAAGATTTACCACTCACTATGGCGAAATCGCGTTAGTTCCAGACTTCACTCTCGCTATGGCGCACGCTACGGCGAGCTACCCCTGGTTTCTGTATGGACTGCTGCCAGCACTCGCTATAGCTAGAATCGCCTTCGCTGTTGCGAACTAGCTCTCTCGCTGTAGCGAGACTGTTTCTCGCTATTGCGAGAGGACTTGGCAAAATTTCTAGATTACGAATTTTTCCAGCTTTCTACTTTCTTTCTTTTCCTTTTCTTTCCTTTTTCCCGGTTGTTACACTTCCCTTGCCACTAGTTTCCTTTCAAGCTCCCCTTCATGCAGCTCCATTCATTGTGTTACCTCTTCTTTGTTCCAGCCACGTTAAGATTGCATGGTGTTTGAACCTCATACTTCTCCAATTCAATTTACCATCCAAACTTTAATTGTCCATTGAAATTCTGCACACAAAAATTGGAAAGTATTTAGTGGAAATATTCAAAATTTATTTAAGATGAATTTAAGCATTAAGAATCAATAATTTGACAATTAATTCCTCAATTGTAAAAATGGCAAATTAAAATCAAATTCCACTTAATTAAATTCCTAGAGCCATAATTATACACTAAAACACCTAAATTAGGGGATTAAAATATATAAAATATCATGATTATCAATGTCCATAAACTCGAGCTAAATGAGCTAGAAAAGTTTTGTGAAAGAAAGTGAGGCATTTTCGTAATTTTTGGCAAATTCAGAAAACTCATAGAAAGGCTTTTTAAATAAAAAATTTAAATTTTTTAGGGTTTTCAGAGGACCTAAAAACCATAAGAACCCCCCAAAATAGTTGAATCCCTCCGGTGAGCGATTACGGCTATCAAATGACTAAAACTTTGACTATATGGTTCGAAATGGTTTTAAATTCAAATTGAGTGATTCCAAAGCAAATTTATAAGATTGAGAGCCTGAATATTATAATGGAAAATAAAAATTTTAAAAAGGAGTTAAAATGAGCTTAAAATATAAAAGCCAAGAAAAGGGACTAAAATGCAAAAGTAAAAAGTTGTTAAAGTGACTCCTCCCCTTCTATATAGTACGTGGCCCTCCCCCTTGGAGTTTTCTTTGTTTTCTTGACAGAGGAAGCATGTGGGGAGCATCTTATGGATCTCAAGAACTCATTTAAACTCTTAATTAGACCTAGGAATCATCACACAAGGTCAGATTTTACAAGGTACACACAAAATCCTTGAATTTGCATCTTGAAATCTAATTGTTATTTTGTTGTTTTCCTTGCATATTCTTATTCTTCTCTATCAAATACCTAAGGTTAATGTTTACTTGGGCATAAAAATCAGATCCTCCTAGGGTTCCTTTTGTGTGTCGAATTGGAGAAGAAGGGGAATCAAGAATAGCAACCATAGGATGAAATTTTATCTAGTTTTCTTGCTTATTTTAGTTTGAATCTTGCTTTCTCCAAGCTCCTCTCTTCAAATCCAAAATTTTCTTTGAATTTCTCCCTTGAATCAGATTTATAAACTTCATTTTAATCAAAGAAAACCATGGAGAAGGGAGGAGAGAAGGTGTGGATGAAGAAAAACATGAAAAATCACCATGAAAACATACCTTAAACTTGAATTTTCTTCTCTTCTTCTTCTTCCTTTGGTGTGCCTCTCTCTTAGGGTTTTTCTTTTGGTTTGGGGCTAAATAATCTGAAGTTAAATGACAGAGAGTGTGAGGTGTCATCTATATATAGGTGTAGAAAAGTGACTTTTTCAAAAATTTCAATTTTACCCTTCGTTCTTTGCATTTTCATTTCTCTTTCGTTTTAGCTCCTTTTTTAGAACCATCTTTTCCATTATGAAATTTAGGTTCTCAATTAAATAAAATACCTTTGGAATCACTCAAATCAGAGTTAAAACCTTCCCAAATAAATCCGTCAAAGTTTGGGCACACTAACATTGGAAAACATTCACCAGAGGGGATTCAACTGTCTCGGAGCTTTCCATAATTTTCAGGGCCTCTGACAATCCCGGAAAGCTCAAATCTTTCATTTAAAAAACTGTTCTGTATGAATTCCAAAAATTTCTCAAAATTACGAAAATGCCATTATGTTTCGTAGGATTTCCGTCAAAATTTATTTTTTTCATTCTAGCTCTGTTTTTTCTTCCATCTGAGGCTAGAATTCTCATTTTTAGGAGCTTAGAATGTTACCCAAGCTTTGTCTCATTTATACATATTTTTAAAATTTTGTCTCAATGATCACAATTTTTGTCTCAACGATTCACTACCACATAATGTTTTAATAATGCATGTCATTATCCACATGGCATCCACCTCATCACACCACTTAACTAATGTTTATAGACTTAACAGATTTAATAAAGAATGGGTTTTTATAAGACAATATAAAATCTTTGGAGACCATTTTGAAATAATAAATAAGGTTAAGAGACTAAGTTACTATTTGACAAAAAAATTGGTTTTTAAGTACTGATTACATATAACAAAATAGAAGCTCCACATATACTTTTAAACTTAAAATTAATATTTTGTCATGTGTCACGTTATCTTTCATAGATAGTTTTTATGTGGCTGTGGTGCTACGCTTAGATTAAATAAGAAAGTTTTGCATGTACTAAGAGCTCATTTGGTATGAGCTATGTAAAAGTAATTTCATTATATAGTTTCTGTATCACTACTCAACACTATTTTATTCTTTATCTAAAGTAAAAGTATGAAAATTATTTTTATTTTTAAAATTATTTTTTTCATTCCCCTTATGATTACATTCTGCATATTAAACAAGATCTAAGTATATATATATATATATATATATCTAATGATTAAGATTTATTTTATGCAATGAACTTTATACAACAACAACAATAATAAAGCTTTTTCTCACTAAGTTGGGTCAGCTACATGGATCAATCGATGCCATAAACACCTATCATAAATCATATTTTTAGACAAACCATTTAAATCTAAATCTTTCTTAATAATTTCTCCTATAGTTTTTCTTAGTCTTCCTCTACCTCTAATTATTAGACTATTCTCCATCTCATCTACTCTCCTAACTGGGACTTCTATAGGTCTCCTCCCTATATGACCAAACCATCTAAGTCTCGATTCTACAATCTTTTCTACAATAGGTGCAACTTTCACCTTCTCTTTAATACATTCATTTCTAATCCTATCTCATCTAGTGTGGCCACTCATCCACCGCAACATTCTCATCTCTACAATATTGAACTTATTTTCTTGTTAACTTTTTATTGCCCAACACTCAGTTCCATACAATATTACAGGTCTTATAACTGTGCAATAGAATTTACCCTTAAGTTTGAGTGGTACTCTTCTATCACAAATAACCCGAAGCACTCTTCCATTTCATCCACCCTGCTTGAATCCTATGCTTTACATCTTCTTCTATTTCCCCGTTATGTTGTATGATGGATCTAAGATACTTAAATCGTGTGACTTGTGGTAGGATATGTTCTCCAATTTTTACTTCTACACTAGAAGTGATGTGCCTCTTACTAAACTTACACTCCATATATTTCATTTTACTTCTACTGAAATGAAATCCATGAGCTTCCAAAGTTAGTCTCCACCTCTCCAACTTCTCATTCATTTCCTCTCTTGATTTTTCAACTAGGACAATATTATCTGCAAAAAGCATGTACTGTGGCACCGACTCTTGGATATGTTCAATAAGCACATCTAAAACTAAAGTAAAAAGATAAGGCCTCAAAGTTAACCTTTGATGTAGACCAATAGTTCTCAGAAAATCTTCCGTAAGTCCACCTTTTGTTATTATGCTAGTTGTAACCTTATCATACATGTTTTGGATTGCTCAAATATAAACTATACGAACTCCTTATTTCTACAAAGCCTTCCATAGAACCTCTCTTAGCACTCTATCATATGCTTTTTTCTAAATCGATAAACCCCATGTGTAAATCTCTTTGATTCTCCCTATATCTCTCCATTAATCTTCACAACAAGTATATTGCTTCCATAGTTGACCTTCCTGGCATAAAACCAAATTGATTCTCTGTAACTTGACTCTCTTTCCTTAACCTTCGCTCAATTACTCTTTCCCATAATTTCATAGTGTAGCTCATGAGTTTAATTCCTCTATAATTTGCATAATTTTGAATGTCCCCTTTACTCTTATAAATAGGGATTAAAGTATTTTTCCTCCACTCGTCTGACATTCTCTTAGAGCTCATAATTTTATTAAATAACTTTGTAAGCCAACTTATCCTTTCACTCCCAAACCCTTCCATACTTTAATGGGTATATTATCCAGTTCAACTGCTCTACCATTTTTCATTCCCTTTAATGCTTCTTTTACCTCTACCTCACAAATCTTATGATAAAAAATATAATTTCGATCCTCTTCTTTAGTGTCTAGCCTATCTAATTGCAATAAAATCTCGTGCCCTTCATTAAAAAGCCTAAGAAAATTACTCTTTCATCATTCTCTGATATCTCGTTTCATGACCAACACTTTCCCTTCTTCATCCTTAATGCATTTCACTTGATCCATGTCTCTTATCTTTCTTTCCATACTTTTAACTTACTTGTAAATACTTTTTTCTCCAACTTTAGTACCTAAAGATTGGTATAACCCATCAAATGTCCTCGCTCTCACTTCACTCACTGCCTTCTTAGTGCCTTTCTTAGCTACCTTATATTTTTTTCAATTTTCATTACTCTTACATAATGACCACACTTTATAACACTCTCTTTTAACTTTAACCTTATCTTGCACGCTTGCATCCCACCACCAAGATTCTTTATCCCTAGGTCCAAAACCTTTTGATTCACCTAATATTTTCTTTGTCACCTTCCTAATCTCTTTAGCCATTCTATTTCACATATCGTTGGTACTTCCTTATATTTTCCAAGGTCCTTCCTCCACAATCCATCTCTGCAAATTCTTTTTTTTTATCCCCCTTTAGTTGCCACTACTTAGTCCTTAACACCATATCTTCACCTTTGCTTTTTACTCTCCTCTTAATTCTTACATCTATAACCAAAACTCTATGCTGAGTAGTTAAACTCTCTCTAGGTATAACTTTGTAATCCATGCAAAGTTTTCTATCCGATTTCTTTATAAGAAAGAAATCAATTTGAGAACATACCCTTCCATTTTTATATGTGATAAGATGTTTCTCACGCTTTTTAAAATAAGTGTTAGCCAATATAAGATCGAATGCTAATGAAAAGTCTAGAATAGTTTTATCCTATGCATTTACTTCTCCTATGCCATGTTCTCCATGAACACCTTCATAACCTGAAGGTACACTTCCCACATGACCATTTAGATATTCTCCTAAAATAATCTTTTCTCCTAATGGTATTTCCTGAACTAAACATTTTAAATCCTCCCAGAACTTTATCTTATGATATTCTTCTAACCCTACTTGTGGTGCATAAGCACTAATAATATTAAAGATTTTCTTTTCTACTACAAACTTTAATGCAATGATTCTATTTCCTAACCTTTTGACATCCACCACAGCATTTTTCCAAAACTTATCTACAATTATACTTACCCCATTTCTAAATTTAGCTTTACCAGTGTACCAAAGTTTAAAACCTGAAGTATCTAATTCTTTCATTTTTTCTCCTACCCATTTAGTTTCTTGTAAACATATAAAATTAATCCTCCTCCTAATCATAGCATAGTATCTACTATTTCCATAGACTTACCCATAAGTGTACCTATATTTCAAGTCCAAAACGAATTCTACTCTCATGAACTAGCTTCTTTAGCCACATTCGTTCACGAAAATGTGAAAATCCTTGCTTATTTTCACTACACCCAGGCGTCGATGCAACGGCTCTTGCTCACTTATCATTGTACTCGAGCTATACAGCGCGTTACTTTCGGGTAACGACCTAACCTTACGTCTAATATATCAATTGTCCATGTTATAGAGATTCGACAAAGTTTTATGTTGGCTGTCGACTGCCTAACACAACCCTCCTCTTTTTTTTGGGCTTGGGACCGGCTATAAAAAATAATTTACATCAAAGTTCATCATAGGCAGAGTTTTCGTCATAGGCAGAGTTATACAATGAACTTTATGTATAAATCAAATTCTAATTGTTGAGTATATGTGTATACCTATTGTAGACCATGACTTATTTAGCTTTAAAGCAATAAAAAAGCAAAAAACTTAATAGGAAATAGTGAAATACTCTTTAATAACGTATCACAAGGCATATTATCATTTATGACATAAAAGGCACGTTGTTTAAGATTTGATAACAATTTATTTTTTATTACATATTTTTTTTGTTTTGAACTCTATACATTAGTGTAGTAGCCAAAACTTACATTGTGCTAAATATTTTTTTATGTCTTTTTATATAAATAAGATTCTAAAAAAATTGCGTATTTATTGCGCATGTTGTGTAATTTAATAGGTTATCTATTGCAATACTTTTTCAAAACAAAAAAAAATATAACCTGAAAATACAAATTATGCGCATCTAAATTTGCATCGTTTAAATTAAATTTAAATGATTTAAATTTTATAAAAAAATTATATTTTGATACAAAGTATCGTTTTTTTTGTAATTGTTAATTATAAAATTTTTTTATTTTATATTTTGCATCTTATAAAATAAAAAAATTAAAATTTATATATATATATATATGTATAATTTAGATCATCCAAATGGGATGCGTGCGCATCCATGATCCAGTTCTGAAATTGAACAATACCGCTCTTCCAGTTGTCAAGCATATATTGATCGATTACTTGCAGAATCCAATACTATAACCTTTAATTGAAGCACTATCGGAGCATCCTCCCAGTGATAGATAAACAGTTAAATGCCATAAAGCATTTAGGTGTAAACATTTAACGTCACTGGAGAAATACGCGTTAACATCCAACGAGCTAAATATTTTTATACAAAACTCCTGAATTGGGATACTTGAACTTCAACTGGAGATAATATCCTTATACAAGTAATTCCTGAATTCTATCCTATGCCTTCGGAATATAGTAAGTTCTATAGATGGTTTGGTTGCCCTAGCCAAAGTTTAAGTACTTCTGTCTGCTACAAACTTATAATACCTCAAAATGTGAAGTTATAAATCCAAAGCAGTGCTTTAAGAGCACGAAGAGTATCAAAGACCTTTGAGAAAAAGGGAAGCAAAAGCCTCCATTTCAGGTCTGTCCAACACCATCCCAATCTCAATTCCTCCAGTACCATTCCTGCTTTCCGAAAGAGAAAATGCTCCTGTCGCCTCTATAGAAACCATCTCCACCTTCTTGGGCCTTCCCCACCCAAAATCATTACTATAAACCTCAAACCGTGGTGACCCTGCAGTTGAGAACATTCTATGACTTCTATTGAGCGCATAATTTTCCATATCTGAAATCCATCTTTCTGCTTCACTTACCACTCCATCCTCCAATTTCTTCAAAGCTTCACTTATGGCCTCATGAGCAGTGAGGAACCCATCATTCCCTAGCAAGCTCTTTGTTTCAGCCACAACCTTTGGCCCCGCAATGCAATTTCCAAAATACGTCGGCGGAATCGGAGGATCCAAACGAGACCTGCAGTCCACACTAAATATGAACAGCACTTTGTTTTCCTTTGTTTGTTCTGCTTTGACTAGGCATTCCAACACATAAGCACATGTTACTGAAAAGGTAGATAGATGAACCTTCTTATTCAGCTTAGAGTCCGCAGATTTCTTAAGCTTTTGAATATTCGATGGAGTCAATTCAAACGTTCCCCTTACTGGTTTCTCTTGATTTGTCTTCTTCGCATCCCACACCATCAAGCTTCTGTTGTTTGGTCCACCCTGCTTTAACCAAGTATTCGCAAATACCTCAGCAATCCCAGTCGGGTCTTTGATCGCATACTTGTCATAGAATGGCATTAGGTTCTCGGGTAATGATGAAGCCGATGATGATTCTCCGAGTTTAGAGCAGATATAAGCCCATGATTTCATGAAAGAAGTGGATGATTTTCCATCCATGACTGCATGGTGTGTGGTTATCCCAATAGAGAACCCAGAGTTTGGAAACAGAGTGATTTGCAAACCCATGATAGAAGCTTGTTCATCGGAAGTGGTCAAGTGAGGTACGAGCAGGTGGCTTTCCTCGGCTTCAGAGAAATCAAAACCTGAAAGATGGTTAAAATCTGCGTCCGATTCGGCAATAGTGAGTGAGACAGCGTCACCGGGGACGTAAGTGATGATGGGTTTGAGGGAGTGAGATGGCCATGTGAGATTGCCGGCGAGGGGAAGGAAGTAGTGGAGAGCGAGAGAGAGGGAATGCTTGAGTTTTGGAAGAAGGGAATGGTAAAAGGAGGATGGAGGGTGGGGAAATTCGTAGAAGAAAAGACGCTCAACGGGTGGGAATCTCAGCCACAGTATGTCGAAAAAGGTGAGAGGGAGAGAGGTTGCAGATGCGGTGGAAGTGATTGGTGCCAGTGGCGGTGCCACCCGGCAAACTTGAAGAACGTTCACGGATGTTGGCTTCGCCATGAGGAGAAACAAGAGGACTTCCAATTTTAAATGAGGATGAGAAGATAAAAAGATTTTATGAAAACAAATATAATAATTTTAGCCAGAAATATAATTTTATCCCAAAAGTTTAGGTGGTATATATTTTGTCGTAAATAATTATTTTATATTATATATTTATTAAAACTTTTAATATTTTCTAAAAAAACTAATATTATTGATTAAATTAACAAAAATTAATAAAGTTTTGTTATAGATATGCTGGATAAACTATAAGTTTTGAATTAAGAATTTTATTAGTTTCGATTATTAACAAGAGTATTTGCAGCATAATAGAAGGTTAAAAATAAAAACATAGAAAGTATGTAGTTTATAAGTTTAGATAGTAAAATATTTATGTAAATACATAAACTTGATTTTAACCGTATTTTTCACCTTCCTAATAAGTTTAGATTTTTTCAATTTAAAAAAAGGGAATAAGTGAAAAAAAAAAAGGAAACCATTTCATTCTTTTACGTCATTCATTTTTTTTTTACCATATATAATACACCATTGTAAAAAAAATTATATGCCTAAACTAATATTTAAGAGAATTTATTTATTTATTTTTTAAATGCACGCTCTTAAAAGTAACCCCAAGGAGGAACTTTAGTCTCGTGTCAAGTGAGATCTGACCTATAATGGCGTGGCAGAAATCAGTCTCGTTTAGCGTTCGATCTGATTTATAATGGCGTGACACGAATCGGGTTCGTGCATGTGACAGGTCGCAAGTTCCTGATAAGCACGAATCGAATTCGATCCTGACTCTAAAAGCATACAAAAATGTGGTTCTCTTTCTCTGGGTATAATTTTAAAAAAATCACATTTAAAAACCCAAAATCTGTAAAATTTATAACAAAAACTTTTAAAAATTAAAATTATCTCTAAGGAATAAAATTACTACTACTTACTGTTAGAATTTTAAAGTGTTACCATGAAATCTTAAAAAGAATTATTTAAATTATAAATTTTTTAAAATTTTAAAATAATTTTTAAAAATTTAATAACAAGTTTTGTAAAAATTAATAGTAATTTTGACTTTTAAGAATATTTTTAATTTTTTAAATTTTTTATCATAAATTTTACAAAATTTAAGTTTTTGATAAAATTTTTCTTTGAAAAAAATTGTAATTCTCAGGTCATATTCTTTGCAATGCTCAATCTAGAAGCATCTGCTTTGTCTCTTGCATCTGATTTTTGGATTTTATTTTGAATTATATTATATAATCATTTAATATTCGTTAGTGAGTTTACGAGAACCACTTTAAAAAGTTGTTTTGAAATTCGGTATCTGTTAAACACGAAGGAGAATTAGTTTCTTCGAAACTGTCATAATGAAGACTTTTCCTCTGCTTCCGGAGACCTAATCGATGAGATCGCTTTGAATTCTAAAATTAGGATGCATTGCTTTGCCGCTCTTTTTATTTTAGCGTAAATTAAACTTTTTTAAAACAAATTTATAATTATATAATTATTTTAATTTAAAATTTTTTATTAAGCTTTTCTAAAATCAAAAAATATATTTCTTAATAATTAAAATTTCTTTCATAATAGAAATAAATTATAATTACATATATTTTTATCAAAATACTCTTATATCTATTAGTTATCTAATATCAAATATTAATTATATATTTAACTAATATAAATATAATTAATTCTTTAAATTTAGAACAAATGAAATTATACTTTTTAACACAAAATAAATAATATTGAAGTAAGAGTTTTAAAAACATATTTTAATAAGTTATAATTTTTATAAAAAAGTAATTTTACTTTTAAAGATATTGTGGCCATATTTTAGCTTTATGAAAATTTATACATATTTTTATAATAAATAAAATGATTGTATATATCCTACTGCTCTCCAGAACGTCAAAATGAGAATCCTATATCCTACTGCTTTTGGGTAGAAAATAGCAGTTGGTAGAGGCATTCAACGATCACAAGTTTAATTAATTGATATATCCTACTGCTTTCCAGAACGTCAAAGAGTAGAAAGCACGAAATATTTCATTTATGAGGCATATTATTATTTATTAGAAAATAGTGGCTTTCCCAAATTACATTTTTGTCAACTCATCCTTTCATATAAATAAGAAATCACATGGTTATGGACCCACGAGTTTCTTTTACTCGGATGATGCCTTAGAAGAGTAAGCCATGATTCTCTTATTGTATTTTAATAGTTTTGTAAAATAAATTCTAAAATTTAATTTTGAAAAAGAAAAATTCATTTCAATAATTTATTTTAAAAATAATTTTGAAACAAAAAAAAAAGCGTTTTTGAAAGATTATGTTGAAATTTTGTTTTAAAAACAGTGTGGCACTAAAATAAGAGCAATTGGTAGTCGGGCGAAGAAGTGGCTCCCAACTTCAACAACATATTTCAATATTATAAATCAGAGGAAATTATTTCCTTGATTTTCAACACATATTTGGTGAAGGAGATCAGTTTGAAAATTTCTTAAATGCCCATAATTCAAAGACGTCACGGGACGAAATTGCACAAATCCATTCAGTGAAAAGGGTTTATGGATTTTGACCTAAAACGAAGAAGATTGTGCTCTTGAAAACCCAAACATGCTGACCTTTCCAGGCTGAAGCTTTAGAGGGATTCAAGACGTTTGACATGGAGACATTCTATTGAGGTATTGTTTAGACCGAGAGGAAGGAAAAGGAAGAAAAATTTTAAGTCAGTTAATTTCTTTGAATAGATTTTAATATAGTATTCATAAATTCATTAAAAAATAAATGAATAATCTGATAGAGATAACTAAAATTATTTTTGACGCATATGATATGAGGATTGTTTGATATTTTGTTTACCCATTGTGCTTATAATTATTTAACATTTTGAATGAGTTATATTTGAGATCAAGAAAGAAGTTGAAAATAGTCCTGTGTAGTTTTAATTTGCCAACATATAAGATTTTAAGTCTGCTTAACTCATATAATAAAATGAAAATTTCTCAATAAATGTAATAATTAAAAAAATAAACATGTTTAGGAATTTACACTAACGATAGATATAATATTTAACGTCTTCAATTATATAATAAATCAATAAAACAAAGTTTCAAACTTGTTATCTGACACTTTTAAAAACATATGCAATAGTTAAAAACATTTCTTACAAAGCACTTAAAAATGACGTTCAATAGAAACAAGATTGCTACAGTGTGGTTTATTAAGTTTTCTACTTTGGTTACGTTCCTGAATAACTATTTCTCAATGAAACTCCATCTGCTCCATGACATGGAGAGAGTTGATGTTCCCTGCTATGGCTGTATGCGTAACGTTATCACGAATGTGAGGCTGGCCGATTCAGTCATGCAGTCATATTGATCTTTAAGTTGTCCCTTGGATACTTTAACCACAATCACCTACAACTCAGATTCTTTGCAAATCCGAGTAGGATGTACATTGTATGCATCCCAAATTTAAGCTGTTTAAATTAAATACATTGTATGCATTTCAAATCTAAGTTGTTCCGCTTAAATTTGGACGGTTTAAATTTTATGAATTTTTTTATATGAAATATTTTTGTATAGTTATTAATTATAAATTTTTTTTCATTTTGCATCTTATAAAATAAAAAAATTTTAAAACTTAAACATAATTTTATATAAAATCTACAGATCAGATTTAGACAATCCAAAGGGCTCTATGCACAACATCCCTGCGCCAATCATCTATAATTAGACCATTATCCTTTTTTAATTTTTATCTTTTATAGATATATATATTTATTTGATAATATAGCTTAAATCTTTTACAAACTAGCTAAAGTCCCTTCCTCGAAACTAAATTGTTAAAATCAAAGATTATCACTAAGTCAAACATTTTATTTGATGTTGCGCAAAAACCGTTATCAGTATTTTTTTTTAATTCTAAAAATGGGTATTTATAATAGGCCTAGCTTTGTTTAGAGGTAAACTAATATCATCTATAATTAAACCATTATCTTTTATCTAATTACTAGAACGTGGTTCATGCACAATGCACGAAGACCTAGAAAGTATAGAGGAAATGTTTAAAAAAAAAAAGAGAAAAAAAATACAAATAAATAAAAATGTCTTGTCAAGATAAGCCATAGACCATATATTTTTTTAAAAAAAGACAAATCATAAATAAGTTACAAAAAAAATTGATTTTTACCATAAATATAGATTATTGTTTATATATAACCAAATTATTCAACTTAAAATCATAAAGTTATTTTCAAACCATGTGAGTTACTTACTGCCATTATCATAATCAAGCACTCATTGCTAACTCAAAAATTATACTAGTCATTTAGGGTACAATCTTATTTCTTTACAAAAAGTGGACATCAAAAGTCATAATACGAATAAAAGACTTCATGATCATAAACATCTTCCGATGCGGCAAGAAAGATAACACTCGATGGCTTTCATGACTCGATTGTACTGTGTGCCAAGTGTCACATCCACTTTTCACGTGTTTTAACTCATAGTTCTCATATTACAATCATAAAAAAAACTCGGTTGACGAAGTCTTAAATTCCAGGATATAAAATTTAAGATTATATTGATAAGATCTTAAATTTTAAAAATTTTTATTAGTATATTTAAAAAATTTTTATTTTATATTCATAGAAATATAAATTTATGACTTTGTCATTCTAATTACCATTCAAATTTATATCCTATGGTGAAGAAACAAAAATTACCATAGTTACAATTTTCTTATATTTTTAAACTTATTTTTGTGAAATTTTTTCCCATCAAATAATGTCCGAAAATCATAAAATTTGGCAAGATGACTTCTTATTATGTTAATTATAAGCCACTAAAACAATTTTTGAAAACTTTTATGGATAATCCCTTAAGCAACGCAATTTAGACTACTACTCTGTTTGAACTTGCTACACACTATCCCTTCTGTTTTTTGACTTCATTACCCTATCTAATGAGTTCAAAAAATTATAAGATTTTCTAGATCTAAGTTTATATGTATTGGCTACCTCCCCATAAAATTTCATGCATTGACTCCTTCATTTACCTATTTAACAAGATTTATTATGACATCCGCTCAAAGCTGTCCCATACAGAAGCTAAGTTATATCAGTACACTGTTTTCTTGATCTAACCTGTTCCAATAATCTTGTAACTTTCCAGAACCTTAGCCCAAAGGATGGAGAACATATTATAAAAATTTAGACTTAGATATCCCATGATAATGATAATCAGTTTCATGCAAAAATAGTAATTAGAGTTACTCTCCCATATAAAACAACACTCCAGTTAAACATCGTTGTCAACTCACATTAGAAGTCATACGCATACCATAATCCTATAGTTGCACAACAGAGGATTACAAAACAATGTAACATACTCAAGACTAAAATTATGCTTTAACATTTGGCACTACACAGAGAATTTACAAAACTAGTTATAGGGACAACACATTAGTTTGTTATACGGCCTGTCTGGTTTCTACTTGTTTAGCTTCGTCTGAGGTATAACTAACACCTGAAAATGGTTAACTTTATAATGAGATAAAATCTTAGCAAATAGCAGTGTATTCAAGGAGCATACATATGGACAGCATGGATTACTATCCAGGATACATTCGATACATACTTCGGTGTCAGAGCACGTAATGTCTAGATAATGGCATATTCTCATTTGTTAGGCTACCATGCTTTGATTATTAGCCAATAAAAATAATCTAGTACTCATAAGAGTTGCCTTAGTAAGCATACATGCAACCATACACAGCATAGGAACTTCGAGAATTCATCCAGTGCAATAACATAAATAGCAAAATGAATACAGTGTTAACTACCTATTTCGTTATTGTTGTTCAGTCAAGTTGTTCTTTAGTCCCTGTTGTTCCAATTGCTCCCCTAAAATTTCAGTCATATATTACCATGAATAAGAGCTATGAATGATCAAAGTTTAAATTAAAACTAAGCTACTATCTCTTCTCACAATGGTCTTAATTTTCTCCTGTTAGTTGGAAGTTAGAGTTCCTAATTCATAGGCGTTTACGTTTTTGTTTCTCTTAGTCTCATTCATTAAGTACCATTTGGATTACTTGTGTGGGATTCACAGCCCTAAACTTTAGTCCTTATCATGCCATTTTCCTAATTGAATAGGAAGCATCCCTAAGGCAAAACCTCATGGTTAATACATTCATATACATGTACTCCCTTCATTTTTCTCTCTCGGCCTCATGTGGATTCAAAGGGGAAAAGTTTAGTTTCTTACATTTAAGTATCCATAGCTTCCTCCCAAGCTTCTCTAGTATTTATTCCTTCCAAACTTCATGGCTATCCTTATAACAAAACATCTTAATTTAGAATTTCAACCAGTGGAAGTGGTAGGATTAAGGAATTTAGGAGTTTTCTAATACTTACTTCTAGTGAATGCCCTTGAACTCCCTTCTTAAGTTCACGATTCGTCCTTGCCTTGCAGCTCCCTAGTTGTTTGAATTTGTGTTCCCTTCTTCGCCTTCTCTTTTCAGCCTAAGTGAATCAAAGTGAGTGGTGATTGCCACAAATGGACAGCTCATGCTTCCCCACCATTAATTTGGTCCACTTAAGTGCTTAAGCATTCATTTTCTCCATCTCTTGTTCGGTGCAAGGCTAGGTGGAAACATGCATGTATCTTATTCCCCACTAAGCTCTATATGAAATTGATGTCTAATTCTCACGGTTGTACACTCCAATTGCCATTAACTGAATGCTATTTGAATATGCGTACATATATTTGGTGTAAGCATGAGGTGTCCTTACTTAGTTTATTTAATTCTTCCTACTCCATTTTTCTATTCAGTTGCTAAGCTAGGTGCCCTTTCCTTAGATTATGCAACTTCTTATTAATTTCCTACCTAATGCATAGATTGCATATGGCATTTTACTCCAACGGTGATGCAAATGAGGTCACTAATCGAAATACTAATTGAATATACATATGGGTGGATGGTGCAAGCATGAGGTGGAAAGGGGTTTTGTTTGATTTAATTCCTCCTACTTCATTTTCTTGTTTGGTTACCATGCTAGGTAGCTTCCTCTCCTTGATTACAAATTAACGTTGCATTCTCCACTACCTCCTAGCCATCCTACGGCTAAACACACAATTTAAAACCATTCGAAAGGCATCCACATATATATATATATATAGATACGGTTTGCATAGTGAAGCATGAGGTGTCCTTGTTGTTCATTAACTCCCTTTCTTTCATGGCCCCACTCCAATGTCCCACTAAGTGCTCCTTCTTATATTATTTAAGCATAGTCAATCTCATGCAATGTCTTACTAATTCCCATGGCTAAATATAATTCTAGGTAACCAAGTGAATGCCTATACTCTTTGAGTGGTGATAGTGTCAAAGGGTTGTAATTAAAATAATTAAAATCCTTTCCTTCCATTTCCTATTTTGTGCTAGATAATGTGGCAGTCTATTGGTGGTTCTTTCCTATCTAATACCATATATAAAACTATAATTTTTCTATAGCTAATAAGATGCACATTAACTAAATACTATATATATATATACATGGTGCGAGTGTGAGGTACGAGTGTTTTATTCACCTTGATCTTCCTCATTTTGCTCTATTTAAATGAGTTAACTCTTTAATTAATGTGGATTACATTAACCGTTATGAAAATTTTGGATCGTGACACCAAGGAACATTATGCCATTGGAACAGATCATGAATAAGTGATTTTATTCCTTATTAATCTCAGTGTCGTACTTTACTACAACTTTCCAAACTAGAATTCAGAAAATACCACATTTATTTGAAGTAAAGGTAGGAAAATTGTCACGTAATTACACCTTGTGGAAAACATGTTAACCCGTCCAAGTTGGAGCTTTTAGAGGGATTCAAGACCATTGACAAAGAGAGAAGCAAAGGCCTCCATTACATCTTTCTGCAACACCAAACCAATCTCAACCCCTCCATTACCATTCTTGCTATCTGAAAAGTATATTGCTTCTGTCCTATCTATTGACGCCATCTCCACCTTCTTCGGTCTTCCCCATCCAAAATCGATACCATAAACCGCAAACTTTGGTGTCCCAGCAATCCCAATTATCTTATCATCAGGGCTGAAACCACTAAGCAATAGTGAAACCAAACTTTCTGCTCTACCCAGCACGTCATCTTTCAGAGTGTCCATAGCTCCAACCATGGTTTCCACAGCTACAATGAATCCATCTTTTCCCAGTAGTTCTCTCGTCTCTACAACTGCCATAAGAGCCACAACACAGTTCCCAAAATAAGTTGGAGAAAGGGGTGATGTAATCCATTAATGCACATGGTCTATGACTTCTTAGACATGTGTAATTATGATAATATGTGATGTATAAATGAATAAATATGGTGTGTGAACCTTAGAATGTAATTTAGGTATGTAATGCCAAGATAAACTTTTTGAAAGCTTGATGTAAATTGGTCAAAATGAGATGCATAAGGTTTGGGACCATTTGGGTAGCTCACACAAGTCTTAATCATACTCTTAGACTTGCCCAAAAGGTTTTAAACTCTTAGGAAAGCCATTTGGTTACTTTGGTATCCTATATGGAGGCAAAATTGACCATAATAGAATCCTATATCACTTTTTTGGCCAAATGAGCTCTTCTTGATATGAGATTTGGCATGAAATTAGAGATTGTTGAGATATTTTTGGGAAGCTAAAGAACATAATTTTTTAAGGTCTACAGAATATTTGATGAATTTCCAAAGTTGACAAATATTTTGATTTTAGTCTGTTACATTATTTATTTGGTCAGAAAATGAAATCTATCACATAGGGCTCAAATGATGTCCAATTGCCATGAAATTTTATACCAAAAACTAGACATTCCCATTGACTTGCACCAACTAGAAGAACCTCATTTGGAGGTATAAAGAGGGAGATATGAGTTTTTAAAGATTCTATCCAGTATCAGGAGTTTTGCCCGATCTGAGTTACTGTTCTATTAAATTTCGAGGTCTGGGATGCTTGAGCTAGTCTAGAAATATTTTTTCCCTCTATCTAACATCCACAAAATTCTAGATTGGTATTACTTGCATGGATTATATATTTTTAGAATTAATTGGATATTTTCAAATTTTACTACAGAAAATCTGTGATAGCACTAGGAGGTAGTTTGACCTCTGAACTTTTTTGGATATCAAACATCCTCTATAATGGATGTTATAGTTTGGACATATTTTTAATATGAAGTAGACATCCATAGCTTTCTATAATGGCTAAGAATGCATGATTTTAATGTTTTTAGAATTAGTTATGATTTTCCAAATTTGGGTTAGAAATGAGTAAAATTTTGGCCAAAATTTAATATGCCTATTTTAAGTTTTCCTTTGAGTTCCATGAGTTGTGAGCCATATTTTATGATCCAAATGAGTTGTACTCATGTAATTAAATATGAGAATATGTTGTATGAGCTCACACAATTCACGTGACATCGAATGGAATTTTATACACGACACAACGTAATTAAATGCATTATTTTAATGGATTTTTCTCACTTACTTCATGGAATTGATGATGTGATACATGAGAGTATTATGAAATGAGCTAGAAATTATAGTATTACAATCAGTATAGTTATCATCATTCAACTATCATTAGCAAGGAATTTCCGTATCCACTAGTTAGTTTTAACAAGAATTCATTGAGAATTACTTACCCAAGCTTCAAAAGGGCCTATTATACCAATTCAAGGTTAAGACATCAAAATTCACAATGGTTCACTTCCTACACCTCCATTTTCACACATGTACAAGCCATACGCTAAAAGTTAATCTAAAAGATGAAAATTTAGCACATACACGTCACAAGAGAAGGGGAAACACTTACCCATACAACAAAGAGGTCAAATAGACTGGGTTAAGCCTCAACTACCAAAAACACACTATGGGACATTCTAAAATTTGAATTTGAGTCATCAAGCCTAGAAACTTTAGTGTTTCACTTTCATGTCCTTGTAATTTTACACAATAGCAGAACTCATTGTGAAAATCAATCATTAGGGACATTTTTCAGCAAAATAATATGCAAAATGGAAGGGAAATACTTACCCAATTGTCCCTCTAACTTTTAACTCTAAAAATCTTGCAATAACACACCATGAACACACATTTCAGAATAAGGGTTTGAGTGAATCTCCTCCACCAAACAAGGAACCAATCGAACTAAAATGTGGAGGAAGATGAGAGGATTAAATTTTATAGAACCTAGCTTGGTTAAATCTCCCTTTGAGAATGTAAATCTAGGCTAAAATGTTAAGAAACTCTAGCCCCTCTTTTAACATGCAAATTTCTTCTTCTTATTTTGTAGAAAATGAATGCCTTAGTAGCTAAATGGGTAAGGAGAAGGCTTCTTAGGGTTTTAGTATAGATAGGCTGGTCCAATGGGCCCGTTATTCCTAGTGGGTTGATGCTTAACATGTTAGGCCATGACCTATAGGTTAATTAGGTTTAAAATGAGTTGGGGTTCTATAAGAGTAGAGTTGGGTAATATTAAGATGAAATTGGGCCTTCATAAGAATAAGATTGGGCTCCTATTAATGTTCTTGGCACACATAACTTAGTTATAGGCCCAAATTACATTCAAATCTATAAATATTATTCTATTTCCCTCAAAATGGCCGAATTCATAATTATTATGTTGAGATACTCAAATTTGTCATTTTCCTTAAGATTCCTATTTTCTCATAATTTTTCTTAAACCCTCTTAATAATTTCATAATTCATAAATAATAATAATTAATTATTTTTGGGGTGTTATATTCTCCCCTCCTTTTAGAAATTTTATTCTCAAAATTAGTCATACCGTATTCCCTAAAAGCACTAGATAATCCTTTATCATTAGCTTTATAATGGGTCTGCTAGTGACCTTCACTCTCCTTCACATGCATCTTTGATCTTGTCTCCCTGGGTGTCTTAAATAATTTCACCGGAACTTAGTCCTTTCCCTACTACTTTCCTGAAAAAGGAGTTCTTATTATGTTACTACCTCACTTGGTATCCACAATTCTATTTCTTCTTGTCAACCTAGGTTAAATGACATACCAACCTGAATATTCCATATTTCTCAACCTCTTAGCACATATGCAATGGCTCCATGGTCTATCCCAATCCATTCATAGCATATTGGGCAACATTTACAAGGAAATCAATGTTTTCCTTTATGAAAAGTAGCATGATTGGAAGATCATATTCATGATTTATGGCTTTAAAAACCATGTGAACTCATTAAAATTATTTTCTATCCATATCATATTTATTCAAGTCATAAAAATCACATTCGGTCTCATTCATTTTAGGTTTGGAACCATATCATACAAAAATCATAATTTTGCCTTGGGTTCCATGTTCCAACTTTCTGACATCAACTTTGAAATATCATAATTAATTTTAGAAAAATCAAAATTAAGCAACTGATAGCTTTCTTAAAAGCTTTAAATGTCAACTATAGTTAAAAATCATTCCAGGCAATGAAAACACCAACTGGACCATAATTGACAATAGAATAGCACCAAAGGTCTAGCTATCTAGGTTTGTTGTGATAGGTTTTTGATATGAACTTGAACAATTTATAACTAATTCTAGAAAAATTAACATCTAGTAAACCATACCATTTTGGAAAGATGTGGATGTTAACTAGATGAAAAAATATTTCCAAACAAAAATCAAAGCATTTACCCCATGGAATAGAATGGAACAATATCATAGGTCCTATTGTGTTATTAGTACTAACCACCAATTTCAAAAATTCATATCTCCCTTAATATAGATCTAAATGAGATGATCTTGGTACCTATAAAAAGCTTATTATGTCTAGTATATGTTTGTAAAATGTCAAGGGAATTAGATAACATTTGTCCTTTGGATGATATAGGAGAAGAAACTAACTATATAAATAGTGTAATGACCATTTTAACAGCTTTTTCCTAACTTTGAAAATTCATAGTTAACTTTCTAGAGCTCCAAATAATGTGGTTCTTATCTCTATAAAATGTTCTAGATGAGGCCTGTATGCAAGCCAAATTTCATGAAAAAAAGTCATTCATTTGGTCAGTTTGTGACATAGGGTGCCAAAATAGCCATTTAAAGCATCATATAGGGTCAAATGTGAACCAAATTTGCTTCTACCTTGCCTATGACCCCTTGAGCACATGAGGAAGCTTAAATATAGCCTATTAAACTTGTCCAAGGGGTTCAAATATTTATACATCACAAAACCACTACCCACTCATTTATATACATAAGGTTTCACGAGCTCATTAAGGCATATCAATGTAAGAAACATACATTCTCCATCCTATGCTTCCAATTTTGATACATGCATCATGTATCCATATATTTACATATGTTCAAGTAACTACATGTCATATGCAATGTAAGAGTACATCATTGAATGGCATTATAGTTACAAAATGTCCATTTAGCATTTCCTTTGTCAATCTCTTTGCCTTCAAGAGTGGAGGCTTCCATTTCTTATCTCACTTGGTCCTTCTAGACATATTTAGGTATTAGAGAGGGAAAAGTGAGATTTCAAGAACCCCAATAGCTCTTCACCCTTTCAAACATATATAATGGATGTATTTACAAGTCTAAGAATGAATGCATGGAAATCTTACAACTTATGAATATACATAAAGCATTTCTCACGTTCAAAAACTCATACACATCATATATAGGCTTACCAAGACAATGGTTTAGCCTCACCCATTCTTTTTAAGACTTTTAGACTTGCCTCGCCCACTTCCAAGGGACTTTTGACTAAGTCTCACTCTTTTAGAGGCTTTTGCCTTTATCTCACCCACTGTTAGGGACTTTTGGCTCATCCTCACCTTAGCTAAGGGACTTTTGGTTTCACCAAATATATTTAAGCCAAAATACATTTATAAAATGCATTTCAAGAGCATAACAAGAGCATCATGGTACCATACATTTGCTAGAAATATTTTCAATGGCATAAACATGCACACACACATCCAAAGACAGAGAACATTCAACAATGCATGAGAGAAAGGCTAGAGAGTTACCTTACAGCAAGAATTGCAAACTTTTTCTTAAATTCTCTTCCCTTCTTTCATCCACACCCTTACAATGAGGTGGAGCTTGATTCCTTTGACCTAGACAAATCAAATAGGACTCAATTACATTCTTGAAACAAACTCTAACATCACACACACTCTAAGGAGGCTTGGTTTCTCATAGGGTTCAATTGTGGTTCCATAAAGCACCTAATGAAGCAACTATAATAATTTATGATCTTAGCTTCATTCTCTTTTTTAATCTATGATTTTTTACTCCATTGAGACTCCATGGAGCCATTACACATTCATTTTGAGGAGCCTAACTAGGAGTTGCTTCATTGTGCTATATTATAGAGCTTACACCTCCATCTTACTATCCATGGCTTGTAAAATTTTTTCAAGGCTTCCACTTATGTTCTTCCATCATATATAGTTCCAATATAGGCTTAGAAAAAATTTAAAACACTCCCTAGGTCTCCCTTCTTGTCTAGGTCGAGACCATGCTTCCCTTTGGCACCCATAGAGTTTGTTTAATTTTTCTTGATGGGAGATGCACTTGGAAGCCTTCTTAGATGTCTTAGGAACTCACACAAACTCTTAGACACCTTAAATTATCATTAGAAAGCTTCTTACAAGTCAAGTTGCAAGTGAAACTCTAAGAATTGTATCTTGAATTTCAATGGTTCTTTCTTGGATTTCTTTGCATTATTTTGTTTCCTACACTATAAATCCCAAGTTTCACACTTGGTTTGGGTAAGAAACAACTCCCTCTTGGTTGTCCTATAGGAGGCTGAGACACACCATAACAAAAGTAACAAGAAGGCATGGAAGACAATGAAATTATCTTGGCTTCTAGCTTATCTCAAAAGCTTTTTTAATTGGTGAATTCCTCTCTTTTAAACTACAATCTTCCTCCTCTGGACTAGACCTAAAATAGTCTCAAATAAATAACTAAAACCATGGAAAGAGAATAATTGTCATTTTCCTTACCTTTTCTTATAGTTTTTCTTCCTCTTTCCTCCTCCCTTTTGTGCATTTCTTTCCCCTGGTCTTCCCCTCTATTTTGGGTAGAAAAAAAATTTTGTTGAATGAGGCAGAAGTGGGATGCCACTTAAAGAGAAAAGGAGTCTTAAAATTATTGCTTAAAAATGCCATTTACGTCCCGCTTTCTTGGCCTTTTCATTTTAGACTTATTTTAACTCTTTTTTTAGAACTGTCATTTCCATCATAAAATTTAAGTTCTCTAACTTATAAAATGCCTTTGGAATCACTCAAATTGGATCTAATATCTTCATGAACAAAATGGTTAAAGTTTGGGTCAACCGACATTATAAAACGTACTGAAGGGGTTTTAACTATTCTAAAGGTTCCTATGATTTTTAAGGCCTCTGAGAACCCTAAAAAACTCATTTTTCCTATTTAAAAATTCCTCCTTTGAGTTTTCTAAAAAGTGCCTAAAATTATGAAAATGCTATTATACTTTCAACAATTTTATTAAACCACTCTAGCTCTAGTTTATGGGCACCTTGTGCTTTGGATCCTCATTTTCTATTATTTAAAATTTTATTCTAATTTTATTTGGCCTTAAATTATTCATTTCAAGGGACTTGCTTTTTATATCCAGTGTGTTTTGCACATTTACGGAGAAACTGGACATTACGTTTCTCATGTTTACGAAGAAGTTGGATGTTACATGCACAACTAAAGAGATCTTAACCAGGTTACACTTGATCACCTTATAGCAAGTTCTAGGGTCTTAGCGCCTCAAATAAATCTCAATCTCTCCCTCATTGTAGCTTTTATTTTGTCCTGTTTACCTCCTTCTCTCTTCTTCTTCTTCTATATTTTTTTTTTCTAAGTACCAGTAGTTAATCACTGATTTTCATATTAACTTCCTTTCCTTCTTAACTCTCAATTCATTTAAGGAAGAACTCCTAAATGCTTAGTCTAACTTTCCTTAATAGTTGACATCAAGAGATACCAAGAATTCCACTTAGTTAGTCTTCTAGGTTTTATCCCATTAATAGCAACACAGGTAAATAACCTTATTTCATAATAGAGTTTCATTCGTCCTTCATTTAGAATATCTCCACATTTCTTTAGCCCAACCTTTTTAATTGAAGCAGGTTTTATCTCTTATAGGATCATCTAATTTAAGTTTCCAAGTATTACATTGAACTATCTCATAAATTTGTTACACACATTATATCCTCATTTATGGTCCGTCAGTAAAAAGTTTATTATTCTTACTAGATGTATAAAATACCTTCTCATTTTCAATTAGTACCCAAAATTTCTCCTGCTCATTCATCGAGATTCCTAAAGGTTAAGACTAACATAAAGTCTGATTTCACAATTAATCCATTTATGGAACTCAAACACTCTAGATTCACCTTCCATATAATCAAAATCAAATATAATCTTTCAAGTGAAAATAAACATGATCTTTCAAATCTAGATTATATTCCCTAATAAGACTTGATTTCAAGGGTAAGAGTACCTTGTCTAGAGTATTAAGGTAATCTTTTAAGACTTAGGAATGAGTCTCCTTAAATCTTATAAGCCATAGTTCAAGTAGATGTTCTATTAAATCATATAGCTTCAACAACTAGCCTACAACACTAGGAATTTCCAATTCATGATGATGGTTCATTATAGACAATCTAATCATCATCTGTAGGTGTAACCAATATGGGGAAACCCCTAGTAGACCTCTTATCTTTCTCTTTCTCTCTCTCTTTTCTTTTGTTTTGTACTTGTGAGGGCATTACTGCAATCATATACATGTGATTCCAAAGACTACCATAATCAATGATCCAAGTGTTTCATCTTGATTCTTCGCCACTTCATGCATTAGTAGTCAACTTAATGGCATTTATACTTGTTTGATGTTGGCTAAACATCTCTTTGGATCTTATGCCATTATATAGTCCCAAAGGACTACTCATTCTTGTCCTCTATACCTAACTAAGGGATTTTCACACAAGTACAATCATACTTCAGATAGTGTACTTCTTACCCTCTTCCGTGATACTCCAAATTCTCTCTAACTTTCTCACATATAACTAAGTTTTTGTAATATCCTATAACTTAGAAATTCATAATAATTCCTAAAGATTAATGAGATAATATTTTGTCAACAAGGTTCAGGGTCTTGTCAACAAGATCTTGTATTTAGTGATGTGAGACCTAAGACCTTATCAACAAGGTTTTCTAACAGTAAGTACAAGGTCATTTAATAATAAATTGTAGCATATAATATGTGATGTTGTGATAGTTTTTATCCTTATACAATGGTTTGTGCCAACCATAACTAACTCTTCCACTCCCTTAATAATTCTTAGGCCTTAATTCATGCTTGACTATTGAGAGTTAAATTAACATAATAAGGAGATTTAGTGGGCCCTTTTCCATTATCAAATATTCCCAATTATCCACAGATCAAGTAGGGCTTCCTAATGAGAGATTTATAGTATCATCTACAACTAGTAATTCATCATTCCTCGTCAGTCATTATACTTAGGTTTCACTATCATGGCATGAGTCAATTACATTATTGCTACCTTTCATTTGCTTTCCAGAACTATTATTCTGGATCAAGGAATTCTCTTTCAAAATTGAGGAGTTTTACAACTAGAGTGAATACTAGTCCATCTCAGATTCCTAATGTTGTCTCCATTCCCTTAATCATACCACACGTGACACATGACAATAAGGATATTGATGGTGGAATCAAACTTTGCCTTTGATATTATTAGGCAAATCTTTTTTTTTGTGTGACCATAAACATGCTCATCACTCCATGATGATTGTATCTCAAACACTAGTACACATACAGGTACCAATTATTCTCTTCCTAGATGGATCCACATCATCAAGATCTCCTCTTTACCTCTCAGGTAAAAAGTCTACTTAGTCTAGTTTGATACCAATTTACTGGATAAAACTTATTAAATCATACGATAAATGACACACCCCACATGCCTTTAGCACTGAAAGTGCTGGTAAAATGAGCACATCTTATGTGCCTCTAGCACCAAAGTGCTACAAAATCTTACCTTTCAGTCCTAGAGTGTATCATGCATGTAAAGTACCTTCAACCACCACCCAAATGGGTGTTAACACATAGCATAAGTAAACTAAATTGTACAAAAGAGACAACGTGAATAAGCATCTCGTGCTTGTGCCCCTCACCCTTATCACACTAAGAGGGTTGTCTTTCTCTTCTCATAACTTCCTTCTTTTGCCATAGTACACTAAGAAAGGAATTTTAAAGCTCTTAAGTTTCCTTTCAAAGCATTTTCTCTAATTAACCTCTTGCTTTAAGGTCTCTATTCCTCATTCAGAAATGGATTTTACAATTCCAAGGGCTTCTTGCCCTCCTTTCTCATCATCACCAACAAAAGATAGCTTACTCACCCTAATAGTTTAAATGATACTAATTGAAATGTTCTTTAACTATTATTACCCTTATTCATTAGGCCCAAAATATGGTAGCTAGGATTAAGTAATTACAATTTTCATTAACCAGGATCGAACAAGTGGGTTAGGATCACTGTGCCTACACATCCTCAACCATGGAGACCATTCCAAGCCTATGAAATTCTATCTTGTTATAGATTGCACATTAATTTCAAATATTTGTTCAATGCACTATTCTATTCTACACTAATTCAAACTCCTATTGGCAATTTCCAGGTCATAAGTAAGACCTATACCATACCCTTCCATAAGGTTTCTATAGCTAGCCAATTATCCTACTAGGTACCATTACCATCTAAGTTCTCAACATCACCCTCAGATGGCCCTTGAAAAGCTTAGAATTTTACTTGGGTGAAGAATTGCTATTCTTGATGCGATCAGTTAACTACTTCGATAAGCCAGTCAACTGGTCGATGGTACCTAGTCGACTTGCTCAGTAAATAGTGGTCAGCTGATTATAGATACTACTAGTAGCTCGGTACATCTACTTCATTGGTTACCTAGTCTCACCCATTTAGTCAACAGGTGCCTCACAGCAAGTGATTGGTGCATCTATCACGTAACCTGTTGGTAACAAGCCTCAACTAGTTGACTATCTAGATTAAGACCAGTAACATAGTTTCAAGAAAAAAAAGGTGAAATTCTAGTCTTTTCATTGGTACTAATAACCATAAGTCTCAAAATCAGTGTTACTAAGGTAACATGAAATAGGATTTTATTGGATTCCATCATTCCTAGAGGCATACTTATCAAGATGGGTGATCTTCCAGATAAAGTACAAGAAACATTAGTTTTAATAGTTGCTACAAGCATTATGTCATTATCCCTTTATATTTCTTTTCTAGAGGTAAAGAATAACAAAATCATGTTTACATAATCATCTACTCCTTTGAGCTAATACTAGGCCAAATATGCATTATGATTGCCAAGTTTCTAACCATAAAATTTAAATTAACATGGCTTTCTTGAACCATTGTTCTGACACCAAATGTAACTACCCTAATTCCTAATTACCATGATTAAGATTAATTGCACGATTGATAATCACAAATCAAGGTCTAAAACCATTACAATTAATTAAATTTGGAAAAGGTGGAGAAATTTAAATCTGAATATTATTAGGATTATTAGTTAAACCATCATAACTATTCGAGTCCATAAGTGATCCTAATTATCAATTAAAACCTCTGATTCATTTTCCTATTGATTTTGACTTACAAAACCTCTTATAAATATTCTCAAGTCATTTCATAACATTATCATAATAAACTTCCAAGTTTCTAGTAAAAAATAAGGGTTTGGAAACTTTTGTCGTGACTTAAATCTTCCTCGCTACGGCTAAGTTGGTTATTGGAACCTAGAAATTAAGTTTGGAGACTTACGCCATGACTTGATATAGTCGTGTAGCGACAAAAGTGTCTATTAAAGCTTAAAATCTAAAATACAAATCTTGTGCTGTAATTAAGGCCTTTCACGCGCACGGTGAAGGTGCTCTCAGGAACTTACTATTCAACTTCTCTCAATTCTCACTACAGCTAGCTTTCTTGGTGCCGTAGCAAGTTAGGTGTCTTGCCATTGTGAGTTAAGTGTCTCGCCATGGTGAGCCTATATGGCACAGTGGTGATAGAGCCTTCTGGAACTCTCTCAGCTTACCTCCCAACTCTCGCCATAGCAAGCTTCCCTTTTGCCACCACAAAACTACCCTCTATTACCTTAAACTTCAATTTTGGCCACTGCTCAAGTCCTTTTAAGCTGCGACTTCACCCCTCTTTATGCTATTTTCTTATTTTCATGCTTTTAACCCCTTGCCACTCATTCTAGATGAATTTTAAGGCTTCCATGACTAACATACATGGTTTTCTAGATGTCTTAACTCCTTAATATCATGGATTCACTAATCCTCGTTATCTAAGGGTCTAGAATTGAGTTAGAGCAACCAAAACTTAATTTCATATCAGTCAACCCCATTCTGTGACATAAAAAATGGTTCAACCATAAATGTTTACAGGGCTAATGCTTAATGGCCATAAAAGATCAAGTCATTTATTAATTATTAGTCAATTAAAATCACAATGTTCAATCCCATGATAATTATATTACATAGACAGTACCTACACTTGACAATTCATGATACAATATGGCAAGTATATAAAAACTAGTATTCTCATCATGCAAACCCAACCTTACAAGGTCTCCAAACCTATGGCTACCAAACCATATAATAGGCTTCTATTAATTTTTCCTTACCTCTAAGAGGTTTGGTTCCTGAAAATGTTAGCCCACAATTGGGGTGAGATTTATAATCTTAGAACAAGGGGCAAATTCCATATATATGTACAAATTAATCAACATAATACATTTTCTTATCATTAAATACTAGAATTATCAATTCAATTAGCAAATAAACTAATTGACCTATCAGTAATTACTGTCCCATATCAGCAATCACATACAACATGTTAATATCTAATAACATCAGGAGAGGCCTATCCACGACACTAACTCCCTAATGAGCACAATTTGGGCTCAATGCATTCAGGGGTCTAATTATAACTCGATGCCCAATTGAAGCACAATGCATGGGTTACAGCCGTACCATAGCTCTACCATGAACTCACAAGGTCCCCTCACAACATAATCAAAGTAGCCAACCAATCATTTAGTGTTTCAAAATTGTACAAGTATAACAAATATCATATTAATATGAGCATATACATGGAATTAGGAAATTAACCCTTGTTACCTTAATGAAACTCAATTACTCTTCCTCTGGCTACCACCATGATCCAAAGCACACCAAGCCTAAGATCAGCATAGTTATCATCATTTAACTATCATTAGCAAGGAATCTCCTTATCTACTGATCAGTTTTAACAAAAATTCATTAAGAATTACTTACCCAAGCTTCTAAAGGGCTTATTACACCAATTCAAGGTCAAGACATCAAAATTTACAATGGTTCACTCCCCACACCTCCATTTTGGCACATGTACAAGCCATACACCAAAAGTTAATCCAAAAGATGAAAATTCAGTACATACACCTCACAAGAGAAGGGGAAACACTTACCCATACACCTAAGAGGTCAGATGGATTGTGTTGAGCCTCAACTACTAAGAACACACTATGGGATATTCTAAAATTTGAATTTGAGTCATCAAGCCTAGAAACTTTAGTGTTTCACTTTCATCTTTTTGTAATTTCGCATAATAGTAGAACCCATTATGAAAATCAATCCTTGGGGACATTTTCTAGCAAAATAATACAAAAAATGGAAGGGAAATACTAATCCAATTATCCCTCTAACTTTTAACTCCAAAAATCTTGCAATAACACACCATAAATATACATTTCAGAATAAGGGTCTGAGTGAACCTCCACTAAACAAGGAACTAATTAGATCAAAATGTGGGGGAAGATGAGAAGATTTAGTTTTATAGGACCTACCTTGGCTAAATCTCCCTTTGAGAATACAAATCTGGGCTAAAATGTTGAGAAACCTTAGCCCCTCTTCTAACATGCGAATTTCTTTCTCTTATTTTGTAGAAAATGATGGGGAGAAGGGTTTTTAGAGTTTTAGTGCATATGGGCTGGTCTAATGGGCCAATTCTTCTAAGTGGGCTGATACTTAACATGTTAGGCCATGACCTATAGGTTAATTAGGTTCAAAATGGGTTGGGCTTCCATAAGAGTAGAATTGGGTAATATTAAAATGAAATTGGCCCTTCATAAGAATAAGATTGGGTTCCTATTAATGTTCTTGGCGCACATAACTTAGCTATAAGCCCAAATTACATTCAAATCCATAAGTATTATTCTACTTTCCTCAAAATGGCCTAATTGATAATTATTATGTTGAGATACTCAAATGTTTCATTTTCCTTAAGATTCCTATTTCCTCATAATTTTCCTTTAACTCTTTTAATAATTTCACAATCTCTAAATAATTACTATTAATTATTTCAGTGTGTTACATACAAAACATAAAACACAACACGTAAGACCATCTCATCAAGTCCCAAATATCATGTAACTCAAAATCACTCTTTCACTTAGCAATATACACACTTTTTTCATGATACATACATACCCAAAACACATAGTCTTGCATTTCCACAACTAAAATTGACATTTACATCATAATCTCATACTTTTACATTTATTGGAGCATTTACATTACAAAATAACAAATACAAACTCTTATTGACAATATATTACACAAAATACTAATCCATATTCAAAGTATCACAATTCAAGCTTGTTGGTCTCCACTATTGGCTTCTTGAGAGTTCCCTAGACATGGGTAGAAATAATATGGGGGAGAGTGAGATTCCAAGAATCCTAATAGTTCATTTACCCTTTAAGCACACTTATATGGCATGTTATCATGTCAAAGAAAGAAAGTATGCATCATAGGCATTCAATATCAAATATAATTATATTTATGAAGTCATATGGATCCATGAAAATCAAAATCAAGTTCTAGGGACTTTTGGTCTATCCTCACCTAATTATTTAGGGCTTTTAAATTAGTCTCACCCATTTTAGGGACTTTTGACTCAACCTCACTCATCCCTTGAAACTTTTGGCCTTGTCTTAACCTTACTTATGGACTTTTGGCTTTACCTCACCTAAATTAAGGGACTTTTGGCATAATCTCACCGATTAAGAGCCATTCACTTTTTAATTGCATTCTAAGAAACATAATGATATCAAATCATCAAACCAGTGGCAATAGGCATAATTTATAGTACAAACACACTTACAAGCAATCAATGACAATCAAACAACCAAGATAAACATACAAGAATGGATGAAGAGCTACATTTCTTAAGAAGCACAATTCTCTCGGTTTACTAGTCTTTATTCTTAGCCTCACACATACACTTGGGAGAGGCATGGCTTGCTTGGCCTAGACACATCAAATAAGATACAAATGCATCAATGGAACCATCTCTAACCTCACACAAGCCTTATCTAAGCCAATTCTAGCTTTAGGCATCCACATGGCATTTAATCGCATAATGAAGCAACTCACATAATTTATCATCTTGGCTTCAACTTTTTCACTCAATCTAAGTTATATGACTCTATTTAGACTCATTAAAGTCATCACAAACTCAAATCAAGGAGCCTAGTACCAAATTGCTTCTTTATGCATAATGAAACCTTATACTTTTACCTTGCAAAATAAGGCTTCTAAATTCAAACCAATGGTTCCTTTGGTGTTTATAATTCATATTTAGACAATTTCTATCCTTAGAATCAAAGAAAACTCTCCCTAGGTGCTTTGTAAGAGCCTTGGCTGAGACATGTACATACATGGCCACCCATGGAGTTTTGTCCACTTTTCTAGGGAATTTAGCACCTATATTAACCTCTTCTTAAGTTAATCATACTCTTACATGGTCTAAAATATCATTATAAAGCTTTATATTTCCCTAGGTGCAATCAAAACCTTAATTTCCATAACTTGCTATCTATTGCTCTCTTTTGGTTCTATATGATTCTCCATGCTTCAAAACTCCATTTCCTATCAGGTTTGGACCAAAATCAAACTCCTTATATGGTCCTCCTAGTTTAGCTGAATTGAAGCATCTATCTAAGAACCAAGAAATCAAGTTATTTAAGAAGAAACATACCGTGTTTGCTTCCTTGTTAAATGGTGTTTCTTAAGCTTCCAAGGTTTTCTCCAAATTCTTTCTTCCCTTTACTAAACCCACCATAAATCACTACCATTTAGAACTTCAAAATCATGAAAAGAGAGAGGAAAAAGAGGAGAAGAACATTAGAGAAAGGAGGAATGTAACACCATAATTTCTTAGCTTATCTTATGCCTTTAAATAACTCATTTCCAAGAATCATGTAAATATTCAAAGAAAAAGGCATTAAAATAATACATAATTTAGCATTACATTGCGTATGAAAATTTTATTTAGTGTCACGTGGACCATATGAGCTCATGTATCACATTCTTATATTTAATTACATGGATACAACTCATTTCCATCATTAAAAGTGGCCTACAACTCGTGGAAATCAAAGGGAAACATAAAATATATATATGCATTTTCGGCAAGAATTTCCTCACTTCTATTATAAAATTTTAAAAATTATAACTAATTCTAAAAAAATTGAAATCATGAATTCTTGGCCATTATGAAAATCAACACATGTCTAATTTATGCTAAAAATATGTCCAGACCATAATATCTAACATAGAAGACGTTTGACATCCGAAAAGGTCAAGAGGTCTAGCTGTCCCTTAGTACTGTCACAAGTTTTTGCAGCAAACTTTAAAAATGTCCAATTAATTACACAAAAATCCAATCCATATAAATGATACCAATCTAAAAATATAAAGATGTTAGCTAGAGAGAAAAATAAATGCAGATCAGTTCAGGCATGTCCAGACCTCGAAACCCAATCAAACAATACCTGAGGTCAGTTGGGGCACCTAATACTGGGCAGCATCTTTAAAAATTCATAGGCCTGTTTGGTCTCTTGTTTTTAGAACAGTTTTGTTTTCTATTTTTAAGAACAAAAAAAATTTGTTTGATAATATGTTTTTAATGAAGTATTTTGTAAAACAAAAAAACAAAATTTTGTTTTCAGAAATAGAAAAATTAGAACATTTTTTTGGTATTTTGTAACTTTTTTTCTATAGAATCAAGAAAAAAAATAGCTACTTTTCAAAATAATGATTCAAATGGAATTTTTAATTTTTTGGTTCCCAATTTTTTTTTAAAAAACTTCTATTTTGAAAATATTAAAACAAAAATAGAATCAAACAGGCCCCATATCTCCCTCTTTAGACCTCCAAATGAGGTGCTTCTAGTTGGCACAAGTCATTGGGAATGTCTAGTTTCTCCATATAAAATTTTATAGCAATTGGACATCATTTGGGCCTTATGTGATAGAAATTATTTTCAGACCAAGTAAATAGTACATCAGACCAAAACCAGAATTTTTGCCAACTTTAAAAATTCATCAAATATTCTCTAGAACTCTGAAAATTATGTTCTTTAGCTTCCAAAAAAGCTCTCAACAAGCTTTAATTGCATACCAAATCTTAGATCAAGAAGTGCTCATTTGGACAAAAAGTGATATAAGATTCTAAGTTAGTCAATTCTTGGTCCATACAAGATATTAAAATGCCCAAATGGCTTTCCTTAGGGTTTGGCACCTCTTGGGTAAGTCTAAAAGCATAAATAGGACTTATATGAATGCCCAAATGGTCCCAAACCTCATGAATCTCCATTTGACCATCCCACTTGCATTTATGCATTAATACATCAAGTCCTTAAGAAACCAAAATTCTCATTCCATACTCAAATTACATTCTAGCATTCACATAGTATAATCTCTCATTTATACATCACATATTAACATAATTATACATGTTCAAAAGGTCATAGACCATATAAAACAATAGGTTACATCATTTGACATCAATATGGCCTTAAAGAACAAAAACTATACATTTCGATGTGAAGCTTTAATTTCTCATGTGGTTGGCTTCCATTCCCTTGATCTCTTAGTCTATCTAGCATGTTAGAATATTGGAGCTGAGAGGATGAAATTCAAAGAATCTCAATAGCTCATCTCCCATTCAATCATACATAAAAGATGCAAAACAAGTCTTACAAATGTATGCATGGACATATTGTCATGTGTAAACATTCAAGAAGTATTTTCAACATTTGAGCAAGTCATACATAGCATACAAAGGCCTACCAAGTAAGTGGATTGGCCTCACCGATTTACTTGGGGATTTTGGACTTCCTTCACTCATTCTTTAAGAGGTTCTTGGACTCAACCTTGCTCTTGGGAGTCAACCTCACTTTTAGGAGACTCTTTATTTTGTCTCAACCAATCTTAAGGGTTCTTGGCTCATCCTTACCATGGCTAAGAGTTCTTGGCCTCACCACATTCAAGCAAACCAAAACAAACATCATGAACATCATCTGAAAACATAATGCATCATCATGGTACCATGGAGTAAGAGCTCATGCTAGAACATTTTTCATAGCTTGAAATACACATACATACATTCAAAGACAAGTAAAGTAAATAATCATGCATGAGAAAAGGTGGAGAGAGCTACCTTAGAAGCAAACACACACTTTTCTCCTTGAATCAATGCTTCCTTTCTCGGCCTCACACACACAAAGGTGTGGGAATGATTTCTCTTGGCCTAAACACAATTTATGGAAGCTAATTAAACCCCTTTATGGTTCCAAAAATGCACCTAATGAAGCAATACCCATAAAATAAATTCTAGGCTCCATTCTTTTCTTTCAAATATGATTCTTGACTCCTTTTAAGCCTCTTGAAGTCATTACACAATTAAAATAAAGAGCCTAACTACATGTTACTTTTTTAGGTCATATTATGGAACATAAAGCACTAACTCATTCTCTAGGCTTCCTAAATTTTTTTCCCAAGGCTTTTCCTCATATTCATTCATCATATATGACTAAAAAATGGGTTTAGAAAAATTTAAAACTCTCTCTAGGTACACAAACCCAACTAGGCTGAGGCTATGGAGGATTTTGGCTTCCATGGAGCTTGCTTTGTTTTCTCAAAGGAAGATGCACATGGAGGGACTTCTAGGGATCTTAAGAGTTCATTCAAACACTCATTTAAGTCTAGAAATCATTGTATAAAATTAGATTTTACAAGGAACACTTGAAACCCTAGAAATTGCATCTTAAATTTTTATGATTTTTTGTTAATTCTTTTTGCACATTCTTAATCTCCACACCCTTTTTCCTAAGAATCACCCTTGATTCTACCTAAAAATCAAGCCCTCCTAGGTCTTCTTAAGTGGGGCGAAATGGGTGGAGAAGAGGAGCAAGGGGTAGCAACCATGGAAGAGGAAATTCTTTGTTTTCTTGCTTTTTCTCACTTGAATCTTGTATTCTTTGAGCTCTTTTCTTCAAATCCGAATTTCCCCCTTAATTTCTCCCTTAAAACAGATTTATAAACTTTATTATCATGAAAGGAAACAAAGGAGAATGGAGAAGAAGAGGTTTGGATGGAAGAAAGTATGAAAAACTACCAAAATTCCTTACGTTCAAGCCTTGATTTCTCTTCTCCTTCTTCTTCCTTTAATGTGCCACTCTCCTAGTGTTTCTTCTCTAGTTTGGGGTAGAAAAATATGAGACTAAATGAATGGGAGAGTGGGGCACCTCATATATGTAGGTGGAGGAGAATGGCTTTTTTCAAAAATTCCCATTTTGTCATTTATTTTTGGCATTTTTGTTTCTACTTCGTTTTAGCTCCTTTTTTAGAACCATCTTTTCCATTATAAAATTTAGATTCCCAATTTAGTAAAATGTCTTTGGAATCACTCAAATCGAAGCTAAAATGTTACTCACATTGGAAAACGTCTACCAGAGGGGTTTTAATTGTCCTCGAGCTTCATATGATTTTTAGGGCCTCTGAAAACCCTGGAGCACTCAAAATTTTCATTTAAAAAGCTCTCCTATGTGAATTCTAAAATTTTTTAAAAATTACGAAAATGCCATTATCTTTTGTAAGTTTTTTGTAAGAAATTATTTTTTCATTCTAGCTCCATTTTTATTTTCGTTTGAGCTTAGAATTCTCATTTTTAGGAGTCTAGAATGTTACTCAATTTTTTTGGAACTTTAACTAATTCTTTTCGGGAGACTTGCTTTGAAAACGTGTCCGTTTTTATCATTTAATGAAAATTGGACATTACAAGGAGCATGAAAAGTAGGCATTTTCTTATCCTTTTAAGCTTTATTTTCTTCCTCCTTTATTCCTCTTCTTGTGCCCCTCTTCAAGCTAGTCTAGGTTTTATTTCAAAGTGAAAATGAGTAAGTGGAGATAAGGAAAAGAGAGTGGTGTGATATATGAAGGAGGAGGAGGCTAATTATAACGTTTTAGAAATTCTAACTATGTCTGTTAACTTTGTTTTCTTTGTTTGAACTCATTTCAACTCCTTTTTGAGAATTGTCTTTTCCATCATAAAATTTAGATCCTCTAATTCATTAAATGCCTTCGATTTCACATTAATTGAATTCATAACAACCTTGAATGATTTGGTCAAAGTTTCAGTTAACTAACAGCTTAAAATGTAGACCAGAGGGGTTTTAGCCACTTTAAGGGTTCTTATATGAGAATCTTAGGAAGCTCAATTTTTTTATTTAAAGTTCCATTCTTTGAGTTTTCAAAAAGTTATCCAAAATTATGATTTTACTACTTCATTTATCCTTTAATTCATTCAGCCATTTTGCCTCCATTTTCAAGCAATCCTTAGGCTCTCAACCACATTTTTAAATATTCTAATTATCATTCTAATCTCAATTAGTCTCAATTTGCTTTGCTTTAGGGTGATTCTATCTTATTTTATTAGTTTTAGTTCAATTTCTAGAAAATTGGTTATTACATGTAGTAACTACATCATTCCTTTATCTTAATTTACTCACTTTTTATGGTTAAAATAAGTCCAAAAGCTTAGCCATACCACTTATTCCATTCCTAGGGTGAGTTAGGTTTTTTCATGAAACCAAACGTGTAACATTATCAAGACTCATTCTTTATCTCAAACCAATGGTTCATCTAGTCTTTATATTACTCACTTAGACCTTATGAGACTAAATTAAAAACTTTCTTAAGTACTGTTTTCTCCCCTTGGTTGAGACACCACCTACTTTGCCTAATCTTGATATTTTGTTTATTGTATAGGAAATTTGATGGATTTAAGATATTCATAATTTATTTCTAGTTCAATTATGGTATTATAGGGAATAATTAACTTTCCTACAATTTTGAATTTATCAAGGCCAAATCTAACCCTAGGTGAAGCCACATGCATTTATCTTAGTTTTTCATTAAATCCCTTTCAATATTTTTACTCTTTACCCTTCTAAACCCTTGATTTTGTCAATCCTCCCTTAAGTTCATGCCTTCTTTGTAATGCCATGTCAAGATAGCCTTCAAATTTCCCTTATAAAAGACCTATAGTATCCATTTTCTTAAAATCATTACTTTTAGTAGCACAAAATGTAACATCATATGTATTAGCCTCAACTAGTCTCCGCTTAGATTTGATTCTATATGATTTCCAAAGAAAAAGAGCAAACCGTGACATTTTCCTGCTATATATCAGGGTTTAAACACTCATAATTTGCCCCGTGGGTCCTGTGAATCCATCAATCACATACTCTACTCAAACTCCATTTATACAGCTCATACATATCATAAAACAACCCATGAACCATGGTTATGAAGTCAAAAACCCCAAAATGTAATTTCTCAAAACGGGCCCAAAAGTCAGATTTTTTGTTCTAACTTTGAAAAATCAGAACTAACTCTAGAAAAATAGAAATTAAGCAAACCATAGCTTTTTGGAAAGATTAAAATAATTCCAAACCACAATCTCAGCTTTTGGACCATGTTTAACATAGATAAAGAGATAGAGGTATGACTATCCCTGGTACTGATGCAGCTTGCTGTCATGAAATTCAAAACTTCATAACTAATTCCAAAATAATCCAATATGGGTAAAATATACCAATTTGGAAATATATAGATGTTAACTAGAGGAAAAAATAAGTTTAGATAATTTTAGTAGCCTTTGGACCTCAAGAACTGATGGAACAATAACGAAGGTCGGATGGCTTCTCTGATGCTAACACAGAACTTCAAACAGTTATTTCTCCCTCTATAGACCTCCGATTGAGGTGATTATAATTTTTGTAGGTCCTTATGGATATCTAGTTTATGTCCATAAAATTTACTGACCATTGGACACCATTTGGTCCATGAATGATACAGATTCATTTTCGGACCTATGGTAACAGTGCACTAACCAAAACCATTAAAATTTTCTAACTTCAACAATTCGCCAAATATTTCCCAGACCTCCAAATATTACCCACTTTAGCTTCCCAAGAAGCTCTCAATAAGTTTTAGAGGCATGCCAAATTTTATATTAAGAAGAGCTCATTTGGTCATACTTTGACAGAGCTCACAAATTTCATAGTTTTGACACCATAAATGGTTCAAAATGGGAGTAAATAGTCCCTTACATGCTCTAGCACCTCTTGGGTAAGTTTTAAAGTATAAACACATCATATATAAATTAACCAAGTGATCCAAACCAACACACATATCAAACTCACTATGTTATGGGCAAAAATACACTACTACATACAAGCCACAAAGGAGCCAAATCTTATAATTTCATTACTTTGGTTCCTTACATGGATCATACATCATTGATACATACTTTTACACTTGCTTAAGCATTTACATCTTAAAAAGAATATGTATACATGAGCACTTTGGCTTTCCTATACATCAAACTATGCAAAAGTGTGCAAAAGTGTCAAAACAAAAGCCTTCTATACCTCATGGCCTCCACTCTTAGGCTCTTGAGCTCCACCTGGACCATATGAGATGGGAGAAGGAAGGGGGTGAGATTCATAGAATCTCAATAACTCATGCACTCATTCAATAAAGCAATCAAGGCATATAAACAAGTCAAAGCATGTAAATAGGCATCTAACCATTCACAATCATACAATACATGATTTACATACCATGAATATCATATTAATGCCAAGAATAATCTCTAGGGACTTTTGGTCTAGCCTCACCTGATTTTTGGGGCTTTTGGATTGGCCTTACCCTTAGATTAGGGACTTTTGACTTGGCCTCACTCAGTTATGAGACTTTTGACCTTGTCTCACCTATCCTCAGGGACTTTCGGCTCTACCTCACCCATCACAAGGGACTTTTGGCACTACCTCACCCGAGCAATTTTCACATTCCAAAACATAAGCATATTGGTACCAATGCATCAAGGTAACATCAAATGACATGTCTCATAATATAAGCACATACATAAGCATACAATGACTATTTCACATCCAAGAATGCAACAAGAAAGAGTGGAGAGCTAGCTTACAAGCTAACACAAGTCTTCCCTTTCAATTTTACTTCTCCCTTCTTGGTTTCATAATCACAACTAGATGGAGCTATTTCTCTTGAGTCTAGACATAACAAATAGCATGGAATTACTCTCTCATAACTCAACAATTACTCATAAGGCTAAGGGGTTCTTCATCATGGCAAACCCTATAAAGTATGTAAGAAACTAGGGGTTCTCTTTCTAGAATTTCACTAACTCTTCTTCTAGGTCTTTTATATTTCTCAACTTCTCACACTCTTATTCAAGGATTTCTTGCTTGCTCTAGGTCAGACTTCCTTCCTCTCTCAAGCTCTCAAGTTGGTAGAACCAACATACTTAAGGAAAGCAAAGAAGAAGAAGTTTTAAGAGTGATTCTCTTTTTCCTTCACCTTCCTTTTTATTTTCCACTCTCCCTCTTCTGAACCAAGCTCAAAACAAAACTAATTCAACAACTAAAACCATAGAAAGAGAGGGTAAAGAGAGAAGAATAGAATTGTAAGAAAGAGAGCTATGGAAATCTCAAGTTTGCTTACCTTTTCCTTGTTCTTCCTTCCTTCTCTTAGTCTCTCTCTCTCTCTAGCCCTTTTCTCTATTATGGATGAAGCTTAGGTTAGTTAGAAGAAAAGAAAAAGATCTGGACTCTTTAAGAAGAAAATTCTCCTTTTTCATGCTTTTCCAGACTAACCCTCATTATAGCAAAAAATAACCCTCGCTATAGTGAGCACATATCAGTTCCAGACTCCTGTTCTTGCTGCGGAGAGTGCTATTACGAGCAACCCCCTGGTTTTTATATGGGATGCCCGCACTCACTATAGCTAAAAGCATTCTCGCTATAGCGAACTGGTACATTCGCTATAACTAGGCAATTTCTCATTATAACCAGCAAACTTGAAAAAATTTCAGGACTTGAAAAATTTCAGCACAATTTTTGGTTGTTACACAAAATGGTGTCATTCAAAGGTAAATCAATTCATTTTTTTTTAAATGAACCATTTTGGCTTACCAAACTCATCATCCATCCTTAATACACTTGATCATATAGAATCATCATAAATTGAAGGATGAATTTTGGGTTTGAGGCATACACAACAAGATAGCATCAAAATTCCATTTTCCCCATGGTTTCATAATCCATCACAATATTTCAAAATCCATAACTTGAGCTAGAAAATTCCAAATCATAAAAACTAGGACTTTATGGAAAGGTCAAGACATCATTTAGCTATTATAAAAATTTTAGATCAAAATAATGTAATTTGGCCCATAAAATCTTAATGGAATAGTATTGGGTCAGAATCTCAGATTGGTGTAGACTTGGAATTTTAAAAATTCATATCTTACTATATAGAGCTCCAAATTAAGTGATATTGGTGGTTAGGAAAGCTTATGAAGTCAAATATATGCATGTAAAATTTCATGAGCATTAGACTTCATTTGGCTCTTCAAATACACCAAAAATTAGGCAGACCAAATGAATAGTACATTAACAGCTTTTACAAATTTTAGCCAAATTTGAAAAATCATAAGAAATTTTACAGTGCTCCAAAAATTGTGACCTTTAGCTATGTGAAAAACTCTAGATAAGTTTTATATTTCTATTGAATCTCATATCAAAATTTGTCCAGTTGGTTTAGGGGAAAAATATAGCTCAAAATGGTACATAATTGGGCTCAAGAGAGCCAAAATGACTTCTCCCTTGCAATGTGACCATTTGAGCATGTCCAAAACCTTAAACACATCATATAGAAGTAGCAAAACAAATAAAAATCATCATAGAACTCAAAACCTCTCCCTTACTTGATTAAATACACTTGCATCCCATGGCACAAAAATGTCAAAAATTCAAGATACCATGTATTTGATCCCAAATATGGTTCATACAACATATTTATATGCTTTTACATATGAATGAGGGTTTAAATCTCATGAATAGCAATTACATTCATACTTTGACATCAATTTGCATTGTTTAGGATGATTTTATTTCATTTTATTAGGTTCAGTTCAGTTTTCTAAAAATTAGCTATTACATTCTTCCCTTTTTCTCTTTCTTGGTCAAACCTATAAAGGCTTGGAATATAAAGGAATACAATTTATAGCAAAATCATAGCTTATCTTAAAGCTCTCTTGATGGACATTCTTTTTGTATAATTAGTTTCCTTAGAGGAGCTTTCTCACTCAAGATACTAGCCACAAAATTTAGACTTTTGAAAAACCAAAACCGCCATGAGAAAGAGCATGAAAAGTAAAAGTAGTTTCATAACTATGGCATAATAAAATTTGGCATAAAACTTTACCTATTTTGGCCTTCTTTTTCTTCTCTTTCCTCCCTCCATTCATACGCCATGGGAAGTTCTAGAGCTATCTAGGTTAGTTATAAGGGGTAGGAGATGAGTGGTTTGCTATAAATAGAAGAATCTAGGATTTTATTTTTTTTCAAAAATATCGATTTTGCCCCTACACTTTAATTCCTTCATTTCAACTCATTTTTTAGTATTTTTAGAAACTAACAACACCACACTAAATTTTAGACTCTTTTCTCATTAAAAATATCTGCTTAGAGGTTATAGAGATTTAAAATAGCTTTGAAAAGTCTAGTTAAAGTTCTTACTCTCCTAGGTCCTAAGCCATACACTATCAGGGATTTAATCAAACCAACCTTATTTAGTTAATCTACTCATCTTATTTCATAATGTTATGGTAAGGGATACTCATTTCTTAAGTCAATTTTCATGTTTTCTAAATCCCTGATTTTTCTATTGGTTAGGCCCAAATAAACTCTTTTAGTCTTAACTAGCCCTTTCTCTCCACGTGACCCCTTTTTAAATGAATTCTTTCCATTCTTTAAGGATTTTATTAGTTTGGAAAATATAGAATATTACATTTTGCCTTTGAAAGATAAATTTTATCCTAAAAATTTAGAGCATATCTTAAGTAAACAACTACAGGTGTAGCTTCTTCATGTCATCCTCTAATTCCCAAGTTGCCTCATCAAAATATAGGCATTTCCAAATCACCTTTACTTGAGGAATGCTCTTATTTCTTAACTATTTGATCTTGGTATCAATAATTTTCTTTGATACTACAACATAAGTTGTAATTGAATGTTCTTATGTTTTATGACATGTGAGGGTTTGGCAAGTGCTTTTCAAGTTAGAAGACATAGAATATGTCATGGATTTGGGCTAGGTTAGGAGGTAAGGTAATAAAGTAAGCAATAGGTCTAACTTTTTCAAGGATTTAAAATGGACCAATTTACCTAAGATTGAGCTTTTTTACTTTAATAGACCAAGTGTAATACTATGGGTAGCTAGCATTTATTCTACATCGCACATAGCTATAAGTATTCATTTTCATGGATTTAACACTTTTAGCAACAAATAGTTGCATCGTTGAAAGCTAAATTAATTCATTCTCGGCTTAATGGACCATGTGAGTTTACAAAACTTATTTCCATCTCTAACACATTTGTTTAATCAGAAATATCACAACTTAAAGCTCACAACTCGAGTCCAAGGCATACATCTCAAAATCACATTACACTTTACAATTTTTATTGAATTCCATATTCTAATATGAAATTTGGAAAATCATAATTAATTCTAAAAAAATCTAAATAATACAAACTATAACTTTCTAGAAAGTTCAGGATGTCATCTAGCTACCATAAAACTTTTAGATTAAAACAATCACATTTGGCCCACAAACTCTAATGGAACAATACATCAGGTCTGGTGGTCATTCTGTAACAAACCAAAAGCTTCAAAAATTCATTTCTCCCTCTATAGAGCTCTAAATTATGTTCTCTCAGTGGCTATAGAAAGTTTAAGATGTATATTATATGCTTGTAAAAGTTTATAAGCATTAGACTTCATTTGTCCCTTGAGTGACACCAAAAACTAAATTGACCATATGAATAGTAATAGTGATAGCTTTTGCATAATTTGGCTAATTTTGAAAAATCATAATAAATTTTCTAGAGCTCCAAAAAAAGTTCTCTTTAGTTCCATGAAAAGCACTAGATGAGACCTATTTGCTTGCCAAACTTCATGCAAAAACTCATCTATTTGGTCAGACTTTGGTTCAGGAATTCAAAATGGTAAAAAATGGAATCATAAAGGGTTCGAATGATGTCAAATGGTCTTATAACCATACCATGACCAATTGAGGATGTCCAAAAGCATAAACATAGCATATAAAAACATACCAAATGGTCTAAATCATCATGGAACTCAAAATCACCTTCTTAGTTATTCATATACATGTATATATCAAAGCTTATGAATGTCAAAAACTAACATACTCATACGTTTGGTTCCAAAATTGACTCATACATCATAACTACGTACTTTTACTTGTTCTCAATGATTTACATCTCATAAACTTCATATACATACAAACTTTGACATGAAAATACATAAATTTCCTATTCTATTGTCAAGGTCTCATCTTCAAGTGCTTCACTCCCATTTCTTGCTCCACTTAGCTCACCTAGATATGGTTAGACATAATATGGGGAAGAGTGAGATTCAAAAAATCCCAATAGCTCTTTTACCCTTTCAAGCACACATACATGGCACATTTTCATGTTAAGTAATGTAAGCATGCAATGAAAGCTTTTAGTGAACATATGTAATCATTTTTCAAGTCACATAAACTCATTTAAATCAAACATAGGATCTAGGGATTTTGGTTTAGACTCACCCAATTTCTTTGGGACTTTTAGATTTGCCTCACCCACTTTTAGAGACTTTTGACTTAGCTGTTGTAATGTCCAATTTTCATAAAACGATAGAAACGTGCACGTTTTCAAAGCAAGTCCCCCAAAATAAATTAGTTAAGGTCCCAAAAAATTTAAGAAACATTCTAGACTCCTAAAAATGAGAATCCTAACCTCAGATGGAAGGAAAAATGGAGCTAGAAGGAGGAAACAAATTTTGACGGAAAACCTACAAAACGTAATGGCGTTTTCATAGTTTTAGACAGTGTTTGGAATTCACATAGGAGGGCTTTTTAAACCAATTTTTTGAGTTTTTCAGGGTTCTCAGAGGCCCTGAAAACTATGGGAAGCCCTAGGACAATTAAATCCTCTCCGATGGACATTTTATAATGTCGGTGTACCCGAACTTTGACAGACTCATTTGGAAAAGTTTTAGCTCCGATTTGAGTGATCCTAAAGGCATTTTTATTAATTGGGAACCTAAATTTTATAATGGAAAAGACGATTATAAAAAAAGAGCTAAAACAAAGGAGAAACAAAAATGCAAAGTATGAAGGGCAAAATTAAAATTTTAAAAAAAGTCACTTTTCCCTAGCTATATATAGGTGGCGCCTCACACTTGCCTTCATTTCACTTCAGATTTTCTAGCCCCAAATTAGAACCAAAACCCTAAGGGAGAGGCACCCAAGAGAGGAAGAAGAAAGAGGAAGAAATTCAAGTGTAAGGTATGTTTTCATGGTGATTTTCCTTGCCTTTCTTCATCCCCACCTCCTCTGCTCCCTTTTCCTTTGTTTTCTTGGATTAAAATGAGGTTTATAAATCTGATTCAAGGGAGATATTCAAGGAAAATTTCGGATTTGAAGAGAGGAGCTTGGAGAAAGCAAGATTCAAGCCAAACCAAGCAAGGAAATAAGGTAAAAATGCATTCTATAGTAGTTATGTTAAACCCCCTTTCTTCTCCACTTCGACCTACATATGGTTTGCCCTAGAGAGTTAAATTTTCAACCAAACCAAGGGTAAATCTTAGGTATTTGATGGAGAAGAATAAGAATATGTAAAGAAAACCATGAAATAGTCATTAGAATGTAAGATGTAAAACCTAGGGTTTCTAGTACACCTTTTAAATTCTGAATTTATGTGATGCTTCCTAGGTCTAATTAAGAGTTTAAATGAGTTCTTGAGACACCTAAGATGCTCCCCATAAGCTTCTTCCTTCAAGAAAACAAAGAAAACTCCAAGAAGCCTTAAACCTAGGCATGTCTCAGCCAAGCATGTTCTATATAGCTAGAGAGAGTTTTAAATTTTTCTAAGGTCATTCTTGAGTCATATTTGATGAATGAAAATGAAGGGAGGCCTTGAAAAAAATTTAGAACTATGGAAAGTGATTTGGTTCCTTAGGTTCCATATTATGACCTAAAGAAGCAATATGATGCTAGGCCTTTTGTTTTAATGGTATGATGACTTTGAGAGGCTTAAAAGGAGCCAAGAATCATAGTTGAAGGGAAAGAATGAGGCCTAGAAATTATTTGAGGGTTGTTGCTTCATTAGGTGTCAATATGGACCATAATGGAGGTTATAGAGTAATCTAGGGTTTAAGCAAATTGTGTAGCCTTAGAATGTGTTCCATGAACCTAATTGGCTCCCATAAATTGTATCTAGGCCAAGAGAAACCATCTCCACCAATTTGTGGGTGTGTGGCCAAAAGAAGAGGCTTAAATTTCAAGAAAAAAGTGTGTGAGTGTATACAAGGTAGCTCTCTCCACCTTCTCTCATGCATGGATGTGTGTTTAGCTTATTTTAGAATGTGTGTATGTGTATTTTCAAGCTATGAAAAGTATGCTAGCATGCCTTTATATGCCATGATTCTTGATGCCATGTTATGTTTTCAATGAATGCATGATGTTTGCATGAATTTACTTGGGTGTGGAGAGACCAAGAACTCTTCCCTTTAGTGAGGATGAGTTAAGAACCCTTGAGGTTGGTTGAGACAAAGTAAAGAGTCTCCTAAAAGCAAAGTAGGCTCCCAAGAGTATGGTTGAGTCCAAATCTTTTAAAGAATGGGTGAGGCAAGTCCAAAATTCATAAGGAGAAGTGTGAGGCCAATCCAAACACTTGGTGAGCTCTTGGATGTCTTGTATGATTTGTTCATATGCCAAGTTTGCTGTTAAAGTATCCATGACTTCCAATTTCTCTATGCATGCATTTGTAAAGCTTACTTTGCACATATTATGTATGATTGAATGGGAGATGAGCTATTGGGATTCTTTGAATCTCATCCCCTCCTCTCCAATACTCTAACATACTAGGTGGACCAAGTAACTATGGAGAAGGGAGCCAACAACAATGAAGAAGGAAGATTGACAAGCATATGCCGAGCTTTATTCATTTTGGAACCATAATTATGTTTCTTGATGTATATGTTGTTGTAAATGTATCATGACCCTTGAGATATATATAAATATACTATTATGTGATGTTTATATGTATGGATATGATGTATGAGCTTTAGCATATATTTTGAGTATGTGATACCAAAGTATGTAAATTGGAAGTTTAATGTGAATGTGCATAAGTGTGGGTTGAATGGTTAAAATGAGATTCATGAGGTTTAGGACCATTTGGGCAGCTCACACAAGTCTTAAATGTGCTTTTAGACTTTCCCAAAAGGTGCCAAGACTAAGGGAAACCCATTTGGCAACTTTGGTACCCCATATGGAGCTAAATTTGACTATAATGGAACTCTATGTCACTTTTTTGCCAAATGAGTTAATCTTGATCTGAAATTTGGCATGCAATTAGGCCTTATTGAGAGATTTTTAGGAAGCTGAAGATCATAATTTTTAGAGGTCTATAAAATATTTGATGATTTTTCAAAGTTGGCAATTTTCATGGTTTCTGGTTTGCTGCACTATTCATTTGCCCCGAAATTACATTCTATCACATGAGGCTCAAACGATGTCCAATTGTCATGAAATTTTATACAAAGAAACTAGACAATCACAGTGACTCGTACCAAGTAGAAGAATCTCATTTGAAGGTCTAAAGAGGGAGATATGAATTTTTGAATTTCTGTCTAGTATCAATAATTTTGCTCGACCACAAGTATTGTTCCATTGAATTTTGAGGTCTGGGCTTGATGAACTGATTTGGAGCTATTTTTTCTCTCTAGTTAACATCCAAAAATTTCCAAATTGGTATCATTTGCATGTATTGGATTTTTTTTGAAATTAATTGGACATTTTCAAAATTTTCTGCAGAATTCTGTGACAGTTCCAGAATTCAGTAAGACCTTTGGACAATTTTGGATGTCAAATGTTCCCTGTGATGAATGTTATGATTTGAAAGTATTTTTATTATGAAGTAGACATCTTAAGATTTATATAATGACCAAGATTGCATGATTTCAATATTTATAGATTTAGTTATGATTTTCCAAATTTGGTCAGAAAATGGAGCAAATCTAGCTGAGAATGAACTTCCATATTTCATGCTCCATTTCGGTTTCCATGAGTTGTAGACATAATTTAGTGATGCAAATGAGTTGTTTTGATGTAATTAAATATGAGGATGTATAGTATGAGCTCACATCGTCCACGTGACACTGATTGCAATTTTTAGATATGACGCAATGCGAATAAAAATCCATTTCTCCTTGCTTTTTCTATGGGAAAACTATATAGTTCATGATACTATGCCATTTAAAAGCATGAGATGAGCTAGAATTTATGGTGTTATAGCTGCACTCTTTCTTGAGACTTTTAGCTTTGTCTCATCCATTCTTAGGGACTTTTGGCTTCTCTTCACCTATTCTAAAGGACTTTTGACATAATCATACCCATTCAAGTCATCTTGCATTCAAAATATGTTTCAAAAAGTATAATGGTACCAAGCATTACATCAATGGCTATAAATATATCTCATGGTTCAAACATACATACAAGCAACCAATGACAATCAAACATCTAAGAAATGCATACAAGAAAGGATAGAGAGCTACCTTGAGTCAAAAATCACAAGCTTTCTTTTTAGAATTCTCCTTCCCCTTCTCGGCCTCACATACACACCTAGGGGGATCTTGATTTGTTTGGCCTAGACACATCAAATGAGATACAATTATATCCTTGGAACAAATTCTAGCCTCACATAAACTCTATGCAAGCTTGTCTTGACTTATGATATGGTTATAGTTCCATATAAGAGTATAATGAAGCAACCCTTAGAATTTATGATCTTGGCTTCAATTTCTCATTTAATCTAAGTCTCATGACTCCATTTAAACTCCTTAGAGTCATGACAACTCAATTCAAGGAGCCTAAACTCAAGTTGCTTCTTTATGTCTTAAAAAGGAACCTAAACTCTCATCTCATAAACCATGGCTTCTAAATTCAAACCAATACTTCACTTGGTGTTTATTAATCATATCTAGACCATTTCTATCCTTGGAATCAAAGAAAAATCTTCTTAGGTACCCTTTCCCTTCCTTGGCCAAGACATGCACTAGGTGGAGGACCCATGGAGTTTTGTTATTTCTTTTTAGGGAATTTGGCCTCCATGAATCTTCCAGACCTCTTAAGAACTTATACAAACTCATAAGGTAGATTATCATTAGAAAGCTTAAAAAATTGCTAGGTGCAATAAGAACCCTAAGTAACATAACTTAATTTCTAAAGCTTCTCTTTTAGTTCCAATTGCATATTCTTACTCCTTATGCCTTAAAACCCTTGTTCCTACCTTGTTATGACTAGAAATCCTTCTTTCTTGATAGGCCTATGGTTGGTCAAAAATATATACAAGAAAAGTAAGCAAGACAAGTCATGAGAATTAGCTTGTTTTTTAACTTTTGCAAGGAGCTTTCAATTGCTTCTAATCTCTCTTTTAATTTCTTTTTTCCTCCTACTGGTCTAAAGATGAGATAGCTCTAAATTAATCATCGAAACCATAAGAAAAGAGAGAAGAAAGAAGAGAAGAAGTTGGAAGAAGGAGAAAGCATGAAAAACCATAGATTGCTTACACTTTTTGCTTAGTTTTCTCTTCCCTTCTTCCTATCTTTTGGTGTGCCACTTCAAGGCATCTTAGAATTTGGTTTTAGGCAAAGCAAATAGATTTTGGTTTTAGGCAGAACAAAGTCAATTATGAGGAAAAGAAGAAGTGGGATGTGTTTTAAGGAGGTGGGGGCTTCATTAAGACACTTTCAAAATTCCAATTTTGTCTTTTTTCTTAGTTCTTTCCATTTGAGCTTATTTTAGTTCCTTTTTGAGAATCGCCTTTTCCATTATGAAATAACTCCCCTTAGTAGTAAGGCTTTTAGAATAATAGGTGTTACACCAAGCCATTCCAGTAAGTGGGGGTACTTGAATGAGTGCGTGTTTGGAAATCCAGTGGCTTCCTCCAAAATCACGTTTTCCCTGAAGTAACAAATTCAAGCTTCTACACAAACGTGGTTTGCCAACGGGTTTCCAAACACACCATGAATACATGGTTCTAGTCTTAAGTTATAATAGCCTTCTTTTTTTAATTGCATAACTCTTTTGTCTACACTAGAGTATAAGAAGTTTCTTTCTAATCAATTTCTATTTGCTTGGTGCCTGATCTACTATCTTAAAGTCCTATCAAACTCTTTTAACTTAGCTTAACCTAACATAAAGGTGATTTACATTTTCTTTTATACAGGGCCTTATATGGGGCCATCTAGATACTAAAATGGTAATTATTATTATATGCAAGCTCAGTTAGTGGCAAATACATAGTTCCTTTTTGTAACGTCTAGTTCCTCTATAAACTTGAGATACGTAATGTCCAATTTCTCCGTAAATGTACGAAATGCACCAAATATTAAAGGAAGTCTCCCAACTAGAATGATTTAAGGTCCAATAAAATTAGAGCAATAATCTAGACCTCAAATAATAAGGATCCAAAGCCAGAGTTACCTTGAAAACAAAGCATAAATGTGATACCTTATATTTCCATTATCATACTCTTCCATTTTGGGCAATTGGTGCACATTCACAAGACAAAAGTAAGGAAAAGTATGAAAATAATACACTTTTATTTTATTGCATCATTTTCCATTAGAATTAATCATAATCAACTCAAAATATCAAGCAATCCATAGTTTCCATGTCAAAAACCCTAAAATTTACATTTAAGCTTGCGGGCAACACATAGTAGATTTCAAGGGCAACTTTAAAAATCATAACTAAATGTAGCAAAATTGAAATCACACAAACCAAAGCTTTTTAGAAATATTTGAGTGTTAAATTTACACTAAAAATAAATTCAGGACATGAACATAGCTTGTAGACCATATTTAATAATGAAATAGCCACAAAGGTCTGACCGCCCTCTGATACTGATATAGTTTACTATCATAAATTAAAAAAATGTCCAATTAATTCCACAAAAATATAATCCATGCAAATGATATCAATTTAGAAAGCTAAAAATGTTAAAAAGAGGGGAAAAATAACTCCAAACCAATCTAAGAACTTTCACATCTAGAAAATCAATCAAACAATAATATGGGTCAGATTGGTCACCTAGTACTGGATAGTAACTTCAAAAATTCATATCTCCCTCTCTAGACATCCAAATGAGGTGCTTCTAATTGATATAAGTCACTAGAAAGGTCTAATTTTGGCTTGTAAAATTTCAAGGCAATTGGACATCGTTTGCCACATGCTTGACACAGATTCATTTTTGGACCAATTGCACAATACCAGTGGCCAAACTAGAAAATTTTCCCAACTTCAAAAATTTGCCAAATATTCCACAGCCTAGTAAATAATACCCACTTTAGCTTCCCAAAAAGATCTCAATAACCTCTAGATGCATGCCAAATTTTCATCCAGAAAGAGCTCGTTTGGATAGAAAGTGACATAACTCATCAATATGATTATTTTTGCTCCATATAAAATACCAAATTTGTCCAAATGGCCTCTTTTAATATTTGACACCTCTTGGGTAAGTTTAAAAGTATGAATATGACTTGTATGAACTATCCAAGTGGTCTTAAACCCCATGTATCTTAAATTGGTCATTCCATTTCCATTAATACACTAATACATCAAGTGATTAAGAAGCCAAAATTTCCATTCCATTTCCATTGATTTCATGCCACATATAGTCTATACAAGAGTTATACATCATATTACAATTGTTCATGATCTTACATCACAAAAATAATATGTACAAAGGAACTTTGGCATTCAATTATATAACAACCTACATAACTATAAAGACTTGGCTTTTCAACTCCCTTGGCTTGCATTCTTTGTTTCTTGAGCACCACCTAGTCATGTCAAGAGGAAAAGGGGAAGGGGAGTAAGATTCCTAGAATCTCAATAGCTCACACACCCATTCATACACATTCAAAGCATACACGCATCAAGTGTGCAAATAAATAAGCTATTAGAACCAGAAGTGCTCATTTACAAAATATTCATGCCACACTTTCACAATCAAGCCATTAAGAAGCTCTAGGGACTTTTGGTTTTGCCTCACCCATTTCAAGGACTTTTGGATATGCCTTACCCTTGACCTAGGGACTTTTGACTTGGTCTCACTCATCCAAAAGACTTTTGGCCTAGTCTCACCCATACCATGGCCTTTTCTCTGACCAAACTTTGGAAAATCATAACTAATTCTAGAAATATTGAAATCATACAATCTTGGCTATTTTGGAAATCTAAGGATGTCTACTTCACATTAAAATTACACCCAAACCATATCATCTATTACAGAGGACGTTTGACATCCAAAGTGGTTCAGAGGTCAGACTGCATTATGGAACTGTCATAGAATTCTGCAAAAAACTTTGAAAATGTCCCATTAATTCCAAAACTATCCAAACCATGCAAATGACACCAATATAGAAAGATGTGAATGTTACCTAGAGAGAAAAAATATCTCTAAATCAGTTCATTAAGCCCAAACCTCAAAATTTAATGGAATAATAACTCAGGTCAGGTAAAATGCTTGATACTAGATAAAATGTTCAAAAATTCATATCTCCTTCTCTAGACCTCCAAATGAGGTGCTTCTAGTTTGCACAAGTCACTATAAATGTCTAGTTTCTTTGTATAAAATTTCATGGCAACTGGACATCATTTAAGTCTCGTGTGATAGAATACAATTTTAGACTAAATGAATAGTGCAGCAGACCAAAACCAGAAAAATGGCCAACTTTGAAAAATTCTCAAATATTCTTTAGACCTCCAAAAATTATGATCTTTAGCTTCCCAAAAATCTCTCAATGAGAACTAATTGTATGCCAAATCTCATATTAAGACTAATGCATTTGGCTAAAAAGTGATATAGGGTTCCATTATGGTCAATTTTGGCTCCATATGGGATACCAAAATTGCCAAATGGCTTTCCCTTGGTTTTGACACCTTTTGGGCAAGTCTAAAAGCACATTTAGGACTTTTGTGAGCTACCCAAATGGTTCCAAACCTCATACATCTCATTTTGGCCATTTAACCCACACTTATGCATGTTTCCATAAATTCATTCATGAAGCTATCTTTGCCGTACATACTCAATTCACATTCCATCATTCATATAACACATACTTTCATTTCTATTTCATATAATAGAAATAATTAGATATGTGTCAAGGGTCATAAACCATTTACAACACTAATATACATCATTATGGTTCATTATGGCTTTAAAAGAAAAATGCTACACATATGGATGTCAATCTTCTTTCCTTAAGGTAGTTGGCTCCCACTGTCATGCCCATTTGGGTCACCTAGCATATTAGGTCATTGGAGAGGAGAGAATGAGATTCAAAGAATCCCAATAGCTCATCTCCTATTCAATCATACATAATATATGTAAAGCAAGCCTTACAAATGTATGCATGGATAAAATGGAAGTCATGAACATTTAAGAAGCAAGCTTGGCATGTGAACAAATCATACAAGATATTCAAGAGCTCACCAAGTGTTTGGATTGGCCTCACACTTTTTCTCATGGATGTTGGACTTGTCTCACCCATTCTTTAAGAATTTTGGACTCAACTATACTCTTGGGAGACCACTTTGCTTTTGGGAGACTCTTTGCTTTGTCTCAACTAATTCTAAGGATTCTTGGCTCATCCTCACCATGGTTTAGAGTTCTTGGCCTCTCCACACTCAAGCAAACTTATACAAACATCATACATTCATTTGAAAACATAACATGGCATCATAAACTCATAGCATATAAAATCATGCTAGCATACTTTTCATGGCTAGGAAATATACATACACACATTTTAAGATAAGCTAAATACACATCCATGCATGAGAGAAGGTGGAGAGAGCTACCTTGCACACAATTACACACTTGTCCTTTTTGATTTAAACCTCCTCTTTCGGTCACACACCCACAAACTTGTGGAGATGGTTTCTCTTGGCTTATATACAATTTATGGGAGCCAATTAGGTTTATAAAATAATTTCTAAGGCTATGCAATTTGCTTAGATACTAGATTGCTTTATATGCTTTATTGTGGCCCATAATTATACCTAATGAAGCAACACCCCTGAAATGACTTCTAGGCCCTATTCTTTCCTTTCAAATATGATTCTTGACTCCTTTTAAGCCTCTTGGAGTCATCACACTATTAAAACAAAGGGCCTAACATCATGTTACTTCTTTAGGTCATAATATGGAACCTAAGGCACCAAATCAATTTTTATGAGTTCTAAAATTTTTCCAAGGCCTCCCCTCATATTCATTCATCATATATGACACAAAAATGGGCTTGAAAAAATTAAAACTCTCCCTAGCTACTCCATCCACGCTTGCCCGAGACTATGCCCCTTTTTGGCCTCCTTAGAAATCTTTGTTTTCTTGAAGGAGGAAGCATGTGGGAAGCATCTTAGGGATCTTAAGAGATCATTTAAACTCTTAAGTAGACCTAGAAATAATCATATAAAATCAGATTTTGGAAGGTGCACACAAAACCCTAAAATTTGCATATCGAAATCTAATGATTTTTTGATAATTTCCTTTGCATATTCTTAATCTCTACACCCTTTTTCCTTAGATTCATGCTTGGTTCTGCCTAAAAATCATCTCCTCCTAGGGTTTTCTCAAGTGGCGCGAAATAGTGGAGAAGGTGGCAAAGGGTAGCAACCATAGAAGAAGAAAATACCCTGTTTTCATGGCTTTTCTCACTTGAATCTTGTGTTCTTTGAGCTCCTCTCTTCAAATCTAAATTTTTCCCTCAATTTCTCCCTTAAAATAGATTTGTAAACTTCATTTTAATCAAGGGAAACAAAGGAGAATGAAGGAGAGGAGGTTTGGAAGAGAAAGAGCATGAAAAACTATTAAATTTCCATACCTTAAGCCTTTGATTTCTTCTCCTATTTGCCTTCCTCTTGTGCGCCACTCTCATTAGGGTTTTCCTCTAGTTTTGGGCAGAACTTGTTCATGCATAATGAAGGGAGAAGAAGGGTGCATTATATTTATAGGTGGGAGGAAGTTACACTTTTCAAAAATTCCCATTTTACCCTTCATTTTTGGCATTTTCATTTCTCCTTCATTTTAGCTCCTTTTTTAGAACCGTCTTTTCCATTATAAAATGTAGGTTCAAGTAAAATATCTTTGGAATCACTCAAATTGGAGCTAAAACCTTCTCGAACAAATTCGTCAAATCTCAAGCACACTGACGTTGGAAAACATCCACCGGAGGGGTTTTAGTAGTCTTAGGGATTTCCATGGTATTCAGGGCCTTTGAGAACCCTAGAGAACTCAAAAATTTCATTTAAAAAGCCCTCCTATGTGAATTCCAAAATTTTCTCAAAATTAAAAAAATGCCATTATGTTTCATAAGCTTTTCGTAAGAAATTGTTCTTCATTCTAGCTCTGTTTTTCTTTCTGTCTGAGCCTGAGATTCTTATTTCTAGGAGTCTAGAATGCTTCCTAAATTTTTTGGGACCTTAACTACATAATTTTGGGGGACTTCCTTTTATATCCAATGAGTTTTGTTCATTAATGGAGAAACTATACATTACGTTTCTCACGTTTTCTTTCGTTTTTAGAGAATCGGATGTTACATTTCTCCCCCCTTAAATAAATTTTGTCCTCAAAATTTAAGGTACACTTTCCTTTTTCTCGTTTCCTTTCTGGCTAGTTGCTCTTTTCTTTCCCTTCTTCCTTGCTCTATACGCTTTCTCAATGATTTCATTCTTTCGAATTTTCTTTTAGCCAGGGGATTTTTCATTGCTAGTTCTTAATAAGGGCTCTATTATTATAAAATACTAGCTAGTTCTTTCTCATAAGGAAAAGAAATGTTTAACTCTGGAGGCATATCCTAGGAGAACTTACTAATCATGTAGGGTTGATGTTAACCCGTTTACAAGATTAGTGTTTCTTTTAGTGGACTCATTTATACATCTTGGGAGGTAACTTATTTCATGTTACGTCCCCTGTATCCTCTCTGAATGGCTTTTCATAACATCTCATCATCTTTTGTAATCACTAGAGCCATCGGAGGTTTCTATTTGTTTGCTTATTTACATGTTTCGTCTACTGTTTATCTTTGTGTTCTTTCTTACTAGCTCATCCTATGATTACAATTCACATATCTTTCTGTCACAGGGCTCACATAGCAACTGCTTACTGGGATTACAAGTCCTTTGAGGAGTTTTTGCTTTTAATGATCTCAGTTTCTTTGTTTACTATTTCATATATCTCTATAGGCTAGGACTTTTTCTCGCTTTCTTTGCTCACTTACAGTGGCATTTTGTAGTCCCTCATTTCAATATTGATAGGCTTAACATGCATGTCTCACACTGGCACTGAAGAGCTACTACCACTGACTACTGCTGGGTTCTGATGGGATGCTAGCTATTCTCATAGTTTTGCTCACTGGAGATATATTGTGTCACTTACCTCATATAAAAACTACACCTGATACCTTTCTGAATACATAAGCTAGTATGTAGGGATTTTTCTATCCGTCAGTCAAGGCTACTATTTGCTAGGTAGTGGTTCATCTGGCTCTAACTCTGGAGAGCTTATTTCTTGCTTTCCTCATCCCATATACTGTACTCATCTCTAGAGAGCTAGTCAGTGGTTTGACTGTCTGAGTAAAGCCTTCATATCTCTATAGCAACGGTTTACCAGACTCAAGAGGTCTTTAGTCTCTGAGATAAAAGCTAGTTGAAACTGTACTGGTCTCTGAGACTAACGATTCTGTAAAACTATCTCAGGTTGTCATCTCTACCAAAGATCTATCATACTGTGGCGAGGGCTCTCTATAACTCTATGGGATTTACTGTGACCCCTAGGTCTACTATGACCTCTCAGAGCCCTGCTAGGGTCTACTAGAACCCACTATGCTATGCTGGGATCTACTGCGATCCATCTTTGGGAGATGTCAAAGCCTAAGATTACTGTATCTGACAGTAAAACTCATGCTCACTAAGTTTGGTTACCATCACTCATAGTACTAAAGCTAAACTTAGAGGTACATCACGCTCTTTGTGGGAAGTGGGTTCTGTGGTATCTGATTCCCTAGGATCCCATTATACTGATACTTAAGAGTATCTAAATTTTCACTCATCGTTCCTTATAAGATCCTTATATTCCCACTTTAGCCTCTTTTTGCTTAAGCTTTTTTTTCTTACTCTATTGACTTACTTGCTTTAACTGTACTTAACTATTTTTCCTCTCATATCTTGCAGTTTCTAACTATGCCCACATTCAATTTTTAAATGCTTTGGCATTAAGGCATCTCACACACTGAGTGTGGTGAACATTTCTGGCAGGAGAGAAGCTATACAATGGTCCCTATTTATTTCATTTATATATAATATAAGGGACTTGGGCTATGTATACTTAATATGAACATTCTTTATTGGGGATTTCTCTCTGCATGCTTTTCTTACTATTTCGGTATTTCTAGAATCCCTTTACTTCTCCTTTCTAACTCATTTTGATCTTTAACTAATTAGGATATCTTTCGATTATTGGGACACTTTGGTGATTGATGTCATCGTTCGCTACGCACTCAAGTTACATTACTATTAGGTTGATCAGGCCTAATTTCATGTAACCATTGTTGCAAGCAAACCATAACATCAAACACTAATACACAGGCGCCTTATGACTGAGCTTAAGGCCACTATCACTTATATATTGCAAGTTTTCCAATAATCTAAAGTATTCCTCTCTTACTTTTCTCTATCAGCCCTATTCTTGTAGAGTGCTTAGGGAAAGTAAGATTCTTTCTCAACTTCATCCTGAGATCTCTCTACATTGCTCGATTGTTTTTACTTCGGGTACTATCATGCTAGAAGGGTATCTATGCCAAGGACAAGTGTGCTTTCTTAAGTACTCAAGACATTAACTGAATATCTATTCTCAATCTAATATGTCCTCGGCTTAAACACTGTCATATCTTCTCTTTCTACCTTTTTTATCCTCTTACTTAGGTAAAAGGATGTTTTACTACTAGCTGTTTCTGTTGCCAGTTCAAGTTTTTTTATACTCAAGAGCACCTGCATTTTCCTTGGGTGTAACACCCCGAAATTAATTAAGGTGTTAATTATGGATTAAGATTAATTAAGGATAATTAATAGAGCATAATTGAGAAAGTTAGTGAATAAATATTCTAGAGAGATAAATTGTTAATATGGGTTAAGAATTTATTTAGGATAGAGATTCACATCTAGGCCCCAAATTAATTAAATCATGGTAAGAGGCTAATGGAGGCCCAATGAATTAGAGGCAGACCCAAACTAATTTAATGAGATAGAGGCCCAAGATTTATCTTGTATAGGCTCAATTAAGTGGCTCAATTACCCTTGAGCAGACCCAAGCCTTTGAACTCTTCAAATTAGGCCCAAATCCCATTAAACTTCAGCAACCCAATGTGTGAAAACTGGCCCAACAGAATTATGTAGCCCAACACTTAAAAACTGGCCCAATAAGCAAAATCTGAAACCCAATTGGATTTGGACTTGGAGCAACCCATGACCCAGCCTCTTGACCCAACTTAAACCCATCTAAAACCCTAATGCTTCAGCCACACCTTCATTTTTCTGAAACTCAAGAGGCAAATTCGGAGGTTGAGAAGGAGGCTAGGGTTTGGGGCAAGATTTCTGCATTTTCTCATACTTAGAGCAAGATTTGGCCAAGGTAATAGTTATACAACTTAATCCCCTCATCTTTCTCTTTAATTTAGTCCGATTAGTTTTTCATTTAGAGAGATTTCATTATACCCAAAATTTGAAAAGTGAGTGTTTGGAGGTTTTCTTAGTGGAATTCGTAGGTTGAGGTTGGGGTTAGTATTAGGTGAACTTAAACCCCCCATTTTGATGCTTTCTTTGTTGGTTTGAGACCCCCATAGCTGATTTATATTATAGGTACTAATTCTATACGAATTTGCTTAGGATTTTGGGTGAAACATTGAGAATTCTGGTGGGAGACACTTGAATCCAAATTTGGGATTTGTGGTGGTTGTTGCAATTGTCTGCAAGTGAGGTAACTGGGGTTTACATTAATTCCATGCATGTATCTATTTTAATTTCATATTTGCTGTATATGAATGATTTGAAATGCTAAATGAATTGGTTGGCTATCTATTGTATTATGAATGGACCTTGTGAGTCCATGGTGGAGCTGTGGTGCGGCTGCCACCCGTGCATATGCTACGATCGAGTACCGAGTATGATCAACCCCAGATGCACTGAGCCCTGGTGTGCTCAATGGGGAGTAGGTGCCGTGGACGGGCCTCTCCCGGTGTTAATGCCCTTTAACATGTTAAATATATGATTGCTAGTATGGGATAGTAATCATGATAGCCTATTTGTTTCATTTGCTGAAATGACTGATATGATTCTGATACGGATTTTGATTCATGCATGTATGTTGATTAAACTGGATTATATGATGGAATTGCCTTGGTTACTGAGATGTGTATCTCACTCTGTTTTATGGGATTAATATTTCAGGTGAAGGTTCCTCAGGTAAGGATAAGGGTAAGCGGGTGGATGAGAATCCATGAGTTCCCACCTATAGGGAGATAGCTACACCTAGGCTGACTTAGCTAGTATAGATGCTAATTTTGTATTCCTTAATGTATAGCATCATCATGTATCTATATTGCCAAGTGTAGGCTTGAACATTTGATTTATTGAGAATGTATGTACTGAAAAGCTAGACTTTATCTTAACTTGATAATCGTTGTATGGACACATGATTTCTGCTGTAATTGGTGCTGACCTATAATATTGCTTATTAATGGAAATGTAACCCTTGAGATATTGATATGAACCCCTAAGGTATGGAGCCCCATTGATTGAGTATTTAAGGATAGATATTGGTAGTTCATGTATATTTCATTGTTGATACTTTACAAACTTGCTGTCATAGGGTAATTAGAGAAAGGAAAATGACCCATTAAACATTGATTTAGAGAGGATAGATTAACTGGTTAGATTAGACTAATGAAGGACATTTGAGCCCCACAATGAATATAGAAGAGCCTTAGGGTGTTAATGGAAGGAGAGTGGAGAGTAGGAGGCAAGAAATTCAGAGTTATAGGATCAGGGGGAGTTTAGCCGCGGCTAAAATATGGTTTGCCGCGGCCAATAGTGGCGAAGTTACCCAGGGAGAGTTCCAGAGAGTAATTCGCCGCGGCGAAATTTGAGAGGTCAAACTGGGAGTCATCCAGAGGGGAATTGGCCGCGGCGAATTAGGGAATTGGCCACGGCGAACTTTTAAGAAAATGTCCCTGGCATTCCAGAGAGGAATTGGCCGCGGCGAAATAAGAAATTGGCCACGGCGAATATCGAGAGGCGAGGGAGGAAGCTCCAGGAGGCTTCTTCGCCGCAGCGCCATGTAGGTTGGCCACGGCGAAGGTCCAACTCGCCGCAGCGATCGCCACGGCAAAATTAGTGAAAAAGAAAAGGGTCAAACAGAAGGTAATTGGCCACGGCGAATAGTAATTTGGCCGCGGCTAACACACTGAAACACTTATATTACCTAGAAAACCCTGGTGTTCTATATGTTAACCGTAAGAGACGATCTAGAGTCATTGGGATGAGTTTTAATTGATGAGTAATGGAATCTAAGGCTTATAAGTGGATGTTTAATTCCCTTATGAATATAAGTGTATGTAATTGTATGATTGATGACTCTAATCACATTAAGGTTTAAATTTTTCCATATTTTCATATTCCATAGTGATTAATCACATGTTTAACCTTAATTATGATGAATAGAAATTAGGGTCGTCACACTGGGTTCCTCCACTTATTTACTCTCTATAACATCAAGGGGTCTATTTTTTGTTCATGCTCTTACTTTGCTCTTAACTAGACCATATCAAGAATTTCATTTTATGGCACTCTCGGTTTATACTCTTTCTCTATATAAAACGAGGCTCGCCTTCTTAGGTGGTTTCTTACTTTCTCGAGCTTCCCTGAGGGTATTAAGGCACTAACTGTTTGACTCAGCTTATTTCTATGTTTGGATCAGAGCTGGGCTTTCTCTCTGTTTAGTCTCTTTAGCCTCATCCCCAGGAGCATAGTATACTATTTTTAGGGTTTTGCTAACTCAATCCAAAGCATGTGCTCTCAATGTATGGACTCTATGTTACTGAAAACTTATACTCTACTAGGTGCTCTAATCACTTATGTGCCTTAACCCCATTTCATTCTTATATTAGGGAGTTTGTTCGACTAATTTTTAGATCGCTATCCATTTACCTCTCTAGCTCAGTTTACTCATCTAATCATTATTAAAGCGAGGGCATCTTTTTTTATCTAGTTTCTCAGCTCTTCCTCACTTCCCTTGTCACTATACTTTACGACTCAGGGGGTCTATCTAGGGGAATTTACTAACCACTGCTAGGTGGTTTTCCCTGACTTGAGACATCTCATCCTTTCTTTCTTGATCCAGGGAGAACTTTCACTGAACTTCTCATTCACATATCTCACCTGGAACAATGCTACTAGTCATCTGCTCTAGGCTTTGGCTTATGCTTAGCCTAGGCTAGTCATCTTATCGGACTTGTAACTTACTAACTATCCTTATTCTTTTCTGGGTCTCTATTACTAGCTACTAATACTTACTTCTAAGTGTTACCTATAAGGTACACCTTTCTAGACCACTTGTTATGTGGCTCGCTGCTGGTAGTCTTATATTAAATTATTTCAAGGCTACATTAACACTTTGTTATTCAGTGTCTTACAGGGTAGCACCTGAGGTTAGAGTTAATGCCTTAAAGGTGAGTCTTAACAACCTTACTGTCCTTATGTCTAACTTTCTCTATGTTGAGCTCTTTCCTTAGTTTCAACTACTAGGCCCACGGACTTTTTCATAACGATTCATTACTCCTTTCCTTTACTTATGATAGGGGTTCTCGTTCTGTATGGATTGAATGATGCTTTATTAGTTCATTCCTTAAGTTAGCCTGAATATGACCAACGAGGTGTTCATATTGCCATTCGCCACGGTTAACTAGCCTCGGGTTCACCCTAGTTTTCTTGTCTGAGTATTGGTCGTGGCTAACGGCCTCTGATTGACTTACCTTTTTAGGAATTGGATTTTCATCTTTAGCTACCAACCTGAGCCTCATTGCCTCCATATTTATCCCATCATCAAGCTAGAGGGCTCCACCTCTTGTTTCATTTGTACATAGCTAGCAGTTACCTTTGGGTTATTAGGGCTCTAAAAGGTGTAGCTTGTAACTCAAACTCCTGGCCTGAGAAAATTAGCTTTTTGGGCTCTAGAATTCATTTAGACAATTGGGTGTTATGGCTATGGGATAACTTTTTTTCTCATTCCCCTCTAAACTAGTATTGTGCAATCACAGTCTTATCTTATACCGCATTATAACTATTTGTCTGTACATTACGTGAGACTATTGGAAATGGCCTGAGTATGACTACCAGGAGAATTAGGCCTCACATACTCTCTCTAGCAAGCCTCTTCCTATTAATAAGATCATTTCTTATTGTTTATATCTAGTGCTTGCCACTGATCCCCCTGAGCTATCACATCTCATCAAGCTCTAGCCATCAGATCACTCAACTCTACTCAAGGTTAGCTTTACTCAAGCTACTCTAGAGGCCACTCTTTCTCAGTGTCCACTAGCTACTCTAAGACCATCTTACAATTTACTCATTATGAACAAAGCCACAACCTATCCTCACACACCCAACATGTCTCATACATGGCTCTACCCATCCATTCAAGCTTTTACATAGCCCAATTGCTACATCCTCAAGCCAAATCCAATCTGAGAGAGCCTAAAACTTTACTTTGATACTAATAAATTGTAATACTATATCTTTCTAGCCTTCCTCATGCAATTCACATGCTCCAAAACATGCATTGCTTAGGAGTTGTAAGAAAATGGGATATAAATAATGGATTAAATTTGCATTGTGCTACATATGAAAATTCTATTCGATGTCACGTGGGCCGTATGAGCACATACTATACTTTCCCATATTTAATTACATCAATACAACTCCTTTGCATCATAAAATTATGCCCACAAATCATGGAAACCGAAATAAAACTCAAAATACCCAAGTGTAATTTTAGACAAATTTAGCCTCTTCTCTGACTAAACTTTGAAAAATCATAACTAATTCTAGAAAAATTGAAATCATACAAAGTTGGCCATTTTTCTAGTTTTGGTCTGCTGCACTATTCATTTAGTCCAAAATTGTATTTTGTCACACGAGACTCAAATGATGTCCAATTGCCATGAAATCTTATACAGAGAAACTAAATGTTTACAATGACTTGTGTCAACTAGAAGCACCTCATTTGGAGGTCTAGAGAGGGAGATATGAATTTTTGAACATTCTATCCAGTATCAGAAATTTTGCCCGACCTAAGTTATTGTTCCACTAAATTCTGAGGCCTGGGCTTGATGAACTAATCTGATGATATTTTTTCTCTCTAGCTAACATCTATAGCTTTTTAAATTGGTATCATTTGCATGGTTTGGATTTTTTTGGAATTAATTGGACATTTTCAAAGTTTTCTGTAGAATTCTGTGATAGTTCTAGAATGCAGTTTGGCCTTTGGACCACTTTGGATATCAAACGTCCTCTGTGATGGATGATATGATTTGGGTGTATATTTAGTGTGAAGTAGACATATGTAGCTTTCTAGAATAGCTAAGATTGTATGATTTCAATTTTTCTAGAATTATTTATGATTTTCAAAATTTGATCAGAGAAGAGGCCAAATTTGTCTGAAATTACACTTGGGTATTTTGAGCTTTATTTCGGTTTCCATGATTTGTGGGCATGATTTTATGATAAAAAGGAGTTGTATTAATATAATTAAATATGGAAAAGTATATTATGTGCTCATACTGCTCACGTGACATCGAATGGAATTTTCATATGTAGCACAATGAATTTAATCTATTATTTATATCCCATTTTTTTACAAGTCCTAAGCAATGCATGTTATGGAGCATGTGAATTGCATGAGGAAAGCTAGAAAGATATGGTGTTACACCTGTGGGTCACATAGACTCATCCTTCTTATTTTCACATTTAAATACATAATTACAACTCATAACAAGCTTAAGAAATGGTCCATACCTCGAGCAAAGGGAGCAAATACACAAAACATACTATACTAGATTATATACCAAAACTTTGAAAAATTATAACTAATTCTAAAAAAATTAAAATTAAAATTAAACACACTATACTATTCTGGAAAGCTACAAATGTATAATTTATGCTAAAAATAAATCTAGACCACAACAGAGGCTACTAGGTGCCAAAAACTGATGTAACAGTACCAGAAGTTAGCTGTCATCCCTAATACCGATCTCTAATTTCAAAAATTCATATCTCCCTGCTCAGAGATTCAATTGGGGTGATCTGAATGACCATGGTAAGACTATCATATTTATTTTATATTTGTAAAATTTCATAAGCATTGGGCATCATTTGTCTAATGAATGACATAACCCAATTTTTTAACCATATGAACAGTACCTATATCAATGCAGCAGAAAATGGCAACTTTGGAAATTCATAATTAATTCCATAGTGCTCCAAATAATCTAGTACTTAGCTTCCTAAAAAGCTTTGGATGAGTCTATATGTGTGCCAAATTTTATGGACAAATTCGTTCATTTGGTCAGATCTTGACTTTGGATTGCAAAATGGCTCATTTGGTGTCATATAAGGGGTCCAAATGGTCCATATCAAGTTCTAACACAACCATGAACATTTGAGCACATGGGAATACACCAAAATGACATTCTAAAATTGTCTCAAATATGTATAAACCTAGATTTCTCAAACTCACTCATCCACCCCATGATATGCACAAAATTATACATGCTCGCTCTTGCCATTCAATACACAAAACATGTTATCTCATACATTTAGCATCAAGTTTCATTCATACATCATACATTTGGGCAATTACATATGTTCATATGATTACATAACAATTTCATTATGGGATTACATCATATGCCATGTATATGGCTACAAAAGAGACATAACTAGGCCATTTCATACATTTTGATGCCAATCTCCTTCTCCTTAGCTTAGTGGCTTCCATTACCTTGCTCAATTGATTCACCTAGCATGTTAAGGCATAGAAGAGGAGGGGATGAGATTCAAAGAATCCTAATAGTTCATCTCCCTTTCAATCACGCATAAAGTATGTAATACAAGTCTTGAAAATGCATGCATGAGCATATTAATACATGTGAGCATTCATGAAACATCCTCGGCATTTAAACACATCATGTATAGCATACATAGGCTTGTCAAGTAAATGGATTAGTCTTACCCATTCACTTATAGATTTTAGACTTGCCTCACCCATTTTCTCTAAGAGGTTTTGACTCAACCTCACTCTTAGGAGTCAACCTCACTTTTAGAAGACTTTTTACTTTGTCTCAACCAATTTTAAGGGTTCTTGGCTCATCCTCATCATGGCTAGAGGGTTCTTGGCTTCTCCACACTTAAGCAAACTAAGGGAAGCATATAAAATATCATTTGCATATATAAATCATCATCATGGTACCATGGAATAAAAGATCATGCTAAAATACTTTTCATAGCTCAAAGCATATATGCACACATTCAAAGACAATGTAAGTATACATTCATACATGAGAGAAGGTGGAGAGAGCTACCTTGCTTACATTTACATACATTTTCCTTGAGCCTTAAGTCCTCTCCCTTGACTTCACACACCCAAAAAGGTGGAGATCATTTCTCTTGGCTTAGACATATCATATGGAAGCTAATTACACTCCTGAATCAAATTCTAAGGCCATACAATCACTAGAAAAACTAAGTGACTCATAAGGCTCTTTTATGGTTCCATAATGCACTTAATGAAGCAGCCTTTGGCAAACATTATCTTGGCTCCATTCTTTCCATCCATTTATTATTCTTGACTCCATATAAGCCTCTTGGAGTTATCACACAATTAAATCAAGGAGCCTAACTAGGTGTTACTTCTTTAAGCTATAATATGGAACATACAAGGCCATCTCACTTTCTATGGTTTCTAAAATTTTTCCAAGGCTTCCTCTCATACTCTCCCATCATAGACGACTCAAAAATAAGCTTAGAACAAATTAAGACTACCCTTAGGTGCCATTTCTACTCTAGGCTAAAGCACATACTCTTTTTAGCCTCCTTGGAGTTTCTTTACTTCCTTTGATGGGAGAATCATGTAAGAAGCTCTCTTGGTGTCTTAAGAACTCATATAAACACTTAAACATCATAAAATATGGCTAGGGTTCATGGTAGAGTTCAAGGTGCAATCAAAATCGTAAATTCCATAATTTGCATTCTAAAGCTTCTTTTTCAATTCTACTTGTATATTCTTAATCCTCACACTCCATAACCTTTGGTTCCATCAAGAACACATAATGAAAAACTCTCCTCTTTACTTACTCTTTCTAGACTGAAGCTTAAATGGCTTGAAAATATAAGATTTTGCAAGTGTTTCAAGTGAAGTCTTACCTTAAAACTGATCTTTCTTCGCATAGGTTATTTTTTACCTACTGATATCTTGAAAAGAGTTCCTCTTTGGCTTGGGTTAGACCTGAATCTTCAAGTTTTCAACAAAACAAAACGACTATGAGAGAGCTCCTAGAGAGAGGAATAACTTTTCTAACTGGCGTGGGATGAAACGGGGTCATTTACTTACCTAAACAGAAGCTTAAACTTCTTGTCTCTCTCCCCTCTTAATGTCATGCCATGGCTGCCCATTTTTCTACAAATGGAAGCTTAGAGAAAGTGATGAGGTGTAATCTTACTTAAGAAGCCTCTTTTACAATTTTTCAAAATGACCATTTTGCCCCTACAAGCTTGTTTACTCTATTTAGGCTCATTTTAACTCCTTTTTAAGAACCGTCTTTTCCATTATAAAATATAGGTATTCTAATTCATAAAATGCCTTTGGTTTCATCCAAATTAGATTTAAAACCTTCCTGAATAAACTGGTCAAAGTTTGGGTCAATTGACATTAAAAAACATCTATCGGAGGGGCTTTAACTGTCCCAGGGCTTCTCATAGTTTTCAAGGCCTTTGAGAACCTTGGAGAACTTAAAAATTTTATTTTAAAAGCCATCCTGTGAGAATTCCAAAATTTGCTCAAAATGACAAAAATGCCCTTATGTTTTGTCAACCTTTCGTTACATTTTTGTTTCTTCATTCTAACTCTAATTTTCTTTCTGTCTGAGCTTGGGATTCTCATTTTTAGAAGCCTAGAATGCTTCACAAATTTTTTAGGACCTTAACTAAGTCATTTTGGGGGACTTGCTTTTATATCTGATGAATTTTGTTCTTTTACAGAGAAATCGTACATTACATTTCTCGCCTTTTCTCTTATTTTTAGAGAACCAGATATTACCACCATTATGTTTCTCAAAATGTGTTCATGATTGCATTATGGCTTGCTTAGGCTTGGTTGTGCCAAAAGTCCCTTAGTAAGGGTTAAGATGAGCTAAAAGTCCTAAGAAAGATGGGTGAGGCTAGACCAAAACCCTTGAAAACTTATACTTGTTATGTATGAGTTATGTGACAAGGAAAATGTCATAAACATGTTCACTAGTTGCTTAAATATTATGCATGCATTTTTTTACTTGTTTATTCATCCATTATGTATGTTTAAAAGGATTAAGAGCCATTGGGATTCTTTGAATCTCACTCTTCCCCCACACATGTCTAATCATGTCTAGGTGAGCCAAGTAGACAAGGAAATGGAGGCCAATAAGCATAACAAGTAAGATTATGACAACAAGATAGAGAAATGACTTGTTTAATTGTATTTTGATGTCAAACTATGTACCCATGAGATGTACCTATGATGTAAACCCTTGAGCATGTTTTAATATATGTACAAATAGTGTATGTATTAATATAGAAATGAGATGAATGAAAAGTGAGATTTTACCACTCCATTGCCAATATATAACTTGATGTTCTTGTATATATATGGATATGGCAAGGTGGGATTGAGCTCCATAGTGATTTAGATCATTTAGTATACTTTTATATATGGTGTTTATGCTTTTAAACTTGCCTAAGTAGTTGTGGAATGCAAGAAGGGCCATTTGGTGTCATGAGATGCCATTTTGAACTTCAATTTTGACCAAATGGTATGTTGAACCAAAGTATGACTAAATGAATGAGTTTTTCCTTGAGCTTTGGTCAAAAAGTAGGTCTCATGTAGAGCTTTTTATAGAGTTAAAAATCACTCAATTTGGAACTCTAGAGAATTTATTATGATTTTCCAAATTTGGCCAAATTATGTAGAAATGGTATAGTTACTGTTCATTTGGTCAGTTTGCTTATTTGTGCCACATGAGGGACAAATGAAGTCCACTGCTTATGAAATTTTACAAGCAAAAATGAGACATCATAAGATTTCCATAGTTATCAGATCATCTCATTTAGAGTTCTATAGAGGAAGATATGAATTTTTGAAGTTGCATGGTAGTACCAGTAATGCAGCCTAACCTATGTTACTGTTCTATCAATATTCCATGGCTTAAGGCTACTACATTGGTCTAGACTTATTTTTAGTCAAAATTATACATCCATAGCTTTCCAGAATGGTATGGTTTGTTTGATTTCAATTTTTCTATAATTATTTATGAATTTTCAAATTTTGTATCAGAAAATCGAATTCTGAACTTGAGAGCAAACCATGGAATTTGTGTGATGTAACTTCAAACCCAAAGTGAATGAGATCAAATGTGATGAGTATGACTGTATGGATGTGCTATGACTAGAAAATGATGTGGATGAGTTCACATGGTCTAGGGAGCATAAGATGAGGAAATGAAACCTTATGTAACATAAATCTATACATTTAAATATTCAATATTTTCTTTATGTCAAGTATGTTCTTCCTTGAAATGGTGCTCCATCATGTATGTTATGAATGAGATAGCTTATGGTACTAATATATAAGGGTAAAGAGACTAAGGTATTATAATAGTAATGAAGTGATTTAGAATAGGTTCTAATGAGTTATATCACATTTAAATTTATGCATTTTAGGGCAATCAAGTGCAAGCTCACTTAGTAGGTGTGTATACCTAAGAAAGATAAGTGAAGAAATAGAGAAAAGTAAAGACAAAAGGGATTAGTGGTGCATCAAGGGTCTTAATTTCCATAAGTTAGCTATCTCCCCCTATCTTGCATGCATTTGAGTGTATTGACTTGAGATGCTTGTATGTTTGATTATTTGATAATTTTATGAGTTATGATTTCATTTGGCTTTTATCATGAGTTTTATGCATGAATGATATTATGTGGGGCTCTTAGCTCTTTATGGTAGGGAATTGAGTGTAGTAACTCTTCCTTAGCCCATAGTTGAGCTTAGTTGAGCCTAACAATTATGTTTTCATGCCATGGCTAGATAAGAGTTAAAGTTTTATGCCAATTCTCACGTTTGAGTTACTTGAGGCATATAGCTTCCATGCATACATTTCCTCATTTACTTTCATTGTATGTATTGATATGGATTGAGATTTGCTATTGCGATTTTTCCAAAAATATCACCTCATTTATCTCCTACTAACTATGATAGGCTTTTTAAGCAAGGAGAAGGAAACTGAGAAGGAATAGAACTTTAGGATAGCTATTAAAGAGCCTCAATGTGTATATGACTATGATGCATATTTTAAGACAAGTTAGTAGTGAACCATGTCATATATTGTAAGGAATTATGATGTATAAATATGAAATGGTGAAGACATGCTATATAGATGCAAAAGCTTGTAATTGGCACATGTTTCATTACTTGAATGATATAAGGTACTTTGATCTATATCATGGAATCAAGAGCATACACAATTTATCTATGATGATATGAAATGGCATTGTATGTATAAGGATGTGAACATGAATATGAGCTAACTATGTCTTGTTATAAGACAATAGGATATGATTTGCCATATAATATGCTAGCGGTTCCATATGGCTATTTAGGTGTGAGATGGTGAATGTTTGATGCTAGTCATATTTCATGTAATGGTTTCTATGAAAATGAAGAATGGATGGATTGAAATTTGCTCAAAGTAAGAGATTGCAATCTAAGGGCCAAATGAATCACTTCAGAATCGAATTTTGGTCCAAATGAGTCATACATTACACCTCTACCCTTGACACCTGAAATGATCTAATTTGGGGTTAGAATTTAGTAAACATCTAGATAATTTATAGAGCTTTCTAACAAGTCAAAGATGGCATTTTTCTAAGCTCTGATATTTGGTGAATTTTTTAACATGGTCTAAAATTATGGAATTATGTAGTTATTGTTCATGCTGTTATGGTCTTAATTTTCATGTCTTTTAGGGTTAAATGGATTCATTTTCACTTAAAATTTTTACAATATGAAGTTCTGTTTATAAGTTTTCCATAGACATTTAATTTACAAAAATTAGAGTTGTATAGTCTTATTTATGAATTTTTTAAGTTTGGCCAACATTATGTTAAAAGGGGTCAAATTGGAATATATGACTCCTTTGTGCTTTTGGGTTGTGGATAATGATTTTATATGTTGAAACAAATGTGTCTATGGAGTTCATGGATTGAAATTGCAAGAACAATAAATATGGACCTTTATAGGCTCATTTAACATGGTAAAGGTCTAAAAATTATAAAAAATTTTGCAATGGTTGTAATTTTATCACCTTAAGAAAGAAATGATATGAATTAGTTATATAAAGCATGTTGTGACAAGACAAAATTAAAAATTTCCCTAGGTACTATTTTCTCTCCTTGGCTAAGACACCACCCACTTTGCCCAATCTCGATATTTTGTTTGTTTCATATGAAATTTAATGGCTTTAAGATATCTATAATTCATTTCTAGTTCAATTATAGTATTATAAGGATTAACTAACTCTCTTATTGATTTGAATTTATCAAGGCCAAATCTAACCCTAGGTGAAGTCACATGCATTTCTCTTGGTTTCTAATTGAATATGTAATATCCTATTCTTTGAAAATGAGAGAAAATGAGAGAAACGTAATATACAGTTTCTCTATAAATGTACAAAATTCACCAGATACAAAAGCAAGTCCCCTTGAAATGACTTAGTTAAGGTTTTGTAATGAACATAATTTTCGTAAAATGATGAAATGAGTCATATAAAAGTAAGTCCTCTGAAATGACCTAGATAATGTTTCAAAAATTTTAGGTAGAGTCCTAGACTCCTAAAAATGATAATTCTAGGCTTAGACAAAAAGAAAAACGGAGTTAGGATGGAGAAATAATTTGCAACGGAAACTGACGAAATATAATAGTATTTTCGTAAATAAGTGCAACTTTTGGAAAACCATATAAGAGGGCTTTTTAAATGAAAGTTTTGAGTTACACAAGGTTCTTAGAGGCTCCAAAAACTATGGGAAGCCCCGAGACTGGTAAAGCCCCTTCCGGTGTATGTTTTTCAATGTCAGTTGACTTAAATTTTGACCGATTCATTTGGTAAGGTTTTAGCCTCAAATTGAGTGATTCCAAATGCATTTTATTAAATTAGGAACCTAAATTTTATGATGGAAAAGGCAGTTCTAAAAAAGGAGCTAAAACGAAGCTGAAACAAAATTACCATTATGGAAGGGCAAAATTAGAAATAAAAGCTTCAAGAATGTCTTAAACACTTCCACACTTTTCTTCCATCTTCTCCCTTTCATTGAGCACAAAATTTTCTGCCCAAAATACAGAAGTTATTCAGCTCTCTTAGGCACACAAGAAGGAGGAGAAAAAGAGGAAGAAAACCAAGGAGAAACTAGGTAATTTCATGGATTTTCTTGCTTCATCTTCCTCCAATCTTTTTCTCCTCTCTTCCTCCTTTCTTTCCATGGATTTTTTGAATGATTTAGATCTGTTTTTAACCTAGACCTAAAGGGGAAAATTCGAATTTGCTAAGGAGAAGGGAATTAAGGAAGAAAAGCTTTGAAAACAAGCTTGAAACTAAGGTATTTTTCCATTCTTGATGCTTCATCTTGATTACTCCTCCTTGTGGTAGTTTTGGCTAGCCTAGGGGGGGATAGAAGGAGATGAATTTTGGGCAGAACCAAGGGAGAAACCTAGGGAAAAGAGTGCAAGGATTAAGAATATGGCAAGAAATCCCAAGAAAAAACTAATAGAAAACAAGTTAGAAAAATGTAGTGCTTTCTAGGGTTTTGCAAAATCTGATTTTGTGTGAATGTTTTCTTGGCTATTTGAATGTTCCCTTGAGCTCCTAAGACCTCTAGAAACCCTCCCAAGTGGCTCTCCCATCAAGGAAAAATCACAAAGTCCATGAACCTCTATTATGGTGCATATTTCGGCCAAGCTAGGTTCATTAGGCTAGGGGATGTTTTAATTTGTTCTACATGTATAATGTATGTAGTATTAAATCAATGAAATTATGTTATTGGACCCTTGAATGGCATGTGTGTTTAGTTTATAAATGGATGTTAAGAGACCAAAATAAGATGCATGGGGTTTGGATGTCAAACTTCCTTTATGATAAATTTTATGATTTGGGAATATTTTTAGTGTGAAGCAGACATCCATAGCTTTCCAGAATGATCAAGATTACATGATTTTGATATTTTTAGAATTAGTTATAATTTTTCAAAAATTTGGCCAGAAAAGAGGCCATTTCAAGTTGAAGCTAGACTTGCTTATTTTGAGTTTTATTTCGGTTTCCATCATATGTGGGCATGATTTTGTGATGCAAAGGAGTTCTATTGATGTAATTAAATATGGGAAAGTATAGTATGTACTCATACAACCCACGTGACATCGAATAGGATGTAGCACAATGCAAATTTAATCCATTTTTCTTACAACTCATAAGCAATGCATGTTATGGAGCATGTGAATTGCATGAGAAAGGCTAGAAATATATGGTATTACAGGTTCCAAAAAATTTATGTAGTATTTTAGACTCCTAAAAATAAGAATTCTAGGCTTAGATGGAAAGAAAAATGGAGTTAGAATGAAGAAACGAAATTGAATGAAAGGTTGACGAAACGTAATAGTATTTTTCTAATTTTGAGCAAATTTTGGAATTCATATAGGAGGGCTTTCTAAATGAAAATTTTGAGTTCTCCAGGGTTCTCAGGGGCCCTGAAAATCATGGAAAGCTCCGGGATAGTTAAAACCTCTCTGATGGACATTTTCTAACATCAGTTAACCTAAATTTTGACAGATTCATTCGGGAAAGTTTTAGCTCCGATTTGAGTGATTCCAAAGGTATGTTATTAAACTGAGGACCTAAATGGAAAAGACAGTTCTAAAAAGGAGCTAAAACAAATTAGAAACAAAAATGCCAAGAATGAAGGACAAAATTAGAATTTTTGAAAAAGAAGCTTAAAGAAACCCCTCCTTAAATCACGCCCTCCTTCTCTCCCTCTTAGAATTAACCTTATTTCTACCTAAAGAACAAAAGTGAGAGCAAGGGGAAATGGCACACAAGAGGAGGCAAGAAGAAGAGGAAAAGTAAGACAAGAAAGGTATGAAAATGTTAGTTTTTCAAGCACTTTCCTTCACTAAACTTCTCCTCCTCCTTCTCTTCTTCTTTTACATGGTTTTGCTGAGGTTTTTGGTGCTGTTTTGAAGGTAGACCTAAGGGGAAAATTTGGATTTGGAGAGGAGAGCTAGAAGAAAAGGGAAAACATTTAAGGAAAGCTTGAAATCAAGGTGAAATTCTTAGTCTCCATGCATCACTTTTCTTGTTCCTCTTGTGTGCAATTTGTCCTCCTTATAGCCAGCCAAGGGGAGAGTGTTTCTGTGTAGAACCAAGAATGAATCATATGCAAAGAAATTCAAGTAAAAGCCATTATTTTTAAGATAGCAGATCTAGGGTTTCATAGGCTTCTTTGAAAATATGATTTGATGTAATTGTTCTTAGGCCTAAATAAGTGTTTGGATGAGCTCTTGAGATCCCTAGATGGCTCCTCATATGCATCTTCCATCAAGAAAATGAAGTAAACTCACTTGGTGTTCATATAGTGCATAGTTTCGGCCTAGGCTAGATGAAGCACTAAGGGATAGTTTTAATTTGTTCAAAGCTTATTTTTGAGTCATATATGATGGAAGAGGATGAGAGGAAACCTTAGAAAAATTTTAGAAGCTATAGATAGTGAGATAGTATTATAAATTCCATATTATGGCTTAAAGAAGCAACATCTAGCTAGGCTCCTAGAATTGATTGTTTGATGACTCCAAGAGGTTTAAATGGAGTCAAAAATCATAAATAGATGGAGACAATGGAGCCAAGATGATGTCTTCTTAAGGTTGCTTCATTAAGTGCATTATAAAACTATAAAAGTGTTATATGAACCACCTAGCTTTTATAGTGAATGTTTGGCCTTAAAATTTAATTCAAGAGTATAATTGGCTTTCATATGATGTGTCTAGGCTAAGAGAAATGATCTCCACCTCCTTATGTGTGTGGAGTCAAGGGAGAGGACTCAAGGCTCATGGAAAGAGTATGCTTGTGTGGCAAACGTAGCTCCTTCCACCTTCTCTCATGCAAGAATGTGTGCTTACATTGTCTTTGGATGTGTGCATGTATGTTTTAAGCCATGAAAAGTGTTTTAGCATGATTTCATATGCCATGGTACCATGATGGTGTTTTATGCACTCATGATATTTTATATGCTTGCCTTGCTTTGCTTGAGTGTGGAGAAGCCAAGAACCCTCTAACCATGGTGAGGATGAGCCAAGAACCCTTAAAATTGGTGAGACAAAGTAAAGAGTCTCCCAAGAGTGAGGTTGAGTAAAAAACTTTTAAAAAAAATGGGTGAGGCAAGTCCAAAATCCATAAGTAAATGGATGAGGCTAATTCATTTACTTAGCAAGCCTATGTATGCTATGTATGACTTGTTCAAATGCTAAGAAAGCTTCTTGAATGATTGCACACTCCATGATGCTCATGCATGCATTTTTAAGACTTGTTTTGCATACTTTATATGTGATGGAAAGAGAAATGAGCTATTGAGATTCTTTGAATCTCATCCCCTCCTCTCCAATGTCTTAACATTCTAGGTGAAGCAATTGAGCAAAGTAATGGAAGCCACCAAGCTTAGAAGAAGAAGATTGACATCAAAGTGTATGAAATTACCTTGTTTTATTTCTTTTGTACTCATACACATGGCATATGATCTAATCCCATAATGAAATTGTTATGTAATCATTTTAACATATGTAAATACCCATTTATTTGATGTATGAATGAGGTTTGATGCCAAATGAATGATAATGTAGTTTTTGGGTATTGAATGGCAAGTTCAAGCATGTGAAACCTTGTGTATGGCATGGGGTGAGAGAGTGAGTTTTTGATTTCTGGGTTTATGCATCTTTGAGAAGAGTTTAAAGAGCCATTTTGGTGCATTCCTACTTGCTCAAGTGGTCATGGTTGCCTTAAAACTTCAAATGGACCATTTTGACCCCTTTAATGACACAAAATGAGTCATTTTGCAACCCAATATCAAGATCTAACCAAATAAACGAATTTGTCCATGAAATTTGGCACACATGTAGATATTATCTAGATTTTTTTGGAAAGCTAAAGACTAAATTATTTGGAATTCTATGGAATTAATTATGAATTTTCAAAGTTAGCATTTTTCTACTGAATTGATACAGACACTATTTATATGGTCAAAAACTTAAGCTATGTCATTTGTGAGACAAATGATGTCCAATGATCATGAAATGTTACAAGAACAAACTATACATAATGATATTTCCATGGCCATTGAGATCACCCCAATTAGACTTCTGAGCAGGGAGATATGAATTTTTGAATTTAGAGGTTAGTACCAGTAATGATAGTTGACCTCTGGTATTATTCCATCAGTTTTCGGTGGCCAACAGCCTCTTTTGTGGTTTGGATTTATTTTTACATATATTAGACATCTATAGATTTCTAGAATGGTATAGTGTACCTAAGTTTTATTTTTCTAGAATTAGTTATGATTTTTCAAACATTAAGCATAGAATCTGGAAAACCAATCCGAGGCTGCACCATTATATTTTGTGTATCTACTCCCTTTGCTTGAGGTATAGGCCACTTCTTGAGCTTGTTATGAGTTATATTTGTGTATTTAAATATGAAACTAAGATAGATGAGTCTATATGGCCCATAGGACACTGGATAAAAATTTTACCTGTGACGAAATGTAACTTTATCCATGATTTCTAATGCTATTATATTACTTCCTATAGAACTAGTATGAGATAATGCATGGAAATTGCATGAGTTGAGTCTTAGAATTATGGTGTTATAGAATCCCTTTGCATATTCTTACTCTTAACCCTTCAAAACCCTTGATTTCATCAAGCTTCTTTCAAGTTCATGCCTTTTTCCCTTTCTTTCTCCTTCTTGGCCGAACCTATAAAGGCTTGGAGCCCAAAGAAATACAATTTTTCTATGGCAAAATCATACCTTATATTGACACTCTCTTGATAGAAATTCTTATGATAGAATTAGTTTCCTTAAAAGAGTTTTCTCATTGAAGATGCCAATGACAAAATTCACCTTTTTGAGAAACTAAAACCACCATGACAAAGAGCATGAAGAGTATAAGAAGTTTCATAACTATGGCATAATAAAATTTGGCACAAAAAATTACCTATCTTGGCCTTCTTTTCCTTCTCTTTCCTCTATCTTTTCACACCACAATATGAGAGTTCTAGAGCTGTCTAGGTTGGTTATGTGAGGTAAGAGATGAATGGCTTGCTATAAGTAGAAGAATCTAGGGTTTTATAACTTTTTCAAAAATACCAAAATTTCCCTACATTTTAATTATTTGTTTGAGGTCATTTTTCAATATTTTTAGAAATCCACAGCTTCACATTAAATTTTGGACTTTCTTTTTCATTAAAAATATATGATTAAAGGTTATAGTGATTTAAAATAGTTTGAAAAAGTCTAGTCAAAGTTATTGTTATCCGAGGTCCTAAATCATACATTATTGGGGATTTAATCAAACCAATCTCATCTGGTTAATCTACTAACTTTATTTCATAATATTATGGTAAGGAATATTCATTTCTCAAGTTAATTCTTGTATTTTTTAAATCCCTAATTTTTTCATTGGTTAGGCCCAAATCGACTTTTTTAGTCCTATTGGGCCTTTCTCTCCCTGTGATTCCTTTTTAACTAATTCTTTCCATTTTTTAGAGACTAGATTAGTTTATAAAGTATAGAATATTACAAAAATCAAGTGTTAAGTACACATATTTCAATACATGAAAATGACACTTTCTTAGTCAAAATTGACCCTAATTTGAATTTTAGTCTAATTTATCTCCTTGAGCCTATACTTTTTTGAGTTACTCTACTAATTAAATTTTTTATTAGTTCTCATGCTAAAAAAGAAAATTATTGGGCCCACAATAGTTGGAAAATAATTAAAATTACCACTATGCCCCTAAGTTTCTCAATATACTTGCAATTGGGACTCTAGCTTATTTCAAAAGTTTTAAGACATTTAATAACCTTAATTTACCTTAATATAAAATAATTTATCTTTTCATTACATTGCTAATTGGACAAAATTATTGTTTTGCTTCTATTACACAACATCATCCATTTGATATCGCTTTTAAGCCTCAAGTGGAATTTTTGCCACTTTTTCTTCATTTTAATTAGGTTTTTTACTCCTTTTTATATCATTTTCTTACATTTATCTGAGGGTTTAATCCATTATAAAAATATTGATTATTACATTGGCTATAACATTGTGGCACCAAACTTGCTAATTTAACATTCTTTAATCCCAAATTATGCTGGCTTAATGTCCATTGGTTGTTATTGAAAATTCAATTGCGTATTCCTTTTTCTAACAATTTTTTCTTCTTACCATTAGCTTTTTCTTGCAACAAACATTTGCTTTAAGTACTTTGACTTTAATTTTCCCTGAGGTAGACACTTCTAGCTTCTTTTCTTGGATAGATAAGACTCTTTTAGATTGCATAAGGGTGACTTGATATAGGGTACACATGATTGCTTGACTAATAGACTAGAAAAATCATTATAATGTTCTTGCTTGCCACTTTAAGACTAAACTTATAAAAATTGCAAGCACTTAACAAGATTTTCATTCTCTTACCTTTCCTTGGTCTCCCTTAATTGCATTGCCTAAAGATCTAATGGGAGAGTCATTCCATTGCTAACCTGCACTTGATTATTTATCAAGTTAACCACACAACATTCCTCATGTTCATCAGGAGTTTTTGTCTTTTGAAATACGTTGAAAGTTATTTCTTTCTCTTCAGCCCTCATGGTTAATTCTACTTTTTTAACATTTATTAAAGTTCTACCTATGGCTAGAAATGGTTTCTCTTAAAATGATGGGAATGTCTTTGTAATACCATAACTATATAACTATATAGGATTCCATTCATAGCACAAATGGCTTATAGCTTTTATTTTCTTAAAATAGCACTTTTATTAGTAATAATTTGCACCATTAAAGGCTCAATTAATTCATTCTTGGTTAAATAGATCATGTAAGCTTACCAAATTTATTTTCTATCCATAACACATTTGTTCAACTAGAATTATCATAATTTGAAGCTCAAAATTCAAATTCAAGCCATAGAACACCAAATCACATCTCACTTTGCAATTTGCTATACATTCCATATTCTGATATGAACTTTGAAAAATTATAACTAATTCTAGAAACATCTAAATCATGTAAACGATAGTTTTCTAAAAAGCAAAATGGAATAATACTGTGGGTCACTAATGCATCTTGCAGCAAAACCTAAATTAAAAAATTTCATTTCTCCTTCTACAAAGCTTCAAATGAGGTGTTTTTAGTGGCTATAGAAAGCTTATGATGTCTATTATATATCTATAAAATTTCATAAGCATTGGACTTCAGGTATCCCTTGAGTGACATAAAAAAGAAAAATGACCACATGAACAGTAATAGTAACAATTTCTGTATAATTTGGCCAATTTTAAAAATTATAATAAATCCTCTAGAGCTCTAAAAATTGTGCTCTTATAGTCTGTGAAAAGCTCTAGATGAGACCTATTTGCTTGCCAAATTTCAAGCAAAATATAATAACCCTAATTCTTAATTACTGTAATTAGGCTTAATAATATGATTAGTAATCGCAAACCAAGGTCTAAAGTTATTATGATTAATTAAAATAGGAGAAAGTGGGGAAAATTTGAACCTTGATATTATTAGGGTCATTAGCTAAACAACCACTACTAATCAAGTCCACAAGTGATCATAGATATCATTTAAGACTTTGGATTCATTTTGTTACTGATTTCAACTCACAAAACCTCATATAAAGACTCTTAAGTCATTGCACAACATTAACATAGTGAAATTCAAGATTTAGAAACCTTTGTCGTGGCTTAGACTGCAACTCTAGTTTTCCTAAAAATGATAGAGATGGATACATTTTAAAAGTAAGTCCTCTGAAATGAATTCATTAAGGTTCATAAAAAATAGAATAATGAACTAGATAAGTAATGAAATTAGGAGGCTAGAAGTACATTAAAATAGTGGCTAAAATAACCAGAAAAAAAATTAACAAAATTGTAACACAATGATATTTTTGAAATTTTAGGAAAATTTTGGAATACTCACAAGAGGGCTTTTTAAATGAAAAATTTGAGTTCTTCGGGTTTTCAGAGTCCCTACAAACTATAGGAAACTCCAGGATAGTTAAAACCCCTTTGGTGTATATTTTCTAACGTCGGTTGACTTGAACTTTGACCCTTTCATTTGGAAAGGTTTTAGTTCCAATTTTAGTGATTCCAAAGGCATTTTATAAGATTGAGGATCTAAATTTTATGATAAAAAAAATAGTTCTTAAAAAGGAGCTCAAACAAATTAAAAATGAAAATGCCAAATTTAAGGGAGAAAAATGGAATTTTTTGGAAACAATTCTTAAACCCTACCTATATATACCCCACATCCCACTCTTCTCTTCATTTAGATGATTTCATTTCTACCTTAAACCAAAGAAAAGACCAAGAGAGTGAGGCGCATAAGGGAGGAAGAAGTGGGAGAAGAAAAAAGCAAGAGAAAGGTATGGATTTTCTTACTTTTTCCATTGCCTTCCTTTTGTATGTTTAATCCATATTACGGATAGCCATTAGGGGTTAAATTTCTAGCCAAACCAAGAGTGAAATCATAGGAAAATGAGGGAGAAGAACAAGAATATGTAAAGGAAATAACCAAACAACCATGGAATTTAAACATAGCAAAGTTAGGCTTTCAAGTGCTTAACTAAAATTCTATTTTAATGCAAGAGTACCTAGGCCAAAATGGATGTTTGGATGAGCTCTAAAAATCCCTAGAAAGATTCTCACATGCATCTCTCATTAAGAAAACAAAACAAACTCCTTGTTTCCTCTCATGGTCCATAGCTTTGGCCTAAGCTAGAAGAAGCATCAAGGAGTGGTTTTAATTTATTCCAAGCTTGGTTTTGCATCATATATGATGGGAGAGGATAAGAGAGAGCCTTGGAAAAATTTTAGAAGTTATGGATAGTCAGATATAGCTATAGGTTCCATATTGTGACTTAAAAAAGTAACACCTAACTAAGCTCCTTAAATTAATTGTGTGATGGCTCCAAAAGGCTTAAGAGGAGTCAAGAACCATAAATGGATGGAAAGAATGGAGTTAAGTTCATGGTTTCCTAAGGTTGCTTCATTAGGTGCATTATGCAACCATAAATGAGCCATAGGAACCATCTAGCTTTTGAGATGAATGTGTGGCTCTAAAAATTATTCCAAGAGTGTAATTGGCTTCTATATTATGTGTCTAGGCCAAAGAAATCAAGTTCCACCTTCTTGTGAGTGTGTGGCCAAGGGAGAGGAACCAAATTCAAGGAAAAAAGTATGCATTTGTAAACAAGATAGCTCTCTCTTCTTTCTTTCATGTATAAGTAGATGTTTATCTTATCTTTGAATATGTGTATGTATGTTTTAAGCCATGAAAAATGTTTTAACATGTATCTATGTGACATGGTACCATGATGTTATATTATGCATTTAAATGATACTTTATGAACATGTTTTGGTTTGCTTAAGTGTAGTGAAGCCAAAAGTCCCCAAGAATGGGTGAGACAAAGCCAAAAGTCTTTAAAGAGTGAGACTTAGTTAATGACCCCTTAAGAAAATGGGTGAAGCAAGTCTAAAATCCCCCAAGAGAAGTGGGTAGGGCTAAAACCACCTTCTTGACAAACCTATGTATGCTTTATATGACTTCTTGAATGCAAGAAAAGTTTCATAAATGACCATGCACTCCATAATATCCATGCATGCATTTTTAGACTTAGATTTGCATTCTTTATACATGGTTGAAAGGGAGAAGAGCTATTAAGATTCCTAGAATCTTATTCCTTCCTCCCCATTGCTTAACATGTCTAGGTGGACCAAGTGAACCAAGAAATGGGAGCCACGAAGCTTGAAGAAGAGTGATTGACAAGAAAGTGTGTGATTATGTTCATTTTGTACCCACTTTGATGCCATATGATGTAACCTTAGGATTAATATGTTGTATAACCATTTAAACATATATAATTACATGGATACTTAATATATATATATATATATATGAAATTTGATGCTATGTGAATGTTGTAGCAAGTTCTTAGCATTAAATAGCAAGATATAGCTTATGCATTCTTGTGTATACCTTAGGGTGAGAGTGTGAGTTTGTGAAATCTAGATTTGTACACCTTTAAGACATGTTTAGTAGACCCTTTTGGTGCTTTTTCACATGCTCAAGTGGCCATGAAAGCCTTGGAAGCAATTTTGAACCTCCTAAGACCCTTTAAGAAGCATAAAAGAGCTATTTTGCAACCCTATAGCACAATCTGACTAAATGAACAAATTTTCTCATAAAATTTGGCATGTATATAGATCTCATTTAGAGATTTTTAGAAACCTAAATACTAGATTATTTGGAACACTGTGGAATTAATTATAAATTTTTAAAGTTGCCATATTTTAGCTATTCTTATATAGTTACTATTCATATGGTCAGTTTCTTCTCCTATGTCATTCGAGGGCCAAATGGTGTCAAATGCTCTTGTAATTTTACAAGAATAAACTAGATATGATAAGATTTCTATAGCCACTAAGATCACCTAAAGTAGATGTCTAGGTAGGGAGATATGAATTTTTAAAGTTCTATGATAGTACTAGTAGTGCCAAACAAGTTTGGGTATTGTTCTATCAATTTCTACTAGCTAGACGTCCCTGTTTTGATCAGGACTTATTTTTAGCATATAGTAGACATTTGTAGCTTTCTATAATTCTATAGTGCTCTTGATTTCAATTTTTCTAAAATTAGTTATGATTTCACAAATTTGGTGACAGAAAGTTAACACAGTGATTCGAGGCTGCACATAATTTTTATGTATATATTCCATGAGCTTGAGTTCTTGGCCACATCTTGAGATGGTTTTGAGTTGTATGTATCTATTTAAATAGGAAAATGTGATGGATGAGTTCATATGGTCCATGGGTGTGATGACCTTAACTTCTAATCATGGTAATTAAACTTAAGCATGCAATTAATAGTTATAAATCAAGGTCTAACACTATTTAAATTAATCAATTTAGGAAAAAGTGAAGAAATTTGGACCTTAATGTTATTATAATCATTAACCAAGCATTTACAAGCATTCATGTACATAAGAAAAACAAATCTTCAATTAAAAGGCTTTAAATCTATTCTCATTCATTTTCAACTCTTAAGAACCCTTTACAAGTGCTTCTAAGTCATCCCTTGATGTTACCATAGGAAAAACCAAAGTTTCTAGGTTAATATAAGAGTTTTAGGATATTAGCCGTGGCTAAATACTTTCATGCCGTGGCCAGTTGCTCTCGAGTTACCACAGCAAGAGGACCTCCTGGAGCCTACCTCACTTACCTCTCATTATTGGCTGCGGCTAAATCCCATTTTCACTGTAGCTAATTTCTCTTTGAAACACATGAGACATTTTCACAAAGTTCACCGTGGCTAATTCCCCATTTTGCTGTGGCAAATTACCCTTTGGATAACTTCCAGTTTGGCCTCTCACATTTTGGTACGGCTAATTCTACTTCTCATCATAGCGAATTGCTCTCTAAACCTCTCCTTGGGCAACTTTGCCTCTATTGGTCGGGGCTAAGACTATTTTGGCCGTGGTAAAACACCTTCTGATCCTATAACATCTAAAATTTTGTCCCATATACTCCAACTCTCTCTCTAGTGATACCCTAGGGTTACTTTACCTTAATTTATGGGGCTCTAATGGCTTTCCTTTATCTAAGTTACCCAGCTTATCTATTGTTATCCATTCAAGACTTAAGTGTAAATTCCTACTCATCAAACTACTACATATCAGTAAGTTCATGGATTAATGATAGCAAGAATTTCATAAGTTATCAATAATTATCATTTAAATATATATTCCATTAAAGATTTCATGTACCACTAGTTTAGGTCTATCCAATGTATTACATAATTACATTTCCTAAATGGTAGCCATATCATGGTTTAACAAAGTTCATAATAGATGTTATAAGTTCATACATCTAATGCTTAGCTAAAATAAGGCCTAACTCCTTAATAGATACATTCTAAGTAATCAAAATATAAACACCTACACTTAGCAAAATGATTACATGATGATGCTATACAAAAAGAATACAAAATTTAGCATCTACTCTATTTAAATCAGTCTAAATGTAGCCTTCTCCAAACATGGTTACAGTTCATGGATTTTCATCCACTTACTTTCCCTTATCTTTACCCGAAAAGCTATCACCTGAAAGTATGATCCCATGAAACAGGGTGAGATGCCAATCTCAGTAACCAAAGGCAAATTTCATTCATATATTCTAATTTAATTAACATATATACATGATATTATATAAGCATAAGAAAATGTACTAATCATATAAGCAAATAAAATAATTAGGCTATCAATGATTATTATCCCATATTAGCAATCATATTTTCACATGTTAAAGGCCAATAACACTAGGAGAGGCCCATCCATGGCACCCACACTCCCCAATGAGCACAACTAGGGCTTGTGCATCTGGGGTTTAATCATAACCCGATACCTGATCAAAGCATATACACAAGTGGCAGTCGCATCATAGTTCCACCATAGACTTAAAGGTCCTAACACAATACAATAGATAGCCATTTCAAATCATTCATATGCAACAAATATGAAATTAAAGCAAATATATGCATGGAATTAATATAGTCCCCAGTTACCTCACTTGTAGCCAATTCTTTAAAAGCTAACTTAATGCTACTTTAGCCTATGGACACAAAATCAAGCCATTACTAATCCTAATCATCATTGATGTTAATAAGTCCATCACTCAAGGAATTACACTATCAAGGGCTATTTAGAAACACTTACCCAATTACCACAAGAACTAAATTCGGATTTTGTAGAGCCTACCCCAAAAATCTCAGAATAACACTTTAAATTCTGAGTAAATTCGCATAAAAATAATACCCATATCGTAAATTAGCTATAGGGCCCCAAACTAATAGAGAAAGCATCAAAATGAAGAGTTTATACTTACTAAATAACACCCCTAGCCTCAACCTACGAAATTTCACCATGGAAACATCAAATAGCAAGTTTCAAATTTTGGTTGTGGGTGGAAGTGCTCCAAATGAGAAGCCAATTAGGTCAAATCAAAAAGAAAGAGGAGAAGATTAAGTTATATAACTATTACCTTAGCTTAATCTTGCTCTAAGAGTGGGAAATAATGGAATTTTGCTGCTAACCATAGTCTCTCCTTTGGACCTCTGAATTTGTGCTTGTGTTTGTGTTTCTTATGGTTTTGCATAATAAGAGGTGGCTAGAATGATTTTTAGGGTTTAAATTGGGTCTTAAGTAGGTTATGGGTTAACCCAAAGACCCAAATCCATATAGGTTCAAATTTTATACTTGTTGGGCCAGATTTCATTAGTTGGGTTACAGAATTTTGATTTAGTTAGGCTAAATTTTAAGAGCTCATTTGATTTAGGTCTGCATGAGGGTTGTTAGGCCAATTATAAAGGGAAAATTATGTTTGAGGACTAAAAGATGAAGAAAATTATTCTTAAAGACCTTTACCACTAAGTTCAACGATTTATTACTAAACTCTATGATAATATCCTAAAACAAGTGGGAACAGGTCTTTAAGAATAATTTTCTTTATCTTTGGGTCCTTTATTATAATTCTCCCAATTATAAAAGCTTATATAAGTAGGGTCTTGGACCTCTATCTCACTAAATTAGATTGGGGCATCACTAGGTGCTTTCTCTTAGGCCAAGTCTCACTTGAAAGGTTGGGCCTGCACCTAAAATTATTTGGCCTCCATTAGTCCTTAACCATGGCCTATTTAATTTAATTTGGGCTTAGCTTAAGTTTCTAACCTAATTAAATCTCAAACCCATATTATTAATTTATTTCTCTTTAAATTTTCATTCATATGGTTTGTCCAAGTATTCCCTAATAATTATTCTTAATTATGTCTAATCCATGATTAATACCTTAATTAATTTTGGGATGTTAAAACGGGACATGAAATGAAAAATTTATCCTCAACATAATGCAAAATAATCCATTATTTTTATTGCATTTTTCTTAAGAAAGGATACTAGACCAAGGAAATGTGCTTAGAATAAAATGAGATAACCTAGTTAAATATGGTGTTACACTTTATTGGTATCCGAGCCTAGGTTCAAGCACTTTGATGTGGGTTATAGCTTATGAACATGAGATTTGCCCTTATGTATGAGTTTATTGTGGATGAATTGAGTGAGATAGTGGTGAGTATGTTTCTATTTGATGATAAATTTTGCTAATGATGTTTCAAAACAATGGTAAACACTATGAGAGGCAGGTCTTCCAAAAAGGCTCGTGTAGAGGATAGAGCAGAGCCAAGTGATCTGATGGCTGGAGCCTTCCAAGCTATTATGGCTTACCTAGATTAGCAATAAGTCATTATTATGCAGTTACAGGAATGACTTGCTGAAAGAGATAGTTAAGGGCCTACTCCACCTCCTCCACAGCCACCATAACACTCAGATCGTCCTGAGCCTTCAGAGGCAATGCATTCCAATCCACAGCCATATATACAGATACAACAGACTACTTAAACTCTACCCGCTCAAACACTTCCAGCCCTAGAGCAGCCTTCCACTAGATAAATTATAATACAATTCAGGAAATTTGGGCCTCCCACCTTCTATGGTAAGTTGAACAAAGAGAAAGCTAAGGCTTGGATTATGCATCTTGAGAAGATATTCCTGGTAATGGAGTGTACCTCTCAACAAAAGGCTATGATGGCCATATTCTAGTTAGAGAAAGAGGTAGACTATTGGTGGAGGAGCACTGAGCCTATTTTAAGATCAAAGAACCTTCTGATTACTTAAGAGGCATTCCTTCAGGCCTTCTATCAAAGGTATTTCCTATGCTTTATTAAAGATTAGAAGGAGTCAAAGTTTGTACTCTTGAGATAAGTTAAGGGAATGTTTGTGGACCAATATGTGGCCAAATTTGTTGAACTCTCCAGATATTCCTCATACTTACAGAGACATGATGACAAGTGCTAGAGAGCAGATAAGTTAGAGAAAGGTTTATTACCAGCGATTAGAGACATGGTGGTTCCACAGAGAATTAGGAACTTTAATACCCTAGTTGAGATTTGTAGAGTGACAGAAGTGCATCTTATAACTATATAGCTTACTTCTAGTACTAGACCTCCCCTCCCTGAGCCTAACAGACCTAAAGAAGAGACATAGGCCACAGTGAGTAGCAGGAGAGGTGAAAGAAGCCAATGGAATAAAAGAGGTAAGAGAGGAAGAACTCAGTCTAGCAAAGGCAGTTCCACACCCACAGTGTGTCCTCAATGTGGCAGAAATCACGGGAATAGGCCATGTTACGCAAGGTAGAATGTATGTTACAGATGCAGTATATAACGTCTGCTTTTCATTAAACGATGGAAACGAGCGCGTTTTCAAAGCAAATCCCTTGAAATGAAGTAGTTAAGGTCCCAAAAAATGTTAGTAACATTCTAAACTCCTAAAAATGAGAATCCTAGCCTCAGGCAGGAGGAAAAACGGAGCTAGAATGAAGAAAAAAATTTTGACAAAAAACTTACAAAACGTAATGGCAATTTCATAATTTTGAGTAAATTATAGAATTCAAAGAGGAGGGCTTTTTAAATGAGAGTCTTGAGTTTTCCAAGATTCTCAAAGGCCCTGAAAACCATGGGAAGCCCCGGGACAGATAAATCCCTTCCACTGGATGTTTTTCGACATCAATGTACCCGAACTTTGACAGATTCATTCAGAAAGGTTTTAGTTTTGATTTGGATGATTCCAAAGGCATTTTACTAAATTTTGAACCTAAATTTTATAATTAAAATAACGGTTCTAAAAAAGGAGTTAAAACGAAGGAGAAACAAAAATGCAAAGAATAAAGGGCAAAATAGAAATTTTTAAAAAGTCATTTTCCTCCCTTTATATATAGGTGGCACCCCACTTTTTCCCTTATTTAAAATCAGGAATTTTTGCCTAATTTCAAAGGAAAGAGCTAGGTGTAACATCCGGTCCCTCCATAAACGTGAGAAACGCAATGTTCAGTTTCTCCGTAAACGTTAGAAATGGGCCAAATATAAAAGGAAGTCCTTGAAATAGAAGGAATTGGGGCCAAATAAAATTATAGTAAAATTATAAATATTAGAAAATGAGGATTTGAGGTTTAAGATGCCCAAAAACCAGAGCCAAAAGAGATCAAAAAATTTACCGAGGGAAGTAGGGGCATTTTTGTAATTTTTGAAAAATTTGGAAAACTCATAGCAGGGCTTTTTAAACAAAAAATATGAGCTTTCTAGGGTTCTTAGAGGCCTTGAATACTATGGGAACCCCTAGAACAGTTGAAACCCCTCTGGTGAGTGATTTCGGCTGTTAGTTGACTGATAATTTGATCGAATAGTTCGAAATGGTTTCAAATCCTTTTTGAGTGATTCCAAAGGCAATTATTATGATTAAGAGCCCAAGGAATATGATGGAAAAGATGGATTTCAAAATGGAGTTGAAACGAGCCCAAACGAATAAAACTATGAAAAGGGACTAAATTGCAAAGTTTAAAAGTTGCTTAAATGAATCCCTAGCGTATAAAAACGCCCTTCCTTTGCTCAGATCTCCTCACCCACTCTCTCACACGTTAAAACAGAAGTAAGAAGGGCTGAAACTGGCGCACAAGAGGGGAGGCCAAGGAAGGAAGAGGAAGCTTTGAAAAGTGTAAGTTTTAGCAACTTTTTCCTACTCCTTGCCTTGTTAAACTTCTTCCCCTCCTTTCCTCATCTCTTCCTATGGATTTAGTGAGATGTTTGGTTCTATTTTGAGCCCAGAACTGAGGGGGAAATTTCAAAATTCAAGGAGAGGGTTGAAGCAAGGAAGAGAGCTCTTGAGAAAAGCTTGGAGTCAAGGTGATTTTTCTATCTTGGTTGCTTCCTTTTTCTTGCCCTTTGTGTGTGAAGTTCTGCCAGAATAGAACCATCTTGGGGGGAGGCTTTTTGTCCAGAAATAAGAAGGAATTGTTGGTTTTAGACCATGAGGAGTTAGTAGATGCAAGGAAATTGGAAGAAAAGCTAATGAAAATCAAGTTAGAAAAGTGTAGAGCTCTTAGACACTTTATAAAAATTGATTTAATCCATGAATTTTCTTGCATGTGTAAATGTTTATTTGAGTCTCTAAGACCCCTAGGAAGCCTCCCAAGTGTCAAGGAAAAATCAAAAAGCCCATGGACTCCTCCTTCCTTCATCAATTCGGCCAAGACAGAACCATTAGGCTAGGGGCTATTTTAATTTGTTTTAGCCTTGATTTGGGACTTCTTATGATGTTAGAAGGTGGGAAGAACCCTTGGAAAAAATTTAGAACTCCTAGAATTTGATTTGGTGCCTTAGGTTCCATATTTTGACCTAAAGAAGCAATATGTTGCTAGGCCCTTTATTTTAAGGATGTGATGACTCCAAGAGATTTAAAAGGAGTCAAGAATCATATTTAAGATTAAAGAATGAGGCCTAGAAATCATTTGAGGGGTGTTGCTTCATTAGGTGCCAATATGGACCATAATAGAGGTTGTAAAGTAATCTAGGGTTTAAGCAAGTTGCATAGCCCTAGAAATTGTTTTATAAACTTAATTGGCGCCCATAATTTGTGTCTAGGCCAAGAGAAACTATCTCCACCAACTTGTGGGTGTGTGGCTAAAAGAGGAGGCTTGAAAGCTAAGGAAAAAGTGTGTGTTTGTATACAAGGTAGCTCTCTCCACCTTCTCTCATGCATGGATGTGTGTTTAGCTTGTTTTAGAATGTGTGTATGTATATTTTCAAGCTTTGAAAAGTATGCTAGCATGCCTTTACATGTCATGATCCTTGATGCCATGTTATGTTTTAAATGAATCCATGATATTTGTATGAGTTTGCTTGAGTGTGGAGAGGCCAAGAACTCTTCCCTTTGGTGAGGATGAGCCAAGAACCCTTGAGCTTGGTTGACACAAAGCAAAGAGTCTCCCAAAAGCAAAGTGGGCTCCCAAGAGTATGGTTGAGTCCAAAGTGCTTAAGAAATGGGTGAGACAAATCCGAAACCCATGAGGAGAAGTGTGAGGCCAATCCAAATACTTAGTGAGCTCTTGAATGATTTGTATGAGTTGTTCACATGCTAACTTTGCTTCTAAAATGTCCATGGCTTTTATTGTCTCCATGCATGCATTGGTAAAGCTTGCTTGCATTGGTAAAGCTTGCTTGCCTATATTATGTATGATTGAATGGGAGATGAGTTATTGGGATTCTTTGAATCTCACTTCCTCCTCTCCAATGCTCTAACATGCTAGGTGGACTAAGGAGTTATGGTGAAGGGAGCCAACAACCATGAAAGAAGGAGATTGACAAGGCTAGGCCTAGCTTTCATTCCTTTTGAACCTATAAGGAGGCTTCACAAAGTATATGATGTTGTAAATGTACCATGACCCTTGAGGCATGTATAAATACACTATTATGTGATGTTTATATGTATGAATATGATGTATGACCTCTAGCATATGTTTTGAGTATCTAATGCCAAAGTATGAGAATTGAAAGTTTAATGGATATGTGTATAAGTGGGGGTTGAATGGCCAAAATGAGATGTATAAGGTTTGGGATCATTCGAGTAGCTCACACAAGTCTTAAATATACTTTTAGACTTGCCCAAAAGGTTCCAAGACTAAGGGAAATCCATTTGGCAATTTTGGTACTCAATATGGAGCTAAAATTGACCATAATAGAACCCTATATCACTTTTTAGCTAAATGAGCTAGTATTGATCTACAATTTGGCATAAAATTAGGTCTCATTGATATCTTTCTAGGAAGCTAAAGATCATAATTTTTGGAGGTCTAGGAAATATTTGATGAATTTTTAAAGTTGAGATTTTTCATGGATTCTGGTATGGGTACTGTTCATATTGGCAGTTTTGTGTTTTGTGTCACCCAATGGCCAAATGGTGTCCAATTCTTGTGAAATTTTATATAAATAAACTAGAAGTCATAAGCCTTCTGTGGCCACCTAGATCACCTCATTTAGAGGTCTGACCAGAGAGTTATGCATGTCTGAAGTTAACTGTCAGTACCAGTAGCGCCCCAGGAGTTTATTTACTATTCCATAGGTTTCTGATAGCTAAACATATCTGTTTCATTCTAGAATTATTTTTATTATCAATTTAACATTTTTATATTTCTAGAATGACCAAATTTGTATGATTGTAATTTTTATAGAATTAGTTATGAATTTTAGAACTTTGTATTAGTAAACTGAACAACAACCCAGGTAGCCAGCGACCTCTGTAGCTTTTTGGATGTCAAACATCCTGTGTGATAAATTTTATGACTTGGGCATATTTTTATTGTTAATTATACATCCTGAGCTTTTCATAATGACACATATTGTATGATTTCAATTTTTCTAGATTTAGTTATGATTTTTCAAAATTTGCCCAGAAAAGAGGCCAATTCTGGCCGAGAATGAAACCTCATTTTCCACCTTCCAATTCGGTCTCCATGGGTTGTAGGCATGTTTTTGTGATGAAAATGAGTTTTAATGATGTAATTAAATATGAGAATGTATAGCATGAGCTCACACAGTCCACGTGACACCAAATGAAATTTTTAGTCATGATGCGGCGCAAAAAGTGTGTTATTTTCAATAGAATTCTCACTTCCTTCTTACTATATATCACACGAGCATGTAAATAATGATGGATGTGAGCTAGAAACTATGGTGTTACACTAGGGTTTTGGGCATACAAGAGAGGAAGAAGAAGAAGGAAGAATTCAAGCTTAAAGGTATGTTTCCATGGTAGTTTTTCATACTTTCTTCCATCCACACCACCTCTCCTTCATTATCCTTTGTTTCCTTTGATTAAAATAGAGTTTATAAATTAGATTCAAGGGAAAACTCAAGGGAATTTTCGGATTTGAAGAGAGGAGGTTGGAGAAAGCAAGATTCAAGCAAGAATAAACAAGGAAACTAGGTAATTTCCCTTCCCATGGTTGCTATATTGATCCACCCTCCTTTCCCATTTCGCCTAACCCTAAGAACCATAGGAGGATCTAAATTTTAGGCAGAACCAAGGATGAATCTAAGGAAAAAAGGTGTGGAGATTAAGAATATGCAAAGAAAATTAACAAAAAAATATTATATTTCAAGACACAATTTCTAGGGTTTCAAGTGCACCTTATAAAATCTGATTTTGTATGATGATTCCTAGGCCTAAATAAGAGTTTTGATAAGTTCCCAAGATCCCTAAGATGTTCTCTACATGCTTCCTCCTTCAACAAAAGCCAAGCAAAATCCATGGAGACCAACAAGCCTCATGGTCTCAGCCTAAGGAGGTTGGGATAGCTAGAGAGGGTTTTAAATTTTTCTAAGCCCATTCCTGAGTCATATATGATGAATGAAAATGAAAGGAGGCCTTGGGAAAAATTTAGAACTCATACAAAGTGAGTTGGTCCTTTAGGTTCCATATTATAACCTAAAGAAGCAACATGTAGTTAGGCTTTTTGTTTTAATTGTGTAATGACTCCAAGAGGCCTAAAAGGAGTCAAGAATCATATTTGAAAGGAAAGCATGCAGCCTAAAAATTATTTGAGGGGTGTTGCTTTATTAGGTGCATTTTATGGACCATAATGAAGTTATAAGCCAACCTAGTGTTTAAGCAAAGTGCATGGCCTTAGAATTGAGTTCATGAACTTAATTGGCTTCCATAAATAGTGTCTAGGCCAAGAGAAAGCATCCCCACACTTTTGCATGTGTGTGGCCGAAAAAGGGAACATTCTTTCAAAGGGAAAAGTTTGTGATTGTGTGCAAAGTATCTCTCTCCACCTTCTTTCATGCATGGATGTGTGTTTAGCTTGTCTTAGAATGTGTGTATATGTATTTTCAAGCTATGAAAAGTATGCTAACATGATTTTATATACCATGACTTCATGATGACATATTATGTTTCTCAATGATGTTATGATGTTTGTTTGAGATTGCTTGAGTATGGAGAGGCCAATAACTCTTAACCATGGTGAGGATAAGCCAAGAACCCTTAAGATTAGTTAAGACAAAGCAAAGAGTCTCCTAAAAGCAAAGTGGGCTCCCAAGAGAATGGTTGAGTCTAAGAATCTCTTAAATAATGGGTGAGGCAAGTCCAAAATCCATGAGGAAAAGGGTGAGGCCAATCCATCCACTTCGTAAGCTGTTGGATGTCTTATATGACTTATTCATATGCCAAGCTTGCTTATTGAATGTTCATGACTTCCATTATATCCATGCATGCATTTTCAAGACTTGCTTTGCATATGTTATATGTGATTGAATGGGAGATAAGATATTGAGATTTTTTGAATCTTATTCCCTCCTCTTCAGTGATCTAATATGCTAGGTGGACCAAGTGGACAAGGTAATGAAATCCAACCACCTTGAAGAAGAGAGTTTGATAACCTAATATGTAGTTTTTGGTTCTTTAAGGCCATATTTGTGTTAAAGAATGTAATCCAATGATGTATATGGTCTATGACCTCTTAGACATGTGTAATTATGATCATATGTGATGTATAAATGAAAGAATATGATGTGTGAATGTTAGAATATAAATTAAGTATGTAATGCCAAATTATGTTTCTTGGAAAGTTGATGTAAATGTGCACATGTGTGGATGAAATAGCCAAAATGAGATGCACGAGATTTAGGACCATTTGGGTAGTTCACACAAGTCCTAATTATACTTTTGGACTTGCCCAAAAGGTGCTAAAACCAAAGGAAAGTCATTTGGACATTTTGGTACCCTATATGGAGCCATAATTGACCATAATGGAGCCCTATGTCACTTTTTGGCCAAATGAAATCTTCTTAATCCAAAATTTAGCATGAAATTAGAGCTTATTAATAGATTTTTAGGAACCTAAAGAGTGTAATTTTTGGAGGTCTATAAAATATTTGATGAATTTCCAAAGTTGGCAAATTTTCTGATTTTGGTCTGATGCACTATTCATCTAGTCTGAAAATGAAATCTATCACACAAGGCACAAATGATGTCCAATTGTCATGAAATTTTATATAGAGAAACTATACATTTATAGTGACTCATAACAATAGAAATCACTTCATTTGGATGTCTAGAGAGGGAGATATGAATTTTTGAACATTTTGTCTGTCTTAGGGATTCCAGTCGACCTTTGTTACTGTTTCATTGGATTTCGAGGTCTAGACGTGCCTGAGCTAGTCTAGAGTTATTTTGTCCCTCTAGCTAATATCCACAGCTTTTGATATTGGTATTATTTGCATACATTTGATTTTTTTAATTAATTGGACATTTTCAAATTTGCTATAGAAATCTATAACATTTTCAAATTAATTGGGCAGTTTGACCTTTGGACCTTTTCGAATGTCAAACATCCTCTGTGATAGATGATATGATCTGGACATATTTTTAGTATTAAGTAGACATCCATAGATTTCCAAAATAGCTAAGAATACATGATTTAGATTTTTCTAGAATTAGTTATGATTTTCCAAATTTTAGACTAAAAAGGAGCAAATTCTGGTCAAAATTTAATATGCATATTTTAAGCTTCCTTTCGAGTTCCATGAGTTGTAGGCCACATTTTATAATCTAAATGAGTTGTATTCATGTAAATAAATATGAAAATGTATTATATGAACTTACACGGTCTACATGACACCGAATGGAATTTTTATACACGATGTAACGCAAAAGTATTCATTATTTTTATTGCCTTTTTCATTGGTAACCCACATGATTTATGAGATTGAGTTATAAAAAGGCATAAGATAAGCTAGGAATTATGGTGTTACATTTATTGGTATTAGAGCAAAGGTTTAGGCTCTTAATGTGGGTTGTGGCTTGTGTTTATGAGTTGCCTAAATGCATATGAGCTTGTTTTCAGATGAATTGAGTGTGTTTGATGGTGGAAGTGTTTCATTGTTTCATGTTAAATTTTTTTATGATGTTTCAGCATAATGGTGAACACTAGGAGAGGTCAGCCCTATAGAGAGACTTGTTATGATGAAGCCGAGCCTAGTGATCTAGTTGTTAGAGCCTTACAATCTATCATGGCTTGCTTGGATAAGTAGCAGGCCGTTATTATGGAGCTATAAGAATAGCTTGCTGAGAGAGACAGCCAGGGCCCTACACCTACTCCTCCTCAACCACCTTCACACTTAGATCATCTTGAGCATTTGAGGTGACTCACCCAGATCCACAGCCATACACACAGATGATTGTGTAACACCATAGATTCTAGTCCATCTCATACATTTGAATGGCATAACATCATGAACTATGTAGGATTTCCATGGGAAAAGCAAGAAAAGTGGGATTATTTTTGCATTGCGCTGTCTAAAAATTCATTTCGGTGTCACATGGACCATGTGAGCTCATACTATGCATCGTCACATTTAATTGCATCATTACAACTAATTTAGAACCCAAAAACATGCCTCCAACCCATGGAAACCGAAATGGAGCATGAAAATTTGGAGATCTATTTTCGGCCAGAATTGGCCTCTTTCCTGGGCAAACTTTGGAAAATCATAACTAAATGTAGAAAATTAAGAATCATGTAATCTTGGTCATTCTGGAAATCTTAGGATGTCTACTTCATACTAAAAATACGTCCAAGTCATAAAATTCATCACACAGGACGTTTGACATCCAAAAAGCTACAGACTCGCTGGCTGCCTGGGCTGTGATTCAGTTTATTGATACAAACTTCTGAAATTCATAACTAATTCCAAAAACATCGAAATCACACAAATTCAGTCATTATGGAAAGCTAAAAATTTTATCTTGACACTAAAAATAATTCCAGAATGAAAACGATACGTTTAGACATCTGGAATTGATGGAACAGTGATTGAGCTCTGGAGACACCACTGTTACTGACAGAAAACTTCAAAAATGTATAACTCTCTGCTCAGACCTCCAAATGAGGTGATCTTGGTGACCACAGAAATATTATCACCTCTAGTTTATGCATATAAAATTTAATAAGCATTGGACACCATTTGGTCATCGGATGACACAGAAATCAAATCTGCCAGTATGAACAGTGCACATACCAGAAACCATAGAAAATCCCAACTTTGAAAATTCATCAGATATTCTCTAGACCTCTGAAAATTATGATCTTTATCTTCCCAGAAAGCTCTTAATGAGATATAATTGTATGCCAAATTTCAGGGTAATACTAACTCATTTGGCCAAAAAGTGACATAGGGTTCCATTATGGTCAAATTTGGCTCCATATGAGGTACCAAATTTGCCAAATGGCCTTCCCTTGGTTGTGGCACCTTTTGGGCAAGTCTAAAAGTACATTTGAGACTTGTGTGAGCTGCCCAAATGGTCCCAAACCTCATGCATCTTATTTTGGCCATTCAACCCCCACTTATACACATATCCATCAAACTTTTAATTCTCATACTTTGGCATTAGATACTCAAAACATATGTTAGAGGTCATACATCATATTTATACATATAAACATCATAGAATGGTGTATTTATACATGTCTCAAGGGTCATGGTACATTTACAACATCATATACTTTGTGAAACCTCATTATAGGTTCAAAAAGAATGAAAGCTAGGCCTAGGCTTGTCAATCTCTTTCTTTCATGGTTGTTGGCTCCCTTCAACATAACTCCTTGGTCCACCTAGCATGTTAGAGTATTGGAGAGGAGGGAGTGAGATTCAAAGAATCCCAATAGCTCATCTCTCATTCAATCATACATAATATGTGCAAGCAAGTTTCACAAATGCATGCATGGAGAAAGTAAAAATCATAGGCATTTTAAAAGCAACCTTAGCATGTGAATCAATCATACAAGACATTCAAGAGCTCACTAAGTGTTTGGATTGACCTCACACTTCTCCTCATGGGTTTTGGACTTGCCTCACCTATTCTTTGAACACTTTAGACTTAACCATACTCTTGGGAGCCCACTTTGCTTTTGGGAGACTCTTTACTTTGTCTCAACCAAGCTCAAGGGTTCTTGGCTCATCCTCACCCAAGGGAAGAGTTCTTGGCCTCTCTACACTCAAGCAAACTCATACAAACATCATGGATTCATTTAAAACATAACATGGCATCAATGATCATGACATGTAAAGACATGCTAGCATACGTTTCAAAGCTTAAAAATACACATACACACATTCTAAAACAAGCTAAACACACATCCATGTATGAGAGAAGGTGGAGAGAGCTACCTTGCACACAATTACACACTTTTTCCTTTAGGATTCAAGTCTCCTCTTTTGGCCACACACCCAAAAATTGGTGGAGATGGTTTCTCTTGGCCTAAATACAATATATAGGAGCCAATTAGGTTCATGAAACAATCTCTAAGACCATACAACTTACTTAAGTACTAGATTGCTCTATAACCCCCATTATGGTCCATATTGGCAACTAATGAAGCAACACCCCTCAAATGATTTCTAGGCCTCATTCTTTCTTTTCAAATATGATTCTTGACTCCTTTTAAGCCTCTTGGAGTTATCACATCATCAAAATGAAAGGCCTAGCACCATGTTGCTTCTTTAGGTCATAATATGGAACCTAAGGCACCAAATCACTTTCTATGAGTTCTAAATTTTTTCCAAGGCCTCCCCTCACTTTCATTCATCAAATATGACCCAAGAATGGCCTTCTAAAAATTTAAAACTCTCCCTAGCTAGGAGAACCCATCTAGGCCGAGGCTATGAAGCATATTGGGTTCCATGGAGCTTTCTTTGTTTTCTTAAGGGAAGAAGCATATGGGGAGCCTCTTAGGGATCTTGGAAGCTCATTTAAACTTTTACTTAGGCCTAGGAATCATCATACAAAGTCAGATTTTACAAGGTGCAATTGAAACCCTAGAATTTGCATCTTGAAATCTAATGGCTTTTTGATAATTCCCTTTGCATATTCTTAATCTCCACACCCTTTTTCCCTCCTCCTAGAATTTGGTATCAGTCATATGGATTAGATTTTTGTGAAATTAATTGAAGATTTTTGAAATTTGCTAGAGAATTTTGTAACAGTACTAGTGGACAACCTGACCTCTACACCATTTTGAATGTCAAACGTCTTTTAATTTTTTAATTTTTCTATTTTTAGCATGAAGTAAATATGTGTAGCTTTCTAGAATAGGGAAGAAGTGTGATTTTTATTTTTCTAGAATTAGTTATAATTTCTCAAAGTTGTGACAGAAAGGTGAGAAAATTTGGCCAAAATATATATGTGTATTTTGAGCTTCCCTTCGAGTTCTATGAGTTGTAGGCCACTTTTCATGATGCAAAATAGTTGTATTCATGTAATTAAATATGAGAATGTGATGTATGAGCTCACATGGTCCACATGACACCAAATGCAATTTTCGTTATTTTTATGCTATTTTATTGGTTCTTTGATGAGATGTGTAATGGGAAGCATAGATATAGCATGAAATGAGCTAGAAAATTTTGGTGTTACACTCTTCACCTTCTCTCATGCATAGATGTATGCTTACATTGTCTTGAATGTATGTATGTATGTTTTAAGCCATGAAAAGTATTCTAACATGACTTTATATGCTATAGTACCATGATGATGCATTATGTTTTTAAATGATGTTTATGATGCTTGCTTTGGTATGCTTGAGTGTGGTGAAGCCAAGAACCCTCTAACCATGGTGAGGATAAGCCAAGAACCCTTAAGATTAGTTGAGACAAAGTAAAAAGTCTCCCAAAAGTGAGGTTGACCCCTAAGAGTAAGATTGAGTCCAAAAACCCCTTAACGAAATAGGTGAGGCAAGTCCAAGATCTACAAATAAATGGGTGAGGCTAATCCACTTACTTGGCAATCCTATATGCTATGTATGACTTTTTCAAATGTCAAGAATGCTTCTTAAATGATTGCACATTTTAATATGTCATGCATGCATTTGTGAGACTTGTATTGCATGCTTATGTGTGATTGAATAGGAGATGAGCTATTGGGATTCTTTGAATCTCATCCTATCCTCTCAGATGTCTTAACATGCTAGGTGAAACAATTAAGCAAGTATTGGATGCCATCAGGCTTAGAAGAAGAAGATTGGCTACAAAGTATATGAATATGCTTAATTTTGCCTTCTTTTTAGCCATATACATGGTATATGATGTAATCTCTCGATGAAATTGTTATGTAACCATATGAGCAAGTATAATTATGTTAATATATCATGTATGAATAAGAGCTAAGGTTGTATGTATGGAAATGCTCATTTTGGACATGTAATGGTAGTTTTGCCTTATGGAAATATATGCATAAATGGAAGTGTAATAGCCAAATCGAGATGCGTAAGATTTGAGACCACTTGGGCAGTTCATACAAGTTATATTTATATTTTTAAACTTGCTCAAGAAGTGCCAAACTCAAGAGGAGCCCATTTGGACCAAATTGACTCTTGATAGGGAGCAAAAATGACCATTTTATGAGGCTACATCACTTTTTGACCAAATGAGCCTTTCGAAATGCTTTGAGCTTAATTTGTTCTCTTAAGACTCCCTATGGCTTCATAGTAGAGTAGACAACATGGAATTCCTTCAGATGCTTATAAGGGTCATCTCCTACAAGTCCATGAAATTTAGGAAGTAAGTGAAGCAAACAAGATTTAAGCTCAAAATTTGCATCTAATTTTGGATATTGTATACAAAGATTTTGATAATGCACATTAAGAGTTGTCAATTCTCTAATGGTTCTTGCATGCATGTTATCATTCAAATTTGTATTTACATTCAAGTTAGCCAGAATATACATATTCATGTTAGCATTAATATAATACCTTATATTTTTAACTCATTTCTTGACATTCCATGAAGGAAGTGAGAAAAATCTAATAAAATAATACATTTCTTTGTATTGTGTTGTGTATAAAAATTTCATTCGGTATCACATGGATCATTTGAGCTCATACAACACATTTTCATATTTAATTACATGAATACAACTCATTTGAATCATCAAAAGTGGCTACCACTCATGGAACTCAAAGGGAAGCTCAAAATACAAATATAAAATTTCGACCAGATTTTTCCACTTTTTTGTCACAAATTTGGAAAATCATAACTAATTCTAGAAAAATCAATATTATACATTCTTGGCTATTATGGAAAGCTACAAAGGTTTACTTCATACTAAAAATATTTTCCAACCATAAAATCCAACATAGAGGATGTTTGACATTCAAAATAGTCCAGAGGTTAGGCTATCCATTAGTGCTATCATAGAATTTTATAGAAAAATTCAAAAATATCCAATTAATTCCACAAAACTCCAATACATACAAATAATACCAATTTATAAAGTTATGGATGTTAGGTAGAGAGAAAAAATAACTCCATCCCAATTCAAGCACGTCTAGATCTCAAAACTCAATCAAACATAATTGAGGTCAGGCGATGCGCCTGGTACTAGACAGATATTTAAAAATTCATATCACCCTTTTTAGAGATCCAAATAGGGTGCTTCTAGTGGGAACACGTCACTAGGAATGTCTAGTTTTTTTGTGTAAAATTTTGGAGCAATTGGACATCATTTGAGCCCTATGTGATAGATTTTATTTTTGAACCTGAGTGAACAGTGACATGACCAAAATAAAAAAAAAATTTCAACTTTGAAAATTCATCAAATATTCTCTACACCTCCAAAAATTATGTTCTTTAGTTTCCTGAGAAGCTCTTAATAAGCTCTAATTGCATGAAAAATATTAGATTAAGAAAAGCTCATTTGGATAAAAAGTGATATAGGATTCTAAATTAGTCAATTTTGACTCCATATGGGATACCAAAATGTCCAAATGGCTTTCCTTGGGGTTTGGCACCTCTTGGGCAAGTTTAAAAGTATATTTAGGACTTGAGTGAGCTATCTAAATAGTACCAACCCTTATGCATCTCATTTTGGTCATCTCATCCACACATATACATAATTCCATAAACTCATTCAAGAAGCCACATTGTCCATACATACTCAATTTGCATTCTAGTGGTCACATAATACATTCTCCCATTTAAACATAACATATTATCATAATTACATATGTTCCAAAGGCCATAGACTATTTACAATAATAATTTGCATCATTAAACATCATTATGGTTTCAAGAAGCAAAAACTATACATATTGGTGTCAAGCTCTTCTCTTCAAGGTGGTCGGCTTCCATTACCTTGTTCACTTGGTCCACCTAGCATATTAGATCATTGGAGAGGAGGGAATGAGATTCAAAGAATCCCAATAGCTCATCTCCCATTCAATCATACATAATGGATGCAAAGCAAGTCTTGAAAATGCATACATGGATATAATAGATGACATGAACACTCAGGAAGCAAGTTTAACATGTGAATAAGTCACACAAGACATCCAAAGGCTTGCTAAGTGGATAGATTGGCCTCACCCTTTTCCTCATAGATTTAGACTTACCTTACCCATTCTTTAAAAGATTCTTCGACTCAACCATGCTCTTGGGAGCCCACTTTGCTTTTGAGAGACTCTTTGCTTTGTCTCAACTAATCTTAAGGGTTCTTGGCTCATCTTCACCGTGGCTAAGAGTTCTTGGCCTCTCCACACTCAAGCAAACTCAAAAAAATATCATAACATCATTGAGAAATATAATATGTCATCATGAAATCATGGCATACAAAATCATGCTAGCATACTTTTTATGGCTTGAAAATACACATACACACATTCTAAGACAAGCTGAACACAAATCCATGTTTGAGAGAAGGTGGAGAGAGCTACCTTGTACACAATTACACATTTTTTCTTTTGAATCTCCCTTCATTGCTTCGACCAGATATACACAAAAATGTGGAAAAGATTTCTTTTGCCCTAAAGACAATTTATGGAAGCTAATTAGGTTCATGAACTCAATTCTACGGCTATACAATTTGCTTAGACATTATCTTGACCTATAATCCTCATTATAGTTCTATAATTGTACCTAATGAAGCAACACTCCTCAAATAAATTCTAGTCTTTATTCTTTCTTTTCAAATATGATTCTTGACTCCTTTTAAGCCTCTTGAAGTCATCACATAATCAAAACCAAGAGCCTAGCTTTATGTTGCTTCTTTAGGTCTTAATATGGAACATAAAGCACCAACTCACTTCCTAGGCTTCCTAAATTTTTCTCAAGGCCTCCCCTCATTTTCATTCATCATATATGACTCAAGAATGGACTTAAAAAATTTAAAACTCTCCCTAGCTACACAAACCCCTTTAGGGTGAGGCTATGAAGGAAATGGGGTTTCTTGGAGTTTGCTTTATTTTCTCAAGGATGCATGTGGGGAGCCTCTTAAGGATCTTTGGAGGTCATTTAAACTCTTATTTAGGCCCAGGAATCATCATACAAAATTAGATTTTACAATGTACAATTGAAACCCTAAAAATTGCATCTTGAAATCTAATGATTTTTTGTTAATTCTCTTTACATATTCTTAATCTCCACAACCTTTTTCCTTAGATTCATCCTTGTTTTTGCCTAAAAATCAGATCCTCCTAGGGTTTCTAGGGTTAGGTGAAATGGAGAAGGAGGGGGAACCAAGATAGCAACCATAGGAAGAGAAATTACCTAGTTTTCTTGCTTGAATCTTGCTTTCTCCAAGCTCCTCTCTTTAAATCCTAAATTTCCCCTATGTTTCTCCCTTAAATCAAATTTTTAAACTTCATTTTAATCAAAGGAAACAAAGGAGAATGAAGGAGAGGAGGTTTGAATGGAAGAAAGCATGAAAAACTACCAAGAAACCATACCTTAAAGCTTAATTTTCTTCTCCTCTTCTTCCTCCCTTGGCACGCCTAAAACCCTAGCTCTCTCCTATAAGATTTGGTAGAAAGACTTGTGTCTAAATGAGTGAGGAAGGGTGGTGCCACCTATTTATAGGTGGAGGAAAATAGTTTTTCCAAAAATTTCCATTTTGCCCTTCATTCTTTGCATTTTTGTTTCTCCTTCATTTTAGTTCCTTTTTGAGAACCATCTTTTCCATTATAAAATTTAGTTTCCCAATTTAGTAAAATGCCTTGGGAATCACTCAAATCAGAGTTGAAACCTTCCTGAACGAATCTATCAAAGTTTTGGTACACTAACATTGGAAAACGTCTACCTGAGGGGATTTAACTGTCCTGGGGCTTTCCATGGTTTTTAAGGCCTTTGAGAACCCAGGAGAACTAAAAAATTTCATTTAAAAAGCCCTCCATATGAATTCCAAATTTTCTTCAAAATTATAAAAATGTCATTAGTTTCGTAAGATTTCTGTCAAAATTTATTTTTCATTCTGGCTCTATTTTTCCTTCTATCTAAGGCTAGGATTCTCATTTTTAGGAGCCTAGAATATTACTCAAATTTTTTGGAGCCTTATCTAATTCATTTCAAGGGACTTACTTTGAAAACGTGTCTGTTTCCATCATTTAATGAAAATCGGACATTACAATTCTCCCCCCTTAAAAAATTTCGTCCCTGAAATTTAGATAACATACTTTAGGGAAAAGTTCTAAATATTTCTTTCACATATCATCCTCTAGCTCCCAGGTAGCCTTTTCGGGAGATAACCCCTTCTAAACCACTTTCACCAATGGTATCGTCTTATTCTGTAATTGCTTGAGTCTAACATCCACGATCCGATCTGATGATACTATGTATGATAGATCATCCTGTTATGTACATTCTCACATTTTATGACATGTGAGGATTAGGTTGGTACTTTTTAAGTTGTGAAACATGGAATATGTTATGTACTTGGCTTAAGTTTGGGGGAAGGGGTAGTCTGTAAGCCACAGGTCCTACTTTATCAAGAATATGGAAAGGACTTAGGTACTTTAGACCGAGCTTTTTACTTTTTATGGACTAACCTATCCCTATGACTAAAGACACTTTAATGAAGACATAGTCTTCAATCTTAAACTTTAACAGTCATCTATGTTAATCTGTATAACTTTTTTGTCTACTTTGGGCCATCAGAAGTTTTTTTCTAATGGTTTCTATTTGTTTAGAGGTTTGGTCCATGAACTTTAGGCCTATAAGGCTCCGCTCTCCTAACTCAATCCAACACATTAGAGATCTACACTTCCTTTCATACAATGCCTTGTACGGTGCCATCTGTATACTTGCATGATAACTATTATTATAGGCAAACTCCGCTAGAGGTAAGTATGTATCCCGGTTTCCTTTCATTTCTAAAACACATGCCCTCAACATGTCCTTTAGGGTTTGGATGGTTCTCTCCATTTGTCCATCCGTCTGAGGGTGATAGGCTGTGTTAAATATAAGTCTGGTACCTAGAGCATCCTGTAATGATCTCTAGAAATTTGATGTGAATATGGGATTTCTATCTGAAACTATGCTCCTAGGCATACCATATAGTATAACTATCTTCCTAATGTATAGCTAGGCTAACTTATTTAGGGTATACGTGGCTTTCATAGGTAGGAAATGTGCTGACTTTGTTAATCTATCCACTATTACCCATACTGCATCATGCTTCGATGATGTCCTAAGTAAACCCATGACAAAATTTATAGCTATGCTATCCCATTTCCACTTCAAGATATCTAGGGGCTGAAGTAACCTAACTAGTTTCTAGTCTTCTATTTTAACTCTCTGACATACCAGATATCAGGAGACATATTCTGCTATGTCTATTTTCATTCCAGCCCACCAGAACATTACTTTAAATCCTGGTACATTTTATTATTGTTTGGATGAATAGTATACTTACTCTTATGCACCTCATCTAATATTTTCTCTCAAATTTCTATATTTCTAGGCACATATTGTAAAGTCCCACATCGGATGGTTTGGTCCTGGGAACGGCCCATATAAGTGGGGGCAAAGCTTCCCCCACCAAGGCGCACTTTTCCCGTGAGTTAAGCGAGAAGGGACAAACCCCACTGAAGCAGGAAGGCAGGGTCGAAGACCCACGAACCGAGAAGGACAGGACAATACCTTGGTGGCTCTGTGTGGTGTTGGTATCAGAGCTGGCCATTTGCATGTACGACCTGAGGACGGGTTGGCCCCAAAAGGGGGGTGGATTGTAAAGTCCCACATCGGATGGTTTGATCCTGGGAACGGCCTATATAAGTAGGGGTGAAGCTTCCCCCACCAAGGTGCGCTTTTCCCATGAGTTAAGCGGGAAGGGACAAACCCCACTGAACCGGGAAGGCAGGGTCGAAGACCCATGAACTGGGAAGGACGGGACAATACCAACATCCGGTCTTTCCGTAAACGTGAGAAACGTAATGTTCAGTTTCTCCGTAAACGGCAAAAATGGGTCAGATACAAATGGAAGTCCATGAAATAGAAGGAATTGGGGCCAACTAAAATTATGATAAAATTTTAAATATTAGAAAATGAGGATTTGAGCCTTGAGTTGCCCAAAAATCAAGGCCAGAGTGATTCAAAAAAAAATTGCCAAAAGGCCAGTGGCATTTTCATAAATATGGGCACTTTTTGAACAATACACAAGAGGGCTTTTTAAATGAAAGTTTTAAGTTCTCCGGGGTTCTCAAAGGCCCTAAAAACCATGGAAAGCCTCGGGACAGCTAAAGCCCTCCGGTAGATATTTTTCAATGTTAGTTTGCTCGAACTTTGACGGATCCGTTCGGAAAGGTTTTAGCTCCAATTTGAGTGATTCCAAAGCCATTTTTCTTGATTGGGAATCTAAATTTTATAATGGAAAAGACAATTCTAAAAAAGGAGGTAAAACGAAGGAGAAACGAAAATGCAAAGTGTGAAGGGAAAAATGGAAATTTTTGAAAAGTGTAACTTATTCCCACCTATATATATGATGCACCCTTCTCCTCCCTTCATTATGCACGACCATCCTCTGCCTAAAACTAGAAGAAAACCCTAGGGGATGAGGCTCACAAGAAGGGGAAGAAAAGGAGGAGAAATCAAAGGCTTAAGGTATGGAAATTAGTAGTTTTTCATGCTCTTTCTCTTCCAAACCTCTTCTCCTCCATTCTCCTTTGTTTCCTATGATTATAATGAAGTTTATAAATCTATTTTAAGGGAGAAATTGAGGGGAAAGTTCGGATTTGAAGAGAGGATCTCAAAGAACAAGATTCAAGTGAGAAAAAGCAAGAAAACAAGGTAATTTCTCTTCCTATGGTTGTCATTTTTGGTCCCCTTCTCCACCATTTCGCCCCACTTGAGAAAACCCTAGGAGGAGATGATTTTTAGGCAGAACCAAGCATGAATCTAAGGAAAAAGGGTGTGGAGATTAAGAATATGCAAAGGGAATTATCAAAAAGCCATTAGATTTCAAGATGCAAATTCTAGGGTTTCAATTGCACCTTGTAAAATTTGACTTTGTATGATGATTCCTAGGCCTAAGTAAGAGTTTAAATGAGCTCCCAAGATCCCTAAGAGGCTCCTCATATGCTTCTTCCCTTGAGAAAACAAAGAAAGCTCTATGAAACCTAATATGCTTCATAGCCTCAGCCTAGATGGGTTCTCCTAGCTAGGGAGAGTTTTAAATTTTTCTAAGGCCATTCTTGAGTCATATTTGATGAATGAAAGTGAGGGGAGGCCTTGGAAAAAATTCAGAACTCATAGAAAGTGATTTGGTGCCTTAGGTTCCATATTATGACCTAAAGAAGCAACAGAGTGCTAGGCCTTTTGTTTTGATGATGTGACAACTCCAAGAGGTTTAAAAGGAGTCAAGAATCATATTTGAAAAGAAAGAATGAGGCCTAGAAATTATTTGAGGGGTGTTGCTTCATTAGGTGCCAATATAGACCATAATAGAACCTATAGAGCAATCTAGTATTTCATTAAGTTGTGTAGCCTTAGAGTGTGGTTCATGAACTTAATTGGCTCCCATAATTTGTGTCTAGGCCAAGAGAAACCATCTCCACCAATTTGTGGGTGTGTGACCGAAAGAGGAGGCTTGAGTCTAAAGGAAAAAGTGTGTGATTGTGTGCAAGGTAGCTCTCTCCACCTTCTCTCATGCATGGATGTGTGTTTAGCTTGTTTTAGAATGTGTGTATGTGTATTTTAAAGCTTTGAAAAGTATGCTAGCATGCCTTTACATGTCATGATCCTTGATGCCATGTTATATTTAAATGATTTCATGATGTTTATATGAGTTTGCTTGAGTGCAGAGAGGCCAAGAACTCTTCCCTTGGGTGAGGATGAGCCAAGAACCCTTGAGTTTGGTTGAAACAAAGTAAAGAGTCTCCCAAAAGCAAAGTGGGCTCCTAAGAGTATGGTTGAGTCCAAAGTGCTCAAAGAGTGGGTGAGGCAAGTCCAAAATCCATGAGGAGAAGTGTGAGGCCAATCCAAACACTTGTTGAGCTCTTGAATGTCTTGTATGATTGATTACATGCTAAGTTTGCTTTTAAAATATCTATGACTTCTATTTCCTCCATGCATGCATTTATGAAACTTGCCTTGCACATATATTATGTATGATTGAATGGGAGATGAGCTATTGGGATTCTTTGAATCTCATCCCCTCCTCTCCAATGATCTAACATGCTAGGCGAACCAAGTGGATATGCTAATGGGAGCTAACAACACTAAAGGAAGGAGATTGACAACCATGTGTTTAGCTTTTGTCACTTTAAGACCATGATTGTACCATATGATATATATGATGTAGTAAATGGGCTATGACCCTTGAGACATGTGTAAATATGATATTATATGATGTTTAAATGTATGGATATGATGTGTGACCTCTAGAACCTATTTTGAGTATGTAATGCCAAAGTGTGCAATATGGGAGTTTATTGGAAATATGCATAAGTGTGGGTTGAATAGCCAAAATGAGATGCATGAGGTTTGGGACCATTTAGGCAGCTCACACAAGTCTCAAATGTACTTTTAGACTTTCCCAAAAGGTGCCACAACCAAGGGAAGGCCATTTGGCAAATTTGGTACCTCATATGGAACCAAATTTGATCATAGTGGAACCCTACGTCACTTTTTGGCCAAATGAGTTAGTCTTGTCCTGAAATTTTGCATACAGTTAGGCCTTATTAAGATATTTCTGGGAAGATAAAGATCATAATTTTTGGAGGTCTAGAGAATATTTTATGAATTTTCAAAATTGGGATTTTCTATGGTTTCTGGTATGTGCACTGTTCATACTGGCAGATTTGAGTTTTGTGTCACTCGATAGCCAAATGGTGTCCGATGCTTATGATATTTTATATGCCTAAACTAGAGGTCATAAGATTTCTGTGGCCAGTGAGATCACCTCATTTGGAGGTCTGAGTAGAGAGTTATGAATTTTTGAAGTTTTCTGTCAGTAACAGTGGTGTCTCTAGAGCTCAATCACTGTTCCATCAGTTCCAGATATCTAAACGTATCGGTTTCATTCTGGAATTATTTTTACTGTCAAGGTAACATTTTTAGCTTTCCAGAATGATGGAATGTGTGTGATTTCGAATTTTGTAGGATTAGTTATGAATTTCAGAAATTTGTATTAGTAAACTGAGTAACAGCCCAGGCAGTCAGCGACTCTGTATCTTCTTGGATGTCAAACGTCCTGTGTGATGAATATTATTACCTGAGCATATTTTTAGTATGAATTAGACATCCTAAATTTTCTGAAATGACCAATATTGTATGATTTTGAATTTTCTAAATTTAGTTATGATTTTCCAAAATTTGCCCAGGAAAGAGGCCAATTCTGGCCGAAAATGGATCTCCAAATTTTCATGCTCCATTTCGGTTTCCATGGGTTGGAGGCATATTTTTGGGATCTAAATAAGTTTTAATGATGCAATTAAATATGAAGATGTATAGTATGAGCTCACATGGTCCATGTGACACCGAAATGAATTTTTAGACATAGCGCAATGCGAAAATAATCCCACTTTTCTTGCTTTTCCCATGGAAATCCTATATAGTTCATGATATTATGCCATTCAAATGTATGAGATGGACTAGAATCTATGGTGTTACACATATAGCCTATCCTTGTATCTTACTATGTCATTCTTAGATAGATTGAACTCCTATATACTACCTTGGGCTATCTGGGCTCTAATCTTACTTACATAGTCATCTGTCTACTGGGCCTCTCTTATGTAATCCCTCAGGTCATTTTCTATTTAGGTTTTACTCATTAATAATTTCCCCGAATACACCTCATAGGAGAGACTCATATCTCTAAATCTTTCAATCAATTCCTGCTCTCGGATCATCATATACCCCATGTGTATGGATTTTCTACCCAAGACATCAGCTACCACATTAGCCTTACCGGAATGGTATTTTAGTGTGAAATCATAATCTTTCACAAATTCTAACCATCTCTGCTATCTCATATTCAACTTTTTCTGTTCAAATAAATATTTAAAGCTCTTATGGTCACTGTAAATTCCTATAGTTGCCCTATATAAGTAATGTCTCCGTATTTTCAAACCAAACACCACTGTAGCTAACTCTAGGCAGTATGTGGGGTAGTTTTCCTCATAAGGTTTTAACTATCTAGAAGCATAAGCTACCACTTGACCTTTTTGCATAAACATACATCATAACCCTTTCTTAGAGGCATCATTGTAGACTACAAAAGTCTCTCTAGGTTTAGGGACTACTAATACTAGGTTCATGGTTAACTTGTGCTTTAATTCTTGAAAACTATTCTCACATTTCTCATTCCACACAAATGGCACATTCTTTCTAGTAAGCCGGGTTAGTGGTATCGTTATTTGAGAAAAGCCCTGAATGAACCTCCTATAATAACCTGCTAAACCTAGGAAGCTCCTAATCTCTATCACTGTCATAGGTCTCTCCTACTATAATATTACCTTTACTTTGTCGAGATCTACTGTGACCTCTACCTTGGAGATCACATGATCTAGAAACTGAACTTCAGTGAGCCAGAACTCACATTTAATAAGTTTAGCATACAACTATTTTTCTCTTAGGGTCTCCAAGGCTAATCTCAGGTGTTGCTCATGTTTCTCTATACTTTTTGAGTAGATAAGGATGTCATTTATGAAGACAACTATAAATCTATCTAAATATGGCCTAAAGACTCTATTCATGTAATCCGTGAATACTGCAAGTGCATTCATCAACCCGAAGGGCATAACTAAAAATTCATAATGCTCATATCTAGTTCTAAAAGTTGTTTTGGGAATATCCTCAGCCTTTATTCTAAGCTAATGGTATCATAACGTAAGGTCTATCTTAGAAAATACATACGCCCCTATTAACTAATCTAGGAGGTCATTTATGTGAAGGAGAGGGTACTTATTCTTAATGGTGATTTTATTGAGTTCCTGGTAATTTATACATAATCTAAGGCTCCTGTCTTTCTTCTTTACGAATAGGACTAGAGCTCCCCACAGTGAGACACTAGGTCTAATAAAACCTTTCTCTAAGAGCTCTTCTACCTATTTCTTAAGCTTTACTAGCTCAGTGGGAGCCATTCTATGTGGGGCCTTAGACACTGGACCTACCTTAGGTACAATGTCTATAGGGAACTTGACCTCTCTCTCTGGGGGTAGTCCGCTAATCTTTCTGTGGAATACCTTTGGGAACTCCTTCACTATGGAAATTTCCTTTATACCCTCTTCTACCTTAGCTTAGACTAAAAAGAAAATTAGATATCCTTGACAACCATGCCCTAGAGATCTCTCAGCCTGGGAGGTGGTCATGATAGATAACTCAGCCCTTATACTAGACACAGTCCCACACTCAGGTAAAGTAATACATTTGTGGCTACAATCTAGTATGGCGTTATTTGCAGACATCCAATTCATGCCAATAATCACATCAATATCAATAAGGGGCATACAAATTAAATCAAGGTTAGTAAGGCAGTGATTAAATTGGATCACACAATCTAAACAAGTATAGGAGGTAATGGCTCGGTTTCTTGTAGGGGTAGATACATGCAAATCATATGGAAGTGTATGCATACTTAGACCCAATCTTCTAGCATAGTCATATGATATAAAAGAATGGCTAGCACCTGAATCAAATAATGCAGTTACAGAAAAATCATTTATTCTAATAATACCTTGGATCAAACTTTGGGATCGGCTAGCTTCTTGCTGTGACAAGGCAAAGACTCTACCCTGGGTCTAAGATCTGGGAGAAAGAGCTATCTCCCTCTGCTGTGGAATCAGTGGAGGAGCCTATGCAATCTCTGGCCATATGTCCTGGCCTACCACACCTAAAACATACATTCTGCCCCATGTAAAACGGTCTAGTGCCATGATTCTTACCACACTGGGGACATGTGACAAGTATAAAGCTACCTCAGCTGGATTGAGTCCTCTATCTCTTGCCTTTCTAGCTCCACTGGCCTCTGCCACCTCTCCTACTAGTCATTGTAGCATGTGATCCCTCTCTAGGTCTCTTGGGTTTAGGGAGGGGTGGTCTAGCACTGGAGGTAGGCTGCATCATCCTAAGATTCAAATCTATCACTCTGTATACTTCAACAAGGGTATTAAAGTGCCTGATTCTCTGTGGCACTACCCTATCTCTAATCTCAGGGAGCAGGCCTTTCTCTAATCTGTCTGCTCTCCATCTCTCATCATCATGCCTCTGTAAGTAAGAGGAGTATCGGGAGAGCTTTATAAATTTTGCTACATATTGGTCCACAAACATCCCCTCAGTTTGCTTCAAAAGAATGAACTTTGATTCTTTCTCATCCCTAATTGAATTGGAAAAATATTTCTTGTGGAATACCTAGAGGAATGCCTCTCATGTAATCAGGGAGTTCCTCACCCTCAAAATAGGCTCGATGCCCTTCCACTAATAATCTGCTTCTTTCTATAGCTGGAAGACAGCCATCTTGGCTTTCTGCTCAGACACGCACTCCATCACCTCGAAGATTTTCTCCAGGCCTCAGCTTTATCTGAATTTATCTCACCATCAAAGGTGAGAGGCTTAAACTTTCTAAATTGAGTAATGATCTTTCTGGTCGAGGGCTGTTACTATGCAGAAGGCTTCTAAGTTGGTGGAATAGGAGCAACAGTCTATATGTGTGGCTATGGATTTGGGTGAATCTCCCTTGAATGCTCGGGATGATCTGAGTGTGGAGGTGGCTGAGGAGGAGTAGGAGTAGGTGTAGGGCCCTGACTGTCCCTCTCAGCAAGCCATTCCTGTAATTGTATAATGACGGCCTGCTGCTAATCTAAGTGAGCCATGATAGATTGTAAGGAGCTACTAGAACACTAGGCCCAGCTCTATCATTAGTACGAGCCTCTTTAAAGGGCCGACCTCTCCTAGTGTTCACCATCTTATTGAAACATCATAACAAACTTTAACATGAAACAAGGGAACACTTCCACTATTAAACACACTCAATTCATCTGTAAACAACCTCATACACACCTAAGAAACTCATAAACATAAGCCATAACCCACATCTAGAGCTTGAACCTTTGCTTTGACACCAATAAATGTAATACCTTATATTTCTAACTCTTTTCATGACATTCCATGAAAGAAGTGAGAAAAATCCAATAAAATCATACATTTCTTTGCATTGCATCATGTATAAAAGTTTCATTCGATGTCATGTGAATCATGTGAGCTCATACAATACATTTCCATATTTAATTACATGAATACAACTCATTTGAATCATCAAAAGTGGCCTACCACTCATGGAACTCAAAGGGAAGCTTAAAATACATATACATAATTTTAGCAAGATTTTTCCACTTTTCTGTCACAAATTTAGAAAATTATAACTAATTCTAAAAAAATCAAAATCATGCATTCTTGGCCATTCTGAAGAGTAGATGTTTACTTCATACTAAAAATATGTCCAGACTATAACATCCAATACAGAGGACGTTTGACATTCAAAATGGTCCAGAGCTTTAACTGTCCACTAGTACTGTCATAGAATTCTGTAACAAACTTTAAAAATATCCAATTAATTTCAAAAAAAATCAATCCATGCAAATGATAACAACTTAGAAATTTGTGGATGTTGCTAGAGAGGAAAAATGATTCCAGACTGGTTCAGGCAAGCCCAGACCTCGAAATGAGATCAAATAGTAACTGAGATCGAGTGAAGTTCTTGACTCTGGATAAATTCTTTAAAAATTCATATCTCTCTCTCTAGACATCCAAATGAGGTGCTTCTAGTTGACATAAGTCATGGGGAATATCTGGCTTCTTTGTATAAAATTTTATGGCAATTAGACATCATTTGATCTCTGTGTGACAGATTTCATTTTCGGACCTGAGTGAATAGTGACATAACCAAAACCAAAAAATTTGCTAACTTTGAAAATTCATCAAATATTCTGTAGACCTCCAAATATTATATTCTTTAGCTTCCTAAAAAGCTCTCAACAAGCTCTAATTGCATGCCAAATATTAGATCAAGAAGATCTCATTTGGATAAAAAGTCATGTAGGGTTCTAAATTGGTCAATTTGGGATACCAAAATGTCCAAATGGCTTTTCTTGGCGTTTGGCACCTCTTAGGAAAGTCTGAAAGCATATTTAGGACTTATGTGAGTTGCCCAAATGGCACCAACCCTTATGCATCTCATTTTGGCCATCTCATCCACACATATGCATAATTCCATAAACTCATTCAAGAAACTACATTTTCCATATATACTCAATTTGCATTCTAGTGGTCACATAATACATTCTCCCATTTAAACATAACATATTATCATAATTACATATGTTCCAAAGGCCATAGACCATTTACAACAATAATTTACATCATTAAACATCATTATGGTTTCAAGAAGCAAAAACTATACATATTGGTGTTAAGCTCTTCTCTTCAAGGTGGTCGACTTTCATTACTTCATCAACTTGGTCCACCTAGCATATTAGATTATTGGAGAGGAGGGAATGATATTCAAAGAATCCCAATAGCTGATCTCCCATTCATGGATGCAAAGTAAGTCTTGAAAACGCATGCATGGATATAATAGATGACATGAACACTTAAGAAGCAAGTTTAGCATGTGAATAAGTCACACAAGACATCCAAAGGCTTGCTAAGTGGATGGATTGGCCTCACCCTTTTCCTCATGGATTTTGGACTTACCTCACCCATTCTTTAAAAGATTCTTGGACTCAACCATACTTTTGGGAGCCCACTTTGCTTTTAGGAGACTCTTTGTTTTGTCTCAACCAATCTTAAGGGTTCTTGACTCATCCTTACCATGGCTAAGAGTTCTTGGCCTCTCCATACTCAAGCAAACTCAAACAAACATCATAATATCATTGAGAAACATAATATGTCATCATGAAATCATGGCATATAAAATCATGCTAGCATACTTTTCATGGCTTGAAAATACACATACACACATTCTAAGACAAGATAAACACACATCCATGCATGAGAGAAGGTGGAGAGATCTACCTTGTACACAATCGCACACTTTTTCTTTTGAATCTCCCTTCCTTGCTTCGGCCACACACACACAAAAATGTGAGGAAGATTTCTCTTGGCCTAAACACAATTTATGGAAGCCAATTAGGTTTATGAACTCAATTCTACGGCTATACAATTTGCTTAGACACTATCTTGACCTATAACCCTCATTATGGTTCCATAATTATACCTAATGAAGCAACACCCCTCAAATAAATTCTACGCTCTATTCTTTCTTTTCAATATGATTCTTTACTACTTTTAAGCCTCTTGGAGTCATCACACAATCAAAACCAAAAGCCTAGCTTTATGTTGCTTCCTTAGGTCTTAATATGGAACATAAAGCACCAACTCACTTCTTAGGCTTCGTAAATTTTTCCCAAGGTCTCCCCTCATTTTCATTCATCATATATGACTCAATAATGGGCTTAAAAAAATTTAAAACTCTCCCTAGCTACACAAACCCCTTTAGGGTGAGGCTATGGAGGAAATGGGGTTTCTTGGAGTTTGCTTTGTCTTCTCAAGGGAGGATGCTTGTGGGGAGCCTCTTAGGGATCTTGAGAGGCCATTTAAACTCTTATTTAGGCCTAGGAATCATCATACAAATCAGATTTTACATGGTGCAATTGAAACCCCAGAAATTGCATCTTGAAATCTAATGGTGTTTTGTTAATTCCCTTTACATATTCTTAATCTCCACACCCTTTTTCCTTAGATTCATCCTTGGTTCTACCTAAAAATCAGATACTCCTAGGGTTTCTAGGGTTATGTAAAATGGAAAAGGAGGGGGAACCAAGATAGCAACCATAAGAAGAGAAATTACTTAGTTTTCTTGTTTTTTCTTAATTGAATCTTGCATTCTCCAAGCTCCTCTCTTCAAATACGAAATTTTCCCTAAGTTTCTCCCTTAAATAAGATTTGTAAACTTTATTATAATCAAAGGAAATAAAGGAGAATGAAGGAGAAGAGATTTGAATGGAAGAAAGCATGAAAAACTACCAAGAAGCCATACCTTAAAGCTTCATTTTCTTTTCCTCTTCTTCTTCCCTTGGTGCATCTAAAACCTTAGCTCTCTCCTCTGAAATTTGGTAGAAACTCTTGTGTCTAAATGAGTGAGGAAGGGTGGCGCCATCTATTTATAGGTGGAGGAAAGTGATTTTTCTAAAAATTTCCATTTTGCCCTTCATTCTTTACATTTTCGTTTCTCCTTTGTTTTAGTTCCTTTTTTAGAACTATGTTTTCCATTATAAAATTTAGGTTTCCAATTTAATAAAATGCCTTTGGAATCACTCAAATTGGAGCTAAAACCTTTCCAAACAAATTCGTTAAAGTTCGGGTACACTGACATTGGAAAATGTCCACCGGAGGAGATTTAACTTTCTTGAGGCTTCCTATGGTTTTCAGGGCCTTTGAAAACTTTGGAAAACTCAAAAATTTCATTTAAAAATCCCTCCTATATGAATCCCAAAATTTGCTCAAAATTACAAAAATGCCATTACATTTTGTATGATTTTTGTCAAAATTTGTTTCTTCATTCTAACTCCGTTTTTCCTTTTGTCTAAGGCTAGGATTCTCATTTTCAAGAGCCTAGATTGTTACTCAAATTTTTTAGGACCTTAACTAATTCATTTCAGGGGACTTGCTTTGAAAACGCGTCCATTTACGTCGTTTAACGAAAATTGGATGTTACAATTAACTTGATCTTGGTCAGCCATATTATCACCAGCAAATTAAAGTACACGATCAATTCCTTGCACACAATCAAAAGTAGAAGAAGTAGAACTACTAATTCTTACATTATTTTTATTTTTCTTAATCCTTACTTGTCTTCTAAAGGCTCTTTCAATTTCTGAACCCAAATCAATTAATTTCTCACTAGAGCTCCTTGTCATAAACTAATTAGACAAGCAAAAACTAAGAAGGAATACAAAAGATTAACAAAAAATTTATGTGGAAAGGAGCTGGGATTTAAAGCTATCTCTGAGCTACGGGTTATGGAAGGATTAAAGAATTGTATCTGATGTGTGGAAGAGCATGGGCAAAGCCAAAGGAGCATGTAAGGAAGAAACATGTGGAGAAAAAGGCTTGAGAGGACCTTCATGTTAACACACACACAACGGCTAGACAAAGCATGGAGAATGAAGAAAAGCTGGTAGAAGGAATGCTACGGGTTAAAGAAGAAGAACACATAAATTTTGCTACAGGTTTTGACGAGAAGACTACATGAGCAAAGTAAGAGAAAATAGCACATGGAATATTATAAAAGAAAATAAAGTAGGGCCTATGCTTATACATATAAAAAGGAAGCTACAGGCAAGTGGAATAAAAGAATAAGCACTTGAGGTGAATAAAAGAAATACACTCAGGCAGAGGCAAGAAGCATCTAGTATTCCATCGAATAAATCCAACATTCCATCCAGACTCACATTCCATCCATCGTCATTTTTTCCACTTACCCTCCTCACCACGCAAGCCATTCCTCATATCATTCCTCCATTCCTCCATCACCATGAAGCATTAATTCTCTCTTGTGGCTAGCTTTGAAAAGGACCTTGGAGAAGCATGAATCCATAGAGATAACAAAGGAATTTTGGGTAAGATTTTCTCTTTTTCTTTCATTTTTCCTTTTCTTGTATTATCTTGGTTAAAGTTGTATTGGATTGGGAATTTGTATTGTTTACAATTAGTGGCTGGTTAGACACTAATTAGGATACTTTTTGAATGATTATTTAATTGATTTAGTACTGGATTTTCATTATTATATATGCCATCAAAGTGTTCGATGAAATGTATGAGTGAAATTGTGTGCTTGATTGTTTGATTTGAGGATCCTTGGAGTTTGGTTGTTAATTGAATATCCTTGGGTGTTAATTCAGAGGATAATTGATCAATTAATTACTCAATTCAAGTGTTCATTGATCCTAATGATAAGAGTTAGTGATTTGATGCGGGATTGAGGTTTGAATTCAACATTAAATTATTAATCCCTTGATTCTTATATGGTCACTCAATATACAATGTTATGAAAACAATTAGGGATTTTTAGACTAGAATTAATCACAATTAAATTAGGATAAGGATAGTAGATACTAAGGGATGAATCCCTAAGCTAGTCACAAGTCTATTATTCACCCCATAATTCATACAATTAGGTAGCAATTTGGAGTTTTAATTCAACCCCATTTACTAAACCCCCTTAATTAGGTAACTTTTAGAGTTCTCTAACACTTAGAAAGTTCAAGTAAACATTAAATTTCAATTCCAAGAGAGATGACCTAGGTTGTGCCACTAACTATAAAATTAATCCAACCTAGTTTTATTTTGGAGGTTGCGCAACACGACTATCAAAATTTGTAAGTGGAAGACGATGGAGGAGAGAGGAAGCCAAAATCATCAAGCCTTGTGAATCAAATTCTTCTCCCCTTTTTCGTGTTTCTGTAGCTCTAACCTAGCTCCCTTTTTCCCCGTCATATTTCGTATTTTGTCTAGCTCCCTTTCACATTTTTTTCATGTTATTATTCACGTTGGTCTCTCCATCACGTGTTGCTTATGCTTGATTTTAACTCATTAATTGATGTGTTTTACTTAACACCATAAATTCTAGCTTATCTCATGCCTTTAAATGACTTAATATCATGAATCATGTAAGTTTCTCATGAAAAAGGCAAGGAAATAATGATTATTTTCGTGTTGCGTCATATCTAAAAATTTCATTTAGTGTCACGTGGACTGTGTGAGCTCATGCTATACATTATCATATTTAATTATATCAATACAACTCATTTACATCATAAAATCATGCCCACAATTCATGAAAACGAAAATGAAGCTCAAAATACCCAAGTGTAATTTCAGACAGATTTGGCCTCTTTTTTTACCAAATTTTAGAAAATCATAACTAATCCTAGAAATATCTAAACCATGTGTTCTTGGTTATTTTGGAAAGTTATGGATGTCTACTTTACACTAAAAATACACCCAAACCATAACATTTATCATAAAGGACATTTGACATCCAAAATAGTCCAAATGTTAGACTGCATTATGGAACTGTCACAGAACTCTGCAGAAAACTTTTAAAAAGTCCAATTAATTCCCTAAAACTCGAATCCATAAAAATGATATCAATATGGAAACATGTAGATGTTAACTAGAGAGGAAAAATATCTTCAGACTAGTTCATCAAGTCCAAACCTCAAAATTTAATGGAACAGTAACTCAGGTCGGGCAAAATTCTTGATACTAGATGGAATGTGCAAAAATTCATATCTCCCTCTCTAGACTTCCAAATAGGGTGCTTCTAGTTGGCACGAGTCATTGTGAATATCTAGCTTCTCTGTATAAAATTGCATGGCAATTGGACACCATTTGAGCCTCGTGTGATAGAATTCATTTTCAGACCAAATGAATAGTGTAGCAGACCAAAACCATAAAAATTTCCAATTTAAAAAAATCATTAAATATTTTGTAAACCTCCAAAAATTATGATATTTAGCTTCCCAAAAAGCTCTCAATGAGGTCTAATTGCATGAAAAATCTCAAATCAAGAATAACTCATTTGGACAAAAAGTGACATAATGTTCCATTATGGCCAATTTTGGCTCTATATAGGGTACCAAAGTTGCCAAATGGATTTCCTTTGGTCTTGGCACCTTTTGGTCAACTTTAAAAACACATTTAGGACTTATGTGAGCTACCCAAATGGTCCCAAACTTCATGCATCTCATTTTGGCCTTTTAATGCACACATATGGACATTTCCATAAACTCATTCATGAAGCTATCCTTGCCATATATGCTCAATTCACATTCCATCATTCACATAACACATACTTTCATTTCTACATCATATAATATCATAATTACATATGTCTCAAGGGTCATAAGCCATTTACAACACTCGTATACATTATTATGGTTCATTATGGTTTTAAAAAGGTAAATGCTAAACATATGGATGTCAATCTTCTTCCTTCAATGTTGTTGGCTCCCATTAGCATATCCACTTGGTCCACCTAGCATGTGAGATCATTAGAGAGGAGTAAATGAGATTCAATGCATCCCAATAGCTCATCTCTCATTGAATCATACATAATATATGTAACACCATAAATTCTAGCTCATCTCATGCTTTCAAGTGGCATAATATCATGAATCATCCATAGAAACGCAAAACAAATAATGATTATTTTCGCGTTGCGTTGTATCAAAAACATTCAATTCGGTGTCTCGTGGACTGTGTGAGCTTATACTATACTTCCTCATATTTAATTCCATTATTACAACTCATTTTCATCGCAAAAACATGCCTACAACCCAGGGAAACCGAAATGGAACTCAAAATAAACAAGCATATTTTCGGCCAGATTTGCTCCATTTTCTGACCCAACTTTGGAACATCATAACTAAATTTAGAAAATTCAAAATCATGAAATCTTGGTCATTATGGAAAGATTAGGATGTATACTTCACACTAAAAATATGTCCAAGTCACAGCATTCATCACACAAGACGTTTGACATCCAAAAGGCTACAGACTCGCTGGCTGCCTGGGCTGTGATTCAGGTTACTGATGTAAATGTCTGAAATTCGTAACTAATTCTAAAAAAATCGAAATCACACACACTCAGTCATTATGGAAAGCTAAAAATGTTAAATTGACATTAAAAATAATTCCAGAATGAAACAGATACTTTTAGGCATCTGGAACTGATGGAATAGTGATTGAGCTCCTGGGGCGCTACTGATACTGACAGTTAACTTCAAACATGCATAACGCTCTGCTCAGACTCCAAATGAGGTGATCTAGGTGGCCAAAGAAAGCCTATGACCTCTAGTTTATTAATATAAAATTTCATAAGCATTAGACACCATTTGGCCATCGGGTGACACAGAATTCGAAACTGCCAGTATAAACAGTACCCATACCAGAATCCATGAAAAATGCCAACTTTGCAAATTCATCAAATATTCCCTAGATTTTAGAAAATTATAATCTTTAGCTTCACAGAAAGGTCTCAATGAGACCTAATTTCATGTCAAATTTCAGGGCAAGACTAACTCATTTGACCAAAAAGTAATATAGGGTTCCATTATGGTCAAATTTGGCTCCATATGAGGTACCAAATGTGCCACATGGCCTTCCTTTGGTTGTGGCACCTTTTGGGCAAGTCCAAAAGCTTATTTAAGGCTTGTATGAGCTGCCCAAATGTCCCAAACCTCATGCATCTCATTTTGGCCATTCAACCCACATTCATACACATATTCATCAAACTTTAAATTCTCTTACCATGGCCTTGCCTACTCAAAACATGTGCTAATGGTCATATATCATTTCCATACATCTAAACATCACATAATAGTATGTTTACATATTTCTCAAGGTTCATAATACATATACAACATCATATACATGATGAACTATCATTATAGTTCCAAAATAGACAAAACAAGACATAAGGTTATCAATTGTCCCTCTTCAAGGTTGTTGGCTCCCTTCACCACAATTGCTTGGTCCACCTAGCATGTTAGATCATTGGAGAGGAGGGGATGAGATTCAAGAATCTCAATAGCTCATCTCCCATTCCATCACACATAATATGTGCAAGCAAGTTTCACAAATGCATGCATGGAGAAAGTAAAAATCATAGGCATTTTAAAAGCAACCTTGGCATGTGAATCAATCATACAAGACATTCAAGAGCTCACTAAGTGTTTGGATTGGCCTCACACTTCTCCTCATGGATCGATGACATCCTTATCTACTCAAAAAGTAGAGAGGAACATGAGCAACACCTAAGATTAGCCTTGGAGACCCTGAGAGAGAGACAGTTGTATGCTAAACTTAGTAAATGTGAGTTCTGGCTCACTGAGGTTCAGTTTCTAGGTCATGTCATATCCCAGGCAGGGGTCGCAGTAGATCTCCATAAGGTAGAGGCAGTATTGCAGTGGGAGAGACCTAGGACAGTGACAGAGATCAGGAGCTTCCTAGGTTTAGCAGGGTATTATAGGAGGTTCATTTAGGGCTTTTCTCAGATAGCGATGCCACTGACCCGGCTTACTAGAAAGAATGTGCCGTTTGTGTGGAATGAGAAATGTGAGAGTAGTTTACAAGAGCTAAAGCACAAGCTGACCACGGCCTCAGTTTTAATACTCCCTGACCCTAAAGAAACTTTTGTAGTATACAGTGATGCCTCAAAGAAAGGGTTAGGATGTGTGCTTATGCAGAAAGGCCGAGTGGTAGCTTATACTTCTAGACAGTTGAAACTTCATAAGGAAAACTACCCCACACATGACTTAGAGTAAGCCGCAGTGGTGTTTGCTTTGAAAATATGGAGCCACTACTTATATGGGGCAGCAATCGAAATCTACAGCGACCACAAGAGCCTCAAATATTTGTTTGACCAGAAAGAGCTACATATGAGGCAACGGAGATGGTTGGAATTTCTAAAAGATTATGATTTCACATTAAAGTACCATCCTGGTAAGGCTAATGTGGTAGCTGATGCCCTTAGTAGAAAATCCATACACATGGCCTGTATGATGATCCGAGAGCAGGAATTGATTGAGAGATTTAGAGACATGAGTCTCTCCTGCGAGGTGTATTCAGGAAAACTATTAATGAGTGAGACCTAAATTTTTTGAACTATGTAATCACCTTTCTGGTCGAGGGTTGTTGTACAGGAGGCGTCTGAGCTGGTGGAATCGGGGCAACCATCTGTGTCTGTGGCTGTGCATTTGGGTGAGTCGCCCCTCAATGTTCGGGACGATCTGAGTGTGGAGGTGGCTGAAGAGGAGTAGGTGTAGGGCCCTAGCTATCTCTCTCAGCAAGTTGTTCCTGAAGCTGCATAATGACAGCCTGCTGCTGATCCCGACGAGCCATGATAGACTGAAGGGCTCCAGCGGTTTGTGGTCTGGGAGGAAGAGCCATCTCCCTCGGCTGTGTGATCTGCAAAGGGGCCTGTGGAGGAATTTGGGTGCAATCTCTAGCTATGTGCCCTGGCCTGCAACATCTGAAGCACACATTCTGCCCCGCATAGCACGGTCTAGTACCGTGATTCCTGCCACACTGGGGACAAGTGATAGGTGGAGCACTATCTTTACTGGACTGTGTCCTCCTTCTTTTACCTCTCTGGTTCCACTGGCTCTTTCCACCTTTTCGGCTAATCACTGCAGGCTGGGAACCCTCTCTAGGTCTCTTGGGCTCAAGGAGGGGAAGAGGTGGTCTAACACTAGAGATAGGGTGCAATCTCCTAAGGTTTGTCTCTGTGACTTTGCATACCTCCATAAGGGTATTAAAGTGCCTAATCCTCTGTGGCACCACCCTATCTCTGATCTCAGGGAGCAAACCCTTCTCTAATCTATCTGCCCTCCATTTCTCATTATCATGTCTCTGCAGGTAAGAGGAATATCTAGAGAGCTCAACAAATTTCGCCACATATTGGTCCACGGACATCCCCAGAGTCTGCTTAAATAGAATGAATTCTGATTCTTTCTCATCTCTGATAGAATCAGGGAAATATTTCTCGCGGAACACCTCGAGGAATGGCTCTCAGGTGATTAAGGCGTTCCTCGCTCTCAAGATAGGCTCAGTGCCCTTCCACTATTACAACTCATTTTCATCGCAAAAACATGCCTACAACCCATGGAAATCGAAAAACCTAGGGTTTTAAGTGCACCTTCCAATTTCTGGATTTGTATGATGCTTCCTAGGTCTAAGTTAGAGTATAAATGAGTTCTTGAGACACCAAAGATGCTCCCCACAAGCTTCCTCCTTCAAGAAAAGTAAGAGAACTCCAAGAAGCCCAAAGAAAGCCTATGTCTCGGTCTAGGCTTGTTTGTGTAGGTGGGGGGAGTTTTAAATTTTTTTGAGGCCATTCTTGAGTTATATTTGATGAATGAAAATGAAGGGAGGCCTTGGAAAAAATTTAGCACTCATGGAAAGTGATTTGGTGTCTTAGGTTCCATAATATGACCTAAAGAAGCAACATGGTGCTAGGCCATTTGTTTTAATGATGTGATGACTCCAAGAGGCTTGAAAGGAGTCAAGAATCATATTTGAAAGGAAAGAATGAGGTCTAGAAGTCATTTGAGGGGTGTTACTTCATTAGGTGCCTTTATGGACCATAATGGGGATTATGACATAGTAAGATACAGGGATAGGCTGTATGTGCCTAGAAACACAGAAATTAGAAAAAAGATATTAGATAAGGCACATAAGAGTAAGTACACCATTCATCCGGGCAGTAATAAAATGTACCAGGATTTGAAGAAAATGTTCTAGTGGCCCGGAATGAAAACAGACATAGCAGAGTATGTCTCCCAATGTCAAGTATGCTAAAGAATAAAAATAGAACATCTGAAACCAGCTAGGTTACTTCAGCCCCTAGATATCCCAGAGTGAAAATGGGATAGCATAGCTATGGATTTTGTCATGGGTTGACCCAGGACATCATCGGGGCATGATGCAATATGGGTAATAGTGGATAGGTTAACAAAGTCAGCGCACTTCTTACCTATGAAAGCCACTTATACCCTAGATAAGTTAGCCCAGCTGTATATCAGGGAGATAGTTAGACTGCATAGTGTGCCTAAGAGCATTTATGGGAAACTCTACCTCTCTCTCTGGGGTAGTCCACTAATTTCCTTGGGAAATACCTCTGGGAACTCCCTCACTACGGGAATCTCCTCTATACCCTCTTCTACCTCAGCCTGTAGCCCCCGAATGTATTGTCTCCCTGCTCGGAGGTTCAGCGAACCGCGCTCACAGGGCCTTTGTAGCTTTCCCGCGCTCACCCTTCGGGTTCGCTGAGAAAACGCGGGTTTGGAAGAGAGTCGCACCCCTTTATAAGCGCTCAGCACAGGCCCCTTCCAGCCGATGTGGGACTTTACAATCCACCCCCCTTTTAGGGCCGACCCGTCCTCGGGTCGCACATGGGCCAGGATTGCTCTGATACCAAACAACTTACAGAGCCCCCGAACATATTGTCTCCCTGCTCGCAGGTTCAGTGAACCGCGCTCACAGGGCCTTTGTCGCTTTCCCGCGATCACCCTTTGGGTTCGCTGAGAAAATGTGCGTTCGGAAGAGAGCGCTTCGCACCCTTTTATAAGTGCTCAGCACAGACCCCTTCTAGCTAATGTGGGACTTTAGAGTTTGAAATTGGAGACCATGTCTTCATTAGAGTATCTCCAGTCACAGGGATAGGTCGGTCCATTAAGAGTAAAAAGCTCAGTCCAAAGTACATAGGTCCTTTCTAAATTCTTGATAAAGTAGGACCTGTGGCATATAGAATAGCCCTTCCTCCGAACCTAAGCCAAGTCCATAATGTCTTCCATGTTTCCCAGTTGAAAAAGTACTGGCCTGACCCCTCACATGTCATAGAATATGAGAATGTGTAGTTACAGGATGATCTATCATACATAGTATCACCAGATCGAATCGTGGATGTTAGACTCAAGCAGTTACGGAATAAGACGATACCGTTGGTGAAAGTGGTCTGGAAAGGATTATCTCCCGAGGAAGCCACTTGGGAGCTAGAGGATGATATGAGGAAGAAATATCCAAAACTCTTCCTATGAGGTATGTTATTTAAATTTCGAGGGCGAAATTTTAAAAGGGGGAGAGAATTGTAATGTCCAGTTTTCATTAAACGATGGAAACGAAATGAAGCAACACCCCTCAAATGACTTCTAGACCTCATTCTTTCCTTTCAAATATGATTCTTGACTCCTTTCAAGCCTCTTGGAGTCATCACATCATTAAAACAAATGGCCTAGCACCATGTTGCTTCTTTAGGTCATATTATGGAACCTAAGACACCAAATCACTTGCCATGAGTTTGAAATTGTTTCCAAGGCCTCCCTTCATTTTCATTCATCAAATATAACTTAAGAATGGCCTCAAAAAAATTTAAAACTCCCCCCACCTACACAAACAAGCCTAGGCCGAGACATAGGCTTTCTTTGGGCTTCTTGGAGTTCTCTTACTTTTCTTGAAGGAGGAAGCTTGTGGGGAGCATCTTTAGTGTCTCAAGAACTCATTTATACTCTAACTTAGACCTAGGAAGCATCATACAAATCCAGAAATTGGAAGGTGCACTTAAAACCCTAGGTTTTACATCTTGCTTTCTAATGCCTATTTCTTGGTTTTCTTTGCATCTTCTTATTCCTCTCCATCAATTACCTAAGAATCAGAAGCAAATCCCTTGGAGAGTGGCACACAAAGAGAAGGGAAGAAGGAGGAAAGATTTAAGCCTTTAGGTATGGAATTTTGCTTGTTTTTCTTGCTTTCTCTCTACCACTTTCTTCTCCTCTTTTTTCCTCTTCTTTTCCATGATTTTTTTCTGAAGTTTTGAGGGTTGTTTTGAAGGGAGAACAGAGGGGAAAGTTTGAATTTCAAGTAAGGAGGCCAAGGAAAGCAAGAACAAGCAAGGAAATCTAAGGAAAACAAGGTATTTTGTGATTCTTCCACTTGGTCTTCTTCCTCCCTTCCTTGAGCATTTCGACCTAGACCTAGACAGACCTAAGGAGTCACAGCATTCATCACACAGGAATTTTGACATCCAAAAAGCTACAGACTCGCTGGCTGCCTAGGCTGTGATTTAAGTTACTGATGTAAACTTCTGAAATTCGTAACTAATTCTACAAAAATTGAAATCACAGAAACTTGGTCATTCTGGAAAGCTAAAAATGTTAACTTGACACTAAAAATAATTCCAAAATGAAATAGATACTTTTAGGCATCTGGAACTGATGGAACAGTGATTGAGCTCCTAGGGCGTTACTGATACTGATAGTTAACTTCAAACATGCATAACGCTCTGCTCAGACCTCCAAATGAGGTCATCTTAGTGGCCACAGAAAGCCTATGACCTCTAGTGTATTCATATAAAATTTCATAAGTATTGGACACCATTTGGCCATCAGGTGACACAGGATTCGAAACTGCCAGTATGAACAGTACCCATACCAGAATCCATGAAAAATGCCAACTTTGAAACTTCATCAAATATTCCCTAGATTTTTGAAAATTATGATCTTTAGCTTCACAGAAAGGTCTCAATGAGGCCTAATTGCATGTAAAATTTTAGGGCAAGACTAACTCATTTGGCTAAAAAGTAACATAGGGTTCCATTATGGTCAAATTTGGCTCCATATGAGGTACCAAATTTGCCAAATGGCCTTCCCTTGGTTGTGGCACCTTTTAGGCAAGTACAAAAGCTTATTTAAGACTTGTGTGAGCTGCCCAAATGGTCCCAAACCTCATGCATCTCATTTTGGCCATTCAACCCACATTCATACACATATTCATTAAACTTTAAATTCTCTTACCATGGCCTTGCCTACTCAAAACATGTGCTAATGGTCATATATCATTTCCATACATCTAAACATCACATAATAGTATGTTTACATATATCTCAAGGTTCATAATACATATACAACATCATATGCATGATGAACTATCATTATGGTTCCAAAATAGACAAAACAAGACATAAGCTTATCAATTGTCCCTCTTCAAGGTTGTTGGCTCCCTTCACCACAATTGCTTGGTCCACCTAGCATGTTAGATCATTGGAGAGGAGGGGATGAGATTCAAGAATCTCAATAGCTCATCTCCTATTCCATCACACATAATATGTGCATGCTAGCCACTCTTTTATATCATATGACTGTGCTGAGAGGTTGGGTCTGAGTATGCATATCTTGCCATATGAGTTGCATGTATCTACCCCCACAAGGAACCGAGCCATTACCTCCCATGCTTGTTTGAGTTGTGTGATCCAGTTTAACCATTGGCTGACCACCCTTGATTTGATTTGTATGCCCCTCATTGATATTGATGTGATTATTGGCATGAACTAGATGTCTGCAAATAATGCCACACTAGATTGTAGCCACAGGTGTATCACTTTACCTGAGTGTGGGACTGTGCCTAGTACTAGGGCTAAGTTATCTGTCATGACCACCTCCCAAGCTGAGAGATCTTTAGGGCCTTTCGGCAAATTTTTCGAATCACTTCGACCCTAGTTTCTGGGTAACTCAAGGCTCAAATCCTCATTTTTTATTATTTAACATTTTATCCAAATTTTATTTGGCCTTGAATCACTCATCTCAGGGGACTTACTTTGAAAGCGTGCCCGTTTCCATCGTTTAACAAAAACTGGACATTACAATATATGCAAAACAAGTCTAAAAAATGCATGCATGGTTATTATGGAAGTTATGAATATTCAAGAAGTAAACTTAGCATGTGGATAAGTCATACAAATCATTCAAGAGTTCACCAAGTGTTTGGATTGGCCTCACAGTTCTCTTCATGGCCCTTATCCATTCTTTAAGAGCTTTGGACTCAACCATACTCTTGGGAGCCCACTTTCCTTTTGGGAGACATTTTGCTTTGTCTTAACCAATCTCAAGGGTTCTTAGCTCATCCTCACCATGGTGAAGAATTCTTGGCCTCTCCACACTTAAGTAAACTCAACAAACATCGTACATTCATTTGAAGACATAACATGACATCATGAAATCATGGCATATAATATCATGCTAGCATACCTTTCATGGCTTGAAAATACACACACACACATTTTAAGATAAGTTAAGCCCACATCTATGTATGAGAGAAGGTGAAGAGAGCTACCTTTCACATAATTACATACTTTTCCCTTGGATTTCAAGCCTCCTCTTTCGGCCATACACCCACAAATTTGTGGAGATGGCTTCTTGTAACATTTGGTTCTCTGAAAATGAAAGAAAACGTGAGAAACATAACATATAGTTTCTTCGTTAATGAACAAAACTCACCGAATATAAAAGGAAGTCCCTCGAAATGATGTAGTTAAGGTCCCAAAAAATTTAAAAAGTATTCTAAACTCCTAGAAATAAGAATTACAGGCTCTGATGAAAAGAAAAATGGAGTTAGAATGAAGAAACAATTTCTTACGAAAAGCTTATGAAACGTAATGGCATTTTCATAATTTTGAGCAAATTCTGGAATTCACACAAGAAAAATTTTTAAATGAAAGTTTTGAGTTCTTCGGGATTCTCAAAGGCTCTAAAAACTATGAAAAGCCCTGGGACAGTTAAATCCCCTCCGGTGGACATTTTCCAATGTCGATGTGCCCGAACTTTGACAGGTTCGTTCGGGAAGGTTTTAGCTCCAATTTAAGTGATTCCAGAGACATTTTATTTAATTGGGAATCTAAATTTTATAATGTAAAAGATGGTTCCCAAAAAGGAGCTAAAACAAAGAAGAAACAAAAATGCAAAGTATAAAGGGTAAAATTAGAATTTTTGAAAAAGTCACTTTCCTATTCCTATATATAGGTGACACCCCACTTTCTCCCCCTTTTGGAATCAGAAAATTTTCCATAATTTTAGAAGAGAGGGCTAGGGTTTTGGGCACACCAAGAGAAGAGGAGAAGGAGAAGAAATTCCAAGCTAAACGTATGATTTTATGGTTATTTTTCATGCTTTTCTCCATCTACACCACCTTTCCTTCATCCTCCTTGATTTCCTTTGATTAAAATGAAGTTTATAAATCTAATTCAAGGGAAAAATTCAAGGAAAATTTCTGATTTGAAGAGAGGAGCTTGGAGAAAGCAAGATTCAAGTCAAACTAAGCAAGGAAACAAGGTAAAATTGCATCCTATGGTTGATATCTTCCATCACCCTTCTTCTCCATTTCGCCTAACCCTAGGAACTATAGGAGGATTTGATTTTCAAGCCTAACCAAGCATGAATCTTAGGTATTTGATGTAGAAGAACAAGAATATACAAAGAAAATAACAAAACAACCATTAGATTTCAAGAGGCAAAACTTAGGGTTTCAAGTGTTCCTTCCAAATTTTGATTTTGAATGATGATTCTTAGGTTTAATTAAGAGTTTAAATGAGTTCTTGAGACCCCTAAGATGCTCCCCACAAGCTTCCTTCTTCAAGAAAACAAAGCACACTCCAAGGAACTTTAAACCATGCATAATCTCGATCAAACCATGTTCTTATAGCTAGGGATAGTTTTAAATTTTTCTAAGATAATTCTTGAGTCATATTTGATGAATAAAAATGAAGGGAGGCCTTGGAAAAAATTTAGAACTCATAGAAAGTGATTTGGTGCCTTAGGTTCCATATTATGACCTAAAGAAGCAACATAATGTTAGGCTCTTTATTTTAATTGTGTGATGACTCCAAGAGGCTTAAAAGGAGTTAAGAATCATATTTGAAAGGAAAGAATAGGGCCTAGAAATTATTTGAGGGGTATTGCTTCATAAGGTGCATTTATGGGCCATAACAGAACATATAGAGCAATCTAGCATCTAAGCAAGTTGTATAGCCTTAGAGATTGTTTTATAAATCTAATTGGCTTCCATAAATTGTATCTAGTCCAAGAGAAACCATCTTTATAACCATGATATTTTATATATTTTAATCCCCTAACGTAGGTGTTTTAATGATCAAATATGGCTTTAAGGGTTTAATTAGATTCAATTTGAATTCATTAGCCACTTTTGCACTTTAGGAATTAAAATTGTAAAATTCTTGAATTTTATTGCATGAATTTCTTTTAAATAAATTTGTGGATAATTCTACCCAATAATTTTCATTCTTTTGTGTAGATTTTATTGGGCAATTGGAGCTTTGAATGATAAATTGATTTGAAGAAGAGAAGGAAAAGAATTGGGCTCCCTCACGTGGCACATAATCACATTTCTCTACTCTTGAGATAGTTTCACGTTGAGGCAGCACTCAAGTTGGATGGGCGAGCTAAATGAAACAGAGAAAAAGCCTACATGGAGATTAACACGTAGAAGACATGGAAGCTTGCATGAGCTAAAATAACGTGAAGGGACAAAGAGCTGTCCAGGACACCAAATGAAGTCATGAAGCATGAGCTTGAGCTAAAGAGAAACCTAAGGGCTGGACTCGAGTAGAAAACAAGAAAAACAGAGGAGAAGCTTGTTTAAGCTTGGGTTTACATTGAAGGAGAAGGTGAGAGAAGCTGTGGTTTTTGGTTTGAGAAAGAAGAAGTTTAAACGGAGCTACACGAAGAAGCAGAAGAAAAAAATGAGTTGGAGCTTTTGAGCAGAAATAAAAACACACATGCAGCTGGACGAAGCAAATAAATGAAGCTGGGAGCTGTGTTAAATAAAGAAGTAATGGTTCTGGTTCTTTGAGAGGAAGCAATGAGCTTCATACCATGCAAAGGCGAGCTAGAAAGGAAGAGGAACACAAACAAATGAAGGGCTGTAGCGTGAACAAAAGCCACAGGCAGCAGCTCATAAACTCAAGCAGAACAGAAGCAACGTGAGAAGAAGAAGCTACGTACATGTAGAACAAAGGAGAGCTCGAGCTACTGGAATAAAAACACAAGAAGCAATCATGTGGATTATTATATTTACAAAGCGGGCCCACACTCATGCATAATAGCTTCAGACAATTGAAAATAAGGAGCACGTGGAATCACTAAAAGAAATTCACGTGAGAGGCATGTCATACACACTCAGGCAGACGTCCATTCCATTTATTCCACACGCTTTATTCCATTCGGGGGGTCTATCCATTCCAATGCCATCAGATCACCCTTCATCCATTCCGTAAACACATTCCATTTCACGACGCCTTCATCCATCGTCATTCGCTCATCCACCCCGACGTCCATCCCCTTCGTCCACACACAGAACCCCCTCCATCATCCACTCCTCCATTTCCATCCACCGAATGAAGCTATGATTCTCATCTGTGACTAGCAAGGGAGGAAGCTCTTGAGTTGAAGCTTGAATCCATAGAGAAGAATGCAAAATTCTGGCTAAGAATTTCTTATTTTTCCAGCACTTTTTCTCTTTCTTGTATTTGCTTGGTTAAGGAATATTGGATTGAGAATTTGTGTAATTGATTAGTGGCTGGTTAGAAACTAATTAGGATATTGATTGAATGATTACTTGATTGATTTAGTACTAAATTTTTCAATTTCCTACAATTATCCATATATGTAGTCAAGGTGTTTGATGAAATGCATGTGAGAAATTGAATGTTTAATTGTTTGATTCAAGGAGTCCTTGGTATTTAGTTGGTTAATTAGACATTTTTGGATGGTGATTCAGAGGTTAATTAATCAATTAATCAATCAATTCAAGTGTTCAAAGATCTTACTCACACAAATTAGTAATTTAATGGGAGTTGAGGTCTCAATTAACATTAAATTGCTAGTCTCTTGAATCTTGAATGGTTATTTAAGATCATTTGCTAATGAACATAATTAGGAACTCTTAGACCAGAATTAATCATAATTGGATTAGGATAAGGATAGTAGATACCAATGGACAAATCCTAAGCTAGTCACAAACCCATTATCACTCACAATTCGCAAAATTTGGTAGAAATTAGGAATTTTAATTTGGTTTCATTTTAGGTTCATTTAAATCAATCAAAAACCCCCAAATTAGATAGCCTTTGGGACTTTTAACATTTAGAAAACCCAATTGAACATTAAACTCCATTTCCAAGGGAGATGACCTAGGTTGTGCCACTAGCTATATTTTTAGATCAACCTAGTTTTATTTTGAGGGTTGTACGATGAGCCTGTCACATCTCCACAAGTTTGTGAGTGTGTGACCGAAAGAGAAGGCTTGAGTCCAAAGAGAAAAGTGTGTAATTGTATGCAAGGTAGCTCTCTACCTTCTCTCATGCATGGATGTGTGCTTAGCTTGTCTTAGAATGTGTGTATGTGTATTTTCAAGCCATGAAAAGTATGATAGCATGATTTCTTATACCATGGTTTTATAATGACATATTATGTTTATATGACATTTTTTATGTGTGCTTGGGTTTGCTTAAGTATGGTGAGGCCAACCCTTAGCCATGGTGAGGATGAGCCAAGAATCCTTGAGATTGGTTGAGACAAAGTAAAGAGTCTCCCAAAAGCAAGATGGGTTCCCAAGAGTATGGTTGACTCTAAGAATCTCTTAAAGAATGGGTGAGGCAAGTCTAATATCTACAAGAAATTGGGAGAGGCTAATACACTTGCTTGGCAAGCCTTTGTATGCTATGTATGACTTTCTCAAATGATGGAAATGTCTCTTGAATGTTTGCACATGTCAACATGACCATATATGCATTTATAAGACTTGTTTGCATCCATTATGTATGATTGAATGGAGATAAGCTATTGAAAATTTTTGAATCTCATTCCCTCCTCTCTAATGATTTCACATGTTAGGTGGACCAAGTGGATATGGTAATGGCAGTCAACAACATTGAAGGAAGAATATTGACATCCATATGTCTAGCATTTACCTTTTTAAAGCCATAATGAACCATAATGTTGTATATTATTGTTGTAAATGGTTTATGACCCTTGAAACATATATAATTATGATATTATATGGTGTAAAAATGAAAGTATGTATTATATGAATGATGGAATGTGAATTGAGTATGTGTGGCAAAGATAGCTTCATGAATGAGTTTATGAAAATATGTATAAGTGTGGATGAGAAGGGCAAAATGAGATGCATGGGATTTGGGACCATTTGGGCAACTTAAACAAGTCTTAAATGTGCTTTTAATCTTGCCCAAAAGGTGCCAAAAATAAAGGAAAGCCATTTGGCAATTTTGATATCCTATATGGAGCTAAAATTTATTATAATGGAACCCTACATCACTTTTTAGCCAAATGAGTTATTCTTGGTCTGAGACTTGGCATGTAATTAGCTCTCATTAAGAGCTTTCTAGGGAGCTAAAGATCATAATTTTTAGAGGTCTACAGAATATTTAATGATTTTTCAAAGTTGGCAATTTTTCTAATTTTGGTCTGTTGCATTATTCATTTGGTCTGAAAATGAATTCTATCACACAGGGCTCAAATGACATCCAATTATCATGAGATTTTATATAGAGAAACTAGATATTCACAGGGACTCATGTAAAGTAGAAACACCTCAATTAGAGGTCTAGAGAGGGAGATATGAATTTTTGTACATTCTGTCCAGTACCACGGGTTTTGCCCGACCTGAGTTACTGTTTTGTTAAATTCCTAGGTCTGGGCTTGTTGAACTGGTCTAAAAATATTTTTCCCTCTATTTAACATCCAAAAATTTCTAGATTGGTATCATTTTCATAGATTGGATATTTTTAGAATTAATTGGATATTTTCAAAGTTTTCTGTAGAATTCTATGACAGTTCTAGAATGCAGCCTGACCTCTGGACCATTTCGGATGTCAAACATCCTCTGCGATGGATGTTATGGTCTAGGTATATTTTTAGTGTGAATTAGACATCTGTAAATTTCCTGAATGACCAAGAATGCATGTTTTTTATTTTTTCAAATTTAGTTATGATTTTTCAAAGTTTGGTCAGAAAAAGGGCCAATTCTAGCAAAAAATGCACTTGGTTATTTTGAGCTCTTCTTTGATATCAATGAGTTATGGGTATGATTGATGCAAAGGAGTTGTATTGATGTAACTAAATATGAGGTTGTATGATATGAACTTATACGGTCCATGTGACACCAAATGAAATTTTTATGTATGACTCAGCGCAATTAAATGCATGATTTTAATAGACTTTTTTACCTCATGGAATCTTAATGATGTGAGGTACATGAGCATCATGAAATGAGCTAGAATGTATGGTGTTACATTTCTCTTGGCCTAGATACAATTTATGAAAGCCCATTAGGTTCATGAAACAATCTCTAAGGCCATACAACTTGTTTAGATATTAGATTGCTCTATATGTTCCATTATGGTCCATAAATGCACTTAATGAAGCAACACCTATCAAATTATTTCTAGGCTTTATTATTTCCTTTCAAATATGATTCTTGACTCCTTTTAAGCCTCTTGGAGTCATTACACAATTAAAATAAAGGGCCTAACATCATGTTGCCTCTTTAGGTCATAATATGGAACTTAAAGCACCAAATTAATTTCTATGAGTTCTAAATTTTTTCCAAGGCCTCTCCTCATTTTTATTCATCAAATATGACTCAAGAATGACCTTACAAAAATTTAAAACTCTCCCTAGCTATATAAACATGCTTTGCCCGAGACTATGCCTAGGTTAGGGTTCCTTGGAGTTTTCTTTGTTTTCTTGAAGAAGGAAGCTTATGGGGAGCATCTTAGAGGTCTCAAGAACTCATTTAAACTCTTAATTAGACCTAAGAATCATCATATAAAATCAAAATTTAGAAGGTGTACATAAAACCCTAGAATTTGCATCTTGAATTCTAATGGTTATTTTGTTGTTTTCTTTGCATATTCTTGTTCTTCTCCATCAAATACCTAAGATTCATGCTTGGTTGAGCTTGAAAATTAGATCCTGCTGTGGCTCCTAAGGTTAGGTGAAATGGAGAAGAAGAGTGATGGAAGATATCAACTATAGGATATAATTTTACCTAGTTTCCTTGCTTAGTTTGGCTTGAATCTTGCTTTCTCTAAGCTCTTCTCTTCAATCCGAAATTTCACTTGAATTTCTCCCTTGAATCAGATTTATAAACTTTATTTTAATCAAAGGAAATCAAGGAGGATGAAGGAGAGGTGGTGTGGATGGAGAAGAGCATGAAAAACAACCATAAAAACATACATTTGGCTTGGATTTCTTCCCTCTTCTTCTTCCTCTCTTGGGCACCTCTCTCTTAGGGTTTTGCTTTTGGTTTGGGGCTGAGAAATTTGATGCTAAATGAGGGAGAGTGTGAGGCGCCACCTATATATAGGTAAGGAAAATTGACCTTTTCAAAAATTTTAATTTTGCCCTTTGTACTTTGCATTTTCATTTCTCCTTTGTTTTAGCTCCTTTTTTAGAACTGTCTTTTCCATTATAAAATTTAGGTTCCCAATTAAGAAAAATACCTTTGAAATCACTCAAATCGAAGCTAAAACCTTCCCGAACGGATCCGTCAAAATTTGAGCACACTGACATTGAAAAACGTCCATCGAAGGGGATTTAACTGTCTCGGGGCTTCCTATAACACCATGAATTCTAGCTCATTCTAACTTATCAAGTGCCTTTACATGACTTAATATCATGAATCATGTGAGTTTTGCATGAAAAAGACAAAGAAATAATGCTCATTCTAGCATTGCACTGGGTCTCAAAATTTCATTCGGTGTCACGTGGATCGTGTGAGCTCCTACTATACTTCCTCATATTTAATTTCATCATTACAACTCATTCACATTGCAAAAACATGCTTACAACCCATGAAAACCGAAATGAGGCATGGAAACTTAAAGATCATTCTCGGCCAGAATTGGTCCTTTTTCTGGGCAAACTTTGGAAAATCATAACTAAATCAAGAAATATCAAAACTATGCAATATTGGTTATTCTAGAAAGCTTAAGATGTCTATTTCATACTAAAAATATGTCTAGGTCACAATATTTATCACCCAGGATGTTTAACATCCAAAAAGTTACAGAGGTCCAACTGAAATTTAGAACTATCACAGAATTCTGCAGAAACATTTGAAAATATCCAATTAATTCCAAAAAAATCCAATCTATGCAAATGATACAAATATAAAAAGCTGTGAATGTTAACTAAAGAGGAAAAATATCTCCAGATTAGTTCATAAAGCCCAGACTCCGGGATTCAATAAAACAGTACTTCTGATCGGGGCAATTTCACTGATACTGGATAGAAAATTCAAAAATTCATATCTCCCTCTCTAGACCTCCAAATGAGGGGCTTCAAGTTGGCATGAGTTACTGTGATTTCCTAGTTTTTGTGTATAAAATGTTGTGGCAATTGGACCTCATTTGGGCCTCGTGTGACAAAAAACAATTTCGGACCAAATGAATAGTGCGGTAGACCAAATCCATAAAATTTTCCAATTTCGAAAAATCATCAAATATTCTGTAGACCTCCAAAAATTATGATCTTTAGTTTCTCAGAAATCTCTCAATAAGATCAAATTGCATGCCAAATTTTAGATCAAGACTAGCTCATTTGGCTAAAAAGTGACATAAGGTTCCATTATGGTCAAATGTGGCTCCATATGAGGTACCAAATTTGCCAAATGGTCTTCCCTTGGTATTGACACCTTTTGGACAAGTTTAAAAGCACATTTAAGACTTGTGTGAGCTACCCAAATGGTCCCAAACCTCATGTATCTCATTTTGGCCATTCAACCCACATTTATACACATATTCATCAAACTTTAAACTTGCATACTATGGCATTACATACTCAAAACATGTGTTAGTGGTCATATATCATTTCCATACATCTAAACATCACATAATAGTATCTTTACATATGTCTCAACATTTATAGTACATATACAACATCATATACATGATAAACCATCATTATAGTTCCAAAATGGCTAAAACCAAGGCATAAGTTTGTCAATCTCCTTCCTTTAGGGTTGTTGGCTCCCATTAGCATATCCGCTTGGTTCACCTAGCATGTTAGATCATTGGAGAGGAGGGGATGAGATTCAAAGAATCCCAATAGCTCATCTCCCATTCAATCATACATAATATGTGTAAAGCAAGCTCTTCAAATGCATGCATGGTGAAAATGAAAGACATGCATATTTTAAAAATAATCTTGGCATGTGAATCAATCATACAATACATTCAAGAGCACACTAAGTGTTTGGATTGGCCTCACACTTCTCTTCATGGATTTTGGACTTGCCTCACTCATTCTTTGAGCACTTTAGACTTAACCATACTCTTGGGAGCCGACTTTGCATTTGGGAGACTCTTTACTTTGTCTCAACCAAGCTCAAGGGTTCTTGGCTCATCCTTACCCAAGGGAAGAGTTCTTCTCCTCCCCACACCCAAGTAAACTCATACAAACATCATGGATTCATTTACAACATAATGTGGTATCAAGAATCATAACATATAAAGGCATGTTAGCATACTTTCCATAACTTGAAAATACATATACACACATTCTAAAACAAGCTAGACACACATCAATGCATGAGAGAAGGTGGAGAGAGCCACCTTGTATACAAACACACACTTTTCCTTTAGGATTCAAGCCTCCTCTTTCGGCCACACACCCAAAAACTGGTAGAGATGGTTTCTCTTGGCCTAAATACAATATATGGGAGCCAATTAAGTTCATGAAATGATCTCTAAGACCATACAATTTGCTTAAGTACTAGATTGCTCTATAACCCCCCATTATGGTCTATATTGGCACCTAATAAAGCAACACCCCTCAAATGATTTCTAGACCTCATTCTTTCTTTTCAAATATGATTCTTGACTCCTTTTAAGCCTCTTGGAGTCATCACATCATCAAAATAAAAGGCCTAACATCATGTTGCTTCTTTAGGTCATAATATAGAACCTAAGACACCAAATCAGTTTCTATGAGTTCTAAATTTTTTTCCAAGGCCTCCCCTCACTTTCATTCATCAAATATGACTCAAGAATGGCCTTAGAAAAATTTAGAACTCTCCATAGCTAGGAGAACTCATCTAGGCCGAGGCTATGAAGCATATTGGGTTCCATGGAGCTTTCTTTGTTTTCTCAAGGGAAAAAGCATATGGAGAGCCTCTTAGGGATATTGGGAGCTCATTTAAACTCTTACTTAGGCCTAGGAATCATCATACAAAGTCAGATTTTACAAGGTGCAATTGAAACCCTAGAACTTGCATCTTGAAATCTAATGGTTTTTTGTTAATTCCCTTTGCATATTCTTAATCTCCACACCCTTTTTCCTTAGATTCATGCTTGGTTCTGCCTAAAAATCATCTCCTCCTAGGGTTTTCCTAAGTGGGGCGAAATGGTGGAGAAGGGGACCAAAAATGACAACTATAGGAAGAGAAATTACCTTGTTTTATTGCTTTTTCTCACTTGAATCTTGTGTTCTTTGAGCTCCTCTCTTCAAATCCGAACTTTCCCTTGAATATATCCCTCGAATCAGATTTATAAACCTCATTTTAATCATAGGAAACAAAGGAGAATGGAGGACAAGAGGTTTGGAAGAGAAAGAGCATGAAAAACTACTAATTTCCATACCACAAGCCTTTGATTTCTCCTCCTTTTCTTCCCCTTCTTGTGAGCCTCATCCCCTAGGGTTTTCTTCTAGTTTTAGGCAGAACATGGTCGTGCATAATGAAGGGAGGAGAAGGGTGCATCATATATATAGGTGGGAATAAGTTACACTTTTCAAAAATTTCCATTTTGCTCTTCATACTTTGCATTTTCGTTTCTCCTTCGTTTTAGCTCCTTTTTTAGAACCGTCTTTTCCATTATAAAATTTAGGTTCCCAATCAAGTAAAATGTCTTTGGAATCACTCAAATTGAAGCTAAAACCTTTTTGAACGAATCTGTCAAAGTTCGAGTACACTGACATTGGAAAACATCCACCAGAGGGGCTTTAGCTGTCTCGGGGCTTTCCATAGTATTTAAAGCCTCTGAGAACCCCGAAGAACTCAAAATTTTCATTTAAAAAGCCCTCCTATGTGTTTTTTTAAAAGTGCCCATATTTATGAAAATGCCACTGGCCTTTTGACAAATTTTTCGAATCACTTTGGCCTTGATTTTTGGGCAACTCAAGGCTTAAATCCTCATTTTTTAATATTTAAAATTTTATTATAATTTTAGTTGGCCCCAATTCCTTCTATTTCAGGGACTTCCTTTTGTATTTGGCACATCTCTACTGTTTACGAAGAAACCAAACATTGCGTTTCTCACGTTTATAGAAAGGCCAGATATTACATTCCTCCCCTCTTAAATAAATTTTGTCCTTAAAATTTAGGGGTACACTTTCTCTTATTCTTTTATAGTCTAGCTAATTGTTCTTTTCTTTCCCTTCTTCCTAGCTTTATACGTTTTCTTAATGATTTCATTCTTTCAAATTTTCTTGTAGCCAGGGGATTTTTTATTACTAGCTTTTAAAAAAGGTTCTATTGCTATAAAATACTTGCTAGTTCTCTCTTTCTCATAAGGGAAAGAAATTTCAGATTCTGAAGGCCTATCTTGGGAAAGCTTACTCATCATATCGGGTTAATGTTGACCCGTTCGCAGGATTAACGTTTCTTTCAGTGGACTTATTTACACATCTCGGGAGGTAACTTATTTCATATCACGTCTCCCGTATCCTCTCTAAATGGCTTTTCATAACATCTCATCATCTTTTCTAATCATTAGAGCCATCAGAGGTTTCTATCTGTCTACTTATTTACATATTCCGTCCACTATTTATCTCTACGTTCTTTCTCACTAGCTCATCCCATAATTATAATTTGCATTTCTTTCTATCATAGGCCTCATATCACAACTGCTTACTGGGATTACAGCTTGTTTGAGGAGTTTTTACTTTTAATGATCCCAGTTTCTCGGTTACTACTATTGTATCTGTCTTTATAGGCCAGTACTTTTCTCACTTTCTTTGCTCACTTGTAGTGGTATTTTGTAGTCCATCATCTCAACACTGATAGGCCTAACTTGTAGGTCTCATACTAGCACTGAAGAGCTACTACTATTGACTACTATTGGGCTTTGATGGGATGCTAGTTGTTCTCATAGTTTTGCTTACTAGAGATATACTATACAACTTACCTCATATAAAAACTGCACCTGACCCTTTTCTGAATACATAAACTAGCATGCGAGGATTTCTCTATCCCTCGATCAGGGCCACTATCTGCTAGGTAGTGGTTCATCTAGCTCTAACTCTGGAAAGCTTATTTCTTGTCTTTCTCATGCCATATACTATGCTCATCTCTAAAGAGAGCTAGTCATTGGTCTAACTATCTGAGTAAAGCTTTTGTATCTCTGTAGCAACGGTCAACCAGACTCAGGAGATTGTAGTCTTTGAGACAAAGGCTAGCTAAAACTGTACTAGTCTCTGAGACTAACTACTCTGTAAAACTATCTCAGACTGTCATCTCTACCAGAGATCTATCATGCTGTGGCTAGGGCTCTCTGTAACTCTATGGGATCTATTGTGACCCCTGGGTCTACTGCGACCTCTCAGAGCCCTGCTAGGGTCTACTGCAACCCGCTATGCTATGCTATGATCTACTGTGATCCATCTCTGGGAGATGTCAAAGCCTAAGATTACTATATCTGACAGTAAAATATATGCTCACTAAGTCCAGTTACCATCGCTCATAATAGCTGAGGCTAAACTCAGAAGTACATCATGCTCTTTGTGCGAAGTGGGTTCTGTGCCATCTCATTTTGGATCCCGTCATACTAATACTAGGGAGCATTTTAATTTTCATTTATCGCTCCTTATAGGATCCTCAGATTCCCACTTTAGCCCTTTTTTCACTTGGGCTTTATTTTCTTACTCTATTAACTTACTTACTTACATAATTCCTTTACCTTTCTTTTTTGACTCATTTCTTTCTCTAACTAGGATGCCTTTCGATTATCGGGACACTTTGGTGATTAATGTCATCATTTGCTATGCACTTAAGCTACATTACTACTAGGTTGGCCAGACCTAATATCACGTAGTCTTTGTTGCAAGCAAACCATAACATTAAACACTAATACACGGGCGCCTCATGACTGAACTCAAAGCCATTATCGCCTGTATATTACAAGTTTCCCAATAATCTAAAGTACCCCTCTCTTACTTTTCTCTATCTGCCCTATTCTCGTAGAGTACTCGGGGAAAGTAGGATTCTTCCTCCACTACATCCCGAGATTTCTTGGTATCACCCGGCTATTTATACTTTGGGCAATATTATGCTAGAAGGGCATCTATACCAAGGACAAGTGTGCTTTCTTAAGTACTTAAGGACATTAACTGAATATTTATTCTCAATCTAATGTGTCCTCAGCTTGAAAATTGTCATACCTTCTCTTTCTACCTTTCTTATCCTCTTACTTATGTAAAAGGATATTTTACTATTGGCTATTTCTGTTGCCAGTTCAGGTTTCTTTACGCTCAAGAGCACCTACATTTTCCCAGGGTCCTCCACTTAATCACTCTCTGTAACATCAAAGGAGTCTACTTTTTACTCATACTCTTGCTCTGCTCTTAACAAGACCATCCCTTGGTAAGGAAGATTCTATTTCATAAAATCCTAGGAATGTCATTCTATGGTGCTCTCAGCTTACATTCTTTCTCTAGGCTTACCTTTTTTTCTCTACATAAAATGAGACTAGCCTTCTTAGGCGGTCTCTAGCGCTCTCGAGCTTCCCTGAAGGTATTAGGGCACTAACTGTCTATCTTAGCTTATTTCTAGATTGGGATCAGAGCTAGCCTTTTTCTCTGTTCAGCCCCCATAGCCTCATCCCCAGGAGCACAGTATGCTATTTCTAGGGTTCTGCTAACTCAATCCTGAACACATATTCTTAATGTCTGGATTCTACCTCGCTAAAGCTCATGCTCTACTAGGTGCTTTGACCACGTATGTGCCTTAATCCTGTACTATTCTCATATTAGGGAGCTCATCTAACTAGCTATCAGACCCCTATCATTTGCCTTTCTGAGCTTAATCTGTACATTTAGTTGTTACTAAAGCAAGGGCATATCTTCTATGGTTAATTTCTCAGCTCTTCCTCGCTTCTTTACTCACTATACTCTATAATCAGGAGGTCTATCTAGGGGACTTTACTAACCACTACTGGGTAGTTTTCCCTAACTTAAAATGTCTCATCTTTCCTTTTTCGCTCCAAGGAGAACTTTCACTGAGCCTTTCATTCATATATCTCACCTGGAACGATACTACTGGTCATCTCCCTTAGGCTTCAGCTTACGCTTAGCCTAGGCTATCTATCTTATCGGACATGTAGCTTATTAATTATCCTCATTCTTTTCTGAGCCTCTATTACTGGTTACTCATACTTACTTCTAGGTATTACCTATGAGGTACACCTTTCTAAGCTACTCGCTAGGTGCCTTACTACTGGTAGTCTTATCTTACGTCATTTCGAGGTTACACTAATATTCTATCATTCAGTGTCCCACTAGGTAGCACTTTAGGTTGGAGTCAATGCCTCATAGGTGGCTCTCAACAACCTCATTAGCCCTGTGTCTAACTTTCTCTATGTTGAGCTCTTTCCTCAATCTTATTTACTAGGCCCATGAACTTCTTACTAATCTTTCATAACTATTCTTTTCCTCTACTTATACTAAGGGTGGCCATTCTTTGTGGGTTATCTAACCCCTTAGTAGTTCCTTTTTTAAGTTAACCTAAATATGACCAACAAGGCATTCATAGTGCCATTCATCATGGCTAGCACATCATTTGCTGCGATTAATGGCCACTGATTGACTTACTATTCTAGGGATTGGATTTTATCTTTAGCTACCAACTTGAGCCTCACCGCCTCTATAACCAGCCCATCATCAAGCTAGAGGGTGCTACCTCTCACTTTATTCAGGCATAACTAGCTATCACCTTCGGGCTGTCAGGCTCCAGGGTATAGCTTATAACTCAAATCTTTGCCCTGAGGGAATTAACCTTTCGAGCTCTAATACTTATCTAGGCATTTGGGTGTTATGGCTAGGAGGTGACTCTTTTTCTCACTTCCCCTCTAGACTAGTTTGGTGCAGTTGCAGTCTCATCTCATACTGCACTGCATTATTACTTGTCTCTGCATTATGCGAGATAGCTGGGAATGGCCTGAGTATGACTACCCAAGAGAATTAGGCCTCACATACTCTCTCTAGTAAGCCTCTTCTTATTAATGAGATTATTCTCATCATTCATATCTAGGGCTTGCCACTGATCCCGGTGAGCTATCATATCTCATCAAGCTCTAGCCATTGGATCCCTCAACTCTGCTCAAGCTACGTTAGAGGCCACTTTTTCCGGTGTCCATTAACTATTCTAAGACCATTCTACAACTTACTTATCATGAATAAAGCCACAAACACCTTTCACATACCCACAATGTCTCATAGAGGACTTTTTATAATCATACAAGCCTTTTACAAAGTCCAATGGCTACATCCTCAAGCCAAATCCAATCCGAGAGAGCCTGGAACTTTGCTCTGATACCAATAAATGTAACACCATGAATTCTAGCTCATTTTAACTCATCAAGTGCCTTTACATGACTTAATATCATGAATCATGTGAGTTTTGCATGAAAAAGACAGAAATAATGCTCATTTTAGCATTGCACTGGGTCTCAAAATTTCATTCGGTGTCACATGGACCGTGTGAGCTCCTACTATACTTCCTCATATTTAATTTCATCATTACAACTCATTCGCATCACAAAAACATGCTTACAACTCATGAAAACCGAAATGGGGCATGGAAACTTAAAGATCATTCTCGGCCAGAATTTGTCCTTTTTCTGGGCAAACTTTGGAAAATCATAACTAAATCTAAAAAAATTAAAATTATGCAATCTTGGTCATTCTAGAAAGCTCAGGATGTTTATTTCACACTTGAATCAGATTTATAAATCTCATTTTAATTATAGGAAACAAAGGAGAATGGAGGACAAGAGGTTTAGAAGAGAAAGAGCATGAAAAACTACTAATTTCCATACCATAAGCCTTTGATTTCTCCTCCTTTTCTTCCCCTTCTTGTGAGCATCATCCCCTAGGGTTTTCTTCTGGTTTTAGGCAGAACATGGTCGTGCATAATGAAGGGAGGAGAAGGGTGCATCATATATATAGGTGGGAATAAGTTACACTTTTAAAAAAATCTCATTTTGCCCTTCATACTTTGCATTTTTGTTTCTCCTTCGTTTTATCTCCTTTTTTAGAACCATTTTTCCATTATAAAATTTAGGATCCCAATCAAGTAAAATGTCTTTAGAATCACTCAAATTGGAGCTAAAACCTTTCCGAATGAATCCGTCAAAGTTTGAGCACAATGACATTGGAAAACGTCCACCGGAGGGGCTTTGCTGTCCCAGGGCTTTCCATAGTATTTAGAGCCTCTAAGAAGCCCGGAGAACTCAAAAATTTTATTTAAAAAGCTCTCCTATGTGTTTTTTTAAAAGTGCCCATATTTATGAAAATGCCACTGGCCTTTTGACATATTTTTTGAATCATTCTGGCCTTGATTTTTGGGCAACTCAAAGCTCAAATCCTTATTTTCTAATATTTAAAATTTTATTATAATTTTAGTTGGCATCCTTCTATTTCAGGGACTTCCTTTTGTATTTGGCCCATTTCTACCGTTTACGGAGAAACCGAACATTGCGTTTCTCACGTTTATGGAAAGGCCGGATGTTACACTTCCTATAGTTTTCAAGGCCTTTAAGAACCCTAGAGAACTCAAAGCTTTCATTTAAAAATCCCTCCTGTGTGAATTCCAAAATTACGAAAATGCTATTATGTTTTGTAAGATTTTTGTCAAAATTTGTTTCTTCATTCTAGCTCTACTTTTCCTTTAGTCTAAGGCTAGGATTCTCATTTTTAAGAGTCTAGAATGTTACTCAATTTTTTTGGGACCTTAACTAATTCATTTTGGGGGACTGCGCTTGTTTTCATTGTTTAACGAAAAGTAGATATTACATTTTGCTGCCTTTCATCCACAAACCTATAGCTTCATTCTTATTAAATGAATTATGTGGCTTTATAACTTGTCCATGTCACTTCCCATTTTGCTCTTCACGTGCTACTATTCATATGTGATAGAGCCTGTGGCTAGCGCAGCCTATGTGCATTTTTGTTAATCCTCCCACGTGGCTTTTCTTCCTCCTGATTCAGCTTTAATCATTCCCACATGGCTGCCCTTGTTGTGTCTTCATCCTTCCTCCCTTGCCACGAGTTTCCTACGTTAGCTTCCCTTTGTTTCAACAAACTCATGGCTACATGTAGTAGCTTCAACCTCTTCTCTTCTTCTCTACGTCAGAACCTACATGTGTGTCTTTTAAGTGTCATGTGAATTCCTTTTTAAGCTCCAGCTCATGCTTATTCTTGAATCATGTGTGAGTGAGCTCTATTTTGAACTTCCTTCTCCATATGCTTTTTCTTGCTGCCCGTGGTTCTTTGTTCCTTCTTCCCACGTGCTTCTTCATATGTGTTCTGCCTCTCCTTACTAAAACTCATGTGTTTTCTTCATCACAATAACGTGTTCTACATAGGTAACTCCATTACTTCTTCCACATTCTATTTAGCTTATAGCAAACACATCAGCTAATGCATACTTCTTCTTTATTGTATTGCTTACTTGTTGGCAACTTGCTTCATCTGCTAACCAAACTTGTTGCTTTAGCTTCTTTGTGTGAACATGTGAAGAGTGTGGAATGGTGATATGTGGAAGAACCTATGTGGAAGTATGGTTACATTGTGAGCTAGTGATGTGGATGAGTGATGCTGCTTTACTATTTTGCATGTGTGTGATGGTAACGTGACTTCATGTAAGTGTGTGGGCTGCATGTAAATGAAAGTGTGTGCATGTGGGTAAGCTGGAAGGTGGAATACGTTGTTGGACTTGTGTTGTGTGAAGTGCCTAAGCAAGAGCTACGTTGAAGTGAAGTGTAATAAGAGTGTATAGATTAAAAGGCTACTATGTGATCATGTTAGATGAGTAACATGCATGAATCAATGCGAGCTAGAGTGCATGTGAGTGTTTCTAAGTGAAATGTTATGTGTTAGTGTGTGCTTCAAGGGAGTGGATGCTGTGCTGGTCGGAAGTGCATGAAGCAAGCATGAGTGAATGAATGAAGTCAAGGGTGCTAGAGTTGACTTGTGGCTTCTTAAATCCTTTATCATGTGATTTCTTCTTTTCTCTATTTCAAAACCATAGCAAGAGATACAAATTCTGCACAAATAATAATAATAATAAAATAATTCAATAGGAAGAATTCATAAAATTATTAAAAGCAATTTATACATTAAAATTCAATAATTCTGCAAATAAATTTCTAAAGTGCAGAAATGGTCAATAAACTCAATTATCCTCCAAGTAAAATCTTTTAAGCTAAAATTTATCATCAAAATACCTAATTAGAAGGGAAACGAATATATGAAAATTAGTAATCATCAATGTACTAAATAAACTTGAGTTGAGAGAAAAAGATTTTAGAGGAGGCACATAAGAGAAAATATACAATTCATTTAGGTGCCACAAAGATATATCAGGATTTGAAAAGATTGTTTTTGAAGCCAAGGATGAAAATAAATATCACCAACTATATGGCTAAGTGCTTGGAATGTCAAAAGGTAAAAGTTGAACATCAAAGATCAACTAGATTATTACAATCCCTAGATATCTCTTAGTGGAAATAAGATAGTATAGATATGGATTTTATCATGGGGTTATCTAAGACATCATTTAGTTATGATGCTATTTGTGTAATAGTGGATAGATTAATGAAGTTTACACACTTTTTATTTATCAAGGCTACTCTACATTAAATAAATTAGCCCAATTTTATATAAAGGAAATAGTGAGACTTCATAGGGTGCCTAATAGTATTATATCTGATAGAGATCCTAGGTTTACATCAAACTTTTAGAGGTCACTTTAGGCAACTTTAAGAGCTAAGTTAAGATTTACTACTACCTATTACCCCTAGATAAATGATCAGATTGAAAGGACCATCTAAACCCTAGAGGACATGTTGAGGGCATGTGCATTAGAAATGAAAGGAAATTGAGATGTTTATTTACTATTAGCTAAATTTGCCTATAATAATAGTTATCATTCTAGTATTCAAATTGCCTTGTATGAGGCTTTGTATGGAAGAAAATGTAGAGCACCTTTGTGTTTGGTTGAGAAAATAAATATCACCAACTATATAGCTAAGTGCTTGGAATGTCAAAAGGTAAAAATTGAACATCAGAGATCAACTAGATTATTACAACCCCTAGATATCTTTTAGCTGAAATAAGATAGTGTAGTTATGGATTTTATCATAGGGTTATCTAAGACATCATTTAGTTATGATGCTATTTGTGTAATAGTGGATAGATTAATGAAGTTTACACACTTTTTATTTATCAAGGCTACTATACATTAAATAAATTAGCCCAATTCTATATAAAGGAAATAGTGAGACTTCATAGGGTGCTTAATAGCATTATATCTGATAGAGACCCTAGGCTTACATCAAACTTTTGGAGGTCACTTCAGGTAACTTTAGGAACTAAATTAAGATTTACCACTACTTATTACCCCTAGACAAATGGTTAGATTGAAAGGACCATCTAGACCATAGATGACATGTTGAGGGCATGTGTATTAGAAATGAAAGGAAATTGAGATGTTTATTTACTATTAGCTAAATTTGCCTATAATAATAGTTATCATTCTAGTATTCAAATTGCCTCGTATGAGGCTCTGTATGGAAGAAAATGTAGAGCACCTTTGTGTTTGGTTGAGCTAAGAAAGAGAAGTCTGATAGGACCTGAGATAGTAGACAAGGCCACCAAGTAAATAAGATTGATTAAAAGAAACTCCTTATAGCCCAAAGTAGACAAAAGAGTTATGCTAATAAAAGAAGAAAGTTGTTAAAGTTTGAGATTGAAGACCATGTATTGATTCGAGTATCTCTAGTTACTAGTGTGGGTCAGTCTATTAAGGTAAGGGAGCTTAATCTTAGGTATATCAGTCTATTTGAGATCCTTGAATGATTTGGATTAGTTGCTTACTATATTGCTTTACCTTTTATCCTAGCCCAAATTCATGATATATTCCATGTCTCCTAACTTAAAAAGTACTTGCCGACCCCTCATATATCATAGAATATGAAAACATTTAATTACAAGATAATTTTTCATATATTATGGTACTAGAGAAAATTATGGATATCAAGATCAAACAGCTGAGAAATAAGAGTATTCTTTTAGTGAAAGTGCTTTGGATGGGCTTACCTTCTGATAAGGCAACCTAGGAACTAGAAGATGACACGAGGAAGCAGTATCCATAGTTATTTACTTAAGGTATGTTCTAAATTTTAAAGACAAAATTTATTTTTAAAGGGTGAAATGTAATATTTTATATTTTGTAAACCAATATGGTCTTTTAAAATGGAATGAATTAACTAAAAAGGGGTTATAGGGCCAAAAAAGGCTAGTTAGAATATAAAGAAACCGATACGGGTATAACTGATGAAAAACTTAGGGATTAAGAAAACATGAGAATTAACTTGAGAAATGAATATTCCTCATCATAATATGTTGAAATAAGGTTAGTAGAATAACTAAATGAAGTTGCTATAATTTAATCCCTGACGGTGTACAGTTTAGGGCTTCAATTGACCATAACTTTGACCAGACATTTATAAACAGTTTTAAGTCCTTATAACCTCAAAGTAGATATTCTTAATGAAAAGTAGATTAAATTTTATTGAAAAATTGTTAATTTTTTGAAAATATAGGAAAATGAGTTGAAACAGTGAAATTAAAACATGAAGGCAAAATTGGAATTCTAAAAAGTATAAAACACTAACTATGTATGCATGTGTATAATGCTACTTCCTTTCCCCTCTTCAAAATAGACCTAAGGCAGCAACTTGAGCTCTTTTGTGGCATGACCAAAGAAAAAGGAAAGGAAGGGAAAGAAGCTACTCCTAGGTAAGTAAGCATGGCAAATTTGATTATGATTTAGTTAGAAGCTCTTTTCTACTCTTCTTCCTCTTTCTCTTGATGGTCTTAGTTTCTTAAAAGAGTGAGTTTTGTGGCTGAACTCTTAGATAACGTAGCTCTTTTAAGAAAGCCAATTGCACCCAAATATTCTTCATTCAGAACACTTTCAAATGATGTATGATTTAGGCCAAGAAATTTTGTATTTTTTGAACCCTGGCCACAGGTGATTTTCATCCATAATAGGGAAAGAGACTTAAACTTGATAAAAACTTAGTGAAGCTAAGGGTTTTAAAAGGTAAAAATTAAGGATATGCAAATAGAATTAGCAAATAACCCCAAGAATGACATATGGCTTCACCTAGATTTTGGTTTTCCCTTTGAAAGATTTAAAACCCTAAAAATGTTAATTTGTAATATCTAATTTTCCTAAAACTAAACTGAAACTAGTAAGATAATAAAAGAGGACACCAAAATAAAATGAAATAAGGTCAAGTAAGAATAGAATGATAATCTAAGCATCAAAAAATGAGAGTATAAAGCTAATGATGGCAGGAAATCAAAGCTAAAATAGTTAAACAGTTAAAATTGAAAAGGTGGTAGCAAAACCAGAATTCTAGACAACTTTTTAGAAACTTAAAAAGAAAGTTTTAAATGACAAAATTAAGTTCCTTAAGGTTCTTAAAGGCCCTAAAAACCACGAGAGCTATTAGAATGACCAAAACCCCTCCAGTGTGCATTCTAGGCTGTCAATTAACCTAAACTTTGACAAGATGATTTAGAATGGTTTTGAATTTGGAAGTAAATATTTCTAATAAAATATAAAAGATGGTTCTAAAAATGGAGCTAAAATGAGTCTAAATGGAGGAAATGAAGTTGAAAGGCATAATGGAAAATTTTGAATTTATTACAAACCACCTCTTTTCTTCCTTATTTCAGCCATACCACATTATATTACTTGTGAAGTTAAAAGTGCATAATGGATTGGGGGTTTCAAGACATGAGGAATTAGAATATGTGATAAGCATGAATTTTATATCTTCCATTCCTCCTAACTTAGTCATTTTAACATCAAATATGACTTTAAGGGTTTAATTAGATACAATTTGATTTTATTAGCCATTTATGCACTTTATGAAATAATTCACAAAATTATTGAGTTTTAATGCATGAATTTCTTTTAAATAATTTTGTGGATAATTTTACTCAATAATTTTCATTCTTTTGTGCAGATTTTTGTTGGGCAATTGGAGATTTGAAGGAGAATTTGTTTTGAAGAAGAGGAAGTGTAACATCCGGTCCTTCCATAAATGTGAGAAATGCAATGTTCAGTTTCTCTGTAAACGGCAGAAATGGGCTAGATACAAAAGGAAGTCCCTGAAAATTCTATAAAAATTTTATCATAATTTTAGTTGGCCCCAATTTCTTCTATTTTAGGGACTTTCTTTTGTATCTGGCCCATTTCTGCCATTTACGGAGAAATCGAACATTGTGTTTCTCACATTTATGGAAGGACCAGATGTTACATTCCTCCCCCCTTAAATAAATTTTGTCCTCGAAATTTAGGGGTACACTTTCTCTTTCTCTTATAGTCTAGCTAACTGTTGTTTTCTTTCTTTTCTTCCTGGCTCTAAATGCTTTCTCAGCGATTTTATTCTTTCAAATTTTCTGTCAGCCAGGGAACTTTTATTACTAGCTCTTAATCTTTCCAGAATGACTGAATGTGTGTGATTTTGATTTTTATAGAATTAGTTATGAATTTTAGAATTTAGTATCAGTAAACTAAACAATAGCCCAAGCAGCCAGCGACCTCTGTAGCTTCTTGGATGTTAAACGTCCTATGTGATAAATGTTGTGACTTGGGGGTATTTTTAGGGTGAAGTAGACATCCTAAGTTTTACAGAATGACCAAGATTGTATGATTTAGAACTTTCTAGATTTAGTTATGATTTTCCAAATTTAGGTCAAAAAATGGAGCAAATTTGGCAGAAAATATGCTTGCTTATTTTGAGCTCCTTTTCAGTTTTCATGAATTGTAGGCATGTTTTTGTGATGTAAATGAGTTATAATGATGGAATTAAATGTGAGAATGGATAAGATGATCTTACATGGTCCACATGACACCGAATGGAATTTTGAGACCCAGCACAATGCTTAAATAAGCATTATTTTCCTTGCCTTTTTCATGCAAAACTCACATGATTCATAATATTAAGTTATGTAAAGGCATGAGATGAGTTAAAACGAGCTAGAATTCATGGTGTTACAGGAAGGAGAGCCACAAACTAAAAAGGTTGCAGCCACATAAAGAAGAAACAAGAAAGTATTGAGCTTGAGTGTGGAGAAGGAATGCCATGAGTTGAAGGAAGCTAAAGAGTACATGAGGAAGCTATCTCTAGCCTCGGGTTGCATGTCCAGAAGCATCAATTCATACCTCCAGCCCATTGTTTCATTTCCATGTTACTTCAGCCATGAGTTCACAAGGGTAGAACTGCACATGGAAAAAAAATGTGAGAAAAAGCTGGAGCTCGAGAGGAGGAAGCACACTTTTGAGTTGAGTTATTGTTAAGAAGAAAGAAGCGTGTAGTAAAACATGAAGGAGGAGTCATGCACATATAAGAGAACATGCAGAACCACATGAACAATAAATAAGAAGAAGAAAGAATGTGCATGGACTCTTAAAAATGAACACAAAGAAGAAAGGCTGCAGGTTAGTGAGGTCATCGAGTGAGACTTGTATGGAAGCTACATGAGGAAAACACAAAGCAAGCAAGTTAAGCTACTAGTTAAAAGACGCTGGAGCTGATAGAACGCATGAAGATGTTGAGCTGCACGAAGGAGGCAAAGCCACAGTTTTAACATTAACGAGAAGAACAGAAGCTATACAAGGGAAGAATGCAAGGTGAGAGGGAGATTAACAAGAAAAATATAGAGAGTCTTAGGAGTTAAGAACAAAGCGTGGATGAAGCAAGAAGCTACTATTTTGAAATGGAGGAAGAATGATGAAGCAGCCTCGAGCAGCAGATTTAATGATTATTCATATATGCAAAATCTTCACGAGGAAGCCATGGCTTGCAGCACTTACAAGAAGCCATGGGGAAGAGTAGCTGGGTTGAAGGAGCTTGGAAGCAACACATAAAAAAGAAACACGAAGAGCAGCATGATTCGAGGAAAGCAACATGGAAATGAAGAGCAACAAATGAAAGAGGTGGGGTCTACTGATTAAAATAATAATAATATGATAAAAGAAAGATGAAGCCACGTATCAATTCATTCCACGGGTCCAAGAATACGTCAATTAATAGATTAAGTAAGGCACAAGGTTAGCATGTGAAAATGAGCATGAGAGGGGCACATGACTTCTTAAAACACGTTAGACACACCTTCGGGCAGAGGCAGGAGAATAAAAGATATATCCATTCATTCCATGCTGGATTCATCATGTCATTCATCCATTCACGCCCCCTTCATCTTTTCCATTCACAGAACACACACCACGCCATCTTCTCCATTCCCACTCTATTCTTCCATGGAAATGAAGCTTTAATACACCTTGAGGCTAGCTAGGAGGAAGAACCTTGGTGGAAGCTTGAATCCCTTGGAAAAGAATGCAGAATTTTGGCTAAGACTTTCTTAATTTTCCTACACCTTTTCTCTTTCTTGTATTTGCTTGGTTAAGTAGTATTGGAGAATTTGTATAATTGATTAGTAGTTGGTTAAGTACTAATTAGGAAAGCAATTGTTATTTTAATTAATTAATTTTAATTCTGAATTATTTAATTTCCTCTAATCTCCCATGTATGCCACGAAGGTGTTCGATGAAATGCATGAGTGAGATTATGTGCTTGATTGTTTGATTTGAGGATTCCTTAGTATTTAGTTGGTCAATTAAACATTTTTGGATGATGATTCAAAGGTTAATTAATCGTTTAATTAATCAAATTAGGTGTTCATTGATTTTAAAGACAAGAATTAACGATTTATTGCAGGGTTGAGGTTTCAATTCAACATTAGATTGTTAATCTCTTGATTCTTGCGTGGTAACTCAAGATACATTTTCTGTTGACACAATTAGGGACTCTTAGGGCAGAATTAATTATAAGTGGATTAAGATAAGGATAATGGATATCAAGGGACAAATCCAAAGCTAGTCACAAGACCATTATTCACCAATTAATTCATCAAATTAGGTAGTTAGTCATTTTAATTCAATTTTAATTCTAGTTATTTCAATTAGATCAAAACCCTCCTTAGTTTAGAAATTTTTAGAGTCTTTAAACACTTAGAAAACCTAATTAAACATTGAACTCCATTTCCAAGGGAGATGACCTAGGTTGTGCCACTAGCTATATTTTTAGTTAACCAAGTTTTATTTTGAGGGTTGCACGAGGAGCCTCTCAATATGTAATTAAAATACCTTGAGAAGCTATGAAAGATAAGATGGATTAATTAGGGTTTTAGTTACACCTAAGGAGCTATGGAACCCTAAGACCATAATTTAAGTCATATGAAATTATAATTAGACTAAAGAGAAGCCAATGAATGTTTTCATGCATTAAAATCCTAAGGAAATGAATAAAACTCCCTAGGCTTCCAAACAAGAATAGATTTTACCATGAGCATAAAGAAGCACTTAGATAGGATTTTTTTGAGTTCTAATGAATTTTAAGGAGTTAGATGAGAAGAATAAAGAATTATAGGGGCATTGGATTGAATTTAAGAGCTTTAAATTGAACGTTGAAATTTTAAGGCCTAAATAGGGCTAAAGAAGCAATTTGACTTTAAACTCCTTTAACCAAGCATATGATGTTCAAATAGATTCCATTAGGGTCATATGGCACCTAGCATATGAGAATTTAGGACCTAGATGAAGAAAAATGAGAGTTGTCTTTTAAGGGGCCTAAAGTAGTTTCAAGTTGCATATAGGCTTTAATGGAATTAAGTGTTAGTGATGAGATTTAAAATGGATTCAAATGGATTAATTTGTGGATTGATTGATGTTTGTAGGCCAATCTAGTCCAAACTCACTTAATTGTAAGTGCCAAGTCAAGAAGAGCCAAGATAAGTGAACCAATAAATCGGTTAGTGGTATTTTGAACCTTCACAAGCTAATGATTGTGTTGTTGCTCAATCCATTCATGAGATATGTTTTGTTATGTTTTCCAATATGAGTTATATGTTTATAAGATAGCTATGTGATCGTTCCTACCTCCCTATAGCATGGAATGGAGCACAGTAACTCTTACTTGGCCCAAGTTGAGTTTAGTGAGCCTAGCTAGTACATGATGATGCCATGGCTTGGAAATGAATGAGTTTAATGTTAAATGATGTATTTAATTTACATGAAGCATCTGCATAGTATCCTTACACCACATGCTTCACATTTACTCATGGTGTTCTTGTATATTGATTAGTTGAGATTAGCTACGAGATTCTTCCCACAATTTCATACTATGCATTCCCATTAACAATTTCAGGCTTTCCAAGCAAAGACAAAGAAGATGATAGAAGCTAGATAGTAGAAATGATGTCTTACGAGCCTTTCATGTATTTAAATTTGATAAATGTACTAAAGTTGTAAGAATAGCCAATCTTTTATACTTGTGATGACTTATGATGTAATGTGATATGGATGACTTTATTCTATGATGAAACCATGTGTACAAATATGAGAATATGAATATAAGTTATTTTTTATGCATGAGATGTTCACTAGTTCATGAATTGGCCTATGTAATGCAATGGAGTCCATGTGTATCTTGGGTGTAGAGTGGTCATATTTTTATGCAAACGTTACTTTTCATGTTAGGCCACATGGATTGCATGCCTAAGATGATTAAAATTCACTCAAAGTGAGATAGTGTAAATTAGAAACCATTTGGGCCACTTTTGAACCTAAAGTTGGTCTAAAATGGTCCTAAATTACATCTTTACCATAAATAGCCCAAATGACCTAGTTTGGAGTTAAAATCTGGCATACAATTAGAGGACATTAACATCTTTCAAAGAAGCTAAAAATGAGAATTTTTGGAGCTCTATAGAATATTTTATGAATTTTCAAAGTTAAAAAATTTATAGAAAATGGTCCATATACTGTTCATACTATCCAGTTCTAGTTTTTCATGTTTTTTAAGGCCAAACAAATTCAATTGCTTATGATATTTTATAGACATAAGATTCACATCCTAAGCTTTTCATAGATACTTAATTTGCCTGAATCAAAGTTTCATAACTCAAGATATGAATTTTCAAAGTTTGATGTAGAATATGGAACCATGACCATTTCAAGCTAGAGTAACTCCATATGTTTCTAATGTGTATTTCATGGTCTAGTGAACCAAAACAATTTTTTTCTGATAAATATGAATAAAGGAAAAGAAAAATTCAAAATTTGACCCCTATAGCTATGATTGGCATATAAACATATTGATTTTGGTGTTTAAAAGCATAATAAAGGTTGTGAATCTTGCTTCTAATTCCATGAATGGTATAAATGAATTGAAGGATGCTAGGTATGACATAATTAATCCCTCTAATATCATAATTGAATGAGAAATGAATCATGAAGATCTTAAAACCAACAAATTCCTCAAGATGTAAACAAGAAATGAAACCTTGATATTAGTCTCAGCCAAAGGGGTTTAAAAACCTAGGGAGTTATTTCATTGATTCTAAGGTTATAAATGGTGTAGATATAAATTATAAATACTAATGGAGTCATTGGAATGAATTTAAGAACCCTATTTTCGAAAGTGAAAAATTAGGGTTTAAAGATACCTAATAGGACCATATGGCTCTAGATTAATTTAATTATGTTTTTAATGGCTTTAATGAGCTCCATTAAAGTTAGAAAGATCATATATGATGGGATTTTGAAGCCTAGAAGTTGAATTCTAAAAGTTGCTTCTTAAGGCATTTAAAATGACTTGAAGTTATACTTTATGACTTGATTAGCACATATGCGGTAATATAAGAGCAAATATGACTTAATTGATCATTTTATGTTTCATTTGATGGGTCTAGGCTAAAAAAATGAAATTATATCCAAGTGTGTGTGTGTAAGGTTGTGGAACTAAAGGAGGAGGCCAAGGGAAATAATTGAAATTGTGTGCCAAGATAGCTTTTCCTTCATTCTTATATATGTGTGGTTGGTTTGCTTGAGTTTCTTAGTTGCTTATGTGAATTTTTTTCAATTATGAGACTTATTAATTGTTTGAGTATAATATGAAATTGCATGACATTCATTTATATTTGATGTTGGATTGGCTCTTTAATGGGTGTGACTATGCCAAAAGTCCCTTGATAATGGGTGAGGGTATGACAAAAGTTCCAAAATGTAGGTGAGGCTAGGTGAAGAGTCCCTAATATGGATGAGGCTAAACCAAAAGTCTCTATTTGTTAGGTGAGGTTAGGCAAAAAGTCCCTAAAGTATGGATTTGCTCTTACTTGAGCCATGAGATCCCTAAAGAATGAATTATGATTTGGCTATGATTGTATGACATGTATACTTGCTTCTATATGCTTGAATGAACCATATGTGTTTTTGAATTTTAGATTAGCTACTGAGATTCATTGAATCTCATTCTCCACTATCTTCACTAACCATGGCCAAGTGAAGCTCAAAGAAAGGAGAATGATGGGCAAAAGGCTTAGAGAAACCAATTATGATAAGGAATTAATCCAGGAGATGTTATTGTATATATGACAATGTAATCATATATTTTGATGTATGGAATGGAAATATGTTCAAAAGCACTAGAACATGATATAAATACCATATGTTATACGTAAGACATAATAGAATTTGAATTGGCATATTTAGTTCCTTAATATCTATGTGTATTTTTGTAAGTGAGATGGTGACTTTTGTAATATCCTTTGTTTTATAAATCAATTAAACTTTAAATTGAATTGGAACTAGTATAGCGATAAAAGAAGACCTTAAAGTGAAATGAATTAAGGATAGTTAAGGGTAGAATGATAATTAAAGCATACAAAAATGAGGTTATGAAACCTTGAATGATTTGGAACCAAAGGTAAAGTGGTAAAACAAATTAAGTCAAAATCGCAGTGACAAAATCATAATTTTAGGTAAAATTTTAGAAACTCAAAGAAAGAAGTTTTAAATAGTAAAGTTAAGTTCACTAGAATTTTCAAAAGTCTTAAAAATCATAGAAACCGTCATAATGGATAAAACCTTATTTGTGTATAATTTAGGATGTTAGTTGGTTGAAACTTTGACCAAGTTATTCTGAATTGCTTTGAATCCTAAAAATTTCAAAGTAAATGTTTCTAACAAGCAAAACAATATCAATTTTATGATAGAAAAGATGATTTCCAAAAAAGATCTAAAATGAGCCCAAATAGAGGGATTAAAATGTCAAGACATAAAGGAAATTTTTGGAATTATTATAAAACCTTCCTCCTTCATTTTTTATAGGTCATGCCAATCCTCCCCAATCTTAGAATTGACTTGCTTCTAGTTAAACTAGTAGCCAAGGATGTGAGAAGAAGGAATTTAACACCCCAAAATTAATTAAGGTGTTAATCATGGATTTGGACTAATTAAGAATAATTATTATGAAATAATTGGGCAAGTTATGTAAATAGAAGTTTATGAAGAAATAAATAATTAATGTAGGTTTAAGATTCAATTAGATTAGAACTTAATTTAAGCCTATAGTTAATTTAAGAAGTTTATGGATAAAGATTGATGGAGGCTTAGTGAATTTAGATGTAGACCTAACTTCCTATTATGAGACTTAGCCCAAGGGAGACCACTTAATAATAGCCCAATTTGGTTTAGTGAGATAGAAGCCTAAGACCTAATTTATATGAACTCTTATAGTTAGCCCAACATTCATTATGTAGACCTAAATTTGATTGACTCTTGGAACTTGGCCTAACTCAATCAAAATTTTGTAGCCCAACTTATGAAATCTAGCCCAACAAGCATAAATTTGAAACCCACTTAGAATTGGCCCTTTGGGTTAGCCCAAACCTATACAAACCCTAAACATATCCAGCCCCTTCTACCAATTCTACAGAAACAAGAAACGCGAGATGTAATTTTTGGAGGTTTGGAGAAAGGCTAGATTTCTTAGCAAAAAATTTATTATTTCTCACTTCTAGAGCCAAAATCAGCCAAGGTAATTATTATGTAACTTAATCTTCTCCTTTTCCTCTTAAATTTTACCTAATTGGTTTTTCATTTGGAGCATTTTTACCATACCCAAAATCTAAAATGTGTTTATTTGGTATTTTATTGGAGGATTTTTGGAGGTTGAGACTAGGAGGGATATTGAGTAAGTATAAACTATTCATTTTGATGCATTTACTACTAGTTAAAAACCTCAATAACTGATTTATGATATGGATTTTATTTTTATGCAAAAATATCCATAATGTAGGGTGATATTTTGAAGTTTCTAGTCTAAGGAAGACAAAATCCGAACTTAGAGTCTCTTGGTGGTTGGGTAAGTATTTTTCTAAGTAACTTATAATGCTTGGATCTTGTCAAATTTAGTATATGTTGTAATTATCATCTAAGAATATTCTTTGATTTAGTATAGGACTTTTAGAGTTTGGAGATATACTTTTGGTTGCAGAACTTGACTCAATTAAGTGAGGTAACCAGGATTATTGCTAATTTCATGTATATATCTATTTTAATTTTATATCTATTACACATGTATAATTTTGAATGCTAAATGAATTAGTTGGTTATCTTTTATATTGTGTTTAAACTTTGTGAGTCTATGGTGGACCTGTGGTGTGGCAGCCACCTGTGCATGTACTTCTATCAAGCATCGGGTTATGATCAGACCTTAAATGCACTAAGCCCTGGTTGTACTCATTAAGGAGTAAGTGCTATGGACGGGCCTCTCTCAGTGTTATTGGCCTTTAACATGTGGATTTGTGATTGCTAATGGGATAGTAGTCACTGATTATAACACCATAGTTTCCTAGTTCAATCTATGCTACTTCCATGTCTCATGTCATGAATTGTACAACAGAGTAGGAAAAATGACATTAAAATAATACATTATTTAGCATTACATAATGTATAAAATTTTTATTCGATGTCTCGTAGACCATGTGAGTTCATACATCATATTCTTATATTTAATTACATAGATAAAACTCCTTTCCATCACCACAATTGGCTTAGAGCTCGTGTATGGCAAAAGGAAGCATAAAATTCATATATGCATTTTCGGCCAAAATTTCCTCACTTCTATCACAAATTTTGAAAATTCATAATTAATTCTAGAAAACTTGAAATCATACATTCTTTGCCATTATAGAAAGCTACATATGTCTACTTTATGTTAAAAATATTTCTAGACCATGAAACAAAACATAGAAAATGTTTGACATTCAAAAATATCCAGAGGTCTGGTTGGCTATTGGTACTATCACAGCTTTCTGCTACAAAATTTGAAAATATTCAATTAATTCCAAAAACATTCAATCTATACAAATGATATCAATTTGGAAAGCTATAGATATTAGCTAGAGGGTAAAAATAATTATAGACTAGTTCAAACACATCTAGATCTCAAAATTCAATCAAACAATAACTGAGATCAGTTTGAGCACCTGATACTAGGCAAAATCTTTAAAAATTCATATCTCCCCATCTGGACATCCAAATGAAATTATTCTAGTTGGTACAACTCATTGGGAGTGTTTGGTGTCTCCTTATAAAATATTGTGGTAATTGGACATCATTTGAGCCTTGAATGATAGAAATCATTTTTCAGACTTAAGTGAATAGTACATCATACTAAAACTAGAATTTTTTCCAACTTTGAAAATTCATAAAATATTCTATAGACCTCCAAAAATTATGTTCTTTAGCTTTCCAAAAATCTATTAACAAGATCTAGCTAAATCTCAGATCAAGAAGAGTTCATTTGGACAAAAAGTGGTATAGGTTTCTAATATGGTCAATTTATGCTCCATATAAAATACTAAAGTGTCCAAATGATTTTCTTTGATGTTTGGCACCTCTTGGGCAAGTCTAAAAGTATGAATATAACTTGTATGAACTACCCAAATGGTCCCAAACGTCATGCATCTCAATTTGGCTATCCTACTTGCATTTATACATTAATGCATCAAACTTCCAAGAAGCAAAATTTGTCATTTCACACTCAATATATATTTTAATGGTTACATAACATAATCTTTCATTTTTACATCACACATATACATAATCATACATGTTCAAGAGGTCATGGATCTTATACAATAATATATTACATTAATTATCATTCATAAAGCCTTAAAGTAGCCAAATCCATGCACTTTAGTATCAAGCTCTCATTTCTCATGTGGTTGGCTTCCATTCCCTTGCTCTCTTGGTCTACCTAATATGTTAGAACATTGGAAAGGAGGGAATGAGATTCAAAGAATCCCACTAGCTCATCTCCTATTCAATCATACATAAAAGATGCAAAAGAAGTCTTACAAATGCATACATAGGTATATGGACATGTGCAATTATTCAAGAAGCATTCTTGGCATTTGAAAAAGTCATACATAGCATACATAGGCTTGCTAAGTATCTGGATTGGCTTCACTCATTCACTTATGGATTTTAGACTTGTCTCACCCATTGTTTAAGAGGTTCTTAGACTCAACCTTACTCTTAGGTGTCAACCTCACTTTTAAGGGACTCTTTACTTTGTCTTAACTAATCTTAAGGGTTCTTAGCTCATCCTTACAATGGCTAAGGGTTCTTGGTCTGATCATACTCAAGCAAACCAAAATAAACATCATGAATATCATTTAAAGACATAATGCATCATCATGGTACCATGGAGTAAGAGCTCATACTAGAACATTTTTCATAGCTTAAAATACACATACATACATTCAAAGACAAGTAAAGCAAATAATCATGTATGAGAGAAGGTGGAGTGAGCTACCTTAGAAGCAAACACACTTTTTCTCTTGAACTTCCTCTTCCTTCTTTAGCCTCACACACACAATAGTGTGGGAATGATTTCTCTTGGCCTAAACATAATTTATGGAAGCCAATTAGATTCATGGAATTAATTATAAGGCCACATAACTTGCCTGGACTCTAGCTTAACCTATAAATCCCTTTATGGTTCCAAAAACACACCTAATGAAGCAACACCCATCAAATAGATTCTAGGTTTCATTTTTTCCTTTCAAATATGTTTATTAACTCTTTTTAAGCCTCTTGGAATCATTACACAATTAAAATAAAGAGCCTAACTATATGTTGCTTCTTTAGGTCATATTATGGAACATAAAGCACCAACTCACTTTCTATGGTTTCTAAATTTTTTTTGTGGCCTCCCCGCATCTTCACTCATCATATATGACTCAAATATAGGCTTATAAAAATTTAAAACTCTCCCTAGGCACCCTAACTCATTCAGGCCGAGCCAATGCTTGATTTTGGCTTCCATCAAGTTTGCTTTGTTTTCTCAAGGGAAGATGAACATGAGGGGACTTCTAAGGATCTTAGGAGTTCATTCAAACACTTATTTAAGTCTAGAAATCATTGTATAAAATCAAATTTTACAAGGAACACTTAAAACCCTAGAATTTACATCTTGAATTTCCATGGTTATTTGTTGATTCTCTTTGCATATTCTTAATCTCCATTCCCTTTTTCATAAGAATCACCCTTAGTTCTACCTAAAAACCAAGCCCTCTTAGGACTTCTTGAGTAAGGCGAAATGGGTAGAGAAGATGAGCAAGGGGTAATAACCATGAAAGAAGAAATTACCTTATTTTCCTTATTTGCTCACTTAAATCTTGTCTTCTTTGAGCTTCTCTCTTCAAATCCGAATTTTCCCTTTAATTTCTCCCTTAAAATAGATTTATAAACTTCATTATAATCATAAGAGACAAAGGAGAATGGAAGAGAAGAGGTTTGAAAGGAAGAAAGCATGCAAAACTAGCAAAATTTCATACCTTCAAGCCTTGATTCCTCCTCCTCTTCTTCTTCCCTTGGTGCATCACTCTCTTAGGGTTTCTTCTCTGGTTTGAGGTAGAAAAATATGAGGCTAAATAAATGGGAAAGTGGGGTGCCCTATATATATAGGTGGAGGGGAATGGCTTTTTCAAAATTTCCATTTTGTCTTTCGTTTTTGGCATTTTCATTTCTACTTTGTTTTAGCTCCTTTTTAGAACCATATTTTCTATTATAAGATTTAGGTTCCCAATTTGGTAAAATGCCCTTGAAATCACTTAAATCCTGAATGAATCTGTCAAAGTTCATGTACACTGACGTTAAAAAATGCCCACCAGAGGGGATTTAACTATCTTAGGGCTTCCCATGGTTTTCAGAGCCTCTGAGAACCTCGAAGAACTTAAAATTTTCATTTAAAAAGTCCTCCTATGTGAATTCCAAAATTACGAAAATACTATTACGTTTCATAAATTTTTTGTCAAAATTTAATTTTCATTCTAGCTTATTTTTTCCTTTCGTCTAAGCTTGGAATTCTCATTTTTAGGAGTCTAGAATGTTACTTAAATTTTTTGAGACCTTAACTAATTCATTTCGAGGGACTTACTTTGAAAATGTGTTTGTTTTTATCATTTAACAAAAACCAAACATTACATCGATAGCCTAATTATTTCATTTGTTGATATGACTAATATAATTTTTTATGCTCATCTTAATTCATGCATATATGTTAATTAAATTGGAATATATGAATGGAATTTGACTTTAGTTACTGAGATTTGCATCTCATCTCATTTCATAGGATAATACTTTCAGGTGAAGGCTCTTCGGGTAAGGATAAAGGGAAGCAAGTGGATGAATACCTATGAGCTCTGACTATGTGTGGGGAAGGCTACATTTGGACTGATCTAGGTAGAGTAGATGCTAAATTTCGTATTTCTTCTTGTATAGTATCATCATGTAATCATGTTGCCAAGTGTAGGACTTTATATTTTGATTACTTAGGATATATCTATTGAGAAGCTAGGCCTCATATTAATTTGGTATTGGATGTATGAACTGATAATATCTGATATGAATTTTATTGATGCTATGACATGATTTTATATTTGGAAATGAAATTATGTGATACATTAGATGTTGACTTAAACTAGTGATATATAAAACCTCTATTCGAATATGTATTTGAATGATGAATGTTGGTAGCTCATGAATCTTTGCTGTCATAAATCCATGAATTTTCTTATATATGGTAGTTAAATGAGTAGGAATCAATACTTAAGTTTTGAATTGGTAATAATAGGTTAACTAGTAAATAAGGTAGATAGAAGCTAATAAAACCTTACAAAATAAGGTAGAGTGGTCTTCTAGTGAGTTAGAGTGTATGAGGCAAAACTTAGGGAGAATTAGTGTAGAAAAAAGTCACGTCATGGCCAAAACAGATTGAGTCGTGGCCAGTAGTCAACGAGAAGAGAGGAGCACTGTGGCCTAAGGTGTCTCGCCTCAATGTAAAACTAAAAGTTGCCTAGGTAGGATAATAGACAGCAACCTCCTCACGATGTAAACTTTTTAGCTGTGGTGTAGGTCGAGGAAATCAGAGAATGAGCATTCCAATAGCTAGTTTCACCGCAGTGCGAATCAAGAAATTTGCTATAGTAGGTTCTAGGGTGTATTTCTACTGTAGTGACATATAGGCTTGCCATAGCAAGATCTACAAAAATATGAGAAGTTGAACTTGAGAGCAACTTTGCCGAGGCACAAAAATCTTAGGTCATGACGAAGGTTCCCAAACTCCTACTTTTAGCCTAGAAACTTTAGTTTTTCCTATAGTAATCCTAAGGAATGACTTAGAAACACTTGTAGGAGGTTTTTGTGAGTTAGAATTAGTGGATAAATGAATTAAAGGCTTTTAATTAAGGATTAGATTCACTTATGTGCATAAATAGTTATGATTATTTGGTTAATGACTCGATTAACATCAAAGTTCAAATTTCCCTATATTTTCATAAATTGATTAATCGGAATGGTAATAGACCTTAACGTATGATTATCAATCACATATTTAAGCTTAATTACCATGATTAAAAGTTAGAATAGTTACAAGGAAGAGAAAGCAAGGGGAAGAAAGCCAGCTAAAGGTAATAAAACATGTTAAATTTGCCTATAATATTATTATGAACATTTATCTACTCCTTTTCTTTGTTTTGATGGGTTTGATTTCTTAAAAGAATAAGTTTTGTGGCTAAACCCTTAGGTGAAGGATCTCTTTTAAGGAAACTAATTGCATTAAAATATTCTCCATTAAGAGTTCTTTCAAGTGATGTATGGATTATGTTAGCAAGCTTATGTTTCCTTTGAGTCCTTTTCTTCCCTATGTTCTACCTAATGATAGAGAGATCCTAGAGGGAGCTTTATTTTGGCTTAAATTTGATAGGGATTGGTGTAATATCCAGTTTTAATAAAAACATTAGAAACGGACCAGTTATAAAAGGGAGTCCCCGAAAGTGGAAGATTTGAGGCCAAGTAAAATTAGGATAAAATTTTAAATATTAGAAAATGAGGATACAAGGCTTAAAATGCCCAAAAATCAGAGTTAGATTAGTTAAATAAAATCTAACGAAAACTAGTAGCATTTTCATAGTTTTTGGCACTTTTTAAAGAATTCAAATGATAGATTTTTAAATGAAAAAATTGAGTTATCTGGAGTTCTTAGAAGCCTTAAAAACTATAGGAACCCCTAAAATAGTTCAAACCCATCTAGTTTACATTTTAGAGTGTCGATTGATGCAAACTTTGACTGATTTGTTTAGGAAGGTTTTAAATCTAATTTGGGTGAACCAAAAGGTAGTTTATGAATTAAAGGATCTAAATTTTATGATAGAAAAGATGGTTCTCAAAAAAGTGTTGAAATGAGCCTAAATGAAGCAGATAGGCATATAAGGGAAAAATGGCTATTTTGAAAAATTATAAAAGAGGCTTCTTAAATAAGATTACACCTCATCACCTTCTCCATGCTTCCATTTTTAGAATTTTGGGCAGCCATGGCGTGACATTAAGGGAAGGGAGAGAGAAGAAGTTTAAGCTCCCATTTAGGTAAATAAATAGCCCTGTTTCATCCCGCGCTAGTTAAGAAAGTTGTTCCTCTCTCTAAGAGCTCTCTAATGGTGGTTTTCTTTTCTTGAAAAGTTAAAGATTTAGGTCTGACCCAAGCCAAAATGGAACTCTTTTCAAGAAACCAATCAGTGGAAAATAATTTACGTGAAGAAAGCTTTGTTTTAAGGTAAGAATTTACTTTAAACACTTGCAAAATCTTATGTTTCCAAGCCATTTAAGCTTCGGTCAAGAGAGAGAAAGTGAGGAGGAGAGTTCTTCTTCATGTGTTCTTAATGGAGCCAAGGGTTATGGATTTCAAGGATTAAGAATATACAACTAGAATTGAAAAGGAAGCTTTAGAATGCAAGTTATAGAATTTAGGGATTTAGTTGCACCTTGACAAATATGAAGCTTTTTAATGATCATTTATTACATAAGAGTATGAATGAGTTCTTAAGACACCTAGGAAGCCTTGCATATGCCATTTCCCTAAAGGAAATGAAGCAAACTCCATAGGTGCACAAGATAGGGGGTGTCTCAGCCAAAATAAAACCATATACCTAGGGAGTGTTTTAAATTTTTCTAAGGCTAGAAAGGGACTAAATATGACAGATGAACATCAAAGGAAGTCTTTGAATAAATTTAGAAAGCATGGGTTGTGAGATGGAGGCGTAGGCTCCATAATAAGACATAAAGAAAAAACTTATAGCTAGGCTCCTTAAAATCAAATTGTCATGACTCTAAGGAGTCTAAATGGAGTCAAGAGACTTATATTGAGGGAGAAAATAGAGCGAAGATCATGAATTCCCATAATTGCTTTATTAGGTCTTATGTGGAACCATAATTGAGTCTTAGAACAAAGTATGCTTCCATAGAATTGTATAAGGCTTAAGGTTATGCCTATGAGAGATTTATTTTTCATTTGATATGTTTAGGCCAAGAGAGTCAAGTGCCACCTAATTGCATAAGCTTGGCTGAAAGGGGAAGAAGAATTCAAGAGAAAAGTGTTGTGATTTTACTTTAAGGTAGCTCTCTAACATTTCTCTCATAAATTGCTTGGATGCTTATTGTCTTTAGGTCTTTTATGTCTAACACCATAAATTCTAGCTCATCTCATGCCTTTAAGTGACTTAATATCATAAAGAATGCAAGTTTCTCATAAAAAGGCAAGGAAAATCATGAATATTTTCATGTTACATCATATCTAAAAATCCCATTCGGTGTCATGTGGACCATGTGAGCTCATGCTATATATTCTCATATTTAAATACATCATTACAACTTATTTGTATCACAAAATCATTCCTACAACTCATGGAAACTGAAATGGAATATGGAATATGGAGATTCATTCTCGGCCAGAATTGCTCCACTTTCTGACCAAACTTTGGAAAATCATAACTAAATATAGAAAACTTAAAATCATGTAATATTAGTCATTTTGGAAAGCTTTGAATGTCTAGTTCACATAAAAATACACCTAGATCATGACTTTCATCAGAAAGGGCACTTGACATCCAAAATGGTCCAAAGGTCCGACTGAATTCTGGAACTATCATAGAATTCTGCAAAAAACTTTGAAAATATCCAATTAATTCCACAAAACTCTAATCTATACAAATGATACCAATCTAGAAATTTTTGGATGTTAATTAGAGAGGAAAAATATCTTTAGACCAGTTCATCAAGTCCAGAGCTCAAAATTTAATGGAACAGTAACTCGGGTCAGGCAAAATTCCTGATACTGGATAAAATGTTCAAAAATTCATATCTCTCTCTCTAGACTTTTAAATAGGGTGCTTCTAGTTGACATGAGTCATTGTGAATGTCTAGTTTCTTTGTATAAAGTTTCATGGCAATTGGACACCATTTGAGGCTCATGTGATAGAATTCATTTTCAGACCAAATGAATAGTGCAGCAGACCAAAACCATAAAAATTGCCAATTTTGAAAAATCATCAAATATTATGTAGACCTCAAAAAATTATGATATTTAGCTTCCCAAAAAGATCTTTATGAGACCTAATTTCATGCCAAATCTCAGATCAAGACTAGCTTAGTTGGGTAAAAAGTAACATAGGGTTTCATTATGATCAATTTTGGCTCCATATAGAGTACTAAAGTTGCCAAATAGATTTCCCTTGGTCTTGGCACCTTTTGGGCAAGTATAAAAGTACATTTAAGACTTGTATGAGCTGCTCAAATGGTCCCAAATCTCATTCATCTCATTTTGTCCATTCAACTCACACTTATGCATATTCCTATCAAATTCTCAAGTTGCATACATTGGCATTACATAATCAAAATATATGCCAGAGGTCATATATCATATCCATACATTTAAATATCATATAATATCATATTTTCACATGTCTCAAGGGTTATAAACCATTTGCAATATCATATACATAATGAAGTATCATTTTAGTTTCAAAAAGAATAAAACTAGACATATAGTTGTCAATCTTCCTTCTTCATTGTTGTTGGCTCCCATTGCCATAGCTACTTGGCCCACCTAGCATGTTAGGGCATTGGAGAGGAGGGAATGAGATTCAAAGAATCCCAATAGCTCATCTCTCATTCAATCATATATAATATGTGCAAAGCAAGCTTTACAAATGCATCCATGGAGAAAATGGAAGTCATGGACATTTAAAAAGCAAGCTTGGCATATGAACAAATCATACAAGACATTCAAGAGCTCACCAAGCATTTGGATTGGCTTCACACTTCTCCTCATGGATTTTGGACTAGCTTCACCCATTGTTTGAGAGCTTTGGACTCAACCATACTCTTGGGAGTCCACTTTGCTCTTGGGAGACTCTTTACTTTATCTCAACCAAGCTCAAGGGTTCTTGGCTCTTCCTCACCAAAGGGAAGAGTTCTTGGCCTCTCCACACCTAAGCAAACTCATGCAAACATCATGTATTCATTGAAAACATAACATGGCATCAAGAATCATTGCATATAAAGGCATGCTAGCATGCTTTTCATAACTTGAAAATACACATACACACATTCTAAAACAAGCTAAACACACATCCATGTATGAGAGAAGGTGGAGAGAGCTACCTTGTGTACACTCACACACTTTTTCCTTGAAATTCAAGCCTCCTCTTTCGACCACACATCCACAAAATGGTGGAGATGATTTCTCTTGACCTAGATACACTTTATGGGAACCAATTAGGTTCATGAAACACATTCTAAGGCTATACAATTTGCTTAAACCTAATATTACTTTATAACCTCCATTATGGTCCATATTGGCACCTAATGAAGCAACACCCCTCAAATAACTTCTAGCCCTCATTCTTTCCTTTCAAATACGAATCTTGACTCCTTTTAAGCCTCTTGGAGTCATCATATCATTAAAACAAAGGGCATAGTATCATGTTGCTTCTTTAAGTCATAATATGGGACCTAAGGCACCAAATCAATTTCTATGAGTTCTAAATTTTTTCCAAGGCCTCCTTCACTTTCATTCATCAAATATGACTCAAGAATGGCCTTAGAAAAATTTAAAACTCTTCCTAACACCATGAACATGGTTTGGCCAAGACATAGCATGGTTTAGGGCTTCTTGGAGATTTCTTTGTTTTCTTGAAGGAAGAAGCTTGTGGGGAGCATCTTAGGTGTCTCAAGAACTCATTTAAACTCTTACTTAGACCTAAGAATCATCACATAAGTTCAAAGTTTGGAAGATGCATGACGGACTTGTCGTACAACCCTCAAAATAAAACTAGGTTGAATTAAAAATGCATCTAGTGGCACAACCTAGGTCATCTCCCTTGGAAATGGAGTTCAATGCTTAATTAGGTTTTCTAATTGTTAAAAATCCTAAAAACTATCTAATTTGGGGGTTTTTGATTGATTTAAACTAAATAGAATTAAAATTCCTAAACACTACCTAATTAGATGAATTATGGGTGAAAATGGGCTTGTGACTAGCTTTGGAATCGTCTCTTGGTATCCACTATCCTTATCCTAATCTAATTGTGATTAATTCTAGCCTAAGAGTCCTTAATTGTGTTTATTAGCAAATCATCTTGAATAACCATTCAAGATTCAAGAAATTAATAAGTTAATGTTGAATTGAGACCTCAATCCTACACCAATTCACTAACTCTTGTCTTTAAGATTAATGAACATCTAATTTGATTGATTAACTGATTAATTAGCCTTTGATTCATCATCCAAAAATGTTTAATCAACCAACTAAACACCAAGGAATTCTCAAATCAAACAATCAAGTACATAATCTCACTCATGCATTTCGTCGAACACCTTCGTGGCATACATGGGAGATTAGAGAGAATAATGAAAAATCAGATTCAAATCCGACCAATTAATCAACAAGAAAAGCTTCCTAATCAGTGTCTAACTAGCCACTAATTAATTACACAAATTCTCAATCAAATATAACTCAACCGAGATTATACAAGAAAAAGAAAAAGTATAGGAAATTGAGAAATCTTAGCCCAAAATTCTGCTTCTTCTCCAAGGATTCAAGCTTCAGCCCAAAAGCTTCCTCCTAGCTAGCCTCAAGCGAGAATCAGAGCTTCATTGAAGTGGAATGGAGATGGAGGAGATGGCTTTGGATGTGGTTCTGTGACACCTTAAACTACTACCGCTACCTAGCCTCTCAATAGGCTCGGTTCCACATGATTTCCAAAGAATCACTACTCTTCCGTGGCATTTGCATGCTATGAACCGGGGTTTCATATACTCATCTTTTGCCCCGTGGGTCTTGTGAACCCATCATTCATCTTCTCTACTCCAACTCCACTTATACAACTTATACATAGCATAAAACAAACCATAAGCCACGGGTATAGAGACAAAAACCAGAAAAATGCACTTTTCTCCCTTGTGCCCAAAAGTCATACTTTGGCTCTACCTTTGGAAACTCATGAGAAATTGTAGAAAAATGGGAATGCAGCAAACTTTAGCTTTCTGGAAAGCTTTAAGTGTTAAATTTACACTAAAAATCATTCCCAATCAAAATCTCAGCATGTGGACCATGTTTGACATCGAAAATGGGAAGAAGGTCCGGCTGTCACTGTTTCTGGTGCAGCTTTCTGTCATGACTTTTGAAAATTCATAACTAAATCCACAAAAATCCAATCTGGGCACATTATACCAATTTAGAAAGCTACGGATGTCTACTAGAGGAGACAAATAAGTTCAGATCAGTTCAGTAGCCCCTACACCCCGAAAATCGATAGAACAGTGACGGGGATCAGGAGAGCTCCCTGATGCGGATACAGAACTTCAGTCGGTTTAATCTCTCTCTACAGACCTTCGATTTGGGTGATTCTAGTTCCTATAAGTCACTGTGGTGGTCTAGTTTATGTGTATAAAATTTCACCACATTTGGAATCCATTTGGTCTAAGAATGCCACAGATTTCATTTTCTGGTTTATATGAACAGTACATGACCAATTCCTTGAATTTTCCCAAATTCAACAATTCCCCAAATATTCTCTAGACCTCCGAATATTACCCACTTTAGCTTCTCAAGAAGCTTTCTACAAACTCTAGAGGCATGCCAAATTTCATGGCAAACGGAGCTCATCCGGTCATACTTTGACGGAGCTCTCAAATTTCTCGGTTTTGGCACCCCAAAGGTCCAAAACGGGTCCACATAGCCTCTCACATATTCTCACTCCATATGGACAAGTTTAAAAGCATAAAACTAGTATATCTAACATGTCCATATGATCCAAATCATCATACATCCAAATCTCGCTATGCTATGGCCAATTATGCACTATTCCATACATGCAACAAAAGGGGTAAAACCCTCATTTCCATTACTTTGGCTAATAACATAGTTCATACATCATCCTTTCATACATTTACATTAGTTACAACCCTTACAACTCAAAAATAGTGGGCACATCTTCATTTGGCACCACTTTACATCATATTTACATCAAAATATCAAAATAAAGCTAACATTTTCCTATACATGCTCCTAGGCTCTTTGGTGTGTGCTCGGTTCTCCTTGAGCTCCACCTAGCATATTAGTTGAGAGGGGAAGGGGTGAGATTCAGGAAATCTCAGTAGTTCATGCACTCAATCCAGCAAGCAATCAAGGCATATAACAAGTCAAAGCATGTGAATAAGCACTTAGCCATTCTCAACTACCAACACACAATGTACATGCTATGGAAATTGTAACAACCGGGAAAAAGAAAAGGAAAGGGAAAAGAAAGAAAGGGAAAATTAGAAATTTTCGAAATCCAGAATTTCTGCTAAGTCCTCTCGCAATAGCGAGAAACGGTCTCGCCACAGCGAGAGAGCTAGTTCGCCATAGCGAAGGCGATTCTAGCTATAGCGAGTGCTGGCAGCAGCCCAGACAAAAACCAGGGAGTTGCCTGCTGTAGCGGTGCCATAGCGAGAGTGAGGTCTGGAACTAACGCGATTTTCGCTATAGCGAATGGTAAATCTTGCCATAGTGAAGGGAACTGACCCGATCTCGCCATAGCGAAGGTTACACCTCGCCATAGCGAAGCCAGATTACACGAGCTCGCTGTAGCGAAGGTTAGTTTTCGCCGTAGCGAGAGTCAGTCCGGAAGAGAGTAAATAGCGAGAATCAGACTTCATTAAACGCCCAAACTCATTTCTTCTCTCATATCTGCCCTAAGCTTCAACCCAAAGAGAGAAAAGAGGCGTGGAGAGTGTGAGAGATCAAGAGAAGGAGGAAGATCAAGGGAAAGGTAAGGTCACTTCTCCCATTTCTCTTCAGATTTCTGATCCCCTCCCTTTGCCCTCTTTTCCTACGATTTTATTTGTGTAAATGGATGATTTTCGAGTATGGGTCAGAAGAGGGAAAGTGGAAAACGCTTTTGAATAATTGAGTTTTCTTTGAAAATGAGGTTTTCCACTACCATGGGAGCTTGAGAGAGAGAAAGGGGTAATGGCATTCTAGAGAGAGAACCCTAGGTTGTGTGTGATAGAGGGTTGCTCTAAATTAAATTACAAGAGAGTAATTGCATGCTTTTGGTGTGTCTAGGCTCAAGTGAAACACTTACATCAAGGTGTGTTTGTGGACCTAAGGAGGGAGAGGAGAAATTGAAAGGAAAAGCTAGTGAAGGCTTTGGCTCCAAAGGTAGCTCTCTCTTTCACTCTTTCTTGTAGCATTCTTGGTTGTAATAGTCATTGTATGATATGTATATGCTTGTTGTATGGAATATGCCATATGTTATTGTTTTGATGCATTGAATGCCAATATGCTTGTGTGTTGAAATGTGAGAATTGCTCGGGTACGGTAGTGCCGAAAGTCCCTCGAGATGGGTGAGGTAGAGCCGAAAGTCCCTTGAGATGGGTGAGACAAGGCCAAAAGTCTCATAACCGAGTGAGGCCAAGTCAAAAGTCCTTAAACTCGGGTGAGGCCATCCAAAAGTCCCTAAACTCGGGTGAGGCTAGACCAAAAGTCCCTGGAGCCCATTTTTGGCATGGTTGTGATTTCCATAGCATGTACATTATGTGTTGGATGATTGAAAATAGCTAAATGCTTATTCACATGCTTTGACTTGTTATATGCTTTGATTGCTTGCTGGATTGAGTGCTTGAGCTACTGAGATTCCCTGAATCTCACCCCTTTCCCCTCCCAACTAATATGCTAGGTGGAGCTCAAGGAGAACCGAGCACCCACCAAGGAGCCTAGGAGCATGCATAGTTAGAGATATTACTTTCTTTTGATATTTTGATGTATATATGATGTAAAGTGGTGCCAAATGAAGAAGTGCCCACTATTTTTGAGATGTAAAGTTTGTAACATGTGTAGACATATGAAAGGATGATGTATGAACTCTGCTATTAGCCAAAGTAATGGAAATGTGGGTTTTTACCCCTTTGATGCATGGATGTAGTAGTGTATTTTTGGCCGTAGCATAGTGAAAACAGAATGTATGATGATTTAGAACATATGGACATGTTAGATATACTAGTTTTATGCTTTTAAACTTGTCCATGTGGAGTGAGAGTGTGTGAGAGGCGATTTGGACCCGTTTTGGACCTTTGGGGTGCCAAAACCAGGAAAATTGAGAGCTCCGTCAAAATATGACCGAATGAGCTCCGTTTGCCATGAAATTTGGCATGCCTCTAGAGTTTGTAGAAAGCTTCTTGAGAAGCTAGAGTTGGTAATATTCGGAGAATTATAGAATATTTGGGGAATTGTTGAATTTGGAAAAATTCAAGGAATTGGTCATGTACTGTTCATGCAACTAGAAAATGAAATCTGTGGCACTTTTAGACCAAATGGATTCCAAATGTAGTGAAATTTTATACACATAAATTAGAAAACTAAAGTGACTTGTAGGAACTAGAATCACCCAAATCGGAGGTTTGTAGAGAGAGATTGAACCGACTGAAGTTCTGTATCAGCATCAGTGAGCTTATCTGACCCCCATCACTGTTCCATCAGTTTTCGGGGTGCAGGAGCTACTGAACTGATCTGGACTTATTTGTCTCCTCTAGTAGACATCCGTATCTTTCCGAATTGGTATAATGTGCCCAGATTGGATTTTTTTGGATTTAGTTATGAATTTTCGAAAGTCATGACAGAAAGCTGCACCAGAAACAGTGACAGCTGGACCTTCCTCCCATTTTCGATGTCAAACTTGGTCCAAACGATGTGTTTGTGATTGGAAATGATTTTTAGTGTAAAATTGACACTTAGAGCTTTCCAAAAAGATAAATTTTGATGCATTCACATTTTTCTACAATTTCTTATGATTTTCCAAACTTAGAGCCAAAATATGACTTTTGGGCCCAAGTGAGAAAATGTAATTTTTATGGTTTTCGGCTCTATACCCGTGGCTTACGGTTTGTTTTATGCTATGTATGAGTCATATGTATGGAGTTTGAGTTAAGGATGCTTGAGATGGGTTCACAAGACCCACGAGGTGAAAGATGAGTATGTGAAACCCCGGTTCATAGCATGTAAATGCCACGGGAGAGTAGTGACTCTTTGGAAATCATATGGAACCGAGCCTATGGAGAGGCTAGGTAGTGGTAGTAGTTTAAGGTGTCACAGAAATCACAACAATGCCAAAAATGGGCTCCAAGGACTTTTGGTCTAGCCTCACCCGAGTCTAGGGACTTTCGGATGGCCTCACTCGAGTTTAAAGACATTTGACTTGGCCTCACTCGTTTGAGACTTTTGGCCTTGCCTCATTTATCTCAAGGGACTTTCGGCTTCACCTCACCCATCTCAAGGGACTTTCGACACTACCGCACCCGAGCAATTCTCACATTTCAACACACAAGCATATTGGCATCAATGCATCAAAGCAATAGCATATGGCATATTCCATACAACAAGCATATACATATCATACAATAACTATCATATCCAAGAATGCAACAAGAAAGAGTGAAAGAGAGAGCAACCTTATGAGCCAAAGCCAACACTAGCTTTTTCTTTCAATTTCTCCTCTCCCACCTTAGGTTCACAATCACACCTTGATGAAGGTGTTTCTCTTGAGCCTAGACACACAAAAGCATGCAATTACTCTCTTATAATTTAACTCAGAGCAACCCTTCTATCACATACAAACCTAGGGTTCTCTCTCTCTCTCTAGAATGCCATCAACCCTTTCTCTCTCTCAAGCTCCCATAGTAGTGGAAAACCATATTTTCAAAGAAAACACAAGGTTCAAAAGAGTTTTCCACTTTCCCTCTTCTGACCCATGCCCAAAATCCGTCCATTTTCACAAACAAAACCGCAGAAAGAGAGGGCAAAGGGAGGGGATCAGAGTTCTAAAGAGAAATGGGGGAAATTTCCTTACCTTTCCCTTGATCTTCCTCCTTCTCTTGATCTCTCACACTCTCCTCGCCTCTTTTCTCTCTTTGGGTCGAAGCTTAGGGCAGATATGAGAGAAGAAATGAGTTTGGGCGTTTAATGAAGTCTGATTCTCGCTATTTACTCTCTTTCAGACCGACCCTCGCTACGGCGACAATTAACCTTTGCTATAGAGAGCTCGTGTAATCTTGCTTCACTATGGCGAGGCGTAACCTTCGCTACGGTGAGATCGCGTTAGTTCCCTTCGCTATGACGAGATTTACCACTCACTATGGCGAAATCGCGTTAGTTCCAGACTTCACTCTCGCTATGGCGCATACTACAGCGAGCTGCCCCCTGGTTTCTATATGGACTGCTGCCAGCACTCGCTATAGCTAGAATCGCCTTCGCTGTTGCGAACTAGCTTTCTCGCTGTAGCGAGACCATTTCTCGCTATTGCGAGAGGACTTGGCAAAATTTCCAGATTTTGAATTTTTCTAACTTTCACTTTCTTTCTCTTCCCTTTCCTTTTCTTTTTCCCGGTTGTTACATTTCTACCCCTCTTAAAAGAAATTTCGTCCTCGAAATTTAAAAACTTACCACAAGGGAATAATTCTAAATATTTCTGCCTCATCTCATCTGCCAATTCCCAGGTTGCTTCCTCAGATGTCAGACCTCTCCAGATTACTTTCACCAGAGGAATGCTCTTGCTTCTCAGCTGTTTCAGCTTAGCATCCACAATTCTCTCCGGTTTCACTACATAGGAAAGATCTTCCTGCAATTGCACATGCTCATATTCTATGACATGTGAGGAATCTGGTAAATACTTTTCAACTGGGAGACATGAAAAACACTGTGTATTTGGGCTAGGTTAGGAGGTAAGGCTATTCGGTAAGCCACGGGTCCGATTTTCTCAAGGATTTCAAATGGACCAATATACCTAGGACTGAGCTTCCTTACCCTCATTGACCGACCTACTCCCGTCATTGGAGATATTCAAATGAACACATGGTCTCCAACCTCAAACTCTAACGGCCTCCTACGCTTATCAGCATAGCTTTTCTACCTACTCTGGGCCGTGAGGAGCCTCTTTCTAATCAATTCTATCTGTCGGGTGGTCTGGTCCACAATCTCAGGTCCTATCATACTCCTTTCTCCTAGCTCAACCCAACACAGAGGAGATCTGCACTTTCTCCCATACAAAGCCTCATAAGGGGCCATCTGGATACTGGAATGGTAACTGTTATTATAAGCAAACTCTGCTAATGGTAAATACGCATCCCAGTTCTCCTTCATCTCTAGCACACATGCCCTCAACATATCTTCTAATGTCTGGATGGTCCTTTCAGTCTGACCATCTGTCTGGGGGTGATATGCAGTACTAAACCGCAATCTGGTCCCTAAGGCATGCTGCAATGACCTCTAAAAGTTCGATGTGAACCTGGGGTCTCTATCCGAAACTATGCTATTGGGTACTCTATGAAGTTGCACTATCTCTCTGATATACAATTGGGCCAATCTATCTAGTGTATGAGTAGCCTTAATAGCTAAAAAGGTGCAGACTTCGTCAGTCTATCCACAATTACCCAAATAGCATCGTGTCCAGAGGATGTCCTGGGTAACCCCATGACAAAATCCATGGCTATACTATCCCACTTCCACTTAGGGATATCTAGAGGTTGCAACAACCCAGCCGGTTTCTGATGTTCTATCTTTACCCTCTGACACACTAGGCATCTAGCCACATGCTCTATCACATCACTTTTCATCCCTGGCCACTAGAAAATTCTTTTCACATCCTGGTACATCTTAGTGGCACCTGGGTGGATAGTATACTTACTTTTATGCGCCTCTTCTAGAATGCTTTCTCTCAACTCATTCTGACTAGGCACACAAATTCTCTCTCGGTAAACTATCATACCATCCTCAGACAGCTTAAAATCTGAGGTCTTACCTTGGGTAATCTCATTCCTGATCCATTTCAGGAACTCATCCTCTCTTTGGACATCTAAGATCTGGGTTCTCAAGATATTCTCAATTCGGGTTTCACTCAGATATAATCTACCCGATACCACCTGACAAGAGAGGTTCAACTCTCTGAACTTCTCTAGGAGCTCCTGCTCCCTAATCATCATATGGGCTACATGGATGGATTTTCTACTCAGGGCGTCTGCCACCACATTGGCCTTACCCGGATGATATTTCAACACATAATCATAATCTTTCAAGAATTCCATCCATCTCCTCTGTCTCATATTGAGTTCTTTCTGATCAAACAGGTATTTCAGACTCTTATGGTCACTATAGATCTCTATGGTCGCACTATACAGATAGTGTCTCCAAATTTTGAGAGCAAACACTACGGCAGCTAACTCCAAGTTATGTGTGGGGTAATTCTCCTCATGAGATCTCAACTGCCTTGAGGCATATGCCACTACTCGGCCCTGCTGCATCAACACACATCCTAACCCTTTGCCCGAAGCATCACAATAAACCACAAATGGTTCACTAAGGTTAGGGATAATCAGCACAGGGGAAGTGGTCAAACAGAGTTTCAACTCCTGGAAACTCTTCTCACATCTCTTATCCCACACAAAAGGTGTATCTTTCCTAGTTAGCCTCGTCAGTGGTAAGGCCATTCGAGAAAAGTCCTGAATAAATCGTCTGTAATACCCCGCCAAACCTAAGAAACTCCTAACCTCGGTGATCGTTCTAGGTCTATCCCACTGTAACACAGCCTCAACTTTATGGGGATCCACCGCAACCCCATCTTGTGAGATCACATGACCTAAGAATCGCACCTCGGTCAGCCAAAACTCACATTTACTCAGTTTGGCATACAACCTTTTCTCTCTCAAGGTCTCTAGGACTAGTCTCAAATGCCTCTCGTGTTCCTCAAAAGATCAGGAGTACACTAAAATATCATCAATAAAGACCACCATAAACTGATCTAAATACAGTCTGAATACCCTGTTCATATACTCCATGAACACAGCAGGCGCATTCGTCAACCCGAATGGCATCACAAGGAACTCATAGTGCCCATATCTCGTTCTGAAAGCCGTCTTAGAGACGTCTTCAGTTCTCACTCTCAACTGGTGGTAACTAGATCTAAGATCTATCTTAGAAAACACAGATGCCCCAGCCAACTGATCTAATAGATCATCAATTCTAGGGAGAGGATATTTATTCTTGATGGTAACTTTATTCAACTCTCGGTAATCTATACACAACCGTAAGCTACCATCTTTCTTTCTCACAAACAACACCGGAGCACCCCAAGGTGAAACACTAGGGTGGATAAACCCTTTCTCTACCAATTCCTCTATCTGCTTTTTCAACTCAGCAAGCTCGGCGGGAGCCATCCTGTAAGGAGCTTTGGACACCGGTCCAGCACCAGGCACTATGTCTATAGGGAACTCTAATTCTCTCTCAGGAGGTAGGCCACTAAAATCAAACTCTCTAGGGAAAACCTCCAAGAATTCCCTAACAACTGGGATCTCCTCTATCCCTTCTTCTACCTCAGCCCGAATAGAGAAAAAGACTAGAAACCCTTGACATCCACACTCCAAATATCTCTCAGCCTAGGCAGTAGTCATAAAGGATAACTCTGCTCCTACCCTAGGTATGGTCCCACAAGCAAGTAAGGAAATGGTTCGGTGTTCACAATCAAGTATTGCATTATTCGTAGCCAACCAGTTCATACCAATAATCAAATCAATTTCATGAAAAGGCATACAAACCAAATCAAGAGTGGTATGACAATGGTTAAATTGGACAGTGACATTTAAACAGGTATGGGAAGTAACCACGTGGCCTCCAGTGGGTGTAATGACAGACAAGTCAAAGGGCAAGACACTAACAACCAGACCCAATTTCCTCACACAATCATAAGATATAAACGAGTGACTAGCACCCGAATCAAACAGAGCAACTACAGGAAAGCCATTCACTAACAGCGTACCTCAGATCAAACTGGGAGATGCGCTGGCTTCCTGCTGTGTAAGGGCGAACACTCGGCCCTGGGTCTGTGGTCTAGGAGGAGGCGCTGTCGCCATCTAAGGACAGTGTCTAGCAATGTGCCCCGGCTTCCGACACTTGTAACATGTCACCGGAGACTGCTGGAAGGATGACTGGCCCCGAGGATGTGGCACACCTCGCTGCAGCTTTCTATTCCATGGCCCTCTGCCTCTCCTCTTAGTACTAGGGGTCAAACTAGAACCCTCTTCTGGTTTCGGCCTCTTCAAATCCGGAACCCTCTTCTGACTAGCCGTAGTCGCAGTAGGCATAATGACTTGCAAGTTAGTCTCAATCACCTTACTGACCTCTACCAGAGTATTAAACTTTCTGATCCGCTGTGGAGTGACTCTATCGCTAATCAGGGGCCTCAAACCAGTCTCAAACTGCTCACATCTTCAGGGTTCATCATCATACCTCTGGAGGTAAGAGGAATACCTAGACAACTCTATGAACTTGGCCACATACTGATCCACAGTCATCTTATCCGTCTGTCTTAAACTCATAAACTCCATCTCTTTCTTTTTCCTCACTGAACTTGGGACATACTTCTCATAGAATTCGACCAAGAAAGTCTCCCAAGTGATCTGTATGTTCTTGGTCTCCATCAGGGGTTTCGCACTCTCCTACCATCTATCAGCTTCCTTCTCTAGCATAAAGGTGGCTAGTTGGGCTTTCTGCTCAGTGGTACAATCCATCACTGAGAATATCTTCTTAAGCTGCATGACCCAAGCCTTCGCCTTATCCGCATCCAATTCCCCGTCAAATGAGGGTGGATTGTTCTGCCTAAACTATTTCAATACTTTTTGGATAGGCGTCTGGGTCTGTGGAGCAGCAGGCTCCTGGGGAGGTACAGGTGGAATGCTGGATGTAGATGGTTGAGGTCCAGGGGCATCTCTTCTGGCTTCTTCTTGCCTAGCCAGGGTGTCTTGCAAATGCATGATCATATCATGCTGCTGCTGGGCAATGTACCTCTGTTGCTCCAGCATCTCTTTGTGCTGGCCCATCATGGCCTCATACCGGTCTAGTCTATCCATGATGGCCTGCAGAGGATCCTTAGTCTCAATAGGAACCTCTGGCTCATCTCTCTGAGCCCTGGGCAGTCTGCCTCTACCTCTACCCCTGCCCCGTCTAGTCTCAACCATGTCTGAAAGAAAATAGCAATCCTCAGTTCACAACACCATCATAACATATATGCATAAGGATGCTATAACTTCCATGACCATTCACACCAAACACAAGCAATTCACATACTTCAAGAGCCTAACATTAAGGAAAAGTGCCTGAACCATTGCTCTGATACCAAAAATGTGACACCTTAAACTACTACCGCTACCTAGCCTCTCAATAGGCTCAGTTCCACATGATTTCCAAAGAATCACTACTCTTCCATGGCATTTGCATGCTATGAACCGGGGTTTCATATACTCATCTTTTGCCCTGTGGGTCCTGTGAACCCATCATTCATCTTCTTTACTCAAACTCCACTTATACACCTCATACATAGCATAAAACAAACCATAAGCCACAGGTATAGAGCCAAAAACCAGAAAAATGCACTTTTCTCCCTTGTGCCCAAAAGTCATACTTTGGCTCTAACTTTGGAAACTCATGAGAAATTGTAGAAAAATGGGAATTCAGCAAACTTTAGCTTTCTAGAAAGCTCTAAGTGGTAAATTTACAATAAAAATCATTTCCAATCAAAATCTCAGCATGTGGACCATGTTTGACATCGAAAATGGGAAGAAGGTCTGGCTGTCACTGTTTCTAGTGCAGCTTTCTATCATGACTTTCGAAAATTCATAACTAAATCCACAAAAATCCAATCTAGGCACATTATACCAATTTAGAAAGCTACAGATGTCTACTAGAGGAAAAAAATAAGTTCCGATCCGTTCCGTAGCCCCTACATCCCGAAAATCGATGGAATAGTGACGGGGGTCAGGAGAGCTCCCTGATGCTGATACAGAACTTCAGTCGATTTAATCTCTCTCTACAGACCTCCGATTTGGGTGCTTTTAGTTCCTATAAGTCACTGTGGTGGTCTAGTTTATGTGTATAAAATTTTACCCCATTTGGAATCCATTTGGTCTAAGAATGCCACAGATTTCATTTTCTGGTTTATATGAACAGTACATGACCAATTCCTTGAATTTTCCCAAATTCAACAATTCCCCAAATATTCTCTAAACCTCCGAATATTACCCACTTTAGCTTCTCAAGAAGCTTTCTACAAATTCTAGAGGCATGCCAAATTTCATGGCAAACGGAGCTCATCCAGTCATACTTTGACGGAGCTCTCAAATTTCTCGATTTTGGCACCCCAAAGGTCCAAAACGGGTCCACATAGCCTCTCACACATTCTCACTCCACATGGACAAGTTTAAAAGCATAAAACTAGTATATCTAACATGTCCATATGATCCAAATCATCATACATCAAAATCTCGCTATGCTATGGCCAATTATGCACTATTCCATACATGCAACAAAAGGGGTAAAACCTCATTTCTATTACTTTGGCTAATAACATAGTTCATACATCATCCTTTCATACATTTACATTAGTTACAACCCTTACAACTCAAAAATAGTGGGCACATCTTCATTTGGCACCACTTTACATCATATTTACATCAAAATATCAAAATAAAGCTAACATTTTCCTATACATGCTCCTAGGCTCCTTGGTGTGTGCTCGGTTCTCCTTGAGCTCCACCTAGATATTAGTTGAGAGGGGAAAGGGTGAGATTCAGGGAATCTCAGTAGCTCATGCACTCAATCTAGCAAGCAATCAAGGCATATAACAAGTCAAAGCATGTGAATAAGCACTTAGCCATTCTCAACTACCAACACACAATGTACATGCTATGGAAATCACAACAATGCCAAAAATGGGCTCCATGGACTTTTGGTCTAGCCTCACCCGAGTCTAGGGACTTTCGGATGGCCTCACCCGAGTTTAAGGACTTTTGACTTAGCCTCACTCGTTTGAGACTTTTGGCCTTGTCTCACCTATCTCAAGGGACTTTCGGCTTCACCTCACCCATCTCAAGGGACTTTCGGCACTACCGCACCCGAGCAATTCTCACATTTCAACATACAAGCATATTGGCATCAATGCATCAAAGCTATAGCATATGGCATATTCCATACAATAAGTATATATATATCATACAATGACTATCATATCCAAGAATGCAACAAGAAAGAGTGAAAGGGAGAGCAACCTTATGAGCCAAAGCCAACACTAGCTTTTCCTTTCAATTTCTCCTCTCCCTCTTTAGGTTCACAATCACACCTTGATGGAGGTGTTTCTCTTGAGCCTAGACACACAAAAGCATGCAATTACTCTCTTATAATTTAACTCAAAGCAACCCTTCTATCACATACAAACCTAGGGTTCTCTCTCTCTCTCTAGAATGCCATCAACCCTTTCTCTCTCTCAAGCTCCCATGGTAGTGGAAAATCACATTTTCAAAGAAAACACAAGATTCAAAAGAGTTTTCCACTTTCCCTCTTCTGACCCATGCCCAAAATCCGTCCATTTTCACAAACAAAACCGCAGAAAGAGAGGGCAAAGGGAGGGGATCAGAGTTCTAAAGAGAAATGGGAGAAATTTCCTTACCTTTCCCTTGATCTTCCTCTTTCTCTTGATCTCTCACACTCTCTTCACCTCTTTCTCTCTTTGGGTCGAAGCTTAGGGCAGATATGAGTTTGGGCGTTTAATGAAGTCTGATTCTCGCTATTTACTCTCTTTCGGACCGACCCTCACTACGGCGAAAATTAACCTTCGCTATAGCGAGCTCGTGTAATCTTGCTTCGCTATGGCGAGGTGTAACCTTCGCTATGGCGAGATCGCGTCAGTTCCATTCGCTATGGCGAGATCGCGTCAGTTCTATTCGCTATGGCGAGATTTACCACTCGTTATGGCGAAATCGCGTTAGTTCCAGACTTCACTCTCGCTATGGCGCATGCTACAGCGAGCTGCCCCCTGGTTTCTATATGGACTGCTGCCAGCACTCGCTATAGCTAGAATCGCCTTCGCTGTTGCGAACTAGCTCTCTCGCTGTAGCGAGACCATTTCTCGCTATTGCCAGAGGACTTGGCAAAATTTTCAGATTTCGAATTTTCCTAACTTTCACTTTCTTTCTCTTCCCTTTTCTTTTCTTTTTCCCGGTTGTTATAGGTTCTGTGTGTTGTGGACGAAGGGGATGGAATGGACGAATGATGTCGCGAAAAAAATGGAATGTGCGAATGGAGGGTGCTGGACGTGAATGGGAATGACGTGAATAATTTGATTCTCCCTTTCCACGTGCTCAGCTTTAATTTTCACTTGCCCCTCTTCCCATTCCAATTGTCTGAAGCCTTCTTGTTTTCCTTCTTTTCTTATGTGAATGTGGGTCCCACTTCATCTTATATTATAGTTTATTCCACATGCATGCTTTTCCAGCTCCAGCTCTAGCGTTTTCATTCAAACCAGAATGTGGCTTTTCTTCAATTCATACAGCTCTTCCACATCGTTTCTTTCCTTCGGCCAGCTCCTCTCCATTTCCTGTTTGTGTGTATTTGTAGATTCTGCTCACTTGTTTTGGAATCACGCCTTGCCTTCATTATCAACCAGAACTTCCAGCAACTTCTTCTTCTTCTCTTCACAGACCAGAACCTGCGGCTCTTTGCATGTTCCAGCCTTCATTTGTTCGTGTTTTTCTTCATGCAGCTTCTGTACAAGCCTCACTCGAGGTTCTCTTCTTGCTTTGCTTGAGTTTGTGAGCTGCTTCTGCTCTGTTTCAGCTCGTCTAACTTGCATAACAGCTACCCAAGCTTTGCTTTCGTGTAATCTGTAACTTCTCCAGCTCATGCATCCTTTGTTTCTACTCCTTACTTCTTTCCACGCAGCTGCCTTTATAATGTTCCCACGTTATTCAGCTTATGCATTCACATCATTTTTTTACTCACCTCGTAGCTTCTTTTGCTCGTGTTGCCTGAGCTTCATTCTCTCTGCTTCTGCGTTGTTCTTCCACGTACGATGCTTCTTCTTTGTGTGTCTCAGCCCATACTTCCTTTCTCCTAGCTTCAGTCCCCCAACGTGTGGCTGTCTCATGCTTCGTGCTTTGTTTCTCCTGCCCCACGTTGTAGCTGGTTCTCTTCTCATTCATTTGCTAGAGTTTCTCAGCTTTTTTTTTTCTTCACACATTCTGCACTTCTAATGTGCTGCTCTTCGTTTTCTTCTCTGTTTTGCTCAACTTCTTCACGTGACTGTCCAGCCCTCCTTCTTTCTGTTCTGGAGTTGCTTCCTTGAGCAAAGCCATGTGCATCCTAGTCCTTCCTAATATATTCATCCAAAGATCCATGCATGTTAACTTCAACTCCATTCCTTCTTCAAATAAATTTCCTCCTTTAAATTCCATTGTCCAAAATCTGCATAAAAACAAAGGAGAAAAAATCACAAGGTTCATTTAAAATGATTTATGCAATTAAAATCAATTATTTGCACTTAAATTCTTAAAGTGTAGAAAATGGCTACAAAATCAATTTCCACCTAAGTAAATCCATTAAGCCTTATTTAACTATTAAAATGCTTAAGCCAAGGGAAATAAAATGTATAAAAATCATGCTTATCAATGCACATAAAACCCTAAGCTTTGTATCTTGAATTCTAATGGCTATTTCATGGTTTTCTTTGTATATTCTTATTTTTCCTCCATCAAATACCTAAGATTCACCCTTGGTTCGGTTGAAAACTTAACTCCCTAGGGTAGACCATATGTAGGTCGAAGTGGAGAAGAAAGGGAGTTCAACATAGCTACCATAGAATGCATTTTTACCTTATTTTCTTGCTTAGTTTGACTTGAATCTTGCTTTCTCCGAGGTCTTCTCTTCAAATCCAAAATTTCCCTTAAACATGTCCCTTGATTCATATTTACAAACCTCATTTTAATCCAAGGAAACAAAGGAAAAGGGAGGAGAGGAGGTGTGGATGAAGAAAAGTAAGGAAAATCACCACGAAAACATACCTGAAGCTTGGTTTTCTTCCTCTCTTGGGCACCTCTCCCTTAGGGTTTTCATTCTGATTTGGGGCTAGAAAATCTAAAGTGAAATGAAGCAAGTGTGAGACGCCACCTATATATAGCTAGGGTAAAAGGACTTTATCAAAAATTTCAATTTTACCCTTCGTACTTTGCATTTTCATTTCTCCTTCATTTTATCTCTTTTTTGAGAACCATCTTTTTTATTATAAAATTTAGGTTCCAAATTAAGAAAAATGCCTTTGGAATCACTCCATTCAGAGTTAAAATCTTTCCAAATGAATCCGTCAAAGTTCAAGCACATCAACATTAGAAAACGTCCACCGGAGGGGATTTAACTGTCCCGGGGCTTCCTATGATTTTCAGGGCCTTTGAGAACCCCAAAGAACTCAAAACTTTGGTTTAAAAATCCCTCCTGTGTCAATTCCAAAAATTGCCCAAAATTACGAAAATGCCATTACGTGTTTTGTAGGTTTTCCGTCAAAATTTATTTTTTCATTTTAGCTCCAATTTTCCTTCTATCTAAGGCTAGAATTCTCATTTTTATGAGGCTAGAATGTTGCTTAAATGTTTTGGGACCTTAACTAATTCATTTCGGGGGACTTGCTTTGAAAACATGCCTATTTCCGTCATTTAACGAAAACTGGACATTATAGTATGTATGGTTGAATTATGAGAAATATAACACTCAATTTTTGTAAAAACAATAGAAATGGGCTAAATATAAAAGAGAGTCCTTTAAAATGAATCCATTAAAACCAAATAAAATTAGAATAAAATTTTAAATATTAAAAAATGAGGATCCAAAGCTTAGGGTGCCCAGAAACAGGAGCCAAAGTGGTTAAAGAAAATTCTGACGAAATGTAATGGCATTTTCATAATTTTGGGGAACTTTTAAAAAATTCAAATAAGGGATCTTTAAATGAAAAAATTAAGTTTCTCAAGGTTCTTAGAGGCCTTAAAAACTATAAGAACCCCTAAAACAGTTAAAATCCCTCTGGTTTACGTTTTAGAATATCAGTAAACCCGAACTTTGACTCTTTCATTTGGAAAGGTTTTAGACCTAATTTGAGTGATTCCAAAGGCTATTTATAGGTTAGAGAACCTAAATTTTATGATAGACAAGATGGTTTTTAAAAAAGAGTTGAAATGAGCCTAAAATGTAAAGGCTAAGAATGAGAGACAAAATTGGCATCTTAAAAAGCTTCTTAAAAATCCCTAGCTATATATAGGTGGCATCCCACTTCTTCCTCATATTTGGCATACCTAAATTCTATCTAAAACTAGGGAGAAGTTTTGCAAAGAGTAGCACACAAGAGGGAGCTTCAAAGGAGAAGAAAAAATTAGGGAAAGGTATGGAAAATCAAGGAATTTCTTGCTCCTTCGTTGAACTTGTTCCCCTTCTTCTCCTCTTTCTTTCCATGGTTTTGGTGTATGATTTGGATCTATTTTAAGCCATGTCTAGAGGGGAGAAGTTCAAAATTTCAAGGAGGAGTGAAAGCAATGATGAAAGCTCTTTAAAAGGTTAAGGAATCAAGGTATTTCCATGCCTTTCCTTGCTTCTTCTTTCTTGTTCTTCTATAAATAGTTTTGGCCTCATATAGAACAAGTAAAAGGGAGGAAAATCTGACCTAAACCAAGCATGAAACCTAGGTTTTTAAGGGTAAGGAACAAGTAGATGCAAAGATATTCCAAAAAGAACCATTAGTTTTCAAGTGTCCAAAACCTAGGGTTTTCTTTACACCTTGGTATGTATGAAGCTTTCTAGTGATATTTCTAATTGTCTACAATTATATATAAGTTCTTGAGATGCCTAAAAAGCCTCACATGTGCCATTTCCTTCAAGAAAACAAAGCTAACTCCATGGGTCCATAAATGGGTATATGTCTCGGCCAAGCATGGTTCTTGTGCCTAGGGAGAGTTTTAAATTTTTCTAAGGGTACAAAGGGACTAAATATGATAAAAGAACATCAAAGGAAGGCTTGTAAAAAATTTAGAAGCCTTGGTTTGGGTGATGGAAGGTTAAGCTCTATAATACAACATAAAGAAATAACTTGTTCCTAGGCTCTTGGAAGTGAGTTTGTAATGACTCCAAGAGGCTTAAATGGAGTCAAGAGACCTAGATGGAAAGAGAAAATGGAGTCAAGACCTTGAATTCTAGCACTTGCTTAATTAGGTCTTATATGAAGCCATTATGTAATCATAGAACAAAGTGAGTTTCCATAGAGAGTGTGTGATGCTAGAGCTTGCTTCCATGATGTAATTGTGTCCTATTTGATATGTTTAGGCTAAGAAAATCAAGCTTTACCTAGTTGCAAGTGTGTGGCCGAAAAGGGGAAGGAATAGCTAGAGAAAAAGTGTGTGAATCTTGCTTCAAGGTAGCTTTCTAAGCTTTCTCACATGCATAGCTTGGTTGTTTTCTTGTCATTGAGTGCTTGTATGTGTGTTTAAGCCATGAGAAATGTTTCTAGCCAATGCTTACATGTTATGGTACCATTATGTTTCTTGAAATGTGTTTATAATTGTATTATAGCTTGCATGGGTTTGATTGTGCCAAAAGTCCCTTAGCAAAGGTAAGAATGAGCTAAAAGTCTCTAGAAATGGGGGAGACAAGGCCAAAATTCTCAAGAAGAGTGAGGCTTAGTAAAAAATCCTTTAAAAGTGGGTGAGGCAAATCCAAAAGTCCCAAGAAAAATGGATGAGGTTAGACCAATGCCTTTGAGAGCTTATGCTTATTATGTATGAGTTTATGTGACAAGAAAAATGCTTTATACATGTTTACTAGTTGCTTGAATATCATGCATGCATTCTTTGACATGTTTTAGCATCCATTATGTATGTTTGAAAGGGTTAAGAGCTATTAGGATTCCTTGAATCTCACTCTTCACTCACATATGTCTAACCATGTCTAAGTGAGCCAAGTAGACAAGAAAATAGAAGCCAACAAGCATGAGAAGCAAGGTGAGATTGAGCTCCATGGTAATTTGGATCATTTGGCATACTTTTATACATGGCATTTATGTTTTTAGACTTGTTCATGTGGTGGTGGAAAGTGTAGAAGAACATTTTGGTGCTTGAAATGCCCATTTTGAACTTTAATTTTGACTAAATGGTATGCTGAAAAAAAGTATGACCAAATAAATGAGTTTTTTCATGAAACTTGGCCAACAAGTAGGTCTCATCTAGAGCTTTTCATAAAGCTAAAGAGCACTCAATTTAGGGCTCTAGAGAATTTATTATGATTTTTTAAAGTTAGCCAAATTATACAGAAATAGCATGATTACTATTCATTTAGTTAGTTTGCTTCTCTGTCACACATGGGTCAAACGAATTCATAAACTAGACATCATAAGCTTTCTATAGCCACTGCAATTATCTCATTTAGAGTTTTATAGAGAGAGATATGAATTTTTGAAGTTGTATCACTATACCAGTAATGCTGCCTAACCTATGTTACTATTTTATCAATTTCCAGTGGCTTAAGCTACTACATTGGTTTGAAATTATTTTTAGTTGTAAGTAGACATCCACAAATTTCTAGAATAGTATGGTTTGCTTGATTTTTATTTTTTTATAATTATTTATGAATTTTTGAATTTTGTATTAAAAAATTGAATCTTGAACCTGAGAGCAAATCGTGAGTTTTGTATGATGTAGCTTCAAACCCAAAATGAATGAGATTAAATATAGTGTGTATGACTTGAATGGATGTGTTATGACTAAAAAATGATGTTGATGAATTTACAAAACACAATTAATTCCATTAATTTAATGCCTTTTCATGAGAAACGTCTGCTCTTTTACATGATTATGCTCCAATCCATATGAAATGCATTCAAGTGGATAATGAGACCATGGTAAAATAGCTAAAAGGTCAAGGTATTACAAGAAATGTTCCTAGCCATTGCTTACATGTTATGGTACCATTATTTTTCTTGAAATGTGTTTGTGTGTAACACCATAATGTCTTAACCTCAATTACTCTCCCTCTAGGCTCAACTTCATATGATTTCCAAAGAATAAGTACAAACTGTGGCATTTTCACGCTATAAAATGGAGTTTCAAACACTCATATTTTTCCTCATGGGTCCCTTGAACCTATCATTCACATTATCTACTCAAAATCTATTTATACAACTTATACATAGCATAAAACAACCCATGAACCACAGATATGAAGCCAAAAACCAAGAAAGTGCAATTTCTTAATTGGGTCCAAAAGTCATATTTTTGGCTCTGATTTTGGAAAATCACAACTAATTATAGAAAAATTGGAATTAATCAAATCATAGCTTTATGGAAAGCTCTAGGAGTTAGCTTTACATTAAAAATAATTTCCAATGACAATCTCAGTGTTTGGACCATATTTGATATCGAAAATGAGATAGAGGTCCAGCTGTCCCTGATATTGGTGCAGCTTACTGTCATGAACTTCAATAATTTATAACTAAATCCAAAAAAATTTAATCTGGGTAAAATATACCAATTTAGAAATCAACAGATGTTAACTAGAGGAGAAAAATAAGTCTAGATCGGTTTAGTAGCCCTTAGACCTTGAAAACTGATGGAACAGTAACGAAGGTCGGATGGCTTCCCTAATGCTGATACAGAATTTCAGAAGGTTCGTTCTCTCTCTACAAACCTATGATGTAGGTTCTTCTAGTTGTTATAGGTCACTATAGATGTCTAATTTATTATTATAAAATTTCATGACAATTAGACTCCATTTGGTTCATGAATGACATAGATTTATTTTCGAACCAGTTACACAGTACCATGACCAAATCATCAAAATTTCCTAACTTCAACAATTTGCCAAATATTCCCTAGACCTCTAAATATTACCCACTTTAGCTTCCCAAGACACTCTCTACAAACTCTAGAGGCATGCTAAATTTCATATCAAGAAGAGCTCATTTGGTCATACTTTGACGTAGCTCACAAATTTGGCAGTTTTGGCACCCAAAATGGTTCAAAGTAGGTTCAAATGGCCCCCCACATGTTCTAACACCTCATAAATAAGTTTTAAAGAACAAACATAGTATATATGAAATTTCCAAGTAACCTAAATTATTATACATTTCAAAATCACTATGCTACGGGCCAAAATACACTATCGCATACAATCCACAAAAGGGGCAAATCCCACATTTTCATTGCTTTGGCTCTCTACATAGTTTATACTTCATTTTTCTATACTTTTATACTTGCTACAATATTTAAATCTAAAAAATAGTAGGTACATATTCATTTTAGCACCTCTTTACATCAAAAGAACCAAAATAAACTAACATCTATCTAAACATGCTCCTAGGCTCCTTGGTGTGCACTTGAATCTCCTTGAGCTCCACCTAACATGTTAAGATGGGAGAGGGAAGGGGGTGAGATTCATGGAATCTCAATAGCTCATACACTTATTCAAGGAAGCAATCAAGGCATATAAACAAGTCAAAGCATGCAAATAGGTATCTAACCATTCACAATCATACAATATATGATTTACATGCCATGGAAACCATATCAATGTCGAGCATGAGCTCTAGGGACTTTTGGTCTAGCCTCACCCAATTTTAGGGACTTTTAGATGGCCTCACCTTGGTTTAGGGACTTTTGACTTGGCCTCACTCAGTTATGAGACTTTTGGCCTTGTCTCACCCAGCCTCAGGGATTTTCGGCTCTACCTCACCCATCTCAAGGGACTTTTGGCACTACCTTACCCGAGCAATTTTCACAATCCAACACATAAGCATATTGGTACCAATGTATCAAGGCAATAACATATAGCATGTCTCACACAATAAGCATATACACAAGCATACAATGACTATTACATCTAAGAATGCAACAAGAAATAGTGGAGAGCTACCTTATAAGCCAACACAAGCCTTCCTTTTCAATTTCTCTTCTCCCTTCTTGGTTTCACAATCACAACTAGATGGAGGTGTTTCTCTTGAGCCTAGACACAATAAAGAGTATGGAATTATTCACAAAGCTAGGAAGTTCTTTAGCAAACCTTACAAAGCATATATTCACTAACTCTTCTTCTCTCTCAAGCTCTCAAGTTGGTAGAACCAACATATTCCACTTTCCCTCTTCTGACCCATGCCTAAAACTTAACTAAGTTAACAGCCAAAAGCATAGAAAGAGAGGGAAAAGAGAGAAGAACAAGATGCTAAGAAGAAAAGAGAGGAAAATCTCAAGCTTACTTACTTTTTCTTTGTTCTTCCTTCCTTCTCTTGGTCTCTCTCTCTCTCTACGCCCCTTTTCTCTCCTTTGGTCGAAGCTTAGGTTAGATAAAAGAGAAAGAATGAATTGGGATGTTTTAAGAAGTCAAATTCTCCCTTTTTACGCTTTTCTAGACTAGCCCTTGTTATAGCAAAGCACGTATCAGTCCCAGACCCCTGTTTTTGCTATGGTGCGCGCTACGGTAAGTAGCTCCCTGGTTTTTGTATGGGATGCCCGCACTCGCTATAGCTAGAAGAATTCTCGCTATAGCAAATAGGTACCTTCGCTATAGCTAGACCATTTCTCGCTATAGCTAGAAGACTTAAAAAAATTTCAGGACTTCGAAAATTTTCAGTTTTCTTCTTTCTTTCTTTTTTCTTTTCTTTTTCTGGTTGTTACATTGTGCATGCAATATGGCTTAAATAGGTTTGGTAATACTAAAAATCCCTTAGCATGGATGAGGATAAGCCAAAAGTCTCTAAAAATGAGTTAGACAAAGCCAAAAGTCTCAATAAATGTTAGACTAAGTTAAAAGTCCCTTAAAAGTGGGTGAGGCAAATCCAAAAGTCCTAAGAAAGTTAGGTGAGGCTAAACCAATGCCCTTGAGAGCCTATGTTTGCCATGTATGAGCTTCTATGACAAGGAAATTGCTTTATGTATGTTCACTGGTAACTTAAATGTCATGCATGCATTCTTTGACATATATATACATCTATTATATATGTTTGAAAAGGTAAAGAGCTATTGGGATTCTTAAATCTCACTCTTCTTCATTTTCCATCTAACCATGTCTAGGTGAAGTTCAAGGAAGCAAAAATGGAAGCCAAGGAGCATGATATGCAACACTTTGACAATAGAATAGTTTCTAATGTAATGTAATGTTAAAGTATGTATATATGACTAGTTTATTGCATGTAAACCATTGATAATGTTTAAAAGTATGTGAATATCATGTATGAATGAAAGTTGGAACTAAATGTATGCTTACATTAGTTTTTGTCACCCATGAGCCTTTGTTTGCATGTGTATAAATGCATGTGGTATGGTGAGATTGAGCTCCATGATGATTTGAATCATTTTTCATGCTTTCCTAGGCTATTTTATGCTTTTAGACCTACCTAAATGGTTGTGGAAAGATGAAAAGAGCATTTGGTACATATAGAACCCATTATGGACTTCAAAACTGACCAAATCTTGAGTTGAACCAAAGTCTAACCAAATCGATGAGTTTTTGCATGAAATTTGGCTAGTAAGTAGGTCTCATATGGAGCTTTTCATAGATTCAAAGAACACTCAAGTTGGAGCTTTAAAAATTTATTATGATTTTTCAAAGTTAGCCAAATTATGTAAAAATAATATGTGCACTATTTATATGGTCAGTTTGCTTCTCTGTGTTACATATGAATCAAATAAAATCCAATGCTCATAAACTTATATAGGTATAAACTAGACATCATAATATTTCCATAACCACTGAGATCACCCCATTTGGAGATCTATAGAGGGAGAAACAAATTTTTAAAGATGCATGATAGTACTAGTAACGTAGCTCGACCTTTGGTATTGTTCCATCAATTTTCATGGGTTAAATGCCATTTTCTTGACCTAAAACTATTTGTATCATTATTTAACATCTATAGCTTTCAAGAAGGCTATCATATGCATGATTTTGAGTTTTCTAAAATTAGTTATGAATTTTCAAAATTCATACTAGAAATCTAGACATGCCAACCCAAGAGCAAACTTTCATTTTTCTGGTGCATGGCTCAAAATCCATGATGCATGAGATAAATGATGATGTTTATGATATTTATGGATATGTTATGGATAAAAAGTGATGTGGATAAGTTCACATAGTCCCTAAAGCTATGAATCATATATATGGTCTCCCAATTATTCAATTATCCATGAATGAAAACACATGCTTTCTTACAAATGTTATTCAATATGTGTGACATGGATTAGGATAGACAATGAGACCACTGTGTAAGAGCCAAGAGGGTAAGGTATTACAATTGGAGTTTTGAAGTATGAAGATTTAGATGATGGAAAAGGAATCAATTAAAAAGCTTTAGAATACAAGTTAGGCCACCTAGGGTTTCACTTGTACCTTAAAGGTTTTTGAACTCTAGGAAGATGTTTTAAGCTACCTAAGGTCAATCTTGAACTAGAAAGGAATTAAGGAACCTCTAATGTGCCAAATTCTTAAGAGAAATAACAAAACTCCATTAGGCTCTCATATGGACATAATCTTAGCCTAAGACAGGAAGTGGTAGCTAAGGAGTTGTTTCAATAATTCTAATATTACAAGTAGTTTAGATATCAATTATAAACACTAATTGAACCATTAAATTAAATTTAGAAGTCTTATTTTGAAAGGTGAAATTTTAGGGTTCAATTAGGTCTAAGGAAGCAACTTGGTATTAGACTTCTTTAACCATGCATATAATGGCTCTAATAGCTTTTATTAAAGTCATATGGCTCATATCAAGTGAAATTTTAGGGCCAAGAAGTTGAATTATAAGAGTTGTTTCATAAGGCATTCAAATAGGTCATATGTACACCTAAAACCCTAGTTTGCATATATAAGTCTACTATAAGTATGAATATGGTTTCATTAATTATGTTGTGCTCTAGTTGGTGTGTTTAGGTCAAACAAGTCAATTTACATCCAAGTGTGGGTGTAGGGTCGTGGAAGAAGAAAGAGACACCAAGGGGAACCAATTGGAATTTTTGTGTCAAGGTAGCTTTTCCTTCATTCTTGTATATGTATACTTAGTTTGCTTTAGTGTCTTAGGATTGCTTATATGTAATGTTTGCAAATTATGTATATTGTTGATTGCTTGATGATCATAAGAAATTGCATCACATTCACTTGCATTTGGGATTGGATTAGCTCTTGATGGATGAGGTTGTACTAAAAATCTCTTGAAAATTGGTAAAATGAGGCCAAAAGTCCCCCAATATAGGTGAGGATAGGCCAAAAGTTCCAATTGTGGGTGAGGCTAACTAAAAGTTCCTAGATGTTGGGTGAAGCTAAACCAAAAAAGTTCCTAGCACATAAGATTATTTTTTATAAAGACATGGGATCCCTAGAGCATGAATATGATTTAACTAAGGTTGTATAACATGTATACTTGCATCTTCAAACTTGAGTAAACTATATGTAATACCATAACTATATTGGACTCAATTTATAGCATAAATAACTTATGGCATTTATTTGCATGAAATTCACACTTTTGGTAGTGGAAATAATTGACATTGAATGCTCAAATAATTCATTCTTGCCTTTAGGGACCGTATGTGTAATATCTGGTTCACTGAAAACAAGAAAACGTGAGAAATGTAACATATGGTTTCTCCGTAAATGAATGAAATTCACCAGATACAAAAGGAAGTCCCTCAAAATGAATTAGTTGAGGTCCCAAAAAATTTGGGAAGCATTCTAGACTCCAAAAAATAAGAATTCCAGGCTCAGACAGAAAGAAAAAAGGAGCTAGAATAAAGAATTGAATTTGAATGAAAGGTTGATGAAACGTAAGGGCATTTTTGTCATTTTGAACAAATTTTGGAATCTTTACAGAAGGGGCTTTTAAATGAAAGTTTTGAGTTCTCTAAGGTTCTCAAAGGCCTTGAAAACAATGGGAAGTCTCTAGATAACTAAAGCCTCTCCAGTGGACATTTTCCAGCGTTGGTTGACTCGAACTTTGACAAGTTCATTTAGGAAGGTTGTTAATCCAAGTTAGATGAAACCAAAGGCATTTTATGAATTAGAAGTTTTATGATGGAAAAGATAGTTCTAAAAAAGGAATTAAGATTACACTTGACCACCTTTTCCAAGCTTCCATTTGCAGAAAAATGGGTAGCCATGGTGTGACATTAAGGGGGGAGATAGAGAAGAAGTTTAAGCTTTCATTTAGGTAAGTAAACGGCCCCGTTTCATCCCGCACTAGTTAGGAAAGTTGTTCTTCTATCTAAGAGCTCTTTAATGATGGTTTTCTTTTCCTAAGAATGTGAATATTGAGGTCTAACCCAATCCAAAAAGGAACTCTTTTCAAGAAATCAATCAATGAAAAATAATCGATACAAAGAGAGCTCTATTTTAAGGTAAGACTTCACTTGAAACACTTGCAAAATCTTGTGTTTTCAAGCCATTTAAGCTTCAATCTAGAGAGAGAAAATGAGGAGGAGAGTTTTTTGTTATGTTTTCTTGATAGAACCAAGGGTTATGGAGTGTGAGGATTAAGAATATACAACTAGAATTGAAAAAGGAGCTTTAGAACGCAAGTTATGGAATTTAGGGTTTTGATTGCACCTTAAACTCTACCATGAACCTTAGCTATAGTTTATGATGTTTAAGTGTTCATATAAGTTCCTAAGACACCAAGAGAGCTTCCTACATGATTCTCCCATCAAAGGAAGAAAAGAAACTTTAAGGATGCCAAGAAAAGTATATGCTTTGGCCTAGAGTGGAAATGACACCTAGGGTTAGTTTTAATTTATTCTAAGCTTATTTTTTAGTCATGTATGATGGGAGAGTATGGGAGGAAGCCTTAGAAAAATTTTAGAAACCATAAAAAGTGAGATGGCCTTGTATGTTCCATATTATGGCTTAAAGAAGCAACACCTAGCTAGGCTCCTTGATTTAATTGTGTGATGACTCCAAGGGGTTTAAATGGAGTCAAGAATCATAAATGAATAGATAGAATAGATCCAAGATGATATTTTCCTAAGGTTGCTTCGTTAAGTGCTTTATGAAACCATAAAAGAGCCTTATAAGTCACCTAGCTTTTCTAGTGAATGTGTGGCCTTAGAATGTAATTCAAGAGTATAATTAGCTTCCATATGATGTGTTAAGGCCAAAAGAAATTATCTCCACCTCCTTGTGTGTGTAAGGTCAAGGGAGAGGACTCAAGGCTCAAGGAAAAAGTGTGCTTGTATGGTGAAGGTAGCTCTCTCCACCTTCTCTCATGCATAAATGTGTGCTTACATTATCTTTAGACGTGTGTATGTGTGTTTTAAACCATGAAAAATATTTTAGTATGATTTCATATGCCATGGTATCATGATGATAATTTATGTATGCAAATGATGTTTTATATGCTTGCCTTAGTTTGCTTGAGTGTGGGGAATGTAACATCCAGTCCTTCCGTAAACGTGAAAAACGCAATGTTTGGTTTCTCCGTAAACAACAAAAATAGACCAAATACAAAAGAAAGTCTCTGAAATAAAAGGAATTGGGGCCAACTAAAATTATGATAAAATTTTAAATATTAGAAAATGAGGACTTGAGCCTTGAGTTACCCAGAAATCAAGGCCCGAGTGATTCGAAAAATTTGTCAAAAGGCCAGTAGCATTTTTGTAAATATGGACACTTTTTGAAAAACACACAGGAGGGCTTTTTAAATGAAATTTTTGAGTTCTTCGGGGTTCTCAGAGCCTTTAAAAACCATGGAAAGTCCTGGGACAGCTAAAGCCCCTCCGATGGACGTTTTCCAACGTCGGTGTGCCCGAACTTTGACGGATTCATTCGGGAAGGTTTTAGCTCCAATTTGATTGATTCCAAAGGCATTTTTCTTAACTAGGAACCTAAATTTAATAATGGAAAAGACAGTTCTCAAAAAAGAGCTAAAATGAAGGAGAAACAAAAATGCAAAGTATAGAGGACAAAATGGGAATTTTTGAAAAGTGTAACTTATTCCCACCTATATATATGATGCACCCTTCTCCTCCCTTCATTATGAAAGACCATGTTCTGCCTAAAACTAGAAGGAAATCCTAGGGGATGAAGCTCACAAGAAGGGGAAGAAAAGGAGGAGAAATCAAAGGCTTAAGGTATGGAAATTAGTAGTTTTTCATGCTCTTTCTCTTCCAAACCTCTTCTCCTCCATTTTTCTTTGTTTCCTATGATTATAACGAAGTTTATAAATCTGTTTTAAGGGAGAAATTGAGGGGAAAGTTCGGATTTGAAGAGAGAAGCTCAAAGAACACAAGATTCAAGTGAGAAAAAGCAAGAAAACAAGGTAATTTCTCTTCCTATGGTTGTCATTTTTGGTCCCCTACTCCACCATTTCACCCCACTTGAGAAAACCCTAGGAGGAGATGATTTTTAGGCAGAACCAAGCATGAATCTAAGGAAAAATGGTGTGGAGATTTAGAATATGCAAAAGGAATTAACAAAAAACTATTAGATTTCAAGATGCAAGTTCTAGGGTTTCAATTGCACCTTGTAAAATCTGACTTTGTATGATGATTCCTAGGCCTAAGTAAAAGTTTAAATGAGCTCCCAAGATCTCTAAGAGGCTCCCCATATGCTTCTTCCCTTGAGAAAACAAAGAAAGCTCCACGAAACCCAATATGCTTCATAGCCTCAGCCTAGATGGGTTCTTCTAGCTAGGGAGAGTTTTAAATTTTTCTAAGGTAATTATTGAGTCATATTTGATGAATGAAAGTGAGGGGAGGCCTTGGAAAAAATTTAGAACTCATAAAAAGTGATTTGGTGTCTTAGGTTTCATATTATGACCTAAAGAAGCAACATGGTGCTAGGCCATTTGTTTTAATGAGGTGATGACTCCAAGAGGCTTAAAAGGAGTCAAGAATCATAGTTGAAAAGAAAGAATGAGGTCTAGAAATCATTTGAGGGTATTGCTTCATTAGGTGCCAATATGGACCATAATGGAACCTATAGAGCAATCTAGTGTTTCATTAAGTTGTGTAGCCTCAGAGAATGTTTCATAAACCTAATTAACTCCCAAAAATTGTATTTAGGCTAAGAGAAACCATCTCCACCAAATTGTAGGTGTGTGGCCAAAAGAGGAGGTTTAAAAGCTAAGGAAAAAGTGTGTGCTTGCATACAAGGTAGCTCTCTCTACCTTCTCTTATACATAGATGTGTGTTTAGCTTGTTTTAAAATGCTTGTATGTGTATTTTCAAGCTTTGAAAAGTATGCTAGCATGCCTTTATATGCCATGTTATGTTTTCAAATGATTACATGATATTTGTGTGAGTTTGCTTGAGTGTGGAGAGGCCAAGAACTCTTCCCTTTGGTGAGGATGAGCCAAGAACCCTTGAGCTTGGTTGAGACAAAGTAAAGAGTCTCCCAAAAGCAAAGTGAGCTCCCAAGAGTATGGTTGAGTCCAAAGTGCTCAAAGAATGGGTGAGGCAAGTCCAAAATCCATGAGAAGTGTGAGGACAATCTAAGCACTTGGTGAGCTCTTGAATGTCTTGTATGATTGATTCACATGCCAAGTTTGCTTTTAAAATGTCTATGACTTCTATTTCCTCCATGCATGCATTTGAAAAGCTTACTTTGCACATATTATGTATGATTGAATGGGAGATGAGTTATTGGGATTCTTTAAATCTCATCCCCTCCTCTCCAATGATTTAACATGGTAGGTGAACTAAGTGGATATGCTAATAGGAGCCAACAATACTAAAGGAAGGAGATTGACAAGCTTATACTTTATTTTGTCTATTTTGGAACCATAATAATGGTTCAAGATGTATATGATGTTGTATATGTATTATGAACCTTGAGACATATGTAGATATACTATTATGTGATGTTTAGATGTATGGAAATGATGTATGACTACTAGCACATGTTTTGAGTATAAAATGCCATGGTATGAGAATGTAAAGTTTGGTGATTATGTATATAAGTGTGGGTTGAATGGCCAAAATGAGATGCATGAGTTTTGGGACCATTTGGGCAGCTCACACAAGTCTTAAATATGCTTTTAGACTTGCCCAAAAGGTGCCAATACTAAGGGAAGATCATTTGGCAAAATTGGTACCTCATATGGAACTAAATTTGACCATAATGGAACCCTATGTCACTTTTTAGCCAAATGAGCTAGTTTTGATCTAAAATTTGGAATGAAATTAGGTCTCATTAAGAGCTTTATGAGAAGCTAAAGATCATAATTTTTGGAGGTCTACAAATATTTGATGATTTTTTGAAATTAGAAAATTTTATGGATTTGGTCTGCTGCACTATTCATTTAGTCTGAAATTGTTTTCTATCACACGAGGCCCAAACGATGTCCAATTGCCACAAAATTTTATACATAGAAATTGGGCAATCACAGTGACTTGTGCGTACTAGAGGTCTAGAGAGGGAGATATGAATTTTTGAAATTTCTGTCTAGTATCAGTGAAATTGTCCGACCAGAAGTACTGTTCTATTGAATTTCAGAGTCTAGGCTTGATGAAATGATCTAGAGATATTTTTCCTCTCTAGTTATCATTCACAGCTTTCCAGATTGGTATCATTTGCATGGATTGGAATTTTTTGGAATTAATTAGACATTTTCAAAGTTTTCTCCAGAATTCTATTACAGTTCCAGATTTTAGTCAGACCTCTGTAGCTTTTTGGATGTCAAACATCCTGGGTGATAAATATTATGACTTGGACATATTTTTAGTGTGAATTAGACATCCCAAGCTTTCCAGAATGACTAACATTGCATGGTTTTGATTTTTCTAGATTTCGTTATGATTTTCTAAAGTTTTCCCAAAAAAAGGACCAATTCTGGTCGAGAATGATCTTTAAGTTTCCATGCCCCATTTCAGTTTCCATGAATTGTAGGTATGTTTTTGTGATGTAAATGAGTTCTAATGATGGAATTAAATATGAGAATGCATAAGATGATCTTACATGGTCCACGTAACACCAAATGGAATTTTGAAACCCAGCACAATGCTAAAATGAGCATTATTTTCCTTGCCTTTTTCATGCAAAACTCACATGATTCATGATATTAGGTTTTGTAAAGGCATGAGATGAGTTAGAATTCATAGTGTTACAAAGAAGCCAAGAACCCTCTAGCCATGGTGAGGATAAGCTAAGAACCCTTAAAATTAGTTGAAACAAAGTAAAGAGTCTCTAAGAGTGAGGTTGAGTTAAAACCTTTTAGAGAAAATGGGTGAAACAAGTCCAAAATCCATAAGTGAATGGGTGATGTAACATCTAGTTCTTTGAAAATAAGAGAAAACATGAGAAATATAATATACAATTTCTTCGTAAACGAACAAAATTCACCGAATACAAAAGGAAGTCCCCCGAAATGAGATAGTTAAGATCCCAAAAAATTTGGGAAGCATTCTAAGCTCCTAAAAATGAAAACCCAGGCTCAGACGAAAAAAAAATAGAGCTAGAATGAAGAAATAATTTCTTACAAAAAACTTACAAAACCTAATGGTATTTTTGTAATTTTGAGCAATTTTTGGAATTCACATAAAAGGACTTTTTAAATGAAAGTTTTAAGTTCTCTGGAGTTCTCAGAGGGCCTGAAAATCATAGAAAGCCTTGAGACATTTAAAACCCCTCCGGTGGATGTTTTTCAACGTCAGTGCACCCAAACTTTGACAAATTCATCCAGAAAGGTTTTAGCTCCGATTTGAGTGATTCTAAAGGCATTTTACCAAATTGGGAACTTAAATTTCATAATGAAAAAGAAGGTTCTCAAAAAGTAGCTAAAATGAAGGAGAAATGAAATTGCCAAGAACAAGGGGCAAAATGAGAATTTTTAAAAAGTGTAACTTCTTCCCACCTATATATATGATGTGGCATTCCTTTCCCTTCATTTTGCATGACCAAGTTCTGCCCAAAACTAGAGGAAAACCCTAGGGAGAGTGGCGCACAAGAGGAAGGCAAAGACTAGGAGAAATCAAAGGCTTAAGGTATGGAAATTGAGTAGTTTTCCATGCTCTTTCTCTTTCAAACCTCTTCTCCTTCATTCTCCTTTATTTCCTATGATTATAATGAAGTATATGGATCTATTTTAAAGAAAAAATTGAGGAGAAAGTTCTGATTTGAAGATAGGAGTTTAAAGAACACAAGATTCAAGTGAGAAAAAACAAGAAAACAAGGTAAATTTTGCATCCCATGGTAGCTACTCCTCCCCCTTCTTTCCATATTTCGCTCCATGTATGTAAATGCTAGAGGGCTAGAATTTTGAGGGGAACCAAGGGTGAATTCCATGAATTTAAGGGAGGAGAGTAAGAATAAGCAAAGAAATTCAAGAAAAGACCATGGATTTTCAAGGTAGCAAACCTAAGGTTTCATGAGTTCCCTTAAAAATATGATTTGATATAATTATTACTAGGCTTAAATGAATGTTTAAATGAGTTCCAAAGATCCCTAGCAGTCTCCTCATATGCATCTTCCATGTAGAAAGCAAAGCAAACTCTATGGAGGCCAAAAGGAGGCATAGGCTCGGCATAAAGGGGATGAGACACTTAGGGAGAGTTTTAAATTTTTTTCAAGCCTATTTTTGAGTTATATATGATGAATGAAAATGAGGGGAGGCCTTGAGAAAAATTTAGAACCCATAAAAAGTGAGTTGGTGCTTTAAGTTTTATATTATAACCTAAAGAAGCAACATGTAGATAGGCTCTTGATTTTAATTGTGTGATGACTCCAAGAGGCTTAAAAGGAGTCAAAAATCATATTTGAAAGGAAAGAATGGAGCCTAGAATTTATTTGAGGAGTTTTGCTTCATTAGGTGCATTTATGAAACTATAATGAGGTTTATAGGTTAAGGTAGAGTCTAAGAAAATTGTATGGCCTTAGAATTGAATTCATAAACCTAATTAGCTTCTAGAAATTGTATATAGGCCAAGAGAAACCATCTCCACACTTTTGTGTGTGTTTGTGGCCAAAAGAGGAAGCCTTGATTTAAGAAGAAAAGTTTGTGATTATGTACAAGGTAGCTCTCTCAACCTTCTCTTATACATGGATATGTGTTTAGCTTGTCTTAGAATGTGTGTATGTGTATTTCCAAGTCATAAAAAATATGATAGCATGATTTCATATGCCATGGTTTTATGATGGCATATTATGTTTTATATGATATTTATGATATGTGCTTAGGTTTGCTTGAGTGTGGTGAAGCCTAAAACCCTTAGCCATGGTGAGGATAAGCCAAGAACCCTTACGATTGGTTGAGACAAAGCAAAGAGTCTCTCAAAAGCAAGATGGACTCCTAAAAGCATGGTTGAGTCTAAGAATATCTTAAATAATGGGTGAGGCAAGTCCAATATCCATAAGAAATTAGGTGAGGCCAATCTACTTTCTTGGCAAGCCTTTGTATGCTTTGTATGATTTTCTCAAATGATGAAAATGTCTCTTGAATATTTACACATGTCAACATGATTGATAAGCATGATTTTTATACAATTTATCCCTCCTAACTTAGTCATTTTAATAAATAAATGTGGGTTAATGAATGCAATTGAATGGAAATTGATTTTAAGAGCTATTTTTGCACTTTAGGAATTAATTTGCAAAATTTTGAAATATTAATGCTCAATTTTATTTTAAATGATTTTGTGAATTTTCCTATTGAATTATTTTTATTATTTGTGCAGACTTGTGAAGGACAAATAGCTTAAATGAGTATTTGATTTAAAGAAAAGAAGAAGAAGAGATGAAGGCATGTATATATGGGAGGAAGAAGCTTCGGTTCCAATGCTACAACCTGAAGAGAAGGCAAGACGTGAACATGAATGCAGAAGCTACAGTAGCCAACGTGAGAAGCTCGAGTTTAGTTGCTGTCAATAGAAGCTTTGAGCTAAAAAAAAAAAAACGAAGACGCATGGAGCTAGAAATCACGTCTGAACATGCATGTAGAAGCTAAACAGGGAGCTTTCCAGCAGAACAAAGTAAACCACATTGAGAGAAGAAAGCTACGTGAAGACAGCATGCAGAACAAAACAAAAGAATCACATTTGGTCACACACAGGAGCCACGGGTTGAAGGAGCTGGAAACAGAACACAAACCAGCAGCTTACAACTCGAGAACACGAAAGAATAGAGGGCTGGAACAAGTTGAAAAATGAAGAAAACCATGGTTCTGGTTCGAAGAGAAGCAGAAACAAACACACATGGATAGCAACATGATAGCAGAAACAGAGAGGAAGTGCAGCTGGCCGAAGCAGATCTGAAGCCACGAAGAAGCTACAGAAGTTACGTGGGAAAGCTTGCATGAAATGAAGTATTATAATAATGTAAATTAAATTGGGTCCCACGTTTATACACATTCACATAAGAAGGCTTCAAACAATTGGAATGAGAAGAGGAGCACGTGAAAAATAAAAAAATCCACGTGAGAGGATTCATTCACACGCTAGATACACCTCCGTCTTTTCCACACATTCAGCCCATTCCATTCACCCAGCCCATTCAACACACATAAGGCCATCCCTTCGCCCACACCTCCGTCTTTTTATATTCATTCACCCTAGCCGTCATATACATCCATCCCTTCGTCCATGCCTTCACGCCTCCACTCACAGAACCATCCATCTCTCCATTCTCTCCATCTCCATTCCATCATAATATGAAGATCTAATTTCCATCTTGAGGCTAGCAAGGGAGGAAGCTCTTGGCTAAAACTTGAATCCTTGGAGAAGAAGCAGAATTTTGGCTAAGATTCCTTGATTTTCCTACACTTTTTCTTTTTTTGTACAATCTTGGTTAAGTTGTATTTGATTAGGAATTTGTGTAATTAATTAGTGGCTGGTTAGACACTGATTAGGAAACCTTTTTTGTTGATTAATTGGTTGGATTTAAATATGATTTTTCATTATTCTCTCTAATCTCCCATGTATGCCACGAAGGTGTTCGATGAAATACATGAATGAGGTTATGTGCTTAAATGTCTATCTGAGAATTCCTTGGTGTTTAGTTGGTTAATTAAACATTTTTAGATGATGAATCAGAGGCTAATTAATCAGTTAATCAATCAAATTAGATGTTCATTGATCTTAAAGACAAGAGTTAACGGTTTAATGCGGGATTGAGGTCTCAATTCAACATTAGATTGTTAATCTCTTGATTCTTGTGTGGTAACTCAAGATAACTTGTAATGAACTTAATTAGAAATTCTTAGGCCAGAATTAATCACAATTAGAATAGGATAAGGATAGTGGATACCAAGAGACAATTCCTAGGCTAGTCACAAGCCATTATCATTTACAATTCACATAATTAGGTAGAATTTAGGAATTTTGATTCAATTTAGTTTTAGGATAGTTTAATTCATTCAAAAACCCCCCAAACTAGATAGTTCTAGGATCTTAGAACACTTAGAGAACCTAATTGAACATTGAATTCCAATTCCAAGGGAGATGACCTAGGTTGTGCTACTTGCTATATTTTTAAATCAACCTAGTTTTATTTTGAGGGTTGCACGACAAGCCCGTCAATGATCATATATGCATTTATGAGACTTGTTTGTATCTATTATGTATGATTGAATAGGAGATGAACTATTGAGATTCTTTGAATCTCATCTCCTCCTCTCCAATGTTCTAACATGCTAGGTGGACCAAGAAAGCAAGGAGATGGAAGCTAATCAATTGAGAGATGAGAGTATAACATTGAAATGCATGAAATTTACTTCTTTAAGGCCATTAAGGAGGCAAATGTTGTCATCTATGGTTGTATATGACCTATGACCTCTTGAACATGTGTAATTATGTTAATAAGTAATGTATGAATGAGAGTTGAAGTTGTATGTATGGATATGCACATTTTGGTTATGTATTAGCAAATTTTCATTATGGAAGTATGTGTATAAATGGAAGTGGAATGGACAAAATGAGATACATGGAGTTTGAGACCATTTGGACAACTTACACAAGTCTTAATTATGCTTTTAGATTTGCCCAAGAGATGTCAAACCCAAAGGAAAGCCATTTGGACATTTTGGTATCCTATATGGAGCCAAAATTGACCAAAATAGAACTCTATATCACTTTTTATTCAAATAAGCTCTTCTTGATCTAAAATTTGACATGGAATTAGAGCTTATTGAGATATTTTTGAAAATATAGAAAACATAATTTTTGGAGGTCTATAGAATATTTGATGAATTTTTAAAGTTGGTAAATTTTTTGATTTTGGTATGATATACTGTTCACTTGGTCTATAAATAAAATCTATCACACAGGGCTCAAATGATGTTCAATTAGTACAAAATTTTATACAAAGAAACTAGACATTTCTAGTGACTTATGCCATCTAAAAGCACCTTATTTGGATGTCTAGAGGGGGAGATATGAATTTTCAAAGAATCTATCCAGTATCAATAACTTCAGCCGACCTTTGTTACTGTTTGATTGGATTTCATGGTCTGGACGTGCCTGAGTTGGTTTAGAGTTATTTTTACCCTCTAGTAACATCAACCAATTTTTAAATTAGTATCATTTGCATATATTGGATTTTTGTGGAAATAATTGGACATTTTTGAAATTTGTTGCAGAATCTGTGATAGCACCAGTGGATAGCCTGACCTCTGGACCATTTCACATGTCAAACATCCTCTATGTTAGATGTTATAGTTTAGAAATATTTTTATCCTAAATTAAACATGTGTAGCTTTTCAGAATGACCAAGAATGTATGATTTTGATATTTCTAGAATTAGTTATGATTTTTCAAAATTTGGTCAGAAAAGAGCCAAATTTGGCCGAAAATGGATATGAATATTTCATGCTTCCTTTCGAGTTTCTTGAGATGTGGGATACTTTTGATGATGAAAATGAATGGTATCCATGTAATTAAATATGATAAAGTGATGAATGAACTCACATGGTCAACGTGACACCGAATAGAATTTTTATATACAACGTAACGTAAAGAAATGTATTATTTTAATGAAATTTTCTTACTTCCTTCATGGAATGTATCATATAAGTATGTAAATGTGATAAATATGAGCTAAAAATATATGGTGTTACATTTATTGGTATCAGAGTAAAGTTCTAGGCTCTCTCGGATTGGATTTGGCTTGAGGATGTAGCAATAGGGCTATGTAAAAGGCTTGAATGGACAGGTAAAGTCTTAGATGAGACATGTTGGATGTACGAGGATAGGTTGTGGCCTTGCTCATGATGAGTAAGTGGTAGAGTGGTCTTGGAGTAGTTAGGGGACATCGAAAAAGAGTGGCCTCTAGAGTAGCTTAAGCAGAGCTAAGCTTAAACAAAGTTAAGGGATCTAACAGCTAGAACTTGATGAGAAATGATAGCTCGCAGGGATCAGTGGCAAGCCCTAGACATAAACAATGAGAAATGATCTCGTTGATATGAAAAGGCTTGCTAGAGAAATTATATAAGGCCTAATTCTCCTTAGTAGCCATACTCAGGCCATTCCCAGCTATCTCATGTAATGCAGAGATAAGTAGTGATGCAACGCATCGTGAGATGAAGCTACATCTGCACAGGACTAGCTTAAAGGGGGAGTGAGAAAAAGAATTGCCCCTTAGCCATAACACCCAAGTGCCTAGATAAGTTTTAGAGCCTAAAAAAAAAATTTCCTTAGGCCAGAGGTTTGAGTTACAATCTACACCCTAAAGCTTGATAGCCCAAAGGTGATAGCTATATGTGCATGAAAGAAGCGAGAGGTAGAACCTTCTAGCTTGATGATGGGCTAGATATAGAGGCAATAAGGCTCAGGTTGGTAGCTAAAAATGAAAATCCAATCCCTGAAAAAGTAAGCCGATCAGAGGTCGTTAATCGTAGCCAATTAATTGATTAGTCCCGGTTAATACTTAGACAAGAAAACTAGGTTGAACCCGAGGCTAATTAGCTACTGTGAATGATATGTTAGCTGCGGTGAATAGCACCATGAATGCCTTGTTAGTCATATTCAGGCCAACTTGAGAAAGGAGTTGATAAGGGGTCAAACAACCCATGTAACATCTAGCTCTCTAAAAATGAGAAAAAACGTGAGAAATGTAACGTATAGTTTCTCCATCAACGAACGAAACTTACTGAATATAAAAGGAAGTCCCCCAAGATGATGTAGTTAAGGTCCTAAAAAATTTGTGAAGCATTTTAGACTCCTAAAAATTAGAATCCCAGCTCAGACAAAAAGAAAAATGGAGCTAGAATGAAGAAACAATTTCTTACGAAAAGCTTATGAAACATAATGGCATTTTTGTAATTTTGGAATTCATACAGGAGGGCTTTTTAAATGAAAATTTTGAGTTCTTTGGGGTTTTCAGAGGCCTTAAAAGCCATAGAAAGCTCTAGGATAGTTAAAACCCCTTCGATAGATGTTTTTCAACGTCGATGTACCTGAACTTTGATGAATTATTCAGAAAGGTTTTAGCTCTAATTTGAGTGATTCCAAAGGAATTTTACTAAATTAGGAACCTAAGTTTCATAATGGAAAAGACGGTTCTTAAAAAGGAGCTAAAATAGAGGAGAAATGAAAATGTCAAGAATAAAGGGCAAAATAGGAATTTTTGAAAAGTGTAACTTACTCCCACCTATATATATGATGCACCCTTCTTCTCCCTTCATTATGCACGAGCATATTCTACCCAAAACCATAGGAAAACCCTAGGGGATGAGGCCTACATGAGGAGGAAGAAAAGGAGGAGAAATTCAAGGTAGAAGGGTATGGATTTTCATGCTCTTTCTCTTCCAAACCTCTTTTTCTTCATTCTCCTTTATTTCCTATGATTATAATGAAGTATATGGATCTATTTTAAGGGAGAAATTGAGAGGAAAATTCGGATTTGAAGAGAGGAGCTCAAAGAACACAAGATTTAAGTGAGAAAAAACAAGAAAACAAGGTAATTTCTCTTCCTGTGGTTGTCATCTTTGGTTCCCTTCTCCACCATTTCACCCCACTTGAGAAACCCTAGGAGGCCTTGATTTTTAGGTAGAACCAAGGGTGAATCTAAGGAAAAAGGGTGTGGAGATTAAAAATATGCAAAGGGAATTAACAAAAAATCATTAGATTTCAAGATGCAAGTTCTAGGATTTCAATTGCACTTTATAAAATCTAATTTTGTATGATGATTCCTAGGCCTAAATAAGAGTTTAAATGAGCTCCTAAGATCTCTAAAAGGCTCCCCATATGCTTCTTCCCTCGAGAAAACAAAGCAAACTCCACGGAACTCCATTTCCTCCGTAGCCTCAGCGAAGCATGGATAGCATAGCTAGGGAGAGTTTTAAATTTTTCTAAGCCTATTCTTGAGTCATATATGATGAATGAAAATGAAGGGAGGCCTTGGAAAAAATTTAGAAAGCATAGAATGTGAGATGGTGCCTTATGTTCCATAATATGACCTAAAGAAACAACATATAGTTAGGCTCTTGGTTTTAATTGTATGATGACTCCAAGAGGATTAAAAGGAGTCAAGAATCATATTTGAAAGGAAAGAATGGAGCCTAGAATTTATTTAAGGGATGTTGCTTCATTAAGTGCAATTATGGAACCATAATGAGGTTAATAGACCAAGCTAGAGTTTAAGCAAGTTGTGTGACTTTAGAATTAATTCCATGAACCTAATTGGCTTCCATAAATTGTGTTTAGGCCAAGAGAAATCTTCTCCATACTTTTGTGGGTGTGTGGCCAAAGCAAGAGAGGGAATTTCAAGAGAAAAAGTGTGTGATTGTGTGCAAGGCAACTCTCTCCACCTTCTTGCATACATGGATGTATCTTTAGCTTGTCTTAGGATATATGTATGTGTATTTTCAAGCCATGAAAAGTATACTAGCATGATTTTATATGCCATGATTTCATGATGATATGTTATGTTTCTAAATGATGCCATGATGTTTGTTTGAGTTTGCTTGAGTATGGAAAAGCCAAGAACTCTTAACCATGGTGAGGATGAGCTAAGAACCTTTAAGATTAGTTGAGACAAAGCAAAGAGTCTCCCAAAAGCAAAGTGGGCTCCCAAGAGTATAGTTGAGTCCAAGAATCTCTTAAAGAATGGGTGAGGCAAGTCCAAAATCCATAAGAAAAAGTTTGAGGCCAATCCATCCATTTGACAAGCTCTTGGATGTCTTGTATGACTTATTCACATACCAAGTTTGCTTCTTGAATGTTCATTACTTCTATGATATCCATGCATGCATTTTCAAGATTTGCTTTGCATATGTTATGTGTGATTGAATGGAAGATGAGCTATTGGGATTCTTTGAATCTCATTCCCTCCTCTCCAATGATCTAATATGCTAGGTGCACCCAAAGAGTAAGGCAATGGGAGCCAACTACATGAAAGATGAAGCAATGATATTGAAATGTGGAAATTTTGTTACTTTAAGGCTATAAGAATGGCAATTAATGTATTCAATAGATGTATATGTACTATAATGTTATGAACATATGTAATTATAATATTATGACATATATGTATGAGAGAATATGCTATATGACCACTAGAATGAAATTTGGACATGTTGTGGCATTGTAGCTTCCTTAATGATAATATGGAATTATGCATAAGTGTGGATGAGATAGCCAAAATGAGAAGCATGGAGTTTGGAACCATTTGGGTAGCTTACACAAGTCTTAATCATGCTTTTAGACTTGCTTAAAAGGTTCCAAACCCTAGGGAAAGCCATTTGATTACTTTGATACCTCATATGGAGCCAAAATTGACCATAATGGAACCCTGTCACTTTTTAGCCAAATGAGTTCTTCTTGATCTGAGATTTGGCATGCAATTAGGGTTCATTGAGAGATTTTTGGGAAGCTAAAGAGCATAATTTTTGAAGATCTACAAAATATTTGATGAATTCCCAAAGTTGGCAATTTTTCTAATTTTGGTATGCTGCACTATTCATTTGGTCTGAAAATGGAATCTATCACACAAGGCTCAAATGATGTCCAGTTGCCATAAAATGTTATAGAAAGAAATTAGAAATTCATAGTGACTCAGACAATTAGAAGCACCTCATTTGGAGGTCTAAAGAGGGAGATATAAATTTTTGAAGATTCTATCCAGTATCAGGAATTTTACCCGACCTTTGTTACTATTCCAATGAATTATGAGGTTTGGGCTATCTGAGCTAGTCTGGAAATATTTTCCCCCCTTGTTAACATCTACATCTTTCCAGATTGGTATCATTTTCATGGATTGATTTTTTTTGGAATTAATTGGATATTTTCAAAATTTGCTATAGAAATCTATGACAGCATTAGAAGACAGTTTGACCTCTGGAAATTTTTAGATGTCAAACGTCCTCTATGATAGATGTTATAGTCTAAAAATATTGTTAGTGTGAAGTAAAAATCCGTAGCTTTCTAGAATAGCCAAGAATGTATGATTTTGATTTTTCTAAATTTAATTATCAATTTCCAAATTTTGGTTAGAAAACAGCCAAATTCTAGTCGAAAATATACATGAGTATTTTGAGCTTTCCTTTGAGTTTCATGAGTTATGGGCCATATTTTATGATGTAAATGAGTTGTATTTATGTAATTAAATATGAGAGTATGTTGTATGAGTTCATACGGTCCACGTGATACCAAATGAAATTTTTGAACACGATGCAACGCAAGGAAATGTAGTATTTTAATGAATTTTTCTTACTTCCTCTCATGCAATGTGTCATATGAGTATACAAATGTAATAGAAATGAGCTAGAAATTATGGTGTTACAACCCACAGAGAGCGAGAACCCCTAGTATAAGTAGAGAAAAGGGTATTGAATAGTTACGAAAGATTAGCAAGAAATCCGTGGGCTTAGCAAATGAGATTGAGAAAAGAACTCAGCATATAGAAAGTTAGACATAGGGATGATCAGGTTGTTGAAACCTACCTTTAAAGCATTGACTTCAACCTAGGGTGCTACCTTATGAGACACTGAATAATAAAATGCTAGTGTAGCCTTGAAATAACGTAAGATAAGACTACCAATAGTAAGGCGCATAACAAGTGGCCTAGAAAAGTGTACCTCATAGGTGATACCTAGAGGTAAGTATAAGTAGCCAGTAACAGAGGCTCAGAAAAGAATGAGGATAGTTAGTAAGCTATAAGTCCAATAAGATGTGTAGCTCAGGTTGAGTATAAGCTAAAGCCTAGGGGAAATGACCAGTACCATCATTCTAGATGAAATATGTAAATGAAACGTTCAGTGAAAGTTCTCCTTGGATCGAGAAAGAAAAGATGAGACATCCTGAGTTAGGGAAAATCACCAAATTGTGGTTAGTAAGTTCCCCTAGATAAACCCTTTGAGTCATAAAGTACAGTGATAAGGGAAGCGAGTAAGAGCTAAGAAACTAGCTACAGAAAAGATATCCTCACTTTAGTAATGATTAAATGAGTAAGCTAAGCCCAGTAGAGTAAATAGATAAGGGTCTGATAGTTAATTAGACGAGCTCCCTAATATGAGAATGCAGGGGTTAAGGTACATGCATGATTAGAACACCCAGTAGAGCATAAGTTTTTAGTAAGGTAAAATCCAGACATTGAGAGAACGTGTCCTGGATTGGGTCAGTAGAACCCTAAAAATAGTATACTGTGTTCCTGGGGATGAGGCTAAAGAGGCTAAACAGAGAGAAAGCCTAGCTCTGATCAGAACATAAAAATAAGATGAGATAAATAGTCAGTGCCTTAGTACCCTTAGGGAAGCTCCAAAGAGCTAGAAACTGCCTAAGAAGGCGAGCCTCCTATTATGTAGAGAAAGAATGTAAGCTGAGAGCACCATAAAATAAAATTCTTGGGATTATATAAAATAGAATTCTTCTTATCGAGGGATGGTCTAGTTAAAAGCAGAGTATGAGTATGAGTGAAAAAGTAGACCCCTTTGACGTTCTAAAGAGTGAATAAGTAGTGAAACCCTGGGAAAATATAGATGCTCTTACGCGTAAAGAAATCCAAACTGGCCACAGAGATAACCAGTAGTAGAACATTTTTTTTACCTAAGTTAGAGGATAAGAAAGGTAGAAAAAAGAAATTATGACAGTGTTTAAGCCAAGGATATACTAGATTGAGAATAGGTATTCAGTTAATATGTATGAGTATTTAAGAAAGCACACTTGTCTTTGGCATAGATACCCTTTTTCCATGATTGCACCCAAAGTAAAAATAGTCAGGCAATATAGAGAGATCTCAAGATGTAGTAGAGGAAGAATCCTATTTTCCCTAAGCACTCTACTAAAATAGGCCACATAGAGAAAAGTAAGAGAGGGATACTTTAGATTATTGGGAAACTTGTAATATACAGGCGATAATGGCTTTCGGCTTAGTCATGAAGCACCTATGTATTAGTGTTTGATGTCATAGTTTGCTTACAACAATGGTTACATGATATTAGGCCAGATCAACCTAATAGTAATGTGACTGAAGTGCATAGTAAATGATGACATTAATCACCAAAGTGTCTTAGTAATCGAAGAGCATCCTAGTTAGTTAAAGAATGAGATGAGTCAGAAAGAAAAAGTAAAGGGATTCCAGTAATATCAGAATAGTAAGGAAAGCATACAAAAAGGGATCCTTAGTAGAGAATGTCCAGATTCAATATCCATAGCCTAAGTCCTTTATAGGATATGTAAATGAAATAAATAGGGACCGGTTTATAGCCTCTTTCCTACTAGAGATGTTAGCCACACTTAGTGTGTGAGATGCCCTAGTGCTAAGGCACTTAAAAGCAGAACGTGGGTATAGTTAGAAACTACAGGATATGAGAGGAAGGATAAAACAAATATATGTAAAGTGAGTGATAAACACATATTTTATCTATTTTTATCCTCCTAACTTAGTCATTTTAATAATTAAATGTGGCTTAATGAATGCAATTGAATGGAAATTTATTTTAATAGCCACTTTTGCACTTTAGGAATTAAATTGTAAAATTCTTGAATTTGATTGCATGAATTCCTTTTAAATAATTTTGTGGGTATTCCTACTTAACACTTTCTATTCTTTTGTGTAGATTTTAATGGGCTTTGAACACAATCATGAAAGCCATGAGTTGGAAGAAGTAGGAAGCACTCTCAAGTTGAGCAACATAAGGCAAGCTCCAGCTCCTTTATTCCTCTCGTAGAAAACAACCCACTCATGTAGAAACAGAAGCAATACAGAGCAAGAATAAAGAGAAGAAACATGTGAGAAGCTAACGTGGCAGCCACAAGGCATGGCTTGGGTGTTGAGGCTGAAGAACAACACGAGACAGAATGAAGAAAGAATAGCCACGTGAGACTAGAATAAAAGCAGCTTGAGTTCTATAAGAAACATGGAAGAATTAAAGGAGAAGGAAAGTCTGGCTTGATAGCTTGAACAGAGCTAAAGCTAGGAGAAAGGAAGTATGGGCTGAGACACACAAAGAAGAAGCATCGTACGTGGAAGAACAACGCAGAAGCAGAGAGAATGAAGCTCAGGCAACACGAGCAAAAGAAGCTACGAGGTGAGTAAAAAAATGATGTGAATGCATAAGCTGAATAACGTGGGAACAATATAAAGGCAGCTGCGTGGAAAGAAGTAAGGAGTAGAAACAAAGGATGCATGAGCTGGAGAAGTTACAGATTACACGAAAGCAAAGCTTGGGCAGCTGTCATGCAAGTTAGACGAGTTGAAACAGAGCAGAAGCAGCTCACAAACTCAAGCAAAGCAAGAAGAGAACCTCGAGTGAGGCTTGTACAGAAGATGCATGAAGAAAAACACGAACAAATGAAAGCTGGAACATGCAAAGAGCCGCGGGTTCTGGTCTGTGAAGAGAAGAAGAAGAAGTTGCTGGAAGTTCTGGTTGATAATGAAGGCAAGGCGTGATTCCAGAACAAGTGAGTAGAATCTACAAATACACATGAACAGGAAATGGAAAGGAGCTGGCCGAAGGAAGGAAACGATCTGGAAAAGCTGCATGAATTGAAGAAAAGCCACGTTTTGGTTTGAATGAAAACGCTGGAGCTGGAGCTGGAAAAGCATGCATGTGGAATAAACTATAATATAAGATGAAGTGGGACCCACATTCACATAAGAAAAGAATGAAAAAAAGAAGGCTTCAGACAATTGGAATGGGAAGAGGGGCACGTGAAAATTAAAGCTGAGCACGTGGAAAGGGAGAATCAAATTATTCCGTCATTATTCACGCCCAATCCATCCCCTTCGTCCACACACAGAACACACTCTATCTCCATTCCACTTCAATGAAGCTCTGATTCATCCTTGAGGCTAGCTAGGGGGAAGCTCTTAGACTGAAGCTTGAATCCTTGGAGAAGAAGCAGAATTTTGGGCTAAGATTTCTTTAATTTTCCTACACTTTTTTTCTCATTCTGTGCAATCTCGGTTGAGTTGTATTTGATTAGGAATTTGTGTAATTAATTAGTGGCTAGTTAGACACTGATTAGGAAACATTTTTTGTTGATTAATTGGTTAGATTTGAATCTAATTTTTCATTATTCTCACTAATCTTTCATGTATACCACGAAGGTGTTCGATGAAATGCATGAGTGAGATTACGTACTTAAATGTCTATTTGGGAATTCCTTGGTGTTTAGTTGGTTATTAAACATTTTTGGATGATGAATCAGAGGCTAATGAATCAGTTAATCAATCAAATTGGATGTTCATTGATCTAAAAGACAAGAGTTAACGGTTTAATGCGGGATTGAGGTCTTAATTCAACATTAGATTATTAATCTCTTGATTCTTGCGTGGTAACTCAAGATAACTTGTAATGAACATAATTAGGAACTCTTAGGCCAGAATTAATCACAATTGGACTAGGATAAGGATAGTGGATGCCAAGAGATGATTCCTAAGCTATTCACAAGACCATCATTCACTATAATTCACCCAATTAGATAGAATTAGGCATTTTGATTCAATTTAGTTTTAGGTTAGTTTAATTCAACCAAAACCCCCTAAATTAGATAGTGTTTAGTATCTTTAACACTTAGAAAACCCAATTAGGCATTAAATTCCATTTCCAAGGGAGATGACCTAGGTTGTGCCACTAGATGCATTTTTAATTCAACCTAGTTTTATTTTGAGGGTTGCACGACAAGCCCGTCAAAATTTGGCGCCGTTGCTAGGGAATTTGGAATTTTAATTGTTTGAGAAATTTTTCTAAGTATTTTTTTTTTGTTTTAGTTTTGTTTTGGTTCTATTTTAGCTTAGTTTTTGTTCTGTTTTAAACTTGGAATCGGGTAATTTTGGTATTGCACGTTAAGTGTCCTGGTTGCTGGAATTTTTGTTTGAAGTACCCAGAAAATTCTCAAACATTGTTTTCCAAGGTTTTTGGGTGTTTTGAGCAAGGTGCACCATTTTTTGGCCAAATTCCAACGTTTGAGACACTTTTTCAAATTTTTTAGTATTTTCTCGAATTTTTTTAGGAATTTTTCAATTTTTCTGGATTTAATTTCTTTATTTTTTGTGATTTTGTTTGGTGTCATTAGCCTCTGTTTTAGAGTGTTTTAGATTGTTAGAAACTTCTTATCTTCATTTGATTTTATTTTTTTGATTCAGAATTAATTTTAGTTATAGTTTGTTTGTGATTTGTTTTGTGCTGAAATTAATTGAACTTCTCGTTCTATTTGCTTTAAATGAATCCATATCATTATTCTAATCAAGGTGTTTATGATCCTTATGCAAATGATAGGATTTCTTGGAAGTTGGATAACATCATGACAATGGTTCAAGGCCGTCTTGAACAACAAAGACAAGAGCAACAATACCAACAATTCCAACAACCATGCTACCAATCACACTACCATTCCTATGAAGTTCACCCCAACTACCAACCATACCACAATCCATATGAGACCCACCAAAACTACCACCATCATTATGAGCCACAATATCATCCTTACAACTATTATGAGGGATACATGCAACAAGGGCCTCAGAGGGAACCAAGTTTGAAAGAGAGGATGATGCAGCTAATGGAAACCCTTGATCTTCGAATCCAACAAAAGGAGGCCGACAATCTTCAATTCAAACAAGAACATGAACGGTGGTATCTTGAAACTCAACAACTGATAGATAACCTCAGGAAGGATTCAGGATTTCAAATGAATCAACCGACTTCAAGTGCTATTGAATTGACTGAAGAGCAAATTAGAAGGGAATGTATAGAGGAGGAAGAGTCCTATCCATTGGGTAATATCCTTCCATCTTCTAATACATTACAATTTGTTGGAACTGAATTTAGTATGCATGATAGCACTTTGATTCCTAATGCATATAATGTTGTTGATTCTAAATTGCATGATGATGATGTTAATGAGGAAATAATTGTTGAATCTCCTGATTTGGTTGATTGTGGTAATGCATTGAATAAAATTGATACATTTGTTGATGTTCATGAATCCTTGTGTATTGATGCACTTGGATTGTTTACACCTAGCTGTGATTATAGTAATGAATTCATATCTGAATCAATTAATGAATCTATTGAGTCTAGGGTAGTAGATAAGTGTGGGGGTGACTTAAAGTGTGATAATTATTCTGTGCCTGATGTGGAATTAGTTGATAAGTCTGTTGATGATGCATCTACTGAGTTTAGGGATAATATGCCATCTGGACCATGTGATATAGCTGATTGGGATGCATTTCTTGATTGTGTGTGTGTTGAATCTGCTATATGTGATAGATGCTCCCAAATTAATTCTTCCATTAAGACTAGTGAGTCCTTCACATATTCTGATCATCATGATTCCTCACTAGCCTGTGATGGTATGACTGCTGAAATAATAGATGTAGCATGCGATGAGAATATAGACAGTGAAATTGTTAAGCAAATTATTGTTAATGAATCAGACTTAACTCTTAAATGCTTATGTGATGATTTGCATACATGTCCTATGTGTATTGAGATTAATGAGTTTCTGGAGTCTGATAAGTCTGTTGCATCTGAAGAATCCTTTGCCTGCATTGAAATGATTAATAAGACTGATTCTACTGATCATACTGGTATTGATGAGAACATGCATAGTGATAGTGCTGATATTGAACATCCTTTTAATCCTTGTACTCTTGTTGATACTAGTGAGAGATTAAATTTTACTATTGATAATTGTTTAGAATTTTGTGAGCCTACTGATGTCTTTCTGATCAGGGAAGATGTTGTTTCTCTTGTTAAGAGTCCTGAACAAATTCTTGAAGTTGGTGAAGTAGTTCCCAACAAGCCACAGACTCTTCCAGTAGAGGAAAAACAACTACCAGACACCTTGGATATCTTGAACTCAAAAGGCTATGAGAAGTTGCAGTTTAATTTTCCCATTGATGCAGTGACTCTTACTGATGAAAGTCAAGTAGATTTCATTGGTTTTGATAGATTTTTAGGAAGCTCAAATTTTCAATTTGGTTTTAAGTTTTCTTTCTTTAGTTTTAATTGTTCAAAATTTGATTTTTCTTCTTTTCCTGTTTTTGAATGTGCTGAAAATGACTTTCTGAGACTACTGATGGTTGAGGAAGTCCATGAGTCATCACTGCATGATCAATCAAAATGCTTTAAAGTAGTGAGACTTAAACTTCTTGAGTTGAGGAGGAATAAAGTGGTTTTAATTCTTATTTTTGATACTTATGATTAGTTAGTCCTTGATAGAGTTCTCTTTAGTTTAGGATTTAGTTTTCTTTTCTTTCTTTTATTTTTGTTTTGTAGGAAATAAAATTCTAACCAGCTACAAAAGGAAATCTGAGCCACCCTTAGAATCTCCATATTCAAATTCATCCGATTGTATTCTCTCTTTTCACTTTTTATATTGTGTTTGTTTATCTATTTACTGGACAGTGTGCTGACATTGAGGACAATGCAACATTTAAGTGCGGGGGGGAGAGTCATTTCATTCCATTCCATCTTTTTTTTCCATTCCATCTTTTTCCTTGGTAAAAAAAAAACTGAAAATTTTTGAAAAATAGCGTGATTTTTTTTTTTAGTTTTTCTGTAGAAGTTGCAAGTTAAGATGATTGTAGCTTGGATTCACTTAGACATGATAAGTGATGGATCTTGTGTCTTGATTCAAGTGAAGTGGCAATGAGTTTGATTTCAATGAATTATTTGATAGCCATTAGCTGGTGAGGATTTGAGCCTTAATTATTTATTTCTAGTGTGTATTCACCTATCTTTGCTTTCACTTTAGAACTTGTCTTGATTCTCTGTTGAGGCCACAATTGCATTTGCATGCATGAAAATGATAAGGCATTCATTTCTTTTATAGCTAGATAGCCAAAAAGCCAACCATACATTTATTTTATCCATTGTTTAGCCACTTTGAGCCTTGGTTTTCTTTTCTTGTTACCCATAGCCATTAAATATGTTTTTCCACCTTGTTTTAAGATGCCTTAGAGATTTCAAGGAGCATTACATCTAAATAGGATAGGTGAATGTGTGCTTTGCATCCATTAAGGCTATTGTTAGTCAAAGAAATTGTCTTGAAAAGAAAAAAAAATGCAATGAAAAGCAAAAAGAAAGCAAAAGAAAAGCAATGAGAAAAAGAAAAGAAAAGGAAGCCATAAAAAATTAAAAGAAAGAAGCATTTCAGATTGAGTTCATAGTTGCTTATTGCTAGCTTAAAATAAGGCCTTGAATTACACATGTTTTTCTTTATCCTAAATCTCCATTAATTGCTCTTGAGGGTCTAAGGTATCCATTTTGTTTAGTTTCTCCCCTTATTTTTGTATCCATTTATTTCATTTCCTTAACCCCATTACAACCCTGAATAAAGTCCTAATTGATTTGTGTATTGCATTTGGCATGGGTGGTGGAGACTTAGAAACTTGACAAGCCTATGGTAGTGAACCATGGATAGGTGGAACTTGAGTGAAACACATCCCTTTAAATACTAGAAAGTTGAGAGTAAACAGTAACCTATGTGAGGAGCTATGCATTTTAATTCATTCTTTTCAAATGAAATTGCCATGGATTTTGATTTCTTGATGCAAGTGAAGTTAACTTAGATTGTTGAAGTGTTGAAGAGTTGTGATTAGTCTCTAGCTTGTGATTCTTACACTCCTTTTTCATTTTCATTTTCCACTTACCATTCTTTTAGCCGGGTGTTTCAAATTCATTCTTTTAACTTGGATTTTGAGCTTTGCCCAGGAGTGCAAAGGTTTAAGTGTGGGGAATTTGATAAACACATATTTTATCTATTTTTATCCTCCTAACTTAGTCATTTTAATAATTAAATGTGGCTTAATGAATGCAATTGAATGGAAATTTATTTTAATAGCCACTTTTGCACTTTAGGAATTAAATTGTAAAATTCTTGAATTTGATTGCATGAATTCCTTTTAAATAATTTTGTGGGTATTCCTACTTAACACTTTCTATTCTTTTGTGTAGATTTTAATGGGCTTTGAACACAATCATGAAAGCCATGAGTTGGAAGAAGTAGGAAGCACTCTCAAGTTGAGCAACATGAGGCAAGCTCCAGCTCCTTTATTCCTCTCGTAGAGAACAACCCACTCATGTAGAAATAGAAGCAATACAGAGCAAGAATAAAGAGAAGAAACATGTGAGAAGCTAACGTGGCAGCCACAAGGCATGGCTTGGGTGTTGAGGTTGAAGAACAACACGAGACAGAATGAAGAAAGAATAGCCACGTGAGACTAGAATAAAAGCAACTTGAGTTCTACGAGAAACATGGAAGAATTAAAGGAGAAGGAAAGTCTGGCTTGATAGCTTGAACAGAGCTGAAGCTAGGAGAAAGGAAGTATGGGCTGAGACACACAAAGAAGAAGCATCGTACGTGGAAGAACAACGTAGAAGCAGAGAGAATGAAGCTCAGGCAACATGAGCAAAAGAAGCTACGAGGCGAGTAAAAAAATGATGTGAATGCATAAGCTGAATAACGTGGGAACAATATAAAGGCAGCTGCGTGGAAAGAAGTAAGGAGTAGAAACAAAGGATGCATGAGCTGGAGAAGTTACAGATTACACGAAAGCAAAGCTTGGGCAGCTGTCATGCAAGTTAGACGAGCTGAAACATAGCAGAAGCAGCTCACAAACTCAAGCAAAGCAAGAAGAGAACCTCGAGTGAGGCTTGTACAGAAGCTGCATGAAGAAAAACACGAACAAATGAAGGCTGGAACATGAAAAGAGCCGCGAGTTCTAGTCTGTGAAGAGAAGAAGAAGAAGTTGTTGGAAGTTCTGGTTGATAATGAAGGCAAGGCGTGATTCCAGAACAAGTGAGCAGAATCTACAAATACATACAAACAGGAAATGGAGAGGAGCTGGCCGAAGGAAAGAAACGATGTGGAAGAGATGCATGAATTGAAGAAAAGCCACATTCTGGTTTGAATGAAAACGCTGGAGCTGGAGCTGGAAAAGCATGCATGTGGAATAAACTATAATATAAGATGAAGTGGGACCCACATTCACATAAGAAAAGAAGGAAAAAAAGAAGGCTTCAGACAATTGGAATGGGAAGAGGGGCACGTGAAAATTAAAGCTGAGCACGTGGAAAGGGAGAATCAAATTATTCTGTCATTATTCACGCCCAATCCATCCCCTTCGTCCACACACAGAATGTGACGATCCTAATTCTAATATCGGTGATTATAGCTAAATACACAATTAATAAGTAATGATCAAGGTCTGGAGTCATTACGATAAATTACATTAAGAAAATATAGGGGAATTTAAACCTTGATACAACTAGGATCATCAACTAACAACCATGACGGGAACATGCAACAAAGGGTTTGTACCATCATTTAAGGTTTAGGATTCATCCATTAATCAATTTCAACCACGAAACATCCCACCAATATGCACATGCTGTTCCCTAACATTAGCCTTACTGAAATTTGGGTTTCTAAGTCAAATATAAGAGTTTGGGGACCTGCGCCATGACTTGGGACCTTCCCGACGCGGCTAAGCTAGGTTCTGGAGCTCAAAAATCAACTTGCGCCGCGGCTCAGAACTTTTGCGCCGTGGCACAGTTACTCTAGGGAAATTTCCTGACCTAGGAGATCTGCGCCGTGGCGAGTTTTGCTACTGTAACCTCCCTAATTAATTTCCTCGACTCGCGCCGCGGCGAGACTTCTTGCGCCGCAGCGAGGTTACGTTCTGTCACCCCCTGGGCGATTATTTTCACTCCGCGCCGCGGTGAGATTTCTCAAGCTGCGGCGTCCCTCGCCACTGTCACTCCCTAGGCCGTAGCGAAGCCTTTTTGGCCGCGGCGTGACTCCCGTCTGTAGCTATTTTCCTTCTATTTCGCCCCCTACACTCCATTTCTCTTCTTAGGGACACTCTAAGGTCACTTCCCCTCATTTTATATGGCTCTAATAGTATTTATCTACCTTATTTACTTAGCTATGCTTCCATTACCAACTCAAAACTTATATGCCCATTTCTTTCCTCTAATTACCTTCTATCAGCAAGTTTATAAAATAATAACAACATATTATACATGAACTACCAACATCTATCCTTAATTACTCAATCAATGGGGGCTCCATACATTAGGGGTTCATATCAATATCTCAAGGGTCACATTTCCATTAATAAGCAATGTTATAAGTCAGCATCAATTACAGCAGAAATAATGAGTCCATACAACAATTTCTGAATTAGGATGAGGTCTAACCCCTCATTACATACATCCTCAATAAATTAATTATGCAAGCCTACACTTGGCAATATAGATACATGATGATGCTATACATTAAGGAATACAAAATTAGCATCTATACTAGCTAAGTCAGCCTAGGTGTAGCCATCTCCCTATAAGTGGGAACTCATGGATTCTCATCCACCTGCTTACCCTTATCCTTACCCGAGGAACTTTCACTTGAAATATTAATCCCATAAAACGGGGTGAGATACACATCTCAGTAACCAAGGCAATTCCATCATATAATCCAGTTTAATCAACATATGTGCATGAAACAAAATCCATATCAGAATCATATCAGTCATTTTAGCAAATGAAACAATTAGGCTATCATGATTACTATCTCATACTAACAATCATATAATTAACATGTTAAAGGCCATTAACATCGGGAGAGGCCCGTCCACGGCACCTACTCCCCATTGAGCACAACTAGGGCTCAGTGCATCTGGGGTAGATCATACCCGGTGCTCGATCGTAGCACATGCACGGGTGGCAGCCGCACCACAGCTCCACCATGGACTCACAAGGTCCAATCATAATATAACAGATAGCCAACTAATTCATTCAACATTTTCAAATCATTCATACATAGCAAATATGAAATTACAATGGATACATGCATGGAATTAATGTAAACCCTGGTTACCTCACTTGCAGACAATTGCAACAGCCACCACAAATCCCAAATTCGGATTCAAGTGTCTCCCACCAGAATTCTCAATGTTTCACCCAAAATCCTAAGCAAATTCGTATAGAATTAGTACCCATAATATAAATCAGCTATGGGGGTCTCAAACCAACAAAGAAAGCATCAAAATGGGGGGTTTAAGTTCACCTAATACTAACCCCAACCTCAACCTACGAATTCCACTAAGAAAACCTCCAAACACTTACTTTTCAGATTTTGGGTATAATAAAATCTCTCCAAATGAAAAACTAATCGGACCAAATTAAAGAGAAAGATGAGGGGATTAAGTTGTATAACTATTACCTTGGCCAAATTTTGCTCTAAGTATGAGAAAATGCAGAAATCTTGCCCCAAACCCTAGCCTCCTTCTCAACCTCCGAATTTGCCTCTTGAGTTTCAGAAAAATGAAGGTGTGGCTAAAGCATTAGGGTTTTAGATGGGTTTAAGTTGGGTCAAGAGGCTGGGTCATGGGTTGCTCCAAGTCCAAATCCAATTGGGTTTCAGATTTTGCTTATTGGGCCAGTTTTTAAGTGTTGGGCTGCATAATTCTGTTGGGCCAGTTTTCACACATTAGGTTACTGAAGTTTAATGGGATTTGGGCCTAATTTGAAGAGCTCACAGGCTTGGGTCTGCACAAGGATAATTGGGCCACTTAATTGAGCCTATACAAGATAAATCTTGGGCCTCTATCTCATTAAATTAGTTTAGGTCTGCCTCTAATTCATTGGGCCTCCATTAGCCTCTTATCATGATTCATTAATTTGGAACTAGGTGAAGTTCCTATCCCAAATAAATTCTTAACCCAGATTAACAATTTATCAATCTAGAATACCTATTCACTAACTTGCTCAATTATGCTCTATTAATTATCCTTAATTAATCTTAATCCATAATTAACACCTTAATTAATTTCGGGGTGTTACACAGAACACACTCCATCTCCATTCCACTTCAATGAAGCTCTGATTCATCCTTGAGGCTAGCTAGGAGGAAGCTCTTGGACTGAGGCTTGAATCCTTGGAGAAGAAGTAGAATTTTGGGCTAAGATTTCTTTAATTTTCCTACACTTTTTTTCTCATTCTGTGCAATCTCGGTTGAGTTGTATTTGATTAGGAATTTGTGTAATTAATTAGTGGCTAGTTAGATACTGATTAGGAAACATTTTTTGTTGATTAATTGGTTGGATTTGAATCTAATTTTTTATTATTCTCACTAATCTTTCATGTATACCACGAAGGTGTTCGATGAAATGCATGAGTGAGATTACGTACTTAAATGTCTATTTGAGAATTCCTTGGTGTTTAGTTGGTTATTAAACATTTTTGGATGATGAATCAGAGGCTAATGAATCAGTTAATCAATCAAATTGGATGTTCATTGATCTAAAAGACAAGAGTTAACGGTTTAATGCGGGATTGAGGTCTTAATTCAACATTAGATTATTAATCTCTTGATTCTTGCGTGGTAACTCAAGATAACTTGTAATGAACATAATTAGGAACTCTTAGGCCAGAATTAATCACAATTGGACTAGGATAAGGATAGTGGATGCCAAGAGATGATTCCTAAGCTAGTTACAAGACCATCATTCACTATAATTCACCCAATTAGATAGAATTAGGCATTTTGATTCAATTTAGTTTTAGGTTAGTTTAATTCAACCAAAACCCCCTAAATTAGATAGTTTTTAGTATCTTTAACACTTAGAAAACCCAATTAGGCATTAAATTCCATTTCCAAGGGAGATGACTTAGGTTGTGCCACTAGATGCATTTTTAATTCAACCTAGTTTTATTTTGAGGGTTGCACGACAAGCCCGTCAGTGAGTAAGTCAATAGAGTAAGAAAAGGAAGCCCAAGCAAAAAGGGCTGAAGTGGGAATCTGAGAATCCTATAAGGAGCGATGAGTGAAAAATTTAAAATGCTCCCTAATATCAGTATGATGGGATCCTAGAGAATCAGATGACATAGAACCCACTTCATACGAAAAGCATGATATACTTCTAAGTTTAGCCTTAGCTATTATGAGCGATAGTAACCACACTTTATTGAGTATGTATTTTACTATAAGATACAATAATCTTAAGCTTTGACGTCTCCTAGAGATAGATCACAACAGATCCTAGAATAGCACAGTGGGTTATAATAGACCCTAACAGGGCTCTGAGAGCTCGACTAGACCTAGGGGTCACAATAAATCCCACAAAGTTATAGAGAGCCCTACCCACAACATGATAGTTCTCTGGTGAGATGATGGCCTAAGATAGTTTTATAGAGCAATTAGTCTCAGAGACCAGTACAATTTTAGCTAGCTTTTGTCTTAAAGACTAGAGATCTCCTGAATTTGGTAGACCATTGCCACAGAGATATAAAGGCTTTACTCAGATAGTTAGACCACTGACTAGGTCTCTCTAGAGATGAGCATAGTACATGGGATGAGGAAAGTAAGAAATTAGCTTTCTAAAGTTAGAGATAGATGAACCACTACCCAGCAGATATTTGCCCTGACCGAGGGATAGAAAGATCCCTACATGCTAGCTTATGTGTATAGAAAGGGCCCAGGTACAATTTTAAATGAGGTAAGTGGTACAGTATATCTCCAGTGAGTAAAATTATGAGAATAACTAGCATCCCATCGAAGCCCAGCAGTAGTCAGTGGTAGTAACTCTTTGATGCCAGTATGAGACACGCATGTTAGGCCTATCAGTATTGAAATGAGGGACTACAAAAATGCCACTATAAGTGAGCAAAAAAAGTGAGAAAAAGTCCTGGCCTATAGAGACAGATGCAGTAATAAACAAAAAAAGTTGGGATCATTAAAAGCAGAAACTCCTTAAGGGAGCTGTAATCCTGATAAGCAATTGACATATGAGGCCTATGATAGAAAGAAATGTGAATTGTAATCATGGGATAAGCTAGTAAGAAAGAATGCAAAGATAAATAGTTGATAGTATACTTCAAAATAGTAGACAGATAGAAACCTTCGATGCCTCTAATGATTAGAAAAAGATGATGAGATTTTATGAGGAGCCATTAGGAGAAGATACGAGAGATGTGATACAAAATATGTTACCTCCCGAGATGTGTATGAGAGTCCACTGAAAGAAACATTAACCTTTGTAAATAGGTTAATACTAACTTGATATAAATAATAAGCTCTCCCAGGATAGGCCTCTAGAGTTAGAAATTTCTTTCCCTTATGAGAGAGAACTAGCTAGTACATCATGGCAATAAAGCCCTAAAGGCTAGTAATGAAAAAAAAAAAATCCCTTAGCTGAGAGAAAAATTTAAACGAGTGAAATCGTTGAGAAAAATGTATAAAGCCAAGAAGAAGGGAAAGAAAAGGACAGCTAGCTAGAAAAGAAAAAGAATAAGAAGAGAGTATGCCCTAAATTTTGAGGATGAAATTTATTTAAAGGGGGAGAAATGTAACATTTGGTTCTTTGAAAATCAGAGAAAACATAAGAAACGTAATGTACGGTTTCTCCGTAAACAAATGAAATTTACCAGATACAAAAGGAAGTCCCTCGAAATGAGATAGTTAAGGTCCTAAAAAGTTTTAAAAGCATTCTAGACTCTTAAAAATGAGAACCTAAAGCTCAAACAAAAGGAAAAATGAAGCTAAAATGAAGAAATAATTTTTTTACGAAAAACTTATGAAATGTACAACATTTTTGTACTTTTGAGCAATTTTTGGAATTCACATAGGAGGGCTTTTTAAATAAAATCTTTGAGTTCTTTGGGTTCTCAGAGGCCCTGAAAATCATGGAAAGCTCCAGGACAATTGAAACCCCTCCGGTGGACCTTTTTCAATGTCAGTGCACCCAAACTTTGACGGATTCGTTCGGGAAGGTTTTAGGTCCGATTTGAGTGATTCCAAAGGCATTTTACTAAATTGGAAACTAAAATTTCATAATGGAAAATATATTTCTCAAAAAGGAGCTAAAACAAAGGAGAAATGAAAATGCTAAGAATGAAGGGCAAAATGGGAATTTTTGAAAAGTGTAACTTCCTCCCAACTACATATATGATGCGCCCTTCTTCTCCTTTCATTTTGCATCACTAAGTTCTACCCAAAACTAGAGGAAAACCCTAGGGAGAGTGGCACACAAGAGGAAGGCAAAGAAGAGGAGAAATAAAAGGCTTAAGGTATGAAAATTGAGTAGTTTTTCATGCTCTTTCTCTTCCAAACCTCTTCTCTGTCATTCTCCTTTATTTCTTATGATTATAATGAAGTATATAGATCTGTTTTAAAGGAAAAATTGAGTGAAAAAATCGGTTTTGAAGAGAGGAGCTCAAAGAACACAAGATTCAAGTGAGAAAAAGCAAGAAAACAAGGTAAATCTTGCATCCTATGGTAGCTACTCCTCCCCCTTCTTCTCCATATTTCGCCCCATGTATGTAGATGCTAGAGGATTGGAATTTTGAGGGGAACCAAGGTTGAATTCCATGAATTTAAAGGAGGAGTGTAAGAATATGCAAATAAATTCAAGAAAAGACCATAGATTTTCAAGGTAGCAAAACTAGGGTTTCATGGTTTTTCTTGAAAATATGATTTGATATAATTATTCCTAAGCCTAAATGAATGTTTAAATGAGTTCTTAAGATCCCTAGGAGTCTCCCCATATACATCTTCCATGTAGAAAGCAAAGCAAACTCCATAGAGGCCAAAAGGAGACATAGGCTCGGCCTAAAGGGGATGAGACACCCAGGGAGAGTTTTAAATTTTTTTCAAGCCCATTTTTTAGTTATATATGATGAATGAAAATGAGGGGAGGCCTTGGAAAAAATTTAGAACCCATAGAAAGTGAGTTGGTGCTTTAGGTTTCATATTATAACCTAAAGAAGCAACATGTAGATAGGCTCTTAGTTTTAATTGTGTGATGACTCCAAGAGGCTTAAAAGGAGTCAAAAATTATAGTTGAGAGGAAAGAATGGAGCCTAGAATTTATTTAAGGGGTGTTGCTTCATTAGGTACATATATGGAACCATAATGAGGTTTATAGGTCAAGGTAGAGTCTACGCAAATTGTATGGCCTTAGAATTAAATTTATAAACCTAATTAGCTTCCATAAATGGTGTATAGGCCAAGAGAAACCATCCCCACACTTTTGTGTGTGTGTGGGGCTGAAAGAGGAAGCCTTGATTCAAGAAGAAAAGTGTGTGATTGTATACAAGGTAGCTCTCCACCTTCTCTCATACATGAATATGTACTTAGCTTGTTTTAGAATGTGTATGTGTATTTTCAAGTCATGAAAATTATGATAGCATGATTTCATATGCCATAGTTTTATGATGACATATTATGTTTTATATGATGTTTATGATATGTGCTTGGATTTGCTTGAGTGTGGTGAGGCCAAGAACCCTTAAAATTGGTTGAGACAAGGTAAAGAATCTCCCAAAAGCAAAATGGACTCCCAAGAGCTAGGTTGAGTCCAAGAATGTCTTAAATAATAGGTGAGGCAAGTCCAATATCCACAAGAAATTTGGTGAGACTAATCCACTTACTTGGCAAGCCTTTGTATGCTATGTATGATTTTTTCAAATTATGAAAATGTCTCTTGAATGTTTGCACATGTCAACATGATCATATATGCATTTATGAGACTTGTTTGCATCCATTATGTATGATTAAATGGGAGATGAGCTATTAGGATTCTTTGAATCTCATCCCCTTCTCTCTAATGTTCTAACATGCTAGGTGGACCAAGAGAGCAAGGAGATAGAAGCCAACCACTTGAGAGATGAGAGTATGACATTGAAATGTATGAAATTTGCTTCTTTAAGGCCATCAAGGTGGCAAATGTTGTCATCTATGGTTGTATATGGCCTATGACCTCTTGAACACGTGTAATTATGTTAATAAGTGATGTATGAATGAGAGTTAAAGTTGTATGTATAGATATGCACATTTTGGTTAGAAAGTTTTCATTATGGAAGTATGTGTATAATTGCATGTGTCATAGCCAAAATGAGAGGCATAGAGTTTGAGACCATTTGAACGGCTCACACAAGTCTTAATTATGCTTTTAGACTTGCCCAAGAGATGCCAAACCCCAAGGAAAGCCATTTGGATATTTTGGTATCCTTTATGGAGTCAAAATTGACCATAATAGAACCCTATGTAACTTTTTATCCAAATGAGCTCTTCTTGATCTAAGATTTGACATGCAATTAGAGCTTGTTGAGAGATTTTTTAAAAGATAAAGAGAATAATTTTTGGAGGTCTATATAATATTTTATGAATTTTTAAAATTGACACATTTTTTAATTTTGGTCTGATACACTGTTCACTTGGTCTGAAAATGAAATCTGTCACACAGGGCTCAAATGATATCCAATTACCATGAAATTTTATCCATAGAAACTAAACATTTCCAGTGACTTGTACCAACTAGAAGCATCCCATTTGGATGTGTAAAGAGGGAGATATGAATTTTCAAAGAATCTATCCAGTATTAGGAACTTTAGTCGACCTCTGTTACTATTTGATTGAATTTCAAGGTCTGAATGTGCCTAAGCTGGTCTAGAGTTATTTTTCCCCCTAGTAACATTAACAGATTTTCATATTGGTATCATTTGCATATATTGGATTTTTTTGAAATTAATTAGACATTTTTGAAATTTGCTACAGAATTTGTGATAGCACCAGTGGGCAGCCTGACCTCTAGACCATTTCACATGTCAAACATCCTTTGTGTTGGATGTTATGGTTTGTAAGTATTTTTATCCTAAATTAGACATATGTAGCTTTTTAGAATAACTAAGAATGTATGATTTCAATTTTTCTAGAATTATTTATGATTTTCTAAAATTTGGTCAGAAAAGAGCCAAATCTAGTCGAAAATGGATGTGAATATTTCATGCTTCCCTTCGAGTTTCTTGAGATGTGAGCCACTTTCAATGATGTAAATGAGTGGTATCCATGTAATTAAATATGAGAAAGTGATGAATGAGCTCACATGGTCCACGTGACATCGAATGAAATTTTTATATATGACGCAACACAAAAAAATGTATTATGTTTAATGAAATTTTCTTACTTCCTTCATGGAATGTATCATATGAGTATATAAATGTGATAGATATGAGCTAGAAATATATGGTGTTATAGGTGAGGCTAATCCATTTACTTGGCAAGCCTATGTATGCTATACATGATGTGTTCAAATGCCAAGGATGTTTCATGAATGCTCACATGTGTTAATATGCTCATGCATGCAATTTCAAGGCTTGTATTGCATACTTTATATGTGATTGAATGGGAGATGACCTATTAGGATTCTTTGAATCTCATCCCCTCCTCTCCAATATCTTAACATGTTATGTGGAGTAATTGAGCAAGATAATAGAAGCCACCAAGCCTAGAAGAAGGAGATTGACATCAAAGTATATGAAAATGCCTAGTTTTGTCTCTCTTGTAGCCATACACATGGCATATGATGTAATCTCATGATGAAATTGTTATGTAATCATATGAGTATATGTAATTGCCCAAATTTTTGATGTATGAATGAGATTTGATGCCAAATATATGATATAGCATGTTTGGGTAAGTAATGGCAAGACTAGCATTAAGGGAATTCATGTATAACATAGGGTGAGGCTGTGAGTTTCCAAATTCTGGGTTTGTACACCTTTGAGACAAGTTTAGAATGTCAATTTGGTGCAATCCCATGTGCTCAAGTGGCCACACAAGTTTAGGAAGCAAATTTGGACACTTTAAGGCTAGTTAAGACCATGAAAATGACCAAATCGAAACCCTGTGGCACAAACTGACCAAATAGATGAATTTGCCCCTGAAATTTGGCACACATGTAGATTTTATCTTGGTCCTTTTGGGAAGCTAAAGCATAGAAAAATTAGAGCTCTATAGAATTAATTATGAATTTTCAAATTTGGGATTTTTCTATAATTCTAGTGCATATACTGTTTATATGGTTAGTTTTGTTTTCTGTGTCATTTGATTGTCAAATGGTGTCCAATGCTTGTAAAATTTTACAAGCATAAACTAGAGGTCATAATATTTTTATGACCACCAAGATCACCTCATTTGGAGGTCTGATCAAAGAGTTATGAATTTTTTAAGTTTAATGTCAGTACCAGTAATGCCACCTAACCTCCAATATTGTTCCATCATAATTCAATTCCCAGATGGTCTTGGTGTGGTCTGGAGATATTTTTCCCTTAAATTTAACATCTGTAGCTTCTAAAATTGATTGAATTTTTATGATTTTGATTTTTTTTAAAATTATTTATGAATTTCCAAAATTTATGACAGTAACCTAGGATAGTAGCCCAGACAGTTGAGACCTTAGGCATTTTTTGAATGTCAACACCCTCTGCTTGATGTTCCATGATCTAGAATTATTTTAAAAATAAATTAGACATCTATAGATTTTAAAAATGGTAAAGAATTCATGATTTTTAATTTTTTAGAATTAGTTATAATATTTCAAAATTTGTGACAAAAAAAGGAAAATTTTCGTTGAGGTTGCAACTATGAAATTTGTGTATTTCCTTTACTTGCACGAGTTCTAAGCCACTTTTGGTGAAGGAAATGAGTTGTATCTAGGTGATTAAATATGGAAATGTGATACATGAGCTCACATGGTCCACGAGACATTGAATGAAAAATTTATGCATAGTGCAATGCAAATTTATTTACTTTTTTTAATGCCATTTTTCTTACTCCTTCATGAAATGCATGATGTGAGACATAGAGATAGTATGAAATAAGTTAGAAATTCATGGTGTTAGAATATGAACTTACCACATTCATTTTTCATTCATAACACATTTGTTCAATCAAAATTATTACAATTGGGAGTTCAAAATTCAAGTCAAAGCCATGGAACACAAAATCAAATGACACTTGGCATTTTTTCCATCCATTCTATATTTTGATATAAAATTTGAAAAATTATAATTAATTCTAAAAAATTAAAAATCATGCAAATTATACCATTATGGAAATCTATGGATGTCTGACAGGCTCGTCGCGCAACCCTCAAAATAAAACTAGGTTGACTAAAAATATAGCTAGTGGCACAACCTAAGTCATCTCCCTTGGAATTGGAGTTCAATGCTTAATTAAGTTTCTAAGTGTTAAAAGATCCTAAAAGCTATCTATATTGGGGGGGGGGGGTTTTGATCTAATTGAACTAACTAGAATTAAAATTGAATTAAAATGACTAACTACCTAATTATGCGAATTAATGTGTGGAGGATGGGCTTGTGACAAGCTTTGGAGTCGTCCCTTGGTATCCACTATCCTTATCCTAATTCAATTGTGATTAATTCTAGTCTAAGAATCCCTAAGTATATTCATTACAAGTTATCTTGAGTTACCATGCAAGAATCAAGAGATTAATAATCTAATGTTGAATTGAGACCTCAATCCCGCATTAAACCGTTAACTCTTGTCTTTAAGATCAATGAACACCCAATTTGATTGATTAACTAATTAATTAGTCTCTAATTCATCATCTAAAAATGTTTAATTAACCAACTAAACATTAAGGAATTCTCAAATCAAGCAATCAAGCACATAATCTTACTCATACATTTCATCGAACACCTTCGTGGCATACATTGGAGATTAGAGAATAATGAAAAATCAGTGTCTAATCGAACCAATTAATCAACAAAAAGGCTTCCTAATCAGTGTCTAACCAGCCACTAATTATAATTACACAAATTCCTAATCAAATATAATTTAACCAAGATTGTACAAGAAAAAGAAAAAGTGTAGGAAATTGAGAAATCTTAGCCAAAATTTTGAGGTCTTCCAAGGATTCAAGCTTCAGCTAAGGTTGCTTCCAAGCTAGCCTCAAGATGGATTAGAGCTTCATTATTGTGGTGAGATGGAGATGGGAGGAATGGATGAAAGTGTCTTCTATGAATGGAAAGACAAAGGGGGCATGAGGCGTTGTGAAAATGGAGTGACGATAAATGATGAATGCTGATGGTGTGATTTTATTCCTCACATGGCATTCTTTATTTATCATGTGCTCCCCTCTCTAATTTCAATCGTCTGGACCTCTTTTTTGTGTGTATAAAGTGTAGGGCCCACTTTATTTTGCATTATTATAATATTCCATGAGAATTCAGATGTAGCTCCAACATTTCCTTAGCTCCTATTCCACGTAACTTCTGCATGTATTTGGAGCCTTGATCATGTAAATCTCCTCCTTCTGAATCTCTGTTCTGCTTGAGTGTTTGTTCTGCTCAAAATCTTCAACCTTCTCTTCTTCAACATCGTTTCTTTGTTTCAGCTCGCCTTCAGCTCATTTTCCTATCATCTTTTTGACGTTATTTAGGTGCTTCCACGTTCTGCACTACATCACAGCAAACTTGAGCTTCTGCTATTCTGGAGTTGCATTCGAGGCTTTGTTCTGCATGTGTGTGTGTTTGTTGCCTAGATCTTTCCACAGCTCATTCTTCTAGCTCAGCGTTTTCTTCATCGTGCAGCTAATGCTTCTTCTGCTCATCACGTTACTTCTCCTCTATTTTGCTTGAGTTTGTGAGCTACTTCTACTCTGTTTTAGCTCATGTAACTTGCATGACAGCTACTGTCCAGACTCTAACTCATTTCCACGTTATTTTCTTTTCTCCCATGTAGCTCTTACGTGCCTTCTTTTTCTGCCCATTCAGCTCAAGCAAGTTCTCCTCTATTTCTGCATTAGTGGGAGTTCACGTGGCAGCCTCTTTCTCTTCGTGTTTCTGCTTCTCTTTTCAACTCAAAGTTGCTCCTTCTTCCTCACATATTTTCATGCGTATTTCTCACGTTCTTCACGTGGCTGTTCTGCTCAAGCTTGTGAGCTCCATGCAAGCTTTCTTCGTTCGTCCAGCTGCAGCTTTCCCACATGTTTAGCTTCATTTCCACGTCTTCATCTCTGTTTCTTGTAGCTCGCCCATCTAACTTGAGTGCTGCCTCAACATGAAACTATCTCAAGAGTAGAGAAATGTGATTATGTGCCACATGAGGGAGCCCAATTCTTCTCCTTCTCTTCTTCAAATTGATTTATCATTCAAAGCTCTAATTGCCCAACAAAATCTACACAAAGGAATGAAAATTATTGAGTAAAATTATCCACAAATTTTTTTAAGCAAAAATTGAGCATTAAAAATCAAATTTTTTGCAAATTAACTCCTTGAGGGAAGAAATGGCTACTAAAATAAAATTTCAACTAATTAAACCCCTAAAGTCATATTTGGACACTAAAATGCTCAAGCTAGGAGAATAAAATAGATAGAAATATGTGTTTATCAATGTCCTCTAACTACCATAACAATTTCAAATGAAAAAAACTAGATTTGCCCCACAAAAACTGATAGAACAGTAATACTAGTCACTGATGCATCTTGTAGCTAAATTCAAAATTCAAAATTTCATTTCTCCTTTTACAGAACTCCAAATTAGGCTCTCTTAATGATATAGAAATCTTATGATATTTCGTTTATGCCTGTAAAATTTTATGAGTATTAGATTTCATTTAACCCTTGAGTGATATAGAAATACAAACTGACCATATAAATAGTCACTAGGATAATTATGCATAATTTGAGAAACTTTGAAAATTCATAATAAATTCTCTAGAGTCCAAATTAGACACTCTTTGGCTCTATAAAAAGCTCTAGATAACACCTATAATCATGCTAAAGTTCATGCCTAAATTTGTCCATTTGGTTAAACTTGGATTTAACTAAAGATTATGTCACTTTTGGAGCTATAAAGGGGTCAAATATGCATCAAATGGTCTTCTAATCATTCCACAATCATTTGAGCATATCCAAAAGCATAAATGTAACAACATATCACATTAGCCTCTTTAGATCCTCTTTGGATATTTATTTGCTTGATTTCATTGGAGAATAAGGAAAAATTCATTAAAATAATGGGATTTCTTACGTTACATAAGGTTTAAAATTTTTGTCTCACCTCACGTGGCCCATATGTACTCACCCATATCATCCTTTAATTGAAATACATTCACACAACTTAAAACCATCTCAAAATGTCACAAAATTCCTGAGCTTGGATCATCCACACACATTTTCACATGTTCAACCTCAAGTCTATCGATATAAATTTCTATCATCAACTTTGAAAAATCATAATTAATTCTACAAAACTCGAAATCAAGCACACTATACCATTTTGGAAAACTTAAGATGTCTACTTTATGTTAAAAATAATTCTAGACCATAAAAAGGATTTTTATCCATTGGAAATCTATAGAATAATAGCAAAGGTCCTATTACATTACTGGTACTGACTCCAAATTTCAAAAATTCATATCTCTCTACTCAGACCTCCAAACGAGGTGATCTTAGTGGCCATAGAAAGCTTACTATGTCTAGTTTATGTTGTAACATTTTATGAGTATTAGAAGCCATTTGACCCTTGAATGACATAGGAGAAGAAAATGACTATATGAATAGTAATCATATCAGAACAACAGAAATTTGGCAACTTTGAAAATTCATAATTAATTCCATAGAGTTCTAAATAATTTAGTCTTTATCTTTCCAAAAAGCTCTAAATGGGACCTATATGCATGCCAAATTTCATGAGGAAATTCATTCATTTGGTAAGATCTGGATATAGGGTTGCATTTTGGTCACTTTTATGCTTCTTAAAGATCTCAAATGGTCTAAATTAGCTTCCAAGACTTCCAAGGCCACTTGAGCACATGGGAAAGCATGAGAATGGTCTACTAAACATGTCTTAAGGGTTTAACAAACCAAATTTCATAAACTCACTCTCCCACTTGATGCTACACATAAGAGACATACATATGCATTCTTGCCATTCAAGGTTAAAACCATACAATATCATACATTTACTTCCAATTCTCATATATACATCACATATTCATATAGTTACACATGTTCAAGAGTTTATACATCATATGCATTATGGAGATACATCATTTGGCAACCACATAGCTATAATACAAGCACTTTATAACTCCATGACCAATCTTCATGTCTTCAAGTATGGTGGCTCCCATTTCTTTACTCTCTTGATCCACCTAGACATGTTGGATAATAGGGAGGGAAGAGTGAGATTCTAGGAATCCTAATAGCTCTTCTATCTTTCAAGCACACATAATGAATGCAAATTTAAGTCTAAAACTACATGCATGGCTATCTTGAAATTCATAAACATACATGAAACAATTCTTGCATTCAAGAAGTTATATAAATCATACATAGGCTTGTCAAGACAATGGTTTAGCCTCACCTATTCTCTTTAGGACTTTTGAACATGCCTCACCCATTTTCTTAAGGGATTTCTGATTAAGTCCCACTCTTTTAGAGACTTTTGGCTTCACCACACTCAAGCAAGCCATTCATGTTCATAAAAATATCATTCAAGTGCATAAGCAAAGCATCATGGTACCATGGCATATAAATACATGTTAGAAACATCTTTCATGGATTAAAGATATACACACATATTTAAAGACAACAAAAATACCTAATCATGCATGAGAGAAAGAAGAAAGAGCTACCTTAATTGTAAAAGCACACTTCCTTCCTTGAAAATTCTTCCTCTCCCTCGGTCACACACTTACAAGGATGTGGGACTTGATTCCTTTGGCCTAAACACATTATATGGGATCTAGTTATACTCTTGGAACCAATTCTAATATCCCACATGCACTAGAAAAGCTAGATGGCTCATATGGTTTAATTATGGTTCCATAAGGCACCTAATGAAGCAACCTTGGGAAAACATAATCTTGGCTATATTCTCTCCCTTAAACTATGACTCTTGACTTTATTTAAACCCCTTTGAGCCATCACACATTCATTTCAAGGAGCCTAGCTAGGTGTTGCTTTATTATGCTACAATATGGAACCTATACTTCCATCTCATTATTTATGACTTCTAAAATTTTTCCAAGGCTTCTTCTCATACTCTCCCATCATATATGATGCAAAACCAAGTTTGGAAGAAATTGAAACACTTTTTAAGTGCATGAACTCCTTTAGGCTGAGGCTAGGCTTCTAATTTGCACCAATAAAGTTTGTTTAATTTCTTTGATTGGAGAAGTATATGGGAGGCTTCCTTGATATCTTAGGAACTCATATGAACTCTTAAACATCTTAATTTATGGCTAGAACTCATCTTACAAACCAAGGTGCAACTAAAACCTTAGGTTATGCATCTTGGAAAATCATGGTTCTTTCTCTGTTTCCTTTGCATTTTCTTATTCCCCACACTTTAATTCCTAAGATTCATCCTTGGTTTAGTTCAAAACTCAATCCCTCTTGGCTATCCATACATGGGGCAAAACACACAAGAAGAAGAACAAGGAAGAGCAAGCTTGAAAACTACCAAATTACTTTGATTTCCTAACTTCCTTTGGATGCTTCTTCTTCTGCTTGGATTCTTTTCTTCAATTTTGAAATTCTCCCCTTTGGTTTGACCTCAAAATAGCACCAAAAATTTCAACAAATTCATAGAAAGAAAGAGAAGGAGGAAAGCAATATTGGTGAAGGAAGAAGCATGAAAAACCATAGATTTTCTTACCTTTTTGCTTTGTTTTCTCTTCCCTTCTTTCTCTCTCTTGGTGCACCACTTCAAGGGGCTTAAGGTTCTATTTTGGTGTAGAGGAAAGTTAGCCAAGTGATAGGAAGAAGTAGGGCATGTTATATATAGGCTAGGGACCCATTTAAGACATTTTCAATTTTTAATTTTTTCTTTCGTTCTTAGCTTTTTTGTTTTAGGCTCATTTCAACTCTTATTCTAGAATCATCTTTTCCATCATAAAATTTAGGTTCTATAACTTATAAAATACCTTTGGAATCACTCAAATTGGATCTAAAATCTTCTCGAATGAAAAGATCAAAGTTTGGGTCCATCGACATTCTAAATCGTAAACCAAAGGGGTTTTAATTGTTCTGGGGCTCCTATAGTTTTTAGAGCCTTAAAGAATCTTGGAAAACTCATTTTTTCCATTTAAAAATCACTCTTTTGAATTTTCTAAAAAGTTTCCAAAATTATGAAAATGCCATTACGTGTCATTACATTTTCGTTAAATTCTATCTGATTATTCTGACCTCGGTTTTAGGGCACCTTTGGCCTTGGATTATCATTATTTGAAGTCTAGAACATTATTCTAATTTTATTGGATCCTTCTCTTTGGGAGACTTCCTTTTGTATCTAGTGAGTTTTATACATTTATAGAGAAACTGAACATTATGTTTCTCACATTTTCTCACATTTTCAGAGAATTAGATATTACAATAAACATCGCCTATGTGAGCTTTCCAAATGGTCTAAATCATCATGCATCTCAAAATCAACTTCCTACTTGAATCCATACACATGTGCATAAGGGCTCCATCTTGTCAAAAATCTACATAGCCATTCATTTGACTTCAAAATTGATACATACATCATAGTTATTTATATTTAAGCATGCTCAATGTAACACTTGATTTTTGTAAAAATGACAAAAATAGGCCAAATATAAAAAGAAAGTCCTCCAAAATAAAAGATTTGAGGCCAAATAAAATTAGGATAAACTTTCAAATAATAGAAAATAAGGATCCAAGGCTTAGATGCTTAGAAACCAGAGTTGGAATAGCTAAATAAAATTCAGATGAAGGGTAGTGGCATTTTTGTAATTTTGGGCACTTTTTAGAAAACTCAAAAGAAGAATTTTTAAATAAAAAAATTGAGTTTCTTGGAGTTTGTAATACATTGACCTCTTAGCTATTTTATCATAGTCTCATTATCCATTTCAATGCATTTCATATGGATTGGAGCATAATCATATAAAGAAGCCAACATTTCTTATGGAAAAAGCATTAATTAATGAAATTAATTGTGTTATGTAAGATCATAATTCTTTATTTTATGCTCCATGAACCATATAAACTCATCAACATCAATTTCTAGTCATAACACATCCATACAAGTCATACACATCATAATCAACCTCATTCATTTCGAGTTTGAAACTACATCACACAAAGCTTTTGATTAGCTCTCAGGTTCTAATTTCAATTTTCTAATACAAAGTTTGGAAATTCACAACTAATTCTAGAAAAATTGAAATCAAGCAAACCATACCATTATGTAAAGCTATGGATGTCTACTTTTGATAAAAATAATTCGAAACCAATGTAATAGCCAAAATCGATGGAACTGTAACATAGGTCAGGCTGCATTACTAGTACTATCATGCAACTTCAAAAATTCATATATCCCTCTACAGAACTAGAAATAAGGTGATCTCAGTAGCTATGGTGTCTAGTTTATGCCTGTAAAATTTCATGAGCATTGGACTTCATGTGACCCATCTGTGACGTAGAGAAGCAAAGTGACTAAATGAATAGTAACCATACCATTTCTACATAATTTGGCCAGTTTTGAAAAATCATAATAAATTCTCTAAAGCTCTAAATTAAGTGCTCTTTAGCTCTATAAAAAGCTCTAGATGAGACCTACTTGCTAGCCAAATTTCATGGAAAAACTCATTCATTTGGGCATACTTTGGTTCAGCTCTCCATTTAGTCAATTTTAAAGTCTCAAATGGTATCTTAAGGCACCAAATGGCCTTTTTTGCTTTCCACAACCACTTGGGCAAGTTTAAATGCATAAAAACCATACAAAAAAGCTTGCCAAATGATTCAAATCACTTTGGAGCTCAATCTCACCTTGCCACATCCATATATACATAAGAACATCAAGTCACATAATGCTAAAGGAGTGGCAAAATCTCATATTCTCATTCATCTAGCTTCTACATGGATACATACACTATTTGTACATATATTAGAACATGTTCAAGGGTCGATGTCATAGATACATCTTATGGTTACATATTTTGACATCAAAATACAAACAAAAAGCTCATTTCTTTATCCATTTGTTAAGATCTTGCTTCTCATGCTTGTTAACTTCTATTTCCTTGTCTACTTGGCTTACCTAGACATGGTTAGACATGTGTGGGGGAAGAGTAAGATTCAAAGAATTTCAATAGCTTTTAACCCTTTCAAACATACATAATGGATGCTAAAACAAGTCAAAGAATGCAAGAATGATATTCAAGCAACTAATGAACATGAATAAGACATTTTCCTTATCACATAAACTCACATATAACAAACATAAGCTCTCAAGAGCATTGGTCTAGCCTTACCCATCTTTCTTGGGACTTTTGGATTTGTTTCACCCATTTTCAAGGGAATTTTGACTAAGCCTCACTCTTCTTGACACTTTAGGCTTTGTCTCATGCATTTCGAGGGACTTTTAGCTCATCCTCACCCTTGTTAAGGGGCTTTTGGCACAACCAAACCCATGTAGGCCATTATGCAATCATAATCACATTTCAAGAAACATAATGGTACCATAACATGTAAGCATAGGCTAGAAATACTTCTCATGGCTCTAACATACATACAAGCACTCAAGGACAAGTAAACTTCCAAGCCATGCATGTGAGAAAGGTTAAAGAGCTACTTTGAAGCAAGAATACAACACTTTCTCTTGAAAATCTTCTTCCCCTTTTTTGGCCAAGCCTTGGAATTAGATGGCCCTTGGTTCTATTTGCCTAGACACATTAAAAAAGACATAAATCACTCATGGAAACAAGCTTTGGCATCATACACACTCTATATGAAGCTACTTTGTTTTATGGCTCCATTATGCTTCCATACAAGACCTTATGAAGCAATTAGGAGAATTCATGGTTTCATTCTAGGTCTTTTGACTCCTTTTAGAATCCTTGGAGTTATCACACATTCATTTTAAGGAGCCTAGCTATAAGTTGTTTCATAATGTCATATTATAGAGCCTACACCTCCATCTCACATTTTGTGCCTTCTAAATTTTTTCCAAGACTTCCACTAATGTTCTTCTATCATATTTAGTCCTATTCTAGGCTTAGAACAAATTAAAACACTCCTTATGTGCATGAAGTGGGTTAGGCTAAAGCTATGGAGGCTTGGAGCATTCATGGAGTTTGCTTCATTTCATTTAGGAAAATGGCATATGTGAGGCTCCCTAGGTGTCTTGAGAACTCATCCATACTCTTAGACAACTTAAATTATCATTAGGAAGCTTCACATTTGCCAAAGTGCAACTAAATCCCTAAATTCTATAACTTACATTCTAAAGCTTCCATTTCAATTATAGTTGTAAATTCTTAATCCTCACACTTCATAACCCTTGGTTCCATTAAGAATACATGTAGAAAAAATCTCTTCCTCACTTTCTCTCTCTAGACCGAAGCTTAAATGGCTTGGAAATACAAGATTTTGTAAGTGTTTCATGTAAAGTCTTACTTTAAAATGGAGCTCTTTTCATGTAGATTATTTTTCATGGATTGGTTTCTTGAAAAGAGTTCCTTTTTGGTTTAGGTCAAACCTGAATCTTAGAGTTTTCAAGAAAAGAAAACCACCATTAGAGAGCTCATAGAGAGAGAAACAACTTTCTTAACTGGCGCGGGATAAAACGGGACTGTTTACTTACCTAAAAAGAAGTTTAAACTTTTTCTCTCTCTCCCCTCTTATTTTCACACTATAGCTATCTAAAAATCTAAAAATGGAAGCTTGGAGAAAATGATGAGGTGTAATCTTACTTAAGAAGCCTCTTTTACAATTTTTCAAAATGACTATTTCACCCCTACACACATGTTTGCTTCATTTTGGCTCATTTTAACTCCTTCTTGAGAACTATCTTTTCTATCATAAAATTTAGTTCCTCTAATTCATAAAATGCTTTTGGTTTTATCCAAATTAGATTTAAAACCCTCCCGAATGAATCAATCAAAGTTCGGGTTAATCGATGCTCTATAATATAAACTGGAGGAGTTTAAACCATTCTAAGGGTTCCTATGGTTTTTAAAGCCTCTGAGAACCACAAAAAAAACTCATTTTTCCCATTTAAAAATCCCTCTTTTGAATTTTTTCAAAAGTGCCCAAAATTACAAAAATGCCACTGCATCTTTCTTAAATTTTGTTTGGTTATTCTGGCTCTATTGTTAGGGCACCTCTAACCTTGGATCCTCATTATTTGAGGTCTAGATTACTACTCTAATTTTATTAGACCTCAAATTGTAACGAACGGTAAATTTTGTAAAACGATGAAAGGAGCTGTATAAAGGCAAGTCCTTTAAATTGAGCTAGAAAATGTCTAGAAAATTTTAGGTAGAGTCCTAGGCTCCAAAAAATGATAACTATAGGCTCAAATAGAAAAAAAAATGGAGTTAGGATGGAGAAATAAAATTATAACAAAATCTGACGAAACAAAATATCATTTTCGTAAATAAGTACAAATTTTGGAAAAACACATAAGAGGGCTTTTTAAATGGAAAATTTGAGTTGCCCAAGGTTTTTAGAGGTCTCGAAAACCATGAAAAGCCCTGGGACAGTTAAAGCGCCTCCAATGTACGTTTTCCAATAATAGTGAACTTGAACTTTGACAGATTTGTTCGAGAAAATTTTAGCTTCAATTTAAGTGATTCTAAAGGCATTTTATTAAATTGGGAACCTGAATTTTATAATGGGAAAGATGGTTCTCAAAAAAGAGCTAAAACAAAGCCAAAACAAAATTGCCATTACAGAAGGATGAAATTATAATTTTTGAAAAAGGCTAGTTTCTTGAATGTTCCATAAGCTGACTCTTCCTCCCCTTATTTAGGTTAACCTTCTTTGCCCAAAATACAAAAAAAAAAAAAGAAGCTTCCTCTTAGGCGCACAAGAGAAGGAGAGAAAGGAAAGAAGAAACTAAGGTAAAGGTAAGGAAATCTAAGGAATTCCATGCTTCTCCTTCTTCTAATCTTGTTCCTCTCCCTTCCTCCTCTCTTTCTATGGTTTTGTTGAGATGGATGGTTTTTTTTTGGTCCAGAACATAAAGAAGGAGGTCGAATTGTTGGAGAGGAAGCAAACCAAGGAGAAAAAGTCTTGAAATCAAGCTTGAATCCAAGGCACATCTTGTTTTAGTTACTTTCTTCCCTTGCATTTCTTTCTATGTGAGTTTGGCCAAACCAGAACCAAGAGAGGGGAAGGAGTTCTATCTAAAAAAAAGAAAGGAACTAGGGTTTTAGACCATGGAGAAGTAGAATATGCTAAGAAATTACAAGAAAAACCCATGAAAATTAAGCTAGGAAAGTGTAGGATCCTTTAGGGTTTTATGAAATTTGATTTTATGTGTGTGTTTCCTAGGCCATTTAAATGTTCCATTAAGCTCTTACGACCCCTAGAAATCTCCCCAAGTGGCTTTCTTATCATGGAAAAATCAAAAGCTCCTTGAAGCATGTCTCAACTAAGCTAGAAAGAGAAGCCTAGGGAGTGTTTTAAATTGTTCTAGCCTTGGTTTGGGACTTCATATGATGTTAGAAGATGGGAGAAACTATTTGAAAAAATTTAGGATTCATGGATTGGGAGATGGGATAATGGTGTCCATAATAGTGCCTTATGAAGTAACTAGGATTTACATTTGTATAAAGGAATGTGTGATGTCTCCAACGACTTTAAATGAGGTCAAAAGGTTTATAAATGAAAAGAGAATGGAGCCTAGAGCTTGAAAGATGAGAGTTTTTTCAATGGGCTATTTATGGAACCATTGTACCATTTATAGAACCAAGTGTGTGTTTAAGAATAAAATTGGTATCTTAGCTTACTTTAAGTAAGTAATTGTGTACTGTTTATGGTGCTTAGGTCAAGAGAATCCTATCCCACCTAAGTGCACTTGTGAGACCAAAAAGGGGAAGGAACAAATAAAGTAAAGCTTGTCTAAGATTTAAGGTAGCTCTCCACCTCATTCTCTTGTATTCTTGGTTGCATATATGTATCATTGTGTGCTTGTATGTGCTCTTGTGAATTGAGAACATGCCACTTGATTCCTTTAGATTGCATTAGTATCAATGTGTTGCATCAAATGTTGTTGATTATGAGAAGGAACTCACAAGGGTGAGGTGATGCCAAAAGTCCCTTAATATGGATGAGGAGATCCCAAAAGTCTCAAAGCAAGGGTGAGATTAGGCCAAAAGTCTCTTGAATAGGTGATGCCAAGTTAAAAGTCTCTAGGCTGAGGGTGAGGCATGTCACATTCTAAAGTTTCTGTAACTATTAACATGATCAAAGTTAGTGAGGAACTAACTTGTTTAATAAATACTAAAGAGAAAGGTAGATGCTAGGAAACCTAAAAGAAATAGTAGCACATTCATTTGTTTAATATGAGAGTAAGTAGGAATAATTTAAGACAAGCTTGCAACCACTTATGGTAGCATCTCCTTACTTCTACCTACATAGGGATGTGGGTATGTGTACTCAGCTAAGTAGCAACCCCATTAGCCTTGTATATTGTGTAACATCCAATCCCTCTGTAAATATGAGAAACATGATGTTCGGTTTCTCCGTAAATATTAGAAATGAGCCAGATATAAAAAAAAAGTCCTTGAAATAGAAGGAAGTATAGCTAACTAAAATTATGATAAAATTTTAAATATTAAAAAATAAGGATTTGAGATTTAAGATGCTCAAAAATCAAAGGCAGAAGAGCTCAAAAAATTTGCCAAAGAAAGTAAGGGCATTTTTGGAAATTTTGAAAATTTTGGAAAGCTCACAAGAGGGATTGATAAACACATATTTTTATCTATTTTATTCTCCTAAACTTGGACATTTTAATGATTAAATAAGGCTTAATGGATTTACTTAGATGGAATTTTGTTTAGTAACCATTCTCTACACTTTATGAATTAATTGGCAAAATAATTTGTTTTAAATGTATAAATCATTTTAAATGAATTTTGTGGATAATTCTACTAAATTGTTCCTACTCTTTGTGCAGATTTTTATTGGTAAATGGAATTTAGATGGAATTTAATTGGAAGCATTTTGCATATCTCTTGATTTTGGTTCATGGTTCATGGAAAAAGAATGGCTACTCTCATGTACAGCAAATAGAAACACGTCCCTACAAGTTCCAACTCCTTTGTTTTCATATGGAATGCACTCACATATCAACACAAGCCAGCCCACCATTCACACCATTTCTCTCACTCAAGCACATTCACTCACTCTCACTTAACTTCACTATATGTAGCCACAGGTTACTCCACGTTGCAGCACACAAACACACACCTTCCACGTAACACACACATGCAGAAACGAAGAACATAAAGCTACAGGTTCCACGTTGATGTTTTGTTTTGAGTGCAGAAGCAGGTAGCCGCTGGTTAAAGAAGTAACTCCAGACCAAAAAGAAAAAGCTTTGGGCTGGAAGAATTAAAGGAGAGGAAGGAAACACACGTGGGAAGCTTGCATGGAAGGGCTGGACAGCAACGTGAGATTTATGTGGAAGATGAGTTGAAAACAGAGCATGATGGAGGTAACACGAAGGCTGGAACTTTTGAGCAGAAACAAAGGAAAGCCATGAGCTCGAGTTAATGGAAGCAATGCGAGCTAAGAAAGAAGCATGGACTGGGTTTTAAGCGTGAGAAAAGGAGCTGAAATACGAATAGAACAAACCACGATTTTGTACAGAAGCTGCAGCAGAAACAAAAGAAAATGAAATGTAGCTGAAGCTTGGTTTTGACATAAGAGAAGAGCTACATGCAGAAACAGACGAAGTAACACGAACAAGGAGCTTTCGAGCAAGCAAACAACAGCTGTCATTCAAGTTCACCAGCAGAAATAGAGAAGAAAACCAGAAGCAACTTGTGGTCTGCGAAGAGAAGTAAGAGCTAACATGGAACTACACAAAGAAGAAGACTCGTGGCAAGACAAACCAGCAGCTACAAAACGCGAAGAAGCTACGTCTGGAAAGTAGCCTGAACAAAGGTGAAGAACGTGAGAAACTCCAGCTGCAGAAGAAGCAATCACGTGGAATAGGAGCTGCGCCTAGGATGCATGTAGAATATATTATAATATAAAATAAATGGGGCCCACACTGACATAAATAAAGAAGGAAAAAATGCTCCGGAGGATGAGAAATGGCTGAGCACGTGAAGTCATTAGAAAACACGTAAGGAGAGGCTACTGATCACGACGTCGTCCAGCACCCCATTTATTTACACGATTCCATTCATTCACACCTTCGGAACGTCACCCACACCCATTCGCCCATTCTCTTGACGCCTCCATTCATAGAACCCTCCATCCTCCATTCCATCTCCAATTCCATCCATTAATGAAGCTCTGATTCATCCTTGAGGCTAGCTAGGAGGAAGCTCTTGGGCTGAAACTTGAATCCTTGGAGAAGAAGCAGAATTTTGGGCTAAGATTTCTTTAATTTTCCTACATTTTTTTCTCATTCTGTGCAATCTCGGTTGAGTTGTATTTGATTAGGAATTTGTGTAATTAATTAGTGGCTGGTTAGACACTGATTAGGAAACCTTTATGTTGATTAATTGGTTGGATTTAAATCTGATTTTTCATTATTCTCTCGAATCTCCCATGTATGCCACGAAGGTGTTCGATGAAATGCATGAGTGAGATTATGTGCTTAATTGTCTATTTGAGAATTCTTTGATGTTTAGTTGGTTAATTAAACATTTTTGGATGATGAATAAGAGGCTAATTAATCAGTTAATCAATCAAATTGGATGTTCATTGATCTAAAAGACAAGAGTTAACGGTTTAATGCGGGATTGAGGTCTCAATTTAACATTAGATTATTAATCTCTTGATTCTTGCGTGGTAACTCAAGATAACTTTTAATGAACATAATTAAGAACTCTTAGACCAAAATTAATCACAATTGGATTAGGATAAGGATAGTGGATACCAAGGGACCATTCCTAAGCTAGTCACAAGACCATCATTCACCATAATTCACCCAATTAGGTAGTGTTTAGGAATTTTAATTCAATTAGATTTTACTTAGTTTAATTAGATCAAAACCCCCCCCCCTTTAGTTTAGAAATTTTTAGAGTCTTTTAACACTTAGAAACTTAATTGAACATTGAATTCCATTTCCAAGGGAGATGACCTAGGTTGTGCCACTTGCTATATTTTTACTCAACCTAGTTTTATTTTGAGGGTTGCACGACAAGCCCGTCAGGGATTTTTAAATAGAAAATTTGAGCTTTTGGGGGTTCTAGAGGCCCTGAAAACCATGGGAACCCTTAGAATAGTTGAAACTCCCCCGATGAGCGATTTCAGCTATTGGTTGACTGAAACTTTGATCGAATAGTTCGAAATGGTTTTAGATCCTTTTTGAGTGATTCCAAAGGCAATTCTTATGACTAAGAGCCTAAGGAATATGATGGAAAAGATGGATTTCATAAAGGAGTTAATTTAAGCCAAAATGATAAGAACAAAGAATAGAGACTAAAATGTAAAATAGAAAAGTGCATAAAGTGGACTCCTCACCTTCTTAAAGCACATTTCTTTTAGCCTCTGATTAACAAACCTTCTTGCTGCCCAAAATAGAGTATGAGAAAAAGGGAGTGAGATGCACCAAGAGAAGCTCTAGGGAGGAAGAAAGAAGCTAAGGAAAGGTATGAAATTTTAAGATTTTTCATGGTCTTCCTCTTAGAAACCTTGTTCTCCTCTCCTTACTCTCTCTTTCCATGGTTGTGATGGCTGAATTGGGTCCATTTTGAACTAGATTCAAAGGGAAAAGAGTGGAGTTCCAAAGAGAAGCTCAAACCAAGTGAGAAAGCCTTTGAAGGAGACAAAAACCCAAGGTATGAATCTTAGTTTCATGCACTCTTCTTCCTTTGTTTGGTTCATATGAGTCTCAGTCAAGAATAGAATATTCAAGGGGGAGGAGTTTCTGTCTAAGAGTTAATGGGAATTTATTGATTTAGGCTATGGGAACTTAAGAAATGTAAAGAAATTACAAGGAAAGTTAATGAAATTCAAGTTAGAAAAGTGTAAAGTTCTTCAACACTTTGTAAAAAACTATTTTGATTCTCAAATTCTCTTGCTTGTGTGAATGTTTATTTGAGCTCCTAAGTGTCTCTCCATCAAGGAAAAATAAAAAAGCCTATGGACTCTTCCTCCCTCCATCAATTTGGCCAAGATAGAACCATTAGGCTAGAGGCTATTTTAATTTGTTTTAGCCTTAGTTTGGGACTTCTTATGATGGTAGAAGGTGGTAAGAACCCTTAGGAAAAATTTAAAAGTCATGGATAATGAGATGGAGCTATAGGTTCTATATTGTAGCATAATGAAGCAACACCTAACTAGACTCCTTAAAATAAACGTGTAATGATTCCAAGGAATCTAAATGGAGTCAAGAGTCAAAGGTTAAGGGAGAAAATGGAGCTAAGATCATGAACTCCCAAGGTTGCTTTATTAAGTGCCTTATGGAACCATAATAAAACCATATTAGTGTATGAGTCATTCTAGTGTGTGTGTGGCTTTGGTAAATATTCCAAGAGTATAATTGGCTTTCATATGATGTGTTTAGGCCAAAGGAAGCAAGTTCCACCTCCTTATAGGTGCTTAGTGTAACATCCGGTCCCCCCGTAAACATGAGAAACGCAATGTTTCGTTTCTCCGTAAACGGTAGAAATAGGCCAGATACAAAAGGAAGTCCTTGAAATAGAAGGAATTGGGGCCAACTAAAATTACGATAAAATTTTAAATATTAGAAAATGAGAATTTGAGCCTTGAGTTGCCCAGAAATCAAGGCCAGAGTGATTCGAACAATTTGTCAAAAGGCCAGTGGCATTTTCATAAATATGGGCACTTTATGAAAAACACATAGGAGGGCTTTTTAAATGAAATTTTTTAGTTTTTTTGGGGTTCTCAGAGACCTTAAAAACCAAGGAAAGCCCCGGGATAGTTAAAGCCCTCTGATGGACGTTTTCTAACGTCGGTGTGCCCAAACTTTGACTGATTCGTTCAAAAAGGTTTTTGCTCCAAATTGAGTGATTCCAAAGATATTTTACTAAATTAGGAACCTAAATTTCATACTAGAAAAAGAAGATTCTAAAAAAGGAGCTAAAATGAAGGAGAAACGAAAATGCAAAGTATGAAGGGCAAAATAGGAATTTTTAAAAAGTGTAACTTATTCCCACCTATATATATTATGCACCCTTCTCCTCCCTTCATTATGCATGACCATCTTCTGCCCCAAATCAGAAGAAAACCCTAAGGGATGAGGCTCACGAGAAGGGGAAGAAAAGGAGGAGAAATCAAAGGCTTAAGGTATGGAAATTAATAGTTTTTCATGCTCTTTCTCTTCCAAACCTCTTTTCCTCCATTCTCCTTTGTTTCCTATGACTAAAATGAGGTTTATAAATCTGATTCAAGGGAGATATTCAAGGGACAGTTCGGATTTGAAGAGAGGAGCTTGGAGAAATCAAGATTTAAGCCAAACTAAGCAAGAAAACAAGGTAAAAATGCATCATATGGTTCATATCTTTCATGGCCCTTCTTTTCCATTTCGACCTAGACTTAGAAAGACCTAAGGAGTCAGATTTTTAACCAAACCAAAGGTGATTCTTATGTATTTGATGGAGAGGAATAAGAATATGCAAAGAAAACCAAGAAATAGACATTAGAAATCAAGATGCAAAACCTAGGGTTTTCAATGCACCATCCAATTTCTGAATTTGTATGATGCTTCCTAGGTCTATGTTAGAGTATAAATGAGTTCTTAAGACACCAAAGATGCTCCCCACAAGCCTCTCCCTTCAAGAAAACCAAGAAAACCCCATATGGCCCAAATGGTGTCTATGTGTCGGCCAAGAAGGGATTGTGTAGGTGGAGGGAGTTTTAAATTTTTCTAAGGCCATTCTTGAGTCATATTTGATGAATGAAAATGAAAGGAGGCCTTGGAAAAGATTTAGAACTCATAGAAAGTGATTTGGTGTCTTAGGTTCCATAGTATGACTTAAAGAAGCAACATGGTGCTAAGCCTTTTGTTTTAATGGTGTGATGACTCCAAGAGGCTTAAAGAATGATGACTCCAAGTCATATTTGACAGAAAAGAATGAGGCCTAGAAGTCATTTGAGAGGTGTTGCTTCATTAGGTGCCAATATGGACCATAATAGGGGTTATAGAGCAATCTAGTCCTTAAGTAAGTTGTATGGCTTTAGAGAATGTTTCATGAACCTAATTGGCTCCCAAAAATTGTATTTACGCCAAGAGAAACCATCTACACCAATTTCTGAGTGTGTGGCCAAAAGATGGGGGCTTGAATCCTAAAGGAAAAATGTACATTTGTATACAAGGTAGCTCTCTCCACCTTCTCTCATGCATGAATGTGTATCTAACTTATTTTACAATGTGTGTATGTGTATTTTCAAGTTATGAAAAGTATGCTAGCATGCCTTTATATATTATGATTCTTGATACCAAATTATATTTTAAATGAATCCATTATGTTTGTATGAGTTTGCTTGGGTGTGGAGAGGCCAAGAACTCTTTCCTTGGGTGAGGATGAGCCAAGAACCCTTGAGTTTGGTTGAGACAAAGTAAAGAGTCTCCCAAAAGCAAAGTGGGCTCCCAAGAGTATGGTTGAGTCCAAAGTGCTCAATCATACAAGACATTCAAGAGCTCACTAAGTGTTTGGATTGGCCTCACACTTCTCCTCATAGATTCTAGACTTGCCTCACCCATGCCAAGGTTGCCTTTAAAATGTCTATGATTTCTATTTTCTCCATACATGCATTTAAAAGGCTTGCTTTGCACATATTATGTATGATTGAATGGGAGATGAGCTATTATGATTCTTTGAATCTCATCCCCTCCTCTCCAATGATCTAACGTGCTAAGTGAACTAAATGGATATGCTAATGGGAGCCAACAACCCTAAAAGAAGGAGATTGACAAACTTATGCCTTGATTTTAGCCATTTTAGAACCATAATGATGGTTTATCATGTATATGATGTTGTATATGTACTATGAACGTTGAGACATATGTAAAGATACTATTATGTGATGTTTAGATGTATAGAAATGATATATGACCACTAGCACATGTTTTGAGTATGTAATGCCATAGTATGCAAGTTTAAAGTTTGATGAATATGTGTACAAATATGGGTTGAATGGCCAAAATGAGATGAATGAGGTTTGGGACCATTTGGGCAGCTCACACAAGTCTCAAATGTGCTTTTAGACTTGCCCAAAAGGTACCAATACTAAGGGAAGACCATTTGGCAAATTTGGTACCTCATATGGAGTCATATTTGATCATAATGGAACCCTATGTCACTTTTTGGCCAAATGAGCTAGTCTTGATCTGAAATTTGTCATGCAATTAGATCTCATTGAGAGCTTTCTAAGAAGCTAAAGATCATAATTTTTGGAGGTCTACAGAATATTTGATGATTTTTTGAAATTGGAAAATTTTATGGATTTAGTCTGCTGCACTATTCATTTGGTCCGAAATTGTTTTTTGTCACACGAGACACAAATGAAGTCCAATTGACACAAAATTTTATACACAGAAACTAGGCAATCACAGTGACTCGTGCCAACTAGAAGCACCTCATTTGGGGGGTCTAGAGAGGGAGATATGAATTTTTGAATTTTTTGTCCTGTATTAGTGAAATTGCCCGACCAGAAGTACTGTTCTATTGAATTCCGGAGTGTAGGCTTGATGAACTGATCTGGAAATATTTTTGTCTCTAGTTAATATTCACAACTTTCTAGATTGGTATCATTTGCATGGATTGGATTTTGGTAGAATTAATTAGACATTTTCAAATTTAGAAAATAAGGATTTGAGCTTTGAGTTACCCAGAAATCAAAGCCAGAGTGATTCAAAAATTTTATCAAAAGGCCAGTGGCATTTTCGTAAATATGGGCACTTTTTGAAAAACACACATGAGGGCTTTTTAAATGAAATTTGAGTTTTTCGAGGTTCTCAGAGGCCCTAAAAACTATGGAAAGTTTCAGGACAGTTAAAGCCCCTCCGGTGGACGTTTGCCAACGTCAGTGTGTCCAAACTTTGACTGATTCGTTCAAAAAGGTTTTTGCTCTAATTTGAGTGATTCCAACAGTATTTTACTAAATTGGGAACCTAAATTTCACAATGGAAAAGACGATTCTAAAAAAGGAGCTAAAACGAAGGAGAAACAAAAATGCAAATTATGAAGGGCAAAATAGGAATTTTTGAAAAGTGTAACTTATTCCCACCTATATATATGATGCACCCTTCTCCTCCCTTCATTATGCACGACCATCTTCTGCCTCATATCAGAAGAAAACCCTAAGGGATGAGGTTCACAAGAAGGGGAAGAAAAGGAGGAGAAATCAAAGGCTTAAGATATGGAAATTAGTAGTTGTTCATTCTCTTTCTCTTCCAAACCTCTTCTCCTCTATTCTCCTTTATTTCCTATGATTAAAATGAGGTTTATAAATCTGATTCAAGGGAGATATTCAAGGGAAAGTTCGGATTTGAAGAGAGGAGCTTGGAGAAATCAAGATTGAAGCCAAACTAAGCAAGAAAACAAGGTAAAAATGCATCCTATCGTTCATATCTTTCATGGCCCTTCTTCTCCATTTTGACCTAGACTTAGACAGACCTAAGGAGTCAGATTTTTAACCAAACCAAAGGTGATTCTTAGGTATTTGATGGAGAGGAATAAGAATATACAAAGAAAACCAAGAAATAGGCATTAGAAATCAAGATGCAAAACCTAGGGTTTTAAGTGCACCTTCCAATTTTTGAATTTGTATGATTCTTCCTAGGTCTAAGTTAGAGTATAAATGAGTTCTTGAGACACCAAAGATGCTCCCCATAAGCTTCTCCCTTCAAGAAAACTAAGAAAACTCCATATGGCTCAAATGGTGTCTATGTCTCGGCCAAGAAGGGATTGTGTAGGTGGGGGGAGTTTTAAATTTTTATAAGGCCATTATTGAGTCATATTTGATGAATGAAAATGAAAGGTGGCCTTGGAAAAGATTTAGAACTCATAAAAAGTGATTTGGTGTCTTAAATTCCATATTATGACCTAAAGAAGCAACATGGTGCTAAGCCTTTTGTATTAATAGTGTGATAACTCCAAAAGGCTTAAATGGAGTCAAGAATCATATTTGAAAGAAAAGAATGAGGCCTAGAAGTCATTTGAGAGGTGTTGCTTCATTAGGTGCCAATATGGACCATAATGTGGGTTATAGAGCAATCTAGTCCTTAAGTAAGTTGTATGGCTTTAGAGAATGTTTCATGAACCTAATTGGCTCCCAAAAATTGTATTTAGGCCAAGAGAAACCATCTACACCAATTTCTAGGTGTGTGGCCGAAAGAGGGGGGCTTGAATCCTAAAGGAAAAATGTGCATTTGTATACAAGGTAGCTCTCTCTACCTTCTCTCATACATGGATGTGTGTCTAGCTTGTTTTACAATGTATGTATGTGTATTTTCAAACTATGGAAAGTATGCTAGCATGCCTTTATATATTATGATTCTTGATACCACATTATATTTTAAATGAATCCATGATGTTTGTATGAGTTTGTTTGGGTGTGGAGAGGCCAAGAACTCTTCCCTTGGGTGAGGATGAGCCAAGAACCCTTGAGCTTGGTTGAGACAAAGTAAAGAGTCTCCCAAAAACAAAGTGGGCTCCCAATAGTATGGTTGAGTCCAAAGTGCTCAATCATACAAGATATTCAAGAGCTCACTAAGTGTTTGGATTGGCCTCACACTTCTCCTCATGGATTATGGACTTGCCTCACCCATGCCAAAGTTGCATGTCTATGATTTCTATTTTCTCCATACATGCATTTAAAAGGCTTACTTTGCACATATTATGTATGATTGAGGGGGAGACGAGATATTAGGATTCTTTGAATCTCATCCCCTTCTCTCTAATTTTTTGAAATTTCTGTCCAGTATTAGTGAAATTGCCCGACTAGAAGTACTGTTCTATTAAATTTTAGAGTCTGGGCTTGATGAACTGATCTAGAGATATTTTTTCTCTCTAGTAACATTCACATATTTCTATATTCGTATTATTTGCATGGATTGGATTTTTGTGGAATTAATTGGACATTTTCAAATTTTTCTACAAAATTCTATGATAGTTTTAGATTTCAATCGAACCTCTGTAGATTTTTGGATGTCAAATGTCCTGGGTGATAAATATTATGACCTGGACGTATTTGTACTGTGAAGTAGACATCCCAAAATTTCCATAATGACCAAGATTGCATAGTTTTGATTTTTCTAGATTTAGTTATGATTTTCCAAAATTTACCCAAACAAAAGGACCAATTCTGGCTGAGAATGATCTTCAAGTTTCCATACCCCATTTCGGTTTTCATGGGTTGTAAGCATGTTTTTGTGATGCGAATGAGTGGTAATGATGAAATTAAATATGAGGAAGTATAGTATGAGCTCACACGGTCCACATGACACCGAATGGAATTTTGAAACCCAGTGCAATGCTAAAATGAGCATTATTTCTTTGCCTTTTCATGCAAAACTCACATGATTTATGATATTAAGTTATGTAAAGGCACTTGATGAGTTATAATGAGCTATAATTCATGGTGTTACACTTAGCCAAGGGAAAGGAACCATTTCTAAGAGTTAAAGTGTGCTCATGTATGCAAGGTAGCTCTCACTCCTTTCTCTCATGCATATGTGGATATTTTCTTGTCTTTGAATGTGTGCGCATATGTTTAAGCCATGAAATATGTTTCTAGCAAGTATTTAAATGCCATGGTACCATATTACTATGTTTATGTGTTTGTAAGATGCTTTTATGTATGGTCTTGGCTTACTTGAGTGTGGTGAGGCCAAAAGCCTCTTAGCAAAGGTAAGGATGAGCCAAAAGTCCCTAAAGGTTGGATGAGACAAGCCAAAAATCTCTAACAAGAATGAGGCTTACTCAAAAGCCCTTGAAAGTGGGTGAGGCCAAACCATTGTCTTGGCAAGCTTATGTATGATGAATGTGTGTTCTTGAATGAAAGAAATGCTTTATGCATGATCATGATTTTCAAGAAAGCCTTGCATGCACTTTTAGACTTGAACTTGCATCCATATTGTGTGTTTGAAAGGGAGAAGAGCTATTAGGATTCTTAGCATTACATTCTTCCCTCCCCATTGCCTCATATATTTAGGTGGATCAAATGAATCAAGGAATGGGAGCCACCAAGCTTAGAGGAGCGAGATTGACATGGGAGCGTGATAATTGTCCACTTTATAACTAGTTTGATGGCTTAAGTGTATTATTATGATGTATGTTATGTAAGACCCTTGGAACATATGTAATTATACGAATACTTGATGTATATGTGAGAATTAGTACCACTTGAATGAAATAGCAAGTTTATGGCATTGAATGACAAGAGTGAATCATGTATATTCTTGTGTATAACTTAGAGTGGGAGAGTGAATTTATGAAATTTGGGTTAATAGACCATTTAGACATGTTTAGAGGTCTGTCCTTGTACTTTCCCACATGCTCAAGTGGCCTTGGGAGTCTTAAAAGCTAATGTGAACCCATTATGACCCTTTTAGAGGCCAAAAATGGCCAATATGCAACCTTATGTCAAAATCTATCCAAATGAGCTCTTCTTGGTTTGAAACTTAGCATACATCTAGGTCGTATTAAGAGATTTTTGGAAAGTTAAAGTGGGTAATATTTTGAGATCTACAGAATATTTGGTGAATTTTTGAAATTGGGAATTCTTTTGGATTTGGTCACTATACTGTAGCTTTGGTCCAAAAATGAATCTGTGACAAACATGAGGCAATGATGTCCAATTGCCATAAAATTTTATAGGTAGAAGAAATACCTTTCCAATGACTTGTGCCCATTAGAAGCACCCTATTTGGATGTCTAGAGAGGGAGATATGAATTTTTGAAGTGGCTATCTAGTATCAGGCACACAGTCAGACCCGAAACACTATTTGATTAGTTTTTATGGTTTGAACGAACTAGAATGGTCTGGAATGATTTTTCCCCTCTATCTAAAATCCATAGATTTCTAGATTAGTATCATTTATATGAATTGGATTATTGTAAAATTAATTGGACACTTTTGAAGTTCACATCAGAAACCTGTATCAGCACCAGTAGGTAGTAAGACCTTTGTGCCTTTTTTATTATCAAACATGGTTCCAATGCTATGTTCATGACTTAAAAATATTTTTAGAATAAATTTAACACTTAGAGCTTTTAGAAAACTATGGTATGGCACATTTTGATTTTTTTACATTTAGTTATGAATTTTCAAAATTTTCCTTAAATCTACCACTATATAATTCGTGATGCATGAAGGGATTTTTTAGGTTTTTGATTTGAGAACCATGGCTTGTTTGATAATTTGAATTGTTTATGATTTGTACCAATGCTAAATGACTATGGAATTTTGTTGGGTAATCCACGAGACCCATGTAATACGAATTTATAAAATTTGACCCTAATTTACACAATAAAAGTGCACTTAAATGGTTATTTTCTTGACCTATTCTCTAAGAACATGTGTAAATCCCTATGAATGGGAGAGTATAATGGTTGAAAGTATATGGTATGACATATTGTAAACTTAAAACCAAAATATTAGAATGACTCTTTGAATTACCAATGTATACATGGCTGAATGAATGTGATAAGGAACAAATCCTAATGAACCAAGTACACACGCACACCTCATGCTTCCACCGTGACATCCATATATATATTGCCCTTAGTGTTGCTAAATCCTTTAGCCGTGAGGCAGGAACTGATAGGTAATTGCATGTAAATGAATAGCCCATATAACCTATACTAAAGACACCTAGCATGAACAGTGGGGGAAAGACTAAATGGAGGAAGAATAAAATAAGACAACTACAAACCTACTCTTGAAAGGCTCCACCGAAGATGTGTGTGTATCCAGCCACTAAAATACTAAGGTATAGAAATAATCCCAGCTATGAAGTGGAGAGAGCATCCATTTAATATAGCTTAATGGAGGAAAGAATATGTATATCATGTGCTACCACTTAACATGTAAACTGAATAGAAAATGAAGTAGCAAAAGAATTAAATAAACATCCTTGACACCTCATGCTTCACTATGCAAACCATGTTTATATGTATGTTTAATTGGTAAGTGGCTGGTGCTCTAAATTTGAAATCTTTGTGGGAGTTAAATGCTACATACAATAGGTGGGAAGGAGATGGAGGAAACACTGCCACATAGATGGCACCGATCATAGAATGGAAAGGAAGACAAATCAAGAAAATCAAATTAAAAGAAGCCACCACATGCTTGCACCATCCAAAGCATATGCCTTCATATTCAATTATCATTCGATCATGGCAATTGGAGTGTCTAGCCATAGGAATTAGATATCATCTTCATATAAAGTTTAGTGGGGAATAAGACACATGCATGATGCCACTAAGCCTTACACCAAACAAAAAATTGGAACCTTCACCCTTGCCACCTCATGCTTGCACCTTCCACTCCCATATATGTATAATAGATTAATGTTTAGTTAGTGCTCTTGTGCTGCATTACCATGGAAGTTAAAGGTCAATTGTAAAATGTATCTTAAGTGGAGATAACATAGATAGGATGCTACCACCTAAACTTGCACCAAATGAATGATGAGAAGCATGAGCTACCATGAAACATAAGCTACTTATTATAATGATTACCATCCACCTTAATTCACCTTAGGCTGAGGGAAGTAAAGGTAAGAGGGAAGAAAAATTTGGACAACAATAGAAGAGGAGAGATGGAAAGATGAACCAAGGCACAAGGACTCCATAAAAGGTAAGTAGAAGATTTAGAATGTTCTAAGTTGAAATTCTAGACCTAGAACATTTTTCCTTTCATAGAATTAGCTAGAAAAGGATTTTAAAGCCCAAACTTTTATAACAAGCCATCCATTCCTTATACTTGAAATCTAGAAAATTATAGAATTTTTGGAACAAGGTAGATCAAAGAAACAACATACTAATTCAACTTAGCTTTTGGATGGGACAACTTAGGGGCTGATTTCATTAAAAAAATATTTTAAATGGGTAAATGAAGAAATAAGTGCATGAAATTTGGTGGGGAGGTAGCTAAGACATATAACTTTACGTCTACAAGGTCTGATAATTTTTTGAACTCATTTGGTAGGATAACAAAGTGAGAAACAGCAAGGGTAGTGTACAGCGAGGTCAACTAAGGTAGTGGCCAAAACAATAGGAGTTTGGGGGCTATCCTTGGGAATTCTTGAAAATTGTTTTTTAGTTTATATGTAACACAATAAGGGGTCATTCTACCAATTTTTATGATTTTTGGAGGTCATTTAATGGAGGAAAGAAATTTCACAAAAAACAAGTCCGAAAATGTAATTAAATTGAGACTATGGTAGCTTTCGTTTTTTGCTATTGTAATGTGAATTTGTATGGTAAATTAGAGAATCAAGCTTGAAAATAAGGACTAAGGACTTAACTTTAAAGCATTGGATCACACATGAACAACTTAGATAGTAATTAATTAATAAGAAGGAAAAGAAAACAAAGATGTGATTGTTTACAATTAGGAATTTCGATCTTCAATTAATGAAAGGGGTTTAGGAATTTCATATGGGGCGATTAGTAATTTAATTGCAATATAAATATTAACCATGACTCATTCTTAATTAAGGTAATGCATGATTGAAATTTAGGAAGGCAATTAGGATAGTAAGAGCTAAGGAATAACGTGGCAGAACGACGGTGACAAAATAGGTAGTTAACATGGCATTTTGTCAATTTACATACATAATTGCACTGAATGATTTCTGAATTTTGTATGCTATGTATGGCTACATATATACCCACTAATATGACTCTCTTGAGTACTAGATCACTATTATTAGCCAATGATCGAAGTAAAATAGCCTAACGAATGAATGTACCCTGCTGCCTTGGGATTTACATGCTCCTGCACTGAATTGTGCATTAAAGTATTCTTATTCAGTATTCTTTGTATGTGTAAATCATGAATTCATTGTTATCTACTGGGATTATATCTCATTATAAAGCTAACTATTTTTCAAGTAATATCCATACTATAGATAGAGTCCAACCATCAGAGGATAACTAAACCAATTTGAAGACTATATTGACTGTAGTTTGTTGTAATTTCCCTAAATAATGCTAAATGCTACAAGTCTGACTTTAGTTGAATACTTAGTGTTGTTTACTAACCTCTCGTTGGTTTTTTTGTATAAATATCACATATGAGGAATTTACTGTAAGTTAGCAACAACATTTATTAGGGCTACCAAACTCCATGTACAAGTAATCTCTTATAATTACGTTTGCATGAAATTGATTATCATAATCTTGGAACCAATTCTAGAATAATAGTAGGTAACCATGTTTAAGCTTGTATAGGGATTTCTTGAGTGGATTGAAATGATAAAACATACGTGATATGTATTGTTGTGTGGTTGTGCCTTATGAGCAAGCTAAGGTTTCATTATTCTTATTTCCCCTGCAACGAAGTAAGAACCTATAGGCTAATCAGAATAATAACATTATCAACTTACAATTTTTCTTATGAAAATGATAAAGGTTACCTAGGTATGACAAGGCACATTCAAAAGTCCTAGAAATGAGATTAGGCAAAACCAAAAGTCCTTAGAGTTTCCCATTGGTTTAGTTGTTAAAGTGTGGCATGGAATTATGAATATATGCATTCTATGACCAAAAGTAAATTTTTCATTCATACCATTGATGTATGTGTTGCCTTGAATATGTGTGTGAGCTATTGATATTTTATGAATCTTAACCCCCTTCCCTCCTTTATTTCTATGGCTTTAGGTGCCTCCAAGAAACAAAAAATCCAAGCCAACGAAATTAGGATACCATGCTTTGAACATTTTATAGCTTTCCTTGTATCTATATGTCAAAGTAATCTTGTACATATTATTTTTGAGATGTAAGACTATGAACAAATGTAAAATGATGCATGAATATTGTGTAGACCTTATGTGGCACTAAATCAATGAAATTATAGAATTTGGCTCTTGGATGGCTTATGTGTAACTATGTATTAATGGATGTTGGATAGTAAATTTGAGATGCATGGTGTTTGGGACCATTTGGGCAATTCATACAAGTCATATTTATGTTTTTAAACTTGCCCAAGATTGCCAACCCATTAAGGAAACCATTTGGACAAAGTTGACATTTTGTAAGAGGCAAAAGTTACTATTTTGGTGAGCTATGTCACTTTTTATCCAAATGAGCTCTTCTTGGTCTGAGATATGGGATGCATTTAGAATTTGTTAAGATCTTTTTAGAAGGCTAAAGTGGATATTATTTATAGATTTGTGAAATTTTTGGCGAATTTTTGAAGTTGGCTAAAAAACCAAAATTTGCTGATGTTACTGTTTATTTGGTTCGAAATGAATCTTTGTCACTTATGGACCAAATGAAGTCCAATTGCTATGAAATTTTATAAGGAAACACTAGACCTTACTATGACTTGTGCCAATTGAAAGCACCTCAATTGGATGTCTAGCGAGGGAGATATGAGTTTTTGAAGTTGGTGTTATGTTCTAAGTGCACCTCCAGACCCTTAGTACTTTTCCATCAATTTTTGGAGTCTGAGTGCTTGGATTGATCTAGAACTATTTTTTTAATCTATTCAATATCTGAAGCTTTCCATATTGGTATAGATTGTATGGATTAGATTTTTGTGAAATTAATTATAAATTTCCAAAATTTATATCAGTAATCTATATCAGAATTTTTGGGTAGCCTGACCTTTGTGTCTTTTCTGAAGTCAAGCATGGTCTGAATGAGATTTTCATGGTTGATAATTATTTTTACTATTTATTTAACATTTATATCTTTCCAACAAGCTATGGTTTACTTGATTTCAATTTTTTTTTACTTTATTTATGATTTTTCAAAGTTTCCCTTGAAATCTGCCACATGCTATTCGAAAAGAATAAGTGGAAAATTCAGGGTTTTAAGCTTAAAACCATAGATTGCTGTGCATGATTTGTATAAGTGATAAATAATTAAAAAAAATGATATTGGGGAACTCATAGGGTTCATATGACATGAAATGAAATTTTAATCCCTGATGTAATGCAAATAAATTCATTATTTTCATATATTTTTGTTGGATTTTCCTTGAGAATGTGTGTAAGCCATCTTGAATTGAGAAATATGACACTAGAATACTATGGTATGACATTTATTGGCATCAAAGCAAAGGTTCAAGCACTTTTACTCCATGTTTGGCTCTTGAGTGGTGCATTTGGCTTGTGATTGGATATGAATTGCCTTAGAAGTGGTAGAATGGCTATGTATACGTGCTTACATTGTAATTATGGGCAAAGATTGTTACTTCATTTCAGTAAAAATGGTTGAGATTAGAAGAAGTAGAGGCAGGGTGTAACACCATCATTTCTACCTCATCTCATGGCTTTAGGTATCTCATTTTCAAGAATCATACAAGCTTTCAAGGAAAAAGGCAATAAAAATAATGAATATTTTCGCATTACGTCATGTATAAAAATTTCATTCAATGTCACGTGGACCGTGTGAGCTCATACAACATATTTTCATATTTAATTACATAGATACAACTCATTTGAATCATCAAAAGTGGGCTACACCTCAAGAAACCCGAAGGATTGCATGAAATAAACATATATATTTTTGGCCAGCTTTTACCCATTTTCTGACTTAATTTGAAAAATCATAACTAATTCTAAAAAATAAAAATCATGTATTCTTGGATATTCTGGAATGCTACAAATATCTAGTTCATATTAAACATATCTCCAGATCATAACATCTATCACAAAGGATGTTTGACATTCGAAATGGTCCAAAGGTCAAACTGCCTACTGGTGCTGTCACAAATTTCTGTAGCAAATTTCAAAAATGTCACATTAGTTCTACAAAAATTCAATCCATGGAAATGATATTAATTTAGAAATATGTGGATGTTATCTAGAGGAAAAAATAACTCTAGACCAGCTCAGGCACGCCCAGACCTCAAAATCTAATCAAACAGTAATTGAGGTCGGGTAAAGTTCCTAATACTAGACAGATTTTTTGAAAATTCATATCTCTCTCTTTAGACCTCCAAATGAGGTGCTTCTAGTTTTCACAAGTCATAAGAATTTTTATTTTCTCAGTATAAAAGTTTATGGCAATTAGACATCATTTGTGCCCTGTGTGATAGATTTCATTTTCAGACTAAGTGAACAATGCATCAGACCAAAATCAAAAAATTTGCCAACTTTGAAAATTCATCAAATATTCTATAGACCTTCAAAAATTATGTTCTTTAGCTTCCCAAAATTCTCTCAACAAGCTATAATTGTATGCCAAATATCAAATCAAGAAGAGCTCATTTGGACAAAAAATGATATAGGGTTCTAAATTGGTCAAATTTGGCTCCATATGGGATACCCAAATGTCTAAATGGCTTTTCTTAGGGTTTGTTACCTCTTGGGCAAGTCTAAAAGTATATTTAGGACTTGTGTAAGCTTCCCAAATGGTCCCAAACTCCATGCATCTCATTTTGGCCATTTCATCCACACATATGCATAATTTCATAATGTCATTCATGAAGTCACATTGTCCATACATACCAATTTACATTCTATCATTCACATAATACATTTTTTTCATTTCTACATCATATATTATCATAATTACATATGTTCCAAAGGTCATAGACCATATACAAGCATTAGTTACATCATTTGACATAAGTATGGCTTTAAAGAACTAAAAACCATGCATTATGTTGTCAAGCTCTCTTCTTCAAGGTGGTTGGCTTCCATTACCTTGTCCACTTGGTTCACATAACATGTTAGATCATTGGAGAGGAGGGAGTGAGGTTGAAAGAATCCTAATAGCTCATCTCCCATTCAATCATACATAATGGAAACAAAGCAAGTCTTGAAAATGCATGCATGGATATAATAGATGACATGAACATTCAAGAAGCAAGCTTGGCATGTGAATAAGTCATACAAGACATCCAAATGCTTGCCAAGTGGCTAGATTGGCCTCACCATTTTCCTCATAGATTTTGGACTTGCCTCACCTATACTTTAAGAGATTCTTAGAGTCAACTATGCTCTTGGGAGCCCACTTTGCTTTTAGGAGACTCTTTGCTTTGTCTCAACTAATCTTAAGGGTTCTTGATTCATCCTCACCATGGTTAAGAGTTTTTGGCCTCTTCACACTCAAAAAAACTCAAACAAACATCATAACATCATTTAGAAATATAATATGTCATCATGAAATTATGGCATATAAAATCATGCTAGCATACTTTTCATGGCTTGAAAATACATATACACACATTCTAAGATAAGCTAAACACATATCCATGCATGAGAGAAGGTGGAGAGAACTACCTTGTACACAATAACACACTTTTTCCTTTTAATCCAAGCTCCTCTTTTCAGCCACACACACACAAAAGTGTGGGGAAGGTTTCTCTTAGCCTAGACACAATTTATGGAAGCCAATTAGGTTCATGAACTCAATTCTAAGGCCATACAATTTGCTTAGACACTAGGTTGGCTTATAACCTCATTATGGTTCCATAATTACACTTAATGAAGCAACACCCCTCAAATAAATTTTAGGCTCCATTTTTTCCTTTCAGATATGATTCTTGACTCCTTTTAAGTCTCTTGGAGTCATCACACAATCAAAACCAAGAGCCTAACAACACGTTGCTTCTTTAGGTCATAATATATAACATAAAGCACCAACTCACTTTCCATGGGTTCTAAATTATTCCTAAGGCCTCCCCTTATTTTCATTCATCATATATGACTCAAGAATGGGTTTAGAAAAATTTAAAACTCTCCCTAGCTATGCTTTCCTTGCTTGCCCAAGACATAGAGCCTTAATGGGTTCTATGGAACTTTCTTTGTTTTTTCAAAGGGAGATGCATGTGGGGAGCCTCTTAGGGATCTTAGGGACTTATTTAAACTCTTATTTATGCCTAGGAATCATCATACAAAATCAGATTTTACAAGATACACTTGAAATCCTAGATTTTGCATCTTGAAATCTAATGGTTTTTTGTTAATTCCCTTTGCATATTCTTAATCTCCATACCCTTTTTCCTTAGATTCACCCTTGCTTCTATGAAAAATCAACTCCTCCTAGGGTTCTTTAGGTGTGTCGAAATGGAAAAGAAAAGGGAATCAAAGGTAGCAACCATAGGAAGAGAAATTACCTAGTTTTCTTGCTTGAATATTGCTTTCTCCAAGCTCCTCTCTTCAAATCCAAAATTTCCCCAAAGTTTCTCTCTTAAATCAGATTTTTAAACCTTATTTTAATCAAAGGAAATAAAGGAGAATGAAGAAAAGGAGGTTTGGATGGAAGAAAGCATGAAAAACTACTAAGAAAGCATACCTTAAAGCTTGGATTTCTCCTTCTTCTTCTTCCTCTCTTGTGTGCCTAAAACCCTAGCTTTCTCCTCTGAAGTTAGGTAGAAAATTCTAAGTCTAAATGAAGGAGAAAGTGATATAGGGGGAAGGAAGTGGCTTTTTCAAAAATTTCCATTTTTCCTTTTGTTCTTTGCATTTTCATTTCTCCTTCATTTTAATTCCTTTTTTAGAACTATCTTTTCCATTATAAAATTTAAGTTCCCAATTTAGTAAAATGCCTTTGGAATCACCCAAATCAAAGCTAAAACCTTTCTGAACAAATCCGTTAAAGTTTAGGCATACCGATGTTAGAAAACGTCCATCGGAGGGGATTTAATTTAATTGTCCTGGGGCTTCCCATGGTTTTTAGGGCCTCTGAGAACCCCTAAAAACTCAAAAATTTCATTTTAAAAGCCTTCTTGTGTGAATTCCAAAATTTGCTCAAAATTACAAAAATGTCATTACGTTCATAAGATTTTCGTCAAAATTTGTTTCTTCATTCTAGCTCCGTTTTTCCTTCTGCCTGAGGCTTGTATTCACATTTTTAGGAATCTAGAATGTTAGTCAAATTTGTCCTAACCTTAACTAATTCATTTCAATGGACTTGCTTTGAAAACGTGCACATTTTCATTGTTTAACGAAAACCAGACATTACACAGGAGCAGGCTAGTTATGGGCTCAGAGGTTGAATCCGAGGACCCTTTGTGAGCAGTCATGGAATGGCATGATAGATATAAAGATGTTATGGCCTAGCAATAGCGAATTGTACAGCAACAGTATGAGATGATTATATGGCTGTAAGAATTCTTGGCTAGACTGGAGGAAGCCAGGAGAAAGTCCCTTCTGCCTCAGTCTTAGCTTTCTACTTTTGATACTCCTCAGCCTTCCACTTTTGGTGCTCCACCCCCACCTCCCAAGAGCCAATTTAGACTCCACCATCTATTCAAAAATAGTTAAATCAATTCAGAAAGAACAACCTGCTGGTGTTTAATAGGGAATTAGATGGAATGCATCTCAAATCAAAAAGTTTAGCTGGCCATCTCCATGCTATAAAAAGAAGCTGACAAGTGGTGGCGCAGCACGAAGTATCTGATAAAGACTAAAAATTTACAGATTACCTGGTAGAACTTCCTGATATAATTTTATGAAAAGTATTTCCCAAGTTTAGTAAGAAAGAACAAAGAGGCGCAATTTATGGGGCTAAAATAGACTAATGACATAATGGTAAATCAGTACGTGGCCAAATTCATAGAGTTGTCTTGGTATTTTTCCTACCTCCAGAGATATAATGATAAGCCTTAGAGGTGGGAGCAATTTGAGATCAAGTTAAAGCCCTTGATCAGAGACAAAGTGACTCCACATAAGATTCAAAACTTTAATGCCATTGTGGAGATTAGTAAGATAATTGAAAATAATTTGAGAGATATTTTGTCTGTTATTATAGTATCTGGTCAAAAAGGGACTCCAGAGTCAAAGGGGCCGAGACTAAAAGAGGGTGCAAGTTTCGCACCTAGTAAAAAGAAGGGCAAGATGCAATGGAACAAAAAGCCACAAAATGGCAAGAAAGCACAGCCCTTTCAGATTTAATCATCCATGCAACAGTCCACAGTGACATGTTACAAGTGTGGGAAGCCGAGGCATATTGCCAGGAATTGCCCTCAAACAAATTAAGTGCCTTCCCTTAGGCCACCTCCTTCTAGGTTGTAGACCCAAGGTATGGTGTTTTCCTTTTCTCAATAAGAAGCTAGTGTATCACCCAGTTTGATCTAAGTTATGCTCATAGTGAATGGTTTCCCTATGATTGCTATGTTTGATTCAAGTGCTAGTTACTTATTCATATCTTATGATTGTGTGAGACGATTGGGTTTGGCTATTAGTACTTTACCATTTGATTTGTCTATCACTACACCTACTGGAGGCCAGATTGTTACTTCCTATACCTAATTGAATGTCACTGTACAGTTTAACCATTGCTACACTACCATTGATTTGATTTGTATGCCATTCCATGATATTGATTTGATTGTTAGCATGAATTGGATGATTGCTAATAATGCTATCATTGATTGTGAGTGCCAAGTCATATCTGTACTTCTTGTGGGACCATACCTAGGATGGGGGTTGAGTTATCCTTTATGACTACTGCCCAGGTTGAGAGACATTTAGAGCATGGATGTTAAGGGTTTCTAGTCTTTTCTCCATTCAGGCTGAGATAAAGGAAGGGATAAAGGAGATCCCAATAGTTAAGGAATTCTAGGAGGTTTTCCTTAAAGATTTTAATTTTAGTGGTCTAACCCCTAAGAGAGAGATAGAATTTCTCATAGATATAGTGCTTGGGGCTGGATCAATATCCAAGGCTCCTTACAGGATAGCTCCCATTGAGCTCGCTGAGTTGAAAAAGAAGATAAAGGAGCTATTAGAAAAAGGGTTTATATGCCCTAGGGCTTCACACTAGGGAGCTCCAGTGTTATTTGTGAAGAAGAAAGATGGTAACTTGAGATTATGTATAGATTATAGATAATTGAATAAAGTTAACAACAAGAATGAATATCCTCTCCCTAGGATAGGCAACATGTTAAATCAATTAGCTGGGCATCTATATTCTCTAAGATAAACCTTAGATCTGGGTACCACCAGCTGAGAATGAGAGTTGAAGACATCTCAAAGATGGCCTTCAGAACCAGATATGGGCATTATAAGTTCTTTATGATACCATTCAAGCTAACGAATATGCTTGTGGTGTTTATGGATTATATGAACAGGGTATTTAGATTGTATTTGGATAAATTTGTTGTAGTCTTTATTGATGATATCTTAGTGTAACGCCTGGTGTGTTGTAAAAATACAGAAACGGGCCAGTTTGAAAAGTAAGTCCCCTAAGATGAGTGATTCAAGGCCAAATAAAATTTAGATAAAATGTTAAATAATAGAAAATGAGGATTTAAGCCTTGAGTTGCCCAAAAACTGGGGTCGAAGTAATTCAAAAAATTTGCTGAAAGGCTAGTGGTATTTTCATAAATAAGTGTAATTTTAGAAAAACACCTAGGAGGGCTTTTTAAATAGAAATTTTGAGTTGCCCAGGGTTTTCAAAGGCCCCAAAAACCATGGGAAGCCCCGGGACCGATAAAGCCCCTCTGATGTACTCTTTCTGACGTTGGTTGACCCAAACTTTGACCGGTTCATTCGAGAAGGTTTTAGCTCCAATTTGAGTGATTCCAAAGGCATTTTATTAAATTTGGAATCTAAATTTTATAATGGAAAATATGGTTCTCAAAAAGGAGATAAAACGAAGGAGAAACGAAAATGCTAAGAACGAAGGGCAAAATTGGCATTAAAGTGTTAAAGGAAGCTTCTTTCTTCTTCTTTATATGCCACATTCTGCCTCCCCCTCTCTAAACCGACTTGCTTCTGCCCAATTGTAAAGGAGAACTCCAACTTCTTAGGCACACAAGAGGAGGAAGATTTTGGAGGAAGAAATTCAAGAAAAAGGTAAGAAACTTTAAGAAATTCCATATCCTTCCTTGTTGAACCTTGCTCCTCTCCTCCTAAGCTTTCTTTCTATGGTTTTAATGGAGAGTTTGGTGCTATTTTGGGGGCAGAAAAGAGAGGGAAATTTCGAAAATTGAGGGAATAAGCTAACCAAGTGGAAGAACAAGCCAAAGGAAGTAAGAAAACAAGGTAAAACTTCCATTCCTTGGTAGTTTCTTCCTCCCCCTTCCTCTTGCACGAATTTAGCCACCATGAGCCCACTTCTTAGGGGCAGTTTTCTATCCAATTTATAGAGGGATTAGAGGTTTTGGAGTGCAAGGATAAAGAATCTATCATTGGAAGCAAGTAAAAGCCATTGAATTTCAAGTTGAAAAAGTGTAGGGTACTTGAACATAGTTTAAAATCTGGGTTGATTTAAGACTTCTCCATCATATGTGAGTGTTTTTTTGAGTTTCTAAGACTCCTAAGGTGCCTCCATCAAGGAAAAATCTCAAACTCCATAGGTCTTTCATAGAGGCATAAATCGATCAAAACCCTTAGAAATAGCTAGGGGATGTTTCAAAGAGTTCCAAGCTTGATTTGGGACTTTATATGATAAAAGAAGATAGGAGAAACCCTTGGAAAAAATTTAGAAGCCTTAAGTTGGGAGATGAGGCAATGGCTTCCATAATGTAACCTTATGAAGCAACATGGACCTAGGTGTGGGACAGTGAGTGTGTGATGACTTCAAGGACCTTAAATGAGTTCAAGAGGTTTAAATATGGCAAGAGAATGGAACCAAGAACTTTACTTGTGGTAGTTGCTTCATTAGGTCATTAATAGACCCATATTGTAACAAATAGAACAAAGTGTAGTCTTAAGAGTGAGTTGGGTGTTAGAACTTGTTCCAAGAGTATAATTTAGTGTTTTTTATTGTGAATAGGCCAAAGAAATCCAACCCCACCTCCTTGTGTTTGTGGAACCAAAAAGGAGAAGGAACAAGCAAAGTAAGACTTGACTTTGCCCTAAGGTGGCTCTCCACCTTTTCTTGTTGCATTTTCTTGTTGCATATGTGTCATTGTATGCTTGTGTGTATATTTTTATGTTTGGGACATGCCACTTGATGCTATGTTGCTATTTTGGTACCAATATGCTTTCTTAATGTCTTTGAATTGTGGTAATGGCTCACAAGGGTAAGGTAGTGCCAAAAGTCCCTTAATTTGGGTGAGGAGATGCCAAAAGTCTCATGGCATGGGTGAGATAAGGCCAAAATCCCCTTGGATGGGTGAAGCTAAGTCAAAAGTCCCAAGAACCAAGAGTGAGGCAATCTAAAAGTCCTAGAAATAGGGTGAGGCCAAACCAAAAGTCCCTAGAGTTCATTTTTATGCTTGACATGAGTTTGTGACACAAAAATGTGAAAGTAGAATGCTTCATGAATTGATTGATTGCATACTTGGGCCTTTGATATGTTGTATGCCTTGAAAATATGCTTGGATAGGTGTATGAGCTATTGAGGTTCAATGAATCTCACCCTCTCCTTTCTCTCATCTCACATGATCTAGGTGGAGTCCAAGATCCAAAGGATGGAGGCCAAGGAGCCTTGGCACATTTTGCTAGTTTTGATGTATTAGAATGTCAAAGAATATATGTATATATTATTTTTGAGCCATGACACTTTGAACAAGTGTAAAACTATGTAAAGTTAGTGTATGTATCAAGAATAGAGTTTAATGAATAGAATTGTGTATTTTAACCACTTGGGAGCCCACTTATACATGTATGTATATGGAAGTAGCATAGTGAATTTAAGTTGTATGAGGATTCAGAACTTATGAGGGACTTATTTTTGCTATATTTATGCTTTCTAAGTTGCTCAAATGTGTGTGGAACAATGAATGACTCATTTGAACCAAATTTGCCCCTTTATTGGAACCAATTTGTCATAATCTTGAGCTATGGCAAAGTCTGACCAAATGACCTCTTCTTGACTTGAAATTTTGCATGCACTTAGATCTTGCCTAGATCTTTTTGGAAAGACACAGATCAGGTCATTTGGAGGTCTTTGGAAGTTTCTATGATTTTTCAAATTTGGCATCAGAATTTTGGATTTGTACCAGTACTGTTCATTTGGTCAGTTGTAAAATTGTGTCATCTGAGGGGCAAACGTGGTTCAATGGCTAATACATTTTATAGGTAGAAACTAAGAATTCACAAAGACTTGTAGCAACTAGAAGCACCTCATTTTTAGGTCTGAACTAAGAGATATGAATTTTTGAATTTCTGGAACAGCAATAGTAGTGTAGCACGACCTGAGTCACTGTTCCATTAAGTTTCAGTGGATAATGTGCTTTATCTGGTCTGAGCCTATTTTTACCATAAAGCTAACATTCATAGCTTTCTAAATTGGTATCATTTTCATGGATTATATTTTTTTGAAATTAATTGGACATTTTCTAATTCTATAGCAGACACTTGCATTAGTACCAGTAGCAGTCTGAACCTTTTTCCCTTTTCGCGTGTCAAACGCTTTTTGTGTTATGTTTCATAGCTTGGACGTATTTTTGTCATAAATTATACATGTGTAGCTTTCCAAAATGGCCAAGAATTCATGATTAAAATGTTTCTAGATTTAGTTATGAATTTTGAAACTTTATATCAATAACCTGAACCAGTAGCCCAGACAGCAGCGACCCCAGTGAATTTTTGGATGTCAAACATTCTTTCCTTAATGATTCATGAGCTGAAATTATTTTTTACCATGGGGTAGACATCTAGAGCTTTTTGTAATGGTAAATTTTGTTGGGTTTCAATTTTTGTGGATTTAGTTATGAATTTCTAAAATTGAGACAGAAAAATTGAGATTTTGGCTGAAAATGATAGAGTGAATTTGATGTTCCCTTTTGAATTCCACGAGTTGTAGGCCAACTCTGGTGATGCAAATGAGTTGTATGTATGTAATTAAATATGAAAATGTGATGTATAAGCTCATATGGTCCTTGTGACACCGAATGGAATTTTTATACATGACGCAACGTAAAATAAGGCATTATTTTAATGCCATTTTTCCATTCCCTTTGTGCAATTCATCATATGAGACATAGAAATGATAAGGAGCATGGTAGAAATATATGGTGTTACACTTAGTGTACTCCAAATCTTTTGAGGAGCATGAGAGGCATTTGAGATTAGCCCTAGAGACTTAGAGAAGTAAAAGATTGTATGCCAAATTAAGTAAATGTGAGTTTTGACTAACCGAGATGAAGTTCTTAGGTCATGTAATATCACAAGATGGGGTCACAGTAGATCCCCATAAAGTTGAGGCTATCTTACAGTGGGATAGACCTAGAACTATCACCAAGGTTAGGAGTTTCCTTTGTTTAGTAGGATATTACAAACGATTTATTCAGGGCTTTTCTCATATGGCCTTGCCACTCATGAGGCTGATTCGGAAGGATACACTTTTCATGTGGGATGATAGATGTGAGAGGAGTTTCTAAGAGTTGAAACTTCAATTAACCACTGTCTCTGTATTGATTACCATTTGTAGTTTATAGTGATGCCTCTAGGAGAGGGTTAAGATGTGTACTGATGCAGCAGGGTAGGGTAGTGGCATTTGCCTCTAGGCAGTTGAGGCTTCATGAGGAGAATTATCCCACACATGACCTTGAGTTTGCCGCAATAGTCTTTGCTCTTAAGATTTGGAGGCATTATTTGTATGATATGAGTATAGAAATTTATAATGACCATAAGAGTCTGAAATACCTATTTGATAAGAAAAAACTTAATATAAGACAGAGGCGATGGCTTGAATTTTTGAAAGATTACGATTATACATTGAAATATCATCCAGGTAAGGACAATGTGGTGGCCGATGCCTTGAGTAAGAAATCCATCCACATAGGCTATATGATGATTAGGGAGTAGGAGCTTCTAGAAAAATTTAGAAATTTGAACCTCTCTTGCCAGGTGGTATCGGGTAGATTATATTTGAGTGAGACTTGGATTAAGAATGAATTGAGAACCTAGATCTTAGATGCCCAGAGAAAGGATAAATTCCTGAGACGACTCAGGAATGAGATTACCCAAGGTAGGACCTCAAATTTCAGGATATCTGAGGATGGTGTGGTAGTATACAGAAATAGAATTCATGTTCCTCTTCCCCTCCATTTTGCCTCATGTAAGACCAGCCAATAGGAGTTAAATTTCTAGCTAAACCAAGAATGGAACTTAGGAAAATAAGGGGGGAGAACAAGAATATGCAAAGCAAATAACAAAATAACCATTAGATTTCAAGATAGAAAAGTTAAGGTTTCATGGGTTCCCTTGAAATTCTGCTCTTCTTTTATATATGAAAGGAAATCTAGGGATAACATGAGATGAGATAGAGAATTATGATGTTACAAGAATGAGCTTTATAATGATTTGGATCATTTGGCATGCTCTTAATGTTGTATTTATGCTTTTGGATGTACCCAAGTGGCTATGGGATGAGAGGAAAGTTTTTTTGTGCCTTGAGATACCATTTGGACTTCAAAATTTACCATTATGTGTATTGAACCAAAGTCTAACCAAATGAATGATTTTCTCCATGAAATTTTGCCAGCAAGTAGATCTCATCTAGAGCTTTCCATAGAGCAAAATAGCACACAATTTGGAGCTCTAAAGAATTTATTATGATTTTTCAAAGTTGGCCAAATCACTATTCATATGGTCAGTTTATGTTTCTATGTCACACGTGGATCAAATGAAGTCCAATGCTCATATAATTTTACATGTATAAACTAGACATTATAAGATTTTCATAGCTACTAAAATCATCATTTGGAGCTTTGCAGAGGGAGAACTAAATTTTTGAAGTTGTATAATAATACTAGTAATATAGCTCGACTTCTAGTACTATTTCATCAATTTCTATGAGTTTAATGCCACTGCATTGGTCTACCATTATTTTTATCATTCATTGACATCTATAGCTTTCTAGAAAGCTATCATATGCATGATTTTAATTTTTTAAAAATTAGTTATGAATTTTCAAAATTCATATAAAAAATTTGGCATGCCAACCCAAGACCAAATTCTAGTTTTTGAAATGTATGGCTCTAAATCCATGACGTATAAGTTAAATGATGATGTTTATGACTTGAATGGATATGTTGTGGATAAAATGTGATATGTGTAACACCATAGATTCTAGTCCATCTCATACATTTGAATGGCATAATATCATGAACTATGTAGGATTTCCATGGGAAAAGCGAGAAAAGTGGGATTATTTTCGCATTGCGCTATGTCTAAAAATTCATTTCGGTGTCACATGGACCATGTGAGCTCATACTATACATCGTCATATTTAATTGCATTATTAAAACTCATTTAGATCCCAAAAATATGCCTCCAATCCATGGAAACCGAAATGGAGCATGAAAATTTGGAGATCCATTTTCGGCCAGAATTGGCCTCTTTCTTGGGCAAATTTTGGAAAATAATAACTAAATCTAGAAAATTCAAAATCATGCAATCTTGGTCATTATGGAAAGATTAGGATGTCTACTTCATACTAAAAATATGCCTAGGTAATAACATTCATCACACAGGACGTTTGACATCCAAGAAGATACAGAGTCGCTGACTGCCAGGGCTGTTACTCAGTTTACTGATACAAACTTCTGAAATTCATAACTAATTCTAAACAATTCAAAATCACACACATTCAGTAATTCTGAAAAGATACAAATGTTAGCTTGACACTAAAAATAATTCCAGAATGAAACAGATACGTTTAGACATCTGGAACAGATGGAACAGTGATTGAGCTCTGGAGACGCCACTGTTACTGACAGCAAACTTCAAAAATCCATAACTCTCTGCTCAGACCTCCAAATGAGGTGATCTTGGTGGTCACAGAAATATTATGACCTCTAGTTTATGTATATAAAATTTCATAAGCATCAGACATCATTTGGCTATCAAGTGATACAAAAATCAAATCTGCCAGTATGAACAGTGCACATACTAGAAACCATAGAAAATCCCAATTTTAAAAATTCATCAAATATTCCCTAGACCTCAGAAAATTATGATCTTTAGCTTCCTAGAAAGATATTAATGAGACCTAATTGTATGCCAAATTTCAGGGCAAGAATAACTCATTTGTCTAAAAAGTGACATAGGGTTCCATTATGGTCAAATTTAGTTCCATATGAGGTACCAAATTTGCCAAATGGCCTTCTCTTGGTTGTGGCACCTTTTGGGCAAGTCTAAATATACATTTGAGACTTGTGTGAGCTGCCCAAATGGTCCCAAACCTCATGCATCTCATTTTAGCTATTCAACCCACACTTATGCATATTTCCAATAAACTCCCATATTACACACTTTGGCATTACATACTCAAAATAGGTTCTAGAGGTCACACATCATATCCATACATTTAAACATCATATAATATCATATTTACACATGTCTCAAGGGTCATAGCCCATTTACTACATCATATATATCATATGGTACAATCATGGTCTTCAAGTGACAAAAGCTAAACACATGATTGTCAATCTCCTTCCTTTAGTGTTGTTGCTCCCATTAGCATGTCCACTTGGTTCACCTAGCATGTTAGATCATTGGAGAGTAGGGGATGAGATTCAAAGAATTCCAATAGCTCATCTCCCATTCAATCATACGTAATATGTGCAAGGCAAGTTTCATAAATGCATACATGGAGGAAATAGAAGTCATAGATATTTTAAAAGCAAACTTAGCATGTAAATCAATCATACAAGACATTCAAGAGCTCACTAAGCATTTGGATTGGCCTCACACTTCTCCTCATGGATTTTGGACTTGCCTCACCCACTCTTTGAGCACTTTGGACTTAACCATACTCTTGGAAGCCCACTTTGCTTTTGGGAGACTCTTTACTTTGTCTCAACTAAGCTCAAGGGTTCTTGGCTTATCCTCACCCAAGGGAAGAGTTCTTGGCCTCTCCGCACTCAAGCAAACTCATATAAACATCGTGAAATCATTTAAACATAACATGGCATCAAGGATCATGACATGTAAAGGCATGCTAGCATACTTTTCAAAGCTTTAAAATACACATACACACATTCTAAAACAAGCTAAACACACATCCATGCATGAGAGAAGGTGGAGAGAGCTACCTTGCACACAATCACACACTTTTTCCTTTGGACTCAAGCCTCCTCTTTCGGCCACACACCCACAAATTGGTGGAGATGGTTTCTCTTGGCCTAGACACAAATTATGGGAGCCAATTAAGTTCATGAACCACACTCTAAGGCTACACAACTTAATGAAATACTAGATTGCTCTGTAGGTTCTATTATGGTCGGTCTATATTGGCACCTAATGAAGCAACACCCCTCAAATAATTTCTAGGCCTCATTCTTTCTTTTCAGATATGATTCTTGACTCCTTTTAAGCCTCTTGGAGTCATCACATCATCAAAACAAAAGGCCTAGCACTATGTTGCTTCTTTAGGTCATAATATGGAACCTAAGGCACCAAATCACTTTCTATGAGTTTTAAATTTTTTCCAAGGCCTCCACTCACTTTCATTCATCAAATATGACTCAAGAATGGCCTTATAAAAATTTAAAACTCTCCCTAGCTAGGAGAACCCATCTACGTCGAGGCTGTGAAGCATATTGGGTTCCATGGAGCTTTCTTTGTTTTCTCAAGGGAAGAAGCATATGGGGAGCCTCTTAGGGATCTTGGGAGCTCATTTAAACTCTTACTTAGGCCTAGGAATCATCATACAAAGTCAGATTTTACAAGGTGCAATTGAAACCCTAGAATTTGCATCTTGAAATCTAATGGCTTTTTGATAATTCCCTTTGTATATTCTTAATCTCCACACCCTTTTTCCTTAGATTCATGCTTGGTTCTACCTAAAAATCATCTCTTCCTAGGGTTTTCTCAAGTGGGGTGAAATGGTGGAGAAGGGCACCAAAAATGACAACCATAGGAAGAGAATTTACCTTGTTTTCTTACTTTTTCTCACTTGAAACTTGTGTTCTTTGAGCTCCTCTCTTCAAATCCGAACTTTCCCCTCAATTTCTCCCTTAAAACAGATTTATAAACTTCATTATAATCATAGGAAACAAAGGAGAATGGAGGAGAAGAGGTTTGAAAGAGAAAGAGCATGAAAAACTACTAATTTCCATACCTTAAGCCTTTGATTTCTCCTCCTTTACTTCCCCTTCTTGTGAGCCTCATCCCTTAGGGTTTTCTTCTGGTTTTAGGCAGAAGATGGTCGTGCATAATGAAGGGAGGAGAAGGGTGCATCATATATATAGGTGGGAATAAGTTACACTTTTCAAAAATTTCCATTTTGCCCTTCACATTTTGCATTTTCGTTTCTCCTTTGTTTTAGCTCCTTTTTTAGAACCGTCTTTTCCATTATAAAATTTAGATTCCCAATCAAGAAAAATAGCTTTGGAATAACTCAAATTGGAGCTAAAACCTTTCTGAATAGATCCGTTAAAGTTCGAGCATACTGACGTTGAAAAATATCCACCGGAGGGGCTTTAGCTATCCCGGGGCTTTCCATGGTTTTTAGGGCCTCTGAGAACCCCGGAGAACTTAAAACTTTCATTTAAAAAGCCCTCTTGTGTATTTTTCAAAAAGTGCCCATATTTACGAAAATGCCACTGGCCTTTTAACAAATTTTTTTTGAAATCACTCTGGCCTTGATTTCTAAGAAACTCAAAGCTCAAATCTTCATTTTCTAATATTTAAAATTTTATTATAATTTTAGTTGGCCCCAATTTCTTCTATTTCAAGGACTTCTTTTTGTATCTGGCCCATTTTTGTTATTTACAGAGAAACTGAACATTACGTTTTTCATGTTTACAGCAGGATGGGATGTTACAATATGGATGAGTTCATATGGTCTATGAAGTATGAAATGAAACTTTTGGGCCTTCCGTAATGCAATTTATTACCATTAAATATGCTTATTTTCTATGTGAGGATATGAAGCTAGCTTTGATGATGAGTTGAGAAGGCTAGTGAGTAAGGTATTACACTCAAAGGTTTACATCACATACATCATATAATTATAAACTTTGACATCAAAATGTAAAATTTTCTAAACCATTTCCAAAGTTATAGTCTTCAAGGTGCTTGGCCTCTATTTTTTGCTCCACTTGGCTCACCTAAACATGGTTAGATATATGTAGGGAAAAAGTGAGATTTAAAGAATTCCAATAGCTCTTTTTCCCTTTCAAGCATACATACATGGCATGTTTTCAAGTAAAAAAATGCAAGTATGTCATAAAAGCTTCTAAAAACATACATAAGCATATTTCCATGTCATATAGGTTCATACAAACCAAACATAAGCTCTAAAGGATATTGGTCTAGCCTCACTCAATTTTCTTGGACTTTTAGATTTGCCTCACTCACTTTAAGGGATTTTTGACTTAGCCTCACTCTTTCTTAAGACTTTTGGCCTTGTTTCACCCATTCTTAGGAACTTTTAGCTCATCCTCAACTATTCTAAGGGACTTTTGGCATAACCATTCCCATTTAAGCCATTTTACATTCAAATTCCATTCAAGAAATATAATGGTACCAAAATACAAATTCAAAAGCTATAGACATATCTTATAGTTCAAAAATACACACAAGCATTCAAAGATAATCAAATATCCAAGACATGCATATAATAAAGGTTAAAGAGCTATCTTAAATCAAAAATCATAACCTCCTTCCTTGGTCTTTCCTTTCCCCTTCTTGGCCACACACACACCACTAGGTGGAGCTTCATTGACTTGGCTAAGACACATCAAATGAGACATAATTATATCATTGGAACAAGCTCTAGTCTTATACAAACTCTATACAAGCTTACTTTGTTCTAAGACATGGTTATGATTCTATATAAGTGCATAATAAAGCAACCTCTAGGATTCATGATCTTGGCTCCAATTTCTCATTCAATCTAAGTCTCTTGACTCCATTTACACTCTTTAGAGTCATCACAAATTCAATTCAAGGAGTCTAGATTCAAGTTACTTCTCTATGTCTTAAAAAGGAACTTAAACCTCCATCCCACAAACCATGATTTCTAAATTCAAAGCAATGCTTCCCTAAATGTTTATTAATCATATCTAGGCCATTCCCATCCTTAGAATTAATTAAAACTCACCTTAGGTGCTTGAAGTATGCTTGGATGAGACATGAGCAAGATAACAGACCTATGAAGTTTGCTTGATTTTTCTTAGGGAATTGGCACCTGTGATGCTTTCTAGATGTCTTAAGATCTCATACATACCCTTACATAGGCTAGACTATCCTTTGAAAGCTTAAAAAATGGCTACGTGTAACAAAAATCCTAAGTTATACAACTTGAATTCTAAAACTTTTCTTTTAAATCTAATTGCATATTCTTGTTTCTCATACTCTAAAACCCTTGTTTCTTTCTTGCTGAGACTGGAAATCATCCTTACTTTAGTGGTCTAGGGTTGGCCAAAATTCCCCTATGAAGAACAAGGAAGAAGAAGCAAAGGAAGCCATGGAAGTTACCTTGATTTCAAGCTTTTCCAATAGCTCTTTCACCTACTTCTTGTCTCTCTTTTAATTTCTCCCCTCCTTTCACTGAACCAATCATGATTCATCCTTAAATCAATCATCAAAACTATAAGAAAAGAGAGGAGAAAGAAGAGAACAAGGTTAGTTAAGGAAAAAGCATGAAAAACTATGGATTTTCTTACCTTTTTTCTTGATTTTCTCTTCCTTTCTTCCTCCATCTTCGTGTGCCACTTTAAGAAGCCTAGGGTTCTATTTTGGAGCAATTGAAAGTCAGTTAAGGCAGATGGGAGAAGTGGGGCATGATATATATAGGCTAGGTTAGTTTAAGACGCTTTTTCAAAATTTCCATTTTGTCCTTTTCTTGGTTCTTTCTATTTGAGCTCATTTCAACTCCTTTTCTAGAACATTCTTTTCCATTATGAAATTAAGGTCCTCTAGCTCATAAAATATCTTTGATTTCACCCAAATCAGATTTAAAATCTTCCATAATGAATTGGTTAAAGTGTCAATCAACTGACACTCTAAAATGTAAATTGGAGGAGTTTATTTTAGGGATTCCTATAGTTTTTAGTGCCTCTGAAAACCCTAAAAAACTCAATTTTTTCATTTAAAGATCTCTCCTTTGAGTTTTCCAGAAGTTGCTCAAAATTATAGAAAATGCCATTGTATTTTCATCAATTTTTGTTTAGCTATTTTGGTTTCGATTTCTGGATATTTGGAGCCTTGTATCCCCATTTCTAATTGTCTAAATTATTATTCTAATTTTATTGGGCCTTTAATCATTCAATTTAGGGTACTTCCTTTGATAATCTGTTTAGTTTATGGCTTGTAAAATGACAAATGTTACACTATATATGTGTGTTTGAATATTGGATTAGCTATTGAGATTCTTTGAATCTCATTCCTTATGTCTACTAACCATGGCCAGGAAAATCACAAGGAAGTGAGCATGGAGAGCAAAGCCATAGAGGAATTTTGTTTGATAATAAACTACCCTAGACATAGTTGATGTATGTATGAATATGTACTCCCATATTTTGATGTTTTGCAATGTAAACATGTATAAAAGTATGAGACTATAATTATAGAGCATTGGATAATAGTATGATAGTGTAGAATATTAATTAGTATATGAAAGCCCATGAGGAAATCATGTATAAGTGCATGTAGGATAGCAAATTTTAACTGTAACATAAATTTTACTTGATGGACTAGTCGTACATGTTGCATTTATGAATTGAAATTTGCTCAAAATGACAAATGGCATTTCAGAGCTCAATTAGTACCAATTGGAATCAAATTTTAGTCTATTTGAATCATAAAATATCCTTTTACCTTGACACTTCAATTGACTTAGTTTGGGGGCTAAAATTTAGCAAGCAATTAGGGAACACATAAAGCTTTCTAATAAGCCAAAGTTTTCATTTTTCAGATTTTTGTGGAACATTTTATGAATTTTTAAATGTAGCTGAAAATATCATAATTTCTATAGTACTATTCATTCTTGTCTGTCTTAGATTTTGTGGTTTTTTAGAGACCAAATAAACTCTTTTTGACCTAAAATTTTTACAATAGATAGTTCATATCATAAACTTTCTAAAAACACATAATTTGCATTAATCGAAATTGTATAGCTCAAATTATGAATTTTTGAAATTTGGCCTTATTATGTGTTATAGGGTTCGAAATGTGCATATGACTTCTCTATGTGATATCTTGAGTATATCAAATTAGTCATGTACGAAATTGAAAATTGGAATGGCAAAATCCACGTACAAGTAATAAGATACGAATTGGCACTTTTGATGACAATAAATTCCACTACTAAAGAATTGGTTACCATAATTTACTACTAGAAAATATATCTAATATGAAATATGTAACACTATAATTCTAAGACTCATCTCATATCATATGTAGGCTTATTTCCATGAAGCATAAGGATTTCTTATGGAAAAGCCATAGAAAAATACAAATAAATCACGTTGCGTAATTTTTCATTCAGTATCCTGTGGACCATTTGGGATCATTTATCTCATTCTCATATTTAATTACACAATTGCAACTCAAAACAAGCTCAAAGAATGGCCTAAAACTTGTGCAAGTGGATGGAATATATGAAAACACTACTTGCAGCCTCAGCTAGAAATTCCATGTTACTATCATAAATTTGAAAAATCATAACTAATTTTAGAAAAATTGAAATCATAGATTCATTACCATTCTAGAAAGCTACAAATGTCTACTTTATGCTAAAAATATATCCAGACCAAAATAGTGGCTGCTAGCCACAAGAAATTGATAGAACCATATCAGAGATTGACTATCATTACTAGTATTGTTCTCTATCTTCAAAAATTCATATCTCCCTACTCAGATGTCCAATTGGGGTGATCTTAATGGTGGAAATATTATCATGTCTAGTTTATGTCTATAAAATTTCATGAGTATTGGACATCATTTGACTACTGAATGACGTAGCCCAAGTTTCTAACCATATGAACAGTGTTTGCATCAGTTTAGCAAAAAAATGCCAATTTTGAAAAATCATAATAAATTCTAAAGAGCTCTAAATGAATATGATCTAACCATATGAATATGATCTATATGTGTGTCAAATTTCATGGGCAAATTCATTCATTTGGTTAGATCTTGACATTGGGTTGCAAAATGGCTCATTTTATGTTATATAAGGGGTACAAATGGTCCTTTTTGAGTTCTAAGGCAACCATGACCCTTTGAGCACATGAGAAGGCACCAAAATGACATTCTAAACTTGTCTCAAAGGTATATAAACCCAAAAATTAAAAACTCACTCCCTCAGCCCAAGCCATACACAAGAAGATACAAGTCTAGTCTTGCTCCTCAATGTCCAAAATGCACTATATCATACACATAACATTAAATCTCAGTTGTACATGATACATTTGCATAATTACATATGTACATAAGGTCATAAGACATATACAATAATGGATTATAACATTTGCCACTTATATAGCTATAAAAAAGAAAAATCTAGGCACTTTGTTGTCATACTTTCATCTCCCAACTTAATGGCTTCCATTACCTTGCTCATGTGGTTCACCTAACATGTTAGGACATTGAAGAGGAGGGAATGAGATTCAAATAATTTCAAAAGCTCATATCCCTTTCAATCACACATAAAGAATGCAAAACAAATTTTAAAAATGCATGCATGAGCATCATGAAGTGCATGATCATTGAAGAAGCATTCTTGACATTTGAACAAGTCATACAAAGTATACATAAGCTTGCCAAGTAAGTGGATTAGCCTCACCCATTTTTTCTAAGAGATTTTGACTCAACCTCACTGTTGGGAGACTCTTTACTTTGTCTCAATCAATTTTAAAGGTTCTTGGCTCATCCTCACCATAGCTAAGGATTCTTGGCTTCACCACACTCAAATAAACCCAAACAAATATAATAGGCACCATTTGAAAATATATTACAACATCATGGTACCATAATACATATGCACATGCTAGAACACTTTTCATGGCTTAAAACACATATATACACATTCAAAGACAAGTTACGCACACATTCATACATGAGAGAAAGAGATGTGAGCTACTTTTGTTGCAGCCACACATTTTTTCTCTTGAAAATGCTCTCCCTTCCTTGGCATCACACACACACAAAGGTGTGGGATTTCTTTATCTTGGCCTAAACACAATATATGGAAGCCAATTAAGTTCTTAGAGTCATTTTTAAAGCCATACATCTACTTGGAACTCTAACTTTGTCCTATGATTCATTTATGGTTCATAAATACACCTAATGAAGCAACATCTATCAATTGAGTTTTATGCTTTATTTCTTTCCTTTCATTTATGATTATTGACTCCTTTTAAGCTTCTTGGAGTCATCACATAATTAAAATAAAGAGGCTAATCATATGTTACTTCCTTAGGTCTTATTATGGAACCTATGACACCAATTCATTCTCTAGGCCTCCTAAATTTTTTTCAAGGTTTTCCCTCATCTTCACTCATCATATATGACTCAAAAATAGGCTTTGAAAATTTTAAAACTATCTCTAGGTGCCTTAAGAACTTTAGGCCAAAGCTATGCTTGTTCTTGGCATTCATGCAGTTTGTTTCATTTTCTTGGTAAAAGATGCATATGGGGAGCCTTCTAGGGATCTTAGGTGCTCATCCAAACACTTATTTAGGCCTAGAAATTATATTAAATCAGATTTTACAAGGAACACTTAAAACCCTAGGTTTGCTATCTTGATTTTTCATGGTTGTTTGTTAATTCTCTTTGCATATTCTTATTCTCCTCCTTTAAATTCCTATGATTCACCCTTGGTTCTGCCTAAAATCCAAGCCTTCTTGAAGCTCCATGTGTGGAACAAACCAAGGAGAAGAAGGGAGTAAGAGATAGCTACCATGGAATGAAGATTTACCTTATTTCCTTCTTTCTTGCTTGTTTCTCACTTTTCTTAGCCTCCTCTCTTCAAATCCGATTTTTTTCCTCTGTTCTGCTCTCAAAATAGATCCAAGAACTTCAATAAAATCATAAAAAAGAAGGGGAAATGGAAAAGAAGTTTGCTAAAGAAAAAGTATGAAAAAAGCCAAGAAAATTCATACCTCTTCCTTGTTTTTCTCCTTCCTTTCTACTCCTTCTTATATGCCTCACCATTAAGGTTCTTTCCCTAATTAAGGGCAGAAACAAATGTGGTTAAATGAATGAGGAGGTGGGGTGCCTCATATATATAGGTAAGTTTAAGAAATACTTTTCAAAAATTTCAATTTTGCCCCTTCATCTTGGCATTTTCATTTTGGGTTCATGTTAGCTATTTTTTAAAACCGTCTTTTCCATTATGAAATTTTGGTCCTCAATTTAATAAAATGCCTTTAGAATCACTTAAATTGGAACTAAAACCTTCCCAAACAAATCCATCAAAGTTTGGGTCAATTAATGTTAGAAAATGTCCATTAGAGGGGTTTTAACTGTCTCAAGGCAATTTTCAAGGCCTCTAAGATCCTCAAAAAAATCAAAAATTTTATTTAAAAAGCCCTCTTGTGTGAATTCTAAAATTTGCTCTAAATTACAAAAATGCCATTATATTTTGTCAACCTTTCGTTCAATTTTGTTTCTTCATTCTAGCTCTATTTTTCCTTCCGTCTGAGCCTAGGATTCTCATTTTTAAAAGTTTAGAATGCTACTTAAATTTTTTGGGACCTTAACTAATTCATTTTAGGGGACTTACTTTGAAAATGCATCCATTTCTGTCGTTTAATGAAAACACAACGATACAAAATAAATGTATAATATGTGATGGTATGACAATTTTTAGTTGCAAGGAAATTTTTACATAGTGGATCAATCGTGCATGATGCTTTTGTGGATTAAAATTTGTTTGAAATGAAATGGCATTTTAGAGCTCATTTGGTACTATTTGGAACTAAAATTTGGACCATTTAAATCATAAAATGTCCCTTTACTCTTGAGAGTCCAAATGACCTAATTTGGGACTAAAATTTGGTAGATAATTAGGGGACATATAAAGCTTTCCAACAAGCTAAATTTTGCATTTTTTAGAATTCTATAGAATATTTCATAAATTTTTTAATCTAGTCCTAAAAGGATGAATTACACATTACTGTTCATTATGCATGGCTCTCGGGTTTTGTACCTTTTGAAGGAACAAATGGATTTATTTTCACTAAAAAACTTTATGGTAAAAATTTCACATTATAAGCTTTCTAAGAACATCTAATTCACATTAATTGGAGTTGTGTAGCTTAAGTTGTGAATTTTTAAGGTTTGGATATTATTAGGTGTTCTATGGCCAAAATGTACAAATGGCTAATTCCATGAAGTTTATTTATATCTATATGTTATATTGATTGTAACAAATTAGTTACGTATGAATTTGTGAAATGAAATGGCAAAAATTCATGTATAGGCATAATGCAACCATTTGGCATTTTTAGTAACTAAGAATTCTATTGCAAAATGTTTTGTTATCATAAATTTGCTTTAAGTGACCACATCTATATGGTAATAATGAGAGATATATCATGGTATAACATTTTGCATATGGAAAACCATTGAGCTTACATGGATACTATCAAGTGGAATAGTGAATTTTGGGTGTAAGACAAATTTCATGTGATGAACTATTCATATTTGATGCATGTATGAATTAAAATTTCCTCACGACAAGAAGTTACATAATAAAGTTTGTTTGATGCACCTTGGAATCAAAATTTTAACTATTTGTGCAGTAAAAATGTCCCTTTGTCCTTGACTACCTTAATGACCGAATTTGAGGCTCAAATTTGGTGACCATCTAGAAGACATTTAAAGTTTTTTATAAAGCTAAGGTTTGTAATTTTTAGAGCTCTATAGCATATCTAGCATGTTTAAGAACAAAAAGCTAATATGGTTGGTATTATACTAACTATGATAGTTCTATTTTTGCATGATTTGAGGGACCAAATAAATTTAATTTGACTTGGAATTTTTAGAGTTGAAATTTTGTATCACAAGTTTTGAAATGACATCTAATTTGCTTTAGTCGAAGTTGTCTAATTAAAGTTATGTATTTTTGAAGTTTATACTTTATTATTTGATTTATGGCTAAAGTGATCAAATGGCTTCCTTTATGTGATTGAGCTATATGTGTAATATTCTATAATTTAAAAATTCAAAATAGTTTCTAAAAAAGTGGAATGAATTATTTACAAGGGGTCATAGGCCTAGAGAAGGCTAGTATAAATTACATGAAATTTAAATTACAACTATTTGGTTAATGAATGAGGATTTTAGAGTAAAGTGAATTAAGGCAAAATAAGATTAAGATGTCAATTATAACATCTAAATATATGGGCAAAAGCTTAAAGATAGCCCAAAATCATAATTAAAATGATTGAACAAATTAAAGGAATAACGTAGTGGCAAAATCTTAATTTCAGAAAACTTTTTGAAAACTTAAAAGAGGTGACTTAAAATGGGAAAATTGAATTTTTTTGGGTTTTTAGAGCCTCTGAACCCCTCTAGTGTACATTTTAGTAATCGATTGACTAAGACTTTGACTAGGTCATTTGAGATTATTTTGAATCTAATTAATTTGAAACCAAAAGCATTTTATAAATTAGAAAACTTAAATTTTATGATAGAAAAAGTAGTTCTAAAAAAGGATTTGAAATAAAGTCAAATGGAGAAACCAAAATTTAAAAAAATTATTGAAATTTTTAAATTTGTTATAATAAGCCTTCCTCCGTTCTTATTTTAGCATGCCACCTCCTCTTCTCATTACCACCAACTCTAATTTGCCTTAGAATGGAACCAAAACCAGCTTGAAGAGGCGTACCAAGAAGGGAGAAAAGGAAGGAGAAAATCAAGTAGAAAGGGTAAGAAAATGCATGCTTTTCATGCTCTTCCCTACACCAATGTTTTTCTCCTCTTTCTCCTCTATCTTCTCATGGTTTTGATGCTCTGAATGGTGGTGATTTCTGGCTAGTTTCATAGAGGGAAAAAGGAGTTTAAAGAAAATTTTGGAAGCTTAAGAAAGCTCAATTAACAAGCTTTAAGAAAAGGTATGAAACCATAAGCAAACTTACTTCTCTTTGATTTTCTCCTTGGGTGTGTGTTTGGATAGACCTAAGGTAACATGTAGAGAGTTTTATTTTTGGTCCAAACTTGATGAGAAATGGGGTTTTGAAGCATGGAGAATCATATAGAACAAATAGAACTCAAAAAGAAGCATTTGGTAGCAAGTTATGGAAATTAGGGTTTTGGTTGCACCTTAGGAAATATGAAGCTTTCTAATGATAATTTAGCTTATATAAGAGTGAAATTAAGTTCATAAGAGACCTAGAAAGCTTCATAAGTGTCATGTCCCTAAGAAAAACAAACAAAACTCCATGGGTGCTCCATTATGTACATGACTTACCCAAGAAGTGTATATGATACCTAGGGAGAGTTTTCTTTAATTCTAAGGATAGAAATGGCTTAGATATGATTTATAAACATCAAAGGAACCATTGGTTTGAATTTAGAAATCATATTTTGAAACTCAAAAGTTTAGGTTCCATTATGCATAAAGAAGCAACTTGGTATCAGATTTGATAACTTAAATGAGTTTAAATAGAGTCATATGACTTAGATTGAGTGAGAAATGTGAGTCAAGATTATGAATTACATGAGTTGCTTCATTACTATAATATAGAGCCATAGGGAAGCTTAGAACTAAAACTAGCTTATATAAGATTTGTGTAAGGCTAGAGATGTTTGCAATAATGTGTTTGTGTCTATTTGATGTGTCTAGGTCAAGCAAGTCAAGCCTTTCCCAAGTGTGTGTGAGACTAAGAGAGGGAATTAGAATCCAAGGGGGAACTTTATGCATTATTAAGAAAGGTAGCTCTTCATTCATTCTTGTATGCTTAGTTTAATTATTTGATTATCATTGATTGCTTGTATATGTGTTTAGACTATGAATGCTTATTGCCATTGGTTTGATTATTTGATATAATTATGTTTCTTAGAATGTAATTGGAAAGTGGATGGCTCTTAATGGGTGAGGTTGTGACAAAAGTCCCTTGAATTGGGTGAGGTGAAGCCAAAAGCCCCTAAGTAAAGGTGAGATAAGGCCAAAAGTCTCATAGAATGAGTGAAGCTAAGTTAAAAGTCCTTAGAATGAGTGAGGCTAATCTAATAGTCCCAAATAGATGGGTTAGGCTAGACCAAAAGTCCTAGAGCTTGACTTTGACTTTCATAGATCCATTTGATTTCACAAATAAGACTATGTTTGATGTTTGGGTGCCAATGATACATGCTTGCTCTCTTTGACATGATAACATGCCATATAAATGTACTTGAAGGATGATTGAGCTATTGAAATTCTTTGAATCTCACTTTCCCCTATATTATGTCTAACCATATCTAAGGAAATCTCAAAAGGCTAAGGATGGGAGCTAACAAGCATGAATCATATAACTTTGATAATGGTTTTCAATTTTCATGTATTATATTGTCAATGATAATTTTTAATTGATATTTTTGTATTGTAAAAATGCAAGAACATGTGATTTGGGTTTGTGTGTGGCATGGAAAGTATGTGTATAAGGCCAAGTAAAGGAGTGATTTTGAGTTTCATGATATTTGGAACCTGATGAGATGGCCATATATGCTATAATTTATATTTTGGATATGCTCAAATGGTTAATTGCACTAAGGAAATTCATTTTGGACCATTTGGTGCTACTTTGATGCTAATTTGAGCCATAATTTACCCCTGAACTAAAATTTAACCAAATGAATAAAATTTGGCAAGCATTTAGATCTCATCTAGAGACTTTCATAGAATTAAAGAATACAAACTTTGGAGCTCTATAGAATTTCTTATAATTTTTCAAAGTTAGCAGGAAAATGTAGAAACTGCTTGGATACTATTCATTTGGTTAGTTCTAGTTTTTCAAGTATTTGAGAGGCCAAATAAACTTCAATACTTATGAAATTTTACAAGACTATATTTGGCATTATATGCTTTCCATAGCCACTGAGATTGCTCAATTTGGAGTTGTGTAGTTCAAGTTATGCATGCCCAAAGTTTTAGGTTTGCATATACATGAAAATCTGATAGTGTTACTATTCCATTAGATTTTCATGGCCCAAAAAAATTCATTTTAATCTGAAATTTTTTTCAACATGTAGCTTATGTCTTGAGCTTTTCTTATAGTCCTTATTTGTGAGATTTGGAGTTCTCTAACTCAAGATATAAATTTTTGAATTTAGTGATTGAATTATGTAACGATGATAAACCATGGAATTATGGCAAATTGAGAAGTGAATGGCCTAAACCTGAATTTCTTGCTTCTTTTTGTGATGTTCCTAATTGAGCAAATATATTAAAGATGGAATTTATCTTTGAAATCTTAAAGTGATGCATTTATGCAAGATTTTAAAAAGTAAGTCTATAATATCGATATTTTCTACTACTAAAAATGTTGAAAATATGAAATTGTTATTATAAGCAATATATAATGCAAATATTGTGCTATCACATTATGATATAACATTTGTTGGTATCAGAGCCTAGTTTAAGCAACCTAGCTCTATGTTTAGGTCTTAGAATGTTTAAATTGGGTGCATTTGGATTGCTTGTGCATGTAATATATGATTGTCAGGAATCATTTGAATTTTTTAATTATGATGTGAATATCATGCATATAAATGTTGACATTGTGGTTCTTTTGTGAATTTGATGATCATTAAATGGGGCAGATCACTTGGGTAAACATTGAAAGTCTTTTGTTATTGTGAATTTCCTGAGGTAATAGCATGTTATGTTGAGATAATAGAGGTAGTTGTGTAGCAGTATCAGAATGTAGTACTGCACCTGCAGAGTACCCTAAAAAATTAGAGATGATGATAATGGAAATGCCTTAGAACCACAGTAACTAATTCTTAACAAATTACCTGTGCCTCTAAAAGAAAAAAGTTGATAATGATTTGTATGTTGTTACATGTATAAAATTACCATGGCACTTCTCTTAATTATAGGAATATGATGATAAGAAAGGGAAATGCAAGCAATTGAGAAGGGATTGAAACCCCACATTAGATATAAGGTTGCTCTGCTATGAATTATAGCATTGAATGCTCTTTTGGGGAAAATGATATAGTGATTGAAGACAACATGCAGGATATGATGCAAGTAAGGGCTAGATAAAGAGAAACCCCAAAATTGAAAGAGGTTAAGGTGAAAAGATAATGGGAATGTCTATACTAACAATAGGAAGAAAGGTAAGGTAAGGCATGTTAGGATAGTAAAGTCCTGAAAAGGAATGAGTTTAGCCTAAAAAGGGCTAGCCATCCTAGGTGATATGTTATAAACATGGGAACCTGGGATATATAGTTGAGATTGATTCTAGACAGTGATAATGCCTCCACTTAGATTTCAGACCTAGGGCAAAATGGTTGCTCTCATAGAATAGAAGGCTAGTATGTCTTCTAGATTGATTAGAAATGCAAAAGCATGAGATCAGTGAGTCTCTCGGTTTCATTAAAGGTATGATTAGAGTTGATAGTTATCCTTTAATAGTTGTGATTGATTTAGGTATTATCCTATGATTATTATGTGAGAAATTGGGTTTGGGTCTGCTTTATGGTTGTTTACATTTGTTTCTACTGGAGGTCATGTGAGTACTTCCCACGTACACTAAATGTCATTGTATAAATGGATTGTTGTCCATTATTATTGATTTATGATGTATTCTTTTATATGTTATTAATTGATTTTCAGTATGCACTGGATGGCTAGTAATAAAATTATGTTTAAATATGAATATATAAATCATTACCTTGCCTAAATATGGGACCATACCTAGTGTGAAACGGATGTTAGAGCTAAATTGTTTTTCTTGCCTACCATCCAGGTTGAGAAATAATTGTAACATGAATGTTTAGGGTTCCTAATTGTTCTTTTTGTATGAGTAAGGGCGTGAAAAGGGATGGAAAAGATCCCTATAGTATGGGATTCCCAGGGTTTTTCCTTAAAGATATTCATTCTAGTGACCTACATCATTAAAAAGAGAAATAGAGTTCCTTAATGATATTATGTCTAGATATGGACTAGTGTCTAAAGCTCCTTATAGATTGACTCCCACCAAGCTAACAGAGTAGAAAAGGTGAATTGAGAAAACAGGTAGTGAAAGGGTTCATACACCGTAGTGTGTTACCTAGGGAAATAGTAGCCTAAGATTGTATATGAATTATAGAGAATTTAGTAAGTTACCATTAAAAATATGTATCCTCTCTAGAATTGATGATTTTTGAATTAGTTAAGGACATCAATGTTTTCTAAGATAGATTTTAGATCTTGGCATTATTAATTAAGGATGAGAACTGAAGATGTTCTAAAAATAGACTTAAAAATTTGATATGGATGTTATGAGTTCCTGATTATGTCATGTGGTATGATTAATGCATTGGCTATCTTATAGATGGCATGAATAGGGTATTCAGACTATATTTGAGTAAATTTTTATGGTAATCTTTATTGACAATATTATGGTATACTCCAGGGTAGTTGAAGGATATGAGAGGTATCTAAGAATAGTCCTTAAGACCTTGAGGAACATAAGATGGAATGCCAAACTTAGTATATGTGAGTGTTGTCTAACCAAAGTGAGGGTTTAGGTCATATATTGTCACAGATATGAATTGTGGTTAATCTCCATAAAGTTGAGACTACCTTATAGTGGAACAAGCTTAAACCATCACTAAGGTTAAAGTTTTTTAGGTTTGGTAGGGTGTGATAGAAGGTTATACAAGGCTTTTCTCATATAACCTTACCACTAGCGAGACTAAGTAGGAAAGAGATTCTGTCTATGTGGGATGATAGATGTGAAAGGGGTTTTCAAGAGTTAAAACTCCATGTGATTACTACCCCTCTATTGATTGTGTTTGACATACCTAACCTTAATAAATTGTGCAGTTTATAGTAATAATTATGGAAAGGGTTAGGATGTGTATTAATGAACAAGGCTTAGAGTGGTGGTAGATGCCTCTGGATAGTTGAGGCCATATGTAGAGAAATATCCTACATATGCCTTAGAGTTGGTTGTAGTGATTGTTGCCCTCAAGGTTGGAGATATTATTTGTGTAGTGACAGTGGGAATATATAATGACTACAAAAGTCTAAAATATCTATATGATCAAAGAGAATTAAATGTGAAATCAAAAAGATGGATGGAATTCTTGAAGAAATACCATCCAGGTAAGGCCAGTAGGATGGTCGATATTTTTGGTAGAACATCCATATATAAATAGCCTATATGATAATCTAGGGATAGGAAATCATAGAGAAAAGTAGAGATACAAATATATCTTGTTGTATGTTTCTAAACAAATTGTAATGAGTGAAATTAAAATAAAAAATGATTGAGAGCCTAGATAAAGGATGCCCTTAAAGAGAGAGAGAGAGAGAGAGAGGATGGTCTTTGAACCAGACCCAAAATAAAATTTCCTAAGGTAAAACCTTAGAATTCATAGTGTTTGAGGCATGGTAATATGCCGCAATAAAGCTTATATACTGTATATAGTTAAATTGAGAGGAAATTTCTGATAAAGACATATAATAATAAATATGTAATGTACTCAGAAGTCACCAAAGCATGTTAGAATTCGAAAAGATAAATTGGTGACTAGAAATGAAAACAAATTTTAGCCAATATGTGGCTAGATATTTGATATGACAAAATGTTGTGGTTAATCATCAGAGATGAGTTAAGTCATTAAACTCTCTAAATATCCTTGAGTAGGAAAAGAAATAATATAGATGTGGATACTATCATAAGGTTACCCAAGACATTGTCTAGACATGGTATGTATATGGGTAATCGTGAATGTATTAACAGGGTTGTGCATTGTTATTGATTAGAGCAATGTATGTACAAAATAAATTGCCTTATTGTATATTAAAGATTTAATGTGATCTCATGGGGTACTTCTGATACAGACCCCAGGTAAAGATTAGATTGAATCTTAGTACTACCACTAGTCAACACCCCCAGATAAATGGTTTAATATAAAAGACCATCTGGACTTTAAGTGAAATGTTAAGGAGATATATATTGGGAAATGGAAGGAAATTGGAATGTAGGAGTATCTATATTTTCATTTGTGTGAATGATGATTATTGTAACACCATAGATTCTAGTCCATCTCATACATTTGAATGGCATAATATCATGAACTATGTAGGATTTCCATGGGAAAAGCGAGAAAAGTGGGATTATTTCCGCATTGCGCTATGTCTAAAAATTCATTTTGGTGTCACATGGACCATGTGAGCTCATACTATGCATCATCATATTTAATTGCATCATTACAACTCATTTAGATCCCAAAAATATGCCTCCAACCCATGGAAACCGAAATGGAGCATGAAAATTTGGAGATCCATTTTTGGCCAGAATTGGCCTCTTTCCTGGGAAAATTTTGGAAAATCATAACTAAATCTAGAAAATTCAAAATCATGCAATATTAGTCATTCTATAATTTTTAGGATGTCTAATTCATACTAAAAATATGTACAGGTAATAAAATTCATTACACAGGACGTTTGACATCCAAGAAGATATAGAGTCGCTAACTGCCTGGGCTGTTACTCAGTTTACTGATACAAACTTTTGAAATTCATAACTAATTATGAAAAATTCAAAATCACAAAAATTTAGTCATTCTGGAAAGCTACAAATGTTAAATTGACATTAAAAATAATTCAATAATGAAAAAGATACGTTTAGATATCTGGAACTGATGAAACAGTGATTGAGCTCTGGAGACACCACTGTTACTGACAGCAAACTTCAAAAATGCATAACTCTCTGCTCAGACCTCCAAATGAGGTGATCGCGGTGGCTACAGAAAGCTTATGACCTCTAGTTTATGTATATAAATTTCATAAGTATTGGACACCATTTGGCTATCGAGTGACACAAAAATCAAATCTGCCAGTATGAACAGTACACATACCAGAAACCATAAAAAATCCCAATTTTAAAAATTCATCAAATATTCCCTAGACCTCAGAAAATTATGATCTTTAGCTTTCTAGAAAGATATTAATGAGACCTAATTGTATGCCAAATTTCAGGGCAAGACTAACTCATTTGTCTAAAAAGTGACGTAGGGTTCCATTATGGTCAAATTTAGTTCCATATGAGGTACCAAATTTGCCAAATGGCCTTCTCTTGGTTGTGGCACCTTTTGGGCAAGTCTAAATATACATTTGAGACTTGTGTGAGCTGCCCAAATGGTCCTAAACCTCATGCATCTCATTTTAGCTATTCAACCCACACTTATGCATATTTCCAATAAACTCCCATATTACACACTTTGGCATTACATACTCAAAATAGGTTCTAGAGGTCACACATCATATCCATACATTTAAACATCATATAATATCATATTTACACATGTCTCAAGGGTCATAGCCCATTTACTACATCATATATATCATATGGTACAATCATGGTCTTAAAGTGATAAAAGCTAAACACATGATTGTCAATCTCCTTCCTTTTGTGTTGTTGGCTCCCATTAGCATATTCACTTGGTTCACCTAGCATGTTAGATCATTGGAGAGGAGGGGATGAGATTCAAAGAATCCCAATAGCTCATCTCCCATTCAATCATACATAATATGTGCAAGGCAAGTTTCATAAATGCATGCATGGAGGAAATAGAAGTCATAGATATTTTAAAAGCAAACTTAGCATGTAAATCAATCATACAAGACATTCAAGAGCTCACTAAGTGTTTGGATTGGCCTCACACTTATCTTCATGGATTTTAGACTTGCCTCACCTACTCTTTGAGCACTTTGGACTCAACCATACTCTTGGGAGCCCACTTTGCTTTTGGGAGACTCTTTACTTTGTCTCAACCAAGCTCAAGGGTTCTTGGCTCATCCTCACCCAAGGGAAGAGTTCTTGGCCTCTCCGCACTCAAGCAAACTCATGTAAAGGCATAACATGGCATCAAGGATCATGACATGTAAAGGCATGCTAGCATACTTTTCAAAGCTTTAAAATACACATACACACATTCTAAAACAAGCTAAACACACATCCATGCATGAGAGAAGGTGGAGAGAGTTACCTTGTATACAAACACACACTTTTCCTTTAGGATTCAAGCCTCCTCTTTCGGCCACACACCCAAAAATTGGTGGAGATGGTTTCTCTTGGCCTAAATACAATATATGGGAGCCAATTAGGTTCATGAAATAATCTCTAAGATCATACAATTTGCTTAGATGCTAGATTGCTCTATAACCACCATTATGGTCCATATTGGCACCTAATGAAGAAACACCCCTCAAATGATTTCTAGACCTCATTCTTTCTTTTCAAATATGATTCTTGACTCCTTTTAAGCCTCTTGGAGTCATCACATCATCAAAACAAAAGGCCTAACACTATGTTGCTTCTTTAGGTTATAATATGGAACCTAAGGTACCAAATCACTTTCTATGAGTTCTAAATTTTTTTCAAGGCCTCCCCTCACTTTCATTCATCAAATATGACTCAAGAATGGCCTTAGAAAAATTTAAAACTCTCCCTAGCTAGGAGAACCCATCTACGTCGAGGCTGTGAAGCATATTGGGTTCCATGGAGCTTTCTTTATTTTCTCAAGGGAAGAAGCATGTGGGGAGCCTCTTAGGGATCTTGGGAGCTCATTTAAACTCTTACTTAGGCCTAGGAATCATCATACAAAGTCAGATTTTACAAGGTGCAATTGAAACCCTAGAATTTTCATCTTGAAATCTAATGGCTTTTTGATAATTCCCTTTGCATATTCTTAATCTCCACACCCTTTTTCCTTAGATTCATGCTTGGTCCTACCTAAAAATCATCTCCTCCTAGGGTTTTCTCAAGTGGGGCGAAATGGTAGAGAAGGGGACCAAAAATGACAACCATAGGAAGAGAAATTACTTTGTTTTCTTGCTTTTTCTCACTTGAATCTTGTGTTCTTTGAGCTCCTCTCTTCAAATCCAAACTTTCCGCTCAATTTCTCCCTTAAAACAGATTTATAAACTTCATTATAATCATTGGAAACAAAGGAGAATGGAGGAGAAGAGGTTTGGAGGAGAAAGAGCATGAAAAACTACTAATTTCCATACCTTTAGCCTTTAATTTCTCCTCCTTTACTTCCCCTTCTTGTAAGCCTCATCCCCTATTGTTTTCTTATAGTTTTAGGCAGAGGATGGTCGTACATAATGAAGGGAGGAGAAGGGTGCATCATATATATAGGTGGGAATAAGTTACACTTTTCAAAAATTTTTATTTTGCCCTTCACACTTTACATTTTCGTTTCTCCTTCGTTTTAGCTCCTTTTTTAGAACCGTCTTTTCCATTATAAAATTTAGATTCCCAATCAAGAAAAATGGCTTTGGAATCACTCAAATTAGAGCTAAAACCTTTCCGAACAGATCCGTCAAAGTTCGAGCATACTGATGTTGAAAAATATCCACCTTAGGGGCTTTAGCTGTCCCGGGGCTTTCCATGGTTTTTAGGGCCTCTGAGAACCCTGAAGAACTTAAAACTTTCATTTAAAAAGCCCTCTTGTGTATTGTTCAAAAATTTTCCATATTTACGAAAATGCCACTGGCCTTTTGTCAATTTTTTTTTGAATCACTCTGGCCTTGATTTCTAAGAAACTCAAAGCTTAAATCTTCATTTTCTAATATTTAAAATTTTATTATAATTTTAGTTGGCCCCAATTCCTTCTATTTCAAGGACTTCCTTTTGTATTTGACCCATTTCTGCCATTTACAGAGAAAACGAACATTACGTTTCTCACGTTTACAGCAGGACGGGATGTTACAATTATCATTCCAGTATTTCAATGAGTCTACAAGGAACCTTACATAGGAGAAAATATGGATCACCTTGTATTAAATTGAGTTAGGTAAAAGAGAATGACAGGCTCTGAAAAGGATAGATCGAGCCACTAAACAGATAAAGGTCAATTAGAGAGAAACTCTTTATGGCCCTAAATGGACTAAGAGTTATGCAAATAAAAATATAGGGCCATTAGAGTATGATCTGAGATAGAAATTTTTATATGTTAAACTACTAGAGTGGATTAGTCTATTAATAGGAGAAAGAGTTTAGTCTTGGTTATACAGTCTATTTGAAATACTTGAGAGAGTTAGACCAACAATTTATTATATTATCTTGTCTTTTTTTCTGACCTAGCCAAAAACTGTATTGTGTTCTGAGTCTCCCATATTTAATTGTCAATCCCCTCATCATAATGTAACACTATATTTATGTATCCTTTCTTATTCATATCTTAGCTTCCTTCCCTTGGCATACTAATAAAGTGTAACACCATATTTATCTAGCCTTTTTTATTTATATCTTAGCTTCCTTCCTTTGGCATAGCAATGCTCAAAAGAAAAATTCAATTAAAATAATAGAATATTTTGCATTGTACCTAATTTTTCATTTCACATTCCATGGACCATATTAACTCACCTACATCATCCTTCAACTAAAATACATTCATACAACTCAAAACCATCACCAAATGTTCCATAAAACTTGAGTTTGGATCATACATACACAAAATCACACAATCAACCTCGGATTTTGCTGCCAAATTTTTGGTGCCAAATTTGGAAATTCATAAATATTTCTAGAAAAATCAAAATTAAGCAAACTATACCATTATGGAAAGTTACAAATATTACTAAAAATAAGTCCATACCAAAACAAAAATGTTAAGCCATTGAACATCGATGGAATAGTACCAAAAGTACTACTGCATTTCTAACACTGAGTCCAAACTTTAAAAATTTATATCTCTCTGTTTAAACCTCCAAATGAGGTGATCTCAGTGGCCATGGAAAGCTTGTTCTATCTAGTGTGTGCCTGTAAAATTTCATGACCACTAGATGCCATTGACCCTTGAATGACATAGAAGAATAAACTGACTATATAAATAGTAACCATATCAGTTCAGTAGCTTTTTAGCAAATTTGAAAATTCATAATTAATTCTCTTTGGAATTTCTTCCTCAAACACAAGAAAACACCCAAACATGCATAAGAGAAAGGAGAGAGAGCTACTTTATATGCAAGAACACACTTTTCTCTTTGGAATTTCTTCCTCTCCCTTGGGCAATCACCCACAAGGAGGTAAAGTTGATTCTTTTGGCCTAAACACATCAAATGGAATCTAATTACAGTCTTGAAACAATCTCTAATGCCATACACACTCTAGGAAAACTTTGGCACTCCTATGGTTCAAGTATAGTTCCATAAAGCACCTAGTGAGGCAACACTAAGAATTCAAGATCTTGGCTCCACTCTATCCTTCCATTTATGTTTCTTGACTCTATTTAGACTCCTTGGAGCCATCACACAATTGATTTAAGGAGCCTAGTTATATGTTGCTTCTTTAAGTTACAATATGGAACCTACACCTCCATTTAACTTGTCATACCTTACTATATAACACTTTTCCTACTACACATACCTCATATAGAACTAAGAAGAATCAATGAAAACCTGAACTGATAAAAAATTTTCATTTTAAAACTTCCTTATACAATTTCACAACTCATTTGGTCATTTCCAATTTCTTATCTAACTTTGAAAATACATAATTAATTATAGAAAAATCGTATGAAGATGGTTTAGGGCTCTACTTCAAGCTTTCTAAGCCCTTTACAAGGGAAAAATACTTCCTCAGTAGAATGCATATAAATTCATATCAAATTGTCCCTACAAAAATTGGACAATTTTACCCCTCACTTGACATATTGTTTTTATTATTTTGCCTTTATATAAGCAGATGCATTTTAGGCACACCAGTCATGTTTTATTTACTTAAAGGTTAATTACATTCATGACTTTCCATTCCACACCTGAGTACCTTACAGTATCATAACATAACTTATACATGCAGTAATCTAAAATATTTAATTACATAACAAAATGTGGTGCATAAAAGTAAGGTCCTCAATTTATACCTCCACACCCTTTGCTCTTTCTTTGCTTGAACTCGGACCTAGCATGGGTTATATTTGGGGTGAGATTATGAAATCTTAGTAGTAGTAAACCAATCTCATTTACAAGCTAGCATGTAAGTACATAACATAATGCCAATCAAGGTGCCACATACCATATAGGAATACAAGGAATTTCATACAAGGCCAAGCACGGTCTAAACATACATGTCTCATCTTATAGCATAAATAACAACTTGATATAGTATAACATTCATCATTATACAAACATAAAAGCTTAAAGAAAGAGAGAGGAAAACTACTACCTTGGAAACTTTACTTCTTAAGCCTTGGAACTCAGTTTATTTGCTTTTGTAATTCCCAAAACAAATATCGAACCATATAATCATAATGATAATTCATTACAGTCAACATATAAACCTTAACTTCTAAATTAGTATGACCCTTTTAAACTCATTGGAACCATTGGAATTTGAAAAATCTAACTCCTTCCCTTCCAATGCACTATGGTCGAATAGTGCGCATTTCTTGGCTAAAATTTAGAAATTTTATTCCATGAGTTTTGGGGGCTTTGCCATAGGTATTCCTAGATAAAAACACCTTTTTGAATCCATTGGAATGGATAAAATTATGAAATTCCAACCCCAACAACACGTTTTGCTCATAACATAACCTAGCTTTGTTCTAGGCTAAAAAATGAGTTTCTTTGGTTCTAAAAATTCCATAGTCTCTTCCTTTATGTTTTAGGACTTAAAATTTGGTATACATGACTTTAAGACATTAAGAAAACACCATAAAACATTTGGGAAAATTTTGACGGCATCTCCCCATGATTTCTATTTTCCCAAAAATTACAATCTTTATGTTTTTCAAAGTCCCAGCACATAACAATAATAACTAAGTTCATATGGCCTTCATGTTCAACATATATACTTCATTTCAAGGCCTTCATATTCAACATATAAACTCCATTTCTAATGATCTATATGCTGTCCAAAAGTGACTCATAGCTAGGGTTTAACAAAACTAACTTAAACCATATGATTTTTAAGTGCAAGGTGGAGAAAACTTACTCTTTAAGCTTAATCCTTGGTTCCTTTGCTTTTCTCACACTAAAATCCCTTTTCATCCCACTTAGAGCAAAATTCCACCTTGAATAAAAGATGAATATACAGCTGCCCTTTGGAGAAAATGGTTGGAGGATGAAGAAGATGAAGAAATTTGGTGAAGAATGGTGGTAGTTTTGCTTGATTTCACTTCTTCTTCCACTTTTTCTCCCTCCCTCTCTCTCTTCACATTTTTCTCTCCTTCTCTCTTATTTGTGGCATGAAAATGGTGGAATGGAAGTGAAGGAGATGAATTTAAATGAAGTTAAATGGTTATACCAAATTTAGATCCTTGGATCAACCTTTTCAAGATCAAATCTTAACCTTCCATTCCTTTTTTCTTTTGTTTTTCTAATTTTATGACTAAATATCTTCTTCTGAAATTCCTTGGCCACACACTTGGATGCCTTTTCTTAGCCCTTAAATTATGGATAGTAACCATGGTTAATTTTCTTAACTCAACCATGATCAACTTTTAACTCAACTATAGTTAGTTTCTAACTTAACCATGGTTAATTCTTTAAAATAACTAAAATCCTTTCCTTCTGCCCCTTTCATTTTATATTTATATTTGGATTTCATCTTCTCTGAAACCATAATTATATCTTCTCTTCTTTTTTGGGCCTTTAAAATCAGCTATTGGGCTTTACAACAGTCTAGAAATTGATGTCCAGATCCGATTAAGGTTTTACGGTACAATACATACCTTTAGACTTTCTAAAATTTATAAATATTATTTCCTCTACCTTCTGACCATACTGAGCTTCAAACATGGATCAGGGGCCCTTAACCTCACTCTTCATAAATTTTGGTATCAATCGGACACCTAGGTCTTTAGGTGTAACTTCTCACTGCTTTGTATTATGATTGTGCTCTAAAATTTTCATTTATTACAATTTAATCTTCGAAACTCCTTCAGGGTTTCCTAACCCTTTATCTATTTCTATTTCTATAGTTGTTACAACTTTCTTTTTCTATTTTGCTCATGACTACTGATCGGGCTAACCGAATCTCAGACCAGATCCCGCCCCGCCTTTCAGACAATGTGGCGTCATTGGACCCGTCTCATCAAACGAAGTTTAACCGTGGGCCACAGATTTATGAGATTCTTGCTCGATTTTTTGATATTCATGCCTAAAGCCACAAATAGAGGGTGAAACTAGGGTTCCCTGATCTATCAGGCAATTTATACATTTTTCCCTACACATAAATTTTCTTTACATTTTAGTCCTTAACTCCTTCATACTTAACTTCAGAGACTCTTTAGGACCTTTTTTTAATCTATTTTTACCTCAATTTTAGGGCACCTCTAGCTTTAACTCTTCATTATTTGTGGTCTAGAATATTATTCTAATTTTATTGGACCTCAATTTACTCTATTTGGGGGACTTCCTTTTGTATCTAGTGAATTTTGTACGTTGACAAAGCAACCATATGTTATGTTTCTTGTGTTTCCTTATGTTTTCTTGCATTTTTGAGAGATCGAATATTACATAACTTCCTAAGCTTCCTAAAATTTTTCCAAGGTTTCCTCTCATACTCTCCCATCGTATATGATGCAAATCCAAGTTTGGAAGAAATTAAAACACTCCCTTGGTGCTTCTTCTCTTCTTGGTCAAGACATGACTTCTAATTGCACCCATGGAAGTTGTTTTACTTTCTTTGATGGGAGATGCATGCAGGACGCTTCCTTGATATCTTACAAACTCATACAAACTCTTAAACACCTTAAATTATGGCTAGAAACTTTCCTACAAGCCAAGGTGCTACTAAAACCTTAAGTTTTGCATCTTACAAATTCATGATTCTTTCTTTGTTCTCTTTGCATATTTTTGTTTCCCACACTCCAATTTTTATGTTTCACTCTTGGTTTGGTTGAAAACTCACTTCCCCTTGTCTGCCCTAAGAGTGGCCAAACCACATATTCATGGAGGCAAGAAGAAGTAAGCATGTAAACAAGAAAATTACCTTGGTTTTCTAGCTTTCCTTGGATGCTCTTTCTTTTGCTTTGGTCCTCCTCTTCAAATTCAAACTTCTCCCCTCTGGTCTAAGCTCAAAATATAACCAAATACCTCAATATAACTATGGGAAGAAATAGGAGAATGAGGTGAATAAGTTTACTAAAAGGAAGACCAAGAAATTCCATGAAATTCATACTTTTTGCTTAGCTTTTTCTTCTCCCTTTTTTCCTTCTCTTGTAAACCTCTCTCCCTTAGCCTCACTCTCCATTTTAGGGAGCAAGAAGGTTGGCTAATATGAGGGAGAAGTGGGACATATCACTTAAATAAAAAGGGATTAAAAATTATTTCTTAAAAATTCCCATTACGTCCCTTTTTTGGCATTTTCGTTTTAAGTCTGTTTTAGCTCTTTTTTTAGAACCGCCTTTTCCATCATAAAATTAGGTTCTCAATCTTATAAAATTCCTTTGAAATTACTCAATTTAGAGCTAAAACCTTCCCAAACAAAAGGGTTAAAGTTCAGGTCCACTGTTATTAGAAAACATACATTAGTTTTAACTATTCCAGGGCTTTCTATGGTTTTTAGGGCCTCTAAGAACCCCAAAGAGCTCAATTTTTTATTTAAAAAGCCTTCATATGGGTATTCTAAAAATTTCCTAAAATTACAAAAGTGCCATTTTGTTTCATAACTATTTCATTAAATGCTGTCTGGTTATTTTGGCTCCGGTTTCAAGGTACCTCTGGCCTCCTATTTTCACTATTTGATGTGTAGATTATTATCCCAATTTTTTTGGACCTTAACTCTTTCATTTTAGAGGACTTGCTTTTAATGCATATTCTTGTCTGTCATTTTTACAAACATAAACATTATATTTCTCCCCTCTTAAATAAAATTTCATCCTCAAAATTTAGATAACATACCTTATTGGAAGAGTTCTGGATATTTCTTTCTCATCTCCTCCTTCAGCTCCTAAGTAGCTTCTTCAAGAGATAACCCCTTCTAAATCACTTTCACCAGTGGTATCGTCTTATTCTATAATTGCTTGAGTCTAACATCCATGATCCGATTTGGTGACACTATATAAGATGAATTATCCCGTAACTACACATTTTCATATTCTATAACATGTGAGGGGTCAGATTGGTACTTTTTGAGCTACAATACATGGAATACATTGTATACATGACTCAAGTTTGAAAGAATGGCAAGTCTATTTGCCACAGGTCCTATTTTATTAAGAATTTAAAATGAACCTATGTATTTTGGACTAAGCTTTTCACTTTTAATAGACTTACCTATCCCTGTGACTAAAGACACTCTAACAAAGACATCATCTCCAACCTCAAACCCTAACGGTCTTCTCCGTCTATCTGCATAACTTTCTACCTACTCTGTATTGTTAAGAGTTTCTTTCTTATGGTCTTAATTTGCCTAAAGGTTTGGTCCACTAATTGTAGGCCTATTAGGCTTCTTTCTCTTAGCTTAACCCAACACATTGGAGACCTACATTTCCTTCCATACACTGCCTCATATGGTGCCATCTAAATACTAGTATGATAACTATTATTATAAGTAAACTCTGCTAAAGGCAAGTATGTATCCCAGTTTTCTTTCATCTCTAATACACATGCCTTCAACATGTCCTCTAGGGTTTGGATAGTTCTCTCTATCTATCTATCTATCTGAGGGGTGATAGGTTGTGCTAAATTTTAACTTAATACCTAGAGCATCCTGTAATGATCTCCAGAAGTTTAAAATGAACTTGGGATCTTTATCTGACAATATACTTCTAGACACACTGTATCACCATATTTACTAAGCTCATCTTACCTCATTTCTAAGTTCCCTTCCTTGGATCATACAAGTTTGCCAAGGAAAATCATTAAAAATATTCATTAAATTGTGTTACGTCATGAATAAAATTTTCATTCGGTGTCCCGTGGGCCATATGGATTCATCCATCTCATTCTTATATTTAAACAAAACCATCTCAAGAAGTGGCCAAGAACTCGTGCAAATAGATGGTATACATGAAAATATAATGTGCAGCCTTGGGTACCCAATCCAGATTCTATGTCTGAACTTTAAAAAATCATAACTAATATTAAAAAAATAAAAATCAAACATAATATACTATTATGAAAAGCTACAGATGTTTAACTTATGTTAAAAATAATTTCAAGCCACAACAGAGACGTCTAACTACCAGAAATTGATAGAACAGTACCAAAGGTTGTCTGTCGCTACTGGTACTGTCCTTCAACTTCAAAAATTCATATCTCCCTTTAGATGTCCAATTGGGGTGATTTTGGTAGCCACAGAAAGATTATTATGTCTAGTTTATGTCTGTAAAATTTCATGAGTATTGGACACCATTTGACACTCAAATGACACAGCCTAACTTACTAACCATATGAACAGTGTTTACATTAGTTTAGCAGAAAAATACCATATTTGAAAAGTCATAATTAATTCCATAGAGCTCCAAAAAATTTGATCTTTAGCTTCCAAAAAATTTCTAGATGAGATCTAATTGCATGCTGAATTTAATGGGCAAATTCATTCATTTGGATAGATCTTGACATTGGGTTGAAAAATAGCTCATTTTGTGTCATGTAAGGGTCTTAAATGGTCCAAAATTGCTTCTCAGACAACCATGGCAACTTAAACATGTGGGAAAGCACCAAATGGTCTACTAAACTTGTCTTAAAGGTACACAAACTGAGAGTTTTCAATCTCACTCATCCACCCTAAGTTATATACAAGAATGTACATACTAGTTCTTGCCATTCTATACCTAATTCAAGCTATTTCACATATATGACATTAAATCTTATACATACATCATATATTTACATGTTTACATGTTTCATAAGGTCATACAACATATATGATAAGAGATTACATCATGTGCCACTCATAGGCTACAAATTTGCATTTTTACACACTTGATTGTCACACTTTCTTCTTTTAGCTTGGTGGCTCCCACTCTTTGGCTCCTTTGGTTCACCTAGACATGTCAAATATGTGAGGAGGAAGGAATGAGATTCTAGGAATCTCAATAACTATTCTTCTTTTCAATCACATATAAAGAATGCAAATCTATGTCTAAAAGTGCATACATGACTATTATGGAACATGTGAGCATTCAAGAAGCATTCTTGGCACTTTAAAATGTCATACATAGCATGCATAGGCTTGCCAAGTAAGTGGATTAGCCTCACCCACTCCCTTCCAAGATTTTGGACTTACCCCACCCTTTTCTCAAAGGCCTTTAACTAAGCCTTACTCATGGGAGACTCTAATCTTTGTCTCAATAATTCTTAAGGGTTTTTGGCTCATCCTCACCATGGTCAGAGGGTTTTTGGCTTTACCACACTTAAGCAAACTAAAACAAATATATTAAATATCATGTGAAAATATAATACAACATCATGGTACCATGGGATATAGGCATATGCTAGAATACTTTTCATGGCTTAAAACACATATACACACATTCAAAGATAAGACAACATTCATCCATGCATGAGAGAAATGAAAGAGAGCTACCTTTATTACAAATGCAAAATTTTTCTCTTGAATTTGGTTACTCTTCCTCAGCCCCACATACATAAGAAGGTTGAGATTATTTCTCTTGGCCTAGACATATCATACGGACACCAATTATATTCTTGAATCAAACTCTAAAGTCATACATTCATTAAAAAAGCTAGGTAGTTCATATGGATCTTTTATAATTCCATAATGCACTTAATGAAGCAACCTTAAGAAAACATCATCTTGGCTCCATTCTCTCTATCTATTTATGATTCTTGACTCTATTTAAATCTCTTGGAGTAATCACACAATCAAATCAAGGAGCCTAGTTAGGTGTTGCTTTTTTAAACTATAATATTGAACCTATGATACCATCTCACTATCTATGGCTTCTAAAATTTTTCCAAGGCTTCTTATCATCCTCTTCCATCATATATACTCAAAAATAAGCTTGGAACAAATTAAAACTACCTCTAGGTGCTTCAACCTCTCTAGGCTATGGCTATGGAACATGTGAGCACTAAGTGAGTTTGCTTTGTTTTCTTGATGGAAGATGCATATGAGGAGCCTTCTAGGGATCTCAAGAGCTCATCCAAACACTTATCTAAGCCTAAGAATTGTTGTATCAAATCATATTTTTGGTGGAACACTTGAAGCCCTAACTTTACTATCTTGAAATATAATGGCTCCTTCATTGTTTTCTTTGCATATTCTTGTCTCCTCCCTCATTTTCCTAAGATTCACCTTTGGTTTAGCTAGAAATCCAACCCCTCTTGGCTTGTCTCATAAAGGGTGAAATGGAGAGAAGAAGAGCAAGGAAGATTAAGTTGGAAAATGGTAAAATACCTTGGTTTTCTTGGCTTTTCTTGCTATTTCTCACTTTGCTTGCCCTCCTCTCCTCAAATTTGAATTTTCCACCTCTGTTCTACCCTCCATATAAACCCAAAAACTTCAAAAAAACCATAAAAAGAAAGAGGAGAAAGAGTATAAGGAGATTAGTAAAGGAGAAAACATGAAAAACTATGAAATTCTTATACTTTTTTGCTAGGTTTCTCTCTTCCTTCTTCCATCCATCGTGTGCACCATTCTACTCTGCCCTTGGTTTTGTTTTAGACTAGAAAATTCATTCATAAGGAGTGGGGCAGAACTAGAGGCATTTTTATAAACCTAAGGGTTCATTTAAGCAACTTTTAAAATTTTCAATTTAGTCCCTCTTCTTAGTTTTGTCTATTTAGGCTTATTTCAACTCCTTTTTAAGAACTATCTTTTTTTTCATCATTAAATTTGGGTCTTTTAATTCATAAAATAGATTTGGTTTCACCCAAATTGGATTTAAAATCATTCCAAACTATTCAGTCAAAGTTTCAGTCAACCGACAACCGAAATTGCTCACAGGAGGGGTTTAAACTGTTATGGGGGCTCCCATAGTTTCTAGGGCATCTGAGAACCCTGGAAAGATAAAATTTCTCATTTCAAAAGCCCTGCTATGATTTTTCTAAAAATTGTCTAAAATTACAAAAATGCCATTACGTTTTGTTATATTTTCATTAAAATCGGTCTGGCTATTCTGGCTCTAGTTTCAGGGCACCTCTGGTCTTGACTCATCATTATTTGAGGTTTAAAATATTATTTTAATTTTATTGGACCTTAAATCACTCTATCTGGGAGACTTCCCTTTGTATCTAGTCAATTTTATGCGTTTACGGAGAAACCGTACATTGACTCTAGTAGAATGTACTACTCCACTGGAAATGTATCGAACCTGTAACCTATAACATCCTATGCATGGAACGCAACTACAACTTGAACTCAACCCCTAGCACTGAACCCCCAAAAAGGTAACTGGATGAATGGGAACTGGCTAGCAGGGATTACCTAGAATACCCACTTAGGGATACGGCTATTTGAGCAACTCCGACTCCGAAAAGATGGTTATCTCTTTCAGTAGGTGGGTAAGGTAGACCCCTGATCCCAAGGTTGTTGTCGTTTCAAAGAACTGGGTATTACATTGCTCCCTCCCTTAAATAAATTTCATTCTCAAAATTTAGGGTACACTTTTCTCTTACTCTTTTATATTCTAGCTAACTGCTCCTTTCTTTCCCTTCTTCTTGGCTCTATATACTTCTCTCAGCAATTTTACTCTTTTGAGTTTACTTCAACTAGGGAATTTTCATTACTAGCTCTTAATAAGGGCTCTATTATTATAGAGTATATGCTAGTTCTTCTTATAAGGAAAAGAAATTTTTTACTCTAGAGGCCTATCCTAGGAGAGCTTACTAATCATATCTGATTAGTTTTAACCCGTTCGCAGGGGTTAACGTTCTTCTTAATGGACTTATTTATGTACCTTAGAAGATAATTCACTAAATGTTAAATCTCTCATATCATCTCTTAATGGCTTTCTATAAGGTCTCATTATTTCTTTCTGTTTATTAGAGCCATTGAAGTTTTTCGTCCACTATTCAACTTCGCACTTTTCCTCACTAGCTCATCCCATGATCACAATTTATATTTCTTTCTATCATAGGCCTCATATCTCAATTGTCTACTAGGATTACAACTCCTTTGGGGGAGTTTCCACTTTTAATGATCCTAGTTTCTTAGTTTACTAATGCATTTATCTCTTTCAGCTGGGACTTTTCCTTACTCTTTTTGCTCACTTAGGAGTGGGCATTTTGTAGTCCCTCGTCTTCATACTGGTAGGCCTAACTTATATTCTTCATACTGGCATCAAAGAGCAACAACCACTGACTAATATTGAATTCTGGTGGGATGCTAACTATACTCACAGTCTCGATCACTGGAGACATACTGTACCATTTACCTCATCTTAAACTGCACCTGATCCTTTTCTGAATACATAATCTAGCATATAGTGATCTCTCTATCCCTTTGTCAGAGCTAATATATGCTAGGTAGTGATTTATTTGACTTTAGCTCTAGAAAGCTACTTTCTTGCTTTCTCCATCCCACATGCTACACTCATCTAGCAAAGGTATAGTCAATGGTTTAACTATTTGAGTATAGCATCGCTATCTCTAATGGCAATAGTCTACTAGACTTAAGAGATCTCTAATCTCTAGATAAAAGCTAACTGAAACTATACTAGTCTCTGAGACTAACTACTCTGTAAAAACTATCTCAAGTTGTCATCTCACCAGAGAACTATCATACTGTAATTGAGGGCTCTCTGTAACTCTGTAGGATCTACTGTGACCCCTAGGTCTACTGCCACTTCTCAAAGCCCTACTAGGGTCTATTGCAACCCATATCTAAGAGATGTTAAAGCCTAAGATCACTGTATCTGAAATAAAATTACATACTTACTACGTCTGGTAATTATTGCTTATAATCTTTAAGGCTCAACTTAGATATAAGTCATGCTCTTTGTGCGAACTGGGTTCTATGTCATCTGATTCTTTTGTGATCCCATCATACTGATACTTATGAGCATTTTAATTTTTATTCATCACTCCTCATAGGATCCTCAGTTCCTACTTCAGCCTCTTTTTACTTGGGCTTCTTTTACTTTTACTCACTTACCTTACTTTATTTATACTTGTTCTATCTTTCCTTTCACATCTTGCAATTTCTGACTATGCCCGCGTTCTACTTTTAAGTGCCTTAGCACCTGGGCATCTCACACACTAAGTATGCCTAACATTTCTAGCAAGAGAGAAGCTATACATTGGTCCCTTCTCATTTCATTTAATTTTATTATAAGGGACTCATATCATACATATTGAACTTGTACTATTTAAATCTGAACATTCTTTACTATTAGTACATTCTTTTCTATATTATTATTCTTTACTAGAGATTCCTTTTTTCCATGCTTTTCTTACTGTTCTAATATTCTTGGAATCCCTTCACCTCTCTTTTCTGACTCATCTCATCATTTAACTAACTAGAATACCCTTCGATTATCGGGACACTTTTATGATTGATGTCATCGTTTGCTACACACTCAAGTCACATTACTACTAGATTAGCCAGACCCAATATCGTGTAACTATTGTTACAAGCAAACTATAATATCAAATACGAATACACAGGTGCCTCATGATTGAGCTCAAAGCCACTATCGCCTGTATATTACAAGTTTCCCAATAATATAAAATATTCCTCTCTTACTTTTCTTTATATGCCCTATTCTCGTAGGATACTCAAGGAAAATGAGACTTTTCCTCTACTTCATCCCAAAGTCACTTTACATTGCCCGATTATTTTTTTATTTTAGGCACTATCATGTTAAAAAGGCATCTATGCCGAGGACAAGTGTGCTTTCTTAAGTACTGAAGCACATTAACTCTATATTTATTCTTAATCTATTATATCCTCAGCTTGAACACTATTATATAATCTCTCTCTTTTACCTTTACTATCTTTTTACTTAAGTAAAAGGATGTTCTACTACTAATTGTTCCTCATGCTAATTCGTATTTCTTTACGCTCAGGAGCACTTTCCTTTTTCCTGGGTTCCTCTACTTGTTCACTCTCTATAACATCAAGGGGTCTACCTCTCTATAGGAAAAATTCTATTTCACGTAATCCTAGGAATTACATTCTGTGGCACTCTTGGTTTACACTCTTTCTCTACATAACGCAAAGAATCGCCTTCTTTGGCGATCTCTAGCTCCCTTGAGCTTCCCTGAGGGTACTAAGGTACTCACTGTAACATCCGGTCCTTCCGTAAATGTGAGAAACGCAATGTTTGATTTCTCCGTAAACGACAAAAATAAGTCAGATACAAAAGGAAGTTCCTGAAATAGAAGGAATTGGGGCCAACTAAAATTATGATAAAATTTTAAATATTAGAAAATAAGGATTTGATCCTTGAGTTGCCCAGAAATCAAGGCCAGAGTGATTCAAAAATTTTGTCAAAAGACCAGTGGCATTTTCGTAACTATGGGTACATTTTAAAAAACAAATAGGAGGGATTTTTAAATGAAAGTTTTGAGTTCTCCAAGGTTCTCAAAGGCTCTGAGAATCATGGAAAGTCCTGGGACAGCTAAAGCCCCTCCGGTGGACATTTTCTAATGTTATTGTGCTTGAACTTTGACAGATTCATTCGAAAAGGTTTTACATCCAATTTGAGTGATTTCAAAGATATTTTACTTGATTGGGAACCTAAATTTTATAATGAAAAAGATAGTTCTCAAAAAAGAGGTAAAACGAAGGAGAAACGAAAATGTAAAGTATGAATGGCAAAATGGAAATTTTTGAAAAGTGTAACTTATTCCCACCTATATATATGATGCACCCTTCTCCTCCCTTCATTATGCACGACCATGTCTTGCCTAAAACCAAAAGAAAACCCTAGGGGATGAGGCTTACAAGAAGGGGAAGAAAAGGAGGAGAAATCAAAGGCTTAAGGTATGGAAATTAGTAGTTTTTCATGCTCTTTCTCTTCCAAACCTCTTTTCCTCCATTCTCCTTTGTTTCCTATGATTAAAATGAGGTTTATAAATCTAATTCAAGGGAGATATTCAAGGGAAAGTTTGGATTTGAAGAGAGGAGCTCAAAGAACACAAGATTCAAGTGAGAAAAAGCAAGAAAACAAGGTAATTTCTCTTCCTATGGTTGTCATTTTTGGTCCCCTTCTCCACCATTTCACCCCACTTGAGGAAACCCTAGGAGGAGATGATTTTTAGGTAGAACCAAGCATGAATCTAAGGAAAAAGGGTGTGGAGATTAAGAATATGTAAAGGGAATTAACAAAAAACCATTAGATTTCAAGATGCAAGTTCTAGGGTTTCAATTGTACTTTGTAAAATCAGACTTTGTATGATGATTCCTAGACCTAAGTAAGAGTTTAAATGAGCTCCCAAGATCCCTAAGAGGCTCCCCATATGCTTCTTCCCTTGAGAAAACAAAGAAAGCTCCATGGAACCCAATATGCTTTATAGCCTCGGCCTAGATGGGTTCTCCTAGCTAGGGAGAGTTTTAAATTTTTCTAAGACCATTCTTGAGTCATATTTGATGAATGAAAATAAAAGGATGCCTTGGAAAAGATTTAGAACTCATAGAAAGTGATTTGGTACCTTAAGTTCCATATTATGACCTAAAGAAGCAACATGGTGCTAGGCCTTTTGTTTTGATGATGTTATGACTCTAAGAGGCTTAAAAGGAGTCAATAATCATATTTGAAAGGAAAGAATGAAGCCTAGAAAGTATTTGAGGGGTGTTGCTTCATTAGGTGCATTTATAGACCATAATAAGGATTACAGAGCAATCTAGTACTTAAGCAAGTTGTATGGCTCTAAAAAATATTTCATGAACCTAATTGGCTCCCAAAAATTGTATTTAGGCCAAGATAAACTGTAACATCCCGCCTTTCCATAAATGTGAGAAATACAATGTTCGGTTTCTCCGTAAACAGCAGAAATGAGCCAGATACAAAAGGAAGTCCCTGAAACAGAAGGGATTGGGGCCAACCAAAATTATGATAAAATTTTAAATATTAGAAAATGAGGACTTGAGCCTTGAGTTACCCAGAAATCAAAGCCAGAGTGATTCAAAAAATTTGTCAAAAGGCCAGTGGCATTTTTGTAAATATAGGCACTTTTTGAAAAACACACAGAAGGGCTTTTTAAATGAAAGTTTTGAATTCTCCAGGGTTCTCAGAGGCTCTAAAAACTATGGAAAGCCCCAGGATAGGTAAAGCCCCTCCAGTAGACGTTTTCCAATGTCAGTGCGCTGGAACTTTGACGGATTCGTTCGGAAAGGTTTTAGCTCCAATTTGAGTGATTTCAAAGACATTTTACTTGTTTGGGAACCTAAATTTTATAATGGAAAACACAATTCTCAAAATGGAGCTAAAACGAAGGAGAAACAAAAATGCAAAGTATGAAGGGCGAAATGGGAATTTTTGAAAAGTGTAACTTATTCCCACCTATATATATGATGCACCCTTCTCCTTCCTTCATTATGCACGACCAAGCTCTACCTAAAACTAGAAGAAAACCCTAGGGGATGAGGCTCACAAGAAGGGGAAGAAAAGGAAGAGAAATCAAAGGCCTAAGGTATGGAAATTAGTAGTTTTTCATGCTCTTTCTCTTCCAAACCTCTTCTCCTCCATTCTCTTTTGTTTCCTATGATTATAATAAAGTTTATAAATCTGTTTTAAGGGAGAAATTGAGGGGAAAGTTCGGATTTGAAGAGAGGAGCTCAAAGAACACAAGATTCAAGTGAGAAAAAGCAAGAAAACAAGGTAATTTCTCTTCCTATGGTTGTCATTTTTGGTCCCCTTCTCCACCATTTCGCCCCACTTGAGAAAACCCTAGGAGGAGATGATTTTAGGCAGAACCAAGCATGAATCTAAGGAAAAAGGGTGTGGAGATTAAGAATATGCAAAGGGAATTAACAAAAAATCATTAAATTTCAAGACGCAAATTTTAGGGTTTCAATTGTACCTTGTAAAATCTGACTTTGTATGATGACTCCAAGGCCTAAGTAAGAGTTTAAATGAGCTCTCAAGATCCCTAAGAGGCTCGCCATATACTTCTTCCCTTGAGAAAACAAAGAAAGTTTCATGGAACCCAATATGCTTCATAGCCTCGTCCTAGATGAGTTCTCCTAGCTAGGGAGAGTTTTAAATTTTTATAAGGCCATTCTTGAGTCATATTTGATGAATGAAAGTGAGTGGAGGCCTTGGAAAAAATTTAGAACTCATAGAAAGTGATTTGGTGCCTTAGGTTCCATATTATGACCTAAAGAAGCAACATAGTGCTAGGCCTTTTGTTTTGATGATGTGATGACTCCAAGAGGCTTAAAAGGAGTCAAGAATCATATTTGAAAAGAAAGAATGAGGCCTAGAAATCATTTGAGGGGTGTTGCTTCATTAGGTGCCAATATGGACCATAATGGGGATTATAGAGCAATCTAGCATCTAAGCAAATTGTATGATCTTAGAGATTGTTTCATGAACCTATTTGGCTCTCATATATTGTATATAGGCCAAGAGAAACCATTTCCACCAATTTTTGGGTGTGTGGCCGAAAGAGGAGGCTTGAATCCTAAAGGAAAAGTGTGTGTTTGTATACAAGATAGCTCTCTCCACCTTCTCTCATGCATGGATGTATGTCTAGCTTGTTTTAGAATGTGTGTATGTGTATTTTCAAGCATTGAAAAGTATGCTAGCATGTCTTTACATGTCATGATCCTTGATGCCATGTTATGTTTTAAATGAATCCATGATGTTTGTATGAGATTGCTTGAGTGTGGAGAGGCCAAGAACTCTTCCCTTTGGTGAGGATGAGCCAAGAACCCTTGAGCTTGGTTGAGATAAAGCAAAGAGTCTCCCAAAAGCAAAGTGGGCTCCCAAGAGTATGGTTGAGTTCAAAGTGCTCAAGAAATGGGTGAGGCAATCCAAAACCCATGAGAAGGGTGAGGCCAATCCAAACACTTAGTGAGCTCTTGAATGATTTGTATGAGTTGTTCACATGCCAACTTTGCTTCTAAAATGTCTATGACTTTTATTGTCTCCATGCATGCATTGGTAAAGCTTGCTTGCACATATTATGTATGATTGAATGAGAGATAAGCTATTGGGATTCTTTGAATCTCATCCCCTCCTCTCCAATGATCTAACATGCTAGGTGAACTAAGTGGATATGCTAATAGGAGCCAACAACACTAAAGGAAGGAGATTGACAATCATGTGTTTAACTTTTATCACTTTAAGACCATGATTGTACCATATGATATATATGATGTAGTAAATGGGCTATGACCTTTGAGACATGTGTAAATATGATATTATATGATGTTTAAATGTATGGATATGATGTGTGACCTATAGAACCTATTTTGAGTATGTAATGCCAAAGTGTGCAATATGGACGTTTGTTGGAAATATGCATAAGTGTCGGTTGAACGGCCAAAATGAGATGTATGAGATTTGAGAACATTTGGACAGCTCACACAAGTCTCAAATAAGCTTTTAAACTTTCCCAAAAGGTACAAAGACCAAGGAAAATTCATTTGGCAATTTTGGTACCCAATATGGAGCCAAAATTGACCATAATGGAACCCTATATCACTTTTTGGCCAAATGAGTTAGTCTTGCTCTGAAATTTGGCATGCAATTAGGTCTCATTGAGATATTTTTGGGAAGCTAAAGAACATAATTTTTGGAGGTCTAGAGAATATTTGATGAATTTTCAAAGTTGGGATTTTCTATGGTTTCTGGTATGTGCACTGTTCATACTGGCAGATTTGATTTTTGTGTCACCCGATAGCCAAATGGTGTCCAATGCTTATGAAATTTTATATGCATAAACTATAGGTCATGAGATTTCTGTGTCCACCGATATCACCTCATTTGGAGGATTGAACAGAGACTTATGTATATTTGAAGTTAACTGTCAGTATCAGTAGCGCCCCAGGAGCTCAGTTATTGTTCCATCAGTTCCAGATGTCTAAACGCATCTTTTTCATTTTGGAATTATTTTTATTGTCAATTTAATATTTTTAGCTTTCTATAATGACTAAATTTGTGTAATTTCTATTTTTTTAGAATTAGTTATGAATTTCAGAATTTGGTATCAGTAAACTGAATAATAGCCCAGGCAGCCAGTGATTCTATAGCTTTTTGGATGTCAAACGTTCTGTGTGATGATGTGGGCATATTTGTAGTGTGAAGTAGACATCCTAAGCTTTCCAGAATGACCAAGATTGCATGATTTCTAATTTTTTAGATTTAGTTATGATTTTTCAAAGTTGGACTAGAAAATGGAGCAAATCTGGCCGAAAATATGCTTGCTTATTTTGAGCTCCAATTCGGTTTTCATGAGTTATGGGCATGATTTCATCATGCAAATGAGTTGTAATGATGTATTTAAATATAAGAATGTATAGTATGAGCTCATACAGTCCACGTGACATCGAATTGAAATTTTTTAGATATAGTGCAACGCGAAAAAGCCTATTATGTTATCCCCTTTCTCATATGCTCTTATGGGATTGATGATATAAAGCCTATAAATGACATAAAATGAGCTAGAAGTTATGGTGTTACATAAATCATTTCCACCAAATTTTGGGTGTGTGGCCAAAAGAGGAGGTTTAAAAGCTAAGAAAAAAGTGTGTGCTTGCATACAAGGTAGCTCTCTCCACCTTCTCTCATGCATAAATGTGTGTTTAGCTTGTTTTAAAATACTTGTATGTGTATTTTCAAGTTTTGAAAAGTATGCTAGCATGCCTTTATATGCCATGATGCTTGATGCCATGTTATGTTTTTAAATGAATCCATGATGTTTGTATGAGTTTGTTTGAGTATAGAGAGGCCAAGAACTCTTCCCTTGGGTGAGAATGAGCCAAGAAACCTTGAGCTTGGTTGAGACAAAGTAAAGAGTCTCCCAAAAGCAAAGTGGGCTTCCAAGAGTATGGTTGAGTCCAAAGCTCTTAAAAGAATAGGTAAGGCAAGTCTAAAATCCATGAGGAGAAGTGTGAGGCCAATCCAAGTACTTGGTGAGCTTTTGGATGTCTTGTATGATTGATTCACATGCCAAGATTATTTTTAAAATGTGCTTGTCTTACATTTTCACTATGCATGCATTTGAAAAGCTTGCTTTGCACATATTATGTATGATTGAATGGGAGATGAGCTATTAGGATTCTTTGAATCTCATCCCCTCCTCTCCAATGATCTAACATGCTACGTGAACCAAGTGGATATGCAAATAGGAGCCAACAACCCTAAAGGAAGGAGATTGACAAACTTATGCCTTGATTTTAGCCATTTTGGAACCATAATGATGATTTATCATGTATATGATGTTGTATATGTACTATAAATGTTGATACATATGTAAAGATACTATTATGTGATGTTTAGATGTATGGAAATGATATATGACCACTAGCACATGTTTTGAGTATGCAATGCCATAGTATGCAAGTTTAAAGTTTGATGAATATATGTATAAATGTGGGTTGAATGGCCAAAATGAGATGCATGAGATTTGGGACCATTTGAGCAGCTCACACAAGTCTTAAATATTCTTTTAGACTTGCCCAAAAGGTGCCAATACCAAGCGAAGACCATTTGGCAAAATTGGTACCTCATATGGAGCCAAATTTAACTATAATGGAACCCTATATTACTTTTTAGCCAAATGAGCTAGTCTTGATCTGAAATTTGGCATACAATTAGGTCTCATTGAGAGCTTTCTGGGAAGTTATGGATCATAATTTTTGGAGGTCTATAGAATATTTGATAATCTTTAGAAATTGGAAAATTTTATGGATTTGGTCTGCTACACTATTCATTTGGTCCGAAATTTTTTTCTATCACACGAGGCTCAAATGATGTCCAATTGCCACAAAATTTTATACAGAAAAACTAAGAAATCATAGTGACTCATGCCAACTAGAAGCACCTCATTTTCAGGTCTAGAGAGAGAGATACGAATTTTTGAAGTTTCTATCTAGTATCAGTGATTTTGCCCGACCAGAAGTACTGTTCTATTGAGTTTCGGACTCTAGGCCTAATGAACTGATCTAAAGATATTTTTCCTCTCTATTTAACATCCACATATTTCTAGATTAGTATCATTTGCATGGATTAGATTTTTTTGAAATTAATTGGATATTTTCAAAGTTTTTGCAGAATTCTGTGATAGTTCCAGATTTTAGTTAGACCTCTATAGCTTTTTGGATGTCAAACATCTTGGATGATGAATATTGTGACCTGAACATATTTGTAATGTGAATTATACATCCCAAGCTTTTTAGAATGACCAAGATTACATGGTTTTTAGTTTTCTAGATTTAGTTATGATTTTCCAAAGTTTGCCCAGAAAAAGGACCAATTCTGGCCGAGAATAATCTTTAAATTTCCATGCCCCATTTCGGTTTCCACAGGTTGTAAGCATGTTTTATGATGCAAAGGAGTTGTAATAATGAAATTAAATATGAGAAAGTATATTCTGAGCTCACACGATCCATGTGACACCGAATTAAATTTTTTAGATATAGCGTAATGTGAAAAAGTCTATTACTTTTGTCCCCTTTTTCATATGCTCTTGTGGGATTAATAATACAAAGCTTATAAATGGTATGAAATGAGTTAGAAGTTATGGAGTTACACTCACTATTTGTCTTAGTTTGTTTCTATGTTCAAATTAGAGCTAAGCTTTCTCTCTATTAAATCTCTCACACTCATCCCTAAGAGCACAGTATACTGATTTTAGGGTTTTACTAACCCAATCTCGGACACATACTCTCAATGTCTGGATTCTATCTTATTGAAAACTTATACTCTACTGGGTGCTCTAATTACTCACATGCCTTAACCCTACATTATTCTCATATTAAGGAGCTCATTTGACTAACTATTGGACCCCAATCTGTTTTCTTTTCTATGCCCAGTCAGTTCATTTAGTCATTACTAAAGCGAGGGCATCTCTTCTATGGCTAGTTTCTCAACTTTTTCCTACCTTCCGTTATCATTGTACTCTACAATTTAGGGGGGTTTATCTAGGGGAATTTCCTAATCAGTATGAGGTGGTTTTTCTAACTCAGGATGTCTTACTTTCCCTTTCTCAATCTAGGGAGAACTTTCACTGAGCTTTCAGTCAAATTAATTTCTCTTTTTTACATTATATTTTCTTTTACACATCTCACCTAGACGATGCTACTGGTCACTTCCCTTAGGCTTCAGCTTATACTTAGCCTGGGCTACCTATCTTATTAGACCTGTAACTTATAATAAGCCCTATTAACTCATATAGGCTCACAATAACTTAGTACTTTTTAAACTATTCTTATTCTTTTCTGAATCTCTGTCACTAGGCTAATTATACTCATCTTTAGGTGTCACCTATGAGGTACACCCTTTTAGGCACTCACTATATTCCTCACTACTAGTAGCCTTACCTTATGTTAATTTCAAGGCTACATCAACATCCTATCAATAGGGTCCAGGATCTCTTATATTGCAGAGAAAAATTCAAGACCTTGTCAACAAGGTTTTCCTGATAGTGTCTACAAGGTCTTAAACTCATCATGTTAGCCCATCATTTAGAATTTCATAGGGTGGCATCTTAGGTTAAAGTCAATGCCTTACAGGTGGGTCTCAACAACCTTATTATTCTTGTGTCTGACATTCTCTAACATTGAGTTTCCTTCTCAGTCTCAAATACTAGGCCTACTGATCACCTGTTACTTACTAATTTTTCGTGACCAATTATTACTCTTTTTCTTTACTTATATTAGGGGTTCCCACTTTCTATGCGTCAATTGACCCCATAATAGCTCATTCTTCAAGTTGGCCTGAATATGAGCAACAAGGCCATTCATGCTACATTACACTCCACTATAACTGAAAGTTTCTTTAGCCACTTAATTCAAGCCTCACTACCTCTGTATGCAACCTATTATCAAAACGAGAGGGTTCTACTTCTTGCTTTGTTCATGCATAACTAACTATCACCTCTAGGCTGAGTGTAACTTATAACTCAAACCTCTAGCTTAAGGGAATTGCTTCCTGGGGTCTTTATGCCATCATAATATTTAGGTGTCGTAGTTAATGGGTATAACTATTGTAACCCTTACTCTGTACAGTAGCAGCTTTACTTCATACTGTGTTACCTTATTGCTTGCTCCTGCATCAGGTAAAACATCCCTGAATGGTTTGAGTGTGGCACTCAGGGAGATTAGGCCCCTCATGACCTCTCTAAGCAAGTCTCTCTAGCAGCCATATAATCCTCTTTTGCTGCCTAATACACTAAGCTTACCACTAATCACGGCGAGCTATTATAGATTATAGAGCTCTAACCGTTAAATCCTCTAACTCTGTTCTAGAACTAGAGGCCAATCTCACCCATAGCTTACCACATACTCATGACCATTTACAACTCACTTAGTATAAATAAAAACATAAGTCACATCTACACATCTAAGATACCTCATACAAGGCTTTTCATAACTCTATAAATTTTTACATAGCCTTATAGCCACATCCTCGAACCATATACAACCTTAGAAAGCCTAAAACTTTGTTCTGATACCAATAAAGTGTAACACCATATTTACTAAGCTCATCTTACCTCATTTCTAAGTTCCCTTTCTTGGATCATACAAGTTTACCAAGGAAAATCATTAAAAATATTCATTAAATTGCGTTACGTCATTGATAAAATTTTCCTTCAGTGTCTCATGGACCATATGGACTTATCCATCTCATTCTCATATTTAAATACATAAATAAAACTTAAAACTATCTCAAGTAGAACTCGTGTAAATAAATGGTATACATGAAAATATAATGTGCAGCCTGTAACACCATAACTTATAGCTCTATTACATGCCATTTATAAGCTTCACATCTGATTTCCATGAGGGCACATAAAAAAGGGGACAGAAATAATCGACTTTTTCCGCATTGCGCTAAATCTAAAAAATTCAATTCGGTGTCACGTGGACCGTGTGAGCTTATACTATACTTCCTCATATTTAATTTTATTATTACAACTCATTTTCATCACAAAAACATGCCTAAAATTCATGGAAACCGAAATGGAGCTCAAAATAAGCAAGCATATTTTCGGCCAGATTTGCTCCATTTTCTGACCCAACTTTGGAAAATCATAACTAAATCTAGAAAATTCGAAATCATAAAATCTTTGTCACTCTGGAAAGCTTAGTATGTCTACTTGACACTAAAAATACTTCCAAGTCACAGAACTCATCACAAAGGACGTTTGACATCCAAAACGCTACAGACTCGCTGGCTGCCTGGGCTATGATTCAGGTTACTGATGTAAACTTCTGAAATTCGTAACTAATTCTACAAAAATAAAAATCACACACACTTGGTCATTCTGGAAATCTAAAAATGTTAAATTGACACTAAAAATAATTCCAGAATGAAACAGATACTTTTAGGCATCTGGAACGGATGGAACAGTGATTGAGCTCCTGGGCACTATTGATACTGACAGTTAACTTTAAACTTGTATAAATCTCTACTCAGACCTCCAAATGAGGTGATCTCAGTGGCTACAGAAAGCTTATGACCTCTAATTTATTCATATAAAATTTCATAAGCATTGGACATCATTTGGCCATCGAGTGACACAGAATTCAAAACTGCCAGTATGAACAGTACCCATACCAGAATCCATGCAAAATCCCAACTTTGAAAATTCACAAAATATTCTCTAGGTATCCGGAAATTATGATCTTTAGCTTCCCAGAAATCTCTAAACAAGACCTAATTGCATGCCAAATTTCAGGGCAAGACTAACTCATTTGACCAAAAAGTGGCATACGGTTCCATTATGGTCAATTTTGGCTCCATATTGGGTACCAAAATTGCCAAATAGATTTCCTTTGGTCTTGGCACCTTTTGGACAAGTTTAAAAGCATGTTTAAGACTTGGGGAAACTGCCCAAATGGTCCCAAACCATTTGCATCTCATTTTGGCATTTTCACCCTCACTTATACACATTACACTAAGCTTTTATCAAGTGCATACATTAGCATAAGCACTCAATTTATGTTCTAGAATACATACACCATACTCATTCATTTATCTATCACATAATATCATTTTTACATTTGTCCAAGGGGTCATAGACTATTTACAATAATAATATACATCATGAAGTCTCCTTATGAATCAAAAGATCAAAAATCAAGCATAAGGATGGCAATCTTCTTTCTTCAAGGTGGTTGGCTCCCATTTCCATGTCCGCTTGGTCCACCTAGCATATTAGGACATTTAAGAGGAGGGAGTGAGATTCAAGAATCTCAATAGCTCATCTCCCATTCCATCACACATAATATGTGCAAGCAAGTTTCACAAATGCATGCATGGAGAAAGTAGAAATCATTTTTAAAAGCAACCTTAGCATGTGAATCAATCATACAAGACATTCAAGAGCTCACTAAGTGTTTGGATTGGCCGCACACTTCTCCTCATGGATTTTGGACTTGCCTCACCCATTCTTTAAGCATTTTGGACTCAACCATACTCTTGGGAGCCCACTTTGCTTTTGGGAGACTCTTTACTTTGTCTCAACTAAGCTCAAGGGTTCTTGGCTCATCCTCACCCAAGGGAAGAGTTCTTGGCCTTTCCACACTTAAGTAAACTCATACAAACATCATGGATTCATTTAAAAACATAACATGGCACTAAGCATCATGGCATATAAAGGCATGCTAGCATACTTTTCAAAGCTTTAAAATACACATACACACATTCTAAAATAAGCTGAACACGCATCCATGCATGAGAGAAGGTGGAGAGAGCTACCTTGTATGCAAGTACACACTTTTTCCTTAGCTTTTAAACCTCCTCATTTGGCCACACACCCACAATTTGGTGGAGATGGTTTCTCTTGGCCTAAATACAATTTTTGGGAGCCAATTAGGTTCATGAAACATTCTCTAAAGCCATACAACTTGCTTAAGTACTAGATTGCTCTATAATCCCCATTAGGGTCCATAAAGGCACCTAATGAAGCAACACCCCTCAAATGATTTCTAGGCCTCATTCTTTCTTTTCAAATATGATTCTTGACTCCTTTTAAGCCTCTTGGAGTCATCACATAATTAAAACAAAGGGCCTAACATTATGTTGCTTCCTTAGGTCACAATATGGAACCTAAAGCACCAACTCATTCTCTAAGCTTCCTAAATTTCTCCCAAGGTTTCCCCTCACATTCATTCATCATGTATGACTCAAAAATGGGCTTGAAACAATTTAAAACTCTCCCTAACTATGCCATCCCTACTTGGCCGAAAGTTAGAGCATAAATGGGATTCCATGGCTTCTTGATTTTTCCTTAATGGGGGAACCATTTAGGGAGGTTGTTAAGAGTTGTAGGAGGTCAAGGAAACACTTAAACAACCAAGGGAACTTATAGATTAAATCTGCTTTTACAATCCCCTTAAGTGCTCTACACTTTTCCAACTTTTAGGTTCATGACTTTCCATGGGGTTTTGTTCATTTTATGGAGGAAGAGATATATGGGGGACCTCTTAGGGATCTTAGGAGCACATTTAAACATTCATTGAAGCCTAAGAATATTTATATAAAATCAGATTTGCAAGGGAGCATTTGGATCCCTAATGATTCCATTTTGTTTCCTAATGCTCCTTTCTTGATTCTATTGGTTCATTCTTAATCCTTGCCATCTAAAACCCCTAATCCTCCATAAATTGGATAGAAAATAGCCCCTAAGAATTGGGCTCATGGTGGTCAAATTCGTGCAAGAGGAAGGGGGAGGGAGAAACTACCAAAGAATGGAAGTTTTACCTTGTTTTCTTGCTTCCTTTGGCTTGTTCTTCCACTTGGTTGGCTTACTCCCTCAATTTTCGAAATTTCCCTCTCTGTTCTGCCCCAAAAACAGCACCAAACTCTCCATTAAAACCATAAAAAGAAAGCTTGAGAGGAGAGGAGCAAGGTTCAAGAAGGAAGGATATGGATTGTCTTAAAGTTTCTTACCTTTTTCTTGAATTTCTTCCTCCAAAATCCTCCTCCTCTTGTGCGCCTAAGGAGCTGGAGTTCTCCTCTGAAAATGGGCAGAAGCAAGTCGGTTTAGAGAGGAGGAGGCAGAACGTGGCATATAAAGAAGAAGAAAGAAGCTTCCTTTAACACTTTAATACCAATTTTTCCCTTCGTTCTTAGCATTTTTGTTTCTCCTTCGTTTTAGCTCCTTTTTGAGAACCGTCTTTTCCATCATAACAAAGAGGTTCCCAATTTACTAAAATGCCTTTGGAATCACTCAAATCAGAGCTAAAACCATCCCGAACGAATCGGTCAAAGTTCGGGTCAACCGACATCGGAAAGAGTACACCGGAGGGGCTTTACTGGTCCCGGGGTTTCCCATGGTTTTTGGGGCCTCTAAGAACCCTGGGCAACTCAAAATTTCCATTTAAAAATCCCTCCTAGGTGCTTTTCCAAAATTACACTTATTTACGAAAATGCCACTGGCCTTTCGGTAAATTTTTCGAATCGCTCCGACCCCGGTTTCTGGGCAACTCAAGGCTCAAATCCTCATTTTCTATTATTTAAAATTTTATCCAAACTTTATTTGGCCTTGAATCACTCATCTCAGGGGACTTGCTTTGAAAACGTGCCCATTTCCATCATTTAATGAAAACAGGACATTACACAGCCTCGAGTACCCAGTCCAAATTCTATGCCTGAATTTTGAAAAATTATAACTAATTTCAGAGAAATCAAAATCAAGCACACTATACTATTCTAAAAATCTAAAAATTTCTAATTTATGCTAGAAATGATTCCAGATCACAATAGAGATGTCTAGCCATTGAAAATTGATATAATAGTACTAGAGGTCGTCTGTCGCTACTGGTACTATCCTTCAATTTCAAAAATTCATATCTCCCTACATAGACATCCAATTGGGGTAATCTTGGTGGTCATAGAAATATTATTATGTATAGTTTATGTCTATAAAATTTCATAAGCATTGGATACCATTCCGTCCTCAAATGACACAGCCCAAGTTACTAACCATATGAACAGTGTCTACATCAATTCAATAGAAAAATCCCAAAATTGAAAAATCATAATTAATTTCACAGAGCTCTAAATAATTTGGCCTTTCATTTCCCAAAAATCTCTAGATGAGATCTAATTTCATGCTAAATTTCATGGGCAAATTCGTTTATTTGGTCAGAACTTGACATTGGGTTGTAAAATAGCTCATTTTGTGTCATGTAAGGGTCTCAAATGGTCCAAAATTGCTTCTAAGACAACTATGGCCACTTGAGAATGTAGGAAAGCATCAAAATGGTTTACTAAACTTGTCTCAAAAGTACACAAATCCAAATTTCTCAATCTCACTCATCCACCCCAAGTTATACATAAGAATGTACAAGCAAGTTCTTACCATACCATACCGAATTCATGCTATTTCACATATATGGCATTAAATCTCATACATACATCATACATTTACATATTTACATGTATTCATAAGGTCATACAACATATATGATAAGATATTACATCATGTGCCACTCATATGACTACAAATTTGCATTTTTACACACTTGATTGTCACACTTTCTTCTTCTAGCTTGGTAGCTCTCACTCTTTAGCTCCTTTGGTTCACCTAGACATGTTAAATATGTGGGGAGGAATGAATGAGATTCTAGAAATCCCAATAGCTATTTTCCCTTTCAATCACACATAAAGAATGCAAATCTATGCCTAAAAGTGCATGCATGACTATTATGGAATATGTGAGCATTCAAGAAGCATTCTTGGCACTTTAAAAAGTCATACATAGCATGCATAAGCTTGCCAAGTACGTGGATTTGCCTCACCCACTCTCTTCAAGGATTTTAGACTTGCCTCATCCTTTTTCTCAAAGGCCTTGAACTAAGCCTTACTTTTGGGAGACTCTAAGCTTTGTCTCAACTATTCTTAAGGGTTCTTGGCTCATCCTCGCCATGGCTAGAGGGTTTTTGGCTTCACCACACCCAAGCAAATATATTAAACATCATTTGAAAATATAATACAACATCATGGTACTATGGGATATAGGATTATGCTAAAATACTTTTCATGGCTTAAAACCCATATACATACATTCAAAGACAAGACAACATTCATCCATGCATGAGAGAAAGGAGATAGAGCTACCTTTGTTACAAATGCAAACTTTTTCTCTTGAATTTGGTTACTCTTCCTCAGCCCCACACACACAAGAAGGTGGAGATAATTTCTTTGGGCCTAGACATATCGTATAGAAGCCAATTATACTCTTGAATCAAACTATAAAGCCATACATTCACTAACAAAGCTAGGTAGTTCATATGACTCTTTTATGGTTCCATAATACACTTAATGAAGCAACCTTAAGAAAATATTATCTTGGCTCCATTCTCTCCATCCATTTATAATTCTTGACTCCATTTAAACCTCTTGGAGTCATCACACGATCAAATCAAGGAGCCTAGCTAGGTGTTGCTTCTTTAAGCCATAATATAGAACCTATGATACCATCTCACTATCTATGGCTTCTAAAATTTTTTCAAGGCTTCCTCTCATCCTCTTCCATCATATATGACTCAAAAATAAGTTTGGAACAAATTAAAACAACCCCTAGGTGCTTTAACCTCTTTAGGCCATGGCTATGAAGTATGTAAGCGCCAAGTGAGTTTGCTTTGTTTTCTTGATGGAAGATGCATATAAGGAGCCTTTTAAGGATCTTAAGAGCTCATCCAAACACTCATTTAAGCCTAGGAATTGTTATATCAAATCATATTTTTATTGGAACACTTGAAACCCTAACTTTGCTATCTTGAAATCCAATGGCTATTTGATTATTTCCTTTGCATATTCTTGTTCCCCTCCCTCATTTTCCTAAGACTTACCCTTAGTTTAGCTAGAAATCCAACCCCTCTTGGCTGGTCTCATTAATGGTCTCATAAAGGGCGAAATGGAGAGAAGAAGAGCAAGGAAGATTAAGTTAGAAAATGGCAAAATACCTTGGTTTTCTTGGCTTTTCTTGTTGTTTCTCATGTTGCTTGGCCTTCTCTCCTCAAATCTAAATTTTCCACCTCTGTTCTGCCCTCCATATAGACCCAAAAACTTCAACAAAACCATAAAAAGAAAGAGGGGTAATAGGAGAAGGAGATTGGTAAAGGAGAAAGCAAGAAAAACTATGAAATTCTAACACTTTTTGCTAGGTTTCTCTCTTCCTTCTTTCATCCGTCTTGTACACCATTCTCCTTTACCCTTGGTGCTATTTTAGCCCAAAAAATTCATTCAAAAGGAATGGGGCAGCAGTGGAAACGTTTTTATAAGCCTAGGGGCTCATTTAAGCAACTTTTAAAATTTACAATTTAGTCCCTCTTCTTAATTTTGTCCATTTGGGCTCATTTCAACTCCTTTTTGAGAATCGTCTTTTCTATCATAATATTTAGGTCCTCTAATTCATAAAATGGCTTTGGTTTTCCCAAATTTGATTTAAAACTATTATAAACCATTTAGTCAAAGTTTTAGTCAACTAACGGTTGAAATTGCTCACCAGAGGGGTTTAAACAATTCTGGGGCTTCCTATGATTTTAGGGCCTTTAAGAACTCCAAAAGATTTAAATTTTTCATTTAAAAAGCTTTCCTATGAATTTTCTAAAAATTGCCTAAAATTACAAAAATGCCATTACATTTCGTTGTATTTTCATTAAGATTTGTCTAGCTATTTTGGCTCCAATTTCAGGGCACTTCTGGTCTTGACTCATCTTTATTTAAAATTTGAAATATTAATCAAATTTTATTAGACCTCAAATTACTCTATCTAGGGGATTTCCCTTTGTATTTGGTGAATTTCTTGCATTTACAAAGAAACCTATATTACGTTTCTCACGTTTTCTCTCGTTTTCAAAGAACTAGATATCATACATATCATGTAACCTCACTATCTCTAGGATATATAGTTAGGCTAATTTATCTAGGGTATAAGTGGCTTTCATTGCTAAGAAGTGAGCTAACTTCGTTAATCTATCCACTATTACCCATATGGCATCATGCCTCGATGATGTCCTAGGTAAACCCATGAAAAAATCTATAGCCGCACTATCCTATTTCCACTTAGGATTATTTAGGAGCTAAAGTAACCCAACTAGCTTCTGGTGTTCTATCTTAAACTTCTAACATACTAGGCATTAGGAGACATACTCTGCTATGTCTACTTTCATCCCAGACCATTAGAACATAATTTTCAAATCATTATACATCTTATTGCTACCTGGGTGAATTGTATATTTGCTCTTATGCGCCTAATCTAGTATTCTATCTTTGATCTTAACATTCTTAGACACATACAGCCTATTTATATATCTCACTAGCCCATCCTTAAACAGATTGAAGTCTAGAGTGCTATCTTGGGATATTTAAGATCTAATTATTCTCATATGCTCATTTTCAAACTAGACTTCTCTTATTTGGTTCCTTAGGTTATTCTCTATTCGGGCTTCACTCATTAATAATTTCCCTGAATGCACCTAACATGAGAGATTCAGATCCTTGAATCTCTCAACCAATTCTTGCTCTCTAATCATCCTACAAGCCATATGTATAGATTTTCTACTTAGTGCATCTATAACTACATTAACCTTATCAAGATGGTATTAAAATCATAGTCCTTTAAGAATGCTAACCATCTCCTTTGTGTCATATTTAACTCTTTTTATTCAAATAAATATTTAAGGCTCTTGTGGTTATCGTAAATTTCTATTGATGCTCCATATAAGTAGTGTCTCTATAATTTCAGAGCAAACACCCCTACTACTAGCTCTAAATAGTGTGTAAAGTAATTCTCTTCATAAGGCTTTAGCTGTGTAGAAGCAAAAGCTACCACTCAGCCTTTTTGCATAAGCACATATCCTAACCCTTTCTTTCAAGCATCATTATAAACTATAAAAGTCACTATCGGGTCAGGAAGTACTAAAATTGGGGCTATGGTTAACTTATATTTCAGTTCCTAGAAACTCTTCTCACATTTCTCATCCTACACAAATGGTAGATTCTTTTTGGTGAGCCTAGTTAGTGGCATTACTATCTGAGAAAAGTCCTTAATAAACCTCTTATAATAACCTGCTAAACCTAAAAAGCTTATGATCTCTATCACTGTCCTAGATCTCTCCTACTATAATACTGCCTCTACCTTATAGGGATCTACTATGACCCCTGCCTGGAGATTACGTGGCTTAGGAACTAAACTTCGATGAACTAAAACTCACATTTATTAAGTTTAACATATAACTATTTCTCTCTAAGGGCCTCTAGCGTAACACCATAATTTCTAGCTCATCTCATACCTTTTTATAACTCAAGTTCATAATTCATGTGAGTTACCCATGGAAAAGGAAATAAATACAACTCATTTGGATCATAAAATGTGGCCTACAACTTATGTAATGTGAAGGGAGGCTAAAAATAGGCATATTAAATTTCGGCCAGAATTTGCTCCTTTTCTATCCGAACTTTGGAAATTCATAACTAATTCTATAAAAATTGAAATTATGCATTCTTGGCCATTATGGAAAGCTACAAATGTCTAATTTATACTAAAAATATTTCTAGACCATAAAATCCATCACAAAGGATGTTTGACATCCGAAGTTGTCCAAAGGTCAAACTACTCATTGGTGCTATCACAGATTTCTGCAGCAAACTTTGAAAATGTCCAATTAATTCCAAAAACATATAATCCATGAAAATGATACCAATCTAGAAAGATACAGATGCTAGCTAGAGGGAAAAAATAACTTTAGACCAGCTTAACATGCCCAGATCTCGAAATTCAATAGAACAGTAACTGAGGTCAGGTGAAGCTCCTGATATTGGATAGAATCTTTAAAAATTCATATCTCCTTCTCTAGACCTCTAAAGGAGATTATTCTAGTTCACACAAGTCACTGGGAATGTATTGTTTCTTTTTATAAAATTTTGTGGCAATTGGACATCATTTGAGCCCTATGTGATAGATTTTATTTTCGAACCAATATGAACAGTGACATGATCAAAATCAGAAAATTTTCCAACTTTGGAAATTTATCAAATATTCTGTAGACATTAGAAAATTATGTTCTTTAGATTTTCAAAAATCTCTCAACAAGTTCTAATTGCATGCCAAATCTTAGAGCAAGAAGAGCTCATTTGGCCAAAAAGTGATATAGGATTCCATTATGGTCAAATTTGGCTCCATATAGGATACCAAATTCTCCAAATGGCTTTCCTTGGGATTTGGCACCTCTTGAGCAAGTCTAAAAGTATAATTAAGGCTTATGTAGGTAGTCCAAATGGTCCCAAACTCCATGCATCTCATTTTGGCTATTTCATCCATACACATGCATAATTCCATAATACCATTCATGAAGCCACATTGTCCATACATACTTAATTTATATTTTATCATTCACACAACACATTATTTCATTTATACATCATATATTATCATAATTACATATGTTCCAAAGGTCCTAGACCATATACAAGCATAGGTTACATAATTGAACATGAGTATGGCTTTAAAGAACCAAAACTTTGCATTATGTTGTCATCCTCTCATCCTCAAGGTGGTTGGCTTCCATTACCTTGTCCACTTGGTCCATCTAGCATGTTAGATCATTGGAGAGAAGGGAATGAGATTCAAAGAATCCTAATAGCTCATCTCCTATTCAATCATACATAATGGATGCAAACAAGTCTCATAATGGCATTTATGGTCATGTTGACATGTGTAAACATTCAAAAAGCATTTTCATCATTTGAGAATATCATACATAGCATACAAAGGCTTACCAAGCAAGTTGATTGACCTCACCCAATTTCTTGTAGATATTGCACTTGCCTCACCCATTCTTTAAGAAATTCTTAGACTCAACCATACTCTTGGGAGCCCATCTTACTTTTGGGAGACTCTTTACTTTGTCTCAACCAATTTCAAGGGTTCTTGGCTCATCCTCACCATAGCTAAGAGTTATTGGCCTCACCACACTCAAGCACACATCAAAAACATCATATAAAACATAATATGTCATCATAAAACCATGGCATATGAAATCATGCTATCATACTTTTCATGGCTTAAAAATACACATATACACACATACATTCTAAGACAAGCTAAGCATACATCCATGTATGAGAGAAGGTAGGAGAGCTACCTTGTACACGATCACACACTTTTCTCTTTGGATTCAAGCTCCTCTTTTCGGCCACACACAAAAACTTATGGAGATGCTTTCTTTTGGCCTAGACACAATTTATAGAAGCCAATTAAATTCATGAAATAAATTCTAAAGCCACACAACTTGCTAAGACACTAGGTTGTTCTATAAACCCCATTATGGTCCATAAATGCATCTAATGAAGCAACACCCCTCAATTAATTTCTAGGCTCCATTCTTTCTTTTTAAATATGATTCTTGACTCCTTTTAAGCCTCTTAGAGTCATCACACAATTAAAACAAAGAGCCTAACTATATGTTGTGTCTTTAGGTCATAATATGGAACCTAAAATACTAACTCACTTTCTATGAGTTCTAAATTTTTCCCAAGGCCTCCCCCCATTTTCATTCATCATATATGACTCAAGCATAGGCTTAGAAAAATTTAAAACTCTCCCTAGCTAGGAGAACCCCTTTTGGCCGAGACATAAGGCAATTTTGGCCTTTTTAGAGCTTTCTTTATTTTCTCAAAGGGAAATGCATGTGAGGAGCCTCTTAGGGATCTTGGGAGTTCAATTAAACTCTTAATTAGACCTAGGAATTATCATACAAAATCAGATTTTACAAGGTGCACTTTAAACCCTAGAATTTGCATCTTGAAATCTAATGATTTTTTGTTAATTCTCTTTGCATATTCTTAATTCGCACCCTTTTTCCTTAGAATCACCCTTGGTTCTGCCTAAAAATGAACTCCTCTTAAGTCTTCTCAAGTGGGGCAAAATGGTAGAGAAGGGGAGCAAAGGGTAGCAACCATGGAAGAAGAAAATACCTTGTTTTCATGGCTTTTCTCACTTGAATCTTATGTTCTTTGAGTTCCTCTCTTCAAATCCCAATTTTCCCTCAATTTCTCCTTTAAAACATATCCATATACTTCATCATAATCATAAGAAATAAAAGAGAATGAAGGAGAAGAGGTTTGGAAGAGAAAGAGCATGAAAAACTACTAAATTTTCATACCTTAAGCCTTTGATTTCTCCTCCTCTTTGCCTTCCTCTTATGTGCCACTCTCCCTATGGTTTTCCTCTAATTTTGGGCAAAACTTGGTCGTGCAACATGAAGGGAGAAGAAGGGTGCATCATCTATATAGGTGGGAGGAAGTTACACTTTTCAAAATTTTCCATTTTGCCCTTCGTTCTTGTCATTTTTCTTTCTTCTTTGTTTCAGCTCCTTTTTGAGAACTGTCTTTCCCATTATGAAATTTAGGTTCCCAATTTAGTAAAATGCCTTTGGAATCACTCCAATTAGAGCTAAAACCTTCCTGAACAAATTCGTTAAAGTTCAGGTACACTGACGTTGGAAAACATCCACCAGAGGGGCTTTAGCTGTCCCGGGGCTTTCCATGATTTTTAGGGCCTCTGAAAACCCTAGGGAACTCAAAATGTTCATTTAAAAAGCCCTCCTGTATGAATTCCAAAATTTTCTCAAAATTACAAAAATGCCATTACATTTCGTAAGCTTTTCGTAAGAAATTATTTCTTCATTCTAGCTCTATTTTTCTTTCTGTCAAAGCCTAGGATTCTCATTTTTAGGAGTCTAGAATGCTTCCCAAATTTTTTGGGACCTTAACTACATCATCTTGGGGGACTTCCATTTGTATCTGGTGAATTTTATTCGTTTACGGAGAAACTGTACGTTTCGTTTCTCACATTTTCTCTCATTTTTAGAAAATTGAATGTTATATCTAGTGCTAATCTCTGGTACTACTTATACTCTTCTCTACTCTAGGAATATGTAATGTCCAGTATTCGTTAAATAACAGAAACGGGCATGTTTTCAAAGCAAGTCTCCTGAAATGAATTAGTTAAGCTCCCAAAAAATTTGAGTAACATTTTAGACTCCTGAAAATGAGAATTCTAGGCTCAGATAGAAAGAAAAATAGAGCTAGAATGAAGAAACAAATTTTGATGAAAAACCTATGAAACATGATGGCATTTTCATAATTTTGAGCAAATTTTGGAATTCACACAGGAGGGCTTTTTAAATGAAAGTTTTTAGTTCTTTGGGGTTCTTAAAGGCCCTGAAAACTATGGGAAGCCTTAGAAAGTTAAATCTATTCCGATGAACGTTTACTAACGTCAATGTACCTGAACTTTGATAGATTCGTTCGGGAAGGTTTTAGCTCCGATTTGAGTAATTCCAAATGCATTTTACTAAATTGGGAACTTAAATTTTATAATGGAAAAGAAGGTTCTCAAAAAGGAGATAAAACAAAGTAGAAACAAAAATGCCAAAAGAAAAGGGCAAAACGGGAATTTTTGAAAAAGCCATTCTCCTCTACCTATATATATGAGGTGCCCCACTCTCCCATTCATTTAGCCTCATATTTTTCTGCCCTAAACTAGAGAAGAAACCCTAGGAGAGTGGTGCACCAAGGAAAGAAGAAGGAGAAGAGAAATCAAGGCTTGAAGGGAATTTTGGTAGTTTTTCATGCTTTCTTCAATCCAAACCTCTTCTCCTCCATTCTCCTTTATTTCCTTTAATTATAATGAAGTTTAAAAATCTGTTTTAAGGGAGAAATTAAGGGAAAAATTTGGATTTGAAGAGAGGAGCCCAAAGAAGACAAGATTCAAGTGAGAAAAATAAGGTAATTTCTTCTTCTATGGTTGCTATCCCTTGCTCCTCTTCCTTCATCATTTTGCCCCACTTAAGAAACCCTAGGAAGGCTTAGTTTTTAGGGAGAACCAAGGGTGATTCTTAGGAAAAAGAGTGTGGAGAATAAGAATATGCAAAGAAAACAACAAAATAACCATGGAATTTTAAGATGCAATTTCTAGGGTTTCAAGTGTTCCTTGCAAAATTTGATTTTATATACTATTTTCTAGACTTAAATAAGTGTTTAAATGAACTCATAAATCCCTAGAAGTCTCCCCATGAGCTTCCTCCATCAAGAAAACAAAGCAAAGTCCTTAGAACCTAAAACCTAGCACAGTTCAGCCAAGAGAGGTTCATATACCTTGGGAGAGTTTTAAATTTTTTTAAGCCTATTTTTGAGTCATATATGATGAATGAATATGAGAGGAAGCCTTGGAAAAAATTTAGGAAGCCTAGAGAATGAATTGGTACTTTATGTTCCATAATATGACCTAAAGAAGCAATATGTAGTTAAGCTCTTTATTTTAATTGCATGATGACTCCAAGAGGCTTAAAAGGAGTCAAGAATCATATTTGAAAGGAAAGAATGGAGCCTAGAATCTATTTGAGGGGTGTTGCTTCATTAGGTACATTTTTTGAACCATAAAGGGGTTTATAGGTTAAGCTAGAGTCTAAGTAAGTTGTGTGGCCTTAGAATTTATTTCATAAACCTAATTAGCTTCCATAAATTGTGTTTAGGCCAAGAGAAATCATTCCCACACTATTATGTGTGTGAGGCTGAGAAAGGGAGCATTGATTCAAGAGAAAAAGTATGTGTTTGCTTCCAAGGTAGCTCTCTCCACCTTCTCTCATGCATAATTACTTGTTTTACTTGTCTTTGAATGTGTGTATGTGAATTTCAAGCCATGGAAAATGTTTTAGCATGAGCTCTTACTCCATGGTACCATGATGATGCATTATGTTTTCCAAATGATATTTATGATATTTGCTTTGGTTTGCTTTGGTTTGCTTGAGTGTGGTGAGGTCAATAACCCTTAGCCATGGTGAGGACAAGCCAAGAACCCTTAAGATTGGTTGAGATAAAGCAAAGAGTCTCCCAAAAGTGAGGTTGACTCTTAAAAGTAAGGTTAAGTCCAAGAACCTCTTAAAGAATGGGTGAGGTAAGTCCAAAATCCATAAGCAAATGGGTGAGGCCAATCCACTTGCTTGGCAAGCCTTTGTATGCTATGTATGACTTTTTTAAATGCCAATAATGTTTCTTGAATGAATGTACATGTCCATATGTCATGCATGCATTTGTAAGACTTGTTTTACATCTTTTACTTATGATTAAATGGGAGATGAGCTATTGGGATTCTTTGAATCTCATCCCCTCCTCTCCAATGATCTAACATGCTAGGTGGACTAAGTGGGCAAGGTAATGGAAGCCAACTACCTTAAAGATGAGAGTATGACATTCAAGTGCATGATTTTTACTTCTTTAAGGCCACACAAGTAGAAAATGTTGTAATTTAATGTTGTATATGGTCTATGATCTTTGGAACATATGTAATTATGTTAATACATAATTTTTAAATGAGAGATTATGTTATATTACCATTAGAATGTAAATTAAGTATGTTATGGCAATTTGGCTTCTTGAATGGTTTTATGCAAAAGTGTATAAGTGTAAGTGAGATAGCCAAATTGAGATTCATAAGGTTTGAGACCATTTGGGTAGCTCATACAAGTCATAATCATGCTTTTAGACTTGCTCAAGAGGTGCCAAACATCAAGGAGAGTGAATTGGGCACTTTGGTATCCTATATGGAGCTAAAATTGACCATATTGGAACCCTATATCACTTTTTATCCAAATGAGCTCTTTGTGATCTAAGATTTGGCATGCAATTAGAGCTTATTGAGAGTTTTTTGGGAAGTTAAAGAACAAAATTTTTGAAGGTCTATAGAATATTTAATGAATTTTCAAAGTTGACAAAAATTTTAGTTTTAGTCATGTTACTGTTAACTTAGATCCAAAAATGAAATCTATCACACAGGATACAAATGATGTCTAATTGCCACAAAATTTTATATGAAGAAATTAGACATTCCCAGTGACTTGTGTCAATTAGAAACACCTCATTTGGAGGTCTAGAGAGGGAGATATGAATTTTCAAAGATTTTGTCTAGTACTAAGCACTCCGACTGACCTCAAGTAGTATTTGATTGGGTTTCGAGGTTTGGGCGTGCTTGAACTGGTCTAGAGTTATTTTTTCCCTCTAGCTAACATCCATAACTTTGTAGAATTAATTGGACATTTTTTAAATTTGCTATAGAATTCTGTGATAACACCAGTGGATAGCCAGACCTCTGGACCATTTTGAATGTCAAACGTCTTCTGTGTTGTGTTTCATAGTCTAGACATATTTTTAGCATAAAGTATACATGTATAGCTTTCTAGAATGGCCAAGAAGATTCTAATTTTTTTAGAATTAGTTATGATTTTCCAAATTTTGTGACAAAAATGGCAAAATTCTAGCAAAAAATATACATATGAGTTTTGTGCTCCCTTTTGATTTCCATGAGTTATAGGCCATTTTGGTGATGCAAATGAGTTGTATTCATGTAATTAAATATGAGAATGTGATGTATTAGCTTACATGGTCCATGTGACACCGAATAAAATTTTTATCCGTGATGTAATACTAAATAATGCATTATTTTAATACTATTTTCATTCCCTTTGTGCAATTAATGATGTAAGACGTAGAAATGATAGGAAGCAAGCTAAAAATTATGGCATTGCAGAATAGATGAGAATATCATCTATGAAGAGAACTACAAACCTATCTAGGTATGGCCTAAATATTCTATTCATGTAATCCATAAATACTGCAGATGCATTTGTTAACCTGAAAGGTATAACCAAAAATTAATAATGCCCATATCTTATTCTAAATGTTGTCTTAAGAATATCTTCAGCCTTAATCCTAAGTTGATAATATCCTAACCTGAGGTTTATCTTAGAAAATGTCGATGCTTCTATTAACTGATCTAGGAGGTCATCTATGTAACACCATAATTTCTTAGCTCATTTCATGCTATCTCTATGCTCATATCAAGCAATTCACATAAGAGGCAAGAAAATGGCATTAAAAGAGAATATTTTAATGTTGCGTCATGTATCAATTTTTCATTCGATGTCCCATGGACTATATGAGTTCATGTATCACATTCTCATATTTAATTACATAGATACAACTCATTTCTATCACCAAAATTGGCTTAGAGCTCGTGCAAAGCATGAGAGTACATAAAATCCATAGATATTATTTTGGCCAGAATTTTTGTTTCTCTGTTACAAACTTTGGAAAATCATAACTACTTCTAGAAAAATTGATATCATGCATTTTTTTCCATTCTGGAAAGCTATATATGTCTACTTTATGATAAAAACATGTCCAAACCATGAAATACAACCCAGAGAACGTTTGACATTTGAAAAGGTGCAATAGTTTGGCTGGCTACCGGGACTATCACGACTTTCTGTTATAAATTTCAAAAATATCCAATTAATTCTAAAAAATCCAATCCATGCAAATGATACCAATCTAGAAAGCTATAGATGTTAACTACACCCAAACCTTGAAACCTAATCAAACAGTACTTGAGGTCAATCTGAATGCCTAATACTGGGTAGAATTTTTAAAAATTCATATCTCCCTCTCTAGACATCCAAATGGGGTGCTTCTAGTTGGCACAAGTCACTAGGAATGTCTAGTTTCTCCCTATACAATTTTGTGGTAATTGGACATCATTGGCCCCTTAGGTGATAGAATTCAATTTCTAACAGTATGAACAGTAACCTGACTAATTTCAAAAAAAAATTCATCAAATATTCCATAGACCTCCACAAATTCTACACTTTAACTTCCCAAAAAGCTCTTGACAAGCTCTAATTGCATACCAAATCTTAGATAAAAATTTTTTTGGACAAAAATTGGTATAGGTTTCCAATATAATCCATTTTTGCTCCATATAGGATACTAAAGTGTCCAAATGACTTCCCTTAGTATTTGGCACCTCTTGGGCAAGTTTAAAAGCATGAATATGACTTATATAGGCTGACCAAATGGTCTTAATCCTCACGCATCTCAATTTGGCTATTTTACTTCCACTTATACACTAATGCATCAAACTTTCAAGGAGTTAAACTTGCTATTACATGCTTAATTGACATTCTAGTATTCACATAACATGATCTCCCATTTATACATCACATATTAATATAATTACACATGTTCAAGAGGTTAAGTCTTATACAATAATAGGTTACAACATTTATCACTCAAATGCCCTTAAAGAAATAAATTCCATGCACTTCATTGTTATACTTTCATCTCTCATGTGGTTGGCTCCCATTTCCTTGTTCTCTTAGTCCACCTTGCATGTTAGAACATTAGAGGGGAGAGAATGAGATTTAAAGAATCCCAATAGCTCATCTCCCTTTCAATCACACATAAAAGATGCAAAACCAATCTTACAAATGCATGCATGGGCATATTAATATGTGTAAATATTCAAGAAGCATTTTCAACATTTAACCAAGTCATACATAGTATACAAAGGCTTGCCAAGCAAGTGGATTAGTCTTACCCATTCACTTGCCGATTTTAAACTTGCCTCACCCATTCTTTAAGAGGTTTTTGGACTTAACCTTGCTCTTGGGAGTCAATCTCACTTTTGGGAGACTCTTTACTTTGTCTCAACCAATTCTAAGGGTTCTTGGCTCATCCTCACCATAGCTAAGGGTTCTTAGCCTCACCACACTCAAGCAAACCCAAGCATATATAACAAACATCATTTGAAATATAATAGATCATCATGGTATCATGGCATATGAAATCATACTAGAATACCTTTTATGGCTTAAAACACACATACACACATTCAAAGACAAGCCAAGCATACATTCATGCATGAGAGAAGAAAGAGTGAGCTACCTTGGATGCAATCACATAATTTTTCTCTTGAATTTATTCTCCCTTCTTTGGTCTCACACACACAAAGGTGTAGGAATGATTTCTCTTACCTAGACACAATTTATGGAAGCCAATTAGGTTCATGGAATTAATTCTAAGGCCACACAACTTGCTTAGACACTAACTTGGCTCATTGACTCCTTTATGGTTCCAAGAATGCACCTAATGAAGCAATATCTATCAAATAAATCCTAGGCTCCATTCTTTCCTTTCATATATGATTCTTGACTCCTTTTAAGCCTCTTAGAGTTATCGTACAATTAAAAAAAAAAGTCTAACTATATGTTGTTTCTTTAGGTTATATTATGGAACATGTAGGGCCAACTCACTTTTTATGGTTTCTAAATTTTTTCCAAGGCCTCTTCTCATCTTCACTCATCCTATATGACTCAAAAATGGACTTGGAACAAATTAAAACTCCCCCTAGGTATCCTAACTCATCTAGGTCGAGACTATGCATGGCTTTAGGCTTCATGGATTTTTCTTTATTTTCTTGATGGAGGACGCACATAGGGAGACTTCTAAGGGTCTTAAGAGGTCATTTAAACTCTCATTTAGGCATAAAAATTAAGTTATCAAAACAGATTTTACAAGGAGCATATGAAACCCTAGAATTTGCATCTTGAATTTCCATGGTTATTTGTTAATTTCCTTTGCACATTCTTAATTTTCACACTCTTTTTCCTAAGAATCACCCTTGGTTCTGCCTAAAATCCAAGCCCTCCTATGACCTCTTGAGTAGGGCGAACCATAAGGAGAAGAGGAGCAAGGGGTAGTAACCATGGAAGAAGAAATTACCTTATTTTTCCTCTTTTTCTCACTTGAATCTTATCTTCTTTGGCCTCCTCTCTTCAAATCCGAATTTTTTCCTTAATTTCTCCCTTAAAACAGATTTATAAACTTTATTAAAATCATATGAAATAAAGGAGAATGGAGGAGAAGAGGTTTGGAAAGGAAAAAGCATGAAAAATTACCAAAATTCTATACCTTCAACCTTTGATTTCTCCTCCTCTTCTTCTTTCTATTGTGCTCCATTCTCCTAGGGCTTTTTCTCTAGTTTAGGGCAAAAACATATGAGGTTAAATGAATGGGAGAGTGGGGCGACCTACATATATAGGTGGAGAAAGAATGACTTTTCAAAAATTCTGATTTTACCCTTCATTTTTGGTATTTTCATTTCTAATTTATTTTAGCTATTTTTTCAGAACCGCCTTTTCCATTACAAAATTTAGGTTCCCAATTTAGTAAAATGCTTTTGGTATCACTCAAATCAGAGCTAAAATCTTCTTAAACGAATCCGTCAAAGTTTGGGTATACCGACATTGGAAAATGTCTACCAGAGGGGTTTTAACTATCTTGAGACTTCCTATGGTTTTTAGGGTCTTTGAGAACCTTAGAGAACTCAAAACTTTCATTTAAAAAGCTCTCCTGTGTGAATTCCAAAATTTGCTCAAAATTATAAAAATACTATTACATTTCGTAACTTTTTTATTAAATTTTTTTTCTTCATTCTAGCTCCATTTTTCTCTCCATTTGAACCTAGGATTCTCATTTTTAGGAGTCTAGAATATCATTCAAATTTTTTGGGACCTTAACTAATTCATTTCGAGGAACTTGCTTTGAAAACACATCTATTTCTGTTGTTTAACGAAAACTAGATATTACAATCTATTCAGGGGAGAGGATATTTTTTCTTAATGGTTATCTTATTGAGCTCCTTATAATCTATATACAGTCTAAGGCTCATGTCTTTCTTCTTTACCAATAAAACTAGAGCTCTCCATGGTGAGACACCGGATCTAATGAAACCCTTCTCTAAAAGTTCTTTTAGCTATTTCTTAAGCTTTGCTATCTCAGTGGGAGCCATACTATACAACGCCTTAGACACTGGACCTACCCTAAGTACAATGTCTATAGGAAACTTAACTTCTCTCTCTGGGGTTAGTCTACTAATCTCCTTAGGAAACACCTCTAAGAACTCTTTCACTACTTGGATTTCCTTTATCCCCTATTCTATCTCAGCTTGGATTAAAAAGAAAACTAAGAACCCCTAACAACCATGCTTTAAAGACCTCTTAGCTTGGGAGGTGGTCATAAAAGCTAGCTCAGTCCTAATACTAGGCAAAGTTCCACATTCAAGCAAAGTAATACATCTATGGTAACAATCAAGTGTAGCATTATTTACAAACATTCAGTTCATACCAACAATTAAGTCAATATCAATGAGGGGCATACATATCAAATAAAGTATGATATGGCACTGATTAAACTGGACTACATAATTCAAACAGACTTGGGAGGTAATGGCTCTATTTCTTGTGGGGGGGAGCACATGTAAATCATATGGTAATGTATGCATACTCAGACCTGACCTCTTAGTATAGTCATATGATATGAAAGAGTGGCTAGTGTAACACCATATTTTCTAGCTCATCTCATATCATTTATATACTCATATCCATGAATTACATAGCATACTTAACGGAAATACATCAACATAATGAATTAACTTGCGTTGCATAGTGGATAAATTTTTCATTCGGTGTCTCGTGGACTATATTGATTCATCCATCATATTCTAATATTTAATTACATAATTACAACTTATAACCATCCTAAGAAGTGGCCTAGAACTCGTGCAAGTGGATGGTATACATGAAATTCAAGAATGCAGCCTTAAACTGAATTTCCAGGTTATTATCATAAATTTTAAAAAATCATAACTAATTCTAAAAAATTAAAATCAAGAATAATTTACCATTATGAAAAGCTATAGATGTATACTTTATGTTAAAAATAATTCCAAATCACAACCGGGACTACTAGTCGTAGGAAATTGATGGAACAATATTAAAGGTTGACTATCATTACTAGTACTATCATCCAATTTCAAAAATTCAAATCTCCCTAGTTACAGGTCCATTTGGGGTGATCTTGGCAGCCATGAAAATATTATTATGTCTAATTTATGCCTGTAAAATTTCATGAGCATTGGACATCATTTGGCCCTTGAATGACACAGCCCAAGTAACTGACCAAATGAACAGTGTTTGCATCAGTTTAGCAGAAAAATACCAATTTTGAAATATCATAATTAATTCCATAGAGTTTCAAATAATATAGTCTTTAGCTTCCCAAAAATATCTTGATAAGACCTATATACATGCCAAATTTCATAGGCAAAATTGTTCATTTGATCAGAATTTGACATTGGGTTGCAAAATAGTCATTTTTGTATCTCATAAGGGGTCCAAATGGTCCATTTTAACTTCTAAGGCAACCATGGCCACTTTAGCACATAGGAAAGCACCAAAATGTTCTACTAAACAAGTCTCAAAGGTGCATAAATCCAAAAATTTAAAACTCACTCTCTCACCCCATGTCATACACAAGAATGCATACACTTGAAAGTGCCATTCACTACTCAAAAATGTACATTACTACTTAGTTCGCACCAAAACTCATGCATACATCAAAAATTTAGGTAATTACATATATTTGAATGATTATACAATAATTCCATCATAGGATTACATCATATGCCATTCATATGGCTATAAAAGAAGCAAAACTAGGCACTTTGTTGTCAATATCTCATCTCCCAACTTGGTGGCTTTGATTACCTTGCTCATCTGGTCTACCTAGCATGTTAAGATGTTGGAGAGGAGGGACTAAGATTCAAAGAATCCCAATAGCTCATCTCCCTTTCAATCGTACATAAAGAATACAATTCAAGTCTTCAAAATGCATGCATGAGCACAATGGAGAGTGTGATCACTCAATAAGCATTCTTGGTATTTGAACAAGTCATACAAAGCATACATAGACTTGCCAAGTAAGTGGATTAGCCTGATCCATTCTTTTCAAAGTTATTAGACTTGCCTCACCTTTTTTCTTAAAGGCCTTAAACTAAGCCTTACTCTTGGGAGACTTTAAGCTTTGTCTCAACCATCCTTAAGGGTTGTTGGCTCATCCTTACCATAGCTAGAGAGTTGTTGGCTTCACCACACTTAAGCAAACCCAAAAAAACATATAAAATATCATTTGAAAACATAATATCACATCATGGTACAATAATACATATGCACATGCTAGAACACTTTTCATGGCTTGAAATACACATACACACATTCAAAGACAAGGCAAACATTCATCCATGCATGAGAGAAAGAGGAGAGAGCTACCTTCTTTACACTTGCAAACCTTTTTCTTGAATCTTGAATCCTCTCCCTTGGCCTCACACACACAAGGGTGTGGGGTTTGTTTCCCTTGGCCTAAACATAATATATAGAAGCTAATTAAGTTCTTGGAATGATTTCTAAGGCTATATATCTTCCTTAAACACTAACTTGGTCTAATAGCCCCTTTATGGTTTCAAAATGCACCTAATGAAGCAACATCTATCAATTGAGTTCTAGGCTCCATTCTTTTCTTTCATTTATGATTCTTGCTCCTTTTAAGCCTCTTGGAGCCATCACACAATTAAAACAAGAAGCCTAACTACATGTTGCTTCTTTAGGTCATATTATGGAACCTATAATGCCATCTCACTTTCTATGGTTTCTAAAAAATTTTCAAGGCTTCCTCTCATCCTCTTCCATCATATATGACTCAAAAATAAGCTTGGAACAAATTAAAACTACCCCTAGGTGCTCCAAGTCTCTTAGGACGAGGCTACGCTCCTTAGGGCTACCCTTGGAGTTTTCTTTGTTTTCTTGATAGAAGATGCATGTTAGGAGGCTTCTAGGGATCTTAGGAGCTCATTCAAACACTCATTTAGGCCTCAAAATCATTGTATCAAATTAGAATTTGCAAAGGACACTTGAAACTCTAGGTTTTCTATCTTGAAATCTAATAGCTAGTTTGTTGTTTCCCTTTGCATATTCTTATTCTCCACACTCAATTCCCTAAGGTTCACCCTTGGTTCTACCCAAAATCCATGTCTTCTTGAAGCTCTCTAAGTGGGACGAACCAAGGAGAAGAAAGGAATAAGAGGTGGCTACCTTGGATGAAGATTTACCTTATTTTTCCTTTATTTTTTGGATGATTCTTCCTTTTGTTGGCCTCCTCTCCTCAAATACAAAAATTCCACCTCTGTTCTACCCTCAAAACAAATCCAATAACTTCAATAAAATCATAAGAAAGAAGGAAAGATGGAGGAGAAGGAGTTTGCTAAAGAGAAAGCATAAAAACTAAGAAAATCCATACATTTTTCCTTGTTTTTCTCCTCCCTTTCTTCTCCTCCTTGTTCACCTTAAACCCTAGCTCTTTTCTCTGGTTTAGGGTAGAAAAAAATGTGGCTAAATGAAGGAGGAGATGGGGTGTGGCATACATATATATATAGCTAGGTTAGGAAGAACTTTTCAAAAATTCCAATTTCATTCCTTCATCTTGGCATTTTTGTTTCTAGTTCATTTTAGCTCCTTTTTTAGAATCATCTTTTCCATTATAAAATTGGGTTCCTAATTTTATAAAATGATTTTGGAATCACTCAAATCAGAGCTAAAACCTTCTCAAACAAATCTATCAAAGCTTAAGTCAACTGACATTAGAAAACGTCCACCGGAGGGATTTTAACTGTCTTGGGGCTTTCCATGGTTTTTAGGGCCTTTAACAACCTCATAGAACTCAAAACTTTCATTTAAAAAGCCCTCCTGTGAGAATTCTAAAATTTTCTCAAAATTACAAAAATGCCATTACATTTTGTCAACATTTCGTTACACTTTATTTCTTCATTCTAGTTCTATTTTTCTTTCCGTTTGAGCTTGGGATTCTCATTTTTAGGAGTCTAGAATGCTACTTAAATTTTTTAAGACCTTGACTAATTCATTTCAGGAGACTTGCTTTGAAAATGCATCTATTTCCTTCGTTTGACAAAAACTGGACGTTATAGCTAGCACCCAAATTAAATAAAGTTGTTATAGAAAATCATTAATCTTAATAGCACCTTGGATCAAGCTCAGGGATCTACTAGCCTCCTGCTATATCAGGACAAAGACTCTACCCTGGGTCTGAGGTCTAGGTGTAGGAGCTATCTCCCTCTACTAGGTAGGCTATGTGCAGTCCCTCGCTATGTGTCCTGGCCTACCACATCTATAACACACATTCTACCCTTCATAACACGGCCTATTGCCATGGTTTCTGCCACACTGGTTGCATATTGCGGCAGTGGAACTGCCTCTTATAACGAATGATAAATTTTGTAAAACAACGAAATAAACAGTAGAAAAACAAGTCCCTTGAAATGAACTAGATAATGTCCTGAAAAATTTGAGTAGTATCTTGGGCTCCTAAAAATAAAAATCCTACACTTAAATAGAAGGAAAAATGGAGCTAGGATAGTGAAACAAAATTGTTACAAAATTAACGAAACATCATGACATTTTTGTAAATATGTGAAAATTTTGTAAAAACACACATGAAGGTTTTTTAAATGGAAATTTTAAGTTGCCCAAGGTTCTCAAAGGCCCTGAAAACTATGGAAAGCCCCGAGACAATTAAAGCCCATTTGGTATATGTTTTTCAACAACAGTGAACCCAAACTTTGACAAATTCATTTGGGAAGGTTTTAGCTCTAATTTGAGTGTTCCAAAGGCATTTTATTAAATTGGGAACCTAAATTTTATAATGGAAAAGTTGATTCTCAAAAAGGAGCTAAAACGAAGCCAAAACGAAATTGTCATTACGGAAGGACAAAATTAGAATTTTTGAAAAAGCTAGTTTCTTGAATGTTCCATAAGCATCATACCTCTTCCTCCCCTCATTTAGGTTAACATACCCTCTATCCAAAAATAGAAAAAGAAGCAAAATTCTTAGGCACACCAAGAGGAGGAGAGAAAGAAGGAAGAAACCAAGGAAAAGGTAAGGAAATCTAAGGAATTTCATGCTCCTTCTTCTTCCAACCTTACTCCTCTCCTTCCATGCTTTCTTTTTATGATTTATTTGAATGAAATGGTTTTGTTTTTGAGTCCAAAACAAGGGGTGATAGTTCAATTTCCTTGAGGAGAAGAAAACCAAGGAGAAAGCCTCTTGAAACCAAGCTTGAATCCAAGGTAACTTTTGCCTTTTGTTGTTTTCTTCTCTTGGTGCATTTTCGGCTAAACCAAAACTATGAGAGGGGAGGGAGTTCTATCCAAAAACATGAGAGGAACTAAGATTTTAGGCCATAGGAAAGTGGAGTATGCCAAGAATTTGCAAGAAAAACCCATGGAAATCAAGTTAGGAAAGTGTAGGATTCTTTAGAGTTTTGTAAAATATGATTTGGTGTATGAATTTTCTAAGCTATTTAAGTGTTCCATTAAGCTTCTAAGGCCTTTAGAAAGCCTCTCAAGTGGCTCTCCCATCAAGGAAAAATCAAAAAGCTTATGAACCTCCTTCCTCCTCTATGTCTTGGCCAAGCTAGGTTCATTGGGTTAAGAAGTGTTTTAAATTGGTCTAACCTTTCATATGATGTTAGAAGATGGGAGGAACCATTAGGAAAAATTTAGGAGCCATGAATTAGAAGATAGAATAATAGTGTCTATAATGGTGCCTTATGAAGCAACTTATATGTAAACTTATGTAGATGAATGTGTGATGGCTCCAATGACCTTGAATGATAGCAAGAGGCCTAGAAATGAAAAGAGAATGGAGCTTAGAATTTGAATTTTGAGGCTTACTTCAATAGGCCATTTATGGAATCATTATGCCACCTATAAAATCAAAGGTGTGTTTAAGAATGAAATTGGTATCTTGTAATGTCCAGTTTTCGTTAAACGATGGAAATGGGCATGCTTTCAAAGCAAGTCCCCTGAGATGAGTGATTCAAGGCCAAATAAAATTTGGATAAAATGTTAAATAAATAAAAAATGAGGATTTGAGCCTTGAGTTGCCCAGAAACTAGAGTTGGAGTGATTCAAAAAATTTGCCGAAAGGCCAGTGGCATTTTCGTAAATAAGTGCAATTTTGGAAAAGCACCTAGGAGGGCTTTTTAAATGAAAGTTTTGAGTTCTTCAGGGTTCTCAGAGGCCCGAAAAATCATGGGAAGCTTCAGGACCGGTAAAGACCCTTCGGTGTAAGTTTTCCAATGTCAGTTGACCCAAAATTTGACCGATTCGTTCGGAAGGGTTTTAGCTCCGATTTGAGTGATTCCAAAGCCATTTTTCTTAATTGGGATCATAACTAAATTTAGAAAATTCGAAATCATGAAATTTTGGTCATTCTAGAAAGCTTAGGATGTCTACGTCACACTAAAAATACGTCCAGGTCATAACATTCATCACACATGACGTTTGACATCCAAAAAACTACCAAGGTTGCTGACTGCCTAGGCTGGTGTTCAGTTTACTGATACCAATTTCAAAAATTCATAACTAATTCTATAAAAATCGAAATCACACACTTTTTCCTTAGCTTTCAAGCCTCCTCTTTTAGCCACACATCCACAAGTTGGTGGAAATAGTGTCTCTTGGCCTAAACACAAATTATGAGAGCCAATTAAGTTCATGAACCACACTCTAAAGCTACACAACTTAATGAAACACTAGATTGCTCTATAGGTTCTATTATGGTCCATATTGGCATCTAATGAAGCAACACCCCTCAAATGATTTCTAGGCCTCATTCTTTCTTTTCAAATATGATTCTTGACTCCTTTTAAACCTCTTGGAATCCTTACATCATCAAAACAAAACGCCTAACACCATGTTGCTTCTTTAGGTTATATTATGGAACCTAAGACACTAAATCACTTTTCGAGAGTTTTAAATTTTTCTAAGGCTATTCTTAAGTCATATTTGATGAATACAAATATGATTTTCCAAAGTTGGGTCAAAAAATGGAGTAAATTTGGCTGAAAATATGCTTGTTTATTTTGAGCTCCATTTCAGTTTCCATGAATTGTAGACATATTTTTGTGATGCAAATGAGTTGTAATAATGAAATTAAATATGAGGAAGTATAGTATAAGCTCACACGGTCCACATGACACCGAATTAAATTTTTTAGATATAGCGCAACACGAAAGAAGTCTATTATTTTCATCCCCTTTTCATATGCTCTTGTGGGAGTGATAATACAAAGCTTATAAATGGCATGAAATGAGCTAGAAGTTATGGTGTTACATATCTTAACTTGCTTCAAGTATATAATTGTGTGTTAATTATGATGTCTAGGCCAAGAGAATCTTAACCTACCTAAGTGCACTTGTGAGGCCAAAAAAGGGAAGGAATAAAGTGAAGCCAAGCTTGAAAAAAATTCAAGGTAACTCTCCACCTCATTCTTCTTACATTTTGTATGCATATGTATGTCATTGTGTACTTGTGTGTGCTCTTGTGACTTGAGAATATGCCACTTGATGTTTTGAGTTTGCATTAGTACCAATATGTTATCTTGAATACCATTGATTATGGAAATGGCTCATAAAAGTGAGGTGATGCCAAAAGTCCCTTAATGAATGTGAGGAGATGCCAAAAGTCTCATGGCATGGGTAAGACAAGGCCAAAAGCCTCTTGGATGGGTGAGGCCAAGTCAAAAGTCCCTAGGCCAAGAGTGAGGCAAATCTAAAAGTCATATAAATGGGGTGAGGCAAACCAAAAGTCCCTAGAGCATGTTCTTGACTTAGTGTAAATTGGTGGCATGGAATTTGTGATCTTGCATACTTTATAGTTGTCTCACTTTCCACACTTGTGCTTTGATATGTATATGCCTTGAATGTGTGTGTGAATGAGTGTGTAAGCTACTGAGATTCCATGAATCATATTCCCCTTCCATCTTCATTCTTAAAATGCCTAGGTGGTGCTTAAAAACCAAAGAATGCAAGCCAAGGGAGTTGAAAAGCTATGTTTGGATCATTATGTAGTTTATTTTGTAATTGAATATCAAAATGATTATGTGTATGTTATTTTTGAGAATTTAAGACCCTGAGCAAATGTAAAATGATGTATGAATGCTATATGAACCTTTGATGGCACCAAAGTAATGTAAATATGTAAATTGACTCTTTGATGGCTTATGTGTATTAGTGTATGAATGGATGTGGAATGGTCAAAATGAGATTCATGAGATTTGAGACAACCTGGATAGTCCATATAAGTTGTATTCAAACTATTAAACTTTCCTAAAAGGTGCCAAACCACAATAGAAGCCATTTGGACCAAGTTGATGCATTATGGGAGCCAAAATTGGCTAATTTGTGAGGCTATATCACTTTTTATCCAAATGAACTCTTCTTGGTCTGAACCTTGGCATGCATCTAGAGCTTGTTAAGAGCTTTTTAGGAAGCTAAAGTGGGTATTATTTGAAGGTCTGTGGAATTTTTGGCGAATTTTTGAAGTTGGCTAAAAAAACTAAATTTTGCTGACTGTTCATTTGATCCTAAATGAAACTCTATCATTTATAGGGTAAACAACGTCTAATTGCTGTGAAATTTTACAAGGAGAAACTAGACTTGCCAGTTAACTGTGGCAACTAAAAGAACCTCATTTGGATGTCTCAAGAGGGAGATATAAACTTTTGAATTTTCTATTCCATTCTAGGCACACATCCAGACCCTCAGTACTGTTTCATTGATTTTCTGGGTCTAAATGCTCTTAGATTGATCTAGAACTATTTTTCTCTTTTATTTAACATCTATAGCTTTTCAAAGTAGTACCTTTTGCATGAATTGGATTTTTTTAAAATTAATTATAAATTTTCAAGGTTTACATCAGTAAGCTATATTAGTATTCTAGGCAGTCTAACCTTCGTGCCTTTTCTACTGTCAAACAGACCAGATGAGATTTTAGTGGCTAGGATTTATTTTTAATATAACATTAACATTTAGATCTTTTTAGAAAGCTATGTTTTTCTTAATTTTTATTTTTTTAGATTTAGTTAAGATTTTTCAAATTTACCTCAGAAATCTATTACTATGGAACCCAAGGCAAAACATGAGAATTTGTGATTTTTGGCTTGTGGTCCGTGGTTCATGTAAATTTTTGAAATTTTTATGATTTTCATGAATGGGAAATGATTAGAGAATATTTTTGGTAAGTTTTTGGGGTCCACAACTCGAAATTTGAAATTTTAACCCTGGCATAACACCATTAAAGTCATGGTTTTAATGTATATTTCTTGGGATTTCTTTGCTAATTTGTGTAATCCCACTTTGATAAAGGAAGTTGATGCTAGAAATAATATAGTGTGACACCTCTAATGGATTGAACTCTCCTTCTCTTACCTTTTTTATTCCACTAGCTTTTACCACCTCTCCTGCTACTAACCATGGCCTGTGTCTCTTTTCTTAATCTCTTGGTCTCAAGGAGGGGAGGTCTGGCATTGGGGACTGTCTACATTATCCTAAGGTTTGCTCTAGTGACTCTGTAAACCTTAACTAGGGCATTGAAGTTTCTAATCCTCTGTAGGACCACCTTGTCTCTAATTTTTGGCGGTAGCCCCTTCTCTAACATATTTGCTGTTCAGCACTCATCATCATGTCTTTGTAAATATGAGGAATATTTGGAGAGCTTAACAAACTTTGCTACATATTGGTCCATAGACATTCCTTTAATCTATCTTTGGAGTACAAACTTTGACTTCTTATCTCTAATGGAACTAGGGAAGTATCTCTCATAAAAGGCCTATAGAAACATCTCCCAAGTGAGTGAGAGGTTGTTCGATCTCAGTATTGGCTCAATACTCCTCCACCAGTAATCTACCTCTTTCTCTAACTAGAAAATAGCCATCACAGCCTTCTGCTTAGAGGTACACTCCATCACCTAAAAATCTTCTCGAGCTGCATAATCCAAGCCTTAGCTTTCTCTGTGTTTAATTCATATCAAAGGTGGAAGGCCTAAATTTTTTGAATTGTACTGTAGTCTATGTTATAGAGGGCTACTCTGGGACTAGAGGTGTCTTAGTTGGTGGAGTCTGAGACATCTGTTGTATCTACAGTTGTAGGTCAGAATGAGTTGCCCCTAAATGCTCAAGATGATCTAAGTGCTGTGATGGCTACGGTGGAGGAGGTGTAGGGCCCTTACTATCTCTTTAAGCAAGCCATTCCTAAAGCTGCAGAATTATAGCTTGCTGTTGATCCAGGCAAGCCATTATAGCCTGAAAGGCTCTAGCCATCAGATCACGAGGCTCAGCTTTATCCTCAGCACGAGCCTTTTTGGAAGGCTTACCTCTCCGTGTGTTCACCATCTTTTTGAAACAAGATTAACAAACTTTAGCATCAAATATGAACACACCCACCACCTTCACACTCAATTCATCCACAAATAGTTCATACATAAAGGCAAACTCATGTTCTTAAGCCACAACCCACATCAAAGTGCCTAAACCTTTGCTTTGATATCAATAAAGTGTAACACCATATTTATCTAGCCTTTCTTATTCATATCTTAGCTTCATTTCCTTGGCATACCAATAAAGTGTAACACCATTATCTATCCTTTCTTATTCATATCTTAGCTTCCTTCCCTTGGTGTAACATCCGGCCTTTCCGTAAATCTAAGGAACGAAATGTTCGGTTTCTCCGTAAACAGTAGAAATGGGCCAGATACAAAAGGAAGTCCCTGAAATAGAAGGAATTGGGGCCAACTAAAGTTATGATAAAATTCTAAATATTAGAAAATGAGGATTTAAGCCTTGAGTTGCCCAGAAATCAAGACCAATATAACTCAAAAAAAAATTGTCAAAAGGCCAGTGGCATTTTCGTAAATATAGGCACTTTTTGAAAAACATACAGGAGGGCTTTTTAAATGAAAGTTTTAAGTTCTCCAGGGTTTTTAGAGGCCCTAAATACCATGGAAAGCCCTGGGACAGTTAAAGCCCCTCCGGTGGACGTTTTGCAATGTCGGTGTGCCCGAACTTTGACGGATTCGTTCGGAAAGGTTTTAGCTCCAATTTGAGTGATTCCAAAGCCATTTTTCTTAATTGGGAATCTAAATTTTATAATGGAAAAGACGGTTCTCAAAAAGGAGCAAAAACGAAGGAGAAACAAAAATGCAAAGTGTGAAGGGCAAAATGGGAATTTTTGAAAAGTGTAACTTATTCCCACCTATATATATGATTCACCCTTCTCCTCCCTTCATTATGCACGACCAAGTTCTGCCTAAAACAAGAAGAAAACCCTAGGGGATGAGGCTCACAAGAAGGGGAAGAAAAGGAAGAGAAATCAAAGGCTTAAGGTATGGAAATTAGTAGTTTTTCATGCTCTTTCTCTTCCAAACCTCTTCTCCTCCATTCTCCTTTGTTTCCTATGATTATAATGAAGTTTATAAATCTGTTTTAAGGTAGAAATTGAAGGGAAAGTTCGGATTTGAAGAGAGGAGCTCAAAGAACACAAGATTCAAGTGAGAAAAAGCAAGAAAACAAGGTAATTTCTCTTCCTATGGTTGTCATTTTTGGTGCCCTTCTCCACCATTTCGCCCCACTTGAGAAAACCCTAGGACGAGATGATTTTTAAGTAGAACCAAGCATGAATCTAAGGAAAAAGGGTGTGGAGATTACGAATATGCAAAGGGAATTATCAAAAAGCCATTAGATTTCAAGATGCAAATTCTAGGGTTTTAATTGCACCTTGTAAAATCTGACTTTGTATGATGATTCCTAGGCCTAAGTAAGAGTTTAAATAAGCTCCCAAGATCCCTAAGAGGCTCCCCATATGCTTCTTCCCTTGACAAAATAAAGAAAGCTCCATGGAACCCAATATGCTTCATAGCCTCGGCCTAGATGGGTTCTCCTAGCTAGGGAGAGTTTTAAATTTTTCAAAGGCCATTCTTGAGTCATATTTGATGAATGAAAGTGAGGGGAGGCCTTGGAAAAAATTTAGAACTCATAGAAAGTGATTTGGTGCCTTAGGTTTCATATTATGACCTAAAGAAGCAACATGGTGCTAGGCCTTTTGTTTTGATGATGTGACAACTCCAAGAGGTTTAAAAGGAGTCAAGAATCATATTTGAAAAGAAAGAATGAGGCCTAGAAATCATTTGAGGGGTGTTGCTTCATTAGGTGCCAATATAGACCATAATAGAACCTATAGAGCAATCTAGTATTTCATTAAGTTGTGTAGCCTTAAAGTGTGGTTCATGAACTTAATTGGCTCCCATAATTTGTGTCTAGGCCAAGAGAAACCATCTCCACCAATTTGTGGGTGTGTGGCCGAAAGAGGAGGCTTGAGTCCAAAGGAAAAAGTGTGTGATTGTGTGCAAGGTAGTTCTCTCCACCTTCTCTCATGCATGGATGTGTGTTTAGCTTGTTTTAGAATGTGTGCATGTGTATTTTAAAGCTTTGAAAAGTATGCTAGCATGCCTTTACATGTCATAATCCTTGATGCCATGTTATGTTTAAATGATTTCATGATGTTTGTATGAGTTTACTTGAGTGCGGAGAGGCCAAGAACTCTTCCCTTGGGTGAGGATGAGCCAAGAACCCTTGAGCTTGGTTGAGACAAAGTAAAGAGTCTCCCAAAAGCAAAGTGGGCTCCCAAGAGTATGGTTGAGTCCAAAGTGTTCAAAGAACGGGTGAGGCAAGTCTAAAATCCATGAGGAGAAGTGTGAGGCCAATCCAAACACTTAGTGAGCTCTTGAATGTCTTGTATGATTGATTCACATGCTAAGGTTGCTTTTAAAATGCCTATGATTTCTACTTTCTCCATGCATGCATTTGTGAAACTTGTTTGCACATATTATGCATGATGGAATGCGAGATGAGCTATTGAGATTCTTGAATCTCACTCCCTCCTCTTAAATGTCCTAATATGCTAGGTGGACCAAGTGGACATGGCAATGGGAGCCAACCACCTTGAAGAAAGAAGATTGCCATCCTTATGCTTGATTTTTGGTCTTTTGATTCATAATGAGACTTCATGATGTATATTATTATTGTAAATAGTCTATGACCCCTTGGACAAATGTAAAAATGATATTATGTGATAGATAAATGAATGAGTATGGTGTATGTATTCTAGAACATAAATTGAGTGTTTATGCTAATGTATGCACTTGAGAAAAGCTTGGTGTAATGTGTATAAGTGAGGGTGACAAGGCCAAAATGAGATGCAAATGGTTTGGAACCATTTAGGCAGCTTCCCCAAGTCTTAAACATGCTTTTAAACTTGCCCAAAAGGTGCCAAGACCAAAGGAAATCCATTTGGCAATTTTGGTACCCAATATGGAGCCAAAATTGACCATAATGGAACCCTATGCCACTTTTTAGCCAAATCAGTTAGTCTTGCCCTGAAATTTGGCATACAATTAGTTCTTATTAAGAGCTTTCTGGGAAGCTAAAGAACATAATTTTCGGAGACCTAGAGAATATTTGATGAATTTTCAAAGTTGGGATTTTTCATGGTTTCTGGTATGTGCACTGTTCATACTGGCAGATTTGATTTTCGTGTCACTCGATGGCCAAATGGTGTCTAATGCTTATGAAATTTTATATTCATACACTAGAGGTCATAAGCCACTGAGATCATCTCATTTGGAGGTCCGAGCAGAGAGTTATGAATTTTTGAAGTTTTCTGTCAGTAACAGTGGCATCTCCAGAGCTCAATCACTGTTCCATCAGTTCCATATACCTAAACGTATCTGTTTCATTTTGGAATTATTTTTAGTGTCAAGTTAACATTTGTAGCTCTCCAGAATGACTGAATGTGTGTGATTTCGAGTTTTGTAGAATTAGTTATGAATTTCAGAAGTTTGCATCAGTAACTTGAATCACAGCCCAGGTAGCCAGTGAGTCTATATCTTTTCGGATGTCAAGTGTCCTGTGTGATGATTTTTGTGACTTGTACATATTTTTATTGTGACGTAGACATCCTGAGCTTTCCATAATGACAAAGAACACATGATTACAATTTTTCTAGATTTAGTTATGATTTTCCAAAGTTTGTGACAGAAAAGAGGAAATTTTGGACGAAAATGCAAACATGAATTTTAATGTGTTCCTTTGCTTTCCACGAGTTGTAGACCAAATTTGATGATGAAAATGAGCTATATTCATGTATTTAAGTATGAGAATGTGATAGATGCATTCATATGGCTCACGGGACTCCGAAAGAAAAATTTCACCCGTAGAGAAATGCATTTTAATTCAGAACTCCCTATGCCACTAGATTGTTTCCATAGAATAAACATAAGATGAGGCATGAGAATTGCATGAATTGAGTCCTAGAATTATGGTGTTACACTTGGCATAGCAATTCTCAAAGGAAAATTTCAATTAAAATAATGGAATATTTTGCATTATATGGTACTTAAATTTTTTGTTTCGCATTCTATGAACAATATTAACTCACCCATATCATCCTCCAATTAAAATACATTCATACAACTCAAAACCATCACCAAATGTTCCATAAAACCTGAGTTTGGATCATACATACACAAAATTACATAATTAGCCTCGGGTTCTACTGCCAAATTTTTTAGGCCAAATTTGGAAATTCGTAACAAATTCTAAAAAAATCAAAATCAACCACACTAATCCTGGAAAGCTATAGATGTTAACATTAGGATAAAAATAAGTCTAGACTAAAACAGAAACGTTTAGCTATTAAAAATCAATAGAATAATACCAAAGGTACTGCTGCATTACTGGTATTAAGTCCAAATTTTAAAAATTCATATCTCTCTACTCAAACCTCCAAATGAGGTGATCTCAATGGCCATGGAAAACTTATTATATCTAGCTTATACCTATAAAATTTCATGTACACTAGATACCATTTTGCTATCGAATGATATAGGAGATGAAACTGACCATATGAACAGTAACCATATCAGTTTAGCAGCTTTTTGGTAACTTTGAAAATTCATAATTAATTCTCTAGAGCTCTAAATAATCTGGTCTTTAGCTTCCAAAAAGCTCTAGATGAGATCTATTTGCATGCTAAATTTTATGAGGAAATTTGTCCATTTAGTCAATTTGTGATATAAGGTTGTAAAATAGCATTTTTATACCTCTTTAAGGGTCAAGAAAGGTTCAACTTGGCTTTTAGCATTTCTAGGACCACTTGAGCATGTGGAAAAGCATAAAAATATTCTACTAAACATGTCTAATGAGTCCAAAAACCTAGACTCAAATTCACTCTCCCACTTGATGATATACATAAGGAACATGCATGCATCATTTTATATTTCCATGTCAAAAGCATACACTATCATTCATATGGGTCCAATTCTCATACATACACCATATATCCATGCATTTACAAGTGTTCAAGGGCTTATACATCATATACATCATGGAAGTACATCATTTGACAATGTTATGGTTACAAAATGAATAAATAGCAACTCATTTATCAATCTTCTTACTTTCAAGTATGGTGGCTCCCATTTCTTGGCTTACTTAGTCCATCTAGACATGTTAGGCAATGGGGAGGGAAGAGTGAGATTTTAGAAATTCCAATAGCCCTTCTCCCTTTCAAACAAATATAATGCATGCAATTTCAAGTCTAAAAATGCATGCATGGCTATCTTGAAATTCATAAATATACATAAAACATTTCCTTCATTCAAGAAGTCACATACAACATACATAGGCTTGCCAAAATAATGGTTTAGCCTCACCCATTCTCTTTGGGACTTTTGGACTTGCCCCATCCATTTTCAAGAGACTTTTGACTAAGCTTCACTCTTTTAGAGACTTTTGGCTTTGTCTCACCCATTCATGGGGACTTTTGGCTCATCCTTTCCTTAGCTAAGGGACCTATGGCTTCACCAAGCTTATCCAAGCCAAAACATGTTCATAAGGCATCTTTCAAGCACATAAACAAAGCATCATAGTATTATGGCATATACATATATATTAGAAATGTTTTTCATAACTTAAACATATACACACATTCAAAGATAAGAAAATACCCAAACATACATGAGAAAAAGAAGAGAGAGCTACCTTGTATGCAAGAACATACTTTTCTCTTTGGAATTTTTCTTCTCCCTTGGCCAAACACCCACAAAGAGGTAGAGCTTGATTCCTTTAGCCTAAACACATCAAATGAGATCTAATTACACTCTTGAAATAATCTCTAATGCTACACACACTCTAGAAATACATTGGCACTCATATTGTTTAATTATGGCTCCATAAAGTACCTAATGAGGCAACACCAAGAATTCAAGATCTTGGCTCCATTCTATCTTTCCATCTATGATTTTTGACTCCTTTTAGACTCCTTGGAGCCATCACATAATTAATTTGAGGAGCCAAGCTATAAGTTGCTTCTTTAAGTTACAATATGCAACCTACACCTCCATCTCACTTCCTGGGCTTCTAAAAAATTTTCCAAGGCTTCTTCTCATACTCTCTCATCATATATGATGCAAATCTAAGCTTAGAAGAAATTAAAACAGTCCCTTGGTATTTCTATCTTGGTTGCTTCCTTTTTCTTGCCCTTTATGTGTGGAGTTCTGCCAGAACAGAACCATCTTGGAGGGAGGCTTTTTGTCCAAAAAGAAGAAGGAATTGTGAGTTTTAAACCATGAGGAGTTAGTAAATGCAAGGAAATTAGAAGAAAAGCTAACGAAAATCAAGTTAGAAAAGTGTAAAGCTCTTGGAAACTTTGTAAAAACTGATTTAATTCATGAATTTTCTTGCATGTGTAAATGTTTATTTGAGTTTCTAAGACCCCTAGGAAGCCTCCCGAGTGTCTCTCCCATCAAGGAAAAATCAAAAAGCCCATGGACTCCTCTTCCCTCCATCAATTCGGCCAAGACAGAACCATTGGGCTAGGGGCTATTTTAATTTGTTTTAGCCTTGTTTTGGGACTTCTTATGATGGTAGAAGGTAGGAGGAACCCTTGGAAAAAATTTAGAACTCCTAGAAATTGATTTGGTGCCTTAGGTTCCATATTACGACCTAAAGAAGCAACATGATGTTAGGCCCTTTGTTTTAATGATGTGATGACTCCAAGAGGTTTAAAAGGAGTCAAGAATCATATTTGAAAGCAAAGAATGAGGCCTAGAAGCCCCTTAAGGGGTGTTGTTTCATTAGGTGCCATTATAGACCATAATCAAGTCTATAGAGTAATCTAGTGGTTCATCAAATTATGTAGCCTTAGAATGTGTTTCATGAACCTAATTGGCTCCCATAAATTGTATCTAGGCCAAGAGGAACCTTCCCCACACTTTTTTAGTTGTGTAGTCGGAAAGAGGAGCTTAAATTCAAAGGAGAAAGTGTGTGAATTGGTGCAAGGTAGCTCTCTCCACCTTCTCTCATGCATGGATGTGTATTTAGCTTGTTTTAGAATGTGTGTATATGTATTTTCAAGTTTTGAAAAGTATGCTAGCATGCCTTTACATGCCATGATGCTTGATGCCATGTTATGTTTTCAAATGATTACATGATGTTTGTATGAATTTGCTTGAGTGTGGAGAGGCCAAGAACTCTTCCCTTGGGTGAGGATGAGCCAAGAACCCTTGAGTTTAGTTGAGATAAAGTAAAAAGTCTCCCAAAAGCAAAGTGGGCTCCCAAGAGTATAGTTAAGTCCAAAGTGCTCAAAGAATGGGTGAGGCAAGTCCAAAATCCATGAGGAGAAGTGTGAGGCCAATCCAAACACTTAGTGAGCTCTTGAATGTCTTGTATGATTGAGTCGCATGCCGAGGTTGCTTTTAAAATGTCTATGATTTCTACTTTCTCCATGCATGCATTTGTGAAACTTGCTTTACATATATTATGTATGATTGAATGGGAGATGAGCTATTGGGATTTTTTGAATCTCATCCCCTCTTCTCCAATGATCTAATATGCTAGGTGGACCAAGCAATTATGATGAAGGGAGCCAACAACCATGAAGAGAGACAATTGACAAGCTCATGTGTTATTTTGTTTCTTTTGGAACCATAATGATGGTTCATCATGTATATGATGTGGTATATGTACTATGAACGTTGATACATATGTAAATATACTAATATGTGATGTTAAGATGTATGATTCTCATATATGACCACTAGCCCATGTTTTGAGTATGTAATGCCATAGTATGAAAGTATAAAATTTGATGGAAATATGCATAAGTGTGGGTTGAATGGCCAAAATGAAATGTATGAGATTTGGAATCATTTGGATAGCTCACACAAGTCTTAAATATACTTTTAGACTTGCCCAAAAGGTTCGAAGGCCAAGGAAAATCTATTGGGCAACTTTGGTACCCTATATGGAGCTAAAATTGACCATTATGGAACCCTATCTCCCTTTTTATCCAAATGACCTAGTCTTGATCTAAAATTTGGTATGATATTAGTTCTCATTGAGATCTTTCTGGGAAGATAAAGATCATAATTTTTGGAGGCATAGGGAATATTTGATGAATTTTCAAAGTTGGATTTTTCATGGATTCTGGTATGGGTATTACATCATACTGGCAGTTTGGTATTCTGTGTCACATGATGGCCAAATGGTGTCCAATGCTTATGAAATTTTATATAAATAAACTATAGATCATAATATTTCTATGGCCACTGAGATCACCTCATTTGGAGGTCTGAACAGAGAGTTATTCATGTTTGAAGTTAACTATTAGTACTAGTAACGCCCCAGGAGTTCAGTTATTGTTCCATAGGTTCCTAATGGCTAAGCGTATCTATTTCATTCTAAAATTATTTTTAGTATCAATTTAACATTTGTAACTTTCCATAATAATCAAATTTGTGTGATTTTGACTTTTATATAATTAGTTATGAATTTTAGAAATTGGTATCAGTAAACTGAACAACAGCCCAGGTAGCCAACGACCTCTGTAGCCTTTTAGATGTCAAACATCTTGTGTGATAAATTTTGTAACCTAGGCATATTTTTAGTGTAAATTATACATCCTAAGCTTTCTAGAGTGACCAAGATTGCATAATATTGAATTTTTTATATTTATTTATGATTTTCCAAAATTTGCCCAGGGAAGAGCCCAATTCTGGCCGAAAATAAACTCTCATTTTCCATGCCTCATTTCGATTTCCATGGGTTGTAGGTATGTTTTTGGGATGTAATTAAACATGAGAATACATAGTATGAGCTCACACGGTCCACATGACACTAATTGTAAATTTTTAAGAATAGCACAATGCAAATAAACCCATTATTTTCATCCCCCTCTTTATATACTTTTATGGAAATAATGAGGTGAAGCTTATGAATGTCATGAAATGAGTTAGAATTTATGGTGTTATAGCATGCCACCTCCTCTTCTCATTACCACTGACTTTAATTTGCCTTAGAGTAGAACTACAACTAACTTGAAGAGGCGCACTAAGGAGGGAGAAAAGGAAGGAGAAAATCAAGCAAAAAGGATAAAGAAATACCTACTTTTCATGTTCTTCCCTTCACTAATTTTTTTCTCCTCTATCTTCCCATGGTTTTGATGTACCAAACGATGGTGATTTATGGCTACTTCAGTAGAGGGAAGGAAGAGTTTAGAGAAAATTTTGGAAGTCTAAGAAAGCTCACTTGACAAGCTTTAATAAAAGGTATGAAATCATGGCCAAACTTGCTTCTCCTTCATTTTCTCCTTCGGTGTGTGTTTGACCAAACCTAGGGGAACATGTAAGGGATTTAAAATTTGGTACAAGTCCAAAGTTGAAAGAAAATGGGTTTTTGAAGCATGGAGAATCATATGGAACAAATAGAACTTAAAAAGAGGCATTTGGTAGCAAGTTATGGAAATTAGGGTTTTGGTTGCACCTTAAGGAATGTGAAGCTTTATAATGATAGTTTAGCTTATATAAGAGTATAATTGAGTTCACAAGAGACCTAGAAGCTTCATAAGTATCATTTCCCTAAGAAAAACAGATAAAACTCTATGGGTGCTCCATTATGTACAGGTCTCGACCAAGGAGTGTATGTGATACCTAGGGAGAGTTTTCTTTAATTTTAAGGATAAAAATGGCTTAGATATGAATTATAAATGCCAAAGGAACCATTGGTTTGAATTTAGGAACTATATTTTGAAATTTGAAAGTTTAGCTTTTATTATATATAAAGAAGCAACTTAGTGTTAGACTCCTTAATTTGAGTTTATAATGATTCTAATGAGTTTAAATAGACTTATGTGACTTAGGTTGAGTAAGAAATGGGAGTCAAGATGATGAGTTACATGTGTTACTTCATTATGCAACAATACAAAGCCATATGGAAGCCTAGAACTAAAACTAGCTTGTATAAGATTTGTGTAAGGCTAGAGATGGTTCCATTAATGTGTTTGTGTTTTGTTTGATGTGTCTAGGCCAAACAAGTCAGGCCTCTTGATGGTTATGTCGAGCAACTTCAAATAAACTAGGTTGAAAAAGATTTGTAGTATAGAGTGCAATCTAGATCATTTTCCTTAGAAATAGATTTCAATATTCAATTAAACCTCTTAAGTGTAAGAGAGACCTAAAAACTACCTAATTGAAATAAGTTTTACTTGAATTTAACTAGCTAAAATTAGATAGGATTAAATTTTCTAACTACTAACTAAATTGCATAAATTAAAAAGTAAGTGATAGACATATGACTAGCTTTAGGTTTATCCCTTAATATCCAATATCCTCATCCTAATTCAATTATCATTGGTTCTAGTCTAAGAGTTCCTATTTGTATTTATGGCAAGTTATATTGAGTTACCACATAAGATTCAAGACATTAATAATTTGATGTTGAATTGAAACCTCAACTCCATATTGAATCATTAATCCTTGTCATTAGGATCAATGAAAACTTAAATTTAGTAATTAATAAATCAAATTAGCCTCTGAGTTTTCACCCCAGGATGTTTAATTAACTAATTAAATTCCAAGATGTCCTTAAATGTAGCATTCAAGCACACAATCTCTAACATGTATTTCATCAAATACTTTGATTGCATACATGGAAAATTAAAGGTCAATAAAAATTCTAGCACTTAAATTGATCCATAAATCTTGAAAATGCTCTCCTAATTGATGTCTAACTAGCCATCAATTACAAACAACACCATTCCTAATTTATTACAAGCTTAACCAAGCAAATATATGAATAAGAAAAATTCTAGAAAGGAAGGAAGAAAGAAAAAGAAATCTTAGCCAAAATCCCTTGTTAATCTTCATATATTCAAGCTTTAATCCAAGGTCTTCCTCCTAGCTAGCCATAAGTTCATTTAAGCTCTCATTGGAAAAGAATAATAAAAGAGAAAATGGAGAAAATGAGCCATAAATGAATAAAGAATGAATGGATGAATTTTAGAGTACCAATCCACTCTCCGTAAGCCTCTTTTCTTCTTTTCTTGTAGGCCCCTTCCTCTTCATCACGTGTTCTCTTATGTTCCCTTAAATCATGTGTTATGCCTAAGCTTTTTTTTCTTTTCTTCATTCCCATATGAGCTTCATTTGTTGCTTCCTCTTCTAATCACATGGCTCCACCTCAGCCCTTATCACATTATTCATTTAGGTATATAAAAGAAGCTCATGCCTTCTATCTCTCATATCCTAAGCCTTTCTTATGTGTTTTGTAATGTTTTTTTTTTAAATGTTAGAAATGAACCAATTATAAAAAGAAATCCCCTAAATAGAAAGATTTAAGGCAAAATAAAATTAGGACAATAATCAAGAAAATTAAAAATGAGGATACAAGGCTTAAGATGCCTAAAAACTAGAGTCAAAGTAGCTAAATAAAATTACATGAAAACCAATGTCATTTTTGTAATTTTGGGTACTTTTTTAGAAAAACATAAAGGAGAGATCTTTAAATAGAAAATTTGAGTTTCTTGAGATTTTTAAAGGCCCTAAAAACCATAGAAACCCCTAAAATGATTAAAACCCCTTCGGTTTATGTTTTAGAGTATCAGTTGACTAAAATTTTGACCGATTCATTCGAGAAGGTTTTAAATCTAATTTAGGTGAAACCAAAAGCATTTTATGAATTAGAGGGCCTAAATTTTATGATGGAAATGATAGTTCTCAAAAAAGAGTTGAAATGAGCCCAAATGGAAGAAACCAAGTTGAGGAACTAAATTGTCAAAAAAGTGTTAAATGGACCCCTTCACTCTTATAAAACACGTCCCCCACTTCTCCCTTCTCTTAACCAACTTTAGTTTTACTTCAAACTAGAAGAGAGATTAGCCAAGAGAGATGCACAAGAAAGGAGCAATGGAGGAAGGAAAGACTTGGTAAAAAGTTAAAGATTTCAAGCTTTTTCCATGCTTCTTCCTTTAGCAAACTAGTCCTCCTCTTTCTCCTCACTTCTCCCATGGTTTGGATGATTGAATTGGTGCTATTTTATGGTTAGTTCAATAGGAAGAAAGGAGTTTTCAAAAGCTCTTGGAAGCATAGGGAAGCATCTTGGAAAAGGTATAGGACAAGGTAAATTACTAAGGATGTTGTTGCTTCTTCTTGCTCCTTTTCTCATGGTGAGTTTCAACCAACTCTAAGCTATGTAGGAGGAGATAAATTCTGACCAAAACCAAGGTAGAAGTAAGGGTTCTAAAGTGTTGAAATTAAAAATATGTAATTAGAATTAAATAAGAAGTATTAGAAATTAACTTATGGCAATTAGGGATTTTGTTGCACCTTGGCAAATATAAGGCTTCCTAATGATAATTTAAGTTGTCTAAGAGTGTGTCTGAGTTCTCAAGACATCTAGGAAGCTTCACAAGTGCCAAATCCCTAAAGAAAAGCTAGGAAAATCCATGGGCTCTATAATACCTTAACCTCTTTACCATTAATTAATGTTCCTATGGTATATCCCAATCCATTTCAAGCATATTAGATAACATTTACAAGGATACATATATTTTCATACATGGAAAATTGTGTTATTGGAAGGCACATATATGATTCATGGCTTTAGGGACCATGTGAACTCATCCATATCATTTCTTATCCATAATATATCCATTCAAGTCATAAACATCATCATTTAACTCATGCATCATGGGTTTGAAAGCCATGCCCCAGAAAATTAAAGTTTGCTCTCGAGTTCACCATCACAACTTTCTAGTGTGAACTTTGAAAATTCATAACTAATTTTAAAAAAATTAAAATGACGCAAACCATACCATTATAGAAATCTATAGACATTAACTAATGAGTAAAAATAATTCTAGACCAATGCAGTGGCCTTTAGCCCACAGAAAATAATAGAATAATACTAGAGGTTAAGTTTCATTGTTGATACTATCGTGCAACTTCAAAATTTTGGTTCTCCCTCTACAAACCTTAAATTGTAATGATCTCTATAGCTATGGAAAGCATAGGATGTCTAGTTTATGGCTGTAAACTTTTATGAGCATTGAACTTCATTTGACCCGTGTGTGACATAAAAACATATGCTGACCATATGAACAGTACACATACCATTTCTGCATAATTTAGCCAACTTTGAAATATCATAATAAATTCTTTAGAGCTCTAAATTGGATTCTCTTTAGCTCTGTGCAAAGCTCTAGATGAAACTTCTTGGCTAAATTTCTTGAAAAAAATCATTCATTTAGTCACACTTTGGTTCAGCACATATAATGATCACTTTCAAAGTTCAAATTGGTATTTCAAGGCACCAAGAAGCTTTCTTCTCATTCCATAACCACTTGGGTACATCCAAAAGCATAAATATAGCATATAAAAGCATGCCAAATAATCCAAATTACTATGAAGCTAAATCTCACCATACTACATACATTCATACATATGCATACCATGGTGCTAAGATGTCAATCTTCCATGTATACATTCATTTGGCCTCAAGATTGATATACACATCATAAATACACACATTTAAACTTGTCTAAGTGGTTACATCTCATAAACATCATGTGGATGCAATTCTTGACATAAATATGCTATTAAAATGTCTATTTCTCCACTCCTTTGTCAAAGTTCCATGCTTTAAAACATTTGGCTTTCCTTCTTTGGTCCACTTGGCTCACCTAGAAATAATTAGGTACATAGAGGAGAAGAGTGAGTCAAAGAATCTCAATAGTCTTTACCCTTTCAAACATACATAATAGATGCAAATTCAAATCAAAGATTTATGCTTGTCCCTTAGGCTAGTCACGAACGTACATAAATTGTAACACCATATATTTCTAACTCATTTCACAACATTCACATGTTTCACATTCATAATTTCCAGAAAGAGCAAGAAAGGGGAATTAAAATAATGTATTTTTTTACGTTGCGTCTTGTATGAAAAATCTATTCGATGTCACGTGAACCATATGAGCTCATATAACACATTCTCATATTTAATTACATGAATACAACTCATTTGCATCATCAAAAGTAGTCTACATATCAAGGAACTTGAAGGGAAGCATGAAATATACATACATATTTTCAGCCAGATTTTTTCACTTTTCTGTCACAATTTTGAAAAATCATAACTAATTCTAGAAACATCAAAAACATGCATTCTTGACCATTCTAGAAAACTACAGATATCTAATTCATACTAAAAATATTTCCATACCATAACATCCAACACAAAGGATGTTTGACATTCAAAAAGGTCTAGACGTTAGGCTGTCTACTGGTGCTATCACAGATTTCTACAGCAAATTTCAAAAATATCCAATTAATTTCAAAAAACTCTAATCCATATAAATGATATCAATCTAGAAATATGTAGATGTTATCTAGAAGGAAAAAATAACTCTAAACTGGTTCAAGCACCCAGACCTTAAAACTCAATCAAATAACAACTGAGGTCGGGTGAAGTTCCTGATTCTAGACAGATTTTTTGAAAATTCATATCTCCCTCTCTATAAATCCAAATGAGGTGCTTCTAGTTGGAACAAGTCACTGAGAATGTCTAGTTTCTTTTTATAAAATTTTGTGACAATTGGACATCATTTGAGCCCTATGTAATAGATTTCATTTTTAGACCAGTATGAACAGTGACATGACTAAAACCAGAAAATTTTTCAACTTTGAAAATTCATCAAATATCTTATAGACCTCTAAAAATTATATTATTTAACTTTTCAAAAACCTCTCAACAAGCTCTAATTGTATGCCAAATTTCAGCTTAAGAAGAGCTCATTTGGACAAAAAGTGACATAGGTATCTATTATGGTCAATTTTGGCTTCATATGGGATACCAAAATGTCCAAATGGGTTTCCTTGGGGTTTGGCACCTCTTGGGCAAGTCTAAAAGTATAATTAAGACTTGTGTAAACTGTCCAAATGATCCCAAACCTCATGCATCTCATTTCGATTATTCCACTTCCATTCATACATGAAATTCCATAATGTAAAATTGCTATTACATGACTAAAATAAATATTTCCATACATATAACACTAGTTGTCATTTATGCACAATACATTAACATAATTATACATACTCATAACATCATAGGTCATATACAACTAGGGATTTCATCAATTACAATCCATTAGGCCTTAAAATAACAATTTCAAGACACTTCGATGTCATGCTCTCATCTTCAAGATAGTTGGCTTCCATTACCTTGCTTTCTTGGTCCACCTAGCATGTTAGAACATTGGAGAGGAGGGAATGAGATTCAAAAAATCCCAACATCTCATCTTCCATTAAATCATACATAATGGATGTAAACAAGTCTTATAAATGCATGTATGGTCATGTTAACATGTGCAAACATTCATAAGACATTTTCATCATTTGAGAAAGTCATATATAGCATACAGAGGCTTGCCAAGTAAGTGGATTGGCCTCGCCCAATTTCTTGTGGATGTTGGACTTGCCTCACCCATTCTTTAAGAGACTTTTGGACTTAACCATGCTCTTGGGAGTCCATCTTGCTTTTGAAAGACTCTTTGCTTTGTCTCAACTAATTTTAAGGGTTCTTGGCTCATCCTCACTATGGCTAAGGGTTCTTGGCCTCACCACACTTAAACAAATCCAAGTACATATCATAAACGTCATATAAAACATAATATGTCATCATAAAATCATGGCATATGAAATCATACTATCATACTTTTTATGACTTGAAATACATATACACACATTCTAAGACAAGCTAAGTACACATCCATGCATGAGAGAAGGTGGAGAGAGCTACCTTGGAAGCAATTACACACTTTTTTCCCTTGAATCTCCCTTCCTTGCTTCGGCCACACACACAAAAGTGTGGAGAAGATTTCTCTTAGCTTAGACACAATTTATGGAAGCCAATTAGGTTTATGGACTCAATTCTGACACCATACAATTTGCTTAGACACTACCTTAACTATAAACCTCATTATGGTTTTATAATTGCATCTAATGAAGCAACACTCCTCAAATAAATGTTAGGCTCCATTATTTCTTTTTAAATATGATTCTTGACTCATTTTAAGCCTCTTGGAGTCATCACACAATCAAAACCAAGAGCCTAACTATATGTTACTTCTTTAGGTCATAATATAGAACATAAAGCACCAATTCATTCTTTAAACTTCCTAAATTTTTTCCAAGGCTTTCTCTCATATTCAATCATTATATATGACTCAAAAATGAGTTTAGAAAAATTTAAAACTCTCCTTAGCTACCCAAACCCCTTTAGGCCAAGACTAGGAGCATTTTTGGCTTCCATAGAGTTTGGTTTGTTTTCTTAAGGGAAGATGGATATGGGGAGCCTTTTAGGGATCTTAGGAACTTGTTTAAACTCTTATTTAGACCTAGGAATCATCATACAAAATCATATTTTACAATGTGCACTTGAAACCCTAGAAATTATATCTTGAAATCTAATGGCCTTTTGTTAATTCCCTTTGTATATTCTTAATCTCCACACCTTTTTTCCTTAGATTCACTCTTGGTTCTACCTAAAAATCAAATCCTCCTAGGGTTCCTTAGGCTAGGCTTAATGGAGAAGGAAGGAGACCAAAGGTATCAACCATGGGAGGAGAAATTACCTTGTTTTCTTGCTTTTTCTTGCTTGAATCTTGCTTTCTCTAAGCTCCTCTCTTCAAATCCGAAATTTTTCCTAAGTTTCTCCCTTAAATCAGATTTGTAAACTTCATTTTAATCAAAGAAAACAAAGGAGAATGAAGGAAAGCAAGTTTGGATGGAAGAAAGCATGAAAAACTACCAAGAAACCATACCTTAAAGCTTGGATTTCTTCTCTTCTTTTTCCTCCCTTGGTGTGCCTAAACCATAGCTCTCTTCTCTAAAATTGGGTTAGAAAATTTTGAGTCTAAATGAAGGAGAGAGTGGGGCGCCACCTATTTATAGGGGAAGGAGGAAGCATTTTTCAAAATTATCATTTTGCCCTTCGTTTTTGGCATTTTTGTTTCTCCTTCGTTTTAACTCCTTTTTGGAACCATATTTTACATTATAAATTTAGGTTCCCAATTTAGTAAAATGCCTTTGGAATCACTTAAATCAAAGCTAAAACCTTCCTAAATAAATTAGTCAAAGTTTGAGTCAACCGACGGTAGAAAACGTCAGTCAGAGGGGTTTTAACTATCCCAGGGCTTTCCATAGTTTTCAAGGTCTCTAAGATCTCCAAAGAACTCAAAACTTTTATTTAAAAGCCCTCCTATGTGAATTCCAAAATTTACTCAAAATGACGAAAATGCCCTTATGTTTCATCAATCTTTCGTCATAATTCGTTTCTTCATTCTAGCTCTATTTTTCTTTTTGTCTAAACCTGGGATTCTTATTTTTAGGAGTCTAGAATGTTTCCCAAATTTTTTGGGACCTTAACTAATTCATTTTGGGGGACTTTCTTTTGTATCCAGTGAGTTTCATTCATTTACGAAGAAATAGTACATTACGTTTCTCTCGTTTACAGAGAACCAAATGTTACATAAATCATTTTCTTCATCACATAAACTCATACATGTCAAATATAGGCTCTTAAGGGCATTGGTCTAACCTCACCTAACTTTTTAAGGAATTTTGGATTGGCCTCATCCACTTTTAAGGGACTTTTGACTAAGCTTCACTCTTCTTAAGACTTTTGGCTTTATCTTACTCAATCTTAGAAACTTTTAGCTTATTGTCACCTATGTTAAAGGACTTTTGGCATCACCAAACCCATTCAAGCCAAAAGTACATTCATTAACTCATTTCAAGATACATAATGATACCATAGCAAGTAAGCAATAGCTAAAAACATATTTCATAGTTCAAACATACACACAAGCACTCAAAGACAAATAAATATCCTAGGCATGCATATGAGAAAGATTAGAGAGCTACCTTGAAGCAAGAACATCACACTTTTCCCTTGTACTTGTCTTTCCCTTTTTGGCTAAGCTAATAGAATTAGGTGGCACTTAATTCTCTTGGCCTAGACACATCAAATGAGACATGAATCACTCATGGAAATAAGCTTTAGCCTTATGCAAGCTTTATGTAAAGCTACTTTCTCATAAAGTTCCAATATGTCTCCATGCAAGGCATAATGAAGCAACTATTGAAATTCATGATTATGGCTCCATTTTCTCCTTCAATCTAAGTTTCTTGACTCCATTTAGACTCATTGGAGTCATCACAATTTCACAATTTCATTTTAAGGAACCTAGCTATACGTTGCTTCTTTATATCTTATTATGGAGCTTATACCTCCCTCTTACAACCCATGCTTTATAAATTTGCCCCAAGGCTTCCCTTTATGTTCATCTATCACATTTAGTCATTTTTATCCTTAAAACAATTTAAAACACTCCCTAGGTACATGGTTCTGTTTTGGCCGAGATACCCCCTTATCTTGTGCACACATGGAGTTTGCTTCATTCCCTTTAAGGAAATGGCATATGTGAGACTTTCTAGGTGTCTTGAGAACTCATTTATACTCTTAGACAACTTAAATTATCATTAAGAAGCTTTATATTTGCCAAGATGCAACCAAATCTCTAAATTCTATAACTTGCATTTTCAAGCTTACTTTTCAATTCTAATTGTATATTCTTAATCCTTACACTCCATAACCCTTGGTTCCATCAAGAACACATAGAGAAAAACCCTTCATTTTCTCTCTCGAGGCCAAAGCTTAAATGACTTGAAAACATAAGATTTTGCAAATATTTCAAGTCTTACCTTAAAATGAAGCTCTTTTTGCGTAGATTATTTTTCATTGATTGGTTTTTTTGAAAAAAGTTCCTTTTTGGCTTAGGTCAAACTTGAATCTTCAAGTTTTCAAGAAAAGAAAACTACCATTAGAGAGCTCTTAGAGAGAGGAATAACTTTCTTAACTAGTACGGGATGAAACGGGGTTGTTTACTTACCTAAACAAGAGCTTAAACTTTTTCTCTCTCTCCTTCCCCTTAATGTCACACCATAGCTCTTTAAATTTCTAAAAATGGAAGCTTGGAGAAGATGATGAGATGTAATCTTACTTAAGAAGCCTCTTTTACAATTTTTTAAAATGATCATTTTGCCCCTATCCGCCTATTTGTTTTATTTCAACTAAAGTTCAGGTCAACTAACACTCTAAAATGTAAACAAGAGAGGTTTAAATTATTCTAAGGGTTCCTATGTTTTTAGGGCTTCTGAGAATCTTAGGAAACTCAATTTTTCTATTCAAAGTTTCCTCCTTTGAGTTTTCTAAAAAGTGACCAAAATTACAAAAGTGCCACTAGTTTTTGTCGAATTTTATTTAGTTACTCCAACTCTAGTTTTTGGGCATTTTAAGCCTTGTATCCTTATTTTTTATTATTTAAAATTTTTTCTTAACTTTATTTGGCCTTCATATTTCTATTTAGGGGACTACCTTTTATATCTAGTAAGTTTTGTAAATTTACAGAGAAACCAGATGTTATAGGCCCTTCTTGGTGGTAGTGTCTTAACCTAAAGAAGATAAAGCACCTAAAGAGAGTTTTAATTAATTTTAAGGCTAGAAAGTGACTAAATATGATTAATAAACATCAAAAGAAGTATTGGTATGAACTTACAAATCATGATTTGTGAGATGGAGGTTTAGGTTTCTTTTTAAGACATAAAGAAGAAACATAAGTCTAGACTTCTTAAATTGAAATTGTGATGGCTCTAAGGAGTCTAAATAGAGTCAAGAGGCATAAAATGAATGAGAAATTGCAACCAAGATTATGAATTTCAAGGGTTACTTCATTATGTATTGTATGGAACAATAATGGTGTTTTAGAACAAAGTAAGCTTACAAAGAGTTTGTATAAGGCTAGATGTAATATTTTAACCTCTTAGCTATTTTACTATGGTCCCATTATCCATCCCAATGCATATATGGATTAGAGCACAATCATATAGAGAAGCAAGAGATTCTCATGAAAAGGCATTATTCAAATGAGATTATTTACGTTTCGTAAGGTCCCATTTCCTCATTTTATGCTCCATGGATCATGCAAACTTATCAACATCATTTTCTAGTCATAATGCATCCATACAAGTCATACACATCATAATTGACCTCATTCATTTCGGGTTTGAAGCTACATCACACAAAGCTCATGGTTTGCTCTTGGGTTCCAATTTTAGTTTTCTGATACAAATTTTGGAAATTCATAATGAATTCTAGAAAAATTGAAATTAAGCAAACTATACTATTCTAGAAATTTATAGATGTCTACTTTTGACTAAAAATAATTCCAAACCAATGCAGTAGCATTAAGCTACATGAAATCAATGAAACAGTAACATAAGTCAGGCTACATTATTGGTATTATCATGCAACTTCAAAAATTCATATCTCCCTCTACAGAACTCCACATTAGGGGATCTCAGTGGATATGGAAATCTTATGGTGTCTAATTTATGTCTATAAAATTTCATGAGCATTGGACTTCATTTGGCTCATGTGTGACACAAAGAAGAAAACTAACTAAATGAACAATAACCATACCATTTTTGCATAATTTTTCCAATTTTAAAAAATCATGATAAAATCTATAGAACTCTAAATTGAGTTCTCTTTGACTCTATGGAAAGATCTAGATGAGATCTACTTGCTGGAAAATTTCATGGAAAAAATCATTCATTTGGCTATACGTTAGTTCAACTCTCCATTTGGTCAATTTTAAAGTCTCAAATGGCATCTCAAGACATCAAATGGCCTTTTTGGCTTTCCACAATCACTTGGGCAAGTTTAAAAACATAAAAACCATACATAAAAGCATGCTAAATGATTCAAATCACTTTGGAGCTCAATCTCACCTTGCTAAATCTATCTATGCACAAGAACATCAAGTCACATAATGGCAAAAGAGCAGTAAAATCTCACATTCCCATTTATCTAACTTCCATATTGATACACACACTATTTATACATACATTAGAACATGCTCAAGGGTTTACTTCATGTATACATCTCATAATTACACAATTTGACATCAAAATATAATTAAATAAGCCATTTCTCTATCTTGTTGCCATAATCTTACTTCTCATGCTTGTTAGCTTCCCTTTATTTGCCCACTTCACTCACCTAGACGTGGTTAAATATGTGTGGAGGAAGAGTGAGATTCAAAGAATCCTAATAGCTCTTAACCCTTTCAATCATACATAATGGATGTTAAAACATGTCAAAGAATGCATGCATGATATTCAAACAACTAATGAACATGCATAAGGCATTTTCCTTGTCACATAAACTCATACATAACAAGCATAAGCTCTCAAGGGCATTGGTCTAGCCTTACCCATCTTTCTTGGGACTTTTGGATTTGTATCATCCACTTTCAAGAGACTTTTGACTAAGCCTCACTCTTCTTGAAACTTTTGGCTTTGTCTCACCCATTTTTAGGGACTTTTGGCTCATTCTCATCATTGCTAAGGGACTTTTAGCACAACCAAACCCAAGCAAGCCATAATGCAATCATAAACATATTTCAAAAAACATAATGGTATCATAGCATGGGTTAGAAACATTTCTCATACACACGAGCACTCAAAGGCAAGTAAACATCCAAGCTATGCATAAGAGAAAGGTTGAAGAGCTACCTTGAAGTAAAAACATAACACTTTCTCTTGAAATTCTTCTTTCCCTTTTTCAACCAAGCCTTATAATTAGGTGGCCCTTAGTTCTCTTAGCCTAGATACATTAAAAGAGACATAAATCACTCATAGAAATAAGCCTTGGCATCATGCACACTTTATATGAAGCTACTTTGTTCTATGGCTCCATTATGCTTCCATACAAGACTTTATGAAGTAACTAGGAGAATTCATAGTCTTGGCTCCCATTTCTCATTCATTCTAGGTCCCTTGACTCCCTTTTGACTCCTTGGAGTCATCACACATTCATTTTAAGGAGCCTAGCTATAAGTTGCTTCATAATGTCATATTGTGGAGCCTACACCTCTATCTCACATTCCATGACTTCTAATTTTTTCCAAGGCTTCCAATAATGTTCTTCTATCATATTTAGTCTCATTCTTTTGTGTCTAAGTAATTATGACTGGTTATAGTGAGTTATGAATTAGGAATAATTTGTTAGATGTAAGAGAAGCTTTAGATTGCAAAAGAATGTTAGTTTAGCTCGTCTCTGAAATACCCATTTATGTAGGATTTTGAGGAATAGGAGTAAGCAGTGGTTATGCTCTCCTTAGTAGTTGTCTAATCAAGTTTAAGTTCTTGAATCCATTGTGATGCAACAAAATGGTTTATCCTTGATAGATTCGTTAGAGACTCCTACACTCACTTCCAAATGTGTTTTAGTAAGGTGTTAAATTGTGAGTGGTTAATAAGCAATGTGACACTTTTTATCATTCTAAATATTGTATTGCATTATATACTCATTTACTTTGTATGTATATGAATGTTGAGGTAGAAGTGGTTGATATGCTCTCCCTAGTGGTTATCTATTCATGTTTGATATTTTTTGAACCCATTGTGATGTAGCGAAATAGCTTATTCTTGGTGGATCCATTAGAGACTTTTGCACCTGCTTCCATACAAGTCCTTAGAGCTAAAATGGATTTGTTTCAACAAGGCATTTGTAATGTCCAATTTTTGTTAAATGATAGAAATAGATGCATTTTCAAAGCAAGTCTCCCGAAATAAATTAGTTAAGATCCCAAAAAATTTAAGTAATATTCTAAACTCCTAAAAATAAGAACCCAAGCTCAGACAGAAAGAAAAACAAAGCTAGAATGAAGAAACAAAATTTAACAAAAAACTTACAAGACGTAATGACATTTTCATAATTTTGACCAAATTTTGGAATTCACACAAGAGGACTTTTTAAATGAAAGTTTTGAGTTCTCTGAGATTCTCAAAGGCCTTGAAAATCATGGGAAGCACTAAGATAGTTAAAACCTCTCTGATGGACGCTTTCTAAAGTTGATATACCTAAACTTTGACGGATTCGTTCAGAAAGGTTTTAACTCTGATTTGAGTTATTCCAAAGGTATTTTGCTAAATTAGAATCCTAAATTTTATAATAGAAAAGACGGTTCTCAAGAAAGAGCTAAAACAAATTAGAAATGAAAATGCCAAAAATGAAAGGCAAAATGAAAATTTTTGAAAAGTCTTTCTTCCTCCACCTATATATATAGGCCGCCCCACTCTCCCATTCACTTAGCCTAAGGCTCTTATCTTTCTTCTTTACGAATAGGACTGAAGCTCTCCATAGTGAGACACTAGGTCTAATAAAACCCTTTTCTAAGAGTTCCTTTATCTGTTTCTTAAGCTCTGCTAGCTCGGTGGGAGCCATCCTATACAGGGCCTTAAACGAGGCCTTAGACACGGGACTTGCCCCAGGTACAATGTTTATAGGAAATTCTACCTCTCTCTCTGAGGGTAGTCTGCTAATCTCTCTAGGGAATACCTTTGGAAACTCCCTTACTATGGGAATCTCATTTATACTCTCTTCTACCTTAGCCTGAATTGAAAAGAAAACTAGATACCCCTGACAACCATGCCCTAGAGATCTCTCCACCTGAGAGGTGGTCATAATAGATAACTCAGTCCTCATACTAGGCACAATTCCACGCTCAGGTAAAGTAATACATATGTGGCTACAATCTAATGTGCATTATTTTTAGACATCTAGTTTATACCAATGATCACATCAATATCGATAAGGGGCATACAAATCAAATTAAGGGTGGTAAAGCAATGATTAAACTAGATCGCACAATTCAAGCAAGCATGGGAGGTAATGGCTCAATTTTCTGTGCGAGTAGATACATGCAAATCATATGGAAGTATATACATACTCAAACCCAACCTCCTAACACAGTCATATGATATGAAAGAATGACTAGCACCCAAATCAAATAATGCAGTCATAGAAAAATTATTTATTCTAATAATACCTTGAATCAGACTCGGGGACTGGCTAGCCTCCTGCAGTGATAGGGCAAAGACTCTACCCTGGGTCTGAGGTCTGGGAGGAGGAGCCATCTCCTGCTATTGTGTAACCTATGGAAAAGCCTGTGTGCAATCCATGGCCATATGTCCTGGCCTACCACACTTAAAGCATATGTTCTGCCCTGCACAACATAGTCTAGTGCCATGATTCTTGCCACACTGGGGACATGTGATCGGTGTGAGGCTACCTCGGTTGGACTGAGTCCTCCGTCTCTTTCCCTTTTGGCCTCACTAGCCTTTACCACCTCTCCTACTAGTAACTGTAGCCTATGATCCCTCTCTAGGTCTCTTAGGCTCAGGGAAGGGTGGCCTAAAACTGAGGTAGGCTACATCATCTTGAGATTCATCTCTGTCACTTTGCATATTTCCACAAGGGTGTTAAAGTGCCTAATTCTCTGTGGTACTACCCTATCTCTAATCTCAAGGAGCAGGCCTTTCTCTAATCTATCTGCCCTCTATCTCTCATCATCATGTCTTTGTAAATATGAGGAGTATCGGGAGAGCTCTACAAATTTTGCTACATATTGATTCACAGACATCCCTTCTGTCTATTTCAGAAGAATGAATTCTAATTCTTTCTCATCCCTAATTGAACTAGAAAAATATGTCTTGTGGAATACCTGGAAGAATTCCTCCCATGTAATCAGAGTTCCTCGCCTTCAAAATAGGCTCGGTGCCCTTCCACCAATAGTCTATCTCTTTTTGTAACTAGAAAATTGCCATCTTGGCTTTCTGCTTAGACATACACTCCATCACCTCGAAGATTTTCTCTAACTACATAATCTAGGCCTCAGCTTTATCTGAATTCATCTTACCATCAAAGGTGGGAGGCCTGAACTTTCTGAACTGGGTGATAATCTTTCTGGTCAAGGGCTGCTACTGAACTGGAGGTGTCTGAGTTGGTGGAATAGGGGCAACCATCTGTATGTATGGCTGTGGATCTAGGTGAGTTGCCCTTGAATGCTCGGGATGATCTGAGTGTGGAGGTGGCTGAGGAGGAGTAGGTGTAGGGCCCTGACTGTCCTTCTCAGCAAGCCATTCCTGTAACTGCATGATAACGACTTCCTGCTTATCCAGGCGAGCCATAATAGACTGTAGAGTTTCAATAACTGGATCACTAGGGCTAGCTCTATCATCAGTATAACACCATAAAATCTAGCTCATTTCATGTCATTCTTATGCATTATATCATCACATCCATAAAGGAAGTAGAAAAACTCTCTTAAAATAATAAGTTTAATTTCACTGCATCATGTATAAAAATTCTATTTGGTGACACGCGAATTGTGTGAGCTCATACTATATATTCTTATATTTAATTACATCAATATCATTCATTTGCATCATAAAATCATGCTCACAACTCATGGAAACCGAAATGAAACTCAAAATAACCAAGTGTAATTTTGGACAGATTTGGTCCCTTTTCTGACCAAATTTTGAAAAATCATAACTAATTTTAAAAAAATAAAAATCATACAATCTTGACCATTCTGGAAATATATGGATGTCTAATTCACACTAAAAATATGCCTAGGTCATAAAATCCATCATAGAGGGCGTTTGACATCTAAAAAGGTCCAGAGGTCAAACTGCCTCCTAATGTTGTCACAGATTCTGTAGCAAACTTTAAAAATATCTAATTAATTCCAAAAAAATATAATCCATATAAATGATACCAATATAGAAATTTGTGGATGTTAAATAAAGGAAAAAAATATTTCCAAATCAACGTAGATAACTCAAATCTCAGAATTCAATAGAACAGTAACTCAGGTCAGGTAAGGGTCTTGATATTAGATAGAATATTCAAAAATTCATATCATCACCTATAGACCTCTAAATGAGGTGCTTCTAGTTGGTAAAAGTCACTATGAATGTCTAGTTTCTTTGCACAAAATTTCATTACAATTGCACACCATTTGAGCCCTGTGTGATAGAATACATTTTCAGACTAAATGAATAGTGTAGCATACTAAAATTAGAAAATTTGCCAATTTTGAAAAATCATAAAATATTCTGTAGACCTCCAAAAATTATGATCTTTAGCTTTCCAAAAATCTCTCAAAAAGATCTAAATTTATTCCAAATATTAGATTAAGAAAAGCTCATTTGGCCAAAAGTGACATAGGATTCCATTATGGTCATTTTGGCTCCATATGGGATACCAAAGTTGCCAAATGGATTTTCCTTGGTCTTGGCACCTTTTGAGTAAGTCTAAAAGCATATTTAAGACTTGTTTTAGTTGCTCAAATGGTCCCAAACCTCATGTATCTCATTTTGGCCTCTTCATCTATACTTTTACATATTTACATCAAACTTTCAAATTGCATACTTTGGCATTACATACCCAAATTCTATTCTAGAGTTCATACATCATATCTATACATTTATACATCACATAATATCACAATTACACATGTCTCAAAGATCATATGTCATTTACAATAATAATATACATCATTATGGTTCATTATGGCTTTAGAAGGTAAATGCTAGACATATGGATGTCAATCTTCTTCCTTCAATGTTGTTGGCTCCTATTACCATATCCACTTAGTCCATCTAGCATATTAGATCATTGGAGAGGAGGGAATGAGATTCAAAGAACCCCAATAGCTCATCTCTCATTCAATCATACATAATATATGCAAAGCAAGCCTTAAAAATGCATGCATAGATATCATAGAAGTTATGAACATTCAAGAAGCAAGCTTGGCATGTGAACAAGTCATACAAAACATTCAAGAGCTCACCAAGTGTTTGGATTGGCCTCACACTTTTCCTCATGGATTTTGGACTTGCCTCACCCATTCTTTAAGAACTTTGGACTTAACCATACTCTTAGGAGCCTACCTTATTTTCGAGAGACTCTTTACTTTGTCTCAACCAATTTTAAGGGTTCTTGGCTTATCCTCACCATGGTTAAGAGTCTTGGCCTCTCCACACTCAAGCAAGCTCATAGAAACATCATACACTCATTTGAAAGCATAACATGTCATCATGAAATCATGAAATATAAAATCATGCTAGCATACTTTTCATGGCTTGAAAATACACATACATATATTATAAGACAAGCTAAACACACATCCATTCATGAGAGAAGGTGGAGAGAGCTATCTTGCACATAATCACACACTTTTTCCTTGGATTTCAAACCTCCTCTTTCGGCCACACATCCATAAACTTGTGGAGATGATTTCTCTTGACCTAGATACAATTTATGGAAGCCAATTAGGTTCATGAAACAAACTCTAAGGTCATACAACTTACTTAGATACTAGATTGCTCTATAAGTTCCACTATGGACCATAAATACACCTAATGAAGCCTAATGAAGTAACACCCCTCAAATAATTTCTAGGCTCTATTCTTTCCATTCAAATATGATTCTTGACTCCTTTTAAGCATCTTGGAGTCATCACACCATCAAAACAAAAGGCCTAACATCATGTTGCTTCTTTAGATCATAATATGGAACCTAAGATACCAAATCACTTTCTATGAGTTCTAAATTTTTTCCAAGGCCTCCCCTCATTTTCATTCATCAAATATGACTCAAGAATGGCTTTAGAAAAATTTAAAACTCTCCCTAGCTATGAGAACAAGCTTTGGCCGAGACTATGCATGGTTTTGGGTTCCTTGGAGTGTGCTTTGTTTCCTTGAAGGAGGAAACTTATGGAGAGCATCTTAGGGGTCTCAAGAACTCATTTAAAGTCTTAATTAAACCTAAAAATCATCACACAAAATCAGAAATTTGGAAGGAACATTAGAAACCCTAGAATTTGCATCTTGAAATCTAATAGTTATTTTGTTATTTTCTTTGCATATTCTTGTTCTTCTCAATCAAATCCTAAGATTCATGCTTGGTTGGGCTTGAAAATTATATCCTCCTATAGCTCATAGGGTTAGGCAAAATGGAGAAGAAGGGTGATGGAAGATATCAACCATAGGATGCAATTTTACCTTGTTTCCTTGCTTAGTTTGGCTTGAATCTTGTTTTCTCCAAGCTTCTCTCTTCAAATCCAAAATTTTCCTTGAATTTCTCCCTTGAATCCCGACGTTGGAAAACGTCCACCGGAGAAAATTTAACTATTCCGGAGCTTCCCATAGTTTTCAGGGCCTCTAAGAACTCTAGAGAACTTAAAACTTTCATTTAAAAAGCCCTCCTGTGTGAATTCCAAAAATTACTCAAAATTACAAAAATGCCATTACATTTCGTAGGTTTTTTATGAAATTTTGTTTCTTCATTCTAGCTCTATTTTTCCTTCCCGTCTGAGGCTAGGATTCTTATTTTTAGGAGTCTAAAATGTTGCTCAAATTTTTCAGGACCTTAACTAATTCATTTTAGAGGACTTGCTTTAAAAATGAATTCGTTTATGTCGTTTAAGGAAAATTGGACATTACAATCAGCACGAGCCTCTCTAGAGGGCTAACCTCTCCTAGTGTTCACCATCTTACTGAAACATCATAACAAACTTTAACATAAAAAAAGGGAACACTTCCACCATCAAACACACTCAATTCATCCATAAACAAGCTCATGCACATCTAGGCAACTCATAAACACAAGCCACAACCCATATCAAAAGCCTGAACCTTTGTTCTGATACCAATAAATGTAACACCATATATTTCTAACTCATTTTATGACATTCCCATACTTTACATCATCAATTCCATGAAATAGTAAGAAAAAGAGATTAAAAATAATACATTTCTTTGCGTTACATCATGTGTAAAAATTTCATTCGGTGTCACGTAGATTATATGAGCTCATACAACACATTCTCATATTTAATTACATGAATAAAACTCATTTGGATCATCAAAAGTGGCCTACATCTCAAGGAACTCGAAGGGATGCATGAAATATACATATATAATTTTGGCCAGATTTGTCCTCATTTCTATCACAACTTTGGAAAATCATAACTAATTTTAGAAAAATATAAATTATGTATTCTTGGCCATTCTGAAAATCTTCACATGTTTAATTTATGCTTAAAATGTGTCTAAACCATAACATCCTACACATAGGACATTTGACATTTGAAATAGTCCAGAGGTCAAGCTGTCCACTGGTGCTGTCACCGAATTCTACAACAAATTTCAAAAATATCCAATTAGATTCAAAAAAATCTAATCTATATAAATAATACCAATATAGAAAGCTGTGGATGTTAGCTAGAGGAAAAAAATAACCCAAGCTGGTTCAGTAGGCCCAGACCTCAAAACTCAATCAAACAGTAACTGAGGTCTGGTGGAGTTCCTGATACTGGATAGATTCTTTAAAAATTCATATCTCCCTCTCTAGACATCTAATGAGGTGATTCTAGTTGTTAAAAATCACTGGGAATATCTAGTTTCTTTGTACAAAATTTCATGGCAATTGGACATCATTTGAGCCCTGTGTGACAGATTTCATTTTTGGACCTGAATGAACAGTGACATGACCAAAACCAGAAAATTTGCCAACTTTGAAAATTCATCAAGTATTTTCTAGACCTCCAAAAATTATGTTTTTTAGATTTCCAAAGAGCTCTCAAAAAGCTCTAATTGCATGCCAAATTTCAGATTAAGAAGAGCTCATTTAGACAAAAGTGACATAAGGTTCAAAATTGGTCTATTTTGGCTCCATATAGGATACCAAAATGTCCAAATGGCTTTCCTTAGGGTTTGGCATCTCTTGGGCAAGTCTAAAGGCATAATTAGAACTTGTGTGAATTATCCAAATGGTCCCAACCCTCATGCATCTCATCTTGGCCATTTCATGCACACATATACACAATTCCATAAACTCATTCAAGAAGCCACATTGTCCATACATACTCAATTTGCATTCTAGCTGTCACATAATACATGCTCCTATTTCAACATGACATATTATCGTAATTACATATGTTCCAAAGGTCATAGACTATATACAACAATAATTTACATTATTAGACATCATTATGGCTTTAAAAAGCAAAAACTATACATATTGGTGTCAAGCTCTTTTCTTCAAGGTGGTTAGCTTTCATTACCTTGTCCACTTGGTCCACCTAGCATGTTAGAACATTGGAGAGGAGGGAATGAGATTCAAAAAATCCTAACAACTCATCTCCCATTCAATTATACATAATGGATGCAAACAAGTTTTATAAATGCATGTATGGTCATGTTAACATGTGCAAACATTCGCAAGACATTTTCATCATTTAAGAAAGTCATATATAGCATACAAAGGCTTGCCAAGCAAGTGGATTGGCCTCATCCAATTTCTTATGGATGTTGGACTTGCCTGACCCATTCTTTAAGAGACTTTTGGACTCAACCACGCTCTTGGGAGTCCATCTTGCTTTTAGGAGACTCTTTGCTTTGTCTCAACTAATCTTAAGGGTTCTTGGCTCATCCTCACCATGGCTGATGGTTCTTGGCCTCACCATATTCAAGCAAACCCAAGCACATATCATAAACATCATATAAGAACATATTATAACATCATGGCACCATGGAATCAAAGTCATGCTAGAACACTTTTCATGGCTTAAAAATACACATACACATATTCAAAGACAAGTAAAGCAAATAATCATGCATGAGAGAAGGAGGAGTGAGCTACCTTGTACACAATCACACACTTTTTCTCTTGAATCCAAGCTTCCTCTTTCGGCCACACACACAAAAGTGTGGGGATGATTTCTCTTAGCCTAAACATAATTTATAAAAGCCAATTAAGTTCATAAACTCAATCCTAAGGCCATACAATTTGCTTAGACACTACTTTGACCTATAAACCTCATTATGGTTCTATAATTATACCTAAAGAAGCAACACCCCTCAAATAAATTCTAAGCTCCATTCTTTCTTTTCAAATATGATTCTTAACTCCTTTTAAACCTCTTAGAGTTATCACACAACCAAAACCAAGAGCTTAACCATATATTATTTTTTTAGGTCATAATATGGAACATAAATTTTTTCTAAGGCTTCCTTTCATATTTATTCATCATATGTGACTCAAAAATAGGTTTAGAAAAATTTAAAACTCTCCCAAACTATAAGAAGCTCTCTTGGCTGAACCTATGTTAGGTTTTTGGCTCTATGGACTTTACTTTGTTTTCTCAAGGGCGGAAGCACATAGGGAGATTTCTAGGGATCTTAGGAACTCATTTAAATTCTTATTTAAGCCTAGTAATCATTATACAAAGTCAAATTTTACAAGGTGCAATTGAAACCCTAGAAATTGTGTCTTGAAATTTAATAGCTTTTTGTTAATTTCCTTTGCATATTCTTAATCTCTACACCCTTTTTCCTTAGATTCACCCATGGTTCTACCTCAAAACCAAGTCCTCTTAAGGTTCCTTATGTTAGGAAAAATGGAGGAGGGGGGAACCAAAGGTAGCAACCATAGGAAGAGAAATTACCTTATTTTCTTACTTTTCTCACTTGAATCTTGCTTTCTCCAAGCTCCTCTCTTCAAATTCAAAATTTCCCTTAAGTTTCTCCCTTAAATTAGATTTGTAAACTTCATTCTAATTAAAGGAAATAAATGAGAATGAAGGAGAGGAGGTTTGGATGGAAGAAAGCATGAAAAACTACTAAGAAACCATACCTTAAAGCTTGGATTTCTCCTTCTTCTTGTGACGACCCTAATTTCTAATCATCATAATTAAGGTTAAACACGCGATTAATCATCATAGGTTATGAAAATGTGAAAAAATTTAAACCTTAAGGTGATTAGAGTCATCATTCATATGATTACATACACTTATGTTCATAAGGGAATTAAACATCCATTTATAAGCCTTGGATTCTATTACTCATCAATTATAACTCATCCTAATGACTCTAGATCATCCCTTGTGATTAACATATGGAAAACCAAGGTTTTCTAGTTAACATAAGTGTTACAGCATGTTCACCACGGCCAATTCCTTTTTTTTTGACCCCTTTCTTCATCACTAATTTTGCCGCGGCGAGTTGGACCTTCGCCGCGGCCAACCTACATGGCACCGCAGCGAAGAAGCCTCCTGGAACTTCCTCGTTCGCCTCTCGATATTGGCCGCGGCCAATTCCTCCTTCCGCCGCGGCCAATTCCTTTCTGGAATGCCGAGGACATTTTCCTCAAAGTTCGCTGTGGCCAATTCCTCTCTGGACGACTCCCAGTTTGACCTCTCACATTTCACCACGGCGAATTCCTCTCTGGCACTCCCCCTGGGCAACTTCACCTCTATTGGCCGCGGCTAACTCTATTTTAGCCGCGACGAAGTACCTTCTGGTCCTACACTCCGAAAATCTGGACTTATACTCTCCTTTCTCCCTCCAATCTCACCCTAGGGCCCCTCTACCTTAATTGTGGGGCTCAAATAGCTTTCCTTAGCCTAATTTATCTGACTAATCTATCCTCTCTAATTCAAGATTCAAGGGTCATTTCCTTTCCTCTAATTACCCTATATTAGCAAGTCCATTTATCAGCAATTTGTAAAATAACAATAACAAGAGTTCATGAACTATCAATAGATATCACTTATGTCAAGATTACATCTCCAATAATAAGCTACATCAAAGTTCAACAAGGCTCATTGTAGATAACATAAATCCATACATCAATTACCAATTTAAAGTAATGCCTGCTCCTCAATAAGTACACATTATATTATCAAAATACAAACTCCTACACTTGGCAATACAGATACATGATGATGTTATACAAGACTTAACAAAATTAGCATCTACTCTATTACACTCAGACCAAGTGTAACTCCCCACACTAGGCCTCAGCTCATGGATGTTCATCAACTTGCTTGCCCTTATCCTTACCCGAGGAACCTTCACCTGAAATTGTAATCCCATAAAATGGGGTGAGATAATAATCTCAGTAACTAAGGAAATTCCATCATATAATCCAGTTTAATTAACATATATCCGTGAATCAAAATCATATCTATCATCTCAGCAAATGAAACAATTAGGCTATCATGATCACTATCCCATACTAGTAATCATATTTTAACATGTTAAAGGCCATTAATACTGGGAGAGGCCCGTCCACGGCACCTACTCCCTCTTGAGCACAACTAGGGCTCAGTGCATCTGGGGTTTGATCATAACCCGATGCCCGATCGAAGCACATGCACGGGTGGCAGCCGCACCACAGCTCCACCATGAACTCATAAGGTCCAATCACCATACAGTAGATAGCCAACTAATTCATTCAACATTTCAAATCATTCATATACAGCAAGTATGAAATTTAAACTGACATATGCATGGAATTAATGTAAACCCCGGTTACCTCACTTGTAGACAAATTTGCAACAGCCACCAATGGTACAGAGTCTCCCTATAATCATAGCATCAGATAATTACTACTCTAATTCATCATTAACAGTTACAACAAGTACCCAAGAAATTTAAATGCTATTAACTACCTTAAGAATACTTACCTAGCCACCACAAATCATAAATTCGGATTAAAGTGTCCTCTACCAGAAATCTCAATATTCCACCCAAAATCCTAAGCAAATTCGTACAAAATTAATACCCATAATATAAATCAGCTATGGAAGTCTCAAACCAATAAAGAAAGCATCAAAATGGGGGGTTTAACTCACCTAATACTAGCCCTAACCTCAACCTACAAATTTCACCAAGAAAATCCCCAAACACCCACATTTCAGATTTTGGATATGATGAAATTACTCCAAATGAAAAACTAATCAGACTAAATTAAAGAGAAAGATGAAGGGATTAAGTTGTATAACTATTACCTTGGCTAAATCTTGCTCCAAATGTGAGAAAATATGGATTTATGCTAAGAACCCTAGCCTCTCCTCCTCACCTCTGAATTTCTTGTGTTTTTTGTGTTTTGCTGAAGGGGGGAGGTGGCTGGTCAGTTTTTAGGGTTTTTGTGGAGTTAAGTTGGGTCAAGGGATGGGTCATAGGTTGCTCCAAGCCCAACTCCTAATGAGCTCCAAATTTTTAGCTTTGTTAGGCCAGTTTTTAAGTGTTGGGCTGCAGAATTTTATTGGGCTAGTTTTATATATTAGGTTGCTAAAGTTTAATGGGATTTGGACCAAGTTTGAAGGGCTTAAGGGTTTAGATTTGCACCTAACTCATTAGGCCTCCATTAGGCTCTCATCATGATCTATTAATTTAGGCCTAGATGAAATTTCTATCCCAATTAATTCTCAAACCCATGTTAACAATTTATCTCTCTAAAATTTTCATTCACTAACTTGCCCAATTATCCTCTATTAATTATTCTTAATTACTCTAAATCCATGATAAACACCTTAATTAATTTTGGGGTGTTACATTCTCTCCTCCTTTTAGAAATTTTATCCTCAAAATTAGACAAACCTTACTCAAATAATGCAGGATAATCCTTCCTCATTGCTTCTTCTGTTTCCCAAGTTGCTTCATCCGGAGTAAGTCCCTTCCATACTACCTTTACCAGGAGGATGTCCTTATTACGCAGCTGTTTGACTTTTGAGTCCACAATCCTTTCCGGTTCAACCACATAGGACAAATCATCTTGTAGATACACATTCTCATGCTCAATGACATGCAAAGGGTCCGGGTGGTTCTTTTTCAGTTGGGACACATGGAACACATCATGTAATCTGGCCAGGTTTGGAGGTAAAGCAACTCTATAGGCCACGGGTCTTATCCTTTTAAGGATTTGGAAAGGACCAAGATAACGAGGACTGAGCTTTCTTGTCCTGATAGACCATCCTACCCCCGTCACCAGAGTAGCCTTAAGGAACACATGGTCTCCTACCTCAAATTGTAAGGGTCTCCTTCTCTTATCTACATAACTCTTTTGCCTACTCTGGGTAGCCAACAATTTCTTTCTGATGAGTTCTATCTTGTGGGTGGTTTGGTCCACTATGTCTGGACCTAAGAGACTCCTCTCACCCAACTCTACCCAACACAAGGGTGACTGACACTTCCTCCCATAAAGTGCCTCAAATGGTGCCATTTGGATACTGGAATGGTAACTATTATTATAAGCAAACTCAGCTAAAGGCAAGTACACATCCCAACTCCCTTTCAATTCTAGCACACTAGCTCTCAGCATGTCCTCAAGAGTTTGAATGGTCTTCTCAGTCTGTCCATCAAACTGAGGATAATAGGCAGTGCTAAAGTTAGACTAGTACCTAAAGCTTCTTGTAGAGACTGCCAAAATTTTGATGTGAATCTTAGGTCTCTATCTGACACAATGCTATTAAGGACACCATGTAACTTTACAATCTCCCGAACATACAGTTGAGCTAGTCTATCAAGAGGATAAGTAGCTCTAATAGGTAGAAAGTGGGCAGACTTCGTTAACCTATCCACAATCACCCAAATAGTATCATAACCCAAGGATGTTCTCGGCAAACCCATCACAAAATTCATAGATATACTATCCCATTTCTATTCCAGAATCTCTAAAGGGTGTAACAAACCTGCGGGTCTTTGGTGTTCAATCTTAACCCTCTGACAAATTAAACATCTAGCAACAAACTCTGCTATGTCCGACTTCATCCCGGGCCACCAAAAGCTTTTCTTAAGATCCCTATACATCTTAATGGTGCCTGGATGAATGGTGTACTGACTCTTATGAGCTTCTGATAACACTGTTTCTCAACTCTTCATCCTTGGATATGCACACTCTACCCTGATATCTCACCAAGCCATCTTCTGATAGGTCAAAATCCTTGACCTCACCACTACCCAGTTACTCTCTAATTCCTCCCCAGTAGGCATCTAACTCTTGGGCCTCTTTAATCCTTTTTCTAAGGTCATTTTCTATCCTTAATTCTCTCAAAAGAAGACTACTAGGGTTCATTGAAATTGATAAATTCAAATCTCTCATCTCCTCAATCAACCTTTGCTCTCTAAGCATCATCATTGCCATGTGAATGGATTTCCTACTCAAGTCATCGGCGACTACATTCGCCTTCCTCGGATGATACTTTAAGGAGAAATCATAGTCCTTAAGAAATTCCATCCACCTCCTTTGCCTCATGTTTAACTTCTTTTGGTCAAACAAGTATTTCAAACTTTTATGATCACTATATACCTCAAATTGGGCACCATAGAGATAGTGCCTCCAAATCCTAAGGGCAAAAACTACAGCCGCTAGCTCCAGGTCATGGGTGGGATAATTTTCCTCGTGGGGTCTAAGTTGTCTAGAAGCATAGGCTATCACCCTACCTTGTTGCATTAAGACACACCCTAATCCCTTCTTAGAAGCATCACTATAGACTGTGAATGTCTCTTTAGGGTCAGGCATCACTAACACAAGTGCGGTGGTAAGCCTATCCTTAAGCTTCTGAAAGGCATTCTCACACTTAGCATCCCACACAAATGGTTGGTCCTTCCTAGTTAATTTCGTCAAAGGCATGGCTAACTGAGAAAATCCCTTAATGAATCTTCTATAGTAGCCAGCTAGACCTAAGAAGCTACGGATTTCAGTCACCATTTTGGGTCTCTCCCAAATTAGTACTGCTTTTACCTTGCTAGAATCTACCGCTACCCCTTGTTCCGATATCACATGACCTAGGAATTTGACCTCCCACAACTAAAACTCACACTTGCTCAACTTAGCATACAACTGATGCTCTCTCAAGGTTTGAAGAACTATCCTAAGATGCTCTTCATGCTCTTCACTACTTTTAGAGTAGATGAGGATGTCAACAATGAATGCTACCACAAACCGGTCAAGATAAGGCCTAAAAATCCTATTCATGTAATCCATGAAAATGGCAGGGGCATTGGTTAACCCAAAAGGCATAACTAGGAATTCATAATGGCCATATCGAGTCCTAAAGGCCGTTTTAGGTACATCCTCAGCCTTGACTCTAAGTTGGTGATATCCCGATCTAAGGTCAATCTTTGAAAAGACCGACGCTCCAGCTAACTGGTCAAGTAAGTCATCAATTCTAGGCAAAGGGTATTTATTCTTGACAGTCGCTTGGTTCAATTGCCTATAGTCAATGCAAAGTCTAAGGCTACCATCCTTCTTCTTGACAAATAGCACTAGTGCTCCCCATGGGAACACACTTGGCCTAATAAACCCTTTCTCAAGTAACTCTTCTAATTGACTCTTTAACTCAACCAACTCAGCAGGCGCCATTCTATACGAGGCCTTAGAGATTAGACCAGTACCGGGTACCAAATCAACAGAAAACTCTAGCTCTCTCTCTAGAGGTAATCCACTAAACTCCTTAGGAAAAACCTCAGGAAACTCTCTAATCACAGGTATATCCTCTATCTCATCATCAACTTCAACATGCAATGAAAAGAATACTAGAAACCCTTGGCATCCACACCTAAGGCACCTCCCGGCTTAGGCGGCCGACACACAAGTAAGCACAGTCACAGGACAAGTTTCAAGTATATTTGTAGGTAAGGAAACAGTCTTACGGTTGCAGTCAAGTATCACATTATTAGCAGACAACCAGTCTATACCAATAATTACGTCAAAATCACATAAAGGGATACAAATCAAGTCAAGGGTAGTACAACGACTATCCAATTGTATAGTATAATTTAAGCATACATCAGATGTAATCATAGAATATCTAGTAGGGGTGGAGACAGACAATTTAAATGGCAACAGGCTAATTTTAAGACCCAGACGCTTAATACAATCATATGAGATGAATGAGTAGGTTGCACCCAAGTCAAACAATGCATCTACGACATGATTATGGACAAGTAAAGTACCTCGGATCAGGCTAGGGGATCTACTAGCCTCTTGCTGCGTAAGTGCAAACACTCTTCCTTGGATTAGTGGCTTAACTGATGAGGCCGACTCACGTGACACTGTGCAAGTCCGCGCATAGTATCCCGGCTTTCCACAATTGTAACACATTGGACATGGCCCATTCCCATGGTTCTTCCCACATTTGGCACAAGTGGGTGGGGCACTCATTGCGCTTCTTGGTGGTCCCATACTTCTTCTTTAAGGGACATTTCTTGGGGGTGGTCTCCTACCCCAAGAGCCACTCCCACTATTAGCCCCTTTCTTGCTTCCACCCCTAAAGGGCTCCATGCCCCGGTCACGTTTTCCTTCTAGGGTCTTCTTTCTCTTGGCCTCACTCTCCATCATGGCCCTCTCTGTCACTCTACACTTCTCTACTAATTCATCAAAGTTGCGGATTTGTAGAGATACAATTTTATCCTTGATCTCTAGTCTCAGGCCTCTCTCAAATTTCTCTGCTTTCCAGGGCTCATCGTCAAACCTTTTCAAGTAGGAGGAGAAGCGAGACAACTAAATGAATTTGGCCGCATATTGGTCTACATTTATATCCCCTTGCTCAAGGAAGTTAAACTCAGCTTCCTTGTCGGCCCTCACTAATGGTGGGAAGTATTTGCTTTCAAATACCATTTGAAAGCTCTCCCTGGTCAAGGGTATCTCCCTTGTGATCAACAATCTGGAGGCATTCCTCCACCAATGCTCTGCCTCACCTTCCAACTTGTAGATGACCAGCTTTGCCTTTTGTTCGGTGGTGCAAGTCATAACCCCAAAGATTTTCTCTAATCGCATTAGCCACCTCTCGGCTTTCTCCGTGCCTAACTCCCCTAAAAACGATGAAGGATCAGTTTTTCTAAATTTGGACAACACCACAGAGAGGTCACCTTCCTCCCTTGAGTGTCCCACACCAGGGTTATGACCAGCCCCCACACAGTTGTCCATTGGCAACTCCTGATTTGGCTTATTCATATTTTCATGTAGCTGTTGCAGCACTTGTACAGTCGCTGCATGAGCCTCGGCTTGCTCTTGAAGCCGGTCAGTCATCGCCCACACTGTGGTTTCATGGGCCTCTGCTTATTCTCTCATACGGTTGGCCATTGCAGCCATAGCCTCTTGTATCTCTCTTAACATTTCGGTTGTTTCTCTACGGGTAGCCATCTAACTCTTTAATGCTACAAGCACAACCACAAGCATCCCCCATTAAGCTACAGCCCAAGGCAAACAAAACACACTCCACCCATGGCAGATATATGTATAGGTATGAGAGTTATCATCAGGTCATAATGTTCCTATTCCTATCATGCATGCATCATGATTGCCAAGTTTTCTAACAACAAAGATATAAATCAACACATTAGCCTGAACCATTGCTCTGATACCAACTGTGATGACCCTAATTTCTAATCATTATAATTAAGGTTAAACACGCGATTAATCATCATAGGTTATGAAAATGTGAAAAAATTTAAACCTTAAAGTGATTAGAGTCATCAATCATATGATTACATACACTTATGTTTATAAGGGAATTAAACATCCATTTGTAAGCCTTGGATTCTATTACTCATCAATTATAACTCATCCTAATGACTCTAGATCATCCCTTGTGATTAACATATGGAAAATCAAGGTTTTCTAGTTAATATAAGTGTTACAGCATGTTCGTCGCGGCCTAATTACTCTTAGTTGCAGCCAAATCCTTTCTGTTTTACCCCTTTCTTCATCACTAATTTTGCCGCAGCGAGTTGGACCTTCGTCGCGGCCAACTTACATGGCGCCACGGCGAAGAAGCCTCCTAGAACTTCCTCGCTCGCCTCTCGATATTGGCCGCGGTCAATTCCTCCTTCCGCTGCGGCCAATTCCTCTCTGGAATGCCGGGGACATTTTCCTCAAAGTTCACCGCGGCCAATTCCTTAATTCGCTGCGGCTAATTTCTCTCTAAACAACTCTCAGTTTGACCTCTCACATTTCGCCGAGGCCAATTTACATTTCACCGCAGCGAATTCCTCTCTGGCACTCTCCCTAGGCAACTTCACCTCTATTGGCCGCGGCCAACTCTATTTTAGCCGCGACGAAGTACCTTCTGGTCCTACACTCCGAAAATCTGGACTTATACTCTCCTTTCTCCCTCCAATCTCACCCTAGGGCCCCTCTACCTTAATTGTGGGGCTCAAATAGCTTTCCTTAGCCTAATTTATCCGACTAATCTATTCTCTCTAATTCAAGAGTCAAGGGTCATTTCCTTTCCTCTAATTACCCTATATTAGCAAGTCCATTTATCAGCAATTTGTAAAATAACAATAACAAGAGTTCATGAACTATCAATAGATATCACTTATGTCAAGATTACATCTCCAATAATAAGCTACATCAAAGTTCAACAAGGCTCATTGTAGATAACACAAATCTATACATCAATTACCAATTTAAAGTAATGCCTGCTCCTCAATAAGTACACATTATATTATCAAAATATAGACTCCTACACTTGGCAATACAGATACATGATGATGCTATACAAGACTTAACAAAATTAGCATCTACTCTATTACACTCAGACCAAGTGTAACTCCCCACACTAGGCCTTAGCTCATGGATGTTTATCAACTTGCTTGCCCTTATCCTTACCCGAGGAACCTTCACTTGAAATTGTAATCCCATAAAATGGGGTGAGATAATAATCTCAGTAACCAAGGCAATTCCATCATATAATCCAGTTTAATTAACATATATGTATGAATCAAAATCATATCTATCATCTCAGCAAATGAAACAATTAGGCTATCATGATCACTATCCTATACTAGCAATCATATTTTAAAATGTTAAAGGCCATTAACACTGGGAGAGGCCCGTCCATGGCACCTACTCCCCATTGAGCACAACCAGGGCTCAGTGCATCTGGGGTTTGATCATAACCCGGTGTCCGATAGAAGCACATGCATGGGTGGCAGCCGCACCATTGCTCCACCATGAACTCAAAAGGTCCAATCATCATACAGTAGATAGCCAACTAATTCATTCAACATTTCAAATCATTCATATACAGCAAGTATGAAATTTAAACTGACATATGCATGGAATTAATGTAAACCCCAGTTACCTCACTTGTAGACAAATTTGCAACAGCCACCAATGGTACAGAGTCTCTCTATAATCATAGTATCAGATAATTACTACTCTAATTCATCATTAACAGTTACAACAAGTACCCAAGAAATTTAAATGCTATTAACTACCTTAAGAATACTTACCCAGCCACCACAAATCCTAAATTCAGATTAAAGTGTCCTCTACTAGAAATCTCAATATTCCACCTAAAATCCTAAGCAAATTCGTACAAAATTAATACCCATAATATAAATAATCTATGGGGGTCTCAAACCAACAAAAAAAGCATCAAAATAAGGGGGGTTTAACTCATCTAATACTAGCCCTAACCTCAACCTACGAATTTCACCAATAAAATCCCCAAACACCCACATTTTAGATTTTGGGTATGATGAAATTACTCCAAATGAAAAACTAATCAGACCAAATTAAAGAGAAAGATGAGGGGATTAAATTGTATAACTATTACCTTGGCTAAATCTTGCTCCAAATGTGAGAAAATTTGGATTTATGCTAAGACCTAGCATCTCCTCCTCACCTCTGAATTTCTTGTGTTTTTTGTGTTTTGCTGAATAGGGGAGGTGGCTGGTCAGTTTTTAGGGTTTTAGTGGAGTTAAGTTGGGTCAAGGGATGGGTCATGGATTGCTCCAAGCCCAACTCCTAATGGGCTCTAGATTTTTAGCTTTGTTGGGCCAGTTTTTAAGTGTTGGGCTGCAGGATTTTATTGGGCCAGTTTTATACATTAGGTCGCTGAAGTTTAATGGGATTTGGGCCAAGTTTGAAGAGCTCAAGGGTTTGGATCTGCATCTAACTCTTTAGGCCTCCATTAGCCTCTCATCATGATCTATTAATTTGGGCCTAGATGAAATTTCTATCCCAATTAATTCTCAAACCCATGTTAACAATTTATCTCTCTAAAATTTTCATTCACTAACTTGCCCAATTATCCTTTATTAATTATTCTTAATTACTCTAAATCCACGATTAACACCTTAATTAATTTTGGGGTGTTACACTTCTTCTCTCCCTTTGGTGCACCTAAACCCTAGCCTTCTTCTCTAAAATTGGGTAGAAAATTCTGAGTCTAAATGAAGGAGAGAGTAGGGACCACCTATTTATGGGGGAGGAGGAAGCATTTTTCAAAAAATTTCATTTTGCTATTCACTTTTGGTATTTTTGTTTCTCCTTTGTTTTAGCTCCTTTTTTGGAACCGTCTTTTCCATTATAAAATTTGGGTTCCCAATTTAGTAAAGTGCCTTTGGAATCATTTAAATCAAAGCTAAAACCTTCCCGAACGAAACAATCAAAGTTCGAGTATACTAACTTTGAAAAACATCCACCGGAGGGGATTTAACTGTCCCGGGGCTTCCTATGATTTTCAAGGCCTCTGAGAACCCCAAAGAACTCAAAACTTTCATTTAAAAAATCCTCCTATGTGAATTCCAAAATTTGCTCAAAATTATAAAAATACTATTATGTTTTGTAAGATTTCTATCAAAATTTATTTTTTCATTCTAACTCCATTTTTCTTTCCATCTGAAGCTAGGATTCTATCAACGCCCATCAAACGTTACACCTAGAATTTATTTGATGGGTGTTGCTTCATTAGGTGCATTTTTAGAACCATAAAGGGGTTTATAAGTTAAGTTAGTGTCTAAACAAGTTGTGTGTCCTTAGAATTAATTCTATGAACCTAATTGGCTTCCATAAATTGTGTTTAAACCAAAAGAAATCATTCCCACACCTTTGTATATGTGAGGCCAAAGAAGGGAGAGGAAATTCAAGAGAAAAAGTGTATGGTTGCATCCAAGGTAGCTCACTCGTCCTTCTCTCATGCATGAATGTATGCTTGATATAAAGTCCCACATTGGCTGGAAGAGGCCTGTGGCTAGCCCATATAAGTGGGGGAGAATCCCTCCCCACCAAGGCACGCTTTTCCTATAGGAAAGGACAAACCCTAATAAACCGGGAAGGCAGGGTCAAAGACCCACGAACCGAGAAGGAAGGGATAATACCTTGGTGGCTTTGTGTGGTGTTAGTATCAGAGCCGGGAAGGAAGGGACAATAGCCACCAAGGTATTGTCCCTTCATTCCTGGTTCGTGGGTCTTTAACCCTACCTTCCCGGTTCATTGGAGTTTGTCTTTTCCTGTAGGAAAAGCACGCCTTGGTAGGGAGGGATTCTCCCCCACTTATATGGGCTAGCCACAGGCCCCTTTCAGCTGATGTGAGACTTTACAATCCATCTCCCTTTTGGGCTGACCCGTCTTCAGGTCACACATGGGCCAGGATTGCTCTGATACCAACACCATACAGAGCCACCAAGGTATTGTCCCTTCCTTCCCGGTTGGTGGGTCTTTGAGCCTGCCTTCCCGATTCATTGAGGTTTGTCCTTTCCCGTAGGAAAATGCACCTTGGTGGGGAAGGATTCTCCCCCACTTATATGGGCTAGCCACAGGCCCCTTCCAGCTGATATGGGACTTTACACTTGACTTGTCTTTAAATGTATGTATGTATGTTTCAAGACATGAAAAGTATTCTAGCATGATTTCATATGCCATGGTACTATGATGATCCATTATGCTTTCAAATGATGTTTGTTATGTGTGCTTGGGTTTGCTTGAGTGTGTGAGGCCAAGAACTCTTAGCCATGGTGAGGATGAGCCAAGAACTCTTAAGATTTGTTGAGACAAAGTAAAAAGTCTACCAAAAGTGAGGTTGACTCTCAAGAGCAAGGTTGAATCTGAGAACCTCTTAAAGAATGGGTGAGACAAGTCCAAGATCCATAAGTGAATGGGTGAAGTTAATCTATCTACTTAGCAAGCCTTTGTATGCTATGTATGACTTGCTCAAATGTTGAAAATGCTTCTTGAATGTTTGCATATGTTAATATGCCCATGTATGTATTTGTAAGATTGGTTTTGCGTCTTTTATGTGTGATTGAAAGGGAGATGAGTTATTGGGATTCTTTGAATCTCATTCCCTCCTCTCTAATGTTCTAATATACTAGGTAGACTAAGAGAGTAAGGAAATAGGAGCCAACCACTTAAGAGATAAAAATGTGACATCAAAGTGCATGGATTTTGTTCTTTAAGACCATATAGATGGCAAATGATGTAATTTATGGTTGTATATGTCCTATAATGTTAATGTATCATGTATAAATGAAAGCTAAGATTGTATGTATGGAAATGCTCATTTTGGACATGTAATGACAAATTTGCATTATGGAAATGTACGTATAAATGGAAGTGGAGTGGCCAAATTAAGATGTATGAGGCTTGGGACCACTTGGGTAGTTTATACAAGTCATAATCATGCTTTTATACTTGCCCAAGAAGTGCCAAACATCAAGAAAAGTCATTTGGACACTTTAGTATCTCATATAGAGTAAAAATTGATCATATTAAAAACTTATATCACTTTTTGTCTAAATGAACTCTTCTTGATCTGAGACTTGGCATGAAATTAGAACTTATTAAGAGTTTTTTGGGAAGTTAAAGTGCAGAATTTTTCGAGGTCTATGGAATATTTGATAAATTTTAGAAGTTGGAAAAAATTCTGATTTTTGTTCATGGTACTGTTCATACTGGTCCGAAAATGAATTCTATCACTTAGGGGTCAAATGATGTCCAATTGTCATGAAATTTTATATGAAGAAATTAAACATTACTATGACTTGTACCAACTAGAAGCACCCCATTTGAATGTCTAGAGAGAGAGATATGAATTTTTAAAGATTCTACTCAATATCAGGCACCCAAACTGACCTCAGATATTGTTTGATTAAATTTTGAGGTCTGAGTGTACCAAACTAGTATGGAGTTATTTTTTTCCTCTAGTTAACATCTGTATCTTTTTAGATTGGTATCATTATTAGATTTTTCTAGAACTAATTGGACATTTTTTTAAATTTGTAACAGAAAGCTGTGACAGTACTAGTAGCTAGCCAAACCTCTACACTTTTTCGAATGTCAAACATTTTATGTGCTATGTTTCATGGTCTAGACATATTTTTAGCATAAAGTAGATATATGTAGCTTTCTAGAATGGCAAAGAATGCATGATTTTAATTTTTCTAGAATTAGTTATGATTTTCCAAAGTTTGTAACAGAAAAAGGAAAATTCTGGTCGAAATAATATCTATGGATTTTATGTACTCCCTTACTTTGCACTAGCTCTAGGCCAATTTTAGAGATAGAAATGAGTTGTATCTATGTAATTAAATATGAGAATATGATACATGAGCTCACATGGTACATGGGATACTGAATGAAAAATTTATACGCGACGCAATACTAAAATATTTATTATTTTAATTGCTTTTTCTTGCTCCTGATGTGAGATGCATAGATTAAAGCATGAGAATAGCATGAGATAAGCTATAAAATTATGGTGTTATAGCATTAGGCTATGAGTAAATAATAAGCAATATGGCACTTTTTACTATTCTAAATATTGTTTTACATTATATTATATTCTCATTTCTTTTATTATCATATGAATTTTGAATTCACTTATATAAAGTATTCATATAAGGTTTTCAACTATAATTGACAAGAACATCATTATTTCCTTTTTTTCTCAACATTATTTGTGTAATTATTTGCATGAATCGATTCTTACTTAAAATTGTTCTTGGGAAACGAGACCTTTATTGTTGGTTGGAAACATGTGGTATGTTGATAATCATTGATGATGTTCATTCTTGAGGAAATAATGATTCTTATGTTGAAATATTGTATGGATATGAAGTTTTGAAATTTTAATAAGTTATATGTTTGAGACCAATGATTGTGAGAACTTTTATAATGTGATGAGATGTCCATGTTCGGAAAATGATTGTTAAAATTCTATTTGCTTTATTCATTTAAAATTATGTTTTAAGAATCTTTAATGAAACCCTATAACCATTAGCAAGAGTAATAGCCTATGTGCACCTAAAATGAAATGGATGATATGATGGTATTGAGAGGAGAAGGAGCTGATTATTAAGTGTATCTACCTATGAGAGGCAAGAAGCTAGTAATGAGGTGTAGTCAATTCCACGGGATTGATGATGGTGATGCTCGAAGGGATGGAGTTACCCGTTAGGTTTAGTTAACTATGAAAAGCAAAAAGTTGCCAACAAAATGTAGCTACCTCTAAGGGATTGATGATGGTATTGGGAGGAGAAAAAGTTACTTGTTAGGTGTAGTTGCCCTAGAATTAATGTGATATTAATGGATGGAGAAGGATTTATCCATTGGTGTAATTATGTATGAAAGGCAAAAAACTGCCAATGAGGTGTAGTTACCCTTAAAGATATGAGATGGTACAATTGGGTGAAGAAAGAACTACTCATTAAAGGTAGTCAAGGAACTGCTAACATGGTGTAGCCACCCCCAATAAGATGTGATGAATGATTTTACATTTTACTAAAGTGTTTTATCAAATGATTAAAGTTAAGGGATAGGAAATGTTAGCATCATATTTTAATTCTTTCTACATTGAATTATAAAATGTTATAAGACTATATTTTACCTTTGCCTTACATTAATACTTCTTGATTTCAATGTTTCATTTGTTCATGAAAGATGTTTGTTGAATAAACACTAGTGCATATTCTTGTTTCCCATCATGTTTACCTTGTATATAATGCCCTCACTAAGTCTACATCACTTATCCTCTCCATGATGATACACATTTTCATATTAACAAATTCACAAGGAGAAGGATCTAGACTTGTTTCAATCTTAGAGAGACCTTAGTAGGTCTCTTTTTGTTTAGGTGGTCAGTGTTTTGAGTTTAAACTTACGCTTGGATTCTTTATTGCTTAGTTTGAGCAGCAATTTTGACCTTCCATCTTATTGTTTTTTTTTTTTCAATATCAACAATCCATCTTTTTATTTTGATATTTTTTTATCTTAAATAAAACAAAATGTAAGATGAAGACAAACTTCTAACTTTTACCAAATAGAACTCTTTGTCTATTGGAAGTTGAAAGATAGAACTGTATATTTAATGGAAATTGGAAAATTGGCTTCATCTTGCATTTTGCTTACTTAAAAATTAAAAAAAAATAGATGATTGATATTAAAAAAATAAAAATGAAACTATGGAGGGGTCAGGAGGATAATTTTTTTTTTTTTGATACACTCGGAAACAAATGAGACAAAATAGAACAAACAGGAAAAACAAAAGAAGAGAACACCAAGGAGAAAGCAAATCACGTAGGTCTCATCTCCTGAAGGAAATTAATGACAGCAGGACCATCGAGGAAGAGCGGGTCACAGCTACCATTAAGAGCTTTCTTGGCTAGGAAGTCTGCTTCAACATTCGCCTCTCTCCCAATCAAATTCAAACTCACCTCCCATTCTCTATCCAGCATATTCTTAATCTCCTTAATCAGATCCCAGTCCTCATGTGTATCTGGGAGATCTTCCTGACAAAGTTGAATAGCCTCATATGAATAAGATCTTAAATCAATTCTTTTATAGCCATGATCCCAAGCTCTTTTGAGACCCCAAAGGCACCCCCACAGTTCCGTAGTGAGGCAATCCCCTTGCTCAAGTCGCATTAGGAAGCCCTCTCTCACGTCATTGCCTAACTTTAAGATACCCCCACAAGCACCCACGTCAGTAACTATAGAATAAGCTCCATCTACCATTACCAATAGGCACTGCAGATCTTCACTCTTAGAATTATTCATGCTGATTCTAGGACCTCCATTCAAGTTTGTTCTTTGAAGTTTAGAATTTGCATTAGCAATGCACCTCTGTATAGCTTGAGCATGGGCAAAAATCTGATCATATCTTATCTCATTATTGCTGAACACACGCTTATTGCGGGCTTTCCACAGAAGCCAGCACATAATTACGAAGGAATTCTTCCATCCCTTTAGATCAGCCAGTGACTCTTGTTTCATATTAAAACGGAGCCAACTTTTTAAATCAGTTGTGAAGAATTGTTCATGGTACAAGGCTGTAATCTTATCCTCCCAAAACCCTCGAGATTTGCAACAATCACGTAAAACATACAGCTTATCTTCTATCGTATCTGGACACAGGTCACAGTATCCACTAGGGTGCAGTCCTCTTTTCTCTTTGGCATAATTGGTCATTAGGCGACCATGAGCAGTAAGCCAAGCAAAAGTTTTACATTTGTGGGGAACCTTTAATTTCCATATCAAGGACCATTTATGCTGACTAACTTCATTTCTGCCATCGAGATATTGGTACGCTGATCTAATAGAGAATGTGCCACTTTTTTCCCATTTCCATTGAACATCCTCTGCTCCATTCCTATTGTAGATTTGTTCAATACTATTTTGAAATTTGCTCCAAGTATTTTTAATCCCTCTCCAGGCACATGAACCTGGTCTATTCAGATTAATATTTGGCATGAGATCAACATCACAGCCATATTTACTTCGAATCACCCTTGCCCATAGGGCATCTTTCTGCTTTATCAGGCCCCATCCAAGCTTCATCATGTATGCTCGATTTTGCTGCTTGATATGTCTTATACCCAGACCACCTACTTTTTTCCTCTGACAAATAATATCCCAGGAGACCATATGCATTCGTCTCTTCTCGTCTGTTGATCCCCAAAGGAAATTTCTTGATATTCTCTCTATTTCATCACAAGTGGCAATAGGAAGATTAGTCGTTTGCATAACATAGCTAGGTGTTGCAGATAACACCGAGTTGACTTGCATAGATCTTCCAGCTAGGGATAATCTATTGATACTCCAGTTGCTTATTCTTTTCTTTACTTTATCCACTACAAATTGATATGTCTCTTTCTTTACTCGTTGATGATGCAGAGGCACCCCTAGATATTTTCCAAGGTCAGCCGTCTTCGCAAAACCCAGCTCCTCACTGATTTGGGTGGCTCTGTTATGATTTATATTCTTGGAAAAGAACACCTTAGTCTTGGCGTGGTTGACTCTTTCACCAGAAGCACGGCAGAAAATATCCAAACATCTCTTAATGGTCTCCACCTGGTTCAGGTTGGCCTCTGAAAAAATTACTAGGTCATCTGCGAAAAACAAGTGTGAAATTGGAGGGCCATTCTTACTCAAGTATATTGGCTTCCAACGTCCCGCATCTAGTTCCATCTGAATTAAATGAGCTAACTTTTCAATACAAATCACAAATAAATAAGGTGAGATAGGATCCCCTTGTCTGATTCCTCTAGAGGGGAAGAACTCGTCCGCTGCACTACCTTCCCAAAGAATTCTTATTCTAGGAGAATAGATACAACAATGAATAACCTTGCGCATCCATTCAGGTAGATTCAATTCAGTCACACACTGCTTAATAAAGTCCCAACAAACTCGATCATATGCTTTTTCCAAGTTAATTTTAATGGCCATATACCCTCTTTTCCCTTTCAAATTCTGCATCGAGTGGATTACCTCCTGGGCCACAATAATATTATCAGAACTCACTCTTCCATGAACAAAACTGCATTGGTTAGGAGAAATAATAGAAGGAAGAATACTTTTAATCCTGTTAGAGACCACCTTCGTAATAGCTTTATAAATTACATTACATAGGCTGATAGGCCTAAAGTCCCGTATCGTCGCTGGATAGTCCATCTTAGGAATAAGCACTATAAAAGTATCATTTATGTTATGTATCCTCTCTGGGTGCTTAATTACCAATTTCGCATTTTCAATGATTGACGCCCCAATAGTTTTCCATTGGCTTTGAAAAAAGAGAGCATTCAAACCATCCGGACCTGGAGATTTAAGAGCCCCTATATCAAAAATAGCATTCCTAATCTCCTCGTTCCTAACGTCATCACCAAGAGATGTAAGCACATCCTCCTCAATTGTGGGGTAGGAAATGTCACAATCTATATTACAGGGGTCCACATTATCATCATGGAACAGATGGACAAAAAAGTCGGTAACAAGCTTCTTAATCTCCGAAGCATCATCAATCCAGTCTCCATTCTCATCTTGAATTGCTTCAATTTTGTTTCTCTTCCTTCTCCCATTAGCACGAGCATGGAAGTACTTTGTGTTTTTATCCCCCAAGGCAAACCAATTAACCTTTGCTTTCTGAGCCCATAATAATTCTTCATAAATAAGAATTTCTTCAAGTTCTGTCCATAACGAGCGATGAATCTGGTCCAGGGAGGAAGATGACCCATTATGCTTCATGGCTTTTACCAAACCATCAAGTCTGGCCATTAAGTGATGCTTCCTACGACCTAGAAAGCCATAGACCTTATAGCTCCACTTCTTTACTCGATTTGTGAAATTAGCCACATTATATTCCCAGCTTTCATTACCATCCCAAACTTCCTGAACAAATCTTTCAAAATAATCATGAAGTACCCAAGATGTCACAACACGAAACGGTCTAGATCTTCTTATTTGGGGAGAAGAGGCATCCATTTTTAGCAAAACTAGCTTGTGATCAGACTTAAACCATGCTAAGTGGCGAATAGTCACATCTTTAAATTTATCCAAAAGCGCATCATTTGCAACAATCCTATCTATTCGACTTTCACACCCTTCTCATTTCCAAGTAAAAGGAGGGCCTGTAAATCCCAAATCTGTCAAATATAAACTATCTAACCAATCCACAAAATATCTATCAATGGGACTTGCACTATTCGCCAAAGACTTTCGTTCATGTTGGTAAATGGTACAGTTAAAATCACCCCCTATAATCCAAGGGGACGTTATCCTGGTGCCTATATTGTAAAGATGTTGCCATAAACTTTTACAGTGACTCGCAGTGGGACTTGCATACACTGAGGTAATATAGACCTCATCTGCACCATTGCTAGCTTTAACGTGAATAAAATATTAAGAGGTCTCCATAACTTCCACTATCCAGTTTGATTCCTTCCAACAGATCCACACGCCCCTACTATATCCAATGGCGTCCACAATCTCGAAGGCATTAAAGCCCAATCTCTTCGCAATTTGAACAGCCTTGTCCCTACTACATTTAGTCTCAAAAAAAGCAAAGAAGTCAATCCTATACTTACTCGAAATTTCATGAACCAATCTCAGGAACGACTTGGCTCTTGCTCCTCTAACGTTCCAAAACATGCAATTCATTAGGAAACAATTACAGAGCTAGGTTGTTCTTTAGGGACCAATTCAACTTCCACAATCATTCTCTCCTGGGACTCCCCTTCCTCGGGCTCCACCTCGTTAGCATCATCAGAATCCATAATTCCATTCTCATTCATGTGGCCCACTCTTTCAGCACTGGTCTGAGCATAACTGGTCTCCCACAAACTTCAACCAACAACAAACTTACTCCAAAACGGAAAAGACCAGAAGCCACTAGTCTCCGCCTTAATAAACAAAATAGGGCACTTTTCCCTTTCCAAAACGCAACGTCTCTTTATCTTTCTACTCTAGCTGTACTCTGTTTAAGCCTATCTATTTCTGCAAAAATGGCGACGGGAAGAAAGCGAAGGGGCGGTTTCTAGGGTTTCATCATCGCCAGCATCGATGATGATGCGGTTACGAGCCTACGCTTCCGAAGTTCAAGCCCAGCAAGTCGAACCAACCGCTCGAGGCAACCCCAGCTTCAAGACCTTCCAAAACTATCGATGGAACCCCGAAACTCCTTCGAAACCTTTGAGTGCTACGGCCAAGAGGGACTAGAAGTCATTCCATCCACAGTCCGTCATCGCCAAGCCGTCTCCGCCATGGAGGCCCGAGGTCCGATCATGAAGAGGAAGCAGCCGGCCAGAACGGCGGTGCTGGATTTTCAAACTTTCGGGGTCAGGAGGATAATGCTTAGGATAACTAATAAAGAATCCAATTGCTTTAAACTTCATGTTCATAGCTACATGTGTTACTCTATGCATATAGTCTAGGATATGATTTTGAAGCCTTGTGATACCCATAACTTAAACAAATTGATGGATTAATTTAAATATTGTAAATGATTTGTTGAATTTAAATATATGTATATAAGTGATGCTGATGGTAACAAATGTGTTTGGAAATGTATCCAATCCTAAAAGGAGACTTTCCCAAATTTTAGGCAGCCTTAAAATATGATATATAGGAATTGTTTATGTTTTTCTTGTTCAGTGGATTTGTTCTTTATTATAATGGGCTTGCTACCTAAGCTATGCTTGATTGTGGCTTACTTACAACTTAAGAATTCAAAATTGTGACTTATATTGTATGTGTCATCGCCTTTAGTGGTGTAGTGACACTACCCCTTGCCTCAACACTAGGTGATATGATGTGGTGACAGATTCAATCCCCTAAAAATCTCTTCCCCACAATTTCCCCTTGGGTCCTAATAGGATTGTCCTAACTAGCACCTAAAAAAAAAGGGGTATATACATACACACATTCACTTTTGATTATATTAGTGGGGTATCAAACAACTTTGGATTTATGAAGCATCAATTGACATAACTGTTGTTTAAAGTTAATCTTGTACCATTGAATATTTTTTTATACAATGGATTTCTTATAAAATGGACCATTGGACTACTTTATACTAATTACGCTAGTGTCAATTGATCCCTTCTCATATATATATATATATATATATATATATAAAAGATGGCTAACCTCTTAATTAGTGTTGTGGAGATTAGTGATATCTACATTTGTATTTTGGACTAAAAAGTTCTCACTTTTTTCAGTAAATAACAAAAAATAAGTGCAAGAGTATTCAAGTTATTTCCTTCTAAATGCATAATAAATGTAAGGGCATTTTGATATGGACGGTGAAAATTCCCCAAATTTAGGAATCATCATAAGGATTGCCCCATTTTAAACACTGCATTTGGAGATTTTGTCCCATGAGGATGGAGATGGGTAAAAATTTCCTTAAAGGTAATTTAAGGATGGAAATCATACACTTACCCCTGTCTCAATCAAACTATAAAAGTGTCATTCATATTTATGTATAGTTATGTTCATTTTAAATGTCTTTTTTAATCATTTTGCTTATATTAATATGCATTTTAATTTAAAATATAAAGGGGAACCTTAGAAACCTTTTCAAATTAAAATTTAGAAGACTTTTATATAATATTAGAAGCCCCTCCACCTATTTTTAACTTTCTTTTATTGTAAAAATGTGATTTTGCCCCATCTTTGACTTCCTTCTATTGTAAAATATGTATTTTTGCCTCATCTTTATTAAAGATGTTGGTTATCATCCCTTGTAGGGATCCATGGGGAAATGGGGCATGAGGGAAAATTTTCTCTTATAGCAGGGATCAAAGATTGGGAGTTGCAAAGCACTTCCCACTCTCACACTGCAAGCCATCCTTATATTTAGATTATTTTTTTCATGCAAAATTACAAGGAAATGACTCCTAGTTTTTTTTTTTAAAGTAAAGGCTTCTTGTCCAAAACATAAATGTGGAGATTGCTAAATCCTATAACACTAATAAAAAGATTAGCAATATATATATATGTATATATATATATCACTACATTTAAGAAGAATAAAAAAGTTATTGAGGTGTATGTAAGTCAAATTTGGTAAACTTTGTTTTAAAAAAATTATGTATAATTAAAGAGTTTTGAATCAAATGACACTCCCCTTAAATATAAACATTAAAAAAATTTTATGTCGGGGATTCAAGCGATTGCAAATGATAATTTCTTTTTTAAAAAAACATGTATATTGAATTTGCAAATTAGAAGTGTTGTCTCAATTTACTTTTTCACTATTTGAATATTTCGTTTTATTTGTCTTAAAAATATTTCATTTTTAATATTTTTTTTACATTAAACCTCTTGATATAAATGAGTTTAGTAATTTATCTTTTATAGTGCGTTTTGATGGAGAGAAAAGTGGGGAGAAGAGAAAGGAGATAGGAGAAAACAAAATTTTCTCTTATTTGGCTTGAGAAGAAAACTGAGAAAAAAAGAAAAAATGAAAAGAAAAGTATGATGGGCCCTATGCAAAATTTTTCTCTTCATATTTGGAGAGATTGCGGGAGAAAACGACTCTTTTTCTTCTTGGCAAAACATATATATAAAAAATATATTTAATATATAATATTTATAAAATTTTAAAATAAATAATTATATTTATTTTATTAAAATAATAATTTATAGAATAATATTTAATAAATATTCTTTACAAATTAATAATACATTTTTTAATATTAAAATTAATAAAGCATATGCATAAATTTTAAAAAAATATCACAAGAAAAAAAAAGGCCATCCAACATATGCTGGCAATCCATATATATATATATATATAATAAAATATTATATATAATATTTATATATAATTAATTTTTTTATTATTTTTATATATATTATATTTAAATGAATATATATTACAATAATATTTATTAAATTTTAAAATAGATGTTAATATTTATGGTATTAAATTAATAATTTATAAATAATTTTATATAAATTATAACTTAATTAATTTCATAAATATATTTTTTAAATATTTTTTAATTTTAAATGTGTGCTTTTCGTTAAGAAATTTTTTTATTTTGTTCAAAAATAATTTTTTCTTATCATTTGAATATTTTATAAATTGGTTTTTATTTTTTATTGTTTTTATGTTTTTAAAAAATACATATAAAAATTTTAAAATAATAACAATATTATTGTTATATTTAAAATAATATAATTTTTTTAATACATTTTCTCTTTCTTTATTTTTTCTCCCTCCATTTAAACATACAAAAAAATAATTTATTTTTTTTATTTTTTTTTTCTTTTCACTTTTCCCTCTACTTTTTCCGTCCCCCAATCCAAATGCAGCGATAGAGATTAAAAATATTCAAACATTTTTATTTGTAATAAGAATTTGATACGGACGGTTTACTGTCTTGAAAGATCAAACATTATTATTGGATTACTTCCAGATCTGCGTGTAGGGCAATTATTAAAAAAAATTACAGAAATTTTGAGAAAAATCAATAATATAAAATTTTAATTTCTTAGTTGAATGTTTTATTAAAAAAATTCGTATTAACATTATTTAACTCTTAAAATATCAAGTTGAATGACATGTGTCAAATGAAAAGAACGGGTTCAGGACAAGTTGTAGGGCATTATTATCAATCACTATTAAAAAGGCGCTGGACTAAAGAATAGCCCCCTACACCAATCTGACACGACACGTGCGTACGACACTTTTTCATTTTTCTTTCCCGGACACGTCATCTCTCACAGCAAGTTGCTGGGTAGTGTGAGTAAGCTGTTTATTTTTTCCACATCCAACCTTAACACGTGGCGGACACTCACAGCCCTTGGCTTGGGCGACATCATGAGACAAAGCGCAAGTTGTTGAGGATGGGCCCGCAGCGTATCTCCAAATCTTGATTTGTTTTGCTGGCGTGTTGTGCGGAGATTCCTTGAGAGCAATTGGACGTTGAATGTCAACAACCCATAGTGTTGTACACGTACGATTGACGTTTTAGTACCTCGATAGAATAAACTTTTAATAAAAATATTATAAGAAATTTTTTTAAAAAATATTATATATAATTCTTTTAAATTAATTTAATTATAATTTTAACATTTAAACTTTACAATATAACATTTTGTTTTTAAAACTATCAAAAAATTTAAAATTTGATATATTAATTAAGAATAATATCTAAAAAATACATAACTGTTACATAATAATTTTTTTATCATGAATTTTTCTCAAATTCTCAAAATTTTAAAATATTAATTTTAGCTAATATAATATATTTATTTTTTTTGTAAAGTGTTAAAAAGAGATAAAATATTACATTTTAAAATTTAAATTCTTAAATTATAATTTAGGGAGATATATATAATTTCTTCAACTTCATTTATTATCTTAGCACTATATATTGGTACTTTTTTTTAAATTACATACTAAATATTTATTAAAAAAACTTAAAAAGATACAGAAATAACTTTCCTCAAATCTTATCCTTTGATTAAATCCTATATGTTTTTTTTTTGAACGTGTTGTATGCTTTGCTTTTTTTTTTTTCTTATTATTTGGAATAAATTAATAATTTAGTCCTTAAAAATTATTTTTTAATTTGATTTTTAAAAAATAAAACTTCTTAATTTAATTATTAAATTTTTACGATCATTTAATAGACTAACTAATATATGATATAAACACAAATCCACGTATTGGTTAATTTATGATTGGATTTGCTCAAATGTCTTAAACTCTGGAAATGATGCTATTGTCTAGTTTTATAAAAGCAAGCCGGCACAACCTAAAATAAAATAAAATAAAATAAAATATAACAGAGATTGATTTTTTAAAGAAAAAATCATTAATTTAACCTTTTATTTATTAGAAGGATAGTGCTAAACAACTTGAATTCTTCATCATTAAATATCCTTAAAATTTATTTTAAAAAATATTGTTATATATATATATATATATATATTTAAAAGAGTTCAACTGAAAAAAATGGTTCCGCAACAAGATTCCTATAAACAATATACATAAATTCTAGCTGGACTTGTTTGAATTTCTACGAGTTTCAATTTATTACGGTCACCTTGCACTTTCTAGTTGTCCGAAGCTCAAAATATATTTTATTGAGAAATTTATTTGGATTTTCAAAAGTTGACCTTCGTTGTATTAGAAGTTAATTTCCCACATAAGAAAGGTAAACACGAAATTTTCAACGAGTTGTCTTTAGAATTTGTTAAGATGTCATTTGTATTGTAATTTTTTTAATATAATATTGAAAATTAAAAAGTAATTGCATATACGTGAAATTATAAATTATTTAATTAAAATATTCATCAAAATTACGTTGAATTTTATTACTTAATAAGATACATACATCTAGCCAAAAAAAAGGAAACATACAAACGGGACATTTGAGTCTCTTACGCCCTAAGACTGCATGTAACAAAGTTATCTCATTTGTACGTACTATGTAGTTACCTGAGCTAATAAAATTTACATTAATCCTTTATTTAAAAATAAATTATAAGAAAAACAAAAAGATAAGATAAGTTTAAAAGTAAAAAAAAAAAATCTCATTTTTTTAAAATAATGAAAATGAAAAAGAAATTTGAATTGAAAAATTTATTCATTATTAAATTTTGTTGAAGGAATAGGAACGGTTATATAATTTTTATTTTTAAAAAATTATTATTAGCTATTTAAAATTATTTATTCTTGGAGAGAGTATTTTATAAAATAAGCCAAGATTTTATATTTTTTATTCCATTTTCTTACAATTTTTCTTCAATTTGAGTCTTTTAAAAATTAAAACAAAATTTTAAAAAAACCGAACCTGAGATTAATTCTAATCGTGAAGCGGCACTAGTCGTAAATATGATTAATTATTATAAAGTTCAGTTGGAGGTGATTTAGGCTCGCGAAAATATTCTCCCCACGATGAAAGCATTATCTCAGGGTTATTTATTTGACAAAGTTAGAAGTTTTTTAAAAATTAACGTTTAAAATTTTAAATTAAAAATATTTATATTAAATAAATTTTAGAATTACTTGAAATATTTTTAAATAAAAAATTTAAAATTTATGAAAAATTTATAACTTAAGTTCACAAATTAAATATTTTTAATATTATTTTAAAAATTAGATCCGATCGACCGGTTCAACCGGTTGAATCGAGAACTAGTCTCTGATCTGGTTGGACCTCAGAACAGGAGAGCTTGAGAACCAATCAAGAATCGGTGAAATTGATCAAGAATTAGTGAGAACCGAAAAATCGATTGGGTTACTAATTGAACCTGTTTTGTATTATTTAACAAAATTAACAATGCTGCGATTTGAATCCTAGTTCTCTTGGAATGTAAGCCACTGTCATTGAGCCAAAATGCATCTTTAGTTATAATATATAATATTTAATATATAACATTTATTATAATTCCATTTTAAAATAATAAAATGAAAAATAATTGATTCAAATTTAGACCATTAATAGGATGAATAATATATTTTTTATTAAATTATTATTAGTGTCTTGTTTATTACCCAAAATTTTAATATAATAAATGAAAAATAAAATTAAATTTCATATGATTTTTATTAAAATTATGCAAATATATTTAAACAAATTAAAAATTAAATATTATGTTATGTATAATTTATTTTTATGTACAATTAATTATAATATTTTAAAATTTATTAATATTTATTTATCATTATATATTATTTTAAAATTTTAATATATATATATATATATATTTAATTATTATTAATTTAATTATAATTTAATTACAATTAAACCAATGAATTATGAATAGAAGATTTCACCGGTTTAATGAATAAATTAATTTTATAAACATTGATTTTTAACTTAAGAATCTGAATTGTAATTGCCCCAATGTTTTTCAGCAAGCCACCAGGTCCCACGTAAATATGCTTGTAGACGTGTGACGTTGCCATTGAATAACGCGGCATTTATCTTCTTTCGTTTAGTGGTCATCCGACACGTGTCACCGTAACCTCATTTCATCCAAATAATTCTCTGCTAAAGGACAAATAGGTAAAAGACATCTCGTAGGCGTCACCTTATAAGGTCTGGTCTTCCTCCCACCTGCGCGCCCTCCCACGTGGCGCACCCTCATCCTTTTACAGTGGAGGGTATTTGCGGTATTTCATTTTCTTTCTGTAGCCGATTTTTACTTCTATTCTATCTTCTTGGCTTTTTGATTATTTTCTTTTTCCTTATCGTTGGGATTCTTCCTATTCTCTCTCTCTCTCTCAAAGCTTTTCTTTGTTGCCTGAAATCAATGTCTCACTGGGAAACTGCGAGAAAATGTAGAATCTTGGTTTCCGAGTCGAATGAGAATAATGAAGTCTGAGTTGTTTATTTTACGGAAAGCATTGATCGAACTTTCAAGCTTTTCTCGCTGGATCATCATGAATCTTTCCATTTGAATGTTTCTTCCTAGATTTTCAATGGCGCAAGGAGAACAGACAAACATCTTCACACCCATGAATAATTTCCCGAGAGATCTATGTCACGAATTGCCTGTGAAACTAGAGGACGAATCGTGCGAAGACTCAGAAAAGCTAGAGCTAACTCTGGGGCTTTCGTTGAACGGTCGTTTTGGGGTTGACCCTAGAGCGAAGAAGATAAAACGCACGTCTTCGATACCAGAATTTACAGTGAACCCGGTGGGAGACGAAGTCGAAGACGACATGGCGTCCGGGATGCCAATGGGTTCCACGCCGCTCATGAGGATGTGCTCTCTTCCGACGATAGCAGAGGAGGCCGAGTGGAGGAAGAGGAAGGAGTTGCAGACGCTGAGAAGAATGGAAGCGAAGAGGAAGCGCTGGGAGAAGCAGAGGAACTTCAAGGTGAGAGAAGGAAATCGAGGTTCGTCTGAAGAGATTGGGGATTTGAATGAGCTTACGAGTTTGAGGAAGACAACGTCGTTTAGTCAAGCTTGCTTGCTCGGATTGAATTTGAATGAGGAGAAGGGCAGTCGTTTACCAGCAACACCGTCGTCACAGGGGTCCAATGCTTCTCCGGGGACTGGGTCGTCTGGGATCTCGGAATCCGAGTGTCCCTGTCAACCAGCTCAAGGTAATTGTCATTTTTGTTTTTTTTCTTTCCGTGCTTAGGTAAATTGACTTTCTTCCTTGTTATCGGCGAAAGGGGTAATAAAATAGTAAATAAAAAAGCATTCTAAATATTTTAATTTTATTATGAAATTGATCATGGTAATTTAGAAAAAATCGATAAAATTTATGTAAAATCCATTTAAATAATAAGTTTTATTTAAATATGTGAGACTTATTTAAATTAATAAATCTTATATATTTTGTATTTATTTATTTAAAATTAAAAATTGAATATGTCAATTTAAAAAACTATATTGAAATGATACATTCCTTGGTCTCGACTCAAAGGATCACGAGTAAAGTGATAAATATCTTCGGACTTTGCGGCGCGTTTTCTCATATTCAGTGTATTTTGTCTGTTATTTTTGATAGAGTGCAAATAAAATAGCAATTAATTAAAAAATAAAAAAATGGTTCAAATCGTTCCAGATCTTTTTTAACCTCTAATTAACAAGCACGGAGTCTCTCTTCAGGCCACGAAAATAGCTTTTTATAGTTTCTATTCAATGGTACTGATTGGTTAGACGAATAGATCAAGATGGGTTTTTGGCTTGTATTTGAATTGAATGTGTCAGCAATAATATGTGCTGTTATTCTTGGAGACCATTGTGCAGAGCCATAGGTGGGATTCTTGGGGGCACAGCTTCTCTCCCGTTTGTGCAAACTGGATCCTCTGTGAGAAAGAAGTTGTTTTATTTTATTGTTTATTTACTTTTTTTTTTTCCCTCAAAGTTATGATTTAACTCTCTCACAATTGGACCTCCAGTTCACGCGCAAACTAAAAGGAATTTGCTCCTGATTATTGGAGAGGTGTTGACATGGGTTTAGAGCGTAATTTTTTTTTAAGTTTTAGATTCTAAATTATAAATTTGAAGATAAAATTAAAATTAAAAAAAGTGTACTTAAAATTTTAAAAGTATAATTTTTTCATAATCATAATTTTTGACCCTTCAATTATTATTTTTATCTTTAAATTACAAATTTGAAGCATAAAACAAAAAAAGAAAAAAAGGCTTTTATAGCCTTGACTAAACCCGTTTTGGTGGAGCTAATCTTCTTAGAATGTATCTATTAAGTCCAAGGGAATAGATATATATATATATATATATATTTTTTTTTTTTTTCTGTTTCTTCTCACGTATTACAGACCCAACCAATGTATATAATTTATATAATTTTTCTTTTTAGAAGTGTATGCAATTTTGTAGATATGTGACGGAAACAAATATTTTAACAATTAAATGGTTGATATATATATTTTTTCAAGTGACATATGACTATTGCAACTTGCAAGCAAGCAACAAGTTGGATTATGAAATAATCCTTATTCACTTTCACTGTGTTAGTTGTAGGGCTGATAAAAAATTAAAGTAAGTGGCTGACAAATGACTACAATGTATTAGCGTTTTTCCCCCCACATACCAAAATCCATAGTATATTTTATTGATTATTTTTTGGAAAAGAAAAAAAATTATATGTAATTTTTTATCCTTTTATTGTCAAATTTTTCAATAAATGAGTATATGGTTCTTTAATTAAATTATACGCTTGTTATATTATAATTAAAAAAATCAGACAATTGTTATATTTTGATTAAAAAATTTAATAATAAAAATATAAAGAATTGTATCTAAGATTCTAAAAGAAAAATTATTGTTATCCACCCTAATCTTTGTTTCTAATTGCCGTCTCTAGTATAAAACAAAAACGGGTAATCAGCTGTTTCATTTATTAGTCCCATTGCAATAAGCCTCTTATTATTTAAATTTAGAATTTTTTATGATATAAAATTTCTAAAATATCCTTATTATTTATTACCACCTTCGCTTTTTTCTTCTTTTCCAATAAATTTATCCATCCATAGCTTTCAAATTTGACTATCCACCCTTTTTCACTCCGTTGCTGTCAAATGTAATACTTCAATATGTGTTTCGACCATTATTAATTAAATTATGATAAGGTGCGATAGAGTAAAATTTTATTATACCTCACACTTGTTGGAGGAATAATAAAATTTGGAAGCCATGAATAGATAAATTAGTAGGGGAAGAAGAAGAAGAAGGCAAAAGAGATATTTTAGTAAATTTTACATAGTTAAAATTTCTTATATTACCCATCAAAAGATGCAACTTGATAAAAAAATTCTATAATTGTGCAAAGATATTCTCTTCCTTGAAAAGGCCTCATGGCATATTTTACCACGACATTGACCTTCCTAACAAGGATTTATGTGTGATTCATTATCTTAGGTTATGTTTGAATGAGGTAAATTTATGGGAGAAAGTAAATTTTTCGGGTAATTTGAATTAGTTTACAATAAAAGTTTCTGTTTGGATAAAAAATGTCAGGATTTTACATTACATAATAATTTAATCAGAAAATTTTATGCAGAATTTACATTCCATCTATTGAGTTAGAATTTGCAAAATTCTCTCTCGTGCGACCGCTCTTCTCAACTCTTCTTTGGTATCTGTTCACTCGTCTTCTTTGTCTCTCTTCTCCTATGAGTTCCTCACTTCTCCAATGTCTTTCTATTTTCATCTCTGTCCCTCTTCTTAGCTCTCCAAACACAACCTTATTCTTCTTCAAAAGATTTGCTAAACTTGTCACTTAATTATTAACATTAATAAGTACTAAGCTGTCTCTTAGATTTATAGTTAAAGAAATAGATTTTATGCGAAGAAATATATGAAAGCCCTCTTTCTAACTTTATAAAGGATAGAGAATGTTTAACAAAAACAGTTTAGAATTTAATTCACTGATCCTTCCGAGAATGGCAAAGCATGGTTAAGTTACACTTCTAATTGGTGTCATTACTGGTAAGTATATATTGGAACTCATTTTATTAGGTATGATGTAATATTTAGATATACCAGTTCAAAGTGTGGATGACTGCTTTCTGTCACAATAGAATCATCTCTCTCATCAATTACACAATTATTGTATGACAAGATTTAAGTAAAGTACGTTAGATATTTGTCATCAAATTGTGTAATGAAAAAAAATCACGTGTGTTTTTTACAATTTAATATTACATAGGTTACTTAAAAAATTTCTCCATATGTGATTTTATTAAAAAATTTAATAACAAACACTTAAAAACTTATCATACACTTTTATAGTCAGTATGGGTCTCATGCATGTGCACCAAAATTGAAAGAGAGAGAGAGAGGGAGAGAGAGATTTAAAAAAATCACAGATGATTTTGTGTTTTGGGGGGGCGGGGGGGAACTAACAAGGAGCATGAAGCCCAAATGAGTTGATGGCTTGTGATAAGTGCTTATTCTTCTTGAGTTTTTATATATATACTGGATTGTGGGCTCCATGTAGATGTATTTCAACAGAAGAGGAGGGCAATATAAAAGAAAATAGATTAAAGGAAAAACGAAATATGCAACCCAAAATAAGCCATGACTCAAAATGGTTTAAGGATATTGCAATGGACAATAAATCCTTCTAAAGTATATATATATATATATATATATATATTTATAGAGAGAGAGAGAGAGAGAGAGAGATTCTATTAAATATTGTACGAGAAGGTAGCTACACTTCAATTATATTGCAAACACCTATGAGGTTTTAACTTGTCTCTTGCACGTGTTATTAACATAGATCAAACTCAAATATAAGCTAGCATATGATGTTGAAATTCACTTGTTTGCTAACCCCTTATAGCTGCAATTCAGGAACTAAATCCTTGGATGGTAGAAGCCCTATTGGTGCTAACACATTACCGGATGGTGAGATGAAATCACCAGTTGCGGAAAACATGAGCAAACTTGTTTCCCCTGAAAGCAGAGCCAAAGAAATTGTGAGGAATGTGCTGGAAGATATGCCCTGTGTGTCTACAAAAGGAGAGGGCCCCAATGGGAAAAGAATACAAGGTTTTCTTTATGGTTATAAGAAAGGGGAAGAAGTAAGAATAGTGTGTATTTGTCACGGCTGTTTTCTCACGCCAGCTGAGTTCGTCAAGCATGCTGGGGGCACTGATGTGGCACACCCATTAAAGCATATTGTTGTTAGTCCAAGCTTTTTGTAACTTCTAGTGTGAGATATTGAATGATCTCTGTTCATTTGAAAACTCTGCATATGAGGAGACTCTTTGCGTCCTTTTGAAATGTTAAAATCTCTAGATTCTTACTCAGTTATTCCTTCTCTTTGTTCGTCTGTCGTTGCTGTGAAAACTGGATTCCAGAACTCTACAAGCCTGTACTAGATGACACATAGAGCTTTCACTTAACTGACATCTTGGCACTTAGAATGTACTCTCATCTGCTCCCTTATGTCCATTGTGCCTTAATTTATATAGTTATAAAAATTCAATCTTCACCTTACTGGCATGCCCAGAATCCATCTAGTTGAAGGTTGTACCAACTTCAAGGCCTCAAGAAATTGCAGCAACATCAGCAAATGCAAGGAAGACTGACACTATTCCATCTACCCCACTCACCATGACTGGCACTCTCAGTCTTTCTGCTTATTCTCACTCACGTACCCAGGGATGGAACTTTAAAAAAAATAGCATGAGGGGGCGAAATTTCTTGAGACAAATTAGAGTATATGCTGGAGACTCCTAAAAATTAAATGGGGCAAATTAAAATTTGTCAAAGAGACAATAATATTATATGCATGTATAATACTTAAATTTTTTTTGTGGGACGACTGTTAAATTCGTATATATAAATACTCACATATGGTCTGGTTTGTTAAAAATCAAAATAGATGTCCAATTGACTAGAAAGGGGCCGCCCCTATTTCCTTATAAGTGGGTAGTGCACGCAACTTCTCGAGAACCTCTGTCCATGCCAACTTTTGCTCAAAGAAAAGCAAATGACAAAAGCTCTACTGTTAAAATAAAAGATTTCAGGGAAGAGCAGAAAGTCAAGTTTCAAGGTATATAGCAAAAGCTTAGAATCAGAAAACTACTTCGTCATATATACTAGTGTTGCACACTGAAGAGATGTCTCATCGTGCAATAAGAAGTCGCCAGTTTCCAGGTGCAAAATGGTTTATTTGGTTTTTAATATTTACATCATAATTATCCACTAACCCATAAGATATCCTCCATTCTGGTTCTAATGACAACTTGATTGCACACAGTCATGGACTCCTAAAAGCCACCAAATACAACAGTACTACTAAGCTAAACGTAGACCCATATTTGACATTTAATATATATAGTCACATGAGTTCTTCCCAGACAGTATAACTGACCTAAATATGAGCTCAAAGAAACTACGCCAGAATCCAGAGCTGCACCTAAAAGCTTAGGATCCCTAACTGGAGTTGCCTTTCATTCTTGCATTCTAGAGAAGATATGCAACATTGAAATATCATAACACTGGGGTACTGTCATCTTAATGATTTCATTCCAACGTAATTTAAAGGCTTTCTCAATAACATGGTGAACAAAAAGAGAAGTAGTGACACCAATTCCTTCTTCTAGGATTTGATGCTGTTTCAAAGTTTTGGATTATAAGGCCCTAATGGCTTCTCTGGTTCCTGCCTTTGTGACTCCACTGTTGCAGAACTATTTCTTCCACCATCGCCTGTTAGTCTGGAAGAAATTGAGAAGAAAGTGATGGTTAATAATTGGAAAGGATAACCTCTTCACAAATCAATATAATCATTATTCAAATTACTTTTAAATAAATAAAATAACTGACTAGCTAGTAAATCTCTTTTTGGCTGGTTCAATAAGAACATATTTGAGGTTTATGATGTGATACATCAAGCCAAAGCTTAATTATATGTTAAGTTATCCAAAGGAAATTCAGTAAGTATGGTCGACTGCTTAAATGTGCAAATCTTAACAAAATCAGAGCATTATGGGATTTGCTTCATTCTTCAATTCACAAAACTTGGACACAGCTTGGCACGATAAGTAAGACATCTTCATGCACATCTAATTTATGTAAATTGTTCACCTTCTGTATCGATCATTATAAATTGCAGATTCAAAAGTTATCAACATAGAAGAGTCGAGTTACTGGCAAGCAGAGTAAGTTTTCATATACCCCCTAAATAATGAAATAGCAAATTAGTTACTAATATGAGATACTATGTGTCACTAGCAAAGTTTTAATAGGTCTACTAGGACAGGAGATAGAATTACAAAAAAAGAATGTTCTATTTGGTTGGAGGATGTAATGGCAAAGAGAATGTAAAATGTAAATAGATAGAGATAAATGAGATAAAAAATGACTGTTTTACTCTTATTTTTAAAAAGAGTAATTTAATAAATAGAATAATAAGTATAAGAGTATAATAAATATTATACAAGATATATAAACGAAATACCTTCGCAAAACATTGAACCAAACAGATCTTAGGTTCCATCAAACAGTAGAATGCTTTTTCCTTCTTTTCCCATAGACCTAATGTCAACCATATTTGAGGATAGTTTCTACAAGGTGGTTCTATGCTATGTGGGGTATGAGTGCATGTGTTTTAATGTCAACCATTTCTGTAAGCTTGCATTAAATAGACCTGTTCATGGCCAGGTCTACTCATGAACTACCTGGCCTATGTCTTATGGGTACAAGCATGGGGTGGGCCATAATTAATATGGGTTTGGGGTTCAAGCATGACTCGACCCAACCCACGGACAAGTATTTAGTCGCAATAGAGAAGTATGGCATACTAAGTTTTTGCACACAAGCTATGATGTAGCTTACACAGGAAATTGGAAAGAACCCTTGCTCGTCCCGCTCTTTGAAGTTTTGGCTGACATTACCATTGCAGTTTCTGCTGATGTTACTATTTCATCATAGTTCTTCTCCATGACAAAATCTGTGATTTCCTCTGACGTATCTGTCGATACTGAGTGACTGTCCATGTCAGCATATTTGCCTTGAACTACCTCTTCGACAGATGGCAGTTCCATAGGCATGTTGATGCATTCATCAAGTCTGGGCAATTCTCCTGATTTGTTTCCTATATGTATACTGAATAGTGATTCATTTGAGGCAAGGCTCCATTCCACAGGATTTGCAGGTTTAGGAGCAAAAATCGTCAATGGAATTCTATTCGGGTCATAGCCAGGTCGAGCCATCATTTGAGTTGGAGGGGATTGTGTAGCTAACCCACCTTGATAGTTCGGAGCATGAGAGCGATTAATATAGTCTGATAATGGAGTCGATTCGCGAGTGTCTATACCATGAGCATCCTTTTCTGCGTCATCTGGTCCTAGTGCAGAGTCATCAATACAAGAACTTGAATTTTCCTCAGGAAGTTCAAAATGAACTTTCAGATTCTTGCCACTTGCTCTCCGATTGACAGTATGCGGGGAACCCATTATTTTTGGTACTCAAAATTTGGTTCAGTATCTCATAACAGATGATCACTCAGCAGAAAAGTGGTATTAGACCATACTATTGTAGGGACTTGGAGTAAACAATTTTTTCTCCACAGCATCCAATAGAATTGAGAAATTTGTGTCAGCAATTTCATGGGCGTAAAATTAACCAAAAACAGAAACAGTGGATAAGTTCAACTAGTATATCTCTAAAAGGCTTAATATGGAAAACCACCCAGTCCCTGAACATTTCATCTCTGGTATATTTTATAGGAATTCGTATGCTTTCTTCCACATTGCATTTTTTGTTATGAGACTTGGTCAGTGAAGAGTGAAAATTGCCTTCTTAATATGCAACATAAAACTTCAAGTAATGTCTACTTCTGCTGTGTCTTCAATCATGAGAGAAGACAAACTACAAAATATTTTTGTCATTGTCCCATCAACAAATAAAATCCATGGGAATAACCTACATTATTAAAAATAACGAAACTTACTCGAATATTCAGAAACCTGTTGGAACCTTCTCAGCCTTGGAAACCCAACAACTTCAATTAGTGATAAGCCCTTCAATAAGAGAGGAAAGAAAATGCGAAGACATTAGGTCCAATTCTGAGAAATTTAGGAAGAGGGAATAAAAAATAAGGAAAGGTGAAAGGAGAAGATAGATTTGAAGATGACAAGGTAAAGCAGAGAGACATTGTCGGGGAAGACACTGTTTTTAACAAAGTAGTGAACTAACACCCAAAACGAACACCAACAAACTCAACTAACTGTGCCCTTTGGCGACATTGCTAACAACAAACAGTAGCTCTCAAGTACCAACGGCGAGCTCATTGTTGGGCACGCTTTTTTAGAATAACCCAAGCCGATACACAGTTTCCATTCCATGCTTGTGAATTTTTTTATTTTAAATAAATTACGGTCTCAATTCTTCAAACAGGACATAAGTACATGAACCTTTTTCATCATAAAAATTTATTTTTTATTGAAATTAAAAAATAAATTACAACTAAATTCATAATCTCAAATAGTTAAATTAACATTTTTAATTTAACAAACTAGAAAATAATCATTTTTTAGATTTAATAATTTTTATGTTATTTAATAAAAATAAATATATACTAAAAACAAAGAGCATATTCATAGAATACTTTTTCAAATAATAAGTAAATTAATAACTTTTTACTTCCTGAAAAATCAATTTCCTCTCAATTTAAACCTTAGAAGAGAAAACATCTCAATTAAATGTCCAATCATTTTCTTCTAATCAAAATGGTTCTTGCCAGGCAAAGTCACAATTATCAAACAAACTAGTTGACGTTTGCATAAATAAAAACTCACATGGTTATTAACTAATGATCCAAACTTTCTTAAGTGTCATCCTCCCTTAAATTGGGTCATTTTGCCTAATTTCTCAAAGCCTTCTTGATCTAGCAAGATCAGAAAAATAAGACAAAATGACACCATTTGAGGGAAATAACATCTAAGGAACTCTTAGTTATTGGATAATGGCTATGTAGACTCTTATTGATGTCATGTCAAATAATCTATTTAAGTGATCATGACTTTTCCTAATATAAGGGGCTATTATGATTGAAAAAAATTATTAAAAATTAAATTAAAAAAATTTATCTTTAGAAGATTAAATTGAAAGGAGCATGGTTTTTTAAGAATTAAGTTATTAATTTACTTTAAACTATATAAAATTGATTAAAAATAATATTTAATTTCAATGCATAACACACACATGTGCTAAGATAGATGCAAAAAAATTTAAGAATAAATTAAGTTTACCTTTCTTGACAAAAATAAATATTAAATAACATTGAAATAAAAGTTGTAAGAAATATGTTTTTGTTAATAAGTTATATTTTAATAAAAGAAATCAAGTTTATCCTTAAAGGTATTTTAGTTAAATGAAGAGTTTCAAGGAAAATTTGTATACGTTTTTATAATAGAGAATAGCAGTATGAAATGATGTCATCTGTTAAAAGAGAAGAAAACAATTTATCAAAAATTTTAGTGAAATAATATTCTAGTCCCCTAATCTACACTTATTTTTTTAAAAGTATTTTGTCTTTATTACCATTCTTAGGTTAGCCCATTAACAAATAGAGATAAAATAAGAGTAATGTGACTTAACATAAAACTTACGTGATCATTAATTAACAATTTAGTAGTTCGCAGTCACGCCATTCATTTTTGTTAATTATCTATTGATGAATTGAATGTGAGTATAATATTAAAGATAACATATTTTTTTACAAGACTAAAAATTCAATTATCTTTTTAATTGCTAGTTGCATCTTTTTGACCCAAAAATTAGCAAAATAAAAAACACATAATCCTATGCCTCGTTTTTTATTTGCTTCAAATGTTGCAACTCTTGTAAATTATTGGTGACTCAGCACACAATATGCCAACTCACGCTTGCCATGTTTTTGCAAAGGTCACTCCTTCTTCTTCTGTTTTTTTTTTTCATTATTATTATTGTTGTTATTTAACTCTAACTCTATCCTGGATCCTTACAACCCAAACTTCAACCTCCAATCCCCTAATTCTAAATACTCAACCCGAAACTGTTAACCAATTAAAATGAGATGTATTTGCGCAATATGAGATTTGAGAGTACCATATACAAAATTTTACAAACATAATAACAATAAAAAAGATACCTATTCATAAAAATAATAACTCTGTTTCAAAACATTGCCTTTTAATTTTTTATTTTGGCTATCGATATACCAATTGTTGCTGTTTTTTCTTTTTTTTTTTAATCTCTTTCTTTTCCTTATTGCGGGTCCATTACATTGACGGTTGATAAAGAATTCAAATTAGATTAAGGCAATAAAATGGAGGAATCAACTCATTAATATATATATATATATATTAACGAGAACTTTCAATTATATATCTATATTTTCATATCATTTTATAAAAACTCATTAATGAATTTATGCTAATAATTTTTTGTATTCATTTTAAAATTTGAGATTGATTTATACTTAGGGGTTAAATTGTAGAATTTATTCGCATATTATTGTTAAAAATCTTAATTTGAACTCTAAATTCTGTAGGTTAGTTAAGATGACAAAAAAGCCCAAGTACTGAAACTTGAAAGTCACAAATGAAGAGGCGAACGGCATAATGCAAATGCCCAGTCCAATCTAAGTTCATTTTCTGCTCTGGGTTTGACATACATTTTATATCAGGTTTGGGCAATGAGGAGAAGGGAAATGAGAGGATTGAAACTTAATTTAGCTGGATGATAAATTCGTTGCCTAGGAAGAGTAAAATGCTATGCTGAAAGGTTGGCTGAAAAATTGGCCTGGAAAATTTTTCAAGATGAGAGGCTATTGAATTCTGTTTCCCTCCTAGTATGTAAGTTCATCAAACTGATGGAGATGTTGGTTCAGTCGGGTGACACGAAGTTCATCTATGCCTAAAACCTCAACCCAAAGCATAAAAAATAATATGTCAATTTGCAGGAACAAGGATTAGCTTAATTCACAAGATCAAGCTATATTGAGGCAAGGGTCTTTGGATCCACTCTTGCTATGATCTTGGTCATCAACCAGGTGTTGGAATTACAGCAACATAGTTACTTTCAACATTGGTTTCACCAAAAAATGTCAATTTGTACTGTTTCTGTTCGTATGAGAAACCATTAATGAATTTCGTATTTTAGGTAAAAATTCATAAGTAGACCTCGATTACTAAATCATGCTAATAAAGGCATGTCAAGCTATATTGAGGCAGGGGTCTTTGGCTATGATCCTGATCATCAACCAAGTGTTGGAACTACAGCAGCCAAGTTACTTTCAAAATTTGTTTCACCGAAAAAAAACAAAAAACAAAAAACCAATTTGTACTGTTTCTGTTTGTCTAAGGAACCATTAATGAATTACGTATTCTTTTGAATTTTTTTTTTTAAATAGACCTGGATTACTACTAATGAAGTTACATGTAAACATCTCAAATATATTTGTTTAATATACTCACATTTAATCTACTTGTCTTCCGTAAATTTAATCTACTTAAAATTTTTCTAAGTAGAGTCAATCTATTAGTACTTTACCTTTTTTTTTTAATTTTTGGATAGAGGGAGACAAACTTGTTAATTTAGTATCATGGCCCTCATATTTGCAGGGCAATAATACGAGCAAATGCAATATTATCCAACGTACAAGGCAATTGGTAATGATTGCACAACCTAGGCCACTAACAAGCGAATGGATCCTTTGTAGCCTGAGCAACGCTTTGAACTGTCTAAATAAATTTGGATAATTAAAATTTCAGTTTTCTTTTTAATTTTAATCCTCCTCTTTTATTTTGATTTTTTAAAATTTTAAAAAAAGCAAATTATAGAATGAAAATGATTTTTTAACTTTTATCTGAAAGACAGTTTTATTTAGTATAAATTAAAAAATTATCTTCATTTTTTATTTTATTTTTTAAAATTAAAAAAAGTACTAAAATAAAAAATAGATAGCTGAAATTAAAAAAAAAAGAAAAAAAAAAAACTAAAATATGATCTATCTAAATCTATAAAAACAATGTAAATTGTTGCTCAAGCTCAGCTTACATGCTGCTTAGCTTGAGCTGCAGGGTGTCTATTAGTCATAAATAACTTCTTCCGTTACACCTCTGCTTACAAGCAGAGGGCGGTGCCATTGTGGCACAAGACCACTGGCACCTATATTATTGTACTGAAAATACTAAAATTTGTAAACAAAAGGAACAACTTTCCGCAGAAATAGCATCACAAGCTTCAAAAGCAGAAAAGCTAATCAGATATAATTACAGAACAGACAGTTCTTTGAAATGGCGAACAAAGAGACAATTCTCTGGTCACATCAACGTAAACTCCCCGATTCACTGAATCATGAACATTTGATCCCACAATTCCTCAAGATGATGAGCTCAGCTTGTCTTCGGTCAACATCTGTTCCTTGTTCTGAAAAAGACCCACTTCCTGCGCACGCAAGTCTGGGATCTGCAACACGGATGGGAAATCAATCAAAATTTACATGCAACCAGAACAGAACAGTAGCAGAAATTCACGAAGTAAATCTAAGAAGTACTGATGTTGGCACAGATATAGAACACTGGCACAAAACATGGTGTTTAAGTGCAATTTGAAAGTAAACATTTAGGTTCAAATGAATTGAAATCCCAAAGATTATAATAGAACAAGCTGCTATTGGTACCTTGGCTTGGCTTTTTCCAGTTGGCAATAGCGCACCACTCTTTCTGCTTCTTGCCAAAAGGCCTTTCGTTACAGGGGAGATCATCATATCTGTGGGGCTTGTATACCTATGGAAATGGTTAAATAATCCACTGATTCACAAATTTTCATGTTTAGTCTGATTATTACAGTGATGAGATTTGAGGAAACAATTACATACCTTTCTGGGTATTTGAAAGCCTTGGGGACTCTAAGACGATCTGGCGTGACAGGTTTACGCAATTCATTATAGGGGTTCTGAATTTGATCATTCTCATCCGTTTGTTGAACTGGAGGCGGTGTTTTGCACTCTGGCTCGATGGTTTTCGATTGAACTGGGGCTTTTGGAGGCGTTTGGAGCATGTTTTCCATGGAGTTATACCTGGGTTCTTTTTGTAAAACCTTCTTGTGGAACTACGAAATGAAGAAATGCGAAATCCGTTGAGGTTAGGTTGTAGTAGGAATTTGCAATTATTTTGTAGGGAAAGCGAGATGATGGTAGGGACTCAGCACTTGGCCGTATATCAGAATGGTGGAGGAAAAGAAGACCGTTTGAGAAAGAAGGATTACAACGGTCAATTTGTGATGATGCACGAGTTAAAATTTCGGTCATTCAAATGGGGCATCCGTTTGGATGGCAGGGAAAATGGCCCACCAAACTAACTTTATTTATTTATTTATTTATTTTGTAAAAGATCATTTTGTTTATCTTTTGTACTGTTTTAATATATTTTATATTTATTTTTCTCAATGATATGTGGAATTGCTGATATTTTTTATAAAAATTATTATTTTTAGGTTAATAAAATGTTATAATTTTTTAACTTTATTAATCATTTTAAAATGGCTCTTCAAATTTAAAACATTTTAAAGTGGTCTATTATGTTTCAATTTCATCTTATAAAATGGTTTATCTTTTGTACTGTTTTAATATATTTTATATTTATTTTTCTCAATGATATGTAGAATTGCTGATATTTTTTATAAAAATTATTATATTTAGTTAATATAATGTTATAATTTTTAACTTTATTAATCATTTTAAAATGGCTCTTCAAATTTGAAACATTTTAAAGTGGTCTATTATGTTTCAATTTCATCTTATAAAATTTTTCTTCAAATAAAATCCATTAAGGCATTTAACAATATTTATTAATGTGTTGATATAGAAGTCAAATGTGTATTTTTTTTAATTTTAAATGATAAGTTGGCACTCAATCATTAATTTAAAAAAATAAAGGCATAAAAGATTGAAACACAAAATGGAGGTGGCGGTCTGCTAGGGCATGATTTGCTGCCACAACAGCAAGCACGAAGGCTATGTTTGGTTGGCAACAAAATTCTTTTACATACTTGGTATAATATCTATTATATTTTTATAATTATTATTCTATATATCAAATTATCACTTTAACTATCAAATTATCATTTTAAAAATACAAGCACACAAAAATCATTTCTTATTTTACTTATCTACCTTTCACATTATGTTTTCTTTTATATTATCCAACCCAACATACTCAAATAACATGGACCGTCTCTCTTGATCAAATTGTTGCATGCTTAAGCTTTATCAGTTAGCCAATGTCTCCATCTTCTATCTCTCTGGCCTCTCAAAATCCCTATCTGCTCATACATTTTAGAGATAAGAATTAATTTAGAGGTAAGATTACCCAACTCCATGGCACCCTTTGTTGATCTTAAATACAATTTCAGTATATAAAATTCTAAAATTGCAATTCATACAATGATAATAGTAGAAGCAATTTTAGAAATATAAATATCTCCAGCTATACTTTCCTTGATTTGATGAAAAACCCAAAGCTCTTGTAATATTCTATTCAATAATCTATGCCAAAAAAATTTTAAAGTGCAGATGAAAGGAAAATAGAAATAGGAGTGAGTGAAAGAAAGAGAATATTCCTGATAAGGCTGTGAGTTTCTATCATGGTTAGTTGACTCACTCTACTTGTTAAGAATATTTTTAAAAATGCTAACATGAAAAATGGTCACTTTCTCATCAAAGGAGATCCATTAACAATGTATAGATATCCACAAACCCATAGACCAAAATATTTGACAATTTAAAATTCAAAAAATTAAGAATTACCAATTAGAATAATTTAATTTAAATTTGACATATTATTTGATTTAATAATTCAAAATATCTTAACAACTGATGTGGAATATCTTAAATAAATTAAATATTTAATTAAAATAATATCTTTAACAAATATTAAAATATTCTAACATTCTCCTACTTGATCCGATTATGATTTGCTAGATAACTTGTTTATAGGTAAATAAATACATAGTATAAGAATTATGGTAGTAAGTCCCTTAATCAAATAAGTATTACTTTTTATGTATCACATTGTAGCATGTCTTTAACTTTATGGGATATATAACTTTTATGAATAAACCTTAAATATTTATTTGGGTTCTATCTTATATTCTTGTCAATCTCCACCAAAATGTATATTAATATATATATAAAGATAACAAATCAAAATAAAAAATTTTATTTCATTACATATCTTAATTAGACTAAATATGGTTTAAGACCCATTTGAGGCACATGGTTCTTAAACTCCTTCGAATGCATCCTTTTAGTTAAAGAATTAGTAAGCATTTCTTTCATTCGAATATGCTCTATAATAACTTGATTATCCTTGACCTGTTCTTTTAAAGCTAAGTAGTTAATATCAATGAGTTTAGTTCGACTTCTACTCTTATTATTCTTAGCCAAGAATACTGCAACTATGTTACCATAATACACTTTAATGGGTCTAGAGACTAAGTCCATAATCTTAAACACAGTAATAAAATTTTTCAACAATGTACCTTGTGAACCTGCCTCGTAACTTAAAATAAACTCAACCTCCATAGTAGAAGTAGAAATCAGAAACTACTTAATACTCCTCCATGAGATGGCACCTTCAACTATTACAAATATATTACTAGATGTTGATTTTTTAGTATCAACATATTTTGCCATGTCTGAATATGAATACCTAACAATTTCCAAGTTATTTGTCCTTTTATAAGTAAGCATATGATCTTTAGTACTCTTAAAATACCTTATAACCCTTTTCACAATTCTCTAATGATCCATTATAGGATTACTTTGATATCTTCCCAACATGCCCACAACAAAAGTTATATCAAACCTTGTGTAGGTTTATGCATACATTAGGCTTCCTATTGCTGAAACATAATGAACATTCTCTATGTCTTTTTTTTTTTTCAACTTATTATCAGGACATTGAAATATACCAAATTTGCCCTTTTCACTGGAGGTGCTACATTAGGTGAATAATATTTCATTTTAAATTATTCAAGAATTTTATTTATATAGATCTCTTATGATAGTCCTAAGATACCTTAAGATTTATCTCCATGGATCTTTATGCTAATGACATAAGATGTATCACTCATATTTTTCATTTCAAAATTTTTAAACAAGAACTATTTCACTTCATGTAGTAACCCCAAATCACTTGAGGCAAGCAAAATGTCATCTACATATAAGATCAGAAATATGATCTTACTCTCACTGATCTTGTGGTACATATATTGATCCATAATACTCTTAATGAAGCCAAAAAATGTGATTACATCATGGAATTTTAGGTACCATTGTCGCGAAGCTTATTTAAGCCTATAGATTGACTTCTTCAACTTGCAAACTAAGTTTTTAACACTCTTTAAGATAAACCCCTCAAGCTATTTCATATATACTCTCTCATTAAGATCACCATTAAGGAAGGTAGTTTTAACATCTATTTGATATAATTCTAAACCAAAATGGGTTACTAATGCTATGATGATATAGAAGGAATCTTTCTTAGAAATAGGAAAGAAAGTTGCCTTATAATCAATTCCTTTCTTTTGGATAAAACTTTTTCCAACAACCTTACCTTGTAATGTTTTATGTTACCTAGTGAATTCCCTTTCGTCTTTAAGATTCATTTACAACCAATGGCCTTGGCCTCACTAGGCAACTCTACAAGTTCTATACGTTGTTGTTTGCTATAGATTCTATCTCATCAACTATGACATTATACCACAATTTATAATTATCTTCATTCATAACCTATGTAAACATAATAGGGTTATTCTCACACTTATGTTATAGTTAGCTTCACTAAGATACACTATGTAGTCACTAGGTATTGCCAACTTTTTTTCCTTAGTTGATCTTCTTAATTGAACCTCTTGTGAAAATTGATGTTACACTATAAGAGTATCCTTTACTACAAGTTAGGGTGCCTTTTCAACATTATAAGGCTTCCTAATTTGAATGGTAGAATTTTCTAAATGAGAATGCCCTTAGTTTCTACTATGATCAACAAGGACAAGAACTTTATTATGTTCTTCATTCACATAATAGAATAGGTATCGTGCAAAACAAAAGTCCCATCATAACTAGTAGAGGTTGTTGGCTTAATTTGATCATCCTTAAAAATTATATTATAAGGTTGAGCATTCCCACTAATTATGTCATTCTATAGAGATTTCACATTCTTAGATTCTACAAATTTTATAGAATATGAAAAATAATAAAATTTATAACCTTTGAACTTTTTGCATAACCAAAAAAAATATGTAGTAGTAGTCATAGAATCCAATTTCTTTTCATGTGGGTTATACACTCTTATCTTAGTTGGATTGCCCTATACACATATACAATTCAAGTTGAGTTTCCAGCCTTTCCAGATTTCAAAAGGTGTCTTCAACATTGCTTTTGTTGATACCTTATTTAGAATATAAATAGCTATCTTAAGTGTATCTCTCTATAAAGAAACAAAAAGTTTAAAGTTGCTAAGCATACTTCTCACTATGTCCATCAATGTTCTATTCCTTCTTTTAGCCCACCATTCATATTAGATGAGTCAAGCATAGTTTATTGTAGAATAGTATCATGTTCTTGAAGAAATTGAGCAAATGGACCTAGTGCCTCTTCTGTACCAATATATTTTCCATAATATTCACCTCCTCTATTAGATCTTACTATTTGATCTGTTTCCCCATTTGTTTTTCTACTTCTACCTTATATTCCTTAAAGGTATCTAATGCCTTATTTTTATTATAAAGTAGATAGATATACATGTACTGAAAGAAAGCATCACTAAGAGAGATGAAATATTCTTTACCATTAGAACATAAATTAGGATAATATATGTTTGTATGAATAATCTCTAATAATTCAAAACTCCATTTAGCTCTCTCATGTGACTTATTGGGTTGCTTTCCTTTTATGCAGTTCATATATAAATCAAGATAAGTAAAGTCTAAAGATTAGAGAATCCCATCCTTTACTAACCTTTTGATTTTATCTATCGAGATATGGGCTAATCTTCTATGTCACAAGTTAGCTAAGTTCTCATTTATAATACATCGTTTAATACTAAAATTATTATGTAGGGTTACAAAAGAATTAGGAGCATCATTAATAGTATGAAGTTTAAACAAACCATTAAATAAAGAAATTTTCTTAACAGGAATATAATCTTTTAATAAATTAAATTTAGGTCAACAATACTAACTTTGAAACCCAACAATACTAACTTTGAAACCAAAATCAATTTCTTAGAAAAACTAAGAACATAAATAGTTTGATCAAGATCCAATACAAAACTAGAAGATAAGATAATTCTACTAGCTCTTATAGCTTCCACCGTTGAGCCAACTCCATTGCCTATAAATACTTTAAGCTCATTAGGATGTCAATTCCTTATGCTCAGAATGTAATACCATAACTCATGAGCCTCAGATTACAACATTTAAGGCAAACCATACACAATTACATGTCTTTAACAACCCTTGCAATGGAAACATTATATATCAAACACCAAAATCGTTCATTATTGCTCACAAGAGTCATTTAACTTATTCTCACATCATTTTCTTTCATAATATAGTCAATCATATCAGAAACATCACCATTCATTACACAAACCATAGACTTTGAACCATATTCCACAAAATCATATTTTTAGCCTCGAGTTAGTGTTTTGAGTTTTTGATATGAACTTTGGAAATTTATAACTAATTTTATAAAATAAAAATCAAGCAAACCATACAATTCTAGAAAGCTCTAGATGTCTACTAATAAATAAAAATAATTCTAGATCAAGAAAATGGCGTTTAACCTATGAAAATTGATAGAATAGTACCAAAGGTCGAGCTGCGATACTAGTACTATCATGCAACTTTAAAAATTGGGTTCTCCCTTTACAGACCTCCAATCAGGGTGCTCTCAAGTGCTACAAAAATCTTATCATATTTAGTTTATGATTGGAAAATTTCATAAGCACTAAATATCATTTGTCCCTTGGATGACATAAATGAAGAATCTAACCATATGAACAGTACTGTTACCATTTCTGCAAAATTTTTCTAATTTTGAAAAATTATAATAAATTATCTAGAGCTTGAAATTGAGTGTTCTTTGCCTCTGTGAAAAGCTTTAGATGAGACCTATATTCATATTAAGACTAGTTCATTTGATTAGATTTTGGTTCAACTCAAGATTATGGCACTTTTTAGTACCAATTTGGGTAAAAAATGTGTCAAATGGTCTTCTATCACTTCCATGACTTTGAGCACGTCCTATAGCATAAACACAACATATATAAGCATTTCAAATGGTCCAATTTATCATGGAACTCAAACTCACCATGCCACATGCATAAATACACATCCAAGAATAGGCTTTCAAAAGCTAAAATCACATATTCTCATTCATGCGGCTCCAAATATGATTCATACACTATATTTACATACTTTTACAATTGTTCATGTGTTTACATCTAAAAAATAACTCATACATACAAACTTTGACATTTAATTATGTCACAAAATAAGCTATTGTTAAGAGATAGCTTCCTATGCTCCTTGGCTCCCATTCTTGCTTTCTTAGGCTCCATTTAGGTATGGTTAGATAACAGAGGGAAAGGGGCAGGATTCATAGAATTTCAATAGCCCATACACCCTTTCAAGTAAGCATATAGGCACATAATCATGTCAAAAAACACAAGTATGCATCCAACATAACAAGAGTCATACAACCCACATTTTTCACATTATCAAAACATGTTAAAGTCAACATCAAGCTCTAGGGACTTTTAGTCTAGTCTTACCCCATTTTTTGAACTTTTGGATTGGCCTTACCTTTTTTCCAAGGAGTTTTGACTTGACCTCACCCATCCTTAAGACTCTTGGCCTTGTTTCATCCATTATTAAGGACTTTTGGCTTCACCTTACTCATTCTAAGGGACTTTTAGCATAACTTTACCCATAAGAGCAATTTCACGAACAAAAATCAATCTAAGAAATATAATGGTACCATATTAATCAAGCAATGGCAATTGGCATGTCTCAAGATTCAAACACACATACAAGCATCCAATGAAAATCATACAACCATAAAATGCACACAAGAAAGGATGGAGAGTTACCTTGGTCCAAAAATGACCAAGTTCTCTTTACTTCCTTATCTTTTTGGCTCGACCTCACACCCACACCTAGGCAGAACTTGGTTTTCTTGGCCTAGACACATCAAACAAGACACAAACACATCATTGTAACCAACTCTAGTCTCACAAACATTACACAAGCTACATCTAGCTTTATGACACCATTATGGTTCCATACAAGGGAATAATGAAGCAATCTATATAATTCAAGGTCATGGTGTAACACCATAATTCTAGGACTCAATTCATGCAATTCCCATGCCTCATCTTATGTTTGTTCTATGGAAACAATCTAGTGGCATAGGGAGTTCTGAATTAAAATGCGTTTCTCTACGGGTAAAATTTTTCTTTCAGAGTCCTGTGGGCCATATGAATGCATCTATCACATTCTCATACTTAAATACATGAATATAGCTCATTTCTATCATCAAATTTGGTCTACAACTCGTGGAAAGCAAAGGAACACATTAAAATTCATGTTTGCATTTTCGTCCAGAATTTCCTCTTTTCTGTCACAAACTTTGGAAAATCATAACTAAATCTAGAAAAATTGTAATCATGTGTTCTTTGTCATTATGGAAAACTCAGGATGTCTATGTCACAATAAAAATATGTCCAAGTCACAACATTCATCACATAGGACGTTTGACATCCAAAACGCTACAGACTCACTGGCTGCCTGGGCTGTGATTCAGGTTACTGATGCAAACTTCTGAAATTCATAACTAATTCTACAAAAATTGAAATCACACACATTCAGTCATTCTGGAAAGCTAAAAATGTTAACTTGACACTAAAAATAATTCCCAAATGAAACAGATACGTTTAGGTATATGGAACTGATGGAACAGTGATTGAGCTCTGGAGATGCCACTGTTACTGACAGCAAACTTCAAAAATTCATAACTCTCTGCTCGGACCTCCAAATGAGATGATCTCAGTGGCCACAGAAAGCTTAAGACCTCTAGTTTGTGAATATAAAATTTCATACGCATTGGACACCATTTGGCCATCAAGTGACACGAAAATCAAATCTGCCAGTATGAACAGTGCACATACCAGAAACCATAGAAAATCCCAACTTTGAAAATTCATCAAATATTCTCCAGACCTCTGAAAATTATGATATTTAGCTTACCAGAAAGCTCTTAATGAGACCTAATTGTATGCCAAATTTCAGGGCAAGACTAACTCATTTGGCCAAAAAGTGACATAGGGTTCCATTATGGTCAAATTTAGCTCCATATGAGGTACCAAATTTGCCAAATGGCCTTCCCTTGGTTGTGGCACCTTTTGGGCAAGTCTAAAAGTACATTTGAGACTTGTGTGAGCTGCCCAAATGGTCCCAAACCTCATGCATCTCATTTTGGCCATTCAACCCCTACTTATACACATATCCATCAAACTTTCAATTCTCATACTTTGGCATTAGATACTCAAAACATATGTTAGAGGTCATACATCATATTCATACATATAAACATCATAGAATGGTGTATTTATACATGCCTCAAGGGTCATGGTACATTTACAACTCATTATAGGTTCAAAAAGAATGAAAGCTAGGCCTAGGCTTGTCAATCTCTTTCTTTCATGGTTATTGGCTCCCTTCACCATAACTCCTTGGTCCACCTAGCATGTTAGAGCATTGAAGAGGAGGGAGTGAGATTCAAAGAATCCCAATAGCTCATCCCCCATTCAATCATACATAAAATGTGCAAAGCAAGCTTCTCAAATGCATGCATGGAGGAAATATAAGTCATAGGCATTTTAAAAGCCAACATGGCATGTGAATCAATCATACAAGACATTCAAGAGCTCACTAAGTGTTTGGATTGGCCTCACACTTCTCCTCATGGATTTTGGACTTGCCTCACCCATTCTTTGGGCACTTTGGACTCAACCATACTCTTGGGAGCCCACTTTGCTTTTGGGAGACTCTTTACTTTGTCTCAACCAAGCTCAAGGGTTCTTGGCTCATCCTCACCCAAGGGAAGAGTTCTTGGCCTCTCTACACTCAAGCAAACTCATACAAACATCATGGGTTCATTTAAAAACATAACATGGCATCAAGCATCATGGCATATAAAGGCATGCTAGCATACTTTTCAAAGCTTGAAAATACACATACACACATTCTAAAATAAGCTAAACACACATCCATGCATGAGAGAAGGTGGAGAGAGCTACCTTGCACAAAATGACACACTTTTTCCTTTGAATTCAAGCCTCCTCTTTCGGCCACACACCCATAAATTGGTGGAGATGGTTTCTCTTGGCCTAGACACAAATTATGGGAGCCAATTAAGTTCATGAACCACACTCTAAGGTTACACAACTTAATGAAATACTAGATTGCTCTATAGGTTCTATTATGGTCTATATTGGCACCTAATGAAGCAACACCCCTCAAATGATTTCTAGGCCTCATTCTTTCTTTTCAAATATGATTCTTGACTCCTTTTAAACCTCTTGGAGTTGTCACATCATCAAAACAAAAGGCCTAGCACCATGTTGCTTCTTTAGGTCATAATATGGAACCTAAGGCACCAAATCACTTTCTGTGAGTTCTAAATTTTTTCCAAGGCCTCCCCTCACTTTCATTCATCAAATATGACTCAAGAATGGCCTTGGAAAAATTTAAAACTCTCCCTAGCTAGGAGAACCCATCTAGGCTGAGGCTATGAAGTATATTGGGTTCCATGGAGCTTTCTTTGTTTTCTCAAGGGAAGAAGCATATGGGGAGCCTCTTAGGGATCTTGGGAGCTCATTTAAACTCTTACTTAGGCCTAGGAATCATCATACAAAGTCAGATTTTACAAGGTGCAATTGAAACCCTAGAATTTGCATCTTGAAATCTAATGGCTTTTTGATAATTCCCTTTGCATATTCTTAATCTCCACACCCTTTTTCCTTAGATTTATGCTTGGTTTTGCTTAAAAATCATCTCCTCCTAGGGTTTTCTCAAGTGGGGCGAAATGGTGGAGAAGGGCACCAAAAATGATAACCATAGGAAGAGAAATTACCTTGTTTCCTTGCTTTTTCTCACTTGACTCTTGTGTTCTTTGAGCTCCTCTCTTCAAATCCGAACTTTCCCCTTAATTTATCCCTTAAAACAGATATATAAACTTCATTTTAATCATAGGAAACAAAGGAGAATGGAGGAGAAGAGGTTTGGAAGAGAAAGAGCATGAAAAACTACTAATTTCCATACCTTAAGCCTTTGATTTCTCCTCCTTTTCTTCCCCTTCTTGTGAGCCTCATCCCCTAGGGTTTTCTTCTGGTTTTAGGCAGAAGATGGTCGTGCATAATGAAGGGAGGAGAAGGGTGCATCATATATATAGGTGGGAATAAGTTACACTTTTCAAAAATTCCCATTTTGCCCTTCATACTTTGCATTTTCGTTTCTCCTTCGTTTTAGCTACTTTTTGAGAACCATCTTTTCCATTATAAAATTTAGGTTCCCAATCAAGTAAAATGGCTTTGGAATCGCTCAAATCGGAGCTAAAACCTTTCCGAACGAATCCGTCAAAGTTTGGGCACACCGACATTGGAAAACGTCCACCGGAGGGGCTTTAACTGTCCCAGGGCTTTCCATGGTATTTAGGGCCTCTAAAAACCCTGGAGAACTCAAAACTTTTATTTAAAAAGCCCTCCTGTGTGTTTTTCAAAAAGTGTCCATATTTACGAAAATGCCACTGGCCTTTTGACAATTTTTTTGAGTTACATTGGTCTTGATTTCTGGGCAACTCAAGACTCAAATCCTCATTTTCTAATATTTAAAATTTTATCATAACTTTAGTTGGCCCCAATTCCTTCTATTTCAGGGACTTTTTTTTGTATCTGGCCCATTTCTACTGTTTACGGAAAAACCGAACATTTCGTTTCTCAGGTTTACGGAAAGGCCGAATGTTACACATGGCTCCCATTTCTCACTCATTCTAGGTCACATGACTCCATTAAAAGTCATTAGAGCCACCATAAATTCAATCCAAGAAGCCAAATAATAAGTTACTTCTTTATGCCTAAAAAGGGAACCTAACTTGCAACTTTTAAAACATGGTTTCTAAATTAAAACCAATAGTTCCTTTGATGTCTATAATTCATATCTAGACAATTTCTAACCTTGGAACCAAAGAAAAACCTCCCTAGGTGTCTCTTCCTCCTCTTGGCCGAATTGCACACCATAATGGAACCTTATAGGATTTTCTTAGTTTTCCCAGGGAACTTGCTATCCATGAAGCTTCCTAATTGTCTTGGGATCTCAAGCACACCCTTAGACAACCTAAATTACCATTAGAAAGCTTCAAATTTGCCAAGGTGCATCCAAATCCCTAGTTACCATACTTTGTTCTCTAATGGTTCTTTTTGCATCTTAATTGTTTCATTTGATTTCCCATGCCTCAAAGCCTCACTTACCATCAAGTATCAATAAGAACATGGCCTCTAACATATGGTCTCAATTTTAGCCAAAATACATAAGAGAAGAAGGAGCAAGATAGAGCAAGAGAGACCATGGGAATTTACCTTATTTAGAAGCTTTTCAAAGGTGCTTTGCTATGCTTCCAAGAGCTCTTCCAATTTCTTTCTTCTTTCCACTGGACTAGCCACCAAACATGACCAAACAAACCATTAAACCTATGGGAGAAGAGAGTAGAAGGAGGAGAGGGAGTTTAGTAAAGGAGAAGACATGAAAAACTAAAGGATTTTTACATTTTTCAAAACTTCTTCTTCCTTCCTCGGCCTCCCCTCTTGTGCGCCTTAGAGAGTAGCTCTTGTATCTATTTTAAAGTGAAGATAAGTTGGTCAAGGGAGAGAGTAGATGTGGGATGTTTTTAAGAGGCAAAAAATCCACTTTTTACAACTTTTCAACTTTGCAATTGAGTCCTTCACCTTAGTTTTTACCGTTTAGGTTCATTTAAAATTCTTTTCAAAATCTATCTTTTTCATCATAAAATTCGGGTTCTCTAATTTATAAAATAGCTTTGGTTTCACTCAAATTGGATTTAAAACCATTCCAAACTATTTGGTCAAAGTTTTGATCAACTAATGGCTGAAATCACTCACCGGAGGGGTTTTAACTATTCCCAAGATTTTTATAGTTTTCAAAGTCTCTGAGAACACCAAAAAGCTCAAATTTATTATTTAAAAAGCTCTCTTAAGAGTTTTTTTAAATTTTTTAGAATTACAAAATTGCCCCATATTCTTTTACAAAATTTTCCTAACTCTTTTGGCTATATTTTTTAGGCAATTCAAGCCTCAAATCTTCATTTTTTAGGGTTTAGATTATTGTTCTAATTTTTTTTTGACATCAAATCCTTCTATTTAAGGGATCTCCTTTAGTAATTAAGATATTTTAGAATAAACAGGTATTACATAGAAAGCCTTGCATAGTGTGACGACCCTAAGTTCTAACCTTGGTAATTATAGTTAAATACATGATTAATAGATAATGATTAAGGATTGGAGTCGTTGCAACTAATCACATTAATATAAATATAGAGAAAATAAAACCTTGATACCACTAGGATCATCAACTAACAACCATAACGGGAACATGCAAAAAAAGGGTTGTGCCATTATTAAAGGTTTAGGATTCATCCATTAATCAATTCCAACTCACGAAACATCCCACCAATGGACTCATGCTATTCCCTAACATTAGCCTTACTGAAAGTAGGGTTTCTGGGTCAAATATAGGAGTTTGGGGACCTGCGCCGCGACCTGGAACTTCCCCGCCGCGGCTAAGCTAGGTTCTAGAGCTCAAAAACCAAGTTTTTAAACTTGTGCCGCGGCTTGGAACTCTTGTGCCGTGGCCAAGTTGCTCTCTGGAATTTTCCTGCCGTGGCGAGTTGGATTTGCGCCGCGGCCAACCGATGTGGCGCCGCGGCGAGTTTTGCTATTGTAACCTCCCTAATTAATTCCCTCGACTCGCGCCGCGGCGAGACTTCTTGCGCCACGGTGAGGTTACGTTCTGTCACCCCCTGGGCGATTATTTTCACTCCATGCTGCGGCGAGATTTCTCAAGCCGCAGCGTCCCTCGCCACTGTCACTTTCTAGGCCGCGGCGTGACTCCCTTCTGTAGCTATTTTCCCTATATTTCGCCCCCTACACTCCATTTCTCTTCTTAGGGACACTCTAAGGTCACTTCTCCTCATTTTATGTGGCTCTAATGGCACTTATCTACCTTGTTTACTTAGCCATGCTTCCATTACCAACTCGAAACTTATATGCCCATTTCTTTCCTCTAATTACCTTCTATTAGCAAGTTTATAAAGTAACAACAACAACAGATTATACATGAACTACCAACATCTATCCTTAAATACTCAATCAATGGGGGCTCCATACATTAGAGGTTCATATCAATATCTCAAGGGTTGCATTTCCATTGATAAATAATATTATAGACCAGCATCATTTATAGCAGATATCATGAGTCCATACAACAATTACTAAATTAAGATGAGGTCTAACCCCTCAATACATACATCCTCAATAAATGAAATGTGCAAGCCTACACTTGGCAATACAATACATGATGATGCTATACAAGACTAAACAAAATGTAGCATCTATACTAGCTAAGTCGGCCTAGGTGTAGCCATCTCCCTATAAGTGGGAACTCATGGATTCTCATCCACCTGCTTACCCTTATCCTTACCCGAGGAACTTTCACCTGAAATATTAATCCCATAAAACGGGGTGAGATACACATCTCAGTAACCAAGACAATTCCATCATATAATCCAGTTTAATTAACATATATGCATAAATCAAAATCCATATCAGAATCATATCAGTCATTTCAGCAAATGAAATAATTAGGCTATCATGATTACTATCCCATACTAGCAATCATATAATTAACATGTTAAAGGCCATTAACACCGGGAGAGGACCGTCCACGGCACCTACTCCCTATTGAGCACAACCAGGGCTCAGTGCATCTGGGGTTGATCATACCCGGTGCTCGATCGTAGCACATGCACAGGTGGCAGCCGCACCACAGCTCCACCATGGACTCACAAGGTCCAATCATAATACAATAGATAACCAACTAATTCATTCAACATTTCAAATTATTCATATATAGCAAATATGAAATTAAAATAGATACATGTATGGAATTAATGTAAATCCCGGTTACCTCACTTGCAGACAATTGCAACAGCCACCACAAATCCCAAATTCGGATTCAAGTATCTCCCACCAGAATTTTCAATGTGTCACCCAAAATCCTAAGCAAATTCATACCAAATTAATACCCATAATATAAATAAGCTATGGGGGTCTCAAACCATCAAAGAAAGCATCAAAATGAGGGTTTAAACTCATCTAATATAAGCCCTAACCTCAACCTACGAATTTCATCAAGAAAATCCCCAAATAACCACATTTTAGATTTTGGGTAAAGTGAAAATCCTCTAAATGAAAAACTAATTAGACCAAATTAAAGAGAAAGATGAGGGGGTTAAGTTCTATAACTATTACCTTGGCCAAATCTTACTCTAAGTGTGTGAAAATGCAGAGTTTTTTGCCCCAAACCCTAGCCTCCTTCTCCACCTCCGAATTTCACTTTTGAGTTTCAGCAAATAGGATAAGTGGCTGAAGTATTAGGGTTTTAGATGGGTTTAAGTTGGGTCAAAAATGGGTTATGGGTTGCTCTAAGGTCCAAGTTCAAATGGGCTTCAGAATTTAGCTTATTGGGCCAGTTTTCACTTGTTGGGCTGCAGAATTATTTTGGGCCAGTTCAATACATTGGGTTACTGAAGTTTAATAGTGTTTGGGCCTAATTTGAAGGGCTCAAGGGCTTGGGTCTGCACTAGGGTAATTGGGCCACTTAATTGAGCCTATACAAGATAAATCTTGGGCCTCTATCTCATTAAATTAGTTTGGGTCTACCTCTAATTCATTGGGCCTCCATTAGCCTCTTATCATGATTCATTAATTTGGAACTAGGTGAAGTTTCTATCCCAAATAAATTCTTAACCCAAATTAACAATTTATCTCTCTAGAATACCTATTCACTAACTTGCCCAATTATCCTCTATTAATTATCTTTAATTAACCTTAATCCATGATTAATGCCTTAATTAATTTCGGGGTGTTACACATAGTGTTTGAAATATGAACTATAGATCCAGTATCAAATTAGTAAGTGTCATAACATGTATAAATTAAATGGGATTCAAAACATATTAAGGATAAAGATATACTTTTCTTAATCAGCCAAGCCTTACTTTTAGGGCATTCATTCTTTATATCTCCTTTCTTTTTACAGAAAAAGCACCTAGCAGCTTTCTTATTTGATACATGAATAGGAGCAATATTTTTCTTCTTGCTCTTTCTCTTAGTGCCTTTCTTCTTCTTGGAGTTGCTTGTAAGATGAGCCTCAAGTATTCCATTGGAATCCTCAATAGCTAGCTTGCTTTCTTCTTGTACATATATGGCTAGTAGTTCACCTACTACTTATTTTTCCTTATGTGTATTGTAGGAAATCTTAAATGTAGCATATTGATGGGATAGTGAGTTTAGGATCAACTACACTAGGAGTAGTTCATTGGGCTCTATATCTTAGGCTTTTATGCAAAGTCTTTTATTCTCATTATATGTTGACGCCCCCTTCGGTGCCAGTCAATTTCATAGTACATAACTTAGCCATTAAAATACTTCCAAGTGATTTATCTAAAGTGACAAATTGATTGTTTATTGCCTTTAAAAAGTTCTTAATATTCTTACAATCAAGAATAGACCCACAAATGCTAGTATCTATTCATCTTATAACTTGCATCTTGCAAAGCTAATTGGATTTCTCCTAGGCTTTATACAAGTCCTTTTTTATAATTAAAACTAACAACAGTAAGTACTAGTGGCTAGTAGTTCAAGGTAACCTAACTGAAGGCAAACATCTTCTTTTCAGACTTTATAATTTGTACCATTTAAAATGATTTTATCTTGGCTATTATTAGCCATCAAATGAGACATTTGTGTAGGAGAAGCTGTAAGGTAAATTTTAATAGAATAATGCTTACTAAGAATTACAAGGAAAATTAACCATCACATTCCAAAATTGTACACAGACTAATGTATGACATGCCAAAAACATAAATATTGTATCACTAAAGTCTACCTGTGGGCAAAGAAATTAGCATAATATATATTTATCTATCATTTATGATGAAACTAAAATGCATTCATGCCCTTTAATGTAACGAATGTAATTTCTGTAAAACAATGAAATGAGTTGTATAAAAGTAAGTCTTCTGAAATGAGCTAGATAATGTCCTAAAAAATTTAGGTAGAGTCTAGGCTCTTAAAAATGATACTTCCAAGCTCAGACAAAAAGAAAAAAGGAGTTAGGATAGTGAAACAAATTGTGATGAAAATTGACGAAATTTAATGGTATTTTTGTAAATAAGTGCAAATTTTGGAAAAACACACAGGAGGGCTTTTTAAATGGAAAATTTGAGTTGCTCAGAGTTCTCAGAGGCCCCAAAAATCCTAAAAAGCCCCAGGACTGGTAAAACCCTTTCGATGTACGTTTTACAACGACGGTATGCCCAAACTTGGACAAATTCATTTGGCAAGGTTTTATCTCTAATTTGAGTGATTCCAAGGCATTTTATTAAATTGGAAACTTAAATTTTATAGTAAAAAAGATATTTCTAAAAAAGGAGCTAAAACAAAGTAGAAACAAAACTACTATTATGGAAGGATGAAATTGAAATATTTGAAAAAGTGAGTTTCTTGAAACTTCCACACACTTCTCCCCTTTTTCTCCTCTCATATAGCACGACCCTTTCTGCCTAAAATACAAAAAAAAAAAAAAAAGCTCCTTGAGGCACACCAAGAGAAAGAGAAAATAAGGAAGAAAATAAAAAAAAGGTAAGGAAATCTAAGGAATTTCATACTCCATCTTTTTCCAATCTTGCTCCCTTACTTTCTTTCTATGGTTTAGTTGAGCTTTTTGGTTCTATTTTTAGTCTAGAACTAAGGGGAGTGGTTCAAATTTCCTAGAGAGAAGCAAACCAAGAGGAAAAGGCCTTGAAAACAAGCTTGAATCCTAGGTAATCCTTACTCTTTGTTACTTCTTCTTCTTGCTCTCCCTTCGTGCAATTTTCAGCCAAGAATAAAACCATATAAGGAAAATATTTTCTATCCAAAAACATGAGGAAGAGGAATATGGCAAGAAATTCCAAGAAAAACCAATAATCAAGTTAGGAAAGTGTAGGCTTCTTTAGGGTTTTGTGAAATCTGATTTTGTGTGAGTATTCCCTTGGCCATTTGAGTGTTTCCTTGAGCTCCTAAGACCTCTAGAAACTTTCCCAAGTGGCTTTGCCATCAAGAAAAAATCAAGAATTCCATGAACCTCCATTATAGTACATGGTTTAGCTAAGCCAGGTTTATTGGGTTAGGAGATGTTTTAAATTGTTCTAGCCTTGGTTTGGGACTTTGTATCATGTTAGACGATAGGAGAAATGATTGAAAAAAATTTAGGAGGCATGGATTGGAAGATGAGACAATGGTATTCATAATGGTGCTTGTGAAGCAACTTGATTCTAAGCTTGTGTAAATGATTGTGTGAGGGCTCCAAGGATTTTGAATAAGGCCAAGAGGCCTAGAAATGGAAAGAAAAGGGAGTCTAGAGCTTAAATTATAAAAGTTGCTTCAATAGGCCATTTATGGAACTATTATGCCATTTATAGAACCAAGTGTGTATTTAAGAGTGAGTTTAGTATCTTGGCTTGCTTCAAGTGCATAATTGTGTGTTAATTGTGAAGGCCAAGAGAACATCCAACCACCTAGGAACACTTATAAGGACGAACAAGGGAAGGAACAAACCAAGTAAAGCTTGCATCAAGTTAAAGGTAGCTCTCCACCTCATTCTCCTTGCATTCTTGTGCATGTGTATGTCTTTATGTGCATGTGTGTATTTATGTGACTTGAGAACATGTCACTTGATGTCTTGAGACTGCATTGGTACCAATGTGATTTCTTCAATGACTTTGATTATGGAAATGGCTCATAAGGATGAGGTGATGCCAAAAGTCTCATAGCATCGGTGAGACAAGGCCAAAAGTCACTTGAATGGGTGAGGCCAAGTCAAAAGTCCCTAGGCTAAGGGTGAGACAAATCCAAAAGTTCTAGAATTAGGGTGAGGCAAAAATAAAAGTCCCTAGAGCATATTCTTGAATTGTGAATGAATTGATGGCATAAAAGTATATATTTATGCATGTTCATGTTGAGACATGTTCTAAAAGTGTGCCTTTGATATATGTATACCTTGAATGTATGTGTGAATGGGTGTGTGAGTTATTAAGATTCTAGGAATCTCACTCCTCTTCCCTCCATTATCTTGAAATGCTTAGGTGATGTTCAAGAAGTAAGGAATGCAAGCCAAAGGTCTTGAGAAGCTACACTTAGACAATTATATAGTTTTTCTTGTACCTAGATGCCAAAGTGGATATGTACATGATATTTTTAAGTCATAAACCATTGAACAAATGTAATATTATGTATGAATGATGTATGAACATTGTATGGTGCTAAGATAATGGAAAAGTGAAATTTGAACCCTTGTGTACATACTTGGATACATGCATTATTGAGTGTGAGATAGCCAAATTAAGATGCATGGTATTTGGGACCACTTGGGCAGCTCTTACAAGTCATATTTATGCTTTTAAACTTGCCCAAGAGGTGTCAAATCCAAAAGAAAGTCATTTGGACCAAAGTGATGCTTTATGAGAGGTAAAATTGACCATATTATGAGGCTATATCACTTTCTGTCCAAATGAGCTCTCCTTGATCTAAAATTTGACATGAATCTAGGGCTTGTTGAGAGTTTTTTGGGAAGCTAAAGTGGGTAATATTTGAAAGTCTACATAATTTTTGGTGAATTTTTAAAGTTAGCAATTTTTTTTTTGATTTTTTGTCAGTGTATTATTCATATAGTTTGAATTTTGATATCTATCATTCATGGGCCAAACGAAGTCTAATTACCATGAAATTTTACAATGAGAAACTAGACCTTACCAGTGACCTAGGCCAACTAAAAGCATCTCATTTGGATGCTTATAGAGAGAGATGCGAATTTTTGAAGTTGCTATTCCATTCTAGGCGTACCTCTAGACTTGTGTTACTGTTTGATTGATTTTTAGGGTCTGAATGCTCTTGGATTGGCTTGGAATTATTTTCTCGCTCTAGTTAACATCTGTAGCTTTCCATATTAGTATAGATTGCATAGATTATATTTTTTTTGGAATTAATTATGGATTTTCAAAATTCATATAAGTAAGCTATATCAGAATTCTAGACCGCTCAACCTCCTTGCTTTTTCTATTGTCAAATGTGGTCCAGATGAGATTTTTATGGCTAGAACTTATTTTTAGTATAAATTTGACATTTAGATATTTCCAAAACGCTATGGTTTGTATGGTTTTGAGTTTTTATATTTAGTTATGATTTTTCAAAATTGCCTATGAAATCTATCATTGTACAGCCATGAAGAATGAAGGGAATTTCAAGGTTTTTGACTTGAAAATCATGGATTTCTTGATAATTTGAATTGATTGTGATTTATTTCAATGATAAATGACTAGAGAATGTTATTGAATAATCCATAGGGCCCACATAATGCAAATTGAAAAATTTTACCTTGACGTAATGTGATAAAGTGTATGAAAATATGACATTTTCTTAATAATTCCCTATGAACATGCACTTAATTATCTTGAATGGAAGGATATAATGAGAGGAAATATAAGGTATGACACTTAATACCTGTGGGCTATTTAGGAAACACATGGCAACTTCTATTCATCCTAATTAGGCATGTAACTATAATTATCTACCTCTAGGCAAAGATTTATTATGACTATACACTTAATTACAACTGATTTTTTTTATTCCATATGTGTTTTCTATAAAAAACCACATAGAGAATGCACATACTCATTATAAAAAGATGGTGTGTGTAACATCTGATTTTCTAAAAACAATAGAAAATGTGAGAAACATAACGTACGGTTTTTCTGTAAATGAACGAAATTCACTTAATATAAAAGGAAGTTCCCCAAAATGATGTTGTTAAGGTTTCAAAAAATTTGGAAAGCATTCTAGACTTCTAAAAATGAGAATCCCAGGCTTAGACGGAAAGAAAAATGGAGCTAGAATGAAGAAACAATTTCTTACGAAAAGCTTACGAAACGTAATGGCATTTTCGTAATTTTGAGCAAATTTTGGAATTCACACATGAGGGATTTTTAAATGAAATTTTTGAGTTTTTCGAGGTTTTCAGAGGCCTTGAAAACATGAAAAGCTCCGGGACATTTAAATCCCCTCCGGTAGACGTTTTCCAATATCGGTGTGCCCAAACTTTGATAGGTTCATTTGGGAAGGTTTTAGCTCTGAATTGAGTGATTCCAAAGGATTTTTACTTAATTGGGAACCTAAATTTTATAAAGAAAAAGATGGTTCTAGAAAAAGAGCTAAAACAAAGGAGAAATGAGAATGCAAAGTATGAAGTGCAAAATTGAAATTTTTGAAAAAGTCACTTTTTTACACCTATATATAGGTGGCGCCCCACTTTCCCCTTCATTTGGAATAAAAAATTTTTGTATAATTTCAGAAGTGAGAGCTAGGGATTGGGCGCACAAGAGAGGAAGAAGAAGAAGGAGAAAATCCAAGCTTAAGGTATGGAAATTTGCTTGTTTTTCATGCTTTCTCTTAGCCAATCTCTTCTCCACTTTTTCCCTCTTCTTATCCATGAATTCTTTGAAGTTTTGAGGGCTGTTTTGAAGGAGGAACAGAAGGGAAAGTTCAAAATTCAAGGGAGGAAACCAAGGAAAGCAAAGAACAAGCAAGAAAATCAAGGAAAACGAGGTATCATGCAATTCTTCCACTTGATCTTCTTCCTCCTTTCTCTTATGGGTATTTCAACCTAAGTAAGGGAAGCCTTAGGGAGCCAAGTTTTCAACCAAACCAAGGGTGAATCTTAGGTATTTGAGGGAGAAGAGCAAGAATATGCAAAGAAAACAACAAACTAGCCATTAGAATTCAAGATGCAAAACTTAGGGTTTCCAGTGCACCTTCCAAAATCTGAGTTTGTATGATAATTCCTAGGTCTAATTAAGAGTTTAAATGAGTTCTTGAGATCCCTAAGATGCTCCCTACATGCTTCCTCCTTCAAGGAAATAAAGAAATCTCCATAGAGGCCAAGGAAGCCCATAGTCTCGGCCTAAGCATGTTCTTAGAGCTAGGGAGAGTTTTAAATTTTTCTAAGGCCATTGTTGAGTCATATTTGATGAATGAAAATGAGGGGAGGCCTTGGAAAAAATTTAGAACTCATAGAAAGTGATTTGATATCTTAGGTTCCATATTATGACCTAAAGAAGCAACATGATGTTAGGCTCTTTGTTTTAATTGTGTGATGACTCCGAGAGGCTTAAAAGGAGTCAAGAATCATATTTGAATGGAAAGAATGGAGCCTAGAATTTATTTGAGGGGTGTTGCTTCATTAGGTGCATTTATGGACCATAATGGAACTTATAGAGCAATCTAGTATCTAAGCAAGTTGTATTGCTTTAGAGATTGTTTCATGAACCTAATTGGCTTCCATAAATTGTATCTAGGCTAAGAGAAACTATCTCCATAAGTTTGTGGGTGTGTGGCCGAAAGAGGAGGCTTGAAATTCAAGGAAAAAGTATGTAATTGTGTGCAAGGTAGCTCTCTCCACCTTCTTTCATGCATGGATGTGTGTTTAGCTTATCTTAAAATGTGTGTATGTGTATTTTCAAGCCATGAAAAGTATGTAGCATGATTTTATATGCCATGATTTCATGATGACATAATGTGTTCTAAATGAATGTATGATATTTGTTTGAGTTTGCTTGAGTGTGAAGAGGCCAAGAATTCTTAACCATGGCGAAGATGAGCCAAGAACCCTTAGAATTGGTTGAGACAAAGTAGAGAGTTTCCCAAAAGCAAAGTGGGCTCCCAAGAGTATGGTTAAGTCCAAAGCTCTTAAAGATTGGGTGAGGCAAGTCCAAAATCTATGAGAAAAAGTGTGAGGCCAATCCAAACACTTGGTAAGCTCTTGAATGATTTGTATGACTTGTTCACATGCCAAGCTTGCTTCTTAACTGTTCATGACTTCCATGACATCCATGCACGCATTTTTAAGGCTTACTTTGCATATATTATATATGATTGAATGGGAGATGAGATATTGAGATTCTTTGAATCTCATTTCCTCCTCTCCAATGATCTAATATGCTAGGTGGACCAAGTGGATATGGTAATGGGAGCCAACAACATTGAAGAAAGGAGATTGACAACCAAATACTTAAGTTTTGTCACTTTAAGACCATAATTGTGTCATGTGATGTAATCCTTTTATGTATATGGTCTGTGACCCCTTAGATATGTGTAATCATGATATTATATAATGTATGAATGTATGGATATGATGTATGAACTTTAGAATAGAATTTGGGTATGTAATGCCAAGATATGCAATTTAGAAGTTTGATGTAAATGTGTATAATTGTGGATGAAATGGCCAAAATGAGATGCATGAGGTTTGGGACCATTTAGGAAGCTCACATAAGTCCTAAATATGCTTTTAGACTTGCTCAAAAGGTGCCAAGACCAAGGAAAATCCATTTGGCAACTTTGGTACCCTATATGGAGCCAAAAATGACTATAATGGTACCCTATGTCACTTTTTGGCCAAATGAGCTCTTCTTGATTTAAAATTTGGCAAAAACTTAGATCTTGTTGAGAGATTTTTGGGAAGCCAAAGATTATAATTTTTGGAGGTTTACAGAATATTTGATGATTTTTCAAATTTGGCAATTTTTATAATTTTGGTTTGATGTACTATTCATTTGGTCCGAAAATGAATTCTATCACACAGGGCTCAAATGATGTCCAATTACCATGAAATTTTATACAAAGAAACTAGACATTCATAATGACTCGTACCACTAAAATCACCTCATTTGGAGGTCTCGAGAGGGAGATATGAATTTTTGAATATTCTATCTAGTATCAGGACCCTTACCCGACCTAAGTTATTGGTCTATTGAATTCCAAGGTTTGAGTTGCCTAAACTGGTTTGGAAATATTTTTTTCCTCTAGCTAACATCTACAACTTTCTAGATTGGTATAATTTTCATGGATTGGATGTTTTTGGAATTAATTGGATATTTTCAAAGTTTGCTGCAAAATTTGTAATAGCATCAGGAGGTGGCTTAACCTATGGTTTCGGATGTCAAACACCCTCTATGATAGATTTTGTGATCTGGGCATATTTTTATTGCGAAGTAGACATCTTTAGCTTTCCAGAATCGCTAAGAATGTGTGCTTTCAATTTTTCTAGAATTAGTTATTTTTTTCCAAAGTTTGGTTAGAAAAAGGGGCAAATTTGGCAGAAATTAAACCTCCATATTCTATGCTTCTTTTTGGTTTCCATGAGTTGTGGGCATGATTTTATGATGCAAATGAGTTATATTGATATAATTAAATATGAAAATGTATAGTATGAGCTCACATGATCCACGTGACACTAAATAAAAATTTCAAACATGACGCAATGCGAAAATACTCATTATTTTAGTCTACCTTTCTTACATTCTTATGGAATTAATGATGTGAAGCTCATGAATGTCATGAAATGAGCTAGAATTTATGATGTTACAGTGTGTCTACTCCTTATCTATACATGCCAATCACAAAAAATCAAAGTCCATTATACACATTTAAAGAAAATGCACTAATTAATTTTATCTTAATTAGAATTTATTTTAATTAATTAATCAACTAAACTTTATGTGATTAATAATTAAAAAAATTCTTCCTTAATTATTATTCCATATATGTTTTAAAGAATTTGTCTAAAATAACTCCATATTATTTAGACAGAATTAAATGACACCAAAAATAAATTTATAAAGCCACATATGTGCCAAATTGCCTAAATAAATTTTCTATAAATTTAGACAAACCAAATAACACTAAATAATAATTTTACAAAATTTCATATGTATTAGAATTGTTAAAAAATTTATTTCATTATATAGACAAATTAAATAACATTAAATAATAATCTTGTAAATTTTTTAATGCATAAAAAATTTTTCTTATTTTTAGATAAATTATTTAACACATATTAAATTTATTTAATAATTTAATTTTGGTCTAAAAATAAATATAGGATAAAAAAATTAAAAATAATCCTATGGATCCAAAAATTAAATTCTAGACACAATTCAAATAAGCCCAAAAAATATTTTATTTTAAAGAAAAACAGCCCAAGATGAAATTTTGTTCAAATAGGGCATTTTGAATTATCCAATAACAGGGCTAAATAGCCATGATTATAATAATTTTTTTTTTTTAAAAAACTAAACTAAAATCGATAAAATGATAAGAGTACACCCTAAAGCAAGGCAAATTAAGGCTAACTGAGAATAGCCCAAAATCAGAATCAAAATGGTTGAATGAATCAGGGGATAAATGTAGTGGTAAAATTGTAATTTCAAGCAATTTTTTGAAAACTCAAAGAAGAGAGTTTTAAATAATAAAATAGAGTTCATTAGAGTTTTCAAAAGCCTAAAAATTATAAGAACTGTCAGAATGGTTAAAACCCTTTTGGTTTATAATTTATGCCATTAATTAACTAAAACTTTAACCGAATTGTGACGACCCTAAGTTCTAACATCGGTAATTATAGTTAAATACATGATTAATAAATAATGATCAAGGTTTGGAGTCGTTACAACTAATCACATTAATAGAATATAGAGAAATTAAAACCTTAATACTATTAGGGTCATCAACTAACAACCATAACGGGAACATGCGTAAAAGGGTTTTGTATCATCAATAAAGGTTTATGATTCATCCATTAATCGATTTCAACCCACAAAAACATCCCACCAATATACTCATGCTATTCCCTAACATTAGCCTTACTGAAATTAGGGCTTCTAGGTCGAATATAGGAGTTTGGGGACCTGTGCCGCGACCTGGAACTTTTTCGCCGCGGCTAAGTTAGGTTCTGGAGCTCAAAAACTAAGCTTTTAAACTTGCGCCGCGGCCTGGAACTCTTGCGCCGCGACCAAGTTGCTTTCTGGAATTTTCCTGACTTTCACCGCGGCGAGTTGGATCTGCGCCGCGGCCAACCTATGTGGCGCCGCAGTGAGTTTTGCTACTGTAACCTCCCTAATTAATTTTCTCAACTTGCGCCGCGGCGAGACTTCTTGCGCCGCGGCGAGGTTACGTTCTGTCACCCCCTGGGCAATTATTTTCACTCCGTGCCGCAGCGAGATTTCTCAAGCCGCAGCGTCCCTCGCCACTGTCACTCCCTAGGCCGTGGCGAAGCCTACCTGGCCGCGGCGTGACTCCCTTCTGTAACTGTTTTCCCTATATTTCGCCCCTTACACTCCATTTCTCTTCTTAGGGACACTCTAAGGTCACTTCCCCTTATTTTATATGGCTCTAATGGCATTTATCTACCTTATTTACTTAACTATGCTTCCATTACCAATTCAAAACTTATATGCCCATTTCTTTCCTCTAATTACCCTATATCAGCAAGTCTAGGGAATAATAACAACACCAATCATGCACCATTGATATTTAACATTAGATACACTTTCCATTATTAGCCAATTACAATCATAATGTTCAATTCCATGATAATCGAATTACATATACAATCCTATACTTGGCAACTCATGATGCAATGCAGCAATGATACAAAACTAACAACTTAATTACAATACGTTTTGTCAAAGCTCCCAGACCTATGTGCTACCAAACCATTTAACAAGCTCTCGTTAATTTCCTCCTTGCTACTAAGAGGTTCGATCCATGAAAATGTTAGCCCACAACGGGGTGAGATATACAATCTCAGTAACAAAAGGAAATTTCTATATATATGTACAAGTCAATTAATCCAAGACAATCTCATGTCATCAATATCAGAATCATCAATTCAATTGGCAAATGAACTAGTTGAGCTACCAATGACTACTGTTCCATACCAGCAATCATACATAACATGTTAATGGCCAATAACACCGGGAGAGGCCCGTTCACGGCACCTACTCCATCATGAGCACAACCAGGGCTCAGTGCATCTGGGGTTTGATCATAACCCGGTGCTCGATCGTAGCACATGCACGGGTAGCAGCCGCACCACAGCTCCACCATAGACTCACAAGGTCCAATCACAATAACAATTAAGTAGTCAACCAGTCATTTAACATTTCAAAATCAAGCATGTGTAACAAATAGCAGATTAACATGAGCATATACATGGAATTAGGAAAATAACCCAGTTACCTCAACGAAGCCAATTACTCTTCCCCTAGCTACCATAATAATCCAAATGCATACCAAGCCTATAACAAGCATAATTATCATCATTTCTAATCACAATCAAATATCCAAAGAGTTGAACTACTAATGACAGACTAGAGGTTACTCACCTAATTACCAAGGGATTTTATTTCGGATTCCAACTTTCCCACACCAGAAATTGCCATAGTTCACTCCAATTTCTGGGTAATTTCATATGAAACCAAAGCCCATATCATAGGTCAACTATAGGGGTCTCAAACTAATAGGAAATGCATCAAAATGGGTAGGAGATACTCACTTAACAATACCCATAGCCTCACTTCCGAAAATCCACTATGGAAGCACCAAAATTCGCATTTCAATCATCAAGCCCAGAAAATTCGGTTTTCCACCATTATCTCCTTGTGATCTCACACAATAACAGAACCCATTATGATAATACATCCTTAGGGGCATTTTCCAGCAAAGTGATTCACAAAATGGAAGGGAAAAGCTTACCTAATCTTCCCTCTAACCTCCAAGTCCGAAAATCTTGCAAGGAATCACCCAACACCAAATTTCAGATTTGAGATGAAGATGAAAATGCTCAAACCCAGAAATTAATCAGACCAAAATGAAGAGGAGGATGAGAGGGTCAAGTTATATATAACTTACCTTGGCTAAATCATCCTCTAGAAGTAAAAAATGGAGCCTCCATGTTGGTAGAACCCTAGCCTCCCTCAAACCTCCGAATTTTCTCCCTTGCCTATTGTGTTTTCTGCTGAATGGGGAAGGAGGTGGCTGACCCTTTAGGGTTTTTAATGATAAATGGGCTGACCCATCTGCCCAAGGTCCAATTGGGCTCATCTCTAATGATTAGACCATGGTTTAATGAATGGGCTGCAGAAAGTTTAGAGCTACAAGTGGAATGTGCTGACCCAATGGCCCAATTCTTTGTGGGTCCAGATTTTTATACTTGTTGGGCCTTATCTCATAAGTTGGGCTGAATCTCATGAGTTGGGCTTCAGGGTTGTGGTTGGGCTAGCCAAATTTCAAGAGCCAATCTAATTTGGGTCTGCATCTAGCTCATTGAGCCTCCATTAGCCTCTTATTATGATTCATTAATTTGGGCCTAGATGAAGTTTCTACCCCAATTAATTCTCAAACCCATATTAATAATTTATCTCTCTAAAAATCCTCATTCACTTTATTTGCCCAAACATCCCATATTAATTATTCTTAATTAATCTTAATCTATGATTAATACCTTAATTAATTTCGGGGTGTTACAAGAATCATTCTGGGTTATTCTAAATCTAATTCATTTGAAACTAAAGGCTTTTAATGAATTAGAACACCTAAGTTTCATGATGAAAAAGACAGTTCTAAAAAAGGAGTTAAAATGATATCAAACTATAAAATTAAGAAATAAGGGCAAAATTGAAAATTTTCTTTTAAGAAGCCCTAGCTTCTCCTTATAAAAGGGCCACCCCATCTCCTTCCCATCACTTTGGCTGAAAATCTGCACCTGTAAACTAGACTAAGAGGCATCCCAAGAAGCACCAAAGGGCAAGGAAGATTGAAGCCACCTAAAGTAATAAAGTTTAAGGAATTTTCCTATAATATTCTTTTTTCCTAGTTTCCATTCTTTCTCCTCTCTTTCTTCATAGTTTTTGTAACATCCAGCCTTTCCATAAATGTGAGAAACACAATGTTCGGTTTCTCCATAAACAGTAGAAATGGGCCAGATACAAAAGGAAATCCCTGAAACAGAAGGGATTGGGGCCAACTAAAATTATGATAAAATTTTAAATATTAGAAAATGAGGACTTGAGCCTTGAGTTGCCTAGAAATCAAAGTCAGAGTGATTCAAAAAATTTGTCAAAAGGCTAGTGGCATTTTCGTAAATATAGACACTTTTTGAAAAACACACAGAAGGGCTTTTTAAATGAAAGTTTTGAATTCTCCAGGGTTCTCAGAGGCTCTAAAACCTATGGAAAGCCCCAGGATGGCTAAAGCCCCTCCGGTGGACGTTTTCCAACGTCAGTGCACCGGAACTTTGACAGATTCGTTCAGAAAGGTTTTAGCTCCAATTTGAGTGATTCCAAAGACATTTCACTTGTTTGGGAACCTAAAATTTATAATGGAAAAGACGGTTCTCAAAATGGAGCTAAAACGAAGGAGAAACGGAAATGCAAAGTATGAAGGGCGAAATGGAAATTTTTGAAAAGTGTAACTTGTTCCCACCTATATATATGATGCACCCTTCTCCTCCCTTCATTATGCACGACCAAGTTCTGCTTAAAACCAAAAGAAAACCCTAGGGGATGATGCTCACAAGAAGGGGAAGAAAAGGAGGAGAAATCAAAGGCTTAAGGTATGGAAATTAGTAGTTTTTCATGCTCTTTCTCTTCCAAACCTCTTCTCCTCCATTCTCCTTTGTTTCCTATGATTAAAATGAGGTTTATAAATCTATGTAAAGGGAGATTTTGAGGGGAAAGTTCTGATTTGAAGAGAGGAGCTCAAAGAACACAAGATTTAAGTGAGAAAAAGCAAGAAAACAAGGTAATTTCTCTTCCTATGGTTGTCATTTTTGGTCCCCTTCTCCACCATTTCGACCCACTTGAGAAAACCCTAGGAGGAGATGATTTTAAGGCAGAACCAAGCATGAATCTAAGGAAAAAGGGTGTGGAGATTAAGAATATGCAAAGGGAATTATCAAAAAGCCATTAGATTTTAAGATGCAAATTCTAGGGTTTCAATTGTACCTTGTAAAATCTGACCTTGTATGATGATTTTTAGGCCTAAGTAAGAGTTTAAATGAGCTCCTAAGATCCCTAAGAGACTCCCCATATGCTTCTTCCCTTGACAAAACAAAGAAAGCTCCATGGAACCCAACATGCTTCATAGCCTCGGCCTAGATGGGTTCTCCTAGCTAGGGAGAGTTTTAAATTTTTATAAGGCCATTCTTGAGTCATATTTGATGAATTAAAGTGAGGGGAGGCCTTGGAAAAAATTTAGAACTTATAGAAAGTGATTTGGTGCCTTAGGTTTCATATTATGACCTAAAGAAGCAACATGGTGCTAGGCCTTTTGTTTCGATGATGTGATGACTCCAAGAGGCTTAAAAGGAATCAAGAATCATATTTGAAAGGAAAGAATGAAGCCTAGAAAGTAATTGAGGGGTGTTGCTTCATTAGGTGCATTTATGGACCATAATGGAGCTTATAGAGCAATCTAACATCTAAGCAAATTGTATTGTCTTAGAGTGTGGTTCATGAACTTAGTTGGCTCCCATAATTTGTGTCTAGGCCAAGAGAAACCATCTCCACCAATTTGTGGGTGTGTGGCCAAAAGAGGAGGCTTGAGTTCAAAGGAAAAAGTGTGTGATTGTGTGCAAGGTAGCTCTCTCCACCTTCTCTCATACATGAATGTGTGTTTAGCTTATTTTAGAATGTGTGTATGTCTATTTTCAAGCTTTGAAAAGTATACTAGCATGCCTTTATATGCCATGATGCTTGATGTTATGTTATGTTTTTAAATGATTACATGATGTTTGTGTGAGTTTGCTTGAGTGTGGAAAGGCCAAGAACTCTCCCCTTGGGTGAAGATGAACCAAGAACCCTTAAGCTTGGTTGAGACAAAGTAAAGAGTCTCCCAAAAGCAAAGTGGGCTCCCAAGAGTATGGTTGAGTCCAAAGTGCTCAAAGAATGGGTGAGGCAAGTCCAAAATCCATGAGGAAAAGTGTGAGGTCAATCCAAACACTTAATGAACTCTTGAATGTCTTGTATGATTGATTCACATGCCAAGATTGCTTTTAAAATGCCTATGATTTCTATTTTCTCCATACATGCATTTAAAAGGCTTACTTTGCACATATTATGTATGATTGAATGGGAGATGAGCTATTGGGATTCTTTGAATCTCATCCCCTCCTCTCCAATGATCTAATATGCTAGGTGAACTAAATGGATATGCTAATAGGAGCCAACAATACTAAGGGAAGGAGATTGACAATCATGTGTTTAGCTTTTATCACTTTAAGACCATGATTGTACCATATGATATATATGATGTAGTAAATGGGCTATGACCCTTGAGACATGTGTAAATATGATATTATATGATGTTTAAATGTATGGATATGATGTGTGACCTCTAGAACCTATTTTGAGTATGTAATGCCAAAGTGTGCAATATGGAAGTTTGTTGGAAATATGCATAAGTGTGGGTTGAATGGCCAAAATGATATGTATGAGGTTTGGTAACATTTGGAAAGCTCACACAAGTCTCAAATAAGTTTTTAAACTTGCCCAAAAGGTACCAAGACCAAGGGAAATCCATTTGGCAATTTTGGTACCCAATATGGAGCCAAAATTGACCATAATGGAACCCTATGTCACTTTTTGGCCAAATGAGTTAGTCTTGCTCTGAAATTTGGCATGCAATTAGGTCTCATTGAGATATTTTTGGGAAGCTAAAGAACATAATTTTTGGAGGTCTATAGAATATTTGATGAATTTTCAAAGTTGGGATTTTCTATGATTTTTGGTATGTGCACTGTTCATACTGGCAGATTTGATTTTTATGATGGCCAAATGGTGTCCAATGCTTATGAAATTTTATATACATAAACTAGAGGTCGTGAGTTTTCTGTGGCCACTAAGATCACCTCATTTAGAGGTCTGAGCAGAGGGTTATGCATGTTTGAAGTTAACTATCAGTATTAGTAGCACCCCAGGAGCTCAGTTACTGTTCCATCAGTTCCAGATGTATAAACGCATATGTTTCATTTTGGAATTATTTTTATGTCAATTTAACATTTGTAGATTTCTAGAATGATTGAATGTGTGTGATTTTGATTTTTGTAGAATTAGTTATGAATTTCAGAAGTTTGTATCAGTAAACTGAATAACAGCCCAGGCAGCCAGCTACTCTGTAGATTTTTAGATGTCAAACATTTTGTGTGATGAATTTTGTGATGTGGTCGTATTTTTATTGTAAAGTAGACATACTAATCTTTCCACAATGACCAAGATTGTATGATTTTGAATTTTCTAGATTTAGTTATGATTTTTAAAAATTGGGCCAGAAAATGGAGCAAATCTGGCCGAAAATATGCTTGCTTATTTTGAGCTCCAATTCGGTTTCCATGAGTTATGGGCATGATTTTGTCATGAAAATGAGTTGTAATGATGTATTTAAATATGAGAATGTATAGTATAAGCTCACATGATCCACATGACACTGAATTGAATTTTTTTTAGATATAGCGCAACGCGAAAAAGTCTATTATTTTATCCCCTTTCTCATATGCTCTAGTGGGATTGATGATATAAAGCCTATAAATGACATAAAATGAGCTAGAAGTTATGGTGTTACAGTTTTGGCATTTCAAAAGATAGGGTTTTGGGTCTAAACTCATGGGGGAAGGATCTTTTAACAAGAAATCAAATACATCAAATTAATCACCATGGAAAGCCTTTTCATTTGGTATATGTTTTGGTATGAGAAATTTGCTCTTCCTTGTTTCTCCATCACTCCATAGGTTCAGCCAATTTGTGAGGCAGGTGAAGGGAGTTGGTTTTTTATGAAATCATGCTAGAAATTAAGATTTTGGCATGTGAAGATTAAGATTTTGCCATCAGAAGAAAATAAGAAGCTATGGAATGCATAAATAGAAACCTAGGGTTTTGATTGCATCTGAGGAAGTATGAGGTCTTAGAATAATTTTTTAAGTCATGTAAGAGTCTAATTGTGCTATGAAGAAACTAAGGGACTCATATAAATTCCAATTCCTCAAAGGATGAAACAAATAATTCCATGGAAGCCATATATATGCATGTCTCGATGAAGACTAAGTGGAAGCACTTAAGGAGAGTTATCTTTGATTCTAAGTTTAGAAATGGTCTAGATATAAATTATAAACACTAAAAGAACTATTAGTTTAAATTTAGAAGCTTTATTTTGAATTGTAAAAGTGTAAGGTTCTATTATACATAAAGAAGCAACTTGGTATTAGGCTCCTCGAATTTAGTTATGATGACTCTAATGAGTTTAAATGAAGTCATATGACTTATATTGGGTGAGACATTGGAGTCAAGATAATGAATTATATGAGTTGCTTCATTATGCCACTAAATAGAACTATCTAAAAGTCTAAAACTAGAATTGACTTATGTAAGACTTATATAAGTCTAGAGATGGTTTCAATGATGCATTTGTGTCTTATTTGATATGTCTAGGCCAAGTCTCCTAAGTGTGGGTGTGAGGCTGAGAAGGAAAAGTGAGAAACCAAGGGAAAACTTTATGCTTATTGAGAAAAAGGTAGCTCTTCATCCATTCTTGTATGCTTATATTGATTGTTTGATTGTCATTGATTACTTGCATGTGTGTATGGATTATGAATTATGTCTATTGCTATTAGTTTGATGATTTGATGTAATTATGTTACATGGAATGCATTTAAAATGCGAGGTCATTTTTAATTGGTGAAGTGAAGCCAAAAGTCCCTAATATGGGTGAAATAAAGCCAAAAGTTTCAAGAGTGAGTGAGGTTAAGTCAAAAGTCCTTAAAAGTGGGTGAGATTAATCCAAAAGCCCCAAATAATTGGGTGAGGTTAGAACAACAATCCCTAGAGCTTATTTTTACTTTGATGGATCCATATGACTTTAATTTTTTAATTATATTTGATATTTAAATGCCAAAGAAATGGATATTAAATGAATGGATTTAGTATATGGATGGAATATAATGAAATAGAGATATATGCTTGCTTTCTTTGACATGAAAATATGCCTTATAAGTGTACTTGAATAGTGAATGAGCTATTGGGATGCATAAAATCTCACTCTCCTCTATATTATTTCTAACCATATCTAGGGAACTCTCAAGGAGCCAAGAATGGAGACCAATATGCATAAATGCTATTACTTTGACAATAGTTCAGGTTTTTATGTAATATATTGCATATAAGAGATTATACATGATAATTTTGTAATGTAAACATTCCCACAATTATAAAAGTATGGGATTATGATGTAAGTGTCAATTTTAAATGCAAAAGTGCAAGAATATGTAATTTGGCTATGTGTTTGCCATAGAATATATATGTATAATGCCAAATATATAAGTGATTTTGAGTTACATGATATTTGGGACCTGATAAAATACTCATGTATGCTATATTTCATGTTTGTGATGTGCTCAAATGGTCACATGCATTGAAAAAGTTCATTTTGAACCATTTTGACCCAATTATGTGCCATTTTAAGCCACATTTTATCCCTGAATCAAACCAAACCAAATAAACAAATTTTTGGATGAAATTTGATAGGAATTCAAATCTCATTTATAGCTTTTTAGAGAGCTAAAGAACACAATTGATGGAACTCTATAGAATTTATTATAATTTTTTAAAGTTGGCTAAAAATTCTAGAATTGCCTAAGTATTGTTTATTTAGTCAATTCTGGTTTTATGGGTATTTGAGGGGACAAATGGACTCCAATGCCCATAAAATTTTACAAACATATAGTTGGTGTTATAAGCTTTCTATAGCCATTAAGTTTGCATGAAATGGAGCTGTGTAGCCAATGATATGCATGCCTAAAATTTAGATTCTAATATAGGTCAAAAATCTGATGCAATTACTATTCTATTGGATTTTTGTGGCCCAAATGAATTTGTTAATCTAAACCCTTTATAGCATGTAGTTGATATCCTAAGCTTTTCTTAGAGTCTTAATTTGCACAAATAAGAGTTTTTTAGTTAAGATATGAATTTTTGAAATTGATGGCTAAAATATAAATCCATGAGAAATTATGCCATTGTGCTAGTTTGAAATGCATGGCTTGAGATCCAAAATTTATGCATCTTTTCATGATGTTTCATGTTGAGTAGATTTTCTAGGATGAAATTTGAGGTTTCTATGTTGAAGTTATGCAATTATGTGAATTTGAGAAAATTATATCTTTAATGTTGGTTTATTTTGTTGCCAAAATTATTAAGAACAAGAAATTGATGTTGTAAGCATGTTGTAATGTATAATATGTGTTATTTCTTTATGGTATGATAATGACCCAGCACTATTTTCTCCCATTTTTTTATATAGTCTAACTATTAAAAAATTGAAGCCCAAGGCAAAAAGTAAATGGACCAAAAATAAGGCAAAAGCATAAACAGACTAAAAAGGATAGGAGCCAGAAATTGTCATGGGCCATATTTGTTTCTTTTTTTTTAAATATGTGTGATATCTTAGAAATAAAATGAACAAAAACAAAAGCCCATAAACAAAATAAAATGGTCCAAAAAAAAAAGGGAAGCCCAAAACATAAAAGGCCTAAATAAAACATCTTGCCCTAGTACTGCTTTAATGAAACAATTTGTTTCATCAAAGCCCAAAATGACATGTCATTTTATGCATGTGAAGCATTGTAGCCAAAACACCAAAATGACATGTCGTTTATGGCAGGTGAGTCATTTTGGTTGTCTTCTTCCTCTAGTTGGGTTAACTTAACTTAATCTGACTTAGTTTTAGACTTGCAATGAAGACTTGGCATTTTCTCCCTTGTTCTAGCTCTGTTGTGGATGATTCTTAAGCCAAAATGCTTAGGATCTCATGGACTTTTAATTTTGACCATTATTAAACAAAACCATGCCAAAATTATGTAGATCTAAGATGCACAATTTTAGTTTCCTTATGTTCATTTGAGTTTTACTAGTCCAATGTCCCAAACCAAACTAGAAGCATACATAAATAGGCTATTAATTTTTTTCCCAGATATTATATGCACAATAACGACATGATTTCAAGCATGAAACAAATCAAACATATATATATATACACACACATAGTAACACAGTTTTGCATGCTAGACAATTCAAAAAATATCTCAAATAATTTGATAATCACATAAATAATTGAACAATTGTCAAGTATATTCTTAATTTCCAAAATCCAAAATGAAAAACTGAGAATCCTTTCCAAAGATTTCAATATGTATATATATTTGTTTTTTTAATCAATTTAAATTAATAAATTTCATGAGATTAAATTCATATGAGAAATTTTATTTTTTCTCGTCTTCCATAAATTTATGGTTCATCAACTTTAACAGGTAAAGGCTATAAGATATAGGCTCTTATACCACATGATAATCTTAAATACAATTTTAGTATATAAAATTCTAAAATTACAATTCATACAATGATAATAGTGGAAGCAATTTCAGAAATATAAATACCTTTAGCCATGCTTTCCTTGATTTGATGAAGAACCTAAAGCTCTTATAATATTTTATTCAATAATCTATAACTAAGAAAATCTTAGAGTGCAAATGAAAGGCAAATAGAAAGAGAAGTAATTGAAAAAAAGAGAAGATTTTCTGATAAGGCTGTGAGTCTTTGTACTGATCAGTTGCCTAATTCTACTTATCAAAAGCCTCTCTAAAAATGTTAATGTAAAAACTGGCCACTTTCTCATCAAAAGAGATCTGTTAACAATGTATAAATATCCATTAATCCATAATTAAAATATCTAATAATTTAAAATTCAAAAAATTAAAGACAACATATCAAAATAATTTAATATAAATTTGAGATATTATTTAATTTAATTTATTTTAAAATATCCTAACAACTGATATAGAATATCTTAAATAAATTAAATATTTAATTAAAATAATATCTTTAAAAAATATTAAATTAGAATATTCTAACACCCTTGTCATTTATTATAGGCTTAAGCCCATCCTTTAGATATATTGGAAATCCTATATCACAAACTAACATTTTGTGTATATTTTAATTTCTTTATAAGATCCAGGCATTCCCAACAGCTCTAAGAGTTTGTGTTGCGTTTATCCAAATATCCCTTGTTTGATGAGATCAGGAAATGAGCTCCACAATAGATTTTCATGTAGAAATATTCCATGTTTTATCTCCAACAATATAATCAACATATTTAAAAAAAGTTAGCATACATTTCTATAAATACAAAAAACATTTGGAGAGCATAGCTTGGTAAAGATTACTTAAACTAACCATACACTATACTCTTGCTTTTAAGAACAATGATATTAATTATTACTCAAGAATATTCATAAATATCTTCCTACCTTTATAAACATAGGTTGAATACATAATAATTAACACACTTTAATAAACTTTTAATTATATAATGCAATATAGTATAATGTAAATGCATTTACAAACTAAATGAAAAGATCATAAGAGTTCATATATTATAATCTTTCATTTGGTTTTTTTAATTCTTCTTTAAATTTTTTCTTTTTCTTTTCATTTTTAATCAAAGTCAAAGCCTTTTTTTTGGCATTTTGGACAATCTACATTCAAAAGGGAAAATTGGAGAAATAGGTAAGGGTAAAGGTGAACCAAATTATTTGTAATGCCTAATTTTATAGTCTCTTATGCAAGGATAAGAGAAAACTCCATAAACAACAAAGTATATTAAGGTTTACTATAGTTTGGTCCCCCCACTCCCATGGGCACCAATTCTGAATTTTCTTAATGTTAACTAAAAATTTTTGGCTTCAAAAATCACATGCCTCTCTTAACCCAAGATTCCCTTTAACTAATAAAAACCATTAATTAAGTCCCCACTATAGTGCACAATAGGTGTGGGAAAGAACTTTTTAAAGAAAGTTGCTTATTATGCAAGCAAGATGCCTTAGAGTTTCAAATTAAGGCCGGCATTACAAAATGCCACTGCAATATTGTGTATGTAGCCCAACCCGCATCTGCATCGGCCTGCAATTGCAGAGGCTCAGATATCATGCTAATGGACTACAATGCAATAGTGTTGTAGTCGCAACAGAACATTGTTATTGTTCTGTTGTGGCGCATCATATAAAAACAACAGCCAAAAACATAAAGCTCAACAAAACAGAGCTGTCGACCCTAGCTTTCCTTTCCTAAACAACAAAAGAGAAAAGCCAACAACAATAAGCAGCAAAAATAGATAACCAACTTTAAAGAGAGCTATGATTTGATGAATTTGAAGTTCGAAGCTAGTGATATGCACTTCTTGCTTTGCTCTTTTCTAGTTACCATTTTCAGAGTCTAAATTTCAAATGTTAAGAATCAGAGGAGTAAGGAGGAGGAGCCATGCCACAAATGCCATTTGTTTCTTTTTAATATATATATATATATATTTTACGATTTGGAAAGAATGGTTTCTTGTTTATATATTTTATATATATTGAAATTTGTTTATGATTATTGGATTTTTTTGCACTTTTATATTTATATTATTTTTGATATTTTTTTATTTGTATTTTATATATTTTATAGATATTTTTTATACAAAATAAAAAAAAGAGATATAAGTAATAATTTCTATTTGCTAATATGTTGAACTATTCAATAGAAAATTGACCTAGAATTGGCTTTTTTTTAGTTAAAATTCTTTAATGTTTTTGTTTTTCAAATGCAATATGTAATACCTTAACTTATAGCCTCCTTATTCCTGCAATTTAGCTTAGCTTCATACATGTCTTATAGAAAATCTATAACATCCAGTCTCTCTGTAAACATAAGAAACGCAATGTTCGGTTTTTCCACAAACGTCAGAAATAGGTCAAATATAAAAGAAAATCCTCAAAATAGAAGGAATTGGGGTCAACTAAAATTATGATAAAATTTTAAATATTAGAAAATGAGGATTTGGAATTTAAGATGCCCAAAAACCAAAACCAAAAGAGCTTAGAAAATTTGCCGAAGGAAGTAGGGCATTTTTGCAATTTCTGAAAAATTTTGAAAACTCATAGAAGGGCTTTTTAAATGAAAAATTTGAGCTTTCCAGGGTTCACAAAGGCCCTAAATACCATGGGAATCCCTAGAATAGTTGAAATCCCTCCAATGAGTAATTTTGGTTATCCGTTGATTGAAACTTTGACTGAACGGTTCATAATGGTTTCAAATCCTTTTTTAGTGATTCCAAAGGAAATTATTATGATTAAGAGCCTAAGGAATATGATGGAAAAGACAATTCTTCAAAAGGAGTTGAAATGAGCCTAAACGAACAAAACTACGAAGAGGGACTAAATTGAAAATCTTAAAAGTTGCTTAAATGAATCCCTAGGCTTATAAAAACGTCCCACCTCTGGTCAGATCTTCTCACCAACTCTCTCACATATTAAAATAGAATTAAGAAGGGTTGAGAGTGGCGCACAAGAGGGGAGGTCAAGGAAGGAAGAAGAAGCTTTGAAAAGTGTAAGTTTTAGCCACTGTTTCCTACTACTTGTTTTGTTAAACTTCTTCCCCTCTTCTTCCTCTTCCTTCTCATGGTTTTGTCATTTAATTTGGTGCTAATATATGGTTTGTTTAGGAGAGGGAAGAGAGGATTTGAGAGAGTTCTTGGTAGCATAAGGAAGCTCCCTTGGAAAGCTTGTAAACAAGGTAAGCAAAGTGGGACTTTGTTGCTTCTTCTTGAATTTCTTTTCCTTTTTGGTTTTGGTTAGAATAGGGACTGTATAATAGGGGTCCAATTCTAGTTTAAACATGATAGTAATTGAGGCTTTGAGGCATGAGGGATCCAATAAAGCAATTAGGGATCAAAATGAACCATTAGAATCCAAGATAGCAAAGTTAGGGATTCTTAAACATATGGCAAAATTTGATTGGATTCAAGAATTCCCTAGCTTATGTAAGTGTTTGTTTGAGTTTCCAAGACCCCTAGGAAGGCTTCCAAGTGCCTCTCCCTTCAAGAAAAAATTGCAAACCCCATGAACCTGAAATTCTTGCATTATCTTGGCCAAGCACGGGGGGAGTAGTTAGAGAGTGTTTTAATTTTCTCCAAACTTATTTTTGAATCATATATGATGGAAGAGGATGAGAGGAAGCCTTGGAAAAATTTTAAAAACCATAAATAGTAAGATGGAGGTGTAGGTTCCATAATGTAGCATAATGAAGCAACTCCTAGCTAGGCTCCTTAAAATAATTGTGTGATGACTCTAAGAGGTCTAAATGAGGTCAAGAATCATATATTAAAGGAGAGAAGGGAGCCAAGATTATGAATTTTGTAGTTGCTGCATTAAGTGCCTTATGGAAGCATAATGGAGCCATAAACCAAAGTGGCATCATGTAAAGTGTGTGAGATGCTAAGGCTTGTTCCCATAAGTAATTCATGTTTCTTTTAGTGTGTCTAGGCTAAGAGAAATGATATCTACCTTCTTGGGTGTGTGAGGTCAAGGGAGAGGACTCAAGGCTTAAGGAAAAAGTGTGTAATTGCTTCCAAGGTAGCTCTCTCTACCTTCTCTTATGCATGGATGTGTGTTTAGCTTGTTTTAGAATGTGTATATGTGTATTTTCAAGCTATAAAAAGTATCCTAGCATACCTTTATATGCCATGATTCTTGATACCATGTTATGTTTTCCAATGATTACATGATGTTTGTATGAGTTTACTTGAGTGTGGAGAGGCCTAGAACTCTTCCTTTTGGTGAGGATGAGCCAAGAACCCTTGAACTTGGTTGAGACAAAGTAAAGAGTCTCCTAAAAGCAAAGTGGGCTCCCAAGAATATGGTTGAGTCCAAAGCTCTTAAAGAATGGGTGAGGCAAGTCCAAAATCCATGAGGAGAAGTGTGAGGCTAATCCAAACACTTGGTGAGCTCTTGAATGTCTTGTATGATTTGTTCATATGCCAAGCTTGCTTTTTAAATGTCCATGACTTTCATTTCTCCATACATGGATTTGTAAAACTTGCTTTGTACATATTATGTATGATTGAATGGGAGATGAGCTATTGGGATTCTTTGAATCTCATTCCCTCTTCTTTAATGATTTAACATGCTAGGTGGACTACGTGGGCAAGGTAATGGAAGCCAACCACCTTGAAGATGAGAGTATGACATTCAAGTGCATGTTTTTGCTTCTTTAAAGCTTTACAAGTGGCAAATGTTGTGATCTAATTTTGTATATAACCTATGACCCCATAAATATGTGTAATTATGCTAGTGTATCATCTACAAATAAGAAATTATGTTATGTGAATGTTGTAATGGAATTTGGGTATAGAATGCCAAGACTAACCTTATGGAAATGTGTGTATGGTATGGGGTGAGAGTGTGAGTTCCTGAATTTTGGGTTTGTGCACCTTTAAGACAAGTTTAAAATGTCATTTTGGGTACAATCTCACATGCTCAAATGGCCACACAAGCTTGGGAAGCAAATTTGGACCCTTCGATACCATTATAGAGCTAAAAAATGACCAAAATAGAACCCCATGACACAAATTGACCAAATGGAGAAATTTTCCCATGAAATTTTGTAGATATGTAGGTCTCATCAAGATCTTTTTGAAAAGCTAAAGTGCAGAAAAATCAGAGCTCTATAGAATTAATTATGAATTTTCAAAGCTCAGATTTTTTTGCTGTCATGAGGCATGTACTGTTCATATGCTCAGATTTATGTTCTATGTTATTTGATAGAAAAATGGTGTCTAATTCTTGTTAAATTTTACAAAAATAAACTAGAGGTCAGAAGCATTTTGTGACCACTAAGATCACCTCATTTGGAGCTATGAGTAAAGAGTTATGCATTTTTGAAGTTTGCTGTCAGTAGTAGTGGCACCTTAGGAGTTCAGTCACTGTTCCATAGATTTCCAATGGCTGAATGTATCGGTTTCATTCTAGAATTATTTTAGCATAAGGCTAACATTTTTAGCTTTCCAAAATGACTGAATTTGTGTAATTTCAACTTTTGTAAAATTAATCATGAATTTTAGAAATTTATATTAGTAATATGAAATAGCAGCCCAGGTAGCAGCGACCTCAGTGGCTTTTCGAATGTCAAATGTCTTCTCTTTATTGATTCATGAACTAAAATTATTTTTACCATGGTATAGACATCTAGATCTTTCTGAAATGATAAATTTTTTTGGATTTAGTTATAAAGTTTTGAAGTTGCGACAGAAAAAACTAAAATTTTGACCATGCCAACTTCGTGGGAATTAATATGTTTCACCCACTTGTATGAGTTCCAAGCCACTTTCTTGAATGGTTTCGAATTGTATTAGTGTAATTAAATGATAATATGATACATGAGCTCATATGGTCCACGTGATGCCAAATGAAATTTTTATACGCTACGTAACGTGAAAATATTCACTTTTAAGGCTATTTTTCTTTGTCTCTTTATGAAATACTTGGCATGAGACATAAGAATTGCATGAATAAAGCTAAGAAACTATGGTATTACAAAATCAATATATTTAATGCATTAAATTACATTACGTAAGACTTTAAAAATTTATCTTATACTTCATGGACCATATGAACTCCTTGATATCATTCTCTATCCATAATGCATCCATACAAGTTATAACCATCACAAAACATCCTAAGAGTCTTGGATTCTACACTATCCATTAGAAAAATATGGGTTTGCTCTCTGGTTCACTTTCCAGATTTCTAATATGAAGTTTGAAAAATTAAAATCAAGCAAACCATACTATTTTGGAAAGCTCTAGATGTTAACTAGTGACTAAAAATAGTTCTAGACTAAAAAAGAAGCATTTAGCTCATGAAAATTGATAGAATAGTACCAAAAGTCAGGCTATATTACTGGTATTGTCATGCAACTTTAAAAATTTGTTCTCCCTCTATAAAGGTCCAAATAAGGTGATCTCGATAGCTATGGAAATCTTATAGTGTGTAGTTTATGCCTATAAAATGTTATGAGTATTAGATATTATTTAATCCACGTGTGACACAAAAACATAAAGTGACCATATGAATAGTGCTGTTACCATATCAACAGAATTTTCTCAACTTTGAAAAATTATAATAAATTCAATATAGCGCCAAATTAAGTACTCTTTGACTCTATGAAAAGCTCTAGACGAGACCTATTTGTTGGCCAAATTTTATGAAAAACTCATTTATTTGGTTAAACATTGATTCAGCTCATAATTTGGTCACTTTTTGAAGTTCAAAATGATTTTTTAGGCACCAAATGACTCTCTCAATGTTCTATAGCCAATTGAGCACATCCTATAGCATAAACACAGCCTAGGGAAGTATGCCAATTGGTTTGAAACATCATGGAGCTCATTCTCACTATGCTACTTGCAAATATACCCATGGAAGTCAAAACATATAAGGGCCCTTTGGTGGCAAAAACATACATACTCATTCATATGATTCCAAAATCATTATATACATCATATTTACCTACATTTAAGTGTGCTTAAGTATCTACATCATATATACATCCCATAGTTACATCATTTGACATCCATATGTCCACAAAATGGCTAAATAACAAAATCTTTGTCAAAATCTTGGTCTTCAAGGTTGTTAGCATTTATTTCTTAGACCACTTGGCTCACCTAAACATAGTTAGACATTGGAAAGGGAAGAGTGAGATTCTAAGAATCCCCATAGCTCTTTACCCTTTCAAACATGCATAATAGATGAATTTTCAAGTTTAAGAATGCATGCATGGCAGCTTGAGCTACTAGTAAATATACATAAAGCATTTTTCATGTTCAAGAAACTTATACATATCATACATTAGCTCTTAAGGGTATTGGTTTAGCTTCACCCATTTTCTTTAAGACTTTTGAACTTGTCTTTAAGACTTTTGAACTTGTCTCACCCATTTTTAAGGAACTTTTGACTAAGCCTTACTTTTCTTGAAACTTTTAGCTTTGTCTTACCCAATCCTAAGGACTTTTGGCTCATCCTTACCCTTGTTAAGTGTAATGTCGATTTTTTTTTTAAAACGATGGAAATAAATACGTTTTAAGAGTAAGTCCTCTAAAATGAATTGGTTAAGATCTAGAAAAATTAGAATAATGATTTAGACATTAATTAATAAAAATAGGAGGCTAGAGGTACCCTGAAACTGGAGCTAAAATAACTAAACAAAATTTAACGAAATAGTTACGAAACTGAATGGCATTTTGTAATTTAGGGTAATTTTTAGAATACTCACAATAGGACTTTTTAAATGAAAAATTTGAGCTCTCTGGGCTTCTCAGAGGCCTTGAAAATCATGAAAAATCTTGAGACAGTTAGAACCCCTCCGGTGTACGGTTCTCTAACGATAGTTGACCCAATCTTTAACCCTTTCGTTCGGGAAGGTTTTAGCTTTAAATTGAGTGATTCTAAAGGCATTTTATAAGATTAAAACCTAAATTTAATGATGGAAAAGATGGTTCTAAAAAAGAAGCTAAAATGAACTGGAATTGAAAGTGCCAAAAGTATAGGACAACAGGAAATTTTAATGAACAAAATTTAATTCTTCTTCTTATATATGGATGCCCCTTTCTCTTCCTCATTTAACCAACCTTCCATCTGCCTAAAAATAAAAGTGAGACTAAGGGAGAGAGGCACACAAGAGAAGGGAAGAAGAAGAGGGAAACTAAGGCAAGAAAGGTATGAAGTTCATAGATTTTCTTGGTCTTTCCTTTAGTAAACTTAATCTCCTCCTTCTCCTCCTTCTTCTCATAGTTTATTGAAGTATTTGGTTTTGTTTTGAACTCAAAACAGAGGAGAGAAGTTCAAATTTGAAGAGGAGAATCAAAGCAAAAGGAAAAGCATCCAAGGAAAGCTAGAAAAGGTAGTTTTGCTATTTCCATGCTTGCTCCTCCTTGTCTTCCTTCTTGTATGTTTCAGCCACCATATGGATAGCCAAGAGGGATTGAATTTTGAACCAAACCAAGGATGAATCTTAGGAATTAAAGTGTGGGAAATACGAATATGCAAAGAAAACAAAGAAAGAACCATGATTTTTCAAGATGTATAACCTAGGATTTTAGTTGCACCCTAGTTTGTAAGATGATTTCTAGCCATAATTTAAGGTGTCTAAGGGTTCACATGAGTCCCTAAGACACCAAGGAAGCTTCCCCCATGCTTTTCCCATTAAAGAAAACAAAATAATCTCCTTGGTGTTAAGAAGAAGCATTATCTCACCTTAGGGCAAAAGTGACACCTAGGGGTAGTTTTAATTTCTTCCAAGCTTAGTTTTGCATCATATATGGTGGGAGAGTATGAGAGGAAGCCTTGGAAAAAATTCAGAAACCTTAGAAAGTGTGATAGAGGTATAGATTCCATATTGTAGTATAATGAAGCAGCACATAGTTAAACTCCTTGAAATGAATGTGTGACGGCTCTAAGGAGTCTAAATGGAGTCAAGTGTCATAGATTAATGGAGAGAATGGATCCAAGATTATGAATTCCCAAAGTTACTTCATTAGGTGTTTTATGGAACCATAATTAAACCATATGAGTAACCTAGATCTTCTAGTGTGTGTGTGTGGCTTTAGTAGATGTTTCAAGAGTATAATTAGATCCTATTTGATGTGTTTAGGCCACAGGAATCAATTCCCACCTCCTTGTGAGTGTTTGGCCAAGGGAGAGGAAGAATTTCCAAGAAAGAAAATGTGTTCTTACATACAAGATAGCTTTCTCTTCTTTCTTTCATGCATGGTTGGGTGTTTTCTTGTCTTTGAATATGTGTGTATATGTTTAAGCTATAAAAGATGTTTCTAGTATGTATTTATATGCATGGTACCATGATACTTTGCTTATGCACTTGAATGATGTTTTTATGAATATAATTAGCTTGCTTGATTGTGGTAAAGCTAAAAGTCCCTTAGCTAGGGTGAGGATGAGCCAAAAGTCCCTAAGAATTGGTGAGACAAACCCAAAAGTCACTAGAAGAGTGAGACTTAGTTAAAAGTCCCTTGAGAAAATGGGTGTTAAAAGTCCCTTGAGAAAATGGGTGATGCAAGTCCAAAAGCCTCAGAGAGAATGGGTGAGGCTAAACCATTGTCTTGGCAAGCCTTTGTATGTTATATGTGACTTCTTGAATGAAGAAAATGTTCTATGTATGTTTATGAATTACAAGATAGTCATACATGCATTTTTAACTTGAAATTACATTCTTTATGTGTGTTTAAAAGGGAGAAGGGCTATTAGGATTCCTAGAATCTCACTCTTTCCTCTCCATTGCCTAACATGTCTAGGTGGACCAAGTGAGCAAGGAAATGAGAGCTACCAAGTTAGAAGATAAGAGATTGACAAAGAAATGTGTTATTTGCTCTCTTTGTAACTATTTTGTTGTCACAAAATGTAATTCAATGATGTGTATAAGGTATAATCTTTTGAACATGTATAAATACATAGATATGTGATGTATAAATGAGAATTGGAAGCAAATGAATGGAATAGCATGTTTTTGACATTAAATGGCAAAGTAAAGCTTGTATCCTCCTTGCGTATATCATCAAGTGGGAGAGTGAATTTGTGAGATATGGGTTCTTGGACCTTTGAGACATGTTTAATAGGCTATTTTGATGCTTTTCCACATGCTCAAGTGGCCATAGAAAAGCTAGAAGCTAAAAGGAACCATTTGTGATCCTTAAAAAGGCCAAAATGTGACATTTTGCAACCCTATGTCACAAACTAAACAAATGGATGAATTTCCTCATGAAATTTGGCATGCATATAGGTCTCATCCAAATCTTTTTGGGAAGCTAAAGACCAAATTATTTTAAGCTCTAAAGGATTAATCATGAATTTTCAAATTTGCCAAAAAGTTGCTGAATTGATATAGTTACTGTTCATATAGTCAGTTTTTCTTGTGTCATTTGAGGGTCAAATTGTGTCCAATGCTCATGAAATTTTACAAACATAAACTAGACATAATAATATTTCTATGGCCACTAATATCACCTTATTTGGATGTTTGAGTAGAGAGATATAAATTTTTGAAGTTTTGAGTCAATACCAATAATGCAGCAGTACCTTTGGTATTGTTTCATCGATTTCCAGTTGCTAAACATTTTTGTTTTAGTCTCGACATATTTTCACATAAAGTTAACATTTGTATCTTTCCAAAATAGCATAGTGTTCTTGATTTTAATTTTTCTAAATTTAGTTATAATTTTTCAAAGTTGGCACAAAAAAATCTAGCAATAGAACCCAAGGCTAATTGTGTTATTTTGTGTATGTATGATCCAAACTCAAGATTCTTGTGACATTTTAAGATGGTTTTGAGTTGTATGAATGTATTTTAATTGGAAAATGATATGAGTGAGTTAATATGGTTCGTGGAATATGAAACAAAAAAATTAAGTACTACGCAACGTAAAAATATTCTATTATTTTAATTGAGTTTTCCTTGAAAGTTGCTATCCTAAGGGAAAAATCTAGAAATGAGATGAGAATAAGGCTAGATGAATGTGGTCTTATACTAAGGGACTTTTGGCATCACCATACTCATACAAGGCAAATAACATTCATAAACACATTTCAAGAATATCATGGTACCATAATATGTAGATAATAGGTAGAAACATTTCTCATGGCACGAATAAGCATACAAGCACCCAAATACAAGAAAACAACCAACAATGCATGGAAGAAAGGTTAGAGAGATACCTTGAAGCAAAACACAAGCTTTTTCCTTGATTACTCCCACCTTCCTTTAGCCACACACTTACAATGAGGTAAAGCTTGGTTCCTTTGGCCTAGACACATTAAATGTGATGACCCTAACTTCTAATCATTATAATTAAGTTTAAATATGTGATTAATAACCATGAATTAGGGTTACAAAACATTACGACTAATTACATTCGAAAAATATAGGGGAATTTAAACCTTAATGTTATTAGAGTCATCCATCGAATAATTACAAGCATTCATGTACACAAGAGAAACAAACACTTATTTACAAGCCTTTGATTCTATTACTCATTAATTTCAACTCATAAGAATCTTCTACCAATATTTCTAAGTCATCCTTTGAGGTTGTCATACTAAAAACTAAGATTTCTAAGTTAGAATGAGAGTTTGGGACTATTAGCCGTGGCTAAATGTCCTTGTGCTGCGGCCAATTGCTCTCGGGTTCACCCTTATATCTTTATAGATTTTTTCACGGCGAGTTGGAGTTTTGCCACAGCTAACCTATATGACACCATGGCGAGGAAACCTCCTAGAACATACCTTGCTCGCTTCTCGCTATTGGCCACGGCCAATTCCCCCTTTTGCTACGGCCAATTCCTCATTGGAACGCCTAACAAATTCTCACAAAAGTTCATTGTGGCCAATTCCCATTTAGCTACGGCAAATTACCCTTTGGACGACTCTCAATTTTGCCTCTCACATTTTGCCAAGCGAATTGCTCTTTAGTACTCTCCCTGGGCAACTGCGCCTCTATTGGTCGTAACTAATAATATGTTGGTTGTGGCAAAATGCTTCTGATCCTATAACTCCTAAAATCTTGTCTCATACTTTCCATTCTCCCTCTAATGACACCCTAGGGCCACTCCACCTTAGTTTGTAGGATTCCAATAACTTTCACTAGCCTAATTTACCCAACTTATCTATCATTACTAGTTCAAGACTTACATGTTAATTTCTACTCCTTTAACTACCTTATATCAACAAGTCCATAGAGTAATAACAGTAAGAGTTCATGAACTATCAACCATTATCATTCAATACATATTCCATACATCACTAATTCAAATCAACAATTTAATATATCCCGTGATGACATTTCCAATAGTAGACCATATCATGAATTCAACAAGGTTTATGCATCAGATACTGTAAGTTCATACATCCAATACCAAGCTATAATGAGACTTAACTACTTAATAGATACATTTCAACTAATCAAAATATAAATGCCTACACTTAACAATATGATTACATGATGATGCTATATAAAAAATTAACAAAATTGCATTTACTCTACTCAGATTAACCCAAGTGTAGCTTCCTCCACACATGGCTAGAGCTCATGGATTTTCATCCACTTGCTTCTCCTTACCTTACCCGAAGGGTCTTCACCTGAAAGTATAATCCCATGAAACGGGATGAGATGCAAATCTCAATAATTAAGGAAAATTTCATTCATATATTTTGGTTTAATTAACATATATGTATGATTTCATATAAGCATAAGAAAACATACTAACCATATCAGTAAATGAAACAATTAGGCTATCTATGATTATTATCTCATACTAGCAATCACAATTCTACATGTTAAATGCTAATAACACTGGGAGAGGCCGGTCCATGGCACCTACTCCCCATTGAACACAACCAGGGCTCAGTGCATCTGGGGTTTGATCATAATCCAGTGCCTTATTGAAGCACATGTAAAAGTGGCAGCCGCATCATAGCTCCACCATGGACTCACAAGGTCCAATCACACATACAGATAGCTAACCAATTTATTTAGCATCAAAATCATAATCATGTAGCAAATACAAAATTAAAATAGAACATATGCATGGAATTAGTATAAACCACAATTACCTCACTTTATAGATAATTGAAAAGCCACCAGCAATGCCAAAATCTCCCTATAACCATAACATCATAAGATTACTACTTTAAATCATTATGTACAGTAGCAACAAGTACCCAAGGAATTAAAATACTAATGGCTACTTGGAAGATACTTACCCAGCCACTACAAATCCCCAAATTCGGATTGAATATGTCCTTTACCAAAAACTTCAATATATCACCCTAATTCCTAAGAAAATTTGTATAGAACTAATACCCATAATATAAATCAACCATGGGGGTCTTAAACCAGTAGAAAATACATTAGAATGGAGAGTTTACACTTACCCAATACCGCTCCTAGCCTCTACCTCTGAAAATCCTCTAGGAAAATACCAAACAACCACATTTCAAATTTTGGATATGGTGAAAATGCTCCAAATGAGAAACTAATCGGGCTAAAATGAAGAGGAAGAGAAGGGAATTAAGTTATCTAATAAGTACCTTAGCTGATTTTAAGTTTAGAAGTGAGAAATGGTGGATTTCTTACCCAAACCCTAGTGATACAATATCAGTAGGCATGCCCATTGGAGCGCAACAAGTTCGAGAAACCCTCATCCATCAAGAACTTCAAAGAGCTCAAGTGGCCCAAATTGTGCACTATGTCCAAAAATTTCAAAGAACTCAAGATAATTCCTATGTTGGACGTCAGCCTAAGTTTAGAGCCCAAAATCCATATTTCATCAATTTAGAACATGCTAGACGTCACTCAATATATAAAGATGTTGATCTTGGAGTTGAATTAAACTTTGGACATGAGATCTCCTTAAAGATTCAAAAGTGGTAGTCCAAGTGGAAGCCCAATGTCCTAAGAAGGTCTATGAAGCAACTAAAGTCAATATCCAATATGTTGAAGGCCCAATAACAAGAGCTAGGGCCAAAGCAATGAAAGAAGCCTTCAATTGTTTAATTCATAAGCTTTATAACTTAGAGCCCATTCATTTAAGTCAAGAGAAGGCCCAAGAAGATGTAAAAGGTGTGATCATGCTAACCATTCTACAAGAGGAGTGCTAAGGCCCAATTGGAGTCCAATTGCAAGAGATTAAGAATCATGTGTCAACCATATGATTTTTAATGAAGCATGAGCATCCCATGTGACAACTTAAAGAAGCTGATTAGTTTTGACTAGGAATCTTTTTTAAATTTCGTTTTTTATTATTTTATTATTTTTTTGAACTTGGTTAAAGAGCTTATCTTGGAGATCAAGTTAAAATTAGTATCCTAATCTAGTTCCTTGATTTTAGGCACTATTTAAAATACTTTTAATCAAATTTTAGAGTTTTAATTTAATTAGGACTCTAGAAATTTTTCCTATAAAAGGTTTCCTATTATACTCTATTTTGGCACATGAATGAATGAATGAATTTGAGTATTATTCAATACTTTGTGAGGCTTTTGCTTCTTTGTGTTTTCTGAGAGTTCACGTGACTTATCAAAGGATTGGTCTTCCTTTGTGGCGTCTTGAAGCTAGGGTTCTAAGAGACAAGTTCTCTAAGGGTCTTTCCTTTGACCAACATTCTTGTTTTCTAGCCAGTCTCGGGCAAAGTGTCATCTTGTTGAAGGTTCCTAGAACAAGGTTCCTAGAGGGTCTCTCATCATTTGGTATCAGAGCTTTGGACGCTAGTACAAGGTATATCTTTGTGTTTTCCCTTTCATTATTCTTCATACTTTCTCTCCTTCCATTAGTATTACCTCTTCCATCTTCCTCTTTTTCTTCTATCTTCTTCTGTCTTTCGTTGTTGTATTCCTCCATCCTTAAAAAAAAAAAAAAAAAAGAAGAGAGTGTGATACTCCAAAAAGGGAAAAAAAAAAAGAGAAGCGAGTGTGATACTCCCAAAAAAATCAAAAAAAAAAAATTCAAAAAAAAATTCGAAAAAAAAAGGGGTGAAAATTTTTTTTTTTTCAGATTGCAAAATACAAAATTGCAAGTTGTGCCAATTCAAAGTTGAAAGCAAGTTTGGAGTTAATTTCCTAATTGGAGTTAGTTTCTTAATTGGAGTCAATTTCCTAATTGGAGTCAATTTTCTAATTGGAGTTAGTTTCCTAATTAGAGTCAATTTCCTAATTGGAGTTAATTTCCTAATTGGAATTTATTTCTTAATTTGATTACATTAAGTAGCTACCAAATTATCTACTTTCCTATTTGCATTCAAGAAAGAATATTCTTTCCTAATTGTTCTAAACTTGAATTGCAAGTAGTTTCCTATTCTTAAATTTTCTTATTTTCAGATTTCTTTTCCTTCTCTTTCCTTCCAAGCCTCCTCTTCCTCCTTTCTTTTTCCCATTTTTGTTACACACCTCTTTTTCTCCTTTGTTTGATTCTTTGAGAATTTATATTTTAGGATTCTAGTTTTTTGATTGCCATTAGTCTGATATTTTCATTTGATTTGCTTATGACTTGCTTAGAACACTTGTAAGAAGCAAATTATTGAGTGGTAAAAGGCAAGAGCATTAACATTAAAGAAAAAGCCAAAAAGAGAGTTAAACACGAGTGAAATTATCATCTTTTGAGTGTAAACACATAAGCTAGTGAGTGCGTGAGGTCCTATTCCTTCTATCTTTATTTGACTAACTTTTCAGGTCATAAGATGCCCAAAGAGTACAAATTCCTTGAAGAGGCTAACAAAGAGCGATTCAAGCAATCTTGTGCAAGGTTGGATGCATTCCAATCCAATATCAACTCTACAGGACAAGATAAGGAAAAGGCATCCCCTAATTTCCATACTAGATGCCTTATAAAAGAGAAAGTCTGCAGCATGACCATTGATAATAGTAGCTACATAAATGTTGCTAGTACCTTACTTGTTGTGAAATTAAACTTGCCTACTATAAAGCATCCTAGGCCCTATACCTTATTGAAGGGTAGTGCTGAATTTAGGGTTAATAAGCAAGTTTTGATTTCTTTCTCCATTGGTAAATATCATGATAAAGTGTTATGTGATGTAGCTCCTATGTCTGATGGACATATTATGCTTGGTAAACCATAGAAACATGTGAGAAAAGCTAAATATGTTAAGCATAAGCATAATTATTACTATTGCTATTCATTTGTATTCAATGAAAAAAATCATGTATTGGTACCTCTTGATCCTATGGATGCTTATGAGGATCAAATGAGAATAGTGCAAGCATACAAAATAAAAGAAAAAGAGAGAGCAAAAGAAAAAGAGAGAGAATATGAGTTAGAGAGAGAAAAAGATGAGATTGAAAAAGAAAAGAGTGTGAGTGAAAAGAAAGAGCAAGAGAGTTGTGAGAAAAGTGAGAAAAGTATGAGTGTGAGCTTGTTTGATGAAAAAAGAGAGGTTGAGAATGTGTGTAAGGATGTTTGTTTATCTACTAACAATCTTAACCCATCTTTGCCTATTATTAGTTATAGCTCCTTGCAGGTATGTAGAGATTTGTTTCCTAAGAAACCACCTAATGGCAAAGATTCGAGGATGAATCTTTTCAAAGAGGGAGGGAATGATACAATATCAGTAGGCATGCCCATTAGAGCGCAACAAGTTCGAGAAACCCTCATCCATCAAGAACTTCAAAGAGCTCAAGTGGCCCAAATTGTGCACTATGTCCAAAAATTTCAAAAAGCTCAAGATAATTCCTATGTTGGACGTCAGCCCAAGTTTAGAGCCCAAAATCCATATTTGATCAATTTAGAACATGCTAGACGTCACTCAATTCATAAAGATGTTGATCTTGGAGTTGAATTAAACTTTGGACATGAGATCTCCTTAAAGATGCAAAAGTGGAAGCCCAATGTCTTAAGAAGGTCTATGAAGCAACTAAAGTCAATATCCAATATATTGAAGGCCCAATAACAAGAGCTAGGGCCAAAGCAATGAAAGAAGCCTTTAATTGTTTAACTCATAAGCTTTATAACTTAGAGCCTATTCATTTAAGTCAAGAGAAGGCCCAAGAAGATGTAAAAGGTGTGATCATGCTAACCATTCTACAAGAGGAGTGCTAAGGCCCAATTGGAGTCCAATTACAAGAGATTAAGAATCATGTGTCAACCATGTGATTTTTAATGAAGCATGAGCATCCCATGTGGCAACTTAAAGAAGTTGATTAGTTTTGACTAGGATTCTTTTTTAAATTTTATTTTTTAATTATTTTTTTGAACTTGATCAAAGAGCTTATCTTGGAGATCAAGTTAAAATTAGTATTCTAATCTAGTTCCTTGATTTTAGGCACTATTTAGAATACTTTTAATCAGATTTTAGAGTTTTACTTTAATTAAAACTCTAAAACTTTTTCCTATAAAAAGCTTCATATTGTACTCTATTTTGGAATATGAATGAATGAATAAATTTGAGTATTATTCAATACTTTGTGAGGCTTTTGCTTCTTTGTGTTCTCTGAAAGTTCACGTGACTTATCAAAGGATTGGTCTTCCTTTGTGGCATCTTGAGACTAGGGTTCTAAGAGACAAGTTCTCTTAGGGTCTTTCCTTTGACCAACATTCTTGTTTTCTAGCCGGTCTCGGGCAAAGTGTCATTTTGTTGAAGGTTCCTAGGACAAGGTTCCTAAAGGGTCTCTCATCACCTAGCCTCCCTCCAAACCTCCGAAAATGAGTTGTGTGTTTTGTGTTTCTGCATAAGGGAGGGAAAGGCTGAATATGTTTAGGGTTTTGGATGGGTTTGGGCTAACCTAATGGCCCAAGTCCATATGGGTTCAGACTTTGAGTAGAATTGGACTGAGTTTTAATTTGTTAGTCCAATTTTAATAATTCAGACTTTTAGTTGGGTTGGGGTCAAGTTTTCAAGAGCCCATTTAGTTGAGGTTTGCACAAGGGTTATTGGGCCATTCATAAGAACTTATGCGAGTTGGGTCTTGGCTTTCTAATTCATTAAATTAGATTGGGCCCTCCATTAGTTCCTAACCTTGGCCTATTTAATTTGATTTGGGCCTAGATAGGGTTTCTAGCTCAATTAAATCTCAAACTCATTAATAATTTTATCTTTCAAAAATTTTTATTCACTTAACTTTTCCAATTATCCCATATTAATTATTCTTAATGAACCCAAATTTGTGATTAACACCTTAATTAATTTTTGGGGTGTTATATTAAATAGGATACTATTACATCATTAAAGCAAACTCTAGTATTACATACACTTTAGGAAAACTTACTTTCTCATATGGTTCAATTATGGTTCTATACAAGACCTAAGGAAATAACTATGAGAGTCAATGATCTTAACTTTATTTTCTCTTTCAATCTATGACTCTTGACTCCATTTAGACTTCTTAGAGCTATCACACATTCTTTTTAAGGAGTCTAGCTATAAGTTGTTTCTTTATGTCTCATTATGGAACCTATATCTCCATCTCACAATCCATGGCTTTTATATTTTTCCCAAGGCTTCCTTTGATTTTCTTCCATCATATCTAGTCCCATGCTAGGCTTAGAAAAATTTAAAATACTCCTTAGGTCCTTCATCTATGTTTGACTAAGACATGAGCATTAGTTTAAGCCCATGGACTTTGCTTTATTTCCTTGAAGAGAATGACACTTAGGAGGCTTCCTATGTAATATCCAATTTTTTGAAAATAAGAGAAAATGTGATAAATGTAATGTACAACTTCTCTGTAAATGCACTAAATTCATCGGATATAAAAAGAAGTCCCCTAGATAGAGTGATTTAAGGTCCAATAAAATTAGAGTAATATGTTAGACCTCAAATAATGATGAGTTTAGGCCAGAGGTGCCTTGAAACAGAAGCCAAAATAGCTAGACAGATTTTAATGAAAATGCAACAAAATATAATGGCATTTTCATAATTTTGGATAATGTTTGAAATACTCAAAGAAGGGCTTTTGAAATGAAAATTTTGAGTTTTCCAGAGTTCTCAGAGGCCTTGAAAACCCTAGAAAGCCCTAGGACAGTTAAAGCCCTCTGGTATATGTTTTCTAATGGCGGTGAGCTTGAACTTTCACCGATTCATTCAAGAAGGTTTTAGCTCTAAATTGAGTAATTTCAAAATATTTTATAAGTTAAAGAACCTAAATTTTATGATAGAAAAGATTCTAAAATGAATTGGAAACAAAAAAGCCAAGAAAAGGGGACATAAATGGAATTTTTGAAAAGGAAAGTTCAAGAAGCCTTCTTAAATACACACCCCTCTTCTCTCCCTCACATGATTGACTTTGTTTCTACCTGAGAACTAAAGGGAGACTAGCTGGGAGTGGCGTCCAAGAATGGAGGAAAAAGAAGAGGAAAAATTCAAGAAAAAGGTGAGAAAAGTGTAGAAATTCAAGCTTCCTCCTTTAGTTATTTGATTTCTCCTCTTTTCCTCCTTTTTCCTATAGCTTTGGTATATGAATTGGTTCTATTTTGAGCTTAGACCAAGGGGGAGGAGATCAAAATTGAGGAGGAGAGCTAGAGGAAAAAGAAGAGCATTCAAGAAAGGCTTGAATTCAAGGTAAAATTGTTTGTTTCCATGCTTCCCTTCTCTTATTCTTCCTTAAGTGCATTTCGCCCTACATATGGTTAGCCTTGGATTTTGGATAGAACCAAGGATGAAACTCATGAATTAGAATGTGGGTAATAACATAGTGCAAAGAATTTCATAAAACAATCCATGAAATTCAAGTTTGTATAGCTAGGGATTCAAGAACACATCTAAAATTCTATTTTGATACAAGAGTCCATAGGCCAAAGTAAGTTTTTGTATGAGCTTCTAAGATCCCTAGAGAGCTTCCCACATGAATCTCCCATCAAGAAAACCAAGATAATCTCCATTGGTGCCAAGGTGAGCATAGGTTCGGCTAAGGGGAGATGAAGCACCAAGGGAGTGTTTTAATTTCTTCCAAGCTTAGTTTTACATTATATATGAGAGGACAGCATGAGAGGAAGTCTTAGAAAAGTTCTTAAAGTCATGGATAGTGAGATGGAGCTATAGGTTCCATATTGTAGCATAATGAAATCACACCTAGTTAAACTCCTTGAAATAAATGTATGATGACTATAATTGGTAAATGTTCTAGTGTGTGAGTGATTTTGGTAAATGTTCCAAGAGTATAATTGGATCCTATTTCATGTAGTTAGGCCAAGGGAAGCAAGCTCCATCTCTTCATGGATGTTTGGCTGAGGAAGGAGAAGGATTTTTAAAGGTTAAAGTCTGCTTTATATACAAGTTAGCTCTCTTTTCTTTCTCTCATGTATGAGTGGAGGTTTATCTTGTCTTTGAATATGTATATGTATGTTTTGAGCCATGAAAAATGTTTTAGCAAGTGTCTAAGTGGCATGGTACCATGATGATATGTTATGCATTCAAATGATGCTTTGTGAAATTACTTTGGTTTGCTTGAGTGTGGTAAAGCCAAAAGTCCCCTAGCCATGGTAAAGATGAATGAAGAACCCTCAAGAATAGTTGAGACAAAGCTAAAGGGCTCCCAAGAGTAAGCTTAGTTAAAAGCCTTTAAGAAAATAAGTGAGGCAAGTCTAAAATTCTTAAAGACAATGGGTGAGGCTAAACCACTTGCTTGGCAAGCCTATATATGTTTAGTATGACTTCTTGAATGCTAGAAATGTTTTACGAATGATTACATGTTCCATGATATCCATGCATGCATTTTTAGACATGGATTTGCATTCTTTATATATGGTTGAAAGGGAGAAGAGCTATTGGGATTCCTAGAATCTTATTCCTTCCTCCCCATTACTTAACATGTCTAGGTGAATCAAGAAAGCAAGGAAATGGGAGCTACCAAGCTTAGAGATAAAAGTTTGACACAAGAGCATGCTACTTGTCTATTATGTAACCAAAGCAATGTTAAGTGATATAACGTAATGATGTATATGATGTATAATCCTTTGAACATGTATAAATATATGTTGTATGAATGAGAATGGATAGCAATTGAATGATATAACATGTTCTTGGTATTGAATGGCAAGGTAGACCATATATTCCATGTCTATTTTAGCAAGTGTGAGAGTGAGCTTGCAAGGTCTGGGTTGTTAGATCCTTAAGACATGTTTAGTAGACCATTTTGATGCTTTCCCATGTGCTCAAGTAGTCCTAGGAATAGAAGAAGCAAAATTGGACCCATTGAGACCCCTGTAGAAGCTAAAAAGTGACCATTTGCAACCCTATGGCAAAATTTAACCAAATGAATGAATTTTTTCATGAAATTTGGTATGCATATAGATCTTGTTTATAGATTTTTTGGAAGTTAAAGTGTATAATATTTGGCGGTCTACAGAATTTTTGGCAAATTTTTGAAGTTGGATGAAAATTTAGAAAATGATAGTGGCATTATTCATATGGTCCAAAAATTCACCTCTGTCATTCATGGGCCAAACAATGTCCAATGGCCATGAAATTTTATAGGTAGAAACTAGACACTCACAGTGACATATTTAAAAGCTCCTAAATTGGAGGTCTATAGAAGGAGAAATGATTTTCTAAAATTCTATGTCAATACCAAGGATGATAGCAGACCTTGGTTACTATTTTATCCATTTTCAAGGTCTAAAGGATTTTGAACTGGTTTGTACTTATTTTTTTTCCCTCTATTTAACATCTTTATCTTTCTAAATTGGTATATCTTGTCTAGATTGAATTTTTGTGAAATTAGTTATAAATTTTTGAAGTTTATATCAGAAACACTGGATAGTCTGACCTTTGCCATTTTTCTATTATCAAACATGGTCTAGATGAGATTTTTGTGGCTTGGAAATATTTTAGTGTACATTTAACATCTAGAAATTTCTAGAAAGCTAGGGTTTCTTGATTTCAAATTTTCTAAATTTAGTTATAATTTTCCAAAGTTGCTAGCAGAAAACTAAAATTCTGACCCAGGGCAAAACGTGAATATTTTTGGTTTTTAGCTCCTGATCCATGGTTTATGCAAAATTTTGAGATGTTTATAATTTTCATGGATGGAAAATAAATAGAGAATGTTGTTTTTAAGTTCATGGGGTCCTCGAGATGCGAAGTCAATTTTTAAACCCTGACGTAAAGCCATTTCATTCATTATTTTTAATGTTTTTTCTTGGATTTCCTTTGATAACATGTGTAATCCACCTTGAATGAGTAAGGTGATACTAGAAATAATATGGTACGACATCTTAGATGTCTTAGGAACTCATTCCCACTCTTAAACAATTTGAATTATCCCTAGAAAGCTTCATACATATCAAGGTGCAAGTGAATCCCTAGCTTTGACAACTTGTTCTCTAATGGTTTTCTTTTGGATTTCATTGTATTTTCTAGTTTTTCACACTTTATAACCTAGGTTCCTTACTTGCTCTTCATCAAAATTTACTCCCTTTTATATGCTCGCTACTTGGCCGAACCATACACTAGGAAAAGAACAAAGGGAAAGCAAAAAAATCTATATGATTTACCTTGATTCCAAGCCTTCTCCAAGATCTTTCTCCTTTGCTATAGGCCTTTCCTTCAAATTCCAATCTTCCACCTCTAACCTAGGTCCAAAATAGTCCCAAATCAAACATCAAAACTATAGAAAGAAAGAGGAGAAGGAGGAGAACAAAGTTAAATGAAAAAGCAGCTTGAAATTTCCATGATTTTCGTACCTTTTCTTGAATTTTTCTTCCTCTTCCTCCTCCCTCTTGGTGTGTCCTCCCTTGCTAGTATTCCTTCTTTGTTAGATAGAATCAAAGTCATTTAAATGGGAGAGGAGAGAAGGGATGTGCTTTATGAAAGGTGAAAAGTCACTTAAAGCACTTTTTAACTTTGCATTTTAGTCTCTCTTCTTGATTCTTTTCATTTAGGCTCAATTCAACTCTTTTTCGAAATCTGTCTTTTCCATCATAATAATTAGGCTCTTAATCTTATGAATTAGCTTTTGATTTTACTCAAAAAAGATTTAAAATCATTCTGAATTGTTCGGTTAAAATTTCGATCAACTAACAGCCAAAATACTCACCGGAGGAGTTTTAACTGTTATAGGGGTTCTTATGATTTTCAGAGCCTTTGAGTACCCTAAAAAGCTCAAATTTTTTATTTAAAAAGCTTTCCTGCAAGTTTTTCAAAATTTTCAAAAATTACAAAAATATCCCAACTTTCTTTTACAAATTTTCCTAGCTCATTTGGCTTAAGATTCTAGGTAACTCAAATCTCAAATCTTTATTTTTCATTATTTATAATTTTATCCTAATTTTATTTGGTTTCAACTCATTTATTTCAGGGGACTTGCTTTTATAATTGGCTTATTTTTTATTTTTACAAAAAACTGGATGTTATATTTCTCCCCCTTAAGAAAATAAAGACTTGCTTTTATCTTACCTTACTTTTTTTAGTCTTTATTTTTATTGTCTTAAGAGTTTGACATATGAGATATTGAAGCTCTACAAATATTTAAGATATCATTTAATGGGTAATATGAGGCTTTAAGCCTTCTCAAGTATCAATACTAGTTGTATGGTGTTTAATTAATGTTTTTGAATAAATATATGGGTTTCAATAACCTATATCTAACTTGTTTTGTTCTTTGATAAAATCTAAAAAATAAAAATTCCTTTCAACAAAATAAATTAGTTATTTTGTATATTTAAGAATTTTCTAATCTAGGAATTTCTACTCTCTTTAAAAATTTTAAAAATAAATACTTTTCCTTTTCTTTGAAAAAATATTTAAAAAAATCATGTTTTAAAAAATCTAAAGAAGCAATAAGAGAAAATTGAAAAGAAAAAGAATCATTGATATTAGTGGTAGAACTGAGATTATTATTAGTGAACTTCAATTTTTTTTTGGTTTAATTGATTAATTTCTTAGTTATTCAATTGTGATTTAAGTTTTGTTATATTATGTTATATTACTAATTTCATTTGATTAACAAGTACTTTAAAATAGAAACAATACCACTAAAAGAGGAATTTTCAATAAGAAGATTGGAAGGTACTCCTAGTAATGATATTGGGTGGCATTTTGGAACACCTGTAATTGAAAATTAAAATAACATAATTTGTAAACTCTGTGGAAAAGTAGTAACGAGTATAATTACTCGACTGAAACAATGTATTGTACATTTTAAAAGACAAGTAGCTAGTTGTCCTAGAGTAACAACTACTATTCGAGAAGGTATAATTAAACTTCTTTTAGGTAATAAAGAAAAAAATGAGTCAAAAAAAAGAAGAAGAAGAATTTGATGTAAGGTTGAAAGGTAATGAAGATGATGAAATAGAAGCACTTGTTGATAAGGAAATGTGCAACAACCCTAACTTCTACCTGTGGTAATTAAGCTTAAGCATGTGATTAATAGTTATAAATTAAGGTCTAGCACCATTTAAATTAATCAATTTAGGAAAAAGTGAAGAAATTTGAACCTTAATGTTATTAGAATCATTAACCAAGCATTTACAAGCATTCATGTACATAAGTGAAACAAATCTCCAATTAAAAGCCTTTAAATCTATTCTCATTCATTTTCAACTCTTAAGAACCCTTTACAAGTGCTTCTAAGTCATCCCTTGATGTTGCCATAGGAAAAACCAAAGTTTCTAGGTTAATATAAAAGTTTTAAGACATTCGTTGTGCTAAATACTTTTGTGCCATGGCTAATTGCTCTCGAGTTTACTCTTTACATCTTTGCTGCAGTGAGCCTATATGGCACCGCGGTGAAAAGACCTCCTGGAGCTTACCTCACTCACCTCTCGTTATTGGCCACGGCCAAATCCCATTTTTGTCATGGCTAATTCCTCTCTGGAACACTTGGGACATTTTCCTAAAGTTTGTCACGGCCAATTCCCCATTTAACCACGATAAATTACCCTCTAGATGACTTTTAGTTTGGCCTCTCACATTTTGCCATGGCTAACTCCACTTCTCACTGCGACAAATTGCTCTCTGGACCTCTCCCTGGGCAATGTGGACTCTATTAGCAAAGACTAAGACTATTTTGGCTGCGATGAAATATCTTTTAATCCTACAACTTCTAAAATTTTTTCACATGCACTTTAACTCTCTCTTTAGTGACACCCTAAGGCCACTCTACCTTAGTTTATGGGGCTCTAATGGCTTTCCTCTACCTAATTTACCTAGCTTATCTATTGTTACCCATTCAAGACTTAAGTGTAAATTCTTATTCATCCAACTACCATATATCAGTAAGTTCATGGATTAATGACAACAAGAATTTCATAAGCTATCAACAATTATCATTCAAATATATATTCTATTAAAGATTTCATGCATCACTAGTTTAGGTCTTCATCCAATGTACCACATAATTACATTTCCTAAATGGTAAATCATACCATAGATTCAACAAAGTTCATAATAGATGTTATAAGTTCATACATCTAATACCTAACTAAAATAAGGCCTAACTCCTCAATAGATACATTCTAAGTAATCAAAATACAAACACCTACACTTAACGACATGATTACATGATAATGCTATACAAAAAGAATACAAAATTTAGTATATACTCTATTTAAATTAGTCTAAGTGTAGCCTTCTCCACACATGGTTGGAGCTCATAAATTTTCATCCACTTACTTCCTTTTATCCTTACCCGAAGAGCCATCACCTGAAAGTATGATTTCATGAAACCGGATGAAATGTAAATCTCAGTACCCAAAGGCAAATTCCATTCTTATATTCCAATTTAATTAACATATATGCATGATATTATATAAACATAAAAAATGTACCAATCATACTAGCAATTGAAATAATTAGACTATCAATGATTACTATCTCATACTAGTAATCACATTTCCACATGTTAAAGGCTAATAATAATGGGAAAGGCCCGTCCACGGCACCCACTCCCTAATGAGTATAACCAGGGCTCAGTGCATCTGATGTCTTATCATAACCTGGTGCCCGATCAAAGCACATGCACAGGTGGCAGCCGCACCATAGCTCCACCATGGACTCACAAGGTTCAAACATAATACACTAAATGACCAACTAATTCATTTAGCATTTCAAAGCATTCATGTACAGCAAATGTAAAATTAAAGTAGATATAAGCATAGAATTAATATAGTCCCAAATTGCCTCACTTGCATATAATTTTCTGGAGAACCAACAACAATGCTACCTCCACCAAAAACTTCAATTTATCACCCTAAATCCTAAGAAATTCGTATAAAACTAATACCTATACTACAAACCAACCATGAGGGTTTTAAACCAGCAAAAAATACATTAAAATGAAGAGTTTATGCTTACCTAATAACACTCCTAGCCTCAACCTACGAAATTTCACCATGGAAACATCAAATAGCAAGTTTCAGATTTTGGATGTGAGTGAAAGTGCTCCAAATGAGAAGCTAATCCGGTGAAATCAAAGAAAAAAAAGAAAGGATTAAGTTATATAACTATTACCTTGACTGAATCTTGCTCTAAGAGTGGGAAATGATGGAATTTTGCTGCTAACCCTAGCCTCCCCTTTAGACCTTCGAATTTGTGTTTGTGTTTCTGTAGAATGGGAGGTGGCTAGAATGATTTTTAGGGTTTAAGTTGGGTCCTAAGTAGGTTATGGGTTGACCCAAAGGCCCAAATTCATATGGGTTCAAATTTTATGCTTGTTAGGCTAGATTCATTAGTTGGGTTATAGAATTTTGATTGGGTTAGGCCAAATTTTAAGAGCTCTTATGATTTGGGTCTGCATAAGAGATGTTAGGCTAATTATAAGAGCTTATGTAAGTTAGGTCTTAGGTCTCTAACTCATTAAACCAAATTGGGCCATTGCTAGGTGGTCTCTCTTGGGCCAAAACTCATAATAGGAAGTTGGGTTTGCACCTAAAATCCTTGGGCTTCTATTAGTTTCTAATCATGGCCTACTTAATTTAATTTGGGCCTAGATGAGGTTTCCAACCTAATTAAATCTCAAACTCATATTAATAATTTATTTCTCTATAAATTCCATTCACATAACTTGCCTAATTATCCCATATTAATTATTTTTAATTAACCTAAATCTATGATTAACACCTTAAATAAATTTTGGGGTGTTACAAAATGCAAATGAGGCATGTGAACAAAGAAAGTATTGTATCACATTATGAATGGGAAGATAAACAACAATTTAGATAACATACTAGAAGAGGACAAAATGCATATGAAAAGGGTGGAAGCTCTCATGCAAGGGTAAGAGGATTAGAAGATATTTCCTTTAATTTAATGTCTATAAATGTTGATCATATGATGAGTAAAAGTATAGAACATCCAAAAATTTTCTAGTGGTTTGATGAAAACGTTGAGGAAGAAACTAGAAAAAGTAGTATCAAAGTTTATTATATATGAGTGTCTTCCAATGAATTTATCTAATTCTCATTGGTTGCATAATTTAATCACTGTAGCTGTAACACTCCAAAATTAATTAAGGTGTTAATCATGGATTTAGGTTGATTAAGAATAATTAATATAGAATAATTGAGCAAGTTGTGTGAATGGAAATTATAAAGTAAATTATTAATATGGGTTTGAGATTTAATTGGGTTAGAAACCTCATCTAGGTACAAATTAAATTAAGTAAGCTATAATTAGAGACTAATGGAGGCTAAGGATTGTAGGTGTGACCCAACTTCTTATTATAAGTCTTGGTCTAAGAGATACCATTTAGCAATGGCCTAATTTGGTTTAATGAGTTAGAGGCCCAAGATCCAACTTACATAAGTTCTTATAATTGGCCCAATAGCCTTTATGCAAACCTAAATTAAATGAGCTCTTAAAATTTGGCCTAACCCAACAACAATTATGCAGCCCGACTTATAAAACTTAGCCCAACAAAGCTTAAATCTAAAACCCATTAGCAATTGGACATTTGGGTTAACCTATAACCCATTTAGGATCTAACCTAAACCTAACTAAACCCAAAAAACATGTAGCCCCTCCCATATTCTGCTGAAACACAAACACAAGAAGAATTTTCGCATCTTGAGAGGGAGGCTAGGGTTCTAAGTAAGAAATCTACCATTTCTCACTTCTAGACTCAAAATCAGCCAAGGTAATTGTTATATAACTTAATCCTATTTTCTTTCTCTTCATTTTAACCTAATTAGTTTTTCATTTGGAGAATTTTCACCATACCTAAAATCTAAAATGTGGTTGTTTGAGATTTTGTTGGTGAAATTTCATAGGTTGAGTTAGTGATGTTATTAGGTAAGTATAAACTTTTTATTTTAATGCATTTTTTGCTAGTTTGGGACCCCTAAAGCTGATTTATGATATAGGTATTGTTTTTATGCAAATTTACTCAGAATTTGAGGTATTGTTATAAGGTTACTGGGGTAGGCTCAACCAAATCTGAATTTGGTTTTTGTGGTAATTGGGTAAGTGTTTCTGAGTAGTCCTTTGTAGGGTAACTCCTTGAGTGATGGGTTTGCTAACATAAATGATGATTAGGATTAGTAATGACTTGATTTTATATCTATAGGTTGAATTAGGATTTAGTTGGCTTGTAAAGAATTGGCTACAAGTGAGGTAACCGAGGACTATATTAATTCCATACATATATCTACTTTAATTCCATATTTGCTACACAAAAATGATTTGAAATACTAAATGAATTGGTTAGCTATCTATTGTATTGTGTTTGGACCGTGTGAGTCCATGGTGGAGCTATAGTGTGGTTGCTACTCGTGCATGTGCGTCAATCAGGTACCGGGTTATAATCAGGCCCCAAATACACTGAGCCCTAGTTGTGCTCATTGGGGAGTGGGTGCAGTGGACGACCTTCTCCTGGTGTTATTGGCCTTTAATATGTGGAAATGTGATTGCTAGTATGGAATGGTAATCATAGTAGCCTAATCATTTCATTTGCTGATATGACTGATATGATTTTGATGCTCATTTTAATTCATGCATAAATATTAATTAAATTGGATTATATGAATGAAAATTACCTTAGTTACAGAGATTCGCATCTCACCCTGTTTCATGGGATCATACTTTCAAGTGAAGACCCTTCAGGTAAGGAAAAGGGGAAGCAAGTGTATAAAAATCCATGAGCTCCAGCCATGTATAGAGGAGGCACCGATCCAAGTAGAGTAGATGCAATTTGTTATTCTTTTATATAGCATCATCATGTAATCATGTTGCTAAGTGTATGTGTTTGTATTTTGGTTACTTAAAAAGTATCTATTGAAGAGTAGGCCTTATTTTAGTTTGGTATTAGATTTATGAACTTATAACATCTGTTATGAACTTTGTTAAACCTATGATATGGTTTACTATTTGGGAAATATAATTATGTGATACATTAGATGTAGACCTAAACTAGTGATGCATGAAATCTCTAATGGAATATGTATTTGAATGATAATTGTTGGTAGCTTATGAAATTCTTGCTGTCATTAATCCATGAACTTGTTGATATATGGTATTTGGATGAGTAGGAATTAACACTTAAGTCTTGAATTAGTAACGATAGATAAACTAGGTAAATTAGGTAGAGGAAAGCCATTAAAGCCCTACAAATTAAGGTAAAGTGACTCTAGGGTGTCACTAGAGGGAGAGTTAGAGTGTATGAGATAAAATTTTAGAAGTTGTAGACTAGAAGGTGTTAAGCATTCTAGAGAGGAATTAGTCGCAGCAGAGGAATTAGTCACAGCAAAAGTGAGAATTGGCCACAGCCAATAGTGAGAGGTGAATGAGGTAGGCTCTAGGAGGTCCTCTAACCATAGTGCCATGTAGGCTCGCTGTGGCAAAATCTATAAAGATATAAGAGTAAACTCGAGAGCAATTGGCAATGGTGCAAAATTGTTTAGCCACGGTGAAGGTTTTGAAACTTTTATATTGACCTAGAAACTTTGGTTTTTCCTATGACAACATCAAAGGATGACTTAGAAATACTTGTAAGGGGTTCTTGAGGGTTGAAAATGAATGGATAATAGATTTAAAGGCTGTTGATTGGAGAATTGCCTCACTTATGAACACGAATGCTTGTAAATGTTGGTTAATGATTCTAATAATATTAAGGTTCAAATTTCCTCACTTTTTCCTAAATTGATTAATTTAAATGGTACTAGACCTTGATGTATGACTGTCAACCGTATGTTTAAACTTAATTACCATGATTAGAAGTTAAAGTCATCACAGTTGATATCAGAACAATGGTTTAGGCAATTATGTTTGATTTATAAATTTGTAATTAGAAAACTTGGCAATCATGATGCATGCATGATAAGAATAGGAACATTATGACCTGGCAATAACTTTTATACTTATATATATACCTGCTATGGGTGGAGTTGTGTTTTGTTTGCTTTGGGTTGTATCTTAATGGAGGATGCTTGTAGTTGTGCTTGTGGCATTGGAGAGCGAGATGGCTACACATAGAGAAATAATTGAGATGCTAAGAGAGATGCAAGAGGCTATGGCTGCAATGGCTAACCGAATGAGAGAACAAGCTGAGTCCTATGAAGCTACAGTTAGTGCAATAACTGACTGGCTTCATAAGTAAGCCGAGGCTTATACAACAATTGTTCAAGTGCTGTAACAACTACATGAAACCATGAATAAGCAAAATCAGGAGGTGTTGGTGGAGAACCATGTTGGTGCTAGTCAGAACCTTGGTGTAAGACACTAAGGGGAGGATAGTGACCTTTCTATTGTGTTAGCCAAATTTAGAAAAGCTGATCCTCCATCATTTTTAAGGGAGTTAGACACCGAGAAAGTTGAGAGGTGGTTAATGTAATTAGAGAAGATCTTTAAGGTTATGACCTACCCCATAGAGAAAAAAGCAAAGTTGGCCATATACAAGTTAGAGGGTGAGGCTAAGCATTGGTAGAGGAATGCCTCCAGGTTGTTGATTTCAAGGGAAAATACTCTTGACTTAGAAAAGTTTCCAAACTGCCTTTGAGAGCAAGTATTTCCCACCTTCAGTGAGGGCTGACAAGGAAGCTGAGTTTAACTTTCTTGAACAAGCAGACATGAATGTGGATTAGTATGTAGCTAAGTTCATCCAATTGCCTCACTTCTCCTTTTACTTGAAATGATTTAATGATGAGCTATGGAAAACCCAGAAGTTTGAAAGAGGGCTAAAACTAGAGTTGAAAGACAAAATTGTATCTTTATAGATTTGTAATTTTGATGAATTGGTGGAAAAGTATAGAGTAACGGAGAGGGCCATGGTAGAAAGTGAGGCCAAGACCCTGAAGGGTAAGCATGACCAGGGCATGGAGCCCTTTAGGGGCAGAAGTAAGAAGGGAGCCAATAGTAGGAATGGCTCTTAGGGTAAGAGACCACCCCCAAGGAATGTCCCTCAAAGAAAAAGCATGGGACCACTAAAAAGTACAGTGAGTGCCCCACCAACTTGTGCCAAGTGTGGGAAGAACTATAATAATAGGCCATACCCAATGTGTTACAATTGTGGAAAGCCTGGACACTATACACGGACTTGCACAATGTCATGAGAGTCGACCTTATCTATTAAACCACCTACCCAGGGAAGGGTGTTTGTCCTTACGCAGCAAGAAGCTAGTAGATCCCCTAGTCTGATCTGAGGTACTTTACTTATCCATAATCATGTTGTAAATGCATTGTTTGATTCAGGTACAACCTACTCATTCATCTTATATGACTGTGTTAAACGTTTGGGTCTTAAAATTAGCCTGTTGCCATTTGAATTATCTGTGTCCACCCTTACTAGATATTCTATAATTACATCTTATATATACTTAAATTATACTGTATAATTGGATAGCTGTTGACTTGATTTTCATCCCTTTGTGTGATTTTGATGTAATCATTGGTATAGACTAGTTGTTGGTTAATAATGTAATCCTTGATTGTAACCATAAGACTGTTTCCTTACCTGAAAATATACTTGCAACTTGTCCTATGATTGAGCTTACTTGTGTGTCTACCACCCAAGCCAGGAGGTACCTTAGGCGTGGTTGCCAAGGGTTCTTAGTGTTTGTTTCATTACATGTTGAGGTTGATGATGGGTTGGAGGATATACTTATGATTAGAGAATTCCCTGAGGTTTTCCTTAAGGAGTTTAGTGGACTACCTCCCAAGAGAGAGCTAGAATTTTCCATTGATTTGGTACCTAGTACAAGTCCAATTTCTGAGGCCCTATATAGAATGGCGCCTATTGAGTTAGTTGAGTTGAAGAGTCAATTAAAGGAGTCACTTGAGAAAGGGTTTATTAGGCCAAGTGTATCCCGTGGGAAACACTAGTGTTGTTTATCAAAAAGAAGGATGGTAGTCTTAGGCTTTGTATTGACTATAGGCAATTGAACTAAGTAACCATAAAGAATAAATACCCTTTATTTAGAATTGATGACTTACTTGACCAATTAGCTGAAGCATCGATCTTTTCAGAGATTAACCTTAGATCGGGGTATCACCAACTTAGGCTCAGGGCTTAATATGTACTTAAAATCGCCTTTAGGACTCAATATAGCCATTATGAGTTCCTAGTTATTCCTTTTAGGTTAACCAATGCCTTACCATTTTCATAGATTACATAAATAGGTTTTTTAGGCCCTATCTTGACCGGTTTGTGGTAGTGTTCATTGATAACATTCTTATCTACTCTAAAAGTAGTGAAAAGCATGAAAAGCATCTTAGGATAGTTCTTCAAATATTGAGAGAGCATCAGTTGTATGCTAAGCTAAGCAAGTGTGAGTTTTGGTTATGGGAGATCAAATTTCTAGGTCACATGATATCAGAACAAGGGGTAGCGGTAGATCCTAGCAAGGTAGAAGTGATACTGAATTGGGAGAGACCTAAAATAGTGATCAAAATCCATAGCTTCTTAGGTCTAGCTAACTGCTATAAAAGATTCATTAAGGGATTTTCTCAGTTAACCATGCCTTTGACAAAATTGACTAGGAAGGACCAACCATTGGTGTGGTGGGATATCAAGTGTGAGAATACCTTTTAGAAGCTTAAGGATAAGCTTACCACTACACCTGTGTGAGTGATACCTAACCTTAAACAGACATTTATACTCTATAGTGATACTTCTAAAAAGGGATTAGGGTATGTTAACACAAGGTAGGGTGATAGCTTATGCTTCTGCTTCTAGGCAACTTAGAACTTATATGGAAAATTACCCTACTCATGACCTAGAGCTAGCAGCTGTAGTTTTAGCCCTTAAGATTTGGAGGCACTATCTCCATAGTGCACAATTTGATGTGTATAGTGACTACAAGAGTTTGAAGTATCTGTTTGATCAGAAAGAGTTAAACATAAGGTAAGAAAGGTGGATGAAATTCCTTAAGGACTATGATTTCTCCTTAAAGTATCATCTAGGGAAGGCGAATGTGGTCTCCGATGCCTTGAGTAGGAAATCTATTCACATGGCAATGATGATGCTTAAGTAGCAAAAGTTGATTGAAGAGTTAAGAGACTTGAATCTATTAGTTTCAATGAATTCTAGTAGCTTTCTTTTAGGAGAATTGAGGATAGAAAAAGACTTTAGGAAGAGGATTAAAGAGGCCCAAAACCTAAATGAATAGTAGGGAGGAATTAGAGAGCAACTAGGGAATGGTGAGATCAAAGATTTTGACCTATCAGAAGATGGTTTGGTAGGATACCAAGTTGAGTATGCATACCCAAGGATGAGAAGTTAAGGAATATAGTGTTTTCGGAAGCTCATAAGAGTAGGTACACCATTCATCCCGGTACCACTAAGATGTATAAAGATCTTAAGAGGAGTTTTTAGTGGCCTGGGATGAAGTCAAACACAGCTAAATTCGTTGCAAGATATCTAGTTTGTCAAAGTGTTAAGATTGAACACCAAAGGCCCGTAGGTTTATTACACCTTTTAAAGATTTTAGAATGAAAATGGAATAGTATATCCATGGATTTTGTTATAGGTTTGCCTGGAATATCCTTGGGTTATGATGCTATTTGGGTGATTATGGATAGATTGACGAAGTCTGCTTACTTTATACCAATTAGAGCTGCTTATCCTTTAGATAGACTAGCTCAACTGTATGGTTGTGAAATTATGAGATTACATGGTGTCCCTAATAGTATTATGTCAAATAGAAATCCAAGGTTTACATCAAAATTTTGGCAATCTCTACAAGAAGCTTTAGGTACTAGTCTTAACTTTAGCACTGCCTATCATCCTCAGTCTAATGGACAGACTAAAAGGACCATCCAAACCCTTGAAGAGATGCTTAAGGCTAGTGTGCTGGAGTTAAAAGGGAACTGGATTGTGTATTTACCCTTAGCCGAGTTTGTCTACAATAATAGTTATTATTCCAATATCCAGATGGCATCATCTAAGGCACTTTACGAGAGAAAGTGCAAGTCACCCTTATGTTAGGTAGAGCTCAGTGAGAGGAGTCTTTTAGGACCGGATATAGTGGACCAAACCACCAGCCAAATAAAACTCAATAAAAAGAAGTTGTTGGCTGCCCAGAGTAGGCAAAAGAGTTATGCTGATAAGAGAAGGAGACTCTTAGAATTTGAGGTAGGAGACCATGTGTTCATTAAGGCTACTACGGTGACGGGTGTAAGATGATCTATCAGGACAAGAAAGCTTAGTCCTCATTATCTTGGTCCTTTCCAAATCCTTGAAAGGATAGGACCCGTGGCCTATAAAGTTGCTTTACCTCCAAACCTGGCCAAATTGCATAATGTGTTTCATGTGTCCTAACAAAAAAAGTATCACCCGAACCCTTTACATGTACTGAGCATGAGAATGTGCATCTACAAGATGATTTGTCTTATGTAGTTGAGCCAAAAAGGATTGTGGACTCAAAATTCAAATAGCTGTGTAATAAGGACATCCTCCTGGTAAAGGTAGTATGGAAGGGACTTACTCCGAATGAAGCAACTTGAGAGACAGAGCAGGCAATGAGAAAGGATTATCCTACATTATTTGAGTAAGGTATGTCTAATTTTGAGGACAAAATTTCTAAAAGGAGGGGATAATGTAACACCCTAAAATTAATTAAGGTGTTAATTATGGATTTTGGTTGATTAAAAATAATTAATATGAAATAATTGAGTAAGTTGTGTGAATAGGAATTATAGAGTAAATTATTAATATGGGTTTGAGATTTAATTGGGTTAGAAACTTGATCTAGACCCAAATTAAATTAAGTAGGCCATGGTTAGAGACTAATAGAGGCCTAAAGATTATAGGTGCAAACCCAACTTCCTATTGTGAGTCTTAGCCCAAGAGAGACCACCTAACAATGGCCTAATTTGGTTTAATAAGTTAGAGGCCCAAAACCCAATTTACATAAGCTCTTATAATTGGCCCAACAGCCCTTATGTAAACCCAAATCAAATAAGCTCTTAAATTGGGCCTAACCTAACTACAATTCTGCAACCCAACTTATAAAACTTAGCCCAACAAAACTTAAATCTGAAATCCATTAGGAATTAAGCCTTTGAGTTAACCCATAACCCATTTAGGATCTAACCTAAACCTGACTAAAACCTAAAAACATGCAGCCCCTCCTATATTTTGTTGAAACACAAACATAAGAAGTGTTTTTGCACCTTAAGAAGGAGGCTAGGGTTCTAAGCAAGAAATCCACCATTTTTCACTTCTAGGCTTAAAATCTTAAAATTTGGCCTAACTTAACTACAATTTTGTAACCCAACTTATAAAACTTAGCCCAACAAAAGTTAAATCTAAAACCCATTAGGAATTGGGCCTTTAAGTTAACCCATAACCCATTTAAGATCCAACCTAAACCCAAATAAACCCTAAAAACATGTAGCCCCTCCCATATTCTACTGAAACACAAATACAAGAAGTATTTCGCACCTTGAGAGGGAGGCTAGGGTTCTAAGCAAAAAATCCACCATTTCTCACTTTTAGCCTCAAAATTAGCCAAGGTAATTGTTATATAACTTAATCTTCTTTTATTTGTCTTCATTTTGACCTAATTAGTTTTTCATTTAAAGCATTTTCGCTATACCCAAAATCTGAAATGTGGTTGTTTGTAATTTTTTCTTGGTGAAATTTCGTAGGTTGAGGTTAGGGGTGTTATTAAGTAAGTATAAACTTTTCATTTGGATGCATTTTCTGCTAGTTTGGAACCCCTAAAGCTGATTTATGATATGGGTATTATTTTTATGTGAATTTACTCAGAATTTAAGGTATTGTTATAATGTTACTGGGGTAGGCTCAACCAATTCGAATTTGGTTCTTGTGGTAATTGGATAAGTGTTTCTAAGTAGTCCTTTGTAGTATAACTCCTTAAGTGATAGGTTTGCTAATATAAATGATGATTAGGATTAGTAATGGCTTGATTTTGTGTCCATAGGCTAAAGTAGCATTCAGTTGGCTCATCAAGAATTGGCTGCAAGTGAGGTAACTGGGACTATATTAATTCCATGCATATATCTGCTTTAATTTCGTATTTGCTGCACATGAATGATTTGAATGCTAAATGAATTAGTTGGCTATCTATTGTATTATGTTTGGACCTTATGAGTCCATGGTGGAGCTATGGTGCGGCTGCCACCCATGCATGTGTTTTGATCAGGCACCGAGTTATGACCAGACCCCAAAGGCACTGAGTTCTGGTTGTGCTCATTGGGGAGTGGGTGCTGTAGATGGCCCTCTCTTGGTATTATTGGCCTTTAATATGTAGAAATGTGATTGTTAGTATGGGATGGTAATCGTAGTAGCCTAATCATTTCATTTGCTGATATGACTAATATGATTTTGATACTCATTTTGATTCATGCATATATGTTAATTAAATTGGATTATATGAATGAAAATTACCTTGGTTACAGAGATTCACATCTCACCTAGTTTCATGGGATCATACTTTCAGGTGAAGGCCCTTCGGGTAAGGATAAGGAGGAAGCAAGTGGATGAAAATCTATAAGTTCTATCCATATGTGGAAGAGGCTACACTTGGGCTAATTTGAGTATCGTAAATGTAATTTTGTTATTCTTTTATATAGTATCATCATGTAATCATGTTGCCAAGTGTAGGTGTTTGTATTTTAGTTACTTAGAATGTATTTATTGAGGAGTAGGCCTCATTTTAGTTTGGTATTTGATGTATGAACTTATAACATCTGTTATGAACTTTGTTGAACCTATGATATGGTTTACTATTTGGAAAATGTAATTATATGATATATGGGATGTAGACCTGAACTAGTGATACATGAAATCTTTAATGGAATACGTATTTGAATGATAATTGTTGGTAGCTTATGAAATTCTTATTGTCATTAATCCATGAACTTGTTGATATATGGTAGTTGGATGAGTAGGAATTAACACTTAAGTCTTGAATTGGTAACGATAAATAAACTAGGTAAATTAGGTAGAAGAAAGCCATTAGAGCTCCAAAAATTAAGGTAGAGTAACCCTAGGGTGTCATTATAGAGAGAGTTAGAGTGTATGAGATAAAATTTTAGAAGTTGTAAGACCAGAAGGTGTTTCGCCACGGCCAAAATAGTCTTAGCCACGACCAATAGAGGTGAAGTTGCCCAAGAAGAGTCCAGAGGGCAATTTGCTATGGTGAGAAGTGTAATTAACTACGGTGAAATGTGAGAGGCCAAACTGGAAGTCATCTAGAAAGTAATTCATTGCGGTGAAATGGAGAATTGGCTGCGGCGAACTTTGTGAAAATGTGTCAGGCATTCCAAAGAGGAATTAGTCGCTAAAAAAATGGGAATTGGCCGCAGCCAATAGTGAGAGGCGAGTGAAGTAGGCTTCAGGAGATCCTCTACTCACAACACCATGTAGGCTCACCGTGGCAAAATCTGCGAAGATATAAGAGTAAACCTGAGAGCAATCAGCCGCAATGCAAAATTATTTAGCCATAGTGAAGGTTCTGAAACTCTTATATTAACCTAGAAACCTTGGTTTTTCCTATGGCAACATCAAGGGATGACTTAGAAATACTTGTAAGGGGTTCTTGAGGGTTGAAAATGAATGGGTAATAAATTTGAAGGCTTTTAATTGGAGAATTGTCTCACTTATGTACATGAATGATTGTAAATGTTGGTTAATAATTCTAATAACATTAAGGTTCAAATTTCCTCACTTTTTCCTAAATTGATTAATTTAAATGGTGCTAGACCTTGATGTATGACTATCAACCATATGTTTAAACTTAATTACTATAATTAGAAGTTAGGGTCATCACAGCAGCTACTGAGACAAGTGTAATAGCGGTTAAATTCCCTACTCCTCATGAGATATCATATATGTATTTAGAAGCTGGATACTAATCTATGAGAGAATAGATAAATGGGTTGAAAGATACATGGAAGGAAATAAGTGTTACAATAATAGGTGATGGTTGGACTAATAGCATTAATCACATGCACATAATGAATTTTCTTCTCTATTGCTACAGGAGAAATATTTTTCTAAAATCAATTGATGTTTCTTCTATTGTTAGTAGAAATATTGATTACTACCTTTGGTTACTTGATCAAGTAATAGAGGAAGTTAGAGAAGAATATGTAGTTTAAGTGGTTACAGACAGTGAGTGTGACAACCCTAATTCTAATATCGGTGATTATAGCTAAATACACAATTAATAAATAATGATCAAGGTTTGGAATCGTTACAATTAATTACATTAAGAAAATATAGGGGAATTTTAAACCTTGATACTACTAGGATCATCAACTAACAACCATAACGGGAACATACATTAAAGGGTTTGTACCATCATTTAAGGTTTAGGATTCATCCATTAATCAAGTTCAACCCACAAAACATCCCACCAATATGCTCATGTTATTCCCTAACACTAGCCTTACTGAAATTTGGGCTTCCAGGTCAAATATAGGAGTTTGGAGACCTGCGTCGCAACCTGGGACCTTCCCGCCGCGGCTAAGTTAGGTTCTGGAGCTCGAAAACTAAGTTTTTAAACTTACGCCGTGGCTCAGAACTTTTGCGCCTCGGCCAAGTTGCTCTCGGGAAATTTCCTGTCACCGCGACGAGTTGGATTTGCGCCGCGGCCAACCTATGTGGCGTCGCGGCGAGTTTTGCTACTGTAACTTCTCTAATTAATTTTCTCAACTTGAGCCGTGGCGGGACTCATTTCGCCGCGGCGAGGTTACGTTCTGTTACCCTCCTGGGCATTTTCTTCTCTCTGCGCTGCGGCGAGATTTCTCATGTCGCGGCGCCCCTCGCCACTGTCACTCCCTAGGCCGCGGCGAAGCCTACCTGGCCGCGGCGTGACTCCCTTCGGTAGCTGTTTTTCCTCTATTTCGCCCCCTACACTCCATTTCTCTTCTTAGGGACACTCTAAAGTCACTTCCCCTCATTTTATATAGCTCTAATGGCATTTATCTACCTTATTTACCTAGCTATCCTTCCATTACCAATTCAAATCTTATATACCCGTTTCTTTCCTCTAATTACCTTCTATCAGCAAGTTTATAAAGTATCAACAATAAAATATACATGAACTACCAGCAGCTATCATTTAATACACAATAAATGGGGGTTCCATATATTAGGGGCTCATATCAATATCTTAAGGGTTACATTTCCATTGATAAGCAATATTATAGGTCAACATCATTTATAGCAGATATCATGAGTCCGTACAACAATTACCAAATTAAGATGGGGTCTAAGCCCTCAATACATATATCCTCAATAAATCAAATGTGCAAGCCTACACTTGGCAATACAGATACATGATGATGCTATACAAAACTAAACAAAAAGTAGCATCTACCTTATTACACTCAAACCAAGTGCAGCCTCCCCACACTAGGCCTCAGCTCATGGATGTTCATTTACTTGCTTGCCCTTATCCTTACCCGAGGAACCTTCACCTGAAATTATAATCCCACAAAACGGGGTGAGATACACATCTCAGTAACCAAGGCAATTCCATCATATAATCCAGTTTAATCAACATATATGCATGAAACAAAATCCATATCAAAATCATATCAGTCATTTCAGCAAATGAAACAATTAGGCTATCATGATTACTATCCCATACTAGCAATCATATATTTAATATGTTAAAGGTCATTAACACCGAGAGAGGCCCGTCTACGGCACCTACTCCCCATTGAGCACAACCAGGGCTCAATGCATCTGGGGTTTGATCATAACCCGGTGCTCGATCGTAGCACATGCACGGGTGTCAGCCGCACCACAACTCCACCATGGACTCACAAGGTCCAATCATAATACAATAGATAGCCAACCAATTCATTCAGCATTTCAAATCATTCATACACAGCAAATATGAAATTAAAATAGATACATGCATGGAATTAATGTAAACCCCGGTTACCTCACTTGTAGACAAATTCGCAACAGCCACCACAAATCCCAAATTCGGATTGAGTATGTCCTCTACCAGAATTTCACTATATCACTCAAGTTCCTAAGAAAATTTGTACATAATTAATACCCATTTTATAAACCAACTATGGGGTCTCAAATTAATAAAGAAAGCATATAAAATGAGGGGTTTAAACTCACCTAATGTCAGCCCTAGTCTCAACCTACGAATTTCATCAAGAAAAATCCCAAATAACCACATTTCAGATTTTGGGTAGGATGAAAATCCTCCAAATGAAAAACTAATTGGACCAAATTAAAGAGAAAGATGAGGGGATTAAGTTATATAACTATTACCTTGGCTGAATCTTACTCTAAGTGTGTGAAAATGCAGAATTCTTGCCCCCAACCCTAGCCTCCTTCTCAACCTCCGAATTTTCTTTGTGTTTCAGCAAATAGGGGGGAAAGTGGCTGAAGCATTAGGGTTTTAAGTGGGTTTAAGTTGGGTTAAGGGGTTAGGTCATGGGTTACTCCAAGTCCAAACCCAATTGGGTTTCAGATTTTGCTTATTGGGCCAATTTTCAATTGTTGGGCTGCAGAATTTCATTGGGCCAGTTTTATACATTGAGTTGCTGAAGTTTAATGGGTTTTGGGCCTAATTTGAAAGGCTCAAGGGTTTGGGTCTGCACCTAATTCATTGGGCCTCCATTAGCCTCTTATCATGGTTCATTAATTTAGGCCTAGATGCAATTTCTATCCTAATTAATTTTCCAACCCATATTAATAATTTATCTCTCCAAAACTTCTATTCACTAACTTGCCCAATTATCCTCTATTAATTATTCTTAATTACTCTAAATTCATAATTAACACCTTAATTAATTTTGGGGTGTTACAGTGAGGGAGTTTTAAAGGCAACTAAAGAAAAATTGATCAAAAAAAGACTACATCTCTATTTGTCACCTTGTGTAGCTCATTGTCTGGATCTATGCTTATAAGACATTTGAAAAAATAGCAACATACAAAAGGTATTAGAAGGTGGAAAGATGATAACACCCTTTATATATAATCACATTTAGACTGTGAATTTTATAAAAGAGTATATTGGAGGTAGAGACATTATTTGTCTAGCTATTACTCACTTTGTTATACAATTCTTGCAACTATAATCTCTTATGAAGTAAAAGCAAGTTTTGAACAACATGTTCACCTTTGAAAAGTTTAGGAAGTCTAAATTTAGCAAGGACAAATCTAGATTAGCACATGATGCAAGAAAAAAAATTTTAGATAATCACTTTTGGATCAAAGGCAATAAAATATTAAAGTTATTTGAAAAAAATTGTCAAATTGTTAAGATTGGTTAATAGTGATGAAAAACCAACCATGGGTTTTATCTATAAAGTTATAGATTGAGCAAAGATATCTATACAATAAAATTATTTATTATCACTCAATTTATAATGACAAAATAGATAAAAAGTAGAAATTTCTGCATACTGATTTACATTCTACTAGTGAGTTTATATATATATATACATATATTTTATATTGTCACAAAAAGAGAAATCTTGGTATATTAACTAACTAAGTCTATTTCTTTTTGTTTTTCTAGGTTATTTTTTTAATCCTTAGTTTTAATTTGGAGTTTAGTATAGTCATTCAATTTGTAAAAAAAACATTTGATGGAAACAAAAATTCAATCCCTAAATTAGAAAGAAATATGGATATTACAATTAGAGTACTAAATCAAGTCAATTATTTTTTGTATAATAAATATTTGGAATATACTATTATATATTTATATTAAATTTAATATGATGTTGCATATTTAATACTTTTTCAAGAAAAGAGAGAGAACTTTGGAACTCAATCAAAATGATTATTTGTGTTTATAATCTAAAGTTGACTAAACTTTTGTATTGTTCATTTAAATAGCTGAATGGTAGATAGTATATGGTTTGTGTGCTCTTGAATTTCAAAGTACTACGATACAATTTTTGAGTCAAACAACTTCAATTTCAAATTATGAAAGGAAATAGAGTACATTTAACTATATTCATGCAAAGACAAGAAGTAGAGTCAAGTAAAAAATTATAGAAAATTGTCTTTACCTTTTACAATATGAAGCTAAGAATGAGAGAAAATAAGAGACATAGTCAAGAAGAGATAGAAAATGTTTTTTATCCAATTAATCTTGATTACATATTTTAAGAAGATAATCCTTTGTCTCCATGGATTGAAGAAAGGGAAGGCCTATTATTGGATGGATTTCAAATTTAGAATGGCTCCCTAAACTGGATGTTGATAATGAAGAGGTAGATGCTGATAATGATTCAAATTCCCATGAGGGTCATAGTTAGGGTGGTGATAGTTGTTTGAGTCCACTAAGCAACTATAGTGGTGGTGGTGGTGAGATAGCAGAAAGTGATCATGACATAGATGAAGATAGGAAACAAGATCCATATCAAGACATTTCATATACTATGCATGATTTGGGCTTTGTTGTTGATATGACATCTTTTCAGGATAGAGGCTTTGGTAATATTAGAAGATGTGGTTCTTAATTAGACTTGATCATAGGCTAAAAAGTCTGTTCGGTCCAAAAAAATAGGTATGAGTAAAAAAAAAAGGCAAATAAAAAATGAGCTGAGTTTGAGCTTTCTTAAGCTCAACTTGAGCCTGAGCTTGAACTCGACCCGTATTATAATTATTTTTTATATATTATTAATAAATAATATTATTGAAGAAACTATTTATAACTATAGATATAAGTAAAAAAAATTATATAACATATATGATGATTATTGTTATTTTTAACTCTTACTTGTTACATAATATATTATTAGAAATAAATTATAATTTAAATAACATAAATTATTAATTAATAATATTATTGAAAAAACAATCATCTTGAAAGGCTTTATTATCTTATATATATTCCAAGTGATTTAAATTTCATACAATATTTTTTTGGACTATTTGGTATTCAAAACAAAAAAAAAAAGGAGCCTAACAAGTAATAAAATAGATATATCTAGTATTTAAAATTTAAAAAAGATAAAAAAACTTAAAAAATTATTATCTTAAAAATGGGTTGGGTCGTGTTCAACCTATTTTTAACCTAGGCCTAAAAAAATTTTTAAATTTTTTTATGAGACTGTCCTATTTTTAAATGATTCTAACCCATGATCAAATCTATTCTCAATCCATAAGAAGTGAAAGGTAGCAAAGTGATGTACTAGAAGATAGTTTTTCTTTTAATTTTTCACAAAGTTTTAATAACTTTGGCATTGGTAACTCATCTCAAAGTAGGCAAAGTTACTATCTACCATTTTATCAACAACCTTTTTATATGTCCAACAATCACTATCTAATGACTAAAGCTTCACCATATCATAAACCTTGAATAAAATATTAATAGCCTTAGTTATTACCAAGCACCGAATTTTCTTTATCAGCAAATGGAGAACACTAAAAGGGGATTTTTTTTTTTATTATGTTTTTGGACAGAGAGTAAGACAAAGTGATAATAAAAGTTAAGGTGAGGACTATAATCTTCTATGACTTCTACAATGTGGTTTTTTTTAATTTTCTCTTTATGATAAATATGTAAGCATACTTTTATATTATCTGATTTTTTTTTAATTTTCTCAAGTAACGTTAATATACTTGTACAAAATAAGAATTTATTTAATTAATATTAATGTTAGGCATGATATATTATATATATTTAAAAGTTATAATAATTATATATATTTTTAAAACAATTTGTGTTACTTCAAAAATAAAAGAAAAAAATCATGCCAACCTGCATTGCAGCACTCACAAGACTTGCAATTACAGTAACTACAACACATAACAATCGCAATCCTAATTTAAAACTCTGATGCTTCACTAGTCTAAGTTCTCAATAGCCCTTCTTCTCAATCACGGAGTTGAGAACAAATACCGAGATAGATGTTTCCTTCTCCTACTCTTACTTGAATCAACATATCGAGGGGAAGCAACTGGTAACTATCCTTGGCTAGCTTCTTGGTTCTTTCTACTTATCTTTTCTAAAGATCAAACTAGTCGCTATGTTTTTTCTATTCCCTTCTCTCCACCCCTTTATCACGGAAGCAACCAAATAATTTTTACAGAAAGATAGATTGTGGGTGAGAGAGTGAGAGACAACCCCAACGCCAATCACCTACTTGCTGTCATCGTGGAACATTGCACGCCGCCTCAGAATGCTGCGCCTCCGTGCCCTTAGCGTGAAGACTAGCCTCATTGAAGGTGTAGTCCTGATGTTAACGAATGGCATTTCGAAGCCAGATGTCATTTTATTCTGGAGGTTTTTTTTTTTCAATTGCTAATTGGGTGCATTTCATCATTTAAAAAATTAAACAAAATCACACCTGGAGTCCATGTCAGCAAGAGCATAGATGGGCATTAAAGGCTTAACAAATTTCACTTAAAGGGCTTTTTATGAAACAATTTAAGAATTTAAAAAGTTATTTTAAAATGATAGATAAAATTAAGAGATTATGTTATTATTTTAATTTTATATTTATTGATGAAATTATAATTTGGGTAAAATACTATCCTCTTACATCCACTAATTGCACAGTACTACATGTTATTTTGAAAATATACAAAGAATTAAATTAAAGTACAAATTTTTATTTTTTATAAAGTTTGTTTAATATAAATATGATATATGTAAAAAAATTCTTAAAAATATTCAATTATATAATACTGAGCTTTAAAAACTATAAATTTGCTTACAAAACTTATATATTTATCATATTATTATTAAAAAATTAATAACAAAGATATAAAAACTATATCTAAATTTTCTCCATATATAAGTACTTCTTTTGGCCAAAATAAGCCAGATCTATTTTTTATCGGAAAATATTTTTATATCCATTACTTCTACAGTATAATAAATATTAATGGGTGTTTAATTAACATAAAAGAAATATATATATTTTATTCCTAAGGTAAAGTATAATTTAGTAAATAAGTTTCTAGAGTAATAAAGTATCCCCTACTTACTTTCCCGTTAAAATAACGGCGAGGCTGACGTGGTCTCTTCCGTTTTCCCCTCAATTCATTACCAATGTTGTTGGCGTGATTAGAATCGATCCCTCTGCAAAATTTTGTAGGAACTGGTCTCTTGATTGTAGTGAACTCACTTCGGATGAGATTCTTATAATAATATTATATATTTATTATATTTCAATTAAAAAATTTGATAACAAAAATATAAAATTTAAATTTAATTTAATTTTTTTTACTAAATCAACATGACATGGTGAAAGTGCTCAATTTGTTAAAGTTGGTGGCTTCAAGACAGTATTCTGCCGGCATGAAGAACCAAGGAAAATCGAGAACATTCCAGCCAGTATCCTTGACTTCTCCTCCATGTAAATCAACCAATGGAGGATTTGAATCTTTATATATATATATATATATATATTCTTTATTTGCTTTATGATTCTATTGGAAAAGAAAAAATAAAAAAGAGGATTCAGCTACAAGTTTAGATATTGACAACTTGTTTTTGTTTCTGCTATATATAGGTGCAAATTAGATCATCTACAACTATACATTTATATGCAGTTAAAGGAGAATAACATAAAGATAGAAATGTACGTGAAATTTATTTTATTTTTTCATATTATTTTTTATTTTTTATTTATTGTATTATATGTAGCAAATTTGTAACTATAAAAAAAAAAAGATGAAAAATTTGAACTCATATAAGGGAACCAGATCTCCTATTCATCTTTTCCTTATTCATCCCCTACTCATTTTGATTTCAACCATTCAGGTCAAAATTGAATGGTCCAGATTTGATACTTTTAATTTTTCATATTTTTGATATTTTATTTATATTAAAAAATATATAATAAAAAAATAATCTTTTAAATATAAATTTTAAAAATAATAATAATTTAAATTAAAAATATTAAATATTAAATCTAAATCATCTAAATTAAATTTAAATAATCTAGATTTAAAGAAATACCTGCTCATCCTTTGAGGATGAGCAGGGGATCCAAGTCCCTCGTATAAGTGGGGGACAATTTCACAATGAAGGAATTTTGCAAAGGGGTGGATTCTGTTCGTGGTAACAGACTTGGAGGATAATTGGGTTTAACAAAAAAAAAACAGTTATCACGGAAGAGGCCACATGAGCCCTGCAGTTAATTTAACAGGAAAACAACGATTTCATTTTAGTATATTGTTTAGGGAGTGTTATAATATGTTTCAAGTTTGTGTATCAATTATGTTACTCTACTTTAATTTAAAGAGATAATATATATATTTTTTCTAACAAGTTAATTAATTTTCTAAAATTAATAAATTTAAAAATGATTTGATGAAAGTTATTATATAAAAAACATTTTCACAAGATAATTTTTCAAATTAATTTTTGGAATTAAAAGATCATAGTTAACAATATGTGTATTAGATATATATTTAATAAATTAAACTATTGTCATAGATTTAATAAAATTTTATAATAAATTTCCTAGCAAAAATATTTTTAAATAAATTAAATTTATAATTTTTTAATGCAAAATAAATAGTATTAACGGAAAATTTTAAGAATGAAAATAGATTATTTTGTTCCGTACAAGACACCACATATACCAATCAAACTAAACTATTACAGCAAGAGTTAAGGCCACATGCGGAACTTGACACCCACTCAGCTTCCTATGTCATTGTATAGGTGTCAATTAGGCCCAATGAAATATTTGTAAAGTGATGAAAAAAATAGTTGAAAGCGATAGTGGGGTTGTTAATGATTTATTTAGACTCCCACAGTGAGACATGTGTCAAATCATCAATTTTTACAAGTCATTTTAACGGAAAAAAATGTCTAGTCTTACTCCAATAACAGTATTTGATATTTTGAACTAATTCTATTTATAAAATATTATAATTGTTGGTGTTTTGTAAAAAATTTTATACTAAAAAAAATATTTTTAGCATAGAATTTTTTGATTATTTTTTTATAGAAAAACTTCATTTTGGAAATTTTTTTTAAAATAAAAATTTTCTTGTTATATATATATGTATATATTTTCAAGTCAATGCTATTAGTTTACCATTACCATTGTTATACCATCGTGGACCACCATTGCCATTGAAGTTCATTTAAACCTAAAGTAAGTAGTGCAAAAACTTAGGCTCAAACTTATATTTTGTTTGATTTGTTGTAGGGTGAATAAATTCTCTTTATATAATTTGTATAATATCTATTATGTTTTTATCTTTTTTACTTTATCTATCAAATTATCATTTTAACTATTAAATTACTTTTTTAAAAGTAGAGACAAAAAAACTATTTTCTATATCACTTATTTAAATTTTGCATTTCCTTTTCCTTTATACCATTCAACCAAATAGCTACAAGAAAAAAATGGACAAGATAATAGAGAGGAGTCCTAATAACTAATGATATTCTTTTGGCAAAATAATAATAATAATAAATAATAAATAATATTTTAGTTTCTTCAATTACTGATTTGAAAATTAGGGTCATTACCTTAGACCTTACACATAGAAGCACCTAGCCTATGGACAAGATAGCCATAGCCCACTTGAGCATAATGGTGCGCCTAAATGAAGAGTCCCAAGTCCCCTAAAAGTGGTGCCCAATATAAGGAGAGTTTTAGTTTTATAAGGCTCTTATGCATTATTAATATTAAAATATCAAAGTGAGAAACTAAAAAGAAGAGTTAAGTTTTATAGAGATCGTGGACAATATTAATATTTTAATCAAAATGGTAGTTAAGAAGACTCCAATAAGATTCTCATTTTAGTAATAGATAAATTTTTTATTGAGAGCAATGATTAAATAAAATAACCTCAAAGTGGATTTGATTTTTAAGATTATTAATATAAAATAATAAAGAAGAGTTTAATCTCTATAATACTATTATTATTAATATTATCATAATCCTACTTCGCTTCAAACCTAGTTTAGTTATCTATTCTAAATAAATGCAAGTAGTTAACGCTTAGAGTATAAAGGACTTGAAGAATAAAAGAGCATAAAGCTATAAAGGAAGTCTTTTGACACAATTTGGATCTCCTCCAATTGAATGGTGACTAAAGGAGATCTAGTTAAGGCTTTTTTAAGTTTTTTTTTTCCTTTAAGATTTAGATTCTAAATTATAAGTTTGAAAATAAAAAGTGTAATTTGAATGTAAAAAAATATAACTTTGAGTAAAAATTACACTTAAATAATTGTAATTATGCTACATAGTTAAAATTTTATTTTCAAACTTACAACTTGGAACATAAATTTAAAAAAAGAAAAAAGCTTTAAAAAGCTTTGACTAGATGCCTTTTAGTCATTGTATGACTAAATATAATCCAAATTCCTTTTGATAAGGCATCCTTTCTTAGCCTAGCTATCCCATTCTTGGTGATTTATTTAAGCCATTGTTTGGGTTATGTCTATCAATCTCTTATTCTCCCTTTGTCACACCAGACAACTAGTTAAGATGTTAAATGCAATGAGAATGGCTAAAAAAAAGCTTGATTCACAAAATAAATTTGAAAACCAATTTATTGGAGTTGTTACCAAAATTTTTAAAAGGAAAAATTTTGAAAAACCCTTTTATAAATGAAAAAAAAAGTAGAAAGATGGTTTGCAAACCAAAGATGAGTCTAGGAGTTGCTTATGCAAGAGGAAATCCCACAATACCCATTCCAAAAAATGGTTACCCTAAACTAGTCATGCAAAAAGTTTGAAAATATGGCCTAATTTTTTTTACTACTTTATTAATATGCATGTAAACACAAACAAGTCTCATGTTTAGTTTGCATTTGATAATGCGCCTAACACATTACATTCAAAACCCTTAATTGTAAGATTGCATACAATCCCTTACTCTTCTTAACCATTACTAATTGAAGGCAAGAATTTTAAGGTTTCCAAAACGAAAGATATGTATGCTAATAGAAGATTCAACACTTCTATTTAATATTCCCCAAAACCAATAAGCCTAAGACCAATAGCCATGAATAAGCAAGAAGTATAGTCAGTGTAACTCAACACCCCTCCACTTTCATTGATTGGAAGGTTGAAATCATTGGGGAATTAGGACCCGCAAAATGTTCACCTAAGTACTAATATTTCAACACAAAAAGTTAAGGTTAAGGTAGGAAATGTAATTTCAACACCTATAAATTTCATCTCTTTAAGCCAATGCTAATCATGAGGCAAATATGCTTATGATATGCCTCCATTCCCTCTTCCTCTATTGATTAGTTTATGATCATTGGAAATTCAGAAGGGGTCATTACATGGCTTAAAATAAAAAAAAAAAACTACAGCACTTTAAATCAATGGAAATTATGAGAGAAATTTTGCTTTTGAGTCTTTTCTTGGAGGGATTCAAGTAGGTTTTGTTTAGGATCTTAATCTAAAGCCTTAAGTAAGTGTTTGATGACTTGATGAGGTACTTTGAGAGTTGATTTTATCACTAGTAGATTAAGTGCTTAATCTTAATTTTATGATGGGTTTTAGATTTAATGAGCTATTTCATTAAAAGTTTTAATTGGTTCATATTTTTGAAGTAATTAAGACCATCTTTATGCTTTAATTCTTTATTTAAATTGTAAGTTGGACATAAATTTGAAGCAAGTGTTACACGGGCATTGTTAAGGTCAAAACTTCTACGTATGGAAATATAGGTATACATGTAGGGATCTAGTCATTTATACATGAACAATGTTTAGGGTTTAATCTTTTGTGTATATGTATCATAGTCTAAGTAGGAATAAGGTCATATATGCATAGGCATTATTTAGAGTGGAGTCATCTATGCATAGGGTCCATAAGTATGTTTTAATACATATATTTGTATGAGAAACTTAATTTATTAGGATTTACTGAGTACTAAGGAAACTAATGGAACAAGCATGCAACAACCAATCACAAAAGAGATTTCAAGTTTAAAGGCTCTAAATGAGGCTTCCAAATGTCCTAAAATTCTTAATTTACATGTATATTAAGTATGAAATGCAAAACCCTTTTTAAAATTACAAAAATTTTGCATTTTCTCACAGTATAGTAGTTGTGGCCCTACGACACCACAAAAGAATGTTCTCATGTGAATCATTTTAAGCATCTACTAAGCATCATGGAACAACATAATACCATTCAAACATGATTTTGCGTCCTTAAAAACAATTTACCATGTTTGGTCATTAGAGGTATTCTAAAAAGATGAAATGGTGAGAGGAGGGAGATGAAACTTTTAGCCTATTCTAAACATACCACAAGCATTTACTTATAATAAGGACTTTATCTAAGGTAGCATACTTCATGGAAGATATGGTCTAGAGCCCCAACTAAGAGACCTTTTAGAGAGACAAAATGGTAGAGAAGGAAAGATGTGTTATTATAAAACCCTACCCATGTAGTAAATATCTAATCTCACTCAAGCAACCCTTTTTAACCGTAAAACATAATCAAAAGAGTAAATCTTGAGCTTTGGCCATGGAAGATCTTAAAGAGAGAAAGTGGCAAAAATGAAGGAGGTAAAAAAAGGGTTCTAAGTATATGAACCTCACATATCTCCTATACAACCTTTCCTAAAATATATATCAACACCAACAACACCTAAAACCAATATAAAAATAGAGGGAGAAAATAGTAAAATGGAGATGGGAGAAGAGAGAGATGAAGCAACCAATGAATTTCAATAAGACAAAAAGGTCTTATTGGTGAGTTATGGACTAAAATCTTTAAAACTCTTTCTTTCCTTCTTCCATTTTGCATCTTAGCACTCTCCCTTCTCTACTTCTCTATCTTCTTGCTTTCTAACTCTCACATTCTCTCCTTCCCTTAGCCTTCTTCTTCCAATATTCTAATGGTTTTACAAAAAGACTAAAAGAAAGGAAATATATAAGGATTGTACAATTGTCTCTTGCATATCCCTTCGTATTTTCTCTCTTTTCTTCACATGTTCTTAATTCGTTGACTTTGTGAGGAAGTTTATGACTTGACTTACCAACAAATAAATTTTTATCTTAATATAATTAGTATTGGGTATAAAAATTATTGCTAATTATAGAAAAGTGTATATTAAAATTCTTAGTTTCATTGGCTTGTAATTTTGGCGGCATTCTTTTTTGGAAAAAAAATTATGCTTTGACTCAAGTCAAAATTTACATTTTGAACATATTAAAATTATAATTTGGCCCTAGCTAAAATTATAAGTTTTAGCTCTAAACTTTTAATATTTATATTTTGACTCTAAAATTTTGAATAAAAAATTTTATTTATCAAATATTTTTCTTATATTTCTAAAGTGTTATAATTGAGACTTTTAGCCTTTTCTCACCTATACCTAAGGACTTTTGGCTTCACCTCGCTCAAATTAAGGGACTTTTGACACAACCTCAGCCATTAAGAGTTATTTCGCATTTTAAATACATTCTATGTAACATAATTGCATCAAAACAATAGCAATAGACATAATTCATAATCCATATTCACATATAAGCAATCAATGACAAACAAACAACCAATATAAGCATACAAGAATGGATGAAAAACTACCTTTTCTCAAGAAGCACAATTTTCCCTTGGTTTCTTACTTCCCCTTCTTGGCCTCACACCCACACTTGGGAGAATCTTCACTTGCTTGGCTTAGGCACATCAAACAAGACACAAATGCATTATTGGAACAATTTCTAGACTCATATAAGCCTTACATAAGTCAATTCTAGTTTTAGGCTTCCATATGGCTTTATTTAGTAGCATAAGGAAGCAACTCATATAATTTATTATCTTGGCTCCAATTTCTTACCCAATATAAGTCATATGACTCCATTTATACTTATTAGAATCATCATAAACTCAATTCAATGAGCCTAGCACCAAGTGGCTTCTTTATGCATAATGGAACCTTAGATTTTCACATTTCAAAATAAAGTTTCTAAATTCAAACCAATGGTTCCTTTAGTGTTTATAATTCATATCTAGACCATTTCTATCCTTAGAATCAAAGAAAACTCAACTTAAATACCTCAAATACTCTTAAGCCAAGACATGCATAAGGAAGGCCACCTATGGAGTTTTGTTCATTTTTTTAGGGAATTTAGCACCTATATGAGTTCCTTAACCTCTTCTTAGCTCAATTATACTCTTACTTGGTCTAAAATATCATTTTAAAGCTTCATATTTTCTAAGTTTCCATTAAAATCTTAAACTCCATAACTTGTTACCAATGGCTTCCTATTTGGTTCTTTTAGTTCTATATGAATCTCCATGCTTCAAAACCCTATTTCCTATCAAGTTTGGGCCAAAACCAAGCTCCCTCCATAATGCTCTTGGTCTAGTTGAATTAGAGAAGCAAAGAAAGAACCAAGAGGAGCAAGTTTTTCATGGAGAAACATACCTTGTTTGATTCCTCATCAAGTGGTACTTTTTATGTTACTAGAGTTTCCTTTAAACTCTTCCTTTCATCTACTGAACCAGCCATAAAATACCACCATTTAGAATTCTGAAACCATAAAAAGAAAAAGGAAAAAGAGGAGAAGAACAATTGTAAAGGCAAGAGCATGAAAAGAGTACCATTTCTTACCCTTTTTGGCTTTGTTTCTCCTTCCTTTTCTCCCTCTTTGGTGTGACACTTAGAGCTAGTCCAAATTCTGCTTCAGAGCCAAAATGAGTTATTAGAGATGAGGGAGAAAGGGTGGCGTGATATTAAAAGGGAAGGAGGGTCAATTGTAACATTTCTAAAATTTCAACTATGTCCCTTACATTTTGTTTACTCTATTTAAGCTTATTTCAACTTCTTTTTTAGAACTATATTTTCCATCATGAAATTTAGATCTTATAATTCATTAAAAGCCTTTAGCTTCACATTAATTGGATTTAAAATTTTATTGAACTATCCAGTCAAAGTTTCAGTCAACTGACAACATAAATTGTATACCGAAAGAGTTTTAACTATTCTAATGGTTCTTATGATTTTATAGGTCTATAAAAACCCTAGTAAACTTAATTTTATCATTTAAAGCTCCCTTATTTGTATTTTTAAAAATTTGTCTAAAATTACAATTTTACCACTACATTTATCCCTTAATTCATTAAGCCTTTTTATCTCTAATTTTGGGATATTCTTAGGCTCTTAACCACATTTTTAGATATTTTTATTAATATGCTATTCTCAATTAGTCTCAATTTACTTTGCTTTAGGGTGATCTCATATCATTTTATCGATTTCTGTTCAGTTCCTGAAAAATTGGTTATTACATGAAGGAGCCTTATGCGACTCAAATTGGTAGTTGGCTTCAAGGGTTCATTTGTAATATGGGTAATAGAGGTGTCCTCTACACTAAACTCTAGGGTATGCATATGCACATTGGCATGCAAATTGGGATAAAGAAGCTTTAGGTGGAGGTGGATTCTATAATGAATATAATTTTCATAAAATGACGAAATGAGTCGTATAAAAGCAAGTCCTCTGAAATGAGTTAGATAGTGTCTCAAAAAATTTGGATAAAGTTCTAAACTCCTAAAAATGATAATTCTAGGTTCAGACGGAAAGAAAAATAGGGCTAGGATAGTGAAACAATTTATGATGAAAACTAACGAAATATAGTGACATTTTCATAAATAAAGTGTAACTTTTTGAAAACACATAGGAAGGCTTTTTAAATGGGAAATTTGAGTTATCCAGGGTTCTTAGAGGCCCAAAAAATTATGGGAAGTCTCGAGATTGGTAAAGCCCCTCCAATGTATGTTTTCCAATGGCAGTGAGCCTGAACTTTGACAGATTCGTTCAAAAAGGTTTTAACTTCATTTTGAGTGATTCCAAAGGCATTTTATTAAATTGGGAATCTAAATTTTATAATAGAAAAAATGATTCTAAAAAAGGAGTTAAAATGAAGCCAAAACAAAATTGTCATTACCGAAGGATGATATTGAAATTTTTGAAGAAGTATGTTTCTAGAAGTTCCCACACACTTCTCCCTTCTTCTCCCACCTTCATAAGCACGAATTCCTCTGTCCAAATTACAAAAAAAAATAGTAGCTCTTTTAGGTGCACAAGAAGAGGAAGAAGAAGGAGGGAGAAAAGCCAAGAAAAGGTGAGAAATCCATGAAATTTCATGCTCTTTCTTCCTCCAACCTTGCTCCTTTCCTTCCATGCTTTCTTTCTATGATTTTCTTAAGATGTTTGGTTTTGTTTTTGGTCCAAAACTTAGAGGGGCAGTTCAAAAATTTTGAGGAGAGGTAAACCAAGAAAAGAAGTACTTGGAAAGAAGCTTGAACTTAAGGTAAACTCTTGTTTATCTTGCTTTCTCCTCTTGCTTCTCTTGAGGGTGGTTTTGGCCTTGTATAGAACTAGTAGAAGGGAGGAAATTCCATCCAAAAAAAGAGAGAAACAAGGGAATTAGGCCATGGGGAGATGGAATATAGCAAGAAATTCTAAGAAAAATCCATGGAAAACAAGATAGAAAAGTGTAGGGTTCTTTAGGGTTTTGTAAAATCTAATTTTGTGTGAGTGTTTTCTTGGCTATTCGAATGTTTTCTTAAGCTCCTAAGACCTTTAGAAATCTCCCAAAGTGGCTTTTCCATCAAAGAAAATTTTGAAACTCTAAGGACCCCTTTCAGTGCTTATGTCTCGGCCAAATGAAGTTCATAGGGTTAGGGAGTGTTTTAATTTGTTTTAGCCTTGGTTTGAGAGTTTATATGATGTTAAAAGATGGGAAAAACTATTAGAAAAAATTTAGGAGCCATGTAATGAGAGATGGAGCAATGGTGTCCATAATGGTGCCTTATAAAGCAACTTGGATTTCCAATTATGCAAGTGAACGTGTGAGGGCTCCAAGTGTAACAACTGGGAAAAAGGGAAAAGAAAAGGAAAAGAAAGAAAGTAGAAAGATGGAAAAATTTGAAATCTAGAAATTTTGCCAAGTCCTCTCGCAATAGCGAGAAATGGTCTCGCTACAGCGAGAGAGCTAGTTCGCAACAGCGAAGGCGATTCTAGCTATAGTGAGTGCTGGCAGCAGTCCATACAGAAACCAGGAGGCAGCTCGCTGTAGCGTACGCCATAGCGAAAGTGAAGTCTGGAACTAACGCGATTTTGCCATAGCGAATGGTAAATCTCGCCATAGCGAAGGGAACTGACGCGAGTTCGCTGTAGCGAAGGTTAAGCCTCGCCATAGCAAAGCCAGATTACACGAGCTCGCTATAGCGAAGGTTAATTTTTGCCGTAGCGAGGGTCTGTCCGGAAGAGAGTAAATAGCGAGAATTAGACTTCATTAAATGCCCAAACTCATTTTTCTCCCATTTTTGCCCTAGACTTCGACCCAAGGAGAGAAGAAGGCGTGGAGAGTGAGAGAGATCAAGAGAAGAAGGAAGAGCAAGGGAAAGGTAAGAAAATTTCCCCCATTTCTCTTTAGAACTCTAATCCCCTCCCTTTGTCCTCTCTTTCTGCGATTTTATTTGTGAAAATAGTTGGATTTTGGGCATGGGTCAGAAGAGGAAAAGTAGAAAACACCTTTGAATCTTTGTATTTTCTTTGAAAATATGGTTTTCCACTACCATGGGAGCTTGAGAGAGAGAAAGAGTTGATGGAAATCTAGAGAGAGAGAGAACTCTAGGTTCTGGTATATAGGAGAGTTTGATATGATGATTCCATGTTAAGAGAGTAATTCCATGCTCTTTAATTGTGTCTAGGCTCAAGAGAAACACCTCCATCAAGGTGTGATTGTGAACCTAAGGAGGGAGAGGAGAAATTGAAAGGAAAAGTTAGTGTTGGCTTTGGCTCCAAAGGTAGCTCTCTCTTCCCACTCTTTCTTGTTGCATTCTTGGATATGATAGTCATTGTATGATTATGTATATGCTTGTTGTGTGGAATATGCCATGTGCTATTACTTTGATGCATTGATGCCAATATGCTTGTGTGATGAATTGTGAGAATTGCTTGGGTGCGGTAGTGCCGAAAGTCCCTTGAGATGGGTGAGGTGAAGCCGAAAGTCCCTTGAGATAGGTGAGACAAGGCCAAAAGTCTCAAACGAGTGAGGCCAAGTCAAAAGTCCTTAAACTCGGGTGAGGCCATCCAAAAGTCCCTAGACTCGGGTGAGGCTAGACCAAAAGTCCCTGGAGCCCATTTTTGGCACTGTTGTGAATTCCATAGCATGTACAATGTGTGTTGGATGATTGAGAATGGCTAAATGCTTATTCACATGCTTTGACTTGTTATATGCCTTGATTGTTACTTGATTGAGTGCATGAGCTACTGAGATTCCCTGAATCTCACCCCTTCCCCTCCCAACTAAATATGCTAGGTGGAGCTCAAGGAGAACCGAGCACACACCAAGGAGCCTAGGAGCATGCTTAGTTAGATATTATTTTCTTTTGGATATTTTGATGTATTTTGATGTAAAGTGGTGCCAAATGAATATGCGCCCACTATTTTTGAGATGTAAAGGTTGTAACATGTGTATAAATATGAAAGGATATTATATAAACTATGTTTACAGCCAAATTAATGGAAATGAGGGTTTTGCCCCTTTTTATGGATGTGTGTGATCATGTATTTTTGGCCGTAGCTTAGTGAAATCGGAATGTATGTGGATTTGGATCATATAGACATGTTATATATACTAGTTTTATGCTTTTAAACTTGTCCATGTGGAGTGAGAATGTGTGAAAGGCTATTTGGACTCGTTTTGGACCTTTGGGGTGCCAAAACCGGTATTTTTGAGAGCTCTGTCAAAGTATGACCGGATGAGCTCCTTTTGCCATGAAATTTGGCATGCCTCTAGAGATTGTAGAAATCTTCTTGAGAAGCTAAAGTAGGTAATATTCAGAGATCTATAGAATATTTAGCGAATTGTTGAATTTGGGAAAATTGAATGGATTGGTCATGTATTATTCATATAAACCAGAAATGAAATCTGAGGCATTCATAGACCAAATGGATTCCAAATGTGGTGAAATTTTATACAAATAAACTAGACAACTACAGTGACTTATAAGAACTAGAATCACCTGAATCGGAGGTCTGTAGAGAGAGATTGAACCATCTAAAGTTCTGTATCAGCATCAGGGAGCTTTCCTGACCCCCATCATTGTTCCATCAGTTTTTGGGTTGTAGGAGCTACTGAACTGATCTGAATTTATTTTTTTTCCTCTAGTAGACATCCGTAGCTTTCCGAATTGGTATAGTATGCCCAGATTGGATTTTTTTAGATTTAGTTATGAATTTTTGAAAGTCATGACAGTAAGCTGCACTAGAAACAGTGATAGCCGGACCTCCTTCCCATTTTTGATATCAAACATGGTCCAAACACTATGTTTGTGGTTAGGAATGATTTTTAATGTAAATTTAACACTTAGAGCTTTCCAGAAAGCTAGGGTTTGCTAGATTCCCATTTTTCTACAATTAATTATGATTTTCCAAAATTAGAGCCAAAATATGACTTTTGGGCACAAGTGAGAAAAGTGCATTTTCTGGTTTTTGGCTCCATACCCGTGGCTTATGGTTCGTTTTATGCTATGTATGAGTTGTATAAGTGGAGTTTGAGTTGAGAGTGCAAATGATGGGTTTACAGGACCCACGGGGCAGAAGTTGAGTGTATGAAACTCCGGTTCATAGCATGAAAATGCCACGGACTAGTGGTGATTCTTTAGAAATCATATGGAACCGAGCCCAGGGAGAGGCTAGGTAGTGGTAGTAGATTAAGGTGTCATACCAAGGACCTTAAATGAGTCCAAGAAGTCTAAAAATAACAAGAGAATAGAGCCTAGAACTTGAAATGTAGGAGTTGCTTCAATAGGCTAATTATGGAACTATTATGCTACTTATGAAATAAAGTGTGTATTCAAGCTTTAGTTTAGTGTCTTGGCTTGCTTCAAGTATGTAATTATGTGTTATTTGTAATGTTTAGGCCAAGAGAACATCCCACCACCTAAGTGTCCTTGTGAAGCCAAGAAAGGGAAGGAATAAAGCAAAGAAAGCTTACATCAATTGAAAGGTAGCTCTCCACCTCATTTTCCTTGCATTCTTGTGTGTGTGTATGTCATTGGGCATTTGTGTATACTTGTGTGACTTGAGAATATGCCACTTGATACCTTGAGATTGTATTGGTACCAATGTGTGTTCTTGAATGGTTTGGCATGTGGAAATGGCTTACAAAGGTGAGGAGATGCCAAAAGTCCCTTAATGTGGGTGAGGAGATGCCAAAAGTCTCAAGGCATAGGTGAGACTAGGCTAAAAGTCCCTTAGGTGGGTGAGGCTAAGTCAAAAGTCCCTATGCCAAGAGTGAGGCAAACCCAAAAGTCCCACAAATAGGGTGAGGCAAAACCAAAAGTCCCTAGAGCTCTTCCTTGAATTTAATACGAGATGATGGTATGAAAATATGGTTTTATGTGTTATATGCTTGAGGCACCTTACATATTTGTGATCTTGATATATGTATGCCTTGAATGTATGTGTGAATGGGTGTATGAGGTATTGAGATTCTTGGAATCTCACTCTCCTTTCCTTCTCACTCTTGAATTGTCTAGGTGGTGCTTAAAGATAAGGAAATACAAGCCAAAACAATAAAAAGCCTTACTTTGCCTATTATGTATTCTAAATTATAGTTGAATGTCAAAGTGGCTTTGTGCATATTATTTTTTATGTTTTAAGACCATGAATAAATGTAATATGATGTATGACTCTTGTATAGCCTATGTGTGACACTAAATCAATGCAAATGTAGAATTTGACTCTTTGATGGCTTGATGCAATTATGCATTCTTGGATGTGGAATAACCAAAATGAGATGTGTAGGGCTTAGGACCACTTGGATAGTTTATACAAGTTATATTCATGCTTTTAAATTTTGCCTAAGATATGCCAAACATTAACGGAGGCCATTTGGACACATTTGGTATCTCATATGAAGCAAAATTGACCATTTTGGTGAGATATACCACTTTTTATCCAAATGATCTCTTTTTGGTCTAAAATATAGTATGCATCTAGAGCTTGTTGAGAGAATTTCGTGTAGCTAAAGTGCAGAATTTTCAAAGGTCTATGGAATATTTGGTGAATTTTCAAAATTGAGAATTTTTCTAGTTTTGGTTCAGTGCACTTTTCATTCTGGGCTGAAATGAAATTCTATCACTCATGGGCAAATGATGTCCAATTGCCATGAAATTTTACAATGAGAAATTAGACCTTCCCAGAGACTTTTGTCAATTAAAACACCATATTTGGATGTCTAGAGAGGGAGATATTAATTTTTGAAGTTGTTATCTAGTACTAAGCAACTAGTTTGACCTGTGTTACTTTTTTAATAGTTTTTAGGATCTGAATGCTCTTAGCTTAGTCTAGAACTATTTTTTTCCTCTACCTAACATCCATAGCTTTCTAGATTAGTATCATTTATATAGATTAGATTTTTGTGAAATTAATTGTACATTTTTGAAATTTATGATAGTAAACTGTATCACTACCAGATACAGCCAGACCTTTGTGGCTCTTTTGTTATTAAACGGGGTCTAGAGGCTATATTTATGTCCTAAAAATTATTTTTATGTGAAGTTAACATCTATATCTTTCCAGAAAACTATGGTTTGTATGATTTCAATTTTTCTACATTTAGTTATGCATTTTTAAAGTTACCCCTGAAAGTTGCTACTTGTTGTCCTTGTAGGATTGGTGAAAATTTAGGGTTTAAGCTTGAAAACTGTGGATTATGTGATGTTTTGAGTTATGTATGATTCATATAAATGGTAAATGACTATAAAATTTTGATGGATAATCCATGGGGCTCACATAATGTGAGATGAAAAAATTTTCCCCAACGTAACACAAGAAAAGTGTATTAATTTCATACTTTTCCTTGTTTTTGCCCTGTGAATGTGTACAAATTGCCCTGAATAGTAGAGTATGATAACATGAATAATATGGTATTATAGATTCTACAATAGCTATTAATATAGTGTCAAAGGATTATTGTCACACCATATTATTCCTAGTATCAATTTCCTTTATCAATGTGGGATTACACAAAGTAGTAAGAAAATCCTAAGAATTTTGCATTAAAATCATGACTTAACGACGTTATGTCGGGGTGAAGATCCAAATTTTGATTCGTGAACCCCTAGAAACTTACCAACAATATCTTTTAATTATTTTCCATTCATACAAGTCATAAACATCTTAAAACTTCACATGAATCACGGATCAAGAACCAAAAATTACTAATTCTCACGTTTTGCCTCGGGTTCCAAGGTGGTAGATTTTGAAGCAACTTTGAAAAATCATAACTAAATGTAGAAAAATATAAATGAGGAAAATAGCTTTCCAGAAAGATCTGTATGTATAATATAAGGTAAAAATAATTCCAGGTATGAAACACCCATCTGGGTTGCGTTTGACAACCAAAAATTATGAAAGGTCCGGCTGCCTTTGAGTTCTGCTACAGCTTACTGATATGGATTTCAAAAATTTATAACTAATTCTCAAAAAATCCAAATCAAGTAAACTATACCAATTTGGAAAGATACAGATGTCTAAATTAAGGAAAAATAGCTCATACCCAGACAATGACATTAAAATGGAGAAACTCGATGGAACAATGCTGAGGGTTCTGTTGCATCACTGACAATGAGTTCTAACTTCAAAAATTCATTTCTCTCTCTCTAGACCTCCAAATAAGGTGATTTTGGTTGATATATCTCCCTGTGCATATCTAGTTTCTCCATGTAAAATTTCAGGACCATTGGACCTCATTTGTACCATGTTTGACACAGATGCATTTTTGGACCAAAGCTACAGTACATTGACCAAAATCAGAAAAATTTCTAATTTCAAAAATTCACCAAATATTCCATAAATCTTCAAAAATTTTGCACTTTAGCTTCCCAAAAATATATAGATGAGATCTACATGCATGCCAAATTTCATGAGAAAATTTGTCCATTTGGTCAGGTTGTGACATAGGGTTGCAAAATGTCCTTTTTAAGCTTCATATGGGGTCTTAAGGGGTCCATTTTTGCTTCTTCTCATTCTATGGCTACATGAGCACGTGGGAAAGCATTAAAATACTCGATCAAATATGTCTTAAAGGGCTAATAACCCAGATTCCATAATCTCACTCATCTACATCAAGATATACACAAAAGCCATACTTCTATAACTTGGCATATCCAAGTCAAATTCATGAAATATCCTTCACATGGGTCTAGTTCTCATACATATACAATATACCCATACTCTTACAAATATTCATAAGCTCATACATCATATACATTATGGACATATGTAATGTCCAGTTTTCGTTAAACGATAGAAACGGGCACGCTTTCAAAGTAAGTCCCCTGAAATGAGTGATTCAAGGCCAAATAAAATTTGGATAAAATATTAAATAATAAAAAATGAGGATTTGAGCCTTGAGTTGCCCAGAAACCGGGGTCGGAGTGATTCGAAAAATTTACCGAAAGGCCAGTGGCATTTTCGTAAATAAGTGTAATTTTGAAAAAGCACCTAGGGTTTTCAGAGGCCCCAAAAATCATGGGAAGCCCCGGGACTGGTAAAGACCCTCCGGTGTAAGTTTTCCAACGTTGATTGACCCAAACTTTAACCGATTCGTTCGGAAGGGTTTTAGCTCCCATTTGATTGATTCCAAAGCCATTTTTCTTAATTGGGAATCTATATGTTATAATGGAAAATACGGTTCTAAAAAAGGAGCTAAAACGAAGGAGAAACAAAAAGGCAAAGTATGAAGGGCAAAATGGGAATTTTTAAAAAAAGTCACTTTACCCTAGCTATATATAGGTGGCACCTCACACTCTCCTTCATTCACTTCAGAATTTCCAGCTCCAAATCAGAAGCAAATCCCTTGGAGAGTGGCACACAAAGAGAAGGAAAGAAGGAGGAAAGATTCAAGACTTTAGGTATGGAAATTTACTTGTTTTTCATGCTTTCTCTCCACCACTTTCATCTCCTCTTTTTCCTTCTTCTTCTCTATGATTTCTCTGAAGTTTTGAGGGCTGTTTTGAAGGGAGAACAGAGGGGAAAGTTCGAATTTCAAGTAAGGAGACCAAGGAAAGCAAGAACAAGCAAGGAAATCCAAGGAAAACAAGGTATTTTGCAATTCTTCCACTTGGTCTTCTTCCTCCCTTCCTTGAGCATTTCGACCTACACATTGACAGATCTAAGGATTCAGATTTTTAACCAAACCAAAGATGATTCTTAGGTATTTGATGGAGAGGAATAAGAATATGCAAAGAAAACTAAAAAAAAGGCATTAGAAAGCAAGATACAAAACCTAGGGTTTTAAGTGCACCTTTCAATTTCTGAATTTGTAGGATACTTCCTAGGTCTAAGTTAGAGTATAAATGAGTTTTTGAGATACCAAAGATACTCCCCACAAGCTTCGCCCTTCAAGAAAACTAAGCAAACTCCATGAAGGCCATTAAGCTCCATAGCCTCCTCCTAAAGAGTTCCTCATAGCTAGGGAGAGTCTTAAATTTTTCTAAGGTCATTCTTGAGTCATAATTGATGAATGAAAATGAGGGGAGGCCTTGGAAAAAATTAAGAACTCATGTAAAGTGATTTGGTATCTTAGGTTCCATAATATGACCTAAAGAAGCAACATGGTGCTAGGCCTTTTGTTTTGATGATGTGATAACTCCAAGAGGTTTAAAAGGAGTCAAGAATCATATTTGAAAAGAAAGAATGAGGCCTAGAAATCATTTGAGGGGTGTTGCTTCATTAGGTGCCAATATGGACCATAATGGAACCTATAGAGCAATCTAGTGTTCATTAAGTTGTGTAGCCTTAGAGTGTGGTTCATAAACTTAATTGGCTCCCATAATTTGTGTCTAGGCCAAGAGATACTATTTCCACCAACTTGTGGGTGTGTGGCTAAAAGAGGAGGCTTGAAAGCTAAGGAAAAAGTGTGTGCTTGTATATAAGGTAGCTCTCTTCACCTTCTCTCATGCATGGATGCGTGTTTAGCTTGTTTTAGAATGTGTGTATGTATATTCTCAAGCTTTGAAAAGTATGCTAGCATGCCTTTATATGCCATGATGCTTGATGCCATGTTATATTTTTAAATGAACCCATAATATTTGTATGAGTTTGCTTGAGTGTGGAGAGGCCAAGAACTCTTCCCTTGGGTGAGGATGAGCCAAGAACCCTTGAGCTTGGTTGAGACAAAGTAAAGAGTCTCCCAAAAGCAAAGTGGGCTCCTAAGAGTATGGTTGAGTCCAAAGTGTTCAAAGAATGGGTGAGGCAAGTCCAAAATCCATGAGGAGAGGTGTGAGGCCAATCCAACCACTTAGTGAGCTCTTGAATGTCTTGTATGATTGATTCACATGCTAAGGTTACTTTTAAAATGCCTATGATTTCTACTTTCTATATGCATGCATTTGTGAAACTTGCTTGCACCTATTATGTGTGATGGAATGGGAGATGAGCTATTGAGATTCTTAAATCTCATCCCCTCCTCTCCAATGATCTAACATGCTATGTGGACCAAGCAATTGTGGTGAAGGGAGCCAACAACCTTGAAGAGGGACAATTGACAAGCTTATGTCTTGTTTTATCTATTTTGGAACTATAATGATAGTTCATCATGTATATGATGTTGTATATGTATTATGAACCTTGAGATATATGTAAACATACTATTATGTGATGTTTAGATGTATGGAAATGATATATGACCATTAGCACATGTTTTGAGTAGGCAATATGTGTATAAATGTGGGTTGAATGGCTAAAATGAGATGCATGAGGTTTGGAACCATTTGGGCAGCTCACACAAGTCTTAAATAAGCTTTTAGACTTGCCCAAAAGGTGCCACAACCAAGGGAAGGCCATTTGGCAAATTTGGTACCTCATATGGAGCCAAATTTGACCATAATAGAACCCTATGTCACTTTTTAGCTAAATGAGTTAGTCTTGCCCTAAAATTTGACATGAAATTAGGTATCATTGAGACATTTCTTTGAAGCTAAAGATCATAATTTTTTGAGATCTAGAAAATATTTGATGAATTTTCAAAGTTGGCATTTTTCATGGATTCTGGTATGGGTACTGTTCATACTGGCAGTTTCGAATTCTATGTCACTCGATAGCCAAATGGTGTCCAATGCTTATGAAATTTTATATACATAAATTATAGGTCATAGTATTTCTAGTGCCATTAATATCACCTCATTTGGAGGTCTGAGAAGAGAGTTATATATGTTTGAAGTTAACTGTCAGTATCACTCGCGCCCCAGGAGCTCAGTTATTGTTCTATCAGTTCTAGATGTCTAAAAGTATCTGTTTCATTCTAGAATTATTTTTATGTCAAGTTAACATTTGTAGATTTCCAGAAAGACTGAATGTGTGTGATTTCTATTTTTATAGAATTAGTTATGAATTTTTGAAGTTGGTATCAGTAAACTAAACAATAGCCCAGGTAGTGAGCAACCTTAGTAGCTTTTTGGATGTCCAACGTCTTATTTTATGAATTTTGTGACCTGGAAGTATTTTTAGTGTGAATTAGACATCCTAAGATTTCCAAAATGACCAAGATTTCATGATTTTGAATTTTCTAGATTTAGTTATGATTTTCCAAAGTTAGGTCAGAAAATGGAGCAAATCTGGCCGAAAATATGCTTGTTTATTTTGAGTTCCATTTCGGTTTCCATGGGTTGTAGGCATGTTTTTGCGATGCAAATGAGTTGTAATAATGGAATTAAATATGAGAAAGTATAGTATAAGCTCATACGGTCCACGTGATACCGAATTGAATTTTTTAGATACGACGCAACGCGAAAATAATCATTATTTCTTTAGCGTTTCCATGGAATATTAATATGATTCATGATATTATGCCACTTGAAAGCATGAGATGAACTAGAATTTATGGTGTTACAAGATACATCATGTGACAACCATATGGCTATAATACAAATATTTTACAACTCCATTGCTAATCTTCTTGCTTCCAAGTGTAGTGGCTCCTATTTCCTTGCTCTCTTGATCCACCTAGGCATATTAAGTAATGAGGAGGGAAGAGTGTGATTCTAGGAATCCCAATAGCTCATCTCCCTTTCAAACACACATACTTGATGCAAGTTTGAAGTCTAGATGCATGTATGCCAACATGAAATTCTCAATCATACATAAAGCATTCTCTTCATTCATAAGGACATAAATAACATACATAAGCTTGCCAAAGCATTGATTTAGCCTCACCCACTCTCTATGGGACTTTTGGGCTTGCCTTACCTATTTTCAAGGGACTTTTGACTAAGTCTCACTCTTGCTAGAGACTTTTGGCTTTGTCTCACCCAACCTTAGGGACTCTTGGCTCATCCTCACCCTAACTAAGGGACTTTTGGCTTCACCAAGCTCAAGCAAACCAAAGGCATTCATCAAGCATCATTTCAATACATAAGCAAAGCATCAAGACACCATGGCATGTGAATGCTTGCTAGAAACATATTTCATGACTTTAAACATACACACACACATTCAAGACAAGAAAAACACTCAAGCATGCATGAATGAAGGAGAAGAGAGCTACCTTGCTTGACATGGCACACTTTTTCCCTTAAAAGTTCTCCTTATCCCTTGGCCAAACACCCACAAAGAGGTGGAGTTTGATTTCTTTGGCCTAGATACATGAAATGAAATCCAATTATACTCTTGGAGCATTCAACAAGATTGCACACACTCTAGAAAAATTAACTACTCCTAATGTTCCATAATGGATCCATAAGGCATCCAAAGGAGCAACCATTAGCATCTAAGGTCTTGGCTTCATTTTCATCTTATATCTAGGTCTCTTGGTTCCAATGAGACTCCTTGAAGTCATCATACACTCAATTCCAAGAGACTATGACCATATTATTTCCATAGTTGATATTATGGAACCTATTACCTCATCTCCTATTCTAAGGCTTCTAAATTTTTTCCAAGGATTTATATCATACTCTCCCATCATATAAAGTCTCAAACCAAGGTTAGAATAAATTAAAACAACCCCTAGCCTATTCCTCTAGTCTTGGCCGAAAGTGACACACCATTTGGAGCCCATGGAGTTTTTGATTTTTTCTTGATGGGAGAGGCATTTAGGAGGCTTCCTAGGGGTCTTAGAAACTCAAATAAACATTTACACATGCAAGAAAATTCATGAATTAAATCAGTTTTTACAAAGTGTCTAAGAGCTCTACACTTTCCTAACTTGATTTTCATTAGCTTTTCTTCTAATTTCCTTGTATCTACTAACTCCTCATGGTCTAAAACCCACAATTCTTTCTTATTTCTTGACAAAAATCCTCCCCCCAAGATGGTTCTATTATGGCAGAACTCCACACACAAAGGGCAAGAAAAAGGAAGCAACCAAGATACAAAAATCACCTTGATTCCAAGCTTATCTTAAGAGCTCTCTTCCTTGCTTCAACCCTCTCCTTGAATTTTGAAATTTCCCCCCGTTTTGGGTTTAAAACAAAACCAAACATCTCACTAAATCCATGGGAAGAGAGGAGGAAAGGAGGGGAAGAAGTTTTCTAAAGGAAAGAGCAAAAGTTTCCATGAATTCATACCTTTCTCTTAGCTTTTCTTCTTCCCTTGAGCTTGCTCTTGTGCACCACTCTCTCTCTAAGTCTCCTCTCTATTTTCTAGGCAGAAACAGAGTGTTTTAGTCAGAGGAGCTGCTGGAACGTGGATAAGAAGAAGCTAAAAGTCACTTTATGCAACTTTTTACTTTTGCATTTTACTCCCTCTTCTTGGCTTTTTTATTTTAGACCCATTTCAACTCTTTTTTGAAATTAATCTTTTACATCATAATATTTAAACTTTCTAACTTATAAAATGCTTTTGGAACTACTCAAATTAGATTTAAAACCATTCCAAACTGTTCGGTTAAAGTTTTGATCAACCTTTGCCAAACTCGCTCACTGGAGGGGTTTTAACTGCTCTTAGGCTTTCTATTGTTTTCAGGGCCTCTGAGAACCCTAGAAAGCTTAAAATTTTCATTTAAAAAGTCCTCCCGTGAGTTTTCAAAATTTTTCAAAAATTACAAAAATGCCCTTACTTTCTTCGAAAAATTTTCTGAGTTTCTCTGCCTCTGGTGTTTGGGCATCTTAAGCCTCAAATCCTCATTTTTTATTATTTAGGATTTGATCCTAATTTTAGTTGGCATCAAACTTCTCTTTCTAGGGGACTTCCTTTGGAAATTGGCTTATTTTCATTGTTTTTCGAAAAATCAAAGATTACAATTATGCACCCACACACACTATAAGTCAACATATGAATTGAATTAGAGAGAAGCTTTGAAAAGGGATTAGTCTACTAAGATTAGTTACACATGCCATAAGGGTAGTAAACTTGTTGACTAGTTAGCTAACCAAGCAGATGTTATGGAGATAAATGTGAGATACCTAAGTAAGCCACCTTGTAGGTGTTTTTGTATTCTCGTGGATGATGTAACTAGGGTCTCCTTCCCTGAATTTGTTAGTGCTTAGGCTATGTTAGCCTCCTCTTATTTCCAAAAAGAAAAAAATTATGCAATTAATATTATTGTTATTGATATATTAATTGTCATGTAATTTAATTTTAAATCATATCTTAATTAAATTTAAAGTTTTAAACTAGAGTTACATATTTATTAGAAAAAAATTATGCTCATTTTTTTAAATATAGAGTATTAGATGAAATAAAAAATAATGAAAATTTACTTTTCTTTCATAGAAAATTGGATTTTGTTACCAAGAAAGCTAAGCTCTCATTATTCTTATCATTTTATATTAGGTTTCATAAAATTTGTATGTGATAATAAACTATTATTATTAGCACAAAAAATCATAAGGCCATAAACAATAACTAGAAGCTAGGGTAGTTATAGGAATTAATCAAAGCACCATGGCTGAGGAAACACTAGCTAATGAAGGTGTTAGTTGAAAGCCTCCCTTTAGTTGAATTGCCATGACCAGCCAAACACCCATGCCATGCATAACAAAATCCTATAGAAATAGGAAGGCATGGAACAAGCAAAATAGTAACCTCCAAGAGTAGTTGAACAACACCACCTCTATTATTAGGCTATTAAGCAAACATGAACACTGTAGATGAAGGCATGGCCTAGAGGAAGAACATGTGACATAGAGGATACTATAAATTAAGAGCAAGGGATATCATGTAAGACACATAAAAACCTTTCAGGAAATTTGCTTCACAACTTCTTTTTAGTCATTTATTAACTTTATTTATTGCATTTTTTATTGCTTTATTTACTACTTTCAATCCAATTCCTATTGAAGTTATATTTAGTTTCTTTTGAATTCTTTCTATTGTTAATTCAAGAGTTTGTACATTCTATTTTCATTAATATAACAACCATTTTATTCGAAAACTCTTCTAACTCTATTACTTGCATACACTTGAAACTCCAATATGAGGGTTAACTATATTTAGGACATTTGGGGACTTTCTTGTATGAGAGTTGTATCCTATCTCCTTTACCAACTTGAAAAACAAAGACCAAGAGTTAGTTTTTTTAGCCTAATTTCATAGTAAGGTCACATCAACTTTTTAGCCAATCCTCAGTTAGAAAAATACACCTATACTCATACTCATAGAAATTGGCATGCCCAGTGGGACCTAAGAAGATAACAATAGTGCATGTTTGAAAACTTTAGAAGTTATCACAACTATCTCTACTCAATCCTCCTTGAAGAAGAGATGTCATCTGATGACATAGTTCACCACTTAGAAGGGGTACTAATGCTCTTTCTTTAAAGAAAGCTATCCAAAGCCATCAACAATGATGATGGTTACGATCCCTTCCTTAAAGCATCATTCATGTAATGAAAGGAATACAATAACGTATACCACCTTTATTGGCTACCTTTGCTAACATTCTGAAGCAACTAGTGGTGAATAAAATGCATAACAATTAAAAGGAATAAAGCTCACCTTGAAACAAAATAAGGGACAAGCATATAGTGCTGTTACTAATACCCCTCTCAAGGGTCACGCTTTAACTAATAAATTTTAGATGAGTTGTCTATCATCAATCCAATTTGGATTCATCTTCATGATTGGAGTTTATAGTTAAGCAATATCAAATGCAAATAACCTTCATTATAGATAGTGCCACATAACTAAGAAGCCAGTGACAACACCAATGAACATGTCCATTACTCCATCAAGCTCCTCTTTTAAAGGAGTTCAATATGACACACCTATAGCTAACACCAAATATTAAAATATGGCTACCTATTGGGTAACTAACACTTAGGGATATTAGGCCATTACTCCACAACCAATGCCATTTATGATATCGATATAATATATAAGAGCTCAACAGAAAGTATTTAACACTATCGTTACAACACCCTAGTTTAGCCTTCTAGTTGCTGTGTCATTCCAATAGTTGATAGGGTTATGTCAACTAATAATGCTAGGTTGTTTAGATCATCTCTTTTTCATAATGCTATTTTGGAGAAAAAGGGGATATTTACATAAGGTAGGAACAAGTGTAGACAAAGGGGAGACTTTTTTTTTTAAGACAAAAGTTCTTATGGCTATAAAAGGAAGGCAGTGGTTAGAAAAGTGTAATACCTAGTCTTCCTAAAACTAAACTGAAACTAATGAGATATAAAAGGAAGACCACAGAATTAAATGAATTGAGGTTAAGCAAGGTTAGAATAATAATCTAGGCATCCAGAAATGAGGATACAAGGTTAAAGAGAGCTCAAAACTAGAGTCAAAAGAGCTAAATAAATTTTACTGAAAATGCAATGATAATTTTGTAATTTTAGGCAACCTTTTAGAAACTTAAATGAGGAAATTGTAAATGGTAAAATTGAGTTTTCCAATGTTCTCAAAGATCCTAAAAACTACAGGAACCCTTAGAATGATCAAAACCTTTTCAGTGTATAATTTAGGTCATCAGTTGACCTGAATTTTGACCAGATGATTTAGGATGGCTTCAAACCCCATAAAATTGAAAGTGAATGTTTTTAATAAACTAGAGCGATGCAAAATCAAAGGGGTGGCCCAATCTTCACTGTGTAGGTTAATTAAAATGATGGTTCGAGACCTGACGAAAGCAAGTGGCTAACTAACGTTAGAGGAACATTGACCTGCGACTTAAACTGCATGCCCAACCACGAACACAATGAACCAACCCATATAACGACACACCTAGGTCGAAGCACGAATTGGGGGCGCTTGTGAATTTGAATCACCAACCTAACGATATGTTAACAAGAGAAAGGCTTTATAAGAGCAAGGGAAAGATAACTCTCACAATTTAGAGAAAATACTCAAAATAATCCTATTACTTCAATCATCGTCTAAAAATTCAATACAAAGGTGGCCTATTTATAGGTAAAGGAAATCCAAAACTTGAATACTAAGTAAACCCTAAAAGTAAGACTTAAGAAACTTCCTAAAACATAATGCCTAAGGTTGCGCACTATTCACGTGCACTGTTCATCTGAAAGTAAAAAGAAAATAACCTAAATAAATGGAAACAAATCAGCCCCTAAAAGAAATGTAAACAAATAATTTTGAAATAATAAAGAAATAAAACTTTCTAAAAGCTTAATTGACCACATGGCCTTATTCAAATCACTAAAATAGAAATAATTAATACTAATGGGCTAGACATCTTGCATTTGAAGTACTATTCATGTCCTTTAGCTTCAATGGGCTCTCTAAGCATCAACTTGGGCTTGAATAAGCATGACTAAGGCTCCATTTGCTTCCTCAATGTATGCACTAACATTATGGGCTTCTAATTCAGCAAATTGAAGTCCAATTGCTCTTTGTAGACACTTAACTCTTCCTCTTGTCATTGGGCCATCTATCACCCAGTCCTTCTCCACACGAGCATTCTTCTCTACATGAGTCTGGTTCATATCATAGAGGACCTAAATTTTTATATAAAAAAGGAAATTTAAAAAAAAAAAGCTAAAATGAGCGAAAATAAGGAAATAAAAGTTGAAGAGTAAAATGAAAATTTTGAAAATTGTTATAACTCACCTCCCTTCTTCTTATTTAGTACCACACCATGTTACACCATAATGTATTAGCCTTAGTTATCCTTCACTGAAGCTTGATTCCATGTAATTCCAAAGAAAAGAATCAAAATCATAGCATTTTATTGCGTTACATCAGGGTTTAAATGTTCACACTATTGGGAATTCTGGGACACGTAGTGAAAAATTAAAACCCCGAATCCCTTCTCATGGATCCATCAATGTCATTTAAATTGAGTCGATCTAGAAATATTTACCTTTCACTGTCAGATCTCAGGAACTGATCTTCATATCTACTTCCTTTATCGGTATCCACACTAACGGTTGCTCAACTCGAACGGCGTGCTAGTGCCTCTAACCAACATTCGTACATGTTATTGGTAGAGAAGACACTCTCCTCTTTCTCTTTCTAGGCAACCGTATAGTGTCCATACATCGTCAGCATGCTCTCTCTCTTTCTAGGGTTTTTCTTATCTTCTGTTGTCCTAAGAAACCCAAGCCTCTTTCTTTTTTTATTATTATAGAGGTATCACATTAGGGTTTCAAATATATTTGATTAATTCAAAATATATTATTTTAAATCAAATCTTAATTAAATATATTAGTTTAAATTTAAGTCTATCTAATAGATTAAATTTAACCAATTATTTAATCTAAATCTAGAACTACATTCAAATTTAATTTATCTCATAAATTAAATTTAAATTATCATATTAGTTTAAATTTAAATCTATCATATAGACTTGAATTTAAAACTAATTGATTTAAATTAACTAAAGGATATATATATTTCGAACATATGAATATATATATGTTTTGAATTTATAAAATTATATATGTATATATATATATATATTTATAAAATTCTTTCACCCTAGATTGAACGTGATATTCATTGAATTTAGCCGCAATTTCAGATTCAATAAATATGGACATTCTTGCTCGAGTTAACTCATTCTTGTGTGTGACCTTATAGGCCCATACGACGTTGGCAGTGGGCTAATGACACTATTTGACACAAGTCATAAGTAGCCTCTAACAAGATATTGTGATTGCCTAAATTATATAGAGATCAGTGATTTGATACAACCTATCATATAACCCTATCACATCCCTTTTGTCACATGATATTTAGATCAAGTATGAGGCATGGAAATGTCATCTTCATCTTACTTGATCGTCATTTTCTCGATTTACGTGTAGACTGACAGTACAAATGGAAACCCTTCCATTCGAGCACGGCCATGCATTTCTCAATCTCACTCATCGAAGGGCCGAGAGATATCTCTCTATTAATCAAAGAGACAAATTTCATCTTGACCATTCATCTTCTTCTACATGAATTCCACTATACCCGATCATAGTCTTTACGATCACCCAGTTAAAGATGACTTTTAACTATACCAAAACATAGTGTTTCCCATGTTGGAAATTATGGTGATCTCAAGTCTAAGGGCTCGGTGACATAGTTATATATAAGATATGCTTATGACTTAATCCATGTAACTATCTCATAATGGGTCGATCCAACATCTTGTTCCCTAACGAGTGCCAGTGATTTTAATTCGTATCTATATATATAGTTAACATATAATCATCAATCAAAATCATACTAGTCTTAGTTTATTATTGTTCCTATAATAATGATTGACTAAGGATATTTAGGATAATTAATATAATTTATCTAAGGATACTATTATATAAAATATGCAAACAATATAATAATGTAACAAAAGAAAATTATTATTTCTTAATAAAGTACAATGTTTGTAATACAATAATTGGCCTAGGGCACAATCTCCAACACACACTTTGCCTCGCAGACCCCCGCGGACCATCCATATCATCCTTTACTCCTATTCCATCCATACAACTTATACATATCATAAAACAATCTATAAACCACAAATTTGAAGCCAAAGACTAGAAAAATTATAATTTACTTGTGGGTCCAAAATTCATATTTTTGGCATCAATTTTAGAAAATCATAATTAATTTTAAAATACTAGAAATCAAGCAAATGATAACTTTCTAGAAAGCTCTTGATGTTAAATTTATACTAAAAATAATTCCAAGCTATAATAGCATCATTTAGATTACATTTGACAATAGAAAAACTCAAAAAGTTAGACTACCTAGTGTTTCCGATATAATTTACTGATATAAATTTCAATAATTCATAACTAATTCCACAAAAATCCAATTTGGGCAACCTATACCAATTTAGAAAACTACAGAATAGAAGGAAAAAATAAGTTTAGACTAAAACAAAAGCAAATAGGGCACAAAAAACTATGGAGTAGTAACAGAGGTCAGGCTACACCCTTGATACTTATTTAGAAGTTCAAAAAAAATTTTCTCCCTCTTTATAAATCTAAATGAGGTGCTCTTAAGTGCTACAAGAAGCTTATTATGTCTAACTTATGCTTGTAAAATTTCATAGCCATTGGATATTATTTGGCCTTCGAGTGATAAAGGCAAAGGATCTGACCATTTGTATAGTAACAATGACAATTCTATCAAAATTTGCTAACTTTGAAAATTCACCAAAAACTCTCTAGAGCTCTAAATAATATGCACTTTAGCTTTTCAAAAAGTTATAGATGAGACCCATATGCATGCCAAATTTTAGGTCAAGAGGAGCTCATTTGGTTAGACTTTGATATAGCTCACAAATATGGCAAATTTGGTACCATATATGGGTCAAAGTTAGTCCAAATGGCTTCTTAATTACTCTACCACCTTTTGGGCAAGTTTTAAAGCATAAACAAAATATATACAAACTTCCAAAATGGTCTAAACTATAACATCCGATACTTTGATAATGATTAGAGATGGCATACCTTGAAATAAAAGTATTTTTAGAAAAGCCCAATAAGGATAAAAAGGACCAAGCCTAAATGAAAAATAGAAGAGAGGCCCAATAATTTAAAGTTTAAGCCCAGTCCAATAAGAAGAAAAGACTAAACCCAATAGGTAAAAAAGGTTTAGGCTTATTGGGAAAGAAGTTCAAAAATAAAAGAAAGAGTCAAGCCCAATAAGAAAGAAAGCCTAGAAGCCTAAAAAAAAAGTCTGAAGGTGGAAATTGGGCCAGTAAATATCAAGACCAAGCCCAATAATGAATTAAAAGAAATTAGGCCAATTAAATGGGCCCTTAGCATGCAAATGGAAGGAAAAGTTAAAAAGAAAAACCCTAAGATCAGTGGCCCATAATTAAAGAGATTTGATCCAATGGTAGACTTGAAACAATAATTAAATTTGCTTCAAACTTCTACCACCTCCCTCCACCTATAAATACCCCCTCCCACTCCTTCATTTTTCACACCAAGCTTTATCCATTCAAGAGAGAGAAGGAGAGGCAACATAAAGAGAGAAGGAGGAAAAAAGTATGTAATTAAATTTATGACAAGCATACAAAATGTTAAAGTTAGGCCCCTAAAAGTCAAAGTAAAAGAAAAGTAAAGGGGAGCTTGGGTTTTAAGCTAATTAAGCTATGATAAACCTTGTGTTGATGATTATACATGACTATGAATTTTTAGGATTTGATATTTGTAGAGACACATTTGAAAGGGAATCACACCAAGAACTTGGAAGAATCCAATGTTGTACTCTTACCTATTCTTGTTTAAGTATGGCTTGATGATTGATGAAATGTTAATGGTTTGCCATAATGTTATGAATTTAAATGCTCACATGTCTTAATACTTGATATATTTCATGGCTATGTATAGATATCTTTGTTTGAGCATGTATGTTTAAGGTTATTATGGTTGAGCTATGCTTTATAAATGATGTAAGAATCCAAAAATTATGGTCTTTAGCTTCCCAAAAAGCTCTTAATGAGACCGAATTGTATGCCAAATCTCATATCAAGAATAACTCATTTGGCTTAAAAGTGACATAGGGTTTAATTATAGTCATTTTTGGCTCCATATGAGGTACCAAAGTGACCAAATAGTTTTTCCTTGGTCTTGGCACCTTTTAGGCAAGTCTAAAAGCACATTTAAGACTTGTGTGAGCTGACCAAGTGGTCCCAAACCTCATGCATTTCATTTTGGTATTTTCATCCACACTTATACATATTTTCATAAAGCCATTCATGAAGCTATAATGCCATAACATACTCAATTTACATTCCATCATTCACATAACTCATTCTTCCATTCCTACATCGCATAATATCATAATTACATACGTCTCAAGGGTCATAGACCATTTACAACAACAATATACGTCATTAAGCATCATTATGATTCTAAACAGGCAAAAGCTAGATATATTGATGTCAATCTTCTTCCTTCAAGGTGGTTGGCTCCCATTGCCATGTCCATTTGGTCCACCTAGCATGTTAAACCATTAGAAAGGAGGGAATGAGATTCAAAGAATCCCAATAGCTCATCTCCCATTCAATCATACATAATATATGCAAAGCAAGCCTTAGAAATGCATGCATGGATATCATGGAAGCTATAAACATTCAAGAAGCAAGCTTGGCACATGAACAAGTCATACAAAATATTCAAGAGCTCACCAAGTGTTTGGATTGGCTTCACACTTTTTCTCATGGATTTTGGACTTGCTTCATCCATTTTTTAAGAGCTTTAGACTCAACCATACTCTTAGGAGCCAACTTTGCTTTTGGGAGACTTTTTACTTTATCTCAACCAATTCTAAGGGTTCTTGGCTCGTCCTTACCATAGTCAAGAGTTCTTGGCCTCTCTACACTTAAGCAAACTCAAATAAACATCATACATTCATTTGAAAACATAATATGTCATTATGAAATCATGGCATATAGAATCATACTAGCATACTTTTTATGGCTTGGAAATACACATATACACATTCTAATACAAGCTAAACACACATCCATACATAAAAGAATGGGGAGAGAGTTACCTTGTATACAATCATACACTTTTTCCTTGAAATTCAAGCCTCCTCTTTTGGCTACACACCTACTAACTTGTGGAGATGGTTTCTCTTGGCCTAGAAACAATTTATGGAAGACAATTAGGTTTATGAAATAAATTCTAAGGCCACACAACTTACTTAGACACTAAGTTACTCTATAAACTCCATTATGGTCCATAATTGCACGTAATGAAGCAACACCCCTCAAATACTTTTGAGGCTCCATTCTTTCCTTTCAAATATGATTCTTAACTCCTTTTAAGTCTCTTGGAGTCATCACATAATTAAAACAAAGGGCCTAAATCATATTGCTTCTTTAGGTCATAATATGGAACCTAAGGCATCAAATTACTTTCTATGTGTTTTAAATTTTTTCCGAGGCCTCCTTTCATTTTCATTCATCAAATGTGACTTAAGAATGGCCTTAAAAAAAATTTAAAACTCTCCCTAGCTATAAGAACTTGCCTAGGCTGAGACTATGAGGGTTTTTGGCCTCTTTGAAGATTTCTTTGTTTTCTTGAAGGAGGAAGCATGTGGGGAGTATCTTAGGGATCTCAAGAACTCATTTAAACTCTTAATTAGACTTAGGAATCATCACACAAAATCAAATTTTGGAAGGAACACTTGAAACCCTAGAATTTGCATCTTGAAATCTAATAGTTATTTTGTTGTTTTCTTTGCATATTCTTATTCTTCTCCATCAAATACCTAAGATTCATGCTTGATTGGCCTTAAAAATTAGATCCTCCTAGGGTTCCTTATGTGTGTCGAATTGGAGAAGAAGGGGAATCAAGAATAGCAACCATAGGATAAAATTTTACCTAGTTTCCTTACTTAAAGCTTGAATCTTGCTTTCTTCAAGCCCCTCTCTTCAAATCCAAAACTTTCCTTGCATTTCTCCCTTGAATCAGATTTATAAGCTCCATTTTAATCAAAGGAAACAAAGGAAAAGGGAGGAGAGGAGGTGTGGATGAAGAAAAGCATGAAAAATAACCATGAAAACATACCTTAAGCTTGGATTTTCTTCTCCTTCTTCCTCCTCTCTTGTGCGCCTCTCTCTTAGGGTTTTTCTTCTGGTTTGGGACTGAATAATCTGAAGCTAAATGAAGGAGAGTGTGAGGCACCACCTATATATAGGTGCAGCAAAGTAGCTTTTTCAAAAATTTCAATTTTGCCCTTCATTCTTTGCATTTTTGTTTCTCTTTCATTTTAGCTCCTTTTTGAGAACCATGTTTTCCATTATAAAATTTAGATTCCTAATTAAGTAAAATTCCTTTGGAATCACTCAAATTAGAGCTAAAACCTTCTCGAACGAGTCTGTTAAAATTTAGGCACACTGACGTTGGAAAATATCCACCGAGGGGATTTAACTGTCCTGGGGCTTCCTATGATTTTTAAGGCCTTTGAGAGCCCCAAAGAACTCAAAACTTTCATTTAAAAATCTCTCTTGTGTAAATTCTAAAATTTGCTCAAAATTACGAAAATACTATTACGTTTCGTAGGTTTTCTGTCAAAATTTGTTTCTTCATTCTAGCTCTGTTTTTCCTTTTGTCTGAGATTAGGATTCTAATTTTTAGGAGTCTAGAATATTGCTCAAATTTTTTAGGATATTAACTAATTCATTTTAGGGGACTTGCTTTGAAAACACGCTCGTTTTTTTCGTTTAACAAAAATCGGACATTACACTATGAAAGCCACTTATACCCTAAATAAGTTAGCCAAATTATACATCAGGGAGATAGTTAGATTACATGGTGTACCTAAGAGTATAGTGTCAAATAGAGATCCAGATTCACATCGAATTTTAGGAGATCATTACAGGATGCTCTAGGTACCAAACTCAGATTTAGCACAGCTTATCACCCACAGACAGATGGATAGATGGAGAGGACCATTCAAACCTTAGAGTACATGTTAAGGGCGTGGGTCTTAGAGATGAAAGGAAACTAGGATACATACTTGCCTCTAGTGGAGTTTGCCTATAATAATAGTTATCATGCAAGTATACAGATAGCACTGTATAAGGCATTGTATGAGAGGAAGTGTAGGTTTCCAATGTGTTAGATTGAGCTAGGAGAGCAGAGCCTTATAAGCCTAGAGTTAGTGGACCAGACTTGTAGACAAATTGAAACCATTAGAAAGAAACTGTTGATAGCCCAGAGTAGATAAAAAAGTTATGCAGATAAACATAGATGGCCGTTAGAGTTTGAGATTGGAGACTATGTTTTCATTAGAGTGTCTCCAATCATAGGGATAGGTTGGTCCATTAAAAATAAAAAGGTCAGTCCAAAATACATAGGTCCTTTCTAGATTTTTGATAAAGTAAGACCTGTGGCTTACAGACTAGCCTTTCCTCTAAATCTGAGCTAAGTACATAATGTATTCCATATTTCACAACTCAAAAAGTATAAACCTAACCCCTTACATGTCATAGAATATGAGAATGAGCAATTATAGGATGATCTATCATACATAGTATCACCAGATCAGATCGTGGATGTTAGACTCAAGCAGTTACGGAATTCGACGATACCACTGGTGAAAGTGGTTTAGAAGGGGTTATCTCTCGAAGAGGCTACATGGGAGCTAGAGGAAGATATGAGACAAAAACATCCAAAACTCTTCCCATGAGGTATGTTATCTAAATTTTGAGGATAAAATTTTTTAAAGGCGGCAAATCGTGATGTTTGGTTTTCGTTGAACGATGGAAACTAGCGCATTTTCAAAGCAAGTCCCCTGAAATGAATTAGTTAAGGTCTTAAAAAATTTGAGTAAATTCTAGACTCCTAAAAATGAAAATTCTAGACTCAGACCTAAAGGAAAATAAAGCTAGAAAGAAGAAAAAATTTCTTACGAAAAAACTTATAAAACGTAATGGCATTTTCATAATTTTGAGAAAATTTTGGAATTCAAATATGAAGGCTTTTTAAATGAAAGTTTTGAGCTCATCGAGGTTCTAAAAATCATTGGAAGCCCCGGGATAGTTAAATCCCCTCCGGTTGATGTTTTTCAACGTCAGTATACTTAAACTTTGATAGATTCATTCGGGAAGATTTTAGCTCTGATTTGAGTGATTCTAAAGGCATTTTACTAAATTGGGAACTAAATTTTATAATGGAAAAAATGGTTCTAAAAAAGGAGCTAAAATGAAGTAAAAACAAAAATGCCAAGAATGAAAGGTAAAATAGGAATTTTTGAAAAGTATTTCTTTCTCCCATCTATATATAAGTGGCACCCCACCTCCTCACTCATTTAGACACAATTGTTTCTGCCCTAATTTAGAGGAGAAAGCTGGGGTTTAAGTGCACCAAAGGGAAAGAAGAAGAAGGAGAAATCAAGGCAAAAAGGTATAGATTCTTGGTAATTTTCTATGCTTGTTTCCATCTAAACCTCTTCTCCTCCATTCTCTTTTGTTTCCTATGATTATAATGAAGTTTAAAAATCAGTTTAAAGGGAGAAATTAAAGGAAAAACTTATATTTTAAGAGAAGAGCTTGAAGAAGACAAGATTCAAGTGAGAAAAAGCAAGAAAATAAGGTAATTTCTTCTTCTATGGTTGCTTTCCCTTGCTCCTCTTCCTCCACCATTTTGCCCCACTTACCAAACCTAAGGAGGACTTGGTTTTTAGGTAGAACCAAGGGTGATTCTTGGAAAAAAGGGTGTGGAGATTAAGAATATGCGAAGAGAATTAACAAAATACTGTGAAAATTCAAGATGCAATTTCTAGGGTTTCAAGTGTTCTTTCCAAAATATGATTTGATCTCTTAATTCCTATGCCTAAATAAGTTTTTGAATAAGCTCCTAAGATCCCTAGAAGTCTTCCTATGTGCTTCCTCCATCAAGAAAATAAAGCAAAGTCCATGAAGGCTAATAAGCTACCTAGTTTCGGCCAAAAGAGTTTAAGGTTGCTAGGGAGAGTTTTAAATTTTTCTAAACCCATTTTTGAGTCAATATGATGAATAACTATGAGGGGAAGACTTGGGAAAAATTTAGGAAGCTTAGAGAATGAGTTGGTGCTTTATGTTTCATAATATAACCTAAAGAAGTAACATGTAGTTAGGCTCTTGGTTTTGATCGTGTGATGACTCCAAGAGGCTTAAAAGGAGTCAAGAATCATATTTGAAAGGAAAGAATGGAGCCTAGAATTTATTTGATGGGTTTTGCTTCATTAGGTGCATTTTGGAACCACAAAGAGGTTTAAAGGTTAAGATAGAGTCTAAACAAGTTATGTGGCCTTAGAATTAATTTCATAAACCTAATTAGCTTCCATAAATTGTGTTTAGGTCAAGAGAAATTATTCCCACACCTTTGTGTGTTGAGGCCAAGAAAGGAAGCATTGATTCAAGGAGAAAAGTGTGTGTTTGCTTCTAAGGTAGCTCTCTTCACCTTCTCTCATGTATGATTGTTTGCTTTACTTATCTTTGAATATGTGTATATGCATTTTAAGCCATAAAAAATGTTCTAGAATGAGCTCTTTCTCCATGGTACCATGATGATACATTATGTTTTCCAAATGATGTTTATGATGTTTGCATGGTAAGGCCAAGAGCCTTTAGCCATGGTGAGGATAAGGCAAGAGCCCTTAAGATTGGTTGAGACAAAGAAAAAAGTCTCCCAAAAGTGAGGTTGACTCCCAAGAGCATGGTTGAGTCTAAGAACCTCTTAAATATGGGTGAGGCAAGTCCAAAATCTACAAGTGAATGGGTGAGGCCAATCCACTTGCTTGGCAAGCCTTTATATGCTATGTATGACTTTTTTCAAATGCCAAGAATGCTTCTTGAATGATTGAACATATCCACATGTCATGCATGCATTGGTAAGACTTGTTTTTGCATCTTTTATGTATGATTGAATGGGAGATAAGCTATTGGAATTATTTGAATCTCATTTCCTCCTCTCTAATGATCTTACATGCTAGGTGGACTAAGAGATCAAGGGAATGGAAGCCAACCATATGAGAAATAAAAACGTAACATCAAAGTGCATAGTTTTTAGTTTTTTAAGGCCATATTAATATCTAATGATGCACTCCATTGTTGTATATGGCCTATGACCTTTAAAGCATATGTAATTATGTTAAGATGTGATGTAGAAATGAAAGGATATGTTATGTGAATGATAGAATGTAATTTGAGTATGTAATGGCAAATTGTGCTTCTTGAAAGTTTGATAAAGTATGTACAAATACAAGTAAGATGGCTAAATTGAGATGCATGAGATTTAGGACCATTTGAGTAGTTCATACAAGTCATAAGCATACTTTTAGACTTACTCAGGAGGTGCCAAACATTAAGAGAGAACATTTGAACACTTTGGTATGCTATATGGAGCCAAATTTGACTATAATGGAACCCTAGTCACTTTTTATTCAAATGAGCTTTTCTTGATTTGAGATTTGGCATGTAATTAGATACTGTTGAGAGCTTTTTGGGAAGCTAAAGAACATTATTTTTAAAGGCCTAGAGAATATTTGATGAATTTTTAAAGTTGGCAAAAATTTTGGTTTTGGTCATGTTATTGTTCACTCTGGTTTGAAAATGAAATCTATCACACAAGGCCCAAATGATGTTTAATTGCCACAAAATTTTTTATGGAGAAACTAGACATTCCCAGTGACTTGTGCCAACTAGAAGCACCACATTTGGAGGTTCAAAGAGGGAGATATGAATTTATAAAGATTCTGTCTAGTACCAGGCACTCCCACTGAGCTCAAGTATTGTTTGATTAGGTTTTGAGGTTTGGACGAGCTTGAACTGGTTCAGAGTTATTTTTTCCCTCTAGTTAGCTTTCTAGATTGGTATCATTTACATGGATTGGATTTTTGTATAATTAATTAGATATTTTTGAAGTTTTCTACAGAAATGATAGTACCAGTAGATAGCCCGACCTCTGGACCTTTTGAATGTCAAACGCCTTATGTGTTGTGTGTCATGGTTTGGACATATTTTTATCATAAATTATACATGTCTAGCTTTCCAAAATGTTCAAGAATGCTGATTTTGATTTTTTTAGAATTAGTTATGATTTTTTAAAGTTTATGATAGAAATGAGAAAATTCTGGTCGAAAATGCATATATGTGTTTTATACTTCCCTTTGGTTTCCACGAGTTGTGGGCCAATTTTAATGATGTAAATAAGTTGTATCTATGTAATTAAATATGAGAATATGATATATGAGCTCACATGATCCATGGGATACTGAACAAAAATTTTATACGCCATGCAACGCTAAATAATACATTATTTTAATGCCATTATTTTGCCTCTTATGTGACTTGTATGATGTGAGGCATAGATATAGTATAAAATGATATAGAAATTTATGATGTTACACTAGAACATTTTTTATGACTTGAAATATATATACACACATTCAAAGACAAGTAAGGTAAGTAATCATACATGAAAGAAGGTGGAGAGAGCTACCTTAGATTCAACCACACACTTTTTCTCTTGGATTTCCTCTTCCTTCTTCAACCTCACACACACAAAGGTGTGGGAATGATTTCTCTTAGTCTAAACACAATTTATGGAAGCCAATTAGGTTCATAAAATTAATTCTAAGGTCACACAACTTGCTTAAACTCTACCTTAACCTATAACCTTTTATGGTTTTAAAATGCATCTAATGAAGTAACACCCATTGAATAAATTTTAGGCTCCATTCTTTCCTTTCAAATATAATTCTTAACTCCTTTTAAGCCTCTTGGAGTCATCACACAATTAAAATAAAGAGCCTAACTACATGTTGCTTCTTTAGGTCATATTATGTAACATAAAGCACCAACTCATTCTCTAGGCTTCCTAAATTTTTTCCAAGGCTTCCAATCATATTTATTCATCATATATGACTCAAACATGGGCTTAGAAAAATTTAAAACTCTCCCTAGCTATATAAACCTCTCTAGGTTGAACCTATGAAGGAATTCGACCTTCATGGACTTTGCTTTGTTTTCTTGGTGGAGAAAGCACATGGGGAGACTTCTAGGGATCTTAGGAGATCATTTAAACTCTTATTTAAGTTTAGGAATCATTGTATAAAATCAAATTTTACAAGGAACACTTGAAACTCTAGAATTTACATCTTGAATTTCCATAGTTCTTTTGTTATTTTCTTTGCATATTCTTATTCTCCACACTGTTTTTCCTGAGATTCACCCTTGGTTTAGTTGAAAACTCAAATCCCTAGGGCTGGCCATATGTTGGTTGAAATGCTCACAAGAGAAGGGAGGAAGAAGATCAACTGGAAGGATTATAGATACCTTGATTTCCTTAGTTTTTCTTGCTTGTTCTTCACCTTCCTTGGCTTCCTCACCTTAATTTTGAAATTTCCCCTCTATTCTTCCCTCAAAATAGACCTAAAAATTTCAGCAAAATCATAGGAAAGAAGGGGGAAAAGGAGGAGAAGAGATTGGCTAAGAAAAAGCATGAAAACAACCAAAATTCCGTACCTTATGTCTTGAATTTCTCCTTCTCTTTCTCTCCCTCTTGTGCACCTCTCCCTTAGGTTTCTTTTCTAATTTAGGGAAGAACAATAAGAGACTAAATAAATGGGAGAGTGGGGTGTCTCATATATATAGGTGGAGGAGAATGGCTTTTTCAAAAATTTGTGTTTTGTCCTTCGTTTCTGGCATTTTTGTTTCTAATTTATTTTGGCTCCTTTTTTAGAACTGTCTTTCTATTATAAAATTTAGGTTCCCAATTTAGTAAAATGTTTTTAGAATCATTCAAATCAGAGCTAAAACCTTCCCAAATGAATCCATCAAAGTTCAGGTACACTGACATTGGAAAACGTCCACCGGAAGGGATTTAACTGTCCCGGGGCTTCCTATGGTCTTCAGGACCTTTGAGAATTCCAAAGAACTCAAAATTTTCATTTAAAAAGTCCTCCTGTGTGAATTCCAAAATTTGCTCAAAATTACGAAAATACCATTATGTTTCGTAAGTTTTCCATAAGAAATTGTTTCTTTATTCTAGCTCCATTTTTCTTTTCGTCTGAGTCTAAAATTATCATTTTTAAGAGTCTAGAATATTACTCAAATTTTTTAGGATCTTAACTAATTTATCTCAGTGGACTTACTTTGAAAACGTGCTCATTTTCGTCATTTAACAAAAATTAGACATTACAATTCTCCCCTCCTAGAAATTTAATAACATACCTTATGGGAAGAGTTTTGGATGTTTCTTTCTCATATCGTCCTCTAGCTCCTAAGTAACTTCTTTAGGAGATAACCCCTTCCAAACCACTTTCACCAGCAGTATTGGCTTATTCTGTAATTGCTTGAGTCTAATGTCCATGATCTGATCTAGTGATACTATGTATGATAGATCATCCTGTAACTGCACATTCTCATATTCTATGACATGTGAGGGGTTGAGTTAGTACTTTTTGAGTTGTGAAACATGGAATACATTATATACTTGGCTCAAATTTGGGGGAAGGGCTAGTCTGTAGGCCACAAGTCTTATTTTATCAAGAATCTAGAAATGACCTATATGTTTTAGATTGAGCTTTTTAGTTTTTATGGACCAACCTATCCCTGTGACTGGAGACACTCTAATGAAGACATGGACTCTAATCTCAAACTTTAACAGCTGTTTATATTTATCTGCATAACTTTTTTATCTACTTTGGGCTATCAGGAGTTTCTTTCTATTGTCTCAATCTGTCTAGAAGTTTGGTCTATTAACTCTGGGCCTATAAGGCTCCGCTCTCCTACCTCAACGCAACACATTAGAGACCTACACTTCCTCCTATATAATGCCTCATACAGTGCCATCTGTATACTTGCATAATAGTTATTATTATAGGTAAACTCTGTTAGAGGCAAGTATGTATCCCAATTTCCTTTCATCTCTAAGACACACGCCCTCAACATGTCCTTTAGGGTTTGGATGGTTCTCTCCATCTGTCTATTTGTCTAAGGGTGATAGGTTATACTAAATCTGAGTATGGTACCTAAAGCACCTTGTAATGATCTCCAGAAATTTAATGTGAATATAGGATCTCTATTTGACACTATGCTCTTAGGCATGCCATGTAATCCAACTATCTCCTTGATGTACAGCTGGGCTAACGTATCTAGGGTATAAGTGGCTTTTATGGCTAAAAAGTATGTTGATTTTGTCAATCTATCCACTATTACCCATATTGCATCATACCCTAATGATGTCCTAGGTAAGCCCATGACAAAATTCATTGTTATACTATCCTATTTCTATTCCGGGATATTTAGGGGCTAAAATAACCCAGTTGGCTTCTAGTATTCTATTTTCACTCTTTAACATACTAGACATCGGGAGACATACTCTACTATGTCTATTTTCATTCCAGGCCACCAGAACTGATACATTTTATTACTGCCCAGATGAATGGTGTACTTGCCCTTATGTGCCTCATCTAACATTTTCTCTCTGATTTTTGTATTTTTAGACACATACAACCTATCTTTGTATCTTACAACATCATCCTCAGATAGATTGAATACCTAAATGTTACCCTAGGCTATCTGGGTTCTAATCTCATTTACATGGTCATCTGTCTGTTGGGCTTCTCTTATCTAATCCCTCAGGTCATTTTCTATTCAGGTTTCACTTATTAATAGTTTCCCCGAATACACCTCGCAAGAGAGACTCATATCTCTAAATCTCTTAATCAATTCTTGCTCTCAGATCATCAAACAAGCCATGTGTATGGATTTTCTACTTAGGGCATCAGCTACCATATTAGCCTTATCGGGATGGTATTTCAATGAAAAATCATAATCTTTCAAAAATTCTAACCATCTCCGCTGTCTCATATTTAGGTCCTTCTGTTCAAATAAATATTTAAGGCTTTTGTGATCATTAAAAATTTCTATAGTTACCACATACAATTAGTGTCTCCATATTTTCAAAGCAAACACTATTGCGACTAACTCTAGGTCATGTGTGGGGTAATTTTCTTCGTGGGGTTTCAATTGTCTAGAAGCATAAGCTACCACTCGGCCTTTCTGCATAAGCACACATCTTAACCCTTTCTTAGAGGTATCACTATAGACTACAAAAGTCTCTCTAGGGTTAAGGAAAACTAGGACTAGGGCCGTCATTAACTTGTAATTCAACTCCTAAAAACTACTCTCACATTTTTCATTCCACACAAATGGTACATTGTTTCTAGTAAGTTAGGTCAGTGGTATCGCTATCTGAGAAAAGCTCTGAATGAACCTCCTATAGTAACCTTCTAAACCTAGGAAGCTCCTGATCTTTGTGACTATCCTAGGTCTCTCCCACCGTAACACTACCTCTACTTTATGGGGATCTACTGTGACCCTTTCCTGGGAGATCACATGACCTAGAAATTGAACTTCAGTGAGCCAGAACTCACATTTACTAAGTTTAACATGGAGCTATCTCTTTCTCAAGGTTTCCAAGGCTAATCTCAGATGCTGCTCGTGTTCCTCTATACTTTTTGAGTAGATGAGGATGTCATCTATGAAGACAACAACAAATCTGTCTAAGTATAACCTGAAGACTCTATTCATATAGTCTATGATATTGTGGTGCATTCGTCAACTCAAAGGGTATAACTAAAAACTCATAATGCCTATATATATATGTAGTTCTAAATACTGTTTTGGAAATATCCTTAGCCTTTATTCTGAGTTGGTGATATCCTGACCTGAGGTCTATCTTGGAGAATACTAACACTCTTACTAACTAGTCTAGGAGGTCTACTATGCGAGGGAGAGGGCAATTATTCTTAATGGTTATCTTATTGAGTTTCCAGTAATCTATACATAGCTTAAGGCTCCCATCTTTCTTCTTTAAGAATAAAAGTGGAGCTCTTCATAACGAAACACTAGGTCTGATAAAACCCTTCTCTAGGAGCTCTTCTATCTGTTTCTTAAGCTTAGCTAACTTGGTGGAATCCATCCTATACGGGGCCTTAGACACTGGACCTGCCCTAGGTACAATGTCTATAAGAAACTCTACCTTTCTCTCTAAAGGTAGTCTGCTAATCTCTCTAGGGAATACCTCAGGGAACTTCCTTACTATAGGGATATCATCTAAACCCTCTTCTACCTCAGCCTAGTTTAAAAAGAAAACTAGACACCCTTGACAACCATGCCCTAAAGACCTCTCAGCTTGGGAGGTGGTCATAATAGATAACTCAGTCCTTATACTAGGCACAGTCCCACACTCAAGTAAAGTAATACATCTGTGGCTACAATCTAGTGTGATGTTATTTGCAGATACCTAATTCATGCCAATGATTGCATCAATATCTATAAGGGGCATACAAATCAAATCAAGTGTGGTAAGGCAATGATTAAACTAAATTACACAATTCAAGCATGGGAGGTAATGGTTTGGTTTCCTGTGGGGGTATATACATGCAAATCATATGGTAGTGTATGCATACTCAAACCTAACCTCCTAGCACAATCATATGATATGAAAGAATAACTAGCACCCAAATCAAATAATGAGGTTACAAAAAAAATCATTTATTCTAATAGTACCTTGAATCAGACTCGGGGACCAGTTAGGCTCCTGCTGTGATAGGGCAAAGACTCTACCCTGGGTCTGAGGTCTGGGAGGAGGAGCCATCTCCATCTGCTATGTAATTTATGAAGGAGTGGGGTGCAATCCCTGACCATGTGTCCTGGCCTACCACACTGGAAACATATAATCTGCCCCACGTAGCATGGTCTGGTTCTATGGTTTTTGCCACACTGGGGACATATGATAGGTGTGAAGCTACCTCTGCTAGACTGAGTCCTTTGTCTTTTACCTTTTTGACTCCACTGGCCTCTACCACCTCTCCTGCTGGTAACTACAGCTTGTGAGCCCTCTCTAGGTCTCTTGGGCTCAAGGAGGGGTAGTCTGGCACTAGAAGTAGGCTGCATCGTTCTAAGGTTTGCCTCCGTTACTCTACATATCTCAACTAGGGTATTAAAGTGCCTAATTCTCTGTGGCACTACCTTATCTCTAATCTTAGGGAGCAAACCTTTCTCTAATATGTCTGCTCTCCATCTCTCATCATCATGCCTTTGTAAATAAAAGAAATATTGAAAGAGCTCTACAAATTTACTGGTCCATGGACATCCCCTCTGTCTATTTCAAGAGAATGAATTCTAACTCTTTCTCATCCCTGACTAAACTAGGGAAATATTTCTTGTGGAATACCTAGAGGAATGCCTCCTATGTAATCAGAAGGTTCCTCGCCCTTAGAATAGGCTCGGTGCCTTTCCACTAATAATCTACTTCTTTCTGTAACTGAAAAATATCCATTTTGGCTTTTTGGTTAGATGTGCACTCCATCACCTCGAAGATCTTCTCTAATATCATAACCCAGGCCTCAAATTTTTCTGAACTTATCTCACCATCAAAGGTGGGAGGCCCAAACTTTCTGAACTAGGTGATGATGTTTCTGGTCGAGGGCTACTCCTGAGCTAAAGGCGTTTGAGCTAGTGAAATAGGGGCAACCATCTAGATATGTGGTTGTGGTTCTAGGTCAGTCACCTTTAAATACTCAAGATGACCTGAGTGGTGAGGTGGCTATAGAGGAGGAGGTGTAAGGCCTTGGCTATCTCTCTCAGCATGTTGTTCCTATAACTGCATAATAACGGCCTGCTGTTGATCTAGGCGAGTCATGATAAACTGTAAGGCTCTAGCAACTAAATCATTAGGCCTAGCTCTATCATCAACATGAGCCTTTCTAGAAGGTCGACCTCTTCTAGTGTTTGCCATCTTGCTGAAATATTATAACAAACTTTAACATGGAAAGGGGAACACTTCCACTATCAACATACTCAATTCATCCATGAACAAGCTCATATGCATCTAGGCAACTTACAAACACAAGCCACAACCCACATCAAGAGCCTGAACCTTGGCTCTGATACCAATAAATGTAACACCATAATTTCTAGCTTAATCTATGCTACTTCCATGTCTTATGTCATGAATTGCACAAGAGAATAGGAAAATGACATTAAAATAATGCATTATTTAGCGTTGTATCGTGTATAAAATTTTCATTTGATGTCCCGTGGACTATGTGAGCTCATACATTACATTATTATATTTAATTACATAGATACAAGTCATTTCTATCACTGAAATTGGCCTAAATTTTGTGTATGGCAAAAGGGAGCATAAAATTTATACATGCATTTTCGGCCAGAATTTCCTCACTTCTATCACAAATTTTGAAAAATCATAACTAATTCTAGAAAACTCAAAATCATTCATTCTTGGCCATTATGGAAATCTACACATGCCTACTTTATACTAAAAATATTTCTAAACCATGAAACAAAACACAGAAGACATTTGACATTTAAAAAGTTTCAGAGGTCTGGCTATCCACTCGTACCATCACAAGTTTCTGCAGCAAATTTTAAAAATGTCCAATTAATTCCAAAAAGATTCAATCTATGCAAATGATACCAATATGGAAAGCTATAGATGTTAGCTAGATTTAAGAAATAACTCTTGACCAGGTCAAGTATGTCCAGACCTAAAAACCTAATCAAACAGTACCTGAGGTCAATTAGGAGAGCCTGATATTGGGCAGAATTTTTAAAAATTCATATCTCTCTCTTTAGATCTCCAAATGAGGTGCTTGTGCTTCTAGTTTACACAAGTCACTAGGAATGTCTAGTTTTTCCATATAAAATTTTGTGGCAATTGGACATCATTTAGGCCCTAAGTGACATATTTCAATTTCGGACTTGAACGAACAGTAATAAGACCAAAACCAGAATTTTTTCCAACTTTGAAAATTCATCAAATATTCTCTAAATCTTTAGACTTCCAAATGAGGTGTTTCTAGTTCACACAAGTCACTGGGAATGTCTAGTTCCTCCATATAAAATTTTGTGGCAATTGGACATCATTTGGGCCTTGAGTGACATATTTCAATTTCGGACTTGAGTGAACAGTAATATGATCAAAATTAGAATTTTTTCCAACTTTGAAAATTCATCATATTCTCTAAATCTCTAAAAATTTTGTTCTTTAGCTTCCCAAAAAGCTCTCAACAAGCTTTAATTTCATACCAAATCTCAAATCAAGAAGAACTCATTTGGATAAAAAGTGGTATAGGTTTTCAATATGGTCAATTTATGCTCCATATGGGATACCAAAGTGCCCAAATGATTTTTCTTGATATTTGGCACCTCTTGGGCAAGTCTTAAAACATGATTATGACTTGTATGAGTTACCCAAATAGTCTCAAACCTCATGTATCTCATTTTGGCTACTCCACTTCTATTTATACATATACTTCTATAATGCAAATTTGTCATTACATAGCCAAAATGTGCATATCTATACATATAACGTTAATTCTCATTCATACATGATACATTAATATAATTACATATGTTTATGAGGTCATAAGTCATATACAACATTAGATTGCAACATTTGCCACTTGTGTGACCATAAAGAAGCAAAAACCATACACTTGGATGTCATACTCTTATCTTCAAGGTGGTTGGCTTCCATTACCTTGCCCACTTGGTCGACTTAATATGTTAGATCATTAGAGAGGAGGGAATGATATTCAAAGAATCCTAATAGTTCATCTCTCATTCTATCATATATAAAAGATACAAAAAAAAGTCTTACAAATACATGCATGGGCATATTGTCATGTGTAAATATTCAAGAAGCATTTCCAACATCTAAGCAAGTCATACATGGCATACAAAGGCTTGCTAAGCAAGTGGATTGGCCTTACCCATTTACTTGTAGATTTTAGACCTACCTCACCCATTCTTTAAGAGGTTCTTAGACTCAATCTTACCTTTGGGAGTCAACCTCACTTTTGGGAGACTCTTTACTTTATTTCAACCAATCTTAAGGGTTCTTAGCTCATCTTTACCATGGCTAAGGGTTCTTGGCCTCACCATGCTCAAGCAAACTAAAACAAACATTATTTAGAAACATAACGCATCATCATGGTACCATGGAGTAAGAACTCATGCTAGAACATTTTTCATAGCTTGAAATACACATACAAACATTCAAAGACAAGTAAGGCAAGTAATCATGCATAAGAGAAGGTGGAGAGAGCTACCTTGGATGCAACCACACACTTTTTCTCTTAGATTTCCTCTCCTTTCTTCGGCCTCACACACATAAAGGTTTAGGAATGATTTTCCTTGGCCTAAACACAATTTATGGAAGCCAATTAGGTTCATGAAATTAATTCTAAGGTCACACAACTTGCTTAGACTCTACCTTAACCTATAAACCCTTTTGTAGTATAAAAAATGCACCAAATGAAGCAACACCTATCAAATAAATTCTAAGCTCCATTCTTTCCTTTCAAATATGATTTTGGACTCCTTTTAAGCCTCTTGGAGTCATCACACAATTAAAATAAAGAGCCTAACTACATATTGCTTCTTTAGGTCACTTTATGGAACATAAAGCACCAACTCATTCTTTAAGCTTCCTAATTTTTTTCTAAGGCTTTCTCTCATATTTATTCATCATATATGACTCAAAAATGGGCTTAGAAAAATTTAAAACTCTCTCTAGGTATATAAACCTCTCTTGGCCTAACCTATGGAGGAATTTGGCTTTCATGAACTTTGCTTTGTTTTCTCAATGAAGGAAGCACATGGGGAGATTTCTAGGGATCTTAGGAGATCATTTAAGTCTAGAAATCATTATATAAAATCAAATTTTACAAAGAATACTTGAAACTCTAGAATTTACATCTTGAATTTCCATGGTTCTTTTGTTATTTTCTTTGCATATTCTTATTCTCCACACTCTTTTTCCTAAGATTCACCATTGGTTTAGATGAAAAATCTACTCCCTAAGGCTAGTAACATATAGGTCGAAATGCTCACAAGAGAAGGGAGGAAGAAGATCAAGTGGAAGGATTGCATGATACCTTGATTCCCTTGGTTTTTCTTGCTTGTTCTTCACCTTCCTTGGCTTCCTCACCTCAATTTTGAAATTTCCCCTATGTTCTTCTCTCAAAACAGACCCAAAAACTTTAGCAAAATCATAGAAAAGAAAGGGGGAAAAGGAGGAGAAGAGATTGGCTAAGAAAAAGCATGAAAACAACTAAAATTACATACCTTATGTCTTGAATTTATCCTTCTATTTCTCTCCCTCTTGTGCGCCTCTCCCTTAGGGTTTCTTTTCTGATTTAGGGCAGAACAATATAAGACTAAATGAATGGGAGAGTGGGGTGCCTCATATATATAGGTGGAGGAGAATGGCTTTTTCAAAAATTCTCATTTTGCCCTTAGTTTTTGGTATTTTTGTTTCTAGTTCATTTTAGCTCCTTTTTTAGAACTATCTTTTCCATTATAAAATTTAGGTTCCCAATTTCATAAAATGTCTTTAGAATCACTCAAATCAGAGTTAAAACATTCCCAAACGAATCCGTCAAAGTTCAAGTACACTGACATTAGAAAATATCCACTGGAGGGGATTTAACTGTCTTGGGGCTTCTCATGGTTTTTAAGGTCTTTAAGAACCCCAGAGAACTCAAAATTTTCATGTAAAAAGCCCTTTTGTGTGAATTCCAAAATTTTCTCAAAATTATGAAAATGCCATTACATTTTGTAAGTTTTCTGTAAGAAATTGCTTCTTTATTCTAGCTCCATTTTTCTTTCCATCTAAGCCTAAAATTCTCATTTTTAGGAGTGTAGAATGTTTTTCAAAATTTTTAGGACCTTAACTAATTCATTTCGAGAGACTTGCTTTGAAAACTTGCCCGTTTTCGTCATGTAACGAAATTGGAGATTACACTAAATAAGTATTTGAATGAGCTCTTGAGATCTCTAAAAGGCTTCTCATATGCATCTTCCATCAAGAAAGTGAAGCAAACCCACTTGGTATTTATAAAGTGCATAATTTTGGCCTAAGCTAGATGAAGTACTAAGAGGTAGTTTTAATTTGTTCCAAGCTTAATTTTGAGTCATGTATGATGGAAGAAGATGAGAGGAAGCCTTGGAAAAATTTTAGAAGCCATAGATAGTAAGATAGTATTATAGGTTCCATATTATGGTTTAAAGGAGCAACACCTAGCTAGGCTCCTTGATTCGATTGTGTGATGACTCTAAAAGGTTTCAATAGAGTCAAGAATCATAAATGAATTGAGAAAATAGAGCCAAGATGATGTTTTCTTAAGGTTTCTTCATTGAGTGCATTATGGAACTATAAAAAAGCCTTATGAGTTACCTAGTTTTTCTAGTGAATATATGGCCTTAGAATTTAATTCAAGAGTATAATTGGCTTCCATATGATATGTCTAGGCCAAGAGAAATGATCTCTACCTCCTTGGGTGTGTGAAGTCAAGGGAAAGGACTCAAGGTTCAAGGAAAAAGTGTGTGAATACAAGCAAGGTAGCTCTCTCTACCTTCTTTCATGCATGAATGTATGCTTACATTGTCCTTGAATGTGTGTATATGTGTTTTAAGCTATGAAAAGTATTTTACAATGAGCTTTTATTCCATGGTATCATGATGATATTTTATGCATTCAAATGATGTTTTATGTACTTGTCTTTGTTTGCTTGAGTGTAGAGAAGCCAAGAACCTTCTAAATATGGGGAGGATGAGCCAAGTACCCTTGAAATTGGTCCAGACAAAGTAAAGAGTCTCACAAGAGTGAGGCTGACTCCCAAGAGTAAGGTTGAGTCAAAATCTCTTAGAGAAAATGAGTGAGGCAAGTCCAAAATCCATAAGTAAATGGGTGAGGCTAGTCCACTCACTCGGCAAGCCTATATATGCTATGCTTGATTTGATTAAATGCTAAGAATATTTCTTGAATACTCATACATTTCAATATGCCCATGCATGTATTTTCAAAACTTGTATTACATACTTTATGTGTGATTAAAAGGGAGATGAGCTATTGGGATTCTTTAGTTATGATTTTAGAATGGCAAAGGATGCATGATTTCAATTTTTCTAGAATTAATTATGATTTTCCAAAGTTTGTGACAGAAATGGCCAAATTCTGGCTGAGGCTATAATGATGAATTTCATGTGTTCTCTTACCTTGTATGACCTCTAGGCCAATTTTGGTGATGGAAATAAGTTGTATCTATATATTTAAATATGAGAATACAATACATGAATCCATATGGACCACGGAACACCAAAAGAGAAAATTTATGCATAGCAAAATGCAACTCATCCATGAGAATTAATACCATTATGTTGCCTCCTATAGAACAAGCATGAGATGAGGCATGGGAAATTGCATTAATTGAGTCTTAGAAATATGGTGTTACAATTAAAATTTTCTCAAGGGAAGAGATTGCATATTAAAGGCCAATTAGATCATTTTAGAACTAAATTCTGGTTCGATTAAGCCATAATTTTTACCTTTATCCTTGACATCCTAAATGACCTAGTTTGCTACTAAAATTTGCCATGCAATTAGAGAATTTATAGAGCTTTCTAATAAGCTAAAGACTAAATTTTACAAGTTATACAAAATATTTTAAAATTTTCTAAAATTGGGAAACTTATGTAGATTTTGAGAATTACTGTTGACATTGTAACAACCGCAGTTTTTTAGACTTTTAAGGGGACAAAGGGATTCATTTGAACTTAAAATTTTTACAACATAAATTTCATATCATAAGCTTTCTGTAAATACCTAATTTGCATAAATTGAAGTTGTATAACCAAAGTTATGAATTTTTGAAATTTAGGACTTTATTATATCCAAATGACCAAAAGTGGCTATATGACATCCAATATGCAAAGGAGGCTTATATTTTTCTTTTATAGATCAAAACAAATTTGTCAATAATAGCCACAAGTGAAAAACAATAAGAATTCAAATTTGGACCCTTATAGTTCCAATTGATGTATAAACCGACTAAAATTACTATCATAAGTTTAATTACAGTTGAAATTTTGTTATCGTAAGAATATTGTGATATGAGAATTACTATATGATGTATGTTATCACAACTACCTTCTTCAACTAGTCAGCTAACCATTAAGTACCAGTTGATCATTCTCACGATTAATTGACTAGTTAGTAATTTCTAAAATTAAGCATACTATGTCATACCATTCAACTATCTAATGACCTTAAGTCGACTAGTAGGCACAGATCAATTAACTATTTACCTTGAATAGTCAACCAGTCCTCGAGTTTTCTTTTATAATAATTAAAATCTTTTCAATAAGAAGAGAGAATTAGATTTTGAAGAACTTATGAATGAGTAATTGGCTTGGTTTCCTTATTAAATTCTCTTGGAACAGGAATTTAAGTTTAAAAATCATTCACTATCCAATTCCCTATACAAGGAGGTTACTTAGACACTTTGCACAAATGGCGTTACCCTAAGCTATTCCCATGCATGGATGGCCTTAGCTATGAAGTACGTTAATGTAATGTCCAGCTTTCGTTAAATGACGAAAATGGGCGTATTTTCAAAGCAAGTTCCTGAAATGAATTAGTTAAGGTTCTGAAAAATTTGAGTAACATTCTAGTCTCCTAAAAGTGAGAACTTTAGCCTCAGGCAGAAGGAAAAATGGAGCTAGAATGAAGAAACAAATTCTAATAGAAAACCTACGAAATGTAATGGCATTTTCATAATTTTGAGTACTTTTTGGAATTTACAAAGGAGGCCTTTTTAAACCAAAGTTTTGAGTTCTCTGGGGTTCTCAAAGGCCTTGAAAACCATTGGAAGCCCTGGGACAGTTAAATCTCCTCTGGAACGTCAGTGTGCCCAAACTTTGATGGGTTCGTTCGAAGAGGTTTTAGCTCTGATTTGAGTGATTCCAAAGGCATTTTATTTAATTTGGAACCTAAATTTTATAATGGAAAAGACAATTCTAAAAAAGAGCTAAAACGAAGAAGAAACGAAAATACAAAGTACAAAGGGTAAAATTGGAATTTTTGAAAAAGTCTTTTTACCCTAGCTATATATAAGTGGCGCCTCACACTTGCCCTCATTTCACTTCAGATTTTCTAGCCTTAAATCAGAAACAAAACCCTAAGGAGGAGGCATGCAAGAGAGGAAGAAGAAGGAGGAAGAAATCCAAGTGAAAGGTATGTTTTCATGGGATTTTCCTTACTTTTCTTCATCCACACCTCCTCTCCTCTCTTCTCCTTTGTTTCCTTGGATTAAAATGAGTTTTATAAATCTGATTCAAGGGAGATATTCAAGGGAAATTTCATATTTGAAGAGAAGAGCTTGAAGAAAGCAAGATTCAAGCCAAACTAACTAAGGAAACAAGGTAAAAATGCATTCTATGGTAGCTATATTAACCTCCCTTTCTTCTCCACTTCAACCTACATATGGTCTACCCTAGGGATTTAAATTTTCAACCAAACCAAGGTTGAATCTTTGGTATTTATTGGAGAAGAATAAGAATATGCAAAGAAAACCATCAAATAGTCATTAGAATGTAAGATGCAAAACCTAGGGTTTCTAGTGAACCTTTCAAATTCTGAACTTATGTGATGATCCCTAGGTTTAATTAAGAGTTTAAATGAGTTCTTGAGGCACCTAAGATGCTCCCCACAAGCTTCCTCCTTCAAGAAAGCAAAGAAATTTCCATAGAGGCCAAGGAAGCCTATGTCTCGGCCTAGGCATGTTTGTGTAGTGGGGGAAAGTTTTAAATTTTTCTAAGGCCATTCTTGAGTCATATTTGATGAATTAAAATGAAAGGAGGCCTTGGAAAAAATTTAGTGACTATGGAAAGTGATTTGATGCCTTAGGTTCCATATTATGACCTAAAGAAGCAACATGATGCTAGGCCTTTTGTTTTAATGGTATAGTGACTCCAAGAGGCTTGAAAGGAGTCAAAAATCATATTTGAAAGGAAATAATGAGGCCTATAAGTCTTTTGAGGGGTGTTACTTCATTTGGTGCAATTATGGACTATAATGGAGCTTATAGAGAAATTGGAGTTTAACTAAATTGTGTAGCCTTAAAATGTGTTTCATGGACCTAATTAGCTCCCATAAATTGTATCTAGGCCAAGAGAAACCATCTTCACTAATTTGTGGGTGTGTGGCCGAAAGAGGAGGCTTAAATCCAAAGGAAAATGTGTGTGAGTGTACACAAGATAGCTCTCTCCACCTTCTCTCATGCATGAATGTGTGTTTAGCTTGTTTTAGAATGTGTGTATGTGTATTTTCAAGCTATGGAAAGTATGCTAGCATGCCTTTATATGCAATGATTCTTGATGCCATGTTATGTTTCCAAATGGATACATGATGTTTGTTTGAGTTTGTTTGAGTGTGGAGAGGCCAAGAACTCTTCACCATGGTGAAGATGAGCCAAGAACCCTTGAGCTTGGATGAGACAAAGTAAAGAGTCTTCCAAAAGCAAAGTGGGCTCCCAAGAGTATGGTTGAGTCCAAAGCTTTCAAAGAATGGGTGAGGCAAGTCCAAAATCCATGAGGAGAAGTGTGAGGCCAATCCAAACACTTGGTGAGTTTTTTAATGTCTTGTATGATTTCTTCACATGCCAAGTTTGCTTTTTAAATATCTATGATTTCCATTTTTCCATGCATTCATTTATAAAGCTTGCTTTGCACATATTATGTGTGATTGAATGGGAGATGAGCTATTGGGATTCTTTGTGTAACACCATAACTTCTAACTCATTTCATGCCATTTTATAAGCTTTGTATTATTAATCTCACAAGAACATATGAAAAAGGGGATGAAAATAATAGATTTTTTCGCATTGCGCTATATCTAAGAAATTCAATTCGGTGTCACGTGGACCGTGTGAGCTCATACTATACTTCCTCATATTTAATTTCATCATTACAACTCATTTTCATCATAAAAACATGCTTACAACCCATGGAAACCAAAATGGGGCATGGAAACTGAAAGATCATTCTCGGCTAGAATTGGTCCTTTTTTTGGGAAAACTTTGAAAAATCATAACTAAATATAGAAAAATCAAAACCATGCAATCTTGGTCATTCTTGGGATGTCTACTTCACACTACAAATATGCCTAAGTCAAAACATTCATTACACAGGACGTTTGACATCTAAAAAGCTACAGAGGTCCAACTGAAATCTGGAACTATCATAGAATTCTACAGAAAACTTTGAAAATGTCCAATTAATTCCAAAAAAATATAATCTATGTAAATGATACCAATCTGGGAATATGTGGATGTTAACTAGAGAGTAAAAATATCTCTAGATCAGTTCATCAAGTCCAGACTCCGAAATTCAATAGAACAGTACTTCTGGTCGGGCAATTTCACTAATACTGGACAGAAAATTAAAAAATTCATATCTCCCTCTCTAGACCTCCAAATGAGGTACTTCTAGTTGACACGAGTCACTGTGATTATCTAGTTTTTGTGTATAAAATTTCGTGGCAATTGTACATCATTTGGGCTTCGTGTGACAGAAAACAATTTCGGACCAAATGAATAGTACAGCAGACCAAATCCATAAAATTTGCCAATTTCGAAAAATCACCAAATATTTTGTAGACTTCTAAAAATTATGATATTTAGCTTTCTAGAAAGCTATCAATGAGACCTTATTTCATGCCAAATTTAAGATTAAGACTAACTCATTTGGCCAAAAAGTGATATAGGGTTCCATTATGGTCAAATTTGGCTCCATGTGAGGTACCAAACTTGCCAAATGGTCTTCCCTTGGTATTGGCACCTTTTGGGCAAGTCCAAAAGCGTATTTGAGACTTGTGTAGGCTGCCCAAATGGTCCCAAACCTCATGCTTTTCATTTTGGCCATTCAACCCACACTTATGCATATTTTTATTAAATTTCTACATTGCACACTTTGGCATTTCATACTCAAATTGTATTCTAAAGCTCATACATCATATTCATAGTGATAAACATTACATAATAGTACATCTACATATGTCTCAAGGTTCATAATACATATACAACATCATTTACATCTTGAACCATTATTATGGTTCCAAAATAGACAAAATAAAGCATAAGCTTGTCAAGCTCCTTCCTTTAGTGTTGTTGGCTCCCATTAACATATCTACTTGGTTCACCTAGCATGTTAGATCATTGGAGAGGAGGGGATGAGATTCAAAAAATCCCAATAGCTCATCTCCCATTCAATCATACATAATATGTGCAAAGCAAGTTTTTAAATGCATGTATGGAGAAAATAGCAATCATAGACATTTTAAAGGCAACCTTGGCATGTGAATCAATCATACAAGACATTCAAGAGCTCACTAAGGGTTTGGATTGGCCTCACACTTCTCCTCATGGATTTTGGACTTGCCTCGCCCATTCTTTGAGCACTTTGGACTCAACCATACTCTTGGGAGCCCACTTTGCTTTTGGGAGACTCTTTACTTTGTCTCAACCAAGCTCAAGGGTTCTTGGCTCATCCTCACCCAAGGGAAGAGTTCTTGGCCTCTCTACACCCAAGCAAACTCATACAAACATCATGGATTCATTTAAAACATAATGTGGTATCAAGAATCATAACATATAAATGCATGCTAGCATACTTTCCATAGCTTGAAAATACACATACACACACACACATTCTAAAACAAGCTAGACACACATCCATGCATGAGAGAAGGTGGAGAGAGCTACCTTGTATACAAACACACACTTTTCCTTTAGGATTCAAGCCTCCTCTTTCGGCCACACACCCAAAAATTAGTAAAGATGGTTTCTCTTAGCCTAAATACAATATATGAGAGCCAATTAGGTTCATGAAATAATCTCTAAGACCATACAACTTGCTTAAGTATTAGATTGCTCTATAACCTCCATTATGGTCCATATTGGCACCTAATGAAGCAACACCTCTCAAATGACTTCTAGGCCTCATTATTTTCTTTCAAATATGATTCTTGACTCCTTTTAAACCTCTTGGAGTCATCACATCATCAAAACAAAAGCCCTAGCACCATGTTGCTTCTTTAGGTCATAATATGGAACCTAAGACACCAAATCACTTTCTATGTGTTCTAAATTTTTTTCCAAGGCCTCCTCTCACTTTCATTCATCAAATATGACTCAAGAATGGCCTTAGAAAAATTTAAAACTCCCCCCACCTACACAATCCCTTCTTGGCTGAGACATAGACACCATTTGGGCCATATAGAGTTTTGTTAGTTTTCTTGAAGGGAGAAGCTTTTGGGGAGCATCTTTGATGTCTCAAGAACTCATTTATACTCTAACTTAGACCTAGGAAGCATCATACAAATTCAAAAATTAAAAGGTGCACTTAAAACCCTAAATTTTGCATCTTGATTTCTAATGCCTATTTCTTGGTTTTCTTTGCATATTCTTGTTCCTCTCCATCAAATATCTAAGAATCACCTTTGGTTTGGTTAAAAATCTGACTCCTTAGGTCTGTGTAAGTCTAGGTCAAAATGGAGAAGGAGTGAGATGAAAGGTATCAACTATAGGATGCATTTTTACCTTGTTTCCTTGCTTAGTTTGGCTTAAATCTTGATTTCTCCAAGCTCCTCTCTTCAAATCCAAACATTCCCTTGAATATCTCCCTTGAATCAGATTTATAAACCTCATTTTGAATCATAGGAAACAAAGGAGAATGAAGAAGAAGAGGTTTGAAGAGAGCATGAAAAACTATTAATTTTCATACCTTAAGCCTTTGATTTCTCCTTCTTTTCTTCCCCTTCTTGTAAGCCTCATCCCCTAGGGTTTTCTTTTGGCTTTAGGCAGAACATGGTCGTACATAATGAAGGGAGGAGAAGGGTGCATCATATATATAAGTGAGAATAAGTTACATTTTTCAAAATTTCCCATTTTGCCCTTCATACTTTGCATTTTTGTTTCTCCTTCTTTTTAGCTCCTTTTTTAGAACCATATTTTCTATTATAAAATTTAGGTTCCCAATAAAGAAAAATGGCTTTGGAATCACTCAAATTGGAGCTAAAACCTTCCCAAACAAATCCGTCAAAGTTTGGGCACACTAACGTTGAAAAATGTCCACCGGAGGGGTTTTAACTATCTCGGTGCATTCGATGGTCTTTAGGGCCTCTGAGAACCCTGAAGAACTCAAAATTTTCATTTAAAAAGCCCTCCTGTCTATTTTTTAAAAAGTACCCATATTTACGAAAATGCCACTGGCCTTTTGACAAAATTTTCGAATCACTCTGGCCTTGATTTCTGGGCAACTCAAGGCTCAAATCCTCATTTTATAATATTTAAAATTTTATCATAATTTTAGTTGGCTCCAATTCCTTCTATTTCAGGGACTTCCTTTTGTATCTAACCCATTTCTGCCGTTTATGGAGAAACCGAATATTGCGTTTCTCATATTTACGGAAAGGTCAGATGTTACACTTTGAATCTCATCCCTTTCTCTTCAATAATCTAACATGCTAGGTGGACTAAGTGGTTATGGTGATGGGAGTCAACAACAATTAAGGAGAAAGATTGACAACCATATGCCTAGTTTTATTCTTTTTGGAACTATAATGTTACTTCATGATGTATATGACGTTGCAAATGATCTATGACCCTCGAGACATGTGTAAATATGACAGTATGTGATGTTTAAATGTATGGATATGATGTATGAGTTTTAGAATACAATTTGAGTATGTAATGCCCAAGTATGCAATTGGAAAGTTTTATGTAAATGTGCATAAGTGTAGTTTGAATGGCCAAAATGAGATGCATAAGGTTTGGTACCATTTGGGAAGCTCACATAAGTCTTAAATGTACTTTAGACTTTCCCAAAAGGTCCCAAGACTAAGGAAAATCTATTTGGCAACTTTGTTACCCTATATAGAGCCAAAATTGACCATTATGGAATCCTATATCACTTTTTAGCCAAATGAGTTAGTCTTGATCTAAGATTTGGCATGCAAATAGGTCTCATTAAGAGATTTTTGGGAAGCTAAAGATCATAATTTTTGGAGGTGTATAGAATATTGGATGATTTTTCAAAGTTGGCAATTTTCATGGTTTTTGGTTTGCTGCACTATTCATTTGGTCCGAAATTGCATTCTGTCACACGAGGCTCAAATGAGATTCAATTGCCATGAAATTATATAAAAAGAAATTAGACAATCACAGTAACTTGTTGTTCCAACTAAAAGCATCTCATTTGGAGGGCTAGAGAAGGAGATATGAATTTTTGAAATTTCTATCTAGTATTAGTAATTTTACCCGACCAGAAGTACTGTTCTATTGAATTCTGAGATCTGGGCTTGATGAATTGATCTAGAGATATTTTTTTCTCTCTAGCTAACATCCACAGATTTTCAGATTGGTATCATTTTTATGGATTGGATGTTTGTGGAATTAATTGGACATTTTCAAAGTTTTCTGCAGAATTCTGTGACAGTTCCAGAATTCAGTCGGACCTTTGGACTATTTTGGATATCAAACGTCCTCTGTGATAAATTTCATGATTTGGGCATATTTTTAATATGACGTAGACATCCAAATATTTCTAGAATGGCTAAGATTGCATGATTTTTATTTTTTTAGATTTAGTTATGATTTTTCAAAATTTGGTTAGAAAATGGAGCAAATCTAGCTGAAATTCAATAAGCCCATTTTATGTTTTATTTCGGTTTTCATGAGTTGTGGACATGAATTTGTGATGCAAATGAGTTGTAATGATGTAATTAAATAAGAGAATGTATAGTATGAGCTCACACGATCCACATGACACCAAAAGGAATTTTTAGATATGACGTAATGTGAAAATAATCTCATTTTCCTTACTTTTTCTATGGGAAACCTATATGATTTATGATATTATGGTATTTAAAAGCATGAGATGAGCTAGACTTTATGGTATTACAGTTGACATGTACCAAAGTTAGATATGGACTATGGACTTTGTAAGACATTGAAAACATTAAAAGAAATGATAATAGGAAAAAGGTTTCCATCAAACTTTGTATCAACAACTTATGACTATAACTTCTCGTATTTGAAAACACTAGTACATATATATGCCTAATTTACTATATGACTATTGTATTCTTGATTTGCCTTGAATTATAACATTAGTGTTTTTTCCTTACCATGATGCATTCAATTGTTGATATCTACATTGCTCATACTTTGCATGTTAAGCAAGAGAAAGGAAAAGAAAAAGAAGAAGAAAATGGTGATTTCATTATCTTGTTAGTACATGACAAGAATTATTAGGGGGTTAAAGTCTTAATGGCAGATTCATGAAGGTTAGAGTCCTACACAAGTCAAAGCCTCGAAAAGAAGGTGATATCAAATTATATATTTACGTGGATCCACTCTAGGGGACACCTTAAATACAGCAATCATGTTTCACATTATTCATAGAATGTGCTAACTGGTGTTCATGATATGTAGGTATAAATAATATAAAGTAGTTCTTCCTTCTTGAATGTGCTAAAAACCCAAGTCTCATATCAAGTGGTATGGAATGCATGGTATGTTACCTGTGGAATTCTAAAAACCTAAGTCTACATTAAATAGTATAGGATATGTGGCGCAATACTTATGGAAATAGTTTTTCTGAAAATAATACTCTTAAGGATGGATTATCTGCATCTCTTTAATAACGACATTCATAGTAACATGATATGATTGGCCTAATGTAAAGTCCCACATCGGATGGTTTGGTTCTAGGAACGGCCCATATAAGTGGGTGCAAAGCTCTCCCCACCAACGGCGCGCTTTTCCTGGGAGCGCGGGCAAAGGCTCAGCGACCAGGAAGGGACAAACACCCAGGGAGCGCGGTTCGCTAAACCTGCGACTGGGGGACAATACCGTTGGAGGCTCTGTAGGTTACTTCTACAGAGCCTCCAACGGTATTGTCCCCCGATAACAGGTTCAGTAAACCGCGCTCCCTGGGTGTTTGTCCCTTCCTGGTCGCTGAGCCTTTGCCTGTGCTCCCAGGAAAAGCGCGACGTTGGTGGGGAGAGCTTTGCACCCACTTATATGGGCTGTTCCCAGGACCAAACCATCTGATGTGGGACTTTACAATCCACCCCCCTTTTGGGGCCTCTGAGAACCCTGGGCAACTCAAAATTTTCATTTAAAAAGCCTTCCTAGGTGCTTTTCCAAAATTACACTTATTTACGAAAATGCCACTGGCCTTTCGGCAAATTTTTCGAATCGCTCTGACCCCGGTTTCTGGGCAACTCAAGGCTCAAATCCTCATTTTCTATTATATAAAATTTTATCCAAATTTTATTTGGCCTTGAATCACTTATCTCAGGGGACTTGCTTTGAAAACGTGCCTATTTCCATCGTTTAATGAAAACGGGACATTACAATTCTCTCCCCCTTTTAAAAATTTTGTCCTCGAAATTTAGAGGTATACTTTCTCTTACTCTTTTATATTCTAGCTAACTATTCCTTTCTTTCCCTTCTTTCTCACTTATATGGGCTCTGATACCAAGTAACCTACAGAGCCTCTAACGATATTGTCCCCTGGTCGCAAGTTCAGCGAACCGCGCTCCCTGGGTGTTTGTCCCTTCCTGGTCGCTGAGCCTTTGCCCGCACTCTTGGGAAAAGTGTGCCATTGGTGAAGAGACCTTTGCACCCACTTATATGGGCCGTTCCCAAGACCAAACCATCCGATGTGGGACTTTACAATTCTAACTGTCAGTATCAGTAGCGCCCAGGAGCTTAATCACTGTTCCATCAGTTCCAGATGCCTAAAAGTATTTGTTTTATTCTGGAATTATTTTTAGTGTCAAGTTAACATTTGTAGCTTTCTAGAATGACTGAGTGTGTGTGATTTCGATTTTTGTAGAATTAGTTACGAATTTCAGAAGTTTACATCAGTAACCTGAATCATAGCCTAGGTAGCCAGCGAGTCTGTAGCTTTTTGGATGTTAAACATCTTGTGTGATGAATTCCGTGACTTGGACATATTTTTAGTGTGAAGTAGACATCCTAAGCTTTTTAAAGTGACAAAGATTATATGATTTGGAATTTTTTAGATTTAGTTATGATTTTCCAAAGTTGGGTCAGAAAATGGAGCAAATCTGGCCGAAAGCACAAGCCCCTTCCAGCCGATGTGGGACTTTACAATCCACCCCCTTTTTGGGGCCGACCCATCCTCGGGTCACACATGCAAACGGCCAGCTCTGATACCAACACCACATAGAGCCACTGAACGTATTGTCTCCCTGATCGCAGGTTCAGCGAACCGCGCTCACAGGGCCTTTGTCGCTTTCCCGCGCTCACCCTTCGGGTTCGCTGAGAAAACGCGCGTTCGGAAGAGAGCGCTTCGCACCCCTTTATAAGCGCTCAGCACAGGCCCTTTCCAGCCGATGTGGGACTTTACAATCCACCCCCCTTTTGGGGCCGACCCGTCCTCGGGTCGCACATGCGAACAGCCAGCTCTGATACCAAGTAACCTACAGAGCCTCCAACGGTATTGTCCCCCGGTCGCAGGTTCAGCGAACCGTGCTCCCTGGGTGTTTGTCCCTTCCTGGTCACTGAGCCTTTGTAACATCCCAAAATTAATTAAGGTGTTAATTATGGATTAAGATTAATTAAGGATAATTAATGGAGCATAATTGAGCAAGTTAGTGAATAGGTATTCTAGAGAGATAAATTGTTAATATGGGTTAAGAATTTATTCAGGATAGATATTTACATCTAGGCCCAAATTAATTAAATCATGATAAGAGGCTAATGGAGACCCAATGAACTAGAAGCAGACCCAAACTAATTTAATGAGATAGAGGCCCAAGATTTATCTTGTATAGGCTCAATTAAGTGGCCCAATTACCCTTGTGCAGACCCAAGCCTTTGAGCCCTTCAAGTTTGGCCCAAAACCTATTAAACTTCAGCAACCCAATGTATTAAACTGGCCCAAAAGAATTCTGCAGCCCAACAAGTGAAAATTGGCCCAATAAGCTAAAGTTTGAAGCCCATTTGAACTTGGACCTTGGAGCAACCCATAACCCATCTTTGACCCAACTTATACCCATCTAAAACCCTAATACTTCAGCCACTTAACCCATTTGCTAAAACTCAAAAGTGAAATTCGGAGGTGGAGAAGGAGGCTAGGGTTTGGGGCAAAAATTCTGCATTTTCACACACTTAGAGTAAGATTCAGCCAAGGTAATAGTTATACAACTTAATCCCCTCATTTTTCTTTTTAATTTGGTCCGATTAGTTTTTCATTTAGAGGATTTTCACTTTACCAAAAATCTGAAATGTGGTTATTTGGGGATTTTCTTGATGAAATTCGTAGGTTGAGGTTAGGGCTGATATTAGATGAGTTTAAACCCTTATTTTGATGCTTTCTTTGATGGTTTGAGACCCCCATAGCTTATTTATATTATGGGTATTAATTTGGTACGAATTTGCTTAGGATTTTGGGTGAAGCATTGAGAATTCTGGTGGGAGATACTTGAATCCGAATTTGGGATTTATGGTGGCTGTTACAAGTTGTCTACAAGTGAGGTAACTGGGGTTTACATTAATTCCATGCATGTATCAGTTTTAATTTCATATTTGCTGTAAATGAATGATTTGAAATGCTGAATGAATTGGTTGGCTATCTATTGTATGATGATTGGACCTTGTGAGTCCATGGTGGAGCTGTGGTGCGGCTGCCACCCGTGCATGTGCTACGATCGAGCACTGGGTTATGATCAAACCCCAGGTGCACTGAGCCCTGGTGTGCTCAATGGGGAGTAGGTGTCGTGGACGAGCCTCTCCCGGTGTTAATGGCCTTTAACATGTTAAATATATGATTGCTAATATGGGATAGTAATCATGATAGCCTAATTGTTTCATTTGCTGAGATGACTGATATGATTTCGAATGTTGAAATTGATTCATGCATGTATGTTGGTTAAACTAGATTATATGATGGAATTGCCTTGGTTACTGAGATGTGTATCTCACCCCGTTTTATGGGATTAATATTTTAGGTGAAAGTTCCTCAGGTATGGATAAGGGTAAGCAAGTGGATGAACATCCATGAGCTGAGGCCCGGTGTAAGGGAGCTACACTTGGTCCCAGTTGAATAGGATAGATGCTAGTTTTGTTAAGGCTTGTGTAGCATCATCTTGTATCTATATTGCCAAGTGTAGGAATTTGTATTCTGATAATATACCATGTACTTATTGAGGAGTAGGCTTTACTGTAAACTAGTATTTGATGTATGGATTTATAATATTTGCTATGAGCCTTGTCGAAGTCAGAAATAGCTTATTATTGGAAATGAAATCTTGATGTATATATTACTATGAACTCATGTTATTGTTATTTTACAAATTTGCTGATATATGGACTTGTTGTCGTAGGGTAATTAGAGAAAAGAAAATGACCCATTAAATCTTGATTTAGAGTGGATAGATTAACTGGTTAAATTAGACTAATGAAGGACATTGAAGCCCCACAATGAAGATAGAGGAGCCCTAGGGTGTTAATGGAAGGAGAGTGGAGAGTAGGAGGCAAGAAATTCAGAGTTATAGGATCAGAGTAGTTTAGCCGCAGCTAAAATATGGTTGGCCGTGCCCAATAGTGGCGAAGTTGCCCAGGGAGAGTTCCAAAGAGTAATTCACCGCGGCGAAATTTGAGAGGTCAAACTGGAAGTCATCCAGAGGGGAATTCGCCGTGGCGAATTAGGGAATTGGCCGCGGCTAACTTTTAAGAAAATGTCCCCGGCATTCCAGAGAGGAATTGGCTGCGACGAAAAGAGAAATTGGCCGCGGCCAATATCGAGAGGTGAGCGAGGGAGCTCCAGGAGGCTTCTTCGCCACAGCGCCATGTAGGTTGGCCGCGGCGAAACTAGTGACGAAGAGAGGAGTAAAGACAGAAAGGAATTGGCTGCGGCAAATAGTAATTTGGACGCGGCTAACACGCTAAAACACTTATATTACCTAGAAAACCCTGATTTTCCACATGTTAATCGTAAGAGATGATCTAGAGTCATTGGGATGAGTTTTGATTGATGAGTAATGGAATCTAAGGCTTATAAATGTGTGTTAATTCCCTTATGAATATAAGTGTATGTAATTGTATGATTGATGACTCTAATCACATTAAGGTTTAAATTTTTCCATATTTTCATATCCCATAGTGATTAATCACGTGTTTAACCTTAATTATGATGAATAGAAATTAGGGTCGTAACAGCCTTTGCCCGCGCTCCCAGGAAAAGCGCGCCGTTGGTGGGGAGAGCTTTGCACCCACTTATAAGCCCTCAGCACAGGCCCCTTCCAGCCGATGTGGGACTTTACAATCCACCCCCCTTGGGGCTGACCCGTCCTCGGGTCGCACATGGGCCAGGATTGCTCTGATACCAAGTAACTTACAGAGCCCTCGAACGTATTGTCTCCCTGCTCGCAGGTTCAACGAATCGTGCTCACGGGGCCTTTGTCGCTTTCCTACGCTCACCCTTCGGGTTCGCTGAGAAAACACGCGTTCGGAAGAGAGCGCTTCGCACCCCTTTATAAGCGCTCAGCATAGGCCCCTTCCAGCCGATGTGGGACTTTACAATTAGTAACCTATAGAGCCTCCAACGGTATTGTCCCCCGGTCGCAGGTTCAGCGAATCGCGCTCCCTGGGTGTTTGTCCCTTCCTGGTCGCTGAGCCTTTGCCCGTGCTCCCAAGAAAAGCGCGCCGTTGGTGGGGAGAGCTTTGCACCCACTTATAAGCCCTCAGCACAGGCCCCTTCCAGCCGATGTAGGACTTTACAATCCACCCCCTTGGGGCCGACCCGTCCTTGGGTCGCACATAGGCCAGGATTGCTCTGATTCCAAGTAACCTACAGAGCCTCCAAACTTATTGTCCCCCGGTCGCAGGTTCAGCGAACCACGCTCCTTGGGTGTTTATCCTTTCCTGGTCGCTGAGCCTTTGCCCGTGCTCCCAGGAAAAGCGCGTCATTGGTAGGGAGAGCTTTGCACCCACTTATAAGCCCTCAGCACAGGCCCTTTCCAGCCGATGTGGGACTTTACACCTAACATGCTATGTAAATTAAATCTATATACATGAAGCATGCCATTTTATGTCAAGTTAATGTGTAGCATGGGTATGACATCTTAAATTATGATTGAGATTTGAGTATATTATTACTTTATAATATTTCCAAATAAGGTTTACATGCTATTTCATATATATGTGTAGATTTATTATTGCAATTAGAGTATCAATTTCCTCACAGTGTATCAAATGGTAAGGATTTCAATTACTAATACCCACTATGTTAGTGATTCCACATATTGACCACACTTAAAATAGCATGTAGTTATATATGGACACTTTGCATCCTTGTACTTTTTATAGTATAATAGGCCCTATTATGATATAACATTTCTTGACTTTAGTATATTTTAGGTATGTATATGGAGGTGAACACTTGGCCATGAGGATGACTAGAAAGATCTATCTATATATATAAAATGTTACTATCTTGGGCTATTTTGTATGTCATCTACGACTTTGCTAACTTTTATATGTCTAGACAAGGAAAAAGAAAAAAAAAAAGTTTTTGCATGCTATACAGTTGAACCATTACCAATTTTCAAAACCAATAAAGTTTTTACTCAAAATGTAAATTATCGCTACCTTATGGTAATATGTCCATATATAGATTTAGACAATGTTAATCATAAGATTTGTAGTCAAAGTTGAATGGATGCATGTGAATACCATAGATGTAGGTTAGGTACAGGTAATTATAATCATTAAGTGGTCAGTTATGAACAAGGATGGTTAAACCTTATTCACTATCTAGGACTTGAGGGAAGACTAAGTAAGAAGTTATGGTCCTTTTTTGTTGTATATACTATGCATATAGCACCATAACTTGATGAAAATAATGTTTTAATACAGTGACAAACTTTATGGAATGTTTTGACTAATTTGACTCTGACACTATAATAGTATATATGTGAAAAAATTTATCAAAAAATTCATATACTTATGAATGGATTTGTGTAATCCCTTTACTTAATTACTATGAAATTTAAAATTTTAGCTTCCACAATGCCCAACAAATAACTAATAACTATAAATGAGTAAAGGGATTATAGTTAAGCCATGACCAGCCAAAAATAATGGATCACTAAACTTAGAGCATGACTGAATTAGCTCACCTAAAGCAAGATTAAACTTAATTGAGTACGGTTAAGCCAAGATTAGAACAGTTGAATACAATAGAGTAAGATACTTCACATGAGCAATTTAAAATAGCCAAAGATTAAACAATAGATATTATTAACCATATACAAATTCTATCAACTAGAGTAAGCTAAAAAGTAAAGAATATGGCTCTCAACTACATCTTCTGTGAAAGGACCTTGTACAAGAAAAGTAAAGAAAGTGTCCTCTTAAGGTGCTTATATAGACAAGAAGCATTAAAGGTTACATTTGAAGATTATAAAGCGTTATGTGGAGCATACCAAGCTAGACCAAAAAGAGATGGATTCTACATCAACATGGATATTATTGGTAAACTATAGCCGTTGACTACATAAGATACATGAAAGAATGCCAAGAATGTCAAAAACATGGAACCATAAGACATGTATCAGTCATTCAACTCCATCCTATAGTAAAACCATGGCGGTTTAAAGGATAGGCTCTAGATTTACTTAGTACAATTTACCTACCATCCTCTAAGAGACATGCCTTCATCATTGTGGCTATAAACTACTTTACCAAGTTAGTGGAAACTATTCCTATGCAAAAAGTAAGGCAAAAGGATGCAATCAAATTCATAAAGCAACATATCATTTATAGCTTTGATTTGCCTTAGATAATCACAATTGATCAAGGGATAGCATTCAAGTTCATTCATTCAAGTCCTTACTTTGCACAAGCAAATGGTTAGGCTAAGGGTATGTTTGGTATACCGTATAAGGCCTGCTAGTATAAGCTAATATAATATATTATGAACTTATCACTTGTTTGGTACAAGTAATGTATTGTATAAGCTTATACATCATACTTCTCTTATATACATTAAAATGATGTATAACCTAATCATGCCTTAGGGGTGGGATTAGGCTTGATTAGGTTTTAATGTGTAAAGCCTTATTAATACTTTCCAATTTTAACCCTTCACCTATAAGAATATTCATTGGCTAGGTTGGATCAGGTTTAATTAATACTAGTTGGGATCAAGTTAATTGGGCCATTTTTAAATTTTTGGTAAAAATTATAAAATTATAAAATGACCCTAAAAAACTAAAACTTTCATATAAGTCCTTATAAAATAATTTTTGATAAAGATTATAAAATAACCTTAAAAAATAAAATTTTTATATAAGTCTTTATAAAATTATATTTTACCACTGAATTTTTTTTTCATAAGTCCCTATAAAATAATTTTTTAAAAAAATTAATAGGATTAGGATAAATTACACAAAAAATAATTTAGTATCAGATTCAATCTAATCGGTGTAGTATGATGTTAGGTTAGAATGATTTTTTAAACTAGTTAAACTACTTTTTTTAATATTTAGTAAAAATTATAAGTTGACTCTTAAAAAATAAAAATTTCTTATAAATCTTTAAAAATTATATATTTTCCCTTAAAAATTAGGTTGGTTGAAAATTGGCTAATATGGCCAACTTGATCTAATATGTCCAAATTATATTTTAGTTATTTAGCTCGATATGACTAGATGGGATCAAATCACCTAGGTCACTATAACTATGCACAATGTGTAGCCCTATTTATCCATTTTTTTTTCAAAAGTTAATATAACATAATAAATTTAGATAAATATAGTATATTTTTTAAGTAAAGAGTGTTTTTGTCAAAATAGTTTATTTTTATCTTATCTAGCATTATATAGTGCATTATCAAATAAATGATAATATTATCTTATACGATACAGTATCTTATACAGTATAATACCAAATACTGTATCATTTTAAAATTTTATCAGGCTTTATCCTATCAGGCCTTATACTATCAAACCTTATCCTATATGTCATACCAAACGGGCCTTAAGATTACTTACAAACCCTTGATTGGATTAATCTATTAAGGAATAGCCAAAGAAATGACATTAGATTTTACCTAAAGTTCTATAGGTCTATAGAAATTCATTCAAAACATATGCATGCACTACTCCTTTCAAACTAGTTTATGGAATTGGTGTTATGTTGCCTCTAAAAATCATAATCAAGTCTTGGAGAGTGTTTAAATAAATAACTTAATAGCTAATGAATCCAATGGCGTTATGTGCATGGAATTAGATATGTTAGATGAGGATTGGCTTATTGCTCTAAAGCACATCAACTAAGCCAAGTGCACATACAAAAGAAAGGTCAAGGTTTAATGGTTTGAGGTTAAAGACTTGGTTTAGCAAACTATTGGTCATGGTAAAAGATAGAAAATTTGGCAAATGGTCATCTAAATAGGAAGGACCATTCACAGTTAGTCAAGTCATTCACAAAGGTGCCTATTATCTAGTCAATATAGAAGGGATGGAAGAAATAAAATGCATAAGTAGCAAATACCTAAAATAACTAAAGAAGTACTATCTATTCAAATTTGAAAAGCAAATTATAGAAGAAGAAGAAGAAGAAGAAGAAGAAGAAGAAAATAAAATGCCAATATTCATTAACAAAAGATTCTTTTGGATCCACAAGCTAACCTTGTAGTTTGGTAAATAAAAAAGAGGACAAAAATTCTAAAGCAACCTCCAGTTCACTAGCCACAATGAAAAGTACCAAAGATGTCTCTTACCTTTGCCAATAAGTTGTGGTTATGACCGAGTTTAATTAATAGTTGTTAGAAAATATTTTTTCTGTTAGTATTTATTGTAAATATTGTTGATTTTTAAGAAAGATATTTTGGGTAGGATTTTAAGCCTTATTTTCCTTATTTCTCTTCCAATTTGTGCCTTCTCTAACTCGTCACATCTGTATATATATTGTATATTATATTGTCATGAATAGATGGACTTTTACTACTCAAAAACCACATGGTATCAGAGCATGAAGAATCAGCATTAGAATCTGATACAAAACCTAATCAAAATAAGTGTAACGTCCGATTTTCCTTAAACGACGAAAATGAGTGCGTTTTCAAAGCAAGTCCCCTGAAATAAATTAGTTAAGATCCCAAAAAATTTGAATAACATTCTAAACTCCTAAAAATGATAATCCTAGCATCAGACAGAAGGAAAAATAGAGCTAGAATGAAGAAACAAATTTTGACGAAAATCTTACGTAAAGTAATGACATTTTCGTAATTTTGAGCAAATTTTTGGAATTCACACAGGAAAACTTTTTAAATGAAATTTTTGAGATCTTTGGGATTCTTAGAGGCCTTAAAAATCATGAGAAGCCCCGAGACAGTTAAATCCCCTCTTATGGATGTTTTCCAATATCGGTGCACCCAAACTTTAACTGATTTATTCGGGAAGGTTTTAGCTCTGATTTGAGTGATTCCAAAGGAATTTTATTAAATTGGGAACCTAAATTTCATAATGGAAAAGACAGTTTTCAAAATGGAGCTGAAACAAAGGAGAAACGAAAATGCAAAGAACGAAGGACAAAATAGAAATTTTTAAAAAAGTCACTTTCCTCCCCTTATATATAGGTGGTGCCCCACTTTCTCCCTCATTTAGAATAAAAAATTTCTGCCTAATTTTAGAGGAGAGAGCTAGGGTTTTGGGCACACAAGAGAGGAAAAAGAAGAAGGAAGAATTTAAGCTTAAAGGTATTTTCCATAGTAGTTTTTCATGTTTTTCTTTATCCACACCTCCTCTCCTTCATTCTCCTTTGTTTCCTTTGATTAAAATGGAATTTAAAAATCTGATACAAGGAATAAACTCAAGGGAATTTTCAAATTTGGAGAGAGGAGCTTGGAGAAAGCAAGGTTCAAACAAAAATAAGCAAGGAAACTAAGTAATTTCTCTTCCTATGGTTGATATCTTAATCCTCCCTCCTTCTCCATTTCGCCTAACATAAGGAACCATAGGAGCAGTTGATTTTTAGGTAGAACCAAGGATGAATCTAAGGAAAAAGGGTGTGGAGATTAAGAATATGCAAAGGGAATTAACAAAAAACCATTAGATTTCAAGATGCAAATTCTAAGGTTTCAAGTGTACCTTGTAAAATCTGATTTTGTGTGATGATTCCTAGGCCTAAATAAGAGTTTAAATAAACTCCCAAGATCCCTAAGAGGCTTCCTACATGCTTCTTCCCTTAAGAAAACAAAAAAAGCTCCAAGAAGGCCAAAATTGCTCTATGTCTCAACCTAAAGGGGTTCTCCTGGAAGGGGAGAGTTTTAAATTTTTCTAAATCCATTTTTGAGTCATATATGATGAATGAAAATGAAGGGAGGCCTTAGAAAAAATTTAGAACTCATAGAAAGTGAGTTGGTGCTTTAAGTCCATATTATGGCCTAAAGAAGCAACATGTAGTTAGGCTCTTTGTTTTAATTGTGTGATGACTCCAAGAGGTTTACGAGAAGTCAAAAATCATATTTGAAAGGAAAGAATGGAGTCTAGCATTTATTTGAAAGGTGTTGCTTCATTAGGTTTAATTACAAAATCAAAATGGGGTTAAAGAACAACCTAGTGTCTAAGCAAGTTGTGTGGCCTTAGAATTTTTTTTATGAACCTAATTGGCTTCCATACATTATGTTTAGGCCAAGAGAAACCTTCCCCACACTTTTGTGTGTGTGTGGCCGAAAAGAGGAGCTTGAATTCAAAGGAAAAAATGTGTGATTGTGTGCAAGGTAGCTCTCTCCACCTTCTCTCATGCATGGATGTTTGTTTAGTTTGTCTTAGAATGTGTATATGTGTATTTTCAAGCCATGAAAAGTATGATAGCATGATTTTATATGCCATGATTCCATGATGACATGTTATGTTTCTAAATGATGCTATAATGTTTGTTTGAGTTTGCTTGAGTGTGGAGAGGCCAAGAACTCTTAATCATGGTAAGGATGAGCTAAAAACCCTTAAGATTGGTTGAGACAAAGCAAAGAGTCTCCTAAAAGCAAAGTAGGCTCCCAAGAGTATGGTTGAGTCCAAGAATCTCTTAAAGAATGGGTGAGGCAAGTTTAAAATCCATGAGGAGAAGGGTGAAGCCAATCCATCCACTTGGCAAGCTCTTGAATGTCTTGTATGATTAATGTATATGCTAAGCTTGCTTCTTGAATGTTCATGACTTCTATTATATCCATGCATGCATTTTCAAGACTTGCTTTGCATTTATTATGTATGATTGAATGGAAGATGAGCTATTGAAATTCTTTGAATCTCATTCCCTCCTCTCCAATGATCTAATATGCTAGGTGGACTAAGTGGATAAGGTAATGGAAGCCAACCATCTTGAAAAAGTGAGTTTAACAACCTAATGCATAATTTTTAGTTCTTTAAGGCCATAATTATGTCAAAGAATGTAATCCCATGATGTATATGGTCTATGAACTCTTGAACATGTGCAATTATGATATTATGCCATGTATGAATGAAGGGATATGTTATGTAGCCACTAACATGTGAATTGAGTATATGATGGCAAATTAGTTTCATGAATAGTCTGATGGAAATGTGCATATGTGTGGATAAAATGGCTAAAATGAGATGCATAAGGTTTAAAACTATTTAGGTAGCTCACACAAGTCCCAATTATTCTTTTAGACTTACCCAAAAGGTGTCAGAACTCAAGGAAGACCATTTGGACATTGTGGTACTTTATATGGAGCCAAAATTGGCCATAATGGAATCCTATGTCACTTTTTAGCCAAATGAGCTCTTCTTGATCTAAGATTTGGTATATAACTAGAGCTTGTTAAGATATTTTTGAAAAGATAAAGAACATAATTTTTTGAGGTCTATAGAATATTTGATGAATTTCCAAAGTTGGCAAATATTCTAATTTTGGTCTGATGCACTATTCATCTGGTCCGAAAATGAAATCTATTACACAGGGCCCAAATGATGTCCAATTGTCACAAAATATTATAAAAAAAAACTAAACATTTATAGTGACTCGTGCCAACTAGAAACACCTCATTTGGATGCCTAAGAGGGAGATATGAATTTTTGAAAATTCTGTCCAGTATCAGGGATTTTAGCCGACCTCTATTACTATTTGATTAGATTTCAAGGTCTTGGCATGCCTGAGCTGGTTTAAAGTTATTTTTTCCCTCTAGCTAAGATCCAAATATTTCCATATTGGTATCATTTGTATAGATTGAATTGTTTTAGAATTAATTAGACATTTTCAAAGTTTATTACAGAAATCTGTGACAGCATCAGAGGACAGTCTGACCTCTGGACCTTTTTGAATGTTAAACGTCCTCTATGATAAATGTTATGGTTTGTAAATATTTTTAGTATAAAGTAGACATCCATAGATTTCTAAAATGGCTAAGAATATATGATTTTAATTTTTCTATAATTAGTTATAAATTTTTAAAATTTGGTAAAAAAAGAGCCAAATTCTGGCCAAAAATATACATGAGTATTTTGAGCTTCTCTTTGAGTTCCATGAGTTGTGGGCCATATTTTATGATGCAAATGAGTTGTATTCATGTAATTAAATATGTGAATGTATAGCATGAGCTCACACGACACACATGACATCGAATGGAATTTTTATACACGGCACAGCACAATTAAATGCATTATTTAATGGACTTTTCTCACCTCCTTCATGAAATTGATGGTGTGATGCATGAAAATATTATGAAATAAGCTAGAAATATATGGTGTTACAACAAGTCTGGGTTGAATTTGAGTAAAGGGGTGGTCCATCAAACACGATGAGCACCAACCTTGAAGGATCCCTAGTGCATGATCTGTGTAAGGCTAGTGGTCCCTTTGGGTCAACTACTGCCTTCGAAGGATCATCTCCTACCCTTATAGTCATAGAGAAGATTAATGGAAAAACTACTGGGAATGGGCTTAAGCAATTAGACTCATTATTGGTGGCAAAAGGTGTAACAACCAGAAAAAGAAAAAAAAAACTGAAAATTTTCGAAATCCTGAAATTTTTCTAAGTCTGCTAGCTATAGCCTAGCGATAGCGAATGTACCTGTTCGCTATAGCGAGAAATGGTCTAGCTATAGCGAGAGTAGCTGTTCGCTATAGCGAAAATGCTTTTAGCTATAGTGAGTGCGGGCATTCCATACAAAAACCAGGGAGTTGCTCACTGTAGCACGCGCCATAGGGAAAACGGGGGTCTGCAACTGATACGTGCTCGCCGTAGCGAAGGTTAATTCTCGCTATAGCGAGGGTTAGTCCGGAAAAGCGTAAAAAGTGAGAATTTGACTTCTTAAAATGTCCCAACTCATTCTTTCTCTTTTATCTGACCTAGACTTCGACCCAAGGAGAGAAAAGAGGCATGGAGAGTGAGAGAGACCAAGAGAAGGAAGGAAGAAGAAAAGAAAAGGTAAGCAAGCTTGAGATTTCCCTTTCCTTTCTTCTTAGTATCTTGTTTTTCTCTCTTTATCCTCTCTTTCTATGGTTTTGCTTGTGAAATTCGTTGGGAATTAGGCATGGGTCAGAAGAGGGAAAGTGGGAAACCACTCTTGCATTTCTTTGCTTTCCTTGAGTAGAGCTTGAGAGTGAAGAAGAGGTGGTGAAATTCTAGAGAGAGGGAGGAAGTATGACCTAGAATAAACAAGAAACCCTTGTGTTAAGTTGAGAAATTCAAAGAACTAGGAAAAAAACTAGTAAAGTTTAAGAAGAGAAGAAGTAGGGCTTTAATCTCCTAGCCTTGTGAAGGTTTATTTGCATGAGAGTAATTCCATGCTCTTGATTGTGTCTAGGCTCAAGTGAAGCACCTCCATCAAGGTGTGATTGTGAAACCAAGAAGGGAGAAGAGAAATTGAAAGGGAAGGCTTGTGTTAGCTCATAAGGTAGCTCTCTCTCTCCACTCTTTCTTGTTGCATTCTTGGATGTAATGGTCATTGTATGCTTGTGTATATGCTTATTATATGAGATATGCCATATGTTATTGTTTTGATGCATTGGTACCAATATGCTTATGTGTTGGATTGTGAAAATTACTCGGGTGAGGTAGTGCCAAAAGTCCCTTGAGATGGGTGAGGTAAAGCTGAAAGTCCCTGACGCTGGGTGAGACAAGGCCAAAAGGCTCACAACTGAGTGAGGCCAAGTCAAAAGTCCCTAAAATCAGGTGAGGCCATCCAAAAGTCCCTTAAATCAGGTGAGGCTAGACCAAAAGTCCCTAGAGCTCATTTATGGCATTGATGGTTTTTCATGGCATGTACAACATGTATTGTATGATTGTGAATGGTTAGATGCTTATTTACATGCTTTGACTTGTTATATGCCTTGATTGCTTCCTTGAATAAGTGCATAAGCTACTGAGATTCCATGAATCTCACCCCTTCCCCCTCTCATCTTAACATGCTAGGTGGAGCTCAAGAAGAATCAAGTGCACACCAAGGAGCCTAGGAGAATGTTAGATGAATGTTAGTTTGTTTTGACTCTTTTGATATAAAGAGGTGCCAAAAATGAATATGCACCTTCTATTTTTGAGATGTAAATGTTGTAACAAGTGTAAATGTAAGGAAACATGATGTATAAACTATGTAGATAGCCAAAATAATGCAAATGTGAGATTTGCCCTTTTTGTGGCTTGCATGTGATAGTATATTTTGGCCCGTAGCATAGTGAGTTTGAAATGTATGATGATTTGGAGCACTTAGATACTTCATATATGCTCTGTTTATGCTTTCAAACTTGTCCATGAGGTGTGAGAACATGTGGGAGGCCATTTGGACCCACTTTGAACCTTTTGGGTGCCAAAATCGTCAATTTTGTGAGCTACATCAAAGTATGACCAAACGAGCTCTTCTTGCTATGAAATTTGGCATGCCTTTAGAGTTTGTAGAGAGCTTCTTAGAAATCTAAAGTGGGTAATATTTAGAGGTCTAGGGAATATTTGGCGAATTTTTGAAGTTTGGGAATTTTAATGGTTTGGTCAATACACTGTTATCATTAGCCCGAAAAGAAATCCATGTCATTCATAGACCAAATGGAGTCCAATTGTCATGAAATTTTATAGGCATAAACTAGACAACTACAGTGACCTATACCAACTTGAATCACCTAAATTAGAGGTCTATAGAGAGAGAACAAATTGTCTGAAGTTCTGTATCAGCATCAGGGAAGCCATCCGAACTCCATTACTATTTCATCAGTTTTCGAGGTCTAAAGGCTACTGAACTGATCTGGACTTATTTTTATCCTCTAGCTAATGTCTGTAGCTTTCCAAATTGGTGTAGTTTTCCTAGATTAGATTTTTGTGGATTTAGTTATGAATTTTCGAAGTTCATGACAGTAAGATGCGCCAGAAACAGGGACAGCCGGACCTCGCTGAGATTATGGTTGGGAATTATTTTTAGTGTAAATATTACACTTATAGCTTTCCAAAAAGATATGGTTTTCTAGATTCCCATTTTTCTCTAATTAGTTATGATTTCCAAAGTTAGAGCCAAAAATCTGACTTTTGGGTCCATTTAAGAAAATGCACTTTCTTGGTTTTTGGCTTCATATCCGTGGTCTATGGCTTGTTTTATGATATATATGAGTCGTATACATGGAGTTTGAGTAGAGAATGTGAATGATGGGTTCACAGGACCCACGGGGCAAAAGATGAGTGTTTGAAACCCCATTTTATAGTATGAAAATGCCACGGTTTGTACTGGTTCTTTGGAAATCATATGGAATCAAGCCCAGAGGGAGGCTAGACAGAGTTAATATATTATGGTGTTACAAAAGGAAGCTAGGTCTCCTCATTGGTGAAACAAAAATTCCAAAGGCTTCAAATATGGCAACTATGCAGAATGGCAAGCCAAAAATCATATGGTATCTGTGACGACCCTAATTAATCTATCGGTCATTATAGCTAAATACACAATTAATAAATAATGATCAAGGTTTGGAGTCGTTACAATTAATTACATTAAGAAAATATAGGGGAATTTGAACCTTGATACTACTAGGATCATTAACTAACAACCATGACGGGAACATGCATAAAAGGGTTTATACCACCATTTAAGGTTTAGGATTCATCCATTAATCAATTTCAACCCACAAAACATCCCACCAATATGCACAGGCTATTCCCTAACATTTGCCTTACTGAAATTTGGGTTTCTAGGTCAATTATAGGAGTTTGGGGACCTGCGCCGCGACTTGGGACCTTCCCGCCGCGACTAAGTTAGGTTCTAGAGCTCAAAAATCAAGTTTTTAAACTTGCGCCGCGGCTCAGAACTTTTGCGCCGTGGCCAAGTTACTCTCAGAAAATTTCCTGACTTTTGCCGCGGCGAGTTGGATCTGCGCCGCGGCTAACCTATGTGGCGCCGCGGCGAGTTTTGTTACTGTAACCTCCCTAATTAATTTCCTCGACTCGCGCCGCGGCGAGACTTCTTGCGCCGCGGTGAGGTTACGTTCTGTCACCCCCTAGGCGATTATTTTCACTCCGCGCCGCAGTGAGATTTCTCAAGCCGCGGCGTCCCTCGCCACTGTCACTCCCTAGGCCACGGCGAAGCCTTCTTGGCCGCGGCGTGACTCCCTTCTGTAGCTATTTTCCCTATATTTCACCTCCTACACTCCTTTTCTCTTCTCAGGGACACTCTAAGGTCACTTCTCCTCATTTTATGTGGCTCTAATGGTACTTATCTACCTTATTTACTTAGCCATGCTTCCATTACCAACTCAAAACTTTTATGCCCATTTCTTTCCTCTCATTACCTTCTATCAGCAAGTTTATGAAGTAACAACAACAGATTATACATGAACTACTAACATCTATCCTTAAATACTCAATCAATGGGGGCTCCATACATTAGGGGTTCATATCAATATCTCAAGGGTTACATTTCCATTGATAAACAATATTATTGATCAGCATCATTTATAGCAGATATCATGAGTCCATACAACAATTACTAAATCAAGATAAAGTTTAGCCTTTCAGTACATACATTCTCAATAAATCAAATGTTCAAGCCTACACTTGGCAATATAGATACATGATGATGCTATACATTAAGGAATACAAAATTAGCATCTATATTAGCTAGGTCAGCCTAGGTGTAGCCATCTCCCTATAAGTGGGAACTCATGGATTCTCATCCACCTGCTTACCCTTATCCTTACCCGAGGAACTTTCACCTGAAATATTAATCCCATAAAATGGGGTGAGATACACATCTCAGTAACCATGACAATTCCATCATATAATCCATTTTAATCAACATATATGCATGAATCAAAATCCATATCAGAATCATATCAGTCATTTTAGCAAATGAAACAATTAGGCTATCATGATTACTATCCCATACTAGCAATCATATAATTAACATGTTAAAGGCCATTAACACCAGGAGAGGCCCGTCCACGGCACCTACTCCCCATTGAGCACAACCAGGGCTCAGTGCATCTGGGGTTGATCATACTCGGTGCTCGATCGTAGCACATGCACAGGTGGCAGCCTCACCACAGCTCCACCATGGACTCACAAGGTCCAATCATAATACAATAGATAGCCAACCAATTCATTCAGCATTTCAAATCATTCATATATAGCAAATATGAAATTAAAATAGATACATGCATGAAATTAATATAAACCCCGATTACCTCACTTGCAGACAATTGCAACAGCCACCACAATTCCCAAATTCGGATTCAAGTATCTCCCATCAGAATTCTCAATGTTTCACCCAAAATCCTAAACAAATTTGTACCAAATTAATACCCATAATATAAATAAGCTATGGGGGTCTCAAACCATCAAAGAAAGCATCAAAATGAGGGTTTAAACTCATCTAATATCAGCCCTAACCTCAACCTATGAATTTCATCCAGAAAATCCCCAAATAACCACATTTCAAATTTTGGGTAAAGTGAAAATCCTCTAAATGAAAAACTAATCAGACCAAATTAAAGAGAAAGATGAGGGGGTTAAGTTCTATAACTATTACCTTAGCCAAATCTTGCTCTAACTTGCCCCAAACCCTAGCCTCTTTCTCAACCTCCGAATTTGCCTCTTAAGTTTCAGAAAAATGAAGGTGTGGCTGAAGCATTAGGGTTTTAGATGGGTTTAAGTTGGGTCAAGAGGCTGGGTCATGGGTTGCTCCAAGTCCAAATCCAATTGGGTTTCAGATTTTGCTTATTGGGCTAATTTTTTAAGTGTTGGGCTGCATAATTCTGTTGGGCCAGTTTTCACACATTGGGTTGCTGAAGTTTAATGGGATTTGGGCCTAATTTGAAGAGCTCAAGGGCTTGGGTCTGCACAGGAATAATTGGGCTACTTAATTGAGCCTATACAAGATAAATTTTGGGCCTCTATCTCATTAAATTAGTTTGAGTCTACCTCTAATTCATTGGGCCTCCATTAGCCTCTTATCATGATTTAATTAATTTGGGCCTAGATGAAATTTCTATCCCAATTAATTCTCAAACCCATATTAATAATTTATCTATTTAAAATCCCTATTTCCTTAACTAGCCCAATCATCCCATATTAATTATTCTTAATTAATCTTAATCCATGATTAACACCTTAATTAATCTCAGGGTGTTACAGTATCTTCACGGATGGTGAATGCAATGATCCCAGCAATTAAACACACGTTCATGTTCCTACCCAATGCACATGAAATATAGAAGGCAATATGCAACTCATATTCTGATGGAGAAGATGTTTCTTAAATATTTGAGATTAAAACCAAGTCGTGGTGGTTAAAATAGAGAGACCATGATGTAATGGATTTTTGGGTCGAGATGGTAGCTTTATGGCAAGAACTTGACCTCAACACAGACGAGGAGTGGTTATGTCTCATAAGATTCAAGTACTGAGTTGAGAGAGAGCGGGTTTTTGAATTCTTGGCTAGTTTCAATAGGTCACTCGATGATGTTAGAAACAGAATCTTAAGTCGCACTCCTCTTCCCTCAAAATGTGAAGTTTTCTCAAAAGTGTTTAGAGAGGCATCAAGGAGAAAAGTGATGATGAAAGAAGAAGGACTACCAACAACATCTGAGTCCTCTACATTTGTAAGTCATTCTAGTGAACAAAGTTCCAAAGGTCAAAGAGGAAAGCTTTAGTGTGATCATTGCAAGAAAAATGGTCATACGAAAGACACATGCGGGGACATTCATGACAAACCAATAGATTGAAAGCCAAGAAAAAGAAAGTTGCATGAATACCAGGCATTAAATGAGCCAATTTTGGAAAAATATGAGGAGGCACCTAAACACCAGAATGAATGTAATGCTAACCAGCTAAGTAAGATTTTGAAAATGCTATTTACTTTATAGAGTTCAACATAGTAGCAACAAAAGAAACATGTAGCAACTATTGCTTAGAAAGGTAATTATGTTCTAGCTTTAAAGCAAGCTCTACAAAAAATAAGTGGATTGTTGATTCTAAAGCCACTGACCATGTGACTAATAATCTGAAACTATTTGATTTTAACTCTACTTGCGCTAGTCATGAAAAGATTATAATTGCAGATGGGACCTTATCCCCTATTACTGGAAAAGGCAACATCAAAATTTCAGATTCTATACAATTAAATTTTGTACTCTATGTCCCTGGTTTAAATTGTAAGCTACTGTTTGTTAGTCAGATAGCTAAGCAAGCAAATTGTAGTGCTTACTTTTTCCCTTCGTATTATATTTTTCAAGGCCTCTTATTAGGGAAGACGATTGATATTGCTAAAGAGTATAGAGGACTTTATCATGTGAATGAATCTACTATAAGTAATTTACAATCATGAATCTTGTGTAATAAAGTGTCAATCTTTGCGAATAATGATCTTATGTTATGGCATAGGAGAATGGGTCATCCAAATTTCTAGTATTTGAGTCATTTATTTTTTGAAATTTTCCAAAATAAAACCTATGGTGTTAAGTGTGATGTATGTGAACTAGCTAAACAATCAAAGAGCCTCGTTTTAGCGTTCTAAATATAAAGCCACAAAACCTTTTTCCATGATTCATAGTGACTTATGGGGACCATCCTGAGTGCCAAACCACATAAATACCAAATGGTTTATTACCTTTATTGATAACCACACTCAATTGTGCTGGGTTTATTTATTAAAGGAAAATTTTGAAGCGACCCGAGTGTTTATTGAATTTCATACCATGATAAAAAATCAATTTCAAGCAAATATCCAAATTCTTCATTCTGACCATGGCACTGGATATTTCAATAAATCCCCCAGTGAATTTTTAAAAGAGCATGGCATTATTCACAAAAGCACTTATGTCAATAGTCCCCAACAAAATGGGATTACAGAAAGAAAAAATAAGCACTTATTTGAAGTTACTGGAGCTCTTATGTTCACTAGTAATGTGCCATACTTTTATTGGGGGGATGCAAGTCTTACTACCACACACATCATAAATAGGTTGTCTAGCAGAATAATATTCTTCAAAATCCCTCTTGAGAGACTAAAAGAAAACCATGTGACTACTCATCTTGAAAACAATCTTCCATTGAAGGTCTTTAGATGTTCAACTTTTGTTTACATACATCATCACACCAAACTTGAACCCCGTGCTATTAAATGTGTGTTTCTCGGCTATGCTTCCTTTAAAAAAGGCTATAAGTGCTATGACCCAGTTTCTAGAAGAGTATTTGTAAGCCAAGATGTTACTTTCCATGAAATAGAACGATATTTTGTTAAGTCCTTAATTCAAGGGGAGATTTGGAGTGAATCTCAGACTTTAAAGTTTGATCCCATACTTGAACCATTATGTCCCAATTAAAATTTAGTTGATCCTAATTCATATAATCCTATGCCATAAACTATAGAGAATTCCAACACAGGGGAGATACAACTAACACTTCATAAGGAAAAGAATTGCATGTTTACTCACAAAAGAAAAAGTAGGGTAATAAGTTCCCTACACTTAAAGCAATACCAGTGTTAGAATTAGTAGAGGAACCTAAACAAGTGGATAAGGAGACTAAGTCTGATGAGGTAATTGATGAATTTGATGATCTTGATTTACTCATTACTATCAAAAAGAAGACTAGATCTTGCACCTTACATCCTATTTAGAAATATGTTTCTTATAAGGCTCTCTCACCAAAGTATTATGCCTTTATTTCTAAATTAGATTAGGCTAAAACCCCTGACAACATATAGGAAGCTATTGATGTACCTGAATGGAAAGATGTAGTGATGGACAAAATGAAAGCAATGGAAAAGAATGACACTTGGGAAGTCGTTGAACTTCCTATAGGGAAAAAATTCGTGAGATGCAAGTGGGTGTTCACCTTAAAATACAATTCTGATGGGACTATTGAGAGATATGAAGCAAGGTTGGTAGCCAAGGGATTCACTCAGACATACAGTCTAGACTATAAGGAGACATTTGCTCCTGTTGCAAAATTAAAAACTATCAAGGTGATTTTATCTATTACTACAAATCTTGACTGACCTCTTTAACAATTGAATATCAAAAATGCATTTCTAAATGGGGAGTCAAAAGAAGAAGTTATATGAATCTCCCTCTTAGTTTTGGTAAAGGTAGAAGTAACCAAGTATGCAGGTTAAAGAGGTCTCTGTATGGCTTGAAGCAATCTCCTAAGGCCTAGTTTGATAGATTTTCAAAGGCACTCAAGGCTAAAGGATATAAACAAGGGTTTTCTGATCATACTATGTTCTTTAAAAATAATGTAAAAAAGAAGGCTATTCTTATTGTCTATGTGGATGACATTATTCTCATAGGAGATGATATAGAAGAAATAGAAAGAATTAAAGTGGCCTTCGCACAAGAATTTGAAGTCAAAAATCTTGGTGAAATGAAATACTTCCTTTAATGGAAGTGGCAAGACCAAAGAAAGGAATCTACATCTCACAGAGGAAATATATTCTTGATTTACTAAAGGAGACAAGAATGCTTGATGCAAGCCTTGTGATACTTCAATTAAAGTTGGAAAAAATAAAGATGACGAGAAATCTATTGATAAAAGAAAGCTATCAAGGGTTGGTGGGAAAATTAATATATCTCTTTCACACCTGACTTGACATAGCATTTACAATGAGTATGGTAAGCAGATACATGAGTTCTCCTAAAGAAAAACATCAAGAAGTAATGTTTAGAATTTTGAGATACTTGAAGGGTACACCAGAAGGGGATTATTCTTCAAAAAGCATGAAAAGAGGTCCCTAGAAATTTATACTAATGCAAACTTGGCAAGTTGCATTGATGATAGGAAGTCCACTTTGGGTTATTACATGCTTGTTTGAGGGAATCTTGTGACATGGAGCAATCAAAAGCAAAAGGTTATAGCTAAAAGCAGAGTTAAGATCCATTGCTCATGGTATTTTGGAAGGCCTTTGACTCAAATAAGTTATAGAAGAGATTCAAGTTATAGTAAAGTTCCCAATGAAGCGATATTATGATAATAAGGCTGCTCTTAGCATAACTATCAATCCAATTCAACATAAGAGAACCAAACATGTTGAAGTGGATAAGCACTTTATCAAAGATAACATGGAAGAAGGAGTTTTATGCTTAACCTATATACCAACTGAGCATCAAACGAATAACATTCTCACTAAGGGCTTGCTAAGATGGGGTCATTAAAGCTATGTAAGCAAGTTGGATATGATAAGTATCTATGATCCAACTTGAGGGAGAGTGTAGTTATGACCGAGTTTAATGAATAGTTATTAGGAAATATTTTTTTTATCAATATTTGCTATAAATATTGTTAATTTTTAAGAGAGATATTTTGAGTAGGATTTTAAGCCTTATTTTCCTTATTTCTCTCCTGATTTTATGCCTTCTCTCCCTTAACACATCCATATATATTGTTTATTCTACTATCATGAATAAATTAACTTCTACTACTAAAAAACCACATAAGCATTTTGTCTTGTCAACCAAAATAGCAAGACATTCAAAAGCAAAATTCGACATACTCAGTTGGCTAAGAGCAAGGGATAAAGAAAGGCATTTCCCAAGGACATCAAAGGCTAATGTCTTCCATCTTGTTTTATAGCTGTTATTCCCCCTTCACTAAGTTGGATATCTGTTAAGAGCTCAAGTTGTTTTTCTAGTTACTAGTTCAACCAAGTCTTAGCTTGTTTCTTAGAAATTATTGCATCAATATGTTGCTAATGGAAGTCAGCCACTTGCACATCAACCACTTTTAGTAGGGACTAAAGGTTTTTGGCCTTTTTTTCTTTTTTTCCACAAATAAGTTATTTGAAAGCTTATCTGTCCAAGCTTGGCTTTTAAGGAATTAGACCTATCTATTGCTTCATCACTAACTGATTTGGTATGTTCTGTTAATAATTTTACAAGATAAAAAAGTTATAGTTTAGTGGCACTTTTGTAAGTTAAATGTTGAGATAATTAGGTAGACAAGGAAGGAAGCACCTCAGCAGCCCTAAAGAAGGCATTATTGCAACCAAAGGTAAAGATTGGAAGTTACTTGGTTATAGTAATCTATTGACTATATTTTCCAATTGACAAAAACTATTGGAAGAAGGGATAAGGTCTCTCATTAGTCTTTAAAAAACAAAAATTAATTCAAACATTATGGCATATTCTATAAAAAGGAGTAATGGAACTGGTGAGGCATGCCAACAAGAAGTAATGGAAACATGAGCTTCTACTCTTGCCCATTTAGACAAGGTCTCTTGAAAGAAAGAAAGAAAAGGGATTTGTAAAGAATCATACCAGACAAAGAACTTTTAAGTCAAAAGGAATCTAGAGACAAACCTCATAATTTTATGGGCAAATTTTCTCTTAAAATGGCTAGGATAAAGGTAAATTATCCTCATCATCAGATGGAATCAAAACTAATAAAGCATGTACCGAAAGGCATTTCCAAGTCTATGAATAACCTAGTAGCTATAACAAAGGCATCTTCTAAGAACAATCAACCCATTACATTATCCTACCAGGATTGATAGGTCGATAATGAGCTTAGATTGATATTGAAATCAACAATATCAAGATTACTTAGGGTGACTAATGAAATACATACAATGTCCTTGACCTCATCCTCGAAGGACAAGAAGTAATTATTCACTTTGTCAATAGACCTTGACTAAGGTGGGAAGGCAAGTATGGCTTAAACAAAAACTAAACTACCTCATGCAACAATAGGGACAATATAGCTTCAAGCATGATTTGTTGTTACAAGAGAAGAAGGAAAGTCTTATCAATAGATCCTTAAAGAAGACACCAAACTTAACAAACTAATTGCCCATGGTTAGATGATGGGTCATGAGGGTTAGCCATACATCATATAGGGTTTTATAATTATTAAGAGAAAAGGGTGAATTTAGATGGCTGAAACATAGAGTTAATAGATCAAAGTGAAAATGATCCCAACTAACATTATATGTGGTAGAATCTATTGATATAAGTCCTTAGAACAATGCACATATGAGGAAAAGTAATTGTTCAACAATCTATTAAAACAAAACATCAACAAAAGGGCTTATAGCCATATTTGTAGAAATTGGAATGGACTAGGGATTGCATCCAAGGAAGAATCATTGTTCAATCAATTCTAGAAAATATAAGGCCAAATACAAATGACTAAGAAAGAAAGCACCCATATTAACAACCTTGCCTTTCGCCAGCACAACTGTTAATGGTTAAAATTCTTTCACCACTTAGACAAAATCAATATAAAGAAAGAAACAACAAAGTCATAATAGGAAGAAAGCTATGTGCTACTCAAGATAAGGAATAGACCCATTAGATCAAGCATAAGCATTCAGGGAAGCAAAGTAGGGATTAGTTCTCCACTAGAAATTAATGACCACAGGGTCTTTAGTAAGGGACATAATGGGTTCCCAATCAATCAGTAGGAAGCTTGTCAAAGTTGCCATGTGTAATAAGGTAAGAATGGCCATATTGAAAAGAAAAAGGAAAATTTTGTTTATCAAGGATCAAAATAGGATGGCCACAAGAAAAAGGTTAATACCTCTTAGAATGTCCATCATCAAAATGAGGTTCAAGATGAACAAACCACAACTTAAAAGTCTATGAAGAAACAAGCCAGATCTAAAAGCAAGAAGATGATATCAATGATAAAGGACATGTCTATAATAGAAGAGTATAATCTTGATGAATTGGGAAGGATTTCAATTGCTCGAAAAACATCTCAACATCTAAAGGAAGAGACCACAAAGTAGAAGCCCTAGGCAGGAAATCAACATTTAAGAAAATATTGTCCTTCATCCTCAAAGAAGACAATCCCAAGGTGTATTAGAAGATTAAAGCTTATTAGGAAGACAAAGCTAAAGGAGGAAAACTTAAATCAAGTAAAAAAAAACCAAGTAAGGATGGGAAAATAAAATAGATTAAAATGACTAAATTTCTTATATGACTAATTGAACAGAATTTACAAAAATATCCAAAAGTAAGGAATAATTGAAATTTTAAAGATATTTTGCACCTCTCAATATTCTGTGTAATAGATAAAACATATTAAGATGCATAAGTTGGCAAACATGTTAGCACAAAAAAATCATAAATTCATAAACAACAACTAAGAACTAGGATTGCTGAAGGAATTAGTCGAAGAACTATGGCTGAGGAAATGCGAGCCACTAAAAGTGTTAACCAAAAGCTTCCACCTTAATCAAATTGCCATTGCCAATCAAAAAGCCACACCACACATGTAACACTATATCTATATAGCTCTTAAATCATTGCATAATTGGTATATAATGCTTATTTGCATGAAAAAAACACTTTTTGCAATGGTTATTTGCGTCATTGAAAGCCCATTTAATTCAGGTTGCAGGGTCTTTTTTTATATAAACTTTGGAAATTCATAACTAATTCAAGAAAAACTGAAATCATGAATGCTATAACTCTCTAGTAAGCTCTAGATTTCAAATAACAATAAAAATAATTCCAGATCAAGACAAAAGCATTTGGCCTATGAAAATTAATAGCACAGTACCTTAGGTCATGCTCTTGGACTAATACAAACCCTGATATTCAAAAATTCATAACTCTCTCTATACTAATCCAAATTGAATGTTCTTAGTGGATATGGAAATCTTATAATGTCTAGTTTATTCATGTAAAATTTCATAAGCATTAGACTTCATTTGGCTCTAGAGTGACTGAGAAATGCAAACTGACCATATGAACAATAACTTTGATAATTCTCATAATTTAGCAAATTTTGAAAAATCATAATAAATTCTTTAGGGCTCCAAATTAGGTACTCTTTAAATATATGTAAAGCTCTTAATGAGATCTATTTACTTGCCAAATTTTATACAAAAATTCATCTATTTGGTTAGACTTTGGTTTAGCTCAAGAAAATAGTCAATTTAAAGTCCATAAGGGGGTCAAGATGCATCAAATGGTTTTCTAATCATTCCACAACCATTTGAGTATGTCCAAAATCATAAACACAGCTTATAAGAGTATCTCAAATGGTTCAAATCATCATGCATCTCAAAACCACCACCCTAGTTATTAATATACACACATACATTATAGGTATGTGGTGTCAAAAACTCATATATACATTCATTTGGCTTCAAAAGTGGTACATACACTATAGTTACATACCTTTAAATATGTTCAAGTATTTACATTACAAGTACATCATATATTTATAAACTTTGACATCAAGATACATAAAATTCCTATTCTAGTGTCAAGGTTCCACTTTTCAAGGTGCATGGCCTCTATTTCTTATTCCACTTAACTCACTTAGACATGGTTAGATATATGTGGGGGAAGAGTGTGTAATACCCTAAAAATTAATTAAGGTGTTAATCATGAATTTGGGTTAATTAAGAATAATTAGTATGGAATAATTAGGCAAATTAAGTAAATGAAAATTTTAGAAAGATAAATTATTAATGAGTTTGAAATTTATTTGAGTTAGAAATTCCATCTAGGCCCAAATTAAATTAAGTAGGCTAAGGTTAGAAACTAATGGAGGGCCTAATCGAATTTAATGAATTAGAAACCCAAGACCCAACTTACATAAGCTTTTACAAATGGCCCAATAACCCTTATGCAAACCCAAATCAATTGGGTTCTTCAAACTTGGTCTAACCCAATTAAAAGTCTGCAGCCCAACAAATGAAAGTTGACCCTAACAAGGCTTAAATCAGAACTCACTTGCAATTGGACCTTTGGGTCAGCCCATGACCCATATTAGACCTAACCTAAACCCAACTAAAACTCTAAATACTTCACCCCCCACATTTTGCTGAAACACAAAACACACAACTCATTTTCAGAGGTTTGAAGGGAGGCTAGGTTTTAGGGTAAGAAATCCACCATTTCTCACTTCTAAACTCAAAATTAGCCAAGGTACTTGTTATATAACTTAATTCCCTTCTCTTTCTCTTCATTTTAGCCTAATTAGTTTCTCATTTGGAGCATTTTCACCATACCCAAAATCTAAAATGTGGTTGTTTAGTATTTTCCTAAAAGATTTTCGGAGGTAAAAACTAAGAGGGATATTGGGTAAGTATAAACTCTCCATTCTAATGTATTTTCTACTGATTTAAGACCCCCATGATTGATTTATAGTATGGATATTAATTTTGTATGAATTTGATTAGGAATTAGGGCGATATATTAAAGTTTCTGGTAGAGGACATATTCAATTCGAATTTAGGGATTTGTAGTGGCTGGGTAAGCGTCTTTTGGGTAACCATTAGTATTTTAATTCCTTGGGTACTTGTTGCTGTTATACATTATGATTTAAAGTAGTAATCTTCTGATGTTAAGGTTATAGGGAGATTTTGGCATTGTTGATGGCTTTTTAATTGTCTGCAAAGTGAGGTAACCAGGGTTACGCTAATTCCATGCATATGTTCTGTTTTAATTTTGTATTTACTGCATGATTATGATTTTGATGCTAAATCATTTGGTTAGCTATTTGTTATATGTGATTGGACCTTGTAAGTCCATGGTGGAGCTGTGGTGCGACTGTCACCCATGCATATACTTCGACCGGGCACTGGGTTATGATTAAACCCCAAATGCACTAAGCCCTGGTTATGCTCATTAGGGAGTGGGTGTTGTGGACGGGCCTCTACCGGTGTTATTATCCTTTAACATGTGGAGTTATGATTGCTAGTATGGGATAGTAATCATAAATAGCTTAATTATTCATATACTGATATGACTTGTATGTTTTCTTATACTTATATGAAATCATACATATATGTTAATTAAACTAGAATATATGAATGGAATTTGCCTTGGTTACTGAGATTTGCATCTCACCCCATTTCATGGGATCATACTTTCAGGTGAAGACCTTTCGAGTAAGGATAAGGAGAAGCAAGTGGATGAAAATCTATGAGCTCTAACCATATGTGAAGGAAGCTACACTTAGGCTGATCTGAGTAGAGTAGATACAATTTTGTTAATCTTTTATATAGCATCATCATGTAATCATATTGCTAAGTGTAGGCATTTATATTTTGATTAGTTGGATTACATCTATTAAGGAGTTAAGTCTCATTATAGCTTAGTATTGGATGTATGAACTTATAGTATCTAATGTATGAACTTTGTTGAATTCATGATATGGTCTATCATGGGATATATTAGATTGTTAATTTGAATAAGTGATGTATCGAATCTCTAATGGAATATGTATTGAATGATAATGGTTGATAGTTCATGAACTCTTATTATTATTACTCTATGGACTTGCTAATATAGGGTAGTTGGAGAAGTAGAAATTGACTCTTAAGTCTTAAACTAGTAATAATAGATTAGTTAGGTAAATTAGGCTAATAAAAGCTATTGGAGCCTCACAATTAAGGTTGAGTGGCCCTAGGATGTCATTAGAGGGAGAATGGAGTATGAGACAAGATTTTATGAGTTGTAGAATCAGAAGACATTTTGCCGCAGCCAAAATATTATTAGTCGTGGCCAATAAAGGCAAAGTTACCCAGGGAGAGTACTAAAGAGCAATTTGTCGTGGCGAGAAATGCAATTAGCCGTGACAAAATGTGAGATACAAAATTAGAAGTTGTCCAAAGGGTAATTCGCCGTGGCTAAAGGGGAATTGGCCACGGCCAATAGCGAGAGATGAGCAAGATAGGCTTCAGGAGGCTTCCTTGCCGCGACGCCATGTAGGTTAGCCAAGGCGAAGGTCTAACACACTGCAGCGAAATCTATAAAGATAAAAAGTGAACCCAAGAGCAATTGGCCATGGCACAAAGACATTTAGCTGTGGCTAATGGTCCCAAACTTTCATTCTAACCTAGAAATTTTAGTTTTTCATATGGTAACTCCAAGGGATGACTTAGAAACATTAGTAAAAGATTCTTGTGAGTTGGAATTAATGGGTAATAGAATCAAAGGCTTACAAATGAATGTTTGTTTCCCTAATGTACATGAGTGCTTGTAATTATATGATTGATGACTCTAATAACATTAAGGTTCAAATTTCCTTATATTTCTGAATGTAATTAATCGTAATGTCTTGTAACCTCAATTTATGATTATTAATCATGCATTTAACCTTAATTACAATGATTAAAAGTTAGGGTCGTCACATTGAGATTTAAAGAATCCCAATAGCTCTTTACTCTTTCAAACATATATATAATGCATTTACATGTCAAAGAATACATGCATGCTATAAACATTTCTCATGAACATACATAAATCAATTTCTTTATCATGTGAACTCATATATGTCAAACATAGGTTCTAACAGATATTGGTCTAGCTTCACCCAATTTCTTTGGGACTTTTAAATTTATCTCATCCACTTTTAAGAGACTTTTTGTAACACCATAGTTTTTAACTCGTCTTATACCTTTAAATGACTCAATTTCATGAATCATATAAGTTTCTAATGAAAAAGGCAATAAAAAAATTGATTATTCTCAAGTTGCATCATATATAAAAATTTCATTCGATGTCATGTGGATCATATAAGCTCATACATCACATTCTCATATTTAATTACATGAACACAATTCATTTTCATCATAAAAAGTAGCTTACATCTCAAGGAACTCGAAGGAATGCATGAAATATACATATATAATTTCGGCCAACTTTGTCCTCATTTCTGTCACAAATTTGAAAAATCATAACTAAATCTAAAAAATTAAAATCATGAATTCTAGCTATTCTAGAAAGCTACAGATGTCTACTTCATACTAAAAATGTATCCAAATAATAACATCCAACACGGAGGATGTTTGACATTCGAAAATATCCAGAGGTCAAACTATCCACTGGTGCTGTCACAGATTTCTACAACAAATTTTAAAAATGTCCAATTAATTTCACAAAAATCCAATCCATGCAAATGATACCAATCTAAAAATCTGTGGATGTTAGCTAGAGGGAAAAAATAACTCTAGGCCAGTTTAGGCACACACAGACCTCAAAATCTAATCAAACAATAACAGAGGTCAGTTAGAATTCTTGATACTGGATAGATTCTTTGAAAATTCATATCTCCTTCTCTAGACTCTAAATGAGGTGCTTCTAGCTTTCAAAAGTCACTATAAATGTCTAGTTTCTTTGTATAAAATTTTGTGATAATTAGACATTATTTGAGCCCTATGTGATAGATTTCATTTTTGGACCTGAGTAAACAGTGACATGACCAAAATCAGAAAACTTGCCAACTTTAGAAATTCATCAAATATTTTGTAGACCTCTAAAAATTATGTTCTTTAGCTTTCCAAAAAGCTCTCAACAAGCTAATTGAATATCAAATTTTAAGTCAAGAAGAACTCATTTGGACAAAAAGTGATATATGGTTCTAAATTAGTCAATTTTAGCTCCATATGAGATACCAAAATGTCCAAATGGCTTTCCTTGGGATTTGGCATCTCTTGGGCAAGTCTAAAAGTATAATTAAGACTTATATGAGCTACTCAAATGGTCCCAAGATCCCTGCATCTCATTTTAGCTATCTCATCCAGACTTATACACATTTCCATAGTGTCATCCAAGAAGCTCATTTGCCAACACATGTTCAAATCATATTCTAATGGTCATCTAACATATTCTCTCATTCATATATGACATATTATCATAATTATATTTGTTTATGACATCATAATACATATACATCCATGGATTAAATTATTTTCCAATTGTATGATTTCAAAGTAACAAAATTCAAGCACTTTGTTGTCATCCTCTCATCCTCAAGGTGGTTGGCTTCTATTACCTTGCTCTCTTGGTCCACCTAACATGTTAGAACATTGGAGAGGAGGGAATAAGATTTAAAGAATCCCAATAACTCATCTCCCATTCAATCATATATAATAGATGCAAACAAGTCTCATAAATGCATGTATAGTCATGTTGATATGTGCAAACATTCAAGAGACATTTTCATTATTTGAGAAAGTTATATATAGTATACAAAGGTTTACCAAGCAAGTGGATTGACCTCACCCAATTTCTTGTGGATATTGGACTTGCCTCACCCATTCTTTAAGAGATTCTTAGACTCAACCATACTCTTGGGAGCCTATCTTGCTTTTGAGAGACTCTTTGCTTTGTCTCAACTAATCTCAAGGGTTCTTGGCTCATCCTCACCATGGTTAAGGGTTCTTGGCCTTACCGAGCTCAAGCAAACCCAAGCACACATCAAAAACATCATATAAGAGCATATTGTAACATCATAGCACCATGGAATCAAAATCATGCTATAACACTTTTTATGGCTTAAAAATACACATACATACATCTAAGACAAGCTAAGCACACATCATGCATGAGAGAAGGTGAAGAAAGCTACCTTTGTCACATTTGCATATTTTCTTCCTTTGGACTTAATTCCTTTCCCACAGCCACAAACTCACAAGGAGGTAGAGATCATCTCTCTTGGCCTAGAAACATCATGTGGAAGCCAATTAGGTTCATAGAATTAATTCTAAGGCCACACATCTTCCTTAAACACTAACTTGATCTAATGACCCCTTTATGGTTCCAAAATGCACCTAATGAAGCAACACCTATTAAATAAATTTTAGGCTCCATTCTTTCCTTTCAAATATGATTCCTAACTCCTTTTAAGCCTCTTAAAGTCATCACACAATCAAAACTAAAATTCTAACTATATATTGCTTCTTTAGGTCATATTATGGAACATAAGGCATCATCTCACATTCTATGCTTTTTAAATTTTTCCCAAGACTTCCTCTCATATTCATTCATCATATATGACTCAAGAATGGGCTTAGAAAAATTTAAAACTCTCCCTAACTACACAAACCCCTTTAGGTTGAGGCTATGGAGGAAATGGGGTTTCTTAGAATTTGCTTTGTTTTCTCAAGGGAGGATGCATGTAGGGTGCCTCTTAGGGATCTTAGGAGCTCATTTAAACTCTTATTTAGGCTTAGGAATCATTATACAAAATCAGATTTTACAAGGTGCAATTGAAACCCTAGAAATTGCATCTTGAAATCTAATAGGTTTTTGTTAATTCCTTTTACATATTCTTAATCTCCACACTCTTTTTCCTTAGATTCATCTTGGTTCTGCCTAAAAATCAAGTCCCCCTAGGGTTTCTCATGTTAGGAGAAATGGAGGAGGAGAGAAACCAAATATAGCAATCATAGAAAGAGAAATTACCTAATTTTCTTACTTTTTCTCACTTGAATCTTGCTTTTTCCAAGCTCCTGTCTTCAAATCCGAAATTTTCCCTTAATATCTCCCTTAAAAAAATTTTGAAAACTTCATTTTAATCAAAGGAAATAAAGGAGAATGGAGAAGAGGAGGTTTGGATAAAAGAAAGCACAGAAAACTACCAAGAATCCATACCTTTTTCTTAATTTTTCTCCTCCTTTTCTTCCCCTTCTTGTGAGCCTAAGAGAGTAGATCATATTCTATATTTTGGGCAGAAATTTCGTGCTTAAGAAGATGGGAGAAGAAAGGAGAAATGTGTGGAAGCTTTTAGAAACACACTTTTCAAAAATTCTAATTTTATCCTTTTGTAATAACAATTTCATTTCGACTTCGTTTTAACTCCTTTTTGAGAATGGTCTTTTCTATTATAAAATTTAGGTTCCCAATTTAATAAAATGCCTTTGGAATCACTCAATTTGGAGCTAAAACCTTACTAAATGAACAGGTCAAAGTTCGGGTCAATCAACATTGGAAAGTATCCACCGGAGGGGATTTAACTGTCCTGGGGCTTCCCGTGGCTTTCAGGGCCTCTGAGAACCCTGGGCAACTCAAAAATTTTATTTTAAAAGCCCTCCTATATGTTTTTCCAAAAGTTACACTTATTTACGAAAATACCATTACGTTTAGTCAGTTTTTTGTAAGAAATTGTTTCTTTATTCTAGCTCCAATTTTCTTTCCTTTTAAGCTTGGGATTCTCATTTTTAGGAGTCTAGAATGCTTTCCAAATTTTTTGAGACCTTAACTATCTCAGTTCGGGGGACTTTCTTTTATATCCAGTGAATTTCATTCGTTTACAGAGAAACTGTACATTACGTTTCTCACATTTTCTCTGGTTTTCAAAGAACCAAATGTTACACTTTTGACTTAGCCTTACTCCTTCTTGAGATTTTTGGCTTTATCTCACCCATTCTTAAGGATTTTTGGCTCATCTTCACCCATTCTAAGGGACTTTTGGCATAACCACATCCATTCAAGCGACTTTGCACTTAAAATTGCATTTCAATAAGCATAATGATACTATACATATAATCAATAACTATAAATATATTTCATCATTCAAATATATACACAAGCATCAAATGACAAGCACATATCCAAGAAATGCATGCAAGAAAGGTTAAAGAGCTACCTTAAAGCAAGAACATAACTTTTTCCTTTGATTACTCCATCCCCTTTTCGACCACACATATGCAATTAGGTGGGGTTTGATTCATTTGGCCTAGACACATCAAATGAGGCATAATTCAATCATTGTAATAAGTTCTAGCCTTATACAAACTCTACACGTGCCTACTTCCTCTTATGACACAATTATTGTTCCATATAAGGCATAATGAAGCAACCTTTGGGATTCATGATCTTGGCTCTAATTTCTCATTCAATCCATGCCTCTCAACTCCATTTAGACTCCTTAGAGTCATCGCAAATTTAATTCAAGGAGTTTAGAATTAAGTTGCTTCTTTATGTCTTACAAAAGAACCTGAACCTCCATCTCACAAACCATGATTTCTAAATCTAAACCAATGCTTTCTTTGATATTTATTACTCATATCTAAGACATTCTTATCCTTAGAAGTGATTAAAACTCTCCCTAGGTGCTTGAACATGTCTTGGCTGAGATATACCACCAAGGAAGAGCCCATGGAGTTTCATTCATTTTCTTTAGAGAATTGGCACTTGTGAGACTTCCTAGATATTTTGAGAACTCATACACATTCATATATAAGCTACAATACCCATAGAAAGCTTAAAAAATGGCTAGGTGTAACAAAATTCCTAGGTAGCATAACTTCTTTTCTAATGCTTCCCTTTAAATACTAATTATATCTTCTTATTCTTCACACTTTAGAACCTTTAATCCTACCTTAATTTGGTCAAAATTTATCTCCTATAAGATGGGCCTAAGTCTGGCCAAACCTATACCCATGGAGAACAAGCAAGGAGATGTAAGAAGAACCATGGAAGTTACCTTGTTTTGATGTCTTTCTAAGAAACTTTCTAATGCTTTTAGTCTCTTTTTCAAACTCCCCCTTCTTTTTGCTAAAGCAACCACAAAACAGTCTCAATTCAATCACCAAAACCATAGGAAAAGAGAGCAAAAAGAGGAGAACAAGATTAGTAAAGGAAGAAGCATGAGAAAGTATTGATTTCTTACCCTTTTTGCTAGGTTTTCTTCCTCCCTTGCTCTACTTCTTGTGTGTCTCTCTTGGCTGGTCTCTCCTCTGGTTTGAAGTAGAACTAAAGTCAATTAGGCAGATGGGAGGAGTGGGACGTGTTATATAAAAGCAAGACTTCTTAAAACACTTTTTAAAAATTCCTATTTTGTCTCTTTTTTCTTGATTCTTTCCATTTCGGTTAATTTTAACTCCTTTTTTAGAATCATTTTTTTATCATAAAATTTAAGTCTTTTAATTTATAAAATGCCTTTAGTTTCATCCAAATTAGATTAAAAACTTTTCCGAACGAATCAGTCAAAGTTTGGGTCAACTAACGTTCTAAAACGTAAACCGAAAGGATTTTAACTACTCTAGGTGTTCCTATGGCTTTTAAGATCTCTGAGAATTAGGAAACTTAATTTTTTCATTTAAAGATCCCTCCTTTGAGTTTGCTAAAAAGTGCCCAAAATTACAAAAATACCATTAATATTTATCTGATTTTATTTAGCTACTCCGACTCTAGTTTTTTGGTATCTTAAGCCTTTCATCCTCATCAATTTTATAAATTATTGTCCTACTTTTATTTGGTCTTAACACATCCAATTTAGAAAATTTCTTTTTATAACTGATTCGTTCCTAATGTTTTTAGGGAAATCAGATATTACAACACATAATAGAATCCCATGGACATAACAAGGCATGGAACCAATAAAAAGTAACCTCCAAGAGCAATTGAACAACTTGACTTCTATTATAGGCCATTAAGCAAGCATAAACATTGTGGATGAAGGCATGACCTAGGGGAAGAATGTGCAACACAAAAGATATTATAAATTGAGAGCAAGGGACATTAAGTAAGACACAAAGCAACTTCCTAAAAAAATTTACTTTACAACTTCTTTTTTTTTTTAGTGATTTGTTAATTTTATTTATTACTATTTTTACTATTTTATTTATTGCTTTCAATCCATATTTTATTGAAATTGTATTTAGTTTATTTTAAAGTCTTTTTGTTTCAATTGAAAAGTGTGTACACTCCATTTATATTAATGTAGCAGTCATTTTATTTACAAACTCTTTTAACTCTATTACTCATATACACTTGAGACTCTATTTCGATACTTAAATATGTTTTAGAACCTTAAAAAATCCTTCTTTTAAAAGAACTATTTTCAGTTCCCCAATATATCCGCAATAAAAAAATATACCAACAACTATTTATAACAAATTTTGAACCATTAAGAGTTCAGGCTTTTTTCAATACATCCCTACAAAATTTAATGACATCACTTTCTTCAAGAGTACGCAAATATTTAAAACCGATCGGCCAATCCTGAATCCTTTTCGTCTTACACATGGGAAGCACCATAGTCATGAGCCATAAAGTCGGACATAATTAAGTTGTACTACAACAATAGGGGGTCTTAATTTGATCAATTATCACACGCAAAAAAGGTCGCTTGTTAGTGTGTGTAAATATGTAATTATGACGTATTATTAGATCATATTTTTTATATAAGATATTAAAATATAAAATAATAAAGTATTTAAATTTTATATTTAGCATGATAATTAAAAATTATAAGAGAAATATAAATAACAATATATATATATATATTGATATTTCATACCTTTAGATATATCAAATATCAATGTTCTAATAATTTACCAAACATATGTATACATACATGTGTAGTAGGATAAAACTTTTAAGAAGCCTTTTAATATCTTAAATATTAAAAAAGAAATTAATGATAATACGCACTTATTAGTTTCCTAAATGAGAATAGATAAAGCCAATGGATAGAAAAGGAGGTAGTCAAAGGTCTTACGCATAAAGAAACGGATGATTAAAGGGTGCTTCATGAGCATGAGAAGACCATGTGACCTAGTTGCACCTATAATTAAGACAGATTTAAGAAACCCATCAAATGCATTTTCGCTTGAATTTAGTGCTATTTGATATGAGCACTCCTCCAAAAATCCATGGCCATAAATTAACCACATAATTAGGTTAAAAATTTTTTTAAAAGTAAATAAGTAAATTAAATTAATCATAAATAAAATTTTAAATTAATATATTTATATCTCATATTATTATTTTTTTATAAAATAAAATTAAAATTTTTGTTTCCAGCAAGAAGTGCCCAAATTGTTTTCACACGTAGTTCTACTCCTATCCCCCCCCCAAAACTTTCCCTCCTTCCCTCCCACTCTCTCTCTCTCTCTCCTATTTAATCATCCTGGTACGCACCCACGCCTAACTTCCTATCGCTCCCATAGACAACTTGCAAAGAGAGATCTTGTTCCTTCTTCTTCTTCTTCGATCTCTTGTTCACCTTCATTAAGAATTCCTAGTCATGGAGACAAGAAGGACCTTTGTTGCTGTGGTTCTTCCACTGTTTCTCATCGTACTTGGAGCAAGTTACGATGTTAAAGCAGAAGAAGTAGGAGGAGAAGAAGCTGATAGGATTTTGGAACTCCCGGGTCAGCCAAAAGTGTCTTTTCAGCAGTTCTCTGGCTATGTTACTGTTAATCAGAATGCTGGTAGAGCTCTCTTTTACTGGCTCACTGAAGCTGCCCAAGACCCACTCACCAAACCCCTCGTCCTTTGGCTCAATGGAGGTAATTAGAACTCAGAACTTAGGCCTTGTTTGATTCAAAGGAAGGGAAGGGAGGGGAGGGATTTTAATGGATGGGATGGGAGGAGAGGGGAGGGAAGATATATTGTTTAGTTTAGGAGGGGAGGGGAAAAAAAATAATAATATATAAACTATTTTATCCCTTATATATTTTAAAAGTAATTATAATATAATTAATTATTCTTTTATTTTTAAAAATTTAATATTTTTACCACCAAATTAAACAAATGTCAAAAATTATTTATAATTATAATTATTTAAAAAAATTTGTAAATAAATAAAATTAATTAAATAATTATTTCAATAAATATATAATTTAATATATTTTATTTCATAAAATTAGAATGTATCTGAGTTAAGAACATTGACATATTTATTTTTTTTTCAATATGACAATATACCTGTGTTAATTGGTAAGTTAAAATTTTTCTTCAATTATATTTATAAAAATTTTATAAAATATAAAATTAATAATCAAGATAAGGGTATTTTGGTCTTTTTCTCAACTTTTCCCCCTAATCCCCCCAAATTGGGGGGAGGGATTTTCCCTCCCCTCCCCTTCCCCTCCCCTCAAACCAAACAAGGCCTTAAGCATTTTAACATTTTTTAGTTTATTCAGAGCAGTTAATCGGCATGCATACGGAACATGGAGTCACCGCTCTATCACCTATTTGTACTAGTTTGATTTTTCTTCATTTGGGCATTTATGCCTTCTATCTCTTTCCTAGCATATCCCTCCCCAGAGCCAACAGAAATGCTTATGTTACAAGTGACACAATCAGCAAGCGCGAGAAGTAAGAGAAGAAAATATTCTTAGATTATAAATCAAATGTCAAAATTATTTAAAAAATCATAGTAAATATATAACAAATGTCTTACTTAGTTTTTGTATTAATAATTTTTATATTAACCTTGACTCTTAATTTATAATTTTAAGGGTGATTACTTTCTTGTTTTACTTTTAATGTCCATATATATATATATATATATATATATATATACTTTTGTACCTTTTTATAGTCTTTCTATAAATTTATTGTAGATTTTCTTTTGAGTATGTTAATTAATTTTACTGTTCATAAAAATTCTCTTTATATTTTCATTATTTATCAATTTGTGTACATAATATTCTTAAATAAAATGCATCTATCAAAAATTATTATATAGCTAATCATGAAAAAAAATATATTTTATGTCACTAACTTTTTTTATTGTACTTGGACAACTTCACCTATATTTGTTTCATCTTCTCTCTCCTCTTTAGTTCATGTAGACTAAAAAATTAGATTAGATTAAGTGATTTGACTTTAAAAAAATTAGTAAATCAATTATAGTTTCGGCTTATTCAAACTTTCAAACTTGTTAAAAAAAAATTGATTAAAAAATGGCCAAAATAGTAAAATCAATAAAACCTGACCAGATTTAGCAATAAACCAATTGAAGGGCAATTTTTTTTTTCGTCTAAAACAGAACTTAGGAATTTCAATATAAAATTTATGATATTTAATAGAGTTCATTTAGTCTATTTTATATAAATTTGTTGTCATATGAAAAATAGTTTAATTAATTTTATATTTTTAATATATATCTATATTTTAAATATTATTTTACAATATATATTAATTTAATTATAAAATATTATAATTTATAGATATATATATCTGTATATTTAAAAAAATAGTTTAACTCCACTTCCCCCAGGATTAAACCATTTTTATCTTGAACCGTTTTTTTTATCTTAGTATATTGACCAATTCGATTTTTAAATTAAACAATGGTGATACCCTTTCTAGCTTCTTTAAACCCCGAGTTGTAACATTTAATTTAGGACGCAATATGATGAGATTTTTTCTTCTTGGCCAACTGCAATAGGAACCGCATACAATATTGGTACTGAAAGTCTGAAACTAAAGAAGGAGAGAGAGAATTATGACTGCGTAGAGCCCATGTCAGTGGTCAATTTACCATTGATTTTTAGTTATATCTGTAAAGACTTTTGCTTGTGGAAACTACCAGATACAAGGCAACATCCCCAACGATGAACCTAGTCTAGTCTGGTTTATTTTCTCATCTTCTATGAGAAAATATAAATGCTTGAAAGCAACTAAAAACCAAGCCTCGTTAAATCAGCCTCACCCGTCCAGAGCCATTAATTAAGATTCTGTATAGGCAACTTGTCAGCTGTTATTGGTGTACCTTTGATGCATCCCTAAATTTAGCAGAATACAGCTTTGCCTTTCTATTTTTCGCAAGAGTAGCAGGATCACATTTTAGTAGTAGTATTCAACTACAAACACGATCATTAAAGAAAAGATACTGTTGTCACAACGTGGTTAAAAACACCATTTTTTTAACCACAATAGTGCGGCATGTATTGATGTGAAACTAGACTCGTTAAAAATACTTTGACTGTCTTTCCTCACAAATTTTTTTTTTGTGAACTTGATCTCAATTTCATTTATGACTCACAAATTACTGTTTTCTTTAATGATTGTTTACGCCCCTCATCCCTAGATTTTGCTTAATTTCTTTTCTCTTTTATTTATTTTTCTAATCCATCTGTGATCACTGATTAGGCCCGGGTTGTTCATCAGTGGCATATGGAGCATCCGAGGAAATTGGTCCATTTAAAATAAATAAGACAGCTTCAGGGCTATACCTTAACAAGTTCTCATGGAGCAAGGTAGCCAACCTCCTATTCTTGGAAACTCCAGCCGGCGTCGGCTTCTCGTACACCAACCGGTCCTCCGATATGCTTGACACCGGCGACAGTCGTACCGGTAGGTCCCACTTCTCTCTCATTTTAATTGCCACCATTCACGCTTATATTTCAATGTAGGCACAGATATGACGATTCATTGGTAGGCCATGCAAAATAATAAGAAGCTTTTTCAATGATGCACAAAGTTTACCTAATTAATTACCGTTTTGTGTGTCATTATCATAATTACCAATTGATGGACCATATTTTTGTGGCCACCTAAATATATACCTTGACTATGGAGCCTTTTTTATGAAAAGCTTGAACTCTCTAAAATTTGAGGGTTGAGATTTGCACAATTGTCTCAAAATTTGTCAAGGGTAATATTTTATAACTGTACATGAAAATCAAAACAATGATCAAACGGCTGGAAGCTCGAGTTCCTAAAAATTCAGGCTCTCCCAAACACCGGCCTTGACTATTTAAGGTAAATGGTACTTGTAGCTTTTGATTTAGCACAGACATTTCTCATCATAATCGAAACATCTAAAACCTTAATTAAAATGAAAGAGTTATCTATAATATGATTTTCTGAAAGATTTTAACGATATCAATTTAAATTTTATAAGTTTAATTTATTATCACTTGATATTTTTAAAATATATTATTTTAGCTTAACTAAACTCAGTTAATTAAAATTAAATTGATGACAATAGCTTTTAAGGATTAAATTGATAATGACAATATCTTTTAGCAACCAATATAATAGTTTATTCTAAAATAAAATAACATCAAAGTTCAGTTTCGTTTTTTATCTGTCTTGATCAGCATTGATTTTATCTTCAGAAAATATACACAAAAATGTCATTGTTTTAACTAAGGAAAGTTTAACAAATTTTCGGTGCCAAAAATTTAAAACCGCAGAGAAGTTCTTCAGACTGAAAATAGATACTTTTTTTCAAAATCAAACAAACTCCGAAAAAAATTTCCTTAGGCCAATTCTATTTTCCACGTCATTTTCTTTTAAATTTTTATGTATTTATGTGTTCAGCGGAAGACTCGCTGGAATTCGTAATCCAATGGCTGGATCGGTTCCCACATTATAAGAATAGGGAACTTTATATCACTGGAGAGAGCTATGCAGGACACTACGTCCCTCAATTAGCTAAGCAAATTCTGAACCATAATACAAAAGCCAAGAACCCCATCAATCTCAAAGGAATAATGGTAAGTACTTTTTTAGTCTTCTGTTTTTTTTCCCCCTCCTTTACCATAAAGGAAATTAATCAAAATTAATATAAAGTTGATACCAACATGAAATGCAGGTTGGGAATGCAGTGACAGACAACTACTATGATAATTTAGGGACGGTGACACACTGGTGGAGCCATGCTATGATCTCGGATCAGACATACAGACAACTCATGAACACATGTGATTTTCACCAGCTGAAGGAATCTGACGAGTGTGAGTCCTTGTATAGTTATGCCATGGATCAAGAATTTGGTAACATCGACCAATACAACATCTATGCACCTCCATGCAACAACTCCGACGGCATCTCTGGCGCCACCCGCCACAACATGCAGTTGCCTCACCGTCCTCACCTGGTAATAATTTAATATATCATTTTTTAAATAAAAAATTGGTTAAGTAGAGATCAAATTTAAGTACATCAATTTCACCGTAATCTTAGAAGTCATACATGATAATTACATAAAAAAAAGCGAACATATAATTAATGGAATAGGCAAATAGTGATCAGATGAAGTCAGCAAATATAGATAAAATAACTTATAATCTGGAGGTAGAGTGAATTTACATTAAGGTGGAGTGAGTAGCTAAAAATTAAATGTAAAGCATGTTAAACAAGAGTGGAGGATGCAAATAGTAATCTAATGGAGCGAGTGCTTACTATGAATAAGTGGAGCATACTTGTGCTCCCAAATAAAGTGAACTATGATATTTTTTATGGAGTCACTAAAGTGAAAGTGGAGGGTCCTCCAATAGTGGAAGAAGCAAGTTATTTAGAAAGTAAATAAGATAAAAGAGGAAAGAAACACAGCAACTTTATCCTAGTTATGCAAAAAGTGAATGAGATAAAAGAAGAAAGAAACACCCAGCAACTTTATCCTGGTTCAACTCCTCAAGCTTATATCTCCTTAAACTTTAAGGGATTTTTCTTCAATCTTCTTTAAAAAATATTACAACCGAGATGGTTTTCACGTGCTCTGCACTAACATAGATTTTACAAGCTCACCTTAAACTCTTTACATAGTTTTTTACAGCTCACCTTGAACTAAGTATCTCAATCAAAGATTTATAATAGTTAATAGAAAGAAGGAATTTTCCTTTACAACATGGCTCACTATAAGCTCAAAGATGTTTCTTACAAGCTGATAAAACTAGAGACTAGGAATATGAATTTTCTTTTTCTAACACAAAACTCATGATGAATTTAAAAGAATGTTCTTGTTATGTATGTTGATGTATGCCCTGGAGGCTAATCATAATATGATTGTAGTTACATACGTTGTATTACATTTTAATAAATAAAGGTATTTCAATTATTACATTTAATATTATATTTGTGTAATATAAATAAATATATTAATTGTCTATAGAATAATTTATTATTCTTAAATTATCCCTAGTCAAGTATTATTATGAATTGGGATAGCAATAATATAGCAAGACTAGTATGTATATTATTTGATAACTACTCTCATGAATATGAGATATTAAGTCATTACATGAGTACATATTAGATAACAAATGTATTGGATAGACCCACTATGAAAGTGTTATATGGATCACTATATATCATAAGCAATTCTCATAGTGACCATGATATACGTTATCTTTTAATTTGAAATCACTACAATTTCCTACATGAGGAATCATATACTTTGATACTGTCAAGTATCTCCTTTAATAGGAATAACCAAAAGGCAATAATTAGATGTATCATAAATCATACAGAGGGATATGAGTGATATAGATGTGATTTTATCTCTCTAATATAGGAGAAGTGACATCTATGGGTCCTTTGATTGAATGAGACTAAGAAATGCACAGTTGTACTCAAATGTATTAATATATGATATTGATTCATTTGTTTTTGATTTAGTCTACTCAAGGATCAAGAAACACATAAATTAAACTATAAAAAGGATGACACATTCCATGCCTCAAGTTCAATCTAAATATTCAGATTAAAGGGACTAAATTACATGAAATATTGGTCAAGGATTAGATATGTCAAATCGCATACATTTTTATTACTTAGGTGGCAATGCTGTATTATTAAAAACTACTTACTGTCTATCATACTAAGATAGAATTCTTTTTTGGATCACTACAAGTGTAATAAGACTCTATAAGATTACACACAAAGAGTAGGTCGAAATTAGAGTTAATGTAATATAATTTAGACTCTAGTTGAATTAGAGATCTTAAAAATATAACCCAGAATATATTATATTATATTATAGTATATTATTATATTATAATGTGTTACTATTTTATATTAAAGTGATATTACATTCTTTTTTAGGTTTTATTAAAATTATATTACATCTTTTTTAGGCAATTGTTATTGGACTAGGCCAATAACCAAAGCCTTATTATCTCTTCACTCATTAACTATTTGGTTAAGGCCCATTAGTTGAATGTCACAAAACGCTAGGCATTTATTTATAAATAAGCAACTAAGGGTTTTGAATAGGTATGGATGAGACTAAGTGTGAGCCGCCATATAGAGTGAGAGAGAGTCTTCTAATAGAGATTAAGAGAAGAGAGACTCCATCCATTCATCATAGGATTAAAGTTTTGGCCTACTCATGTGTGGATACCATAGATAAACAGGTTCATTGATTTGTGTGTTTATGATTCCTTGCACATGTATGTAGAGATTGAGAACCATTTGGGAATACATGCATTTGAAGAAGTTTGTGCATTTGCGGGATTAAGAGTTCATGAGTTGAACAGATGCGGACTCAACTACAAGGATCATTGTTAGGTTTCGACAAAAATTTTAAATTAATCTGCTGTGTTTAGGCCTCGAAACCCAACAATATAACACTTGGATCTCTCATGTATTTATATATCTTTAGTAGCTACAAGCTATTAGAGATAACTCAATAATGGCAAAGACTTTTTGGTTAGAACAAGGAAGGCATGCTTCTATCATCATGATTTTTCACCTTTGCAACTACTTACAACATACATAGTTCTTCCTATGCAACTCATTTTGTCCTATCATCATAAATGTTATTGAATTCTCAATTCATAGGTTAGAGGAAAGCTATCATATTTATATATAGTAGAGACAATTGCAACAGAGATAAAGGCAAAAGAAAAAAAAATTATGCTATCTTTACATTTTGCTTGAACAGAAGTAATCCATTTTTGTCGTATATTCATTATACTTTCTCAGATAATAATATTACAAACATAGGCCAATAGCAAATGGGCTTTGACATCAATTGATTTTGGTTTTTGTTATCATCAAAGTCAGGGGCTCAATCAACCTTAAACAAACAATATTCTCCTTTTGATGATGACAATACTATAACTATGCAAAAACAAATTGATGTAAAAGACTATGTATGCTCCCCTTAAATGATTGCATAAAATGAAAAAGATTTAATGGAGTTACATTTATTCTACTAGAACAAAACAAATCATCACATAATGAAACATTATCTAACTTGCATGAAGTAATTTCCCTTTTTTGTCAACAACAAAAGGGTAAGAGAGCAACTAAGCATATAACCAAAAAAAGGAATGCAGTAAAAGCAAATTTTGCAAAGCATAAATTTAGATTAATTCAAATATATGATAAATTTCAACCATCATTGGTGTGTCTAGAAATTAAAAGGTTCTTAAAAAAACCTCGAGTACATCCTTAAATTATAGATCTAGATGATGAAACGCTTGACCTATTCAGTTAGTGAGACCAAGGAGTACGAAGTCAATGTCTTGTGGATGTTGCAGCAACTGTTGTTTGTTAGCTTGAAATGCTTCCTTAGTATCATGTAGCTTAAAGGCAGCAAAGTCGAGGTGTTATCTGATGGTTCCTTGACTACTGACCAGACTATAGGTGATGCCAACATTAGTCGTCATTTAGTCAAAATCATCACAAAGTTCTTGAACATTATCATTTAAAGTTTAGAGAAGTTAGAGGATTTCATCATTAGAAGGAGGTGAAGCAAGTGCTTGAGGTAAAGGAGGTGATGGTAGAGGAAGAGTGTGATGATGATCTGCAAGAGATGGGGGAGGTAGAAGAGAATGATGACCAATAAGAGGAAATGTAGGGGGCAAAGATTCTAAAGGTGAAAGAGGTGTAAATGGAGGAGTATTAGTTAGAGTTAGAGGTAAAAAGATAGGTTTTGGTAAGGGATGGCTGGAGAAGGAGAGGTTTGAGGTGGAGGAGGTGTGAGAGGAAGAATGTCTATTGGAGTTTGAAGGGAGGAAGGAGATTTTAATGGGGACATGAAAAATGAAGTGGAGAGGAAATAGGTGAACATGAGATAGATGACAAAAGAAAGTCAAGAATGGGCGGAGGAGAGAATGAAGAAAATATAGGTTAAGGAGGCATATCATCTTTGCATTTAGAAGGTACCTTAAGCTTTTTATGTTTTCATAAAGAGTCACGATGGGATGGAGAAGGCACAAAAGATCAGGAGGATGCACTTGAAGAGTGGAGGAAGAAGGTAAATAAGGTGCCAAAATTGAAGGAACTTCATGGTGATGCACAAAGGAGGAAGTAAGAGGGTTTATAATAGTTTCTTTCTCATAAATAATAGCAATAACTTCCTCTTCCACACCTTCCTCGATGGGCTCCTTTATAACAGTCTTTTTAGCTTTCTTCTTTTTGGAAGAAAAGGCTTTGACAGGTTTCTTTAATACTAAAGGTGAAGGAGCTTATGGAAGGCTTCTTTTGTACTTGGCTCGAAACACTTCTGGATTAACCTTAAACTCTTTTACATTATAATTCCTAATCCATTCTATTTGAATAAGTATGTAAGCCATATATTTGAGAATGGCTACATAATAAGATAAAAAAAACTACTTGGTGAGTGTAACCTTTAAAGCTTACTCTTTGCCCTTTGAAGATCTATGTGAGAAGCATGCCATATGGTAGACTGGTTACTTATGGTAATCATCTAGCAACTTCCTCCATGTATTTAAGCATCCAATAATAAACATTAATCCTTTGTTATGCCATCACGTTATGTACCTAGAACAAATCCCTTTGTGATAACATGTCTAAGGTTCTGATTCGAGGAAACATAGTCATTCCTTTAATGTGTGCTACAACTTGATAAGGAAAAGAAAATGCCTGAGCATTTATCTTCCTCTCAGGAGTTAGATCCCTCCTTTCAACTACCACTTCAAAGGCATTAGCATGTTTGGCCTTTATTTGAACTAGCCAAGAGTATTTAGCAAAGAAGTATTTTAAATCTCCTTTAAAAGATACTTCAAAAAGCTTTTGTAACGTATTAGCTCCTACTATCATTGTTTTCTCATTCATCATTGAATTTAAGGCTTTCCCTTTATTAATAATGTATAAATTTGCATAAAATTCATGAACCAAGTCATCACAAACTAGTTCATTGATTGTTACCAGAGGGGTCCACCTCATAGATTTAAAATCCAATTTAATGAGACAATTTAAGTTGGTTAATCTTGTGAAACCCATGCACATACTAGTTGCAGTTGGTCTGTGCTTGAAATCTACAAGATATAGCTCTAGATATTCAGTTAAGCAAAACTTTGGCAATAGATGCTCAAATGATTCTTTACTAAGTTCCTCATCTCCAACTTCCTTTTTCCCTTTTCCTTTCATTGTTGATGTTGACCTCACCGGGGTTTCTCGTATGGTGATTTTGTTATATTTTCTAGGTTGTTTCTATACTGCTTCCTCTTCAATCCAATGTAGGTCATTGTTAATAATCCTTTTTTTCTTTGATTGTAGGTTATGAGTCGAGAATTTATTCATCTCTTACTTCTTTTATTTTTTTGATTTATTTAATCAAAACTTTTTGAGTGCCTACTATCACTTCTTGTACTCTTCAACATCTATTACTTCTTAGACAAGAGTGAACTTTTTTTGTTGTTGGGATCTTCAAAGGTGGAATATGGACTAATTTATGCTTTGGTCCATAAACTACTATACGGCTAATGCAGAAAGTTTCCAAAGGGAGAAAGTAAAAAGGAGCTTAGAAAGTGATGCTTTATTTCTATTATTGAATAGTTTCTTTAGGAGAAGAGCCATTTGTACATTAATAACCAACATTGATGCTAATAATCATTAGGAATCCACTTGTCATTATTATTGCTCCTTGAGATGCACTATTCAAGAACTTATTCAAAAATTTGGAAATTTGCCTCAAATTACATGGTAATTAATTCAAGAAAATTGATTTCTTTTTAGCTAGACAATAGACATATGTCACACCACAGCATAAAAGGCATAGCATTTTAAATAAATAAATGCATTTATTTAATAAAGTAACAATAGTATATGATAGTAGAAATGGAGTAACTTAATAGAATGAGTTGAAAGAGGCAACACTCAAGGTAGAGGAAGCAAGTAACTCTACCACAAAACATTACATATTGTCAATTAATCCAAGTTCTTTTCTAAGACAAACAAACTTATTTTCCAGCCATGGCTTAGTAAATATGTTAGCAGGTTGATTTTCAGTTTGTACATATGTTGCCTTCATATCTCCTCATTGGACATGATCTTTAACAAAGTGATACTTTATTTTTACATGCTTGGGTCGAGAATGACAAATTGGGTTTTTCATGAGATAAATGGTACTAGTATTATCACAGAGCATAGGAATGTGGTTGATGCTTAAAAAATAGTCTTCCAATTGCTATTTTATCCACAAAAGTTAAATTCAGCAACTTGCAACTGCCATGTATTCAACTTTAATAGTAGAAAGAGCTATAGAACTTTGCTTTTTACTATACTAAGACACCAGTGATTTTCTAAGAAGTTGGAAGCAATCATTGGTACTTTTTCTATTTAGTTTATCTCTTACAAAGTTTACATCTGCATATCTAACTAAATTGAAAAAATTAGGTTTGGGATGTCACAATCCATAGTTTTGTGTTCCCATCAAGTATCTAAATATACATATAACAACAGTGAAGTGTGATTCTTTAGGATTTTCCAAAAATATTACACATTTGTAAACACAAAACATAATATTAAGGCTACTTGTAGTTAAATATAATAGCGAGCCAATCATACCTTTGTATTTTTTTCTTCTTAAAATCCTTACTATTATCATCCTTGTCCAAAGTGAAAGATAGACAAGTTGAAGTTTCCACTGGCTTTGAATTTTGGAAGCCATATTTAGTTATCAACTCTAGTATATTTGGCTTGATTAATGAAATTTCCTTCCTTTTTTTGCTTGATTTGTAGTCAAAGGAAGAAATTTATTTCACCTATCATACTTATCTCAAACTCCCTTTCATATGTTCAACAAATTCCTTACATGGAAATTCATTTGTACTACTAAAAATTATTTCATTGACATAAATCTATACAAGTAAGGAATCATTCTCATTTCTTTTAATAAAAAAAGTAGTGTCAAGTTTCTCTCTTGAAAACCCATTCTCTAAGAGAAAATTACTCAACCTTTTATACCAAGCTCTAAGAGCTCATTTCAAACTATAAATAGCTTGAAATAGTTTAAACACATGATTGGGTAACTTTTCATCTTCAAAACTGGGGGATTGCTTAACATGCATCTCTTTATTTATAAACCCATTTAGAAAAGTACTTTTAACATTCATATAATATAATTTAAAGTTCATATAATATGTATAAGCTAGCAACATTGTATTGGACTCTAATCTAGCAACAGGTGCATATGTTTCATCAAAGTATATACCTTTCTATTGAGTATAACCTTAGGCCACTAACCTGGCTTTGTTTTTTATTACATCACCTTACTCATACAACTTATTTCAAAATTCCCATTTTGTTCCAATGATGGAAAGCACCCTTTGGATACTTCACTAAGCTGCATATTTTGTTCCTCTCAAATTGATTTAACTCTTCCCACATCATTCTCCCCAGGAAAGTAGTAAGAAGGGACTAGTCTTTGGTGAGACTATCTGAGTTATCAAGGAGGAGGTTTTGAGGAGGAATTGTCTAACATCAAATGAGTAAGGTGTGACTAATTTTGAGGACAAAATTTCTAAAAGGAGGGAAGAATGTAACACCCCAAAATTAATTAAGGTGTTAATCATAGATTTAGATTAATTAGGAATAATTAATATGGGATAAGTGGGCAAGTTAAGTGAATGGTAATTTTGAGAAATAAATCAATAATATGAGTTGAGAATTGATTGGGATAGAAACTACATCTAGGCCCAAATTAATGTAGGAGATCATGAGAAGAGGCTTATAGAGGCCCAATGATTCTAGATGCAAGCCTAACTCCTTATCATGAGACTTGGGCCAAGAGAGATTACCTAGCAATAGCCCAATTTGATTTAGTAAAATAGAGGCCCAAGACCCAATTTACATAAGCTTTTATAGTTGGCCCAACACACATTATGCAGACCCAAGTTGGATTGACTCTTGGAACTTGGCCTAACCCAATCAAATTTCTATAGCCCAACTCATGAAATAAGGCCCAACAAGCATAAAAATCTAAACCTACAAGGAATTGGGCCATTGGGTCAGCATACTTCACTTAAACTCAAAATATTATGCAGCCCACCTCACCAAACAAAGGCCCAACAAGCACACATCTGAACCTAAATAGATTTTGGGCTTTAGGGTTGACCCAAACCCATCTAAAACCCTAACTTACTCAACCTCTTACCCTCTATTCTGCAGACCAACTCAACCTTAGGCAAAGGAGAACTCCATTTTCGCATAGGAAGAGATGAGGCTAGGGTTTTCTGCATTCCTCCACCATTTCTCACTTCTAGAGGATGATTTAGCCAAGGTGAGTTATATATAACTTGACCCTCTCATCCTCCTCTTCATTTTGGTCTGATTAATTTCTGGGTTTGATCATTTTCATCTTCTTCTCAAATCTGAAATTTGGTGTTGGGTGATTCCTTGCAAGATTTTCAGACTTGGGGGTTAGAGGGAGGATTAGGTAAGCTTTTCCTTTCCATTTTGTGTATCACTTTGCTGAAGAATGCCCTAAGGATGGATTATCATAATGGGTTCTATTATTGTGTGAGATTACAAGGAGATAATGGTGGAAAACTGAATTTTCTGGGTTTGATGATTGAAATGCGAATTTTGGTGCTTCCATGGTGGATTTTCGGAGGTGAGGCTATAGGTGTTGTTAAGTGAGTATCTCTTTCCCATTTTGATGCATTTTCTGTTAGTTTGAGACCCCTATAGTTGACCTATGATATGGGCTTTGGTTTCATGTGAAATTACCCAGAAATTAGAGTGAACTATGGTAATTTCTGGTGTGAGAAAGTTGGAATCCGAAATTAAATCCTTTGGTAATTAGGTGAGTAACCTCTAGTCTGTCATTAGTAGTTCAACTCTTTGGATATTTGATTGTGATTAGAAATGATGATAATTGTGCTTGTTATAGGCTTGGTATGCATTTGGATTATTATGGTGGCTAGGGAAGGAGTAATTGGCTTCGTTGAGGTAACCGGGTTATTTTCCTAATTCCATGTATATGCTCATGTTAATCTGCTATTTGTTACACATGCTTGATTTTGAAATGTTAAATGACTGGTTGACTACTTGATTGTATGATGATTGGACCTTGTGAGTCTATGGTGGAGCTGTGGTGCGGCTGCCACCCTTGCATGTGCTACGATCGAGCACCGGGTTATGATCAAACCCCAGATGCACTGAGCCCTGGTTGTACTCATGATGGAGTAGGTGCCGTGAACGGGCCTCTCCCGGTGTTATTGGCCATTAACATGTTATGTATGATTGCTGGTATGGGACAGTAGTCGGTGGTAGCTCAACTAGTTTATTGGCCAATTGAATTGATGATTCTGATATTGATGACTTGAGATTGTCTTGGATTGATTGACTTGTACATATATATGGAAATTCCCTTTTGTTACTGAGATTGTATATCTCACCCCGTTGTGGGCTAACATTTTCAGGGATTGGACCTCTTAGTGGCAAGGAGAAAATTAACGAGAGCTTGTTAAATGGTTTGGTAGCACATAGGTCTGGGAGCTTTGACAAAATATATTGTAATTAAATTGTTAATTTTGTATCATTGCTGTATTGCATCATGAGTTGCCAAGTATATGGATTGTATATGTAATTCGATTATCATGGAATTGAACATTATGATTGTAATTGGCTAATAATGGAAAGTGTATCTAATATTAAATATCAATGGTGCATGATTGGTGTTGGTATTATTCCCTAGACTTGCTGATATAGGGTAATTAGAGGAAAAAAATGGGCATATAAGTTTTGAATTAGTAATGGAAGCATAACTAAATAAATAAGGTATATAAATGCCATTAGAGCCATATAAAATGAGGGGAGGTAACCTTAGGGTGTCCCTAAGAAGAGAAATGGAGTGTAGGGGGCGAAAGTCAAAAAAATTCCAGAGAGTAACTTGGCCGCGGCGCAAGAGTTCCAGACCGCGGCGCAAGTTTAAAAACTTGGTTTTTGAGCTCCAGAACCTAACTTAGCCGCGGCGGGAAGGTCCTAAGTCGTGGCGCAGGTCCCCAAACTCCTATATTTGACCCAGAAACCCTACTTTCAGTAAGGCTAATGTTAGGGAATAGCATGAGTACATTGGTGGGATGTTTTGTGGGTTGAAATTGATTAATGGATGAATTCTAAACCTTTAATAATGGCACAAACCCTTTTATGCATGTTCCCGTTATGGTTGTTAGTTGATGATCCTAGTGGTATCAAGATTTTAATTTCTCTATATTTATATTAATGTGATTTGTTGCAACGACTCCAATCCTTGATCATTATTTATTATTTGTGTATTTTACTATAATTACCGAGGTTAGAACTTAGGGTTGTTACAGTTTTCATCTTCTAATGCTTCTTTAACTATCTTAGGCTTAATTTGTGATACAAGTGCTAGGTTATTTTTCCCATATCTGAATGAGGATCTAGTATACATTCCTTCATTTAGATTGTAGACGATGTATTATGATGGCTAGGTGGAGCAATGTCTCCATTCTCTGGGTAGCTTAATGTTTCTTGGTGCAGCCTCCTGTATATTTGATCTTTGGTCGTTTATTAATGTCTCAACATTCTTTGTTTGATAATCTATATCCCTGTTACTCTCTTCATGATGTTGAGGAGGGTCTTTTTATAGAGTCTTCTGTTCACTCTAATTTTGGATTTCTTCTCTATTAGGAGGATGGAATTTGCTTCAACTTTTATCAGCAATTCTAATGGGGCAGAAGCTACTTTCTATGTTCTCTTCTTTTCCTTTATTTGTTATATTTGGTATTGGCTACTAATTTCTTGATTGATTTTATCTTGAAATGTTCTCGTTTTCATTTGTATACACTATTCTTCTCAAGACAAGATTAGTTTCATCAAATGCCATATACATAGATTCTTCTACAACCATAGTTTTTTTTTTATACACTCTATATACTTTGCTAGTTGTAGAATATCTTAAGAATATGCTCTTGTCACTTCTTGTATTAAATTTGCTCAAGTTGTCTTTTCCAGTATTATGAATAAAACATTTACAATCAAATGCATGAAAATAACTAAGGTTTTTTGTCTTCCTATAACTCATATGGAATCTTTTTAAAGATTGGTCTAATAAGGTAACAATTCAAGATATAACAAGTAGTATTTATGCCTTTAGCCTGAAAGTATTTAGGAAAATCATTATTAATGAGCATGGTTCTAGCCATATCCTAGAGAGTTTGGTTTTTCCTTTCTACAACTCCATTATGTTATAAGGTTCTTAGAGAAAAAAAATTATTACTGAAGTCCTACTCATCATAAAAATTTTCAAATAGTTTGTTTTCAAACTTTTCACCATAATCATTCCAAATACTAGAAATTAGGCACCCTTATTCTCTTTATACTTTTTTTGTAAAAAACTACAAAAGTCTTAAACATTTCATCCTTATGTGAAAGAAAGAGAACCCAAATAAATATAGAGGAGTCATCAATAATAACAAATGCATAGCTTTTTCCTACCAAAACTTTGAATTTGCATTGGACCAAAGAGATTCATATGTAATAATTGGAATGACCTAGAAGAGGAGACAAAATCCCTTAGTTTAGAAGAAGATCTTACTTGTTTTTCCAATTGGCATACATCATATAAGTGATCATTTTCAAAATTTAGCTTTGGAAGACTTTTCACAAGATTAAACTTATATAATTTAGATATAATATGCATACTTGCAGGGCCAAGCTTTCAATACCATAACTAAGGATCATTACAAATAGAAAAAAGATGAGATATTCTTGGAACTCAAATTTTTTAAGCTAAGAATGTAAATATTTTTAAATCTTTGACCTATAAGTAAGGCTTTGTTATCATTGAAGATAGTGCAATGCATGGGTTCAAATATTACTCTACAACCTATATCACAAAGTTAACTTATACTAAGAAAATTATATTTCAGACCAATAATAAGACAAACATTATCTAAGCAGCAATTTTTAGTTAATTCCATTTTACCTACAATAAAAAAGCTTTTCCTCCATCATCCAACGTGTCAAATCCTTCTTGTGAAAGATAGAAGTTGTGATGGGTCTCCAGCTATGTGTTTGGAATAGCCACTATCTAAAAAGAAATTATTGTTTTGATATCTTTCCTTTCATGCATATTTGTAAATATTCCAGCATTTCTTAGGTACCCAAACCTTTTTAAATCCTTTCAAATTAGTTTTATCCTTTACAGTTCCTTTTGAAACCTAGACTAGATTTGCCTTTTTAAACTTACATTTATGATATATATGACCATTCTTATTACAGAATGAACTAGAGGTGGATAAGGTTGACTTAGCAAAGAAATTTCTATATAGTTTTACATCTTCTTTTCTTTCATATCCTTCTCCTGATTTATCAAGCATACATTTCTGTTGCCTAATAGCATATTCAAATTTTCTTTTCCTTTTAGAAAATTTGCTAAATCTTTTATTAAACTAGCAACTTATTGTTTTAAATTTTTATTTTTTGCAAGAGATAATTCTAATTTAAATTCAAGCATATGAACATTCTTTTCAAATTTGGAGTTTATTTGAAGTTGATCCTTATATTTAGAAAATATATTTATGAAATTAGTAAGAAGCTCATTAAATGTTTCATTTAGTTCAACATAAGAAAGAGTGTTTTTATTTGGTACCTCACTATCTTCTAAAGCCATAAACTATATATTAGCTATCTCTTATTCCAGTTCTTCCTCATTTGCTCCATGCTACCATAGGCTTTTTCTTCCATAAGATTCGATGGGTTTCTTCTTTACATATGGACACTTTGATCTGATGTGTCCACTTTTATCACATTTGTAGCATGTGATTGTAGCTTTCCTTGATTCCTCCTTTTTGTAGTTGTTAATGTGTTTCCTTTATTTTTCTAGAGCTTCTTTTTCCTCTTAGTATATTTTTCTAGCCTTCTTGAGAAGAAGACTATATCTTGTACATCCAACTTTCCTTCATCTTCTTCTGCAAAGGCTTTTTCAATGGTAGTAGCCTTTAAAGCAATTGACTTTCTTCTTTGCTCCAACATGTGTCTTTTGAGATGATTCTTTTTATAGCAATAAGTATATCTTGAAGTTCATCGTAAAAGAGTGCTCAAAGATTTTCACTTTTGATAGAGTCCACCTTGGATTACCATTTTTATGAAAGACTTTTGAGGATTTTGTGAATAAGATCAAGATCAATATATTTTCTTTGTTAAGAGCATTTAGATCCCCTACAAAGTTTAGTGAATTAGTTGTACATTTTTTCAATATCTTCATCTTTTTTCATGTGGAAGAATCTGTACTTGTACACAAGCACATTTAGACTACTCTCTTTAACCTTGGAGGTTTCTTCATGTGTAACTATAAGATTCTCCCACATTTCTTTAGTAGTTTCATAACTTGATATCTTGTCATACTCTAGTCCACTAATAACACAGAATAAAATGTTCCTTGTACGATCATTACATTGGACCAATTTTAGATCACCTTCTATCTATTCACTTCTAAGCTTGTCTGTAATAGCTTTAGTGGTCAAATCCACTTTTATGGCATCTTTTGACCTTTCTCAATGACTTCCTATACTAGATAATTAGTAGAATGAATGTATATTTTCATTATATCTTTTCTAGTGTGAAAAATGCTTTCTTGTGAAATATAGTGATCTAAAAATTGAGATCCCTCCTAGAAGGGTGCTCCTTCAAGAATGTGAGTATTCATTTTTTGAAACAACAAAAAGGACCTTTTCTCTTGGCTGTTAAGCACAAAAATAAGTGAGAATAGCTTTCATACCAATTAATAATCACATCTAGAAGAGATAAATAGGTGTGATATGTAGAAAATTAGATTACATAAAATTTTGTTGATTTGAAAATGGAGGAAGCACAAAGTGGAGCAAGTAAATACTTAATGAAGTAGGCAAGCAATGATTAGATGAAGTAAGAAAATATAGATAAAAATACTTATAATATGTAGGTGGAGTGAACTTACAATGAAGTGGAATGAATAGCTAAAAATTGAACATAAAGCATGTTGAATAAGAGTAGAGCATGCAAATAGTAATATAATGGAGCGAGCTTACTATGAATAAGTGGAGCAAATTTATGCTTCCAGATAAAGTGAACTATGATATTTTTTATGGAGTCACTAACTATAAGTGGAAGGTCCTTCAATAGTGGAGGAAGCAAGTAATGCAAAAAGTAAACAAGATAAAAGAGGAGAGAAACAAACAGCAACTTTATCCTAATTCAGCCCCTCAAACCTACATTTGGTCCCCTTAAACTTTAAGGGGTTTCTTTTCAATCTTCTTGAAAAATATTACAGCTAAGATGGTTTTCATGTTCTCACCACCAACATAGGTCTTACAATTTCACCTTAAACTCTTTATAGAATTTTCTACAATTCACCCTCAACTAGGTATCTCAACCAAAGATTTATAATAGTGAATCAAAAGAAGGAATTTTCCTTTACACCAAGGTTCACTCTTAGCCCAAAGATGCTTTAAACAAGATAATAAAACTCGAGACTAGGAATATGAATTTTCTTTTTCTAACACAAAGCTTATAATGAATTTCAAAGATGGTTCTTGTTATACAACATTTGGATCTCTTGTGTATTTATATATCTTCAGTTGCTCCTAGCCATTAGAGATAACTCAATAGTGGTAAAGGCTTTTGGCTATAGCAAGGAAGGCATGTTTCTAATATTCACAAGTTTTCACTTTTACAACTACTGGTCATATATACGATTCTTCCCATACAACTCATTTTGTCTAATCATGATAAATGTTATTAATTCTCAATTCATGGATTAGAGAAAAAGTTATCATCTTTATATATAGCAAAGACAATTATAGTAGAGAGAAGCAAAAGAAAAAAGTTTTCATGCTATCTTTACATTTTACTTGAACATAAGTAATCCATTTTTGTCAAATATTCATTATAGTTTTTGTTTTCAAATAATAATGTTACAGACATGGGCCAACAACAAATGGACTTTTACATAAATGTATTTTGGCTTTTGTTATCATCAAAATCAAGGGTCTAACCTTGGGCCAAAGTAAAGTGCCTAGACTTTGAGAAGCAAGCCCATTTGCAAATGGGTTATTTCCTAACCTAGTCTTTCAAGCGCAGCCTTATAAATTATTCTAACAACCTATATGAAATATAATTATTTTTTGGTGTGTTCTTATATTCATTGCTTGTTGTTAGGAACAAAGGGCTAGCTAGTCTAGAGGGTAGGAAGATGGGGAGGAGACAAAAGTGTAGTGTGTTTTGTGCTTGTGATTTGGCATCCAAATTCTCAAGACTATTAGGAGGATTGCTCCAATAGCTTTATTATTTTCTAAAATGGTTTGGTTGGCCCGTAAGGCATAACTTATAGCGTAGCTAGATTCAGTACCTAAGCTTGAGTAGTGTTGGACTAAAAAGTTTTATATATATATATATATATATATATATATAGGGATAACCTTATGTTTTTGGAAATATCGACCAAGTAATCATATGAATCATCCAAATTAATTTAAATGGTCTAGATCTATTTTTTTTAATTTTTTATAATATTAAATATTTTATTTTCTTAAATTTACAATTAAAAGACCATTTTTATTTTATATTCTATTGTCTTTAAAAAATTTTAAAAATAAAAAAATAAATTTAGACGATCCCTGTCATCTTTTACGTCACTGGAGAGAGGGGGCATAGGAAAAGAACCAATTTGATGGACAAACGCTATGAACCAACATTATCGGTATAAGCAGCTCGTCTTAGTCTCCATACTGCTTGGTTGAAATATTGAAATTTGTCTATCTAAATGATATTGAAGATCATTTTAGTATCTAAATAAATGTGGCTTATCTTTTTAGAATTTAAGGAAATTGTCTGGCTATGATCCCTGCACGGAAAAATATGCTGAGATCTACTACAATAGACCAGATGTTCAAAAAGCCCTCCATGCTAACAAAACAGGCATTCCTTACAAGTGGACTGCTTGCAGGTGATCAAATCCTAAATTTCAATATAAATACGTTGTTCTTATTTAATCATTCTTTAATATAAGTTAAGTTCTTATTCATTTGATACAGTGCGGTTTTGAACCGAAACTGGCATGATGCAGATGACTCTATTCTTCCAATTTATAGAGAGTTGATAGCTCATGGAGTAAGAGTTTGGGTTTTCAGGTTTGTATGTTGCTTTTTTTCTTCTCCTTTGACGAAGAAATGCTCATTAAATTGCAAAACAACAACAACAACAATATAATAATCGATTGGGCCGGTTAATTCGATCAAGAAAAAAAAAAAGGCTTGTTAGATAATATATCTAATTATTTGGTGGCACATTCTAACTATAAATCGTGCTTTTTTTTTGGTGCACTAATATAGTGGGGACGTAGACTCAGTGGTGCCAGTTACAGCAACTAGGTATTCCCTTGCACAGCTGAAGTTAGTAACCAAACTCCCATGGTACCCTTGGTATGTCAAGAATCAGGTGAGTGAAGATCCTATTGAAATATATATACTATACTAGAGTGCCTCTTTTCTATCCAATTTCCAGAAAGGTTCATTTTTTTTCCTTCATTTATAAATGGAAAATTCAATTAATATCAAAATACATATGAGAAGTACGATAATATGGACGCAACCACAACGTTGAGACAAATACTATGACTCAATAAAATTTGAAATGTCAAGGTATCTAAAATATCATCTTGTGTCTAATTCATACTTTATAGAGCCAATAATAATAAACTAAATATAGTATGGAATTGAATGAGAAGGTTGGAGGGTGGACAGAGGTATATGAAGGGCTTACATTTGCCACTGTGAGAGGAGCAGGTCATGAAGTTCCACTGTTCAAGCCCAGGGCAGCCCTTCAATTGTTCAAATCATTTCTTTCAGGGAAGCCTCTTCCAAAGTACTAGAAAGGAAAAGGAGGAGGAGGAGAAGAAGAAGAAACCAATAAACGAAAAAGGAAAGCAATGGTATACCCAATATATATAGATGCTAATTTTTACTGAATTACGATAATAATTGTTCCAAAGCAAAGAATTAGCTTTATGTAATTTTTTTGTTGTTAACAAATAAAAAGAGAGAGAGTTTGATTCTACATTAGAAAAAGAACAAATGTAAGATGCTAACATTAGAAAAAGAACAAATGTGAGATGCTAATTTGTAAACATTCATTTGTTCTTGATCTCTATGTTGGTCATAAAATGAAGTGGAATTTAACAAAGAATAAATTCATACTAGGCGTTTGCTGTGAGGGCAAGAAAAGAAGAGAGAGGAAAAGTTTTCAAAATTTTTGGAGTGTAATGTTTATTATACTTTTATTATTATTATTCAATAGAATTTGCTTCCTCTTTTTATTATTATTATTTTAAATAGGAACACAAGTATCATCTTTCATTAATTATATTCACTGTTTTGTTTTTCTCTTTTCATTTAATTCCTTCTTTTCCGCCATGCCAACTGTGGTTTTCAAATATCTTGGTATCCCCACCCCAAAAAAAAATACCGTACATATTATGTCTTTTTTCTTAATGTGTACTGAAATTTTTTTAAATAAAATTTAAAAAAATGAACTACATATCTCATTTCCTGTCAACAACTCTAAATATCAGTGTGGATCTAAACTAAATGTGCGTGTGTAATAGGACCTATATCCCATCTAGTACTATAGGAGATCTATTTCCATAGACGGATGTAAGGGGAGCTAAGGTAGTACCCCACCCCGCTGGGTGGGGCCACCCCTTCCTCTCACCATTGGAAGTTTTTATGTAATACCGTTGAAAATTTGCTAGAATGGGGAGAAGCAATGGGTAGGGTTTTCCATGATTAGTGGATTCTTTTATTTCAAGCTTCTATCAAGTGAAAGTATTAAAGGTATTGGTCTTTGGCCCATTGCTTTATCATTTGCAATTTTCTAAGTTTTTTTATATAAAAAATTTTAAGAAGCCTTAGAAATCACAACGAAGTTAGCATAAGGGAAAGGAAGTAATGAAAAATCATTAAAATAATTATTTTATGGAATTGAATTTAGTAAGATATTTATTTTAATAAATTTTTACTAATTTATCATATAAATCTTAAATACAAAAAAAAACACATTTTGTTTTAAATATAATCAAATTATTGGCTCTTAATTTAACTTTGAATCAAGAGATAGATAAAGGTTATTCAATGTTGATTATATTTTTGATTTAGAGGTAAGATTTTATCTTAATGATTTTATTAAATAAGAGATTGCATCTCAAGATACAAACACAATATTATGAACTTGATACCACTCAACATCTTTATTTCAAAATTTGTTAGTAATCTCCCAATTATGTTAAAGATTGAAGAAAACAAGAAAATATGATACGTAATATTTAATTAATTGTTCATTTTGCCTATTATTGACTATTTTGGTTTTAATTGCAACAAGTAAGGTTATTTTCAGCCATAAACGTCATAAAAAATAAGCTTGGAATAAGGTGGAAATAATTTTCTTGTAGATTATATGATTAGTTATATTAAAAAATAAATTGTTAAAAGGTTTAACAAAAATATGAATTTTATGACATGAAAAAAATATTGTATTGAGCTTCTTTAAATTACAAAAAGATCTGTTACATATATATTTTTAATTTAAAATTTTTATATATTTACGCATGTTAACCTTTTTTTTAACTTTTACCTCTCTAATAATTTAATTCTAAATTTATCCCTATCTGTTGACGAGGGTAGGATTGACTTGAATAATAAACTTCCGAGTTATTGTTAGTGTGCCTAACTAGACTCTCTAGTTTAGTTAATGGAGCCTTGATTTCCGCTGCCCACTCATGCCACGGCCTCAATCTCATTTCCAATTTCTACTTGGCCGCTTTTTCAAGTTGTCTCTGCAATATTCATGTATAAGTAGTATTTTGGCCTGTATCTTTGTTCAACTGCTTTAATGTTTCGTACTTATATTGCATGAAATCAAACATGAAAAGATTGATATTTCCACTTCTCACTTTAACATTTACAAAATGGAAAAAAAAATCGATGTCATTAACTGTGAGTTAGAGGCTTGGATAATTTATGAAAAAAATTACTAATTTAATTTTTCGTGCCAATATATTACTTAAAAAAAAATGAAAGAAGCCAAAAAAAAATACTGATATGAAATTGCTAGAATTCAAAACATGTATGTGAAAACATTATATTGATATGGAATTGCTAGTATTCAAAACATGTATGTGACAAAGTCATAATGTCTTCACAGTAAGATTAATTATTTGTGTAAAGAACTTTATTAATTAATACTAAAATTTGAAGTGATGCAATTCCATTTTTTTTTTATATTTAAACTTTGATAAACTTTGAAGTTTCCATCCAAATACACCAATCTTTCGCGAGCCCGCATGTAATTTGGACTTTTGGCACCGAACGCTTTCGATGTGAGCTAGTGGTACTTACATTTTCAATGCGATTTATAAGAAACGTGTACGATCCAACCATCCAATATGATTCAACTCTAAAATTGTCATCCATTCAATCCCCATCAAACGATGACTTTTGTTTTCTTTTTTCTTCAAAAGTCTAAGTTGAAATTTCATTTATTAATTTTACTAAAAGTTCAAAGTTGACAAATTAAAATTTGAGAAAATATACTTTTTGATTTTCAAAAAAATATATGTTTTAATGATTTGATCTCTAAATTTTAAAAGCAAATAATTCAGTTTATAAAAATTTTAAACTCGCTGTTCATTATTTTTTATTAGTAAAAAATTAAGACATATATATATATATATATATATATATATATATATATATATATATATATATATATATATATATTGTAAAAACAAATAAATACAAGCCAAATATTTTAAGAATTAAATTATATACTTTTAAGATTTTAAAATTAAATGATCGAAATTATATATCTTTTTAAGGACTAAAAAGTGCTTTTTCACTTGAAATTTTATTAACCTGTTTTGTCGATTTATATTATAAAATTCATCCCCTCCAAGGTGATTGGCAAAAAAAAAAAAAAAGGTGGCTCCTTCATCCCGTCTCAGCTAAAGAAGTTAAGAAAACTGCCTTTTCCATCGAATCCTCTAACACCACTGGTGATTATGGCTTTGCAGGTCCTTTCTTAAGATCTTTCTGAGACATTATAGGTAATAATTATTTTACGACCATAGTTTCTTTCTTAATTCAAAGAAATTATTGCATATAACATCAATCACATTCTCATGGCCTTGATCCCGATGACTAACATTTTTCAAAGTATATATGGCTCACGTAAGACTCATCAGTCTATGCACGATACCGTATAAGATTCCCTCTAAAGTCTTTATTTATTTATTCTTAAAAAGGAATTATGCATTATTTTAAGACTAAGGAGAATGGGAACATTCATGGGATGGCCCTCCAGCTAATTATGAGTAAAGCATATGACTGGAAGTTTTTAAAAATCATCAACTTAGTTTCAGTAAGGACTGGGCAGACATCATTATTCAGTAGATTTGTTCTAAAATAATTTTAAGTACTGATAAAAATATAAAAAATCGATTTTATTTTTAGGCCTACAAGAGGTATCTGCCAAAGGGGACCCATTGGCTCCGTACCTCTCCCCCTTCTGTGCCGAAATATTATCTTTTTTGTTGAAATATATATATATATATATATATATATATATATATATATATATATATATATATATATATATAAAAGCTCAGTAACTCTCTTGTAGGTATCAAGATCTCACAGCTCAATCCACTAGTTGAAAAATACAATTGAAGGGGATGAATAGATATTTTGTACTAAAAATAAATTCAATGTAATTTTAACTTTAAAACTGGATTAAGATATTTAATTTAATAATTTCAATTGAAGAAGCAGATATTCATTTAGTTTAAGTACTGATAAAAATATAAAAATAAGTTTTAGTATAGCAAGTAAGTTTCAGTTAATAGAAACAAGAATCAGTTGCTAAAATCTGGTGTAGTTAAAAATAGAGATAAAAATGTGTGTGTGAGAGACAGAGATGAGAAGGAGGAGGAGGAGGAGGCAGCACCAAAATTTATCTCAGTTTACATCCTTATTCTGCGTTCAATTCCATTAAACTTGAAAAATTTTCTTTCACTCAAATCAATTATTACAGGAGATAGTTTTTTTGCTAATACTTACCATCAACAGTTTACAAAAGATAAAGTTTTATTTAAACTTACTCAAAATTTACAATACTAAGGTTTTACATAAACTCATTCAAAATTTTTAAATATATGAATAAATTTTAAGAACCTTTATCAATAAAAGATTACAGATAAATCAAATTAGAAGCTCTTTCTTAGCAAGATAATATTAGATACTAAGTTCAATAATAAAGAGAATAGGAATAAAAGCTTTACAAAATTCTAGCTTTCTTTTCTTACAAAATTTCCTCCACCTTCTAATGTTCAAAGCTTTGTAAATATATATTCTTAGAAAAATAGCCGTTGATAAAGCTAAGAGGACGCTCCCTTTCTTCTTCCTTTGATGCTGGCTTTTCTTGATTTCCTCAATATGGAGGCTCCAAGAATATTTCATCAAGCTTTTGGTCTTGAAGCTATAAATAGCCATCGATAAATTTCATCTTTTCTCCACCTCTTTTTGTTTGACAAATATGATTTTTATTTATAAAAAAAAAGTTTCCTTGCTTCTTTTCTGCAGTACACTAGATATGGAAACTAGAATGAAGACTAGAGAAGCTTTTCTTCCATATCTCAATAAATGCTCTTGTTGTCATTTGATATGAGTGAAGCAATATTAAGTATTTTATTACTTTCTCTTGCTTGATTCCTTTGACAAAGAAAGCTAGAAATGGGGGCAAGATGAAGACCAATTTTTCATACTTTTTTTTTATCTCATTAAATGCTCTCACTTGGCCATTGAGAAGGGAGAGGCTTTAAGACATATCCTCACTGCTTCTTCCCATGCCATGGACATTCAGCTCTTTTGTGACCTTGCTTAACACATTCAAAGCATGTAACATCATTTTTATGTTGTTCTTCCTTTGTAAGCTCTTTGTTTGATGATTGTGCCAATTGCTTCCTTCTATATTGATTTTTCATTTTCAAATGCCTTGCAATTTTTCCAGTGAGGAGATCCAAGTCGTTGTAATCAAGCATGTTGTCTCCCTCGTCATGTTCTCTTTCTTCTAGTTGAGCGATATTGCTTGCTGCCTTGAAACCTTGCTTCTTCATTTTCTCTCCTAGTTCATGCCTCTTGAGATAAGTTTTTTCATAATCAATGAAAATGCCTATTAACTCATCATATGTGTGGACATTAATTTTTCCACTTTCAAGGGTGTTACCCTTTGATTGTCAAGGTTAGTGAAAAAGTCCCGTGAAACGAGACATATCGCCAGTAATTAGTTAATTGGTTTTTGAATTGCAAAACCATATTGCATTTTTGAGACAGAGAATGTAGCTTAGTCTAGTTGCTATTAAGTATTTGATTATGGTATTTCAAAATATGCACACAATTCAGTACGCATCACACGATGCGGTTCAGGGTAAAAAATTGTTATTGTTATTGATAGTTACCAAGTTCAAAATTTGAGAGATAAGTCATAATACAAATAAAACTGATTATTGTACTTCAGGTTTTTTTTTCTTTGGCTTTTAAAATCATCTCGTGAGGAGAAATTAAATTGAAAATCTTTTGTCAATTATTAAGCCATAGCTTTAATTTTAAATAAAAATGAAGACAGTTAAGTGAATAAGGATTTAGTTGAAGTGTTAGATTTAAGTTAGGGTTAGACTATTTTTATATTTTTGGGAATTTACTGTGTCAGATATAACATATATTCTAAGTTGATTTCGGAACATCTGATATGCACTCGATGGATATCAATAATGAGGGTGAGAAGGATGGTTTGGCTTCTCTATCGTATTTAATCCTTGGCAGGTATATATTTTAGGAGAAAGAACAACAGATCAACCAAATAAATAAATAAATATGGAGGCTATATGATGTAGTTGAAAACAAGATGTTTGCATAGGATCCTGTGCACAGCATTTGGTCGTTTGATCCCGTATTTAAAATAATTACATTTTTTCCTCATTATTTATAGTTATAATATTTACAGTTTGTTTTTATCTAATTATGTTTATGAACAAATCTAACAAGAGCGGGAATTATATGTGATTATGTTATACTTTAAAAATGGCCAATGTAATTTAAACTATATATTCTACTTCTTGGGTGTGATAAATAAACTCGATTAGCTCATTCACTTTAAGATGTAGTTATTAAATGTAATACCTGATGTGATATATAATGGGAATATGCTAGACTCTAATACTCTTCAAATGTCACAACAATTACTTAAAAAATTATTAACAAATGTACTTTATAATAAATTTTATATTGATAAGTACTCGAACTTGCATCAAATCTCCCTCCTCATCTAGTCTAAATAGGTGTGACAGTTTACTAATGTTCGAGCGTAAATCATGGAATATTCTGGAAGAAGGACATATATACCATTGTCAAATGGCTCCCATTTGAAAAACTGAACTTACAAAGTAATCCTCTACGGGGGGCTTACAAACGAGATATTTAATTTTTTTTTTAAAATTGTAAGTAAGAGAACTTTTTTATTCAATTTATGCATCAATTATGATTAAGTTGTTCTTTAAATGATTTTAAAGATGCAACCCACATTGACTTGATATATTCCTTAAGCATTTAAAGGTGTCTTACCTCACTTCTTTAAAACTCACTTATTCACTTTCTCTACTTCACCCAATTTTTTTTTTTTTTTTTTGTGATAAGCACTCTTAACATGTGTAGATCCACCCTAATGATGGGACGATTATCTCAAATGTTCGAGCATAACTATTTTCCGTCATATGTTCAATTCATCAAACATTACATATTATAACAATTATAGTACAATATTTTTTTAAAAAAATATTGTAAGGGTATATTTAAAATTATCTATATGGATTAACTTAGCTTACCCTAATTTGTGTTTGTAGATTTATAGAAGGGATAAAATTTAAGTATAGTTATTAAGTATTTGTTATCAAAATTTTCAATAAAAATATAATAAGTGAATTTATACTTCTCAACCATCACATAACTGAGTGTTTCAAAATAAGGGTTGTGCTCCGTAAAGCTCAAGCGCTCGGACTTTTTGGCCATTGAATTGCATCCGTTCTTATAACTTCATCAATTAAGGTTTGTAACTTATGGGCTGTTTTACATATAACAATCCAACAGCTAAAAGACTTTAATGCTTTTTGTAGTTCAACCTTTCAAAAAATTTTTGTAGCTCAACCTTTCAAAAAAATTTTGTAGTTATTTAAAAACCTAATAACAAATATTTTTTAAACGTTAAGTATGATCGCTATGAAAAGTAAATCAGGTCATATCTTGGGAATAATAACGAAAATTGGTTTGGATCGAAGCAATCAACGATAAATAATCCTGCGAAACAATACTGCATCAACAAAATGGTAAAAACCAACGCTTGTCAAGCCTGTAATCAACTAGGCATTAGTCTTTACTGTCCTTTCAATTGGTGGATTTTGATTTGCATAACTACAAAGTGTCATCCAGCCAAAAAGAACACAATAAAGCGCATTTTGTAAACTTTAAACCGCATCTTCTGGTAAATTCTTGACCAAATTCTCATTTTATTACCTCTTTTTATCCTTTTTTTGTCTCCATCAGAAATGATGTCACATAATTTGTAGGTGGCTTAAAAAAAAAGTGTACAAATTATGCAGTGTCCCCCAAAAAAAATTGCAAACAAGAAACGAAAAGAAAACTTGTCCAAGAAATCTTAGCATGTTTGAATGAACTTTTAAAAAAAGCAAACAATAGTTTGTAGGGAGTAAACCATGTTTTATAAGAAACAACAAATAACTGCTTCTACATAAATGTAATTTGTAACTGAGTTTTTAAACACACCATCTGTCAATCCCACAAGAAATAATTGATGAAGTAAAAAGCAAATAGAGCTTTGGTTGTTGAAGTGTTTACACGAGGGAAGACCATTTCTTATGATTCATACCATTTTCTTTTCCAAATAAACCGCGTCCGAAAATAGATAAGATATAAAATGATGGTATGTAAATAATATAAAAAATAACTAAATATAATTTATTTATTTTAAATATAATTATAAAAAAGTATGACTAATTATGAATAAAGTAATACTTTTAGCATTGTTTTGTACAAATTAACTGATTAGATTGAGTTTGATTTAATATAATTTAAACTACCATTCAAACTTATATACAAAGGGCATCTAACAGTTAATGCATTAATTAGGGAGGTCAAAGTCACAAAACCAGACTAGGAAACGAAAAATTAATAATCGTAACAAGTTGGTGCGACATGGGTCAGTGTGAGATTGAGATTGGTCGTGGAAAATCGTAGCCCACACTGCTTTAAATTTTTATTTTAAAATCTGGCTAGGATTTTTAAAGCCCTAAAAAATCGGTTGCTTTTTTTTTTTTAACCAACAAATAATTTGTTGCTTTATTCATTCTTCCTGTAGTTAAAAAAGTCAATACACCGTACAGTTCTCTATTTCTCTTTATTGCTCTCGTCGGCACCACAAAGATCTTACTGAAATTCACGGTGTGTTCTGCATCTTCTACTTGTTCTCTGGGAAGTTTATCTGGGAACGTTCGGTTGCTCAAGATTGAAATCCTGGAGGTAGAGAGGTAGGTTATAACAATCCTCTTCTTGCTTCTCTTATTGTTCTTGTTTCAGTTCTGGATTTTGAACATGGGTATCTGCTCTTTATTGTAATCGGTTTTGTTGTGCATCTTTGAGAGCCATGGTTTTTGTTTTTGCGCAAGCATAATAGGCTTATCCTGCTAAAATTATTCTGGTGAGTTCCTAGTTATAGCGGGCAAGTGGAGGATTTCAAGATCTGGGTTCAATCTGAACATTGGAATTGGAAAAGGTATAATTGTATTTCTTTATAAATTGGTTGTTTTTTGGGGTCTGTTTCTCTATGGCCATAGAGGAGTCTGAGCCTGTGATTCCGGAGCTAGAAAGAGAGGAAAACTTAATTGCTGCAGCAAGACATCTCGTGAAGGCACTGGGATCAAATAAGACCCTCACTAGTGATGCCAAAAAGATTTTGGCAGATCTTGGCAATCAATTGTCCTCCATCACCAAATCCAGTGAGAGGGAGGAAGGGAAGGATGGGAAAGGAGGAGAGGAGGAGGAAGGGGGAGTTAGCGTGATCGGAAGTAGGCTTAATGCCATTCAGGAGAAAATAATGAGATGGGAGGAAGATCATTCTATGATTTGGGAGCCAGGACAAGAAGAGGCATCTGAATATATGAATGCTGCAGATGAGGCTCGCCAGTTGATTGAAAGGTTGGAGAGTATGCATTTGACCAAAGAGGATCAAGAGTACAAGTTTCTGCTAATGGCTTGCAGTGTTCTTCAGACAGCTATGGCACGGCTTGAGGAGGAGTTCAAGAACTTGCTAATCCAGAACAGGCAGCCTTTTGAGCGAGAATATGTCTCCTTTCGGTCCAGTGAAGAGGATGCCACTGATGAAAGCTCTATAGTCTCCTTAGGTGATGAGTCGGTTGAAGAATCGCTCCGAAGAGACAGCGTCAGCAGAGCATCAGAGGAGCACATCATTGATTTAGTCCATCCAGAAGTGGTCCAGGATATCAGATGCATTGCAAACTTAATGTTTGCTGCAAACTATGACCAGGAATGTTCCCATGCCTATACCATTGTTCGAAGGGATGCCTTAGACGAGTGTCTGTGCATTCTTGAAATGGAAAGACTGAGCATTGAGGATGTTTTGAGAATGGAGTGGGGTAGTTTGAACTCCAAAATCAAACGATGGATTTGGGCTGTGAAAATCTTTGTTAGGGTGTATCTTGCAAGCGAGAGGTGGCTCAGTGACCAGATTTTCGGGGAGGGAGAAACCAGTCTGACCTGTTTTGTTGGAGCATCAAAGGCTTCAATATTGCAGCTTCTGAATTTTGGTGAAGCCATGTCCATTGGCCCCCACCAACCTGAGAAATTATTTCGTATTCTTGACATGTACGAGGTTCTGGCAGATCTTTTGCCGGACATAGATGCTTTGTATTCAGATGAGGTTGGTTCCTTTGTTAGAACTGAGTGTCATGAGGTTCTAAAGAGATTAGGCGATTGTGTGAGGACAACATTTCTTGAATTTGAAAATGCCATTGCATCAAATGCATCATCAACCCCTTTCGTAGGTGGTGGGATTCATCCCTTGACCAGATATGTCATGAACTATATTAGGACTCTCACTGATTATGGTGACACTCTTAATCTGCTTCTGAAGGACCGAGAGGAAGAGGATGCCATTTCACTGTCACCCGACATGAGCCCAGATACATTAGAGGATAGCAAAATTCAGGAGTCTCCGCCTAGAGTTTCCTCAATGGCCCTCCACTTCCGATCAGTCGCTTCAATCTTGGAGTGCAACCTTGATGAGAAGTCCAAGTTATACAAGGAAGCTTCCTTGCAGCACTTGTTCTTAATGAACAATATACATTATATGGCTCAAAAGGTTAAAGGGTCTGAACTTAGGCTCATTTATGGAGATGAATGGATTCGAAAGCGCAACTGGAAGTTTCAGCAGCATGCATTGAATTACGAGAGAGCTAGTTGGAGTTCGATTCTCTCGTTGCTTAAGGATGAGGGAATTCAAATGCCGGGTACAAATTCTATCTCAAAAAATCTTCTTAAGGAGAGGTTACGGGGCTTCTACCTTGCCTTTGAGGATGTTTACAGGATCCAAACAGCTTGGACAATCCCAGATCTTCAGCTACGCGAAGACTTACGGATCTCTATATCTCTCAAAGTAATTCAAGCTTACAGGACATTCGTAGGGAGGCATAATAGTTACATAAGTGACAAACACATCAAATACAATGCTGATGATTTACAAAATTACCTTTTGGATTTCTTTGAGGGATCTCCAAAATCGTTGCCAAATCCCCACAGGAGATGATAACATATAGGCAGAAGTAGAACAATTCTGTTCTTTAACAAAGCCTCGTACACTCTCACAAACAGGTTAGGTTCCATGGCAAAACCTGCTAGTTCCACTTGGTCCATTGTGTGTATTTCATGTTTGGAAAGGTTTCAGTTGTGCTCCTTTTTATATCTTGTCTTCTTTATATTACTCAAAATTTCAATGAAATAGAAGTAACATTGTAATATGTCTGTGCCTCTTTCTGTGAAATATTACTGTGTCCAGGAGAACTAAATCTAAAAAGACGTGGTTATCATCTTTAATATCCTGCTGAGGGATATTTGGATGCGTTTGTGAGGAGCTGAGTCCAAAGTTTAAGGCGAAGTTAGACCTAGAGTTAAAATAAACTAGTAGTCCAAAGTATTATCAGAAGTGGGTCATTTTGAGAAGTATTTTAATATGCTTGCTTATATGTTTGGTGTATCAATTTTTTGTACATCGGTCAAAGAACTTGTCAAGTTCAAACTCTCTTGCAATTGCCCACCTGCGCAGGGTTTTAACTTGCAGAGTACTTCAGGCTTGAATTGTCGTAAATGTAATAAGACCATAAACCAAATCAAATAGCCCTCGAGCGTTTGACTCAGCTGAAAGGTCCTCAAAGAAAGTACAAGTCAAACATGTGGAAAAAGATATTTTTAATAATGGTAGAAATGTCATTTGATAGAGGCAAGCTAATACTTTAACTTGACAAAGTGGAGTTTTAAAAAAGAAAAAAATTACAATGGAAGACTCATGTCATCAAATATTTATAACGAAAGATCTTAAAAATTAAAATTATTTACAATCTGAACAAGAGTAATGGAGTGTATCTTGCATACTTATCAACCTATGTGGTATAGGTTCTATTCTTTGTCTTTTTAATAAAAAATATTTAATTCGAATATTTCAATTTTAAAGAATTTTTTAAAATTAATAATAAAATTTTTTAAAACTTGATAATAATGATAGTTTTTATTGATAATTTTAAACTTTAAAATTTTTTATTATAAATATTTGATAATATAGATCTTTTATTATAATTTTTTTAAAAAAGAATCGGGTGAAAGTGAGAGATTTAGAGACGACTTGAGATTTTTTTCGTCAGAAGCATTCACCAAGGGGACTGCAAGATAAAAGCTCAGCTAGGCCATCATTTTCAAGTGTAGTGGTATAAAACAAAAGGGGCTTCAAATTTTTTAAACTAAGTAAATATATAATGTGCAATTAAAAAGAGATAAATTAAGAATGTGAAGGCAAGCAAATTCTAACTTATAAGTTTTTTTAAAAAAGATTTTCAATATTTGTTTCTCCAACCAGCTGTTCAGGTGAGAACTCCTGCCAACTAAATGGGACTCCCGCCTTAAGAAACTAGGAGAGGCGATTTTCTAAAGATCAGCAATGGCGGTCGAGATATATTTAATGGTGAATTGAATTTGGACCTAACTCTTTGTCATGTGATGGGGACAACCCCCTTACCCCACCATTCCAAAAAATGGAATCAATCATGTTACGGAGCACCTATAAAATATGAATGCATCGACTAAAAAATTATTCTTTTCTTCTTGTTTCTTTTAATGATAAAGCGGTACGGAAGAGGGGGAAAATAAACGAAAAACAAGTGGATGAATCTGCCCACACCTCTCTACTAATTTATCCTTACGGTCAGGAATTCATTTTTTGTGTGAAAATTCTATTTTGTCCGTTAGATGAATAATTATGTCTATTAAATTATATTATTAAATTAATCAAGCGGACAAGATGGCAGTGATATCATACAACAAGAGCACCGTAGAATCCTCTTTTTTTTTTTTTTCTATAATCCTATATTATTGAGCAATCAGGTACTGTTTAAATTTTTATTTCAAATTAAAAGTTTCTGCATAATAAAATTCTATTTGTTTGTTAAAAATAATGTGATCAATTTGATACAATAAAACTCCTCGAGTCATTACAGTATTAAAAAAATTATATGATTTTATTATAATTTTATCTTTTCACAATATCAAATATTTTAGTATTAAAATATACAATTTCTTTAAAATGACATATTTTATGAAGTCGAAATGAAATTATATTTTCATAAACTAAAACGATGAAAAAAGTATAAAATACAAAATTAATAATAATTCTATCTATTGAGAACATATCAAATAAAAAAAAATTCATTAATCTAGCACATCTAAATTTGAAAACGAATTTTCTATAAGTGATTATGATATGTAATCAACAATTTTAATTGATATTGTAGGAATTCTCCTACATCTTATAATAGACGACTCTCAATGAGATAAGCCAAATTAAAGTTCTAAATTATTATTTCTGTATTCATTGTTCTATGTCAAAAAATAATTTTTTTTTAATATTGCAGTTAAGTAGTGTCTAAATTAATTTCTACTAGTTTGTCTTCATTATTGGGAGTTTATTTTTCGATAATACTGAATAATTTAAATCTTTTTTTTTTGGTTCAAGTTATGTTGTTTTAAATTATAATTTTGTTGAATTTTAAATTTAAGTGAGATATTTTTATTTGTTAAAATATGAATGGCCAGCAGTACTTAATTTTTTAATATTACAAAAGTACAATAAATATTTCCCTTTTTTGGGGACAAAATTTCCACGGGTCAAATTTTGAATGCATTTCCATGGTCTAATTTTCTTTTGTAAAATCCCAATAAAATGAAATTAATTGATTTTGAGTCCTCTTAAATATGAAATTTATAAAATATTTTTGAAGTGAGAGATACATAGAAAGAAAATTGATTTTGAATTTTTTGAAGTGTGAAACTTATAAAATACTTTTGAAATGGGAGATAGAGAAAGATAAAATTGATTTTGAATCTTTGGAAATGTGAAATTTATAAAATACATTTGAAGGGAGAGATAGAAGTGTTAAAAAAAAAAAAGTAAATGTTTCAAATTAATTAGGCCCATTTGGTATGTCAGTGAAAACTGAAGCAGAAATGGAATCCATCGGCAAAACTTGTTGGTATGCGTGTGTGACTGAAAATGGAAACTCAGAGAAAAAATGAATGCTGTACATTTTCTTTTGTATCTGGCGCTCTTTTCAGGAGTTATTTTTCAAATAAAGATATGTTGGTATTTTTATTCTTGTAACGTAAAAAACTAAAAAATTATATCGATTAAATTCAAAATTTTTAATAATATTTTTATAATATAAAAAATAATATTTATATTAAAAAATAATATTATAATTAAATATTCAATTTTCTATTTAATATTTAATAGAAATTTAATAATTAATTTAAAGAAAAAATTAACAAAAATTATTTCTTTTTGTAACCCCTAGTAAAATACTTTAGTTGAAATTTTAAACATATTTTTCAACTAAATTTTAATTAGAATTATTCGACCAATCTATCAATTAAAGATATTTAATTAAATTTTAATTAAAAAATACTTTTTTTGGATTGAATTATAATAAAAAAATTTAATTAATTAATTTTTTTAATTATTTTTTCCTTCAAAATAATTTATTACTTTATTGTATATATTTAATAATATTTAAATATATTAATAAATTAATATATATAAAATATCAAAATAAATAGATTTTTGTGAAAAATTGCCAAAAAATCATACTTTCAATGAACAAAGAGAGATCGGGGCAAGAGTTGGAAGTGACCGCTAAAAAAATGGAAATAAATAGAACATTCCCCTTCTTACAAACATATATATATATATATATATATATAAACACAATCGTCGATAATGTGACATGACAGGAATATAAGGTGTAGGTATTTTTTATTTCATTTTTTATTTTATTCTAATCTTGTCTAACTTAATAATCAAATATAAATATATTTTTTATTTTTTACTCTTATCAAACAAAATTTTTTATTATATTTACTTTATTTTTTATTTTTATCTTTATCATTCAAGAATCGACGTACCACCAACAAGGCTTTAGACAACTTGGGCTTTAGGCATACGAAATATAGATTACTACACTTGAGCAAGAAGGCCCTCTCCGGTCATTTCTCACGAGCCCCGGTTTTGACAAAAAGAAAAAAGAAAAGAGAACGCCCAGCCTTAAAGAACTGACGCCATTGGCTAACTCTTAGTGCCACGGATCGTGATCTGTGTCCACCTAATTTAGGCGAATGTTAACCGTCCATTTTCATTCTCATCGGCGGTCACTTTAGTTTTCTCTCAAAATTGGCAAAAGTTCTTCTGAAAATTTCACGATTCCCGCCTTCGTTTCCCCAAACCTCCTTCTATAACAAGCCTCTAAACCCACCTTAATTTGTCCATCGCTGATTCCCATTTTCCTTCACTTTCTCAAAAAACAAACACATTTCTCCAATACGCTTTCTCTCCCTCCGATCAACATGGCTCGAACCAAGCAGACAGCTCGCAAGTCCACCGGGGGGAAGGCACCGAGGAAGCAGCTGGCGACGAAGGCTGCTCGGAAATCCGCTCCGGCGACCGGAGGAGTGAAGAAGCCGCATCGCTTCAGGCCGGGGACAGTGGCTCTTAGGGAGATCAGAAAGTACCAGAAGAGCACGGAGCTGCTCATTAGGAAACTGCCGTTCCAAAGGCTTGTGAGAGAGATCGCACAAGATTTCAAGACCGATCTTCGATTCCAGAGCAGCGCTGTCGCTGCTCTGCAAGAGGCCGCGGAGGCGTACTTGGTCGGTCTGTTTGAGGATACAAACCTCTGTGCTATTCACGCCAAGAGGGTTACCATTATGCCCAAGGATATTCAGCTTGCTCGTAGAATTAGGGGCGAGAGGGCTTAGACGAAGCCACAATTGATAGATCTGAACTCAAATGTAATTCTATTTCTCTTTTGGATTTAAAGCGATCCATTTTCTTTCTTGGCTATTAAAGAATTTGAGTCGATGGATGGGAACTATTTACTAATATATGTCTGAGATTAATTGGTAATTAGAATTACCTTGTTCTGCTTGCAACTTTTGGATGTTCAAACCCAAACTGACGAAAACTTCACTTTTGAGATTTTGTGATCCTTACTATGACGAATGTTATATGCAATGCGTATTGGCCATTGATCAGTAGAAGTGCAGTAGAAACTGCGAAACAGATGAATTCTTTGTGCAAGAAAGGAATGGCTTGTAAGTCGGGTGCATATTCTCTCCCGTAGAGGCCGGAAAATAACGGGATCCAGTCGAAGCAATCTAAACCGTTCATGTCATCTACGATGCAGGAGAGTGTCATGTGTCCCCTTTAATAAAAACGCAGTGTTTTGAGCTGAATCCAAATTATACATGGCGGAATGTCGGAGGGGGCATTAAGGCCCGACGGAATGCACCCTCGATCTCTCCCTGTTGGAGCTTGCATCACTGTTGCTGGAGCTCAGATACTGGACATAGCCGATTCTGGAGCCTTTTCTCCCTTGTTTGGTCTCCCATTATGCAAATCAATCAGTACCCCTGCTCTCTCGCCTATCGGCACCTACAATGTTGACACTTTCTGGTCTTCCGAATTCGCTAAGAACAAAGCCTACATCGTTGCGATCGTGGATGAAGGTTTATATCTTTTTGTGTTGAAAAGGCATAAATTCTAGTTTTGTAGACTTGTATATCTGAAATCTGACTTTATCTGCTTTCTGTGATGTACAATGTGGCATGATAAGTTTTGCTCAATGGGATTCATTATATCAATTCATGGTTGGACGTTTGAAACTAGAGACTGGATATCTTTTTCTTTTTCAAAATTGAGCAAATACCTTTGTGCTACTTTACGCCTGTTTTTTGTATGAATTGATATTGTAAGCAGCACTGTAGCTGTTAACTAATGAAAAGGAATTAAAGAACATTGCAGAAAAGCTTATGCAAGAAAAATAGGATGCAAATAATGGGTCAGGGAGTAAAGCTTCCTAGAAAGAAAAGAGAAGGAGTTGGGTTTATTACTGTCCGAAGCACACGAGGCGGTAGTTTTTCTTTACGATGATAGTTTTGCTGATATAAGGAAAGAGGAATATTTAGAATTAGATGAAGATGAGTTGGTGAAACTCTTGAAAGATATATTGCAGAAACTTGTAAACAACTAGAATCTGATCGAGGTCAAAACGCGGAGGGAGTTTGGATTCAGCTTAAAACATTGCGTTTTTATTAAGGGGAACACGTGGCACTCTCCTGCATCGTAGATGATATGAACGGTTTAGATTGTTTCGACTGGATCCCGTCATTTTCTCGTCTCTACGGGAGGGAATCTGCACCCTTGTAAGCCCCCGCAAATAATTTAAAATCGTTGCATGCTATGTGAGTATATCTTTAAGAATTTGAAAATTTATTTATTAAACATTAAGTTTAAAGTCTATGTGAAAGGTTTTCTAAATTTTATTTGAGATTTTAAATTATTTTTTTAAATTTAAAATGTGGTAAAATAATTGTTTATTTTGTTTGTCTCATAAGTATTTTAATATGATAATTTGCTAACTAATAAAACTCACATAACATTTTTTCACATGTTTAGTAATATCTTATGTGGCCTTAAAAGTATTTTAGATAGGCAACAAATTGGAAATCAAATAGTCCAATTTTTTTCGTCTTTTTTCATTATCTTTCTCTCTCATCTCTTTGGGAGCTTTGTTGGAGATTATGGTAAGGAGCTCATCTTCATTGTTAAAGGATATTTGGATTTGTTGGATGCCCAAAGAACACACTTGAATAGATGGTTGGGAGATGGGAACCTGAGACTCCGTGTGAAGAATGTCACTAGCTCTATAGATTGTGTAACGTCTAATTTTTTGTAAAATATCAAAATGAGTCAGTTTTTAAAACAAGTCTCCTGAGGTGAGTTATTTAAGATCAACAAAAATTAAAATAAAATTCTAAATAATAAAAAATAAGAATTTGAGCTCTGAGTTGTTCAGAAACCTAGGTCGCAGTGATTCAAAAAATTTGTTGAAAGATCAGTCACATTTTCATAAATAAGTATAATTTTGGAAAAATACATTGGAGGATTTTTTAAATGAAAGTTTTGAGTTTTTCGGGGTTCTCAGAGGTTTTAAAAACTATAGGAAGTCTCGGGATAGTTAAAACTCCTTCGATGTAAGTTTTTCAACACCAATTGACCTGAACTTTGACCGGTTTGTTCAGGAAGGTTTTAATTCCGATTTGAATGATTCCAAAAGTATTTTACCAAATTAGAAACATAAATTTTATAATGAAAAGAATGATTCTAAAAAAGGAGGTAAAACGAAGCCAAATTGAAAATGCCATTGCGAAGGGCAAAATTGGAAACAACTTTAAAAGGGAAGCTTCTTTCTTCTTCTTTAAAGTTCACGTTCACTCTCCCTCACTTTAGACTGACATTCTTCTGCCCAAAACACAAAGGAGAATTAGAAATTTTAGGCGCACAAGGGAAGAGGCAAAAGAAGGAGAAAAGGCCAAAAAATAAGTATGAAATTCATGGATTTTCTTAGTTCTTTCTTAAGCAAAGTTATTCTCCTCCTTCCCTCTTTTCCTCTTATGGTTTTCTTGATATATTTGGTGTTGTTTTAAGGGCAGAACAAAGAGAAAAGTTTCATGTTTGGAGTGAGGCACCCAAGGAAAGTGAAAAGCAACCAAGAAAGTGCAAGAAAATAAGGTAAAACTTCTATTCTTTGGTAGCTTCTTCCTCCCCCTTCCTCTTGTACGATTTGGCCACAATGAGCCCAATTCTTAGGGGTTGTTTTTTGTCCAAATTAAAGGGGGATTAGAGGTTTTGGAGTGCAAGGATTAAGAATCTATCATTGGAAGTAAAAGCCATTGAATTTCAAATTAGCAAAGTGTAGGATTCTTGAAAAGTTTGTAAAATCTATTTTGATTCATGAATTTTCTAAGCTATGTAAGTGTTTAATTGAGCTTCTAAGACCTCTAGGAAGCCTCCCAAGTGTATCTTCCATCAAAGAAAAATCAAGAAGCTATCAAACCCCATTAATGCTCTATATTTTGGCCAAGCAAGGATAACATAGCTAGGGAGAGTTTTAAATTTTTTCAAGCCTAATTTTGAGCCATATATGATGAATAAAAGTAAAGGGAAACCTTATGAAAAGTTTAGGAGGGCTAGAGAATGAATTGGTATCATAGTTTCCATAATGTGACCTAAGAAGCAACATGTACTTAGACTCTTAGTTTTAATTGAGTGGTGACTCCAAGAGGCTTGAAAGGAGTCAAGAATTATATATGAATAGAGAAAATGGAGCCTAGAAGTTATTTGAGAGGTGTTAGAACAAAAAAGAGGTCATTAGCCCAAGCTAGAGTTTAAGGAAGAGGTATGGCTTTAAAAATATTTTCATGAACCTAATTGGCTTTCACAAATTGTGTTTAGGCCAAGAGAAACCAATCCCACATCCTTGTGTGTATGGAGCCGAAAAAGGGGGAACAAATCCAAGGAGGAAACTGTGTGATTTCACCAAAGGTAACTCTCTCTCTCTTTTCTCCCATGCATGAATTAATGTCTATATTATTTTAAAATGTGTGTATGTGTATTTTAAGCTATGAATTGTATTTTAGTATGATACCTATGTTCCATAGAACTATAGTATTGCATTATGTATGCAAATGATGCCTAGAATGTTTGCATTGGTTTGTTTGAATGTGGAGAGGCCAAGAACCTTCTATCTTCAGTGAGGATGAGCTAAGAGCCCTTAGAAGTAGTTGAGGCCAAGAGAAAGTATCCCAAGAGCAAGGTTTAGTTCAAGGCCTTTGAGAAAAAGGATGAGGCAAGTCCAAGAACCTTGAAAGAAGTGGGTGAGGCTAATCCATTCCTTTGGCAAACCTAAGTATGCTATATGTACTTTGTGTAAATGCCAAGAATGCAGCTTTAACCATTTCAAATGCTAATATGCCATGCATGTATTTTAAAGCTTGTATTACATTCTTTATGCATGATTGAATGAGAGATGAGCTATTGGGATTTTTTGAATCTCACCCCCTCCTTTCCAACATCTTAATATGCTAGGTGGACCAAGTAAACAAAGAAATAGGAGCCACCAAGGTTGAAGATAGGGAAATTGGCAAAGGACTTGTGAAATAGTCATTTTGTCACCATTTTGTTGTCAAGAAATTTAATCTAATGATGTACATGGTGTATGCACTTATGAATACTTGTAAATGGATGAACAGATTGTATATGTATGAGAATTAGAACTATATTGAATGATGTAGCAAGTTTTTGGTATGAATAGCAAGATTTTGGCATTATGTACATGGTGTATGTTTTGGTGTGGGAGAGTGAGTTTTGCAAATCTGGATTGTTAGACCTTTGAGCCATGTTTGATAGCCTATGTTGATGCTTTCCCACATGCTCATAGAGCTTTAGGAGTAGGAGAAGCAAATTTGAACCCTTGGAGCCCTCTTTTAACACAAGAAAATGTCACTTTGCCCCCTTATGTCAAAGTCTGACCAAATGACATCTTCTTAATTTGAAATTTTGTATACAATTAGATCTTGCCTAGAGATTTTTGGGAAGCCAAAGACCAAGTTATTTGGAGGTTTGTGAAATTTTCTATGATTTTTCAAAGTTGGTATCAGAAATTTGGATTTGCACCAGTATTGTTCATTTGGTTAGTTATGTAATTGTGTCATCTGAGGGGCAAACGTGGTCCAATGGATATGAAATTTTATAAGCAAAAACTAAACATTCACAGCAACTTTTAGCAACTAGAAGCACCTCATTTGGATGTCTAAGCTAAGAGATATAAATTTTTGAATTTCTAGAACAGTAATAGTAGTGTAGCACAACCTGAGTCACTGTTCCATTGAATTCCACTAGCTAAATCTATTTGTTTCAGTCTGAATCTATTTATACCACAAATTTGACATTCATAACTTTTCAAATTGGTATCATTTGCATGAATTGAATTTTTGTGGAATTAATTGGACATTTTTGAAATTTATAGCAGACACTTGCATCAGTACCAGTAGCTGTTCAAACCTTTGCACACTTTCACATGTCAAACATCTTCTGTGTTATGTTTCATGGCCTGGATATATTTTTGGCATAAATTAGACATCTGTAACTTTCCAGAATGCCATAGTATGCTTGATTTCGATTTTTCTGGAATTAACTACGAATTTCCAAAATTGGCAACAGAATTGACAAAATTCTGACAAAAAATAATAGTGAGTTTGATGCTCCCCTTTGAATTCCATGAGTTGTGGAACAATTTTGGTAATACAAATGAGTTGTATCCATGTAATTAAATATGAGAATATGATGTATGAGCTCGTATGGTCCGTGTGACATCGAATGAAATTTTTATACGCGACGCAACACTAAATAAGACATTATTTTAATACCATTTTTCCGTTCCCTTTGTGCAATTCATGATGTGAGACTTAGAAATGATAGGTAGCAAGCTAGAAATATATGGTGTTACAGATTGGAGTGGGCAAGGGACAAAAAGTTATTACTACCATATGAATTTATTATGAGCTAAATGGAAAAGGAAATTGTGAGATTCAGCATATTGGAACAGTTGCTTTCTAACTCTTTAGTAATGCTAGTTTGTTTTTTATGCCATTGTAAATATATATAATAAGAAGTAGAAATGGGATCATAACTTTGTAAACGCAATAAACAGTATGAAATAAGGGCAACAATTTGATTTCAAATACGATTGCTATTATCTATCCAAAAAAATAAGATTGCTATTATACAAAAAAAGATATGACTGTTATTTTCTTTCTCAGAAGGCAAGATTAACAATTTCTATCATGAAATTTAAAACTTGCTTGGAAGGATAAAAAGATAGATTGGGTTTTGTGAAGATTCAACTGGCTTTTTTACTCTAATATGTTGAAAAAAGAAAGAAAAAACCACAAAGTTCAATTGCAAAAATGTTTTTTTGATATGCTTAATTTTTTTTTTATTAATGTGATGTCATGACCCTTTTTTTGTTTATAAAAAATATAGAGGGACGCGATATTCCTATCATTTAAAAAAATTTAAATTTATTTATTTTGGGTCATGGGTCCCTGACCTGTGACCTTGATACAGCATGCTGCAACATAGTTGCAGCCTTTAGCTACAGCCTTTATGAAGGCTGCACCCTCTTCCCCCCTCCCTCTCCCTCTCCCTCTCCCTCATTCTTCTCCCCTTTTTCTATTATAAATTTGTAACCTTCTTCCTTTCTCCTTTGCTTCTCTACCGTTTCTCCACACTTTCTATTTTATTTTCTTTTGTGCCACCGGTCCTCCACACCCTTGATCTTCATTTTCGAATTTTGCTTGTATTATAAAAGAAATCAAGCAACCTCCTACTCTATTAGTTAATAAGTGGAAGCGCAAAGTTGAAATGAGCAAAGTTTCATATCATGACTCCAGTGAAAGTTTTCAATATCTTCAGGTATGAATATTTAGTTAAAATATTGCAAAATGAAAAAAATTATTAAACTTCTTATAATAATTTTTTGTTTAATATATGATATGAAAAAAAAATCTAGATTATTTTTATTTAACTTGTAATTAATATTTTAATATTTGTGAATAAATTTAGACTTGCATATATTTAGTTTACATTTTTTATGGGATATTTTTTTTATGTTTAGGGAAAAAATCATTTTGAGTCAACGGAAGGAAAAAGTTGAATAAACTGCATTGTTGGTTGGTTAATAATTTTGTAAAGGTAAGAAAAAAATTTTAAGATAATGTATTATGTTTAAATTTATATAGTTAATATGATGAATTTATATTGTTTATTTTCTGGCATTTAGTTAATTTATATTGTTTATTTTCTGGCATTTAGTTAAAAAAGAATAATTTAAAAAATGTATATATTTATGATTATTTAGTATTTGATTTATTATATTATGCTATTGTTTTGAGGATAAGTAGTATTTATATTTCTATAAATTGGGAAATAAAACTTTTTGTTAATTAACTTACCATTAAACTTAATAAAAAAATCATTATATATAATTTTTAAATCTATATAATGTATAATGTATAATAGGAATAAGAAAAAATGTATAAAAATAAATAAGTTGAAATATGAAAGAAAATATTTATTTGTGAATAAATGACAAAAAAATTAGATAAGAAAAAAAAATACATTTAGAATAAATTTTGATGATATGGAAGTTAATTTATATATGAATAAATATATTGTAATACATATAAAAAAGAAGTAAATGAAAATATATTTGCGTATATATTTTTATTAAGGAATTACGTAAAATTCATTTATATATATATGTATATTGATTTTTATAATGAGTATAACATAAACTTTTATAAATATTTATTATATAAAAATAAATATAGTGTTATATATATATAAGTAAAATAAAAATATAATTAAATGATATAAATAATTTTTAATGTAGACATATATAAATATTGTTGCATGTAATCGAATAATATATATATATATATACTTTGATATATGACTTGATATATGTATTTAAATATTATTAATGAATTTTTTTCACGTGCTATTACACTAATTCTATGATAGGAATCATAATGAGTTTGAGAAAGGAAATCATATGCATATATACAAATAAAAAAATTATGACAACAAGGAAGGTGTAACATTTGTATATGATAGATAAAAAATATTAAGAGTTTATACAAACATTACTCTAAATGAGTTAAAGAAGGTGGTAGGCAAAAAGCTATGATTGACTTTATGTCTGAGTTGGTATATAGGTGTAACACCTTAATATACTAACGCTATCTAGCCTCTCCTCTGGGCTCGGTTCCATATGATTTCCAAAGAATTAATATCAATCCGTGGCATTTTCATGTTATGAAATGGGGTTTCAAATACTCATCTTTTGCCCCGTGGGTCCTGTGAACCCATCATTTATATTATTTACTCACACTCCACTTATACAATTCATACATAGCATAAAACAAGCCATAAGCCACGGGAATGGGGTCAAAAACCAGAAAAGTACAATTTCTCACATTCGCCCAAAGTCTGATTTTTGGCTCTACTTTGAAAAATCATAACTAATTATAAAAAAATGAGAATCTAGCAAAATCTAGCTCTCTGGAAAGCTATAAGTGTTAAATTTATACTAAAAATAATTCCCAACCATAATCTCAGCGTTTGAACTAGGTTTGACATTGAAAATGAGACAGACGTCCGTCTGTCTCTGTTTCTGGAGTAGCTTACTATCATGAACTTCGAAAATCCATAATTAAATCCAAAAAAATATAATCTGGGTAAACTATACCAATTTAAAAAGCTACAGATGTCTACTAGAGGTAAAAAATAAGTTCAGATCAGTTTAGTAGCCCCTACACCCTAAAAATCGATAGAACAGTGACAGAGGTCAGGTGGGCTCCCTGATGCTGATACAGAACTTCAGAAGGTTCATTCTCTCTCTACAGACCTCCGGTTTAGGTGATTCTAGTTCCTATAGGTCAATGTGGTTGTTTAGTTTATGTGTATAAAATTTCATGACAGTTGGCCACCATTTGGTTTATGTATGACATGGATTTTATTTCTGACCTATGGGAACAGTACATGACCAAACTATCAAAATTTTCCAATTTCAACAATTCACCATATATTCTCTAGACCTCCAAATATTACCCACTTTAGCTTCCCAAGAAGCTCTCTACAAACTCTAGAGGCATGCAAAATCTCATGGTAAGAAGAGCTCATTCGGTCATACTTTGACGAAGCTCACAAAATTATCGATTTTGGCACCCAAAATGTTTCAAATGGGTCCAAATGGCCTCTCACACATTCTCACTCCACATGGACAAATTTAAAAGCATGAGACTAGTATATATAACAAGTCCAAGTGGTCCAAATCATTATATATTCTAAACTCACTATGCTACGGCCAAAAATACACTATCACATACATTCAACAAAAGGGGCAAAACCCACATTTCTATTGATTTGGCTCTATACATAGTTTGTACATCATATTTTCATCCATTTACACTTGTTACAACATTTACATCTCAAAAATAGTAGGTGCATATTCATTTGGCACCACTTTACAACAAAATAACTAAAATAAAGCTAAAGTCTAGCTAAGCATGCTTCTAGGCTCCTTGGTGTGCACTTGGTTCTCCTTGAGCTCCACCTAGCATGTTAAGTTGGGAGGGGAAGGGGTGAGATTCATGGAATCTTAGTAGCTCATGCACTCAGTCAAGTAAGCAATCAAGGCATATAACAAGTCAAAGCATGTAATTTGGCATCCAACCATTCTCAATCACAATATACATGTTGTACATGCTATGGAGATCACAACAATGCCACAAATAAGCTCTAGGGACTTTTGGTCTAGCCTCACCCGAGTTTAGGGACTTTTGACTTGGTCTCACTCGGTTAGGAGACTTTTGGCCTTGTTTCACCCATCTCAAAAGACTTTCGGCACTACCTCACCCATCTCAAGGGACTTTCGGCACTACCTCACCCGAGCAATTCTCACAATTCAACACACAAGCACATTGGTAGCAATGCATCATGGCAATATCATATGGCATATCTCACACAACAAGCATATACATAAACATACAATAACTATTACATCCAAGAATGCAACAAGAAAGAGTGGAAAGAGAGCTACCTTATGAGCTAACAATAGCTTTTCCTTTCAATTCCTCTTCTCCCTTCTTGGTTTCACACTCACACCTTGATGGAACTGCTTCACTTGAGCCTAGACACAATCAAGAACATGAAATTACTCTCTTAGAATGTAATCTTCATAGCAACCCTCCTAACATACAAGAACTTAGGGTTCTCTCTCTCTCTCTAGAATGCCATTAACTCTTCCTCTCTCTCAAGCTCTTATGGTAGTGGAAACAACATTTTCAAAGAAAACAAAGAGATTCAACGGTATTTTCCACTTTCCTTCTTCTGACCCATGCCCAAAATCCAACTAATCTTACAAATAAAACCATAGGAAAAGAGAGCAAAGAGAGGAGATTAGAACTCTAAGAAGAAATGAGAGGAACTTGCTTACCTTTCCTTTGCTCTTCCTCCTTCTCTTGATCTTTCTCACTCTCCAAGCCTCTTTTCTCTCCTTGGGTCGAAGTCTAGGGCAAATATGAGAGAAAGAATGAGTTGGGGCGTGTTATGAAGTCATTTTCTCAGCATTTACTCTTTTCCGGACTGACCCTCGCTATGGCAAAAATTAACTTTCGCTACAGCGAGCTCGTGTTAATCACCTTCGCTATGGTGAGGTTTAACTTTCGTTACGGCGAGCACGTATAAATTTCTTTCGCTATGGCGAGGTTTAACCTTCGCTACGGCGAGATCGTATTAGTTCCAAATCTCCACTCTCGCTATGGCGCACGTTATAACGAGCAGCCCCCTGGTTTTTGTATGGAATGCTCGCACTCGTTATAGCTGAAATCACTTTCGCTATTGCGAAGAGGCACTCTCGCTATAGCGAGACTATTTCTCATTATGGCGAGCAGGCTTAGCAAAATTTCTGGATTTCGAAAATTTCCAGCTTTCTTCTTCCTTTTCCTTTTCCCTTTTCCTGGTTGTTACAATAAGTACTCTCATTCTCTTAATCCCACAAGGTACTTAGTGTGCACTTTAAAAGATGATTTTGATATCTAAACCATGTGGGAAGCCAACCAGAATTTTTTAAACAAATTGGGCGCACTAGATATATATATATGCGCATCTATCAACTACTGACACAAATTTAAATGTGGCCCAAGTTGAGGTTTATGCATCACTATCTCTCTCATCCACCAGTTTGTTCCAATGTACACATGACTATGCCTCACAATTTGACTTTGACATGGCAAATGTTGGACATTTTGCTTTTCAATCGACCCTCGACTGTACATGCCAACCAAGCTCGTCACATTAGCCTATTTTCAATTTGGGTCCTTCATCACCCCCAAGTGAAGAGGAGGATCTTATGGATAACTTTGAAGAGAATGATGAATATGATGCTCTACTTAATGTCAATGACCAAGGAGATGATGATTCTAAGGGAGATGATGTTGATGAGTAGAAGTCACTCCATTGGCTCAATATATGGACCCAGTATATGCCATACTTTCACAGATTAGTCTAGATGATAGGAATTCTATTGAGATCTCTGAGATGGCTAAAAACATTGACCTAAACAATAATCAAAAGTTATATATTGGTATGAGATTTCAACATAAATAATCTATGCGCCATGTGGTGAAGATATACTCTATTCCCAAATATCACACTTTTAGAATACATTACTCGTTAGAGAAGTACAAAGAATATTATTGTCCAAAATATAGTGGTTGGTATAATTGGAGAGTTAGAACAAGCTGAGATGAGAGAAATAGGCATTGGAAAATTACAATATATAATGACCCACATGTCTTTCTTCATCATTATCGCAGGATCATCCAAAGCTTGACTTTGATGTGATCTCATCGCATATTGTATCAACAGTGGCTGAGAATCCATCGATGTCCATTCGGTAAATCATTAAAAGGGTGCATAGCATATTTGGCTATATTGTGATATACAAAAAAGTATGGATGGCAAAGCATCGAGTAATCGGCATTGCATTCGAAACTTGGGAACAATCATATGCTTTCTTCCCAAAATGATTGGTTGCAGTTGGCCACTTTATGCCAGGGTCATATTATGAGTTTGTTTATAGGGAGTGCCCAAAGAGTAGCTCAACTGAAAATCCTTTAGTAATATTTTGTTGAGTTTTTTGGACCTTTGAACTATGCATTGATGTGTTTGACCACCTAAAACCAATGGTCTAAGTTGATAGAACCTTTTTGTATGGAAAGTACAAGGGGGTTATATTCATTACAAGTTCACAAGATGGACCCAACAAAGTTGTACTCCTAGTATTTGTAGTTGTTGAGGGCGAAACATATGAGTCATGGGCATGGTTCCTTTCTTTACTCCTATGTCGAGTACTATCAAATAAAATGGGAATTCACTTAATTTCTAATAGACATCTTGGACTTTTGGCTACTATCTCTAATTCAAAAATTGGGTGGGAACTACCACATGTGTATCATGTGTTTTGTTTAAGGCATATTGCAAGTAATTTGAATACAACATTTAGGAATAAGTGACTAAAGAAGAGATTCATCAATATTCGTATGTTTTATTGATCTTATAAAATGCCTTAATGGATGTTGTGTCCAAATGTGTATTAATGAATAACTATTTATGTAAGTTACTTGCATGAGTGACATCAAGTGGATGAACAATTGACCCAATTACGTCAACTTCATGCAGAGGCTATAAATTGGATCGAGGATATTCCCAAGAGCAAATGGTCTCATGTGTACAATGTTGAGGGTTGACATTGGGGGTACATGACAATGAACTTGGTTGAATATATCAACAGTATATTAAAGAAGGTCATGTTCTTACCTATTAGTAGATTGATAAAAGTAACTATGTATAAGTTGAATTGATATTAGGTGGAGCATGCACAAATGATCACCACATAACTTGAGGCTAATGCTATTTTTCTAGATGATCTATTGAAAAAATTATCATATTTGATATAACGTGCATTTGCCTTAACTGTACACAAATTTGACAAGCAAGCATCAGAATTTGAAGTTAAAGAACCATACAATTCGATGAACAAGCAATGTGGTCGATGTGGTAAGGTGAGCTTGTCTCGTAGCATGTGTGATTATGGTGAATTTCAAATTCAAAAGTATCCATGCCAATATGTATTTGCTGCATCTATCACGATCTTCATTGACCCACTCTAATATGTGGACCAACTTTTCCAGTTAGACACTATCATCAATGCATATAAGATAGAGTTTCAGTTGATGGGAGGAGAACTATATTGGCCACAAACTATTAGTTCATGGCTAATATCTGATCCCATTATGATTCACCAACATGGTAGGACAAAATCCTCTAGAATTTAGAATAAAATAGATTGGCATGAAGGGCTAAGAAAACAACAACGATGTGGGTTATACAGACAAATTGGCCACAATTGAGCAATCTGCCCATCTCAGTGACCGAGTGAAAGTTGATATAGTTTATTTTATCATGTATTTTATTTGATTGCCATTATTTCACTATAACCTTATAGTCATTTTTATTTGGCAACTTCCTTTATAACATGATTCCATTTTTATCAGATTGGATTTGTAGTTCCCTCTATTTGTTTATAATAGTTGTCATTTCTTTTGGCCTAGATCTATAGTTCCCTTATACAATATTTGTAATTCCCTTAATTTGTTTTGAAAGTGATTTTTTTTAACTTTCACTCTAACACTGTAACAATATAATGGCTGGTTCTTCGAAGGTTGTGGATCTGAGGCCTGAGGATGATTCATTTATGGACTTATAAACCCATCACGTTTCACAGGCCGTGTGATAGAGATGGCTAGGATATCACAATTTAAGTTATTTTATTTGACTTATTATACATTATTATATATTAACAATATAAATACATGTTGCAGACTGATTGCATTCTACGTATACAATAGGCAGCACAGGAGGATCACATCTTCGATCCTTTACTTGCCATCATTTCCTACCTGATCAGGGCTAGTTTTTATGGGATATCCTAACTTGGCCACTTCAAATTTAATGCAGCATTAGTTTTAGCTCTTATGGAGAGATGGTGACGTGAAACACACGCTTTCCACTTGACTAAAGGAGAGGCAATAATTACCCTATAAGATGTTGCTGTTTAACTTGGCCTCCCTTATATAGGATAGGTTGTTTCAAGTTGAACAAATTACAATTGGACAACCGTGTGCCAACAGTTACTTGGCATGGTTCCACCGCCAGAGATCATGGATGGATAGCGACTCAATGTTTCATGGCTTACCTAGACATTTGGGACCCTTCCAGATAATGCCGACGATGTGACTATATAGTAATTCATTAGGACATAATTATAAGATTGATTGAGGGCTACTTGAAGCTAAATCAGACTGGGTACAGGGTCATGTTAATGTATTTACCATTGCTTGCTGACTTTGATAAGGCTAGTCATTATAGTTAGGAATCAGCAGTTTTGATACACTTATATAGAGAATTGTGTAGTGCAACAAATTATGATGAGATAAATATTGGTGGTTGTCTGACATTGGTACACTTATAGGTATGGAATTGTTTCCCATGACTGGTGCCACCACCACCTTCTTAACCAACCTTCTGATAGAGATATATCCCTTGAGTCTGTCATTGGGTTTTAGATGGAAGTGTGTCCCCCAGCATATTCATCCTACCACAGAGGCCTTGCAGACATATATGATATTGTTGGATCAGATGAAGGATAATGAGTTTATTTGGTAACCATATGACTCTCCAAACGTCTAGCAGTTAATTCCTTACTATTGTTTAGCATCTTCAGATATATGGCGTGTATTTGTTCTTATTATTTGCTTCTGGTTCGTTAAGTTTCACCATGTAGACCGTGTCCTCCGCCAGTTCAGTCAACAGTAGCATATTCTCTAGACGTCGTTTAATGTAGGGTTTTTGCATATCCTTTAGTTGAAAAGAAAAACACATAAAGATTGACGTCGTGAGTATATTGTATTTATTAATGTATGGCAACTTGTTGTCACCCAAGTGGATATGGAGATATCTTCCTTGGATTGCTCCTTCAATTACATGTATTGGTATTAGCGCCATACGCAATGGTGGATCCATTTAGAAGGTGGCTCTCAAGGTTTCGTGGTAATATTTCTTATGCTTGCATTTAATTATCTTCTGTATCCTTCTATACTTTATCCAACTACATAATTCCTAATCTTTTTTTATTTACACAAGTCAATATGTTAGACGACTTATATAGGCTTGCCATTACCGACCTTCCAACACTTGATTATGTAAGATTTAGGGAGAGGATGAGCAAAGATATTAGGATGATGCTGCAGGCCCTAGGTGAATATCGGGAGACGATGGTCTCTCAACCTGCTTCATCCACTCCTTATCTGCAAAGGCCACCAAAGCTGGAGGCTCACGTAGGAAAGTGAGGACATGATTTTATATCTACTAGAGATGCTCCATCATATTATTATACGTTAGCGCTTGTCCATGAAAACATTGAAGGTCCAGGTCCTTCTAATTTTACATCATTCGCTAATTATGCAAGTACTGGTCCTTCTTCTTCTACACCATATTTTGCACCCAGTGGATCTTTCCTAAATTTTAGGAGTACTGGTCCTTTTTCTTTTGTTTCCGGTGCATCATTCACATATTTTGTTGGTATTGGTCCGTTTTCATTTACATCATCAGCTCCTTAGTCATTCTTTTCCACCTTGCCACCCCAAACCATGCAAGCTAGTAGTGTCTTGTTTGCCACTCTATTCTTCAATCCATTTGCATTTGACGCAGAGTATGCTGGTACATCTTTTGTACAGTGGGGATCATCTTTCCAACAGGGGTTTTTTACCCCAAATTAATCTATTTCACCTGTTCAATCCCTTCAACCAACTCGTAATATCAATAATGGATCATCAGATGATGATGAATAACAAAAAAAAGAATAACAAGAAGAAAAGGAGTCATGTTAGCGCCGTCCCCAACAGCTGCGACGACGACCCAGATACAGGATTAGAGGACATATTAGTTGAAATGGTAAGTTTTATTTTTTATTTTAATATTTATACCTTTTTTTGTATGCTTGTAAATGTTATTTCATTTTCATTCGTTATATTTTTTTTATTTTCTACTTTGTTTTTTGACACTGGCATTTAAGTTTTAAAAATTAAGAACCTTAATGTTGAGCTGCCAAAACTATTGCCTGATATTCTTAATAAAGAATTTGCATTGGTATGATAGGTGGCACAAGAGCGTTTGATGTTATAATGACATAATAAATGAATTAAGAACACCCGCTTGAGGGAAGTTGCTGAGTTTCTGCGTATGTCTTTAGTGTGTTGTCTCATTAGTTCCTCGTGATTGCAATTTCTAATTTTGTCAGCCTCTAATGAAAATTTCTTAGTTATGACTTAATAATCTATTTAAAAGAATAAATAACTTAAATTAATCCCAAATAAATATTCAATATATATATATGTAAGCCAAAAACATTAATTTGGACACTTAGGTTTAAGCCAAATGGTTTCAAGAAGGCCATTCGAACACATAGAAGATGCATTCAATCCAGCGATAATTTTCATGCTATTAATTATTGTCCTTAAGTCACACTTTGAGTCACAATACTTTGCATGTATTTTTATGTCTATATATGAAATAATAAATAGCTTTTATGCTAATTTTCTAGATTATAGGATAATAGATAATAGGGTTGCTCACTGCAGTACATTATTAAGAATCCATCAACTTTTTTGTTTCTTGGGTGTGAGTCCAGTATCTTATCCAAAAAATTTTTAAAAAAATTAAGAGTTCATCAATGTGGTAACTTGTTACTGGTAAGGTTGTTATTCTTTTTACCTTTGTCTCCCATTAACAAACAAGCATTATGTTTATGAATTTAAAGCATCACTTGATTGTTATTCTGGTCCTAAAATTCATCTATGGCTATAGGTTTCACCTTCACTGTACTTTGTTGTCTCAAGTTTGAGATTAATTTTCTTTAGAATATTTGAATTCTCTATATATGAAACTTGCTTTAAATTCAGCATACATGTATGTATGTATGTATATAAATATTTTATTGAAAGAATGCTCGATGAATGTAACTAGATTTTAGAGGATAATTTTTATTTTATACTGTTGCTATGGCATGATTTTTTTTGGAGACAATATTCAAACATCATACTAAAGTGTTTTTTTTTTCAGCATTTCGTTTGAAGTTTCACGTTAAGTTGATTTTGTTTGACTTATATTAATTTTATTTATCTATTTTGTTGGAAGAGTTATATTAATTTTATGATAAGTACTTTTATAGTCTTACAAATATTTGATATTCCTGGATATTAAAAATTACAAGAAATAATTCACATAATTTTTTTTAATAATGAGTAGGCATAAATTTTGTTTGTCAAACATATGTCTGTATCAATTAAAACTTTTACAAATTAACTTATAATTTTTAAAGGTAATTTTAAATTGAATAAGACATTCAATGATTAGAAATTGAAAATTTTAAAGAAGTTAACAAATTAATATACATAATAACTACAAAGAATTGAAATTTCAAATTCAAAATTTTGTAAGAAAAATTTCAATTCTATAATTTATTTAAAAGAAGAAATTAAAAAAATTGGATGAAATAAATTTAAAAATTTAATTTTAAAAATTAGATGATAAATAAAAATAAAAATAAAAATAAAAATAAAAATAAAATTAATTCATTTCAATTTTTTTAGAAAGTAATAAATCCAGTAATTTATTTGGAATTAAAAAATTCAAAATGTTGAAGAAATAATCATAATGATAAATTATATATTTTAAAATTAGTTGAAATAATTCCAATTATAATTAAAACAAAAAAATTAACAAATTAATTTGTAATTTCAAATTTAATAATAAATATACTAAATTTAAATTTATTTAAAAAAAACTAAAAATAAATTATAAACAAATTAAATATTAACAAAAAAATATGTGTCGTGGTATATGGAATGCAGTGACCCATTTAAGAAAAAAAAAAAAAATTAAGTAGGGTCATGACATCTCTTTTTTTAAGCATACTAGGAAAATGTTTTTGCAACCGAGCTTCTTGGTTTTTTTTTTTGTCTAAAACATATTAGAGTCAAAAAGCCGATTCAATTTCTACCACTGTTGGCTTACTTCTTACTGTTATAGCTTTCTTTCATGGGTTTTGTGATTTCAGTTTCAAAATTCAACTTTGAAATTCTTGTTTTATAGTTTTAATTGGTTGTTAATTTTTGTCTTGAGTGGGTAGTTCTAAAGGAGAATCTTCGCAAATGATAAATGGTTATATGAATGCTTTGTAATTAGAGGTATTTATTTGACTCAATGGCTTGGTTGGCTTGGTTAAGTTGGGCCAAGTTGGACCTATTTTCTTTTTTAAAAGACATAGCTAGTTGAGTTGGGTTAAGTTAGGCACTAAGCTATTAGCTCTGGTTAGTGTAGCTTGGCTTGACTTGATAATGTGTGTATATATATATTATTAAAATAATATAAGTACTAAAAAGAAAAGAAATATCTTTTGAGGGTTATTTTGTAATTTTAATAAAAAAATTTTAAATATATTTTATAAATTATAAATAGTTAGGGGTCAAAGTTCCTTTTATGATTATCACATTCAAATAAAAAAAATTCATTTTTTAAATTTGAAAGCTAAAATATCCAATTTAAGATAACGTACGACCTTTCTTGAAGAAAATAAACAAGCAAACCACTTGTCGCAGTTGCATCACATCTATTTTGAAAAATGCTCAAAATAAAAAAAAATGCTACTATAGAATCACCAATTTTTAAATTATTTCATTTTAAAGCTTTACCTTTCTACAATCATGTTTTCTCCATATATCTTCTGAATTTATATTTTTTCATTTTCATTGCCTAAATCTCACAAAAACATATAAAAATGAATAGTCATGGGTCTAAAATGGTTAAGTAGTTACAAATATATAAACGTTTAAAGTTTTGAATTTAAGAAAAAAAAGGATATGATAATACACATAACCTTCCTAAATTTTGGATCAATTGCATATAACTCCTATGACCTTTTAAAGTTTAAAATGAACACCTTGAGCTTTCACTTTTTTACTAGTAGCTTCCAAATGTTCTTGTCTTTGTTATCTAAGTAATGGCAATTACCATGTCAAATTAAATGCAGCATCTTACATGGAATTAAGGGTATTTTAGTAATTTTTCTCACACAACTTTACTAAAGGGCCAAAATGTCATTCTCCCTTTAAAGTACATGCACAGCATCATCTACCCATTGCTTGGTCTTTCTCTTTATTTTTCACCTCTATAATATGCACATAACAAAAGCTTTTGCTTGTTTTCTTCACCTCCATTGTTGTTCTCTATTGCTTCTTTTATCATTTTCAATGTTCTTGACATCTCATCCCTAGGGCATCATTCTTCATATCTTGGCATGCAATTTCTAACTCTAATTTGAACCTATAGTAGATTCATGGCTGACCTAGGGTCTTCATCCTTCATATAGATGTTGTTATTTGGTTATCTCAAATCTGAAGGTCTGATTTATAACTTATATATACTCTAAATTTTGCTCCTTCACTTGTAATCACTTGTTCATATATATATACATGTCCTTTTTTTTTCTTTTTGCATTTTAATGCTAATTTGCATCTCTATGGCTAGTTTTCAATGGGCGTGATCAAATGCTTTTTGAAATTAAACATTATGAAGAAAAATAATAGATAACAAGAGGGAATGAAATAACTAGATGAGATATATATTGAGATGATAAAGTTAGTTATGCTTTTTCTATAATTCTTTTTGATCTAATTGTTTGGAGAAAAAAAAGGAAGGCGGATGTAGTACAAAAACAAAATCTAGCAAAAATGAGAGATTGTGAGAGATAAAGAAGAAAACATAATAATGCATAAATTCAAGCTTTAGATGGGTAAATTTATCATGTTCATCATCATTGAAACCTTATCAAATGTATCATTGCAAGCACATGCAGAACTGAATTGTTGGGTAGTGGACACCCATTGATGCACATTTTATAGATGGGAAGATTGTAAGAGATAAGTAGCTATAAAGTTTATAATTTCAAATTGTAAGCACTTGTTCTGATCAATTACTTCTAAAGGGGGAGATTATGAGAGATAAAGTAGAAAGCTCATATTGATTAACTTAGAAAAAGAAAGCTATGTTATAGTGATATTTCAATATTATTATATTTTATATTTTTCATATTTAGTCTTAATGATAAATTATTATAGGTAATTTGATGACTTTGGGCTTATTTTATATTAAGTGGGTTTAATTTAGATTAATGGACTTTATTTGCATTTTTATTATATTTATTCAACGGAGGCCCAATTATTTTTTTAATTATATTTTGTAGGATAAAAGATTCCTAAAAGATTAGATTAGAAGACTCATATAAGGATTTGGATATTATCTTATTAAGTCCTAAAAAGATTTAGATATTACTTTAAGATTAGCTTTAAGATTAGTATTAGATTTCTTATGGGAGAAGGAAACTTTGCCTATTTAAGGAGGAGAAGATGTCACCATAAAACACACTCCATCTTCTCTAATTCTTATTCTTATTTTCATCTTCTTTTATGGCTTGCTAATTTTCTCAATGATCAATCTAGAGTTTGAACCTGATAGAGAACTTGAGTCCATGTTTGTATAGAACCCTGGTTTGAATTTTGATTTTAGAATGTATTTCATTTTTATTCTCTTTGTTTTCATGTAATTTATATTATTTTGGTTAGATAATTTTTGTTACATGAATTCTGATTCATTTGATTTATCTAAGAATGTGTTTTGATTTAATCGGTTGATTAATCAATTAAATTCATTTTGAACCATGTTAGAATCCTACGTATTTCTTTAGTCAAGTGCGAAATATTTTGGCTTCGTATTGTTGACAGAAGCATGGTTGTGTTCTGATTAGTAATACAAATCAATTAAAATCCTGAACGGTATTTTAGGAACATTAATTGAAATAACTAGAGGATTAAAAATCAAACTAGAGGTATTTTTAGTTGAAAAATATAGAGAACTATCAAGGGAAGAATTCTAAATTAGTTACGCATAATTTTGATTGAATTTTGTTTTGTTTTGTTTTTGTTTATTAATTTTCTATTCGGTTTAATTAGTGCGACTTCATATTGAAACCTCCAATCATCATAATTCAAGTTTTGTCATTCCTAAACTAATTGATTTGATTAAAAGCTTTGTGGGAGATGACCTAGTAAACATGATATTGTAAACTAGCGAAAATCACTAATCTTGACATGTTTGAGAACTATGAATGAATATAAATTTATTTGCCATGTAGTAATTTGGTTCCTTGCTAGAATAATATGTTATGTTATTTTGGATTTCCATCTTGGTAGGTCTTGATTTTGTAAATGATTTCTTATTGTATTTGTTATCTATTTTATTTTGTTTTTGGATAATCTTTATTACTATGATCCCATATTTATTGTCTTTTTATTTTGTTTTCTTCTTTCCTTTTCACTTTGACAATTTTTGTGTTGCCATTTTGGTTAGTCCTAATTTGTTAATGATTTCTTATTGCATTTTCATCTATTTTGATTTTTTTTTTACTTTGTGGATAATCTTTATTATGATGATCATATCAGCTTTGTGATTTATTATCTTTCTTCTTTTCTTTTCACTGTGTTGGGATTTTTTTTTTTTTGTAGAAGAATAGATTAAGTTATTTTTGGATTTCCATATTGATTGTTCTTGATTTTGTAAAGTATTTCACTAGCCCTATTTTATTTTTATGTTTCCATCTTGGTTGGTCTTGATTTTATAATCTTTTTCTTATGTGTGCAATTGCATATGAATAAGCCGATTGTCACTGAGTTCCTTTAATGAAGGTCTTGTTGTCATTTAATTAATTGTCTAGCTTAAGGTATATTTTTAGGAACATGAAAAAAATAGATCTGCAAATTGTAGGGTAGAACTTCCTTGTTGCCCAACAAATTGTACAATAGCTATATATCTATTTTTGGAAGTTAACCAAACTAGATATGCACATTTATATAATTAGCTCAAGATTGATATATTTTTATATAACTGCAATTGATTGCAGTAACTAATCTTTAATGAAGTGCAATGAATAAATGAGCTTTATAATGATTATGTTGTCTCTTAATTAGTTCTTTAGTTTGGATTTGATAGTTATCATGAAAATAATATAATTAGATTTTTTTTTTACCCAAATAGCTTGATTGATTGAATCAATGGTTTGGTGTGTCTTAATTTCAAATTAGAACAATTTATCTAATTTATTTTCAATTTGTTACCAAAAACTTGATTGATTGAATCCAATGCACTGAAGCAGTTACTTCTTTATAGTTCTATCAATTAAAAAGCAAGTAATGAAAGATTATGAGACATAGAAATTGACATTGGAGATTTACATAGATGACAAGATATATGGATGAGAAGATTTATATATTTGGATATTTGAGTATAAGTCATGTGGGTTTTCTTTCTTCCAATTTAATCACACTTTCTTTAGGGCCTTAATATTTGATTAGTAATTTTTTTTTTTAAATTTTGGTTGATGTTTGTGATGGTTGATTTTGATTTTGGTAGAACACTTTCTACCCATTTGATTTAAATTTTAAATTTAAATCTTGACAGAATGTCCCTTTTGTTTTTTTAGTTACTATTGCTAAAATAGCTCTTCCAAAACATCATGAGGTGTATGTCCAATGATTGAGGCGACTATAAATAGTTTCCTTTAAATATTATAAGATGCATACAAAGGTAGATTACAAATCATCTACACAAATCACATAATCTAAATTGAAACAACTGTTGATTATAAGTGAATTAGATTTACTGTAAAACAATATACTATCCATGGTGTCCTGTAGGCATCAAACAACTTTCTGAGTAGCTATCCAATGATCCAAAATAGGATTGCTCAAGTATATACCAAAGCATACTAATAGCATATGCCATGTCCAAAGGTGTGCTTAATTGAACACATACCAAGTTGCTAACAATGGAAGCATATAGAATTCTTTCCATTTTAGTTATTTCTATGTAATGTTAAGGATACTAAGATATGGATAACCTTTCACTTATTTGAATAGGCTAACCATAAAAGGAACATGGGTGCATATCAAATTTCTTAATCACTTGGACAACAAAAGTTCCTTAAGACAAGCTCAAAGTACCACAAGACATGTCATAATGTATTTGTAGCCTAAGAATATAAAGGGTCTTATCAAGATCTTTCATGTTAGAAGTGACAAAAAAGCATGGATTGTCTTACACAAAAGGCTTATGCTACTATAGGCCAAAAATATGTTATCAACATATAATACAAAATAAAGAAATAGCCTTATCCAATCTCTTAGACATACTTTGATATGAAGTAATCATAACAAAACCAAAAGAAGTCACTACCTCATCAGACTTCAGATAGAACTACCTAGGAGCTTGTTTTTGCACATCATTTGGCCACCAAGTACTCTTTTTAGGATTTTACAAAAACATCTAGTTGAACCATACAAAATCTTTAGATAAGCTTCATTATAGAAAGACGATCTTAACATCCATCTAGAGGGGTTTGAAAGTGAAATCTAGTCAATGTTATAATCCTTCTAAGAATGTTTTCAATGAACATTATTGAGAAGACAAATATACATATAACAAATTTCTTCTCCTTTATTATAGACATTACAATTAGTTTGGCCTTAAATCTTTCAAGTTTCTTCTGTGACCCTGTGGTGGTCTTATAGACCCACTTACAACCCATAACTTTATAACCAATAGTGGATTCTATAAGTTTCCAAACATGATAGTAATCCATTGAAGAAAATTCACCCCCATGGCTTTCAACCATTTGGATGACCATATCTGAAATATTAGTCATAACAAAATCATGATGCTGTAAATAAACCATGCAAAATCACTAAAAGCTACAAGTCTATGGATTCACTAAGATTGTCCTAATAAAATAATATCAATTATAATAACAAACTTTTTAGCATAATCAATTAATGGTTCTTTATAATCATCAATAGCATCTTAAACATCAAAACCTTTTGTAAGAGGAACAAACTCTTATGAATAAATCTACGTAGGTACAAGCATGGTAGGCACTCTCTTTTTAAATGTTAGAACATAGAGTGTTTGACTCTTACCATCCAAGTCATCCATAAAAATAAATGAGTCCAAGAATTCAATGACTCTAGTAGAAAGAGTGAGACAGAAAATCTATTGTTCCTAGAGCTTATACCATAGCTAGAGAAGAAACCACTAATAGAATTAAGATCTAAAGTCTTAAGCTGGGGATAATACAATCTCAATTTCTACTTCACAACCCTACACTTTCAAATAGGTGACAGACATGATATACTGAATTTCAATGTCATAATCTAGTAGAAACATAACAAAGGACTAGAGTTTCTATTATTATCCAAACAACTACCATAATACTCATCACCTTCATTAGATTGGAACTTATACGCATGCTCACCAGTTTTCATTTCAATGGCTATCTTAAATGCCTTAAAGGCATCAAACAAATTTAACTTCTCAAGCAAAAGAACTACCATTATATCAAGAGTGGTTACCAACGAAGGTGATGAATGTCACACCATAGGTTATTCGGCTTCATATTCCCATATTAAAGGTTGGTCTCATGTAACTCAAGGAAAACTAAGAAAAAGGGAATAAAAATACTGTGTTTTCTTGTGTTACGTCAAGGTATAAAAATTCATTTCGCATTTCGTGAGCCTTATGAACTTATTAATATCATTCTCTATTTATTTTCCATCTAAACAAATCACAAATATTCCAAGACATTTTACAAACCATGGATTAGAAGCAAAAAATGAAAAATTGCACGTTTTAGCCTCAGGTCAGAATTTCAGCTTTCTGATACCAACTTTGAAAAATCATAACTAAATCTAGAAAAATTGAAAACCTCATAGCTTTCTGGAAATCTCTAGATGTCAACTTTATAGAAAAAATAATTACAAGCCATAAGGACATCATTTGGACCACACTTGACAATAGAAAAGGGACAAAGCTCGGGCTGTCTATCATTTCTGATACAACTTACTGATATAAACTTCAAAAATTCAGAACTAATTCCAAAAAAATTCAATCTAGGAAAAATATACCACTTTGGAAAGCTATAGATGTTAACTAGAGGGGAGAAATAAGTTTAGACCAGTTTAGATGTATTCAGACCTTAAAAATTGATAGAATAATAACCAAGGTCAGTCTGCGCTATTGTCAATGATTTGAAATTTCAAAAATTCATATCTCCCTTTACAGATATCCAATTGAGGTGCTTCTAGTTGGTATAGATCATTGTGAATATATAGTTTATGCTTGTAAAATTGAATGGCCATTGGACATTATTTGGCCCATAAATGATAGAGACAAAGTTTTAGACCATGTGAATAGTGTCACTGTCAAACTTTACAATTTCAGCCAACTTTGAAATTTGCCAAAAATTATGTATAACTCCAAATAATATGCACTTTAGCTTCCTAAAAAGCTATAAACAATATCTAGATGCATGCAAAATTTCAAACCAAGAAAAGTTCATTTGGTTAGATTTTGCCATAACTCACAATTATGGTCACTATAGTGTCATCTAAGGGTTCAATTTAGTCCAAATGATCTTCTTTGTATTCTAACACCTTTTTGGGCAAGTTTGAAAGCATAATTACATCATATATGAATTATCCAAGTAGTCTAAATCGTCATGCATCTCAATTTGACTATTTCACATGCAAGAATATATAAGCAAATATAAGCTCTTAAGTACCCAAATCACATTCTACCATTGCTTTGCCATCAAATTTGATTCATACATAATCTATACATGCTTTTACATTTGCTTAATGTTTACAACTTAAAAATAATATGAACATAAATACTTTGACATTTTCTTGTATTCAAAAGCTATACAAATTACATATTTGTCATATTATAGCCATTTAGGCTCATTGCCCTCCATTCTTTGGTTCTTGAACTCCACCCAAACCATATGAGATAAGAGAAGGATGGGGGTGAGACTTATGAAATCTCAATAGCTCGTACACCCATTCAAGGTATATAATATGTCAAAGGGTACAAGTATGCAATCTAACAAACCATAAAGTATTTAAATCCATATTTCCATGCCACAAAGTCACATCAAAATCAAGAATGAACTCTAGGGACTTTTGGTTTAGCCTCACCATTTCGAGGACTTTTAGATTTTCCTCACTCTTGACCTTGGGACTTTTGACCTTGTCTTACCCATAGCTAAAGACTTTTGACATCACCTCATCCACATTAAGGGACTTTGCCATCACCTTACCCTTATTAGTATTTTTCACAACCATATAGCATTCAATAAAGCATATTGGTACTAATGCAATAATACAATATTAAGTGGCATGTTTCAAGATACAAATGCACACACAAGAACACAATGACACATATACAACTAATAATGCAAACAAGAATAAGGTGGAGAGCTACCTTAATGTTTATTCAAGCTTTAGTTTAGATTATTCCTCTCTTTCTCCGCCTCACAAGCACAATGAGATGGGATTTGCTTTCCTTGGCCTAAACACAATAAACAAGACTTAATTATACTCTTAGAGCAAGCCAAGATCTTAAACACATATCAAAGGAGCATATTTTGTTCATTAGATACATAATGGTTCCATTAATGGCCTAATGAAGCAACTACCATAATTCGAGTGCTTGGCTCTATTCTCTTCCTATATCTAGGCCTCTTGACTTCATTTATGGTCCTTAGAGCCATCACATGCTCACTTTCAAAAACCAAGATATATGTTTCTTCATAAGATTACATTATAGAAGTCATTGCCTCATCTCCTAATCTATGGCTCCTAAATTTTTCCCAAGGGTTCCTCTCGCCTTCTACCATCATATGAAGTCTCAAACCAAGCTTAAAATAAATTAAAATATTCTCTAGCCTATTCTTCCAAGCTTGGCCGAGGTTATAGGGGAAGAGAGAGCCCATAGGATTTTTTATTTTTCCTTGATGGGAGGGACACTTGAAAGGCTTCTTAGGGGTCTTAGGAGCTTAAATAAACATCCACATATGCAAAGAAATTCAATAATCAATTTAGTTTTTGCAAGGTATTCAAGAGCTTTACATTTTTCCAACTTGAATTTCACTCGATTTTCTTACAATTTCTTTAGATCTCCTAACCCCCCATAGTCTGAAATCTATGATTCTCTCTTGTTCTTGAACAAAAATTCCCCCCATGATGGTTCTGTTTTAGGCCATGGCATACAATGGAGGAGAAGAAGAAGAAGAAGCAATAAGAGGAATATGTTACCTTGGATTCAAGCTTATTTCAAGAGCTCTTCTCCTTGCTTTACTCCTCTCTTGGAAACTCTAAGGTTTCCCCTCTAGTTCAAGGCCAAAATAGAACCATATAAATGATTGAAACTATGGAATAAGAGCTTGAGAGAAGGGGAACAAGGTATCAAGAAGATGGACTATGGAAATCTCATAGTTTTCTCACCTTTCTCCTTACGTTCTTCCTTCCTTTTTGGCTCTTCCTTATGTGACTAATTTGGGTAGATTCTCCCTCTAGTTTGGATGAAACAAGTTAGTTAAGAAAATAAGAGGAGATGGGATGCCCAAATATAAAGAAGTTTCACGAAAAATTTGTTCCAAAAAAGACATTTACATCTCGTGCATATGGCATTTTCATTTTAACTTTGTTTACCTCCTTTTTGAGAACCATATTTTTTATCATAAAATTTAGGTTCTCAATCTTATAAAATACCTTTGGAATCACTCAAATTACAACTAAAACCTTCTCGAATGAAATAGTCAAAGTTTGGGTCAACCAAGGCTAAAAAACGCATAGAGGAGGGGTTTTAACTGTCCTAAGGATTTTCATAATTTTCAGGGCCTTTGAAAACCCTGAAAAACTTAAAATTTTCATTTAAAAAGCCCTCTTATGAGTTTTTCAAAAAGTGTTCATATTTACAAAAATTTTACTAAACTTTTGGCAAATTTTTTGTACCACTCTAACCTTAGTTTCTGGGCAACTTGAGACTCAAATCTTTATTTTTTATTATTTAAATTTTTACTCAAATTTTATTTGGTTTTAAATCACTCATCTTAGAAGACTTGCTTTTCAAATTGACTCATTACGATGTTTTTATGATGTACCAAACGTTACAATGAAGTGCACAAATCCTTCTATAGCATTTGAGGTGAAAGGTGTATAGACATATAAACAAAATGGATCCAAAAGATTAGGCTCCTACTTGTCTCTTTCTTCCACCCACCTCTAGCAAGTAATTACCTATATTATAGTCTATATGATGACCAAAACTAAAGAAAACAAAGTTGTTCATAAAGTCTTATTTAATTGATCTTATAAATCTCTTCTACGAAATACGACTCAAATATTTATGCCACCATATTGAAGAGTAACTTAATAGATCTACCATAATAGTGTCTAATAATATTGACAGCTATAGAGTTACAAAACTTGCATGTGAGAAATTTAAACCTAACACACATTGATCATTACTAAGCATAGTAAAAATATTAAAGACTAAATTTAAAGTCAATGATAATGGCCATTTCCCTTTCAAAAGGAGTAATCACACTAGTCATAATAGAAGTTAAAGTCAAATTCCACCTTAAAGGGATACATAAGCTATTACTTAGTTTCAAAACATGTTCAAATGACAAATTCCAATATGAAAAACACCACAAAAAACAAATCACTAAGAATAAGATGGATCTTAATAGCATTGGATTCAAACAAGCTAAAGTTATAAAGACAAACATAATAGTCCATCATGCCATGATCCAACTACTTATAAAGTCATATTTGATCTTAAGAGATCCTAGATAGTTAACATAATTGTCACATGATTTGCTAACAACTTTTTATTATCATAGATTGGGACTCAGTCTCATGGTTAAACTCACACAAGAATTATTGACCCAAGAGTCAAATAATACACAATAGGAGCAAAGGTATTACTTTTTTCCATGAGTTACTCCTTTCGAGAAACAATAACAACTGGTTGATCAATGGTTCATTCAATTAGTTAGGTATAGCAAGAAGCTTCTAATAATTGAACAAAGATGGGAGATACTCTAGAATGTGCTAGACAAGAATATTATCTCCCAAAACAAGATTGAAATGCTTAAGCTCATTGTATTGATACACAAACTTCAAGATATGCTCCTTTGAATACCAAATAGTCTTCCAAATGATTAGGCAATGACTCTTATGAGCCTTATCAAGTTACCTAAGCCTTCTCCTAATGGTCTTTAAGAATTCTACAATAATTTCTATTCTAAGAAACTTATGCCTAAGCATACTCTAATAAAGTTGCATCACAATTCATGGAGGCACCTTTAACAGCATTGTAATAGTTATTAAGTACAACAGGGTGTGTTCACCTTAGGGCCTTAACCTATAATGCACTTACTCAACTTTAGTTTTAAGGACTCTTTCATGTCATTACAATTAGTCCCACATTCAAGTTTCAGAAATGGTAATTGTAAAAATGTAGAAGCCGAAATAGAAACAATATGAGAATACATAAATCATGTGTACATCGTAATAAAAAACAATGTTTCCCACAAGATCTAGCTAATGCAATTACACACACAAATTTGCACTTTACTACAATCTTTCCAAAGGTTCCCAGATCACAACAAACCAAGAAAAGTTAAGACATGAACATAAACATATCTTAACAAATGTCTCCATAAAATCAAATGTCTCTAACATCTCTTTATAGATAGGGTATAAGAAATATTAAGACATGAACATAAACATATCTTAACAACAACAAATTACATTGGCAATGCTACATCAATTAGGTATATTCAAGAGAGATATTATGTAAAACAAGGGAGACATTACTTTATGTGTGTGCATATATATATACACATATCAAGAATAAATAAATAAATGAATGCCTCTATCAAATTTAACCAAACTACCCTTGTGATTGGTCCCATGATAGGTGAGTATACAATTACAAGATGTTAATAACCAACAAAATGATCCTAATAGCAAACAAAATCACTCAATCATGCTCAACAATATTAGACAACACCAATAATTTTACATAACAATGGTATACAAAAAATGTGAGCATGTTATTAAGATGACATGGCATTCAAAGGTGCATAATTAATAGTCAAATTGCAAAACAAATTGTGCATAGCCATAAATCATGTCAAATGAATGGCTTCTTTTAATTAAGTTCACCGAGACACCCTAAGAACTAGACCCATGATAGGTGAGCTTAGGATCATTTAGTGTTAGAGGCCTACAACAGTTGTATGGTGATCAAAGACACATAATCATACTCTAATTAGCATCCACAAGAACAATTCCTCACACCAAGATTGTAAAATGGGAGTATGATCTTTCAATTTCACCAAAAAAAACTCATGTAATCACTAAATTTCCACAAATATGTCATAATTCATCAATATATCACATTCTAGGCATTAAATATTCAAAATTAAATCCAAAATATGCAAGAAAATACAAAAAAATGGCCTAACAAAGAAAAAAACCAAATGCCTTTGGCATTGCTTTCCAATGCCATAACACTGCGACAAATAGCAATCTACATTTTCACAATTTTTACATTTCTAAGTCAATTTTTAGGATTTTCTTGGCAAGCAATCAAATTTTAAGAAGTTTAATAACATATAAGGCATCATATACCAACAAAGCATCATACCCATGCCAAAATCAAACCTAAAACACAAAGATTTGGGCAAGAACTAATGATTTTTCCCTCTGAGGGCTCAAGAACAGAGCTAAGGAATTTCTCCCAAATTTCAAATCAATCAACTAAGGCTTTGATGCCAATTGGTAATTAAGATGTGAGAGATAAAAAAATACTTAAACCCAAGCTTGATTCCTTAAATTTCTTAATGTCTTAGCTAGATGCAAGAACGAGAAGAAGAGTGAAGGTGTAGAGAGGGAAGAGAAATATGTTTTTTTAGAGAGTGAGAGAGAGCTTTAAGAAAGAGAAGAAGAGTGAAGATGTATAGAGGGAAGAGAAATATGTTTTTTGGATGTGAATAGACAAAAATGATCATAGTCAATATAAAATAGGACGATTGACTTTTAAATGGGTTTTAAGTTAGGGGCTCTTTCTAGTGGGCTTATGGACAATGTAACTTATTATAAGTCATCTAATCACTTGCCATTTTTAGATAGTGCTAGCTTATAATTGATTATTTAATATCACCACACATAAGTAAGTTAGTTTAGCAATTGATTAATTTCGATCTGCACAACGTAATTGAAAATTAGTTTAATAGTTGAAAAATTACTTAGCTACTAGTAATATTCCAACTACTCTTGGCAATTGGGATGGAATTAACAAAAATCCTTTTGACTACTTTTTAACTCTTTTCAACTATAAAATTTATCAAAAAATCTTGATTTTCATGTAGTATCAATCACTTCGATTTAAAAGTTGTAGTATCAATCACTTAGATTTAGATGCTACTTTTTGTAGAATTTGTTTATATATGAAAATCTATTTAAATACAAAGCTTCTTGCAAATTGTTCAAATCACTTAATTACATCTAAATCATGCCTTTTGTGTAATATTCTTTTTTTATCATGCAATGTTTTGTACATTAAACATTACAACAAAAAACTACAAATATTGGCAAAAATTTCAGCTGGAAAGTTGCAATTTCATTGGAAATTATAAATTTTTGACTAAATTTTTAGTCAAATAATTTGTCAGTTTTTCCTTAGTAAGTAATTTGATTCAATTGAAAATTTAGTTGAGACATAATATAGCATTGTAACATCAGCCATTTTTGTACTCTTTTAAACTTTTGTAACACCATGCAACTTTTTTATTTATTTAAAAATTTTTATTTAATATACATTAATTAATATATTATAATTTTAACAAAAAATTAAATAATAAAAATTAATTATTAAATAATACTAATAAAAATTGATAATAATTATTTTAATTGATATAAATAATAATTAAAAAATTAAAAAATAAAATTAATTTTAATTAATTTATTTTAAAGAATAATATTGTAATTTTTAAAAAATAATCTAGTTGATTTTGGTTGAAATAGCAATAAAAAATGTTTCTAAATGAAATATTGTTGAACACGTATCAAACCATATTAATATACTAATTTTAATAATTAATATATTTTGTAATTAACTAATAATATATGTAATTGTTATATAATAGCATCTTATTATTACATTATTTTTATTATTTTCTTTCTATTTTAAAATTTTATTAAGTCATTTGGTTTGTCTTCTTTGAATTCTCCCTATATTTGGGTTCTTATTCACGCTGGGTTCATGATCTTTGCGTTATTTATGTTCTTCCTATTATCTAGGTTCATTCTTCACTCATGTTCTTCATCTAGATAGTTGCATTATAACTAAATTTTCATGTGTCCATTTAGAAAAAAAAAAATAAATTCATTAATAATAAAAACAAATTCCTATCAACATTAGGATCAACCATTACAATTAACAAAAATCAAATCATAACCTCAATGAAAAACATTTCAATAACCAAATTTGAAAATTTTCACCTGTAATGAGTAAAAAAGAAAGAAAAATCAATATAGTAACATATACAAAAAAAAAAAAGAAAGAAATTTTGAAAGAAATAAAATCAGATAGATAAATATATATGAAATGAGAGTGTTTAATGAATCAACTAAGAGAATTTAAAAGATGAGAAAATGAAGAGCAAACCACAAAGAAGAGAAAAAATGAAAAGACCTTTTTTAGGGGGAAAATTATGTTTAAGGACCAAAAAAAGAAAAAATTTATTTTTAAGGACCATTACCATTAGGTTCAACGGTTTGTTGCTAAACTCAATGGTAAACATCCTAAAACAAGTGGTAACAGGTCCTTAAGAATAAATATCTTCACTTTTTGGTCTTTTATTATAATTCTCCCTTTTTTAGGAGCAAAAATAAACTATAAAGAGTTATACGAGTTGAACCAGGCATAAATGGAAGAGCTTGTGGATTTATAGAAAGGAAGACCTAAAAAATTAGGTGGGATATGTAACACCATCATACTATAACTTGTTTCATGCCATTTCTAGGTTCTATTCCATAAACCATATGAGTTTCCAAGAAAAAGACATTAAAATATTACATTTTCATGCGTTGTGTAACGGATAAATTTTTCATCTGGCATTCCATGAACCAAGGGAACTCATTAAACTCATTTTCAAAACCATCCAATAAAGTGGCTTGGAACTCATTCAAGTGGATGAAACACACAAATTTCCACGAATTAGCCACAATTAAATTTTCAATTTTTTTGTTACAACTTCGAAAATCCATAACTAAATCCACAAAACTCGAAATCCAACAAACTTTACCATTTTGAAAAGTTCTCGATGTCTACCCCATGGTAAGAATAATTTCAGCTCATGAAACATTAAGGGAAAAATGTTTGACATCAAAAAGCCCACTGAGGTCACTGTTATCTGGGCTACTGGGTTAGATTACTAATATAAATTTTTAAAATTCATAACTAATTCTATAAAACTTTAAATCACACAAATTTTGTTATTTTGGAAAGCCACAAATGTTAAATTTATGTGAAAAATAATTTTAGAATGAAATAGATACTTTTAGCTATCAGAAATCTATAGAACAATAACTAAACTCAGGGGATGCTACTACTACTAATAGCAAATTTCAAAATTGCATAACTCTTTACTCAGACCTCCAAATAAGGTGATCTTGGTGTTATAGAAAGCTTATGATATCTAGTTTATGCCTGTAAAATTTCACAAGCATTGGATACCATTTGCCTATTAGATAACACATAACACAAATCTGTCAGTGTAAACAGTGCACATACTAGAATCAATTAAAAATCCCAACTTTTGAAAATTTATAACTAATTATATAAAGCTCTATTTTTGCTATACTTTAGCTTCCAAAAAATATCTCAATGATCTCTACATGTCTACCAAATTTTATGGAGAAATTCCTTCATTTGGTCAGAAAGTGTCAGAAAGTGCCATTTGGGTCATTTTAATGCCCTTTAATAGTCTAAAGGTGTGCAAAATGGCTCCTAAGGTTCTTGTGGCCACTTGGGCACGTGAAAATGGCCCAAAAAGACTCCTTAAACTTATCTTAAAGGTGTAGAAACTTAAAATGCAAAATCTCATCCTTCATCCCCAAGCCATATGCTAAGAAACATGTACTTGAAATGGCCATTTAATACCCAAAAATTACAATACATTCCATTTATCATCAAATTTCATACATACATCATCTATTAGGATAATTACATATGTTCCATTCATTGTCTACCAATTCTATCAAAGATTACATCATATGCCATTTCTTTAGTTACAACATAAACAAAAGTAAGAGCTTTATGGTCAAGACTTCATCTTACCACTTGGTGGCTTCCATTTCCTTGTTCATTGACTCCACCTAGCATATTAGGATACTGGAGAGGAGGGAGTGAGATTCAAAGAATCCTAATAGCTTATTTCCCATTCAATCATGCATAAAGAATGTAATACAAGTCTTAAGAATGCATGCATGGCCTACTAACATAGAAAATGGTGTAAATGAATTCTTGGTATTTACAAAAAGCACATATAACATATTTAGGCTTGCCAAATGAATGGATTAGCCTCACCCACTTTTTTCAAGGTTCTTGGATTTGCCTCACCCTTTTTCTCAAAGGCCTTGAGCTAAGCCTTACTCTTGGGAGACTTTATCTTAGTCTCAACCACTTCTTAGAGCTCTTGGCTCATCCTCACCGAAGATAGAAGGTTCTTAACTTTTCCACATTCAAACAAACCAATGCAACATTTATAGGCATCATTTGAATACATAATGCAATACTATGGTTCCATGGAATATAGGCATCATACCAAAACATAATTCATAGTTTAAAATACACATACACACATTCAAAAATAATGTAGACATTCATTCATGCATGGGAGAAAAAAGAAAGAGCTACCTTGCTTGCATTTACACACGTTTTCCTTAAGTTTTGAGTCCTCTCCCTTGACCTCACACACCCAAGAAGGTGGAGATCATTTCTTTTGGCCTAGACACACCAAAAGAAACATAAATTACTCATGGGAACAAGCCTTGACATTATACACACTTTACATGATGCTACTTTGGTTTATGGCTCCATTATACTTACATATGGCACTTAATGAAGCAACTACAAAAATTCATAATATTGGCTCCCTTCTCTCCTTTAATATATGATTCTTGACTCTATTTAGATCCCTTGGAGTCATCACACAATTATTTTAAAGAGCCTAACTATGAGTTGCTTCATTATGCTACATTATGAAGCCTACACCTCCATCTCACTATCTATGGCTTCTAAATTTTTCTCAAGGGTTTCTCCCACCTTTTACCATCATATGAAGTCCCAAACCAAGGATAGAATAAATTAAAACATTCTCTAACCGCTCCATCTGTCCTAGGCCAACATTATTGAAGCATTTGGGGTTCAAGTGGTTTTCAATTTTTCTTTGATGGGAGAGCCACTTGGGAGGCTTTTTAGAGGTCTTAGATGCTCAATGGAACATTTAGATGGCCAAGGAAATTCATAGATTAAATAAGTTTTTACAATTCCTTCAAATGCACTACACTTTTCTAACTTAGATTTCATTAGTTTTTCTTGCAATTTCTTTGCTTTCTTGGATGGGAGGTGCATGTGGGAAGCTCTCTAGAGGTCTTAGGAACTCATATAAATATTCACATGGGCTTGAAAACTATTAGATAAAATTAGATTTTTACCTATGTCTTTGAATCCCTAACTTCCTATTCTTGGTTCTCTTTTGCTTCTTAATTAATTCCACTTGTATCTTCCTAATCCTCAAATTATAGAACCCTTAATTCTACCTTAATATGGTCAGAATTTATCTCCTACTAAATAGGCCCTAAGGTGAACGAAAATTCCATGGAGGAAGCAAGCAAGGAGAAGCAACAAAATAAGAAGGAATACCTTGGTTTCTTGTTTCCTTCAAAGCCTTTTTCACTTGGTGTAAACTCCTTCTTGAATTCCTACTTATAACAACCAGAAAAAGAAAAGGAAAAGAAAGAAGAAAGCTGAAAATTTTCGAAATTCAGAAATTTTTCTAAGTCTTCTCGCAATAGCGAGAAATGGCCTGGCTATAGCGAGAGCAGCTGTTCGCTATAGCGAAAGTGCTTCTAGCTATAGCGAGTGCAGGCAGTCCATACAAAAACTAGGAGTTGCTCGCCGTAGTGTGCCATAGCAAAAGCGGGGGTCTGGAATTGATACGTGCTCGCCGTAGCGAAGGTTAAACCTCGCCATAGCGAAAGTGACTGATACGAGCTCGCCGTAGCGAAGGTTAAATTTCACTATAGCGAGGGTCAGTCCGAAAAAGAGTAAAAAGCGAGATTTTGACTTCTTGAAGCGTCCCAACCCATTCTTTCTCTCTTATTTGCCCTAGACTTCGACCCAATGAGAGAAAAGAGGCATAGAGAGTGAGAGAGACCAAGAGAAGGAGGAAGAACAAAGGAAAGGTAAGCAAGCTTCTCTCTTTTCTTCTTGGCATCTTGATCTCCTCTCTTTGCCCTATCTTTCTATGGTTTTGCTTGTGAAATTAGTGGGGTTTTAGGCATGGGTCAAAAGAGGGAAAGTGGAAAACACTCTTGAACTTCTTTGTTTTTCTTGAATATGATAATTCTACTACAATGAGAGCTTGAGAGAGAGGAAGAGCTGGTGACATTCTAGAGAGAGAGAGAGAACCCTAGGTTCTTATATGTTAGCAAGGTTTGCTCTGAAGAACTCCTAAGAGTTGTTAAGTTATGAGAGAGTAATTTATGCTCTTTGATGTGTCTAGGCTCAAGAGAAGCACCTCCGTCAAGGTGTGAGTGTGAAACCGAAAAGGGAGAAGAGGAATTGAAAGGGAAGGCTTGTGTTGGCTTATAAGGTAGCTCTCTCTCCACTTTTTCTTGTTGCATTCTTAGATATAATAGTCATTGTATATTTATGTATATGTTTATTGTATGAGATATGCCATATGTTATTGCTTTGATGCATTGGTACCAATGTGCTTGTGTGTTGGATTGTGAGAATTGCTTGGGTGAGGTAGTGCCGAAAGTCCCTTGAGATGGGTGAGACAAAGCCAAAAGTCTCATAACCAAGTGAGGCCAAGTCAAAAGTCCCTAAACTCAGGTGAGGCCACCCAAAAGTCTCTAAACTCGGGTGAGGCTAGACCAAAAGTCCCTAGAGCTTACTTGTGGCATTGTTGTGATTTCCATGGCATGTACAACATGTATTATATGATTGAGAATGGTTGGATGCTAAATTGCATGCTTTGACTTGTTATATGCCTTGATTGCTTCCTTGAATGAGTGCATGAGCTATTGAGATTCCATGAATCTCACCCCTTCCCCTCCCTTCTTAACATGCTAGGTGGAGCTCAAGGAGAATCCAGTGCACACCAAGGAGTCTAAGAGAATGTTAGATGAATGTTAGTTGTTTTGACTATTTTAATGTAAAGTGGTGCCAAAATGAATATGCACCTTATATTTTTGAGATGTAAATGTTGTAGCAAGTGTAAATGTATGAAAATATGATGTACAAACTATGTAGAGAGCCAAAGTAATGAAAATGTGGGTTTTACCTTTTTTGTGGATGATATGTGATAGAGTATTTTGGCCCGTAGCATAGCAAGTTTGAAATGTATGATGATTTGGACCACTTAGATACTTCATATATGCTATGTTTATGCTTTCAAACTTGTCCATGAGGTGTGAGTACATGTGGGAGGCCATTTGGACCCACTTTGACCATTTTGGGTGCCAAAACCGTTAATTTTGTGAACTACGTCAAAGTATGACCAGATGAGCTCTTCTTGCCATAAAATTTGGCATGCCTCTAGAGTTTGTAGAGAGTTTCTTGGAAAGATAAAGTGGGTAATATTCAGAGGTCTAGAAAATATTTGGTGAATTTTTGAAATTGGGAAAATTTGATAGTTTGGTCATGGTACTGTATCATTAGCCCGAAAAGAAATTCATGTCATTCATGGACCAAATGGAGTCCAAATGTTGTACAATTTTATACACATAAATTAGACAAACACAGTGACTTATAACAACTAGAATCATCTAAATCAGAAGTCTGTAGATAGAGAACGAACCTTCTAAAGTTCTATATCAGCATCAGGGAAGCCATCCGACCTCCATTACTGTTCCATCAGTTTTTGGGGTCTAAGAGCTACTGAACTAATCTGAACTTATTTTTTTCCTCTAGTAGACATCTGTAAATTTTTAAATTAGTATAGTTTTTTAAGATTGAATTTTTGTGGATTTAGTTATGAATTTTCGAAATTCATGATAGTAAGTTGCGCTAGAAACAGAGACAGCCGGACCTCTGTCTCATTTTTTATGTCAAACATGGTCCAAACGCTGAGATTAAGGTTGGGAATTATTTTAAATATAAAGTTAACACCTAGATCTTTCTAGAAAGCTATAGTTTTCTAGATTTCTATAATTAGATATGATTTTCCAAAGTTAGAGCCAAAAATCTGACTTTTGGGTGCATTTAAGGAAATGCACTTTCTTGGTTTTTGGCTTCATATCTGTGGTTTATGACTTTTTTTATGATATGTGTGAGTCGTATACATGGAGTTTGAGTAGGAAATGTGAATGATGGGTTCAAGGGACCCACAGGACAAAAAATGAGTGTTTGAAACCCTATTTTATAGTATAAAAATGCCACGGTTAGTACTGGTTCTTTGGAAATCATATGGAACCGAGCCCAGAGAGAGGCTAGATAGTGTTAATATATTATGGTATTACACTACTCTTCTCCCTCTGAACCAGAGCCAAAAACAGCCCCACTTCATCAAACAAAACTATACAAAGGAAGGTGGGAAGGAGGAGAAGAGAGTTTTTAAAGAGAGAACTAGAAAAAGTCTTGATTTCCATACCTTTTCTTCTTGGTTTTTCTCCCTCCTTGAGCTCTCTCCTAGTGTGTCTCTCTTCTCTGGCTTCTCTCTTTGTTTTGGGTAGAACAAAGGGTCTGTTATGATGAAGGAGAAGGGCAACACTTCATATATCAAAAGGAGATACATAAAAAGCTTTTTAAAAATGTCACTTTTGTCCTTCATTCTTGGCTAATTCATTTGAGACTCATTTTAGCTCCTTTTCAAGAACCGTCTTTTTCATCATAAAATTTAGGTTCTCAATCTTATAAAATACCTTTGGAATTACTCAATTTGGAGCTAAAACCTTATCGAATGATCCGGTCAAAGTTCAGGCTCACTGCCGTTGAAAAAGGTATACCGGAGGAGCTTTAATTGTCTCAGGGCTTTCATGGATTTTAGAGCCTCTGAGAACCCCAGAGAACTAAAAAATTTTGTTTAAAAAGCCCTTCTGTGAGTTTTTCGAAAAGTGTTCATATTTATGAAAATTTCACAGGCCTTTCGGTAAATTTTTCAAATCACTTTGGCCTTGATTTTTGGGCAACTCAAGGCTCAAATCCTCATTTTTTATTATTTAGAATTTTATCATAATTTTATTTAGCTCTAATTCCTTCCATTTCGGGAACTTCCTTTCGTATCTAGCTCATTTCTAACGTTTACAAAGAAACTGAACATTGCATTTTTGACGTTTACAGAGAGACCGAATGTTACAGGATATAATTTTTTGGGGTATAATTTGGAAATTTCATGATTCTTACACTCATGCCTCCGACTTTGCCTTTTCGTGCAATTTTTTTTCGTAATATATTATATATTAAGTTAATATAAATATGTATAATTTTATAAAATAAAAATATTACATTTAAACAAAAAATCATTGTAATTATAATTATTATTAAAAAATTAGTAAATAAAATTTATCTAAATTTTAAAATATAAATATAATTATAAATTGAAGAAAAAAAAAAAAAAGGAAATTCTAGAAAAAAAGGAAAGGAAACCTTTTCCTACTAAATAAGAAACCTTAAAGCCAAAATTCCGTTGTAATCTATTTTTGATAGAATTATGGCTAGAATGATTTATATTTTTTTATAAAATTTTCTTTAATGTTTTTAATTTTTTTTATAGATATCAATACTTTTAAAATTAGGAAAATATTTTTAGTAATATACTAGATATTGCGATATATTAATAGTCAATACATAGTATAATTAATTAATAAAATTTGTAAATTTTATATCATGGTTTGTTTATAATTAATAATAATTTATTTTAGTTTCAAGATATATATATCTTTATTTTTATTTAACTTTTTTTGAACTATATATTATTACATTATTTTTATTATTATTCTATTTTCGTTTTAAAAATTTTAAAAACTATTGGCCAAAATTTATTATCAAGCGTGGCTAAAATTTGGTCATCCAAGATGGTTTTGCAGCTTTTTCTTAGCTTTTTACTATAATATCCTATTCATTGACTAAAGGTTTTAAAAAATACTATTCAGTGACTAAATTTGAGCAAAATTTGGTATTTTTTATTTTTTATATTGAAAAAGAAAAAATATATATAGTCAGTCAAAATTAGTCAATATTCCCCCACATTGTTGTAGTGAAAATCAAGTTATATATAAGATTACTTGCATATACTACTCATATCCTTATATCTAGATCATACCTTTTGTGCAATTTTCTTTTTCTTTTGCTTTTTATATGGAAATTGTAACCCTAAACCTAAGTATATATGGATCTAAATTATATATATGTGTGTGCGCATGTGTGGACACACACACATAATTATTTTCAATGACTCTTCTATTGAAATATATATATATATATATAATTATGATTGTACTAAAACAATAAATTAAAAATGGTATTAGTATTGTTGAGAAATCTAGACCAGTGTCGATTCAACTAAAAAATAGATAAACTAATCATAGTTATAGTCTATTTAACAATATTGTTAAAATTGGACTGGTCAATAAACCAGTGAAAATACTAGTTTACAATTTATTGGTTCGACTGTAGTTGAATCGGTGATAATTAAATAAATATATATATATATATATATTTTATATATTAGAATTTAATATAATAAATAATAACAAATAAATATTAATAAATTTTGAAACATATTATGACTAATTTACATAAAAATAAATCAAATATGATATAATATTTAAATTTTAATTTGTTTATATATTAAACCATATTTATATAATTTTAATAGAAATTATATGAATTTTATTTTTATTTTTAATTTATTATATTAAAACTTTATAATTATAAATAAAGCAATAATCGAGACTCAATGATAAAGGTGTAATTTATCAATTTAAAGGTCAGAGGTTCGAATCACAAGATAATTGTTTTAATTTGTTGAAATAAAAACATAATAAGTCTTTAACTCTTTATATTAAATATTGCACTTAACAAACAAAAACGTTGGTTGGTTCAATGGTGAAGGTATAGCTGATCTATCTGGAGGGATGGGGTTCAAGATGCGAAGAAGGCAATTTTGGTGATTTACTAAAATTAAAATATGAAGTGTGTTTATATTATATATTGTATCTAAATATACAAAGGTGTTTGTTAGCTCAATGGTGAAGGTATAGCGATGAACAACCTTGAGGAGCAAGGTTCAAGACACCACAGACATAATTGTGCGAAATTATACATAAAAGACGCTGTAGGCTGGTTCAATTGTGGGTTTGAAGCCATGTTTTGGCCAAAATCAGCCAGTTTAACTTAGTTTTTGACTAAGTTTGACTAGTTCTGAAGTACTTCTAGACTGGACAAATGGCCGGATCATTGGTTGAAATCGACCGGTTCAGTCCGGTTCTAATAACAATGCTATTTAATCTTCAAAGCTAGATAAAAAAACTAGTAAAAAACTAGCAAAACTTGTAAATCGGTCGAATATAGTACCAAACCAATTATGTATTCCATTTTTTATGTTTTGTCCAAATCAAAGTTTTGACATTTTGTAGTAGAGATTGATGACATTTATGAGACTTTGTCCACATTATTTTTTATAGAAGTGTTGTCACATACAAAATCTTAAATTAATTTTTAAATATTTATATCTATTTTAAATATTCTTTTACAATATATATACTACTTTAATTTCAATATATATATATATATATATATATTCAAATACAATTAAAACATTAAACCAATATTTTTAAAACAGAACTAATCATTAAATTAGTAGAAATATTAGTTCACAGTTTATTAGTTTATCTGTGGTCAAATCAATAAGAATTAAATATATATTTATAAAATTTTATATGTTAGAATTTTAATGTAACAAATAAATATTAGTAAATTTTAAATATTTAATTAATAATTTAATATTTTTTAAGATGCTTGAGAAGTTATTTTCTAATTGAAAAACAAAAATGATTCATAATTAAAAATTAACAATATTTAATATTGAACTTTTAGAGTTTTGAAATTATATTAAGATTCTACTTATTATTTAAAAACCAAAATACCAAAATGCAAATGGCAATTTTGGTCAAACATTTTGATATTTAAAAGAAATACTGCTAGAAGATAGGACATGATAAAAAGTAAGCACCGAAAATAACTAAATATGTCCTTTTTATTTATCTTATATTCTTTTTTTTTTGTATTTTATTTTCTCTTAGTTTCAACTCTATCTTTTTTCTATTGCCTTTTATTTTTATTTTTCAAATCTATTCAGGATGAACTATTCTATTTTATTAAAAAAAAACCTTTGAAAATAAAGTTTCAATAACTAATTCAACCTGTTTTTAATTAATTATTTGAATTATTGATTTTCTAAGTTAACTAAATTGGATTAGGGTTCAATTCCCAATCCAATTAGTCAAAATGGCTAGTCTGATGTGATTTTAATTATATAGAATTAAACTATGAATCACTTCGATTTTTTTAGTTCATTGACAATTAGCATTAATATCCCCCTTGGATTGGATTCTTATTATACATAGGACAAATCTTCGTGCTCAGTATTGATAACCAAGATCCACACGGATTCTATTCAAGAAAAAACTCTTTCACACAAAGAAAGAGTTTTAAGACAAAACCTATAAAATCCCTCTCATCCCTCTCTCCATCCCACCATTAAAAATCCATCCATAATTCCTCAAAAACTTAAAAAACAATTGTACCCAAATCATCTTTCTTGATTCCATTTTCCCCCATGGCAGATGGGTTTTGCCGTGACTGCCAATCCTATACTCCGCTAGTGTACGATCACACTTCTGGGTACACAATCTGCTCCGAGTGTGGCCTCATTCTTAATTCCCATTCCATCGATGAATCCGACAAGTCCGACAATAACTACGATCTAGCTCGTGTTGGTGGCCCTTCCAGCCCTCTCCTACCCAGCCGAGGCCTTGGCTCCACTGTTATTGCTAGCCCTAACAATAATAAAGGCAGCTCTTCATCTTCTCACGGCTCTCTCACAAACCAATTGCAAAACAGGTATTGCTTGGACCCAAATAGCCCGCTGGTCCGAGCCTTAAGGATGATCGACGACATGGCCAAGAACTTGGGGTTGGCCGACAAAATCAAGAATTACGCGAAAGAGCTGTACAGGAAAGCAGATAACGACAAGATTTGTGGGAGGCAGAGAAACCCTAGGGCCATTGTGGCCGCTTGCTTGTACTTGGCTTGCCAAGAAGAGGGGTTTCCGAGGACGTTCAAGGAGATCTATCATGTCGCCGAGGGGGCAAGAATAAAGGAGATTCATAAGTGCATAGAAATACTGAAGAAGCAGCTTGAGGTTGGAACCGGAGCCATACATGCCAAGGACATAGCTAGGCGTTACTGCTCCAACCTTGGGCTGAACCATCACACCATAAGGGCCGTGCAAGAAGCTGTTCAGAAATCAGAATTGTATGATATAAGGAGGAATTCTACGTCTATTCTAGCAGCAGCTATTTTCATGGTCACGCAACTTTCAGAGAATAAGATGAGTCTTCGAGGTCTGGTTTTCCATATTCTGCTATTTTTAAGTTTTGGAAAGAAGAAATCTATGTGGAATGTTAATGAATATTAGATTTTATATGAATGAGGCTTTTCTTGCAATTTTCCCCCTGTTTTTTGAAGAGACATTTTTCAAACTGAATATATTTTTTAATGAATATCAGATTCTATTTTAGCTTGATATAAATTTTCTTGGGATTTATCCCCCACCTATTTTTTAAACATTTATTTTTTTACTTCCAAAGCCCAAACCGAATAGAATTTTTGTTTCATTCGGATTTAATTAATATATCATGATTTTATATTACTTGTTTGTAGATGTTTGATTTCTACTAATAATATGTCAGATTTTTTTTTTCTTTGGCTTAGTGCTCCGTTTCTCTCTCTCTCTCTCTCTCTCTATCAAAGTTTCATCAGTTGTAAAAGACTTAAAGTATAAATAACTTTTTTTTTGGTCTTTGAAAGATAGCTTCGGTATCAATTGCGTCCTTCAAAGTTTATTTATTTATTTATTCATTTTTTAATTCTTTGTCCAAAAAAAGTTTGTTTCAATTTCTAGAATATTTACATTTTAAAGTATTATATGATATATTATTTTAGTATTTCTAAAAGGGCAAAATTAAATCAAAATTAAACTTCCAATGCTAAAGTGATACCAAAAAATTCTTAAAAGAATCAATTGATATTAAGATCATCTTTTGGAAAATCAAAATGAAGTTTTACTCAATTATTTATAATTAAAGAAATTAAGACTATGTTTGAGTAAAAGAATAATGATTCATTTCCTTTCTACTTTTTCCCCTTCCCCCCAGTATTTATCATCCAAACATAGCTTACAAGCGAACACTGAAAATATCATTAAACTGGAAAATTTATTAATACGGGCCTCTTTTATTTTTCTTCTCTTCCTCTTCTTGTTTTGTTGAAATATAAAATGTTGTATTGAACCAAGATGTGAGCTTTTGGACTGAATAAAGAATTAATGTATAACAGAAGTTGCACAAGCTTCTGAAGTAGCGGACGGGACGCTGAAGAAGGCATACAAGGATCTTTATCCTTATGCTTCAGTTCTGATTCCCAGCTGGTATGCCAATGCGAATGACATAAAGAGACTCTGCGTCCTCTGAAGATCTTTTTCTTTGAACAATGCTACAACAAGAAAATCAACTCCAATTATTTAATTACAAACAATTCCCTTCCTTTTCCTTTTGAATTTAGAAGGTATATAGTTCTGCTAATTCCTAGCAGTTTTAGGAGTAAGTTTTAAACTGACAATTGTAAACAAAGCAGACTGTTGTGAGCTGGTTTCTTATCACCCAGCCAATCTTGTAAAGTGAATTATTTTCTTTTATTTGAAATAAAGTGGATATTTTAAAAGATTGGATTTAATATACTTTTAGTTGATTTAATTTCAATTTGATTAATAATATTATCTTTTTATTTAATTCTCAGGAAAATTAATTAGTTCCTAATTAAAATTAGATTTATATTTTACTTCTAATTATTTGAAAAAATAATTGATGACATTTAAATTATATTTTTTATGTCTAAACAAAATTTAACTATCTCTATCTAATTATTATATTTAATTGCTTTATTAATTAGAAAGGAATATTACTTTAATGAATAATTAAATCACGTATGAAAAATGTGTGCTATCAAGATCTTTCCAAAAGAAAATTTAGATTTTAGATCAAGTTTAAAAATACATTTGACCGTACTTATACTAATAATTATATATATATATATATATTAGAAATTTAACATAATAAATAATAGAATGTAAAACTGAAAGAATCCTGCATATTAGCAACATACATACTGACGTTTCGATTAGGTGCCGCACTTAAATAAGGGCCGTCTAGATTTCTTACATAAAGTGTTGGACGGCCAATATTTCTTAATTTTTTTTAATATTTTGACATTTTTTTTGTTTTGAATGATGTACAAAGCAAAATAAAAATAATCTTCCAGCAATCGATTTAAAAAATAAAAAAATATAAAATTTGAGCTATCGAAATTTGACAACTAGGAGCAATACCAAATCCGAGTGCCAACATATTGTGCCATGGCATGAAAGCCCCACAATGGCTTGATCGAATTGTGGAACATTTTTTACTCCGCAAGACTGCTCATCCATGCACCAACTTCCCATTTCCTAAAGAAAATATCCCAGTCACATTAATATAGTGGTCAGTACCCTTTGTTATTGTGCAAAAGCATCCTCCCCTTCCATCCTATTTTACCATTAATGTTTAAACTTTGAAGACATATTCTCTCTCTCTCTCTCTCTCTCCCTCCCTCCCCCTCCCCCTCTGACCTTTTAAGCTCTCTACCATGGATGACTATACCTCAACTCAACCAATACATAGAAAGCGTCAGATCCACGCCCCCTTCAGCCATTTCTTCAAACCCTTCACCAAGGCAACATTCACCAAAACCCACAAGCTACTAGAACTCTTCACGAGTGCAGTTTCTTTGTTGCTTGGCAAAAACAGTATAGAATATGAACCATTTAGATCAAATTTGGACAACCATTTTTATTTTTTTAAAAGAAAATAGAATGAAGAATAAAAATAATATTTGAACTATGAACTTAGAAAATGATGATTAAGATTAAAAAATCAAAAATAAAATACGAGATCTAAATTGTCTAAATGAAATTTGGATGGTCTTGATGTATGTCTTCCCCTTCCTCACTAACCTAGCATCATTGGAATCACTCTTATGCTCCCCCTTCCTCACTGACCTAACCATCATTAGAATCATTCTTATGCTAATCTACAATGTTGATCATTGTATCCAATCCATTTTGGTTCTCTTTGGAGGGAAGAAAAAGAAAGAAAACAATATAAGAGAAAGGAAAACAAAAGGGAGAGAATATGGATGAATTATCACTCACTTTGCTCGGTATCACATAATGGAAAAAGAAGAGATGTTTCTCTTTCCTTATTTGGTTTCATCAGGGAAAAGATGTGAAATTACTTTGTTATCGTCCACCTAATTAAATTTATTTACCATTAAAGGAGTAAGTAAAGAAGAGATTTTTGCTCTCCTTTCCCTCCCTTTCCATTCAAAAAATGGAGGGATTGACAAAAGGTGGGTCAACCCATGGATTCCTAATTATTCCCAATTATTTTGTTTCCTTCCTTTTTATGCATACCAAATAGAAGAAAAACAACATCCATCTACCATTTCTTTTTTTTTTCTTTCCTAATATATTCTTCCTACCAAACAATGCATAATTCACTGTCCATTTTTTATTAAAAAAATCAAAGTGATTTACACTTAAACTCATTTGAGTTGTAAGAGTGTTATGCTCTACTCAATGCATGAAATTGCACCTTGGGTGGTTGACACCAAAAGTTAAATATTTGTCACTAGAGATTTTTATGACAACTTGTGATAACATAAGTTTTGTTGTAAAAATATTCTATAATTAAAGGGATTCAACAACAACAAAAGTCTCCATTGAAAATATTTTTGTTGTCATCATGAAAAATACTTGTTACATGATTAGAGAAAAGTTAGGATTGAAATTAACTTTTAGTGCCAACCAACATACATTGCTTCATGCAAGTGAGGTAAGAGTTTTTTCTCTTTCTCCCATAGGATTTTTCAACCATTTTGAATCTATGTTGCACAGATATACCAGAAACAAAGTCATACCCATGGTGGATGTGTATCCAATATGGATATGCATATAGCAAAGGTACATATATATCTAAAACTTTGTTTTGGTTAGGTACATTTCAAAACATTTTAACACATCCTAAAATGTTTAAAAATGGATCTAAAATGGTACCAAAATGAGCATTGCAATTTTGCCAAATTTTTTTTTCTTTTTTTTTGTTCTTCAATCCTTAATCACACTCTTGATCCATTTTTTATCCATACTATTTTTTCTTGCTTCTTTGTTTGTCGTGTTCCTCATTATTCTTGGTCGTTCTTCCTTGTCGTTGTCTCCTATGAGTGAAGCAAAGGGAAATTTGTCATTCTTTGTTGTAACTAGGATTCAAATCTTTGAGCTTCAAGGTTTGATCTTCTTTTTCTCACTAAGTTGTTTTATAACTAAGCTTCTTCTCCTTTACCATAATCGAGCTTCAAATCTTTGAGCTTCTTCTTCTCACTGAGCTTTTTCTTTATTGTAGGTTTATTTTCTACCATTTAATCGTAACAAACTTCATTCGATTGCTTTATGTTCTTCATTGCTTCCTTGTAGGGTATTTAAATTTCATTCCTTCATTGCTTAATTGTAAGTTTATTCTATTTTGACCTTATAGATTGTAACTTATTATGAACATCTTATTCATAATTGTAGCTTGTTTTATAACTTATGCTATAATTTGTAGTCTATGCTCAACTTACAATTTAATGAGTTGATTTGTGTGTGTATGTGTGTGTGTCCTTATACCCGCATACTAAAAGTTTTAAAATTGTTATATCCTATGTATCATCATTTCATACTCGATATGTATACATGTATCAATGCTTAGTGCCACATAGGTTTTGATCTTCAAAATAAATGGATTTCTTTACCTTCTTTTTTCTTTATGGCTAAGAGAGAGAAATTGTGTGAGGTGTGGGTGTGATTTTACAAGAAGTCCCTCTAAATTTGCAACAAAGAAACAAGAAGGCCAATGGTGTAAAATCATTAAAAAAAAAAAGGATAAGAATGGTTGGGTAGAGTGTGAATTAAGGAAAAGTATGAAGGGTAAGACAGGGAAAGTTAAAGGGGTAAGATGGAAAATATGACAATTAAAAAAAGGCAAAATGGGAAATGTGTATGTGAGAATAAGGACAAAAGGGAAAGGTGGGAAATAACAAAATGGGTCATGGGTAAAATGGAGAATGCAAGTGAACTATCATTATTTATTATTATCTTATTTTCTATTTTTCATTTGTTTTTTTTTTCCTTTTTCTTTCTCTTTTTTACTTTCTTTTTGTGGACTTAACTCAATTTCATTATTTTTGTTTGGCTTTTTAGTCACCTAATAAGATGGGAATCCTTTTGAGTTATTGCATAGTGCAATAGTTGAGGGAGAGTGAGAGGAAGAGGGGATGTAGGACCCACCCTCTCTTTCTTTCTCTTAGCTACTTTACCACACAATAACTACAAAAAATCTTTATCCCACCTAATATGGGACACAAATATTAGAAAATTTAGGTTTTAATTATTATGTATTTTTTATTTTTACTTTTTTTTTAGAATGATTACAAAATACTGTTTTCAATACAACATGAAGCTCCCACAAAAGGAGTGTTAGGCTCAACAAGTTATCACAACACAAACTACATTATGGATGATAGATTTTGGTTTACATGGTTATTTGAAATATGTAAAATGAGTGAGTAAGTTTAAGAACTGAGTGAGAACATATTATATACCATAATAGAAAAATAAGACAAGCAAAGACACTAGTGTTTTAATGAAAATAAATTTAAATAAAATATTATGTTAATCATGAAAATAAAATTAAGCTAATATAAAAGAAAATCATGTATAAAATTTATTATGTTAAATAGAAGCAACATCAATGGAAATAAGTTGTATTCAAAGCATATCATTAGTCAATACTTAAGTAGCTTAAAGAGAAGGTGAAAGGAGTTAATGTAAGTGTTAAATTAATTTATCATGTCAGCAAAATAAAACATAGAAGAAAACTTAAGAATGATATATAAACTATTATTCTTGGGATGTTAGGATAGTTTCAATTGTCATCTATCTGACTCTTTGCCACATTGGATCCATTTAGATATTAATAATCTACAAGGTCAACACTTTTTTCTTACTTTCATCTATGGCTATCCTAAGCTGTATAATAGGTATATATTATGGAATTGGCTTCAACACATAGCCTATGTTATATCTTATCCTTGGATGGTCATTGGTGATTTTAATCAAGTGCCTTACTTACATGAGAAAAAAAGCCAAGCTTCTATATTTTAGAAGGGCAATCAATTCCATGGAATGATAGATGCATGTCATTTTATTGATATATGTCCTTATGGAGTTTGGTATACCTGGACTAATGGCAGACAAGGAGAGGATAGTGTTTGGGCAAGGCTAGATTGAGTGTCATGTAATTCATAATGGTTATAGCAGTTCTTGTAGTCTAACTTGCAGACTTTATCCTTGATGGCATCAGATCATTCACCATTGGTATTTAATATAGAATAGTTCTAGTTATTTAGAAGGTGTCCCTTTCGATTTGAAAACTTATGGTTGAAATTTCCCTAATGTAATGAAATTGTACAACAGTCTTGGATGGAACAAACATGTGGTTTTGCTGCATTTAAATTTCATAAAAAATTTCATAAAAAATTTAGTAAAACTGGAGAGAAATATGGATGCTAAGCTGAAATAGTTGAGAAGCAAGAACATTCCTTTAGTGAAAGTGGTCTAGAAAGGTCTGACATCTGAGGAAGCAACCTAAGAATTGAAGGATAAAATGAGGCAAAAATATCCAGAGTTATTCCCTTGAGGTATGTATTTAAATTTTGAGGATGTCCTGAGTAATTCTATAACAAAGTCTATAGCTATACTATCCTACTTCCACTCAGGGATATCTAGGGGTTACAACAACCCAGTGGGTCTCTAATGTTCTACTTTTATCTTCTGACACACTGGGCATCTAGCCACGTAATTGTTACATCATTCTTCATCCCTGGCATGCCTCTAGAGTTTGTTGAAAGCTTTTTAGGAAGCTAAAGTATAGAATATTTAGAGGTCTAGGGAATATTTGGAGAATGATTAAAATTGAAGAATTTTCTGGTTTTGACTAGTTCCTGTGTTAATAGATCCGAAAATGAATCTGTGTCATTCATTGACCAAACAGTGTCCAATTGTCGTAAAATTTTATAGGCATCAACTAGACATCTACAGTAACCTAGTAGCATAGTTTCAGATAGAGACCCTAGGTTCACATTGAACTTTTGGAGGTCGTTACAACATGCCTTAGGGACCAGGTTACAATTTAATACTATATATCACCCCTAGACAGATGGTCAGATTGAGTAGTTTAAGACTGGGTTGTAGCCCTTGATTACGTGGCTCGATGTCTAGTGTGTTAGAGGGTAAAAGTAGAATATTAGAGACCCACTAGGTTGTTACAACCCCTTGAAATCCTTGAATTAGAGTGTGAAAAGTTAAGAAATACAAAAGACCTAGAGGAAGAGTTCATTTGAGATGTATGATGATTTGGACCACTTGAGTAGTTCATATATGCTATATGCTATATTTATGCTTTAAAACTTGCATAAGAGGTGCTAGCGTATGGAGGAGACCATTTACCCCCATGTTGTACCATTTAAGGGGTCAAAACCACCATATTTGTGAGCTCTGTCAAAATATGACCAAATGAGCTATTCTTGATATGAAATTTGGCATGCCTATAGTGTTTGTTGAAAGCTTTTTAGGAAGTTAAAGTATAGAATATTTGGCAATCTAAGAAATATTTGGAGACTTGTTGAAATTGGAGAATTTTTTGGTTTTGGCTAGTTCCTGTGTTAAATTCATAACTAATTCCACAAAAATCCAATCTGGGAAAACTATACCAATTTGCAAAAAATAAAGATGTTAACTAAAGGAGAAATCCATATAATTTCCGTAGCCTTTGGACCTCGAAAACTGATGGAACAGTAATGAAGGTTGGATGGCTTCCCTGGAATAGTTATCCTTTATGACTATTGCCCAGTGTAATACCATATCTTTCTAGCCTTCCTCATGCAATTCACATGCTCCATAACATGCATTACTTGGGAGTTGTAAGAAAATGGGATATAAACAATGGATTAAATTTGTGTTGCGCTACATATGAAAATTCCATTCGATGTCATGTGGGTCGTATGAGCACATACTATACTTTCCCATATTTAATTACATCAATAAAACTCCTTTGCAGCACAAAATCATTCCCACAATCATGGAAACCAAAATAAAACTCAAAATAAGCAAGTCTAGCTTCGGCCAAAAATAGCCTCTTTTCTAGTCAAAATTTGAAAATTTATAACTAATTCTAGAAAAATCAAAATTATGCAATCTTGATCATTCTGGAAAGTTATGGATGTCTTCTTCATACTAAAAAAATGCCTAGATCATAAAATTCATTACAAAAGGTGTTTGACATCTAAAATGGTGCAAAGGTCCGACTGAATTCTGGAGCTATCACATAATTCTGTAGAAAACTTTGAAAATATCTAATTAATTTCACAAAAATCCAATCTATGCAAATGATACCAATCTAGAAATTTGTGGATGTTAACTAGAGAGGAAAAATATATCTAGATCAGTTCATCAAACCCAGACCTCAAAATTTAATAGAATAGTACTTCTGGTCAGGCAAAATTCCTAATTATGGACAGAAATTTCAAAAATTCATATCTCCCTCTCTAGACCTTCAAATGAGGTGCTTCCAGTTGGCACGAGTCAAGTTTCTCTATATAAAATTTCATGGCAATTAGACATCATTTGTCCCATGAGTGACAAAATTTAATTTCAGATTAGTGCTACAGTACCAAGGACTAAAACTAGAAAAATTCTCAACTTTAACAATTCGCTAAATATTCCATAGACCTCTAAAAATTACCAACTTTAGCTTTCCAAAAAGCTCTCAATAAGCTCTAGATGCATACCAAATTTTAGACCAAGAAAAGTTCATTTGACAAAAATTGGTATAACCTCCTAAAATGGTAAATTTTTGCTCCATATGGGTAACCAATTTATCCAAATAGATTTCTCAATTGTTTGGCACCTCTTGGACAAGTTTTAAAGCACAAATATGACTTGTAGAGACTGTCTAAATAGTCTCAGACCCCATGCATCTTATTTTGGTCTCTCAATAACCATTTATGCACTAAACACATATGCCATTCAAGGGTCCATCTACATAACTTCATTAAATTAACACCACATACATTATACATATAGTCTATACATCATGTTACACATGTTCAAGGTTTTACACAACCAAAAATAATATGTACAATACTTCTTGATACTCCATTACAATTTACATTACAAATTACACAAAGTATAGCCATTTAGTGTTCTTGGTTTGCTTCCCTTGGCCTTGGGCACCACCTAGATATTTTAAGCATGAGAGGGAAAGGGAGTGAGATTCCAATAATCTCAATAGCTCACACACTCATTCACACCATATTCAAGGCATACACACATCAAATATATGAATATGCAAGCATAAAATGTGCAATAAATCTCATTTCATGCCACATCAACAATATGTTAAGATCATTTTCATGCTCTAAGGACTTTTGGTTTAGCCTCACCCATTTCTAGGACTTTTGGATTTGCCTCACTCTTGGCCTAGGGACTTTTGATCTAGCCTCACCCATTCAAGGGACTTTTGGCCTTGTCTCACCCATGCTATGAGACTTTTGGCATCTCCTCACTTTCATCAAGGGACTTTTGGCATCACCTCACCCTTATGAACTCTTTCCACAACCATAGTCATTCAAGAAGATACATTGGTACCACTACAATTTCAAGACATCAAGTGGCATGTTCTCAAATCACAAGAGCATATACAAACACACAACATATACATATGCACACAAGAATGCAAGAGAATGAGGTGGAGAGCTACCTTTTAATTTATGTAAGCTTACTTTGCCAACTCCTTTCCCTCCTTGGTCTCACAAGAGCACTTAGGTGGAGTAGGGTTCTCTTGACCTAGACATCACAAACATCACACAATTACACACTTGAAGTAACCCAAGACACTAGGTTTACTCCTAAACACACACTTGGTTCCATAATGGGCATATTGGTTTCATAAAAGGGCCATTGAAGCAACTCATATCATCAAAGTTCTAGGCTCCATTCTCTTTTCATTTCTAGACTTCTTGGACTCATTTAAGGTCCTTGGAGTCATCACATATTCAATTGCACCATTGAAAGACCAAGTTCTTCATAAGGCACCATTATGGACACCATTGTCCCATCTCCCAATTTATGACTCCTAAATTTTTTCTAATAGTTTCTCTCATTTTCTAACATCATATAAAGTTCCAAACCAATGCTAGAACAATTTAAAACAACCCCTAGCCTAATGAACCTAGCTTGGCCGAAATATGCACCATAAGGAAGGTTCATGGACTTTGTGATTTTGCCTTGATAGGAGAGCCACTTGGGAGGTTTTCTAAAGGTCTTAGGAGCTCAAGGAAATATTCAAATAGTCAAGGAAACATTTACATAAAATCAGATTTTGCAAAACTCTAGAAAACACTACACTTTTCTAACTTGTTTTCTATTAGTTTTTCTTGGAATTTCTTGCCATTTTCCATCTCCTCATGGCCTAAAACCCTTGTTCCTTCCTTGCATTTGGACAGGACATCCTCCCCTCCTTTGGTTCTATTCTTGGCCGAAATACACACAAAGGGAAGGAGAAAAGAAGATGCAACAAAAAGCAAAGATTACCTAGGATTCAAGTGAGCTTTCAAGTGTCTTTCTCCTTGATTCTCTTCTCCTTGGAAAATTCAAAATTCTCCCCTTGGTTCTGGACCTAAAACAGAACCAAAAAGTTCAACTAAACTATAGAAAGAGAGGAGGAAAGGAGAGGAACAAGATTGGAAGAAGATGGAGCATGAAAATCTACAAGTTTCCTTACATTTTCCTTGATTTTTCTCCTCCTTTTCTTCCCCTTTTGATGCACCTAAGGAGCTGCTATTTTTTTCTGTACATTGGGCAGAAGAAGTCGTGCTTAATAAAAGGGAGAAGATGGAAGAAAAGTGTGGAAGTGTTTAGGACATTCCAGAAGCTCTTGTTTTCAATTTTGCCCTTCGGTAATGGAAATTTTGTTTTGATTTCATTTTAGCTCCTTTTTGAGAACCGTCTTTTCCATCATAAAATTAAAGTTCCAAATTTAATAAAATATTTTTGGAATCACTCAATTTGGAGCTAAAACCTTACCAAACGAATCAGTCAAAGTTTAGGTCAATCGACGTTAAAAAATGTACATCGGAGGGGCTTTACCAGTCCCAGGGCTTCCCATAGTTTTTGGGGCCTTCGAGAACCTTGGACAACTCAAAAATTTTATTTAAAAAGCTCTCCTATGTGGTTTTCCAAAAGTTACACTTATTTACGAAAATGCCATTACGTTTCATCAGTTTTCGTCGCAAATTATTTCTCCATCCTAACTTCGTTTTTCTTTTCGTTTGAGCCTAGAATTATCATTTTTAGGAATCTAGGACTCAACCCAAATTTTTTGGGACATTATCTAGGCCATTTCAGGGGACTTATTTTGTCATTTTACGAAAATTACGTTCATTGTACCCAGGCTGAGAGGCATTTAAAGCATAGATGTTAGGGGTTTCTAGTCTTTTTCTCTATTTAGGCTAAGATAGAGGAAGGGATTGAGAAGATCCCAGTTGTCAAGAAATTCCTGAAGGTTTTTCCTAAAGATTTTGACTTTAGGACTTAGAAAATTTCAACAATTTTTTGTTGTTACAAAAAAAAAACGTTCATGATACAATTAACTCCATTCATGGCCTACTTAACAAATTATGAAATGAAATTATTCTTAAAGCAATATATATATATATATAAACCATTATAAACAAAAATATTAATTTATTACACAATAAAAAGAAAGTAAAACACTTATGTAGGAAAGTTTAAAAACATAATTAATGGGTGGACTCTTTAACAAAACCAAATATAGATATGAGCACATACCTAGCTTGCAAGGTAACTTAGGAATATAAGCATCCTACTCAATTCAATTTCCTTATATATCATTCAACCAATCTACTTGTGTTGGCCTCCACATAAGGCTAGCATCACCTTTTCGCTACTTTAAGGGATAACAAATATTGTTATTAGCAACAATGCTCGTATTCCTCCCTGAAAAAAAATTTCATACAATTACAAGTACAATAAGCAAAGTCAATAACCTTTAAACACATTTAACTTTCTCATCAAACCCATTACCAAATTGAACATAATTTACACCATTCCTTTCCAACCCATTCCTCATATAAATATTTGTAAAGAAATGAGTGAAATCGAATTATTCAATAAAGAAAAAGTCATAATTGATCTTATAATCAACTCTATTAAGGATATATTACACATTCAAATTTTACTCTTCATTCCTTATGTCAATTATTTCAATGTAAGTATCAATCAAAGAGCTTGTCCTAAGAGATAATCAATTGAAATAGTCAATTAGAAAATATTATTTTAAAAAACATAAAAACACATTACAACATCTACCAAGAGAGGAAGAAGAGAGAAAAAGAGAAAGAAGGAATAGATAAAAAAAAAATGGGAAAAAGAAAAAAAAAAGGAAAGAAAAGAAAAGAGGAATAAGTACCTAATATTTCTTGTCTTAAGGAAGTGAAGAAAAATTCCTATTGGGATTAAGCCTAATAAAACTAGTTTACTTTAAAATTTTGTGAAATAAAAAAATCTTACTAGAAGAAAAACCTACATCAAATGACTCCTAACATAACTTTTAAGATCAAAATATTTTCTCCTTCTATAATTTATTTTGTTTTTATTAAATGTTATACTTTATTTTACATACTAAATTTCTAATTAACATAGAATTAATTGAAGATAAAAACCTCAATATGCTCTTATTGGTCTTTCGTACCCTAGATTGACATCAAAGGCATTTATTAATAATATTGGCAAGTTAAGATTGAAGCAAGAGTCTCTTTGCCTACTGGATTGCCTTTATTAGAGTTTTACTTGCTAGAACTCCATATAATAAGCAATATTTTTAAAATTGAACTAGTTTATTGAACCGGTAAAGGTACAAGTTCACAATTCATTAGTCGAATCGTAGTCGAATCAGTAATAATTAAATATATATATTTTAAATTTATTTATTAAAATTTTAATATAAAAAATAAATATTAAATATTTAACTATTAATTTAATATTTCTTAAGATGTTGGAGAAATTATTTTTTAATTGAAAAACAAAAATTATCCATAATTAAAAATTAAAAGTATTTAATATTAAATTTTTGGAGTTTTTAAATTATATTAAAATTTCACTTATTATTAAAAAATAACAATTTTAGCCAAACACTTTTAGATTTCAAAAAAACTTTTATTAGGAGATGGGACATAATGAAGAGAAAGTATAAAAAATAACCAAGCCTTTTATTTCTTTTATAGTCTCTTTTTTTTTAATTTCTCTATGTTTGAAACTTTTTTTTCTTCTAATATTTTCTATTTTTAATTTGTCAAATTTATTCAAGATAAATTATCATCTTATATAAAAAAAAATCAAAAAAAAAATTTTGCTGACTAGTTTAAACTAATTTTTGACTAGTTTGATTTTGATTGACTTAGTTAGTTTTTGACTAGTTTGACTAATTTTTTAAACCAATCAAATTGAATCAAGGATTAGTTCATGATCCAACTAGTCAAATCAGTCAGTCCAATTTGACTCTTTCAACCATGATAATAAGTTGGCACCTATAATATCCGGTCTTTCCGTAAACGTGAGAAATGCAATGTTCGGTTTTTTTGTAAACGGCAGAAATAAGCCAGATACAAAAGGATGTCTTTGAAATAAAAGGAATTTGAGCCAACTAAAATTATGATAAAATTTTAAATATTAGAAAATGAGGATTTGAGCCTTGAGTTGCCCAGAAATTAAGGCCAGAGTGATTCGAAAAATTTGTCAAAAGGCTAGTGGCATTTTCGTAAATATGGGCACTTTTAAGAAAAACACACAAGAGGGCTTTTAAAATGAAAGTTTTGAGCTCTCCAGGGTTCTGAGAGGCCCTAAAAATCATGGAAAGCCCCGGGACAGTTAAAGCCCCTCCAGTGGACATTTTCCAACGTCAATGTGCCTGAACTTTGATGGATTCGTTCGGAAAGGTTTTAGCTCCAATTTGAGTGATTCCAAAGACATTTTACTTGATTGAGAACCTAAATTTTATAATGGAAATGACGGTTCTAAAAAAGAAGCTAAAATAAAGGAGAAATGAAAATGCAAAGTATGAAGGGCAAAATGGAAATTTTTGAAAAGTGTAACTTATTCCCACCTATATATATGATGCACCCTTCTCCTCCCTTCATTATGCACGACCATCTTCTGCCTAAAACTAGAAGAAAACCCTAGGAGATAAGGCTCACAAGAAGGGGAAGAAAAGGAGGAGAAATCAAAGGCTTAAGGTATGGAAATTAGTAGTTTTTCATGCTCTTTCTCTTCCAAACCTCTTCTCCTCCATTCTCTTTTGTTTCCTATGATTAAAATGAGGTTTATAAATCTATGTAAAGGGAGATTTTGAGGGGAAAGTTCTGATTTGAAGAGAGGAGCTCAAAGAACACAAGATTTAAGTGAGAAAAAGCAAGAAAACAAGATAATTTCTCTTCCTATGGTTGTCATTTTTTGTCCCCTTCTCCACCATTTCGCCCCACTTGAGAAAACCATAGTAGGAGATGATTTTTAGGTAGAACCAAGCATGAATTTAAGGAAAAAGGGTATGGAGATTAAGAATATGCAAAGAGAATTAACAAAAAATCATTAGATTTCAATATGCAAGTTCTAGGGTTTCAATTGCACCTTTTAAAATCTGACTTTGTATGATAATTCCTAGGCCTAAGTAAGAGTTTAAATGAGCTCCCAAGATCCCTAAGAGGCTCCCCATATGCTTCTTCCCTTAAGAAAACAAAGGAAGCTCCATGGAATCCAATATGCTTCATAGCCTTGGCCTAGATGGGTTTTCCTAGTTAGGGAGAGTTTTAAATTTTTCTAAGACTATTATTGAGTCATATTTGATGAATGAAAGTGAGGGGAGGCCTTGGAAAAAAAATTTAGAACTCATAGAAGGTGATTTGGTGTCTTAGGTTCCATATTATGACCTAAAGAAGCAACATGTGCTAGGCCTTCTGTTTTAATGGTGTGATGACTCCAAGAGGCTTAAAAAGAGTCAAGAATCATATTTGAAAGAAAAGAATGAGACCTAGAAGTCATTTGAGAGGTGTTGCTTCATTAGGTGCCAATATAGACTATAATGGAACCTATAGAGCAATATAGTGTTTCATTAAGTTGTAGCTTTAGAGTTTGGTTAATGAACTTAATTGGCTCCCATAATTTGTATCTAGGCCAAGAGAAACAATCTCCACCAATTTTTGGGTGTGTGGCAGAAAGAGGAGGCTTGAATCCAAAGGAAAAAGTGTGTAATTATGTGCAAGGTAGCTCTCTTCACCTTCTCTCATGCATGGGTGTGTGTTTAGCTTGTTTTAGAATGTGTGTATGTATATTCTCAAGCTTTGAAAAGTATGCTAGCATGCCTTTATATACCATGATGCTTGATGCCATGTTATGTTTTCAAATGATTACATGATATTTGTATGAGTTTCCTTGAGTGTGGAGAGGCCAAGAACTCTTCCCTTGGGTGAGGATGAGTCAAGAACTCTTGAACTTGGTTAAGACAAAGTAGAGAGTCTCCCAAAAGCAAAGTGGGCTCCCAAGAATATGGTTGAGTTCAAAGTGCTCAAAGAATGGGTGAGACAAGTCCAAAATCCAAAGTCCAAAATCCATGAGGAGAAGTGTGAGGCCAATCCAAGCACTTGGCGAGCTCTTGGATGTATTGTGTGATTGATTCACAAGCCATGATTGTTTTAAAATATGCATGTCTTACCTTTTTATCATGCATGTATTTGAAAAGCTTGCTTTGCACATATTATGTATGGTTGAATGGGAGATGAGCTATTGGGATTCTTTGAATCTCATCCCATCCTCTCCAATGATCTAACATGCTAATTGAACTAAGTGGATATGCTAATGGGAGCCAACAATACTAAAGGAAGGAGATTGACAAGCTTATGCTTTATTTTGTCTATTTTGGAACCATAATAATGGTTCAAGATGTATATGATGTTGTATATGTATTATGAACCTTGATACATATGTAGATATACTATTATGTGATGTTTAGATGTATGGAAATGATGTATAACTACTAGCACATGTTTTGAGTATGAAATGCCATGGTATGGGAATGTAAAGTTTGGTGATTATGTATATAAGTGTGGGTTGAATGGCCAAAATGAGATGCATGAGGTTTGGGACCGTTTGGGCAGCTCACACAAGTCTTAAATGTTCTTTTAGACTTGCTCAAAAGGTGCCAATACCAAGGGAAGAACATTTGGCAAATTTGGTACCTCATATGGAGTCACATTTGACTATAACGGAACCCTATGTCACTTTTTGGCCAAATGAGCTAGTCTTGATCTAACATTTTGCATGCAATTAGATCTCATTGAGATATTTTTGGGAAGCTAAAGATCATAATTTTTGGAGGTCTATAGAATATTTGGTGATTTTTTGAAATTGGAAAATTTTATGGATTTGGTCTGCTGCACTATTCATTTAGTTTGAAATTGTTTTCTATCACACGAGGCACAAATGATGTCCAATTGCCACAAAATTTTATACATAGAAACTAGGCAATAACTGTGACTCGTGCAAAGTAGAAACACCTTATTTGGAGGTCCAGAGAGGGAGATATGAATTTTTGAAATTTCTATCCAGTATCAGTGAAATTGCCCGACCAGAAGTACTGTTCTATTGAATTTTGGAGTCTTGGCTTGATGAACTAATCTAGAGATATTTTTCCTCTCTAGTTAACATCCACAGATTTTTATATTGGTATCATATGTATGGATTGGATTTTTTTGAAATTAATTGGATATTTTCAAAATTTTCTATAGAATTCTGTGACAGTTCCAAATTTCAGTTAGACCTCTGTAGGTTTTTGGATGTCAAACGTCTTAGGTGATAAATATTGTGACCTGGAAATATTTTTATTATGAAGTAAACATCCCAAAATTTCCATAATGATAAATATTTTATAGTTTTTATTTTTCTAGATTTAGTTATGATTTTTCAAAATTTACCTAGAAAAAGGACCAATTCTGGCTAAGAATGATCTTTAAGTTTCCATGCCCCATTTCGGTTTCCATGGGTTGTAAGCATGTTTTTGTGATGCGAATGAGTTGTAATAATGAAATTAAATATGAGAAAATATAGTATGAGCTGACACGATCCACGTGACACCGAATGAAATTTTAAGACCCAGTGCAATGCTAAAATGAGCATTATTCCTTTGCCTTTTTCATGTAAAACTCACATGATTCCTGATATTAAGTTATGTAAAGACACTTGATGAGTTAGAATGAGCTAGAATTCATGGTGTTATAGCACCTACTTATAATGTGAAGTTTAGGTTATTTTATCTGAGTTTAGGCAACTAAAATTATTAGGCTTGGGCTTCCTTTAATGTGGGCTTATTTAATTTGTAGACATACTGAGCCTTCTTTAGTTATTTTATGCACCTAAATGCAGGGCTTGATATAACTTGGGCTCCATTTGGTTCGTAGCATCGCGGACATATTTCTTTTATATAGTTTGTATAATGTTTATTCTGCCCTTATACTTGTTATTTTATCCATCAAATCACTTTTTTTAAAAGTAAGGGCAAAATAATCATTTTACATCTCACCTACTCTTACCTATTCACTTTTTATATTTCCTTCACCATTACATCATTTAACCAAACACACCCTTGGACTATATAAGTAGACCATACTCGTGTCCTTTAGTATATAAAAAAATAGATTCTTTGTTTTAATGCATAAACAATTAAATATATAATATTATTTATTATTATTATTATTGAATAATGTTATCTTTTTATTATTATTTTTTAGTAAAAAACACAAGTCTAATTTTTAACTCATTATTTATTTCTTTTACTTTTTCATATTTAACATTTTATTTTATATACCAAATGATTGTTTAGACTTTGGACCTCCGTTGTTGTGCCCAAGTGCTTTTTTAGGTCTTCCACTTGTGTTCTCATTATCTTAGTTTAACTACAAACAACAAGAAATGTTGGAAGCATAATCGAAGTTGACTAATAACAAATTTTTGAAGTTATTTATTAATTCAAACAATACTATTGCAAAATCATTTTTTATGAATATCCTTAATTTGACAATAAAAAATAAGTTTCTTATAACATGTCAAGTACATAATGATATTGGTAAAAAATGCATATAAGATAATTTTGCTAAACATTAATTCCTTATTTATTACAGTCTTTTTATAAAAGAAATTCAACCTTACAGCTTCTCCAAATGGACTCAATATTTAATCCTAAAAAATCTAAGCCCTAAACTCTAATTCTTAATCCTGAAACCCCAAAAATCTAAACTGTATACTCAACCTAAAACCCCTAATTATAACCCAAAAACTCTAGACTTGCAAATTTTAAATTCTCAATTCAGATCTTAAACCTTAAAATTCTAAACCTTCAAACCCTAAACTTGTAAAACCCTAAGACCTAAACTTGATAAAACAATTTTTTTTCCCTAAAGAAAGATTGTCTTTGAAATTATGTGAGTTAACTTTATCAGTTTTATTAATTATCACAAATATTTTTATAAAAATAATATCACTAAAACACTTATTAGAAAAGACCACTTATTGATATCACAACATGATGTTGAACAAAAAATCTAGGGAACATTAGTACAGAGGACTCAGATCAACCAAATATTATTCTAAAGGACCTTGAAAATAAATATTACCTTGTAGGACCAAATAAAAACTGATGGATAAAAATGCCCTTACTCTGTTAATAAGCCTTATGAATCCCACGATTTACTCCCTCTGTCAGTTCTTCTTCTTTCGCCATTTTTGTTCCTTACTAGTTTTGGCTTCCTCCATGATCTTTCTTCCCTTAATTCTTTAACTTTCTTCCCTTCATTTCTTCATCCTTCCTCCCCTTATTTCTTCCACCTTTCATTTGGTCCTCTTGTCATCCTGTGAGTTTTGTAGCTACGCATAGCCATGGCATGAGCAGAACGAAATGGGCTAGGCAGACTTATTAATCTGCTAATATTAAAGGCTTTTTGTAGGATTCAATAAGTAGCAATCTATGATATGCTATGTAACACCATATAGTCCACAGCTATTCTCATGCTTCATATCATATATTTCAATGTAGGAGCAAGAAAAAGTGACTAAAATAATGAATATTTTAGCATTGCATTGCATAAAAATTTTTTGTTCGGTGTCCCACGGATCATGTGAGCTCATGTACGCCATTATCATATTTAATTACATAGATATAACTCATTTTCATAATCAAAAGTATCCTACAACTTGTGGAAAGCAAGATAACACATAAAATTTATAGTTGCATTTTCGGCCAAAAACTCTCTTTTTCTATCACAAACTTTGGAAAATCATAACTAATTCTAAAAAAAATCAAAAATATACATTCTTTTCTATTCGAAAAAGATACACATGTCTAATTTATGCTAAAAATATATCTAGACCATGAAACACAACACAAAAGACGTTTGATATTCAAAAACATGCAGAGGTCTGGCTGGCTACTGGTAGTATCACAACTTTCTATTACAAATTTTAAAAATGTCCAATTAATTCCAAAAAAAGTCCAATACATGCAAATGATACCAATCTATAAATCGAGAGATATTAGCTAAAGGGAAAAAATAACTTCAAACTAGTTTAGGCATGCCTAGACCTCAAAACCTAATCAAATAGTACCTGAGGTCAGTTTGAACACCTGATATTGGATAAAATCTTTAAAAATTCATATCTCCCTCTCTAGACATCCAAATGAGGTGCTTCTAATTAGTACAAGTCACTAGAAAATGTGTAGTATTTTCCTATGGAATTTTGTGGCAATTGGACATCATTTGAGCCTTAAGTGATAGAAATCATTTTCGGATTAGTATGAGCAATAACATAACCAAAATTATAATTTTTTTTTTCAATTTTGAAAATTCATCAAATATTCCCTAGACTTTCAAAAAATTTTCACTTTAAATTTTCAAAAAGTTCTTAGTAAGATCTAATTGCATGCCAAATTTTAGATCTAGAAAGAGCTCATTTGGACAAAAAGTGGTATAGGTTTCCAAATGATTTCCCTTGATGTTTAACACCTCTTGGACAAGTTTAAAAGCATAATTATGACTTATATGAATTGTCTAAGTGGTCCCAAACCTCATGCATTTCAATTTATCCATTCCACTTGCATTTATACATATACTTCCATAATGTAAAATTGCCATTACATAACCAAAATGTATATTTCTACATGTACAACCTTCGCTCTCATTTATTCATGATACATTAGCATAATTACATATGCTTATGAGGTCATAGGTCATATACAACATTAGATTACAACATTTGCCACTTGTATAGCCTTAAAGAAGCAAAAACCACTCACTTGGATGTCATATTCTCATCTTCAAGGTGGTTGGCTTCCATTACCTTGCCCATTTGGTCCACCTAACATGTTAGATCATTGGAGAGGATGGAATGAGATTTAAAGAATCCCAATAGCTCAACTCCCTTTCAATCACACATAATATATGTAAAATAAGTCTTGAAAATGCATGCATGAGCATAATGAATGATATGAACATTCAAGAAGAAAGCTTGGCATATGAGTAAATCATACAAAGCATCCATAGGCTTGCCAAGTAAATAGATTAACCTCACCCTTTCACTTATGGATATTGGACTTGCCTCACCCATTTCTTTAAGAGGTCTTTGACTCAACCTTACTCTTGGAGTCAACCTCACTCTTGGGAGACTCTTTACTTTATCTTAACCAATCTTAAGGGTTCTTGGCTCATCCTTACCATGGTTAAAAGTTCTTGGCCTTTTCACACTTAAGCTAATCCAAGAACGCATAACAAACATCATTTAAAAATATAATGCATTATCATGGTACCATGGCATATGAAAACATGTTAAAATACTTTTCATGGCTTAAAACACATATACACACATTCAAAGACAAGTCAAGCATACATCCATGTATGAGAGAACGAGAAGTGAGCTACCTTGGAAGCAAGCACACACTTTTTCTCTTGATTTTCTCTCCCTTCTTCGGCCTCACAAACAAAAAGGTGTGGGAATGATTTCTTTTAGCCTTAACACAATTTATGGAAGCCAATTAGGTTCATGAAATTAATTCTAAGGTCATATAACTTGCTCAGATACTAACTTGGCTTATTAACTCCTTTATGTTTCCAAGAATACACCTAATGAAGCAACACCCATCAAATAAGTTCAAGAATCTATTCTCTCCTCTCAAATATGATTTTTGACTCTTTTTAAGCCTCTTGGAGTCATCACACAATTAAAATAAAGAGCCTAACTACATGTTTCTTCTTTAGATCATTTTATGGAACAACTCACTTTTTATATTTTCTAATTTTTTCCTAAGGGTTCCTCCAACCTTCTACCATCATACAAAGTCCCAAACCAAGGCTAGAACAAATTAAAATACTTCCCAACCTATTTAACTAGCCTAGGCCGAAACATAAGGGGGAAGAAAGGTTCATAGACTTCTTAATCTTTCCTTGATGGGAGACACACTTGAGAGGCTTCTTAGAAGTCTTAGAAGCTCAAATAAATACTCACACATGCAAGGAAGTTTATATATTAAATCAATTACATCCCATTCAAGAGTTTCGCACTTTTTCAACTTGCAATTTAATGGATTTTCTTATAATAGCTTGGTATTTTCCATCTTCCCATAACGTAATTTCACCAATTCTCAATGGTTCTTGAAAAAAAACCCTTCTCTTATCTTTGGTCTATTTTGGCCAAAAATGTATCAAGAAAGAAGCAACAAAGAAGAAGCAATGAATCGAAGAGTTACCTTGAATTTCCATTTGCTTTCAAGAGCTCTTTTCCTTGGTTTCTGGCTTCTCCAAAATTTTGAACACTTCCTCTTTATACTGAACTAGAAATAGCCCCCTAACAATTAATTGAATTCATAGGAAGAGAAGAGGAAGGGAGGCGAAGAGATTCCTTGAAGGAGGAATACAAATGTTCTATGATTTTCTCACTTTTCCTTGGCTTTTCTTTCTCCCTTTCTCCCTTCCTTTAGTGCTCCTAAGAGAGTTGAGTATTTTTTTTTTTAGGCAGCAAGAAGGTCAGCTAAGTAAAGAGGGAGAGAGGGCGTGAAAAAGAGAGAATATTCAAGAAGCTTCAAGAACTAACAATTACAAAAATTCCCATTTTATCCCTTATGTTATGGCATTTTCATTTTAGTTTTGTTTTAGCTCAGTTTTGAGAACTGTCTTTTTTATTATAAAATTTAGGTTTCCAATTTAGTAAAATGCCTTTGGAATAACTTAAATCAGAGCTAAAACCTTCATGAACAAATTAGTCAAAGTTTGGGTCAATCGACATTGGAAAACATATACTGGAGGGGTTTTAATTGTCTCAAGTCTTCTCATAGTTTTCAGGGCTTCTGAAAACCCTGCAAAACTCAAAACTTTTGTTTAAAAAGTCCTCCTATGTGTTTTTTTCCAAAATTATACTTATTTACAAAGATGCTACTGGCCTTTTGATAAATTTTTTGAATCATTGCAACCTCGGTTTCTGTGCAACTCAGGGTTCAAATTCTCATTTTTTGTTATTTAGAATTTTATTCTAATTTTTTATTGGTCTTAAATAACTCATCTCAAGGGGCTTGCTTTGAAAACACATTCGTTTCCGTCGTTTAATGAAAATCGGACATTACATGCTATGTCTCTCAAATCCCTATGGTTAATGGCAAAGTCTTCTTCTTTTTGTAGTATGCATTATATATAGTATTTAGGTTGGAGTTACAAGAACCCGGATCTGCATTGTATATGGTATTTGCTATTGCTTATCATAAGTTGATCATTTTCACTTTCCCTTACCTTATATAGGTATGGAGATTTGAAGTCCTTGACTATTTTTGTCCCATATAGCATACTATAAAGTGAGACTATATCTAGTGATGCACTAGATAGGTGCATGCCATCACATGATTTAAAGTCAAAACCAACACTTAGGTTGAAGTATGGCATTAAAGATGAATGAATAGCGTCAACAAAGCACTAATGAGGTTCAAGTCAATTACTATCAAATTGTATCTATTGCTACAAAGTTTAGGGATATTACTATGAGAGTTTAAAAAAGTTACTACTATGTTTAGGCTCCTTGCAGTGTACATAATTTTAAGGCTATTACCATAAAGTTTAGGCATTGTTACTAATAGATTTAAGGAAATTTATCACTCCTTTTAGAGACTTGCTATAGTATAGTTACTAGTTCTTTTAGGAAAATTATTATAAAGTTTAAAGATTGTTGCCATACGAGTTGAAGAAAGTTACAATTATGTTTAAGCTCCATGTCTAATAGATAGTTTTAAGGTCCTTATTATGAAGTTTAGGGGTTTTTCTAGTGGATTTAAGGACATACATCACTACTTTTAGAGGTATTTCAGTATAGGGGGATGTGATTTTGTGAATCTAGTTAAGTCACTTTTACATCTCCAGTTGTTTTCATTAACTGATTTTCTCCCTCATCTTTGTCCATAAATGGAGGTCAAATTGATCAAACCACGTTATATTATGCATCTATCATTTCTTTTCTCTTACCACTTCATTTACAATCTTAGATTTTTCACTATCAATCAAATCTTTTTATATTAAATTTGACTTTATCCCAAGATTACAGTCTACTTGGGAGGGGAATAGATGCAAAATGAAAAGCCAATAAAGATACTTATTCTCTGCACTTGACTGAAAATTCTAGTTGATACAAACATTGCATTACTAGAAACTTAGAAAACTGGGCAATTGATTATTATTATTAGGGATAAAATTAACAAATTTATAAAAATAAATATGACTAATATCATTTCCAAGAACCAATTACTACATAAGTAAAAGGAATGAAAGAAATAAAAATGAAACATGGGACATTATTGATACAAAATTGATCTCTAACCACTTGCAAATATTCTCAAAGGGATTAAAGAAGATCCAGAGCAAATTCCCTATCATGCATGATAAGAATGACTCCCATTCACTTGAATAAAAAGAGAAGCTACTGCAGCTGTTATGCAGGGAAAAAACAAAAAGGAATGCTGTAGTTATTATGCTTCTACACCTCCCCTTCATTCCATGAATATACTTGTTAGAAATAATAAACTTAACTCACTAAGTAACTAATAGAAAGAAGAATAGAGCAAGAAGTTGTCCTTTTTTTTTACACATGGTAAGGCTTCTGTTACTATATGATGATGACATTGGTTGTGATGTATTTGTTAAAATGCTTGTTGTTGTTATTGTTATTGTTGAAGAAACTTCCATAGACTTTTTTGAACTGGTTCTCCCTCTATGCATGTGTCCCTCATAATGCTTTGAGCCTATATATGCTTCCTTTGAGTATATCTATTTCTTGCCATATATTCTTCTGCACCTTCTTAGCTTTAAGTCTACTTTTCTGCCATAACCCACTTGAAGGCATCCCCATCCAATTGTAGCCATATAAAATTAAAAATTAAAAAAAAAAAAGAAAAATTGAACCCTAAACCTGAATCAACTAAAAATAATGTGCTTCATTTTTATTGGGATGGAGGGGGAAGAGCTTTGAAGAAGAAAACATTGAAGGGTTTCAACTTCTTTAGATAGAGTAAATGAGATCAAGTGAGATAGGGTCCCTAAGACTAAGTATTTAAAGATAAGAGCTTGTTGTTCAAGTTCTTGCCACTAAATTGTTGTGAAAGGAGACCTATCTCTTGCACTTGTTACACTTATTATTTTTTGATACAAAAAGCTTTTATATAAATAAATATTTTAACCATATACTGATGAAGAAAAAGAACTTAGAAAATTTCAAAGACAAAAGAAAAATAGATTTCTTCAAGTGTTTGAAGTGAAAGGCATATTTAAAGGAGTCATTGGTTGCAGTATCTTCTTTCTATACATGGATAAGACTCATGGCTCTGAGGATATACTTCTGGAGTTTGTGAGTGAATGAGGGAGTCTGACTTTGCTCTTATAATCACTACACTTCTGTTGGTTTCTGTCTCTTTGCTCTACAGCTGTTGCTGTTGTCTTTGACATTTTTGCAATAATCCATAAACAAATGAAAGGAAGAAAAATTAAATTCAAATGAGGGTGACTCCATGCCCCTTTGGTTTTGTAGTCTTAGTATCTTCACATTACATCTTAAAAAATAGTGTCATCTAATTATATTTGAAGTGTATGCTGCTGAGTAATAGTGGATATGATACAGCAAAGTTTGCCTTTATGCTAATATTTTGAATATCTGAAGACATTTAAAAATTAAAATATTTACATTTGATATATTATATATTAATATTTAAAATATTTATATATCTAATAAATGAATATTTAAAATATTTTAATGTCATTTAAGATATTAATAATTTTAAAATCAAGAGATAAAGAAAAATACACTAGGTTTCTAGTAGTTATAGCTTGGGCAGAATAACAGAGGTCATTTGGCTAGTTTGGAATTGTCCTGTAAGACTAAAAAAATTAACTTCCAAGGATATCATTTTTTTGCCCTCTTCTTAATTTTCATGTTGAGAATGTTCTCATTTCAAATTTAAAAGGAATCATTGGGTGGGGAACTCTTCTCCTCTAATTTTCATTTTTATAAATCCTTTTTCCTATTTCAGATTCATAATCTAATGGCATATAGTTTTAAGACTACTATTACCAAGTTTAGGAGTGTTATTAACAGATTTAAGGAATTTACGCCTACTTTTAGGGACCTTTCAAAGTATAGTTACTAGTGTGGTTTAGGCCTGTTACAATAAATTTTAGAGATATTACTCATGGATTTCAAGGAATTTACTACCATGTTCAGACTATATGAGTTTAGAACTGTTAATGTCAAGTTTAGTGACATGACTTATTAGACCTTAAAAAAAATAGATGATTATAGCAGTAGAAAAAAGAACTTCAAAAAATTTCATAATTTTATTATAATCATAACAATCAAATATTTGCAACAATTCTTTTACAACTACAACATCTGGAGGAGAAAATAATCAATGTATCGCACCTTTCTAGTTTGCTTCCTTTGGGTTGTTGCCATTGCAGCAGCCATTCTAGAGTCTCGTCATTCACTATCCAAATTTCCTTCACTAACAATACCTAAATATATTTCGATTTTAATGTAAAATTGTGTAAATATTAGTATTTTAGAAGGAATGAAATTGTGAATCTTATGACCTGTTGAATGAGAAGGAAATGTGTTGTTTACCATTACTTCTCACAGATTTGTGAGCGAGGAAGGACCCATCGAAGGATAGCTCTGGCATGCGTCGTTCAAACCATTGAAAGATGCTTGTCCAGTGAAATACTGTCCAAGGATTTTCAGTGATCAGTTGCGAGAGAAAATCGTTCAAGGATTTTCAATAATCAATTGCAAGAGAAATTGTCGAATGGTAGACAATGGAGAGCTAAGGAGGAAGAGAATGGTGTTTGGAGGACAAATAATGCTTTTAGATTCAAACAACTTATTTAACAAAGAAGGGCATTTTTATCCATTAAATTTCATTTGGTTCTGTAGAGTAATATTAGCTTTTAAGGTCCTTCATAATAATATTTGGCTGACCTAGGTCCTTCATTCTAATTTTTCCAAAAATCTATATCCCACAACAAATATTTTTGTAGTACCATGTGATAGTCCATGATTATTTGGTACCGTAATTAGCGCGATGGGGTACGTTGTATAATGTGTCAGCTCGTGAATCATATTCTTCATCACCATTGGAAGAGATACTTCCATTATTCCCAGAATCCATAGCATCCAAATTAAGCAAAATTAAGACTAGTAAAAGTGAATTAAAAATGGAAAAGCTTACATTTTTGTACTTCTTTTTTGTAGGTTTTACCTTATTTTATTTTATTTTTATTTTTTTTGTGCTTCTTTTTTTACCTTTGCTTTGCTTGGATTCTTTGTTTCAAATAGGAAAGGAAAATATTATTCTGTGGGTTACAAAGGTTTTGAATCAAGGGCGGAGAAACATAGACTCTTTTGGCGTTTCAATTTAGTGAAGACTGAGGTGAAAAAGAGGAGAGAAAAGAGAGATAGAGGAGATAGAGTTTTTTTTTTTTAAAGAGAAATAAAGAAATTAAAAGTAAAGTGTCACATGAAGGAGATGCCTAAAAGAGATGAACAGAAAGGGCACTTTGAAATCAATTTCAATAACAAAGGCCCTCCCCTTGTTTGGTATAGAAAAGTTGGAGGGGAGCCCCTCCCCTCCCCTCCCCTCCAAAAGTGGGGGTTTTTGGAGGGGAGAGAAAATGTTTTGCTTCATTTGACAAAATTACTCCCACTTTTATTTTTATTTAAAATATAATATAAATCTTATTTTTTTTAATGTTTTGCTTCATTTGAACCTAGAACATTATCATATATTCCAAAGCTCCAACCAATAGGGCCATTCTTGGAAGGTCACAACACAGAAAGATCACTAGGGCAGTTTGGGGAAGAAGATCTGTCCTGCATAAATTGGCTTGATCAGCAGCCACCTTGCTCTGTAATATACCTTGCCTTTGGTAGTATCGCTGGTTTTGACTCAAAACAGTTCCAAGAAATAGCTCTTGGACTTGAACTCACCAATAGGCCTTTTCTTTGGGTTGTTCGTCCCGATACCATCAGCACTAGCAGTACCAAAAAAGCATACCCACATGAGCTTAAGGGAAGCGTTGGTAAGATTGTTGGATGGGCACCTCAATGGAGTGTGTTGAGCCACCCTTCCATTGCTTGTTTTATTAGCCATTGTGGTTGGAACTTTATCATGGAGGGTTTGTGTAATGGGGTGCCCTTCTTGTGTTGGCCACATTTTGCAGACCAACATTTTAACAAGACTTGTATTCGTGATAAGTGGAAGGTTGGACTCGGATTTGACTCTGATGAAAGTGGGTTTGTTTCAAGAGGGGAGATAAAGAAGAAAGTGGACCAGTTGCTTGGTGACGGTGATATAAACGCAAGGTCTTTGAAGCTAAGAGAGGCGGTGATGAATAACGGTGCACAAGGTGGTCTGTCTCAAGAAAAATTTCACGAGTTTGTCAAGTGGTTGAAGGATTAAAGACTCTCTGATTTGGTACTGTCATGAGAAGATATTTAGGCCAACTTGTGTGTATTTCAATTAATTCACTTTTTCAATCTGGTGGGCAGGACATATTTGCCTACACCACGAAATCAACTTCCTTAGACCAGGAACAAAGGCTATCTTTCTAATAAAGTTCGAAAGGCATATATATATATATATAGTTATTTCAATATTCGACCTTGGACATATCATAATTCCGAATGGAATCTCTTTAGAAAAAAGATCTTTTGTTTCATGGTAGCCTGCTCTAGTTCCCTTACGAAACTTTTGTTATTGGGTTAGCCATACACTTCACATGTTTCTAGCAATTCACATGGCATCATCAAATGATACAAGTCTTGGATAAGAATCTACAACGCACTAGAACGCCCTTGTTGACGATCCTTTACTCCGACAGCATCTAGGGTTCCTCGAACAATGTGATATCTCACACCGGGTAAATCCTTAACCCTTCCCCCTCTTACTAAGACTACAGAATGTTCTTGTAAATTATGGCCAATACCAGGTATATAAGCAGTGATTTCAAATCCAGAGGTTAAGCGTACTCTGGCAACTTTACGTAAGGCAGAGTTTGGTTTTTTGGGGGTGATAGTGGAAAAGTTGACAGATAAGTCACGCTTACTGCCACTCTACAGAACCGTCCATGAGATTTTCACCTCATGGGTCTAGCTTATTGATACGTTTCAAAAAACCACATACGAATATCATTTTTTTTATTGACAAAAACCCGTGCTAAAAATAGAAAAGATTATATATATATATATATATATGTATAGATGTGTTCTTGAACAAAAACTCTGAAGTGTAATTTTTTTTTAAAGTTATTCGTTATTGGATTTTTCAATAAAATTATGATATGTGAACAAATTTATTTTTTTAAAAAAATTATATTATAATGTTGAGTTATAAAAAATATGCGTATGTTGTATTTATTAAAAAATCTGATGTTAAATACTTAAAAAAGATAAGCCTAGTTGGTGCTTTAATCCAGAAAATTAAAGTCTTGTCAAAATAGGATAAATGAATTGTTTGCCATAGATTTGATTGAACAGCTTTTTATATTGGCCATTATTAATTACTCTGTTTTATTATGATTTCCAATTTCTCAACGCTGATAATGAAGTTCTTCTGTTTTAGGACAGGTTATTTAACAAGTCACTACACTTTTTACTTATGTTTGTTCTTGAAAAGTACATGACTAATTTAAAGGACACTATATCCTTTTTATATATATCTTTTAGGTTTTATACACATTTATAAATTTGCGATGGTAGTGTTACAACCAGGACCTCCCTGGCTGCAACTGAAGATAGAACAATGGCACAAGAAAAACTAGAAGAAAGCAATGGAATGAAGACTCAGCGGATTGCAGAGGAGAATCAGCCAACAACTTGATTCAAACACAAAATCAGTCACAATAGAAAAGTTCAACTTTTTTAATTGAAGATTCCACAGAACTATTGTTCTTCACTAATCAATTCTTCTTGCCCTAGCACACCCAAACCGTCGAGTAAATAGCAGAGGCAGGAGAGGAATTTAGGTTCTGCTTCACTTGGGTCTCCGTGGACCAATAGTGCTGGGCACGCTTCCTATTTTGGGCCAAGTGCTAATTGGTAGTTTAACGAAGGCCTATTAGTTGACAGTTTGAATAAATTCAAGTACCCAACAATTGGATTTATAAATCCCATGACGTGTAACAAATACAAGTCACAAAAAATTGCAATCTGTGTATTCGTATTATTTTGATAGAAAGAGATAAAAAGAAAGTGATATAAAAGACTACGAATATATATGAGGTCTGCTTTATCTTTTTTTATCCATTGATTTTTTTTTTTATTTCTCTAATAAAATAGTATCTTACTCATATCCCATAAAAAGGATGTGAACTCCAAAAAGCGGTCACTGTGTTTGCATCCTTTCGTCATCTCGGGACCTTATGATGTTATCTTTTAGTATGATGCACATACAGTTGCATCGTTGTAAAGATTAAGAGGAACATATTATTAGATGAACTAAGGAAGTTGATCTACAGCAAGTTATAATTACAATGGAATCAACCTTTTTTTTATTTAAATACAAGGAAGTGAAGAAAACCATCACAGGAATTATGCCTACTAAGGGTATTTTATTTTTAAAGTTTTGAGAAATAAAAGAATTTTATTGAAAAAAATTTAGATATTAAAATAGCTCTTAAGATAACCTTTTTGAGTTAAATTTTTTTTAAAAAATTTGATAAATAATATATTTTTTATCTTGTATAATTTCTTTTGTTTTTATTGAGTATTATTTCTTGTTTTATTTACTAAAATATTAATTCTTAATTGAATAAAAAGCCTAGATTATTACATATGCTATTCTTAGTACCTTTTGTACCCTAAACTGACACCAAAGGCATCTATATATAGTGGTTCCAAGTGAGGGTTTAGACTAGAGTTTTTGTACTCACCCAATGCCCTTTACTAGTGTTTTACTTGCATGTACTCTGAATTATAAGCAGGCGCCTACTTGAAAAGACTAGGAAGATTTCAGGTTTTTTTTTTGGATGAAATTAGGCAACTAGTATTAGGCTTGGGTTTCCTTTAATGTGGACTTAATTGATTTGCAGACATTCCATGCTCCTATAGTTATTTTTTGCGCATTTTAAGTGTAGGGCTTGATGTAGGTTGAGCTCCAAGTAGATTAAAGTGTTTGTAGAAGAGAGATAATTTTTTTTAATTATGTATAATATTTATAATATCTTTATAATTATTATTTATTAATACTTATCTTTAAAACTTGGACCTCTTCTTTATTGTTTTAGGCATCTAAGTGCTTCACTTAGCGTTCTACTTGCTTTTCTATTATCTATTGGTTACAACAAAGAGTTGGAAAATTAATTAAAATTAACTATAATAAATTTTTAAAATTATTTATTCATTCAAATAATATTAAAATTTTTTTAATATATGCCCCAAATTTGACAATAAAAAATATTGTTTTGTGAGATAGACAAATACACAATGATATTGATAAAAGTGTTTATTAGATACACTAATTACTTCTTTATTACATTTTTTTTAAATAAAAGCCCATTAAAAAGAATTTTAAAATGAGTAGAAATTCAAATTTACAACAACTCCAAATGAACTCCAAATCTTTAAATTCCAAAAATCCAAACCCTAAACTCAACTTAAAACCCACAATCATAACCCTAAAACTCTAGACTCCTAAATTTTAAACTCTATGTTCAAAATTTTAAACCCTCAAACCCAAAACTCATAAAACCTTGAAATTTAAATCCTATAAAATAATTTTTGTCTTTAAAAATTATATGTGAATTAAGTTTATTACTTCTATTAATTATCACAATTATTTTTATTAAAATAATATTTCTATAACACTTATTAGAAAGACCAAGTATTGATATCACAAACATGATATTGACAAGGAAATTATATCCTACAATATGACACTAAATCATCTAAAAAATTACGTGCAATAGGCTTAAGATGATCGTTGATGAGTATATAGCTAGAGTGCCTTTCTTGATGGAATGCTCATCACATACAACATCCTCCTTGTGTCAAAGATTATGCAGCAAATCTATAAAACTAAGAAAGCTAAAAGATGGGGTGTTCTCAAAGTAGACTTTACCAAAGCATATGATAAAATTTCTTGAAACTTCCTAGCTGTGATGCTTACCAAAATGAACTTTCCATTCATTTGGTTACATATGATTATGTCGTGTATCTGCACATTTCTTATCAAATTCTTATAAATGGTAGCCCCTTAGCTCTTTTTGTTCTACATAGAGGCTTTCGACAAGGTGACCCACTATCCCCTTCCATCTTCATCATTTGTCCAATGTTCTATCTTGTATGATAGCAAAAATATCAAGGGGAAGGAATTTGGAAGGGAATTAAGGTATGTTGAGGATTAGAGGCTGTGACCCACCTTATTTATGTGAATGACGCAATCTTGTTCTTTGAAGGAGCTCAAATAGTAGGTAACTTGGTCAATCATACCTTAGAAAAGTTCAAAAAAGTTTCGAGGCTAGACATAAATCACTTTAAATCTAAATTAATATTCAACCTAAAAACCACACATGTAGAGAAGAGGTTCTTGTATCAAATACTCAATGTTAAATTCAGTGTCAAATTAGATAAATACCTAGGTACATAGGTGGATTTTGGAAGGAACAAAAATTATATTTACCAAGAACTTGTCGATAAGATTGATAGCAAACTTTAGGACTAGAAGGCTACATTTTTATCTCAAGTAGGAAGAATAACCTTGATTAAATTAGTAGTTTCATCCTCCATAGTGTACCAAATTTCTTGTATTCATCTAGTTCAAAAAACTTATTCCATGCTAAACTCTAGATGTAGCAATTTCTTTTAAGGTTCAAACAACAGTTGACCTAGAATCCTAGAATGCACTTGTTAAGCTGGAAAAAATAATGCAAACTAATGAAGGAAGGAAGAATTAGATTAGACCTTTTGGATTACTTAATAAAGCACTCCTGGCAAAATAGGTATGTAGAATCCTAGATAGGGAAAACACTTTTTATCTAGCAACAATCTAAAGGCCAAAATTCTATGATCCATTGAGTCAAGGAACCTTGAAGAACAGATGCAACTCATCATGATTGGGAAGATGAATCCTTAAAACTAGTCTAATGAACGCTAATTGACAAGTATGGCAAAATAGGTATGGGAAAGACATTCCCATCAACCACTTGCAATGGTGGCCTGTGTAATTAGATCAAGCTAATTAAGTTCATATAGTAGCAGATCTTATCTTACATGACAAATCAGATTGGGACCTTTCAAAACTAAACTCCATTTATTCTAAAGAAACTAAAAACCAGATCCTGCAATTGTCATTTTCTATTTTTGAGGAGAAGAACTCAATGTTATGATAAGGAAGTAGTTTAGGGAAATATTCAACTAAAAAAGGATATGGATGCTTAAGGAAGGACACTAACCCTCACAATGGCATCCCCACGGGAACTTAGGAAATATTGTGGAAAATGGAAGTCTTAGTAAAGATGATACCCTTCACCTGGAAAATAAAGCAAGAAGATATTCCAACCTTTGAAATCCTTACACCACATCACTTGCAAGTAAGCATTTCTAGCCCCTTATGTTTTCTAGAAATTGAAACCATGAACCATATCCTTTGGCACTATAATTTTGTTCATGTGACTTGGTTTGCATCCCTTGTCATGATCAAAGTGGATTTGATTCAAATGCACAACATAGAAGAATGGCTTTATGAATAGATGAAGTCATAAAGACCTAATAATGATCATTGGAAAATTTTCACCAAATCCATTTTAGTAACCCTCCACACAATTTGAGAATGTTGTAATAAAGTTGCTCATGAAAACATCAAATTGGAACTAGAATCCATTATACTTAAAATCAAGGCTCTTATAAATGGAGTAAAATTTGTATGGAACTTTCTAGGAAAAAAATATGTCAGATGAGCACCAAAAGCACATTTGAAATAGCTCTTAAATAGTGGTTGTTGCATCATTTGGGATTCAACAAAAAAGAAGGCCTTTATTAAAAATACCATTTTCTTCACAACTTTAATTTATTCAAAAAGGTCACAAATTATAGTTCTTACATGGAGAGACTTCATTGGATAAAGGAAGAACTTGGCTGTCTATTAGGCTATTCATAAACCTTGGATGTGGATGCTTAACTCAAAGATAGCAGAAGATCCAAGTCAACAAGAAATCCTTTTCATCTCTGTAGGAAAAACTGATCATCTGTAGTGAACCCAAAGCTCACAAGACCTCCAAATATTGAGAAAAGATATTGGTTACATCGCAACCTGTTTCAAAAAGGTTTCATGGATTAATTTACCCTAATGTCTTTGTAGATGGCATGAGAGCTACCAGAAATTCCTTAGTTTCAAAATTTTACCTATTGAATGTCACATTATTCCTACATAAGCTCTACTTATGTATTTGTAACACTACTAAAATTTTTTTTTTTTTTGCTTTGTCATGTGAATGTCATAAGGACTATAAGTCCACAATTGTTCAGTTGTGCATGCAATTCAAATTCTCTACCCATCAGCTTCTCAACCCAGTTGTGCCCATTTCATTTAGGCCATCTAGATCTGAAAATAGTCTTCTAATTGCCAACTTAAAAAAAATGATGATTAAGATTAAAAAACCAAAAAAAAAACTTTTAAATCTAGGCTCTCTAGATCAGATCTAGATGATCCAAATAAAATAGGCAGATTTCATAGAAAAGCGATTAGGTAGATAGTCCTAACATGTTGTGCATTGATTGGTGCTTAAACTCACATATTGTTATAATCATAGACTGAGTGAAATTATCATAATGAGTCCATTGTACATTGTGTCAACTCATGAATCTTCATTGCCACTAAAAGAGTATTTCCTCGATTCCTAGAATCCATAGCTTCCAAATTAAGCAAAATTAATATGAACACCAATTCTTTGCATTCACAATAGTGATGGTAGGTGATGTAGTTAAGCATTTGTTTGATGTATGTCTCTTTTTCTAAATAGGTCAAAATTTTAATTATATGGATAAAAAGTTTAATTGTTAGAGAAAAATTTAACTATAAGGACAAAAAATTTAACTTTAAGAAAAACTTACACTCTAAAAATTTTGTTTTTGAGGATAGAATTTTAGTCTGTTGAGCCTTTAAAATAATTTTAAAATTTAATCTCTTTTACAATAAATATTTTCTCTTATAGTTAAAATTTTTATCTACACAATTAAATTTTTTTAGTTTAATATTTCTTCAAAGTTAAAATTTTTATCTTCACAATTAAAATTTTTGGTCTTTAAAATTAAAATTTTTTCTCACAACTAAAATTTTTATCCTTACAATTAAAAATTTAAATTTCTCTACGAAAAAAGGACACATGTCAAGCAAATGCTTAATTGTTTCTCTTACAGTTTATTCGTGTTCAAATTAAGACTAGTGAAAGTAAATTAAAAATAGAAAAGCTTAAATTTTAATATTGTATGTTTTATCATCATTATTGTCATTATTGAGAAATGCTCAATTGAGTGGGTGTTCTTAGATTAGTAAACCTAGGGTCATCTAAAAGTTATAATTAAACAATATTTACACATGAATTTAATAGAATATAATGACACTGTTAAGATACATGTGATGAAACTAAGACAAACTTAGGCTTCTGATCATGAATCTAATAATATCATTGTCAGTCTAGTTGAAGTTTATTGCAAATATATGACATTGTGTATATGTATTGATTCTATGCTATGTCCATATAGATGTTTGGATAAGTTATTATAGCCACTAAAAACATTATTGTTGAGCTCAATAAGGGTGATAAACTGAACAGTGACAACTAGAAGATATAGCACTATAAGGTTTCATACATCCTTGAGCAGCAAGATGCTAAAGAGCCATTGAACAATATTATATTAGAGCATGAGCATGGAAATTCATCTTAGCATAGGAGAGATTAGGAGGCATTTCAAGCCTAAAAAAAGAAAGATAATATACCTTACATAACGATGTTGAGTGGCATGACTGATGACTTAATATGTGAGTATGAATCTTATTGACCATGCAAGTTATATGTATTGCCCTAAAGGATAAGTTTAGTGATACTTCTATAACCAAAGTTAAAAGTCTGACTATTAAGTTTGACACAAGCAAGTTACATTCAAATGATTCAATGAAGTAACATTTGAGAGAGATGTCAAACATGATTAGAGAACTGAAGTTAGTTGGTCATGTCCTTACAGATGAACAATGTCACAACATGCTCTTTATGAATGTTCTTATCCTAGTTTTATTCAATAGCAACTAGACTCAACCCTTGCAAAACTTAAGGAGTAGGTTTTATCCTGTTTTTGTGTTAAATGAGCCTCCATGGGTCCCAATTTAATTTTCTTGCCATTTTAAGTCATAAATCCCATAGACACATTTGTTTCAACTCACAAAATCATGATCTAAGGCCTAAATGCATAAAGGAGTTATATTTCTCAATTTAGCCCCTTTGAACACATTATGGGCCAAAATTTAAAAATTTATAACTTTTGCTATATAACTTAGTTTTACACAAATTAGATGTTTATGGAAAGCTTGTGATATCAACTTTATGCTATAAAATTTTTAAGTGAATTTGAATTCATTTATCCCCTAAAAAGTCCAAAAAATAGTGGTTGTGACAGTAGCTACGGTAACTATAAAAAAATTGCATAATTTGGCCAACTAAATTTTTTTTGAAAATATTCTATGGAGCTCCAAAAAATACCATATTTAGTTTTTAAGAAAGCTTTATAAATTCTCTAATTTTTTTTTTTAAATTTTAGTCCCAAACTAGGTCATTTGGACTGTCAAGGGTAGATGTGCAATTTATAGCTCATTTGGACAAAAATTTAGTTTTAAAGTGGTCCAAATAACCTCTAATATATAATCTCTTGAACAAATTTTAATTCATTCCTACTTTATTTCTATAAGAATCATTGTGTGAAATTTAGCCAACTATAAAAATTCACTATCCCATTTGTTTTCTGACTAATGAGACCATTACTACACAACATGTTCATTTGACTAGTATTGGCATCAAATTGGTCTACATTCATACTCATAACATTGTACATAGAGTGCCATTTCATATCCTTATAGAGTACATCACATTTGCTATCTCTAGGTTTCATTATGAGCACCAAATCAACATATACTGTTCAAGTGGCAACACATTCTAGCTACAAGTCTTGACATCATAGTAGCATGTACATACATATATTCTTAGGATGGAACTTAGGTTACCATTATACAACATCATTGTATACGTATAATTCATCACAAGTTCATCTCATATATATACATCAAGTGCATTGCTCCGCCAAAATTCTACACTCAGCATTTTAAAGTTTTAAGTTTTTTTCAATTCCTTCTCCTTATGTGAGATACTCACAATGGTTAGTAGCAAATACATTGGGTGAGATTCTTAGGAGAATCTCAGTAGCAACTCTCTATCTGTATCAATGCACATAATGAATGCAAATGAGGAAATATATACATGGATACTATGTGCCTTAAGTAGCTTGCTTAAACATAAGAAATGACATGAAACTTTAGCCTTTATTTAGCCATGATATAAAACATACTAATTAAGCTCAACTAAGCTCGACTTTGGGCTAAGGAAGAGCTACTGCACTCAATTCCATGCCGTAAGGAGATAGAAGTAGACAATACTTTCATATATGTATAAAACTCATGACAAAAGCTATTTCAAGTCATAAGTCATAAAATCATCAAACAATCAAAAAATCAAACATACAAACATCTAAACTCATTTAAACATTTAAATGCATGCAAGATAAGCAGAGATAGCTACCTTATGGATCAAGAAGCTTGAAACTACCACTAACCCACTTGATTCTTTTCTTTTCTTTAGTCTTCCTTGACTTGACACCCACAAATTAATAAACTTGGGCTAGCTTGGCCTACATATATCAATTTACAAGGCAAGATGACTTATTAGGATCTATTCTAACCCTTGTTCTTAGCACTTAAATCTATTAGAACTCAATATGTATTTTTGGCCCAATCTAGGTCCCTTAAGAGGCAACTATTATATTTCACTTTCTAAGCTCCAAAATCTCACTTGCTATGAGCCATATAACTCTAATGGAATTCATTTGGGCTATCATATGCAAGCTAACAAGCTAAAAGTCAAGTTGCTTTATTAAGCCTTTTTTGAATCTTAAATTTTTAACTTTCACAATTAGCCTCTAAAATTTGGACCGATGCTTCCCTTAGCCTTTATAAGTCTCTAGAGGACCTCTAAGTATCTTAGAACTAAAAAATAAGCTCATATAATGCCACTTCCTATGGGGTACCTGAGACTATGCATCCATAGCACCATATGAAGTTTTCTTCCTTCCTTTGACAATTTCTCCTCATTTCCACAATCTAGGTGAAATCTACATGCTCCATATCATCAATTGCATGTAATAGAGAGATTTTCTCTCTCTAGACATGATAAAGAAGGAGGAGAATTCAAAAAACTAAATTTTGAAATGTAACACCAGAATTTTCTAGCTCAATCTATGCTACTTCCATGTTTCATATCATGAATTACACAAAAGAGTAGGAAAAAGACATTAAAATAATGCATTATTTAGCATTATGTCACGTATGAAAATTCCATTCAGTGTCATGTAGATCATATAAACTCATGTATCATATTCTCATATTTAATTATATGAATAAAACTCATTTCCATCATTAAAAGTGGCCTACAACTCATGGAAACCAAAGGGAAGCATAAAACTCATACTTGTATTTTCGGTCAGAATTTTGCCATTTCTATTACAAACTTTGGAAAATAATAACTAATTCTAGAAAAATTGAAATCATGCATTCTTGGTCATTCAGAAAATCTACACATGTCTACTTTATGATAAAAATAGTATAGACCATGAAACATAACACAAAAGACATTTGACATCTAAAAAGATTCAGAGGTATGGCTGTCCATTTGTGTTATCACAGATTTCTGTAGTAAACTTTAAAAATGTCTAATTAATTCCAAAAAAATCCAATCCATACAAATGATACCAATATAAAAAGCTAAATATGGTAGATAAAGGGAAAAAATAATTCTAGACCAGTTCAGGCATGCCCAGACCTTGAAACTCAATAAAAAAAAACCTGAGGTCAGCTTGAGCACCTGATACTGAGTAGGATTTTTAAAAATTCATATCTTCCACTCTAGATATCCAAATGAGGTGATTTTAATTGGCACAAGTCATTGAGAATGTCTAGTTTCTTCATATAAAATATCGTGGCAATTGGACATTATTTGGGTCCTATGTGATGGAAATCATTTTCAGACCAAGTGAATAGTACATCAGACCAAAATCAGAATTTTTGCCAATTTTGAAAATTCATCAAATATTTTCTAGACCTCCAAAAATTATGTCTTATAGCTTTCCAAAAATATCTCAACAAGATCTAATTACATGCCAAATCTCAGATCAAGAAAAACTCATTTGGATAAAAAGTGACACAGGGTTCCAATATGGTCAATTTTGGCTCCATATAGGATACCAAAGTGTCCAAATGTTTTCTCTTAATGTTTGGAACCTCTTGGGCAAGTCTAAAATCATGATTATGACTTGTATGAATTACCTAAATAGTCCCAAACCTCATACATCTCATTTTGGCTACTCCACTTCCATTTATACACATACTTCTATAATGCAAATTTACCATTACATAACCAAAATGTGCATATCCATATATACAACCATAGCTCTCCTTCATATATCACATATTAACATAATTATATATGTTCAAGTAGTTATAAGTCATATACAATAATGGAGTACATCAATTGCCATCCATAAGGCCTTAAAGTAACAAAATCTAGGCATTTTGATGTCAAGCTCTCATCTTTCATGTGGTTGGCTCCCATTTCCTTGATCTCTTAGTCCACCTAGCATGTTAGATTATTGGAGAGGAGGGGATGAGATTCAAAGAATTGCAATGGCTCATCTCTCATTCAATCATACATAAAAGTTGCAAAACAAGTCTTCCAAATGCATGTATGGGCATGTTAGCATGTGCAAACATTCAAGAAGCATTTTTAACATTTGAGTAAGTCATACATAGCATACAAAGGCTTGCCAAGCAAGTGGATCAGCCTTACCCATTTACTTGTGGATTTTGGACTTACCTCACCCATTCTTTAAGAGGTTCTTGGACTTAACCTTACTCTTGGGAGACTTTTTACTTTGTCTTAACCAATCTTAAGGGTTCTTAGCTCATCCTTACCATGGCTAAGGGTTCTTGGCCTCACCACACTTAAGCAAACTAAAATAAACATCATGAATATCATTTAAAAACATAATGCATCATCATGGTACCATGGAGTAAGAGTTCATGCTAGAATATTTTTCATGGCTTAAAATACACATACACACATTCAAAAACAAGTAAAGCAAATAATCATGCATGAGAGAAGGTGGAGAGAGTTACCTTGGATGCAATCACACACTTTTTCTCTTGAATTTCCTCTCCCTTCTTTCGCCTCACATATGCAAAGGTGTGGGAATGATTTCTCTTAGCCTAAACACAATTTATGAAAGTCAATTAGGTTTATGGAATCAATTCTAAGGCTACACAACTTGTTTAGACTCTAGCTTAACCTATAAATCCCTTTATGGTTCTAAAATGCATCTAATGAAGGAATACCAATCAAATAAATTCTAAGCTCCATTCTTTCCTTTCAAATATGATTCTTGACTCTTTTTAAGCCTCTTAGAGTCATCACACTATCAAAACAAAGAGCCTAACTACATGTTACTTCTTTAGGTCATATTATGGAACATAAAGCACCATCTCACTTTTTATGGTTTCTAAATTTTTTCCAAGGCTTCCCCTCATATTTATTCATCATATATGACTCAAAAATGAGTTTAGAAAAATTTAAAACTATCCCTAGCTATGCTAACCCCTCTTGGGCGAACCTATGGAAGATTTTGGCCTTCATAGACTTTGGTTTGTTTTCTTGATGGAGGAAGCACATAGGGAGGTTCTTAGGGATCTTAAGGACTCATCCGAGTACTCATTTAAGCCTAGGAATAATCATATCAAGTCAGATTTTCAATCAAGCACTTGAATCCCTAATGATTATATTTTGTTTTCTAATGCTTTTTACTTGATTCCAATGATAGATTCTTAATCCTTGTACTCTAAAACTTCTAATCCCTCCTTGGTTTAGACAGAAAATAGCCCCTATGAATTGGGCTCATGGTGGACAAAACACACAACAAGGAGGGGGAGGAAGAAGCTGTAATGTCCAATTTTCGTTAAACAACGGAAACATGCACGTTTTCAATGCAAGTCCCCTAAAATGAATTAATTAAGGTCCTAAAAAATTTGAGTAATATTATCGCCTCCTAAAAATAAGAATTCTAGTCTAGGATAGAAGGAAAAATAGAACTAGAATGAAGAAATAAATTTTGATGGAAACCTTACGAAACGTAATGGCATTTTCGTAATTTTAGGAAATTTTTAGAATTCACATAAGAGGGCTCTTTAAATCAAAATTTTGAGTTCTTCAAGGTTCTTAGAGGCCCTAAAAATCATGGGAAGCCTCAGGATAGTTAACTCCGATTTGAGTGATTTCAAAGGCATTTTTCTTAATTGGGAATCTAAATTTTATAATAGAAAGATGGTTCTAAAAAAGGAGCTAAAATGAAGAAGAAACAAAAATGCAAAGTATGAAGGGTAAAATTAGAATTTTTGAAAAAGTCACTTTTCCCTACCTTATATAGGTGGCACCTCACACTTGCCTTTATTTCTCTTCAGATTTTCCAGCCCCAAATCAGAAGCAAAACCCTAAGGGAGAGGCGCCCAAGAGAGGAAGAAGAAGGAGGAAGAAAGCCAAGTGTAAGGTATGTTTTCATGGTGATTTTCCTTGCTTTTCTTCATCCGCACCTCCTTTCCTCCCTTCTCCTTTATTTCCTTGGATTAAAATGAAGTTTACAAATCTGATTCATGCGAGAAATTCAAGGGAAAGTTCGGATTTGAAGAGAGGAGCTTGGAAAAATCAAGATTCAAGCCAAGCTAAGCATGGAAACAAGGTAAAAATGCATCCTATGGTTGATATATTCTATGACCGTTCTTCTCCATTTCGACCTACACCAAGAACCCTAGGAAGATCTAATCTTCAAGCCCAAAAAAACATGATTCTTAGGTATTTGATGGAGAGGAATAAGAATATGCAAAGAAAACCATGAAATAGGCATTAGGATTCAAGATGCAAAACCTAGGGTTTCCAGTGCACCTTTCAAATTCTAAATTTATGTGATACTTCCTAGGTCTAAGCTAGAGTATAAACAAGTTCTTGAGACACCAAAGATACTCCCCACAAGCTTCTTCCCTCAAGAAAACAAAGAAAACTTCAAATGGCCTAATTGATGCCTATGTCTCAGCCAAGAGGGGATCTTGTAGGTGGAGGGAGTTTTAAATTTTTCTAAGGCCATTATTGAGTCATATTTGATGAATGAAAATGAAGGGAGGCCTTGGAAAAAATTTAGAACTCATAGAAAGTGATTTGGTGTCTTAGGTTCCTCATAGAAACATGTTACTAGGCCTTTTGTTTTAATGATATGATGACTCCAAGAGGCTTAAAATGAGTCAAGAATCATATTTGAAAGGAAAAAATGAGGCATAGAAGTCATTTGAGGGGTGTTGCTTCATTAGGTGCTAATATGGACCATAATGGGAGTTGTAGAGTAATCTAGGGTTTAAGCAAAGTGTGTAGCCTTAGAATGCATTTCATAAACGTAATTAGCTCCCATAAATTGTATCTAGGCCAAGAGAAATCATCTCCACCAACTTGTGGGTGTGTGGCTGAAAGAGGAGGCTTGAAAGCTAAGGAAAAATTGTGTGAATATACACAAGGTAGCTCTCTCCACTTTCTTTCATGCATGGATATATGTTTAGCTTATTTTAAAATATGTGTATATGTATTTTCAAACTATGAAAAATATGCTAGCATGCCTTTATATGCCATGATTCTTGATGCCATGTTATGTTTTCAAATGATTACATGATGTTTGTATGAGTTTGCTTGAGTGTGGAAAGGCCAAGAACTCTTCCCTTTGGTGAGGGTGAGCCAAGAACCCTTGAGATTAGTTGAGATAAAGTAAAGAGTCTCCTAAAAGCAAAGTGGGCTTCCAAGAGTATGGTTGAGTCCAAAACTCTTAAAGAATGGGTGAGGCAAGTCCAAAATCCATGAAGAGAAGTGTGAGGCCAATCCAAACACTTGGTGAGCTCTTGAATGTCTTGTATGATTGATTCACATGCTAAGTTTGCTTCCAAAATGTCCATGACTTCTATTTTCTCCATGCATGCATTTATAAAGCTTGCTTTGCATATATTATGTATGATTGAATGGGAGATGAGCTATTGAGATTCTTTGAATCTCATCCCCTCCTCTCCAATGATCTCACATGCTAGGTGGACCAAGTGGATATGCCAATAAGAGCCAACAACCATGATAAAGGGAGATTGACAAGCATATGTCTAGCTTTAGCCATTTTAGAACCATACATATGTACATTGATGTATATAATGATGTAGATAGTCTATGAACCTTCAGACATGTATAAATATGCTATTATATGATGTTTATAACTATGGATATGAACAATTTGAGTATGAAATGCCAAAGTGTACAATGTGGAAGTATAATGCAAATATGCATAAGTGTGGATTAAATGGCTAAAATGAGATGCATGAGGTTTGGGACCCTTTGAGCAGCTTATACAAATCTTAAATATACTTTATACTTGCCCAAAAGGTGCCAACACCAAGGGGAGGCCATTTGGCAAGTTTGGTACCTTATATGGAGTCAAATTTGACTATAATGGAACCCTATGTCACTTTTTGGACAAATGAGTTAGTCTTGATGTGAAATTTGGAATGCAAGTATATCTCATTGAGAGATTTTTGGAAAGCTAAAGAACATAATTTTTAGAGGTATAGAGAATATTTGATGAATTTTCAAAGTTAGGATTTTCTACTGATTCTGGTATGTGCGCTGTTCACAATGGCAAATTTGTATTTTGTATCACCTGATGGTCAAATGGTGTCAAATGCTTGTGAAATTTTATAGGCATAAACTAGATGTCATAAGATTTCTATGCCACTAATATCACCTCATTTGGAGGTTTGACAAAGAGTTATACATTTTTGAAGTTGGCTGTCAATAACAGTGGCGCCCCAGGAGTTCAGTCACGTTCCATAGAATTCCAATGGCTAAATGTATCTTTTCATTCTAGAATTATTTTTAGTATCAAGTTAACATTTGTAGCTTTCTAGAATGACCAAATATGTGTGATGCTAATTTTTATAGAATTAGTTATGAAGTTTAGAAATTTGTATAAGTAATCTAAAACAGCAGCCCAGGCCGTAGCGACCTTAGTAGCTTTTTGGATGTCAAACATCCTCCATGATGCATGTTATGGGCTGGACGTATTTTTATTGTAAATTAGACATCCAAAGCTTTCCAAAATGACCTAGAACACATGTTTTGGATTTTTCTCAATTTAGTTATGATATTCCAAAGTTTGCCTAGAAAAGAGGCCAATTTTGGCTGAAAATAAACTCCCATTTTCCATGCTTCATTTCGGTTTCCAAGGATTGTAGGCATTTTTTTGGGATGCAAATGGGTTGTAATGATGTAATTAAATATGAGGGTGCATAGCATGAGCTCACACGGTTCACGTGGCACTAAAATGAATTTATAGATACGGCGCAACACAAAAATACTCATTATTTTCCTTGCCTTTTTATGAAAAACTTGCATTCTTCATGGTATTAAGGCACTTAAAGGCATGAAATGAGCTAGAAAATATGGTGTTACAGAAGCTACCAAAGAATAAAAGTTTTACCTTATTTTCTTGCTTTTTCTTAGTTGCTATTTACTTTCCTTGGCTGCCTCACCTCAAACATGAATTATTCCTCTCTATTCTACCCCCAAAACAGCACCAAATATTTTAAGAAAACCATAGGAGGAAAGGAGAGAAGGAGAAGAACAACTTTGCTTAAGGAAGAACTAAGAAAATCTATAGATTTTATACCTTTTTCTTGGCCTTTTCTCCTTCTTTTGTCTCCTCCCTTGTGCGCCTGAAAATTATGATCTTCCTCTCTATTTTTAGGCAGAAGTAAGTTAGCTAAGTGGAGAGAAGAAAGAGGCATCCCATTTAAAGAAGTTTTAAGAAGGATTTGTTCTAAAAATTTTCATTTATGTCCCTTCATCATGGCAATTTTGTTTTAGTTCCTTTTTTAGAACCGTCTTTTTCATTATAAAATTTAGGTTTCCAATTTAGTAAAATGCCTTTGGAATCACTCAAATCCGAGCTAAAACCTTCTCGAACAAATCCGTCAAAATTTATGTACATCGACATTAGAAAACATCCACAAGAGGGGATTTAATTGTCGCAAGGCTTCTTATGATTTTTACGGCCTATGAGAATCCCAGAGAACTCAAAAATTTCATTTAAAAAGCCCTTCTATGTGAATTCTAAAAATTACTTAAAATGACGAAAATGCCATTACGTTTCATAAGTTTTTCGTAAGAAATTGTTTCTTCATTCTAGTTCCATTTTTTTTCCATCTGAGCCTAAAATTCTCATTTTTAGGAGTCTAAAATATCACTTAAATTTTTTGGGACCTTAACTAATTCATTTCGGGAGACTTGCTTTGAAAACACGCCCATTTCCATCATTTAACAAAAATCAGACATTACATGAAACATAGCCATATATGCCTTAATTTAAAGCTTGTTTCATGTTTCTAAATTTCCCCAATTGAAATTTTGAAAAGCAGACTTTCTTTCCCCTTTGTGGTAGTTGAAAGACCTCTAAAATAGAATTTGAAACCACCAAACTAAAGCTTTTGATGAGAGGAATAAATTTCATAGCTAGAGCCATGCGAAATGGGAGCTTTTTCTTACTTATTTTCTTACTTCTTTCTCTTCTCTTTCTTCCCATTTTTGGACACCATTTTTGGTCTATTTAAAGCTAGTTTAAGTCAATTTGAGGAAGAGGAAAGGATGGTGTAGCTTTAAAACAAAGCAAAGAAGATATCTTAAAACTTTTTAAAAATTTCATTTACATCCTTAAACTTTAACCCTTCCATTTGAGCTCGTTTGAAATCCTTTTTGGAAACTATCTTTTCTATATGAAAATTTTGATTATCTAGTTTATTAAAAACATTTACTTTAAAATTTTTAGAATTTAAAACAATTTTAAAAAGTCTAGTTAAAGTTACAGTCAATTAATATCCTAAATCATACACCGTCAGGAATTTAATCATTCTGTTAGTTCCTATGGTTTTTAAAACCTTTGAAAAGTCTAGTGAACTTAATTTTGACATTTAAAATTTTTATACTTGAGTCCCTAAAATTTTACTCAAAATTATGATTTTGCTACTGGTATGTTAGTTTTCTTCGTTTAGCCACTTTGGCACCATTTATGCTCTTTTTGCTCTTTCTTTTTATCTTGTTTAGACTCCCTTATTATCATAATTATCAACCTTTCTTTTTAGTGTCTAAAGGTTTAGAAAACACAGGGCATGACAAACAGTAAGTTTAAGTTAACATCAGATTTTTTTCCTGCTAACTAGGAGGACATGAAAGTGAATGTAACCCATAATAAGTGCATTACTTTTAAAGATATTGCTCATCATTTGAAACTTGAAGATGAGTGCCTATAGACAACTAGATCTTCTAAGCATGCCTAAATGATAAAGACAACTGGGACTTCAGGACCTAAGGGTAAGAAGGGAAAATATTTTCATACAAAGGAAAGATTTAGCTAATGTTTCGAGAAGGCTAAGAAAGAATTCAAGAAGAGAAGTAAGCATGGTAGAAAGAAGCTTGACATAATTGAGGTCAAGTGTTATGCCTATTAGAAGATGGGTCATTTAGCTCATATTTACATTAAGCAAAATAAGATAACACCATGCAATAAATTTTGACATTTTATTTATGTTTCTAATATTGTGTTAATGGTTGAATCCTACCCTTTATAGATGGGAGATTAAATGGTTGTGTCGCATAACCTCAAAATAAAACTAGGTTGGGTAATGATTTGTAGCTAGTGGCACAACTTAAATTATTTCCTTTGGAAATTGGATTTTAAAGTTCAATTGAGTTTTTCTAAGTGTAAAAAGAAATTTAAAATCTATCTAACTAAAGGAGAGTTTGATCTAATTAAATTAATTAGAATTAAAATGAACTAAAATTCCTAACTATTAACTGATTTGCATGAACTAAGGAGGTAACTAATGGACATGTGACTAGTCTTAGATTCATCCCTTAGTATCCACTATCCTTATCCTAATTCAATTATTATTGGTTCTATTATAAGAGTTTCTATTTATGTTCATGCAAATTATCTTGAGTTACCACGCAAGATTTAGGAAATTAATAATTTAAAGTTAAATTGAGATCTCAATCCTACATCAAACCATTAATCCTTATCATTTAGATCAATGAACACTAAATTTGAATGATTAATTGATCTATTAGCCTCTGAATTGTCACCCTAAGATGTTTAATTAACCAATTAAACTCTAAGAAAACTTCAAATCAAACAATTAAGAACTCAATTTCTATCATGCATTTCATTAAATACCTTGATTGCATACATGAGAAATTGGAGGAGAATAAAAATTTAGCACCTAATTCAATCTAATAATCATCAATTACTCTCCTAATTAATGTTTAACTAGCTACTAATTATGAACTACACCAATCTCAATCAATTACAAGCTCAACCAAGCAAGTTCCATAACAAAAATTGATATAGAAAGAGAGGAAAATAAAATAGAAATCTAAGCCTAATCCCTTGACAATCTCCTTAGATTCAAGTTTCTCTAAGGTTTTCCTTCTAGCTAGCCACAAGATGGAGTTAGTGCTTCATGGAATGATGATTGATTGGGGGAGAATGGAAGATGGAAGAGCCACGACAATGGAAAATGGAGTGGATGTTGGTGAATGAAAAAATGACGCATGAATGAATGGGTCGTGGATTATGTGTCTCATCCTCTCCTTTGCCTGAGTGTGCTAATGATGTGCTCTTCACATGCTTTCTCACGTGCCTTTCATTTACTCCCTCACTTGTTCTGGATGGTGGAATGAATAGATGAGATGAATGGCTCTATGTCTAAATAAATGAGATACCCAAGCCTCATTTTCCCTTAATGAATCACGTGCTTCATTTATTCTTTTCAAGTCCCACGTATGCTCCTTCTTAACACATGCTACTTCCTTCATATAAACCAACAACTTGAGCCTCATCTTCCACATAATAGATCCTTCAACCATGGCACTTCACTCATTTCTCTTTTCTAACTTGTGGCTTCTTAATCACATTCTGCTTGTGTGTGTGTCTTTTCCTCAACTGCCAGTCACGTGTTCTCTTATGTGTAGCTTTGTGCATGTGAACAAGAGAGCTAGACATGCTTCTTACTAACTTATGGCTTACTCATGCTCTGTTCTCTTCTTTCTCAAACCATAGCTTCTTCATGTTCTTTCACTTTAAGACTCAACATCCTGCCACTTACCACGTGAACCTTCTTTCTCTCTTATTCATTCCCTTCTTCTCGATCTTTCTTCTTTCTTCCTTTCACATGACTTCTACCATTTGAAACCTTCCACCTAGCTTGCTTAACTCATACTAATCTCCATGCTTCCATTCATTACATGATGCTGTGTTATGTGAAGAGTGTGTGCTAGTATGGGTTGGACAGTAAGTGTAGAGTGTCTAACCTAGAGCTATGTGTTAGTGTGTGAAGCTTCAAGTGGGTGTGCTGCAACGTGAATGGACATGGTAGTGTAATATGTTCTAGAGGAAGCCCGTGATAGTGAAGTTCTATGCATGTGTAAGTGTGTGATTGTGTGCATCCTCCTTCGTGTGCAACTGTATATGTGGATAGCTGTGTGCTTTAGTGTGAAGAGTCTAAAGCCCATGTAAGCCTTATGTGTGTTTAAATGACCAGACCCGTGCATGCTATTGTGTTAGTTCTACGTGTAGATAAAGCGTGTTTGCTACATGGATGAAAGTGTGAATAAGAATAAAGCTTCCTCTCATGTGCTTTGTTTTAGTTCAGCTCTCTAAAACCCAAGCCTTGTGTATCTCTTACATGTGTTTCTCTGATGATGTGCTAATGCATGAAATGGGAGACGTGAGAGTGTGGAGAACCCGTGGGTGTGAGTGTAATATGTGTGAAGTTATGTGGACTGAGTGAGTTGGTGCTTTTAGTGCCATGTATGCATGAGCGAGCTGAATGGAAAGTGGAAATTGAATGGAATGAGCTACCACATTATTCCCTTAATTTGCCCAAAATCTACACAAAAAGAATGGAAATAATTACGTAGGAACAATTTTATAAAATTATTTAAACAAATTTATGCATTAAAACAAATTTTGCAATTTAATTCCTTAAGTGTAGAAAATGGCCAATAAAATCAATTATCATTTAATAAAATGCAATAAGCCATATTCAATCATCAAAGTGCCTAAATTAGAAGGATTAATATATATATATATATATATATTAATATATATATATATATATAAATAGCATTCATTAGAGACTTAATAGCTACCAACCATGGAGCTAAGAATCATGGATCCTTTATGGAATACTATCAGTTACCTTTTAGAAATAGACAACTCTATGTAGGAAACAATGTAAGAATATAAGTTAAAGGGATTAGTGTAACACCATATCTATATAGCTCTTAACTCATGGCATAATTGGCATATGATACTTATTTGCATGAAAATAGCACTTTTTACAACTGTTATTTGCATAATTGAAGGCCTATTTAATTCATTCTTGGCTTTAGGAGCCGTGTGGGCTTACCAATTCCATTGTCCATGCATAACATACCCATTCATATAAGAAACATCACAATTTAGTGCACAAAGCTCGGATTTTGGACCATACTTCACAATATCAAAATTTTGCTCTCGGGTTGCAGAGCTAATTTTCTTATATGAATTTTGAAATTTTCTAACTAATTCTAGAAAAATTAAAATCATGCATATTATAGTTTTCTAGAAAACTTTGGATGTTAAATATGGTTAAAAATAATTCCAAATCAAGAAAAAAGCATTGGCGCATGAAAATCAATAGAACAGTACTTTGGGTCATGCTCTCAAACTAATGTAGACCTTGATATTCAAAAATTCATAACCCTCTCTATACTGATCCAAATTGAGTGCTCTTAGTGACTATGGAAAGCTTATAATGTTTAATTTATTTATATAAAATTTCCTAAGTATTGGACTTCATTTGGTCTATGAGCGACATAGGAACATAAACTGTAACACCATAAATTCTCGCTCATCTCATGCTTTCAAGTGGCATAATATCATGAATCATATTAATATTCCATGGAAACACTAAAGAAATAATGATTATTTTCGCGTTGCGTCGTATCTAAAAAATTCAATTCGATGTCACGTGGATCGTGTGAGCTTATACTATACTTCCTCATATTTAATTCCATATTTTCAAAGCAAACACCACTGCGGCTAACTCTAAGTCATGTGTGGGGTAGTTTTCCTCATGAGGTTTCAACTGTCTAGAAGCATAAGCTACCACTCAGCCTTTCTGTATAAGCACGCATCCTAACCTTTTCTTTGAGGCATCACTGTATACTACAAAAGTTTCTTTAGGGTCAGCGAGTATTAAAACTGGAGCCGTGGTCAGCTTGTGCTTTAGCTCTTGGAAACTACTCTCACATTTCTCATTCCACACAAATGACACATTCTTTCTAGTAAGCTGGGTCAGTGGCATCGCTATTTGAGAAAAGCCCTGAATGAATCTCCTATAATACCCTGCTAAACCTAGGAAGCTCCTGATCTCTGTCACTGTCCTAGGTCTCTCCCACTGCAACACTGCCTCTACCTTATGGGGATCTACTGCGACCCCTGCCTGGGAGATGACATGACCTAGAAACTGAACCTCAGTGAGTCAGAACTCACATTTACTAAGTTTAGCGTACAACTGTCTCTCTTTCAGGGTCTCCAAGGTTAATCTCAGGTGCTGCTCATGTTCCTCTCTACTTTTTGAGTAGACCGGCTAGCCTCCTGCTATGATAGGGCAAAGACTCTACCCTGAGCCTGTGATTTGGGAGGAGGAGCCATCTCCTTCGGCTGTGTGATCTGCAAAGGGGCCTGTGGAGGAGTCTGGGTGCAATCTCTGGCTATGTGCCCCGGCCTGCCACATCTGAAGCCCACATTCTGCCCTGCTTAGCACAGTCTAGTACTGTGATTCCTGCCACACTGGGGACAAGTGATAGGTAGAGCACTACCTTTACTGGACTGAGTCCTCCTTCTTTTACCTCTCTGGTTCCATTGGCTCTTTGTACCTCTTCGGCTAGTCACTGTAGGCTGGGAACCCTCTCTAGGTCTCTTGGGCTCAGGGAGGGGAAGAGGTGGTCTAGCACTAGAGATAGGCTGCAGTCTCCTAAGGTTTGTCTCTGTGACTCTGCATACCTCCACAAGGGTATTAAAGTGGCTGATCCTCTGTGGCACCACCCTATCTCTGATCTCAGGGAGCAAACCCTTCTCTAATCTATCTACCCTCCATCTCTCATCATCATGTCTCTGCAGGTAAGAGGAATAGCTGGAGAGCTCAACAAATTTCACCACATTTTGGTCCACTGACATCTCCGGAGTTTGCTTAAATAGAATGAATTTTGATCCTTTCTCATCTCTAATAGAATCGGGGAAATATTTCTCTCGGAACACCTCGAGGAATGCCTCCCAGGTGATTGGGGCGTTCCTCGCTCTCAAGATAGGCTCAGTGCCCGTCCACCAGTAAATTGCTTCTTTTTGTAACTGGAATGCAGCCATCTTGGCTTTCTACTCAAACATGCACTACATCACCTCAAAGATTTGCTCTAATGCCATAATCCAGGCCTCAACTTTATTTGCATTCATCTCACAATCAAAGGTAGGAGGCCCGAATTTTCTGAACTATGTAATCACCTTTCTGGTTAAGGGTTGCTGTATAGGAGGCGTCTAAGCTGGTGGAATCAGGGCAACCATCTGCGTCTGTGGCTGTGCATCTGGGTGAGTCACCCCTGAATGCTCAGGATGATCTGAGTGTGGAGGTGGTTGAGGAGGAGTAGGTGTAGGGCCCTGGCTATCTCTCTCAGCAAGCCATTCCTGAAGCTGTATAATGATGGCCTGCTACTGATCCAGGCGAGCCATGATAGACTGAAGGGCTCCAGCAACTGGATCACTAGGCCCGGCTTCATTAGCACGAGCCTGGCTAGGGGGCCGACCTCTCCTAGTGTTCACCATCGTACTGAAACATCATAACAAATTGTAACATAAGCTAGGGAACACTTCCACCATCATACACACTCAATTATTCCAAACCAAGCCACAACCCACAATGAGAGCCTAAACCTTTGCTCTGATACCAATAAATGTAACACCATAAATTCTAGCTCATCTCATGCTTTCAAGTGGCATAATATCATGAATCATATTAATATTCCATGGAAACGCTAAAGAAATAATGATTATTTTCGCGTTGCGTCGTATCTAAAAAATTCAATTCGGTGTCACGTGGATCGTGTGAGCTTATACTATACTTCCTCATATTTAATTCTATTATTACAACGCATTTGCTATGCAAAAACATGCCTACAACCCATGGAAACCAAAATGGAACTTCAAATAAACAAGCATATTTTCGGCCAGATTTGCTCCATTTTCTGACACTACTTATATGGAGCAGCAATAGAAATCTACAGCGACCACAAGAGCCTCAAATATTTGTTTGAATAGAAAGAGCTAAATATGAGGCAACGAAGATGGTTGGAATTTCTAAAAGATTATGATTTCACATTAAAGTACCATCCTGGTAAGGCTAATGTGGTAGCTGATGCCCTTAGTAGAAAATCCATACATATGGCCTGTATGATGATCCGAGAGCAGGAATTGATTGAGAGATTTAGAGACATGAGTCTCTCCTGTGAGGTGTATTCAGGAAAACTATTAATGAGTGAGACCTGAATAGAAAATGACCTGAAGGATCAGATAAGAGAGGCCCAGCAGACAGATGATCATGTAAATAAGATTAGAGCCCAAATAGCCCAGGATAGTGTTTAGGAGTTCAATCTGTCTGAGAATGACATAGTAAGATACATGGATAGGCTATATGTGCCTAGAAACACAAAAATTAGAGAAAAGATATTATATGAGGCAATAAGAGTAAGTACACCATTCATCCGGGCAGTAATAAAATGTACCAGGATTTGAAGAAAATGTTCTAGTGGCCCGGAATGAAAACAGACATAGCAAAGTATGTCTCCCGATGTCTAGTATGCCAAAGAGTAAAAATAGGACATCAGAAATCAGCTGGGTTACTTCAGCCCCTAAATATCCCAGAGTGAAAATGGGATAGCATAGCTATGGATTTTGTCATGAGTTTACCCAGGACATCATCAGGGTATGATGTAATATGGGTAATAGTGGATAGGTTAACAAAGTCACCGCACTTCTTGCCTATGAAAGCCACTTATATCCTAGATAAGTTAGCCCAGCTGTATATCAGGGAGATAGTTAGACTGCATGGTGTGCATAGGAGCATAGTGTCAGATAGGGATCCTAGATTCACATCAAATTTCTGGAGATCATTACAAGATGCTCTAGGCACCAGACTTAGATTTAGCATAGCCTACCACCCTCAGATAGATGGATAGACAGAGAGAACTATCCAAACCCTAGAGGACATGTTGAGGGCGTGTGTATTAGAAATGAAAGGGAATTGGGATACATACTTGCCTCTAGCGGAGTTTTCCTATAATAACAGTTATCATGCAAGTATATAGATGGCACCGTATGAGGTATTGTATGGGAGAAAGTGTAGATCCCCAGTGTGTTGGGTTGAACTAGGAGAGAGGAGCCTCATAGGCCCAGAGTTAGTGGACCAGACCTCCAAACAAATAGATACCATCAGAAAGAAACTTCTGACGGCCCAAAGTAGACAGAAAAGTTATGTAGATAAACATAGGCGGCCGTTAGAGTTTGAAATTGGAGACCATGTCTTCATTAGAGTATCTCCAGTCATAGGGATAGGTCGGTCCATTAAGAGTAAAAAGCTCAGGCCAAAGTACATAAGTCCTTTCCAAATTCTTGATAAAGTAGGGCCTGTGGCATACAGACTAGCCCTTCCTCCGAACCTAAGCCAAGTTCATAATGTCTTCCATGTTTCCCAGTTGAAAAAGTACCGGCTCGACCCCTCACATGTCATAAAATATGAGAATGTGCAGTTACAGGATGATCTATCATACATAGTATCACCAGATCGGATCGTGGATGTTAGACTCAAGCAGTTACGGAATAAGACGATACCGTTGGTGAAAGTGGCTTGAAAAGGATTATCTCTGGAGGAAGCCACTTGGGAGCTAGAGGATGATATAAGGAAGAAATATCCAAAACTCTTCCCATGAGATATGTTATCTAAATTTCGAGGGCGAAATTTTTAAAAGGGGGAGAGAATTGTAATGTCCAGTTTTCGTTAAATAATGGAAACGGGCATGCTTTCAAAGTATGTTCCCTGAGATGAGTGATTCAAGGCCAAATAAAATTTGGATAAAATTTTAAATAATAAAAAATGAGGATTTGAGCCTTGAGTTGCCCAGAAACTGGGGTCGGAGTGATTCGAAAAATTTGCCGAAAGGCCAATGGCATTTTCATAAATAAGTGCAATTTTGGAAAAGCACCTAGGAGGGCTTTTTAAATGGAAATTTTGAGTTGCCCAGGGTTTTCAGAGGCCCCAAAAACCATGGGAAGCCCCGGGACCGGTAAAGACCCTCCGGTGTAAGTTTTTCAACGTCGATTGACCTGAACTTTGACCGATTCGTTCAGAAAGATTTTAGCTCTGATTTGAGTGATTCCAAAGCCATTTTTCTTAATTGGTAATCTAGATGTTATAATGGAAAAGACGGTTCTAAAAAAGGAGCTAAAACAAAGGAGAAACAAAAAGGCAAAGTATGAAGGGCAAAATGGGAATTTTTAAAAAAATCACTTTACCCTAGCTATATATAGGTGGCACCTCACACTCTCCTTCATTCAATTCAGAATTTCTAGCCCCAAATCAAAAGCAAATCCCTTGGAGAGTGGCACACAAAGAGAAGGGAAGAAGGAGGAAAGATTCAAGACTTTAGGTATGGAATTTTGCTTGTTTTTCATGCTTTCTCTCCACCACTTTCTTCTCCTCTTTTTCCCTCTTCTTCTCCATGATTTCTCTGAAGTTTTAAGGGCTGTTTTGAAGGGAAAACAGAGGGGAAAGTTCGAATTTCAAGTAAGGAGGCCAAGGAAAGCAAGAACAAGCAAGAAAATCCAAGGAAAACAAGGTATTTTGCAATTCTTCCACTTGGTCTTCTTCCTCCCTTCCTTGAGCATTTCGACCTACACTTGGACAAATCTAAGGATTCATATTTTTAACCAAACCAGAGGTGATTCTTAGGTATTTGATGGAGAGGAATAAGAATATGCAAAGAAAACTAAGAAAAAGGCATTAGAAAGCAAGATGTAAAACCTAGGATTTCAAGTGCACCTTTCAATTTCTGAATTTGTAGGATGCTTCCTAGGTCTAAGTTAGAGTATAAATGAGTTCTTGAGACACCAAAGAGTCTCCCCACAAGCTTCCCCCTTCAAGAAAACCAAGCAAACTCCATGAAGGCCATTAATCTCCATAGCCTCGGCCTAAAGAGTTTCTCATAGCTAGGGAGAGTTTTAAATTTTTCTAAGGCCATTCTTGAGTCATAATTGATGAATGAAAATGAGGGAAGGCCTTGGAAAAAATTTAGAACTCATGGAAAGTGATTTGGTGTCTTAGGTTCCATAATATGACCTAAAGAAGCAACATGGTGCTAGGCCATTTGTTTTAATGATGTGATGACTCCAAGAGGCTTAAAAGGAGTCAAGAATCATATTTGAGAGTAAAGAATGAGGACTAGAAATCATTTGAGGGGTGTTGCTTCATTAGGTGCCAATATGCACCATAATGGAGGTTGTAAAGTAATCTAGGGTTTAAGCAAGTTGCATGGCCCTAGAAATTGTTTCATGAACTTAATTGGCTCCTATAATTTGTCTCTAGGCCAAGAGACACTATTTCCACCAACTTGTGGGTGTGTGGCTAAAAGAAGAGGCTTGAAAGCTGAGGAAAAAGTGTGTGCTTGTATACAAGGTAGCTCTCTCCACCTTCTCATGCATGAATGTGTATTTAGCTTGTTTTAGAATGTGTGTATGTGTATTTTCAAGCTTTGAAAAGTATGCTAGCATGCCTTTATATGCCATGATGCTTGATGCCATGTTATGTTTTTAAATGAACCCATGATGTTTGTATGAGTTTGCTTGAGTGTGGAGAGGCCAAGAACTCTTCCTTTGGGTGAGGATGAGCCAAGAACCCTTGAGCTTGGTTGAGACAAAGTAAAGAGTCTCCCAAAAGCAAAGTGGGCTCCCAAGAGTATGGTTGAGTCCAAAGTGTTCAAAGAATGGGTGAGGCAAGTCCAAAATCCATGAGGAGAAGTGTGAGGCCAATCCAAATACTTAGTGAGCTCTTGAATGTCTTGTATGATTGATTCACATGCTAAGGTTGCTTTTAAAATGCCTATGATTTCTACTTTCTCCATGCATGCATTTGTGAAACTTGCTTGCACATATTATATGTGATGGAATGAGAGATGAGCTATTGAGATTCTTGAATCTCTTCCCCTCCTCTCCAATGATCTAACATGCTAGGTGGACCAAGTAATTGTGGTGAAGGGAAACAACAACCTTGAAGAGGGACAATTGACAAGCTTATGTCTTGTTTTGTCTATTTTGGAACCATAATGATAGTTCATCATGTATATGATGTTGTATATGTATTATGAACCTTGAGATATATGTAAACATACTATTATGTGATATTTAGATGTATGGAAATGATATATGACCATTAGCACATGTTTTGAGTAGGCAAGGCTATGGTAAGAGAATTTAAAGTTTGATGAATATGTGTATAAATGTGGGTTGAATGGCCAAAATGAGATGCATGAGTTTTGGAACCATTTGAGCAGCTCAAAAAAGTCTTAAATAAGCTTTTAGACTTGCCCAAAAGGTGCACAACCAAGGGAAGGCCATTTGGCAAATTTGGTATCTCATATGGAGCTAAATTTGACTATAATGGAACCCTATGTCCCTTTTTAGCCAAATGAGTTAGTCTTGCCCTAAAATTTGACATGCAATTAGGTCTCATTGAGACCTTTCTATGAAGCTAAAGATCATAATTTTCGGAGATCTAGGGAATATTTGATGAATTTTCATAGTTGGCATTTTTCATGGATTCTGGTATGGGTACTGTTCATACTGGCAGTTTTGAATTCTGTGTCACCCAATAGTCATATGGTGTCCAATCCTTATGAAATTTTATATGAATAAACTAGAGGTCATAATATTTCTGTGGCCATTGAGATCACCTCATTTGAAGGTCTGAGCAGAGAGTTATGCATGTTTGAAGTTAACTGTCAGTATCAGTAGCTCCCCAAGAGCTCAGTTACTGTTCTATCAGTTCCAGATGTCTAAACGTATCTATTTCATTCTAGAATTATCTTTAGTGTCAAATTAACATTTTTAGCTTTCCAGAAAGACTGAATGTGTGTGATTTTGACTTTTATAAAAATGTTAACTTGACACTAAAAATAATTCCAGAATGAAACAGATACGTTTAGACATCCAAAATCACATTTCAAGAAGCATAATGGTACCATATTATGTAATTAATAGCTAGAAACATATCTCATAATTCAAACATATACACAAGTATCTAATGACAAGCAAACATCTATGAAATGAATGCAAGAAAGGTTAGAGAGCTATTTTAAAGCAAGAAAGGTTAGAGAGCTACCTTAAAGCAAGAACACAACTTTTCCCTTTGATTACTCCTTCCCTTTTTTAGCCACACACATGCAATTAGGTGGGACTTAATTCACTTAGCCTAGGCAAATCAAATGAGGCACCATTCAATCATTGGAACAAGTTTTAGCCTTATATAAACTCTATGCATGTCTACTTCTTCTTATGACATCATTATGATTCCATACAAGGCATACTGAAGCAACATTTGGAATTCATGATCTTGGCTCTAATTTCTCATTCAATCCATGCCTCTTAACTCCATTTAGATTCCTTAGAGTTTTCACAAATTTAATTCAAGGAGCCTAAACTTAAGTTGCTTTTTTATGCCTTACAAAAGAACCTTAACCTTTATCTCACAAACTATGACTTCTAAATTTAAATCAATGCATCCTGTAATGTTTATTAATTATATATAGGCCTTTCCTATCCTTAAAAGTGATTAAAACTCTCTCTAGGTGCTTAAACATGTCTTGGCTAAGACTCAAACAAAGGAATAGACCCATGGACTTTGCTCAGTTCTTCTTAGGGAATTAGCACTTGTGAGGCTTCCTAGATTCTTAAGAACTCATACATGCTCTTAGACAACCTAAATTATCATTAGAAAGTCTCATATTTGCCAAGGTGCTACAAAGTCCCTAATTGTCATAAGTTAAATTTCTAATGCTTTTCATTTAATTCTAATTGCATATTCTTAATTCCCACACTCTAGAACCCTTTCTTCTACCTTGGTTTTGGTTAGAATTTATTTCCTCCTACCTAGCCTAGAGTTGGCCAAAACTACTCAAGGAAGAGGAGACATGAAGAAGCAACAAAATCTATAGAAATTTACCTTGTTTTCTAGCTTTTTAAAGGTGCTTTCCTATGCTTCCAAGAGCTCTTTCAAACTCTCCCTTCTTCTTGCTAAACTAATAATAGAATAGCCCCAATTTAATCATCCAAACCATAGGAGAAGAGAGGAGAGGGAGGAGAACAAGTTTGTAGAAGGAAAAAGCATGGAAAAAGCTTTAACTCTTTACCTTTTTACTAAGTTTTTCCTCCCTCCTTTGCTCCCTTCTTGTGTGTCTCTCTTGGCTAGTCTTTCCCTTTGTTTGAAGCAAAACTAAAGTTAGTTAAGAGAAGGGAGAAGTGGGGGATGTGTTTTATAAGAGTGAAGCTTCTGGAAACACTTTTTAAAAATTCTTATTTTGTCTCCTTTTCTTGGTTCTTTCCATTTGGGTTCATTTCAACTCTTTTTTAAGAATGGTCTTTTCCATCATAAAATTTAGGTCTTCTAATTTATAAAATACTTTTCGTTTCACCCAAATTAGATTTAAAATCTTTCGAATGAATCGATCAAAGTTTTGGTCAATCGGTGCTCTAAAACATAAATTGGAGGAGTTTTAACCGTTCTAAGGGTTTCTATGATTTTTAGGGCCTCTAAGAATCATGAAAAACTTAATTATTTTATTTAAAGATCCCTCCTTTGAGTTTTCTAAAAAGTGCCCAAAATTATAAAAATGTCATTAGTTTTTGTCTAATTTTATTTAGCTACTCCAGCTTTAGTTTTTGGGTATCTTAAGCCTTGTATCCTTATTTTCAATTTTTTAGATTATTGTCCTAATTTTATTTGGCATCAAATCTTTCTATTTAGGGGACTTCCTTTTATAATTGGTTCGTTTTTAACGTTTTTAGAAAAATCAGACATTACAATTAGAACATGCAAATGGGTTTTGCATAGTGGATGAACCTTTATCCTACATGATGTTCTATATGCTTTAAAATTTGATGAAATTTAGTTTCTATAATTTCTCTTTTTTAAATTAAATTTTAATATTAATTTCCATAATAACTAGTAGACATTTGTTATGGGATAATAAACTATGGTTTAGGTTTTCTTTATGATGGTTTCATTGTGTTGGACACAATTTATGACAATACATATAATATGTATAAACATAATTACTTTATTATATCTTTTGCTTCTAATCTAATTTTAGATATGAATATTTGGCATACTAGGTTAGTCTATATAGGCTAAGAATGAATGAGGAGGCTAGCAAAAGAAAGGATGATATGATCAATTTCTAGTTTAGAAATATCTTTGTATGAACATTGTTTAGTAGGTAAAGCAACTAAAAAACCATTTGGAAAAGGAGCTAGAGGAATATCTACTGCAACTAATCCATTCTGATATATGTGGTCTAATGAGTGGAAAAGTGAGACACAAAGCATGGTATTTTATTACTTTCATTGACAATTATTTGTGACATAGTCAAGTTTATTTGATCTCTCATAAGTCAAAATCATTTGAGTTCTTTAAACATTATATAAATATGGCTAAGAATTAAATAGATAAGAAAATTAAAACCTTAAGAACTAACTATAAATGTGAATACTTGTTTGAACAATTTAAAGAGCTTTGTAACAAAAAAGGAATAGTGAGACAAATAATAATTCCTAGCACTTCACAACAAAATGGGATTATTGAAAGAAGGAATATGACATTACTAGTAATGGTTAGGTCAATGATGGCTTAAATAAACTTACCTATTTCTTATTGAGGTGATGCATTGTTAACTGCTAGCTTTATACTTAACCATGTGCCCTCTAAGTTAGTTACTTCCATATCCTATGAATTATAGACAAATCATAAACTAGATTTAAGTATCTTAAGACTATAAGGACTAGCTATTTATTTCCATGATACTTCCCATAAGTATGGGAATTGGGCCTAATAGGCAAGAAACATATCTTTACTAAGTACTTAAAACAATTAAAGGATTATATCTTTATTGGTGAAAATAAAGATGAGAGTACAACTACAATTGAGTTAAGAGATACCACATTATTAGAATGTGAGTTTCCTAATAAGGGATGTTAGACAAGGTAAAATAAGCAACTTAAAATTTAAAGTGGAAGGCAAGAGAAGGCAAACTCTAAGATTTATCCTATTTTGGCTTCAATTTAAGCCTACATCCAGTCCCCCAACTTCCACTTGAGATTTATCCACTAACACTAGTTTAATCAGGAATTTGTGAGTTTTATAACATCTAACTCAACCTAAACTTGTTTCTCACTATAAAACAGAGTACTTCTCATATCTTAGAGGGTAATCACTCTAAGAGCTTCTCCACTCTTATTTTCTCTCATAAAGGATACACTACCTTTGATTTACAATGATTTTAGAAGAATAAGATTACTCAAAGAAACTCTTTGAAAGAGTAAATATACAAGATTAAGGTCTACAAACTCAAATGGGAAACATTTTGTAAGTTTTGGCTAAAAAATGATGATTTCTCTTTCTAATGCTCAAAAATAGGTTGAAGATTACTTTATAGCACTTGTTTCTGCTTAAAAATATATTTTTAAGGTCATATTTATAAGGCTTTATGAAACATAGTGGTTTGAGACATGAAAGAGCTATTATACACTTAAAAAAATGTTCCTGAAACTATTAGTCAACTATCAGGATCTACTAGTTAACTATTAGCTAAAATATAATTGTTACTTATAAATTTGTAGCTCATCAGTCAACAATCAAGGTCTACCAGTTGACCATTGCCTTTTTGGAAGTTGCTAGTCAACTTTTCAATTGACTATTGTGTAAACTCAATTTTAAATGGTTATAAAATTTTCATTTAACTTTGTTTTAAGTAAATGACCTATTTGTTCACGACTTAACTTTAAATAATCATAAATTTTTTACTTGAAATTCATTTTAAGTGAATGGTCTATCTTTGAAAGGATATTTAAGTATATTTTCAAATGGAATAAGTCTTATGTCAAAAATCCATATGGTTTGTGAGATATGATGAAAATGATGACTAAAGGTCAAACTAAGGTTTTTGGGAAAATCTATCTCACTATCTTTTAGGTTTGAATACATGTTTTGAGAACCAAAATGTCTTGAGCCAATAAATACAAATTTAAATCATTTAATTTTAAATAAAAACTCTTAACTTATGATAAATATACCTATTTGGGTCCGCTAGCTATGTTGATGCAATTAAGCTTCCAAATCCTTAAATCTTTAAGTTTTTCAATTATTGGAGCATCTTTTGTTTTAATGCTTTTTATTTCTTTGTGTAAAACATGATATTGATATTCCATTCACAGTAAAAAAATATGGATTTTATGGCAATAAAAGTTATTGCTAAAACACCAAAAGTCATCGCAAAAACTATTTAGCAATGACAAATTAGTCATCGCTAAGTCACCACAACAACAGCTGTTGCTAAAAAGATTTAATAGCCAAAAAAGTGTCATTGCTAAAAAAAAATTTTATGACGATAAAACTCGCCCCTAAATATGTGTAATTTTGCCACTAAAACTCTTAAACTTTTAGGGCCATGGCATTTAGAAGCAACAAATTTTGCCACTAAAGGTTTATCAAGGCTTATGTCGTCACAAAAAATACTTTTAGAGGTAGGAAAAGTGGTCACTAAATGTATCATTTAGCGGCGACAATATTGACGACTTTTGCCAACAGTCATGGTCGATAAATTCATACTTTTAGTGACAACCCTTTACTTTAAGGGATTTAGTGATGAATTTTTTGTCGTAAAAATTCTTTTATTTGGCCTTTTAAGAAGCCTCCGTTAGGGTCAACACCATTTAGTCATCGCTAAATGGATCTTTTAGTGACGACATATACCTTGACATTAAATATTGCTTTAGCAGTGACATTAGTAGCCGCCAAAATTTCTTCTAGTAGGCATTTAGAGGAATTAGTGGCGACCATTGTTGTCACTAAATGTATGTTTTTAGTGGCAAAACATTTTGGTGACGCTAAATACAATTTTAGGGGTGACAATAGTGCGACATTTGTGGTTGATAAATGCTTATTTTTGCGACGAATCATTCTTTTGTCGCTAAAGTTTTTTTTAACATCAATCTTTTATGTTGCCGCTAAATATATCTTTAGCGTTGCCTGCTATAAACAAAATTGGTACACTATTAGTGACAACTTTAGTCGCTGCTAAAGAGGTTATTTTATTTTTTTAGATTTATAATATATTTTTTAATTATTTTCTTCAATCTTGTTTACTAAAATAGATTTTATAATCTCACAAATGGTGAAAAATAAATATTCTAAATCTCTAATAACAAGTATAAATGCAAAAACTAACCATATGAATAATTTTTTAAGCTCATTCATGCACTCCATTATTCAATATTTAAAATAGTATTTAAAATAGCATTACAACGTTACTAAACAAAAGGAAAAGAGCAATAAGTTGGCATGGGCTGTAATATTCGATTCTTTGAAATGTGAGAAAACATGAGAAATGTAACGTACGGTTTCTTCGTAAATGTACGAAATTCACCAGATACAAAAAGAAGTCCCTCAGATAGAATGATTTGAGGTCCTGAAAAATTTATGTAGCATTTTAGAGTCCAAAAAATGAGAATCCTAAGTTCATACGGAAAGAAAAAAAGAGCTAGAATGAATAAACAAATTTGAACAAAAAGTTGACGAAATGTAATGACATTTTCATAATTTTGAGCAAATTTTGGAATTCTCATAGGAGGGCTATTTAAATGACATTTTTGAGTTCTCTAAGATTCTCAAAGGCCCTAAAAACCATGGAAAGTCCCAAGATAGTTAAAGCCCTCCAGTGGACATTTTCTAACAACGGTGAGCCCAAACTTTGATAGATTCATTCGGGAAGGTTTTAGCTCTGATTTGAGTGATTCCAAAGGCATTTTACTAAATTAGAAATCTAAATTTCATAATGGAAAAGATAATTCTAAAAAAAGAGCTGAAACAAGTTAGAAACAAAAATACCAAGAATAAAGGGCAAAATGAAAATTTTGTGAAAAAGTAGCTTCAAGTAGCTTCTTGAACTCTCTATAAACTTCACACCATATCTCCTCCTCATTTCACCAACTTTCTTCCACCCAAAAATAGAGAGGAAGACCAGCTCTCTTAGGTGCACCAATGAGGAGAGAAAATGAGAAGAAAAGACAAGAAAAAGGTATGGATTTCTTAGTTTCCTTTTAGCAAATTCATTCTCTTCCATTTTCCTTTCTTTCCTATGGAAATTTTGATGTACTTGGGATTGTTTTGAGTTCAAACCAAGGAGGGAAATTTCATGTTTAGAGAGGAGAAGCCAAGCAAGGGAAGAATGATCTAAGAAACCAAGGAAAAACAAGGTAAAATCTCATCTCCATGGTAGCTCCTCCTTGTTTCTCCTTCTTGCAAATTTGACTAGCCTAGAGAGATCCAAGAGGGCTTGAATTTTAGGCAAAACCAAGGGTGAATCCTAGGAAATTGGGTATGGAGAATAAGAATATACAAAGAAATTCAATTAAAAGCCATTGATTTTCAAGATAGGAAGGCTAGGGTTTTGATTGCTCCTTAAACTCTATCATAAATCCTTGCCATATTTTATAATGTTTGAGAGTTCATATAGGCTCCTAAGACACCAAGAGAGTTTCTTACATGCTTCTCCCATCAAAGGAAGTAAAGAAACTCTAAGGGTGTCAAGAAGAGTATATGCCTCGGCCTAAAGGGTTAAAGGTACTTAGGGGTAGTTTTAAATTCTTCCAAACCTATTTTTGAGTCACATATGATGGAAAAGGATGAAAGGAAGCCTTGGAAAAATTTTAGAAGCCATAGAAAGTGATATGGTATCATAGGTTCCATAATATGGCTTAAAGAAGCAACACTTAGCTAGGCTCCTTGATTTGATTGTGTGATGACTCCAAGAGATTTAAATGGAGTCAAGAATCATAAATAAATGGAGAGAATGGAGCAAAGATGATGTTTTCTTAAGGTTGCTTCATTAAGTGCATTATGAAACCATAAAAAGGGTTATATGAACCACCTAACTTTTTTAGTGAATGTATAGCCTTAGAATTTGATTCAAGAGTATAATTGGCTTCCATATGATATGTCTAGGTCAAGAGAAAAGATCTCCACCTCCTTGGGTGTGTGAGGTTGAAGGAAAGGACTTAAGGCTCAAGGAAAGAGTATGCTTGTGTAGCAAAGGTAGCTCTATCCATATTTTCTCATGCATAAATGTGTGCTTACTTGTCTTTAAATGTGTGTATATATATTTTGAGCTATGAAAAGTATTTTAGCATGAGCTTTTATTCCATGGTACCATGATGATGTTTTATGCATTCAAATAATGTTGTATATACTTGCCTTAGTTTGCTTGAATGTGGAGAAACCAAGAACCCTCTAGCTATGGTGAGGATGAGCCAAGAACCTGTAAACTTGGTTAGGATAAAGTAAAGAGTCTCCCAAGAGTGAGGTTGACTCCCAAGAGTAAGGTTAAGTCAAAGCCTCCTAGAGAAAATGGGTGAGATAAGTCCAAAATCCATAAGTGAATGGGTGGGGCTAATCCATTTACTTGGCAAGCCTATGTAAACTATGTATGACTTGTTCAAATGTTAAGGATGTTTCTTGAATACTCACACATGTCAATATATCCATGCATGCATTTTTAAGGCTTCTATTACATGCTTTATGTGTGATTGAAAGAGAGATGATGTAACACCCCGAAATTAATTAAGGCATTAATTATGGATTTAGAGTAATTAAGAATAATTAATAGAGGATAATTGGGCAAGTTAGTGAATAGAAGTTTTGGAGGGATAAATTATTAATATGGGTTTGAGAATTTACTTAGGATAGAAATTGCATCTAGGCCTAAATTAATGAAACATGATGAGAGGCTAATGGTGGCCCAATCACCCTTGTGCAGACCCAAACCCTTGAGCCCTTCAAATTAGGCCCAAAACCCATTAACTTTCAGCAACCCAATGTATAAAAACTGGCCCAATGAAATTCTACAGCCCAACAATTGAAAACTGACCCAATAAGCAAAAATCTGAAACCCAATTGGATTTGGACTTGGAGCAACCCATGACCCAGCCCCTTGACCCAACTTAAACCCACCTAAAACCCTAATGCTTCAGCCACTTTTCCCCCCATTTGCTGAAACACAAAGAAAATTCAGAGGTTGAGAAGGAGGTTAGGGTTGGGGGCAAGAATTCTGCATTTTCACACACTTAGAGCAAGATTTAGCCAAGGTAATAGTTATACAACTTAATCCCCTCATCTTTCTCTTTAATTTGGTCCAATTAGTTTTTCATTTGGAGAGTTTTCATCATACCCAAAATCTGAAATGAGGGTGTTTGGGGATTTTCTTGATGAAATTCGTAGGTTGAGGTTAGGGCTGGTACTAGATGAGTTTAAACCTTCCATTTTGATGCTTTCTTGGTTAATTTGAGACCCCTATAGCTGATTTATAAAATGGGTATTAATTTTGTACGAATTTGCTTAGGATTTTAGGTGAAACATTGAGATTTCTGGTGGGAGATACTTGAATCCGAATTTGAGACTTGTAGTGACTGGGTAAGTGCTATTTAGGTAGATATTAGCATTTAAAATTCCTTGGGTACTTATTGCTACTATTAATGATGAATTAGAATGTTAATTTTCTGATGCTATGGTTATAGGAATTTTGTACCATTGGCGGCTATTGAAAATTTGTCCACAAGTGAGGTAACCGGGGTTTACATTAATTCCATGCATGTATCTATTTTAATTTCATATTTGCTGTATATGAATGATTTGAAATGCTGAATGAATTGGTTGGCTATCTATTGTATTATGATTGGACCTTGTGAGTCCATGGTGGAGCTATGGTGCGGCTGCCACCCGTGCATGTGCTACGATCGAGCACCGAGTTATGATCAAACCCCAGATGCACTGAGCCCTGGTTGTGCTCAAGGGGGAGTAGGTGCCGTGGACGGGCCTCTCCTAGTGTTAATGGCCTTTAACATGTTAAATATATGATTGCTAGTATGGGATGGTAATCATGATAGCCTAATTGTTTCATTTGCTGAAATGACTGATATGATTCTGATACGGATTTTGATTCATGCATATATGTTGATTAAAACTGGATTATATGATGGAATTGCCTTGGTTACTGAGATGTGTATCTCACCCCGTTTTATGGGTTTACAATTTCAGATGAAGGTTCCTCGGGTAAGGATAAGGGCAAGCAAGTGGATGAACATCCATGAGCTGAGGCCTAGTGTGGGGAGGCTACACTTGGTCTGAGTGTAATAGGGTAGATACTAAATTTTGTTTAGTTTTGTATAGCATCATCATGTATCTGTATTGCCAAGTGTAGGCGTTCATATTTTGGTTTCTGAGGATGTATGTATTGAGGGGTTAGACCTCATCTTAATTTGGTAATTGCTATATGGATTCATGATATCTGCTGTAAATTATGTGGACCTACATTATGGCTATTAATGGAAATGTAACCATTGAAATATTGATATGAACCCCTATTGTATGGAACCCCCATTGATTGAGTATTTAAAGATAGCTATTGATAGTTCATGTATAATCTGTTGTTGTTACTTTATAAACTTGCTGATAGGAGGTAATTAGAGGAAAGAAATGGGCATATAAGTTTTGAGTTGGTAATGGAAGCATAGCTAAGTAAATAAGGTAGATAAATGCCATTAGAGCCACATAAAATGAGGGGAAGTGACCTTAGAGTGTCCCTAAGAAGGGAAGTGGAGTGTAGGGGGCGAAATATAGGGAATACAGCTACAGAAGGGAGTCACGCCGCGGCCAGGTAGGCTTCGCCGCGGCCTAAGGAGTGACAGTGGCGAGGGACGCCGCGGCTTGAGAAATCTCTTCGCGACGCGGAGTGAAAATAATCACCCAGGGGGTGACAGAATGTAACCTCGCTGCGGCGCAAGAAGTCTCACCGTGGCGTGAGTCGAGGAAATTAATTAGGGAGGTTACAGTAGCAAAACTCACCGCGGCGCCACATAGGTTGGCCGCAGCGCAGATCCAACTCGCCGCGGTGAAAGTCAGGAAAATTCTAGAGAGCAACTTGGCCGCGGCTCAAGTTTAAAAACTTAGTTTTCGAGCTCCAGAACCTAACTTAGCCATGGAGGGAAAGTTCCAGGTCGCGGCGCAGGTCCCCAAACTCCTATATTTGACCTAGAAACCCTAATTTCAGTAAGGCTAATGTTAGGGAATAGCATGAGTACATTGGTAGGATGTTTTTGTGAGTTGAAATCGATTAACGGATGAATCCTAAACCTTAAATGATGGTACAAACCCTTTTATGCATGTTCCCGTTATGGTTGTTAATTGATGACCCTAATAGTACCAAGGTTTTAATTTCTCTATATTTTATTAATGTGATTAGTTGCAACGACTCCAAACCTTGATCATTATTTATTAATTTTAACTATAATTACCGATGTCAGAACTTAGGATCGTCACAGATGAGCTATTGGATTTTTTGAATCTCATCCCCCTCTCTAATGTCTTAACATGCTAGGTGGAGCAATTTGAGAAAGGTAATGGAGGCCACCAAGCCTAGATGAAGGAGATTGACATCAAAGTGTATGAAAATGCCTAGTTTTGCTTCTTATGTAGTCATACATATGACATATGATGTAATCCTATGATGAAATTATGTAATCATATGATCATATGTAAACACCCATATATTTGATGTATGAATGAGGTTTGATGCCAAATGAATGATAATGTAATTTTTGGGTATTGAATGACAAGAGAAAGTGTATGCATGCTTGTGTATGGAATGGGGTGAGAGTGTCAGTTTGAGAAATTTGGGTTTATGCACCTTTGAGACAAGTTTATAGAGTCATTTTGGTGCATTTCCACGTGCTCAAGTGGTCATGGTAGTCTTAGAACTTGAAATGGACCATTTTGACCCCTTTGATGATACAAAATGGCCATTTTGCAACCTAATGTCAAGATCTGACTAAATGATCGAATTTGCCAATGAAATTTGGCACACATATAGATCTTATCTAGAGCTTTTTGTAAAGCCAAAGACTAGATTATTTTAAGCTTTGTGAAATTAATTATGAATTTTGAAAGTTGGCATTTTTCTACTAAAATGATATAGGTACTGTTCATATGGTCAGAAATTTGGGCTGTGTCATTCATGGGATAAGTGATCTCCAATGCTCATGATATTTTACAGGCATAAACTATACATGATAAAATTTCCATGGACACTAAGATAAACCCAATTGGACCTCTGAGCAGGGAGATATGAATTTTTGAAATTGGAGATCAGTACAAGGGATGATAGCTAACCTATAGTATTGTTCCATCCGTTTTTGGTGGCTAGCAGCCTTTTTTGTGGTCTAAATTTATTTTTAGCATAAAGTAGACATTTGTAGCTTTCTAGAATAGTATAGTGTTCTTGCTTTCAATTTTTCTAGAATTAGTTATGATATTTTGAAGTTCAGGCATAGAATCTGGAAATCTACCCAAGGTTGCATCCGTTAGTTTTGTGTATCTACTCCCTTTGCTTAAGGTATAGGTGATTTCTTGAGCTTGTTATGAATTACATTTTTGTATTTAAATATGAGGATGAGATAGATGAGTCTATATGGCACACAGGACTCTAAAAGAAAAATTTATCCTGGACATGATGCAAGTATGTTCATTGTTCTAATGTCATCCTTCTGGCTTCCTTGTGAAATACATGACATAAGACATAGAATTAGCATGAGGCAAGTTAGATAAATATGGTGTTACATGGGCAATTGCTTGGATCTTTGTAATTCAAGAGAAGGGCATTAGCATTTAATCTAAACACTTCATTTTGCTTTGTAAATGCCAAGACTTTCTCCATCAAAGTAATCGCCTGTGTGACAAATTGAGACGACATTCCAATTTTAGTAAAGCATAATGTTTGAAAGACTATGTATGCCATAAACAAATTAATTTCAAAAGTTTAAAATAGAATCTTCGGCACAAAAGTGGTCTAAAAGGCAGATTATGTTAACTTAATATGCCTTATTTGTATTAGTCAAATAATCAATCATTAAAATTCCTAATTACTCACAAAATTATTAGGCTTCTCCATTTGAAGCATTGTTCATCAAAGGTACATTTCCTTGTTGAAAAGAAACATAACATTAAGTTTTTTTAACATTAAAAAGAAAAAGAGAAATGCAAAAGATACCTATTGGAATGTGGCCATGAAGGTAGCCATTTGAGCATCAATTTCAGCTTGCATCTATGCTTGCATTTGGGCTCTCTCCTCTTGTAGTTTTTGTTCCATTTCTTGACGCATCTCTTCACGCACTTGTTCTATTGTAGAAGAAACTCTAGACTCCACTTCATATTCACCGATACTTCTCTTTCTCAAGGGTTTGCTACACACATGCACCGATCTCTCTCCTAGTATGGTAGCTAATATCTCATTTCTAGTTAGGCGTGCCTCCTCATCTATTGTTTGTTGCTGAATAATAAGATCGTGAATGCATGATTGTAATGTAAGACATGAGTTAGAAGCATGGAAAATGGTGCAAACAATTTTTTTTAAAAGTTAATGAATATGAGAACGTTATATGGATCTTCTGGGACTTCGAATCAGCCCGCACTATCTCTGCCTCCTTTGTCTGACGGTTATGTTATGCCTCCTATACTCAATCAGCTATTGCTGGCCCTCCTATTTTTGGGTCTCTCTATAAATTTTTTTTAAAAATTAGTATTCAAAGATTTTTAACATGAAAAAAAGTAATAGTGAATATAAAATGAATTTCTCCTCAAATACAATGAGATGCTCACCAAAGATTTTTCAACCTCTGCAAATGAGCGAGTCCCACATGTATGTAATGTTACTTGCTTTGACCTATTTTTACTACTTACAGCTTGCATATAAAGCCAAAGTGTTGTTAATGATAAAACATCTTAACATTTTTTTAATTAATAATAGTACAGTTACAATGAAGTTTGAACTAAGGACTTGAAACTTGTCGGACTTAAAGTGCTGAATTAGCCAATCCCAATTTTTAGGGCTAACATCCTTTGGTTTGTTGCTTGCCTCTCCTCGTCAGTCATGTACTCTTTATATATTTTTGACAATGAAGCCTTCCAATTCTTAATGAGTCATTGCATCGAGTCCATGTAGTAAGACTTGAATGCCACCTCCTACTAAGGGTTGCGAGCTTCAAATTTGTCTTATGCATTAAGAATAGAAAATTCAAATTATAAGTAGTTCTAATTACAAACATAACATAGGTATTCGTAGATTAATTAAACATATGAATTTAAAATATGTAACTAACAACCTTCACTTTCAACCACATGGTGTCCCCATCTTTATTTGCAATATCTTTCCAATCACCATCTCTAAATGACATGGTAGTCTACACCACCCAACTAATGTAACTAGATAATTCTCGAGCCCTATCTCCAATCAGTCATTCAGTAGTCCTAGACATGATAATTAAGATCTTGTTGCCAAATTTTATTTTAAAGTCAACGCCTAAACACTTATACTTCCCTCAATCCCTTTTAACAGTGCTACAAAAAGTTGAACAATATGGAAAAAAGAAAATGATTATATGATGATGCATAATAAACAAATATATCTATATAGGATACAAGCCAAAAATTTAACCAAATACTTATATTGTTTCCCTTGCTCACCTACACTACTCTAGTTTCGTGATGGCTAGGTAAGAGGTAAACCATTTTGTACTTCCTCACCAACTAGCTCTAGTGGCAATGGAGAATGTTGAGCTTTTAGTGCATCACACTTAAGTTGCCCTCTCGTACATGGTGGAGATGCAACATCACTCATGGTATTGTGCATCCCTCATTCGTTTCCACATCTTAAGCCTCGTCTGCCTCATCTAGCCCCTCTCCCATGCCCAGCACTTGACATTTCCTGGATCATTCCATATACATTATGAGAACAAGTTAGTTGAACAATGTAAATTTGTAAAATTGTAAAACTTTTAACCAAAAGGTGAATTACAAATTATAAGGGAAATTTTAAAAATTTAAAAGAATGATAATGATAATAACAACATGATAGAAATTATTATAACTATCACTTTATTATGTGTTATAATTTATTATGACAGAAAACCTCATTGACAAGGTGTTGGTCAAGCTGACAAGATCTTGGCTTTTCTAAATACCTTGTTAGAAGATAATAGATCCTACTAGCTAGGTTTCAAACTTCTTTCTATTGAATTCAAGACCTTGTTGACAAGATCTTCAATTCTGTCAATAAAATTTAAAGAGCTCTTCGACAAGATCTTCAACCTTGTTGACAAGATATTATTCCAACCCTTATATTAACATAACTTAATGCTGTCTCAATGTTGGTAGTGGAATAACTTCATATACACAATTATGCATATTTTTATTTCTAGAAATACCCAATTTCTACTAAAACAAGGCCATTAGCATGGCTTTACATAGTGTTCTCATAAATAATGCTCTATTTAGCATTCTAACTTTACTTTCTCTTAATTAGTACTACCCTTCTTTAGGCCCATGGCCATTTAAATAATTTATTCCACTCTTTAAGAACTATTTTGAACTACCAAATCATAGAATATTATAGAAACAGAAATGGAAACAAAAAAATACTCAATGAAATAGGATGTTATCTATAGATTTAATATTTTAGTGATTTATTATATTTATATTTTTTATGCAGGGATGCAATCTACCATTAAGTACCATAGAATCTTAGTTAATCTTGGTTAGTATCTATAGTGTTAGCATCGACTTCATCATCTTACCTAAGTATGTCCTCATAATCTCTTTTGTCAGTGGACACATTCTCATTATTATCATCAATGAATTCATGTCTTGCATTAATTGCACTTGGCCATTTTGTTTATGGGCGTTTAGTTGAATGACTTAGAGTCGCTAGTGCAACATCATCCCTCTACAACTGGACCATAAAGTCATTTCTCATGTTATCATCAAACATTACATATAATTTAATCTCGTCTTATTGATATGCCTCATTGTTGAGCCCTCCTTCAAAATTCCCACCGACGTCATCATCAATCACCTTAAGCATATTGAATAGGTCATGAGGATTTGTTTTGACAACAATGAGTCAATTTCCATCAACTATGTCATTTAAATAGAACACTTGTTTTGCTTGATATGTTAAGACAAATGGCTCATTAGAGTTAAGTGAATAATAGGTATTCATGCTAGTGATTCCAAATTTATTAACCTTGTATCCTCTTCTTAGATAACCCACATCCTACTAATGACCCTTGAACAAATACACTTTTTTATGCCCAATATATGACAACTCATATATGTCTTTTAAGACACTATAATACTCTTTATTCTCATCTTCATCATCATCCCTCATAAGTATTCTGCTATTATCTGTTCTTCGACCTAAGACACAATCTTTAGTGTGAAATCTAAAGCCATTCATTGTAAATGCCAAGTAGTGGTGAACCACTTTGAGTGGGCTAGCTATTAAACTCATGAGGTCATCACTAGCCTCACCATGTGCACTTAACTTTGCAACCTACAATGAGAGACAATCACTTATTACCATTGATAAATTATGTTATGATCAAAATTTATCACATAATTCTTACATCTTAACATGTTGTCTAGAAACTAACTTATTCACGAAACTATTTTGGGAACTCTTTAACTGTTGATCCATGCATTTTCATCTACTTCTTGTGCTCCCTACAATAAATGACATAATTAAGGCAATAAATTCTTGAATAAGTCATTATTTGGAAAGAGTTACCAAGCTCCATGAACATACTCTATAAATGACCAAATGTCCTTACAATAATAGAGCACATGCATACAAGCTTGATTGAACTCCACATTAGAGAGGAATCTTAATTTGTAGCCTCCTCAAACTTGGCCACTTTTATTGAAGATAGATGTCTTATCCTTTCCCATAGGTCTATCATCATTTTTGGTAGGCCTATTGAACTTGGTGAGAATGTCTTTCAAGTAATAGGAGTAAAAAGTAAGACATTCATTTGCCAAAAGCCCTTTTGCTATTGAACCTTCTGGTCGAGCCTTGTTACGAACATATGTTTTCAGAGTCCTCAAATACCTAAATACATAAGAGGATTTGAATAAAGAATTTAGCATAAAGTAATAATGAAATTTATAAAAGGCATATCTAGTGTAGTAAGTTGCCTCTTGCTAGGGTACATCCACCGATATTGTACGGGCCCACCGAGCTTCGCCTCTCTTGCTAAATGGGTAGGCAAGTGGATTATGATATCAAAGAAGGCTAGTGGGAATACTATTTCCAATTTGTACAATATGCTTGCAATTTGGAATTCAAGCTGATTAAGAGCTTTGGTTGTTAGGCACTTAGAACACATATTCTTAAAAAATTTACCTAACTTTAATATAGGTTCATATACCTCATTGGGCAACAAGCCACATAATGCTATAAGGAATATATCTTCTAACAAAACATGGTGGTCATGGCACTTCAATCCATAGATTTTTTGCTCACGAACATTGATACATCATAAAATGTTTGAAGAGAAGGCATTAGACACTTTCAAAGTGGCTAGGAAGTTACAAACTTTTAACTTCTCTTTTGAGGACAATGCATAGCAAGCAACTGGAATCAGAACTTTGTTCCTTTCTTCTATCAGGTGTAATTCTGACCTAATTCCCATGTCAACCAAGTTATACCAACTCTTCACTATATCCTTTGTCTTTCTAGCCAATCCCATAATAGTTGACATAATGTTATCTGAAACATTTCTCTCGATATGTATAACATGCCACCTTATCTCCTTAGCTGTGTGGTGAGACATGTATAGATGTTGTAACACTTTATAAGGAACTTTCTTTCCTTTATGACTATTTGACCTCTATTGAGACATATTGCACTTAAGACATGATTGAGCATTGGTGTGCTCTCACTAATACAAGATGCAGTCATTCTCACATGCATCAATCTTAGTGTAATCCAATCCTAACTCTTGAATAACCTTTTTCGCTTCGTAGTAAGAGTTAGGTATTAATGCCCCCTTTGGAAGAACATCCTTAAATAAGCTTAATAATGAATCCATGGATTTATTGCTCCAATGGTTAAGGCACTTAAAGTAGAGTAGCCTGACTATAAAATAGATCTTTGAAACTTTGTCATAACTTAGATAGAGGTTAGTCTGAGCATCTTGCAATAAGTCAAAGAGCTGTCTCGCTTGGCCATTAGGTGGCTCATGGTTATCTGGCCCACAGTTCCTTTCATTTAAATCTGTGTGACCATACGCATCATGAAGCATCCTAATAATGTCATCTTCTTCATTAGTATCATAAGCTACTTCACCATTATCTTGATGCAATGAATTTTAAGCACCAAGACAAACTTCTCTATGTGAGTCTCACACTTTATAACTTAGGTTGAAACCTTTCCTCAATAGATCTGCCTTTATGTCAATGCGACTCTTCCATTTTGTATTCTTACACCCCTTGCATGGATATCAAATCATATCCATCACCCTTGGCTGATTGAAGGCCCACTATAGAAACTCATTAACTCTTTGTCTATTGTACTATTCGATTTTCTAAAAACGTGAGAAAATACGAGAAATATAATGTTCGATTTCTCTATAAACATACGAAACTCACTAGATATAAGAGGAAGTCTCCCAAAGAGAAAGATTTAAGGTCTAATAAAATTAGAATAATATTTTAGACTTCAAATAATGATGATCCAAGGTAGAGGTGCCCTAAAACTAAAGTTAGAATAACCAGACTAAATTAAATGAAAATGCAATAAAACATAATGGCATTTTCATAATTTTGGGCACTTTCTAGAAAACTCATAAAAGGAATTTTTAAATGGGAAAAATAAGTTTTTTAGAGTTCTCAAAGGCCTTAAAAATCATAGCAACCCCAGAACAGTTAAAACCCCTCCAGTTGACATTTTACAATGTCGATTGATCCAAACTTTGATCAGTTTGTTCATGAAGGTTTTAGCTCCAAATTGAGTGATTCCAAAAGTATTTTATAAGTTAGGGAACCTAAATTTTATAAGGGAGAAGAAGGTTCTAAAAAAGGAGCTAAAATGAACCTAAAATGAAAATGCCCTGAAAAAAGGACATAACGAGAATTTTTAAGGAACAATTTTTAATTCTTCATCTATATATGGGATGCCCCACTCTCCTCCTTCTTTCACCAACGTTATTTCTGCCAAAGACTAGGGGAGAGACTAGCAAGAAAGGGCATACTATAGGAGGAGAAAAAGAAGGAGAAAAATAAGGAAAAAGGCATGGAAATTGATAGAATTTCATGGCTCTTCCTTTAGCAACTTGATTCCTCTCCTTCCCACCTTTCTTTCTATGGTTTTATTAAAGTGTTTGGTTCTGTGTTGAGCCACATATAGAAAAGGGAGAGTAGAATTTGGAAAAGAGAAATCCACCACATGGAAGAGCATTTGAGAAAAGCTAGGAATCAAGTTAGGTTTGTGGTCTTCCATGCTTTTTCTTCCTTGCTCCTCCTTGTGTGAATTTCGTACCACTTAGAGCCTAGCCATGGGAGACTAAATTCTGACCTAACCAAGGAAGATTCATATGTTTTAGACCATAGGAAGCTAAAAGATGCAAAGAAATTAGAAGAATGGAGACATTGTGAAATATAATTTGATTCAAGAATTCCCCAGCTTATGTAAGTGTTTGTATGAGTTTCTAAAACCCTTAGGAAGCCTCCCAAGTGCCTCTTTCATCAAGTAAAATTGGCAAAGTCCATGGGCCAAATTCCTTTGCTATGTCTCGGCCAAGCATGGTGAGAGTAGGTAGGGAGTGTTTTAATTTCTTCCAAACTTAGTTTTGCATCATATATGATGGAAGAGTATGAGAGGAAGCCTTGGAAAAAATTTAAAAAGCCTAAAAAGTGAGATGGCGCTATAGGATATATATTGTAGCATAATGAAGCAACCTATAGTTGGACTCCTCAATTTGATTATGTGATGGCTCCAAGGAGTTTAAATGGAGCCAAGAACTATAGAATGGAAAAGAGAAAGTAGCCAAGATTATGCATTTTTGGTGTTGCTTCATTAGGTGCCTTATGAAAGCATAACGGGGCCATAGAACAAAGTAGCTTTATGTAATGCATGTGTGGTACCAAGACTTGCTTTTATGAGTGATTTATATATCTTTTGATGTGTCTAAGCCAATAAAAGCTAATGCCTCCAAGAATCATGGTTTGGTCGAAAAGAGGGAGGAAAAAACTAAGAGAAAAGTGGGTGGCATATGCTCTAAGGTTGGTTTCTCTCATTTCTCTCATACATGTATGGGTGTCTTTTTATCTTTGAATGTGTGTGTGTATGTTCAAGCTGTGAAAGATGTTTCTAGCAAATATTTATATGCCATGGTACCATAATGCTTTTCTTATGCCTTTGAATGATGTTTTTATGAATGTGTTTAGCTTGCTTGAGTGTGGTGAAGCCAAAAGTCCCTTAGCCAGAGTGATGATGTGCTAAAAGTCCCTAAGAGTAGGTGAGACAAAGTCAAAAATTTTTAGAAAGAGTAAAGATTAGTCAAAAGTCCTTTAAAAGTGGGTGAGGCAAGTCTAAAAAACTTAAAGAGAATAGGTTTTAGACCCTAAAGAGAATAAGTGAGGCTAAACCATTGTCTTAGCAAGCCTATGTATGATATATGTGGCTTCTTGAATGCAATAAATATTTCCATGTATGTTTATGAATTTCAAGATAGTCATGCATGCATTTTTAGACTTAAATTTGTATCCATTATGTGTGCTTAAAAGGAAGAAGAGCTATTGGGATTCTTAGAATCTCATTCTTCCCTCCTTATGACCTAACATGTCTAGGTGGATCAAGAGAGCAAGGAAATGAGAGCCACCACACTTGAAAGCAAAGAGAATAGCAATGGAGTTGATATTTGTTCACTTTGAAAATATAGCATTGTCAAATGATGTATTCCCATGATGTATATGATGTATAAGCTCTTGAACATGTGTAATTATATGGATATATGATATATGTGTGAGACTTGGAAGCAAATGAATGATATGGTATGCTTTTGACATTGTATGGCAAGAATGAACATATGTGCTTTTTATTTATATCATCAAGTGGGAGAGTGAGTTTGTAAATTTTGGGTTGTTGGACCATTGAGGCATGTTTAATAGACTATTTTCATGCTTTCCCAAGTGATCAAGTGGCCCTAGAAAAGCTAAAAGCAAAAATGGACCATTTGTGACCCTTTAAGAGGCTTAAAATGGCCAAATTGCAACCATATATCAAGATTTGACCAAATGAACGAATTTGCTCATGAAATTGGTATACATGTAGGTCTCCTCTAGAGCTTTTTTGGAGTCTAAAGATCAGATTCTTTGGAGCTTTATTGAATTAATTATGAATTTTCAAAATTGCCAAATTTTTGCTGAACTGATATGGCTACTATTCATACAGTTAGTTTCTTCTCCTGTATTATTTGAGCGTCAAATGATGTCCAATACCCATAAAATTTTAGAAGAATAAACTAAACATAATGAGCTTTCTATGTCTAGCAAGATCACCTCAATTGGAGGTCTGAGTCGAGTGATATAAATTTTTGAAATTTAGAGTCAGTACTAGTAATGCAATAGTACCTTTGGTACTATTCCATCGATTTTCAGTAGCTAGACATTCCTATTTTGGTCTAGACTTATTTTTAGCAAAACTTTAACATCTATAGCTTTCCAAAATAGTATAGTGTGCTTGATTTCAATTTTTCTAAATTTATTTATGAATTTTCAAATTTGATGATAGAAATCTGTATTAGTAAACCTGAGGCTAAACTTGTGAAAATGTGTGTGGATGATCCAAGCTCAAGAATTTTTTGATATTTTGGGATGCTTTTGAGTTGTATGAGTGTATTTTAATTGTTGAATGGTATGGATAAGTTCATATAGGCCACAGGGTGTGAGATGAGAATTTTAGATCTCACGTAACGCAAGAAATGGTATTATTTTAATCAATTTCTCCTTATTCTCTAATGAAATCAAGCACATGTGTAATGTTCGATTTTCGTCAAATGATGAAAACAAGTATGTTTTCAAAGCAAGTCTCCTAAAATGCATTATTTAAGGTCTCAAAAAATCTATGTAGCATTCTAGGCTCCTAAAAATGAGAATCCTAGACTCAGACAAAAAGAAAAATAGAGCAAGAATGAAGAAACGAAATGTTGACAAAATGTAATGGCATTTTTGTAATTTTGAGAAAATTTTAGAATTCTCATAGAAAGACTTTTTAAATAAAGATTTTGAATTTTCTAGGGTTCTCAGAAGTCCTAAAAACCATGGGAAGCCCCGGGACAGTTAAAACCCCTATTGTGGGCGTTTTCCAACATCAGTTGATCCAAACTTTGACGGATTCATTCGAGAAGGTTTTAGTTCCGATTTGAGTGATTCCAAAGGCATTTTATTAAATTGAGAAACTAAATTTCATGATGGAAAAGATGATTCTAAAAAAGGAGCTACAACAAACTAGAAACGAAAAAACCAAGACAAAGAGATGAAATTAGAATTTTTGAAAAGGTCTTCCTAACCTAGCTATATATATGTCATGCCCCACCTCCTCATTCATTTAGCCACATTTTTTTTTTGCCCTAAACTAGAGAAGAGAGCTAGGGTTTAAGGCACACAAGGAGGATAAGAAAGGGAGGAGAAAAATAAGGAAAAAGGTATGGATTTTCTTGATTTTTCATACTTTCTCTTTAGTAAACTCCTTCTCCTCCATCTTCCCTTCTTTCTTATGATTTTATTGAAGTTCTTGGATCTGTTTTGAGGGAAAAATATATTAGAATTTTCGGATTTAAGGAGAGAAGGCCAAGAAAAGGAAGAATTATCTAAGAAATCAAGGAAAAACAAGGTAAATCTTCATTCCAAGGTAGTCACCTCTTGTTCCCTTCTTCTCCTTGGTTTGTCCCACCTAGAGAGTTTCAAGAAGACATGGATTTTGGGCAAGACCATGGGTGAATCTTAAGGAATTGAGTGTGGAGAATAAGAATATGCAAGAGAAACAACAAACTAGCCATTAGATTTCAAGATAGAAAACCTAGGGTTTCAAGTATCCCTTGCAAAATCTGATTTGATACAATGAATCCTAGGTCTAAATGAGTATTTGAATGAGCTTGTAAGATCCCTAAAAAGCTCCTCACATGCATCTTCCATCAAGAAAACAAAGAAAACTCCAAGGATAGCCTTAAGGAGCATAGCCTCAGCTTAGAGTAGTTAAGGCACCTAGGGGAAGTTTTAATTTGTTCTAAGCTTATTTTTGAGTCATATATGATAGAAGAAGATGGGAGGAAGCCTTGGAAAAATTTTAGAAACCACAGAAAGTGAGATGGCATTATAGGTTCCATAATATGGCCTAAAGGAGCAACACCTAGTTAAGCTCCTTATTTTAATTATATGATAACTCCAAGAGGCTTAAAAGGAGTCAAGAATCATAAATGGAAGAAAAGAATGGAGCCTCAAACTCAAATGATGGATGTTGCTTCATTAAGTTCATTTGGGAACCATAAGACAAAGTTATAGTTCCAAGTAAATGGTAGCTTTGAGAATGGTTCCAAGAGTATAATTGGTTCCTATTTTATCTATTTAGGCCAAGAGAAACAAGTCTCCCATCATTGTGAGTGTGTGGCCGAGGAAAGGAGTGCATTTCCAAGAGAAAAAGTGTGTGGTTGCAACAAAGGTATCTCTTTCCTCTTTCTCTCATGCATGGGTAAATGTTTGTCTTGTCTTTGAATGTGTGTATCTGTGTTTTAAGCCATGAAAAGTATTCTAGTACGTGCATATGTATTATGATACCATGATGTGATATTATATTTTCAAATGATATTTTATATGTTTTCTTTGATTTGCTTGAGTATGGAGAAGCCAAGAACCCATTAACTATGGTGAGGATGAGCCAAGAATCTGAGAGTAGTTGAGACAAAGATTAGAGTCCCCCAAGAGCAAGACTTAGTTCAAGGCCTTTGAGAAAAAGGGTGAGGCAAGTTCACTAACCTTGAAGAGAAGGGGTGAGGCTAATTTACTTACTTGGCAAACCTATATATGCTTTGTATGACTTGTTCAAATGCCAAGAATGCTTCTTGAATGATCATACATTTTATTATGCTCATGCATGCATTTTTAAGACTTGAATTGCATTCTTTATGTATGATTGAAAGGGAGATGAGCTATTGGGATTCTTTGAATCTCATTTCTTCCTCTCCAATGTCTTAATATGATAAGTGTAATACCATATATTTCTAGCTCATTTCATACTATCTCTATGCCTCATATCAAATAACTCACAAAGAGGCAAGGAAAAATAACATTAAATAGTACATTTCTTAGTATTACGTCGCATATAAAAATATCATTTGGTGTCATGTGGATCATGTGAGTTCATACATCATATTATCATATTTAATTACATGAATACAACTCATTTGCATCATTAAAAGTGGCCTACATCTCGTGGACCGCAAAGGAAAGCGTGAAATACATACATATATTTTTGGCCAGATTTTTCACATTTCTATTACAAACTTTGAAAAATCATAACTAATTCTAGAAAAATCAAAATCATGCATTCTTAGCTATTATGGAAAGCTACACATGTATAATTCATGCTAAAAATATGTCCAAACCATAAAATCTATCACAAAAGGCATTTGATATTCAAAAAATTCCAAAGGTTAGGCTGTTCACTAGTATTGTCATAGAATTCTACAGCAAACTTTAAAAATGTCCAATTAATTTCACAAAAATCTAATTCATGCAAACAATACCAATTTGTAAATCTGTGGATGTTAGCTAGAGGCAAAAAATAATTTTAGACCGATTCAGGCATGCCTAGACCTCAAAATTCAATCAAATAATAACTGAGGTCGACTAGAGTTCCTGATATTGGATAGATTCTTTGAAAATTCATATCTCCCTCTTTAGACATCCAAATGAGGTGCTTCTAGTTGTCATAAGTCATTGGGTTTAAAATTTCGTAGCAATTGGACATCATTTGAGACCTGTGTGGTAAATTTTATTTTTGGACTAGTATGAACAGTGACATTACCAAAACCAGAAATTTGTCTAACTTTGAAAATTTATCAAATATTCTCTAAAACTCTGAAAATTCTGTTCTTTAGCTTTCCTAAAATTTCTCAACAAGCTCTAATTGCATACCAAATCTCAAATCCAGAAGAATTCATTTAAACAAAAAGTGACATAAGGTTCTATTATGGTCAATTTTGGCTCCATATAGGATACCAAAATGTCCAAATGGTTTTCCTTGAGGCTTGGCACCTCTTGGGCAAGTCTAAAAGCATGATTATGATTTGTGTGAGCTGCCCAAGTGATTCCAAACCTTATGCATTTCATTTTGACTATTCCACTTCCATTCATACATGAAATTTCATAATACAAAATTATCATTACATGACCAAAATGGGTATTTCCATACATATAACCCTAGTTCTCATTTATACATAACACATTAACATAATTATACGTGCTCTTAACATCATAGGTCATATACAACTAGGGATTTCATCAATTGCTATCCATAAGGCCTTAAAGTAACAATTTTAGGACACTTTAATGTGATGCTCTCATCTTCAAGATGGTTAGCTTCTATTACCTTGCTCTTTTGGTCCACCTAGCATGTTAGAACATTAGAGAGAAGGGGATGAGATTCAAAGAATCCTAATAGCTCATCTCCCATTCAATCATACATAAAAAATAATCTCACAAATACATGCATGGCATATGGACATGTGCAATCATTCAAGAAGCATCCTTAGCATTTGAAAAAGTTATACATAGCATACATAGACTTGCCAAGCAAGTGGATTGGCCTCACCCATTTACTAGTAGATTTTGGATTTGCCTTACCCATTCTTTAAGAAGTTCTTGGACTCAACCACACTCTTAGGAGTCAACCTTATTTTTAGGAGACTCTTTACTTTATCTTAACTAATCTTAAGGGTTCTTGGCTCATCCCCACCATGGCTAAAGGTTCTTGGCCTCACCACACTCAAGCAAACTAAGGCAAACATCATAAATATCATTTGAAAAACATAATGCATCATCATGGTACCATGGAGTAAGAGCTCATGTTAGAACATTTTTCATGGCTTGGAATACATATACACACATTCAAAGACAAATAAAGTAAGCAATCATGTATGAGAGAAGGTGGAGAGAGCTACCTTGCTAACATTTGTACACTTTTTCCTTAAGCCTTAAATCCTCTCCCTTGACCTCACACACCTAAGAAGGTGGAGATCATTCCTTTTTTGGCCTAGACACAATTTATGAAAGCCAATTAGGTTCATGGAATTAATTCTAAGACCACACAACTTGCTTAGACTCTAACTTGGTCTATAAACCCCTTTATGTTTCCAAGAATGCACTTAATGAAGTAACACAAAAGCCTCTATTTTTTTCTTTCAAATATGATTCTTGACTCTTTTTAAGCCTCTTGGAGTTATTATACAATTAAAATAAAGAGCCTAACTATATGTTATTTTTTTAGGTTATATTATGGAACATAAAGCACCAACTCACTTTTTATGGTTTCTAAATTTTTTTGAAGGCTTCCCCTCATCTTCACTTATCATATAAGACTCAAAAATGGGCTTGGAACAAATTAGAACTATCCCTAGGTACACAAACTCCTTTAGGTTGAGATTAGGAAGCTTTATGATCTCCTTGAACTTTGCTTTGTTTTCTTGATGGAGGAAGCACATAGGGAGACTTCTAGGGATCTTCGGAGCTCATTTAAACTCTCATTGAGACATAGAAATCAAGGTATCAGATCAGATTTTGCAAGGAACATATGAAACCCTAGACTTTGCATCTTGAATTTCCATAGTTATTTGTTAATTCTCTTTGCATATTCTTAATCTTCACATTCTTTTTCCTAAGAATCACCCTTGGTTCTACCTAAAAATTAAATCCTCTTAGGTCTTCTCAAGTAGGGAAAAATGGTGGAGAAGGGGAGCAAGGGGTAGTAACCATGGAAGAAGAAATTACCTTGTTTTCTTGCTTCTTCTCACTTGAATCTTGTGTTCTTTGAGATCCTTTCTTCAAATCCAAATTTTCTCCTCAATTTAACCCTTAAAACAGATTTATAAACTTTATTATAATCATAGGAAATAAAGGAGAATAGAGGATAAAAGGTTTGGAAGGAGGAAAGCATGAAAAACTACCAAAATTTCATACCTTTTTGCTTGAATTTCTCCTCCTTTTCTTCTTCCTCTTGTGTGCCTCATCCTAGGGCTTCTTTCTCTAGTTTAGGATAGAAACATATGAGGCTACATCAAGGTGAGAGTGCGGTGTCACTTATATATATAAGGGAGGAAGAAGAACTTTTCAAAAATTCTTATTTTGGCCTTTGTTCTTGACGTTTTCGTTTCTAATTCATTTTAGCTCCCTTTTGAGAACCATTTTTTTCATTATGGAATTTAGGTTTCCAATTTAGTAAAATTCCTTTGGAATTACTCAAATTGAAACTAAAACTTTCCTGGACGAATCCATCAAAGTTAAGGTACATCGATATTAGAAAACATCCACCAGAGGGGCTTTAGCACTTCTGGGTCTTCCCATGGTTTTCAAGGCCTCTACGAATCTTGGGAAACTCAAAATTTTCATTTAAAAATCCCTCCTATATGAATTCTAAAATTTGCTCAAAATTACAGAAATGCCATTACATTTCATAAGTTTTCTATTAAATTTTGTTTCTTCATTCTAGCTCCATTTTTCTTTCCATCTAAGCCTGGAATTCTCATTTTTAGGAGTCTAGAATGCTTCTCAAATTTTTCAGGACCTTAACTAAGTCATTTTGGGGGACTTCCTTTTTTATCCAGTAAGTTTCGTTTGTTCACGGAGAAACTGTATGTTATGTTTCTCACGTTTTCTCTCATTTTCAAAAAATTGGATGTTATACTAGGTGGACCAAATGAGCAAAGTAATGGAAGCTACTAAGTTGGGAGATGAAAGATTGACAAGAAGATGTATTGTTTTGTTCAATTTGTAGCCATATGAGTGGTCCATGATGTAATACATTATTGTAAATGTCCTATGACCTTATGAACATATGTAAATATGCAAATGTATCATGTATAAATGAGATTTAATGTTATATGTATGATATAGTGTATTTTGGACATTTGAGAGCAAGACTTGACTTGTATGTTCTTATGTATGACTTGGGGTGAGAGAGTGAGTTTTTTATTTCTAGGTTTATGCACCTTTGAGACATGTTTAGTAGACTATTTTAATACTTTCCCATGTGCTCAAGTGGTCATGGTTGCCTTAGAAGCTAAAATGGACCATTTGGATCCCTTATGAGACATAAAAATGACCAATTTGAAACCTAATGTCAAAATTTAACCAAATGAATGAATTGGCTTATGAAATTTGGCATGCATATAGACCTTATCTAGAGCTTTTAGGGAGCTAAAGATAGATTATTTAGAACTCTGTGGAATTAATTATGATTTTTTAAAGTTGGCATTTTTCTACTGAACTGATGCAAATACTATTCATTTGGTTAGTTGGTTGGGCTGTGTCATTTGAAGGCCAAATAGTGTCCAATGCTTATGAAAATTTTCAAGAATAAACTAGCTTTCCATGGCCACTGAGATCACCTCAATTGGACCTCTGAGGAAGGAGATATAAATTTTTGAAGTAGGAGGACAGTACTAGTAATGACAGTCAATATCTGATATTGTTCCATCAATTTTCAATAGCTAGCAGGCTCTTTTGGGGTATGGATATATTTTTAGCATAAATTATACATCTGTAGCTTTCCATAATGATAAAGTAGTCTTAATTTTGATTTTTCTAGAATTAGTCATAATTTTTCAAAGTTTATAACAATAATCTAGAAATCCAACCCGAGGCTGCATCATTAATTTTCATGTATACCATCCACTTGCATGAGTCTTGAGATGGATTTGAGTTGTATTTATATAATTAAATATGAGAATGAGTTCATATAGTCCACAGGACACAAAAGGAAAAATTTATCTGTTACATAACACAATTTATTTTTAGTTTTCTATAGCTTTTCCTTAAGAAATTCATGTGCTTGATTGAAATAAGCCTACATATGATAGGAGATGAGTCATAGAATTATGGTGTTGCAACATGTATGTCTATAGATGAACTAAAAAGGCTAGAGTAATGTGGTGTTACACTTTATTGGTATCAAAGCAAAGTTCCAGGCCTTCTAAGGTTGTATATGACTTGAGGATGTAGCGATAAGGCTATGGAAAGACTTGTACAACTATGTAAAGCCTTGTATAAGGCATGTTGGGTGTGTGAAAGTGGCTTATGGTTATGTTTATGATAGGTGTGATCTGGAATGGTCTTGAGTAGGTGGTAAGCTATAGGTGAGGTTGGCCTCTAGAGTTCCTAGAACAGAGTTAAGTGATCCAATGGTTAGAGCTCTATGAGTTATAGTAGCTCGTTGGGATCAATGGTAAGCTTTATGTATTAGCAACAAAAGGTGACTGTGTAGCTACTAGAGGGGCTTTCTAAAAGAGGATATGAGGGGCCTAATCTCCCTAATTTCTATATTCAGACCATTCAGGGATGTCCTACAGGATGTAAGGGCAAGCAATGAGGTAGCATAGTGTAAGGTAAAACTGTCGTTGCATAGCATAAGTGTTGAGGAAGTTATCCCCCCTAACTAAGACACCCAAATGTTATGATGACATGAAGAGCCTAGCAAGTTATTCCCTCAAGCTAAAAGTTTGAGTTAAAAGCTACACTCCATAGAGCCTTGACAGCCCAGAGGTGGCAGTTAGTTATGCACGAATGAAGCAAGAGGTGGAGCCTTCTAGCTTTGATGACAGACTGTATCCAAAGATAGTAAGGCTCAGATTATGTCACTAAACAAGGAGCTTCTAGTGATAATGGAATGTATTATGGTATAAAAGGCCTTGTTAGTCATATTTAGGCCAACCTGAGAAATGAACTACTTCAAGGTCAATCGAAGTCCAGAGAATGGGGACCCCTAGTATAAACAAAGAAAAGAGTAGTAAATGGTCCATTAGCAAACACGGAGGACTAGTAAGTAATAGATAAATAGTAGGCCTAGTAATTAAGACTGAGAAAAAGCCCAATGTAAGTAGGGGCTTAGCCCGAAGTTAATATTAGAGAATATCAGACACAAGAACAGTAAGGTTGTTGAGACTCACTTAAAAGGCATTAACTCCAACCTAGGATGCTACCTTGTGTAGTCACGAATGACAGGCTAATATGATGAGTTCAAGACCCTATTGATAGGATGTTAACATAACTTGAAGTTAATAACAATAAGGTATACAGTGAATCTACGAGTAGGGCATACCTTATAGGTAACACCTAAAGATGAGTATGATTAGTGTAGTATTAAAAGTTCAAACAAGAGAATGAAAATAGTTTAAAAGCATTAGGTTCATCACAAGCTTATATGAGTTAATGGGGCTCATTGTAAACTATAGCTCTGATGAGATAGGTAGCCTAGGTTAAGTATAAGCTGAAGCTTAGGAAAAATGATCAATAGAGGCCCTTAGGTGAGATGAGATAAGCAAAAAGAGAACATAATGTAAAAGGAGAAAATGATTGAACTAAAAACTCAATAAAGGTCATATTTTAAGTTGGGGAGACCACCTAGTAGTGGTTAGTAAGAATCCCCATAGATAGACCCCTGAACTGTACACTACAGTGATAAGGGGAAACGAGGAAGAACTGAGAAGCTAGTTCATAGAAGGGATACCCTCACTTTAGTAATAACAAAATGGATAGATTGAGCACAGACAAAAGTAAACATATAGGGGTCCAATAGTTAGCCTAGTGAGCCTCTCTAATGTGAGACTAATGTAAGGTTAAGGCACATGAGTAATTAGAGCACCCAATGGAGCATAGGCCTTTAGTAATGTAGAATCCAGACATTGAAAGTATGTGTCCTGGAGTGGGTTAGTAAAACCATGAAATCGGTAAACTATGCCCCTAGAGATAAGAGTAAAGAGATTACATAGAGAGAAAGCCTAGCTCTGATTTGAATGTACAAAATAAGTTAAGGCAAATAGTTAATGCCTTAGTACTCTCAGTTAGTGCCTTAGTATATGGGTTTTTGAGACTTCTAGAAAGCCTCACATGTGCCATTCCCTTAAAAAAAAATTGTAAAATCCATGGATGCTCATAAGTATGCATTGTCTCAGCCTAGGCAAGAGGAAGAACTTAGGGAGAGTTTTAAATTTTTCTAAGGGTAAAAATGGACTAAATATGATGGAAGAACATCAAAGGAAGCTTTAGAAAAAAATTAAAAGCCTTGGTTTGTAAGATGGAGGTGTAGATTCCATAATGAGACTTAAAGAAGTAACTTGTATCTAAGCTCTTGGGAATAAATTTGTGATGACTCCAAGAGGTCTAAATGGAGTCAAGAGGCCTAGATAGAAGAAGAAAATGGAGCTAAGAGTATGAATTCTACTAGTTGCTTCATTAGGTCTTGTATGGAACCATTATGTAGCTATATGAGGAAGCAAGCTTTTATAAAGTGTGTGTAATGCTAGAGCTTGCTTTAATGATGTAATTGTGTCCCATTTGATGTATTTAGGCTAAAGGAATCAAGCTTCACCTAGTTGCAAGTGTGTGGCCAAAAAAGGGGAGGAATAATCTAAGGAAAAAGTTTATCTTCTTACTTTAAGGTAGCTCTCTAATCTTTCTCACATGCATAGCTTAGTTGTTTTCTTGTCATTCAGTACTTATGTGTATGTTTGAACCATGAGAAATGTTTCTAGACAATGCTTATATATTATGGTACCATTATGTTTCTTGAAATGTATTATGGCTTGCATGGATTTGGTGATGCCAAAAGTCCCTTAACAAGGGTGAGGATGAGACAAAAGTCCCTAGAAATGGGTGAAACAAAGCCAAAAGTCTCAAGAAAATTGAGGCTAAGTCAAAAGTCCCTTGAAAGTAGGTGAGGCAAATCCAAAAGTCCCAAGAAAGTTAGGTGAGGCTAAACCAATGCCCTTGAGAGCTTATGTTTGCTATATATAAGTTGATGTGCTAAGGAAAATGATTTATGTATGCTCACTAGTTACTTGAATGTCATGGATGCATTCTTTGACTTGTATATGCATCCATTATATATGTTTGAAAGAGTAAAGAGCTATTAGAATTCTTTAAATCTCACTCTTCCCCCACATATGCCTAACTATGTTTAGGTAAGCCAAGTGCACTAAAGAATGGAAGCTAACAACTTTGAGAAGCAAGACTTTGACAAAGGGATAGAGAAATGTGCTTTTTATTTACATTTTAATGTTAAGAGTTGTAATCACATAACGTATATATGATATATACCTTTAAGCAAGTTTAAATGTGTAAAGATAATGTATGTAATCATTTTGGAACCAAATGAATGAATGTATGAGTTTTTGCCACCCATATATTATGATATGCATGTGCATGATTGCAAGTGGAAAGGTGAGAATGAGCTCTATGATGATTTGGATCATTTGGCATGCTTTTATATGTTGTATTTATGCTTTTGGATGTGCCCAGGTGGCTATGGGATGAGAGGAAAGCTTTTTGGTGTCTTGAGATACCAATTTAGACTTCAAATTTGACTATTTTGTATGCTAAACCAAAGTCTGACCAAATAAGTATTTTTTTCACAAAATTTGGCTAGAAAGTAGGTCTTATCTAAGCTTTTTACAAAGCTAAATAGCACTCAATTTAGAGCTCTAGAGAATTTATTATGATTTTTGAAAATTGGCCAAATAATGCAGAAATGGTATGTACATTGTTCATATAGTCAGTTTATATCTCTATGTCATATATAGGCCAAATGAAGTCCAATGTTTATGAAATTTTACAAATATAAATTAGACAATACAAGCTTTCCATAGCCATCGAAATGACCTCATTGGGAGCTCTGTAGAGAGAGAAATGAGTTTTTAAAGTTGTATGATAGTACCAATAATATAGCTTAACCTAAGTTACCGTTCTATCAATTTTTGTAGGCTAAATGCCTTTGCATTGGTTTATTTATTTAACATCCACAGCTTTCCATAAAGCTATCATATGCATGATTTTAATTTTTCTAAAATTAGTTATGAATTTTTAAAGTTCATATTAGAAATCTAGAAAGTGAACCCGAGAGCAAAACATTGATTTTATGGAATGTGGTCTAAAATTCGAGACTCTTAGGATGTTTTGTGATGTGTATGACTTGTATGGATTTGTTATGGATAGAAAATGATGTTGATGAGTTCACATGGTCCATGAAATATAAAATGGAGAAATGTGGCTTTACGTAACGCAAACTAATACCATTAAATATATTGTTTTTCTTGAAAATGTATGAAGCTTATCATGATTGATGAAATATGATAGGTATTATACTACAAACCAGTAAAAATTCATAATCTTGACTAGTTCAACAACTGTGAGTGAGCAATATTTTCTTTACCAAGATTTTGGCATCGTTGCTGGGGAGCCAATCAATCACAATCAATTAGAATAGGAAATTTCTTAGTTTCAATTTTGTTTTTTGCATTTTTATTTAGTGTTGTGGTTAATTTTCGGTGTTTTTTATGTTCTGCGACTATTTCGAGCAATACCAATATAAAGGGTGACTAATTCTGATTAAGTTGAAACTTGGTATATAGGTTCTAGGTGTTGTGAGAAATCAAATTCATAGCTTTGCTTGAGTTAGGCCCTTTTTGGCCAAATTCCAATGTTTAGACTGCTTTTTCAATTTTTTGTATTTTTCCTTTGATTTTTTTTGTGATTTTTTCCTATTTTTTCCTAATTTATTTTGATTTTTCTTGGTAATTTTTGGGTGCTTTCTTTTATTTTATTTCATTCTTGGTGTATGACAAGATCTTGTATTAGAGATTTGATTGAGTTTGATCTAGATATTGATAGGATTTTTCATACACAACTTAGAAATCATAAGATTCAAGAAGTTGTAGTTACTGATTTGATTTATGAGATAATAAACAATATAGGAAGTAATTACAAACTGAATTGGGATTTTGATATTCATTCTAAAGTAGTAAATATAACTGGTAATAATGATAGAACTCTTAGAGAATTAGTTGCACCCAATGTTAATTACTAACCATTTTGTTTTAATATCATGAACTTGATGTTACTTTTGAACTTAAATCTGAATTAACACATTTGCTTCCAAAGTTCTATGGTCTTACAGGTGAGGATCTACATAAACATCTAAAGGAGTTCCATATGGTTTGTTCCACCATGAAGCCACAAGGAGTTTCAGAAAAGCACATCAAGCTTAAAGCTTTTCCTTTCTCATTAGATAGGGTAGCTAAAGATTGACTTTATTATCTTTAACCTCAAGCCATCACTTTATGGAATGAATTGAAGAGGATATTTTAAGAGAAATTCTTCCTTGCCTCAAGAACTACTCTCGTCCGAAAAGAAATTAGTGGTATTAGACTGATGAATGGAGAAACACTATATAAATACTGGGAGAGGTTTGAGAAACTATGTATAATCTGTCCTCACCATTAGATCAGTGACTAACTTCTGATTCAGTATTTCTATGAAGGCTTACTACCCATGGATAGAAGTATGGTTGATGTAGCTATAGGTGGAGCATTGGTTAACAAAACCCTAGCTGCTGCTAGAGACCTTATTGTGAATATAGCATAGAATACATAATAATTTAGCACTAGAATCAACATGCTAATCGGAGGTGTAAATGAAATCTATACCACTCATATGGATCAACAAAGAATAGAAAATAAACTTGAGGAGTTGGCTTCCATGGTTAGATAGCTAGCACTCAAGCAAAGACAACCCTAATAACTCCTTGCACCTTGTGTGGCATTTTTTCATTAACCATACATGCCATAGATCAATGTCTCCATTTGCAAGATAATATAGAATCACGTGCTAGCATCTTTTAATACTAGATCATTTTAGCAGTAACAGAATAGATATGACCTTTATGTAGCATCATACAATCCCAGATAGAGAGATCATTTGAATTTGAGATATGGCAATGGGTCTAACCAATAACAGCAGGAACAAAAATTTAATGCTATTGGCCTAAACAACCAATAGCCTATGAGACAACCTATACAACAGATGAATAAGTTAGAACTAAGTCTAAAAGATATAGTGAAATAGTTGGTAACAAATACAGTCCAATTCCAACAATAAATAGAGACAATAATCTAGAATTTGGGGACCTAGATTAGCCAACTTGCAACAAATATCAATAAATTGAGAAGTCAAGGTTCTGCCCAATTACCTTTATAGCTTGTGACCAACTCGAGAGGCAATGTCAGTGCAATAACCTTGAGGAGTGGTAAGCAAGTAAATGGGCCCATCATACCTCTAACCGATGCATTGCAAGAAAAAGAAGGTGACAGAGAACAAAATCCCCTTTAATCCAAGGCAAGAATAGCACAGAAAAGGGAGAGAATTCCACATATACCAGACCCTTTCCATTCCCTAATTGAATTACACAGTCCAAGAAAGTTGCAGAGACTAAATTGGATAAGGAAATTATGGAGATGTTGAGAAAAGTGGAAGTAAATATCCTTCTCTTAGAAGCAATCAAATAGATTCCAAAATATGCAAAGTTTCTTAAGGAGCTATGCACACATAAGAGGAAGTTGAAAGGGAATGAGAAAGTTAGCATAGGGAGAAACGTAGTAGCTTTGATTCAACCAGTTATACCCACTAAATGTAAAGATCTTACCACATTCACCATTCTTTGCACAAAAGGGAATATGTAGTTCAATAATGCTATGTTAGATTTAGGAGCTTCCATTAATATAATGGCTAAGTCTATGTATTCCTCTTTATAGATTGGAAAATTGAAGCCTACGACAGTGGTGATTCAGTTAGCAAACATAAGCACCACCTTGCAGGAGTACTTGAAGACATTCTAGTAAAGGTAAAAGATTTAATTTTTTCTATTAGTTTTTATGTTTTGAAGATGGAGGATGACAATATACATGGACATGCACCACTGATTCTAGGTAGACCATTGTAGACCATTTATGAAAGATGCTAAAATGATAATTAATGTGCATAATGGTACTTTATCAATAGAATTTGGTGATGATGTTGTTCATTTTAACATTCTTGATGCCATGAAACACCCTTCAGAAGAATACTCCATATTGCATGTAAATATGATTGACTTATTAGTTGTTGATGCTTGTATGGACATGGATACTAAATTTCTGGACATTGTTGAATTTATAAATGCAATTCAATATTTATAATATTGTGATGAACTTAATAAATGTATTGCTTGTTTTAAGATTCATGCATTCTTGAATTTTGATTCTAATTCTGCTTTTAATTTTCACCTTGATTATGTCAATTTATTTGATATTGTTTCCTTTATTGAGGAAAATGAACAAGTGGAAGCTACTATACATTTCAATTCACAAAAATTAGTACCTTCCATATAGCAACCACTCACACTTGAACTTAAACCTTTACTTGACAATCTCAAATATGCTTTCTTGGAAGAAGAAAATAAATTACCAATAATAATAGCAAATAACCTCCCACCTAATCATTAAATAGGTTATTAGAATTGTTAAGGGAAAAGAAAAAAATAATAGGTTGGACATTGGCAAATATTCTAGGGATTAGCCCTTCCACTTATATACACAGAATTTTATTGGAAGAAGGAGCTAAACCAATGAGGCAACCACAGAGAAGACTCAATCCCATGATCCTAGATGTCGTGAAGAAAAAAGGTAAGTAAATTACTTTCAACTGGTATTTTTTACTTCATATCTAGCAGCAAATGGGTGAGTACAGTGCAAGTAGTCTCTAAGAAGACTGACATCATTGTGGCACCCAATGAGAAGAATGAGCTTATCCTTATGAGAGTTTAGAATAGTTGGAGAGTCTGCATTGATTACAAAAAGCTGAATCAAGCTACTAGAAAGGACCATTCCCCCTTCCTTTCATAGACCAAATGTTAGAGAGATTGGCAAGCAAATCTCGTTATTGTTTCTCAGATGGCTTTTTTTAATTATTTTCAAATTCATATTGTACTATAAGACCAGGAAAAGACTACATTTATCTACCCATTGAGTACCTTTGCATATAGAAGGATGCCGTTTGGGCTTTGTAATGCTCCAGGTACATTCTAGCAGTGTATGGTGAGCAACATTTCTAATTTCCTTAACCATTGCATGGAAGTTTTCATAAATGACTTTACTGTTTATGGCACCTCCTTTAATGACTATTTAATGAGTTTAAGAATGGTTTTAAAAAGATGCATAAAGAAAAATCTGGTTTTAAATTTTGAAAAATGTCATTTTATAGTGGAGCAAGGAATTATTTTAGGCCATGTGGTTTTTAAAAATGGCATTGAAGTTGATAAAGCTAAAGAGATGTGATTGCTTCTTTACCTTACCCTACATGTATGTGGGAAGTGTGTTTTTTTCTTAGCCATGCAGGTTTTTATAGGCGATTGATCAAGGACTTTAGCAAAATTTCTCTACCACTGTGACGACCCTAAGTTCTAATATCGGTGATTATGGCTGAATACTCAATTAATACGTAATGATCAAGGTCTGGAGTCGTTGCAATTAATTACATCAAGACAATATAGGAGAAATTTAAACCTTGATACTATTAGATCATCAACTAACAACCATAACGGGAACATGCATAAAAGGGGTTTGTACCATCATTCAAGGCTTAGGATTCATCCATTAATCAATTCCAACCCACAAAACATCCCACCAATGTCCCCATGTTACTTCCTACCATTAGCCTTAGTGAAAGTAGGGTTTCTGGGTCAAGTATAGGAGTTTGGGGACCTGCGCCGCGATTTGGGACCTTCCCGCCGCGGCTAAGTTGGGTTCTGGAGCTCAAAAATCAAGTTTTTATACTTGCGCCGCGGCTCAGAACTTTTGCGCCGCGGCCAAGTTACTCTCGGGAAATTTCCTGAACCGCGGCGAGTTGGACCTGCGCCGCGGCCAACCTATTTGGCGCCGCGGCGAGGTTAGCTACTGTAACCTCCCTAATTAATTTTCTCGCCTCGCGCCGCGGCGGGACTTCTTACGCCGCGGCGAGATTACGTTCTGTCACCTCCTAGCGATTATTTTCACTCCGCGCCGCGGCGAGATTTCTCAAGCCGCGGCGTCCCTCGCCACTGTCACTCCCTAGGCCGCGGCGAAGCCTTCTTGGCCGCGGCGTGACTCCCTTCTGTCACTGGTTTCACCATGTTTCGCTTCCTACACTCCATTTCTCTTCTTAGGGACACTCTAAGGTCACTTCCCCTCATTTTATGTGGCTCTAATGACACTTATCTACCTTGTTTACTTATCTATTCTTCCATTACCAATTCAAAACTTATATGCTCATTTCCTACCTCTAATTACCTTCTATTAGCAAGTTTATAAAATAACAACAACAGATCATACATGAACTACCAACATCTATCCTTAATTAATCAATCAATGGGGGCTCCATACATTAGGGGTTCATATCCATATCTCAAGGGTCACATTTCCATTAATAAGCAATGATATAAGTCAGCATCAATTACAGCGGAAATAATGAGTCCATACATCAAATACTAAGTCAAGAGGGGGTCTAACCCTTTAGTACATACATCCTCAATAAATCAAATGTTCAAGCCTACACTTGGCAATGCAGATACATGATGATGCTACACATTAAGGAATACAAAATTAGCATCTACACTAGCTAAGTCAGCCCAAGTGTAGCCATCTCCCCATAGGTTGAAGCTTATGGATTTTCATCCACTTGCTTACCCTTATCCTTACCCGAGGAACTTTCACCTGAAATATTAATCCCACAACACGGGGTGAGATATAAATCTCAGTAACCAAAGCAATTCCATCATATAATCCAGTTTAATCAACATATATGCCTAAATCAAAATCCATATCAGAATCATATCAGTCATTTCAGCAAATGAAACAATTAGGCTATCATGATTACTATCCCATACTAGTAATCATATAATTAACATGTTAAAGGCCATTAACACCGGGAGAGGTCCGTCCACGGCACCCACTCCCTATTGAGCACAACCAGGGCTCAGTGCATCTGGGGTTGATCATACCCGGTGCCCGATCGTGGCACATGCACGGGTGGCAGCCGCACCACAGCTCCACCATGGACTCACAAGGTCCAATCATGATACAACAGATAGCCAACCAATTCATTCAACATTTCAAATTATTCATACATAGCAAATATGAAATTAAAGCAGATACATGCATGGAATTACTGTAAACCCCGGTTACCTCAATTGCAGATAATTGCAACAGCCACCGCAAATCCCAAATTCGGATTCAAGTATCTCCTACCAGAATTTTCAACGTGTCACCCAAAATCCTAAGCAAATTCGTACAAAATTAATGCCCATAATATAAATAAGCTATGGGGGTCTCAAACCATAAAAGAAAGCATCAAAATGGGGGGTTTAAAGTCTCCTAATACTAACCCCAACCTCAACCTACGAATTTCACCAAGAAAACCTCCAAACACTCACTTTTCAGATTTTGGGTATAATGAAATCTCTCCAAAAGAAAAACTAATCGGACCAAATTAAAGAGAAAGATGAGGGGGTTAAGTTCTATAACTATTACCTTGGCCAAATCTTGCTCTAAGTGTGTGGAAATGCAGAATCTTTGCCCCAAACCCTAGCCTCCTTCTCAACCTCCGAATTTGCCTCTTGAGTTTCAGAAAAATGAAAGTGTGGCTGAAGCATTAGGGTTTAGATGGGTTTAAGTTGGGTCAAAAGGTTGGGTCATGGGTTGCTCCAAGTCCAAATCCAATTGGGTTTCAGATTTTGCTTATTGGGCCAGTTTCTAGGTGTTGGGCTGCATAATTCTGTTGGGCCAGTTTTCACTCATTGGGTTGCTGAAGTTTAATAGGTTTTGGGCCTAATTTGAAGGGCTTAAGGGCTTGGGTCTGCACAAGGGTAATTAGGCCACTTAATTGAGCCTATACAAGATAAATCTTGGGCCTCTATCTCATTAAATTAGTTTGGGTTTACCTCTAATTCATTGGGCCTCCATTAGCCTCTTATCATGATTTAATTAATTTGGGCCTAGATGTAAATCTCCATCCTAAATAAATTCTCAACCCATATTAACAATTTATCTCTCTAGAATACCTATTCACTAACTTGCCCAATTATGCTCTATTAATTATCCTTAATTAATCTTAATACATAATTAACACCTTAATTAATTTCGGGGTGTTACAACCACTATCTAGACTTCTTCAAAAAGATGTAGATTTTAATTTTGATGAGTCATGCAAATTAGCATTTGATGAGATGAAGAGAAGGCTAAACACCCCACCTATCATTCAACCTCCTAATTGGGAATTTCCATTTGAATTGATGTGTGATGGATCCAACTTTGTTGTAGGTGCGATTATTTCCTAATGGATAAATAAGAAGTCTTATGTGATCTCTTATACATCACGCACCTTAGATGAGGCTCAAGCTAATTATACAACTATTGAAAAGGAGTTTTTAGCTATTGCTTTTGCTTTAGATAAGTTTCATTCTTATTTGCTTGGTTCTAAAGTTATTGTTTATTTTGATTATGCAGCTTTAAAGTTCTTACTCAAGAAGCCTGATGCGAAACCAAGAATCATTAGATGGATGTTGCTCCAACAGGAATTTGACATAGAAATTAGAGATAAGAGTAGAGTAGAAAATCTTATGGCTAATCATTTAAGTAGAATACCTCTCTTCAGATTCATTTGTTATCAAGGATAGTTTTTTGGATAAGCAATTGTACTCATTACATGGTAAAAATCCCTAGTATGTAGATATGGTAAATTTTTTAGTTATTTCTGAATTGTTTGCTTATTTTAAAAAGCACCAAATTAATAAACTTAAGAGTGAGGAAAAATATTATATTTAGGATGACCCTTACTTATAGCGCATGTGTTTGACCAAATTATTAGGAGATGTGTTCTTGACCATGAGTTTACATTTGTTTTGCATTGTTATCATACACTTGCATGTGATAGCCATTTTGGTCCTCAGTGTACTGTTAGGAAGGTTTTAGAATTCTGAATTATTTTGACCCACCTTATTTAGGGATGCATATGCTTTCTGTAAGGACTATACCCAATGCCAATAGACAAGTAATATTTCTCGAAGGAATGTGATGCCTAAACAACCATTATTGTTTTGTTAAATATGTGATGTTTAGAGTATTGACTTCATGGGACCATTTCTCACTTCTTTTGGTTTCACGTATATTCTTTTAGCTATTTAATATGTTTCAAAGTGGGCAGAAGTAAAAGCCACCAAGACTAATGACTCTTTTGTGGTTGTGGACTTTGTTAGATCTCACTTTTTTTGCAAGTTTGGTATACCTAAAGTAATCATTAGTGATCAAAGCTCCCACTTTTCTAATAGAAACATGCAAGCCCTCCTTTACAAATATGGTGGGCTCTATAAAATAGGCACCCCTTACCATCTGCAAACAAATGGTCAAGTAGAGGTTTCAAATCGATAGATAAAACAAATTTTGGAGAAAACAATGCAACTTAACAGAAAGGATTGGAGTAAAAGATTAGATGATGTACTATAAGCTTACTATATTTTCTATAAAACCCCTATAGGCATATCACCCTATAGGTTGGTTTATGTAAAATAATTTCAGACCACAACAAGGATGTCTAGCCATTGAAAATTGATGGAATAATAACCAAGGTTGCCTATCACTATTGGTACTATCCATGAACTTCAAAAATTGATATCTCTTTGCTCAGATGTCCAATTAAGGTGATTTTGGTGGACATAGAAAGCTTATCATGTCTAGTTTATGCTTGTAAAATTTCATCAGCATTGGACACTATTTGGCCCTTGAATGACATAGCATAAGAAACTTACCATATGAACAATGTTTATACCATATCAACAAAAAAATGCTAACTTTGAAAAATCATAATTAATTCCACAAAGCTCTAAATAATCAGGTCTTAGGCTTTTTAAAAATCTCTAGATGATATCTATATGAATGCCAAATTTTATGAGCAAATTCGTTCATCAGATCTTGACTTTGGGTTGTAAAATGGCTCTTTTAAGCTTCTTGAATGGTCTTAAAAAGGTCAATTTTGGTTCCAAGGCTCCCATGGCCACTTGAGTATGTGGGAAAGCACCATAATAATCTACTAAACATGTCACAAAAGTGCACAAACCCAGATTTCACAAACTCACTCATCCATCTCAAGATATACACAAGAGCACATATATTAGTTCTTGCCATTCAATGTTCAATTTATGCTATAACATACATATGGCATCAAATCTCATACATACATAATATATTTACATATTTACATGTGTTCATGAAGTCATACAACATATACAATAAGGGATTACATCATATGCCACTTATATGGCTACAAAATGATAAATTTCCACACTTTGTTGTCAATCTTCTTCTTTTAGGTTTGGTGGCTTCCATTCATTGGTTCACTTAGTCCACCTAGACATGTTAGACATGTGGGGAGGAAGGAATGAGATTCTAAGAATCCCAATAGCTTTTCTCCCTTTTAACCATACATAAAGAATGCAAATCCAAGTCTAAAAATGCATGCATGGCTATCATGGGACATGTAATCATTCATGACACATTTCTAGCATTCAAGAAGTCATACAAAATATACATAGGCTTGCCAAGCAAGTGGTTTAGCCACACCCATTCTCTTCAAGAATTTTAGACTTGCTTCACTCTTTTTTTTAAAGGCTTTGAACTAAGCCTTACTCATAGGAGACTCTTGGCTTTGTCTCGACTATTCTTGAGGGTTCTTGGCTCATCCTCACCATGGCTAGTGGGTTCTTGGCTTCACCACACTCAAGCAAACCAAGGAAAATACACATAGCATCATTAAAGACATAATGTAACATCATAGTACCATGGCATATAGATACATGCTAAAACATTTCTCATGGCTTAAAACATACATACACACATTCAAGACAAGGTAAACATCCATTCATATATGAGAGAAAGAAGAGAAAGCTACCTTTGTCACAATTGCACACTTTTTTCCTTGAACTTAGTTCCTCTCCCATGGCCACACACTCACAAGAAGGTGGGACTTGTTCCCTTTGGCCTAGACACATAATATGGAAGCTAATTACACTCTTGGAGCAATTTTTAAAGCTACAAATTCATTACAAGAGCTAGGTTGTGCTTATGTCTCATTTATGGTTCCATAATGCACTTAATGAAGCAATCTTAAGAAAAAAAAATCTTGGCTCTACTCTTTCCATCCATTTATGATTCTTGACTATTTTTAAACCTCTTTGAGTCATCACACAATTAATTCAAGGAGCCTAACTAGGTTTTGCCTCCATAAGCCATAATATGGAACCTATAACTACATCTCACTATCCATGGCTTCTAAAATTTTTTTCAAGGCTTTCTCTCATCCTCTTCCATTATATATGACTAAAAAATAAGCTTGAAACAATTTAAAACTACCCCTTGGTGCTCCAACCCCTCAGGGCGATGGCTATGGACCAACGAAGCACCAATTGGATTTGTCTTGTTTTCTTGACAGAAGATGCATATGAGAAGTCTTCTAGGGATTTTAGAAGCTCATCCAAACACTCATTTAAGCCTAGGAATTCTTGTATCAATATAGAATTTAAAAGGAATACTTGAAACTCTAACTTTGCTATCTTAAAATTTAATGGTTATTTTGTTGTTTCCTTTACATATTCTTGTTCTTCTCCCTCATGTTCCTAAGATTCATCCTTGTTTTGGCTAGAAATTCAACCCATCTTGGCTAGTCTCATATTGGTCAAAGATCACAAGAGGCAGAAGAAGAGAAATCAGGCTTGTTTTCTTGCTTTTTCTTACTTGCTCTTTCTTTTGGTTAGCTTTTCCTCTCTAAACTCAAAATCCACTCCTTGGATTGACCTCAAAATAGACCCAAAAGCTTCAATAAAATCACAGAAAAGAAGGGAAGATGGAGGAGAAAGAGTTTGCTAAAGAGAAACCATGAAAATTCATGAAAAACCATACCTTTTCCTTACTTTTTCTCCTTCCTTTCTTCTCTCCCTTGTACACCTCACTCTCTTAATTCTTTCTCTAGTTTAAGGTAGAAATAAAATGAGATAAGTAAAGGGGAGAGTGAGGCATGGTCCTATATATAGGTAGGTTTAAAAAGTTGTTTCCAAAAATTTTAATTTTATCCTTTAATCTTAGCATTTTTGTTTCTAGTTTGTTTTAGCTCCTTTTTGAAAACCTTCTTCTCTATCATAAATTTAGGTCCTCAATCTTATAAAATGCTTTTGGAATTATTCAAATCGGAGCTAAAATCTCCACAAACAAAAAGGTCAAAATTTAGGTCAATTGACATTAGAAAACATACACTGGAGGGGTTTTAACTATCGCGGGGCTTCTCATGATTTTTAGAGTCTTTAAAAGCCCTAGAGAACTCAAATTACCATTTAAAAAGCCTTCTTGTAAGAATTCTAAAATTTACCCAAAATTACGAAAATACCATTATATTTCGTAACTATTTCATTAAATTCTGTCTAATTATTTTGGCCTTTGTTTTAGGGTACCTCTGGCCTCCTAAATCCATTATTTAATGTCTATATTATTATTTTAAATTTTCTGGACCTTAACCAATTCATTTCAGAGGGCCTACTTTGAAAATTTATCTGTTTCCGTCATTTTTATGAAAACTAGATGTTATAGAGAGTTTTGGAACCCTAAGAGAACATTTCAAGCTATAATAGATCATAATTAAACTAGAGAGAAGTTAAGGAACCTCCACATGCATCAAAATCTTAAAAGAAAGGAACAAAATTCCTATGGTCCCTCCTTGAAGTATAAGTTCAGCCAAAGCAAGATGAAGCACCTAGGAAGAGTTTTCTTTAATTCTAAGATTATGAATGGTCTAGAATGAATTATAAATACTAATGGAACCATTGGATTGAATTTAAAAGTTTCATTTTGAAAGATGATTATTCAGAGGCACATAAAGGTTTTAAAGAAGCAAGTTGGCCTTAAACTTGTGTAGGCATGCAAAATATGATCCAAATGAGTTCCATTAGAGATATTTGACCCATAGCATGTGAGAATTTAGGGCCTAGAAAGTGAATTCCAAGTGTTTGTCTTTTGTGGGACCTAAAATGGCTTAACATGGCATATAAAGTTCTAATATGATTAAATGGTGATAATATGAGTTGGAATGGTTTTTGATGAGTTCTTTCACATGGAATATTTCTACTTGTAGGCCGAGCAAATGTACATTCACTTAAGGGAGGTGTGAACCCAAGAAGAATGAAGAAGAAAACCAAAGAAAGTGGAGATTTTGGAAGTTAGTTTAAGCTCGAGGCACGTAGCTCCATAAGGTAGCAATCTCTCCTTATCTTACATGCAATTGAGTGTTTGAATGAGTTGAAATTCCTGTATGCTTGTTTATTTAATGATTTCATAAGTTATGCCTTTAATTGGCTTGTATCATGAATTTTATGCACATAAGATGTTATGATTGGCTCTTATCTCCTCAAAGCAGGGAATTGAGAGTGGTAGCTCTTCCTTAACTTATAGTTGAGTCTAGTAGAGCCTAACTAGTATGATAGCTTCCTATAGTATAAAATTGAGTGCAGTAGCTCTTCCTTGACCCTGGGTTAAGTTAATTTAGCCTAGCTAGTGTAATTCGATGCCATGGCTATAATAAAAATGGAAGTTTCTTGCTAAGTACTATGTTTGAGATCTATGATGCATATGAATGGTTTGCTTGCATTTTCTCATGACATTCTTAGCGTGCATTGATTAGATTGAGACTTGCTACTAAGATTCTTCCAAAAATCTCACTCCCTTTACTCCTCACTAACCATGACAAGAACCACAACTATGAAAAAGAATCCTAGAAGAACTAGAACCATCAAAGAATACAATAAGAAGTTTATGATGTAACTATGTAAAAGGATATATGCTAGGTGACAAGTTAGTAACATATTTGATGTATTTTATAATGAGATGTAACCATTCTTCATTTAGGAGATTGAGACTATGATGTGTATGATCACAAGTTCTGCTATCCTTGCTTGTACAATTGTAAGACTAGGTATGTACGCCACTTTGATGCTTTAATGGCATATGGTATTATTATGTATATTATGGAACCAAGGAGTTAGATATATGATGCAATTTATGATAATATGAAATGGCATTGTATGTATGAGTATAAAAGTAGAAATATGAGTTATTTTGATGCATAGATTGGCTAATAGTTTATACATTGGTCTATGTGGTGCAATAGGGTCTATGTGTATCTTGGGTGTGAAATGGTCAATTTTTTATATTGACCTTATCTCATGTAATGGATCTTATGAAAGGGATGCCTATAGTGATTAAATTTTTCTTAAAGTGAGAGAGTGCAATTTGGTAACCAGTTGAACCACTTTATAACCAAATTTTTGCCTAAATGTGCCATAAATTGCACTTCTACCCTTGCAAGTCCAAATGACCGAGTTTGGGGCTGAAATTTGGCATGTAGTTAGACAATTTATAGAAATTTTTAACAAACTAAGAATGAAAATTTTTAAAGTTATACAAAATATTTTTTGAATTTTCAAAATTGTTCAAATTATGTAAAATGGTCTATTACTGTTCATGCTGTTGCAGATTCTATTTTTTGAGTTTTTGAAGGGCCAAATGAATTTCTTTTTGCTTGAAATTTTCATAATATAACACATCATAAGCTTTCTGTAACCATCAAGTTTGTATAAATTGCAATTATGTAGCCTAAAATATAATTTTTTTAAGTTTGGTGTCTAATATGGCACTTTGGGGCAATTCGGGTTACGTGAATTACTTAAGCAATAAGAGTGTATTTTATGATCAAATGGATTAAAATAAACTTTTTTAGGATGATTATGAGGGAAGAAATAAACAATATCAAATTTTGACCCTTATAGCTCTGATTGGTATATAAACGGACCAAAATTTGCCACTAAAAGTATATGGTGATTGTATAATTAGTTGCTAATGCATATAATTAGTATAAGTGTAACTGAATCTAGATATGACATATATCATGCCTCTTAATATTCTATCCAATAACTAGACTATTTCAAGAAGCGTAAGAGAAAAATGTGTTAGCATTAAGAATCAAAGGCTACTAGTAATGGTTAGAATCTAGGTTAACTAAAGAAACTAGTTGAAGAAAACTAGCCGAAAGATAAGTAGTCAATGAAGAATGCTAGCTAAGACCTTAAGCACCAATTGAAAACCCATAACCTATGTAATAGAACAATGATAAAATAAGACATGGATATGCTAGATAGGTGACCTTGGAAGGCAATTAAGCAACATAATCTTCAGCAGTAGGCCACGACATGAATAAGAACATAAAAGAAAAGAGAATGGCCAAGTGGGGAACATGTATGTGGTTGTTATTTCTTGTAGTGAAACTAAATCTAAAAAAATTACTAGCAAGTGCATCAATTGCTCAAGTAATGTAAAATATATTTGAGTCCAAGCATTGATTCCGTATGAAGTTATGGAATGATGCAAGAGTTTTATATAAAGAAAATAAATGGAAATAAAAACACCTAAATATATGTACACTTAAACTATAATACATGTAATATTCCATGTGCTTGGTGTAATACTTTAATCTCTTTGCCCTTAGATAATTGCTACATAGATTATCTTAACATATACTAAGCATGTGGCTATGCATTTGCAAGGGATCATGCACTTTTATCCATACTTATTTTCCTAGTTGGAAAGCCATATACATGATTCATGGCTTTGGGGGTCATATGAATTCATTAATATCATTTTTTATCCATAACATATCTATTCAAGTTATAAAAATCACAATTCATCTCATGTATCTCAGGTTTAAACCATATATCAAAAAAATCAAGTTTTACTCTCGGGTTAGCATGTTTAAATTTCTAATATGACTTTGAAAATTCATAACTAATTTTAAAAAAATAAAAATCATACATATAATAGTTTTTTGGAAAGCTCTAGATGTTAATAATGACTAAAAATAATTATATACCAATGCAATGGCATTTAAATCTCAAAAATTGATGAAGCAATACCAAAGGTCAAACTACATTACTAATATTGTCATGCTATTTCAAAATTTTAGTTTTCCCTCTATAAAGCTCCAAATGAGGTTCTCTTAGTGGATATGAAAATATTATGATGTCTAATTTATGCTTATAAAATTATATAAGCATTGGACTTCATTTGGCCCTTGTGTGATATAGAGAAGCAAATTGACCATATGAACAGTGCATATATCATTTCTGCATAATTTGGGCAACTTTGAAAAATCATAACAAATCCTATAGAGCTCTAAATTGAGTGTTCTTTAACTTTATAAAATTATTTAGATGAGACCTACTTGCTAGCCAAATTTCATGAAAAAAATTATTCATTTGGTCAAACTTTGGTTCAGTAAACATAATAGTCACTTTTGAAGTCCAATTTGGCATCTCAAGGCACCAAAAAGCTTTCTTCTCATCCTAAAGCCATTTAGGCACATCCAAAAGCATATTACAACATATAAAAACATACCAAATGATCCAAATTATCATGGAGCTCATTCTTAGCTTACCACTTGCATTCATACACATAGACATAAAAGCAAATGAGCGACAAAAACTCACATTCTCATTCATTTGACTTTCACATTGATGCATACATCATATTTGTATACATTTAAACTTGTTCAAATGGATACATCTCATATAAATCACATGGATATACTTCTTAACATTAATATGCTATAAAATTATCTATTATTTTACTTATTTGTCAAAGTGTCATGTTTCAAGACTTTTGACCTCTATTCTTTGGTCCACTTAGCTCACCTAGACATAATTAGGCATATGGAGGGGAAAAGTGATATTCAAAGACTCTCAATAGCTCTTTACCCTTTCAAACATACATAATGGATGCTAAAACATGTCAAAGAATGCGTGCATGTCATACAAACTTCTCATGAACATACATAAAATATTTTTAGTCATGTGAGCTCATACATATCAAACATAGGCTTTCAAGGGCATTGGTCTAACCTCACCTAACTTTTTTAAAGACTTTTGGATTTGTCTCATCCACTTTCAAGGGAATTTTGACTAAGTCTTACTCTTATTGAGACTTTTAGCTTTGTCTCACCCAATCCTAAGGACTTTAGGCTCATCCTCACCCATGCTAAGAGACTTTTAGCTTAACCATCCCCATTCAAACCAAAACACATTCATAAACTCATTTGAAGATACATAATGGCACCATAGCAAGCAAGCAATGGCTAAAAGCACATTATATAGTTCAAACATACACACAAGTACTTAAAGACAAGCACACATCCAAGTCATGCATTTGAAAAAAGGTTAGAGAGCTACCTTGAAACAAGAACATCACACTTTTCTCTTGAACTTGTCTTTCCCTTTTCGGCCAAGCTCATAGAATTAGGTGGCACTTGATTCTCTTGGCTTGGACATATCAAATGAATCATCAATCACTCATCAGAACAAGCTTTAGCCTTATGCAAGCACTATGCAAAGTTACTTTCTCATATGGCTCCAATATGTCTCCATACAAGGCATAATGAAGCAACTATTAGAATTCAGGATCTTGGCTCCATTTTCTCCTTCAATCTAAGTCTCTTGACTCCATTTAGACTCCTTTAAGTCATTACAAATTCATTTTAAGGAGCCTAGCTATAAGTTTCTTTTTTATGTCTTATTATGGAGCCTACACCTTCATCTCACAAACCAAGGCTTCTAAATTTTTTTTCAAGGCTTCCTTTGATGTTCCTCTATCATATCTAATACCATTCTAGGCTTAGAACAATTTAAAATACTCCCTAGGTGGCCAGACCTCCTTTAGCCAAGACACTAGCATCCTCAGTACACCTATGAAGTTTGTTTCATTCTCTTTAGGGAATTGCCACATAGGAGACTTCTTAGGTGTCTTGAGAACTCATTCATACTCTTAAGCAACCTCAATTATCATTGGAAAGTCTCCTACCCATTAAGATGCAACAAAAGCCCTAACTTTGCTAACTTGTTTTCTAATGCATCTTAATTGGATTTCTTTACATATTCTTGTTCCTCACACTCTAAAACCTATGTTTCTTCCTTGGTTGGGTCAGAATGCATCTCTTCTTGGATGGGCTCTAGATGGGATGAAATGGTCATGGGAGAAACAACTAAGAAGAAGTAAGATAAGCCATGATAATTACCTTGTTTTAAGACTTTTTCAAGGGCTCTTTCATTACTTCAAGCTTCTCCTTGAAATTCTAAGTTCTCTCCTTTAGACCAATCCCAAAACCACCCCATATGAAAACCATAGGAAGGAAGAAGAGAAGGAGAGAAATAACATTAAGGAAGGAAGGAGCATGAAAAACTATACATTTTCTTACCTTTTTGTAAGTTTTTCCTTCCCCCTTTGCTCCTTTCTTGGACACCTCATAGAGCTGGTCTCTCCTCTGGTCCTAGGTAGAAGCAAAGTTAGTTAAGTGGAGAGGAGAGGGTCGACATGTAATATAAGTTGAAGGCTTCTTAAATTCTTCTTTAAAAATCCCATTTATGTCCCTTTTTCTTGGCTTTTTCATTTTAGGCTTATTTTAACTCCTTTTTTAGAACTATCTTTTCCATCATAAAATTTAGATTCTCTAACTTATAAAATGCCTTTGGAATCACTCAAATTAGATCTAAAATATTCTCAAATGAAAAAGGTCAAAGTTCATATCAACCGTCATTCTAAAACGTAAATCGAAGCGGTTTTAATTGTTCTAAAGGTTTCTATGGTTTTTAGGGCTTCTAAAAGCCTCAGGAAACTCATTTTTTCCATTTAAAAATTCTTCTTTTATGTTTTCTAAAAAGTGTCCAAAATTATAAAAATACCACTATATTTTTGACAATTTTATTGAAATACTCCAGCTCTAGTTTTCAAGTATCTTAAGCCTTAAATCCTCATTTTTCATTATTTAGGATTTTCTCTTTAATTTATTTGGCCTCAAATATTTCTATTTAGGGGACTTCCTTTTATATCTAGTGAGTTGCATATGTTTATGGAAAAATCGGATGTTACACTTGGTTGCTAGTGACTGACATGTGCAAAGTGTTAGTGAAGCGAGAAAAAAAAAAAAAGAAATTGAAAGACTAAAGACCAAGACACAAAGTGTAAAAGACTCAAAAGTTAGACTTCATAGTTACAATTGATATTAAAGATATGACCACACTCAATACCAAAGTCTATCATTATGTGCTAGTGAGTTCCTAAGTTGTTAAATGTGCCTCACAATTATCAACCTATCTTATTAATAACATTCCCTAAGATATCCCTCAAAATCTACCTAAATTTAATTATTAATTAGACACATTGGATATTAATAAACTTATGGAGTAATCAAGTGGTTAGATCTACCTCATAATTACTTAATGCTCAACTAAACCATTGCTATGCTCCATTAAACACCATGTAGGCATTATCATAAGAATGATACACCACCACAGAAATAGGTTTTGTTGTCGCACATTCATGGGCGGTTCATGTAAAACCGCTAACAAAGTTAAGTATAGTTGGCAATTTATAATAACCGCCAACAAAAACAACAAAAATATATAAGGGAAATGTTGGTAACAAAAAGAAAATTCAGACCACTCTTTGTTGGCAATTCCTAAGAACCGCCAACAAAATTTGTACTTTGTTGGCGATTCTTAAGAACTGCCAACAAAGAGGAAAATGTTGGTGATTCCTATTGAATCACAAACATTAATCATGCTTTTATTAGTGGTTCCTACTGAACTGCCAACAAAAACTTGAGTTCTCTAAGGTTCTCAGAGGCCCTGAAAATCATGGAAAGCCTCGGGACAGCTAAAGCCCCTCCAATGGATGTTTTTCAACATCAGTGTGCTCAAACTTTCACTAATTCATTCGGAAAGGTTTTAACTCTGAATTGAGTAATTCCAAAGACATTTTATTAAATTGAAAATCTAAATTCCATAATGGAAAAGACAGTTCTAAAAAAGGAGCTAAAACGAAAGAAAAACAAAAATGCCAAGAACGAAGGGAAAAATAGGAATTTTTGAAAAATGTAACTTTCTCCCACCTATATATATGATGCACCCTTCTTCTCCCTTTATTATGCACAACCATGTTCTGCCCAAAACTAGAGGAAAACCCTAGGGGATGAGGCACATAAGAAGAGGAAGAAAAGGAGGAGAAATTCAAGGTAGAAAGGTATGGATTTTCATGATTTTTCATGCTTTCTTCATTCCAAACCTCTTCTCCTCCATTCTCCTTTGTTTCCTATGATTAAAATAAAGTTTACAAATCTAATTTAAGGGATAAACTTAGGGGAGATTTCAGATGTGAAGAGAGGAGCTTGGAGAAAGCAAGATTCAAGTGAGAAAAAGAAAGGAAGGGAATTTCAAGAGAAAAAATGTGATTGTGTACAAGGTAGCTCTCTCCACCTTCTCTCATACATGGATGTGTGCTTAGTTTGTCTTAGAATGTGTGTCTGCATATTTTCAAGTCATGAAAAGTATGATAGCATGATTTTATATGCCATGATTTCATGATGACATATTATGTTTCTAAATAATGTTATGATGTGTGCTTGTGTTTGCATGAGTGTGGTGAGGCCAAGAACCCTTAGCTGTGGTGAGGATGAGCCAAGGACCCTTGAAATTAGTTAAGACAAAGTAAAGAGTCTCCTAAAAGCAAAGTGGGGTCCCAAGAGCATGGTTTAGTCTAAGAATTTTTTAAAGAATGGATGAGGCAAGTCCAATATCCACAAGAAATTAAGTGAGGCCAATCCATTTGCTTGGCAAGCCTTTGTATGCTATCTGTGACTTTTTCAAATGCTAAGAATGCTCCTTAAATGATTGCACATGTCCACATGCCATGCATGCATTTATGAGACTTGTTTGCATCCATTACATATGATTGAATGGGAGATGAGCTATTGGGATTCTTTGAATCTCATTCCATCCTCTCCAATATTCTAACATGCTAAGTGGATCAAGTGGACAAGGTAATGGAAGCCAACCACCTTGAAGAAGAGAGCTTGACAACATAATGCATGGTTTTGATTCTGTAAGGCCATATGTATGTCAAATTATGTAACCCACTATTTTGTATGGTCTATGACCTCTTAAGTATATGTAATTATGATAATATGTCATGTATAAATGAGAGAATATGTCATGTAGCCATTACAATGTGAATTGAGTATATGATGGCAAACTAGCTTCATTGATGATATTATGCAATTGTGTGTAAGTAGGGATGAGATGGCCAAAATGAGATGCATGAGGGTTGGGACCATTTGGGTAGCTTATACAAGTCCTAATTATACTTTTAGACTTACTCAAGATGCGCTAAACCCTAACGAAAACCATTTGGACATTTTGGTATCCTTTATGGAGCTAAAATTGACCAATTTAGAACCCTATGTCACTTTTTGACCAAATGAGCTCTTCTTAATCTAAGATTTGGTATGAAATTAGAGCTTTTTGAGAGATTTTTGAAAAGCTAAAGAACATAATTTTTGAAGGTCTAGAGAATATTTGATGAATTTTTAAAGTTGAAAATTTTTTTGGTTTTGGTCATGTCACTGTTCATACTAGTCTAAAAATGAAATATGTCACACAAGGCCTAAATGATGTCAAATTGCCATGAAATTTTATACAAAAAAACTAGACATTCCTAATGACTTGTACCAACTAGAAGCACCTCATTTAGAGGTCTAGAGAGGGAGATATTAATTTTAAAAAAATCTGCCCAGTATTAAGAGTTTTACCCAACCTCAGTTATTGTTCCATTGAATTTCGAGGTCTGAGCTGCCTGAACTAGTATGGAATTATTTTTTCCCTCTAGCTAACATTCATAGCTTTCTAAATTAGTATTATTCACATGGATTGGATGTTTTTAGAATTAATTGGACATTTTTGAAATTTGTTATAGAAATCTATTATGGCACCAGTAGACAGTTTGACCTCTGGATCTTTTTGGATGTCAAACATCCTCTGTGATGGATGTTATGATATGAACATATTTTTAGTATGAATTAGACATCCGTATATTTTTAGAATAGCCAAGAATATATGATTTCAATTTTTTTATAATTAGTTATGATTTTTCAAAGTTTGGATAGAAAAGGGGCAAATTCTGGCCGAAATTTAATATGCCTATTTTAAGCTTTCCTTTGAGTTTCTTGAAATGTAGGCCACTTTTTATGATGTAAATGAGTTGTATTTATATAATTGAATATGATAATATGATGTATAAGCTCACATGGTCCATATAACATCGAATGAAATTTTTATACACGATGTAACGCAAGAAAATGCCTTATTTAAATTCACTTTTCTTGCTCTTTCATGGAATCTATGAATGTAAAGCATGGGAATGATGTGAAAATAGCTAGAAATATATGGTGTTATAAGGAATGCACATGCAGTATTCATGGATTACATGAGCAGAGTGTTTAGGCCATATCTAGACAAATTTGTGGTTGTCTTCATAGATGACATCCTCATTTATTCCAAGAGTAAAGAAAAATATGAGCAACCCTAAGATTAGCCCTAAAGACTCTGAGAGAGAGATAGTTATATGCTAAACTTAGTAAATGTGAGTTTTGACTCACTGAAGTTCAATTCTTAGGCTACGTGATATCCCAGGTAGGGGTCGCAGTAGATCCCCATAAGGTAGAAGCAATATTACAATGGGAGAGATCTAGGACAATAACAAAGATTAGGAGCTTCCTAGGTTTAGCAAGTTATTAGAGGAGGTTCATTCAAGCCTTCTCGCTAATAGCAATGACACTAACTAGGCTCACTAAAAAGAATGTACCATTTATATGGGATGAGAAATGTGAGCAAAGTTTTCAGGAACTGAAGCATAGATTAACCACCGCCCTAGTCATAATACTTCCTGATCCGAGAGAAGCTTTCATAGTCTATAGTGATGCCTCAAAGAAAGGGTTAGAATGTGTGCTTATCTAGGGAGGCAAAGTGGTAGCTTATGCTTTTAGATAGACGAAACCACATTAGGAAAACTATCCCACTCATGACTTAGAGCTAGTAGTAGTGGTGTTTGCTCTTAAGATACGGAGACACTACTTATATAAAGCAGCCATAGAAATTTACAGTGACCATAAAAACCTTATTTATTTGAGCAAAAAAAGTTGAACATGAGATAGAGAAGATGGTTAGAATTCCTAAAAGATTATGACTTTACATTGAAATACCATCCCGATAAAGCTAATATAGTAGCTGATGCCTTAAGTAGAAAATTCATTCATATGCCCCACATAATGATTAAAGAGCAGAAGTTGATTGAGAGGTTTAGAGATATGAATCTCTCTTGTGAGGTATATTCGGGAAAATTGTTAGTAAGTGAGATTCGAATAAAAAATGACCTAAGAAATCATATTAGGGATGCTTAGCAAAAAAATGATTATGCAAGCAAAATAAGAACCCAAATATCCCAAGGTGGCATGGTAGACTTTAATTTGTTTGAGGATGGCATAATGAGATATAGGGATAGGCTATATGTTCTTAGAAAGTCAAAATTGAGGGAAAAGATACTAGAAGAGGCATATAAGAGTAAGTATACTATTTATCCAGACAATTATAAAATGTACTACGATTTAAAGAAAATGTTTTGCTAGCCTGGGATGAAAATAGATATAGTGAGGTTGCTTGGTATGTCGAAAGTCATGATAGAACACCAAAAGCCAGTTAGGTTACTTTAACCCCTAGATATCTCTGAGTGGAAATATGATAGCATAGCTATGGACTTTGTTATAAGATTACTCAGGACATCATCGGGGTATGATGCCATATGGGTGATAGTGGATAGGTTAACCAAATCAACACACTTTCTAGCAATGAAAGCCACTTACACCCTGAATAGATTAGCCCAACTGTACATCAAGGAGATAGTGATGTGATAGGGTGTATCTACGAGCATAATGTCATAAAGAGATCTCATATTCACATCAAATTTTTGGAGATCTTACAGGATACCCTAGAGACTAGATTAAGATTCAGTACGACCTATCACCCTCAGACAGATGGTCAAATAGAGAAAACTATACAAACCTTAGAAAATATGTTGATGGCTTATGTCTTAGAATTAAAAGGGAACTGGGATACCTATTTTCCTCAAGCAGAGTTTACTTACAATAACAGTTATCATGCTAGTATATAAATGGCACCGTATAAGGCATTATATAGGAGGAAGTATATGTCCCCAATATGTTGGCTTGAGCTTGAAAAAAGGAGCCTTATAAGCCTAGAGTTACTAGACCAAATCTTTAGATAGATAGAAACTATTAAGAAGAAACTCTTAATGGCACAGAGTAGATAAAAGAGCTATGTAGATAAGAGAAGGAGACTGTTAGAGTTTGAGATTGAGAGTAGCTCCAGTCATAGGGATAAGTAGGTCCATTAAAAGTAGAAAGCTCAATCCAAAATATATTGGTCCATTCTAAATTCTTGATAAAGTTGGACCTGTGGCCTACAAACTTACTTTTCCCCTAAACCTAAGCCAGATATACAATGTATTCCATGTATCCCAGCTTAAGAAATACTAGCCTGACCCCTCACATGTCATAAAATATGAAAATGTATAATTACAAGACAATCTATCTTATGTAGTATCACTAAATCATATCGTGGATGCTAGATTTAAGCAGTTACAGAACAAAACGATACCACTACTAAAAGTGGTTTAAAAGGGGCTATCTCCTGAGGAAGCCACCTAGGAGCTAGAAGAAGAGATGAGAAAGAAGCATCCAGAGCTATTTTCATCAGGGATGTATCTAAATTTTAGGATAAAATTTTATTTAAGAGGGGTAGAAATGTAACACCCAGTCTCTGTAAAAAAGACAAAAATAGGCTAAATATAAAAAAAAAAGTCCCCTAATATGAATCAGTTAAGGCCAAGTAAAATTTGCATAAAATTATAAATATTAGAAAATGGGGAATCAAGGCGTAAGATGCCCAAAAACTAGGGCCAGAATGGCCAAAGAAATTCTTGATGAAATGTAGTAGCATTTTCATAATTTTGAGCAACTTTTAGAAAACTCAAAGGAGGGATTTTTAAATGGAAAAATTGAGTTTCCTAGGATTCTTAGAGGTCCAAAAGACTAAAGGAACCTTTAGGACAGTTAAAACCCCTTCGATTTATGTTTTAAAACTTCGATGACCAGAACTTTGTCCTTTTCATTTGAGAAGGTTTTAAACTTGATTTGAGTGATTTCAAAAGCTATTTATAGGTTAAAGAACCTAAAGTTTATAATGGAAAATATGGTTTTCAAAAAGGAGTTGAAATGAGCCTTAAATGAAAAGCTAAGAATGAAGGATAAAATTAGCATTTTAAAAGGTTCCTTAAGAATCCCTAGCTATATATAGGTGGTGCCCCACTTATCCATCACATTTGGCTTACTTAAATTTTGTCCAAGACCAACAAGAAGTTTTGGAAAAAGTGGCACATAAGGAGGAGCATCAAGGGAGGAGAAAAACCTAAGAAAAGGTAAGGAAAATCAAGGAATTTCTTGTTCCTTCCTTCCTTGACCTTGCTCTCCTTCTTCTCCTCTTTCTTTCCATGGTTTTGATACATGTTTTGGATCTGTTTTGAGTCCTATTCAGAGGGGAGGAGTTTGAAATTTCAAGAAGGAGTGAAGACAAGGGAAAAAGCTCTTGAAAAGACTAAGGAATCAAGGTATTTCCATGGCTTTCCTTGCTTCTTCCTTCTTGGTTTTCCATAGTTCATTTTTGGCCTCATATAGAACAAGTAAGAGGGAGCAAAATCTGATCCAAACCAAGCATGAAACCTAGGCTTTTAAGGGTGAGGAACAAGTAGATGCAAAGAGATTCCAAAAAGAACCATTAGTTTTCAAGTTTCCAAAACCTAGGGTTTCCTTTGCACCTTAGTATGTATAAAGCTTTCTAGTGATATTTCTAATTATCTATAAGTATATAGGGGTTTTTTAGATGCCAAGAAAGCCTCACATGTGTCACTTCTATAAGAAAACAAAGCTAGCTTCATGGGTCCAAACCTAGCATATGTCTTCGCCAAGCTTGGTTTTGTGCCTAAGGAAAGTTTTAAAATTCTTCTAAAGGTACAAAAGGGACTAAACATGATAAGAGAACATCAAAGAAAGGCTTGAAAAAATTTTAGAAACCTTGGTTAGTGTGATGGAAGTGTATGCTCCATAATAAAGCTTAAAGAAGCAACTTAGGTCTAGGCTCTTCAAAATGAAATTATAATGACTCAAAGAGGCTTAAATGGGATCAAGAGACCTAGATGGAAGGAGAAAGCCAAGGCCTTAAATGTTAGCACTTGCTTCATTAGGTCTTATATGACACCATTATGCAACCATAGAATAAAGTGAGCTTCCATAGTGAGTGAGTGATGATAAAACTTACTTCCATGATGTAATTGTGTCCTATTTAATGTGTTTAGGCCAAGAGAACCAAGTCCCATCTCATTGCAAGTGCATAGCCAAAAAGGGGGAGGAATACCTAAGGAAAAAATGTTGAACTCTAACTTCAAGGTAGCTCTCTCTTCTTTCTCTCATGCATTGTGGATGTTTATCTTGTCTTGAATGTGTGTGTGTATCTTTTAAGCTATGAAAGAGGTCTTATCATGTATCTATATGCCATGGTACCATAAAAGCTTTGTTATGTACTTGAATGATGTTTTATGAACATGTTTGGCTTGCTTAAGTGTGGTGAATCCAGAAGTCCCTTAGCAATGGTGAGGATGAGCCAAACCCCCCTAAGAATGGGTAAGATAAGCTAAAAGTCTTTAAAGAGTGAGGCTTAGTCAAAAATCCCTTAAGAAAATGGGTGAGGCAAGTCCAAAATTCCCAAAGAGAATGGATGAGGCTAAACCACTTGTTTGGCAAGCCTATGTATACTTTGTGTGACCTCTTAAATGCAAGAAATGTTTCATGAATGATTATGCATTCCATGTTATCCATGTATACATTTGTAGACTTGTATTTGCATCTTTTATGTATAGTTGAAAGGGAGAAGGGCTATTGAGATTCCTAGAATCTCATTCCTTTTTCCCCATTGTCTAAAATGACTAGGTGGACCAAATGAGCCAAAGAATGGGAACCACCAAGCTTGAAGAAGAGAGTTTGACAACAAAGTGTGTGAAAATATCCATTTTGTAGCCATGAGTGGCATATGATGTAATCCAATGTTGCATGCAATGTATGAGCCCATGAACACTTGTAAATATATGGATATATTATGTATGTATGAGATTTGATATCATATGTATGATATAGCAATTTTTGGGCATTGAATGGCAAGATGAAGCATATGTATTCTTGTGTATACCTTGGGATGAGAGTGTGAGTTTGTGAAATCTGATTTTGTGAACCTTTGAGACAAGTTTAATAGACCATTTTAGTGCTTTCCCACATGCTTAAGTGGCCACGGATGTCTTAGAAGACTATGTGAACAATTTGGGACCTTTAGAAGGCACCAAATTGGCTATTTTGGAACCCCATATCAAGATCTGACCAAATGAATGAATTTACCCATAAAATTTGGCACATATATAGATCTCAGCTAGATCTATTTGGAAAGCTAAAGACTAGATTATTTGAAGATCTATGGAATTAATTATGATTTTTCAAAGTTGTCAAATTTTAGTTATTCTAGTATGGTTACTGTTCATATAGTCAGTTTCTTCTTCTGTATTATTCGAGAGTCAAATAGTGTTCAATGCTCATGAAATTTTACAAACATAAACTAGACATGATAAGATTTCTATATAATTGAGATCACCCTAACTGAACATTGAAGCATGGAGATATGAATTTTTGAAGTTATGTGATAGTACCAATAGTGCCAAGCAACCTTGGTTATTGTTCCATTGATTTCCATGGACTAGACGTCCATGTTGTGGTCTTGATTTATTTTTATCATAAATTGAACATATGTATCATTTTAGGATGGTATAGTGTGCTTGATTTTTATTTTTATAGAATTACTTATGATTTTTCAAAATTCATGCCAGAAAGCTAGACCATGAACCCAAGGCTGCATATGTAATTTTTATGTATATGCTTCATGAGCTCAAGTTTCTAGCCATTTTTTTAGATGATTTTGAGTTGCATTTATGTATTTAAATATGAGAATGAGATAGATGAGTTCATGGTCCACGAGACACAAAATGAAAAATTTATCCACAACGTAATGCAATTTAATTGAATATTTTAATGGCTTTTCCTTGGGAACTTTGTGTAATATAAGCAAATGAGTCTAGTAATGATGTGAGATGACCCTAATCATTATGGTGTTGTAGAAAAGGTATGGGTTGGAAATGTATGTCTACCAATCGTTTGTCTAGGGAATATGAGGATGGAGTAAAAGAATTTATTAGGTTTGCAGTTGAGCATACAAAAGACTCTAGTAAAATTATATGCCCTTGTTTGAATTGCTACCATGTGAAGCAAATTAGTGCAGTTGAGTTGGAAGATCATTTAGTGTGTAATGGGATTAACCAAAGTTATACATGTTGGACAAAGCATAGCGAGACAAAGGATGAGCATAGTAACTAAGAGTATAGTATGAGTTGTGCCTCATATGATTTCGACACAGGTACATACAAGGCTGATTGTCTTGAAGAGATCAAAAATATGATTAAAATGAATCTTCAGGATTATCTTGAAATGATTGAGAGGTTTAAAAGTGATGTAGAAAAACCATTGTATTTTGGTTATACTAAATTCACAAGATTGCCAGTGGTGTTGATGTTGTACAACTTGAAAGTAGGAAATGGATGGAGTGATAAAAGTTTTATAGAATTGCTTACATTTTTGAAAGATATACTACCAAAGGATAATGAGCTTCATAGTCGAACATATGAGGTTAACAAATGTTATGCTCTATTGGCATGAGTTATAAGATGATACATGCTTATCCTAATAATTTCATTTTATTTCAAAATGCATATGCATCATTAGGGAAGTGTCTGAAATGTAATACCTCAAGATATAAAAAGAAAAAATCAAGTCCAGTGAAGGTGATATGGTATTTTCCTATCATACTTAGATTCAGACACATGTACAATAGTGCAAAAAATGTGAAAAACACTTGATATGGCATGTGAATGAAAGGATTCGAGATGGAAAGCTTTAACATCCTGTAGATTCTCTTCAATGAAAAAAAATTAATCATGAGTACCCTAACTTTGAGCAAAAAGACTGAAATCTACACCTTGCATTAGTTACCGATGGAATGAACTTGTACATTGTCCAAAGTAGTACCCATAGTACATAGCCAATGATTTTGGTGATTTATAACCTATCTCTATGGCTATGCATGAAGCGTAAGTATATAATATTGTCTATGCTAATTTCTTGGCTCAAGCAATATGGAAATGATATTGATGTCTACTTGACTCCTCTAATTGAAGGTTTGAAGCTAATGTGGGAGATGGGAGTTGAGGTATATGACGGGTATAGGGAGGAGAGATTCAACTTGAAAGCTATGTTGTTTAGGACAATCAATGATTTTCCAATGTATGGCTATTTGTTAGGATACAGTATCAAAGGACGTTGCACATGCCCTGTTTGTAAGGAAGGTACACATTCCATATGGTTGGAACATTGTATAAAGAATGTCTTCCTAAGGTATCATAGATTTTTTCCTTTAAGACATCATTACCAATGGTAAAGAAAAGCTTTCAATTTGATGACAAAGGAAGATAGTGCATCTTTGCCATTGACTGGTGAGCAACTATATGAAAAGGTAAAAGATTTGGATAACAATTTTGGGAAACCTTTTGTAGAGCACTTTGGGACAAGTGGGTGAAAGAAAAGGTCTATTTCCTTTGAATTAGAAGTCCTTGTATGTGAGGCATTTCCTTGATGTGATGCACATTGAGAAAAATATATGTGAAAGTGTAATTGGTATGTTACTCAATATGTTAGGAAAGACCAAAGATGGTATCAAGGTGAGGTTAGACTTAGTTACTTTGAGAATAAGAGGAGAATTAGCACTGATGAAGGAGGGACATCGTACTTATCTGCATCTAATAGTGCATACTTTATCTAGGAAAGAAAATTTCTTTTTGTGAATTTCTTGACAAAGTTAAGGTTTCAAAGGGGTATTCTTCAAACATTAAAAAACTTGTATCAGTGAAAGATCTGAAGTTAAAGGGTTTTAAGTCTCATGGTAGTCATGTTCTAATAGAACATTGGATTTCGATGACTTTATGTTCCATTTTGCCCAAAAAGGTGTGAGGGACAATCACTAAACTATATTTCTTATTTAAGTCCATTTGTAGTAAAATGATTGACCTTGTAAAATTGCCAACATTGTACAGATAAATTTTGTTGACTTTGTGTGAACTTAAGACATATTTCTTGCCTTCGTTCTTTGACATGATGGTTCACCTAACTGTTCAATTGGTTAGGGAGAGATAGATATGTCGCCCAACTTATTTGAGATGGATGTATCCAATTAAGCATTACATGAAGATATTAAAAGGGTATGTTAAAAATCAAAGTCAATCAAAGGGTTGCATTGTTGAATGGTACATAGTCGAAGTAGCTATTGAATTCTGTACCGAATACCTATCTAATGTCAATAATACTGGGCTTCTGATATCTCAACACATGGGAAGAATTGCTAGGAAAGGGATTATGGGAAATGAATAGTTAGTATCATAAGTACAGAGTGGGAGTAAGCACATATCTATGTTCTACACAACTCTGATGAGGTTGAGCCATATGTGTGGAAGCACAAGAAGATACTTAGAAGCTTGAACCCTAATAAGAATGAAAGTTGGATATCAAAAGAACATTACTGGATTTTTATAGATTGGCTTATAAATCATATTTTCTTAGAGTTAGATGTAAATCTAGGTGCAATTTCTGAAAAATTGATATGGTTAGCAAGAGGTCCAAGCCTACATGTCCTCTCTTACACTAGTTATCTCATCAACAACTACACTTTCTATACAAAAGTGTAGGATGATCGGAGTATAATCCAAAATAGTGGTGTAACCCTTATAGTTCAGTCTATGCATATTTCTAGTATTAAAGACAAAAACCCTATCTATGTAAACATGTCATACTTTAGGATAATTGAATGCATATGGGAGTTGAACAACGTTTTGTTTCAAATGCCAGTCTTTGGTTGTAAATGGGTTGATAACAAGAATGGCCTTCAGATGAATGAGTCAAGGTTTATCCAAGTGGATCTTAATAAAGTGGGGTATAAAGATAAGCCTTTTATTTTTGCATCCCAAGTTCAACAAGTGTTCTATGTCCCCGATCCTGATAGTAAGAAGTGGTCTATTGTTCTGTTGACAAACAATATGAATGAGGACAAAGATGATGTTCAATATGGTTTGGATACCGATGTTAAGGATGATCCTTTTTGGGGGACATCGCTTGAAAGTGATTCCACTAAAGATGATGCCCTGTATATGAGAGATGATCATAAAGAGGGTATTTGGATTTTAAAGAAGGGGCAAAGAAGTCTAAATCTGACAAGAAAAAGGAAAAGATTGTCTTAAATATGTATGCTTCATTTTATTCTTTAATTTCTTTATATGTCTCCTTGAATTTTTTAAATATTTTTTCTTTTAATATTTGAATTTTGCTTATTCTTCTAACATATATTTGAATTTCATTATAGGTGAATGGCTTCTCTAGGTGGTTATGACAGTGCTCTAGATGATGTGATGAAGGAGATAAACTAAATTAAACGAGGTTTAACCATTCTAAAAAAGGTAACCTATGCAAGAAGTATTGGAAAGAAATTTGAGGTTCAGTGGAATGCCAAAGGTCAACTAATTAAGAAAAATAAAAAAAAATTAATCAGATACATCAGAGTTATGGCTCATATGAATGTGCCCATCACTGTAAGTGATTGGCAAAGGGTTGACAATGCCACGAAGAATGCCATTTGGGATGAAATAGTGGTAACATATTCTACCACTTTATTTATGTTGTTTCTTATATATACATGCTCTGACAAGTTGATTATGTTGGTTTGCAAATGTTTTTTTATATTGATCAAATTTGAATTGTCACACCATGCTTTATCAGACTCTATATTCCCATATTCAAGGTGACTTTCATGTGCAACCAAAGAAAACTAAGAAAAAGGGAATAAAATATTGCATTTTCTTGCGTTACATCAAGGTATAAAATTTCATTTCACATTTCGTGGGCCCTGTGAACTCATTAATATCATTCTCTATTTATGTTCCATCTAAACATATCACAAATAATCCAAAACATTCCATAAACCACATATTAGAAGCCAAAAACCAATAATTTCACATTTTAGCCTCGAGTTAAAATTTCAGTTTTCTATTAGCAACTTTAGAAAATCATAACTAATTTTATAAAAATCAAAATCAAACAACCCATATCTTTTTGGAAATATCTAGATGTTAAATGTATATTAAAAATAATTTCAAGCCATGAAAATATCATTTGGACCATATTTAACAATAGAAAAGTGGCAAAGGTTAGGACATCCAGCATTTCTGATATAGGTTACTGATATAAATTTTAAATTTTCATAAATAATTCTAAAACAATCCAATCTAGGCAAACTATACTAATTTGGAAAGCTACAGATATTAACTAAAGAATAAAAATAAGTTCCTACTAGTTCAAATGCATTTAGACATTAAAAATTGATAGAACAATAACCAAGGCCGGTCTACGCTACTATCATTGATATGAAACTTCAAAAATTCATATCTCCCTCTATAAACATCCAATTGAGGTGCTTCTAATTGTTATAGGTCACTATAAATGTATAGTTTATCTTTATAAAAATTTATGACTATTGAACATCATTTGACTCATGAATGATAGAGGCAAAATTTTGGACCATATGAATAGTGCCACTGTCAAACTTTGCAATTTCAGCTAACTTTGGAAATTCATCAAAAATTCTATATTACTCCAAATAATATGTACTTTAGCTTCTCAAAAAGCTTTAAATGAGACCTATATGTATACCAAATTTCAGACCAAGAAGAGCTCATTTGGACAGTTTTTTTATAGTTCACAATTATGGTCAATTTTGCATCTTAAAAGACACCAATTTGGTCCAAATGGTCTTCTTTGTGTTCTAGTACCTCTTAGGCATGTTTAATAGCATAATTACAACATATATGAACTACCAAAGTGGCCTAAATCATCATGCATCTCAATTTGGTCATTCCACATCCAAGAATACATAAGCATTTACAAGTCATCAAGGTTCCAAATCTTACATTTACATTGATTTGCTAGCAAATATGGTTTTTACATCATCCATACATGCTTTTACATTTGCTCAAATGGTTACGAATCAAAAATAATATATACATAAGTACTTTGACACTCTTATAAATCAAAACTATAATAATCGTGCAAAAGTATCAAGAGATGGCCATTTATGTTTCATAGCCTCCATCCTTTGCCTCTTGAGCTCCACCTAGACAAGATAAGATTGGAGAGGGAGGGGGTAAGATTCATGGAATTTCAATAGCTTATACACCCATTCAAGGGCACATTCAAGGCATATAACATGTCAAAGGCATAAGTATGCAAGCTAACATAATCGTAAAGCATTTCAATCCACATTTCTATGTCACAAGGTCACAACAACGTCAAGAATGACCTCTAAGGACTTTTGGTTTAGTTTCATCTCATTTTTAGAACTTTTGGATTTGCCTCACCCTTGGTCTAGAGACTTTTGACTTGGCCTCACCCATCCATGAGACTTTTGGCTTTGTCTCACCCATGCCTTGAGACTTTTGGCATCTCTTTACCTACATCAAGGGACTTTTGGCATAACCTTACCCTATGAGCAATTTTCACAACCAATAACATTCAAGAAAATATATTGGTACGAATGCAACATCATAGCATCAAGTGGCATGTTCACAGGGCATAAAAGCACACATAAGCACACAATGACATATACATAACCAAGAATATAAGAAGAATGATGTGGAAAGCTACCTTGGTGAAAATCCAAACTTTACTTTGATTTATTCCTTCCTTTTCTCATTTCCACATGCATAACTAGATAGGTTTTGGTTTCCTTGGCCTAAACATCATGAATAACACTTAATTATACTCTTGAAGCAAGCCAAAGCATTGAACTTATACTTAAGAAGCACACTTTGTCCCATTAGTCTTATATTGGTTCCATTAATGATCTAATGAAGCAACTACTATAATTCAAGTTTTTGGCTCTATTCTCTTGCCATATCTAGGCCTTTTGACCTCATTTAAAGTCCTTGGAGCCATCACACACTCACTTTCACAAGCTTATGTATATGTTGCTTCATAAGACTATATTATGGAAGCTATTGCCTCATCTCCCAATCTATGGCTTCTAAACTTTTTCCAAGGATTCCTTCCATCTTTTCCCATCATATGAAGTCCCAAACTAAGCCTAGAATAAATTAAAACATCCCCTAACCTATTACTCTAGCTTTGGCCAAGCTTATGAAAGAGGAGAGAGCCCATGGGGTTTTTGATTTTTCCTTGATGGGAGACATACTTGGGAGGCTTCCTAGAAGTCTTAGGAGCCCAATTAAACGCTCACACATGGAAGGAAACTCATGTATTAAATTAGTTTTTACATTATGTTCAAGATCTCTAAACTTTCCTAACTTAAAATTCATTAGTTTTTCTTGTAATTTCTTGGCATATTCCAACTTCCTATAGCCTAAATCAATGGTTCCATGCTTGCTCTAAGTCAAAAACTCCCCCCTTTCCCTAGCTCTCAAGTTGGACAAAACACTCAAGAAGAAGCAACCAAATGGAAAGAAATTATTTTGACTCAAGCCTTCTTCAAGAGTGTTTCTTCTTGCCTTAGCCTCCTCTTTGAATCTCTAACTCTTCCCCTCTGGTTCAAGGTCAAAATAGAACCATTTCACTCATCAAAACCATCGAAAGAGAGCTTGAGAGAAGAGGAATAAGGTTTCAAGAAGAAGCTGGAAATCCTTAAGATTTCTTACTTTTTCCCTTGAATTTCTCCCTTTCTTCCTTGGCTTCTTGGTGTGTGTCTCTCTCTCTATCCCTCTTCTCTATTTTTGGACGAAGGAAAGTCAGTTAAGGAGAGGTTGGATGCATAATATAAGAAGCTTCTTGATTTATTTGTTTTAAAAATTCCATTTATGTCCCTTGTAATTGGCATTTTTGTTTTAGCTTCTTTTTAACTCTTTTTTTTAGAACCATCTTTTTCATCATAAAATTAGATTCCTAATCTTATAAATGCCTTTGGAATCACTCAAATTGGAGTTAAAACTTTCCCGAACGAGCTAGTCAAAGTTGAGGTCAATTGACATTCAAAACTACATACTGAAGGGGTTTTAACTTTCTCGGGGCTTCCCATAATTTTTAGGGCCTCTAAGAACCCTAGAAAGCTCAAAATTTTCATTTAAAAAGTCCTTCTGTGAGTTTTCCAAAAAGTGCCTATATTTACAAAAATGCCACTAGACTTTCAGCAAATTTTTTAAATCACTCCAACCCTAGTTTCTAAGCAAATCAAGACTAAAATCATCATTTTTCATTATTTTAAATTTTATTCAAATTTTATTTGGCCTTAAATTACTCATCTCAGAGAACTTTCTTTTCAAACTAACTCATTACGGTATTTTTATGATGTACCGGACATTACACGAATGAGAGTTGTACTTGGAATAGCTGGCAAGGTATTACGATTGTTCCACTACATACTCAGTGGTAGATTCTTGAGAGATGCATATGGGAACATCCTTGACCATCTCCTTGAATTATTTCAAGATATGATAACTTAGGAGGCTTGGGATACATTTACCGGTTGATGACAAGAGGAGTCTTTCCAAGTAATCATATTCTATAATATATAGTTATTCATTTTAGTATGCAACAATAGGTATTGATTAGATTATTATATCTTTTCATAGAAATTAAGTTAGGATAATTGAGAAAGAGCAAAGAATACCTAATACCCGTACAGGAAAGGCCAATCGAGATACTCAGGCCTTGAACAACAAATGGTATGTGAATATATATGTTATCTATTTATGAATATATAATATGATGCAATACTTAGACACTAGTTTTTGTCCCAATACACAAATCAAACAAGAGAGATAAGAAGTTAGCTCAGTATTCCATCACATTCTCTGGAAGGCAACTCGAGTCAATAAAGTGGGCAAAATTGACAATAACTACGTCTTTAAAGTTTAGAACAAAGTGTAAGTATTAATTGATTATTAAAAATTTCAATCAGTCTATTTCATTTTTCTACTTTTAATAACATTTTCTTCTTAATTTATATGTCACAGGATGCCTTATCACAGACCCTCCTACAAGGCAACGTGCTCCCAGCGGGTGATGATATATTGGGTAAGGCATTTGGTGTCCTGGAGCACCCTATTATGTTGGGGGTGTCGACTTTGGTGTTAGTTAAAGAGATTATTTTGGGACACAAAAGGCTAAAGTTGCATTCTTAAACTAAGGTTGCCAAGTTGAGAGAGAAGGTAGAGAGATAAGAGCAAGAGCAATTTGAGTTGACAAAGCAACTAAAGGATTAACGACGCCTTATAGAAAATTTGATCAAGATGTAGATGATGGGGATGCAAGCTTCGAGCTAAGGTCACCAAGTTAAGAGAGAAGGTGGAGAGACAAGGGCAAGAGAAATTTGAGTTGAAAAAGTAACTAGAAGATTAATGACACCTTATTGAAAATTTAATCAAAATGCAGATGATAGGGATGCAGGCAATGGAAGCCAGCCCCAACGCTAAAAATAGTTGCACACTTCCCTTGTAACATCTCCCTAAGATAATTACTTTCTTTAATTAGGTTAACAATTAAGTGCTTTCACTACTTATCAGTAATTTCTTTTGTTATGATTTGTCTTAGGTGAAATAGACTATCTATTATGGTTAGACACCCCTACTTGTTGCGTGGTTGCAAAGGGTCATATGTATAACATTGTAGGAGACACATTTCACAATGCAATATTACTCGTCAACCACGCAAGAGTAGTAGTTAATATCACTATGGCGGAGAATGTTAAATTACTTATTCCTACCAAGGATGCAAGAATAGTAGGACAAGTAATGGGGAACTTCATTGTGTGGCCCATCAATCTTATTATGGTAGCTCCATCAAGATAGGTTTGCTAGTTGACACTTCCTTTTAATTCTTTATTGATTCTAAATTAAACTGGCTCACTTTGTTACACAATCCAAGGGGAAACACCTGAAAGTGTCAGGACTTAGCAAAGAATCAATGACTACACTATCAAAGCCAAAGCCCAACCCTCAGGTTTTAAACAAATACAAATTGACTCTTAAAGCATTAGCAGAGAGGATGATAACTTAAAAATTGTAAATTTCGATAAAAAGATTTACAATAGAGAAACACGTGATGTGCTTAGAATGGAAGTAATAAATGATATCTCTAACGTGAAATAATAGGGGCCACTGCTATTAATTTATATATTAGGTTCTTCATCTACTATACATAAACCATTTTTTTTATTATGTTCATATCAATTTATCATTAATCCATTTGTTTATTTCTCTCAAGTACTTATACTATACAATCTTAATCCTTGGCAACATTATGAGGAGGTTTATCTTTATCAATCCCCATGACATTGCTGCTTTTTCTCCACAGATGCCACATAGCCAGCTTAAAAGTTAATCATAACAAGTAGTGGATTTATTTGTTGCAAGAGCCGAGAATGAGGTGTTATTCTTGACCCCTTACATGGAAGGGTGAGTCACTTAGTGCTGAACTTTTCAACTACATGTAATATCAATGTCAACTATTTAATTAGAATTTGCTAACATTGGTTAATTGTCTTAAGGGATGTGACGACCCTAATCTCATTAATTATGAAAATATAGAAAAAAAATTAAACCCTAACATGATTAGAGTCATCAATCGTTCAATTACATACTCCTATGTTCATAAAGGAATAAAAAAAATCTATTAATAGGCCTTGGATTCTATTACTCATTAGTTATGACTCACCCTAGTGACTCTAGATCATCCTTCATGATTAATCCATGGAAATCTAGGCTTTTCTAGTTAATATAACTGATTTAGCATGTTAGCCGCGGCCAATTCCCTTCTGGTTTTACCCTTTTTCATCACAAATTTCGCCGCGGCTATCGCCGCGGCGAGTTGGATCTTCGCCGCGGCCAACCTACATGGCGCCGCGGCGAAGAAGCCTCCTGGAACTTCCTCGCTCGCCTATCGATATTGGCCGCGGCCAATTTCACCTCTCGCCGCGGCCAATTCCTCTCTGGAATGCCGGGGACATTTTCTCAAAAGTTCGCCGCGGCCAATTTCCTTATTCGCCGCGGCGAATTCCTCTCTGGATGACTCCCAGTTTCCCCTTTAATATTTCGCCACGGCCAATTGATTTTTAGCCGCGGCGAATTACCCTCTGGACCACTCCCTGGGCAACTTCGCCACTATTGGCCGCGACCAACTCCATTTTAGCCGCGGCTAAAGTCCCTCTAATCCTATAACTCTAAAATTCTTGGCTCTTACTCTCCTTTCACCCTCCAAACTCATCCTAGGATCCTTCTACCTCAATTGTGGGACTCAAATGTCCTTCATTAGCCTGGTTTTAACAAGTTATGCTATCCGTACTAACTCAGAACTCAAGGGTTCATTGCTTTCCTCTAATTATCCTGTATCAGCAAATCCATTCATCGGTAATCGGTGAACTAACAATGACATGAGATCATAATCTATCAACAATCATCACTTGGCACCCAATCAATTGGGATTCATAATAATACACATCAAGGTTTCCATTTACATTAATAAACCATATCAGAGTTCAACAAAGCTCATAATAGATATCATAAGTTCATACATTAAGTACCAATTTAAAGTAAGGCCTAATCCTCAATAGGTACACATTGTATTATCAAAATTTCAGACTCCTACACTTGGCAACATGAATACAAGATGATGCTATACAATAGGGAATACAAAATTAACATCTACACTAACTAAGTCAGCCTAAGCGTAGCATTCTTCCCATATGTTGGGGCTCATGGATTTTCATCCACTTGCTTCCCCTTGTCCTTACCCGAAGAACCTTCACCTGAAATGTTAATCCCATAACACGGGGTGAGATATAAATCTCAGCAACCAAGACAATTCCATCATATAATCCAGTTTAATAACCATACATGCATGAATCAAGTCAACATTCAACATCAGATCAGCCATACCAGTAAATGAAATCATTGGGCTATCATGATTACTATCCCATACTAGCAATCATATAATCGCATGTTAAAGGCCATTAACACCGGAAGGGGTCCGTCCACGGCACCCACTCCCTATTGAGCACAACCAGGGCTCAGTGCATCTGGGGTTGATCATACTCGGTGCCCGATCGTAGCACATGCACGGGTGGCAGCCGCACCACAGCTCCACCATGGACTCACAAGGTCCATTTATCATACAACAGATAGCCAATCAATTCATTCAACAATTTCAAACCATTCAAATATAGCAAATATGAAATTAAACAGATACATGCATGGAATTAATTAAACCCTGGTTACCTCACTTGTAGACAAATTTGCAGCAGCTACCACGGGTACACAAATCTCCCTATAACCATAACATCAGATAATTACTACTCTAATCCATTATTGATAGTTATAACAAGTATCCAAAGGATTTAAATGCCATTAACTACCTAAGAACACTTACCCGGCCACCACAAACCCCAAATTCGGTTCTTAGTGTCCTAACCCAGAAATCTCATTATTCTATCCAAAAATCCTAATCAATTTCGTATAAAATCATTACCCATAATATAAATAAGCTATGGGGGTCTTAAACTAACAAAGAAAGCATCAAAAGGGGGGGTTTAAAGTCACCAAATACCAGCCCCAACCTCAACCTACGAATTTCACTAAGAAAATCCCCAAACACCCACATTTCAGATTTTGGGTAAGATGAAAATCCTCCAAATGAAAATCTAATCAGACCAAATTAAAGGAAAAGATGAGGGGATTAAGTTGTATAACTATTACCTTGGCCAAATCTTGCTCCAAATGTGAGAAAATGTGGAATTAAGTGAAGAACCCTAGCCTCTCCTCCTCACCTCCGAATTTCTCTTCTATTTTGTGTTTTGCTGAATGTGGGAGGTGGCTAGTCAGATTTTTAGGGTTTTAGTGGGTTTAAGTTGGGTCAAGGGTTGGGTCATGGGTTGCTCCAGGTCCAAGTCCAATTGGGCTTTCAGATTTTACTTGTTGGGCCAGTTTTTAAGTGTTGGGCTGCATAATTCTGTTGGGCCAGTTTTCACACATTGAGTTGATGAAGTTTAATGAGTTTTGGGCCAAACTTGAAGGGTTCAAAGGCTTGGGTCTGCACAAGGATAATTGGGCCAATTAATTGAGTCTATACAAGATAAATCTTGGGCCTCTATCTCATTAAATTAGTTTGGGTCTACTTCTAATTCATTGGGCCTCCATTAGCCTCTTATCATTATTCATTAATTTGGAACTAGGTGAAGTTTCTATCCCAAATAAATTCTTAACTCATATTAACAATTTATCTCTCTAGAATACCTATTCACTAACTTGCTCAATTATGCTTTATTAATTATCCTTAATTAATCTTAATCCATGATTAACACCTTACTTAATTTTGGGGTGTTACAAGGGACACTAGCTGTTGATCATCATCAATCCATGTGCTCTGAAAATATATTACATGGATCCTTTGCAGGGTGACCTAATGAATCGTGAGCAGATGCAAAATTCATTTAATCAGTAAGCATATGCATTTATTTTCTACATATTTCTATATAGTTGTGTGTTTTAATTTCAAAATAGTTTTTTATATTAAGTTGTTTTCCACTTGCTTGATAGAGCCATAGTGATATTCCATGCAAATCATTAGCTTAAGGTACCGAAATCAAAAACACTCGCCACGTTATTCAAATGGAACAAAATAAAAGTATTTATTAATATTCAGGCAGTTATTTAGTACAAAAAGGCTTAAGACCCAAGGAATCTTCGTTTTTAAACTGTTACGCTATTGGATTTTTTTTAATATAGAACTTTCTTTAAAAAAAGACTTCTAAAATTTGACCAAATTCTAGTCATCTAACTTTAAATTATTATTATTTTATTTTGCAGTAATTCCCAGATATATATTACAAAGAATACTCTAATGCTCAGATAGATAAATTTAGGGAAGAATAGTCTCAATACATGTTTCAACAGTGTCCATTGATTTAGTTGAAAATTACTTTTGTTAATTTCTACTGATTTTATATTGTTTTTAGTAACATTTGATTTACTGGTTGTAATTATTATTTAATTGCTTTATAATAGTTCTTCTTACTAGTTGTTTTGAGTTAATGAATAATTAATGGCTAATAAAATTGTAGAACAAAAACGAATTGAAGTGCATAAACTAGAGCTAGATTAAAAAGAAAAAGAAAAAAAAAAGTTTGTATATTTAAATTAAACTACCAACAAAAGCCTGACCTTTTGTTGGTGGTTATTGTTATAACTACCAACATAAGCAATCTTTGTTGGCAGTTGTTAAATAACCACCAACAAAGAAATACTTTTGTTGTCAATTTAAAATTACTAACAAATGGTTACCCTTTTTATTGGCCTTTGTATTGTTGGCGATTACAAACTGCCAATAAAAAAGAAAAATAACATCCAACAAAGCCTTTTCTTGGCATAGTGACAATTGTTATCATAAGCATCTAAATGTAATAATGGCCCTGCAATTGTACTACTTCCAGATTTAATTCTGTCATTGCTGTATCATCTTAAATTACCTCTATAAAATAGCTATTTTCTTGCAGTTAAGCTAAATTATAGAAACATAACCATACTCAATAATAATTGTACAAAGGCATTAAGATCTACAATTATATGGCAAGATAATAACAACAAGCAATCAATATATCATCATAACAATCCAATTAACTACATATTTCAATCACCAACGACTAAAATCCTAAATTAGTTCAACAAAACAACAAATATAAATAGAAAACAAACACTAGACTACTAGAGAAAGAGTGAGATAAAAATAAACGAAAGAAGATGTATAGATTGTTGTTCTTCTTACACTTCTTGTTTTAGCAAATTACTTCTCCTTGGCAGCAAATATGATTAATAGATAATTGTTTAGACATATTCTATGCTCTTTGCCCTCCTCTCTCAGCTAAAAGTCTCCTAAATGATTTCATCATATCTATTTAAACTCATAAGACTAAAATTCTTGCTAGTGGTTGTTGCATCACCATGATGTTATGCTATATCGACATGGCAATGAAAGCTCTGTGTCCAGGCTTGAGGCAATCACATTGCCATGATGTTGTGATATATGTGCTCTTCCAATCAACCTCTGACACTTTTCTTTATATCAATCTTGGCTTCAATGTTTGCTATACACCTCAAATCCACTAGTTTTTATTTATTTTCCTAAATATTATGAAAAATAATTATAAACTAATAAAATTTGATAATTTCTAATATCTACAACCTAACTACAAAATAAAAGAAAATTAACATATAATGCCTGAAAATACTAATAAAAGCCTATGATAAGTCCTCAAATAAACACATTAAAAAAGGTAAATTTAGGACTTATCATATGGCTGTCGAGGGAGCTATAAAATCGGAGCAAGGAACACCAAATGACACACATAAATCTTACAAGAAACTTGCATTACAATTTCTTTACATTTTTAATCATTTACTTGATTTGTTTACAACTCTATATACAACTTTATTTATCACTTTTCTACAATTTATTGTTTTTCAATTACCTTTCAACAAAGTTATAGTAAGTTTCTTTCGTAATTTTTCTGTTGTTAATCTACTTCAATTTAGAGATTTTATTATTCTCAGTTATTGAATTCTATAGGCACCATTTATACACTCTTTGCTCTCACCAATTACACACACCTAAAGGTTCTATCCTTAGCCTAACTATGTTTAAAACTTAAGGGGATCCTTCGTGTAGAAAAGTTGTGTCCCAACTTTTTATTATACTCGCAAAACAAGGACTAAAGGTTAGTTTTTGAGATCAATACCTCAGCTAAGCTTGTTTGACTAGCTACTTGATCTCCTTCAGAAAAATTATACCAACAATATTAAATTTTAAAAAGGCCCGTTAAAATTTTGTTACTAATTCGGTTCGTTGATACATTCATATAAGCACGCTATTTGGTTCAAACCTGATACAATACTTGAAAATTGGTTAAGTTGGATATCAGTTTAGCTACTTACATTGTTTAGTTCTTAGTGATTGATAACACTTCTATCATAAAGCTAAATTATAGAAGCTCAGACTTGAGTAAGAAGAAACAACCATATTTCGTTGATATGGGCAATTTCTGGACTTGTTTTTGCTGCATATCATAGCATTTATAAATCCAATCATTCAGTAATTGGATTTATTCGAATCTCAAAGCTGATAGGCCCTTTCTAAACTTCCATCACAGATTTATAAATGTGAATAAAAATCGAAAATAAAAACTATAAAAAGGATATAGCGTCGTTTCAAATAATTATGTACTTGTCATAGAACAAACATATGTAATAAGTGTGTAGTGACTTGTTAAATAAAGTATTATAAATCAGAAGAGCTTCATTAACGGCGTTGAAAAATTGAAAATCATTCTAAAACAGAGTAACTGATAATTACCAATATAAAAGGATGTTCAATCACATCTATGGCAAGCAATTCATTTGACTTGATTTGACAAGACTTTATTTTTAAAGCACATAAACAAGACTTATTTCTGAGGTGCCTATTCTTAAATTTTTTAATAAAAAATATGACATAGGCATATTTTTTATAACACAATATTATATCATTAATTCTTTAAAATAAAAATTTTCACATGTCATAATTTTATTAAAAATTTTAATAATAAATGCTTTAAATAAAAACTACACTTAAAGATTTTTTTCTTCGAGAACATATCTTGACATATATGTCCTTCTAACTTACTTATTAAAAAGATAACCGATCCCAAAGAGTTAATTTGACGGTGCTGACAAACATGAGACATGTGAGATGGACATCTTATTGTCTTCTGCCAGAATATTGAAAAAAATAAATTAAAGGTGCATACAAGTTGGCTTGAATTGCCTTCCCGCAATACCAAATTAGAGACAACCTTCACCCTTTCAGCCACTTGAGAAACTTGTGGAATTTTTCCTGAGACTGACCATCTTGTGCTGTGTTAATCATCACCGCCTCTTTTAGCTTCAAAGACCTTGCCCTTATATCTCTGTAACCAAGCAGCTGGTCCACTTTCTTCTTTATCTCCCCACTTGACACAAACCCATTTTCACCAGAGTCAAATCCCAGTCCAACCTTCCAATAATCACAAATATAAGTCTTACTAAAAATTTGGTCCCCAAAATATGGCCAACACAAGAAGGGCACACCATTACACAAACCATCCATTGTAGAGTTCCAACCACAATGGCTTACGAAACAAGCTATGGAAGGGTGATTTAGTACATTCCATTGAGGTGCCCATTCAACAATCTTGCCAAGACTTCCTTTAAACTCATATGGGTATGCTTGTTTTATACTACCAATGGTATTTGGACGAACAACCCAAAGAAAGGGCCTATCAGTGAGCTCAAGCCCAAGAGCTATTTCTTGGAACTGTTTTGAGTTAAAAACAGTGAAACTACCGAAGGCAAGGTATATTACAGAACAAGGTGGCTGCTGATCAAGCTAATTTAAGCTGGACAGATCTTCTTCCCAAAACTGTCCTAGCGATCTTTCTGTGTTGTGACCTTCAAGCAGTGGCCCAATTGGTTGGAGCTTTGGAATATATGATAATGTTCCAGGTTCAAGTTCGTAGGTGGTGTTGCAAAACCACCATTCCGTTAAATCTAGAATTTGTGTGAATTGTTTGTTATAATCGAATATGATCTTCTGAGTCTCTGCATCGCCCATAGTTGTCCAGAAAACGTGGTCTGTTTCCATGGTAGGCATACTATGAGAGAGCTTAAATGTCCTTTTTTCAATAGGAAAACCTTCAATATCAACGGAAAAAATAATGTAACGGTATATATTGCAAAGGTAAAGGATAAAAATGCATGGTATCTGGAACACTACTTTTTAAGTTTCATCTGCTCTTCATTAAGAAGTTGAAAGGATGCAATATTTATAGATAATGAGGGAAAATCATAGCTTAGTATAAATAAACCTGAGGAGAAACAAGATTATTTACTGAGACTTTTTGGTTATATAGCTTAGACATTGTTGGTCAAACTTAGTTTATTAAAACTAAATAAATCAAGCTACTCATAAGTAAACTTATAAACTTGTTGGAGGTAAACTTTACTTATACTTGAAATGCTTCATATTTGTTAAAGATTGATTAATTTATCCATTTTTAGTAAATGAATTTTCCGAATTAAAAAAAATCTCAATGAAAATTGTAAGAGGCATATATTTTATTTTCTATTCTATTTTTTAAAAAATTTCTTAGAAGTAATTTAGTTTAAGGAACTATTAAACTTCTGAAAATTTATTTTTACTTTTCTTTTTAATATTTGTTAAGCAAGCTATGAATTGAAAAAAAGATAAATTATATATATATATATATTCTTTCTTGAGATTTGTCATTGTCACATTTGTACCCTCCCTCAACTTTATTAATAAGATAACAAGATATTTACTTTCCATTACGTACGTTGATCTCCCATTTAGTTGTCATTGTCACATTTGTACCCTCCCTCAACTTTATTAATAAGAATAAGATAACTAGATATTTACTTTCCATTACGTACGTGGATCTCCCATTTAGTTCGCTAACAGTGTAGCATTCCTCAGATTTTGAGACGAGAGAGAATTCAAATGTAAAATGCAGATATATATATATATATATATAAAATGACAGATTTTTAAATAAATTTACTCTTCAAAAGATAGTAAAGCAAATTAATTATAAATATATTTATGAAAATATCAAATGTGAATCCTATTTAAAATTGTGCTTATACGGTTTTTATGATTAGTTCACTCTACTTATCATAATTAGTGAATGGTGAAATATCTTACCACCAGCATCTATGATTCCATCACGGATGAGTTTTGGAATGTGGTATTGCAAAGCAAACATGGCTGCAGAAGCAGTCCAAAGAGCAGCCCCTTTGATTCCAAGCTTACGAGCAACTTCCAACGCCCATCCCATATTCACATCAGCAACTACACAACTGATCTCAAAATCTTCAGAGCTGATGAGATCCTCTATGAGCTTCTCCAGCATGGCAGGCATGGTGCCCAACATTGAACGGCATAACTTGCCAATGTCGTTCCTGTCATCCTCAGGTCCCAAGCCATCTGGGATTGAAACAAGCCTTATTTGTGACTGTGAAGCCCCGAGGCTCTCTTGCTCGGCCGCCTTTGAACTCAGCATGCGCTTGTGGTTGAATTCTGAGTTGACAACAGTGATTTTGAAACCATGTTGGGCTAATTTGTGGGAGAAGTTCATCAGAGAATTTCCATGACCTTGTGCTGGAAAGGATATAACTAGCACACTTGGACCTGGCCAGCTCGGCCTAAGGCCTTGTTTGGTTCAAAGGAGGGGAGGGGAGGGGAGAGATTTTAATGGAGGGGAGAGTAAAAAAGAAAAGATATATTGTTTGGTTCAAAAAGGGAAGAAAGGGAAAATAATAATATGTAAATCATTTTATCTTTATATATTTTAAAAATAATGACAATATTACTATTTATTTTTTTATTTTTAAAAATTTAATATTGTCACCGTCAAATTAAATAAATGTCAGAAATTATCTATAATTATAATTATTTTAAAAAAATTTGTAAACAAATAAAATTAACTAAATAATTATTTCAATAAATGTATAATTTAATAGTTTTATTTATAAAATTAAAATACATTTGAGTTGAAAATATTGACATGTTTACTTTTTTCTTAATATGACAATATATCCGTGTTAATTGATACGTTGAAATTTCTCTTCAACTATACCTATAAAAATTTTATGAAATATAGAATTAATAATTAAGATAAAGGGTATTTTAGTCTTTTTTCTAACTTTTCCTTCTAATTTTTTCAAATTGGAAGGATAAGAGAGAGAGTGAGGGGAGAAAAAATTTCATTAAACTTTTTCTCCCTTCCTCTTCAAAATTACAAACCAAACAAGGGGCCCTCCCCTCCCCTCCTCTCAAACCAAACAATGGGTTAGGGACTGATATTGTAGCTGTTTCTAGCGGGAATGGATTCTCTGCTGTTGAATTTATGTGCTGTTGGTGCTGTTAGAGTAAATAGATGTGTTTTAATTTTTTTTAGTTTTTATTTTAAAAATTTTATTAACAGTAAAATGTGTTTTACTGCTAATAGCTTCAACAGCACATAAAACTCAACAGCAGAGAATCCGTTCTCGTTTCTAGCTGGGTGATTAATTTGAAAGGGCTGCGTATTCAGAGGTAGGAATAGATAAGGGATTGTGATTCTTTGTCGTGTATAAGAAAAATATCGGAGATTTAGAGACAAAAGGTCGCCATATCTAAATATCAACATTTAAATAATGTGTTAGGCTTAATTAACAATTTAGTCCTTAATTTAATTTATGTGTTTCAATTTAGTTTTTTATTTTTTTATACAATTAGATTATTTAATTTTCAATTTATACCACATTTATCCTTTTTCGTCAAAACCATAAGACATCTAATGGGTGTCTTTAACGGTATATATCTAGAATGAACAGAAATTGTCATTGGATAACCATCTGCCTTTAAAAAAAATAGCCTCTTAACTTTTTTTAGCGTTTCAAAAGTTTCATTTATTTTTCTTTAATGCTTCAAAAATAGACCCTTAAATACATATAAATCTTTTACCATTCTAAAGAAAGTAAATTAGAACTAATAAAACAATATTCTATCATGGTTACAGTGCATTATGAGTTTACGATTTATTTTCGTTTGTTTTAATTTACCTTCATTTGTTATTAGTTACTTATTATTTACTTTCATTAGAAGAGCAAGAGCATGTATATAACTATTTTTGAAACATTGAAAAAAGTTAAAAGACATTTTGAAACGCTAAGGAAAATTGAGAGACTACTTTTTAAGGCAGGTGGACATCGTAAAAAATTGTTTGTTCACCTCAAATGCTATGTAGGCATTAAATGTGACCGTTTAACAACAACATAAGTTTTTTTTCCACTGAGTAGGTTAATTACATAAATTAAATGATGTTATAAAATAGCGGTTAAAGAACCAAAATTTTTTTTATATATCGTTTAAATCTTTCATATCATTTATGATTTTTTTTGTTCTTGCAATTTATTACCCCGATTTTTAAACTAAATGAAATTCAAATTTATGTGAAAGAGATTAGGTTGGAGTTGTGTCCATGCAATCCGAACCTGTTTAACAAATATCACTTGCACTCACATTTGTAAGCGGCGTGTATTTTTTTAATTTAATCAAGTTTAGATACTTATAACTGTATTAAATAATTCAATAATATTCCATTATTTATTGTATTTAAAAATTTGTTGTATAAAAAAAAACTACTGGTTTTTACATGAAAAAAGTTGGATAACATAACAAGGGTGAATATCACGCGTGCCTTAATAGCGGAAAATAATACTTTTGTCTTGCGTATAGGTTCAAGAAAAAAAATTCATGAACAGATTGTGTAAAAGTCGATAATAGTAATTGTATAAAAATGTTATAAATTATTTTTCTCAAAAAAACTTTAATATAAAAAATTTGAACTTTATCGCTATCCGGACTGCCATACCCACTGACCACTTCGTCCTTATCGCGGGGCATGCGGACATGATAAGAAACACAGAGAACCTCTCATATATAAATATGTTATAAATTATTTTTCCCAAAAAAACTTTAATAAGAAACAAGAAGAACCTCCCATATATAAATGTTATAAATTAATTTTTTAAAAAAAGCTTTAATATAAAAAATTTGAACTTTATCGCTATCCGGACTGCCATACCCACTGACCACTTCGTCCTTATCGCGGGGCATACAGATATGATAAGAAACAAAGAGAACCTCCCATGACAGTCTCAGCACGGCACTTTTGGTAGTGGGTTCGAAATTCATAAAATAATAATTTAATTATGATTATATGCATATTTTGATATGCGATCGGACGATTTCTCCTTTATATTACAGAAAAAATTTTATTCAAAGATTCAAATCTTATCAAATTTATAATAAAAATTCTTAAAAGTTAATTTTTTTTTTAAGAATCATAATTATATTTACTATTGGATTTATAAAATTTATATTTGAGTTTAGAAAAATAATAAACTTTTCAATACTCAATAAAAAATATTTTAAATTTAACAATAAATTTTTTAAAATTTAATAACACTTATAATTTTTAAAAATAATTTTAATTTTTAAAATATTTTATTATAAATTTTATAAGATCTGAAATTTCCCTTATATTATACTGCATATACAAGTCAAATGAATCTGTTGGATTTTTGTTTTTCTTTTTTTTTTTTGTGGGGGATGGGGGGTTGGGGGTGTTTATAAAGCTATGGTGGACAGATTATTCTTAAGGCGCTGAGAATATATAATTTGATTCAGCAGCCGAAATGATCCCAAATGTATGGGCTTGAGTCCCCGCAACTCTAATAATGATCCCAAAGTTGTTTCTATAATATGTGGTGCAGAATTTTTGTAAACAAATGCTATATTATTCGAATGTGTCATTTCCCACCGTTTAAGAACGAAAATCAGAAGTTAGATAGTGTATTATTGAAATCTAGGGGGGCGCATGACTATTAACAAGGTTTTGTGTTGGGAAAAAGCTTCGTATGAATTGGCTGCGAGAAGAGATAGATGGCTCGTGAGAGTTCAGGAGCGTGCGATGGGAGGGTGCCGACGATCTCATCGGAAGAGGCTAACGCTTTGGATAGAAGCAGGAAAAAGGTGCGTACTAGGGGTGGGGGTTCTCTAATGAACACACCCTTGATCCTCGTGTTCCTCAAGATGAAGAATGGATGCATGATAAGGGAGGAGAGAAGGTTAGGAATGGGGAAACGGTAAGAAGAAATCGTACAAGCAGGCTTGCACTGGGGATAGTGATTTTGATAAGGATGGAGAGGAAGAGAAGGAGGAGGAGGAGTAGGATGACTGGTGGAGTGAGGGGCGTTGGAAGGAGAGGGTGAAGGTGGAGACGACGGTGAGGGGTCCGAATGTCATTATTCCACCAAAGTTTAAAGCTAAATTGGTTAAGAAGTGGAAGCGATATCTCTTTGTGAAATTGCTCGGGCATATGATGAACGATGAATACCTTGGAAATAAGCTGCAACAAATTTGGGGACACAAGGGTAGGTTGAGACGATAGATATTGGGGCGGGTTTCTTCCTTGTCAAATTCAAACGTAAGGCTAATTACAATCTGGTGTTGACAGGAGGTCCTTGGTTGATACAAGACCATTACTTAGCTATTCAAAGGTGGAAGGAGGACTTTGACCCAAAAGCGAAAAAGATATGTAAGATTGTGGCATGGGTTCGTATGCCGAAGCTTCCAATGGATTACTATGATAAAGGCATCCTGTATGTTCTGGGCAATCAGGTTGGGAAGGTTATCAAAGTGGACATGACTACTGTGGAGGAAGAAAGGACAGTTTGCTCGTATATGTGTTAAGCTTGACTTAAACGAGGCTTGACTTAAACGAGGGCATCCATCTAATTTGTTTCAACAATGGAAAGTACAGGCACGATATCGATCATTGTCCATCAAAGAAGACAGCGGCCCATACAGAGTATGGAGGTTCGGTCGGAGCTACAGGAGGAGTTCAGGTGAACAGTTACGGCAAAGAGTCACCAGAGAAGCCAAGGATTAGCGAGTGGAACTTTGTCCAATGCTCACGTGGTTATAGGCGAGATAGGGGGAGTGATGGACGGATGAGAGATAGTCGCCAAGATTCTAGGATCATTCAGGGGGTGAATCAGAGAGGATCTCGCTATGAAGCTTTAATGGGCAAAGAAGACAAGCATGAAGAGCAGGTATCTAAGGAAATTATAAAGAAGCCGTTGGGAGAAATCACAAATATAGTCAAACCTTATGAGCTTAACAAACAAGTTAAAAATAGATCCAATAATGTAGTGCAAAAGAAGGGAGTTAACACTAGACTGGTGAAGGAAAATAATAGGTCAACTCAAGGTACAAATGTTAAAAGTGATATTGATATTTTGATGCAGGCTAAGGAGAGGTTGCAGTCGGGCTGTGAGAAAAACAAGGACAAAGCAGTGGCCTTAGATGGGGGCAAAGAGATGGAGGTGGAAATTGGGCCTAATGGCAGTGAGGGTCCATCAAGGGTTATTGAAATGGGCTTGACTCAATCCAAACCTAATGATGAAATGCTTGAAGATAATAACCCTCTAGATCCTGGATCAACAAGAAGGGGTCATTTCTTGTGCATTTGAACCCCTTGATAGAGGCTAATGATGAGGAGGATTTTATGGGGCAAGATACCTAGTTTGTGGGGCCGAGTCTTTGACCATGTTGGTCACGTGCAGTATTTTCTCAAATTATTTTATGATGATGAATTTTCTTTTTGTGGATTGCTAGAGGAGCAGGAAGTAGTCATTTTCGCAGTTGCTCATTGAACTTAAGAAGAAGTATAAACTTGAATTCCTAGCTATTCTTAAGCCTTGTAAAAAAAGGGAGAAAGCTCCACATATTGGTAAAAGGATGAGTTTCGAGAAGTTTGAAGTAGTGGAAGCATATGGGTTTGGCGGTGGAATTTGGTGTTTTTATAAGGGGGACGTCGACTTTCAAGTCATCTGGAAACATGAGCAACTCTTGTATGGAGTTATGAATATGGGGAAGCTGGGCAAATGGCAACTTTCTATTGCTTATGGCAGCCCAAACTCGTCCAAATGAAAGCTGTTGTGGCACTAACTTTCAAGCATTACGGAAGTAGTGAAGGGAGGATAGTGTGTTGGTGGTGATTTTGATGCCACTTTATATGATGATGAATGTGTTTCTAATGCTCAAAGGAAGTCTCAAGTGGATAGAAATTTTTGAAAATGGGTGTCGGATTCAGCGATGATTGATCTAGGCTTTCAAGGACCTCCTTTCACTTGGTCTAGAGGGCACAGTCATAGTCGTATTGATAGGGTGGTTGCGGATGCGACATGGTTTGATAGATTTCATTAGGCATTTGTCACTCATCTCCCCATATTTAAATCCGATCATTCTCCCTTGTTGCTTAAACTTGTTTTTGAGGAGGAGACACGGAAGGGGAGTCAGCCATTCTGCTTCTTCGCTCCTTAGGTTGTACATGATGGGTTCCACGATTTTGTTCAAAAGACTTGGAAGGGAAGCAACGGATGGGAGGAGATTGTGCAATCCTTTATTGAAGGTGTCAAAAAATGGAATAAGGATGTGTTCGGAAACATTAATCGTAAGAAGGAGTCACTTCTTTATAAAATGGAGAAAGTATCAGTCGACTTAGACCTAGCTCGTTTCTTGAAAGTAAAAGGGAGCATTTATGGATACAGCTTGAAGAGATCTTGGTTCACGAAGAGGTAATGTGGCTCCAACATTCTCGCTGTAATTGGTATAAGGCAAGTGATAAGAATACACGGTTCTTTCATACTAAGACAAATTCTAAAAAGAAATGAAATAAAATTGTTGCTTTAAAAACCAAAAAGGGAGAATGGATCTATGATAAGGCTGAGATTATGCAGGTGGGTACTAAATTTTATCAAGAATTATTTACTGATGACATGCAAGATAATTCGAATGTTGAGTTTGGCAGCTCCTTCCCTGAGGTTGATCAATCTATTTTACAATGGATTGGGCACAACATTGAAGAACAAGAAGTGAAGAAGGCTTTCTTTGACATGGGCCCATTAAAGGCTCCAAGGCCGGATGGTCTGAATCCTCTTTCTTTTCAAAGCCAATGGGACGTTGTGGGCAGTTTGGTGGTGGATATGACTAAATTCCTCTTCTCTAATCCTATTGTTATACAGAGTGTTAATAGTACCTATATTGTTCTTATTCCAAAAGGTGAGAAGCCCAAGACTATCAAGGATTTTCATCCAATAAATCTTTCCAATGTGATCTATAAGATCCTTACAAAGATTATAGCTACTAGATTCAAGAGGCTTATGCCATTTGTTGTGTCACCCAATCAATGTAGTTTTGTCTCGGAGTGGCAAGGTGTGGATAATATCATTCTAGTGCAGGAGATAATCCACTCCATATGCTATAGAAAGGGGAAGAAGGGATTTATGGCTATTAAAATTGACTTAGAAAAAGCCTACGATTGGGTTAAATGGCCTTTTGTGATTTGTTGTTTGGAGGAGCTGCAGATTCCAGAGCATGTGTGTGATGTGCTTTTATTATTACATGGCCACTGCCAGTTTTCAAATTTTATGGAATGGAAAAAAGGGAGACCATTTTTCTCCTTCCAGAGGGGTTAGACAAGGAGACCCCATATCTCCCTATTTGTTCATTTTAATGATGGAGAAGCTTTCTCATCTTATTCAGAATGAAGTTAATGAGGGGAATTGGTTGCCGTTTAGACTTTCGAAACAGGGTACTACTATCTTGCATCTATTTTTTGCTGATGATTTGATTCTCTTTGCAAAAGCTTCCCTTGAGCAAGCGAGTTTGTTGAAGGCATGTTTAGATGATTTTTGTGATGCTTCCAGGGAAAAGGTTAGTGATAGAAAATCACGTGTCTTTTTCTCTAGAAATGTTAGCCATCATTGAGTTATGGAGATAAGTAATTTTTTGGGGTTCAAGCCTATGCCAAATTTGGGAAAGTACCTTAGGATCCCTCTTCACCATGAGCGAGTGTCTAAGGATACCTACAGATACGTCTTAGACAAGATGGATAGTAGATTGTCTAACTAGAAAGCCAAAACTCTTTCTATGGCAGCTAGACACACGTTGGTTTCTTCTGTTATGTCGGCCATTCCGTCTTATGCAATGCAGTCAGCTCCCCTGCCTATTAGTTATTGCAAGGAGATTGATAAGAAGTGCAGGAATTTTCTTTAGGAAGGCAATGAAGATAACAAGAAGATTCATTTTGTTTCCTGGAAGGAAGTGTGCTCTATGAAGGAAGTTGGTGGGTTGGGGTTACGACACGCTAAATCCCAGAATGATGCGTTTATGATGAAGCTTGGTTGGGGTCTTGTTAAGAGGAGGGATGCACTCTGGGTCCATTTTGTTTGAGAAAAATATAAATGTAGGGACGATATCCTCGCTTGTGTTGAGGCTAGGAGAATGGAGTCAACAGCGTGGCAGGGGATTAGGCGTAACGTGAGGAAACTGTTAGGGGCATGGCTTGGAAGGTGCAGGATGGGAAAACAATAAGGTTTTGGAAAGATCGCTGGGTGCCGAACCACGAGGCTTTGATTCAATATGCTATGTATGAAATTCCTGAGTCTGATTTGAAGCTAAAAGTGCATAATTTCATAACTGCTTCAGGCGGTTGGCATTGGGAAAAGTTCCAAGAGGTTCTTCTGGGGTCTGTGTTGTAGGAGATGGCTAGTTTGGAAAATTCTACGAACTTAAGGAATGCTGATGTTCCTTTTTGGAGGTAGACAAGTTCAGGAGTATTTTCTACTAGGTCGACTTACGAGAATATTACTACTGATGGCAGTGGTAGGAGGCAAGGAATTCGGAAGAAAGTTTGGAAGGTTGATGTCCCGCAAAGATGTAAAGTGTTCATGTGGTTCTGTTGCAAAGATCGCTTATTGACCAATGTGTCGTGTGTTCAAAAGGGTCTCGTTGTGTGTTTTGATTGTGAGATGTGTCGAAACACTCCTGAAACCACTTTTCATGTGCTTTGTGACTGTGGGCCGACAAGGGAAGCATGGCGCCTTTTAAGTCCTCTGTCTCCTATAGCCATTTTCTTCTCCATGTAGAACCCTATGAGATGGATTGAGTGGAATTTGACGAGAAGGAATACGGTGAATGACATAAGGTGGGACATTTGGTTCTCCTTAATGTGTTGACAGCTTTGGCTTAGCAGGAGTAGTTATGTGTTTGAGAAGTCGAAACCATCGGCTGCTGCTATCTTTGCTAGGGTCCAAGCTTGTGTGTGTTGGTCGAAGCCTAATATGCTATCTTTAAGTAAGGTTGATGGTAGTACTGAGAAAAGTTGGTTGCCTCCTCCTGTTGGTTTTGTTAAATTTAACATAGATGGAGCTTATGCGGATCGTTTAGATCAGGCGGCTTGTGGCGGGGTTCTTCAGAACCATGCGAGGGAAATGCTTGGAGGATTCTTCTTCAATATTGTGAAAGGAAGTAGCTTCTAGTCTGAGATTTAGGGCATGGGTGTGGGGTCTTCGAATTGCCTGGGATAAGGGGTTCAAACAAGTTATCGTCGCAATGGATTGCTTAGAGCTTGTAAATGTGGTTGAAAACGATGAGTTGGAGGATCACCCCAACATGGACCTTATTCTAGAGATTCGGTGGCTTCTATCTCGAGATTGGGATACAAGCATCTTTTGGAATGATCGAGAGACGAATGTGGTTGCTGATCTTATTGCTAAGGAAGGAGACACTGGAGTACCCTTTAGGCGTCACATGCTTTTCTGCTATTCCTAGTTTTATTATTGAAGCCCTTCACAATGACTTAGTTGGTTCTTTTAGGGTGTTCAGTTGGTGTCTTGTGTTTTTCTCCATAAAAAGAAAAAAAGAACAAAAATCAAAAGGTGGGAGTTAGTAGTTTAAACTAAAATAGGAAAGAAAAGGGAAAATCTGAATATTAGGCAGACTTGAAGCAAAAAAATGGAAATAATTGAGAAAAAGGGAGTAACAGCATTTAGGACTCCAGTAGCCTAATCAACTAAATAATATCACGTCAAAAGTAATAAAAAAAAACATTGAATCAATCATCATAGGAAAAAAAAAAGGTACAACTTTATTTTTATCCCTCATAAATGGTGTATATGTGCATAAAATTATTTTTTCAATTAATCTTTTATAGATAACATACGTTTTTATTTGGTTTTTGTAAAATTATCTTCTTAATTTAAATTTTTATAAATAAAATTTTTATTAATAATATATTAACACTTAGGTTTTATGTTAAAATTATTTTATATTTTGATGATTACAAAACCTATTTAAAAATATTAGTTAAATAAAATTTATTTGGACCTAAAATTTTTTTGATTTGTTTTTACTAGCTAAGATTACATATAAGCCTAATTAACTAAGTGTTTATTAGGCTAGGCATATACTTTGCGAAATCTTACGTGTGCGGATCCTTTGATTAAAGAGGATTACAACATGCAAAACATTAAAACAAATCCTGGCCCTTCCTCCAATCGCATTGTCCTTGCTCTGCCACGTCGCACTAGTATTTTTTTCCCTTAAATTCAACAATTAAACGGATCATTTTGAAAGCATGTCTTGGATCAAAACATATTGTTCCCATCTCATAATCCCTGAAGCCCATTTTCATCTAGCTCTTGTCCTCTTTCATTTTTGCCAAATCCCATCATCTCTCATCATTGTTGCTCTAGTTCTTGTAAGTGCAGGGAAGCCCGGTATTTGTTCTTGATTGCAGCAGCCCTGAAGCTTGTTGTTGCCATTTTCATCTAGTTCTTGGCCTCTTCCATTTTTACGAGATCCCATCATCCCTCATCATCGTCGCTTTAGTTCTCGTAATTGCAAGGAAGCCCTATATTTGTTCTTGATTGTGGTAGCCCGAATTGTTATTTATTCCCGATTGCAGCAACTTGAAGAAGTTCATTTTTGATGTAGGAAAAAGAAGTTCATTTGATTGAAATATAGAAACACGAATAATTGCAAAAAGAGATAAATCGAAGAGATTATGTAGATACACCAACAAACATAAAATAAAACTCATATAAAGCATAGATGAAAAAAATTAATTTTACCACTCTTTGTTGAATGAAGTAAAACTCATTAAAAAAGAAAAAAGGCTTTTACCATTCTCTTCGCCACAATTCCAATAATTGCCCGCATGCTATGCTCTCAACTTGGGAAGGAAAATTGATTTCAATTGGCGCCAATCTCACTTCCGGCTTTCATGAGATTGAAGAACAAGCAATTCAACGGTGCGTTGCAGATGCAGTGGGTTGCTGGAGTCCAAGACATACGTTTGAAATGGTCTAGGAAATTAAGTTAAAATGCAACATTTTGATTATTGAATTTAGAACCAAAAAAACTGGTGCAATGTGGCAGAGTAAGGACGGTGCGATTGGAGGAAGGGCTAGGATCTACTTTACTATTTTGCGTCTTGTAATCCTCTTTAATGCAGAGGATCTGCACTAGCTTTATATATAAGCACTTTGAAGCAAAAGGAAATTTTATAAAATATTTTCATCAAAATCTTAAATGCAATGAATAAGACATGGCATATAGCAAGAAAGAAGAAACTAAAAATACAATTGCTTTTGAAGATATCTTTAGTACAAAGTCAAACTTTCGTATTTAAAACAAAAAAGGAATAATTACTTTATGTTTCATTTATCTTTTGTCTTTCTATTTTAAGCAAGAGAAAATATTATTATATTTCTTTTTGTATTTCTTCTCTCAAGGCATTTAATGAAGTATACAAAGCACATTTTATGAGATTAAAAAGTGTTTTTCTTTATGCTTCCATTCTCTAACCTCTCTATTGGAGAAAAGAAGTAAGAAAAGGAAATTTTAGCGAGAAGGAAGCTACGTCTTTTAATAGCTAATTGAAGCTTTTCCACTACAAAAGACTCTCTCTCTCTCTCTCTCTCTCTATTGTCGTGAGCTTTAAAATTTCAAAAAGAAGAAAAGTCAACAAACAAAAGAAGTTGAGAAAAAATTGAAAATTTCCCATTGGCAAGAAACAACACTTAAGCCTTATCAATGGCTATTTCTCTTCACCAAAAATTAAAAACACCAGACAAGAGGCACTAGTTTTTTTACCCTTTTCGAATTATGTGAATTTTGATCTCTTTATCGAATACATTAGCTCTAAGTTCCATTCCTAAATCTAGTTTACTTTTGTAAATATTTTATTTTACTCTAATTTTTTTATGTATGTTTTGATTGGGGTAATTAAAATAAATTAAAACCTATTAATTTTGCATGGTAGACTTAAGATAACTATTTCTTAAAATGGGTACTCTGGGGTGCCAAACACCCTATACACAATGTAACTCATTCTTAAATCCATCTTTGGTTCAAAGGCCACTTTTCTACTTTCATTTTTTTTCAACAAATTTTTTTCCTAAAATTTATTGTTAATTAAAATGTTGATGATGACTCTAATAAATTGGTTTTCAAAATTATTTTTTTAAGAATAAATTTATTTTTTGTTTTTCCTTTAAGCCACCCATGTTGCGCTTGATCCTTGATAGGTGATGAGGTATAGCCGCTTTGTGAGTGTTGTGGCATATAATAATAATAATAATCATCATCATCATCATCATCATCATCATCATCATAATCATAATCATAATAATTATCATCATCATCATCATCATCCTTAGTCATAATATTAGTAAGTGCACTAGCCACATAAGTAATAAAATAAATAATAAGTTCAAATATCAATCCCACTTAAATTTTCAAGCAATAGTAAACAATTTTCAATATCAAAAGATAAAAGAATAAGGAATTATTTAATTACAAATAATTAAGTTACATACTACTATCTCACCTCACCTTGAGTATTATCAATTGAATATAAGTTTGTGTTATGGATAAGTATAATTAAAATTTTGACGATGACTCTAATAAATTGGTTTTCAAAATTACTTTTTTAGGAATAAATGTATTTTCTCTTTTTCCTTTAAACTAGCCACATTGCACTTGACCCTTGATAGGCAATGAGGTATAGCCTCTTTTTGAGTGTTATGGCTTATTCTAAATAATAATCATAATCATAATCATAATAATCATAATCATGATCCTAATCATCATCATCATTATTAGTTATAATATTAGTAAGTGCACTAACTGTATAAGTAATAAAATAAATAGAGTTCGAATATCAATCCTACTTAAATTGTCAAGCAATAGTAAAGATTTTTTAATATCAAAAGTTAGAAGAATAAGGAATCATTTAATTACAACTAGCTAAGTTACATACTACTATCTCACCTCACATTAAGTATTACCAATTAAGTATAAGTTTGTGTTATGGATAAGTATAAAAATATAAAATAAAACAATTAAAGACTTAAGACTCTAGACTTTAACTCAAAAAGGAAAAGAAAAGCAAGCTAGATATTTGACATTGGGTTATTAAAGGTACAATGCTTATTACATTATATTCTATTACTATGAGTAGTTTAACTCTAATGTGATAGCAACTAATTAAATCAGACTTGCTATTCTATCCTAAACCTAGCCTTCCCCTAGTGTGCTGGAAGTAGGACATTATGAGTTGGACTAACCCAAGAACACATTAAGCATGAGAGTTCCTATTGTGCCAATAGTTGATAAGGCACGATAACTAAACTATCTTATAGCTAACTTCCACCAAGGTGAGCTAAATATAGATCACACCTAGATTTGCCCAACTATAAGATTCCACGAAATTCAGTGAATTTTGAATTAACTATAAATGATTAAATTCTCTCTAGAATGAATTCAAATATATTATTCCTAGCTAGATCTATCACAAGTAATGAATCATATGAACTCATCATTGATCACCTATATGTAAGGCAGGCAAAATGGACCTAACATCATATGGACTTAATTGTAGTATTATTCTAGAGTTAATATTAACATCAATCATTAACTATTTCTAACTAGACAAAATTGAAAAGCAACAATTAATCTAATTGAGGAACAATAACAACAAAGGTATTAAGAGCAAATGCATACTTTATATAGTAAAAGCATAATATAAATCATTATAGCAATTCATATATCAATGCCACATAGAATAATCCTAAATTATTATAAGAAAATAGAAAACACAAATAAAAAATAAACGTGCAAAGAAAAGGGATACATTAATCATGACTGATGTCCTAAACAACTAACTATAAGAGGCTGGAGATTTTCAACCTTGCATAGTTCTTATAGGTCCCTGGGCATCAACATCAATCTAGATCATTATATATTCACTCTAGTAGCATAAAGACACTCCATTGACATCTCTCTCCAATTTTTCACATCATAAATGTGGTATTTATAGGTTTAGGAGTGAGAAAGGGCACTAGCTAGTGTCAAATACGATTCTACTATATATCGAAGTTGTGAAAGGTGCAGCTTCCACAACTGCGCAAGTTCCTTAGCATCTAAGGTTCCCAAGCTCTTTGGATCATAGTTGTAGAAAATGTTTCTAACATAACTACAAAGGTATCTTGCTTAGTTTTTTTTCCCTTAAATTGTAGCTATGGAAAATCCTTCAAAAGCAGTTGCACAAGATGTCTAGTTAGGGTTTTAGACTTTTTTGCATAGTAGTTGCGATATATCCTCTTTTCACTACTATGAACATCCTTTGGTCAATCTTTGTTGACTTTCTATTAACATTTTCCTTACTTAAATAATTACATCTCCAATTAGACATATTTATTTAGTCATTAAATAAATATTTACACAAAAAAAAAAATGAGGAAAAATTCAAGAAAACATTATAAAATCTATTAAAAACTAATGATAAGTTTCCAAAATAGATATAAAAATATAGATATAATTGGGATTTATCAATGAGTTGTCAAGTAAGACAATATTTGATTTTAAAAAAAGTAAATATAAAATAGAAAGAGGTAAAATGAATTTTAACAAATTATTTATGATTTTAATAGGTGACATATGATTATAAAGTTATCATTTTAAAATAAAATAAAAATATGTATTATGTAGTTTTTTAATTTACAAGTTATTGAATGATAAAGTAAATTTATCTAAAATCATATAATATAAATTTTAATTATGATCATACGCTTAACCATTCAAATCCAAGAATATATATAAAACTACTTTTTTGGCTTCAGGTGACATTAAACTTGTGGTTGTTTTCTTGCTAAGAGCTTCGAGACTAAAGGTTTTTGAGTTTTCTCTCTAAGATAGGTCTTAGTAGATGGCATGTATGAAATTGGAATGACAAAAAAATAGAAAGCAGAGAAAATTTAAAATGGGTCTCTATCTAGGAGAGATTGCTTTATTAAGGTTAGTAATGGTGGTGAGAGCAAGTGAAAATGAGTGAGGGCTTTGATGGGATAGAACTTCCATGATTGCAAAACTTAGATGACAATGAAATATAGGTTGACTGCTTTGATGGAAAGGAAAAATTTAAGGTTAGGAGAAATGGGTTAAGTTCTTCTTTGGGTTTAGAGTGGGACTTAAGGACATGAGTGCTTTGACGAAGGTTTGATGAAGCTTGACAATGGAGCTTTGGGAGCAATGGATCTTGATATGAAGCTTCTATATGGTCGTGAGAATGAGGAACCAAATCTTAAGACTTGTTAATGGCGGTGATTTGGGTGTGCGTGCACCCTAGGAATTAAAGAAGCCAAAACAAGACAAAAAAATAGGACTACTTATGGGTTTTATGGGTCTCTAAATAGTTAAATTAAGCATAAATTATTAAAAATATGAATTTTGATATGGTTAAATCAATTATAAAAAATATGAATTTAATTATTAATTTTGAAGTAGAAGCTTTGTTTTGCTTATGCATACTAAGAAGCTAATAAAGAAAGAGAAAAAGTCATTTGTCAATTATACTTGGAATTACTATGCAAATTTATTGTGTTCAGAGTTTGTTGTTGAATATGATTTTTTGGTATTTCTCAATATATGAGGAAGTGGGAACTTACTTTCATTAAAAAAAAAATATTGCAAAACTGAACAAAAGCTTATATGTTCACTCTAGTTAGTTCATTAAAAATAGATACAAAATAAAAATAGAAAAATTAGGAAAAATTTGAAAAATTTTTGCGATAGATTAGAAATAGAATATTTTATGACAGATAATTTTGTCACTTACTTGGTCCCAAACATTAGGTTTTTTTTCCTAAAAAAGAAAACATTATGATATGAAATTGATATACAAAATTCCATCTCTAATTTTTTTAAAAATATTTTTCCAAAATATTAGAGACAAAATATTTTGATATGGAAAATTATATTTCTAAATTCATCTCTAATCTTAGTTCTTTTTTTTTTTCTTGAAACAAAAAATTGTGAGATAGATTTTTTTTGTTTTCAATTTCAAAAAAAAAATCTTTTTCAATATATTAGAGATGGAATGTTTTGAGATAGAAAATTCTATCTATAATCTAGGGATCTTTTGGGTGAACTTTTACATCTAGTTAAGACCCTTAAGAATATATATGGATTGTTCATAATTTCAACCATAATTTATAGGCTCAAATAGTGTAGGATCAAAGTTGAGTTTAAAACTAGGTAGTAATGGAAAGTGGTTTAGTTGAGGGGTCACATGAAGGAATTTTCATTTGAAGTTTGGTCACAGACATATAGGCCTTCAATTCTAGAGAATATGAGAATTTTTGGAGTATGCTAGCTATTTTGTTCAATTTTCCCAAAAAAAGATAGAGTTGAGAAGTTGAGTTACTTCAAATAGTTTTAAGTTACTTCAAACCATTTTGAGATACCTCAAAATAATTTGAGTTGTTTCAAACTACATTGAGTTGGCTTAAACGTAAGGGAATTTTTAATATAAGCTCTTATCCAAATCAAAATTAGTCCACTAGAACTTCTAGTTAACTGGAACAACTTCCAGTTGATTAGAACTTATAAAAAAAAAGTACTCTAAACTTAAGTTTTACATTTTAAGATCTAGGTTTTAAATATATAGACCTTATTGGTGTACTTGTTGATGGAGAACAAAGATTTGCCATTTCATAATTCTAGATTACAGAATGTCCAGCATATGCTAGCAATAAGTGCTAATGCAGTTGCCATCTTTTGGGGTTCCAAAAGAGGTCACTTTCTACTCTGATGTGCACTCAAAGCTTAGGTTGTTCCCTTGAGCTTTTTGTAGCTCCATGAGTCTAATTTGTAAGGCCTATGAGCTAATTAAAAGAATATTAGCTTTCTTGTATACAACTTGTTTTAATCTATGCCTTTTTGAATAAAAATTGACTTGTGCATTTCCTATTGTATTCTCTACCTTTATTCGATCTTTCTTTCTTTCTTTCTTTCTTTCTTTCTTCTTCTTTTTCTTCTTCTCTCTTTCCTTTTTGTGCCACATATGGTGAAATGTGATTGGGCAACTTTGTAAACTTGCTTTCTTATAGTATGTAATTAGCTTTTGAGTCATAGAGTTCGGCTCATACCTCAAATGTATGATGCTTCTATATAGAGTGATCTTTATTTGACTCCAAAATAAGATTTTTCTTTTGGTGAAGTTTAAGTTGATGTATTTTGAATAAATCTTGTTCTCTCCTTATCCAGCTAGTTAAGAATTTTATCATTTTATGGTTTATTGTAGGGGAGGCTAACTTCATGGCTCTTTTTATCCTTAAAGACTTTGTGGACCCCATTGACTATTAAGGAAAGGTCCTGTGGGACTTTCATTCATGGGGCCTAGGTGGAGGAAGAACTATAAGAATGGCCTTGCGAGGTGAGCACCCTTCTTAGACAACATTAAGATCTTATTAGTAGCATTATGAACACTGTATTTTGCCTAGGCATTTCTAAAAAAATACATTAAATTAGAAAAAGAATCATTATTTCAGGTTTCCATTTGATTTCTAAGTTATCTTTACCACTAAAGTCATTTTATTTTTCATCTCATTAAAGTCAAGTTTAAATTTTAACTTAATTTTCAGCCAATCAAAATTTTTAAAAAAAATGTAATTTGAGTTTAGTTTAATTTTAGTTAAATTTGATTTAACTAAAATTTGGAGTCATCACAAGTGCATTCACAAGAGCCTAGATACAAGTTGCTTCATTAAGTCTCATTATAGAACTTACAGCTCCATCTCACAAACCAAGGCTTCTAAATTTTTTTCAAGGCTTCCTTTGATGTTCTTCTATCATATTTAGTCCCATTCTAGCCTTAGAAAAATTTAAAACACTCCCTAGGTGCTTCCTCTTGCTTAGGCTTAGAAACCCTCACTAAAATTGACCCATGGAGTTTTGCAAGTTTTCTTGAAGGGAGTGGCACATGTGAGGATTTCTAGGTGTCTCAAGAACCCATATACACTTTTAGAAAGCTAAAAATACCACTAGAAAGCTTCATACATACTACAATACAACAAAATCCCTAGGTTTTGGTAGCTTGAAAACTAATCCTTGTTTTTGGAATTTATTTGCATATACTTGTTTCTCACACTCAAAAACCTAGGTTTCATGCTTGGTTTAGGTCAAAACTCACTCCCTCTTAGGTGTTCTCTAGGTGGCCAAAAATCATCCATGGAGGAACAAAGAGAAGGAAGCAAGAAAAGCCATGATTTATATCATGTTTCTTAGCCTTTTCAAGAGCTCTTCCACTTGCTACAAGCTTTTCCTTTAATTTCTAACTTCCTCCCTCTAAAAAAGATGCAAAATAGTCCCAAATCATACACCAAAACCATAGAAAAAGAGAGGAGAAGGAGGAGAACAAGTTTAATGAAGGAAGGAGCAAGAAATTCCATGATTTTTCCTTACCTTTTCCTAAGTTTTTCTTCTCACTTTGAGCTTTTTCTTGTGCACCCTTCTTAGTAGAACTTTCCTATGGTTTTAGGCAAAAATTAAGTAGACTAAAATGAGGGAAAAGGTGTAATACCTTAACCATTTAGCCTACTTATTTCATTATAAGGCCTAGCTTCCATCACTTACATGAAAATGGTGGATAAATAATGGAATTAAATTCCATTATGTAAGGTTCAAAAATATCATTTCATGCTTCATGGGTTATATGAACTCATCCATGTCATTTTCCATTCATAAAAAATTTGTACAAGTTATACACATTGCAAAAAATTCCAAGAGTTTCGGATTTGGAACCATGTCTCACCAAAAATCATAATTTCTCTCGGGTTACAAGGGTAGATTTCTGACATTAACTTTGAAAATTCATAATTAATTCTAGAAAAATCAAAATCAAGCAAATGATAGCTTTATGGAATGTAATAAATGTCAACTATAGGTTAAAAAGTATTTTAGAGCATGAAATCATCAACTAGATATGATTGATAATAGAATAGCACCAAAGGTTTAGATTTGCTATTATAGGTTACTAATATAAATTTTAAAAATTCATAACTAATTCTAAAAAAATTAAAATCTAACAAATCATATTATTCTAGAAAGCTACAGGTGTCTACTAAAGATTAATAATTCTAGACCAATGCCATGGCGTATAACCCATAGAAATTAATGGAACAGTAACTCAGGTCAGGCTACATTACTGGTACTATCATACAACTTCAAAAATTCATTTCTCCCTTCACAGAGCTCCAAATAAGGTGATCATGATGGCTATAAAAATATTATGATGTCTAGTTTATGCTTATAAAATTTAGTGAGTATTAGACATCATTTGGCCCATGTGTGATATAGAGAAGCAAACTGATCAAATGAACAGTCCCCATATCATTTTTGCATAATTTGGCTAACTTTAAAAAATTATAATAAATTCTATAGAGCTCCAAATTGGATGATCTTTAGCTTTATGAAAAGATCTTGATGAGTCCTAGTAGTTGGCCAAATTTCATGGAAAAAATCCCTCATTTGGTCAAGCTTTGATTTAACTCAAAAAAAGGTTAAAATGGAAGTCCATAATGGTTCATAATGCTACCAAATGACCTTCTTAACCATCCACAACCACTTGGGTGCACTCCAAAGCAACATTGCAACTTGGGGAAGCATGTAAAATAGTTTAAATCATTGTGGAGCTCAATCTTACCTTGCCACTTGCAATCATGCACATGTCTACACTGGCACATGGGTGGTAAAAATTCACATAAACATACATTTTGTTCTAGTTTCCATTCATACATGATATCCATATACTTTTATACATGTTCAATAGTTTACAAGCCATAAACTACTCATATATGCACACTTTGACATTAAATTACATTAAAAGCTATTCTATTATCAAAGTGTGGCAACTCATGCTTCTTGGATTCCATTTTTGCTTTCTTGAACTTCACCTATACATGGTTAGATGGAAAATGGGGAAGAGTGAGATTCAAAGAATCCCAGTAGCTCTTAACCATTTCAAACATAAATAATGGATACATTTACAAGTCAAAGAATGTATGCATAACATTCAAGCTATTAATGAGCATACATAAACATTTTCCTTGTCACATAAACTCATACATAGTAAATATAAACTTTCAAGGGCATTGGTCTAGCCTTACCCACCTTTCTTAGGACTTTTAGATTTACTTCACCTACGTTCAAGAGACTTTTGACTTAGCCTCACTCTTCTTGAGACTTGTGGCTTTGTCTCACTCGTTTCTAGGGACTTTTAGCTCATCCTCACCTATGCTAAGGGACTTTTGGCATAACCAAACTCATTCATGTTGAAACACATTCATAAAACATATTTCAAGATCATCATGGTACCATGGCATGTGCACAATAGCTAGAAATATTTCTTAAGGCATAAACATATATACAAGCACTCAAAGATAAGCAAACATCTATGCCATGCATGAGAGAAAGGTTAGAAAGCTATCTTGAAGTAAGAACACAACACTTTCCTCTTGAACTCTTCTCCCCTTTCTTGGCCAAGCCTTGCTATTAAGTGGCCCTTGGTTTTCTTGCCTAAACACATCAAAAGAGACATAAATCACTCACAGAAACAAGCTTTGGCATCATACACACTCTATGTGAAGCTACTTTGTTCTATGGCTCCATTACGCTTCCATACAAGACCTTATGAAGTAACTATGAGTATTCATGATCTTGGCTCCCATTTCTCATTCATTTTAAATCTATTGACTCCATTTAGACTCCTTGGAGTCATCACAAATTTATTCCCAAGAGCCTAGACACAAGTTGTTTCTTTAAGTCTTATTATGGAGCCTACACCTCTATCTTATAAACCAAGGTTTTTAAATTTTTTTCTAAGGCTTCCCTTAATATTTTTCCATCATATTTAATCCCTTTCTATCCTTAGAAAAATTTAAAACTTTCCCTAGGTGCATGAAGAGCTCTTGGCCGAGACTATGCAAGCATATAGCACCCATGGAGTTTGCTTACTTTCTCTTCGGGAATTAGCACTTGTGAAGGCTTTATTGATGTCTTGAGAACTCATATATACCCTTAGACAACTTAAATTACTACTAGAAAGTTTCATCTTGGACTAAGTGCAATTAAATCCTTAGGTTTGCTAACTTACTATCTAATACTTCTTATTCAATTTCAATGGCATCTTTTTAATCCTCATAGTGCATAACCCTTGGTTCCATCAAGAATACAAGAAGAAAAACTCTCCTCCTTCTTTCTCTGTCTAGACTAAAGTTTAAATGGCTTGGAAACATTAGATTTTGCAAGTGTTTCAAGTAAAGTCTTACCTTAAAATAAAACTTTCTTCGCATAGATTATTTTTCACCTATTGGGTTCTTGAAAAGAGTTCTTTTTTGGCTTAGGTTAGACCTCAATTTTCAAGTTTTCAAGGAAAAAAAAACAACCATTAGAGAGCTCTTAGAGAGAGGAACAACTTTCCTAATTGGTGCGGGATGAAATGGGGCCTTTTACTTACCTAAATGGGAGCTTAATGTCATGCCATGGCTACTTAAAATTCTGAAAATGGAAGCTTGGAGAAGGTGATGAGGTGTAATCTTACTTAAAAAGCCTCTTTTACAATTTTTCAAAATGACCATTTTGCCTTTACGTGTTTGTTTGCTCTGTTTATGCTCATTTCAACTCTTTTTTAAGAACCATATTTTCTATCATAAAATTTAGGTCCTCTAATTCATAAAATGCCTTTGGTTTCATCTATATTGGATTTAAAACTTTCCTGAACTAATTGGTCAAAGTTTGAGTCAACTAATACTCTAAAATATAAATTAGAGGGGTTTAAGCTATTATAGGGATTCCTATGATTTTTAGAGCCTATAAGAATCCCAAAAAACTCATTTATCTCATTTAAAAATCCCTTTTTAGAGTTTTTTAAAAGGTATCCAAAATTATGAATATGCCACTGTATCTTCGTTAAATTTCATTTAGTTATTTTGGCTTCATTTTCAGGGCACCTTTAGCTTTGGATCCTTATTATTTGAGGTCTAGATTATTGCTCTAATTTTATTAGAGCTCAAATCATTCTATCTAGGAAACTTCTTTTTATATCTTGTGCATTTTGTGTAACACAATAATATATTATCTCTATCTAGCCTCCCTCTGGGCTCGATTCCATATGATTTTCAAAGAATCAGTACCAACCGTGGCATTTTCATGCTATAAAAATGGGGTTTCAAACACTCATCTTTTGCCTCGTGGGTCCTTTAAACCCATCATTCACATTCCCTACTCACAATCCATTTATACAACTCATACATAGCATAAAATAAGCCATAACCCACGGGAATGGAACCAAAAACCAGAAAAATGCAATTTCTCACATGGGCCCAAAAGTCAGATTTTTGACTCTAAATTTGGAAAATCATAAGTAATTATATAAAAATGAGAATCTAGCAAACTATAGCTTTCAAGAAAGCTCTAAGTATTAACTTTACACTAAAAATAATTCCCAATCATAATCTCAGCTTTTGGACCATGTTTGACATCGAAAATGAGACAGAAGTCTGGCTGTCTCTGATTCTGGCGCAATTTACTGTCATGGACTTCGAAAATTTATAACTAAATCCAAAAAAATCCAATCTGAGTTCAGTAGTACCTACACCCCGAAAACTAGAGGAGACAAAAAAATCCAAAAAAGTTACAGATATCTACTAGAGGAGACAAATAAGTCTAGATCAGTTCAGTAGTACCTACACCCCGAAAACTAATGGAACAATAACGGAGGTCGGATGGGCTCCCTGATGCTGATATAGAACTTTAGAAGGTTCATTCTCTCTCTATAGACCTCCAATTAAGGTGATTTTAGTTGGTTAGGTTACTGTAGTTGTCTATTTTATGTGTATAAAATTTCACAACATTTGGACTCCATTTGGTCCATGAATGCCACAGATTTCATTTCTGACCTGTGGGAACAGTACATGACCAAACTATCAAATTTTCTCAATTTCAACAATTCGCCATATATTCTCTAGACCTCTAAATATTACCCATTTTAGCTTCAAAATAATATCTTTACAAACTCTAGAGGCATACCAAATTTCATATCAAGAAGAGCTCATCTGGTCATACTTTGACGAAACTCACAAATTTGGCGATTTTGGCACCCAAAAGGTCTAAAATGGGTCCAAATGGCCTCTCACACGTTCTCACTCCTCATGGACAAGTTTAAAAGCATGAAAGTAGTCTATATAACATGTCCATGTGGTCTAAATCATCATACATTTCAAACTCACTATGCTACGGGCCAAAATACACTATCACATACATTCAACAAAAGGGGCAAAACCCACATTTCCATTAATTTGGCTATCTACATAGTTTGTACATCATATATCCATACATTTACACTTGCTACAACATTTACATTTCAAAAATAGTAGGTGCATATACATTTTAACACCACTTTACATCAAAAGAGTCAAAATGAGCTAATATCTAGCTAAACATGCTTTTAGGCTCCTTGGTGTGCACTTGATTCTCCTTGAGCTCCACCTAGCATGTTAAGATGGGAGGGGGAAGGGGTGAGATTTATAGAATCTCAGTAGCTCATGCACTCATTCAAGGAAGCAATCAAGGCATATAACAAGTCAAAGCATGTAATTTAGCATCCAACTATTCTCAATCACATAATACATGTTGTACATGCCATGGAATTTACAACAATGCCACAAGTAAGCTCTAGGGACTTTTGGTTTAGCCTCACCTGAGTTTAGGGACTTTTGGATTGCCTCACCCGAGTTTAAGGACTTTTGACTTGGCCTCACTCGGTTATGAGACTTTTGGCCTTGTCTCACCCATCTCAAGGGACTTTTGGCACTACCTCACCCGAGCAATTCTCATAATCCAACACACAAGCACATTGGTATCAATGCATCAAATCAATAGCATATGACATATTCTATATAATAAGCATATACACAAGCATACAATGACCATTATATCTAAGAATGCAACAAGAAAGAGTGGAAAGAGAGCTACCTTATGAGCTAACACAAGCCTTCCTTTTCAATTTCTCTTCTCCCTTCTTAGGTTCACAATCACACCTTGATGGAGGTGCTTCACTTGAGCCTAGACACATCAAAGAGCATAAATTACTCTCTCATAACTTAATTCAGAGTAAACCTTCTAACACATAAGAACTTAGAGTTCTCTCTCTCTCTCTAGAATGCCACCAATTCTTCTTCTCTCTCAAGTTCTCATGGTAGTGGAAACAACATTTTCAAGGAAGACAAAGAGGTTTAAGGGTGTTTTCCACTTTCCCTCTTCTGACCCATACTTAAAATTCAATTAATCTCACATGCAAAACCATGGAAAGAGAGGGCAAAAAGAGGAGATTAAGATTCTAAGAAGAAATAAGAGAAACTTGCTTACCTTTCCTTTGTTCTTCCTCCTTCTCTTAGTCTCTCTCACTCTCCACGCCTCTTTTCTCTCCTTGGGTCGGAGTCTAGGGCAAATATGAGTGAATGAATGAGTTTGGTCATTTAAAGAAGTCAAATTCTCACTTTTTACTCTTTTTTGGACTGACCCTCGCTGTGGCGAAAATTAACCTTCGCTACGGCGAGCTCGTATCAACTACCTTCGCTATGGCGAGATTTAACTTTTGCTACTGTGAGCACGTATCAGTTTCCTTTGCTATGGCGAGTTTAAACCTTCGTTATGGCGAGCTCGTATTAGTTCCAGACCTCCACTTCTGCTATGGCGCATGCTACGGCGAGCAGCCCCCTGGTTTTTGTATGGAATGCCCGTACTCGCTATAATTAGAATCATTTTCGCTATTGCGAACAAGCACTCTCGCTATAGCGAGACCATTTCTCGCTATTGCGAGAAGACTTAGCAAAATTTCTGAATTTCAAAAATTTTCAGCTTTCTTTTTTCTTTTCCTTTCCTTTTCTTTTTCTCTTTTCTCGGTTGTTACATTTCTACCCCTCTTAAAAGAAATTTCATCCTCAAAATTTAAAGACTTACCTCAAGGGAATAACTCTAGATATTTTTGCCTCATTTCATCTGCCAATTCCCAAGTTGCTTCCTCAGATGTCAGACCTCTCCAGATCACTTTCACTAGAGGAATGTTCTTGCTTCTCAATTATTTCAACTTAACATCCACAATTCTCTCCGGTCTCACTACATAAGAAAGATCTTCCTGCAATTGCACATGCTCATATTCTATGACATGTGAGGGGTCTGGTAAATACTTTTTCAACTGGGAGACATGAAAAACACTGTGGATTTGGGCTAGGTTAGGAGGTAAGGCTATTCGGTAAGCCACGGGTCCAATTTTCTCAAGGATTTCAAATTGACCAATATACCTAGGACTGAGCTTCCTTACCCTCATTGACCGACCTACTTCCGTCACTGGAGATACTTGAATGAACACATGGTCTCTAATCTCAAACTCTAACGGCCTCCTTCGCTTATCAGCATAGCTTTTTTGCCTACTCTAGGCCGTGAGGAGTCTCTTTCTAATCAACTCTATCTGTCGGGTAGTTTGGTTCACAATCTCAGGTCTTATCATACTCCTCTCACCTAGCTCAACCCAACACAGAGAGGATCTACACTTCCTCCCATACAAAGCCTTAAAAGGGGCCATTTGAATACTGGAATGGTAACTGTTATTATACGCAAACTCTGCTAACGGTAAGTACGCATCCCAGTTACCCTTCATTTCTAACATACATGCCCTCAACATGTCTTCTAATGTCTGGATGGTCCTTTCAGTCTGACCATCTGTCTGGGGGTAATATGCAGTACTAAATTGCAACTTGGTCCCTAAGGCATGCTGCAATGACCTCCAAAAGTTCGATGTGAACCTGGGGTCTTTATCCAAAACTATGCTATTGGGTACTCCATGAAGTCTCACTGTCTCTCTGATGTACAACTGGGCTAATCTATCCAGTGTATGAGTAGCCCTAATAGCTAAAAAGTGTGCGGATTTCGTCAGTCTATCCATAACTACCCAAATAGCATCGTGTCCAGAGGATGTCATGGGTAATCCCATAACAAAGTCCATGGCTATACTATCTCACTTCCACTCAGAGATATCTAGAGGTTGCAACAACCAAGCCGATTTTTAATGTTCTATCTTTACCCTCTGACACACTAGGCATTTAGCCACATAATCTGTCACATCCTTCTTCATCCCTGGCCACCAGAATATTCTTTTCAAATCCTGATACATCTTGGTGGCACCTGGGTGGATAGTATACTTACTCTTATGTGCCTCTTCTAAAATGCTTTCTCTCAACTCATTTTGACTAGGCACACAAATTCTATCTTGATATACTATCATATCATCCTCAGACACCTTAATCTCACCTCGGTCAGTCAAAACTCACATTTACTAAGTTTAACATACAACCTTTTCTCTCTCAAGGTGTCTAGGACTAATCTCAAATACGTCTCGTGCTCCTCAAAGGATCTGGAGTACACTAAGATATCATCAATGAAGACCACCACAAACTGATCTAGATACGGTTTGAATACCCTGTTTATGTAATCCATGAACACCGTGGGTGCATTCGTCAACCCAAATGGCATCACAAGGAACTCATAGTGCCCATACCTCGTTCCGAAGGCCGTCTTAGAGACGTCTTCAGTTCTCACTCTCAACTGGTGGTATCCAGATCTAAGATCTATCTTAGAAAACACAGATGCCCCAGCCAACTGATCTAACAAATCATCAATTCTAGGGAGAGGATATTTATTCTTGATGGTAATTTTATTCAACTCTCTGTAATCTATACACAAATGCAAGCTACCATCCTTCTTTTTCACAAACAACACCGGAGCTCCCCAAGGTGAAACACTAAGGCGGATAAATCCTTTCTCCGACAATTCCTCTATCTACTCTTTCAATTCAGTAAGCTCGGCGGGAGCCATCCTGTAAGGAGCTTTGGATACCGGTCCAGCCCCAGGTACTATGTTTATAAGGAACTCTAATTCTCTCTCAGGGGGTAGGCCATTAAAGTCAAACTCTCTAGTGAAAACCTCCGGGAATTCCCTGACAACTGGGATCTCCTCTATCCCTTCTTCTACCTCAGCTTGAATAGAGAAAAAGATAAGAAACCCTTGACATCCACACTCTAAATATCTCTCAGCCTGGGCAGTAGTCATAAAGGATAACTCAGCTCTTACCCTAGGTATGGTCCCACAAGTAGGTAGGGAAATGGTTTGGTGTTCACAATCAAGTATGGCATTATTTGTGGCCAACCAGTTCATACCAATAATCAAATCAATATCACAAAAGGGCATACAAACCAAATCAATAGTGGTATGACAATGGTTAAATTGAACAGTGACATTTAAGCAGGGATGGGAAGTAACCACGTGGCCTCCAGTGGGTGTAGTGACAGACAAGTCAAATGGCAAGACACTAATGACCAGACCTAATTGCCTCACACAATCATAGGATATAAACGAGTGACTAGCACCCGAATCAAACATAGCAACTACAAGAAAGCCATTCATTATCAGCGTACCTTGGATCAAACTGGGAGATGCACTGGCTTCCTGCTGAGTGAGGGCAAATACTCGGCCTTGGGTCTGTGGCCTAGGAGGAGGTGCTGTATCCATCTGAGGACACTATCTAGCAATGTGCCCCGGCTTCCCATACTTGAAGCATGTCACCGGAGACTGCTGGAAGGATGACTGGCCCCGAGGAGGTGGCATACCTCGCTGTGGCCTTCTATTCCACGGCCCCTTGCCTCTCCTCTTGGTACTAGGTGTCAAACTAGAACCCTCTTCTAGTTTCGACCTTTTCAAATCTGGAACCCTCTTCTGACTAGCTGTAGTCGCAGTAGGCATGATAGCTTGCAGGTTAGTCTCAATCACCTTGCTGACCTCTACAAGGGTATTGAACTTCCTGATCTGCTGTGGGGTGACTCTGTCGCTAATAAGGGGCTTCAACCCAGTCTCAAACTGCTCACATCTCCAGGGTTCATCATCATACCTCTGGAGGTAAGAAGAATACTGAGACAACTTAATGAACTTGGTCACATATTGGTCTACAGTCATCTCATCCGTCTGTCTCAAGCCCATAAATTCCATCTCTTTCTTCTTCCTCACCGAACTAGGGACATATTTCTCATAAAACTCGACCAAGAAGGTCTCCCAAGTTATCTGTATATTCTTGGTCTCCATCAGAGGTTTCGTGCTACACCATCATCTATCAGTTTCCTTTTCTAACATGAAAGTGGCTAACTAGGCTTTTTGCTCGGTGGTACAATCCATCACCGATAATATTTTCTTTAGCTACATAACCCAAGCCTCCGCCTTATCCGCATCCAACTCCCCATCAAATGAGGGTGGATTATTCTACCTAAACTGCTTTAGCACTTTCTGGATAGGCGTCTGGGTCTGAGGAGCAGCAGGCTCCTGGGGAGGTGCAGGTAGAATACTGGATGTGGATAGCTGAGGTACATGGGCTTCTCTCCTGGCTTCTTCTTGCCTGGCCAGGGTATCTTGTAAATGCATGATCATATCATGCTGTTGCTGGGCAATGTACCTCTGTTGTTCCAGCTTCTCTTGGTGCTGGCCCATCATGGCCTCATACTGGTCAAGTCTCTCCATGATGGACCGCAGAGGATCCTCAGGCCCAACAGGAACCTCTAGCTCAGCTCTCTGAGCTCTGGGTGGTCTGCCTCTACCCCTGCCCCGTCTAGTCTTAACCATGTCTGAAAGAAGTAGCAATCCTCAGTTCACAATGATATGTCAAACACATATGCATAAGGATGCTACCACTTCCATGGCCATTCACACCAAACACAAGCAAATCACATCATTCAAGAGCCTAACATTAAGAAAAAGTGCCTGAACCTTTGCTTTGATACCAAAAATGTAACACCATAATATATTATCTCTATCTAGCCTCCCTCTGGGCTCAATTCCATATGATTTCCAAAGAATCAGTACCAACCGTGGCATTTTCATGCTATAAAAATGGGGTTTCAAACACTCATCTTTTGTTCCGTGGGTCCCTTGAACCCATCATTCACATTCCTTACTCACAATCCATTTATAAAACTCATACATAGCATAAAACAAGCCATAAGCCATGGGAATGGAGCCAAAAATCAGAAAAATGCAATTTCTCACATGGGCCTAAAAGTCAGATTTTTGACTCTAACTTTGGAAAATCATAAGTAATTATAGAAAAATATGAATCTAGGAAAATATAGCTTTTTCGAAATCTCTAAGTGTTAAATTTACACTAAAAATAATTCTCAATCATAATCTCAGCATTTGGACCATGTTTGACATCGAAAATGAGACAAAAGTCCGGCTGTCTCTGTTTCTGGCGTAGTTTACTATCATGGAATTCAAAAATTCATAACTAAATTCAAACAAATCCAATCTGGGTACATTATATCAATTTGGAAAGCTACAGATTTCTACTAGAGGAGAAAAATAAGTTCAGATTAGTTCAGTAGCTCTACACCTAGAAAATCGATGGAACAGTAATGGAGGTCAGATGGGCTCCCTGATGCTGATATAGAACTTCAGAAGGTTCATTCTCTCTCTATAGACCTCCAATTAAGGTGATTCTAGTTGTTATAGGTTACTGTGGTTATCTATTTTATGTGTATAAAATTTCACAACATTTGGACTCCATTTGGTCCATGAATGCCATAAATTTTATTTCTGACCTATGGGAACAGTACATGACCAAACTATCAAATTTTCTCAATTTCAACAATTCGCCATATATTCTATAGACCTCCAAATATTACCAATTTTAGCTTCAAAATAATATCTTTACAAACTCTAGAGGCATACCAAATTTCATATCAAGAAGAGCTCATCTGGTCATACTTTGACGAAGCTCACAAATTTGGCGATTTTAGCACCCAAAAGGTCCAAAATGGGTCCAAATAGCCTCTCACACGTTCTCACTCCTCATGGACAAGTTTAAAAGCATGAAAGTAGTCTATATAACATGTCCATGTGGTCCAAATCATCATACATTTCAAACTCACTATGTTACGGGCCAAAATACACTATCACATACATTCAACAAAAAGGGCAAAACCCACATTTCCATTAATTTGGCTCTCTACATAGTTTGTACATCATATATCCATACATTTACACTTGCTACAATATTTACATCTAAAAAATAGTAGGTGCATATACATTTTAGCACCACTTTACATCAAAAGAGTCAAAATAAGCTAATATCTAGCTAAACATGCTTCTAGGCTCCTTGGTGTGCACTTGATTCTCCTTGAGCTCCACCTAGCTTGTTAAGATGGGAGGGGGAAGGGGTGAGATTTATAGAATCTCAGTAGCTCATGCACTCATTCAAGGAAGCAATCAAGGCATATAACAAGTCAAAGCATGTAATTTAGCATCCAACCATTCTCAATCACATAATACATGTTGTACATGCCATGGAATTTACAACAATGCCACAAGTAAGCTCTAGGGACTTTTGGTTTAGCCTCACCTGAGTTTAGGGACTTTTGGATTGCCTCACCCGAGTTTAGGGACTTTTGACTTGGCCTCACTCGGTTATGATACTTTTAGCCTTGTCTCACTCATCTCAAAGGACTTTCGGCTCTACCTCACCCATCTCAAGGGACTTTCGGCACTACCTCACTTGAGCAATTCTCGCAATCCAATACACAAGCACATTGGTATCAATGCATCAAAGCAATAACATATGGCATATTCCATACAATAAGCATATACACAAGCATACAATGACCATTATATCCAAGAATGCAACAAGAAAGAGTGGAAAGAGAGCTACCTTATGAGCCAACATAAGCCTTCCCTTTCAATTTCTCTTCTCCCTTCTTAGGTTCACAATCACACCTTGATGGAGGTGCTTCACTTGAGCCTAGACACATCAAAGAGCATAAATTAATCTTTCATAACTTAATTCAGAGCAAACCTTCTAATACATAAGAACCTAGGGTTCTTTCTCTCTCTCTAGAATGCCACCAATTCTTCCTCTCTCTCAAGTTCTCATGGTAGTGGAAACAACATTTTCAAGGAAGACAAAGAGGTTCAAGGGTGTTTTCCACTTTCCCTCTTCTGACCCATACTTATAATCCAACTAAACTTACAAGCAAAACCATGGAAAGAGAGGGCAAAGAGAGGAGATCAAGATTCCAAGAAGAAATGAGAGAAACTTGCTTACCTTTCCTTTGTTCTTCCTCCTTCTCTTGGTCTCTCTCACTCTCCAGGCCTCTTTTCTCTCCTTGGATCGAAGTCTAGGGCAAATATGAGAGAAAGAATGAGTTGGGTCATTTAAAGAAGTCAAATTCTCACTTTTTACTCTTTTCTGGACTGACCCTAGCTGTGGCAAAAATTAACCTTCGCTACGGTGAGCTCATATCAGCTACCTTTGTAATGGCGAGGTTTAACTTTCGCTACTGCAAGCACGTATCATTTTCTTTTGCTATGGCAAGTTTTAACCTTCGCTATGGCAAGTTTTAACCTTCGTTATGGCGAGCTCGTATTAGTTCCAGACCTCCACTTCTACTATGGCGCACGCTACGGCGAGCAGCCCCCTGGTTTTTGTATGGAATGCCTACACTCGCTATAGCTAGAATCATTTTCGCTATTGCGAATAGGTACTCTCGCTATAGCGAGACCATTTCTCGCTATTGCGAGAAGATTTAGCAAAATTTTTGAATTTCAAAAATTTTCAGCTTTCTTCTTTCTTTTCCTTTCCTTTTCTTTTTCCCTTTTCCGGGTTGTTACATTTTGTATGTTTATGGAGAAATTGGACATTATGTTTCTCACGTTTACAGAGAAATCGGATGTTACATTTTCTCTCCCTTTAAATAAATTTTGTCCTAGAAATTTAGGGGTAGAACTCCATCTAGCTTTTCTCATATTCTCATTAACTAGCCTTTTCTTTCCCTTCTTCCTAACTCTATTTACTTCCTTTAGAGACTAAGCTCTTCTGCCAGGGAATTTACATCATTAGTCTACTATATCTGATTCTCTTTTTCTGTGCTATTGCTACAGAGCATTTGACTTGCTCTTATCATAAAGGAAAGTAATTTCTGACATTACAAATACTCTTATAACTCTAGCTTATTTTATGGGAGAGCTTACTATGTCACATCTAATTAGTTTTAACCTGTTCATAGGGGTTGACTTTCTTACTTAGTAGACCTACTTGCATATGCCTTGAGCAATAACTTAGTATTAAATCTCCCTTATCATCTCATAATGGCTTTCTATAAAGTCTCATTACCTTTCTCTATTCATTAGCAGCCATTAGAGACCTCTGTCTACTTACTTAACTTACTTAGATATTCAGTCCACCATTTAATCTTATTCGTTTTCTCACTAGTTCATCACATGGTCATCGTTCATATTTTTTTTCTATCATAGGCCATATATTTTTATCACTTATTGGGATTGTAACACCATATATTTCTAACTCATTTCATACTATCTCTATGCCTCATATCAAGCAACTCATAAAGAGGCAAGAAAAAATAGCATTAAATAATGCATTTCTTAGCATTCGTTGTGTATAAAATTTTCTTTTGGAGTTTCGTGGACCATATGGACTTATATATCACATTCTCATATTTAATTACATGGATACAACTCATTTCCATCACCAAAATTTTCTTAGAGGTCATATAAAGCAAAGGGGGCATGAAATCTCATGGAATAATTTCGAATAGAATTTTGGCTTTTCTGCTACAAATTTTGAAAAATCATAATTAATTATAAAAAAATCAAAATTAAGTATTCTTTGCCAATCTAGGAAGCTACACATGTCTGTTTTATGTTAAAAATATGTCCAGATCATAACATCTAACAAAGAGGATGTTTGACATTCAAAAACATCCATAGGTCAAGTTGTTCACTGGTACTATCATAGAATTTTGCAGCAAACTTCAAAAATATCCAATTAATTCTACAAAAATCTAATCCATGAAAACGATACCAATTTGGAAATATGTGGATGTTGGATGGAGGGAAAAAAGAACTCTAGACTAGCTCAGGCACGAGTAGGCATCAAAAATCAATCAAATAGTACCTGAGGTCAGTTAGAGTTCCTGATATTGGACAAAATTTTAAAAAATTCATATCTCCCTCTTTAGACATCCAAATGGGGTGCTTCTAGTTGGCACAAGTCACTAGAAATTTCTAGTTTCTTTGTATGAAATTTTGTGCAATTGGACATCATTTGAGCCCTGTGTGACAGATTTTATTTTTGGACCAGTATGAGCAGTGACATGACCAAAATTAGAAAATTTTCCAACTTCAAAAATTCATCAAATATTCTCTAGACCTCTAAAAATTCTATTATTTAGCTTTTCAAAAAGCTCTCAATGAGATTTAATTGTATGCCAAATCTCAAATCAAGATGAGCTCATTTGGATAAAAGGCGATATAGGGTTCCATTATGGTTAATTTTGGCTCCATATAGGATACCAAAATGTCCAAATAGTTTTTCTTAGGGTTTGACACCTCTTGGGCAAGTCTAAAAGCACAATGAGGACTTGTGTGACCTGCCCAAGGGGTCTTAAACCTCATGCATCTCATTTTGGCCATTCTACCTCCATTTGTACACAATTACATAAAGCCATTCAAAAAACTAATCTCCCACAACATACTTATTTTGCATTCTAGCATTCACATAACATATCCTCTCATTTATACATCACATATTAATATAATTATACATACTCAAGAGGTCATAGACCATATACAAAAATGGATTACATAATTTGACATTAATATGGCCTTAAAGAATAAAAACTATGCATTTTGATGTCAAACTCTCATTTTCTCATATGGTTGGCTTCTATTCCCTTGCTCTCTTGATCCACTTAGCATGTTAAAACATTGGAGAGGAGGGGATGAGATTCAAAGAATCCTAATAGCTCATCTCCAATTCAATCATACATAAAGCATGTAAAACAAGTCTCACAAATGCATGCATGGCATATGAACATGTGGAATCATTCAAGAAGTATTCTTAGCATTTGAAAAAGTCATATATAGCACACATAGTGTCACACCTGAAAATGCGACCGCGTGGCACTTTTAAAAAGAAATTATTTTGGAAAAGAAATTTTGATTCAATTTTCAAAGAAAATGAAAACCAAAATCAAAATTAAGATAAGTAGTAGAGTTGCCACTAAAATCTTAATTTTTGACAAGGCAAAACTTGGGAAAAGCCTTTTTATTTAGAAAATGAAAAAAACGGTCTACGAACCAGAAAACAAGTTCAGGAGTCAATTGCGAGTAGGGAAGGGTTTAGGTACCCTACTACACCCATTACTAAGAACGGTTACCCCAGGTTAGTTGTGTACAATCAATATGGCATCTATCCTATTTTAATTCTCCCTAACAAATCACATGCAAAATAAAAATGGCAATAAAGGAAATGAAATTGAAAATAAAAAGGGAAGAAGGAAATTAAAGAAACAAAATTAGAAAAACAAAATAAAAGAAAAGAAACTAGGAAAGCGAAAATTGAACAGAAAATTTTATTTACAAGGGCAGACTTGACCTAGGATAAGAGCCTAGGGCCTACGTACCTTTCGGAGGGATCAAAATCCACGTAGTTCGACTGGAGATCATATTTGTTGGTTTTTTTTTATGTTTTGTTTGTTTGTTTTATTTCTTTTTTCTTGTTTTTCTTGTTTTTGTTTTGTTTTGTTTTGTTTTTCTAATTTTTAATTTAATTTTTTTCTATTTAACTTTTTTCATTTAGGTGTTGTTTTTTTTCGAAAAGATGAAGAAAAATAAATCACTTTTTCCTTTAATGAATAAAATGAATGTTGATGTGTTTTAATTTGTTAAAGGAAAATTTAATTTAATTTTTCTTACATTTCTGATTTTCTCTTTCTCTCTCTTGCTTTTTACTTTTCATTCATTTTCGTTTCATTATTTTTTTTGTTTTTTTTATTATTACCCTTTTTCATCTCATTGTTTTTGTTTTCTTTTTTTATTACCCTTTTTTGTTTGATTTTGTTTTTCTTCTTTCTTTTTTTTTTCAATTTTTGTTATTGTTTTATTCTTGTTTTTTCTTTCTTTTTATTTATATTTTTTTTTGTTTTTCTTGTTTTCTATTTTTCACTTCTTTTTCGTTTCTTTTATTATTATCTTTTTTTTTGTCTTTTTCTATTTTTTTCTTTTTGGCTAATTTTCATTTTGTGTTCTACTTTTATTTTTATCTCTTTTTTTTGTCTTTATTTCTATTTATTTTTTTTCCACTCTTTTCTTACCTTTTTTTTTTACTCTTTTATCAGATTTGATTCTTGTTCTTGATTCTTTTTTTTTTTTTTTTACGAGGATCACTAAAATTTCTTTTTGACAAGATCTCCTAAAGAATTAAGATCACTTTTTTTTTTATCTCTTCTAAAGTTTTGAAACATACCCTTTTTATTATTGATTATTTATTTTTTTTGGGGTTCGTTGGTCATTGGTGTTATTATTTTCTTCATTTTGTTCTTTTGTTGCCTTTTTTTGGTTTTGTTTTATGTGCTCTTATGAGTTGAAAACAAAACAACACAACACAACACAACACAAAAAAAAGGGTTTTTCTTATTTTTCTTTACAAATTTTTGCTTATTTTGTTGTATCCTTTTGTTTGGAATCAAGACCAGTTTGTGTAGGCTATTAACATTCAAAATTTATTAAAACATAACTATAAACCTCAATAATGGTTAAGGAGGCTTATTGCCACACATACCCTTGAGTTGGTTCATAGGTGTCCTAAGGGACAAGAAGTCCCACACGATAATTGTAACATCCGGTCCCTCCATAAATGTGAGGAACGCAATGTTCGATTTCTTCGTAAACGGCAGAAATGGGCCAAATATAAAAGAAGTCCTCGAAATAGAAGGAATTGGGGCCAACTAAAATTATAATAAAATTTTAAATATTAGAAAATGAGGATTTGAGATTTAAGATGCCCAAAAACTAGAGTCAAAAGAGATCAGAACATTTATCGAGGGAAGTAGGGGCATTTTTGTAATTTTTGAAAAATTTGGAAAACTCATAGGAGGGCTTCTTAAACAAAAAATTTGAGCTTTCTAGGGTTCTCAGAGGCCCTAAATACTATGGAAACCCCTAGAATAGTTGAAACCCCTTTCAGCTGTCAGTTGACCAAAACTTTGACCGAATGGTTCAGAATGGTTTTAGATCCTTTTTGAGTGATTCCAAAGGCAATTATTAGGATTAAGAGCCTAAGGAATATGATGGAAAAGACGGATTTCAAAAATAAGTGAAAACGAGCTCAAACAAACAAAACTATGAAGAGGGACTAAATTGTAACTTTTAAAAGTTGCTTAAATGAATCCCTAGCTTATAAAAACGCCTCTCCTTTGCTCAGATCTCCTCCCCCACTCTCTCACATGTTAAAACAGAAGTAAGAAGGGCTAAGAGTGGTGCACAAGAGGGGAGGCCAAGGAAGGAAGAGGAAGCTTTGAAAAGTGTAAGTTTTAGCCACTTTTTCCTATTCCTTGCCTTGTTAAACTTCTTCCCCTCCTTTCCTCCTCTTTTCCTATGGATTTAGTGAGATGTTTGGTTCTATTTTGAGCCCAGAACTGAGGGGGAAATTTCGAAATTCAAGGAGAGGGTTGAAGCAAGGAAGAGAACTCTTGAGAAAAGCTTGGAATCAAGGTGATTTTTCTATCTTGGTTGCTTCCTTTTTCTTGCCCTTTGTGTGTGGAGTTTTGCCAGAATAGAACCATCTTGGGGGGAGGCTTTTTGTCCAGAAATAAGAAGGAATTGTGGGTTTTAGACCATGAGGAGTTAGTAGATGCAAGGAAATTGGAAGAAAGGCTAATGAAAATCAAGTTAGAAAAGTGTAGAGCACTTAAAGGGATTGTAAAAACTGATTTAATCCATGAGTTCCCTTGGCTATTTAAGTGTTTCCTTGACCTCTTATAACTCTTAACAACCTCCCTAAATGGTTCCCCCATCAAGGAAAAAATCAAGAAGCCATGAAATCCCATTTATGCTCTAACTTTCGGCCAAGTAGGGATGGCGTAGTTAGAGAGAGTTTTAGATTGTTTCAAGCCCATTTTTGAGTCATACATGATGCATAAATGTGAGGGGAAGCCTTGGCAAAAATTTAGGAAGCTTAGAGAATGAGTTGGTGCTTTAGGTTCCATATTGTGACCTAAGGAAGCAACATGATGTTAGGCCCTTTGTTTTAATGATGTGATGACTCCAAGAGGCTTAAAAGGAGTCAAGAATCATATTTGAGAGTAAAGAATGAGGCCTAGAAATCATTTGAGGGGTGTTGCTTCATTAGGTGCCAATATGGACCATAATGGAGGTTGTAGAGTAATCTAGGGTTTAAGCAAGTTGCATAGCCCTAGAAATTGTTTCATGAACTTAATTGGCTCCCATAATTTGTGTCTAGGCCAAGTGAAACTATCTCCACCAACTTATGGGTGTGTGGCTAAAAGAGAAGGCTTGAAAGCTAAGGAAAAAGTGTGTGTTTGTATACAAGGTAGCTCCTCCACCTTCTCTCATGCATGGATGTGTGTTTAGCTTGTTTTAAAATGCTTGTATGTGTATTTTCAAGCTTTGAAAAGTATGCTAGCATGCCTTTACATATCATGATCCTTGATGCCATGTTATGTTTTAAATGAATCCATGATGTTTGTATGAGTTTGCTTGAGTGTGGAGAGGCCAAGAACTCTTCCCTTGGGTGAGGAGGAGCTAATAACCCTTGAGCTTGGTTGAGACAAAGTAAAGAGTCTCCCAAAAGCAAAGTGGGCTCCCAAGAGTATGGTTGAGTCCAAAGTGCTCAAAGAATGGGTGAGGCAAGTCCAAAATCCATGAGGAGAAGTGTGAGGCTAATCCAAACACTTAGTGAGCTCTTGAATGTCTTGTATGATTGATTCACATGCTAAGGTTGCTTTTAAAATGCCTATGATTTCTACTTTCTCCATGCATGCATTTGTGAAACTTGTTTGCACATATTATGTGTGATGGAATGGGAGATGAGCTATTGAGATTCTTGAATCTCACTCCCTCCTCTTAAATGTCCTAATATGCTAGGTGGACCAAGTGGACATGGCAATGGGAGCCAACCACCTTGAAGAAAGAAGATTGCCATCCTTATGCTTGATTTTTGGTCTTTTGATTCATAATGAGACTTCATGATATATATTATTATTGTAAATAGTCTATGACCCCTTGGAAAAATGTAAAAATGATATTATGTGATAGATAAATGAATGAGTATGGTGTAATGTGTATAAGTGAGGGTGAAAAGGCCAAAATGAGATGCAAATGGTTTGGGACCATTTAGGCAGCTTCCCCAAGTCTTAAACATACTTTTAAACTTGCCCAAAAGGTGCCAAGACCAAAGGAAATCCATTTGGCAATTTTGGTACCCAATATGGAGCCAAAATTGACCATAATGGAACCCTATGCCACTTTTTAGCCAAATGAGTTAGTCTTATCCTTAAATTTGGCATACAATTAGGTCTTATTAAGAGCTTTCTGGGAAGCTAAAGAACATAATTTTCAGAGATCTAGAGAATATTTGATGAATTTTCAAAGTTGGGATTTTCCATGGTTTCTGGTATGTGCACTATTCATACTGGCAGATTTGATTTTTGTGTCACTCGATGGCCAAATAGTGTCCAATGCTTATGAAATTTTATATGTATAAACTAGAGGTCATAAGCTTTCTGTTTCCACTGAGATCATCTCATTTGGAGGTCCGAGCAGAGAGTTATGAATTTTTGAAATTTGCTGTCAGTAACAGTGGCATCTCCAGAGCTCAATCACTGTTCCATCAGTTCCATATACCTAAACGTATTTGTTTCATTTGGGAATTATTTTTAGTGTCAATTAACATTTGTAGCTTCCCATAATGACTGAATTTGTGTGATTTTGATATTTTTAGAATTAGTTATGAATTTCAGAAGTTTGCATCAGTAATCTGAATCACAGCCCAGGCAGCCAGTGAGTCTGTAGCTTTTTGGATGTCAAACGTCCTGTGTGATGAATTTTGTGACTTTGACATATTTTTAGTATGAAGTAGACATCCTAAGCTTTCTATAATGACAAATAACACATGATTTCAATTTTTCTATATTTAGTTATGATTTTCCAAAGTTTGTGACAGAAAAGAGGAAATTCTGGACGAAAATGCAAACATGAATTTTAATGTGTTCCTTTGCTTTCCACGAGTTGTAGACCAAATTTGATGATGGAAATGAGCTATATTCATGTATTTAAGTATGAGAATGTGATAGATGCATTCATATGGCCCACGGGACTCCGAAAGAAAAATTTTACCCGTAGAGAAATGTATTTTAATTCATAACTCCCTATGCCACTAGATTGTTTCCATAGAACAAATATAAGATGAGACATGGGAATTGCATGAATTGAGTCCTAGAAGTATGGTGTTACAATAATTCAAAAAAAATGAAATGAAATGAAACTAAAAATAAAGACAATAGCAATGTCGACGCCCAAATATTTGTGTTATGTATGCTTAAGCGCAGATAATACCTTTGTATCATTTTGGATACTATTTACAAATTACCCACTAAAGAGATCCAGAGGCACCAGTTTACATTTGCTTACCTACCTTTTCATTGTTGATTTTGGAATAAGATTTTTCTTAAATAAAAAGGTTTTTTTTTTTTAATTTTGTTATTCCCTTTATAACTTTCTGAAAATAATTTTTTGATTTTATTTCTTGATTGAATTTCCTTCCAACCTTTTTTATTTCTTGGCCTCTCGTTATTTTTGTAAAGCATGCATTATGAGAACTTTCTTTTTCTTTTTCTTGTTAACTAAACGTTGGGCTGGACTATGGGGCCACAATGAATCTCGATCAGAATCAAACTTTCAGACCAAGATGGAGCCAAGGTCTGTACAGAGCTACCCATATAGCAACCAGCATAGACAAAGTCAACTACTTAGCAAATGAATCAGAAACCATGGCAACCTCAGCTGGGGCCTAGAATTAATGAAATCTAAAATGGGATCCTTTTAGTGACAGGATCCATTCTCATTCAATATTCAACGCAACGGGAGATTGAAAATAAGATCAAACCATGAAATGAACCACCCAATCATACATGTAATGCATCGAAACAGCAGCACATTATATATCTCCGCCTCAAAATTTTTTAGCAATAGAAGTTCCAAATATAATTAATCACTAATCAGAAAAAGATTGGGTTACAAGCTTAAGGTAGCATACTCGCATAGAAATAAAAGAGAAAATAAACCCAGTGGACCAAACAATTTCGAGACATAGCCTCCCCAACAGCCAGCACATGAAATTTTTGGTAGAAATTAACAAAATACCTTGGTGAGCTTTCAAATTCTAGACTCGTTTCCTCTTGCCCCAATCCTCCAATTCCTCTGTCTTGGTCCGTCTTGCTTCCACTCGAATCAGAAAAAAAAAATCCAGTCTCTCCTTCACTTTCCCTTTTTATTTGAATCCCTGTTCTCTCTTACATTCTTTGATCCAGTCTCTCCCCTCTGTCTCTCAATTTTTTTCAGTCTCTCTCCTATGCTTCTTGATTTTTTGAATTCGGTCCCTCTATCTGTGGTTCTTGTCCCTTCTCCAATCTGAAGAAAACCCCTCTTTTATTCAAGAATCCTTGCTTCCCAGTCTGAGTCAGGACCTCTTTTCCATTTTTTTGAATCTTGATCGATGTCTCCTTCCATTTTGGCACTTCCTCCCCTTGGCCTTCGATGATAAAGGGGACAGGAGAAGAAGGTCAGCTTTTCAGGCCTTCTATTGACTCTCTGCCCTAACGCTTTTTGAAACCTGCTGGGAGATCTTTCCATTCTCATGTTTCTCTGAGCGAAATTGTTGGTCTCTGCCCCTCTCTCTTATCCCTTTTTTGCGCTCTCCTTCTTGTTGGTGGCAGAGGATGTGATACGCTGAAGGGGGCTGGGTCAAAACCCAGGGTTCCTGCATTTTGCCCTTTCCCAAATTTTTTTTTTAAAAAAAGGGGCCCTACTTTTCCATGTGGTCTTAGGGTTAATGGGCCAGATTTAAAAAGTTGTATTGTGGGCTTCTTTGAACTTGGGCTGCCTTTCTTTTGCTCTTTATTGGTCTAGTAGTTTTTCTCTTAATGGGCTTGGGGTAACTGAAATTTTCGGGCTAGGTTAGCCCAGCTTTCCTTTTTGGAATTTTGGTATTCATTCCTATTGTTGTGTGTTTTTTTTCTTGATTTTTGATTTTTTTCTTTTTCTTTTTATTTTGATTTTTTAAAAAATTAATTGATTAAATAATTATTTTTTTTATCGCTTTTATTGAATTTTTATTTTCTATAGATTTGGGCTTTTTCTTTTTCCTTCATTTCTTATTTTGCTATTTTGATTTTTATTATGCCTGGACAAAATACGGTGTTCACACATAGGCTTACCAAGCAAGTGGATTGGCCTCACCCATTTACTCGTGGATTTTTAGACTTGACTCACCTATTCTTTAAAAGCTTCTTAGATTCAACCTACTCTTAGGAGTCAACCTTATTTTTGGGAGACTCTTTACTTTGTCTCAACCAACCTTATGGGTTCTTGGCTCATCCTCACCATGGCTAAGGGTTCTTGGCCTCACCACACTTAAGCAAACCAAAACAAACATCATGAACATCATTTAGAAAACATAATGCATCATCATGGTACCATGGAGTAAGAGCTCATGCTAGAACATTTCTCATGGCTTGAAATACATATACATACATTCAAAAACAATTAAAGCAAGCAATCATGCATGAGAGAAGGTGGAGAGAGCTACATTGCTAGCATTTGTACACTTTTTCCTTAAGCCTTGAATTCTCTCCCTTGAACTCACATACCCAAGAAGGTGGAGATCATTCCTCTCTGCCTAAACATAATTTATGGAAGCCAATTAGGTTCATGGAATTAATTCTAAGGCTACATAACTTAAACACTAGCTTAGCTCATTAGCCCTTTTATGTTTCCAAGAATACACCTAATGAAGCAACACCCATCAAATAAATTCTAGGCTCCATTCTTTTCTTTCAAATATGATTCTTGACTCCTTTTAAGCCTCTTAGAGTCATCACACAATTAAAACAAAGAGCCTAATTATATGTTGCTTATTTAGGTCATATTATGGATCATAAAGCACCAACTCATTCTCTAGGCTTCCTAAATTTTTCCCAAGGCTTCACCTCATATTCATTCATCATATATGAGTAAAAAATGGGCTCAGAAAAATTTAAAACTCTCCCTAGGCATGGTAACCCTCTTAAGCCGAGACAATGAAGCATAATGGCCTTCATGGACTTTGCTTTATTTTCTTAATGGAGGAAGCACATGGGGAAACTTCTAGGGATCTTAAGAGCTCATTTAAACTCTCATTTAGATATAGGAATCAAGGTATTAAATCAAATTTTACAAGGAACATATGAAACCCTAGATACTTTATATCTTGAATTTTCATTGTTATTTGTTAATTCTCTTTGCATATTCTTAATTTCCACATCCTTTTTCCTAAGAATCACCCTTAGTTCTACCTAAAAATCAAACCCTCATAGGGTTTCTTAAGTGGGGCAAAATGGTGGAGGAAGGGGAGGAAGAGTTAGCAACCATGGAAGAAGAAATTACCTTGTTTTCTTGCTTTTTCTCACTTGAATCTTGCTTTCTCCAAGCTCATCTCTTCAAATCCGAATTTTTCCCTTAATTTCTCCCTTAAAACAGATTTGTAAACTTCATTTTAATCAAAGAAAACAAAGGAGAATGGAGGATAGGAGGTTTGGATGGAAGAAAGCATGAAAAACTACTAAGAAACCATACTTTTTTGCCTTGATTTCTCTTCTCCTTCATCTTCCCTTGGTATGCCACACTCTTAGGGCTTTTCCTCTGGTTTAGGGGAGAACAATATGAGACTAAATGAATGGGAAAGTGGGGTGCCTCATATATATATAGGTGGAGGAGAATGACTTTTTCAAAAATTCCTATTTTGCCTTTCATTTTTGGTATTTTCGTTTCTCATTTGTTTTAGCTCCTTTTTTAGAACCGTCTTTTCCATTATAAAATTTAAGTTCTCAATTTAGTAAAATTCCTTTGGAATTACTCCAATCAGAGCTAAAACCTTCCCGAATAAATCTGTCAAAGTTTATGTACACTAACATTAGAAAACATCTACTATAGGGGATTTAACTGTCCCGAGGCTTCTCATAGTTTTCAGGGCCTTTGAGAACCCCGAAGAATTCAAAACTTTCATTTAAAAAGCCTTTCTGTGTGAATTCCAAAATTTGCTCAAAATTATGAAAATGCCATTACATTTTGTAAGTTTTCAGTCAAATTTTGTTTCTTCATTCTAGCTCTATTTTTCTTTCTGTTTGAGCCTGAGATTCTTATTTTTAGGATTCTAGAATGCTTTCCAAATTTTTTGGGACCTTAATTAAGTCATCTCAGGGGACTTCCTTTTGTATCTGGTGAATTTTGTTCGTTTATGGAGAAAATGTATGTTACGTTTCTCGCATTTTCTCTCGTTTTTAGAAAACTAGATGTTATAGGGATCATAGCTCCTTTAAAAAGGGTTATTATTCTAGATTTTCCTAGTCTTATTTTTTACTCTGACCCTTGCCTTTTTAGGTTGAATTGTGCCTTACTCTCTTTATTTACTTGAGAGTGGGTCTTATTTAACTCTTCAGCTTAATAACTAATCATCATAACTCTTACTCTTTCCTATACTAGCATTGAAGAGCAACAACCACTAATGACTACTGAATTCTTGTGGGTTGCTAACTTTTCATAATCTCAGCTACTAGAGACATAGTTTACCATTTGCCTTATCAAGAAAAACTATACTTGACCCTTCATTGAATGTATAACTCTAGTATTTGGGGATCTCTCTATCCCTTGGTTAGGTCTAATATGTACTGGGTAGTGATTCATCTAGCTATAATAATGGAAAGCTAATTTCTTGCTTTCTTTATCCCACACACTATGCTTATCTCTCAAAGAGGTCTAATTAGTTATCTAACTATCTGAGTATACCCTTCATATCTTTGTGGCAATAGTCTACCAGACTTAGGAGATCTCTAGTCTTTGAGATAAAAACTATCTAATACTATATTAGTCTCCAAGACTAACTAAGTTGAAAAAACTATCTTAGGCTATCGTCTCCCTAGAAATTGCTATGCTGTAACTATGGGCTTTCTGTATTTTTGTGGGATCTACTGCGACCCCTGGGCCTACTACAACCTCTCAAAGCCCTACTAGGGTCTACTACAGCCCTCTATACTGTGCTAGGATCTACTACGATCCATTTTTAAAGGATGTCAAAGCTTAAGATCACTGTGACGACCCTATCTTGTTGTCATTGTAATTAAGGTTAAGTACATAATTAACAATCATAAGTCTGGATTAAAAGCCATTTTGACTAATTACATTTTGAAAATACTGGAAAATTTAAACCTTAATGTTATTAGAGTCATCAACCATATAATTACAAACACTCATGTACATAAGGGAGATAAACATTCATTTATAAGCCTTTGATTCTATTACCTATTGATTTTGACTCACAAGGATCTTCTACCAATGATTCTAAGTCATCCTTTGAGGTCACCATATGAAGAACCAAGATTTCTAGGTTAATATAAGGGTTTAAGAATGTTTGCCATGGCTAAATTCCCCTTAGCCATGGCCAATTGCTCTCGAGTTCACTTCTTACATTGTCACTTATCACCGTGGTGGGTTAGAGCTTTGCCGCGGCCAGCCTACATGGCACCGTGATGAGAAAGCCCCCTGGAACTTACCTTACTCACCTTTCGCTATTGGCTGTGGCCAATTCACCCTTTCGTCGTGGCCAATTCCTTTCTGGAATGCCTGACTCAATTTCACAAAAGTTCGTTGTGGTCAATTCCCATTTAGTCATAGTGAATTACCCTTTGGATGACTCCTAGTTTTTCCTCTCATATTTTGCCACGGCTAATTCTACTTTTCGCTGTGACAAATTGCTCTCTGGACTCCCCCTGGGCAATTTCGCCTCTATTGGCTGCGACTAATCCCCTTTTGAATTTACAACTTCTAAAACCTTATCTCATGCTCTTCACTCTCCCTCCAATGACATCCTAGGGCTATTCAACCTTAGTTGAAGGGCTCTAATAGCTTTCATTCGCCTAATTTACCTAGCTTATTCTATCATTACTAGTTCAAGACTTAAAGGTCAATTTCTACTCCTCAACTACCCTATATCAACAAGTTTATAGATTAATAACAACAAAATTTCATAAGCTTTCAGTAATCATCACTCGAATATAAATTCCATTAAAGATTCCATATATCACTTATTCAAATCAACAGTCTAATATATCCCATGATGACATTTCTAATAATAGACCACATCAAGAATTCAATAAAGTTCATACATCAGATACTATAAGTTCATACATCTCATACTAATCTATAATGAGACTTAACTCCTTAATAGATACATTTTAACTAATCAAAATATAATGCCTACACTTGGCAACATGATTACATGATGATGCTATGTAACTAATAACAAAATTGCATCTATTCTACTCAAGTCAACCCAAGTGTAGCTTCCTCTATATATGGCTAAAGCTCATGGATTTTCATCCACTTGCTTCCCCTTATCCTTATTTGAAGGGCCTTCACCTGAAAGTATAATCCCATGAAACGGGGTGAGATGCGAATCTCAGTAACCAAGGCAAATTCCATTCATATATTCCAGTTTAATCAACATATAAGTATGATTTCATATAAGCATCTGAAAACATACCAGTTATATCAGTAAATGAAACAATTAGGCTATTATGATTACTATCCCATACTAGCAATTATATTTCTATATGTTAAAGGCGAATAACACTGAGAGAGGCCCGTCCATGGCACCCACTCCCCAATGAGTACAACTAGGGCTCAGTGCATCTGGGGTTTGATCATAACCCGATGCTTGATCGAAGTACATGCACTGGTGGCAGCCACACCTCCACCATGGACTCACAAGGTCCAATCACACATAATAGATATCCAACCAACTCATTTAATATTTCAAATCATTCATGTACAGTAAATATAAAATTAAAATAGATATATGCATGGAATTAATATAGTCCCAGTTACCTCACTTGTAGCTAATCCTCTAAGAGCCAATTGAATGCTATTTCAGCCTATGGACACAAAACCAAGCCATTACTATCCCTAATTACAATTTACACAAGCAAACTCATTACTCACGGAGTCAAGCCATATAGAACTACTCAGAAACACTTACCCAATTCCACCGAAATGAAATTTAGATTTTTGTTGAGCCTACCTCAGAAACCTCAAAATAACACCTCAAGTTCTGAGTAAATTTGCATAAAAACAATACCCATATCATAAGTTAACCATAGGGGTCCTAAACTAGTAGAGAAAGTATCAGAATGGAGAGTTTATACTTACCTAATGTCAGCCCTAGCCTCAACTTATGAAATTTCACCATGGAAACATCAAGTGACAAGTTTCAAATTTTGGGTGTAGGTGAAAGTACTCCAAATGAAAAACCAATTAGGCCAAAATGAAGAGAAAGAGAAGGGGATTAAGTTGTATAACTATTACCTTGGTTGAATCTTGCTCTAGAAGTGAGAAATGGTGGATTTGTTACCCTAAACCTTAGCCTCCCTTCAAACCTCTGAATTTCTCTTTTGTGTTTTTGTGTTCTGCAAAATGGGGGGTGGCTAGGTTAGTTTTTTGGGTTTTAAGTTGAGTCAAATATGGGTCATAGGTTGCTCTAATGATCCAACTCTAAATAGGCTTCAGAATTAAACTATGTTGGGCCAGCTTTCATGTGTTGGGCTACTAGGTTTTAATTGGATTAGGCCAAGTTTTAAGAGCTCAAAGGATTTGGGTTTACACATAGTTCTTGGGCCAATTATAAGAACCTATAAAAAGTGGATCTTGGGCCTCTATCACATTGAATCAGATTGGATCTGTACCTAACTTATTGGGCCTCCTTTAGCCTTTTATCATGATCTCTTACATTAATTTGGGCCTAGATGAAGTTTCTATCCTAATTAAATCCTAAAGTCATTAATAATTTACCTCTCTAAAATTTTCATTCACTTAACTTACCCGATTATTCCATATTAATTATTCTTAATTAGCCTAAATCCATTATTAACACCTTAATTAATTTTGGGGTGTTACAATCACTATATCTTACAGTAAAATACATGCTCACTAAGTCCAGTAACAATTGCTCATAATTGCTAAGGCTAAACTCAGAGATCTGCTATGCTCTTCATGTGAAGTGGGTTTTGTATCACTTATTTCTCTCTATTGATCCCATTAGAATAATACTTAGGAGTATTCTGATTTTCATGTACTACTCCCTATGGAAATCTCTGGTTCCCACTTCAAGCTTTTTCACTTAGGCTTTCTTTCTTTACTCTTACTGGCTTATTACACTTTACCTGTACTTTTTTTGTCTTTCTTCTCATGTCCTGCAATTTCTAACTGTGCCTCTATTCTACTTTCAAGTGCCTTCAGCACCAGGGAATCACACACATCGAGTGTGTCTAACGTTTCTCGCAGGATAGAGATCATATGCTGGTCTCTTTTTGCTTCATTTAGTTATATCATAAGGGACTCATCCTATACATACTGAACTCGTACTATCTAACTTTTAACATTCTAATGCTATTAGCACATTCCCTTTCTCATCATTGTTCTTTATAGGGGATTCCTTTCTGTATACTTTTCTTATCATTCTAATATTACTAGAATCCTTTACTTCTCTTTCTTTAGCTTATCTCTTGATTTAACTAACTAGGATACTCTTCGATTATTGAGACACTCTTTATGGTTGATGCCATTATTTGCTACGCACTCAAGTTACATTACTACTAAGTTGGTCATACTCAATATCATGTAACCATTGTTGCAAGAAAACTATAATATCCAGTTTTCATTAAACGATGGAAACGGGTGCATTTTCAAAGCAAGTCCCTTGAAATGACTTAGTTAAAGTCTCAAAAAATTTAAGTAGCATTCTAGACTCCTAAAAATGAGAATCTAGGCTCAGATGGAAAGAAAAATAGAGCTAAAATGAAGAAACAAAATTTAACGAAAAACTTATGAAATGTAATGGTATTTTTGTAACTTTGAGCAAATTTTGGAGTTTACATAGGAAGACTTTTTAAATGAAAATTTTGAGTTCTTCGGGGTTCTTCAAGGCCTTGAAAACCATAGAAAACCCCGAGACAGTTAAAACCCCTCCGGTAAACATTTTCCAATATCAATGTACCCGAATTTTGACGGATTCGTTCGGGAATGTTTTAACTCTGATTTGAGTAATTCCAAAGGAATTTTACTAAATTGGGAACCTAAATTTTATAATAAAAAAGAAAGTTCTCAAAAAGAAGCTAAAATAAATTAGAAATGAAAATATCAAGAACGAAGGATAAAATGAGAATTTTTGAAAAGCTTGTCTTCCTCCCACCTATAAATAGATGGCACCCCACTCCTCCACTTATTTAGCTTCATATGTTTCTACCCCAAACTAGAGAAAAACCCTAGGGAGAGTGGCACACAAGATGAAGAGAAAGAGGAGGAGAAATCAAAGGCCAAAGGTATAGATTTTAATAGTTTTTCATATTCTTTCCTTTCTAAACCACTTCTTTTATATTTTCCTTTATTTCCTATAGTTATATTGAAGTGTATGGATCTATTTTAAGGGAGAAATAAAGAGAAAAATTTGGATTTGAAGAGAGGAGGCCAAAAGAGGGAAGATTCAAGTGAGAAAATAAGGAAAAATAAGGTAATTTCTCCTTCCATAATAACTACCCCTTGCTCCTTTTTTCTCCTTGGTTCGCCCCACTCAAGAAGCCATGGAAGGGCTTAGATTTTGGATAGATTGAAGGGTGAATCTTAGGAAAAGGAGTTTGGAGAATAAGAATATATAAAGGGAATTAACAAATAACCATGAAAATTTAAGATAGAAATTCTAGGGTTTCATGTGCTCTTTGTAAAATCTGACTTGATACCTTGATTTCTATACCTAAATGAAAGTTTAATGAGCTTCTAAGATCCCTAGAAGTCTCCCCATGTGCTTCCTCCATCAAGAAAATAAAGCAATGTCCATGAAGGCTATTATGCTTCATTATCTCGGCCAAGAAGGGTTAGGATACCTAGGGAGAGTTTTAAATTTTTCCAAGCCCATTTTTAAGTCATATATGATGAATGAAAATAAGGAAGCCTTGGGAAAAATTTAGGAGGCCTAGAGAGTGAATTGGTGTCTTATGTTCCATAATATGACTTAAAAAAGCAACATGTAGTTAGGCTCTTTGTTTTAATTATGTGATGACTCCAAGAGGCTTAAAAAGAGTCAAGAATCATATATGAAAGGAAAGAATAGAGCCTAGAATCTATTTGATGGGTGCTGCTTCATTAGGTGGAACTATAAAAGGGTTAATAGACTAAATTAGTGTTCAAGGAAGATGTATGGCCTTAGAATTAATTCCATGAACCTAATTGGCTTCAATAAATTGTGTTTAGGCCAAGAGAAACCAATCCCATACCTTTGTGTGTGTGAGGTCAAAGAAGGGAGCATTGATTCAAAGAGAAAAGTGTGTAGTTGCTTCTAAGGTAGCTCACTCCTCCTTCTCTCATGTATGAATGCATGCTTGGCTTGTCTTTGGATGTGTGTATATGTAATTTTAAGCCATGAAAAGTATTCTAGCATGACTTTTATTCCATGGTACCATGAAATTATGCTTTCATATGATGTTTATTATGTGTGTTTGGATTTCCTTGAGAGTGGTGAAGCCAAGAACCCTTAACCATGGTGAGAATGAGCCAAGAGCACTTAAAATTGGTTGAGACAAAGTAAAGATTCTCCCAAAGTTGAGGTTGATTCCCAAGAGCAAGGTTGAGTTAAAAACCTCTTAAGAATGGGTGAGGCTAATCCATTTACTTGGTAAGCCTATGTATACTATGTATGACTTGCTCAAATGTTAAAAAATATCTTTTGAATGATTGCACATGTTAATATGCCCATGTATGCATTTGTAAGACTTGTTTTGCATCTTTTATGTGTGATTGAAAGGGAGATGAACTATTGGGATTCCTTGAATCTCATTTCCTCCTTTCCAATGTTCTAACATACTAGGTAGACAAAGTGGACAAGACAATGAGAGCCCACACCTGGGAGATGAGATTATGACATCAAAATGCATAGATTTTGTTGCTTTAAAGCCATATGAGTGGCAAATGTTGTAATCTATTATTGTGTATGTTCTATGATACTATGAACATGTACAATTATGCTAATGTATCATGTATAAATGAACTTTAAGGTTAATGTATGGAAATGTGCATTTTGGACATGTAGTGGCAAAACTAGCATTATAGAAATGCATATATAAATGGAAGTGGAATTGCCAAATTGAGATGCATGAGGTTTGGAACCACTTGGGCAGTTTATACAAGTCATATTCATGTTTTTAAACTTGCCCAAGAGGTGCCAAATGTAACATCATAATTTCTAACTCATCTCATGCCTTTAAATAGCTCAATATCATGAATCATATAAGCTTCCAATGAAAAGGCAATAAAATAATGAATATTTTCAGGTTGCGTCATGTATACAAATTCCATTTAGTGTCATGTGGATCGTGTGAGCTCATACTATACATTCTTATATTTAATTATATGAATACAACTTATTTGCATCATAAAATGTGGCCCATAACGTAGGAAAACCGAAATGAGACATAAAATATGAATGTTTATTTTTGGCCAGATTTGGCTCTTTTCTGACCAAACTTTAGAAACTCATAACTAATTCTAAAAATATCAAAAGCATGCATTCTTAGCCATTCTGGAAAGCTACGGATGTCTACTTCATATTAAAAATATGTCTAGAAAACAAAATCTATCGCATAGGATGTTTGATATTCGAAAACATCTAGAGGTCAAACTACTTCCTGATGCTGTTAAGATTTTTGCAGCAAACTTTGAAAATATTCAATTAATTCCAAAAAAATCCAATCTATACAAATGATACCAATCTAAAAATTTTTGGATGTTAAATAGAGAGGAAAAATATTTCTAGACTAGCTCAGGTGACCCAGACCTCAAAATTTAATGGAATAGTAACTTAGGTTGGGTAAAATTCTTGATACTAGACAGAATCTTTAAAAATTCATGTCTCCCTCTCTAGACATCCAAATGAGGTGATTCTTGTTAGTATGAGTCACTGTGAAAATCTAGTTTCTCTTATAAAATTTCATGGCAATTGGATATCATTTGAACCCTGTGTGACAGATTTCATTTTTAGACCAAATAGATAGTACAACAGACCAAAATAAAAAAATTTGCTAACTTTAAAAATTCATTAAATATTCTATAGACCTTCAAAAATTATGATCTTTAGTTTCCTAAAAATCTCTCAATAAGCTCTAATTTCATACCAAATATCAAATCAAGAAGAGCTCATTTGGCTAAAAAGTGATGCAAGGTTCCATGATGGTCAATTTTGGCTCCATATAAGGTACCAAAATGTCCAAATGGTTTCCCTTTGGTCTTGGCACCTTTTGGGCAAGTCTAAAAGCATATTTAGGACTTATGTGAGATGCCCAAATGGTCCCCAACTTTATGCTTCTCATTTTGGCCATGCCACATGCAATTATACACACACACATCAAGCTTTCAAGAAGCATTTCCTTGCATTACATGTCCAAATTACATTCGAGGGTTCACATATCATATTCATTCATTTATACATCACATATGATCATAATTACGCATGTCCAAGAGGTCATAGACTATATACATAATTGGATTACAATATTTGACACAAATATGGCCTTAAAGTGATAAAACTCAAACACTTTGTTGCCTAACTCTTTTCTTCAAGGTGGTTGGCTTCTATTACCTTGCCCATTTGGTCCACCTAGCATATAAGATCATTGGAGGGGAGGAAATGAGATTTAAAGAATCCCAATATCTCATCTCCCATTCAATCATACATAATATATGCAAAGCAAGTCTTGAAAATGTATGCATGGATATCATGAAAGTCATGAACATTCAAGAAGCAAGCTTGGCATGTGAACAAGTTATACAAAACATTCAAGAGCTTACCAAGTGAATGGATTGGCGTCACACTTTCTCCCATGAATTTTGGACTTACCTCACCCATTCTTTAAAAGATTCTTGGACTCAACCATACTCTTGGGAGCCCACTTTTCTTTTGGGAGACTATTTTCTTTGTCTCAACCAATCTCAAGGGTTCTTGGCTCATCCTCACCATGGTTAAGAGTTCTTGGCCTCTCAACCCTCAAGCAAACTCAAACAAACATCATAAATTCATTTGAAAACATAATATGTCATCATGAAATCATGGCATATAAAATCATGCTAGCATACTTTCGATGGCTTGAAAATACACATCCACACATTCTAAGACAAGTTAAACACACATCCATGCATGAAAGAAGGTGAAGAGAGCTACCTTGCACACAATCACACACTTTTCCTCTTGAAATTCCCTCCCTTGCTTTGGCCACACACCCAAAAACTTGTGGAGATGATTTCTCTTGGCCTAGATACAATTTATGGAAGCCAATTAGGTTCATGAAATAATTTCTAAGGTTACACAATTTGCTTAGACATTAGGTTGTTCTATAAACCTCATTATGGTCCATAAATGCACCTAATGAAGCAACACTCCTTAAATAATTTCTAGGCTCTATTCTTTCCTTTCAAATATGATTTTGACTCCTTTTAAGTCTCTTGGAGTCATCGCACAATTAAAATAAAGATTCTAACTACATGTTGCTTCTTTAAGTCATAATATGGAACCTAAAGCACCAACTCACTTTTTATGAGTTCTAAATTTTTTCCAAGGCCTTTTCTCATATTCATTTATCATATATGACATAAAAATGGGTTTGGAAAAATTTAAAACTCTTCCTAGCCACTCCATTCATGCTTGGCCGAGACATAGCCCCTTTTTGGCCTCCTTGGAATTCTCTTTGTTTTCTTGAAGAAAGATGTAATGTCCAATTTTTGTTAAATGATGAAAATGAGCATGTTTTCAAAGTAAGTCTCCTGAAATGAATTAGTTAAGGTCCTGAATGTAATGTTCAATTTCGTTAAACGACGGAAATAGACACGTTCTCAAAGAAAGTCCCCTTAAATGAATTAGTTAAGGTCCTAAAAAATTTGAGTAACATTCTAGCCTCCTATAAATGAGAATTTTAGTCTCAAATGGAAGAAAAAATGGAGCTAGAATGAAGAAACAATTTTTGACGGAAACCTTATGAAACGTAATGGTATTTTCGTAATTTTGGGCAATTTTTAGAATTCACATAGAAGGGCTTTTTAAATCAAAGTTTTGAGTTCTTTGGGATTCTTAGAGGCCTTGAAAACAATGGGAAGCCACGGGACAATTAAATCCCTTCCGGTGGACATTTTCCAACATCGGTGTGCCCAAACTTTGACGGATTCATTTGGAAAGGTTTTATCTCCGATTTGAGTGATTCCAAAGCCATTTTTCTTAATTGGGAACCTAAATTTTATAATGGAAGAGAAGGTTCTCAAAAAGGAGTTAAAATGAAGGAGAAACGAAAATGCAAAGTATGAAGGATAAAATAAAAATTTTTGAAAAAGTCATTTTACCCTAGCTATATATAGGTGGCACCTCACACTCTCCCTCATTTTACTTCAGAATTTCCAGCCCCAAATCAGAAGTAAAACCCTTGGAGAGTGGCATACAAAGAGAAGGGAAGAAGGAGGAAAGATTCAAGACTTTAGGTATGGAATTTTGCTTGTTTTTCATGCTTTCTCTCCACCAATCTCTTCTCCTCTTCTTACCTCTTCTTCTCCATGAATTTTTTGAAGTTTTGAGGGCTGTTTTGAAGGAAGAATAGAGGGGAATTTTCAGATTTGAAGAGAAGAGTTTGGAGAAAGCAAGATTCAAGCCCAACTAACCAAGGAAACAAGGTAAAAATGCATTCTATGGTAGCTATGTTGATGTCTCCTTCTTCTTCATTTCGACCCACATGTGCTCTGCCCTAAGGAGTCATATTTTTAACCAAAACAAGGATGATTCTTTGGTATTTGATGGAGAGGAATAAGAATATGCAAAGAAAACCAAGAAGTAGGCATTAGAAATCAAGATGCAAAACCTAGGGTTTTAAGCGCACCTTCTAATTTCTGAATTTGTATGATACTTCCTGGGTTTAATTTAGAGTATAAATGAGTTCTTGAGACACCTAAGATGCTCCCCACAAGCTTCCTCCTTCAAGAAAAGTGAGAGAACTCCAAGAAGCCTAAAGGAAGCCTATGTCTCAGCCTAGGCTTTTTTGTGTAGGTGGAGGGAGTTTTAAATTTTTCTAAGGCCATTATTGAGTCATATTTGATAAATGAAAATGAGGGGATGCCTTGGAAAAAATTTAAAGTTAATGGAAAGTGATTTGGTGTCTTAGGTTCCATAATACGACTTAAAGAAGCAACATGGTGCTAAGCCTTTTGTTTTAATGATGTGATGACTCCAAGAGACTTAAAAGAAGTCAAGAATCATATTTGAAAAGAAAGAATGAGGCCTAAAAATCATTTGAGGAGTATTGCTTCATTAGGTACTAATATGGACATAATGGAGGTTGTAGAGTAATCTAGGGTTTAAGCAAGTTGCATGGCCCTAGAAATTATTTCATGAACTTAATTGGCCCCCATAATTTGTGTCTAGGCCAAGAGAAACTATCTCCACCAACTTGTGGGTGTGTGGCTGAAAGAGGAGGCTTGAAAGCTAAGGAAAAAGTGTGTGTTTGTATACAAGGTAGCTTTCTCCACCTTCTCTCATGCATGGATGTATGTTTAGCCTTTTTTAGAATGTGTGTATATGTATTTTCAAGCTTTGAAAAGTATGCTAGCATGCCTTTATATGCCATGATGCTTGATGCCATGTTATGTTTTTAAATGATTACATAATGTTTGTGTGAGTTTGCTTGAGTGTGGAGAGGCCAAGAACTCTTCCCTTGGGTGAGGATAAGCCAAGAACTCTTGAGCTTGGTTGAGACAAAGTAAAGAGTCTCCCAAAAGCAAAGTGGGCTCCCAAGAGTATGGTTGAGTCTAAAGCTCTTAAAGAATGGGTGAGGTGAGTCCAAATCCATGAGGAGAAGTGTGAGACCAATCCAAACACTTGTTCAACTCTTGAATGTCTTGTATGAGTGATTTACATGCTAAGGTTGCTTTTAAAATGTCCATGACTTCTATTTTCTCCATGCATGCATTTGAAAAGCTTGCTTTGCACATATTATATATGATTGAATGGGAGATGAGCTATTGGGATTCTTTGAATCTCATTCCCTCCTCTTCAATGATCTAACATGCTAGGTGAATCAAGTAGATATGCCAATGGGAGCCAACAACATTAAAGGAAGGAGATTGACAAACTTATGCCTTGGTTTTAGCCATTTTGGAACCATACTTATGTATCTTAATGTCTATGATATTTTATATGTACAATGAACCTTGAGACATATATAAATATACTATTATGTAATGTTTATCACTATGAATATGATGTATGAGCTTTAGAATACAATTTGAGTATAAAATGCCAAAGTGTGCAATGTGGAAATTTGATAAAAATATGCATAAGTGTAGGTTGAATGGCCAAAATGAAATGCATGAGGTTTGAGACCATTTGGGCAGCTCACACAAGTCTCAAATAAGCTTTTAAACTTGCCCAAAAGGTGCCAAGACTAAAGGAAATCCATTTGGCAATTTTGGTACCCAATATGGAGCCAAAATTGACTATAATGGAACCCTATGTCACTTTTTTGCCAAATGAGTTAGTCTCACTCTGAAATTTAGTATGTAATTAGTTCTCAGTGAGAGCTTTTTGGGAAGTTAAAGAACATAATTTTCAGAAGTTTAGAGAATATTTGATGAATTTTCAAAATTAGAATTTTTTATGGATTCTGGTATGTGCACTGTTCATACTGGCAGTATTGTGTTTTATGTCACCCGATGGCCAAATGGTATCCAGTGCTTATGCAATTTTATATGAATAAAATAGAGGTCATAAGATTTCGTGGCCCCAAAATCACCTCATTTGGAGGTCTGAGCAAAGAGTTATGCAATTTTGAAGTTGGTTGTCAGTAGTAGTGGCGCCCCAGGAGTTTAATTACTGTTCCATAGGATTCCAATGGCTAATGTATCTGTTTCATTTTAAAATTATTTTTGGCATCAATTTAATATTTGTAGCTTTCTAGAATGATTGACTGTATATGATTTACATTTTTATAGAATTACTTATGAATTTTAGAAATTTGTATCAGTAATCTGAATAGCAGCCCAGACAGCCAGTGACCTCAGTAGCTTTTCGAATGTCAAACGCCTTGTATGATAAATTTTGTGACCTGGTAATATTTTTAGTGTGAAGTATACATCCTAAGCTTTCCATAATGACCAAGATTACATGATTTCGAATTTTTTGGATTTAGTTATGGATTTCCAAAGCTGGGTCAGAAAATGGAGCAAATCTGACAAAAAATATGCTTACTTATTTTGAGCTCCATTTCGGTTTCTATGAATTGTAGGCATGTTTTTGTGATGTACATGAGTTATAATGATGTAATTAAAAATGAGAATACATAACATAAGCCCACACGGTCCACTTGACACAGATTGCAAATTTTTAAGTATAGCGCAACGCAAATAAACCCATTATTTGCATTCCCCTTTTTATATGCTCTTATGGAAATAATGAGGTGAAGCTTATAAATGTCATAAAATGAGCTAGAAGTAATGGTGTTACACCTAAAAATTTGAGTAACATTTTATTCTCCTAAAAATGAGAATTCTAGCCTCAGACGGAAGAAAAAATGGAGCTAGAATGGAGAAACAAATTTTGATGGAAAACCTACGAAACATAATGGCATTTTCGTAATTTCAAAAAAATTTTGGAATTCACATAGGAAGGCTTTTTAAATCAATTTTTTGAGTTTTCTGGGGTTCTCAGAGGCCCTGAAAATCATGAAAAGCCCCGGGACAGTTAAATCCCCTCCAGTGAATGTTTTCCAATATTAGTGTGCCAGAACTTTGACGATGCATTCAGGAAGGTTTTAGCTTTGAATTGAGTGATTTCAAAAGTGTTTTTCTTAATTGGGAACTTAAATTTTATAATGGAAAAGATGGTTCTAAAAAAGGAGCTAAAACGAAGGAGAAACGAAAATGCAAAGTATGAAGGGCAAAATTAGAATTTTTTAAAAAAGTCACTTTGCCCTAGCTATATATATGTGGCACCTCACACTTGCCTCATTTCACTTCAGATTTTCTAGCCCTAAATCAGAAGAAAAACCCTAAGGGAGAGAGGCCCAAAAGAGGAAGAAGAAGGAGGAAGAAATCTAAGTGTAAGGTATGTTTTCATGGTGATTTTCCTTACTTTTCTTCATCCACACCTCCTTTCCTCCCTTCTCCTTTGTTTTCTTGGATTAAAATGAGGTTTATAAATCTAATTCAAGGGAGATATTCAAGGGAAATTTCGGATTTGAAGAGAGGAGGTTGGACAAAGCAAGATTTAAGCTAAACTAACTAAGGAAACAAGGTAAAAATGCATTCTATGGTAGCTATATTGACCTCCCTTTCTTCTCCACTTCGACCTACATATGGTATGCCCTAGGGAGTTAAATTTTCAACCAAACCAATGGTGAATCTCAAGTATTTGATGGAGGAGAATAAGAATATGCAAAGAAAACCATGAAATAGTCATTAAAATGCAAGATGCAAAAGCTAGGGTTTCTAGTGCACCTTTCAAATTCTGAGTTTATGTGATACTTCTCAGGTCTAATTAAGAGTTGAAATGAGTTCTTGAGACACCTAAGATGCTTCCCATAAGCTTCTTCCTTCAAGAAAACAAAGAAAACTCTAAGAAGCCCTAAACCTAGGCATGTCTCGGCCAAGCATGTTCCATATAGCTAGGGAGAGTTTTAAATTTTTCGAAGGCCATTCTTGAGTCATATTTGATGAATGAAAATGAAGGGAGGCCTTGGAAAAAATTTAGAACTCATGGAAAGTGATTTGGTGTCTTAGGTTCCATATTATGACCTAAAGAAGCAACATGATGCTAAGCCTTTTGTTTTGATGGTGTGATGATTCCAAGAGGCTTACAAGGAGTCAAGAATCATATTTAAAAGAAAAGAATGAGGCCTAGAAATTAATTGAGGGGTGTTGCTTCATTAAGAGCCTTTATAGACCATAATAAGGGTTATAGACCAATCTAATATTCAACCAAATTATGTAGCCTTAGAATATATTTCATGACCTAATTAGCTCCCACAAATTGTATCTAGGCCAAGAGAAATCATTTCCACCAATTTGTAGGTGTGTGGCCAAAAGAGAAGGCTTGAATTTCAAGAAAAAAGTGTGTGAGTGTACACAAAGTAGCTCTCTCCACCTTCTTTCATGCATGGAGGTATGTTTAGCTTGTTTTAGAATGTGTGTATGTGTATTTTCAAGTTATGAAAAGTATGCTAGCATGCTTTTATATGTCATGATTATTGATGCCATGTTATATTTTCAAATGAATACATGATGTTTGTATAAGTTTACTTGAGTGCAGAGAGGCCAAGAACTCTTCCCTTTGGTAAGGATGAGTCAAGAACCCTTGAGCTTGGTTGAGACAAAATAAAGAGTCTCCTAAAAGCAAAGTGAGCTCCCAAGAGTGTGGTTGAGTCCAAAGCTCTTAAAGAATGGGTGAGGCAAGTCCAAAATCCATGAGGAGAAGTGTGAGGCCAATCCAAACACTTGGTGAGCTCTTGAGTGTCTTGTATGATTTGTTCATATGCCAAGTTTGCTTTAAAAATGTTCATAATTTCCATTTTCTCCATGCATGCATTTGTAAAGTTACTTTGCACATATTTTGTATGATTGAATAAGAGATGAGCTATTGGGATTCTTTGAATCGCATTCTCTCCTCTCCAATGCTCTAACATTCTAGGTGGACCAAGTAGCTTTGGTGAAGGGAGCCAACAACAATGAAGAAGGAAAAGTGACAAGCATATGCCTAGCTTTATCCATTTTGGAACCATAATTATGTTTCTTGATGTAAATGATGTTGTAAATAGTCTATGACCCTTGGGACATGTATAAATATGCTATTATGTGATGTTTATATGTATGGATATGATGTATGAACTTTAGCCTATATTTCAATTATGTGATGCCAAAGTATGTAAATTGGAAGTATGGTGTAAATGTGCATATGTGTGGGTTGAATAGCCAAAATAAGATGCATGAGGTTTGAGACCATTTGGACAGCTTACATAAGTCTTAAATGTACTTTTAAACTTGCCCAAAAGGTGCCAAGACCAAGGGAAATCCATTTGGCAATTTTGGTACCCTATATGGAGCCAAAATTGACCATAATAGAACCCTATATCACTTTTTAGCCAAATGCATTACTCTTAGTCTAAAATTTGGCATGTAATTAGGTCTCATTGAAAGCTTTTTGGGAAGATAAACATTATAATTTTTGTAGGTCTACAAAATATTTGATGATTTTTCAAAGTTGGCAATTTTCATAGTTTCTGATTTGCTGCACTATTTATTTGGTCCGAAATTGCATTCTATCACATAAGTCTTAAATGATGTCCAATTGCTATGAAATTTTATACTAAGAAACTAGACAATCACAATGACTCATGCCAACTAGAAGCACCTCATTTGGAGGTCTAAAGAGAGAGATATGAATTTTTGAAGTTTCTGTCCAAAATCAAGAATTTTACCTGACCAGAAGTATTATTCCATTAAATTTTGAGGTCTGGGCTTAATGAACTGATCTAGAGATATTTTTTATCTCTAGTTAATATCCATATATTTTTTGATTGGTATCATTTTCATGGATTAGATTTTTTTGGAATTAATTGGATATTTCCAAAATTTTCTACAGAATTTTGTGATAGTTCCAGAATTCAGTTGGACCTTTAGACCATTTTGAATGTCAAATGTCCTCTGTGATGAATTTTATGATCTAAAATATTTTTACTGTGAAGTAGACATCCTAAGAGTTATAGAATAACCAATATTGCATGATTTCAATTTTTCTAAATTTAGTTATGATTTTCTAAATTTTGGTTAGAAAATGGAGCAAATCTAGTTGAGAAGGAACTTCCATATTCCATGTTCTATTTCGGTTTTCAAGAGTTATAGACATGATTTTGTGAGGAAAATGAGTTTTTTTTATGTAATTAAATATGAGGATGTATAGTATGAGCTCACATGGTCCACGTGACACCGATTACAATTTTTAGATATGACGCAATGCGAATAAAAATTCATTCTCCCTTGCTTTTTCTATGGGAAACCTATATGATTCATGATATTATGCCATTTAAAAGCATGAGATGAGCTAGAATTTATGGTGTTACAAAGGAAGCATGTGGGGAGCATCTTAGAGATCTCAAGAACTCATTTAAACTCTTAATTAGACCTAGGAATCATCACACAAGGTCAGATTTTACAAGGTGCACATAAAACCCTAGAATTTGCATCTTAAAATCTAATGGTTATTTGTTAATTTTCTTTGTATATTATTAATCTCCACACCCTTTTTCCTTAGATTCATGCTTGGTTCTGCCTAAAAATCATCTTCTCTTAGGGTTCCTTATGTGTGTCGAATTGGAGAAGAATAGGAATAAAAAATAGCAACCATAGGATGAAAAATTACCTAGTTTCCTTGCTTAAATCTTACTTTTTCCAAGCTCCTCTCTTCAAATCCAAAAATTCCCTTGAGTTTCTCCCTTGAATTAGATTTATAAACTCCATTTTAATCAAAGGAAACAAAGGAGAAAGGAGGAGAGGAGGTGTGGATGAAGAAAAGTATGAAAAATTACCATGGAAACATACCTTCAAGCTTGGATTTCTGTGAAATTTATGTAGAAAATTATGATTCCAAATGAGGTAGAAAGTGGGGCGCCACCTATATATAGGAGTAAGAAAGTGACTTTTTCAAAACTTCTAATTTTGCACTTCGTTCTTTGCATTTTTGTTTCTCCTTTGTTTTATCTCCTTTTCAAGAACTGTCTTTTTCATTATAAAATTTCGGCTTCCAATTTAATAAAATGATTTTGGAATCACTTAAATCAGAGCTAAAACCTTCTTGAATGGATTTGTTAAAGTTTAGGTCCATCGACATTGGAAAACATCCACCAGATGGGATTTAACTGTTCTGGGGCTTCTTATGGTTTTTAGGGCCTTTAGGAATCGTAAAGAACTTAAAATTTTCATTTAAAAAACTCTCCTATGTGAATTCTAAAATTTACACAAAATTACGAAAATACCATTACGTTTCGTAAGGTTTCTGTCAAAATTTCTTTCTTAATTCTAACTCTATTTTTCCTTCCATTTGAGGCTAGGATTTTCATTTTTAGGAGTTTAGAATATTACTCAAAATTTTTTGGACCTTAACTAATTTATTTTAGGAGACTTGCTTTGAAAATGCGTCCATTTTCGTCGTTTAACAAAAATCAGACATTACACCAAACATCAAAGGCAGCCATTTAAACACATTTGGTATCTTATATGGAGCAAAATTGACTATATCAAAAACCTATACCACTTTTTATCCAAATGAGCTCTTCTTGGTCTGAGACTTGGCATTCATTTAGATCTTATTGAGAGCTTTTTGGGAAGCTAAAGTGTAGAACTTTTAGAGGTCTATGGAATATTTGATACATTTTCAAAGTTGGAAAATTTTCTGAAATTGGTTCAGTGCAGTGTTCACTCAAGTGTGAAATTAAATTATGTCACTCATGGGGAAAATGATGTCCAATTGCTACAAAACTTTTTAGAGGGAAACTAGACCTTCCTAGTGACCTGTTTCAATTGGAAACACCTATTTAGATATCTAGAGAGGGAGATATGAATTTTTGAAGTTTCTGCCCAGTATCAGGCATTTAGATAGACCTAGGTTACTGTTTGTTTCATTTTTTAGGCCTAGACGTACTTGGACAGGTCTGAAGTTATTTTTTTCCTCTAGCTAATATCTGTAGCTTTCCAAAGTGGTATCATTTGCATGGATTGGATTTTTGTAGAATTAATTGGACATTTATGAATTTCATAGTAGAAAGCTATATTAGTATTAGTTGCCAGTTGGACCTTTGTACCTTTTCAAATGTAGAACATATTTTGTGTGATGTTTCACAACTTGGACATAATTGTAGCATAAAGTAGGTATCTGTAGCTTTCTAGAATATCAAAGAATATATGATTTCTACTTTTCTAGAATTAGTTATGATTTTCCAAAGTTTGTGATAAAAAAGGAAAAATTCTGGCTGAAATAGCAACTATGCATTTTATGTATTCCCTTTCCTTTCATGAGCTCTAAGCCACTTTTAATGATGGAATTAAGTTTTATCTATGTAATTAAATATGAGAATGTGATATATAAGCTCACATGGTCCACAGGATACTGAATGAAAAATCTATATGCTACGTAACGCTTAAATATTCATTATTTAATGCCATTTTTCTTGCCTCTTATGTGAGTTGCATGGTTTAAGACATGAGAATAGCATAAGACAAGCTAGAAATTTATGATGATACATTTATCGGTATCAGAGCAAAGGTTCAGGCTCTTGATGTAGGTTGTGGCTTGTATTTATGAGTTGTTTAAATGTATATGGGCTATTTTGTGGATGGATGAATTGAGTGTGTTGATGGTGGAAGTATTCCTTTTTTCATGTTAAAGTTTGTTATGATATTTTAGAGTTATGGTGAACACTAGGAGAGGCTATCTTTCAGTCATAGAAAGAGCTAGATTATTAGTGGAAGGGCACCGAGCTTATTTTGAGGGCGAGGAACCTTTTGATTACATAGGAGGCATTCCTTTAGGCTTTCCATGAGAAGTATTTCCCCAGTTCAGTCAGAGATGAGAAGGAGTCAGAATTTATACTCCTGAAATAGATAGAGGGGATGTCTGTGGACCAGTACGTGGCTAAATTTGTAGAACTCTTCTAATACTACTCCTATTTACAGAGGCACGATGATGAACGGTGGAGTAGATAGGCTAGAGAAAGGTTTGCTCCCCGAGATCAGAGACAGGGTAGTACCATAGAGAATTAGGCACTTTAACACCCTGGTTGAGATATGTAGAGTGACGGAGGTGAACCTCAAAACAATGTAGCCTACCTCCAGTGCCAGACCACCCTTCCTTAAGCCCAAGAGACTTAAAGAGGGATCACAGGCCGTAGTTACTAGTAAAAGAGGTGGCAGAAGCCAGTGGAGCCAAAGTGGGAAGAAACAGAGAACTCAGTCTAGTAAAGATAGCTTTGCACCTATCATATGTCCCCAATGTGGCAAGAATCATGGAACTAAACCATGTTATGCGGAGCAGAATGTATGTTGCCAGGACATATAGCTAGAAATTGTACCCAGGCTCCTCCACAATTCACACAGTAGAGGGAGATGGCTCTTGCTCCCAGACCTTAGACCCAAGGTAGAGTCTTTGCCCTATCACAGAAGGAGATTAGTTGGTCCTTGAGTCTGATTCAAGGTATTATTAGAATAAATAATTTTTCTGTAACTACATTATTTGATTCAAGTGCTAGCTATTCTTTCATATCATATGACTGTGCTAGGAGGTTAGGTCTAAGTATGCATACATTACCATATGACTTGCATGTATCTACCCCCACAGGAAACCGAGCCATTACCTCCCATGCTTGTTTGAATTGTGTGATCCAATTTAATCATTGCCTTACCACCCTTGATTTGATTTGTATGTCCCTTATTGATATCAATGTGATTATTGGCATGAACTAGATGTCTACAAATAATGCCACACTGCTCCTCCACAATTCACACAGTAGAGGGAGATGGCTCTTGCTCCCAGACCTTAGACCCAAGGTAGAGTCTTTGCCCTATCACAGAAGGAGATTAGTTGGTCCTTGAGTCTGATTCAAGGTATTATTAGAATAAATAATTTTTCTGTAACTACATTATTTGATTCAAGTGCTAGCTATTCTTTCATATCATATGACTGTGCTAGGAGGTTAGGTCTAAGTATGCATACATTACCATATGACTTGCATGTATCTACCCCCACAGGAAACCGAGCCATTACCTCCCATGCTTGTTTGAATTGTGTGATCCAATTTAATCATTGCCTTACCACCCTTGATTTGATTTGTATGTCCCTTATTGATATCAATGTGATTATTGGCATGAACTAGATGTCTACAAATAATGCCACACTGCTCCTCCACAATTCACACAGTAGAGGGAGATGGCTCTTGCTCCCAGACCTTAGACCCAAGGTAGAGTCTTTGCCCTATCACAGAAGGAGATTAGTTGGTCCTTGAGTCTGATTCAAGGTATTATTAGAATAAATAATTTTTCTGTAACTACATTATTTGATTCAAGTGCTAGCTATTCTTTCATATCATATGACTGTGCTAGGAGGTTAGGTCTAAGTATGCATACATTACCATATGACTTGCATGTATCTACCCCCACAGGAAACCGAGCCATTACCTCCCATGCTTGTTTGAATTGTGTGATCCAATTTAATCATTGCCTTACCACCCTTGATTTGATTTGTATGTCCCTTATTGATATCAATGTGATTATTGGCATGAACTAGATGTCTACAAATAATGCCACACTAGATTGTAGGCATAGATGCATTACTTTACTTGAGTGTAGGACTATACCTAGTATGAGGATTGAATTATCTATTTTTACCACCTCCTAAGCTGAGAGGTCTCTACGGCATGGTTGTCAAGGATACCTAGTTTTCTTTTTAATTCAGGCTGAGCTAGAAAGAGGGTATAAATGAGATTCCTGTAGTGAGAAAGTTTTTATAAGTATTCCCTAGAGAGATTAACAGACTACTATCAGAGAGAGAGGTCGAGTTTCTGATAGACATTGTACCTAGGACAAGTCCAGTGTTTAAGGCCCCGTACAAGATGGCTTCCGCCGAGCTAGTTGAGCTTAAGAAATAAATATAAGAGCTTTTAGAGAAGGGTTTTAGTAGACCCAGTGTCTCGCTATAGGGAGTTCTAGTCTTATTTGTAAATAATAAAGACAGGAGCCTCAAACTATGTATAGATTATAAAGAACTCAATAAGATAACCATTAAGAATAAGTACTCTTTCCCTTTCATAAATGACCTTTTAGATCAGTTAGTAGGAGCGTCCATATTCTTTAAGATAGACCTCAGGTCAATGTATCACCAGCTTATAATAAAGGCTGAGGATATTCCTAAAACAACATTCAGAACTAAATATGGGTATTATGAATTTTTAGTTATACCCTTCGGGTTGACGAATGCACCCGTAATATTCATAGATTACATGAACAGAGTGTTCAGTCCATACTTAGATAGATTTGTATTTTTCTTCATAGATGACATTCTCATCTACTTAAAAGTAGAGAAGAACATGAGCAGTACTTAAGACTAGCCCTAGAAACCCTGAAAGAGAGACAGTTGTATGTTAAACTTAGTAAATGTAAGTTTTGGCTTACTAAGGTTCAATTCTTAGGCCATGTGATCTCCCAGACAGGGGTCACAGTAGGTCCCCATAAGGTAGAGGTAGTATTACAGTGGGAGAGACTTAGGATAGTAACAGAGATTAGGAACTTCTTAGGTTTAGTAGGCTATTACAGAAGGTTCATTCAGGGCTTTTCTCAGATAGTGATGCCACTGATCCAGCTCACTAGAAAGAATGTGCCATTCGTGTAAGATGAGAAATATGATAAGAGTTTTTAGGAGTTGAAGCACAAGTTAACCATAGCCCCAGTTTCAGTACTCCCTGACCCTAGAGAGACTTTTGTAGTTTATAGTGATACCTCTAAGAAAGGGTTAGGATGTGAGCTTATGCAGAAAGGCCAAGTGGTAACTTATGCTTCTAGACAGTTAAAACCTCACGAAGAAAATTACCTCATACATGACGTAGAGTTAGCCACAGCGGTGTTTGCTTTGAAAATATGGAGACATTACTTATATGGGGCAGCTATAGAATTTTACAATGACCATAAGAGCCTTAAATATTTATTTAAACAAAAAGAGTTGAATATGAGACAGTGAAGATGGTTAGAATTTTTGAAAGATTATGATTTCACATTGAAATGCCATCCCAGTAAGGCTAATGTGGTAGCTGATGCCCTAAGTAGGAAATCCATGTACATGGCTTGTATGATGATTCGAGAGTAGGAATTGATTAAGAGATTAAGAGATATGAGTCTCTCTAGTGAGGTGTATTCAAGGAAACTATTAATGAGTAAAACCAGAATAGAAATGACCTGAGGGATTAAATAAGAGAAGCCCAGCAGATAGATAACCATGTAAATAAGATTAAAGCTTAAACAACCTAAGGTAGCATTCAGGAATTCAATCTGTCTGATGATGATATAGTAAGATACAGGGATAAGCTGTATGTGCCTAGAAATACAAAAATCAAAGAGAAAATATTAAATAAGGCATATAAGAGCAAGTACACTATTCATCCAGGCAGTAATAAAATGTATCAGAACTTATAGAAAATGTTCTAGTAGCTTGGAATGAAAACAAATATAGCAGAGTATGTCTTTCGATATCTAGTATGTTAGAGAGTGAAAATAGAACACCAAAAACTAGCTGGGTTACTTCAGCCCCTAGATATCCTAAAGTAGAAATACTTGAGTACTTGAATACTTGAGGAAGCACACTTGCCCTTAGCATAGATGCCATTTTTACATGATAGTGCCCAAAGTAAAAATAGTCAGGAAATGCATAGGGATCTCAGGATGAAGTAGAGAAAAAAATCATATTTTCCTTGAGCACTCTACCAAAATAGGACAAATTAAGAAAAGAATATTTTAGATTATTGGAAAACTTGTAATATGGGCGATAGTGACTTTGAGCTCAGTCATGAAGCGCCGGTGTATTAGTGTTTGATGTTATGGTTTGCTTGCAATAGAGGCTACATGATATTAGGTCTGGCCAACTTAGTAGTAATATGGCTTAAGTGCATAGCAAACGATGACATCAATCACCAAAGTGTCCCGATAATCAAAGGGTATCCTAGTTAGTGAAATAATGAGATAAATCAGAAGAGAAGGTAAAGGAATTCCAGTAATATCAGAATTATGAGAAAAGCATATAGAATCCCTAGTGAGGAATGTTCAGATTCAAACATCACGAGTTCAGTATGTATGATTTGAGTTCCTCATAGTACATGTAAATGAAATGAGAAAAGACCAGTGCATAGCCTCTCTCCTGTTAGAGATGTTAACCACACTTAGTGTGTGAGATGCCCTAATGCCAAAGCATTTAAAAGCAGAACATGGGCATAGTTGGAAACTGCAGGATATGAGGGGAAGGATAGAATGAGTATACATAAAGTAAGTCAATAGAGTAAGAAAGAAAGCCCAAGTAAAAAAGGGCTAAAATGGGAATCTGAGGATCTTATGAGGAGTGATGAGTGGAAATTAAAATGCTTCCTAGTATCAGTATGACGGGATCCTAAAGACTTAAATGATACAGAACTTACTTCGAACGAAGAGCACGACATACTTTTAAGTTTAGCCTTAGCTATTATGAGCGATGGTCACTGGATTTAGTAAGCATGTATTTTACTATTAAATATAGTAATCTTAGGCTTTGAAATCTGCCAGAGATGGATCACAGTAGATCCCAGCATAGCACAGTGAGTTACAGTAGACCCTAGCAGGGCTCTGAGAGGTCGCAGTAGACCCAAAGGTCACAGTAGATCCCACAGAGTTATAAAGAGCCCTAGCCATAGCATGATGGTTCTTTGGTGAGATGATAGCCTGAGATAGTTTTATAGAGTAATTAGTCTCAAAGACCAATAAAGTTTCAGTTAGCTTTTGTCTCAGAGACTAGAGACCTCCTAAGTTTGGTAGACCGTTGCCACAGAGATATGAAGGCTTTACTCAGACAGTTAGCCCACTGACTTGATCTCTTTAAAGATGAGCATAGTGTATAGGATGAGGAAAGCAAGAAAGTAGCTTTCCAGAGTTAGAGCTAGATGAACCACTACCTAGCCAATATTAGCCCTAACTGAGGGATAAGGAGATCCCCTACATGTTAGCTTATGTATTCAGAAAGGGGTCAGGTGTAGTTTTACATGAGGTAAGTGGTACAATATATCTCCAGTGAGCAAAACTGTGAGAATTCCTAGCATCCCATCAGAGCTCAACAGTAGTCAGTGGTAATCGCTCTTCAATGCCAGTATGAGATATATATATTAGGCCTATCAATATTGAAATGAAGGACTATAAAATGCAACTATAAGTGAGCAAAGAAAGTAAGAAAAAGTCCTGGCCTACAGAAACAGATGTAGTAGTAAACAGAGAAGCTAGGATCATTGAAAGTAGAAACTCCTCAAAAGAGCTGTAATCCCAGTAAGTAATTGAGATATGAGACCTGTGACAAAAAGAAATATAAATTGTAATCATTGGATGAGATAGTAAGAAAGAACACAAAGATGAACAGTCAATAGTATACTTTAAAACAATAGACAGATAGAAACCTCAGATGGCTCTAGTGATCAAAAAAAGATGATTAGATGTTATGAGGAGCCATTGGAAGAGGATACGAGGGACGTGATACAAAATATGTTATCTCCTGAGATGTTTAAAAGAGCCCACTGAAAGAAACATTAACCTCTGCAATCAGGTTAAGGCTAACCCAATATGACTAATAAGCTCTCCCAAGCTAGGCCTCTAGAGTTAGAAATTTCTTTCCCTCATGAAAAGAACTAGCTAGTAAGTTATAATAATGGTGCTCTCATTAAAAGCTAGAATGAAAATTCCCTGGCCAAGAAAAACTCAAAGAGTGAAATCACTGAGAGAATTGAATAGAGCCAGGAAGAAGGGAAAGAAAAGAGCAGTTAGCCAGAGTAGAAAAAAGTAAAAGAGAGTGTACCCCAAATTTCAAGGACGAAATTTTTTAAGGGGGGAGAAATGTAATATCCAATTCTTTGAAAATGAGAGAAAACTTGATAAACGTAATATACGGTTTCTCCGTCAACGAATGAAACTCACTAGATACAAAAGGAAATCCCCTGAAATGACTTGGTTAAGGTCCTAAAAAATTTAGAAAACATTCTAGACTCCTAAAAATGAGAATCCCAGGCTCAGACAGAAAGAAAAATGGAGCTAGAATGAAGAAACAGTTTCTTACAGAAAAATTATGAAACATAATGGCATTTTTGTAATTTTAAACAACTTTTGAAATTCACATAGGAGGCTTTTTAAATTAAATTTTTGAGTTCTCTAGGGTTCTCAAAGGCCCTAAAAACCATGAAATACCCCAGGACAATTAAAACCCCTCTGGTAGACGTTTTCTAACGTTAGTTGACCCAAACTTTGACCGATTCGTTCGGGAAGGTTTTAGCTCCAATTAGAGTGATTCCAGAGGCATTTTACTAAATTGGAAACCTAAAATTCATAATACAAAAGATGGTTCTAAAAAAGGAGTTAAAATGAGTAAGAAACGAAAATGTCAAAAACAAAGGGCAAAATTAGAATTTTTGAGAAAGTGGAAGCTTCTTGAACATAAATTAAGTTTCTTATCTCTTCTCCCCTTCATTTGCACGACCCATTTTGCCCAAAAAATAGATAAAATACTAGCTCTCTTAGGTTGACCATGGAGGAGAAGAAAGGAGGAGAAAAAGCAAGGAAAAGGTAAGGAATTTCATGGATTTTCATGCTCCTTCTTCTTCCAAACTTGTTCCTCTCCTCTTGAACTTTCTTCCTTTGATTAAAATGAAGTTTACAAATCTGTTTTAAGGGAGAAATTGAGGGAAAATTTCGGATTTTAAGAGAGGAGCTTGGAGAAAGCAAGATTCAAGTGAGAAAAAGTAAGAAAACAAGGTAATTTCTCCTCCCATGGTTGCTACTTTTAGTTCCCCTCCTTCACCTAACCTAAGAAACCCTAAGAGGACTTTGTTTTTAGGTAGAACCAAGGGTGAATCTAAGGAAAAAGGGTGTAGAGATTAAGAATATTCAAAAAGAATTAACAAAAAGCCATTAGATTTGAAGAAGCAATTTATAGGGTTTCAAGTGCACCTTGTAAAATCTGATTTTGTATAATTATTCCTAGGCTTAAATAAATATTTAAATGAGCTCCTAAGATCCCTAGAAGTCTCCCCATGTGCTTCTCCCCCTGAGAAAACAAAGCAAGCACCATGGAAGCTAAAACCTTTTATAGCCTCAGCAAAAGGGGTTTATGTAGCTAGGGGAAGTTTTAAATTTTTCTAAACCCATTTTTGAGTCATATATGATGAATAAATATGAGAGGAAGCCTTGGAAAAAATTTTGAAAGCATAAAAAGTAAGATGGTACTTTATGTTCCATAATATGACCTATAGAAGCAACATATAGCTAGGCTCTTGGTTTTCATTGTGTGATGACTCTAAAAGGCTTAAAAGGAGTCAAGAATCATATTTAAAAGGAAAGAATAGAGCCTAGAAATTATTTGAGGGGTGTTACTTCATTAGGTACATTTATGGAACCATAATAAGGTTTATAGAGTAAGTTAGTATCTAAGCAAGTTGTGTGACCTTAGACCTTGCTTGAAGAATATAATTAGCTTTCATATGATGTGCCTAGGCCAAAAGGAATGATCTCTACCTTCTTGGGTGTGTGAGATCAAGGGAGAGGATTCAAGGCTTAAGGAAAAAGTGTACAAATGCTAACAAGGTAGCTCTCTCCACCTTCTCTCATGCATGATTGCTTGCTTTACTTGTCTTTGAATATGAGTATGTATAGTTTAAGCCATAAGAAATGTTCTAGCATAAGCTCTTACAACATGGTAACATGATGATGCATTATATTTTCCAAATGATGTTTATGATGTTTGCTTTGGTTTGCTTGAGTGTGGTGAGGCAAAGAACCCTTAGCCAAGGTGAGGATGAGCTAAGAACCTTTAAGATTGGTTAAGACAAAGTAAAGAGTCTCCTAAAAGTGAGGTAGACTCCCAAGAGTATGACTGAGTCCAAGAACCTCTTAAAGAATGAGTGAGGCAAGTCCAAAATCTATAAATAAATAGGTAAGGACAATCTACCTGCTTGGCAAGCTTATGTATGCTATGTATGACTTTTTCAAATGTTATAAATGCTTCTTGAATGATTCCACATGTCCATATGCCATGCATGCATTTGTGAGACTTGTTTTGCATGCTTTATGTATGATTGAATGGGAGATGAGCTATTGGGATTTTTTGAATCTCATCCCCTCCTCTCCAATGTTCTAATATGCTAGGTGGATCATGAAAGCAAGGTAATGGAAGCCAACCACCTTGAAGATAAGAGCTTGACATCAACATGCATAGTTTTGTTCTTTAAAGTGATATTGATGTCAAATGATATAACCCATTGTTATATATGGTCTATGACCTCTTGAACATATGTAATTATGATAATATGTCATGTATAAATAGGAGAATATAATATGTGACCATTAGAATGTGATTTGGGTATGTTATGACATTGTAGCTTCTTGAATAGTATTATTGAAATGTGCATAAGTGTGATTGAGATAGCCAAAATGAGATGTATGAGGGTTGAGACCATTTGGGTAGCTCACACAAGTCTTAATTATGCTTTTAGTCTTGCCCAAGAGGTACCAAATCCAAAGGAAAGCCATTTAGACAATTTGGTATATATATGGAGCCAAAATTAATCATAATAGAACCCTATGTCACTTTTTGTCCAAATGAACTCTGCTTGATCTGAGATTTGGCATGCAATTAGAGCTTGTTGAGATCATTTTGGAAAGATAAGGAACAAAATTTTTAGAGGTCTAAAAAATATTTGATGAATTTTTAAATTTTCAAATTTTTTTGGTTTTGGTCATGTCATTGTTCATAATGGTCTGAAAATGAAATCTATCACACAGGGCTCAAATTATGTCCAATTGCCATGAAATTTTATACAGTAAAACTAGACATTTCTAATGACATTTTTCAACTAGAAGCACCCCATTTGGATGTCTAGAGAGGGAGATATGAAATTTTAAAAATTCTATCCAGTATCAGGAACTTCAACTAACCTCAGGTATTGTTTGATTGATTTTTTATGCGTCTAGAGTTATTTTTTCCCTCTAGCTTACATCCACAGCTTTCTAGATTGGTATCATTTGCATGGATTATATTTTTTTGAAATTAATTGGACATTTTTGCATTTTGCTATAGAATTTTGTGACAGCACCAGAGGATAACCTGACCTCTGGATCTTTTCGAAGGTCAGAAGCCTTCTGTGATGGATGTTATGGTCTGAAAATATTTTTAACAAGAATTATACATGTTTAGCTTTCTAGAATGGCTAAGAATGCATGATTTTGATTTTTTTTAGAATTAGTTATGATATTCCAAAATTTGTGACAGAAAGGAGGAAAATTTGGTCGAAAATACACACATGTATTTTATGCTTCCCTTTGAGTTTCACAAGATGTAGGCTACTTTTAATGATGCAAATGAGTTGTATTTATATAATTAAATATGAAAATATAATGTATGAGCTCATATGGTCCACGTGACACAGAATGAAATTTTTATACGTAACGTAACGTTAAGAAATGCATTAAAATAATGCCATTTTCTTGCCTCTTGTATGAATTGCTTGATGTGAGGCGTAGATATAGTATGAAATGAGCTAGAAATATATGGTGTTTTAGGCCATAGGGAGGAGATTAGAAATTCAAGGAAAAGCCTATAGTAAAGGAGAAAGCTTTTAAAAAGGCTAAGAATCAAGGTATGTATCATGGCTTTTCTTGCTTCCTTCCCTTTGCTCTTCCATAGATAATTTTTGGCCAACAACAAAGAGGGAGCAAACTCTAACCTAAACCAAGCATGAAACCTAGGTTTTTGAGTGTAGGAAACAAGTGTATGCAAAGAACTTCCAAAAAGGAGCATTAGAAGACAAGTTTCCAAAACCTAGGGATTTTGTTACACTTTGATATGTATGAAGCTTTCTAGTGGTAGTTTTAGTTGTCTAAGAGTGCATATGGGTTCTTGAGACACCTAGAAAGCCTCACATATGCCATTCCCTTCAAGAAAACAAAGCAAACTCTATGGGTCCATTTTGGTGAGGGTGCCTCAGCCTAAGTAAGAGGAAGCACCTAGGGAGTGTTTTAAATTTTTCTACGAGTAGAAAGGAACTAAATATGGTGAAAGAACATCAAAGGAAGCCTTGGGAAAAATTTAGAAGCCTTGGTTTGTAAGATGAAGGTATAGGTTCCAATTTGAGACTTAAAGAAGCAACTTGTATCTATGCTCTTGAAAATAAAATTATGATGACTCTAAGAGGTCTAAATGAAGTCAAGAGACCTAGATAGAAGGAAAAAATAGAGCCAAGAGCATGAATCCTAATAGATGCTTTATTAGGTCTTGTATGAAATCATAATTGAGCCATAGAACAAAGTAGCTTCACATAGAGTGTGTGTGAGGTCAGAGCTTACTTCCATGATGTAATTGTATCTCATTTGATATGTTTAAGCCAAAGGAATCAAGCTCTACTTAGTTACAAGTGTGTGGTTGAGAGAGGGGAAGAATAATCCAAGGAAAAGTGTATGAATCTTGCTTCAAGGTAGCTCTCTAATGTTTCTCTCATGCATGGCTTGGATGTATAATTTTCTTTGAGTGCTTGTGCATACGTTTGAATCATGAGAAATGTTTCTAGCTATTGCTTACAAGTTAGGGTACCATTATGCTTCTTGAAATGTGTTTATGTATGCAATATGACTTGAATGGGTTTGGTGTAACACCATAACTAGATATCATCAAAATATATCACAAGTGGCATTAAAGTGTCATTTGAACTAATTTACCACTTTTAACAGTGAAAATAACCGACATGTAACACCAAAATAATTCATTAATGGCCAAATAAATCATATGAGCTTGCCAAATGTAATAACCTTCCTCAACACATTTGTTCAACTATAAATGACATAATTGGAAGCTCAAAAATTTGCTACAAGCCATAATCCATAAAATCACATCACAACACATATCAAGCCATAGGTTTACATATTTTCTCCTAAGCCAAGTAAGCTCAAACTTGGTCAAATAGGCCACATGGGTTTATCAACCCTTTCTTTTATTCATAATATACTTAATCACATCAAGAACACCAAAATTCATCATCCAAATCTCGAGTTTGAAGCTATTTTCCTTAAAATAAATTTGCTTGCCTTAGGTTCCAAGGACAGGCTACTGACATAAATTTTGAAAAATCATAATTAATTCTAAAAAAGAAAATTAAGCAAATGATAGCTTTTTGGAAAGCATTAAATGTCAACCATAGGTTAAAAATCATTCCAAATTATAAAAGATAAACTAGACCATGCATGACAATAGAATAGCACCAAAGGTCTAGCTACCTAGGTTTGCTATCACAAGTTTATGATATAAACTTAAAAAATTCATAACTAATTTTAGAAAAATCAAATCTAGTTAACCATACCATTATGGAAAGATGTGGATGTCTACTTTCGATTAAAAATAGTTCTAGATCAAAGAAATGGCATCTAACTTATGAAAATTGATGGAACAGTACTGGAGGTCTATATACGTTATTAGTACTGACTACCAACTTCAAAAGTTTATATCTCCCTCAATATAAGTCCAAATGAGGTGCTCTTAAGTGCTAAAAAAAGCTTATCACTTTTATTTTATGTCTATAAAATTTTATAAGCATTGGATATCATTCGGCCCTCGGATGATATAGGAGAAGAAACTGAGTATATGAATAGTGCATATACCAAATCTAAAAATTTTCCTAACTTTGAAAATTCATAATTTATTCTCTAGAGCTCCAAATAATGTGATTCTTAGCTCAACAAAAAGCTCTAGATGATAACTATATTCATGCCAAATTTCATGAGAAAATTCGTCCATTTGGTCAGTTTTGAGTATAAGGTGCAAAAGTAGCACTTTTAAATGTCATAAATGGTCAAAATAATGCCATATCCTCTCCTACTCCAACTACAACCAATTAGGCATGTATGAATGGTTAAAATTAGCATATAAAGGCTGCCTAAGTGGTCCAAATCCTCATGTATCTAAAAACTACTTCCTAACTTAAGCTTATATACAAGTATCCTAAGGCATATAAATGTCAAACCTTCTCATACATGCATATATGGTTTCAAAACCCATTTATTCATTATAAATACATAAATTTACATATGTTCAATCAATTATATCATTCATATATCAAGTGATTACAACTCTTGACATCAAAATGCTTATCTTCTTTCTCCTTTGTCAAAGTGTTATGCTTCAAGGTTTTTAGCCTCCACTCTTTGATCCACTTAGCTTATCTAGACATAATTAGACATGTGAAGGAGAAGAGTGTAATATCCAATCCTTCCTTAAATGTGAGAAACGTGATATTCGGTTTCTCCATAAACGTCAGACATGGGTCAGATACAAAAGGAAGTCCCCCGAAATAGAAGGAATTGGGGCCAACTAAAATTAGAATAAAATTCTAAATAATAGAAAATAGAATTTGAGCCTTGAGTTTCCTAGAAATCAAGGCCGTAATTATTCGAAAAATTTGTCGAAAGAGCAATGGCATTTTCGTAAATATGAGCAACCTATGGAAAACTCACAAGAGGGCTTTTGAAATGGAAAATTTAAGCTTTTTAGGGTTCTCAAAAGTTCTAAAAACCATGGGAACCCTCAGGACAGTTGAAACCCTTCTAGTGAGCTATTTCGAACATTAGTTGACCAAAATTTTGACTGATTAGTTCGAAATGGTTTTAAATCCGAATTGAGTGATTCCAAAGACATTTTATAAATTAGAACCTAAATTTTAAAATGGAAAAGATGATTCACAAAAAAGATTTAAAATGAGTTCAAACAACTTGGTCAAAGTACAATGGGAAAAATGTAAATAAGGTAAAAAGTTACAAAAATCCCTTTTCTTCTTTTTAAAAGTGGCATGCTCCTTCTTCCTTATTTTGTCATTGACTTCCAATAGCTCTAACAAGTTTGGTATGGCATCCAAAGAGGGAGGAGAGAGAAGGGAAAAAAAGGCAAAAAGGGTATAGAAATCCACCAAATTTCATGGTCTTATTTTTACCAATATTCTGCCTCTCCTCAAGCCCTTTTCATTGGTGGTTTTAGTTTCAAAAAAGGGGCAAATTCATGGCTGGTTTCTTGGAAGAAGGGAGGATTTTGAGGAAACTTTTGATAGCATAATTTTCTCCATGGAACAAGGAATCTAACAAGGTAAGCTACCTCTTGAAATACATACTCTTTGTTTTTCTTCTCCCCATTTATTTGGCCATTCTAGGGAATTATTGAAGGAGAGGCAATTGAGACTAAAACATGAGTAAAGTAGAGGTTTGGATGGGAGAGGAACAAGATTAGGCAAGTGAAATTAATTGAAATGCATTAGAATGTAAGATTTGGATATTAAGAAGTGTGTTGCATTATGATTTGTGTGAAGCTTTTTAGTAGCATTTTCAATTGTCTAAGAACTTATATGAGTTCTTAGGGTCCCTAAGAAGCTTTTTATATACATCTTCCATCAAAAAAGGAAGCAAACCCACTTGGTACTCATATGGAGCATGGTTTTGGCCTAGGCTAGAAAGAGTACCAAGGGGAAATTTTAATTTGTTCTAAGCTTATTTTTTAGTCATGTATGATGAAAGAGGATGAGAGGAAGCCTTGGAAAAATTTTAGAAGCCACATATAGTGAGATGGAAGTGTAGGCTCTATAATGTAGCATAATGAAGCAATTCCTAGCTAGGCTCCTTAAAATAATTGTGTGTTAACTCCAAGGAGTCTAATTAGAGTCAAGAATCATAGATTGAAGAAGAGACGGGAGCTAATATCATGAATTCTTGTAGTTACTTCATTAAGTGCCTTATGGAAGCATAATGGGGCCATAGACCAAAGTAGCATCATGTAAAGTGTGTATAATGCCAAGGCTTGTTCCCATGAGTAATTCATGTTTCTTTTAGTGTATTTAGGCCAAGAGAAGTTAATGTTCCCTAAGCTTTTGGTTAGGCCGAGAAGAAGGAAGGGAAATTTAAAGAAAAATATGCTTGTATGGCAAAGGTAGCTCTCTATCTCTCTTTTCTCCCATGCATGAATGAATGTCTACGTTATCTTTGAATGTGTGTATGTGTATTTTAAGCTATGAAGTGTATTTTAGTATGATGCCTATGTTCCATAGAACCATAGTATTGCATTATGTATTCAAATGATGCTTAGAATGTTTGCATTGGTTTGCTTGATTGTGGAGAGGCCAAGAACCTTTTATCTTCAGCGAGGATGAGCCAAGAACCTTTAGAAGTGGTTGAGACCAAGAGAAAGTCTCCCAAGAGCAAGGCTTAGTTCAAGGCCTTTAAAAAAAGGTGAGGCATGTAACACCCTAGATTCTAGTCCATCTCATACATTTGAATGGCATAATATCATGAACTATGTAGGATTTCCATGGAAAAAGCAAGAAAAGTGGGATTATTTTTGCATTGCGCTATGTCTAAAAATTCATTTCGGTGTCACATGGACCATGTGAGCTCATACTATGCATCTTCATATTTAATTGCATCATTACAACTCATTTAGATCCCAAAAACATGCCTTCAACCCATGGAAACCGAAATGGAGCATGAAAATTTGGAGATCCATTTTCGGCCAGAATTGGCCTCTTTCCTGGGCAAAATTTGGAAAATCATAACTAAATGTAAAAAATTCAAAATCATGCAATCTTGGTCATTATGAAAAGCTTAGGATGTATAATTCATACTAAAAATACGTCCAAGTCACAGAATTCATCACACAAGACGTTTGACATCCAAAAAGCTACAGACTCGCTGGCTGCCTGGGCTGTGATCACGCGTTCGGAAGAGAGCGCTTCACACCCCTTTATAAGCGCTCAGCACAGGCCCCTTCCAGTCGATGTGGGACTTTACAAGGCAAGTCCAAGAACCTTGAAGAAAGTGGGTGAGGCTAATCCATTCATTTGGCAAGCCTAAGTATGTTATGTGTGCTTTGTGTAAATGCCAAGAATGTATTTTCTATATTAATATGCCATGCATACATTCTTAAGATTTGTATTATATTCTCAATGCATGATTAAATGGGAGATGAGCTATTGGGATTCTTTGAATCTCACTTCCTCCTCTCTAATATCTTATTATACTAGGTGGAGCCAATGAATAGAGAAATGGAAGCCACCAAGTGGGAAGATGAAGCCTTGACCATAGAGCTCTTAATGTTGTTTATGTTGCAACCAAAGAAATGGCATATGATGTAATCTTTTGATAGAATTGATAGAAAATGAATGGAACATGTATAATTACCCTAATAGATGATGTATGTATGAAATTTTATGATAAATAGAATGTATTGCAATTTTTGGGTATTGAAGGGCCATTTCAAGTACATGTGTCTTAGCATATGACTTGAGGATGAAGGATGAGATTTCATGTTTTGAACTTACACACCTTTAAGACAAGTTTGGGGAGTCCTTTTGGGCCATTCCCACATGCCTAAGTGGCCACAAGAACCTTAAGAGCCATTTTGCACACTTTTGCACCATTAAAATGCATTAAAATGACCCAAATGGCACCCTATGGCACATTCTGACCAAATGAAGGAATGTTTCAACGAAAATTTTCAACCATGTAGAGCTCATTGAGAGAATTTTGGGAAGCTAAAGTGCAGAAATAATAGAGCTCTACAGAATTAGTTATGAATTTTCAAAGTTGGGATTTTCAATTGGTTCTGGTATGTGCACTGTTTACACTGACAGATTTGTATTTTTGTATCATCTGATAGGAAAATGGTGTCCAATACTTGTAAAATTTGATAGTTATAAACTAGAGGTTATAAGCTTTTTATGGCCACCAAGATCACCTCATTTGGAGGTTTGACCAAAACATTATGCAATTTTGAAGTTTGCTGTCACTAGCAGTAGCATCCCCTGAGTCCAATTACTATTTTATAGATTTCCAATGATTAAAAGTATTTGTTTCATTCTAGAATTATTTTCCACATATATTTAACATCTTTGGATTTCTAAAATGACTAAATGTGTTGATTTCAATTTTTATAGAATTAGTTATGAATTTTGAAAATTCATACCAGTAATCTGAACCAATAGCCCAGATAGTAGTGACCTCAGTGACTTTTTAGATGTCAAAAATTTCCTTCTTAATGATTCATGAGCTGAAATTATTTTTAGCATGGGGTAGACATCTAGAGATTTCTGTAATGGTAAAGTTTGTTGGATTTTAATTTTTTTGGATTTAGTTATGAATTTTCAAAGTTGTGATAGAAAAACTGAAAATCTGATTCGTGGAAATTGGTGTGTTTCACCCACTTATATGAGTTCCAAGCCACTTTCTTGGATGGTTTTGAATTGTATTAGTGTAATTAAATATGAGAATGAGTTGAATGAGTTCCCTTGGTCCATGGAATGTTGGATGAAAAATTTATCTGCTACGCAACACATGAAAGTGTAATATTTTAATATCTTTTTCTTAGAAACTCACATACTTCATGGAATAGAACCTAGAAATGGCATGAAATGAGTTATAGTATGATGGTGTTACACTTTTTGGTATCAAAGCAAATTTTTAGGCTCTCTCAGAATGGATGTAGCTTGAGGATGTGATAATAGGACTATGTAAAGGGCTTGTATAGCTATGTAGAGCCTTGTATGAGACATTTTGAGTGTGTGAAGATAGTTTGTGGCTATGTTTATGAAAAGTAAGTTGTAGAATGGTCTTAAAGTAGATAGTGAACATTGGAGAATGGTTGGTCTTTAGAATGGCTTGAGTAAAGCTAAGTAATCTGACGGCTGGAGCTCTATGAGATATGATAGCTTGCCAGGATTAATGGCAAGCCCTAGGTATGAACGATGTGAAATGATCTCATTGATATGAAGGGGCTTGCTAGAGATAGAGTGTGAGGCCTAATTCCCCCAGGTAGTCATACTTAGACCATTCCAAGATATCTCACGTAATGCAGAGAAGTAGAAATGCATCACGATACGAGATGAGACTACAGCTGCACAAGACTAGTTTAGAAGGGAAATGAGAAAAAAAGTCACCCCCTAGCCATAACACCCAAATGTCAAAATGAGTTTCTGAGCCCGAAAGGTTAATTTCCTCAGGCCAGAGGTTTAAGTTACAAGCTACACTCCTCAGAGCCTTAATAGCCTGGAGATGATAGCTAGTAATACATGAATTAAGCAAGAGGTAAAACCCTCTAGTTTGATGTTGGGCTCTATACAGAGGCAGTGAGGCTCAGATTACATAGCTAAAGAAGAAGCTTCCTATGATAGTGGAGTGTATAGTAGTATGGAAGGCCTTGTTGGTTATATTCAGGCCAACCTAAGAAATGAGCTACTGTGGGGTCAATCGATGCACAAAAAGCGGGGACCCTTAATATAAGCAAAGAAAAAGAGTAGTAAATGGTCTATTAGTGAACATGGAGGACCAGTAAGTAATAGATGAGCAGTGGGCCTAATAATTGAGACTGTGAAAAGCCTAATGTAAGTGGAGGCTTAGCCCAAGAATGTTATAAGTGGGTAGCAATTAAAGTTAGAGAATGTCAGACACAGGAACGATAAGGTTGTTGAGATTCGCCTACAAGGCATTAACTCTAACCTAAGGTGCTATTCTGTGAGACACTGAATGATAAATTGCCAGTGTAGCCTCAAAATAACATAAGATAAAGCTACCAGTAGTAAGGCATATACTGAGTGCCTAGAGGGATGTACCTCATAGGTAATACCTAAAGGTAAGTATGATTAGCCCAATAACAAAGGCTCAAAAAAGAATAAGGATAGTTCAGAAAGCACTAAGCTAGTGTAAGTTACAGGTCTAATGAGATAGCTAACTCAGGCTGAGCATAAGCTAAAGTCTAGGGGAGATGACCAGTAGCATCATTTCAGGTGAGATATGTAAATGAAAGGCTTAGTGAAAGTTCTCCTTGGATCGAGAAACAAAAGATGAGACATTCTAAGTCAGGAAAAACACCCAGTAGTGGTTAAAACCTTCCTTTAGATAAACCCCTCTATTTCATTTTAGAATTATTTTTGCATATAGTTAACATTTGTAGCTTTCCAGAATGACCAAATTTGTATGATTTCAATTTTTATAGAATTAGCTATGAATTTTCAAAGTTCATACCAATAATCTAAACTAGTAACCTAGACAGTAGTGATCTCAGTGGCTTTTCAGATGTCAAACATTCTCTCCTAAATAATTCATGAGTTGAAATTATTTTTAACACAAGGTAGACATCCAGAGCTTTTTGGAATGGTAAAGTTTGTTGGATTTTAATTTTTTTGGATTTAGTTATGATTTTTTGAAGTTGTGACAGAAAAACTAAAAATCTGATTTGTGGAAATTAGTGTGTTTCACCCACTTATATAAGTTCCAAGCCACTTTCTTAAATGGTTTTGAATTGTATTAGTGTAATTAAATATGAGAATAAGTTGAATAAGTTCCCTTGGTCTATGGAATGCCGGATGAAAAATCTATATGCTATGCAACACATGAAAATGTAATATTTTAATATCTTTTTTCTTGGAAACTTATATTCTTCATGGAATAGAACCTAGAAATGGCATGAAATAAGTCATACTATGATGGTGTTATAAAGAGTGAGATTCAAAGAATCTCAATAGCTCCTTACCCTTTTAAACACACATAATAGATGCAATCCAAGTCAAAGAATGCATTTATGTCTCTTAGGCTAGTCATGAACATACTTAAATCATTTTCCATGTTCCAAAAACTCATGTATAACATACATAGGATCTTAAGGGTCTTGGTTTAGCCTCACCCATTTTTCTTGGGACTTTTGGATTTGCCTCACTTATTTTCAAGAGGCTTTTGACTAAACCTCACTCTTCTTGAGACTTTTGGCTTTCTCTCACCTAATTCTAGGAGCTTTTGCCTCATCCTTACCCTTGTTAAGGGACTTTTGGTATCACCATACCCATTCAAGTCAAAATATATTCATAGAACAAATTTAAAAAATATCATGGTATCAGAGCATGTAGGAAATAGCTAGAGATATTTCTCATGGCATAAACATATATACACACATCCAAGGACAAGAAAACACCCAAGAATGCATGAGAAAAAGGTTAAAGAGTTGCCTTGGAGCAAATGCACACACTTTTCTCTTAGAATTCTTCTCTCTCTTCCTAGCCAAGCCTTGCAACTAGGTGGCCCTTGATTTTCCTAACCTAGACATATCAAATGAAACATGAATTACTCCTAGGAGCAAGCTTAAGTTTCTCACAAACTCTATAGAGGCTTGCTTGGTTCTAAGGCACACTTATGGTTCCATAAAGAAACTAATGAAGCAACTATCGAAATTCATGATCTTGGCTCTATTTTCTCCCTCAATCTATGACTCTTGACTTTATTTGAACTCCTTGGAGTCATCACACATTCATTCTAAGGAGCCTAGTTATAAGTTACTTCTTTATATCCCATTATGGAGCCTACACCTCCATCTCATATTCCATAGCTTCTAAAATTTTTCTAAGGCTTCCTTTGATGTTCTTCTATCATATCTAGTCCCAATTCTAAGCTTGGAAAAAATTAAAATACTTCATAGATGTTTGGTATAACCTAAGCCAAGACATGCTCCTTATTTCGAGCCCATGGAGTTTGCTTCACTTTTATGAAGGGGATGCCACTTATGCAACTTCCTAGAGGTCTAAGGGACTCATACCAAGTCTTACATAAGCTAGAATATCTCTAGGAAAAATCAGATTTAAGCATTTTTCTTAAAACCCCAAGATTCTCAATCTTGAATTTCATTGCTTCCCATTTGATTCCAATGGACTATTCTTAATTCTGACACTTCTAAACACTTGTTTCTTTCTTGCTAAGGTCAAAATTCATCTATTCTTAGATAGGCTAGGTCTGACCAAAAATCGCCCAAAAGAGAACAATAAAGAAGAAGCAAGACAAGCCATAATTTTTACCTTACTTGCTAGCTTTCTCAAGATGCTCTGCTATGCTTCTAAGAGCCCTTGAAGTTTCTATCATCTCCTTGCAGAACCAGCCACCAAACATGACCAATTAAGGTGTTAAAACTATAGAATAAAAGAGGAGAAGGAGTGGAAGAAGTTTAGAGAAGGAAAGGGAGTAAAAAAAGTGTGTATTTTCTTACCTTTTCAAGACTTCTTCTTCTTCCTTTAACTTTCCCTCTTGTGCACCATTCTTAGCCCTCCTTAGTTTTGTTTCATTGTGTGAAAAAGTTAGTTAGGAGATTAGACTAGATTGGGACATTTTTATAAGGCCAAGTGTCCATTTTCATAAGTTTTTAACTTTGCAATATAGTCCCTCATCTTAGTTTTTACCATTTGGATTCATTTTAACTCTTTTTCGAAATCCATCTTCTCCATCATAAAATTTAGGTCCTCTAATTCATAAAATGGCTTTAGTTTCACCTAAATTGGATTTAAAACTATTCCAAACTATTCTATCAAATTTTTGGTCAACCGACGGCTGAAATTACTCATCGGAGGGGTTTTAACTATTCCCAAGGTTTTCATGGTTTTCAAGGCCTTTGAAAACCCCGAAAAGCTAAATTTTTTTGTTTAAAAAGCCCTTCTGTGAGTTTTCTAAATTTTTCAAAAATTACAAAATTACCCTAACTTATTTTGACAAATTTTCTTAGATCTTCTAGCTTTGGTTTTTAGGCATTTTAAATCTTAAATCCTCAATTTTCATCATTTAAAATTTTATCATAATTTTACTTGGCCTCAAATCACTCATTTTAGGGGACTTGCTTTTATATTTAGTGACTTTTGTGCTTTTACGGAGAAACTGAATGTTATATTTGGTGATGCCAAAAGTCCCTTAGCAAGGGTGAGGATGAGTCAAAAGTCCTTAGAAATAGATAAGACAAAGCCAAAAGCCTTAAGAAAGAGTAAGGTTAAGTCAAAAGCCCCTTCAAAATGGGTGAGGCAAATCTAAAACTCTCAAGAGAAATGGGTGAGGCTAGACCAATGCCCTTAAAAGCTTATGTTTTCTATGTATGAGTTTATGTTATAAGGAAAATATTCTATATATGCTCACTAGTAGCTTGAATGTCATGCATGCATTCTTTGACTTGTATATGCATATATTATGTATGTTGGAAAAGGTTAAAAGCTATTGAAATTCTTTGGATCTCACTCTTCCCTTACACATGCCTAATTATGTTTAGATGAGCCAAGTGGACTAAAAAATGAAAGCTAACAACCTTGAGAAGCAAGACTTTGACAAAGGGATAAAGAAATGTGCTTTATTTTTACATTTTGATGTCAAGAATTGTAATCAAGTAATGTATATATGATGTAGACCTTTGAGCAAGGTCAAATGTATATATAGATGATATACGTAATCATTTTGGAACCAAATGAATGAATACATGAGTTTTTGCCACTTATATGCTATGATATACATATGTATAATTGCAAGTAATAAGGTGAGAATGAGCTCCATGATGATTTAGATCATCTAGAATGCTTTTATATATTGTATTTATGCTTTTAAACTCACTCAAGTAGCTATGGAACGAGAGGAAAGCATTTAGGTGCCTTGAGATACCAAATTGGACTTCAAATTTGACCATTATGTATGCTAAACCAAAGTAAAGTCTAGCCAAATGAATGATTTTTTTTATGAAATTTGACCAAATAGTAGGTCTCATCTAGAGCTTTTCACAAAGTCAAAGAGCACTGAATTTGAAGTTTTAGAAAATTTATTATAATTTTTCAAAGTTAGTTAAATTATGCAGAAATGGTATGTGCACTATTTATATAATCAATTTATATTTCTATGTTACAAATGAGACAAATGAAGTCCAATGTTGATAAAATTTTACAAACATAAACTAGATATTATAAACTTTTCATAGCCACTAAGATCACCTCATTTAGGGCTCTATAAAGGGAGAACCAAAATTTTGAAGTTGCATAATAGTACCAATAATGTAGCTTGACCTCTGGCACTATTCCATTAATTTCCATAGGTTTAATGCCACTAAATTGGTCTAGAATTATTTTTGTCATTATTTAACATCCAAGGTTTTCTATAATGGTATGGCTTGCTTGATTTTGAGTTTTTTAGAATTAGTTATGAATTTCTAAAATTCATACCAGAAAATTAAAATAGTGAACCCGAGAGCAAACTTCAATTTTCAGGTGCATGGCTTCCAAACCCGTGATGCATGAGTTAAATGATGATGTTTATGATTTAAATGGATATGATATGGATAGGAAATGATATAGGTGAGTTCACATGGTCCCTAAAGCCATGAATCATGAATATGGTCTTCCAATCATGCAACTTTCCATCTATGAAAACATATGCTTCCTTGTAAATATTGTCTAATATGCTATAAATGGATTGGGATAGACCATGGGACTATTGTGTAAGGGTAAAGAGGTTAAGGTATTACATAATTTCTCTTCCTTCTTCCAACTAGTGTTTAATAAACCTTGAAGGATTTTCCACATGTTTGTTTAGTCGAACAAATTGGTATTAGTGGAAAGATCATGGTAAAAACGACAGAAAATAGGATATTGTAGAGTTATCTCCGAATTGTGAGAATCCATTGAGACAATAATGTCTAGCTTATGAAGACCTGTTGAAAGGTGGGTCATGAGAGGTGACACCACAATGAAGAAGAAGAAAAAGAAATAGTGAGGTTGAAGAAAGAACATTTGGAAAAAGTGTGCAATAACCAATATTGATTGAAAATGAAGAGCAGACAATAATTTGCTCTTCAATCTCCACAAAAATTTGTTCTACTTCGTTGTTCTCTATGACAACTTGAGCTTTGACAACAATTTGCTCTTTAGTCTCCATGACAGTCTATTCTACTTTGTTGTTCTCCATGACAACTTGAACTTCTTCGTTTTCCATCACTATTGGCTATTACACACTTTTTCCAAAAGTTCTTTCTTCAACCTCACTATTTCTTCTTCTTCTTCAAAAAGTTCTTTCTTCTTATATCATTCATTAGTTTATCTAGCTTAATCTTGAAAACTCTACTAATAATGTCTAGATGTTTATGTGGTTTACATCTATTTAGATTAGTAAATCTTGATTTTTTTGAATTGTATACCCAACACCACTTGTAAAAGATGAAGGTAAAATAATACATTTTCTTTAAGAAGATAGACATGTTTTTCCCTTTAATACAACTTCTATTAGTCCCTTATACAAATTTGCTCTTCAATTTTGCTGTTGTGATCTTATGAAGCATAGTCTTTGAGATTTAATCATAGTATACCCATCCACCAGGAACTGGTGATATAATTTTCCTAACCTTACAACTATATTAGTTTTAATGGCCTTGTCCTATACTTTGAATGCAAAAAATTCTCTCATTGTCACCCTTTTTTGTTTTCTTGAGGAATCAATAGCTAAATCCCTTAATTGAGCATCCTTTCTATATCCATCCTCCCCATAAGTAAATAATAATGGATGCCACGAAGGAAGATATAGAGGATGCAACTCTTGTTTGCACTTCAATAGTCCAATCTGTGTTTCAACAATTATGTCCTTTTGTGCTTCTATAGTTTCAATGTCTCCAACAACTAATGTTGTAATCTACAATACTTATCAGTAAATTATAAGTCCTCTTGTTTATTTCCATTATTTTTATCAATCTCAATTTCAAATTTTTACAATTTTTGGTTCCAAACTTTTCTTTAACCATTTTGAAAGCTTTAACCAAGGGATTATAAGAATCAAGCGTATCTTTTAGCCCATCAACAATATTAGAGTTGAATTCCGCAATATCATTCAATAAGTGATAAAAACGGTCAATATGACTTAAGAAATTTATGTTATAAAGAAATAATAAAATGCTGCTTAAATATACTATTTCTACCTCAATGAATTGATTATGTTCACTCTTTCATTGTTAATATCATAGATATATAGCTGTGCAAAATTTGGGAGTTGATCCTGAAGTAGGAGGTAAGCTTCCAATCATATGAACATTTTGACCATGCAACCTGTAGACATATCGCTCAATACCATCATTCAAAGGTGTGTCAACTTTTCCAAAAGAGAACATCATATTATGCTCTGATCTTTTGAAAAAAGTTCTTGCTAACAGTTTCATCTCTAATGATTAGCAAATTTTGTAGAAATGATAGTGGCTGATGAAGCAATGGCAACTGAACTTCTCCTTGCATGCAAATGAGGGAAAAATTTTGGATGTCTTGTTTTGAGTTGTTTGTCAGACCTTTCTTCATGCCATGCTTGTGCATGATAGAACTAACATATATATGTTGCTAAACCTATATCAACATGATCTGAAGGAAGAAAAAACTCAATATTGTGAGAAAATATACATAGAATAATACTATAGAAATGAGTGACTGATAATAATTTCTTAATACCTTTAATAATGTGCTTAAATGGTCGTGAATCCCAAAATAATGACAAACATGAACTACGTTCAATATATGTGAAAACTAACTTCATTCAAACTATCAAATATAACATAAAATAAACAACAACAACCTTCAGATTCACGTACGTGGTCATCTCTAAGTTCATCAGACAATTGTTAATGCGAGGCTATAAGAATAAACGAAATATGAATAGACTTTTAGTTAAGCTATCAGGTTACCTTAGATATTAGATAATAAAATTAGAATAAGTATAGCAAAAAGGAAAGATACCTTCATGATTAGGCCTGTTTTGTTGAACCTCTAAAAACCTTAGATTAGGACTCAGTAAATTAGTGGCTTCTGACACAATCTCTGCAATTGATCCAATATCGATTATCTTAGCAATTAGTATTGGATGAAATAATCAGTTTTATTGATTGAATGTTGGTTGTATTACCATTTAGATTTAGTTAAGATTAGTTCATTAAAAGTAGTAAACATACGTATGATTTGCAATGATTGGCGTCATTGAAATGGAAAAAGCAAACAGATATTATCAATCTGAATTACCTGAGCCTTACTTCTTTAGCATAACTTGAGCTTAACTCTATAGAATGAATAAAATTAATAACTACTTAAAACGAATTACAAAAGTTGTATGATAATTGAAATATGTAGTGTATTTGGATACAAAATTGAGATACTAACTCTACGGAAGGACAAACATAATTTTTTAATAAATGTGCAAATAATCAATTTAAATGGCAAAACGACCAGTGCATTTGCATTACATTATAAACTGGGCTATAGACTTACCAAGATATCAATATAAAAGAAGAACAAACCTTACTGATGAACTATATTTTAGCGAAGACGAGAATAATTGACAGAAATAGTTTCCAATGTTGTCACATGTGAAAAAGTGAACGCCGTTGATCCAATATCAGTTATGTCAGCACTTAGATCTATTTTAAATAATTCTATTAATTATAGTCACCATATTTAAGGTGGGGCGAACTATTATTAATAATGCAGCTAAGCAAAAGAATATTATGAAGTAGGATTACATGAAGTTTGAGTTTTGCTCTTTAAATTTCTCTTCTTCATGAAAGTCTTTTTTTCTCCAAGCCTTGCTTGATTAGAATTAATTGAGCTTATTTCTACATAATGGACAACAAATTACAGCTATTGAATTGAATTTTGAGAATCACCATCAACAACAATATTAAACATATTATATTCATCTCTTGACAGTTTTCTCTCTTGCTGTTGCATTATACTTGTACGTTCAGGAATTGTCAAAAAAACTTTGATTTTGCCCTGTATATAGAGCATTGCAACTTTAGCATATATCTGTATATTTTTAAACTGAACAAAGATAACTAGAGCAGACAAATTACTTGAATGTCCTGCTTATTAGGACAATATCTTTTTCCCTCACAGAATGTTCTTTCTCCTGTGTCTTGCTTCTCTAGGATTGCTTGGAATTATACCTAAAAACTGTACTGTCAGTAGTTTCATTAACTGATACTATATGTTACTAATAAAACATGTAGAATTATGTACCACTATCAAATGTAAGTTGAGATATATTGCTAGAGCATCTTGTTTGATTCAGAATTCCCGTGTACTCAATCTTAATGGATGATAGTTGGCTATTGCCTTCATCTGAGTTTTATAAAATTGGTAAGAAATTATTTCATAGAGTAAAGACATGTTACCAATATAGTTAAATAGAAAGCTCAACAATACCTACATCTTCATGAGTTGAAATTTTAATGCTCATTTCTTCGTTATTCTTTAATATCTTTCTCTCTTCTGTTTTGTGAACATACAAGTATATAGACTTGGTGTACCCACTAACTATTTGGAGGGCAATATTTTTTCTCTCTTATTGTTCTTCTAAATTTTCATTTATAGTTGTCTTGGAAGATAAATTATTTGGAGGGAAATCAAAAGCAAAGGGTTGTAGGTACTGGAAACCAAGATATATCAATGGAAACATTACAACTATCAAGGGCATTTACACTTCAGAAAAAAACATATCAGTCATAGCACATAATAAATTCTCGATTGACACAGGAAATATTTCTATGTGACAGGAATTTTTTTAATATATTTTCTAATATTTCTGTCATAAACCCATTGCTTGATTTCTCAAAAACAAAACATAAATAAATTGGTCCACATCAATGTAATAAATGCTTCCAATCATATCTCAACACAACAGTCTTTCATAACCAATAGGTTCTGCAAATATTACGTTCTTCAACATTTAAACATAATGTAATAACCAATAAAATTTGTACGTTCATAAATCACGTTTACATAGATCATAACAAATGTCGGTAAATTAGTTCTGTGTAGCTAATTGATGAAGTTGAAAAGATGTAGAATTTCGATATGATCGTAAAAAGCAAATTTTATAACGAATCTGCAAAGAATTAATTAATGCAAACATTTTATTTTTGTGACAGAGATCATTCTTCTTGCTTATTGCAATAATAAATTAGCTAATCTTAATAATACTGTCTACAAAGTTATATTCTAACAACATGAACATTAAACTTGGACAGTTAATTAATACTCTTTAAATCCATAGAAATTTAGAGATATATAAGAATAACAAAAACTGACAAAATACAATTCCTTCAAATCAAATAAGAATGAGACTATCTTGGTACAAGTATGCGTCGCTATACCAAGATATCTCATAATCTTTTCGCTCAGTCATCTCTTTCCATTCTCTGGTATTTGCATTGTAGCTTATTATCCCTAATCCATGGCGATCAAATTCATCACCCATTTTCTCACTGTAGACGTGAATCAGATTCATTATAAGATTGTCCACATGAGAACATAATCTCCTCGTCCAGTATGAACAATGGCTCATAGGATGTCGGAACAGGTCCCCGACAGAGTATTTGATCATTCAATTTCCCCTTCATCGCTCAAATCACTAATCCAGAACTCAAAATAAAAGTTTCCTCCTTTTGGCAGCTTAACAATGCTAGTTGTCCTCCATGATCAATCAACCTACAATTCTTTTTAATTGCCTCTACCAGAATTACAACTTCTGAAAACAAGCCACCAGCTATGTTGTACACAATCACGTACTTTGGCACTGGTCTCGAGTGGTCTAATTTGGAGGATAGGCAAAACATTTGTCCATTTATGCAGAGCCCATTTGGATACATGAAGGTTCTTTGCACAACCAGGAACATTTTTTGCAAGGGTAATAAGTTCATAGTTACTATGTTCAATGATCTTAATTTATCCTTCATAGTGATGGTCTTGAACACAGAATATTTATTATTGGTACACTGTTATATAGCTATAATTAATCATACAAATATTTATTATTATTGGCTATATATTTAACTTCAGCAAAAGTTGTTTGAATTGCCTTTCAATATAAATATTGATCATAACAAACTTAAAGCTTAATTAAAAGATACTATATGATTGATCAAGAAGCATTTCATAAGAAATAACAAATCTATAACAACATTCGAATAATCCAGTAATTTGATTAGTTATATCATCTTTGTACACAATCTTTATAACAAAAGTAAAATAAAAAAGCCAAACCAAAAAGGAATAAAAAAACATAATCAAATTCTGAACATAGAAGTTTGATATAAATATCTATCCCAAACCAATTAAAAATTGTCGTCTTCTGATGTACAACGTTTTTCCATTGATTTGTATTACTATGACAGCTATGATAGACTTTAATTCAGGTGCTTCTTCTTTTCTTGCATCATCAGAAGAATCAGACTCTGATTCTGCCTCTGCGTCTTCAATGTCTTTTAAGAGTCGAAGCTCGTCATTGATCAAAATCAAAGGATCATAGATAGCTGGCACACCACAGAAAGTAAACATTCTTCTCCAATTAAAATTATTTCCACCATCAGCTTCACAATCCATAAATTTACTGAGTAGTTTCCTCAATACTTATGGTTGTATGACAGTAATGCTAGTAGTCCTCTTTAACTTGTAAGCATCCCGTTCAGTGATCTAGCATTGTAACAGGTGATAGAATCTGTTGCAATCCAGTCACCCCTTGTAAAGACCAGACGTGCATGAAAAAAAAAAAATATATATATATATATATATATTTATTAAGGGATAGCAATTGTTGCAAATGTCTTGGGCTGGTGGCAAGCAAGGGAGTCTGACTTTTTCCATAACCTGCGTTTGAATCCTGAAGCTGCGCACATATCCATTCTTTTCTTTCTTTTGCAATTTTTTGTTATCCCATATATACCCCTCTTGTATCTACTTTAAGTCAGGGTTTTACGTCATTTTGCAACTCAAACTTCTGCAGCAGCACAGGAGCTGCACCTTCTCTCTTCTATTCACCATCACCTTGCTCTCCTCTGGTTTGATTTTTGCTGCTCGCCTTCTTCTTGTTATACGTTGAGTTTTGCTGCTTTGTTACTGGTAGATTAACGCCGTATTAGTTTCTTCCCCAGGTCTGGAGTTTCTGCTGTGTGTGTTGCTTCTGTTGGTTCCGTTTTAATAGCGCTTTCCTCCCCTGCTTCTTAGTTCTGCAGCGTGTTTCTCTGGTGTAAAACGAGCTGGTGGGAAGTGTTGTGTAGACTAAAATTTCGTGTAAGAGAATGATTTTTGGTTAGAGCAATCTTAGTTTCCCTTATGCTAGAATGTATTTCGATCCTCCCTTAGAGTGGTTGCTCCCATTTTCTGCATGAATTTCCTAGTCTAAAACCAAGTTCTATTGTGCTTCTTACTTGCCAACTTTCATTTGTGCAGAATAAGCTCCTTTCTAACGTGTTTTGCTGCTGAGTTGGACAGCCCTTGTATGGTATGAGTTTTCCTTTATTTCTTGGTTTTTGATTCTAGCTCCTTAGTGGATTTAGGGAGGTAAGGGCACAAGATTGACATGGCTCTGTTTTCTTTCCTCACTTGAGTGAATTTTGGTCTTTAAATATAGAATCCAAAAATACCCTGCTGCCATATACGTAGATATATATATATATATATATATATATATCTCTCTCTCTATATGTATATTGTGTGTATTGTGTGGGTTACGGAGGGCATGAAATTGAGGAGAGGATGGTGAGTTAGTTACTTGAAATCATATACATATCTATAGTATGCTAGAGGAATGAAGAATAGATACCAATGGGATTTAAAAATAATAATATCATAGTTTTAAATTTTTCTTTTTCTTTTTTTCTTTCCTAGAATTTCGCTCAAATAGACCGGGCTAATGATGTTATGAGCGGCAACCATAACTATTCTCTTATTCGTAGGGAAGAGGAATCTTTAGCCATATGAAGTGCGTATTTTATTCTTACTTGTTCTTATCCATGCTTTTACCTCACGAGATATTGAAATTTCTTTTTTTTTAAAACAAGATAAGTTCTTTATAAGATAAATTGTAGTTATTCAAACTCTAAAATCTAGTGAATAGGTATTATAGGGTATTCAAGAGATTGAGTCATAGTTGAGGAGTGAGCAGGGAATTTCTGTATCATTTTGGAATGTGAGTAAGTAATGCGGACCGTGAGTAAATAGTATTAATCATTTTGTTACTAAGTTTTCTTGCAGTGTTCTAAATTTGATAGTACATTTATGGAGTTACAAATTTGAATGCTTTGTCATATGTATGTTTACTGAAAATTGATTTGAACATGAAATTTTGCAAATTTAAGTCTATTTGAGTTATCTGGAAACTTTTGTATTGAACTTATGTGGAAAGTGTTCTGTGTGCAATGTTATTTTGAGAAAACTTATTATTTTAAGAGGTTATCTGCTCAGAACCCTATAGCTAACAGCAGTAGTTGTTAGCCATGGTGTACCATGATATGTACCCCAGCTAGCAGGGTGTTACTAGCCTAGTGTGGGTAGCCATTACACGTGGATTTGTTTTGTTTTCGCAAGCAGAATGCTTTGTGTCTGTGGTTATTTTCCCCGCAAGCTGTGTGCTCTGCGTTTGTTTTAATTGGTTTTGCTTAGATGCTTCCGGTGTATTTTAAAAAATGATTTGCATAAGGCATGTTTCATGCATTATATATTTTTAACATGCCTTGTCCTTACTATTAAAGGTTGGCATTACTTATTCATTGAGTGTCAAATTCACCTCTTTTTCTAAAATTTTTTTCAGATAGCAGTGCAGACCGTAGTCCACCCTCAATAGCTTACTAGTAGTTGATATTCTGTTCATTTCTTTTGGTGAGCCCGCAGTTGCTCATGTGGGTGCATTTTGTTCATATGAATGTAATCTATTTGCTTTGAAAAAATATTGAGTGTAACTCCACTGAATCATAAATAGGGTATCCCCAATCCCCAGAAATTTACTGAATGGTTTGGATTAATATAAAAAATTTCTGTTGGATGTATTGTATTAGCTGGCTAGTTTGTAGAAATATCGAGAGGTCTAAATTACAAAGGAGATTCTGCCGAAATTCTTACAAAAGTCACCAAAGGAATTTATGTGTTTCATTTGAAGATAATCCAAAAGTGTTATACATGATTTTATTATATAAAATTAAGACCTAGAGATGTTCTCTAAATTTTGAATAGTATCTCAGTCCCTATAGATTTATGTAAGAAAAATTATTTGTTTTCTATGCCATCACACTTACATTCGAGGGGTGTGACACCCCTCCTCTATAATACTAATATATAAAGCCTTCCCATTCAGGAAAAAAAAAATAATAATAATAATCTCTTCATAGGAAAGAAATCTCGTGATGGATTTTCTTACCACTGCTCCATTCTTTTCTTTTGCAAGAGTAGAAAAAACTCCACAGTGCATTTTCATCAAAAGTATTTTCCATTCCATGAACAAACTTGTAGCCGTCTATTGCATGGTCATACCGATCCGTACATGACATTTCCGCCAAAAGTACAAATTAATTATTATTAGCCGATTCGAAATATGTAGCTCTGATTGATAAAATACTTTTAACAAACATAATAAAAATATGCAATCTATTAAGAAGATTGAAGATTACATAAAGAAGAAGTTTATTTAAGTTACATGTGCCTAATTGTTCAGCGAAATCCGAACAAATTATTTTCTGATTCGTTGAAGGATTACATATCGGAAATTTATTAGTAAAATCAACATCATTGCAAGACAAACAAACAAAACCCTCCGAAACCGATTCTCTGCACTTCCCAAATATGCACTTCTGATCTGGATTGTCCAGATGAAGAAATCCGCCATTTACGGTGGCCGGAGTTATAAAGGCTGAAAACTTTCCTATAAATGACGGTGCTTGTGAGAGAAGCTTAATGCATAGTTTTTATATCACGGACTATATTTTAGAAACTTGTAGATGTCTTACCCTTTAAAAAATAAAGGATGATTATAACCACTTGTCGAACCATTTTGCCAAATTGAAAGACATGCAACAATCACGTACCATTAATGACTACAATTTCCTATATTTGGTGGTAAAAATATTTTGGTAAATTTAATTAAGATATATCATTTGAGAAGAGAGAAAAATATAAATTGTTCAGAACCCTTGTAAATTACTTGATTGTAGTGTATAATGATAAAACTTAAATGTGACAAAAAGATTTGTAATTGATTAAATTATTGTGTTCAATTTTTTTTTACAATTGTTTATAAACAAAATTATTTGAAATTGATAATATACTTAATTCATTTTAAAATCAAAGTCTGAGTGTGTTGACTATATCAAAATACAGAAATATCAACCTATGACAAAAAACTATAACTTAGAAAGATTCAATAGGATTTTTTAGAATTTGTTTACATGAAAGTAGTAATAATTTTTTTAAAAAAAGATCAATAAAGTAGCTAAAACAATTAGGTACATAAAATATAAAACGTTGTTACTTTGCCCTTTTTTTGGTGATAGATATAGAAAATATAAAACATAGCAACAAATAATAAGTTCAGTAAAGTAACAAATAATCTCTTTTATATATATACAAGCTGTGGATCAGTACATTGTTTATTTGTCACTGTTTATAACGTGGTGTTAGTATACTGTATATGTACTTTTTATATACTGTGTTACATTGTTTATCTGTATAGTTCTTTTTAACTTTTTCTGAATTTATTTTTTATTTTATTTTTTATTTGTGAGACCCACATTTTAAACCACGCTTAAATTTGTAGGAGTTACTGCTAATAAGAAATTAATAACAAAAATAAGATGAATAAAATAGGTAAAAGAAAAGGTACAGAAAATATAAAAAGTTGATGCTCTTCTTTTGATGCATAGTAGATATATCTGAACTGGATAATATACTCAATTCATTTAAATATCAGAGCATGAGTGTGTTGAGTATTTAGGAACAAAGAAAACCGACCAAGGGAAAGTAAATTCAACAGGTTAAAAATTAGAAAAATAAAACTTGATTACAATATTTCATTGCAGAATAAATCACCCAAGGAGAACCAAGTTTGGAACAGTGGGATTTGCATTAGATTCACTAAAACAAATCCGGCGATCTGAAATTCAAAGAAACTCATAATTGTCAACTCCAGTATAACTTTGTTTTGAACCTTGTAAAATTGTTTGAGAAACTTCTGATAATTAAAGTTATTGAATCATATAATATACTTCACTGATTTTAAACTCAGAATCTTGAGTTGTTGAGTATATCAGAATACAGAAAACCAAAATATAAATTAAAAAAAACTATAAATTAGAATAACATAATAAGGAAAAATATATTCAATAAGAGTTTCCAAAATAAAATCTGATAATAAAATTTGATTGCAAACTAAATCACATAAAGGAAAACTAATTTATAGCAACAACTTCTTTGCCTTGGATTTAGTCAGACAAGTCTCATATCTAAAGAAGCTAAATAAGTATTCACTCCAGAAAAATGCACCGATCTCATATCCGAAGAAACAGATAATTCAACGGTAAAACAAACGCACCAATTTCATATCAAAACAAATGCGACAATCTCATATTCAAACTTTACAACAAAACATATATGACCAAAATATAACCACATCCATGTTATCATATAAACATACAATTTGAATGTGCCTTTCAGAACAAAGACTAAACATAAATTTTCAGTCTTTTTCAAAATACTTGTTCAAATAGCTACTTTAATTACAGACCAACAAAGAACCAACATTGTCAGAAGTCCAAGATCAGCAGCTAAACCGGGGGAACAGGGTGAATAGAAGTCCGAAACATTCTTTTACTCGTTCATACTTTTTCTTGTTTTATAACTTTCCTAAGCTTCTCGCTGGAAATCTCACGACCACTATCAGGAGGTGAATAGCTCCAGTACTCTAAATTAATTATCCTGCGCTTCTTGTCGAGAGTAAGTAAATGGTTCTGCAATTCCTCCACAGATGACCCAGCACTTCCAGAGATTCCACCATTTTCGGAATTTGAATCTCGTATGTGTGTGTATAGACACAAACACACACATAAACACACACAAAATATTCAATTGTAAATAAAATGATAGGTTACACCTATGACGAATAGAAACGTTTATGTGTTTCAAGAATGTATCTACCTTCTCAGTTATGTTTCTCTGTGAACTATTGCCACCATCTTCAACGTACTATAGTAACAAATATCAAACTTGTAATAAGGTAGAACACCAATAACAACATAAACAGAAGAACTACCTTCTTAGGTATAGAAACGGGTAAAGTTAACACCAACTTCCCGACCCTATAGTAACATTGACCAACCATTTAATTAAACACTAATAATTCAGCGAAACAGAAAAGAGAATATTTACAACATTACCATAAAACTTACGCAGAATGATTCATAATGTTCTATAACAAACTCAATCAGCACAAAGTCTCATAATAGTATATTTTGATTGGTGGACAGAAAATTTGTCCAGCTTAATTTTAAGCTTGAATAAAAATTGTTTTCCCAAAAAATTATCCAGTGTTTCAGGAACTTGCTGTATTTCACTATACTCCTGAAGTTATATAAACATGATATAATATCTATATATGAAAAACCTCATAGCAGGAAAAGTCAACAATTACGAGCACTTACCAAAGAGACAGTCTTTCAGTTGGGTGGCAGTAGTACCAAGATAATTTGAAACATAACGGTAAAAATAATTACACTTGTACTTCCAGCTTCATCAATAACTTTTAGCTCCAACTTAAACCTGCATTGAGATTGTGAGCTAGAACTACCAAAATGACATATTAAAAAAAATTACTCAGAACATGTATATTATCATCCACCTTAACACAATAGATGCCACAATCTTCTGACATTTTTCATAGAGAAAATCATTCCCATATGGAACAACCTTCTTCAAACACCTCTTGCAACTATTAATAACACCATCTATGATAAGTTTCAGGACACGTCACAGTTGCGAGAATTACACGAGTGGAATCCTATTAATCATAATTCAGATGCAAGACATATGGTATTATACGTAAGAATAAAAAAAAATTAGAAAAGCAAGTACATGATGTATACATCAGGACAATGTCCAAGTCAACAATTTTCCTTCGATTCTTTTCCTCCAGCCTCTCTTCCTTCCATGAGCTGAAATACTACTGATAGCACTAGAAAAACTATTCTTCTCGGCCAATAAACTGTCCATCAAATTCAATAGAGAAGTAAAATACCATACGTACATAAAAGGAATTCATCATCATACAACTATAGAATTCAGATCATATCATACCTCTGTATAAATTCATGCACGTCTTTCACCTTCACATTCACCAACAACCTACTCGCACAAAGGGAATTTGATATCTTCATATCTCCTCAATTTCCTACAATATCTTTAATTTTACACTATTGCAAGATAATGATCACATGATCCTGGCCATTATAGTCTAAGAAAGAACGAAGACTCTTAGCATGATGATTCCACAGGGTACATCTCAATTTGTTATTGCTTCAGAAGAAATAGAAAAATTGCTAAGACAATCTTCAAGCTATGTCATAGGTATAAAATATCAAATAGGTCAAAAATATCAAATGTTAGATTCACTTAAGGTGTTCTAACTACAAACCAATCTGCTTTAAACCATCCTTTTTTCCACCTTCAAGTTCATGAGTCCCAGTTAACTTGCAAATGACATCTGTTACACAAATCATCAGGAATCCAAATTTAAGAATATTAACATATTAATGATGTAACAACAAAACAAAATAACATTTTCATATCAACTTACCGACCAAAAGATTCTTGTCATGAACGCTTGAATAGTTATCTCGAAAAGCGATCAAATTAAATCCATAGAACGGAACGGTAACATCATCGTGACAGAGTTGTAAGGCAGTAGAGAATTGGAAACTGATCTTGTGCGAGTGACTATATGTCCGGTACGAACCTATATTATCCCAACAGAAAACCCAGATATCACGTACACTTTCCCATCCAAAAGATGATCTTTGAATCTTTGCATGAACCGAGCCACCAATAATCCTATTCTAATAAACAAATGCAGATGTAAAGTAAATCAGATTTGGTATATGTATATAACCAACAACCAAAAACTGCAACAAAACATAACCTGCCGAACACAAAACACCATCTCTATACTATTCATGTCATCAAGAACTATAAAGCCTGACATCAACTACAGTTGAACAACACGAACTTCCACACGCTAATTCATGTCTAAATGACGTTATATCAGCTGCAAGATCAATCTTTGCTGCCATGGTAAGAAGCAAAAAAGCGTCAATGAAGCAAGTTAAATTGAAGACCTACAAAAACAACTATTTATGGACAAAATTAAGCGCCAAGTATCCTTTTCAAATTTGATATCACTCAAGATCACCGTGATCATCATAATATACTGACAATTTAGTCAACTAAATGAACTACACTCACAGAGCTAATCACAGATTAGTCAAATCACGAAGCTAACATCCTCCTTTAGCTTCATCTGTGTAATATGTTCTGTAATTGTGTTTATCGCTATATACTGAAAAACAAAGACACAGCGCCATATTTCATTTTCAAAATTTGTAATCATGATAAACTGACATCTATATATCATATATCTATTCTCTAGGAGAACCAAAAAAGAATTTCTGGATTTCAAAACAAATTACCTGCCATTTATGTGTAACTAAAATATATCCTTGCGTCTTTCAAGAAATTCAAAAAATGTTTCGGCAGTCTTGCAGAAAAAAACTTTAACGCTCTGTTTGGATGAAGGGGGAGAAAAGTGGGGAGAAAATGGGGGAGGTGAAAAGTGGGAAGAAAAGTATTTCTCCCTTCCGTGTTTGGATGCGGCGAGAGAGAATATGGAGGGAGGGAAAGTGGTTAATTTTCTTTGGACAATTTTACCCGTCTTACAGTGCGCCGAGCCATGTTACATTGTATCCAAAAATAATTAGTTTAACTTAATATAGGATATATATATATATATATAATACACTTTATACATGTTTATTAATTTAAAAGCAATTAACTTATAGGTACAATTTATATGAATTTAAATTATCACAAAAATCTATTTCTGAGTAATTAAAGATATATGTTTGTTAATTTTAAATCAATTAACTTGAATAATTGATTTTATATTAACTACACCTGTATCCAATGTAAAATGAATTAGTGCATATGACTAATTATTATAATTAATATTTTTTAAAATTACACAAGATTATATTTTTGTCATTTTACACAAGATTATATGTATGCGACATACCAATATAAGGACGAAAAAGGTTCCTTCACGTGAAGCTTCAATTCATGCCAAGACAAAGACGAAAAAAGCCCCTTCACGTGAAGATTCAATCCATGCCAAGAAAAGGACGAAAAAGGTTGAATGGACGGGGGACAAGGCAAGAGGAAAAGATAGGCAAAAGAAAAGCATTTGAAGGGATTGGAAATACTTCGTCCTTATCTAAGTGACTTAACATACAATGTATAAGATGCTTTAACATGTGTCTCACAAGATATATAGTGATGTAGGAGATGGAGTACCTAGGCATGCAGTAGTTGCATTGAAGGGATCGTGCAGTGAAGGGATTGAAGTCTGGCAATTCATGTGAAGTTCAAGACAAAATTATATAATGCATTCTATATTCAGATGATCCATTCTGTATGAGTGCGAGTATTTTTGTGAGGTGTGCTATTATTATCACAAAGATAGGAGGTAATATATTTGTATGAGTGTTGAACATGAATAATGTATTTTGGCATGATTCTTTTATGTTCATCGATTGTTATTTATCTTATAGATGGATAGAAGAACCTACGGAGATGTTTTGTATTTCCAAATTCGAGCAGGAGTTAATATAGCAAAAGAACTTATTTTTCCAATCGGTGAAATGGGGTATGGAATTTTTTCTTTTCATTTAATTATTTTTTTTAACCAAAATTTTGGTACATGCATTTGTCAGATTTGGCCCCGATGGAAATGATACCATTGAGTATATAGTATCTATGATGAAACATAATTACTTAGGAGCTTATAACTCATTGAAAGAAGTTCCTAAATCAGTTCGCCAATTATGGTTTGCAAAATTCTAGGTAAATTTGAATCGCAATGCCAATATCAAGTTATTATATCCACCAACTTAAAATACATGGACTTATTGATATTTTTGGTCTTAATGGATAAAAACACTGTGTATGGACACGGGAGGATCATTTCCAAATTTATAAAAACTTTAAAGATCGAGCAAGAAACTGGTTAAAAGATTTGATTTGCTATGTCCGAGATAAAGGAAAACGTCCTAACTAGATAAATGAAGACATCTGAAATGATTTATGCGTCAGTTGGAACAAAGCAAAATTTAAAGAGAGAAGTGAATGTGCAAAGAAGAATAGAGCTTCAAACTCTGTCCACGGGCCATCTCTCCATACTAGTGGAAATATTCCATTCATAGATCACATTACAACTTTAGCGGAGGAATTAGGTAGGCCTGTAACTCTGGTAGAGCTTCATGTCCGGACTTATCAAAAACCATTATTTGGTGAATGGATTGATAAAAAATCTGAAAAAACTTTTCTATGTATTCTTTTTTTTTTTAACTTCTTTTAAATGTTCTTACATAACAAGCACAACTATGTAACATCCTCCATTATTTGTTTTGTTTCAGGATGAATACGCCAGACTTAAAACTAGTATAGCAACTGCAGCGAACCACAAATTTTTACATTGCCAAATGAAGCTGCTCTGTGGACAGTAGCTGCTGGAGGAAAAAAAAAATGGAGGCTCTATATATGGCTTGGGAAGTGTTGCACATGAAGTAGTAGATAATCCAATATATGGCTATAATTATGGTAAAAGAAATAACCTTTTCTCATATTCAAGTGTGACAAAGGCTATATATCCAGGAGGTCACCTCCATCCTGATATTGATCAGAAGTTAAAGGATCTTCGAATGCAAATGGACGCCAATGAGAAATCAATATTTGAGATGCAACGTGAACTTTATGAATATCACAAGAATAATAGACCATCATGTTTGAATAATTCCAATAAAAGGAATTGATGAAGAAATCGATGAGGAATGAACACCACTGTGTTAGATTATTTTGTGTAATGATGTAAACTTATTTGATATAAGTTTATGAATTTGTATTATAATGCCGATAACGTAAAATACACCTCTCGTGTTTTATTTTTTACCTTATCTATTCCTCTTTCATGAGCTACTCTTTTAACCTATGCATAGTAATGTCATGGTGCGAGACCTACATAGCCATAGATGATAAGTTTTATTTTTGCACATTATAAAATAATACATAATAAGTTTTGTCCATGTGAGAGAATCTTTTCTTACCTATTTTGCCATCTTCCATAGACAACTAAATCTAAGAACATTTATAGTTTCTCTTTTTATTTCTTATCCTTATCTAACTTGGATTCACATGTCTCCATGAACAATCATGCACATGTACGTAGGCACCCACACACACATATATGTCAATATATATACCCATATATATATTTCTATATGGTTAAACTTTGCCGACTACATCTCTCTTTTCCTTATAACATTATTTTCAACTCTACATTCAAGAAAGTGCCAAGGTAAGAAGAGAAGATTATCATGAGCATAGGATATATTGTTACGCTATTATTAAAATATTTCATGAACATAAGTCACATTTAATTGTAGTGTAGGATGTCTTCAAAAAGAGAAAAAAAGACATGGAGAAATTTTTCTCAACCAGAATCATCTACTGCTCAAGAAGACGCACAACCAAGCTCACCAACCCCACCTAACGTTCAATCGGAATCAGATAATGTGCAACCAAAAGTGCATGAAATGCATGATGAGCACTCTATTGACCAGAATGAACCTCTTCCCATACTGATCACGCCTGAGGGGATTGGGTTTCTAACTTTGTTTCTTTTATGTATATTATTATATGTTTGTTTATAATGAGTCGTAATTTATTTCCTTCAACTTCTATTCCTCTAGGTTCAAACCAAATAATAAAGATGTTTGTACTTCCATTGTTACAATCTTCAAAGATAAATACGATGGTGCATGGAATTGTTGGAGTGAGGTTCCGCACGAATATTAGCAATTATGGTTTCATGAGTTTGAGGTTTAACTGTCTCCTCTGGTTATTATACCTAAAACGTTGATTAATTCATTTTATCTTGAACATCTCCTAATTTGTTTGTATTGGTGTTGTGGTTCATAATGCAAGAAATGCTATTATTGGGACCCAGTGCACCATAATGAGATTTGGCATAACTGGGAAAATCGAGTACAAAAATGGTTGACGGATATCATTGGACATGTCTGTAACACACGAAAAAGACTCCCATGGATAAAATAGCCAATTTGGGAAGAATTACGTGACCATTGGGATACTAACGAATTTCGTGCCAATAGTGAGCAAAAAAAAGAAAAATCGTGTAGCTGCTTCTTTGCACACAGGAGGCTCTACATCTATGGAGGAACATACATGAAGATTAGTATCAATTTATTTCCTCCTTTTGAGATATTATTTCATCTAATCTTGCCTTATTTCATTCTATAGACTTGGGACTTAGGGAGAGATCCTTCGTTTTCCAAGCTTTACCAAAAAATGCACTAACGAAAATCAACTAACTCTTGGGTAGATGAAAAATCAAAGGCCGTTTGGGTATGTGCGTATATAAATATACATTTATTTTGCTAACATACATATGTATATTTATATTAAGTACTTTCATTTATATTACTAAGATGAATATTTGAGACAAAGAGAGAGTATAGAAAGTTCAAGTTCAAGCGAGAATGCCTCAAATATAAATTTATTTATCAAAGTTGCAGGAGGCAAGAAAAAAGGTGTCGTCTACGGCTGATAAGCATGATTTTTATACACTTTAATCCTCCTAACTTGGGCATTTTAATAATGAAATATGGCTTTAACACTTTAATTAGATAATATTTTATTTTAATAGCCATTTCTATATTCTAGGAGTTAATTTGCAAAAATTTGGCTTTTAATGCTCAATTTCATCTTAAATAAATTTTGTGAATTGTTCCTACTTAAAATTTCTTATTTTGTGTATAGATTTTTCAATTGGTAAGGAGCAGTCACGTGGGATGGTGTGATGAGAACTAAAAGCAAAGCCATAAGCTGGAGAATGGAAAGAAACATGCGAAGAAGAAGGAACTCGTGTAGAAGGAGCTGTAGAAAGGAAGCTATGAGTTCTAGGTAAAAAGGATGCATGAGCTGAAATGAAGAAAGTAAGCTAGATTTAGCTACAGGCAAAGAGAGGAAGCCATTGGCAGCAGCTCATAAACTTGAGTTTGAGTAGAGAAGTGTAGTAGCAAACCAGCAGAAACAGAGGAGGAAACACGAATGAAGTGCTGCAGGTGGACAGTTTTAAGTTGAATGAAAAGAGAACCAGCTGAGCAGGTTCTACGTGGCTAAAACAGAGAAGAAGACGCTGTCTGTATGAGGAAGCAACATGAGCTAAGAGTGCAGCAGCTGCATGGGACGTGGAAAAAATACGAAGAAGCTAGGGGCTGCAGCAACTACAAGAAATAGAGGAGAGGAATTACATTAGAATGAATTAAGAAGCTTGCTTGAGTGCTGGAATGAACTATTTGAGAGAAACAACCACATGGAGAACAAACTCGAGCAGCTGAAACAAGAAGTAACTAGCTGGAACTCAAGGAAACAAGAAGAGATATGGCTGGACAGTAACATATGTCTGGACAGCAGACAGCAACAAGAAAAGAAGCTATAGCTGAACAAAGGAAGCATGAGACAGCCACGGTTTGGGGGACTGAAGCTAGGAGAAAGGAAGTCTGGGCTAAGACACACAAAGAAGAAGCATCGTACGTGGAAGAGTAGCTGCAGAATGAGCAAGAAGCAAACTCAAAAAAGAGATAAGAAGCTACGTTGGATTCGAAGAAAGAAACGTGGCTGGAGCTTGAGAAAAGAGGAAGAAACATACACAAAACCACGAGTTGGAGCTGGAAGCAAAACACATGTAGAAACACGACGTGGAAAAGCTGGAGGAAAACGTGAAAAGAATGAAGCTCAGGCAACATTTATACGAAGAAGCTCCAAATACATGTAGAAGAAATATACATGGGCAGCACGTGAAATATGATAAAATAAGATGAAATGGGGCCCACACTCATGCATAATAGCTTCAGACAATTGAAATGGGAATGGGGAGCACGTGTTTCTCATAAGGGAATTAAGAAAATGCATTCGGGCAAGTGAGCTGAAGCAAGCACGTGGAATAAAAAAAAATTCACGTGAGAGGTCCATTCCATTCACCTTCGTCCATTTCTCCATCCAACGTCAATCCATCATTCACGTCATCCACTCCACTCCTTTATCCCATTGACACACATTCATTCCACATTCACGACGTCACACTCCTCCATCTTTTTTTTTTCCATTCACCTTCACGCCTCCATTCACAGAACCATTCACTCCTCCATTCTCCATTCCATCTTCCATCTCACCACCATGATGAAGCCTTGATTCATCCTTGAGGCTAGCAAGGGAGGAAGCTCTTAAGTGGAAGCTTGAATCCTTGGAGAAGAAGCATAATTTTGGCTAAGAATTTTTATTTTTCTATATTTTTTCTCTTTCATCTATTGTCTTGGTTAAGCTGTATTTGATAGAGAATTTATGTAATAGTAATTAATGGCTGGTTAGACACTAATTAGGATGTTGATTGACTGATTATTTGATTGATTTAGTGCTGGATTTTTCAATTTCTTATAATTTTCCAAGTGTGCAATCAAGGTGTTTGATGAAATGCTTGTGAGAATTGATGTGCCTAATTGTCTATTTGTGGATTCCTTAGTGTTTAGTTGGTTAATTAAACATTTTTAGATGGTGATTCAGATGCTAATTAATCAAGTAATTAATTAATTCAAGTGTTCAAAGATCTTAATCACAAGAATTAATAATCTAATAAGAGTCGAGGTCTCAATTAACATTAAATTGCTAGTTTCTTGAATCTTGAATGGTTATTCAAGATCATTTGCTAATGAATACAATTAGGAACTCATTAAGCCATAATTAATCACAATTGGATTGGGATAAGGATAGTGGATACCAAGGGACCATTCCTAAGCTAGTCACAAGCCCATTATCACCATAATTCGCACAATTAAGTAGTGTTTAGGAATTTTAATTCTAGTTAGTTTAATTCAATCAAAACCCCCCCAAATTAGATAGTTCTAGGACTTTAGAACACTTAGAAAATCTAATTGAACATTGAATTCTATTTCCAAGGGAAATGACCTAGGTTGTGTCCTATAGTGCATTTAATACTCAACCTAGTTTTATTTCGAGGGTTGCACGACAAGCCCGTCAACGGCCTTGGCAACATGTCTTTTAAAATTATAGGGGATTCTAAGACTGGATATACGTACGATCGAGAAGCATCCTCAAGTCAGTTACCACCATACCCCCATGCGAATTATATTCAAAACATGATACGGAATGAATTCATTAATATTTCAACAAGGTCGTATCAAAGTCATTTTGAGGACCAACAATGGCAAATTGAAGAACTATGAACCCAACTACAAGAGATCACGCGTAGCACTAATGCACGATCCCATGGGAGACGCAGCCCATCTCAATCAGCCTCAGGTGTGACACAAGCAGGAGATCCCGATGGCGTGGAGGATAGTGAAGAGGATGAATAGGCTAAGTTATATTTTCCAAGTTTGTTATAAGAAATAGGGTATAGTGTTATGCTGTTGTCTGCTATTTATATGTATTATATATATATATGTTCAATGGTTCATCCATTTAGCCCATATGCAAAATAAAAGATATATCTTATAAATTGGCATAAATCTGCAACATTTAAAAACAATGAAATCGAAAGAAGGAAAAATTAACTAAGATTTTAAGGTGCTTAGAAGACACACAAGTAGTTATATTATTGTACAAAAAAAGAAAATAAAAAAGAATAAAAAAATGCTAACTAAAGTTTAAATTTGTTTAAAATATAAGAGAAAGTTACAATTCCATTGTACAAACCCAATAAGGCATAAAAATATTGTGCAAAGAAAAAGGAAAATAAATAAATATCATAGGAAAAAAAAGTGTTGGGAAATAAAATTGGAAAAAAACAAAAAAAAAAACCTTCATAACAGAGTTGGGAACCAAGAAAGTTATAAAAATATTGTGAAACAAAGAGGGAAAAAAATGTCACAGGAAAGAAAATTGTGTTGAGAACGAAAATAGAAAAAGATTTAAAAAAATGCTGGAAATCAAAGAAAGCAAGAAAAACAACAGAAAAAAAAACAAGGGGGGAGGAGGGTCCAACCAAACAAGCGTCAGACCCTCTGTTCGACTGCTCAGCAATCGGATTGTATTGGTCTGAGTAGTCGGCCACAGGTCCGACTGGTGAGCAGTTGGACCAGTTGGGAAGTTGGACCAACAGTCCCACCCCTATTTGGTCAGAAAGCAGTCGGACCACCCCCTCCCTCCCTTTTTTTTTTTCCATTGGTTTTTTGTGATTTTTTTTGCATTTTCCATTCTCTCCTCAATTTTTTTTCCTGAGACATTTATTTTTTTTTCTTCCACACATATCTTTTATATTCCAAAATTTTTTAGGAAATATCCTTTTTTCCTTTTCTTTACACAATAATCTTATAAGTTTTATGTTAAATTATAAGTAAATTAAAAAATTTGGTTGGTATCACTTTTCTCTCTCATTTTAGAATTTTTCTTTTTCTCTTTAAACTCAGTTCTTTTACATTACAAGGTTACAAAAATTTTATATATATCTAGATATATCTCTTTTTTCGATCAATATTATAACTTTTTCAAAATTTTAACCTAGGTATAAGTGTAGTTAGCGTTTCCTTTTTATTTTTTTTCTTAATTTTCTTTATTTGCGCAATAACATTACAACTTCTTTTTATTTTTTTCTTAATTTTCTTTATTTGTGCAATAACATTATAACTTCTAATTAGTTGCTAAACAAGTCATTTTGTATCTCCCACTATCTCCGTATGGATCTCTAAGATATAACCATTCTACATAGACACGAAGCAAAAAAAATAAGTAGGAAACAATTAAATCTAAATACTATTTTAGCATGGTCCAATCCATTATAACTGTTTCACACAAACATAACAAAGTAAAGCCACCTCTAGTTAAGTATAATCTCATGACCAACAACTGTACCACAATGATCATTCATACATTCAAAATATCACAAGAGCTTGTAAGCATCACTAGGAACTGCCGACCTTACTCATCATCTGGATCAATGTTTATAGTTGCAGATGCTGCAGAATTCTAAAAAACTTTTCACTTGCTTTTTTCCTCGTTACATAGGAAAAAAATAACATTTTAACTTGGTGTCATCAATTAATCCAATTTGCTCCAACTCTGCCGATACTTCTTCTTCGCTATGATGCCGATGTCTGCTTTTCTCCAAGATTGAAAGGCTCTTTTCAGCAATTTCAGCTTGCTTTTCAGCTACCGCAACTTGCCTTTTCAGATAGTGATATAGATTTATCTTGCAACGAATTTCCATCTCGCATCACCTCAGCTAACTCTTTAATTCCTAGTAAAATTGTTTCATATCTGTCTTTAATATTATCAACCATCACTTTCTTGCGCTTTTGACCTTTTGAAGATGTAGTGCTAGTTGAGTGATTTGAGTTGGCATATGTGGGACTAAATGAATCCATATTAATTCTAGAGTTCGTGGCCTCGTAACCCCAATTAAAATCACCCTCACTTGTTATTTCATTCATTGTTCCTTTGTCACAATAGTCATTTAGATCAATGCACTCTTTTTGCCATCACTCTCAACATATTTTCCTGTTGCTCGGTCTGCACCAAATAATTCATATAACTTATCATAATGTAAAATAGGTGCAGTCATCCACTTTTTAGCCTGGGGTTTTTTCTGCAACATGCAAATTTGTATGTTATTTCAATGTAAATGAAAGATATTCCAAAGAAAACTTCTTAAACAAAAAATTAATAAGAACATCAAACTAATTGACTATTTATGTAGTATAATTATAATGAAATTACCTCAATTAACTCATGCCAGATTTGAGTTTCAACTTCAAACATTTTTATAATTGGACTCCAAGAAAAGCCATTTAATCCATTGAATAAATCATAGAGTTCTCCAAATCGTTGTGATAAAGTTTTTTTTTTCTGATTTTTCAAATGTTGCTTGGTAATATGCAGCCCAAAAGAATTCCGCAAAACTTGCAACACATTGTCATATGCAAAGGTTGTGAAGGTACCATCTAGTTGATTGCCTTTCAGCATCTCATCTAATAACACATCAAGAAAGGCTTCATCCATCTCAGGCGACCATCAAAGATTGTCCTTTGCTGAATCCTTTTACTTTGGAGGCATCGTTGAATTTCTACATGAAATAGAATAGCATAAAATCTCTAACAACAAAAAGAATTTCATCTCACAATCCAGGGCAGATTAATAGCTACAAATTATTTAAAAATAGTCCAAATAATTTTATTAATAACATGCTTAAGTATTTCAAATAATATTAATATACATTGTAGCATAATATTATATTGATCGTATGAAATGGTTATATGCTAAATTATTGTCTATTCTGATAATCATTCCACATTTGGCCAACAATACTATCTCTTAACATTGATCCTTGTCTATATTCCTCCTCTTGACCATAACTAGAGTAAGTCTCCATATTATCAGAGGGGTTCTGTTGTAATTCACAATCAACTTCAGTAATTAAATTCTCATCAGGATCGACCCCCATCAAAAAATTTTGTAATATGCAACAAGCTATAACAATATCAATCATAGTTTGAAAGGAATAGTGTGGTTTAGTGCCGCTAGTTATGATTGGAAATCGTTTTTTCAAAACTCCAAATGTTCTCTCAATGACATTCCGCAATAAGGCATGTCAATGATTAAAAATTTCTTTTTCATTCTATGATGATTGGGCCGAGTATTCCTTCAAGTGATATCGCACTCCTCTATAAGATGTCAATAGATCTCGCATGAGTGGAAACCCAGTATCCCCAAGATAAAATTTACCTACATGTATGCAAACATCGGTTAGCAATCATAGATTTAAAAAATTTTACACCTAACACTATAAACTATTAATAAGTGGTATAAAGACCTTGGGGTATTATAAGGTTATCTTCCCATGACAAAGCATTTTTAAAAACTCTGGAATCCGAAACTGTGCCTTCCCAACCAGCCAAAACATAGGTGAATTGCATGTCAAATGAACATGTAGCAAAAATATTTTACATAGGATACTCTTTTCATCCTCTAAAGCTATAGTCTCTTCTCTAAGCACTTTTGCTCGAACGTGAGTTCCATCTATAGCTCCGAGACAATCTTATCATTTACAATTGGTTAACAACACTATATTGTCGAATAATTATTTTACTCATCAACTAGGTAGATATAAAGATAATACCATACCTTAAAATATGGGTAGAATCTACTATTGTTGGAAATTTGGACAGCAACTTCTGCTCTAGAAGGCTGTGCAAGAAACTCAGCCTTAAGTGAAACCACCGCGCGTAAGACATTATGAAAGTGGTGACTAATAGTCCCTCCTAATCGATGAAAGTAAAAGCATAGTGTTTTATTTTTTACATTATAGGCCAATACATGGAGAAATTTGGCAACTTGTTCCTCAACTGTAACCCACCGGGAATCTTTCACTCTTCCAATACATCGAATTTTCTCACATAACTCCCTAAAAGCCTGTGGGCCCATGCGAAAGATATTACAGTAATTTTTTTCATCTTCTAGTTGTATCATCAACTATTTTCTCATGTTATATTGATAGATTTACTACTTAGAATTGACATCTCTTCCAATAAATGAATTGCATGCAGAACCAAACATATAAATCAGATCATACATGCACGCTTACGCCTGTCCAACTCTTCTATTAAATGGTTCAAATTTGAACCGGCATTTGTTACTCCAAAATTAATTAATTGCTTAACTTCAAACTCAATATCATACATATCTTCTTCCACTTCCTTTGTCAATTCCATGTTATTGTCGATCTACTAGATAATCGTACAAAGTATGTAAAGGGAGACTATATATCGACAAAAAAAAGAACTTATAAATAAACACTATATAAAACTATAAGAAAAAGTAAATGCTACGATGAAGCAGAAACATGTTATATGGTACATTAGGATATAAAAAGTAGCATGGTTCTTTCAAAAGTCGTCAACTACAAAAGGAACCCCCAAATTCCAGATGGTTAATAATTAACAATTCACTCACTCAGATTAGTGTTCTTTCTTATTTTTGACAAATTTCTTAACATATTTTTTATGAGGCCTAAGAATATTGTTACCTCTGAGTGCAACTCACCTTGTCTCAACGATACAATTACATATATATCACATAAAATTTACTTTTTCCGTGGACTTGCCCATAAAGTTGTGGAAAGAAAAACCCAAAATTAATAAATTTATCCTTGAAATCTTACACCACAAATTGAACCACCTTTGTCAAAGGTCCAATTTATGTTGTAACAAAAGTTTATCATGAAAAAGAATTTCAAATCATCACCTACAGAATATAAAAACCATAACAATAACGATAATAAAATTTGTTTTAATGGTCATAGGCAATAGTGAAATATAAACTGAAAGGGTGAAAATACCCGACGATGACATTACGAAGCTTAGAGGAGGAAATCAAGGGATCGAGCAGCGATGTGGAATTTTTGGGAAATATGGAATAAAAAGGGTCAAAATACTTGATGCCACTGTGAGTTTAGGAGGAAACGAGGAGGTCAAGCTTATGTGAAGTTCAGGGCAAAAAAAAATTAGGGTTGTCTGGCCCATTTATAGGGGAGGAAGACACGGGAAAAAAAAATTATGTTTAGGGGCAATTTGGGAAATGAAAAGGACACATTACGCTGCCGCTAATTTTCTTCCCAAAATTTCCCCACATCTGTAGAGAAAAAAATCATGCGGGACTCACACTCGTTTTCTCTCCAATTTTCCTCTCCCTCCTTCGTTTTCTCCCCATCCAAACGGGGGAAAACGCCACCCCTCCCCCATCGTTTTCTCCCCATCCAAACATAGCGTGAAAAAAAAGGTATATAAACAGTAAATGTACTGTACATGATGCAGCACGCAGCCTAATAAAAACTGCACAGTAAACGGCTTGTTTACTATGCGAATTCCACGGATTTATATATATATATATGTGTGTGTGTGTGTGTGTGCGCGCGCGCATGTGTGTGTAAGCTGTGTGTATGAAAGAAACAGAGACAGTGTGCCATCTTTCGTGTTTAAAATTTGTTATCATGATAATATGATATCTACATATGTAGTTTATATATCTATATATCTAATTAAGACAAAGAGAAAGATTGCCATATTTCATTTTTTTTAAATTTATAATCATGATAATTTGACATTTATATATTATATATATGTAAGACACAAAGGCTAATTTTTTATTAAAAACTAAAAATAAAATATCTAAAAGGAATTTGCAACTGTTTATATAAAATCTGATATCTTCTATATTTTTGTTAATAGATACAGAATATATAAAATGTTGTTTCTTTTCTTTCATGGATTAAACCCAAAATATAAAATGTTCTTGCTTTTACAATTTTGGTAATAGATATAGAATATATAAAGTTTTTCTTATGGATTAATTAAAACCACATAAATGTGATAAAAAAATTAACCACATGTTAGCTGGTGATAATCTTCCAGATATATTTTCCCACTCACGTATTTTTGGTAATAGATACAGAACAGTTTAGTGCTATAAAATAAGAAATTAAAAATATATATCTAAATGTGATACCCAAAAAAATATATATCTAAGGAATTTGCAACGGTTTATATAAAATCTTATATTTCCATATTTTTTGGTAATTGATACAGAATATATAAAACGTTATTTATTTTCTTTCACGGATTAATTAAAACCAGATAAATGTGATAGCCAAAAAATTGCCACGTGTCAGCTGCTGGTAATCTCCAGATGTATTTTTCCACTCACACTCGTCCGAAAATGAGGAATTTCTGGAGAGACACGTGACACGCTATATGGCTTGTAAAAGTCACGGAAACATCCGAGATAAGCTAACCAAATACCAATTCAAATCTTAAATCGAAAAGTAGATTTTTAATTATAAATTTTATCGATTCATATAATTTAAAAATATATTAAAAATAACGTAAAATATATCATATAAATGATTTATATATAAAAAATATTTATAATACTAAATTTAAATCAAGAATTGATAAAAATTTAATCACAAGTTTCATAAAATAAAATTATAATTCAAAAATTATAACTGAGTGATTGTCTAACTGATAATTTAAATTAAAAAGAAAAAAACTTATAAGTAACTAAATCCAAGACTAATTATCTTCTTATTCATTAATTCATTAAGATTAATATCATCATTATTATTATTATCTTCATTGTCATCCAACATAACAATTCCTTCACCTTCCTCTTCTTCAGAACTACCATCATCTTTGATATACTGTTTAATAATATTTTGTATTTAAATGTTTTTTCCCTTATCTTGTGCAACATTATCTTATATTTGAATACTTTTTGCTTTATTATTATAGTTGGCATTAGAAATAGACATATGTAATTATATTATATAAGGTAAGTGAGTAAACTAAAAATAATAATTTACAAAATTTACAAAAAAATATTTAAGATTACAAGCATAATATCTCTCTTTTCCTTTTTACTAGAATCTCTCTCATCAATTTTAAAGCACTTATGAATATTCATCCAAGAGTTTCCTTTTAGGTAAGGCTCCTCTTGCTCAATAATCTACTCATCATTGGATTCAAGATCTGATAAGCAAATAGAATCATATATATCTCCTTTTGACTTTTTTTGCTTTTGCCTAAACTCAAGTTGAAGATTGAATTTAACAAATACAAGAGCATTCAACCTTTGTTGCTCTAACTGATTTCTTTCTTAGAGTGAATATGATCAAACACACTCTGATTCCTCTCACATGTCATAGCACTACAAGTAAGGCTTGGGATGCGAATGGCAAATGTCTATAGCTCTTTATACTCATCTCTAAAACTATTCCAACAAAGAGCTGGCAAGAATATATATATATATATATATATGCATATAAAGACTTAATTATTAAAATAATCTATATATAATGTTTAAAATAAATGAAATAATAAATTACATTACCAAATGAATTATTACTAGATTACTTCTTTTCTCTAGTTGCAATTGTTAAGTTATATATAAAGAGTCTCTCTGCCTTGTCAAATTTCTCAATTTAGGTATCAATTTTGACTATAATCTCAACATCATGACATAATGTTTTTATGCAATGCAATTTTTACTTTAATATCTAGGTTAAACTTTAGATTGAAATGGAAGTTATAAAGTTATTAGGATAACATAAGATATAATAATAAATAAAACATAAAGTAATTATATTACATAAAAATTTAAATTGTTTCTTAAAAAAATTACTTAGGAATTAGAAAATGTGCTATGGTATGAAAAGGCATATGAAGTTAATAGTTCCAACACTTGTCTATGATTTCCCACTTTTTATATCTAATTTCCACAATTATTAAAGTTATTTGGTATTTACTCCTTTGTTCTATCCATAGTTTTATAAATACATCCTATTGCTCACTTTGAATCACTATCCATAAGTCTATGAACTTTCACAAGAGAAGAAACATTATTCATGCAGTACTTAATGGACTTTCAAAACCTTAAATCAGCTAGAGCAATGTCTCTTACAATTTTCACTTCAATCCTAAAGGCATGAACACTTTTAGCCCATTTTTCTGATGCAAACACAAATTAAAGTACAATTTTTGATCCAAAATAAACTTCATTATTAAATAAGATATCATAAACCTTGTTACTGCTAGCTTAGCTAACTTTTTGCTTTTAGATTTTTTAGCATCTTTAATGAAACTAATGGTGTTAATGGATTTGTAAAAAATAATTCCTTTAGGACTATTAATGAGAAAGTTAGTAAGAGACTTACCTTTTCTATCAGTTCATCTATCTGACATCAATGTACAACTATTTTTCTTCCATTCAACTTTATGTTTATCCAAATTAACATTGAAAAGATCAACCTCTTTTTTTAGGAATGAGACTTTCACTTCATGCTAAGTGGTTTTAAGCCTATACCATATTCACTGATTGATTTCACCATATTAATAAATAAGGGACTCTTTAGCAAAGTAAATAATAATGTAATGCCATATATGCATCTACAAATATCTTTAACCACCTAATCTCTATCCTTTACCATTACATTCATAGTTTGTTATTTCATATTAAGCTTAGAAGAGTCAGAGCCACTTCCTCTTTTCCTTTTACTATAACGGCTTTTATAGACCCCTTATTTTGTAAATCATGCTCATAATTTCCTTTATCATCAAAGCACTCAATAACATTATCATCACTCTTGTTCATATTATCTACCACTTTTTAAAATAAAATTTGTCACTGATGCTCCCTAGAATAATGACACTACAAGTGTATGGGTCACAAAAGTAGTACGTGATAAATCAAGGTCGTTCCCTCAAAGAATCATTACAATTAGTGATTAGGCATTAGAGTTCTTATATTCATTTTAGTCAAACGAATCAACTTGTAATTGGGTTTTTATGAAAATTTAATTCAAATGCAATTAAAAATATTGAAAGATGGATTTTATCGAAATTAAGCAATTAAAGACACCCTAGAGATTCTAATCCCCTTTTTACACAATGTCAATTATTCCCTTTTGTATTAGTTGGCTTATTGTTAATTTTAGAGTCAAGGGTTTAATTAGGTATAAATGTCTTTCGATTCATTTAACCTTTATGTTAACTGGACTCCTTGATGTAGTCAATATTCAATTACACTCAGCCCTTATCCAGACTACCTAGGGCCCCTGAGTATATTTCTATTGCAAGTGAAAATTAGATTATATCTAATCCTAAGTTGTTTAATCAATGGTCTATAAGCAATTCCCTTCTTTCAAAGGTTAATTACTACATCCACAATCAAACTAAAGGAGGCCAATCAATAGAATGAAACTATAATTCAGATTAAATACTAAAATTCTCAATAATCCAACATAATATCAAAAGAGACAACCTCCAAAGGTTAAAGGTTCATAGAATCCCTAAGGGTTACAAAATTTACCCACTCATGGCTTGAAAGTCACAATCAATCTCAGCAAACATATCAAGAATCATCAACTAGAAGGGAAGATGGAATAGAAACACCTAATTGGCAAAATAAACGATGGAATCAATGAATTCCTGATCAGAATGGAGCTTCCCCAACACCTTTTGTGCGTTTTTCTCCTCTCCTAGTTGGCCAGAACTTTTCCCATTCGCTGAATGTCGAAGCCCTAACTCCTTCTCCTCTTTTTTTTAGCTTATAAAGCAAAGCGGTGCGTTTCAGGATCGATCTCGCTATGGCAAGGAGTGACTCTCACTATAGCAAGAGCTCACATGTTCTCAGATTTCTGCTGCTTTCGCTACTTCCACGCTATAGCGAGTTACTCCGTAGAATTTCCATGCAACGCGACTTCGCTATTGCGAAGTGTTCCCTTCGCTATGGCGAAAGTGAGATCTTGTTACAGCGAACTGTGTTCTCACTGTGGCGAGAAGACTTGTTCAATATGCCTTTTCACTTTTCAGCTTCCCTATCTTATTTTCAACTCTTTCTACAATTTGCTACTTTTCCCTGAAATTGAAATCAATCATAAAATGAGGCTCAAACTGATAAAAATGTTACAATTGAAATACTTTCTTTATTTTGTTTGATTGAATACACTTTTAACCATATTAATCAAGAGAAAAGTACTTTACCTCCCTAATTTAGTGTCAAATATATTTCTTTTGAATCCTAAATTAGGAGGTTATCAGTCACCTCTTTCGGTACTCGTTCACAAGGCACAACATCCTTGTGTGTTTCAACTAGATGATGCTTCATTCTAAATGTCTCTCCCCAGATTGTTTTAGGACAATGGTTACACTTAACAAGTAATCAAGTCTCAAAAGTCTTACAATAATTTCAAGTGACATCTTTCTTAACCTTCCTTTTAGGAGCTATAACTTAATCTATGAAAAGAAAGGTAAAGAATTAATTAAGAAATCAATTGAAAATAAAACAAAAAATATATATTACTTTTCTCACCTAGTACTAGCCCACCATGTTCAAACTCTAACCTCAAGCTAATTAACCTAAAAATGATGCACACAAGAGGAGAATGTTGCTTGAGAGGCCAAAGATAATGTGTAGATCTCTTGTGACAAATATAATATCTGGTTCTCCGAACACAAGAGAAAACGTGAGAAATGTAACGTACTATTTCTCTATAAACGAACAAAATTCATTGGATATAAAAGGAAATCCCTTAAAATGATGTAGTTAGGGTCTTAAAAAATTTAGGAAGCATTATAAACTCCTAAAAATGAGATTCCTAGTCTCAGATGGAAAGAAAAATAGAGTCAGAATAATGAAATAAATTGTGACGAAAGATTGACGAAACATAAGGGCATTTTCGTCATTTTGAATAAATTTTAGAATTTTCACAAGAGAGATTTTTAAATGAAAATTTTGAGTTCTTTGGAGTTCTCAGAGGCCTTAAAAACCATGGGAAGCCTCAAGACAGTTAAAACCCCTCTAATAAATGTTTTCTAATGTTGGTTGACCCATACTTTGACTGATTTATTTGGGAAGGTTTTAGCTCCGATTTGAGTGATTTCAAAGAAATTTTATTGGGAATCCAAATTTTATGATGGAAAAGACGATTCTAAAAAAGGAGTTAAAATGAGCCTAAGCGGAATAAACAGGTCGTAGGGGCAAAATGGTTATTTTGAAAAGTTATAAAAGAGGCTTCTTAAGTAAGATTACACCTCATCACCTTCTCCAAGATTCCATTTCTAGAAAAATGGACAGCAATGGCGTGACATTAAGAGGGGAGAGAGAGAAGTTTAAGCTTTCATATAGGTAAGTAAACGACCCTGTTTCATCTAGCGCCAGTTAGAAAAGTTGTTCCTCTCTCTAAGAGCTCTCTAATGATGATTTTCTTTTCTTGAAAACTTAAAGATTTAGGTTTAACCCAAGCCAAAAAGGAACTCTTTTCAAGAAAGCAATCAGTGAAAAATAATCTATGCAAAGAGAGCTCTACTTTAAGGTAAGACTTCACTTGAAACACTTATAAAATCTTGTGTTTCCAAGCCATTTAAGCTTAGGTTTAGAGAGAGAAAGTGAGGAGGAGAGTTTTTCTTTATGTGTTCTTGATGGAACCAAAGGTTATGGGGTGTAAGGATTAAGAATATACAACTAGAATTGAAAAGGGAGCTTTAGAATGCAAGTTATGGAATTTAGGGATTTAGTTTCACCTAGGCTAAGATGAATCTTCCTAGTAGTAATTTAAATTGTCTAAGAGTATATATGAGTTCCTAAGATACCAAGAGAGCCTCCCATATGCTTCTCCCATCAAAGAAATGAAAATAACTCTATTAGTGTCATATAGAAGCATAGCTTTGGCCAAGGAGAGTTCATGCACGTAGGGTGTATTTTAGTTCCTTCCAAGCTTAGTTTTGTATCATGTGTAATGGGAGAGTATGAGAGGAATCCTTGGAAAAATTTTAGAAACCACAGACAATGAGATGGCCTTATATGTTCCATAATATGACATAAAGAAGCAACATGTAGTTAGGCTCTTTATTTTAATTGTGTGATGACTCCAAGAGGCTTAAAAGGAGTCAAGAATCATATATGAAAGGAAAGAATGGAGCCTAGAACTCATTTGATGGATGTTGCTTCATTAGGTGCATTCTTAGAACTATAAAGGGGTTTATAGATCAAATTAGTATTTAAGGAAGATGTGTGGCTTTAGAATCAACTCTATGAATTGTGGTTAGGCTAAGAGAAATGATCTCCACTTTCTTAGGTGTGTGAGGTCAAGGAAGAGGATTCAAGACTCAAGACAAAAGTGTGTAAATACAAGCAAGATAGCTCTCTCTACCTTCTCTCATGCATGAATATATGCTTGACTTGTCCTTGAATGTGTATATATATGTTTTAAAGCTATGAAACATGTTCTAGTATGAGCTCTTATTCCATGGTACCATGATGATGCATTATATTTTTAAATGATATTTATGATATTGCTTAGGTTTGCTTGAGTGTGGTGAGGCTAAGAATCCTTAGCATGATGAAGATGAGCCAAGAACCCTTAAAGCTTGGTTGAGACAAAGTAAAGAATATCCCAAAAGTGAGGTTGACTCCCAAGACTAAGGTTGAGTCCAAGAACCTCTTAAAGAATGGGTAAGGCAAGTCCAAAATCTACAAGTGAATAGGTGAGGCTAATCCACTTACTTGGCAAGCCTATGCATGCTATGTATGACTTTTTCAAATACTAAGAATGCTTCTTGAATGATTACACATGTTAATATACCCATGCATGCATTTATGAGATATGATTTTGCATACTTTATGTGTGATTGAAAGGGAGATAAGCTATTAGAATTCTTTGAATCTCATCTCCTCCTCTCCAATGTTCTAACATGCTAGGTGAATCAAGAGAATAAGGTAATGGGAGCTAACACCTTGGAAGATAAGAGATTGACAACAAAGTGCATAAATCTTGTTTCTTTAAGGCTATATGAGTAACAAGTGTTGTAAATTATTGTTGTATATATCCTATGACATTATGAACATATTTAATTATATTAATGTATCATGTACAAATGAGATTGAATGTTGTATGAATGGTATAGTACAATTTGAGTATGGCATGGCTAGACTAGCTTTTGGAATTATATGTAATAATGGAAGTGGAGAGGCCAAATTAAGATGCATGAAGTTTGGGACCATTTGGGCAATTCATATAAGTCATATTCATGCTTTTAAACTTGCCCAATAGGTGCCAAATACCAAGGGAAGTCATTTGGACACATTTGGTCTCTAATATGGACCAAAATTGACCATATTAGAAACCTATACCACTTTTTATCCAAATGAGCTCTTTTTTATCTGTTATTTAGCATGAATTTAGAGCTTGTTGAGAGATTTTTAGAAAGCTAAAGTATATGGAATATTTGATGAATTTTCAAAGTTGAAACAAATTCTAATTTTGGTTCATGGTATTATTCATACTAGTCCAAAAATGAATTCTATCACTCAGGGGGAAAATGATTTCCAATTGCCACAAAATTTTATAAAAAGAAACTAAACATTCATAGTGACTTGTGCCAACAAGAAGCACTCCATTGGGATGTCTAGAGAGGGAGATATGAATTTTTAAAGTTTTTACCCAGTATCAAGCATTTAGACTAACCTCAGGTGCCCTTTGATAGATTTTTTATGCCTAGAAGTGCCTGAACTGGTTTGAAGTTATTTTTTTCCTCTAGCTAAAATCTTTATCTTTCCATATTGGTATCATTTTTATGGATTGGATTTTTGTGGAATTAATTGAACATTTTTTAATTTTGTAGCAGAAACTTGTGACAGTATCAGTAGCTAGCTAGACCTCTGCAACTTTTTGAATGTCAAACGTCTTTTGTGCTATGTTTCATGTTCTAGAAATATTTGTAGCATAAATAAAACATGTTTTTCTTTCTAGAATGGAAAAGAATGCATGATTTTGAATTTTTTAGAATTAGTTATGATTTTCCAAAGATTGTGACAAAAGTGGGGAAATTCTGGCCGGAATGACAACTATGGATTTTATATGTTTCCCTACCTTGCACGAGTTGTAGGGCATTTTTAGTGATGGAATTGAGTTGTACCTATGTAATTAAATATTTAAATATGATACATAAGCTTACATGATCCACGGGGCACTGAATGAAAATTTTATGCGTGATGCAACGCTAAGAAATTCATTATTTAATGCCATTTTTCTTGCCTCTTGTGTGGGTGGCATAGTTTAAGACATGAAAATAGCATAAGTAAGCTAAAAATCTATGGTGTTATATTTATTGGTATCAGAGTAAAGTTCCAAGCTCTCTTAAAGTGGATTTAGCTTGAGGATGTAGCAATGGGGTTATGTAAAGGGCTTGTATAGCTATGTAGAGCCTTGTATGAGACATTTTAGGTGTGTAAAAATAGTCTGTGGCTATGTTCATGATAAGTGAGTTTTAGAATAGTCTTAGAGTAGCTAATGAATATCGGGAATGGTTGGCTTGTAGGATAGCTTGAGCAGAACTAAGAGATTCGACAATTAGAGCTTTATGATACATGATAGCTCGCTGGGATCAATAGTAAGCCCTAGATATGAATAATGAAAAATGATCTCATTGATACGAAGAGACTTGCTAGAGAGAGTATGTGAGGCCTAATTCTCCCTGGTAGTCATACTTAGAGCATTTTGAGATATCCTACTTAATGCAGAGACAAGTAGTGATGCAACGTGATATGAGATGAGACTGTGGTTGCACAATAGTAGTTTAGAGGGGAAATGAGAAAGAAAGTTACCCCCAAGCCATAACAGCCAATGTCTAAATAAGTTTCAGAACTTAAAAGATTAATTCTCTCAGGCCAAAGGTTGAGTTACAAGTTACACTCCTTAGAGCCTTGATAGCCCAAAGATGATAGCTAGTTATGTATGAATGAAGCAAGAGGTAGAATTTTCTAGCTTAATGATGGGCTGAATATAGAGACAATGAGGCTCGGGTTTTGTAGCTAAGGTAAAGTTCCAATTCATGAAGAAGCAAGCCAACCAGAAATCATTAGCTGCAGCTAATTAATTGTTAGTCATGGCCAATACTCAGACAGAAAACTAGAGTAAACCCGAGGCTAATTAGCCACGATGAATGATGTGCTAGAAGCGGCGAATGGCAGTATAAATGCCTTGTTAGTCATATTTAGGCCAAATTGAATAATAAAATGATATGGGGTCAATTGATGCACAAAGAGCAAGAACCCCTAGTACAAAAAGAGAAAAGGAGTAGTAGATAATTGCTAAAGATTAGTAAGAAATTAGTAGGCCTAGTAGTTGAAACTGAGAAAAGAGCTCAGCATAGAGAAAGTTAGATACAGGGACAATAAGGTTGTTGAGGCCCGCCTATGAGGCATTTACTTTAACCTAGAATGTCAACCCTGTGAATACAATGATAGGCTAATATGATGAGTTTGAAAACCATGTAGACATTATCAGAAAAATCTTGTTGACAGGGTCTTGAATCTTGCATGATAATATATGAGACCTTAGTGACAAGATCTTGGACCCTATTGATAGGATGTTAATGTAGCCTTGAAATTAACATAAGATAAGGCTACTAATAATAAGGTATATAGTGAGTGGCCTAGAAAGGTGTACCTCATAAGTGATACTTAGAGGTAAGCATGAGTAGCTCGGTAATAAAAGCTCAGAAGAAAATGAGAACAATTTAGGAAGCATTAAGTTATTATGAGCCTATAAGTTAATAGGGCTTATAGTAAGCTATAGGTCAGATGAGATGGCTAGCCTAGGCTGAGCATAAGCTAGAGCCTAGGGGAAATGACTAGTAGCATTGTTCTAGGTGAGATATGTAAATGAAAGGCTCAGTGAAAGTTCTCCCTAGATTGAGAAAGGGAATATGAGACATCCTGAATTGGGGAGACCACTTAGTAGTGGTTAGCACATTTTTCTAGATAGACCCCTTTAAATTGTAAAGCACAATGATAAAGGAACCAAGGAAGAGTTCAAAAACTATATACAAAAGAGATGCCTTTGCTTTAGTAATGACTAAATAAGTAAACTGAGCCAGGAAGGTAAATAGATAGGGGTCCAATAGCTAGTTAAATGAGCTCCTTAATATGAAAATGATATAGGGTTAAGGCAAGTGAGTGATTAGAGTACCCAATAGAGCATAAGTTTTTAGTAAAGAAAAATTCAGACATTGAGAGTATATATCTTGGATTGGGTCAGTAAAACCCAAAAATTAGTATATTGTGCTCCTGGGGATGAAGTTAAAGAGGCTAAATAGAGAAAAAGCCTAGCTTTGATCTGAACATAGAAATGAGCTGATACAAACGATTAGTGCCTTAGTACCCTCAAGGAAACTCAAGAAAGGTAGGGACTACTTCAGAAGGCGAGTCTTGCAATATGCAAAGAAAAAGTATAAGCCAAGAGAACCACAAAATGTAATTCTTGGGATTTTATGAAATAGAACTCTTCTTACTGAGGAACGGTCTAATTAAGAGCAAAGTAAGAGTATGAGAAACAATAAACCCCCTTGATGTTACAGAGAGTGAATAAGAACCTCGGGAAAATGCAGATGCTTTTGAGCATCAGAGACCCAAACTAGCAACAGAGATAGCCAATAGTAAAGTATCCTTTTTCTTAAGCAAAAGGATAGGAAAGGTAAAAAGAAATAGAAAATATAATAGTATTCAAGCTGAGAATATAATATATTGAAAACAAATATCCTGTTAATGTGTTTGAGTACGTAAGGAAGCAGACTTGTCCTCGGCATAAATGTCCTTCTAGCATGATAGTGCCCAAAGTCAAAATCAGGCAATGCAAAGAGATCTCAGGACAAAGTAGAGAAAGAATCCTATTTTTCCCAAGTATCCTATGAGAATAGGGCAGATAAAGAAAAGTATGAGAGGAATACTTTAGATTGTTAAGAAACTTGTAATATATAGGCGATAGTAACTTTGAGCTCAGTCATGAGGCACCCATGTATTAGTGTTTGATGTTATGGTTTGCTTGCAACAAAGGTTACATGATATTAGGCCTGATCAACCTAGTAGTAATGTGGCTTAAGTGCGTAACAAATGATGACATCAATCACCAAAGTGTCTAGATAATCGAAGGGTATCCTAGTTAGCTAGATAATGAGATGAGTCAAAAAAAAAGGTAAAAGGATTCCAGTAATATCAAAATGATAAGAAATGTATGCAAAAAAGAATCCCTAGTAGAGAATATTTAGATTCAGTATGCATAGACTATGTCTCTTATAATATATATAAATGAAACAATAGAGACCAATGTATAGCCTTTCTCTCTTGCCAGAGATGTTAACTACACTCAGTGTATGAAATGCCCTAGTGCCAAGGCACTTAATGTAGAACATGGGCATAGTTAGAAACTATAGAATATGAAAGGAAGGTTAGAACGAGTACAGTTAGAGTAAGAAAAGAAAGCCTAAGTGAAAAAGGGCTAAGGTGAGAATCTGAGGATCCTATAGGAAAAAATAAACGAAAATTAATATGCTTTTAAATATTAATATGATGGGATTCTAGAGAATTAGATGACATGGAACCCACTTCGCATAAAGAGCATGATGTACTTCTGAGTTTAGCCTCAATCATTATGAGTGATGGTAACTAGATTTGGTGAGTATATGTTTTATTGTCAGATATAGCAATCTTAAGTTTTGATGTCTCCTAGAGATGGATCATAGTAGATCCTAGCATAGCGGGTTATAGTAGACCCTAGTAGGGCTTTGAGAGGTCGTAGTAGACCTAGGGGTCACAATAGATCCCACAGAGTTACAGAGAGCCCCCAATCATAGTATGATAGTTCTCTGGTAAGATGACAGCCTAAGATAGTTTTTATAGAATAGTTAGTCTCAAAGAACAGTACAATTTTAGTCAGCTTTTGTCTCAGAGACTAAAGATCTCTTGAGTCTGGTAAACTGTTGCCATAGAGATATGAAAGCTTTACTCAGACAGTTAGACCACTGACTAGCTTCTTTGAGAGATGAGCATAGTATATGTGATGAGAAAAGTAAGAAATTAGCTCTCCAGAGTTAGAGCCAGATGAACCACTACCCAGTAGACATTTGCCCTGACTGAGGGATAGAGAGATCCCTATATGCTAGTCTATGTATTTAGAAAGGGGTCAGATGCAATTTATACATGAGGTAAGTGGTACAGTATGCTTCCAATAAGCAAAACTATGAGTATAACTAGTATCCCACTAAAGCTCAGTAGTAGTAAGTGGTAGTCGCTTTTCGTTGCCAGTATGAGATACATATGTTAGGCTTATTGTAACACCCTAAAATTAATTAAGGTATTAATCATGGATTTAGGGTAATTAAGAATAATTAATAGAGGATAATTGGGCAAGTTAGTGAATATAAATTTTAGAGAGATAAATTATTAATATGAGTTTGAGGTTTAATTGAGTTAAACCCCATCTAGGCCTAAATTAAATTAAGTAAGCCAAGATTAGGGACTAATGGAGGCATGATAATTTTAGGTGCAAACCCAACCTTTTATTGTGATGCTTGGCCCAAGAGATAGCATCTAGTGATAACCCAATTTAATTTAATGAATCAGAGACCCAAGGCCCAAATTGCATAAGCTCATGTAATTGGCTCAATAACCTTTGAGCAGACGCAAATCAAATAAGTCTTTTAAACTTGGTCTGGCCCAATTGAATTTCAGCAACCTAATACATGAGAGTTGGCCTAACAAAGCTAAAATCTGAAGCATATTAGGAGTTGGATCTTTAGAGTAGCCCATGACCTATATTTAACCTAACTTAAACCCTAAAAACTAACCTAGCCACCCCTCCATTCTGTAGAACCATAAGAGACACACAAAAAATTCGGAGGTCCAAAGGAGAGGCTAGGGTTCTTAGCATATTTCCATATTTTTCCACTTCTAGAGCAAGATTCAGCCAAGGTAATAGTTATATAACTTAATCCTCTCATCTTTCTCTTTATTTTGGCCTAATTAGTTTTTCATTTGGAGTATTTTCACCCACTCCCAAAATCTGAAACTTGCCATTTGATGTTTTTTATGATGAAAATTCGTAGGTTGAGGCTAGGGTTGACATTAGGTAAGTATAAACTCTTCTTTTTGAGGTATTTCTATTGGTTTGAGACCCCAATGATTGGATTATAGTATATGTATTAATTTTGTATGAATTTGCTTAGGATTTTGTGTGAAATATTGAAATTTCTGGTGGAGGACATTTCAATCCAAATTTAGGGACTTGTAGTGGCTGGGTAAGTATTCCCTAGGTGGTCATTAGCATTTTAAATTCTTTGGGTATTTTTTGCTATTGTAAATGATGAATTAAAGTAGTAATTCTCTTATGCTATGGTTATAGGGGATTTTTATACCATTGGTGGCTGTTACAAATTTATCTATGAGTGAGGTAACCGAGACTATATTAATTCCATGCATATATCTATTTTAATTTCATGTTTGTTGTACATGAATGATTTGAAATGCTGAATGAATTGATTTGCTATATATTATGTTGTGATTGGACCTTGTGAGTCCATGGTGGAGTTGTGGTATGACTGCCACCCATGCATGTGCTTTGATCGGGCACCAAGTTATGATCAAACCCCAGATGCATTGAGCCCTGGTTGTGCTCAATGGGGAGTAGGTGCCGTGGATGGGCTTCTCCCGGTGTTATTGGCCTTTAACATGTGAAAATATGATTGCTAGTATGGGATAGTAATCATGATAGCCTAATTGTTTCATTTACTGATATGACTGATATGATTCTGATGTTAATTTTGATTCATGCATATATGTTAATTAAACTGGATATAATGAATGGAAATTTCCTTGGTTACTGAGATTCATATCTCACCTCGTTTCATGGGATTAATATTTCAGGTAAAGGTCCTTCGGGTAAGGATAAAGGGAAGCAAGTGGATGAAAATCCATGAGCTCTAACATGTGGGGAGAAGGCTACACTTAGGCTAATTTATTTAGTATAGATGCTAAATTTTGTATTCCTTATTGTATAGCATCATCTTGTATTCATGTTGCCAAGTGTAGGCTCTTATTTTTTATTACTTAGGATGTAGTTATTGAGGAGTTAGACCTCATCTTAACTGGGTATTGGATGTATAAACTTATAGTATTTGATATATAAACCTTGTTGAACTTATGATATGGCTTACCATTTAGGAATTGTAATCACGTGATGCATTAGATACTGATATGAACCATAAATGTATGAAACCTCTAACGAAATGTGTATCGAATGTTAATTGTCAATAATGCATGAATTTTGTTGCTGTTACTCTATGGACTTGCTAATATAGGATAGTTGTAGGAGTGGAAATTTACATTTAAGTTTTGAATTGGTAATAGTAGAATAGCTGGGTGAATAGGGTAGATAAACACTATTAGAGTCATATAAAATGGGAGGAAGTAGTCCTAGGGCATTCCTAAGAAGAGAATTAGAGTACATGGAATGAAATGTAGGAGATATAGTTACAGGAGGGAGTCACACCGCAGTTAGGAAGGCCTCGCTGCGGCCTGAAAAGTGACAGTGGTGAGAGACGCCGCAGCTTGAGAGATATCATCGCGACATAGTGCGAAAAAAATCACCCAGAAGGGTGACAGAATGAAACCTCATCATGGTGCAATGGGTCCTGTCACAGTACAAGTCAAGGAAACTAGATAAGGAATGTACAGTAACAAAACTCACTGCGAGACAAGTGCATTCTGCCGAGGCAAGAATCGTGAGATTTTAAACAGTAGCTCCAGGAGGCATTTCTACCGCGGCGCCATGTAGGTTGGCTACAGGGAAGGTCCAACTTGCCGTGGCGAAATTTAAGATAATTACCCAATGATTCCCGAGAGCAACTTAGCCACAGCGCGAAAGTTGAGGCCATGGCGCAAAGTGAAAAATTTAGTTTTTGAGCTTCAGTACCTAACCTAGCCGCAGCAGGGATGTTTTAAGGTGCGGCGTAGGTCCCCAAACTCCCACCTTTAGCTTAGAAAGCCCAATTTCTTTAATGATAATGCTAGGAAATGATATAGGAACACTTGTGAGTGGTTTTTGTGTGTTGAAACCGATGGATGGATGAATCACAAACCCCTGATGATAGTGCAATTCCTTTTATGCTTTCTCCCATTTATAGTTGTTTAGTTGATGACTCTAATAATATCAATGTTCAAATTTTCCTATATGTTCTTAATGTAATTAATTATAACGACTCCAAACCTTGATCATTAATTATTAATCATGTATTTAACCATAATTACGGGGATTAGAAGTTAGGGTCATCACACCTATCAGTATTGAAATGAGGGACTATAAAATGCCACTGTAGATGAGTAAAGAAAGTGAGGAAAAGTCCCAACTTATATAGACAGATGTAGTAGTAAATAGAGAAACTGGGATCATTAAAAATGGAAACTCCTAAAAGAAATTGTAATCCTAATAAGTAATTGAGATATGAGGCTTGTGACAGAAAGAAATGTAAATTGTAATCATATAATGAGCTAGTAAGAAAGAAAACAGAGATGAATAGTGGACGGTATATGTAAATAAGTAAGCAGATAGACAAAAACCTCTGATAGCTGTAATGATCAGAAAAAGATTATGAGACTTTATGAGAAGCCATTATGAGAGGATATGAGAGATTTGATATGAACTAAGTCACCTCCCGAGATATGTAAATGAGTCTACTAAAAAGAATGTTAACCCCTACAGACGGGTTAAAACTAATCAAATATGATTAGTAAGCTCTCCCAGGATAGGCCTCTAGAATTAAAACTTCTTTCCCTTATGAGAAGAACTAGTATGTATTCTATAACAATAGAGCCCTCACTAAAGGCTAGTTGTAATGTCCCACATCGGGTAGGAAGACCCTGAGCTAAGGCCTTATAAGTGGGAGTCAAAACTCTCCCCACCAGCGACGTGTTTTCGGGTGTGACCGATTGAGGTGCCCGAGGAACAAAACCTCAGCCACGTGGGACGTACTCCACGGGGTGCCGTAAATGAGGACAATATTGCTGGAGGCTCTGTGGGGAATTGGTATCAGAGTCGGCCTAGCCGCATGTGCAACCCGAGGATGGGTTGGCCCCAAGGGGGGTGGAATGTAATGTCCCACATCAGGTAGGAAGACCCTGGGCTAAGGTCTTATAAGTGGGAGTGAAACTCTCCCCACCAGCAACGCGTTTTCGGGTGTGACCGATTGAGGTGCCCGAGGAACAAAACCTCAGCCACGTGGGACGTACTCCACGGGGTGCCGTAAATGAGGACAATATTGCTGGAGGCTCTGTGGATGATGAGATGAGGCAAAAATATCCAGAGTTATTCCCTTAAGGTATGTCTTTAAATTTCGAGGACGAAATTTCTTTTAAGAGGGGTGGAAATGTAACAACCAGAAAAAGAAAAGAAAAGGAAAAGAAAGAAGAAAAACTGAAAATTTTGAAATCCTGAAATTTTTCTAAGTCTGCTAGCTATAGCCTAGCTATAGCGAATGTACCTGTTCGCTATAGCGAGAAAAGGTCTAGCTATAGCGAGAGTGGCTGTTCGCTATAGCGAAAATGGTTCTAGCTATAGCGAGTGCGAGCAGTCCATACAAAATCCAGAGAGTTACTCACCGTAGCGTACGCTATAGCGAAAATGGGGGTCTGGAACTGACCCGTGCTCGCCGTAGCGAGGGTTAAAGCTCGCTATAGTGAGGGATAGTCTGGAAAAGTGTAAAAAGAGAGTTTTTGACATATTAAACCGTCCCCATTCATTCTTTCTCTCATTTCTGCCCTAGACTTCGACCCAAAGAGAGAAAAGAGGCGTGGAGAGTGTGTGAGATGAAGAGAAGGAGGAAGATCAAGGGAAAGGTAAGGTAACTTCTCCCATTTCTTCTTAGAACTTTGATCCCCTCCCTTTGCCCTCTCTTTCTGCGATTTTAATTGTGAAAATGGTTGCATTTTGGGCATGGGTCAGAAGAGGGAAAGTGGAAAACACCTTTGAATCTTTGTGTTTTCTTTGAAAATGTGGTTTTCCACTACCATGGGAGCTTGAGAGAGAGAAAGGGTTAATGGCATTCTAGAGAGAGAGAGAACCCTAGGTTTGTATGTGATAGAAGAGTTGCTCTGAATTAAATTATAAGAGAGTAATTCTATGTTATTGATTGTGCCTAGGCTCAAGAGAAACACCTCCATCAAGGTGTGATTGTGAACCTAAGGAGGGAGAGGAGAAATTGAAAGGAAAAGCTAGTGTTGGCTTTGGCTCATAAGGTAGCTCTCTTTTCCCACTCTTTCTTGTTGCATTCTTGGTTGTAATAGTCATTGTATGATTATGTATATGCTTGTTGTATGGAATATGCCATATGTTATTGCTTTGATGCATTGATGCCAATATGCTTGTGTGTTGAAATGTGAGAATTGCTCGGGTGCGATAGTGCCGAAAGTCCCTTGAGATGGGTGAGGTGAAGCTGAAAGTCCCTTGAGATAGGTGAGACAAGGCCAAAAGTCTCCAACGAGTGAGGCCAAGTCAAAAGTCCTTAAACTCGGGTGAGGCTAGACCAAAAGTCCCTGGAGCCCATTTTTGGCATTGTTGTGAATTCCATAGCATGTACAATGTGTGTTGGATGATTGAAAATGGCTAAGTACTTATTCACATACTTTGACTTGTTATATGCCTTGATTGCTTACTTGATTGAGTGCATGAGCTACTGAGATTCCCTGAATCTCACCCCTTCCCCTCTCAACTAATATGCTAGGTGGAGCTCAAGGAGAACCGAGCACACACCAAGGAGTCTAGGAGCATGTATAGGAGAATGTAGTGTTATTTTGATGTATTTTGATGTAAAGTGGTGCCAAATGAAGATGTGCCCACTATTTTTGAGATGTAAAGGTTGTAACATGTGTATAAATGTGCAAGGATATTGTATGAACTATGTTTATACCCAAATGAATGGAAATGAGGGTTTTGCCCCTTTTTATGAATGAATGAGATAGTGTAATTTGGCCCGTAGCATAGTGAGATTTGAATGTATGTTGATTTGGATTACATGGACTTGTTATATATCCTAGTTTTATACTTTTAAACTTGTCCGTGTGGAGTGAGAATGTGTGAGAGGCTATGTAGACCCGTTTTGGACCTATGGGGTGCCAAAATCGGTATTTTTAAGAGCGCCGTCAAAATATGACCAGACGAGCTCCGTTTGTCATGAAATTTGGCGTGCCTCTAGGGTTTGTAGAAAGCTTCTTGAGAAGCTAAAGTTGGTAATATTCGGAGGTTTAGAGAATATTTGGAGAATTGTTGAATTTGGGAAAATTCAAGGAATTGGTCATGTACTGTTCATATGAACCAGAAAATGAAATCTGTGGCATACTTAGACCAAATGGATTCCAAATGTGGTGAACTTTTATACACATAAACTAGACCACTATAGTGACTTATAGGAACTAGAATCACCTAAATCGGAGGTCTGTAGAGATAGATTGGACCATCTGAAGTTCTGTATCAGCATCAGGGAGCTCTTCTGACCCCCGTCACTGTTCCATCCGTTTTTGGGGTATAAGAGCTACTGAACTGATCTGAACCTATTTTTCTCCTCTATTAGACATCCGTAGCTTTCCGAATTGATATAATTTGCCCAGATTGGATTTTTTTGGATTTAGTTATGAATTTTCGAAAGTCATGACAGAAAGCTACACCAGAAACAGTGACAGCCGGACCTTCTTCCCATTTTCGATGTCAAATATGGTCCAAATGCTACGTTTTTTATTGGAAATGATTTTTAGTATAAATTTAACACTTAAATCTTTCTAGAAAGCTAGAGTTTGCTGCATTCCCATTTTTCTCCAATTAATTATGATTTTTCAAAGTTAGAGCCAAAATATGACTTTTGGGCACAAGTGAGAAAAGTGCATTTTCTGGTTTTTGGCTCTATGCCCGTGGCTTATGATTTTTTTTATGCTATGTATGAGTTGTATAAATGGAGTTTGAGTAGAGAAGATAAATGATGGGTTCACAGGACCCACGGGGCAGGTAATGAGTGTATGAAACCCCGGTTCATAGTATGAAAATGCCACGGAAGAGTAGTGATTCTTTGGAAATCATGTGGAACCGAGCCCAGTGAGAGGCTAGGTAGCGGTAGTAGTTTAAGGTGTCACACTAGTAATGAAAAATTCCTTGGCTGAAAGAAAATTCAAACCAGTGAAATTACTGAGAAAAGTGTATAGAGCCAAGAAGAAGGGAAAGAAAAGAGTAGTTAGCCAGAAAAGACTAGAGTAAAAGGAAAGCATACCCCATATTTTGAGAATGAAATTTATTTAAAAGGGAAAAAATGTAATATCTGGTTCTCTGAAAATAAGAGAAAATGTGAAAAATGTAATATATTGTTTCTCAGTAAACAAACAAAATTCACTGGATACAAAAGAAAATCCCTCGAAATGATATAGTTAAGGTTCCAAAATATTTGAGAAGCATTCTAAACTCCTAAAAATGAGAATTCTAGTCTCAAATGAAAAGAAAAATAGAGCTAAAATAAAGAAATAAATTATGACGAAAGATTGATGAAACGTAAGGGCATTTTTATCATTTTGAACAAATTTTGGAATTTTCATAGGAAGGATTTTTAAATGAAAGTTTTAAGTTCTTTGAGGTTTCCAGAGGCTCTGAAAACTATAGGAAGCCTTAGAACAGTTAAAACCCCTCTGGTGAACATTTTCAATGTCGATTGACCCAAACTTTGACTAATTCATTCAAAAATGTTTTAGTTTTGATTTGAGTGATTTCAAAGGTATTTTATGTAATTAGAAACCTAAATTTTATGATAGAAAAGACAGTTCTCAAAAAAGAGTTAAAATGAACCTAAACGGAGCAAACAAGCATATAGAGGCAAAATGGTCATTTTGAAAAATTATAAAAGAGACTTCTTAAGTAAGATTACATCTCATCTCCTTCTCCAACCTTCCATTTGCAGAAAAATGGACAGTAATGGCATGACATTAAGAGGGGAGAGAGAAAAGCTTAAGCTTCTATTTAGGTAAGTAAACGACCCTGTTTCATCTCGTGCCAGTTAGGAAAGTTGTTCCTGTCTCTAAGAGCTCTCTATTCGTGGTTTTCTTTTCTTGAAAACTTGAAGATTCAGGTTTAACCTAAGCTAAAAAGGAACTATTTTCAAAAAATCAATCGGTTAAAAATAATTTACACGAAGAAAGCTCTGTTTTAAGGTAAGACTTTACTTGAAACACTTGCAAAATCTTATATTTTCAAGCCATTTAAGCTTAGGTCTAGAGAGAGAAAGTGAGGAGGAGAGTTTTTCTTATATGTGTTTTTGATGAAACCAAAGGTTATGGAGTGTGAATATTAAGAATATACAACTAGAATTGAAAAGGGAGCTTTAGAATGCAAATTATAGAATTTAGGGATTTGGTTGCACTTAGGCTAAGATAAAGCTTCCTAGTAGTAATTTAAGTTGTCTAAGAGTATATATGAGTTTTTAAGACACCAAAAGAGCCTTCCACATGCTTCTCCCATCAAATAAATTAAAATAACTCCATTGGTGACATATGGAAACATAGCTTTGGCCAAGAGAGTTCATGCATCCAGGGAGTGTTTTAATTCCTTACAAGCTTAGTTTTGTATCATGTGTGATAGGAGAGTATGAGAGGAAGCCTTGGAAAAATTTTAGAAACCATAGATAGTGAGATGGCCTTATATGTTCCATAATATGACATAAAGAAGCAACATATATTTAGGCTCTTTGTTTTAATTGTATGATAACTCCAAGAGGTTTAAAAGGAGTCAAGAATCATATATGAGAGGAAAGAATGAGCCTAGAACTCATTTGATAGATGTTGTTTCATTAGGTGCATTCTTAGAACCATAAAGGGGTTTATAGATCAAATTAGTATTTAAGGAAGATGTGTGGCCTTAGAATTAACTCCATGAACCTAATTGGCTTCCATGAATTGTGTTTAGGCTAAGAGAAATGATCTCCACCTTCTTAGGTATGTGAGGTCAAGGGAGAGGATTCAAGACTCAAAGAAAAAGTGTGTAAATACAAGTAAGGTAGCTTTCTCCACCTTCTCTCATGCATGAATGTATGCTTGAGTTGTCCTTAAATGTAGGTATGTATGTTTTAAAGCTATGAAACATGTTCCAATATGAGCTCTTATTCTATGATACCATGATGATGCATTATGTTTCTAAATGATGTTTATGATGTTGCTTAGGTTTGCTTGAGTGTGGTGAGGCCAAGAATCTTTAGCTATAGTGAGGATGAGCCAAGAACCCTTAAAGTTTGGTTGAGACAAAATAAAGAGTCTCTCAAAAGTAAGGTTGACTCCTAAGAGTAAGGTTAAGTCTAAGATCCTCTTAAAAAATGAGTGAGGCAAGTCTAAAATTCACAAGTGAATGGGAGGCTAATCTACTTACTTGGCAAGCCTATACATGCTATGTATGACTTTTTCAAATGCCAAGAATACTTCTTGAATGACTGAACATATTAATATGTCCATCCATATATTTGTGAGATATGGTTTTACATACTTTATGTGTGATTGAAAGGGAGATGAGCTATTAGAATTATTTGAATCTCATCCCCTCCTCTCCAATGTTATATCATGCTAGGTGAATTAAGAGAACAAGGTAATGGGAGTCAACACCTTGGAAGATAAGAGATTGACAACAAAGTGTGTGAATCTTGCTTCTTTAAGGCTATATGAGCAGTAAGTGTTGTAAATTATTGTTGTACATGTTCTATGACATTATGAACATGTTTAATTATGTTAATGCATCATGTGCAAATGAGATTGAATGTTGTATGAATGGTATAGTGCAATTTGAGTATAGAATGGCTAGACTAGCTTATAGAATTGTATGTAATAATGGAAGTGGATAGGCCAAATTGAGATGCATGAGGTTTGGGACCATTTGAGCAGTTCATATAAGCCATATTCATGCTTTTAAACTTTCCAAAGAGGTGCCAAATATCAAGGGAAGTCATTTGGACACATTTGGTCTCTAATCTAGACCAAAATTGACTATATTGGAAACCTATACTACTCTTTATCTAAATGAGCTTTTCTTGACTTGTCATTTAGCATGTATTTAGAGCTTTTTTGGAAGCTAAATTGCAGAATTTTTAGAGGTTTATGGAATATTTGATGAATTTTCAAAGTTGGAAAAATTCTAATTTTGGTTCAGGGTACTGTTTATACTTGTCCGACAATGAATTTTGTTACTCATAGGGCAAATGATGTCTAATTGTCACAAAATTTTATAAAGAGAAGCTAAACATTTTTAGTGACTTGTGTCAACTAGAAGCACCTCATTTGGATGTCTAGAGAGGGAGATATGAATTTTTAAATTTTCTACCTAGTATCAGGCATTCAGACTGATCTCAGGTACTATTTGATTGATTTTCAATGCCTGGAAGTGCCTGAACTAGTCTGAAGTTATTTTTTTCCTTTATATAACATCTTTATCTTTTCATATTAGTTTCATTTGTATGGATTAGATTTTTGTGAAATTAATTGGATATTTTTGAAGTTCGTAGCAGAAACCTATGACAGTACCAAGAGCCAGCTAGGCCTCTACACTTTTTGAATTTCAAACATCTTTTGTGCTATGTTTCATGGTCTAAAAATATTTTTAGCATAAATTATACATGTTTAACTTTCTAGAATGGCAAAGAATGCATGATTTTAATTTTTCTAGCTTTAGTTATGATTTTTCAAAGTTTGTGACAGAAGTGAGGAAATTCTAGCCGAAATAACAACTCTAGATTTTATGTGTTTCCTTGCCTTGCACGAGTTGTAGGCCATTTTTAGTGATGAAATAGAGTTGTATCTATGTAATTAAATATGAGAATATGATACATGAGCTCACATGGTCCACAGGGCATCGAATGAAAATTTTATGTGCAATACAATGCTAAGAAATTCATTATTTAATGCCATTTTTCTTGCCTCTTGTGTGGGTGGCATAGTTTAAGATATGGAAATAGCATAAGATAAGCTAGAAATATATGGTGTTATAGCAAATTTTATGATTGAAAGGTAAGTAATAGGATTTTTTATTGAATTATACATATAAGTGAAGTTATGTTCATGATGTTTTGCAGCAATGGAGTATGGGGGCTTGGCAATTGCAAATTCTACTGCATTCAAAGTCAAATTTGAAGCCCATACCTCATAAGAAAACTATAGTTAATAGTAAAGAAATAAAAATAAAATAAAATTTTAGAACCTAATAAAATAAAAGGAAACTTGCAACACTTACCAATAGCCCAATATCACACATTCATGTACCAACCTTTACTATCAAGTGCTTATAAGTGAAATAGCACACACAAACATCATTTCACTTCAAAGAAACAAAAAAATGAATAGTAAACTAATGATTGTGTCATTTAACCTCAAATAAAACTAGGTTGGAAAAGGTTTGTAGCTAATGATGCAATTTAGGTCGTTTTCCTTGGAATTAGATTCTAATTATTTGCAAGAAATTTTTTTTTCTCTTTTTTCTTTTTTAGGTGGAAAAGCCAAGTAAAAACACAAAATAAAAAATGATTGGAGGGGTTCAATTAATAGAATTTAATTGAATCAAAATAAGAAGAAGAATTAAAACTATACTAAGTGGTGAAATCAACCAACTATGCAAGGTAGCTAATCTTGGACTCACTTCTTTGACTTCAATTATCTTTGCTCTCCTTAGATTAAGACTAGGCTAATCCCCTAATTTGATGCATTCATTAGAAAAAATTTTCCAATTAACTAATTAAGACACAAGTGTTTAATTAATTGAAAGTTTGTGGCCACAATACCATCAATTGATTAATACTTGCAAATAAAAGGTAGAACACATCTAATTATTATTTCAATTGCTCTGTTAAGTTGTTGTACATTCCATTAAGAGTTTAAATTACCATTCAAACTCCTAAATGTCTCAATTATACTAATAAAAAAATTCAAACATTAATCACATATCAACCATTCAATAGCAACTCATTAAACACCTTAAGTGCAATTCACATCTCCAATTCTTTAACCAAAATTCAGAGGCTTAACCAACCCAAATTAATCACTACAATCAAGTTTTCATTAATTAGAACCAATCACTTAAACATCAACTAAAGCAACAATAAAATGGAAAAGGAGAAGAAGGATGAAGCCTATTCTTGATTGAAGATTAGAGCTCTAATTTCTGCCAAGGAGTTACATCCAAGCTTAGCCACCAAATGAGATTAAGTAGCCATTGAATTCAAGGAATGAAGGAAGAAATTGGGATAAGCCACCACTTTGAATAAAGGAGACCGAAATGATGAATGGAGCATGAAATGTGAATGGAATGATATAATGGAATAGATGATGTGATGGATACTCCTCTGGATAGTGTTTTGCCTGTGTTTATTCCCCCTCACATGGCTTTACTTCTTCCATTTTTTTTTTTGTGTTATGTGTCAACCCCTTCCATAATCAGGAGCTTCATCCGTGCCCTTTTTTTTCTTTTATTCATTCCCATGTGTTTCTTCTTCAATGCTCTCTCTTAACCACATGCTGCTTTTGTTTCTTTTGTTAATTATTCATGTACTCTCCTCTAGTTTCCACATCAACTGTGCAAGAGCATTTTTATTCTCATAACTTGTGGCTTTGTAATCCTTTCCAAACCTTTAAACTATTAGCATTTAATCATGTTTTGCACATGCTCTCAACTAGACAAACCCATGCTTTTCATCCCTTCACTTGTTTGTGTGTGCTTTGCTCTATATAAACTGTAGCTTCTTCCAACTAATACCACATACTCTGCTTCCTTCTCACGTGATTCACTTCATCCCCATAGCTTCTTGTAGCTGCTATTCTGGAGCTTACAAAACTAGACGTGTATGTATATGGTTCTTACTTCCACGACTTCATGCTTCTCACCCGCTAGCTCCCTTTTCTTCACTTAAACCATGGCTTGCTCATGTGTATCTTCCATGCCCGTAGCTTCTGTACTTCTACTCATCTCTCAAGCTTTCCTCTCCTTCTCTTTTTGCTGCTATTCTGCCCTTTAAACCTATGTGTGTGTTATTCTCTATGTGGAGTTGCTTCTTCTTGTGCATGAGCTACTGCTACGTGTGTATATGGAGGTGCAGGTATGTGTGAAGTGTTTAACGTGGTATTACATATAGCGAGAAATGTGAAGTGCTGTGCATGGGCTAGTGTGGCAACATGAATGGAAAACCCGTATATTTGTGTGCATGTGTATCGTGGTCTTTATCTAAAATGGATGGAAATGAATGTGAGATATTTAGTGAGTGCCATATGAGTGGATGAAGAGAACATCTATAGAGCTATGTGTGGTTCTATTGCTACATGGAGAGGTTATAACATCCGATTCTCTAAAAACAAAAGAAAAACGTGAGAAATGTAACGTACGATTTCTCCGTTAAAGAATGAAACTCACCAAATACAAAAGGAAGTCCCTCGAAATGATGTAGTTAAAGTTTCAAAAAATTTGGGAAGCATTCTAGACTCTTAAAAATGAGAATCCTAGGCTCAAATGGAAATAAAAATGAAGCTAGAATGAAGAAACAATTTCTTACGAAAAGCTTACAAAACGTAATGGCATTTTTATAATTTTGAGCAAATTTTGGAATTCATATAAGAGAGTTTTTTAAATGAAATTTTTAAGTTCTCTAAGGTTCTCAGAGGCCCTAAAAACCATAGAAAGCCCCGCGATAGTTAAATCCCCTCCAGTAGACATTTTCTAATGTCAGTGTACTTGAACTTTGACGGATTCATTTGGGAAAATTTTAGCTTTGATTTGAGTGATTCCAAAGGCATTTTACTAAATTGGGAACCTAAATTTCATAATGGAAAAGACAATTCTAAAAAAGGAGCTAAAAAGAAGGAGAAACAAAAATGCCAAGAACGAAGAGCAAAATAGAAATTTTCAAAAAGTGTAACTTCCTCCCACTTATATATTTGATGCACCCTTCTTCTCCCTTCATTATGCATGACCAAGTTCTGCCCAAAATTAGAGAAAAACCAAGATGACGAGGTGCACAAGAGGAGAAAGAAAAGGATGAGAAATTTAAGGTAGAAAGGTATGGATTTTCATAGTTTTTCATGCTCTTTCTCTTCCAAACCTCTTCTTTTTCATTCTCCTTTATTTCCTATGATTATAATGAAGTATATGGATCTATTTTAAAGGAGAAATTAAGGGGAAAATTCGGATTTGAAGAGATGAGCTCAAAGAACACAAGATTCAAGTAAGGAAAAGTAATAAAACAAGGTAATTTCTCTTCCTATGGTTGTCATCTTTGGTTCCCTCCTCCTCCATTTCGCCTAACATGAGAAAACCCTAGGAGGACTTGATTTTTAAGTAGAACCAAGGGTGATTCTAAGGAAAAAGGGTGTGGAGATTAAGAATATGCAAAGGTAATTAACAAAAAGCCATTAGACTTCAAGATGCAATTTCTAGGGTTTCAATTGCACTTTGTAAAATCTGATTTTGTATGATGATTCTTAAGCCTAAATAAGAGCTTAAATGAGCTCCTAAGACCCCTAGAAGTCTCCCATATGCTTCTCCCCTTGAGAAAACAAAGAAAGCTTCATGGAACCTAATATGCTCCATTGTCTTAGCCAAGAAGGGTTCTTATAGCTAAAGCGAGTTCTAAATTTTTCTAAACCTATTCTTGAGTCATATATGATAAATGAAAATGAGAGGAGGCGTTAGGAAAAATTTAGAACCCATAGAAAGTGAGTTAGTGCTTTAAGTCCCATATTATGACCTAAAGAAACAACATGTAGTTAGACTCTTGGTTTTAATTTTGTAATGACACCAAGAGGCTTAAAAGGAGTGAAGAATTATATTTAAAAGGAAAGAATGGAGCCTAGAATTTATTTGAGGGATGTTGCTTCATTAGGTGCAATTATGAAACCATAATGAAATTTATACATCAAGTTAAAGTTCAAGCAAGTGTGTGGCCTTAGAATTAATTCCATAAGCCTAATTGGCTTCCATAAATTATGTCTAGGCCAAGAGGAATGATCTCCATCTTCTTAGGTGTATAAAGTCAAGGGAGAGGATGCAAGGCTTAAGGAAAAAGTGTATAAATGTTAGCAAGGTAGCTCTATTTACTTTCTCTCATGCATGGATGTATGCTTAGCTTGTCTTAGAATGTGTGTATGTGTATTTTTAAGCCATGAAAAATATGATAGCATGATTTCATATGCCATGATTTTATGATGACATATTATATTTTATATGATGTTTTGATGTGTGCTTGGATTTGCTTGAGTGTGGTGAGGCCAAGAACCCTAAGCTGTGGTGAGGATGAGCCAAGAACCCTTAGGATTAGTTGAGACAAAGCAAAGTGTCTCCTAAAAGCAAAGTGGGCTCCTAAGAGTATGGTTGAGTCCAAGAATGCATTAAAGAATGGGTGAGGTAAGACCAAAATCCACAAGAAATTGGGTGAGGCTAATCCACTTGCTTGGCAAGCCTTTGTATGCTATATATGACTTTCTTGAATGATAAAAATGATTCTTGAATGTTTGCACATGTCCACATGCCATGATGCATTTATGAGACTTATTTGCATCCATTATGTATGATTGAATGGGAGATGAGCTATTGGGATTCTTTAAATCTCATCCCCTCCTCTCCAATGTCCTAACATGCTAGGTGGACTTAAAGAGTGAGGCAATGGGAGTCAACCACATGAGAGATGAAGGAATGACATGAAAATGTGGAAATCTTGTTACTTTGAAACCATACAATTGGCATATGTTGTAATTCATAGATGTATATGTCATATGAAGTTATGAACATGTATAAATATGTTGATGTATCATGTATAAGTGAGAGATTATGGTATGTAAATCCTAGAATGTAAAATGAGCTTGTAATGTTAATGTAGCTTCTTGAATAACATTATGGAAATGTGCATAAGTGTGGATGAAATGGCCAAAATAAGATGAATGGAGTTTGGGACCATTTGGGCAGCTTACACAAGTCCTAATTATGCTTTTATACTTGCCCAAAAGGTGCCAAGATCAAAGGAAAGCCATTTGGACATTTTGGTACCCTATACAGAGCCAAAATTTACCATAATGGAACCCTATGTCACTTTTTGGCCAAGAGCTCTTCTTGATCTGAGATTTGGCATGTATTTATAACTTGTTGAGATATTTTTGTGAAGTTAAATATCATAATTTTTGAAAGTCTACAAAATATTTGATGAATTTCCAAAGTTGGCAATTTTTCTGATTTTGGTTTGCTACACTATTCATCTGGTCTGAAAATGAAATCTGTCACACAGGGCCCAAATGATGTCTAATTGCTATGAGATTTTATACAAAGAAACTAAACATTCATAATGACTTGTGACACCTAGAAGCACCTCATTTGGAAGTCTAGAGAGGGAGATATGAATTTTTAAATCTTTTATCCAGTATCAAGAGTTTCACCTAACCTCAGTTATTATTCTATTGAATTTCAGAGTCTGGACGTGCTTGAGCTAGTCTAGAAATATTTTTTTCCTCTATCTAACATCTATAGTTTTCCAAATTGCTATCATTTTCATAGATTGGATTTTTGTGGAATTAATTTGACATTTTTGAAATTTGTCGTAGAAATCTATGACAACACCAATGAGCAGTTGACCTCTAGATCTTTTCAAATGTCAAACATTATTTGTGATGGATTTTATGGTCTAGAAATATTTTTAATGTGAAGTAGATATCTGTAGCTTTCAATAATGACCAAGAATGCATGATTTTGATATTTCTAGAATTAGTTATGAATTTCCAAATTTTGGTCAGAAAAGAGCCAAATCTGGTTGAAAATGGATATGAATATTTCATGCTTACCTTCATGATTCTTGAGGTGTAGGCCACTTTTAATGATGCAAATGAGTTGTATTCATGTAATTAAATATGGAAATATGATGTTTGAGCTCATATGGTCCACGTGACACCGAATGAAATTTTTATATGTGACGTTATGCTAAGAAATGCATTAAAACAATGCCATTTTCTTGCCTCTTATATGAATTGCTTGATGTGAGGTATAGATATAGTATGAAATGAGCTAGAAATATATGGTGTCACAAAAGCATTACTAATGCATGAAATGGGGGACATGAAAGTGAGTGTGAAAATGCAAGGCTATGCTTGGACTCGAGGGTATGGAGGAGTGGAAGGTGAAAGACTCTGTGAGTGTGCATGGATGAGTTATGTGTGTTGATCCACATGGATGATGGAAGCTGTTTCTTGTGCTTGTGACTTGGAAAGTTTGGGTAGCTGTTATGTGAAGTGGATGAGTGAGTTGATGCTTTGTTTTGTTGTTGCCAACATGATGCTTCTTCCATGTAAATTTCCCTAAATAGAAAAAAGAAATAAAAAAATCAAAGCCCAAAAAAATGAAATCATCATCTAAGAAAATGAAATGCACTAAAATAAAATAAAATCCTTGAAAATCCTAATTTATACAACAAAATTCCAAAAGGTGGAATTATTTTCTAAACTAAATAATATCCCATTAAAGCTCAAAAAAATATCATCAATTCATGAATAAAAGTCTAAAATTAATGGGTAAAAATATAGAGGATAATTGAGTTATCAAATTTCCCCACACTTGAACTTTTGCACTCCTAAGCAAAACTCAAGATCCAAAAAAAAAGCTAATGGAATGGTAAGTGGAAAGTGGAAATGAAGAAGAAAGCATTAAAATCACAAGTTAGAGAATGATCTCAACTCTTCAACACTTCAACAATCAAAGTTAACTTCATTTGCATTAAGAAAGCAAGTTCCATCACAATTTCATTTGAAAAGAATGAATTGCATAGCCCCTCACATAAGACAAGTGTTTACTCTCAACTCTCAAATGGTTAAGTTATTGTGTAACACCATGAATTTCTAGCCTTGCCTTATGTTACTTTTAAGTCTCATGCCATGAATTACACAAGAAAGTAAGAAAATGGCATTAAAACATTGCATTTCTTTGCGTTGCGAGTGTACAAATTTTTCATTCGGTGTCCCGTGGACCATGTGAGCTCATGTATCATATTCTCATATTTAATTACATAGATACAACTCAATCTCATCACCAAAAGTGACCTAGAACTTGTGCAAGTGCAAGGAACACACAAAATTCATAGTTGTAACCCCAGCCAAAATTTTTTCTTTTATGTCACAAACTTTGAAAAATCATAACTAATCCTAGAAAAATCAAAATCATGCATTCTTTACTATTCTGGAAAGCTATAGATGCATAATTGATAATACAAATATGTCCAGGTCATGAAATATCATATAGAGGACATTTGACATTAAAATAGGTGCAAAGGTCCAACTGGCTATTAGTACTAATATAGATGTCCAATTAATTCCAAACAAATCCAATTTATGCAAATGATACTAATTTGGAAAGATGTGGATGTTAGCTATAGGAAAAAAATAAATATAGACCAATCTATGCATATCTAGGCCTCAAAACTAAATCAAATATTAACATAGATTTGACTGGATGCCTGATACTGGATAGAAATTTTAAAACTTTATATCTCCCTCTCTAGATATCCAAATGAGGTGCTTCCAATTGTCACAAGTCATAGGAAAGTTCTAATTTCTCCCTATAAAATTTTGTGGCAATTGGACATCATTTTCCTCATGAATGATAGAGTTTAATATAGGACCAAAATGAACAATGCATTGAACCAATTTCAGAAAATTTTCCAACTTTGAAAATTCATCAAATATTCCATAGATCTCCAACAATTTTGAACTTTAGTTTCCCAAAAAGCTCTTAACAATCTCTAAATGCATGCTAAATCTCAAACCAAGAAAAGCTCATTTGGATAAAAAAATGGTATAGCTTTCCAATATGGTCAATTTTGCTCCATATGAGATACCAAATGTGTCCAAATGGCCTCCCTTGATATTTGGCACCTCTTGGGTAAGTTTAAAAATATGAATATGACTTGTATGAACTATCCAAGTGGTTCTAAACCTCATGCATCTCAATTTGGCCTTTCCACTTCCATTTATATATTAATGCACCAAGCCATCAAGAAGCCATACTTGTCATTTCTATTGATTTCATGCCATATATAATTTATACAAGAGTCATACATCATTTTACATTCATACATGAACTTACATCTCAAAAATAATATATACAAAGCTACTTTGCCATTCACATGGCCATAAAAAGGAAAATTCATGCACTTTAATGTCATAATCTCATCTCCCAAGGTGTGGGCTCTTATTGCCTTGTCCACTTAGCATGTTAGAACATTAGAGATGAGGAAATGAGATTCAAAGAATCCCAATAACTCATCTCCCTTTCAATCACACATAAAAGATGCAAAACAAGTCTTGAAAATGTATACATGAGTATCATAGAGTATGCAATCATTCAAGAGACATTCTTGGCATTAGAACAAGTCACACATGGCATACATAAGCTTGCCAAGTAAGTAGATTAGTCTCACCCATTTACTTATAGATCTTGGACTTGCCTCACCCATTTCTTTAAGAGGTTTTTGACTTAACGTTACTCTTAGGAGTCAACCTCACTTTTGGGAGACTCTTTACTTTGTCTCAACAAATTCTAAAGGTTCTTGGCTCATCCTCACCATAACTAGAAGGTTCTTGGCTTCTCCACACTCAAGAAAACCCAAGCACATATATAAAACATCATTTGAATGCATAAAACATCATCATAGTACCATGGAATAAGAGTTCATGCTAAAATATTTTTCATAACTCAAAACACATATGCACACATTCAAAGACAATGTAAGCACACAATCATGCATGAAAGAAAGTGGAGAGAGCTATCTTGTTTGCATTCACACACTTTTCTTCTTGAATTTGCTCTCCCTTCCTTGACCTCACACACACAAAGGTGTGGGATTGGTTTCTCTTAGCCTAAACACAATTTATAGAAGCCAATTAGGTTCATAGAGTTAATTCTAAGGCCATACATCTTCCTTAAATACTAATTTGGTCTATTAACCCTTTTATGGTTCCAAGAATGCACCTAATGAAGCAACACCCATCAAATGAGTTCTAGGTGTAACACCATAAATTCTAGCTCATCTTATGCTTTTGAATGTTATAATATCATGAAGCATATAAGATTTCCATAGAAAAGCAAGGAAAAATGAGATTATCTTTACATCGCATCATACTAAATTTCAATCAGTGTCACGTGGATCATGTGAGCTCATGCTATGCATCCTCATATTTAAATACATCATTACAACTCATTTGCATCCCAAAATTATGCCTACAACTCATGAAAACTGAAATGGAGCATGGGAAATGGGAGTTCATTCTCGGCCAAAATTAGCCTCTTTTTTGGGCAAGTTTTGGAAAATCATAAGTAAATCTAGAAAAATAAAAATCATAAAACCTTAGTCATTCTGGGAATCTTAGGATGTCTACTTCACACTAAAAATATGCCCAAGTCATAACATTCATCACACAGGACATTTGACATCCAAAATGGTCCAAAGGTCCGACTGAAATCTGGAACTATCATAGAATTCTATAGAAAACTTTGAAAATATCCAATTAATTCCAAAAAAAATCCAATCCATGAAAATGATACCAATCTGGAAATTTTTGGATGTTAACTAGAGAGAAAAAATATCTCCAGATCATTCCATCAAGCCTAAACCTCAAAATTCAATGGAACAATACTTCTAGTTAGGCAAATTTACTGATACTGAACGAAAAATTTAAAAATTCATATCTCCCTCTCTAGACCTCTAAATGAGGTGCTTCTAGTTGGAATGAGTCTCTGTGATTGTCTAATTTTTTTGTATAAAATTTCATGGCAATTGGACATCGTTTGAGCCTCATGTGATAGACTGCAAATTCGGACCAAATGAACAGTGTAGCAAACCAGAAACCATGAAAATTGCCAACTTTGAAAAATCATCAAATATTCTTTAGACCTCCAAAAATTATGATCTTTAGATTTCCAAAAATCTATCAATGAGACCTAATTTTATACTAAATTTCAGACCAAGACTAACTCATTTGGCTAAAAAGTAATATAAGGTTCTATTATGGTCAATTTTGGCTCTATATTGGGTACCAAAATTGCCAAATGGATTTCCCTTAGTGTTGGCACCTTTTAGGCAAGTCTAAAAGCATGTTCAAGACTTGTGTGAGCTGCTCAAATGGTCCCAAACCTCATGCATCTCATTTTGGCCATTCAACCTACACTTATGCACATTTCCATCATGCTTTCACATTGCATAATTTGGCATCTCATACTCAAAATATATGCTACAACTCATACATCATATCCATAAATATAAACATCACATAATAGCATATTTATACATGTCTCAAGGGTTATAGACCATTTACAACATCATATACATTATGAAACATAATTATGGTTCCAAAATGGATAAAGCTAGGCATAAGCTTATTAATCTTCCTCTTTCATTGTTGTTGGCTCCCTTCACCATAGCTACTTGGTCCACCTAGCATGTTAGATCATTGGAGAGGGGGGGATGAGATTCAAAGAATCCCAATAGCTCATCTCCCATTCAATCATACATAATATGTGCAAAGCAAGCTTTACAAATACATGCATAGAGAAAATAGAAGTCATGGACATTTTAAAAGCAAACTTGGCATATGAACAAATCATACATGACATTCAAGAGCTCACTAAGTATTTGGATTGGCCTCACACTTCTCCTCATGGGTTTTGGACTTGCCTCACCCATTCTTTGAGAGCTTTGAACTCAACCATACTCTTGGGAGCCCACTTTACTTTTGGGAGACTATTTACTTTGTCTCTACCAAGTTCAAGGGTTCTTGGCTTATCCTCACTAAAGGGAAGAGTTCTTAGCCTCTCCACACTCAAGTAAACTCAAATAAACATCATGTACTCATTTAGAAACATAAGATGGCATCAAGAATCAAAACATATAAAGGCATGCTAGCACACTTTTCATAGCTTGAAAATACATATACACATATTCTAAAGTAAGCTAAACACACATCCATGCATGAGAGAAAGTGGAGAGAGCTATCTTACACACAATTACACACTTTTTCCTTTAGATTCAAGCTTCCTCTTTTGGCCACACACCCACAAATTGGTGGAGATAGTTTCTCTTGGCCTAGATACAATTTATGGGAGCCAATTAGGTTCATAAAACAAATTTTAAGGCCATACAACTTACTTAGATACTAGATTGCTCTATAGGCTCCATTATGGTCTATAAATGTACCTAATGAAGCAACACCCCTCAAATAATTTTTAGGCTCCATTCTTTCCTTTCAAATATGACTCTTGACTCTTTTTAAGCCTCTTGGAGTCATCACACAATTAAAACAAAGAGCCTAACATCATGTTGCTTCTTTAGGTCATAATATGGAACCTAAGGCACCAAATCACTTTCTATGAGTTCTAAATTTTTTCCAAGGCCTCCCCTCATTTTCATTCATCAAATATGACTCAAGAATGGCCTTGAAAAGATTTAAAACTCTCTCTAGCTAGGAGAACCCATCTAGGCTGAGGCTATGAAGCATATTGGGTTCCATGGAGCTTTCTTTATTTTCTCAAGGGAAGAAGCATATGGGGAGCCTCTTAGGGATCTTGGGAGCTCATTTAAACTCTTACTTTGGCTTAGGAATCATCATACAAAATCATATTTTATAAGGTGCAATTGAAACCCTAGAACTTGCATCTTGAAATCTAATGGTTTTTTGTTAATTTTCTTTGTATATTCTTAATCTCCACACCCTTTTTCCTTAGATTCATACTTGGTTCTACCTAAAACTCATATCCTCCTAGGGTTTTCTTAAGTAGGGCGAAATGGTGGAGGAGGGAACCAAAGATGACAACCATAGGAAGAGAAATTACCTTGCTTTCTTGCTTTTTCTTACTTGAATCTTGTGTTCTTTGAGCTCCTCTCTTCAAATCCGAATTTTTCCCTTAATTTCTCCCTTAAAACAGATTTATAAACTTTATTATAATTATAGGAAACAAAGGAGAATGGAGGAGAAGAGGTTTGGAAGAGAAAGAGCATGAAAAACTACTAATTTCCATACCTTAAGCCTTTGATTTCTCCTCCTCTTTGCCTTCCTCTTGTGTGCCACTCTCCCTAAGTTTTTCCTCAGGGTTTGGGCAGAACTTGGTCGTGCAACATGAAGGGAGAAGAAGGGTGCATCATATATATTAGTAGGAGGAAGTTACACATTTCAAAAATTCCAATTTTGCCCTTCATTCTTGGTATTTTCATTTCTCCTTTGTTTTAGCTCCTTTTTTAGAGCCATCTTTTCTATTATGAAATTTAGGTTCCCAATTTAGCAAAATGCCTTTGGAATCACTCAAATTGGAGCTAAAACTTTCCCGAACAAATCAGTCAAAGTTCGGTTTAGGGTTTCCTTGATCACATTTTTCAAACCACCTAAGGGACTACCATGAGTACTATGCCTAAAAGCTAAGACTCATTCAAAGGAAGAAAGAAAAATGAAACCACGTCAGTCTTGAGCCCTTACCTCCCTAATCCACAAAGAAGCTCGTAGCAAAAGCCAACAGAAATGGGGAAGGCTCACACTACACCATGGCTATCAATCCTATTAGCAGAGTACGATGAAGAGAAGCCTATTCTACATAAGTGAAGTGAGCAAGTGAAAAGTACAAGGGAATTTAGTTTTGTAGCAGAAGATTCATGCAAAAACTGAGAGTAATAACACTGAGGGAGGATCAAAAATAAACTCCTGTATAATAGAAACCATGATTGCTCTAACTAGCAATCATAATCTTACATGGAATTTTTCTTGGTCTACACCACACTTTCACCAACTCGCTTCTTACAAGAAAGACACATAGCAGTGCCGAAACCAGAGAATGGGGGAAAGTATCAAAACAAAACTCAAATGAGGAAGCATCACACAGCAGATCTGAGGAATGAATTTACACAACTTAATACAGCTGATATAGAGCAACAAAAACAGACATGGCAGTAAGGAGTGACTCGAACAGCAACGAAGAACTAGAAGGAAGCAACTTACGATGAACAGAAATGGAGATACAGATGCCTCTGGTGTGCTTCTACTACTTTCTCTGATTGAAAGGATGTGTGCTACAGAAGTTTAAGTGGCAAATGACATAAAACCTAGGCTTAAAGTAGATACAAGAGGGTATATATGGGATAACAAAAAATTGCAAAAGAATAAAAGAAGTGTTACATGGCAGCTTCAGGATTCGAACGCTGGGTAAGGAAAAAGTCAAACTTCCTATATATATTTTTTCATGCACGTCTGGTCTTTACATTTCAAGAGGCCTAAATGTGATGAATAAGTAATTATGAAACCATTGGATTGAGTTTAGGAGAACTAAATTGAAAGTTGAAATTGTAGGATTCAAAGAGGCCTAAAGAAGTAAGTTGGCCCTATGTTTGTGTAATCTTGCAAATGCTGATCCAAATAAGTTACATTAGAGTTATATAACTAAACAAGTGAGATTGTGGAACCTACAAAGTGAAATCCAAGAATGGCCTCTTAAGGAACCTAAATGGCTTAATGTTGCATATTAAGTTCTAAGGAAGTTAAGTAGTAATAACAAGACTTAGAATGGATCTTAATGAGTTATTTGGCATGGTACATTACTATAAGTAGACCAAACAAATTCAAGCCCACTTGACGGAGGTGTGAACCTAAGAATGACAAAGATAAAGAATCAAGAAAAGAGAAGGTTATGGGAGTTAGTTGTAACTTGGGACTCCTAACTCCACAAAGTAGCTTTATCTCCCTGTCTTGCATGCATCTAAATTCTTGAATGAGTTGAAATGCTTGTTTATATTGTTACTTGATGTATTTTTTATCTATGCTTTCTATTATGAGCTTTATGTTTGAATTTGATGTGTTTTTTACTCTTTGCTCCCTATGGTGGAGAATTGAATGCAGTAGCTCTTCCTTGGCCCAAGGTTTAGCTAGGTTTAGCCTAGTTACTATGTTAAGATGCCATGGATAGTTAGGAAATGAGTTTTTATGATAAAAGCTACATTTAAGCTTCATGATGCATGAGAATCACATGTTTACACTATATGCATTGTATTTCCTCATGGCATTTATGTATACATTGATTTGGTTGAAATTAGCTATTGAGATTCTTCTTAGAATCTCACCTATGTCCCTCACACTAATCATTTCAGGGTTCTCGAGTAGCGGGATGGAAAATAAGAAGACTTAGACTTTAGAAATTCAAATTGTAAAAGTTTTCTTACAATTATGTATTTAGAAGTGTAGATGATATACTAGCAATGATATACCTTATGTATGGACAGAATATATATGATGTTAATTTGTGTATGAGCTTGAGCATGTTAATATATATTATTTGATGTAAAATGCAACTATGTGTATATGTTGTCCATATTAGAAGCCATAGAGACCTACATGCATGAATTGATACTAAGCATATGTGTATATGATGAATCTTGTGAAAATGTCAAGATTATGAGATAGGAATATACGTATGAGTATAAGACCATAATTATATGGTATTTTGATGCATGAATGAGCCTTTAGGTATGATTTCTCATATGATATACATTATGGACTATATGTACCCATGGATGTGGGATGGTCATATTTTGATCCAAACATTTTCTTATGTCTTGAACCTTATAAAATGGATACTTAAGATGATTGAAATTTCCTCAAAGTAGAAGAGTGTAATTTGGAAACCAATTAGACCACTTTAGAACTTAAAATTAGTCTAAAAAAGTCTTAAAATGCACCTCCACACTTGATAGCCCAAATGATATAGTTTGGGGCTAAAAGTTTGGCACGCAATTAGAGCAAATAAAAATTTTTAGAGTTCTACAGTATATTTTATGAATTTTTGAAATTGCCTAAATTATGTAAATTGGTTTGTCATTATTTATACTGTACCAGTTTCTATTTTTTTATGTTTCTGAGGAGCCAAACAAATTCAATTGCTCATGAAATTTTATAGGCATAAAGTTCACATTGTAAACTGTATGTAACCACTGAGTTTGCATAACTTAGAGTTATGTAACCTAAGTTATGAATTTTTTAAATTTGATGCATAATATGTTAAAAGTGGCAAATTCGGGTTATGAAATTCCTTAGGCAACCAATGTGTGTTTTATGGTCTAATGGACCAAAACAAGTTTGTTTATGATGAATATGAGTGAAGGAAAAGAAAATTTTGAATTTTGACCCCTATAGCTTAAGTAGTATGTAAATGGATTTAAATTTGTTGCTAAAGATGTAGTAACAGTCATAGTTTTCATTCATAATGCATTTAAATGGTGTTAAGCTAAATGAAGCTAGGTATTGTGATGATCCTAACTTCTAGTCATGGTAATTAAGCTTAAACACATGGTTAAAAATCATAAACCAAGGCAAGAAATCATTTCAAATCATCAAATTAGGAAAAAGTGAGAAAATTTGAACCTTAATACTATTAGAGTCATTACTAATCAATCACGACCATTCATATACATAAGTGAAACAAATCCTCAATTAAAAGCCTTTAAATTTATTACCTATTAGCTTCCAACTCCCAAGAACCCCTTACAAGTGCTTCTAAGTCAACCCTTGATGTTGCCATAGGAAAAACTAAGGTTTTTAGGTTAATATATGAGTTTGAGAACCTTTTCCACAGTTAAATGATTTTGCACCATAACCAATTGCTCTCGAGTTCACTTTTTATATCTTCACAAGTTTTACTGTGATGAGAGAACCTCTTGGAGCCTGCCTCACTCGCCTCTCACTATTGGTCATAGCCAATTCCTATTTTCACCATGGCGAATTCCTTTCTAGAACACCTAACACATTTTCATAAAGTTTGCTGCAGCCAATTCCCTATTGCACAACGTGCGAATTACTCTCTGGACGACTTCCAGTTTGGCCTCTCACATTTTGCCACGAAAAATTCCACTTCTCACCCTAGCAAATTGTTCTCTCATACTCTCTCTGGGCAACTTCACCTCTATTGGCCATGGCTAAGACTATTTTAGTCGCAGCAAAACACCTTCTAATTCCATAACTTCTAAAACTTTGTCTCATACACTTCAATTCTCCCTCTAGTAACACCCTAAGGCCACTGTACCTTAATTTGTAGGGCTCTAATAGCTTTCATTAACCTAATCTACCCATTTTATCTATCATTACTAGTTAAAGACTTAAGTGTTAATTTCTACTTGTCCAACTGCTACATATCAGCAAGTTCATAGATTAATGGCAACAAGAATTCATAAACTATTAACAATTATCATTCAAATACATATTCCATTAGAGATTCCATACATCACTAGTTCAAGTCAATATCTAATGTATCACATGATTACATTTCTGGATAGTAGACCATATCATGAATTCAACAAAGTTCATAATAGATGCTATAAGTTTGCACATCTAATACCAAACTAATATGAAGCCTAGCTCTTCAATAGCTATATCCTAAATAATCAATATACAAGTTCCTACACTTGGCAATATGATTACATGATGATGTTATATAAGAAGGAATACAAAATTTAATATCTACTCTATTTAAGGTAGTCCAAGTGTAGCCTTCCCCACACATGGTTGGAGCTTATAGATTTTCATCCACTTACTTCCCCTTATCCTTACCCGAAGAGCCTTCACCTGAAAGTATGATCCCATGAAATAAGATAAGATGCAAATCTCAGTAACTAAAGGTAAATTCCATTCATGTATGCTAATTTAATTAATATATGTGCATGAATTCAAATGAGCATTAGAAAATATACTAGTCATATCAGCAAATGAAACAATTAGGCTATCTATGATTACTATCCCATAGTAGCAATCACATTTTCATATGTTAAAGGCCAATAAAATTGGGAGAGGCTCGTCCATGGCACCCACTCCCTAATGACACAACTAGGGCTTAGTACATCTAGGGTCTGATAATAACCCAGTACTTGATCGAAGCACATGCACTGGTAGCAGTCGTACCACGGCTCCACCACGGACTCACAAGGTCCAAATATAATATAACAGATAGTCAATTAATTCATTTAGCATTTCAAATCTTTCATGTGCAGTGAATATAAAATTAAAGCAGATCTATGTATGGAATTACAAAATCCCCGGTCACCTTACTTGTGAACAATTTTTTGGAGAACCAATAAAAATGCTACCTCAGCCCAGCCACTACAAGAGAAAAATTCGAATTGAATGTTTCCACTCCTAGAAACCTTAATGTATCACCCTAAATCCTAAGCAAATTCATATAAAATTAATACCCATACTACAAATCAACCATGGGGGTCTTAAACTAGCAAAAAATATATTAAAATGAAGAGTTTATACTTACCTAATATCCCTCTTAGTCTTTACTTCTGAAAATCCTTTAAGAAAATACCAAACAAACATATTTTAGATTTTGGGTATAGTGAAAATGCTCCAAATGAAAATCCAATCAGGTTAAATTGAAGAGAAATTAACTTATATAACACTCACCTTAGCTGATTTTGACCCTAGAAATAAGAAATGGGGCCAAAAAGGTAAGGGAAGACCAAGCCTCTAAGGGACCTTCGAAAATGTGTCTGTGTTTTGTGTTTTAGTAGAATGGTAAAAAGGGGCTGCATGTATTTAGGGTCGAGGTTGGATCCTAAATAGGTTATGGGTCAACCCAAAGACCCAATTCCTAGTGGGTTTTAGATTTAAGCTTTGTTGGGTTAAGTTTCATGAGTTAGGCAGTAGAATTGTAATTAGGTTAGGCTAAATTTTGAGAGCTCATTTAATTTGGGTCTACATAAGGGATGTTGGGCCAATTATAAGAGTTTATGTAAGTTGGGTCTTGGACCTCTATCTCACTAAATTAGATTGGGCTATCACTAAGTGTTCTTTCTTGGGCCAAGTCTCATACTAAAAGGTTGGATCTGCACCTAAAATCATTGGGCCTCCATTATTCTCTAACCATGGCCTACTTAATTTAATTTGGGCCTAGATGAAGTTTCTAACCCAATTAAATCTCAAATCCATATTAATAATTTATCTCTTTATAATTTCCATTCACATAACTTGCCCAATTATTCTATATTAATTATTTTTAATCAATTTAAATCCATGATTAACACCTTAATTAATTTTGGGGTGTTACAGGTATGATAGCTAACAAGTTACATGCAATAAAATACTTTGTTAAGAAATTATGAACTTTATTTACACATGTTCTAAGTGGCCATATCAGGCCCCACAAAAGGACATAACATATAGCATTTTCAAAATACTCTCCTTACACCTACATGCCACCACATCTCAGAGTTTGACATCATTTCATAAAATTGAGCACAGAATCTATAGGTTTAGTAGTACGTGAACTCCCAGATTGCTTCACTTTTCTATTTATTGGTCTATAAAATAATAATAAAAGAAAAGGAATAAGTTTACCACTAGTGAGTACATAAATAATAAAGGGCACTGAGGGGAAACAAGCACAAGTATGAGTTTTTAGAAATCAAATAATTATCAAATAACTTGAACAATAATATTTTATAATAAAATGAAAAGTAATTATTTAATAAATAGGAAACTTTCAAATAAAAAACCATATTTTCTAGATGTTAAGAGAATATTTTGGAAAGGGGCATCATAGAAAGAAACCAAAACACTAAGTACCCTTACAATTAAACCATAATATTATATCTCTTGTTATTTCTTTGAATACATTCCATCTTATCACTTTTACAATACACATCTAACATCTTAGAACGCAACATTGGATACATCAAATCGCAACGCTATCACAATTCATAACTTATTCTAGGTGCACCTAAGCTGTGGCTATAGGGTTCTAACTAGATTTTCATCCATTATTTTTTAAAAAATGGAAGTAAAGATAAAATCCACTAAAATAGCATTTAGGTAACTAAAAATAAACAAGGAATCAAGTAACAATAAAATCCACCAAAATAGCATTTAGGTAACTCTAATTTTCACTTATAAAACTATGATTCTTAAATTTATTCCAATAGTTCATCTAGCTTTTATGTTACTCACTTAGGTCTCTTAAATCATTAAACCAAATTAAAAGCTTCTCAAAAGTTTATTTCTCCTTCTTGGCTGAGACACCACCCTAAAGCCCTAACCATGGAAATTTTTTTACTTTAATAGGAAATTTGGAGTCTTAAGGATATCCATGATTCATTTTTAGTTCAATTATGGCATTATAAGGTTCAAATCATCTTCTTAGGTTTTTGAAACTTTCATGGCTCATCTAGAACCCTAGGTAAAGGTACTTTGTATTCTATGGCTACTTAGGTGGATTTGTTTGCATATTCTTACTTTTCATCCTTCTAAACCCTTATTTTCATTGAGTTTCATTATGTTCATGCCTTCTCCTCTCTTTCTCTCTATTTCTCTCTCTTGGCCAAACCAACCATGCCTTAAGGTTCCAAAAATAACAATTTTTCTGTAGCTAAATCATACCTTGTTTAGAAGATTCTTAGATGTAGATTCTTGTGGTATATTTGGTTTCCTCAAATCACCTCTTTTGCTTTAAGGTGACAACCACAACTTCCACCTTTTCAAGAAACCAAACCTAACATAAGAATGAGTATGAGGAAAGGAAGAAGTTTCATAATTGTATCATAGCAAGATTTTACATAAAACCTTACCTATTTTGCCTTTCTTTCCCTTCTCTCTCTTCCTTCTTTTTTCCAAAAATGACCATTACATCCCTATATTTTAATTCCCTTATTTGAACTTATTTTTCATTCTTTTCAAAAATTGGCAGCTCTATACTAAATTTTAGACTCTCCTCTTTATTAAAAATATCTATTTAGGAGTTTCGTAGATTGAAAATAGTTTGGAAAAGTCAAATCTAAAAGTTTGTCACCAAAAATCCTAATTTGTACATCGCCAAGAATTTAACTAAATTGACTTCATTTGATTAATCTATTGCCTTTATTTTATCATATTATGGTGAGGGATATAAGTTTCTCATGTCATCTAAATCTTTGATTTGTTCCACTTTACGGTACCATCACTGTTTACATGTTCCTGCACAATTTAGGGATTTTGGGCAAATTGGGGCCCTTTGGTTAAACTTTATATACTCTTTTATCTTAGGCTAATGGGAATTACCCTTATTTCCATTTATTTTCCATTTAAAAAAATTGTAATTTTCTATACTATTTTGGTCAAAATTACGATTTTGACACTACATTCATTTCACTTTGATTTTGGCCCAAAAACTCAATCTTTTTGGATGGCTTTAAGCCATAGGATATTTTAAGCTTTTATACTCATTTAATCATTCTCTGGATCAACAATAGCTCAGAATAGCTTAAAATGGTTTAATTTTGATTTTACCACTAGTTTCCTTATTTTGCATGCCATCAGGATTTTGACCAATTATATCCACCTTGGTTACTCTACTAATCTCATTTAGCATATTAAGATGGAAAATATCTTACTCTCACATTATCTTCTTAAATATTATTTTTTTCTAATTTATCCCTGATGTATTGTCAGGCTTGTTACTGTTGCCTTTTTTGAGCTTGAAACTTTATTTTTTAGCTCATTTCTCTTCTCTAATTAGGTTTCTACTTTTTTTCCTCATTTGACTTACTTTGATCTAAGGCTCTAGCTTAGTATAAAATTATTAACTATTTCATTTAGTCCAGTGTCAAAGTACTAGATATTACTCAAAGTGTGTCCTACATGGAAATGAATATAGGGAAAAGGAAGGGAAATGCTTGAAGTCTTTATCATCAAAATCAAAGCTACAGGATTAAAGATGATAATATCAATAAGTATGCTATTGTTCCTCATGCATTATAGTATGTTTCTTAATCACTTAATTCATATATACTTGCAAGTCTTTCTAGGTACATTTGATTTAGATGTGTCATTTAATGATCTAGATCACCTAATTTTGAACTTGATATAATACTGATGGTGTATGATTTTGAAATCTACAAAACTAATATAAGCTCTTTGTTATTCAATTTTGAGATGTTTCACAATTATTTTAGGATTTTTTGTTGATATCAATTTATTCAAGACAAATAAGGAGAGATTTAGTGAAATCTCTAAGGGCAATGACAATGTGGTTGAAAATGGTACCAAGAGCTTTGGAAATGACTTTGTAGATGAAAATCCAAACTTGATGGTCAAATTGAAATTTCTCACATCTAAAATACACATCCTTATACAAAATTGTTAAGGCAAATTTGGACAATTTTAGAAAATTGGTTTTAAATTATTTAACTTAAAAATTTTGTATATCTAAATGAATTTGAACTGTTGCAAATCATATTTAGATTCATTACAAAAAAATAGACTTTTAGTAACGACTTTTAGTGGTGACGGAAAAAAGTCATCGCTAAAAAATATTTTTAGCAACAACTTTATTAAGTTGTTGCTAAAAGTTGTCACTAAAAAACTATGTTTAATTCCAAAAATATTTTTAGTGGTGACAAATAAAAATGGCCACTAAAGTTTTTTAGTAGCAACAAAAAAATCGCCGCTAAATTATTTTTAATGGCACCAAGCTGATGATGTCACTAAAGGTAACTTTTAGTAGTGACTAGTCTCAGCACTAAAAGTTTTGCTAAACAACCTTTTAATGATGACTAATTTTAGTTGTTATTAAGTCTTAAAGCAAAATTCCTTATTAATAAAAAAATATTTGTGTAAAACCTTTTGTGACGAATGATTTTAGTTGCCACTAAAAGGTATCTTTTAGCGGCGACTAGTTTTAATTGTTACTAAAAAATAACTTTTAATGACAACTAGTTCTAGTTATTCCTAAAATATAACTTTTAGTGGCGACTAATTTTAGTTGTTACTAAAACATAAATTTTAGTAGCGACTAATTTCTTCGTCGCTAAAACTTCTTCAGCCAAAATTTTTATCAATTAAAATTATTTACACCAAAACTTTTAGTGATCACCAAATTTAGTCGTCACTAAAATATAACTTTTAGCGACGACTATCTTATCACCAATAAAAGGTCTGGCGCAAAATTTTTTACCAATAAAAAATATGTGCACAAAAACTTTTAGCGACGATTGATTTTAGTTGTCATGAAAAGTTCTTTTTTAGCGGCGACTATTTTAGCTGCCACTAAATGTTTTGGCACCAAATTTCTAACCAATTAAAAATATTTGTGCCAAAACTTTTAATGGCGACTGGTTGTGTTTGTTACTAAAAGAAACTTTTTTAGCGACGACTAAAATAGTCATCGCTAAAAATTTTGGCGCAAAAAATTTCTTACTCATTAAAAATTTTGGTATAAAATATTTTTGTAACTTATTTTTAAATAAAAATATTTGAACTTAGAATATTAATAATTAATATATGCAAATATATATGACTAAAAAATATTTTAGTTATAATCATTAATTAAAAGAATAAAACTATTACTGTTATTAAGTTTAAAAAACCAAATAAATTATTATTTATAATTTTTATTAATAATTTAAAAGTTCAATTTTTATAATTCATGAAATTAATATGTCTAACATTTCATAAATCAAAGAATCTATATATTTAAATTTTCAATTTCTAGAATTTATTTTATTAATGTGTCCTTTTCGACTTCTGAAGCAAAGCAAACAAAAAAGAGGCAGAGAGAAAGAAAAAAAGGAAAGAGAAGAAGAAGGAATGAATAAAAGATTGAACTCCACCCCAATCTCTTATCATTATAACATTAATTTTAGTTGGGTAAGCCTCTTAAATTCCTATTCTGTCTTCTTCTCCATAAATGCCTAAGGTGGTTCTGATTGATGGAGGAAGTATAAACTCTAAGTTTTGTAAATTAGTTTAATATTCAAGTTCCATGGATTATAATAGTTCCTTTTGGTATGGGTAATGAGCAATAATATAATGATTTCTATGAATTTCTTGGTGAGGGCAGTCATAGATGTGAATTTGTAACTTCAATCTTGATACTTTAATGGTTGGATGATGCCTCTTTAAACTTGGAGAGACCTTAAATGATGCTTTTTTTTATGAAGATGAGCGCTAATGTAATAAGTCCTAATTTAATGAGTTTTAATGTAATGATTTAGCATGCATTTCCTGTTGAGGCAGCCACATATGCAAATTCTAGAAGGATAGCTGGAGCATGACTTATGTTTAGGATTAAGAACTTTAAATGGTTTAATTGGAACAAAAATATAATAGGTAGATTATAGAAAAAGATACATTAGGATATTTAAGAATAAATATTCTAAATTCTTAATTAATTTTTGAGTTGAGTTATATATTTCTTAATTTTTATCCTCTTTATTGTTGATCAAGTACTTAAATGTAGAACTTAAGTAGAATAAAACTCAAGTAGATTATGAAAAGTATTGTGTAATTATAGAAAGCTTCTCTTGTAGGCTTGTTTTAATGGTAAAAGGCAATGAAAAACAAAATCTCAAAATTGAAGGCCTAAACATGCTTTTTTGAAAAAAAAATAATAATAAGTCACCAAACCACCTTTGGCTATTCGCCATGCATAGATCTCAAAAAAATACCCAAAATAAAAAAAAATTATCTCAAACAAACAATGGTGCTCAAAGTTATGACTTTTTAAAGTTTTACCTTCCAATCTTATATTTTCTTCATAATTGAACCTATGTTTTTTATTTTATTTATCACTTAAAGTATTTTTTTCATTTATATATCAATTATCAATTGTTTCTTTTTTTATTATTTAATTGTCCATGACATAATATTTAAAATGATATTATATACTTATATATACATATTATATAATATTATATCATTACACATAAGTGGCTGAAGCTAAAGCTAAATAGTAAAATGAAGGAAGTTTGGAAAATCTAGACTTATTTTCACTCACTAAAATCTTTCCCCTTTTCTCAATTTCAAACTTTCTTCGTATTTGCTGGCAAAACCTTCTACAGATCTTTCTCAATCTTTGTTCCAATACACCCGTCTGGTCGATTTTGTTGTGAGTAAAGTTACTCCAACAAAACATTTTGCACACAAAAAAATAGAGTATCCTTTCACTGTGAAAAAGGAGAACATAAAAATTTAAAAGGAAGGAGGCTATGTAAGTGGTAATCTAGTCCATTGTTTACTCTTTCTTTAGGCAATTGATTTTGTGTTGTAAGTGCTATGAATGTGGCTGTGGCTATGGCTATGGCTGTGGTTATGGCTGTGGCTGTGGCTGTGGTCCATCGTTTGCTTCTAGCATAACTAAATAATGCCCACTAGATTTCTGTGAATAAGCTTAGATAGTAATGCCACTTTTGAATCGACTTTACTTTCTTTTTCTTAGAATTTCTTCTTTTTTGTGCTAGTTTCTTCTCCTTTGATGGCTATTTCTAGCCTCTGTGAACTTGTTGAATTGACAATGAATTTGTTATACTTAGTTCTGATATGTAAATTTATAGTAGATATTGCTAAACATCTAAATTCACACTAGTCATATAGATAGAGCCATAACCAATTATGTTGTGTGCTATCCTAGAGAATAGTCATATGGTAATCTTTGTCTATTTTATCTGTAATAATTAGGTAATATAATAGAAGTGAAAAATATGTTCATAATTCCTTTACCATGAATAAAGGGCATGCCATTCATCTTCTTGAGGAATTAAGTTTCTTCTTCTTCTTGTGTTTGAAAATAATTTCCTGCAAAACATATTCTCAAGTGTGGCTCCTTAGATCTTTCCTTATAGCTACTAGATCATAAAGGTATTAATTTTCTTTTTAAATTTTAAGTTATGTTAATAGTCTGCAATCATTTGAAAAGTTACAATCATTGAAAGTGTCCCTCCCTTAGAGGATATCAAGCTTATTGTTGTGATAATTTGCTGTGACATTTAGCAACAATTCCTCTGTTACCTTGATAGTTTGTTGTGATACTATTATTGTGATATTTTATTGTTGCCTTGCATCAATTCTACTATTGTGATACTGTTGTTGTGATATTTTACTGTTGCCTTGGATCAATTCTGCTGTGATACTACTGCTTCAATACTGTTGCTGTGATATTTTATTATCGCCTTGCATAAATTCTGTTGTTGTGATACTGCTGTTGTGATATTTTATTGTTGCCTTGCATCAATTCTATTGTTGTGATATTGCTGTTGTGATATTTTGCTATTGCCCTGGATTATCATGCTATGATACTGCTGCTATGATATTTTGCTATTGCCTTACATCAATTCTGCTACTGTGATATTGCTGCTATGATATTTTGTTATTGCCTTGCATCAATTCTGCTACTGTGATACTACTGCTATGATATTTTGTTGTTGCCTTGCATCAATTTTGCTACTGTGATACTACTGCTATGATATTTTGTTGTTGCCTTGCATCAATTTTGCTACTATGATACTACTGTTGTAATATTTTACTGTTGCCTTGCATTAATTCTGCTGCTATGATATTTTACTATTGCCTTGCCTTGCATTAATTCTACTGTGACATTTAGTTTCTTTTTTTAAGATAAGGATGAAATGGTTTTAAGTTCTGATATGTGCCTAAGTATTTTGAGGTTGGAATGGTTTTTTTAAGTGCTGTAAATTTGGTGCCTAAACAGATTTAATCTAATTCTTTCTACTGTAAATCTGATTTGGTCCAATTCTTTCTTCTACTTATGTGCCTGCCTAAATTCTGAGTGTGCTTAAGTTTTTTTAGGATGAGATGGTTTTAAGTGTTGTAAATTTTGGTGCCTAAATTAGATTTGGTCTAATTCTTAAATTTGCTATGATAGTTTACTGTGATACTACTGAAGTCTGATGTTAATTCCTTTTTTTAAGATGAGGTCTAACATGTGCTTAAGTTTTTTAAGTGTTGTAAACTTAGTGCTCAAATAAGATTTGGTCCAATTTTTGCACCTATGAGATCTTATTAAGAAGATTCTAGAGGAGTTGCACAACTTTGCATTTTTCCAAAGATTCTCAATTAAAGATTATCTTGTCATAAGGTGAAAGATTTTGTCGACAAGGTCTTAAATTTTCTTTTGTTAAATTTAAGACCTTGTTAATAAGATCTTTAACCCTATCAACAATATCATACACCTTGTCAATAACATGGTTTGCCTTGTTAACAGCATCTTATTACCAGCTCTAGAAAAGGATGACTTATTCTACATATTCATTCCTACATCGTTTCCCTTCAAAATCATCAAAATACAACCATATTCAATGTTTAGCCTTGGTCTCACAACCTTTTCATAAGTGAAGTGGAATTATAGGGGCCCAAAATTGAAATTGAGATCTGTTTCAATTCTTAAACACTGTAAACACATTTAATTCAACTCGATTGAATACTCAAAATAAGCTCTAATGGCATGATAAAGTCTTATAGCCTTTTTTGACATAATATGGCCTAAAGTTCAAAAGGCCATAATTTAGGCTAACATACAAATTAGGACTCTATGCAAAGCTTAAGACATGAGCTATATACTATTAAAATTTCAAATTTCAAGCCAAAACAAGCTCATTTGGGCCATGAAAATTCAATAGAACAGTAGTTGTCACTATTCTTGGATATATATCAGAATCAAAAAATTGAATATGCATATCTTTGGCTACACAACTCTATTTTATGAAAACTCAGTGGCTATGAAAAGTTTATAATGTCACATATATGCTTATAAAATTTCATAAGCATTGGAGTCCATTTGGCCCTTTAAATACACAAAAAACTAGATTTGCCCATATGAATAATGTCCAAAAAATTCAACAATTTTCAGCTAATTTTAGAAAATCATAATAAATTCAACAAGCCTTCAAAAGTTTTACTCTTTGGTTTTATGAAGAGCTATAAATGAGATCTAAATGTCTACGAAATTTCATCTAAAAATTCATTTATTTGGTTTGATTTTAGTTTAAAAGCAAAATATGGCATAAAATGGGACATATATGGTTCCAAATAGTTCAGGAAGAGATTCCTTATGTCATGTGACCATTTGAACATGTTCCAAACATGAAATATAGCATATATGACTATTTCATTAGGTCCTAAACATAATGTAAATCAAAATCACTCATCCATACATATACTTTCCTAGGCATACACATAGTGAAATTACATATTCTTGCACATTTATATTTAAAAATGGTATTTACATCATAATCTCATACTTTTACACTTATAAGAATGTTTGCACTACAAATATATCATGTACAACCTTTTATGAGCAACATATTATATCAAAGCCTATACTATTGTCAAAGTAATGTCATTCATGCTCTTTGGCTTCCATGTTTGCCTCCTTCGCAATTCCCTAGAAATGGTTAGAAGTAAAATATAGAGGAGACTGCGATTTTATGAATTCTAATAGCTTATTCTAGTAATGACTAAAACCTATCCCTCGTTATGGTTTGTACTAGAAATAAGGATGGCCTAAATGTAAGTATACAATTCTTTGCATGTAAAAGGGTTTGACCTATCCATAGCTTAACTTGCAATGATATTGATTAAAATGTAGGAAGTAGCAGAGATGGATAAAAGTTAGATAAAAAGTTGATCCAGCATATAAATGAGGAGTTGATGAGTTTCTACAATGCGCCTTTAATCAGCCAAGGGTGACAATTATGATTCGATGCCCATTCAAGGGGTGTAGGAATACAGAATGGAAGAGTCGCACTGATATAAGGGTAGATCTATTGAGGAAAGGTTTCAGCCCAAGTTATGATGTATGGGGCTCACATGGAGAAGTTTATCCTGGTGCTTATAGTTCATTGCATCAGGCTAATGGTGGTGAGGTGGCTGATGATACTGATGAAGAAGATGGCATTATTGGGATGCTTCATGATGCATATGGTCACCCAAGTTCAAATGAAAGGAACCATGGGTCAGACAACTATGAGCCACCTAATGGGCTGGTGAAATAGTTTTTTAACTTGTTACAAGATGCTCAGACTAATCTTTATCCAGGTTGTGACAAAGTTTTAAAACTCTCTTTTATAGTTAGGCTACTCCACCCCACCTTAAGTGCCTTAACCATTTGAGCAACAAATCCATGGATTCGTTATTAAGCTTATTTAAGGATGTTATTTCAAAGAGGGTATTTACCTAACTCCTACTATGAAGCAAAGAAGATTATTCAAGAGTTAGGAATGGTTTACACTAAGATTAATGCATGTGAGAATGACCGCATCTTGTATTGGCAAGAGTATGTCAATGCTCAATCATGTCCTAAGTGCAATATGTCTCAATAGAGGTCAAATAGTCATAAAGGAAAGAAAATTTCTCATAAAGTGTTACGATATTTCCCTATAAAGCCTAGGCTACAAATTTTATACATGTCTCACCACATAACTAAGGAGAAGAGGTGGTATGATGAGGAACGCATTGACGATGGTGTTTTACGGCATCCAGCTAACTTTATTACATAGAAATCGTTTGACTAGCAGCATCCAGAATTTTTTAGTAATCCAAGAAATGTTCGATTGGGCCTAGCAAATGACGGGTTCTAGCCTTGGGGAAATATGAGTACTAATCATAGTATTTGGCTAATTGTATTGGTTCCATACAATTTGCCACCATGGCTATGTATGAAGCACCTATATTTTATGATGACACTTCTAATTCTATGCGTCAAAAGTCCAGGTGATGACATAGATATGTACCTCCAACCAATGATTGAGGAGTTGCTTGAATTATGGGAGCAAGGAGTAGAGACATATGATGCTTACAAGAAGTCTAATTTCAAGTTGCATGCAATATTATTGTGGACAATTAATGATGTGGGAACCTATCAAGATGGTCTACAAAAGGAAAGCTTGCATGCCCCTATTCCCACAAAGACTATAACACCATATATTTCTAATTCATCTTTATCACATTTGCATGTTCATATGATACATTCTAGGGAGAAAGTGAGAAAAATCCATGGAAATAATGCATTTATTCGCATTGCGTCAGGTATGAAAATTCTATTCGATATCACGTGAACCATGTGAGCTTATACAACACATTCTCATATTTAATTACATGGATACAACTCATTTGCATCATCAAAAGTGGCTCACACCTCAAGAAATTCGAAAGGAAGTATGAAATATTCATATTCATTCTCAGACAAAATTTTGCCTCTTTTCTGTCCCAACTTTGGAAAATCATAACTAATTCTAAAAAAATCAAAATTATGCATTCTTGTTCATATGTCTACTTTAGGATACAAATACATCTAGACCATAACATCCAACATAGAGGATGTTTAACATGCGAAATGATTCAGAGGTCAAGCTATCCACTGGTGCTGTCACAGAATTCTGTAGCAAACTTCAAAAATATCCAATTGATTCCATAAAAATCCAATCCATGTAAATGATATGAATTTGGAAATCTGTGGATGTTAGATAGAGGTGAAAAATAATTTTAGACCATTTTAGGCACACCAAATCTTAAGATTCAATCAAACAATAACAGAGGTTGGGTGAAGCTCTTAATACTGGATAGATTTTTTGAAAATTCATATCTCCCTCTCTAGACATCCAAATGAGGTAATTCTAGTTTTCACAAGTCACTGTAACTTTCTAGTTTCTTTGTATAAAATTTTGTGACAATTAGATATAATTTGTGCCCTGTGTGACAAATTTCATTTTTGGACCAAGTGAATAGTGCATCAGACCAAAATAAGAAAAATTGATAACTTTGAAAATTCATCAAATATTCTATGGACCTTTGAAAATTATGTTCTTTAGCTTCCCAAAAAGCTCTAAAAAATCTCTAATTTCATGCCAAATTTTAGATCAAGAAGAGCTCATTTGGATAAAAAGTGACATAGGGTTCTATTATAGTCAATTTTGGCTCCATATAGGATACCCAAATGTCCAAATGGCTTTCCTTGGGATTTGGCATCTCTTGGGCAAGTCTAAAAGCATAAATAGGACTTGTGTGAGCTGCTCAAATGGTCTCAAACTCCTTAACTCTCATTTTGGCTATCCCACTTGCAATTATACATACTTACATCAAACTTCCAAGAAACATAACTTGGCATTACATACTCAAATTATATTCTAGCATTCACATATCATTTTCTCTCATTTATACATCACATATTAGTATAATTACACATGTTCATAACTTTATGAGACACTTACATTCATGGGTTACAACATATGCCATTCTTATAGCTTTAAAGTAATAAAATCTCCATATTTCCATTTCATTCCTTCATCTTTCATGTGGTTAACTCCCATTGCCTTGCTCTTTAGGTCCACCTAGAATATTAGAGCATTAGAGAGGAGGGGATAAGATTCAAAGAATCCCAATAACTCATCTCTCATTCACTCACACATAACATATGCAAGCAAGTCTTAAAAATGCATGCATGGACATAATAGATGACATGAACATTTGAGAAGCAAACTTGGCATGTAAATAAGTCATATAAGGCATCCAAAGGCTTACCAAGTGGATGGATTGGCCTCACCCTTTTCCTCATGGATTTTAGACTTGCCTCACCCATTCTTTAGGAGATCCTTGGACTTAACCTTGCTCTTGAGAGTCCATCTCATTTGAGAGACTTCTTTACTTTGTCTCAACCAATTTTAAGGGTTCTTGGCTCATCCTCACCATGGCTAAAAGTTCTTGGCCTCTCCATACTCAAGCAAACCCAAACAAACATCATAATATCATTTAGAACATAATATGTCATCATGAAACTATGACATATGAAATCATGCTAGCATACTTTTCATGGCTTGAAAATACATATACACATATTCTAAGATAAGCTAAACACACATCCATGCATGAGAGAAGGTGAAGGAGCTACCTTGGAGGCAACCACACACTTTTTCTCTTGAACCAATGCCACCTCCTTCGGCCACACATGCACAAAAGTGTGGGGATGATTTCTCTTAGCCTAAACACAATTTATGGAAGCTAACTAGGTTTATGAACTCAATCCTAAGGCCATACAATTTGCTTAGGCACTACTTTGGCTTATAACCTCATTATGGTTCCATAATTGCACCTAATAAAGTAACATCCCTCAAATAAATTCTAGGCTCCATTATTTCTCCTCAAATATAATTTGTGGCTCCTTTTAAGCCTCTTGGAGTCATCATACAATTAAAACCAAGAGCCTAGCTATATGTTGCTTCTTTATGTCATAATATGGAACCTAAAATATCAACTTACTTTCTATGGGTTTTAAATTTTTCCCAAAGCCTCCTCTCATATTTATTCATCATATATGACTCAAAAATGGGTTTAGAAAAATTTAAAACTCTGCCTAGCTATAAGAACCCCTTTAGGCCAAGACAATGAGCATTTTTGGCTCTATGGAGTTTGGTTTGTTTTCTGAAAGAAAGATACATGTGGGGAGCCTCTTAGGGATCTTGGGAGCTTATTTAAACTCTTATTTAGGCCTAAAAATCATCATATAAAATCATATTTTACAAGGTGCACTTGAAATCCTAGAAATTGCATCTTGAAATCTGATGGTTTTTTGTTAATTCCTTTTACAAATTCTTAATCACCATACCCTTTTTCCTTAGGTTCATCCTTGGTTCTACCTAAGAATCAACTCCTCCTAGGGTTCCTTGGGTGTGTCGAATTGGAGAAGAAGAGGAACTAAAGGTAGCAACCATAGGAAGAGAAATTTCCTAGTTTTCTTACTTTTTCTTGCTTGAATCTTGCTTTCTTCAAGCTCTTCTCTTAAAATCCGAAATTTCCACTAAGTTTCTCCCTTAAATCAGATTTGTAAACTTCATTTTAATCAAAGAAAATAAAGGAGAAAGAAGTAGAGGAGGTTTGGATGGAAGAAAGCATGAAAAACTACCAAGAAAGCATACCTTAAAGCTTGAATTTCTTCTCCTCTTCTTCTTCCCTTGGTGCGCCACTCTCCTAGGGCTTTTCTTCTAATTTTGGGCAGAATAATCTAAAGCTATATGAAGGAGAGTGTGAGGTGCCACCTAAATATAAGGGGAGGAAAGTAGCATTTTCAAAAATTTCCATTTGCCCTTCATTCTTTGCATTTTTGTTTCTCCTTCGTTTTAGCTCCTTTTTTAGAACTATCTTTTCCATTATAAAATTTTGGGTTCTCAATTTAGTAAAATGTCTTTGGAATCACTCAAATCGGAGCTCAAAACCTTCCCTAATGAATTCATCAAAGTTTAAGTGCATCGATGTTGGAAAACGTCCACTGGAGGGGATTTAACTGTCCTAAGGCTTCGTATAATTTTTAGGGCCTTTGAGAACCCCAAAGAAGTCAAAATTTTCATTTAAAAAGCCCTCCTATATGAATTCCAAAATTTGCTCAAAATTATAAAAATCCCATTACATTTCATAAGATTTCTGTCAAAATTTGTTTTTTCATTCTAACTCCATTTTTTCTTCCATCTGAGACTTGAATTCTCATTTTTAGGAGTCTAGAATGTTACTCAAATTTTTTGGGAGCTTAACTAATTCATTTCAGGGGACTTGCTTTGAAAACACACTCGTTTCCATCGTTTAACGAAAATCGGACGTTACAAAGACACATTCTATTTCTTTATGAAATAAGTTATGCTACTTAGGTCATCATCGCTTCCTACTAACCAATCATCCATGGCAGTGAAATCGAAGAGCATTTGATGGGAAAGTTAAGCATAGAATTCCACCTTCTCGTTTAACTAGTGATGAGGCACTTTGTCAATTACAAGCATTGGATAATGTAACTGTGGGGAAAGGTCAAAAGCAAAAGTGTGCCCATGTCACTAATGCATTTAATTGAAGGAAGAAAAGTATCTTTTTCTGCTTACGATATTGAAAACCATGTTGATCCACCACAACTTTGATGTTATGCACATCTAGAGAAATGTTTTAATAACATCATGTCAACTATTATAGGATTAGCTGGAAAGATAAAAGATATAGTGAAGAGTCGGTATGACTTGATTGACATGGGAATTAGATCAGGATTACACCCGATAGAAGAAAGAAATAATGTTTTAATTCTAGTTGCTTGCTATGCATTGTCCCCATAAGAAAAGTTAAAAGTTTGTAACTTACTAGCTACTTTGAAAGTATCTAATGCCTTCTCTTCAAGTATTTCACGATGTATCAACATTCGTGAGCAAAAAATCTATGGATTGAAATGCCATGACCACCATGTTTTGTTACAAGATATATTCCCTATGTCATTATGTGGCTTATTGCCTAATGAGGAATCTAAGCCTATATTAGAGTTGGTTAAATTCTTCAAGAATTTATGTTCCAAGTACCTAACAATCGAGGCTCTTGATCGGCTTGAATACCAAATTGCAAGCACATTGTGTAAATTAGAAATGGTATTTCCACCAGCCTTCTTTGATATCATGATCCACTTGCCTATCCATTTGGCAAGAGAGGCAAAGCTCGATGGGCCCATACAATATAAGTGGATGTACCTTATTGAGAGGTAACTTACTACACTAGATATGCCTTTTATAAATTTCATTGATACTCTATGATAAATTCTTTATTCAAATCCTCTTATGTAGTTAGGTATTTGTGGACACTAAAAACATATGTTCACAACAAGGCTCGACTAGAAGGTTCAATAGCAAAAGGGTATTTGGCAAATGAATATCTTACTTTTTGCTCCTATTACTTGAAATACATTCCCACCAAGTTCAATAGGCTTGCCAAAAATGATGATTGACCTATGGGAAAGGATGAGACATCTATCTTCAATAAAAGTGGCCAAGCTTCGAGAGGTTATGAATCAAGATTTCTCTCTAGTGTGGAGTTCAATCAAGCTTATATGTATGTATGTGCTTCATAATTGTGAGGAGGTTTGGCCATTCATAGAGTACATTCATAAAGCTTGGTTACTCCTTGCAAATATTTCTTCAAGAATTTGTTGCCTTAACTATGTCATTCATTGCAGGGAATACAAGAACAAGATGGAAATACATGGATCAACAGTTAAAGAGTTCCTAAAATGGTTTCATGAATAGGTTAGTTTCTTGACAACGGGCTAGGATGTAAGAATTTTGTGATAAATTTTGATCATAACACAATTTGTCAATGGTGATAAGTGATTGTCTCTCATTGTAGGTTGCAAAGTTAAGCAGACAGGGTGAGGCTAGTGATAACCTCATGAGTTTAGCAGCTGGCCCACTCAAAGTGGTTTGTCGCTACTAAGCATTTATAGTGAATGGCTTTAAATTCCATATAAATGATCATGCCTTAGGTCGAAGAACAAATAAAAGCAGAATACTTGTGGAGGGTGATGATAAAGACGAGAATAAAGAATTATGGTGTCTTAAAGGACATATATAAGTTGTCATATATTGGGCATAAAAAAGTGCATTTATTCAAGTGTCATTGATGGAATGTAGCTCATCTAGAAAGAGAATACAAGGTTGATAAATTTGAAATCACTTGTGTGAATACCCATTATTCACCAACTTTAATGAGCCATTTATCTTAGCATATCAAGCTGAACAAGTGTTCTATTTAAATGACATAGTTGATGCAAATTGGCTCATTATTGTCAAGACAAATCCACGTGACCTATTCAATATGCCTGAGGTGACTAATGATGACGTCAGTGGGGACATTGAAGAAGGGGCCATCGATGAGGCATATCAACAAGATGAGATCGAACTATATGTGGTCCTTGATGATAATGTGAGAAATGACTTTATGGTCTAGTTGAAAAGGGATGATGTTGCCCCAAAGACTCTAAGCCATTTAAGCGAACACCCATGAACAAAATGGCCAAGTGCAATTAATGCAGGACATGAATTCATTGATGACAATGATAAGGATGTGTCCACTAACAAAGGAGATTCAAAAGACATACTTGGGGAGGATGATGAGGTCGATACTGACACCACAAATAGTAACCAAGATTAACTAAGATTCTATGGTATTTAATGGTACATATAATAAATGACTAAAATATTAAATTCGTAGATAGCATCCTATTTCATTGAGTATTTTTTAATTTCCATTTATATTTTTGTAATATTCTATGATTTGGTAATTCAAAATAATTCTTAAAAAGTGGAATAAATTATTCTAGGTAAAGCTAGAATGCTAAATAGAGTATTATTTATGAGAACACTATGTAAAGCCATGCTAATAACCTTGTTGACAAGATTGAAACAGTATTAAGTTATGTCAATATAAGGGCCGAGATAACATCTTATCGATAAGGTTGAAGATCTTATTGATAAGGTTGACGATCTTGTTGACAAGGTTGAAGATCTTGTCAACAAGGTCTTTAAATTCAGTGGCTGGATAATATGTTGTTAACACAATTGAAGATCTTGTCGACAAGGTCTTGAATTTAGTAAAGAGAAGTTTGAAACCTAATCAATAGGATTTGTTATCTTACAACAAGGTATTCTTTAATTGAGAAACTTAGAAAAGCCAAGATCTTGTTGACTTGACCGATACCTTGTCAACAAGGTTTTCTATCATAATAAGTTATAACATAAAATAAGTAATAATTATGACAGTTTCTATCATGTTGCTATTATTATTATTATTTTAAATTTTTAAAACTTCCCTTCTTGCAAGTCATTTCTTGGTTAAAAGTTTTACAATTTTACAAGTTTACATTGTTCAACTACCTTGTTCTTATAATAAATGTGAAATGATCCAAGAAATGTCAAGTGCTGGGTATGGGGAGGGGTTAGACAACACAGATGAGGCTTAGGATGTGGAAATAGATGGGAGAGGCATAATAACATGAGTGATGTTGCATTTCCACCACGTATAAGAGGGCAACTTGAGCATTATGCACTAGAAGCTCAATATTCTCCATTGCCACTAGAACCAGTTAGTGAGGAAGAACAAGATGGTTCACCTCTTACCAAGCTATTACGAAACCAAAGTAGTGTAGGTAAACAAGGGAAACAATATAAGTATTTGGTTAAAATTTTTCCTTGTGTCATATATAGATATATTTGTTTTTTATGTATCATCATCTAATCATTTTCGTTTTTCCATATTGTTCAATTTCTTACAGCACTGTTAAGAAAGGTCGGGGGAAGTATAAGTGTTTAGGAGTTGACCTTAAAACAAAATTTGGCAACAAGATCTTAATTATCATGTCTAGGACCACTGAACGACCAATTGGAGATGGGGCTTGAAACTTATCTAGTTACATTAGTTGGCTAGTGCGAACTACTATGTCCTTAAGAGATGGTGATTGGAAAGATATTATAAACAAAATTGGGGACACCATGTGGTTGAAAGTGAAGGTAATAAGTTACATATTTTAAATACATATCTTTAATTAATCTGCAAATACCTATATTATGTTTGCAATTATAACTACTTATAATTTGAATTTGCTATTCTATTTTTAATGCATAGGACAAATTTGAAGTTCGTGATCCTCAGTAAGAGGTGGCATTCAAGCTTTACTACATGGACTCAATGCAACGACTCTTTAAGAATTGGAAGTCTTCATTGTCGAAAATATATAAGAACTACACAACTGACGAGGAGAGGCAAGCAGCAAAACCAAAGGATGTTAGCCTTGAAGATTGGGATTGGCTAATTCAGCACTTTAAGTCTGATAAGTTTTGATTGCAACTGTACTATTATAATTAAAATTATCATTAACAACACTTTGGCTTTATATGTAGGCTGTAAGTAGTAGAAATAGTAAAAATAGGTCAAAGCAGGTAACATTACATACATGTTGGACACCGTCATTTGTAGAGGTTGAGAAGTCTTTATCTCATTGTGTTTTAGGAGAAATTCATTTCTATATTCACTATTACTTGTTTTTTCATGCTAAAAAGCTTTGAATACTAATGTTCAAAAAATTTGTAAAGGGACCCAAAAACAGGGGAGCCAACAACAGCTAATCGAGTATGGGAGGCATAACATAATCGTCGAACAAAAGAGGGCGAGATAGTATGGGCTGATCTGAAGTCCCAAGAAATCCATGTAATGTTCCCAAATTCATTAACTTTAAACAAATTGTGTGTACCATTTTCCATGCTTCTAACTCATGTCTTATAGTTACACATTCATGATCTTGTTTTTCAACAACAAACAACAAATGAGGAGGCACGCCTAATTGGAGATGAGATATTAGCTACCGTACTAGGGGAGAGATCAGTGTATGTGCGTGACAAGGGATATGGGAAGAAACCCTCAAGAAAGAGAAGCATCGGCGAATATGAAGTAGAGTCCAAAGTTTCTTCTGTAATAGAACAAGCATGTGAAGAGATGCACCAAGATATGGAACAAAAACTACAAAAGGAGCGAGCCCAAATGTAAGCACAGATGCAAGCTAAAATTCATGCTCAAATGGCTACCTTCATGGCCACATTCTAATAGGTATCTTTTGCACTTCACTTTTTCTTTTCAATGTTAAAAAACTAAGTGTTACATTTCTTTTCAGTAGGAAAATATACCTCTGATGAATAATGTGTCAAGTGGAGAAGGTCAATAATTTTTTGAGTAATTAGAATTTTTAATGATTGATTATTCAACTAACGCAAATAATGCATCTTAATTTATAATACCATTTTCCTTTTAAACTTTTGACATTAATTTGGTTATGACATACATAGTCTTTCAAACATTATGCTTTATTGAAATTGGAATGTGGTCTCAATTTGTCACATAGGTGATTGCTTTGATGAAGAAAATCTTGGCATTTACAAAACAAAATGAAGCCTTTAGATTGAATGCTAGTACCCCTACCTTGAATTACGAAGATTCAAGCAATTGCCCATGCCAACTTATTGCTCTTTTCCTTTTGTTTAGTAACGTTGTAATGCTATTTTAAATATTGAATAGTAGAGTGTATGAGTGAGCTTAAAAAATTATTCATATGATAAGTTTTTGCATTTATACTTGTTTGATGGGCTACTGTAATAATGTATATATCAAACTTGTTAGCAAAGTTTAATTTACTCTTTTTTTGCTTATATATTTTAAAATGTTAGATTTTATAAAATGGTATATGTTATTAGAGATTTAGAAGATTTATTTTTCACCATTTATAAGATTATAAAATCTATTTTAGCAAATAGGATTAAAGAAAATAATCAAGAAAAATATTATATATCTGAAAAAATAAAATAACCTCTTTAGTAACGATTAAAGTCATCGCTAATAATGTACCAATATTGTTGATAATAGTTGACGCTAAAGATATATTTAGCGGCAACATAAAAGATTGATGCTAAAAGAAAAAATTTAGTGGCGAAAAAATGATTCGTCGTGAAAATAGACATTTAGCGTCACCAAAATATTTTGCCACTAAAAACATACATTTAGTGACGACAATACTCGCCATTAATTTCTCTAAATACCCACTAAAACGAATTTTGGCAGCTACGAATATTGCTACTAAAACAACATTTAGCATCAAGGTATATGTTGTCACTAAAATCTCTAACAAAGGCTTCTTAAAAGGTTAAATAGAAGGATTTTTATGGTGCAAAAGTCACTGCTAAATCTCTTGAAATAAAGGGTCATCGCTAAAAGTATGCATTTAGTGACCATAGTTGTTGGCAAAAGTCATCGCTAAAAGTTTTTAGTATCAAGAGATATTGTCACCGCTAAAACCATACATTTAGTGATGACTTATTTCGCCTCTAAAAATATTTTTTGTGATGACATGAGCCTTAACAAACTTTTAGCGACAAAATTTGTTGCTTCTAAATGCCATGGCCGCAAAAGTTTAGGACTTTTAGTTGCAAAATTACATATATTTAGGGGCAAGTTTTATCGTCACAAAAAGTCTTTTTAGCAATGACAATTTTTTGCCATTAAATATCTTTAGCAACAGTTGTAGTTGAGGTGACTTAGCAACGATTATATTGTTGTAGTTAAATATTTTTTGCAACGACGTTTGGTGTTTTAGCTACAACTTTTGTCGCCACAAAATCCATATTTTTTTGCTATGATTGTTGGAAATTTTGTTTTAAATCAATTTAATATTTTGTCTAGTGAATCATTTTTGAAATTTCAAATGAAATAGAAAAAGTGGGGGAGACAACTAAGGAAACTTTTTATTCAAATAAAAATTGATTAGGTAAAAACTAACTATGGTAGATCTCTTTTAAACTAGTTTCAACTTGACAACATAAAATAATATTATAAAACCAACTATATTGCACATAAAATAAGATTTTAAAACCACCCACCTTGTACCTAGTTAAAAATTGATGACCCAAAAAGAGTCAAACTAATGCATTACTTTTATGCATCCTCATTCTTTTAAAAGCAACTTCCTTACTGTTTACTCATTATTACATGCCTTGACTTTAATAATCTTTTTGCATTTTGTGCCTTCCTTTTCTTTTATCTTCTTATGATTGCTTGAGACTTACTTTCTAAAAGTATATCTCTGAGAGTTCTTGAAGTTTTGCTTATTACAAGAAGTGGCTCTACAGTTGATAATTGTGTAATATTTAATACTACGTGCTTATGTTCTTATTTTTTGTTCCCATTTGGGTCTTTTTTCCATGTGCAAACCCTTTTTTGTAATTCAAAATGGTTTGTCAATTCTGTTTAAACAAGGTCTAGGTGCTTACAAGGCTTATTACCTTAAATATGTAGCTTGTAATTGATAAATGAAGTCTACTTCCTAGAAGACAAGGTACATATCGGTGTTCATTGTGCTATATTTTCCTTGACAAATTGAACAATGGATAATTCCCTAATTGCATTATATATTGTTAAAACATACTCCTATTGCTTGGGGATCGAGATAGATGTATTTTTTAAGATAAGCATTTTATCTGAATATATTTTTACTTTAAGGTTCAAGAATGGTTTCTCACGCTATGAAAATTGACATTATTTCCTAATAGAAGTTTACTTCCTAGAGGATAAGTTATATATCGTTGTTCATTTTGCTTTATTTTCCTTAACAAATTGAACAATGGATAATTACCTAATTGCATTATACATTGTTATGATATATTCCCATGGATTGGGGATTGAGATAGATGTATATTCTAAGATTGGCATTTTATTTGGATATGTTTTTATTTTAAGGTTCAAGATTGGTTTCTCATATTATGAAAATTGACATTCTTTTATAAAATAAATCTATTATGGTCTTTTTTTAGTTTTATTCTTCCATTTGCAGCATAAGATATGTATTACATTATTTTCCTCATTTTCTTTTTTCTGTGCATAAAGATCAAAGTACAGATTACTAAACATAGTGGTTTGCAGTCATCATCAATTGTACTATAGAATGTCATTGCCACATTTTTATAGGGCATATATAGGGTAGTATTTTAAGGCTGAGTAGTTGCTTCATAAGGGAGTGGGCAATACCAAGCAAACTTCTTGATAGAAAGAAAAAAACTTCTTTAAGTTTGAACCTCATTGATAGTACCTTATGAATATGAGGAAATTATAAGTCTAATTCTTTATTCTTGAAATATTATGTAAGCAATTTGAAAAAAAAAAATTTGTATCTTAAAAATATTCATCTAGCAACAACTTTATTTTATTGACAAGTTTCCTTTCAGCATGGTAATCATATTCATACATATATGGTTCAATCACCCTTATAGCATAATGCAACATGTAGCTACACCAAGTGATGATGTTGAAGTGTGGAAAATGGGAATTTTGACTATGACATGCTGTGATGGCAATCGTAGCAATGTAAAAGATGAAGGCCCGTAATTTTTGCATGCTAGTATCACCTAAGCGTGTATCCTAAGCAACTTTTTTTGTTTTTTCCCTTTTTTTTGTTTTTCTTAAACATTATAGGGAAATGAAAAATTGGGGGATTCCTTTTAGAAAGCAGAGAGAACTTAGCAAGATGCTTGATGAATGGTACTGCATGAAACATTCTTCTAGATGAACCTACAATAAAAAAGGAAAAAAGAAAAAAATAATAATGTATGAACCATAGCTCCATTTTTGACATTTTGCTTAGGCTCCTATCTCTTTATATATATGCATATCTATATTCTGAATGTGGTTAGTATAGCATATGAAAATTCTTTTCTATACTTATAGGGCAGTGTATATAAGAAGCAAGTATGAATTTTTTTCGTAACCATAATATAGGTTAAAGAGGGACCTCTCCCTCAGTTTGTTAATTAGGATTTTACAACATGATTTACTATTTGTTTTCATCCATCTCTTGATAATAATATTGTAATATTTACTTGATTTTTCTAAAAGGAACCTTACATGGAAGGTTATCAATTCCATGTTATGGGACAAAATTAAAACTACAATTATGGTTGATACATAAATCATATGCAAATATATTTTAGTGCTTGGAAATTCATTTCTTCAATGTACTAAAATTATATGCTGGTTGGTATTTTGTGTTCCCCTTACATGGTTAGGATGGTTGAGTGACAGAAAAATAATATAGCTTTAGTGCATTATGTGTTCATATGTTTCTCTAAGTTGCCTCTGGTGATCCACTCAATAGATGGAATTGAATTTAGTTGAAATTAATTTTTGTGCTTCAAATATAAACATATTTTAGTTATAAATTCAACTTAAAAGCATTCTTATTTAGGGGCTAACTTCACAACAAATTGAAGGATTTTTTAAAAAATAATTTACACTTTAGTATCAAGACTTATTTTCTAAATTTGTCCCTCATCAACTAGTATATTATCTACTTATCAATATTGGTTTACATTGACCAAATCTTACTTGTCAAATATGCAATTAGAAGAAATGTGTCATAGAATAGAGCCTCTGTTATTCCAATTATGCTTGAATCTAAAGGTTATATTTGCTATAAACCTTAAAATTGTTTGTATTGACTATGCTTGTTATTAATGCTTTGTAATGTAGTTTTAAGAATGTATATCTATAATTATATCTCTAAATGAAATTAGTGTGAAACCATTTGGCTATCCTCTTATTTGTGTGATGTGACGACCCTAAGTTCTAATATCGGTGATTATGGCTGAATACTCAATTAATAAGTAATGATCAAGGTCTGGAGTCGTTGCAATTAATTACATCAAGAAAATATAGGAGAAATTTAAACCTTGATACTATTAGGATCATCAACTAACAACCATAACGGGAACATGCATAAAAGGGGTTTGTACCATCATTAAAGGCTTAGGATTCATCCATTAATCAATTCCAACCCACAAAACATCCCACCAATGTCCCCATGTTACTCCCTACCATTAGCCTTAGTGAAAGTAGGGTTTCTGGGTCAAGTATAGGAGTTTGGGGACCTGCGCCGCGACTTGGGACCTTCCCGCCGCGGCTAAGCTAGGTTCTAGAGCTCAAAAATCAAGTTTTTATACTTGCGCCACGGCTCAGAACTTTTGCGCCGCGGTCAAGTTACTCTCGGGAAATTTCCCATCGCGGCGAGTTGGACCTACGCCGCGGCCAACCTATTTGGCGCCGCGGCGAGGTTAGCTACTGTAACCTCCCTAATTAATTTTCTCGCCTCGCGCCGCGGCGGGACTTCTTGCGCCGCGGCGAGATTACGTTCTGTCACCTCCTGGGCGATTATTTTCACTCCGCGCCGCTGCGAGATTTCTCAAGCCGCGGCGTCCCTCGCCACTGTCACTCCCTAGGCCGCGGCGAAGCCTTCTTGGCCGCGGCGTGACTCCCTTCTGTCACTGGTTTCACTATGTTTCGCCTCCTACACTCTATTTCTCTTCTTAGGGACACTCTAAGGTCACTTCCTCTCATTTTATGTGGCTCTAATGACACTTATCTACCTTATTTACTTAGCTATTCTTCCATTACTAATTCAAAACTTATATGCTCATTTCCGTTCTCTAATCACCCTTTATTAGTAAGTTTATAAAATAGCAACAACAGAATATACATAAATTACCAGCAACTATCCTTTAATACTCAATCAATAGGGGTTTCATACAATGGGAGTTCATACCAATATCTCAAGAGTTACATTTTCATTGACCACCATATTATAGGTCAACAAAGTTTACAGCAGATCATGTGAATCCATACATCAAATACTAAGTCAAGAGGGGGTCTAACCCTTTAGTACATACATTCTCAATCAATCAAATGTTCAAGCCTACACTTGGCAATGCAGATACATGATGATGCTATACATTAAGGAATACAAAATTAGCATCTATACTAGCTAAGTCAGCCCAAGTGTAGCCGTCTCCCCATAGGTGGGAACTCATGGATTCTCATCCACTTGCTTACCCTTATCCTTACCCGAGGAATTTTCACCTGAAATATTAATCCCACAACACGGGGTGAGATATAAATCTCAGTAACCAAAGCAATTCCATCATATAATCCAGTTTAATCAACATATATGCATAAATCAAAATCCATATCAGAATCATATCAGTCATTTCAACAAATGAAATAATTAGGCTATCATGATTACTATCCCATACTAGCAATCATATAATTAACATGTTAAAGGCCATTAACACCGGGAGAGGTCCGTCCACGGCACCCACTCCCTATTGAGCACAACCAAGGCTCAGTGCATCTGGGGTTGATCATACCCGGTGCCCGATCGTGGCACATGCACGGGTGGCAGCCGCACCACAGCTCCACCATGGACTCACAAGGTCCAATCATAATATAACAGATAGCCAACCAATTCATTCAACATTTCAAATCATTCATAGATAGCAAATATGAAATTTAAACAGACATATGCATGGAATTGATGTAAACCCGGTTACCTCACTTGCAGACAATTGCAACAGCCACCACAAATCCCAAATTCGGATTCAAGTGTCTCCCACCAGAATTCTCAATGTTTCACCCAAAATCCTAAGCAAATTCGTATAGAATTAGTACCCATAATATAAATAAGCTATGGGGGTCTCAAACCAACAAAGAAAGCATCAAAATGGGGGGTTTAAAGTCACCAAATACCAGCCCCAACCTCAACCTACGAATTTCACAAAGAAAACCTCCAAACACTCACTTTTCAGATTTTGGGTATAATGAAATCTCTCCAAATGAAAAACTAATCGGACCAAATTAAAGAGAAAGATGAGGGGATTAAGTTGTATAACTATTACCTTGGCCAAATCTTGCTCCAAATGTGAGAAAAGATGGAATTAAGTCAAGAACCCTAGCCTCCTCTCCTCACCTCCGAATTTCTCTTCTATTTTTGTGTTTCAGCAAATGAAGGGGAAAGGTGGCTGAAGCATTAGGGTTTAGATGGGTTTAAGTTGGGTCAAAAGGCTGGGTCATGGGTTGCTCCAAGTCCAAATCCAATTGGGTTTCAGATTTTGCTTATTGGGCCAGTTTCTAAGTGTTGGGCTGCATAATTCTGTTGGGCCAGTTTTCACACATTGGGTTGCTGAAGTTTAATGAGTTTTGGGCCAAACTTGAAGGGTTCAAAGGCTTGGGTCTGCACAAGGATCATTGGGCCACTTAATTGAGCCTATCCAAGATAAATCTTGGGCCTCTATCTCATTAAATTAGTTTGAGTCTACCTCTAATTCATTGGGCCTCCATTAGCCTCTTATCATGATTCCTTAATTTGGAACTAGGTGAAGTTTCTATCCCAAATAAATTCTTAACCCAGATTAACAATTTTATCTCTCTAGAATACCTATTCCCTACCTTGCCCAATTATGCTCTATTAATTATCCTTAATTAATCTTAATCCATAATTAGCACCTTAATTAATTTCGGGGTGTTACATGTGATATATTGAAATCATTAGCAACTTGAGTGAACTGAGTATTTATCTTGATTAAAAATATGATTGAAAAAAAAAATCTAATGTTGGAATCTGTTAGGCTGGATTTTAGGGTGTTTGTGTCCTTATGACCCTTGTTTATTTTATACACTATTAATAAAGTGCCTAATCGAAATGGGACAATGAAATTGTTATTGGAAGTTGAAATCTATTTATGATGTGTTACTTTTATACTCTTGTTAACAAGTAGGGACACCATCAATTTTGAAATTTTTCTATGATTTGCTTTGCTTTGCTTTGCTTGTTGTGAAAGAAAAAGTAAAGAAGTGGCTATTTTCATTTGAATATTAATGTGTCTTAATGTTGTTTCACTTTAGGTTTGTGTGATAGTAGGTAAAATTGATAATGTTATGGAATTGACTAGGAATGTGAATTGTTTTTTTTTTTTTTCTTTTTCATTGCTAAACTAAAAAAGTGGAGCACATATTTTTAGTGTATTGGCTACTTTGATAAATTCAAATTTGAATTTAATAGTACTAAGTATGAAATTGGATTAAACTTTATATGGGTAACCATACAAAGCTTTGTAGTCACTATTAATTTTTTTTTTAAATAAGAAAACTTATAGATAGTTGTCATTGAAAGTACTTTTTTGTGGCAACACTTAAAGCCCACCACTAATAAAGTAAGCTCAAGTTTATAGCTAATGAGGCTTTAGTGGCAACAGTTGTCACCATTGAAAGTTTAAAAGTCCCTTTAGTGATTACTACCACCAAAAAAATAGCACTTTTAATTGTGACTACTATCACCACTAAAAGCCCTCATTTAAGCAACCTTCAACAAAAGGCAAGTTAATAAAGTTTTAGTGGCAATAGTTATCACCCTTAAATAGTTTTAGCAGCAGCTTTTGTTGCCACTAAATATCATTTTTAGCCGCCACTTTTTTGTCACTACTAAACATTTTTTGCTAAGGAGATATTAGTCTAGGCCTAAAACTAATTAGTGGTAGCTTTTTTACTTTTAGTAGTGAGCCTTTTTTTGTAGTGTTAAAAGCAAGAAAAATTTTGATTTGAAATAGTAAACAACCTTTTATGTAGACAATAGCAAAGCAAATTGCCTTTGACATTTGAGTTGGGTTCATTTGGAAAGAAAAATACAAAAAATAAAGGGGAAAAAACCCTCAATTGGAGCACCAGGCTTCAAGTTATCTCATTTTAAAATTTTAACTTCTATATTTGTATTTTCTTTTTATTTTCTCCTCCAAACTTATGATTTTTCATTTTCATTGTGTAGATCTCAAAAAACGTATAAAAAGAGTGATTGTATATCTAAAATGATGAAGTAGATATTAAGATATGAGCTTTTAAAGTTTTAAAGTTTAAAAAGGAAAAAAAGTTAAAACTAGCCCAATTTAGCTTGGCTGGTCTAACCATGGCCTGATTGGCACTGAGCCATGGTTAAGCTGGGCCAAGTTATAGGTCAAAAAAAAAATCTTAACTTAAAATGGATTGACATTCAAATTGGGATGAAATGCGATTGGACTCAACCTGAACACACCCTTAGTATCTATAGTTTCACCATCAATGGCCCATCGTTTTAGAGTGGTATTAAGTTCACAAATCAATTATTTGGTGACTGAAGCCGTATTAGTGTTACAAATTCTTAAATCGTGAGAAATTTATGATTGTATATGTCCAAGGGGCTATTGTAATTAGGTACTTGTTGAATGAATTCATACGTTTCTCAAATTCTTAGCTAATTGGAAATAATTTATAGGTGCCCAAGTGAAATTTCGTCAGTTGCATTTTTTAAAATTTATTATCTAATGTTTTTCCAAATATTTTTCGAATTCTAATTCCACAAATAAGCATAACTAAGGTTCAAACATATAATAAAACATGATATGTTCCCTTTTATCTTCTTATAAAAAAATGTCTTTAAACTCTTTTGGTATTATTTTATTTTAAAATTATTAATCAAGTTGTGATTACAATTGTTTTATGGAAAAAAAATTCATGCATAAAATCAAGTTATAACTAAAATGTAATTATTGGACTCATATATTTAGATAAAAGTAATTACACTTTGAGTAGCAAAGAATTTAATTTAGGTGTAGTTGTTTATATATTTAGTATTAAGTTTTTTAATAAAAATATAACGTGTTAAATTTTTTTAAAAAAATTTAATTATATGATATTAAATTATAAAAATTATATTTTATTATATTCTTATTAAATAATTTAATAACAAAAATATAAAACTGTGTACAAATTTTTAACATCCAACCATCTTGTAAATATATAATTTTGGAGACGACAATTTGTTATGTGAATGTCAGTGATGATCGATTTTGATGTGAATGTGTCGCGGTGAAAGACAAACACAACAGCGTAACAGCACATGGCGATGCCCTAATATTTGACGTTCACGTCAAAACCAAATTCTAGACGGGGATTCTTCCTTGATTGAGGATCGTGATTAATGCAACTTCGATCTCCGACACAACCAAGTGGGGCCACATTTCTAAGAAGAGTTGACTTGCTCCCTTTAACCCTTCTTTTAACCAATATATATAAAATTATTATTATTAATAATCTTAATTGTAAATATTCAAATTAAAAAATAATTTTATGAAAAATAAATTAAAAATATCTTATTTATAAAAAATAAATTAAAAAATCTATAAAATAATAAATAAATAAATAAATCAAAATAAAATTTTATTTTTTTAATTCTATAAAAATTGATTAATGTCTTTAAAACAGGATTAGTTATTAAATTGGTATAGTTACCAATTTATAGTTAATTGGTTCAGTCACGATTGAATAGCTAATAATTAAATATAAATTTTTTTATTTTATATATTAAAATTTTAAAATAATAAATAATAACGAATAAATATTAATAAATTTTAAAATATATTATGACTAATTATATATATAAATAAATTAAATATGACAAAATATTTAATTTTTAAAATATATTTACATAATTTTAATAAAATTTATTTGAATTTGAATTTTATTTTTTATTTATTATATTAAAACTTTGGAATATATGTAAGACAACAATAGTGGTTTTAATGGAAAATATGTAGTTTGTCACTTCAATGAAAAAGATGCAACGTAATGGAGGAGGCACACAATAACATCGGAGGGATGAAGGTTTGACCCACGCATACATAATTTTGCTAAATAATATATTAGAGAGCAACAGACTAGTTCAACTATAAATTTGGAGTAGGTTTTCACACAAAATCAACTAGTTTAACTCGATTCTTAAGTCAAATTAATTTTGAGATATTTTTAGATTAGACAAATAGTTGGTCTAGCTCGATTTTGGTAAGCTTGAAATTGATACAATCTTTTTTACTATTTTAAAAATTGGACTAGACTGGCCAATTTAATCGATTGAACTGAGAACCAATCTCTCATCCGATCAGGTTAACCTTTAGAATTAGATAACTTCGGAATCAGTCAAGAATTAGTGAGGATTGGAAAAATTAGTCAAGTCATTGGTTGAACCAATTTGAAAAATTATTTTACAAAATTAATAGTTAAAACTTAAACATGCGACTCTATCAAGTGCCAAGTTTTTTTGCCATATGAATTACCAATATCCTTCAATAATATTTTTTATATATATATATATATATATAAACATCTCAATAAAATAATATAATAAATAATTATATATAATTATATATCATATATATATATATATAATATAAAAACATCTAAACTAATATATATGTTATTTATAATTATATTTTTAATTTGGTTAAATTTTTTTATTTGATAAATTATTTTTTCTAATTTATAATTTCTTAAATTTTTATTTTTTTAATAATAAGTAGAATTTTAATATAATTTAGAAACCTAAAAAATTTAAAATTAAATATTCTTAAATTTTAGTTATGAGTAATTTTTATTTTTTAATTAAAAATAATTTTTAAATGTTTTAAAAATATATATAATTAATAATTAAATATTTAACATTTAGTAATATTTATTATATTAAAATTTTAATATATAACATTCAAAAAATATATAAATATTTAATTATTATCTAGTTAATTAGAGTTGAATCATTAAATTATAAACTAATACTTCTATTAATTTAATGATTACTCTACTTTTAACAATATTAATTTTTTTGTTTGATGTGACGCTGTTGACTTGATTAGGCTATCAAAGTCTTGAAATTTTTTTAGGTACACTTGGAGCATAGTGTACCTAAAAAAATTAATAGATAAGATTGAATTTATACATATGAGGTTTATATGCAGTACAAGTAGGATCCACGTACAAAATAAATCTTAATTGTTGAGTGTATAAATAACGTAATGTACCAGATGTATGTTAGAATTGCTACAGAGTCTTAAGCGCTACTCCTTTTTTTTTTTTTTCTTTTCAATTGTTTACAATTTTTTTACTTCCAAATCCGCTTAATATTCAGGTTTCTCCTTCTCTTTCCTGTATCAATTTCAACCACTCACTCCCGCCTTTTGGCCCCTGATTCCCTATTGCACTTTTCAGGCTCTTTTTTTTTTTTTTTAAGAATTTAGAATTTTATTAGATATCTAAAAATTATAATTAAAAAGATAATAATTTAAACTATAAAAAAAATCATGTTTTACAAATTTTACCTATACAGTAATTTTTTCTCATAATTTAAATTTTTGTGTTACTAATTTCAATTTTTAAATACTTAATAAAGCTATAAACTCTAAAAGAAAAAGAGCCTTTAAGGTGTTAGTATACCCCTTTAGTAGGATCCCCTGCAGCTATCTTTTAATATTTTTCTTCTTCAACGGTGAGAAACGATGTATTCGAATAATTTTTTTAACACAAATTCTGCACCACATTAAATGTTGATATTTGGATATGGTGACTTCTTATCTCTAAAATCTGCAATGTCATTACCTTATCCACGATGAAGAATCACAATCCCCTTTATATTCCTACCTCTGAATCAAATTATCACGCAGCCCCTTCAAAATAATCACCATCACACACCCAGCCGGAAACAGCAACAATATCAGTCCTTTAGAGATGAGCAGGCCAGGTCCGAGTGTGCTAGTTATACCCTTTCCAGCACAAGGACATGTGAATTCTCTGATGCACTTCTCACACAAATTAGCCCAACATGGCTTCAAAATCATTTTTGTGAACTCAGATTTCAACCACAAGCAAGTGCTAAGTTCAAGGGCGGCCGAGCAAGAGAGCCTCGGGGGTTCACAGTCACAAATAAAGCTTGTTTCAATCCCAGATGGCTTGGGATCTGAGGATGACAGAAACAATATTGGCAAGTTAATGCGTTCAATATTGTGCACCATGCCTGCTATGCTGGAGAAGCTCATAGAGGATCTCATCAGCTCTAAAGATTCTGAGATCAGTTGTGTAGTCGCCGATGTGAATATGGGATGGGCATTGGAAGTTGCTCGTAAGCTTGGAATCAAAGGGGCTGCTCTTTGGACTGCTTCTGCAGCCATGTTTGCTTTGCAATACCACGCTCCAAAACTCATCCATGATGGAATCATAGATTCCAATGGTAGGATATTTTACCATTAATTAAGCATGATGAGTAAATTGAACTAATCATAAAGACACATATCAAGCACAATTTTAAATGGAATCTACTTTTGACATTTTTTTTAAGTGTATTCATAATTAATTTGATCTATTATCTTTTAAAGACTAAATTTATTTAAAAATTTGTCATACTAATTATATATACACACACACGCATATTTTACATTTGAATTTTCTCTTATTTCAAAACCTAAAGAAAACTACACTGTTTGCGAACTATTGAGGGAGATCAACGTGATGGAAAGTAAATATCTTGTTATCTAATTAATAAAGTTGAGGGAGGGTATAAACGTGACATTGACAAACCTCAACTGAGTCTTAAATAACTTGTTTTTTCTATACATAGCTTGCTTAACAAATGTGAAAAAGGAAAGTAAAAAATAATTTTCAAAAGCTTCATAGCCCCTGAAAATAAATTAATTCTAAGAAAATTGTAAAAAATTGGGGGAAAATAATATATATGCCTCTTACAAGTTCCGTTGAGATTTTTTTTTTAATTAGGTAAATTCATTTTTCTAAAAGTGGATAAATTGCATCAATCTTTAACAAATAAGACGCTCGTCAAGTACGTTTATTAGTAAAATTTACCTCTAACATGTTTATATATTTATTTATAATTAGATTGATTTCTTTATTTTTAATAAACTAAGTTTAACCAAGAATGTCTGAGCTGTATAACAAAAAACGTCTCAGTAAATACTACTTTTTCTGCTCAGGTTTATTTACCAAATTATGATTTTTCCCTCATTATCTATAAATATTGCATCCTTTCAACTTCTTAACGAAGTTGATCGCAGATGAAACTTAAAAAGAGTGTTCCAGATACCATTCATTTTTATCCGTTACCTTTGTCATACCGTTACATTATCTTTTCCGTTCACATTGAAGGATTTCCTACCAAAAAAAGGACACTTCAGCTCTCTCCTACCATGCCTACCATGGAAACAGACCAATTTTTTTGGACCACTTTGGGCGATGCAGAGTCCCAGAAGATCGTATTCGATTATAACAAAGGATTCAAAGAAATTCTAGATTTAACAGAATGGTGGCTTTGCAACACCACCTACGAACTTGAACCTGGAGCATTATCATATATTCCAAAGCTCCAACCAATTGGGCCGTTGTTAGAAGGTCACAACACAGAAAGATCACTAGGACAGTTTTGGAAAGAAGATATGTCCTGCTTAAATTGGCTTGATCAGCAGCCACCTTGCTCTGCAATATACCTTGCCTTTGGTAGTTTCGTTGTTTTTGACTCAAAACAGTTCCAAGAAATAGCTCTTGGACTTGAGCTTACCAATAGGCCTTTTCTTTGGGTTGCTCGTCCAGAAACCATTAGCAGTATAAAACAAGCATACCCAGCTGAGTTTAAGGGAGGTCTCGGTAAGATTATTGAATGGGCACCTCAATGGAAGGTGTTAAACCACCCTTCCATTGCTTGTTTTATTAGCCATTGTGGTTGGAACTCTGTCATGGATGGTTTGTGTAATGGTGTGCCCTTCTTGTGTTGGCCATATTTTGCAGACCAATCTTATAACAAGACTTGTATTTGTGATGAGTGGAAGGTTGGACTGGGATTTGACTCCTATAAAAATGGGTTTGTGTCAAGAGGGGAGATAAAGAAGAAAGTGGACCAGTTGCTTGGTGATGGAGATATAAAGGCAAGGTCTTTGAAGCTAAAGGAGGTGGTGATGAATAACATAGCACAAGATGGTCAGTCTCAAAAAAAATTTCACGAGTTTGTCAAGTGGCTAAAGGAATAAAGGCTATCTCTGTTTTGTTATTGTGGGGAGATGTTTAAGCTAACTTGTATGCCCCTCAATTAATTCACCTTTTCAAAATAATAAAAAGGCAAGACACATAATTCTAGCATGTGACAATCCATCTCACATTTTACATGTTTGACTACACCAGTATGATACCAAATCAGCTACTTGGAATCGGTTAAAAGTTTATCTTTTTAATAAAGAAGTTAAGGAAAGCATATATCTCAAGATCTGTTCTCGAAGAAAAACTCAAGTGTAAAAATCTTTTAAGTATTTGTTATTGAGTTTTTTAATAAAATTATAACATGAGAAAAAATTTATTTTGAAGTGTTAATAATATAATATTAAATTATAAAAAATATGCACATGTGATATTTATTAGAAAATATGATAATAAATCTTGTTTGTGCTTTAATCACCCATAAATCAAGTCTTATCAAATCAGATCAAATGAATTGCTAGCCATAGATTTGATTGCACAACTTTTTATATTGGTAATTATCAGTTACTCTGTTTTATGATTATTTCCAATTTCTCAGCATTGTTATTGAAATTCTTCTGATTTAGGACAGATTATTTAACAAGTCACTGCACTTTTTACTTATGTCTTTTCTACGACAAGGACATGATTATTTGAAATGACATTATATCTATTTTATATTTTTTTAGGTTTAATACACATTTACAAATCTGTGATGGTAGTTTACCAAAGGCCAACTAGTTTTGAGAGTTTGAATAAATTCAATTAGTGAATGATTGGATTTATAAATCCTATGACTTGTAGCAAAAATAAGGCAAAAAAATTGGCCACCATATTTGCATCTGTTCGTCGCCTCCGACACACACATATATCGGGCCCCACTTTTCTTTTGTTCAGGGTAAAACTAATTTAGCCGTTAAAAAGTGAACATTGTAAAAATTTGACCATTGGAAATTTCTTGAAAATTGGCCACTATATTTGCATCTTTTCATCCTGTCATTCTCCCCGCTATCTCTTCGTTCTTTCAATCTCCACATTTCGTTCCTTTTTCTCTCAATTTTCAAGTTTCAATTTTTCAGCGTGTTATTGTCTCAATATCAAATGTTCACTGCCTTATTCTCTTAATCTCAAATTGGAAGCGAAGTTGTTGTTACATAAGAGGTAAATAAATTTAATGTATTGTTAGACATTTGTTGGAAATTATTTATATTATTTATGTGCAGTTGAAGAATGTAAAATTAGTTTATGTAGAAATATATATATATATATATATATGTTTACCTCTATTTTTAGGAATCAACATGAGTAGGACTAACATCTCAATTTATATTAATTTTTGGCATTTTTAGAGCTTTTGCACCTATTGAAGGGTTGTTTTGCATATGTGAGTTATTTAGGTGCAAATGAGAGCTTCTTAATTTAAATCCCCAATTTTAGGACTTAATTGAAATATTTTATAAATGTTGTCTTTTATTTGAGTTCTTGGATTTTTGTGGTTTATGGTATGAAACTTTGAGTCCTATCGTTATACCTTGTAAATAATTGATTTTATATTGTGTGATTTTAGTTTTTATGTTTAATTTCTTATATTAGGTGTTTTTATTCTTTTATAGGGGTTTATGTGTGTATATATATATATATAAAAAAAAGGAATTGCATCAAGAAATGAAGATATGAGAGCTCAAGGACAAAAATGTAAAATATTTGAAGAGCTGGTGTTAACGGTTGTTATGACGTAGATCAATGTTGTCACAATGAGCGTATGCCTTTCTTACTCAAAAAGTTGGTCATTGCTCATCATGACATTACTCCATTTTGGTCGGGATCCGTATCGTCTCCCATGGTAGTGTCTCTGGTGCCTCTCCCGTGAGTGATCGCTGTCGTTGATGTCATCTGACGGTGCAAATCAAGCACGCATGTTTGTAAGTGTGAAACAGTGCATTTTACATGCCATAATCTGATGCCCTCCACGCTACTAGGTGTCACGAGTTGCATATCGTAGATGAAGCAAAACAAAATGAAAAATTTGCAGACCTCTCACACAAACTTCAAATGCAGCCACATATGCATTTTTATTTCGAGCTCAACTAGACGTGGAGGAATTCAAGCTCAACCATGAGAGATCTCCTATGAACAGCAGAATTGGTATTCCTCATGATTCGACCATGGGAAATCTTCAGTTCATGATCTTCAATTGATGGCCATGGGACTTCAGTTCATGATCTTTAGAACAATTTGGTATTCCTTTCCTCTAAAGTTCTTATGTGTCTCATTTGGTATTCCTCTCTAGAACATTACTTTAAGTTTTGGGGAAGATTGATACTGATTTGCTTCCTGCAATTACAGGATTTGACCAAGGCTGCATATGGATGGATTACCAAGGATTTGCTTCTTGCTTAGTAAATCGAGTATTATAGAATGTATGTTAAATGCTTGTTGCTTCCTGATACAGACTTCCAATATTTCCAATGCTTGATTATTGAAATTGGATTTCAATGCTTGTCGCTAGCTGCATATATATATATATATATATATTAAGGAAGAAAAAAACTAGCATGGTAGCTTACTAAATATATTGATCATATTGGTAAATATCTTTGGGTTGAAATACTGATTGCACTTAAAGGATGTATTCAATTTCAAATAGCCAAGTTTCAAGGCACTGATTCATTGAAGAAGATGACCCAGGGATGAAGAAGATGCACTATTTTGCCAATCATCACCAAGTTGTTGATTGTCGCTGCCTTATTGTAGTTCTGCTTGTGAAGAAGAAAACGATGATGAATAAGATGGAAGTGTTGGTCCAAGGTTGATTGGCCCAAAGACTTTTATGATAACAAAACATTAATTCAAAGACTTTGATGATAACAAAACATTTATTAAACTTATATAAAAGCCTATGTTTTGTCTCAACCCAATAAGGCATACTAAAATATTTCTGAACTAACGTGTAGTTTTACTTTTCTTCAAGAAGCTATGGACTAAACAACAAAATAAATTATGAAAAAAAGACAAATGAATTAGGGCTCTTTATGTAAATTAAGAACGGGCAAAAAAGTGTTAACAGCATCTATTGCAGACCCCTTACTCAAAAACATATTATACTCTTAATCTTATTTCGAGCTTTATGATTAGCATTTAATTTGAGTTGACCAGACGAGCTGCATAAACAAACAAAACCTACAAAGGCTGAAAGTTTTGAACGTTGGAGAAAGTTTAAGCTTGTGCCAGTAAAGTTAAATGACGGAGACCTGAGTTGTCTCTAACAGCTAGTCAATACAAAAGTCTATAAGTGCTCGACGTTGTGAATACAGAAGGAAGTCAATACTTATAGAAAGATCAAGAGAAAAGAGCTAGACATTTTGAAACATGATTATTTGTTTATTAAAAGCATTCCTGTGAGAGTTTGATATTCATTGTGTTGATTGAAAGTTGAAAAATAGTTGTTGGTGAGCTATTGAAAACCTTCTTGTGAAATCACCAAGTGGTGAGGATTGTAAGTGGTGTTATCGACATCTTTGTAAGTTTTTTGTTAGTTAGTAAAAAATCCTTTAAGTGTATAAGGGGACTGGACGTAGGTCAAGGTAGACCAAACTAGGATAAATCACTGTGTGCATTTTCATCTGTGTTGATCACTGGTCCTCCATTTTTAGAAGATCTTACTTTAATATTGATTGCATCATCAACTGCATTTCATAAGATTTCTACAACATCTTAGCATTTGCATAAATATTTTTGCTTATTACAATTTTATTTGTACAAAGGTCCTCCACTCTTCTATAAGCTAAGATAGAGGACTATTGGTCCTCTACTTTCAAAAAAGGCTTAAAATTGTATATTTTGCACATCATACCTATTTACCCCTCTAGATGTGATCATCAATTGATATTAGAGCAAGTCTCTTATATTGTGTGCCTAACAGCCTTGAGAAAAGGTCTAGTTTTTCTTTTGTGTACAGAAAATGGCCACTAGCAACCTACTTGAAGGAGCTTACTTTAGTGAAGGATTCTCAACTCTCAGACCTCCTTACTTCACTGAAAAACACTGCTCACATTGGAAGGAAAGAATGAAAATATTCATATGTTCAACTAATTATCTAGTGTGGGAAGTCATTATGGAAGGTCCCAAGAAACCTTAAAAGGTGGACTTAACAATTGGTGCTATCATAGACAAACTTAGAGCTGAATGGACTAAGGATGACATCAAAATAGTTCAATGCAACCATCATGTTAGGAATATCATTGAGTGCTCCATCAGTGGACTCGAATACGATAAAATATCAAGCTGTGAAACAGCCAAAGAAATATGGGAGAAATTTATCGTGACACATGAAGGAACTTCCAAAGTCAAAGCAAGAAATCCAAATGTGCTTGTTTATGAGTTCGAACTATTTCACATGAAAGAAGGCAAAAGCATTAAAGAGATGTACAATCGATTTGTTAAATTAGTTAGTGATCTAATGCATTAGATCGAAAATATACAGATTATGAACTTAACTGAAAGATCCTTAAAAGCTTTCTTAAAAAATGGTAGTATAAAGTAGATTCGGTTGAAAGCAACAATTTCCAAGCCCTTTCATGTGATGAGCTACGAGGAATTCTTATAGCTTACGAGGAGAATCACTTGAAAAGACATGAACTAGAGCACATAAGGAAAATGCTAGCACTACAATTAGTAGCGCTAGAAAAGGTAGCTGAAAAAGAAGAAGAGGAGCTGAATGAACAAGACATAGCCTTCTTCTCCAAGAGAATAGACAATTATGCCAAAAAGAAGAAAGAACTTTAGAAATCCAAAGGAAATCCACTGAAAACAAACTCAAAGAAGGAGGAACCTTCAAAAAACATCATCATTTGCTATGAATGTAGGAAGAACAAACACATGAGATCTAATTGCCTGTATCTCAAACGAAGAACAACAAAAGTGTTTGGTAAGAAGAAAGTAATGGTGGCTTAGAGTGATGATGATGATGATGATGAAGAAGAGCTTGAGCAAGAAGTGGCAAATATGTTTTTCATGGCTTGAGAAGAAAATGAGGTAACCCTTAAAAACTCTTTGTCATATGTTGAACTAGATGAAATGTTTAGTGAAATTTTAGTTGACTTCAAAAGTTTGTTTACTAAATATAAGGAGTTGTTAAAAACAAATTCTATTCTAGAGGAAAATGCTCAAAAATTAAAATCCAATTTAGAATCTATTTCTCTAGAAAATGAATATCTAAAACAAAAAGTTGCTGAAGTCACTAAAGATTTAGCTAACTTTGGGAAAGGAGAAGAAAATCTAAATATATTACTTGAAAAACAAAAATGCACGTTTGATAAAATCGGAATTGGTTACAATGAAAGTTCAAATGTGAAGTTATACAAGAATTTCTTTGTTAAAACTTCTTCTCTTATTACATGCTTTCGATGTAGCAAATTAAAATATGCATGTTATAAATGCAAAAATAATAATAGAAAATTCAAGTAGGTTCCAAAAGAAACCATCGTCCCTAGTGCTAATTTGAAAGGACCCAAAAAGATTTGAGCATCTAAGGAAAGTTAAATAATTTGCAAGTATGCTTAAAAGGAAGAATCTCGAAACAACAATGGTTCCTAGATAGTGGTTGCTCCAGATACATGATAGGAGATTTGTCCCAATTTCTATCATTCACAAAAATAGATGAAGGATTTGTCACTTTCGATGATGGAGGAAAAAGTAGAATTATAGGTACAGGTAAAGTAAAACTTACTAACAATTTTTGTTTGGATAATGTTTGCCTAGTTGATGGTTTAAAGCATGATCTTCTTAGTATTAGTCAACTGTGTGATAAAGATTATAAAGTAGTTTTTGATCCTATGCATTGTATGGTCTTCAATGAGAACAAAGCTGTGTTTGTTGGTCAAAAATTTGAAAACATATACATCATTTGTTCCAATCATCTTAAATCAAAGAATGTTATGTGTCTTTCTTCCATATGTAATAATTCTTGGTTGTGGCATAAAAAGCTTGATCATGCAAACATGTACACTATATCCAAATTGTCCAAACTAGATCTTGTAAAAGGATTACCTAAACTAGACTTTCAAAAGAATCATTTATGTGATGCATATCAAATAGGAAAACAAACTAAATCCTCCTTCAAACCTATGGAGTTTGTCTCTTCATCTAGACCACTCCAATTATTACACACGGACCTCTTTGGCCCTATGCAAACTTAAAGTTTTGGTGGTAAAAGCTATGCATTTATCATTGTTGATGATTACTCTAGGTTCACTTGGGTTCTATTTCTTTCACATAAAGATGAAGCTTTTCAGAACTTTTTCATCTTTTGCAAAAAGATTCAACGGGAGCAAGGGTATCTAAATTCTAGTATTAGAAATAATCATGGTAGTGAGTTTGAAAATAAATTATTTAAAGAATTTTGTGATAAACATAGGTTTAGTAATAATTTTTCTACTCCTAAAATACTGTAATAGAATAAAGTAGTTGAAAGGAAAAATTGTACACTTTTACATATGGCTAGAATCATGCTCATTGAAAATAACCTTCTTAAATACTTCTGGGCTGAAGCTGTAAATACTACATGCTATGTGTTAAATCAATGTCTTATAAGATCTATTTTTAAAAAGACTCCATATGAACTGTGGAAAGGAAGAAAACCTAATGTTAGTTATTTTCATGCATTTAGATGTAAATGTTTTATTTATAATAATGGATAAGATAATCTTGGAAAATTTGATGCTATAAGTGATGAAGAAATCTTTTTAGGATATTCCACATCCAGTAAAGCATATATGGTGTATAACAAAAGAATCATGGTTGTTAAAGAATCTATACATGTTATATTTGATGAAACTAATCCCGATGTGAGAAAAATGGTGAACATAGATGAAGATAAAATTATTACAAGCAGAAATTAGGAATAATGAATGTAGAAATATTCACTCAAGTCTTCTCAAGCTCACTGACAAAAGTTGGAGTGACATTGATCCTCCACCTTGTCAAGAAATCCAGAAGTGGAACAAAGAAACAAATGTAAAAGGATCATCTCATCAAGGAAAAGATACTGATGAATCTCTAAGCAAACATGCTTAGGGTCAACCAGAATCCACATCAAAGGAAATAAGACTCCCTCATGAATGGAGACACTCTTCTTTCTATCGTTCACAATTTGTCATTGGAGATCTAAATGCAGGAAGGCACACCAAATCCTCTTTTAGAAACAATCTGGCACTGTTATCTAAGATTAAGCCTAAAAATGTGAATGAAGCCTTAGAAGATGAAACCTAAATTATTGCCAAGGAAGAAGAATTACATCAATTTAAAAGAAACAACATCTAGAATTTGGTGAAGGCACCTAAAGGAGCATAAGTAATTAGAACAAAGTGGGTATGTCACAATAAGTTAGATGATAAAGGTAATATCATCAAAAATAAAGCAAGGTTAGTGGCCCAAGGTTTCTTTTAACAAAAAGGTATTAACTTTGATGAAACTTATGTTCTTGTAGCTAGAATAGAATCCATTAAAATGTTGCTTACTTATGCATCTTATATGAATTTTAAGTTATATCAAATGGACATCAAGAGTGCTTTTCTAAATGGTTATATCATAAAAGAAGTTTAAGTCAAGCAACCCCTTGGTTTCAAAGATGAAAAGTTATCCAACCATGTGTATAAGCTGTCAAAAGCTCTCTATAGTTTGAAACAAGCTCCTAGAGTTTGGTATGAACAGTTTAGTAATTTTCTTCTTGAAAGCAGTTTCTCAGGAGGGAAACTTGACATAACTCTCTTCATCAAGAAAAGTAATAATGAATCCTTGCTTATCCAAATTTATGTTGATGACATAATATTCGGTAGTACTAATGAATCTCTGTGTAAAGAATTTGTGGATCTAATGAAGGGTGAATTTGAAATGAGTATGATGGGAGAATTAAATTTCTTTCTTAGACTACAAATAAAGCAAACCCTAGAAGGAAGTTTCATTAGTCAGTCCAAATATACCAAAGAACTAATTTACAAGTTTAGCTTTTAAAACTCAAAACCAATGGGGACTCCAATGTGTCCCTCCTCCACCTTAGATAAAGATAAGAATGGTAAGGACTTTGATCAAAATAAATATAAAGGTATGATTGGTTCCTTACTATACCTAACTACTAGTAAACTAGACATTATATTTAGCGTTTGTAAGTGTGCATGTTTTCAAGCTAACCCCAAAGAATCACACTTTATTGCTATTAAAAGAATATTTAGATATTTAGTTAGGAAACAAAACTATGGATTGTGGTGTCCCAGAACTAATAATTTCAATTCAATAGTGTCTTAGTATAGTAAGAACAAGGTTCTGTGGCTCTCTCCACCACTGAAACTGAATACATGGCTGTTGGTAGTTGTTCCACTTAATTATTATGGATAAAATATCAAATGGAGGATTTTTCCATTATCTGCAACCGTATGCTCATATTTTATGACAACACCAATGTTATTTGCCTTACCAAGAATCTTGTTCATCACTCTTAGGCTAAACACATAAAAGTGAAACATCATATCATTCGAGATCATGTTCAACAAGGAAATGTTGAGGTAGTGTACACTCAAACTAAAAATCAACTCATAGATATATTCACAAAACCCTTACTTGAACATAGGTTCATATATTTGAGAAATAAACTTGGAATAATTGATCATAAATAATGTTGTGGAGCACCACTAGTCCTCCACATCCATGCTATGCTCTATCTGTTTAACATAAAGAACTTCGAATGCTTCAAGTGTTTGGAGTTCATCTTAATTAAAATATTTTTTAATATATACTATTTTCCTTTGGCCTACATTCATAAATACTCTTATTGATTGAATTTTCAAATTATTTTTGGCAATGCATCCCTATGTGGACTCGTGTTTTAATGTTGCATTTTGCATCATTAAATCATTTTGGCATTTTTTGCCACTTGTTTATAGGTAATGATCAAAAGTAATAAAGTGTTCTCGAAATGGGGCACACTAGACAGCTAATGATGGTCTTGGGTCTATAAAACTGACAGTTATAACAATTGTACTTCAAAAACCCAAGTTTTCATAGAATTAAAATGTTGCATTATAATTGCTGATACAATTACTCATGCCCTAACCCTAATTTGGTGAATGAAAGGTCATTTCAATCACTTCACATTTCATCTTCATTGTTCCCAAAGGTAGAAGAAGTTCATTCTAGTTAAGGGAGTTATTGATGTTGAAGAAGAAGCACTAAAGAAGGAACAAGCACTAGAAAAACACTAAGAAAAAGAGAAGCAGAAAGAAATGAAGAAAGTCTCCATTCTAGCCAAACAATCCAAGAAATGCAAAGTTGTTGACGATAACCTAGACTAGGAAGACTCAGAAATAATTGAAGAATTTCTAGGTAAATCAAAGGAAAAAGGGATTTCAATCTGAGAACCTCCTCCGACTAAAAAGACTAGAATACCATAGGGAAGAAGAAACTATATGAAGAAGTAGCTTCACCAGAAAAAGAACCCTTCTTAGATCTATCTCATCTCCTTCCTAAGTTTCATTCAAAAGAACATCTTGACCGATATATCATTGACTTCCAACATCATCCAGTTGCTTCTGGAAGGTGTGTCAACTTCACCAGTCTGTCCTAACTCAATTGTTTCTTAGAACCTGAGTTTAAATCAATGGGTTAGACTCCTTTGGTAACCATTGATGAATTGGTGTATGACGATTTGGTTAGGGAATTTTATTGTAATTTGGTAGTAAATAAAGAAGGAAAAGCTCTAACTTCACTGGTCAATGGTAAACTAACCTCTATGGGTATTGCACTATTGGAGAAAATATTTGGAGTCTCATTTTTCCAAATATCCTTATTTTTTCTTTGCTAGATGTTCTTGGCCCAATGAATCACCCCCTTCGCATGCTAATGCTTATGACTTGGTTGTTGAAAGAAAGGACCTGATCACTAGTCAAAAAACAAATGCCCAATCACTTGCATTTCTGTACCGGGTGGTAGTGCATATTATTAGAACAACCATGTTTCCCAAAATCTGATCAATAAAAGTCATCACTTGATGGGACCTTTTTTAGGTATTCAATTTAATCACAATGCAGAATGTGAATGTATACTATTGGATAATTAAATTCATAGAAGAGGTTGTATAGAATCTAGGTTCAACATCTAGTCTCCTTTATAGAATGCTACTAACCAAACTTTTCAAGGGGCAGAGTGTAAATTTTGAAGGGTATTAAGGTCAAGTGATCAAAAGAACATATGATGACACCTCCCTGCATCAGATGAAGTACACACTAATTGGAAATGAATGGATTTGAAACTGTGACTTGGCCGAATTTTAAAAAGACCCTGTGGCCTTTCGTATTAAATATAATCAAGCTTTAAATCTGTAACAAGTTCTTCCAAGTGCGGATCAACCTTCTTCCACATCAAGGTCCAAAAGAAAGGTTAAGTATCAAGTGTCCTCCTCTTCTGATGATGCTCCAATTATTGCACCTAAAGAAGTTGCTAACCATCATAAACCAACCGAAAGCACAACTAACCCTCCACCTACACTGTTGTACACTTATCCTCCACCCTTACCCATACAAATTGATCCTCCACCCACACTGTCACAAACTGATCCTCTATCCATATTCACACACATTGATCCTCCATCTCTTATTAATTCCCTTCCATTCTCTCCACCTTTTCCTACTTCTCCCTATCTTGGCACTTTTCCATTGCCTCCTGACTCACCTCCTGCTGATTCGCCTCCATTCTCTCCACCTCCTCCTACTTCTCCCTATCTGAGCACTCCGCCACTGCCTCTTGATTCACCTCTTCCACCTTTTACTGATTCTCCTTCCTTCTCTCCACCTTCTCCCACTTCCCCCTATCTTGGTACTCTACCATCGCCTCCTGATTCACCTCTACCACCTTTCCCTCTCCTTCTCGAATACCATCCCTCTTTACCACATTCACCCTTGCCCTCTCTTCTCCTTCTCGAATACCATTACTCTCTACCACATTCACCTCCTTCTTCTACCTCATCCTCCTAACTAGCTCTTAATGAAATTGTTCAGCATCTTCATGTAACATCTGATTTTCTGAAAACGAAAGAAAACGTGAGAAATGCAACGTATAGTTTCTCCGTCAATGAACGAAATTCACCAGATACAAAAGAAAGTCACTGAAAATGATGTATTTAAGATCCTAAAAAATTTGGAAAGCATTCTAGACTCTTAAAAATAAGAATCCTAGGCTCAAACAGAAAGAAAAATAGAGCTAGAATGAAGAAACAAAATTGTGATGAAAACTAACGAAATGTAATGGCATTTTCTTAAATAAGTGTAACTTTTGGAAAAACATATAGGAGAGCTTTTTAAACGAAATTTTTGAGTTGTCCAGGGTTCTCAGAGGCCCTGAAAACCATGGAAAGCTCCGGGATAGTTAAATCCCCTTCGGTAGACGTTTTCCAATGTCGATTGACTTGAACTTTGACCGGTTTATTTAGTAAGGTTTTAGCTCCAAATTGAGTAATTCCAAAGTCATTTTACTAAATTAGAAATCTAAATTTCATAATGGAAAAGATGGTTCTAAAAAAGAAGTTAAAACGAAGTTAAAACAAAATTGCCATTACAGAAGAACAAAATTAAAATTTTTGAAAAGGTGTGTTTCTAGAAGCTCCCACACACTTCTCCTTTCTTCTCCCATCTTCATAAGCATGAAATTTCTTCCCAAAATATAGAATATGATCTGCTCTCATAGGCTTACAAGAAAGGGTAGAAAAGGAGGAGAAAAATCAAGAAAAAGGTATGGATTCTTGGTAGTTTTCTATGCTTTCCTCCATCCAAACCTCCTCTCCTCCATTCTCCTTTACTTTTTTTTATTAAAATGAAGTTTTCAAATCTATTTTAAGGGAGATATTAAGGAAAAATTTCGGATTTTAAGAGAGAAGCTTGGAGAAAGCAAGATTCAAGTGAGAAAAAGCAAGAAAACTAGGTAATTTCTCTTCCTATAGTTGCTACCTTTGGTTCCTCTCCTCCTCCATTTCGCCTAACATGAGAAACCCTAGGAGGACTTGATTTTTAGGCAGAACCAATGATGAATCTGAGGAAAAAGAGTGTGGAGATTAAGAATGTACAAAGGAAATTGACAAAAACCTATTAGATTTCAAGATGCAATTTCTAGAATTTCAATTGCACCTTGTAAAATCTGATTTTGTATGATAATTCCTAGGCCTAAATAAGAGTTTAAATGAGCTCCCAAGATCCTTAAGAGGCTCCCCACATGCATCCTTCCTTGAGAAAACAAAGCAAACTCCAAGAAACTCTATTTCCTCTATAGCCTCGGCCTAAAGGGGTTTGTGTAGTTAGGGAGAGTTTTAAATTTTTCTAAACTCATTCCTGAATCATATATGATGAATGAGAATGAGGGGAGGCCTTGGAAAAAATTTAGAACCTATAGAAAGTGAGTTAGTTCTTTATGTTCCATATTATGACCTAAAAAAGTAACATGTAGTTAGGCTCTTAGTTTTAATTGTGCAATGACTCCAAGAGGCTTAAAAGGAGTCAAGAATCATATTTGAAATGAAAGAATAGAGCCTAGAATTTATTTGAGGGGTGTTGCTTCATTAGGTGCAATTATGGAACCATGATGAGATTTATTGATCAAGCTAGAGTTCAAGCAAGTGTGTGGCCTTAGAATTAATTCCATGAACCTAATTGGCTTCCATAAATTGTGTTTAGGCCAAGAGAAATCATCCCCACACTTTTGTGTGTGTGTGGCCGAAAAAGGGAGCTTGCCTTCAAGGGAAAAGTGTGTAATTGTATCCAAGGTAGCTCTCTCCACCTTCTCTCATGCATGGATGTGTGCTTAGCTTGTCTTAGAATGTGTGTATGTGTATTTTCAAGCCAGCCATGAAAAGTATACTAGCATGATTTTATATGCCATGATTTCATAATGACATATTACATTTCTAAATGATGTTATCATGTGTGCTTGGGTTTGCATGAGTGTGGTGAGGCCAAGAACCTTTAGTTATGGTAAGGATAAGCTAAGAACCATTGAGATTGGTTGAGACAAAGTAAAAAGTCTTCTAAAAGCAAAGTGACCTTCTAAGAGTATAGTTGAGTCTAAGAATCTCTTAAAGAATGGGTAAGGCAAGTCCAATATCCACAAGAAATTGGGTGAGGCCAATCGACTTGCTTGGTAAGCCTTTGTATGCTATGTATGACATTCCCAAATGATGAAAATATTTCTTGAATGTTTGCACATGTCAACATGACCATACATGCATTTATGAGACTTGTTTACATCCATTATATATGATTGAATGGGAGATGAGCTATTAGGATTCTTTGAATCTCATCCCCTTTTCTTTAATGTTCTAATATGCTAGGTGGACCAAAAGAGCAAGGTAATGAAAGCCAACCACCTTGAGAATGAGAGGATGACAACAAAGTGCTTGAATTTTGTTACTTTGAAACCGTACAATTAGCAAATAATGTAATCCATGGATATATATGTATCATGATGTCATAAACACATGTAATTATGATAATATGTCATATATGAATGAGAGAATATGTTAGGCGACCATTAGAATGTGATTTGAACATGCCTTGGCAAATGAGCTTCTTGGATGACATTATGGAAATGTGTATAAGTGTGGATGGAATGGCCAAAATGAGATGCATAGAGTTTAGGACCATTTGGGCAGCTCACACAAGTCTTAATTATACTTTTAAACTTGCCCAAGAGGTGTCAAACCCCAAGGAAAGCTATTTGGACATTTTGGTATCCTATATGGAGCTAAAATTGACTATAATGGAACCCTATGTCATTTTTTATCCAAATGAGCTCTTCTTGATCTGAAATTTGACATGAAATTAGAGCTTATTGATAGCTTTTAGGGAATCTAAAGAACATAGTTTTCAGAGGTCAACAGAATATTTGATGGATTTTCAAAGTTGGCAAATTTTTTAGTTTTGGTCATGTCACTGTTCATATTGGTCAGGAAATGAAATCTGTCACATAGGGCTCAAACGATGTCCAATTGCCACAAAATTTTGTACAGAAAATTTAGACATTCCTAGTGACTTTTTCCAACTAAAAACACTTCGTTTGAATGCCTAGAGAGGGAGATATAAATTTTCAAAGAATCTATCCAGTATTAAGAACTTTACCCGACCTCAGTTATTGTTTGATTGGATTTCGAGATCTAAGCATGCCTGAATCAGTCTAGAGTTATTTTTTCCCTCTAGCTAACAACCACAAATTTATATATTGATATCATTTTCATGGATTAGATTTTTTTAGAATTAATTAGACATTTTCAAAGTTTGCTACAGAAATCTATGATAGTATCAGTGGGCAGTTTGACCTCCAGACCCTTTTTGAATGTCAAATGTCCTCTGTAATGGATGTTATGATCTGGACATATTTTTAGTATGAATTAGACATCCATAGCTTTCTAGAATAGTCAAGAATGCATGATTTCAATTTTTCTAAAATTAGTCATAAATTTCTAACTTTTGGTTAGAAAAGAGCCAAATTCTGGCCGAAAATATACATGAGTATTTTGAGCTTCCCTTTGAATTCCATGAGTTGTAGGCCACTTTTGATGATGCAAATGAGTTTTATTTATGTAATTAAATATGAGAATGTGTTGTATGAGCTCACATAGTCCACGTGACATCGGATGAAATTTTTATACACAACGCAGCGTAATTAAATGTATTATTTTGATGGACTTTTCTCACTTCCTTCACGGAATTGATGATGTGATGTATGAGAATATTATGAAATAAGCTAGAAATATATAGTGTTACACTTTGCACTCTCAATGATAATGTCACTTCATTGTGTTCTGATGTTGACTCCTTGACCACAAATACTAGTGTTATTCGTCATCTTATGGGCTCTCACGGTCCCCTTCAATAGCAACTCAATTTTTTGTCCACTGAACTTCATGATGCTAAGGTAGCATATCAACAAGCTCACATTGAACTGCTACAGCCTTTAGAACCTTGATTCTATTATTCTTCATCTTACTTAGACCATGGGTGTCACTTTTCACCTCCTCAACTTTAGTTTTTTTCGTCGTTGACAAATACTTTATGCTCTTGACCATTGCCAGTGATGGCCTCCATCTAACTCCTCTGCATGTTATGCATTTCTTTCTGTGCCTTCTATTTTTATCTATGGCTTTATTGTCTCACTTTCTTTTCCCTTTTGTTGATGACAAAAAGGGAGAGACATTGGTATACATGTGTTGAATTATTGATTGACAATGAATGATGTTTTCTATTGAATATGATTTTTTTGTGATTATTGAATTATTGACTTACAATGATTGATATTTTCTATTGAATATGATGTTTTTTGTGATTATTGAAATTTTCACGACTATTGTGATCATCGAATTTTTTTTGAACCTATCTTTTGGTATGGTTTGAAGCTATTTTACCTACCGACACTTAAGCGTTAAAATTTTCTTGGTAAAATCTAGTGCTTATTGTCAGGGGGAGCATATTTGTTTCAAGGGAGCTTCTCTTCTAAATTAATTCCTAAGCTTTTACATAATTGCTTAAAAAATCTTTTAATTAATGTTTTTGTCATCATCAAAAGGGGGAGATTGTTGGCTTAAGGTTGGTTGGCTCAAAGACTTTGATGATAACAAAACTTTTATCAGACTTATGTAAGAGCCCATGTTTTGTCTCGGCCCAATAATGCATACTAAAATATTTTTGAACTAATGAATAGTCTTACTTTTCTTTAAGAAGCTAGGGACTAAATGACAAAATAAATTATAAGAAAAGGACAAACGAGTTATGGCTCTTTACATAAATTAAGAACTAACAAAAAAGTGTTAATAGTGTCTGTCATAGACCTCTTACTTAAAAACATATTCTACTTTTAATCTTGTTTTGAGCTCCGTGATTAGCATTTAATTCAGGTTGACCAGACAAGCTACAAAGACGAACAAAACCTGCGAAGGCTGAAAGTTTTGAACGTTGGAGAAAACTCAAACTTGTGCCAGTAAATTTAAATGATGGAGAACTTAGTTGTCTCTAACGGCGATTCAATACAAAAGTTTATAAATGCCCAAAGCTGTGAATACAGAAGGAAGTGAATACATATAGAAAGATCAAGACAAAAGAGCTAGACATTTTGAAACGTGATTATTTGTTTATTAGAAGCATTTTTGTGAGAGTTCAATATTCATTGTATTGATTGAAAGTTGAAAAATAGTTGTTGGTGAGCTGTTGAAGACCTTCTTGTGAAATCACCAAGTGGTGAGGATTGTAAGTGGTGTTATCCACATCTTTGTAAGTTTTTTGTTGGTTAGTAAAAAATCCCTTAAGTGTATAAGGGGACTGGACATAGGTCAAGGTAGACTAAACCAGGATAAATCACTGTGTGCATTTTCATCTGTGCTGATCACTGGTCCTCCACTTTCGGAAGATCTTACTTTAATATTGATGGCATCATCAACTACATTTCATAAGATTTCTACAACATCTCAATATTGGCATAAATATTTTTGCTTATCACTATTTTGTCCGTACAGAGGTCCTTCACTCTTCTATAAGCTAAGATAGAGGACCATTGGTCTTCCACTTTCAAAAAGGGCTTACAATTACATGTTCTACACATTATACCTATTCACCCCCTTTACATGTGATCGTCAGGAAGAGCTTTGTTTTGGGAAGACAACCTCTGCCTTAATGGGTTAGGCATAACACAGAAGCAAATAATCCAATGTGGCTGTTTAGAGCAATATGGCTATTTAGCTTGTGTTGGATTCTCTCAATGGCTAGAGGCATGGGAGGCATCTTCATGGGAGAGGATCTGAACCCTTCTCGTCATGATTAGTAACATCAGTCCAATTTTTGTATATTCATTCATTAGGCATGATTTTAGAGGAATTTAGACATTTTCTCTTGTTTTCTCTGTACCTTCTAGTATTCACTATAAAAAAAATGTCGTTTTGCTTTTTTTTTTAATTCAGTGGTAGTTCTAACTATTATTGTATGCACTTGGCAATAGTCGTTTCACTACCTTTAAAACACCTATTGAGAGGCATTTTGTAGCAAAATCTTTCCAACCTCTAGTACAACCATTGCTGATTGTATAAACGGTGGTTTATGATAATTCTCGACGGTTCATAGCCACTGAAATAACAAACAAAAAGTTAGTTATGTTGTTACATTTCCAGTGGTTTTAGATGATGTTACTAGTAGTTATAATCACCGAAAACATACAAAAAAATTATTTTCATGTAAACTAATAGTTTATCTGACTTTATTGGCAATTATTGACTGTTGAAAATAAATAACAAATTAGTTATGAGGCGCAATTTTTGGCAGTTGAAAATTATAGGTAATTTTTAGTATCTTCTAGCAGCGGCTTTTCTAACCACTACTAATGAATTATATATATATATATATATATATTAGATATATGACTAATTATACTATACATATTTTATAATGTACAATATTAGAGTCATGTTTAACATTATCAACTTTGCTAAATATTCAAATATATTTAATTAGGATAATTGTCAAACAAACATACACCTAATACATTAATTGAAAATAAAAATTGTTAGAACAACAAAATGATAAGTTATTGTGCATAATGTTCAACTAAACTTTCCAAAATAAAAAAAAATTAATCAATACAAAATCATTCCCTAAATGTATATCCATTGCATAACTAGAAAAGGATGGGGATTACATGCATTTTCCTGAAAAAAAAAAACACGTTAACAGTGTAAAAAGAAATCAAGTAATAAAAATTTGCCAAGCATGAACACTAAGAGCAGTATACCTCAATTGATTAATGAGGCAATCTCCGGTGGTAGTGACACATCTCCCAGAAAAACCTTAAAGATAAATTGTACACAAGTTTTCAATACCCTTATTTCCTCATATTCTTGCTTCATTTGAGTTATGATCCTATGCTTAGTTAAATCAATATATATGTCTTAATAAGTTCACCAATGTTATTGATTCTTCAAGAGATAGGAAGAACCTTTAAACTAAAGGGAAAAAAATCGGCTAACAAAATTTTTTATCGTGTTTAACACAATCATTTGACAAAAACACCAAAACGTTGAATATAAGATATGGACTGTCTTGGTTATTTTTGGAATATTTATGGACCCTTAATTGATTGGAATTTCAAATTTGGCCTAAAAATATGGGTTCTATTTGATGACTAACCAACTTTCATTCAAATGCTATCGAATAACCAACGGAATGAACAAAAGAAAAGGAAGGGGAAGATAGGGTCTGCTATTACCTGTTAATATATGAAATTTATAATTTTCCATCTTTTGTTTTTTTTTTTTTGGATGACTTCTATGATTAAGCTTAACAAAAATTGTTGGGACTATTTCACAAACAAAATTGGCATCAAAAGCCATAATTGGAACAATCTTAGCTTTTAGACCAAAAACCAAGCTTTTGTAGATTATAGATAGATAAGATGCTGCTGATAAAGGATCCTAACAAATGAAACATTAAGAGTTAAGGATTAATTAAAATTTTAAGATGAATTCTTGACATTGAACAACATAAATAACTTGAAATACAAAATATAAACAGTGTGTGAACTATGATACAATATAACAGAGAGAGAGAGAGAGAGACTGAGAACTTACCTACTATTCCAAATGCTGCTACTGCTATTCCAAATGTCAGTCCCTAAGTAAGAAACTTTATATTAGAATGATGGTCTTGGACATTTAAGCGTCAAATAATAGAGCATTAAACAAGATGTTTCCAACTAACAATATTGTGCTGCACAAGTACTACAAATAGCAAAATAGAAAAATTTATTGTTATAAAGCTATTATTTTGGAGCACTGCAAGGATGTAGGCAGCCCTTATATGGGATTTCTTTTTTTTTTTTTAGTACTAAAACTTTTAATCTTGAGAGTAAAAACAATAATTGTGAAGAAAAATTTTAAATGAGGAAAAATTATACTTTAAAATTTTTTAAAATTATATAATTAAAATTTTTTCTCATAATTAGATTTTTTTTTTTATCTTCACAATTAAATGCTTCTAGTCCCCGAGAAAAAGCCCTAAAGAGGGCAAACTACGTCTTCTATAATCATCCGTAGGATTAGAGGAGATCCGTTTGCGTATGATTTTCCACTATTAAGTCACGCATGATATTCTCCCAATACTATTTTGACGGGTCGTGTTTAATGAGATTTCTGTGTTCACGTTTTCTTTATCCCTTAATTAAGTTATCCAACATTTTTTTTTTGTAAAAACCAATAGCTTTTTTATATTCAATAAATCTTCAAATACAAAAAATAATGGAATATTATTGAATTATTTAATACAATTATAAGTATCCAAACTTGATTAAATAAAAAATGTACAGCACATACAAATGTGAGTGCAAGTGATATTTCTTAAACAGGTTTCGATAGCATTGAAGCAAGCCCAACCCAACCATTTCACATAATTTGGATTTTCTTTCTTTTTTGGCAAAAATATATTTTTGGTTCCTGAATTTTATTTAAAATTTTATTTTCATCCCTTAACTGCATTTAGTTCTAATTTTATCTTTTAACTTTATTTATGGTTTTACTTTTATCCCTTAACTTCATTTGATTCCATAACTTTATCTTAAATTTTAATTTTATCCTTTAATTATATTTTGTTCCAAATTAGTCCCTTGACTTTATCTCATGTTTCACTTTTGTCTTTTATTTTCAAAAACTGTTCAACTTTATTTTCCGCTTGCACTATCAAATTAAAATACTTTAAATATTTAGGCTTCATATAAGTTAAGAATTAAGAAACAAAAGTGAAATTTAAGGTAAAGACAAAAAACCAAAGCATAATCAAATAAAGTAAAGAGATAAAAGTAAAATTTAAGATAAAATTAAGGAACAAAAATAAAACTTAAAATTAAATTAAAAGACTAAATTGAAATTGAATAAAGTTAAGGGGAAGTGAAATATAAGATAATATTAAGAGACTAAATTAAAACTAAATGAGATTAAATGGCAAAAGTGAGACTTTAGATAAAATTAAGCAAACAAAAGTGCATTTTTGCCTTTTTTTCAAAATAAAAAAAATTGATGTAATAAATTTCAAGAATAGAAATTCATAAATGATATGGAAGATTTAAAAATTAAATCAAACTTAGACAATAAGAATTTGGTTCCTTAATGGTCGCCTTTAATGATGCCCATATAGGAAGTAGACAAACCATTCTTTTAACCTATTCCTCTACCTTAAAAGTAGTCTCTTAAATTTTTTTAGTGTTTCAAAATAACTTTTAACATTTTTTTAATGTTTCAAAAATGCCCCTCTAGTCTCATATATAAGAACTAAATAATTAATTCACAAGAATTAAAAAAATTAGTTAAAAATATTTAATTTTTTTTTTAATTTTAGCCTATATAAAAATTATTTTTTAGGAATACTCCTATTTAATATGTGTATTTTCTCTTTGAAATTAATGACTGCTATTATTCTTAATTTGAATGACTCATTTAATAGATTATATAATTAGAATACTATAATTAATATGTCAAATATTAATAATTTTTATTATATTTTATACAAAATCAAGTCTCAAAAAAATTTTTTATATATGAGACCAGAGATAGTAATTATTTACAAACTCATGCTCTTCTAATGAAATATATAGTAATCAATGAAAGTAAATTAGAACAAATGAAAATAAAAAATAAGTTATAATGCACTGTAACCATGATAGTGTATTGTTTCATTGGTTATTATTTACTTTCATTAAAACGATTAGAGTTTCATATGCATTTAAGGGACAAATTTTAAATCATTAAAGAAAATTAGATGAATCTTTTGAAACGCTTTTTTTTAAAAAAAAAAAAGTGAAGGATCTATTTTCTTTTTTTAAGGTAGAGGGATATGAAATAACAATTTTTGTCCATTTTAGATATATACATTAAAGGCACCCATTAAATTTCTTATAATTTTGACAGAAAAGGATAAATATGGTACAAATTGAAAATAAAATAACCTAATTGAATTAAAAGAATATAAAAAAACCAAATTAAAACAAATAAATTAAATTAAAAACTAAATTATTAATTAAGCCTAACAATTAAATGTTGATATTTAGATGTGGAGTCTTTTTAGGTTTTTTGAGCCATATCCGGTAACAGGGGAAAAAATTGAGCCATATCCGTGTTCGAAAAAAGAATTACATCGGGATCCTGTAGGAGAAGGGAAAATCGGACTGAATGAAACCGATTTTGAAATAAATTATTTTTTTTTTTAAAACAGCTTGAAGTCGGAACCATTGGTTCCAACTTCAAGCAAATTTAAAAAAAAAAATTAATTTGTTGAAGTCGGACCCATTGGGTCCGACTTCAGTACAACCTACATCCATGCAGGCAGGCTGCTCACGGGAGGCATATATCTTGCTTTCTTTGATTTGATTCTCTTTCTATCCTTTTATTTTTAGCAAATGAACTAAACTGCGTATAACATTCCAGTTCACTTCACTTTCTTTCTTCTGTATCCAAACAAAAGAAAATTGTGACTCTATTTTTTGTTTGTCAATCCATTTATTTTCTTAAATCGTTCCACCTACAATTGCTGTAGTCTTCTATCCATGAAGTTCAAAGAAACGCGAAAAAAATAAATAGTAATTAGCCTGTAATGAAGAAGTCCTGATCATCTTATCATGCTAGATAAAAATTTCGATCTTTATCTTATTCTTCTATTATCCCAAGTTGAAAATATCTAAAGTAAGGGGCGATTATTAATTAATTAATTAATATTATTATTATTATTACAACAAAAAACAAAAAGATAACTTTTAAGAGGATTAAGATATAAGAATTTTCCAGATTTCTAAATAAATGATAGCCAGCGAAGAGGGGACCCAACAAATCATATGGCTCCACTTTTGCATCTAAAGTGTACGTAAAGACAACTTTTGAATATCATGCTTAGTTTTTAATAAAATATATATATATATATATATATATTTAATTTCTTATATTTTTGTTGTTAGGTTCTCAATTGATAAATATATAATTTCTTAATAATAATATGATAGGTATGTGATTTATACAAAGTAAATATATAGTTTTTTAATTAAATTATACATTTGGTATATTTTAATTAAAAAATTATGCACTTATTATATTTTAATTTAAAAATCCAATAATAAAAATATAAACAAATACATAGTAAAAAATACATAATAAAAAATTAATGTATGATTAAGTCTTTTTACAACAATAATAATATTTTTTTCAAGAATAACTTTTGTAATATCTAAATTTTAACCCCATAAATTAAAATAACTACAAGAAATAATTATAATTAGCAAATATCGTGAAATAATAAATATAGTTAACAAATACTTTTTTCTTTAGTTGAAACTTGGACATATAAGTAAAACAATTTCGATACAGCACATCGATGCTCTTTTTCATCAACTATACATATATCAGAAATAATGGCTTCCAGTGCCACAGCGTGCCCGTCGCCTGTCTCGTTGTGGTTGCCCTTGGTCCACCGGGTCTTCATGTTCTTCCACTGGTTGATTGTTACTGGCATTAGTTAGAGGAGTATTTAAATCAAATGTAGGGGAAGAAACTGGCTGAATCGATTGTTGTGGAGTAACAAACCCTTGGTACGATGAGCCCCCTGCTTCAAAAAAGTGACCGCCATACGGAGCACTAAACACAGTTGGATCATCAAATAGGGGCATGAATGACCCAAACTGCGCTGGATCAGGAGACCCAAACTGGGATAGCGGTGATGGCGGAACATAATAGGACGGACCAATACCCTCAGGGTTAACCGGTATAGAGAAAGTTTGGTCAGCGGTGCTAATTTCTTGTTGTTGTGTTGCACTGCCTTCTGGTGTAACCCTTGTCATTGTACTTGGGCCCACTTCAGGTGCCTCATGCTCTGTAACGATAGGAATCCTAACTGACATATAACCGTCACGTCTTTTGCCTGGCCTACCCTCTGGGATTTGTGGTTGTGGCAAATCAGGTGCCAGTGGAGGGGGGTGGGAAGCCATTGTGAAACGTTGTTCTCCAAGAGCGAGTAAAATATTCTTTTAGTCTTCACTCACCTTTTCTCGAAACTCACAATACTCCATCGATGGCGGGTCGCAAATACTTAGCCTATAAAGATCTTCAACTATATCAACCTGGCCAAAAATAGGTACATTATTAAATGTTGAAACATTACAAAATAGGTAATAAAATGACCAATAACAATAGTCACCAATAATTTTATTTTACCGCGAAGCCAGCCGCACCGCTAGCGGGATGGATCCATCGGCGTGTTCGTGCCCAATACCATCTCATATAATCTGACGTGCGGTCCATAGGTACAGTAGTGGGGGGTGCCTCAGCCACGCGATTTTGCCATGAATTCCAAAATTCAACAAACGTCAAGTGTTCTACTGGCCAATTTGTTGAGGTTCTTCCATGCAACTATAATGTGTGTAAAGCCCCTAAATTGATTGGGGGCGTCGGGATTGGCTGCTGCCGACCAAACTGGCGTAACACCCGATCTGGATGATGCCATTCAATGATATGAAAGCAGATAAGTGGCACCGATGCTAGCCAAATATCTCGACCTTCGAGGCAATATTGTGGAATGAGATCACGAACTTCGTTTGCTTCATATGGTTGCCACATGATCTATTTACAACATATTAAAATGTCACAAAAACAAGCATATTAGTAAAAAGATAATTTAGGATAATTCCAACCATGTCAATCAATCATACCTCATCGTCTCGCATCGCATCTAATAATATTCGATATTGTCGTAACGCCATGTCTTGTGGACGGGGAGGTTTACCGACATTCTTCCATCTGTGATCCCAACACAGTTGTAGCAAAATAAGTTACCAAAAGTATATTAGGGTAAGTGCTTAGACATATAAATATTTTTTTGATTTCTTAATTATTTTACCTGAAACCCAGTGGTGGAAGCACTGGATAAATTTCTACCTCGGGATCTGGTTGTGGTGGTCTCTCTGGAGCCAACATTGGGAATCTATCCCATGCCCAAAGATGGAGGAGGGTCATACATCCACCTATACCTTGTTCAGTAGGGTTAGTTGCATTACAAAGCTCTCTATACAAGTGAGCCAGTAATGCAGATCTCCAACTATATTGGCCGGCTTCCTCGAAATCTCACAGTAGTGGTAAATACATTAAGTACACTTTATGGCTCGATCTGTCTGGCATCAAAAGACCCCCGATAAGTCTTAATATATATGCCCGTGCATATTGTCGCACTGTGTCCTCGTCTGCATTATCAGGTAGTTCATTAAAGTTTTCCACTAACCAAGTAACAGCCAACCTCTGTCCATACATTTGATCATCAGGTGGCCTAATCCCAAGCAACCTCACATGTATCCTTCCACAAATAATCTGTTCGAGCAATAACGGGATTTCCAGTACAAGGTAATCCTAACTGAATAGCAACATCCTCTAGAGTTATCGTGCACTCTCCTCGAGTGGTATGAAAAGTATGAGTTTCAGGACGCCATCTTTCTATCAATGCCGATATAAGTGCAGGATCATACTCAAATTGCCCTAATCGAGCTACCCCATAAAAACCAGCTTCCCATAAATAGTTAATAATAGCTGGTGGAGGTGCAGGCAGCCGATCACTATGCATGACTCGTCGTGGACGAAGCAATCTATCATTTCCTCCCCAAACAGCTTGTGAAACGTGCCTTGTTTGAAGATACAAAAGTGAATCATCTTCTGGTCCTGGCTGAATAACTTGTGACGGGCGTGCCATTTTTTGGTTAATCCTACACAATCAATATAAGAAATTAAAATTTTTCTTACCATCTAGCATTATAGAATTTCTTGTCATAGACAAAAATATTCGTTTTAAACTTATCATTTATAATTAATTACTAATTGACCTTACTCTTAATATTATATTTTATTACATATATATATATTAATCATGTAATATACAATAGATTAATTACTCACATAAACAAAATTAAATATGATAATTTAATAAATAAATAAATTTTTGGCATTTCCATTACAAAATTTTAAATTTAAATATAAAAACTCAATAAAATTGTAAGTTTATAAAATTATTTTCACTACCTTTTATATATATATATAATCACTTTAAAATATATTCTTAAAGATGAGCACTTAACCAAAAAACAAAGGAGAGAAATAAGCTCAATAATAAAAGAAATAAAAGAGAATAAAATTAATTTACTAACATTTATTATTTCAGGAAGAAAAATAGAAGGATGAGCAAATTTGTTAATAAAGAGAAAGAAGAACTTCCAATTGTGTGGGATGAGAGAGGAGGAGGGGGAGGAGCTTCTAACTTAGTAGAATAGGAGAGAGAAGGAGAGGAGAAAGGGGGGAGGGAGAATACATCGGAGTGGGGAGGGAGACTTGGGAGGGAGTGTTGGATGGGAGAAAGAGAGGGAGAGGATGAGGGAGGAATGAAATGGGTTGTAAAATGGGTTTTGGGGAGGGGGCCGGATGATGAAATGGGGGAGGGGGACGCGGGATGATAATTTTTTGGGGGGGGGGGGGGGGGAGGGGGAGCTGCATGCATGCAGGCTTTATTAGAAATGGGGGAGGGGACGCGGGATGATAATTTTGGGGGGGGGGGGGGAGGGGGGAGCTGCATGCATGCAGACTTTATTAAAGCCTGCATGCATGCAGGCCAGCGTTGCAGGCCTAGCCTGCAACGCCTAATATTAGGCGTTGCAGGCTAGGCCTGTAACACGTTATTCAAGGCCGCTAAAGTTGGACCCAATGGATCCGACTTCAGCAAATTAATTTTTTTTTTTTAAAAAATTTGCTTGAAGTCGGAACCAATTCAAGCTATTTTTTTTTTAAAAAAATAATTTATTTCAAAATCGGCTTCATTCAGTCTGATTTTCCCTTCTCCTACAGGATCCCAGTGTAATTCTTTTTTTCAACACGCATATGGCTCAATTTTTTTCCCTGTTACCGGATATGGCTCAAAAAACCAGTCTTTTTATCTCTAGAATCTGTAGTCATTTTTTCAATACACGACAAAGAATCACGATTCCCCATATATTCCTCCCTCCGACCCGCAGCCCCTTTAGAATAAATCACCATCGCAGACCCAGCTAGAAACAACAATATCAGTCCTTTAAGAGATGAGCAGGCCAGGCTAACTGTGCTAGCTATACCCTTTCCAGCACAAGGACATGTGAATTCTCTGATGAACTTCTTACACAAATTAGCCCAACATGGCTTCAAAATCACTTTTGTCAACTCATATGGCTTGGGACCTGAGGATGACAGAAACGACATTGGCAAGTTATGCCGTTCAACGTTGGGCACCATGCCTGCTATGCTGGAGAAGCTCATAGAGGATCTCATCAGCTCTGAAGTTTTTGAGATCAATTGTGTGGTTGCTGATGTGAGTATAGGATGGTCATTGGAAGTTGCTCGAAAGCTTGGAATAAAAAAGGCTGCTCTCAGGGCTACTTCTGCAGCCATGTTTGCTTTGCAGTACCACATTCCAAAGCTCATCCACGGTGGATTCATAGATTCTAATGGTAAGATATTTCATCTTTGACTAAACATGAACTTGTTTTAAGAATTTTTTTTTTTTTCCAAAGCTTATCCGTGATGGAATTATAGATTCTAATGGCAGGTTATTTCATCTTTGACTAACCATGAACTTGTTTTGAGAAAATTTTTTTGTTGACCCAACTTATTATAAAGAGATATGTAAGCATGTTAAGGACACATAATTCTGATAGTTTTATCAACTTTTTATGATTAACTTTGTTTATTTATTTTTTCTATAGATTGAATTTATCTAATAGTATCTCATGTTAATTATTAGAGTAAATTACTCTAACTATCTTTAAAGTTTGGTTAAATTATATCCAATATCTTTTTTGTTTCAAAAATATCGTTCAACTCCCATATATTTGATATATATTACAAAAACCTATCATACTATTTACTTTTTGTTTTAAACAAAATGTGTTACCTCCCAAGTATAAAAAGCATTCTTCTTCGTACTTTTTGATAATATTGTCATCATTTTTGCTTATTATTTGTTGTGTTTATGCCAAATTGATCAATGTTACTTGTTTATTTAAATGTCCAGCCAAATTGGGGCATAACCATGATATAAAGCTTTAATATGAGACTTAATTTTTTCTTAATATAATGATGAAGTACAAGAGTTATTTTCTTTTTAGAATAAACACATTATGTAGAATAATAACTTCATTGACAAAAAGTAAGGAACCAAATTATATTTTTGAAACAAGAGGAGTATGAAACCAAATCTCATAGGAGATTAGTATAATTTTCTCTAATTATTATTCATATCTCTTCCAAAATTTGTTCCATTTCACACTTTAAATTTCTGATTTATAACCTAAAGAAAGCTACTCTGCGAATTAAAAGGGAGATCAACATAATGGAATGTAAATGCTTTATTATCTTATTCATAGGGGGAGGGTATACATGTAACATAGAAAAACCCTAAGAAAGATGGATATAATTTGTTTTCTAGGCAAAAATATACTTTTGATATTTTAACTCTATATTAAGTTTTATTTTTATTCTTTAATTTTTTTTCATTCAAATTTGATCTATTAACTTTATTTTAGATTTATTTTTATTGTTTAATTTTAATTTATTCTAATTTAATCCTTTTTTAATTTTACTTTTACTCTTTAATTTTATTTTATTCTAATTTAATTTTTTGACTTTCGAAAACTATTTAAATGTTTTTTTCCTCTAACATCGTCAAGATGCTTAAACAAAAAAATCTCAGGTGGGCTTTTTAGTAGTCTAATTTGGACCTACTCGTTATAATACTACACAGTAAGCCTTATAATCACCCAAAATTTGAAAATCTGCACATAATACCTACAGACTTAGGAGGTGACCCCAATCTCCTAGTGACAATATCCATGAAAATTGAAAGAAAATAAAAGTATTATTTAGAATAGAGCAATAACAGAACAAAAAGGTAAGAGAAGAAGAAAGCCCATATGATTATATTTTAGTCTATTTTCCATCTCTAAAATATTAAGATAACAAATAAGATTATGAGCAATATTAGTAAGAAAGAAACATTTGAATAATTTTATAAGGGGACAATAAAAAAAATGAAATTAAAAAATAAAAATAAAACTTAAAATAAAATTAAGAGACGAAAATTATATCCTTATTTTTTTTTCTTTTAATTTTGTATGCATTACTTGCTTATAGCAAATGTGAAAAGTAAAAGTAAAACCTAGTTTTCAAAAAGCTTCATAGCTCTTGGAAATAAATCAAAAAAAATTTATCAGTGAGGTTTACCGTTGATATACTAATATCTTTATTTATAATTAGTGTGGTTTATTTATAATAGATTAAATTTAGCCAAGAATTTCTCAGTTAAATAATTTTATTTCTCCTCAGGCTTCTTTATAATAAGCTGCGATTTTTCCCTCAACGACAAATATTTGCATCCTCAGTAGGAGAACCAAAACGAAAATCATAAAGCGTGTTCCAGATACACCGCATTTTTATCCATTACCATTACCTTCTAGTAAAACTTTCCGGTAGGTTCTTATCCATAAACCCTTCATAGTCCTATCAATTAAATTGAGCAAATAAGCATATTACATTTTTTTTTTTTCCATTGACATTGAAGGATTTCCTTCTGAAAAAAGGACATTTCAGCTATCTCCTCGGATGCCTACCATGGAAAGAAAGCACTTTTTTTGGACCACTTTGGGTGATCCAGAGGCTCGGAAGAGCAAAATATTCAATTATAACAGATGATTCACACAAATTCTAGGTTTAACAGACAACACAGCGTAGGATTGGGCCATTGTTGGAAGGTCACCACACAGAAAGATCACTAGGACAGTTATGTGAAGATGTATCCCGCGTAAATTGGCTTGATCAGCAGCCACCTTGTTCTGTAATATATCTTGCCTGTAGTTTCACAGTTTTTTATTCAAAACAGTTCCAAGAAATAGCTCTTGGACTTGAGTCACTAATAGGCCTTTTCTCTGGGTTGTTCATCCAGATACCATTAGAAGTATAAAGCAAGCATGCCCAATCGAGTTTGACGGAAGTCTAGGTAAGATTGTTGAATGGGCACCTCAATGGAATGCTAAGCCACCCTTCTATAGCTTGTCTTGTAAGCCATTGTGGTTGGAACTCTACAATGGATGCTTTGTGTAATGGAGTGTCCTTGTCGTGTTGGCCATATTTTGGAGACCAAATTTTTAATAGGACTTATAGTTGTAATTATTGGAAGGTTGGAGAGCGATTTTACTCTGATGAATATGGGTCTGTGTATCAATTACTAAGCACTGAGCAAAAGGCAGACTAAATTGATTTCCGGCTCAAAATTTTGCAAGTATTTTATCAGGTTTGCATCAAGCTGTGCCTATGTCATAAAGACCCAATAAGTAAACAAATTTTATCAAACAAGTAGATTTGGCAGACAGTAACTGCACATAAGATAAATTTCCGAAATTTCTGCTCACATCTAAGAAACACTCGCGAGTTGCGCCTAGGGCAAAATTGGCTTACAACCTTGATCCTTTCACTACAGTATTATAATAATTCATCCCATATTAAACATACATATATTACTATTTGTCCCCACAAAAATCCTCTACTGTTTTGTCTCGATGTGCCATTCAATTTAGTTTTCCGAAACCTTAGTCATAGCTTTGAAAGTTACTCCTCCTTGAAAAGATCAACAGTAAGATGGCAGATCAGATTACCTGGAAGTAGAGTTGGAAGTAGGTATAGCCATCATACAGAATTCTTGTGTGTATAACAAAGTTAAATGAGTAGATTCTCTCAGATGTTGAGTTCATTGCTTCAGGCCATGCAAATGGAAAGCCATACAAACAAAATTAGGAAACTATGCTTAAGTCATTGAAGTAGCATCTACTTGTTTTGTTAATAGACTAGGAATAAATAGTAAGGACCAATGAACTATGATTCACTAAACTGAAAATCAAACGCCCTCCCCTCTCAGTGAGGCAGAATCCAAACCACACATGATCTATAACCAAGACAAGCATCAGTATAACATAACTGTCTAAAGGAGATTTTGACTCCCTGATGCAATTAACGTCCCACAACTAATTGCATTAGACCAAGAGATGCCAATTGTATAAGTTGAAGTTGACTGAGCATCTAGAAGTCCAATCAACAAGTAAAGATTATACCAGCAAGTGGTAAACGAAAAATAAAACAGCAGAGAAGAAAAAAATATATATTTAGGAATGACTTCTCAATTCTCAGTTACGACTGGAAAAAACAATAGCATGCGGCAAGAAATGCATGAAAGCATAAGAACATTCAGGAGATAGAACAATGAGGAACATCAGCTGACATTAATATATTGAATAGCTTACACAAAATATTGCTTCATTGTACTGGAATTTCAGAAGAAATGCAGACTTTTGAGTCCGCTCCACCACTGATAACACTGTCACTTTTCCACCAGTCAGCACAAAGCACCTGAGTTAAATAAACAATCATTCTATTAACAGTAACTTTGACTCATTTAAGAGAAAAATGAAGAAAATAGACTCTTTTTTTGGGGCTAGAAGAAGAAATTGAAATGGTATTTGTATACCTTGTCACTGTGTGACTCAATGACAGAAAGAGGCCACTGCAACAAAAATGGAGAAAATATTAAGGGGTAAAGATAAGTCTAGTTGGTGTACAATAACTTTTAAGAGCTAACAGCAAAACCAAAAATCACTCAGTAAAATAAGGATATAATACCGCAGTTCTCAGATCCCATAACATAACTTTCCCATCATAGGATGCAGAAAGTAAATGAAACCAGGAATTATCACGCCATTTGCAAGCTGAAACCCAAGAAGTATGAGAAGCAAACTGAAAAACAGGAGCAGAAGTGCCTGCAGAAAAAGAAAAACTGTTATCTTAGATACTAGCATCCATTTGAAGGTTGGTGCAGGCAAGGTAAAGATTTGACTTATTAAACAGACCTGGCTTACGAGGATCCCAAATCCTAAGAACAGGATCTGAACCACCAGCAGCTATCAAAGCAGAACCTTCCCCACCAATATCAAGGCAGTTGAGAGCCTTCCCACAGAACTACAGTTGAAGGACAAGCAGTAATTAAAATTTGAAAATTGACTATTAATATTATCGTGCTTTGATACTTATTGTCAAAAATAATAATTTTCAAGGATAAATTTTATAATGGAAACAACTTCAACAAATAATGAAATATCCATTAGAATAATGTCAGCAATCAGGGTTTCATGGTAGGAATTTAAGTGACTTTGAAAAACATATCAAAAATTGAAAATCAATAAATATATCTAAAGCCAAGATTGCTTCATGACATCAAATACCAAGACCATTATCATATTTAAACTGTAGAGAACTTTTTTGAAACGAAAATCAGGCAAATTTTTTATCAGTCTAGAAATGAAACACAAGCACATAAATCCCAAAAACAAAAGGAGCTATGGTGATCACAATAGGAAGTACAAAAAGAAAATTTAAAATATATATATATATATATATGTATCAGCATGCCTTGATACAGTCCAACAGCTGAGATAAAAGACAGACACTTATATCAATGGCATGAGCATGGAAGAGAATTCAGCTAGAAAGTCATGAAACTTGATATAAACGAAAAAAAAGAGTCAAACTTAAGCAACAAGTTGGCATACTTACTATATCCAAAGAGTCTTTTCCAGTCTCAACATCCCATTTCCTAACAGAGTGATCCCATGATGCAGAATAGATTATGTCTTGCTGTGGCCAAACCACAGAAGATACACACTGTGTGTGGCCCACAAGTGTAGACACAGCCTCCCCCTAAAATGCAAGAGTATTAGTAACAACAAATTGGTTAAGTGACAAAAAAAAGCTCATGATTATACAATAAATGGGAAATAATATTCAAGAGAAGGAAATATACAATTACATACACTACAAGGTTTAGTGAATTCATATATCTACAAGTGTAACACTAAAGAAAAACTTTCAACAGGCATCAAAGTGAGATCATCAAACTCTTCCAATAACAGCTTTACAAAACACTCTCCTTCCCAACCTCTTCCCCCACCACCCCCACCCTAAAGAGGAAAAATAAAATAAAATAAAATAAAATAAAATGCAACATAAGCTGTACAAATTTAAGACAGTGATTAGGAGGTCATTTGCACAATAAACATCATTTACAACACTTTAAGACATACCTCTAATTGAGACTCCTCAACTTGACCTTCCACTTTCCTCTTCTTAATAGAGAGGTCACCTTCTGCTTCAAAGTGAGTTTCCCACAAATTGATGGTGCAATCCCAAGAACCAGAACAAACCTAAATATATGTGACAACAGAAGTAACAAGACTAACATCAGAAATCTGAATTTTGAACTTTATAGAAATTATCCATGAACCTCAGAGAGAAAGAGAAAGGAGAAATAAAAAAATAAAACAGAAAAGAACCATTTCTCCAGAAGTTTGCGCTGTAACACTCTGCACAGAAGCCTTATGCCCATGCAAGATTTTGAAAGGCCTAATCTTCACAGGACGGTCAATGACCTCTTCTAGATTGAACTTGTGAACAAAGGGAAAAATATAATATACTCAGATCAATACTCAGCATGAAAATTTGCAGCTCTGTAAGCTTCTTTTAGTTACCTTCCATAGTCTCAATGTACGATCTTTTGAAGCAGTAGCTAAGGTATACGTTCCTGCACCCGAATACAGTACATATATTGATAAATGGGAACAATATAAAAACAGTACAAGCGGCTATGATATGGAATATTATGACTTATGCAATACACAAACAAACATACACACACATAAGCAACAAGCTTTCCCTGCTGTAAACAGAGGAACATGCATCCCATGGCCTAGGATGTATGTAAGTACATTGTCACTTTAAAATTATAAATAAGAAAAAAAGTAGACAAGTTCCTGTAGACAAAATTATGCTCTGCACGTATTTTTCTAATTTTCTGTCGAAGAAACAAATTTTGTATGGCAAATAAAAAACTGAAAGTTTGAAATTGAAACATTATTTTGTAAATAGCCATCATCATCTGCACCTTACAAATGAGAGGGGGGAGGAAAAAAGAAAACAGCTCTCTTAATGGAACAATATTAAACTTGAATTCTAAGGCAAACCAGCCATAATGGTGCTTATATTGTTAGATACAAACTTAATAATCATTTACTCAAACTAGACAACTTGCACATGATTAGGGATTGGGCAACATTGATATTTACCTAACTTCAAGTGTTCTTTCTTGTTTTCTTTTTTTTTTTTCCCTCTTTCTTTGCTTTCTTCTCTTTAGGAGGCTGTCTTATCCTCCTTTCTTGTAATTCTCTTTCTTTACATAAAAGATTCTTTTTCTACTAAAAATTGACAACTTCCAACCAAAAAAACTGAAATGATGCTAACAAAACCAAGAGATATTGGCATGCAAGAGATAACCCTTCTCTTTATACCTTCATGATCAATGATGCTAACAGAAGTGACAGCATCAGTATGTCCCTCCAATATATGCGTACATAGTCCAGCACCTTTCCACACCCTAAGAAAAAATTTATCCATACCAATATAAAAATTCTTGAAACAAAAAAGTGATATGACATGCTATCTTAAAGAAGCCACTAATTGACTAATTCTAGAATAACAAAAAAAAAAAATCATGTATGATTATTATTACCTCCCCAAACCATCATAACATCCCGTCAAAAAGAACCTGCAGCAATAAAAATATAACATGACTGTTAACTGAAAATTTTTGGCGAAGGACAACCTGGCCAAAAATCAATTTGCTTGCTAATCCAGACTAAACAATTTGATATTTTATCCAATGTACAACATCAACTGTCAAAAAATAAAAATAAAAATAAAAATAAAAAACTAGCTATACATGTACAGTCAGTCATTCTACCAAGGGCAAAACATGTAATAGTCCATCCAATGGAAGGCTAAGGTTGTGTCCTCTGATCATCCACATAATTCACAAAATGAAGCACCTCGTACAATTGAATTGGCCACCTAACGATGATCAGATGATGATACTAGATTGTTATATGAAATTATTACATTTCGTCAATTATCAATCCTGACATCACTAAATACGATCAACCAGACATTGTAAATGTCAAATTAAGGGAAGCTGACAAAGTCAACCAGCTCAACTTAATCCATCCAGTATAGCTCAGTCAAATCTTTACTAACCAAAGTTTGTATTGCTAACATCAAGATACGTAGAACACAAATATTAATAGGAACTCAAACTTGGACCACTACATAAAAACGCTAAATCATGACAAGTGAGTCACAGAGCAATCGAATATCAAATACCACCTTGTTCAACATTTACAAGCTTACCGAGAACAAGAACCATCAACTGCACTGACCCAGTCATCATGTATAGAAGGGTCCTCCTCTTTTCGTGGGGCCACAGCCTTTGTGTATTCAATTTCCAATATCTTTTCCTGCATTCGATCATTCACATATATTGATACGATTTCAGAGTAACAGGCACTAAAATCATAGAAACCAAAACTGCCATCCAAAGGAAGGAACAATGTTTCTCAATTTCTTCGAAGACAATTTATTTGCACTGCAGTTTTCTATTGTCACTTCCTTGATAAAGGTAGATATTGATTAAACCCATACATTCAATGGCTTAAGACAGAAAAGCAACAAGAGCAGGATGGTAAGATACTTACCACTGAAATTCCCTTGACTACCAGAAACTCCTCAAGTGACATCCGAACCAACTCCCCATCGACCAAAAAATCAAAAGGTTCCGGTTTATAATCAGGATTATCTGACCACAATCGGCAAGTAAATTACAAGGTTACACGGTAAAGCCCGAGGGTGGGGGAAGGAGATAAAGCATTAAATAAGCTGCGGAAAGAAGCAAACTCAAAAGTAACTAAATCTTTTTCATCCCAAACAAAGCAAATTTCAATTCAGAAAAGCAAATTGTCCCGTGGTCAAAACATCAGTTTACTAATTTTATTAAAGTTTAAGCACCCAGAGACATCTGAATGCGTACGGAATACATATCGGAAAGTACCATCGGCTTCGAGAAGACTATTGACGACGGAGGAGAGGCCAAATCTGGTGAGGTTCGCGGGGATGGCAATGGCAGCGGTTGGAACTTTCAGAGGTGGCTTTAACTTGGTAACGAACCGCACTTGGGTCCTCCTCGACGTTCCTTCAGCGTCTTCCTCCATGTCAATTTCCGTCCGGTAACCTCAATAGGAGGCTGCGAGAGAGCGAAACACACACAAAGCGAGAGAGAAGCTAGGGTTTAACCGTTGAGCAGAGGATAACAGCCTATTGCTTTGGGTTTTAGACTTTTGGTTAACGACGCCGTTTGGATTAAATGTTTAACTTTTTGTTTGGGGCATTTCTCAAAAATTGTAATTACAATAAAAGTTAGGCTATTTCGGTTTAAAATGTTATAAACTTATCAAAATCAAAATCATATGATTCATAGGGTTTGGGAAAAAATGTGTAAAAGATTAAATATCGGAATGGTGTATGTAACTATGAAACAGAACAAACATCTTTGAAAGCAATACATTTTTTTTTTAAGAAAATGAAAGTAGTTTCATTTAAAAAAATTAATTGACCTGATCCTCTCCAATCATACGATTTATTGGTGAGGTTCAATCAAAAGCTTTTCCAGTTTTTATTTTTAATTTATTTTTTAATTTTTTAAGTTACAAATTTAAAGTATAAAGATAAAAATTATAATTAATATTTTTAAAATATAATTTGTTTCATAATTATAATTTAAGATTTTTTTAATATAAATAAAAAAGTTTTCAACTAATAAATTATACAACCGAGGATAATCCAACCTTTTAAAAAAATGAATTCTTTAACTTTTTTTATATAATAATAGTTATTTATAATTTGAACCCAAAAATAAAAGTGTTTGATATATTATATTAAATTTGATAATATAAATTAATATAATATATTACCGATCTATCACTTATTGAACGTAGATAATATATTATACAAATAAGCTCTGGCTAAGAGTACAAGATATTGTGCCGTCAAAATTAAATTTAGATTACAAATAGTCAAAAAAGCAAAAAAAAAAAAACTGAAGTAGCATGAAGTCGAAGATAGAGTATTGTTTATAGTTCATAAATAATATGATTCCTGTAACATAAATGTAAGATCAAGTCCCCATTCAAAAAAATCTAATATAATGTTGTTGGATACTATTTTTTAAAATAAATTTTCAAAAAAGTGGCAATTAATTTTGTAAAAAAAATTAATTAAATATGTTTGGCAATAGTGTTTTTTAATGGTATATTTTCAAAACAATTTTTTTAAAATCTATTATTTACCTATCTACGTTTTTTACTTTTGGCCGACATTTACCGATCTACCTAGAGTATCTTCGTTCTCTACCTATATATGGACATAAGAACTTTTGGTAATTTTCTTTCTAATTTATATCTCTCGCTGCGTAAGATGACATATCGTGGAGGAAGTGAAAAGGATGAAGAGGAAAAGAATGGTGTCAGAGGTTGAAGGCGACCATCGTGTAAGAAGACATAAGGTGGAGGAAGTGAAAAGGATGCAGAGGAAAAGAATGGTGTCAGCGCTTGAAGGTGGCCATTGTTGTGTAAGAAGACAACTGGCGGAGGAAAATGCGTGGTCTTGAGTTTTAGTGGTGTTTAAGAGAAAAGAATCAGGTAACCAAATCCCCTGGTGCAGAAGACTTAAAACAGGGTATCTCTGTAAAGGAAACAAAGGTAAATCCAGCTGCAAAGACAGTTACTGAAATAAGAATGTCATCGTAAAAGGAATATACGGAAAGTTAGATGGAGCCATATAAATATGCCATATCTCAATCTGCAAATTTAAACCGAAACATAGATTTTGCAGAAATGATCGAAGCTGCTTCTTCAGTCTATATTGGGGACGGTTGAGGAGAAAAGCATGGACAAGGGGTCGTTATATACGAAACTGGCTCCGTATCATCAACTGTGATGATTTATGATTTCCTATCTTTTGTTGGTTTATACTTGCTGGACATGGCGGTAACACCTGAAAGGCAAATGGTGGAAATGCTGTCATTTCCATCTTCTCTGGCGAGGGTGTGGTTGGAATGTGAAGTTGCATGCGATGGTTTGTTGGCCGAGGTCTCACCTCGACATGTGGTGGTAAACCCTTGTTGGCCGAGGTCTCACCTCGACATGTGGTAGTAAACCCTAACATCAGAGAATTGGACCCAGACCTAGGACCTTTTGAGCCAAGATTTGATCCAATTGTGTGTTGGCTTCCAGAATCAATTTGAAGCTTCACTTGGGGCCACGTTGCAGAGTCAACAAATGAATCCATGCATGTGGTTCGTGGATCCTTGCATGAGGAGACTTATCGCAGATGCTACGGGTTTATGGGCAAAATGGATGCTAGCTGCGGGATAGCCTCAACCGAGCTCAATTTGATGGGATATCGGCGAATGCATATGTGCAGATCTTAGGTTGAAGAGGGGGGCGGTGATGAGTGTATAGTGGTGCCGAATGGTATGTTGATTTTCAAGCATGCAAGCTGTATGTAGCTTCTCATGCAGGTTCCGGTTTTGGGTTGCCTTAAGATTTACACATGGGCAAGAGGTGTACTAATTGTGGGATGGGTAATATATATATATATATATATTTCATGGGTTTTACCATCTTTAAAAAGCAAAAGGCAGCAATGAAGGGATTCAGATAATCTCAATTGCGGCCTCTGTCCCATGCGCAATTGCGTCAATCCACGCTGTCCACCTCATCTAAGGGCTATCAGAGGGAGACACATTCCGCCTCTCAAAACGCAGTTGCAAGGGCTCCAATCCAAATCATCTCTCCTCTCCTCCGCTTTGCTTCTCCATTGATCTTCCTCTCGGCTTTTAGCCATGGGCATTCTTCCCTTCTTCTTCTTCAATAATCGTCGGTCCTACCACCACCATCGACAAACCAAGAAAGTGAGAGAGAATTGAGATGGTGTGTTTTGTCATACCATCACTTATTTCATTTACATCCCATGTTATATTCATTCTTTGGTAGCAAATTATAATGTTTACAATTTTAGTAGCATAATTTCTTGTTACCAAAAGCCTCAAATGGCACAATAATGCAAAATAATGATTTATACCAATTCATTTCATAATTCCATTCATAACCAATTTGTTCCAACCAAGCTATCATATAGATAAGTATTAATTCCACAAAATTGGTTATGTGCTCATTTTGGGTTATAGGTCACATAATAAAAACTAAATTTCAAAAATTTATTACTTAAATTACACAACTCTAATTAACACAAATTAAGTATATTTGAAAAGTTTATGATATGAATTTTCTACTATAAAAATTTCAAGTTAAATGAATCCATTCTGTAAAGTCCCACATCGGCTGGAAGGGGCCTGTGGCTAGCCCATATAAGTGGGAAGAATCCTCCCCCTCACGAGCGCGCTTTTCCTAAGGGAAAAGACAAAGCCCAACAAACCGGGAAGGTAGGGTCAAAGACCCATGAACCCGGAAGGAAGGGACAATACTCGTGAGGGCTCTGTATGTGTTGGTATCAAAGCAATCCTGACCCATGTGCAGCCTGAGGACGAGTCGGCCCCAAAGGGGAGTGGATTGTAAAGTCCCACATCGGCTGGAAGGGGCCTGTGGCTAGCCCATATAAGTGGGGAGAATCCTCCCCCTCACGAGCGCGCTTTTCCTATGGGAAAGGACAAAGCCCAACGAACCGGGAAGGCAAGGTCAAAGACCCACGAACCGGGAAAGAAGGGACAATACTCGTGAGAGCTCTGTATGTGTTGGTCTCGGTTCGTGGGTCTTTGAGGAGTTTATACTTACCCAATATCCCTCATAGCCTCAACCTAGCAAATAACCCATATCAGATTTGAGGTATGGGTAAAAATGGCCCAAATGAAAAACCAATCATATCACAAATTGAAGAAGAAGAGGAAAGGCCAAGTTATATAACTATTACCTTATCTAAATCCCTTTCTAGAATATAGAATGGAGTCAAAAGGTCGATGAAAACCCTAGCCTCTCTTCAAGGTGTGAAAATGCTCTTGTGGTCTGTAGAACCTTTTTTGTTTTTTAGCACCAAGGTGAGTGGCAATTGGGTTTTTAAGGTTTTAGGATGGAATTGGGTTGACCCATTAGCTTAAGGCCCGATTGGGCTCCCTCTAGTTGCTGAGTTATGGTTTAAATGTATTGAACTGTAAAACACTTAGGGTTAGGCCCCAAAACTTACTTAGCTCAAATTTTGATTTGTTAGGCTAATTACAAGAGTTCATGTAAATTAGGTCTACATCTAATACCATTGAGCCTCTAAGAAATCATATTAGATCTCCTTAAGGCTAAGATTGGGCTTCTACACTCAACTCAAAACATAATTAAATTAACTATAAGGCTCAAATTAATGTCCACCTCTCTTAAGTACTTTCCTAATTAAACTTATATTAATCCCTTGTTAATCATGATTATCCTTAATTAATTTTGGAGTGTTACATGATAGCTAGGGTTCCAAAGTCACATAAGTTTTCCTAGCCTAAACGACATATCGTTTGAAAGTTTTTTAAACAAAGATTATTTTAATGCAATTGGTTTCCTTATAAGAGCTTCTTCATCCATGAGTTCAACCATAAAACTCATCCTTTTTGAAAAACCAAAACCATAGAAAGAAAAAGGAGAAAGAGTAGCAAAGAGGTCATAATCATATCATAAACAAATTTGATATTTAAGCTTGCCTTATGTAGCCTTCTTCCTCCCCCTTTCCTTCCTCCTTTGCCATGCCTCTTGGTCTAGTTTTGGATGTGTTCAGGTTAGCCAAATGAAAGGGAAGAGATGAGACATAATATATATATATAAGGGTTCTAGGGTTTCATAACTTTTAAAAATTTTAATTTTGTCCTTGCACTTTAAGTACACCATTTGGACTCATTTCTTTGTGCTTTTAGAAACTAGTAGCTCCATAATAAAAATTTGGATTCTTCTTTTCATTAAAAACATTTACTGTAAGGTTACAAGGACATAAAACACTCAAAAGAAATTTGGTCAAAGTCATGGTTAATCAAAATCTTAACTCGAATACTGTTAGGGATTTAATCAAAGCAACCTCATTTGATTAATCTATTAACCTTATTTCATCATATTATGATGAATAATATTAATTTCTTAAGATAATTCTCATATTTTCTAAATCCTTAAAATTTCTGTTGGTTAGGTCCATATAAGTTTCTTTTAATTCTGATTAGCCTTTCTTGACCCTAAGAACGTTTTGTAATTCATCTATTCTATTATTTAAGGACTATTTTAATTCATAAGATATAGGATATTACACATTTTGAATGCTAAAATTGAAGGCCCTTGATGCAGTTCGCTTGCAAAATGAAAAGGAAAGCAATGGAAAGATGGAAAACGCAAATGGAGATTGAGATGCAAATGGAGAAAAAAGATGCAAAATGAAAATAACAATGAAAACACAGATGAGTTTAAAAAGGAAGAAGACTAGAAGGAGAAGAAACTTAAGAAAACAATTTCACTGGTGTTGTGTTTGAAGAGAAGTTGTATGGTCCCAATGAATTTAAGAATTTAGAATTGATATCTTCCGTGTTGAGATTTTTGCCAAATTGTTAAGGTCATTAAAAAGTCTGGCATCAACTCTGGTGAGTACGTTGCAAGTGTCGCCAAAGAATTGGAAATGGTTTTGAATGCCATGGCTGTTAAAAAAATTTTCATGTGTTTGTCCTCACATCTTTGTTGGTTTTGGCTTTATAGTCAAATTTTAGATTTGATGAACAAATCAATCTATGCTTTAGCTTGTTCACCATATGTAATGTGGTTTCTCTTTCTTAAGACTTTTATCTATAAATTTTGTAATGGAAATAAAATATGGACATTGAGGCAACAACCAAACACTTCAACCCCCACCATAGAATTGAACAATTTACTTTGGTTAATCGTAAAATTCTCTATTGATTTCAACTCTGAATTGTTTTAAAAAACTTTTAGGTCTTTCTTCTTTTTAGGAATAATATGCACAATCTTCATTTGGGTTTGTTCAAAAGAGTCTACACAATCTACATGTGATTTTTTTTCTCTTGTGATTGCATGTAGAGTTGACTTAAAAAAGTTTTCAAATTGTTTTTGTGTCATTAATTTTTGTTTTGTTTAAAGTAAACTTTGTACAAGTAGCTATTTTGGTTCAAGCATACTAATACTACTTTTATAGCTTGGAAGTTATTGTGGAAGCTTGCTCAAGCTACTATAGCAATAAATTATTAAAATATATGAGAGTTAACCCTTTGTTTTTCTTATTTACATTGCATTTTTTAAAGGTTTACCTTCAACTAATATGAGTGCATCTTCTATTGCTAAAGCAATGGAGTTTTTTATAGCTACTATGACAAATGTCAAGGATGAAATGCATGGGATTGATGGTAGTGGCAGAAGTGTATGTTCGATGGAGTTGTTTTCTTATTGGGCTAAGTTGTCTATACTAAATTGGGCCCAATCTTGTCTAGCAGTGGCAATGAATAAGGATTTTTTAGATCTAAAAGTATTAAATTGGCTCAATTTAAATATGGGTTGTCATGAGATGCAAAAGGCTTTGGATATTTATTATAATAGGATTTTAATGAAAATACAGCCTGGGAAGAATATGGATTAGGCTTTAGTTCTAGCAAACTTGCAATGTGTTTCAAAGTTTCATAGGGCTTTTCAAATAGTTATTTATTTGCTTGGGAGGCTTCATTATATACTCATTTTGTCTCTTGACCTAAATTTTCTTTTTAGCTATTTTTGTTTGTGATGTGCTATGTAGCCAAAGAAACTACTTATCAGCTTTACAAGGAATTTTTTAATAACCTTGAACTCTCAGGTATTTCAACGCAGCAACCTATGGTCTCTGCAAATAAAATATGTCATTATCATGAGGATGAGTTTATGCGTTCATTGAAGTGTACATTGGAGACGCTACCTGAGCCATTTCCAAAATCAAAGGAATTTGTTAATTTTTCACAACATTATACTCAATGGTTTTTGGACGCTTTCCCATAAAAGACTTCCAAAGTCATCATAATTTTGTTCAATTAGAACTATCCTGGTTTAAGTAAGACCATGCAATTCAAAAACTTTATATGTTAATATTCAAATATAATCTTGATTTTCTTTTTTTTTTAATAGAAACTAAGCAGTCATTGCCCAAGATTTCTAAGTAATTTAAGAATTTAGATGCAGCACAGTTTTTGAATGGGAGGTGGAACAATGCATTAGAGGTCTTTTATGAAGATGTCCAAAAGGATATAGGTATCAATTATTGAATGCATCTCCTCATTGGCTTTATTGTCAGGTAATTGATTTTGGAGGCTAGTTTTTTCCTCACCTTTGTTTATGGTTTTTCAAATTTATCAGTTAGATATGTTATGTGGGATTGGTTTAATCTGACTACATTTTTTACTTGGGTCTTGGTTAACAATTGGTGATTTTAATCAGACTATGTACTTAAATGATAAAAAAGAAAAAGTTATGTCTATGATACAGGGTGGTAATCAATTATGATAAATAATAAATCCTTATCAATTTCTTGATATTAAACCTAATAGAGAATACAAATAATAGGTTTGGTGATGCTACTATATATGGTCTTGGTTGGATCATGTTTTGTGCAATTCTGTTTGTCTTGATCTATATCCTTTTTTAGGGTTACAGCTACTTCCTTTAACAACATCAAATCATACATCTTTGGCATTTAGTACTTTTGTATTGCTACCAGGCACTCATTTTGTTTTAAAAACTTTTAGTTTAGTTTTCCACAATGTAAAAATCTTATACAAACTATTTGGAATGAATAAGTGAATGGTTCATGTGCTTATCAAATAATTAGATAACTTAAAAGACTTAGGCAAGCTTTTCAATGTTAGAACAAAAAGCAGGTTAGAAATGTTAAACACCATATTCATGATTTTGAGGAAAAAAACTTAGGGGGAATTGAAACAATATGTAAATGAAGAGAATTTGTTAGCTTTTGAAAAGAATGTTTGGTAGGAATTAGAACTTTGGTATGATTGTAAAGAATCCTTATAAACCTAAAAAGCGAGACAAGCGTGATAAAAATACTAAATATTTTCATGGTTTGGTCAAGAGGTGCAAAGTTATTATTTTTATGAAGAATTAGAGTTAAATACCCAAAGTTAGAAATATTTACTCTGAAGGGCCTATTATCATTGTTTTAAGATAGATTACCATTAACTTTAATTAAAATCCCCTAAACCTGTTAGCATTAGGTTTAGGGGGTTTTAATTAAAATTAATGGTAATCTATCTTAAAACAATCATAATATGTTTTTTAAAGTAAATATTTCTAATGTTAAATCCTTAACTCTAATTCTTCCTTATTTTTATTATTAGATTGAAAGACTAATAGGGAAATTAGGTTCAAGATGTGCATCAAATTGAAGATCTTACTAGGGGTTATTTTTGAGAAGCGGTTAGTTGTCAGTTAGATGTGCCAATTTCTTAGGTAATGGATGAGTTATCTTAGTATGATGTTCTTATTCTAAATGATAGTTAAATTAAGATGTTATGAGTGAATGTTACAATAGTAGAAATTAAATATGTAATTTTTTTCACTAAAAGCAGATAGTGCCCCAGTGTTGGATAAGTTTTATGCTAGATTCTATCAATTTTATTAGGGTATATTGAGATAGGATAGTACTCATCTAGTTATTAATCTTTTTCATCATGGCTTTCCACTGAAGGAACTTAATAGGTCTCATATTGTTTGTTTCCTAAATATGATAATCCTATTATGAAACAACTTAAGAAATAAATAAGAGAAGATTTAGAGAAAATATAGAATAACAGAAATACTTTTCAAACTTTTTATTCATCCCTCTCAATGCAAATAAGGTGCCTATTTATAAGTATAAGTTTGTAACTCCAAAAGGTCACATTCTAAATGTAAAATAATATATCATAAAGGATGACATAAAGGTAAGAAATGAATATCTAAAGAGTTACAATTCTTGAAGCCAAAAGGTTACAATTCTTGAAGGAGATGATCATCCACATATAAAATAGAATCATAACATACCTTCAATGAATTTGTGGGTTAAGAAACTAAAGGGACATCCACCATAATTGATAAATTCATAACACTCCTCCTTGGATGTCCATTGTACAATGAGTATGTCTCATTAAAACCTTACTAGAGAAAAACCCAGTGGGAAAAAAATCTTAATGAAGGAAAAAGAGTACACCATTCCTGTATACTCTCCCTACTCACAATATTACTATAGATCATTGAGCCGATGCATTCCAATTTTATACACTAATCTTTTAAATGTTGAAGTAGGTAGTGCCTTGGTGAATAAGTCAGCTGGATTATTACTTGAACAAGTTTGTTGAACATTAATATCACCATTCTTTTAAAAGATTATCAGTGAAAAAGAATTTTTGTAAAATATACTTTGTTCTATCTCCTTTGATATTTCCTTTTTTCAATTGAGCTATACATGCTGCATTATTTTCATATAGTACAGTTGGAGTTTTCTTGCAAGAAGATAACCCACATATTTCTAAAAAATTTTGAGTCATAGATCTTAACCAAATACATTCTCAACTTGCTTTATGAATAACTATAATTTCTGTATGATTCAAAGAAGTGGCCATAAGTGTTTGTTTAGTGGAACACCATGAAACAGCTGTATTTTTACTTGTAAATATATAGCCTATTTGAGATCTAACTTTGTGTGGGTCAGATAAGTATTTAGTATCTGCATATCCTAAGAGTTCTAATCTAAATCCATTTGCATATAACAAGCCAATATTGACAATACCTCGAAGATATCAAAAAACATGTTTAACTCTAGTTTAATGTCTCCGTGTTGGAGTTGAACTAAATCTGGCTAACAAGCTTACAGCAAAAGTTATATTAGGTCTTGTATTGTTAGCAAGATACATTAATGCACCAATTGCACTAAGATATGGTACTTCATGACCAAAAAGTTTTCCATTACCATTTTGAGGTAAAAAAATATCCTTTTTCATATCAAGTGACTGAACAACCATTGGGGTACTTAATAGATGTGCTTTATCCATGTAAAACCTTTTAAGAGCTTTTTATGTGTAATTTGATTAATGTATAAAAATTCCATCTTTCAAATCCTCAATTTGTAGGCTAAGACAAAATTTCATTTTTCCAAGATCTTTCATTTCAAATTCCTTCTTTAAACAATCTACTGTCTTTGAAATTTCTTTAAGAGTTCCAATAATGTTCAAATCATCAACATATATATAATGATTGCAAATCTTGAATTTGATCATTTTATGAAAACACATGGACATATATGACCATTCTTATATTTTTCCTTTAACAAATATTCACTAAGATGATTATACCACATTTGTCCAGGTTGTTTTAGTTTATACAAAGATCTTTACAATGTAATTGAATAAAGTTCTCAGGATATTAAATTATATGCTTCAAGCATCTTAAATTCTTTTGAAATTTTCATATAAACGACATGATTAAGTAAACCATCTAAATATGCTGTAACAACATCTATAAGATGCATATCAAGTTTTTCATGCACTGCCATACTAATAAGATAACAGAATATTTTGCATCCATCACAGAAGAATAAGTAAATTCATAATCAATTTCAGGTCTCTGTGAGAACCCTTGCGTGACAAGTTATGCTTTATATTTCACAAGTTCATTTTTTCTCATTTTGTTTACGTATAATTACCCATTTTTACCCAATGGGTATCACACCTTTAGGTGTTTGGACTATAAGCCCAAAAATCTCATATTTTTCAAATGAGTTCAATTATGCTTGAATTGCATCTTTCTATTTTGGCCAATCACATCTATGTCGATACTTATTGATAGATGTAAGTTCATGATCCTCATGATTATTTATAATATTAAGTGCTACAGAGTATGTGAAAGTATTATCGACAACTATTTCCTTACGATTGAATCTTTTCCTCATAGAAACATAACTTATTGAGATCTCTTCATTTTTATCAGTTTCAGGTACTTGAACTTCTTCTAGAGTTATGTTACTTGTTATGTTTCTAGACTTTTTAGAAGTATCTATTTCTTTAATTGGCTTATTAGGAATAATTGTTCCTTTTCTTTTATGGGGATTTTTATCTTTTGAATTGATTGGTCTATCATGCTTCAGGCGTGCTTTGAACTCATTAACTATTTCACTTATAGATTGTCCTTTAAGGACTTCAATTTTTACAAGAGCATTTACAGCCGGTATATGTGACTTTGTTACTTTATTTAGTTTAGTAGATGTATTTGGTAGTTGATTTGCTATACTTTGTAAGTGGATTATGTAACACCATAATGTGTTAACCTTAATTAATCTCCATCTAAGCTTGATTCCATGAAATTCTAAAGAAAAAGAGTAAAATCATGGCAATTTGGGTTTAGATGCTCATACTTCACCTCGTGAGTCCCGTGAACCCATCAATCACATCCTCTACTTAAACTCCATTCATACAACTCATACATATTATAAAACAATCCATGAACCATGGATATGAGGCTAGAAATCAGAAAAATACAAATTCTCTCACGAGTCCAAAATTTATATTTTTGGCTCCAAATTTGAAAAATCATAATTAATTTTAAAAAAATGAGAATCAAGCAAAACATAACTTTTTAGAAATCTCTAGATGTTAAATTTATAGTAAAAATAATTCCAAACCACAATCTCAGTGTTTGGACCATGTTTGATAATAGAAAAACTCGAAAGGTTAGACTGGCTAGAGTTTCTAGTACTGATTTCTGATATGAATTTCAAAAATTCATAACTAATTTTGAAAAAATCCAATCTAGAAAAACTATACTAATTTGGAAAGATAAAGATGTTAACTAGAGGAAAAAAAATAAGTCTAGACCAGTTTAGTAGCTTTTAGACCTTGAAAATTGATGGAATAGTAGCTAAGGTCAGCTGGCATCCCTAATGTTGACATAGAACTTTAGAAAATTATTTCTCTCTCTGTAAACCTCTAATGGAGGTGCTTTTAATTGATATAGGTCACTATAAATGTCTAGTTTCTTCCTATAAAATTTCATAACCATTGGACATTGTTTGCTCTATGAGCGACAAGGCAAAATTTTTGACCCTATAAATAGTGCCATTGTCAAATTTAGAAATTTTGCTAACTTTGAAAATTCATAAAAAATTCTCTAGAGTTCCAAATAATATGAACTTTAGCTTCTCAAAAAGCTCTAAAAAAGACCTATAAGCATGCCAATTTTCAAACCAAGAAGAGTTTATTTGGTCAAATCTTGACATAACTCTTGAATTTGGCAAATTTGGCACCTTATATGGTTCAAAGTGGGTTCAAATGGCCTCATACATATTCTAGCATATCTTGGGCAAGTTCGAAAGCACTAATACAACACATATGAATTGACCAAGTGGACCAAAGCATCATTTGTCTTAATTTGACTATTCTACATGCAAGAATACATTAGCATTTGTAAGGCATCAAAGGTCTAAATCTTACATTTGCATTGATTTGGTACCAAATATGGTTTTTACATCATCTATACATGCTTTTACATTTGCTCCAATTGTTACAACTCAAAAATAATATGTACATAAGCACTTTGACTTTCCTATACATTAAAACTATACATAATTATGCAAAAGTGTCAAGAGATGGCCATTTATGCTTCATGGCCACCAGTCTTTAGCTCTTGAGCTCCATTTGGACTATATGAGATGGGAGAGGGAAAGGGGTGAGATTCATGGAATCTTAATAGCTCATACACTCATTCAAGGAAGCAATCAATGCATAAAAACATGTCAAAGCATGTAAGAAGGCATCCAGCCATTAAAAATTGTATAACACATGATTTACATTCTATGAAAATCATATTAATGCCAAGAATAATCTCTAGGGGCTTTTGGATTGGCCTCACCCTTGGTCTAGGGACTTTTGATTTAGCTTCACTCATCCATAAGACTTTTGGTTTTGTTTCACCTATTCCTAGAGACTTTTAGCTCTATCTTACCAATCACAAGGGACTTTTGGCACCACCTCACCCTTTTCGAACAATTTTCACAACCTAAAACATAAGCATATTGGCACCAATGCAACAAGGCAATATCAAATGGCATGTCTCACAATACAAGTATATACATAAGCATACAATGACCATCATACATCCAAGAATGCAATAAAAAAAAGTGAAGAGCTACCTTACAAGCCAACACAAGTCTTCCCTTTCGATTTCTCTTTTCTCTTCTTGGTCTCACAACTACAACTAGATGGAGCTTGATCTCTTTGGCCTAGACACAACACATAACATGTAATTACTCTCTTGGAATAAGCCAAAGCATTATACTTGCACTTAAGAAGCATACTTAGTCTATTGGTCCCATAATAGCTCCATTAAAGATCTAATGAAGTTTTTAAATTTTCATTTAAGGGAAAGGTACTTGGGAAACTTCCTAGGGGTCTTAGGAACTCAAATAAATACTCACAAAGGTTAAGGGATTCTTAGACAAAATTAGATTGTACAAAATGTTCAAGAGCCCCTATGTTTCCTATCTTAAAGTTCATTGGTTTTTTCTCTACTTACTTTGCATTTCCTAGCTTCCCACAGATTAATTCATGAGCTTCATGGTTGTTCTACGTTAGAACTTCCTCCTTCTCTCAAGTTGGTAGAACTAACATACACAAGAAGCAAAGAAGAAGAAGAAGCAAAGATATATAGATATCTACCTTGAATTCAAGACTTCTTCAATAGTGTTTCTCTTTGCCTTAGCCTTCCCTTTGAATTTCTACTCTCCCTCCTCTGAATTGAGCCCAAAACAGAGCTAATTCAATAACCAAAACCATAAAATGAAAGAGCAAGGAAAGAAAAACAAGATTTCAAGAAGGAAAGCTGTGAAAATCTCAAGTTTCTCTCACCTTTTCCTTGGTTTCTTTTCTTCTCCCTTGCTCCTCCTTTGTGCCCTTCTTAGATGAGCTATACCTTGGTCTTAAGCAGAGAAAATGTTAGTTAGAAGAAAATGTAACACCCCAAAATTAATTAAGGTGTTAATCATAGATTTAGGTTAATTAAGAATAATTAATATGGAATAATTGTGCAAGTTATGTGAATAAAAATTTTAAATAGATAAATTATTAATATGAGTTTGAGATTTAATTAGGTTAAAAACCTCATCTAGGCTCAAATTAAAATTAAATAGGCCATGGTTAGAGACTAATTAAGGCCCAATGATTTTAGGTACAGACCTAACCTTTTAATGTGAGACTTGACCTAAGAGAGAGCACCTAGTGATGGCCTAATCTAATTTAGTGAGATACGGGCCCAAGACCCAACTTACATAAGCTCTTATAATTAGCCCAATATCCCTAATGCAAACCTCAACTAAATGGGCTCTTGAAAACTTGACTCAATCCAATTAAAAATTTGAACTTTTTTAATTGGCCTAACAAATTAAAATCTTAGCCCAACAACTAATGGGAGCCTAATAGGTCCTTGGGCTGGTGGGTCAACCCATAACTCATTTAGAACCCAACTTAAACCCTAAAAATCATTCTAGCCACCCCCCATTCTGTAGAACCACAAGAAACACAAACACAAATTCGGAGGTCCAAAGGGGAGGCTAGAGTTAGTAGTAAAATTCCATCATTTTCCACTCCTAGATCAAGAGTCAGCCAAGGTAATAGTTATATAACTTAATCTTCTCCTCTTTGTCTTTGATTTTAACCCAATTGACTTCTCATTTAGAGCACTTTCACCTACACCTAAAATCTGAAACTTGCTATTTGATGTTTCCATGGTAAAATTTCGTAGGTTGAGGCTAGAGATGTTATTAGGTGAGTATAAACTCTTCATTTTGATGTATTTTTTATTGATTTAAGACTCCCATAGTAGATTTATAGTATGGGCCTTAATTTTGTGCGAATTTTCCTAGGGTTTAAATTGGTATTTTGATGTTTTTAGTCTAGGAAAGGCAAAACCCAAAATTAGAGGCTCTTGGTGATTGGGTAGGTTTCCCTTAGGTAACTATTGGTAATTTAATTCTTTGAGCATTGGGTTATTACCATAAATGATAAATGAGATAGTAATGAACTGATATAAAGTGATAATTTTTTGATATTGTGATTATAGGAGGATTTTGGTACTGCTGTTAGCTTCCCAACTTGTCCATAAGTAACTAGAGTTCATATTAATTCCATGCATATGTCTATTTTAATTTTGTATTTGTTGCATAATTATGATTTTGATGCTAAATGAATTGGTTAGCTATCTGTTATATGTAATTGGACCTTGTGAATCTATGGTGGAGCTGTGGTGTGACTGCCACCCATGCATGTGCTTCGATCGGGCACCGGGTTATGATCAGACCCCAAATGCACTAAGTCTTGATTGTGCTCATTAGGGAGTGGGTGTCGTGGATGAGCTTCTCTTGGTGTTATTGGCCTTTAACATGTGGAATTGTAATTGCTAGTATGGGATAGTAATCATAGATAGCCTAATTATTTCATTTACTAATATGGTTGATACATTTTCTGAGGCTTATATGAAATCATGCATATATGTGAATTAAATTGGAATATATGAATGGAATTTGCCTTGGTTATTGAGATTTACATTTCACCCTATTTCATAGGATCATACTTTCAGGTGAAGGCCCTTTGGGTAAGGATAAGGGGAAGTAAGTGGATAAAAATTCATGAGCTCTAGCCATATGTGGAGGAGGTTACACTTGGGCTGATCTAAGCAGAGTAGATGCAATTTTGTTATTCTTTTATATAGCATCATCATGTAATCATATTGCCAAGTATAGGTGTTTGTATTTTGATTACTTAGAATGTATCTATTGAGGAGTTATGCCTCATCTTAGCTTAGTATTGGATGTATGAATTTATAACATCTGATGTATGAATTTTGTTGAATTTATGATATGGTCTACTATTAGAAATGTAATCATGTGATACATTAGATGTTGATTTGAACCAGTGATGTATGGAATCTTTAATGGAATGTGTATCGAATGATAATTATTGATAGTTCACGAATTCTTGCTATTATTACTCTATGAACTTACTGATATAGGATAGTTGGAGGAGTAGAAATTAACACTTAAGTCTTGAACTAGTAATGATAGATAAGCTAGGTAAATTAGGTAAGTGAAGGCTAATAGAGCCCTACAAATTAAGATAGTTAGTCCTAGGGTGTCACTAGGGGGAGAATGGGAGTGTATGAGATAAGATTTAGATGTCATAGAATCAAAAGGTGTTTTGCTACAGCCAATAGAGGCGAAGTTTCCTAGGGAGAGTACCAAAAAGCAATTCACCGCAACGAGAAGTGGAATTAGTCACAGCAAAATGTGAGAGGCCAAACTGGAAGTCGTCCAAAAGGTAATTTATCGCGACGAAGTGGGGAATTAGCTGTGGTAAACTTTGTGAAAATGTCCCAGGTATTTCAAAGAGGAATTAGTCGTGACGAAAATGGAATTTGGTCACGGCCAATAACGAGAAGGGAGTGAGGTAGACTTCAAGAGGTCTTTTCGCTGTGGAGCCATGTAGGCTAGTTGTGGCAAAGCTCCAACTCACCGCGGCGAAACCTGTGAAGATGTAAGAGTAAACCCGAAAGCAATTAGCCACAGTGTAAAGATATTTAGCCATGGCTAATGGTCCTAAACTCTCATTCTAACCTAAAAACCTTGGTTTTTCCTATGGTAACCTCAGGGATGACTTAGAAACACTGGTAAAAGATTCTTGTGAGTTAGAATTAATAGGTAATAGAATAAAAGGCTTATAAATGAGGGTTTGTTTTTCTTATGTACATGAATGCTTGTAATTATTTGGTTGATGATTCTAATAACATTAAGGTTCAAATTCTCTTGCATTTTCCGAATGTAATTAGTTGTAATGACTTTTAACCCTGACTTATGTTATTAATGGCATATCTAAACCTTAATTATAATGATTAGAAGTTAGAATCACCATAGAAAAGAGAAGCTTCTGGGATCTTTAAGAAGCACAAATTTATTTTTTCACACTTTTTCCTGGTCAATTCTCATTATAGCAGAAAATACCCCTTGCTATGGCGAGCACTTATTAGTCCCAGGTCCCCTATTCTTGCTATGGCATGCGTTATTGCAAGAAACTCCTTAGATTTTGTATGGGATGCATAAACTCACTATAGTAGGCTGCATCCTCACTATGGTGAACTAGCACCTTCATTGTAGCTAATTGAAAACTAGCTATAGTGAACAGGTACATTCGCTATAGCTAACAGGGGCCCTAACTATAGCTAGTAGACTTAAAAAATTTTTAGAAATCTTGAATGTTACAGATTATCTTTTAAACTTTAAGTTTACATTGTTTTGTACGAGGATGAAGATATGTCAAAGTATTCCATGTAATTTCTTTGACTAGCTGCTTATCTTTGTCTCCCTTTAATGTTAGGAAAACTAACTCATCAAAATGATAATCAGTAAAATGTGCTATAAATACATCTCCTATCATTGGATTAAGATATCTTATAATAGAAGGGGAATCATATCCCATATATATTCCCAACCTTCTCTGAGGTTGCATCTTAGTATGTTGTGGTGAAACTATTGGAATATATACTGCATATCTAAAAATTTTAAGATGGGAAATATTTGGCTTCTGACCATAAGTGAATTGTAAAGGGGAATATTTATGATAATTTGTTGGTCTTATGCATATAAGTGCTGCTGCATGCAAAATTGCATGTCCCTAAGCAGAAACAGGGAGATTTGTTCTCATTAGTAAGGGTCTAGTAATTAATTGAAGTCGTTTAATAAATGATTCAGCTAAACCATTTTGTGTATGAATATAAGCTACATGATGTTCAACATTTATTTCAATTGACATGCAATAGTCATTAAAAGCTTGTGAAGAAAATTCTTCGGCATTATCAAGTCGAATAAACTTAATGGTATAATCTAAAAATTATGCTTTTAATCGAATAATTTGAGTAAGCAATCTTGCAAACGCTAGGTTGCGAGTTGATAACAAACATACATAAGACCATCTGTTAGATGTGTCTATTAATATCATAAAATATTTTAATGGTCCAAATGGTGGATAATTAGGCCTACAAATGTCACCATGTATATGTTCTAGAAAAGTTTAAGATTCAGTTTCAACTTTAGTTAGTGATGACTTAATAATTAATTTATCTTGAGAACAAGCAACACATGAGAATTCCTTAAATTGAAAAATCTTCAGATTTTTCAATGGGTGCCCATGTGAATTCTTAATAATTGTTTATATCATTATTGTTTCGAGATGCCCTAACTATCCATGCCAAATTATAAATATTTTTGAATCTATAAACTTCTAGTTTATAGTTGTATCTCAATTGTACTAATTCTTGTATAGTATAAACCAAAAGAAAAAGTTGATAATTTTTTCAGTATCTTTTTCTTATAAGAAACAATGCTTATGATATAGAGGTATTTATTATTTCCTTCACACACAGTCTCTATATAATATCCATTACAATGAATATATTTAAAACTTCAACAAATTTCTTTGAGACTTAGAAGAAAATAAAGCATTATTTATTTAGAAGAAAATAAAGCATTATTTATGATAAATCTCGTTCCTTCTAGTAATATAATAATAGCTATTCCAAATCCTTTAATTAATTTTGTACTACCAAAAATTGTAGTGATATAAAATTTACCCATGTTTATTTGAGAAAAATATTTTTTATCTTTTAAGATCGTATGAGTACTTGCACTATTTACGAGACATATATCTTCATTCATCTTTTCTAAAATTAAACAAAACAAAAGTATAAGAAACATTATAAAAACTTATACTTAAAATTTCATATAAACTTATAATTATAAAATAATTACAAATATATAAACTTATTTTAAGCATTAATATTTTCTTGTGGGTTGACAAAAAAATTTGACATATCTAAGTGTGTAGCATTTATAGGATCATTGACAAAATTATCATATAAATTAGCAAAATTGGTCACAACACCTTTCTCCTTTTCCTTCATTAATACTTGATAGAGATTAACCAGATGTTTTATTGTATGATAGGTACATAACCAATGTCCATTCATATCACAACTATAGCATGAATTTTCTGAATTCTTCACGTGCTTCTTTTATCCCCTTATGCTTCTTTGTTTTTATTCTCTTTTATTCCACTTTTAGTGGTAAGCAACATTCTTATGATAAGGATTATTATTTCTTTGTCGGGCATGTCGATGGCCTCAACCATGACCATATCCATGTCCTCATCCATTATTATTAATTATAGTCACATTCACTTCAAGGAATGGAGTAAAACTAGTTGGATGGGCTTCATGATTTTTCATTAATAGCTCATTATTTTGTTCAACCACAAGAAGGTATGAAATTAACTATGAATATTTTTCAAACCCTTTTTCTCTATATTGTTGTTGCAAGATCATATTAGAAGCATGAAAAGTAGAGAAAGTTTTTTCTAACATATCTTTTTCAGTAATTACTTCTCCGTATAATTTTAATTGAGAGCTAATATGAAACATTGTGAAGTTATACACACTAATTGATTTAAAATCTTGCAATTGTAGATGCATCCAGTCATAATGAGCATTTGGAAGAATAATAGTTTTCTCGTGGTTATACCTTTCTTTTAAACTATTTTAGAGTATAAGTGGATCTTTCACCGCAAGATATTCAAATTTTAACCTTTCATGGAGATGATGATGAAAGAAAATCATCGCCTTAGCATGATTTTGCATGAACTCATTGTTTCCTTCTTTGATGGTATTTCTAAGATCCATTGCATCAAGGTGAATTTCAGCATCTAAAATCCAAGACAAATAATTCTTGCCAAAAAGATCAAGGGCCACAAATTCAAACTTCATAAGATTTGACATAATAATTTAAATAGAAAAAACTAATAGAAAAATTAACGAGTAAGATGGAAAGATCTTACCTTTCTTGCTCAAACAATCAAAAGCAAATTCATGCTCATAACGTATTATCACACTTGAAAATATAATCGTGTGGTGCTAAACCAAAATCAAAATTAAAAGTAGTATAAGTCGCCACCAAAATTTTATTTTTTTGAAAAGGCAAAATTTTAAAAAAACTTTTTTAGTTTGAAAAATGGTCTATGCACCAAAAAATATGTTCGGGAATCGATTGTGAGTGAGGAAGGTGTTTGACCACAAAAAATTATATGTGTTTCCGCAAGTGCACGAGTCGAATCAAGTAGTTCAGTGATAAGTATAAGTATCATTCCCACGAAGAATGACTTAAATGCAATTAGGCCGTGCACAACCCACTTTCATTCACGTTAAGCAACTAATTAAGCAATTCCTGACTTAGAACTAATTTTAAAACAAAATAATTTAAAGAAACTTGGTTGGTAAAGAAAATTTAGATAAAAATCTAAGGTTTTGAAGTTATCTAGAGTCATTATTCCCTTGATGCTTATTAGAACTTAATTATTTATTCAATTGCAATTAATTACTAATAAGTACTAATTTTTATATATTTTTACCCACATTTATTATTGTTTTTAATGATTAATTTGAGCTTAAATGGATTTATTATGCAATATTTGAATTTTTGGTCAATTTTGGAAAATAAAATAATTTTGAATTAATTAGGAGAATTTTGTGATTTAAATTACTAATATTTTATTTTCCATATTTCTTTGAGGGATTAAATTTTTCCAATCTTTAAAATGTTTATTAATTTTGTGCAGATTTTTGGGCAAATGAATTGAAATTGAAAATGGATCAAAGGAAAAAAATGGAGCATAATTTTTATTATTTAGCTTAATGGCAATTTTTGTAAATAGATATTAGGTTTTATTTTGATTTCCTTTTGGGACTTAACGCAGGGAAGGCGCCGAAAAAAAAGGGAGCTACTGTTTCATTCATTTTTTTCTTCGGGGCTCTGGTTTTAGACACTGAGAGGGGAGCACGATTTTGGGGACTGTGGGATTCATTCTTCGGGTGTGGTTCTTCGCGCCAAAAAGGGAGACGCCAAAAAACTAGGAAAAGAGGTTGGACGCTGGAGCACGAAGGGGAGGCTAGCTTCATTCATTCATCTTCTGCTTCCTGGAAAACACTGCAGAGCGCCGAAAATCTGGAGAGGATTGTTACTTTCTTCTTGCCTCTGGTTCTACAGACGCAAGACCTGCAGAGAGGACGCCTGGAGCTTGAAGAGCAACTACTTCAATCTCTCATTTTCTGGCCTTCGTACTAATGCCTGGAGGACGCCTTCTCTCTCTCGCTGGACCACATTTTCTCCATTTTCTCCTTTGCTAGACTTAACACGAACAGAAGCTTGAGAGGACGCTGGAGCAAAGGAATTAGGAATTGCTTCATTCTTCTTTGGTTTTGCTAGACTCCACACATTACCCTCCCATTGAACCACCATCATCCATCTCTATCCTCCTTCATCATCTCTTCATGGCAGCAAGTTTGAAGAAGTGTAGAGGCACCAATTTCATGGAAGCTTAATTAAAGAGGGGGTGGCACCAAGGTGGAGCAAGGAGGCAAAAGGCTTGAGCTCTTGAATTAAATGGATTAAAGATCATTGAGGAGTTTATTTTTTTCTATCCTTTTCCTCTTTAAATTTCAAGAACTTAGAAATTTTTTAGTTTTAGGAGTTTCTTTGTGGATTTAATGTTGAGACTTAGTTTTAGGTTAGACAATTATTTTATCTTGGATTGTAATTGGAATTGGTGTTATTTAGGATTGAAATTATATTTTGTGGTTGCTGAAATTTTGATTTGTAGACTTTATAATGTTGATTGGATTGATGTTTGAGTTCTCTTGCATTAATTTGATTAATGTTATGATTTTAATTGCATATCTTGGTCTCCTGTGCTACTTGATTGTTGAATTAGGTAGTATAATTGCTTAATTGTTCAATTAGGTAATTAAAACCAAAAATTCCAGAATTAATTGAATCCAATTGTTGAAGGATTTGATGAGTTTAATTGGCTTAATTACTTGCTGAATTACTTGAATTAGCTAAGGGTTTCTTAGTGAAGTCAAGTGATGTGTATTTGAGTTTAGGATTTCCTATCCTTGGATTAAGCAAATTAAATTCATTGGTCTATTATTTAATCGCTTCTCTTGGTCTCAATTAATCTTTGGTGAGTGATGAGAGCTGAAATCCCTTTGCAAAACTTTGGTTGCCTCCTTGTTAGTTATTTACATTTTCACAATCATTTTTATTTCAATTTAAAGCATTCTAGTTTAATTACTTGTTTAATTTTTTTCTTTTAGTTAAAATTAAATTTCTTAATTTAAAACCCCCCATTTGCATGATATTTTAAGCATCAAATAATCACCTAAATTCAATATAACCCCTAAATTGCTCCTTGGGAAGAATGACCTAGGGTTGATCTATACTACATTAAATCAATCTTAGTTTAATTGAGTGCTTAAACGACTAAGACAACATTAATTACCACCTTGTAGGTTAAGAGATTCATAAGCTATAATCGTCCGTCAATGTAATTATAGCCCTACTCTTCCCTAAAATCTAAGTGTCCTTAGAATTAGGTTAGAGTGCATTAAATACTATAACCCTCTACAAACCAATTAAGGCAATTAGGTATATTTCTATCCCAATTACAAATTAGATAAATCTAAACTTAATCTATCCAACTCTTAGGTCCAATCAGAACTCCTTTTTCAAAGTAAATTCCAGTTACCCAAATCAAATCCAAGAGGTGGCCAATCCCTAAGTAAGCATTAAGCAAGAGAAGGATACACAAAGCTCCAATCATTACTATCAACAAGAAAAACAAAGATTTAGTTCACATCAAGTTCATAGTGCTTTGGGTAAAGAGAAGTTTAGCTATACATATCTAAATCTAACAATGAATCCTAATCAAATACATAGAGAAGATGAAGAAAAATAGAGAAAGCAAATAAAGGAATGAGAGATATGCTGAAAATTGAGCTCCCCCTTGGATTTGTTCTCTTCCTTCACTCCTCCAAACTTAATGAACCACCAAAACCACCCAAAAAATGCCTTCTAGACGTTCAGAAACCTCCTCTCTACAGAATGCCTGAAAACTTAGCTACCTCTCGCTTTTTCTATCCTCATTAATCAAAACACAGAGTTTTGATACCGATTTTAGTAGCTGTATCTTCAGATAATGCGATTGCATCTTTGCCTGGAGTTTAGGAACAATATAATGACTTCTAAATCCTCATAGATAATAATTCTAAAACAAGAAATATTTTCCATTAATGCAACATCTACTCAATCATAATTATTCACAATTAACTTCATTTCTTTCTTTCACTTTTGATTCCCTAAATTACTTAAAAATAGTAAATAAATCCCACTAAAACTTTAATGGATGACTCCCAAATTCAATCCAAGTAACTATAAGTAATACAAAATATTGGGAGTCATCACTCCCCCATACTTAGACAATTGCTTGTCCTCAAGCAAAACTCACTTATCCATACTTTCAAAACAAATAATAAAACAGCACAGTATCTCAGAACATTTAATTCTAGCTTAAAGTTCCCTTATACTTGAATCCAGCAACCTTGTGTAACTAAGAAGCTAAACAAGGGTGACTTAACTTCACAATTTACACATTTCCAATACAATTTGCAAGGCCAACCCATGCACTCATAAAATGAGAATTGAAATTCTAATCCAGAAGAGATCATCCACTTCTTTTATTTCTTTCTACAAGCATCATTTTATTCTTTTCCTTTCCTTTTTTTTATTTATTTACTATATATATATATATATATATAAAGATTTTCTTCCCTTCCTTGTCTTCTAAATCCTTTTTATGCGAATGACAACATTTGTAATGAATCCACCCGATTACTCAAAACTAAGATGACACAGTCAGGGTGCTTTGCATACTTATAGGTTCCACTATTGTTTTACGCGAGAGCTAACATTGGTGATGAAAGCCCTCAGTTACTAGGTAGCTTCCACTAGAGGAAAAAAATCTCTATCATTATTATATATATATATACATATTTAAGCATGGAGGAATATCCCTCTTCTAATCAGCAACCCTAATCCCATTATAAGAATTCATGAGCAAGACCGCAAACAAATTATATTAGAACTTAACCAATTCGATTACTTTATGCTCCTACAATTAAATCATGCAAGTTTTAACTACTTGTCACAAGAATTGCCATAAACAAATAAGAGGGAAATTAAACTCAATTAAATCTCTAAAAACACTATAGCCATCCTATTGTTTTCTCATCCATCTTCAGTCTTTAATATATAGACACAAAAACTAACTTTAGTAAACACCTCTCCCTCACACTTAAATCACACATTGTTCTCAATGTGAATAAGCATGACAATGAGTAAAGGAGGCAGAAGAGATAAGATACTGAGACTTCCTTAAAAGTACGGAGAAGAAAGAAAAGAAAGAAGAAGAGAAGCAAATATGCATTAGAACCTACCATTTGTATACAAAGAAGCCAAAAGAGATAGGTAAGCATAGATCAGTCATGTGTCAATTAGGACAATAAGACGTCCTAAATAGTCATCCATTAAGCGACAGAAAATAAAGGAAGGAAACACAAGTACAAGTATCGAACTACTAATTAACTAAGGAAACAACAAAAACAAGACAAGAGATCGAATCAAATCCTCTTGCACAAAATAGTCATCATAATGAGAATCACTCCTCCCTAGCTAAGGAGTACTCTTGTGCACTATCAGTCATGCCCACACTAGCGTCTTGGATGTAGCAAGTTTGCTCTGGGATTTTGAAACTCGAGATGGCATTTGTCGTTGTTCTGAAATAGCAATTTCCCCATCTTTCTTAGTGACTGATCTTTTTGGATGCATGGCTACAAGTGAAAAAGCATATTTGAGAACATTTATAAAAGATTTGAAACTGTTCAGCAACCCACACAAAAACACTTATTATTCAAGACTACATTGCAAAATACATGGAAACTAGAAATGTAGCATATATAGCCCGTAAATGGTGAAAGAACATCTTAGTCAGATGCATGTAAAAATGAAAGTTCAAACTTATCATGCTTATTAATATAGGAAGAATAGAGCAACCCAAATAGAGTGACTCAGACATCAATTACAGCAAGCATGATAAATTGAAGGCCGACATCAATGATAAATTGAACTAAACAAGACCAAACTATTGCAGCAATGTTCATCAAGAATATGCAAAAATTAAGGATCTTGAAGCATTTGAACAACATACAACCAAGAGTCAAAATTGTAACAGCAATTTATGCCCATTGAGTTAAAAACAAATCATGAAAAGTATTTAGCTCATAAACAAATGGCCCTCCACTTAACAATACAACCCCTAGCATGCTCAACAGTGCCTAAATTGAATGCTAAAACACCATTTAATTCCATCTACAATTCAAGTCATGAACAAAACAAACTTAAATTACAAACCATAGAATCCTACTAACACATTAAAGTAGCAAAAGAAACTAGAATAGCAACTGTATCTTTGCAGAGTTGTTGAAAAAGAAAAACAAAGAAATCATGTTGCTACCAGCAAAAAAACCAAATCTTTTCACTGGCTATGATTTGTTGAATGCATACACAGGACAAAGACAATGAGGCAGAAGAAACACCCAAAAATTTAGAAATTGAAATGCAAAACAGAGGCATCACATGTAAAGCAACAAACTAGCAACAACTTGTAAATATGAGAACAGAGCATGTGGCACAAATGGGGAAGAGGAAATGAAAGAGTCTTTGAAACCAATCCCACTTTACATAAGAATTGCCCAAATCCTAACCAGAAATTTCAGACCAACTAAACCAAATAAAAGAACAAAAGAGATGATGTAATCTTTACCAAATGAATTGCAAAACTAGCAAGCAAACCTTCATGGTAAGCATTCAGCAAATTTTGCAACCAAATGAGAGATATGACAGCAATCAAGGCCCAAATCAAGCTAGCCAATGAACAAACCAAAAAAACCATGTTTCTTTATCTTCATGCAGACACAATTAAGCTATAACATAGCAACAATTCACAATTAAATAGCTTAGTTACAATGCTACTCTAAGCAAACAATATTTTTCTCAAGCAAGCTCAAAATTCTCGAAATGGAACACCTAAGCCAGCTACATTCAACAATGTATTCTAGAAAACCAAAAATTGAACTGAAACTATAACTAAGAATAGGGCATCAGGGAACTTACCGGTTGAAGAGAAAAGAGTAAGCACAACACAATGGAATCTTGCCCCACAGAGATTCTCAAACTTAATTTTACCAGAAGAAGCGACGAGAAATAAACGACGGGAATGGTGGCGAGAATGGCGAGGAGAAAGCAACAGGGAATGAAGCGATGGGGAATGTGACGAGAATGCAACAGGGAATGCGACGAGAATGACGAGGAGAATGTGACAGGAATAGCAAGGGGAATGGAACGACGAAGAATGCGACGATGGGAAAAAATGACGAGAAGAACTAAAAGTGAAAAGAGAAAACCTAAAATTTATTTTTATTATTATTATTATTATTCTTATTATTCTTTATTAAATTATTTTTTTCACAAAAAAGAAAAGATGCAGCCACATGTTTAAGAAAAAGCTATCGCATCATGCTATTTGGGAAAATATATGGGAAGGAGGCTGCAGCATTTTTAGCTACTGCTAAAACTGAGTTTGCTATAGCTAACCCATTAAACTTAAAATATGCTGTCGTGTTCCCAAAACAATGCCACAGTATTAAGCACCTCGGGAAAATATAAGGGAAATCGACTGTAAAGATTAGTGATCACTAAAAATAGGGATGCTATCGCTAACCATGACAGAACCAGATATCAGCAATTGATTCGAATTTTTTCTTTCAAGTTTCACAAAATCTGAACAAGTCATAACCAAACCTTACTCAATTCAACTCCCTATAAATAAACCAACATGTTCCCTCATAACATATGACGAAGTCACCAACAACTTCAAACTTCAACATCATCATTAAGAAATTAAATAGGTTAAGAAATACTTCCATTTTTTATGAGATTGTTGCCCATTGAATCCTCATGCTTATCAACTAAAAGATTCTTTAGGAAGAAGATTTACTCCCTCTACAAAATAAAAACAAGCAATTAAGTCTATAGCAAACTATCTAATGAACTAAGAAATGAACAAAGCAAAAGATACTTGGGTTGCCTCCCAAGAGCGCTAAGTTTAAAGTCTTTCAGCCAGACTATCTTGACACTTCTATGAAAAATCTTAGAGCTGCACATTTGCTTTCATCCTGTCCACTGGTCCACCAAGGTAATGCTTCAAGCGTTGGCCATTTATCTTAAAAGTTTCTCCACTTTTCTCATCTTGAATTTCAATGGTACCAAAGGTAGTGGTAGACACAACCTTAAAAAGACCAGACCACCTTGATTTAAGCTTTCCTGGGAACAACCTCAAACGAGAATTATACAATAACACTAAATCACTAGGTATCCAATCCCTTTTTAAAATCTTCCTATCATGCAAAATCTTTGTCTTTTCCTTATATAACCTAGAACTCTCATAAGCTTGCAACCTGAATTCATGAAGTTCATTAAGGTCTAACAGCCTCTTCTCACTAGCATCTTTATAATCCAAATTCAACTTCTTTATGGCCCAAAAAGCTTTATACTCAAGCTCCAAAGGTAAATGACAGGCTTTACTAAAAACTAATTGATATAGAAACATACCAATTGGTGTTTTGTAAGCTGTCCTATATGCCCATAAAGTTCATCTAACTTATCAAACTAATTTTTCCTATTAACACTCACTGTTTTTTTCAAAATTCTTTTGATCTCCCTATTAGATACTTCACACAAAGGCCATTGGTCTGAGGATGGTAAGCTAAAGCCATTTTATGGTGAACTCTATATTTTTCCAGCAAAGATTTAAACAAGCGGTTATTAAAATGAGTTCCACCATCACTAATAATAGCTCTAGGGATGCCAAAACAAGAAAAAATATTTTTCTAGACAAATCGCACCACTGTTTGAGCATCATTATGTTGGCAAGCTACCACCTCAACCCACTTACTCACATACTCAACAACCACTAAGATATATTGTTGGCCTCTAGAAGAAACAAAGGGACCTATAAAATCAATTCCCCATAAATCAAACAACTCAACTTCAAAGATACCAATTTGAGGAAGTTCATGTCTTTTAGAAATATTACTGGATCTTTGACAAGCATCACAGTGAGAAACAAAAAAAATGAGAATCCTTAAATAATGTAGGCCAATAAAAACTAGATTGCAATACTTTAAAAGTAGTTTTTTGACTACTAAAATGTCCCCCAAATGGTGATGCATAACATGCAAGCAAAATATCATATTGTTCAATCTCAGGAACACACTTCCTAAGAACTTCGTCTACACATCTTTTGAACAAATAAGGCTCATCCCAAATGTAAAGCTTGACCTCACTTAAGAATATCTTCTTTTGATAATAGTTTAATTCAAAAAGGTAAAACTTCACAGACAATATAATTTGCTATATCAGCATACCAAGGTACATTTAGCCAATTAGTAGCCATAATACATTTATCAAGAAAAACATCATTCACAAGCCTATTGTCACTAACATGCTCATGATCCAACCTAGAAAGATGATTAGCCATTAGGTTTTCACTTCCTTTCCTATCAACTATATGCAAGTCAAACTCTTGAAGTAATAAAACCCACTTAATCAATCTAGGTTTGGACTCTTTCTTTCTCAACAAATATTTAATAGCAGTATGATCAGTGTGTACTACAACTCTAACTCCTAACAGATAAACTCTAAACTTTTCAAAAGCAAAAACAATAGCTAACATTTCTTTCTTAGTGGTGGAATAATTTACCTAAGCATCCACTAATGTCCTGCTGGCATAGTAGATAGGATGAAAAACTCGATCTCTCTTCTGTCCAAGAACAGCTCTTACTGCATAGTCACTTGCATCACACATGATGTCAAAAGTTAATGACCAATCTGGAGTAACTATTACAGGTGCAGTTATTAGTTTCTGTTTCAACTCTTTAAAACTTTTCAAACAATCATCATCAAAAAAGAACTTAGTACCCTTTTCTAATAGCTTGCATAAGGGCTTCGAAATTTTTGAAAAAATCCTTGATGAATCCTCTATAGAAACCCACATGCCCAAGAAAACTTCTGACTCTTTTGACATTGGTAAGAGGTGGCAACTTCTCAATCAGTGATGTCTTGGCCTGATCTACTTCCAAACCCTCCTTAGATACCTTGTGTCCTAATACTATTCCCTCCTTCACCATGAATTGGCATTTTTCCTAATTCAGAACTAAATTAGTCTCCTCACACCTTTTAAGCACCTTAGAGAGATTCTTCAAATAAACTTCAAATGAATCACTAAGGATAGAGAAATCATCTATAAAGATCTTTAAGATATCTTTAATGAAATAAAAAAAAATTGATGTCGTGCACCTTTGAAAGGTTGTTAGTGTGTTACACAACCCAAATGGCATTCTCCTGAAAGCAAACGTGCCATAGGGACAAGTAAAAGTTATTTTTTCTTAGTCTTCAAGTGCTATAAAAATTTTGTTGTACCCTGAATAACCATCCAGAAAATAAAAATATTCCTTCCCCGCTAGCCTATTGAGCATTTAGTCAATGAAGGGGAGAGGAAAATAATCTTTTCGAGTGGCTATGTTTAATTTTTGATAGTCCATGCATACTCGCCATCCAGTGATAGTTCTTATAGAAATCAATTCTTCTTTTTCATTCGCTACAACTGTAATTTCCCTTTTTTTAGGGATGCATTGTACTGGACTGACCCACGCACTAACTAAAATTGGATAAATGATTCCGACATCAAGCCACTTGATGATTTCTTTCTTGGAAACTTCTTTCATCATCAAGTTAAGCCTCCTTTGATTCTCTATAGATGGTTTATGATCTTCCTCCAATAAAATTTTATGCATCACAATGGAAGGGCTTATCCCTTTGATATCTGCAATTGTCCAACTTAAAGCCTTTTTATGACTCTTTAGCACTTCAATTAGTCTCTATTCTTGATAAGAGTCTAATGATGTAGAAATGATGACAGGAAGTGTCTTTGAATCCCCTAAATATGCATATGTCATATGCTTAGGGAGAGGTTTTAACTCCAAAATTGGGGGTTACTCAATTGAAGGCTCAAAAGATGGTACTGAATGGGAAGCTAAATCTAAAGATTCCACTTGCCAATGCTTTTTAACCTGAGTGGTTGAAAAATTAAATATTTAGGCTACCTTATAACTAGCTTCAGTCTTCTTATGCTTCACTCCCATTAATAATACTTCAATAGGCTCTTGAACTATCATTGTATTAAATTGTTCTTGAGCTAAATCATCAACCACTGAAACTCTGAGGCAATCTTCAACATCTCTAGGATATTTAAATGCTTTGTCCATGTTAAACACCACCTGCTTATCCCCCAATCTCATCACTATTTGCCCTTTCTCTACATCAATAAGAGTTCTAGCTATAGTTAAGAATGGACGGCCAACAATCAATGGATTATCTTTATCTTCTTCACAGTCTACAACAATGAAATCAGCTAGATATATGAACTCACCAACCTTCACTAAAACATCTTTAATTATATCCCTTGGATATGCTAAGCTCCGATCTGCTAATTGCAATGTTACTGTAGTAGGTCTTGCCTCACTGAGTTACAATTTCTCAAAGATAGATAATGGCATAAGATTTACACTGGCTCCAAGATCACACAAAGCTTTACCTTGAAAGTGAGTACATACCTATTTTACAAGGCACAGAGAAGTTACCTGGATCTTTGCACTTCATTGGAATCCATGGGTTGATTATTTTGCTGCACTCTTCAGTAAGTGCTACATTTCAAATTCACCAAATCTTCACTTTTTGCTCAGCATCTCTTTTAAAAACTTAACATACTTAGGCATGTACTCCAAAGCTCCTAAGAAAGGAATATTTATATGAAGTTGCTCGAACACTTCCAAAAATTTTTGATACTGCTTATCTTCCACCTTCTTTTGAAATCTTTGAGGAAATGGTAATGGAGGTATTGTCCTTGGTAATGTTTGTAGTTTTTCTCCTTATTTCTCACCCTTATCAACATCTACATGTTTTTTAACTTCTTCACTACTCACTTTTCTCTTCTTTTCAGCTAATGCATCTACATGTTCTTCTTCTATTCTTTTATCTTCACTCTTCACCTCTGTAGCAATTTCACCTTTATCATCCTCTATACAGCATTTGATGTAGGTGTATGGCTAACCACCCTTGGTGCTTGAATATTTGGCAACACTTTTCCACTTCAAAGAGTTATAGCCTCACACTCTTTCTTGCTTTCTCTTCTAGGATTAGGCATCGTATCACTTGGCAATCCCCCTTGTCTTAATGAATTCATTACTGAGGCTAATTGACCTATTTGTAACTCTAAATTTCTCAAGGAGGTGTTAACTCTAGCATTCACTTGAACTTGCTCTTTGTTTTGCTTACTTTGGATGCTAATGAATTTAGCCAAGGCATCTTCCAAATTCATCTTAGGTTCTTGAATAGGTGCATTTTGCCTCACAGGTTGAGCAAAACCTGATGGTTGAGTAGGCTTAATGCCTGAAGAAGATGCTAGTTGATTCAGTGCTGGGCCATGCTTCCAAGAAAAGTTTAGATGATTCTGCCACCCAAGATTGTAATTATTAAAGTAAGGATTCTGATTCTTTAGAAAGTTCCCCACATAGTGAACTGATTCTGAAGATGCCAAAGGAAAATAATCCACTGAGTGTAGATCTCCACGATTTTCACAAGTAATTGGAGTCACTTGAGTAGAACAGACATTCATATGCTGACTTTGTTGCACTTGAGATTCTAGCATATCAAATCTCTTGTTCATAGTGGAGAGAATAGTTGCAAGTGGAATAGATGAGTCTTCTTGAGTATTGGCAACATTAGCACTCACCTTTCTATCACCTCTTCTTTGCACATAGCTTTCAGATAATGTATCCAATGCTTGAACAATATCATCTACAGGCATTTCATCCTAACGCTCATTTAAAATAACATCTAACATTGTATCAATGTGTGGAGTTAGACACGTGCAGAAATTTTGAACAATGGCACAGTTATCATCCTATGGCTTCACCATTGGCGAAGCAAATGCTTGTACCTCTGCCATGTAGCATACAATTGTTCATTTGAAGCTTGCTTGAAGTTGATAAGCTTACGACAGGCATTTGTTATTCTATTGTTTAGAATAAAGCGAGCTCTGAACCTTGCCTCTAGCTTATCCCAAGTATCAATTGAACCCTCTAATAGAGTCAATAACCATTCCTTAGCCTTTCCTTGTAGAGAGTGGGAATAATCTAAGTCTCAGAACATCCCTTGGTACCCCATTCTGCTTGAATGAATCACACACTCCCAAAAATGACAGCATGTGACGGTTTGGATCTTCATCGGACCTCTCACCAATAAATTGTCCATTGAGTTACAACATGGAGATCATCATAGGTTTTAACTCAAAATTAGCAGCTTGAAAGTCTGGTACTACTATGCTAGATAGAGTGCCCTTCATAGTACAGCCCACAAATTCTTTTATGGATTGATTTTAATTCCCTTCCTAAGCCATTTCTTCATGTACTGAATTTTGAACTTTAAGAGGAGATTCTTCAAAGTTCAAGTTCACCATAAGATCATTAACTTTCTTTGTTGTGTGCTTCTTCTTTGCAAGGGATTGCCTCAGCATGTACCGTGGTACCTATAAAGAAGAATTCAACCAACTATATTACTTTAAACAAAAAGTCAAGGTAAATGACAGAATGAACAAAAATTCTAACTAATTAACTAACTAATGCTTAATCGAGGACTACTAAAGATTACACACTTCTAACTGAACATATAAGCCATTCCCCCACAACGGCACCAGAAAACTTGACCATGAAAAGTTATGTGTGTTTCTGCAAGTGGAGGGGTCGGATTAAGTAGTTCAATGATAAGTATGAGTATCGTTCTCACGAAGAATGACTTAAATGCAATTAGGCCGTGCACAACCCACTTCCATCCATGTTAAGCAACCAATTAAGCAATTCCTGACTTAGAACTAATTTTAAAACAAAACAATTTAAAAAAAAACTTAGTTGGTAAAGAAAATTTAGACAAAAATCCAAGGTTTTGAAGTTACCTAGAGTTACTATTCCCTTGATGCTTACTAGAACTTAATTATTTGTTCGATTATAATTAATTATCACCTTGTGGGTTAAGAGATCCATAAGCTATAATCATCCGTCGATGTAATTATAGCCCTACTCTTCCCTAAAATCTAAGTGTCCTTAGAATTAGGTTAGAGTGCATTAAATACTATAACCTTTTATAAACTAATTAAGGCAATTAGGTATATTTCTATCCTAATTACAAATTAGATAAATCTAAACTAATCTATCTAACTCTTAAGTCCAATTAGAACTCCTTTTTCAAGGTAAATTCCAATTACCCAAATCAAATCCAAGAAGTGGCCAATCCCTAAGTAAGCATTAAGCAAGAGAAGGATACACAAAGCTCCAATCATTACAATCAACAAGAAAAACAAAGATTTAGTTCACATCAAGTTCATAGTGCTCTAGGTAAAGAGAAGTTTAGCTATACATATCTAAATCTAATAATAAATCCCAATCAAATACATAGAGAAGATAAAGAAAAGCAGAGAAAGCAAACAAAGGAATGAGAGATATGCAGAAAATTGAGCTCCCCCTTAGATTCTTTCTCTTCCTTCACTCCTCCAAGCTTAATGAACCACCAAAACCACCCAAAAAATGCCTCCTAGATATTTAGAAACCTCCTCTGCCGCAAAATGTCTAAACACCTAACTGCCTCTCACTTTTTTCTATCCTCATTAATCAAAACGCAGAGTTTTGATGCCGATTTTAGCGGCCGCATCTTCAGATAATGCGATTGCATCTTTGCCTGGAGCTTAGGAATAATATAATGGCTTCTAAATTCTCATAGATAATAATTCTGAAACAAGAAATATTTTCCATTAATGCAACATCTACTCAATCATAATTATTCACAATTAACTTCATTTCTCTCTTTCACTTTTGATTCCCTAAATTACTTAAAAATAGTAAATAAATCCCACTAAAACTTTAATGGATGACTCCCAAATTCAATCCAATTAACTACAAGTAATACAAAATATTAGGAGTCATCAGTGTTAGGCATCCCACTACACCCGTTCTTGAGAATAATTATCCTAAATCAATTGTGCAAAATTACCATGGCCTTTAATCTATTTTAATTCTCCTTAACAAATCACATGCAAAATAAGAAGTAAAGAAATTAAATGAAATAAAAATAAGAATAAAAAGAAATTAAAGAAATAAAATTAAAAATAAGAAAAAAGAAATTAAATAAATAAAATTAAAAAAATATTTATTTACAAGGGCAGATTTGACCTAGGATGAAAGCCTAGAGCCTACGTACCTTTCGAGAGGGATCGAAATCCACGTAATTTGAATAGAATTGTGTTTATCAATTGGTGTTTTGTTTTTGTATTTTTGTGTTTTTTGTTTTTGTTTTCCTTTTATTTTTTATTTTTATATTTTTTGTGAAAAGAAAAAGAAAATAAAAATTACTTTTCCCTTTAACGAATAAAATGTGTTTAAAATTGGTTTATGTATTTTAATTTGCTAAAGGTAAATTTAATTTTACTTTTCTTGCATCTTCAGTTTTTCTCCTTTTTTTTCATCATTTTTTTCCTCTTATCCTTTCTTGTTTATTGTTTTTGTTTAATTTTGCCCCTCTTTTTTTTAAATGACTTTCATGATTTTTTTTCTTTTTTAATTGTTAATGACATTAAAAAGGACTTTTTTCTTTTTTCTTTAATTTTTTTATCTGATTTGATTTTGATTGTTGATTTTTGTTTTTTTTTTCAAAACACTTTTTTTTTTGGTATTTTTATAAATTATATTTTAATTTTTAATTTTATCAAATGAAAGTTAGAGGAAAATTTTAAAGTTTAAAAGAAAGGACTTTAATTAATTTTTATTTTATTATTATTATTATTTTAAATAGGAAGTTATGAAAACTCAGTTATTTAAAATTAACTTTTGAATTTGGAAAGTTTATTTTTTTTTAATCCCTTTTTTTTGTTTTTCTTTTCTTTTTTGAAAATTTTCTTTAAAGATCGATTTGATGTGAGCCGTTGAAAGGCAAAACTTATTAAAACGTAAATTTAATAACTAATAGATACCAAAGACGTTTATTGCCCTACATGATCCTTAGGTTTGCTCCTATGTGCCTAAGGAGACAAAAAATCTCACATGATAATTCTAAGAAATAAAGTTAATAAAAGACAAATATTCAACTCACTCATATGCATATAGGAAGCCTTGATTGTGTGTGTTTTGTGTTCAGTCAAATATTAGCCTATTCCAAATACACATCGTAATATCTCAAATAAATTAGGTGAAAGTAAATAACCTGTGAAACTATCTCTTTTGCCTTCTCTTTAATCATCTATCCAAGGACTTCCCATACTTTCCCTCTAGCAAACTGCATGATTAGTGAGGCTCTTCCTTTGTTCTCTTTATTCCTCTATCCAAGTCCCATATATTCTCTCCGACAATTTTCATGGTTAATAATTCAAATGCAACAAAGGAAAAGCATGGAATGAAATTAGTTCAAGGCCGAAATCCATAACCACAACAAGAAATCAGCAATCAAGTGAAAGCATAAATCTAAGTTTAATCATTAGACCAAGACTCGCATCTCAAGCAGAAATCTGAACCCATAATCAACTATAATCACAATGAACAACCAGTACCTCTATATCAAGCAGGAACCCATATCCCCAATCAACTATTGAACTCAAATTCAATTGGAGAGAATTTAACTAAAAATTTACATGAAACAATACTAATAAGCAGAAAATTGCTCACTCATACAAGCAAACTAACTGAAACTGAAAACCTAGCTAGTAATTGGTTGCGGGATTTCATCCCGCAACTAGAAGAAGATCACTTCAGGGATCACTGTGGCGTGGCTGAATATAGAGCAATCTGCCCTTACAGCGTTTGATTAGAAGTGTAACACCTTAAAATTAATTAAAGTATTAATCATGGATTTAGATTAATTAGAGATAATTAATATGGGATAAGTGGGCAAGTTTAGTGAATGGTAATTTTGAGAAATAAATCAATAATATGAGTTGAGAATTAATTGGGATAGAAACTACATCTAGGCCCAAATTAATGTAGAATATCATGAGAAAAGGCTTATAAAGGCCCAATAATTCTATATGCAAGCCCAACTCCTTATCATGAGACTTGGGCCAAGAGAGATCACCTAGTAATAGCCCAATTTGATTTAATAGAATAGGGGCCCAAGACTCAATTTATGTGAGCTAGCCCAACACACATTATACAGACCCAAATTAGATTGGCTCTTGAAATTTGGCCTAACCCAACTACAACCTTGACGCCCAACTCATGAGATTCAGCCCAACTTATGAGATAAGGCCCAACAAGTATAAAAATCTGAACCCACAAGGAATTGGGTCATGGGGTCAGCACATTCCACTTGTAGCTCTAAATTTTCTACAACCCATTCATTAAACCATGGCCCAATCACTAGAGAGGAGCCCAATCGGACCTTGGGCTGATGGGTCCGCCCATTTCTCATTAAAAACCCTAAAGGGTCAGCAACCTCCTTCCCCATTCAGCAGAAAACACAAGAGGCAAGGGAGAAAATTCGGAGGTTTAAGGGAGGCTAGGGTTCTACCAACATGGAAGCTCCATTTCTCACTTCTAGAGGATGATTTAGCCAAGGTGAATAATATATAACTTAACCCTTTCATCTTCCTCTTCATTTTAGTCCGATTAATTTCTGGGTTTGAGCATTTTCATCTTCTTCTCAAATTTGAAATTTGGTGTTGGGTGATTCCTTGTAAGATTTTTGAAGTTGGAGGTTAGAGGGGTGATTAGGTAAGCATTTTCCTTCCATTTTGTGTATTACTTTGCTGAAAAATGCCCCTAAGGATGGATTATCATAATGGGTTCGGTTATTGGGTGAGATTACAAGGAGATAATGGTGGAAAATTGAATTTTTTGGGCTTGATAACTGAAATGCGAATTTTTGGAATTTCTCATGGTGGATTTTCGGAGGCTGAGGCTATGGGTGTTGTTAAGTGAGTATCTCCTTCCCATTTTGATGCATTTTCTGTTAGTTTAAAACCCCTATAGTTGACCTATGATATGGGCTTTGGTTTTATTTGAAATTACCCAGAAATTGGATTGAACTATGGCAATTTCTGGTGTGAGAAAGTTGGAATCCGAAATTAAATTCCTTAGTAATTAGGTGAGTAACCTCTAGTCTGTCATTAGTAGTTCAACTCTTTGGATATTTGATTGTGATTAGAAATGATGATTATTACGCTTGTTATAGGCTTGGTGTGCATTTGGATTATTATGGTAGTTAGGGGAAGAGTAATTGGCTTCATTCAGGTAACTAGGCTTATCTTCCTAATTCCATGTATATGCTCATGTTAATCTGTTATTTGTTACACATGCTTGATTTTGAAATACTAAATGACTAGTTGATTACTTGATTGTTATTGTAATTGGACCTTGTGAGTCCATGGTGGAGCTGTGGTGCGGCTGCCACCCGTGCATGTGCTTCGATCGAGCACCGGGTTATGATCAAATCCCAGATGCACTGAGCCCTGGTTGTGCTCATGACAGAGTAGGTGCCGTGGACGGACCTCTCCCGGTGTTATTGGCCATTAACATGTTATGTATTACTGTTGGTATGGGACAATAGTTATTGGTAGTTTAACTAGTTCATTTGCAAATTGAATTGATGATTCTGGTATTGATGACATGAAATTGCATTGGATTGATTAACTGTATATGTATATGGAAACTGCCCTTTTGTTACTGAGATTGTATATCTCACCCTGTTGTGGGTTAACATTTTCAGAGACCGGACCTCATAGTGGCAAGGAGAAAATTAACGAGAGCTTGTTAAATAGTTTGGTAGCACATATGTTTGATAGCCTTGTCAAATTGTAATGTAACTAGTTTACAAGCTTTGTACTATTGCTGCATTGCATCATGAATTGCCAAGTGTAGGAGTTGTATTCTATTAACGTGGAATGTAATCCTATGATATGTTCTTTATAGACTTGACTATTAATGCAAGAAATATCCAATGAAAGTGTGATTGAATGACCATTGTGGGAGATTTATAATTTGCTGACATAAAGTCCTATGGATGAGTAGGGAAATTCACATCTAAATGCTAAATGGGTAATGGTAGAATAGCTAGGTAAATAAGGTAGATAAGTACCATTAGAGCCATATAATATAAGGGTAAGTGGTCCTAGGGTGTCCCTAAGAAGAGAACTGGAGTGTAGGGGACGAAATGTAGGAGATATAGCTACAGGAGGGAGTCACGCCACGGCTATGAAGGTCTCGCTCGGCCTAAAGAGTGACAGTGGCGAGGGACGCCGCGGCTTGAGAAATCTCGCTACAACGCAGAGCGAAAAAAATCACCCCGGAGGGTGACAGAATGAAACCTCGCTGCGACGCGATAGGTTCCATTGCGGCGCGAGTCGGGGAAATTGGTTGAGGAGAATACAATAGCAAAACTCGCCGCGGCGCCACGTAGGCTGGCTGCGACGAAAGTCAAGAAAGTTACCCAGTGATTCCCGAGAGCAACTTAGCCACGGCGCAAAAGGTTTGGGCCGCGGTGCAAGGTTAAAAACTTAGTTTTTGAGCTCCAGGACCTAACTTAGCTGCGGCGGGAAGGTTCCAAGTCGCAGTGGAGGTCCCCAAACTCCCACCTTTGACCTAGAAACCCTAATTTCTTTAATGCTAATACTAGGAAATGATATAGAAACACTTGTGGGAGGTTCTTGTGTGTAGAAATCGATGCATAGATGAATCACAAACCTTTAATGATGGTACAAACCTTTTTTCTACATGTTCCCATTTATGGTTGTTTAATTGATGGCCCTAATAACATCATGGTTCAAATTTCCCTATATTTTCTTAATGTAATTGATTGTAATGACTCCAAACCTTGATCTTTAATTATTAAATGTGTATTTAACTATAGTTACTGATATTAGAAGTTAGGGTCGTCACAGTTGGTATCAGAGCAATGGTTCAGGACAACCGTTCTAATTTAAATTATATAACTAGAAGCTTGGCAATCATGATGCATATTTGGCATGGTATTAGCTCATGAGAATAGCTAATTAGGCAAACATATAATTGATGTGCTTTATGTGCTGGAAAGAAGTATAGAGGAATGATGAGATAAGGCTTGTAATACTTGATTGAAATGACTGTTTCTTGAATTTTATTCAGAGCATCACCTATCACAATAAGTATACCTTGGAGAATAATAGAGTATAGTTAGATTTTACCTCATAACACTTTAGTAATGCTAATTTTGAAACTTGAGATTGTTAATGCCAATGAAAAGATTAGAATTTTACCCTTCTTTCATTCGGAGATTGGGTTATTAGTCTCAATCTAGATAGATAACTGGTTGAGGCTTGTTGCCAACTGGCTACGTAATAGATGCACCAATCACTCGCTATGAGGCACCAGTTGATTGAATGAATGAGACCAAGTAACTGATAAGGATGATGAACAAGGCTACTAATAGAGCTTATGACCGGTTGACCGTCATGTATTAAGCAAGTCAATTGGGTATGGCCGACCAATTGACTGGCCTATCGAAGTAGTCAACTGATCACAATAAGAGTAGCAATTATTTACCTAAGTAAAATTCTAAACTTTCCAAGGGGCATCTAGAGTGATGTTGAGAACTTAAAAGGCAATGGTACAGAGTAAAACACTTAACCAGTTATAAGAACTTTACGAAAGGGGTAAGATGTAGACCTTACTTGCAATCAAGAAATTGATAGTGGGACTAGTGTGTAGTAAATAAGTGTGATTGATTAAATATATGAAGTGATGCACAATCCATAATGAGTTAGGATTATGTAGACTTCAAAGGGTCCCCAAGGTTGAAGCTTTATAGGTATAAAGATCCTAACCCACTTGCTTAGTCCCAGTTAATAAAGAATACAATTACTCGATCCTAGCTACCACAATTTGGGCCTAATAAATAAGGGCGATAAGAGCTAAAGAATGTTTCAAATAGTTTTATTCAAACTATTAGAGTGAGTAAGCCATCTTTAGTTAATGATGATAAGAAACAGGGTAAGAAAACCTTAGGATTGTCGAATCCATTTCTAAATGTGTATAATGACTTTAAAGCAAGAGATTAAGGGAGATGATGTTCTGGAAGGAATCTTAAGAGCTTTGAGGCTCCTCCCTTAGTGTACTATGGCAAAAAAAAAAAGAAGAGATTATGATAACAAGAAAGATAACCCTTTAGCGTGATAAAGGTGAGGTGCACCGGCACGGGGTGCTTGTGTATGTTATCTCTTGTGTAATTTAGTTTACTTATGCTATGTGTGTGACATGCATTTGGGTGGTGGTTAGATGCACTTTATGTACATGATACACTCGGGGAGTGTAAGATAAGATTCTACAGCACTCTGGTGCTAGAGGCACGTGGGACGTGCTCATTTATCGGCACTTCGGTGCTAAGGGCATGCGGGGCATGTCACTCATCATATGATTTGATGAATTTTGACCACCAAATTGGCGTCAAACTAGGCTAAGTAGACTTTCTTCCTAAAAGGTAAAGAGGAGATCTTTATGGTAAAGACCCACCTAAAATGAGAATAAAATTGTACCTGTATAGGTACAAGTAGTTGAGATATAGTCATCACGGGGTGATGAGCATGTGTATGGCCACAAAAAAGCATTGTCTGCTAATATTAAAAAGGCAAACCCTAATTCCACCACTAGTAATTTTATTGTCATGTATCACGTGTGGCGTGATTAAGGGGGTGGAGGCAACATTGGGAGTTCGAGATGGACTAATGATTGCTGTAGTAGTAAAACTCCCTAATCTTGAAAGAGAACTCCCTAATCTAGGATGATAACTCGGGGAAATGAATGAGAGGTGGCAGCAATGCAATTAACTTATGATATTATAATAAAACCTTAGTGTAATGATTGACGAGGAAGGGTGAAACACTAGTGGTAAATGACACTTGAGTTCTCTCACTGGAAATCCCTACATGATCTGTTGATAATTAAGGAATGTTTAATAATGAAAAGACTCACTGAGTCTCCTTATTATGTTAATTTAACTCCCAAAGGTCAGGCATGAAATTGAGGCCTAAAAACTTTTAGGGGAGTGAAAGAGTTAGTTGGGGTTGGCATAGGCCATTGTGTAAGGATGAAAACTATCATACCATCTCATATTGTATGCTATAACATATGGTCAAAAGACCTTCTACTTGCAGTTAAAGAACCTTATTGACAAGGTCTCAGATTTTACATTAATGAATATAAGATCTTGTTGATAGGATCTTAAACCTTGTTGACAAGATATTATTTCATTACTCTTTGGGGAATTATGAGGAATTTCCCAACTAGAAACAAAAAAAAGTGGTAAAAAAAAAAGGGTGTGTGCTAGTTGAAGAATAACTATACTTGTATGAAAATATCTTAGTTGGGGGTAGAAGATACGAAAACGCAGCCCTTTCGGACTATATAATGACATAAAACCCAAAGAGATGTTTAGTGACATCAAATGAGTATAGATGCCATTAGGTTGACTACTAAGGCTTGTAGCAACTGAGAATTAAAATGAGACATTAGGATCTATTGATCATGGTAATCTTTAGAGTCACATGTATGTAATTGCGGTAATGCCTTTGCAAGTGCAAAAAAAAAAAAAAAGGAGAGAGAGGGAAGAGATCTATTAAGGATTTTCCTATGTTGGTTACCCCTGAGGGGAGGTGATCACCATCATCAGGAGCCAACAAGAAAATTCTTAATGTTGTGGGCAAGCGATGGAAATTATGTTATCTAATAAACCACTCACTAAAAGTATGACTTGTAAGATTTAAAGAAATTCATTCCTAAGTCCTACCGGATTACCTTGATGCTCTGGACAAGGTATTCTCACCCTTTAGATTAGGTCTTATTAGAAAATATAATCTAGACCTGGAATATCATGTTTATTTTTCACCTAATAGATTATGTTTGATTTCGACTATGTAGAAGGTGAACCTAAAGTGTTTAGGTGCCTTCAAGAGATTAGTTGTGAGATCAAACTTTACATTAGTTTTAACCCTCAGGAATCTCAACAAATGAGAAGGAGTAATCTTAGGCACTAATTGGAAATGAAAGGGGAATTCTATTCGTCTAATGGAAATAATGAACTGTCTACTAATGGACAATAAATGAGGATAATGCGTGCAATAATTTATGAGATAGTTGAATGTGAGACTTGAAAACTTAAACTAAATGAACTTGTAAGAGGTGAAACCCATTTTGGTTAAGAAGGTGGGGGTAATCTAAGTGAAGGACAAATAGAACTTCATGATGAAATAAGGTCACTTACCTATATTGCTATTAGCGGAATAAATACTAAAACGACTGACTAAGTGGAATTCCTTATAGTTCGTGGCATCAACTATTAGGGAAAGTTAAGTTAAAGTATCTAGGAGTTATCTCTTAAATGGATTGAGAGTTAAGAAGGAAAGGAAGTTAACAAAAACATTTAATGATCGACTATTGGAACAAAAAAAAAATAAGGGAGGAGAGAAAGAGGAAGAAGAAAAAAAAAGGGGGGAAGAAAAATATAAAACAGAACTAAACAAAAGCTATGAAGGGAGAGAAAATTGGGATTTATTTGAGCTAGGTGTCTAAAGCTTGCTATAAGATGATCAAGTGTAGCTTGGTCTGGATCTCCTTAGTTGTGAACAAAGAAAGAATATGGACTATTCGGGTTGGCATGTCATTTGACGTAGGTTAACTAGAGAGAATAGAATTGTGGTTATCAAGTGAAGTGATAACGTGACAAGAGCACCCTCCCCAGGGAAGTAGTAAGAAGGGACTAGTCTCTGGTAAGACTATCTGAGTTATCAAGGAGGAGTTTATGAAGATGAATTGTCCAACATCAATTGGATAAGGTATAACATATTTTGAGGACAAAATTTCTAAAAGGAGGGAAGAATGTAACACCCTAAAATTAATTAAGGTGTTAATCATAGATTTAGATTAATTAGGGATAATTAATATGGGATAAGTGGGCAAGTTTAGTGAATAGTAATTTTGAGAAATAAATCAATAATATGAGTTGAGAATTAATTGGGATAGAAACTACATCTAGGCCCAAATTAATGTAGGATATCATGAGAAAAGGCTTATAAAGGCCCAATAATTCTATGTGCAAGCCCAACTCCTTATCATGAACTTGGGCCAAGAGAGATCACCTAACAATAGCCCAATTTGATTTAGTATAATAGGGGCCCAAGACCCAATTTATGTGAGCTGGCCCAACACACATTATGCAGACCCAAATTAGATTGGTTCTTGAAATTTGGCCTAACCCAATTACAACCCTGACGCCCAACTCATGAGATTCAGCCCAACTTATGAGATAAGGCCTAACAAGTATAAAAATCTGAACCCACAAGGAATTGGGCCATGGGGTTAGCACATTCCACTTGTAGCTCTAAATTTTCTGCAACCCATTCATTAAACCATGGCCCAATCACTAGAGACGAGCCCAATTGGACCTTGGGCTGATGGGTCAACCCATTTCTCATTAAAAACCCTAAAGGGTCAGCAACCTCCTTCCCCATTCAGCAGAAAACACAAGAGGCAAGGGAGAAAATTCGGAGGTTTAAGGGAAACTAGGGTTCTACCAACATGGAAGCTCCATTTCTCACTTCTAGAAGATGATTTAGCCAAGGTGAGTTATATATAACTTAACCCTTTCATCCTCCCCTTCATTTTGGTCCAATTAATTTCTGGGTTTGAGCATTTTTATCTTCTTCTCAAATCTGAAATTTGGTGTTAGGTGATTCCTTGCAAGATTTTTGGAGTTGGAGGTTAGAGGGGTGATTAGGTAAGCATTTTCCTTCTATTTTGTGTATTACTTTGCTGGAAAATGCCCCTAAGGATGGATTATCATAATGGGTTCGGTTATTGGGTGAGATTACAAGGAGATAATGGTGGAAAACTGAATTTTCTGGGCTTGATGACTGAAATGCGAATTTTTGGAATTTCCCATGGTGGATTTTTGGAGGTTGAGGCTATGGGTGTTGTTAAGTGAGTATCTCCTTCCCATTTTGATGCATTTTCTGTTAGTTTAAAACCCCTATAGTTGACTTATGATATGGGCTTTGGTTTCATTTGAAATTACCCAGAAATTAGAGTGAACTATGGCAATTTCTGGTGTGAGAAAGTTGGAATCCGAAATTAAATTCCTTAGTAATTAGGTGAATAACCTCTAGTCTGTCATTAGTAGTTCAACTCTTTGGATATTTGATTATGATTAGAAATGATAATTATTATGCTTGTTATAGGCTTGGTGTGCATTTGGATTATTATGGTAGCTAGGGGAAGAGTAATTGGCTTCATTCAGGTAACTAGGCTTATCTTCCTAATTCCATGTATATGCTCATGTTAATCTGCTATTTGTTACATATGCTTGATTTTGAAATGCTAAATGATTAGTTGATTACTTGATTGTTATTGTAATTGGACCTTGTGAGTCCATGGTGGAGCTGTGGTGCGGCTGCCACCTGTGCATGTGCTTCGATCGAGCACCGTGTTATGATCAAACCCCAGATGCACTGAGCCCTAGTTGTACTCATGACGGAGTAGGTGCCGTGGACGGATCTCTCCTGGTGTTATTGGCCATTAACATGTTATGTATTACTATTGGTATAGGACAGTAGTTATTGGTAGTTCAACTAGTTCATTTGCAAATTGAATTGATGATTCTGGTATTGATGAAATGAAATTGCATTGGATTGATTAACTGTACATGTATATGGAAATTGCCCTTTTGTTACTGAGATTGTATAGCTCACCCCGTTGTGGGTTAACATTTTCAAGGATCGGACCTCATAGTGGCAAGGAGAAAATTAACGAGAGCTTGTTAAATGGTTTGGTAGCACATAGGTTTGATAGCCTTGTCAAATTGTAATGTAACTAGTTTACAAGCTTTGTACTATTGCTGCATTGCATCATGAATTGCCAAGTGTAGGAGTTGTATTCTATTAACGTGGAATATAATCCTATGATATGTTCTTTATAGACTTGACTATTAATGCAAGAAATATCCAATGAAAGTGTGATTGAATGACCATTGTGGGAGATTTATAATTTGTTGACATAAAGTCTCATGGATGAGTAGGGAAATCCACATTTAAATGCTAAATGGGTAATGGTAGAATAGCTAGGTAAATAAGGTAGATAAGTACTATTAGAGCCATATAATATGAGGGTAAGTGGTCCTAAGGTGTCCCTAAGAAGAGAACTGGAGTGTAGGGGATGAAATGTAGGAGATATAGCTACAGGAGGGAGTCACGCTGCGGCTAGGAAGGTCTCACTGCGGCCTAAAGAGTGACAGTGGCGAGGGACGCTGCGGCTTGAGAAATCTCACCGTGGCACAGAGCGAAAAAAATCACCCAGGAGGGTGACATAATGAAACCTTGCTGCGGCGCGAGTCAGGGAAATTGGTTAAGGAGAATACAGTAGCAAAACTCGCCGCGACGCCATGTAGGCTGGCCGCGACGAAAGTCAAGAAAATTATCCAGTGATTCGCGTGAGCAACTTAGCCACGGCGCAAAAGGTCTGGGCTGCAGCGCAAGGTTAAAAACTTAGTTTTTGAGCTCCAGGACCTAACTTAGCTGCGGCAGGAAGGTTCCAGGTCGCGGCGGAGGTCCCCAAACTCCCACCTTTGACCTAGAAACCCTAATTTCTTTAATACTAATGCTAGGAAATGATATAGGAACACTTGTGGGAGGTTCTTGTGTGTAGAAATCGATACATAGATGAATCACAAACCTTTAATGATGGTACAAACCTTTTTTCTACATGTTCCCATTTATGGTTGTTTAATTGATGGTCCTAATAACATCATGGTTCAAATTTCCCTATATTTTCTTAATGTAATTGATTGTAATGACTCCAAACCTTGATCTTTAATTATTAAATGTGTATTTAACTATAGTTACCGATATTAGAAGTTAGGGTCGTCATAAGAAGATTATTTAGAACTTCAGAAGATGGTCAAGGTTATCAGACGCCCCTACACTTATGACATGCATTTGATCTTAAAAATTTTATACTTCCAACTTAGTTCAATTAGATATATTCCAAGTGATTGCAATATCATTTTACTCCCAATTTGACACACGTAAACTCAAAGTGGTGACACTCTAATCCTAAAATTCAGCTTTAGGAAAACAAGGTCATCAAGAACAATTAGATCCCCCAAATTTAGCCTCAAGACAAAATAACTCCATAACCCCTCAGCCTCAAATTTGTTCCCATAATATGCCCATAAATGAATGACAGAACACTAGTAGAACACACTTACATAGAAAATAATACCAATATTATAAACAAACAAAAAAAGCTTGCATCATATGGACAAAGCTTAATGATGTACAGAGTCTTTAAAAATTGTCACTCAGTAGCATTTAATTCATTAGCCTCACACAAAAGAGGTAAAATGCACCCTATCTCCTTAAGGATCATGAAAAGTAGTATGCAAAAAGGGACTTCCTATTTGCATTCATATGAAACCCATTTATTCAGTAAAGAATGTAGTTGTGGGTTCGTTCCAAAAATGAAAACCAAGGGCAGAAAATCCAACATAACAATAGCATACTCTCATATAAGCTCTTTTTTTTTTTAAAGAAAAATATATTAAACCAAATTAAAAAATCATAAACCATGACTATCCTGAATTTGGGTCTGAAATTGACAAACTTTGAAGTTCGATCATCCCATTCACGAGTATATTACAATTTTTTGAGTGAAGTCAAAATCAAAGGGGGAGTTCAAAACATGGCAACCAAATATCTAATAATAGAATAAGGTTGAACTCTAAAATTAACGCGGTAGAACTAAAACTCAACAAATAGAATAGACCCAGTATGCAACCTCCAGCAACTAGCAAACTAGACTGTGAGTAAAAATCAACAAAATACCTCTATGTATCTCTAAGTGAGTTTTGATTTTTTCTTCCTCCTCTCCAATCTTATTATCTCTTAATCACTCCCTTTTTCGTATTCCAGTCTCAGGGTCTCTTTTTTTTTTTTCAATCTCAAACCCCTTCTCGTTTTCTCACTGCCTCTCCCCTCAGGCTCTCCCCTGATCTCTCACTCTCTGTTTTCTCGTCTTAGAATCTTTTTTTCATATCAGAAAATCCTTTTCCTATTTTCTCGTTCTCCCCGTTTCTCCCTCAATTCGCCCCTTCCTCCTCTCTTTTTTTTTTGGATCTCTCCTTTCTTTTTAGGATCGATCCTCCTCCTTTCTTTCTAATTTGCGACCCCCCTTTATACCCATAGCTTGCCTCTGCCTCACCTATTTCTCTGGTGGTGAGATGGACCTAAAGGGAAGTCCACGCCTTGGGCCCCTCTCTGCAAATCGCCCCTTGGATCTTCTAAGACACTATAGTTCGCTCACTTTCCCTTTTTGTGTTTCTCCCTGTGCTTCGTTCTTGCCTCTACTGATGGTAAGGACCGAAAGGATGAAAGACTCTGGGAGGCTCAGGGCCAAAACGCAGAACCCTATGTTTTGACATCCCATTCACTAGTTTTTTTTTGTTGGGCCAACATGTTTAGAGGAAGTGGGCTGGAGCTATCTTCTTTTCCTTGTTATTTGAGTTGGAGGTTTTTTTTTTTGGCTTGCTATATTTTGTCTTTTTTTTTTTTTGGTTCTTTTGATTTTGTTTTATTTTGATTATTATTATTTTTTATTATTATTTTTACTTCATTTTCTTTTTTAGCTTAGAGCTGATGGATCGAATTTAGGAGGGTTGGGCTATAGGTTCCTCTTTAATTTGGGCTACTTTTCTTTTGATTTTTATTGGTCTAAATTTTTTTAAAAAATATAGGATTGATGGGCTTGAATTGACAAACAAAATAATTAGGCTTTTTATTTTTAAGTTGTTTTCTTTTGTTTTTGTTTTTAAATTTGATTTTCAATTTTTAGTTTTCTTTTGTTTTCTTCTTTTTTTTTCTAATTTGGGCTTCAGGAAAAAAAGTCTAATACTTTTTTTTAGTAACTTTTCCTTATTTTTCTTTTTTTTTTCATTTTTTTACTAATTTGATTTTGTTATTATTTTTGAAGTTTTTCTGGACAAAATACGGTGTTCACACGTATTATGAAATAGCTTAAGAGATAAAGAAGAGAGGATTTAAAGAAAATATAAAATGAGAGAAATGCTTCTCAAACTTTTTATTTATCCTTCTCAATGTAAATGAAGTGCCTATTTATAGGTACAAATTTGTAACTCCAAAAGATTACATCCTAAATGTAAAATAATATACTATAAAGGATGATATAAAGGTAAGAAATGAATATCCAAAGAGTTACAATTTTTGAAGCTAAAGAGTTGCAATTCTTGAAGCCAAAGGGTTACAATTCTTGAAGGAAATGATCATTCACATAAAGAATGGAATCATAACATACCTTCAATAAATTTAGGGGTTAAGAAACTTTAGGGACATCCACCATAATGGATAGATTCATAATAAATCCTAAGTCTTTGAAGGATTATAAGCCTATTAATATGTATAAAGTTATCTATAAATTGATTTTGATGGTAATTTCTACTCTTCTGAAAGAGGTTTTTGTCTAAGTTATTGCACCAAATCAAAGTGCTTTCCTTCTTGGTAGATTAATTTCATATAATATCATCATGGCATTTGAGTTATTACATAAGTAGCAGCAAACCAAAAGGAACAAAGTGGTTTGTGTGCATACAAATTGGATATTGCTAAGGCTTATGATAAGATTTCATGGGCTTTTTCGGAAGAAGTTATATATAAAATAAGGTTTCTATCACATTGGATGAATATCATTATGCAATGTGTGAGTATAGTTTCTCATCAAGTCATTGTGAATGGGACTCCAATAAGAAAGTTTCATTCTTAGGAAGGGCTGTGACAAAATGATCCTTTATCTCTATATTTATTTATTTTATGTGCAAACATTTTATCATGTATGATGTTTAAGGCGAAGCAATTAAATAAGTGGAAAGGTATGAAATTAACTTGTTCATCAAGTCTGATTTCAAACTTAATGTATGTAAATGATATTGTGTTACTTTTTAAAGCAATAAAATCTATCTGCCACAACATGAGTGATATTCTTTCAACTCATAATAGGTTATCAAGACAATGTGTGAATCTAGTGAAATCTTTAATGGTGTTTAGTTCATATGTCCCTTATCAAGTTAAGAAATCATTATTAAGGATGTTTAGTGTTAAATTTGCTTCTCATTTAGAGAAATACATGGGCACTCAAGTTGATATAGGGAGACATAAAATTGAGTTATATAGGGAGGTTGTTGACAAAATTGAGGGGACATTTCAAGCTTGGAAATTAATATTGTTATCACAAGGAGGACGGTTAACCTTTATTAAGTCAATTTTAAGCTCTACATGTTGTATTCGTTGTCTTGTTTTGAGCTCTTGAAGAAGTATTGTTATGAAATTGATATGAAGATTGATGGTTTTTCTAGAGTTTCCTTGCTAACAAGTCAAGAATACATTTATTGGATTAGTCAAAAGTTTGTGACCCTATCAATTTGAGATGTCTTAGTTCTCAGTAAACATATTTATTTAATAAAGCTCTTTTGACAAAGCATGTTTGGTGTGTTAAAATATTCTGCTTATGTTATGAGACCCAAATATTTCCCTATTGATTCGAATGGTTGATTGTTTTATCAGTCAGCATCATCTTAGATTTAGAAGGGGATTTAAAAGTCGGGAGATTTGATTTGTAATAATCTTTAATTGACAGTGAGGAAGGGTCAAAATATTTCGCTACCTAGCCAACTTTGGTGGCAAGTGTAATCAGGTAATTCATCTTCTTTTAAGAAAGTAAGTGACTTTACTCTACATGGTATGGGTAAGTGGAATGTGCAACACTTAAAGTAGATTTACTCTTTGGATCAAGTGTGGCAAATTATTAAATTACTAATTTCTATAACGAGTGAAGCAAATTCTATAGTTTAGATTGGTAATTTATCTAGTCAGTACAAAGTGGCTTACAGGTATTGGTGTTTAATGTGGAATTTTTTGGGACAACAATCATTTGTCTTTTAGGTTTGGGATAAGCTTTGAAAATTACAATTACCATTGAAGGAAATTGTGTTTTTAGCAATTGTTAAGTAACTCTTTATCGGATATCGTTTATCTAGAGTCATTAGATGCCAATTAATGAGTATTGTCCTTTCTTTCATGAGCATGATGAATCGGTTAATCATATGTTTATTGCATGTAGCTTTGCAAGAGCCATTTGGTTTGGGATTTTCAGCATTAGGATTAATAATGCAAAAATGGTATAGAGTCATGAATGGATACATCAAAGGACTAACAAGTCTTTTTTAGGTATATCACAAGGTGCAAAAGAGAAAGTGAAAACCTATGTTTCTTTGTATGTCATTTGGATGTGTAAGAATTATCTAGTGTTTGATAATATTGACTATACTCCTAGGGATGCAATTAAGTTAATTAATCAATTAGGTTGTCAGTATTATTTCGTAAGCTCCCGATAACAATGTAAAAAGTTACAAGAAAAGTGGCTTGTTATCAGGGTGGAAAATTTCAACATAATTGTCGACATAATTTTCATATATGTAGACAAGGGGTTGTCTTAACAAAACCAAACATAAGGTCTTTATATCAATTTAGTTTGGCAGGATGGTTATTCAAAAATGGTATTGAGTGGATAGGTATCATCATTAGAAAATAAGAGTTCTATTTGAAGCTCTTCATCATAGTGTGAAATTTGAGACTCAATAACAAATAATTGAGACTTTGTATTAGTTTCTAGTGCAAATTTGATGTTTTTCTAAATTTGAATGTTGGATTCTTCAGGGACATCAATAGTTGCTCATGGATCAACAAACATTATATAAAGATATTCTAGTATTGCTAGATAGGTTTTTAGGTCAGAGCATGTGCATTTGGATATTACCTCATTTTTTAATTTGTTTGTCTAGTATCTTAAAGTCTATATGTTTTCTTTATTGTATTCCAAAAAACTTATATATTATATTACAAAAAAATGTTAGTTAGCTTTTTGGGGGGCAAAAGCAACTTTATCAAGCTAGACCATTGAAGAAAGGTTAATGTGCTTATAAAATAGATATTGTCAAAGCTTATGATAAACTTTCTTGAAATTTGTTACAAGCTGTGTTATTGGTCATGAGTTTTCTAATTGATTGGATTTTAACAATAATTTAATGTGTACTGATTGATAGCAAATAGGTCTTAGTAAATGGCCATTCTATTGATCCTTTTCTATTAAAACAAGGGTTGTAGTAAGGGAATCCAATATCTCCTATTTATTTATTTATTTTATGTGCTAATATTTTATCCTATATGATTACCAAGGTTAAGCATATTATACAATGGAAGGGCATTAAAATTAGTTGGCAATCAGAGCTAATTACTCATTCAATGTGTGTTGATAATACACTATTATTCTTTAAGGCTTCATCCTAGGCATGTAATATTGTACGTGAAATCCTTTAACAATATAGTCACTTTTTTGAATAGGTAATTAATTTGTCAAAATTAGAGGCTTTTTTTAGTTTAAATATTTTTCATAAGTTGAAAAAGTCTAGGTATTTTTTGTGCTAAGTATAAATAATCTCAATTAGCAAAATCCCTAGGTACTTAGGTTGATATTGATTAAAATCAATCATCAATTTATGGTGAGCTTATAGACATGGTAAATAGCAATCTTTAAGCTTGGAAGTCGATGTTATAATTACTAGTTTCATAGATGACATTTATTAACATTGCTTTAAATTCAATTTTAGTGTATCCATTATCATGTTTTGAGTTGCCTTAAAAATATTTCTTACAAATTGATATGAAAGTCACATTTTTTCAAAAATTATTCACATGATTGCCCAAAGGTGAATTTGTTAAAGTGGAATGTGTTTTGTAGGTCTTAGGATATGGGAGGCAAGGGTTTTAGGCAAACCCATCTTCTTAATTAGGAATTGTTGGTCCAACATACTTGATGGATTATTTCTCCTTTTCTAAAAGTCATCCACTCACTTTGAGAGAAACAAATTGAGCACCCAAGCAAAAAATGCAGCAACCTAGAAGAAGCAACAATCATACCTTAAAACTTTGATTTGTCTTCAACTGAAGCTTCAATGTAGGGATTAGAGCTATTAGCAATGATAGGTAAGCAACCTCTTTAAACAATAGGATAAATGATGGAAGAAGAGTGGTGGAGAAGTAATGTAATGCCAGGTACATTGTAAAAACACCAAAACGTGCCGGTTTGAAAAGCAACTCCCCTGAGATGAGTAATTCAAGGCCAAATAAAATTTGGATAAAATTTTAAATAATAGAAAATGAGGATTTGAACCTTGAGTTGCCCAAAAATTGGGGCCAAAGTAATTCAAAAAATTTGCCTAAATGCCAGTGGCATTTTTGTAAATAAGTGTAATTTTGGAAAAACACCAAGGAGGGCATTTTAAATGAAAATTTTAAGTTGCTCAAGGTTTTTAGAGTCCCCAAAAATCATGGGAAGCCTCGGGACCGGTAAAGCCCCTTTGGTGTACTCTTTCCGACGTCGATTGACCCAAACTTTGACTGGTTTATTCGAGAAGGTTTTAGCTCCAATTTGAGTGATTTCAAAAGTATTTTATTAAATTAGAAATCTAAATTTTATGATAGAAAAGATGGTTCTCAAAAAGGAGCTAAAACAAAGCTAAACCGGAAATGCCATTATGGAAGGGCAAAAATGAAAACAAATTGCATAAAGAAGCTTCTAAATGCTCCTTTTAACTCCATGTTCAGCCTCCCCCTCTCTAAACCAACTTTCTTCTGCCTAAATCTTAGAAAAGGAGCTGCTCTCTTAGGCGCACCAAGAGAGGGAATTTTAGAGGAAGAAAAGCGAAGGAAAGGTGAGAAAGTGTAAGATTTTGCTACTTTTCTTCTTGAAACTTCATCTTCCCCCTTCTTGCTTCATCTTTCCATGGTTTTAATGCACTTTTTGCTGCTGATTTGGGGTCAAACCAGAGGAGAGAAATTCAAAATTCAAGGAGGAGGAAGAGGGAAGAAGAAGGGCTCTCTAAGGAAGCTTGATTTCAAGGTAGTTTCTCTTCCCTTGTTGCTTCTTTTCTCCTTTTCCTCTTCCATGGTGGGATGCCTCAAATAGAACCATGAAGAGGGAAGAGTTTCTATTTTATGATCCAAAAGAATCCATCAAACTAAGCCATGGGAAGATGGATTATTCCAAAGAAATGCATGGAAAACTAGTAAAACTCAAGTTAAAAAAGTATAGGGTGCTTAAACATAGTTTAAAATCTGGGTTGATTCAAGACTTCCCCATCATATGTGAGTGTTTGTTTGAGTTTCTAAGACTCCTAAGGAGACTCCCAAGTGTCCCATCCATTAAGGAAAAATCCCAAACTCCATGGGTCTTTAATGGAAGCATAAATTGGTCAAAACCTATAGAGATAGCTAGGGGATGTTTTAAATGGTTCCAAGCTTGATTTGAGACTTTATAAGATAAAAGAAGATAGGAGAAACCCTTGAAAAAAATTTAGAATCCTTGGGTTGAGAGATGAGGCAATGGCTTCCATAATATAACCTTATGAAGCAACATGGACCTGGGTTTGTGAAAGTGAGTGTGTGATAACTTCAAGGACCTTAAATGAGGTCAAGAGGTCTAAATATGGCAAGAGAATGGAACCAAACATTTTACTGTGGTAGTTGCTTCATTAGGTCATTAATGGAACCATATTGTGACAAATAGAACAAAGTATAGTCTTAAGAGTGAGTTGGATGTTATAATTTGTTCCAAGAGTATAATTAAGTGTTGTTTATTGTAAATAGGCCAAAGAAATCCAACCCCATCTCCTTGTGTTTGTGGAACCAAAAAGGAGAAGGAACAAGCAAAGTAAGGCTTGAATTTGCACCAAGGTAGCTCTCTACCTTTCTTGTTGCATTTTCTTTTTATATATATGTCATTGTGTGCTTGTGTGTCTATGTATATGTTTGAGACATGCCACTTGATGCTATGATGCTATTTTAGTACTAATATGCTTTTTTGAATTTCTTTGAATTGTGAAAATGGCTCACAAGGGTGAGGTAATGCTAAAAGTCCCTTAATGTGGATGAGGAGATGCCAAAAGTTTCATGGCATGGGTGAGACAAGGCCAAAAGTCCCTTGGATGGGCGAGGCTAAGTCAAAAGTCCTAAGAACCAAGACTGAGGCAATCCAAAAGTTTTAGAAATGGGGTGAAGCTAAACTAAAAGTTCTTAGAGCTCATTCTTATACTTGACATGAGTTTGTAACACAAAAATATGAAAGATGAATGTTTCATAGATTGATTGATTATATAATTTTACCTTTGACATATTGTATGCCTTGAAAATATGTTTGAATAAGTATATGAGCTATTGAGATTCAATGAATCTCACCCCCTCCCTTTTCTCATCTCATATGATCTAGGTGGAGTTCAAGATCCAAAGGATGAAAGCCAAGGAGTTTAAATCTCTATCTCTTAGCAAATCTTTCCATTTTTAATGTACTAGGATGTCTAGAATGTTAAAGTAGATATGTACATGTTATTATTGAGCCATGACACTTTAAACAAGTGTAAAACTATGTAAAGTTAGTGTATGTATCAAGAATAGAGTTTAATGAATAGAGTTGTATATTTGACCACTTGGGAGCTCACTTGTGCATGTATGTTTATGGAAGTGGCATGGTGAATTTGAGTTGCATGAGGATTCAGATCTTATGAGGGACTTATTTATGCTATATTTATGCTTTCTAAGTTGCTCAAAGGTGTGTGGAACAATGGATGACTCAATTGAACCAAATTTGCCTCTTGTTGGGACCAAAATTGCCATAATCTTAAGCTATGGCAAAGTCTAATCAAATGACCCCTTCTTGACTTGAAATTTTTCATTCAAGTAGATCTTACCTAGAAATTTTTAGAAAGCCAAAGATCAGATCATTTGGAGGTCTATGAAATTTTCTATAATTTTTCAAATTTGGTATCAGAATTTTTGGATTTGCATCAGTACTGTTCATTTGGTTAGTTGTGAAATTATGTCATTCAAGAGGCAAACGTGGTCCAATAGCTACAAAATTTTATAAAAAATTTCTAGGAATTCATAGTGACTTGTAGCAACTAGAAGCACCTCATTTGGATATCTAACCTAAGAGATATGGATTTTTGAAATTCTGGAACAACAATAATAGTGTAGTACGACCTGAGTCACTGTTCCATTAAAATTCAGTGACTAAACATGTTTCTCTGGTCTGAATCTATTTTTACCATAAATTTAACATTCATAGCTTTCCAAATTGGTATCATTGGCATGGATTGTATTTTTAAAAAATTAATTGGATATTTTCGAAGTTTATAGCAGACACTTGCATCAGTACCAGTAGCTGTCTGAACCTTTGCCCATTTTTGCTCATCAAAAGCTTTATGTGTTATGTTTCATGGCTTGGACATATTTTTTCCATAAAGTAGACATGTGTTAGCTTTCCAAAATGTCCAAGAATGCATTATTTTGATTTTTGTGGATTTAGTTATGAATTTTCGAAGTTGTGATAGAAAAATTGAAATTCTAGCCGAAAATAATAGTGTGAGTTTGATGCTCCTCTTTGAATTCCACGAGTTGTAGGCCAAATTTGGTGATTTAGATGAGGTGTATTTATGTAATTAAATATGAGAATGTGATGTATGAGCTCATATGGTTCGCATGACACCAAATGTGATTTTCATATGCGACGTAGCGCGAAATAAGGCATTATTTTAATGCCATTTTTCCATTCCCTTTGTGCAATTCACAATATGAGACTTAGAAAGGATAGGAAGTAAGCTAGAAATATATGGTGTTACAAGTAATAGTTATCTATTATCTCTATAACTTTCTAAGTTCACCAAGTTCGAATGTGCATTTACAATTTCTCTATGGCTTAGACTTACATTTTAAATTCATAATTTGTTTTACTTAATTATTTGATTGATCAATTTGATCAAATCAATTGTCATTTTGAAGGTCTACACAACTCTTGATGCCAATGTAGTCACCATTGGGAGAGAATGTAATGTTAGAGGCCAATGGGAAAGCAAGGCTCTTAGGAAAAAAATGCTAAATTTTTAAGACTCAGTTCAAGATAATGAATTTTGATCTTCTATTTCTTTTTTTATGATTTTGTAAATTTTGAAGAGAGGAAAGAGGAAAAAGAAAAGCAAAAGTATATTGAAAGAGAGGAAGTGGGTCCAATACATACTCTTATTTACTTGTGTCATTCTCTTCTTAAAATTCATAATAAATTTACATGGAAGAAATTTAGAGGATTCTTACTCCCACACAATTAGTTTGATTGTGCATATTTGGGAGGGAAGGGTTACTAAATGGAGGAAAACAATAATGAATTGAAAATAAATTATCCAATTAATTGTTTTGCTCTTGTTTTTAAAGTTTCAAAAATGTTTTGTCTTCGTAGACCTTAGTTTTAAAAAATGAGTAAATTACATGGATTTTTTTTTTATTTTATTGAAATTAGATAAACTTTTCTTCTATTTTCACAATAGATACTTTAATCTAATTTTAAATTTTTTTTACTGAAAGACCCTCTATTAACTTAAATAAAGAGAGGTTAATTAACCATGTATTTAGATTAAAAGAGAATATTTTAGTAAAAAAATTTAATATTGAATCAAAGTAGTGTCACTTTTTATTTCAAATATATATATATATATATATATATATGTATATTGAAAATAAAGAAAAATTTTATGCAATTTCAAAAAATTTTAGGAAAAGTCTATTTAATTTATTTTAAAAATTTGAAACTAGTCCTTCTATCAATTTGGTTGTAATACTATAAAAATTTTTATTTTCAATTTGGTCCTAAATGGTTGAAAACTTAAGTGCAAAAATTTAAAAAAATATATAATGTTTATTAACAAAAAAAATTACTTTAGTAGCAAATAAAGACAAAGTGATTTTAGAATAATTATAGAGCTTGAAAAATTTTCCTAAGGATTTTTTTCAAAATGCTTTAAGGACTTGCTTGAAGCACCTTAAACCTTTTTAGGGCAAAGAGGAATTTTAGTTTGGGCAAAAATGTAATTTTTGCCAAATAATATATAATCCCCATTTATACTTTTGAAAAAATTACTTAGAGGGACCTAAACTTTGTAAAAATTATAATAAAGGACATTGAATGCCCTCATCATTTGCTCCATTATACAATCCACTCAGTCCCATGTTCTTCCACGCCATTTACTCTGGCCATTTCTCTAGATTGTTTGTTCTTCCTTTACCATTTTCTATTTTTCACCATTTTTTTCTTCCTCCATGACTTTCATCCCTTTTTTTCTTCATCTTTCTTCCCTTCGTTTCATCATAAACTGAGAGATGCCAATGTACTCCTCCCATTAGCTTTCCATTGCATGGGCATGCCCATCAAGGCTGTAACTAATAAACTTGTAAGAGATATCCAATAAATTGGAAACCCACCCGTCATTCTTAGTGAAGTAGAGGACCAAGAAAATGACCATCTACTGAGTGAGGATACTTGTCTTTCCTAATGAAGAAGAGGACCAAGAAGAGTATATTGTTATGTAGATAAAGGTGCTTCTGACTTTTCACTTTAAATTTAGAGTTTGGAAGGAAGGAAGGTATTTCTATTAGCTACAACATTGACACCTGAGATCATGTATAGGTAAACTAATGCATGGGTATTGCTTGATTAGAAGTATGGAGCTTTGGAAGACAATGAAACTGATGTACTTGTTGTCTCCCATAGAACAAACCTTAACCATGCTTCTTAAAATTACTCATGGATGCTAGAAAAACCCATTTGGTTGTTTAAACTGATTGGTTATGACTTTATTGGCCCTTTACTAAAATCTCCTTTTTTCATATGATGAGCTTGTTAATGCTCTTCAAATGCTATCCATTTTAATATATAGAGGTGGGGATAGTAGCTAATATACCTAGTAATACACCAGATGACTATATGGCCTTAAAACTAATTTAAAGTCAAAGCTAGCACTTAAGGAAAACTATGGCATTAAGGATGAATGGCATTGGCAAAGCATAGTTATTAATGAGCTTTAAAACTGTTACTACCAAATTTAGGAATGTTACTATTGAACTTATGAAAATTTACTGCTACGTTTTGGGGATCATGTTTTATTATTGAGTTTTAGGCATATTACTGTTAAGTTTAGATTTATTACTACTGGATTTAAGGAATTTTACCATTATGTTTAGGGACCTTATAAAGTGTACTTAATATTGAGTTTTAGAACTGTTACTACCACGTTTAGAGATGTTACAATTGGATTTAAGGAAATTTACTACTAAATTTTATGGATTGTGCTTTACTATTAAGTTTTAGATACATTACTACTAAGTTTAAGTTTATTATTACTAGATTTAAGAAAATTTATCACGATATTTAGGGACCTTATAGAGTACACTTACTAATGAGTATTATGACCATTACTACTAAGTTTAAAGACATTACTACTAATTTAAGGAAATTTAGTATCATGTTTAGGAATTTTGCAAAGTATAGTTACTATTGAACTTTAAAACCATTACTACTAGGTTTAGGAAATTTACTATCTTATTTAGGGTCCTTGTAAAGTAATTAAGTTTTAGGACTATAATTACCACATTTAGTGACATTACTTACTGGATTTTAAGAAAATTTACTATCATGTGTACTAACCATTATTAGCCATTTTTAATGGAAAATTACTACGTAAAAGGACAATTACCATTACTTATAGGAAAGTGATTGTTACTAGAAGGTTGAAAACTGTGTTAACAAGTAAATACTGAATTTGTTAGCACAAAAAAGAACTTCAAGGAAATTTGAATAATATAATATTATTATAACTGTAACCATATAATATTTTAAACAATTTTTCTACACTGTCTGCATTCGAATCTTTTTTGTTAATAACCATAATGACACAAAACAAAATGGATAAAACAATAAATTAATTACTACATTCTCTTTTGTTTCCCTTAATTTGTTGCTAGTGCAGAGGCCATTACATCAGCATAGCACTTGTTGAGTGGATGGTTAACCAAGTCACATATAAGTTGGATTCAATTGTTCTTAAAAACCACAACCACTTACATATAAGCCATAAACATTAAAGCTTGATAGATAATTGAAAGAGAAGCTTATACTAGAGTATAGATAGGCATGGTAAGACCTTCCCATTCAAATATCAATTTCCCACAATTGAAAATAAATGCATACTTAACTCTTAATTAGATTATCATAAATCATAAATGTTAATGAATAGACAAAAACCATCATCTGAACTTCTATAGTCTTAATTTGTATTTGTGTGAGATTTGATCCTTATCTTTGGTGATGTTTTATCCTCAGAGTTACAAAATCAGATACTCTATCCTCACAATTACAAAATGAATACCATATAACCACTGCCACATACAACCAATGAAAACATCATAATATCTTCCTATGCTTCATTAATGATTTTCTTGAATTCATAGCAATGAAAAGTTTTTCACAATAAAAACATAAGCATAATTGAGAATGAATAGATACATGCAAGCTAGAAGTAATCCAAAAATTTAATTAGAAAAAGCAAAAATAGGACAAAAAAGCAAGAAGGAAGGGTATTAATAATAAATGAGTTACCTCTATATTTTAGATACTCACAAACCAATTGTTAAGAAGCATTTCTACTTGACTACTATAATTTTAGAAAATTACTTCTTATTATAAAGAATTATAAGGCACTTAGTTATATCTATAGACAATATTAGATGTTATAATTTTATGAAATTTTCATCTATTACCAATAGATTTAAGGAAATTTATCACTATGCTTAGAGACCTTGCAAAGTTTAGTTACTATTGTGTTTTAAAATAATTACTATCAAGTTTAGGGATGTTACTATTGCATTTAAAGAAATTTACTACTAAGTTTTAGAGATTGTGCTTTACTATTAAGTTTTAGCCTCATTACTACCATATTTAAGTGTGTTACTATTAGATTTAAGGAAATTGACCATAATATTTAAGGGATTTGCTGAATATTGTTACCATTGAGCTTTATGACTATTACTACCAAGTTTAAGGATGTTACTACTAGATTTATGGAAATTTATTATTAGGTTTTAGGTTTGAGTTTTAGGCTTGTTACTACCAAGTTTAGGTGTGTTGTTACTGGATTTAAAAAAATTTGCTATCATATTTAGGGGCCTTGCAAAGTATAATTACTATCAAGCTTAAAAACTATTACTACTAGGTTTAAGGATATTACTATTAGATTTTACAAAATTTACTATTAAGTTTAGTGTAACATTTGGTTCTTGTAAAAACGTAAAAAATGAGTCAGTTATAACAGCAAGTCCCTTGAAATAAATGATTTAAGGTGAAATAAAATTAGAAAAAAATTTTAAATAATGAAAAATGAGAATTTAAGGTCTGAGTTGTCCAGAAACCGGAGCTAGATGAGTTAGAAAAGTTTGTGAAAAAAAGTTAGGGCATTTTTATAATTTCTGGCAGTTTTAGAAAACTCATAGGAAGGCTTTTTAAACTAAAAATTTAAGTATTATGGGGTTCTTAGAGGCCTTGAAAACCATAGGAATCCATAGAATAGTTATAATCCCTCCGATGAGTGATTTCAGCCGTTAGTTGACTGAAAATTTTGATCGAATAGTTTAGATTGGTTTTAAATCTAATTTGAGAACCAAAGCCATTTTATAAGTTTGAGAGCCTAAATATTATGATAAAAAAGATAGATTTCAAAAAAGAGTTGAATTGAGTCTGAATGAAAAGAACCAAAGAAAGAGACTAAAATGCAAAGTAGAAAAGTTATTAAAGTGATTTTAAGCTCCATAAAACACATTCCATCTCTTCCCCATCTCTTGACCAACCCTTGGTTGGCTAAAAACAAGTCAAAGGCTTCGTGAAGGATGCACAAGGAGAAGGGAATTTGAAAGAGAAAGATTTGCAAAAAGGGTGAGGAATTTCTTAGATTTTCATAGTTCCTCCTTCACAAATATTGTTCCTCTCCTTCTTCTCTTCCTTCCTATGGTTTAAATGTTTGATTTGGGACACTTTTGGTTCTAGTTCAAAGGGAGGAGATTAGATTTTGAAGGAGAAGCCTATAGCAAAGGAAATAGCTCTTGGAGAAAGCTAGGAATCAAGGTAAACTTCATTGTTTTGTTGTTTTCTCTTCCTTGTTTCTCCTTAAACGGATTCAGCCAAGTAGAGAGCAATTAGAAGGGGTTAAATTTTGACCAAAAGCAAGCAAGGAACCTAGGTTTTAGAGTATGGGAAACTAGAAAATGCAATGAAATCCAAAATACAATCATTAGATTTCAATATGTCAAACCTAGGGATTTAATTGCATCTAGGCTAAGATGAAGCTTCATAATAGTAATTCAACTTGTCTAAGGGTGTGAATGAGTTCCCAAGACATCTAGGAAGCCTTCCAAGTACCATTCCCTTCAAGAAAACAAAGCAAGCTATATGAGTCCAAAACATTATACTTATCTCAACCAAACATGGTTTTTGTACCTAGGGAGTGTTTTAAATTTTTCTAAAGCTAAAATGGGACTAGATATGATAGAAGAATATCAAAAGAAGCTTTGGAAAAAATTTAAAAGCCTTGGTTTGTGAGATGGAAGTGTAAACTCCATAATGAGACATAAAGAAGCAACATATAGCTAGGCTCTTTAAAAGGAATGTGTGATGGTTCCAAGGAGTCTAAATGGAGTCAAGAGACTTAGATTGAGGGAAAAAATAGAGCCAAGATTATAAATTCTCATAGTTGTTTTATTAGGTCTTGTATGATATAACATTCGATCCTACCATAAATGTGAGAAACGTAATGTTTGGTTTCCTGTAAACATAAGAAATGGGCCAGATATAAAAGGAAGTTCCTGAAATAGAAGGATTTATAGCCAACTAAGATTAGAATAAAATTTTAAATATTAGAAAATGAGGATTTGAGATTTAAGATGCCCAAATACTAAAGCCAGAAAAGCTAAAAAAATCTACCGAAGAAAGTAGGGGCATTTTTATAATTTCTATAAAATTTGAAAAACTCATAGGAGGGCTTTTTAAATAGAAAATTTGAGCTTTCTAGGATTTTTAGAGGCCCTAAAAATCATGGGAATCCCTAGAACAGTTGAAACCCCTCCGATGAGTAATTTCAGCTGTTGGTTGACTAAAACTTTGATTGAATGGTTTGAAAGGGTTTCAGATCCTTTTTGGGTGATTCCAAAGGCAATTCTTATGATTAAGAGCCTAAGGAATATGATGGAAAAGATGGATTTCAAAAAGGAGTTGATTTGAGCCAAAATGATAAGAACAAAGAATAGAGACTAAAATGCAAAATAGAAAAATGCATAAAGTAGACTCCTCACCTTCTTAAAGCACATTTCTTTTAGCCTCTGATTAACCAACCTTCTTGCTTCCCAAAATAGAGTGTAAGACAAAGGGAGTGAGCCATACCAAGAGAAGCTCCAAGGAGGAAGAAAGAAGTTAAGGACAGGTATGAAATTTTAAGATTTTTCATGGTCTTCCTTTTAGAAACGTTGTTCTTCTCTCCTTGCTCTCTCTTTCCATGGTTGTGATGGATGAATTAGGCCTATTTTAGATTGGGTTCAAAGGGAAAAGAGTGGAGTTCCAAAGAGAAGCTCAAACCAAGTGAGAAAGCCTTTTAAGGAGACAAGAACCTAAGGTACGAATCTTAGTTTCATGCACTCTTCTTCCTTTGTTTGGTTCATGTGAGTCTTGGTTAAGAATCGAATATTCAAGGGGGAGGAGTTTCTATCCAAGAGCTAATGGGAATTCATTGATTTAGGGTATGGGAACTTGAGAAATGTAAAGAAATTGTAAAGAAAGCTAATGAAATTCAAGTTAGAAAAGTGTAAAGTTCTTGAACACTTTGTAAAAACTATTTTGATTCTCAAATTCCCTCGCATGTATGAGTATTTATTTGAGTTCCTAAGACCTCTAAGAAGCCTCCCAAGTGTCTCTCCCATCAAGGAAAAATCAAAAAGCCTATGGACTCTTTCTCCCTCCATCAATTTGGCCAAGATAGAACCATTGGACTGTGGGTTATTTTAATTTGTTTTAGCCTTGGTTTGGGACTTCTTATGATGGTAGAAGGTGGGAGGAACCCTTGGAAAAAATTTAGAAGCCATGGTTGGGAGATGAGGTAATGGCTTCCATAATATGACCTTATGAAGCAACTTGTGTCTAGGCTTTTGTAAATGAATATGTAATGACTCCAAGGACCTTAAATGAGGTTAAAAGGCCTAGAAATGAGAAGAGAATGGAGCCAAGAACTTGAATCATGATGGTTGCTTCAATAGGCCATTTATGAAACCATTATGTGACTTATGGAACCAAGTATGTTCTTAAGAGTAAATTGAATGCTTTGGCTTACTTCAAGAATATAATTGAGTGTTATTCATGATGTTTAGACCAAGGAAACCAACCCCACCTAAGTGTTCTTGTAGAACCGAAAAAGGGAAGGAGTAAGGCAAAGTAAAGCTTGCATAGATAACAAGGTAGCTCTCTCCTCCTTCTTTCATGCTGCTTGAGTGTTTTTCTTATCTTGAATGTATGTGTGTATGTTTAAAGTCATGAAATAATATATTTCTAGCAAGCATTCACATGCCATGGTATCTTGATGCTTCACTTATGTATTGAAATAATACTTTGATGAATGCCTTTGGTTTGCTTGAGTTTGGTGAAGCCAAGAGTCCCTTAGTTAAGGTGAGGATGAGCTAAAAGTCCCTAAGGTTAGGTGAGACAAAGCCAAAAGCCTTTAGCAAAAGTGAAACTTAGTCAAAAAGCCCCTTAAAAATGGGTGAGGCAAGTCCAAAAGTCCCAAAGAGAGTGGATGAGGCTAAACCAATACTTTGGCAAGCTTATGTGTGTTATCTATATCCTTATGAATGAAGAGAATGCTTTATGTATGATTGAGAATTTCATGTTGGCATACATACATCTAGACTTGAAACTTGCATCAAGTATGTATGTTTGAAAGGGAATGAACCATTGGAATTCTTTGAATTTCATTCCCTTCTCTTCAATATCTTAACATGCTAGGTGGAGCAAATGAGTAAGGTAATGGAAGCCAACAAGTGGGGAGATAAAAGATTGACAACAAAGTGTGTTGTTTTATTCATTTTGTAGCCATATGAATGGCAAATGATGTAATACTATGATAGAATAGTTATGTAATCATTTAAACATGTGTAAGTACCCAAATATTTGATTTATATATGAGATTTGGTGCCAAATGAATGGTAATGTGCATTTTGAGTAGTGAATGGCAAAATATAACTTGTATGTTCGTGCACATACCTTGGGATGAGAGAGTGAGTTTTTGATTTCTAGATTTATACACATTTGAGACAAGTTTAGTAGACCATTTTGGTGCTTTCCCAACTGCTCAAGTGGCCATTGGTGTCTTAGAAACTAAAATGAACCATTTAGACCCTTTATGAGACATAAAAGTGACCACTTTGCAACCCAATGTCAAAATCTGACCAAATGAACGAATTTGCCCATAACATTTGCCATGCCTCTAGAGCTTGTTAAGAGATTTTTGAGAAGCTAAAGTGGTAATATTTTGAGATTTATAGAATATTTGGTGAATTTTTGAAGTTGGAAATTTTTCTAGTTTTGATCAATGTACTGTTCATTCTAGTCCGAAATGAAATTCTATCATTCATAAGGAAAATAATGTCCAATTGCTATGAAATTTTACAAGTAGAAATTAGACCTTCCTAGTGACTTGTGCCAACTATAATCACCCCATTTAGATGTTTAGAAAGGGAGATATAAATTTCTGAAGTTGCTGTCCAATACTAGGCATCTAGTCAGACCCATGTCACTATTTGATTAGTTTTTGTGGTCTGAACGAACCTGGAATGGTCTAGAATGATTTTTTCCCTCTAGCTAACATCTATAGCTTTCTTGATTGGTATCATTTGCATGAATTGGATTTTTTTGGAATTAATTAAAAATTTTTGAAATTTATATCAGAAATCTATATCGATATCAGTGGCCAATCGGACCTTTGTGCCTTTTTCGATGTCAAACATGGTCTAGATGCTATGTTCATCACTTGAAATTATTTTTAGAAACATTCATAGAATTTCAGGAACATATAGCATGGTAGATTTCAATTTCTTTACATTTAATTATGAATTTTCAAAGTTGCTTCCAAATCTGCCACCTTGGAACTCAAGGCAAAACGTAAGAATTTGTGATTTTTGGTTCTTGATCCATGATTCATGTGAATTTTTAAGATGTTTATGACTTGTATGAATGGAAAATAATTAGAAGATGTTGTTGGTAACATTCTAGGGGTTCACAGATCGAAATTTGAATCCTTACCCTAACATAACGCCATTAAGTCATGATTTTAATATAAAATCCTTGGGATTTCCTTACTACTTTGTAGGATAAAGGAAATTGATGCCAAGAATAATATGGTGTGGCATATGGATCCACAATTGAGTCTTAGAACAAAGTAAGGTTCTATAGTGTGTGTGTGAAGCCAAAGCTTGTTTCAATGATTGAACCATATCTCATTTGATATGTTTAGGCCAAGAGAACCAAGTGCCACCTAGTTGCAAGTATGTCACTGAGAGAGGGGAAGAATTATGAAATGACTTGAATGTGTGCTTGTCTTTGAGTGCTTGTGTGTATGTTTGAACTATGAAATGTGTTTTTAGCTATTTCTTACTAGCTATGGTACTATTATGCATCTTGAAATGAGTTTATGAATGTGTTTTGGCTTAAATGTGTATGGTTAAGACAAAAGCTCCTGAGCATGGGTGAGGATGAGCCAAAAGTCCCTAAGATTGGGTGAGACAAAGCCAAAAGTCTCAAGAAGAGTGATACTTAGTCAAAAGTCTCTTGAACATGGATGAGATTAGACCAATGCCCTTAAAAGCCTATGTATGATATGTATAAATTTCTTGAACATGAGAAATACTTTATGCATGTTCACTAGTAAATTAAAGGTCATACATGCATTATTTAACATGTTTTAGCATCCATTATATATGTTTGAAAGGGTAAAGAGCTATTGGGATTCTTGGAATTTCACTCTTTTCCCATAAGTGTCTAACCATGTCTAAGTGAACAAGTGGTCCAAGAAATGGAAGCTAACAACCTTGAAGACCAAGACTTTGACAAAGGAGTAGTTATTTTGCCATTTTGATGGCATATTGATGTCAAGATGTGTAATCACATGATGTACATATGATATAGACACTTGAACATGCTCAAATATATATATAGTGATGATGTATGTACTGATTTTGGAACCGTATGAATGAGTATGCATATTTTTGCTACCAAGAAGTTTTTATGTACATGTATATAAGTGCAAGTAGCATAGTGAGAATTAACACCATGATGATTTAAACTCTCTGCATACTTCCATAAGCTGTAAATGTGCTTTTGGACATGTTCAAGTGGCTATGGATGGATTAGGAAGTCTTTTGGTACCTTAAGAATCTATTTTAGATTTCAAAAGTGACTAATTTGAAACTGAAACAAATCTTACCAAATGAATGAGTTTTTGTATGAAATTTGGCCAACAAGTAAGTCTCATCTAAAACTTTTCACAAAGATAAAGAACACCTAATTTGGAGTTCTAAAGAATTTATAATGATTTTTTAAAGTTGAAAATTTTTTGCTAAAATAGTAACAACACTATTCATATGGTCAGTTTATGTTTCTGTGTCACACATGGGTCAAATGAAGTCTAATACTCGTGATTTTTACACACATAAACTAGATGTCATAAGCCTTCCATAACCACTGAGATCACCTCATTTGGATCTCTATAGAGGGATAACCAAAATTTGGAATTTGCATAATAGTACCAGTAATGCAACTTGACTTTTGGTATTGTTCCATTAATTTTCATAGGCTAAATGCCACTGCATTGGTCTGAAATTATTTTTAGTCATTAGTTAACATCTAAATCTTTCTAAAATGGTATGGTTTGCTTGATTTTAATTTTTCTAAAATTAGTTATGAATTCCCAAAATCCATATTAGAAAACTAAAATAGTGAACTTGAGAGTAAAATATTGTTTTCATGGAATCTAGTCTAAAACCTGAGGTTCTTGATATGTTTTGTAATATTTATGACTTGTATAGATATGTTATGGATAGAGAATGATATTGATGATTCCTGTGGTCCATGGAACATAAGATGAATTCTTAAGACCTTATGTAACATAATTTAAAGCTATTAAATATATTGATTTCCATGCAAAGTGTGCGAAGCCAAGCAATTGAAATGGAAATAAAAGGCTAGAAGAGTATGGTATTACATTTAGGCCTGTTCTTATCAAGTGTTGGTATATTACTACTGGATTTAAGGAAATTTACTACCATGTCTGGGGACTTTATAGTTTATACTTGATAGTATCTTATATGTACTAATAAGCTGCCACTGGATTTTATTAGAAATCTTCTAATTAGACATAACTTAAGGTACACCTAACAACACAATTCATAGGTAGGATATTAACGAGACATTGACATAATTTTAGTTATGACCCTTTACATCAAAGTTAAAATATAAAAGTAACATTATAAAAGTAACATTGTTATGTTACAACTTTAGTAGATTTCATTCAATCATATATGTTTACTTCTTTTTCAACTTCCAACAATAAATCAAACTCATTCAAAATTAGGTCTAAATAGGTATAATTTGACTAATGTTCTAATAGATACATCAAAAACTTTCAAATAATACTAAATGATAAATGATGATCGTGTCGAGCAATCTCAAATAAAACTAGGTAGCAAAGTAAATTTGTAGATAATGGTGCAACCTAGGTCATCTTCCCAAGGAGTTTGTGCCTTAAATTGTTTATGGAAGAATATTCTAAGTATTACTATTAGAATCTAATTTGGGGGTTTGACATGCTAGAATTTAATTGAACTAAAATTAACTGACAAGAATTAGAAATCTAAAACTAAGTTCAAGTGATTTATCAAGTAAATGAGGTAACTAGCTTTCAATTGGATTCCCTAGAGTTCAATTATCCTTGCTCTATTTAGCTTACCAATTTAGGATTAAGTTCTTGCTCTTTAGTGCATTCCTCATAGGGTTCTTGAATAACTATCCAAGATTCAATTCATCAATTGTTCAAAGAATTTTTGCAACCACAAGAAACCTTAAACAACTAATTAATTGGATTAAGAATAAGAACACACTACACTAAATTTGATTAATTTATGAAAGCTTCTGCACAATTCACTCAAGATGCTAATTCACCAATTAGATTAATTAATCCCTCAAGCAATTAATTGCACAAAAGTTCTAGCTAACTAACCCAACAACCATTGCATCAATTAGCCCAAATTCAAGAGGAAATTAGAGTTTAATTGCACAGTACTAATTCTGAAATTTTCACAAACAGATGATGATCATAAATAATTCCAAAATTCAAATCAAGTTCAATCCAAGAATTAATTCAATCCAGTAATTCTAGCAATTGAATTTCTAAACCAAAAAGCTAAACCTAGACAAATTGATAAAGGAATTAATGCTAAAATCAAAAGATTGGGCAAGAGAGTTTTATCCAATTTCAATAGGAGGTGTAGAGCTCAAATCTTCATCTAGAAGAATTCAATCTTCAGCTAGCCACCACAAGGAATTCAAGCTGCCATGGAAGGATTAAATGAAGGAGAATCAATCAAAGAAGCATCCATCGAGAAAGAAAGAAAAAATTCTTCTTCTTCAGCGCTGGAAATTCTCCTCCTCTCGATGTCTCCAGCCTTTATTTTTACGTTCTCCTCGTCCTCCTCTCAGCGTCCCCTCTTAAGTTTTTATATTCTTCTTCCCTCCTTGTTTACGTCTCTTTCCTTGTTTACGTCTCTCTTCTTTATTCACGTCTCTCTTCTTTTATCTCGTCCTTTTTAAGTTTTTATTTTCTCCTTCCCTCCTTGTTCACGTCTCTCCCTTTGTGCCAATTACCGTAGCTTTGCATGTGAAATAAGGTGTGGGTCCCATTCATTTTATTTTATTATTTTGCTTCACATATTCTGATTCATGCTTCCCACTTTTCACGTAGCTTCTGTTCTTTCGTGTTTCTCCCAGCTTCTTCTTCTTTTAAAAGCATCAGAACCCGTGGCTGCCTTCTTGATTGAATCACGTTGCTTCCTTTCCCACGTTGCTGCTACACCAGACTTCCTTTCTCTGTTTTCACGTCCAGCTCGTGCTCCCCGTCTCCACATCAGGTTTAGCATTTCTCTCGTTCAGCCTCTACCCGAAGAACCAAAAGCCAGCTCCCTCTCTTCTCCAGTTTACGTCCAGCTGCCTCTGCACGTCCAGAACCAGAACCAGTTCCCTCTCTTCTCTGTTTAGCTACTGCACTTCTTCAATCTCCAGCTCAAAAGGCTTCTTCATGGCTTTTGCAAGTGCTGCAGCTTCTTGTGTGAGTGCAGAACCCGTGGCAACTTCTTGTTTGTTTCAACCACGTTGCTTTAGCATGCTGTATGAGTAAATGGTTCTGCATCCAGCTCATGCAAGCCTTGAGCTTCTTCCTCTTTTGATGCTGATGCAACGTGAGAGTGAATGTACAACTTGTGCATGAGCTAGGGGAGAAGGAAGTGAAAGCTTCCTCTTTTCCTTTAATCAAATGATCATTCAAGCTACTTGCACATCAGAAATTCTGCACAAAAGAATGAAGAATATTCAATAGAATTATCCACAAAATTCATTTAAAATGATTTATGCATTTAAAATCAATTATTTTGCCAATTAATTCGTAAAGTGTAGAAAATGGTTACTAAACAAAATTCCATCTAAGTAAATTCATTAAGCCTTATTTAATCATTAAAATGCCCAAGTTTAGGAGAATAAAATAGATAAAAATATGTGTTTATCAAATTCCCCCACACTTAAACCTTTGCACTCCTGGGCAAAGCTCAAAATCCAAGATAGAATGATTTGAAACACCCGGCTAGTAGAATGATAAGTGGAAAATGAAAATGAAAAAGGAGTGTAAGAATCACAAGCTAGAGATTAATCACAACTCTTCAACACTTTAACAATCTAAGTTAACTTCACTTGCATCAAGAATTAAGCTTCATGGCAATTTCATTTGAAAAGAATGAACTGAAATGCATAGCCCTCTCACATGGTTAGTGTTTACTCTCATCTCTCAAGTGTTTATGGGAAATTTGTTTCACTCAAATTCCACCTATCCAAGCTCACTACCATAAGCTTGTCAAGTTTCTAAGTCTCCACCACTCATGCCAAATGCAATGCACAAATCAAAGGACTTTATTAAGGGTTGTAATGGGGCTAAGGGAGATGAAATGAATGGATACAAAAAGAAGGGAAAAAACTAAACAAATAGATACCTTAGAACCTCAAGAGCACTCAATGACAATATAGGATAAGGAAGAGTGTGCTTTCAAGGCTTTATTTTAATTAGTAACAGGTAATTACAAACTCAAATTGAAATACTTTTTTTTTCTTTTGATTTCCTGTTGCTTTTCTTCTCTTTTTTTTTTTTGCATTTTTTTTTCTTTTCTATCTTTTCTTCTTTTTGCATTTTTTTTTTTAAACAAATTCACTAACAGTGGCCTTAATGGATGCAAAGCACACATTCTTTCTTCCCAAACAGGTGTAATGCTCCTTGAAATTCCTAAGGCATCCTAAAACAGGGTGGAAATATATTTAATGGCTATAGGCTAACAAGAAAAGAAAATCAAGTCCAAAGTGGCGAAACAATGGATAAAATGAATGTATGGTTAGCTTTTTGGCTCTCTAGCTATAAAAGAAATGAATGCCTTATTATTTTTATGCATGCAAGTGCAAATGTGGCCTCAACAAAGAATCAAGACAAGTTCTAGAGTGAAATAAAGATAGGTGAATACACACTAGAATTGAATAATTAAGGCTCAAATCCTCACCAGCTAATCGCTATCAAATAATTCATTGAAATCAAATTCATTGCCACTTTACTTGAATCAAACACAAGATTCATTACTTGTCATGTCTAGGTGAATCCAAATTATAATCATCTCAACTTGCAACTTTCACAGGAAAACTGAAAAGAATCATACTATTTTTCAAAAATTTTTCAAAAATTTGTCAAATTTTTTTTTTTTGATTTGGAAAATAACATAAAACTAACTAAAAACCTAGAAACTATAAAAATAAACTAACCAAAATAAAACAAAACTAAAAATTTATTTGTATCCCCCCCCCCACACTTAAACATTGCATTGTCTTCAATGCCAGCACACAATCCAGTAAACAGATAAAGACAACACACTATAAAAGGGGAAAGGGAAAGAGTACAACCGGGGTTTAGGATGGGTTATGAAGTTGGAGCTCCTCCTTGTTATCTCGTGGAACTCCTTCATAAAAGTGTTTGAGCCGATGTCCATTAACTTTGAATTTAGCTCCCGTTTGCTCATCCAAAAGCTCAACTGTGCCAAAAGGGAAAACATTAGAAACTATATAAGGACCTTCCCATTTAGAACGAAGTTTACCTGGCATAAGCTTCAGACGGGATTTATAAAGTAAGACTTTTTGGCCGACAACAAACTCTTTCCTTGCAATCATCTTGTCATGAAATGCTTTTGTCTTCTCTTTATAGATTCTTGCATTGTCATAGGCTTCCAATCTGATCTCTTCAAGCTCTTGGAGTTGGAATTTTCTGTGAGATCCTGCTTCATTCAAATCCAAATTACATTTCTTCACGGCCCAGTAAGCTTTGTGCTCTACTTCCACCGGTAAGTGACATGCTTTTCCAAATACCAGCCGATAGGGTGACATGCCAATAGGAGTCTTGTAGGCAGTCCTGTAAGCCCAAAGTGCATCATCTAGCCTTTTACTCCAATCTTTCCTATTCGGCTGCACTGTTTTCTCCAAAATTTGCTTCACCTCCCGGTTAGAAATTTCTGCTTGGCCATTTGTCTGAGGGTGGTATGGAGTAGCTACTTTATGCACAACACCGTACTTGCTAAGCAAGCTATGCATACTCCGGTTACAAAAATGAGTGCCCTGGTCACTGATAATGGCTCTGGGAATGCCAAACCTACAGAAAATGTGAGAGCGAACGAATTCTACAACCACAGAAGAATCATCAGTCCTGGTAGGTTTGGCTTCCACCCACTTCGAAACATAATCAACGGCCAATAAAATGTATGAAAAGCCAAAAGAAGTGGGAAAAGGTCCCATAAAATCAATGCCCCACACATCAAAGACTTCACAAAATAAGATAGGGTGTTGTGGCATTTCATTTCTCCTAGATATGCTACCTGTTTGTTGACACCGAACACATCTTTTACAAAAATTAAAGGCATCACGAAACAGGGTAGGCCAATACAATCCACTATCTAGAACCTTCCTAGCTGTGCGTTTTGAACTAAAATGACCTCCACATGCTAGTGCGTGACAAAAATTTAAAACAGAATTAAATTTTATATCAGGCACACAACGTCTAATCACTTGGTCATACATAATCTCCATACATATGGATCATCCCAAATATAATACCTAGCTTCACTCCTAAACTTATTCAACTGATGTTTAGTCAAATCAACAGGTAGTTCAGAAGCAGCTAGATAATTCACTAAGTCTGCATACCATGGATACAAACTATGCACAGCACATAAATGCTCATCAGGGAAATCATCATCAATAGGTAAGGAATTTACTTTTGAAGCTTCAATTCTGCTCAAGTGGTCTGCCACCAAGTTTTCAGCTCCACTTTTATCCCGGATGTCAATGTCAAATTCTTGAAGTAGAAGCATCCATCTGATCAATCTTGGCTTTGCATCGGGCTTTTTCAGCAAGTACTTCAAGGCTGCATGATCAGTAAAGACAATGATTTTAGTATCAAGTAAATATGATCTAAATTTATCTAAAGCAAAGACAATAGCAAGAAGCTCTTTTTCTGTGGTTGTATAATTTGCTTGGGCCCCATCCAAAGTCTTGGATGCGTAAGCAATCACATGGGACCGCTTATTCACTCTCTGGCTCAAGACTGCACCTACAGCAAAATTAGATGCGTCACATAAAAGCTCAAATGGGAGGGTCCAATCAGGAGGTTGAATAATGGGTGGGGAGGTCAAGCATTTCTTAAGTTCATTAAAAGCTATTTTACATGCATCATCAAATTGGAAATCGACATCTTTTTGTAACAACTTAGACAATGGCAAAGCAATTTTACTAAAGTTCTGAATGAATCTTCTATAAAAACCTGCATGACCTAGAAAAGATCGGACTTCCCGAACACATGTCGGGTATGGTAGAGAAGTTATAACATCTATCTTAGCTTTATCTACTTCTATGCCCTGTTCAGATATAATATGACCCAATACAATGCCTTTTCGAACCATAAAATGACATTTTTCATAATTAAGTACAAGGTTCTTCTCTATGCATCTAGCTAGGACTCTATCCAGACTACATAAGCAATCATCAAAAGAGTTCCCATATACAGTGAAATCATCCATAAAAATTTCTATACAATGTTCAAGGAAATCACTAAAAATGGAAACCATGCACCGCTGAAAGGTCCCAGGGGCATTGCAAAGACCAAAAGGCATTCGTCTATAGGCATATGTTCCAAATGGGCATGTGAATGTCGTCTTTTCTTGATCCTCCGGGGCTATGCATATCTGAAAATACCCTGAAAATCCATCCAGAAAACAGTAGTGAGATTTACCAGCTAAACACTCAAGCATCTGATCAATAAATGGGAGAGGGTAATGATCTTTTCTAGTGACTAAATTTAGCCTCCTATAGTCAATGCAAACCCTCCAACTATTCTGTACACGGGTGGGCACCAATTCGTTATTTTCATTTCGGATCACTGTGATCCCTGATTTCTTTGGAACTACCTGCATAGGACTAACCCACTGACTGTCAGAAATAGGATATATTATACCAGCAGATAAAAGTTTAGAAACTTCCTTTTTAACCACATCCAGAATAAGTGGGTTCAGTCGCCTTTGAGGTTGCCTTACTGGTTTTGCCCCATCTTCTAACAAAATTCTGTGCATGCATGTATCAGGGCTAATCCCAGGTATGTCAGCTAAGGTCCACCCTATTGCTTGTTTTCTCCTCCTTAAGACCTCAAGAAGCTTTTCTTCCTCCTCTGGAATAATGTCACTAGCTACAATTACTGGAAGCTTCTCATCTTCCCCCAAGTAGGTGTACTTGAGATTGTCTGGAAGCGGTTTGAGCTCTAAGGTGGGAGCTTGCTCGACCGAAGGAATGAGTTGTTTGATTTCAATCTCTTCCATGCTAAATACCTGTTCAGACAACTCACAGACAGAAGAAACAACTTTCCCATCTTTGGGACTATTAGTAGAAGGAGTATGGGAAGAATCAAGAGAATCAGTAGTCAAATGAATATCAGTATCATGATTCCCTAAACTATCCAAATCAACATGCAAAGACTCATCAGTACCAGAAAGATCAACAAGACCAGTAAAATCAATAGATGTTCTAGAGGAAATAGAATCAATCTGATTAGTAATAGATTCTGTAGAGTTAATTTCATCATACAAGCTCAAAAATTCATCAATTTCTCTACATATAGTGCAAGAATGAGAGTCATCACAATTATGTTTCAAAGAATCATCAAGATCAGCAATATCATAGGATTCAATCAACAAACTATCCCTAAAATCAGCACTGGCATCATCAACTAACATATCAATCAGGCTGATACTATAAACAGAGTTATCATCACAAGGATATTTCATGGCATCAAATATATTAAATTGTATCACATTGCCAGCAAACTCCATTTGAAGAGTACCTTCATGCACATTTATAATTGTTTTAGCAGTTTTCAGGAAAGGTCTACCTAAAATGAGTGGGGCATGTCCACTAGATCTATATCTATCATCTTCCATATTAAGGACATAAAAATCAGCTGGAAAAATTAAATCCTTTACCTTAACCAGAACATCCTCCAATACTCCTGAAGGATAAGCAATACTCCTATTTGCCAGCTGCACAACCACTCCGGTAGGTTTTAGCTCTCCCACCTGCAAAGATGAATAGACAGATTTAGGCATAACATTTATAGCAGCACCAAGATCAATTAAAGCATCAGAAAACTCAAAATTTCCAATGGTGCATGGGATTGTAAAAGTGCCCGGATCTTGACACTTAGTGGGCATTGTTGGCTGTATGAGTGCTGAAACATTCTTGCCAAAATTAACTTTTTCATTCCCTCTCAGACGCCTCTTGTTGGTGCATATCTCCTTGAGAAACTTGGCATATTTAGGAATGGTCTTGATTGCCTCCAACAGGGGTATATTGACTTCAACCTTTTTAAAAGTCTCAAGAATCTCTTTTTCTGCATCTGCTTCCGTTTGCCTCTTTCCCAAGGTAGGTCTATATGGGAAAGGTAAACTTTTCTTTGGCTCCTTCTCATTATTAGGCTCATTTGGTGCGGCGTGTGTTTTTTGTGACGCCGACCTATCCATGGTGGTGGTATCTGAGGATCCCTGAACTTCTTTTCCACTCCTAAGAGTGATGGCACTGACATTGCTACTATTCCTCGGATTAACAACTGTCTGTGAGGGTAATTGGCTTGATCCTTGGCTTTTTATCTCATTGAGAGAATTAGCTAATTGGCTAACCATATTTTCCAAATGCTTGTTCTGATTTTTCATGTTAGCCAATTCTTGTTTGTTTCTAGTCTCATTTTGATCCATCTTTTCCAAGAGTTGCTTCATCATAAACTCCATGCTGTTATTTTTTATGGGTTCCTCTTGGATAGGAACTGATTGCTTAAGAGGTTGGGAATACTGTGCATTTAGTCCTACAGCATTGTATCTATTTTGCTGTTGTCCTCCCCCATATCTCAGGTTAGGGTGATCCCTCCATCCTAGATTGTATGTATTAAAATAGGGATCATATTTTTGTTGCCCTTGTTGCATTGGCCTAACTGGAAACATCCCAGCACAAGCCTCTACCCTGTCTTCTAACATAGGGCACTGATCAGTATTATGTGTGGCCAAAGAGCATATATCACACAGGGGTCCTACCAAGGTAGTAGAGGAAGATGTCTGTCCAGATGCATAACACTGTGGATAAGAATATATCTGAGTAGGGTAGGATTGTGGTGCACAAGTCTGAGAAGGGATGGAGGATGATTGCTGCCGATCTAAAGCAAGCTTTTGGAGCACAGTGGACATTACTTCAAGTTTGCTTTCTATTCTCTGACCATAATCTGGAGTACACAATTCATTGACTCCTCTTGCTGTTTGCATTGATCTGGACCCAAATTGCTGAGCATTCTGAGCCATCTTATCAATCAACTCCCAGGCTCCTGTAGGTGTCAGATCACCTAAGGCTCCCCCAGAGGCAGCATCAATCATATTTCTATCCATGATCAACAGCCCCTCATAGAAGTACTGGATAAGCAACTGATCAGAGATTTGATGGTGAGGACAACTAGCCAACAATCTTTTGAATCTTTCCCAGTACTCATATAAAGTCTCTCCACTATTCTGTCTGATCCCACATATCTCCTTCCTTATTGATGCAGTGCGAGATGCAGGAAAGAATTTCTCCAAAAATAACCTCTTCAGTTGGTCCCAAGAAGCAATGGCACCGGGAGGTAGATAGTACAACCAATCCTTGGCTAAACCATCTAAGGAAAAAGGGAGTGCTCTGAGCTTGATTTGTTCCTCTGAGACACCTTGTGGCTTCATTGTAGAGCATACAACATGGAATTCTTTTAGATGTTTGTGAGGGTCATCTCCTGCAAGTCCCTGAAACTTAGGAAGTAAGTGAATCAATCCGGATTTAAGCTCAAAATTTGCATCTAATTCTGGATATTGTATGCAAAGATTTTGATAATGCACATTAGGAGCCGTCAATTCTCTAATAGTCCTAGCATGCATGTTATTATTCAAATTTGCATTCACATTCAAGTTGGCCTGAACATGCATATTCCTGTTAGCATTTATTTGATCTTGTTCAGCCATATTATCACTAGCAAATTGAAGTGCACAATCAATTCCTTGCACAGAATCAAAAGCAGATGAATTAGAGCTATTAATTCCTACACTATCTTTGTTTTTCCTAATCTTTACTTGCCTTCTAAGGGTTTTTTCAATTTCTGGATCCAAATCAATTAATTTTTCACTAGAACTTCTTGTCATACACCAATTAGACAAGCAAAAACTAAGAAGGAACACAAAAATTAACAAAGAAAAATTAAAACAAAAATTCCAGAAAAATTAGAAAAATCCTAGAAAATTCGAAAAAATACTAAAAAATTCGAAAAAGTGCTCTAAACGTTGGAATTTGGCCAAAAAATGGTGCACCAAATAGCTATGCTATTACTTTTGCTCAAAACACCCAAAAACTTTGAAATACAGAGTTTGAGAATTTTCTGGGCACTTTAAACGAAAATTCCAGCAAGCAGGCAAATTAATACGCAACACCGAAATTACCAAATTCCAAGTTCGAAACAGAGCAAAAATTCAGCTAAAATAAAATCAAAACAGAGATAAAACAAAACAAAAATACCTAGAAAACTTTCTCAAACAATTAAGAAACTAAACTCCCCGGCAACGGCGCCAAATTTGATGATCGTGTCGAGCAATCTCAAATAAAACTAGGTAGCAAAGTAAATTTGTAGATAATGGTGCAACCTAGGTCATCTTCCCAAGGAGTTTGTGCCTTAAATTGTTTATGGAAGAATATTCTAAGTATTACTATTAGAATCTAATTTGGGGGTTTGATATGCTAGAATTTAATTGAACTAAAATTAACTGACAAGAATTAGAAATCTAAAACTAAGTTCAAGTGATTTATCAAGTAAATGAGGTAACTAGCTTTCAATTGGATTCCCTAGAGTTCAATTATCCTTGCTCTATTTAGCTTACCAATTTAGGATTAAGTTCTTGCTCTTTAGTGCATTCCTCATAGGGTTCTTGAATAACCATCCAAGATTCAATTCATCAATTGTTCAAAGAATTTTTGCAACCACAAGAAACCTTAAACAACTAATTAATTGGATTAAGAATAAGAACACACTACACTAAATTTGATTAATTTATGAAAGCTTCTGCACAATTCACTCAAGATGCTAATTCACCAATTAGATTAATTAATCCCTCAAGCAATTAATTGCACAAAAGTTCTAGCTAACTAACCCAATAACCATTGCATCAATTAGCCCAAATTCAAGAGGAAATTAGAGTTTAATTGCACAGTACTAATTCTGGAATTTTCACAAACAGATGATGATCATAAATAATTCCAAAATTCAAATCAAGTTCAATCCAAGAATTAATTCAATCCAGTAATTCTAGCAATTGAATTTCTAAACCAAAAAGCTAAACCTAGACAAATTGATAAAGGAATTAATGCTAAAATCAAAAGATTGGGCAAGAGAGTTTTATCCAATTTCAATAGGAGATGTAGAGCTCAAATCTTCATCTAGAAGAATTCAATCTTCAGCTAGCCACCACAAGGAATTCAAGCTGCCATGGAAGGATTAAATGAAGGAGAATCAATCAAAGAAGCATCCATCGAGAAAGAAAGAAAAAATTCTTCTTCTTCAGCGCTGGAAATTCTCCTCCTCTCGATGTCTCCAACCTTTATTTTTATGTTCTCCTCGTCCTCCTCTCAGCGTCCCCTCTTAAGTTTTTATATTCTTCTTCCCTCCTTGTTTACGTCTCTTTCCTTGTTTACGTCTCTCTTCTTTATTCACGTCTCTCTTCTTTTATCTCCAGCGTCCTTTTTAAGTTTTTATTTTCTCCTTCCCTCCTTGTTCACGTCTCTCCCTTTGTGCCAATTACCGTAGCTTTGCATGTGAAATAAGGTGTGGGTCCCATTCATTTTATTTTATTATTTTGCTTCACATATTCTGATTCATGCTTCCCACTTTTCACGTAGCTTCTGTTCTTTCGTGTTTCTCCCAGCTTCTTCTTCTTTTAAAAGCATCAGAACCCGTGGCTGCCTTCTTGATTGAATCACGTTGCTTCCTTTCCCACGTTGCTGCTACACCAGACTTCCTTTCTCTGTTTTCACGTCCAGCTCGTGCTCCCCGTCTCCACATCAGGTTTAGCGTTTCTCTCGTTCAGCCTCTACCCGAAGAACCAAAAGCCAGCTCCCTCTCTTTTCCAGTTTACGTCCAGCTGCCTCTGCACGTCCAGAACCAGAACCAGTTCCCTCTCTTCTCTGTTTAGCTACTGCACTTCTTCAATCTCCAGCTCAAAAGGCTTCTTCATGGCTTTTGCAAATGCTGCAGCTTCTTGTGTGAGTGCAGAACCTGTGGCAACTTCTTGTTTGTTTCAACCACGTTGCTTTAGCATGCTGTATGAGTAAATGGTTCTGCATCCAGCTCATGCAAGCCTTGAGCTTCTTCCTCTTTTGATGCTGATGCAACGTGAGAGTGAATGTACAACTTGTGCATGAGCTAGGGGAGAAGGAAGTGAAAGCTTCCTCTTTTCCTTTAATCAAATGCTCATTCAAGCTACTTGCACATCAGAAATTCTGCACAAAAGAATGAAGAATATTCAATAGAATTATCCACAAAATTCATTTAAAATGATTTATGCATTTAAAATCAATTATTTTGCCAATTAATTCGTAAAGTGTAGAAAATGGTTACTAAACAAAATTCCATCTAAGTAAATTCATTAAGCCTTATTTAATCATTAAAATGTCCAAGTTTAGGAGAATAAAATAGATAAAAATATGTGTTTATCAATAAACCATTACAATTGGAAGCAAACAAACTTATCCCAATTTTGGTATCAGTATGAAGGTTTTAAATAAGCCAAGAAAAATCTAACACACAATAACAATCACTCAAAGTTGGAAGTCAAAAATTTCATATATAGGATTTGAATTCTAGAGTCTCTTTATACCTTTGATTGCAGTTTTTCACTACCTAAATTCCTTATATTAACAAAAACCATGCATATTTGGAATATGAAGTAAAAGCATGTAAATTTCTAACACTTTAGTGGGAAGAAAATTGCAAACCTTATGAATAAGGAGCTTATAAGACCTTTTAATATTGATGGTAATGGTAGCTTGATCAAATTCTATTGGTTCTACTCACTGTTCATTGCCATTGCCAAAGATGATGTTATAATAAGTGGGCTTAACTGTAACCATGGTGGAGACCAAACCTATAGGTGAACAGATTTGCAAAGCACACCAAGATATCATCAATAGAGAGGTCTTATGAGCAAGGGAGAAGATACCATTGATGGAGAGGTCTCATGAACGAGGGAGAAATTGTTGATAGTAGAGAAAGCATTAATAAAAAGAATCAACAATGGAAGCAAGGGAATTGGACGTTGGATTGCAAAGGATGTTGAAGCAGAGAGAAAGGAGAAACTGCCATTGGAGAGAAACATCAATAAAGAGAAGTAGGGCAACATTTTGATTCATAAGGATATTTTTTATATTAGAGGTTCGAAAAAATCACCATTTAGATGGAATAGGTAAGCTCTATTTTATCTCCTTCTTATCTTTTATCTATCGTTCACAAATTTTGCTCTCTTCCTTTATTTTCCCTCCATTTTGCCTCATCTTTGCTTCAATGGTGGCTTGAAGCTTCCAACTATGTTGTCTTCAAGAGTTAGGCTATGAGTAAGCTTCCAAACTAAGGTTTTTTTTAATTTGGGTCTTCAATTGTTAGATTCGCACTTCTATCTTCTTCCTTCAAGCTCTATACAATAAATTTTAAGCTTAATTTGAATTATAAAATATCAAATTATAAAACTTAGGATTTGTGATGATGATAAGATAAGTAAGCTAAAATTTAGTATTGGAAAGTATATTGGTAAGCTAAAATTTAGTATTGGAAAGTATATTGGGTTAAATTAATAATTATATATGTTAAATAATTAGCAAAATCATTAATTTCATTTTAAATGTGATTTTGGGTAATATTAAGGAGTGTCCTTCAACCATAGTTTAACCTTGAATAGTAGGAAAGAGAGGCCTCTACTATTAGACCATATCAATGAGTGTAGAAATAGCAAAGTGATACTTTTGTTTCACGCCATGCTATGGTCTTTGCCTAACTTTCATTTTTAAGATTTTTTTTTTGATAAGACAGAAAAACTTCATTTTTAAGATTTATATGCCCTCTATTTTTTGGAAAACAAATCTTTGTTTTAAAACCCATCAACTATGTTCTGAGTTATATATATATGTATATTGTAACAACTAGGATTTTAAAAATTTTTCTAAGTCTGCTGACTATATAGCCAGGACCCCTGTTGGCTATAGTGAATGTACTAGTTCGCTACAACGGGCTAGAGTGAATGTACTAGTTCACTATAGTGAGAATGCAATTCGTTATAGTGAGTTCTAGCATCCCATACAAAATCTAGGGGGTTTCTTGAAATAGCACACACCGTAACGGGAATATGGGCCTGGGACTGATACGTGCTCGCTGTAATGAGAGATATTTTCCACTATAGCGAGGTTTAATTCGAAAGAAGAGTGAAAAAGTGGATTTTTGTTTCTTAAAGACCCTAGAAGCCCTCTTTTCTTTTAATCGACTTATGCTTCATTCAAAAGTATAGAAAAGGGCTGAGGGAGAGAGAAAGACCAACAAAAGCCAAGAAAGAAGGGAGAACATCAAGGAAAAATGTAAGAAGATTGTAAGAATTCATGGTTTCTTCCTTTAGAAAATTAGTTCCTCTCTCTTGCTATAGTTTTAGGTGCTCATATGGTTCTATTTTGGGCTTAATTCAGAAGGGGAAGTGTAAGGATTTAAGGAGAAGATTTAAGCAAAGGAAGAACCTCTTGGAAAGAGCTTGATTTAAGGTAACTTCTTTCCATTTTGTTGCATCTTTTTCCCTTGCTTCTTCTTAAGTGTTTTGGCTAAGCATAGAACCATCTAGAGAGGGAAAGTTTTGACCTATAACAAGTATGAAACCTTTGAATTAGAGTGTGAGAAGTTAGAAAATGCAAAGAAATTAAAAGAAGAGCTAGTGAAATTTAAGAGAGAGAAACTAGGGATTCTTAAACACTTTGTAAAATTTGTTTTGATGTAAGAATCCCCTAGCTTTTGTAAGTATTTGTTTGAATTTCAAGAGAGTAATTACATGCTATTTGTTGCATCTAGGCCAAAGAGATTAAGTTCCATCTAGTTGTGATTGTGAGACTGAGAAGGGAAAATAGAAATCAAAAGGGAAGACTTGTGTTAGCTTGTAAGATAGCTTTTCACTCTTTTTTGTTGAATTCTTGGATGTATGATGGTCATTATATGCTTGTGTGTGCACTTGTATTGTGAGACATGCCATTTGATGTTGCCTTGATGCATTGGTACTAATATGGTTATATTTTAGGTCATAAAAATTACTCTTAAAGGATGAGGTGGAGCCAAAAGTCTCTAGGAATGAGTTTTACAAAGCTAAAAGTCTCATGGATGAGTGAAGCCAAGTCAAAAGTCCCTAGACCAAGGATGAGACCAATCCAAAAGTCTCAAAATAAGGTGAAGGTAGACCAAAAGTCCTTAAAGCTTATTCTTAGCATTGATATAATTTTCATGGCATGTAAATCATATATTGTATGATTTTTAATGGCTGGATGCTTACTTACATGATTTGACATATTTATATGCCTTGATTGCTTCATTGAATGAGTGTATGAGCTATTAAGATTCTTGAAATCTCACCCCCTTCCCTATCTCATCTTAACATGTTAGGTGGAGCTTAATGGGACCAAAGTGCAAGTCAAGGAGCCTAATGGAGCATACTTAATTAATTGTATAGCTTATTTTAGTTCTTTTGATGTAAAGAAGTGCCAAAATGTATATGTATATATTATTTTTGACATTTAAACATATGAACAAGTGTAAAGGCATGCATATGTGATGTATGAACCATTTGTAGAACCAAAGCAATGAGAATGCAAGTTTTGGGTACTTGGTAGCCCATTCTTAGATGTGTATTTTTGTATATAGCATAATGAGTTTGAGATGTATGATGGTTTGGACTACTTGGACAATTTATATGTGATGTATTAGTACTTTTAAACTTGTCCAAGAAATGCCAAACACAAAAAGGAGTCATTTGGACCAAAGAGTTGTATTATAAGAAGCAAAAATGATCATATTAGTCAATTGTGTCACTTTTTGTCCAAATGAGCTCTTCTTGATCTAAGATTTGGCATGCATCTAAAGCTTCTTAAGAACTTTTTGGGAAGATAAAATTTAGGATATTTGGAGGCCTATGGAATATTTGACAAATTTTTGAAGTTGGAGAATTTTTTAGTTTTGGTTAGTGTACTATACTATTGGTTTGACAATGAAACTATGTCATTCATAAGGCAAATGATGTCTAGTTGCTATGAAATTTTATAGGCATAAACTAAACATCCACATGAACTATAGCAATTGGAAGCACCTTAATTGGAGGTCTGTAGAGGGAGAAATAATTTTCTGAAGTTCTGCATCAGCATCAAGGATGCCAGCCGACCTTGGCTACTGTTCCATTAGTTTTCGAGGTCCAAAGGCTACTGAACTGGTTTGAAATTATTTTTTCCCTCTAGTTAACATCTATGGCTTTCCAAATTGGTATAGTTTGCCCAAATTAGATTTTTTTAGAATTAGTTATAAATTTTTGAATTTTATATCAGAAAGTTATATTAGATTTCTAGGTAGCTCGACCTCTCTGCCTTTTCTATTATCAAATATGATCTAAATGATGTTATTGCAGCTTGGAATTATTTTTAATATAAGGTTAACATCTATAGCTTTCCAGAAAGCTATGATTTGCTTGATTTTTATTTTTTTAGAATTAGTTATGATTTTTCAAATTTAGAGCAAAAAATATGATTTTTGGACCCATGAGAGAAATTGCGAGCCTATTTGATTCTATTTTTGTTTTATTGTTTTCAAAACAGATATTTTTTAGAACAAATTTTGTGAACAAAAAAATTAAAAAATTTGTGTGAATCATTATTCTGAAAAGTAGCTATTTTTTATTTTATTTTTCTGATTCTATAAAACAAAACACCTAAAATATGTTTTGAATTTTCTGTTTTCGAAAACAAAATTTTGTTTTTTTGTTTTACAAAACACTTCATTAAAAACACATTATCAAACAAGTTTTTTTGTTCTTAAAAATAGAAAATTGTTCTGAAAGCAGTTTACCAAACAGGGCCTGCATTTTTTTTATTTTTGGTTTTATATCCGTGGTTTATGGATTGTTTTATACTATGTATGAGTTGTATGAATAAAATTTAAGTAGAGAATATGATTGATGGGTTCACGGGACCCACGGGTGTGAAATATGAGCGTCTAACCCTCGACATATTGCATTAAAATCCCATGATTTTACTCTTTTCTGTGAATTTTTATAGAATCAAGTCTAAGTGGAAATTAGTTGAGGTTAATATATTATAGTATTATATATATGGATATATATATATACAAAGAAGGTTGTAATAATATGTTGAATGAATTTCTTACTTATATGAGATAATATGAGATACATATGAAGTGGAAATCATGTATGCCATGTGAAAGAAAAGTGATGATGTTTACACCCCCTAACACATGCATACGCACACGCACACTGCGTCCGTGCACATATACACACATATACGAGCAAAGTGATGAGAATGATGAAAGTTATTATTAAATTATGATTATTTCACAAGTTTTCTCTTATATTTGTTTTATTAATTTATTATTTTTATTTTACTTTCTTTCTGTTCCTTTAATTGTTTTATATAATAGATCTATAATTGACTAGAACCAAATTGTAGTTGACTTGAAACTAATTGTAGTTAACTTGAAACTCTGTTTTGCTAATTTTTTTAAACCTTTTTTATATTTTTAATCTCACTTAAAAAAATGTTATTTATTGACTTTTTTTTTAGTAATGAGTGACAATTTTTTATCACCACTAATTAACTATGTAGTGGTTGGCCAATCACCACCTTTACAATCGTGGGTACTCAATTAATAATGATTATTTTTTTATCACAAAAATAATCATTGCTAATTGTAGATTGCAATTATAGACAGGTCAAGTTAGTTATTTTATATATTTTGCAATAATTTATATACATTTAGTGGCAGTTTTATAGCCATTAGAAATTGATTGTTGACTCTAGTCTACTTAGAGTGGCGGTTAAAACCGTTGCTAACTGAACTTAATTATCTACTAGCTTTACTGAATTATATATTTAAAATAATTATCATGAAGCACAACTTATACATTTATAAAATCCTAATGCAAAATTGATGTCATTTGTACGTAATATTATTTTGCTAAACATTCCAAAATGGAAAAAAAGAAATATAAGTACAAATCAATCTTTAAAATATTTGGAGCATAATTTGAAGAAGATGAAAGATGCAAATCACATGATCTCCTTGAAATTTAAAAAAAGAAAAAGAAACAATAAATGTTAAAGGGAGAATAGATAAATGCATAAAGAAAAATTGACGCATAGAAACAAATCTAAAATGAAACTATAATTTCTTAAGCAATTAATTTTAAAAGTACAAGTTATCAGATAATGACAGCGGGTTATCAAACACCTCAATCCGTGAAGAAACATCTCTTAAATAATTAAATTTGCAAGTAAATTTCTATTTATGTGAAAGCAAAAGTAAAAATATAAATTGTATGTTAGAACGGTATAAAGTAACCAGGAATCTCTAAGGTTCAGAACTTTTGTGGTTCATGTTTCCTTTTTATTTGGAATTCCGTTGTGGATTTTCACGAGTTAACTTACATATTTTAAATTCAAACTGAATAACTTATGCTTATTATCATATAGCATCAGGCTATCCCCATCTATTCATTGAATCACTTGAATCACTATTCACTGAATTACTAAATTTTAGGCAGTTGTGTAAAAGTGCAGCTTTCAAATTTTTTTTCTTCCTTACAAAATCCACACGACAGACAACACAGATCTTAACCAATAAGCCTATGAATTTCTAACTAAACTTTTAGCTAAAACTTTGAAAAATCAGTGTGAGGCTGAGGGAAGCTCAAATGCTCAAATTAAAAAATGATGCACATGCTAGAGTCATACAAATTCTGCATAAAGTATCACTGCGGGGAAGCATGATTCTGACTTTTGAGAACCAAACCAGAGAATGGTTCAAATTTTCAAAATATCGCTAATGAGTGTATTCATTCAAGGTTTGTAGCATTGTAGGCCCACCAAACAAGATCAATATAGTGAAGGCTTATGATCATTTGAGATATAATTTTATATTGGAAAAAATTTGTTTGACATTAGTGCAGATATGAAGCTTTTACAGTGACCTAGTAATGAGATAATCATGCACATCTAATTAGTTGTACTTGGTCACTTTCTCAAGCATAACTGAAAAAAATACATGGTACATAATTGAAAAAATAAAATAAAAATAAAAGAAAGCTTGAATCTAGAGCCAAAGACCACAGTATTTAATTAAGAAAATCAAATGCTCAAAGTTCTATAATTGACAAGACAATTTATCAGGAAAAGAAAAATGGAACTTCCAAGTCACAAGCAATGAATATTGAGCCAAAAGGTGAAATCATATACCATGCTCAAAGTTCTACAGTTAGTTGAATAACTTAATAATTCGCTACAACCAAGAATGCTGGTGCTTGCTCGGTCAATGTTCACCCTTCACAGTGAATGAACACAATTTATGTACAGAGTACAAACTGCAAGGAAACCTTAATTTAAAAATAACACCAAAGAAAAAAATAATAGTGTGTTACTATTGCCTGTAATATTGAGTTCCTTCCCAACCAACAAAAAAATTTGGCAACACAACAATGAAGAAAAGAATTGCCCATTTTTTTTCCCTAACCATCTTTCAGCATGGTGGAAGCATGATCATGGTTCACTTTGCCCTCTGAAAGACTCCTATTTACCTGTGGAAAAAATTAAAAAAATGACCCAAGAAAGGCAGTTCTGATTCTGTAATGCAACTAAATAAATGAACTTGCAGAATAGAATATCATTTTGCAGAAGAAGAGCATCTGAGCATGCTTTTGAATGCTTTCTACAGAATCTACACAGTAATGTATAAGAATAAGAGCATCTAGCTATCTCTCAAGTCTTAACAAAGATTAGAACCAAGCATGTAAGTGAAGTAAATATACCCAAAAAGAAGCTCTATTTAAAAAAGGTTCTCTTCGTAACCCAATATATCATCGCTTTTTAAGTTAGACATATATGTCAAAACAATTAAATAAAATAAAAAGTCTTCCAATAATATTAAGGGATTGAAACAGAGACTAGCTAGGCATCATTGTAGAGCCTCGTTTAGCCAACTGGCTCTCATTTTTCAATATTCTAGACTTGATGTAGAATCTATTGCCGTGAAAGTGACAGCTAAATGAGTATTACAAACAAAAACTATTAGTGTGTGTATTTATATATGTTATAAGAAAACACAGCCAAATAATGGTGTGTATCCGCAAGTAAATAGTGCAAAGTCCAACCAAAAGACTTAAAAAATAACTTTAAGAATTATAAGAAAGTTCCAGAAATCAAGGATCAAGATCATTACGTGACAAGACCCTTAAGTCGAGTGAAAATATCATTGGCTACTCAAATGTGCAGAATCAAATGATGTTAAATCATGAATCTAATACAGGGCTGTGCTACCGATGGAAAGAGAGATAAATATGCTGATACAGTAAGTTTTCATATTATCCTATTTGGCATAGGTGATGGTAGCAGGTATGAACTTCATCAAATGATATTTGTTGAGATGCCTTGAATTTTAATGAGTCGACCTAAATTATAACTTAATCCGAAACTTGGGGAGTTTGGAATTTTTTAAGGAGAAAAAATGCAAGGCCTATGGTGGAAGCGGAGGGTGAGGGCCGATAAAACGTGGGTTACGGGTTAGTATAAATTATGGGTTATAGGGTTCTTTTGTAATAACTTGTATCAGTTCTTTCAAAGAAAAAAAAAAAAAAATCTCTCTCCTACCTATGGATGTAGGTCGAATTGACCAAACCACATTAATCTGTGTGTTCTTCATTTTTTTTTTTTGGTTTTATTTTTCTGTTCTATAATCCTGCTTTCTGCATAACAATATTAAAACGATCTCAATATGAGCATCTTTTTTAGTACTTCACAGATTAGAAGATCTAAAATTAAATAATAGTTATCTATTTTTTGTTTTTTCTATTCATATGTCAGACAAGTTTTTTATGTTTGAAAACAGAGCATCATGAATTAACAAAATACAAGTTTTGTATTGCCCACAAAAATAAAAGATCTGCATTAATTTGAAAAACATTGACACTAAGTGAAGCGTTCCTTCCGTACCTGTCTTCAATAGACCATGACCCAACTTCAGCTAGGCAAGCACTGTGTTTCCGTAACTTGATCCGAAGTATCACCATCTCTAGCTTTTGTTCAATTCCCTTTCAATCACAAGATAGGGACATCAAAGCTTCCAAAACTTTTATATCTTCGCCATCAAGGTATTTAAAATTTCTCATTCCAAGCCAAAATTAAAGCTCTAATGAAGCAAAATAGTTATTAATCATGAATTGCTTATTCATAGTATAGCATCCTCTGACAATTGAAAACTTCATAAAGCCCCTCAATTTGGGTTCAGATTAGATGCTCAATTCAGTCAACATAAGGCACACATAGATTTATCACCTTTTTCTCTGTGGCTTTCATAAGAAAATCATTCTAATAGCCATACTTTGCAGTCTGATCATCTACGCCAGATTAATTAACACAAATTAATCTAGACTGGAGAAATCAATTAACCCAACCATGCCATATCAGACAAGACTTGACCAATTAAAAACAGGTTTACCGAATAGCATATCATCCAAGCAATTAACTACAACCATTTTAATAGATATAAACATATTTCTTCTGCATTACAACTTCCTATATAAGTAATCTCAATCCACTAAGCTTTAATCCACATGACTATGCTAAACCAAACGCCCTGGCAGGAAAAAGCCACCCTTCCCAACAGAACCAAAACCACAGCAGACTTGAGCAATGTGCATAGGTCAACCCCATTCATTTGCATAACATCGAAAACCATAGCAAAAATCTGGAACTAAAACCCAAAAAAATTGAACAACAAAAGGAAGGAGATTTACTCCTTAACACTACTTAGAATGCCAACAATTTAAGAATCTAATAATTGCAAAACATAAACTTAACACTACTTAAACTAGGCTTTAATTATTAGGACTGCAATGTTGCAGAAGGATTCAGCTAACAATTACCATTGTTATGTTGCCAGAATTGAATCAGTTATGTATTGCAAATTGTGGAGAGTTGCAATTATCTGAACAAGACCAAAGTAAAGAAATGGGGAGTTTGATAATGTGCCCAAACTTGGAATATAATTGCCCTTCAGCAGTGCAATATATCTAATGAATCTCTTTCAGTATGTCTTGCTGGGTTTTCCAATGTGAAGATTTTGAGTCTACAGCGCAGTAATTTCACAATTCTTCCTGCATGCATCAAAGAATTTCAGTTCTTGAGAGAGCTTTATTTGGATAAATGCGAGCGTCTTCAAGAAATTAGAAGGGTTCCACCAAACATACAAGATTTATCAGCAAAGAATTGCCTATCGTTGAGTTCCCAGCCTACAAGCATATTATTGAGTCAAGTAAGGTTTCTCTTTCTCCTTCTTTTCATTTTAATTTTTTTTAAAACCACCTCCTTCTTATTTTCATCTTTTAATTATATGAACACAATCAGATGACTCTATTATGTTGGTTGGGTCGCCCTGTTCTTCTCTCACTGCTCCCTGATTTCTTAAGATGTTTCTTTTAAGAATGAGGGGAAAACGAAAAGGGAGGATGAAATTACCTTCCAATACTCTTCAATTTCTGCTTCTTCCTTTGCGTCTCCTCCTTCCCGTGATTGCGAGGTCGATAACCAGGTTGAAGCAAGGTTCTCTTTGATTTTATTTGCCTGAGGAAGCATGAAGTGAGTGAAACCGAAGCCCTCGGCTGACCTATTCAGAACGAATCAATCTGCCTGTGGCCAAAGGTAAAAAAGTTGAATCAGAAACTCAAAACAGTAAAATTAAACGCAAACCAAGTAAGAAAGAAACAAAAATCAATTTGTTAAAACCTAGAATAAATCTGAAATAAAAAACACCGAGATTCGCGGAAGGACAAAAGTGATGGGGAATAGAAATAGGATGTTACGCAGAAAGATGTCAGTAGCGTCAATGACGTCATTTAAGTTGAGTTAGTAAGGGTGGTTCAGGTTTTGTGCGGTAACGGAAGTTACTTGACCGGTATGGTGGGAGATATTGGGTAGTCTACGTTGAGAGTCGTTGGTTCGTAGCCGAATTTGTTAGAGCCAGGGGTGGGCAAATTTATCCCGACTTGGTTGGCCACTCGATGCATAATCGGGGTGGAAAAGGATAAAAAATTTTTTTTTTTAAATTAAAACAAAGTCGGATCGAGATAATACTTTGAGTTGAGACGAGTTTCGGGATAATCTCTTGGACTTGTCGGACCCAGCCTGAGATCTATATATATAATTTATTTATATATAAAAAGATATAATCTAAATTGAAAAGAATCCCTTTTTTAGGGTTTTTTTATAATTTTAACCAAAATTTTTAAATATATTTTATAAATTATAAATAATTAGCGAGGTCAAAATTTATGTTAAAACTTTCTTAAATATAATTATCACATTCATATAAAAAAATAAAATTTAAAAATGTATATTTTTTTAAGTTTTAACTACTATATTTGTATTTTTTTTTTCTTATTTTCTCCATTGAATTCATGTATTTTTCATGTCTATTTCATAAATTCAAAATATATATTAAAAAAATAGTTATGTGTCCAAAATAATTGAGCAAATATAAAAATTAAAATTTTTAAAATTAAAATTTTTTTCTTAAAATATTAAAAAGAAAAGAAAATTGGCCTGATCTGGCTCGACCCTGGCCTGATTATAATCGGGCCAGATTCAGGCCAGGCCAAGCTAGAGACGATTTTTTCTTCTTGATGTTGAAATCGAGGGAGGAGACTTGTATTGAAGCAAATCCTGACCCGTGCCCACCCTTAGTTGGAGCTCACGTATACAAGGCTTGCACTGTAATGGCGTCAGGATTAAGCAATACATAACTGTTTTCCTTCTCTTTCCTCACTATTCTCCTTCCTAATTTTGCTCTCTTCACCTCTCTTTTCTTAAAATCCTCTATTTGATTATCCATGATTTATCACTAGTATCAAAGGAGGAAAATTCATGACAAAAGCAACTTGCTCACAGGCAACCATTCGGGAACTAGAAGAATGTTTAAAGATAGCAATGGATCAGAGAATGGGCGCTTTGGAGTAGCAAGTATTTGGCCTTCAGGAATTGATCAATGGCTTATTAGCTCAATTCACAAAAATTGCTCATCAGAACAGAGAATGCGGTCGAACAAATGTTCTTTAGGGCCAGCAAGGAGTTATGGGGTACCAGGCTCCTACTCGCTTTACCACAATCGAATTTCCTTGCTTCACTGCTACAGACATTAATGGGTGGATCTTAAAATGTGAAAGATTCTTCCTTCTTGATGGAACCATCGAGGCAACTAAGGTAACTCTTGTTACTCTATCTATGGATGAAGTGACTTATCGTTAGTACCAAAATGTCGAAAAAAACAAGAAACGGTAGTGACTTGACCAATGTTAATTAAAGCTATCAAGATTCGTTTTGGATCCATCTTTGAAGATCCAATGGAAGAGTTAATGCACCTAGAGCAAACTGGCTCTCTCGATGACTATCAGGAAGCCTTTGACAATTTGGCATGCAAAGTGGAATTAACTAAAGCACAAAAGCTTAGTTGCTATTTGGCAGGCTTGAAACTTGAACTGGCAGTTGGGATCAAATTGTTTCATCCCAGCAACTTATTGAATGCCACATGATTGGCCAAATTATAGGCTTTGAATGTCGAGTTGTTATAGAAGAAGAACACCATTCCAACAACCACAGCAAGTCCAAGTGGATATAAGGGAATTGGACTTACATTCAAAAAAGAACAGGCTAGTCTGAAAATACCAAAGAATGAGCATCATGAGGATTCAAAAGGGTCCCAAGGAGCTATTCACAACCAACAAGAAATCTTAGGTAAACCAACACTAAACCAATAAAAACTCACACTGGCTAAAGTGAAAGAGTACTATAGTAAAAACCTATACTTCTACCATGAAAATATACTCTAGGTTATGAGTGTGCTCAGAAAAAGAAGGTGCAAATATTAGGTAGGGGTTTAACCTAAAATAACAAAAGATGCAAAGCCTAAAGAACCACTAATTTCATTAAATGCATTACAAGGAACTGTTGCATACCTGATCATGAGGATCAAGGGCTTCATTGGAAGGAAGGTAGTACATATCTTGATAGACACAGGAAGTTACCCATAAATTTTCAAATGAGAAGTTCAAAGAATAAGTTGATGCAAAACTAGTAGACCTTATCCAAATTATGGTAGCAGTAGGTAGCCAACTCACAGGGACAACAAAGTGTGACAAGTTGAAATGGTGTACTCATGGCATGGAATTTGAAATAAATGTCATCTTAATTCCACTAGTCGAATATGATGTGGTCCTTAGAATTCAATGGATAAGAACTTTAGGAATTATTCATCTAGATTGTCTTAACTTGGTGATGGAATTTGATTGGCATGGAAAGAGAATCAGAATTAAAGCCAGAAGAGATCCTAAGCCAAGAATTATTAAGGAAGCTCATTTGAATAAGTTGATGGTGCAAGAACCATATGCTTGTATGTGGTAGCTGATTCCATGGGATTGTGGCTCAATGTGTTATGCTATGAATGTAAGAACAATGTCACACATGCCTAACCCTATTAAGTAGCTACTAACAGAGTTCCAGACCTTGTTGACGGAGCCTAAAACTTTACCTTCAAATAAAGGATCCCATGATCACTCTTTACGCTTAAGGAAAGTACAAATCCCATTAATTTGGGACCCTACCATTACCTTGCATTTTAGAAAGATATTATTGAAAAAATGATTTCAGAAATGCTAGATTCAACATTTATTCAAAAAAGCTCATCTCCATTTGCATCTCTTATAGTATTGGTTAAAAAGAAAGATGGGAATTGAAGGATGTATGTGGATTATAGAGCATTAAATAAGCAAACCGTAAGAAGCATATTCCCAATTCCTTTGATTTACGTTCAGGATACCATCAAATTCGAAATAAAGGAAGAAGATGGTTACAAGATAGTTTTCCAAACTCATGCTAGACAATATGAATTTTTAATGATGCCTTTTGGCTTTACAAATGCTCCTTCCACTTTTTAAAGGATGATGAATGCTATTTTTTAACAACATTTGAGGAAATTCGTGTTGCTCTTCTTTGACGACATCCTTGTTTATAGTCCCACTTTAGAGGAACATGTTGGTGATCTGCATCTTCACCATATTACAAACTCATCAATTTTTTATCAAATTCAGTAAGTGTGCTTTTGCAATTTTTAAGATTGAATATTTGGATCACTTCATAGATGAAGGTACTATCTCTATTGATCCAAAGAAGGTCTAGGCAATGTTAGATTGGCCCATTCCTAATTCTATTAAATAATTACGCAACTTGTTTGCTTGTCAAGCTATTATAGATTTTTTATTAACAACTACAGCATCATTGCCAAATCCCTCATTGATTTGTTGCACAAAGTTGCATTTAGGTGGAATGGGGAAGCTAAGGAAGCATTTCAAAAGCTGAAGGAAGCATTCTCACTTGCACCTATCTTGGCCTTACCCAATTTAAGTCAACTATTTTTTATTGAAACTAATGCATCAAGTATGGCTATTGGGGCTATTTTAATACAAGGAAAACATCCTATTACATTCATCAACAAGCTCTTATCTCTAAGAAATCATTTACTGTTAGTTTATGATAAAAAGCTATTAGTTATGGTATATACTATTGAAAGATGGCCTCAATATCTATCCATTCTTCCTTTCACCATTCTCATAAATTAGCAAAGTCTTAATTTTTGTTAGAACAAAGACTTTCCACTCTAGTACAACATAATTGGCTAACCAAGTTGATAGGGTTGTAATACACCATTTACCATAAGGAAGGCCATGAAAATGTTGCAGCAGATGCCTTATCGAGAGTAAGTCTTGGAAAATTTCTTCATATGTCAACTTCAACCATCTCAATTGAACTATAGGATGCAATCAAACTTTAGTGGCAAACAGATCTTCACCTTTAACATATAATTCAATGACTAGAACCTAACCCCTCCACATTTCTTAAGTATAGGTGGAATGGCCAGATCCTCTTTGGAAAAACAAGTTAGTTATCAATAACCATTCTCCTATTAAAGAGACTATCATACAATGGTTGCATTCCTCTCTTAAAGGAGGACATTCAGAAATCAAAGTAACCTGGAAAAGGATGCAAGGCTTATTTTAATGAAAGGTTATGATGCATGATATCCAAAGATTTATTGCTCATTGTGAAACATGTTTATGATATAAATATGAAACAACTATTGCCCTTAGTATTTTGCACTCCTTCTAATACCTAAAGGGGTATGGTAGAGTATTACCATGGATTTTATTAAGAGGTTGCGTAAATTGGGAGGAAAAGATATTATATGGGTTGTGTTTGACAAATTGAGCAAATATACTCATTTCATTCCCTTATCTCACTTGTATACAATTGTTGACCTTGAAAAAATTTTCCTTGACAGCATATATAAATTGCATAGAGCACCAACTAGTATTATTAGTGATTGTGATCCAATATTCACTAGCAAATTCTGGCGGGAGTTCATGACAACCTATTCACCCTCAAACAAGCAGTCTCGAAAACTATTTGAGAAGCTTTGCACGGTAGTCTCCCCATCAGTGGATCAGGTGGTTACCACTTGCCAAATGGTGGTAGAATACCATATTTCATATAGTTACAAGTGTTACACCTTATGAAGTGATGTATCATTAGCTTCCACTAATTCATATTCCATATCTTCCTCAAGACTCCATTGTTGAAGCTATAGATAGAAGCTTCTGTGCTTGAGACCATGTTGAAAAACCTTAAAAAAAATTTAGAGCTAGCTATTCACTAAATGAAAAAAATAAGCTAATAAAGGAAGGACTAATCACTAATTTAGTAAAGGTGAGTGGGTGTTCTTCAAGCTTTAACCATTCAAACTGTCTTCAATTGAGTGATAATCATCAGACAAGCTATCATCTAGATACTCTGGGCCATATCAAATTGTCTCTATAAAACCTAATTTTTTTTAAAAAAGCCTGAAACTAATGAGTTACAAAAGGAGGTCCCCTAATGCAAATGATTAGAGGCCAAACAAAATTAGAGAAATAATATAGACCTTTAAAAATGAGAATATAAATCTAAAGATGCCAGAAAATAGGAGTCAGAATAGCTAAATAAAATTAAATGAAAAGACAGTAGTATTTTCATAATTTCGAGCAACTTTTGAAAACTTAAATAAGGGAATTTTAAATGAAAAAAATTGAATTTTTTGAGATTCTTTGAGGCCCTAAAATTTATAAAAACCCCTAGAATAGTTAAAACCTCTCTGGTATGCATTTTTGAGTGTCAATTGACTAAAACTTTGACTGAATGATTCGGTAAGATTTTAAATCCAATTTGGGTGAAGCAAAAAGTACTTTATGAATTAAAGGACCTAAGTTTTATGATGGAAATGAAGGTTCTAAAAATGGCGTTAAAATGAGGCCAAATGAAAAGAACTAAGTTTAAGGATTAAATTGGAATTTTGAAAAAGTGTTTTAACTTAGCCTTTTGCTTCCTATTTCCACTTCCACACTCTCCTATCATTTCCACCAACTTTTCTTTACCTCAAACTAGGTCATCTTGAAGAGGTTCAGAAGGAGGGGAAAAGAGAAAGGGGAAACCAAGCATGGAAAGGTAAGAAATTGCCACTTTTTCATACTTTCTCCTTCATTAAACTTCTCTTCTTTCTCTTCTCTCTTCTTATAGTTTTAGTGACTTATTTGGGACTATTTCATGGCTAGTTTAGTAGGAGGAAGGGAGGAATTCAAGGAAAGATTGGAGGCTTTAAAAAGTTCTCTTGAAAGGGTTTAAAACAAGGTATATTTCATGGTTTAACTTTGCTTCACCTTGTGTCCTCCTTCCTTGTAAGTTTCAACTAGACCTAAGCCCATTGAGGAGAGAATGAATTCAGGTCATAACAAGGTAAGAACAAAGGTTTTAGAGCATGAGGAATAAGAATATGTAATTGGAATTAAAAAAAAAGCTTTAGAAATTAAGTTATGGCAAGTAGGGTTTTAGTTGCATCTAGAAATTTTTAAAGCTTTCCAATGGTAATCTAGCTTATATAAGAGTATGTTTGAGTTCATAAGAGACTTAGGAAGCTTCATGGATACCAAACTCCCTAGGAAATTGAATGAAACTCTATGGGCTCTTCAGTTAGCTATATGTCTCGGCCAAAGGGTCTAAATGGTACCTAGAGAGAGTTTTCTTTGTTTCCAAGGATAAAAATTGTCTAGATATGAATAATAAATATCAAAAGAACCATTGGATTGAATTTAAAAACCATATTTTGAAAGATGGAAGTTTAGATTCTTTTTAGGCATAAAAAAGCAACTTGATATTTGGCTCCTTGAATTAAGTTTGTGATAACCTTAATGAGTTTAAATAGAGTCATGATACCTAGATTGAGTGAAAAATTAGAGCCAAGATGATGAATTATATGGGTTGCTTCATTATGCCCTTGTATGGAACCATAAGCATGCCATAAGCTAGAATAGGCTTGTGTAGAGTTTATGTGAGGATAGAATTGGTTCCAATAATGTATTTATGTTTTATTTGATCTATCTAGGCTAAGCAAATCACGCTCCTCCTAGATGTGTGTTTGAGGCCAAAAAGGGAAAGTAAAGTTCAAGGAAGAAAATTTGTGCTTCTTAACTCAAGGTAGCTATCCATCCTTTTTTTGGTATATATTTCTTAGTTGTTTGATTGTCATTGGATGCTTGTATAAACGTTTGATTCATGAAATATACTTATAGCTATTAGTTTAATGTTTCGGTATCATTATGCTTCTTAAATAACCATTTAAATGTGTACAGCTCCTAATGGGTGAAGTTGTGCCAAAAGTCTCTTAGATTGGGTGAGAAGAAGCCAAAAGTTCCTAAGAATGGATAAGACAAAGCCAAAAGTCTCAAAAGTGAGTAAAACTAAGTCAAAAACCCCTAAAAGTGGGTCAAACAGATCCATAAGTCTTAAAAAATTAGGTGAGGCTAGATCAAAAGTCCTTAGAGCTTATACTTGATTTAAATGACTTCACGTGACTTGAAAATATGATTATGTATGTCTACTAGAAGCATTTGATGCATGCTTAAATTCTTTGACATTAAAATGTGTCATATATGTATGCTTGAAAGGGTGAATGAGCTATTGAGATTCTATGAATCTTGTCACACCAGAAAAATGCGACCGCGTGGCGCTTTAAAAAGAAATTTTGAAAAGAACTTTCAATTCAATTTCCAAAAAAAATGAAAATTGAAATCAAAATAAAAAATAAGTAGAGTTGCCACCAAAATTTTAATTTTTGAAAAGGCAAAATTTTAGAAAAGCCTTTTTATAAAAAAAACAAAAATGGTCTGCGAACTAGAAAATAAGTTCAGGAGTCAATTGTGAGTGCGAAAGGTGCTAGGCACCCCACAACACTCGTTGCTAAGAACAGTTACCCTAAATTAATTATGCAAAATCAAATGGCCTTTAATTGATTTTAGTTCTCCTTAACAAAACACACGTAAAATAAGGAACAGAAATAAAGGAAATGAAATTGAAAATAAAAAAGGAAGAAAGGTATTAAAGAAAAAAATTTAAAATAATAAAATAAAAGAAAAGAAATTAAAAAAATGAAAATTGGAAAGAAAAATTTATTTACAAGGGCAGACTTGACCTAGGGTGAGAGCCTAGGGCCTACGTACCCTTCAGAGGGATTAAAATCCACGTAATTTGAACAAAATTGTGTTTATCAATTGTTGTTTTGTTTTTGTATTTTTGTGTTTTGTTGTTTTTGTTTTCCTTTTTTTTTGTTTTTTTTAATTAATTAATTTATTTTCTTGGAGAAAAGAGAAAGAAATAAAAACTATTTTACCTTTGTTAAATAAACGAAATTAGCATTAGTTGATGTGTTTTAATTAACCAAAGATAGAATTAATTTCATTTCTTCAGCTTTTCCCATTTTTAATTTCCCTTCTTTTATCCCTTTTTTTTTTCTCCAGACTCTTCATTTATTTAAAGGATTTCTAATTTTTGTTTTGTTTGTTTTGTTTGTTTTTTGGTCTTTTGTTTTGTTTGTTTTTTGGTCTTTTGTTTTGTTTGTTTTTTTGAGATTGACTTTCAACTTTTTGTCTTTTCCCTTTTTGTGATTTTAGTGGTGGATTTCTTTATTCCTTTAATTACTGAATTATTTTATTTTATTTTATTTTTACTCTTTACAATTTTTTTATTTTTGTGGAACTTTAGTGTTTTTATAAAGTACGTTTAAACTTGCAACTTTACCAAATGGAAGGTGGAGGAAAAATCCAAGTCTACAAGAAAAATTTAGCTACCCTTTTTTTTTTAGAAAATTAGTTTTTGTTTACAATGTTTTTTTTTTTTTTGAAATGGGGATTTTAAAAAACTTAGTTATTTAAAATTGACTTTCGAAATTGAAAAGTTTGTCATCATTTTTTTTATTCCTTTTTTGTTGTTTTCTTCTTTTTTTTTTTGCCTTTTTATCTAGTTTCCTTTTTGAAAATCTTTCTTTAAAAGAAGCCAATTTGATGTTGATTGTTGGTGCCCAAAACATATAAAAATGCAAACTTATACCCTAGTGAATACCAAGGAGGCCTATTGCCTCACATGGTCCATGGATTTATTCTCGCGTGTCTGAGGGGATACAAAATCCCACACAACCAAAAATAAAAGCAACTAAATGAAAATAAATTTGAAAGTAAAGTGAAGCTAAGTACATATAAGATTCGTGTGTACTTGGTGTATTTCTTGTCATACCATTGCACTATGTTTGAGTACATTTACATGAGAATGGAGAAACTGTTCAGCCCAATAGGAATTTAGTCCCATACAATAGTTCCCCAAGGCTCTGCAGCTTGAGTTTTCCACACACCTCTCCACGTTGACGCTTGTGCCTATATCTCAGGTTGAATCAATGCCCAATTTTCATTTGTGATTGCAGATCAGGTTCCTCAGGTGTTACTTCTCCATAACGTTCGAGTAGCAAATCTTATACTTAATAACCACAACAAACTAGCAAAAGCATGGCAAAAGGAAACAACGCAAGAGGGCACTTTAAAATTCAGCCTATCCTCGGATGTTACTTCCCCACGATGTTCGAGCAATAAGCAGACAATACCACCACATCACTGAGCAAAAGTATTGCAAAATGGAACCATAAAAACAAAGCTTCATAGAAAATAAAAACTATGATCCCCCTTTGTTCAATATTCCCGATTACCCACACAACAATTTCTATTAATGAAATCCCAGTACTCTAACATCTAACCCACACATCAAGTTCCTTTAGGCATTCTATCAAATGCCTACAAGACGCTCTCTCAGAAACGCACAAATAGAGATAGGATTTCACACCTCACCGTAACCTCCTAATACATAGTCGCTAATAGCATATGATCTGGTACACAACATTGTATTTCAAACAAGGAGGATCTAAACTAATTTTATTTTCATATCATCAATACACATAAATAAAAAAGCCTTCAGGACATTGCCAATGGAATGGAGACGAAACAAACCAGTCATAAAGGCGAAGCTAGATAAGACGTTATTTAGCAATCCAAGATTAAACAATTAATTCAGATCGAAATAGAATCAATACCTGGCAAACCATATTGTTCAACTTGGAATGCTTTGCTATTAGTTCATTTTTTTTTTAAAATCGTGTCAACTCCTTGCTCTACTCTCTTTTTTCAGTTTCAGTTCGCTTTTCCTTTCGATTTCTTCTTCAGCCTCAGGATCCCTTTTCTCTTCGAATTAAAAGATCCTCCCTTAATTTCTATTGCTTTCCTACTATTCTCTCCTCTCAATCTTTTGCTTTCTCTCTTTCCTCTAAAGAATCCCTCTTGCCTTCTCTGCCTCTATTTCTCGCTCTCGATTTTTTGGTCACCCCTTTTCTCCCTCGATTTCTCGTTCGCACTTCCCCCTTCTGTTTCTCATTCGATTCTCTCCTCCCTCTTCCCTCTTCTTTTTTCGATCCCCCTCTATTCTCCTCTCTGCCTTCTCTCCTCTGCTCTCTCCTTTCTCTTAATTTTTTTTCGATCTTCTTCCTTTCTCCTTTTAATCCTCTCTTAAATCGTTGGAACCTCTCCCTCTGTTCCCTCTCTGCCTTCTCTCCTATCCCAAATTAGCTTCCCCTCTTTCTCTCTCTTTCATTTTCACATCAGTGGTCTTCTATATCCGGTGGTGAAAGGGATGGGAGAGGGAGGTCAAACCCTTAAGCCCCTCGCTATAGGTTTGCTCCACTGGAACCCTTGAGAAGCTGAACATTCCATTTCTGTGCTTCGAAGCTCTGCCGATCTGTGTGTGTCGCGCTGTGTGTCATTTGGGGAGTTCGAAAAGGGAAGCAGGGTAGGGGTGTGGATTTAGGCCGATGGCCTAATCCAAAGAAGGTTTCAGGCTTCAACGGGGATTGGGCTGGGGTTTACAGTGAATGGATTTAGGCTGGATCAAGTAGGCCCAACAAGAGTTTAATTCAGACATTTTTTCTCAGCCCATTTTTATTGGGCTGAAATTACTCTTTTTTGTGTTTTTTTTATTATCAGATATTGGATTGCAGAAAAATTATTATTTTTATTTCTCTTAAATTTTTTTTAGGCTTTGGGCTTTTTTTCTTTTTTTTTCTTATTGTTTTTTGAAGCTCCTTTTTTTAATTTAATTTTTTTTTTCATTTTTTTCTTCCATTTTCTCTTAATTTTCTATTTTCTTTCTTTTCTAGTTTTTTTTTCTTGTTTGTATTTTTACTAATTTGATTTTGTTTTTTGTAGCCTGTCTGGACAAAATACAATGTTGACAAATCTTATTCTTCCCCACTCTATGTCTAACGATGTTTAAGTGAGCCTTATGGAACAAGGAATGGAAGTTAAAGAGTAGGAATGATGATACTTTAACAATATAATAGAATTTTATGTAATTTGATGTCAAAGTATGTACACATATGATGTTTATAAGAGGTAAACCTTGGATCATATATAAAAGTATATGAATATGTTGTATGTAATGGATATAGAGCCAAATGTATGAGAATGTAAGTTCTTAACACTCTTGAGCCTTGATATGCTTGTGTATATAAACAAGTGGAATGATGGTTTCAAGTTTTATGATAAATTAGACTTGTTATGATGCTTTTATATGCTATATGTGAGCTTTTGGACGTGCTCAATTGGTCCTATTACATGTAAGAAGCTATTTTGGGTCATTTGGAACCAATTGTGCCTCTTTTTAGACCTTAATCTTGCCCTAAACCAAAACTAAACTAGATGAATGAATTTTGGCATGAAATTTGGCAGGTATTTAGATCTCTAGAAGAGATTTTTATAGAGTTAAAGAACATAATTTTTGGAACTTTAGAGAATTTATTATTTTTTTTCAAAGTTGGCTAATTTTAGTAGAAAATGTTTGTGCACTGTTCATTTGGTTAGTTTAGTTTTTTAGGTTTTTAAGGGGTCAAATGAAGTCCAATGCTTATAAAATTTTATAGGCATATAGTTAGCATTATAATCCATAGCCACCAAGAACACTCATTTTGGATCTATGTAGAGATATATATGAATTTTTAAAATTCTAAATCAGTTGCCATTCAGAATTTTGACCCAATTACTGTTCCATTAGTTTTTGTGGCTCAAATGATATTTTTAAGTTGAAAGTTTCACAATAGCTAGATGACTTCTTGAGCTTTCTAGGAAGTTCTAATTTGCATGATTTGGAATTTCCTAAAATTAGTTATGAATTTTCAAAGTTTGGATCAGATTATGTGTAACAATCAGAATTTCTGAAATTTTTTTTAGTTTGCTAGTTATAACTAGGACTCCTGTTAGTTATAGCGAATGTACCTATTCACTATAGTGAGAAGCCAGCTAGCTATAGTGAATTTACCAGTTCACTATAGCAAGAATACACCTAGTTATAGCGAGTTCAAGCGTCCCATACAAAAATCAAGGAGTTTCTCGCAATAGTGCATTGTAGCGAGAACAGGGGCCTGGGATTGATATGTGTTCGCCGTAGCGAGAGTTATTCCGGAAAAAGTGAGAAAAAGTGATTTTTACTTTTTAAGGACTCCAGAAGCTCTCCTTTTCTTCTAACTGACTTATGCTTTGACTAAAACAAAGAAAAGGCTGGAGAGAGAGAGAAGCCAAGAAAGAACAAGGAAAATGTGAGAGAAACTTGAGATTTCTATAGCTTCCTTCTTAGAATTTTGTTCTTCTCTCTTTGCCCATTCTTTCTATAGTTTTGGTTGTTGAATTAGTTTTGTTTTGAGCTTGGTTCAGAAAAAGGAGAGTGGAGATTTAAAGGGAAGGTGAAGGCAAGGGAACCACTCTTGAAGAAGGTTAAAATTCAAGGTAGATACCTATGTACCTTTGCTTTTTCTTCTTTACTTCTTGTGCATGTTGGTTCTATTAACTTGAGCACTAGTAAAGGGAAGGAAGTTCTGACCTAAAACAAGTATAAAACCCTTAAATTAGAGTGTAGAAAGTTAGGAAATGCAAAAGAATTAGAAGAAGAGCTAGTGAAATTCAAGAGGGAGAAACTAAGAATTCTTAAACACTTTGTAAAGTTTGTTTTGATGTAAGAATCCCTTAGCCTTGGTGAGTATTTGTTTGAGTTCCAAGAGGGTAATTGCATGCTACTTGTTGTGTTTAAGCCAAGGAACCCAAGCTCCATCTAGTAGTGGTTGTGAGACCAAGAAAGGAAAAGAAAAGTTGAAAGGGAAGGCTTGTATTGGCTTACAAGATAGCTCTTCATTCTTTCTTGTTGCATTCTTGGATGTATGATAGTCATTGTATGCTTGTGTGTACACTTGTATTGTGAGACATGCCATTTGATGTTGCCTTGATGCATTGGTACTAATATGCTTATGGTTTGGGTTGTGAAAATTGCTCTTAAAGGGTGAGGTGTTTCCAAAAGTCCCTTATAATAGGTGAGGTAGGGCCAAAAGTCCCTAAAAATGGATGAGACAAAGCCAAAAGTCTCATGGATGAGTGAGGCTAAGTCAAAACTTCCTAGACCAATGGTGAAGCCAATCCAAACATCCCCAAAATAGGGTGAGGCTAGACTTAAAGTTCCTAGAGCTTATTCTTGACATTGATATGATTTTTATGTCATGTAACTCATGTGTTGTATGATTTTGAATCGTTGGATACCTATTTGCATATTTTGACATGTTTATATGTTTTGATTACTTCCTTAAATGAGTATATGAGCTATTGAAATTCTTGGAATCTCACTCCCTTCCCTCTCTCATCTTAACATGTTAGGTGGAGCTCTATGGGACCAAAGTGCAAGTCAAGGAGCCTAGTTAAACATATTTAATTAATTATATAGCTTGTTTTAGTTCTCTTGATGTAAAGAAGTGCCAAAATGTATATTTATATATTATTTTCGACATATAAATAGATGAACAAGTGTAAAAGCATGTATATGTGATGTATGAACCAATTGTGGAACCAAAGCAATGAGAATGCAAGTTTTTAGTACTTGGTAGCCTATTCCTAGACGTGTATTCTTGTATGTAGCATAGTGAATTTGAGATGCATGATAGTTTGGACTACTTGGGCAATTTATATATGATGTATTAGTGCTTTTAAACTTACCCAAGAGATGCCAAATACTAAAATGAGCCATAAAAGTTATATTATGAGAAGCAAAAGTGACCATATTGGTGGGTTACATCACTTTTTATTCAAATGAGCTCTTTTTGATTTAAAGTTTGGCATGTATCTAGAGCTTGTTAAGATATTTTTGGAAAGCCAAAGTGGGTATTATTTGAAGGTTTGTGGAATATTTGACAAATTTTTGAAGTTAGAGAATTTTTTGGTTTGGATGCTGTCACTGTAGCTTTGGTCTGAAAATTGTTTTATATCAATTATGGGGCAAATGATATCCAATTGTTATGAAATTTTATAAATTGAAACTAAACCTTCCCAGTGACTTGTACCAACTAGAATCATCCTATTTGGATGTCTAGAGAGGGAGATATGAATTTTTAAAATTTCTATTTAGTACTAAGTGTCTAGTCAGACCCATGTCAATATTAGATTAGTTTTTGTGGCTTGAACGAACCTAGCATGGTCTAGAATAATTTTTTCCCTCTAGTTAACATCCACATCTTTCCAAATTGGTATATTTTCCCAAATTTGATTTTTTTAGAATTAGTTATGAATTTTTAAAGTTCACATAAAAAATCTATATCAATATTAGTAATTAGTCAGACCTTTGTACACTTTTCGATGTCAAATGTGGTCCAAATGATGTCATTGTGACTCAAAATTATTTTTATCATAAAGTTGACATCTAGAGCTTTCCAGAAAACTATGGTTTTCTTGATTTTCATTTTTCTAAAATTAGTTATAATTTTCCAAAATTGGAGCCAAATTATGACTTTTGAACCCACGGGAAAATTTGCATTTTTTGGTTTTTGGCTTCATATATGTGGCTTATGGATTGTTTTATGCAATGTATGAGTTGTATGAATAAAGTTTGAGTAGAGAATATGATTGATGGGTTCACGGCACCCACAGGGCAAAGTATGACCATTTGAACCCTAACATAATGCATTAAATGCCACGGTTGTACTCTTTCTTTGGAATTTCATGGAATCAAGTCTATGAGGAAGTTAGTTGAGGTTAATACATTATGGTGTTGTATTATGGAACTTAAGGAAAATGCAAGTATGATGTTGAATTTGTGATGTATGCCTTAAACCCAAAGTTCATGTCTTAAATTGTGATGTTTCTGGTTGAATAAGTGTGTTATGGATGGAAAATGAGTTTGGTAAGCCCAAATAGTCTGTTTAACCAAAGATGAATTATTTTGGCTTTTAATAACAGCACTTTCCACTGCTAAAGGTGCTAATTTTATGAAAAAGGCTACGCAAATTAAGTATTATCTTAATATGGTATTACAGTCTCTAAGGTGGGAGTTGTGGCTTATTACCTTATTGTGCCTTAAAGAATGTCCTAATCTTTCTACACCAGCTACAGTCCTCCTTGATGATTAGGGTCTTACAAGTACCAAACATGATCTTAATAAAATTTTAGATCACTATATAGTTTAAAGGAAGAATCATGTTGTCACTGAAGTGCTAATCCAGTGGGAGGGAGAGTAGGAAGAAGAGGTTACATAGGAGGTTTGGTTTGAGCTACCAAAAAGAAAAATTCACACTTTGTCAAAATAGCACACCCTTAGGGTCAAGAGTGATGTTATCAGGAGGATTTGTCATGCAAAAATATGTTAGCAGATTTAGTTAGTAAGGGTAGTTCAAGTATTATGTAGTAATGAAAGTTAGTTGACTGATATTGTAACACCATAAATTCTTAACTCATTTCATGCTATTTTCATGCCTAAAGCCATGCCATTCATATAAGAGGCAAGAAAAATGACATTAAATAATACATTTCTTAGCGTTGTGTCGCGTATAAAATTTTCATTCAGTGTCCCGTAGGCCATGTGAGCTTATGTATCACATTCTCACATTTATTTACATAGATACAACTCATTTTCATCACCAAAATTGACCTAGAGGTCGTGCATGGCAAAGGAATTTCGGCCAGAAACTTCCCCTTTCTTTCACAAATTTTAGAAAATTATAACTAATTCTAGAAAAATCAAAACCATACATTCTTTGCCATTCTAAAAAGCTACACATGTCTACTTTATGATAAAAATATAACTAGGCTATGAATCATCACACAAAAAATGTTTGATATTAAAAAATGTCTAGAGGTTTGGCTATCTATTGGTATTATCACAGGTTTTTGCAGCAAATTTCAAAAATATCCAATTAATTCCAAAAAAATCCAATATATGAAAATGATACCAATCTAGAAATCTGTGGATGTTAGCTAGAGGAAAAAAATAACTAAAAACTAGCTCAGGCATGTCTAGGCATAAAAAATCAATCAAACAGTACCTGAAGTCAGTTATATCTCCCTCTTTAGACATCTAAATGGGGTGCTTCTTGTGACATAAGTCACCGGGAATGTCTAGTTTCTTTGTATAAAATTTTGTGATAATTAGACATCATTTGAGCCCTGCGTGACAGAAATCATTTTCGGACCAAATGAATAGTACATTAGACAAAAACCAAAATTTTTGCCAATTTTGAAAATTTATCAAATTTTCTCTAGACCTCCAAAAATTCTATTATTTAGTTTCCAAAAAGCTCTCAACAAGCTCTAATAACATGCCAAATCTTAAATTAAGAAGAGCTTATTTGGACAAAAAGTGATATAGGATTCTAAATTAGTAAATTCTTGGTCCATACAAGATACCAAAATATCCAAATGGCTTTCCTTGGGGTTTGGCACCTCTTGGGCAAGTCTAAAAGTATGAATATGACTTGTGTGAACTGCCCAAGGGGTCTCAAATCTTATGTATCTCATTTTGGCCATTCCACTTCCATTTGTACACAATTACATAAAGCCATTCAAGAAGCTAATCTCCCACAACATACTCATTTTGCATTCTAGCATTCACATAACATATCCTCTCATTTATACATCACATATTAATATAATTATACATGTTCAAGAGGTCATAGACCATATACAACAATGGATTACATCATTTGATATCAATATGGCCTTAAAGAACAAAAACTATGCATTTTAGTGTCAAACTCTCATTTTCTCATATGGTTGGCTTCCATTCCCTTGCTCTCTTAGTCCATCTAACATGTTAGAACATTAAAGAGGAGGGGATGAGATGCAAAGAATCCCAATAGCTCATCTTGCTTTCAATCACACATAAAGTATACAAACAACCTTAAAAATACATGCAGGGACATATTAACATGTGTGGGCATTCAAGAGACATTATTGGCATTTGAATACGTCATACATATCATATATAGGCTTGCTAAGTAAGTGGATTAGCCTCATCCATTCATTTGTGGATTTTGGACTTGCCTCACCTATTTCTTTAAGAAGTTTTTGACTCAACCTTACTCTTGGGAGTCAACCTCACTTTTAGGAGACTCTTTACTTTGTTTTTACCAACTTTAAGGGTTCTTGGCTCATCTTCACCATGGCTAGAGGGTTCTTGGCTTCTCCACACTCAAACAAACTAAAGCAAGCACATAAAACATCATTTGAATGCATAAAACATCATCATGGTACCATGGAATAAAAGCTTATGCTAAAATACTTTTCATATCTTAAAACATATATATACACATTCAAAGACAATGTAAGCACACATCTATGCATGAGAGAAAGTGGAGAGAGCTACCTTACTGGTATTTACACACTTTTTCCTTGAGTCTTGAATCCTCTCCCTTGACTTTACACACCCAAGAAGGTGTAGAGCACTTCTCTTAGCCTAGACACATTATATGGAAGCTAATTATACTCTTGAATCACATTCTAAGGTCACACAATCACTAGAAAAGTTAGGTGACTCATAAGGCTCTTTTATGGTTCCATAATGCACTTAATGAAGCAACCTTTGGAAAACATCATCTTGGCTCCATTCTCTCCATCTATTTATGATTCTTGACTCTATTTAAACTTCTTGGAGTCATCACACAATCAATTCTAGGAGCCTAACTAGGTGTTGCTTTTTTAAGCCATATTATGGAACATATAAGGCCATCTCACTATCTATGATTTCTAAAATTTTTTTAAGGCTTCCTCTCATATTCTCCCATCATACATGATACAAAACTAAGTTTGGAAGGAATTAAAACACTCTCTAGGTGCATGAACTCTCCTTGGCCGAAGCTATGCTTCCATATGGCAACAATGGAGTTGTTTTAATTTCTTTGATGGGAAAAGCATGTAAGAGTCTCTCTTGGTGTCTTAGGAACTTATATATACTCTTAGATAACTTAAATTACTATTAGGAAGCTTTATCTTAGCCTAGGTGCAATCAAATCTCTAAATTCCATAACTTGCATTCTAAAGCTCTCTTTTTAATTCTAGTTGCATATTCTTAATCCTCACACTCCATAACCTTTGGTTCCATCAAGAAAATATAAAGAAAAACTCTCCTCCTCACTTTCTCTCTCTAGACCTAAGCCTAAATGGCTTAGAAACATAATATTTAGCAAGTGTTTCAAGTGAAGTCTTACCTTAAAACGAAGCTCTCTTTGCATAGATTATTTTCCACAGATTGATTTCTTGAAAAGAGTTCCTTTTTAGCTTGGGTTAGACCTGAATCTTCAAGTTTTCAAGAAAAGAAAATCACCATTAGAGAGCTCTTAGAGAGAGGAACAACTTTCTTAATTGGCGTGGGATGAAATGGGACCGTTTACTTACCTAAACGGAAGCTTAAACTTTTTCTCTCTCTCCCCTCTTAATGTCATGCCATTTCTGTCCATTTTTTTTACAAATGGAAGCTTGGAGAAGGTGATGAGGTGTAATCTTACTTAAGAAATCTCTTTTACAATTTTTCAAAATGACCATTTTGTCCCTATGCACCTGTTTGCTACGTTTAGGCTAATTTTAACTCCTTTTTGAGAACCATCTTTTCCATCATAAAACTTAGGTTCCCAATTAAATAAAATATTTTTGAAATCACCCAAATTGGAGCTAAAACTTTCTCGAATGAATCAGTCAAAGTTTAGGTCAACTGACATTGGAAAACATCCACCGGAGGGGTTTTAACTGTCCTGGGATTTTTCATGGTTTTCAGGGCCTCTGAAAACCTCAAAACTTTCATTTAAAAAGCCCTACTATGAGAATTCCAAAATTTACTTAAAATGACAAAAATGCCCTTATGTTTTGTCAATATTTCGTTACATTTCGTTTCTTCATTCTAGCTCTATTTTTCCTTCCATCTGAGCTTGAGATTCTCATTTTTAAAAGTCTAGAATGCTTTTCAAAAATTTTAGGACTTTAACTAATTCATTTCGAGGGACATGCTTTTATATCCGATGAATTTCGTTCGTTTACGGAGAAATCGTACGTTATGTTTTTCACGTTTTCTCTCATTTTCAGAAAACTGAATGCTACAGATATGTTAGGAGATATTGGGTAGTTTGCATCAGGAGTCGTTAGTTCATAATCAAATTTGTTAGAGCTAATGTAAACAAGGCTTGCAGTGTAATGGCATCAAGATTAAGCAATGCAAAACTATTTTTCCTCTCTTATTTAACTATTCACCTTCCTAATTCTTCGCTCTTTACCTTTCTTTTCTTACAATCCTCTATTTGATTATCTATGGTTTATCATAGGAAGGGTTAAGGAAGAGCATAAGGAAGTAAGCATAGAGGAAGGTGTGATTTCATTTGTCTATGAATTTAGACTTGGATCAAGGATTTTGAGAAACGACTTTGTAATTGAGCTGACTTTTAGGAGGTAGGGAATTGGGAGGATTTAGGAGGATTTAAGAGATTTTGGTTGAAAATGAAAAATAGAAGGCAAGAGTTATAACATCCAGTTATTTGAAAACGTGAGAAATGTAACGTATGATTTCTTCGCTAATGAATAAAATTCACCAAATACAAAAGGAAGTCCCCTGAGATGATGTAGTTAAGGTCTTAAAAAATTTAAGAAGCATTCCAGACTCTTAAAAATGAGAATCACAGACTCAGACGGAAAGAAAAATGGAGCTAGAATGAAAAAAATAATTTCTTACGAAAAACTGACGAAACGTAATGGCATTTTCGTAAAAAAAGTACAACATTTGGAAAAACATATAGGAGGGCTTTTTAAATAAAAATTTTTAATTGTCCAAGTTTCTCAAAGGCCCTGAAAACCATAGGAAGCCCCGAGATAGTTAAATCCCTCCGGTGGAGGTTTTCTAATATCGGTTGACTTGAAATTTGCCTGATTCATTCGGTAAGGTTTTAGCTCCAAATTGAGTGATTCCAAAGAAATTTTATTAAATTGGGAATCTAAATTTTATAATAGAAAAGATAGTTCTAAAAAAGGAGCTAAAACGAAATTGAAATGAAATTGCTATTACAAATGGATAAAATTGAAATTTTTAAAAAAGTGTATTTCTAGAAGCTCCCACACACTTCTCTTTTCTTCTCCCATCTTCTTAAGCACGAAATTTTTGCCCAAAATACAGAATATGATCTGCTCTCTTAGGCTCACAAGAAGGGGAAGAAAAGGAGGAGAAAAATCAAGAAAAAGGTATGGATTCTTAGTAGTTTTCTATGCTTTCTTCCATCCAAACCTCCTCTCCTCCATTCTCCTTTATTTCCTTTGATTAAAATGAAGTTTTCAAATCTGTTTTAAGAGAGATATTAAGGGGAAATTTTGGATTTGAAGAGAAGAGCTTGGAGAAAGCAAGATTCAGGTCAGAAAAAGTAAAAAAATAAGGTAATTTCTTCTTCCATGGTAGATATCTCTTCCTTCCCTTCCTCCACCATTTTGCCCCACTTAAGGAAACCTAGGAGGGTTTGATTTTTAGGCAAAACCAAGGGTGATTCTTAGGAAAAAGGGTGTGGAGGTTAAGAATATGCAAAGGGAATTAACAAAAAGCCATTAGATTTCAAGGTGCAATTTCTAGGGTTTCAATTACATCTTGTAAAATCTGACTTTGTACAATGATTCCTATACTTAAATAAGAGTTTAAATGAGTTCCTAAGATTCTTAAGAGGCTCTCCATATGCATCTTCCCTTGAGAAAACAAAGAAAGCTCAATAGAACCCAATATGCTTCATTGTCTCAGCCAAGAAGGGTTTCCATAGCTAGGGAGAGTTTTAAATTTTTCTACACCCATTTTTGAGTCATATATGATGAATAAATATGAGAGGAAGCCTTGGAAAAAATTTAGGAAGCATAAGAAGTGAGATGGTGCTTTATGTTCCATAATATGACATAAAGAAGCAACATGTAGTTAGGCTCTTGGTTTTAATTGTGTGATAACTCCAAGAGGCCTAAAAAGAGTCAAGGATCATATTTGAAAGAAAAGAATGGAGCTTAGAATTTATTTGAGGGGTGTTGCTTCATTAGGTGCAATTATAGAAACATAATGAAGTTTATAGATCAAGCTAGAGTTCAAGCAAGTGTGTGGCCTTAAAATTAATTCCGTGAACCTAATTGACTTTCATAAATTGTGTTTAGGCCAAGAGAAATCATCTCCACACTTTTGTGTGTGTGTGGCCGAAAAAGGGAGCTTGCCTTTAAAGAAAAAGTATGTAATTGTATTCAAGGTAGCTCTCTCCACCTTCTCTCATATATGAATGTGTGCTTAGCTTGTCTTAGAATGTGTGTATGTGTATTTTCAAGTCATGAAAAGTATGATAGCATGATTTCATATGCCATGGTTTTGTGATGACATATTATGTTTTATATGATGTTTATGATATGTGCTTAGGTTTGCTTGAGTGTGGTGAGGCCAAGAATGTTTAGCTATGGTGAAGATGAACCAAGAATCCTTAAAATTAGTTAAGACAAAGCAAAAAATCTCTCAAAAGCAAGATGGACTCCCAAGAGCATGGTTGAGTCCAAGAATGTCTTAAAGAATGGGTGAGGCAAGCCCAATATCCACAAGAAATTAGGTGAGGCCAATCCACTTGCTTAGCAACCTTTTGTATGCTATGTATAACTTTCTCAAATGATGAAAATGTCTCTTAAATGTTTGCACATGTCAACATGGCCATACATACATTCATGAGACTTGTTTGCATCTATTATGTATGATTGAATGAGAGATGAGCTATTGGATTCTTTGAATCTCATCCCCTCCTCTCTAATGTTCTAACATGCTAGGTGGACCAAGGGAGCAAGGTAATGGAAGCCAACCACTTTGAAGATAAGAGGATGATAACAAAGTGCTTGAATTTTGTTACTTTGAAACCATACAATTAGTAAATGATGTAATCCATGGATGTATATATATCATGATGTTATGAACACATGAAATTATGATAATATGTCATATATGAATGAGAGAATATATTAAGTGACCATTAGAATGTGATTTGAACATGTGTTGGCAAATTAGCTTCTTGGATGACATTATGGAAATGTGTACAAGTGTGGATGAGATAGCCAAAATGAGATGCATGGAGTTTGGAACCATTTGGATAGCTCACATAAGTCTTAGTTATGCTTTTAGACTTGCCCAAGAGGTGCCAAACCCCAAGGAAAACCATTTGGACATTTTGGTATCCCATATGGAGCCAAAATTGACCAATTTAGAACCTTATATCACTTTTTCTCCAAATGAGCTCTTCTTGATTTAAAATTTGGCATGCAATTATAGTTTGTGGAGAGATTTTTAGAAAGTTAAAGAACATAATTTTTGGTGATCTATAGAATATTTTATGAATTTCCAAAATTGGCAAATTTTTTGGTTTTGGTCATATCACTGTTCACTCAGATCCGAAAATAAAATCTATCACATAGGGCCCAAATGATGTCTAATTGCTACAAAATTTTATATAAAGAAACTATACATTCCCAGTGACTTGTGATAACTAGAAGCACCTTACTTGGATGTTTAGAGAGGGAGATATGAATTTTCAAAGAATCTATCTAGTATTAGGAACTCCACCTGACCTCAATTACTATTTGATTGGCTTTTAAGGTCTAGGCGTGCTTGAGTTGGTTTGGAATTTTTTTTCCCTCTAGTTAACATCCATAGCTTTCTAGATTAGTATCATTTGCATGGATTGGATTTTTGTGGAATTAATTGGATATTTTTGAATTTGTTATAGAATTCTGTGACTGTACTAGTGGATAGCCTGACCTCTAGACCATTTCTTATGTCCAAAGTCCTCTGTGTTGGATTTTATGATTTAGAAATATTTTTAGCATAAATTAGTCATGTTTAGCTTTCTAGAATGTCTAAGAATGCATGATTTTGCTTTTTTTAGAATTAGTTATGATTTTTCAAAATTGTGATAGAAATGAGGACAATTCTGGCCGAAAATGAATATGCATGTTTCATGCTTCCCTTCGAGTTCCTTGAGATGTAGGCCACTTTTGATGATTCAAGTGAGTTGTATTCATGTAATTAAATATTAGAATATGTTGTATGAGTTTACACGACCCACATGACAATAAATGGAATTTCTATATACGATGTAATGCCAAATAATATATTATTTTAATATTTTTTCTTAATTCCTTCATGGAATCTATGTTGTAAAGTATGAGAATGTTATGAAATGAGCTAAAAATATATGGTATTATAAGAGTTAATTGGGGAAGCAGAGAAGCTATATATATTTCATTTAAACATAGTCAACAAAACATCAGGAAATGTAATAAAATTGTTAGTAATTACAGTTAGTTATCCATGGTTTTTCTGGTCGCTGAATAGATCACTAATAACTGTGTAATTTTTGGTAGTTTTAAAAATTGGTTGGAAAATGTCTATTGCTAAATGCAATATTTTTGGTAGTCTCGTATTATGTTTGAAAGTGATGGATGGGGATCGATTAAAACTCTAGGTGCACTAAATTGGAATGATGTGATGGTGAAAGTGATGGATGGGATCTAATTAGAACCTTAAATGCATCTAGTTAGGATGATGTGATTGAAAATGTATAATTGCACTAATTGAGATGTGATATATCTCTTGTGTGGCGGTACTAAGTGATGAAATGATATGTCTAAATAAACTTGATGAAATGATATGACAAATCTCTTATTAAGGAAATTTAGTGATGAAATGATATGACAAATCTCTTATTAAGGAAATTTAGTGATGAAATGATATGACAAATCCCTTGTGTAGGGAAGCTCAGTGATGAAATAATATAACAAATCCTTTATGTAGGGAAACTTAATGATGAAATGATATGATACATTTCTTCTGTAGGGAAAACTCAATGATAAAATTATATGATACAGGAAACATTCAATGGTAAGATAATATGATGAAAGACATGCAATAACATTATTTGAGAAATGATACTATGATAGATACATTATGTGGTAGCACTTGGTGTCATGATGCTTCTGCCTAGATTCCCCTTTCCATATTTAAATTATTAGACTTTAAAGTATATTTCAAATTGTGGAACCATTATTTAAATAAAGTGATGTATAATATTACATAAATTGAACTATGATTTTTTTAATGACTTGAATGCTCAATTATGAAAAATGCTAATGTGTGTTTGTTTCTCTTTCCATACACTTTGTTATGTATGCACTCATTGAGTTAGTGGTAGACTCATCACACTTTTCATGTCTATTTTTATGAATCATCAGGTAGCAGAATAAAGAGCCTTGTAACTTGCACACTTCATAAATGCATTTGGTACATACTTTTGGTCAATGTTTGTTTGTATTAGACTCTAGAGTTATGGCTACTATCACTACTAGTTGGGAATATTTTGGGTTGTATGAGAGTTAGATGTTTTATAGGCTTTGTAATGACCATTATTAAATATTATTATTTAAATTATTTTGATATAGGTACTGGTTATTAGATTATGGATGTTTGTACATATGTGGCATACCCAATTATCAGAGGAGGTGCTGATGGATCTTAGGCTACCCTAAGTGAATTATACAAAATGGTTTATGTGATTAAGATGTGATATGGTATGCGTTTGTGATTCCAAAGTATGTGGTTTATTGTGATGACTTGATTTATGTTGTGGTTCAGCTGAGGATAGTTCTTTAGGCTTGCTAAGCTAGGCTAATAGCTAGATTGGCTTAGTCTTTACATTGGTCATGATTTGGAATTCAGGTTGTGGCATTGGCAAGCCATGAAAACCAGTCATAAACCAAAAACCAATCAAGACTAGACTAGTTGGCAGTGCAAACCTTCCTACTGGAAACTAATTGAGGTGATGATACTAAAGAGAGATGAGTGAGTTAGAAAAGGTAGTAAGGAAGAAATAAGTTGGAAATGATAGAGAAGGAGAGAATTAAAGAAAAAGATTTTTGTCCAATGATGTACAACTTGAACTTTATTGATCATTTGTAGTGATTTTGGTTCTATTTGCTTTCACTTTCTAGTTGTGTCTGCATCTCCATTTCTCGTTGTATGCATAAGAAAGAAGAGTAAAGAGAAAACTATGAAATAGGAAGAAGTTAGAAAAATGAAAAGAGAAGATTAAAAAATTCCATATAGTACAATTGTAGGTAAAAGTGCTTTGAAAAATGACATTTATCTTGTAAATTTTCAAAATTTGACTTTTAAAATGTCTCTTTCATGGAAAAGAGAAACATGATACTTTTCCATACCAGAAATGCTAAGAGAGACTAAAAAATGAGGTTAAATGGAACTTGTATAGGAACTTTAACCAATTTAGGAAAAAAAATTAAGGAGAAAGGACTAAAAGGAAAACTAAAAGATCCAATAGCGACTAGCTTGATAAACTTGACAATTTATGACACTTATAAGATGAAATAAAATATCAATGACTGATTTGGCACATTTTAAATTTAACACACTGATTTAAAACTTTAAATAAAGTTATGGGATCAAATTCTAGTTTAACAAAAACTCTTTTTTTAAAAAAATTACATTGTGATTTTGTGTAATATAGAATTTCACATGAGTTATGATCATACGTTCTCATATGTATATTTACACATTTTTAAAAACCTATCTAATTTGCTTTGTGTAACACCTTAAATAATAATAAGCTAGACTAAACATTTAATTAACTAATTCTAGATAGAATATTATGGAAGGATGGAAATTAGTCCTTAAGTGTCTAAAATACAAATAAATTTAAAGTTTTGAAACAAACTTCACCTATGCTCATATATTCATCCTTGGTGTTTATTCTAGTAAACTTAAATTCATTACTTAAGAATTGATAAGAATACTATAGCTAGCTAGAAAAGTTCCTTAATATTACATAATGAATCTCATTTACTAATCTTTATCCTAAGTTACATATAGATGCTAACCTGCTAGAAAAATTCCCAAGATACCTCGTATTAAGTCTAGCCTTATTTTATTTTATTCTAGGTTGCCCACTAGATTACTTGAAGGAATCCTTATCCAATTTGCATTAAATATCTTAAATTGAATATATTGGTGTTAGGTATGCCTAGGATAAAGTTCATGTAACAAATGTAACTTCTATAAAATGACGAAATGAGTCGTATAAAAGCAAGTCCCCTGAAAATGAGCTAGATAATGTCCTAAAAAATTTGGATAAAGTACTAGGCATCTAAAAATGATAATTTCAGGCTCAGAAGGAAAGAAAACCGGAGCTAGGATGGTTAAACAAATTGTGACGAAAACTAATGAAATATAATGATATTTTCGTAAATAAGTACAACTTTTGGAAAAACACACAGGAGGGCTTTTTAAATACAAAATTTGAGTTGCCCAAGGTTCTTAGAGGTCTCAAAAGCCATGAGAAGCCCTGGGACTGGCAAAGCCCCTCTGATGTACTTTTTCCAATGACAGTAAGCTCGAACTTTAATGGATTTATTCGAGAAGGTTTTAGCTCCGATTTGAGTGATTCCAAAAGGCATTTTATTAAATTAGAAATCTAAATTTTATAATGGAAAAGATGGTTTTAAAAAAGAAGCTAAAATGAAGCCGAAACAAAATTGCCATTATGGAATGACGAAATTAGAATTTTTGAAAAAGTGAATTTCTTGAAGCTTCCACACACTTCAAGCCTTTTCTCCTCTATTCTTTAGGTCAAATTCCTCTGCCCAAAAAATAGAAAAAGACCAGCTTCTTGAGGTGCACCAAGAGAGGGAGAAAAGAAGGAAGAAAAAAGAAAGAAAGAAAAGTAAATTTATGAAATTTCATGCTCCCATCTATTCCAATTTTGTTCCTCTCCTTTCCTCCTCTCTTTCTATGATTTATTTAAGTGAATTGGTTCTATTTTGAGTCTAGAACAAGGAGGAGTAGTTTGAATTTCTTGAGGAGAAGAAAACTAAGGAGAAAAAGTCTTAAAACCAAGCTTGAATCTAAGGTATTTCATAGTTTTGTTGTTTCTCCCCTTTGCTTCTTCCTTATGCATAATTTTGGCAAACTAGAACCATATGAGGTGGAGCTTTTCCATATAAAAACAAGAAAGGAACTAGGGTTTTAGACCATGGAGAAGAGGAATATGACAAGAAATTCCAAGGAAAACTAATAGAAATCAAGACAGGAAAGTGTAGGCTTCTTTAGGGTTTTATGAAATCTAATTTTGTGTGAGTATTTCCTTGGCTATCTAAGTGTTCCTTTGAGCTCCTAAGACCTCTAGAAACCTTCCCAAATGGCTCTTCCATCAAGGCAAAATCAAAAACCCCACAAACCTCATTCTTGTCCATAGGCTTAGCCAAGCTAGGTTCATTGGGTTAGGGAGTGTTTTAATTTGTTCTAGACTTGGTTTGGAACTTTATATGATGTTAAAAGATAGAAGAAACTATTGAAAAAAAATTTAGGAGCATGGATTGGAAGATGGGACAATAGTGTCCCTAATGATGCTTTATGAAGTAACTTGATTCTAAGCTTGCATAAATGATTGTGTGAGGGATCCAAGGACTTTGAATGAGGCCAAGAGGCCTAGAAATGGAAAGAAATAGGAGCTTAGAGCTTAAATTGTGAAGGTTGCTTCAATAGGCCGTTTATGGAACTATTATACCACTTATAGGACTAAGTGTGTATTTAAGAAAATAATTAGTGTCTTGGCCTGCTTCAAGTGTGTAATTATGTGCCATTTATGGTGTTTAGGCCAAGAAAACTCCAACCCACCTAGATGTGCTTGTAAGGCCAAAAAGAGGGAGAAATAAGACAAAAGAAAGCTTGCAAAATTCAAAGTAGCTCTCCACGTCATTCTCCTTGCATTCTTGTGCATGTGTATGTCTTTGTGTGCATGTATGTGTTTATGTGACTTGAGAAAATGCCACTTGATGTATGAGTTTGCATTAGTACTAATGTGTGTTCTTGAATGGCTTTGCTTGTGGAAATTGCTCACAAGGGTGAGGTGATGCAAAAAGTCCCTTAATGTGGGTAAGGAGGTGCCAAAAGCCTTAAGGCATGAGTGAGACTAGGCAAAAAATCTTTTGGATGGGTGAGGCCAAGTCAGAAGTCCCTAAGCCAAGGGTGAGGCATATCCAAAAATCTTAGAAATGGGGTGAGGCAAAACCAAAAGTCCCTAGAGCTTCTTGATGCTATGATTGAAAATGGGCATTCATGATCCAAGTAGCTTGTTTACTTGTACACTTGATATATGTATGCCTTGAATGTGTGTGAATGGGTGTGTGAGCTATTGAGATTCTAGGAATCTCATTCCCATTTCCTCCATTATCTTGAAATGCCTAGGTGATGTTCAAGAAGCAAGGAATGCCAACCAATGGTCTTGAGAAGCTACACTTTGACAATTATGTAGTTTTTCTTGTACTTAGATACCAAAGTGGATATGTATATGATATTTTTTAGTTGTAAACCATTGAACAAATGTAATATTATGTATGAATGATGTATGAATATTATATGGTGCCAAGACAATGGAAATGTGAAATTTGAACCTCTGTATACACACTTGGATACATGCATTCTTGAGTGTAGGATAGCCAAAATAAAATGCATGAGATTTGGAACCACTTGGGTAGTTTCTACAAGTCATATTTATGCTTTTAAACTTGCATAAGAGGTGCCAAATCCAAAAGAAAGCCATTTGGACCAAAGTGATGCTTTATGAGAGGCAAAATTAACCATATTGTGAGGCTATGTCACTTTCTGTCCAAATGAGCCCTTCTTGGTCTGAAATTTGGCATGTATCTAGAGTTTGTTGAGAGCTTTTTGGGAGTTAAAGTGGGTATTATTTGGAAGTTTGTGTAATTTTTAGTGAATTTTTGAAATTAGTGAATTTTTTAGTTTTTGATTAGTGTACTGTTCATATAGTCCGAATTTTGATATCTGTCAATCATGGGGAAAACAATGTCCATTGCTGCAAAATTTTACAAAGAGAAACTAGACCTTACCAGTGACTTGTATTAATTGGAAGTACCTCATTTGGATGTCTAGAGAGAGATATATGAATTTTTGAAGCTACTGTTCTATTCTAGGCACACCTCCAGACCCGTGTTACTATTTATATTGATCTTTGAGATTTGAATGCTCTTAGATTGGTCTAGAACTAATTTTTTCCTCTAGTTAACATCTGTATCTTTCTAAATTGGTATAGATTGCATGGATTGAATTTTTTAAAATTAATTATAAATTTCCAAAGTTTATATTAGTAAGTTATATTAGATTTTTAGATAGCTCAACCTCCCTACCTTTTCTGTCATCAAACATGGTTCAAATGAGATTTTCATGTCTAGAGATTATTTTTATGTAAATTTAACACTTAGAGCTTTCTAGAAAGTTATGGCATGGTAGATTTTGATTTTTTTACATTTAGTCATGATTTTTCAAAGTTTCGCTTAAAATCTGTCACTGTACAGTCGTGAAGGATGAAGGGAAATTTGGGGTTTTTGACTTGAAAACCATGGATTACTTGATATTTTGAGTTATTTATGATTTTTTTCAATGATAAATGACTAGAGAACATTGTTGGATAATTTGTGGGGCCCACATAACATGAATTGAAAAATTTTACCCCGATGTAACGCGATAAAGTGCATGAAAATATGGCTTTTTCTTAATAATTCCCTATGAATATACATTTATTTATTTTGAAGGGAAGGATGTGATGGAAATAAATATATGGTATGACAGTTCACTTCCTAAACCAAATCTTCTATCTTATAATATTTACCAAACACTATTATTAAAGTTATGTTGGCCCCATAAGAGCTTTCCTAATATAGGAATTTATTTAATTAAGTTTGCTTTTGTTAGACTCCTCTTAACCATCTAAAAAAGAATACCTAACACTTCTATAATACTCTTTAAGATGCCTTAAATAGTTCTATTTGTGTAACTCAAATGATTAGAAACTCCATTAAGAGAGGAATGAGTATAGTCCTTGGCCTCCATAAAATTTCGCATATGCAACAAAATATATAACATCCTAGATAAGCTTTAAAGCTTTTCAAATTATTGAAACCTAAGTCCTAACATTCAAGGCTTAGTAGGGGAATAAAAAAGAGTGAATCATGTGAATTAAAATTCCCTTGAGCTTATAGGCTAAACCAAATAGAAGTTCTTATATCTCACAATATGTAGTTTGCTTTTCCATCTTCTCAACTTGCTTATGATAGAAAAATGAGCACTTTTAGGCTTTATTTATGGACTTAAACTCTACCACTTCTTCATAAATTCAAGTTAGTACTTTTATGCAGTTTCTTAAATATCTAGGTTTACCATTAGAACTCCTAAGCTACTTTAAAAGATAGCCAAAATAGCCCTTAAACTCTATAACAATTGTCATAGAAATGATAGCAAAATAGCAAAAAAGTTTACATTTTAAAACTTCATAATTGGACCTAAACATAACTATTTCTTCTTGATTTTAAGTTAGGACTTTTACAACTTTCTTAAATGCCTAGATCCATCATTAGAGCACATAAGCTATTCCAAAACTTGGCCCAAACAATCCTTACTAGTCTAGAAAGCAATGATTGCTAAATGGTAGCAGAAATAGTGTTTCAAGGGAGCAAGTTGCAATCTAAAAATCCATTTTATAAGTCAACAAGCTCCTAAACCTCTTCTAACAAGCCTTAAGTACCTATTTAAATGTGCCCTAACCCATAGCTCTTCAAAACTATGAATAATATCAAATTTAGAATATAGCACAATTACTATAAAACATTAGAAAACCGTGATAGCAAAAATGGCTCTTAAATTATCACTTGACAAGTCTACAATCTACTATAGTATCCCAAATTCTCAAATTTCACTCTTATAATTTTATAATATTCTAGGACAAATGTTTAGGCCATTTAAAACTTACTACAAGCCCCTAAAACTAAAAACCATGTCTATTCATGCTAATGACAACACACACAACTCAAAATGAGTAATATTAGGATTTTGAACTAACAAGTGGTATGTCCAAAATGCATTCTACCACTCTATATGCTTCCAAACCATTTGAAGAAACTTTTAAATACCTAAAGAAATATGTCCAAGCACAAAAATCCAAATAGAAACATGTAGAACAAAATATGACTACCTTAAACCTTAGTCTGCACATAAATATATAAGGCCAAAAGTTTTAGTCTTCTTACCATTTAAGTTCCACATACCCAAAAATTGCAATTTGAGTCTAATTGGCTTTAAACCACCTCCAACAACCTTAAAACACTAAAATAAAATTGTCCAAGTCATTGGGATTCAATTTAAGGAATAATGATAAAAATTACTATGCCACTCCACATACATAGCATAGAAATATTTAACCTAATCCTTTTTTCTTTGTCACCTTCAACATACTAAATTCACACTTTACACATACATGGAAGCCCACATGTCTCTAATACCATTTAATTAAATATGACAAAAGTCATACACTATGCAATTTCCAAAAATATCCTTAGCATTCTTATTTTGGCATTTATGCTCATTTACAAGTAAATCTTGGAAATGTATGATGTAATATGGTATGCTATATAGAATATTATATAATTACATAAGATTTACTATTCATAACTATATTGGCTTAGATTTTGATAAGGCATCAAAACCTATATAAATAGCTAAACGAATGTAATTGGCTTATGCTAACTTCTTTTCACTACTAAAAAATCTTGTACCTAAAAAGCATGGCTCACAATTTGTAACACCTCGAAATTAATTAAGGTGTTAATAATGTATTTGGACTAATTAAGAATAATTATCATGAAATAATTTGGTAAGCTTTATGAATGAAAATTTATAGAGAAATAAGTTATTAATATAGGTTTAAGATTTCATTTAGGTTAAAACTTAATTGGGACCTAAAATTTAATTTAAATAAGTTATGGATAAGGATTTATAGAGGCCTAATAATTTTGGGTGTAATCCCAACTCCTTATTACGAGACTTGGGCTAAGAGAGGTTGCCTAGCAATGGCCCAATCTGATTTAGTATAATAGGGGCCCAAGACTTAATTTATATGAGTTGGCCCAACGCACATTATGTAGGCCCAAATTAGATTGGCTCTTGAAATTTGGCTTGACCCAACTAACACTAACCTTTGAACCTACCAGAATTTAGGTCTTAAGGTCAGCATATTTCACTTAAACTCAAAGTGTCCTGTAGCTCACCTCACCAAACAAAGGCCTAATAAGCACATATCTGAACCTAAGTGGATTTTGGGCTTTAGGGTTAGCCCAAACCCATCTAAAACCCTAACTTACTCAGCTCCTTACCCTCTATTCTACAGACTAACTCAATCTTAGGCAAAGGAGAACTCCATTTTCGCATAGGAAGAGAGGAGGCTAGGGTTTTCTACATTCCTCTACCATTTCTCACTTCTAGAGGAAGATTTGGCCAAGTTAATCTATATAAAACATGTCCCTCTCATTCTTTTCTTCATTTTGGTCCGATTAGTTTCTGGTTTTGAACATTTTCATCTTCTTCTCAAATCTGAAACTTGGTGTTGTGATTCCTTGTAAGATTTTCTGAGTTAGAGTTAGTGGAACTATAGAGTAAGTGTTCGCTTTCATTTTATGGTATAATCTTGCCCAGATTTCATGTTATAAGCTGACTTTGGTATATGGCAAATTTTATGTGCGAAAATGGAGTTGTGAGGAGTGACTCATGGTGAGCTTTGATGTATAGACCTTGAATTAGTGCAATAGATCATTAAGAAGCTTGGGTAAAAAGTTTTTAATAACTTCTTGTTAAGATTAATCTGTGGATAGCAAAAATTTCTTTGCTAATGATGGTTAAATGATGATAATCATGCTCATGTTAGGCTTGGTATGATTTAGATCATGGTGGTAGCTAGGGGAAGAGTAATTAGCTTCATTGAGGTAACTGGGGTTATTTTCCTAATTCCATGTATATGCTTATGTTAATCTGCTATTTGTTACACATGCTTAATTTTGAAATGCTAAATGACTAGTTGACTACTTGATTGTTATTGTAATTGGACCTTGTAAGTCCATAGTGGTACTGTGATACAGCTGCCACCTGTGCATGTGCTTCAATCGAGCACCTTGTTGTTATCAGATCCCAGATGCACTGAGCCTTGATTGTGCTCATTATGGAGTAGGTGCTGTGGATGGACCTATCCCGGTATTATTGGCCATTAACATGTTGTGTATGATTACTAGTATAGGACAGTAGTCCTTGGTAGCTAAACTAGTTCATTTACAAATTGAATTAATGATTTTGGTATTAATGATATGAAATTACATTGTATTGATTAATCTGTACATATATATAGAATTTGCCTTTTGTTACTGAGATTGTATATCTCATCCCGTTGTGGGCTAACATTTTCAGGGACTGGACCTCTTAGTGGCAAGGAGAAAATTAATGGAAGCTTATTAAATAGTTTGGTAGCACATAGGTTTGGGAGCCTTGTCAAATTGCATTATAACTAGATTGCTAGTTTTGTATCATTACTGCATTGCATCATGAGTTTCCAAGTATAATGACTATATATGTAATTTAATTATCATAGGATTGAATATTATGATTGTAAATGGCTAATAATGGATAAGTGATTTGATTTTATATAAACATTAAGCATTGACCTCATGCACCTTGTGACTAGAATACAATTACTGTCATTGATCTATGAACTCACTGGTTTATGGTGGTTAGAGGGTTAAGGATCCACATTTAAATGCTAGATGGGTAATGTTACGATGGCTAGGGAAAATCAACTAGATAAATGCTATTAGAACTTCATAACAAGTGGGAGAGTGGCCCTAAAGAGTCCCTAAATAGAGGGTGGAGAGTATGAGGCAAGGTCTTAAGAGTAGAAGGATCCAAAGGCATTTGGCCGTGGCCAAAACATTGTTAGCTATGGCCAATAGTGGCGAAATTGCCTAGGGGAGTACTAGGAGGAATTGTGGAATGTGGAATTGTTAACTATGGCCAAATATGAAATTGGCCACAGCAAAATATGAGAGGCTAAATTGGGAGTCGTCTAGAGGGAAATTCACCGCTACGAAAAGAGGAATTGGACGTGGCGAACTTTTATAAAAATGAGCCAGGCATTTTAGAGAGGAATTGGCCACAGTGAAATGAGGTATTAGCTGCAACCAATAGCGAGAGGCGAGCAAGGTAGGTTCCAGGAGGCTTTCTCACCATGGCGCCATGTAGGTTGGCCGCGGCAAAGGTTCAACTCACCGTGGCAAAATCAGTAACGAAGTAAAAGGTGAAACCGAGAAGAATTGGCCGCGGCTAAGGGGAAAGTGGTCGCGGTGAATATCTTGAAACCCTTATATTGGCTAGGAAATCTTGGTTTTTCATAGGGTAACCTTAAGGGATGATGTATAAATAATGATAGAAGATTCATGTGAGTTGAAATTGATAGGTAATAGAATCAAGGCTTATGAATGAATGTTTGTTTCCCTGATATACGTAAGTGTTGGTAATTATATGGTTGATGACTTTAATAACATTAAAGTTCAAATTTCCTCACATTCCCATAATGTAATTAGTCTTAATGTCATGTAACCCTGGTTATGGTTATTAATCACGCATTTAACCTTAATTACAATAATTAGAAGTTAGGGTCGTCACACAATTGGGAGAGGTATAAAAATCTCAATAACCAAAGGCAATTTCCATCATATAACATAGTATAAACTATTATGATTTTTATATAACAAAATGTCATAAAGAGCAAAGCATATACCAAGTAAATGGGTAGTTTAACTATCAAATTATTACTATCCCATACTAGTAACCACATATCACTCTACTTAGTTATTAGCCAATAACTCAAGAAGTGGCACGATCATGACAATTTCTCCCTACAAAATGAGCACAATCATGGCTTGGTGCACATTCATGGCACATACATATGCATCAATGAGAGCACAATCACAACACTTATGCATAATGTACAGGAGGATGATCATAGCTTTATTGATTAAGGCATGATCACAGTCCATAATATCTCACAAGTATCAATAATCAAACTTATCATTATTATCATATAATCACATGTACAAATAATCAACAGAATGTTACTACATATATGAATAGAATTAAACAAAAGTTACCTTAAATGATGTCTACCACTCTTCAACTAGGTACCAATAGCTTCCAGGAGGCAATACAAGCTTAAATAACCATAAACAACAAGTATCCATCTATCAATACAAAAGGAGCCTTAATCTTATCAACTAATTATGCCATATCTTGTGTTTCCCTTCACTCCCTTAAGCCAAATCTAATGTTTTCCTTGTAGATCGGAGCTTTAAAGCTAAAAACCCAACACTTTTTCTCCTTTTCTACTTTTCTCCTCCTGTGCATCTGTTTCAGCATGTTGGAAGAGTGAGATAGAGAAATGACAGGGCAAAGTGTTATTTAAGGCTTATAGGTCACATTTTTTGGCCAAATAATTAGTGGGCTTAGTTGTTTCATCAGATCTAGGCTGTAGGTATTAGGTCTCATGTTTGAAATCCAAAAAATAAGGAGTCTTAAGTTAAAAATGATTTTCTAACTAAAATAAAATAAATTTTTAAGGGTAATTAGCCTTGAATAAATTTTCTTAGGGTAATTTATTAAATTTCCCAAATTATTAACTAAACTCATAAAATAATTAATTTCCTCTATAATTCCTTAAAATCCTTATTTCTCTATTATTTCAAAATAAATCTCCATGTTCACCATTTAATTAATTGAATCCCTATTTTAATTAAATTTCTCCATAACCTCAATTAAATAATTATCAGACATTACACCTTGCATATGAATTGTTTAGCTTGTGATAAGCCATGAAGTTGAGTGTTATTTACTTTAGCTCCAAGCACTTTCCTTATTAGAGTTAAAGCTACACTTAATGGTCAAGCACCATTTTTCAAAGAATAGGAAATAACTAATTAGACAAAATAAAACTACATCTTCGAAGTTTTGCATGACACAATGAATTTGCAATTATTGTTTCTTCTTCTAAGGATTATTAGAGTTCTTATTTGGCTAAACAAGTTTCATAAGTATGTAATATATTGTTATATATATATATATATATATATTAATTTCCAAAATATAAAAATTAATAAAAACTATAAAACTATTAATTTGATAGATATGTAACACATTATATTGATTAGATTTTAGCATTAGATATATATAATTATAAATTATGATTTTTTAATATTTGTTAGTTTATTAAATTTACATGGGTATTGAAAAATCACACTTTTTTTCTTGGATCAATGGTGATTGTAATTTTGATGTCAATGAGTTTGAGTTGGATAAAGATGAATTTCAAAATAATAGACAATTATATTAACAATGCATTGCAAATGAAAACAATGACAAAGTTAGTTATGATAAAAAAAATGTGAGCTATCTGAGAGGCTCCAAGAAAATCAATGAAAGATAACGATATTATTGGTTACAAGCTATTATGTTCAAAGAAAGGGTTTAAAAAAGAAAGATACAAAAAGAATGAAAACAAAATTAAAAAGATGTTGTGGGGAGATACATGTTGGTTGCAATGCAAGATTTTTTGTTTAAATATATGAAGATGGATCATAGATTATTTTTCTTTTTGAAAAAAAAAAAGATCATAACCATGAATGTGTAACTCTTAAAAAATCTTACTTACTACCTTCATAGAGAAATATTGCTAAAGGTAATAGAGATATGATAGATAAAATGGGCAAAGTAAGGATTAAAACGAACTTGATGATTTTGGTGAAACTTATAGACAATAAAATGTTGGCTTTATTGAAATAAATGCTCAAAATTTTTTTGTGTACTAGGAAGATGAAAGAGTTGTCTATGGGAGATTCTCAAAATCTATTAAGCTACCAAAATGATATGTAAGTAAGTAACCCTTATATTTTTATACAATTCAACTTGATGTTTATGGAAAAATGACTAATTTTGTTTTTAGGATTGATGAAGGTTAAGAATATATTATAGTTATTTTGGAGATGTGGTGTGCCATGATCCTACTTATGAAATTAATAAACATAGAATGCCTTTTATTTCCATTGTTGATGTAAACCATAATCTCCAAATAGCTTTCCTTGGTTGTGCATTAATATTAGATGAAACTAAGCTTCATTTGTATGGGTACTTAAAATATGGATGAAAGTAATGCAAGGAGTTCATCCTAAAGTAATTCTTAGTGATCAAGACTCAACTACTATAGGGGCAATATCATATATTTTGCCTACTATAGTCTATCACATTTGCTTATGGTATGTGTTTCAAAATGTTAAAAAAAATATTTAGGCCATTTATTTTATAGGCATTGTAACTTTGGCAAGGATTTTTTCAATTGTGTAAAGGGATTTAAAGAGTTTGAAAGTGATTGGATGGCACTATTAAATAGATATAATTTAGAAGAAAATTGTTGGATGTAATATATGTATGGTAAAAGACAAAAATTAGTTTTGGTGTATTCACATGCTTCCTTTTTTTCTTTTTTTAGATATGTCTACAACTTTAAGAAGTGAAGATATAAACAAGTTCTGAAAGGGGATTTTTGAATAGAAACATGCTTCTTTTAAACTTTATTTAAGAGTGTTGATAAAGCAATGATTAGTTGACATGAAAATTGAGGTTGATTTTTATGTGAATCAAGTTTTGCCTTATTTAATAGTAAATATGCTAATTAAGGAAGTGGTAGCTAAATTATACCTACTAGCAATATTGTAAAAGTTTCAAGAAGAGTTAATCGATAGTTTACGTCATGTGTGAGAAGTATAAAGATGAAGGAACAACAATTTCCTATAAATGTTAAATACATGGAGAAGAAGCTAAGTCTCCTATAGTGAAAATGTCTTCAACTGAATCTAGTATAAAATGTGGTTGTAGAAAATTTGAGTTAAGGGGAATTTTATGCAAGCATATTTTTAAGGTGTTCATTGTAGCAAATTGTCAAAACTTGCCAAGCCAATATATGTTAAAATGATAGATAGGAGACACCAAACTTGGGGGAGTTACTAATAAAAAAGGTAAATATGTACAAGAAGATTGTCAAATTTATTTAACTAAAAAATATAGCACACTTTATTATGAGGCAATAGAAATTGCAACAAAAAGCTTTTCATTCTTTAAAGTTTATTAAGTAGTGTTAAATTGGTTCAAAAAGCCAAAGAAAGATTCCAATTGCAATGAAAAAGTAGTGTGCCACAACTTGTGATAATTGTAATACCTTAAGTTCCAAATGAGGTGATCTCAGTGGCTATAGAAAGCTTATGATATCTAGTTTATACCTATAAAATTTCATGAGCATTGGACTTTATTTAACCTAAGTTTGACACAGAAATATAAACTGATCATATGAACAATACACATACCATTTCTGCATAATTTGGCCAATTTTGAAAAATCATAATAAATTCTCTAAAGTCCAAATTGGTTGCTTTTTGACTTTGTGAAAAGCTCTATATAAGACTTACTTGTTAGCCAAATTGCATGGAAAAACTCATTCATTTGGTTAAACTTTAGTTTAACTCAAGATTTGGTCAATTTTGAAGTCCAAAATGGTTCTTTAAGACACCAAATGATCTTCTTATGGTTCCATGGCTAATCGGGCATGTCCCAAAGCACCATTACAGCCTAGGGAAGCATGTCAAATGGTTTAAATCATCATGGAGCTTAATCTCACCATGCCACACATTTATACACATGCATGCATAGGCTCATAGGTGGCAAAAATTTACATTTACCTACATTTAGCTTCAAGATTGATACATATATCATAATTACATACATTCAAACTTGTTTAAATGGTTACATCTCATATACACCATATGTATCCAATTCTTGCCATCGATATGCTATTAACACATCTATTTCTTTACTCTTTTATCAAAGTGCCATACTTCAAGACCTTTTGGCCTTCATTCTTGAATCCTCTTGGTTCACCTAAGCATAATTAGGCATATAGAGGGGAAGAATGAGATTCAAAGAATATTAATAGCTCTTTACCCTTTCAAACATATATAATAGATGCTAAAACATTTTAAAAAATGCATGTATGACATACAGGCTACTAGTGAACATATATAAAGCATTTTTCGTGTAAAAAAAACTCATACATAACATACATAGGCTCTCAAGAGCATTGGCCTAACCTCACCTATTTTTCTTGAGACTTTTGGATTTACCTCACATAGTTTCAAGGAACTTTTGACTAAGCCTCACTCTTCTTGAGGCTTTTGGCTTTGTTTCACCCAATCCTAGAAGCTTTTGGCTCATCCTCACCCTTGCTAAGAAACTTTTGGTTTCATTATACCCATTCAAGCTAAAACACATTTATAAACTCATTTTAAAATGCACAATGGTACCATAGCAAGTAAGCAATAGCTAAAGACATTTATCATAACTCAAACATACATACAAGCACTCAAAGATAAATAAACATCCAAGGAATGCATGAGAGAAAGGTTAGAAAGCTACATTGAAACTAAGGTCACACACTTTTTCCTTGAATTGCCTTCCCCTTTTTGCCCAAGCTTATGGAATTAGGTGGCACTTGATTTACTTAGCCTAGACACATCAAATGAGGCATGTTTAAGTCATTGGAATAAACTTTAGCTTCTCACAAGCCCTATGCTATGCTACTTTTTCATATAATCTCATTATGGATCCATTCAAGACACAATGAAGTAACCTTTGGATTTTATGATCTTGGCTCCCATTTCTCACTCAATTCTAGTCTATTGGCTTCATTTAGACTTTTTGGAGTCATCACAATTTCATTCTAAGGAGCCTGCATATTAGTTGCATCTTAATGTCTTAAAATGGAACCTACACCTCCATCTCACAAGATATGGTTTCTAAATTTATTTCAAGGCTTCCTTTGGTGTTCTCCTATCATATTTAGTCCTATTCTAGTCTTAGAACAATTTAAAACACCCCCTAAGTACATGGTTCTATTTTGGCTGAGACTATGCAAGCATATAGTATCCATAGAGTTGTCTTGGTTTTTTTTAGGGAATTGGCACTTGTGAAGCTTCCTATGGACTCATACATACTCTTACATAAGCTAAATTATCCTTAGAAAGCTTTAAAAATGGTTAGGTGTAACCAAATCCTTAAACATCACAACTTGCATTTTAAAGCTTCTCTTTTAGTTCTACTTGCATAAGCTTAATTCTCACACTCCAAAACCCTTGATTCCATCAAGTTTTATCCAAATTCACTTCTCCTTATTAGTTTCTCTCTCTATACCTAATATGGAAGCCATTGAAATTCAAAGAAAAACTAGTCTTTCTGTAGCATAACATACCTTATTTGAAAAGCTTACTAAATGGTGATTCTCTTGCTCTATTTGGTTGCTCCAAACCTCTACTTTTTCTCATGAGGCCAGCCATTAAAATCATCCTTTCATGAATTTGAAACCACTATTAGAAAAAGCATGAGGAGTAAAGCAAGGTTACTAACTTCCATAACATGAGATTTTGCATGTATGCTTATCTATTTAGCTTTCTTTTCTTCTCTCTCTTCTCCCATTTTTCACACCATTTCCATTCCATTTGGCACTGTTTCAGGTCAGTGGAGGTGAAGATGAAGTGGTTGGTGCATCATAATTAAATAGAAAAAGGTATGTTGACTTCTTCCTGTAATTACTAATTAACCACTACACTTTGACTATGCCATTTGAGCTCGTTTTAAATCCTTTTTTAGAACCATCTTTTCCATATGAAAATTTAGGTTCTCTAATTCATAAAATGCCTTTAGTTTCACCCAAATTGGATTTAAAAATTTATCGAATAGTCTAGTCAAAGTTTTAGTCAATTGAAACATTAAAATGTAAACCGGAGGGATTTTAACAATTCTAGAAGTTCCTATGATTTTTAAGACCTTTAAGAGTATCGAAAAACTTATTTTTTTTCATTTAAAAATCAATCCTACGAGTTTTTAAAAAAGTCCCTAAAATTATGAAAATACCACTGTATTTTCAACAATTACTCTGGTTTTCGAGTATTTTAAGTCTTAGATCTGCATTTTTCATTATTTAAAAATTTTTTAATTTTATTTGGCCTCAAATCTATCTATTTAGGGGACTTCCTTTTATATCTAGTTAGTTTTGCACGTTTACAGAGAAACCAAATATTACAATAATGGAGGAAAAAAGAAGTGCCAACACAAATATTATATCTATCAATCATAAAAGGTAAAGGATGACTGGATAGAATGAAATCATTTTCGAATGAAAAAAATCCTAAAAAATAAATCAATGATGAAAGAATAGGTAATTAATTTTTTATATTGTAAATTTAATTTGATTATTAAGTTTTCTTTTCCACTATTTAAATTTTTTCAATCATTATTTGATTTTGTATGGTTGCCTACTTTTTTGTATTATTTATGTTCAAAAGTTCTACCAATTCACATAAACAAGCAGACATTAGAAGTTCCAATAGTAAGATATTGGTTTTAAATTATATATTTTATTTCATATATAGTATGTTCACTATTTAGACACATTTGGGTTTTATATATTATTTAACGTAGGAATAAGTACAAATATTAATTTTTGGAACCAAGCATAAAAAAAATAAGTATGGAGTGATAAATCAATGTTAATAAAAAGAATTTTATTTTAATTTTTAAACTTTATTTATCAATTTTAGTGAAAATTGTGTTTGATTAATTTTTAGAATTTTACAAGTAATGAAAGTATTTCCTATACTTTAACTATAAGTTAATTTCATCATTTTTTGAGTTCATCTTATAATAAGTATTGCCAAACTATTCCATCATTCGTAAATTTTCTCAATAACATGCAACATCAGGTATAAAAAAATAGATTAGTTTAATTAGACATGTATTTCTAGTTTGTTAATGATCTAAAAAATTACACATTCTGTTTGATGGAAATGTATATGTATTTAATTCAAGTTTTTTATGTTGGAAAAATTTTATTTCAAATATTTATATATGAGCTAACCTTAATTATTTTTAATGTTTTCTAAAATGGGTTAGCTATGGTCCACTGAGATTTAGCATAAGCCTAATTATTGATTAAGTAATTATAAAGTTAATGGGTTTAAGCACACATTTAATCAAAAGTAAGATGAGTGGTTTTAATAGCATTAGCCAATTGTTTAATTGGAGCTTATGATGGGAGAGCTCAGTAAAATATCTTTATATAGAGTTAGGTCCCCTTTCTAACTCTAACAAGAGTGCCTAGTCCTATTAAAAGCCGTTCATCTTAGCCTAGGGTAATAGAGAGAAAGATTTAGCTCACAAATTGATTCCATGGTACCTACAGGTATGTTCTCTATTTTTATCTTAAAGTTAATGTTCTAGTTTCATACAAGATCTAAATATGCTATCAGTGGTATTAGTGCTAGGGTTTATGTATGAAATTTAGAACCAAAATTTCATAACTTTGATAAAGATTCCATATACATTTACACTAATTTTTGACCCTTAAATTCTTTTATTATTACTTATTAATTGGGCAAATATGTTTTGGGCTTTTGTTCTCTGGATCACAAGCTTTCATATAATATATAGTTTACTTCCTAATTCCTTCTGATTAAAGAGAATTTAAATCTCAAAGATTGAATCATAAAAGTTCATCTCATGTGTAAACCTTTTTATAAGACTTAATTGCCTTTCAACCCTCTGAATTGCGTTAAAAACTCGAAAGAAAAAAAAGGGTTTAAGCTTTGAAACCCATCGATAATCTTTATAAATCCTTCCTCTTTTCTTGTTTTCTTAACAAATTAATGGTCCAAACATTTTAGAAATCTAGAATTACATAAAAACTCCATGTTTCTTGGTGACAAAATGCCTTAGATTGCATATTGTGTTCTTGGGGCCCATGTCTTCTAAACCATAAAGAGAAATTCAGCTTTAATTCATTTAATTGTACAATTGACGTATTGGATAGCTTAGAAATCTCAATTACATTGAAAATCATAAAGAAAACAAAGGAAATAGCCCTTAAAAAAAAAAAGCTCAAAATTACACAAGTCATAAATGGGTATGAAGAACTCATTTTTAGACTTACGTACTAGTTGGAGTTTGAAGATAACCTCTAGCTAGGTCTGGACAAGCCCCATGTGCAATTGTATAAGGGGGATGGTGTAATATCTAGTTCTCTGAAAACTAGAGAAAACGTGAGAAACATGACGTACGGTTTTTTTGTAAACGAATGAAATTCACCGGATACAAAAGAAAGTCCCCCAAGATGATGTAGTTAAGGTCCCAAAAATTTTTGGAAGCATTTAGACTCCTAAAAATGAGAATCCTAGGCTCAAACGGAAAAAAAAATGGAGCTAGAATGAAGAAACAATTTCTTACGAAAAGCCTATGAAACGTAATGGCATTTTCGTAATTTTGAGTAATTTTTGGAATTCACATAGAAGGGCTTTTTAAATGAAGATTTTAAGTTCTTCAAGGTTCTCAGAGGCCCTGAAAACCATAGAAACCCCCAGGACAGTTAAAACCCTTCCGGTGGATGTTTTTCAATGTCAGTTGACCCAAATTTTGACTAGTTCGTTCAAGAAGGTTTTAGCTCCAAATTGAGTGATTCCAAAGATATTTTATTAAATTAGGAATCTAAACTTTATAATGGGAAAGAAAGTTCTCAAAAAGGAGCTAAAATGAAGGAGAAATGAAAATGCCAAAAATGAAGCGCAAAATTAGAATGTTTGAGAAAGTAAAAGCTTCTTGAACACACTTTAAGTTTCTTATTTCTTCTCCTCTCCATTTGCATGACTCATTCTGCCCAAAAACCAGAAAAAACACCAGCTCTCTTAGACATACTATGGAGGAGAAGAAAGGAGGAGAAAAAGTAAGGCAAAGGTAAGGAATTTCATGGTTTTTCATGTTTTCTCCTTTCCAAATCTCTCCTTCTCCATTTTCCTTTCTTTCCTATGATTATAATGAAGTTTATAAATCTGATTTAAGGGAGAAATTGAGGGGAAAATTTTGATTTGAAGAGAGGAGCTCAAAGAATACAAGATTCAAGTGAGAAAAAGCATGAAAACAAGGTAATTTCTCTTCCTATGGTTGTCATCTTTGGTTCCCTCCTCCACCATTTCGCCCCACTTGAGAAAACCTTAGGAGGAGATGATTTTTAGGCCGAACCAAGCATGAATCTAAGGAAAAAGGATGTGGAGATTAAGAATATACAAAGGGAATTATCAAAAAAATATTAGATTTCAAGATGCAAGTTCTAGGGTTTCAATTGCACCTTGTAAAATCTGATTTTGTATGATGATTCTTATGCCCAAATAAGAGTTTAAATGATCTCCTAAGATCCATAAGATGCTCCCCACATGCTTCCTCCTTCAAGAAAACCAAGCAAACTCCATCAAGGCCATTAAGCTCCATAGCCCTGGCCTAAAGAGGTTCTCATAGTTAGGGAGAGTTTTAAATTTTTCTAAGGCCATTCTTGAGTCATATTTGATGAGTGAGAATGAAAGGAGGCCTTGGAAATAAATTTAGAACTCATAGAAAGTAATTTGGTGTCTTAGATTCCATATTATGATCTAAAGAAGCAATATGGTGCTAGGCCCTTTATTTTAATGATGTGATGACTCCAAGAGGGTTAAAAGGAGTCAAGAATTATATTTGAGAGGAAAGAATGAGGCCTAGAAATTGTTTGAGAGGTGTTGCTTTATTAGGTGCCAATATGGACCATAATGGAGCCTATAGAGCAATCTAGTATTTCATCAAGGTATGTAATCTTAGGATATGTTTCATGAACCTAATTGGCTCTCATAAATTGTATCTAGGCCAAAAGAAACCATCTCCACTAATTTGTGGGTGTGTGGCCAAAAGAGGAGGCTTGAATTTCAAGGAAAAAGTGTATGATTGTATACAAAGTAGCTCTCTCCACCTTGTCTCATGCATGGATGTGTGTTTAGCTTGCTTTAAAATATGTGTGTGTATTTTCAAACTATGAAAAGTATGGTAGCATGCATTTATATGCCATGATCCTTGATGCCATATTATGTTTTTGAATGATTACATGATGTTTGTTTGAGTTTACTTGAGTGTGGAAAGGCCAAGAACTCTTCCCTTTAGTGAGGATGAGCCAAGAACCCTTGAACTTAGTTAAGACAAAGTAAATAGTCTCCCAAAAGTAAAGTGGGCTCCCAAGAGTATGGTTGAGTCCAAAGTGCTCAAAGAATGGGTGAGGCAAGTCCAAAATCCATAAGGAGAAGTGTGAGGCTAATCTAAACACTTAGTGAGCTCTTGAATATCTCGTATGATTGATTCACATGCCAAGTTTGCTTTAAAATATCCATGACTTTCATTTTTTCCATGCATGCATTTGTAATATTTGCTTTGCACATATTTTGTATGATTGAATGGGAAATGAGTTATTGGGATTCTTTGAATCTCATCCCCTCTTCTCCAATGATTTAACATGCTAGGTGAACCAAGTGGATATGCTAATGGGAGCCAAAATACTAAAGGAAGGAGATTGACAATCATGTGTTTAGCTTTTGCCACTTTAAGACCATGATTGTACCATATGATATATATATATATATGATGTAGTAAATGGGCTATGACCCTTGAGACATGTATAAATATGCTATTATTTGATGTTTAAATGTATAGATATATTGTATGACCTCTAGCTTATGCTTTGAGCATGAGATGCCAAAATATGCAATGTGGAAGTTTAATGGAAATGTGTATATAGGTTTAATGGCCAAAATGAGATGCATGAGATTTGGACCATTTGGGCAGCTCACACAAGTTTTAAATATACTTTTAGACTTGCCCAAAAGGTGCCACAACCAAGGGAAGACCATTTGGCAAGTTTGGTACCTCATATGGAGCCAAATTCAACCATAATGGAGCCCTATGTCACTTTTTATCCAAATGAACTTGTTTTGATTTGAAATTTGGTATGCAATTAGGTATCATTGAGAGCTTTTTAGGAAGCTAAAGATCATAATTTTTTGAGGTCTACAGAATATTTGATGATTTTTCAAAGTTGGCAAAATTTATAATTTTGGTCAACTGCATTATTCACTTGGTTTGAAATTGTTTTCTGTCACACGAGACTCAAATGATGTCCAATTGCTATGAAATTTTACACAAAGAAACTAGGCAATCACAGTGACTCATGCAAATTGGAAGCAGCTTATTTGGAATCTAGAGAGGGAGATATTAATTTTCGAAAGTTCTATCCAGTATCCATAAATTTTTCCAACTAGAAGTATTGTTCTATTAAATTCCGAAGCCTAGACTTGATGAACTGATCTAAAGATATTTTTCCTATCTATTTCACATCCATAGCTTTCCAGATTGGTATCATTTGCATGGATTAGATTTTTTTGAAATTAATTGGACAGTTTCAAAGTTTTTTGCAGAATTTTGTGATAGTTCTAGATTTTAATTAGACCTTTAGACAATTTTGGATGTCAAACGTCTTGTGTGATGAATGTTATGACCTGGATTATTTTTAGTGTGAATCAAACATCTTAAAATTTATAAAATAATTAAGATTGCATGATTTTGATTTTTCTAGATTTAGTTATGATTTTCCAAAGTTTGCCCAGAAAAGAGGCCATTCTGGCCGAGAATGCTCTTCAAGTTTCCATGGCCCATTTTGGTTTCCATGGGTTGTAGGCATGTTTTTGTGATGCAGATGAGTTGTAATGAAGAAATTAAATATGAGGAAGTATAGTATAAGCTCACATGGTTCACGTGACACTGAATGAAATTTTTTTAAATATAGCGAAATGCGAAAAAAAATCCCATTTTCCCTTCCTTTTTCAATGGGAACCCTATGTATTTCATAATATCATGTCATTCAAAAGCATGAGATAAGCTAGAATCTATAGTGTTACAGATGGCATATGTAGGCCATCCCTAGCTCCAATTGGAGCATTTTTCTTTCCAATTTCTAAATTAAAGAATTTCTTAATTTTCTATAATTTTTATTTTACTTTTTTAGGCTCATAAAATTATTTTTTATTTTTCTTCAATAAAAATTAACATTTTTTGAATTATTTTGAACTAACAAACAACCTTAAAAGTTACATAAAAATTTGGAAATATATTTTGACATATATAGAGCATAGAATTTAGGTGTACTCTCCTTAGAAACACATACAAAAATTATACTCTCAAGTTGAGACATAAAACATTAATATTTAAACCTTATTTAAGGAAAATTTGTTGTTGTTCATAATTTTTTATGCAAACATGGTTTGCAATTGACCTTTTAGAATACATATATTGAAAGTATCTTAATAAGATATAATTTTTCTCCTAGTTTAGGAATTTTATTTTAATAAATTGTGGGGAATGATAATCACCAAAGTGGTTCATTCATCAAAGTTATTAAAATAGTTCAATTCCTTTTGTTGATAGGAAGTGAGGCAATTTCTTTATTCTAGTTTAGGAATATTATTTTGTGTATTATTGTGGGTATATGTCACGAAAGATATTTATCCAACAAAATACACAAAATTGATGAGTTCTCTTTTGATAGAAATTGAGTTATTCTATATAATTATCTGCCTGAAGGGGTTTATTGTAACACCATAATTTCCTAACTTATCTTATGCTATTCTCATGCTTCTTATCAAGCATCTTATGAAGGAGTAAAAGAAATGGCATTAAAATAATGAATTTCTTAGAGTTGTGTCATGTATAAAAGTTTTATTCAGTATCCCGTAGACCATGTGAGTTCATGTATCACATTCTTATATTTAATTACATAGATACAACTCATTTCCATCACCAAAAGTGGCCTAGAATTCGTGCAAGGCAAGGGAATGCATAAAATTCATAGTCTCTATTTTGGCCAGAATTTTACCTTTTCTATCACAAATTTTGAAAAATCATAACTAATTCTAGAAAAATCAAAATCATGCATTCTTTGCCATTATAGAAAGCTACACCTGTTTACTTTATGATAAAAATATGTCCAAGCCATAAAAAATAACATAAAAGATGTTTGACATTAAAAAATATGTAGAGGTCTGATTAGTTACTGGTACTGATACAGCTTTTTGCTATAAATTTCAAAAATATCCAATTAATTTCAAAAAACTCCAATCCATGCAAATAATACCAATATGGAAAGCTATAGATGTGAGATAGAGGTAAGAAATAACTTCAGACTACTCCAATCACATATAGACCTTGAAAACCAATCAAATAATACCTAAGGTCTGTTTGAATGCCTGATACTAGGCAGAAATTTCAAAAATTCATATCTCCCTCTTTAGACATCCAAATGAGGTGCTTTTAGTTGGCATAACTCACTGGGAGTATCTAATTTCTCTTTATAAAATTTCATGGCAATTGGATATTATTTTCCTCTTAAGTGATAGAATTCATTTTCAGACCAGTGTGAACAGTACCATGAACCAAAATTAGAATATTTTTCAATTTTAAAAATTCATCAAATATTCCATTTACCTTTGAAAATTCTATACTTTAGCTTTCCAAAAAGCTCTCAATATGCTTTAAATGCATACCAAATCTCAGATCAAGAAGAGTTCATTTGGATAAAAAATAGTATAGGTTTCCAATATGATAAATTTTTGCTCTATATAGGATACCAAAATGTCCAAATGACTTCCCTTAGTGTTTGGAACCTTTTGGGCAAGTTTAAAAGCATGGATATGACTTATATGAATTGCCCAAATGGTCCTAAATCTTATACATCTCAATTTGGCCATTCCACTTCCATTTATACACAATTGCACAAAGCTATTCAAGAAGCCAATTTGTCATAACATACTCAATTTATATTCTAATGGTTACCTAATATAATTTCTCATTTATACATAATATATTAACATAATTACACATGCTCAAGAGGTCATAGGTCCTATACAATAATAGATTATAACAATTGCCATTCATAAGACTTTAAAGTAGCCAAATCCATGTACTTTAATGTCAAATTTTCATCTCTCAAGTGGTTGGCTCCCATTTTCTTACTCTTTTGGTCCACCTAACATGTTAGAACATTGGAAAGGAGGGAATGAGATTCAAAGAATCTCAATAGCTCATCTTCCTTTTAATCACACATAAAATATGCAAAACTAATCTTAAAAATGCATGCATGAGTAACATAGGATGTGCAATCATTCAAGAGATATTTTCAACATTTGAGCAAGTCATATATAACATACAAATGCTTGCCAAGTAAGTGGATTAGCCTCACCTATTCACTTATGGATTTTGGACTTGCCTTACCCATCTTTTAAGAGGTTTTTGGGCTCAACCTTACTCTTAGGAGTCAACCTCACTTTTGAGAGACTCTTTACTTTATCTCAACCAATTTTAAGGGTTTTTGACTCATCTTCACTATGGCTAAGGGTTCTTGAAATCACCATACTCAAGCAAACCCAAGCAAGCATCATAAAAATTATTTAGAAACATAATACATCATCATGGTACCATGGCATTTGAAATCATGCTAAAATACTTTTCATGGCTTAAAACACATGTACACACATTTAAAGACAAGCCAAACATACATTTATGCATGAGAGAAGGAGGAGTGAGCTACCTTGGAAACAACCATATACTTTTTCTCTTGGATTTGCTTTCCCTTCCTCGGCCTCACACACACAAAGGTGTGGGAATGATTTTTCTTATCTAAACACAATTTATAGAAACCAATTAGGTTTATGGAATTAATTCTAAGGCCACATATCTTGCTTGGACACTAACTTGGCTCATTAATCCCTTTATGGTTCCAAGAATGCACCTAATGAAATAACACCCATCAAATAAATTTTAGGCTTCATTTTTTCTTTTCATACATGATTCTTGACTCCTTTTAAACCTCCTGGAGTCATCACACAATTAAATAAAGAGCCTAACTACATGTTGCTTCTTTAGGTCATATTATGGAACATATGAGGCCAACTCACTTTCTATGGTTTCTAAATTTTTTTCCAAGGCTTCCCCTCATCTTCACTCATCATATGACTTAAAAATGAACTTAGAAAAATTTAAAACTATCCCTAGGTATATAGAACTCACTTGGTCGAACCTATGCATGTTCTTGGCACTCATGGACTTTGCTTTGTTTCCTTGATGGAGGAAGCACATGGGGAGACTTCTAAGGACCTTAAGAGCTCATTTAAAATCTCATTTAGGCATAGAAATTAAGGTATCAAATCAGATTTTATAAAGAGCATATGAAACCCTAGAATTTACATCTTGAATTTTCATGGTTTTTTTGTTATTTTCTTTGCATACTTTTATTCTTCACACTCTTTTTCCTAAGAATCACTCTTAGTTCTACCTAAAAACCAAGCCCTCCTATGAATTTTTGAGTGGGGCAAAATATGGAGACAAGAGGAGCAAAGGGTAGCAACCATAGAAGAAGAAATTACCTTATTTTTTCTTATTTTCTCACTTGAATCTTGTCTTCTTTGGCCTTCTCTCTTCAAATCCAAATTTTTTCCTTAATTTCTCTCTTAAAATAAAGCCATATACTTCAATATAATCATAGGAAATAAAAGAGAATGGAGGATAAGAGGTTTAGAAAGAAAAAAACATGAAAAACTACAAAAAATCTATACCTTCAAGCTTTGATTTCTTCTCCTCTTCCTCTTCCTCTTGTGCGCCACTCCTCTAGGGTTTTTCCTCTGGCCTAGGGTAGAAATATATAAAGCAAAATGAATGGGAGAGTGGGGCGCCCTATATATATAAATAGAGGAACGAAGACTTTTCAAAAATTTCTATTTTGTCCTTTGTTTTTGGTATTTTCGTTTCTAATTCATTTTGACTCCTTTTTGAGAACCATATTTTCCATTATAAAATTGAAGTTCCCAATTTAGTAAAATGCCTTTGGAATTACTTAAATCGGAGCTAAAACCTTGCCAAACGAATTCGTCAAAGTTTGGGTGTACCGATGTTGAAAAATGTCCACCGGAGGGGTTTTAACTATCTTGGGGTTCCATTGTTTTTTAGAGCTTCTAAGAATCTCAGAGAACTCAAAACTTTCTTTTAAAAAGCCCTCCTATGTGAATTCCAAAATTTGCTCAAACTTACGAAACTGTCATTCCATTTCGTAAGTTTTTTTTTTCTATTTCTTCATTCTAGCTCAATTTTTCTTTCCGTTTAAGCCTAGGATTCTCATTTTTAGGAGTCTAAAATATTACTCAAAGTTTTTGGAATCTTAACTAATTCATTTCGAGAGACTTGCTTTGAAAACTCAACTGTTTTTGTCACTTAATGAAAATCGAATATTACAGTTATTATATATACTAACTCTGGTATGGCATGAAGTGTACTAATTACTTGCTCATTTTCAAACCCCTGTACCTAGCTAGATATTGAAGATAACCTCTAACTAGGCCTGGATAAGACCAACGCACGACTGTATAAGGGAGTGGTGTGTGTGGCCACCTCTATCTCCAATTAGAGTGTTTTTCTTTCCAGTTTCTAAATTAAAGAACTTCTTAATTTCTATAATAATTATTTTTTTTTTAGACTCATAAAAATTATTGTTTTATTTTTTATATTTCTTCAATTAAATTTAGCATTTTTTAAATTATTTTGAACTAAGAAACGGCCTCAGAAAATTACAAAAAAATTTAGGAATATATTTTGACATATATAGAGTATAGGATTTATGTGTACTCTCCCTAGAAACACATACGAAAATTATACTCTCAAGTTGAGAAATAAAACATTAATATTTAAACCTTATTTAAGGAAAATTTGTTATTCACAATTTTTTATGCAAACATGGTTTACAATTGACCTTTTAGGATACATACGGTGAAAGTATCTTAATACGATATAAGTTTTCTCATAGTTTAGGAATTTTATTTTAATAAATTGTTGGGAATGATAATCACCAAAGTAGTTCATTCATCAAACTTATTAAAATCGCTTAGTTCTTTTTGTTAATAAGAGGTGAGGCAATTTCTTTATTCTAGTTTGGGATTATTATTTTGTGTATTCTTGTGAGTATATGTCACTAAAGATATTTATCCAATAAAATACACAAAATCGATGAATTTCCTTGTTGATAGAAATTGAGTTATCCTATATAATTACCTACCCAAAGAGGGTTATTATATATACTAACTCTAGTATGCATGAAGTGTGCTAATGGAAGTGAATAGTTAAGAGAATTTATCTATCTAAAGGGGATAGATTTTCTCAACTATACATTTTCTTGTTGGATTGAGATACGTAGTTTGAGAGACTTATCTGCCCAAAAAGGATAAGACTTGCAATATTACGTATTCTCTTTCATATAGAGGCCATATGGTCTCTACCTAAAGGGGAGTTCATGATTATGCACCTAGTGCTCCTTAAATATAGCTTGTTTAACTTAAGCTATTTTGAAATTGCCTGATTTACTGACGATGTTGCAATTTTATAAACAATCTCCTTTATTGTGAACACCAATAATGCCACCATTGAAGTTCTGAACGATTCTAACTACAAGAAATGGAAACAGGATATTAAATTTGCTCTAGGAATAGTGGACATAGATCTAACTCTACATGAAAGTGAACCTCTAAAACCCACTAAAAATAGCACTACCAAACAAAAGAAGTACTATGCTAAGTGGAAGAAATCTAACTGCCTCAATCACATAGCTATGAAAAGATTAATTGCTAAACATCTTATGGTTTACCAAAAACCACAAATGCTAAGGAGTTCTTTAATGCTGTGGGAAAGAGTTACCATATGTCTAACAAGGCTAAGGCTAGACAACTCATTAGTGAGTTAACAAGCATGAGATATGATAGTACTAAGGGAGTTAGGGAATATATCATAAAGATGGTGCATGCTCAAACTAAACTCAAAGCTCATGATATTTCAATTCCAAATAACTTTTTAATTCATCACACACTTAATTTGCTTCCATAAGAATTTAGTTAGATTAAAACTATTTACAACACATAAGATTAGACTTAGGATTTAAATGACTTGATTTCTAAGTGTGTGGTCGAGGAAGAAAAGCTAAAGAGGGAAAAGAATGAGAATACATAGTTTCCCACAATAGGCCAAATTTCTATAAAGGAAAAGAAAAATTTAAGAACAAGAAGACATATGCTCCTAAAAGGATTAAGATTTCAAAAGGCATGGTAAGCATTAGGTTGTAGGTGATGGAGATAACATAAAGGATATGAGTTGTTATTTCTATAAGAAGAAGGGTCATAAGAAGGCTAATTGTCTTAAATATAAAGATTGGATAGCAAAGAAGGATAGAGACCAAGGTGAGTTATTAGTTTATGTTTGTTTTGAATCAAACATTATTGATGTCCCAATAAATTCTTAGCGGCTTGACAGTGGTGCTTCTATTCATGTCACTTCTACCTTACAGGGGTTTAGAAATGATAGGAAGCCAAGCGAGAATGAGTTTAAATTGAAAGTAAGAAATGGTGCTAATGTTGAAGTTGAACATATAGGAACCATTTTTTTTTTTGGTTATTAGAATTTGGTTATCATCTTTGTTTAAAAAACACTTGTTTTATATTATATCATTTAGAAGAAATTTAGTTTCTCTTTCATTACTTGATAAAGTTGGGTATTTTATCAATTTTGGAAATAAAGGAGTTGAAATTTCTTATGATTCTAATATGATTGACAAATGCATTTTATCTACTGGACTATACAGATTGTGCTTGAATTCCAAAACTGATAATTTATTTTTCAATGTTGAGAATTTCACTACTAAACAACCCTTAATTAAGGAGAAATCTCCATTATTGTGGCATAAATGACTTGGTCATATTTCAAAGGAATGAATAGAAAGATTAATTAAAGATGAAATACTTCCTTAGCTTAACTTAGAAGAGATAAACATGTGCATTAATTGTATAAGGGGAAAATTGACCAAGACTAAGAAGAAGGATGCAACTCGTAGTGAAAGTCTCTTAGAAATAATACACACAGATATTAATGAACCCTATCCTTCAACTATATACAGCAAAAATTATTTTATAACCTTTGTCGATGATTTTTCTAGTCATGGATATGTCTTTCTTATAATACCTTAACTTCCTAGCCCTTAAACAATTGTTGCATAGGCTAACTTAAACAATTCTTCCATGGTTATTTGCATAGTTGGAAAGCCATATACATCATTCTTGGTTTTAGGGACCATGTGGACTTACAAATATCACTTTACATCCATAACATGTTTATTCAAATCATAACATCACAATTCATCTCAAGAATCTTGGATTTGGAACCAAATTTCACAAAAACCAGAATTTGCTCTCGGGTTTGCTGTCCAGATTTCTAATATGAATTTTGGAAATTCATAACTAATTTTAGAAAAATTGAAATCATACATATAATAGATTTCTAGAAAGCCATGGATGTTAACTAGTGATAAAAATAGTTTTAGACTAAGACAGTAGCATTTAAGCCATGAAAAGTAATAAAATAGTACATCAAGTCTGTTCTCAGATAACTCCAGGACTTGAAACTTCAAAAATTTGTTTTTCCCTCTATAGAGCTCTAAATAAGGTGCTCTTGATGGCTATGGAAAGATTATAATGTATAGTTTATGCTTATGAAATTTTATAAGCATTGGACTTTATTTAGCCTATAAGTGACATAGAGAAGCAAACAGACTGTATGAACAACACCTATACCAATTCTACATAATTTAGCCAATTTTGAAAAATCATAATAAATTCTCTGGAGCTCCAAATTGAGTAATCTTTAGCTCATAAAAATTTCTATGTGAGACTTATTTGCTGGCCAAATTTTATGCAAAAACGCATCCATTTGGTTAGATTGGTTCAGCTCAAGAAAAAGTCAATTTTGAAGTCCATAATGGGTTCATAAGGCACCAAATGACTTTCTTAACATTTCATAACCACTTGGGCACTTCCAAAAGCAAAATTATAGCATATGGAAGCATGCCAAATGATTCAAATCATCATGGAGCTCATTCTCACCTTGCCACTTGCATTTATACACATACACATAAAGGCTCATGGGTGATAAAAACTCATTTATTCATTCATTTAGTTCCAAAATGGATACATACATCATATTTACATATATTTGAACATGCTTAAGCGTTTATATCATATATACATCATATGGTTACAAAGTTTGACATCAAAATGCCTAATTAGCTATCCCTTTGTCAGAGCCTTGCTTCCCAAGATGATTGGCCTCCATTTCTTGGTCCACTTAACTCACCTAGACATGGTTAGACATCTGTAGGAGAAGAATGAGATTAAAAAAATTCCAATAACTCTTTACCTTTTCAAACATATATAATGGATGTAACTATATGTCAAAGAATGCATGTATGGCATTTAACCTACTAATGAACATACATAAATCATTTTTCTTATCATATGATCTCATATATGTCAAACATAGGCTCTTAAGGCCATTAGTCTAGCCTCACCCAACTTTCTTGGGACTTTTGGATTTGCATCACCAATTTTTAAGAGACTTTTGACTTAGCCTCACTTTTCTTGAGAATTTTGGCTTTGTCTCACCCATTCTTAGGGATTTTTAACTCATCCTCACCCATGCTAAAGGACTTTTGACATAACCAAACCCATTCAAGTCACTTTGCATTCATAAACACATTTCAAGAAACATAATAGTATCATAACATGTAAGTAATGACTAAAAACATTTCTCATAATTCAAACATATACATAAGCACTTAAAGACAAGTAAACATCCAAGCAATTCATGTGAGAAAAGTTAGAGAGCTACCTTAAAGCAAGAATTCAACACTTTTTTCCTTAGTTACACCTTCCTCTTCTTGGCCTCACACATCCAATGATGGAGAGCTTGGCTTGCTTGGCCTAGATATATCCAACAAGGCACAAAAACATCATTGCAACTAACTCTAATATCTCATAAACTCTACACACTCATATGCTAGCTTATAGTTCACTAATGGATCCATATAAGGCATAATGAAGCAACCATCATTATCTTTGTTCTTAGCTCCAATTTCTCATTCAATCTAGGACATATAACTCCATTAAAACTTATTAGAGTCATCGCCAATTCAATCCAAGGAGTCTAAACACAAGTTGCTTCTTTATGTCTTTAAATGGAGCCTACACCTCCATCTCACAAACCATGATTTTTAAATTTAAATCAAGGCTTCCTTTGATGTTTATTAATCATATCTAGGCTATTCCCATCCTTAGAATTAATTAAAACTCTCCCTAGGTGCTTTATCTCTACTTGGTCGAAACATGAACAAAGAATTGGAGCCATAGAGTTTGCTTGATTTTTCTTAAGAAATTGACACTTGTAAAGCTTCCTAGATGTCTTAGGATCTCATACATACTCTTACATAGACTAGACTATCCTTAGAAAGCTTCAAGAATGGCTAGATGCAACAAAAACCCTAAGTTATATAACTTGAATTTTAAAGCTTTTCTTTTGAATCTAATTGCATATTCTTATTCCTCATGCTTGAAAACCCTTGTCTCTACCTTGTTTTAGGTTGAATTCATTTCCTCTTAAGTGGGCCTAGGAACATATACATGGGAGTCCATGGAAGTTACCTTGGTTTCAAGCTTTTCCAAGAGTTCTTTCACTTGCTTTTTATCTCTCCTTCAATTTCTATCCTCCTCTCATTGAACTAGCCATGAATCATCTTTAAATCAATTATTAAAACTATAGGAAAAGAGGAAAGAAAGAGGAGAACAAGATCGGTGAAGGAAGAAACATGAAAAACTATGGATTTTCTTACCTTTTTACTTAGTTTTCTTCCTCATTTGTCCCTTCTTCTTGTATGCCACCTCCCATTGCCTTAGGTTTTGTTTTAGACCAGAGAAAGTCAGTTATGAAGAATGGGCAAAAGTGGGATGTGTTTTAGGGGGCTGAGAACTCATTTATACAACTTTTCAAAATTACACTTTGGCCCCTCTTCTTGGTTTCTTTCATTTGAGCTCATATTAACTCCTTTTTGAGAATCATCTTTTCTATCATAAAATTTAGATCCTTTAATTCATAAAATATCTTTAGTTTCATCCAAATTAGATTTAAAACCTTTCCGAATAAATCAATTAAAGTTTGGGTTAACTTATGCTCTAAAACATAAAGTGGAGGGGTTTGAACCATTCTAGGAGTTCCTACAGTTTTTAGGTCTTCTGAGAGCTCCGAGACACACATTTTTACCATTTAAAGATCCTTCTTTTAAGTTTTCTAAAAGTTAGCCAAAATTACAAAAATACCACTGGATTTCGTCTGATTTTATTTAACTATTCTGACTTCGATTTTCGGGCTTCTTTGCCTTGTATCCTCATTTTCAATTATTTAGAAATTTTTTATTTTAACCTCAAATCATTCAATTTAAGGGACCTCTTTTTATATTTTCCTCAGCTAAGGGTTTTTAGGACATGCTAGGTATTACATTTTTCATGAAAGAAAAGTTTGAGACCCTTGATATGTTGAAAATTTATCGAACTAAGGTTGAGAAGCAATTAAAGAATGTCATCAAAGTAGTTAGGTCTGATTCTGGTGGTCAATATTACAGAAAATATGATGAAAGGGGACAACAAAAAGAACCTTTTACTAAATATTTACAAGAATCTGAGATTGTTGTCCAGTATACCATGCTTAGTAGTCATGAACAAAATGGTGTATAAAGACAAAATCGCACACTTATCAATATGGTGAAGAGCATGATGAGTAGGTTTAATTTGCTAATTTTTTTATGGGGAGAAGCAAAAAAACTGCCAATTATATTTTGAATCGAGTTCCTAGTAAATTCGTTCTTAAAACACCATTTTAGTTTTAGACTGGTAGAAAGCCTAGTCTTAATCATTTTTGTATATGGGGCTGCCCTAATGAGATGAAAATTTATAATCCTTCTCTAAAGAAAATAGATTTTAGAATTTCTTATTGCTTCTTTATTGGATATCCAAATCATTTAAAAGGAAATAGATTTTATTGCCCTACAAAGGGTACTAGAATTATTAAATCAGTAACTACAAAATTCTAAGAGTTTGATGTTACTGAAGAGAGTTGCTCTCAGGTCTCTGAACTAAATGAACAATTCAATTTCTTTATAACTCATAGATGTAGTAGTCATACCAGTGAATGTAAGAGAAGAGGCTATGTATTTACCTATTCAGACAGAAGTATCCATTATGGGTGAGGTTCCTTAGACAAGTGGTACAGTTCCTAAAACAATTCAACCAAATCCAGAAATTCCCCTAAGGAGGTCCCAAAGAGAAAGAAAATTAGCAATCTCAAGTAATTATTATGTCTACCTAAGAGAAGCAAATTGTGACATTAGTGAAACTATGGATCCTTTGATTTACATTGAAGCCATCAATAATCCTTAATTAGATATGTGGAAGAATGCAATGAGTGATAAAATGAGTTCTGTGTTGAAAAATGGAGTTTGGGAGCTTACTTACAGGTTGCAAACTAATTGGTTGTAAATGGATATTCATGACAAGCAAGATTCTAAAGGCCAAGTTGAAAGGTTCAAGGGTAGATTAGTAGTTAAGGATTTTGCATAGAGGGGAGGCATTGATTTTATAGAGACATTCTCACCAGTTTCTACTAAAACTTCATTTATAATTATCATGGCATTGGTGGCTCATTATGATCTAGAGCTCCACTCGATGGATGTTAAAATAGCCTTTTTAAATGGATATCTTAATGAAAAAGTCTACATGGTATAGTTAGAAGGCTTTAAAGAAAGTGGGAAGGAGCAGATAGTATATAAATTAACAAAGTCAATTTATGTCCTTAAACAAGTCTCTTGTAATACCTTAGTCTCTTTACTCTTATATATTAGTACCATAAGCTATTTCATTCATAACATGCATGATGAAACATTATTTTACGGAAAAACATACCTTACATAAAGAAAACATTGAATATTTAAATGTATATATTTGTCTTACCTAAGGTTTCATTTTCTCATCTTATACTCCATAGACCATGTGGACTCATCCACTTCATTTACTAGTCATAGCACATCCATACAAGTCATACTCATCACATTTGATCTTATTCACTTCGGGTTTGAAGCTACATCACATAAATTCCATGGTTTGCTCTCAGGTTTAGAATTCAGTTTTCTAATACAAATTTGAAAATTTATAACTAATTCTAGAAAAATTAAAATCATGCAAACCATACCATTCTAGAAAGCTATAGATATTTAATTTTGACTAAAAGTAAGTATAGACCAATGTAATAGCCTTAAGCCACTGAAATTGATATAATAGTAACATGTAACAACCAGAAAAAAGAAAAAGAAAAAGAAAGAAGAAAGCTGAAAATTTTTGAAATCCTAAAATTTTTCTAAGTCTGCTAGCTATAACGAGAATTGGCCTAGCTATAACGAATGTACCTGTTCGCTATAGTGAGAAATGGTCTAACTATAGTGAATGTACCTGTTAGCTATAGCAAGAATGCTTCTAGCTATAGCGAATGTGGACATCCTATACAAAAACCAGGGAGTGCCTCGCAATAGCGTGCGTCGTAGCCAAAACAAGGGTCTGGGACTGATACGTGCTCGCCGTAGCGAGGGTTATTCTTTGCTATAGTGAGGGTTAGTCCAGAAAAGCGTGAAAAAAGAGAATTTGACTTCTTAAAGCATCTAAATTCATCCTTTCTCTTTTAACTGACCTAAGCTTCGACCAAAAGAGAGAAAATGACTGTGAAGAGAGAGAGAAACCTAGAGAAGGAAGGAAGAACAAGAAAAAGATAAGCATAGCTTGAGATTTCCATAGCTTTTCTTCTTAGCATGTTATTCATCTCTCTTTGCTTTCTCCTTCTATGGTTTTGGTTGTTGAATTAGTTGGGTTTTAGGCTTAGGTCAGAAGAGGGAAAGTGAAAAACCACTCTTAAAGAAGGCTAGAACTCATGTATCTTCACTTTTTCTTCTTTGCTTTCTTTGAGTATGTTTGGTCTACTAACTTGAGAGCTTGAGAGAGAAGAAGAGTTAGTAAAATTTTAGAGAGAGAGAGAGAACCCCTAGTTTCTTATATGCTCTGTAGAGTTTGCTAAAGAACCCCTTAGCTTTATGAATAATTGTTGAGTTATGAGAGAGTAATTCTATGCTCTTTGTGTGTCTAGGTTTAAGAGAATCGGCTCTATCTAGTTGTGATAGTGAAACTAAGAAGGGAAAAGAGAAATTGAAAGGGAAGGCTTGTATTAGCTTATAAGGTAGCTTTCCACTCTTTCTTGTTGCATTCTTGGATATATATAGTCATTGTATGCTTGTGTATATGCTTGTATTGTAAGACATGCCATTTGATGTTACTTTGATGCATTGGTACAAATATGATTATGTGTTAGATTGTGAAAATTGCTCGGGTGAGGTAGTGCCAAAAGTTCCTTGTGCTGGGTGAGGTAGAGCCGAAAGTCCCTGAGGATAGGTAAGATAAGGCTAAAAGTCTCATAACTGAGTGAGGCCAAGTCAAAAGTCCCTAAACTAAGTGTGAGGCCATCCAAAAGTCCCTAAAATTAGGTGAGGCTAGACCAAAAGTCTCTAGAGCTTATTCTTGGTATTGTTATAATATTCATGGCATGTAAATCATGTATTGTATGATTGTGAATGGTTAGATGCCTATTTGCATGCTTTGACTTGTTTATATGCCTTGATTGCTTCCTTGAATGAGTACATGAGCTACTGAGATTCCATAAATCTCACCCCCTTCCCTCTCCCATCTTAACATGTTAGGCGGAGCTCAAGGCGATCAAAGTGCACACCAAGGAGCCTAGTTGAGCATGATTAGGGAGTTGTATAGTTATTTTAGTTCTTTTGATGTAAAGAGGTGCCAAAATGAATATGCACCTATTATTTTTGAGATGTAAATGCTTGAGCAAGTATAAAACTATGTATGAATCATGTATAGAGCCAAAGCAATAAAATTATGAGATTTAGCTCCATCGTGGCTTATCTGCAGTAGTATATTTTTGCTTGTAGCATAGTGAGTTGATGATTTGGACCACTTGGGTATTTCATATAGACTATGTTTATGCTTTAAAATTTGCCCAAGAGGTGCTAGAGCATATATGAGGTCATTTGGTCCCATTTTGAACCATAAAGGGTGTCAAAATCACCAAATTTGTGAGCTCTATCACGATATGACTAAATGAGCTCTTCTTGATATGAAATTTGGCATACCTCTAGAGCTTGTTGAGAGCTTCTTAGGAGGCTAAAGTAGGTAATATTTGAAGGTCTAGGGAATATTTAGCGAATTGTTGAAGTTGGAGAATTTTCTGGTTTTGGTTATTGTAGTATGCAACGAGGTCCAAAAATGAATATGTGTCATTTATGGACCAAACAGTGGCCAATTATCATGAAATTTTATGGGTATAAACTAGACATGCATAGTGACCTATACCAATTGGAAGCACCTCAATCGGAGGCTTGTAGAGGGAGAACTAACTTTCTGAAGTTCTGTGTCAGCATCAGGGAAGCCATCCGACCTTTGTAACTGTTCCATCAGTTTTTGAGGTCTAAGGGCTGCTGAATTGATCTAGACTTATTTTTCTCCTCTAACTTTCCAAATTGGCATAGTTTGCCCAAATTAGATTTTTATGGAATTAGTTGTTAAGTTTTGAAGTTCATGACAGCAAGCCGCACCTCTGTCTCTTTTTTAATGTCAAACATGGTCCAAACACTGAGATTGTGGTTGGAAATTATTTTTAGTGTAAAGTTAACACCTAGAGATTTCTAGAAAGCTATGGTTTGCTTGATTCCTATTTTTTTATAATTAATTATGATTTTCTAAAATTAACGCCAAAAATCTGACTTTTGGGCCCATGTGAGAAATTGCATTTTCTTGGTTTTTGGCTCTATATCCATGGTTTATGGCTTATTTTATGCTATGTATGGGATGTATAAATAGATTTTGAGTAGAGAATGTGATTGATGGGTTCACGGGACCTGCGAGGCAAAATATAAGCATTTGAACCCCATTTGATAGCATGAAAATGCCACGGTTTGTACTTGTTCTTTGGAAATCATATGGAATCAAGCCAAGAGGGAGATTAATTGAGGTTAAGACATTATGGTGTTACATTTTTGGTATCAAAGCAAAGTTTTAAGCACTTTTGCTCGATGTTGGGCTCTTGCATGATGTGATTTACTTGTGTTTGGTAGCATCCAAATGCATATGTGCTTGTGATATGATTGTGAACTGAGGAGTTCTACTTCTTTTCAGACATGGTTGAGACTAGATGGGGCAGGGGTAGAGGCAGATCGCCCAGGGCTCAGAAAGCTGAGCCAGAGGTTCTTGTTAGGCCTGAGGATCCTCTGCAGACCATCATAGAGAGGTTAGACTGGTATGAGGCCATGATGGGCTAGCACCATGAGATGCTGGAATAGCAAAGGTACATTGCCCAGCAACAGCATGATATGATCATGCACTTGCAAGATACCCTAGCCAGGTAAGAAGAAGCCAAGAGAGAAGCCTCTGTACCTCAACCATCTACATCTAGCATTCCATCTGCACTTCCCCAGGAGCTTGCTACTGCTCAAACCTAGATGCCTATCCAGAAATTGTTAAAGTAGTTTAGACAGAATAGTCTACCCTCATTTGATGAAGAGTTGGATGCGGATAAGGCGAAGGCTTGGGTTATGGAGCTGGAGAAAATATTATCGGTGATGGATTGTACCACCGAGTAGAAAGCTCAGCTAGCCACTTTCATGCTACAGAAGGAAGCCGATAGATGGTGGCGTAGCACGAAACCCTTAATGGATACCAAGAACATACAAATAACTTGGGAAAGCTTCTTGTTCGAGTTTTATAAGAAATACTTCCCTAGTTTGGTGAGGAAGAAGAAAGAGATGGAATTTATGGGCTTGAGACAAAAGGAGGAGATAACTGCAGATCAATATATGGCTAAGTTTATTGAGTTGTCTCAGTATTCCTCTTACCTCCAGAGGTATGATGATGAAACCTGGAGATGTGAGCAGTTTGAGACTGGGTTGATGCCCTTGATTAGCGATAGAGTTACTCCATAACAGATTAGGAAGTTCAATACCCTTGTGGAGGTCAGCAGGGTGATTGAGACTAACCTACGAGCTATCATGCCTACTGCGGCTATAGCTAGTCAAAAAAGGGTTTCAGAATTGAAAAGCCCAAGACCAGAAGAGGGTTCTAGTATGACACCTAGCACCAAGAGGAGAGACAAGGGACCGTGGAATAGAAGGCCACAGCGGGGTAAGCCGATGCCACCTCTTAGGAGCCAGTCATCCTTCTAGCAGTCTCCGATGACATGTTTCAAGTGTGGAAAGTCGGGGCACATTGCTAGACACTATCCTCAGGTGGATACAGCGCCTTCTTCTAGGCCGCAGACCCAGGGCTGAGTGTTTGCCCTCACTCAACAGGAAGCCAGTGCGTCCTCCAATTTGATATGAGGTATGCTGATAGTGAATAGCTTTCTTATAGTTGCTATGTTTGATTCGGGTGCTAGTCACTCGTTTATATTCTATGATTGTGTAAGGCAATTAGGTCTGGTTATTAGTGTCTTGCAGTTTGACTTGTCTGTCACTACACCCACTAGAGGCCATGTGGTTACTTCCCATACTTGCTTAAATGTCACTATTTAGTTTAATCATTGTCATACCACTATTGATTTGATCTGTATGCCCTTCCATGATATTCATTTGATTGTGGGTATGAACTGGTTGGCTGCGAATAATGCGGTACTTGATTGTGAATACTAAACCATTTCCCTACCTGCTTGTGGGACCATACCTAAGGTAGGAGCTGAGTTAGCCTTTGTGACTACTGCCCAGGCTGAGAGGCATTTAAAGTGTGGATGTCAAGGGTTTCTAGTCTTTTTCTCTATTTAGGCTGAGGTAGAGGAAGGGATAGAGGAGATCCTAGTTGTCAGGGAATTTCTAGAGGTTTTTCCTAAAGAGTTTGACTTTAGTAGCCTACCCTCTGAGAAAGAACTAGAGTTCCTATAGACATAGTGCTTGGGACTAGACCGGTGTCCAAGGCTCCTTACAAGATGGCTCTCACTGAGCTTGCTGAGTTGAAAAAGTAGATAGAAGAATTGTTAGAGAAAGGGTTTATCCACCCTAGTGTTTCACCTTAGGGAGCTCCTGTGTTATTTGTTAAAAAGAAAGATGATAGCTTGCGTTTGTGTATCAATTACAGAGAGTTAAATAAAGTTACCATCAAGAATAAATATCCTCTCCCTAGAATTGATGATTTGTTAGATCAATTAACTGGGGCATCTGTGTATTTTAAGATAGATCTTAGATCTGGGTACCACCAATTGAGAGTGAGAACTAAAGATGCCTCCAAGATAGCCTTCAGAACTAGATATAGGCACTATAAGTTCCTTGTGATGCCATTTGAGCTGACGAATGCGCCCGTTATATTCATGGATTACATGAACAAGGTATTTAGACCATATCTAGATTAGTTTATGATGGTCTTCATTGATGATATCCTAGTGTACTCTAGATCCTTTGAAAAGTACGAGAGGTATTTGAAATTAGTCTTAAAGACCTTGAGAGAGAGAAGGTTGTATGCCAAACTTAGTAAATGTGAGTTTTGACTGACCGAGGTAAGATTCTTAGGTCATGTGATCTCACGAGATAGAGTTGCGGTTGATCCCCATAAAGTTGAGGTTGTGTTATAGTGGGATAGACCTAGAACGATCACCGAGGTTTGGAGCTTCTTAGGTTTGGCAGGGTACTATAGACAATTTATTCAGGACTTTTCTCAGATGGCCTTACCACTGACGAGGCTAATTAGGAAAAAGACACCTTTCATGTGGGATGATAGATGTGAGAGGAGTTTCCAGGAGTTGAAACTCTATCTGACCACTGCCCCTGAACTGATTATCCCTGACCCTAGTGAGCCATTTATGATTTATTATGATGCCTCGGGCAAAGGGTTAGGATATGTGTTGATGTAGTAGGGTAGAGCAGTGGCATATGCCTCTAGGCAGTTGAGGCCTTATGAGGAGAATTATCCCACGCATGACCTGGAGTTAGCCGCTGTAGTGCTTGCTCTTAAAATTTGGAGACACTATCTGTATGGTGCTACCATAGAGATTTATAGTGACCACAAGAGTATGAAATACCTATTTGACCAAAAAGAACTTAATATGAGGCAGAGGAGATGGATGGAGTTCCTGAAAGACTATGATTATGTGTTAAAATATCATCTGGGCAAAGCCAATGTGGTGGCAGATGCCCTGAGTAGAAAATCCATCCATGTAGCCCATATGATGATTAGGGAGCAGGAGCTCCTAAAGAAGTTTAGAAACATGAACCTCTCTTGTCAAGTGGTATCGGGTAAATTGTATCTGAGTGAAACCCGAATTGAGAACCCAGATCTTAGATGCCCAGAGAGAGGATGAGTTCTTGAGATGGATCAGGAATGAGATTTCCTAAGGTAAGACCTCAGATTTCAAAGTGTTTGAGGATGGTATGATAGTATACCAAGATAGAATCTGTGTGCCCGGTCAGAATGAGTTGAGAGAAAGCATTTTAGAAGAGGCACATAAGAGTAAGTACATTATCCACCCTGGTGCCACCAAGATGTATCAGGATTTGAAAAGAAGTTTCTGGTGGCCGAGGATGAAGAATGATGTGATAGATTATGTGGCTAGATGCCTAATGTGTCAGAGGATAAAAATAGAACATCAAAGACCGGTTGGGTTGTTGCAACCTCTAGATATCCCTGAGTAGAAGTGGGATAGTATAGCTATGGACTTTGTTATAGGGTTACCTAGGACATCCTCTGGACACGATGCTATTTAGGTAGTTGTGGATAGACTGACAAAGTCTGCACACTTTTTAGCTATCAGGGCTACTCATACACTGGATAGATTAGCCCAGTTGTACATTAGAGAGATAGTGTGATTTTATGGAGTACCTAGTAGCATAATTTCGGATAGAGACCTCAGGTTCACATCGAACTTTTGGAGGTCATTGTAGCATGCCTTAAGGATCAGGTTGCGATTTAGTACTACATATTACCCCTAGACAGATGGTCAGACTGAAAGGACCATCCAGACATTAGAAAACATGTTGAGGGCATGTGTGTTAAAAATAAAGGGGTAATTGGGATGCGTATTTACTGCTAGCAGAGTTTACGTATAATAACAGTTACCATTCTAGTATTCAGATGGCCCTTTATGAGGCTTTGTATGGGAGAAAGTGCAGATCCCCTCTGTGCTAGGTTGAGCTAGGTGAGAGGAGTATGATAGGACCTGAGATTGTGGACCAGACCACCCAACAGATAGAATTGATTAGAAAGAGACTCCTCACGGCCCAGAGTAGGCAGAAAAGCTATGTCGATAAGCGAAGGAGGTCGTTAGAGTTTAAGATTGGAGACTAAGTGTTCATTCGAGTGTCTCCAGTGACGGGAGTAGGTCGATCAATGAGGGTAAGGAAGCTCAGTCTTAGGTATATTAGTCCATTTGAAATCCTTGAGAAACTTGGACCCGTGGCTTATCGAATAGCCTTACCTCCTAACCTAGCCCAAATCCACAGTGTTTTTCACGTCTCCCAGTTGAAAAAGTATTTACCAGACCCCTCACATGTCATAGAATATGAGCATGTACAATTGTAGGAAGATATTTCTTATATAGTGAGACTGGAGAGAATTGTGGATGCTAAGCTGAATTGGCTGAGAAGCAAGAACATTCCTCTGGTGAAAGTGATCTGGAGAGGTCTGACATCTGAGGAAGCAACCTAGGAATTAGAGGATGAAATGAGGCAAAAATATCTAGAGTTATTCCTTTGAGGTATGTCTTTAAATTTCGAGGATGAAATTTCTTTTAAGAGGGGTGGAAATGTAACAACCAGAAAAAAAAAAAGAAAAAGAAAGAAGAAAGCTAAAAATTTTTGAAATTCTAAAATTTTTCTTAGTCTGCTAGCTATAGCGAGAATTGGCCTAGCTATAGTGAATATACCTATTTGCTATAGCGAGAAATGGTTTAACTATAGCGAATGTACTGTTAGCTATAGTGAGAATGCTTCTAGCTATAACGAGTGTAGGCATCCCATACAAAAAACCAGGGAGTGCCTCGCAATAACGTGTGTCATAGTAAAAATAGTTGTCTGGGACTGATATGTTCTCGCCGTAGCGAGGGTTATTCTTTGCTATAGCAAGGGTTAGTCTGGAAAAGCGTGAAAAAAGAGAATTTGACTTCTTAAAGCGTCCAAATTCATTCTTTCTCTTTTAACTAACCTAAGCTTCGACCGAAAGAAAGAAAAGGGCTGTGGAGAGAGATAGAGAAATCTAGAGAAGGAAGGAAGAACAAGAAAAAGGTAAGCATAGCTTGAGATTTTCATAGCTTTTCTTCTTAGCATGTTGTTCTTCTCTCTTTGCCTTCTCTTTCTATGGTTTTGGTTATTGAATTAGTTGGGTTTTAGGCTTGGGTCAGAAGAGGGAAAGTAGAAAACCACTCTTGAAGAAGGCTAGAACTCATGTTTCTTCACTTTTTCTTCTTTGCTTTCTTTGAGTATGTTAGGTCTACTAACTTGAGAGCTTGAGAGAGAAGAAGAGTTGGTGAAATTCTAGAGAGAGAGAGAGAGAGAACCCCTAGTTTCTTATATGCTCTGTAGAGTTTGCTAAAGAACCCCCTAGCTTTGTGAATAATTGTTGAGTTATGAGAGAGTAATTCCATGCTCTTTGTGTGTCTAGGCTCAAGAGAATTGGTTCCATCTAGTTGTGATTGTGAAATCAAGAAGGGAGAAGAAAAATTGAAAGGGAAGGCTTGTGTTAGCTTATAAGGTAGCTTTCCACTCTTTCTTGTTGCATTCTTGGATGTATATAGGCTTGTCTATATGCTTGTATTGTGAGACATGCCATTTGATGTTACCTTGATGTATTGGTACTAATATGCTTATGTGTTGGATTGTGAAAATTGCTTGGGTGAGGTAATGCCAAAAGTCTTTTGTGCTTGGTGAGGTAGAGCCGAAAGTCCTTGAGGATGGGTGAGACAAGGCCAAAAGTCTCATAATTGAGTGAGGCCAAGTCAAAAGTCCCTAAACCAAGGGTGAGGCCATTCAAAAGCCCCTAAAATTGGGTGATGTTAGACCAAAAGTTCCTAGAGCTTATTCTTGGCATTGATATAATATTCATGACATGTAAATCATGTATTGTATGATTGTGAATGGTTAGATGCCTATTTGCATGCTTTGACTTATTTATATGCCTTAATTGCTTCCTTGAATGAGTGCATGAGCTATTGAGATTCCATGAATCTCACCCCCTTCCCTCTCCCATCTTAACATGTTAGGTGGAGCTCAAGGCGATGAAAGTGCACACCAAGGAGACTAGTTGAGCATGATTAGGGAGTTGTATAGTTATTTTGGTTCTTTTGATGTAAAGAGGTGCCAAAATGAATATGCACCTATTATTTTTTAGATTTAAATGCTTGAGCAAGTATAGAACTATGTATGAATTATGTATGAATCTTGTATAGAGCCAAAGCAATGAAATTATGAGATTTGGCTCCCTCGTGGCTTATCTGCAATAGTGTATTTTTGCCTGTAGCATAGTGAGTTTGAGATGACTAATGATTTAGACCACTTGGGTATTTCATATAGACTATGTTTATGCTTTAAAATTTGCCCAAGAGGTGCTAGAGCATATATGAGGTCATTTGGTCCCATTTTGAACCATAAAGGCTGTTAAAACCGCCAAATTTGTGAGCTCTATCAGGATATGACTAAATGAGCTCTTCTTGATATGAAATTTGGCATGCCTCTAAAGCTTGTTGAGAGCTTCTTAGGAGGCTAAAGTGGGTAATATTTAGAGGTCTAGGGAATATTTAGCGAATTGTTGAAGTTGGAGAATTTTCTGGTTTTGGTTATTATACTATGCAACGAGGTCCGAAAATGAATCTGTGTCATTCATGGACGTGGTGGCCAATTGTCATGAAATTTTATAGGCATAAACTAGACATCTATAGTGACCTATAAGAATTGGAAGCACCTCAATTGGAGGTCTATAGAGGGAGAACTAACTTTCTGAAGTTCTGTGTTAGCATCAAGGAAGCCATCCGACCTTTGTTATTGTTCCATCCGTTTTCGAGGTCTAAGGGCTGCTGAACTGATCTAGAATTATTTTTTTCCTCTAGTTAACATCTGTATCTTTTCAAATTGGTATAGTTTATCCAGATTAGATTTTTGTGGAATTAGTTGTGAATTGTTGAAGTTCATGATAGCAAGCTGCACTAGTACCAAGGATAGCTGGACCTCTGTCTCTTTTCAATGTCAAACATGGTCCAAACGATGAGATTGTGGTTGAAAATTATTTGTAGTGTAAAGTTAACACCTAGAGCTTTTTAGAAAGCTATGGTTTGCTTGATTCTCATTTTTTTATAATTAGTTATGATTTTCTAAAATTAGAGCAAAAAACCTGACTTTTGGGCCCATGTGAGAAATTATATTTTCTTGGTTTTTGGCTCCATATCCATGGTTTATGGTTTGTTTTATGCTATGTATGGGATGTATAAATGGATTTGAGTAGAGAATGTGATTGATGGGTTCATAGGACCCACGGGGCAAAATATGAGCATTTGAATCCTATTTTATAGCATGAAAATGCCACAGTTTGTACTTATTCTTTAGAAATCATATGAAATCGAGCCAAGAGGGAGATTAATTGAGGTTAAGACATTATGGTATTACGTAACACAGGTCAAGTTGCATTACTGGTACTATCATACAACTTCAAAAATTCATATCTCCCTCTACATAACTCCAAATGAGGGGATCCTAGTGGCTATGGAAATCTTATGATGTCTAGTTTGTGTTTGTAAAATTGTATGAGCATTGGACTTCATTTGACCCATATGTGACATAGAGAAGCAAACTAACCAAATGAATAGTAAGCATACCATTTCTGCATAATTTGGCTAACTTTGAAAAATTATAATAAATTTTCTAGAGCTCCAAATTAAGTGCTCTTTAAATCTATGAAAAGCTATAGATGAAACCTACTTGCTAGCCAAAATTCATGGAAAAACTCATTCATTTGGTCATATTTTGGTTCAGCTCTACATTTGGTCAATTTTGAAGTCTCAAATGGCATCTCAAGGCACCAAATGGCCCTTTTGGCTTTGCACAACCACTTGGGCAGATTTAAAAGTATAAAAACCATACATAAAAACATGCCAAATGATCCAAATCACCATGGAGCTCAATCTCACCTTGTCACATCCATATATACACAATAACATCAAGTTACATAAGGACAAAGGAGTGGCTAAATCTCACATTTTCATTCATCTAACTTCCATATTGATACATACACTATTTGTACATATATTGAAATATGCTCAAGGGTTTACATCATAGATACATCTTATGGGCACATAGTTTGACATCAAAATACAATTAAACAAGCCATTTCTCTATCTTTTTTTCAATTCTTGCTTCTCATACTTGTTGGCCTCCATTTCCTTATCTACTTGGCTCACCTAGACATGGTTAGACATGTGTGGGGAAAGAGTGAGATTCAAAGAATCCCAGTAGCTCTTAACTCTTTCAAACATATATAATGGATGCATAAACAAGTCAAAGATTGCATGCATGATATTCAAGCAACTAATGAATATGCTTAAGACATTTTTCTTGTCACATAACTCATACATAATAAGCATAAGCTTTCAAGGGCATTGGTCTATCCTCACTCATCTTTCTTAGGACTTTTGGATTTGCTTCACCCATTTTCAAGGGACTTTTGACTAAACCTCACTCTTCTTAAGACTTTCGGCCATGTCTCACCTATTTTTTAAAGGACGTTTGGCTCATCCTCACCCTTACTGAGGGACTTTTAGCACAACCAAACCCATGCAAGCCATAAAGCATTCATAAACAATTTCAAGAGACATAATGGTACCATAACATGTAAGCATAGGTTAGAAATATTTCTCATGGCTTAAACACACATACAAGCACTCAATAATAAGAAAACAAATAAGCTATGCATGTAAGAAAGGTTAGAGAGCTACCTTGAAGCAAGATTACACAATTTTTCCTTAATTATTCCTCTTTCTTTTTAGCCACACATTTGCAATTAGATAGAGCTTGGTTCCTTTGGACTAAACACATCAACTAGAACACAATTACATCATGGAAGCAAGGTTTAGCATCACACACTCTCTATGGAAGCTCACTTTGTTCTATGATTACATAATGGTTTTATATAAGACCTAATGAAGCAAATGATAGAATTCAAGGTCTTGGCTCTCTTTTCTCCTTCCATCTAGGTCTCTTGACTCCATTTAAGTCTCTTGGAGTCATCATAAACTCACTTCCAAGAGTTTAGATACAAGTTGCTTCCTTAAGTCCTATTATGGAGCTCACACTTCCATCATCCAAACCAAGGCTTTGAAAATTTTTCCAAGCCTTCCTTTGATGTTCTTTTATCATATTTAGTCTCTTTCTACCTTTAGAAAAATTTAAAACTCTCTTTAGGCACAAGAACCATGCTTGGCTGAGACATGCTTTAGGTTTTAGACCCATGGAGCTAGCTGTCTAGGCATCTTAAGAACCCATATATACTCATAGATAATTAAAAATATCACTAGAAAGCTTCATACATACCAAGGTGCAAAGAAAACTCTAGGTTTTGGAAACTTAGAAACTAATGGTTCTTTTTAGAATTTCTTTGCATCTACTTGTTTTCACCCTTAAAAACCTAGGTTTCATGCTTAGTTTAGGTTAGATTTTTTCATACCATAGTATTCTAGTACCATATTGCTCAATTCAAGTTGGCTTTCACGCATTCTCAAGGGAAATCCAATAAAAGTATATGAAAATAGTAGATTTACTTACGTTACATTGGGGTTTAAATTTTTATTTCATATCATATGGACCCTCGTAACTTCCCTAACATCATTATTTTATTATATTCTACTTATACAAGTCATGCATAACTTAAAACATCACATAATTCATAGTTTCAAGCTTAAGACCTCAGATTTCCCTTTTATTTTTCTCGGACAACATGTGGCAGATTTCAAGGGTAAATTTGAAAAATTATAACTAAATCTAGAAAACTCAAAATCAAACAAACCATAGCTTTTTGAAAAGATATAGATGTCAAATTTACAGTAATAATAATTCTCAGCCACAAAAATCTCATCTATGCCACATTTGGCAATAGAAAAGACACAAAGGTCAAGCTATCCATAATTCTAATACAATTTATTGATATAAATTTTGGAAATTCATAATTAATTAAAAAAAATATGCTCTATGCAAAATATACCAATATAGAAAGCTACATATATTAACTAGAGGAAAAAAATAGTTCCAGACCAATCCAAGAGCATTTAGACCCTCAAAATCGATGGAATAATACTGAGGGTCTAGATGTGTGCCTAGAACAGAACAACAACTTCAAAAATTCATATCTCCCTCTATAGACAACTAAATGAGGTATTTATAGTTGGCATAAGTCATTAGGAAGGTCTAGTTTTCCCCTGTAAAATTTCATAGCAATTGGACCTTGTTTGCCCTATGAATGACAGAGTTTCATTTCGGACCAAATAAACAATAACATCAACAAATTCTAAAAATCCAGTTAACTTCAAAAATTCGCCAAAAATTCCATAGACCTCCAAATAATACACACTTTATCTTTCCAAAATTCTCTTAACATTCTTTAGATGCATGTCAAAGTTCAAACCAAGAAGAGCTCATTTGAATAAAAAGTGATATAGCTTTACAAAATGGCCAATTTTGGCTTCCACAAGTTGTCAAGTTTGTCCAAATGGTTTCTCCAATGATTTGCACCTCTTAGGCAAGTTTAAAAGCATAAATATGACTTGTATAAACTGCCCAAGTGGTCCTAAATACCATGTACCTCAAATTGACCATTCCACATCCATTAATGCATTAATGCACATAAGCCACCAAGGACTCGAATCACATATTTGCATTGCTTTGGTGCCATCAAAGGTTTATACAATGTTTATACATAACTTTACATTTGCTCAAGGTCATACATCTCAAAAATAATATATCCATAATCACTTTGACATTCAATTACAAAAGAAACTACATAATATCCAAATATAGCTTTTCAACTCTCTTGGCTTGCATTCTTTGGTTCTTGAGCACCACCTAAACATTTTAAGAATAAAGACGGAAGGGGAATAAGATTCATGGAATCTCAATAGCTCACATACCCATTCACACATACATTCAAGACATATACACATCAAAGCATATGTATGAAAATTTTTGACAACCACAAAGTATGCAAAGTCGCAATTTCTATGCCACCTATTTACATTCAAGCTAAAAACATGCTTTAGGGACTTTTGATTTTGCCTCACCTTATTTCTAGGACTTTTAGATTTGCCTTACTCTTGCTCTAGGACTTTTGACTTGGCCTTATCCTTTTAAGAGACTTTTGGCCATGTCTTACCCATGCCATAAGACTTTTGGTATTTCCTCACCTTCATTAAGAGACTTTTGGCATCACCTCACCCTTATGAGCTATTTCCACAATTAATGATATTCCAGACAATACATTGGTACCAATGCAATCTCAAGACATCAAGTGACATATTCTCAAGTCATGAGAGCATACACAAGCACATAATGACATACATATGCACACAAGAATGCAAGGAGAATGAAGTGGAGAGCTACCTTGAATTTATGCAATCTTTTCTTAGTCTTTCTCCTTCTCTTTTTTGGCCTCACAAGCACACCTAGGTGGGTTGGTACTCTCTTGGCTTAAACACCATAAATAGCACACAATTATGCACTTAAAGTAAGCCAAAATACGAAACTCATTCTTAAACACATACTTGGTTCTATAAATGGCATAATAGTTCCATAAATGGCCCATTGAAATAACTCTCATCATTTAAGCTCTAGGCCCTATTATCTTTTCATTTCTATGCCTCTTGACCTCATTTAAGGTCTTTAGAGCCCTCACACATTCATTTGTATAATTAAAAAACTAAGTTGCTTTATAAGGTACCATTATGGACACTATTATCCCATCTCTCAATCCATGACTCTTAAATTTTTCCCATGGTTCCTCCCATCTTCTAACATCATATGAAGTCCCAAACTAAAGTTAGAACAATTTAAAATACTCCCTAATACTTCCAAGTAGCCTTGCCCAAGACACCCTCCATAAATAGGATTCTTGGAGTTTCAAATTTTTCCTTGATGGGAAAGCCACTTAGTGAGGTTTCTAGGAGTCTTAAGAGCTTAAGCAAACACTTAAATAGACAAGGAAGTTCATCTATAAAATCAGATTTCACAAAAACCCAAAGGATCCTACACTTTTCTAACTTGATTTCTATTGATTTTTCTTAGAATTTTTTGGCATATTCCACTTCTCCATGGTCTAAAATCTTATTTCCTCTCTTGTTTTTGGACAGAACTCCCTCCCCTCTCATGGTTCTAGTTTGGCCGAAAATGCACCAAGAGAAGAGCAAGAGAAGAAAACAACAAAAGGCAAAAGTTACCTTGGATTCAAGCTTACTTTTAAGAGCCTTTCTCCTCGATTTGCTTCTCCTCAAAATTTTTGAACTATCCTCCCTTGTTCTAGACTCAAAGCAAAACCAAAACCTTTTAATAAAACCATGAAAAGAAAGTTTGAAGGGAGGAGAACAAAATTGGAAGAAGGAGAAGCATAAAATTCCTTGAAATTGGCTACCTTCTCTTAGTTTTCTTCCTCCTTTCTCTCTTTCTCTTGTGTGCCTAAGAGAGAGCTTCATTTTTCTATTTTTGGTTAGAGGGTATGTCAGCCTAAATAAGGGGAAGGGGCATGAAGCATATGGAACATTCAAGAAACTGGCTTTTTCAAAAATTTTAATTTCATCTTTCTGTAATGGCAATTTTGTTTTGGCCTCATTTTAGCTCCTTTTTTAGAACTATCTTTTCTATTATAAAAATTATGTTGCCAATTTAATAAAATGCCTTTGGAATCACTTACTTTGGAGCTAAAACCTTTCCGAATGAATTCATCAAAATTCGAGCTTATCGTCATTGGAAAACGTACACCAGAAGGACTTTACCAGTCTCGGGGTTTCCCATAGTTTTTGAAGTCTCTGAGAACCCTAAGTAACTAAAATTTTCCATTTAAAAAGCCCTTTTGTGAGTTTTTCCAAAATTTGCATATATTTGCGAATATGCCATTACGTTTCGTTAAATTTCATAACAATTTTGTTTTTCTATCCTAGCTTCATTTTTCTTTCTGTCTGAGCCTAGAATTATCATTTTTAAGAGCCTAGGACTCTACCCAAATTTTTTTAGATATTTTCTAGCTCATTCCAATAGACTTACTTTTATATGGCTTATTTTTTCATTTTATGAAATTACGTTTGTTATAGATTTTCCTCCCTCTTGCTTGTTCTATATGAGGCCAAAACTAACTATGGAAGAGCAAGAAAGAAGAAGCAACGAAAGTCATGAAAATACCTTGATTCCTTAGCCTTTTCAAGAGTTGTCTCCCTTGCTTTCACTCTTCCTTGAAATTTTGAACTTCTTCCCTCTAAACATGTCCCAAAATAGATCAAAATCATGCACCAAAACTATGGAAAGAAAGAGGAGAAGAAGGAGGATAAGTTCAATAAAGGAAGGAGCAAGAAATTCTTTGATTTTTTATACCTTTTCCTAGGTTTTTCTCCTCCCTTGAAGCTACCTCTTGTGCGCTACTTTTTGCAAAACTTCTCCCTAGTCTTGGACATAATTTTGGTCGGCCAAATGTGAAGGGGAAGTGGGGTGCCACTTATATATAGCTAGGGATTCTTAAGAAGCTTTTTAAAATGCCAAATTTTTCCCTCATTCTCGGCTTTTTTATTTTATGCCCATTTCAACTACTTTTCAAAAATTGTCTTTTCCATCATAAAAGTTAGGTTCTCTAACCTCTAAATAGCCTTTGGAATCACTCAAATCAATTCTAAAACCTTCCCAAGCGAAAGGGTCAAAGTTCAAATTCACCGTCATGCTAAAATGTAGAGGGGTTTTAACTGTTCTAGGGGTTCCTATAGTTTTTACGGCCTTTGAGAACCCCAGGAAATTTAATTTCTCCATTTAAAGATCCATTCTTTGAGTTTTCTAAAAGTTGCACAAAATTATGAAAATGCCACTACATTTTGTCAGGATTTTCTTTAACCACTCTAGCTCTGGTTTTTGGGCACCCTAAGTTTTGGATCCTCATTTTCTAATATTTGGAATTTTATCCTAATTTTATTGGCCTTAACATATTCATTTTAGAGGACTCTCTTTTATATCTAACTGGTTTCTGTCATTTTTATGAAAAGCGGGTGTTACATTTCTCGCCAATGGTATTTGAAGTTTGATTAGGTGGTGACCTCATTTGGGTTTATTAAAAATAAATTTGATCAATATATTTATATGAATACCAATGGGAGCAAATTTATTTTTCTAGTACTTTATGTTAATGATATTCTTCTTGTAAGTATTGATTTAAATCTACTTCATGAAACTAAAATTTTCTTATCTGGTGCTTTTAACATGAAAGACCTTGGAGATGCTTCATATGTTTTAGGTATCGAGGTATATTATGATAGATCATATCGCATTTTAGGACTGTCTCAGAGAGCCTATATAGATTATGTGTTAAAACGATTTAATATACAAGATTGCAGACTTAAGGAAATACCTGTTGTTAAAGGTGACAAACTTAGCAAAAGTCACTGCCTAAGGAATGAGCTTGAAAAGGAAATTATGAAGAATACCCCTTATACTAGTACAATTGATAGTTTGATGTGTGCTCAAGTATGTACTCGATTTGATATTGCATTTGTTGTGAATGTTCTTGGTTAATATCTTTCAAACCCTAGATCTCAACATTGGGTTGCAGCTAAGAAAGTCATGAGATACCTACAAAAAATGAAAGATTTCATACTCATTTATAAAAAAGTTGACAACCTTGAAGTAATGGGATACTCAAATTTTGATTTTGTTAAGTGTTTTGATGATCTAAAGTCCACTTCTAATTATATTTTCATGTTTGCTGATGGGGCAATCTCTTGGAAGAGTGTGAAATAGACTTTGATTGCATCCTTAACGACGTATGCTGAATTTGTTAAGTGCTATGGGATAGCTTTGCAAGTCATTTAGGTTAAAAATTTCATATTAAAGTTTCATGTAGTTGACTCAATCACTAAACCACTGATTATTTATTATGATAATAGTGCGGTAGTATCCTATTCCAAGAATAACAAGATTAGTAATGGATCCAAATATATGGAAATAAAGTATCTCACAGTCAGAAACCTAGTCAAGAAAGGAGACATTGCCCTAGAATACGTAAATATCGAGTCAATATTAGTTGATTCTCTAACTAAAGGATTCAAGCCTATACAATTTAGTGAACATGTTGAGAATATAGGTATCTTGGAGTCTTTTAATCTTTTAAGTTAGTGGGAACTTACGTATTTCACTTGTTTGTTTTATTTCATATGATGACTCTATGAATGTCTTTTATTTAATTTAGTGAATTTCATGAATTTTCACATATTTGATATGTTATACTTTTATTGATGATTATCAATTTTAATATTTTACTTGTATAAGGATTGAATGCAACATATATCTTAAGACATGGTGCTAGTCTTAAGGATGACCATTGTATTTGTCATAATGTCTCTTATAATACTAAACGTATTCTTAAGATAAAGTATTTGAGGCATATGGACTTGTTATGAGTGATATGATTTCTCACTATGGTTTAGCATAAGGATATTGAGAAATTGTGACTTCTCATTGCGATTTAACATACAAATATGGAGAAATCATATGGGAGACCGATAAGAAATAGTGCATTATTGATTACTTTGAAAGTTATTTCTTACCACACCTAGACTTATGATCCATGCCAATATAATGTCAATATGTGTGAGTGTGGATTGGTCTTATGTTATTAAAAGGCACAATAATTGCCACTATCCCTTATTGATGATTTTGTTGGATTGGATTGGGTATGATGTGCTTTCTTAGGACCATTGTTTTCTAAACTAAAGTGCGCCATTATCCCTTATTATTGTTTTGTCAACCCAGGAGTTGTTTAACAAAATAAAATGAATTTTCGTAAAATCAAATTAATGTAGCCTAAGTGGGAGAATGTTAAAAAAATTTTATTTTAAATTTTTATATATAGGCTCTAATTATTTTTAATATTTTCTAAGATTTATGGTCCACTAAGATTTATCATAAGCCTAATTATTGATTAAGTAATTATGAAATTAATGGGTTTAAGCATACATTTAATCAAAGGTCTGGTGAGCAGTTCTAATAGTATGGACCAAGTGTTTTATTAAAGCCCTTAAAGGGAGGGTCTAATAAAACATCTTTATATAAAATTAGGTCCCCTCTCTAATCCTAACAAGGTCGCTTGATCCCATTGAAAATCGCCCATCACAACCTATGGTAATAGCGTGGAAGATCAAGCTCATAAATTGATTCCATGGTGGTAACATGTATGTTCCGTATTCTGATCTTAAAGTTAGTGTTATAGTTTCATACAAGATCCAAATATGCTATCATTTTAGTCACCGATGAAAAATCTATATAGATATATTGTCTTCTAAGATAATTTATATTATTTAAATATATACATATATAGTTTCCTAATGAAAATGTATGTATTAGTGCAATAGAGAAGAAAGCACGCCAAAAAGTTCAAATCAAGAAATTTAAAAAATGCCTTAACTTGAGCATGAATTCTCAAATGATAAATGAAAGCTTAATGCTTACATTTTTTTCCTATGAAACTTGTACTCTATTATAAGAATTTTTTCTTTTTGTTCACAACTTTTTTTATGTTATTAAATTAATAAAATATTTTTAATTACATAAATCTACCATCACAAAATAATATTCACACCATTTTTTTAGAACAATATAGCTTTTAATTAAATAAAAAATATAATTCTATTTTTATATTTTTACTCGAAGCATTTATGGGACCATGTAGCTTATCATAACTAATATTTTGTAAGTGCAGATGATAATGATGAATTTGCAACATATAAAACATTTTAAATAACAAATGTCCTATTTTGAAATTAATTATTTTAAAATATTTATTATTTAAAAATAGAATTATATTTTTTATTTAATAAAAATATATTAGAAAAATCACATCTAAGGACATAAACTTTGTAAAATTTATAATAAAATATTTTAAAAATCAAAATTATTTTATAAAATTACAATTACTACCAAGTTTTAGGGAATTTAATATTAAGTTTAGGAAAATTACTATTAGGTTTAGAAAAATTTATCACTTTCCTAGACTTATTAGTAATTTTTTTAAATTCAATAATAAATCTCCTAAAATCTGATAGTAATTTTGATCCTTATGGGTAATTAAAATTTTTAAGATTTTCATTACAAATTTTATAAGCTTTGGGTTCTTAAATTTAATTTTTTCAAATATTATTTGTTATTAGCAATTTTAGAGTACTGGTGGCAGCAGCCTACAAAACATCTTTCAAAGATGTCGTCCTATTTTTTAATTAATTATTGGCTATTTTTGAGAAATGATACTTGATCATTATCTGCAACTTTGGCTTTAATTAAAAAAATAGGTGTTTGGAGCCAAAGTAGACAACAAACTCAACTTCATCGCTTATCACAGACCAAACAGCTTGCAAGCCAAATTAGACAGATTAATTTCATCCATTTGGTTAATTGGAATTAAAAACATTAGGTAATCCAATAATTAGTTATTGCCTACAATTTAAAAATAGTGTTTGATGACATTGTTATGAAAATTGAACTAGATTGGCTGGTTCGACCAGTTGGACCAGGAACTAATCTTTGGTCTAATTTGGTTGGTCCTTATAATCGAATGGCTTGAGAACTAGTTAAGAGCCGATGAGAATTAGAAAAACTAGTTGGGTCACTGGTTAAACTAGTAGTGTATTATTTAACAAAATTGGTAATGTTACAGTTCAAACCCTGGTCCTCTTGAAATGTAAGTGTGTCACTGCCATTGAGTTAGAATGCATCTTTGGTTATAATATACAATATTTATATAAAGTTTTTATTATGGTTCTATTTTAAAATACTTTATTATAGTTCTCTTTTAGAATAACAAAATGACCAATAATTGATTTTAACTTTAACCATTAGCATGATGAACAATATATTTTTTATTGAATTATCATTATTATTTTGTTTATAATTCAAAATTTTAATATAATAAATGAGAAATAAAAAAAAATTCATATGATTTTTATTAAAATTATGCAAATATATTTGAACAAATTAAAATTAAATATTGTGTTACGTATAATTTATTTTTATATAAAATAAGATATAACATATTTTAAAATTTATTAATATTTGTTAGTTATTATTTATTATTTTAAAATTTTAATATATAAAATAAAAAATATATATTTAATTATTATCATGATTCAACTATAATTGAACCAATGAACTATGAATGATATAAATGAGTAATTTTATCGATTCAATGGTTGATCCAATTTTAAAAATATTGCATGACAATTAATTGCAACTTTAACTTTAATCGGAAAAATACTTGGGGAAAGTAAATAGCAAGCTCAGCTTTATTCCTTATCACAGGCTAAACGGCTTGCAAAGGCAAATTAGACAAGACAATAATTGCGTCCATCCACCCATTTAGAATTAAATATCAAAAAGAGGCCATCTTTCGGCACTTGTTTTCATCGGAGAATTAAATATATATATAAAAAAAAAAAAAGAATTGAACACGTCTTGGAACGGTAATCCTACCTCTTTTAAAATATGTATCCATCGTTATCATTTTCACTGTATGATGCACTCAATTCAATCATTCACGTTGATCTCTCAACTTTTCTTCTTTCATCCATAATGGACCACTGTTTTTAAAAACATCAGATGGTCCAATAATCATGCGGCTTTCTTGTAATCTTCTTACTGCAATTTGGATTCAATGAACCAACATCTTCAATTTCCTCATTGACGGCGCCTCCACCGTTCCACTCCAATCTATAAAATAAACCAGAAAAGAGCTCTGCTTCTCAGGTACCCTTTTCACGAAGCCATTTTCTTCACCTCCCTCCTCACAGACAATGAGCAGCCCCCAAGTTCTAGTTTTACCATTTCCTGCTCAAGGACATGTCAATTCTCTCATGAACCTCTCTCATAAACTAGCCCAAAATGGCCTCAAAATCACCTTCGTAAACACAGATTTCAACCACAAGCGAGTTGTGAAGGCGATGAGTGAGGAGCAAGAGAGGTTGCCTCTGGACTTAGTGTCGATCCCGGACGGTATGGGGCCTGAAGATGATAGAAACGACATGGCCAAATTAAGTTTGGCAATCTTAAGCACCATGCCTTCTGAGCTTGAGAAGCTCATAGAAGACCTTCATGGCAGTAATAGAATCACCTGTCTAGTCGCAGATGTGAATATGGCATGGGCCTTGGAAGTTACACATAAGCTGGGAATCAAAGCTGCTGTCATCTGCCCTACATCAGCAGCTATTTTTGCCTTGGAACTTCACATGCCCAAGTTGATTCATGATGGACTTATGGATTCTGATGGTAATAAGGTTTCTACTTTGATTTTTCACAACGCTAGCCACTGGACATGTCTTTAGAATTTGGGTATGCATGCATGTATATATAAAAAACACAATCTAAGCTACTTTCCTATCAGTCAGTGAAAGAGAAACTAGAGGAATGAGGAATACTACATGTAGTCAAGGGCTGAGGCAGAAAAAAATTTTTGGGAAGTCATATGTAATTTTATGGAGATTTTTATGAAAAAATTATTTTTTAGAAAACCTTATATAATTTTATAAAAATTTATATGCAAACTTATTATTTTTTGGAAGTCATATATAATTTTAGATAGACTTATATATAACTTAAATTTCTGCTGGGTGGGAGGATACATAAATTTTATTAAAATTTTTAGACACATAATAATTATTTTTAGATACATAATAATTATCTACAATATGAGGTGGGTTAAGGCCCCAAGTAGTCCCCTTACCTCCCCACACACACACACACACATATGTATAGTACATATGACTGATGTGTGTTAAAGTGGCTTTTATGATTTGTTTTTGTTTATAAAATGTTTTGAGTGTGAAAAATGAGAAATAAGTAAAAGTTGAACTTTGAACACAAGGTCTAGCTCAATTTTAATATCGAAGATTAAGGCTACATAAGCTATTATTTACATTCCTATTCACTTCTAAAATTAATAATTAAATCAAAAACTTGTATGAGACACAGTGTAATGTTCAAATTATCATGCTATCTGTGCATCACTAGTGTCCATGCATCCTAATTTCGGTGCCAATCATTGCATTTTTATTATGCCATTATTCTTAATTTCCATCCCTCCAACTCTCCAGCATAAGAAAGTTAATTTGTTCTGCAATTAAATTCTCCCATGTTAAGTGATACTACAATTGACCTTCCTTCATATCTGCTGGCACTGTAGGATTTCCAATTGTAAAAGGGGAATTTGAGCTATCCCCAGAGATTCCGAAGATGAACACAGCTGACATTGTATGGTGTTGCATGGATGACTCAAAGATTATATATGATTACATTTCAAGAGTGATAAGAACTTTACACTTCACGGAGTGGTGGCTTTGCAATACCACTATTGATCTTGAACCTGGAGCTTTGTCTTTATATCCAAAGATCCTACCTATTGGCCCATTAATGAAGAGCTCTGAGAGCCCTAATACTCGGTCACTTGGGCAGTTCTGGGAAGAAGACCTCTCTTGCTTGAGATGGCTAGACCAGCAGCCGCCTTGTTCTGTCATATATGTTGCCTTTGGTAGCTTCACTGTATTTGATCCAACACAGTTCGAAGAGCTAGCTCTTGGACTTGAGCTCACCCAAAGGCCTTTTCTTTGGGTTGTTCGAGAAGGTGCCAATTGCAGAGGCACAAAAATAGCATACCCAGATGAGTTTGAAGGCAAAAATGGTAAAATTGTTAAATGGGTACCTCAGCAAGAGGTGTTGAGCCACCCTGCCATAGCTTGCTTCATTAGCCATTGTGGTTGGAATTCCACCATGGAAGGGTTGAGCTCTGGGGTGCCTTTCTTGTGTTGGCCATATTTTGGAGACCAATTTTATAACAAGACTTATATTTGTGATGCTTGGAAGGTGGGATTGGGATTTGACTTAGATGACAAAGGACAGATATCGCGTGGCGAAGTGAAGAAGAAAGTGGACCTTTTGCTTGGAGATGAAAGAATAAGGGCAAGATCTATGAAGTTGAAGGAGATGAACATGAAAAATATAACAGAAGGAGGTAGGTCATGGGAGAATTTCAAAAGGTTTGCGGAGTGGCTTAAAGAATGAGATGTTCTTGTTGTTATTACTCTTTGATTTTTTTTTTTTTTTGGCCATCTTGAATTGAAAATTGACAAATAGAGAAGTGAAAACAGATAAGAAGAGGCAGATGAGGAAGTATGACAATAAGTAAGTATGAGTCTATGTACTTTAGCTTCATCTTAACTTTTAATCAGCTATACTAGATCTAATCTGAATGTACCAAAAACAATAATAATGATTTTGTTCCTTTTTACCAAATTACATAAAAAATAATGAAATATCTAAAAAATTAAAGAGGCCAGTGATTAAACAATGAAGAAGTTGTTTTTAGTTCATAGTTTAAAAGTAAGATATTAATTGTTGAATTTACATTAAAATTTATTTTGGCCAAAGATATCATAGAAAGAGAAAATTTCTATTTTGGTTGAAGTATTTTTTTAATTAGCCTAGAATTGCGCACCTGCTTTCCCAACCATGTCGGGGGATTTCTCTTTATCTTAAATGCTAGTGCCGACCAACTAAGGAAAGGAAACACTTGTACCTTATAATGCTTACACCAAGACTCCGTAACGCATCCCTGCAGTAAACCAATTGGAATTGGAAGAATCCATTTGAAAAGGCTCTGGCCATAGAGTTTGGATGTATTAGAGTTTTTTATTGTAAATATTTTTAAATTTTAGAGAGAAAAAAAATGATAACATGGAAAAAAAAATCTCACATATATTTTTATTATTTTTGAAATATATATTATTTTTATAATAAAAAAATTCCAAATCATTCTTACATTGAAGGATAACTATGAAGGAAGCAAAGGACACATTATTACAAGGCAACAAATTTCAATTCCTGTTCCCACACATTCAAAGCATATCCATATCTTGTTCTACTTTCTTGTGCTTTGGCATCTGGCAATCTTGCCACGCCATTCAACGACGCAGCACGTTATTGACAATAGAAAAATTAACTGAGTCCACGTTACAAGACAAGCAACGACAAATGAAGCCACGAGTCGCCGTCTCTGCACCATAACCGTGAGAAAAGGTCCAAAACGTTGGTCCTATCCTCGCCAAGCATCCTCCATTTGCTTTTCACTTTCTACTGATTTTGCTTCATATATACATACACGGCGATAATATGAAGAGTTTGGAAGTTTAAACTCTTCACTGTTTTAAAATTTGTAATCAATCAATAATATCTTATAATTAGGCAAACAATATATTTTGGTATCTTAATTTTAATTGAAGTTTTATTTTTATTTCTTTACTTTATTTAATTCTAACTTAAATGTTCAATTTAAGTTTTATTTTTGCTCCATAACATAGTTCCAATATGGATTTTTAAAATTTTATTTCAAATTTCTTCTTCATTTTTTAATTTCATTTTGTTCCAATTTAACCTTTGACTTCCAAAAACGACTTAAAATTTACATTTATTATGTATGATTCATTCTTTAAATTTGATTCTTATAAAGTATTTCTCAATTTGATTTCTTTTAGAATTATCTTCTCAATTTAATTTTTCACATATTAGTATTTCTTAATAGTCTCTCACAAACAAAACTATTACAGCAAAAATACACTTTTGATCTCTTAATTTTATCTAATATTTTACTTTCAACTACTAATTTTATTTGTTCTAATTTGGTCCTTTAATTTTATGTCAAGTTTCACTTTTATTCCTTAACTTCATTTTGTTTTAATTTAATCCATTGACTTTACTTCAAGTTTCGTTTCTGCCCCTCAATCTTATTTGATTTTAATTTGATCTCTTGACTTTACCTCAAATTTCATTTTTGTCCTTAAATTTTATTTTGTCCTAATTTGGCCCATTAATTTTAAAAAAAACTACTCAATTATTTCCTTCCATCAACACCAAGGTCTCATACAAGAATTTTTTTTAAGAATTTTAATTTAACACTTTTAGAAAAAATATTTGAGTGGTAAGTTAAAGATGCAAATTCAAACAAAATAAAATTAAGAGATAAAAGTTAAACCTAAGATAAAGTTATAAGGTCATATTAGAAGAAAAATAAAATTAAGGCCAAAAGTGAAAATTTGAGAAAAAGTTAAAGGTCCAAATGGAATAAAATGCAATTAAAAGACAAAAGTGAAATCTAAGATAAAGTTAGGAGACCAAATTATAAAAGAAATAAAATTAAGATATGAAATCAAAACCTAAGATAAAGTTAACCGGTCAAAAGTGTATTTTAACTCCCATTTTAATTTAGGTTTCGCTTCTGTTTCTAATTTTACTCATTGGTAATTTGGTCTTTTAGCTTTACTTTAAGTTTTACTTTCATCCTTTAATTTCATTTTGTACCAATTTTATCTTTAACTTTCAAAAGCCACTTAAAATTTACTTGAAATTTACATTTATTATGGATGGTTTTCTCTTCAAATATTCCATATGTAACGCCTCTTCTAATTACATATTTTTAGTGATTTTTCTCAAGAAATTCTTAACTTGAGTTTAATTACCTTTTTCTATTTTAATTATTTCATCACAATAAAATCTAATCTATAGCATAGCAAAATACAAAAATAGACAAAAATAAACTAAAATTACTACAAACGGATTTAAGAGTTCCAACATAGAGGAGTAAGGTCATACATATCACATCACATTAAAGAGGATTTATCCTATAACTACCCAAAAAGAAAACCCCCATATAACAAAAAATGACCAAAAAGGTTAGTCCCCTATTTTTACCAAAAACTCAGTGTCAGCGACTGGGCCACTACTTATGTATATGGAAGAGTAGGAGGGTCAAATCCACCCACTTGGAATGAGTGGGATTCAAGCTCCCCCAGGGCTACAAAGTACACTAGTACAACACAAACAACATTATCACATGATATGATTTGTATGTTGTGGATGACGAAGACCCATCCCCAAAGTAGGAATTGGATTTATTCCGCATGGAGTTCTAGCTCGATAAATCGGCATCTAAGAAAATATAAACAACAATAGAGTGAGAAATAATTTTTTCAGTAACATAGACAGGATTAATATGATATAATATCCCTGAAGAAAAGTCAAGTAATAATTTTAACAGATAGCAAGTAATATGATGAAAGGCTTATAAAGAAAGTTAATTTACCAAATGATATAAACAAAGATATACTTGTTAGCAATATGTAACGTGAATATGAAATAACAAAGTGAATATACATATTACATATAAAAAATAGAATATAAATAAAATACAAGAATTATCTCAACAGAATTAATATTTAGCAATTGCAAGATATCACGAGATTTCTATATGCATAGAATACAAAGAATATAACAAACAATATTGATTCCCTCTTGACCATTAAGCCTTGGAGACTGCAAAACTCAATATCCAGATCATGTTGCACTGGCTTTGGTAAGCTCAAGCCTAGCTCATGTTGCACTACCATAACATAATAGGCTTACCCCTGCTTCCTTTACTGAGGCGTCCCCCAGTGGGTACCTAAGGAAAGTTATATAAAAATAATATAATAATATGTCATCCAAGCCATCATTTGATCAAGACATAATAAGTATATTTGGGAAAGAACTGTCTTACATAACTCTGTGCATAAATGAATAATCTTGATAGTGTAACAGCATATTGGAGTTTAAAAATTAGTAATTTAGATATTTTTAAGTATTTTTAAAATTAGAGATCTAACACAATAGCAGCTATCCAATATAAGGCTACTCTACCATATTATATATATATATATATATAGTGGCAAGTCTTTTACCAAATAACTAATACTCATAAATCAGGCAATAAACAACATATTATCCATGTCAAGAAATTAGGCAGTATATTAGCATAGCAAACAGCGCGAATCTAGAACACATGTTATCACATATTCTGTTCTTGAAATAATATTGTGTAAATTTTTAATTATCACAAATGGGCTCCAACATTCACAAAATAAATATTACCATAATCTAGAAAGCATGTAGAACATATTAGCTCACAAAAATCATCCAAAACATATCAAATAACATAAGTAAAAATTCAAGAACTTCTTGGTAAACACTTTTTCTCTAAAAAAATTGACTTTTTATATAGTGATCTATAATTCACCAAAATTTCATCGTAGGCCTTATTTTTTATGTAGATTAACCTAATTTAGTTGGATTTAAGAAAACTCTTCCCTAGGTATATGTACATGTGTTGGCCAAACCTATGCATCAAGGAAGACATATGATGTTGCTTCATTTTCATGTCACCAAATAGCCACACATACATATTCAAGGGAGATAAACAAAAGTCCTCAATCAATTTCTAGAGATTTCATATGTATTTTACAATTTTCTCAAGTTAAAATTTAAGGGTTTCTTGCCAATTTTTTCATGAAAATCGAAATTATATTAATTTTTCTCTTCCTTAGGCTTCCTTCCATTATTTCCCTATTTATTTCTTCTTCAATTTCTCCCATGGCTTCTTGAAATACAAAGTTCCATGATTTATAGAAAAATTGTCAAGAACAGGAATTTTCTTGAATCACATGAATCCATAAGCCATATATATGATTTCTCCACTTTTCTTGGCTTGAATTCATGGAAACAAGAAAATTTCCTATCTTATTTACCATGGCCAAAACTTAAAGAGGAAGAGAAGAGAAAAATTCTTGGAGAAAAATAGAAGAAAAACCAAGAAGAAAAAAGCCTATTTATGTTACCTTGATTTCGCAGTGTTTGTTTCTTCTTGGTAGTTTTTTTCTCCCTTTCTTCTTCCTTTCTTTTCTTCTACATATCTCTCCTTCTTCTTCCCCTTGTCTTGGCCAAATTTTTGTGTGTGTGTCTTGTGCGTGAGTGTGGCGTGAAGTTGTAGATTTTATTAACAAATGGATGGCTAGGATTTGTTATGTTAAATCTATGCCTTTAGATTCCTTGGATGGTTATGATTTAGCCTTGAAATGAGAGATTAAATGTAGGCCTTTAGATTAGATCAAAGGTTGTGATTTGATCTTGAAAAAGTGAAGAAATCTAAGCTATTGAATTGCATCAATGGTTTAGATTGTGTCATGTTTTACAAATGCATATTAGCCGTTGGATAACTATGGTTACTTTTTTGTAATGTGAAGAAAGGTTACATTTAATGTCGCTTAAGTCACTATCTATGTCATGCTGATGTCCGTAACTTTTTTGTAATTGTGAAATTTTCTAAGATTTACTGACGTAATGCTGTGTAATCACTTTGTAGTTCATATAGTTTTCAGAATTCTCTTTCAATTTCTAGTCTCTTCTTCACACATGGTGCCTCATAATCATTCTCCCTCTTCCATGGTGCCACATTAGCACCTTCTCAGCTCCATGGTGCCATGTCTTCCCCGGTTAGAATTTACAAAATTGCCACTGTTTTCACAGGTTCTTTATAATATTTTATTTAATTTGCATTCTCTAAATTCTCCACTATATTTTAATATTATTTAGGTCTACATGGGTCCCATTTAATATCTCGAACCATATATTTAAATATTATTTATTTTCCTAATATTTTATTATTTTAAGGTCCAAATGACCATTTTGCCCTTGATAATGACATAACAAACAAGCACCTTTATTCGTTTTTCGCTACCATCTTCTTTGTAACTCCATATTTCTAGATTCCGTCACTACCACCCGATAGATCTTCCTACACAAAATTTACTGAGACAGCTAACTTGAGTTTAGGATTTTAGTTCATCTCCGTATAAGTTCGTAATCATTCAAGGCCATTTTCTAGTCCTAACAATTTCAGAATTTCATACAACAAATTTTATAATTTTTTGAGCAATATTTCCTAACTATTGATATATATATTGGACTAGTTTTGAATTCCCCTTCCTTTCAGAAAAATTATCAAAGTTCATCCAAGTAACATATGATGATTTTACCCTTGGGGCCCTTAGGCTCCTCTAAAATCTTAAAAATTCCTATGGGTCCTATTCAGCTTATATTTCTCATATATGAAGTTACTTCTTTCAAATTCATCTTATTAAAACTTAATAAATTCATTACATAAAATACTAAATGATTAGAAAATCTAAAATTTTAGGATGTTACATCATATAGAAGGAGAAAATTCCTATTTTAATCCCTTACAGATGAAGTCTTTCTCACTTTAATCCCTCATAAAATTGCCTTTTTAATTTGGTCTACTATAAATAACATATTTCTTGATTTTCTTCTTTATAGGATTTCCTTCCCAAGTTGGTCTTTCACTATGGGTATTTCTCAATTTAGCCCATCACAAATAAATCTATTATAAAAAATGATCCCTCACATATAGGTATTTTTCAATTTGGTAGAAGGATATTATTGATAATGATTTTACTTGTAAGAGACTAAATTGAGAAATATCCATATATGAGGGACCAAATTAAGACAATTTTATGAGGAACCAAACTAAGAAATGGCTTATATGTGAGGCATCAAATTGAGAAGATGATTTTATGAGGGACTAAATTGAGAAATACATTATCTATAAGGGATCAAAATAAGATTTTACTCTCTCAAGGATCATTATTAATTAAGAACAAGGCTCTTCTTTTAATTCCTATAACCCTAATGTTATAAGAATTTGAACCAAAAGCTATAAGAAGAAAGGAGGGAATTGGCCATACACCAAAGGATTAAGTTAATGTGATATAAAGAGGGAATTTCACAAAAATAATATTCTTGAAGAGAAAGTCAGTTCTTTGATAAAACATATCTAAGAGAGAAAAAAAAAACTCACAAACTCATAAAATAATATTCACCATTTGTCTTACAAAATCTTTCAAGACCTCTTTATATAAGCAATAAAAGAAAACCCTAATAGCTTTCACTATACATATGGAAACAAATAAACCCTTATAAGCCACCCTATATATATGGAAACAAATAAAATTCTAGCAGCCACCTTATATATGGAAACAAATAAAAGAAATCCTAAAAGATAAAAGGTGTAATATCATAATTTCTTAGCTCATTCCATACTATCTTTATACCTTATATCAATCAATTCATATGAGAGGCAAGAAAATGGCATTAAAATATTGATTATTTTTGTGTTGCGTCGTGTATAAAAATTTCGTTTGGGGTCACATGAACCATGTAAGTTTATATATAATACATTCCCATATTTAATTACATGGATACAAATCACTTGGATCATCAAAAGTGGCTTACATCTCAAGAAACTCGAAATGAAGCATAAAATATGGACACTCATTTTCAGCCAACTTTGGCTCACTTTTGTTACAAAAGTTGAAAAATCATAACTAATTCTAGAAAAATTAACATCATGAATTATTAGTCATTATGGAAAGCTATAGATGTCTACTTCATATTAAAAATATTTCTAGATCATAACATCCATCATAGAGGACGTTTGACATCTGAAAATGTCTAGAGATCAAATTGTCCCCTGGAGCTATCATAAAATTTTGCAGAAAACTTTAAAAATGTCTAATTAATTCCATAAAAATATAATCTATGCAAATGATACCAATCAAGAAATTTGTAGATGTTGTCTAGAGGGGAAAAATAACTCTAGACAAGCTCAGGCATGCCTAGACCTTGAAATCCAATCAAAGAATAACTGAGGTCAAGTGAAGTTCTTGATACTGGATAGAATCTTTAAAATTTCATATCTCCCTCTCTAGACCTCTAAATGAAGTGCTTCTAATTGAAATAAGTCACTAGAAATGTCTAGTTTCATTGTATAGAATTTTGTGACAATTGGATATCATTTGCCCCATGAGTGATAGAATTTAATTTTGGACCAATGCTACGGTACCAATGACCAAAACCAGAAAAATTTTCAACTTCAACAATTCGCCAAATATTCTAAAAACCTCTAAAAATTACCAAATTTACTTCCCAAAAAGCTCTAGATGCATGCCAAATTCCAGACTAAGAAGAGCTCTTTTAGACAAAAAGTGACATAGCCTCATGAAATGGTCATTTTTGCTCCCTACTAAGAGTTACTTTCGTCCAAATGGCCTCCTTTTGAGTTTGGCACTTCTTGGGTAAGTTTAAAAGCATAATTATGACTTGTGAGAGCTGCCCAAATGGTCCCAAACCCCATGCATCTAAATTTGGTCATTCCACATCTAAAAATGCATAGCTGCATCAAGCCATCCAAGAGCCAATTTGCATAATTCCATGGATTTAGTGTCACATAAGGTCTACATTATATTCATACATCATTTTACATTTGTTCATGATCTTACATCATAAAAATAATATGTACAAACTCACTTTGACATTCAATACAAATAAGGTTACATAATATACAAAATGTAATCTCTCAAGGTCTTTAGCTTGCACTCCTTGTTTCTTGATCATCACCTAGGCATTTCAAGATAATAGAGGGAAGGAGAGTGAGATTCCTAGAATCTTAATAGCTCACACACCCATTCACACATACATTCAAGATATACATACATCAAAATCTCATATGTGCAAACATAAAGTGTATAATATCACATTTCCACATTAAGCCATTTTCATGCTCTAGGGACTTTTGGTTTTGTCTCACCCTATTTCTAGGACTCTTAGATTTGTCTCACTCTTGACCTTGGGACTTTTGACCTAGCCTCACCCATTCAAGGGACTTTTGGTCTAATCTCACCCATGCCTTGAGACTTTTGGCACATCTTTGCCCACTTTAAGGGACTTTTGACATCACTTCACCCTTGAGAGCTATTCTCACAAAGACATACATATGCACATAAGAATACAAGAGAATGAGGTGGAGAGCTACCTTTCAATTAATGCAAGCTTTACTTTGCTAATTCCTTCCCCTCCTTGATTTTACAAGAGCACTTAGGTGGTTGATTGTTCTCTTGACTTAGACATCACAAGGAATACATAATCATATAATTGAAGCAAGCCAAGACATTAAAGTAAAGCTTAAACCCACACTTGGTTTCATACTTGGCATTATGGTTCTATAATTGGCCTAATGAAGCAATTCTTGCATTTCAAGTTCTAGGCTCCATTCTTTTGTTATTTAGACTTCTTGGACTCATTTAAGGTCCTTGGAACCATCACACATTCAATTGCACAATTGGAAAACCAAGTTACTTCACAAAACACCATTATGGATACCATTGTCCCATCTCCCAATCCATGGCTCCCAAAATTTTCCCAAAATTTTCTCCCATCTTCTAACATCATATAAAGTCTCAAACCAAGACTAGAACAAATTAAAACATCCCCTAGCCTAATGAACCTAGCTTGGCTAAAATATGCACCATAATAGAGGTTTATAGACTTTGTGATTTTTCTTTGATGGGAGAGCCACTTGGGAGGCTTTCTAGAGGTCTTAGGAGCTCAAGGAAACATTCAAATAGCAAAGAAAACTCTCATACAAAATCAGATTTTACAAAAACCTAAGAAAACCTACACTTTTCTATCTTGATTTCCTTTGGTTTTTACTTGAATTTCTTGCCATATTCTTAATCCTTGCACTCTTTTTTCTAAGTTTCTCTCTTGGTTCTACCCAAAATATATCTCCTTCTACTCTCCCTTAATTTGGCTGAACACATGTCAAGAAGAAGCAAAGAGGAGAAGCAATTAAACCATGCATTTACCTTGGATTTTGGCTTCCTTTCAAGACTCCTTCTCTTTGTTTTACTTCCCTTCTTGATTTTCAGAAATTCCCCTCTTGTTCTGGACCAAAAATAGAATCAAATCACTCAAAAAAACCATAGAAAGAAAGCCAAGAAGGAGAGGAAGAGGATTGGAAGAAGGAAGAGCTTAAAATTCCATGAAATTACCTAATTTTTTCTTGGTTTTCTTCCTCTTTTTCTTCCCCTTTTGATGCACCAAAGGAGCTGCTATTTTTTTTGTAAATTAGGCAGAAGAAGTCGTGCCTAATAAGAGGGAGAAGAAGGGAGAAAAGTGTGGAAGTCTTTGGAAGGTTCAAGAAGCTCATATTTCCAATTTTGCCCTTCTTTGCAATGGTAATTTTGTTTCATCTTTGTTTTAGCTCCTTTTTTAGAACCGTCTTTTTTATTATAAAATTTAGGCTCCCAATTTAATAAAATACCTTTAGAATCACTCAATTTGAAGCTAAAACTTTATCGAACGAATCGGTCAAAGTTCGGGTTAATTGACATTAAAAAATATATACCGGAGGGGCTTTACTAGTCTCGGGGGTTTCCATAGTTTTTAGAGCCTCTAAGAATCTTGGGCAACTCAAAAATTTTATTTAAAAAGCTGTCCTATGTGGTTTTCCAAAACTTATATTTATTTACGAAAATACCATTACGTTTCATCAATTTTCGTTGCAAATTGTTTCTCCATCCTAACTCCATTTTTCTTTCTGTCTGAGCCTAAAATTATCATTTTTTGGAGTCTAGGACTCTACCCAAAATTTTTGAGATGTTATCTAGGTCAATTTGAAGGACTTGCATTTATACTGTTCATTTCATCATTTTATAGAAATTATGTTCGTTGCAAAGGGCTAATATTAAAAGACCCCAAAATACAATTAATTCTAAAAGAAAAAATAATGTGGCACCAAATAAACAAATCTTGGCCTATAGCTAATTTAAATCTAGCCCATGTGTGCAAATACCATTGATGTAAATGCATTTAATCAAATGCATTAATTCTTCACATGCTCCAAGATTTAAGGCTTATTGGTCCAATTCAACCTTGACTTCTTGAATAAAGCCTTTGAGTGCTTCTCACATTCTTTTGGCTCTAACTTAATTGACTTGTCCTTTCAACATCACAAAGGATTTAACTTACTAACTTGATTTCTATCATTCCCTCTCTCATCAAAACGATTCATTCTCACACCTTTATCACCTGCATCAAAGGGAGAAAGATCAGAAACATTAAACGTAGCATTCACATCATACTCATCTTATAAGTCTACTTTATATGAATTGTCATTTAGCATTACAACCACTTGAAATAAGCCATGTTTTCTTGGATACAACTTCATTTTCCTTTGACCCAGAAACCTCTGTTTATGTATGTGCACCCAAACCCAATCTCGGTTCAAGGACTACTTGTTTAGTCATTTATTGGCTTATTTTATATATTGCTCATTCTTCTTCACAATTTGCTATCTCACTTTCTCATGGAGTTTTCTTATCATTTCAACTTTAAGTTTACCATTCACACTAGTTATCTCATCAATAGGTAAAGGAATTAAATCCAATAATGTCAAAGGATTAAAACCATGAACAACTTTAAAGGGAAAACAGTTAGTAATAGAGTGAATACTCCTATTATATGCAAACTCTACATGTGGCAAGCAATCTTCCGATGACTTTAGATTCTTTTTAATTATGGCACACAACAAAGTAGACAAGGTTTGATTTGTGACCTCAATTTACCCATCAATTTGTGGGTTGGTAGAAAAGAGAAGATTTGTACCTAACTTACCTTTCAATATATGCCATAAATAGCTCAAGAATTTGGCATCCTAATTTGACATTATGCTCCTTGGCATCCCATGTAAGCACACCACCTTTACACCACCTTTCAAAAGAACAAGTTAACTACATTAGTTGAATCATTGATTTTGTGACATGGTATGAAGCGTGCCATCTTATAAAACTTGTCAATATCCATAAAAATAAAATCCCTACTCATCCTAGTTCTAGGCATCCCCAAAACGAAATCCATAAATAGGTCAATCTAAAAGGAACTAGGTGTGGTTAGTGGTGTATAGAATCCTTAGGGTAAAACCTTAGATTTGGCTTGTTTACATGTGACACACTTTACATGTACCCTTTTAACATCTCATTTTATATGTGGCCAAAAAAAGTTCTCAATTAAGGTGTCCAAAGTCTTTTGAACAATAAAATGTCCCTTTAAACCGCCCTCATATGCCTCTCTAATAGCTAATTCTCACAAGGAACTTTAGACAAACATAGCCTATTTTCTCTAAATAAAAATATATTATTCTTATAAAACTTGTTCAAGAATTCTCATATGTATAGAAAATTTCAAAAAAGTTAGAATCATTTGCATACAACTTTTTAATGTGCTTAAAGCCTAAATAGTTAGAATTAAGAGTGGATAAAAAAGTACACTTGTGTGATAAGGCGTCAGTGACATTTTCCCTTTTTTGCTTATATTTGATCAAATAAGGAAATGACTCAATGAATTTCACCCACTTGGCATCGTATTTATTCAAGTTACCTTATCCTTTGAGATATTTCAAGCTCTCATGATTAGAATAAATGATGAACTTTTTAGGCCACAAATAATGCTACCAAGTCTCTAAGGCCTTTACTAGTGCATATAGCTCATTGTCATAGATAAGCTAATTCAAGGTTGCCTCATTCAAATTTTCACTAAAGTAAGCAATTGGACAACTTTCTTGCATTAAAACAACCCCTATCCCTATATCACTAGCATTATACTCAATCTAAAAAACATTAAAAAAATTAAGTAAAGTAAGTAAAGGTGCAGAATTGAGTTTCTCTTAAGTCTCACTAAAAGCGTGTTTTTGTGCAATATTCCACTTAAACCCAACTTTTTTTTACAACTTCACTTAATGGTGCAAAAATTTTGCTAAAAATTTTTGACGAAATGCCTATAAAAACTACATAATTTATAAAAGCTATGCACATCACTAACTAGTTTGGTTGTAGATTGATCTCGGATTGCCTTAAACTTTTCCCCATCAACCTTAATGCCTTCTGCACTTACCACATAACCAAGGAATATAATCTAATCTAAGAAAAAAGAACATTTTTCATGGTTGGCATACAATTTTTGTTCACTTAAAACATTGAGGATAGAAGTTACGTTCTTAACATACTCATCTAAGTCTTTGTTGTAAACAAAGATGTCATCAAAATAGAAAACAACAAACCTTCTTATAAATTGACATAAACATAAACTATGATTTATTAATCTCATGAATGTGTTTGGTGCATTAGTAAGTCCAAAAGGCATTACTAACAACTTACATGAGTCATGTTTAATTTTAAAGGCAGTTTTCTATTCATCACCTTTACGCATTCTAATTTGATAATAACTAAATTTCAAATCTATCTTATAAAACACAAATAATCCATGTAACTTAGCTAACATATTATCTAGCCTAGGAATAGGATGATGATACTTTATTATGATTTTGTTGATTGCATGGCAATCCACACACATCCTCTAAGATTTATCCTTCTTAGGCACAAGCAAAATAGGTACAGCATATGGAATCATGCTTGTCCTCATATAGCCATTGGCCATCAACTCCTTGGTTTGCTTTTGAATTTCCTTTGTCTCATTGAGAATAGTTCAAGAAGCTAGTCAGTTCAGAATTGAAGCTCCTAGTATGAAATCAATTTGATGCTTGATCCCTTTTAACAGTGGCAAGCCACTTGGAAATTCATTGGAAAAAAATCATCAAATTCTTATAAAAGTGAAAAAACATAGCTAAGCAAAGAACCTTTAAGCTCATTAGTACACAAATAGGTCTTTTTATACATAACTATAATCATAGGCTATCTAGAAAATAATGCTCTCTTAACTTCACTTTCCCTAACATAAAAGCTAAAATTTCTCTTTGAGACAACTTCTTAATTCTTTTTCAAGCACTCAATTTCACTCTTACCCTATTTCTTTTACTTCCATTTGTTACCACTCAAATCTTCCTCACATTTATTTTCTTTCTCTTAATCTCACTTTTTATCTTCATTTGATATTCATACACTTGATAAGGTTTCAATGGTACAAGAGTGATAGACTTGCCTTCCATAACAAACAAATATTTATTAGTATACCCATCATATTTAGTCATCCTATCAAATTGCCATGGGTGTCTTAAAAGTATATGACTAGCATGCATAGGCACTATGTCACAAAGAGCTTCATCCTTATACATCTCAGTGGAAAAATACACTAAAACTAACTTATCAACTCTAAGCTCCCAACAATCATTCAACTATTGTAACTTATAAAGGTTAGGGTGTTTGGTAGTAAGTTTAGTTTCTCTTCCATTATAATGTTAGCTACATTAGTACAACTACTGCTATTAATTATTAAGGTACAAACTTTACTGTTTACATGGTAGTGGGTATAGAAAATATTATCTCTTTATGCTTTATTATCCTCGTTTACTTACATGCTTAAGACATACCTAGCAACTAATGCTTTTCCTTCAATAGGGTATTCCTCTTCATCACTTGCCTTTTCCAATGGTGGCATACTCTTATAATCAAAATCACTTTTAGATTCTATCTCCTTGTTAGACCTCACAACTATATTCCTTTTATTGGAACATTTAGATGTAATGTATCCTTTAGTTTCACATTTATAACATTGAATATCCTTACTTCTAGAATTTTGAGGAATTAAAGTACCTTTAGGTTTACTTGAATTTGCCTCTTTGGCTTTGATCTCCACCATTGGTTTTGATTCAACTTTCACCTCTCTTTTGCTTCAATTGGACTTCTGTGAAGTTAAAGTTGTATTCTACCCAAATTGGCTTATTCCCTTCCTTGAGAGCTGCCACTTGAGTTTGGCTACCATTTGCGCCATATCTTTAAGTTTCACATAATGTTATGGTTCCATAACATTGGCAATCTCTTAATTTAACCTATTTAGGAATCTTGCTATAGTTGGCTTTAGATCTTCCTTTACATTGCCACAAATCATGGCTATCTCCATCTCTTTATGGTACTCTTCCATAGATTTGCTATCTTAAGTGAGCTTTTGCAACTTTCAGTTCAAGTATAGGTAGTAAAGGCTTGGCACAAATCTCTTTCTCATCACAGCCTTCATTTCTTCCTAAATGTTAGTAAGACATTCTTAGTTATGCCTTTTATTCAACATAATCTAATCTTACTAATTATGGCATAATCAGTAAACTACATAGATATGAGCTTCACCTTCTTTTCCTTAGTATAGTTATAACAATCAAATACAAATTTTTCCTTTTTTTCCCACTCTAAGTAAGCATAAAGATCATTCCTCCCTTGAAAGGGTGGAATCATCATTTAGATGTTGTTCATGTTGTTATTGTTGTTTCTTCAACACATATAAGGTTCATAATCATAGTTTCTAGGCATTGTAGCTAGTCTACCACTTTCTCGGTCACTTCTTCCACATCTACCTCTACGACCATTCATTGGTCTAGCAACTATTGTGGTTTAATCATTAAATTCATCATGACCCAATTACTTTTTATATTAATCAATTAGTTTAGCTCACCTTTTAAGATTGAGTGATTCATGAGTAAGTATACCTTGTCCTACCTTAAGAGTCTCCAATTGATCTATCATATCATCAAGTCTGGTGTTTAACCTAGTCAAGCCTCATTCCATGGCATCAAAAAAGAGCTTTAGATCCAATGATTGTCCTCATTGTCCCACCTTAGCCACTTCCTTACTCTTTGGATCCATGTTGCCAAATTTTTCCAGACAACAAGGAAACAAATAAAAAGAATCCTCACTAAATACTTCTTCACATGTTTTACTCATATTAGACAACACTCACACTTATGTTTTCTTTTTTTTGACTTTTTCTATAATAAACTAATGCTCTTGCCTTTTACCAACCAATTCCTTCAAATTGAGCTCTAGCTAGAACTAGTTATCTCAAACAAGAACACAATTCAAGTGGAAAAGCAAATTAGGCAAAGAACAAAGAGATAAATCACATATGGCTAAATTAAGAAAGAACACAACAAAAGGGTTAAAATGAAACAAAAGGCAAAGCAATGAAAAGAAGTTAGTCTAGGCTCTTGAAAGAAGGGCTAAATAAGTTGAATGTATGACCAAAGATTATGGAAGAAGTGTTCGAAATAGATTCTTGCCTTTGCAAACACAAGAACTCAAAAGGATCTTAAGAATTCTATACTTTAATGTTGCTAAAGCCAAATCTTGATGATTGATATGGCTTTCCTGAATTTAAGAAGCTCAAAAGATGAGATCTTGATTGGTAGAAAAAAAAAAATTTATGTTTTTCCCCCTATTTTTTACCCTTTTTTTGAGCCTTTCCTTTTACAAACTAAAAAAGAACAAATAAGAAAGAGACACGAAATCAAAAATTGAAACTTGGAAGAAGTTACATGTCTAATTTATATGTGATTCCAAGAAAGAAAAGAGTAAAGGGTGAATAACAAAATACACAAGGATAATGATCTAAACCTACCTTTAATTGTCTATGCTCTAACACCAAACTAATGCAAATATAGGGTATGTTAAACCTAAGACCTTAAGCATCAGCTATCAAGGATCATTTTCAATGAAGAACACATGGCTTCTTTTAATTCCTATGACTAACGTTATAAGAACATGAACTAAGGGCTATAAAAAGAAGGGAAGGGGTTAGCCACGCACTAAAGGATCAAGTTGATGTGATATGATGAATTTGATAAGACTAATATTCTTGAAGAGAGAGTAAGTTCTTTGATAGAACCTATTTGAGAAGAAAAAACTCACAAACTCATAAAATAATATTCATCCTCTGTCTTACAAAGTTTTTAAAGGCCTTTATATATAGGCAACAAAAGAAAATCCTAATAGCCTCCATTATGCATATGAAAACAAATAAAACCATAGCAGCCACCCTATATATATGGAAGCAAATAAAATCATATCATCCACCTTATATATATACATATATAAACAAATAAAAGAGTTATGGGAAATGGTTAATATTAAAAGGCCTAAAAATATAATTAATCCTAAAGGAAAAAAATAATATAGGACTAAATAAACAAACCTTGGCCCATAACTAATTTAACTCTAGCCCATGTGTGCAAGCATCTAATGAAAATATATGTAATCGAATGCATTGGTTTTTCATGTACTATAAGATTCAAGCATCCTTGCTCCAATATGGCCTTGTCCTCTTAAATAAAGCCTTTAAGTACTTTTTTCATTCTCTTGGCTCTAGCTTGAGTGACTAGTCCTTTAGGCATGTGCAAGGAATCTAACTTGCTAGCTTGATTCCCATTACTGAACCAGGCCAAAATGGCCAACACAGCCAACTTGGTCTACTAATGAGATATTGATATGCTACTTGTATAGTATTCCTAAAATTGTCATTCTTGTACTTAATTGGAACACTCCTCTACCCTGGTTAGCTAATGGGAAATATTGTGAAGGTTTTGCTAACATTCCCTAAGAAAACACCTAATAATGAAACTCCCTCTACAAAAGGTGAGTTTTAGTTATTCTAGTCTACAACAACTTCTTACCTTAGGGGAAGGACTTAAACATCCTATGATATTATTTCCCTAGGTCTGTCTTGTCTTACTCATTTGTAAAATTATAGTTTATGTACAAAATTACATTAAATCAATCCAGTGCACTATAACTCATTATGTTGCTTACCAATGATACAAACCATCCAATTTCTTCTTTGTTCTTGTAGTGTGGGCTTACTAGGTTGTTCATGCTTCTTTCCTCTCATTGGTAAGGAAATCATAAATATTGTAAATGCTCAGATAGATGGTTAGAACCTTAGTGGTATCCCTAGCTGATAGGGGAATTATTGAATTTAGGTACTGTGATTGTCCACCAACACTGATAATTAGACTAGGTAGTGGGCTTTTGGAGCTGGATTTGCTACCTCTATAAGAGGGGCCTAAACTACTCTTATTCAAAATCCTCTTCATCTTCAGGGTTCTTGTAAATAAATAAAACTCGTATAAGACATTTGATAGATATAAACCATAGATAATCAACCATAAGAAAAAAACACTTTTCATCAAATTTCAAGGATGAAATGCATGGGACTGATGGTGGTAGTAGAGGTGTATGCTCGGTGAAGTTGTTTTCTTATCGGGCTAAGTTGTCTATACTAAATTAGGCCTAATCTTGTCTAGTAATGGCAATGAATAAGGAGCTTTTGGATCTAAAAGCATTAAATTAGCCTAGCTTAAATATAGGCTATCATGAGATGCAAAAGCCTTTGGATATTTATTATAATGAGATTTTAATGAAAATATTGCTTAGGAAGAATATGGATTGGGCTTTAGTTCTAGCAAACTTGCAATGTGTTACAAAGTTTCATAAGGCTTTTGACATAGTTATTTATATGCTTGGGACTCTTCATTATATGCCCATTTCGTCTCTTGACCTAAATTTTCTTTTTGGTTGGTTTTTGTTTGTGATGTACTATGCTATCAAAGAAACTAGTTATAAGTTTTATAAGGAATTTTTTGATCGGTCATTTATTGAGAGTTGCAAGGAATTGAGATTTTCTAATTTTACTAACCTTGAACTCTAAGGTATTTCAATGTTACAACCTATGGCCTCTGGAAATAGAAAACATTGTTTTCATAAGGATGATTTTATGTGTTTAGTGAAGTGTACATTGGAGATGTTGCTTGAGCCATTTTTAGAATTAAAGGAATTTGTTAATTTTTTGTAACATTCTGCTCAATGATTTTTGGAAGCTTTCCCACAAAAAAATTCCATAGTTATCATGATTTTGTTCAATTGGAAGTATCTTGGTTTAAGTAAGACCATGCAATTCAAAGACTTCATATGTTAATATATAAATATAATATAGATTTTCTTTCTTTCTTAATAAAAACTAAGCAGTCATTAACCAAGATTTCTAAGCAATCTAAGAATTTGGATGTAACACAGTTTTTAGATAAGAGGCAAAAAGATGTAATGGAGGTGTTTTATGAGAATGTCAAAAAGGATATAGGTATCAATTATTGAATGCATCTTTTCATTGGCTTCATTGTTAGGTAACTGATTTTGGAAGTTAGATTTTTCCTCACCTTTCTTTATGGTTTTTCAAATTTGTTAGTTAGATATGTTATGTGGAATTGGTTTAAATTGACTGCATCTTCTACTATATGGCCTTGGTTAGCAATTGGTGATTTTAATTAGATTTTGTACTTAAGGAAAAAAAGTTATATGTCTATGATATAGGGTGGTAATCAATTATGAGAAATGATAGATGATTATTAGTTTCTTGATATTAGGCTTAATGGATAATAGTATACATGGGCAAATAATAGGTTTAGTGATGCTACTATATTATCTTGATTGGATACTGTTTTATGCAATTCTATTTGGCTTGATCTATATCCTTCTTTAAGGTTACAAGTACTTCCTTTAGCAACATCAGATCATACATCTTTAGTGTTTAGTACTAATGTATTACCACCTTTTAAAAGGTGCTTATTCCATTTTAAAAACTTTTAGTTTAGTTTTCCAAATGTAAAAATCTTATACAAATTGTTTGGAATGAATAAGTGAATGGTTCATATACTTATCAAATAGTTATTAAACTTAACTTAAAGCAAGCTCTTCAATGTTGGAATAAAATGTAGGAAGGAAATATTAAACACCATATTAGTGATTTGGAAAAAAAGAAAAGGGAAATCAAAATAACATGTGAAAAAGGAGAATTTGTTAGGTTTTAAAAAGATTGTTTGGTAAGAATTGGAATTTTGGTATGATTGCAAATAATCTTTATAAGCCCACAATGTGAGACAAACATGGTTAATTCAGGGTGATAAGAATACTAAATGTTTTCATGGTTTGGTCAAGAGCTATAGAGTTAATAATTTTATTATTAGATTGAAAGACCAATAAAGAAATTGGGTCCAAGTTGTGCATTAGATTGAAGATCTTGTGAGAGGTTATTTTCAAGAAGTTTTTAGTTGTCAGTTAGATGTGCTAATTTCTTAGGTAATGGATAAGTTATCTTAGCATGATGTTCTTGTTTTGAATGATACTTAGATTGAGATTTTATAGGAAAATGTTACAACAATAGAAATTAAATGTGTAGTTTTTCAACTAAAAGCATATAGTACCCTAGAGTTGGATGGGTTTCATGCTAAAGTCTATCAATTTTATTAGGGTATTTTGAGATAAGATATTAGTTATCTAGTTATTAATACTTTTCATCTTGGCTTCCTATTGAAGGAACTTAATAGGTCTTAAATTGTTTTCTTTCCTAAATATAATAATCCTAAGTCTTTGAATGATTATAAGCCTTTTAATTCATATAATGTTATCAATAAATTGATTTTGAAGGTAATTTGTACTATTCTAAAGGAGGTTTTGATCCAAGTTATTGCACTAAATTAGATTGCTTTCCTTTTTGATAGATTAATTTAGGATAATATCATCATGGCATCTGAGTTATTACATATGTAGCAGCAAACCAAAAGGAACCAAGTGGGTTGGTGTACAAACAAAGTGGATATTGCTAAGGCTTATGATAAGGTTTCATCAGCTCTTTTGGAAGCATTTATATATAAAATGGGATTTCTATCACTTTGGATGAATATTATTATGCATTGTATGAGTATAGTTTCTTTTCATGTCATTGTGAATGGGACTCCAATAGGAAAGTTTCGTCCTTGGGAAGGACTATGACAAGGGGATCCTTTATCTCTATACTTATTTATTTTATGTGTAAACATTTTATCATGTATGATCTTTAAGGCAAAGCAATTAAATAAGTGGAAAGGTATGAAACTAACTTGTTCATTAAGTTAGTATATATGCAGATGATACTATATTATTTTTTTAAAGTAATAGAATCTATGGGCCATAAAGTGAGATTTTATTTTAGCTTATAGTAGGTTATTGGGATAATCTGTGAATCCCGTAAAGTCTTTAATGGTGTTAGTTTGTGTGTCCCTCATTGAGTTAAGAAATCATCATTAGGGATGTTTAGTGTTAATTTGCTTTTCATTTAGAGAAACACATGGCACTCAAGTTATGGGGAGACAAAAAATTAAGTTATTTAGGAAGGTTGTTGACAAAATTAATAGGAAATTGCAAGTTTGGAAATCAATATTGTTATCACAAGAATGACAGTTAACCCTTATTAAAATCAATTTTGACCTCTACATTGCAGTATTCATTATCCTGTTTTGGGCTCCTAAAGAAGTATTGTCATGAAATTGATATAAAGATTGATAATTTTCCTAGGGTTTCCTTGTTAACAAGTCAAGAAAACATTTATTGGATTGGTTAAAAGTATGTCACCCTATTAATTTAAGATGTCACAGTTTTTGGCTGACATATTTGTTTAATAAAGCTCTTTTGGCAAAGTAAGTTTAGTGTGTTAAAATATTTTGCTTGTGTTATGATACCCAAATATTTCCCTATTGATTTGAATGGTTGATTATTTTATCTATTGGTGTCATCTTGGATTTAGAAAGGGATTTAAAAGTCAGGAGACTTGATTTGTAATAATCTTCAATGGATAGTGAGGATGGGTCAAAATGTTTCACTATCTATCTAACTTTAGTGGCAGGTGCAGTCAAGTAATTCATATTCTTTTAAGAAAGAGAGTGACTTTATTCTGCATGGTATAAGTAAGTGGAATGTACAACACTTAAATTAGATCTACTCATTGGATCAAGTGCAACAAATTATTAAATTACTGATGTCTATAGTGAGTGAAGCAAATTCTATAGCAATTTATCTAGTTAGCACAAAATGGCTTATGGGTATCAGTGTTTAATGCAAAATTTTTTAGGACAATAGTCATTGGTCTTTCAAGTTTTGGGATAAGCTTTGGAAATTATGATTACCATTGAAGGTAATTGTGTTTTTATGGTGATTGTTAAGTAACTTTTTATCATTGATATCATTTCTTTGAAGTCATCAGATGTTGAATAATAAGTAATGTCCTTTCTATCATGAGCATGATTAGTAAATTAATCATATGTTTATTACATGTAGCTTTGTAAGAGCCATTTGGTTTGGAACTTTTGGTTTTAGGGTTAATAATGCAAAAATGGTATAAACTCATGAGTGGATACATCAAAGGACCAGCAAGTCTTTTTTGGGTATATCACTAGGTGTATAATAGAAAGTGTTGTGTTTCTGTATATGTTGTAATACCTTAGCTCTCTAACTTTTACTCTATATCCCATAGGCTTTTTGTTACACAATTCCAAGAAAATATCATATTTAATGGCATAAGATTGCATAACGAAAAGCCCCATTACTTCATTTTATACTTTATGGACCATGTGAGCTTATCAATATCATTTTACAACCACAATATATCCATACAATTTAGAAGCATCACAAAACATCTCAAAAGTCTTGGGTTTGGAACCATACATATCATATTAGAATTTTTAGCCTAGGGTTGGTATTGCAGATTTCTTATATGAATTTGGAAATTTATAACTAATTATAGAAAAATTAAAATCATGTATATGCTAGCTTTTTGGAAAAATCTAATATCAAATAATAAGTAAAAATATTCTAGACTAACAAACACCATCTGAACCATAAAAAATAATAGAACAATACCAGACGTCTCTATTGCATCCTGATACTGACCATAAATTTCAAAAATTTTGTTCTCCCTTTACAGAGCTCCAAATGAGATGATCTTGGTGGCTATGGAAAGCTTATGATTCTTGGTTTATACCTATAAAAGTTCATAAGAATTGGACTTCATTTGACCTATTTGTGATATAGAGAAGCAAACTAGCCATATGAATAGTACAATACCATTGCTTCATAATTTGGCCAACTTTGAAAAATCATAATAAATTCTCTAGAGCTCAAAATTGAGTGCTCTTTGACTCTACTAAAATCTCTAAATGAGACCTATTTGCTGGCTAAAGTTCATGCAAAACCTCATCCATTTGGTTAGACTTTGGTTCAACTCAAGATTTGGTCAAATTTAAAGTCCAAAATGGGTTTCATATGTACCAAATGCTCTTTTCATCTTTACACAACCATTTGAGTATGTCTAAAAGCATAAACATAGCTAAAGGAAGCATGCCAAATGGTTCAAATCATCATGGAGTTAAATCTCAACATACCACATGCATTCATACACATGAACATAAGGGTGCTAGGATGTCGATCTCTAACATATGCATTCATCTAGCTTCAAGATTGATATACACATCATAAATACATACATTTAAACTTGTTCAAATGGTTACATCTCATATACGTCATGTATTTACAAGCTTGGACTTCAATTTACATTCAAAGCTATGCTATTATTATAATGTTTGGTTTGTGTAAAAACGACAGAAACGAATATGTTTTAAGAGTAAGTCCTTTGAAATGAATTGGTTAAGGCCCAAAAAAATTAGAATAATGATCAAGACATTAAGTAATGAAAATAAGAGGCTAGAGGTACCCTAAAACTGGAGCCAAAATAATCAAACAGAATTTAATAAAATACTTACGAAATGGAATAGTATTTTTGTAATTTCGGGTAATTTTTAGAATACTCATAGGAGGGCTTTTTATATGAAAAATTTGAATACTCCTAGGTTTTCAGAGGCCCTAAAAACCATAAGAAGCCCTGAGACTATAACACCATAAATTTCAAGCTTATCTCATGCTATTTCCATGTCTCATATCATGTATTTCATGAAGAATCAAGGAAAATGGCATTAAAATAATCCATTTCTTTGCGTTGCATAGCATATAAATTTTTCATTTAGTGTCTTGTGAATCATATGAGCTTACTCAACTCATTCTCATATTTAATTACATAAATACTACTTAAAACCATCTCACAAAGTGGCCTAGAACTCATGTAAATGGATGAAACACACAAAAATACTAGGTGCAGCCTTGGCCATAATTTCCAACTTTTTGTCACAAATTTTGAAAAATTATAACTAATTCTAAAAAAAGTAAAATAATATATTCTTTAAAATTATAGAAATCTACAGATGTCTACTTTATGCTAAAAATATGTTCAGACCTCAATAGGGCTGCTAGCCATTGGAAATCAATGAACATTACTAGAGGTCGACTATAATCCCTAGTACTAACCTCTAAATTTAAAAATTTATATCTCCCTTCTCAGAGGTCCAATTGGGGTAATCTCAGTGGCCATATTACCATATCTAGTTTATGTTTATAAATTTTTATAAGCATTGGACATCATTTGACTCACGAATGACACAGCTCAAGTTTCTAACCATATGAACAGTAGTTGTATCAGTTCAGCACAAAAATGCCAATTTTGAAAAATCATAATTAATTCCATAAAGCTCTAAATAATCTGTTCTTTAGCTTTCCAAAAAGCTTTAGATAAGATCTATATGTTTGCTAAATTTTATGGGCAAATTTGTTCATTTGGTTAGATCTTAATATTTGGTTGTGAAATAGTCATTTTCAAGTTTTACAAAGGGTCCAAAGGGTTCATATTGAGTTCCAAGGCCATCATACAAGAATCTACATGGCTAGTTTTGCCATTTCATACCCAAATTGCACTACATTATGCATATACCATTAAATCTCATTTGTACATAATAAATTAGCATAATTACACATGGTCATGAGGTCATATGACATATACAATAATGTATTACAACATTTGCTACTCATATGACCATAAAGAAGTAAAATCTAGACACTTTCTTGTCATATTCTCATCTTCCAAGTTGTTAGCTCTCATTACCTTGTTCACTTAGTCCACCTAGCATGTTAGAACACTAGAGAGGAAAGGATGAGATTCAAAGAATCCCAATAGCTCATTTCCCTTTCAATCACACATACAAGTCTTGAAAATACATGCATGGGCATATTGAAATGTATGAACATTCAAGAAACATCCTTGGCATTTGAACAAGTCATATATAGCATACATAGGCTTTCCAAGTGATTGGATTAGCCTCAACCATGCTCTTGGGAGTAACTTCACTCTTGGGAGACTCTTGACTTTGTCTTAACCAACTTTAAGGGTTCTTGGTTCATCCTCACCATAGCTAAGGATTCTTGGCTTCTCCACACTCAAGTAAACCCAAGCAAACATGCTAGACATCATTTGAAAGCATAATGTAATATCATGATATCATGGAATAAAAGCTCATGCTAGAATAATTTTCATAGCTTAAAACACACATACACACATTCAAAGACAAGTTAAGCATACATTCATGCATAAAAGAAGGAAGAGTGAGCTACCTTTAGTGCAACCACACATTTTTCCTCTTAAAATAATGCTTCCTTCCTTAGCCTCACACACACTAGGTGTGAGATTGGTTTCTCTTGGCCTAAACACAATATATGGAAGCCAATTAGGTTTATGGAATCATTTCTAAAGCCATACATCTTCCTTAAGCACTAACTTGGTCTAATAACCCTTTTGTGGTTCCAAAAGTGTACCTAATGAAGCAACATCCATCAAATGAGTTCTAGGCTCCATTATTTTCTTTCATTTATGATTCTTGACTCCTTTTAAGCCTCTTGGAGTCATTATACAATTAAAACAAAGAGCCTAACTACATATTGCTTCCTTAGGTCATATTATGAAACCTAAAACACCAATTCATTCTCTAGGCCTTCTAAATTTTTTCCAAGGTTTTCCCTCATCTTTACTCATCATATATGACTAAAAAATGGGCTTGGAGAAATTTAAAACTCTCCCTGGGTAGCTGATCCCCTTTAGGCCAAGACAATGAAGCATAAAGGCACAATGGACTTTGCTTTGTTTTCTTAGTGGAAGATGCATATAGGGAGCCTTCTAAGGATCTTAGAAGCTCATTTAAACATTTATTTAGGCCTAGGAATCTTGGTATTAAATTAGATTTTTCAAGGAACAATAGAAACCCTAGATTTGCCATCTTGAAATCTAATGGCTAGTTTGTTGTTTTCTTTGTATATCCTTGTTCTTCTCTCTTAAATCCCTAAGATTGACCCTTGGTTTAGTTAAAAACTTAACTTCTTAGGGTTGGCCATATATAGGTCGAAACACCCATAAGTGAAGGAAGGAGAAAGATCAAGTGAAGATGTGGCAAAATACCTTGATTTTCTTGGTTCTTCTTACTTATTCTTCACCTTTATTGGCTTCCTCACCTTAATTTCAAAATTTCCCCTCTGTTCTTCCCTCAAAATAGATCCAAAAATTTCAATAAAACCATAGGAAAGAAAGGGGAAAAGGAGGAGAAGAGATTGGCTAAAAAGAAAGTATGAAAAACCAAGAATTTCCAAACTTTCATCTTGTTTTTCTCCTTTTCTTTTTCTCCTCTTGGTGTGCCTCACTTTTAGGGTTTTTCCTCTAGTTTAGAGCAGAAACTAAATGAGCTAAATGAATGAGGAGGTGGGGTGCTCTATATATATAGGTGGGTTTCAAGAAAGACTTTTCAAAAATCCCAAATTTGTCCTTTTCTTTTTTGAGAATTGTCTTTTCTATTATGAAATTTAGGTTCCCAATTTAGTGAAATGCCTTTAGAATCATTCAAATCAGAGCTAAAACCTCATCAAAGTTCGTGTCAATCGACATTAGAAAATATCCATCAGAGGGGTTTTAACTATCCCAAGGCTTCCCATGGTTTTTAAGGCCTTTGAGAATTCTGGAAAACTCAAAAATTTTATTTAAAAAGCCATCCTATGTGAATTCCAAAATTTGCTTAAAATTATGAAAATACCATTACGTTTCGTAGGTTTTTCGTTTAATTTCATTTTTTTTATTCTAGCTCTATTTTTCTTTCCATTTGAACCTGGGATTTTCATTTTTAGGAGTCTAGAATGCTACTTCAATTTTTCGGGACCCTAACTAATTGTTTCAAAGGGCTTGCTTGAAAAACGCACCCGTTTTCATCGTTTAATGAAAATCAAACATTACAATTCTCCCCCCTTTAAATAAATTTTGTCCTTGAAATTTTGATAATATACCTCATGGGAAGTGCTTTAGATGCTTCTCTCTCATTTCTTCCTCTAACTCTCACGTAGCTTCTTCGGGAGATAACCCCTTCAAACCACTTCCCACAGTGGTATATCTTATTCCATAACTGCTTGAGTCTAACATTCACAATCTGATCTGGTGATACTATGTATGATAGATCATCCTATAATTGTATATTCTTATATTCTATGACATTGAGGGGTCGGGTTGGTACTTTTTGAGCTATGAAACATGGAATACATTGTGTACTTGGCTTAAGTTTGGGGGAAGGGCTAGTTTATAAGCCATAGGTCCTACTTTATTAAGAATCTAGAAGGGACCTATGTACTTTGGACTGAGCTTCTTACTTTTAATGGACTGACCTATCCCTGTGACTGGAGACACTCTAATGAAGACATGGTCTTCAATCTCAAACTCTAATAGCCATTTACGTCTATCTGCATAACTCTTCTATCTACTCTAGGCCATTAGCAGTTTCCTTCTAATGGTCTCAATTTGTCTGGAGGTTTAGTCCATTAATTCTGGGCCTATTAGGCTCTACTCTCCTAATGCAACCAAACACATTAGAGACCTACACTTCCTCCCATACAATACCTTATACGGTGCTATCTATATACTTGCATGATAGTTATTATTATAGGTAAATTCAGGTAAAGGCATGTATCCTAATTTCCTTTCATTTCTAAGACATACGCCCTCAACATATCCTCTAGGGTTTGGATAGTTCTCTCTATTTAGCCATTGGTTTATGGATGATAAGCTATGCTAAATCCAAGTCTAGTACTTAGACTATCCTATAATGATCTCTAGAAATTCGAAGTGAATCTGAGATCTTTATCTGAAACTATGCTCCTAGGTACACCATGATATCTAACTATCTCCTAGATGTACAGCTGGGCTAGTTTTTTTGGATATAAGTGGCTTTCATAACTAGGAAGTGTGCTAATTTTATTAGTCTATCCAATTAAACCTTTTACCATCACTCTCTCTAACTAAAAAGGGAGAATGGCATTAATTCATTAACTTAAAGTTCCTTAGGACTGAGAAGTTACTTATGAGTCGAAGGAGAATCAGAATAAGAATGGGATTAATGAACTAGAAACTGATGTTTGCTGATTTCCTAGTTGAGCATCTTTGAACCTTCTTGGGGCACTTCCCTTCTCTTATTACCCATATTGCATCATGCCCTGATGATGACCTAGGTAAACCTATGACAAAATCTATAGCTATACTATCCCATTTCCACTCTGGGATATCTAGGGGCTAAAGTAACCCAGTTAGTTTTTTATGCTCTATTTTAACTCTTTGACATACTAGACATTGGGAGATATACTCTGTTATATTTGCTTTCATCCCAAGCCATTAAAATATTTTCTTTAAATCTTGGTACATTTTATTATTACCTGGATGAATGGTGTATTTTCTCTTATATGCCTTATCTAATATGCTCTCTCTGATTTTGGTGTTTCTAGGCACATATAGCTTATCCCTGTATCTCACTATGTCATCTTCAAACAGATTGAACTCCTGAATGCTACTCTAGGTTATTTGGGCTCTAATCTTACTTACATAGTCATCTATCTACTGAGCGTCTCTTATCTAGTCCCTTAGGTCATTTTCTATTCAGGTTTCACTCATTAATAGCTTTCCTAAATACACCTTGCATGAGAGACTCATATGTCTAAATCTTTTAATCAATTCCTATTCTTGGATCACCATACAAGCCATGAGTATAGATTTCTTACTCAGGGTGTTAGTTACCATATTAGCCTTACCAAGATGGTATTTCAATATGAAATCATAATCTTTCAAAAATTCTAACCATCTCCACTATCTCATGTTTAATTCTTTCTATTCAAATAAATACTTAAGGCTCTTATGGTCACTGTAAATTTCTATAGCTGCCCTATATAAATAATGTCTCCATATTTTCAAAGCAAATGCCACTGCAACAAGCTCTAGGTTGTGTATAGGGCAATTTTCTTCATGAGGTTTTAGTTGTCTAGAAGCATAAGCTACCACCTGGCCTTTCTACATAAGCACACATCTTAACCCTTTCTTAAAGGCATCACTATAAACTACAGAAGTCTCTTTGACGTCAAGGAGTACGGACAACTTGTGCTTTAACTCTTGAAAAATCTTCTCACATTTCTCATCCCACACAAATAGCACATTCTTTCTAGTGAGCCTGGTCAATGGCATCGCTATCTGAGAAAAGCCCTAAATAAATCTCCTGTAATAGCTTGTTAAACTTAGGAAGCTCCTAATCTCTGTCACTGCCTTAGGTCTCTCCCACTGTAATACTGCCTCTACTTTATGGGGATCTACTGTGACCCCTGCCTTGGAGGTTACATGGCCTAGGAATTAAACTCTAGTAAGCTAGAACTCACATTTACAAAGTTTAGTATACAACTATTTTTCTCTTAGAGTTTCCAAGACTAATCTCATATGCGACTCATGTTCTTCTCTACTTTTTGAATATATAAGAATGTCATCTATTAAAACAACTACAAATCTATCTAAGTATAACTTGAATACTCTGTTTATGTAATCCATAAACACTGTAGGTGCATTCGTCAACCTGAAAGGCATAACTAAAAACTTATAGTGCCCATATCTAGTTTTGAATATTGTTTTAGGAATATCCTCAGCCTTTATTCTAAGCTAATGATATCCTGACCTGAGGTCTATCCTAGAGAAAACTGACACTCCTACTAACTAATTTAGGAGTCATCTGTGCAAGGGAGAGAGTACTTATTCTTAATGGTTATCTTATTGAGTTTCCTGTAATCTATGCACAGTTTAAGGCTCCCGTCTTTCTTCTTTATGAATAAGACTAGAGCTCTTCATGGTGAGACATTGGGTCTAATAAAACCTTTCTCTAAGAACTCTTCTATTTGCTTTTTAAGCTCAGCTTGTTCGGTGGGAGTCATCCTATACGAGGACCTTAGACACTAGACTTGCCCTAGGTACAATATCTATAGAAAACTTAACCTCTCTCTCTGGGAGTAGTCCACTAATCTCTTTAGGAAATACCTTTGGGAACTCTTTTACTATTGGGATCTCTTCTATACTCTCTTCTATCTTAGCTTGGACTGAAAAGAAAACTAAGAATCCCTAACAACTATGCCCTAGAGACCTTTCAGCCTAGAAGGTTGTCATAACAGATAACTTAGTCCTTATACTAGGTATAGTCCCACACTAAAGTAAAGTAATATATTTGTGGCTACAATCTAGTGTGGCACTATTAGCAAACATCTAGTTTATGCTAATAATCAAATCAATATCAACAAAAGGCATATAGATCAAATCAAGGGTGGTAAGGCAATGATTAAACTGGACTACACAATTCAAACAAGCATGGGAGGTAATGGCTTAGTTTCCTGTGGAGGTAGTGATAATTGCTATTTATTCCCTTTAATTTTGGCACTTTAATAATTGAATATGGCTTATTGCATTTTATTAGATGATAATTGAATTTAATGGCCATTTTCTGCACTTAAGGAATTAAATTGCAAAATGATTGATTTTAATGCATAAATTTATCTTAAATAATTTTGTGAATATGACTATTTGATTTTTCCCACTCTTTTATGCAGAATTTCAATGGGCAATTGGAGCTTTGAATGATAAATTGATTTAAAGAAGAAAAGGAGAAGAATTAGGCTCCCTCACGTGGCATATAATCACATCTCCCACACCTTTAGCTTTATGTAGCTTCATATACTTCAAACACACAACACAAGCCAACCCATCATTCACTCCATTTCCTTCACTCGAGCAACCATTCACTCATACTCCACAACACTTAAGTTACCATGGGTTACACACACGAACCATACATCCAGCTCACTTGTACATGGCTTCAAACATAAACACATAACACACATCACACATGGTCACTCATATGCACAGTATCACATTCTCATATCACAAGAAGCAACACAACATAAGCCAAGTTCTAACACACATATACAAGCTACGGGTTGAGTAGGAAAGAGGAAGAGAAGCTTCGTGATTGGCTAGAGAAAAAGACACATAGAATTATGTAAAGATAAAAAGAAGCACCACATTATACATGAGCAGCTCGCATGTTGGGAACGTGGATCAGAATAGAATGTTGAGAGGATGAAATGCAAGACTTTTAATGTGAATGGAACCACGGGCAGTAGTAAAAACAACATTAGTGGAAGAACTATGGATTTGAGAATAAAGAAGAAGCAACACAAAAGAGGAGAAGCAAGTGAAAAGGAGGAATAATGAATTGCTTGTGGAGAGAAGGAATGCTATAGGTTCCAACAAGGAACGGTAGAGAATAAGCTGGGGAGAAGTCTCCATAAATATACACATATGCAAAACAAAAAAGAAGCTGAATGCATGGGTTTCTTGAAGTAGGGGCTTCTTGATGAGAAAAGAAAACACTACAGCAGCTACAAGAAGCTACAGGGATGAAGTAAATCACATGAGAAGTAGAATAAAGCTTAAGAGCACAAATAAAAACCACACAAATAGTTAAAAGATGAAGCATGGAAGAGAGAAGCACGTGGAAAGCAAATGAAGAAGAAGCTACACGAAAGAGAAACATATGGATATGAAGCTTGGGTATTACATAGAATGAGTTAGAGAACAATGCTGGATTGAGAGTAACATAATGAAACATGTTAAAAGAGAACTAGCTGAGCAGAAGTTAACGTGGAGATTTGCTAGAAGAAAAGCACATGAGTTTTAATGAAGGCTGGGCAGGAGAAAGGAATAGCATGTGAAAAAGAATTAATGAAGCGCGTGATTCATGAAGGAATACCAGCCATTAGATCATTTTATCAATTCATCTCATGTGTCCATTATTGAGAAAGGGTGAGTGTGTGAATAAAAGAAATACACTTAGGCAGAGGCAGAGACATCATCCATCGAATAATTGATACACTCCATTGTCATTTACACTCCATTCACAAACTCACCATCCACCACACCGTAGCTTCATTTTCACTCCATTTCTCCCATTGTTCCACCACCATGAAGCTTTAATCCTCCACCAGTAACTAGCTTGGAAGAAGATACTTGGTGGAAGCTTGAATTCAAGGAGAAGAACAAGGGATTTTGGCTAAGCTTCTTATTTTTATTTTCTCTTGCTATATCAATTTTAATTATTTTATTTGCTTGGTTAAGCTTGTAAATGATTGAGATTAGTGTAATTTATGATTGATGGCTAGTTAGACATTGATTAGTAGAGTTTTGAATGATTAACTAAATGAATTAAGTGCTGGATTTTTAATTTCCAACAATTATCCATATATATAATTAAGGTGTTTGATGAATTGCATGTGAGAGATTGAGTGCTTGAATGTCTAATTTGAGGATTCTTTGGAATTTAATTGGTTAATTAAACATTCTAAGGTGAAAATTCAAAGTCTAATTGATTGATTAATCACTCATCTAAGTGTTCAAAGATCTTAATCATGAGAATTAGTAATTTAATTAGAGTTGAGGTCTCAATTAACATCAAATTGCTAGTTTCTTGAATCTTGAGTGGTAATTCCAGATCCCTTGCTAATGAACACAATTAAGGACTCTTAGACCAGAATCAATTACAATTGGATTAAGATAAGGATAGTGGATACCAAGAAATGAATCCAAAGCTAGTCACATGTCTATTATTCACCCATTAGTTCATACAATTAGGTAGTGATTAAGAATTATATTTCAATTTTATTTTAGTTAGTTTAATTAGACAAAATCCCTCCTAAGTTAGATAGCTTTTAGGATACTCTTTAACACTTAGAAAACCCAATTAAATATTGAATTCCATTTCCAAGGGAGATAACTTAGGTTACACCACTAACTATATATTTTAATCTAGCCTCGTTTTATTTTAGAGGTTGCACGACACGACCGTGAAAATTTGGTGCTGTTGTCAGGGAATTGGATTCTTAATTGTTTGTAAAAGTTTTTTAGGTGTTTAACCTCTATTTTTGTTCTATTTTGGTTTGATTTTTCCCTTATTTTGAACTTGGATTTTGGACTTTTCGGTGTTATGTGTCAATTGGTCTACTTGTTGGAATTTTTGTTTAAGGTGCCCAAAAAATTCTCAAACTTTGTTTTCTAAGGTTTTTGGGTGTTTTGAGCAAAAATAATAGATTTTCTATTAGGTGTATCATTTTTTGGCCAAATTCTAACGTCCAAGGAACTTTTTCTAATTGTTTAGTATTTTCTTGAATTTTTTAAGAATTTTTCAATTTTTCTAGATTTAATTTATTTATTTTTTGTGAGTTTATTTTATGTGATTAGCTTTTGTTTTAGAGAGCTGAACAAAGAGAAAGAGCTTACGAGAAAAGCCACGAGTTGGGTTTAAAGAAGGAGAAGCAAAGAGCAGAGCGCGATGAATTGACATGGAGCAATAGTGGGATTAATGAGCAAATAAGAAACACGTGGATGGAGCATGCAGCAATTCATTTTACAACGTAGAATCTAATTATGAAGAGAACACATGAATAGTGCAATGTCATTAGCACACCAACTTGTATTGAAGGACTGAAGTAGGATCAGTACAGGATTGTGGGAAGATTATAAACGAGGCATTTGACCATTTAGTGAAAAAGAAAACACACGTGCAGCATGTGATTGAAGGCAGTTGGAGATTACATGATGTAAGAAAACACAAAAGTGGGGCTAGAGTTGGGGGGAAGAATAATGCAAGACGAATTGAACGAAAAAAGAAAAAGAAGCTCCATGGCCTGGACGAACTCCAGCAACGTGAACGAGAAAATTTCATCCATCATCTTCTCCACATGGCCATAGTTCCTTCCATCAAAATTCCTCAATTTATCTCCTCCATGGTAGCTTGATTTTCTCGTGGTGGCCAGCTGAAGATTGGATCTCCATTATGTAGATTTGAGCTCCAAATTATTTCTTCAAATTGGATAAATTCTTCAACCTTTATCTTTTAATTTTAGCATTGGTTTTTTTTTAATTAATTTGACTAGATTTAGCCTATTAATTTAGGAATTTAATTCTTAGAATTTACTGGATTAATTTGGATTATGGATTGGTTATAATTTACTATTTGGATATTAATGTTGATCTCTAAATGTTTATGGAAAGTCCAGACTTAGTGGCTGCACAATTTGCTATTCAATTCCTCTTATTTTTAGGCCAATTGATGTAATAGTTGTTGAATTAAATGGCTAGAATTTTTATGCAATTGATATGCTTGAGAAATTCATTAATCTAATTGGTTAATTATCATTTTAAGCGGATTGTTTAGAAGATTTTTTTGAGCATTTAGGATTGGTTTTAGTGTGTTCTTGTTCTTAACTCGATTAATTCTTCAAAGTTTCTTGTGGTTGCAAAGTCCTTGAATTATTAGTGAATTGTGTCTTAGATGGTAATTCAAGAGTTCTTATGAAGAATACACTAATGAGTAAGAGTTTAAATCTAATTTTAGTGCATTTGAAAGAGAGTAAGGATAATTGAATTCTATAGAGTCCATCTAAAGGCTAGCTACCACATTTTCTTAGTTTTTTGCTTCACTTAGTCTTAAGTTTTTTACTCTTGTCATTTTAAATTTAGTTCAATTAAATTTTAGTAATTCAAAGCCCCTTAAACAATTTTCAATTAGTGATACTTGGAATACTTTTTTACAAACAATTAGAGGAAAAACTTCCTTGGAAAATGACCTAGGTTGCACAATTATCTACAAATTTATTTTTCTATCTAGTTTTATTTGAGATTGCACGACACAATTGTCAAATTTGGCGCCATTGCCAAGGACTTAAAGTTGTTCAATTGAAAAGGAATAAAGTTGTTTTAATTATGATTTTTGATACTTATAATTAGTTAGTCTTTTATAGAGGAAATCTGACCCACCCCTTAAGATCTTCAATTCAAGTTCATCCAGTTGTATACTTTCCTTCTACTCTCTTCATATTGTGCTATTTATCTGTTGAATGGATAATGTGATGGCATTGAGGACAATGCAATATATAAGTGTGAGGGGAGAGTCATTTCATTCCATTTCATCTTCCCTTTGCTTTGTCTTGTTAAAAAAAATGAAAAAAATTGAAAATCTTTTAGAAAAATTTTGAAAAATAGTGTGATTTTTTTTAAAAAAAAAATTCTATGAAAATTGCAAGTTGAGATGATTGTAGCTTGGATTCACTTTGACATGATAAGTAATAGATCTTGTGTCTTGATTCAAGTGAAGTGGCAATGAACTTGATTTCAATAAATTATTTGATATCCATTAACTGGTAAGAAATTGAGTCATATCTATTCATTTTCTAGTGTGTATTCACCTATCTTTACTTTCACGCTAGAACTTGTTTTGATTCTTTGTTAAGACCACATTTGCATTTGCCATGCATGAAAAGGATTAAGGCATTCATTATTATTTTGTTTTAGCTAGATAACCAAAAAGCCTACCATTACATATATTTTATCCATTGTTTAGCCACTTTGAAACTTGACTTTATTTTCTTGTGAGCCTATAGCCATTAAAAATGTTTTCCACCTTGTTTTAAGATGCCTTAGGGATTTCAAAGAGCATTACATCTAACCATGATAGGTGAATGTGTGCTTTGCATCCATTTAGGCCATTGTTGCTAAAAATTGAGGAAAATGTACAAAGTTAAAGAAAAGAAAAGATGGAAAAGCAAAAGAAAAGCAATGAAAAGAAAAATGAAAGAAAAAAAAAGAAATAGAATAATCAAAAGAAAATAATGTTTGAGTTTTATTCGCATTCACTTATACTAGTTGGAAATAAGGCCTTGAATGCACATTCTTCCCTATCATAAGTTCCATTGATTGCTTTTGAAGTCCTAAGATGTTCCATTTATTGTTTTTTTTCTCCTTGTTTTTATATCTATTTATTTCATTCCCCAGCCCTATTACAACCTTGAATAAAGTCCTATTAATTTGTGCATTGCATTTGGCATGGGTGGTGGAGACTTAGAAGCTTGACAAGCTTATGGTAGTGAACTTAGATAAGTGGAAGTTTGAGTGATACACATTCCCTTAAACACTTGAGAGTTAAGAGTAAACACTAATCCATGTGAGGGGCTATGCATTTCAATTCATTCTTCTTAAATGAAATTGCCATGGAATTTGCTTTTTTGATACAAGTGAAGTTAGTTTGGATTGTTGAAGTGTTGAAGAGATGTGATCATTCTATATCTTGTGACTTTCTATACTTTCTTTTCCATTTTCATTCTCCATTGGTCATTCCACTAGCTTTTTTCTTAGATTTTAGGCTTTGCCCAAGAGTACAAAGGTTTAAGTATGGGGGAATTCGATAATTGCTAATTTTCATATACTTTATTCCCTCTAATTTTAACACTTTAATAATTGAATATGGCTTATTGCATTTTATTATATGATAATTGAATTTAATGGCCATTTTCTACACTTTAGGAATTAAATTGCAAAATGATTGATTTTAATGCATAAATTTATCTTAAATAATTTTGTGAATATGCCTATTTGATTTTTTTCCACTCTTTTGTGCAGAATTTCAATAGGCAATTGGAGCTTGGAATGATAAATTGATTTGAAGAAGAGAAGGAGAAGAATTGGGCTCCTTCACGTGGCACACAACCATATCTCTCACACTCTTTAGCTTCATGTAGCTTCATATACTTTAAACACACAACATTAGCCAACCCATCATTCACTCTATTTCCCTCACTCGAGCAACCATTCACTCACACTCCACAACACTTAAGTTGCCATGAGTTACACACATGAACCACACATCCAGCTCACTTGTACATGGCTTCATACATAAACACATAACATACATCACACGTGGTCACTCACATACATAGCAGCACATCCTCGCGTCACAAGAAGCAATACAACATAAGCCACGATTAACATACACGTGCAAGCTATGGGTTGAGTAGGAAAGAGTAAGATAAGCTTCGTGCTTGGCTGGAGAAAAAGACACATAGATTCATATGAAGATAAGAAGAAGCACCACGTCATACATAAGTAGCTCGCATGTTGAGAATGTGGATCAGAACAGAGTGTTAAGAGCATGGAATGCAAGACTATCAATGTGAACAGAACCATGGGTAGTAGCAGAAACAAAATTAGTGGAAGAAACGACGGATTTGAGAATGAAGACAAAGCAACATAAAATAAGAGAAGCAAGCAAAGAGGAGGAAGAATGAGCTACTTGTCAAGAGAAGGAATGCTATAGGTTCTAGCAAGGAATAGTAGAGAATGAGCTAGGGAGAAGTCTAGGCCACAAACACACACACATGTAAAGTACAGAAGAAGGTGAGCGCATAGGTTTCTAGGCGTGGGGGCTTCTCAAAGAGAAAAGAAAATACTACAACAGCTACAAGAAGCTATAGGGATGAAGTAAATTGCATGAGAAGCAGAACAATGCTTAAGAGCATGAATAAAGACCACACGAACAGTAAAAAGATGAAGTATGGAAGAGAGAAGCACGTGGAAAGCAAATGAAGAAAAAGTTGCACGAAGGAGAAATGTGTGGATATAAAGCTTAGGTATTACATGGAATGAGTTAGAGAACAATGCTAGACTAAAAGTAACATAATGAAACACGTGAGAAGAGAACCAGCTAAGTAGAAGTTGACATAGAGATTTGCTGGAAGAAAAGCACATGAGTTTTAATGAAGGCTAGGCAGGAGAAAGGAATAGCACGTGAAAAAGAATTAATGAAGCACGTGATTCATGAAGGAATAGCAGCCATTAGATCATTTTATCAATCCATCTCATACATCCATTATTGAGAGAGGGTGAGTGTGTGAATAAAAGAAATACACTTGGTCAGAGGCAGAGACGTCATCCATTAAATAATTGATACACTTCATCATCATTTACACTCTATTCGCAAACTCACCATCCACCACACCATAGCTTCATTTTCACTCCATTTCTCCCACTATTCCACCACCATGAAGCTTTAATCCTCCATCTATGACTAGTTTGGAAGAAGATCCTTTATGGAAGCTTGAATTCAAGGAGAAGAACAAGGGATTTTGGCTAAGCTTCCTATTTTTATTTTCTTTTTCTATATTAATTTTAATTATTTTATTTGCTTGGTTAAGCTTGTAAATGATTGAGATTGGTATAGTTTATAATTGATGGCTGGTTAGACATTGATTAGGAGAATTTTGAATGATTAATTGAATGAATTAAGTGCTGGATTTTCAATTTCCTGTAATTATCCATATATGCAGTTCAGGTATTTGATGAAATGCATGTGAGAGATTGAGTGCTTAAATGTCTAATTTGAGGATTCCTTAGAATTTAATTAATTAATTAAACATCCTAAGGTGAAAATTCATAGTCTAATTAATTAATTAATCACTCATCTAAGTGTTCAAAGATCTTAATCATGAGAATTAGTAATTTAATTGGAGTTAAGGTCTTAATTAACATCAAATTACTAGTTTCTTGAATCTTGAGTGGTAATTCAAGATCCCTTGCTAATGAACACAATTAGGGACTCTTATACCAGAATTAATTACAATTAGATTAGGATAAGGATAGTAGATACTAAGGAACAAATCCAAAGCCAGTCACATGTTTATCATTCACCCATTAGTTCATACAATTAGGTAGTGATTAGGAACTATGTTTCAATTTCATTTTAGTTTGTTTAATTAGACAAAACCCCCTAAGTTAGATAGCTTTTAGGGTCTTCTTTAACACTTATGAAACTCAATTAAATATTGAATTCCATTTTTTAGGAAGATAACCTAGGTTGTGCCATTAACTATATATTTTAATCCAACCTCGTTTTATTTTAGAGGTCGCATGACACGACCGTCAGGTAGATACATGCAAGTCATATGGTAGTGTATACATACTCAAACCCAACCTCCTAGCACAGTCATATGATATGAAATAATGGCTAGCACCCGTATCAAATAATGCAGTCATAGAAAAATCATTTATTTTAATAGTACCTTGGATCAAACTCGTGGACCAACTAGCCTCCTGCTGTGATAAGGCAAAGACTCTACCTTATGTCAGAGGTTTGGGAGCAGGAGCCATCTCCTTCTACTATAAAAACTGCTAAAGAACCTATGTGCAATCTCTAGCTATATGTCCTAGCCTACCACACCAATAACATATGTTCTGCCCTGCATAGCATGGTCTAGTTCCATAGTTCTTGCCACACTGGGAACATACTATATGCACAAAACTACCTCTACTGAATTGAATTCTTCTTCTCTTGCCTCGTCTATTCCACTGGCTCCTTCCACCTCTCTTACTTGTAGTTGTAGCTTGTGGTTCCTTTCTAGGTGTCTTGGGCTCAAAGAAGGGTGGTCTGGCACTAGAGGTGGGCTATATAGTTCTAAAGTTTGCTTCCGTTACTTTGCATATCTCAACTAAGGCATTGAAGTTCTTGATTCCTTGTGAGGCTACCTTATCTAGAATCTAAAAAAGTAAACTTTTCTCTAACTTATCTGCTCTCTAATGCTCATCGTCATGCCTCTGTAAATAGGAGGAATATCTGGAAAGATCTACAAATTTGGCCACATACTAGTCCATGAACATCCCCTTTGTCTGCCTCTGGAGTACAAACTCTTCTCCTTTTCATTTCCAACTGAGTTGAGGAAGTATTTCTCATAAAAAGTCTGGAGGAACGCCTCCTATGTAATCAAAAGGTTCCTTGCTCTTAAAATAGGCTCCGTGCCCTTCCACTAATAGTCTACCTCTCTCTGTAATTGAAAAATAGCCATCTTGGCTTTTTGCTCAGACATATACTCCATCACCTCAAAGATCTTTTCTAGCTACATAATCCAGGCCTTGGCTTTTTCTAAATTCATCTCACCATCAAAGGTGGGAGGCTTGAACTTTCTAAACTGAGTAATAATCTTTCTGGTAGAGGGCTACTCCTGGGTTGGAGGCATCTAAGGTAGTGGAATAAGGGCAACCATATGGATATGTGGCTGTGAATTTGAGTGAGTTGCCCCTGAATGCTCGAGATGATCTGAGTGGTGAGGTGGCTATGAAGGAGCAAGTGTAGGGCCTTGGCTCTCTCTCTCAGCAAGTCATTCTTGTAACTGCATAATCACGGCCTGCTGCTAATCCAGGCGAGCCATAATAGACTGTAAGGCTCCAGCTACTAGACCACTGGGCTCAGCTTTATCATCTGTGTGAGCCTCTCTAGAAGGTTGACCTCTCCTAGTGTTCACCATGGCTTTGAAACATCATAGCAAACTTTAACATCAAAGGGAACACTTTTACATCCATCATAACGGGCTCATCGTGCAACCTTCAAAATAAAACTAGGTTGAACTAAATATATAGCTAGTGGCACAACCTAGATCATCTCCCTTGAAAATGGAGTTCAATGTTCAATTGGGTTTTCTAAATGTTAAAGGTCCTAAAAGCTACTTAATTTGGGGGTTTTTGATTGAATTAAACTATCTAAAATAAAATTGAATTAAAATTCCTAATTGCTACCTAATTAGATGAATTGTGGGTGAATAATGGGCTTGTGACTAGTTTTGGAATCGTCCCTTGGTGTTCACTATCCTTATCCTAATCCAATTGTGATTAATTCTAGCTTAAAAGTCCCTAATTGTATTCAATACAAATGTATCTTGAGTTACCACGCAAGAATCAAGAGATTAACAATCTAATATTGAATTGAGACCTTAACCCCACATTAAATCATTAATTCTTATCTTTAAGATCAATGAACACCCAATTTGATTGATTAACTCATTAATTAGCCTCTAATTCATCATCTAAAAATATTTAATTAACTAACTAAACATCTAGGAATTCTTAAATCAAGTAATCAAGCACATAATCTCACTCATACATTTCATGAACACCTTCGTGGCATACATGGAAAGTTAGAGAATAATGAAAAATTAGATTCCAATCTAACCAATTAATCAACAAAAAGGCTTTCTAATTAATGTCTAACCAGTCACTAATCATAATTACATAAATTCCTAATCAAATACAACTTAACCAAGATTGTACAAGAAAAGGAAAAAGTATAGGAAAATAGGAATTCTTGGCCAAAATTCTGAGTTCATCTTCATAGATTCAAGCTTCTCCTAGGTTCTTCTTCCTTGCTAGTCACAGCTAGAGCTTAGAGCTTCATTTGAATGGAAGGATGGAGATGGAGAATAGAGGAAGTGGCATGGAATGTGTTCTGGACGAAAGGAGGGAGAAGTGGAATGGATGGAGTGGTGTGGACGCTGGACAAAGTGGTGGAGTGAAGGCGTGAATGTGGAATGGACGATGTGATAAAATGACGTGAATGATGTGTCAATGCATATGGAATGAGTGGCGTGATTTCCCTTTTCACGTGGTTCATTAATTTATCACATGCTCAGCCCTCTCCTCGTGCTTCATATTTTATCGTGTGCTAACCTTGCCAATTACCCGAAGCTTTTTTTTTCTCTTTATTTATGTGAGTGTGGCCCCATTCCTTTTATTTTATTACAATCCACATTTTGCTTCAGCTCACAACTCGAGTCCCTTCTTTAGTGTTTGATGTTGTTTTCTCATTGCCTCTCACTTTATTCTTCATCCAGCCCGTGGCACTTTGCACGTTCCAGCCCCCCATTTGTTCATGTTTTTCTTCCTTTCTAGCCCTGTAGCTTCTGCCTTGTGTGCATAAAACGTGGAGCTACTGTGACGTGAGAGAAGCCCAGCCTATGCATGGTTCTTCCACATCTTCTTGTTGCTGCCAGTATAATTTATGTTGCTATCCAGCCATATCTCTTCTTGTTTCCTCGAGTTCTAGCCACTACATGTTTATGTATTTCTGTTGCTAGCTCGTAGCTCTATTCTTCCTTCTCCTTCACCACGTGTAGCTCGATGATCCAGCTACTTCTTTTCATTTCCTTATGCATTCCTTTTGCTCTTCAAGTTGCTCCTTTTCCACGAGTTTTCTTCCTCTATTCTGCAGCTTCATTTCGTGGCTTCATACTTCTTTCCACATGGTTCAGCTGACTCTTCATTCCTTTACACATTCTTTAATCATGTTGCTTTTTCTCTTTCATGTTACTCACTCATTCCCACGTGATCTCTTTGTGTTGTTTCTTCTTTATTCCAGCCATGTGAGTTGATGTGTGAAGGCTTCTTGTATCTCTCTTCTTGACTTCTTCTCATCCCCTATTCAGCCACATCTCTTCCCAAATGAGCTGCTTTTATGTGTTCTCCATATGGTTGTTGCTTCAACATTCAACTCAACTTGTGCTTCCTCATGATATTCTTTTCCTCTGTTTTGCTCACATTTCCACGTAACATCTACTCTTGTGAGCTTTCTCTCATGCATGTGTGTTAATGTTGAGTGAAGGGCTGCTCAAGTATGCTTCTTTAATCATTCCTTTCTCTTTTTTAATTCAAATTTCCATTCAAGCTATTTGCCCATCAAAACTTCTACACAAAAGAATGGTAAAAATCAAATAGAATTATACATAAAATTATTTAAAAGAAATTCATGCATTAAGAACCAATAGTTTGCAACTTAATTCCTTAAATGTAAAAATAGCCAATTAAAATCAAATTCCATTCAATTGCCTTCATTAAGCCACATTTAATTATTATAATAACTAAGTTAGGAGGAATAAAATGTATAAAAATCATGCTTATCACATCACACACTTAATTCATCCGAAAATAGCTTATATACACTAAGGTAACTCATAAACATAAGCCACAACCTATATCAAGAGCCTAAATCTTTGCTTTGATACCAATAAATGTAACACCATAAATTTCTAACTTATCTCATGCTATCTCCTTATCTCATATCATGTATTTCATGAAGAGGCAAGGAAAATGGCATTAAAATAATCTATTTCTTTGTGTTACATAACGTATTAATTTTTCATTCAGTATCTTGTGGACCATATGAGCTTACTAAACTCATTCTTATATTTAATTACACAAATACAGCTCAAAACCATCTCATAAAGTGGTCTAAAACTCATGTAAATGGATGGAACACATAAAAATGAAAAATCCAAATCATACATTCTTTACTATTTTGGAAAGTTACAAATGTCCAATTTATGCTACAAATATGTCCAAACCTTAATAAGGGCTTATAACCATTGGAAATCGATGGAATAATACCAAAGGTCAATTGTCATCCTTAGTATTGACCTTCAAATTTAAAAATTCATATCTCCCTACTCAAAGGTTCAATTAGGGTGCTCTTGGTAGCCATGGAAAGCTTATTATATCTAATTTATACTTGTAAAATTTCATAAGTATTGGACATTATTTGACTAATGAATAATGTAGCTTAAGTTTCTGACCATATAAACAGTGAATGTATCAGTTCAGCAGAAAAATGCCAACTTTAAAAAATTATAATTAATTCTACAGAGCTCCAAATAATTTAGTCTTTCACTTCTCAAAAAGCTCTAGATATGTTCTATATGTGTGTCAAATTTCATTAGAAAATTTGTTCATTTTGGTCAGATCTTGATATTGGGTTGTTTGGATATGTTTTATATGTGTGTCAAATTTCTTGAGAAAATTCGTTCATTTGGTCAAATCTTGATATTGGGTTGTGAAATGGTCATTTTCAAGCTTTACAAAGGCTTCAAAGGGTTCATATTGAGTTCCAAGGCTACCATGACCACTTAAGCACATGAGAATGCACCAAAATGACATTATAAACTTATCTTAAAGGTGCGCAAACCTAGAATTTGAAAACTCACTTTCTCACCCCATGCCATATACAAGAATCTACATAGCTAGTTTTGCCATTCCATACCTAAATTGTACTACATCATGCATATACCATTAAATCTCATTTGTACATAATAAATTAGCATAATTACACATGTTCATAAGGTCATAGGACATATACAACAATGGATTATAATATTTGCCACTCTTATGGCCATAAAGAAGCAAAATCTAGAACTTTCTTGTCATACTCTCATCTTCTAAGTTGTTGGCTCCCATTACCTTATTCACTTGGTCCACCTAGCATGTTAGAACATTGGAGATAAGAGAATGAGATTCAATGAATCCTAATAGCTCATCTCCTTTTCAATCGCACATAAAATATGCAAAACAAGTCTTGACATGTTGAAATGTATGAACATTCAAGAAACATTCTTGGCATTTGGACAAGTCATGCATAACATACATAGACTTGCCAAGTGAGTGGATTAGTCTTACCCATTTTTTTTAAGAGGTTTTTAACTTAACCATACTCTTGGGAGTTAACCTCACTTTTGGGAGACTCTTGACTTTGTCTCAACTGACTTTAAGGGTTCTTGGCTCATCCTCACTATGGTTAAGGGTTCTTGGCTTCTCCACACTCAAGCAAACCCAAGCAAACATGTTAGACATCATTTAAAAGCATAATATAACATCATGGCACCATGGAGTAAAAGCTCATGCTAGAATACTTTTTATAGCTTAAAACATACATATACATTCATGTATGAGAGAAAGAAGAGTGAGCTACCTTTGATGTAGCCACATACTTTTTCTCTTGAAACAATGCTCCCTTCCTTGGCCTCACACACATAAGGGTGTGAGATTAGTTTCTCTTGGCCTAAACACAATATATGGAAGCCAATTAGGTTTATGAAATCATTTCTAAAGCCATACATCTTCCTTAAGCACTAACTTGGTCTAATAACCCCTTTGTGGTTCCAAAAGTGCACCTAATGAAGCAACATCCATTAGATGAGTTCTAGACTCCATTCTTTCTTTTCATTTATGATTTTTGACTCCTTTTAAGCCTCTTGAAGTCATCACATAATTAAAACAAAAAGCCTAACTATATATTGCTTCCTTAGGTCATATTATGGAACCTAAGACACCAATTCATTCTCTAGGCCTTCTAAATTTTTCTTAAGGTTTCTCCTCATCTTCACTCATCATATATGACTCAAAAATGGGCTTGGAGAAATTTAAAACTCTCTCTAGGTACCTCATCCCCTTTAGGCTGAGACTATGAAGCATAAAGGCACCAATGGACTTTGCTTTGTTTTCCTGGTGGAAGATGCATATGGGGAGTTTTCTAAGGATCTTAGGAGCTCATTTAAATATTTATTTATGCCTGGGAATCTTGGTATCAAATCAGATTTTTCAAGGAACACTAGAAACCCTAAATTTGCTATCTTGAAATCTAATGGCTAGTTTGTTGTTTTCTTTACATATCTTTGTTCTTCTCCCTCAAATTCCTAAGGTTGACCCTTGGTTTAGTTAAAAACTCAACTTCTTAGGGCTAGCCATATGTAGGTTAAAAACATCCATAAGTGAAGGAAAAAGAAAGATCAAGTGAAGAGATGACAAAATACCTTGATTTCCTTGGTTATTCTTGCTTGTTCTTCACCTTCCTTGGCTTCCTCATCTCAATTTCGAAAATTTTCCTCTATTCTCCCCTCAAAACAGATCCAGAAACTTCCATAAAACCATAGGAAAAAAGGGGAAGAGATTGGCTAAAGAGAAAGTATGAAAAACCAAGAATTTCCATACCTTTCACCTTGTTTTTCTCCTTCTCTTCTTCTCCTCTTAGTGTGCCTCACTCTTAGGGTTTTTCCTCTTGTTTAGGGCAGAAACTAAATGAGCTAAATGAATGAGGAGGTAGGGCGCCCTACATATATTTAGGTGGGTTTCAAGAAAGACTTTTCAAAAATTCCAATTTTGTCTTTCATCTTGGCATTTTTGTTTCTGATATTTTTTAGCTCCTTGTTGAGAACCATCTTTTCCATTATAAAATTTAGGTTCCCAATTTAGTAAAATGCTTTTGGAATCACTCAAATTAGAGCTAAAACCTTCCCGAACAAAACCATCAAATTTTAGGTCAACTGACATTGAAAAATGTCCATTATAGGGGTTTTAACTGTCCTGAGGCTTCTCATGGTTTTTAGGGCCTCTGAAAACCCCAAAGAACTCAAAAATTTTATTTAAAAAGCCCTCTTATATGAATTCCAAGATTTGCTCAAAATTACAAAAATGTCATTACGTTTTGTAAGTCTTTCATTCAATTTTGTTTATTCATTCTAACTATATTTTTCTTTATGTTTGAGTATGGGATTCTCATTCTTAGGAGTTTAGAATGCTACGTAAATTTTTGGGGACCTTAACTAATTCATTTTGGAGGAATTGCTTTGAAAATGCACCCGTTTCTGTCGTTTAACAAAAATCGTACATTACAAGGATAGTAAAAACCTTTTTGGTGTATGTTTTCTAATGATGGTTGACCCAAATTTTGACTTTTCTATTCAAAAAAGTTTTAGCTCAAAATTAGTGATTTCAAAGGCATTTTATAAGATTAGGAACTTAAATTTTATGATTAAAAAGACGGTTCTCAAAAAGGACTAAAATGAATTGAAAATAAAAATGCCAAAAAGACGGGACGTATATAGAATTTTCTTGAAACAATTTTAATTCCTCCCTACTTAAGTGGTGTGTCCCCTTTCCTCCCTTCATATGACCAACTTTATTTCTACCTAAGGATAGAAGTAAGACCAAGGGAGAGAGGCGCACAAGAGAAAGGAAAAAGAAGAAAACAAAGTCAAGAAAGGTATGAATTTCAAGGAATTTCTTGCTATTCTCTTTAGTAAACTTAATCTACTCCATCTCCTCCTTCTTCCTATAGTTTTCTTAAAATATTTGGTTCTATTTTAAGCTTAGACTAGAGGGGAGAAGCTCGAATTCGAGGAGGAGAATCAAAGTAAAAGGAAGAGCATATAAGGAAATCTACAAAACCAAGGTAAATCTTTTGATTCCATGCTTGCTTTTTCTTGTCTCCATGGGTGTGCAATTCGGCCACTCTTAGGTCAGCCAAGGGGAGATGAGTTTTGAACTAAACTAAGAGTGAATCCTAAGAATTAAGGTGTAGGAAGCAAGAATGTGCAAAGAAAACAAAAGAAAAATCATGAATTTGCAAGATAGAAAAGCTAGGGGTTTGTGAACATAACCAAAAATATGATTTTATCTAAGAGTTTCTGAGCTAATGTGAATGTTTGTATGAGTTCCTAAGACCCCTAGAGACCTTCCCATATACACCTCCCATCCAATAAGCAAAGAAACTCCATGGACTTCTTCCTTGAGGGGTGCCTTGGCCTAAGGCAAAAGTGACACCTAAGGATAGTTTTAATTTCTTCCAAACTTAGTTTTACATCATATATGATGGGAGAGTACGAGAGAAAGCCCTGAAAAAATTAAAAAAGCATAGATTGTGTGATAGAGGTATAGGGTCTATATTGTAGTATAATGAAGCGACACATAGATAAGCTCCTTGAATTGGATGTGTAATGGCTCCAAAGAGTCTAAATGGCATCAAAAGTCATAGATTAAGGGAGAGAATGGAGCCAAGATTATGAATTCCCAAGGTTGCTTCATTAGGTGCTTTATGGAACCATAATTGAACCATATGAGCAATCTAGTTCTTCTAGTGTGTGTATGGCTATAATAGATATTTCAAGAGTATAATTAGATCCCATTTGATATGTTTAGGCCAACGTAATCAAGTCCCACCTCTTTGTGAGTGTTTGGCCAATGGAGAGGAATAATTTCCAAGAAAGAAAGTGTGTTCTTGCATATAAGGTAGCTTTCTCTTCTTTCTCTTATGCATGGTTGGGTATTTTCTTATTTTTGAATGTGTGTGTATATGTTTAAACTATGAAAAAAAAATTTTAGTATACATGTACATGCCATGGTACTGTGATACTTTGTTTATGTGCTTGAAAGTTGCTTTATGAACATGTTTTGGCTTGTATGAATTTGGTGAAGCCAAAAGTCCCTTAGCTAGAGTAAAGATGAGCCAAAAGTCCTAAAGAATGAGTGAGACAAAGTCAAAAGTCTCTAGAAAAGTGAGACTTAGTCAAAAGCCCTTTAAAAAAGGGTGAGGCAAGTCCAAAAGTCCCAAAGAGAATAAGTGAGGCTAAACTATTGTTTTGGCAAGCCTATGTATGTTATATATGACTTCTTGAATAAAGGAAATATTTTATGTATGTTTATGAATTTCAAGATATCCATACATGCATTTTTAGACTTGAAATTACATGCTTTATGTGTGTTTGAAAGGGAGAAGGGCTATTGGGATTCCTAGCATCTCACTCTTTTCTCCCTATTGCCTAACATGTCTGGGTGGACCAAATGAGCAAGGAAATGGGAGCCACCAAGTTGAAAGATGAGAGATTGACAAAGAAATGTGTTATTTGCTCTCTTTGTAACTATTTTCTTATTACAAAATGCAATTCAATGATGTGTATGATGTATAACCTTTTGACCATATATAAATACATGGATATGTGATGTATATATGAGAGTTGGAAGCAAATGAAAGGAATATCATGTTTTTGACTTTGAATGGCAAAGTAGAGCTTGTATGTTCCATGCATATGTCATCAAGCGAGAGAGTGAATTTGTAAGATATGGGTTTTTAAAACTTTTAGACATGTTTAGTAGACTATTTTCATGCTTTCCCAGGTACTCAAGTGACCTTAGAAAAGCTAGAAGCTAAATGGAACCATTTGTGACCCTTAAAGAGGCCAAAATGTGACATTTTGCCACCCTATGTCACAAACTAACCAAATGGATGAATTTTCTCATGAAATTTGGTATGCATATAGATCTCATCTAGATCTTTTTGAAAAACTAAAGAACAAATTATTTGGAGCTCTAAAGGATAAATTATGAATCTTCAAAGTTGCCAAAAAGCTACTGAACTGATATGATTACTATTCATATGGTCAATTTTTTCTCCTACGTCATTTGAGGGACAAATGGTATCTAGTACTCATAAAATTTTACAAGCATATAGTAGACATAATAAGATTTCAAAGGCCACTAAGATAACCTCATTTAGATATCTGAGCAAGGAGATATGAATTTTTGAAGTTAGGAGTCAGTACCAGTAATGCAGCAATACATTTGGTATTATTCTATCAATTTCCAATCATTAAACATTTCTATTTTGGTCTAGACTTATTTTTACCTAAAGTTAACATCTTTATCTTTCTAGAATGGTATAGTGTGTTTAATTTAGATTTTTCTAAATTTAATTATGATTTTTCAAAGTTGGCACCAAAAATCTAGCAACAGAACCTAAGGCTGGTTGTGTTATTTTATGTATGTATGATCCAAACTCGGGATTCCTGTGACATTTTGAGATGGTTTTGAGTTGTATCAATGTATTTTAATTAGAGAATGATATGAGTGAGTTAATATTGTCCACAGAATGCGAAACAAAAAATTTAAGTATTATACAACATAAAATATTCTATTATTTTAGTTGAGTTTTTCTTTGAAAGTTGTTATCCTAAAGGAAAGAGATAGAAATGAGATGAGAACAAGGCTTGATGAATATAGTGTTACAATTATGAAATTTTCTCATAACATACTCCTTGGTTCCCTTTTTTGCTTCCTTGAACTTCACCTAAACATAGTTAGATAGAAAATGTGGAAGAGTGAGATTCAAAGAATCCCAATAGCTCGTTAGCCTTTCAAACATACATAATGGATGCATATATATGTCAAAAAATGTATGTATGGTATTCAAGTTACTAGTAAATATACATAAAGCATTTTCTTTGTCATAAAAACTCATACATAGAAAATATAAGCTCTCAAGGGTATTAGTCTAGCCTCACCCATCTTCTTTGGGACTTTTGGATTTGCCTCATCTACTTCCAAGGGACTTTTGACTTAGCCTCACTCTTTTTAAGACTTTTGGCTTTGTCTCACCTATTCCTAGGGACTTTTGGCTTATTCTCACTCTTGCTAAGGGATTTTTAGCATTGCCAAACTCATTCAAGCCATGTTGCATGCATAAACATCTTTTAAGAAACAAAATGGTACTATACATGTAAGCAATGGCCAGAAACACATTTAATAGTTCAAACATTCACACAAGCACTCAAAGACAAGTAGACATCCAAGTAATGCATGAGAGAAAGATTAGAGAGTTATCTTGAAGTAAAATCATAATACTTTTCTCTCAAACTCTTCTTCCCCTTTTTGGTCAAGGTCATGTAACTAGGTGGTACTTGATTCTCTTAGCCTATATTTCAATGATAGGAACAAGTTCTAGCTTTATGCAAACTCTATGGAGGGCTACTTTTTCATATGACTACATAATGGCTCCATACAAGACACAATGAAGAAATTATTGGAATTAATGATCTTGGCTCCATTTTTTCTTTCAATCTAAGTCTCTTAATTCCATTTAAATGCCTTGGATCCATCACAATTTCATTTCAAGGAGCGTATACCTTAGTTGCTTCTTTATGTTTCAAAATGAAGCCTCTACCTCCATCTCATAAACCAAGGTTTCTAAATTCATTTCAAGGATTCCTTTGATGTTCATCTATCATATTTAGTCCCTTTCTTGCCTTCGAATAATTTAAAACACTCCCTAGGTGCATGGTTCTATTTTGCCAAGACATACACAACCAATAGCACCTATGGAGTTTGCTTCATTTTCTTTAGGGAGTTGGCACATGTGAGGCTTCCTGGGTGTCTTGAGAACTCATATATACTCTTAGATAACTTAAATTATTATTAGGAAGCTTCATATTGGCCAAGGTACACCAAAATCTCTAACTTTGCTAACTTATATTCTAATCTTCTTATTCAATTTCAATGGTATCTTTTTAATCTTCACACACCATAACCCTTCTTCCTACCTGAGTTTGGGCAAAATTCCATCCTTTTTGATTAAGCCCATGGCTAGCCAAACATGTACATGCAAGAGGAGGCAAGGAGAAGCAATAAAGGTAATGAGTTCTTACCTTGTTTCAAGCCCTTTTCAGGAGCACTTTCCATTGTTTCAAGCTTCTCTTTCAAATTTTGATTTCTCTCTTTTGGACCAGCCACAAAGCAACCCCATATGAGTCATGAAAATCATAAGAAAGAGGAGAGGAATAATATTTAGGAAGGAAGAACTATGAAAATCCAAGAATTTCCTTACCTTCTTGGCTAGTCTTTCCTCCCTTCTTGGCTCCTCTCTTGTGCATCCTCCATAGCTAGTCTCACTTTTATTTTTAGGTAGAACATAAGTAGTCTATATGGAAAGGAGAAGGAGGGTGTGACATATAAGGGAGGCTTCTTAGAAATTCCTTTTTGAAATTTTCATTTATGTCCCCTTTTTTGGCTTTTTTATTTTAAGCATATTTTTACTCCTTTTTAGAATAGTCTTTTCCATCATAAAATTTAGATTCTCTAACTTATAAAATATCTTTGATTTCACCCAAATTGGATTAAAAACCTTCCCAAATGAACTGGTCAAAGTTTGGGTCAATTGACATTCTAAAACATACATTAAAGAGGTTTTAACTGTTCTGGGAGTTCTTATAGTTTTTAAGGCCTTTGAAAACCTTGAGAAACTTATTTTTTCATTGAAAAATCCTTCCTATGAGTTTTCTAAAAAGTGCTCGAAATTATGAAAATGCCACTACATATTTCTCAAATTTTTCATAGCCTTTCTAGCTTGGGTTTTCAGGCATCTCAAGCTTCATATCTTTATTATTGAAGGTCTAAATCATTACTATAGTTTTATTTGGCCTCAAATTATTCTATTAGGAAACTTCCTTTTATATTTGGTAAGTTTTGTACATTTATGGAGAAACTGGATATTACATTTCTCCCCCTTTAAATAAATTTTATCTTCGAAATTTAGGGGTATAACCTCACCTAGTTTATCTCATATTCTCATTAACTGGCCCTTTCTTTCTCTTTTTCCTAGCACTATTTACTTCTTTTAGAGACTAGGCTCTTTTAAGTTTCTTTTTCCTAGAAAATTTATGTTACTAGCTTACTATATCTGATTCTCTTTCTTTGTGTTACTATTACAGAGCATATGACTTCTTCTGGCCATAAGGGAAATTAACCTCTATCACTAAAATATATTCTAATATCTCCAGTCTATGTAATGGGAGACCTCACTATTGCACATCTGATTAGTCTTAACCTGTTCATAAGGGTCGACTTTTCTACTTAGTGGACTTAGTTGCATATGCCTTTAGAGATAACTTGTTTAGTATTAAATCTCCCTTCTCATCTCCTAATGGCTTTCTATAAAGTCTCACTATCTTTTTCTATTTATTAGTAGTCATTAGGGAGTCCTATCTGCTTACTTAACTTACTTAAGTATTCAGTCCACTATTTAACCTTACCCTTTTCCTCACTAGATCATCCTATAGTTACAATTCATATTTCTTTCTATCATAGGCCTCACATCTTAATCATTTACTAGGATCATAGCTTCTTTAAAAAGCTTTTACTTTGAATTGTCCCAGTGTCTCAACTTACTATACTACTTACCTCTTTAAGCCTGAGCTTTTCTATACTCTTATTATTTACTTAAAAGTAGGCATTATTCAGTCCCTCATCTTAATAATTGACTGGCATGACTCTTTAACCTTTCATACTAGCATTGAAGAGCAACTACCACTGACTAATACTGAATTCTTGTGAGACGCCAACCCTTCTCATAGTCTTATGTAGTACCTTATATTTCTAACTCATTTCATACACATTTGCATGCTCATATGACACATTCCATGAAGGAAGTGAGAAAAATCCATTAAAATAATACATTTCTTTACGTTGCGTCGTGTATAAAAATTTCATTTGGTGTCACGTGGACCATGTGAGCTTATAAATTACATTCCTATATTTAATTACATGAATACAACTTATTTGCATCATCAAAAGTGGCCTATATCTTAAGGAACTCGAAGGGAAGTATGAAATATATGTAACGTCTGGTACATTGTAAAAATACTAAAATGAGCTAGTTTAAAAAGCAAGTCCCCTGATATGAGTGATTCAAGACCAAATAAAATTTGGCTAAAATTTTAAACAATAGAAAATAAGGATTTGAGACTTGAGATGCCCAGAAATTAGGGTTAGAGTAATTCAGAAACTTTGCCGAAAGGCCAGTGGCATTTTCATAAATAAGTGCAATTTTGGAAAAAAACCAGGAAGGGCATTTTAAATGAAAATTTTGAGTTGCCCAAGGTTCTCAGAGGCCCCAAAAACCATAGGAGGCCCAGGATCGGTAAAGCCCCTTTGACATACTCTTTCCAATATTGGTTGACCCAAACTTTGACCAGTTCGTTCGGAAAGGTTTTAGCTCCGATTTGAGTAATTCCAAAGGTATTTTATTAAATTGGGAATCAAAATTTTATGATGGAAAAAACAGTTTCTTAAAAAGGAGTTAAAATAAAGCCAAACCGGAAATGCCATTATGGAAGGGCAAAAATAGAAACAAATTGCACAAAGAAGCTTCTAAATGCTCTTTTTAACTCCACGTTTAGCCTCCCCCTCTCTAAACCGACTTTCTTCTGCCCAAATCTCAAAAAAGGAGCTGCTCTTTTAGGCACACCAAGAAAGGGAATTTTGGAGGAAGAAAAGCCAAGGAAAGGTGAGAAAATATAGAATTTTGCTACTTTTCTTCTTGAAACTTTATCCTCCCCTTCTTGCTTCATCTTTCCATGGTTTTAATGCAATTTTTGCTACTAATTTGGGGTCAGACCAGAGGAGAGAAATTCGAAATTCAAGGAGGAGGAAGAGGGAAGAAGAAGGGCTCTTGAAGGAAGCTTGATTTCAAGGTAGGTTCTCTTCCTGTGTTGCTTCTTTTTCTCCTTCTCTTCTTCCACGATGGGATGCCTTAAATAGAACCATGAAGAGGGAAGAGTTTCTATTTTATAATCCAAAAGAATCCATTAAATTAAGCGATGGGAAGATGGATTATACTAAAAAAATGCATGGAAAACTAGTAAAACTCAAGTTAGAAAAGTGTAGGGTGCTTGAACATAGTTTAAAATCTAGGTTGAATTAAGACTTCCTTATCATATGTGAGTATTTGTTCGAGTTTCTAAGACTCCTAGGGAGCCTCCCAAGTGCCCCATCCATTAAGGAAAAATCTCAAACTTCATGGGTCTTTAATGAAATCATAAATCGGTTAAAAACCTTAAAGATAGCTAAAGGGTGTTTTAAATGGTTCCAAACTTGATTTAGGACTTTATATGATAAAAGAAGATAAGAGAAACCCTTGGAAAAAATTTAGAAGCCTTAGGTTGAGAGATGAGGCAATGGCTTCCATAATGTAACCTTATAAAGCAACATAGACCTAGATTTGTGAAAGTGAGTGTATGATGGCTTCAAGGACCTTAAATGAGGTCAAGTGGTCTAAATATGGCAAGAGAATTGAACCAAGAATTTTACTTGTGGTAGTTGCTTCATTAAGTCATTAATGGAACCATATTGTGACAAATAGAACAAAGTATAGTCTTAAGAGTGAGTTGGATGTTATAACTTGTTGCAAGAGTATAATTAAGTGTTGTTTATTGTGAATAGGCCAAGGAAATCCAACCCCACCTCCTTGTGCTTGTGGAACCAAAAAGGAGAAAGAATAAACAAAGTAAAGCTTGAATTTGCTCCAAGGTAGCTCTCCACCTTTCTTGTTACATGTATGTCATTGTGTGCTTGTGTGTCTATGTATATGTTTGAGACATGCCTATGATGCTATTTTGGTACTAATATGCTTTCTTTAATGTCTTTGAATTATGGAAATGGCTCACAAGGGTGAGGTAGTGCCAAAAGTCTCTTAATGTAGGTGAGGTAGTGTCAAAAGTCCCTTAATATGGGTGAGGAGATGCCAAAAGTCTTATGGCATGAGTGAGATAAGGCCAAAAGTCTCTTGGATAGGTGAGGCTAAGTCAAAAGCCTTAAGAACTAAGAGTGAGGCAATCCAAAAGTCCTAGAAATAGGGTGAGGCCAAACCAAAAGTCTCTAGAGCTCATTCTTATGCTTGACATGAGTTTGTGACATAAAAATGTGAAAGATGAATGCTTCATAGAATGATTGATTGCATACTTGTACCTTTGACATGTTGTATGCCTTAAAAATGTGCTTGAATAGATGTATGAGTTATTGAGATGCAATGAATCTCACTCTCTCCTTTCTCTCATCTTATATGATCTAGGTAGAGTTCAAAATCTAAAGAATGGAGGCCAAGAAGCTTGAATATCTATCTTTTGGCAAATCTTCCCATTTTTGATGTACTAGGATGTCTAGAATGTCAAAGGATATATGTATATATTATTTTTGAGCCATAACACTTTGAACAAGTGTAAAACTATGCAAAATTAGTGTATATATCAAGAATAGAGTTTAAATTGTGTATTTTGACCACTTGGGAGCCCACTTATGCATGTATGTTTATGGAAGTGGCATAGTAAATTTGAGTTGCATGAGGATTTAGACCTTATGCAGGACTTATTTATGCTATATTTATACTTTCTAAGTTGCTCAAATGTGTGTGGAATAATGGATGACTCAATTGAACCAAATTTGCCTCTTGTTGAGACCAAAATTGCCATAATCTTGAGCTATGGCAAAGTCTGACCAAATGATCTCTTCTTGACTTGAACTTTTCTATGCAAGTAGTTCCTTCCTAGAGCTTTTTGGAAAGCTAAAGATCAGGTCATTTGGAGGTCTATGGAAATTTCTATGATTTTTCAAAGTTGGTATCAGAATTTTGGATTTGCACCAGTACTGTTCATTTGGTTAGTTGTAAGATTATGTCATCCGAGGGGCAAACATGGTCCAATGGCTACAAAATTTTATAGGTAGAAACTAGACATTCACATGAATTATAGCAATTGGAAGCACCTCATTTAGAGGTCTGAGCTAATAGATATGAATTTTTGAAATTCTAGAACAACAATAGTAGCGCAGCACGACCTGAGTCACTGTTCCATGGAAATTTAGTGGCTAAATGTGCTTTCTCTGGTCTGAGTCTATTTTTACCATAAAACATTCATAACTTTCCAAATTGGTATCATTTTCATAAATTTGATTTTTGTGGAATTAATTGGACATTTTTGAAGTTTATAGCAGACACTTGCATTACCAATAGCTGTCTGAATCTTTGCCCCTTTTTACATGTCAAATGCTTTATGTGTTATGTTTCATGGCCTAGACATATTTTTGGCATAAAGTAGACATGTGTAGCTTTCTAGAATGGCTAATAATGCATGATTTTGATTTTTTTTGGATTTAGTTATGAATTTTTGAAATTATGACAGAAAAACTGAAATTCTGGCTGAAAATAATAGTGTAAGTTTGATACTCTCCTTTAAATTCCACAAGTTGTGGGCCAAATTTGGTGATGTAAATGAGTTGTATTTATGTAATTAAATATGAGAATGTAATGTATGAGCTCATATGGTCTGCGTGATACCGAATGAGATTTTCATACATGACATAGTGCGAAATAAGGCATTATTTTAATGTCATTTTTCCATTCCCTTTGTGCAATTTATAATGTAAGACTTAGAAAGGATAGGAAGTAAGCTTGAAATATATGGTATTACAATATACATCTAAATTTTCGATCAGATTTGGCTCTTTTTTATCCAAACTTTAAAAAATCATAACTAATTCTAAAAAAATCAAAATCATGAATTTTTGGTCATTCTAGAAAACTACATATGTCTAATTTATACTAAAAGTATTTCTAGACTATAAATTCCATCATAGAAGGTATTTGACATTTGAAAAGGTCTAAAGGTCAGGCTGCTCACTAGTGTTGTCACAGAATTCTACATCACAATTAAAAAATGTCCAATTAATTTTAAAAAAATCTAACCCATGTAAATGACACCAGTCTAGAATTCTATGGATGTTAACTAGAGGGTAAAAATAACTCTAGACTAGTTCAGGCATGCCCTGACCCTAAAACTCAATTAAACAATAACTAAGGTCGGGTGGAGTTCCTGATACTGGACAGATTCTTTGAAAATTTATATCTCCCTCTATAGACTGTGCTTCTAGTTGGCACAGATCATTGAGAATGTCTAGTTTTCCTGTATAAAATTTCAGCACAATTGGACATCATTTGAGCCTTGTGTGACATATTTCATTTTAAGACTAGTATGAACAGTGACATGACCAAAACCAAAAAATTTTTCAATTTTGAAAATTCATCAAATATTCTCTAGACCTCCCAAAATTTTGTTCTTTTGCTTTCCAAAAAGCTCTCAACAAGCTTTAATTTTATGCCAAATATTAGATCAAGAAGAGATCATTTGGACAAAAAGTGACATAAGGTTCCAATATGGTCAATTTTAGCTCAATATAGGATACCAAAATGTCTAAATGGCTTTCCTTGGGGTTTAGCACCTCTTGGGCAAGTCTAAAAGTATAATTAGGACTTGTGTGAGCTACACAAATGGTCCTAAACTCCATGTCTCTCATTTTGGCTGTGCCACTTGTAATTATACATACTTATGCCAAACTTCCAATAAGCAATACTTAGCATTACATACTCAAATTACATTCTAGCATTGACATATCATATCTTCCCATTTATACATCATACATCAACATATTTATACATGTTCATAACTTCATAAGACATATACATTCATGAATTACAACATATGCCATTCTTATAGCCTTAAAGTAATAAAATTTTCACATTTTAATATCATTCCTTTATCTCTCATGTGGTTGACTCCCATTGCCTTGCCCTTTGGGTCCACCTAGCATATTAGAACATTGGAGAGGAGGGGATGAGATTCAAAGAATCCCAATAGCTCATCTCCCATTCTATCATACATAACATATGTAAAGCAAGTCTTGAAAATGCATACATGAATATAATAAGTGACATGAACATTCAAGAAGCAAGCTTGGCATGTGAATAAGTCATACGAGACAACCAAAGGCTTGCTAAGTGGATGGATTGTCTTCACCCCTTTCCTCATGGATATTGGACTTGCCTCACCCATTCTTTAAAAGATTCTTGGACTCAACTATGCTCTTGGGAGTCCATCTTACTTTTGTCTTAACCAATCTTAAGAGTTCTTGGTCTCTCCATACTCAAGCAAACCCAAACAAACATCGTAATATCATTGAGAAACATAATATGTCATCATGAAACCATGGCATATGAAATCATGCTAGCATATTTTTTATGGCTTGAAAATACACATACACACATTCTAAGATAAGCTAAACACACATCTATACATGAGAGAAGGTGGAGAGAGTTACCTTGAAAGTAAACACACTTTTTCCTTGAGTATTAAATCATCTCCCTTGACCTCTGATAACCATGATATTTTATATATTTTAATCCCCTAACTTAGGCGTTTTAGTGTCCAAATATGGTTTTAGGAATTTAATTAAGTGGAATTTGATTTTAATTTGCCATTTTTACATTTGAGGAATTAATTTACAAATTATTGATTCTTAATGTTTAAATTTATCTTAAATAATTTTTGGATATTTCCACTTAATACTTTCCATTCTTTTTATGCAGATTTTCAATGGGCAAATGATGTTTGAATAAAAATTTGAATTGAAGAAGGGAAAGGAATGATTAAAGAAGCTAATGGAAACTTGGGCTAAAGGAATGAAGCAGCAACACGAGCTAAATGAAGGAACAGGGAGCTTTCCAGCAGAACAAAACAAACACGTGAGGTATTCACAAAGAAGCTGCATGGGAGAAAAGTGAGCTGAACAAGGAAGCAGCCAACGTGGAGAACATCACGATGAAGAGACGCTGAACTGGGTTTGCATGGCTGGCAGCAGAAGAAATATACATGGACAGCAACGTGAAATGCGACATGCATAAGCTGCAGCTGAACGAAAGAAACACACGAACAGAAAATGTTAGAGCTAGAAGCAAACACAAACCAGAAGCAACGTCCAGTTGTACGTAGAAGCATGCAGAATCACGTCTGGACAGCTTTGAGTTGAAAAAAAAAAAGCTTTGAGAAGAAGAAGGAAGAGCATAACCACGTAAAAGCAACGTGAAGAAGTGCAGTAGCTTAACAGAGAATTATCCACGGGGCAAAATGCTGAAGCAAAACATTGAATATTATATTTAGCTTTAAAATGGGGCCCACGTTATATTGAAGCTTCGAGTAATTGGCAAGGTAAGCACACGATAAAATATGAAGCACGAGGAAAGGGGCTGAGCATGTGACTAATTAATGAACCACGTGAGAAGGGGAATCACGTCATACACACTCGGGCAGAAGTTAAAATAGGCCATACATTCCACGCTGAATCACGCCTTTGACCATACATCATTCCATTCATTCCACGACGTCACATTCGCCCATTCACCACACGCCCTTCGCCTCCATCCAGCGTCCAGAACCACATACCATGCCATTTTTCCTCCATCTCCATTCCACATCCATGAAGCTCTGATTCATCCTTGAGGCTAGCTAGGAGGAAGCTCTTGGGCTGAAGCTTGAATCCTTGGAGAAGAAGCAGAATTTTGGGCTAAGATTTCTTTAATTTTCCTACACTTTTTTTCTCATTCTGTGCAATCTCGGTTGAGTTGTGTTTGATTAGGAATTTATGTAATTAATTAGTGGCTGGTTAGACACTGATTAGGAAACATAATTGTTGTTTTAATTGATTAATTTTAGTTCTGAATTGTTCAATTTCCTCTAATCTCCCATGTATGCCACGAAGGTGTTCGATGAAATGCATGAGTGAGATTATATGCCTAATTGTCTATTTATGGATTCCTTGGTGTTTAGTTGGTTAATTAAATATTTTTGGATGGTGATTCAGAGGCTAATTAATCAAGTAATCAATCAATTCAAGTGTTCAAAGATCTTAATCACAAGAATTAGTAATTTAATAGAAGTTGAGGTCTCAATTAATATTAAATTGCTAGTCTCTTGAATCTTGAATGGTTATTCAAGATCATTTGCTAATGAACACAATTAGGAACTCTTAGGCCAGAATTAATCACAATTGGATTAGGATAAGGATAGTGGATACCAAGAGATAATTCCAAAGCTAGTCACAAGCCATTATCAACCACAATTCACACAATTAGGTAGAAATTAGGAAATTTGTTTCAATTTAGTTTTAGGTTAGTTTAATTCAATCAAAAACCCCCAAACTAGATAGCTTTTAGGACTTTTAACATTTAGAAACCCAATTGAACATTAAACTCCATTTCCAAGGGAGATGACCTAGGTTGTGCCACTAGCTATATTTTTAGATCAACCTAGTTTTATTTTGAGGGTTGCACGACTAGCCCGTCAACCTCACACATCTAAGAAGGTGGAGATCACTTCTCTTGGGCTAGACACAATTTATAGAAGCTAATTAGGTTCATGGAATTAATTCTAAGGCCACACACTTGCTTGAACTCTACCTTAGTTTATAAACCTCATTATAGTTCCATAATTGCACCTAATAAAGTAACACCCCTCAATGAATTATAGGCTCCATTGTTTCCTTTCTAATATGATTATTGACTCCTTTTAAGCCTCCTGGAGTCATCATACAATCAAAACTAAGAGCTTAGCTACATGTTACTTCTTTAGGTCATATTATGGAACATAAGGACCAACTCACTTTCTATGGTTTCTAAATTTTTTTCAAGGCTTTCCTTTATATTCATTCATCATATATGACTCAAAAATGGGTTTAGAAAAATTTAAAAATATCCCTAGCTATGCTATCCCCTCTTTGCCAAGCCTATGGAAGGTTTTAGGCTTTATGGACTTTGCTTTATTTTCTTGATGGAGGAAGCACATGGGGAGACTTTTAGGGATCTTAGAAGCTCATTCAAACACTTATTTAGGCAAAGGAATTAAGAGATCAAATCTATAACAACCGAAAAAAGGGAAAAGGAAAAGAAAGAAGAAAGTTAAAAATTTTCAAAATTCAGAAATTTTTCTAAGTCTTCTCGCTATAGCTAGACTTCTCGCAATAGCGAGAAAGAGTCTAGCTATAGTGAGAGTAGCTGTTTGCTTTAGCGAAAATGCTTCTAGCTATAGCGAGTGCAGGCATCCCATACAAAAACTAAGGAGCTGCTCACCGTAGCGCGCCATAGCGAAAGTGGAGGTCTGGAACTGATACGTGCTTGCCGTAGCGAAGGTTAAACCTCGCCATAGCAAAGGTAACTGATACGTGCTCGCCGTAGCGAATGTTAAATCTCGCTATAGCGAGGGTCAGTCCGAAAAAGCGTAAAAAGAGAGAATTTTACTTCTTTAAATGTCCCAATTCATTCTTTCTCTCTTATTTGACCTAGACTTCGACTCAAAGAGAGAAAAGAGGCATGGAGAGTGAGAAAGACCAAGAGAAGGGAGGAAGAGCAAAGGAAAGGTAAGCAAGCTTCTCTCTTTTCTTCTTAGAATTTTGATCTCCTCTCTTTGCCCTCTCTTTCTATGGTTTTGTTTGTGAAATTAGTGGGGTTTTAAGCATGGGTCAGAAGAGGAAAAGTGGAAAAACACTCTTGAACTTCTTTATTTTCCTTGAATATGTTGATTCTACTACCATGAGAGCTTAAGAGAGAGGAAGAGCTAGTGACATTCTAGAGAGAAAGAGAGAACCCTAGGTTCTTATATGTTAGCAAGGTTTGCTCTGAAGAACTCCTAAGAGTTGTTAAGTTATGAGAGAGTAATTTATACTCTTTGATGTGTCTAGGCTCAAGAGAAGCACCTCCATCAAGGTGTGAGTGTGAAACCAAGAAGGGAGAAGAGGAATTGAAAGGAAAAGCTTGTGTTGACTCATAAGGTAGCTCTCTCTCCACTCTTTCTTGTTGCATTCTTAGATGTAATAGTCATTGTATGCTTATGTATATACTTGTTGTGTGAGACATGCTATATGTTATTCCCATGATGCATTGTTACCAATGTGCTTGTGTGATGGATTGTGAGAATTGCTCTGGTGAGGTAGTACCGAAAGTCCCTTGAGATGGGTGAGGTAGAGCCGAAAGTCCCTTGAGATGGGTGAGATAAGGCCAAAAGTCTCATAACCGAGTAAGGCCAAGTCAAAAGTCCCTAAACTCGGGTGAGGCCATCCAAAAGTCCCTAAACTCAGGTGAGGCTAGACCAAAAGTCCCTAGAGTTTACTTCTGGCATTGTTGTGATTTCCATGGCATTTACAACATGTATTATATGATTGAGAATGGTTGGATGCTTATTTACATGCTTTGACTTGTTATATACCTTGATTGCTTCCTTGAATGAGTGCATGAGCTACTGAGATTCCCTTAATCTCACCCCTTCCCCCTCCTATCTTAACATGCTAGGTGGAGCTCAAGGAGAAACAAGTGCACACCAAGGAGCCTAGGAGAATGTTAGATGAATGTTAGTTTGTTTTGACTCTTTTGATGTAAAGAGGTGCCAAAAATGAATATGCACCTTCTATTTTGAGATATAAATGTTGTAGCAAGTGTAAATGTAAGGAAACATGATGTATAAACTATGTAGATAGCCAAAGTAATGCAAATGTGGGATTTGCCCTTTTTGTGGCTTGCATATAATAGTGTATTTTGGCCCGTAGCATAGTGAATTTGAAATGTATGATGATTTGGACCATTTGGACATGTTATATAGACTATTTTCCTACTTTTAAACTTGTCCATGAGCTGTTGGAACATGTGGGAGGCCATTTGGACCCACTTTGACCATTTTGGGTGCCAAAACTGTTAATTTTGTGAGCTGCATCAAAGTATGACCAGATGAGCTCTTCTTGCCATGAAATTTGGCATACCTCTAGAGTTTGTAAAGAGCTTCTTGAGAAGCTAAAGTGGATAATATTTGGAGGTCTAGGGAATATTTAACGAATTGTTGAAATTGGAAAAAATTGATGGTTTGGTCATGTACTGTTACCATAGGTCCGAAAGGAAATCCATGGTATTCATACACCAAAGGGAGTCTAAATATCGTGAAATTTTATACACATAAACTAGACAACCATAGTAACCTATACCAACTAAAATCACCTAAATCGGAGGTCTGTAGAGAGAGAATGAACCTTATGAAGTTCTATATTAGCATCAAGGAGCCCATCTGACCTCTGTTACTGTTCCACCGGTTTTTGAGATCTAAGGGCTGCTGAACTGATTTGGACTTATTTTCTTCCTCTAGTAGACATCTGTAAATTTCTAAATTGATATAGTTTTGCCAGTTTGGATTTTTTTGGATTTAGTTATGAATTTTCGAAGTCCATGACAGTAAGCTGCGTCAAAAACAGGGACAGCCGGACCTCTATCTCATTTTCGATGTCAAACATGGTCCAAACACTGAGATTATGATTGAGAATTATTTGTTGTGTAAAGATAACACTTAGAGCTTTCCAGAAAGCTATGGTTTACTAGATTCCCATTTTTCTATAATTAGTTATGATTTTCCAAAGTTAAAGCCAAAAATCTGACTTTTGGGCCCATGTGAGGAATTGTATTTTTCTGGTTTTGGCTCCATACCCGTGGCTTATGACTTGTTTTATGCTATGTATGAGTTGTATAAATGGAGTGTGAGTAGAGAATGTGAATGATGGGTTCACAAGACCCACGGGGCAAAAGATGAGTATTTGAAACCCCGTTTTATAGCATGAAAATGCCACGGTTGGTACTGGTTTTTTGGAAATCATATGGAACCGAGCCCAGAGGGAGGCTAGATAGCGTTCATAAATTATGGTGTTACAAAATTAGATTTTGGAAGGAACACTTGAAACCCTAGAAATTGCATCTTGAATTTCTATGGTTTTTTGTTAATTCTCTTTGCATATTCTTAATCTCCACATCCTTTTTCCTAAGAATCACCCTTGGTTCTACTTAAAAATCAAACCCTCTTAGGTTTTCTTGAGTGGGGCAAAATGGTGGAGGAAGAGGAGCAAGGGTAGCAACTATGGACAAAGAAATTACCTTGTTTTCTTACTTTTTCTCACTTAAATTTTGCTTTCTTCAAGCTCCTCTCTTCAAATCCAAAATTTTTCCTTAATTTCTTCCTTAAAATAGATTTATAAACTTCATTATAATCAAAGGAAGAAAGCTCAACAACAAGTTTAGAAGAAGAAGGAGCATGAAAATCCATGAAATTCCTTACCTTTTCCTTGCTTTTTCTCCTCCATGGTGTGCCTAAAAGAGCTAGTGTTTTCTCTAGTTTTTGGGTAGAATGGGTCATGCAAATGAAGGGGAGAAGAAATAAGAAACTTAAAGTGTGTTCAAGAAGCTTCCACTTTCTTAAAAATTCTAATTTTGCCCTTCATTTTTGGCATTTTCGTTTCTAACTCATTTTGGCTTTTTTTTAGAACCATCTTTTTAATTAAGAAATTTAGGTTCCCAATTTAGTAAAATTCCTTTAGAATCACTCAAATCAAAGCTAAAACCTTCCCGAACAAATCAGTCAAAGTTTAGGTCAACTGATGTTAGAAAATATCTACCGGTGGGGATTTAACTATCTGGGAGCTTCCCATGGTTTTTAGGGCCTCTGAGAACCTCGAAGAACTCAAAACTTTTGTTTAAAAAGCCCTTCTATGTGAATTCCAAAATTTGCTCAAAATTACAAAATGTCATTACGTTTCATAAGTTTTTTGTAAGAAATTGTTTCTTCATTTTAACTTCATTTTTCTTTCTTTTTGAGCTTGGGATTCTCATTTTTAGAAGTCTAGAATGCTTCCCAAATTTTTTGGGACCTTAACTAATTCATTTTGAGGGACTTCCTTTTGCATCCAGTGAGTTTTGTTTGTTTACGAAGAAACTGTACATTACGTTTCTCATATTTTCTTTAGTTTTCAATGAACTGGATATTACATCTTACCTATTGGAAACATGGTCTACCACTTACCCTATTATAAAGAGTTACACCTTACCCTTTTTAATGCATAGCTCTGGCCTATAAGAATCTTTCTTTATCCCTCGGTCAGGTTTAATATATGCTAGGTAATGGTTCATCTAATTATAACTTTAGAAAGCTACTTTCAAGCCTTTCTCATCCCATATACTATGCTCATCTATCAAAGAGATCTAGTTAGTAGTCTAACTATCTGAGTATATCCTTGATGTTTCTATGGCAATGGTTTACTAAGCTTAAGAGGTGTCTAGTCTTTAAGACAAAAACTATCTGAAACTGTACTGGTCTTTAAGACTAATTGATCTGTAAAAACCATCTTAGGCCGTCACCTCCCTAGAGAACTACTATACTGTAATAGTAGGCTTTCTGTAACTCTATGGAATCTACTACAACCAATAGGTCTATTGCGACCTCTTAGAGCCCGACTAAGGTCCATTACAATCCATTATACTATACTAGAATCTATTGCAATCCATCTCTAGGAGATTTCAAAGTCTAAAATCACTGCATCTGAAAGTAAAGTACATGCTCACTAAGTCTGACAATCATCGCCCACAATCTCTAAGGCTAAACTTAGATATTTGCTAAGCTCTTCATGTGAAGTGGGTTCTATATTATTTGCTTCTCTATTGATCCCATCATAATAATACTTAGGGGTATTCTGTCTTTCACTTACTACTCCCTATGGGATCCTCAAGTTCCCACTTCAGACTTTTTCATTCATACTTTCTCCTCTTACTTTACTAGCTCGTATTACTTTCTTTAATTAACATACAACTAGACACACACTTCATATATTTTCATTTTATCTTTTTCTCTCTTATCCTATAACTTCTAACTACGCCCTATTATGCTTTCAAGTGCCTTTGGCACCAAGGCATCTTACGCATCAAGTGTGCCTAACTTTTCTCACAGGATAGAGATCATATGCTGGTGTTTTTTCATTTCATTTAGTTATATCCTAAGAGACTCACACTACACATGTTGAACTTATGATGTATGGCATTTAGCATTCTACTATTGCCAATACATTCCCTTTACATTATTCTATATTACGGATTCCATTTTGCATGCTTTTCTTATAGTTCTAGCATCACTAAAATCCTTTAGCTTCTTTTTCTTTAGCTTATCCTTTAACTTAACCAACTAGGATACTCTTTGATTATCGAGACACTCTTTATGGTTGATGTTATTATTTGCTATGTACTTAAGTTACATTACTACTAAGTTGGCCAGACTCAATATCATGTAATCATTGTTACAAGCAAACCATAGCATTAATCACTAATACAAAGGTGCATCATGATTTAGCTCAAGCCACTATCACTAGTATATTACAAGTTTTCCAACAATCTAAAATACTCCTCTGTTACTATGCTCTATTTCTCTTTATGTCATATGACACTTAGGGAAAGGGAACTCTTCCTCTAATTTCTTACGTCATTTACTATACTATCCCGAGGTCATTTATATTGCCTAATTATCTCTAATTAGGGCATTACATCATGCTTTATGGACATATATATAAGGACAATAGTGCTTTTTAATGCACTTATTCATATTACCTCTAGATCTATTCTCAATTCATTATGTCCTCGATTCTGATGTCATCCTATGCTTTCTCTTTTACTTTTACTATCCCTTTACTCATATGAAAAGGGTCATCTATTATTCATTTGTTTCCTCATTCTTCTTTTGCTTCTCTATGCTCAAGAGCATCTTTTATTCCTCCTAGGTTCACTTTAACTTACTCACTTTCTATAAAATGCAAGGAAGGTCTAATTTCTCTTATTCTCTTACTTTATTTTTAACTAGACTGTTCCTCTATAAGGAATTATTCCATGTGAACCCTAGAGTTCACCTTCTTTAAAGCTCTTGGCTTACATTGCTCCTTTACATAAATTTAGACTCACCTTTTTAGGAATTCTTTTATTCTCTAACTTCCTTAGAAACACTAAAGTATTAACTGCTTGCCTTAGCTCCTCTCTACATTCTAATCAAGGACTAGATGTACTCTTTTTTTGCTTATACTTTCTACTTTCATCTTTAGAAGGATAATTCATTAATTCTAGTGTTGCACTAACTCGAATTAGGTCACACATTCTCAATATCCTGAATCTAAATTATTGGTAACTTTATGCTCCACTTAGTGCCCATACTACTCATGTGCTTTTACATCGCACTAGTCACATATTAGGAAAGCTCATCTAACTAAGTACTACACTCTTATCTATTTGCTTTTACTATGCTTACTCTATTAACTCTCTTTTAATCACTACAAAAGCGAAGTCATCTTTCATTATGTCTTAGTTTCTTAACTCTTCCTTGACGTTCCCTTATCACTGTAATTACTGAATTGGGGCTTTACCTCTTGGAGAGTTACTGACCACTAACTAGGTGATCCCTTATTTCATTACATCTTGTTTTCTTTTTATCAAACTCGAAGAACTCTAGTATAGTTATCTTTCTAAACTATTTTCTCTTTTCTAATTTTCTAACATCAAGCTAGTCATCTTCATTTTAAGGTGTCACCCCTAAGGTATACCCTTTTTATATACTCACTACTTTCCTTGATACTATCAGCATTAAACCATGTCAATTTAATGGCTAAGAGGACATCTTGTCATAAGGTCCAAGATCTTATCAACAAGGTTTGTATTCTGCAATGTGAAATTCAAGGCCTTATCAACAAGGTATTCCTGACAATAAGTATAGGATCTCTTAATAGTGAGTAATAGCATATAATATGTGAGGGTATGACATTTGTTCTTTTATACAGTTATATCCTTCCTTTGTACATATACTCATAACATGATTTATATATCTTGAGCTCATAGTGTTAGCCCGTCATTCACTAACACACAGGGTAGCATTCTAGATTAGAGTCAATGCCTTATGAGTGGGTCTCTACAACCTTACTACTCCTGTGTCTAAACATTCTAGCTTTAGGTACTACTTAATATTAAATATCTTCGAGCTCAGTCATAAACTATGCTAGTCTCTTTCTTAGACTTATATGCTAGGCCCGCTGCTCTTCTCTCACTTAATTATCTATGTGTCTGTTCAGTGTCTACCAAGTGGGTCATTTATCTTGTTCAAACCATGGGCCTTAACTTTCTGAGCTTTGATTTACCCCATAGCATTTCATTTCTTATCTTAACTTGAATATGGTCTCCTATTCTGACATACACTCTAGCTATAAAATCTGAGCCTCTGCTATCTTTATATTCAACCCACCATCAAGGCTAAAGGGTTCTACATGTTACAGTACTTATTCATTCGCTAGATGCCAACTCAGGGCTATCAGGGCTCTATGAAGTGTTGCCTATAGGTTTTGGCCTTTGGTTTGAGGAATAACTTTCTAAACTCTTTAATTCATTTGGACATCAGGGTGTCGTGGCTAAGGGGCAACTATCTCATTTTTCCTTTTAAATTGATGCCTGTGCAACAACAATTTTACTGCACACTATGCAGCATCTTTGCCTAGCTCTACATTAGGCAAAACATCTCAAAATAGTCGAAGTGTGGTGATTAAGGAGGATTAAGCCATTCATAATCTCTTTGAGCAAGCCTCCTTTGCAGCTACATAATAACCTCCTGCTACTAATACACAGCTTGCTACTGATCTTGGTAAGCTATAATAACTTATAGAGCTCCAGCTGTAGGATCACTTAACTCTACTCTAGAAACTCTAAAGGCCTACCTCTCCTAAATTCACCCTCTACTTAGTGACCATTCTAACATAACTTAGCATGAGACATAACTATATGCCACATTTAGACACCCATAACATCCTGTGTAAGCTTATACATAGCTGTATGTCATCTCCTCAAGCTATAATCAACACTAGGAAGCTTGGAACTTTGCTTGAATGCAAATGTAATACCTTAGCTCTCTAGCTTTTACTCTATATCTCATAGGCTTATTGTTACACAATTCTAAGAAAATAGCATATTTAATGGCATAAGATTACATAATGGAAAGCTATATTACTTTATTTTATACTTCAAGGACCATGTGAGCTCATCAATATTGTTTTCCATCCATAATAGATCCATACAAGTTAGACACATCACAAAACATCTTAAAAGTCTTGGGATTGGAACCATACACATCATATCAGAATTTTTAGCCTCGGGTTGGTATTCCAAATATCTAATATAAATTTTGAAAATTCAATACTAATTTTAAAAAAATTGAAATCATATATATGATAGCTTTCTAGAAAGCTATAGATGTTAAATAATGACTAAAAATAGTTCCAGACCAAGAAAACACCATATGAACCATAGAAACTAATAGAATAGTACTAGAGGTCTCTATTATGTCCTAATACTGACCATAAATTTCAAAATTTGCTTCTCCCTTTATAAAGCTCCAAATGAGGTTATCTCAATGGCTATGGAAAGTTTATGATATCTAGTTTATGCTTGTAAAATTTTATGAGCATTGGACTTCATTTTACCCACATGTGAATAGAGAAGCAAACTGACCATATGAATAATATACATACCATTTCTGCATAATTTGGCCAAATTTCAAAATTCATAATAAATTCTTTAGAGCTTTAAATTGACTACTCTTTAGCTCTGTAAAAAGATCTAGATGAAATTTACTTACTGGCTAAATTTCATGCAAAACCTCATCCAATTGGTTAGACTTTAATTTACCTCAAAATTTGTTTAAATTTAAAGTCCATAATGGGTTTCATGTGTACCAAATGCTCTTCTCTTCTTTCCATAACCACTTGAGCATGTCTAAAAGCATAAACATAGTCAATGGTGTAACACCCCAAAATTAATTAAGATGTTAATCATAAATTTAGATTAATTAGGAATAATTAATATGGGATAATTTGGCAAGTTAAGTGAATGGAGATTTTAGAGAGATAAATTATTCATATGGGTTTGAGATTTAATTAGGATAGAAACTTCACCTAGGCCCAAATTAAGTTGAGTAAGCCAAGGTTAAGACTAATGGAGGCCCAATAATTATAGGTGTAGACCAACCTTTTTATTGTGAGACTTAGCCCAAGAGAGAGCACCTAGTGATGGCCCAATAACCCTTGTGCAGACCCAAATCCTTCAGCTCTTCAAACTTGGCCCAAACCTAATTAAAATTCAGTAGCCCAATACATAAGAGCTGGCCCAACAAAGTTAAAATCTGAAGCCCATTTGGAGTTGGACCTTGGAGTAACCCATGACCTATCTTAGACCCAACTTAAACCTAACTAAAACCTTAACACTTCATCCTCTTCCCTATTTTTCTGAAGCACAAAGGAGAAAATCGGAGGTGTGAAGGGAGGCTAGGGTTTGGGGCAAGAATTCTATATTTTCTCATATTTAGAGCAAGATTCAGCCAAGGTAATAGTTATATAACTTAATCCCATCATCTTTCTCTTTAATTTGGCCCAATTAGTTTTTCATTTGGAGTATTTTCACTATACCCAAAATCTAAAATGTGGTTGTTTGGGATTTTCTTGGTGAAATTCATAGGTTGAGGCTAGGGCTGATATTAGGTAAGTATAAACCCTCTATTTTGATGCTTTCTTTGCTAGTTTGAGACCCCCATAGCTGATTTATAATATGAGTCTTAATTTTATACGACTTTGCTTAGGATTTTGGGTGAAATATTGAGGTTTCTGGTAAAAAACATTTCAATCCGAATTTGGGATTTGTGATGGTTGGGTAAGTGTTCTTTAGGTAGTTATTAGCATTTAAATTCTTTAGGTACTTGTTGCTACTGTAAATGATGAATTAAAGTAATAATTCTCTGATGCTATGGTTATAGAGAGATTTTTGTACCATTGGTGGCTGTTGCAAATTATCTATAAGTGAGGTAACCAAGGTTTACATTAATTCCATGCATATATCTGCTTTAATTTCATATTTCCTATATATGAATGATTTGAAATATTGAATGAATTGGTTGGCTATCTATTGTATTGTGATTAGACCTTATGAGTCCATAGTAGAGCTATGGTGTGGCTGCCACCCGTGCATATGCTTCGATCGGGCATCGGGTTATGATTAAACCCCAGATGCACTGAGCCTTGGTTGTGCTCAATAGGGAGTAAGTGTCGTGGAAGAGCCTCTCTCGATGTTATTGGCCCTTAACATGTGAAAATATGATTGCTAATATGGAATAGTAATCATGAGAGCCTAATTGTTTCATTTACTGATGTGACTAGTATGTTTTTGATATTTATGTGAAATTATGCATATATGTTAATTAAACTAGAATGTATGATAGAATTTGCCTTGGTTATTGAGATTCATATCTCATCCCTTTTTATGGGATTACAATTTTAGGTGAAGGTTCCTTGGGTAAGGATAAGGGCAAGCAAGTGGATAAACATCCATGAGCTGAGGCCTGGTGTGGGGAGCTACACTTGGTCTGAGTGGAATAGAGTAGATGCTAAATTTTGTTAACCTATATATAGCATCATCATGTATATGTATTGCCAAGTGTAGGCTTTTATATTTTGATTACTTAAGATGTATTTATTGAGGAGTTAGGCCTCATTATAACTTGATATTAAATGTATGAATCCCATAACACCTGATGTAGGAATGTTACTAAATTTATGGTATGGTATATTGTTAGAAACATAATTATGTGATGTATTAGATATTGATATGAATCATTGATATATGGAACCTCTAACAGAATGTGTATTGGATGTTAATTGTCATTAGTATATGAATTCTTGTTGCTATCACTCTATGGACTTGCTAATATAGGGTAATTGGGGGAGTAGAAATGGATACTTAAGTTTTGAGCTTGTAATGATAGATTTGCTGGATGATTAAAGTACATAACTACCATTAGAATTGCATAAATTAAAGTAGAATGGCCCTAGGGTGATATTGGAGGGAGAGTGGAGAGTATGAGACTAGATTTTCAGAGCTATAGGATCAGAAAGAATTTTGCCAAGGCTAAAATAGAGTTGGCCGTGGCCAATAAAGGCAAAGTTGCCCAGAGAGAGCGCCAGAGAGGAATTCGCCATGGTGAAATGTAAAAGGCTAAACTAGGAGTCGTCCAGAGGAAAATTCGCCGTGGCGAAAGAGGGAATTGGCTGCGGTGAACTTTTGTGAAAATGTCCCAGGTGTTCCAGAGAGGAATTAGCCACGAATAACAAGGGAATTGGCCATGGCCAATAGCGAAAGGCGAGCGAGGTGAGTTCTAGGAGGCTTCCTTGTTGCAGTGCCAAGTAGGTTAGCCATGGCAAAGGTCCAACTCATCGCAAAAAATGGTGACGAAGTAAGGGGTGAAACCGAGAGAAATTGGCCGCGGTGAACATTCTGAAAACCCTTATATTAATTAGGAAACCTTGGTTTTTCATATGGCAATCTCAAGGGATGATTTAGAGACATTGGGATGAGTTATAACTTATGGGTAATAGAATCAAAGGCTTATACATAAATGTTTATTTCCCTTATGTACATAAGTGCTTGTAATTGTATGATTGACGACTCTAATAGTATTAAGGTTCAAATTTCTCCGTATTTTCATAATGTAATTAGTCGTAATGCCTTATAACCCCAATCTATGATTATTAATCATGTATTTAACCTAATTACAATGTTTAGAAATTAGGGTCGTCACAGAGGGAAGCATGCCAAATGGTTCAAATCATCATTAAGCTAAATCTCACCATACCACATGCATTCATACACATGAATATAAGGGTGCTAGGATGTCAATCTCTAACATATGCATTCATCTAACTTCAAGATTGATATACACATCATAAATATATACATTTTTACTTGTTCAAATGTTACATCTCATATACATCACGTCTTTACAAACTTTGACATCAAATTACATTCAAAACTATTCTATTGTCAAAGTGTTGCACAACATACTCCTCGGCTCTCATTTTTGCTTCCTTGAGCTTCACCTAGACATGGTTAGATGGAAAATAGGGAAAAATGAGATTCAAAAAATCCTGATAGGTCGTTACCCTTAAAAACATATATAATAGATGCATATACATGTCAAAGAATGCATACATAGCATTTGAGCTACTAGTGAACATACATAAAGCATTTTCCTTATCATAAAAACTCATACATAGTAAACATAGGCTCTCAAGGGTATTGGTCTAGCCTCACTAATCTTCCTTAGGACATTTGGATTTGCCTCACCCATTTCCAAGGGACTTTAGACTTAGCCTCACTCTTCTTAAGACTTTTGTCTTTGTCTCACCCATTCTTAGGGATTTTTAGCTCGTCCTCACCCTTGTTAAAGGATTTTTGGCATTACCAAACCCATTGAAGCCATATTGCATGCATAAACATCTTTTAAGAAACATAATGATACCATACATGTAAGCAAGGGCTAGAAACACATTTAATAGTTCAAACATTCACACAAGCACTCAAAGACAAGTAGACTTCCAAGCAATGTATGAAAAAAGGGTTAGAGAGCTACTTTGAAGTAAAATCACAATACTTTTCTCTTGAACTCTTCTTCCCTTTTTGGTCAAGCTCATGTAACTAGGTGGCACTTGATTCTCTTGGCCTAGACACATTAAATATGATATATTTCAATCACAGGAACAAGTTCTAGCTTTATACAAACTCTACAGAGGGCTACTTTCTCATATGACTATATAATGGCCCCATACAAGACACAATGAAGCAACTATTAGAATTCATGATCTTGACTCTATTTTCTCCTTCAATCTAAGTCTCTTAACTCCATTTAAACTCTTTAGAGCCATCACAATTTCATTTCAAGGAGTCTACATCTTAATTGCTTCTTTATATCTTAAAATAAAGCCTACACCTCTATCTCATAAACCAAGGTTTCTAAATGTATTCCAAGGCTTCCTTTGATGTTCATCTATCATATTATTCCCTTTCTCACCTTAGAATAATTTAAAACACTCCCTAGGCGCATGGTTCTGTTTTGGTCAAAACACACACAACTAATAAAACCCATGGAGTTTGCTTTATTTTCTTTATGGAGTTGGCATATGTGAGGCTTCCTAGGTGTCCTGAGAATTCATATATACTCTTAGGTAACTTAAATTATCATTAGGAATCTTCATGTTGGTCAAGGTACACCAAAATCCTTAACTTTGCTAACTTATATTCTAATGCTTTTTATTCAATTTCAATGGCATCTTCTTAGTCCTCACATTCCATAACCTTTCTTCCTACCTTAGTTAGGATAGAAGTCCTTCCCTCTTGATTGGGCCCATCGCTGGCCAAACATGTTCATGCAAGAGGAGGCAAGGAGAAGCAACAAAAGTAATGAGTTCTTGCTTTATTTCAAGCCTTTTTCAAGAGCACTTTTCATTGCTTCAAGCTTCTCCTTCAAATTCTAGTTTCTCTCTTCTGGACCAACCATAAACCAACCCCATATTAGTCATGAAAATCATAGGATGAAATAAAAGGAGGAAGGGAACAATATTTGTGAAGGAAGAACCATGAAAATCCAAGAATTTTCTTACCCTTTTGGCTAGTCTTTCCTTCCTTCTTCGCTCTTCTCTTATGCGTCCTATAACATCTAGTATTTCGTAAAAACATTGAAATGAGTCAGTTTGAAAAACAAGTCTCTTAAAATGAGAGATTTGAGGCCAAATAAAATTATAACAAATTTTTAAATAATGAAAATTGAGGATTTGAGCATTAAGTTGCCTAAAAACCAAAGCCAGGATGGTTCAATAAAATTGCCGAAAGTGTAGTGGCATTTTCATAAATATGAGTACTCTTTGAAAAACTCAAAGGAGGACTTTTAAATGAAAAATTTAAGCTTTTCGGGTTCTCAAAGGCCTTAAAAATCATAAGAACTCCTATGACAGTTAAAATTCCTCCGATGTATGTTTTTGAGCATTAGTTAACTTAAACTTTGATCAATTCATTTGAAAAGGTTTGAAATCCAAATTGAGTGATTCCAAAGCCATTTTATAAATCAAATGACCTAAATTTTATGATGAAAAGACGGTTTTAAAAAAGGAGCTAAAATGAACCTAAGATGTAAGAGCTAAAACAAAGGATAAAAATGGCATTTTTAAATAACCATTCCTTTCCATTTGCTTTATATAGGGCATCCTGTAACACCGTAAATTCTAGCTCATTTCATGACATTCATAAGCTTCACCTCATTATTTCCATAAGAGCATATAAAGAGGGGAATGAAAATAATGGATTTATTTACGTTGCACTATGCTTAAAAATTTGTAATCGGTGTCACGTGGACCGTGTGAGCTCGTGTTATGCATTTTCATATTTAATTCCATCATTATAACTCATTTACATTACAAAAACATGCCTACAATTCATGGAAACCGAAATAGAGCTGAAAATAAGCAAGCATATTTTCGGTCAGATTTGCTCTATTTTTTGACCCAACTTTGAAAAATCATAACTAAATCTAAAAAATTCAAAATTATGCAATCTTGGTCATTCTAGAAAGATTAAGACATATAATTCACATTAAAAATATGTCTAGACCACAACATTCATCATGGAGGACGTTTGACATTTGAAAAGCTACTGAAGTCACTGGCTTCCTGGGCTGCTGTTCAGATTACTGATACAAATTTATAAAATTCATAACTAATTCTATAAAAATTTAAATCACACAAATTCAATCATTATGGAAAGCTAAAAATGTTAAATTGACACTAAAAATAATTTTAGAATGAAATAGATACATTTAGCTATTGCAATCCTATAGAACAGTAACTAAACTCCTGGGGCACCACTACTACTGACAGCCAATTTAAAAAATGCATAACTCTTTGTTCAAACTTCTAAATGAGTGATCTCAATGGCCATAGAACTATTATGACCTTTAGTTTATGAATATAAAATTTCACAAGTATTGGACACCATTTGGCCCTTGGGTGACATAAAACACAAGACTGCCAGTATAAACAGTGCACATACCAGAATTCATAAAAAATCCCAACTTTGAAAATTCATCAAATATTCTCTAGACCTACAAAAATTATGTTCTTGAGAAAATTATATTCTCAATTAGATCTAATTTCATGCCAAATTTTAGATCAAGACTAGCTCATTTGGCCAAAAAGTGATATAAGATTCCATTATGGTCAATTTTGACTCCATATTAGGTACCAAAATTGCCAAATGGATTTCCCTTGGTCTTGGCACTTTTTGGGCAAATTTAAAAGCTGATTTGAGACTTATGTGAGATATCCAAATAGTTCCAAATCTCATGCATTTTATTTTGGCCATTCAACCCACACTTGTGCATATTTCTATCAAATTCCCACATTGCATACTTTGACATTTCATACTCAAATTGTATTCTAAAGCTCATACATCATATTCATAGTGATAAACATTACATAATAGTATCTTTATACATGTCTCAAGTTCCATAATATATTTACAACATCATAGACATTAAGATACATAAGTATGGTTCCAAAATGGCTAAAACCAAGGCATAAGTTTGTCAATCTCCTTCCTTTATAGTTGTTGGCTCCCTTCACCATAATTACTTAGTCCACCTAGTATGTTAGAGCATTAGAGAGGAGGGAGTGAGATTCAAAGAATCCCAATAGCTCATCTCCTATTCAATCATACATAATATGTGCAAAGCAAGCTTTTCAAATGCATGCATGGTGAAAGTGGAAGACATGCATATTTTAAAACAATCTTGACATATGAATCAATCATACAAAACATCCAAGAGCTCACCAAGTGCTTGGATTGGCCTCACACTTCTCATGGATTTTGGACTTGCCTCACCCATTCTTTAAGAGCTTTAGACTCAACCATACTCTTGGGAGCCCACTTTATTTTTGGGAGACTTATTTACTTTGTCTCAACTAAGCTCAAAGGTTCTTGGCTCATCCTCACCAAAGAGAAGAGCTCTTGGCCTTTCCACACTGAAGCAAACTCACACAAACATCATGTAATCATTTGAAAACATAATATGGCATCAAGTATCATGGCATATAAAGGCATGCTAACATACTTTTCAAAGCTTAAAAATACACATACACATATTCTAAAACAAGCTAAACACATATCCATGCATGAGAGAAGGTGGAGAGAGCTACCTTATACCAATTCACACACTTTTCCCTTTGAATTTAAGCTCCTCTTTTTAGCTACACAACCACAAAAGTGTAGGGAAGATTCCTTTTGGCCTAGATACAATTTATGGGAGCCAATTAGGTTCATGAAACATATTCTAAGACTGCATAACTTAGTGAAACACTAGATTACTCTATATGTTCTATTATGGTCCATAATGGCACCTAATGAAGCAACATCCCTCAAATGATTTCTAGGCCTCATTCTTTACTCTGAAATATGATTTTTGACTCCTTTTAAGCCTTTTGGAGTCATCACATCATTAAAACAAAGGGCCTAATATCATATTACTTCTTTAGGTCACAATATAGAACTTAAAGCACCAACTCATTCTTTAAGCTTCCTAAATTTTTTCCAAGGTTTCCTCTTACATTCATTCATCATATATGACTCAAAAATGGGCTTGAAAAAATTTAAAACTCTCCCTAACTATGCCATCCCTACTTGGCCGAAACCTAAAGTATCAATGGGATTTCATGGCTTCTTGATTTTTCCTTGATGGGAGAACCATTTAGAGAGGTTGTTAAGAGTTGTAGGAGGCCAAGGAAACACTTAAATAGCCAAAGGAACTTATGGATTAAATCAGTTTTTACAATCCCCTTAAGTACTCTACACTTTTCCAACTTCTAGGTTCATGACTTTCCATGGGGTTTTGTTCATTTTCATGGAGGAAAAGGCATATGGAGGACCTCTTAAGGATCTTAGGAGCACATTTAAACATTCATTTAAGCCTAAGAACATTCATGTTAAATCAAATTTATAAGGGAGCATTTGGATCCCTAATGGTTCCATCTTGTTTCCTAATGCTCCTTTCTTGATTCTATTAGTTCCTTCTTAATCCTTGCCATCTAAAACCTCTAATCCCTCCATGAATTGAGCAGAAAACAATCCCTAAGAATTGGGCTCATGGTGGCCAAATTCGTGCAAGAGAAAGAGAGAGGAAGAAACTACCAAAGAATGAAAGTTTTACCTTGTTTTCTTGCTTCTTTTGGCTGGTTCTTCACTTTGGTTGGACACTCCTCCATAAACACGAAAATTTCCTCCCTGGTCTGGCCTAAAAACAGCACCAAAAACTTAAAGAAAACCATGGAAAGGAAGAGAGAAAGAAGGAGAAGAGAGTTAGTGAAAGGAAAGGCTTGAAAAGCTAAGAATTCCTTACCAAAATCTTGGCTTTTTCTTCTTCTTTTCCCTTGTTATTGGCGAGCCTAAGAGGGCTGGACAATTTCTTTGAAAATGGGTAGAAGAGAGTCGGTTAAAGGGAGGAGAGTGGGGACGTGTCTTTAAAGAGGAGTATGGAAGCTTCACTTTTCCCATTTAATTTCACTTTTGCCTTTTTGTAATAGTATTTCTATTTCTCCTTTGTTTTAGCTCCTTTTTTAAAATCGTATTTTTCATTATAAAATTTAGGTTCCTAATTTAGTAAAATTCCTTTGGAATCACTCAAATCAGAGTGAAAACCTTTTTGAACGAATTGGTCAAAGTTTAAGTTAACTAACATTGAAAAAATTACACTGGAGAGTCTTTACTGGTCCCGGGGCTTCCCATGGTTTTCAGAGCCTCTTAGAACCTCGAAGAACTCAAAACTTTTATTTAAAAAGCCCTTCTGTATGTTTTCCAAAAAGTCCACTTATTTACGAAAATGCTACTGGCCTTTTGGCAAATTTTTTGAATCACCCCGACCCCGATTTTTGGGCAACTCAAGACTTAAATCTTCATTTTTTATTATTTAAAATTTTATCAAAATTTTATTTAGCCTTGAATCACTCATTTAAGAGGGCTTACTTTGAAAACTGACTAATTGCGGTATTTTACGAAAAATGGGACGTTACACGTCCCACTTCTCCTCCCTCATTTGACTACCTTTGTTTTATCCAAAATAGAGAGAGAGGTCAAAGAGAGAGATGCACAAGGAGGAGGCTTAAGAAGGAAGTAAAAACAAGGCAAAAGGTAAGGAAAATGGAAGTTTCACATGATTCTTCCTTATTTAAAGTTGCTCTCTTCCTTCCCACCTTTCTTTCCATAGTTTTGGTTACTTATATGGGTCTATTTTAGGGGTGATTTAAAGGGGAAAGGTTAGAAGTTGAAGGAAAAGGCTATAGCAAGGGAGAAAGCTCTTGGAGGAGGCTTGGAATCAAGGTAGTTTCATTCCTTTTCTTGCCTTCTTCTTGTTGCTCTCTTTGTGTGTGGGTTCGGTCAAATTGAGAATGTAATGTTTGGATTTCATAAAAATGATGAAAACGATTTCATTTTAAAAGTAATTCCCTTAAAATTAGGATAATAATCTACACATCAAACAATGAAAATAGGAAGCCAGAGGTACTTTGAAACCAGAACCAAAATGACTAGATAGAATTTTATGAAATAGTTACAGAACATAGTGGCATTTTTGTAATTTTAGACAATTTTTGGAATACTCATAGGAAGACTTTTTAAATAGAAAATTTGAGCTTTTCAAGGTTCTCAAAGGCCTTGAAAACCATGGGAAGTTCCGAGATAGTTAAATCTCCTCTGGTGTAAGTTTTCTAATGTCAGGTAACTCAAACTTTGATCTTTTTGTTTGGGAAGGTTTTAGATCCAAATTGAGTGATTCCAAAGTTATTTTATAAATTAGAGGACTTAAATTTTATGATGGAAAAGATGGTTCTCAAAAAGGAGCTCAAATAGATCTAAAATGAAAATGCCAAGAATGCAAGATGTAACAGGAATTTTTAAGGAACAATTTTATTTCCTTTATGTCTTAAAACCATGCCCCAGTTCTCCTCTCCATTAATTGACATTTACATCTACCCAAAATAGAGAGAAAGGCCAGGGGAGAACAATGCACAAAAGAGAGGAGAAAGGAGGAGGAGAACTCCAAGAAAAGGTGAAGAAATTGGTGAAATTTAATAGTCTTCCCTTTAGCAACTTGAATCTTCTTCTTCCCACCTTTCTTTCTATGATTTTATTAATGGTTTTAGTGCTATTTTAGGTCTAGGCCAAAGGAGGAAGAGTAGAATTTGAAGAAGAGGAATCCATCACTTGCAAGAGCATCCAAGAAAAACTAGAAAACCAAGGTAAACTTGTTGTTTTCATGATTGCTCTTCCTCGTTCTTCTTTGGGCATGGTTTGGCCACTCCTTGGATAGCCAAGAGGGAATTGTTTTTTAGCCAAACCAAGAGTAAAACTTAGGATTTAGAGTGTAGGAAATAAGAATATGCAAAAAAATCCAAGAAAGAACCATTGGTTTGCAAGATGTCTAACCTAGGGATTCAATTGCACCTTGGATTGTAAGAAGCTTTCTAACCATAATTTGAGGTGTCTAAGAGTTTGTATAAGTCCCTAAGACACTAAGGAAGTCTCCCACAAGCACCTCCTATCAAAGAAAACAAAATTACTTCCATGGGTGCCAATAAAGTCTATATCTTGGTCTTGAAGGGTTCTCACACCTAAGGAAGGTTTTAAATTTTTCTAAGCCTAGAATTGCATCATATAGGATGGGAAAGTATGAGAGGAAGCCTTGAAAAAATTTTAGAAAGCCTAGAAAGTGAGATGGAGGTATGGGTTTCATAATGTGACTTAAAGAAGCAACTTATAGCTAGGCTCCTCACAATGATTGTATGATATCTCCAAAGAGTCTAAATGGAGTCAAGAATCATAGATTGGAAGAAAGAATGGAGCCAAGATTATGAATCCCTATTGTTACTTCATTAGGTTCTTTATGGAACCATAATTAAACTGTATAAGTAACCAAGTTCTTCTAGAGTGTGTGTGGCATTAGAAATTGTTTTAAGAGTATAATTAGACCCTATTTGATGTGTCTAGGCCAAAGGAATCAAGCTCCACCCCCGTTGTGAGTGTTTGGTCAAAGGAGAGGAAGAAAATCCAAAGGAAAAAGTGTGTTATTGCATTCAAGGTAGCTCTCTCTCCTTTCTCTCATGCATCTTTAGGTGTTTTCTTATCTTTGAATGTGTGTATGTATGTTTATGCCTTGAAAAATGTTTCTAGTTAATGTCTACATGCCATGGTACCATGATGCTTTTATATGTTCTTAAAAGATATTTTATGAATGTGTTTTGGCTTGTATGAGCTTGGTAAAACTAAAAGTCCCTTAGTAAGGGTGAGAATGAGCCAAAAGTCCCTAAGAATGGGTAAGACAAAGCCAAAAGGTCTCTAGAGAAGTGAGGCTTAGTCAAAAGTTTCTTAAAAATGGTTAAGGCAAGTTCAAAAGTCCCAAAGAAAATGGATGAGGCTAAACTATTGCCTTAGCAAGCCTATGTATGAGGAATATGTCTTCTTGAATGTAAGAAATGTTCTATGTATGTTTATGAATTTTAAGATAGCCATGCATGTATTTTGGACTTGAAATTGCATCCATCATGTTTGTTTGAAAGGGTGAAGAGCTATTGGGATTCCTAGAATCTCATTCTTCCCTCTCCATTTCCCTAACATGTCTAAATGGACCAAGTGAGCAAAGAAATGAAAGCCACCACACTTGAAAGCAAGAAGATAGACAAAGGAGTTATTAAATGCTTGAATTATAACTATTTTATTATCAAATGATGTAATCTCATAATGTATATGATGTATAGCTACTTGAACATATGTAAATACGTAGATATGTGATATATGTATGAAAAATGGAAGCATATGAATGATATTGAATGTTTTGACTTTGAAATGCAAAGATGTGTATGTAAGATCCTTGTGTATATCAATAAGTGGAAGAGTGGTTTTGTAATGTATGGATAGTTGGACCTCTTGGACATGTTTAGAGGACTATTTTTATGTTTTTCCACGCACTCGATCTTGGATGAGCTAGAAGCCAGAATGGTCCACATTTGACCCTTTAGAAGGCATAAAAATGCCATTATACAACCCTATGTCACAAACTGACCAAATGGATGAATTTTCTTATACAATTTGGCCTACATAGAGGTCTCACCTAAAGCTTTTTTAGAGGCAAAAATAACCTAAATTGGAGCTATACATAATTTATTATCATATTTCAAAGTTGGGAGAAAAATGTTGAATGGTAGGATGTACTGTTCATTTGGTCAGATTCTTTGCCTTTGTCATCTATGGGTCAAATGGTGTCCAATGGCTATGAAATTTTACAATCATAAACTACATATGATAAGATTTCTGTAGCACTTAAGAGCCCCTCATTTGGATGTATGTTGAGAGAGAAAATGTTTTTTGCAATTCCAAATTAATATCAGGAATGCAACCAGACCTCTATCATTATTCTATCAATTTTTAGGGGCTACACGCTTTTTTTTTCATCTAGAGTTATTTTTATCCCCTATTTAACATCAATATCTTTCTAGAATGATATGGTTTACTAGGTTTTGATTTTTCTAGAATTAGTTATGAAATTTTGAAATTTATATTAGTAACCTATGATAGCAAACCTGAGCAGCCAAACTTTTAGTCCTTTTCTATTGTCAATCATGGTCCAGCTAGGTTTTCATGGCTTGGAATGATTTTTAACCTATAGCTGACATCCAAAGATTTCTAGAAAGCTATCATTTGCTTGATTTCAATTTTTTCTAGAATTACTTATAATTTTCCAAAATTTGCACTAGAAATCTGGCATAGCAACCCAGGACTAATATTGTGTTTTTGTGTATGAATGCTCCAAGCTCAGGAAATATGGCACATTTTGTGATGGTTTTAAGTTGTATGAATGTATTTTAATTAGAGAATGATATGGGTGAGTTCATATGGTTTTCAGGATGCGAAATGAAAATTTTAAACTTCAAGTAATGCAAAATAATCTATTATTTTAATTGAATTTTTCTTTGAGAATTTGCTTATTCAAGAGAAGGAAGCTAACAAATGAGAACAGAAGACTAGATAAATATGGTGTTACAGAAAACACATAGGAGGGGATTTATTCTAATCAAGAACAAGCATGAAACTTAGATTTTAGACTCTGGGAAGCTAGGAAATCCAAGAAAACCCAAAAGGAAACCATTGAAAATCAAGCTAAAAAAGCTAGGAATTCATGGAAGTATTGTAAAATCTGACTTTATCCAAGGGTGTCTTAGGTGATGTGAGGATTTAAATGTGTCCTAAGACCCTTAGGAAGCCTTCCAAGTGTCTTCTCCTTCAAGGAAAAATTTAAAACTCCATGATCCCAAAACTATGTATAAGTCTAGGCCAAGCTTGAAGGAAGGATCAAGGGAGTGTTTTCAAATCTTCTAATCTTAGTTTAGGTCTATATATGATGGACGAAGATGAGAGGAAGCCTTGAAAAAAATTTAAAAGCCATAGATTAAGAGTTGGAGCTATAGATTCCATTATATAACATAATAAAGCAACATATAGCTATGGCCTTCAAAATGTTTGTGTGAGGGCTCCAAGAAGTCTAAACAGAGTCAAGAATCATAGATTGAAGGAAAGAATGGAGCCAAGATCTTAAATTCTAGTAGTTGCTTCAATAACTGCTTTATGGAACCATAATTGATACATATGAACAAGTAGGCTTCCCTTGAGTGTGTGTAGCGTTAAAGTTTGTTTCAAGAGTGTAATTGGGTTCTATTTGATGTGTCTAGGCCAAAGGAATCCTACTCCACCCACTTGCAAGTGTGTAGCCAAAGGAAGAAAAGAAAAATCAAGGGAAAATGTGTGTGTTTACATTCAAGGTAGCTCTCTAACATTTCTCTCATGCATGCTTAGTTGTTTTCTTGCCTTTGGATGTGTGTATATATGATTTTACCATGAGAAATGTTTTTAGTGATTTTCTACATATCATGGTACCATTATGTGCATAATATGTGCTTTTAATAAATGTTGTTTGGCTTGAATAAGCTTGGTGAAGTCAAAAGTCCTTTAGTAAAGGTAAGGATGAGCCAAAAGTTTTCAGGATTAGGTGAGACAAAGCCAAAAATCTCAAGAATAGTGAGGCTTAGTTAAAAACCCCTTGAAAATAGGTGAGGTAAGTCTAAAAGTTCTAGGAAAAAGGGGTGAGGCTAAACCAATGCTTTTGAAGGCTAACATATAATGTGTATGAGTTTCTTGTATATGAAAATGATTTTATGTATGGTTATTAGTAGCAAAATGTTCTTACATGCATCCTTTAGCTTAAAAGCATGGCTATTATGCATGATTGAAAGGGTTAAGAGCTATTGAGATTCCTAAAATCTCATTTATGACTATTATGTGTGATTAAAAGGGTTAAAAGATATTGAGATTCCTAAAATCTCACTCTTCCTTCGCCATCGCTAAAACATTTCTAGGTGGACCAAGTGAGCAAAGAGAGGGAAGCCACCACACTTGAAAATGAGAGATTGACAAAAGAATATGTTATTTAGCCATTTTGTAACCATATTGTTGGCAAATGATGTAACCCCATGTTGTAAATGATGTATAACCATTTGAACATATGTATATACATGGATATATGATGTATGTATGGAAATTGAAAATATATGAATGAGAATAAATGTTTTTGATATTGAGATGCATGGATGATATTATAAGATCTTGTGTATGTGAACAAGTGGGGTAGTAATTTTGTAATATATAGATATTTGGACTCCTTATACAAGTTTAATGGACTGTTTTTAAGCTTTCTCTCATACTCAAGTGGTCTTGGTTTAAGGGGAAAACCATTTGGCACATAAATGAACCATTTTAGGACAAAAAATGACCTATTTTGTGAGTTGAACCCCAACCTAACCAAATGAGTGATTTTAAGGCAGAGATTTTGCATAAAATAGATATCATATAGAGATCTTTTTGGGTCCAAGAATCACATTATTTAGATATCTATAGAATTTATTATAATTTTTCAAAGTTTATATCATATGTTGGTTTTGGTCTGGGCACTATTCACTTAAGTAGATTACATCTTTATGTCATTTGAGGCCCAAAAAGGATCCAATGGTCCTAAAATTTTATATGGAGAAACTAGATGTTTGCAGTGAATTATAGCAACTAGAAACACCTCATTTGGAGATCTATAGATAGAGAAATAAAATTTTTGAAGTTTTGCATTAAAAATAGTAATGCCAGCCGACCTTGTGTACTATTTCATCATAATTTAGTTCTTAAACGAGCTTAAAGTGGTCCAAAATTATTTTCCCCATAAATTTAATATCTATATCTGTCCAGAATGGTATGGTTTTCTAGGTTTTGATTTTTTAGAATTAGTTATGAAGTTTTAAAATTCATATCAATAACCTGTGATAGCAAACTTGGGCAGCTGGACCTTTGGTGCTTTTCTGTTGTCAATCATGGTATAGTTGATGTTTCCATGGCTTGGAATGATTTTTAACTTATATTGGACATTCAAATATTTTCAGAAAGCTATCATTTACTGAATTGAGATTTTTTAAAATTTAATTATGAATTTTCAAAATTGATGACAGAATCTTGGTACTTGAATCCAAAAGCATTTTGAAATTTTTCTTATGTGTGGCTTATTATCCAAGGAGTATGTGATGTTTGGTGAAATTTATGGCTTTTATAGATGGAATATGAGTAGAGCTCATATTGGGGAGTTCATAAGGTCCACAGAGTATGAAATGGAAATTTAAAGGCTTACGTAACACAAAATAATACATTATTTTATTTCATTTTTCCTTGAAACTTATGTATGAAACTTAGTGTATGGGAAAGTGGGGCTAAAAGAATATGGTGTTACATGTCCTCCATAGCTAGTCAAAATTCAGGTCAATTGATATTCTAAAACATGTACCAGAGGGGTTTTAATAGTTTTGAGGGTTTCTATGATTTTTAAGGCCTCTGAGAGCTCAAGAAACTCATTTTTTCAATTTAAAAATTCCTCCTGTATGTTCTTCAAAAAGTTTTCAAAATTACAAAAAATGCCATTGCATATTTCTCAAATTTTTCATATCCTTTTTGGCTTAGGTTTCTGGGCATCTCAAGCTTCATATCCTCATTATTTGTGATCTAGATTATTACTCTAATTTTCTTTGGCATCAAATCATTCTACTTGAAAATTTTCTTTTATATCTGGTGAGTTTCGTACGTTTATAAAGAAATAGGATGTTACATATGTCATTTGATGTGTAGGAATTGCCTGGCATTTGATAATACTGATTATACTCCTAAGGATGCAACTAAGTTAATCAATAAGCTAGGTCATCAATATTATTTGGCAAGCTCCCTACAACAATGTAAAAAATTACAAGAAAAGTGGCTTGTCATCGGGGTGGAAAATTTCAACATAATTCTTAGTAGATTGTTGTATATGTAAACAAGAGGTTGTCCCAGCAAAGTAAACATGGGATCCTTATATCAATTTGGTTTGGTAGGGTGGTTTTTCAAAAATGGTATTGAGTTGAGAGGTGTTGTCATTAGATAATAAGAGTTCTATTTGAAACTCTTTACCATAGTGTGAAATTTATGACTCAACAATAAATAATTAAGACCTTGCATCAATTTCCAGTGCAAAATTGATGTTTTTATAGATCTGAATGTTAGATTCTTCAAGGACATCAATAGTTACCCTTCGATCAACAAATATTATATAAGGATATTCTAGTGTTGCTAGATAGGTTTTTAAGTTAGAGCATGTGCATTTAGATATTACCTTATTTTTTAATTTGTCTATCTAGTATCTTAGAGTTTACATGTTTTCTTTATTGTATCCCAAAAAAATTATCTATTATATTACAAAAAATCGTTAGTTGGCTTTTGGGGGAAAAAAAAAAGCAACTTCGTCAAGCTAGACTATTAAAGAATGGTTAATGTGCTTGTAACATAGATATTCAAAGTTTATGACAAACTTTCTCGAAATTTTGTACAAGTTGTGCTATTGGTCATGGGTTTTCTAACTTATTGGATCTTAATGATAATATAATATGCATTGACTTATAGCAATTAGGTCTTAGTAAATAGTCATTTTATTGATCCTTTTCTACTAAAACAAGGGTTATGACAAGGGAATCCAATATCCTCCTATTTGTTTATTTTATGTGCTAATATTTTATCATGTATGATTACTAAGGCTAAGCATACTATGCAATGGAAGGGCAGTAAAATTAGTTGGCAATTGGAGCCAATTACTCATTCAATGTGTGTTGATAATACTTATTATTCTTTGAGGCTTCATCCTAGGCATGTAATATTATTTGTGAGATCCTTCAAGAATATAGTTAATTTTTTGGATAGGTAATTAATTTGTCAAAATTAGAGGTTTTTTTTAGTTTGAATAGTTTTCATAAGTTTAAAAGGTTCAGGTATTTTTTGTGTTAAAGTATAAATAATGTTAATTAGGGAAACACCTAGGTACTTGGGTGGATATTGATTGAAATCAATCATCAATTTATGGTGAGCTTATAGACATGGTAGATAGCAATCTTCAAGCATAGAAGTTAACATTATTATTATTGGTTTCATAGATGACACTTAATAATTTTGTTCTAAATTCAAGTTTATCCATTATTATGTTTTAAGTTGTTTCAAAAATATTGCTTATACATTAACATGAAAGTAACATTATTTTCAAAAATTATTCACATGATTGCCCAAAGGTGAATTCATTAAAGTGGAAAGTGGTTTATGGTTCTTAAGATATGGATGGCAAGGGTTAAGTAAACTTATCTTCTTAATCAAGAATTGCTGGCCTAACATACCTGATAGATTATCGACCATGACCCTTCATCTCTACTAGTATGCATCATGCAACATAAATATTTTGAGGATTTATATTTTAGTAATCTCATTAGCCATTCTAATATAGCATCGTAGAATATTTTAATATAAATCTTAAAGTCCTACCAGCAAGTGACACTTGGCAAAGTAGTTTAGTACTAAGAAGGTGATGCTGCTACCAAAACCTTTACGAGTTGAATTAATTAACCAAGTGCAATCAAATGTAGCATTTTTTGGTTCGTAATTTTATAATGTTATGTTATAGTTGTTTAGGTTTTGATGAATGCATAAAAAAACTTCAAAAAAATTATTACTTAGCTTCTTTGCCCTTCAAATCCCTTGCCTACCCCTTTTCTTTTAATATCCCACTTCTTCCTTTCTTTTATTCTTTTTTTTCTTCTTGCCTTTTTTGCCTTTTATCCCCTTTCAACACACTACTATCCACGATTGATTATTTCTACTTTTGTGAAACTCATCCACTCACTTTGAAAGAAACAAATTGAGCACCCAAGAAAAAAAAGTGCATCAATCTAGAAGAAGCAACAACCATACCTTAAAACTTTGATTTGTCTTCAACTAAAGCTTCAATGTAGGAATTAGAGCTATTGGCAATGATGGGTAACAAACCTCTTTGTACAATAGGATAAATGGTGGAAGATGGGAGGAGAAGCAATGGTGGAAGATTTATCTATTATCTCTACAAGTTTTCAAGCTTACCAAGTTTGAATGTGCATTTACAATTTCTCTACTACTTCGACTTACATTTTGAATTCATAATTTGTTTTACTTAATTATTTGATCTATCAGTTTAATCAAATCAATTGCCATTTTGAAGGTCCACATAGCTCTTGATGCCAATGTAGTCACCACTAGGAGAGAATGTAATGTTAGAGGCCAATGGTAAAGTAAGGCTCTTAGGACAAAAAATGCCGAAGCTTTAAGACTCAGTTCAAGACAATAAATTTGGATCTCTAATTTTTTTTTTTTGTAAATTTTAAAGAGAGAAAAAATAAAAGAGAAAAGAAAAAGCAGATTGAAAGAGAGGAAGTGGTTCTAATATATACTCTCATTCACTTGTATCATTCTTTTCTTAAAATTCATAATAAATTTACATGGAAGAAATTTAAAGGATCTTTACTCCCACATAATTATTTTGATTATGCCTATTTAGGAGGGAAGGGTTACAAAATGGAGAAAAACAATAATGAATTTAAAATAAATTATCCAATTAATTATTTTTCTTTTATTTTTAAATTTTTAAAATGAAATAATTTATTTCTTGCTTTAAAATAAATGTACGAGTTTTGTGGCTTTTGTTTTTAAAGTTTCAAAAATGTTTCATCCTTGTAGACCTTAGTTTTAAAAAAATGAGCAAATTATATGGATTTTTTTATTTTATTGAAATTACATAAACTTTTCTTTTATTTTTAGAATATATACTTTAATCTAATTTTAAATTTTTTTATTAAAATACCCTCCATCAACTTAAATAAAAAGAAGTTAATTAACCATATATTTATATTTAGTAAAAAAATTTAACATTGAATTAAAGTATAGTGTAACTTTTTATTTTAAAGGATATATATATTGAAAATAGAGATAAATCTTATGCAATTTTTTAAAAAAATTTAGGGAAAGTCTATTTAATTTATTTTTTCAAAAAAATTAAAACTAGTCCTTCACCAATTTGGTTGTAATACCCTAAACATTTTTATTTCCAATTAGGTTCCAAGTAGTTGAAAACTTACGTGCAAAAAATAAATAAAAAAATTATGTTTATTAATATAAAATATATTACTTTGGACAGCAAATAAAGATAGAGTGATTTTAGAACAATTATAGAGCTTGATAAATTCTCCTTGGGATTTTTTTCAAAATACATTAAGGACTTACTTGAAGCACATTAAACTTTTCTATGGCAAAGAGCAATTTTGGCTTAGGCAAAAGTGCAATTTTTGCAAATTATAAATAATCCCCACTTAAATTTTTGGAAATTACTTAAAAGGACTTAAACTTTGTAAAAATTATTATAAAGGACATTAAATACCCTTATCATTTGCTTTATTATACAATCCACTTAGCCTCATGTTCTTCCGCACCATTTACTCTCGTCATTTCTCCAAATGGTTTCTTCTTCCCTTGCCATTTTTGTTATTCACCATTTTTTGCTTCCTCCATAACTTTCGTCCCCTTATTTTTTCATCTTTGTTTCCTTCATTTTGTCATAGACTTTGAGGTGCCAATGTACTTTCTCCATTAGCTTTGCATTACATAGGCATGCCCATCAAGGCTTCAGCTAATGAACTTGCAAGAGAGATCTAACAAATTGAAAACCCACTTGTCTTTCTTAATGAAGTAGAGGACCAAGAAAATGATTGTCCAATAAGTGAGGATACTTATCTTTCCTAATGAAGCAAAAGACCAAGAAGAGTACACTATTATGTAGATAAAGGTGCTTCTGACCCTCCCTTCTAAATTTAGAGCATGGAAGGAAAGAGGTATTTCTATCAGCTGCAACAGTAAGATATGAGATTGTGTATGGGCAAACTAATATGTGGGTATTGTAACGAACGTAATTTTCATAAAATGATGAAATGAGTCATATAAAAGCAAGTCCTCTGAAAATGAGTTAGATAATGTCTCATAAAATTTGATTAGAGTTATAGACTCCTAAAAATGATAATTTCATACTCAAAAAAAAAAATGGAGCTAGGATGGTGAAACAAATTGTGATGAAAACTAACAAAACGTAATGGCAGTTTCATAAATAAGTGTAACTTTTGGAAAAACACACAGGAAGGTTTTTTTAAATGCAAAATTTGACTTGCCCAGGGTTCTTAAAGGCCTTAAAAATCATGGGAAGCCCCAGGACTAGTAAAGCCCTTCTAGTGTACATTTTCCAACAGGTGGTAAGCCTAAACTTTGACAGATTGGTTCAAGAAGATTTTAACTTTAATTTGAGTGATTTCAAAGGTATTTTATTAAATTAGAAACCTAAATTTTATAATGAAAAAGATAATTCTCAAAAAGAAGGTAAAACGTAATTGAAATGAAATTACCATGACAGAAGGATGAAATTGAAATTTTTGGAAAAGTAAGTTTCTTGAATGTTCCATAAGCTTCTTATCTCTTTTCCTTCTCATATAGCACCACCCTCTTCTACCCAAAATATAGAAAAACAAGCCCTCTCTTAGGCGCACAAGAAGAGGAGAGAAAAAGGCAAGGAAGGTAGGTAAATCCATGGAATTTCATGCTCCTTTCTCTTCCAATTTTGTTTCTCTCCTTTCTTCCTCTCTTTCGATGGTTTATTTGAATGAATTAGTTTTGGTTTGAGTCTAGAACAAGGAGGATGAATTTGAATTGCTTGAGGAGGAACAAACCAAGAAGGAAAAACCTTGAATACATACTTGAATCCAAGGTAAATTCTTATCTATATTGCTTTCTCCTCTTGTCTCTCCTTGGTGTATGTTTTGGCCCTAAATAGAACCATATGAGGGGCAGGTTTTTTGTTAAAAAACAAGATAAGAACTAGGGTTTTAGACCATGAGGAAGAGGAATATGACAAGAAATTCTAAGATAAACTCTTAGAAATCAAGATTGAAAAGTATGATGTTCTTTAGGTTTTGAAAAATCTGATTTTGTGTGAGTAATTCCTTAGCTATTTAAGTATTTCCTTGAGCTCCTAAGACTTCTGGAAATCCTCCCAAGTGGCTCTCCTATCAAGGAAAAATCAAGAACTCCATGAACCTCCATTATGGTGCATATTTTGGTAAAGCTAGGTTCATTAGGCTAGGGAGTATTTTAATTTGTTCTAACCTTGGTTTGAGACTTCATATGATATTAGAAGATGATTGAAACCATTGGGAAAAATTTAGGAGCCATGGATTAGAAGATGGGACAATGGTGTCCATAATAGTGCTTTATAAAGTAACTTAATTATAAGCTTGTGTAAATGATTGTGTGAGGGTTCCAAAGACTTTGAATAAGGCCAAGAGGCCTAGAAATGGAAAGAGATGGGAGCCTAAAGTTTAAATTGTAGAGTTTACTTCAATAGGCCATTTATGGAACCATTATGCCACTTTTGGAACCAAGTGTGTTCAAAAGTGAGTTTTGTATCTTGGCTTGCTTTAAATGTGTAACATCATACCATATACTTTCAACCATTATACTCTCCCATTCATAGAGATTTACACATATTCTTAGAGAATAGGTCAAGAAAATCACCATTTAAGTGCACTTTTATTACGTACATCGGGGTCAAAATTTACAAATTCGCATTACATGAGTCCCATGGATTACCTAAAAACATTCCCTATTCATTTAGCATTGGCAAAAATAATAAAAAACTTAAATTATCAAGCAAGCCACGGTTTTCAAATCAAAAACCTAAAAAATCCTTTTATGCATCATGGATTGTACAGTGGTAGATTTAAGGAAAACTTTGAAAATTCATAACTAAATGTAGAAAAATTAAAATTTATCATACCATATCTTTATAGAAAGCTCTAAGTGTTAACTTTATGTTAAAAATAAAGGCACAAAGGTTTGACTACCCACTGATGCTGATATAAGTTTCTGATATAAGTTTTAAAAATGTCTAATTAATTTTAGAAAAATCTAATCTATACAAATGATACCAATCCAGAAAGATATGTACTAGAGGAAAAAAATCATTCTACACCATTCCAAGTTCGTTCAGACTATGAAAACTAATCAAATAGTGCTTCGGGTTTGATTGTGCTCCTGATACAAGATAGCCACTTCAAAAATTCATATCTCCCTCTCTAGACAGCCAAATGGGGTGATTCCAATTGGCACAGGTCATTGGCAAGGTTTATTTCTATTTATAAAATTTTATGACAATTAGACATCATTTGCCCCATGTTTGACATAGATTCATTTTCGGACCAAAGTTACATTACAGTGACCAAATCCAGAAAAATTTCCAACTTCAAAAATTCATCAAATATTTTGTAGACCTCCAAATATTACTCACTTTAGCTTGCCAAAAATCTCTCAATACAACCTAGATGCATGCCAAGTTTCAGACCAAGAAAAGCTCATTTGAACAGATTTTGACATAAGATTACATATTTGCCATTTTTGGCCTCTAAAAGGGTCATAATGGATTCACATTAGCTTCTAAGACTCCCAAGGCCACTTGAGCATGTGGGAAAGCACAAGGACGGACCTCTAAACATGTCTAAAGGGTTAATTAACCCAGATTTCACAAATTCACTCTCCCACTCCAAGCTATATACAAGAACATATATGATCCACTCTTGCCATTCAATGCCATAAACTTGCTATTTTATTCAAGTGGTACTAATTCTCACATATACATCAAGTATTTGTAAAATTACATATGTTCCAAGAGTCTTACATAACATACATCTTAAGCCATCAAACTAGTTACAAAGTGGACAATTATCGCACTCCCTCCTCCAAGCTTAGTGGCTTCCATTCCTTAATTCATTTGATCCACCTAGAGATATATAAGGTAATGGGGAGGAAAAAGTGGGATTCTAGGAATCCCAATGGCTCATCTCCCTTTCCAACACACATACTTGATGCAAGTTTGAAGTCTAGATGCATGTATGCCAACATGAAATTCTCAATCATACATAAAGCATTCTCTTCATTCATAAGGACATAGATAACATACATACACTTGCCAAAGCATTAATTTAGCCTTACCCACTCTCTTTAGGACTTTTGGACTTGCCTCACCCATTTTCAAGGGACTTTTGACTAAGTCTCACTCTTGCTAGAGACTTTTGGCATTATCTCACCTAACCTAGGGACTCTTGGCTTCACCAAGCTCAAGCAAACCAAAGGTATTCATTAAAGCATCATTTCAATACATAAGTAAAGTATCAAGATACCATGGCATGTGAATGCTTGCTAGAAACATATTTCATGACTTTAAACATACACACACACATTCACGACAAGAAAAACACTTAAGCATGCATGAAAGAAGGAGAGAGCTACCTTGTTATCTATGCAAGCTTCACTTTGCCTTACTCTTTCCTTTTTTCAGTTCCATAAGAACACTTAGGTGGGGTTAGTTTCCTTAGCCTAAACATCATGAGTAACACTCAATTATATTCTTGAAGCAAGCCAAAGCCTTTAATTTACTCTTAAGAGCATACTTGGTTCCATAAGTCACATAATGGCTCCATAAATAGCCTATTGAAGCAACCATCATGATTCAAATTCTTGGCTCCATTCTCTTCTCATTTCTAGGCCTCTTAACCTCATTTAAGATCATTGGAACCATTACATATTCATTTATAGGCATAAGTTGCTTTATAAGGTCACATTATGGAAGCCATTGTCTCATCTCCCAATCCATGGCTTCAAGATTTTTCCTAAGGGTTCCTCCCACCTTCTACCATCATAAGAAGTTCCAAACCAAGGTTAGAATAAATTAAAACACTCCCTAGCCCTTCCACTTGTCCTAAGTTAACATTATGGAAGCATTTGAGGTTCAAGTGGTTTCCAATTTTTCCTTGATAGGAGAGCCACTTGGGAGGCTTCTTAGAGGTCTTAGAAGCTCAATCAAACACTCACACATGCAAAGGAACTCCTACATCAAATCAATTTTTGCAAGGTATTCAAGAGCTCTACACTTTTCTAACTTTGGAATCCCTTGATTATTCTTGCAATTTCTTGGCATATTCCAAGTTTCCACACTCCAATTTCATGGTTTCTTATTAGTTCTAGGTCAGAACTTTCCTCCCCTAGATGGTTCTATTCTTAGGCATTACACACACAAGGAAGAGCAAGAAGGAAGAAGCAACAAAAATCAAGAAATTACCTTGGATTCAACCCTCTTTTAAGAATGTTTCTTCTTGCCTTAGCTTCCTCTTTGGATTCCTCACTTCTCCCCTCTAGTTCAAGGCCAAAATAGAACCATTTTATGTAACACTCCGAAATTAATTAAAGTGTTAATAATGTATTTGGACTAATTAAGAATAATTATCATGAAATAATTGGGTAAGCTTTATGCATGAAAATTTATAGAGAAATAAGTCATTAATATAGGTTTAAGATTTCATTTGGGTTAAAGTTTAATTGGGGCCCAAAATTTAATTTGAATAAACTATGGATAAGGATTTATAGAAGCCCAATAATTTTGAGTGTAAGTCTAACTTCTTATTATGAAACTTGGGCCAAAAGAGATTGCCTAGCAATGGCCTAATCTGATTTAGTAGAATAGGGGTCCAAGACCCAATTTATGTAAGTTAGCCCAATGCACATTATACAGGCCCAAATTAGATTGGCTCTTGAAATTTGGCCTGACCCAACTACAACTCTGAAGCCCAACTCATGAGATTCAACCTAACTAACACCAACCTTTGAACCCACCTAAATTTAGGCCTTAAGGTCAGCATACTTCACTTAAACTCAAAGTGTTTTGCAGCCCACCTCACCAAACAAAGGCCCAATAAGCACATATCTGAACCTAAGTAGATTTTGGGCTTTAAGGTTAGCCCAAACTCATCTAAAACTCTAACTTACTCAGCCCCTTACCCTCTATTCTACAAACCAACTTAATCTTAGGCAAAGGAGAACTCCATTTTTGCATAGGAAGAGAGGAGGCTAGGGTTTTCTACATTCCTCCACCATTTCTCACTTCTAGAGGAAGATTTGGCCAAGGTAATCTATATAAAACATGTCCTTCTCATTCTCCTCTTCATTTTAGTCTAATTAGTTTCTGGTTTTGAGCATTTTCATCTTCTTCTCAAATCTGAAACTTGTTGTTTGGTGCTTCTATGGTGGATTTTCGGAGGTTGAGGCTATGTGTATTGTTAAGTGAGTATCTCCTTCCCATTTTGATGCATTTTTTGTTAGTTTGAGACCACTATAGCTGACATATGATATGGGCTTTGGTTTCATGTGAAATTATCCAGAAATTGGAGTGAACTATGATAGTTTCTGGTGTGGGAAAGTTGGAACCCAAAATTAAATCCCTTAGTAATTAGGTGAGTAACCTCTAGGCTGTCATTAGCAATTTAACTAGTTGGATATCTGATTTGTTAATTAGAAAGGATGATAATTATGCTTGTTATAGGCTTTATGTGCATTTGGATTATTATGGTAGCTAGGGGAAGAGTAATTGGCTTCATTAGGGTAACTAGGGTTATTTTCCTAATTTCATATATATGCTCATGTTAATCTGTTATTTGTTGCATATGTTTGATTTTGAAATACTAAATGATTAGTTGACTACTTAAATTGTTATTATAATTGGACCTTATGAGTACATGTGGAGCTGTGGTGCGGCTGCCACCCATGCATATGCTTTGATCAAGCACTAGGTTATGATCAAACCCCAGATGCACTGAGCCCTAGTTGTGCTCATTATGGAGTAGGTGCTGTGGACGGACCTCTCCCAGTGTTATTGGCCATTAACATGTTATGTATTGCTGCTGGTATGGGACAGTAGTCGTTGGTAGTTTAACTAGTTCATTTGCAAATTGAATTGATGATTCTAGTATTGATGACATGAAATTACATTAGATTGATTAACTTGTACATATATATAGAAACTGCCATTTTGTTACTGAGATTGTATATCGCACCCCATTGTAGGCTAACATTTTCAAGGACCAGACCTCTTAGTGGCAAGAAGAAAATTAACGAGAGCTTATTAAATGGTTTGGTAGTACATAGGTTCTGAAATCTTGACAAATTATATTGTAACCAGATTACAAGTTTCGTATCATTGCTGCATTGCATCATGAATTACCAAGTGTAGGAGTTGTATTTTGTTAACATAGAATATAACCATTGAGAAATAGGCTCTATGTTAGTTGTTAATGGATGTATGAACTTTGACACTTATTTTGGCTTATGAATCTATGATATAACTGACTATTTGAGTAATGTAATCCTATGATATGCTGATTATAGACTTCACTATTGATGCATGAAATACCCAATGAAAGTATGATTGAATGACCATTGTGGGAAATTTATAAATTTGCTGACGTAAAACCCATAGATGAGTAGGGAAATCCACATTTAAATGCTAGATGGGTAATGTTACAATGGCTAGGGTAAATCAACTAGATTAATGCTATTAGAACCTCATAACAAGTGGGAGAGTGGCCCTAGAGAGTTCCTAGATAGAGAGTAGAGAGTATGAGGCAAGGTCTTAAGAGTAAGAGGATCCAAAGGCATTTGGCCACGGCCAAAACATTGTTAGCCTTGACCAATAATGGCGAAATTGCCCAAGGAGAGTACTAGAGAGCAATTCGCCGTGGCGAAATGTGCAATTGGCCTCGGCGAAATGGGAGAGGCAAAACTGGGAGTCATTAAGAGAGTAATTTGTCGCAGCTAAATAGGAATAGACCATGGTGAAAGGAGGTATTGGCCGCAGCCAATAGTGAGAGGCAAGCAAGGAAAGTTCCAGGAGGCTTCCTCACCGCAGCAAAATCAGTAACGAAGTAAAGGATGAAACCTAGAGGAATTAGTCGTGGCTAAATGAAAATTGGCCGTGGTAAACATCCTGAAACCCTTATATTGGCTAGGAAATCTTGGTTTTGCATATGGTAACCTCAAGGGATGATTTATAAATAGTGATAGAAGATTCATGTGAGTTGAAATTGATAGGTAATAGGATCAAGGCTTATAAATGAATGTTTGTTCTCCCTGATATACGTAATTGTTGGTAATTATATGGTTGATGACTCTAATAACATTAAGGTTCAAATTTCCCCACATTCCCATAATGTAATTAGTCTTAATGTCATGTAACCCTGGTTTATAGTTATTAATCACGCATTTAACCTTTATTATAATGAGTAGAAGTTAGGGTTGTCACAGTTGGTATCAGAGCAATGGTTCAAGACAATTGTTCTAATTTAAATTCTATAGCTAGAAGCTTAGCAATCATGATGCATATTTGGCACGGTATTAGCTCATGAGAATAGCTAATTAGGCAAACATATAATTGATGTGCTTTATATGCTGGAAGGAAGTATAGAGGAATGATGATATGAGGCTTGTAATACTTGATTAAAATAACTGTTTCTTGAATTTTATTTAAAACATCACCTATCACAATAAGTATACCTCAGAGAATAATAGAGTTTAGTTAGATTTTACCTCATAACACTTTAATAATACTAATTTTGAGACTTAAGGTTGTTAATGCCAATGAAAAGACTAGAATTTTTCCCTTCTTTTCTTTAGAGATTGGGCTACTGGTCTCAGTCTAGATAAATAACTGGTTGAGGCTTGTTACCAACTGGCTACGTAATAGATGCACCAGTCACCAGCTGTGACGCACCAGTTGACTAAATGAATGAGACCAAGTAACTGATAAGGATTATGAACAAAGCTACTAATAGTGTTTATGATTAATTGACCGCTATTTATTAAGCAAGTCAATTGGGTATGGCCAACCAGTTGACTGGCCCATCGAAGTAGTCAACTGATCATAACAAGAGTAGCAAATCTTTACCTAAGTGAAATTCTAAGCTTTTCAAGGGCCATCTAGAGTGATGTTGAGAACTGAAAAGGTAATGGTACAGAGTAAAATACTTAACTTGCTATAAGAATCTTATGGAAGGGTAAGATGTAAACCTTACTTGCAATCAGGAAAATGATAATGGAACTAATGTGTAATAAATAAGTGTGATTGACTGAATATATGAAGTGATGTACAATCTATACTGAGTTAGAACTATGTAGACTTCGAAAGGCCCCTAAGGTTGAAGCTTTATAGGTAAAGAGGTCTTAACCCACTTGCTTGATCTCAATTAATAAAGAATACAATTACTCGATCCTAGCTACCGCAATTTTAGGCCTAATGAATATGGGCGATAAGAGTTAAAGAACATTTCAAATCATTTTATTCAAGCTATTGGAGTGAGTAAGCCATCTTTAGTTAACGATGATAATAAAGAGGGCAAGAAACCCTTAAGATTGTCAAATCCATTTCTAAATGTGTATAATGACCTTAAAGCAAAAGATTAAGGGAGATGATGTTCTGGAAGGAATCTTGAGAGCTTTGAGGCTCCTCTCTTAGTGTCCTATGGCAAAAGAGAGAGATTATGATAAGAGGAAAAATAACCCTTTAATGTGATAAGGGTGAGGTGCACCGGCATGGGGTGTTTGTGCATGTTGTCTCTTGTGTAATTTAGTTTACTTATATTATGTGTTGACATGCATTTGGGTGGTGGTTAAAGGCACTTTACGTGCATGATACACTTAAGGAGTGTAAGGTAAGATTCTACAGCACTCTGGTGCTAGAGGCACATGGGACGTGCTTATTCATCGGCACTTCGGTGCTAAGGGCAAGCGGGGTATGTCACTTATTATGTGATTTAATAAACTTCGACCACCGAATTGGCGTCAAACTAGACTAAGTAGACTTTTTACCTTGAGGGTAAAGAGGAGAACTTGATACTAAGGATCCACCCAAAGAGAGAATAAAATTGTACCTCTGTGAGTACAAGTGGTTGAGATGTAGTCATCACAGGGTGATGAGCATGTGTACGGGCACAGAAAAGCATTGCTTGCAAATGTTGAAGGTAAAGTCTGATTTTGCCAACAATAATCTTATTGTTATGTATCACGTGTGGCGTGATTAAAGGAGTAGAGACAACATTGGAAATTTGAGATGGACTAATACTTACGATAGTAGTAAACCCTAATATTGAAAAAGGATTCCCTAATCTAGAATAATAACCTGGGGAAAATGAATGAGAGGTGGCAGCAATGCAATTAACTTATGTTATTACAATAAAACCTCAGTACTATGACTGACAAGGAAGGGTGAAACACTAGTGGTAAATAATACTTAAGTTATCTCACTGGGAATTCCTACTCTATCTGTTGATAATTAGGGAATGCTTGATAATGAAAAGACTCACTAAGTCTTCTTATTATGTTAATTTAACTCCTAATAGTCAGGCATGAAATTAAGGCCTAAAAAAATAATTTAGGGGAGTGAAAGGGTTAGTTATGGTTGGCATAGGCCATTATGTGAGGACGGAAACTATTATACCATCTCATATTATATGCTATAACGTATAGTCAAAAGACCTTGTATTTGTTGTCAGAAAACCTTATTGACAAGGTCTCGAATTTATATTAATAAATACAAGATCTTGTTGATAGAATCTTAAACCCTGTTGACAGGATATTATTTTATTACTCTTTGAGGAATTATTATGAATTTCCAAACTAGAAAAAAAAGGGATAAAAAGTATGCTAATTGAAGAATAACTATACTTGTATGAAAATATCTTAGTTGGGGGTAGAAGATACGAAAGCGCAGTCCTTTAGGACTATATAATGGCATAAAAATGAAGGAGATGTCCAGTTGATTTCAAACAAGTATAAATGCCATTTAGTTAACTACTAATGCTTGTAGTAACTAGGAACTAAGTTGAAACACTTAAATCTATTGAACATGGTAGTCTTTAGAGTCACATGTATGTAAATATGGTAATGCCTTTGCAAGTGAAAAAAAAAAAGGGAAAACAAGGAAAAGAAAGAGAGGGAAGAGGGAAGAGGTCTATTAAGGATTTTCTTATGTTGGTTACCCCTGAGAGGGGTGATCAGGTTGTCTATATTGACCATTATTAAGAGCCAAAAAAAAATTCTTAATGTTGTGGGCAAGCAATGGAAATTATGTTATCTAATAAACCACTCACTGAAATTATGACTTGTAAGATTTAAAGAAACTCATTCCTAAGTCATGAAGGATTATCTCGATGCTCTGGACAAGTTAATCTCACCCTTAGGATCAGGTCTTATTAGAAAATATAATCCATACCTAGAATATCATGTTTATTTTCACCTAACAGATTATGTTTGATTTCGACTATGTAGAAGGTGAACCTAAAGTGTTTGGGTGCCTTCAAGAGATTAGTGGTGAAATCAGACTCATATTAGTTTTAACCCGTGGGAATCTTGACAAACGAGAAGGAGTAATCTCAGGTACTAATTAAGCAAAAAGGGGAATTCTACACGTCCAATGGAAATAATGAACCTTCTACTAACGGACAATAAATGAGGATAATGTGTGCAATAATTTATGAGATAGTTGAATGTAAAACTTGAAAACTTAGACTAGATGTGAAGTCCCACATCGGGTAAGAGATCTGGGGCATGAGTGCATATAAGCGGGGGAGTCCCTCCCCCCACCGAGCGCGCTTTTGGGGGAAACCCCAAGGGACAAAAAGCCCGTTGAACCGTGAAGGAGGCGAAGCCAGAAGCGGGAAGGCTGGGTAACAATACTCGGTGGAGCTGCTGTATGTCACAAATGGTATCAGAGCGACCTGCTCGAGTGTGCAACCCGAGGACGGGTTGGCCCCAAAAGGGGGGTGGATTGTGAAGTCCCACATCGGGTAGGAGATCTGGGGCATGAGTGCATATAAGCGGGGGAGTCCCTCCCCCCACCGAGCGCGCTTTTGGGGGAAACCCCAAGGGACAAAAAGCCCGTTGAACCGTGAAGGAGGCGAAGCCAGAAGCGGGAAGGCTGGGTAACAAAAGCTGCTGTATGTCACAAATGGTATCAGAGCGACCTGCTCGAGTGTGCAACCCGAGGACGGGTTGGAAAGGGGGGTGGATTGTGAAGTCCCACATCGGGTAGGAGATCTGGGGCATGAGTGCATATAAGCGGGGGAGTCCCTCCCCCCACCGAGCGCGCTTTTGGGGGAAACCCCAAGGGACAAAAAGCCCGTTGAACCGTGAAGGAGGCGAAGCCAGAAGCGGGAAGGCTGGGTAACAATACTCGGTGGAGCTGCTGTATGTCACACTAGATGACCCTGTAAAAGGAAAAACCCATTTCAATTAAGAAGGTTGGACTAAAGAAATGTAAGGGTAATCTAAGTAAAGGACAAATGGAATTTCATAATGAAATAAGGTCACTTACCTATGCTGCTATTAGTGGAATAGATACTAAAACAACTGACTAAGTGAAATTCTTTGTAGTTCTTGGTATCAACTATTAAGGAGAGTTAAGCTAAAGTATCTAGGAGTTATCTCTTAAATGGATTAAGAGTTAAGAAGGAAAGGAAGTTAACAAGAACATTTAATGATCAACTATTGGAACGATAACAAAAAATGAAAGAGGAGAGAAAGAAGAAGAAAAAAAAAAGAGGGGAGAAAAATATAAAATAGAACTAAATAAAAAGCTATGAAGGGAGAGAAAATTGAGATTTATTTGAGCTAGGTGCCTAGAGCTTGCTATAAGATGATCAAGTGTGGCTTGGTCAGGATCTCTCTAGTTGTGGACAAAGAAAGAATATGGAATATTCAGGTTGGTATGTCATTTGACGTAGGTTAATTAGAGGGAATAGAATTGTGGTTATTAAGTGAAGTGGTAACATGACAAGAACACCCTCCCCAGGAAAGTAGTAAGAAGGGACTAGTCTCTGGTAAGACTATCTGAGTTATCAAGGAGGAGGTTATGAGGATGAATTGTCTAACATCAATTAGGTAAGGTATGACTAATTTTGAGGATAAAATTTCTAAAAGGAAGGAAGAATGTAACACCCTAAAATTAATTAAAGTGTTAATAATGTATTTGGACTAATTAAGCATAATTATCATAAAAATAATTAGGTAAGCTTTATGAATGAAAATTTATAGAGAAATAAATTATTAATATAGGTTTAAGATTTCATTTGTGTTAAAGCTTAATTGGGGCCCAAAATTTAATTTGAATAAGTCATAGATAAGGATTTATAGAGGTCTAATAATTTTGGGTGTAAGCCCAACTCCTTATTATGAAACTTGGGCCAAAAGAGATTGCCTAGCAATGGCCCAATTTGATTTAGTAGAATAGAGGCCCAAGACCCAATTTATGTAAGTTGGCCCAACACACATTATGCAGGCCCAAATTAGATTGGCTCTTAAGATTTGGCCTGACCCAACTACAACTCTGAAGCCCAACTCATAAGATTCAACCCAACTAACACCAACCTTTGAACCCACCAGAATTTGGGCCTTAAGGTCAGCATACTTCACTTAAACTCAAAGTGTTCTACAGCCCACCTCACTAAACAAAGGCCCAATAAGCACATATCTAAACCTAAGTGGATTTTGGGCTTTAGGGTTGGCCTAAACCCATTTAAAACCCTAACTTACTCAACCCCTTACCCTCTATTTTGCAGACTAACTAAATCTTAAGCAAAGGAGAACTTTATTTTCGCATAGGAAGAGAGAAGGCTAGGGTTTTCTGCATTCTTCTTCATTTTGGTCTAATTAGTTTCTGGTTTTAAGCATTTTCATCTTCTTCTCAAATATGAAACTTGTTGTTTGGTGTTTCCATGGTAGATTTTCAAAGGTTGAGACTATAAGTGTTGTTAAGTGAGTATCTTCTTCCCATTTTGATGCATTTTTTGTTAGTTTGAGACCACTATAGTAGACCTATGATATGGGCTTTGGTTTCATGTGAAATTACCAAGAAATTGGAGTGAACTATAGCAGTTTTTGGTGTGGGAATATTGGAACCCAAAATTAAATCCCTTGATAATTGGGTGAGTAATCTCTAGGCTGTCATTAACAGTTTAACTTTTTGGATATCTGATTTGTTGATTAAAAATGATGATAATTATACTTGTTATAGGCTTGATGTGCATTTGGATTATTATGGTAGCTAGGGCAAGAGTAATTTGCTTCATTGAAGAAACTGGGTTATTTTCCTAATTCTATGTATATGCTCATGTTAATCTGCTATTTGTTACACATGCTTGATTTTGAAATGCTAAATAATTGGTTGACTACTTGAATTGTTATTTTGATTGGACCTTGTGAGTCCATGGTGGAGCTGTGGTGCAGCTGTTATCCATGCATGTGCTTCGATAGAGCATCAGGTTATGATCAGATCCCAGATGCACTGAACCCTGGTTGTGCTCATTATGGAGTAGGTGCTGTGGACAGACCTCTCCCGGTATTATTGGCCATTAACATGTTATGTATTACTGCTGGTATGGGACTGTAGTCGTTGGTAGTTCTACTAGTTCATTTGCAAATTGAATTGATAATTCTAGTATTGATGACATGAAATTGCATTAGATTGATTAACTTGTATATGTATATGAAAATTGCCCTTTTGTTATTGAGATTGTATATCTCACCCTGTTGTGGGCTATTATTTTCAGGGACTGGACCTCTTAGTGGCAAGGAGAAAAGAAACAAGAGCTTATTAAATTGTTTGGTAGCACATAAGTTCTGAAACCTTGACAAATTGTATTGTAACCAGATTATAAGTTCAGTATCACTGCTGCATTGCATCATGAATTGCCATGTGTAGGAGTTGTATTTTGTTAACATAGAATGTAACCATTGAGAAATAGGCTCCATGTTAATTGTTGATGGATGTATGAACTTTGACACTTATTTTGGCTTGTGAATCTAAGATATAACTGACTATTTGAGTAATGTAATCCCATAATATGTTGATTATAGACTTGACTATTGATGCATAAAATACCCAATGAAAGTATGATTGAATGACCATTGTAAGAAATTTATAAATTTACTAACGTAAAACCCATGGATGAGTAGGGAAATCCACATTTAAATGCTAGATGTGTAATGTTACGATGGCTAAGGTAAATTAACTAGATAAATGCTATCAGAACCTCATAACAAGTGGGAGAGTGGCCCTAGAGAGTCCTTAAATAGAGAGTAGAGAGTATGAGGCAAGGTCTTAAGAGTAGGAGGATCCAAAGGCATTTGGCCGCGGCCAAAACATTGTTAGCCACGGCCAATAGTGGCGAAATTGGCCAGGGAGAGTACTAGAGAGCAATTCGCCACGGCGAAATGTGTAATTGGCTGCGACAAAATGGGAAAGGCAAACTTGGGAGTCGTCCAGAGGGTAATTCACCGCAGCTAAATGGGAATTGGCTGCGGTAAATTTTATGAAAATGAGCCAGGATTCCAGAGAGGAATTGGCCGCAGCAAAAGAAGGTATTGGCAGCGGCCAATAGTGAGAGGCAAGCAAAGTAGGTTCCAAGAGGCTTCCTCGCCACAGCGCCATGTAGGTTGGCCACAGCGAAGGTCTAACTCACTGCAATGAAATCACTAATGAAGTAAGGGATGAAACCGAGAGGAATTGGCCGCGGCTAAGGGGAAATTGGCCGTGGTGAACATCCTGAAACCCTTATATTAGCTAGGAAATCTTGGTTTTTCATATGGTAACCTCAAGGGATGATTTATAAATAGTGATAGAAGATTCATGTGAGTTGAAATTGATAGGTAATAGGATTAAGGCTTATAAATGAATGTTTGTTCTCCTTGATATACGTAAGTGTTGGTAATTATATGGTTAATGACTCTAATAACATTAAGGTTCAAATTTTCCCACATTCCCATAATGTAATTAGTCTTAATGTCATGTTACCCTGGTTTATGGTTATTAATCATGCATTTAACCTTTATTATAATGAGTAAAAGTTAGGATCATCACATTTCACTTACCAAAAATATGCAAAGATGAAGCAAAGAGAGGAGAGAAAGGTTTCAAGAAGAAAGACTATGAAAATCCTTAAATTTTTCTACCTTTTGTTAGCCTTTTCTTTCTCCTCTTGAGCTCTCTTGGTGCATCTCTCTCCCTTAGTCTCATGCTCTATTTTGGGCAGCAAGAAGGTATGTTAATCAGAGGCTAAAAGAAGCGTGCTTTAAGAAGGTAAGGAGTTAACTTTATGCACTTTTCTATTTTGTATTTTAGTCCATATTCTTTACTCTTATCATTTTAGCACAAATCAACTCCTTTTTGAAATTCATATTTTCTATCATGTTCCTTAGGCTCTTAATCATAAGAATTGCCTTTGGAATCACTCAAAAAGGATTTGAAAACCTTGAAAAGCTCAAAATTTCCTTTTAAAAAGCCCTCCTATGAGTTTTTCAAATTTTTCAAAAATTACAAAAATGCCCTTACTTTCTTTGGTAAATTTTCTGAGGTTTTCTGGCTTTGGTTTTTGGGCATCTTAAATCTCAACTCCTCATTTTCTAATATTTAAAATTTTATCATAATTTTATTTGGCCACAAATCTTTTTATTTCAGGAACTTTCTTTTATATCTAGTATATTTCTGACGTTTACATAGAAACTGAACATCACGTTTCTCATGTTTATAGAGAGACCAGATGTTATATGTAATTATGTATTGTTTATGATGTTTAGGCCAAGAGAACATATACCCACCTAGGTACATTTGTGAGGCTGAAAAGATGGAAGGATAAAACAAAATAAGCTTGCATAAATTCAAGGTACCTCTCCACTTTATTCTCCTTGCATTCTTGTGTGCATATGTATACCTTTATGTGCTTGTGTGGGCTCTTGTGATTTGAGAATATGCCACTTGATGTCTTGAAATTATGTTGGTACCAATGTACTACCTTGAATATCATTGATTGTGGAAATAGCTCATAAGGGTGAGGTGATGCCAAAAGTCCCTTAATAAAGGTGAGGAGATGCCAAAAGTCTTATGGCGTGAGTAAGACAAGGCCAAAAGTCTCTTGGAAGGGTGAAGCCAAGTCAAAAGTCCTTAAGTCAAGAGTGAGGAAAATCCAAAAGTCTTAGAAATAGGGTAAGGCAAAACCAAAAGTCCCTAGAGTATGTTCTTGGCTTGAATGTGAATAAGTAGTATGAAAATTGTGACTTTGCATACTTTATGGTTGCCAAACCTTCCATACATATGCTTTAATGTGTATATGCCTTGAAAATGTGTGTGAATGGATGTGTGAGCTATTGAGATCTAAGGAATCTCACTCCCCTTCCCCCTTCCATCTTAATATATCTTAGTGGCTCCCAAGATACAAGAAAAGCAAGCCAAGAACCTTGAAGAGTTACAATTAGAATATTTTGTTGTTCTCTTTATGCATAAATGTCAAAATGAACTTGTACAAGTTAATTTTGGACCTTAATCAAATATAATATGATGTATGAATGTTATGTAGCCCATGTGTGATATTAAATCAATGCAAATATGGAATCTGACTTCTTAAATGGTTTATGTGTGTAGTGCATTAATGGATATGGGATAGCCAAATTAAGATATATGAGGTTTGGGACCACTTAGGTAGTCCATCCAAGTCATAATTGTGCTTTTAAACTTACCCCAGAGGCATCAAACCATTGAAGAAGCCATTTGGACAAACTTGACACCTTATGGAAGTCATAATTGACTATTTTGTGAGGCTATATCACTTTCTATCCAAATGAGCTCTTCTTGGTCTAAAATTTGGCATGCATCTAGATCTTGTTAAGAGTTTTTTGGAAAGCTAAAGTGGGTATTATCTAAAGTTCCATAGAATATTTAGTGAATTTTTGAATTTGACAAATTTTTCTGATTTTGGTCAGTACACTATTTATTTGGTCCAAAATTATTTCTCTATCATTATTGGGGCAAACGATGTCCAATTGTCACAAACTTTTACAGTAAGAAACTAGACCTTCACAGTGACTTGAATGAATTAGAACTACCTCATTTAGATGTCTAGAAAGGGAGATATGAATTTTTGGAGTTGCTATTCTATTCTAGGTGCACCTCCAGACCCATGTTATTGTGTGATTTTTAGCATATGAATGCTCTAAGATTGGTCAGGAACTATTTTTCCCCTCTAGTTAACATCTGTAACTTTTTAAATTGGTATAGATTGCATGGATTGGATTTTTTAAAATTAATTATGAATTTCCAAAGTTTATATCAGTAAGCTATTTTAGATTTCTAAATAGTTTGACCTCCCTACCTTTTCTATTATCAAACATGATCTAGATGAGATTTTCATGGCTGGGACTTATTTTTAATGAAGTTAACACCCAAAGCTTTTCCAAAAACTATGGTTTGCTTGATTTTAAATTTTCTAGAATTAGTTATGATTTTTCAAAGTTGCCTCAAATTCTACTATCCTAGAACCCGAGCCAAAATTTGATTATTTGGGATTTTTAATCCTTGATTCGTGGTTTATGCTAAGTTTTAAGAATTTTATGATTTGTATGAATGGAAAATAATTAGAAAATGTTGTTGGTGAACTCATAGGACCCAGAGATGCGAAATGAAAAATTTATCCACTATATAATGCAATTTAATACATTATTTTAATGTATTTTCTTAGGATTTCTATGATGAATTGTATAATTCCACTTGCAAGAAAGGGATCAATGTTAAAATAATATAGTATTACAGGTTTGATTAGAAGTATAGAGCCTTTGAAGTCAATGAAACTAATGAACATGTTCTCTCTCATAGAGCAAACCTTAACCATGCTTACCAGAAATACTCACGGATACTAGAAAAACCCACTTGCTTGAGTTGACTAGTTATGACTTTATTAGCCCTCCGCTAAAATATCCCTTTTCATATGATGAGCTCATTAATGCTCTACAAATGTTGTCCATTTTAATGGATAGAGTTGCGAGGATAGTAACCAGTGTACGTAGTAGACACTGGATGACTAAATGGCCTTAAAGATAATTTAAAATCAAAACTAGCACTTAGGGCAAAGTATGACATCAAGGATGAATGGCATTAGTAGAACATAATTACTGATGAGTTTTAGAACCATTACTACTAAGTTTAGAGGTATTACTACTGAATTTAAGAAAATTTACTATTAAGTTTTGGGAACCGTGTTTTATTATTGAGTTTTAAATACATTACTATCAAGTTTAGGTTTATTACTACAAGATTTAAGAAAATTTACCACTATGTTTAGAGAACTTATATAGTGTATTTATTATTGAGTTTTAGAACCATTACTACAAGATTTAGGGATGTCACAACTATATTTAAGAAAATTTATCACTAGGTTTTAGGGACCTTACTTTACTATTAAATTTTAGGTGCATTACTACCAAGTGTAGTCTATTACTATTGGATTTAGTGAAATTTACCACTATCTTTAGAGATCTTGTAGAGTACACTTACTATTGAATTTTATGACTATTACTACTAAGTTTAAGGATGTCATTACTAAATTTAATAAAATTTACTACCATGTTTAGAGACCTTGCAAAATATAATTACTATTGAGTTTTAGGAACCTACTAGGTTTAGGGATGTTACTAATGGATTTTAGAAAATTTACTACCATGTGTTAGAGTCCTTGTAGTAATTGAGTTTATGAATTGTAATTACCAAGTTTAGACATTATTTATTAGATTTTAAGAAAATTTACTATTATGTGTGTATACCATTACTAGCCATTTTTAGAGGAAAATTACTATGTAGAAGGGTAGTTACCATTACTTACATGAAAGTTGTAATACCTTAAGCCCCTAAGATATCTTTTCCATAAATAAGCTTCACATATGTGATATTTATAAGAAAGTAATAAAATAATGTAATATTTTTGTTTGTACTTTAAAAATTCAAATTTTGCTTTATGGATCCCATGAACTCCCCAATATCATCTCCTAATCACATTCCATCTAAACAAGTCATAACCATTGCAAAATATCCTATACAATTCAGTTTAGGAGCCACACATAAAAAAAAATGGAGTTTTTGCCAAGGGTCCAAAATTCAAGTTTCTATCACCAAATTTAAAAAATTATAATTAATTTTAAAAAAATAAAAATCAAGCAAATGATAGCTTTTAAAAAATATCTAGATGTCAAATATAAGCTAAAAATCATTCTAGGCCATTAAAACCTAGCTGAAGCACGTTTGACAATAGAAAAACACAAATATCCGGTTGCCCAGGTTTACTATCACAAGTTACTAATATAAAATTCAAAAATTCATAACTAATTTTATAAAAATAAAAACCTAGAAAACCATACTATTCTAGAAATCTATGGATATTAAATGTATGGGAAAAATAAGTTTAGACCATGTTAAGCTGGTTTCGGAACAGAATTATAATGAAATAGTACACAAGGTCGGATAGCATTACTGGTTCTTATGCAAAACTTCAAATTTTCATTTCTCTCTCTATAGATGTCCAAATTAGATTCTTCCAGTTGTTACAGATCACTATCAATATCTTGTTTCTCTATATAAAATTTTAGAACCATTGGACCTCATTTGGCCCTTAGATGACATGAAAACGAAATCTACTCAACTAAACAATGCCCAAACCAAAACCAACTTCTAAGCTGAACTTTGAAAAATAATAACAAAATTCTATAGACCTCTAAATAATTTGATTTCTAGACCAGAAAAAATATCTATATGAGATCTATATGTGTACAAAATCTTAGCTTCAAAATCGCTCATTTGGTCAAGTTAGGGTTTAGCTCACAAAATGGGACATTTTTTGTCCTAAAATGGTTCATTTAAGTGCCAAATGATTTTTCCCTTAAACCAAGACCACTTGGGCACATGGGAAAGCCTTAAAATAGTCCATTAAACTTGTATAAGGAGTCCAAATATCTATACATCATAAAACCACTGCCCCACTTATTCATATACACAAGTTCTGAAGGACACATTCATGCATCTCAATGTCAAAAACATCCATTCCCATTCATATGCTTTCAATTCCCATACATATATCATATTTTCATGTCTGTACATATATTTAAGTGGCTAAATATCATTTACAACATAGGGTTACATCATTTGCTCATAATATGGTTACAAAATATCTAGATAACATAATTCTTGGTCAATCTCTCCTTTTCAAGTGTGGTGGCTTCCATCTCTTAGCTCACTTGGTCTACCTAGATATGTTTAGGCAATGGAAAGGGAAAAGTGAGATTCTAGGAATCCCAATAGCTTTTAACCCTTTTAATCATACATAATAGCCATCCTTTCAAGCTAAAGGATGCATATATGAACATTTAGCTACTAATAATCATACATAGAATCATTTTCATATGCAAGAAATTTATACACATCATATGCTGGCCTTCAAAAATATTGGTTTAGTCTCACCCTTTTTCCTTAGAACTTTTGGACTTGCCTTACCCATTTTCAATGGACTTTTGACTAAGCCTCACTCTCCTTGAGACTTTTGGCTTTGTCTTACCCAATCTTAGGACTTTTGGCTCATCCTCACCTTTGCTAAGGGACTTTTGGCTTCACCAAGTTCATTCAAGCCAACCATCATTCATAAAACACATATTATGCACATAATGGTGCCATGGCATGTAAAACATTACTAGAAACATTTTTTATGGTAAAATCATACATACACACATCCAAAGACAAGAAAAAAACTAAGCATGCATGAGAAAAGCCCTGAATAAACCTCCTGTAATATCCTGTTAAACCTAGAAAGCTTCTGATCTCTATCATTGTCCTAGATCTCTCTTATTGTAAACTACCTTTAGCTTATGGGGATCTACTGTGACCCCTGCCTAGGAGATCACATGGCCTAGGAACTGAACCTTAGTGAGCCAAAACTTGTACTTACTAAGTTTAGTATGCAACTATTTTTCTCTCAAAGTTTTTAAGACTAATCTCAAGTGTTGCTCATGTTCTTCTCTGCTCTTTGAATAGATGAGAATGTCATCTATAAAGACCACTACAAACCTATCTAGGTATGGCCTAAACACCCTATTCATATAATCCATAAATACTATAAGTGCATTCGTCAACTTGAAGAGCATAACTAGAAACTCATAGTGCCCATACCTAGTCCTAAAGGTTGTCTTAGGGATATCCTCAGTCTTGATTCTGAGCTGGTAATACCATGACTTGAGATCTATCTTAAAGAACACTGACGCTCCCACTAGCTGGTCTAGGAGGTCATCTGTCCTAAGGAGAGTGTACTTGTTCTTAATGGTGAGCTTATTTAGTTCCCTGTAGTCTATATATAGCCTAAGGCTCCTGTTTTTCTTCTTTACGAATAAAACTAGAGCTCCCCATGGTGATATACTAGGTCTAACAAAACCCTTCTCTAAGAGCTCTTTTATTTGTTTCTTTAGCTCTACTAGCTCTTTGAGAGCCATCCTATATGGGACCTTAGATATTGGACCTGTCCTAGGTATAATGTCTATAGTAAACTCAACCTCCTTATCTAGGGGTAGTCTGCTAATCTTTTAGGGAAAAATCTTTGAAAACTCTCTCACTACAGGGATCTCATCTATACCCTCTTCTACCTCAACTTGGATTAAAAAGAAAACTAAGAATCCCTGACAACCATACTCTAAAAACCTCTCAGCTTAGGAGGTAGTCATAAAAGCTAGATCAATCCTAATACTAGGCACAGTTCCACATTTAGGTAAAGAAATACATCTGTGATAGCAATTAAGTATGGCATTATTTATAAGCATCCAGTTCATATCAATAATTAGGTCAATGTCAATAAGGGGCATGCATATCAAGTCAAGTGTGGTAAAGCAATGATGAAACTAGACTACATAGTTCAAACAAGCATAGGTGGTAATAGCTTAATTTCTTATGGGGGTGGATACATGTAAGTCATATGGCAATGTATGTATACCCAAACCTAACCTCCTAATATAGTTATAAGATATAAAAGAGTGGCTAGCACTTGAATCAAATAATGTAAGTACAAAACAATCATGAATTCTAATAGTACCTTGGATCAGACTCAAGGATCTACTAGCCTCTTGTTGTGTCAAAGTGAAGACTCTACCCTGGGTTTGTGATTTGGGTGCAGGAGCTACCTCTTTTTACTGTGTAAGATGTGTGTAGTCTCTAGATATATGACCCGATCTACCATATTTGTAGTACACACTCTACCTCGTATAACATGGTTTGCCTCTATGGTTCCTACCATACTGACTACAAACTACTGGAGTGGAACTACATCTAGAAGATTGAGCTGATCTCTTCTTACCCTTACCTTTTCTATTCCACTGACCTCTACCACCTCTTTTACTGCTTCTAGTGGTTTGTGTCTCTTCTCGAGGTCTCTTACTCTTAGGGAAGGGAGGTCTAGCACTAGGGACTGTCTGTATCATCCTCAAGTTCACCTCTCTGACTCTACAAATCTCTACTAGGGCATTGAAGTCCCTAATCCTCTATGGCACTATCTTGTCTTTGATCTTAGACAACAGTCCCTTCTCTAACTTATCTGCTCTCCATCTTTCATCATCATGCTTCTAAAGGTACGAAGAATATTGGGAAAGCTAAAAAAACTTCACCACATACTGATCCACGGACATTCCCTTTGCTTGTCTCAAGACTACAAACTCTGACTCCTTCTAATAATGGATGGAACTAGGGAAGTACCTTTCATAAAAGGCCTCGAGGAATGTCTCCTAGGTGATCAGGAGGTTCCTCGACTTCAGAATCAATTCGGTGCTTCTCCACCGATAGTCTGCTTCTTTCTTTAATTGGAAAATGGCCATCACGTCCTTTTGCTCAAACATGCACTCAATCACCCTGAATATCTTCTCTAACTACATAATCCAGGCATCAACTTTCTCTATATTCAACTCCTCATCAAAAGTAAGAGGCCCAAGTTTCTTGAACTAAGCTATGACCTGCCTCATGGAGGGTTGCTCTAGGGTGAAAGGGGTCTAAGCTGGTGGAGTCTAAAAGATATATGGGTGCTGGCCTGAGGGGACTGCCTTTAAATCCTTTAGAAAATTTGAGTGCTATGACAGAGGAGGAGTAGGCCTCTCAGTATCTCTGTATACAAGCCTTTCTTGTAATTAAATGATCATAACTTGTTGTTGATTAAGGTAAGCCATAATGGCTTGTAAGGCTCCCGCCGTCAGATTATTAAGCTCGACTCTAGCCTCTTTGGACTTTGCTCTAGCCTCTCTAAGCTCTAGTCCAACTGTTCTGAGAGGCCTGCCTCTACCTCTTTGTGTGTTCACCATCTTTCTAAAATGACATTAACATAGTTTAGTACCAAATATGAACACACGCCACATTTCCATACTAAAATCATCCATGTATAATGCGTAAACATATAGCAAGTCACATTCTCAAGTCATAATCCACCTTAAAGTGCTTGAACTAAAGCTTTGATACAAAAAATGTAATACCTTAAGCCCGTAAGACATCTTTTCCATAAACAAGCTTCACACATGTGATATTCATAAGAAAAGCAATAAAATAATGTAATATTTTTGTGTTACATAGTACTTTAAAAATTCAAATTTCACTTCGTGGACTTCCTAATATCATCCCCTACTTATATTATATCTAATCAAGTGATAACCATTGCAAAACATCTCATACAATTCGGTTTAGGAGCCATACATCAAAAAAATGGAGTTTTTGCCACAAGTTCAAAATTCAAGTTTCTATTACCAACGTTGACAAGTCATAATTAATTCTAGAAAAATAAAAATTAAGTAAATAATAACTTTCCAACAATTTTTAGATGTTAGCTATAGGTTAAAAATCATTCCATTCCATGAAAACCTAGATAGACCATGTTTAACAATAGAAAAGCACAAAAGGTTTGGCTACTTAGGTTTGCCATCATAGGTTACTGATATGAATTTCAAAAATTCATAACTAATTCTAACAAAATCAAAACCTAGTAATACATGCCATTTGGGAAAGATATGGATGTTAAATTTATGGGAAAAATAAGTCCCAACCATGTTAAGCTTGTTTAGGAATTGAATTTTAATGAAACAATACATTAGGTCAGCTGGCATTACTAGTTTTAATGCAAATTTTCAAAAATTCATTTCTCTCTCTACAGACTCCAAATGAGGTGCTTTTAGTTGCTATAGATCACTGTGAATATCTAGTTTTTCATGTAAAATTTCAGAACCATTGGACCACGTTTGGGCCTCGAATGACATGAAAATGAAATTTGCTCGAGTGAATAGTGTCCAGATCAAAACCAACTTTTGAGGTAAACTTTGAAAAATCATAAGAAATTCTATAGATTTCCAAATAATGCAGTTATCAAACTAAAAAAAAGCTCTATATGAGATCTATATGCATGCAAGTCTCAACAATAAAATCACTCATTTGGTCAAGTTGGGATTCAACACACAAAATAGGTCATTTTTTGTCATCAAATTGTTCATTTAAGTGCCAAATGGTCTTCCCCTTGAACCAAGACCACTTAGGCACATGGGAAAGCCTCAAAATAGTCCATTAAACTTGTCTAAGGAGTCCAAATATCCATACATCACAAAACCACTACCCTACTTGTTCATATACACAAGTTTTTAAAGACACATCCATGCATCTCAATGTCAAAAACATCCATTCTCATGCATATGCTTTCAATTCCCATACATATATCATATTTCCATGTTTGTACATATATTCAAGTGGCTACATATCATTTACAACATGGGGTTACATCATTTGCTCATAATATGGTTACAAAATATCTAGATAACATAATTCTTGGTCAATCTCTCCTCTTCAAGTGTGATGGCTTCCATCTCTTGGCTCACTTCGTCCACCTAGATATGCTTAGGTAATGGAAAGGGAAGAGTAAGATTCTAGGAATCCCAATAGCTCTTAACCTTTTTAATCATACATAATAGCCATCCTTTCAAGCTAAAGGATACATATATGAACATTTTACTACTAATAATCATACCTAAAATCATTTTCATATGCAAGAAACTTATACACATCATATGTTGGCCTTCAAGAACATTGGTTTAGTCTCACCCCCTTTCCTTAGGACTTTTGGACTTATCTCACCCATTTTCAATGGACTTTTGACTAAGCCTCACTCTTCTTAAGACTTTTGGCTTTGTCTCATCTAGTCTTAGGAACTTTTGGCTCATCTTCACCTTTGCTAAAGGACTTTTGGCTTCAACAAGTTCATTTAAGCCAACCATTATTCATAAAACACATATTATGCACATAATGGTACCATGGCATATAAAACCTCACTAGAAACATTTCACATGGTAAAATCATACATTCACACATCCAACGGCAAGAAAACAACTAAGCATGCATGAGAAAAAGATTAGAGAGCTACCTTGAATGCAAACACACACACTTTTCTTTGATTTTTCTTCCCCTCCTTTGGCTACACCCTTGCAAGTGGGTGGAGTAGGGTTCCTTTAGCCTAAACACATTAAATAGGACCCAATTATACTCTTGAAACAATTTCTAGCACCACACACACTCTAGAAAAGCTTGGTTTCTTATTTGGCTCAATTATGGTTCCATAAAATACCCAATGAAGCAACCTTAAGGATTCATAATCTTAGCTCTATTCTCTCCTTTCATCTATCAATCTTGACTTTATTTAGACTCCTTGGAGACATCACACAATCATTTTGAGGAGCCTAACTATTTGTTGCTTTTTTAAGTCATGTTATGAAACCTACATCTCCATCTCACATCCTTGGCTTTCTAAATTTTTTCCAAGGCTTCCTCTTATATTCTCCTATCATATATGATGCAAATCTAGGTTTAGAAAAATTTAAAACATTCCCTATCTGCAGGAACCCCTTTAGGCTTAAACCATGCTCCCTCTTGGTACCTATGGACTTTGAAAATTTTTCCTTAATGGTAGAGGCACTTGGGAGGCTACCTAGGGGTCTTAGGAACTCATATACACTCTCATATAAGCTTGGAAATTCTTGGACAAAGTCAAATTTTACAAAATGTTCAAGAATCCTAAACTTTGCTATCTTGAATTTCATTAGGTTTTCTTCAATTTTCTTTACATTTCCTAGGTTCCCATAGCCTAAACCTTAGGTTTCTCACTTGCTTTTGGTCAAAAATTTCTTCCCCCTTACAAGCTCTCCTTTTGCCCAAACCCACACACACAAGGAGTAAGGAAAAAGAAACAAGGATGCATGGATAGTACCTTGCTTTCCTAACTTCTTCAAGAGCTTCTTTCTTTGCCTTAGCCTCCTTTTCCAAGGACTTACTTTCTCCCTCTAAATCAAGGCCAAAACAAACCCATATCATCCATTATAACTATAGAGAGAAAAAGCAAAGAAAGGAGAACAAGATATGTAAAGGAAAGTCCATGAAAACCTTAGCCTTTCTTATCTTTTCCTTGGTGTTTTCTTCATCCTTTCTCCCTTCCTATGGTATGCCCTTCTCAACAGAAATTGCCTTTGTCTTAGGTAGAAAATAAAGTCAATTCATGAGGGAGAGAAGAGGGTTGCACCACTTAAAGAGGAAAAGTTAAAATTATTGCAGAGAAATTCCATATACATCCCTTGTTCTTAGCCTTTTCATTTTAGGTTCATTTTAGACTCCTTTTTTAGAACCATCTTTTCCATCATAAAATTTAGGTTCTCTATTTTATAAAATAGCTTTGAAAGCACTCTTTTTGGATTTAAAACCTTCCCAAACAAAGATGTCAAAGTTTGGGTTTACTGACATTTAAAACCATGCACCGGAGGAATTTTTACAGTCCCGGGGCTTCCCATGATTTTTAGGGCCTTTGATAACCTTAAAAAACTCAATTTTTTTCATTTAAAAAGTCCTCCTGTGAGTTTTTCAAAAGTTGACCATATTTATGAAAATGCCATTATGCTTTCTGCAATTTTATTAACCTACCCTGGCTTGGGTTTTTGAGTATCTTAGACCTTAGATCCTCATTTTTTATTATTTAAAATTTTATTCTAATTTTGTTTGGCCTCAACTCTCTCATTTCAAAGGTCTTACTTTTCAAACTAACTCATTTCAGTGTTTTTACAAAAAACCAGATCTTACAAAAGTGATTATTATTAGAAAGTTAAGGACTATATTAACAAGTAAATACTAAATTTGTTAGCACAAAAAAGAACTTCAAGAAACTTTAAACAACATAGTATTATTATAATTTTAACCATACAATATTTCGAACAATATTTCCACAATGTCCATATCTGGATTTTTTTTGTTAATAACTACAATGATACAAAATGAAATAGATGAAACAATGAATTAATCACTACCTTTTCTTTTGTTTCCCTTGGTTTGTTGCCAATGCAAAGGCCATTACATTAGTAAAACACTTGTTGAGTGGATGGTTAACTAAGTACCATATAAGTTTGACACGAAACTCATCCAATTGTTCCTGAAAACTATAACTATTTACATATGAGCCACAGACATTAGAGCACGATAGACAATTGAAAGAGAAGCTCTTGCCAGAGTATAGGTAGGCATGGTGTGACCTCCCCATTCAAGTTTTAGTTTCCTAAAATGAAAATAAACACATAATTAACTCTTAATTGGATGATCATAAATCATAAACATGTCAATAAATAGACAAAAACTGTAACACCTAAAATTAATTAAGACTAATTATGGTGATTAAAGAGTTAATGTAGATTAATTAGAAAAATTAATTAAGAGGTTAGAATTTTACTTAGGCCATATGGATAACTTAATTAAGTTTTGGACTAAATGTATAAGCCTAATTTTAATCATAGAAGGATCTAATTCCACTTTCAAATGGCCTAACATCTATATGGTGTAGACCCAAGCTAAATGGGCCCTTAAAATAGCCCAAACCCACCATAAACCCTCTAACTTGTGGCCCAATAAATTCTCACCATAATTTAAATGAATTTTTAGGCCTTTAAATTAGCACACTCTTTTCAATCCCAAGAGTTTCTGCAGCCCATCTCACCTAACACCAATCCACTTGAAATAATAGGCCCATTGGACTAACCCATCTTCACTAAAACCCTAAGAGGCCTTCTCCCCACCTATTTGGCTGTTAAGACACTCATGTTCTGTAGAATAAGGAAGCCACTTTCGCACTTGAGAAGAGGGGCTAGGGTTTTTTTGTATTCTTCCACCATTTCTCACTTTTAGGAAAAAATTTGGCTAAGATAATCTATATAAAACATGTCCCCCTCATTCTCCTCTTCATTTTGGTCTGATTATTTTTTAGTTTTGGGCATTTTCATCTCTTTCTCAAATATGAAATTTGGTGTTTGGGTGATTCCTTACAAGATTTTCAAAGTTTACAGTTAATAGAACCATAGGGTAAGTGTTTGCTTTCATTTTGTGGTGTAATTTTGCACAAATTTCATGTTATAGGCTGACTTTGGTATATGGCTAATTCCATGTGCGAAAATCCAAGGATGGCCCATGGTGTGTTCTTGGTAATTAAGGCTCAACTCAGTCCATTTAACCTCTTAGGTGTATGGATAGGTGTTTCCTCTTCTCTTGTGTGGTGTATGCACTGAATTCCCACATTTTGGATTAACTTTTGCTACATGGTTTGTACATGTGCGAAAATGGAGTTGTGGGGAGTGAATCATGGTGAGCTTTAATGTATGGACCCTAAATTTGTGCAATAGATCATTAGAAAGCTTGGGTAAGAAGTTCTCAATAATTTCTTGTTAAGATTAATCTGTGGATAGGGAGAATTTCCTTGCTAATAATAGTTAAATGATGATAATCATGCTTATGTTAGGCTTGGTATGCTTTGGATCATGATGGTAGCTAAAGGAAGAGTAATTGGCTTCATTGAGGTAACCGGGGTTAATTTCCTAATTCCGTGTATATGTTCATGTTAATCTAATGTTGTTTACACATATATGATTGTGAAATGCTAAATGATTGGTTAACTACTTGAATTGTTATTGTGATTGTACCTTATGAATCCATGGGAGAGCTATGGTGCGATTGCTACCCATGTATGTGCTTCGATCGGGGACCGGGTTGTGATTAGACCCTAGATATATTAAGCCCTAGTTGTACTCATTATGGAGTAAGTGTCGTGGACAGACTTCTACCGGTGTTATTGGCCATTAACATATTGTGTGTGATTACTAGTATGGGACAGTAGTCATTGGTAGCTTAACTAGTTCATTTGCAAATTGGATTGATGATTTTGGTGTTGAAGATATGAAATTGCATTTGTATTGATTAATCTATACATATATGTGGAATTTGCCTCTTGGTACTAAGATTGTATATCTCACCCCAGTTATGGGCTAACATTTTCAAGGACTGGACCTTTTAATGGCAAGAAGAAACTAATAGAAGTTTATTATATGGTTTGGTAGCACATAGGTTTGGAAACCTTGTCAGGTTGTACTATGTAATTAGATTACTAGTTTTATATAATTGCCACATTGCATTATGAATTGCCAAGTATAGGGACTGTACATATAATATAATTATCATGAAATTAAACATTATGGTTGTAATTGACTAATAATGGATGAGTGACTTGATCTCGTATGAACATTAAACATTGGCCCTACACTCCTTGTAGTCGGAATACCTTTGCTATCACTAAATTATGGAATTTACTTATGTATGATAGTTTCATGAGTAGAAATCAACACTTAAATCTTGAAGTGGATAATGATATATTAGCTAGGTAAATCAAGTAGATAAATGCCATTAGAGTTTCACAAATTGGGGGAGAATGGTCTTAGAGTATTCCTAGAAGGAGAATTGGAGTGCATGAGATGAAATTTGGAAGTTTTAAGAATAGTAAGGAATTGGCCGCAGCCAAAAATAGAATTGGCCTCGACCAAAAGTGATGAAGTTGCCTAGGGAAGGAAACAAAGAGGAATTGGCCATAGCGAAAAGTAAAGTTAGCCGTGGCAAAATGCAAGAGGTAAGTCTGGTGGTGTTCCAAAGGGTAATTTTCTATAGCATAAGGAATATTTGGTTACAGCGAAGGTACTCATTTCCTCATAATAACCTAGAAGCCTTGGTTTTCTTTATACAAAAGTAAGGAATGATTTAGGAACACTTGTAGAAGTTTCTTGTGAGTTTGAATTAATGGATGAATGGATTAAAGGCTTATAATTGCGTGTTTGATTCTCTCATGTGCATAAATAGTTGTGATTAATTAGTTAATGATTTTAACAACATCAAGGTTTAAATCCCTCACTTTTTCCTAATGTAAGTAATCGTAATGACTTCAAACCTTGATTTATAATTATTAATCGCGTCTTTAACCTTAATTACCATAATTAGAAGTCAAGGTTGTCACAAAAACTATCATCTGAACTTCTGCAGTCTTGATCTATATTTGTGTGAGATTTGATCCTTATCTTTCTTAATACTCTATTCTCATAGTTACACAATTAGATGCTCGATCCTCACAGTCATAAGATCAATACCATATACCAACTGCCACAAACAATCAATAAGAACACCAATAACATCTCCTATACTTCATCAACGATTTTCTTGAATTCACAATAATGAAAAGTTTTTCATAATAAAAACATATAAAATTGAGAATGAATAAGATTCTTCATATCTGAGTGTAATTGAGAATGAATAGATACATGCAAGCTAGAAATAATCCAAAAATTTAATTAAAAAAAGGAAAAATAGTAGAAAAGTAAAAAGGGAGGGTGTTAATAATAAATGAGCTACTTTTACATTTTTGGTATTTACAAACTAATTTTTAAAAAGCATTTCTACTTGACTGTTATACAACAATAGTAACAACAACAAGTTTTTTCTTGCTAGGTGGGTTCAACTATATAAATCAAATGATAATATAAAATTCTATTGTAAATCATATCTATTAACAAACCATTTAAGTTTACTTGACTACTATATTTTTAGGAAATTACTTTTGTATTAGTAAGAATTACAAGGTACTTAGTTATATTCATAGACAATATTAGATGTTATAATTTTAGGAAATTTAGGTTTGTTACTAATAGATTTAAGAAAATTTATCACTATACTTAGGAACTTTGCAGAGTATAGTTACTATTGTATTTTAGGACTATTGTTACCAAGTTTAAGGATGTTACTATTACATTTAAGGAAATTTATCACTATGTTTTAGGGACCATGCTTTACTATTGAGTTTTAGTCCCGTTACTGCTATGTTTAGGTATGTTACTATTGGATTTAAGGAAATTGACCACTGTGTTTCAGGACTTTGTTGAATATTGTTGCTATTGAGTTTTACAACTATTATTGCTAGGTTTAGGAGTGTTACTACTAGATTTAAAAAAATTTACTACTAGGTTTTAGGGACCATACTTCACTATTGAGTTTTAGGCCTATTACTATTAGGTTTAGGTGTATTGCTACTAGATTTAAAGAAATTTACTGCCATGTTTAGAAACCTTGTAGAGTATAATTGCTATCAAGCTTTAGGATGATTACTACTAAGTTTAAGGATGTTACTATTGAATTTCATGAAATTTACTAATAGGTTTAAACCCATTCCTACTAAGTTTAGGTATGTTACTATTGAATTTAAAGAAATTTACTACCATGTCTAAGGACTTTGCAAAATTATGCTTGATAATATCTTATATTTGCCAATAAGCTATCGCTGTATTTTATCAGAGACCCTCTTATTAGACATAAAACTTGAGGTACACCTAACAACACATTTCATATGTAATGAATTATAATGTCAATGAGGCACTGACATAATTTCAATTATGACTCCTTACATTGAAGTTAAAAGCAACCTTGTTATGTTATAACTTCAATGGATTTCATTCCATCATATACTTTTACTCCTCTTTCCAACTCCTAAAAATAAATGAAATTCATTCAAAATTAGGTCAAACATAGGTATAATTTAATAATGTTTCAATAGATACATTAAAAACTTTCAATTAATATTAAATGATAAACCCTTACAATTAGAAAAAAATAAACTTATCCTAAATTCAGTATAAGTATGAAGGGTTTCAATAAGTCAAGAAAAATCTAAAATATAATAGCAATCATGCAAAACTGAAATTAAAGAATTTCATATCTGGAATTTTAAATTCAAAGTCTCTTTAGACCTCCGATTGTGGTCTTCCACTGCCTAAATTCCTCAAATTAATGAAAGCCAGAATATTCAAAATATAAAGTGAAAGCAATGAATCCCTAATACTTTAGTAGGAAGGAAATTGTGAACCTTTTGAATGAGGAGGCAATAAGCCCTTTTGATAATGGCAGTGATGGTAGCTTGATCAAATTCTAGTGGTTTTGCTAACTATTGATTGTCATAGCAAAAGATGATGCTATAATAAGTGGGTTGAACTATAACTATGGTGGAGACTAAATTTGTAATCAAATGGATTTGCAAAGTACACCAAGATATTGTTGATGGAAAGGTCTCACAAACGAGGGAAAAGATATCGTCAATGGAGAGGTCCCACAAACAAGGGTGAAACTGTTAATGGCAAAGAAACCATTGATAAAGAGAATCAACAATGATAGTAAGGATGTTGGGTGATAGACCACTGAAGATGTCAAAGCAAAGAGGAAGGAGAAACTATCGATGGAGAGGAACATCAATATAGAGAAGCAGGGCTACATTTTGATTCACAAGGGTATTTTTGTCTCCAGTGTTGAAATTAGGTCCTTAAGGCCTTGAAAATAATTTTAAATTTTAAGGCCCCTTATTATAATTTTTGTAAAGTTTAGGTCCTTATTCCTCATTTTCTCTACACTTTTTCTTCCCTTTTTCCTCCTCTTGTACACCTCATTCTGTCATTTTTCACAAAACTTCAACATTTCTTCCTTTGTAGCTATAATGTTTCTTCCTCTTTTCATATTTTTAGCTTTTCTCTTCCATTTTCAAGTGTTTCTAAATTTGTTTTCAGCACTCCTTACCACGCACTTTCTTCTCCACCTTGGGCTATTTGTGGCATGTAAAATGAGGGCTAGTAAAGGTCTAAAAAAATCACCATTTAGGTAGAGGGGGTGAGCTCCATTTCATCTCTTTTTTATCTTTTATCTATCCTTCACAAATTTTGCTTCTTTCCCTTATTTTCTGTCAATTTTGCTTCATCTTTGCTTTAATAGTGGCTTGAAACTTCCGGCTATGTTATCTTTAAGAGTTTGGCCATGATAAAGCTTCCAAATTGGGGTTTTCTAATTTGGATCTTCAATCAAATTGAAAAACTTAGACTGAGGATTTGTGATGATGATAAGATAAATAAGTTAAAATTTGTGATTTAGGTATTATAAAGCATATTTGGTTAAATTAATAATTATATATGCTAAATAATTAGCTAAATTATTAATTTCATTTTAAATGTGATTTTGGGTAACATTAAGGAGAGTCCTTTAACCACAATTTAACCCTAAATAGTAGGAAAGAGGAGCCTCTACTATTAGACCCTATCAATGAGCATATGAATAGCAAAGTGACACTTTCATTTCACTCCATGCTATGGTCTTTGCCTAACTTTCATTTTTAAGATTTATGTGCCTTGCATTTTTAGAAAGACAAATCCTTGTTTTAAAACCCATTAACTATGTTCTATGTTTATATATATATATATATATATATATATGGATATATACATATATACAAAGAAAGTTGAAATAATATGCTAAATGAATTTCTTGAGATATGGATGATTACTTATATGAGATATAATGAGATACCTATGAAGTGGAAATCATGTACACGTGGCGTGGAGACTATATATTATATGTGAAAGACTATATACCTATGAAAGTGATGATGTTTAGATCCCCTCCCCCTCCAAAAAAAAAAATACATACACAAGTGTGTGTGCGCGCGCAAACACGTGCATATGTTCATGCGTGCATGCGTGTATATGTATGTGGGGGCAAAGTGATGAGAATGATGGAATTTTTATTTGGTTTCATGTCATTATTAAATTATGATTGCTTTACAAGTTTGCTCTTATATTTGTTTTATCAATTTATTGATTTTATTTTAATTTCTTTCTACTCCTTTAATCATTTTATATAATAGATTGTACTTTACTAGAACTAAATTATACTTAACTTAAAACTAATTTATAGTCAACTCAAAACTTTGTTTTGCTAACATTTTTTAACCTTTTTTATATTTTTAATCTCACTACCAAAAAATGTTATTTATTGGCTTTTTTTTGGGTAATTAGTGGCAGTTTTTTATCATCACTAATTAACTAAGTAATGGTTGGCTAGTCACTACTATTACAATCGTGGATACTCAATTAGCAATAATTATTTTTAATTGTAAAAATAACTACCGCTAATTGTATACTATAATTATAAAGAGACCAAGTTAGTAATTTTATATATTTTGCAACAGTTTATATACCTTTAGTGGCAGTTTTATAGCCATTAGAAATTGATTCTTTATTTTAGTCAATTTAGAGTGGCAGTTGAAACGGCTGCTAGTTGCAATTAATTTTTAAATTATATACACAAATGTATACTAACTACAAGCTTGATGATGATATGTTATTGAAAGCACTTTTAATATAATCAACCATTTGCCAAATTACCAAATTATATATTTAAAATAATTATCAAGGAGCACAACTTATATATTTATTAAAATAAAAATTATTAATGTTATAAAATCCTAATACAAAATTGATAAGTCATTTGTATGTAATATTATTTTGCTAAACATTTCAAAATGGGAAAAAAAATATAAGTACAAATCAATCTTTAAAATATTGGAACATAATTTGAAGATAAATCACATTATCTGCCTGAAGAAAAGAAAAAGAAACAATAAATGTTAAAGGGAGAATAGATAAATGTACAAAGAAAAATTGATGCATAGAAACAAATCTAAAATGAAACTGCAGTTTCTTAAGCAATTAATTTTAAAATTACAAGTTATCCTATAATGATAGCAAGTTATCGCACAACCTAAATCTGTGAACAAACATCTCTTAAATAATTAAATTTGCATGTAAAATACTATTTATGTGAAAGCTAAAGTAAAAATATAAATTGTATGTTTGAACGGTATAAAGTAACCAGGAGTCTCTAAGGTTCAAAACTTTTGTGGTTTTATGTTTCCTTTTTCTCTGGAATTCTGCTGCGGATTTTCATTAGTTAACTTACATATTTTGAATTCAAACTTAATAACTTATACTTAATATCATATAGCATCAGGCCATCCCATCCATTCATTGAATCACTATTCGTTGAATTACTAAATTTTAGGCAGTTGTTTGGCAGCTTTCAAATTTTTTTCTTCCTTACGGAATCCACACGACAGACAACACAGATCTTAAACAAATCAGCCTACGAACTGCTAACTGAACTTTTAGCTAAAACGTTGAAAAATCAGGGTGCAGCTGAGGGAAGCTCAAATGCTCAAATTAAAAAATGATGCCCATGCTAGGGTCATACAAATTCCACATAAAGTATCACCGCGGGTAGGCATGATTCTGACTTTTGAGAACCAAACCAGAGAATGGTTCAAATTTTCAAAAGATTGCTAATAAGTGTATCCATTCAAGGTTTGTGGCCTTGTAGGCCTGCCATACAAGATCAATATAGAGAAGGCTTATGATGATTTGAGATATAATTTTACACTGGAAAAAATTCGTTTTAGATTAGTGCAGATATGAAGCCTTTACAGTAACTAGTTTCAACAGTTAGTAGAATAACATAATCATGCAGATCTAATTAGTTGTACTTGGTCACTTTCTGATGCATAACTAAAAAAATACATGGTACATAATTGAAAAAATAAAATAAAAATAAGCTTGAATCTAGAGCCAAAAACCACAGTACTTAATTAAGAAAATCAAATGCCAAAGTTCTATAATTGACAAGACAATTCATCAGGAAAAGGAAAATGGAACTTCCAAATCACAAGCAATGAGTATTGAGCCAAAAGGTGAAATCATATACCAGGCTCAAAGTTCTACAGTTAGTTGAATAACTGAATAATTTGCTACAACCAAGAATGGCGGTGCTTGCTTGGTCATTGTTCACGCTTCAGAGTGAATGAACACAATTTGTGAACAGAGTACAAACTGCAAGGAAACCTTAATTTAAAAATAACACCAAAGAACAAAAATAAGTTTGTTACTATTTCCTGTAATATTCAGTTCCTTCCCAATCAACAAACAATTTTGGCAACACAACAATGCCGGAAAGAGTAGCCCATTTTTTTCCCTAACCATCTTTCAGCATGTTGGAAGCATAATCATGGCTCACTTTGCCTGGATTGGATCCTCTGCATTGAAAACTTCAAGCATTTCCCCTGCAGTGAGATTTTGTAAGAGCAAGGAAAACTTAAAAAACAAAAGATAAAAATAAAAAATAAAAAATAAAACTACTTGTGAGAGGGAAAATGCATGGGATCATCACTGCAGATGATCCCAATCCCACTTTGCCCTTTGAAAGACTCCTATTTAAGATGTGGAAAAAATTAAAAGAATGACCAAAGAAAGGCAGTTCTGATTCTGTACTGCAACTAAATAAATGAACTTGGAGAATAGAATATCAATTTGCAGAAGAAGAGCATCTGAGCATGCTTTTGAATGCTTTCTATAGAATCTACACAGCAATGTATAAGAGATAAGAGCATCTAGCTATCTCTCAAGTCTTAACAAGATTAGAACCAACCATATTAGTGAAGTAAATATACACAAACAAAGGCTCTATTTATAAAAGGTTCTCTTCATAACCCAATATATCATTGCTTTTTATATCAAAACAATTAAATAAAATAAAAAGTATTCCAATAATATTAATAGATTGAAACAGAGACTGGCTAGGCATCACTGTAGAGCTCCTTTACCCAACTGGCTCTCATTTTTCAATATTCTAGACTCCATGTAGAATCTATTGCTGTGAAAGTGACAGCTAAACGAGTATTACAAACAAAAACTATTAGCGTGTGTATCTATATATATTATAAGAAAACAGACAACAAAATGGTGGTGTGTATCCACAAGTAAATAGTGCAAAGTCCAACCAGAAGACTTAAAAAATAAGTTTAAGAATTATAGGAAAGTTCCAGGAATCAAGGATCAAGATCATTCTGCGACTAGACCCTTAAGACAATTGAAAATATCACTGGCTACTCAATTGTGCAGAATCAAATGATGTTAAATCATGAATCCAATACAGGGCTATGCTACCGATGGAGAGAGAGATAAATATGCTGATACAGTAAGTTTTCATATTATCTTATTTGGCATAGGTGATGGTAGCAAGTGTGAACTTCATCAAATGATATTAAACAGATTAGAAGATCTAAACAGATATTAATGAAGCATTAAATAATAATTATCTATTTTTGTTTTCTTTTTATTCATATGTCAGACAAATTGTTTATGCTTGAAAACAGAGCATCATGAATCAACAAAGTACAAGTCTTGTATTGCCCACACAAAATAATTTATAAAAAAAAGATCTGCATTAATTTGAAAATTATTGACACTAAGTGAAACGTACCTTCCGTACCCCTCTTCAATAGACCATGACCCAACTTCAGCTAGGCAAGCACTGTGTTTCCGCACCTTGATCCCAAGATATCGCCATCTTTATTTTTTGTTCTATTCCCTTTCAATCACAAGATAGGGATATCAACGCTTCCAAAACTTCTATATCTTTGCCATAAAAGATTTCTCATTCCAAACGAAAATTAAAGCACTAATGAAGCAAAATTGTTATTAATCATGAATTGCTTATTCATAGTATAGCATCCTCTGACAATTGAAAACTTCATAAAAACCCTCAATTTTGGTTTAGATTAGATGCTCAATTCAGTCAACATAAGGTACGCATAGATTTATCACTTTTTTCTCTGTGGCTTTCACAGGGAAATCATTCTAATAGCCACAGTTTGCAGTATGATCATCTATACCCGATTAATCAACACAAATTAATCTAGACTGAAGAAATCGATTAATCCAACCACACCATATCAGACAAGACTTGACCAATTAAAAACAGTCTTACTGAGTAGCATATCATCCAAGCAATTAACTACAACCATTTAAATAGATATAAACATGTTTCTTCTGCATTATAACTTCCTATATAAGTAATCTCAATCCACTAAGCTCTAATCCACATGACTATGCTAAACCAAACGCCATAGTAGGACCATGCCACCCTTCCCAACAGAACCAAAACCACAACAGACTCGAGCAATGTGCATAGATCAACCCCATCCATTTGCATAACATCGAAAACCATAGCAAAAATCAGGGACTAAAACCCAAAAAAATGGGAAAAAGAAAGGAAGGAGATTTAATCCTTAACTCTACTTAGAATGCCAACTATTTAAGAATCCAATAATTGCAAAACATAAACTTAACACTACTTAAACTAGGCTTCAATTATTAGAAATGCAATGTTGCAGAAGGATTCAACTACCAATTACCATTGCTATGTTGCTAGAATTGAACCAGTTATGTATTGCAAAGTATGGAGAGTTGCTATTATTTAAAAAGGACCAAAGTAAAGAAATGGGGAGTTTGATAATGTGTCCAAACTTGGAATATAATTGCCCTTCAATAGTGCAATATATCTAATGAATCTCTTTCAATATGTCTTGCTTGGTTTTCCAATGTGAAGATTTTGAGTCTATAGCCTAGTAATTTCACAATTCTTCCAGCATGCATCAAAGAATTTCACTTCCTGAGAGAGTTTTATTTGGATAAATACGAGCATCTTAAAGAAATTAAAGGGGTTCCAACAAACATATAAGATTTATCAACAAAGAATTGCCTATTGTTATGTAGAAATATTACCATGGCCAATTATGTCATTTAATCTGAATTGTAAGTGTAGTTTAGGTATTTCGTAGTAACAAAAATTAGTTATCCGAGCTAGTAGGAAGCTAGTAGGAATATTTTGCACTGAGAGTTGTTGGTCCATAAGAGTCTATTAAGCATTTATGCATAAGGCTCACATCACGTTAGCAGGAGTTTAAGTAAGAAAGAACATATTCCTTCTCCTCTAGCTCTCTGACTCTCTCTCTCTCTCTCTCTCTCTCTCTCTCTTTCCCCCCTCCCTCCCTCTACACTTCTTTCCTTAAAGCTTCTATTTGGTCATTTGTGCTCCATCACTAGTATCAAAGTAGGAAGACTCAAGAGGGATGCAACTAGATCACAGGCAACTATCCAGGAATTAAAAGAATGTTTGAAAATAGTAATGGATCAAAGAATGGGTGCCTTAGAGCAGCAAGTATTTGATCTTCAAGAACTGATTTGTGGTTTGTCAATTCAATTCATAGCAATCGTGTAACAACCGGGAAAAGGGAAAAGGAAAAGAAAGAAGAAAGTTGAAAATTTTCGAAATCCAAAAATTTTTCTAAGTCTTCTCACTATAACGAGAAATGGTCTAGCTATAGCGAGAGTAGCTGTTCGCAATAGCAAAAATGATTCTAGCTATAGCGAGTGCGGGCATTCCATACAAAAACCAGGAAGCTGCTCGCCGTAGCGTGCGCCATAGCGAAAGTGGGGGTCTGGAACTAATATGTACTCGTCGTAGCGAAGGTTAAACCTCGCCATAGTGAAGGTAACTAATACGAGCTCGCCGTAGCGAAGGTTAATTTTTGCCATAGCGAGGGTCAGTCTGGAAAAAAGTAAAAAATGAGAAATTGACTTCTTTATACGACCCAATTTATTCTTTCTCTCTTATTTACCCTAGACTTCGACCCAAGGAGAGAAAGACCAAGAGAAGGGAAGAAGAACAAAGGAAAGGTAAGCAAGCTTCTTTCTTTTCTTCTTAGAATCTTGATCTCCTCTCTTAGCCCTCTCTTTCTATGGTTTTGCTTGTGAGATTAGTTGGATTTTAAGCATGGGTCAGAAGAGGGAAAGTGGAAAACCACTCTTGAACTTCTTTGTTTTCTTTGAATATGATGATTCTACTACTATGAGAGCTTGAGAGAGAGGAAGAATTGGTTACATTCTAGAGAGAGAGAGAGAGAACCCCTAGGTTCTTATATGTTAGCAAGGTTTGCTCTGAAGAACTCCTAAGAGTTGTTAAGTTATGAGAGAGTAATTTATGCTCTTTGATGTGTCTAGGCTCAAGTGAAGCACCTCCATCAAGGTGTGAGTGTGAAACCAAGAAGGGAGAAGAGGAATTGAAAGGAAAAGCTTGTGTTGGCTCATAAGGTAGCTCTCTTTTCACTCTTTCTTATTGCATTCTTAGATGTAATAGTCATTGTATGTTTATGTATATGCTTGTTGTGTGAGATATGCCATATGTTATTGCCATGATGCATTGTTACCAATGTGCTTGTATGATGAATTATGAGAATTGCTCGGGTGAGATAGTGCCGAAAGTCCCTTGAGATGGGTGAGACAAGGCCAAAAGTCTTATAACCGAGTGAGGCTAAGTCAAAAGTCCCTAAACTTGGGTGAGGCCATCCAAAAGTCCCTAAACTCAGGTGAGGCTAGACCAAAAGTCCCTAGAGCTTACTTGTGGCATTGTTGTGATTTCTATGGCATGTACAACATGTATTATGTGATTGAGAATGGTTGGATGCTAAATTACATGCTTTGACTTGTTATATGCCTTGATTGCTTCCTTGAATGAGTGCATGAGCTACTGTGATTCCATGAATCTCACCCCTTCCCCCTCCCATCTTAACATGCTAGGTGGAGCTCAAGGAGAATCAAGTGTACACCAAGGAGCCTAGGAGAATGTTAGTTTGTTTTGACTCTTTTGTTGTAAAGTGGTGCCAAAATGAATATGCACCCACTATTTTTTAGATGTAAATGTTGAAACAAGTGTAAATGTGTGAAAATATGATGTACAAACTATGTAAAGAGCTAAAGTAATGAAAATGTGGGTTTTGCCCTTTTTGTGGCTTACATGTGATAGTGTATTTTGGCCCGTAGTATAGTGAGTTTGAAATGTATGATGATTTAAACCACTTGGACATGTTATATAGACTATTTTCCTGCTTTTAAACTTGTCTATGAGGTGTAAGAACATGTGGGAGGCCATTTGGACTGACTTTTACCATTTTAGGTGCCAAAACCGTTAATTTTGTGAGCTAGGTCAGAGTATGACCAGAGGAGCTCTTCTTGCCATGAAATTTGGCATGCCTCTAGAGCTTGTAGAGAGCATCTTAGGAAGCTAAAGTGGGTAATATATGGAGGTCTAGGGAATATTTAGCGAATTGTTGAAATTGGGAAAAATTGATGGTTTGGTCATGATACTATTTCATTAGTCCGAAAAGAAATCCATGTCATTCATAGACCAAATGGTGAGCAAATGTCATGAAATTTTATAGGCATAAATTAGAAAACCACAGTGACCTATACCAATTAGAATTACCTAAATCAAAAGTCTGTAGAGAGAGAAAGAACTTGCTGAAGTTCTGTATCAGCATCAGGGAAGCCATCCAACCTCTGTTACTGTTCCATCGGTTTTCGAGGTCTAAGGGCTACTGAACTGATCTAGAATTATTTTTTTCCTCTAGTAGACATCTGTAGCTTTCCAAATTGGTATAGTTTAACTAGATTGGATTGTTTTGGATTTAGTTCTAAATTTTTGAAGTTCATGACAGTAAGCTGCGCCAGAAACAGGGACAACCGGACCTCTGTCTCATTTTTTATATCAAACATGGTCCAAACGCTGAGATTATAATTGGAATTATTTTTAGTGTAAATATAACACTTAGAGCTTTCCAGAAAGCTATGGTTTATTAGATTCCCATTTTTCTCTAATTAATTATAATTTTCCAAAGTTAGAGCCAAAAATCTAACTTTTGGGTCCGTTTAAGAAATTGCATTTTTCTGGTTTTTGGCTCCATACCCGTGGCTTATGGCTTGTTTTATGCTATGTATGAGTTGTATAAATGGAGTGTGAGTAGAGAATGTGAATGATGGGTTCATAGGACCCACGGGGCAGAAGATGAGTGTTTGAAATCCCGTTTTATAGCATGAAAATGCCACGGTTGGTACTGGTTCTTTGGAAATCATATGGAACCGAGCCCAAAGGGAGGCTAGATAGCATTAATATATTATGGTGTTACAAATTGCTTATCTGAATAGAGACCATGGTCGAGCAGAAGTTCATCAGGGCCAACAAGGAGCTGCAAAATGTCAAGTTCCCACTTGCTTCACCAGAGTTGAATTTCCTTGATTCACTACTAAGGATGTCAATAGGTGGCTTTTGAAATGTGAAAGATTCTTTTTCCTAGACAGAACACAAAAAGAAACCAAGGTTACTTTTGCCACATTGGCTATGGATGAAGTGGCTTACCATTGGTACCAAAATTTTGAAAAAATAAAGAATGGTAGAGTAACTTGGCCCATGTTAATTGAAGCTATTAAAATTTGCTTTAGATCCATCTTTAAGGATCCAATGGAGGAGTTAATGCACCCAAAGCAAACTAGGTCCTTCATTGACTATCAAGAAGCTTTTGATAACTTGGCATGCAAGGTGGATCTGATAGAGGTACAAAAACTTAGTTGTTATTTGGTGCGCTTGAAACATAAACTAGTTGTTGGGGTCAAATTCTTTCACCCCAACACCTTATTCGATGCCATATGATTAGCCAAATTATAAGATCTGAATGTTGAGTTGTTATAAAAGAAGAGTAGTGCTTCAGCGACCATAGCAAATTTAAGCAAGTACAAGGTGTAACGACCCTAACTTCTAATAATCATAATTAAGGTTAAGTACGTGATTACTAACCATAAAATTTCAATTAGGGTTGAAAGTCATTACAACTAATTATATTTGAAAAATATTAGGAAATTTGAACCTTAATGTTATTAGGGTCATTAATTAGGCAAACACAATTATTCAAAAGTGCAAGTGAATTTAATCATTAATAAGGAGCCTTTGATTCTCCCATCCATTAATTCCAACTCATAAAAACCTCTTACAAGTGTTTCTAAATCATTCCTTAGTATTACCATAAAAGAAATTAAAGTTTCTAAGTGAATATGAGAAATTGAGCACATTTGCTGCGGCTAAATCCCCTTTTGCCGCAGCCAATTACTCTCGGATTCAAGTCCTTACACCTCTATAAATTTCACGCATTTTGCCGCGGCCAAATACCCCTTTCGCCGTGGTCAAATGCCCTCTGGAACACCTCCAAACTTGTTTCCCAAGCTTAGCCGCGGCCAACTTCACTATTCGCCGCGGCCAATTTCTCTCTGTTTTCTTCCCTGACAGGTTCGCCACATTTGGCCGAGGCCAATTAAATGTTGGCCGCGACCAATTCTTCTCTGTTTCTATTTGGTCTAGGCCAATTAAATGTTGGCCGCGGCCAATTCCCTTCTGTTTCTATAACTCCTAAAATTTCATCTCATGTTCTCCAATTCCCCCTCTAGTAACCCTCTAGGCCACTTTAACTTAGTTTGTAAAGATTTAATGTCTTTCTTTCACCTAATCTACTTAACACATCGATCATTACACATTTAAAATTCAAATGTGGATCCTTAACCCTTTAGCTACCATAAACTAGTGAGTTCATAGATTAATGATAGCAAATCTATTATGGTCACAAGGTGCATGGGGTCAATGCTTAATGTTCATATAAAATCAAATCACTTATCCATTATTAGCCAATTACAATCATAATGTTCAATTCCATGATAATCAAATTATATATACAATCCCTATACTTGGTAACTTATGATGCAATGCAGCAATGATACAAAACTAACAATTTAGTTACGATACATTTTGTCAAAGCTCCCAAACCTATGTGCTACCAAACCATTTAATGATCTTCCATTAATTTTCTCCTTGCCACTAAGAGGTCCGATCCCTGAAAATGTTAGCCCACAACGGGGTGAGATATACAATCTCAATAACAAAAGGGCAGTTTCTATATACATGTACAAGTTAATCAATCTAATGCAATTTCATGTCATCAATACTAGAATCATCAATTCAATTCACAAATGAACTAATTGAGCTACCAATGACTACTATCCCATATCAGCAATCATACACAACATGTTAATGGCCAATAACACCGGGAGAGGTCCGTCTACGGCACCTACTCCATAATGAGTACAACCAGGGCTCAGTGCATCTGGGGTTTGATCACAACTCGGTGCTCGATCGAAGCACATGCATGGGTGGCAGCCGCACCACAGCTCCACCATGGACTCACAAGGTCCAATCACAATAACAATCAAGTAGTTAACCAGTCATTTAATATTTCAAAACCAAGCATGTGTAACAAATAGCAGATTAATATGAGTATATACATGGAATTAGGAAAATAACCCAGTTACCTCAATGAAGCCAATTACTCTTCCCCTAGCTACCATAATAATCTAAATGCACACCAAGCCTATAACAAGCATAATTATCATCATTTCTAATCACAATCAAATATCCAAAGAGTTGAACTACTAATGACAGACTAGAGGTTACTCACCTAATTACCAAGGAATTTAATTTCGGATTCCAACTTTCTCACACCAGAAATTACCATAGTTCATTCCAATTTCTGGGTAATTTCACATGAAACCAAAGCCCATATCATAGGCCAACTATAGGGGTCTCAAACTAACAGAAAATGCATCAAAATGGGAAGGAGATACTCACTTAACAACACCCATAGCCTCACCTCCGAAAATCCACCATGGAAGCACCAAAATTCGCATTTCAATCATCAAGCCCAGAAAATTCAGTTTTCCACCATTATCTCCTTGTAATCTCACACAATAACAGAACCCATTATGATAATACATCCTTAGGGGCATTTTTCAGCAAAGTGATACACAAAATGGAAGGGAAATGCTTACCTAATCATCCTTCTAACCTCCAACTCCGAAAATCTTGCAAGCAATCACCCAACACCAAGTTTCAGATTTGAGAAGAAGATGAAAATGCTCAAAACCAAAAATTAATCGGACCAAAATGGAGAGGAGGATGAGAGGGTTATGTTATATGTAACTCACCTTGGCTAAATCATCCTCTAGAAGTGAGAAATGGTGGAGGAATGCAGAAAACCCTAGCCTCCTCTCTTCCTATGCGAAAATGGAGTTCTCCTTTGCCTAAGGTTGAGTTGGTCTGCAGAATAGAGGGTAAGAGGCTGAGTAAGTTAGGGTTTTAGATGGGTTTGGGTCAACCCTAAAGCCCAAAATCCACTTAGGTTCAGATGTGTGCTTGTTGGGCCTTTGTTTGGTGAGGTGGGCTGCATAACATTTTGAGTTTAAGTGAAGTATGCTGACCCAATGGCCCAATTCCTTGTAGGTTTAGATTTTTATGCTTATTGGGCCTTATTTCATGAGTTGGGCTATAGAAATTTGATTGGGTTAGGCCAAGTTCCAAGAGTCAATCCAACTTGGATCTGCATAATGTGTGTTGGGCCAACTATGAGAGCTCATGTAAATTGGGTCTTAGGCCTTTATTTCATTAAATCAAATTAGGCTATTGCTAGGTAATCTCTCTTGGCCCAAGTCTTATGATAAGGAGTTAGGCTTGCATCTAGAATCATTGGGCCTCCATAAATCCTTATCCATGACTTATTCAAATTAAATCTTGGGCCCCAATTAGGCTTTAACCCAAATAAAATCTTAAACCTATATTACGAACTTATTTCTCTATAAATTTTCATTCATAAAGCTTGCCCAATTATTTCATGATAATTATTCTTAATTAGTCCAAATACATTATTAACACCTTAATTAATTTCGGGGTGTTACACAAGGGAACTAGTGTTACATTCAAAAAAGAACAAGCTAATCTAGAAGTATCCAAGAAGGAGCATCAGGGAGACTCAAAAGCGTCTCAAGGAACTAATCAAAACCATCAAGGGATCTTAAGAAAACTAACATTATGATTTCAACAAAAACTTTCACTAGCTAAAGTGGAAGAACATCGTGGCAAAAACTTATGCTACTTTTACCATGAAAAATACACTCTTTGGCATGAATGTGCTTAGAAAAAAAAGATGCAAATATTCTCAATAAAACTTAAGGATGGCAAGGAAGAAGAGGAAACTCGAGTAGTAAATGAGTAGCCGAACACTTTAAAAGTAGTAGAAAGAGCAAAACTAAAAGAACCACTAATCTCATTAAATGCTTTGCAAGGAATTGTTGCATACTTGACAATGAGAATCAAAGGCACCTTAGGAAGAAAGGCAATATATATCTTGATAGACACAGGAAGTACCTATAATTTTTTGGATGAGAAGTTCAAGGAATGGGTTGATGCAAAGCCAACAGATTGTATCCAAATTATGGTAGCAGGAGGCAACCAACTTATGAGGACAACTAAGTGTGAACTAGTCTACTCAAGGCATGGAGTATGAAATAGATATCATCTTGATCTCATTAGTCAGCTGTGACATGGTCCTAGGTATGCAATGGCTGAGGACTTTGAGAGTTATTCATCTAGATTCCCTGAACCTAGTAATGGAATTTGATTGGTGTGCCAAAAGAGTCAAGATTAAAGCTTGAAGAGATCCTAAGCCAAAAAATCATTAATGAGGCTCAATTGAACAAATTGATAATGCAAGAACCTGAGGTCTATATGCTTCAATTGATTCTATGGGAGTATGGTTTGATGTGCTATATTGTGAATGTAAGAACAAGGTCACACATGTTTGATCCTATCAACCAACTACTCATAGAGTTCCAGACCTTGTTTGAGGAGCCTAAAACCTTACCTCCACATAGAAGAGCTCATCATCACTCTATCACAATCAAGGAAGGGACCAATCCTGTCTATGTGAGACACTATTGTTACCTTGCATTTTAGAAAGACATTATTGAAAAAATGATCATAGAAATGCTAGAATTAGGAATTATTCAAAAAAGCTCATTTTCATTTGCATCTCCTATCGCATTGGTTAAAAAGAAATATAGGAGTTAGAGGATGTGTATAGATTATAGAGCATTAAGCAAGCAAACCGTGAGAAGCAGATTCCAAGTTCCTTTGATTGAAGATTTATTAGATGAAGTAAGGAGGGCAATAGTGTTTTCTAAGCTGGACTTGCACTCAAGCTACCATCAACTTCAGATGAAGGAAAAAGATGTTTACAAGATAGCCTTCCAAACTCATGTTAGACAATGTGAATTTTTGGTAATGCCTTTTGGCCTCACAAATGCACCTTCCACTTTTCAAGGAATGACGAATGCTATTTTTAAACATTTGAGGAAATTTATGTTGGTCTTCTTTGATGAAATCCTTGTCTAAAGTGCTAATTTGGAGGAGCATGTTGATCATTTGCGAACTATCTTCACTCTCTTACAAACTCATCAATTTTTTGTCAAATTCAGCAAGTGTGCTTTTGCAATTTCTTATATTGAATATCTAGGCCATTTCATAACTGGAGGCACCATCTCTATTAATCCCAAGAAGGTTAAGGCAATGTTGGATTGGCCTATTCTTAATTCTACCAAGCAATTGCATAGCTTTTTAGGCTTATTAGGCTACTACAGACGTTTTATTAGAAATTATAGCATCATTTCCAAACCCCTCACTAACATGCTATATAAAGATGCATTTGGATGGAATGGGGAAGTTGAGGTAGCATTTCAAAAGCTGAAAGAAACACTAAATTCTGCTCTAGTCTTGGCCCTACCCGATTTAAGTTAACCATTTTCAATTCAGATTAATGCATCAAGCATTGGTATTGGGGTTATTTTAATACATGGAAAATGTAACATTATATTTAACTAGCTCATCCTATCTCATTTCATATTCGTTTGCATTGGCAAAGCTATTTTTTCAAGAAAATTATAATAAAAATAGTGGAATTATTTCTCATTACATCGCAGATAAAATTTTCATTTTATGTCCCATGGGCCATATGAACTCATCCATCTCATTCTCTTATTTAAATACATGCATGCAGCTCAAAACCTTCTTAAGAAGTGGCCAAAAACTCGAGTTCATGGCATCTATACACAAAATAATGCAAGTTCACCTATGCTCATATATTCATCCTTGGTGTTTATCCTAGTAAACTTAAATTCATTATTTAAGAATTTATAAGAATACTATAGCTAGGTAGAAAAGTTCCCTAATATTACTTCATAATGAATCTCATTTACTTATCTTTATCCCAAGTTACATGTAGATGCTAACTCACTAGAAAAATTCCCAAGATACCTCCTATTAATGAGGGAGAATTATAATAAAGGACCTAAAGATGAAGAAAATTATTCTTAAGAACCTGTTACCACTTGTTTTAGGATGATTACCACTAAGTTTAGTAACAAATCATTGAACCTAGTGGTAAAGGTCCTTAAGAATAATTTTCTTCATCTTTTGGTCCTTAAACATAATTTTCCCTATTAATTATATCCTTCTTTTATTTTTATTCTAGGTTGCCCACTAGACTACTTGAAGGAATCCTTATCAAATTTGCATAAAATCTCTTAAATTGAATACATTGGCATTAAGTATGCCTAAGATAAAGTTCAATTCCTTAACCAAATATTCCATCTTATAATCTTTACCAAACAATATTATTAAAGCTATGTAAGCTCCATAAAAACCTTCTTGATATAGGAATTTATTTAACTAAGTTTGCTTCTATTAGACTCCCCTTAACCATCTAAAAAAGAATTCCTAACACTTCTATAATACTCCCTAGGATGCCCCAAATAGTTCTATTTATGTAACTCAAATGACTAAAAACTCCATTGAGAAAGGAATGAATATAGCCCTTGGCCTCCATAAAATTTTACACATGCAATAAAATATATAACATCCTAGATAAGCTTTAAGGCTTCTCAAATTATTAAGACCCAAGTCCTAGCATTCAAGGCTTAGTAGGGGAATAAAAATCATGTGAATTAAAATTCCCATAAGCTCATGGGCTAAACTAAATAGAAGTCCTTATATCTCACAATATACAATTTACTTTTCCATCTTTTCAACTTGCTCATGATAGAAAAATAAGCACTTTTAGGCTTTATTTATAGGCTTAACCTCTACCGTTTCTTCATGAATTCAAGTTAGAACTTTTATCTAGTTTCTTAAATATCCATTAGAATTCCTAAGCTACATTAAAATATAGCCAAAGTAGCCCTTAAACTCCATAACAGTTGTGATAGCAATTATGGCAAAATAACAAAAAAGTTTACACTTTAAAACTTCAAAATTGGACCTAATTATAACTATTTCTTCTTGATTTCTAATTATGACTGTTACCAACTTTCTTAAATACCTATATTCCTCATTCAAGCACATAAGCTACTCCAAAACTTGGCCAAAACAAACCCTACTAGTCTAGAAAGTAGTGATAGCAAAATGGCAATAGAAATAGTGTTTCAAGTGAGGAAGTTGCAATCTAAAAATCCATTTTATAAGTCAACAACCTCCCAAACCCCTTCTAACAAGTCTAAAGTACCTATTTAAATGTACCCTAACCTATAGCTCATCAAAATTATGAAGAATATCAAATTTAGAACATAGCACAATCCCTATGCAATATTAGAAAACCATGATAGCAAAAAAGGCTCTTAATTTATCACTTGACAAGTCTACAATCTACTATAGTATCCCAAATTCTCCAAGTTTCACTTTTATAATTTTATAATATTCTAGGACAAATGTTTTTAAAACTTACTACACTACCCTAAAACTAAAAACTATGCCAATACATGCCCATGACAACACACACAACTCAAAACTGGTAAAATTAGGATTTTGAACTACCTAATGGTATGTCCAAAATGCATTCTACCACCCCATATGCTTCCAAACCACTTAGAACAACTTTCAAATACTTAAAGAAATATGTCCAAGCACAAAAATCCAAATAAAAACATGTAAAACAAAATTTGACTACCTTAAACCTTGGTCTATGCACAAATATATAAGGCTAAAGGGTTTAGTCTTCTTACCATTTAGATTCCACATATCCAAATTTTCAATTTGAGTCTAATTAGCTCTAAACCCCCTTCAACAACCTTAAAACACTAAAGTAAAATTGTCTAAGCCATTGGGACTCAATTCAAGGATTAATGATAAAGAAGCCACTCCATATACACAACATTGAAATATTAAACATTGACATAATCCCCTTTTCTTTGTCACCTTTAACATACTAAATTCACATTTTACACATATATGAAAGCCCACATGTCTCTAATACCATTTAACTAAATACGATAAAAGTCATATACTATGTACAATTTCCAAAAATATCTTTAACATTCCTATTTTGGCATTTATGTTCATTTACAAGTAAATCCTACACTTGGCAATGTATGATGCAATATGGTATGCTATATAGAATATTAGACAATTACATACGATTTACTATTCACAACTATACTAGCCTATATTTTAATAAGGCATCAAAATGTAATTGGCTTTTGCTAACTTCTCTTGGCTACTAAAAGATCTTGTACCTAAAAAGAATGGCTCACAATCAAGGGAGATTTTAAAATATAAATAACTAAAGGCAGTTTCCATCATATAACATAGTATGAATTATTATGATCCTTTATATAACAAAATATCATAAAGAACAAAGCATACACCAAGCGAATGAGCAATTTGACTATCAAATAATTACTATCCCATACTCGTAACTACATATTACTATTCTTGGTTATTGGCCAATAACTTAGGGAGTGGCAAGATCATGGCAATTTTTCCCTAAAAAACAAGTATAATCATGGCTTGGTGCACAATCATGGCACTTATGCATAAGCTATAAGGGGATGATCATAGCTCCATTAACTAGGATACAATCACTGTCCACAATATCTCACAAGTATCAATAGTCAAGCTTGTCATTATCATCATATAATCACATGTACAAGTAATCAACAAAATGTTACTACATATGTAAATGGAATTAAACCCCGATTACCTTAAATGATATCTAACACTCTTCAACTATATACCAACAACTTCCAAGAGGCAATACGAGCCTAAAACAACCATAAACAACAAGTATACATCTATCAATACAAAGGAGACCTTAATCTTATCAACTAATTATGCCATATCTTGTGTTTCCCTTCACTCACCTAAGCCAAATCTCACGTTTTCCTTATAGATTAGAGCTTTAAAGTTAAGAGCCTAACATTTTTTATCCTTCTACATTTTTCTCCTCTTGCATCTATTTCCTCATGTTGGATGAATAAATGAGAGAAATGAAAGAGCTAAGGGTTATTTGGGGTTGGTAGGTCACATTTTTGGGCCAGACAATTAGTGGGCTTAGTTGTTTCATCATATCTAAGTTGTAGGTATTAGGTCTCATGTCCAAAATCCAAAAAATAAGGAGTCTTAAGTTGAAAATGATTTCCCAACTAAAATAAATTAAGTTTTTAAGGGTAATTAGCTTGGAATAAATTTTCTTAGGACAATTTATTAAATTTTTTTAATTATTAATTAAATTCCTAAAATAATTAATTTCCCCTATAATTTCTTAAAATCCTTATTTCCTTATATAAATTAATAAAATCCCACTTTCTCTATTATTTCAAAATAAATCCCCATCTTCTCCATTTAATTAAATTTCTCCATAACCTTAATTAAATAATTACCAAATGTTGCACCTTGCAATTAAATTGTTTAGCTTGTGATAAGCCATGAAGTTAAGTTTGTTATTTACTTTGGCTCTAAGCACTTTCCTTATTAGAGTTAAAGCTACAATTAATGGTCAAGCACCATTTTTCAAAGAATAGGCCATAACTAACTAGAAAGACAAAACTACATCTTCGAAGTTTTGCATGTCACAACCAATTTGCAATTATTTTTTCTCCTTCTAAGGTTCATTAGAGTTCTTGTTTGGCTAAACAAGTTTCATAAGTATGTAATATATTGTTTTATATATATATATATATATATATACACATACATACATATATATATATATATATATTATTTTCCAAAATATAAAAATTAATAAAAACTCTAACACTATTAATTTGATAAATATATAACATATTATATTGATTAGATTGTAGCATTAGATATATAATTATAAATTGTGATTTTGTTCATGTTTGTTAATTTATTAAATTTACATGAATATTAAAAAATCAAAAAAAAATTCTTGGATCAATGATGATTATAATTTTAATGTCAATGAGTGATGATCGTGTCGTGCAATCTCAAATAAAACTAGGTAGCAAAGTAAATTTGTAGATAATGGTGCAACCTAGGTCATCTTCCCAAGGAGTTTGTGCCTTAAATTATTTATGGAAGAATATTCTAAGTATTACTATTAGAATCTAATTTGGGGGTTTGATATGCTAGAATTTAATTGAACTAAAATTAATTGACAAGAATTAAAAATCTAAAACTAAGTTCAAGTGATTTATCAAGTAAATGAGGTAACTAGCTTTCAATTGGATTCCCTAGAGTTCAATTATCCTTGCTCTATTTAGCTTACCAATTTAGGATTAAATTCTTTCTCTTTAGTGCATTCCTCATAGGGTTCTTGAATAACCATCCAAGATTCAATTCATCAATTGTTCAAAGAATTTTGCAACCACAAGAAACCTTAAACAACTAATTAATTGGATTAAGAATAAGAACACACTACACTAAATTTGATTAATTTATGAAAGCTACTGCACAATTCACTCGAGACGCTAATTCACCAATTAGATTAATTAATCCCTCAAGCAATTAATTTGCACAAAAGTTCCAGCTAACTAACCCAATAACCATTGCATCAATTAGCCCAAATTCAAGAGGAAATTAGAGTTTAATTGCACAGTACTAATTCTGGAATTTTCACAAACAGATGATGATCATAAATAATTCCAAAATTCAAATCAAGTTCAATCCAAGAATTAATTCAATCCGGTAATTCCAGCAATTAAATTCCTAAACCAAAAAGCTAAACCTAGTCAAATTAACAAAGGAAATAATGCTAAAATCAAGAGATTGAGCAAGAGAGTTTTATCCAAATTCAATAGGAGATGTAGAGCTCAAATCTTCATCTAGGAGAATTCAATCTTCAGCTAGCCACCACAAGGAATTTAAGCTGCCATGGAAGGATCAAATGAAGGAGAATTAATCAAAGAAGCAGCCATCGAGAAAGAAAGAAAAAATTCTTCTTCTTCAGCGCTGGAAATTCTCCTCCTCTCGATGTCTCCAGCCCTTTTTTTTACGTTGTCCTCGTTGTCCTTTTCCCAGCGTCCCCTTCAAGTTTTTATTTTCTCCTTCCCTCCTTGTTCACGTCTCTCTTTTTCTGTTTCTGCACGCTGAAATCTTGCAACTACTCCTCATCTTCATCTTAATTCCTACGTCAGCCAGTAGCCTCCTTAATCCCACGTGCTCAGCTTTTATTTTCATGTGTTCCCTCTCTTTTCCACGCTGAAATCACGTTTTACTTCCTCCTCCAGATTACTAAATCTCCAGCTCTCAAGCTTCACGTTTAAGTGCTGCCTCTTCCCATTATCTGAAGTTAAATGCATGTGATATAAGGTGTGGGTCCCATTCAATATAATAATCCATATGTAAACTGTAGCTTCTGCATGTATCTTTACGTAGCTTTCTTCTTCGTGGATTTTGTATTTCAAGTCTGATTCTTCTCTTCATTTGCTGCTGTCCAGACGTGATCTCCAGCCACTGGATGTAACTTCTGCATGTAAACTTCTTCAGCTGTTGGGTGTGCCCATTCGTACGTTGGTCTGCTAAGTTCTGCTCTTTCTGCTTCGTGCTTTCCTCTAGTTCTAGCCACTGGATGTGTGTTTCACGTTGCTGTTCAGGCGTAACTTCAGCTCTTTCATCGTGATGTTCTCCACGTTGGCTGCTTCCCTGTTCAGCTCTCTGTTTTCACGTCCAGCTGCCCAGCATGTTGCTTCCTTTTCTTCTGTATTTTGATTCCAGTAGCTCCAGCGTTTCTTTAGACCAGTAGCTCGTGCCTCTTGTTTCCACGTGATTCTTCCATTTCTGCTCGAGTTTGTGCATGTAGCAGCCCCCTTCGTGTAGCTCAACGCTCAACTGGACATTGCTTCCTTCATGCAGCAACTGGTTCTCTTTAAAAGCTTCTTCATGCGTTGCTTTCTTCCTCTTAATTGCACCTTCTGCTCATCTTTTCTCTGCTTCATATTCTCAAGTTATTAGCTCCACAAAAAGAACATTTGAAACTCAATCTTCACCTTTCATTCATTTTTCCATACTCAAGCTAATTGCCCATAGAAAATTCTGCACAAAAGAATAGAGAATATTCAATAGAATTATTCATAAAATTATTTAAAAGAATTTCATGCCTTAAAACTCAATAATTTTGCTAATTAATTCACAAAGTGCATAAGTGGCTAATAAAATCAATTTCCATTCAATTGCATGCATTAAGCTACATTTGATTATTAAAATGACTAAGTTAGGAGGATGAAAATAGATAAAATATGTGTTTATCAATGAGTTTAAGTTGGATAAAGATGAATTTCAAAATAATAGATAATTATATTAATAATGCATTGCAAATGAAAACAATGAGAAAGTTAGTTATGATAAAAAAATGTGAGCAATATGAGAGACTCCAAGAAAATCAATGAAAAATAACAATATTATTGGTTGCAAGCTATTATGTTCAAAGAAAGGGTTTAAAGAAGAAAGATACAAAAAGAATGAAAACAAAATTAAAAAGATGTTGTAAGGAGATACATGTTGGTCACAATGCAAGATTATTTGTTTAAATATATAAAGATGGATCATAAATTGTTCCTCTTTTTGAATATATATATATATATATAACCATAAGAGTGTGACTCCAAAGAAATCTTACTTACCACCTTCACAAAGAAATATCACTAAAAGTCATGGAGATATGATACAAAAAATGTGCAAAGTAGGGATTAAAATGAACTTAATGATTCTAATGAAACTTATAGAAGACAAAATGTTGGCTTTATTGAAATAGATGCTCAAAATTTTTTGTGCACTAGGAAGATGAAAGAGTTTTCTATGGGAGATTCTCAAAATCTATTGAGCTACCATAATGATGTGCAAATAAGTAACCCTTATATATATTTTTTTTTATACAATTCAACTTGATGTACATGGAAAAATAAACAATTTTGATTTTGGGATTGATGCAAGGTCAAGAATATATTATAGTTGTTTTAGAGATATGGTGTGCTATGATCCTACTTATGGAATTAATAAATATAGAATGTCTTTTATTTTAATGGTTGATGTAAACCATCATCTCCAAACAGCTCTCTTTCATTGTGCATTAACATTAGATGAAACTGTGGCTTCATTTGTATGGGCACTTATAATATGGAAGAAAGTAATGTAAGGAGTTCATCTTAATGTAATTCTTAGTGATCAAGACTCAACTACTATAGGGGCAATAGCATATGTTTTGCCTACTATAGTCCATCACATTTGCTTATAGCATGTGTTTCAAAATGCTAAGAAACATTTAGGCCATTTATTTCATAGGCATTGTAACTTTAGCAAAGATTTTTCCAATTGAGTAAGAGGATTTGAGACAATTGAAGAGTTTGAAATTGGTTGGATGGCACTATTAAATAGATATAATCTAGAAGAAAATTGTTTGGTGTAACATATGTATGGCAAAAGACAAAAATAGGTTTTGGTGTATTCACATGCTTCCTTTCTTTTTCTTTTTCTCTTTTTTTTTTTTGTGTAGATATGTCTACAACTCTAAGAAGTGAAGGTATATATCAACAAGTTCTTTAAAGGGATTTTGAATACAAGCATGCTTCTCTTATACTTTGTTAAGGATAAAGTAATGATTAGTCAACGTGAAAAAGAAATTGAGGTTGATTTTTATATGAATCAAGTTTTGTCTCCTTTAACAGTAAATATGCAAGTTAAGGAAAAGGTAGCTAAATTATACCCCGCTAGCAATATTGTAAAAGTTTCAAGAAGAATTAAGTGATAGATTACATTATATGTGTGAGAAGTGTAAAGATAAAGGAACCACAATTTCCTATAAATTTTAGGTACATGGAGAAGAAACAAAGCATCATATAGTGAAAATGTCTTCAATTGAATATAGTATAAAATGTAGTTGTAGAAATTTTGAGTTTATAGGAATTTTGTGTAGGCATATTTTTAAGGTGTTCATTGTAGCAAATTGTCAGTGTTGAAATGATGGACAAGAGACACCAAACTTGGAGGAGTTATTGATAAAAAAGATAAATATGTACAAGAAGACTGTTATTTATTTAACTCAAAGATATAACACTTGGTTATAAGCAATAAAAATTACAACAAAAAGCTCTTCATTCTTTATAGTTTATAAAGTAGTGTTATATTGGTTGCAAAAAACCAAAGAAAGATTCCAATTGCAATGAAAAAGTAGTGTGTAACACTATATATTCCTACATTGTTTCTTATCCTTTCTAAGTCTCACATTATGAATTGCACTAAGGGAATGGAAAAATGGCATTAAAATAATACCTTATTTCGCGCTACGTCGCATATGAAAATCTCATTCGGTGTCACGCGGACCATATGAACTTATACATCATATTCTCATATTTAATTATATAAATACAACTCATTTACATCACCAAATTTGGCCCAAACCTCGTGGAATTCAAAAGGGAGTATCAAACTCACACCATTATTTTCGGATAGAATTTCAATTTTTCTATCACAATTTTGGAAATTCATAACTAAATCCAAAAACATCCAAACCATGCATTCTTGGTTATTCTGGAAAGCTACACATGTCTACATTATATAAAAATATTTTCAACCCATGAAACATAACACATAAAGCGTTTGATATGCGAAAAGGGACAAAGGTTTGGATAGCTATCAGTACTGATGCAAGTGTCTGCTATAAACTTTGAAAATGTTTAATTAATTTCAAAAAAAATCCAATCTATGCAAATGATACCAATTTGGAAATTTATGAATATTAAATTTATGTGAAAAATAGACTTGGACCATAGAAAGCACGTTTAGCCACTGAATTCTAATGGAACAGTGGCTTAGGTCCTGCTAGGCTACTATTGCTGTTCTAGAATTTCAAAAATTCATATCTCTTAGCTCATACCTCTAAATGAGGTGCTTCTAGTTGCTACAAGTCCTGTAAATTCCTAGTTTTTTTTATAAAATTTCGTATCTATTGGGCCACGTTTGCCCCTCGGATGACACAATTTTACAATTGATCAAATAAACAGTACTGGTGCAAATCTGAAATTCTGATACCAAATTTGAAAAATCATAGAAAATTCTACAGACCTCACGTGACCTGATTTTTAGCTTTCTAAAAAGCTCTAGGCAAGATCTACTTGCATGCAAAATTTCAAGTCAAGAAGAGGTCATTTGGTCAGACTTTGCCATAACTCAAGATTATGGCAATTTTGGTCCCAACAAGAGGCAAATTTGGTTCAATTGAGCCATCCATTGTTCCACACACACTTGAACAACTTAGAAAGCATAAATATAGCATAAATAAGTCCCTCATAAAGTCTGAATCCTTGTGCAACTCAAATTCACCATGCCACTTCTATAAACATACATGCACAAGTGGGCCCCAAGTGGTCAAAATACATAATTCTATTCATTAAACTCTATTCTTGACACATACACTAACTTTACATAGTTTTACACTTGTTTAAAGTGTCATGGCTCAAAAATAACATGTACATATCTACTTTGACATTCTAGATATCCTAGTACATCAAAAATGAAAAGATTTGCCAAGAGATGAAGATTTAAACTCCTTGGCTTCCATCATTTGGATCTTGAACTTCACCTAGATCATATGAGATGAGAGAAAGGAGGGGGTGAGATTCATTAAATCTCAATAGCTCATACACCTATTCAAGTACATTTTCAAGGCATACAACATGTCAAAGGTATAAGTATGCAATCAATCAATTCATGAAGCATTCCACTTTCACATTTGTATGTCACAAACTCATGTCAAGCATAAGAATGAGCTCTAGGGACTTTTGGTTTGGTCTCACACCGTTTCTAGGACTTTTGGATTACCTCACTCTTAGTGCTTGGGACTTTTGATCCATCCAAGGGGTTTTTGGCCTTATCTCACCTAGGCTATAAGATTTTTTGGCATCTCCTCACCCACATTAAGGGACTTTTGGCACTACCTCACCCTTATAAGCCACTTCCACAATTCAATGACATTCAAGAAGGCATATTGGTACCAAAATAGCAACATAGCATCAAGTGGCATGTCTTAAACTTACAAATATATACACAAGCACACAATGACACATATGTAACAAGAAAAGGTGGAGAGCTACCTTGGAGCAAATTCAAGCTTTACTTTGTTTATTATTTCTCCTTTTTGGTTCCACAAGCACAAGGAGGTGGGGTTTGTAACACTCCAAAAATTAATTAAGGTGTTAATCATGGATTCAGATTAATTAGGAATAATTAATATGGGATGATTGGGCAAGTTAAGTGAATGGAGATTTTAGAGAGATGAATTATTAATATGGGTTTGAGAATTAATGAGGATAGAAATTTCATCTAGGCCTAAATTAAGAAATCATAAGAAGAGGCTAATGGAGGCCCAATGAGTTAGGTGCAGACCCAATCTAATTCCATATGATAGAGGCCTAAGATCCACCTTGCATAGGCTCCTATGAGTGGCCCAATAACTCTTGTGCAAACTCAAATCCTTGAGTTCTTCAAACTTGGCCCAAACTTGATTAAAATTCAGCAGCCCAATACATAAGAGCTGGCCCAACAAAGCAAAAATCTGAAGCCCAACTCATGAGATTCAGCCTAACTTATGAGATAAGGCCCAACAAGTATAAAAAATCTGAACCCATAAGGCATTGGGCCATTGGGTCAGCACATTCCACTTGTAGCTCTAAATTTTCTGCAGCTCATTCATTAAACAATGGCCCAATCACTAGAGATGAGCCCAATTGGACCTTGGGTTAATGGGTTAGCCCATTTCTCATTAAAAGCCCTAAAGGGTCAGCAGCCTCCCTCCCAATTCAGCAGAAAACACAAGAGGCAAGGGAGAAAATTCGGAGGTTTAAGGGAGGCTAGGGTTCTACCAACATGGAAGCTCCATTTTTGACTCCTAGAGGATGATTTAGCTAAAGTGAGTTATATATAACTTGACCCTCTCATCCTCCTCTTCATTTTGGTCCAATTAATTTCTGGGTTTGAACATTTTCATCTTCTTCTCAAATCTGAAATTTGGTGTTAGGTGATTCCTTACAAGATTTTCGGACTTGGAGGTTAAACGGAGGATTAGGTAAGCTTTTCCCTTCCATTTTGTGAATCACTTTGCTGGAAAATGCCCTTAAGGATGTATTATCATAATGTGTTCTATTATTGTGTGAGATTACAAGGAGATAATGGTGGAAAACTGAATTTTATGGGCTTGATGATTGAAATGCGAATTTTGGTGCTTCCATGGTGGATTTTCGGAGGTGAGACTATGGGTGTTATTAAGCGAGTATCTTTTTCCCATTTTGATGCATTTTCTGTTAGTTTGAAATCCCTATAGTTGACCTATGATATGGGCTTTGATTTCATGTTAAATTACCCAGAAATTAGAGTGAACTATGGCAATTTCTGGTGTGGGAAAGTTGGAATACAAAATTAAATCCCTTGGTAATTAGGTGAGTAACCTCTAGTCTGTTAGTAGTAGTTCAACTCTTTGGATATTTGATTATGATTAGAAATGATGATAATTATGCTTGTTATAGGCTTGGTATGCATTTGGATTATTATGGTAGCTAGGGGAAGAGTAATTGGCTTCATTGAGGTAACTGGGGTTATTTTTCTAATTCCATGTATATGCTCATGTTAATCTGCTATTTGTTATACATGCTTGATTTTGAAATGCTAAATGTCTAGTTGACTACTTGATTGTTATTATAATTGAACCTTGTGAGTCCATAGTGGAGCTGTGGTACGGCTACCACCCCTGCATGTGCTTCGATCGAGCACCGGGTTGTGATCAAACCCCAAATGCACTGAGCCCTGATTGTACTCATTATGGAGTAGGTGCCGTGGACGGACCTCTCCTGGTGTTATTGGCCATTAACATGTTGTGTATGATTGCTAGTATGGGACAGTAATCATTGGTAGCTCAACTAGTTCATTTACGAATTGAATTGATAATTCTGGTATTGATGACATGAAATTACATTGGATTGATTGACTTGTACATATATATATGGAAATTGCCTTTTGTTACTGAGATTGTATATCTCACCCCATTATGGGCTAACATTTTCAGGGACCGGACCTCTTAGTGGCAAGGAGAAAATTAATAGAAGATCATTAAATGGTTTGGTAGCACATAGGCTTGGGAGCTTTGACAAAATATTATTAGTTCTGTATCATTGCTGCATTGCATCATGAGTTGCCAAGTATAGGGATTGTATATGTAATTTAATTATCATGGAATTGAACATTATGATTGTAATTGGCTAATAATGGATAAGTGATTTGATTTTATATGAACATTAAGCATTGACCCCATGCACCTTGTGACCATAATACATTTGCTGTCATTAATCTATAAACTCACTAGTTTATGGTAGCTAGAGGGTTAAGGATCCACATTTGAATTTTAAATGTGTAATGATAGATGTGTTAAGTAGATTAGGTGAAAGAAAGACATTAAATCTTCACAAACTAAGTTAAAGTGGCCCAGAGGGTTGCTAGAGGGGGAATTAGAGAGCATGAGATGAAATTTTGAGAGTTATAGGAATAGAAGGAAATTGGCCGTGGCTAACATTTAATTGGCTAGGCTAAATAGAAACATAGAAGAATTGGCCGCGGCCAACAATTAATTAGCCTTGGCCAAATGTGGCGAACCTGCCAGGGAAGAAAACAGAGAGAAATTGGCCGCGGTGAATAGTGATGTTGGCCGCGGCTAAGCCTGGGAAACAAGTTTGGAGGTGTTCCAGAGGGTATTTGGCCCTGGCAAAAGGGGTATTTGGCCGCGGCAAAATGCGTGAAATTTATGGAGGTGTAAAGACTTGAATTCGAGAGTAATTGGCCGCGGCGAAAGGGGATTTAGTCGCGGCGAAGGTGCTCAATTTCTCATATTCACTTAGAAACTTTAATTTCTTTTATGGTAATACTAAGGAATGATTTAGAAACAATTGTAATAGGTTTTTATAAGTTGGAATTAATGGATGGGAGAATCAAAGGCTCCTTATTAATGATTAAATTCACTTGCACTTTTGAATAATTCTGGTTGCCTAATTAATGACCCTAATAACATTAAGGTTCAAATTTCCTAACATTTTTCGAATATAATTAGTTGTAATGACTTTCAACCCTAATTGAAATTTTATAGTTAGTAATCACGTACTTAACCTTAATTATGATTATTAGAAGTTAGGGTCGTTACAGGGTTAGATTTCCTTGGCCTATTCACAATAAATAACACTTAATTATACTCTTGGAATAAGTTATAACATCCAACTCACTCTTAAGACTACACTTTGTTCTATTTGTCACAATATGGTTCCATTAATGACCTAATAAAGCAACCACCACAAGTAAAATTCTTGGTTCCATTCTCTTGCCATATTTAGACCTCTTGACCTCATTTAAGGTCCTTGAAGCCATTACACACTCACTTTCACAAACCTAGGTCCATGTTGCTTTATAAGGTTACATTATGGAAGTCATTGCCTCATCTCTCAACTTAAGGCTTCTAAATTTTTTTCAAGGGTTTCTCCTATCTTCTTTGATCATATAAAGTCCCAAATCAAATTTGGAACCATTTAAAACACCCCTAGCTCTCTCTAAGGGTTTTGACTGATTTATACTTTCATTAAAGACCCATAGAGTTTGGGATTTTTCCTTAATGGATGGGGCACTTGGGAGGCTCCCTAGCAATCTTAGAAACTCAAACAAACACTCACATATGATGGGGAAGTCTTGAATCAACTCAGATTTTAAACTATGTTCAAGCACCCTACACTTTTCCAACTTGAGTTTTACTAGTTTTCCATGCATTTCTTTGGTATAATCCATCTTCCCATAGCTTATTTTGATGGATTCTTTTGGATTATAAAATAGAAACTCTTCCTTCTTCATGGTTCTATTTAAGCCATCCCACCATGGAAGAGAAGGAGAAAAAGAAACAACAAGAGAAGAGAAACTACCTTGAAATCAAGCTTCCTTCAAGAGCCCTTCTTCTTCCCTCATCCTCCTCTTTGAATTTCAAATTTCTCTCCTCTAGTTTGACCCCATACTAGCAGCAAAAATTGCATTAAAACCATGGAAAGATAAAGCAAGAAAAGGAGGATGAAGTTTCAAGAAGAAAAGTAGCAAAATCCTACACTTTCTCATTTTTCCTTGGCTTTTCTTCCTCCAAAATTCCCTCTCTTGGTGAGCCTAAGCAAGCAGCTCCTTTTCTGAGATTTGGGTAGAAGAAAGTCAATTTAGAGAGGGGGAGGTTGAACGTGGAGTTAAAAGGAGCATTTAGAAGCTTCTTTGTGTAATTTGTTTCTATTTTTGCCCTTCCATAATGGCATTTTTGGTTTGGCTTCATTTTAGCTCTTTTTTTAGGACCATCTTTTCCATAATAAAATTTAGATTTCTAATTTAATAAAATTCCTTTAGAATCACTCAAATCCGACCTAAAACCTTCCTAAACAAATCAATCAAAATTTGGGTTAACCGACATCGAAAAGAGTACACCGGAGGAACTTTATCAGTCCCGGGACTTCCCATGATTTTTAGGGCTTTTGAGAACCTTGGACAACTCAAAATTTCCATTTAAAATGCCCTTCTTGGTGTTTTTCCAAAATTACACTTATTTACGAAAATGCCACTGGTTTTTCGGTAAATTTTTTGAATTACTTCGATTCTAATTTTTGGGCAACTCAAGGCTCAAATGCTCATTTTCTATTATTTAATATTTTATCTAAATTTTATTTGGCCTTAAATCACTCATCTCAGGGGACTTGCTTTTCAAACTGGCATGTTTCAGTATTTTTACAACATACGGGGTGTTACACAGTGTGCCACAACTTGTGATAACAGATGAAAAAAAAAGTGCTAATACAAGTATTAGACCTACCACTCACTAAAAGTAAAGGATGAATGGATAAAATGAAATCATTTTCAAATGAAAAAATTTCTTAAAAAATAAATCAATAATGAAAGAATAGGTAATGATTTTTTTATATTTAAAATTTAATTTGTATTATTAAGTTTTCTTTTTCACTATTAAAATTTTTTCAATCATTATTTGATCTTATATGATTGCCATCTTTTTTGTAATATTTATGTTCAAAAGTTTTATCAAATATTAAAGATAGCAATTCACACGTGAAGTTCAAGTAGTAAGATATCGGTGTTAAATTATATATTTTATTTCATATATAGTGTAAAGTCCCACATCGAATGGTGTGGTCCTAAGAACGGCCCATATAAGTGGGAGTAGTACTCTCCCCACCAAGGCGCGCTTTTGGGCTTAAATAAGAGTAAGCCCAAGGGATAAAACCCTCCCTTCCCGGGTGAAATGAGAATAGCCTAATGGGGGACGTAGGGGAAAATACCTTGGAGGCTCTGTGTGGTGTTGGTATCAGAGCCGGCCATTTGCATGTGCGACCCGACAACGGATCGGCCCCAAAGGGGAGTGGATTGTAAAATCCCATATCAGATGGCGTGATCCTAGGAATGGCCCATATAAGTGGGAGTAGTACTCTCCCCACCAAGGCGCGCTTTTGGGTGAAATAAGAGTAAGCCCAAGGGACAAAATCCCTCCCTTCCCGGGTAAAATAAGAGTAGCCTGACGGGGGATGTAGGGGACAATACCTTAGAGGCTCTGTGTGGTATTGGTATCAGAACCGACTGTTCGCATGTGCGACCTGACGACAGGTCGGCCCCAAAGGGGGGTGGATTGTAAAGTCCCACATCGGATGGTGTGGTCTTGGGAACGGCCCATATAAGTGGGAGTAATACTCTCCCCACCAAGGCGCGCTTTTGGGCTGAAATAAGAGTAAGCCTAAAGGACAAAACCCCTCCCTTCCCAAGTGAAATGAGAGTAGCCTGACAAGGGACGTAGGGGACAATACCTTGAAGGCTCTGTGTGGTGTTTGATATCAGCAACACCACACAGAGCCTCCAAGGTATTTTCCCTTACGTCCCCCATTAGGCTACTCTCATTTCACCTGGGAAGGAAGGGGTTTTGTCCCTTGAACTTACTCTTATTTCAGCCCAAAAGTGCACCTTAGTGGGGAAAGTACTACTCCTACTTATATAATCCGTTCCTAGGACTATACCATCCATGTGGGACTTTACAATCCACCCCCCTTTGGGGCCGACCCATCCTCAGGTTGCACATGCGAATGGCCAGCTCTGATACCAACACCACACAGAGCCTCTAAGGTATTGTCCCATACGTCCCCTGTCAGGCTACTTTTATTTCACCCGGGAAGGGAGGGGTTTTGTCCCTTGGGCTTACTCTTATTTCAGCCCAAAAGCGCGCCTTGGTGGGGAGAGTACTGCTCCCACTTATATGGGCCGTTCCCAGGATCACACCATCTGATGTGGGATTTTACAATCCACTCCCCTTTGGGGCCGACCCTTCGTCGGGTCGCACATGCAAATGGCCGGCTCTGATACCAACACCACACAGAGCCTCCAAGGTATTTTCCCCTACATCCCCCATTAGGCTACTCTCATTTCACCCAGGAAGGGAGGGTTTTATCCGTTGGGCTTACTCTTATTTAAGCCCAAAAGTGCGCCTTGGTGGGGAGAGTACTACTCTCACTTATATAGGCTGTTCCCAGGACCACACCATTTGATGTGGGACTTTACAATCCACCCCTCTTTGGGACCGACCCGTCCTCGGGTCGCACATGCGAACGGCCGGCTCTGATACCAACACCACACAGAGCCTCCAAGGTATTTTACCATACGTCCCTCATCAGGCTACTCTCATTTCACCTGGGAAGGGAGGGGTTTTGTCCCTTGGGCTTACTCTTATTTCAGCCTAAAAGTACGCCTTTGTGGGGAGAGTACAACTCCCACTTATGTGGGCCGTTCCTAGGACCACACCATCCGATGTGGGACTTTACAATCCACCCCCCTTTAGGGCCGACCCGTCCTTGGGTCACACATGCGAACGGCCAGCTCTGATACTAACACCACACAGAGCCTCTAAGGTATTTTCCCCTACGTCCCCCATTAGGCTACTCTCATTTCACCCGGGAAGGGAGGGGTTTTGTCCCTTGGGCTTACTCTTATTTTAGCCCAAAAGTGCGCCTTGGTGGGGAGAGTACTACTCCCACTTATATGGACTGTTCCCAGGACCACACCATCCGATGTGGGACTTTATAATCTACGCCCCTTTGGGGCCGACCCATCCTTGGGTCGCACATGTGAACGGCTGGCTTTGATACCAACACCACACAGAGCCTCCAAAGTATTTTCCCTTACGTTCCCCATCAGGCTACTCTCATTTCACCCGGGAAGGGAGGGGTTTTGTCCCTTGGGCTTACTCTTATTTCAGCCCAAAAGCGTGCTTTGGTAGGGAGAGTACTACTCCCACTTATGTGGGCCGTTCCCAGTACCACACCATCCGATGTGAGACTTTACATATAGTATGTTATCACCACTGAGAAACTTTTTGGTTTTATCTATTATTTAATGTAAGAATAGGTATAAGTGTTAATTTTTGGAACCAAGCATCAAAAAATAAGTATGGAGTGATAAATCAATGTTAATAAAAAAAATTATTTTAATTTTTAAACTTTATATATCTTTTTTATTGAAAATTGTGTTTGTCTGATTTATAGAATTTTACAAGTAATGAAAATATTCACCACACTTTAACTATGAGTTAATTTCATCATTTTTTAAGTTCATCTTACAATAAGTATTGCCAAACTATTCCTTCATTTATGAATCTTCTTAATAACGTTCAACATCCGGTATAAACAAATAGATTAGTTTAATTACATATGTATTTCTGGTTTGTCAATGATCTCAAAAATTACATATCTTTTTGTGAAAACATATATGTATTTAACTCAAGTTTTTTAGTCACAGATGAAAAATCTACACAGATATATTGTCGTCTAACATAATTTATATTATACTAAATATATACATGTATAGTTTCCTAATAAAAATGTATGTATCAGGTAGAGTGCAAGAGAGAAGAAAGCACACAAAAAAGTTCAAATCAAGAAATTTTAATGAAAGCTTAATGCTTACCTTTTTTATTTTTCTGTGAAATTTGTACTCTGTTATAAGAATTTTTTTCTTTTTGTTCACAACGATACCAACAAATTACTTTTTGCTTTCTTGAATTAAAATGTTATCTATTATATTAAATTTCTTATGTTATTAAATTAATAAAATATTTTTAATTGCATAAATCTACCATCACAAAATAATATCACAACATTTTTTAGAACAATATAGCTTTTAATTAAATAACAAATATAATTCTTTTTTATTTTTTTATTTGAAGCATTTATGGAACCGTGTAGCTTATCATAACTAATATTTTGTAATTGCAGATGATACTGATGAATTTACAACATATAAAACATTTTAAATGTCCTGTTTTAAAATTAATTATTCTGAAATGTTTGTTATTTAAAAATAGAATTATTTTTGTTATTTAATTAAAATTTGTTACTGGCATTGCAGAGTACTGGTGGCAGCCTACAAAACAACTTTCAAAGATGTCGTCTTATTTTCTTAATTAACTATTGTCTATTTTTTGAGAAATGATGCTTGATCATTAACTGCAGCTTTGACTTTAATTAAAAAAAAAGTGCTTGGAGCCAAAGTAGACAACAAACTCAGCTTCATGGCTTATCACAGGCCAAACTGCTTGCAAGCCAAATTAGACAGAGTTAATTTCATCCATTTGGCCAATTGGAATTAAAAACATTAGATGACAGGAATTAGTTACTGCCTACCCTATGAAAAATGGTGCTTGCTGATTAACTGCAACTTTGACTTTAATAGGAAAAATACTTGGGGAAAGTATATAACAAGCTCAGCTTTATAGCTTGTTACTGGCTAAACGGCTTGCAAAGGCAAATTAGACAAGACAATAATTGCGTCCATCCAGCCAGTTAGAATTAAACACGTCTTGGAAGGGGTAATCATAAGTCATAACTCTTTTAAAATATGTATCCGTCGTTAACATTTTCACTATTTGATGCACTAAATTCAATCATTCCCGTTGATCTCTCAACTTTTCTTCTTTCATCCATAATGGGCCATTGTTCTAAAAAACATCAGATGGTCCAATAATCACGCAGTTTTCTTGTAATCTTCTTACTGCAATTTGGATTCAATGAACCAACATCTTCAATTTCCTCATTGACGGCGCCTCCACCGTTCCACTCCAATCTATAAAATAAACCAGAAAAGAGCTCTGCTTCTCAGGTACCCTTTTCGCGAAGCCATTTTCTTCACCTCCCTCCTCACAGAGAATGAGCAGCCCCCAAGTTCTAGTTTTACCATTTCCTGCTCAAGGACATGTCAATTCTCTCATGAACCTCTCTCATAAACTAGCCCAAAATGGCCTCAAAATCACCTTCGTGAACACAGATTTCAACCACAAGCGAGTTGTGAAGGCAATGAATGAGGAGGAAGAGAGGTTGCCTCTGAAATTAGTGTCGATCCCAGACGGTATGGGGCCTGAAGATGACAGAAACGACATGGCCAAATTAAGTTTGGCAATCTTAAGCACCATGCCTTCTGAGCTTGAGAAGCTTATAGAAGACATTCATGGCAGTAATAGAATCACCTGTCTAGTCGCAGATGTGAATATGGCATGGGCCTTGGAAGTTACACATAAGCTGGGAATCAAAGCTGCTGTCATCTGCCCTACATCAGCAGCTCTTTTAGCCTTGGAACTTCACATGCCCAAGCTGGTTCATGATGGACTTATGGATTCTGATGGTAATAAGATTTTCACTTTGTTTTTCATTACACTAGCCACTGGACACGTATTTAGGATTTGGGTATGCATGTATGTATATATAAAAAGCACAATCTAAGCTACTTTCCTATTGGTTAGTAAAAGAGAAACTAGAGGAATGAGGAATAGTACATGTAGTCGAGGGCTGAGGCAGAAAAAAATGTTTGGGGAGTCATACGTAATTCCGCGGAGATTTTTATGAAAAATTTATTTTTTAAAAAGCCGTATATAATATTATAAAGATTTATATGCAAATTTTATTATTTTTTGGCAGTTGTATATAATTTCACACAGATCTATATGTAACCTTAATTTTTTGCACGAGGGGAGATACTTAAATTTTATTAAAATTTTTTATACATAGTAATTATCTAATTTTTTGCAGGAGGTGGGATACTTAAATTTTATTAAAGTTTTTATATACATAATAATTATCTCTAATAGCAGGTGGGCTGAGGCCCCAACTAGTGCCCCTGCCTCCACCTATTTATATAATACATATGATTGATGTGTGTTAAAGTGGCTCTAGAAATAGTTCATGATTTGTTTTTGTTTATGAAATGTTGAGTGTGAAAAATGAGAAATGAGTAATAGTTGAATTTTAAACACAAAGTCTAACTCAATTTTAAAATCCAAGATTAATGCTATATAAGCTATTATTCACATTTCTATTCACTTCTAAAATTAATAATGAAATCAAAGACTTGAATGAAACACAATGTAATGTTTGAAATTATCATGCTATCTGTGCACCGCTAGTGTCCGTCCATTCTAATTTCGGTGACAATCATTGGATTTTTCACAGTGCTTAATTTCCACCACTCCAACTCTTCTACATAAGAAAATTAATTTGTTCGACAATTAAATTCTCCCATGCTAAGTGATAGTACAATTGACCTTCCTTCATATCTTCTGGCACTGTAGGATTCCCAATTGTAAAAGGGGAATTTGAGCTATCCCCAGAGATTCCAAAGATGAACACAGCTGACATTGCATGGTGCTGCATGGATGACTCAAAGATTATATATGCTTACGGTTTAAGAAAGATAAGAAGTCTACACTTGACAGAGTGGTGGCTTTGCAATACCACTATTGAACTTGAACCTGGAGCTTTGTCTTTATATCCAAAAATCCTACCCGTTGGCCCATTAATGAAGAGCTATGAGAGCCTTAGTACTCAATCACTTGGGCAGTTCTGGGAAGAAGACCTCTCTTACTTGAGATGGCTAGACCAACAGCCACCTTGTTCTGTCGTATATGTTGCCTTTGGTAGCTTCACTGTGTTTGATCCAAACCAGTTCAAAGAGCTAGCTCTTGGACTTGAGCTCATCCAAAGGCCTTTTCTTTGGGTTGTTCGAGAAGACACTAATGGTAGAAGCACAAGAATAGCATACCCAGATGAGTTTGAAGGCAAAAATGGTAAAATTGTTAAATGGGTACCTCAGCAGAAGGTGTTAAGCCACCCTGCCATAGCTTGCTTCATTAGCCATTGTGGTTGGAATTCCACCATAGAAGGGTTGAGCGCTGGGGTGCCTTTCTTGTGTTGGCCCTATTTTGGAGACCAATTTTATAACAAGACTTGTATTTGTGATGCTTGGAAGGTGGGAATGGGATTTGACTTGGATGACAAAGGACAAATATTGCGTGGCGAGATCAAGAAGAAAGTGGACCTTTTGCTTGGAGATGAAAGCATAAGGGCAAGGTCTGTGAAGTTGAAGAATATGATCATGAACAATATAGCAGAAGGAGGTAGGTCATGGGAGAATTTCAAAAAGTTCGTAAAGTGGCTTAAAGAATGAGATGCTCTTGTTGTTATTACTCTTTGACTTTTTTTTTTTGGGGCTATCTTAAATTGAAATTTGACAAATAGAGAAGTGAAAAAGATAAGAAGAGGCTTATGAGGAAGTATGAAAATAAGAAAGTATCAGTCTATGTACTTTAGCTTCATCTTAATTTTTAATAAGCTTTATTATATTTAATCTAAATGTGTATCAAAAACAATAATAACAATTTTGTTCCTTTTTACAAAATTACATAGAAAGAAATAAAATATCTAAAAAATTAATGAGGCTTGTGATTAAACAATGAAAAAATTGTTTTTAGTTCATAATTCAAAATTAAGACATTAATTGTTGAATTTACATGAAATTTCTTTGGTCAAAGATATTATAGAAAGAGAAAACTTTTACTCTCTTTTATCTCACATATAAAATTTTTTTTTAAAATTTAATTTAATCTAAAATATAAAAAATAAACTACTAATGTCTTATATATTAATTATAGTATTCTAATTATATTTTATATTAAATGAACTTTTTAAATTAAGATTAATAACTATTATTAATTTCAAAGAGAGAGTATACACATTAAATATGGACATACTTAAAAAATAATTTTAATTTGAGATTAAATTAAAAAGATTAATTATTTTTAAATGATTTTTTAATTTTTATGAATTATTTATTTATTTTTTATACATGAAATTAAAAAAAATATTTTGGTTGAAAAAGTATTTTTAAAAAAAATTAGCCTAGAATTGCGCACCTGCTTTGCCAACCGTGTCAGGTGATCTCTCTTTTGTCGTAAATGCTAGTACCGCCCAATTAAGGAAACACTTGTACCTTATTATGCTTATCCCCAAGACTCCGTAACGCATCACTGCAGTAAACCAATCGGAATTGGAAGAATACATTTGAAATGCCTTTGCCCATAGAGTTTGGATGTATTAGAGTTTTTTATTGTAAATATTTTTAAATTTTAGGAAGAAAAAAATAATAACATAAATAAATAAATCTCACATATATTCTTATTATTTTTTAAATATATAATATTTTTATAATAAAAAAGTTCCAAATCATTCTTACACTGAACGATAACTATGAAGGAAACAAAGGACACGTTATTACAAGGCAACAAATTTCAATTCCTGTTCCCACACATTCAAAGCATATTCATATGTTGTTCCTACTTTCTTGTGCTTTGGCACCTGGCAATGTTACCACCCCATTCAATGAGGCGGCATGTTATTGACAATCGAAAAATTAACGGAGTCCACGTCGTAAGACAAGCAACGGCAAGTGAAGCCACGTGTCGCCGTCTCTGCACTATAACCGTGAGAAAGGGTCCAAAACCTTGGTCTTATCCTCACTTAACATCCGCATCTGCTTTTCACTTTCTACGGATTTTGCTTTATATATACATACACGGCAATAATATGAAGAGCAGGGGTGGTCATAGTCGACCCGGTTCGATCCGAGCACAATTGGGCCAAAACGGGTTAGGATAATTTTAAAAAAGAGATTAAAATAAGATCAGATTAGGGTAGTACTATGAATTGGGATAGATTTTGGAACAATTCTTTAGCCTTATTAGGTCTGGTCCGGCTCGAGTATATTTATTTATATATAAAAAAGTAAGAACTAAATTAAAAAAAATTAAGGATCTTTTTATAATTTTAATCAAAAATTTTTAAACACATTTTATAAATTATAAATAATTAGAGGGGTCAAAATTTATGTTAGGACTCTCCTAAATATAATTATCATATTCATGTAAAAAAAATAAAATTAAAAATATATATATATTAAGTTTTAACTACTATATTTACATTTTTTTTCTATTTTCTCCTTTGAATTTATATTTTTCATGTTCATTGTATAAATTTAAAAAATATATATTAAAAAAATAGTTATATATCCAAAATAATTGAGTAAATATAAAAATATAAATTTCTAAAATTTTAAATTCTTTCTTAAAAAATTAATTTAAAAAAAAGAAAAATTGGCCCAACTCAGCCCAGTTCGAACTTGGCCCAGGCCCAAGACACATTTTTCGTCCCAAAGTTGAAATTAGGCTAGGCTCGGGCTAAAGCAATTCCCAACCCATCGTGACCCATACCCACCCCTAATGAAGAGTCAGGAAGTTTGAACTTTTCACTGTTTTTAAATTTGTAATCAATCAATAATATTTTATAATTAGGCAAACAATATATTTTGGTATCTTAATTTTAATTAAAGTTCTATTTTTATTTTTTAACTTTATTTAATTCTAACTTAAATGTTCAATTTAGGTTTTGCTTTTGTTCCATAACATAGTTGCAATATGATTCTTTTAAATTTTATTTTATATTTCACTTTTATCTTTTAAGTTCATTTAATGTTAATTTAGTCATTTAATTTTATTTTAAGTTTCTCTTTTATTTTTTAATTTTATTTTATTCCAATTTGACATAAAGACTTAAAATTTGCATTTATTATGTATGATTCACTCTTCAATTTTGGTTCTTTACATATAAAATATTTCTCAATTTGATTTCTTTTAAAATTACCTTATCAATTTAGTTTTTCACATATTAGTATTTCTTAATAGTCTCTCACAAATAAAACTATTATAGTAAAAATAAACTTCTAGTCCCTTAATTTTATCTGATGTTTTACTTTCATTCTTTAACTTTATTTGGTTTTAACTTGGTCTTTTAATTTTATGTCAAGTTTTATCCCCTAACTTCATTTTGTTTTAATTTAGTTCTTGACTTTAGTTTAAGTTTCATTCTACCCCTTAACTTTATTTGATTTTAATTTGATTACTTGACTTTATCTCAAGTTTCATTTTTGTCCTTAAATTTTGCTTTGTCCTAATTTGGCCCACTAATTTTCAAAAAACTACTCAATTATTTCCTTCCGTCAACACCAAGGTCTCATACAAAACTTTTTTGTTAAGAATTTTAATTTTACGCTTTTAGAAAAAATATTTGAGTGATTTTTGTAAATTAAAGATGCAAATTCAAACAAAATGAAATTAAGAGATAAAAATGAAACCTAAGGTAAACTTAAAGGACAAAAGTGAAATTTTAGATAAAACAATGAGACCAAATTAAAAAGAAAATAAAATTAAGATGCAAAACCAAAACCTAAGATAAAGTTAAGTGGTCAAAAGTGTATTTTAAATTCATTTAGTTTCAATTTTAATTTAGGTTTCACTTTCGTTTCTTAATTTTATTCGGTTCTAATTGGGTCATTTAACTTTACTTTAAGTTTCATTTCCATTCCTTAATTTCATTTTGTTCTAGTTTTACCTTTAACTTTCAAAAACTACTTAAAATTTACTTGAAATTTACATTTATTATGGATTGTTCTCTCTTCAAATATATCATATAGAAAGAGAAAATTCCTATTTTGATCCCTTACAGATGAAGTATTTCTCACTTTAATCCCTCATAAAATTGTTTTTTTAATTTGTTCTATCATAAATAAAGTATTTCCTAATTTGATCCTTCATAGAACTGCCTTCTCAATTTGGTCTTTCACTATTGGTATTTCTCAATTTAGATTCCTCATAAATAAAATCGTTATTAATAATGATCCCTCACATATAGGTATTTCTCAATTTGTTAAAAGGACATTATTGATAATGATTTTATTTGTAAGAGACTAAATTAAGAAATAGTCATATATGAGGGATCAAATTAAGAAGACAATTTTCTAAGGAAGCAAATTAAGAAGTGTCTTACATGTGAGGGATCAAATTGAGAAAATGATTTTATGAGGGACAAAATTGCGAAATACATTATCTATAAGGGATCAAAATAAAATTTTACTCTACCAAAGATCATTATTAATCAAGAACAGGGCTTTTCTTCTAATTCCTATTAACCCAATGTTATAAGAATGTGAACCAAGGGCCGTAAGAAGAACAAAGGGAATTGGCTATACACCAAAGGATTAAGTTGATGTGATATAACTGATAACTGTTGCCAAATGGTTCCAAATAACTTGGTTGTGAAAGTAAGTTTGTAGATAGTGATGCAACCAAGATCGTCTCTCATAGAAATATATTCCAATTACCAAAGAAAGCTTTCTAAATGTCAAAGGCAATCTAAGAACTAACAATTTCAAAGATTTGTTGGGGGTTTAATGACTAAAATTAAAAGTGATTCAAGAAGTAAAACATAACTACTAGTTAAAATCAGAGAAAGTAACAACAATCAAGCATTAAGTGTGGTTAGCCATGAGTGAATTTCTTAGAGTTTAATTATTAGCATCCGAAATTATATTTCACTAAGGTCTTGACCTAATTTTCTTTAGTGTACTCATAATAAATTTTCTCAAGTTACCACTCAAGAATGTAAGAAACTAGTAAGTTAATGATTTTTGAAACCTTAAGACTACACTAGCTTACGAATTCTTAAATTAAATTCATTAAACACACTAAAAACATAAATGAATTGATCTTTAAAGCCTTTTCACTTTCATCATAAATGCCTAATTAACCAATTAAATATCAAGATTCCTTAAATAAAAAATTAAGCACAAAAATCTGGCAAATTCATATAATAACCATTACATTAATCAAGCTAAAAATTAAAAAGAGAAGAGATTTAAATGTACAACTATAAAACAAAGAAATATTTCAACAATTAACCTCCAATTCAATCTCCAAAATGTCTATTCACTAGCTTAACAATCACAAGAGTCCAATCCAAAATTATAGCCATAATCATCAAGTTAATACAAGTTAAACCTAGTCTCATATAACTAGATCTAAATTTTTCTGGATCCAAATTTTAGATTCTTCAGGGACATCAATAGTTGCCCTTGGATCAACAAATATTATATAAGGATATTTTAGTGTTGCTAGATAGGTTTTTAAGTCAGAGCATGTGCATTTGGATATTACCTTAATTTTTAATTTGTTTGTCCAGTATCTTAGAGTCTACATGTTTTCTTTATTGTATCCCAAAAAAAATTATCTATTATATTACAAAAAATTATTAGTTAGCTTTTAAGGGAAAAAAAAGCAACTTCATCAAGCTAGACCATTGAAGGAAGGTTGATGTGCTTATAAAATAGATATTATCAAAGTTTTTTACAAAATTTCTTGAAATTTTGTACAAGTTGTGTTATTGGTCATGGGTTTTCTAATTGATTGGATCTTAACAATAATATAATTTTTATTGACTGGTAGCAAATAGGTCTTAGTAAATGGTCATTCTATTGATCCTTTCCTACTTAAACAATGGTTACAAGGGAATCTAATATCTCCCTATTTGTTCATTTTATGTGCTAATATTTTATCCTGTATGTTACTAGAGATGGGCATATTATGCAATAGAAGGGCACTAAAATTAGATGGCAATTGGAGCCAATTACTCATTCAATGTTGTTGATTATTATTCTTTGAGGCTTCATCCTAGGCATGTAATACTGTTCGTGAGATCCTTTAATAATATAGTCAAATTTTTGGATTGGTAATTAATTTGTCAAAATTAAAGGTCTTTTTTTTAGTTTAAATATCTTTTATAAGTTTAAAAATTTTGGGTATTTTTTGTGTTAAGTATAAATAATCTCAATTAGGGAAATATCTACATACTTGGGTTGATATTGATTAAAATCAATCATCAATTTATCGTGAGCTTATAGACATGGTAGATAGAAATCTTCAAGCTTGGAAGTTAACATTATTATTACTGGTTTCACATATGACACTTATTAATGTTTTCTAAATTAAGTTTATTATATGCATTATCATGTTTTGAGTTGCCTAAAAAATATTGCTTATAGATTGATATTTGATATGAAAGTAACATATTTTTTTCAAAAATTATTCACATGATTACCCAAAGGTGAATTTATTAAAGTGGAAAGTGGTTTGTAGTTCTTAAGATATAGGAGGCAGGGGTTTTAAGCAAACTCATCTTCTTAATCAAGAATTGCTGGCCTAACATACTTGATGGATTATCAACCATGACCCTTCATCTTTAGTATGCATCATGCGACACAAATATTTTGAGGATTTATATTTTGGTAATCTCACTATCCATTCTAATATAGCATGGCAGAATATTTTTAATGTAAATCAAAAGTCCTACCAATAGGTGCTTTGTAAGTTTGGCCACTTGGCAAAGTAGTTTAGTACTATGAGGGTAATGCTACTACAAGAACCTTTACAAGTTGAATTAGTTAACCAAGTGCAATCAAATGCAACATATTTTGGTTCATAATTTTATAATGTTATGTTATAGTTGTTTAGGTTTTGATGTATGCATTAAAAAAAAACTTCAAAAAAATTGTTACTTAGCTCCTTTGTCCCTTAAATCCCTTGCCTACCCTTTTTCTTTTAATATCCCACTTCTTCCCCTCTTTTATTCTTTTACTTTTTTTTTTCTTCTTGCCTTTTTTGCCTTTTATCCCCTTTCAACACAGTATTATCCATGTTTGATTATTTCTCCTTTTGTGAAACTCATCCACTTACTTTGAGAGAAACAGATTGAGCACCCAAAAAAATAAAGAAAAAAATTGCATCAATCTAGAAGAGGCAACAATCATACCTTAAAACTTTGATTTCTCTTCAACCAAAGCTTCAATGTAGGAATCAGAGCTATTGGCAATGATGGGTAAGCAATCTCTTTGAACAATAGGATAGATGGTGGAAAAAGAGTGAAGGAAAAGCAATGGTGGAAGATTTATCTATTATCTTTATAAGTTTCCAAGCTTGCCAAGTTTGAATGTGCATTTATAGTTTCTTTACTGGTTCAACCTACATTTTGGATTCATAATTTGTTTTATTAATTATTTGATCTATTAGTTTGATCAAATCGATTATCATTTTAAAGGTCCACATAGCTCTTGATGCTAATGTAGTCACCACTAGAAAAAAATGTAATTTAGAGGCCAATGGCAAAGTAAGGCTCTTAGGAAAAAAATGCCAAAGCTTTAAGACTCAGTTCAAGGCAATGAAATTATATCCTCTATTTTTTTTTTGGTGTAAATTTTTTGTAAATTTTGAAGAAAGGAAAGAGAAAAAAGGAAAGAAAAAGTGGATTGAAAGAGAGGAAGTAGGTTCAATACACTCTCTCATTCACTTGTATCATTCTCTTCTTAAAATTCATAATAAATTTACATGGAAGAAATTTAAAGGATCCTTACTCCCACACAATTATTTTGATTATGCATATTTGGGAGGGAAGGGTTACAAAATGGAGGAAAACAATATTGAATTTAAAATAAATTATCCAATTAATTATTTTTCTTTAATTTTTAAATTTTTTAAGGTGAACTAATTTATTTCTTATTTAAAATAAATGTATGAGTTTTGTGGCTCTTGTTTATAAAGTTTCAAAAATGTTTCATCCTTGTAGACCTTAGTTTTTAAAAATGAGTAAATTACATGGCATTTTTTTAATTAAAATTACATAAATATTTCTTCTATTTTCATAATAGACACTTTAATCTAATTTTAAATTTTTTTATTAAAATACCCTCCATTAATTTAAATAAAAAGAAGTTAATTAACCATGTATTTAGGCTATAAGAGAATATTTTAGTAAAAATACTTAACATTGAATTAAAGTATAGTGTAGCTTTTTATTTTAAAAGATATATATATATATATACTGAAAATAGAGATAAATTTTATGCAATTTAAAAAAAATTAGGGAAAATCTATTTGATTTATTTTGAAAAAAAATTGAAACTAGGCCTTCCACCAATTTGGCTATAATACCCTAAATTTTTTTTTTTCAATTAGGTCCCAAGTAGTTAAAAATGTAAGTGCAAAAAACAAAATGTTTATTAACATAAAATAAATTACTTTAGGTAGCAAATAAAGACAAAGTAATTTTAGAATAATTATAGAGCTTGAAAAATTTTCCTTGAGATTTTTTTTTTCAAAATACTTTAAGGACTTACTTGAAGCACCTTAAACTTTTCTCAAAGAGCAATTTTGGCTTAGGCAAAAGTGTAATTTTTGCTAAATAATATATAATCTCTACTTACACTTTAGGGAAATTTACTTTAAAGGACCTAAACTTCGTAAAAATTATTATAATGGACATTAAATAGCCTCATCATTTGCTCCATTATACAATCCACTCAATCTCATGTTCTTCTATGTCATTTATTACGGGCATTTCTCTAGATAATTTCTTCTTCCTTTGCCATTTTTGTTCTTCACCATTTTTGGCTTCCTCCATAACTTTGTATAACAACCCTAATTCTTAATTACAGTGATTCGACTTAATTAAGTGGTTAATGATCATAAATTAAGGTTTAAAGTTATTGCAATTAATTAAAATAGGAAAAATGTGGGAAAATTTGAACTTTGATAGTATTAAGGTCATTAGCCAAACAACCAAAACCATTTGATCCCACAAGTGACTCCAAATATCAATTAAGACATTTGATTCACATTACCATTAATCTCAAGTATCACAAAATCCTCTTACAAATGCTTTCACGTCATTATATATCATGTTCATAGTGAAATCCAAGGTTTTTAAGCAAAAATAAAGTTTGGGGGACTTAGGCCGCAACTTGGACCTTCTCCGTCATTACTAAGTTAGTTACTAGAACTTAAAATCAACACTATGAACCTTGCACCATGACTCAGGCCTTCCACGCTGCAGCAAAGGGGCTCTCAGTAACTTACTATTCAAACTTTCACGTGTTACGGCTAGTTGGTGCCTCATAGTGGTGAGCCTATGTGGCGTCAAGATGAGAGAGCCTCCTAGAACTCTCTAAGCTTGCCGCAGTGAGATTCCCTTGCTTTGCAACTAGTTTACTCTTTGTTACTCTCCCTGGGTGAATTTCTCATGTTGTGCCGTAGCGCTCCTAGCTTCTAGATCTCCTTTGGTCGCGACTTAAGTAGTTTTGGCCGCAGTAAGACCTCTTGCTACACCTAAACTCTCTGAATTTTATCCCACACATACTAGACCTTCCTCTAGCAACATCTTAGGGTCATTTTACCTTAATTTGTAAGGTTTTAATGGCATCCTACTATCTAAATTACTTAGCATACCAATTATAATCAATTCAAAACTTAGGTGTTGATCTCTACCCATCCATCTACCATATATCAGTAAATCATGGACTTTAACACAAAGAATACTAAAAGCCGAAACCATGATCATTCAAATGTAGATTCCAACAAAGGTTCCATTCAATACTAGTCGAAGTTAACATTTAAGGCAATATATCATTAAATTCTCAAATGATAAATCATATCTCAAAGTCAACAAGGTTCCATATTAGATGAAAATGAGTGCATACATCAAATTTCAAATTCGTATAAGGCCTAACTCCCTATTAGATATATCATAGATCACCTAAACACAAAACTCTTACATTTGATAATATGATTACATGATGATACTATACAAAAGAATAACAAAAATTAACATCTATCATAAGTTAGATCAACCCAAGTGCAGCATTTCCCACATAGAGTTATAGTTCATAGATGTTCATCCATTTGTTTCCCTTTATCCTTACCCGAAGAGTCTTCACCTAGAATAGTTAGCCCATAAAATGGGGTGAGATGCAATTCTCAATAACCAAAGGTAAATTCCATTCATATGATTTAAATTAATCAACATATATACATTAAATCAGACAAGTATCAGAAACACATAATATCAGCAAAATGCAATAGTTGAGCTACTAGTGATCCCTATCCCATACTAGTAATTACACACAACATGTTAAAGACCAATAACACTAGGAAAGGCCTATTCATGGCACGAACTCCTTAATTAGTACAACCTGGGCTCAGTACATGCAATAGTCTGATCACAACTTGATACTCAATTGAAACACGATGCACAGGTGGCAGCCGTACCATAGCTCCACTATAGACTCACAAGGTCCAATCATAACATATCATATAGCTAATCATTCATTTGGCATTTAAAATTATACATGTGCAATAGATATAAGATTAAATTGAACATATGCAAGGAATAAAAATGAACCTCGGTTACCTTGTTCAAGTGAGTTAAATTCTGAAGTCAAAGATGAGTTTCCACACTCTAGAGATCCTAAATCAAATCAAGCATATTCATGTATGTTAATTGTAACATAAATAAGATACTATAAGACTCAAGCATCATAAACTACCTGGAGAACACTACCCAGCCACCAAAAGACTGCAAATTAGGATTTGGTGTTCCTCACACTAGAAACCTCAAAATACCTCTTAATTTTTTAGGCAAATTCACAAAAAATTAATGTCCATATTATAAATTAACTATACAGGTTTTAAACTAGCAAAAAATGCATCAAATGGAAAGGAAACACTTACCTAACAATACCCCTAGCCTCTACCTTCGAAAATCCATCATGGAAACACTAAACAACAAGTTTTAGTTTTGGGTGGAAAATGAAAATGCTCCAAATGAGAAACCAATAGGTTCAAAATGAAGAGGAAGAAAAGAGGATTAAGTTAGATATAAGTTACCTTGCCTAAATCTTGCTCTAGGAGTGGGAAATAATGAAATTACGCTATTAACCCTAGTCTCCCTTTTAGACCTCCTAAATTTCCCTTGCCTCTTGTGTTTTTTCTGTAGAATGGGAAGGAGGCTGAGTGTATTTAGGGTTTAGATAGATTTAAATTAGGTTGTGGGTTGACCCAAAGGCCCAAGTCTAAGCGTGGTGCAGATTTTAGCTTGTTAGGCTATACGTTATGGGTTGGGCTGTAAAATTTTTTAAGTTAAGGATGGAATGTGCTAATCCGATAATCCAAGACCCATTTGGACTCATTTCCCTAAGTTTGAGTTAAGGCTAAATGAGCTATTATCTTACTTAAATTCATTCCTAAGCTTTATGTAACACCCCGAAATTAATTAAAGTGTTAATCATGGATTTAGATAATTAAGAATGATTAATGGGGGATGATTGGGCAAGTTAAGTGAATGGGGATTTTTAGAGAGATAAATTATTAATATGGATTTGAGCCAAGTTTGAAGAGCTCGAGGGTTTAGGTCTGCACAAGGGTTATTGGGCCACTTATAAGAACTTACACCAGGTGGATCTTGGGCCTCTAGCACATTAAATTGGGTTGGGTCTGCACCTAGCTCATTGGGCCTCCATTAGCCTCTTATCATGATTCATTAATTTGGGCCTAGATGAAGTTTCTATCCTAATTAATTCTCAAACCCATATTAATAATTTATCTCTCTAAAAATCCCTATTCACTTGACTTGCCCAATCATCCCCCATTAATCATTCTTAATTAATCTAAATACATGATTAACACCTTAATTAATTTCGGGGTGTTACACTTTAGGCTTGCAAAAAATTTAAGTTGGGCTTACAAGAAAACTAGTATTAGGCTCTTCTACTAAACTCATGGCATAATTGGGCTTCTATATTAGGCCCCAAGCATAATTAAATTAATCATAAGGCTCAAGTTAATGTCTATCTCTCTTAATAATTTTTTCTAATTACATCCATATCAATTCTTAATTAATCATAATTATTCTTAATTAATTTCAATGTGTTACACTTTGGTCCCCTTATTTCTTCATCTTTGTTTCCTTTATTTTGTCATAGACTAAGAGGTGCCAATGTACTTCTTTCATTAGTTTTCCATTACATAGGTATAACAACCGGGAAAAGGGAAAAAGAAAAGAAAGAAGAAAGTTGAAAATTTTCGAAATCCTGAGATTCTTCTAAGTCTTCTCGCTGTAGCGAGAAATGGTCTCGCTATAGCGAGAGTGCCTATTCGCAAAAGCGAAAGTGATTCTAGCTATAGCGAGTGCGGGCATTCCATACAAAAACCAGGGGGCTGCTTGCCGTAGCGAAGGTTAAACCTCGCCATAGCGAAGGGAACTAATACATACTCGTCGTAGCGAAAGTTAAACCTCGCCATAGCGAAGGTAGCTGATACGAGCTCGCCGTAGCGAAGGTTAAACCTCGCCATAGCGAAGGTAGCTGATATGAGCTCGTCGTAGCGAAGGTTAATTTTCGCCATAGCGAGGGTCAGTCCGGAAAAGAGTAAAAAGCGAGAAATTGACTTCTTTACACGACCCAACTCATTCTTTCTCTCTTATTTGCCCTAGACTTCGACCCAAGGAGAGAAAAGAGGCATGGAGAGTGAGAGAGACCAAGAGAAGGAGGAAGAGCAAAGGAAAGGTAAGCAAGCTTCTCTCTTTTCTTCTTAGCATCTTGATCTCCTCTCTTTGCCCTCTCTTTCTATGGTTTTGTTTGTGAGATTAGTTAGATTTTAGGCATGGGTCAGAAGAGGAAAAGTGGAAAACACCCTTGAACCTCTTTGTTTTCCTTGAAAATGTTGTTTCCACTACTATAAGAACTTGAGAGAGAGGAAGAATTAGTGGCATTCTAGAGAGAGAGAGAGAGAGAACTCCTAAGTTCTTGTATGTTATGAGGGTTTGCTCTTAAGAACCTTTAACAGTTGTTGAGTTACATTCTAAGAGAGTAATTCCATGCTCTTTGATTGTGTCTAGGCTCAAGTGAAGCACCTCCATCAAGGTGTGAGTGTGAAACTAAGAAGGGAGAAGAGGAATTGAAAGGAAAAGCTTGTGTTGGCTCATAAGGTAGCTCTCTCTCCACTCTTTCTTGTTGCATTCTTGGATTTAATAGTCATTGTATGCTTATGTATATGCTTGTTGTGTGAGACATGCCATATGTTATTGCCATGATGCATTGTTACCAATGTGCTTGTGTGTTAGATTGTGAGAATTGCTCGGGTGAGGTAGTGCCGAAAGTCCCTTTGAGATGGGTGAGGTAGAGCCGAAAGTCCCTTGAGATGGGTGAGACAAGGCCAAAAGTCTCATAACCGAGTGAGGCTAAGTCAAAAGTCCCTAAACTCGGGTGAGGTTAGACCAAAAGTCCCTAAAACTTACTTGTGGCATTGTTGTGATTTCCATAGCATGTACAACATGTATTATGTGATTGAGAATGGTTGGATGCTAAATTACATGCTTTGACTTGTTATATGCCTTGATTGCTTCCTTGAATGAGTGCATGAGCTACTGAGATTTCATGAATCTTAACCCTTCCCCTCCCAACTTAACATGCTAGGTGGAGCTCAAGGAGAATCAAGTGCACACCGAGGAGCCTAAGAGAATGTTAGATGAATTTTAGTTTGTTTTGACTCTTTTGATGTAAAGTGGTGCCAAAATGAATATGTACCCACTATTTTTTTTATGTAAATGTTGTAGCAAGTGTAAATGTATGGATATATGATGTACAAACTATGTAGAGAGCCAAATTAATGGAAATATGAGTTTTGCCCCTTTTGTTGAATGTATGTGATAGTGTATTTTGGCCCGTAGCATAGTGAGTTTGGAATGTATGATGATTTGGACCACTTGGACATGTTATATAGACTATTTTCTTGCTTTAAAACTTGTCCATGAGGAGTGAGAACGTGTGAGAGGCCATTTGGACCTATTTTGGACCTTTTGGGTGCCAAAACCGCTAAATTTATGAGCTGCGTCAAAGTATGACCAAACGAGCTCTTCTTATTATGAAATTTGGCATGCCTCTAGAGGTTGTAGAAAGCTTCTTGGGAAGTTAAAGTGGGGAATATTTGGAGGTCTAGAGAATATTTGGTGAATTGTTGAAATTAGGAAATTTTAATGGTTTGGTCATGGTACTATTTCATTAGTCCGAAAAGAAATCCATGTCATTCATAGACCAAACGGTGGCCAAATGTCGTGAAATTTTATACACATAAACTAGACAACCCAGTGACCTATATTGGAATCACTTAAATCGGAGGTCTGTAGAGAGAGAACAAACCTTCTGAAGTTCTGTATCAGCATCAGGGAAGCCATCCGACCTCCGTTACTGTTCCATCAGTTTTCGGGGTCTAAGGGCTGCTGAACTGATCTGGACTTATTTTTTTCCTCTAGTAGACATCTGTAGCTTTCCAAATTGGTATAGTTTGCCTATATTGGAGTTTTGTGGATTTAGTTCTGAATTTTCGAAGTTCATAATAGTAAGCTGCGCCAGAAACAGGGACAGCCGGACCTCTGTCTCATTTTCAATGTCAAACATGGTCTAAACGCTGAGATTGTGGTTGGGAATTATTTTTAGTGTAAATATAACACTTAGAGATTTCCAGAGAGCTATGTTTTGCTAGATTTCCATTTTTCTATAATTAGTTATGATTTTCCAAAGTTAGAGTCAAAAATCTGATTTTTGGGCCTATGTGAGAAATTGCATTTTTCTGGTTTTTGACTCCATACCCGTGGCTTATGGCTAGTTTTATGCTATGTATGAGTTGTATAAATGGAGTGTGAGTAGAGAATATGAATGATGGGTTCATAGGACCCACGGGGCAGAAGATAAGTGTTTGAAACCTCATTTTATAGTATGAAAATGCCATGGTTGGTACTGGTTCTTTGGAAATCATATGGAACCGAGCCCAGAGGGAGGCTAGATAGCGTTAATATATTATGGTGTTACATTTTTGGTATCAAAGCAATGGTTCAGGCACTTTTGCTCGATGTTAGGCTCTTGAATGAGATGATTTACTTGTGTTTGGTGTGAATGGCCATGGAAGTGGTAGCATCTTTATGCATATGTGCTTGTGATATCATTGTGAACTAAGGGTTGCTACTTCTTTCAGACATGGTTGAGACTAGACGGGGCAGGGGTAGAGGCAGACCGCCCAGGGCTTAGAGAGCTGAGCCAGAGGTTCTCGTTGGGCCTGAGGATCCTCTGAGGGCCATCATGGAGAGGCTTAACCGGTATGAGGCCATGATGGGCCAGCACTAAGAGATGCTGGAACAGCATTAAGAGATGCTGGAACAGCATAGGTATATTGCCCAGCAACAGCATGATATGATCATGCATTTACAAGATACCCTGGCCAGGTAAGAAGAAGCCAGGAGAGAAGCCCCTGTACCTCAACCATCCACATCTAGCATTCCACCTGTACCTCCCCAGGAGCCTGCTGCTCCACAGACCCAAACGCCTATCCAGAAAGTGTTAAAGCAGTTTAGGCAGAATAATCCACCCTCGTTTGACGGGAAGTTGGATGCAGATAAGGCAGAGGCTTGGGTTATGTAGCTTAAAAAAATATTCTCGATGGATTGTACCACCGAACAGAAAGCCCAGTTAGCCACCTTCATGTTACAAAAGAAAGCTGATAGATGGTGGTGTAGCACAAAACCCCTTATGGAGACCAAGAACATACAAATAACTTGGGAAAGCTTCTTAGTCGAGTTTTATGAGAAATATGTCCCTAGTTCGGTGAGGAAGAAGAAAGAGATGGAATTTATGGGCTTGAGACAGACGGATGAGATGACTGTGGACCAATATATGGCCAAGTTCATTGAGTTGTCTCAGTATTCCTCTTACCTCCAGAGGTATGATGATGAACCCTGGAGATGTGAGCAGTTTGAGACTGGGTTGAAGCCCCTGATTAGCGATAGAGTCACTCCACAGTGGATCAGGAAGTTCAATACCCTTGTGGAGGTCAGCAGAGTGATTGAGACTAACTTGCAAGTTATCATGCCTGCTGCGACTACGGCTAGTCAGAAGAGGGTACTGAATTTGAAATGGCCGAAACCAAAAGAGGGTTCTAGTTTGACACCTAACCCTAAGAGGAGAGGCAAGGGGCCATGGAATAGAAGGCCACAGCGAGGTATGCCACCTCCTCGGGGCCAGTCATCCTTCCAATAGTCTCCGGTGACATGTTTCAAGTGTAGAAAGCCAGGGCACATTGCTAGACACTATCCTCAGAAGGAGACAGTGCCTCCTCCTAGGCCACAGACCCAGGGCCGAGTGTTCGTCCTTACTCAGCAGGAAGCCAGTGCATCTCCCAGTTTGATCCGAGGTACGCTGATAGTGAATGGCTTTCTTGTAGTTGCTATATTTGATTTGAGTTCTAGTCACTCATTGATATCCTATGATTGTGTGAGGCAATTGGGTCTGGTCATTAGTGTCTTGCCATTTGACTTGTCTGTCACTACACCCACTGGAGGCCACGTGGTTACTTCCCATACCTGCTTAAATGTCACTGTTCAATTTAACCATTGTCATATCACTATTGATTTGGTTTGTATGCCCTTCCGTGATATTGATTTGATTATTGGTATGAACTGGTTGGCCGCAAATAATGCCATACTTGATTGTGAACACCGAACCATTTCCCTACCTGTTTGTGGGACCATACCTAGGGTAGGAGCTGAGTTATCCTTTATGACTACCGCTCAGGCTGAGAGATATTTAGAGTATGGATGTCAAGGGTTTCTAGTCTTTTTCTCTATTCAAGCTGAGGTAGAAGAAGGGATAGAGGAGATCCCAGTTGTTAGGGAATTCCTGAAAATTTTCCCTAGAGAGTTTGACTTTAGTGGCCTACCCCCTGAGAGAGAATTAGAGTTCTCTATAGACATAGTGCCTGGGGCTGGACTGGTGTCCAAAGCTCCTTACAGGATGGCTCCCGCCGAGCTTGCTGAGTTGAAAGAGCAGATAGAGGAATTGGTAGAGAAAGGGTTTATCTGCCCTAGTGTTTCGCCTTGGGGAGCTTCGGTGTTATTTGTGAAAAAGAAAGATGGTAGCTTGCGTTTGTGTATTGATTACAGAGAGTTGAATAAAGTTACCATCAAGAATAAATATCCTCTCCCTAGAATTGATGATTTGTTAGATCAGTTGGCTGGGGCATTTGCATTTTCCAAAATAGATCTTAGATCTGGGTACCACCAGTTGAGAGTGAGAACTGAAGACGTCTCTAAGACGGCCTTCAGAACGAGATATGGGCACTATGAGTTCCTTGTGATGCCATTCGAGTTGACGAATGCGCCCGCTGTGTTCATGGATTACATGAACAGGGTATTTAGACCGTATCTAGATCAGTTTATGGTGGTCTTCATTGATAATATTTTAGTGTACTCCAGATCCTTTGAGGAGCACGAAAGGCATTTGAGATTAGTCCTAGACACCTTGAGAGAGAAAAAGTTGTATGCCAAACTTAGTAAATGTGAGTTTTGGCTGACCGATGTGAGATTCTTAGGTCATGTGATCTCATGAGACGAGATCGCGGTAGATCCCCATAAAGTTGAGGCTGTGTTACAGTGGGATAGACCTAGAACAATCACCGAGGTTAGGAGTTTCCTAGGTTTGGCAGGGTATTATAGACAGTTTATTCAGGACTTTTCTCGGATGGCCTTACCACTGACGACGCTAACTAGGAAAGAGACACTTTTTGTGTGGGATGATAGATGTGAGAAGAGTTTTCAGGAGTTGAAACTCTGTCTGACCACTGCCCCTGTACTGATTATCCCTGACCCTAGTGAGCCATTTGTGGTTTATTGTGATGCCTCGGGCAAAGGGTTAGGATGTGTGTTGATGCAACAGGGTCGAGTAGTGGCATATGCCTCGAGGTAGTTGAGGCCTCATGAGGAGAATTACCCCACGCATGACCTGGAGTTAGCCGCCGTAGGGTTTGCTCTTAAAATTTGGAGACACTATCTGTATGGTGCTACCATAGAGATTTATAGTGACCACAAGAGTCTGAAATAGCTGTTTGACCAGAAAGAATTTAATATGAGACAGAGGAGATGGATGGAATTTTTGAAAGATTACGATTATGTGTTGAAATATCATTCGGGCAAGGCCAATGTGGTGGCGATACCCTGAGTAGAAAATCCATCCATGTAGCTCATATGATGATTAGAGAGTAGGAGCTCCTAGAGAAGTTCAGAAACTTGAACCTCTCTTGTCAGGTGGTATCGGGTAAATTGTATCTGAGTGAAACCCGAGTTGAGAATATATTGAGAACTCAGATCTTAGATGCTCAGAGAGAGGATGAGTTCCTGAAACGGATCAGGAATGAGATTTCCCAAGGTAAGACCTCAGATTTCAAGGTGTCTGAGGATAATATGATAGTATACCGAGATAGAATCTGTGTGCCTAGTCAGAATGAGTTGAGAGAAAGTATTTTAGAAGAGGCACATAAGAGTAAGTATACTATCCACCTAGGTGCCACCAAGATGTATCAGGATTTGAAAAGAATTTTCTGGTGGCCAGGGATGAAGAATGATGTGACGGATTATGTGGCTAGATGCCTAGTGTGTCAGAGGATAAAGATAGAACATCAAAAGCCGGCTGGATTGTTGCAACCTCTAGATATCCCTGAGTGAAACCCGAGTTGAGAATATATTGAGAACCCAGATCTTAGATGCTCAGAGAGAGGATGAGTTCCTGAAACGGATCAGGAATGAGATTTCCCAAGGTAAGACCTCAGATTTCAAGGTATCTGAGGATAGTATGATAGTATACCGAGATAGAATCTGTGTGCCTAGTCAGAATGAGTTGAGAGAAAGTATTTTAGAAGAGGCACATAAGAGTAAGTATACTATCCACCTAGGTGCCACCAAGATGTATCAGGATTTGAAAAGAATTTTCTGGTGGCCAGGGATGAAGAATGATGTGACGGATTATGTGGCTAGATGCCTAATGTGTCAGAGGATAAAGATAGAACATCAAAAGCCGACTGGGTTGTTGCAACCTCTAGATATCCCTAAGTGGAAGTGGGATAGTATAGCCATAAACTTTGTTATAGGGTTACCCAGGACATCCTCTGGACACGATGCTATTTGAGTAGTTATGGATAAACTGACGAAGTCTGCACACTTTTTAGCTATCAGGGCTACTCATACACTGGATAGATTAGCCCAGTTGTATATCAGAGAGATAGTGCGACTTCATGGAGTACCCAGTAGCATAGTTTCGGACAGAGACCCCAGGTTCACATCGAACTTTTGGAGGTCATTGCAGCATGCTTTAGGGACCAGGTTGTGATTTAGTACTGCATATCACCCCCAGACAGATGGTCAGACTGAAAGGACCATCCAAACATTGGAAGACATGTTGAGGGCATGTGTGCTAGAAATGAGGGGTAACTGGGATGCGTATTTACCGTTAGCAGAGTTTGCGTATAATAACAGCTACCATTCCAGTAATCAGATGGCCCCTTATGAGGCTTTGTATAGGAGAAAGTGCAGATCCCCTCTGTGTTGGGTTGAGCTAGGTGAGATGAGTATGATAGGGCCTGAGATTGTAGACTAGACCACCCGACAAAATAGAATTGATTAGAAAGAGACTCCTCACGGCCCAGAGTAGGCAGAAAAGTTACGCTGATAAGTGAAGGAGACCGTTAGAGTTTGAGATTGGAGATCATGTGTTCATTCGAGTATTTCCAGTGACGGGAGTAGGTCGGTCAATGAGGGTAAGGAAGCTCAGTCCTAGGTATATTGGTCCGTTTGAAATCCTTGAGAAAATTGGACCCGTGGCTTACCGAATAGCCTTACCTCCTAACCTAATCCAAATCTATAGTGTTTTTCATATCTCCCAGTTGAAAAAGTATTTACCAGACCCCTCACATGTCATAGAATATGAGCATGTGCAATTGCAGGAAGATCTTTTCTATATAGTGAGACCAGAGAGAATTGTGGATGCTAAGCTGAAACAGCTGAGAAGCAAGAACATTCCTCTGGTGAAAGTGATCTGGAGAGGTCTGACATCCGAGGAAGCAACTTGGGAATTGGCAGATGAAATGAGGCAAAAATATCCAGAGTTATTCCCTTGAGGTAAGTCTTTAAATTTCGAGGATGAAATTTCTTTTAAGAGGGGTAGAAATGTAACAACTGGGAAAAGGGAAAAAGAAAAGAAAGAAGAAAGCTGAAAATTTTTGAAATCCTGTGATTCTTCTAAGTCTTCTCGTTGTAGCGAGAAATGGTCTTGCTGTAGCGAGAAATGGTCTTGCTGTAGCGAGAAATGGTCTTGCTGTAGCGAGAAATGGTCTTGCTATAGCGAGAATGCCTATTCACAATAGCGAAAGTGATTCTAGCTATAGCGAGTGCGGGCATTCCATACAAAAACCAGGGGGCTGCTCACCGTAGCGAAGGTTAAACCTCGCCATAGCGAAGGTAGCTGATACGAACTCGCCGTAGCGAGGGTCAGTTCGGAAAAGAGTAAAAAGCGAGAAATTGACTTCTTTACACGACCCAACTCATTCTTTCTCTCTTATTTGCCCTAGACTTCGACCCAAGGAGAGAAAAGAGGCATGGAGAGTGAGAGAGACCAAGAGAAGGAGGAAGAGCAAAAGAAAAGTAAGCAAGCTTCTCTCTTTTCTTCTTAGCATCTTGATCTCCTCTCTTTGCCCTCTCTTTCTATGGTTTTGTTTATGAGATTAGTTGGATTTTAGGCATGGGTCAGAAGAGGGAAAGTGGAAAACACCCTTGAACCTCTTTGTTTTCTTTGAAAATGTTATTTCCACTACCATGAGAACTTGAGAGAAAGGAAGAATTGGTGGCATTCTAGAGAGAGAAAGAGAATCCCTAAGTTCTTGTATGTTATGAGGGTTTGCTCTGAGGAACCTTTAACAGTTGTTGAGTTACATTCTAAGAGAGTAATTCCATGCTCTTTGATTGTGTCTAGGCTCAAGTGAAGCACCTCCATCAAGGTGTGAGTGTGAAACTAAGAAGGGAGAAGAAGAATTGAAAGGAAAAGCTTGTGTTGGCTCATAAGGTAGCTCTCTCTCCACTCTTTCTTATTGCATTCTTGGATGCAATAGTCATTGTATGCTTATGTATATGCTTGTTGTGTAAGACATGCCATATGTTATTACCATGATGCATTGTTACTAATGTGCTTGTGTGTTGGATTGTGAGAATTGCTCGGGTGAGGTAGTGCCGAAAGTCCCTTTGAGTTGGGTGAGGTAGAGCCGAAAGTCCCTTGAGATGAGTGAGACAAGGCCAAAAGTCTCATAACCGAGTGAGGCCAAGTCAAAAGTCCTTAAACTCGGGTGAGGCCATCCAAAAGTCCCTAAACTCGGGTGAGGTTAGACCAAAAGTTCCTAGAGCTTACTTGTGGCATTATTGTGATTTCCATAGCATGTACAACATGTATTATGTGATTGAGAATGGTTGGATGCTAAATTACATGCTTTGACTTGTTATATGCCTTGATTGCTTCCTTGAATGAGTGCATGAGCTACTGAGATTCCATGAATCTCACCCCTTCCCTTCCCAACTTAACATGCTAGGTGGAGCTCAAGGAGAATCAAATGCACATCGCGGAGCCTAGGAGAATGTTAGATGAATTTTAGTTTGTTTTGACTCTTTTGATGTAAAGTGGTGCCAAAATGAATATGCACCCACTATTTTTTTTTATGTAAATGTTGTAGCAAGTGTAAATGTGTGGATATATGATGTACAAATTATGTAGAGAGCCAAATTAATGGAAATGTGGGTTTTGCCCCTTTTGTTAAATGTATGTGATAGTGTATTTTGGCCCGTAGCATAGTGAGTTTGGAATGTATGATAATTTGGACCACTTGGACATGTTATATAGACTATTTTCATGCTTTAAAATTTGTCTATGAGGAGTGAGAACGTGTGAGAGGCCATTTGGACTCATTTTGGACCTTTTGGGTGCCAAAACCGCTAAATTTGTGAGCTGCGTCAAGGTATGACCAAACGAGCTCTTCTTGCTATGAAATTTGGCATGCCTCTAGAGGTTATAGAAAGCTTCTTGAGAAACTAAAGTGGAGAGTATTTGGAGGTCTAGAGAATATTTGGTCATGGTACTATTTTAATGGTTTGGTCATAGTACTATTTTATTAGTCCGAAAAGAAATCCATATCATTCATAGACCAAACGGTGGCCAAATATCGTGAAATTTTATACACATAAACTAGACAACTACAGTGACCTATATCAAATAGAATCACCTAAATCGGAGGTCTGTAGAGAGAGAACAAACCTTCTGAATTTCTGTATCAGCATCAGGGAAGCCATCCGACCTCCGTTATTGTTCCATCAGTTTTCGGGATCTAAGGGCTGGTAAACTGATCTAGACTTATTTTTCTCCTCTAGTAGACATATGTAGCTTTCCAAATTGGTATAGTTTGCCCAGATTGGATTTTTGTGGATTTAGTTCTAAATTTTCGAAGTTCATGACAGTAAGCTGCGCCAGAAACAGGGACAGCCAGACCTCTGTCTCATTTTCAATGTCAAACATGGTCCAAACACTGAGATTGTGGTTGGGAATTATTTTTAGTGTAAATATAACACTTAGAGATTTCCAGAGAGCTATGGTTTGCTAGATTTCCATTTTTCTATAATTAGTTATGATTTTCCAAAGTTAGAGTCAAAAATCTGATTTTTGGGCCTATGTGAGAAATTGCATTTTTCTGGTTTTTGACTCCATACCCATGGCTTATGGCTAGTTTTATGCTATGTATGAGTTGTATAAATGGATTGTAAGTAGAGAATGTGAATGATGGGTTCATAGGACCCACGGGGCAGAAGATGAGTGTTTGAAACCCTGTTTTATAGTATGAAAATGCCACGGTTGGTACTGGTTCTTTGGAAATCATATGGAACCGAGCCCAGAGGGAGGCTAGATAGCGTTAATATATTATGGTGTTACAATAGGCATGCCCATCAAGGCTTTAACTGATAAACTTTTAAGAAAGATCCAACAAATTGGAAACCCACATGTCTTTCCTAGGATACTTATCTTTCCTATTGAAATAGAAGGCCAAGAAGAGTACATTATTATGCAAATAAAGCAACTTCTGACTCTCCCTTATAAATTTGGAGTATGGAAGGGAGGAAAGTATTTCTATTAACTGTAACATTGAGATATGAGATCGTGTGTGGGCAAACTAATGTATGGGTATTGCTTGATTGAAAGCATAGAGCCTTTGAAGTCAACGATACTGATGTACTTATTCTCTCCCATAAAGCAAACCTTAACCATGCTTACAAGAATTACTCACGAATCCTAAAAAAACCCACTTGGTTTCTTGAGCTAACTGGTTATGATTTTATTGGCCCTCCACTAAAATATCCTTTTCCATATGATGTGCTCGTTGATGCTCTACAAATCTTGTCCATTTTAATGGATAAAAGTGCAAAGATAGTAACTAGTGTACCAAGCAAACACCAGATGACTATATGGCCTTGAAACTGATTTAAAATCAAAACTAGCACTTAGGGCAAAGTATGGCGTTAAGGATGAATGGCATCAACAAAGTATAGTCATTGATGAGTTTTAGAACTATTACTACCAAATTTAGGGGTGTTACTATTGAATTTAAGGAAATTTACTGTTATGTTTTAGGAATCGTGGTTTATTATTAAGTTTTAGGCACATTTATCAAGTTTAGGTTTATTACTACTAGATTTAAAGAATTTTACTACTATATTTAGGGACCCTGCAAAGTGGAGTTTTAGAACCATTACTACTAGATTTATTAGGTTTAAGGATGTTACAACTAAATTTGAGGAAATTTACTACTAAGTTTTAAGGACCATGCTTTACTATTAAATTTTAGGCACATTACTACCAAGTTTAGTCTATTATTATCATATTTAAAGAACTTACCGCTATATTTAGGGATCTTATAGAGTACACTTACTGTTGAGTCTTATAATTGTTACCACGAAGTTTAGAGGCATTACTACTAAATTTAAGGAAATTTACTATTATATTTAGGGATCTCGCAAAACATAATTACTACTAAGTTTTAGGGCTATTATTACTCGGCTTAAGGATATTACTAATGGATTTTAAGAAATTTATTACTATGTTTAAAGTCCTTCTAGAGTAATTGAGTTTTAGAATGGTGATTATTAGGTTTAGACTTTACTTACTGGATTTTAAAAAATTTATTATTATGCATGTTGACCATTATTAGCCATTTTTAGAGAAAAATTACCATGTAAAAGTGCAATTACCATTACTTATAGGAAAGTGGTCATTCCTAGAAGGTTAATCACTATGTTAACAAATAAATATTGAATTTGTTAGCACCAAAAAGAACTTCAAGAAACTTTGAACAACATAATATTATTATAATCGTAACCATATAATATTCCAAATAATTTTTCTATAATGTCCATATTTGGATCCTTTTTATTAATAACCATAATGATACAAAACGAAATGCATGAAACAATGAATTAATCACTAATTTTCTTTTGCTTTCTTTGGTTTATTGCCAATGCAAAGGCCATTACATCAACACAACACTTGTCAAGTTAATGGTTAACCCAGTCCTATATAAGTTGGATATGAAACTCATCCAATTGTTCTTGAAAATCATAACCATTTACATATAATCCACAAACATTAGAACATGATAGACAATTGAAAGAGAAGTTCATACTAGAGTATAGGTAGGCATGACGAGACCTCCCCATTCAAGTTTCGGTTTCTCAAAAATGAAAACAAACACATAATTAACTCTTAATTAGATTTTCATAAATTATAATCATGTCAGTGAATATACAAAAAGAATCATTTGAACTTTTGAATCTTGATCTATATTTGTGTGAGATTTGATGTTTATCTTTAATAATGCTCTATCCTTACAATTACAAAATTAGATGCTTTATCCTCAGTTACAAGATCAATCCATATAACCACTGCCATAAACAATCAATAAAAACACTAATAATATCTTCTTATGCTTTTTCAATGATTTTTTTGAATTCACAACAATGAAAAGTTCTTCATAATAAAAACACAAAACTGAGAATGAATAAGATTATTCATATCTAAGTGTACTTGAGAATTAATAGATACATGCAAGTTAGAAATAATCTAGAAATTTAATTTTAAAAAAGGAAAAATAGGAGAAAAGCAAGAAGGGAGGGTGTTAATAATAAAGGAGTTATCTCTATTTTTTATATATTTACAAACCAATTTTTAAGAAGCATTTATACTTGACTACTATATAACAACAACAACAACAACAATAATAACAAGCCTTTTTCCATTAGGTGGGGTCGGCTACATAAATTAAATGATGTTATGAAATTCTATCATAAATCATATTTATAAATAAACCATTTAAGTCTACTTGACTACTATAATTTTAGGAAATTACTTCTTGATTAAATCCTAGTGGTTTTGCTCATTGTTGATTGCCATAGCCAAAGATGATGCTATAATAAATGGACTCAACTATAACCATGGTGGAGACCAAATCTGCAGTCGAATGGATTTGGAAAGCACACTAAAATATTGTCAAAGGAGAGATCTTATGAGTGAAGGAGAAGATATTGTCGATGGAGAGGTCTCATGAACAAGGGTGAAATTGTCGATGGCGGAGAAACCTTTGATAAAGAGAATCGACAATAGGAGCAAGGGTATTAGGCAATAGACCACTGAGGATGTCAAAGTAGAGAGAAATGAGAAACTTGTTAGAGATTGTGCCCTGAGCCAATCATTGTATTATTAACATTGTATTTCATTAAGAATAAGGAGTTTCTCTTTTATTACATTTATTATATTGTTTGCATGTTTACTATAATAATAACATCCTTAGATAAGTCATATTAATTATCTTAAATATTCCTAGTCAATTATCTTTATGGAAATGATGATAAACTAAGGCTAGTATGATTTTAATTGATGATTATATGTTAATCATGTATAAAAATATGAATAAAAAATCATAAGCACTTGTTAAAAAATAGGGTTTTGGATCAACCCGTAATGAGATAGCTACATAGATCAAACCATAAGTGTATCTCATATATAGCTGTGTCACTGAACCCTCAGACCTGAGATCACTATAGATTCTTACATGAGGAACACTGTGCTTTGAGATAGTTAAAAGTCACCTTTAACCGGGTGATCATAAAGGCTGTGATCGAGTACAATGAAATCCATGTAAAGGAAAATGAGTGGTCAAGATCAAATTTATCTCTCTCATTAGTAGAGAGATATCTTTGGACCATTCGATGAGTGAGATTGAGAAATACATGACCATGCTTATATCAAAGGGTTTTTCATCTATTTTGTCAATTTGCTTAAAGATTGAAAAAGTGACAGTCGAGTAAAATGAGGATGATATTTCCATGCCTTATACTTGACCTAGATATCATGTGACGAAAGAGTTGTGATAGAGTTATATGATAGGCTGTATCGGATTACTGATCCTCATATGATTTAAGTAATCACAATATCTTATTAGAGGCCACTTATGACTTGTAAGTAGAATAGCATTATTAGCCCATTGCCAACATCATATGGGCCTACAGGATCGCATACAAGAACGGACCAATTCGAATTAAAATATCTAAATTCATTGAATCTAAAAATGCGTCTAAATTCAATGAATGTAATGTTCAATTTAAGGTAGAAAAATTTTATAAATATATTTGATATATATATTTATAAAATTCGAAATATATGTATTTGATATATTGTATATTTCAAAAAAAAAATATATATATATATATTATCTAATTAATTTAAATGAGTTAGTTTTAAATTTGATTTTATATGATAGATTTAAATTTAAACTAATATGATAATTTGAATTTAATCTATATGATAAATTAAATTTAAATTTGGTTCTAAATTTAGATTAAGTAGTTAGTTTAAATTTATTCTATAGGATAGGTTTAAATTTAAACTAATTTATTTAAATATGATTTAGATTAATTTAAATAATGTATTTAAATTAATTATATATATCTTAAAACCCTAATATAACACACATCTATAAATAGAGAGGCTAGGGTTTTCTAGGAGGATAATAATTTTTTTCAGAGAGTCACCTCCCACTTTAGAGAGAGAAAGTGTACAGACACTTAAAGGGAGAAAGCATACGGACGCTTAGTGAGAGAAAAAAAAGAATGTCTTCTCTCCTTGAAAGTACGGATGTTCGTGTTCAGTGGCGCAAGCACGCTGTTTAAGTTATAGTGATTGCTCGTGTGGATACCGATAAAGGAAATTAGTTTGAAGCATCAGTTCCTAAAATTCAATGGTAGAAAGAAAACCTGAAGAATCATGTGACAAAGGTAAATGTTTCTAACTTTACTCTATTTAAACAACATTGACGGATCCATAGAAGGGATTCAAATTTATTTTTTTTAAATTTTTGCTGTGCATATCCTAAGAATCCCAACAAAACTATCGATGGAGAGAAGGAGGATAGCATTTTGATTCACAAGGGTATTTCTCTCCAATGTTAAAATTAAGTCCTTAATGCCTTAAAAATAATTTTAACTCTTAAGACCCCTTATTATAATTTTTAGAAAGGTTAGGTCCTTGTTCCTAATTTTCCTTACACTTTTTCTTTCCTTTTTTCTCCTCCTTTACACCCTATTCAGTCATTTTTCACAAAACTTTAGCATCTCTTCCCCTATAGCTATAACATTTCTTCCTTTTTTCATATTTTTAGCTTTTCTCTTCCATTTTCAAGTGTTTTTGAATTTGTTTTAACCACTCCTTACCACACACTTTCTTCTCCACCTTGGGCTAGTTTTGGCATGTAAAATGAAGGCTAGTGGAGGTTCAAAAAAATCACCATTTAGGTGGAAGGGGTGAGCTCCATTTCATCTCTTTCTTATCTTTATCTATCCTTCACAAATTTTGCTTCATCCTTACTTCAATGGTGGCTTGAAACTTCCAATTGTGTTATCTTCAAGAGTTTGGCTGTGAGAAAGCTTCCAAATTGGGGTTTTTAAATTTGGGCCTTTAATTGTTAGATTCACACTTCTATCTTCTTCCTTCAAGCTATATACAATAAATTTAAAGCTCAATTTGAATCATAAAAGCTCAAATTGAAAAACTTAAATTTAGGATTTGTGACGATGATAAGATAAATAAGTATAAATTTGTGATTTAGGTATTAGAAAGTATATCGGGCTAAATTAATAATCATATATGCGAAATAATTAACTAAATCATTAATGTCATTTTAAATGTGATTTTGGGTAACATTAAGGAGAGTCCTTCAATTGCAGTTTAACCTTGAACAGTAGAGAAGAGAATCCTCTATTTTTAAACCTTATCAATGAGTATATAAATAGTAAAGTGATACTTTCATTTCACTCCATGTTATGGTCTTTGCCTAACTTTCATTTTTAAGATTTATATGACTTGCATTTTTAGAAAAAAAAATCATTGTTTTAAAACTCATTAATTGTGTTCTATGTTATATATATATATGGATAGATATACATATATATAAAGAAAGTTGTAATACTATGCTAAATGAATTTCTTCAGATATGGATGATTACTTATATGAGACATAATATGAGATACGTATGAAGTGAAAATCATATACACGTGATGTGGAGACTATATAATATGTGAAAGAGAATGTATGCCATGTGAAAGGAAAGTGATGTTGGTTACATCTCTCCCCCCCCCCCCCCCCCCCCCCCCCCCCCCAAAAAAAACATATACAGACGTATGTATATGAGCAAAGTGATGAGAATAATAAAACTTTTATTTTGTTTCATGTCATTATTAAATTATGATTACTTTACAAGTTTGTTGTTATATTTGTTTCATTAATTTATTGATTTTATTTTAATTTTTTTCTACTCCTTTAACTGTTTTATATAATAGATTATAACTTATTGGAACTAAATTGTACTTAACTTGAAACTAATTATAATTAACTCGAAACTCTATTTTGCATATATTTTTTTTACCTCTTTTATATTTTTAATCTCACAACAAAAGAAAATATCATTTATTGACTTTTTTTTGGTAATTAGTGGCAATTTTTTATTGCCACTAATTAATTAGATAGTGGTTGGCCAGTCACCACTATTACAATCATGGATACTCAATTAATAGTAATTATTTTTCGATTGCAAAAATAATTGCCTCTAATAGTAGACTGCATATATAAAGAGACCAAGTGAGTTATTTTGTATATTTTGTGACAGTTTATATACATTTAGTGGCAGTTTTATAGCCATTAGAAATTGATTCTTGATTTTAGTCTACTTAGAGTGGCGGTTGAAACCGCTGCTAATTGCAATTAATTTTTGAATTATCTACACGGACATATATTACCTACAAAGTTGATTATCTATTATTGAAAGCATTTTTAATATAATCAACCAATTGCTAAATTACCAAATTATATATTTAAAATAATTATCAAGAAACACAACTTATACATTTATTAAAATAAAAATTATTAATGTTATATAATCCTAATACAAAGTTGATAAGTGATTTGTACGTAATACTATTTTGCTAAACATTCCAAAATGGAAAAAGAAAAAATATAAGTACAAATCAATCTTTAAAATATTTGGAGCATAATTTGACGAAGATAAAGATGTAAAACACATTATCTCCTTGAAAAAAAAAAACAAACAATAAATGTTAAAGGGAGAATAGACAAATGAACAAAGAAAAATTAAAATGAAACTATAGTTTCTTAAGCAATTTAAAATTACAAGTTATCAGATAATGATAGCAAGTTATCACACACCTCAATCTGTGAACAAACATCTCTTAAGTAATTAAATTTGCAAGTAAATTACTCTTTATGTGAAAGCTGAAGTAAAAATATACATTGTATTTTTGAACGGTATAAAGTAACCAGGAGTCTTTAAGGTTCAAAACTTTTGTGGTTTATGTTTCCTTTTTATCTGGAATTCTGCTGCGGATTTTCATTAGTTAACTTACATATTTTAAATTCAAACTTAATAACTCGTGCTTAATATCAAATAGCATCAGGCCGTCCCCATCTATTCATTGAATCAATATTCGTTGAATTACTAAATTTTAGGCAGTTGTGTCAAAAGTGCAGCTTTCCAATTTTTTTCTTCCTTACAAAATCCACACGACAGACAACACAGCTCTTAAACAAATAAGCCTACGAATTTCTAACTGAACTTTTAGCTAAAACGTTGAAAAATCAGTGAGGCTGGAGAAGCTCAAATGCTCAAATTAAAAAATGATGCCCATGCTAGAGTCATACAAATTCCGCATAAAGTATGACTGGGGGTAGGCATGATTCTGACTTTTGAGAACAAAACCAGACAATGGTTCAAATTTTCAAAAGATTGCTAATGAGTGTATTCATTCAGGGTTTGTGGCATTGTAGGCCCACCATACAAAATCAATATAGAGAAGGCTTATGATAATTTGAGATATAATTTTATATTGGAAAAAATTTGTTTTAGATTAGTGCAGATATGAAGCCTTTACAGTAACCTAGTTTCTACAGTTAGTTAAATAACATAATCATGCACATCTAATTAGTTGTACTTGGTCAATTTCTGGAGTATAACTAAAAAAAATACAAGGTACATAATTCAAAAAATAAAATAAAAATAAGCTTGAATCTAGAACCAAAGACCACGGTATTTAATTAAGAAAATCAAATGCTCAAAGTTCTATAATTCACAAGGAAATTCATCAGGAAAAGAAAAATGGAACTTCCAAGTCACAAGCAATGAGTATTGAGCCAAAAGGTGAAATCATATACCATGCTCAAAGTTCTACAGTTAATTGAATAACTTAATAATTCGCCATAACCAAGAATGCTGGTGCTTGCTCGGTCAATGTTCACGCTTCACAGTGAATGAACACAATTTATGTACAGAGTACAAACTGCAAGGAAACCTTAATTTAAAATAACACCAAAGAAAAAAATAATAGTGTGTGTTTCTATTGCCTGTAATATTGAGTTCCTTCCCAACCAACAAAAAATTTTGGCAACACAACAATGCAGAAAAGAATAGCCCATTTCTTTCCCTAACCATCTTTCAGCATGATCATGGTTCACTTTGCCCTCTGAAAGACTCCTATTTACCATGTGGAAAGAATTAAAAAAATGACCAAAGAAAGGAAGTTCTGATTCTGTACTGCAACTACATAAATGAACGTGCAGAATAGAATATCATTTTGCAGAAGAAGAGCATCTGAGCATGCTTTTGAATATATTGTGCAGAATCTACACAGTTATCTATAAGAATAAGAGCATCTAGCTATCTCTCAAGTCTTAACAAGATTAGAACCAAGCATGTTAGTGAAGTAAATATACCCAAAAAGAAGCTCTATTTAAAAAAGGTTCTTTTCATAACCCAATATATCATCACTTTTTAAGTGAGACATATATATCAAAACAATTAAGTAAAATAAAAAGTATTCCAATAATATTAAGGGGTTGAAACAGAGACTGGCTAGGCATCATTGTAGAGCCTCCTTTACCCAACTGGCTCTCATTTTCCAATATTCTAGACTCCATGTAGAATCTATTGCTGTGAAAGTGACAGCTAAATGAGTATTACAAACAAAACTATTAGAGTGTGTACCTCTATATACTATAGGAAAACACAGCCAAATAATGGTGTGTATCCACAAGTAAATAGTGCAAAGTCCAACCAGAAGACTTAAGTTTAAAAATTATAAGAAAGTTCCAGGAATCAAGGATCAAGATCATTTTGCGAGTAGACCCTTAAGACAAGTGAAAATATCATTGGCTACTCAATTGTGCAGAATCAAATGATGTTAAATCATGAATCCAATACAGGGCTATGCTACTGATGGAAAGAGATAAATATGCCGATACAGTAAGTTTTCATATCATCTTATTTGGCATAGGTGATAGTAGCAAGCATGAACTTCATCAAATGATATTAAAAAGAGCTTAATATGAGCATCTTTTTCATTACTTCACAGATTAGAAGATCTAAACAGATATTAAGGAAGCATTAAATAACAGTTATCTATTTTTTGTTTTTTTTTATTCATATGTTAGACAAGTTTTTTATGTTTGAAAACAGAGCATCATGAATTAACAAAATACAAGTCTTGTTTTGCCCACAAAAATAAAAGATCTGCATTAATTTGAAAAATATTGACACTAAGTGAAACGTACCTTCTGTACCCCTCTTCAATAGACCATGACCCAACTTCAGCTAGGCAAGCACTGTGTTTCCGTACCTTGATCCCAAGTATCACCATCTCTAGCTTTTGTTCAATTCCCTTTCAATCACAAGATAGAGATATCAAAGCTTCCAAAACTTTTATATCTTTGCCATCAAGGTATTTAAAGTTTCTCATTCCAAACCAAAATTAAAGCTCTAATGAAGCAAAATAGTTATTAATCATGAATTGCTTATTCATAGTATAGCATCCTCTGACAATAGAAAACTTCATAAAACCCCTCAATTTTGGTTTAGATTAGATGCTCAATTCAGTCAACATAAGGCACACAAAAATTTGTCACTTTTTTCTCTGTGGCTTTAATAAGAAAATCATTCTAATAGCCACAGTTTGCAGTCTAATCATCTATGCGAGATTAATTAACACAAATTAATCTAGACCAGAGAAATCGATTAACCCAGCCACACCATATCAGACAAGACTTGACCAATTAAAAACAGTCTTACTGAATAGCATATCATCCAAGCAATTAACTACAACCATGTTAATAGATATAAACATATTTCTTCTGCATTACAACTTCCTATATAAGTAATTTCAATCCACTAAGCTTTAATCCACATGACTATGCTAAACCAAACGCCATAGTAGGACCAAGCCACCCTTCCCAACAGAACCAAAACCACAGCAGACTTGAGCAATGTGCATAGATCAACCCCATTCATTTGCATAACATTGAAAACCATGCAAAAATTAGGGACTAAAACCCAAAAAAATCGAACAACAAAAGGAAGGAGATTTACTCCTTAACACTACTTAGAACGCCAACAATTTAAGAATCTAATAATTGCAAAACATAAACTTAACGCTACTTAAACTAGGCTTCAATTATTAGAAATGCAACGTTGCAGAAGGATTCAGCTACCACTTACCATTGTTATGTTGCCAGAATTGAATCAGTTATGTATTGCAAATTGTGGACAGCTGCAATTATCTAAACAGGACCAAAGCAAAGAAATGGGGAGTTTGATAATGTGCCCAAACTTGGAATATAATTGCCCTTCAGCAGTGCAATATATCTGATGAGTCTCTTTCAATATGTCTTGCTTGGTTTTCCAATGTGAAGATTTTGAGCCTACAGCGTAGCAATTTCACAATTCTTCCTGCATGCATCAAAGAATTTCACTTCTTGAGAGAGCTTTATTTGGATAAATGCCAGCGTCTTCACGAAATTAGAGGGGTTCCACAAAACATACAAGATTTATCAGCAAAGAATTGCCTATCGTTGAGTTTCAAGTCTACAAGCATATTATTGAGTCAAGTAAGGTTTCTCTTTCGCTTTTTTTTTTTTTTTAAATAACCTCTTTCTTATTTGCATCTTTTAATTATAAGAATACAATCAGATGACTCTGTTATGTTGGTTGTGTCGCTCTGTTCTTCTCTCACTGCTCCCTGATTTCTTAAGAAGTTTCTTTTAAGAATGAGGGGAAAACGAAAATGGAGGATGAAATTACCTTCTGATACTCTTCAATTTCTGCTTCTTCCTTTGCGTTTCCTCCTTCCCATGATTGCGAGGTCGATAGCCAGGTTGAATCAAGGTTCTCTTTGCTTTTATTTGCCTGAGTAAGCATGAAGTGAGCGAAACCGAAGGCCATGGCTGACCTAATCAGAATGAATCGACCTATCTGTGGCCCAAAGACAAAAAAGTTGAATCAGAAACTCAAAATAGTAGAGTTAAACGCAAACCAATTAAGAAAAAAAAAATCAATTTATTAAAACCAAGAATATATTTGAAATAAAAATCACTCAGATTTGTGGAAGGAAGAAAGTGACGGGGAAATAGAAGGGATTGGATTCTCTGCATCAAGGATCTTATGCATTTACCTACAGTGAGATTTGTGAAAGCATGTAAAACTTAAAAAATAAATAATAATAATAATAATAATAATAATAAAACTGATTGTGAGATCCTATGAGAAAAATGCATGGATCCTTACTGCAAAGGATCTCAATCCGAAATAGGAATAGAAGGGTCGAGGAAGAGCACACGGAAGCAAGGATTCGGATCCTCTCCCGTAGACTTGCCTCCACTGTCTCTCTCGTAGTAATTTTCAGCAGTCGATTTCATCCAATGGCTCAGGGATAAAGCAGAATATATACACTCTTGAATGATGCGTTTTAGACAGCAAACTAGATCGTTTTGAGAGAAAATATAATAACAAATTCAGAAGCACAAAAGTGGTGCGTTTCGCAAAGATTATAACGCACATGATAGTTCCCTCCATTTCTTGGCTACCTTGTTCCCTGCTTTTTATTTTTCCCTCCATTTTCTATCTTCCTTGTAACGATTAAGTGCTACAAAACCAAAAAATGGAAAATAGTTTTCATGCAAAACTCAAAAATTTGTTCTTTTAACCAAAACTTAAAAATAAGAGAATGCTCATAACTGATCATTATAATCCTCCATGTTCACTACTTTTAACCAAAACTTGAAAAAAAACTAATAATTTTCCAAAAGAAAGACCAAATAGCTATAGAAAAGTCAGAACCTGAAACTATAATAGCAATTTTTTTTGGCCAAATCTTGTAGTAGCAAACTATGATAGCATATTTATTCAATTGGGAAAAACAATTTTAGAATAAGAAATTATAATAGCAAACTTCATGAACATTTATGGAGGATCCTCTAATAGCAAGATGCAAATCAATGTCAATCTTCCACCAAACTTAAGCAAATTAGTTCTGGAGAATGGTAAAACTAAAACGCAACATTGAAAAAATTAGCCAAAATGATTTGTGTGAGGATACAACACTTGAAGCTCCCATTGCCGAATCACCATTTGGCTCCAATGCTCTGAATGCTTTAAGCTCGATCTCGATCTCCCATGGATTGAAAGCCCAAATTTGTTGTTGCTGTTGCTCTATCTGGCCCGAGTGCTTTGCATCCCATCTCGATCTCTTATGGCCGAACTCAAATTCTCCAAATTCCTCCACATTAAGCTACGTTGAAAGTCATCCCATCTCAATCTCCCATGGCTAGGCATCTAGTTGCTCCCATTTTTCATTTTCCTTTTAGTTGATCAACAGTGCAGCTTGCAACACTTGTCAACTTTGCAAAATGCATGCATGTTCATTTATAGGTCGTGAGATGAATTCAATAGCTAATACATTGCATAGGAGAGGCATGGGAGACAACTTCATGGGAGAGGATCTAAACCCAAGGAAGCAAGCATAGAGGAAGGTGCAATTCCATCGGTCCATGAATTCAAACTTGGATCAAGGATTTTGAGAAATGACTTTGTATTCGAGACAAAGTTTTGGGAGGCAAGGAATTGGGAGGATTTGGGATATTTTAGCCAAAAATGAAAAACAGAGGGTGAGTGTGGTGAGGAATAAAATCGGGGAAGCGGAGGAGCTATATATATTTCATTTAGAGGCTATCAACAAATCGTTGAAAAATGAAATAATATCATTGGTAATTACATTTAATTATCTATCATTTTGTGCTCGTTGAGTGGATTACTAGTAAACATGTAATTTTTGGCAATTTTAAGATTTGGCTGAAAAATGACCACTGCTCAATGCAATTTTTGTGGTAGTGCCCTATTATGCTTGAAAGTGATGATGGATGGGGTCCCGTTAAAATCTTAGATGCACCTAATTGAAATGATGTGATGGTGAAAGTGATGGATATAGATTCAATTAGAATCTTAGATGTATATGTAATGGAAAATGTGTAATTGCACTAATTGAGATATAACATACCCTTTGTGTGGGGACTCTCGGAGCTAAAATAATATGAAAAATCTTTAGGAAAGTTCAGTGATAAAATAATATGATAAATTCTTTGTGTAGGAAAACTTAATGATAAAATTATATAATACATCCCTTGTGTTGAGGAACACTCAGTGGTGAGACAATATGATGAAGGACATGTGATATTATTTGAAATATGATATTATGGTATATACTTTATGTGGTAGCACCCAAGGTCGTGATGGTTCTACCTAGGTACTCTTTCCATATTTAAATCATCAGACTTTGAAGTATATTTTGGATTATGGAACCATTATTCAAATAAAGTGATTATCTTCTTACATAACTTGAAGTATGGTTTTATTAATGACTTGAATGCTTAATTATGAAAAACTCTAATTTGTGCTTGTTTTCCCTTTTGCACATTTTGTTATTTATATACTTACTGAGTCAGTAGTAGACTCACCACATTTCTCATATGTAATTTTACAAATTATCAAGTAGTAGACTAAAGACCCTTATGACCTGCACATTTCTTTAATGCATTTGGTACACACTTTTGATCAATGTTTGTTTGTATTAAACTTTAGTGTTGTAACTACTATTACTACTAATTGGGAATATTTTGGATTGTATGAGAGTTAGATATTTTGTAGGCTTTGTAATAGCCATTATTAAATATTGTTGTTTAAATTATTTTGACATAAGTATTGGGTATTCGATTATTACTCTTTGTACATATGTGGCATACCCAATTATTAGAGGAGGTGCTACCAGATTTCAAGCAATCCCCAAGTGAATTATACAAAATGGTTTATGTGATTAAGATATGATATGATATGCATTTGTGATTCCAAAGTATGTGGTTTATTGTGACGACTTGATTTGTGTTATAGTTCAACTGAGGATAGTTCTTCAGACTTGCTAGGCTAAGCTAATAACTAGATTAGCTTAGTCTATGCACTGCTTATGGTTTAAGATTTAGGTTGTGACATTGGTAAGCTATGAAAATTGATCATAAACCAAAAATTGATCAAGACTAAACTAGTTGGCAGTTCAAATCTTCTCACCAAAGACTAATTGAGGTGTGATACTAAAGAGATATGAGTGAGTTAGTGTGACACCTTAATCTACTACCGCTACCTAGCCTCTCACTAGACTCGGTTCCACATGATTTCCAAAGAATCACTACTCTTCCGTGACATTTGCATGCTATGAACTGGGGTTTTATATGCTCATCTTTTGCCCCGTGGGTCCTGTGAACCCATCTCAAGCATCCTCAACTCAAACTCCATACATACGACTCATACATAGTATAAAACAAACCATAAGCCATGGGTATAGAGCCAAAAACCAGAAAAATTACATTTCCTCACTTGGGCCCAAAAGTCATATTTTGGCTCTAATTTGGAAAATCATAATTAATTGTAGAAAAATGGGAATATAGTAAACTTTAACTCTCTGTAAATATCTAAGTGTTAAATTTACACTAAAAATAATTTCCAACCACAAACACAGCGTTTGGACCATGTTTGACATCGAAAATTGGAAGGAGGTCCGGCTGTCACTGTTTCTGGTGCAGCTTGCTGTCATGACTTTCGAAAATTCATAACTAAATCCACAAAAATCCAATTTGGGCAAACTATACCAATTTGAAAAACTATGGATGTCTACTAAAGGAGAAAAATAAGTTTAAATCAGTTCAGTAGCTCCTACTCCTAGGAAACCGATGGAACAGTAATGGGGGTCAGATGAGCTCCCTGATGCTAATATAGAACTTCAGACAGTTTGTTCTCTCTCTACAGACCTCCGATTTAGATGATTCTAATTACTATAAGTCACTGTGGTTGTCTAGTTTATGTGTATAAAATTTTACCACATTTGGAATCCATTTGGTCTATGAATGCCACAGATTTCATTTTCTGGTTTATATGAACAGTGCATGACCAATCCCTTAAATTTTTCCAAATTCAACAATTCACCAAATATTCTCTAGACCTCCGAATATTACCAACTTTAGCTTCTCAAGAAGCTTTCTACACACTCTAGAGGCATGCCAAATTTCATGGCAAGAGGAGCTCATCCGGTCATATTTTGACGGAACTCTCAAAAACACCGTTTTTGGCACCCCAAAGGTCCAAAACGGGTCCAAATGGCCTCTCACACACTCTAGCCACTCATGGACAAGTTTAAAAGCATAAAATTAGGATATATATCAAGTCCATGTGGTCCAAATCATCATACATTCAAATCTCGCTATGCTACGGCCAAATATACACTATTGCATTCATTCCTCAAAAAGGGTAAAACCCTCATTTCCATTCATTTGGCTATAAACATAGTTCATACAATATCATTTCATATTTTTACACTTGTTACAACCTTTACAACTCAAAAATAGTGGGCGCATATTCATTTAGCACCACTTTACATCAAATTTACAACAAAATAACACTACATTCTCCTATACATGCTCCTAGGCTCCTTGGTGTGTGCTCGGTTCTCCTTGAGCTCCACCTAGCATATTTAGTTGGGAGGGGAAGGGGTGAGATTCAGGGAATCTCAGTAGCTCATGCACTCAATCAAGTAAGCAATCAAGGCATATAACAAGTCAAAGCATGTGAATAAGCACTTAGCCATTCTCAACATCCAACACACATTGTACATGCTATGGAATCAGAACAATGCCAAAAATGAGCTCCAGGGACTTTTGGTCTAGCCTCATCCGAGTTTAAGGGACTTTTGGATAGCCTCACCCGAGTTTAAGGACTTTTGACTTGGCCTCACTTGTTTGAGACTTTTGGCCTTGTCTCACTTATCTTAAGGGACTTTCGGCTTCACCTCACCCATCTCAAGGGACTTTCGGCACTACCTCACCCGAGCAATCTCACATTTCAACATACAAGCATATTGGCATTCAATGCATCAAAGCAATAGCATATGGCATATTCCACACAACAAGCATATACATAATCATACAATGACTATCATATCCAAGAATGCAACAAGAAAGAGTAAGAAAAGAGAGAGCTACCTTTGGAGCCAAAGCTAATACTAGCTTTTCCTTTCAATTTCTCCTTTCCCTCCTTAGGTCCACAATCACACCTTGATGGAGGTGTTTCTCCTGAGCCTAGACACAATTAAAGAGCATGGAATTACTCTCTTAACATGGAATCATCAGAGCAAACTCTCCTACATACCAGAACCTAGAGTTCTCTCTCTCTCTCTAGAATGCCATCAACTCTTTCTCTCTCTCAAGCTCCCATGGTAGTGAAAAACCACATTTTCAAAGAAAACACAAAGATTAAAAGGTGTTTTCCACTTTCCCTCTTCTGACCCATGCCCAAAAATCTATCCATTTTCACAAATAAAATCGCAAAAAGAGAGGGCAAAGGGAGGGGATCAGAGTTCTAAAGAGAAATGGGAGAAATTTCCTTACCTTTCCCTTGCTCTTCCTCCTTCTCTTGATCTCTCTCACTCTCTACGCCTCTTTTCTCTCCTTGGGTCGAAGTCTAGGGCAGATATGAGAGAAGAAATGAGTTTGGGCATTTAATGAAGTCTAAATCTCGCTATTTACTCTCTTCCGGACTGACTCTCGCTACGGCAAAAACTAACCTTCGCTATAGCGAGCTCGTGTAATCTGGCTTCGCTATGGCGAGGTGTAACCTTTGCTATGGCGAGCTCGTGTCAGTTCCCTTCGCTATGGCGAGATTTACCCTTCGCTATGACGAGATTTACCATTCGCTATGGCGAAGTCGCGTAGTTTTAGACTTCACTCTCGCTATGGCGCACGCTACGGCGAGCAACTCCCTGATTTTTGTATGGACTGCTGCCAGCACTCGCTATAGCTAGAATCGCCTTCGCTGTTGTGAACTAGCTCTCTCGCTGTAGCGAGACCATTTCTCGCTATTGTAAGAGGACTTGGCAAAATTTCCAGATTTCGAATTTTTCTAACCTTCACTTTCTTTCTTTTCCTTTTCTTTTCTTTTTCCCGGTTGTTACAGTTAGAAAAGGTAGTGAGGGAGAAATAAGTTGGAAATGATAGAAAAGAAGAGAATTAAAGAAAGAGATTTTTGTCCAATGATGTATAACTTAAACTTTATTGATAGTTTGTAGCAATTTTGGTTCCATTTGCCTTTTTACTGATAGTTTGTGGTGATTTTGGTTCCATTTGCTTTCACTTTCTAGTTGCAAGTACATCTCCATTTCTTGTCATATGCATAAGAAAGAAGAGCATAGAGAAAACTATGAAATAGAAAGAAAAAGTTAGAAAAATGAAAAGAGAAGATAAAAAAATTCCATATAGTACAATGGTAGGTAAAAAGTGCTTTGAAAAATGGCATTTATGTTGTAGATTTTAAAATTTTGACTTTTAAAATGTCTCTTTCATAGAAGAGAGAAACATGATGCTTTTCTATACTATAAAGGATTAGAGAGAAACATGATACTTTTTATACTAGAAAGGATTAGAGAGACTTAAAAATGGGGTTCAATGGAACTTGTACAGACACTTTGACCAATTTAGGAAAATAAAAAAAGTTAGGGAGAAAAGACTAAAGGGCAAACTAAAAGATCCAATAGCAACAAGTTTGATAAATTTGATAATTTATGACACTTATAAGATGAAATAAGATATCAATAATTGATTTGGTACATTTTAAATTTAAGGCGCCAATATGGGGCGCCAAATACTAATTTAACAAAAGCTTTTTTTAAAAAAATTTACATTGTTATTTTGAGTAATATAACATTTTACATGAGTTATGATCATACATTCTTACGTGTATATTGACATGTTTTCAAAGTCTTGTCTAATTTGCTTTATGTGACATCTTAAATAATAATAAGCTAAAATAAGCATTTAATTAAGTAATTCTAGATTGAATATTGTAGAAGGATGGAAATTAGTTCTTAAGTGTCTAGAATACAGAAATTTAAACATTTGAAATAAACTTACTTCATCTATGTTCATATATTCATCCTTGAGGTTTATTCTAGTAAACATAAACTCATTATTTAAGAATTTATAAGAATACTATAGCTAGCTAGAAAAGTTCCCTTATACTACTTCATAATGAATCTTATTTACATATCTTTATCCCAAGTTACCTATAGATGCTAATTGGCTAGAAAAATTCCCAAGATACCTCTTATTAAGTATAACCTTCTTTTATTTTTATTTTAGGCTGCCCATTAGATTACTTGAAGGAATCTTTATCAAATTTGCATTAAATCACTTAAATTGAATACATTGGTATTAGGTATGCCTGAGATAAAGTTTACTTTCTTAACCAAATATTCTATCTTATAATCTTTACTAGACACCATTATTAAAGTTATGTTGGCTCCATAAAAACTTTCCTAATATAGGAATTTATTTAACTAAGTTTACTTCCATTAAACTCTTTTTAATCATCTGAAGAAGAATACCTAACACTTCCATAATACTCCTTAGGATGCCCCAAATAGTTCTATCCATGTAACTCAAATGACTAAAACTCTATTGAGAGAGGAATGGGTATAGCCCTTGGCCTCCATAAAATTTTGCATGTGCAACAAAATTTATACTCATATTCGTGAGACCCAAGTCCCATCATTGAAGGCTTAGTAGGGGAATAAAAATGGTGAATCATGTGAATTAAAATTCCCTTAAGCACATAGGCTAAACTAAATAAAAATTCTAATATCTCACAATATACAATTTACTTTTCCATCCTCCTCGTGATAGAAAAATGAGCACTTTTAGGCTTTATTTATGGACTTAATGTAACACCCTAAAATTTATTTAAAAGTAATTATGATGAGTTAGGGAATTAGTATGGGTAGTTAAGGAAAATAATTAAGTGGAAAGGGGAAATAGAACTTATGGAGGAATAAATTGTTAATGCGGGTTTAAAGATTTAATTGGGTTAAAAACTCAATCTAGACTCATAATTAATTTAAGTATGCTATGGATAAATACTAATAGAGGCCCAATTATATTTTTGAACATACCTAACTTCTTATTATGAGACTTAGCCTAAGAGAGACTACTTAGCAATGACCCAATATGGTTTAGTGAGTTCAATGACCAAAACCCCATTAAAAATTCTAGAAGTTCTATAGTCCAATTCATCAAACTAAGGCCCAGCAACTAGGAAGGAGCGCAATTAGACTTTAAGTTAATGGGTCAGCCCATTTCTCATTTAAACCCTAGGAGAAACTCCTTGCCATTCACTTGAATTCATAAACACAAGACACACAAAGCATTTTCAGAGGTTTAAGGTGGAGGCTAGGGTTCTGGGCATAAATCTATCATTTCTCACTTTTAGAGTCAAAATCAGCCAAGGTGATTGTTTTATAACTTGACCCTCTCCTCTTCCTCTTCAATTTGACTCGATTAGTTTTTTATTTGGAGTATTTTCACATATACCTTAAATTTGATATAGGTTATTTGGTGTTTTCTCAGAGGACTTTCGAAAGTTAAGGCTAGGAAGGATATTGGATAAGTATAAACTTCTCATTTTGATGCATTTTCTATCGGTTTAGGACCTTTATAGCTGATTTATGAGATGAGTGGTGATTTTGTGGGAATTTGCCCAAAATTTAGAGTGTTGTTCTGAGGTTACTAGTGTAGGTACAACTAAATCTGAATTTGATTCTTGTACTGATTGGGTAAGTGTTCTCTCAATCGTCTTTTGTGGTTTAATCCTTTGAGTATTGGGTTTGCTACTATAAATGATGATTAGAAATAGTAATAGTCTGGTTTTGTGTCTATAGGCTAAAGTAGCATTGTTATTGGCTCTCAAAGAATTATCTACAAGTGAGATAACTGGGGTTAATATTAAATTCCATGTATATGTCTACTTTAATTTTATATCTACTGTACAATTATGATTTTGAATACATAATGAATGGTTGGCTATTTAGTATGTTATGATTGGACCTTGTGAGTCTATGGTAGAGATGTGGTGTGACTGTCACTTGTGCATCGTACTTCAATCAGGCACCAAGTTATAATCAGACCCTTATATGCATTAAGCCCAAGTTATGCTCATGAGATAATTGGTGCTTATGGACGATGGCCTTTAACATGTGGAAATGTAATTGCTAGTATGGGATAGTAGTCACTAATAGCCTAATTGTTTCATTTGTTAATATGATTGGTATATTTTCTTATACGTATATGATTTCATGCACATAGGTCAATTAAATTCGAATATATGAATGGAATTTACCTTTGGTTATTGAGATTTGTATCTCACTCCATTTCATGGGCTAACTATTTCAGGTGAAAATCCTTCGGGTAAGGATAAGGGGAAGTAAGTGGATAAACATCCACGAGCAAAAAATATATATGTAGGGAATGCTGCACTTGGGTTGACCTAATTTAAGATAGATGCTGATTTTGTTATTTTTTTATATAGCATCATCATATAATCATATTATTAAGTATAGGTATTTTGTATTTTGGTAAAAAATGATGTAACTAATGAGGAGTTAGGCTCTTCACAATTTGGTGTCTGATGTATGTACTTGTTTGTATCTGACATGGAACCTTGTTAGGTAGATATAGATATATATATATATATATATATAGGACTTGTTTCTTGGAAGTATGTTATGGCATTATCATAAATAATAATGTTAGTAGTTATGAATCCTTTTTACTATCATTGATACATATATTGCTGATGTATAATAGTATATGAGTAGGAACCAACACCTAAGATTTGATTTGGAAATAAGAGATATGTTGAGTAAATTAGGTAATTGAATGCCATTAGAGCCCTACAAATTAAGGTAGAGTGGCTCTAAAATGTTGCTAGAGAGAGAGTTAGAGTGTATGGGATGAAACTAAGAGGTATAGGTGTAGAAAAGAGTTGAGTTGTGGCCAAGAATAGCTTAGTCGCGGCCAGGATTCAGTCAGAAGCAAGGAGCTGTGTGACGCGAGATGTCTCATCGTGGTGCAAGGCGAAAAATTCACCTAGGGAGAGTAATAGAAAGTAACCTTACTGCAGCGTAAGATGTTTAGCCATGGCACAAGTCGAGAAAGTTAGGTAGGGAGTACTCTAGAGTATAGATTTACTGCAACGTGAGAGGATCAAGTTGTAGTGAGAATCAAGGGTGGGAAATTCTAGGTTCTAATAGCTAGTTTTGCTGCGATTCAGGTATGGCCCGCCATACTGTGGATTGTGAAATTTGCTACAGTAGGTTCTAAGATGCTCTCTCGCCATGACATTACATAGGCCAACCACAACAAGGCTCTAACTTACTGCGGCGAGATTTTTGAAAGTGTAATTAGTATTTCTTGAGAGCCTTTATGCCACGGTGCTGATACACTAAGTCACGGTGAGAGTCCTCAAACTTGGTTTTTAAATTCTTGTAACCAACTTAGTTGCAATGGAAAAGGTCCAAATCGCGGTGAAGGTTCCTAAACTCCTATTTTTGACTTAAAAACCTTGAGATTTACTATGATAATATTATGAAATGACTTAGGAATATTTATAAGAGGATTTCGAGAGTTGAAATCAATAGTAAGATAAATCAAAAGTGTTAATTGATAATTATGATCACTTGTGGATTCAATTAGTTGTGGTTGTTTAATTAATAACCCTAATAATATCAAGGTTCAAATTTTTTCCTAATGTAATTAATTATAATGACTTTAGGCCTTGATTTATGATTATTAACTGCATAATTAAGTCTAATAACAGTAATTAAGAATTAGGGTTGTTACACTTAAACTTTATCATTTCTTCATGAATTCATGCTAGAACTTGTATCCATTTTCTTAGATATCTAAATTCACCATTAGAACTTCTAAGCCACCTTAAAATCTAGCCAAAATAGTCCCTAAACTCCACAATAGTCGTGACAATAATGATAGCAAAATAACAAAAAAGCTTACACTTTAAAACTTCATAATTGGACTTAAACATCACTATTTCATCTTGATTTTAAGTTAGGACTTTTAACAACTTCTTGTAATACCTGGATTCATCATTATAGCACATCAGCTACTTTAGAACTTGGCCAAAACAACCCTTACCAATCTACAAAGTAGTGATAGCAAAATGGCAATAAAAATAATGTTTCAACTGGGGAAATTGCGATCTAAAAATCCATTTTATAAGTCAACAAGCTCTTAAACCTCTTCTAACAAATCTTAAGTACCTATTTAATTGTGCTCTAACATATAGCTCTTCAAAATTATGAAGAATATCAAATTTAGAACATAGCACAATCCCTATGCAACACTAGAAAACCATGACAGCAAAGTGACAACAAAAATGGCTCTTAAATTATCACTTGACAAGTTTACAGTCTATTATATTATCCTAAATTCTCTAAGTTTCACTCTTATAATTTTATAATATTCTAGGACAAATGTTCAAGCCATTTAAAACTCACTACAATCCCTTAAAACCAAGAACCATGCTAATACATACCCATGATAGTACACACAACTTAAAACTAGTAAAATTAGGATTTTGAATTAACAAGTGGTATGTCCAAAATGCATTCTACCACTTCGTACACCTCCAAACCACTTGGAGCAACTTTTAAATACCTAAAGAATTATGTCCAAGCATAAAAATCCAAATAAAAACATGTAGAACAAAACATGAGTACCTTAAACCTTATTCTACAAATAAACGTACAAGGCGAAAAGTTTTAGTCTTCTTACCATTTAAGTTCCACATATCCAAAATTGTGAATTTGAGTGTAATTGACTCCAAACCACCTCCAACAAACTTAAAACACTAAATTAAAATTGTCCAAACCATTGGGACTCAATTCAAGAACTAATGATAAAAAGTTACCCTGCTCCTCCACATACATAGCATAGAAATATTAAACATTAACCTAATCCCTTTTTCTTTGTCACTTTTAACATACTAAATCCACACTTTACACATATATGGAAGCCCACATGTCTCTAATACAATTTAACTATATACAAAAAAGTCACACATTATGTACAATTTCCAAAAATATCCTTAACATTCTTATTTTGGCATTTATGCTCATTTACAAGTAAATCCTATGCTTGGCAATGCATGATGCAATATGGTATGATGTATAAAATATTAGACAATTGCATAAGATTTACTATTCAAAACTATAATGAATCAAATTTTGATAAGGCATTAAAACCTACAAAACAACTAAACAAATGTAATTGGCATCTACTAACTTCTCTTCGCTACTAAAAGATCTTGTAACTAAAATGCATGGCCCACAATTGGGGGGGGGATATAAAATCTCAATAACCAAAGGCAATTTCCATCATATAATATAGTATAAACTATCACGATGACTTATATAACAAAATATCATAAAAAACAAAGCATACGCTAAGCAAATGAGTAGTTTGACTATCAAATTATTACTATCCCATACTAATAACCACATATTACTATACTTAGTTATTGGCTAATAACTCAGGGAGTGGCATGATCGCGGCACTTTCTCCCTTTAAAATGAGTACAATTATGGCTCAGAGCATAATCACAACACATACATATGCATCAATGAGAGCATAATCACGACACTTATGTATAATTTGTAGGAGCATGATCATAGTTCCATTGACTAGGACATGATCACGGTCTATAATATCTCACAAGTATTAATAGTCAAACTTATCATTAGTATCATATAATCACATGTACAAGTAATCAACAAAATGTTATCATATATGTGAATGGAATTAAACCTTGGTTACCTTAAATGATGTTTGCCACACTTCAACTAGCTATTAACACCTTCCACGAGGCAATACAAGCCTAAAACAACCATAAATAAAAAGTATACATCTATGAATACAAAGAAAGCCTTAATCTTATCAACTAATTATGCCATATCTCATTTCCCTTCACTCATCTAAGCCAAATCTCACATTTTCCTTGTAGATCAGAGCTTTAAAGCTAAGAACTTAACACTTTCTCTCCTTCTACAATTTTCTCCTCTTGTATATTTGTTTTAGCATGTTGGATGAATGAGGGAGAGAAATGAAAGGGCTTAAGCTTATTTAGGGTTGGTGGGTCATAGTTTTAGGCAAGGCAATTAGTAGGCTCAATTGTTTCATCAGATCTAGGCTGTGGGTATTAGGTCACAGGTCCAAAATCTAAGAAATAGGGAGTCTAAAGTTAAAAATGATTTCCCAACTAAAATAAATTAAATTTATATGGGTAATTATCCTCGAATAAGTTTTTGTAAGGCAATTTCTTAAAATTTTCAAATTATTAATTAAACTCCTAAAATAATTAATTTTCTTTATAATTCATTAAAATCCTTATTTCTCTATATAAATTAATAAAATCCCACTTTCTCTATTGTTTCAAAATAAATCCCCATCTTCTCCATTTAATTAATTAAATCCCTATTTTAATTAAATTTCTTCATAACCTTAATTAAATAATTGCAGAATGTTACACCTTGCAATCAAACCATTTAACTTAGAATAAGCCATGAATTTGAGTTTGTTATTTACTTTGGCTCCAGGCCACTTTCCTTATTAGAGTCAAAGTTGCAATTAATGGCCAAGCACCTTTTTTCAAATAATTAAAAAACTAAAACTGCACCTTCAAATTTTTGCTTGTCGGGACCAGTTTGCAATTGTTATTTCTTCTTCTAAGGACCGTTACAGCTCTTGTTTGGCTAAACAAATTTCATAAGTATGTAATAGAATGTTATATCTACTTTTTATTTTCTAAAATATAAAAATTAATAAAAACTATAAAACTACTAATTTGATAAATATATAACACATTATATTGATTAAAATTTAGCATTAGATATATAATTATAAATTGTGATTATTTTTTTAATTTTTTGTTAATGTATTAAAATTACATGAGTGTTGAAAAATTACAATGTTTTCTTGGATCAATGATGATTATAATTTTGATGTCAATGAGTTTGAGTTGGATAAAGATAAGTTTCAAAGTAATAGACAATTATATCAAAATGCATTGCAAATAAAGACAATGACAAAATTAGTTATGATAAAAAATGTGACAAATATGAGAAACTCCAAGAAAATCAATAAAAGATAACAATATTATTGGTTGCAAGCTATTCTGTTCAAAGAAATAGTTTAAAGAAGAAAGACACAAAAGCAATGAAAACAAAAGAAAAAGATGTTGTGGCAAGATACATGTTGGTTGCAATACAAGATTGTTTCTTTTTTTTTTTAAGAAAATCATAACTATAAGTGTGTAACTCTAAATAAATCTTACTTTCTATCACACCATACTTTATTAGACCCCACATTCCCATATTCAAGGTGATTTCCATGGGCAAGTAAAGAAAATTACAAGAAGGGAATGAGATAATGCCATTTATTAGCATTACGTCAAGTCTAAAAATTTAAATTTTGATCCATGGACTCTCAAAACTTACTAACAACATTCTCTAATTATTTTTTATTTATATAAATCATAAACATCTCAAAACGTCACATGAACCACGGATCAAGAACTAAAATTCACAAATTTTCACGTTTTGCCTCGGGTTCCAGGGCGCAAGATATTGAGGTAACTTTGAAAAATCATAACTAAATTTAGAAAAATTAAAATTAAGCAAACCATAGTTTTCTGAAAAGCTTTAGATGTTAACTTTACACTAAAAATAAATTTCAGCCACAAAAATCTCATTTGGGTCATGTTTGAGAACAAAAAAGGCATGAAGGTCAGACTGCCTAGAATACTGATACAGCTTATTAATATAAATTTTAAAAATTCATAATTAATTCCACAAAATCCAATTCATGAAAACTATACTAATTTAGAAAGTTATAGATATTAATTAGGGGGGAAAATAGTACCAAATCAATCCAAGAGCATTCAGACCCCGAAAACCGATAGAACAGTGATAAGAGTTTGACTGGACTCCTATAATAGAATAGCAAATTTAAAAATTTATATCTCCTTCTCTAGATATCCAAATGAGGTGCTTCTAGTTGGCACAGGTCACTGGGAAGGTTTAGTTTTTCCTTGTAAAATTTCACAACAATTGGATATTGTTTGCCCAATGAGTGACAGAGTTTTATTTTAGGCCAGATGAACAGTAACACTAACCAAAACCAGAAGAATTTTCAACTTAAAAAATTCGCCAAAAATTCCATAGACCTGCAAATATTCTGCACTTTATCTTTCCAAAAAGCTCTCAACAAGGTCTAGATGCGTACCAATTTTTAGACAAAGAAGAGCTCATTTGGACAAAAAGTGACACAACCTCACAAATTGGCTAATTTTAGCTTCCATAATGTATCAACTTGGTCCAAATGGCTTCTATTACGGTTTGGCGCTTCTTGAGTAAGTTTAAAAGCAAGAGTATGACTCATATGAACTACCTAAATGGTCCCAAACCTCATGCATATTATTTTGATCATTCCACATCCATTCATACACTAATGCACATAAGCCACCAAAGAGTCAATTTACATATTTACATTACTTTGGTGCCATCAAAGGTTCATACAACATTCATATATCATTTTACATTTGGTCATGGTTTTACATCCTAAAAATAACATATACATAATCACTTTGACATTCAATTACAAAATAAACTACATAATGATCCAAATATAGCTTTTCAAATCCCTTAGCTTACATTCTTTGGTTCTTGCCTACCACCTAGACATATTAAGATAAAGGAGGGGAGGGGAATGAGATTCTTAGAATCTCAATAGCTCACACATCCATTCACACACACATTCAAGGCATATACACATCAAAACACAAGTGTGGAAAGTGAAACAACCATAAAATATGGAAGATCATAATTTCCATGCCACTAATTCACACTAAGTCAAGAACATGCTCTAGAGACTTTTGGTTTTGTCTCGTCCCATTTCTAGGACTTTTGGATTTGCCTCACTCTTGGTTTAGGGGCTTTTGACTTGACCTCACCCATCCAAGAGACTTTTGGCCTTGTTTCACTTATGCCATGAGACTTTTGGCTTCTCCTCACATTCATTAAGGGACTTTTGGCATCACCTGTAACATCCAGTCCCTCCGTAAATGTGAGAAATACAATGTTCGATTTTTTCGTAAACGTCAGAAATAAGCCAAATATAAAATGAAGTCTTCGAAATAGAAGAAATTGGGGCCAACTAAAATTATGATAAAATTTTAAATATTAGAAAATGAGGATTTAAGGTTTAAGATATCCAAAAACCAGAGCCAGAAGAGCTCAAAAAATTTGCCAAAAGGCCAGTGGCATTTTCGTAAATATGGGCACTTTTTGAAAAACTCACAGGAGGGCTTTTTAATGAAAATTTTGAGTTATCCAAGGTTCTCAAAGGCCCTAAACACAATGGGAAGCCCTAGAACAGTTGAAACCCTTTCGGTGAGCGATTTCGGCCGTCAATTGATCGAAACTTTGACCGAATAGTTCGGAATGATTTTAGATCCTTTTTGAGTGATTCCAAAGGTAATTCTTATGATTAAGAGCCTAAGGAATATGATGGAAAAGACAAATTTCAAAAAGGAGTTGAAATGAGCCCAAACGAACAAAACTACAAAGAGGGACTAAATTACAAATTTTGAAAGTTGCTTAAATGAATCCCTAGGCTTATAAAAACACCCCACCTCTGGTCAGATCTCCTCACCAACTCTCCCACATGTTAAAATAGAATTAAGAAGGGCTAAAAGTGGCACATAAGAGGGGAGGCCAAGGAAGGAAGAAGAAGCTTTGAAAAGTGTAAGTTTTAGCCACTTTTTCCTACTCCTTGCCTTGTTAAACTTCTTCCCCTCTTCTTCCTCTTCCTTCTCATGGTTTTGGCATTTAATTTGGTGCTATTTTGAAGGCAGAATAGAGATGGAAGTTTTGGATTTGGTGAGGGGAGGCAAGCCAAGTGAAGAACAAACCAAGAAAACTAAGAATCCAAGGTATTTTGCTACTTCCTAAGCTTAGGTCTCCTTGCTCCTCTTCTCTTCAATTCCCCCAATGAAAGACCAGTCATGAGGGATTAAATTTCTGGCCAAGCTAAGAATGAATCACATGAATTAGGGTGTGGGAATTTAGAATATACAAAGGAAACTAAGTAAAAGCCATTGAATTTCAAGTTAGCAAAGTGTAGGATTCTTGAAGAGTTTGTAAAATCTGTTTTGATCCATGAATTTCCTAGGCTATGTAAGTGTTTAATTGAGCTTCTAAGACCTCTAAGAAGCCTCCCAAGTGACTCTCCCATCAAGGAAAAATTGGAAACCACTTGAATCCCAAATGCTTCCATAATGTCAGCCTAAGCTAGAAAAAGTACCAAGGGAAAGTTTTAATTTGTTTCAAGCTTAATGTTGAGTCATGTAGGATGGAAGAGTATGAGAGGAAGCCTTGGAAAAAAATTAGAAGCCATGGATTGGGAGATGAGGCAATAGCTTCCATAATATGACCTTATGAAGCAACTTGTGTCTAGGCTTTTGAAAATGAATATGTAATGGCTCCAAGGACCTTAAATGAGGTCAAGAGGCCTAGAAATGAGAAGAGAATGGAGCCAAGAACTTGAAGCATGATGGTTGCTTCAATAGGCCATATATGGAACCATTATGTGACTTATGGAACCAAGTATGTTCTTAAATATAAGTTTAATGTCCTAGCTTGTTTCAAGAGTGTAATTAGCTTCCATATGATGTGTCTAGGCCAAGAGAAATGATCTCCACCTTCTTGGGTGTGTGAGGTCAAGGGAGAGGACTCAAGGCTTAAGGAAAACATGTGTAAATGCAAGCAAGGTAGCTCTCTCCACCTTCTTTCATGCATAGATATGTATTTAGCTTGCTTTAAAATATGTGTATGTGTATTTTTAAGCTATGAAAAGTATGCTAGCATGCCTTTATATGTCATGATTCTTGATGCCATGTTATGTTTTCTAATGATTACATGATATTTGTATGAGTTTACTTGAGTGTGGAGAGGCCAAGAACTCTTCCCTTTGGTGAGGATGAGCCAAGAACCTTTGAGTTTGGTTGAGACAAAGTAAAGAGTCTCCCAAAAGCAAAGTGGGCTCCCAAGAGTATGGTTGAGTCCAAAGTGCTCAAAGAATAGGTGAGGCAAGTCCAAAATCCATGAGAAGAAGTGTGAGGTTAATCCAAACATTTGGTGAGCTCTTGAATGTCTTGCATGACTTGTTCACATGCTAAGCTTGCTTCTTGAATGCTCATGAATTGTATTATGTCCATGCATGCATTTTTAAGGCTTGCTTTACATATATTATGTGTGATTGAATGGGAGATGAGCTATTGGGATTCTTTGAATCTCATCCCCTCCTCTCTAATGTTCTAACATGCTAGGTGGACCAAGAGAGCAAGGTAATGGAAGCCAACCCCTTGGGAGAAGAGAGTAGGATATTAAAGTCCATGGAATTGGCTACTTTAAAGCCATATGAATGGAAAATTTTGTAATCCATGGTTGTATATGTTCTATGAGGTCATGAATATGTATAAATATGTTAATGTATCATGTATGAATGGGAGATTATGGCATGCGAATACTAGAATGTAAAATGAGTATGAAATGGCCATTTTTGCTTCTTGAAAGTTTGATGCACTAGTGTGTATGTGGAAGTGGCATGGCCGAATTGAGATGCATGAGGTTTGGGACCCCATGGGGAGTTCAAACAAGTCATATTCATACTTTTAAACTTGCCCAAGAGGAGCCAAACATTGAGAGAAGCCATTTGGACATTTTGGTACCCTATATGGGGCATAAATTTGCTATTTTAGAACCTTATGTTACCTTTTGTCCAAATGAGTTCTTCTTGATCTAAGATTTGGCATGCAATTAGAGTTTATTGAGAGCTTTTTGGGAAGCTAAAGAACAAAATTTTTGGAGGTCTAGGAAATATTTGATGAATTTTCAAAGTTGGAATTTTCTATGGATTCTGGTATGTGCACTGTTCACACTGGCATATTTATATTCTGTGTCATCTGATGGGAAAATGATATCCAATGACTGTGAAATTTTAAATGCATAAACTAGAGGTTATAAGATTTCTGTGGCCATCAAGATCACCTCATTTGGAGGTCTGAGCAAAGAGTTATGCATTTTTGAAGTTGGCTGTCAGTAGTAGTGGTACTCCAAGAGTCCAGTCATTGTTCCATAGATTTTCAATAGCTAAAAGTATTTTTTTTCATTCTGGAATTATTTTTAGCATAAATTTAAAATTTTTATCTTTCCATAATGACCCAATATATATGATTTTGATTTTTATAGAATTAGTTATGAATTTTAGAAGTTTGTATCAGTAATCTGAAATAGTAGCCTAAGCAGCAGCGACCTCAGTAGCTTTTTGAATGTCAAACATCTTCCCCTTAATGATTCATGAATTTAAACTATTTTTACCATGGGGTAGACATCCAGATATTTCTTAAATGGTAAATTTTGTTGGTTTTTAATTTTTTTAGATTTAGTTATGAATTTCTGAATTTGTGACAGAAAAACTGACAAATCTGGCCGAAAATATGGACAAGTATTTTATGCTCCCCTTTGGTTTTCACGAGATGTGGGCCACTTTTGATGGTGTAAATGAGTTGAATTTATGTGATTAAATATGAGAATATATTGTATGAGCTTATACGGTCCACGTGACACCGAATGGACTTTTTATACATGACGCAACATAAAATATTCATTATTTTTATGCTATTTCCTTGATTCTTCCATGAGATGTCTAATGGGAAGCATAAAGATAGCATGCAATAAGCTAGAATATATGGTGTTACATCACCTTACCCTTATAAGCCATCTCCATAATCAAAGCCATTCAAGAAGACACATTGGTACCAATGCAATGTCAAGACATTAAGTGGCATGTTCTCAAATCACAAGAGTACACATAAGCACACAATGACATATATATACACCTAAAAATGCAAGAGAATGAGGTGGAGAGTTACCTTAAACTTTATGCAAGCTTTTTTTTACTTTACTCCTTTCCTTTTTTAGCCTCATAAGTGCACTTAGGTGGGTTAAGATCCTTTTGGCCTAGACATCATAATTAATACTCAATTATACACTTGAAGCAAGCCAAGATACTAATTTCATTCTTAAACACACACTTGATTCTATAGGTCGCATAATGGTTCCATAAATGGCCTATTGAAGCAACCCTCATAATTCAAGTTCTAAGCTCCATTCTCTTTTCATTTCTAGGCCTTTTACCATCATTCAAAGTCATTAGAGCCATCACACATTCATCTACACAAGCTTACATATAAGTTACTTCATAAGGCACTATTATGGACACCATTGTCTCATCTTCCAAGTCATAACTCCTAAATTTTTTCTAAGGGTTTCTCCTACCTTCTCCCATCATATGATGTCCCAAACTAAGGCTAGAACAATTCAAAACATCCCCTAGCCTTATACTCTTCCCTTGGTAGAACCATGCACACAAAAAGAGATTCATGGAGCTTTTGATTTTTCCTTGATAGGAGAGCCACATGGGAGGCTTTCTAGAAGTCTTAGGAGCTCAATGGAACACTTAAATAGCCTAGGAAATTCACACACCAAATCAGTTTTACAAAACCCTAAAGAGTCTTACACTTTCTTAACTTGATTTCCATTAGTTTTTCTTGCAATTTCTTGGCATATTCCACTTCCCCATGGTCTAAAATCCTAGTTCCTCTCTTGTTTTTGGATAGAAAATCCCTCCCCCATATGGTTATATTCTTGGTCGAAAATGGGATAAAGGAAGAGCAAGGGAAGGAAGCTACTAAAACAAGAGTTTACTTTAGATTCAAGCTTGGTTTCAATACTTTTTCTTCTTAGTTTACTTCTTCTCAAGCAATTCAAACTACTCCCCCTTGTTCTAGACTCAAAACAAAACCAATCCATTCAAATAAACCATAGAAAGGGAGCTAAAAAGGAGAGGAACAAAATTGGAAGAAGAAGAAGTATGAAATTCCAAGAAATTCCTCACCTTTTTCTTGGTTTCTTCCTCTTTTTCTCTCCTCTTCTTGGTGCCCCTAGAATTGTGCTTCTTTTTTCTATATTTGGGCATATGGTATGTCGGCCTAAATGAGAGGAGGAAGAGTCATGAAACTTATGGAACATTCAAGAAACTAGCTTTTTTAAAAATTCTAATTTTGTCCTTCTTTAATGGCAATTTTGTTTTGGCTTCGTTTTAGTTCCTTTTTTAGAATCGTATTTTTCATTATAAAATTTAGATTCCCAATTTAATAAATACTTTTGGAATCACTCAAATTGGAGCTAAAACTTTCTCGAACGGATCCATTAAAGTTTGGGTTCACTGTCATTGAAAAACATACACCGGAGGAGCTTTACTAGTCCTGGGACTTGTCATGATTTTTAGGGTCTTTGAAAACCCTGAGCAACTCAAATTTTACATTTAAGAATCCTTCCTATGAGTTTTTTTAAAAAATTACACATATTTACAAAAATGCCATTATGTTTCGTCAGTTTTTGTCATAATTTGTTTCACCATCCTAATTCTATTTTTCCTTCTATCTGAGCCTATGATTATTATTTTTAAGAGCCTAGGATACTACCCAAATTTTTTAAAAAATTATCTAGCTCATTTCAGGAGACTTACTTTTAGGTTGCTCATTTCGTCGTTTTACAGAATTTACCGTTCGTTACACTTACTACCTTCATAGAGAAATATCACTGAAAGTCATAAAGATATGATACAAAAAATGAGCAAAGTAGGGATCAAATTGAACTTGGTGATTTTGGTAAAATTTATGGAAGACAAAATGTTAGCTTTATTGAAATAGATGTTTGAAATTTTTTGTGTATTGGGAAGATGAAAAAGTTTTCTATGAGAGATTCTCAAAATCTATTAAGCTACCTGAATGATATGTAAGTAAGTAAGTAACCATTATATTCTTTAATACAGTTTAGCCTAATGTATATGGAGAAAAGACCAATTTTTTTTGGGACTGGTGCAAGGTCAAGAATATATCATAGTTGTTTTGGAGATGTAGTGTGCTATGATCCTACTTATGGAATTAACAAATATATAATGCCTTTTATTTCCATTGCTAATGTAAACCATCATCTCCAAGCAACTTTTCTTGGTTATACATTGATATTAGATGAAACTGAGGCTTTATTTGTATTAGTACTTAAAATATAGATGAAAGTAATGCGAGGAGTTCATCTTGAAGTAATTCTTAGTGATCAAGACTCAGCTACTATTAGGACATTAGCATATGTTTTGCCTACTATAGTCCATCACATTTGCTTAATGGATAGTTTATGTTATATGTGTAAGAAGTCTAAAGATGAAAGAACCACAATTTCCTATAAATATCAAGTACGTAGAGAAGAAGCTAAGCCTCTTATAGTGAAAATGCCTTTAATTGATTTTGGTATAAAATGTAGTTGTAAAAAAATTAAGTTTATAGGAGTTTTGTGTAGGCATATTTTTAAGATGTTCATTATAGTAACTTGTCAAAACTTGCCAAGCCAATATGTGTTAAAACAATGGACAAGAGACACCAAACTTGGAGGAGCTATTGATGAGAAAGGTAAATATGTACAAGAAGATTGTCAAATTTGTTTAGTGCAAAGATATAACATACTTTGTCATAAGGCAATAGAAATTGCAACAAAAAGCTCTTCATCATTTGAAGTTTATAAAGTATTATCATATTGGTTGCAAAATAAAATATTCAAGTCGTAATGAAAATATAGTGTGCCACAACTTTTGATAATGTAGGGAAAAAGGTGCAAACACAAGTATTAGATATACTAATCACACAGGTAAAGGATGACTGGATAGAATGAAAACATTTTTGGAGGAAAAAAATTCTAAAAAAATAAATTGGTAATGAAAGAATAGGTAATAAATTTTTTTATATTTTAAATTTAATTTGTATTATTAAGTTTTCTTTTTCATTGTTTAAATTTTTTCAATCATTATTTGATCTTATATGGTTGCTTACTTTTTTGCTTTATTTAAGTTCAAAAGTTATACCAAATATTAAAGATAGCAATTCAGATAAACAAGCAAACATGAGAAGTTAAAGTAATAAGATATTGGTTTTACATTATACATTTTATTTCATAAATAGTATGTTATCACCATTGAGACACATTTGGCTTTATCTATTATTTAATGTAGAAATAGGAACAAGTGTTAATTTTTGGAACCAAGCATCAAAAAATAAATATGGAGTGATAAATCAATGTTAATAAAAAAATGTATTTTGATTTTTAAACTTAATTTACCTTTTTTATTGAAAATTGTATTTGACTAATTTATAAAATTTTACAGGTAATGAAAATATCCCTTGTACTTTAACTATGAGTTAATTTCAACATTTTTTAAGTTCATCTACCAATAAGTATTGCCAAACTATTATCTTTTCAATGACATTCAACATCAGGTATAAACAAAATAGATTAATTTAATTACACATGTATTTGTAGTTAATTAATGATCTCAAAAACTACATGTTCCACTTGATGGAAATGTACATGTATTTAACTTAATTTTTTTAAGTCACTAATGAAAGATATGCACAAATATATTGTCTTCTAACATAATTTATGTCACACCTTAAATTCAAGGGTATGACCAACACGGAATATGGCCAATTACTCTTCCATAAGCTTATCCAAAACAATAGTTCTGCTAAACATTCAGTGAATATTTCTATAGTTCAATGTTAGATAAAAGAACCAAACAAATCAATGGTGAAATGTACTTGCATTACATATATTTAGTTATAGGTGACTTCTTGTAAAAATTTTGGTAGAGTCTGTAATATTCGATAATCTAGAATTGAACTGAATCCGATGAATTGAAATGAGAATACCTTAGAGCAAGGCAAATTAAATCTAAATGAGACTAGGATATTAATGAGAGTATCTTAAATGTGGATTACAGCGTGAGGTTGGCCTAGAACCGGAGCCAAAATGGCTAGACAGAGAGTTATAGAGGCCAATGGTATTTTTGTAATTTCGGGTAACTTTTAGAAAACTCAAAGGAGAGATTTTTAGATGAAAAAACTGAGTTTCTTGGCATAACATCATACTTCTAGGACTCAATTCATGTAATTCCTATGCTTCATCTCATATAATTTCTATGGAAGCAACATAGTGGCATAGGGAGTCACGATTCAAGATGCATTTCTTCATAGATAAAATTTTTCTTTCTGAGTCTCATAGGGCATATGCAATCATGTATCACATTCTCATAGTTATTTACATAGATACAACTCATTTTCATCACCAAAAATGGTCTAGAGCTCATATAAGGCAAAGGGAATCATAAAATGTGTACTTTCAATTTTGGCCAGAAATTGCTCCTTTCTATCATAAATTTTAGAAAATCATAACTAATTCTAAAAAAATAAAAAATATGTATTCTTTACCATTCTGGAAAGCTATACATGTCTAATTTATGCTAAAAATATGACCAGACCATGAATCATCACATAGAGGATGGTTGATATTCGAAAAGGGGTAGAGGTCTGGCTGGCTACTAGTACTATCATGGGTTTCTATAGAAAATTTTAAAAATATCCAATTAATTTCACAAAAATTCAATCTATGTAAATGATACTAATATGGAAAGCTATAGATGTTAGCTAGAGGAAAAAAATAACTCTAGATCAGTTTAGGTACACCCAAACCTTGAAATCTAATCAAACAATACCTGAGGTTAGTTTGAGCATCTAATATTAGACAGAATTTTTAAAAAATTATATCTCCCTCTCTAGACATCCAAATAGGTGCTTCTAGTTGGCACAATTCATTAGGAATGTCTATTTTCTCTCCATAAAATTTCATGGCAATTGGACATCATTTGTGCCCTGAGTGACATATTTCAATTTCAGACCAACATTAACAATAATATGACCAAAATAAGAAAATTTCTCAACTTTGAAAATTCATCAAATATTCTTTAGACCTCTGAAAATTCTATTCTTTAGCTTCCCAAAAAGCTCTCAACAAACTCTAAATGCATGCCAAATCTCAGATCAAGAAGAGCTTATTTGGATAAAAAGTGGTATAGAGTTTTAAAGTGGTCAAATTTTGCTTTATATGAGGTATCAAGATATCCAAATGGTCTCCTTTGATTTTGGCACCTCTTAGGTAAGTTTAAAAGCATAAATATGACTTGTATGAATTGCCTAAGTGATCTCAAACGTCATGCATCTCAATTTGGTGATTTCACTTCCATTTATACATGTATTTCCAAGATGCTAGTTGGCCATTACATGTTCAAAATACACATTCTCATACATATAACATAATTACACATGCTTATATGGTTACATAACAATTTCATCAAAGGATTATATCATACGCCATGTGTATGGCTAAAAAGGAAATAAAACTAGGCATATTCAAATACTTTGATGTCAATCTTCTTCTTTTAAACTTGGTGGCCTCCATTACCTTACTCAATTATTCCACCTAGCATGTTAAAACATTGGAGAAAAGGGATGAGATTCAAAGAATCCTAATAACTCATCTCCCATTCAGTCATACATAAAGTATGCAATACAAGTCTTACAAATGCATGCATGGGCATATTATCATGTGTAAACATTTGAGAAGTATTTTTAACATTTGAACAAGTCATACATAGTATACAAAGGCTTTTCAACCAAGTGGATTGGCCTCATCCATTTACTTATGAATTTTGGACTTGTCTCACCCATTCTTTAAGAGGTTCTTGGACTTAACTTTGCTCTTGGGAGTCAATCTCACTTTTGGGAGACTCTTCACTTTGTCTCAACCAATCTTAAGGGTTCTTGGCTCATCCTCACCATGGCTAGAGGGTTCTTGACTTCACCACATTCAAGCAAATCAAAACAAGTATCATAAATATCATTTAAAAACATAATGCATCATCATGGCACCATGACATATAAAATCATGCTAGAATACTTTTTATGGCTTAAAACATACACACACACATTTAAAACAATGTAAGCACATATCTATATATGAAAGAAGGTGGAGAGAGCTACCTTGCTTGCATTTGCACACTTTTTTCTTAAGTTTTGAATCCTCTCCCTTGACCTAACACACCCAAAAAGGTAGAGATCATTCCTCTTACCCTAGACACATCATATGGAAGCTAATTATACTCTTGAAGCAAAGTCTAAGGCCACATAATTACTAGAAAGGTTAGGTGACTCATAAGGCTCTTTTATAGTTCTATAATGCACTTAATGAAGCAACCTTTGGAAAACATCATCTTGGCTCCATTCTAACTATTCATTCATGATTTTTGACTCCATTTAAACCTTTTAGAGTCATCACACAATCAATTCTAGGAGCATAGCTAGGTGTTGCTTCTTTAAGCCATATTATAGAACATATAAGGCCATCTTGCTTTCTATGACTTCTAAACTCTTTCCAAGGCTTCCTCTTATACTCTCCCATCATACATGATACAAAACTAAGTTTGAAAGGAATTATAATACTCCCTAGGTGCATGGAAGGACTCTCCTTGGCCGAAGCTATGCTTCCATAAGGCACCAATGGAGTTTCCTTACTTCCTTTGATGGGAGAAACATGTAAGAAACTCTCTTGACGTCTTAAGAACTCATATGAACACTTAAATATCATAAAATATGGCTAGAGTTCATGATAGAGTTCATAGAAATCACCCTTGGTTCTCTTCAAAATTCTAGCCGTTACATACATGGGGCGAAATAGGGAGAAGGAGGGGGAGGAAGTATCTACTATGGGATGGAAGATTTACTTTGTTTTTCCTTGGTTTCTCACTTGAATCTTCCTTTCTTTGGCTTCCTCTCTTTAAATCCAAATTTTCCCTTCTTGGTCTAGCCTTAAAATCGCACTAAAAAATTTAAAAAAACCATAAGGAGAAAGGGGAGAAGGAAAAGAAGAAATTTCCTAAAGAGAAGACTAGGAAATTCCAATAAATTCTTACTTTTTTTTTATTTTTTCCCTTCTCCTGTGCCTTGTCCTTGTGTGCCCTCCTCACTTGAGTTTTTTTTTTCTAGTTTTTGGGTAGAACTTGGTCTACCCAAATAAGGGGAGAAGAAAGGTGGCTCATATATATATGGGTTTAAAAAGGACTTTTTCAAAAAATTTTATTTTACCCTTCATTCTTAGCATTTTTGTTTCTAATTTGTTTTAACTCCTTTTTAAGAATCATATTTTCTATTATAAAATTTAAGTTCCTAATTTAGTAAAATACCTTTGAAATCACTCAAATCAGAGCTAAAATCTTCCCGAACAAAGCAGTTAAAATTCAGGTCAATTGACGTTGAAAAACATCTACCAGAGAGGCTTTAGTTGTCCTGGGACTTCCCATGGTCTTCAGGGTCTATGGGAACCCTAGAGAACTCAAAACTTTCATTTAAAAAGCTCCCCATACCTAATTTCATACCATACAAGCTTTAACATATTATACAAGAAGACCTTGTACTTACTGACAAAAACCTTGTCGACAAGGTCTCAGAATTTGCACTACAGATTACAGGATCTTATTGACAAGATCTTGGACTCAGGTGACGAGATGTTATTTCAGCCCTTAAATTAACTTGGTCTGCTACCATACTTCATACTATTTTCACGTTTTCTCTTATTTTCGAAGAACTGGATATTACACATGTGGTTCTCAGAGGCTCTAAAAACTATAAGAATTCCTGGAATAGTCAATACTTATTCGATTTGTGTGTTTAGAGTATTGGTTGACTAAAAATTTGACCGAATCATTTGATAAGGTTTTAAATTCAATTTGGGTAAAACCAAAGGCATTTTATGAATTAAAAGACCTAAATTTAATGATAGAAAAGATGGTTCTCGAAAAGGATGTGAAATAAGATCAAACAGAGAAACTAAAACTTAAGGACATAGTTGGAATTTAGAAATTATCATTAATGGCCTTCCACCTTTATATATCACATCCCATTCTTCTCCATTTTCTTAACCGACTCATTTCCATTCTAAAACATAATATAAACCAGCCAAAGGTGGCACACCAAAGAGGGAGTAAAGGGGAAGGAAACCAAGCTTGAAAAGTGTAAAGAATTGTCTCTTTTTCATGCTTCTCCTTTCACTAAACTTTATCTCCTCCTTCTCCTCTCTCTTCCAATGGTATTGATAATTTGTTTGGACATGTCTTGTAATTGGTTCAATAGAGAAGAGGGAGAGTTTGAAGGGAAGTTTTGAAACGTAAGAAAGCTTTCTTGACAAGCTTGCAACTAAGGTAATATATTATGGTCTATATTACTTCTTCTTGGCTCTTCTCCTTCTTCTCCATTTTGGCTAGATTTGGGATCATATGTTAAAGACTTTATTTTGATCTAAACTTGGTAAGATAAGGGGTTTTGGAGTGTAAGGAATAAAAATATATAATTGGAATAAAAATAAAAAACTTTAGAAATTAAGTTATGGTAAATAGGGTTTTAGTTACACCTAAGGATTTATAGAGCTTTCTAGTGATGATTAGATTATGTAAAACCATGTTTGAGTTCTTAAGATATCTAAGAAGCTTTATGGATGGCAAATTCCTTAGGAAAACTAAGACAACTTTATGGGTTCTCTACCTTAGTGAGTGTCTCAGCCAAGACAAAGTCTTTACACCTAAGGAGAGTTTTCTTTTGATTCCAAGGATGCAAATGGTCTAGAAATGAATAATAGACAATAAAGGGACCATTAGTTTGAATTTAGAAATTGTAATACCTAGTTACTCAAAAAACATCTAAAATTAAAGGAATTTCTAAAGGAGGTCCCCTAAAAAGAAAGAATTGAAGCTAAATGAAATTTGACTAATAATCTAAACACTTAAAAATGAGGATTTGAGGCTTGAGTTGCTAGAAAAACTGAGGCAGAAGAACTAGGAAAACTTTTATGAAAGAATGTGGGGCAATTTCATAATTTTTGAAAAATTTAGACAAACTCATAGGAAAGCTTTTTGAATGAAAAATTTAAACTTTTCAGGATTCTCAGAAGTCCAGAAAACCATGGAAACCCCAAGAACAATTAAAACCTCTCTAGTGAGTGATTTTGACCGTCGGTTGATCGAAATTTTGATTGAACATTTTAGAATAGTTTTAAATCCAATTTGGGTGAAAGCAAAGCCATTTTATAAGTTAGAGAACCTAAATTATATGATGTAAGTTCTCAAAAATGAGTTGAAATGAGCCCAATTGAATAAAACTAAGAGAAGGGACTAAATTGCAAATTTTAAAAGTTGCTTAAATGGCCCCCTAGGCTTTTAAAAATGTCCCACCTCTAGTCAAATCTCCTCACTAACTTTCCTACACATTAAAATAGAATTAAAGAAGGTTGAGAGTGGTGCACAAGAGGGAGAACTAAAGGAGGAAGAAGATGCTTGTAAAAGTGTAAGAAATTTTTAGATTTTCATGTCTCTTCCTTCCTTAAACTTCTTCTCTTTCTCCTCTCTTTTTCTATGGTTTTAACACTTTGATTGATCATGTGTGGTGGCTGGTCCAGGGAGGAGAAGGGAGAAATTGAAAGGGGGCTTTGAAGCATAATAAAGAGCCTTTAGAAAAAGCTTGTAACAAGGTAAGAATTCTTGGTTTTCATGCTTCTTCTTGGCTTCTTCCTGGCTTCTTCCCTCCTTTACTATGTCAGCCAGATTAAGGGACATGTGTTAGAGGTCTTATTTTGATTGATAATTGGCAGGAAGTGAGGCTTTGAGGTATAGGAAACCAAGTGGAACAGATAGGAATCAAAAGGAATCAATAGAAAACAATTTATGGCCTTTAGGGTTTTAGTTCTCCTTGGCAATTAGGAAGCTTTCTAATGGTAATTTAGTATGTCTAAGAGTATAAATGAGTTCTCAAGACATTTAGGAAGCTCCATGGATGGCTATTTCCCTAGGAAAATGAAGAGAGCTTCATGAGTGCAAGAATATGTGTGTGTTTTGGCCATGAAGGGAAGAGCACATCTAGAGAGAGTTTTTCTTGATTCTAAAGTTAAGAATAGTCTAGATATGAATTATAGATGCCAAAGGAACTATTAGTTTGAATTTAGAAACTATATTTTGAAAGTTAGAAATTGTAGATTCCATTATATATAAAGAAGTAACTTGGCATTAGGCTACTTGAATTGGGTTGGAGATGACTTTAATGAGTTTGAATAGAGTCATATGACTTAGATTGAGTGAGAAATTAGAGCCAAGATCTTGAATTATATGAGTTGCTTCATTATGCCTTGTATGAAACCATATTAGTGTCATATGAGAAAGTGAGTTTGTGTAATAGTTATATGAAGTTAGAGATGGTTCCAATGATTGAATTGTATCTTATTTGATGTGTCTAGGCCAAGGGAATCAAGTTCTTCCTAAGTGTGGGTGTGAAGCCAAGCCAAAAAAGTAAAGAAATAAAAAAAGAAAATTGTCTTCTTATACCAAGGTAGCTCTCCACTCTTTCTTGCATGCACTTCTTAGCTATATGATTGTCATTGAATGCTTGTGTGTGTATTTGCATCATGAGACATGCCATTTGATGTTGTCTTATTGCTATGATACTATTATGCTTCTTGATTTGCTTTTGTAATATGAATTGATTTTTATGGGTGAGGTTGTACTAAAAGTTCCTTGAAATGAATGAGATGAAGCTAAACGTCCTTAGGAATAGGTGAGACAAGGCCAAAAGTCTCAAGGATAAGTAAAGCTAAGTCAAAAGTCCCTAGACAAAGGGTGAGACCAATCCAAAAGCCCCAAAAATAGGGTAAGACTAGACCAAAAATTCTTAGAGCTTGTTCTTAGTTTTGACATATTTATAGGATATGGAAATTATGAATTGAATGGTTCTTGAAAGTGTTTATAGCATGCTTGTATTCTTTGACATGATTATATGCCTTATTTGCTTATTTGAAAGGGTGTTTGAGCTATTGAGATTCTTTGAATCTCACCCCTTCCCTTTTTCATCTCACCATGTCTAGGTGGAGCTCAATGAGACAAAAATGAGAGCCAATGAGCATGATTGGCCATACTTTGACATTAGTGTAGCTTTTGACATAATTAAATGTCAAATTTTGTATGAATAAATTATTTTTGAGATATAAACTCTTAAGCAAATGTAAAAGTATGTAAATATAGTGTATGAACTAAAGTTGAAACCAAATGAATGAGAAAATGTGATTTGACCACTTGGGAGCCCATTCTTAAATATATATTTATGCATGTGAGTTTGAGATGTATGATGTTTTAGACCACTTGAGAAGCTTATATATGATGTTTTTATGCTTATAAACATGCTCAATTGGTAGTGGAATGTTTAGGAGATCAATTGGAACTAATTTAACCCTTTTATGGTACCAAAAGTGCCATATTCTTGAGTGAAACCCAAAATCTGACCAAATGAACTAGTTTTAGCATGAATATAGGTCTCATCTAAAGCATTTTATAGAGTTAAAGAGCATCTAATTTGGAGTTTTAGATAATTTATTATGATTTTTTAAAGTTGAAAAAATTATGCAGATTTGGTATGTGCACTACTCATATGGTCAATTTCTTTTCCTCTATCATTCATAGGCTAAATGAAATCTAATACTCATAAAATTTTACAACCATAAACTAGATAGTATATGCTTTCCATAGCCACTGAGAGCATTTTATTTGGATTTATATTGAGGGAGATATGAATTTGTGAATTTAGAGGTTAGTGACAGTAATGCAATTCAACGTCCAGTACCATTGCATTAATTTCTGTTAGCTAAATGTCATTTTGTTGATCTAGAAATATTTTTAGTCAAAAGTTGACATCCATAGCTTTTCTAGAATGGTATGGTTTACTTGATTTTTATTTTTCTAGAATTAGTTATAAATTTTCAAACTTCATATCAATAAATTGTCCCTAGAACCCAAGGCCAAAAAAATTCTGGTTTGAGGAAAATGGCTTCCAATCTGAAAATTGTGTGATAAATTGTGATGATCTACTATAGTTAAGTATATTATGGATGGAAGAAAGTATTGGTAATCCCATATGGCCCATTTAACAAAAAATGGTACCCACTTGGGCTAAGGGAAACTAATGGGATCTATGGCTAAGTGCATGTGGTGATATGGTCTTGTGGAATATGGCTTGCAATTCAATTTTGAGCTTCCAAATGTGTTAGTTGTAGTTGAACAAATTTCTTGAGAATGGTTATTACATTTGATAAGCTTATATGGTTCATTTGGCAATTAATGAATTATTTTCGTTATACGTGTCGATTATTTTTGTTGCTAAAAATGGTGAATTGGTTATAATGGTACATAAATGCCACTTGTGATATATTTTAGGTGATATCTTGCTATGGTGTGACATTTATTGGTACATTAATGCCATTTGTGATATATTTTGAGTGATATCTTGCTATGGTGTGATAGAAACCATATCTTGAAAAGTGGAAGTTTAGGTTCCATTGTACACAAAGAAGCAACTTGATGTTTGACTCCTTGAATTGAGCTTGTGATGGCTCTAATGACTTTCAATGGAGTTATGTGATTTAGATTGGGTGAGAAATTGGACCCAAGATCATAGGTTATGTGAGTTGCTTCATTATGCTCTTATATGGAACCATAACCATGGCATAAACTAGAAATAGCTTGTGTAGAGTTTATACAAGACTAGAGATGGTTCTATTGATATGTTTGTGTTTTATTTGATGTGTTTAAGTAAAGCACACTAAGCTTCTCCTAGGTGTGGGTGTGAAGCCAAAAAGGGAAGATAGAATTCAAGGAAGAAATTGTGCTTCTTGAATCAAGGTAGCTCTCCATCCTTTCTTGTATGCATTTCTTGGTTGCTTGATTGTCATTGAATTCTTATATAGGTGTTTGAATCATGAGATATGCCTATAGCCATTGGTTTGATGCTATAGTACCATTATACTTTGTAAATTACTTTTTGAATTGTGAGATTGCTCTTTATGAGTGAGGTTGTGCCAAAAGTCCCTTGGAATGGATGAGGTGAAGCCAAAAAGTCCCTAATAATTGGTTAGACAAGGCCAAAAGCTTCAAGAATGAGTGAAGCTAAGTCAAAAGATTCTAGAAAGTCAGTGAGGCTAATCCAAAAGTTCTAAATAAATAGGGTGAAACTAGACCAAAAGTCCATAGAGTTTACTTTTGCCTTTGATATGTTTATATGACATGGAAAATATGATTTGAATGATTCTTGAAAGTGTTTGGTGCATACTTATATTCTTTGACATGATTATATGCCATGCATACTTATTTGAAGGGTGAAAGAGTTATTGAAATTTTTTGAATCTCACTCTCCCTCACTTTCCATCTAACTTTGTCCAAGTGAAATCTAAGGAGCAAAAAATGGGAGTCATGGAGTATAATTTGTAATACTCTAGCAATAGTATAGTTTTTAATGTAAATGAATGTTAAAGTATGTATGTACAAGTTATATATGAGATGTAACCCTTTGAACATATGTAAAAATATATAAATATGTTGTATGTAATGAATTTGGAGCCACATGTATGAGAATGCATGATTTTGGCACTTTGGAGCCTTTACATGAATGTGTATATATGTAAGTAGGATAATGAATATGAGCTCCATGATGATTGGAACCATTTGGGGTGTTTCTACATGTTATATTTATACTTTTGGACGTGCTCAAATGGTTATGGTATGCTTGGGAGGTCATTTAGTTCAATTTGACCCCATTATGGTACCAAACTAAGTCATAATTTGCACTTGAACCAAAACCAGACTAGATAAATGAGTTTTGGCATGAAATTTGTTAGACATATAGATAGCATTGATAGTGTTTCATAAAGCCAAAGAACATAATTTTTGAACCTATGTGGAATATTTTATGATTTTTTTAAAGTTAGCCAAATTATGCAAAAACTGTCAGGGTACTGTGCTTTTGGATAGTCTATTTTTAGTGTCTTTAGGGAGCCAAATGAAGTTCAATATTCATGAAATTTTATAGGATTGTAGTTAGCATCATAAGCTTTCCACAACCACTAAAAGTATCCCATTTGGACTTCTGTAAAGGGAGATATGAATTTTTAAAATTCTAGTTCAGCTACAGGACATCACCCAAACTTGATGTACCATTCCATTGAATTTCTACAGACAAACGTGGTTGTTTTAATTTGAAATTCTTATGATAGTTAGGAGACATTCTAAACTTTTTAGAATGGTATAATTTGCATGATTTTGATTTTTTTAGAATTAATTATGAATTTCTAAAGTTATGGAGAGAATATGGAATGGTATAAAAGTTGCCTCTTGACTAGTTTTGATGTATGAGCTCCAAATCCGAATTTTGTGCCTTATTTGGTGATGCTTCTGGTTGGACAAACATACTATGATTGAATTAGCATTAAACCATGTTAATACAAAGGATGAAATAATATCTTGTAGACAAGGTCTAGGATCTTGTCGACAAGCTCCTGAATTTTACAGACCTTGTTAACAAGGTTTTCGGCCAACAATACAAGGTCTTTTAATTTAACATGTTTTAGCATGTTCTAGTATATGATGTGTGATGGTGTGACAGAATTTCCCCTATAATCCCGAAATCTCTACAAACAATCCAACTAATACAATTACATCTAAAGAGAGTCCTACAATCAGTCCAGACCAATATGCAATGGTATCTAGGGATGGGGACCTTATTTGTGATTCAGTAGAGCTATATATAACATTCTACATAACAAAATAATTTCCAAGTTTATCAGCAAAATTATACCCATGTGAACAGATGCATGGCTCACCAAGAAGGTAAGGGAATTTTTTATCCTAAGTCACTGAAGGGGGATTGGGTTTAACTTTGCTATCTGAAAGGAGTATTAAATTAAAAGAAATGAGTTCAACACTTAGTGAGTAAAAAAGGCTAACTATTAAGAAAAATAGGCACAACTTCACATAAAAGTTCCATTCAAACCTGTAATTCAGCAATTGGAATATTTAATATAGAAATTAATAAACTCTCTTAATAAATCATTCTAAATTATAATAGAGATGTCTAGTTGTTACTAATAAATCAGACGCAAAGCACACAACCCGCAAGAGTAAGTCACACAGACACTGAGCAACTTGCTCATGAGAAATTAGAATAGATCCACGTATGGTGGCCAACCACACGAGGCTATCAACATCCCTACTAGTTGAGGTATAAATCATGATGCATCATGGCTAACACCTATTGTTGTTAGCTGTAGGGTTCCATAATAGACAGCTCCCACAAAAAGAATGTACCTTTAAAAATATCAAAACTCATAATCATGCCTACTTTCAGTCGAAGAATAGGATCCAAATAATTCATTAAATGCCTAATGTATAGAAAATCCGAATATATCAACCAAAATCTTTACATTAAGAAAGAAATAAGATCAATGAATGGTTTATCCCTATGATACAGTAAAGTTTATATAAATATTTAAATAATTAAATGAATAATGAATAAATAAATAATGTTAACTACATAAATGTATAATCAACTTTGAATACAAAGAAATGATGCAAAAATTATACAATGCTCATAGTCGGCATTGCTTACTCACATTTTAAGATGATATAAGAATTTTCTATGGTATCCTCTGCTAATTTCTTAGCTATGACTATTCTCCCAATAGCCCTATAACACCAGTTCACAAGTCTTAGTACTTAAATGACTTTAAATTGCCTCATAATAAATTTCCTCTCCTTCCTCCAAACATCTAAGTTTAACAATTCTCTTTAAATATGATAACCAATTATTCCCTTTTCATCCTACTGACATAACCGATTTGTTTAAGTTGCACAATTTATTTACTTATTTGGGTTGATACTCCATATTCTATCTATTTCTTCTGCCCACTATCAATCTGAATACACGTCATGCATTAACTCTCCTTTCTAATTGCTATATCTTGTCTATTTCTCCTAACCACTTATAACCCACATATACTTACACTATAAATTTTATATTTACTTATCACTAGTGTTTTCCAATGATTTTTGAGTTTATCACATACTTACATAAAATGAATGAATATATGACAATACTTAAAAGCATGACATATCCTAAATGAGGCTTAATACTAATCTCACTTATCATTCAAGAAATTAACTACACTCTTTAATAATCTTATAATCCCAAAAGCTCTAAAACTTGGCTTCCTAAACTTACAGGATTAGTGTAAAATCTCAATTAATATTAGTGAGTCTCGTACTTCTCTATAACCACTCTAAATATGTTGTTAATATTTTGCAACAATGGGAGGATTAAAAAAATAGAAAATGTAGCTCCAAAATTTGCTATTCACCTCCTCCTTTTTCCTTGGCTCTGTCAATCAAGCTTCAAAAACAAGAACAGCCACACCCCAAAAATGGCTCTGTTGATCGAGATTCCAGGGGCCAAGGAAAGGTGGAGCTAATCACAATTTTACACTTCAATCCACCCTTTCTCGGTCCCCTAAACCAACCATAATACGCCCATGGACCAACTCCCCTGCAACACCAATCATCCTCAATGCTAACTTGGCTGCACAAATGCTCCTTACAAGCTCGGGTTCAGTAGCAAAATTCAAGGAGTCAACAAAGCTCAAGGCAGTAACAACCATAAGAACATAGCTGCGGGAAGAAGTTGCACGAGATTTGAGCCACCCAGATTCTGCAGCAAGCGACGGTAATTTGGGCAGAAGCACACACACGGAACAAAAGCAAATGGGAGTCTAGTTGCAACGAAAGGAGCTAGAAGCAAGGGCTAATAATTTAGACTGACTTTCCTTTGATTTTTCAGACTGAAAAGATATCTCTGGTAAGGAGGAGTGGAGGTGAAAGATGGGGAAGGGAAATACCCAAAAACCTACCTCTTCATAGCACTATAGATGGGCATTTTTGGTAGAGCGTGGGTTGAAGAAAGAAAGAAGAGAAGAGAGAGAGAGAGGAAAACAAAGCAAGGAAAGATCCACCAAGTGCTCGAACCCGTGATGTTGGAATTAGAGGTCCAGGGCTGCCTACCGGTTTAAGCAATAACATCAGTAACTTCTTTACCATTAAATTGTTTTATATATATATATATTCGGAATATTATAATTTATATTATATTAAATATATACAAATGTAGTTTCTTAATAAAAATGTATGTATCAGGTTGAGTGTATAAGAGAAGAAAGCACACAATAAAGTTCAAATCAAGAAATTTAAAAAATCCCTTGTCCTGAGCATGAATTCTACACAGTGATAAATGAAAGCTTAATGCTTACCTTTTTATTTTTTGGGTGAAATTTGTACTCTGTTATAAGAATTTTAAGTTTTTATTTTTGTTCACAACAATACCAACAAATTATTTTTTCACTTTCTTGAATTAAAATGTTATCTATTATAATTATGTTATTAAATTAATAAAATAATTTTAATTGCATAAATCTACAATCACAAAATAATATTCACGCCGTTTTTTAGAACAATATAGCTTTTAATTAAATGACAAAAATAATTCTTTTTTTTTTTTTATTTGAAGTATTTATGGGACCGTGTAGCTTATCATAACTAATATTTTGCAATTGCAGATGATAATGATGAATTTACCATATATAAAATATTTTAAATAACAAATATATTATTTTGAAATTAATTATTTGAAAATATTTGTTATTTAAAAATAGAACTATATTTGCTATTAGCAATTGCAGAGTACCGGTGGCAGCCAATAAAACATCTTTCAAAGATGTTGTTTTAATTTTTTAATTAATTATTGTCTATTTTTTGTTAAATAATGCTTGATCATTAACTGCAACTTTGACTTTAACAAGAAAAAGCTGTTTGGAGCCAAAGTAGACATCAAACTCAGCTTCATGGCTTATCACAGGCCAAACGGCTTGCAAGCTAAATTAGACGGAGTTAATTTCATCCATTTGGCCAATCGAGGTTAAAAACATCAGATAATCCAATAATTAGTTTTTGCCTACCCTTTGCAAAATGGTGCTTGGTCATCAACTGCGACTTTTACTTTAATAAGGAAAATACTTGGGGAAAATATATACCAATCTCAGCTTCATAGCTTATTACAGGCTAAACGGCTTCCAAAGGCAAATAAGACAAGACAATAATTGCAACCATCCAGCCAGTTGGAATTAAACACAACACGTCCTGGAACGGGTAATCATAACTTTTTGAAATATGTATCCATGGTTATCATTTTGACTATATGATGCACTAAATTCAGTCATTCACGTTCACCTCTGAACCGTAAGTTTCATCCATCATGAGCTACTGTTTTTAAAAACACCAGATGGTCCAATAATCATGCAGTTTCCTTGTCATCTTCTGACTGCAATTTGAATTCAATGAACCAGCATCTTCTGTTTCCTCATTGACGGCGCCTCCACCGTTCCACTCCAATCTATAAATACACCAGCAAAGAGCTCTGCTTCTCAGTTACCCTTTTCACGAAGCCACTTTCTTCAACTCCCTCCTCACAGAGAATGAGCAGCCCCCACGTTCTAGTGTTACCATTTCCTGCTCAAGGACATGTTAATTCTCTCATGACCCTCTCACATAAACTTGCCCATAATGGCCTCAAAATCACCTTCGTAAACACAGATTTCAACCACAAGCGAGTGATGAAGGCCGTGAGTGAGGAGCAAGAGAGGTTGCCTCTGGAATTATTGTCGATCCCAGACGGTATGGGGCCTGAAGATGACAGAAACGACGTGGCCAAATTATGTTTGGCTATCTTAAACACCATGCCTTCTGAGCTTGAGAAGCTCATAGAAGACATTCATGGCAGTAATAGAATCACCTGTCTAGTTGCAGATATGAACATGGCATGGGCCTTGGAAGTTACACATAAGCTGGGAATCAAAGCTGCTGTCATCTGCCCCACATCAGCAGCTCTTTTTGCCTTGGAACTTCACATGCCCAAGCTGATTCACGATGGAGTTATGGATTCTGATGGTAATAAGATTTTTATTTTGTTTTTCACTACACTAGTTACTGGACATGTATTTAGGATTTGGGTATGTATGTATGTATATATAAAAAGCACAATCTAAGCTACTTTCCTATCAGTTAGTAAAAGAGAGAGTAGAGGAATGAGGAATAGTACATATCGTGGAGGGCTGAGGCAGAAAAAAATTTTTGGGGAGTCATATGTAATTTTACGGAGATTTTTATGAAAATTTTACTTTTTAAAAATCATATATAATTTTATAAAGATTTATATGCAAGTTTTATTATTTTTTGGAGGTCATATATAATTTTAAAAATTTATATATAAACTTCAATTTTTTGGGGGAGGGGGATACTTAAATTTTACTAAAATTTTTACGTACATAATAATTATCTCCAATGCAGGAGGGCTTAGGCCTCAACTAGTCCCCCTGCCTCCACTTGTATATGTAGTACATATGAAAGCTTTGAGTGTGAAAAATGAGAAATGGGTGATAGCGAAACCTTGAACACAAAATTTAATTCAATTTTAAAATTCAAGATTAATGCTACATAAGCTATTATTCCTATTTTTATTTATTTCTAAATTTAATAATTAAATCAAAGACTTGTATGAGACATAATGTAATGTTTCAAATTATCATGCTATCAGTGCATCATTAGTGTCTGTGTATCCTAATTTCGGTGACAATCATTGCATTTTCATTGTGCCATTATCTTAATTTATCATGCAATTAAATTCTCCCATGCTAAGTGATACTACAATTAACCTCCCTTCATGTCTCCTGGCACTATAGGATTCCCAATTGTAATAGGGGAAATTGAGCTATCCCCAGAGATTCCAAAGATGAATACAGCTAACATTGCATGGTGCTGCATGGGTGACTCAAAGATTATATATGATTACATTTCAAGAATGATAAGAACTTTACACTTAACAGAGTGGTGGCTTTGCAATACCACTATTGATCTTGAACCTGGAGCTTTGTCTTTATATCCAAAGATCGTACCCATTGGCCCATTAATGAAGAGCTATGAGAGCCCTAATACTCGGTCACTTGGGCAATTCTGGGAAGAAGACCTCTCTTGCTTGAGATGGCTAGACCAGCAGCCACCATGTTCTGTCATATATGTTGCCTTTGGTAGCCTCACTGTGCTTGATCCAACCCAGTTCGAAGAGCTAGCTCTTGGACTTGAGCTCACCCAAAGGCCTTTTCTTTGGGTTGTTCGAGAAGATGCCAATTGTAGAGGCACAAAAATTGCATACCCAGAACAATTTGAAGGCAAAAATGGTAAAATTGTTAAATGGGCACCTCAGCTGCAGGTGTTGAGCCATCCTGCCATAGCTTGCTTCATTAGCCATTGTGGTTGGAATTCCACCATGGAAGGGTTGAGTTATGGGGTTCCTTTCTTGTGTTGGCCATATTTTGCAGACCAATTTTATAACAAGACTTGCATTTGTGATGCTTGGAAGGTGGGATTGGAATTTGACTTAGATGACAAAGGGCGGGTATCACGTGGCGAAATCAAGAAGAAAGTAGACCTTTTGCTTGAAGATGTAAGCATGAGGGCGAGGTCTGTGAAGCTGAAGAAGATGGTCATGAATAATATAACAGAAGGGGGTACGTCATCGAAGAATTTTAGAAAGTTCGTGGAGTGGCTTAAAGAATGAGATGCTCTTCTTGTTGTTATTACTCTTTGATTTTTTTTTCGCTATTTTGAATTGAAATTTGACAAATAGACCGGAAAAAATAGATAAGAAGAGGCTGATGGGGGAGTATGAAAATAAGAAAGTATATAATTCTCTGAGTCTATGTACTTTAGCTTTATCTTAGCCTTTAATAAGTTATATTAGGTTTAATCTGCATGTACTTAACAATAATAACGATTTTGTTTCTTTTTACAAAATTACGTGGAAAAAAAAATGAAATGCCTAAAAAATTAATCAGGCGTATGATTAAACAATGAAGAAATTGTTTTTAATTCATAATTTAAAACTGACATTAATTGTTGAATTTACATGAAATTTATTTTGGTCGAAGATATCATAAAGAGTAAAATCTTAGGCTTTTTGAGGTACTATTTAATTAGCGTAGATTTGCATACCTGCTTTACCAACCATATACAGTGATTTCTCTTTATTTTAGGTTTCATTTGGTTTGTAGCATTAGAGACGTATTTTTTTACATATCTTGTGCAATTTTTATTCTATTTTTATATTTATTATTTTATTAATTAAATTATTTATTTAAAAATAAAAATAAAAAAATTATTTTTCATTTCACATACTTTTATCTACTTATTTTTATTTTCTATCTACTGTTACATTTTCTAATTGTGTGTTTAGATTGATGATGAGTAAAATTGATTTTGATAAACTTGATTTTGTAAAATTGATTTTATATAAAAATAGGTTTATATAAATATGATTTATATTTAAAAATTTTTAATAAAAAGTGATTTTGTTGATATACCTATAATATAATTATTTTGCATTAACTAAAAGTAAGTGTAAGTTATTTTAACTCAATATAATTTTTAAATGTTTCAAAATCATGATGCAATATGATAAACGTAAATTTAAACATAATGCAAACAAACTTTTTTCGTGCAAATCAAAATTTAGACTGAAACGTGAGTGGATCACTGCAGATCCAAACACACGCTAACTAAATACACCCAACGTTAGTACCGCCCAATTAGGGAAACACTCGTACCTTGTCATGCTTATCACAAGGGTCCGTACCGTATCACTGCATTAAACCAATTGAAATTGGAAGAATAAATTTGAAAATGCTCTAGCGATGCAGTTTGGATTTACTAGAATTTTTTATTATAATTTTTTTTAATTTTAGAAAAAAAATTAAATATAAGAAAAAGAAATAAATCTTATATATATTTTTACTTTTTATATTACTTTTTTTAAAATATATAATAATTTTATAATAAACAATTTTAAAATATTCTTACACTAAACGATAACTATGAAGTAAACAAAGGACACGTTATTACAAAGCAACAAATTTCAGTTCTTGTTCCCGCACATTCAAAGCATATTCATACCTTGTTCCTACTTCCTTGTACTTTAGCATCTGGCAATCTTACCACACCATTCAATGACGCGGCACGTTACTGGCAATCGAAAAATTTAGAGTCCACGTTGGAAGACAAGCAACCATAATAAAGCCACGTGTCGTCGTCTACGACTCTGCAGGATAGTCATGAGAAAAGGTTCAAAACCTTGGTCTTATCCTCATCAGGCATCTCCCATTTGCTCTTCCCACTTTAGAGATTTTGTTTTATATATACATACGTACACGGCAATAACATGAAGTGGTCGGAAGTTTGAACTCTTCCCCGCGTGTTCTTTAATATTAGAATGACTGTTCTAAAATTTGTAATCGATCAATAATATTTCATAATTAGGCGAAAATATGTTTTTGGTACCTCAATTTTAATTGAAATTTCACTTTCGTTTGTTAACTTTATTTAGGTTTAATTTAAACTTTCAATTTTATGTTAGATTTTATTTCCATCTCTTAACTTGGTTTCAATATGATTTTTTAATTTTATTTTAAATTTTACTTTTATCCCTTAATTTTATTTGATACTAACTTGATCTTTTAATTTTATTTTAAATTATTCTTTCATTTTTTAATTTCATTTTGTTCCAATTTAACCCTTAACTTTCAAAAATTACTTAAAATTTACATTTATTATAGATGGTCCACTCTTCAAATTTGTTTCTTCATATACAAGATATTTCTTAATTTGGTCATACTTAGAATTGCCTTCTCAATTTGATTTTTTACATATTAGCATTTCTCAATAGTCTTTCACAAGTAAAATTATTATAGCAAAAATACACTTTTGATCGCTTAATTTTATATGATGTTTCACTTTTATCTCCTAATTTCATTTAATTCCAATTTAGTCATTTAATTTTATCTCAAGTTTTACTTTTATTCCTTAACTTTATTTTATTCTAATCTAGCCTCTTGACCTTCAAGTTTTATTTCCATCTCTTAACTTTATTTGATTTTAATTTAATCCCTTAACTTTATCTTAATTTTCATTTTTATTCCTAAATTTTATTTTGTCATAATTTGGTCCATTACTTTTCAAAAACTACTCAATTGTTTCCTTCCCTCAACACTAAGGTCTCACACAGGACTTTTTTATTAAGCATTTTAACTTGATGATTTTAGAGGAAATGTTTGAATGATTTTTATAAGTTGATGGTACAAATTCAAACGAAATGAAATTAAGAGATAAAAATAAAACCTAAGATAAAGTTACAAGGCCATATTAGAATAAAATAAAATTAAGACCAAAAGTGAGAAAAAGTTAAGGGACCAAATCAAAATAAAATAAAATAAAGGGATGAAAGCAAAATCTTAGGTAAAGTTAAGTAATTAAAAGTGTATTTTAACTTCATTTAGTTTCAATTTAATCTTTTAATTTTAACTTAGGTTTCACTTTTGTTCATTAATTTTACTAAGCTTTAATTTGGTCCTTTAACTTTATTGTAGGTTTCACTTTCATTCCTTAATTTTATTTTATTCTAATTTGGCCTTTATCTTTTAAAAGCTACTTAAAATCTACTTGAAATTTACATCTATTATGGACGGTTCTCTCTTCAAACATATCATATTGAAAGAGAAAAATCCTATTTTGGTCCCTTAAAAATGAGGTATTTTTCAATTTACTCCCTAATTGAATTCCCTTTCCACTTTGGCCCTTTATAGATAAAGTACTTCTTGATTTGATTATATTATTAATAACAAGTTTATTTGTAAGAGATTAAATTAAAAAATAGCCATATATAAGGGACCAAATTAAGAAGGCAATTTTATGAGGAACCAAATTAGAAATGCATTATCTATAAGGGATCAAACTAAGAAGATAATTTTATGAGGGACAAAATTGAAAAATACATCATTTATAAGGGATCAAAATATGATTTTCCTATATTATAGAAATTATAAGAAAAGAAAGAACTAGAGAAAATGTGTACATCCTTTTTCTTTTTGTCATTTAAGTTCAAATTACAAACACATGCATTTGATACAAAGAAATTGAAACTATTCAAACTCATTTGATATAAGGAAACCTAATATATTCATAAGATAAAATGATTATAGATAGCAACTTATAAAGTAGGGGTTCTCATAAATTAAGTCGAGTTGAATTTTGGCCTAACTCAATACTTGGCTTAATTTGCATCAAGTTATTTTTTTAAACCTAGGATTAGCCCTATTTGGTTTATTACTATGCTGGTTGGTCCACTTTTATTTTTTAAAATTTTTTGATAAAAATTATAAAATGACACTTAAAAAATAAAGTTTTTATATAAGTTTTTTAAAATAATTTTTCCTCAAATAAAATTTTTATATAAGTTTCTATAAAATAGTAATTTTTTTAAAAAATGCATGGCATTGCCCTAGGTCAAGCTAAATTGGCTAATATAGCCTATCCAAAATTTGTTTTTGAGCCTAGCCTAACTTAATCCAATGTAATATAGTTGAATAAGCCTTTGGACATTATGTACAACCCTAATAAATGGTGTTTGAGTTGTGTGCATTGCCACTTGTCATCAACTTGTCTCCAATAGCCCACTTGCCCCTTTTTTATCTTTTAATCTGATAAAAAAGTCTCATCATATTTCATAACATTTAGACCTTTTGAGTAGCTAGTGTTATAAAGATAAGCTTGAACAAGAAAATGCTATATTATATAAAATTTTTATGTAGTATAATATTTGATGCATTATGGTGTAACATCTAAAATTATATTATCTTGTATATTATGTTTTTGGTTTTTAACTTTATATGGTTATAGGATAAAAATTGATTATGTTGACAAAAATATCTCTTTAAAATAGAAGTATTTTTTATTATTCTTAAATTAAATTATTTCATCTATACTCATAAACAAAAATACATTCTCTTGTATTGAATTAGTCAATTGACAAAGAATTATAGCCTTTTTATTTTTGTTATTTAAAGACATTCAAATAATTTGTACTTATTTCATTTATACATTACAAAAAATTGTTGTATAGTAGCTTTTTATTCTTTTTGCTTTAGATAGTAGTTTATTACCCCAAAAAAATCATTTAATTGTGATTTTTTTTATAATTTAGCCACAATTAAACCTTTTAACTGTGGTTTAGCAAACCATAGTGAAACCATCTATCAAAAAAAGTTTCACTACAATTTTACATGTTAGTAGGAATTATCATTGTTAAGCCAAGCTTAATGGTGGTTCCAAATTAGGACTAAGGCATAAGATTAGTTGCAATTTGAAAATTGTAGTTAAGCTATAACACCATAATTTCTAACTCATCTCATGCCTTTGTATAACTCATTTCCAAGAATCATACAAGTTTTCAAGGAAAATGGCATTAAAAATATTGATTATTTTAGCGTTGCGTCACATATAAAAATTTCATTCGATGTCACATAGATCATATGAACTCATACATCATATTCTCATATTTAATTATATGAATACAACCATTGACATCATCAAAAGTGGCCTACATCTCATGGAACATAAAAGGAAGCTTAAAATACACATATGTATTTTCGGCTAGATTTGTCCTCATTTTCTATCACAACTTTGAAAAATTATAACTAATTCAAAAAAAATCAAAATCATACATTCTTGGCATTCTTGAAATCTACACATGTCTAATTTATGATAGAAATATGTTTAAACCATAACATCTAACATAGAAGACGTTTGACATTCAAAGTAGTCCAAAGGTCAAGCTGTCCATTGGTGCTATTATAGAATTCTGCAGTAAATTTTAAAAATGTCTAATTAATTTCACAAATATCTAATCCATGTAAATGATACCAATTTGGAAAGCTGTGGGTGTTATCTAGAGGGAAAAAATAACTCCAAACTAGTTCAGGCATGCCTAGATCTTGAAACTTAATCAAATCATAACTGAGGTCGGCTGTAGTTCCTGATATTAGACAGATTCTTTGAAAATTCATATCTCTCTCTTTAGATATTCAAATGAGGTACTTCTAGTTGGAACAAGTCACTAGGAATGTCTAGTTTCTCTGTATAAAATTTCGTGGCAATTAGACATTATTTGAGCCCTGTGTGATAAATTTCATTTTTGGACTTAAGTGAACGGTAACATAACCAAAACCAGAAAATTTGCTAACTTTGAAAATTTATCAAATATTTTGTAAACCTGTGAAAATTTTGTTCTTTAGCTTTTCAAAAAATTTTTAACAAGCTCTAATTGCATGCCAAATCTCAAATCAAGAAGAGCTCATTTGAGCAAAAAGTGATATGGGGTTCCATTACAGTAAATTTTGGCTCCATATAGAATATCAAAATGCCCAAATGACTTTTCTTGGAGTTTGGCACCTCTTGGACAAGTCTAAAAGCATAATTAAGACTTGTGTAAGCTGCCTAATTGGTCCCAAACCTCATGCTTTTCAGTATGGCTATGACACTTGCAATTATACACAATTACATAAACTCATTCAAGAAGCCACATTGCCATATCATACCCAAATCACATTCTAATAGTCACGTAGAATATTCTCCCATTTATACATGACATATTATCATAATCACATATGTTTATAACATCATAATATATATATATATATCTATTGATTACATCATTTGCCATTTGCATAGCCTTAAAATAGTAAAATTTAAGCACTTTAATGTCATCTTCTCATCTTTAAGGCGGTTGGCTTCCATTACCTTGCTCTCTTAGTCCACCTAATATATTAGAACACTGGAGAGGAAGGGATGAGATTCAAAGAATCCCAATAACTCATCTCTCATTCAATCATACATAAAATATGCAAAACTATGTCTTACAAATGCATGCATAGCATATCATCATGTGCAAACATTTAAGAATCATTTTCAACCTTTGAGTAAGTCATACAAAACATACAAAGGCTTGCTAAGCAAGTAAATTGGCCTCACCCATTTACTTGTGAATTTTAGACTTGTCTCACCCATTCTTTAAGAGGTTCTTGGACTCAACCATGCTCTTGGGAGTCAACCTCACTGTTAGGAGACTCTTTACTTTGTCTCAACTAATCTTAAAGGCTCTTAGCTCATCCTCACCATGGCTAAGGGTTCTTGGCCCCACCACACTCAAGCAAACCCAAGCACACATCATAAACATCATATAAAAGCATATTATAACATTATGGTGCCATGGAATCAAAGTCATGCTAGAACACTTTTCATGACTTAAAAATACATATACACACATTCAAAGATAAGTAAAGCAAACAATCATGCATGACAGAAGGAGGAGTGAGCTACTTTGGAAGCAACTACACACTTTTTCTCTTGAATCAAGGCTCCCTCTTTTGGCCATACACATATAAAAGTGTGGAGATGATTTCTCTTGTCCTAAACACAATTTATGGAAACCAATTAGGTACATGAAATTAATTCTAAGATCACACAACTTGCTTAAACACTAGCTTGATCTATAAATCTCATTATGGTTCCATAAATACACTTAATGAAGCAACACCCCTCAAATAAATTCTAGGCTTCATTCTTTTCTTTTAAATATGATTCTTGACTCCTTTTAAGCCTCTTGGAGTCATCACACAATCAAAACCAAGAGCCTAACTATATGTTACTTCTTTAGGTCATATTATGGAACATAAAGCACCATGTCACTTTTTATGGTTCTTAAATTTTTTTTCATTCATCATATATGACTAAAAAATGGGTTTAGAAAATTTTAAAACTCTCCCTAGCTATGGTAACCCTTCTTGGGCGAGACAATGAAGCGTAATGGGTTCTATAGAGTTTTCTTTGTTTTCTCAAGGGAATATGCATATGAGGGAACTTCTATGGATCTTAGGAGCTTATTCAAATACTTATTTAAGCCTAGGGATTATTGTATAAAATCAAATTTTACAAGGTACACTTGAAACCCTAGAAATTGTATCTTAAAATCTAATGGCTAGTTTGTTGTTTTCTTTGCATATTCTTATTCTTCTCCCTCAAATTCCTGAGATTCACCCTTGGTTTGGTTAGAAACTTGACTCCTTAAGGCTGACCATATATAGGTCGAAATACTCACAAGAGAGGGGAGGAAGAAGATCAAGTGGAAAAATTGTATGATACCTTGATTTCCTTAATTTTTCTTGCTTGTTCTTCACCTTCCTTGGCTTTCTCACCTTAATTTCAAAATTTTTCCTTTGTTCTTCCTTCAAAACAGCCCCAAAAACTTCAGCAAAATCATAGGAAAGAAGGGGGAAAAGGAGGAGAAGAGATTGGCTAAGAGAAAGCATAAAAAAAAAATTCAAATTTCCATACCTTATGTCTTGAATTTCTCCTTCTTCTTCTCTCCCTTTGGTGTGCCTAAACCTTAGCTCTCTTCTCTGAATTTGGGTAGAAAAATATGAGACTAAATGAAGAAGAGAGTGGGGCACCTCCTATTTATAGGTGGAGGAGAATGACTTTTTCAAAAATTTTCATTTTGTCCTTCGTCTTGGCATTTTCGTTTCTCCTTTATTTTAGCTCCTTTTTGAGAATCATCTTTTTCATTATAAAATTTAGGTTTCTAATTTAGTAAAATACCTTTGAAATCACTCAGATTAGAGCTAAAACTTTACCGAACAAATCTGTCAAAGTTTGGATACACTGATGTTGAAAAATATCCACCGAAGGGGATTTAACTGTCCCAAAGCTTCCTATGATTTTTAGAGCCTCTGAGAACCCCAGAGAACTAAAAATTTTCATTTAAAAAGCCCTCCTGTTTGAATTCCAAAAATTACTCAAAATTACGAAAATACCATTGCGTTTTGTAAGATTTCTGTCAAAATTTGTTTCTTCATTCTAACTCCTTTTTTTCTTCCGTCTGAGGCTAAAATTTTCATTTTTAGGAGTCTAGAATGTTACTCAAATTTTTTTGGACCTTAATTAATTTATTTCAGGGGACTTGTTTGAAAACATGTCTATTTCCGTCATTTAATGAAAATCGAACATTATATAAGCCATTGGCTTTACTATGGTTGTTATATTGTCATTAAGTCAATGGCTTAACTATAGTTCCAAGACTCTTTTAGCAGTGATTTAAACCACAGCTAAATTCGATAGTTATATATATATATATATATATATATATATATATATATATATATATATATATATATGTGCAACCATGTGTCATGTCTCAAATAAATGTATTTAGAAATGTTACCTAAATATCCATAAGGTGTAGTGATTTTTTTTTAATGTCTTTAGAAAGACATCTTTGTTTAGTTTTGTCCATGTGAACAAAGCTAGTAGATATTTACCATTCTTATTAGGCTAAAGCTTCAATCGAATACCCATTTCTCATAAATCTCTTTGTGCATGTAAAGGATCTTTTGATTATCCAAACTCATTAAGCAAAGTGAATATCACATTGTCATAGACATTTTTCTCAATGTACATCATGTCAAAACTATATGACATAGCTAGTGTTTTGCCTAATAAGGAAGTTTGAAAAATATATTCTTCTTATGCCATTGTTGAGTCTCACTATCAAAACCACCAATTCCTCAAGGTCTTCTTCCTTGGCCTTCCACTTTGACATCTTTTCCAAATGCAACATCAAGATTCTCAAGTTTTCTTAAGATTTATGAGCCCGTTATTGTTACTAGCAAATTTCTCCTTTCTTCCCTTTTATCGAATCAACTTCAAGCATATCTAAATTTATGTCATGAGTTGAGAAAACGATAATGTCCTATAAAACACCATTTTCGACAATGACATAAATGAAAAGAAGTGGAGTCAAAGTTACAAGATGGCCAAGCTAACCCAATATATGTGTTCCACCCATAATGTTCTGAGCTCTAGAAAATCACTAATAGTCCATATTATAGTTGCATGCATATTGAAGGCTTTATTGTTGTAAGAAGCAGAAGTCTCAACCCTTATATTCTATAGATCTATCCACTTTGCTATTAGTAGTTAGAGATAGAATCAATATCATTTTTAGGTGCTTACCTTATTGAAATTTTAGTTGAAAGAAAAAATGAACTTTGCTTTATACATATCTAAGGAGATTGTAAGGCATTAAAACTATTAGCCAAATGGAATGAAACCATTAATAGCTAACCCTTGGCATACATTTCAAGGATCTAAAGCAAAATGAAGATTCATTATATCAAATCTCCTCCATGCCTATGAATCTCTTGGATGCCTCATCATGCCATTGTTATTTCTATCCAGGGCATGCCATCTTATGTGCTTAGTAATCTTAGAGGACATAAACAAAATTTGCAACCATGGCTTCAATGAAAAGTATCTAAAGATTTTCATATTCTTCTTCTTTCACTTTTTTACTCTTGCTCTTTGGTTTCCATCTAAATGTGTTGCATATTTTATGCACATTCTTGTTCTCATCCTTCCTCAAATATAGCATACAATCATTCAGACATGTATGAATACTTGTGTAGTCAAGTCCTAATTTCTTGATGGTATTCTTAGCCTTATAAAAAGATGGTGGAATATTTTCATTTTCAAAGGCATCTGCCAACAACTCTAGTACCGTCGACATGGCCTTATTACTTATTCCACACATACATTTAATGTGATATAGCTTCACCAAGAATGATAACTTAGAGTATTTCTCACATGCTTTGTACAAATGTTATTGCCTATACCTAATTAACTCGTAAGACTCTTTAGCATCTTCATTCATCATTTGGTTAGAGAGTGGAGCTGGACCCTCAACTTCATCCACATTATCATTTTCATGATGAACCCCAAATGCATTATGGACCATGTTTTGCATAAGATATCCCAACAAACCTTTTTTTTTTTCTAACTTGTGGCCTTCATGAAAAAGCTAAAAGAGGTTTTTTCTCTAACATGTTTCTCCCTATGCCTAACCAAAAATGTGTAACATTGTAAGAATGGTTTAATAATTAAGTGATCGCACACAACTTCTGTAACATATCATTTCTTGAATGTACACTTAAGACATAAACATATACTTCTACCTTCAACACCCCCTTCGCAATTGCAAAAGCCTGGGAATTCATTTAATCCCTCTAAATATTCAGGAGTATTTCGAGGCTTAGTAATCCAAGACTTATCCATTATTGGGTCTAATGAAATATCTAAAATAATTCATAATCCACATTATTTCCAATAAATTTGATCTAACCACAAGAAATGAATAATTCAATAAAAAAATTTTAAATTTAATTTTTTAAATCTTTGTTATTAGATTTCTTTTTGATAAAATTTATAAGTGAAAATTTTTCATAGCTTAAAATTCAATGATTTAGTCATTTAAAAAAAAATCTTTTACATATTATATTTTTATTATATAACCTAATTAAAATTTGTTACTTAAATTTTCTTCACGAAATATATCAACATATAAATTAAGCTACCTATAAAATATTTATCTATTTATTCATGATTAAATTTATACACTTATCTTTTATAAATTGAGTTTGCCTTAAACATTTTTAAATTTCCAAGGTTGTAACTAAATTTACACTTAGATGTTGCACTAGGTTGCTAATGGAGTAACTTGATTGCTTATGTTGCATAGTACAACAATGTAATTTGGGAAAATGAAGAAACACCTACAAGCAAGAGGAAAATTCATTAAGAATTGCTTACATTTTTATTCTCAAGAAACAAAATAGACGTTAAATTCTATTCTTTCTTCTAAGAATGATAATGCTTTAAACACCACGCATTCATTTTTTGAATAAGTTTAGCATCTTAGTTAGCAAACAAAATATAACTTAAATTCTATTCTTTCTTTTAAGAATGAAAATGCTTTAAAACTGCAGATTTTTGCTCATTGGCTTGCATAACAAACAAACTATTTCCAAAGCATAAAAGCAAACAAAAAAAATTGAAAAACAAATGCAGATCAAATGAATATGGCGTGTAGCTTGTGTCACCCTTCATTTTTATACAATAGTCAATATATATTTCAATACTCTACTTGATGTTGATGGAATCATTTGCAAACTAATGTATATATCATTTGTTTCATTTCATCCATGGATTTCTTATGAAATCAAAAAACATGAGAAGCTCTTCACTAATACACTAAAGCAACTCTATTTTAATTTCTAATCAAAGTATAAATCTATTATCATAACTAGAACCCATAAAATCAAAATCAATCATCATAACTGATGCGCAAAATGAACAAAGTGTAAATTTATGATCAAAAGGAGAAGGAAAGAGAAAGATCAATCCATTGATGAACACAAAGCTAAAACTTAAAAATGAAGGAGCTAAAAACAAAATGTAGGAAAGTAGATATTGCTAACATTGATGAACATATAGTAGCATCAAATAGTTCAAGTAAGAAATATGGTATACTTGGTGAAACTTTTCTAGGAAAATGCAAGAAAGTGAAAGAGAGAGAAATCGAGTAGGTGTGTCATGAAATAGGCACCATCGAATGACTGTGTTGTCATTGGTGGGATAGTCAATGATGCCTATCATGGCAAGTGTTAGGTCTTTGGCTAGTGGCTGTCATGGTTGTGTGCTAATGTGACGACTTCTTTAAGAGTGAGGGAGATTATGTTGAAAGTTTTTCAAAGACACTAAATTTTCTTGAATTAGAGTTAAAACGAGAGACATATGGTGAGTTAAAGTTTTTCCTACGAAAATGGCATTTCTATGACTTTTAAGAAAAGTTGTAGAAATGAGAGTTGAAGAAGTTTAAAGCCCACTTTTAGAGATGAAGAGTGTAGTTCAGCTCCACCTCTGTTCAATCTAAAACTTGTACTAATAGAAGGAGACGATCAAGACGAGTCTAAAGGTTGTAATACCATGGCTGGAAACCACCCTTACATTGGTGCGTATGCTCCACTCTCCACCATAAGAGCATAGACTTCATAATATTTCTATTTTTCAACTATTTTTTTAAATAGAGAGGAAGAAGGGGCATGCGCCACCTCCTATAAGGCTGGTTTTGGATTCTAAAAATTCCTAATTTTGAGAGTTTTAAAATGATATATAATTGGCCTATGTTTAAATATTAGTTAGTTAGATTTTAGCATTTTTAAGGCCATAAAATGGTGATTTTATGTTCTAAAAAATTCATAAAAATTTTAATTATGAATTTTAAAATTATATTTCCCCTAAATGAGTAATTATGAACTTAGGGACACACCATATATATTATGTGAACACATAATAATAATAATAATAATAATAATAATAATAATAATAATAATAATAAAGGGTGTTTGGATTAATCTAAAGATGTGAGGGATTGAAATTCCTCAATTATCAAGGGTCTTAAGTTTGATCAAGCCATTCCCTAATGATATAAATTAGTGAGTATTTTAGGGATAAATTTGGAGAATTAAAATTAATTTTTTTAATTAATGTGCATTAGAGATTAACCTTTATAAAGACCATCATGTTATCATGAATGTTGATGAACTATTATGTTGGAAAATGAAGTGTCTTTGACAAGTAGACCATAACCTGATCCAGTTTCCTAAAAGAGAATTAATTAATTAATTAATTTTTTAAATTATTACATTATTAATTTTTGAATTTAAATTTTGAATTTTTTAACTCAAAATTTAGATAAAGATGTTAATTGATTAAAGGAAAATTTTGGAAATAAAATTATTCAAAATAAAAGAATGATCAAACTTATGACACATATTTTATTATATACATTAATGTGATCCATAGATGATTAGAAAAGTTTTGTGGTGGTCGAAGACAATTAAAAGGGTTTGTGATGGCTAAAGACAATTGAATATGCTTGCGAAGGCTAAAGAGAAAATAATTTGAGAATTAATAAATATTTTTAGAATAAGATCCCTAGTGTATTGTTAATACGAATATAATTTACGAGTGTGTTGTCTTAAATAAATATAAGGGAGGAGAAATGTTTTATCAAGTGAGAGTTCTCAAATTGGTAGACTTAGGCTCATTTGAGAATTGAAAAAATCAAGATAGGAAAATGTGGAAAACGTTCTAGTAAGTAGAGGTTCATAGATAGGTAGCCAAAACACTCATTTAAAAAACTATAGTATACAACAGAAAAGTAAGGACATTCTTAGAAAACATGAGATAGAAATATACCAAGTGTAGATTTTCAATCATGAATCTAATAATACCATTATTGGCCTAGTAGAAGTTTGTTGCAAATACAAATATAACATTGTGTATATGTAAATTTTTTGTGCTATGTCTATGTAAAAATTAAATTATGATTATGGCTATTAAAAATATCATTACTTAGTTTGATAAGAGAAATAAGCTAAATGGTGTCAATTAAAAAGATTGTCATTGTGTGTATAAAAAAAAACAAAGATTGTCATTGTAGGCTTCTTAGATCTTAGAGGAGAATAAGATGCTAAGAAGCTACTGAATAATATCATATAGGGGTTAGACATGGAAATATAACTTAGAAAAAGTTATCATAAGGTCATTACCTCTAAGCTAATAGTATATGAAAGTAAAAATGACCCACAAAAGGAGAATAAAATATATATAAATCATGCTTATTAAATTCCCTCATACTTAAACCTTTGCACTCTTGGGCAGCTCAAGATCATAAAGAAAAGCTAGTGGAATGGGCAATGGAGAATGAAAATGGAAAGGAAAGTGTAGAAATCATAAGCTAGAGTATGACAAAAACTTTCCAACACTTTAACAATCAATGCTAATTTCACTTGCATCAAGAATTAAGTTCATTGGCAATTTCATTTGAAAAGAATGAATTGAAATGCATAGCCTCTCATATGGGTTAGTGTTTACTCTTAACTTTCTAGTGCTTAAAGGATGTGTATCACTCAAACTTCACCTATCCAAACCTCACTACCATAAGCTTGTTAAGCTTCTAAATCTCAACCACTCATGCTAAATACAATACACAAATCAATAGGACTTTATTCAGGGTTGTAGCGAGGTTAAGGGAAGAAATAAATGGACATACAAGAAAAGACAAGCAAATAAATACCTTAGAACCTCAAGAGCAATCAATGGAGATTTAGGATAGAGAAGAATGTGCATTCAAGGTCTTATTTCCTATTAGTATAGGCAACTACAAACTCAATCTGAAACACTTCTTTCTTTTGATTATCAATGACTTTTCCTCTCTTTTTTTTCAAACTTTTCATTCATTGTTTTATTTTTGCTTTTCTATCTTTTCTTTTCTTTCCATTTTTTTGTCTTTCTTAGAACAAATTCTTTGAATAACAATGGCCTAAATGGATGCAAAGCACACATTCACCTATCCTATTTAGATGTAATGCTCCTTGAAATTCCTAAGGCATTTTAAAAAAAGGTGGAAAACATTTTTAACGGCTATGGTTCAACAAGAAAAGAAAATCAAGGTTCAAAGTGGCTAAAACAAGGGATAAAGTGCATGTCAAGGTTAGCTTTTTGGTTATCTAGATATAAAAGAAAGGAATGCCTTATTATTTTTATGCATGCAAATGTAAATGTGGTCTCAATAAAGAATCAAGACAAGTTCTAGAATGAAAGCAGAGATAGGTAAATACACACTAGAATTGAACAGATATGGCTCAATTTCTCACCAGCTAATGGCTATCAAAACATTCATTGAAATCAAATTCATTGCTAATTCACTTGAATCAAGACACAAGATTCATTGCTTATCATGTCTAAGTGAATTTAAGCTACAATCATCTCAACTTGCAACTTCCATAGAAAACTAAAAAAATTCACGCTATTTCTAAAAAAATTTTCAACATTTTTCATTTTTTTTTACAAATGAAAGAGATGAAGAAATAGAATGGAATGACCTTCCCTCCCCCCCCCCCCCCCACACTTAAATATTGCATTGTCCTTAATGCCAGCACATAATTCAGTCAACAGACAAACGGCACAATACAAACTCCCTAATCACAGGTATATCCTCTAACCCATCATCAACCTCAACATGCAATGAGAAAAATACTAGAAACCCTTGGCAACTACGCCTAAGGCACCTCCCAGCTTGGGCGGCTGACACACAAGTAAGCTTAGTCACAGGACAAGTTTCAGGTATATTTGCAGGTAAAGAAATAGTCTTATGATTACAATCAAGTATTACATTATAGGCTGACAACCAGTCCATACCAATAATTACATCAAAATCACACAAAGGGATGCAAATCAAGTCAAGAGTAGTACAACGGCTATCCAATTGTACATCACAATTTAAGTATACATTAGATGTAATTATAGAATATCTAGTAGGGGTGGACACAGATAATTCAAATGGCAACAGGTTAATTTTAAGACCCAGACGCTTAACACAGTCATATGAGATGAATGAGTGGGTCGCACCCGAGTCAAACAATACATCTATGATATGATTATGGACAAGTAAAGTACCTCGGATCAGACTAGGGGATCTACTAGCCTCTTGCTGTGTAAGTGCAAACACCCTTCCCTGGATAGGTGGTTTAACTGATGAGGCTGACTCTCGTATCACCATGCAAGTACATGCATAGTGTCCAGGCTTCCCACAATTATAGCACACTGGGCATGGCCCATTCCCATGGTTCTTCCCACATTTGGCACAAGTGGGTGGGGCACTCAATTGCACTTTTTGGTGGTCCCATGCTTCTTCTTTGAGGGACATTCCTTGGAGGTGGCCTCTTACCCTAAGAGCCACTCCCACTATTGGCTCTTTTCTTACTTTTGGCCCTAAAGGGGCTCCATGCCCTGGTCACGTTTACCCTCCAGGGTCTTCTTCCTCTTGACCTCACTAAATTCATGTATTAAAGAATTGTAGTTGGATGAATAAAGAAAAGTAAAACAAGGGGTTGAGATTTGCAAACAAATAAATCTGCTGATAATTCTAATCATGTACATTATCCCACCCTAGAACCCCCACTGTGTATGATAATCTTTGTCAGCAAGATTTAATAAGTATTTTCAACTTTTGTTTTCATACATGTTTTTGTATTAGATTTTTGGTTTCAGAACATGCAAAATTACGACTATTCGCATATAGAGAGAATTCAAGCTGTTATAATATCAAAATGTTTTTAGGAACCTATGGATGACTCTTTTTTATGGCAGTGTTTCCTTTGTTCTTGGCTTCGTTGCCTGTCTTTTCCATTGTTATACTTGTCATCTACCTTTGGCTGTTATGGTATTAGATTTTGGAAGGTGGTTGAGGATAGAGTTTCTCCATATGGTATTAAATGTCTCCTTAATAAAATTTGAGATACTTGAAAATGTAAATTAAAACATTAATGGAAATAATAAACATAGTAGGCATATCCTTTCGAGGCAGATGTATATCAAGCACTCTTTGATTTGAGTGATTCCAAAGGCATTTTACTAAATTGAGAACTTAAATTTCATAATAGAAAAAATGATTCTTAAAAAGGAGCTAAAACGAGCTAGAAACAAAAATGTCAAAAATGAATGGCAAAATTGAAATTTTTAAGAAAGTGGAAGTTTCTTGAGCACTCTTTAAGTTTCTTATTTCTTCTCCCCTTCATTTGCACAACCCATTCTACCCAAAAACTAGAGAAAATACCAGCTCTCTTAGGCACACTATGGAGGAGAAGAAAGGAAGAGAAAAGCAAGGAAAAGGTAAGGAATTTCATGATTTTTCATGTTTTCTCCTTTCCAAACCTCTCATTCTCCATTCCTCTTTCTTTTCTATGATTATAATGAAGTTTATAAATCTATTTTAAGGGAGAAATTAAGAGAAAAATTCGGACTTGAAGAAAAGAGCTTAAAAAAGATAAGATTCAAGTGAGAAAAAACAAGAAAATAGGATAATTTTTTCTTCCATGGTTACTATCCCTTCTTCCTCTTCTTCCACCATTTCTCCCCACTTAAGAAACCCTATGAGGACTTGGTTTTTAGGTAGAACCAAGGGTAAATTTAAAGAAAAAGGGTGTGGAGATTAAGAATATGCAAAGGGAATTAACAAAAAGCCATTAGATTTCAAAATACAAATTCTAGAGTTTTAATTGCACCTTATAAAATCTGATTTTGTACAATAATTCCTAGGTCTAAATAAGACTTTAATTGAGTTCCTAAGATCCTTAGAAGTCTCCCCATGTGCTTCTTCCATCAAAAAAAACAAAGCAAAGTCCATGAAACTTTAATTTCTCTATAGCCTCGGCCTAAAGGGGTTTTAGTAGTTAAGGAGAGTTTTAAATTTTTCTAAAGCCATTTTTGAGTCATATATGATGAATGAATATGGGAGGAAGCCTTGGGAAAAATTTAGAAAGCATAGAAAGTGAGATGGTGCCTTATGTTCCATAATATGACCTAAAGAAGCAACATATAGTTAGGCTCTTGGTTTTGATTATGTGATGACTCTAAGAGGCTTAAAAGGAGTCAAGAGTTATATTTGAAAGGAAAGAATGAAGGCTAGAATTCATTTGATAGGTGTTACTACATTAAGTGCATTTATAGAACCATAATGAGGTTTAGAGGTCAAGCTAGGATCTAAGTAAGTTGTGTGGCCTTGGAATTAATTCAATGAACCTAATTGGCTTCCATAAATTATGTATAGGCCAAGAGAAATCATTCCCACACCATTGTGTGTGTGTGGCCGAAAGAGAGAGCTTAGATTTAAAAGAAAAAAAATGTGTAATTGTGTCCCAGGTAGCTCTCTCTACCTTCTCTCATGCATGATTGTTTGCTTTACTTGTCTTTGAATGTGTGTATGTGTAATTTCAAGCCATAAAAAGTGTTCTAGCATGACTTTGATTCCATGGTGCCATGATGTTATAATAAACTTTCATATGATGATTTTGATATATGTTTGGGTTTGCTTGAGTATAGTGAGGCTAAAAATCCTTAGCCATGGTAAGAATAACCTAAGAACCCTTAAGATTAGTTAAGACAAAGTAAAGAGTCTCCTAAAAGTGAGGTGGCCTCCCAAAAGCATGGTTGAGTCTAAGAATCTTTTAAAGAATGGGTGAGACAAGTCCAATATTCACAAGAAATTGGGTGAGGCTAATCCACTTGCTTGGTAAGCCTTTGTATGCTATGTATGACTTTCTCAAATGATGAAAATGCCTCTTGAATGTTTGCACATGTCAACATGACTATACATACATTTATAAGACTTGTTTGCATTCATTATGTATGATTGAATAGGAGATGAGCTATTAGGATTCTTTGAATCTCATTCCCTCTTCTCCAATGATCTAACATGCTAGGTGGACCAAGAGAACAAGGAAATGGAAGCCAACCACCTTGAAGAAGGAAGAATGATATGAAAGTACTTAAATTTTGCTACTTTAAGGCTATGCAAATGACAAAAGATGTAACCAATGGATGTATATTTATTATGATATTATGAACACATGTAATTATGATAATATGTCATGTATAAATGGAAGAATGTATTATGTGATCAGTAAAATGTAATTTGAGCATGTTATGGCATTATAGCTTCTTAGATGGCATTATGGAATTGTGCATATTTGTGGGTGAAATGGCCAAAATGAGATGCATGAGGTTTAGGACCACTTAAGTAGCTCACATAAATCCTAATTATGTTTTTAGACTTGCCCAAAAGGTACCAAACCCAAGGAAAGTCATTTGGATATTTTGGTACCCTATATAAAATCAAAATTGACCATAATGAAATCATATATCACTTTTTGTCCAAATGAGCTCTTCTTGATTTGAGATTTGGCAGGCAATTAGAGCTTGTTGAGAGCTTTTTGGGAAGCTAAAGAACATAATTTTTGGAGGTCTAAAAAATATTTGATAAATTTTTAAAGTTGACAAATTTTCTGATTTTGGTCATGTCACTATTCATACTGATCCAAAAATAAAATCTGTCACACAGGGCTCAAATGATGTCCAATTGCCATAAAATTTTGTACAGAAAAAATAGACATTCCCAGTGAATTTCTAATAAGTGCTAACTTTTATATTTTTTTTCCATATTTATTATTATTTTTAATGATTAATTTGAGCTTAAATAGATTTATTATACAATATTTGAATTTTTGGTCAATTTTGAAAAATAATATAATTTTGAATTAATTAGAAGAATTTTTGTGTTTAAATTGATAATATTTTATTTTCCATATTTCTTTGATGGGCTGCATATTTTCAATCTTTAAAATATTTATTAAATTTGTGCAGATTTTTAGAGATAAATTAGGAATCAATGGTAAAGACAATTTTGGGCAAATAAATTGAAGATTTAAAGTGAATCAAGGGTCAAGATTGGAGCAAAATTTTTATTTTTATTAATTACTTGATAATGACAATTTTTGTAAATAGGATATTAGGTTTCATTTTTGTTTTCTTGTGGGGAGAGTCAGCAGGGAGCGCACTTACAAGAGAAGGACGAATGGCCACTTCTTGATTTTTTCTCCTTGGCCCTTCAGACTTCACACGCGGAGAGGCACCTGGAGGGATGGAGAGCGTTGATTGATTCTTCGGTGGTTTTTGGGAATGACGCAAAGGATGCCAGACCTGCAGAGAGAGGAATTGCTGAGTCTTCATTCTTCTTGACTTTTGGACTTCACAGCTGGGAGGACGCCACACCTCATGCACAGGACGCTGGACCTAGAGGGAGAGGATTTCCTGCTTCATTCAATTTCTCTTTGCCTTTGGACTTCACGCGAGGAGTCAGCACCGAAAATCACCAATGATCAGTTACACTCCCTCTCTCCAACACTCGTGGGCCCCTTTCCCTTTTCTTATTCATTCATTTACTCACCTACATGTTGCCATTCCAGAATACTACCACCATCATTCATCTCTATTTTCCTTCATCATCTCTTCATGGCAAAGAGCTTGAAGGAGTTTAGAGGAAAAAAATCCATGGAAGATTAAAGAAAGGTGGCACCAAGGTGAAGCATGAAGGAGGAAGGCTTGAGCTCTTGATTTATATGGATTGAAGACCATTGGGGAGTTCTTTTCTCTCTACCTTTTCCTCTTTCAATTTCAAGAACTTAGAGATTTTCTAGTTTTAGGAATTTCTATGTAGATTTAATGTTGAGACCTAGTTTTAGGTTAGACAATGATTTTATCTTGGATTGTAATTGGAATTGGTGTTATTTGGGATTAGAATTTTATTTTGTAGTTGCTGGAATTTTGGTTTTCTAGACCTTATAATGTTGATTGGATTGATGTTTGAGTTCTCTTGCATTGATTTGATTAATATTATGATTTTAATTGCATATCTTGGTCTCTTGCACTACTTGATTGTTGAATTGGGTAGTATAATTGCTTAATTGTTCAATTAGGTAATTAAAACCAAATTTTTCAGAATTAATTGAATCCAATTGTTGAAGAATTTGATGAGTTTAATTGGCTTAATTACTTGCAAATTACTTGAATTAGCTAAGGGTTTCCTAGTTAAGTCAAGTGATGTGTATTTGAGCTTAGGGTTTCTTATCCTTGGATTAAGTTAATTAAATTAATTGGTCTACTCTCTAATCACTTCTCTTGGTCTCAATTAATCTTTGGTGAGTGATGAGAGCCGAAATCCCCTTGCAAAACTTTGGTTGCCTCCTGTTTGTTCTTTGCATTTTCACAATCACTTTCATTTCAATTTAGAGCAATCTAGTTTAATTACTTGTTTAGTTTTTTCTCTTTTAGTTGAAATTTAATTTCTTAATTAAAACCGCCCAAATTGCATACATTTAGTTCAATTAATTTTGCATTTAGTATAGAGAGAGTTTTCTAGAATTTGCATAAAATTTCAAACATCAAATAACACCTAGAATCAATTCAAACTAACCCCTAAATTGCTCCTTGGGAAGAATAACCTAGGGTTGACCTATACTATATTAAATCAATCTTAGTTTAATTGAATGCTTAAGCGACTTAGGCATCATCACTTTCCAACTAGAAGCACCTCATTTGGATATTTAGATAGGGAGATATGAATTTTCAAAAAATCTATTCAGTATTAGGAACTCCACTTGACCTCAGTTACTATTTGATTGAATTTTGAGGTATGAGCATATCTAAACTAGTCTGGAGTTATTTGTTCCTCTAGCTAACATCCATAGCTTTCCATATTGGTATTATTTACACGGATTGGATTTTTGTGGAATTAATTAGATATTTTTTAAGTTTGTTATAGAATTCTGTGACAGCACCAGTGGACAGCCTGACCATTGGAAAATTTCAAATGTCAAACATCCTCTGTGTTAGATGTTATGGTCTAGACATATTTTTAACATAAATTAGACATGTGTAGCTTTTTAGAATGGCCAAGAATATGTGATTTCAATTTTTATAGAATTAGTTATAATTTTCCAAATTTTGTGACATAAATGAGCCAAATCTGGTCGAAAATGAAAATGTATATTTTATGCTTCCCTTCTAGTTCCATGAGATGTAGGCCACTTTTGATGATGCAAATGAGTTTGTAATCATGTAATTAAATATGAGAATTGCTATATGAGCTCACACGGTCCACGTGACACCAAATAAAATTTTCATACACGATATAATGCAAGAAAATATATTATTTTAATGGATTTTTCTTACTTCCTCCATGAAATGCATCATATAAGTATGCAAATGTGTTAGAAATGAGCTATAAATATAAAGTGTTACAAATAGACAATCTTCTTTCATGGTCATTAAAGAATGATTATCCTTAAATTTTGAGATAAACTATATGCATAAAATAAAGTATCCTTGGAATTAAGATCCAAGAGAATTGCTTAGAAAAATTGATTACTCTTTATAAGAGAATCATAATTAGAAAGTCCTTAAGCGATTTAGTATAAAAGACTATAAATCCATTAAATACCCTTAGAGTAAAAGGTGATAGTCTAGGCGATAGCATACATCCTCAAATTGATCCTACATTAAAAATCATGTAGGACATCCCTTACTCTAATGTTGTTGGATATTATGTGGAACGAGGTATACAAGATTAGATGTTTATAAATGATTGACTTTGCGTACTAGTAATAGTAAAATTTTGGTTAATAGCATAAGGTGCTATTGAGAGAATACCTAACATACTTTTAGGGTAGCATTGTATTAGAGAAAAAATCCAGAAGTGTCAAATTAACCTCTAAATATACATTTTTGCTAAATAAATATATGATATCTTGAAATAATAAGAAGCAAACATGGATAGTATTGTTTACCAAGGAAGCAGAGTTTATTGCATGTTTTATAATAGTGCAAAAGGCTATATAGCTAAAGAGAGTTGTAAGCTCTTAGGGATCATTAGTGGAACATGGAGTTTAATATTGACCAATCATGGTAAATTATAAGCCATAGCCAACCAAAGTCCCTAAGTATCATTAAGATAGTAAATACATAGATAGAAGAATGAGAAAAAGTAATAGCACAAAAAAGTTTTACTTTAGAATATGTCTATGTATAAATTGTTAATTGATCCCTTAGGAAGGTATATACCTAAAGACATACAGGAGGAAAATGTAAAGTCTCTTGGTAAAGCATAGGACATAGGATATCATAATATATGTACGAGTCAAGTATTGACTAAGTAGATAAGTTATGCTAAAATCATAGGTACCATATACATAATAATAGTATATTGTATAGGTTAATAAGATTGGCTCTCTTATACGAGCAACTGCCTTTGGTGCTTATGAGGAGAGAGTAAAGATGAGACATTTGTGTTTGCAATAAAAGGCACCAAAAGTACTAATATGGTATAAAAAGGAACAAAAAAAATAAGACAAAAAAAGAGAAAAGGAAGGTTGAGATAAGATACAAACACATATAAATATGGATTGAATTATGAAATCCCACCATCCATAATACTTATAATGTTTGATTTTTGTAAAAATAATAGAAATAGATACGTTTTCAAAGTAAATCCTTTGAAATAAATTGGTTAAGGTTCAGAAGAATTAGAATGATGATCTAGACATTAAGAAATGAAATTAGGAGTCTAGAGGTGCCCTGAAACAAAGGCTAAAATAACTAGACATAATTTAACGAAATGCCTACATAATGTAATGGCATTTTTCGTAATTTTGGGTAAATTTTGAAATTCTCAAAGGAGGGCTTTTTAAATGGAAAGCCCCAGGATAGTTAAAACCCTTCTGGTATATGTTTTTTAATATCGATTAACTTGAACTTTGACCCTTTCGTTTGGGAAGGTTTTAACTCTAATTTGAATGATTCCAAAGGTATTTTATAATATTGAGGACCTAAATTTTATGATAGAAGAGATTGTTTTCAAAAATGAGTTAAAACAAACTAGAAATGAAAGTGTCAAGATTAAGGGACATAAATGAAATTTTTTAAAACAATTGTCTCTTGAAGCTTCTATATGTTTCACGCCACTTCTTCTCCTTTCCCTACTGACTTCATTTCTATCCAAAAACTAGAGAAGACTCAAGAGAGGGAGGTGCACAAGAACAAAGGGAAAAGAGGAGGAGAAAAGCCAAGAAGAAGGTGAGAAATTCATGAAAATTCTTGCTCTTCCTTTACAAAACTTCTTCCTCTCCTTTCCTTTTCTCTTCTTATGGATTTAGTGAGATGTTTGGCTATATTTTGAGTCTAGAATAGAGGAGGATAGTTTTAATTTTTGGAAGAGAAGCCAAGTAAGGAGAAGAGCTTTCAAGGAAAGCCAAGAAACCAAGGTAAATTGTCATGCTTCAAGCTTGATTTCTCTTATTCTTTCTCTTGTGATTTTTGCCCCATATAAGACTAGCTCTAAGGAGTTAAATTTCTAGCCAAACCAAGAGTGAATATTAGAAAAATAAGAGAGAAGAATAAGAATATGCAAAGGAAATAATAAAATAACCATTAGATTTCAAGATAGCAAAGTTAGGGTTTCAAGTGTTCCACTAAAATTCTGCTTTGATGCAAGAGTTCCTAGGCCAAAATGAGTATTTGGATGAGCTCCTAAGATCCCTAGAAGGCTTCTCACATGCATCTCCCACTAAGAAAACAAAACAAACTTACTTGATGTTCTTATGGTCCATAGCCATGACCTAAAGAAGAAACAGCACCAAGGGGTAATTTTAATTTGTCCTAAGATTGATTTTGAGTCATATATGATGAGAGAGGATGAGAGGAAGCCTTAGAAAAATTTTAGAATCTATGGATAGTGTGATATAGCTTTAAGTTCCATATTATGATTTAAAGAAGTAACATCTAACTAGACTCCTTGAATTATTTATGTGATGGCTCCAAGAGATTTAAAATAAGTCAAGAATCATAAATGGATGGAAAAAATTGAGTCAAGATTATGTTTTCCTAAGATTACTTCATTAGGTGCATTATAGAATCATAAAAGAGCTATATGAACCACCTATCTTTTCTAATGAATGTGTAGCTTTAGAAATTGTTCCAAGAGTGTAATTGGCTTCCATATTATGTGTCTAGGCCAAAGGAACCAAATTTCACCTTCTTGTAAGTGTATGGCCAAGGAAGAGGAACCAAATTCAAAAGAAGAAAGTGTGTTGTTGTAATAAAAATAGCTCTCTCTTCTTTCTCCCATGCATGGGTGGATGTTTATCTTGTCTTTGAATATGTGTATGTATATTTTGAACTAGGAAAAAGGTTTTAGTAAGTATATAAATGCCATGGTACCATAATGTTATGTTATCCATTCAAATGATGCTTTGTAAACTTACTTTGGTTTGCTTGAGTGTGGTAAAGCCAAAAATCCTTTAGCCATGTGAGGATGAGCTAAGAACCCCCAAGAATGGATGAGACAAAGCCAAGAACCTTTAAAGAGTATGGCTTAGTCAAGAACCCTTCTAAAAAAAGATTGCTGAGGCAAGTCCAAAATCCTTAAAGAGAATGGGTAAGGTTAAACCACTTATTTGGCAAGCCTATGTATGTTTTATATGATTTTTTGAATACTAGAAATATTTCATGAATGATTACATGTTCCATGATATCCATGCATGCATTTTTAGACTTGGATTTGCATTCTTTATAGATAGTTGAAAGGGAGAAAAGCTATTGAGATTCTTAGAATCTCATCCCTTCCTCCCTATTTGATTAACATGACTAGGTGGTCCAAGTGAGCCAAGGAATGGAAGCCACCAAACCTAAAGGAAGGAGATTGACAATAAAGTGTGTGATTTTGCCATTTTGTAGCCACATGAATGGCATATGATGTAATATAATATTGTATATGATGTATGAGTTTATAAACATATGTAATTACATGAATAATTGATGTATAAATGAGATTTGATGCCATATGTATGATGTAGCCACTTTTGGACATTTAATGGCAAGAACTAGCTTATGTATTCTTATGTATATCTTGGGGTGAGAGAATGAGTTTGTGAAATATGGGTTTGTGCACTTTTGAGACATATTTAATAGACCATTTTGGTGCTTTCCCATGTGCTCAAATGGCCATGGGAGCCTTGGAACCAAAATTGACCTTCTTAAAACCCATTAAGAAGTCAATGTCAAGATCTGACCAAATGAATGAATTTGCCTATAAAATTTAGCATGCATATAGATCTCATCCAAAGCTTTTTGAGAAGCTAAAAAGGGTGGATTGTAATGATAGGTGCATTATGTAGTCTGGAAGAACAAAACCCTGGAGCTAATGGGAGAAGCCATCTATCGGGGAAAATATTCACAGGGCTCTATACCTGAAAGCCATGGGAAGCCCGGAGGCAGTTAAAACCCCTCCTATGTAGGTTTTCTAACATCGATTAATCCAAACTTTGACCCTTTCATTCAAAAAGGTTTTAACTCCAATTTGAGTGATTCCAAAGACATTTTACCTAAATTTTATGATAGAAAAGACGGTTCTCAAAGTTACAAGAGAAAGAATAAGACAAATCGAGTTTGAAGCATGGCAATTTACCTTGGTTTCTTAGCTTTCCTTGAATGCTCTTCTCCTTGCTTGGCTTTTCCACCAAAAATTTGAACTATCCCCTTCTATTCTGGACTTAAAATAGAACCAAACATCTCACTAAATCCATAGGAAGAGAGGAGGAAAGGAGAAGAAAAGGTTTTCTAAAGGAAGAACATGAATTTTCATGAAATTCTCACCTTTTTCTTGGCTTTTCTCCTCCTTTTTTTCCCCTTTGTTCTTGTGCGCCTCCCTCTTTGAGTCTTCTCTGGTTTTTGGATAGAAATGAAGTCAATGGGGAAAGGAGAAGAAGTGGCATGAAACATATAGATGCTTTAAGAGACAATTGTTTTAAAGTGTAATACCATATTTATTAAGCTAATCTCACATCATTACTAGACTCATTTTCTTGAATTACACAAGTTTTTTAAAGGAAGAGCCATTAAAAAATATTCAATTAAATTGCTTTACATTGTGGTTAATTTTTTCATTATATGTCCCGTGGACTATATGAACTCATCCATCTCATTCTCATATTTAAATACACAAATACTGTAATATCTTATTTTAGTTAAAACGATGGAAATAAATACGTTTTCAAAGCAAGTCCCCTGAAATGAATTATTTAATGTCCTAAAAAATTTAAGTAGCATTCTAGACTTCTAAAAATGAGAATTCTAGGCTCAGATAGAAAGAAAAAATGGAGATAAAATGAAGAAACAAATTTTAATGAAACGTTGACGAAATGTAATGGTATTTTCATAATTAGTACAATTTTTGGAAAACTTACAGGAGGGTTTTTTAAATAGAAAATTTGAGTTGTTTAGGGTTCTCAGAGGCCTTAAAAACTATGGGAAGCTCCAGGACATTTAAAACCCTTTTGGTGTACGTTTTCTAACATCAGTTGACTTGAACTTTGACTCTTTCGTTTAGGAAGGTTTTAGCTCCAATTTGAGTGACTCCAAAGGTATTTTAAAATTAGGAACCTAAATTTTATGATAAAAAAGGTGATTCTAAAAAAAGGGTTAAAACGAAACTAAAACGAAAATACCAAAACGAAGGGACAGAATTGAAAATTTTGAAAACTATTTCTTAACCTAACTATATATAGCCCCACACCCTACCTCCTCCTTCACTTAGCCCATTTTGTTTCTACCCTAAACCAGAGAAGAGAGCAAGGAATTGAGGTGCACAAGAAGGAGAAGAAAGGAAGGAGAAAAAGCAAGGAAAATGTATGATTTTTCATGGATTTTCATGCTTTCTCTTTAGAAAACTCCTTTTCCTCCATCTTTCCTTCTTTCTTATGGTTTTGTTGAAATTCTTGGATTTGTTTTGAGAGCAAAATAGAGGAGAAATTTCAGATTCAAGGTGAGGAAGCCAAAAAAGGTAAAAAACAAGCAAAAAGGAACCAAAAAACTAAGGTATCTTGCCATCTCCATGTTTAAGTCTCTTGGTTAATATAATTTATTCAATTTTTAATTTAGTATCTATAATTTAAAAATTTGTAATTAAATCTTTACCTTTTTTAAAACTTTTAATTTATAATTTCTAATGTTATACTTTTGTCAATGATTCATTAAATTTTGCTTATGTATTCACCATGTGACATCTTAACATTTTAAACATACATAATTTATGTCAAAAAAAAGAAGTAAAAGGTATATATATTAAATGATTTGAGTGAGTTGGTTTGAATTATAGATATTCAAAGTATCAAAATAATACAAAGTTAGCCATATTAGTAAAATTTAACAAAATAATAACACAAGTTTATGGCAGGGACTAAATTAAAACAATGTTAATTATAAAGACCCAATTACAAATTCTTAAGCAACATGAATCACATTTTAAAAAATATTAATAAAAGTTTAATGATAATAGCTGAATTAAAAAAAAAATTAAACTCTAAGAACTTATAATTTTTTTAAATAATAGGGATTAAATTAAATATTAAATAAAATTATAGGGATCAAGAAAGTAATTTAATCTTTTATTTATTTATTTATTTTTGAAGCTTGTCACTTCACATTTTTTTTCCTTCTCAAGTTGGACTTGCTTGCCGTAAGTATTTACCTTTCAGCCATATCAAATTTATTTTCTAATAAAATACGTGATATAATGATATTTGGAACTTGGATCTCATGTTTAATTTTCATGTATTTAGTTTAAAGTTGGAGAGAGAGACAAAAGAGAAGAAAGAAGAGTTCTCTTATCTCTTTTTCTATTTAACTTTTAACTAAATGTATAGAAATTAAATATACAAAATTTATGATAATTCTCATAAAAAATAATGACACCTAAACAAGGAAAATGAAAATTGTCTTGACTTTTGAGCTTGAGTAGAATTTTATATTTCTTTGGCCCAAAGGCTGCAGACAAGCCAAGAAATTAGGTACACTACTACATAAACAAGTTAAACTTGGACCATGCTAACAGATGAACTAAACGGAGCAACACAATCCAGTGTGCCAAATAATATTTTTGAATTCATATATTATATCACTTTAAATCTCCTACTGTGTGACAGTTGTGTTGTGGAAGGATTCAAAATATTTTAAAAAAATAAAATTTAAGATTAAAGTATGAAAGTAAAACCTGAATTAAAATTAAAGATTAAATTAAAACTTAACTAAATTTGAGGACAGGAATACAAATTTAATTAACATTAAGATATAAAAAATACATTTTTGTCTAAATATAAAATATTATTGATTGGTTACAAATTTTAAAACAATTATTCCAATCTTAAGGAACACACGGTGGAGTCCAAACTCACGACCTCTTCATATTATTGCTGCATATGAATAATACGAAGCAAAATCTGAAAGAATGAAAGGCAAATGGAGGATGCTTGGTGTGGATAAGACCAACGTCTAGGACCTTTTCTTATGGTTATGGTGCAGAGCCGATGACGACAACACGTGGCTTCACTCATAGTTCCTTGTCTTCCAACGCAGACTCTGTTGAATTTTTTAGAATAATTTTTACATTATTTATATATTCAATAATTAAAATTTATTTTATATATAAACCTCACTATATTAAAATAAATTTTATTTATACAAATTAAATTTTAACTATTAATTATACCTAATGCATCATACATAATGTAAAACAATTATATTTTTTTATTGTCATTAACGTGACACGTCACTAAATGGTGTGGCAAGTTTGTCACCCGTCAAAGTAGAGGTGTTTATAGGTTTGGTTTGATTTGGTTTTGAGCAAAAATCAAACCGAACCAATTTAATCGGTTTAACATTTTGTCGGACCTTGTCGGTTTTAAATTTTAATCGGTTTGATTCAGTTTTAGTTCGGTTTGGTCTGATTTGGTTTATGTTTTTTTTGTCCAAAAGTAATTTTTTTTAAAAAAAATTTGTTCCTTATAATATATAAAATTTAACTTTTAATATCTTACATATCTTAAAATTTTGACCAATAATAACTTTGAAATAATTTACTATTTATATATATATATATATTACCTAAACAAATTTCATACATTCACAAATAAGCTTTAAAAAGTGAAAAAAAAAATAAGTGTAATATCTTATAATAAATAGTATAAATAATTTGTATATTTTTTGAACCACATGAAAAATGTAGTTTTGATACAAGTTTAATTGACAAAAGATCTCACTAATCTAAAAAAAATAAAATATTAAATTTTAATTAATTACAATTTTAATGGATCTGTTTGGTTCAGTTAACCGAACTAAATATGAAAAAAACTGACAATTGAACCGATTTAATCAGTTTTACAATCACAAAAATTAAATTAAACTAATTTTTAATCAATTTTATTTAATTTTTGACAATTTAATTTGATTTGATTTGGTTTAATTAGTTTGGTTCGATTTTGTTCACTCCTACGCCAAAGTACAAGGAAAAGGTATGAATACGTTTTGAAAGTGTGGGAAAAGGAATCGAAATTTGTTGCTTTGTAATAATATCCGTGTTCAGTTCATTTACTTCATAGTTATCGCTCGTGTAAAGATTTTTTAAGAGTTATTTTATTATAAAATGTTTATATATCTTAAAAAATACAAAAAATAAAAATAGGTATAAAATTTACTATTTTTTTTTTACTTGCATTTTCTTTTCTCTCATCTCTTTGATATTTATAAAAATTTTACAATAAAAAACAATCTAAAGAAAAGAAATTGTACTCTTCCGACTCCAATTGGTTTTACCGCAGTGATACGTTACGTGAGTCTTGGTAATAAGCATTATTGAATAGGGTCCAAGTTTTCCCTTAATAGGGCAGTGCCCAACAATTAAGATAAAGAGAAATCACGGTGTATGAATGGCAAAAGAGATGCCCAATTCTAGGCCAATTGAAAACGATTTTGTCTGTAAAATATTAAAATAAAATTTTACTTTTTCTATGATATATTTGAGGAGAAAAACATCCATAATATATGTAAATTTCATGTAAATTCAACAATTAATGTCTTAATTTTAAATTATGAACTAATAAGAATTTCTTCATTATTTAATCATAGGCCTCATTAATTTTTTATGTATTTCATTTTTTTTCCTACGTAATTTCGTAAAAAAGAAACAAAATCGCTATTACTGTTTAGTACATTCGGATTAAACCTGATATAGCTTTAAAATTTCCATTTAAGATAGCAAAAAAATAAAAATCAAAGAGCAATAACAAGAGCATGTTATTCTTTAAGCCACTCCACGAACTTTCTAAAATTCTTCAATGACCTACCCCCTTCTGTTATATTATTCATGACCATCTTCTTCAGCTTCACAGACCTCGCTCTCATGCTTACATCTTCAAGCAAAAGGTCTACTTTCTTCTTGATTTCGCCACGTGATACTCGCCCTTTGTCATCTAAGTCAAATTCCAATCCCACCTTCCAAGCATCACAAATGCAAGTCTTGTTATAAAATTGGTCTGCAAAATATGGCCAACACAAGAAAGGAACCCCATAACTCAACCCTTCCATGGTGGAATTCCAACCACAATGGCTAATGAAGCAAGCTATGGCAGGATGGCTCAACACCTGCAGCTGAGGTGCCCATTTAACAATTTTACCATTTTTGCCTTCAAATTGTTCTGGGTATGCAATTTTTGTGCCTCTACAATTGGCATCTTCTCGAACAACCCAAAGAAAAGGCCTTTGGGTGAGCTCAAGTCCAAGAGCTAGCTCTTCGAACTGGGTTGGATCAAGCACAGTGAGGCTACCAAAGGCAACATATATGACAGAACATGGTGGCTGCTGGTCTAGCCATCTCAAGCAAGAGAGGTCTTCTTCCCAGAATTGCCCAAGTGACCGCGTATTAGGGCTCTCATAGCTCTTCATTAATGGGCCAATGGGTAGGATCTTTGGATATAAAGACAAAGCTCCAGGTTCAAGTTCAATAGTGGTATTGCAAAGCCACCACTCTGTTAAGTGTAAAGTTCTTATTATTCTTGAAATGTAATCATATATAATCTTTTGGGTGGTTAAGTCACCTATTTTGCACCATAAAATTTCAGCTGTGTTCATCTTCGGAATCTCTGGGGATAACTCAAATTCCCCTTTTATAATTGGGAATCCTGCAATGTCAGGAGACATAAAGGTAGGTCAATTGTAATATCACTTGGCATGGGAGAATTTAATCATAGAGAAAATTAATTTTCTTAGGTTGGAGAATTGAAGTGGTGGAAATTTACAGTAGATGGCACAACGAAAATGCAATGATTAGGATGCATGGTCACTAGTGATACAAAGATAGCGTAATAATTTGAAACTTCATAGTGTCTTATACAAGTTTTTCACATTTAATTATTAATTTTAGAAGTGAATTGAAATGCTAGTAAGTTGATAGCTCATACATATAGCATTAGTTTTTTATTTTCAAATTGAGGTAGACTTTGTGTTCCCTTACTCATTTTTAATTTTTCACTCTCAATGCGGCTCATGAACAAAAGAAAATTATGAACGCTTACTGTTTATAATACAGGATATTATTTCATCAATAAATTAGTTTAGACTTACGTGGCAATGTAACTTAATTAACCAGTTACCATTTAGTCACCTATGTAATATAAAAAGGCTGTATAGTGTACGATACTGGATGACTGAGAATTAATTTTCTCTTTCTCATTGTACTTTCTTTGCTTTTCTTTGTTTCTTCCTCTGCCTTGAATCGTGTGATGGTATCAGAGCGTAGAGCTTCCCATTCGATCATTTTATTTCCTCATCTCAATCTCTAAAAAAAAAAAAATCCAGATCTGTTAATGGCCTCTCGCGATGAAGGCTCCTCGGGATCTACTGGAGTAGTGGCTCAAGATCCCTCACTGAATCCATCCAGCCCCTATTACGTTCACCCTAGCGAGAATCCCGCATTAGTTCTTGTCTCTACACCTTTGACAGGACCGAATTACCATGGCTGGGCTAGAGCCATGCGTATGGCCCTCATGTCCAAGAACAAGCTTAAGTTCGTGGATGGGAATATCAAGAAGCCTGATCCGTCCGATCCATTGTGTGCTGCATGGGAAAGGTGTGATACTTTGGTGCAAGCTTGGCTGACTAGATCTCTTTCGCCAACCATAGCCCAAAGTATTTTATGGATTGATAGCGCTCGTGACATTTGGATCGATTTGAGGGATCGATTTGCTCAGAGTGATGTGTTTCGCATTGCTGAGCTCCAGGAGGAAATCTTTTCAGTAAGGCAAGGAGATCTCACTGTTGCTGAGTATTTCACCAAGTTAAAGGTGCTCTGGGACGAGTTTGTTAATCTCCGTCCAGTGAAGCCTTGTGTATGTGTACCAGCATGTTCGTGTGGAGCATCTCTGTATGCCAAGAAATACCAAGATGAGGACTATGTGATTCGCTTCATCAAAGGATTAAGTGAGAGATTTGCTACAGCCAAGTCTCAAGTTATGATGATGGAGCCTCTTCCAACTGTTAACAAAGTCTTTTCACTCATGCAGCAGCAAGAGAGAGAACAAGGAGGTAGTGCAATGGTCACTGATTCAAAAATCTTAGTGAACAAAGTTTACCAGAAAACTAGACAAGATTTCAAGAATCCAGCCCAATCTTTTAGGGTATGCACACATTGTGGCAAGACAGGACACACAGTTGATATGTGCTATAGAAAGCACGGCTTTCCCCCTGGTTTCAAGTTCAAGAATCAGAACAAGGCTATAAATATTTTGACTCAAGATGTTGGTGTGAGTTTAGATGTATCCAAATTAAGTGTTCAGGAACAAGCTCATTCTTCAGCCCCGGCCATAGCTTCTCTTGGGCTTACTCCTGAACAATACCAAAAATTACTTAGCATGGTACAGTGTGAGACGAAGCCTGTTACACATTCAGTGAATCATGTGTCTTCTGATGTGAGTCAAACCCAAGGTAAGTCAAGCTCTTGGGTCATTGATACAAGAGCTACAGATCATGTTTGCTTTAACCTTGCTCTTTTTCTTTCTTACAAGCCAATTTCTCCTGTCAATGTGAAATTACCTGATGGATCCACCATTATGGTTCAAATTTCCGGTGTTGTCCAAATTAAATCAGACCTTATCCTTTATGATGTTCTCTACATCCCAGAATTCTCTTTCAACCTCATATCTGTTTCTAGTTTGATTGATACTGCTCCATATTGTTTGATTTTTCTTAAATCTTGTTGTTATATACAGGGAATCAATCCTTGGAGGATGATTGGTATAGCTGAAGTAGAAGAGGGACTTTATATCTACAAACATGCAAATAAAGATTCCACACAACTTGCTTCTATCAAAACAGTCACTCCTACAACTACAGTACCCAACGATTTATGGCATTTACGCCTTGGTCACCCTTCTCACCATACTTTAGAACTTTTACACAAGAACTTTTCCTTTATACCTTGTAATACTTTGTCTTTCCCATGTGATACATGTCACTATGCCAAACAAAAACGGCTGCCATTTCCTGTAAGCAAGTCAAAGTCTAATAAAATTTTTCAGTTGTTACATGTTGATATTTGGGGACCAATTTCTATTATTTCTGTTCTTGGTCACAAATATTTTTTAACCATTGTTGATGATTTTTCTCGTTATACTTGGATTCATCTTATGCGAACTAAATCTGAAACCAGAGAAATTTTGAAAAACTTTGTCACCATGATTGAGAATCAATTTCATGTCACTGTTCAAGTCCTTAGGACTGACAATGGAGTAGAGTTTAACATGCCATCTTATTATGAGTCGAAAGGTATTATTCATCAAACTTCTTGTGTAGAGACCCCTCAACAAAATGGCTTAGTTGAGCGAAAACACCAGCATATCCTTAATGTCACACGTGCATTATTGTTTCAATCTAATCTACCTAAAGCCTATTGGTCATATGCTGTGGTCCATTCTGTATTTCTCATAAATCGCCTACCTTCACCAATTATCAATACCAAATCTCCTTTTCAGATTCTCCATGACAAACATCCTGACTTTACAAACCTTAAAACTTTTGGTTCACTATGTTATGCTTCCACATCCCCTGTTAACCGTACCAAGCTTGATCCAAGAGCAAAGAAGTGTGCATTTCTTGGTTACAAGCCTGGTACTAAAGGCTTTGTGTTGTTAGAAATTTCCACTCGTGACATTTTCATATCTCGTCATGTTCAATTTTATGAATTAGTTTTCCCGTTTTCTGATTCTAGCATTCCTTCTTTACCTAATTTTGTTGATTCACTTCCTTTGCCACAAGACTCTACTGCATTACCTAACATTATTTTTCCTTCTCATTCTTCTTCAAATATGCTCTATGAGCCATCTTGCTTCCCATCTCATATTGATTCTCCTCTTGCACCTTCTATAAACACTTCTGACATACATCCTAATAATACTTCTTCACCACCACCTGTTATAGACACACAACCCCTTTTAAGACATTCATTGAGAACCAAGAAACCTCCATCTTATTTGCATGATTACATCTGTTCCTTCAATACTTCAGGGCAACATCCTTCAGGTATATATCATCCCCTGTCTTCAGTTCTTTCTTATCATTCTTTATCTGATTCACATAGAAAGTTCATTTGTTCTGTTTCTACTCATACTGAACCTGCTACCTATGTTGAGGCTGTAAAGCATACTAAATGGCAGCTGGTTAATTAAGTTACATTGCCACGTAAGTCTAAACTAATTTATTGATGAAATAATATCATGTATTAGTTTATCAACACCACTTTGACACATATCAATCATATGCATTACATGTAGAGATGAAGGCAGGGGAATTATTGGAAGCCTTGGCCCCCATATGATTGTTATGTATATATAAATTTTAGTAAAACCTCCCAGAAAAGTAAAGTTTACATATAACTTCTTATAAAATTACACATGGCCTCTGAAAAAATATAATAAAGTTTGCTTATAAATCTCTTAAAAATTAGATATGGCTTCAAAAAAATAAATTTTCTATAAAAATATTTTTAAAATTACATCTGACCTGCCCCCCCCCCCCCCCCCCCAAAAAAGAAAAAAATATCTCCCTCAGCCCTTGACTTTCCTCATTCCCCCAGTTTCTCTTCTAATAATCGATAGGAAAGTACTTTAGATTGTGCTTTTTATTATACATATGTACATACATGCCCAAAGTCTAAAGTAATAACTAATAAGTACATGTCAGTGGATAGTGTAGTGAAAAACAAAGCAAAAATCTTGCTACCTTCAGAATCCATAAGCCCATCATGAATCAGCTTGGGCGTGTGAAGTTCCAAGGCAAAAAGAGCTGCTGATGTAGGGCAGATGACAGCAGCTTTGATTCCCAGCTTATGTGTAAATTCCAAGGCCCATGCCATATACATATCTGCGACTAGACATGTGATTCTATTATTTCCATGAATGTCTTGTATGAGCTTCTCAAGCTCAGAAGGCATTGTGCTTAAGATTGCCAAAATGAATTTGGCGAAGTCGTTTCTGTCGTCTCCAGGACCCAAACCATCTGGGATCGACACTAATTCTAGAGGTAATCCCGCCTCTTCTTCCGCATTCATTGCCTTCACCACTCGCTTGTGGTTGAAATCTGTGTTTACGAAGGTGATTTTGAAGCCATTTTGGGCAAGTTTATGAGAGAGGTTCATAAGAGAATTGACATGTCCTTGAGCAGGAAATGGTAAAACTAGAGCGTGGGGGTTGCTCATTCTCTGGGAGGACGGAGGTGAAGAAAATGGCTTCCTGAAGATGCTGGTTCATTGAATTCAAGTTGCAGTAAGAAGACAGGAAAACCACATGAATATTGGATCATCTAATACAGATGCGAAGCACATGATCATTCACGGTGCCGTGAAGACCACTAACGACTGATAGATAAGGAATGGGTGGCCAAGGTTTCGGATTTCGGGTTATCCACTGGGCTGTCTAAGGTTGACATCAGCACAGTAGTGAGGGGTAGCATTGGGTTTCTAGACCCGGAAACCGAGAAATCTGACGCGTACGCCGTCAGAGTGATGCTGTTTGAGGTATAGTGTGGTAGGGTAACTCTGATTCACCGGTGGCGCTAACTGATTGGGCTAGGCATTGCTTTCAAATGGGGACGCTAGATCTTATTCGTATGACCGATAAGAGACAGGTGTTGCTAAGTGTGTTGCTACGTTTAGCTGTCATGGGGACACGGTTTCTCTGCTTTTCCGAGATTCTGTTTATTTAAAGAAAAAAAAAATTTAAAAAAAAAACAAATAAATTTGAGAAATACTTAAGAGAAACTTCAAGGAAAGATGCTTTCAGAGGATCTGTTCTACTTTTCCAACAGCATTGGGTGTTTTTATTTTATAAGAGTCCATGTTAGGTGAAATTTAATTTAGATGATTCATATTTTATAATTTTTTATTTTTAGTATTAAATATTTTTTTAATTTATGATTCAAATATTTTTTATTTTTTTAATTAAAAATAAAAATAAAACTAAAACTAAAGAGACCGCGTGCGTTAGGCATGGGCCAACTTCAATTGTCCCCCAAGTACGAACATTTGGTCCATTCATGTCATCGGGTGGTTAATAAGGGACACGTGACAGATACCAGTGAAGCAGAGGAAAAAAAAAGACGGAAATCACAAGATTTAGGAGCCCGTTTACTACATAGAAAATTAGTATAAAAATTGAAATAAAAAGTAAAAAAAAATAAAAAATATTTATAATACCCTTACTTTTAATAATTAAATAATTATTATTAGAAAACATTAAATAATGATTGTAAGGATAAAATTATAATTTTCTCAAACTTTTCTTTTCACTTTTCCTTTACCATTGCATAGATACCGAACGGGCTCTAATGTTGTGTTTAGTTGGGGAAGGAGAAAAGTGGAGGGAGAAAAAAATGGAAAGAAATGCAAAAAAAAAAATTATTAAAAAATTTTTTTTTTTCCCCATGCATTTTGGATGGAGGAGAGAAAATGTTAAAAAAAAGTATTAATTTAATATAATAATAATACTGTTATTATTTTAACTTTTTGCATATATATTTTTTAAAAAATAAGAATAATAAAAGAAATAAAAACTAATTTAAGAAAATGTTTAAATAATAGGAAGAAATTATTTTTAAATAAGATAAAAAAAATTTCTCACTAAAAAATACAAATTTAAAATTAAAAAAATATTTTAAAAATATATTATTTAAATTAATTAAATTTTATTTTATAAAAAATGATCTATAAATTATTATTTTAATATCATAAATATTAATATTTATTTTAAAATTTTATAAAAATTATTTTAATATATATTAAATAATTTAAATATAATATATATAAATATAATAAATATTTTTTAATATTGCTTAAATATTATATGTAATATTTTATTATAATATTATATATACAAATATATAAATATTATATATTTAAAAATATAATATAATATAGATATATATACATAAAATAGGCAATGCATTGTGTTGAACATATATGTTTGACTAAATTTTGGTTGCAACACTATCCCACTGCAATACAATTAAATAATTTTTTAAAAATTATATATAATTTATTAATTTTAATATTAAAAAATATATTATTATTTTGTAACATATAATAATTAATTTTATAATAAACTTAATTGTAACATTAATTTTTTAATTAATTAATTAAAATGTTAAAAAATTTTGTTATATATATATATATATATTAATCTTATATCTTCCGACTAACTAGCATTCTGATATATATATGCCCGATTAGCATTTGGTTGGACGCGTCTGACCGTAAAGCAGTTGGACACTCTTTTTTTCTTAATTTATATATAACACTTTTTTAATTATATATATAATTTATTGATTTTAATATTAAAAATTATTATTTTGAAAAATATATTTATTATTAATTAATTTTGTAATAAAATTAATAAATAATAATTATAACATTAATTAATTAAAATATTAAAAAATTTTGTTAAATATATACTTTTTTATTCATTCTTGCAACCACATGCGTATTTTCTCCTCCAAATCTCTCTATATTCAAGGAGAAAAAAAATTGATGGGACCTGCCGTACTTTTCTCCTTATTTTTTCTTTTCTTCCCAATTTTCTCTCTGAGCCAAACAGGAGAAAATTTCGTTTTCCTCTCCCTCCTTTATCTTCTCTTCACTTTTCTCTCAATCCAAATGCACTGTAAGAGATATTGTTTTACACAAAAGCAGAGGTAAAGAGGTAAATAAGCTTTTTGATTCATTTCCATTTTTCAAGAAAAAGTAACATGTTTAATCTATCTATATAAAATTTTTTTACTTCAAATCTTATAGATTTGGGAAAGTTGAACTCATATGATCGACATTCCCTTTTTTATTTTCTTTTATAAAATTATAATTTAAATTATATTTTTTATTCTAACATTTTTTTAAAAGTTTAAAAAAATAATGTTTTTATAACTTTAGTTAATAAGTCATAGAAATAGAGAAAAAAATTAAAAAGTTTAATTTTATAAATTTTATGTACTAAATACATGATGTGTAGGAAAATATAAAATAAATTTTTGATATAATACGATAGATAAAATATAACACAATAAATATAAATACACAATTAAATGGTAACATAGTTATTTTGTTAGGTAAATAATTATTTATAAAAAATATGTAATTTAAAAAATGGTTAGAGTTTTGTGAAATTAAAAAAATTGTTGGTGTAAATAGAAAAAATCTTAAAAATTTAAAATTTCTCAACAAATGATAATAAAAGATGATGGAATTAAAAAATAATTATGTGAAAAAAATAAAAGGAGAAAATAATTACATATTTTTAATTTAAAAATAGTTAAGTATTTTTAAAATTATTTTAATAAAAAAGATAAAAAATTGACTAGCATATTTTCTTTTATTATTTTTAAAATTTCTTATTCTGTTGTGGATTTACAACTTTCATAAAATAATCAAAAATTGTCTGGCATATTTTATCCTATTATTTTTTTGAAAGCTTTATTTTTGTTTTATTAAAATAATTTTTAAAATACTTTACTATTTTTTAATTAAAAATATGTAGTAATTTTCTCTTTTTATTTTTCTTCACATAATTATTTTTTAATTCCAACATCTTTTATTATTATTTGTTAAAAAATTTTAAATTTTAAAGATTTGGTACATTTACACCAATAGTGTTTTTAATTTCACAAAATTTTAACCATTTTTTAAATTAAATACTTTTTATAAATAATTATTTACTAAACAAAATAACTATGTTACCATTTAATTGTATATTTATATTTATTGTGTTGCATTTTATTGATTGTATCATATTCAAAATTTATTTTTTATTTCTCTACAACATGTATTTAGTACATAAAATTTATAAAATTAAAAATTTTTTAAATTTTTTCTCTATTTCTATGACTAATTAACTAAAGGGTATAAAAACATAATTTTTTTAACTTCTAAAAAAAATAGGGTAAAAAATATAATTTAAATCATAAAAGGATTTTTCTATCACTTTGATTCTTTATAGGAATCTTTATGTATGAAATTAATTAAAACCTATTCTAAAATACTTTATCATAAAAGGGCTTTTCTATCACTTTGATTCTTTAGAATTTGGATATATATATTTTTTTGGGGTAAACTTAAAGAAAGATAGCCACAATATAATGCTAAAAGCTATATTTTATAAGGTGAGTCTAATAATTTGTGTTACCTTTTTTCTAACTACAGAAAAAATTTAAAAGCAAGAAATTTTGATGATGTAAACTTTGATTTTAATTTTTTAGATAAGTATCTATATTTTATCTTTTATATTGCAAAGCTTTTTATTTAACAAAGGTTTTATTTTATTATTTTGTTGTCTAAGAAAACCAAATAATGAAGTTAAGCATGGAGTTATGAATGAATTTGTTGTTTTCTAATTATTTAAGCTGGATTAGTTAAAAATGTAAGTGAAAACCTTAAGTTTGCTAGATTTATAGTGAAATGTGTAATAACCAGAATTTCTAAAAAAATTTTAAATCTGTTCGCTATAGTTCAGCTATAACAAATGTACCAGTTTGCTATAACGAGAATCCACTTAACTATAGCAAATGTATCAGTTTGCTATAGTGAGAATGCTTCTAGTTATAGTGAGTTCAGGTGTCCTATACAAAAACCAGGGAGTTCCTCGCAATAACACGCGCTATAACGAGAATAGAGGCTTGGGACTGATACGTGCTTGCCGTAGCAAGGGTTATTCTTCGCTATAGCGAGGGTTAGTATGAAAAAGCGTGAAAAAAGAAAATTTTGCTTCTTAAAAGATCCAAATTTTTCTCTCTCCCTCTAATCGACTTATGCTTTGTTCAAAAGTAGAGAAAAGGGCTAGAGAGAGAGAGAAAAACCAAGAGAAGCTAAGAAAAAGGGAGAACATCAAGGAAAAAGGTGAGAAGATTGTAAGAATTCATGGTTTCTTCCTTTAGAAAATCAATTCCTTTCTCTTTGCTCTCTCTTTCCATAGTTTTGGGTACTCATGTGGTTCTATTTTGGGCTAAATTCAGAGATAGAAGTGTAAGGATTTGAGGAGAAGATTTAAACAAAGGAAGAGCCTCTTGGAAAGGGCTTGATTTAAAGTAACTTCTTTCCATTTTGTTGCATCTTCTCCCCTTGCTTTTTCTTAAATATGTTGGCCAAGGATAGAAACATGAGAGGAAGAAAGTTATAACCTAGAATAAGTATGAGACCCTTAAATTAGAGTGTGGAAAGCTAGGAAATGCAAAGGAATTAGAAGAAGAACTAGTGAAATTAAAGACGAAGAAACTAGGGATTCTTAAATGCCTTGTAGAGTTGCCTTGATGTAAGAACCCCCTAACCTTGTGAGTATTTATTTAAGTTATAAGAGAGTAATTGCATACTATTTGTTGTGTCTAGACTCAAGAGATCAAGCTCCATCTAGTTGTGATTATAAAACTGAGAAGGGAGAAGAGAAGTTGAAAGGGAAGGCTTGTGTTGGCTTGTAAGGTAGCTCTTCACTCTTTCTTAATGCATTCTTGGATATATGGTAGTCATTGTATGCTTGTGTGTGCACTTGTATTGTGAAATATGCCATTTAATGTTGCCTTGATGCATTGGTACTAATTTGCTTATATTTTGGGTTGTAAAAATTGCTCTTAAAGGGTGAGCTAGTGCTGAAAATCCCTTGTGATAGGTGAGGTGGAGCCAAAAGTCCCTAGAAATGGGTGGGACAAGGCCAAAAGTCTCATAGATGGCCATTTCTTGACACTTTTGCACAATTATACATAGTTTGTTGTATAAGAAAGCCAAAGTGTTAATGTATACATATTTTTTTTAAGATGTAAATATATAAGTAAGTGTAAAAGTATGTATAAATGATGTGTGAATCATGTATAGAGCCAAAGCAATAGAAATATGAGATTTGGCCCCTTGGTAGCTTGTATGTAGTATTGTATTCGTTTGTATCGCATAGTAAGTTGAGATGTGTGATGGTTTAGACTACTTGGACAACTGATACATGTTGTGTTTATGCTTTAAAACTTGTCTAAGAAGTGCTAGAACATGTAGGAGACCATTTACCCCCATTTTCAACCATATATGGGGTCAAATTTGCCAAATTTGTGAATTATGTCAAGATATGAGCAAATGAGCTCTTATTAATATGAAATTTGGCATGCATCTAAAGCTTGCTAAGAGCATTTTGGGAAGCTAAAGTACATAATATTTGGAGTTCTAGGGAATATTTAGTGAACTTTTGAATTTAGAGAATTTTCTAATTTTGGTCATTGCCGCTATTACCACTAGTCTGAAATGAAATTGTATCATTCATAGACCAAATGTTGTCTGATTGTTATGATGGGCATAAACTAGACATCCACAGTGACCTATACCTACTAGAATCACTTCAATTGGATGTCTGTAGAGGGAGAAATAATTTTTTGAAGTTCTATGTCAGCGTCAGAGATGCCAGCCAACCTTTGTTACTATTCTATTAGATTTTGAGGTCCAAAAGCTACTAAAATGATCCATACTTATTTTTTTTTCCTTTAGTTAACATTTGTAGCTTTCCAAATTAGTATAGTTTTCCTAAATTGGATTTTTGTGGAATTAGTTATGAATTTTTGAAGTTTATGATAGCAAACTGTATCAGTACCAAGGATAGTTGGACCTTTGTGTCTTTTTCGATGTCAAACATGGTTCAGGGCTATATTCATATCCTAAAATTATTTTTACTATGAAGTTAACATCTAGAGATTTCTAGAAAGCCATGGTTTGCTTGATTCCCTTTTTTCTATAATTAGTTATGATTTTTCAAAGTTGGAGCCAAAAATCCAATTTTTGGACCCGTTTGAGAAATTGCGTTTTTCTAGTTTTTGGCTTTATATCCGTGGTTAATGGATTGTTTTATATTATGTATGAGTTGTGTGAATCGATTTTAAATAAAGAATGTGATTGATAGGTTCATGCCACAGGGCAAAGTATGACGGTTTAAACCCTCAACATATAGCATTAAAATACCATGATTTTACTCTTTTCTTTGGAATTTCATGGAATTAAGTTCAAGTGTAGATTAGTTGAGGTTAACACATTATAGTGTTACAAAATGTCTTGATATAATTAGGTTTTTCTAAAGTTACAATCATACTCTCTCAAAAATAATTTTTGCAAATTTAAAGCCCCTGAATATAATTTTTCTAAAATTTAAAGTTAACTCCACTATTAACGGAATACATGTTGAAATTATTTACCTAAACAAATTTATGGATATCAATGAAAAGTACACATATCGATATACAAAGCATCAAACTAATAGATGCTTATTAGTGATAGGCTAGACATCTAATGAACATTTTGGACGTTAGTTATGACATATATGTTATAAAACTAATGGAAGATTAAGTTAGATCATACCAAACATGATGTTTAAATCTATAATTACTCTAGAGATTATGGAGTAGATGGTGGCATAGATAAAAAGGATAGGATACAACTATCAATTTCTAAATAGGTTCAAAAGGTAGATCAAATTTACATCATGTCATAAAACATCACCCTAAATAGTATAAATAGAACAATTAACAATAAGTGGGTTGTAAGTCGGGTTCGTATTCCCTGAATGGCTTATAACATCCCACTTATTACAGACTATCTATAATTTATCAAGAAAACCAATCTATTTACATTGTGATTGTTACTAAATTAATTATTATGATATTAAAAGAATATAATTTATTAATTAGTCTAATAATTAATTAATGCTAATCTATAATAATAAAATAAATCAATATTTCTAACAATCTTCCACTTGAATAACATTAATCAATTTTTTCTCATTTTGGAGGTTAATACTATTACTTGTCAAAAGTATGTCATCAACATACAACACAAGAATAATAAAGTTTCCTCGATCAATCTTTTGAAAGATACATTGGTTTATAGAGTTTTCAATAAAACCAAAAGATGTATCAAATTTCAAATACCATTACTTAGAAGCCTATTTCAACCCATAGAAGATCTCTTCAATTTGCACACTAAGTACTCTTTTCTAGTTTCCATAAAACATTTGATTGAACCATATAAACATTTTTAGATAGACTTTCATTTAAAAAGACAGCTTTAACATCCATCTGGCAAAGTTCTAAATCAAAATGAGCAATAAAAAGCCATAACAATTCTAAAGGAATCTTTAATAAATACTAGTGAGAAGGTTTTTGTATAGTCAATATCCTCTCTCTGATTATAACCCTTAGCAACTAGTCTACCTTTATATCTTTCAATTTTACTTATAGCCATATGCTTGTTCTTGAAGATCAACTTATAGCCAATGTCTTTACAACCAATAGGTAAATTATTAAGTTCCTAAACATGATTTTGATCCATAAAAGACAACTTATCTCTCATAGTCTTTAACCATTTGGTTCAGTTAGAACTTGATATAACTTCCTAATAAGAAAACAGATCTAAAATATCATTCACATCAAATTCATGTTCTTACAAGTAGATCATGAAATCATTCAAAATTACATGTCTATATACCTTTCACAACTGCCTTAGTGAAATAGGACTATCCATTATGTTTGGTACCTCTACATCAGCAATAGATGGTTCATCATGATCATCAGCAAGATTTTAATATCTCCTTCAATAAAGGCAATACAAGTATATGCATAATATTATTCTTGTAACACCATAATATATTAACTCCATCTAGCCTCCCTCTGGGCTCGATTCTATATGATTTCCAAAGAACCAGTACAAACCGTGGCATTTTCATACTATAAAACGGGATTTCAAATACTCATCTTTTGCCCTGTGGGTCCTGTGAACCCATCATTCACATTTTCTACTCAAAATTCATTTATACAACTCATACATAGCATAAAACAAGCCATAAGCCACGGGAATGGAGCCAAAAACAAAAAAAAAATGCAATTTCTCACATGGGCCCAAAAGTCAAATTTTTAGCTCTAACTTTGAAAAATCATAACTAATTATAAAAAAATGGAAACTTACCAAACCATAGCTTTTTGGAAAGCTCTAAATGTTAAATTTACACTAAAAATAATTCCCAACTATAATATCAGCGATTGGAACATGTTTGACATCGAAAATGGGACAGAGGTCCAGCTTTTCCTGTTTCTGGCGCAGCTTACTATCATGAACTTCGAAAATTCATAACTAAATCAAAAAAAATCTAATCTGGGAAAACTACACCAATTTGGAAATATACAGATGTCAAATAGATGAAAAAAATAAGTTCAGATCAGTTCAGCAGCCATTAGATCTCAAAAACTGATGGAACAGTAACGAAGGTCAGGTGGCTCTCCTGATGCTGATACAGAACTTCAGACGGTTCATTCTCTCTCTACAGACCTCCGATTGAGGTGATTCTAGTTCATATAGGTCACTATGGGTGTTTGGTTTATGCATATAAAATTTAAAAATAATTGGACACCGTTTGGTCTATGAATGACACAGAATCATTTTTGGACCTATGGTAACAGTGCATAGACCAAACCATTAAAATTTCTAAACTTCAAAAATTCGCCAAATATTCCCTAGGCCTCCAAATATTATCCACTTTAGCTTCCCAAGAAGCTCTCTACAAACTCTAGAGGCATGCAAAATTTCATGGCAAGAAGAGCTCATCTGGTCATACTTTGATGTAGCTCAGAAATTTGGCAGTTTTGGCACCCAAAACGGTCCAAAGTGGGTCCAAATGGCCTCCTACATGTTCTAGCAACTCATGGACAAGTTTAAAAGCATGAAAATAATCTATATAACATGTCCAAGTGGTCCAAATCATCATACATTCCAAACTCACTATGCTACGGGCCAAAATACACTATCACATGCAAGCCACAAAAAGGGCAAAACTCACATTTGCATTACTTTGGCTATCTACATAGTTTATATGTAACACCCCGAAATTAATTAAGGTGTTAATCATGGATTAAGGTTAATTAAGGATAATTAATAAAGGATAATTGGGCAAGTTAGTGAATAAGTATTTTAGATAGATAAATTATTTATATGGGTTTGAGAATTAATTGGAATAGAAACTTCATTAGGGCCCAAATTAATGAATCATGATGAGAGGTTGATGGAGGCCCAATGCATTAGAGGTGGACCCAAACTAATTTAATGAGATAGAGGCCCAAAATTTATCTTGTATAGGCCCAATTAAGTGGCCCAATTATCCTTGTGCAGACCCAAGCCCTTGAGCCCTTCAAATTAGGCCTAAATCTCATTAAACTTCAACAACCCAATGTGTGAAAACTGGCCCAAAAGAATTCTGTAGCCCAACAAGTGAAAACTGGCCCAATAAGCAAAATCTGAAACCCAATTAGGTTGGACTTGGAGCAATCCATAACCCAGCCTTTTGACCCAACTTAAATCCAACTAAACCCTAATGCTTCAGCCACATCTTCATTTTTCTGAAACTCAAGAGGCAAATTCGGAGGTTGAGAAGGAGGCTAGGGTTTGGGGTAAGATTTCTGCATTTTCTCATACTTAGAGCAAGATTTGGCCAAGGTAATAGTTATACAACTTAATCCCCTCATTTTTCTCTTTAATTTGGTCCGATTAGTTTTTCATTTGGAGAGATTTCATTATACCCAAAATCTGAAAAGTGAGTGTTTAGGGGTTTTCTTGATGAAATTCGTAGGTTGAGGTTGGGGCTGGTATTTGGTGACTTTAAACCCCCCATTTTGATGCTTTCCTTGTTGGTTTGAGACCCCCATAGCTGATTTATATTATGGGTACTAATTTTATACGAATTTGCTTAGGATTTTGGGTGAAACATTGAGAATTCTGGTGGGAGACACTTGAATCCGAATTTGGGATTTGTGGTGGCTGTTGCGAATTTGTCTACAAGTGAGGTAACTGGGGTTTACGTTAATTCCATGCATATGTCAGTTTAAATTTCATACTTGCTGTATGTGAATGATTTGAAATGTTGAATAAATTGAAATGTTAGATGAATTGGTTGGCTATCTGTTGTATTATGATTGGACCTTGTGAGTCCATGGTGGAGCTGTGGTGCGGCTGCCACCCGTGCATGTGCTACGATCGAGCACCGGGTTATGATCAAACCCCAGATGCACTGAGCCCTGGTTGTGCTCAATGGGGAGTAGGTGCCGTGGACGGGCCTCTCCCAATGTTAATGGCCTTTAACATGTGATAATATGATTGCTAGTATGGGATAGTAATTATGATAGCCTAATTATTTCATTTTGCTGAGATGACTGATATAAATCTGAATGATGATTTTGATTCTTGCTTATATGTTAATTAAACTGGATTATATGATAGAATTGTCTTGGCTACTGAGATTTATATCTCACCCCGTGTTATGGGATTACCATTTCAGGTGAAGGTTCTTCGGGTAAGGATAAGGGTAAGCAAGTGGATGAACATCCATGAGTTGAGGCCCGGTGTGGGGAAGCTACACTTGGTCTGAGTAGAATAGGATAGATGCTAATTTTTGTTAACCTTTGTATAGCATCATCATGTATCTGTATTGCCAAGTGTAGAAGTCTGTATTTTGAGAATGTAATGTGTATCCATGAAGGAGTAGACCTTACTTTAAATTAGAGATTGAGGTATGGATTATGTTATCTGAATGAGCCTTGTGGAATTCATATCATTATTGTATTATGAATTGCGAATGTATGGAACCTCTAATGGAAAAATGTATCAAATGTTAAATGTCAATGGTGTATGAATTTTTGCGGCTATTATCCCATGAACTTGCTGATATAGGGTAGTTGGAGGAGTGGAAATTTACATTTTTAGAATTGAGTTGGTCTTGGTGGAATAGCTGGATGAATGAGGTCCATAACTACCCTTAGAGTTGCATAAATTAAGGTAGAATGACCCTAGGATGTTAAGGAAGGGAGAGTGGAGAGTGAGAGGCAAAAATTTTAGAGTTATAGGGTCAGAAGAAGTTTAGCCGCGGCTAAAATATGGTTGGCCACGGCCAATAGTGGCGAAGTTGCCCAGGGAGAGTTCCAGAGAGGAATTCGCCGCGGCGAAATGTTAATTGGCCACAGCGAAATTTGAGAGGTCAAACTAGGAGTCATCCAGAGGGGAATTCGCCGTGGCGAATTAGGGAATTGGCCGTGGCGAACTTTTAATAAAATACCCCCGGCATTCCAGAGAGGAATTGGCTGCGGTGAAAGGTGGAATTGGCCGCGGCCAATTTCGAGAGGCGAGCGAGGAAGTTCCAGGAGGCTTCTTCGCCGCGGCGCCATGTAGGTTGGCCGCGGCGAAGGTCCAACTCGTCGCGGCGAATAGTAATTTGGCCGCGGCTAACTTGCTAAAGCACCTATATTACTTAGAAAACCCTAGTTTTTCATATGTTAATCATAGGGAATGACCTAGAATCGTTAGGATGAGCTATACTTGATGAGTAATGGAATCCAAAGCTTATAAATGGATGTTTAATTCCCTTATGAACATAAGTGTATGAAATTGTATGATTGATGACTCTAATCACATTAAGGTTTAAATTTTTCCATATTTTCATGTCCTATAATGATTAATCACGTGTTTAACCTTAATTATGATGATAAGAAATTAGGGTCGTCACATTATATATCATGTTTCCTTACATTTACACTTGTTACAACATTTACATCTCAAAAATAGAAGGTTCATATTCATTTTTGGCACCTCTTTACATCAAAAGAGTCAAAACAACTAAAATTCATCTAACATTCTCCTAGGCTCCTTGGTGTGCACTTGATTCTCCTTGAGCTCCACCTAGCATGTTAAGTTGGGAGGGGAAGAGGTGAGATTCATGGAATCTCAGTAGCTTATGCACTCATTCAAGGAAGCAATTAAGGCATATAACAAGTCAAAGCATATAAATAAGCTTCCAACCATTTACAATCATACAATACATGTTGTACATGCCATGGAAATCACAACAATGCCACAAGTAAGCTCTAGGGACTTTTGGTATAGCCTCACCCGAGTTTAGGGACTTTTGGATAGCCTTACCCGAGTTTAGGGACTTTTAACTTGGCCTCACTCAGTTATGAGACTTGGCCTTGTCTCACCCATCTCAAGGGACTTTCGGCTCTACCTCACCCATCTCAAGGGACTTTCGGCACTACCTCACCTGAGCAATTCTCACAATCCAACATATAAGCACATTGGTGCCAATTCATCAAAGCAATAACATATAGCATATCTCACACAATAGCATGTACACCAGCATACAATGACCATTACATCCAAGAATGCAATAAGAAAGAGTGGAGAGAGAGCTACCTTATAAGTCAACACAAGCTTTTCCTTTCAATTCCTCTTCTCCCTTCTTGGTTTCACACTCACACCTTGATGGAGGTGCTTCTCTTGAGCCTAGACACAACAAAAGCATAAATTACTCTCTCACAACTTAACATCTCTTAGGAGTTCTTCAGAGCAAACCTTGCCAACATATAAGAACCTAAGGTTCTCTCTCTCTCTATAATGTCACCAGCTCTTCCTCTCTCTCAAGCTCTCATGGTAGTAGAATCATCATATTCAAGGAAAACAAAGAAGTTCAAGAGTGTTTTCCACTTTCCCTCTTCTAACCCATGCCTAAAATCCAACTAATTTCACAAGTAAAACCATAGGAAGAGAGGGCAAAGAGAGGGGATCAAGGTTCTAAGAAGAAAAGAGAGAAGCTTGCTTACCTTTCCTTTGTTCTTCCTCCTTCTCTTGGTCTCTCTCATTCTCCACGCCTCTTTTCTCTCCTTGGGTCGAAGTTTAGGACAAATAAGAGAGAAAGAATGAGTTGGGGCATTTAAAGAAGTCAATTTCTTGCTTTTCACTCTTTTCCAGACTGACCCTCGCTATGGCAAAAATTAACCATCGCTACGGCAAGCTCGTATCAGTTACCTTCGCTATGGCGAGGTTTAACCTTTCCTGGCGAGGTTTAACCTTCGCTATGGCGAGCACGTATCAGTTCCAGACCTCTACTTTCGCTATGGCGCGCGCTACGGCGAGCAACCCCCTGGTTTTTGTATGGAATGCCCACACTCGCTATAGCTAGAAGCATTTTTGCTATAGCGAACAGCTATTCTCGCTATAACTAGACCATTTCTTGCTATAGCAAACATGTACCTTCGCTATAGCTAAGCCTTTTCTCGCTATTGCGAGAAGACTTGGAAAAATTTCTAGATTTCGAAAATTTTCAGCTTTCTTCTTTCTTTTCGTTTTCTTTTTCCGGTTGTTACAATTCTCCTCTTGAAGATCAATAACACAAAGTTCCAAACTCCCTATCCAAGTTATCCTTAAAATAAATTTCTTGATCTAATTCAATGACTTTGGTAAAATGAGTAGAACAATAAAATCTACTACATCTAGAGTCTATACAATGATCAATGAAAAAGTACTTATAGGTTTCACATCTAATTTCTTGAGTTAGGGATTATATGGTCTTACCTCACTTTGCAACCCCATACATGAAAATGCCTCAAACTAGGCTTCTTATCAAACATTAATTCATATGGAGACTTAAGAATAGTCTTACTTAAAACTTGGTTAAGTATGTATATAACTGTCTTTAAGCATCACACCATAGAAACTTAAGCAATGAGGAATAACTGAGCATACATCTCATCATATCTATCAAGGTATGATTTCACCTTTCCACAACCCCTTTCTACTGAAAGGTGCTAAGCATGGTGTACTGCACCTCAATATTACACTCTTTTAGGAACAATGCAAATAGGCTTCGATTTTTGCCTATTTAAGTGTATTTACCATAATATTCACCATCCTTGTCAGATATGACACAATTAATGCATTTCCTAGTTTTCAATTTAACCACAACCCTAAAAGCTTTAAAAGCATTTAAGGAATCTGATTTCTCATGTAAGAGATCAATCCTCCTATATCTAAAAAAGTCATCAATAAAGGTAATATAATATTTGAAACCATCCAAAGCAACAAGAGTGATGGATACAAGAATATCTATATGAATTAAACTTAAAATATCTCAGTTCTTATTTTTCCCTTTATTCCTAGCTTTAATAGGGAATTTTCCCTTAATGCAATCAACACAAAAACCAAAATAAAAAAAGTCAAGCTTGTGTAAAAATATTCTACTTAACAATTATTTTTAATCTATCTCTAGAAATGTGACTCAATCATTTATGCTACAACATGGAAGAGTTTTCATTAAGTCTACTCATTTGCTACCAATGACAACATTAGCAATAGATTTACTAGGTTGATCAAAAGGGCAAAATTTAAAAAATATAAACCATCAAATAAAACAACAGAACCAAAATAATTGAATTAAAGTAGATAATAATATTTTCATTTCCCTGCCAAAAAGAAAAAAAAATTAGTCTAATACAGAAGTAGAGATCAAGTTCTTCTTTGAAGATGGTATATAAAATAGTATTATTCAATTTCAAAACATATCTAGAGTCTAAACATAAAATGATTGTTCCTATCAGGTGCATTACTATAACTCTATTAATATTGACAACAATCCTTTCTTTCTCACTTAGCTTCGTCCCATTTTTAAACCCTTGCCATGAATTTGTAACATGAGTAGTAGCATCAAAATCCAACCACCAAGAATGAGAAAGAATGTCAACAATATTAGATTCAAAACAAACTAGAGCTAGGGGTTAAATAAAGTACCTTACTTTTTATGCTTGTTTTTAAGAATGTAACAATCAATTATCCTATGTCCTAGCTTCTTATAATAATTCCACTTTCCCTTAAAGGTCTTTTTCCTTGGTCACAGATTGTTATCATACTTGCCATTTTTCTTACCTCCTTTTTTGGTATCATACTGGAATTTAGGATTTGTTTTCCTTTTTGGTAATTAACATTTATTTTGTTGTTGGGTGTATGCGAAAGAAAATTCATAGCAAGAGCAAAAGTGTTATGCCCTTTTAAAGATTCTTCCTCTTGACAAATAATGGTTATTAATTGATTAATCATCCATTCACTTTGTTGGATATTATACAAAGTCTTTAGTAATTAAAACTCTAGTAGAAGAGACTCCAAAATACACAAGGAAAGAAAACTATCCTTAACTTCAATGCCAAATGACTTTAGCTTGTTACTATATTAGACAAGTTTCATAATGTGTTCTTTGACACCAGACACACTGTCATAATGGGTGTTTTCCAATAAGGAAGGGTAATGACTTTTTTTAGCCTTATCGAATCTCTTAAACTTCTCGTCGATTGCCTTCATCAACTCCATTGTAGTCTCTTTTTCAAGAATCCCTCCTCTAATGGTTTTGTCAATTGTATAGTTTATGACCATCAGACAAACTCTACTAAAGTCATGCCATTTCTCATAGAAAGCCTTTTCTATCACAGTAGAATTGCTATTTAAAGTAGTAGGTGCTTCACACCTCATGGCTAGGTCCAAGTGTTCAATTGCTAGATACATGTCCAGAGACTATTCCCAATTGTCAAATTTTATCCCTTTTAAAGATTGATAGTTGATAATTGCATTGGCACAGAAGCTGGAATAACAATATGATGAAACATGAATTATGTGTGCAACATAATTGTAAACAAAAGTTTCCTTTAAGACCATTTATTTCAATTACAAGAATAAGAGCTGTTGTTTACTATGATCTTGCCAAAGGGTCTTGGATCACTAATAAATCAAGAAATCACAATCACACCTCATGAAGGACTCACAATAATGAATGTCTCTAATATCTTCACATCGATAAGATGCAAGAAATATTAAGACATTAATTAAAATAAATTAACATATATTAAGGAAATTTCAAATTACATTGACAATGGTATCCCAATAGAGCACGCTTGCTATCAATGTAGTTTTCCTAAAAAAAATTGCTATAAATGAAACATAAATATACGAATCTGTATATTTATTAATTGAAACAAAATAATAAACAAAATTTACCAAAAACACTCCTATAATTGGCCCTACAATAGGTTAGCCTGCAATTACAAAATGTCAATATATATACATATAAAAAAAATTTCCATAAACAAGTGTTTAAAATTTCACATATTGGGTTTAGGAATTAATTGCAACACAATATTATACATAAAAGTGCATAATGGACTCAAAAAAAAAAAATTGCATGATATACCAAAACTCATCATACTTGAGAGTTTGCAATATATGTCATGTAAAAATATATGTACATTATGTAAAACAAATTTTCACCCTAAAATTTCAAGAGTAGGCTGCCCAAATGCAGTGTGAAATTTTATGGAAATTAAAATTAATATTTCTTGGTGTAAAAAAAAAAAGAAAAATATTCATTAGATTAAAAAAAAATATTTTGTGCACATAGCTCAAATTAGGCTAAAACTGGGCCTAAATCGTGGGCCCATTGGCTAGAGGGCACGTGTAGGCCTTGCATTGAAGGTGTATTGCTTTCTTCAACCATATAAAGATCAACTATGCATGGTAATGGCAAAATCTACTATAGGAGAGAACATCGAACTTCAAGTATGCATTTCTAATGCAGGAAAACAAAATGACCATAATGCATCAAACAGTAAATTAAAACCAATAATTAAGAAAAAAATCACAAAACATCAAGAAAATCATAAAGCCTAAAATGTATCTTTGAAAAAAAATTCCCTTCTATTCCACTAATGACTCAATAAGTCTTAACTAGTCCAAAAGTATTGTTGGCTCAAGAACAATTACTCTTATACAAAGAATCAAATCAAAAAAAAATTCTAAAAGAATCAAATTAAAAAAAAAACTCTAACTATTATAATGAGAACACGATGCATTTGTACTTTTCTATGGTTTTTTTTTTTTGGGCTTTATTTATCTGAATTGATGTGTAGCATAAAGCAACCTAACAATTCCAAGACATCTATAGATATTTATATATGAAAAATTTTACATAAGGAAAATTACAATGAACATAGATTCAAGGGTACTAAGTTCGAAAACTTCTATCTTAGATCCAATGCTACACATATTTAAGAAATTCAAATATGGAATATAGTGAATTAAATTTAGCAAAGGAAGAATAAAATCTAGATCCATGATTCTATCTCATATATGTGTGTAAGAAATTTTAGAACCAAAAAAAAAATGCAATGTATAGCAACCTAGGCTATACCAATTGTTATAAAAATAATAGGAGATTAAGTTAGATCATAGCAAACATGATGTTTGAATCCTTAATTACTCTAGAGATCGTGTAATAGATGGTAGCAACAGACAAAAAGGATAGGATACAACTTACAATTTCCAAGACGATTTAGAGGGTAGATCAAAATTGCATCATATCATAAAACTTAAATAGCATAAATAGGGTAACTAACTCTAAATAGGCTATAAGTTGGGTTTTATTCCCTAAATGGGCTTATGGATAACTCACTTATTATAAACAATTCATAATTTACCAAAAAAGCTAATCCATTTATGTAATAGTTGTTGTCAAATTAATTATTATAATATTAATAAAATGTAATATATTAATTAGTATAATAATTAATTAATGTTAATATATAATAATAAAATAAATTAATATTTCCAACAATATAATGATATCCAATAGAATTCTTACAATACATACCTCTACTTTAAGATATTGATACTTTGTAGTTCTATATACAATAAACAACATTGCTCTACAGAGAATTGCCATCAAAGGCAACTATTTTAATTGGAAACTTGATTCTCTTTGCTGTAAAAAATATTCATTTAGAAATAGTAAAGTTACGAACATGCATTTTTCATTAGGAATCTCTCTATATGTAGAATCCAAATTTTTAATTTGAAATTGTCCTTTAAATTTAAAATGTTTCAAGACAAATGGACACCATAAGACAAGCTACTCTTATTTCTAGTCACTACCTCTATGTTTTAATTGGCTTGACAAAAAACTAAATCTCTTATTCAATCTTCATTACAAACTGCTATAATAGAGTGTCAGAAGCTAACTCAAGCAAAAGTCAAACATATTTAATATTCCAAATGAATTAACAAATATGGATGAGGAATACACAAATTGTTTAACAAAGCATCAATTAGTGTATGTTACTAATGCTTTAGGTATGAATGGATTAATTAACTTACTGTCTTGAACAAAAACAACTTAACAATTGCAAAAGTGTATAAACACTATACACGAGTGATCTGTTTGTCTAGTAACTAGGTCCTGAGGAAGAAGATGTACTATGTAAAGTAATGAACATCAATAAGTGTTTTTTAATTTAATTGTAAGTGAGGGAGGATGTAACAAAAAAAGGTGAAAGAGGAATGATTATTTGGACAATAAAATGTGTGGAATGCACATAACAACAATATAATGGTGGAAAAAAAAATCTAAATATGGAATTATAAAAGTTCATTATTTTTGACAGCATTATTGTCTAATGTAAATCTCATATGTTTAAGTAATTTTCTTGAGAAGAAATGTTTATATAACATTAAATAATTTTTTGTCCATGCCATGGAGAAATATTAGGTATGGAAAGGGAAAGAAAATGAAAAAAAAGTGAATAAAATATATGAAAAATAACTCTCGTAACCTTACTTTAAAGAAGTAATAAAAAAGGTATACACTATTGAGTAATGATAACAAAAGCATAATAGATATTGCAAAAAATATTACATGTCTTTTCCTTTTCATTCTTCTAACCAAACATAGCCTTAACCATGTGATGTTTGTTTTAAAGGAGGAAATGCAATATATGTCATGTTTAGATGCTTTATAATAGCATTGCATATAATATTACATCAATTAATGTGAAAATTCATCAAAAATATGCAAGCAATAAGACTTTGCAATAATTTTAGGTCTTCGTAAACTTGAATATGTCTAAAAAAAAGGCCAGAGGGAGGAACATGGAAATTAGGTTTGAGAAGTAGTCCTAACTAATTTTGATGAGTTGTAAATCGGAAACAATTTTGTCAAGTATCAAATTACTGACTAATTGTACCATCCAATACATGTCTAAGGGATTTCTTTTTCTTGATAAAAGAAAGAAATATTAGTAACATAATTTACAAGAACAAAATTTGCTTTTGCAAGAGACAATTGTTTTGGGAGAATTCATGAAACAAAGTAAATAACCTATCTCTATCTTGCCAAGGAATGTAACAGTAGTGCTACTAGTCTTGAATTAATGTAGCATCTATCTAGAGATCTACCAATATGAATTATAGGCAAACTATCATGATTAATAAAAAAAAAGTAAGGGATTTTAGAACCCTGTAAGGCTAAAAGCCATAAATCCATAAATATTTTTAGGATATATGAAATTCAATTCATTGCACTCTTAACATTAAAGGCTAGAAGACATGATGAGATGCTTTTAGAAATGTCACTACCTCAAATGTGACACTTTTCCATAAGTTGCTAACATTTTTATTCTCCTGAGTATCCTTTGTAAGAATAAGCCTATAGTCTTGAGGTGCAAAAGTGCAATGATCTTTACCATAATCCTAAAATTTGATCCTTGTATCTCTTCTTTTCTTTCTACATGTACTTGTATGGGGAGAAGTACATCTATAATTTTAATTTACAATTTTTGTCATGACTGTAATAACCAAAATTCTTGAAAATTTTTTAAATCTGCTGGCTATAGCTAGGACCCCTATTAGCTACAGCGAATGTACCTGTTCGTTATAGCGAGTTTCTAGCTAGCTATAGCGAATATACCGATTTGCTATAGCAAGAATGCATTTAGCTATAGCGAGTTCGGGCGTCCCATACAAAAACCAGGAGGTTTCTTGCAATAGTGCTGGGACTGATACATGCTCGCCATAGTGAGGGTTATTTTCTGCTATAGTGAATGTCAATTTGAAAGAAGTGTGAAAAAGTAGATTTTTGTTTCTTAAAGACCCTAGAATCCCTCTTTTCTTCTAATCGATTTATGCTTTGTCCAAAATAAAGAAAAGGGCTAGAGAGAGAGAAAGACCAAGAGAAGCCAAGAAAGAAGGGAGAAACATCAAGGAAAAGATGAGAGAAACTTAAGATTTTCATAACTTTCCTTCTTAGAATTTTGTTCTTCTCTCTTTGCCCTCTCTTTTTATGGTTTTAGTTATTAAATTAGTTTTGTTTTAAGCTTGGTTCAGAAGAGGAAGAGTGGAGAATTAAAGGAAAGGTGAAGGCAAAAGGAACTACTCTTGAAGAAGGCTAGAATTCAAGGTAGATGCTTATGTATCTTTGCTTCTTCTTCTTTGCTTCTTGTGTATGTTGGTTCTACCAACTTGATACCTTAAGAGAGGAAGGAAGTTCTAACCTAGAACAAGTATGAAACCTTTAAATTAGAGTGTGGGAAGTTAAAAATGCAAAGGCATTATAAGAAGAGCTAATGAAATTCAAAAGGGAGAAATTAGGGATTCTTAAATACTTTGCAAAGTTTATTTTGATTTAAGAATCCCCTAACTTTTGTGAGTAATTATTTGAGTTCCAAAAGAGTAATTGCATACTGCTTGTTCTGTCTAGGTCTAAGAGAATTAGCTCCATCTAGTAATGGTTGTAAGACTAAGAAAGGAAAAGAGAAATCAAAAGGGAATGCTTATGTTGGCTTACAAGGTAGCTCTCCACTCTTTCTTAATTCATTTTGGATGTGTGATGGTCATTGTGTACTTGTGTGTGCACATGTATTATGAGATATGCCATTTGATATTACCTTGATGCATTGGTACTAATATGCTTATGTTTTGGGTTGTAAAAATTGCTCTTAAAGGGTGAGGTGGTGCCAAAAGTCCCTTGTAATGGGTGAGGTGGAGCCAAAAGTCCCTAAAAGTGGGTAAGACAAGGCCAAAAGTCTCATGGATGAGTGAGACTAAGTTAAAAGTCTCTAGACCAAGGGTAAGGCCAATCTAAAAGTCCCAAAAATAGGGTGAGGCTAGACCAAAAGTCCCTAGAGCTTATTCTTGGCATTGATATGATATTCATGGGATATAAATCATGTGTTCTATGATTTTGAATGATTGGATGCCTACTTGCATGCTTTGACATGTTTATATGCCTTGAGTGCTCTTTTGAATAAGTGCATAAGTTATTGAAATTCTATAAATCTCACTCCATTCCTTCTCCCATCTTAACATATTAGGTGGAGCCTAAGGTCACCAAAGTGGAAGTCAAAGAGCCTAGTTGGGCATACTTAGTTAAATGTATAGCTCGTTTTGGTTCTTTTGATATAAAGAAGTGCCAATATATATATATATATATATATTATTTTTAACATGTAAATAGATGAACAAGTATAAAAGCATATATATATGATGTATGAACCATTTGTGGAACCAAAGCAATAAGAATGCAAGTTTTGAGTACTTGGTAGCCCATTCTTAGATGTGTATTCTTGTATGTAGCATAGTGAGTTTGAGATGCATGATGGTTTGGACCACTTGGGCATTCATATGTGGTATATTAGTGCTTTTAAACTTGCCTAAAAAGTGCCAAACACAAAAAGGGGCCATTTGGACCAAAGAGTTGCATTATGGGAAGCAAAAGTGACCACATTGGTGGGTTATATCACTTTTTGTCCAAATGAGCTCCCCCTGACACAAAATTTGGCATGCCTCTAGAGCTTATTAAGAGCTTTTTAGAAAGTTAAAATGTAGAATATTTAGAGGTTTATGGAATATTTAGCAAATTTGAAGTTAGGAATTTTTCTAGTTTGGTCACTACTATTGTTACCACTGGTCTAAAATGAAATTATGTCATTAATGGGCCAAACAGTGTTCAATTGCCATGAAATTTTATGGGTAGAAAATAGACCTTTTTAGTGACTTGTGCCAATTAGAATCACCTTAATTGAACATCTGTTGAGGGAGAAATAATTTTCTGAAATCGCTATTCTGTTCTTGGCACACCTTCAGACCTGTGTTACTATTTGATTGGTTTTGATTAGTTTTTAGGGTCTAAATGCTCTTGGCTTGGTCTAGAACTATTTTTAACCTCTAGCTAACATTTGTAGCTTTTTAGATTGATATCATTTGTATGGATTGAATTGTTTTTAAATTAATTGGATATTTTTGAAGTTCATGATAGTAAACTATATTAGTACTAGGGACAACTGGACCTTTGTGCTTTGTTTAATGTCAAACATGGTCCAAATGTTATGTTCATATCCTAAAATTATTTTTAGTGTGAAGTAACATCCATATCTTTCCAAAAAGATATAATTTTCTTGATTCCCATTTTTTTAGAATTAATTATAATTTTTCAAATTTGGTGCCAAAAATATGACTTTTGGACCCGTTTGAGAAATTACATTTTTTTATTTGTTTTTGGCTTCATATCTATGGTTCATGAATTGTTTTATGCTATGTATGAGTTATATGAATGGAGTTTGAGTAGAGAATGTGATCGATGGGTTCACAGGACCCACGAGGCAAAATATGAACATTTAAACACTTTGCATAGCATAATAAAATGTCACAGTTTACTCTTTTTCTTTGGGAATCATATGGAATCAAGCCTAAATGGAGACTAGTTGAGGTTAACACATTATGGTGTTACAATGACCTCTTGATTTTCCTTAATGCAACATAAGACAACATATATATCTATAAAGAGAAAATGTATTAACTAATTAATAATTGAGTTATTAATTAATTACTAATTATTAAATCATTATTATTTAAATTTTTTTATTTTTAATTTTAAATTCAACATTAATTAAGTTAATTAACTATGATTTTTGGGGGAAGTGGAAAATTGATTAAAAAAATGTTTTATCTCCTCCTTCTCTCCCTCCTTCAAAAAACTAAAATCACAAATAAACTTTACTATAGAGAAAAGTCCTCCCCTATAGCTATGGTGCATTTACTATGGCAAATAGATTGGAGTTCTATGTACATAAAATGACTTTATTCTAACCACATGGTGTAACACCCCGAAATTAATTAAGGTGTTAATAATGTATTTGGACTAATTAAGAATAATTATCATGAAATAATTGGGCAAGTTTCATGAATGAAAATTTATAGAGAAATAAGTTCGTAATATAGGTTTAAGATTTCATTTGGATTAAAGCCTAATTGGGGCCCAAGATTTAATTTGAATAAGTCATGGATAAGGATTTATGGAGGCCCAATGATTCTAGATACAAGTCCAACTCCTTATCATGAGACTTGGGTCAAGAGAGATCACCTAGCAATAGCCCAATTTGATTTAGTGAAATAGAAGCCCAAAACCCAATTTACATGAGCTCTTATAGTTGGCCCAACACACATTATGTAGACCTAAGTTGGATTGACTCTTGGAACTTGGCTTAACCCAATCAAATTTCTATAGCCCAATTCATGAAATAAGGCCCAACAAGCATAAAAATCTAAACCTACAAGGAATTGAGCCATTGGGTCAGCATACTTCACTTAAACTCAAAATATTCTGCAGCCCACCTCACCAAACAAAGGCCCAATAAGCACACATCTGAACCTAAGTGGATTTTGGGCTTTAGGGTTGACCCAAACCCATCTAAAACCTTAACTCTTCAGCCTCTTCCTCATTTTGCTGAAACTCAAGAGAGGAAATTTGGAAGTTTAAGGGAGGCTAGGGTTCTACCAACATGGAAGCTCTATTTTTTACTTCTAGAGGATGATTTAGCCAATGTGAGTTATATATAACTTGACCCTCTCATCCTCCTCTTCATTTTGGTTTGATTAATTTCTGGTTTTGAGCATTTTCATCTTCTTCTCAAATCTGAAACTTAGTGTTGGGTGATTCCTTGCAAGATTTTCGGAGTTGGAGGTTAGAGGGATTATTAGGTAAGCATTTCCCTTCCATTTTGTGTATTACTTTGCTGGAAAATGCCCCTAAGGATGGATTATCATAATGGGTTCTGTTATTACGTGAGATTACAAGGAGATAATGGTGGAAAATTGAATTTTCTGGGCTTGATAATTGAAATGCAGATTTTGGTGCTTCCATGGTGGATTTTCGGAGGTGAGGTTATGGGTGTTGTTAAGTGAGTATCTCCTTCCCATTTTGATGCATTTTTTTGTTAGTTTGAGACCCCTATAGTTGACTTATGATATGGGCTTTGGTTTCATGTGAAATTACCCAGAAGTTGGAGTGAACTATAGAAATTTCTGATGTGGGAAAGTTGGAATCCGAAATTAAATCCCTTGGTAATTAGGTGAGTAACCTCTAGTCTGTCATTAGTAGTTCAACTCTTTGGATATTTGATTGTGATTAGAAATGATGATAATTATGCTTGTTATAGGCTTGGTGTGCATTTGGATTATTATGGTAGCTAGGGGAAGAGTAATTGGCTTCATTGAGGTAACTGGGGTTATTTTTCTAATTCCATGTATATGCTCATGTTAATCTGCTACTTGTTATACATGCTTGATTTTGAAATGCTAAATGTCTAGTTGACTACTTGATTGTTATTATAATTGGACCTTGTGAGTCAATGGTGGAGCTGTGGTGTAGCTGCCACCCGTGTATGTGCTTCGATCGAGTACTGGGTTGTGATCAGACCCCGATGCACTGAGCCCTGGTTGTGCTTATTATGGAGTAAGTGCCGTGGACGGACCTCTCCCGGTGTTATTAGCCATTAACATGTTGTGTATGATTGCTGGTATGGGACAGTAGTCATTGGTAGTTCAACTAGTTCATTTGCCAATTGAATTGATGATTCTGGTATTGATGACATGAAATTATATTGGATTGATTAACTTGTACATGTATATGGAAACTGCCCTTTTGTTACTGAGATTGTATATCTCACCTCGTTATGGGCTAATATTTTCAGGGACCGGACCTTTTAGTGGCAAGGAGAAAATTAATGAAAGATCATTAAATGGTTTGGTAGCACATAGGTTTGGGAGCTTTGACAAAATGTATTGTAACTAAATTGCTAGTTTTGTATTATTACTACATTACATCATGAGTTGCCAAGTATAAGGATTGTATATGTAATTTGATTATCATGGAATTGAACATTATGATTGTAATTGGCTAATAATGGATAAGTGATTTGATTTTATATGAACATTAAGCATTGACCCCATGAACCTTGTGATCATAATACATTTGCTGTCATTAATCTATGAGCTCACTAGTTTATGGTAGCTAGAGGGTTAAGGATCCGCATTGAGTTTTGAATGGGTAATGATAGCTATGTTAGGTAGATTAGGTAAAAGAAAGACACTAAATCTTCATAAATTAAGTTAGAGTGGCCTAGAGGGGAAATTGGAGAGCATGAGATAAAATTTTGGGAGTTATAGGAATAGAAGGGAATTGGTTATGGCTAACATTTAATTAGCCTAGGCCAAATGGTAACAGAGAAGAATTAGCCACGGCCAACATTTAATTGGCCTCAGCCAAATGTGGCAAACCTGTCAGGGAAGAAAACAGAGAGAAATTGGTCGCGGCGAATAGTGATGTTAGCCGCCGCTAAGTCTGGGAAGCAAGTTTAAGGGTGTTCCAGAGGGTATTTGGCCACAGTGAAAGGGGTATTTGGCCGTAGCAAAATGTGTGAAATTTATAGAAGGTGTAAGGACTTGAATCCAAGAGTAATTGGCCGCGGCGGAAGGGTATTTAGCCACGGCGAAAGTGCTCAATTTCTCATATTCACCTAGAAACTTTAATTTCTTTTATGGTAATACTAAGGAATGATTTAGAAATACTTGTAAGAGGTTTTTATGAGTTGGAATTAATGGATGGGAGAATCAAAGGCTCCTTATTAATGATTAAATTCACTTGCACTTTTAAATAATTGTAATTGCCTAATTAATGACCCTAATAACATTAAGGTTCAAATTTCCTAACATTTTTTTATTATAATTAATTGTAATGACTTTCAACCCTAATTAAAATTTTATGGTTAGTAATCACGTACTTAACCTTAATTATGATTATTAGAAGTTAGAGTCGTTACACATGGGATACATATTTAACAAGATCCATTTCTACTTCAAAAGGTAAGTACCTGATTACTTCCCTCCATTAGTACCAAAGCTTGGTTGGCTTGGATCTTATGTTCCTCTTATTGTAATTATGAGTTGTATGCTGCTCATTATGTAATTGGAGGATGAAAATGAAAATTACATAGAATTTCATAACTGAACCATAAAACTCATTAATGGCATAATTTGTTAGAGACCACAATGGATAAGAAATACAATTCTAGTTTCTTGTAATATGGTGTCATTGTATTGAACATAATTATAAATATGAATGCCTTGCCTAATAGTTTGCTTCTAATGTAACTTTTAATATTAGTGATTGATATGCTAAGCTACATCTTATATGCCAAGAGAGAATGAGTAGACTAACAAAAGAAGGAATTTTATGATCAACTTTTGGTTTAGAAATGTCTCTATGTAAGTATAGCTTCACAAGTAAAGCAATTGGGAAACCATTTGAAAGGGGAATTAGAACTAGAAATCCATTACACGTTAATTCATTTAAATATATATAGTCCAAAGAGTGATGGCAATACAATTATTTACAATACAGTCAAATTCATTCAAACTTCTACAAGTCAAAAACATTTGAATGATTTGGACATTACTAAACATGGTTGAGAATTAAATAGACAATAAAATTGAAACTTTGAGTCATAAATGAGAATGCAAATATTTATTAGATTAGTTCAATGAGCTCTATGAAGAGAAAGAAATCATGTGACAATGCACCATTCTTTAACATTCTATGTCAAATGGAGTATATTGAAAGAGAATTAAACTCTTACTCGAAATGGTTAAGGTTAATGATGGATTAAGTAACCTTACCCATTTAAGGTAATAAGCTATAGATTGATGTTTTCAAACATAACTAAGTGCCCTTTAAGTTAGTCATTTCCATGCTTTTATGAACTGTGAATATAATAATAAACTAATTTTAAGTATTATAAGACCATTGGGTCAAGTATTTATGCCCATCATAATCCTAATTAGCATGTGAATTAAACTTAAAGTGTAGAGAATGTATCTTCATAACATACTTAGAATAATCAAGGGTTATATCTTCATTAGTGAAAATAAAAATGGAAGTGTAAATGAAAATTGAATCAAGAAAAACCTACTTAAAAGACTAAATTTCTAAGTAGAGAAAGGATTAGCAAGTATATACCTCTATATGAGATACAAAATTAAGTTAATGAAGATAAATAGTTGTACTTTGACCTGTTGATCTAAGTAAAAGTTTAGTGTAAGATAAGAAAGTTGTACAGACAACTCCATTCTTTTAAAAGTAACCATAATAGTGTGCCAAAACATTGATTTGAGATTGAAAGGATAATGCTTTAAAGTACCCTACTAAATATTGAGGAACCAAATACATTTAAGAGGATCAATTAACATGCCTTGGTAAAGAAGATTGGATGAGACTAATGGAATAAGAGATACGGTCGATAAGGACAAACCATGTTTAAGACATGGTTGACCATCCACCTAGCTAAAGGGTAATCAAGAACAAATAGTTCTTAATATAAAAAGAAAGAGAGATGGATTAATTGAGAGATAAAAAAAACATGCCTAGTGTGATGACCCTAACTTCTAATCATTGTAATTAAGATTAAATACGTGATTAATAACCATAAATTAAGGTTACAAGTATACTACGACTAATTACATTTGAAAAATGCAAGGAAATTTGAACCTTAATGTTATTAGAGTTATCAACCAAATAATTACAAGCATTCATGTATACAAGGGAAACAAACTCTCATTTATAAGCCTTTGATTCTATTACCCATTAATTCCAACTCACAAGAATCTTCTACTAATATTTCTAAGTTATCCCTTGAGATTACCATAAGAAAAACTAAGATTTCTAGGTTAGAATGAGAGTTTAGGACTGTTAGCCATGGCTAAATGTCCTTGCGCTGCAGCTAATTGCTTTCGGGTTCACCATTATATTTTCATAGATTTTGCCGCGGCAAGTTGGAGCTTCATCGCGGCTAGCCTACATGGTGCTGTGCCTAAGAAACCTCCTAAAGCCTACCTTGCTCACTTCTCGCTATTGGTCATGGTCAATTCTCCTTTTTGCTGTGGCTAATTCCTCTCTGGAATGCCTGATACATTTTCATAAAAGTTCGTCGCGGCTAATTCCTATTTAGCTACAGTGAATTACCCTTTGGATGACTTCTATTTTGGCCTCTCACATTTTTCCGCGGCTGATTCCACTTCTCGTAGTGACAAATTGCTCTCTAGACCTCCCCCTATGCAACTTCACCTCTATTGGCCACAATTAAGGCTATCTTGGTTGCAGTGTGAGGGCCCTAACTTTTAACTATTGTAATTAAGGTAAATACATGACTAATAACCATAAATTAGGGTTACAAGATATTAAAACTAATTACATTCAGAAAATGCAGGGAAATTTGAACCTTAATGTCATTAGAGTCATCAATCAAATAATTACAAGCATTCATGTGCACAAGGGAAACAAACACTCGTTTATAAGCCTTTGATTCTATTACCCATTAACTCTGACTCACAAGAATCCTTTACCAATGTTTTTAAGTCATCCCTTGAGGTCACCATATGAAGAACCAAGATTTCTAAGTTAATATAAGGGTTTTAAGACGTTCGCTGCGGCTAAATACCTCTTAACCGTGGCCAATTACTCTTGGGTTTACTCCTTACATTGTCACCGCTGCAGCAAGTTAGACCTTCGCTGTGGCCAGCCTACATGGCACCGCAGCGAGGAAGCCTCATGGAAATTACTTCGCTTGCCTTTTACTATTGGCCGCAGCCAATTCCTCCTTTCGCTGCAGCCAATTCCTCTCTGGAACATCTGACTCATTTTTACACAAGTTTGCCGTAGCCAATTCCCATTTAGCCACGGCAAATTACCTTCTGGATGACTCCCAGTTTTGCTTCTCACATTTTACCACGGCTAACTCTACTTTTCGCCTTGGCGAATTGCTCTCTGGTACTCCCTTTGGGCAACTTCGCCTCTATTAGCCGCAGCGAAATGCCTTTTGATCATACAACTCTTAAAATCTTGTCTCATACTCTTCACTCTCTATTTAAGGGCTCTCTAGGGCCATTCTCCCACTTGTTATGAGATTTTAATAGCATCTATCTAGCTGATTTGTCCCAGCCATTACATCATTACCCATCCCATATTTAAAGGTGGATTCTTCTACTCATTCATTGGTCTTATATCAGCAGATTATAAATTTCTCACAATGGTCATTCAATCATGTTTTCATCAGATAATTCATGCATTGCTAGCTCTAATCCACAATCCATATATCACATGATTTCATTACTCCAATAGTCAGTTAAAACACAGGTTTACAAGCCATAATAAGTGTCATAAACTCATACATCTATCAATAACTAATATGAAGCCTATTTCTCATGGTTACATTTTATGTTATCAAAATACAAACTCCTACACTTGGTAATACAGATATATGATGATGCCATACAGAGGTTAACAAAATTAGTATATACTCTATTCCATTCAGACTAAGTGTAACTCCCCACATCAGGCCTCAACTCATGGATGTTCATCCATTTGCTTTCCCTTATCCTTACTCGAAGAAACTTCACCTAAAATATTTAACCCATGAAATAGGGTGAGATGCAAATATCAGTAACCAAGGCAAATTCCATTCATATATTCCAGTTTAATCAACATATATGCATGATTTCATATAAGCATCAGAAAACATATCAGCCATATCAGTAAATGAAACAATTAGGCTATCATGATTACTATCCCATACTAGCAATCATATTTCTATATGTTAAAGGCCAATAACACTAGGAGAGGCCCGTCCATGGTACCTACTCCACATTGAGCACAACCAGGGCTCAGTGCATCTGGGGTTTGATCATAACCTAGTGCCCGATCGAAGCACATGATAGGTGACAGCCGCACCATAGCTCCACCATGGACTCACAAGGTCCAATCACACATAATAGATAGCCAATCAATTCATTTAGCATTTCAAATCATTCATGTATAGCAAATATAAAATTAAAGCAGATATATGCATGGAATTCGTATAAACCCTGGTTACCTCACTTGTAGTCAATCCTCTAAGAGCCAATTGAGTGTTATTGCAGCCTATGGATATAAAACCAAGCCATTACTATCCCTAATCACAATTTGTATAAGAAAACCCATCACTTAAAGAGCTAAGCTATATAGGACTATTCAGAAATACTTACCCAATTACCACTAAACCAAATTCGGATTTGGTTGAGCCTACTCTCGAAACCTCAAAATAACACCTCAAATTCTTAGTAAATTCGTATAAAAACAATACATATATTATAAATCAGCTATAGGGGTCTCAAACTAGTAGAGAAAACATTAAAATGAAAAGTTCATACTTACCTAATAACACCTTTACTCCCAACCTATGAAATTTCACCAAGAAAATCCCAACAACCACATTTCAGATTTCGGATATAGTGAAAATGCTTTAAATGAAAAACTAATCAGGCCAAAATGAAGAGAAAGAGAAGGAGATTAGGTTATATAACAAGTACCTTGGTTGATTTTAAGCTTAGAAGTGAGAAATGGTGGATTTCTTGCCCCAAACCCTAGCCTCCCTTTAAACCTCCGAAAATAAGTTTTGTGTGCATGTTTCAGCAAAATGGGGAGGGGCTGAAGTGTTTAGGATTTTAGTTAGGTTTAAGTTGAGTTTAATGTGGGTCATAGGCTGACCCAAAGGTCCAATTGCAAGTGGGTTCTGATTTAAACCTTGTTAGGCCAGCTTTAATGTGTTGGGTTGCAGAAATGTAATTGGGCCAAACCAAGTTTGAAGGACTCAATTGATTTGGGTCTGCACAAGGGTTATTAGGCCATTTATAAGGGCTTATGCAAGTTGGGTCTTAGGTTTCTAATTTATTAAATTGAATTAGGCCATCACTAGGTGTTATCTCTTGGGCCAAGCCTTACAATAAGGTTAAGGTTTGCACCTAAAATCCTCGGGCCCCCAATAGTCTCTAATCAATTTAGGTCTAAATAGGGTTTCTAACTTAATTAAATCTCAAAATTATATTAATAATTTATCTCTCTAAAATTTTCATTCACTTAACTTGCCCAATTATTTTATATTAATTATTCTTAATTAACCCAAATCTATGATTAATACCTTAATTAATTTTGGGGTGTTACACGAGGTGAAATGCCTTCTGATCCTATAACTTTTAAAATCTTATCTCATACTCTCCACTCTCCCTCCAATGATGCCCTAAGGCTACTCTACCTTAATTTGTGGGGCTCCAATAGCTTTCATTGGCCTAACTTATCCAGCTTATATATCATTACTAGTTTAAGACTTAAGTGTTAATTTCTACTCCTCTAACAACTCTATATCAGCAAGTTCATAGAGCCATAATAGCAGGAATTCATGGACTATCAACAATTATCATTTGATACACATTCTATTAAAGATTCCATACATCACTGATTCATATCAACATCTAATATATCACATGATTACATTTCCAATAGTAGACCATATTATAAATTCAACAAGGTTTATACATTAGATGTTATAAGCCTATAAATCCAATACCAAACTAAGATGAGGCTTAACTTCTCAATAGATACATTCCAAGTAATCAAAATACAAACACCTACACTTGGCAACATGATTACATGATGATGTTATACAAAAAGAATACAAAATTTAACATCTATTCTAGTTAAACCGGTCTTAGTGTAGCCTTCTCCACAATTGGTTAGAGCTCATGGATTTTCATCTACTTGTTTCCCTTTATCCTTACCCGAAGGGCCTTCACCTGAAAGTATGATCCCATGGAACAGGGTGAGATACAAATCTCAGTAACCAAGGCAAATTCCATCTATATATTCCAGTTTAATTAACATATATGCATGATTTCACATAAGCATAAGAAAATATATCAATCATACTAGTAAATAAAACAATTAGGCTATCTATGTTTACTATCCTACACTAGCAATCACAATTCCACATGTTAAAGGCCAATAACACTAGGAAAGGCCCATCTACGGCACCCACTCCCTACTGAGCACAACTAGAACTCAGTGCATTTGGGGTCTAATCATAACTCAGTGCCCAATCTGTAACACCTCAAAATTAATTAAGGTGTTAATCATGAATTTGGGTTAATTAGGAATAATTAATATGAAATAATTGGGTAAGCTAAGTGAATAGCATTTTAGAGAGATAAATTATTAATATGAGTTTAAGATTTAGTTGAGTTAGAAACCCCATCTAGGCCCAAATCAAATTAAGTAGGCCAAGGTTAGGGACTAGTGAAGGCCCAATAATTTGAGGTACAAATCCAATCTTTTAATATAAGACTTGCCTAAAAGAGAGCACCTAGGGAGGGCCCAATATGATTTAATGAGATAGAAGCCCAATAGCCAACTTATATAAGCTCTTTTAATTGGCCCAATACCCCTTATGCAGACTTCAACTAAGTGGGCTCTTAAAAATTTGACCTAACCTAACTAAAAGTTTAAATTGTTAAAATTAGTCTAACAAATTGCAACTTCAGCCCAACAACTAGTAGGACCCCAATAAGTCCTTGGGCTGATGGGTTGACCCTTAACCTATTTAGAACCTAACTTAAAACCCTAAAAACCATTTTAGCCACCCCCATTCTACAGAAACACAAAACAAAAGGGAAATTTGGAGGTCCAAAGGGAAGGCTAGGGTTCTTGACATATTTCCACCATTTCCTACTTCTAGAGTAAGATTCAGCCAAGGTAATAGTTATATAACTTAATCCTCTCCTCTTTCTCTTCAATTTAACCTGATTTGCTTTTCATTTAGAACACTTTCACCTACACCTAAGATCTAAAACTTGTTATTTGATGTTTCCATGGTGAAATTTCGTAGGTTGAGGCTAGGAGTGTTATTAAGTGAGTATAAACTCTTTATTTTGATGTACTTTCTACTGGTTTAAGACCCCCATAGTAGATTTATGGTATGGGGCTTAATTTTGTGTAAAATTTCTCAGGATTTGACGTGATATTTTGATGTTTCTAGTCTAGGGAAGGCAAAACCCAAAATTAGAGGCTCTTGGTGATTGGGTAGGTGTCCCTTAAGTAACTATTGGTAATTTAATTCTTTGAGCATTAGGTTATTACCATAAATGATAAATGGGATAGTGGTGGACTAATATAAAGTGATAATATTGTGATTATATGAGGATTTTGGTACTGCTATTAGCTTCTCAACTTTTCTACAAGTGAGGTAATCAGGGTTCATGTTGATTCCATGCAAATATCTATTTTAATTTTGTATTTGCTGCATGATTATGATTTTAATGTTAAATGAATTGGTTAGCTATCTGTTATATGTGATTGGACCTTATGAGCCCATGGTAGAGCTGTGGTATTACTGCGACTCGTGCATATACTTTGATCGGGTATCAGGTTATGATCAGACTCTAGATGCACTGAGCCTTAGTTGTGCTCATTGGGGAGTGGGTGCCGTGGACAGGCCTCTTCCAGTGTTATTGACCTTTAATATGTGGAATTGTGATTATTAGTGTGGGATAATAATCATAAATAGCCTAATTGTTTCATTTACTGATATGGCTAGTACATTTTCTGATGCTTATATGAAATCATGCATATATGTGAGTTAAATTAGAATAGATGAATGGAATTTGCCTTGGTTACTGAAATTTGCATCTCACCCCATTTCATGGGATTATACTTTTAAGTGAAGGCTCTTCGAGTAAGGATAAAGGAAAGTAAGTGGATGAAAATCCATGAGTTCCAACCATATATGGAGAAGCTACGCTTAGACTGATTTAAATAGAGTAGATGCTAAATTTTGTATTCTTTTTGTATAGCATCATCATGTAATCATGTTGCCATGTGTAGGTATTTATATTTTGATTACTTAGCATGTATCTATTGAGGAGTTAGGCCTCATCTTAGCTTGGCATTGGATGTATAAACTTATAACATCTAATGTATGAACCTTGTTGAATTTATGATATGGTCTCCTATTAGAAATGTAATTATGTAATACATTAGATGTTAATATGAACTAGTGATATATGGAACCTCTAACAGAATGTGTATCGAATGATAATTATTGATTGTTCATGAATTCTTGCTGCTATTACTTTATGAACTTGCTAATATAGGGTAGTTGGAGAAGTAGGAATTAACACTTAAGTCTTGAAATAGTAATGATAGATAAGTTGGGTAAATTAGGTGAATAAAAACTATTAGAGCCCTACAAATTGAGATAGAGTGGTCCTAGAGTGTCTCTAAGGGTAGAATTAGAGTTCATGGGATGAAATTTAGGAGATGTAGTTACAAGAGGGGGTTACACCACAGCTAGGAAGGTCTCGTTGCGATTGGAGAAATCTTGCCATGGCTCAAAGTAAAAATGTTGCCTAAGGAGGGTGACAGAGAAAAAACTTACCACGGCGCAACATGTCTCACCACAGCTCAAGTCAAGGAAACTAAGTAAAGAGTGCCCAGTAGCTAGTCTCATCGTGACGCAAGTGTATTCTGTCGAGGTGAGAATCGTGGGATTTCGAGTAGTAGCTCCAGGATGCATTTCTACTGGGTACCTCATAAGCTTGTTGCAGTGATGGTTTGTGAGTTACCCTATAAGATTCCTAAGAGTAACTTAGTCGCTGCACGGAAGGTCGGGGCCACAGTGTAAGGTGAAAAATTAATTTTCGAGCTCTAGTAACTAACTTAGCCACGACATGAGGGTTTAAAGTCATGGCGGAGGTCCTTAAACTCCTACCTTTAGCCTAGAAACCTCAATTTCTTCAATGGTAATGCTTGGAAATGATGTAAGAACACTTGTGGGAGGTTTTTGTATGTTGAAATTCATGGATGGATAAATCACAAACCCCTCATGATGGTATAATTTCTTTTATGCATTCTCACATTTGTGGTTGTGAAGTTAATAACCCTAATATTATCGAGGTTCAAATTTTCCTATAATTTTCTTAATGTATTTAATTGTAATGACTCTAAACCTTAATCATTAAGTAGTAATCGTGTATTTAACTATAATTACCATGATTAGCAGTTAGGGTTATTACAGTTGGCATCAGAGCAATGGTTCAGGAAAATGTGTTTGAGGCCTATGAAACTACAATTAGGGCAATGATTGACCAGCTTTAAGAGTAAGTCGAGGCTCATGTAACGACTACGCAAGTGCTGCAACAACTATATGAAAACATGAATAAGCAGAATTAGGAGGTATCGGTGGAGAACCGTGTTAGTGCCGATCATAACCTTGGTATGAGACACTAAGGGGAGGATGGCAACCTCTCTATTGTGTTGGCCAAATTTAGAAAAGTTAATCCTTTATCTTTTTTGGGGGAGCTAGACATTGAGAAAGCTGAAAGGTGGTTAATACAACTGGATAAAATCTTTGAGGTTATGACTTGCACCAAGGAACAAAAGGCAAAGTTGTCTATATACAAGTTAAAGAGTGAGCTGAGCATTGGTGGAGGAATGCCTCCAGATTGTTGATTGCAAGGGGGATACCCTCAACTTGGGAAAGCTTCCAAACTGCCTTTGAAAGTAAGTATTTCGCCCCATTAGTGAGGGCTAACAAGGAAGCCTAGTTTAGCTTTTTTGAACAAGGGGACATGAATATGGATCAATGTGCAGCCATGTTCATCCAATTGTCTCGCTTTTCCTCCTACTTGAAATAATTTGATTATGAGCCATGGAAGGTTGAAAAATTTGAAAGAGGCTTGAAACTAGAGATTAAGGATAAGATTGTATCTCTACAGATCCACAATTTTGATGAATTGTGGAGAAGTGTAGAGTAATGGAGAGGGCTATGATGGAAAATGAAGCCGAGAGGAAGAAGACCTTGAAAGGTAAGCGTGATCGGGGCATAGAGCCCTTTAGGGGTGAAAGTAAAAAGAAAGCTAATAGTAAGAATGGCTCTTTGGGTAGGAGACCACCCTCAAGGAATGTCCCTCAAAGAAGAAGTATGGGACCACTAAGAAGTGTAGTGAGTGCTCTACCTACTTATGCTAAGTATGGGAAGAACCATGGGAATGGGCCATGCCTAGTGTACTATAATTGTGGGAAGCCTGGATACTATGCATGGACTTGCACGGTGTCATGAGAGTCGATTTCATCTATTAAACCACCTACCCAGGGAAGGGTGTTTGCTCTTACGCAGCAAGAGGCTAGTAGATCCCCTAGTCTGATCCAAGGTACTTTACTTGCCTATAATCATGTTGTAGATGCATTGTTTGATTTAGGTGCGACCCACTCATTCATCTCATATGACTGTGCTAAGCATTTGGGTCTTAAAATTAGCCTGTTACCATTTAAATCCACCCCTACTGGATATTCTATGATTACACCTGATGTATGCTTAAATTGTACTATATAATTGGATATCCATTATACTACCATTGACTTCATTTGCATCCCTTTGTGTGATTTTGATGTAATCATTAGTATGGCTTGGCTGTCGGCTAATAATGCAATCCTTGATTGTAACCGTAAGATTGTTTCTTTATCTGCAAATAGATCTGGAACTTGTCCTATAACTGAACTTACTTGTTTGTCTATCACCAAAGCCAGGAGGTGCCTTAGGCGTGGTTACCAAGAGTTTCTAGCATTCTTTTCATTACATGTTGAGGTTGAAGATAGGTTAGAGGATATATTTGTGATCAGGGAGTTCCTTGAGGTTTTCTCTAAGGAGTTTAGTAGACTACCTCCGGAGAGAGAGCTAGAATTTTTCATTGATTTAGTTCCCGATACAGGTCTGATCTCTAAAGCCTCGTATAGAATGGTGCCTGCTGAGTTAGTTGAGTTGAAGATTCAAGTAGAAAAGCTACTTGAGAAAAGGTTTATTAGACCAAGTATGTCTTCATGGGGAGCACCAGTGTTGTTTGTCAAGAAGAAAGATGGTAGCCTTAGGCTTTGTATTGACTATAGACAGTTGAACTAAATAACTATAAAAAATAAATATCCTTTGCCTAGAATTGATGACTTACTCGACCAATTAGCTAGAGCGTCAGTCTTTCTAAAGATTGACCTTAGATCAGGATATCACTAACATAGAGTCAAGGTTGAGGATGTATCTAAAATTGCCTTTAGGACTCAATATGGCTATTATGAGTTCCTAGTTATGCCTTTTGGGTTAACCAATGCCCTTGTCATTTTCATAGATTACATGAATAGGATCTTTAGGTCCTATCTTAATCGGTTTATGGTAGTGTTCATTGATGATGTTCTTATCTACTCTAAAAGTAATGAAGAGTATAAAAAGCATCTTATGATAATTTTTCAAACATTGAGGGAGTATCAGTTGTATGTTACGTTGAGAAAGTGTGAGTTTTAGTTGCGAGAGGTTAAATTCCTAGGTCATGTGATATCAGAACAAGGGGTAGTAGTAGATCCTAGCAAGGTAGAAGCAGTATTGAATTGGGAAAGACCTAAAATAGTGACCGAAATCCGTAGCTTTTTAGGTTTAGCTGGTTACTATAGAAGATTCATTAAGGAATTTTCTTAGTTAGCCATACCTTTGACAAAATTGACTAGGAAGGACCAACTATTTGTGTGGGATACCAAGTGTGAGAATGCCTTTTAGGAGCTTAAGGATAGGCTTACTACTGCACCTGTGTTAGTGATACCTGACCCTAAAGAGACATTTATAGTCTATAGTGACGCTTCTAAGAAGGGATTAGGGTGTGTTTTAATGTAATAAGGTGGGGTGATAGCCTATACTTCTAGGCAACTTAGACCTCATGAGGAGAACTATCCCACTCATGACCTAGAGCTAGAGGCTGTAGTTTTTGCCCTTAAGATTTAGAGGCACTATCTCTATAGTGCCCAATTTGAGGTGTATAGTGATCACAAAAGTTTAAAGTACTTGTTTGACCAAAAGGAGTTGAACATGAGGTAGAGGAGGTGGATAGAATTTCTTAAGGACTATGACTTCTCCTTAAAGTATCATCTAGGGAAGGCGAATATGGTCACTGATGCCTTGAGTAGGAAATCTATTCACATGGCAATGATGATGCTTGGAGAGCAAAGGATGATTGAGGAGTTGAGATTTGAATTTATCAATTTTAATGAATTCTAATATCCTTCTTTTAGGAGAATTGAGGATAGAAAATGACTTTAGGAAAAGGATTAAAGAGGCTCAAGAACTAGATGAATACTGTGGAAGAATTAGAGAACAACTGGGGAGTGGTGAGGTTGAAGATTTTGACCTATCAGAAGATGGCTTGGAGAGGTACCAAGGTAGAGTGTGCATACCCAAGGATGAAGAGTTGAAGAATATAGTGTTGTTGAAAGCTCATAAGAGTAGATACATCATTTATTCGGGCACCACTAAGATGTATAGGGATCTTAAGAAGAGCTTTTGATGGCCTAGAATGAAGTCAGACATAGCAGAGTTTGTTGCTAGATGTCTAATTTTTCAAAGGGTAAAGATTGAATACCAAAGACCTGTAGGTTTGTTACACCCTTTAGGAATTCTAAAATGAAAATGGGATCGTATATTAATGGATTTTATGATGGGCTTGCCTAGAATATCCTCGGGTCATGATGCTATTTAGGTGATTGTGGATAGATCAACGAAATCTGCCCACTTTTTACCTATTAGAGCCATGTACCCTTTAGATAAATTAGCTCAACTATATGTTCATGAAATTGTAAGATTACATGGTGTCCCTAATAGTATTATGTCAGATAGAGACCTAAGGTTCACATCAAAATTATGGCGGTCTCTACAAGAAACTTTATAGTCTTAACTTTAGCATTACCTATCATCCTCAGTCTGATAGATAGATTGAGAGGACCATCTAGACCCTTGAGGACATGCTTAGGGCTAATGTGCTAGAGTTAAAGAGGAGTTAGGATGTGTATTTGCTTTTAGTTGAGTTTGCGTATAATAATAGTCACCATTCTAGTATCCAGATGGCACTATTTGGGGCACTTTATGGAAGGAAGTGTTGGTCACCCTTGTGTTAGGTATAACTTGGCAAGAGAAGTCTCTTAGGTCCAAATATAGTGGACTAAACCACCTGCCAAATAAAACTTATCAGAAATAAGTTATTGGCTGCCTAGAGTAGGCAAAAGAGTTATGTGGATAAGAGAAAGAGACCCTTAGAATTTGAGGTAGGAGACTATGTGTTTCTTAAGGCTACTCCGGTAACGGGCATAAGATGGTCTATCAGGACAAGAAAGCTCAGTTCTTGTTATCTTAGTCTTTTCCAAATCCTTGAAAGGACCCATGGTCTAGAGTTGCTTTACTTCAAAATCTAGCCAGATTACATGATGTGTTCCATGTATCCCAATTGAAAAAGAACCACCCGGACCCTTTGCATGTCATTGAGCATGAGAACATGCATCTACAAGATGATTTGTCTTATGTGGTTGAGCCGAAAAGGATTGTGGACTCAAAAGTTAAATAGCTGCGTAATAAGAACATCCTCCTGGTAAAGGTAGTATGGAAAGGACTTACTCTGGATGAAGTAACTTGGGAGACGGATGAGGCAATGAGGAAGGATTATCTTACATTATTTGAGTAAGGTATGTCTAATTTTGAGGACAAAATTTCCAAAATAAGGGGAGAATGTAACACCCTAAAATTAATTAAGTTGTTAATTATGGATTTGGGTTAATTAGGAATAATTAATATGAAATAATTGGATAAGCTAAGTGAATGAAAATTTTAGAGAGATAAATCATTAATATGAGTTTGAGATTTAATTGAGTTAGAAACCCCATCTACGCCCAAATTAAATTAAGTAGGCCAAGTTTAGGGACTAGTGAAGGCCCAATAATTTGAGGTACAGACCCAACCTTTTAATGTGAGACTTGGCCCAAGAGAGAGCACGTAGGAAAGTCCTAATATGATTTAATGAGATAGAGGCCCAAAACCCAACTTATATAAGCCCTTGTAATTGGCCCAATACCTCTTATGTAGACCTCAACTAAGTGGGCTCTTGAAAACTTGACCCAACCCAAGTAAAAGTTTGAATTGTTGAAGTTGGTCCAACAAATTGCAACTTCAGCCCAACAACTAGTAGAAGCCCAATAGGTCCTTGGGCTGATGGGTTGACCCATAACCCATTTAGAACCCAATTTAAAACCCTAAAAACCATTTTAGCCACCCCTATTCTACAGAAACACAAGAAACAAAAGGGAAATTTAGAGGTCCAAAGGGGAGGCTAGGGTTCTTGACATATTCCCACTATTTCCCACTTCTAGAGCAAGATTCAGCCAAAGTAATAGTTATATAACTTATTCATCTTTTCTTCCTCTTCAATTTGACCTGATTAGTTTTTTATTTGGAGTACTTTCACCCACACCCAAAATATGAAACTTTCTATTTGATATTTTCATGGTCAAATTTTCGTAGGTTGAGGTTGGGGGTGTTATTAGGTGAGTATCAACTCTTCATTTTGATACCCATATAGTAGATTTATGGTATGGGGCTTAATTTTATGTGAAATTTCCTAGGGTTTGAAGTGATATTTTGATGTTTCTAGTCTAGGGAAGGCAAAACCCGAAATTAGAGGCTCTTAGTGATTGGGTAGGTGTCCTTTAGGTAACTATTGGTAATTTAATTCTTTGAGCATTGGGTTATTACCATAAATGATAAACAGGACAGTGATGGACTAATATGAAGTGGTAATCTTCTGATATTGTGATTATAGGAGGATTTTGGTACTGCTATTAGCTTCCCAACTTTTCTACAAGTGAGGTAATCGGGGTTTATGCTGATTCCATGCAAATGTCTATTTTAATTTTATATTTACTGCATGATTATGATTTTGATACTAAATGAATTGGTTGGATATCTGTTATATGTGATTGGACCTTGTGAGTCCATGGTGGAGCTGTGGTACGGCTGCCACTCGTGCATGTGCTTTGATCGGGCATCAGGTTATGATTAAACCCTAAATGCACTAAGCCCTGGTTGTACTCATTGGGGAGTGGGTGCCATGGATGGGCCTCTCCCGATGCTATTGGCTTTTAACATGTGGAATTGTGATTGCTAGTATAGTATAGTAATCATAGATAGTTTAATTGCTTCATTTACTGATATAATTGGTATATTTTCTGATGCTTATATGAAATCATGCATATATGTGAATTAAACTGGAATATATGAATGGAATTTGCCTTGGTTACTGGGATTTACATCTCACCCCATTTTATGGGATTATACTTTCAAGTAAAGGCTCTTTGGATAAGGATAAAAGGAAGTAGGTGGATGAAAATCCATAAGCTCTAACCATAGGTAGAGAAAGCTACACTTAGACTGATTTAAATAGAGTAGATGCTAAATTTTATATTCTTTTTGTATAGCATCATCATGTAATCATGTTGCCAAGTGTAGCATTTATATTTTCATTACTTATGATGTATCTATTGAGGAGTTAGGCCATCTTAGCTTGGCATTAGATGTATGAACTTATAATATTTGATATATGAATCTTATTGAATTTATGATATGGTCTCCTATTAGAAGTGTAATCATGTGATACATTAGATGTTGATATGAACCAGTGATATATGGAACCTCTAATAGAATGTGTATCGAATGATAATTGTTAATAGTTCATGAATTATTGCTGCTATTACTCTATGAACTTGCTGATATAAGGTAGTTGGAGGAGTAGGAGTTAACACTTAAGTCTTAAAATAGTAATGATAGATAATTTGGGTAAATTAGGTAAATGAAAATTATTAAAGCCCTACAAATTGAAGTAAAATGGTCCTAGAGTGTCTCTAGGGGTAGAATTGGAGTGCATGAGATAAAATTTGAGAGATGTAGTTGCAGGAGGGGGTTACGTCGCAGCTAGGAAGGTCTCGTAGCGGCCAAGAGAGTGTCAAAGGCGAGGGGAGCCAAGGCGTGAGGAATCTCGCCACAGCTCAAAGAGAAAAATGTTGCCCAGGGAGGGTGACAGAGAGAAAACTCATCACAGCGCAACATGTCCCACCACAACTCAAGTCGACGAATTTAGGTAAAGAGTGCCCAGTAGCTAGTCTCACCGTGGTGCAAGTGTATTCCACTAAGGCGAGAATCGTGGGACTTCAAACAATAACTTCAGGAGGCATTTCTGCTTTAATGATGATCAGTGAGTTACCCTATAAGATTCTTGAGAGTAACTTAGCTGCAACGCAGAAGGTCAGGGCTGTGGTGCAAGGCAAAAAGCTTAGTTTTTGAGCTCCAATAACTAACTTAGCCACGGCACAATAGTTTTAAGTCACGGTGAAGGTCCCCAAACTCCTACCTTTAGCCTAGAACCTCAATTTCTTCAATGGTAATGCTAGGAAATGATGTAGGAACACTTGCGGAAGGTTTTTGTGCGTTGAAATTGATAGATGGATGAATCACAAACCCCTTATGATTGTACAATTTCTTTAATGCATTCTTACATTTATGGTTATGAAATTAATGACCCTAATATTATTGAGGTTTAAATTTTCCTATAATTTTCACTATATATTTAATTATAATGACTCTAAACCTTGATCATTAAGCATTAGTCGTGTATTTAACCATAATTATTGTGATTAGAAATTAGAGTTGTCACATGATCAAAGGACATGCATGGATGGTAGCCGCACCACAGCTTCATCATGGATTCACAAGGTCCAATCACATATAACAAATAGCCAACCAATTCATTTAGCATCAAAATCATAATCATCCAGCAAATATAAAATTAAAACAGACATATGCATTAGTTTGAACCCCGGTTACCTCACTTGTAACTAATCCTCTAAGAGCCAATTGAATGTTACTTTAGCTTATGGACACAAAACCAAGCTATTACTATCCTTAGTCACAATTTATATCAGTAAACCCATTACTCAAGGAGTTAAGCTATATAAGACTACTCAGAAACACTTACCCAATTACCACAAGAACCAAATTTGGATTTGGTTAAGTCTACTCCAGAAATCTCAAAACAACACTTCAAATTCTGAGTAAATTTGTATAAAAATAATATCCATATCATAAATCAGCTATAGGGGTCCTAAACTAGCAGAGAAAACATCAAAATGGAGAGTTTATACTTACCTAATAACACCCTTAGCCCCAACCTACGATATTTCACTAAGAAAATCCCAAACAACCACATTTCAAATTTTGGGTATGGTGAAAATGCTCTAAATGAAAAACTAATTAGGCCAAAATGAAGAGAAAGAGAAGGGGATTAAGTTATATAACAAGTACCTTAGCTAATTTTGAGCTTAGAAGTGAGAAATGAGAGATTTCTTGCCCTAAACCCTAGCCTCCCTCTCAAGGTGCGAAAATGCCTCTTGTGTTTGTGTTTCAACAAAGTGTGGAGGGGCTGATATGTTTAGGATTTTAGTTAGGTTTAATATGGGTTATGGGCTGACCCAAAGATCCAATTCCAAGTGGGTTTCAAATTTAATTATTGTTGGGTCAGCTTTCATATGTTGGGCTGCAGAATTTTAATTGAGTTAGATCAAATTTGAAGAACTTAATTGATTTGGATCTATACAAGGGTTATCGAGCCATTTATAAGAGCTTATGCAAGTTGAGTCTTGGGTTTCTAATTTATTAAAATGAATTGGACCATTACTAGGTGCTCTCTCATGGGCCAAGTCTTACAATAAAAGGTTGGGTCTACACTTAAATTATTGGGCTTCCATTAGTTCCTAACCTTGGCCTACTTAATTTAATTTGGGCCTAGATGGGGTCTCTATCTCAATTAAATCTCAAACTCATATTAATAATTTATCTCTCTAAAATTTTCATTCACTTAACTTACCCAATTATTTTATATTAATTATTCTTAATTAACTCAAATCCATGATTAACACCTTAATTAATTTTCGAGTGTTACACCTAGTCACTAAAGGATATACACAATAAAAATGTATGAATTATGAGAATACCTTACCACCTACTGTATAATTCAATTTAATTAGACTAATCCTAACTATAGCTGTAAATTTGAACTTGGAATCACATCAATGGATACAAAAATTGCATCCTTAAATAAAGAACTAGATGAAGAAAGTACATGGCGCAACTATTAGGTTCCATAGAAAAAGAATGAAACAAAAAAAGTTTATAGGCTCCAAAGGTCTATTTATAGATTAAAACAATCATCTAGACAATAGTACTTAAAATGTTGCTAAGAAGTAACCTCATATAAATTTCAAATGATTAATGAAGACTATTATATTTACATTAAGTAGTTTGAGAGAAATTCATAAGTCTATCCTTGATGTAGTTGCTATACCATTAGCTAAGAATAGCCAATATTCTTTAATAGTTGTTAAAGAATAGTTATCTTTAAATTTGAGATGAATAATATAGGTAAAATAGAGTAAGTCATTGGAATTAAGAGCTCAGAGAATTACTCATGGAAAGTAATTGCTCTTTCATAAGAGGATTATAATTAAAAAGTCTATAAGCAATTTAACATGAAAGACTATAAACTTATCAATATACTTGTAGTAAAAAACAATAGCATAAGTCAAGAGATGTGTCCTCAAATTGAATTAGCGTTGACAAATTATATGGAAAGCCCCTTACTCTAATGTTGTTAGATATTATATATAATGATGTGTACAATGTAGGACATTTATGAGTAATTAACCTTATGAATTGATATCAATCAAAATTTCAGTCAATGGCATTAGAATGATATTAAGAGAATAACTAAATAATTGTAGGTCATTATAAACTAGGCATTGTATTGGAGGAGAGATCCATATACATGAAATTGATTTCTATACTTTATTATTTAATAGTGATATTATATCTTGGAATATCAAAATGCAAACATGCATAATGTATTACCAAGGAAGTAGAGTTTATTACATATTCTACAACAGTGCAAGAGGATATATAGATAAAGAGAATTATGGAAAATTAAGGATCATTAGTGAGATATTAAGTTTAATATTGACCAATTGTGATAAACAAAAAGTCATAACCTACATTAAAGTCTTTAAATATCAATAAAAAAAGTAAACACATAAACCTTAAAATGATAAAGGATAACAGTAAAAAAAAGAAAAAGAAAATTCATTTCAAAATATGTTTACGCATAAAAGTTAGTTCATCTTCTTATGAAACTCTTACCTAAAAATGTGCATGAACATAAAAGAATACACTTTATATACAACTTAATTATTGATTAAATAAATGTTATGCCATAATCATAAATAATGTATACATGATGATAATATGTCATATAAGTTGGTAAGGTTAGATTTCTCACATAAGCAACTATCTTTGGCACTCATAAGGAGTAGGCAAAGATGAGATATTTGTATTTGTCATATGAGGTAGCAGAAGTGCTAATATGGTACAAAAAAGAACACAAAATATAAATATAAAAAAGGGAAAAAAAGAGGTCAAGATTAGATCTAAACACACACACACACACACACACACACATATATATATATATATATGAATCGCATTATGGATTTGCAACAACATAATGTATTAACCTCGATTATCCATTGTTTAAGCATGATTCCATATAATTCCTAAAGAAAAGGACTAAAACCGTGGCATTTTAATGTGTTATGTTGGAGTTTAAACGTTTATACTTCACCCCGTAGGTCCCATGAACCTGTCACTCACATTCTCTACTCTAACTCAATCCATACAACTCATACATAGTATAAAACAATCCATAAACTATGGATTTGAAGCCAAAAACCAGAAAAAATTATATTTTTCTCACAGGTTTAGAATTTAAGTTTTTTACCCTAATTTTGGAAAATCATAATTAATTATAGAAAAATGAAAATCAAGCAAATGATAGCTTTTTGGAAATCTCTAGATGTTAAATTTATACTAAAAATAATTTCAAGCCACAGTCATATCGTTTGGGCCATGTTTGATAATAGAAACACTCGAAAGGTTAGACTACCTAATGTTTCTAATACAGCTTACTGATATGAATTTTAAAAATTCATAACTAATTTCACAAAAATCTAATCTAGGCAAATTATACTAATTTGAAAAGTTACAGATGTTGACTAGAGGAAACAAATAATTTTAGACTGGTTCAAGAGCCTTTAGACCTCGAAAATGGATGGAATAGTAGCTAAGGTCTGCTAGCATCCCTGATACTGACATAGAATTTAGAAAATCGTTTCTCCCTCTACAGACCTCCCATTGAGGTGTTTCTAGTTGGTACAAGTCAATGTGAATTTCTAGCTTCTCCCTATAAAATGTCATATCCATTGGATGTCATTTGACCTATATGTGATAGAGGTGAAACTACTGACCATTTGCATAGTAATAATACCATTTCTATCAAAATTTGCCAACTTTGAAAATTTATCGAAAATTCTCTAAAGTTCCAAATAATATGCACTTTAGCTTCTCGAAAATATCTAGGTAGAACCTATATGTATGCCAAATTTCGAAACAAAAAGATCTCATTTAGTCATATGTTGATATAACTTATGAATATGGCAAATTTAACACTCTATATGGGTCAAAAGTGGTTCAAATGGCTTCTTAAATGCTCTACCACCTCTTGGGCAAGTTTTAAAGTATAAACACAACATATAAGAATTTTCCAAGTGGTCCAAACTATCACACATTTCAAACTCACCATGCTACAGGCAAGAATGCACTACTACATATAAGCCACCAAGTGACCAAATCTCATATTTCCATTGCTTTGGTTCTATACATGATTCACACATAATTTATACATACTTTTATACTTGCTCAAATATTTATATCTAAAAAATAACATGTACATATAAACATTGATGTCTCTTTACATCAAAGGCCATACAAAACTATACAAAGTGGCAAGAAATAACTTTTCAAGCTCCTTGACTTCTACTTTGGTCTTCTTGAGCTCCACCTAATATGTTAAGATGAGAGAGGGAAGGGGGTGAGATTCAAAGAATCTTAATAGCTTATACACTCATTCAAAGAAGCAATTAAGGCATATAAACATGTCAATACATGCAAGTAGCCATCCAAAACTATAAGAATCATTCAACATATAATTTGCATGCCATGAAAATCATATCAATGCTAAGAATAAGCTCTAGGAACTTTTGGTCTAGTCTCACCCTATTTTTGAGACTTTTAGATTAACCTCACCCTTGGTTTAAGGACTTTTGACTTGGCCTCACTCATCTATGAGACTTTTAACCTTGCTCACCCATACCTAGGGACTTTTGGCTCTACTTCACGCATCACAAGAGACTTTTGGCACCACCTCACCCTTTAAGAGTAATTTTCACAACCTAAAATATAAACATATTGATACCAATACAACCAAGCAACATCCAATGGCATGTCTCACAATACAAGTGCATACACAAGTATACAATAACCATCATACATCCAAGAATGCAACAAGAGTGAAGAGCTACCTTGGCACTTAAACACAATTCTTCCCTTTTAATTTCTCTTTTCCCTTCTTGATCTCACAACCACAACTAGATGGAGCTTGATCTCTTAGGCCTAGACATAACACATAGCATGTAATTACTCTTTTGGAACAAGCCAAAGCATTAACCATATATTTGAGAAGCATACTTTATCTATGATTCCATAAAAGGTCTAATGAAACTTCTAAATTTTCTTTGAAGGGAAAGGCACTTGGGAAGCTTCTTAGGGATCTTAGGAACTCAAACAAATACTCACAAAGGCTAAGGGATTTTTAGACAAAATCATATTGTACAAAATATTCAAGAACCCTTATGTTTCCTATCTTAAAGTTTAATGGTTTTTCCTCCATTTACTTTGCATTTCCTGGCTTCTCATACATTAATTCATAAGTTTCATGCATGTTCTAAGTCAGAACTTCCTCCCTCTCTCAAGCTCTCAAGTTGGTAGAACTAACATACACAAGAAGCAAAGAAGAAGAAGCAAAGATATATAGATATCTACCTTGAATTCAAGCCTTCTTCAAGAGTGTTTCCCTTTGCCTTAGCCTTCCCATTGAATTTCTACTCTCCCTCCTCTAAACCAAGCTCAAAATAAAGCTAATTCAATAACCAAAACTATAAAAAGAGAGAGCAAAGAGAGAAGAACAAAATTTCAAGAAGGAAAGCTATGAAAATCTCAAGTTTCTCCCACCTTTTCCTTGGTTTCCTTCCTTTTCCCTTCCTCCTCCTTTGTGCCCTTCTTAGATGAGCTCTCCCTTCATTTTAAGCAAAGGAAATGTTAGTTAGAGGAAAAGAGAGGCTTCTGGGGTCTTTAAAAAGCAAAATTTTTACTTTTTTACGCTTTTTCTAGAACAAACCTCGCTATAACGGGAAATACTCCTTGCTACGGTGAGCACTTATCAGTCCCAGGTCCCCTATTCTTGCTACAGCGGGTGCTATTGTGAGAAACTCCTTGGATTTTATGTGGAGGACATGAACTCGCTATAAGAGGTTGCATCCTTGCTGTGGTGAACTAGGATTTTCACTGTAGCTAATTGGAAACTCGCTGTAGCGAATTGGTTCATTCGCTATAGCTAATAAGGGTTCTGGATATAACCAACAAACATAGAAAATTTTCAAAAATCTTAGATGTGACAGGATTCCCATCATCCATAATACCTATAGCCAAATGCAAATTCTCTTTTAAGGCTCTATAGGAGGTAAGTGGAATGGTAGAATTCAAGTTAGATGTTGTATATGTTCAAACTAAGATTTGTTTGGTGTTGAAAAATAAATTAAATTGACATACACTCTTATAAAATAAAAAAGCACAGTCCATAATTAGAAAGTAAGTGAACAAATGTCTTCTTTGTTGATATGTGAGTCCTATAAAGGAATAAATCTTTTCATTGGTGCCCTTATGACTTTGACAGTATCATAAGGAGATAAGTCAATTTGACTACTTTATATATATATATATATATCTTATTCTCATAATAATTTGACTTAAATGAGTATTACTAGAAAAATAATTAATTCCAATCTAAATGGTATGTGGGCAAAAGGAAAATTATCTAAGATATGCACAATTATGCTAGTATATGATATATAGCCATTATGAATTTATTATGTTAGCATCATAAATGTGGATACTAAGCATATGTAAAGACAATACAAGTAAAATTAAACCCAAGAGGGATTAAATTTGCCATGAGTATAGAATATGGTATATATGGGTAAATTTAGGGCAATTGAGATACACAAAATAAATATGTAAAGAATGCATCTCTTATACTAGCCCTATAATAGGATTTCTAGTGTAAGAGCTTTTAAAAGATTGTGCTCGAATGGACACAATAGAACACTTAGTAAGAAAATCTGAGAGAAGTGAAAAGTTGTTATTTAGCCTAACATGTGTGAGTGGGAGATGTTAAAAAATAGAATGCCCTTGATAAGCTGACATGACCTATGACTTAAGCCAATAGAGAAAATTAATTAATTATTAAACTATTATTATTTGAATTTGAATTTTAAATGCAAAATTCATTATGTTGGTTAATTATTAGTTTTTTGGGAAATGGAAAACTAATGAAAAAAAGTACATTCCATCTTCTCCCTCTCCTCTCCTTCCTTAAAAAAACTGAAAACACAAATAAATGCTACTATAGAGAAAAAGTTCTCCTCCATAAATGTGGTGCATTTGTTGTGACAAACAAATTGAAGTTCCATATGGTAATTTCAACTTGAACCACATGGGGCAGAGATCTAACAATACTTGTTTTCACTTCAAAAGGTAAGTACCCAATTACTTCCTTTCAATATACATATACATATATAATATTCCCATCTAATGTATGTAAGAAGGACAAAGAAGGAATGCCTAACTTATTTTTAGTATGTATACAATATATTTTGTATGGTATCTATATTGAATAAGATTCCAAACCTGACTCAAAACTTATGTAGTCTTCAAACATGGTTTTAGGAAAATTCTTCTTAGCTTGTATTCGAAAAAAATATGTAAATGGTCAATAGTAGTAGAGGAGCTTAAATTCCAAAAAGGTGTTAGATATTACAATTTACCTATTGCACTTGTATAAGAGACATGGAAGTCTAGCCTTTACCATTTACATGGTTTGTATGAGAAGAAGTAATTTTGCATGATTGATGTACCTGATAAAGTCATAGTCAAACTAATAAAAAGGATTTGGATAGGATAGACTATTTTCTATGTAGATATCCTGAGTTTCATTATAAAATAAAGTTTTAAAGTCATGAAAATGCGGTAAACACCCTTCGCTTGTTAATGCTTCACCAATTTTCCATGGCTCACAAGTGTTAATATTAATGTATTATCATTTCTCTACATTAGTTTGAATATCCTAAGAGCTTAGGAATATAAGATAAAATCAACAAATTTAGGTGGTGCCAAACAACTAATGGTACCATATTTCTTCTATCCACAAATGATCATACCATACAATTTTGAAAGGTATGAATAAATGTTTACCTATAGCTTGCTAAGTGCTATCTTTCATTAATGGATTATGTGTAAGGTTCATAGCCTAAGTAAGTGAAGGTGAAACAATTGCGGCTATCACACTTAGGATTCTTTCATGACCTTGGCCGATGGTTCTTAGCTACTCCCTTTTTAACATCACTTGATCTTGGATAAAATGGTGAGGTTTAATGAGGAAGGTTAACAATTGAGATATTTCTTTTGCAATGTAATTTCAATTAGGAAAGGGGTGAATAGCAACAATGGCCATTTCAAAAAGGGTATTCATTTTTGTAAAGGCAACTTCATTATTGCAAAAGAAAAAAGCTAAAATAAAAAAAATGAGGGAAATTTTTTTATGGATCTTACAAAAAGAAAGGAGGAAAAAAAGGAAGCTATAGTAATGAAGAGAAGCATTTGAACAATGAATTTGCTATAACTTTTATATTAGATATATTAGAAGATTAGATTAGAAAATCCAATAATCATTCAATTTTCTTGTCATCTTCATACCACAATTTGAATTTAAAGAACTAGCATCTTTAATTTCCGCATTAACGGTGCCCCTATCATTCCATCACAATCTATAAAATAAAGCAAAAAGAGCTTTGCCTCTTAATTACTCTTTAGAGTCTATACACCTCTAAATGAACTTAAGATATGTAATTACCATTTATCAAGCATTATAAATGTCATAAAATGTTGCTTTAGTGATTTAATGTGTGAACAAATCTGATCAAAACTATTCTTCTTAGACTTAATTAATGGCTTGGTAGGTTCAATGGACATTCTAGGCTAGATTATGAAGCTCATAGTTCATCAAAATGATGATATAGATGAAATTTAACAACATTAATCTGTTAATTGACAAGGAAGAATAGAAATACTATTAAAGCAATTTAAGCACCAATTCTACTTTGTGTCTAGATGTTTTACGTTAGAATGTTTTGAGTCTTTGCATGTACTTTAGAACTTACATGTAGATTAGAATAGTTATCTATTTCAATGGATTAGTTTTCTAGTGATTAAGCTTGCTTGGGACACTAGCTTGTAAATACAGGTGACTTAGAATATACTAACATGCAAAATCATAGTTTTAAGTATAATTTTTTTTCATGGCTTTGTCAATGGTTTTAATCATTACTAAATGGTTCAACAACAATTTTGAAATTTGTAGTTAAATTACTCATCGCAAAAGGTTTAAGCACAGTTTAAACTAACTATTAATAAATAGTCTAACTGTGGTTTGCTTAATCATGATTAGACTACATATTAACAATGCTTTTAAAAAATAGTAATCTAACCATGGTTATATAAAACTATGGTTTCACAATTATAGGAATAGTCTGACCATGATTTTTTAAATTGTTTTTAACCACTACTATATATATATATATATATATAAGACCTTGACCCACTAATAACAAATCAAAACACATATGTCCAACTTAACTAGACAAATTGAATTATAATCACAACATGCCACTTGTATTGTATCCATTTTTTACATTCTCTTCATCTATATTTTTAGAAGTTAAAGCTAACAGCTCCATTCAAACCCAGGCAAATTCATAACCTTAACCTATCTTATCAAGAATAGGAATAAATTATGGTCCCAGTTTCAAATATATGCATAAAAGGTATAGACATCATGAAGCAAATATAATTTTTTATTAAAAAAATACATGCATAAACTATTTTATTCTTAAAAATTCTTAATTTATTATTTATCATTTTTCATAAGTAAAAAGATAATACCAAAACAAAATAAATATACATACTTTAATTATTAACAAGTAAAAAATAAAAATATTTATATAAAAAAGATAATTAAGATTAAATAGTTAAGATATATATATATTTTAAGAAACTAAAAAATGCAACTTCTCTAGACTAAATAGCAAATTTTATATCATATAATGTCTAATGTCTATTTGAATGCCCTTGTTTATTAGCATAGAACCAAACCTAGAACATAAACAATAGAAGCAATAAAAAATGGAAGAAACATAACGACATCAAAAGCTGCCAATCTGACATATAGAGTTTGTCCACCTTGTAGGTACTATCTTATGCCCATGAGGTCACAATCGCCACCCCACATCACACACCCAATTTTGCCATTGGTGATATTTATATTAGCATAAGCAATGCATGCAATTAAAATTCTTGTGAAATAAATTTTGAGAGAAAATAACAATGCTATTCAGCTCCTCTCACAAAGACATTGCTTTAATATTTATAGTACAAATGGTTACAATGATGACTTCTATGATAATGCCACATGGTAGGAAAATAAAGGATCTATATGTAAAGAATAAAACTCCTATAACAAAAAGAATCACAACTCAACAAAACAAAATACATGTGAAAAACAATGCAACTAAGGAAAGAGAAAATGATATGCTAATATATGGAGTATTGTAAGAATCATGGCTTATCATCTCCCTTCAAATGAGAAGGTGTGGAAACATACTCTAAGTTCATCGCAGGAATACTAGAACTGAGAATATGTTAAAGCTTTGGTCAAACAATTAGCAAGCTAATTAAAAGAAAGAACATAACCAATAATTATTCAATTTTTGAAAACTTGATCTTGAACAAAATGCACATCAATTTCGATGTGCTTTACTCATTCATGATGAATTGGATTTGCTACTAGTGTATTTGCAATTATATTATCACAGCAAATCACAAGAATAGAGTGAAATAAGAAACTAATTTCTTTCAACAAGGACTTGATCCAAGCAATTTTGACTGCCAAATTTGCAAGAGCTCTATACTTTATTTTAGCATTTGATTATGCAATAACTTTTTGTTTCTTGGATGACCAAGACACAAGTGTATTATGAAGAAAAACATAATACCAAGTAACCAATCTATGATCATCAAGACAATATGCCTAGTTGGCATTGGAGAAACCAATAATATCTAGCCTATTTAAACTTTTGATATGTATACCATGATATATAGTGCCTTTGATGTACTGTAGAACATGCTTTGCTGCTTACCAATGAGTTTGAAGTAGGTGAACTGAGAAATTGACTTAGTTTGTTTACAATAAAAGATAATTCATGCCTTGTATTTGTTAATTACTATAAATATCCAACTAAGCTATGAAATCCAAAAGGGTTTTTAAGCAAATTACCATCTTGAATTGACAACATTTTATTAGCCACCATAAGAGTAGGACATAGGGATAACATTAATCATGCTAAATTTCTCTAGTAGATATAAAGCATATTTTCCCAAGCTAAGATAAATCCTTATGGTATCTCAAAAAGCTTCAAAACCCAAGACATAATGAAGGGGTCTTAAATCTTTCAAAGAGAAAATATGATGAAGTCTTTGTGTGAAATTTAGCAACTCCTTTATATCATTCCATGTTACCAAAATGCCATCCACATATATCAAAATAACAACTAGTTTTTGTGATTTAAAGAAAAAGAAGGAAGTGTCTCCTTTGATGTTTCGGAAAGTGTTGTTCTAAGCCTATCAAACTAAGTCCTAGGTACTTGTTGAAGGTTGTAAATAGCCTTTGTTAGTTTGCGAGCATGCTTAAGTTGGTAAGGATCTTCAAAGCCTTATGGTTGAATCATGAAGATAGGCTTGTGAAGATGACCATTTAAAAAAGCATTGTTTATGTGTAATTGTCTGACTTCCTAGTTAAAGAATATTGCAATAGTTAGAATTAATTGAATTGTTGATAATTTAATCACTGGGCTGTATGTTTCTTCAAAATCAATTCTAAGATCTTGTTGGAAACCTTTACCAATAAGCCTCACTTTATGTCTTTCAAATGAACCACCTACTTTGTACTTAGTTTTAAACACCCATTTGCAATTAACTACATTATACTAACTATCATACGACAACTAATATCCATGTATTATTGTTAACTAAGGCCTAAAACTCTTTCATTACTTCTTTCAAATAAGTTGATTCAAGTGCTTCTTGAACATTAGTTGGTTCACTGTCAGAATTTAATTTAGCTTGAGTGAAAACAACAAATGGATATCGAGGGTTGAAAATTCCCTTTTTACTTCGAGTGACCATGTGATGTTTTTATACTGCCTAAGCACTTTCAGTTTTAGTAGTATTAGTTGTAACAATAGCTTCTTCATTTACAGGTGCTGCAGAGATTAATTAATGATTGAATTATGGCCCTAAATTCAAACCATCATAATGGGAATATATTGCATTGCTACAAGTAATTAAAGTACTTGTTGATTTTGTTAGAGGCATAGCAAAAAGGCAAGGTAGCATATTTTGTGCTAACAAATTTTAATGCTATTATAAGGAATAAGGGAAGAAAGCTATAGGTTCAACTTGAATATCATAATGTTATTTAGTATTAAGAAATCCTTGCTGGAAAGGAAAATTTCTTTATTAAATGTGACATGTCTTGATATGTAAATCTTCCCTATAAAACTTAGGCAATTATAACCTTTATAAGAGCTATTATAGGCAAGAAAAACACACTTAGTTATGTGGAACTACATCTTATGTTAATTATATGGCTTGAGGCAAGGAAAATATGCACAACTGAATACCTTAAAATTCTAGTAGTCTAGATGACGTTCATAGACCTGATAAAAAAGAGATTATCCTCCAAGAACTCAAGTTGGCAAATGGTTAATTGAAAAAATAGAAGTCTAAAAGGCATCCCACAAGTATCTCAGTGGCATTTTCGCTTGTGCTAAGAGTCTCATACCGAGTTCCATAATATGCCAATGCTTTTGTTCTACCTTTCCATTATGAGGAGATGTTAATGGATAGGAAGGTCTAAAATTAATACTAGAGTCCTGTACAAGACTTGTGAAGCTTCTAAACTCCCTCAAATTGCTTTGCAAGATTTTGATTTTTCGATCAAATTGATTCTTAACTAGCTTTTTGAACTGAATACAAGCATGTAATGCCTCCTCTTTCTATTTTAGTGGATACATCCACATAAAGCAGTATGATCATTTAAAAAATGGATAAAGCATTTATAACCATTTGCAGAAATAATCCCAAAGGTTCATATGAATTAAATCCAAAAGATTTGAAGCATAAAAGGCAAAAGGTTTAAAAGGAAGTAGATGAGATTTTTCAAATTGACAAGCCTCACAAAAGAAACTATTTTCATTAACTTTAAGGTTGACATTACATATATTTAATATTTGGGACAAAATACAAGTTGAAGGACATCCTAATTTTTTATGCCATTTCTTTGTAACAAATAGCAAAGCCTGAGGAAAAGCTAAAAACATAAGATGATTTGAGTGATTAAAGTTATAGCTTAACTTATTTAGCTTGTAAAGACATTATTTAATTGTTCCTCACTGCAAAAGTGTTGTAATACCATACTATAGTAGCACTTAATTTATATCACAAAGTGCCTATAGTATCCATTTTCATAAGTTCAATATCTTTAACAGCGGAATTTATCGATATTAAATGTCAAATTAACTCATTTTTTATTAAATAAACCATTTCAACTTACCAAACTCATTTTCCATCCTTAATACACTTTTTCATATAGAATCATTACAAAATAAGGCATAGAATTTGGGTTTGGAGCATACACATCAAGATTAGCCAAATTCATAAGCTTCTATGCAATTCCATATTCTGTCACACTCTTTAGAAATTCATAACTTGAGTTGAAAAATTCCAAATCACACAAACTAGGAATTTATAGAAAGCTCAGGATATCATCGAGCTATTGTAAAAATTTTAGACCAAGAAAATATCATTTGACCCACGAAATCCTAATGGAACAATAGTTGGATTAGAATCTTGTGCTAGTGCATACCTAGAACTTTAAAAATTTATATCTCATGCTATAGAACTCTAAATTAAGTGATTTCAGTGGCTATAAAAAGCTTATGATGTCAACAATATATTTGTACTTTTATGAGTATTGGATTTCATTTGTCCCCTCAAATATACCAAAAACTAGACTAACTAAATGAATAGTGCACTGATAGTTTTTGCATAATTTAGTTAATTTTGAAAAATTATAATAAATTCTATAGAAATTTAAAAATTATGTTCTTTGAATATATGAAAAGATCTAAATGAAATATAAATGTTTGCCAAATTTCATACCAAAATTCATCTATTTGGTCTAGTTTTAGTTTAGGGGAAGAATATGGCCTAAAATGGTGTCAATATGACATCAAATGGTCCAAAACGGCTTCCCATATGCCACGTGATCATTTGAGCACATCCAATACCTCAAATACAACATATAGGAGCATCATAACAGATCCAAATCCACATGGAATTCAAAATTTCTCTTTCACTTGTTCATATACACTAGCTCAAGTATATCAAAATCTCACGATTTCATACATTTGATTCCAAATATGGTTCATACAACTTATATTTATACTTTTATACATGAATAAGGGTTTACATATTATAAATAATATATACATTCATACTTTGACATCAATTTACACAAAATCCTATTCTATTGTCAAAGTAACATGTCTCAAGTTTCTTAGCCTCCATTCTTGGTTCCATGAGAGTTACCTATACAAGATTAGATAAAAATGGGGGACAGTGAGATTGAAAGAACCCCAATAGCTTATTCACCTTTTCAAGTAAGCATATATGGTATGTAATTATATCAAAGAAAGCAAACATGTATCAAGTGCTTCCAAATATCAAACATAAACATATTTCCAAGGCCATATGAACATATCAAGGTCAAAAGTAAGCTCTAAGGACTTTTGTTATAACCTTATCTAATTATTGAGACTTTTGGATTAGTCTCACCCACTTTTTAAGGACTTTTGATTTAGTCTCACTCATTCTTGAGACTTTTTGCCTTATCTCACCCATTCTTAAAAACTTTTGGCTTCACCTCACCTAATTGAAGGGACTTTTGGCATAATCTCATCCATCAAGAGCCATACACTTTCCAAAAGCATTTTAAGAATGATAATGATATTATAACATCAAATCAATAGCAACAGGCATAAGTGATTGTTCAAATATACATACAAGCAATCAATGGCAATCATACAACTAAGAATGGATGAAGAGCTACTTTGAGTTAAGAAGTACAAATTCTCCCTTGGTTCTTTTGCTTTTTCATTTGGCCTCACACACACACTTGGAGAAGAATTGATTTGCTTGGCCTAGACATATTAAACAAGGCATAAACACATCAATAGACCCATTTCTAACCTCACATAAACTCTACACAATCTAGTTCTAGCTTATGACATGAATATAGTTCCATACAAGGGCATAATGAAACAACTCATATAATTCAATATCTTGGCTCCAATTTTTCACTCAATCTAAGTCTCATGACTCTCTTTAAACTCATTAAAGCCATCATAAACTTAATTCAAAGGGTCAAATATTGTAATACCATATTATTTCTAACATTTATCCCTCCATTATAGATGAGGGTATGCACTTTATCAAGGAAGTCTCAACAAAATGCATTAAAATAATGAATTTAATTACGTTGCATTGCGTAGTAGATAAATTTTTCATTTCGAGTCTTTAAGACCCCATGAACTCATCAACAACATTCTATAATTATTTTCCATACATACAAGTCATAAAATTATCAAAAAATAGCACAAACCACGGATCAAGAGTCAAAAACCCTAAAATTTCTTCATTTCTCGTGGCTACATAGTGGTAGATTTCAGGGGCAATTTTAAAAAATCATAACTAAATGTGGAAAAACCAAAATCACATAAACCATAGATTTCTAAAAAGCTCTAGATGTTAACTTCACACTAACAATAATTATAGGACATGAACATAGCCTTTAGACCATGTTTGATAATGAAATAGGCACAAATGTCTGACTATCCCTAGTACTGATACAGCTTACTATCATAAATTTAAAAAATATCCAATTAATTCCAAAACAATCCAATCTATACAAATAATATCAATCTGGAAAGCTACAGATGTTATCTAGAGGAAAAAAATAACTTTAGACTAGTCCAGGTATGTCCAAGTCTTGAAAACTAATCAAATAGTGACATAAGTCTGACTAGACACTTGATACTAGATAGCAACTTCAAAATTTAATATCTCCCTCTTTAGAATCCAAATGAGGTGATTCTAATTCTCACAAGTCACTAGGAAAGTCTAATTTCTTTCGATAAAATTTCATGGCAATTGGACATCATTTGCCCCATGATTGACATATAACAATTTTTAGACCATGTGTACAGTAGCAGTGACCATATCAGAAAAATTTTCCAACTTCAAAAAGTCATCAAATATTATATAGACCTCCAAATAATACCTACTTTAGCTTCCTAAAAAAATCTCAACAAGATCTAGTGCATGCTAAATTTTAGACTAAGAAGAGCTCATTTGGACAAAAAGTGATATAGTTCACCAATTTGATAAATTTTATCTCTCATAAGGTATCACTTTGGTCCAAATGGCTTTCTTTTGAGTTTGATACCTCTTGGGCTAGTTTTAAAGTATGAATATGACTTGTAGGAACTGCCCAAGTGGTCCCAAACACCATGCATCTCATTTTGACTATCTCACACCTAAGAATACATACATTCAAGTGTGCACCTAAGTGTTCAATTTCCATATTTCCATTGTCTTGGCACCATACAAGGTTCATACATCATTCATACATAATATTACATTTGTTCAAGATCTTACATTACAAAAATAACATGTACAATATCACTCTCATATTTATACACAAAGACAACTACAAAAGGTTTAAAGTATAGCCCTTTAAGGCTCTTGGCTTACTTGCTTTACTTCTTATGAGCCACCTAGACAATTCAAGATGGAAGGGGAAAGGGGAGTGAGATTCCAAGAATCTTAATAGCTCACACACCCATTCACACACACATTCAAGGCATATACACATTAAAGCATATGTATGGAAGATATGGCAATCATAAAGTATGCAAAGTCACAATTCGCATGCCACTTGTTCATATTCAAGCCAAGACTATGCTCTAAAAACTTTTGGCTTTGCCTCACCCTATTTCTAGGACTTTTAGATTTGCTTCACTCTTGGTCTAAGGACTTTTGACTTGGCCTCACTCTTCCAAGAGACTTTTTGTGTAATGTTTGGTTTTTGTTAAACGATAGAAATGAACGTGTTTTCAAAGCAATTCCCCTTAAATGAATCAATTAAGGTCCTAAAAAATTTGAGTAACATTCTAGACTCCTAAAAATGAGAATTTTAGCCTCAGACAAAAGGAAAAATAGAGATAGAATAAAGAAACAAATTTTGACGGAAACCTTACGAAATGTAATGGCATTTTTGTAATTTTGAGCAATTTTTGGAATTCACACAGGAGGGCTTTTTTAATGAAAATTTTGAGTTTTTCAAAGTTCTCAGAGGTTTTGAAAACCATGGGAAGCCCTAGGACAGTTAAATTCTCTCCGGTGGACGTTTTCTAATGTCGGTGTGCCTAAACTTTGACGGGTTTATTCTAGAAGGTTTTAGCTTCGATTTGAGTGATTCCAAAGGAATTTTTCATAATTGGGAACCTAAATTTTATAATGGAAAATATGTTCTTAAAAAGGAGCTAAAACGAAGGAGAAACGAAAATGCAAAATACGAAGGGCAAAATTAGAATTTTTGAAAAAGTTATTTTTCCTTACCTATATATAGGTGGCGCCTTACACTTGCCCTCATTTAGCATCAGACTTTCCAACCCCAAACTCGAAGCAAAACCCTAAGAGAGAGGTGCACCAAGGGAAGAGAAGAAGGAGGAGAAATTCAAGCTTGTAGGTATGGAAATTTGCTTGTTTTTCATGCTTTCTCTTAACCAATCTCTTTTCCTCTTTTTCCCTCTTCTTCTCCATGATTTTTCTGAAGTTTTGCAGGCTTTTTTGAAGGAAGAACAGAGGGGAAATTTTGAAAATCAAGTAAGGAGGCCAAGGAAGCAAAGAACAAGCAAGGAAATTCAAAGAAAACAAGGTATTATGTAATCCTTTCACTTGGTCTTCCTCCTTCCTTCCTTTGTGCATGTTTCTACCTATATATGGTCTGCCCTAAGGAGTTAAATTTTCAACCAAACCAAGGGTGAATCTTAGGTATTTGATCAAGAAGAATAAGAATATGCAAAGAAAATCATGAAATAGCCATTAGAAATCAAGATGCAAAACTTAGGGTTTCATATGTACCTTCCAAATTTAGATTTTGTGTGATACTTCCTAGGTCTAATTAAGAGTTTAAATGAGTTCTTAAGACCCCTAAGATGCTCCCTACAAGCTTCCTCCTTCAAGAAAACAAAGAAAACTCTATGTAGACCAAATGATGCCTATGTCTCGGCCAAATAGGGTTTTAGTAGTGGGGGAGAGTTTTGAACTTTTCTTAGGCCATTCTTGAGTCATATTTGATGAATAAAAGTGAGGGGAGGCCTTGGAAAAAATTTAGAACTCATAGAAAGTGATTTGGTGTCTTAAGTTCCATATTAGGACCTAAAGAAATAACATAATGTTAGGCACTTTGTTTTAATTGTGTGATGACTCCAAGAGGCTTAAAAGGAGTCAAGAATCATATTTGAAAGGAAAGAATGAGGCCTAGAAATTATTTGAAGGGTGCTGCTTCATTAGGTGCATTTATGGACCATAATGAGGGTTATAGAATAATCTAGTGTTTAACCAAATTGTATGGCCTTAAAGTTTGTTTCATGAATCTAATCGGCTCCCATAAATTGTATCTAGACTAAGAGAAACCATCTCCACTAATTTGTGATTGTGTAGTCGAAAGAAGAGGCTTGAATCCAAAAGGAAAAGTGTGTAATTGTGTGCAAAGTATCTCTCTCCACTTTCTCTCATATATGGATATATGTTTAGCTTGCCTTAGAATGAGTGTACGTGTATTTTCAAACCATAAAAAGTATGCTAGCATGATTTTATATGCCATGATTCATGATGCCATAATATGTTTTCAAATGAGTACATGATTGATAAGCACAATTTTTATATATTTTATTATCTTTAGCTTAAGCTTTTTAAGGGTTAAATAAGGCTTACTTGATTTACTTATGTAGATAATTGATTTTTGTAGCCATTTTCTGCACTTTAGGAATTTAACTACAAAATAATTGATTTTAAATGCATAAATCATTTTAAATGAATTTTGTGAATTTTTCTCCTTTATTTTTATGTATATTTTAGGTAAATAATCTCTCATGTTGATGAAGGAATGGATGAATCATGCTACACAATTCCCACTTTGAATCATGCTCCATGTTGCAGCAACACAAACAAATATTCCACATAGGAGCTCACTTGAACATGGTTTCATGCATAAACACGTGGCCATTCACATGCATTGCAGCACATTCCCACGTCTCAAAAAGGCCACTACACTAACACACACTCACTTTTACATCAACTCCTTCATACCCATGAGTCCAAGCACACACATTCATGCACGTGGAAACACACACACACGTTAAACCCATCCACTAACCCACGTTGCAGCCATAGTAACACGAGCCAGCCATCATTTACTCTATTCCCTTCACTTCAAGCATTCACTCACACCCCACAACATTCACGAGTTATCCCACATACCCAAACAACCATGCATTCAGCATTCTCACATGAGTAAGCCATGGTTTAAGTGAGAAAAAGGAACCTCAAACGTGGGCAAAACAGCAGCTCGAGTGAACAGTAGCTGATGTGAGAAACGTAGACGCTACGTGTTCAGATAAGATGAAGCACTAGCAGCAGGACACTCTCTCTGGTTGTGGAAGATATACATGGGCAAAACAACAACTGAAGAATGGGCTGGACGTGACAGTGAACGAAGGAGAAGAAGCTTACGTGGAGAATGTGATTGAAGCAAAATTACGTGAAGAAGCTCACATGAACAAAAGCTTTGGATTCAGGGTAGAAGGAGCATAACAGAGAACGAATAAAATACATAAAAGGTAGAACGTGGATGATGCTTGATTGAGCATAGGCAGAAATAGAGGGAAGAAACAGAGCATTGAGAAGACAAAGCTACAGGTTTCACAAAAAGAGGAGAAGGAAAGAAAGGCTCGAGAAGGAGTTCTACGTGGAAAGAAGCTCACATGAGGAAAACACGAAGCAAGCAAGCTCAAGCTACTGGTTAAAAGATATTGAAGCTGACGGAGTTTGGTTTTGATGTAGTTGCATGAAAAAGCTACGTGATGAAAGAGAAAGAAATGAGCTGAATAGAGGGAGAAGGAGGCAACCTTTGTTTTGTGAGCTGGAAGAGAAGCAAAGAAGCTGACGTGGGAAGCTTGAGCTGATTTTAAATAAGCACGTGAGGTGATAGAAAGTTACACTTGATCAACGCCATTCCATCGTGATACAATCCAGACACAGACCCTTCAACCGTTCGATTTCATCGTCATTCATTTATATCCAGTCATCCAAGGGCTGAGGTTAAGAGTGCAAAGCACGTGAATCATTAATAATTAAAAAAAAAAGCAAATGGGAAGCACGTGAGGGAGATTATTACATTCGAGCATCATCCATTCGTAAATCATTTATTCCATCCATCACGTCATTCACACTTTTCGTATATTCACGTCGTCCAGACCATCCACCACACCATTTCCTCCATTTTTCTCATCTTCCATTACACCACTATAAAGCATTAACCTACCTCTGTAACTAGCTTGAAAAAAGATTCTTAGTGGAAGCTTAAATCCATTGATTAGAAAAGGATTTTTGGCTAAGATTCTCTCATCTCTTTCTACACATTTCTCTTTCTTGTATTTTCTTGGTTAAGATTATATTTGATTAGGGATTTGTGTTATTTATAGTTAGTAGCTGGTTAGACATTAATTAGGAGATTTTTTTTATTGATTAATTGATTGAATCAAGTGCTAAATAGTTTAAACTCTTATAATTATCCATATATGCAATCAAGGTATTTGATAAAATGCATATGAGAGATTGAGTGTTTTATTGTCTAAATTGAAGATCCATTGGAGTTTAATTGGTTAATTGAATCTCCTAGGGTGTTAATTTAGAGACTAATTGATTAATTAATTATTCAATTCAGTTGTTTATAGATCTTAATCACAAGAATTAGTAATTTAATAGGAGTTAAGGTCTCAATTAACATTAAGTTGCTAGTTTCTTGAATCTTAAGTAGTAATTCAAGATCATTTGCCAATGGATATAATTAGGGACTCTTAAGTCAGAATTAATCACAATTGGATTAGGATAAAGATAGTGAACACCAAAGGACAATTCTAAAGCTAGTCACAAGTCCATCATTCACCCATTAATTCATCCAATTAGGAATTTAGGAATTTTATTTCAATTAGATTTTAATTAGTTTAATTTAATAAAAAACCCCCCAAATTTAGATAGCTTTTAGGATCATTTAAAACTTGGAAACTCAATTAAACATTGAAGTCCATTTCCAAAGGAGATGACCTAGGTTATGCCATTAGCTACATATTTAGTCCAACCTAGTTTTATTTTGAAGGTTGCGTGACAACAACCGTCAATGATGTTTGTTTGAGTTTTCTTAAGTGTGGAGAGGCCAAGAACTCTTAACCATAGTGAGAATGAGCTAAGAACCCTTAAGCTTAGTTGAGACAAAGCAAAGAGTCTCCCGAAAGCAAAGTGGACTTTCAAGAGTATGGTTGAGTCCAAAACTCTTAAAGAATAGGTGAGGCAATTTCAAAATCTATGAGAAAAAGTGTGAGGCCAATCCAAACACTTGGTCAGCTCCTGAATGCCTTGTATGACTTGTTTACATGCTAAGCTTGCTTCTTGAATGTTCATGATTTTGTATTATGTCCATACATGCATTTTTAAGGCTTGCTTTGCATATGTTATATATGATTTAATGGGAGATGAGCTATTGGGATTCTTTGAATCTCATCCCCTCCTCTCCAATGATCTCACATGCTAGGTGGACCAAGTGGATGTGCTAATGGGAGCCAACAACACTAAAGGAAGAAGATTAACATTCATGTGTTTAGCATTTACTTTTGAAAGCCATAATGAACCATAATGATGTATATTATTGTTGTAGATGGCTTGTAACCCTTGGAACATATGTAATTATGCTATTATATGAGGTAGAAATGAAAGCATGTATTATGTGAATGATAGAACATGAATTGAGTATGTATAGCAAATGTAGCTTCATGAATGGCTTGATAGAAATGTGCATAAGTGTGGGTTAAATGGCTAAAATGAGATGCATGAGGTTTGGAACCATTTAGACAGCTCCTATGAGTTTTAAATGTGCTTTTAGACTTGCCCAAAAGGTGCCAATACTAAGGGAAAACCATTTGGCAATTTTGGTATCCTATATGGAGTCAAAAATGACCATAATGGAATCCTATGTCACTTTTTGGCTAAATAAGTTATTCTTGATTTGAGATTTGGCATACAATTAGGTTTCATTGAGAGATTTTTTAGAAGCTAAAGATCATAATTTTTGGAGGTCTACAGAATATTTGATGATTTTTTAAAGTTGGCAATTTTTATAGTTTTGGTCTGCTGCACTATTCATTTGATCTGAAAATGAATTCTGCTACACGAGACTTAAATGATGTCTAATTGTCATAAAATTTTATACACAGAAACTAGACATTCACATTGACTCATGCCAACTAAAAGAACCTCATTTGGAAGTTTGGAGAGGGAGATATGAATTTTTGAACATTCTGTCCAAAATCAGGACCCTTACCCGACTTGAGTTACTCTTCCATCGAATTTCGAGGTTTGGATTGCCTGAACTGGTTTGGAAATATTTTTTTCCTTTTTTTAATATCCACAAATTTTTAGATTGGTATCATTTGTATAGATTGGATTTTTGTGGAATTAATTGGACATTTTCAAAGTTGCTGTAGAATCTATAATAGCATCAGGAGATAGCTTGACCTCTAAACTTTTTTGGATGTCAAACACCCTCTGTGATGGATGTTAAGATCTAGGCATATTTTTAGTGTGAAGAAAATATTTGTAGCTTTCCAAAATGACTAAGAACATATGATTTCAATTTTTCTAAAATTAGTTACGATTTTCTAAAGTTTGTACAGAGAAGAGGCCAAATCTGGCCGAAAATGAACTTCTATATTCTATGCTCCATTTCAGTTTCCATGAGTTTTAGACATGATTTTGTGATGCAAATGAGTTGTATTGATGTATTTAAATATGAGAATGTATAGCATGAGTTCACACGGTACACATGACACTGAATGAAATTTTTAGACACAACGCAATGCGAAAATGAGCATTATTTCCTTGCCTTTTCAATGGGAAACTTACATGATTCATGATATTAAGTAGAATAAAGGCATGAGATGAGATAGAATTTATGGTGTTACATTTGGCCTTGTCTCACTTATGCCATGAGACTTTTGGCATCACCTCATCTTCATTAAGGGACTTTTGGTATCACATCACCCTTATGAGCCATTTCCACAACCATAGTCATTCAAGAAGATACATTGGTACCAATGTAATGTCAAGGCATCAAGTGGCATATCATGAAGTCACAAGAAGACACACAAGCATACAATAACATACATATGCACACAAGAATGTAAGAAAAATGAGGTGGAGAGCTACCTTGGATTTATGCAAGCTTTTCTTGATCCTTTCCTTCCCTCTTTTTGGCCTCACAAGTAAGGTGGGTGGATGTTCTCTTGGCCTAGCCACCATAAACAATACACAATTACACACTTGAAGCAAGCCAAGATAGCAAACTAAAGCTTGAATACACACTTGGTTTTAAAAGTGGCATAATGATTCCATAATTGACCCAATGAAGCAACTCTCATATTTCAAATTCTAGGCTCTATTTTCTTATTATTTCTAGGCTTCCTGGACTCATTTAAGGTCCTTGGAGCCCTCACACATTCACTTGCACAATTGGAAACACAAGTTGCTTCATAAGGGACCATTATGGACATCATTGCTTCATCTCTCATTCCATGGCTCCTAATTTTTTTTCAATGGTTTCTTCCATCTTTTAACATCATATAAAGTCTCAAACTAAGGCTAGAATAAATTAAAACACTTCCTAACTCTATGAACTAGCCTAGGCCAAAATATGCACCAAGGAAGGAGTTTACAAGCTTCTTGATTTTTCCTTGATGGGAGAGCCACTTTGGCAGGTTTTTAGAGGTCTTAGGAGCTCAAAGAAATATTCAAATAGCCAATAAATTACTCACATAAAATCAAATTTCACAAAACCTTAAAGAAGCCTACACTTTTCTATCTTGTTTTTTATTGGTTTTCCTTGGAATTTCTTGCCATATTCCATCTCCCCATGGCCTAAAGCCCTTGTTCCTCTCTTGTTTTTTGACAGAACTTTCCTTCCCCATATGGTTCTAATTTAGGCCAAAACTCAAAGCAAGAGGAAGCAAAGGGAAGAAACAATTCAGAGCATGAATTACCTTGAATTCCAACTTGGTTTCAAGAGTCTTTCTCCTTGGTTTGCTTCCTTTCAAGAATTTCAAACTCCCCTCCCCCTTCAACAATCTGGATTAAAAGAGAACCAAATAGCTCAAATAAACTATTGAAAGAAATCTTAGAAATAGAGGAGCAAAGTTGGAATAAGGAAAAGCATGAAATTCTCTAAGTTTCCTCACCTTTCTTAGCCTTTTCTCCCTCCTTGTTCTCCTTCTCTTATGCGCCTATGAGGGCTGAGCATTTTCTATATTTTGGACAGAAAATTTCGTGCTTAAGAAGGTGGGAGAAGAAAGGAGAGTGTGTGGAAGTTTCTAGAAGCATGCTTTTCCTAAAATTCTAACTTTATCCTTCCGTAATGGCAATTTCATTTTGACTTTGTTTAGCTCCTTTTTTAGAACTATCTTTTCTATTATAAAATTTAGGTTCCCAATTTAATAAAATGCTTTTGGAATCACTCAATTTAAAGCTAAAATTTTACCGAACGACTCTGTCAAAGTTTCAACTCACGAAAAATATACACCAGAGGGGCTTTTACCAGTCCCGGGGCTCCCTATAGTTTTTGGGGCCTTTGAGAACCCTGGGTAACTCAAATTTGTCATTTAAAAAGCTCTCCTATGTGTTTTTCCAAAATTTACATTTATTTATGAAAATGCCATTACATTTCGTCAGTTTTCGTCACAAATTGTTTCACCATCCTAGCTCTATCTTTCTTTCCGTCTGAGCCTAGAATTATTATTTTTAGGAGCCTAGGACTCGACCCAAATTTTTTGAGATATTATCTAACTCATTTTCAAAGGACTTGCTTTTATATAGCTCATTTCGTCGTTTTACGAAAATTATGTTCGTTACAAACATCAAGTTGCTTCTTTATGCTTAAAGAAACTCTAAACTTTCAACTTTCAAAATATGATTTCTAAATTTAAACCAATAGTTTCTTTGGTGTCTTTAATTCATATCTAGACTATTTATATCCTTAGAATCAAAGAAAATTCTCTTTAGGTGCTTGATTCCCTTCTTGGCCGAAACATGTACCAATTTAGGAGCCCATGGAGTTTTGTTAGTTTTTCGAAGGAATTTGAACTTGTGAAGCCTCCTAAGTCTCTTATTAACTCAAATATACTCTTACATAACCTATAATAGCATTAGAAAGCTTCAAATTTCCCTAGATGCAATCAAAATCCAACTTGACAGAGCCCGTTTAAGCTAAAGAAATCATAATAAGGGCTAATTTGGACAAAACAGATGACGACACGTTGGTGGCTTATTAATTGGCAACACTTGTAATGGCAGAAGTAGTTGAGGCAAAGTATTGCTATGAAGCCATGGTGTAAACCTAGTACACTCTAATACTAAGATAGATTTTGAGAGAAAACAACAATGTTATTTAGCTCCTCTAACAAAGACAGTTGCATTGCTTTGGTATTTATATTACAAATCGTTATAATGATGACTTGTATGATGATGTCACATGGAAAGAAAATAAAATATCTGTACATAAAGAATAAAACTCCTATAATAGAAAAAATCACAGCTCAATAAAATGAAATACATGTGAAAAACAATGCAACTAGGGAAAGAGAAAATGATCCATTAATATATAGAGCATTGTAAGAATCATGGCTTCTCATTGTGATATAAACCGCTAACAATAATACATTTATAGCATTACCTAAAAAATTCATTTTAATATTACCATAATATATGTAAGCCACAACATAGAAAAAATATGAGCTCCAATGTAATAATTTTCATAATTAACCCCTTATATATAAATCGTAACATAGTCATCAATCATACTTAATAAAGAAAATCAAAAATAAATTTTTGAGGAAAAAAATGTCACGCCATATCATATCTAGCATTAATTTCCTTTATCAAAGTGGGAATACACAAATTAGCAAAAAATCCCAAGAATTATGCATTAAAACCATGACTTTAATGGCGTTACGTTAGGGTTAAAAATTTAAATTTCGATATGTGGACCCCAGAAGCTTACCAACAACATTCTCTAATTATTTTTCATTCATACAAATCATAAACATCTCAAAACTTCACATGAACCATGGATTAAGAACCAAAATCACAATTTCTCACATTTTGCCTCAGGTTCCAAGGTGGCAGATTTCGAGGCAACTTTGAAAAATTATAACTAAATTTAGAAAAATCAAAATCAAGCAAGTTATAGCTTTCTGGAAAGCTCTGGGTATTAACTTCACATAAAAACAATTCCCAACTACAAAATCTCATCTGGGCCATGTTTGACAATAGAAAATTCATGGAGGTCAGACTACCCAGAATACTAATATAGCTTACTGATGTAAATTTTGAAAATTCATAACTAATTTCAAAAAAATTTAATTTTTGAAAAGTATACTAATTTGGAAAGCTACGGATGTTAAATAGAGGGAAAAATAGTTCTAGATTAATCCAAGAGCATTCATGCCCCAAAAATCGATGGAACAATGCTGAGGGTCTAGATGTGAGCTTAGAACATAATAGAGATTTCAAAAATTCATATCTCTCTCTCTAGACATTGAAATAAGATGGTTCTAGTTGACACAGGTCACTGGGAAGGTCTAATTTTTCTCTGTAAAATTTCACAACAATTGGATATCATTTGCCCTATGAATAACAGAGTTTCATTTCAAACCAGATGAACAGTAGCATTGACCAAAACCAAAAAAAATTCAACTTCAAAAATTCGACAAAAATTCTACAGACCTCCAAATATTCTGTACTTTAACTTCCCAATAAGCTCTATATTCATACCAAGTTTCAGACTCATTTGGACAAAAAGTGACATAACTTCACAAATTGGCCAATTGGCTCCCATAATGCATTAACTTGATCCAAATGGCTTCTATTATAGTTTGGCACCTTTTGGGCAAGTTTAAAAGCATAAATATAACTTGTAGGCATGCCCAAGTAGTCCCAAATAGCATGCATCTCAATTTGACCATTCTACATCCATTCATACACTAATATACATTAGCCACCAAAGAGTCAATTTAACATATTTACATTACTTTGGTGCCATCAAAGGTTCATACATCATTTTACGATTGTTCATGATTTTACATCCCAAAAATAACATGTACAAGCTTACTTTGACATCTAACTATAATTAGCAAAGTATAACATATTAAGCTCTTTGGCTTGCATTCCTTCGATCTTGAGCACCACCTAGACATTTTAAGAAGAAAGAGAGAAGAGAAATGAGATTCATGGAATCTCAATAGCTTACACACCCATTCACACACACATTTATGACATATACATATCAAAGCACAAGTATGGAAGGTAAGGCAACCATAAAGTATGCAAAGTCACAATTTCCATACCACTAATTCACACTAAGTTCAAGAACATACTTTAGGAACTTTTGGTTTTGCCTCACCTTATTTTTAAGAATTTTGGATTTGCCTCACTCTTGGCCTAAGGACTTTTGACTTAGCCTCACCCTTCCAAGAGACTTTTGGCCTTGTCTCACCTATATCATGAGACTTTTGGCATTTCTTTACCTTCATTAAGGGACTTTTAGCATCACTTTACCCTTATGAGTCATTTCCACAATCAAAACCATTCAAGAAGACACATTAGTACTAATGCAATCTCAAGATATCGAGTGGCATGTTATCAAGTCATAAGAACACACACAAGCACACAGTGACATCCATATGCACACAAGAATGTAAGGAAAATGAAGTGGAGAGCTACCTTAAACTATTGCAAGCTTGGCATCACTTTATTCCTTCCCTTTTTTGGTTTTACAAGAGCACTTAGGTGGGTTAGAATTCTCTTGGCCTAGACATCATAAATAGCATACAATTACACTTTTAAAGCAAGCTAAGACACCAAATTCATTCTTAAACACACACTTGATTCTATATGTGACATAATGGTTTCATAAATGGCTTATTGAAACAACCTTCAAAATTCAAGTTTTAGACTCCATTCTCTTTTCATTTTTAGGCCTCTTGCAATCATTCAAAGCCATTGGAGCCATAACACATTCATTTACACAAGCTTAATTACAAGTTGCTTCTTAAGGCATCATTATGGACACCATTGTCTCATCTTCAAATCCATGGCTCCTAAATTTTTTTCAATGGTTCCTCCCATCTTCTAACATCATATGAAGTCCCAAACTAAGGCTAGAACAAATTAAAACACTCTCTAGCCCTAAGAACCTTGCCTGGCCGAGACACCCTTTAAGAATTGGGTTCAAAGAGCTTTTGATTTTTTTCTTGATGGAAGAGCCACTTGGGAGGCTTTCTAGAGGTCTTAAGAGCTTAATGGAACACTTACATAGCATAGAAAATTCATATATTAAATTAGATTTTACAAAACCCTAAAGAGTCCTACACTTTCCTAACTTGATTTTCATTGATTTTTCTTGCAATTTCTTGGCATATTCCACTTCTCCATGTTCTAAAACCTTAGTTCCTCTCTTATTTTTGGATAGAATTCCCTCCCCTCTCATGGTTCTGGTTTGGCCGAAAATAGGGCAAAGGAAGAACAAGAGAAGGAAGCAACCAAAACAAGAGTTTACCTTAGATTTAAGCTTAGTTTCAAAAATCTTTCTTCTTGGTTTTCTTCTCCTCAAGAAACTCAAACTATCCCCCCTTGTTCTGGACTCAAAACAGAACTAATCCATTCAAATAAACCATAGAAAGAAAGCATGGAAGAAGAGGAGCAAGGTTGGAAGAAGAAGGAGCATGAAATTCTTTAGATTTCCTTACCCTTTCCTTGGTTTCTTCCTTCTTTCTCTCCTCCTCTTAGTGTTCCTAAGAATTCTACTTCTTTTTCTATTTTTGGACAAGGGTATGTCAGCCTAAATGAGGGGAGGAAGAGGCATAAAGCTTATGGAACATTCAAGAAGCTAACTTTTTTGAAAATTTCAATTTCGTCCTTCTATAATAGCAATTTTGTTTTGGCTTTGTTTTAACTCTTTTTTTAAAACTTTCTTATCCATTATAAAATTTAGATTTTCAATTTAATAAAATACCTTTGGAATTACTCAATTTGGAACTAAAACCTTTCCGAATAAATTTGTCAAAATTTGAGTTCATCGACATTAAAAAACATACCTGGAGGAGCTTTATCGGTCCCAGGACTTCCGATGGTTTTCAGGGCCTTTGAGAACCCTGGGCAACTCAAATTTTTCATTTAAAAAGTCCTCCTATGAGTTTTTTCAAAATTTGTATATCTTTATAAAAATACCATTACATTTTGTTAATTTTTTAATAATATCATTTCACTATCCTAATTCTGTTTTTACTTCTATCTGAGCTTAAGATTATTATTTTTAGGAGCCTAAGACATTACTCAAATTTTTTAAGACATTATCTAACTAATTATAAAAAATTTACTTTTATACAGTTTATTTTACCATTTTGCGACATTTATCATTTGTTACAAAAAAAAAAAACATAATGATTTATAGTCTAGTGTGATTGGAAAGCCTAGACCATCGTCCTCTGCATGTTTAATACTTCAGTGTGCAAGCTCCCAGAAGTCACATAGCGGAGGCACAAAAATTACATTTGGATATGAGTCAGTCCAAAAAGTGAAAACGTATAAGTGAGGGAAAGTTATCATTTGATGTCTATAGGCAAAAGTCAAGGTAACATGCGGCTACTATCAGACAAAAGGTACACGTTCCCACTTGCGTTTCGGGATAAGAGAACAGAACAATCTGAAAGATACCTTGATACTTGCACATTGTTGACAAAACTCTGACTCGAGACCTTTTTACATGCAAAATAGAGAAACTTTTCTTATAATATTAACTCTAACGTTTCTGTAAAGAAATTTACAGACAATTAAATGTGATAAGAGCAAGATGTTTCTGGTTTATGTGAGAAGCAGAGTACGCAGCAAACAGTGCATGAGAATGAGAGCGAAAGGTCAATCCTAGCCATTCAACTGATCAGGCCGTCGAGTGCGTTTTGCACCTTTTTACAGGGGAAAAAAAAAAGGCTAGGAACATGTCGACATGAGAACGGCCGGAGCAATTGGACGCCCGGATATTGTTGACTGCATGAGATACAGTCGTAAAATGATCTGAATCCCTAATTTGACTCCTCAAAAATATGTTTGCTTATACCATTGACCAAAAAAGTGGTTAGACCTAAAACTAAACATAACCAAGTACCATGTCTTCAGCTAAGGTTGTGTCAGTAACCATGCTTCCATGAATCACTTTATTAATTGCAACAAACTTTGCCATTCTCTTCAACATTAAAATACTTCTAATGTTAATCAAGCTTATAGATGCGCCTAAGAATGAGCCAAGAAAAATCCCTGTGAGAGACAACATTCTAGACAATTTATTAACATGAGCTTAAGAACCATGTTTATAGCAATTCTATGAAAGACACTTTCAAAAGGCCCAATATATTTTTCGAATTTAAAAACATGCCAACTATTACTTGTAAGTCTCAATTAAATGCTGTTGGAACATGTTATTAATTGGCCTGAAGAAGATAAAAGTAACATATGAGATGTCTCAAGCATGTCTAGAAATTAGAATGACAACTATAAAGGTCTTTAGATAGACATTAGGCTTTGAACTGTTCAAATGATGCTTCCTGATACTTAACAGAGACATATAAGACAGAATCATATGATCCTTCTCCCACATGTCTCTGGATTGGACTATACCTCATTTAGCTAACCCTTCATCAATCATATCTTAACCAAGTGGGTATCCGAAGTCGTCTTTTCATTGGGCTAATCTTGACTTGTTGCCTTTTGAAAAAGACCTCTATGAGTACAGGAAGGAGTATAGCCATGAATGGAACAAAAGGAAGAAATTTTCTGACTCTTGCCATAAATATAACAATTCAGTCTAGAATAAAAGGCATATCAAGGACTATAAGTCAAAAGCAAAACCAATTCGCAAATATTAGACGCAGGTCTATAATATGAAACATCATTCGTATTTCAAAACAACAAAGCAAAACATAAAGTAGCAACTGAGAAATCCGTCCCTCCATTGCTTCAATATGACTTAGAAAACAACCAAAAATGTTCAGATACAATTTGCAATGCACTGAAGAACAGCTTTGAAAATTCAACCCAAAATCTTCATTTATAGCATGCAACGAACCACTAAAAACCAATAAAAGGTCAGAACGCAAATACGAAACATAGGTTTGCATTTCTCAAACTTTAGCTTAAAGTATCAAGACCAACAAAAGTGAGTATTTCCAATAGACATGCACTTTCTTTAATCCAACCAGAAGAACTCGAAATGGAAGATTAAAATTGAAATTAAGATACGAGAAATCATCTTCCCATTCTCAGTTTTCATGGCTGTGAAGGAATGAAGAGAAGCTTTTTCCTAACAATGTGCAGGGTGTATATTTCATCTGAACTATTTAAATTAAATTTGTATAATATAGATTTTTTTTAAAGATTTTGATATTTTTTATTTATAAACATAAAATAAAAATAACCTTTCAACTATAAATTTTAAAAAAAATAATTTAAATAAAAAAAATAAAAAGTCTAAAATCTAAAATCTAAAATCTAAATCATTTAAATAAATTTTAAATGATCTACATCAAGATATGCAAGCCTTGCATCCTTAAGGGCCAATTTAGCATACTATATAAAATAAGGACTGATTGTATAATGTGTAATAAGATAATGCCTCATAATATTTTAATATTATACAGCTTGTTGGTGTGACACTATATAAGATATTATATCATATAAGATAATACTATCTTATATTTATTATTGCATTATATAACACTATATAGGATAAAAGTTAACCTTTTTAAACAAAATATCTTTTACTTAAAAATATATTATATTCAAATAAATTTGTTATATTATATTAACTTTTGCAGAAATGAAATTCTCCTTTGCTAGGAAAATTACTATTTTTATTTTTTTTTAATTTGTATGGTTTTAAATACCCTTAATTTATTTTAAATACCCTTAGTTAAAAATTTAATAATTTCATATTTACTTTTTTTTTTTTTTTTGTAAATATTGGCAGAAAAAGACATGAGGATAAACTTTTTAAATTGGACATAAAGATTGGTTACATGGTATAAAAAATAGCTCAATATCTCAACTCAAATCCTCAACGTCAATCTTCCATTGAATTGGAAGCCATCGATTTCAACATTTCCTCATCTTCTAAGCCATCTTTTTATTCTTCATAATTGTTGGAGCTTCTCGATTGTTGTAGGCTGCAATAGGGTTAGGAAGAGCTACTAGGGCCAGCCCTTGAAAGAAGAAAATTGGAGGGAGTTTTGTGAAGCATGAAGAACACGGAAAGCTTGTGAAAAGATGGCTTAACCATAGTTTTCCTATGTGTGGTTAAGCCTTTTAATGGTCTAACCATAGTTATACAAAACTATATTAAATCATGGCTTAATCTTTATTTTTATAATCATGATTAAGTCTTAACAAGGTTTGATTACAATTTTGGTAAAATTGTATTTAAGATCATTTTGTCTTTACAATGGTTATGTTATCTATAATTAAAACAAATCCTAATTATAGTTATTATAATCATGGTTAAGACAAAAGTTATCTTAACCACAATTTCATCTAACCTGTAATTAGGATAAGTCTAACCATGATTAAAATAATTGTCGTTAGATGTATCTTAACCATCATTAATGAAATTGTTGTTTAGACATTGTCATTAGGACTTCATTTTTTTTTTTTGGTAGTATATTCCTAAATAAAATAACAATTGTCTCGTGAGATTGATATTCAAACTTATAATTTATTATATTATGAGATGCAGCTAATATACTCCCTAGCTTTAAGCTAAGCTTTACAAAAATTAATGCATCATAAGCCTTGCAAGCATAAAAATCTCATAGGTCTAAAATGACCCAATCCATTCTACAAAGACCCAAATAACTTAACATCTACAATCCATCTAGCCATATGGAATAAATTAATGAAGCTACTTCTTTAAAATTGCTTAAGTACAGTAAGACACAATAATTAGACAATTTCTGCAACTCTAGCACTTGACCTTAGTGTCATCATTAGTTTATTGCTTAAAATTGTAGATATAGAGAAACTCCCTTATAGCTAAAGGGAAGCAAATTTGATCTTAATACTCATTAGCACATTCCCGTCATGCTATGGTCCTTTTCTGTTTATATCGCAATTTTGCCCTATACAGTTATGCATTTTTTTTAATCTTCTAGAATATTTTTTATAACCTAATTCAATTAAGCATAAATTATTAGAAAAAACTAAGTTAATACTTACGCAACCTTAAAATTAGAAAAGTAATTATGTAGTATTTGTAAAATTAGAGAGGGGTGTGTGAGTGTAAATTTTATGAGAGGTTATTCTATTGATTTAAACTAGATACAGTGTGAATGTGAATTTAAAAAGAAGCAAGAATGTAATTTATTTTTATATATTTTTTATTATGTTGTAATCAAAATTGAGATATTCCTAGAACAATCCAAAAAAATAAAAGGAGACTTAGTAAGGAAACATTCCCTTGTTGTTCCCTCGCTAAACCAGAGAGATTTGTCAAGGCAACAAGGGGACAATTCTCTTGATAATTTCTAGTCACTAATTAGTAATGAAAACATCCCCTCCTTATTCCTTTACTAAATTCTCTCATTGATTAGTTGCCAATAGGTATTCCTTTGGCAATTCCTTTGCTAAGTTTGGTTTAATTTTATCCAATTCTCTCATTAGTTAGCGAGGGAATTGAGAAGGAAATTTTTTCTCTATTCCCTCTGTATTCCATCACTAGAATGAGAACATGGAATTTTTTTTTTTTTTTTGGTCTTTTGTTATATTAGTAACCTACCAAAAAACGAATACCATTCAATGTAAATTTTAAAAAAAGTTGTAGCATAACAACATCAATAAATTGTAGCATTTGACAAATAATAATAAATTTAAAAACAATAATTAAAAGAAAAGCCAATGGCTGTCAAGCCTTTGCAAATGGGTGTGGGAAGGGTGAGGGGAGAGAGAGGGAGGGGTCAGGGGAAGAGAGAATGGTGCATAAATACCAAGGGAGAGGAAGGGAGAAAATAAAAGTGGGAGAAAAAAGAAAGAAATTAGAATTTAAATTTTTGATACGTAACAAGGAATTAGTGAAGAAATTTTCCTCGTCGCACTTATAGCTTCTTTTAGCTTTAATGAGAGTTATTACTCAGTAAGAGAAATTTCTCATACTAACTGACCTAAAAGGTGGCCTAAACTTTTGCTTTTTTTTTTTCTCAAAATTGTGGTAAATTAGCAAAAGAATTTTCTTTTCTCGTTATTCCGTCATTGGTTGGACAGAGGGAATAGTAAGAAAACTTGTATTTCCCTTACCGTTTTAGTTTTTTCTTATTGTGAAACATGAAAAGAATTCTAGGTGTTCTGTTTCAACTCGTAAAAGTATTAAGAAAAAAAAAATCCGCATGATGCTCTCACTTCCTCGAGAGCATTGGATTATTATTTTGGCAATTATACCATTACATTTATTTAAATTTATGTTTAGTTGTAAGGAAAAATAATTAATATGAAATTATCCAATTATATGTAACTCATGGGATCTCTTATTGCTATTTGTTATATATATATATATATATATACGTATGTATGTATGTATTGAATACTCATCAAGGTAAGAGAAAACGTTTTAGAAACAACCAAAACATAGAGTTTATGACAAGGATCAAATTTAAAAACTTTTAACTATAACAATCTAATTACAAAATTTTAAATAATGTGAATCAAATTTAAAAAATATTGATAAAAGTTTAACGTAGGGTTTGAACTGAAATTTTTCTAAACTATCAAAATTTACTTGTAAATTTTTAAACAATAGGGATTAAATTAAAAATTAAATAAAATTATAAGATGAAAAAGTAATTTAACCTTTATTATATTTATTTTTGCAAACTTGTTACTTCATATTCTCTTTTTTCCTCCTCCAGTTAGACCTCTTTGGTGTGAGTATGAACCATATCAAAATTCTTTTCTAATAAAATATGTGATATAATGATAATTTGGATTCCAATCCTTTACATTTAAGTTATATTTGGTAAAATAAAAAATTTTTTAACGAAATGAAAGTGAGAATTAAAATGATAATATAATGAAATTTAGAATATTAAATCATGTTTAATATGATATAAAAATAATATAAGAATGAAAAAAAAAAGTGGACAAATAAACCTAATACTCCTAATATAAAAATATAAAAATATAAAAATATTTATTTTTTGATATAAAATGATAAAATATTCGTTTTTATTTTTTGATCAAAAAATATTTTTCATTTATGAATAATAAAATAATAATAATAATAAATATATTTTTAATAGTGTTAAAAATATTAAAATCAGACACTTAAATGAGTTTATTTTTCATTATCAAAATTTTAATGTGTGCATTCTTTTATTTAATTTGAAATTTTTTTAAAAGAAAAGGTGAAATGAAAAAGGGAGAAGCTGGGCTGGAATGCACGGAGATTTTAGTTCAGATCCTCTCCCATGAAGTTGCCTCCAATGCTTTCTCCCATGCAAAATGTCAATCGTCGAATTTATCTCACTGCCTAGAAAGAGACACGTGTGTGACGATGCGTTTTAGAGCCATAGCTTGGACGATGCTTTTTTTTTTTTTTACTAAATAAATTGAGATTTCATCAAACTAAATTCTTTCACTACAAATATAATTTGCCTGAATGAAGTTAGAACAAAATTTTAACAAATTAAAACCTCTAGATTGAGAATGTTCTGAAGAAAAGAAGTTGAATAGCCCACTAATTAATCAAAGAGACTGAAACCCATGTCATCATCGAAATCTTCTTTTTCCTCGACTTTTTCTTCTTTATTCAGCTCGACTACAATTGGAGCAGCAGTGACAGCACCTCCACCAGGAGTAGCAACCATTGCTACTGTATCACCACCACCAAAAGGCACAAAGGCCAACTTTTCCCTACCAGTGGCAATTAGCTCTGTTATGTCTTTACCCTTGACTTCAGACAAAAGAAGTTCAATCTTATCATCATCAACCTCTGCTCCAACAGAGCCAAATATGTCCTTGAGATTGCAGAAGATGGGGAGGTGTTTGAGAATTTTAGGCACTGATTCACTAATGAAGATGACTTAGGGATGAAGAAGATCATCTCTTTCACCGAATGTCACCGCCTTGCTGGATGTCGTTGCCTTTCTCCGTGTAAAGAAGAAAACGATGAAGAAGATGGAAGAGCTTCGTTTTGGGAGATACAATTAACAGAAATGCAAAAACAATCTGATGCACCGTTTTGGAGTTAAAAGCAACGTGGCTCTTTCTTTGTCATGAGATGAATCCAATGGCTCAGATCTCGCACGGGAGAGAGCACGAGAGACAATCACGGGAGAGGATCTGATTCCGAATAATGGAGCGTTGAACAATCGGGCTTTGAACTGGAGATTCCAAGAGTGTAATAAAGAGGAGAAAACAGATTGTTCAATTGTTTATATTAGATTTAATTTGAATGATTTATATTTTTAATATTTTAATTTTAATCATCATTTTAAGAAAATTTATAATTAAAAAATTATTTATTTTACATTTTATTTTTTAAAAATAAAAAATGTCAAGATAAATAAAAAATACAATTTAAATCATTAAAATTAAATTTGAATAATTCAAATTGAGATAATTGAGCAATTAAAAAAACCTCTGAATTAAGAGGATCTGTTAGTCAAAAGGGAGTGTTGAATACAGACAAGCCAAAAAATTAGGTTGACTTAAACACAAACAAGTTAAACTTGGCCTGGGATAATCTAAAGTGAAGATCTTAAATAATTACATTGAGTGATACGCGAGGGGGAGTCCGTGTTTATAAAATAAAAATATATGTGCCAAAAAAAAGACATGTGAGATATTAAAAAAAAAAAAGGAGAATTATAAATAAAGACTAAAGTTTAAAAAAATATTCTATAAGATTATAATTACTAGATGTTATTGGTTTTAGTTAAAATCAGTAATAATTTATTTTAAAATAATAATAATAAATTTTTTTTAAATGATTTTTCGAGTCATGGGATTCAATCTAAACTTTGCCCCACGCCAATAACAGGTGAGTTAAAGGGAGCAACACACTCCAATGCACTAATTTTTTTTTTTATGAATTTATATATTAAATGGTCTAATTAATGTCTCTAATTTATATTACACTTTGAGGTTTTAGATTTTGAGAAGTGGGGCCAGCAACTTGCTTACTAAAGAATCATACAGTGGAGTTTATCGTTTTGGTCAAAATCAAGCAATTAATGGAGCAGTTTTGTGATGTTGATAACATGTTTGACTGGCGTGCCCTAGGAAACCCCAAAATTGCTCCCAAGCAATTAATGGAGCAGTTCTGTATACTGGTAACATGTTTGACTGGCATTGGCCAAGCACAATTGGCTCACGATTTATGTGGGGGTGGTGGGAGGTAGAATATTAAATAAAAAAATAAAAGAATGTAAAAAATGAATAAATAAAATAAAATAAATAATATTTACGTTTTTAGTTTTAAAAAAATAATAAAAATAAATATTATTAAATAATAAATATAATAAATCTTAAAAAATACATTACAAATTATAATATAACCAATCAGCTAAAAGAGTCATATGTTTGAGTAAATTACACAATGTTTTATTAAAATTATATATATTTTTATTTTTAAAATATACATAAATATTTCTTAAAATAAAAATTTAATGTTATATTTTAGTTTAATTTTAAATTTTTTTAATTAAAATACTTTCTATTAACTTAACTATATCATTTTTTGTTAAATTTAATGACAACACAATCTATTTCGTTTTATTGTTTTTGTGCATATTTGAAGACAAATTCTACTCTTTGTTATTTACATATATTTTGATATAATATATATTTATTATTAATGGAAGGTATTTTTATTAAAAAATTTAAAATTAAATTAAAATGCATATTTTAAAAATAGAGAAAAAGTTTATGTAATATTATCAAAATGTCAAAAAGATTTGTATAATTTATTCTTTATATTTTACTATGTATGTTTTATAGACTTTGGATTAAAAAAATTCTCAATCTAGTCTACTATCAAATTAATCGTAAAAAAAATATAAATATATTAAAAGTATCTTATACACATTTTTTTTGAGTTTGGTTAGAATTAAATTTCTATTTTATTTTTAAAATATATAATTTCTTTATTAAAAAAAGTTATGTTACATTTTAATCTGAATGAAAATATTTTTTGATTAAAATAATTTTCATTAATCTAAATACATATTTTTAGTTAAATTTAATAAAAATAAAATTTACTCTTTTATTTATGTTTATATATTTAAATAATACATATTTGTATATTTAAATTAATAGATGATATTTTAGTTTAAAAATTTTAAAATTACATTAAAATATATTTTTAAAAAGTTGTGTAATTTTAACAAAAACGTGTCTATAATTTATTCATATATTAAATATATTTTATAATAAAATTTAATTTTGATATGTCTTTTCATGTTATCTATCTTCTACCCATCATTATAAATTCGTTCTTCCTAAAGCTTTCTCTTTCACTTACTACGCCAGAGTGGCAAACAGCAATTCATTGGCTATTAAACTCTGAAATAGGTCAGATTCAACTGCTACTGCTTGAGACTTCAAAGCACGAACTTATTCATGTAACCTTATCTCTTTCCCACACACAGAAATGGGGATCCCACACTTTCTTGTTATACCATTTCCAGTTCAAGGGCATGTTAATCCCATCATGCAGTTTTCTCATGCCTTGGTCAAGCATGGCTGCAAGGTCACTTTCCTAAGCACAGAGTTCCACCACAAGAGAGTGATGAAGGCTGCAAGTTCTGAACAAGAAAGCCTCTTGAGATCAAAGATCAATTCAGTCTCACTCCCAGATGGTTTGGATCCTGAAGATGAAAGAAAGGACCTGCAGAAACTCCTTTCTTCAATCAGAAACACAATGCCTTCAAGGCTTCCTAAGCTCATAGATGAGATTAATGCTTTAGATGGTAACAACAACAAGGTCACTTGCATAGTTGTTACTATAAATATGGGATGGGCCTTGGAAATTGGCCACAAATTGGGAATCAAAGGTGCTCTGCTATGGCCTGCCTCAGCAACTTCCTTGGTCTTCTGTGACTCCATCCAGAGCCTGATTGCTGATGGAGTTCTTGATTCTGAATATGGTAAGATCTATTTTCTCTATTAACTTAGTTCAATGAATTGTTTGCAAATGAAATTCCATCTTGGGACTGCAAGTCAGAATCCAGCCATTCTGACCATAACCCCCAAATATATCAATTGGAAAAACTTCACTCTTTTCAGCTGTGATTCGTCTGTGCTTTGATTTAGTACCCTTTTGTCTTAATTGGAAGCATCAATTATGGGAGAATAGGTTCTCTACTGCAAAAATGTCAAAATTTTTTATTTTTTTAAAGAAAGAAAAAAACGCAAAAAGAGGGCAGCCCCCAATTTGAGATGGAAGGCCACCGCACGTGGTGGCTGCTACAACACAGAATCTGGATTTCAATTATAGGTTTTAGGTAACTTTCAGCTTCTATTATAGGCGCTTTTAGAAGCAGCAATATTTTTAGAAGCAGCTACTGCATTTTGTTTATTTAGAATACCAAAAGTTGCCAAGACAAATCACAAACAAATGCAGAAATTGTGATATAATAAGATATAAATATAAAAAACTGTATATATATATATATATAAAGCTGCTAAGCTACAACTGTGATACTTCTGATAACGATACTATCTTTATTTTGCGTGTTAAATCTTAAAAAAAAATCAAAATGAAAAAAAAAATTGAAATTAAAAATCTAAAATCTAAAAGTTTAGGTTGAACTTTTTATGGGATAGGATACTTCATAGGTATACTTGACCCAACATAATAGGCCCTACACTTCGGTCGATGGGTTTAAATCAAGCCCATCTTGTTAGGCCTACAAACTTTAAGGGCAGGTTAGACTTGCTCACCCAACAAAAAATTAATCAATTTTTTACTCTTAAAATTTTATTCTACTATTTATTCTCATTTTTTTAATTCTCTTTTATCATGTATATCTTTTTTTAATGTTTTACTTTATAAATTTGATTCTTCTTATATTATATAAAACTTGATAACTGCTTGGACAAAAATGCTTTTGGTTATAAACATGTTACTAAATTGATTATAAATGAAGTTTTTTTTGTCATTTTTTGTGAAAAATATTATTGACCTATGATATATTTTAAACTCATTTAAATAAGTTTTGATTTTGAATTTGGTGAAGGCCCACAACTTGATATTTAATAATAAATTTAAGATGAGTTTAAGTTTAAACCTAAGCCCAAAGCTTAATAATTTACTGAGCTTCAACCCAAATCATTCAATCCACGAACAAGAATATACATAGCCTATGGCATATTCTTGTTCATCTCATTTTCTTTTGCTTTTAGTTTAGCTTTGTTTTGTTTTGTTTTGTTTTTAATCAATCCTTGCTAGGGCCCAGCAGAGAATTGACTATCCATTTTCTTAGCTAATTACACAAAAAGTGCAAACATGAACAGTTGTTGATTTTCCTTTTGCCATTGCAGGAATTCCAATCAAAACTCAGAAAGTTCAGCTTTCTCCAAGTATGCCTCTGATGGACCCAAGTCATCTGCCTTGTTGCGGCCTGGGTAAGTTCTTCTTTGAACACCTTGTGCAAGAGATGCAAACTTTAAAGTTAGCAGAATGGTGGCTCTGTAATACTGTGTGTGAACTTGAGCCCGAAGCATTTTCCTCATTTCCAAGGCTCTCACCCATTGGTGGCTCATTGTTGGCAAGTAGTGACTACAACCCAATGTCATTCTGGGAAGAAGACAGAACCTGCCTACATTGGCTAGACCAGCAGCCACCTCAATCAGTCATATATGTTTCCTTTGGTAGTTTGGCAGTATTGGACCCTCACCAGTTCACAGAACTAGCGCTTGGACTTGATCTCTTGAACAAGCCTTTTCTTTGGGTTGTGCGTCCTAGTAATGATCATAATAATGCATACCCACATGAGTTCAAGGGAAGTATGGGTAAAATTGTTGGTTGGGCCCCACAGAAGGAGGTTCTGAAACATCCTGCCATAGCTTGTTTCATTAGCCACTGTGGTTGGAACTCTACAATGGAAGGTTTACGTGGTGGGGTACCTTTCCTGTGTTGGCCATTTTTCAGTGACCAGTGTATGAACAAGTTTTTTATCTGTGAGCTGTGGAAGGTTGGACTGGTATTTGATAAGGATGAAAATGGAGTTATATCAAAGGGAGAGATAAAGAAGAAGGTGGAGCAAGTTCTTGGCAGTGAAGATATAAAAGGTAGGTCTTTGAAATGGAAGGAAATTGTCATGGAAAACTTGGAAGAAAAAGGTGGTCAATCTGTAAGGAATGTCAACAACTTTATCAACTGGACCAAGGCATGAAAATGTTCTCGTTGATAGCCTTGGCAATATATATATATATATATATATATATAATAAAACTAGAGGGAGAATAGTGTGACTCTACTCCTTGGCTGCATGCAGAGCATCCCTTTTTTTATTGGTTTTTTTTTAAGCTTTTTTTTTTTTAAAAAACTTAAATTGGTTGGTACAGGTTCTCTTACGCAATTGCACGAAACCCACAGCTAGTTAAAAAATACAAGCAGGAAATTATTATGATAGAATATTTTAGATAATAGAGAATATAAAGTGGATTCAGGACCTTTGAGGTTCTTCATTTCTGATACATCCCATCTCATCCATCCTTTATATATGCTTCAAATACTCTCAATATATAGGTCTTATGTTTTTTTTTTTTCATATGTTTTACTTTTCTTTACAGTTTTATCACTATATATATGTTTTTATGTAATTTTTTTTAATCCTTTCAAGAATCTCTTTTTATGTTCCACTTTGTACTTTTCAATTCAAGTATTTAAGATACCTATATATATTATATTCTTGACTGAAGATCACGGTGCAGTAATTATGTCCTAAAGTTGAATTAAGCTGTGGCCATATTTCATCCTTTGTCTCCCTCCTCAACCCCCCTCGCTAGTTCCCTTCCCAACTTTGTTTAGATAGTCTTTTTTTTTTTTTTTGCTCATAAAAAAAAGAATTATATATTATTATTATTATTATACGATAAAATTCATTTTTCTTTTTAGAGATGGATAAGTTTTCAAGAGTTAAAAGTAATTTTAAGAAATAACCAAAAAAAATTCAGGTGGAACACATTAGTATTAGTAATCTAATGAAATCAACTCTATGAAGGCTGATCTCATCTCTTTTTGCGAATTTGTATTGGATTCTCTTTAAAAGTACTATGACTAAAATAATAAATGTACTAAATATGTCAGGAAAAAAAGGTATATATAATTTTAGACAATATCCCTATGCTTCTAATCGCATTACCCAGAAAAAATTCAAATTTCAAGGCAAATTATATTAGTACAAAATTTTTGTCTCAAATCAAGGACAGTTTGTTCTTTAATCTCAAAATAAAGATAGAATAGTCCATTACAAAAATTCTATTTTTAAATATACTTTAAATGTGTGAGAACGCGCGCACACACAAAGCAACAGGTTTAACCATTGCAAAAGACTAGTTGAATTGCATTCATCCTTAATTAACAATACCAATAACAAAATTTTGCAGTACTAAATAAACATGTGCACATGAATCCAAGGGAACTTGGATCCCCTACTTATATTTTCCCCACTCATTCCTTATTTATTTTAATCTAAGTCGATCATATCAAATTTAAAAGTTTAGATTTGATATTTTAAATTTTTAAATTTTTGATATTTTGTTTATCTAAAAAGATCTAGGATGTAGAATAAAAACAATCTTTTAACTATTAACTTTAAAAATGATAATAATTTAAATTAAAAAATAAAAAAAGATAAAATATCAAATTTGGACCGTCCATATTAAATCTGAATAGGACAAATTTGGAAAAGTACCTCCAGATTATGAATCAAGTACGTTCTTCCCTCAATAAACACATTACTACACTTCATACAAATATAATAAACAATACTAGAAGAAAACAAAGTTCATCCTCCACCTAAAAATCTGTCTAAATCCTTCATATGCATTCTAATTAAGCATTGAAAAGTATAAGTTCTTCACCTTAGGAGAGGAAAAGTAATAAGAAAATTAATTAGGAAAAAACTATTAAGGAAAAAATGTCCTAAAAGTATAGCTTACGTCATGTTTTTGCATATTTATTGTATGAATAGGTCCACACAAGTTATTGTAATAGATCCCTAAGCAAATTTCAGAAGTAGGCACTATTAATCACTATTAGGAACAAAATTGATGAGGGCAAACAAAAGAGATATAAATGAGGTTTAGAGAGACTTATAGAAAAGGCAAGTTAGGTCATGTTAGCCAAAGAGGATGGAATTTCTCCATTGAAAGCTTGTGATGGAAATTCCAATCATCAAATTATGATAGGAAGGAGACTTTATGAAGTTTATATATGAATGCATAGGCAGTCTAATAAGATAACTTCTAAATTATAAAAGTTTTATATCTTGCTTTCTTCAATCATTGTTGGTTATAAATTTCTCACTTAGTCAAAAAATTTGTTAAGGAGTTCAATGTATTTAGTTGTTAGGCTTTACTCCTTAAAGATCACAACTTAAGGTTGTGATTCTCTATGAGTTAAAACCCAATAGCTACCTTCCATATTTAGGCTCCTATCATTATTTACTTCTTGTTATTCTCTCTTCCTAACCTGTATTTTTTATTTTTGTTCCTTTTTGTTTGCTTTCCATTTTCCTTCTGCTGCGTCATACTTGTAGAGCATGTATGTTTTTCATCTAAATGGAATAAGTTCTTTTTTGCATTTGTTTGTGCATTTTTGAGCATTCACCTTTATGGTATCATAGCTATAGTGCTCGATCCACCTCCATGCCTAAATACAGGCTTTAGATCACTAAAAGAAACAAGGAAGCTATATTCTTAAATGAAATGTCATCTTTTGCCATCACCCAATCCGTAATGACTTAGCCCACTGCTATATTTGAGTCCCAGCCTAATTTTATCACAACTCACAAACTAAATAAACTGAACTACCTTTAATGTAGCCAATTAGTCATGATGTTTGTGAATGGAAGAGGCAAAGAGGATTATTTGAATGGTGAGGCCATGCAACCAACTAGAGGTGATCCCAAATTCAAGACATGGCATGATGGGAACAATTTAGTCATGTCCTAGCTCATAAACAACATGACTATTGATAATGGAGAAAACTACATGCTCTTCAAGATTGCTTAAGACATTTGGGAAAGTGTTTGTGAATCATATTCTACCCAGGAAAGTGCAGCTGAGTCCTATGAGATTGAAAGCTTGATTTAACAGCTTAAAAAAGGAGATATGATGGTAAATTAATGTTGTAACACTTTTACAAAAAAGTGGCAGCAACTAGATGCATTGAAAACTATCTTTTGGCAATGCACTTCAGATGTTACCACTTATAAAAAGATTGTTGAAAAGAAAAGGATTTATCAATCTTTTATGGGCCTTAATCATAAATTTGATGAAGTTAGAGGGAGGTTCTGGCCTGCACTTCTCTTTCAAGGAAGTTTTTTCTAAAGTTAAGTGTGAAGAACATTAGAAGAAGGTGGTACAAAGTGTTGGACAAGCACCTAACCTAGGTGAAGCATCTGCCTTGATCTTTAAAAATATAGCTACTATGAAGAAAACAATAAACAGACCAAACAAGATAGAAGAGGGTGTGATCACTACCACAAAAGTAGTCACGCTAAGGATACTTGTTGGAAAATACATAGGAAACTACCTAATTTGAAGAATAAATCAAAATGTGACATTAAAGTCTTTACAACTAGTACTAACACTTCAACAGCCCCTAAAACTTCTCTGTTTAACTGTGAGCAACTTGAGCTCCTATAGAAAATTTTTATATCCTAAAACTCCTTAACTAGTGAGAATAGGGGTAACAATATTATTAGTAATATTGCCTTTTTAGATAATTTTTCTTTAGCTTTAAGTATTCAAAAATTTATCAACCTATACTTAGGTTGTTAATTCTGATGCTTTTGGTCACATGACTAGTAGCCCATTGTTGTTTAACCACTTTAGCCTATGCCTTGAACCTATAAAGTTCAAAATAGCATATGGATCTCTTGTCAATGTCATTGGTATTGGGACAATTCACATTTCAAAAAATTTAGTCCTCAAGAAATTCTCTTGGTTCTTACTATTGCCTAAAACTTGCTATTCATAAGCAAAATCCTCAAAGATAATAACTGTATGATTCATTTTACTGATGATAGCTATGTGTTTCAGGATGTGGAAATCAAGAGGATGGTTGACAGTGTTGTGGATGGTCTCTATCTCTTAGGTACTACTACTTATAATAAAATGGCCTTATTTGTTAATAGCTCTAAGATTCTTTTATGGCACAACATGTTTGGCCATCCTAATTTCCATTACATGAAAAAGATGTATCCCTTGTTATTTAATAAAAATTCTACTCTTTCTTATTGTGATTTATATCAATTAGCCAAGCATACTAGAGTTACTTTCCCTTCTATCCTTCATAGACCATTCCATCCTTTTCAACTTATCCACAGCGATGTATGGGGCCATTTAAAATTAATAGTTCCACTAGGATTAGGTGGTTTGTGGCCTTGGTGGATGACTACACTAGAATCATATGGGTTCATCTTCTGAGGGAGAAATTTGAGGTCTCAAACATATTTAAAGCATTTCATTAACTCATTTTAAATCAATTTCAAACCTCTATAAAATTTCTTTACAGTGACAATAAGGCCAAATATTTGAATAACAATCTTACCTCTTACCTACTAACTCATGGCATTCACTAAATAGGCATATTCTTGAATTTTCTTGTTCACTTATGTTTACTATGAATGTGCCAAAATGATTTTAAGGTGATGCTATTTTAACCTTGGTTTACCTTATAAATCATATGCTTGCAAAGGCTGTTAACTTCCAAACCCTATGTGCCACTCTTCTCAACCACTGCCCTTACACTTCCATGCTCTTTACCCTACATGTGGAAGTCTTTGGTTGTACCACCTATGTTTACCACCATACCAACTCCAAACTTGATCCCAAAGCTAACAAGTGCATTTTTGTTAGGTACCCATTCTTCCAAAAAGAAAATATATGTTAGTCCTCTACATTATAAAATATTTTATCTCTATGGATGTGACTTTTTTGTAAGACCAACCTTACTTTCCCCAAGCCTATAGTCAAGAAGAGAGTTATAATAGTTCTTGATAGGAATAGAGCCTTTGTATAGAAGAAGGTTTTCCTAATGTCCTTATCTTTGCCCTTACTCTTGTTAACACTGTTGGCCTTGACAATCTTAAGCCTCACATTTTTGTTCTAATAAGAGATACAGTGAAATTGAACCCAAACCATTAATAAATTTGATTCTACTCCTATAACTGAATATAGCATGTTTAAAGCCAGTAATATGCCTTAAAAGGAGCCTCTTGTTTATGCCAGGAGAAAGAAGACTTAGAGGTTGAGAACATTCCTCCACCTGAGCAGATCAATCCCTCCACTCATAGTCTTAAGCTAATTTCCCAGAAAGAGGAATGTTTAAACCTTCTTATTGCCTTAAAGAAAGGGATAAGAGCTTATACTAAGCATCTAATTAGTAATTTTGTTGCTTATAATAAGCTCTCACTTTCCTATCAAGTTTTTGTGGCTAAAATATCTTATGTAAAGGCCCCTAACAATATTTATGAGACTTTGAAACAGGAAGTATGGAGAAATGCACTCAATGAAGAGATGAATGCACTCTAAAAGAATGGTACATGGGATCTTGTGGAGCTTCCTAAAGGGAAAAAAGTATGTGGGTTGCAAGTGGCTATTCAACATGAAGCATAACTCTAATGGAAGTATAAGTAGATATAAGATGAGACTTGTAGCAAAAAGGCTTCACACAGACTTACTAAATTGACTATTAGGAAACTTTTGCTCCTATAGCCAAACTCAACTCTATGAAGTTTTCTTTTAATCTCTTGCTATGAATTTGGAGTGGCCATTCAACCAATTTGACATTAAAAATACCTTTTTGAATGAAGACTTAGAGGAAAAAGTTTACATGACCATTCCTTTTGGCTTTAAAGATCACGGTCAAGGGAAAGTTTGCAAGTTTAACAAATCTCTATATGGCCTTAAGCAATCACCTCGTGCTTGGTTTGAAAAATTCACTTTGGCTATAAAAAAATAAGGGTACACTTAAGGGCAAGTTGATCATACAATATTCATTAAGTTCACTGATAGAAAGGCTGTTTTTCTAATCATATATGTTGATAACATCATTATAATTAGAGACCATGTTGATGAAATCAAGATCCTCTTTGATGCTTTAGCCAAAGAATTTGAAATAAAAGCCCTGGGGACTCTGAATTACTTCCTTGGTATGGAGCTAGTAAGATCTTTTAAAGGCATTACCATATCTCAAAGGAAGTACACTTTTGATCTTCTAAGTGAAACTAGGATATTGGGATGTAAGCAAGTTGACACTCCCATAAAAGCTAACTACAAAAGCAAATTCTCACAAGAAATCCCCTTATGGATGTTGAGAGATATCAAAAACTCATTACTAAGCTCATCTACCTAACTCACTCCAAGGTAGATATTAGCTTTCCTATGAATATTATTAGTCAATACATAAGTAAACCGATTGAGACTCACCTTGAGATAACCCATAGAATTTTGAGGTACTTAAAGATGATCCTTGGAATAGAGATATACTTCAAGAAAAGTAGTAATCGTGGAATAGAGATTTATTATGATACTAATTGGATTGGATTGGATTGGATTGGATTGAGGCATCTAGATCAACTGATTGATTAGCATACCACACCACAAGGCGTTCTTAGACATAAGTCTATTTTTGGCTACTATACCTATGTATGGGGGAACTTGGTTACTTGGAAAAGTTAAAAAACAATCTATGATTGCTATAAGTAGTGCTAAGGTTGAGTATAGAGTTTTAGCTTAATGGATTTATGAAGGCCTATAGCTAAATAGACTTCTCAAGGAGTTAAGAATCGAGTGTAAGGAATCTATGCAAATTTCATGTGATAATTTGGCTACCTTTAGCATTACAAAGAACCTTATTTAATATGATTGAAGAAAACACATTGAAATTGACCAACACTTTATTAAACAAAAAGTTGATGCTGCTATCCTTGAATTTAATCATACCCCATCTAAGTTATACTAATGTTCTTACTAAAGCTTTGACTTAGGTCAAATTTGAAGAACTACTAGGAGTCAAGTCGAGGATCATCAACATTTATTTTTCGAATTAAGGGGGAGTGTTGGAATTCAATGCATTTAGCCATTAGACTTTACTCCTTAGAGATCACAAATTAAAGTCATGATTCTTGATGGGTCAAAGCCAAATGGCTATCTTCCATATTTGGACTCCTATCATCACTTATTTCCCATTATTTTCTCTTCCTAACATTTATTTTTCATTCTTATTCCTCTCTATTTACTTTCCCTTTTCCTTCTGCTGCGCGAACTTGTAGAGCATATATGGCTATGTGTCCTATATATTTGTACTATATTTCATCTAAATGGGAAAAGAAGTTCTTTTTTCGTATCTGTCTGTGCCTCTTTGAGCATTCACCTTCAGTTTCCAATGCATGTGCTCTGGATTGGAATTTCCTTGAGAAGTGAAAGTGTGAAAAATCTCTTTGTACGACTTAGGGTGTTGAATTTTTTACTTATAGGGCAATGACAAACCGATTAGTTGAACAAGTGATCAAAGCCCATCAGAACTTGCGCTATAATTTCCTAAGGATCCATTGGTTCTCAGATTTTCATATGCTCTTCAGAAATTATGAAACTGTTCCTTATTTCTTAACTTACCTTCAAAGTTTACATCAAATACTGAACTCCACAAGGAGAACAAAGCTAAACAAAAGAAACCCACATAATGGATATCATAATGAGAATGAAGAAAACATGGATTTCAATGATATGACAATGACACATTAGTTCTGCTGGACATGAAAAACATCCGAAGTGCCACATGACTAAACAGCAATCCTAGGAAGCAAAAGAACATCCCATGACTAAATAGGAATTCATTGTCTACATTAGCAAAATTAATCAAAGAATAATATTGCTACTTTACCCCAGAAAAAAGTTTCACTTACAAGTCACATCAAGTCATACTGAACCTGCAGAATTAAGGGTCCTAATCGTTACTTGTCCATGAAGGGCTTTAGTGGTGCTCTTTTCCATAAAAAACTTTTTAGACCTGGCCCAAAAATTGTTCTTAATTAATCAAGATAACAATTATTATAGTCCCTGAAATGCACTATTTACCACTGCACTTATATGCATGTGATGGGATGTGTAATATGATATTAGGTTATATTATACCACTGCTTTGAAGACGCAGAAAAGAAAGCACCAACGAAAATTCTCTCCGACACTTTACCACCATATAATTGCAAGAAGCACCAATTGCACCATTCGGATGGCCATAGAGTAAAGTCTCTTTGGGCAAACAATACGTAAAATAAAAGCAAATTTGGCTGTCATGAAGCATCCATTAAAAGTGCAACAACACAACCTATCATATTTTGAATGAGATATAAGGTTTAAAAAAACAAAAACAAAAAGAGAGAGAGACAAAAATGACTACACAATCTTCCTTTTGAATTCAATAATAAGTTTACTAATGCCATGATTATATCTTTCTGGGGACTTATGTCAGCAGAAGAAGAGTTTGTGGAAGTTAAACTCATTACAAACCAATAAAGCAAGACGTTTTCTTGGCTTCCATGAAGAATTTTATAATTATTTTCCATGCACTAAGATACTTTCAGTTTCAGCTTCCACCTTATTTCAGACTCTACTGGTATAAAATGGGTACTCTATAAATTAATTAAAATTATGGAGAACTATTAGTAGACATCCTGATTAAAATGAAAACATTAAATTTAAGTCAAAATTCTTGGAAGAGACAGCTTCGTTGCTTCAAGAATTTTCACGGAATGACATTTGATTGAGCTGAAAATGCAATACAAGAGGCCAAGTGAGGATCACGTGCTCACCTATAATTAATTTTAAAAGTAAATTACATAGATCTTTTTTAATTTTATTAATATTATATAATTTTTTTCTACTTTTACAATATACACAATCTTCTCCTAAAATAAAAGGTTACCAATGCTTTCGTTCAATTTTAATTTTTTTACCAAAATATCTTCTATTTAAAAAAATTAGTTCAAATAAATATGTATTTAGATTAATGAATGGTATTTTAATAAAAAAATTAAAAATTAGACTAATGTATAGAATAATTTTTTATTTTAGAAGAGTTCTATGTATATTTAAAAAATAAAAGAAATGTTTGTGTAATTTTAGCAAAACTTAAAAAAGGATTTGTATAATTTATTTTAATTTTAAATTGGAATTAAAATTTTTGTTAGAGTCTAAAAGTTTAGAGAGATCTTCAATTACAATGTGAAAGTTATATACTAATTTTAAGAAAACTTCCACACAAAAATATACTGGGACATGAGTGATCAATATTCAAAGGCAGAGAGTCCACACGATGTATGCAATATATGGGAGTTAATTAGGTGAAATTTTAGGGGAGAATTATATATAGAGCAAGCGGTGGGACATGAATGATCAGCCCACACACATGTTATTATCCATAGAAGGAAACAGCACCTTAAACTTTGGCTTTTGCACATGGCTCTTGACTCCTTCAATGAACACGTCAAGATCATGACAACCACAGCTTGTCCACCATAGGACAGGAAACGAGGCCTCTTCTGTCCATTTCACTCAGATATTATCTTCTGAAACCATGTCCTCTGCTCTCTGCCCCCCATGCTCTTCCACTTTCATATTGCTCATTGCTTCCTCTTTCTGATGATTTGCCTGCGTTATGTACCACGCACCGCTTTATTATTATTATTATTATTATTTCCTGAGTCTCTTGTTCTGTCACTGACCCTATGCTCTTAAATGAATATTGGAAAATGGGTTCTCAACATGTAACTGATCAGTCATTTTATAAAAGATAAGTTGATGAAATTTATTGTTAAATAAATACTTAAACATGTTAGTCACTGTTATGATTTTGAGTCCGAAAGAAAGTCTAAGAAATTATTAAGTGAAAGAAATTTAAGGTTTAACTAATATTTCAAGTATTAATGATTGTTGTATCTGATATATATTTGAAACAATCCACTTTGATTGGCCTTTTTTCTTATCTTTTGGGCGCCAAGTAGCCCCATATTAAGTTGCCTCTTCCGTGTCGGTTAGTTTTCAAGACTCCCACAAAAAACAAATATCTTTAGGTGAGAATGTTTCAAAATTTAAATACCATCTTTGTCACTTTGATTTTTCAATGAGAGACTACCTTTTAACATGATTATGTATCTATACTATGATGGTTAAGAATATTTTTGAATGGGTCATCGATACAGTACGGGAAGGAAAGAAAGAAAGAAAGAAAGAAAAAATAAACTCATTAAAACATGTTTATTTGAGGGTTCATTATAAGGAAAAGAAAAAAATAAAATTTTTAACTAATTCTCCAAATTCCTTCATCCTTCATAATTTTAAGTTCTAACTTAAAAAATTTTGCATCAAAAATATTTTTCAACAAAAAATTGTTATTTAATAATTTATTTTCCTTCTTTTTTTTAATTCATTTCTTTTCCGTTCGTTCTTATCTCCTAAAAGCATACTTTCAGTACATTTTGTGGATTGGATGAATTCTTTCCAGTGAGAGAGGATTAGTCAATGTAAAAATTGCCTTTTTTTTCCTTTCAATTTTAAGTCTCAAATTATAAATTTGACTAAAAATTTTTAAATATATAATTTTTTCTTACAATTAAAATTTTTTGAACTCTTAATTTTTATTTTTATTTTCAATCTTACAATTCAAAAACCAAATGAAAAAGAGGCGCCGGGTGGGGTGAATTTTGGGTTGATTGCACTTTCTCATTGTCTTTTTGACGTCTTTATTATAATGGCTGCAGTTGCTGATGTGCAATTCTGCTCATGAAAAAAGATGGAGAGGATTCTGGAAACAGGACTGTTCTATTTGTTTCTGATTATTCTTTTATATGTAATGGGAATTATGAAATTTTCTACGGAAGAAACTGCAGAATACATAGATAGTTAATGGCTTTCTTAATTCTTCTGATCCTTCACACCAAAAATACTCTCTAGTCGAAACTGCTTAAATTCACCCCCACCGGCCACCAACACACACACACACACATATACATATATATATATATATATATATATCATTGGGAAGGGGAAGGTGGAAGAAGAACATTTGGAGGCCAACAATGCTAAGGAAACAAAAATTTTCTTACATGCATCGGATGTTCTTTATAAATTTCTTGGCCATTTCCTCCACTTTCTCTCCTACCAAATAGCGCCTACAGGCCATCCATCCAGCTCTCCAAATCTAATAATTAAAATCATAGAAGAAGAAAAACTAGTAGAATATAGATTTAATTAAAAAGGAGAATAGAAGAATCTATAATACAGCGTGAATTTCACTCTCAGAAGAACAAGTAGCATAAAAGTGGATGAGATTCTGAAGAATCAGGACACGGGTCCTCAAGAGAAGAATGTAATTTGCAGTTTCTTGGAACAGCTTATCAGGCTTTACTTTTTCCTCAGTTTTGTGGGATGGGATTAGCTTCTTGAGTGCCTCCAGCTTGCCTGAGATCACTGAGAGCTTCGACGACTTCCCCACCACGTGTTTCAAGCTTCTCCGACTCCGAGGTCGCAGTGCTGGTCGTCGTCTTCTTCCTCTCGCTCTTTTCACAGACAGAATGTAACTGTGCTTCGCGTTTAAGCTTTTCGTCATGGCCTCTTCAACACACAAAACCAGAGATGGAGCAGAAACGGGGGGGTTCTGTGTTTAAGTATTAGGGTACCTACAAATTGCCACTTGGGGTTATTGGTTACTACGAAAATACCATTGCAATTTTTCTTTTTATATATATATATATATATATATATATATATATATATATATATATATATATATATTTATATATCTTAGATCTATATTTATTATTATTATTATTTTTTAAGACTCTGATATCTAGAAGCCTTTTGAATCTTGCTTAATCCATTTAAAAGGCTTCAACTCGAGATTTTGCTCAAGGGGAATTGAACTTTTAGCCGCTCGGACCGGTAGACGTTGGTATATTTTATCCGTATTTAATAGCTATATATAACCTTCTTTTTTTTAGTTACAAATGAGACATAAAGTTCTAAGAAAAATAAACAAAAATTGTATTGCTTCATTCATGATCAATTTTATATCATAAAATACAAAAGAAAATATTTTAGGGTGCGAGTTGAAATACTTCTTTTCTTTTTTTATCTTGTAAATTTTAGATTGGCTTAATTTCCTTCATATATCATTTTTTTAGGGTATGTTGAACCAAAGTAAATTGCTACATACAAATGTTTAAAATTATTAATTAAAAAGTGAGTAGATAATACCAGTTGAGGCTAACTCATGCGAATAAAAGAATGAATGTTTAAGATCCCAAGTTCAATACTTCTCATACATCCCAAAAAAATATAGTGTGCATAATAATGTTTACGTAATATAACTTACAACCTGATCATTTCAAAGGATAAGTTACGTATAATTAGTGTTATTGCCCACTACTAAAAGTTGGTCTTGGATCCTTCACAAATACAGTAAAAGTATAAAACATACTACAAATTAAATTAATAGGCTCCTCCTTGTAATATCTAATGTGAGAAATAAGTATTTCTTTTACTTAATAACAAATTTATTTATTTATCAATAAACGTAAGCCTATTATCGAGAAGCATTTTAGAAGCAACATCTGTCATAGTTTAATCATTCAGATATTCTATTTGATAATGTTTTTATGAGAGAAAAAAAAGAAAGCACAGAACTGATAGAAAAATATGAACAAAGTTGGCAATAGCAATGGAGAACGTTTAACAGACAAGTATATGAAATAAGTTTAACGTTAAGAAGTCTAAACAAACGACTTCCAAAAAGCATAACTTTCAGTTTGGATGGAATTTTGGGCTTATAATTTGTCTACGTACTGTAACCTAAGCCAACTGGTTGAAACCCAGTTTGATCCAATTTCAAGTTCAAATTCAATTATTTTCATGGTTTTTAGAATTTTTTTGTATTTTAGGTTTTTTTCATTTTAATTTTATTCTATTTTTAAAACTTAATTAGAGCATTATATAAATGCTTTCTTAAACATTTTGTATGCAAATTTTGATTAGTAAGAATTTTAGATTTTATCTCAAACTTTTACTTAAGATTTTTTTATTCTCGCGTGTTTTAATGCGCCAAATACCTATTATTCTTCCGAAAGAAAAGCTCTTAACGAAAAAAAAAAAAAAGAGAACTTCAACCAAGTTTGCATTTCATTAAAAGGAAAGTTATTAACTAATAATAATGGTCCAGAGTGATTAAAACCCACCTATTTGGTGAGCCATGCAATGTAAATGGGTATTAATAGCGAGAACAGACAACATGCACATACAAGCCTTGTTTGATTTTTTATTTTTAGAATAATTTTTTATTTTTAAAAATAAAAAAATAAAAAAATTTGTTTGATAATATCTTTTTAATAAAATATTTTGTAAAACAAAAATATTTTATTTTATTTTCAGAAATAAAAAAATAAAATATATTTTTAATGTTTTATAATTTTTATTTTATAAAATAAAAAAATAAAAAATAATTATTTTTTAAAATAATAATATTTTTAATTTTTTAAAATTTATTTTAAAAAATATTTATTTTAAAAATATTAAAATAAAAACTGAATCAAACCAACTTATAATTATTTCGTTGTTTTGACGTGACAAGATTATGATTGTAATTTCAAGAGTACAGAGCTACGGTTTCGTGTCTCATCCCAATTGAACCAAAGAGAGCGGGAAGGGAGGCGCAACTTGTGAGCCAGAAAGACAATAAAGCCTGCCCATCTGAAACGGCGCATGTGAAGGTCCAGGGGCGCCAGATCCTCAAATTACCAAATTACCCCTATATTTATCCTAAATAATCCAAAATATTATTAATTAAGACTTCAGTTTTTGCATTTTTCTTTTTTAATAAAAGAGGCACAAAACCTTTTTGTTTCGTTGAGAATATATATATATATATATATTAAAGATGTCATTTCTGAATTTTTTTTCCTACTTAATTCAGAGGAGAAAAAAAATTCTCAAACTAAAAATTAAAGTGGCCCATAGGTAATACTAAACTAAATTGTCAATAAATTCATAATTTATATACTTAATTTCAGTATTTAAAATTGAGTTCAACCCAAATATGTCATACGTTTGATTCTCATCTCTTAACATTTCCTTACCTCTTATGTAGAAAAGAAAAAAAAAAAAAAAGGATTACAACTACATTGTAATTAGTTGGATTATAATTTTTACATATGCTCTCTCTCATTTTTTTCTGTAAGATATATACACTTGTTTTCCTTTTTGTTGACTTTATAAACTTATCCAATCGTTAAATTTATACATACATAAAAATAATGTGTGTACTAGCTGTGAGTACTTTTACATAATAAACACATAATTTAAATAAAGATGTATGTACATATAATGATGTAATAAATAAGTATCAAGGGTCAATAAATGTTAACTCATTTTGGCAACGTCAAATTGTTTTAGTGCAAAAGATTTTTGGCTGGATTCTCGTTTGTACTTTTGAGTTAAAATAAAATTTTTAAAAAATAAATTATTATAATATATAGTTTGAATTTAAAAAATAATGGATGACATAATAGTTTAGATCCTTTTTTGCTCAGTACGAGTAGGACACCATTTTGCTCGATAGAGATAAAAAAAAATAGATAAAAAGAAAAGAAATGGATTCCATGTAGACTTTTATTCATTTGTGTCATTATTTATTTATTTCTCTCCAATAAAATAGTGTATTGAGTAGGAGAGGATGCAAATCAATGATATGAAATGTATGTTAACTTACAAATCGAGCATATAACTTGGGATAGATAAATAATTCATGAATTAATTGTATCTTATAGACTAATAACATAGCAAACCGACAAAAAGAAGTTTTTCTTTTTTAAATGCTAATGGACACTCAACTCTAGAAACCAAAAGACGCACATGAAAAGATGAAAATCACATAATAAATAATGAAAAAAGATGACTAGGGTTGAAATTTCACAATTGTAGCAAGACAAAGCTTTATTGTTATTATTATTATTATACCCTAAGAGTATCTTTGAATTAACTTGTACATTAATTAAAATTAAATCTCTTTTCAATCGATTAATTTTAAGGATATATTTTTACATTAATCTTATATATCTAACAGGATAAATATCTATAAATATGACATTAATATAATTAAAACCTTAAGCAATTAAAATAGGAAGTACTCGTGCTATGCAAATTGGATTCTTAGAATTTAACAGCTAAACGTAGAAGACAAATATAAAGAGAGAGAGAGAGAGAGAGAGTCCAAGTGGCACTCCAATTTTACTCTATACATCTAGTTATTATATTAACAAAAAAATTTTCTCACTTACATGGATGAATCAATATTATAAGGTCTTCTACTTTTAGCTACTAAATAGGAAAAAAAAAAAATCTAATTTGGAACTATAATCTTCTCTTGTCTGAAAGAGAATCTTACGAGAGAAAGAAAGAGACATGTCATATGGAGCCTACATAAAAAGCCTTAGGTTAGACAAAGCTTGTCTTTGATACAACAAGTAGGATGGTTTAAAGTAAAGAGACGAAGTGAAGAAGAGAACAAAAAAGAGGGGCATTATAGTGAGGTAGGGGGAGGTAGTTATGTTGAGGGCGTGGCTTCCTCCAGAGGGTGCATGTGAAGGTGATATGGGGCCAGCAAGGGACGCACATGGGCAGCACATGAGTGAGCATGTGACAAAAAAGAGACAGTGAGGCAGCATGAAATGTACAGCATGTTCTGCACATTCCCTGCATGCAACTGAGCAACTTTTGCACCCCCTCCCTTTTTTTCTTTTTTCTTTCCTTAATTAATTTCCTCTCCCCCCATACATGCAAATGCATTTGTTTTATTTATTTAAATAAAAGGGGAACTGCATTTTAATTCATGAGTAAATTTTTATTGCAAGTGATATATACCTGAAACATGTATATTTTATCAGTAAGTTATGATTATGTGATTTACAAAATTTTTAAAACCTATCAATACGATCTTGTTGTGGATTAAATTAGCGGTTGATAAAGCCCATAGTGGAAACATTTTGATCAGTCTTTAGAACTAAAATTATGATAATCATTTTTAAATATTAAATTAATAAAATTAACATGCATCGTTTAGGGATCTAAATAGTTATATACACATATTAATTAATTATTTAAAAAAGTTATTCACGCTTGATGTACCAATGATGAATAGTTGCCAATAGATGACAACTGATAAAAAAAATTTGTCAAAAAATTTTAAGCCGAATTTCCATGTCTAGTCATATAAAAAAAATTAATAGACATAATCAACAAGAAATACACGTATAAATATGTTATCGATATATTTTACTAAAAAATTATGTATTTGATATATTTATATGTTTTTTTTAATTTTTTATTGATTAGTTTGTTTATTATATTTAATATAATGTTCCAAAGAATTTCTTTTATTTATAGTTAATAGGAATCGGATTTGCTTGACTTATTAGGAAAACATATATTAAATTATGATCTTAAATAAACTATAATTTCATAAAAGTTTTAAATTTAATTTAGAATTAGATAATGTTGTATTTCTATTTTAAAACGAACCAATTTTATTTCTCTGCCAGGCATTACTCATCCAACATTTAATGTTAAACTTAAGAGTATATTAATTTTGACATTATTAATTTATTTGGTACTGATAATTAATCTCTACTGAAATTTGATATTCAAGTTAATAAATTATTAAATTTGGAATTAATAAAAATGTGACATAAAAAAACAAAATTAAATCATTTTAAGTAACAATTTTTTTTTATTTTTAAATTAGAGTGACAATAAACTAATATTATATAACGCATATTCTTTTGTACCGGGCTTTTAATTCCATTTCAATTTTGTATGTGTGACATGTGAAGCTTCTCATGTGACTCAAACACTTTGTTAGTGTTATCCAATTGGATTTGAGATCTGGGATATTGGGAAGCTAGTTGATACCACTTTTTTTCCTCCTCATTGAAGGGTGATCCATAACTAGATCTTGATTGTGTAGAAAAACTTTCTATCCTTCCCCTAAGTTTTTTAATATTTCTTTCATATTTCAATCTAAGCTGCATTAAATTAGACAAAAAGCTAACTTCAAAAACATACCCATGACTTTCTATTAAAAATAATGCATATATATATATATACACACACACACACCTGTTTCGATTACTATAGATGAAGATAGCTATCTCTTAGAGATAGAGAGAGAGAGAGTCTCTTATTTAGATTTCAAGATAATATAGATCAAAGGTTTTAATACTATTATATAAGCTTGTGGGGAACTTGGCTTAGCCATATAAAGATATTAAAGCTGCATAAGCGTCTTGGATGCTAATAACTATATGTGGCTTGTAATACCATGAGGTACTTGTCTTTGTTAACCTTGGAGATACCTTTAATTATAAGCTTCTTTAAAAGTGTGCTAAAAATGGCAATTAGGTCAAGTAGCTATATAGAGCTATGAAAGCTGTCTATTCAAGGTGGGTTGTCATGTTTTCGCTGTTCAAAGCCACATTGTTCAGAGTAACTTGTTATGTCAATTCATTGCATGTGGTTTGATGGGTTGTATCTATTGAGTTCCATGACCTTTTGGTAGAGTGGGTTAGATCGTTTTAGGCTATGAGACTCTTTTGTAAGGCTTTCATAATACTTGTTCCCAAGTTTGCTAGTGAAGTGATAAGTTAAGCAAACTTAAAGAGAAGTCTCTTTTGGATTTCTACAAATTTCTTTTGCATTGCCTCCTAGGGTCATCTATTTTTATTGTTTGTTAATATTTGATTCTTTTGTAATTCATATGGCATTTGAAGGAAGGGGAAGGTTTAGCATATGATTGTTAAATTTACATGTTTTTCTTTAGATAAAATTAAGTAATCAAATCCAGACTATGTGATTTTTTTTTTTTTTGCGCTTTTATGTGATTTAATTAGATAGAGGGGAAAGTGAAAAGCATAAGAGAATTAGCAGGAAATTAGGCAATTTTAGCAAGGAACATGGACTAACTATGTTGGTGAACATGAGTATGTAGAAGAGGACTTTCTAAGCAAACCAGATACTCACACGGGGTGGCCATGTAAATTTATATGATTGTGTGTGGAAGCCTTGCATTAAATGAATTGCTAGTAGACAACACTAGCAAACTATGTAAATGGGTGATTTCAACACAAACTATCTATGTTCAACTAAAATTGGGGCTTTTCATAATATAGCTTTGAATTTCTAAAGGAGGAGGCTAAGATTAGATCTATGAACACAAAGTAGATGCAAAAAAACACCATAAAGGATAGCTTTGAAGATCAAGTAGACACAGGAGAAGATTCAAAGCTTTTACCGTCATATTATTGACTTTAGCCATTTTGTTTTTGCTTACTCTCTTCTTTGGTTTTTGATTATGGATCTATTCACATTCATTGATGCTTTGTTCTTGATTAAGATCATGTGTAGCTAAATTCTTAGATCTAGAGTTTAGATTAACATATTTATTGATTAAGTTGATTTCAAAATACTCTTATGACAATTGTTATTGAATCAATCTATTGCTCTTTTATATTCTTCATGAATGGCTAATCACTGTTCATCTAATGTATTCTGAGGGGATTGAAGGCCGATTACAATGTAGATCATTAGAGTAATAGACTTAAATAGTAATTTTATAGAAATATGAATTACATTTGAGTGGCTTGTAAATATTGGCACTGAATTCTCTATATATAACGAATTTATACTAAATGTATAATCATGAGAGTAAACATAGACTTAATATGAGCATAGTGACTTATCTTGAAAAGGAATTTCAGTCACATTATTAGGATTGTCATTCATTCAATTGGAGTTAGTTACAAGAGTCTATTATAAGTTATGTGTAAGAAAGTAAATAGAGATTTCTAGATTTCAAAGTTCTTATATTCATATATAGTCAATGTTTGCTAAGCAAATATGTTGTCTTCGATTTTATTTTTACTTAGTTTTAATTTTAATTGGATAATTTAAATAATATGATAAATTTTAATAATTGTTAGTTGATTTTCTTTCTCATTGAAATAATACTATACTCATTAGCTTATTAGTTGTGCGACCCATACACTTGTGAAATCATCAAAACACTTTGCCATTTTATATTACCAGGCAAAACAATTTTACCATCCCCATGGTCCATTATGTTGTGTCATTCTTTTCCAATTGGTTGTCATGAGATTTGAACAATTATTTCTAGGTCCTTTTAAACTTTATTATGTTGTACTTCACTATTGATCTCTTACTATTTCCTTTCCTATTTGCTTGAAATATTTTTATTCCTATTAATCATGGTAATGCCATCTTTTATTGACTTGAGGAGTACCATGATAAGGGATGATTTTTGCTAGTCAAGAGATGATTATCGTATTCCTTCTAACATCATTTTATCCATTCCTTCTGGCTAATAAATAAATCATCCTCGATGCAAGAAATGATGAGACATCTTTTGTACTATATAAGGAGAATGGTTACTTTAGCTATATAACAACATTTATAGGAGTAGCTTTTGGCTAGCTTGCCCAGTAGCAACTTGTTATATCCTTGAATGTTATGCCCTTTTGCTTATACCCTTGAATGTTGTGCCTTTTTGCTAGTTTGTAAGGATAAAGATGTCATTCTCATTAGTTTGCCACTTCTTGATATGGTAAAGTATACCTATATTCAATGTGTGATCATAATCAATGGTAGGCCTAGTCATTACCTTTTTACATATGGTTTCATGAGATTGTAAAGATAGGCTTATCATTTTTTTATGCTTAAAGTATTAATGCCCTTTTCCTTTTTGTTCACCATCTTGCAATCATGATTGGTCAGGATTCTAATGAAGTAAGGAGGCGAAGTGAAGATGTAGATAGGAATGACGTTTCTTATTTGATGACTTTTGTCAGGGGGGTTTGCTCTAGCAAGATCTTGTTATGGTTGGCAAGCTTTGAGCTGATGCTGAGGTATGCTAACATGATATCCCATTTTTCTAGGGCTTATGAAGGTGAGTTCATTAATTTTTTTTCGATCTAGTGCTTGAAGTCTTTATATCATATCCTCATTGTGAATTTTGGACAATTTTGCCACATGACAGGGTTTCCTGTGATGGCATGCTTTGACTTTTTATCTTTGTCTAAGGCTTTTTGGCTTTTCCCCTCCTTCTTTGCCGATAGATTTTTCTTTTGTTAGAGAATTTACAACTTGTAAGCATTGCTTGGAGGTGGGTGGCCCATCATATGGACTAGAAAAGTGCCATTCTTGAAGAAAAGGAAATGTTTATGCATGTGCTTAAGATTGCAGGGGCTATGCCAAATTTTGAAATTGAAAAATCTAAGCTTAAGAGGTTGCTACAAGTAAAAGACGGCATTCCTCTAAGACAATAGGTAACATATGTTAAGGGATTCATGGAAGGGGTTATGAAGGCTATTTAGGAGTGGATAGATTTGAGCCTGTATCAAAATAGTAAAGATGTGCTACACTTCATTGCTAATGTGACTATCTTTTATACATTACAACAAAGACTGCAAATAGTGCTAAAAGTTTAGTTGAAAACATCATAAAATTTAGTCGAAATAGTCGAATAATCTATCACTTTTTTTTCTTGGTCATTAATTTCATTCAATCAGAAATTCAATTATTAAACAGTACAACATAGTAGTCATTTGCTATATTTACATTCTTTGAAGTTTGTCACATCATGTTGCTTTTAAATTTATTGCAAAAAATTTTATTTAATATACATTAATCAATACATTATAATTTTAACTAAAATTTAAATAATCAAAATTAATTATTAAATAATATTAGTAAAAATTGATGATACTAATTTTAATTGATATAAATAATAATTAAAAAAATTATAAAAATAAAATAAAAATAATTTAATTAATTTTAATGAATTTAAAATTATAATTTTCTATTAAAAATTCAGTCAAAAGTGATAATTTCTAACATTTAGGACCGAATATTTCAATTGGAACGAATTTTGACTGAAGTGTGGTTGGACACGTGTCTAACTATAATTTCGTTGAAATGAATTACTGGCTAGACTATGGTTAGACACATGTCCAACCACACTTTAGTCAAAGATCATTAGACTAATCTTGATCATGGCAAATTTTTCAAAACCATTTTTAATGTTATCAATTCCTTTTTTAATAAATATAAGTATTTTTTAAAACTAATAATATTTTTAGTAATATAATAAGTATTTCTATATATCAATAATTAATATATATTGTAATTAATTATTAAAATTTGTAAATTTAATATTTTGGTTTGTTTATAATTAATAATAAGTTTTTATATTATTTCAGTTTCAAAAGATAAAAATCTTTATTTTCATTTTCTGAACTATATATTCTTATTACATTATTTTTATTATGTCATTATGCACATTCTGCAATTCCTAGGTTCCTTGCTTACGTGTTCATCCTATTTTTCATGTTCTTCATTCGTCTTCTTCATCTAAATAGGCCAAATGTTGGGTTGTGGTCAATTAAATTTTCATGTCTTTGGTGCATTAAAAATACCAACATTTCAAATCAAATCAAATTGTGAAATGAACATCAAACTTGTATAAAAAACAAAATAAGAAAAAATTCATTTTTATGTAATAATTAAAGATAGCTGCAACAAAAAAAGCATTTCTATTTCATTCTCTGTTTACACAAGGCCATAATTCATTTTTTGTTTATGCATTAATTAGTTTGTTGTTCAATTCATTAGCTCATTTGGATTTAGTAATTGAAAGCTTCATATATCGTCGGCTGAAACAATTAAGTCAAATAAAATTCACACAACAGGTCAGAGACTTTAAATAAGTTTTTACATAAATATTGATTGGTTTTGTTATCATCAAAATTTTGGGCCTGCAACCTTGGACCAACACTAAAAACTTGAATCATGGGTAGAAACTATTGAAAATAATTGAACTAGGAGTCCTTTCCCTTATACTTCAAGATAAAAGTTTTTGAATTATGCATATAATAAGGACAAGCTAACTTTCCAATAGTGTTCTAGAAAGTCATTTATTGTCCACATTAATTCTACTCTATCATATGAAAATTCTTTTTTTTTTTGAGACATTATAGGTTGATACTCTTTTTTCTTATAATAATTTTAATTCATTAATTAATGGCTATAAAAATATGTCATTCTTAGTTTTGGGATTTTGCAATCTAGGAATGATTGCAGTAAAAAATAAATAAGGTACAGTTATGCACAATTTATGAAGAAGATTATAAGAAGTAATTATTACATGCCAACATAAATATGACAAAGCAAATTGATTGTAAGTAGTTGTCACATCCCGCAACCAAAAGTGTGACCAGCACAGAAGATAAATAATTTCTCTTCTATAAATCTATCCAAAACTAAAACCCCATCAAACATTCAATGTATATTCCTATAATTCAATATCAAATGGTAAGATCAAACAAAACAATTATGAATTATACTTGTATTGAACACATTTAAGTGCATGTGGCTTTTATAGAAATTTCAACAGAACCTTCCCTATAATTTATACCTCTCGATATTTTTACAATTAACCCAGCCAATACAATTATATCAAAAGAGAGTTTTATTATCAAATCCAAACTAATATACATCAATTTCTACAGGTGAGGGACCCTATTTGTGACTCAGTGGAGAGACATATAACCTACTAAAGAACAAAAAATAGCTTTTATGTAATTGGCCAAAATATGCCCACGCACATATATATGGGGTCACCAAGAACAAAAAGGAGATGACTGATCTTAAGTCACTGAAGAGGGATCGGGTTCAATCCTACTATCTGAAGAAATGAAAATAAAAGAAGTGAGCCAAACGCACAGTGAGTAGATACGAATAACTATATAGTATAAGAAAATTTTATTTTAAAGTTATATTCCAAACAATAATCCAATAATTACAATTTTAAATACAATGATTAATATTTTCTTTTAATAAAAGCATTCATCAAATACATTGGGAAGCATCTAACTAGTATTAACTGAATCAGACGCAGAGTACACAACTTGCAAGGGTAAGTAACACAGACGCTGAGCAATTCACTCGCGAAATTCATAATAGATCCACGTATGGTGGCCAACCACACAGGGCTAGCAACACCCCTACTAATTGGGGATACAAATCACAGTGCACTATGGGCAACCTCTACTGCGGTTAGTTGCAATATTATGGAATAGATAAATAACATCAAGGATGCTAAAAATAAATAAATAAATAAACCAACATTCTTAATCACACTCGCTATCAGAGCATATAAGCAACATATGTCTTTAAATATTACAGACTTACAGAAGCTCAAAAAATCTTAATTAAACCCTCACACTGAATAAAAAAAATATTTCAAACTTTGTCATTTTCCCAAGTTATCGCAATACTTAGGCAAACATTTGGAAAACTAAATAATAACATTAAATAGTTAAGTAAGTGATAATCAATTAAATAATATTTAAATAAAAGAAATGAAATGGAATTTTTGTAACATGTATAGTCACTATTATCTACTCATAGTGCTCATTAAATAGCGAGGATCATTCAATTTGAATCATTGTTACTTGCTTTTAATAGGGGATACCAAAGATGCCATCCCTATAATCATATTCGCAATAATTCAACTTAAGTACAAGAACAATATCAATGGATTCTTCGTACCTTAGTTTTGTTAAATTTTCTTAGCCTGAATTTGATTTAGATACCAATCATATAGTAGTCACAACCTTGGTATTACGCATCCTAACTTAGTTAACTCACTGTTAGATCAATTCTTACTCTAGGATAGCCTTAATTTAGTACTTAACTTATTATAAATGTTTCTAGTGTTAACTTATCCCAACTTATTCTTCATATTGATTCACAATGACCGAATATATATATATATATATATATATTAAAGAACTTTAAGTTGGAATACACAATTAGTGAGAAAGAGGGATTTTTACCATAAGCAACAAGGTTTCCCAATTGCATCACTAACTCATCTGCCAGAATGCCTTATCCTTGCAATTACCAAAGCCACTAAATCAAAAAGACTTCAAGACCACCCACGATCAACAAGGGTTAGAAAAGTAAAGGTACCAAGTGGGATGGAATTTCTCAACTGTGGTATAAGGACAACGAGGCTGTCGTAAAGAGGGGAAAAATATTTGGGAGAAAAAAGAAAAGCCATAGGAGTTTTAAGACTAATGAGAAATAAAGCATCAGTAACAAAGACTGATCTATGAAAGGATTTCTGATTTGGGTAGTAATTTAGGAAAATTGCAAACTAAGAGCAAGTCTCCTACCTTGTATAGTTTGGCCGAAGAAGAGACTACCAGCTAAAAGGATAAAATTGAAGCTAATATTAACTTTAAATGAAGGAGTTTCGGCCAACCATCAATGGTCAAATAAGGGAGGAAATCACTTCGAAAGGCTATACTGATGCCCCCTTGTTACCCCAGATCGCAGAAGATGCAATACCCTAAGTGGAGCTGAAGCACGTAGGTTAGGAGGTACAAAAGCTTCGGGAGACGCTAGGTAATATGAGAACGAGCCTAAAGAAAAAGTGGTAGGATGGTCAAGTCTGATGCAAGAAAGACAAAATTATATATATATATATATTTGCTTTGAGAATGCTCCAGATCATATGCAATAAGGAGTTAATTAACAATTATAATGGGAAATGCAATTATAATGGAAAAAGAAGTAGGACAAGTGAAGAAAGGTGGTCCCGCTCTACTCTAAGTCAGAAAGAATGCTATATATTGGGATACGAGATTTACATCAAGAAATGTAATGGAAGATTAAAAAGAAATGAAGCAAGTGTTGTGGTCCCCACGTTAAGTAGTCATAAGGAGAGTACATTAGAACAAGTAAAATAATAATAATAGTATGGGCTAAAATTAAATTTGAAATTAGTGTTTTTTTTTTGAAATTTTTTTAACATATAATTTATCTTGTTACAGTACAAAATCCATAAATCCTAGATTTAATTCATATTGTTGAATTTAATTGTTGGAAAAAGACATGAGTTCCTAAGTTTTTATTGTTTATTTGTGTGATCTTGGGCAATAAAGCCCAATCTAAGCTCTAGTTTGGTAAATAGTAGTTTACTTGTGTTTTAATTTGTATTTAACTTTATTTTAACATTTTAATTAGTTCTTAATTGAGTTTTATGTTTTTGTAGATCAAAACTATGAATAAATAAAAGGTCTAGGGCCAAAGAGTTAAATCCAGAGAGTTTCATGGTAAAACCTTGCAACTTAGCTTTCTTGGAGGGAAAAGAGAGGTGGATCATAATGTGCTTCTTCTAACATGATGCCGGGTGGTGAGGCTTGTGAGTGACACTTGTGTGTAGTGTCATAACTAGCATTTGATTAAGGCAACATGACCTCACATCAAAGCAAGTATACTACTTATTGTAAGTAATAAACTCGAGTATTAAAGTGTTGAATCCCATAAGGAAAGCACTCCTAGTGAAAATTGGTGACTAGACAATGGGTAGTTGAGTTTTGAAATGAGTTAGTTGTGTTAGTCTAAACTAGTGTCTTAGATAATCTAATCATTAACAAATAACCTAATCTTAGCTTCTAAACTATAAAGAAAGGACTTAAATGGAAGAAGTGCTTTAGACATTCAACTCAACAAAAGTTAATTGAGATTGCGCTTCATAAAGTATCTTAACTCTTTGTTGATTTAGAGATTGATTAGTTAGTAGCTAATTCGTTGAAGCTCCTATTAGATAAGTCAATCTACCAAGATCTTGGTGAAGTGTAGTTCATTCTTATGGAATTGCCTAACATTCACTTTTCTTTAGATGAATAGAGATCAAGTCATAGGAGCACTAGTGGTTAGCCTATTAATAAGTGCATCAGACTAATCATCTTATTAGCCACAATTATTAGTCATCTAGGCTCAATAAGCATTGAGACACCAAGCCAAATCATAGGAAAAGCTTTTCTAAAGTACCTTTCATCTTAACTTCCCTAAGACATCTCTATAGTTTAGCTTCTTGCAAGTGCATTCCTATGTAGACTCCTTTTAGCATATCATCGAACATCTAGGCTTCTAATAGCTAGTGATTACATTAAATTGTAATTTACACCAAATCTAACCTATTAAAGTTTAGATCTAAGTGTTTTATCAACCTTTAGCATCCTAAATCAAATTTTCCACTAATTCAATTTTCCATAAACTCAATTAAGATGTTTAGGAGTAATAAAAAAATAAATGTAACTTAATCAAGTTAGTAGAAGTAAAATGGATAAATGTAGTCACACAAACTAAACCATTAACTCAACACTTATCATGAAGATTAATAGATCAAAGGTCAAGAAACATATCTATATTGAAAATTAACCAAATAAAATTTAAGATACAAATCAAAAGACTCACATGATATAGAAGAAGAATATATTGAATCCATCTCAAGATTTAATAATTACATTACAAGATTAATGCTTACCTTGAGAAGCTTTAGTCAAACATATTATCTCTTTAGGGAACCTTCACTCCTCAATCAAAACCCTAGTAGACCGTACTTCTTACACTACTCTCTAAGACTCAAGAAATAAAAAAGAAAAACATTCAAAGCCCTATAGCTTCTCACCCAAGGAGCTATTTATAAAAATCAAGTTTTTTGATATCGATACAACTGACAAGTGTCTCAATGTGGCCAGAAATTGATGCCTTTGGACTTTGTACCAAAAAGTTCTTGCTATGGCCATGATTGTTGAATTAAGCTTCTTTAACATGCTTTTGCAATTCACTCACTAAGCCTTTTGGATATTGCTCCTTTACATGAAACTATATTTATTTACAATTTAGCCCTACATAATAACAAAAGTAAACTAAGATAAATTAAACACTTGAATAAAATTAAAGCAATTAAATCAAACTATAACTGGCTTAATTACAAGATATAAACAAGGCTTTCATGAAATAAAAAGAACATAAAAATAAGCCAAAAAATTTTAAGGATTTAAGTTAATATTGAAGTCTAAAATTTATTGCATTTAAGTCCTAAAATTAGGAGATTAAGTGGATTTGGCCTCTAATTATATCATATGACCAAGATTTTCAAAACAAATCATTTTATAATGTAATAGTATAAAACCAATGAAAAACCTTGATAAGTCCTATAAAAAACACTTGGAAAAACATATAAAAGTAGGACTTATCACCAGAGCTACATATCTCCATACAAAATTTAAGGAGTTAGGCATCACAACTAGCTAAGAATGTTGGTTGTAGTGCTTAGGTCAAAAAATTAAAGTGCAAGTTTTAATCAAGGTTCTTAAGAAGGCTCATAAAAAGGACTATTAGGCATTCACATTAAAGGAGGAACGCTCTCAATTTTAAACTTTTTGAAATGACTTGCAAGTGTTCTAGAAGCCTTGTAATGGTAAGAAGATAAAGGATCTATGGATTTAATAAGTAATTATATGTGGTAACTCACTCAAGACATTTGTCTTGTGTGAGATCCTCCATTAGTTTCTTCTTGTAGTAGTTTGATTATAATGATCTTGATTAAAGTAATGACGTGTTAGTTTTTCTATTCAATCTATGGAGTGTATGTTCTAAACCTAATACTTTTTGTTCAATTGCACTTTGATTCTTGATTGATTGTTGCTATTGCAACATCCATCTGAAGTCAATGCACATTAAGAAAAATTTTTGATCCAACATATACTAATTTATTGTTGACCTATATATGTTCAATAAAATGCGGTTTAATTTAATTTAGGGTGGACACATCTTTTTTAAGTCAGTCCACCATAATTAGGTCAGAATTCATAGATTGCTAATGCTTCTTTAATTCATTAAACTTAAGCATATTTGTTTAGACTTCTTAAGTGAGATAAAGGAAACGAAAAATTTGAAACATTTGTTTGGAGTCTCGATGCCATAGGAATTTTTCGTCCATAGAAAGTAGAGTATAAAGATGGAACTATAGGTGATCAAATGGGTAGGCAAACCTTATAATTCATTAAGTCCAACTTTGAGTCTTTTATATTTTATAGGCTTTATATATCATATTTCCAATTTGGGTTCCCAATGATTGAGGTAACTTGGGCTACTAGATGTATAATAGTCATTAACAACTCATTGTCTACTAATAAGGTTTTTTTCAAAAATCTTTAGAATTGTATAACATTTCAATCCTCATGGAATAGACACTATTATTCAAGGGTCATTCTATTATTTATGCAACTAGTGCACTTGTTAGCTTTTTCTTTATTTTAAAGAGTAGCATAATATAGTACATCATCACTAGACCAAATGTCCTTTTTGTGCTATAGTTAATAATCGCTAGTAGTAGTAGTTTGAATGTTTAAGGGATATGAACTTATCTCAATTTTACTACATGAGCAATTAGTGACTCCCATTTTCAAGCTCTTTGGATCACTTTTGGAAGTTGCTTGCTTTTTCTAATTTGTATGAGTAGTATTTTCTCCTAATTTCTATATATTTTTGAGGTTGTAACCTACATTGTAAGTACCTTGTAGGCTATCATTATAGTTTGTAACCTTTTCTAATTCTTATCAAGATTTGAATGGTTGTGAATAAAAGGCGTACCTTTGATCTTTCCTTTTTTTCATATAAGACTTGCTTGCACTTCATGTAATACCTTTGGTTTTTTCTACAAGGTTGCTGGGCCCATATTTAGCAAAGCTTTGTTTGAATTTCTCCTGCATTGATCTTTTTATAGCTCTTTCTTGGGGCCTTAGCAAAGTGTTTTAATTATTTTTCATGGTGCACACCCATGGGTTTTGATGTCATAACATGTTCGTTTACTTCTTATAGTGCGTACTTAGAACCTCGGCCTTGTTGGGATCATAGCATATTGATTATTCTTTGAATCGTGTACTTGAGGCCTTGGTCTTGTCAAGATTATAACGCTTGATAATTTTGTATAGCATGCATTGAAGACTTTATCCTTGTCGAGGTTATAGTGCAAGTTTCTTTTATCGCACATTGATGGCTTTTTTAGGAAAATGTCTCATCTGACTTTGGAGCCCCGCCTAGAACACCAAATGTTGAGTTGAGATCAAGACATAGATAGAAGGACACCATCATGTGTGCGAGAGATTGTATTATGGGAAAATGAGTGGTGAAGGTAGGAGTATTGAGATATATTTGAGCTCCTGAACCCCTCATTTGGCTATGAGGGGACTTCTATTTATATTGTTTTAAAAGATAAGCTAATGATGAAGTTTAGGTCAAATGGCCTTATAGAGTTGTAGAAGTTTGTCTACTCCGGATAGCTTATCATGTTTGATTGTCTAAAACCGCACTGTTTAGAGCAACTTGCTACATTAGTTCATTGCATAGGACTCGATGGATTGTAGTCATAGAGTTCCTTGAACTTTGGTAGAGTGGATTGAACCATTCTAAACCAATGAGACTCTTATGAAGCCGGATAACAATACCCATGACTAATTAAAATAATGAAGGAAACAAGTAATAAAAAAACAATGAAAACTATCTCAATTGTGTATTTGTATATATAGGTTATAAATTGCAATCTTATTAAGAGTTTCAGTTTTTTGTTACATTACATCCTAGGTTATCGATTTACTACTATAGTTTCCAGTTTGCACGATGAGAATATTAAAAAGACTAAATTGTAATTTCTCAATAAAAAGTATTATTGATTTAACTTTTTCTTCTTTTTTTGATCTGAATGACATTTTTTTTAAAAAAAATAACGGTTAGAATTAGATCTCTGACTAATTTATTCAATCTTTTTATGAATCAAAAAAAGAAATTAATTTGACCCCAATAATTAACAAAATTGAGGACTTTGTGCCATTTTTTAGAACAAATTCAAATCTTCAATTTTTTTCAAAGACCAAATTGTGAATTTAATTTATAAAAAATTATATATGTCTCATGATAACAATGTTTTGATGTGTGATTCGTATATTACTTCTAATCCCGCAGTTGAATCAATAAAAAATGCATCCTATTAATAAATATATTAAAAGATACAAGTGTGCTAACTTCTAGCAGGTAACTCTGAATAACAAGAAATCAAAACTTCCAGTATAACGTTAATAAACTCTTATGAATGTGAAACAAAAACAAATTTCACTAAACATGGTGGTTGGTTTGTGGGCATTTGCTAAAACTAATATATATATATATATATATATATATATATATATGCGCGTGTGAAAGTGTTGCAAAAAAAAAGAGTAGAAAGAATGGTCAGAACAAAAGGAAAAAAAGAAAGGTATGCGTATAAGCCTGGTATAAACAAATTTTCAGACAAAATATAGGGGTTAGGTCGTTTTCTGAGGAGGACAAAGATAGTGAGATTGGGATGAATGTGAGGGACAAGATGATGAGGAAATTCGAAGAGATGTGATGTAACATCTTTTTGTGATGATGAGGAGGAAGCATCGTTTTGTTTTACAGTCATGTGCAGTGCAGGTTCTTTGCTTTATTATAATTCCTTTTTGTTTTTCTGTCGGCAGAGGCTGCCACTACAAATACATGGGCTGCAGGCCCATCACCCACATGCCCACATGTTCTGTCTAACAACGCTCACCTTTGCTTCCATAATCACATTTCCTTCTTATGTGGACAAATCCGTCAGGACAACACCTATTGTCTCAACGAGAATGCTTAAATCTTAAAATAAAATAAAATAAAATAAAAAGTGAAATAACTCTTTTATTTGGGAGGGCCTACAGTACCTTCGCTGTGGACAATAGAAGATGCAGACCCTTTTTTGAGTGTTTCTTTTTCCCTTTTGAAGAAACAAAGTTTTCTAATTTCCAGTCAGGAGAAAATAAATCAATCGAAGTTACTCGAATTCAGCTGGCTAATTTAAACAATAATTAAACTTAGATAGTTGAATGTTAAAATTTTAAAATTTGATGCTGAATTTGTTTAAGTCTAAATAATTAATTTTTTTTAAAAATAAAATATACATAGCACTGTCAAAGGAGCTTAGATGTTTAATTTGACTCATAAGACAGTTTAACCCAATCTTAATGATTTAAGCACATCACTAACGCACTTAACATAAAATTTTGATGAATTTATATGGACAAAGTTGCTGGTGACGTAAGCTAACTTTTTGTGCAACAAATGTTATCTTCAAAATTGAAACACTTAATTATTCTTATTATTATATTAACAATAAAATCACAGTTTTATATTAAAATTTGATATCATAATTATGTATTACTTCAGTTAGAGATTTTTACAAACAAATAGTACTCATCATAAACATAAGAAACAATAAGAGAAATTTACATTTAAGGATTCAAATCTTGTAAAATTTATAATAAAAAATCTTAAAAATTAAAATTATTTTTTAAGATCATAATTACTATTAGATTTTAAAAAATTTACAATTAAATTTAAGGGATTTGCTATTAGACGTAAGAAAGTTTAACACTTTCCTGTGTTTAATAGTAAATTCTTTAAATATAATAATGATTTTTTTAAATTTTGATAATAATTATAATTTGTAAGGATAATTTTGATTTTTAAAATATTTTATTGTAAATTTTACAGAATCTAAATATTTAAATATAATTTTTTTAAACAATAAAAAAAAAAGTAACAATGCTTTAGAAAATGAAAGGATAAGAGTAATGGCTTCATCTAGAGCAGTACAAAACCTTCGCTGGCAGACAACCTTTCTTCAGCAGGTTGCCTTGAAGCCTGAGGGCAGCCTTTGCCTTGATAAGTTCAACTATATTGAACTCTGTTCCAACTTTCATTTATCTTCACGTGAAAATGTAATTTTATTTTTCATATAACAGTGAGAAATGTTAAATAATTTCATTTTTGAAGAGAATACATTATACATGGAAGTAACTTTATTCACAAAAATAAATAATATTAAAACCTTTTGAAATATATATATGTCGGGGGCAATATGATATTTTGAAACAAAAAAGAATATTAACTATAATTTAAACAAATGGTAGTGAAGTCATTGTAAATCTATTCCAAAGTTATTTAATAGCCCAATTAGATTTTATGCATCATTTGATACTAATTTGTAATCATCCAAAAACTATTGAAAAAAATGTACTTTTAGTTTCTTATTTTTACTTGAGATTTTATTTTTATCTTTTGACTTCATTTAATTTTAATTTGATTCTTTAACTTTGTTTTGAATTTTTTTATTCTCTAACTTTGTTTAGTTTTAATTTAGTCTCTTAATTTTACTTAAGTTTCAATTTTGTCTTTAAATTTCATTTTGTTTCAGTTTAATTTATTAACTTTACCTTCTATTTTATTGTTGTCCATTAATTTTATTACCAATCAATCTAACTTATAAAAGAATAAGAAATAAAATTGAACCTTTAAAAGTAAAAACTACTACATTTCATGAGGCTTATTAATATCAATAACCAAATAAAAAATAAAAAGAAAAAAATATTTGAATAATTTTTAAAATTAAAGGTCAAACTACAACACAATAAAATTGAGGGATAAAAATAAAATATAATGTAAAGTTAAAAGATTAAATTAAAACTAAATAAAATTAAAAGATAAAATGAAACTTAAAATAAAGTTAAAAAATTAAATTGAAATTAAATGAAGTTGAGAGGCCAAGGTAAAAGTTAAGATCAAATTAAAAGATTAAATTAAAACTAAATAAAATTAAATGATTAAAATAAAATTTAAAATAAAGTTGGAGAATCAAAACTATTGCCAAAAACCATTTTATTGGCTTTCAGGAAACCTTGGGGCTACCAACAGCCACAAGGAAACGCTATTGAAAATCGTTTGATAACCCTAATGAAAGATAAAACAACGCAGGGGAAAAATTGATTTCTGTCCAATGGATAAAGAAACAGTGTCATGGGGAACAATGTGTACTACGCTAACCCTTTAAACAAAAATAAATATAATTTGTAACATTTACAGTTAAAGGCCTTATTATAATCAAATCTTTCCAAAATTATAATTAAATCCTCTCCAAATTTTTTTTTGTAAATTTAAATTTCCTACATATAATGTTCTCAAAATATAAAGAAAAAAAAGCCCAAAAAAAGTGTAAACAGTCCAGAAATGTAACTTAAAAATCTATAAGTTAAAAGAAACTTTATGCAATTAAACCTAATTTAAACAAATCAAAATTAAATTTAAATAATATTAAACGAGTTCAAACTATCAATCTTTTCTGAACTGTTATGCTAAACTAATCATATATAAACGCTACCTAAATGAGTTTCTCAAAGCTTAAAAATAAGCTATTCGATGTGGTTTAATGGTGAAGAGTGTGATAGTAAGATATTTTAGGGTCAAACTTTTGTTCCAACTCCGTCGGGTATTTAAAAAAATACAAATAAAAGTAAATGAGATAATATGTCATCGATAATAATTAGCCGAGTTCCACGTCTTACGTGGTTGGAATTGTTCAATTATTATGGAGGATATTTGTTAGGCTTAACTATAATTGGTAAACATTGGTTCGTTATCCTGCTTTTATGCTTTATTTGTTCGTTGTTTTGTAGTTCCTGATTTGTTATATTTTTTTTCTGGAATTTTTTGGGAAAAAAAAGAACCGAAAAATAAAAAATTTTATGATGCTAGTGAAAGTAAATTGAGAAATCTTTCATCTATATAAATATAGTATTAAATTACCAAGATGTTAGTCTCATAGTATTGTTTTTTCCTGACTGCCAAGAAAACTTTCATTAACTTTCGAATCACAACCTTAATTTAACTAGAAATTGTAAGCATATTCGTTAAAATATGAAAAATTTCTCAGGAACATGTACCACGTTGCCATACAGTGATAAGTTAGGTTGTTCATGGATAAGGCTCGGCCAGATATCTAATATGTCTGATGTCGAATCCAATTAAGACATCAAACTTATTTTTATGCCTGTGGTACAACCCAATCTGAACAAACCCGATTTTATGTTAGGTTAGGACGGTTTAAGGCCACTCTGGCCATTTTTTTCTTTATGAACTAATACTTATAATATAAAAATATCTTTTTACAAACTCATAAACATATACTTCAAAATAATAGGCGTTTAAAACTCTTATATTTTTATCAATAATAAAAAAATAACTTGGTATTAATATAAATTATACTAATATAATTACCCTTAGACAAACATGAAGTATACACATCAATGATAAAAACAATTAAAAAGTAGAGAAGGTTTAGATAGGTAACGAAAGTTGCAACATGCGAAAAGAATAAAATAAAATAAGAATAAAAAAAATATAAAATGACAAGATATTGATAACTTAAAAAAACGTAACTATTATGACATATTAGATAGAATATGTTTTTACCCGTGACCCGACCCGATCTGATATAATTTTGTTTAATGTTTTATTCATTTATATTTTTGACTCGCCCCAACCTAACTCGATTAAGTCGGGTTAGGACAAACCTCTAGATTCTAATGGGCCAATGAACACCCCTGGTGACGAGTCCAATATAGTACATGTAATGTACTTAAAAAATTTTCCGAAATATGAAAACTCAATGCTCTACTCCGAACATTAAATTAGTTCAGATATAGCATTGAAGGCTTGACAATTCCTATCCAACAAATTGAAATTCCCCATGGCATTAGAATAAGTCTATTATGGAAGCAAATATTAGCAATTACACGTGAAAGAAAAAAAGCATTACTTAAAAATAAGACTTCATAGATTATTTGAATTGTGCCTAATAATTAACCAGGGGGAAAATAGAGAATGAGGGTAGGGTAATAATTTCATATTAATTCAAACCAATCCATATGCTCCCATTTTCAATAAAATTCCGGCTAAAAGCATTAGAAACCCATATATCAGTGGGGTTTCAACTACAACTTGAATAAAACTTTGGAATTCCTCAACAAAATCGCTACCAATCAAATTCTTTATGGAATTTATTACCTCTTCTCTCTTAGACCCCATCTACGTCGAATATAATCCTAATTTCCCTCCTATCAGAGGATTATCAAATATAACAAAATCAAACCAGATCTGCCTCTTATTCAGATGGCATAATTTAGAAACTAGAAACTTTTCCTCACCTCTTCTTATTTTTCTTTCTTCTTTTTACCTGTTTCTCAACACTTCTAAGCCTTTGACTGCTATCGGAAGACATCATTTTACCTGAAAGTTTTGATGGTTCAATTTGCAATGGTCTTGATTTATTAGTGGCTGACATAGCTTGCTTTAGTGCTGGAAAGACAGGAAAGGAAGATTCTGGAGTATTGGTGGGTTGTGCAGCGGGAATTTCAGGAACACCTAGTTTTTTCTTCACGCCAGGAACTTTAAGCACTGGACAATTCAACAACAGGGAGCACGTTATAGGAATTTTATGCAGAAAAAACTCAACAGCATCCTAAAAATAGTTCATTGAACTTGAAATTTAGATCCTTTAATCCATAGAGTATAAGTAACCAAACTTAGACGAGCATGAAACACCACTTCAAATTGATGTCTTTGGAAACCTACCGCCTATAGTTTCCTTTATTAGAAGAAATCAAGTAACTAGTCCTCCCATTCAAGTCCCACCAGTAACATGAACAGAAATTAGGCCACATGACACCACATGACGTAAAGAACTACTTGACATAAATGCTATAGTTTGCCGCCAGTGAAATTAAATACAAATAATCTAGTAAGTAGTAGAGGGGAAACTCCCCTGTTACAAATTGTACGGAGGTGAGAGAGCATAAATCCAGCAATTGAAATGGTAGCAAATTCAGATATATAAAAACGTGATTAACTCAAACTATGCTAATTTTTGGAGTAATTCATACTTTTATAAGCAACCTGAGTTTAAATTGAGGGCAATGGAATGGCAACAACGAGGCAAGCTACAAAGAGATTGTTGGAATGGTGTTCAACTTGCTTGACAAGTTCAGAAAATCAAGTCTACCGCCTACCAGTAGAATTGAAATTGGAAGTTCATCTTGGAGGGTTATTCCTTCACAACAGGCAGATGTGCATACAGTTGATGAGAATACCAAGAGGTAGGTTTTGCAGCAAAAAAGGCCAATAATCTTTTGCTGCTCATGGTAAAACCTGGCTTTAGAATTCTGACTTGGTTATATCTTTCTGTGTAATGTCCATACTAAAACATCAAATCCAGAACCAAAATACTTCCATGGATTCTTCCATTATCAACATGACCCAATCTTCCTCAATATGCATTTACAATACCCATTGTGGAATAAATCACAGAATGGAGTTAGGATACTTTGCAATATCTACAACCTATTTCATTAATAAGACTAGGTTCTCAAATAATCAAAAGTGCGAGCAAGAAGAAGCTGTCAGGATCCTTTGCAATATCTACAACTTATTTCATTAATAAGACTGAGTTCTCAAATAATCAATAGTGCAAGCAAGAAGAAGCTCCCATGGAGGAAGTGCTAGGGGCGAGGTCCATCTAATAACCATACTCAAATGTCAAAAGTATAAGACGCTGCATAGCCACATTTTCGTTGGTCACCTGAAATATTTTAATATCTTTTTTCTCTACCACTGTTGTTCCAATTGTTGGTGCTTTCTTCATCATCCTACATCTGACTCTGTTAATACAGTTCCAGTGTCAAGGCTTTGTGAATGTTGAAACCTTCACTCACACTAACCAATTCTTGGTGGCCAACCCCTGTCTGGCAAGGGCAGCTGCAACCTTCCTCTTGGTTGCACGAGCGTATAATGCTCCAACTCTGCCTTAACCCTCCTCACTCCCCCCTCACCCATTAATCGTGTTCCACAGCAATCCCCAAAAAAAAAAATTGATGGAGATAAAGAGAACTCCGTATATTTAAATTTTCCCAATAAAAGATTGGAGATTTATGAGCTAGAGCTAGACATGTGGACCTCAGGAAACTAGTTAGTTATAATGTTACTGCCAGGATTTCCGTGGAAGGACTAATTTCTGATTCAGTTGCCCTAGGCAATGTGTATTAATGGAAACGGAATCCAACTTTCAGCCCATTATAAAGTTGGGTTTAAGGGAAAAGACAAAATAATATTGCTTATATTAGGAATGCAAAAGGCCTTACCAAGTCCGTACATAAGTGAAAATAAATTTGACGTCATCCAGTAACAAATTACAGCCTGCACAATTGTATATGAACACAAGTTAAAACAAAATAGTATAACAAACAAAATTTGATACTACATTTTTTCGAAGAATACTGGCAATCACTCTTTTTCTTTCTTATCCAGCCATACAGACTACTATTCTTAGCTAGATTCTTACAGAAAATTGTACAAGTGTACAAACAAATGGGAATCAAGTGAAGCAATTCCTTCTCTAAGTAGCTAAGCTGGAAAATTTACCTTTGGAAATTCCATGGTAAGAGGAACTGTAAGAACAGCAAAGGCCCTAGAGATATTTTTCATGGTGCCAGCAGCAGGATTTCCTTCCATGCCTTCTTGCATATTGCACTGAAGCACATTGAGAAATTAATTTATCTAAATTGGTATAAAAAAATACAATGGATACCACTCTCTCGCAGACTCACATGAAGAAAATTAATTAATTAAATTTAAAATAGGAAAAAAAAACCTAATAGATTTAAATACAATGTAAGCCAATGAATTAGATTAAATAAAAAAGAATATGAAAAGCCCATTCCTAAAAAGTTATTCCATCTTCTTTTTGATAAAAATGACAGTTCATTCCTATAGAGATTAAATTTGTACCGCAAGTTCACACGCTGAAGACTAGCAATTTTGTAATAATCCAAACAAGCTTTCACTTTATGGTTTCCAAATGTTACACAATCCAGTGAATTGACAGGCCAACAGGGTAGAAATCAAAGCACCAACTAAAATTGACACAGGCAAGAACTGAGATGATCAGTCAAGACAGAGAAATGAAAAGAAACTAGAAGTTTCTGTAAAGGAAATGCTCACCTCTACTGTTAGTAAGAATGACAATGCAGTCAGAACAGGAAATATGTATAAGTCATCCGGAGTTGTGAGATCAATAAACCAATAGGCTCCACCATGTTTGAATGATTGCATTTTTTCAGTCATATTTGATATCTATGAGTAAATGTAAGTGTTAATAAATAATAACAATAGATCAATCAGAATCATGGAACTAAACATATTGAAAGAAAATCAAATTGAAAAATCATCTTACAGCAAGGAAAAAACTGATAAAGATAGGACCTTGAATAAAGAGTCCCTTCATTGGAGTAAATGGACTCACACTGTGTCTGCATGATCAAAACCACAATGATAAATAACATCTGGTAAAACAGAAGGTTCAGGAAGTTTAAGTTGAGACTTGAAACGTTGACTCCCTGAGAGTCAGAGACTAATTATATTATTTCCTCAAAGTAATAAAATGTTCATAACACTATCACCCTGAGCACAATGGTCACACATCTAGTGAAGATCAATGTTTAAATCTTTAACGGCTTGAGATGCAACGTTTTTCCATTCAATGAACATAGCTGAAGCACATATGACATCACATTCTTGAGAGACCATAATGCCAGCAGAAAATGGACTCTACTAATTTCAGTTGTGGAAATCACCACAAAAAGTACTACAGGTATGTTATAGCACCAAATGTAGTATATTACAAAGATAGCGCTGCTCAAACATGACTATCAGAGATTATGTCACAATGATTCATAAATAATGCCAGGATATCTCTTACTGGAAAACTGAAAAACTACTTACTCCTTAAATAGCTTTTTCATCTGCTCCTGACCTTCTGTTACAGATATAACCTGAAAATTTTATGTCATAGTGCTTGGAAAAGCAGTTGCTTCTGATGTGACATTCTATAGCATGCACATAATAAAAGCAAATACTAATACATGATTCACACAAGACAGACAACGGATAAGAGAAACATTTAAGGGATTAAAATTAAAATCTACAAACATGTTATACATATCCATACAAGATGCTCAACCCATATAAATGCTCGGAGGAAAGATATATACCCTACCTTCATAAACCTAAGTGATGTAGAACAGGAAGGAAGAAAAAGGAAAAACAACAAATTCTCAAAATGAATGTCAATTCAGATTATCAGTAATCAGGGGTAACAATAATAACAAACTAGAGACCTATTTATAGGCAATTAAATCAAGAAATCCTAATGAGAATTGGTATCCTAACATATCATTGAAGGCAATACAACTTTTCTCATAGGCATTATACTTGTGTAACGAGGTAGTAGCATTACATCCACCATATCTAGTAATTAATTTATGACATTAGTACATAGAACTACATTACCTTATCTTGCATCCGCTGCTTTATCTCTTCCATGAGAGGCCTTATTAGCTAAACACATGAAAAAGCACACTTAGATGCCAAGGTCGATAAGAAAGCAAAAAAGCTTATTATTACGATAACAATTGGAACAAGTTTAAAGATCCATTTGGAAAAAGGGAACAAAAAGGAGGAAAAGTGGGGAAGGAAGAGAATTACCTACCAACCCTTGTCAGGGGATTTTAATTGAAATAAGGGAAAGAGAAGAGGGCTGATGGAAACTCACGGAAAGTAACTCTAGGCATAAAAAACCCTAGTTTAGATATGTTTTAATCTTTTGTACTTTTATTAGTTTTAGTAATCGGCTATAATACCCTTTTTTATTTTTTGTTTGTTGGTATTTAATTATCTACTAGGGTTAGACATTTGTCTTTCAATAGGATTAGAATTTAATATTGTTATTATATTTTATTATTAGAAGTTATTTTTCATTAAGATTAGAATTAAGGATTCTATAAATATAGCCCTTGGCAGGTGTACTCAAGCAGAACGTAGCTTGAATGATAATAAAGTATTTTAAGATATTCTCCTTCTATTTCTTTTGTTATCTCCCCCCTCTCTTTTTTCTTCTGCATCTCCCTCATTCTTCTTTCTTATTGCTTTTCCTCCATTGTCCTACATCAGTTTAGTATCAGAGCAAGATTGCAATTCCAAACCACTTCAACTACTGCCTTTCAACTACCCAAATTCGTTGGAAACTAAACCCATCACTACCTTACACCAAATCACCCACTCTTGACCACCCGAACAAGCAACTCCCCACACCATTAACACCAGAAGGAGAAAACCGACTAGATCACCAAAGCTCATTGTCAGCGGCTGTCCAATATGCCTCCACCTACTAGCGAAGCCCTCTATGCATGGGCCTCACGCCCCACATGCTGCATGTGCCAAAAACTATAAGCTTTGTTTCTGTTGTTTTTCTGGCCCTTTTTTCTTTTTTTCAATCCTCCTTCAGCCCATCTTGCAAAAACCATCATTTGGAAGTATTGAGGGGTAATATTACTCATGTTTTTGGCTTTAAATTTGTTATGGCAAGATATTTATGTTCTCATTTGAAGTTGTGACTAATTACCTTTAGGAAGAATATTCTAAAAATTATTTGCTGAATTCTTTGCTATCCCTTTACCCGTAAAATTGAATAACCCTTGTATAACCTTCTAATTCATTGTTTTAGTCAACTCCGCACTGCATTGTGTATCCTTGCATGACTGTTCATGACATATATGATAAACAAAGTTTTTTAAAGTAAGAACTCACTACCTTAAAACTCACTATAAAGCAAGAATTCACAGCTTTAAAATCTACCATAGAACAAAACACCCAAAGCCTAGATAATCTTAAAAAGACTTAGGTTAGCATATCAAAGAACTTTAGCCTATTAGGTAAAAAGATCTATGGTAAAGCTTGGGAAGGATTAGTTGGGACTCCCATGGAGGAAAACATGTCAACTTATAATCAATCTAAGGCTCTACCAATGGTCTCCAATGGTAATCAACAGTTTTTTGTAGGATCTAGTGCTAGGAATCTAGAGAAATTCCTCATAGAACTTGAATCAACAACTAGAATCAATAGGAAACTCTTAGGATAATCAGGATGTTGTAAGGCACCACCCTAGCAATATAGGATAGCCCACGAGATTGTCCAAAATGGGTTTAGGCGTGACCATGATAACTCAAGCAATATCACTAGGAGGGTTAAGATTGAAGCCCTTAAGTATGATGGTAAATTAGATCCTAATGCTTTCTTAGATTGATTGGCCAACATCGAAGATTACTTTAAGTGGGATGATATCAATGGCATTTAGTGCGTCCATTTTGCAAAGATGAAGCTTGTATGGTTTGCCAAGTGTTGACGAACTGTTCAAAGAAACTTAAAACGTTTAGGTCAACCTTAGATAGAGATTTAGGCTAAAATAAAAATGAAATTGAAAAAAAAAAATTTGCCTACTTATTATAAAAGTTAATTAATGAATCAATTGCTCAAACTTATATAAAACTCTAATGTCTCTGATTATATGGCCCATTTTGATGAGCTTGTGCTTAGGTGTGATATACAAGAAGAACAATGGATGACAGTTATTAGGTTTGTTGATGGCTTCAAAATAGATATTCAAAGGAAGCTTAAGTTAAGCTCCCCTAAAACTCTTGAAGAGGCTTATTATAAAGCTCTTCAAGTTGGATCTCTGTCCAAGTACCCATCTATTAGCAGTTTCACGATCCAAAGTGTAGAGTCTCAGCACACTCGCACCCTTATCTCTGCCAATCGTTTTGTAGGAATGTCACAACCTAGGATCAATTCTGTGCATCCTAAGTGTCAAATTTCCAATTTTGAAATTAGGTGTCACCAAGGGTAGTGAATCTATAAGCTTTAGTTCCCATCCTAGTAGTTCCACTATAAAGTGTTTTTATTGCCATTCTAAGGGTCATATTCCATCAAGGTCCCCAAATCGCACTTTGCTTTTTGAACATTAGCCTGATGATTTAAATCATATAAGCAAGGTAGACATAGTAGTAGAATCCCTTGAATGTCCTTTTAATGTCGATAAGGAGATTATAATCGATGGTTCTAACCAAGAATTTGGACACCTTGATGTCATGATATGCATTCTATCCATTCCATTACCTAATGAATCATGGAAAAGGACTAATATTTTTCACACCTTTGTGAAATGTAGAAATAAGTTGTGTAAACTCGTCATTAATGGAGGTAGTACATGAAACGTAGACTCTACATTAGGGGTTAATAAACTTAGCCTTAAACTAGAACCTCATCCTACACCTTTTCACATTACCTGGGTATGTAAAATTTCTTTCCCTATCACTTAGTGATGTCATGTTTCCCTCCAATTAGATGACTACAAAGAGGAGCTTCTTTGTGATGTGACTCCCATAGAAGTTACTATTGCTCATATCTTATTAGGGCAATCATGACTTTATGACCATAATGTCACTAATCGTAGTAGGAAAAATACCTACATATTTAAACATGAAGGAAAATAATCTTACTACATCCCGGCAAACCTAAACCTGAGCTCAAGAACCACATTAAATCCAAAAGTCGAGTGACTAAAAATCATAACCTTCACTCTTAACCCATAAATAGTTTGAAAATGAGAGCAAAGAGGCAAATATGATGTTTGCCTTAGTTCCTAAAGCTTCCTTTAGGGCCACTTCAATAGTTAGTAATGATATGCCTAGTGAAATAACCCAACTTTTAGTAGAATTCTAAGATATTTTCCTAGATGAGCTACCTCCTGAACTCCCACCTTTTAGAGATATTCAACATGCTATTAACTTGATTCTTGGTTCTCAGCTTCCCAATCTACCACATTATAAGATGAACCCAAAAGATAGGGAAAAATTCAATAGGCAAGTTAATGGGTTGCTTAAAAGGTGGTACATCTAGCATAACCTTAGTCCTTGTGTTGTGCTCGCTCTTTTAACTTCTAAAAAAGATAGTATTTGGAATATGTGTGTGGATAGTCGAGCAAGCAACAAAATTATTGTTAAGTATAGGTTTCCTATCCCTCGGCATGAAGAAAAGCCTGAATTAGTAATCAGTTTTAGTTGATTTTCCAAAATTGATTTTCATAGTAATCACCACCACATTAGGATTAGATTTGGGGATGAATGAAAATTGCTTTTAAAACTATTGACTAGTTGTATGAATGGATAGTCATGGCTTTTGGCCTCTCCAATGCCACTAGCACTTTTATGAGAGTCATGACCTATATCTTTAAGCCGTATCTAGGAAAATTCCTCATTTTATACTTTGATGACATATTGATTTATATCTAGCCTACAACATTTAGGCCACTTTTGTTAGGTTTTCCTTACCTTACATTCTATGTCAATCTCTCTTAGTGTTCATTCTTCCAAAGTCAAATTATTTTCCTTAGATTTATAGTTTTTGAATCAGGTATAGTTGCTGATCCTAAGAAAGCTAAGGCCATTAGAAAATGGCCTGAACCTAAATCTATTTCTAAAGTGCGATGCTTTCATGGTCCAGCCTCCTTTTATAAACACTTCATTATGGAATTTAGCACTATTATGGCCCCTATCATAGATTACTTGAAAAAAGATAAGCTACAGTGACTCCTACAGCTCCTAAAGCCTTTGAGTTCATTAAAAAGAAACTTTTTAAGGCCCTTGTTTTAACCTTACTTGACTTCACTAAACCTTTTGAGGTTTCTTGTGAAGCTTTTGGAGTAGGAATTAGAGGTGTCTTTAGTCAGAAAGGTTATCTAGTAGCTTTCTTCAATGAAAAGCTTAATAAAGCTAGATAAAAGTATTCCACATATGATAAAGAATTTTATGCAATTGTTAGTACTCTTAAGCATTGGAAATTCTACCTTCTTCCCCAATAATTTGTCTTGTATTTTGATCATCAAACCTTTAAGTTTCTTTATTCTCAAAGAAACTTAAATACTAGGCATACTACTTGGGTTGAATTTCTTCAAAAGTTGATCTTTATAGTTATACATTGTTCTGGGGTAAAAAATAAAGCAGCTTATGCACTAAGTTGCATGCTCATCATTTTGCATTTTATGAGTATTGGCATTGTGAGATTTGATAGGTTAAAAGTTGAATATAATCCTTGTCTTGACTTTGAAACCATTTTTTAGGACATTAGTGATGGTTGCTGTCGTAATCATATAGACTTCCTCATTAAAGATGGTTATCTCTTATATGGGTCTAGATTGTGTATTCCTCACACCTCCATGAGAGATTTTCTCATATGAGAATCACATGTTGGAGGATTAGCTTATCATTTTAGTAGAGATAAAACTATAGCCTTCATTGAGGATAGATTTTGTTAGTTTTCTTTAAAACGTGATGTCACATGAATTTTGTCCCAGTGTCGTTTGTGCCAAACTTCCAAGGCAAAGAAACAGAATATAGGATTGTACACTCCATTGTGTATTCCTAGGGCAACTTGGAAGGATCTTAGTATGGACTTTATCATAGGTTTACCTTAAACAGCACGAACACATGATTTTATCTTTCTTATTGTGGATAGGTTTTCTAAGATCGCTCATTTTATCCCTTGTAATAAGACCACAGATGCTTCCCACTTAGTCAAGTTGTTCTTTTAAGAGATTGTATGTTTGCATAGATTGCCTGCTACTATTGTGTCAGATAAGGATGTTAAGTTTGTTAGCTATTTTTGGAAAATTATCTAGAAACTTCTTGGCACCCAACTAAAATTTTCTTTTGCTTTTCATCCTCAAACTGATGAACAAACTGATATTACTAATCGAAGTTTAGGTGATTTGCTTAGGAATCTATTTAGGGATAAACTCGGGAATTGGGATTTAGTTTTACCAACTGTTGAATCTGCCTATAATAATTCAGTCAATAGGTCCAATAATAAGAATCCTTTTAAGATTGTCTAAGGTTTTAAACCCTGCCAACCTATTGAGCTTATGACCATCCCTTTAACTTCCCACATTTCTGAATCTGTAGAATCATTTGCCAAGCACTTGCATGAATTGTACGCTAAGATTAGGCGTAAACTTGTTACAAGCAATTAACAATATAAATTGTCTGCTAATGCATATCGATGCTTTCAAAATTTTAATGAAGGTGATTTTGTTATAGCTCATATCTGTCTTGAATGTTATCCTGAACATTTCTTTCAAAAAGTTACATGTTTGAGCCAACCCCTTTTGTATCTCTAAGAAACTTGGCCCTAATGCATACTTGTTGAAGCTACCTCATGATATGGCCATTAGTCCTATTCTCAACATAGAAAATTTATTTCTTTATTGAGGCCTTTTCGAGCTTCCCTCTTTGCCTTATGATGATTCAGCAGGTACTCAGCCTTATCATGTTCCTGTGCCCACTCTCTCGTCTACTCCAGCACAAGTTGAAGAAATTGATATGGTCATGGATAATCATATTGTTTTTGGTTCTCAAGGCCCTTTCCATCATTGTCTTGTTCGTTGGAAAGGTTAACCATACTTGGATGCTACTTGGACAACTGAGGAGGACTTTCTCTAATTGGATCCGGCCCTATTGCAGTCTTATTAGTAATTTTCCTCTCTAGAAGAGAGTTTCTCCAAGTAAGGGGAAAATGATGGAAAATCATGAATAATCTACTCTAGGCATAAAAGCCCCAGCTTAGATATATTTTAATCTTTTGTATTTTTATTAGTTTTAGCAATCAACTAAAATGCCTCTTTTTATTTTTTGTTTGTTAGTTTTTAATTATCTATTAAGATTAAGCATTTGTCTTTCAACCTTATTAGAATTTAATATTATTATCTTTTATTATCAGAAGTTATCTTTTATTAGGATTAGAATTAAGAGTTCTATAAATATAGCCCTTAACAGTTGTACTCAAGAAAAACCTAACTTAAATGATAATAAAGTATTTTCAAATATTCTCCTTCTATTTCTTCTGTTATCTCCTTTGTTTCTTCTGCATCTCCCCCTTTTCTTTTTCTTCTCCCTTTTCCTCCATTGTCCTACATCAAAGGGAGATTATCCCCGCCTTTTGTCTGCTGCAATTTGGAGAGAAATGGAAAGGTAAAGGAAGAACAAGGGAAAGTAAGTTTCTTTCCTTTACTTCCAATAGAAAGAAAAGAAATTACAAGCAGCACAACATACAGTAAACTTAGATGTTGCCTTTTGTTGATTTATCACTAGTGGAAGTGCTGCGACTCGAATCAAGATGGTTGTTAGAACTATGGCTGCCCACCTGAAGGAAAGAGGCACAAAAAGGAAAAGAGCTTCCTTTCAAAATCGATGTGCAACCAAATTTAAAAAACATACTGTATTTCATGTTTCTAGAATGCATCATGTTATAGAATGCAAAGGGGTACAAGAACAATCTTACAAGCTGAAACTTAAATAAACAGTCAAATTGGGAAACTAATCAATAGTTGAAAGTTCAAATTCAGACATTATGTTCCATGAATAAAATGTATTTCCATTTAAATCATGTTCATCATCATGCCACGCCAAAATTCCCCTTATCATTTTTTAGGCATCTTTAATAGAACATACTGTAATTCATGACAAGGAACCACAACCTTCACTATGACTATATATGCATCATGAAGACAGAAATGTTCCACCAAGGTACTCTAGTCCCCTATAAATGAGAGTATTATTCAGGTTAGCTAATATTAAAACTTAATGCCCAAAAGGATAAAAAAATAATAATAATGCTAACCAAAATATTCACCAACGACAATTTGATTTACGTGTATGCCAATGCCGAACTATTTCAGAATTCCCTCAATACATTCAGATTACTCATAGAGAATAAGGAATAACATTCCATGGCATCCGTTGGTTGGTTTAAGCTGTTACTTAACTTTAATCTCATTTCTGAATTGTTTGCGATTTCGGTATTACTTCATTTCTTTAAAAAAATCTTTTTTCAAGTACCGCGGTAAGATAAGTATAAACCCACCAGTTTAACCCGGTATAGGAATGCACAGCATCTATCAAGTACTGCAAAGCTTTGACAGGTAAATAAGAATCGGCAGCAGCAATTGCAACTTCATTAACAACTGGAAGTTGGGAGGCTACAGTATCTGTGAGAACATCCGCTGCTACATTACTCATTCCTTCGATCTTATCTGAACCCTGATTGAGTGCTGTTGACATGTATCGGCAGAAAGAATAACCAATGGGCGGCATAAGAATACTGTGAGAAGAGGCAGCAAAACCCATTGAGCCATCAATAGAGCTTCCAAATGATCTTCTATGGAGAAAATAACTCACGTCTGCTGAAGATGTTTTTTCGTCTGGGCATCCACGTTTACGTTCATCGCTATGAAGAACGTAACTGAAAGATGGGTGAAATTTCCGATCAACGAGGTTTCCTCTTATCAAGAGGCAACGTCTGTAAGCCATTACTATTGTTTGCAAGTTCCCCCAAACAGCATCAAGTAGTCGAATTCGAAGGGCAACAAAGCTCCAAAGTCTTAATCGATGATGTATTAGGACCACAACGCTTCGAAGGTCTTGTGTCTCCTCTGGTCTATCGGCCCAGCAGCTTCCTCCATTCTTTTTTCTTTCTTCAATCTCGTCTCTTTCTCGGACCAGAAATGGGCTGCAACTTGTAAATTGGATACTGGTATATGGTACTCGACCCGACTCATGAAATACAAAATGACTAAAAATTATAAAACCAACGCCATCCTATTTTCCAAGTATGTATTTTGCTTTAATTTTAAAAAAAATTTTAAAATATTTTTTATTAATCTAAATATATTGGGTGATTTTTTTTTTAAGAATTAGATGTCATATTGTTTAGTTACTTAAATATTGTTAATTTCATTATTTTTATTGAATTATATTTAAATATGTATAAATAAAAATAAAAAATAATAGATTTCATTTTTATTAAATTTAACAAAACGTTAAACTTTTTAATTATTTGTTTAGACTTTATTTTTCTTTAAGGTTAATTTTAATTATAATTTTGGTTCTAAATACTAGATTTTTTATCATTAAATCTATTTTAAGTTGCTGATTTAAATAATAGTATTTTAATTAAAAAATATGTATTCAATTTAATGGGAAGTGTTTTAATTTTAAAAAATTAAATTAAATTTAAATATAGTATAAATTAAACTAAAATATAATGTAAATTTCAATTTTTGAGCAATTTCAATACAATTTTGAAAAGGTTAATATAATTTACTCAACACAAAATAAGAACAAAAGTTACGGAGATTTTTTTTTTCTTTAAATAACAAATAAAAGACATTAAGGAAAGGCGGAACAGTGGCTCTAATACCACACTCAAGGCAATCCTTATTAATTTTCTAAAACGAATTTCTTACAAAATCATCATAAGTCTGATTGCCCGGCGGAAACATAATTGAGCATACCTTCAGCAATATTTTTCAAGATTGAATTGGAAGCCCTTACCAAACACCTGAAAGAGAAAGACACGACAACAACATTGAGAGAAAAAATCAGAGAGGCAATTATGTGGCAAATTTTCAATGTGAGTAATGGTACTCAATTAACCATCAAGAATTAGTTTTTCTAAACGTGTGAATACTGGCTCATACCCACTCACTCTCTCTCACTTGCAATTGCCTATATGCAGCATAGAAATTTCATATTTAAAATTAAATATCCCAAATTCTGATTTTAAGATATTCGTACACAGCCTTCTTGAACCTAATTTGGATGTTGAAGAGTAAGGCGATGATCTCTTCCAGGATTTCCGAAGTCTCTGTCTGTTTCCATGCTGTCTTGGTCAGATTCTTTAAGCTTCTTCATAGCATGAGTCTCGAAGTCATGAGGTGAAGCTTCGATGCAACTCTTCCTTCTTCTTGTAGGCATAGAATGACAATTCTCTTTCAAACCAAACAAACTTTTAGAGGTCCTTTCCGTGTACGTCTAGTCACTTGTTTGGCAACTTCAGGATCATAGACGAGTTTTTGTTTCCTTCATATGCCTGGCAGTATCACAAGTAAATCTTCATTCAGTTTCTATGTAACTGGTATGGTTTCTTGAAGGGGAGTTCTTCAATCCTCAAAGAAAAAGATCGTAGCAGTGCTGGGCCCCAAGAACTCATTCGGCTATTTACTTCATGATCAACCATGGGGTCAGAGGTGGAGCCATCGAGGGTGATGAGGGTAAAATCTAGTCCGTTCCAATGAAGGAGGAATCTAGTGGGCCTTTCTTGAGAATAGTTAACCACGTGACCTGGACTAGACGCACCACAACCCAGATGGGTTGGCCAAGGCCCATTATGAACCACTGGTCAGCTTCACCCTATGGCCCAAAAGAAGCAACTCAGAAAGGCCCAAAGAAGCAAAGCCGTGTACACCCTTATCTTCCCCTGCTATATGAATGAAAACCAAGGCTATGGTTCGTTGGTTGAGGATGAGTAGGGATCCAAGTTCGGTTGGTTGGTTGGAATGGAAGGGAATAGAATGAAAATAAATGAAAAATGTAAATAACAAAAATGAGAAATAATTATTATGTTGAATAATAATTATAAAGATATAATAAATATTTTACTTCCCGCACCTTCATCTTCTTCCATCCCCTCTTTGAACCAAACATGCTCTAATATAAGGGGACGCTAGGGTAGGAATCAATTTGGCTTGTGAAGAACATAGGTTTTCTAGAGTTTTTCCTTGTACTCGAAACTGGGCATCATCTTGTGTATTCGTTCCACGGTGACATGAGTTCCTAATAATGGTGCTTTAATTGCATTTTAACTCTAAAATAGATGATCTTATAGATCTACATAAATTAGGAAATTCTATAATATTTTCATATCTTGTGCCTATGGCTAATCATTTTCCTAATATAAATAAATTTTTTCCTTTCGTGAATTTATTAGCATATCTGATATGAAGATCTTGAATACTTACCGTAAGTCGATTTTCTAGAACCCCCAAGACTGAAAATGAAATATTAAAAGATGCATTTTAAAAAAATTACGAGTTTGAACAAAAAAGATGCATTTGAAAACATTCCTGGCTAATTTAGTTGAAGGGCTTTGAATTAAGGCGTTGTCAAACATTCCTAGGAAATTTAGTATTTAAATACCAAAGAAACGTAGTAAGAACTTTGAAATATTGTTTAGTCTTAGCTTCCATGGCTTTGTTTGTAGTCCAATGTGTCAGTAATTTTGGTTTTTACTTCGTTTAAAGTCTCTATTAAGCTTCTGTTTCCTCCCGGCGTGGAGAAGTGACATGCCTTGCAATTACATTATACACTCTCTTTGTTATTAGAAGTCCTGGAGATGTTTGTGCTTTGACTTAAGTGTTGGCTTAAGAAATTTGACACTTGCTTATGGATTTTATCTATCTAGTTCGTTTTTCTTTTCTGCCGTTACTACAAGCAAAAACCCAAATAAGAAAGACGAGCCCGGGAGTCCATCACAGAGTAAAATGCCAGATGAGAAATATGAGTCATAAAACCCAAACCATGATACTGGCCAAGGAAAAAAGAAAGAATAACAACCCATGACAGCATACCTAACAAGTTTCACCACTTGCTTTAAAATTTTATTACAGTCCTAACTTCCCAGCCAATTATGCATTCTAACTCTAAAAACCCTCATTTGCTATTATGTTTCTTTTTCGATAATTTGATTAGCAGTGGCTTCATTCTCGATTAGCTTTTAAGCTCAGTCCGAAGTGTCTTTTTTAGGAAAGTCACGTATTTGGGCTGCTAATAAGCCTATATTTTAATTCTAATATTGTAGCACTGTTCATGTAATTTTCTTAACGATAAAGATCTAATGAATATGAACATGAGTTGCAGACATACACATAATCTAATATTCAAGTTATCAAACTTTTCTGATTTAGCGATTGGGATTCTTTATTTTTTATTTTTTAAAAATAACACTTATTTTTCAAAAAACGTGTAAATTCAATCTTTGGAGGATTTGATTTTCTTCATGGTTGTGTCGATGCAATGTATTTATTGCAGGAACCAAATTAACGATATGCTTTTCTGTTATTATAGTAATCACTAGTACGTTTTCATGCTTTTCAAGATAGTTTACTAATTGAATCATCAAGATATGTTATAGCATGCCATTTGTTCCTGTTACTGCAGAAACATTCTAGGAAAAGACTTGGGTCCATTGAACTCCAAGAACTTGAGCAGCTTCAGCAGCAACTTGTGTAAAAACCATGACTTCTAACTCATTTCATGTTATTTATAAATTTGTATTATCAATCTCACGAGAGCATGTGAAAAAGAAGATAAAGATAATAGGTTTTTTTGCATTGTGCTATACTTAAAATTTTGCAATCGGTGTCACGTGGATCGTGTCAACTCATGTTATATATTCTCATATTTAATTTCATCACTATAACTTATTTACATTACAAAACATATCTATACTTCATGGAAACCGAAATGGAGCTCAAAATAAGCAAGCATATCTTCGGCTAGATTTGCTTCATTTCCTGACCCAATTTTGGAAAATCATAACTAAATCTAAAAAATTTAAAATTATGTAATCTTGGTTATTCTGGAAAGCTTAGGATGTCTACTTTATACTAAAAATATGCCCAGGTTACAACATTCATCACACAAGATGTTTGACATCCAAAAAACTACAGAGGTCGCTGGCTGTCTGGGCTGCTGTTCAGTTTACTGATACAAATTTATGAAATTCATAACTAATTCTATAAAAATCTAAATCACACAAATTCAGTCATTCTAGAAAGATAAAAATGTTCACTTGATATTAAAAATAATTCCAGAATAAAATAGATACGTAACCTATGGAACAGTAACTAAATTCTTAGGGCGCCACTAGTACTGACAGTTAACTTCAAAAAATGCATAACTCTCTGCTCAGACCTCCAAATGAGGTGATCTTGGTGGCCACAAAAAGCTTATGACCTCTAGTTTATGCATATAAAATTTCACAAGTTTTGGACACCATTTGGCTATCGGGTGATACAAAACACAAAACTGCCAGTATGAACAATACCCATACCAGAATCCATGAAAAATCCTAACTTTGAAAATTTATCAAATATTCTCTAAATCTCTGAAAATTATGATCTTTATCTTTCCAAAAAGCTCTCAATGAGACCTAATTGCATGCCAAATTCTATATCAAGACTAGCTCATTTGGCCAAAAAGTGACATAGGGTTCCATTGTGGTCAATTTTAGCTCTATATTGGGTATCAAAATTGCCAAATAGATTTTTCTTGATCTTGGCACCTTTTGGGCAAGTCTAAAAGCATATTTAAGACTTGGGAGAGCTGTTAAAATAGTCCCAAACCATTTGCATCTTAATTTGGCCTTTTCATCCTCACTTATACACATTACACCAAGTTTTTCTCAAATGCATACATTGGCATAAACACTCAATTTATATTCTAGAATATATACACCATACTCATTCATTTATCTATCACATAATATCATTTTTACATTTATCCAAGGGGTCATAGACTATTTACAATAATAATATACATCATGAAGTCTCATTGTGAACCAAAAGACCAAAAATCAAGCATAAGGGTGGCAATCTTCTTTCTTCAGTGTGGTTGGCTTCCATTGCCATGTCCACTTAGTCCACCTAGCATATTAGGACATTTAAGAAGAGGGAGTGAGATTCAAGAATCTCAATAGCTCATCTCCCATTCCATCACACATAATATGTGCAAGCAAGTTCTATGAATGCATGTGTTGGAAAAATAGAAGTCATGAACATTTAAAATCAAGCTTGGCATAGAAACACATCATACAAGGCATTCAAGAGCTCACCAAGTGTTTGGATTGGTTTCACATTTCTCTTTATGGATTTTGGATTTGCCTCACGCATTCTTTAAACACTTTGGACTCAACCATACTCTTGGGAGCCCACTTTGCTTTTGGGAGACTTTTTGCTTTGTCTCAACTACGCTCAAGGGTTCTTATCTCATCCTCACTAAAGAGAAGGGTTCTTGGCCTCTCCACACTCAAGTAAACTCATACGAACATCATATGGTCATTGAAAACATAACATGGCATCAAAAATTATGGAATGTAAAGGCATGCTAACATACTTTTCATAACTTGAAAATACACATACACACATTCCAAAACAAGCTAAACACACATCCATGTATGAGAGAAGGTGGAGAGAGCTACCTTGTATATAAACACACACTTTTTCCTTAGCTTTCAAGCCTCCTCCTTTAGCCACACACCCACAAGTTGGTGAAGATAGTTTCTCTTGGCCTAGACACTAATTATGGGAGTCAATTAAATTTATGAAACAATTTCTAAGGCCATGCAACTTGCATAAACCCTAGATTACTCTACAACTTCTATTATGGTCTATATTAGCACCTAATGAAGCAACACCCCTTAAATGATTTCTAGGCCTCATTCTTTACTCTCAAATATGATTCTTAACTCCTTTTAAGCATCTTGGAGTCATCACATCATTAAAACAAAGGGCCTAACATCATGTTGCTTCTTTAAGTCATAATACAGAACCTAAAGCACCAACTCATTCTCTAAGCTTCTTAAATTTTTTCCAAGGTTTCCCCTCACATTCATCCATCATATATGACTCAAAAATGGGCTTGAAAAATTTTAAAAGTCTCTCTAACTATGCCATCCCTACTTGGCCAAAACTTATAGTATAAATAGGATTTCATGGCTTCTTGATTTTTCCTTGATCGGGGAACCATTTAGGGAGGTTGTTAAGAGTTGTAGGAGGTCAAGGAAACACTTAAATAGCCAAGGGAACTTATGGATTAAATCAATTTTTACAATTCCCTTAAACGCTTTACACTTTTTCAACTTCTAGGTTTATGACTTTCCATAGGGTTTTGTTCATTTTCATGGAGGAAGAGGCATATGGGGGACCTCTTAGGGATCTTAGGATCATGTTTTAACATTCAATTAAGCCTAAAAATATTCATATAAAATCATATTTGCAAGGGAGCATTTGGACCCCTAATAGTTCCATCTTGTTTCCTAATGCTTCTTTCTTGATTCTATTGGTTCATTCTTAATCCTTGCCATCTAAAACCTCTAATCCCTCCATGAATTGGGCAGAAAACAACCCCTAAGAATTGGGCTCATGGTGGCCAAATTCGTGCAAGAGGAAGGGGGAGAAAGAAACTACCAAAGAATGAAAGTTTTACCTTATTTTCTTGCTTCCTTTGGCTTGTTCTTCCAATTGGTTGGCTTACTCTCTCAATTTTCAAAATTCCCCTCTTTGTTTTGCCCCCAAAATAGCACCAAACTCTCTATTAAAATCATAGAAAGAAAGCTTGAGAGGAGAGGAGCAAGTTTCAAGAAGGAAGGATATGGAATTTCTTAAAGTTTCTTACCTTTTTCTTGAATTTCTTCTTCCAAAATCTTCCTCCTCTTGTGAGCCTAGGAAGCTGGAGTTTTTCTCTGAAAATAGGCAGAAGCAAGTTGGTCTTAGAGAGGAGAGAAAGAACGTGGCATATAAAGAAGAAAAAAGAAGCTTCCTTAATACTTTAATACTAATTTTGCCCTTCGTTTTTAACATCTTCGTTTCTCCTTCGTTTTAGCTCCTTTTTTAGAACCGTCTTTTTCATTATAAAATTTAGGTTCCCAATTTAGCAAAATTCTTTTGGAATCACTCAAATCAGAGCTAAAACATTTCTAAACGAATTGGTCAAAATTTAGATCAATTGACGTTGGAAAGAGTACATCGGAGGGGCTTTACCGGTCCTGAGGCTTCCCATGATTTTCAGGACCTCTGAGAATCCTGGGCAACTTAAAATTTTCATTTAAAAAGCCCTCCTAGGTGCTTTTCCAAAATTATACTTATTTACGAAAATGTCACTGGCCTTTTGGCAAATTTTTTGAATCACTCCGACTCTGGTTTCTGAGCAACTCAAGGATCAAATCCTCATTTTTTAATATTTAAAATTTTATCATAATTTTAGTCGACCCCAATTCCTTCTATTTCAAGGACTTCCTTTTGTATCTGGCCCATTTCTGCCGTTTACGGAGAAACCAAACATTGTGTTTCTCACGTTTACGGAGGGACTGGATGTTACAACTTGATTTGTCTCTAAAGCAAGTGAGGTCCACATACCATGGTATTGAAATTTACATCCTCAAGTAAAATGTCGTGATTGGTGTAGTACTCTAATTTTGCTTTAATTAAAGCTATTTAACTCAACATTTATTTGCTTTTTAATGAAAGTTTATGTGATGCTTTTGAATGCTTTTTTTTTTTTTGGTAATTATCAACTTATCCTGAATAGTTAACAGGTTGTTTTAGAGGATATTGATCGTGTTTGTTTTGTTTTTCATCTCAATCATGTGATAATTTGAGTTGATTAATTAGTTGATAAAATACAATAGAGAAGTTTATTGGTTTGTTTTAGTTTGTTTATTTCCAAGGACCTGCTAGATTCTGATTTTTTGAATAGTTGATTTGCGATGTGATTAGTCCTAGTTTTGTTCCAACATTTGCAATTTCAATTTGTGATTAGTCTATAAACATAATTCATGCCTACTCGCAGTTAGTCACAATGTATGATAACTATTCACACGTAAATGGTGTAGTTGACAAAGTAGTCCTCAAGTAATTAGTCAGCAAAGAAATAGATGTTACAATGACTTGTAAGCAAGCATGGCATAAACTAGAAGGGTTTTGATTCACTAACATCGATCAGACTGTCTTCATTGGTGATTTACTTAAGCATTCATAGTGGTATTTAATTGGTTTGTCAAATCTTTTTGGATTTCTATCAATGTTACATAGGCATAGTATATTCCCATGTTTGGTTATTTATTGTAAATTTTTTAAATCTACAAATTTAGCTATAACTTTGTAGATCTAAAGCTTTTGACATCTTTCAGAAGAGGAACAATCATCTAGTTACTATCAAAATATTGTTCTGTTGAAAAATGGAATGCCCTTGATGAGTTGACTTATATAATCTAATCCAATTTTTTAAGAAGAAATTAATTAATTAATAACTATTACATTATTCATTTTTGAATTTTCTTTAGCAAGGAGTTGAACTCTTGTGTTATTTTTTCCATCGTATACGAGTGGGATATATTAAATTATAGAACTACTCATAATGAGTGATCCACCCAAATCTTAGATCTACTTGGTAACACTATTAAATCTTTACGTGGCTTCATTATCTGGTCATTGTGGATTTTTTCAATTCCCATTTGACTCGCTCCTTTGAAGCAATAGCAATTGTGTTGGCTTTTCAAATCTCTCCCTCATCCCCTTTCTAATGTTGAATTGGGAGAACGCTGGAGCAACTATATTTCTTCCCGAAAAAAAAAAAAAAACCATTTTTGCTTCCTGGGTTCGTCTTTTGAATGATTTAACTGGGAGTGTGTTTCATTTAACGGTGATGTGTCTACAGACCTGTAATGATTTGCGGTTATGATCGCAATCGTTATTCAACATCTAAGGGACTGAGTTATAGAGTTTTACTCCCAGTATTCTTATTTTCGTTTAATATTCTTTATTAGGGATTCTTGATAACCCCAAATAAATTGCCTTTTCTTATTAATAAAAGGCTTCACATCCCAATGTAAATTTGCTTGCACAAAATTGTATATATATTGTGTTTGGCAATGCTTAATTGAAAGCCCAGATGCGCGTTCCACCTGCTATCCAGTGTTGCAATTTTAGTGCTGCATTAGGACGTCGGGGAACAACTTTCTTAAGCCAAATAAGAATCCTGGTTTACGAATTTAAAACTGTTTAATGAAATTTTAAAACCCTTTTTCTTTGTTTATTGGTTAATGTTTCGAAATTATTAATCTCTTAATTTCCAATTCTACGATGGGGGCTTTTTTGCTTGTGTGTTTTAAATTTTGCTGTTAACTTATAAAATAACGATATTTTATATTTGGTAGATAGGATTAATTAATTAATTATTGTAGAAATTAATTAATTTAATTAATAAATTAATAAATTCTTTTTTTTTTCATTTAATTGATTTAAATTTTAAATATTTTCAAATTTTAACATAAGCAGTTGTCAATTCATTTTTGAGTGGGAAAATTTTTTTTTAAAAAATTGCTAGATGGTCAGCTAGAGGCGTCTGACCATGTGTGTAGGAGTGACACTCTCTGTCCCTCATTTCCTCCCAATCTCTTTTCTAAAAATACTCAAGAGAGTAAAAACATAGATAAAACAAAAATAGAGAACCCTCCTCCATAGATATGGTGCATTTGCTGTGTACATTGATTGTAGTCTTTCTAATGATTTGAATCAGAATCACATGGCGCAAAAGATCCAAGTAATCCGAATTTTGCTGTGATCTAGGTAAGTATCTGAATCTAACTCAAAATAAAATTTAATTTCTTTTATTGGTATCAAAATCTAGTTTGGCTTGGATCTATTGTCCTTATATGATAAAATTTGTCATTTATTTTGTTAAATTTATGTAATTGCTTTGGTTTTTGGCATGAAAATGCATGAAATCATAATTGGACTAAAAACACTCTTTGATGGTAGATCTTTATAGAGACAAAATTAGGCCATATAATTAACACCAAATATAGCTGTAAGGATAATATGGAATGAGTATGGTAGAAATCAAATAAACCATTAGAGAGAAAACAAGGTTGAGTTCTAGATTTGTGGTGTTAAAACTATCAACTTTAGGAGGTTGGCATTCTCATCGTAGGCCTTTATTTGATACAAGATATATACGGTTGGAAATATTGTTAAACAAACTTTCCAACGCTACCGAGATTACTTAAAACAGACAAGTATCAAGAGAAATATGAGTGTTTGAAGTTTGGTGCTTAAGACTAAATTTTTGGAAGTCATGGTCAACAAGCCATGTTTCAAGGGTATTTCTCTCTTATTAGGCCATAGATCTATGCAATTTATATGCCATTGGAAAGATCATGTTGCAAGCTTTTGGAAGACACTAAATTTGCCTGACTCATAGTTAAAAGGAGGGAGATAAGGCGATTTAAAATTAGCCTTACAAAAATAGCATTTTTATAATTTTAAAGTAATATTATAAAACAAAAAGTTGAAGACAACCATTGAAGCCCAATCTCAAGGATGGAGAGTGTGGTTCATCCCTACCTCTATTTAACTTGAAACTTATACTAACAAAAAGAGAAGATCAAGATGAGTATAAAGTAGTAAGATCGTGGTTGGAAACCACACTTGAGGTGGCGCATAATGTCCAAGCATCACCTTCGATGTATGGACTTTACAAATTTTTCACTTTTCAACTTTTTTTTTTTTTGAAATGGTGAGGAAGAAGGGAGTGTGGGGGTGTGTACCACCTCCTATGGGGCCGCTTTTCGACTTTGAAAATTTATAATCTTGAGAGTTTTAAAATGATATATAAAGAACATTCCATATTTATTATATGGACACATGTCAATTTACAACTAAATAAATAAATGAAATAGATGTATTTTGATTAGGTTTGAGGAACTGAAATTCCTCAATTATCAAGGGTCTTAAGTTTGATCAAGCTCTTTCTAATGATGTTTTGAAAGACTTCAAATTAGAGATTATTTTAGGGAGAAATTTGGGGAACTAAAATTAATTTTTTTTCCTTAATCAGTGTGCATAAGAGATAAACTTCCATAAAGAACATTGCGTTATTATATTGGAAAAGGGAGCATCTTTAATGAGTTGACCCATAACTTGACCCAATTTTTTAAAGGAAATAAATAATTAATTAATTTTTATTGATTATTAATTAATTATTACATTTTAAATTTTGAATTGTTTAATTCAAAATTTAGATAAAAGGGAGATTAATTTGAATAAAGGAAAATTTTGGTTATCACCAAGGCACATGAAATAAAATTATTCAATATAAAAAAATAATCAAACTTAGGAAATATATTTTATTATATATGTTGATGTGATTTGTTAATGATTGGAAAAGTTCTATGATGGCTAAAGACAATTGGCTTGGTTTGTAAGGGTTGAAGAGAAAATAATTTGAAAGTTAATAAATATTTTTAGAATAAGTCCCTAGTGATTGTTAATACAAACACAATTTATGAGTAAATTGTATTAAATAAATAGAAAGGAGGGAAAATACTTTATTAAGTGGGAGTTCTTAGATTAATAGATTTGGGCTCATTTGAGAACTAAATAAATTAAGATAGGAGAATGAGAGAAACACTCTAGTAAGTGGGAGTTCTTAAATTAATAGCTCAAAGGCTTATCTAAAGGACTGCAAGATAAATAATGTTTGCAAATGAATTTCATAAAAAAGTAAAGAAATTCTTAAGAAACATGTGATGGAAGCATACCAAGTGCAAATTTCTAATCGTGAATCTAATAATGTCATTATTGGTTTGGTCGAAGTTTGTTGTAAATACAAAGGTAACATTATGTAGGTCTTTTGTGCTATGCCTATGTAGGAATTAGGCTGTAATTATGAAGGATAATTAAGAACAAATAGTTCTTAAAATAAAGAGAATGACAGATGAATTAATTGAGACACTAAAGATACACTAAATTACTAAGAGGTACACACAAAAGAAAGTATAATTTTAGAAAAATACTTTCTTATTTATTGTATAATAAGGCTAGTCCTAGCTATAGTTACAAGTTTAGACTTGTCCATATTTTTAGATAGAAAACTAGATGAAGAAGGTTTAAGGGCTTTTTAGGTTTCATAGAAAAAGAATGGAATAAAAGGTTTAAGGGCTTTTGAGGTTCATTTAAGAATTAAGACAATCATCTAAACAATAGATATTTGAAATTTCATCAAGTTGATACCTTGTATGAATTTCAAATAATTGATAAAAACCATTGTATTTGCATTAAGTGGTTTAGGAGAAGTTAGTTATATTATCATTTGTTTAGATAACATGTTATTAATTAAGAATATACAATATTCTTTGATGGTCATTACAGAATAATTATCCTTAAATTTTGAGATAAAGGATATAAGTAAAATAGAGTACATCCTTGGAATTAAAATATAAAAAAATTGCTCATAAAATTTGATTGCTTTTAACAAGAGAATTACAATTACAAAATCCTTGAGAGATTTAGTATAAAAGACTATAAACATATCAATATCCCTATAATAAAAGGTGATAGCCTAGGATATATACTCAAATTGATTCTACATTAAAAATCATGTAATGATGTGTACAAGGTCTAGGCCATGGGATATTATGTGCAATGATGTATATAAGGTCAAATGTTTATGAATGATTGACTTAGTGTACCACTAATAGCAAAATTCCAATTAATAGCATTAAAGTGCTATTAAGAGAATACCTGAGATACATGTAGGGCAACATTGTATTAGAGAAGTAATCTAGATGTGTAAAATTAACTTTTGGATGTACATTCCTGGTAAATGGGGATGTGATATCTTAGAATAGCAAGAAGCAGATATGCATAGTGTTGTTTATCATAGATGCAAAGGTCATTGCATGTTTTGTAAAAAAGCAAAAGGCTACATGGCCAAAAAGAGTTGTAAGCTTTTAAGGATTATTGGTAGGATATTTAGTCCAATATTAACCAATCATGGTATATGAGAAGCCATGGCCAATTAAAAGTCCTTAATGATCGTAATGAGAGAGATCAATAGCACAGAAAGTTGTTACTCTGGAATAAGCCTATGCATAAGATGTTAATTGATCCCTTAGGAAGGCTCATACCTAAAGACCTACATAAGGAAGACGTAAAGTCTCTTAGTAAGCATAGGACATAAAGTATCACACTATAGGTACTATATAATGATAGTATATCATACAATCGATGAGGTTGGCTCTCTTATACGAGTAATTGCCTTTGTCATTTATGAGGAGCAAGCAAAGATGAGACTTTTATATTCATCATAAGAGGTAGCAAAAGTACAAATATAGAATAGAAAAGAACACAAAACATAAATAAGTCACCTTAATAAAAGAGAGAAAAGAAAGGTCAAGATTAAATCTAAACATAGATATAAACATGGATTAAATTATGGATTCCCATAATCCATAAAACATGCAACTAGATCCCAATTCTTTTCTAAGGCACCATAAGAGGTTAGTAGAATGGTAGAATTTGAATTCAAGCTCTGTATAGTGTTAATATATAAATCAAATTAACATATACTTTTATGAAATAAAAGAAAAACCATAGTATGCAATTCATACTACATGTGCTTAAGAATTACAATTAGGAAACACATAAATAGATTCCTTCTTTATTGTTGTGTAAGTCCTAAAAATGATCAGATCCTTTCATATATGCCCTTAAGACTTTGACAATATCATGAAAAAATGAGTCAATGTTTACTACTTTAGTATACATTATATGGTCATAATAGATTTGGCCTAAAAAGATTAATACTAGGAAAGTAGCTAATTTTGATCTAAGTGATATGTGGGCAAAAGAAAGATTACACAAGATATATACAAATATGCTAGTATCCAAGACATGCCCACTATGAATTAAACATGATGAGTGTAGATCTTATGCATATAAAAAAAGCAATCGGAGTAATATCAAACTCAAGAAAGATTAGATTTGCCATATGTGTAGAATGTGGTGTATATGGATGAATTTACGGCATCTGAAGCACATGAATGTTGTAAATGTGTATCCAAAGTATATCTACAAGATGTGTCTCTCATGCTAATCCTATAATGAGATTTCTAGTGTGAGACCTCTCAAAAATTGTTCCCTAATGATCATAATAGAGCATCAAATATGAAAGTTGTGACACCTCAATCTACTACCGCTACCTAGCCTCTCACTGGGCTCGGTTCCATATGAATTCCAAAGAATCACTACTCTTCCGTGGCATTTGCATGCTATGAACCGGGGTTTCATATACTCATCTTTTGCCCCGTGGGTCCTGTGAACCCATCTCAAGCATCCTCAACTCAAACTCCATACATACAACTCATACATAGCATAAAACAAACCATAAGCCATGGGTATAGAGCCAAAAACTAGAAAAATTACATTTCCTCACTTGGGCCCAAAAGTCATATTTTGGCTCTAACTTTGGAAAATCATAATTAATTGTAGAAAAATGGGAATATAGTAAACTTTAGCTCTCTGGAAAGCTCTAAGTGTTAACTTTACACTAAAAATAATTCCCAACCACAAACACAGCGTTTGGACCATGTTTGCCATCGAAAATGGGAAGGAGGTCCGGCTGTCACTGTTTCTGGTGCAGCTTGCTGTCATGACTTTCGAAAATGCATAACTAAATCCACAAAAATCCAATCTGGGAATACTATACCAATTTGAAAGGCTACGGATGTCTACTAGAGGAGAAAAATAAGTCTAGATCAGTTTAGTAGCTCCTACTCCCCGAAAACTGATGGAACAGTAACGGGGGTCAGAAGAGCTCCCTGATGCTGATACAGAACTTCAGTCGGTTCAATCTCTCTCTACAGACCTCCGATTTAGGTGATTCCAGTTGGTATAGGTCGCTTTGGTTTTCTAGTTTATGCGTATAAAATTTTATGACAGTTGGACTCCATTTGGTCTATGTTTGACATGGTTTTCATTTCTGAACTATATGAATAGTAATGACCAAACCATGGTTTTTCCCAAATTCAACAATTCCCCAAATATTCTCTAGACCTCCGAATATTACCAACTTTGGCTTCTCAAGAAGCTTTCTATAAAATCTAGAGGCATGCCAAATTTCATGGTAAGAGGAGCTCATCCGGTCATATTTTGACGGAGCTCTCAAAAATACCGGTTTTGGCACCCCAAATGTCCAAAACGGGCCCAAATCGCCTCTCACACACTCTAGCTACTCATGGACAAGTTTAAAAGCATAACACTAGGATATATATCAAGTCCATGCGGTCCAAATCATCATACATTCAAATCTCGCTATGCTACGGCCAAATATACACTATCTCATTCGTGCATCAAAAGGGGCAAAACCCTCATTTCCATTCATTTGGCTATAAACATAGTTCATACAATATCCTTTCATACATTTACACTTGTTACAACCTTTACAACTCAAAAATAGTGGATGCATATTCATTTGGCACCACTTTACATCAACATTACAACAAAAGAACACTACATTCTCCTATAGATGCTCCTAGGCTCCTTGATGTGTGCTCGGCTCTCCTTGAACTCCACCTAGCATATTAGTTGGGAGGGGAAAGGGGTGAGATTCAGGGAATCTCAGTAGCTCATGCACTCAATCAAGTAAGCAATCAAGGCATATAACAAGTCAAAGCATGTGAATAAACACTTAGCCATTCTCAATCATCCAACACACATTGTACATGCTATGGAAATCACAACAATGTCAAAAATGGGCTCCAGGGACTTTTGGTCTAACCTCACCCGAGTTTAGGGACTTTTGGATGGCCTCACCCGAGTTTAAGGACTTTTGACTTGGCCTCACTCGTTGGAGACTTTTGGCCTTGTCTCACCTATCTCAAGGGACTTTCGGCTTCACCTCACCCATCTCAAGGGACTTTCGGCACTACCGCACCCGAGCAATTCTCACAAAATCATCACACAAGCATATTGGCATTCAATGCATCAAAGCAATAGCATATGGCATATTCCACACAACAAGCATATACATAATCATACAATGACTATCATATCTAAGAATGCAACAAGAAAGAGTGGGAAAAGAGAGCTACCTTTGGAGCCAAAGCCAACACTAGTTTTTCCTTTCAATGTCTCCTCTCCCTCCTTAGGTCCACAATCACACCTTGATGGAGGTATTTCTCTTGAGCCTAGACACAATTAAAGAGCATGGAATTACTCTCTCAACATGGAATCATCAGATCATACTCTCCTATCTACCAGAATCTAGAGTTCTCTCTCTCTCTCTAGAATGCCATCACCCTTTCTCTCTCTCAAGCTCCCATGGTAGTGGAAAACCACATTTTCAAAGAAAACACAAAGATTAAAAAGTGTTTTCCACTTTCCCTCTTCTGACCCATGCCCAAAATGCAACCATTTTCACAATTAAAACCGCAGAAAGAGAGGGCAAAGGGAGGGGATCAGAGTTCTAAAGAGAAATGGGGGAAATTTCCTTACCTTTCCCTTGCTCTTCCTCCTTCTCTTGATCTCTCTCACTCTCCACGCCTCTTTTCTCTCATTGGGTCGAAGTCTAGGGCAGATATGAGAGAAGAAATGAGTTTGGGCATTTAATGAAGTTTAAATCTCGCTATTTACTCTCTTCCGGACTGACTCTCGCTATGGCGAAAACTAACCTTCGCTATAGCGAGCTCGTGTAATCTGGCTTCGCTATGGCGAGGTGTAACCTTCGCTACAGCGAGCTCGTGTCAATTCCCTTCGCTATGGCGAGATATACCATTCGCTATGGCGAAATCGCGTCAGTTCTAGACCTCACTCTCGCTATGGCATACGCTACAGCAGGCAACTCCCTAGTTTTTGTATGGGCTGCTGCCAGCACTCGCTATAGCTAGAATCGCCTTCGCTATTGCGAACTAGCTCTCTCGTTGTAGCGAGACCATTTCTCGCTATTGCGAGAGGACTTGACAGAAATTCTGGATTCCGAAAATTTCCAGCTTTCTACTTCCTTTCTTTTCCTTTCCTTTTCTTTTTCCCGGTTGTTACATTTCTACCCCTCTTAAAAGAAATTTCATCCTCGAAATTTTAAAAAAACTTACCTCAAGGGAATAACTCTGGATATTTTCGCCTCATTTCATCCGCCAATTCCCAAGTTGCTTCCTCAGATGTCAGACCTCTCCAGATCACTTTCACCAGAGGAATGCTCTTGCTTCTCAGCTGTTTTAGCTTAGCATCTATAATTCTCTCCGGTTTCACTACATAGGAAAGATCTTCCTGCAATTGCACATGCTCATATTCTATGACATATGAGGAATCTGGTAAATACTTTTTCAACTGGGAGACATGAAAAACACTGTGTATTTGGGCTAGGTTAGGAGGTAAGGCTATTCGGTAAGCCACGGGTCCAATTTTCTCAAGGATTTCAAATGGACCAATATACCTAGGACTGAGCTTTCTTACCCTCATTGACCGACCTACTCCCGTCATTGGAGATATTCGAATGAACACATGGTCTCCAACCTCAAACTCTAACGGCCTCCTACGCTTATCAGCATAGCTTTTCTGTCTACTCTGGGTCGTGAGGAGCCTCGTTCTAATCAATTCTATTTGTCGGGTGGTCTGGTCCACAATCTCAGGTCCTATCATACTCCTCTCACCTAACTCAACCCAACACAGAGGGGATCTGTACTTTCTCCCATACAAAGCCTCATAAGGGGCCATCTGGATACTGGAATGGTAACTGTTGTTATAAGCAAACTCTGCTAACGGTAAATACACATCCCAGTTCCCCTTCATTTCTAGCACACATGCCCTCAACATATCTTCCAATGTCTGGATGGTCCTTTCAGTCTGACCATCTGTCTGGGGGTGATATGCAGTACTAAACCGCAATCTCGTCCTTAAGGCATACTGCAATGACCTCCAAAAGTTCGATGTGAACCTGGGGTCTCTATCCGAAACTATGCTATTGGGTATTCCATGAAGTCGCACTATCTCTCTTATATACAACTGGGCCAATCTATCCAGTGTATAAGTAGCCTTAATAGTTAAAAAGTGTGCAGACTTCGTCAGTCTATCCACAACTACCCAAATAGCATTGTGTCCAGAGGATGTCCTGGGTAATCCCATGACAAAATCCATGGCTATACTATCCCACTTCCACTCAGGGATATCTAGAGGTTGCAACAACCCAGCCGGTTTCTGATGTTCTATCTTTACCCTCTGACACACTAGGCATCTAGCCACATAATCCGTCACATCATTTTTCATCCCTGGCCACCAGAAAATTCTTTTCACATCCTGATACATCTTGGTGGCACCTGGGTGGATAGTATACTTACTCTTATGTGCCTATTCTAGAATGCTTTCTCTCAACTCATTCTGACTAGGCACACAGATTCTATCCCGATATACTATCATGCCATCCTCAGACACCTTGAAATCTGAGGTCTTACCTTAGGTGATCTCATTCCTGATCTATTTCAGGAACTCATCCTCTCTTTGGGCATCTAAGATCTGGGTTCTCAAGATATTCTCAATTCGGGTTTCACTCAGACACAATCTACCCGATACCACCTGACAAGAGAGGTTCAACTCTCTGAACTTCTCTAGGAGCTCCTGCTCCCTAATCATCATATGGGCTATATGGATGGTTTTTCTACTCAGGGCATCCGCCACCACATTGGCCTTCCCCAGATGATATTTCAACACATAATCATAATCTTTCAAGAATTCCATCCATCTCCTCTGCCTCATATTGAGTTCTCTCTGGTCAAACAGGTATTTCAGACTCTTGTGGTCACTATAGATTTCTATGGTCGCACCATACAGATAGTGTCTCCAAATTTTAAGAGCAAACACTACGGCAGCTAACTTCAGGTCATGTGTGGGGTAATTCTCCTCATGAGGTCTCAACTTCCTCGAGGCATATGCCACTACTCTACCCTGCTGCATCAACACACATCCTAACCCTTTGCCCGAAGCATCACAATAAACCACAAATGGTTCACTAGGGTCAGGGATAATCAGCACAGGGGCAGTGGTCAAACAGAGTTTCAACTCCTGAAAACTCTTCTCACATCTCTCATCCCACACAAAAGGTGTATCTTTCCTAGTTAGCCTCGTCAGTGGTAAGGCTATTCGAGAAAAGTCCTGTATAAACCGTCTATAATACCCTGCTAAACCTAGGAAACTCCTGACTTCGGTGATCATTCTAGGTCTATCCCACTGTAACACTGCCTCAACTTTATGGGGATCCACCGCAACCCCATCCCGTGAGATCACATGACCTAAGAATGGCACCTCGGTCAGCCAAAACTCACATTTACTAAGTTTGGCATACAACCTTTTCTCTCTCAAGGTGTCTAGAACTAGTCTCAAATGCCTCTTGTGCTCCTCAAAAGATCGGGAGTACACTAAAATATCATCAATGAAGACCACCAGAAACTGATCTATATACGGTCTGAATACCCTGTTCATATAATCCATGAACACTGCAGGCGCATTCGTCAACCCGAATGGCATCACAAGGAACTCATAGTGCCCATATCTCGTTCGGAAGGCCGTCTCAGAGACATTTTCAGTTCTCACTCTCAACTGGTGGTAACCAGATCTAAGATCTATCTTAGAAAACACAGATGCCCCAGCCAACTGATCTAACAGATCATCAATTCTAGGGAGAGGATATTTATTCTTGATGGTAACTTTATTCAACTCTCTGTAATCAATACACAAACGCAAGCTACCATCTTTCTTTTTCACAAACAACACCGGAGCACCCCAAGGTGAAACACTAGGGCGGATAAACTCTTTCTCTAACAATTCCTCTACCTGCTCTTTCAACTCAACAAGCTCGGTGGGAGCCATCCTGTAAGGAGCTTTGGACACCGGTCCAGCACCAGGCACTATGTCTATAGGGAACTCTAATTCTCTCTCATGGGGTAGGCCACTGAAGTCAAACTCTCTAGGGAAAACCTTCGGGAATTCCCTAACAATTGGGATCTCCTCTATCCCTTCTTCTACCTCAGCCCGAATAGAGAAAAAGACTAGAAACCCTTGACATCCACACTCCAAATATCTCTCAGCTTGGGTAGTAGTCATAAAAGATAACTCTGCTCCTACCCTAGGTATGGTCCCACAAGTAGGTAAGGAGATGGTTCGGTGTTCACAATCAAGTATGGCATTATTTGCGGCTAACCAGTTCATGCCAATAATCAAATCAATTTCATGAAAAGGCATACAAACCAAATCAATAGTGGTATGACAATGGTTAAATTGGACAGTGACATTTAAGCAAGTATGGGAAGTAACCACGTGGCCTCCAGTGGGTGTAATGACAGACAAGTCAAATGGCAAGACACTAACGACCAGACCCAATTTCCTCACACAATCATAAGATATAAACGAGTGACTAGCACCCAAATCAAACATAGTAACTACAGGAAAGCCATTCACAAACATCGTACCTTGGATCAAACTGGGAGATGCGCTGGCTTCCTGCTGAGTAAGGGCGAACACTCGGCCCTGGGTCTATGGTCTAGGAGGAGGCGCTGTCTCCATCTGAGGACAGTGTCTAGCAATGTGCCCCGGCTTCCCACACTTATAACATGTCACCGGAGACTGCTGGAAGGATGACTGACCCCGAGGAGGTGGCACACCTCGCTGCGGCCTTCTATTCCATGGCCCCTTGCCTCTCCTCTTGGTACTAGGGGTCAAACTAGAACCCTCTTCTGGTTTCGACCTCTTCAGGTCCGGAACCCTCTTCTGACTAGCCGTAGTCGCAGCAGGCATGATAACTTACAAGTTAGTCTCAATCACCCTGCTGACCTCCACCAGAGTATTAAACTTTCTAATCCGCTGTGGAGTGACTCTATCGCTAATCAGGGGCCTCAAACCAGTCTCAAACTGCTCACATCTCTAGGGTTCATCATCATACCTCTGGAGGTAAGAGGAATACCGAGACAGCTCTATAAACTTGGCCACATACTGATCCACAGTCATCTCATCCGTCTGTCTCAAACTCATGAACTCCATCTCTTTCTTCTTCTTCACTGAACTTGGGACATACTTCTCATAAAATTCAACCAAGAAAGTCTCCCAAGTTATCTGTATATTCTTGGTCTCCATCAGTGGTTTTGCATTATCCCACCATCTATCAGCTTCCTTTTCTAGCATGAAGGTGGCTAGTTGGGCTTTCTGCTCAGTGGTACAATCCATCACTGAGAATATTTTCTTAAGCTGCATCACCCAAGCCTCTGCCTTATCCGCATCCAATTCCCCGTCAAACGAGGGTGGATTATTCTGCCTAAACTGCTTTAATACTTTTTGGATAGGCGTCTGGGTCTGTGGAGCAACAGGCTCCTAGGGAGGTATAGGTGGAATGCTGGATGTAGATGGTTGAGGTCCAGGGGCATCTCTTCTAGCTTCTTCTTGCCTAGCCAGGGTGTCTTTTAAATGCATGATCATATCATGCTGCTGCTGAGCAATGTATCTCTGTTGCTCCAGCATCTCTTGGTGCTGGCCCATCATGGCCTCATACCGGTCTAGTCTATCCATGATGGCCTGTAGAGGATCCCTAGTCTCAATAGGAACCTCTGGCTCATCTCTCTGAGCCCTAGGCTGTCTGCCCCTGCCTCTACCCCTGCCCCGTCTTGTCTCAACCATGTCTGAAAAGAAATAGCAATCCTCAGTTCACAATAATATCACAACACTTATGCAAGGATGCTATAACTTCCATGACCATTCACACCAAACACAAGCAAAACTCATCATTCAAGAGCCTAAAATTGAGCAAAAGTGCCTGAACCATTGCTCTGATACCAAAAATGTGACACCTCAATCTACTACCGCTACCTAGCCTCTCACTGGGCTCAGTTCCATATGAATTCCAAAGAATCACTACTCTTCCGTGGCATTTGCATGCTATGAACCGGGGTTTCGTATACTCATCTTTTGCCCCGTGGGTCTTGTGAACCCATCTCAAGCATCCTCAACTCAAACTCCATACATACGACTCATACATAGCATAAAACAAACCATAAACCACGGGTATAGAGCCAAAAACTAGAAAAATTACATTTCCTCACTTGGGCCCAAAAGTAATATTTTGGCTCTAACTTTGGAAAATCATAATTAATTGTAGAAAAATGGAAATCTAGTAAACTTTAGCTCTTTGGAAAGCTCTAAGTGTTAAATTTACACTAAAAATAATTCCCAACCACAAACACAGTGTTTGGACCATGTTTGCCATCGAAAATGGGAAGGAGGTCCGGCTGTCACTGTTTCTGGTGCAACTTGCTATCATGACTTTCGAAAATGCATAACTAAATCCAAAAAATTCCAATCTGGGCACACTATACTAATTTGAAAAGCTACGGATGTCTACTAGAGGAAAAAAATAAGTCTAGATCAGTTTAGTAGCTCCTACTCCCTGAAAACCGATGGAACAGTAACAGGGGTCAGAAGAGCTCCCTGATGCTGATACAGAACTTCAGTCGGTTCAATCTCTCTCTACAGACCTCCGATTTAGGTGATTCTAGTTGGTATAGGTCACTTTGGTTTTCTAGTTTATGCATATAAAATTTCATGATAGTTGGACTCCATTTGGTCTATGTTTGACATAGTTTTCATTTCTGAACTATATGAATAGTACATGACCAAACCATGGTTTTTCCCAAATTCAACAATTCCCCAAATATTCTCTAGACCTCCAAATATTACCAACTTTAGCTTCTCATGAAGCTTTCTACAAACTCTAGAGGCATGCCAAATTTCATGGCAAGAGGAGCTCATCCGGTCATATTTTGACGGAGCTCTTAAAAACACCGATTTTGGCACCCCAAAGGTCCAAAACGGGCCCAAATCGCCTCTCACACACTCTAGCTACTCATGGACAAGTTTAAAAGCATAACACTAGGATATATATCAAGTCCATGTGGTCCAAATCATCATACATTCAAATCTCATTATGCTACGGCCAAATATACACTATCTCATTCGTGCATCAAAAGGGGCAAAACCCTCATTTCCATTCATTTGGCTATAAACATAGTTCATACAATATCCTTTCATACATTTACACTTGTTACAACCTTTACAACTCAAAAATAGTGGGCGCATATTCATTTGGCACCACTTTACATCAACATTACAACAAAAGAACACTACATTCTCCTATAGATGCTCCTAGGCTCCTTGATGTGTGCTCGGCTCTCTTTGAACTCCACCTAGCATATTAGTTGGGAGGGGAAAGGGGTGAGATTCAGGGAATCTCAGTAGCTCATACACTCAATCAAGTAAGCAATCAAGGCATATAACAAGTCAAAGCATGTGAATAAGCACTTAGCCATTCTCAATCATCCAACACACATTGTACATGCTATGGAAATCACAACAATGCCAAAAATGGGTTCCAGGGACTTTTGGTCTAACCTCACCCGAGTTTAGGGACTTTTGGATGGCCTCACCCGAGTTTAAGGACTTTTGACTTGGCCTCACTCGTTGGAGACTTTTGGCCTTGTCTCATCTATCTTAAGGGACTTTCGGCTTCACCTCACCCATCTCAAGGGACTTTCGGCGCTACCGCACCCGAGCAATTCTCACAAAATCATCACACAAGCATATTGGCATTCAATGCATCAAAGCAATAGCATATGGCATATTCCACACAACAAGCATATACATAATCATACAATGACTATCATATCCAAGAATACAACAAGAAAGAGTGGGAAAAGAGAGCTACCTTTGGAGCCAAAGCCAACACTAGCTTTTCCTTTCAATGTCTCCTCTCCCTCCTTAGGTCCACAATCACACCTTGATAGAGGTGTTTCTCTTGAGCCTAGACACAATTAAAGAGCATGGAATTACTCTCTCAACATGGAATCATCAGATCATACTCTCCTATATACCAGAATCTAGAGTTCTCTCTCTCTCTCTAGAATGCCATCACCCTTTCTCTCTCTCAAGCTCCCATGGTAGTGGAAAACCACATTTTCAAAGAAAACACAAATATTAAAAAGTGTTTTCCACTTTCCCTCTTCTGACCCATGCCCAAAATGCAACCATTTTCACAATTAAAACCGCAGAAAGAGAGGGCAAAGGGAGGGGATCAGAGTTCTAAAGAGAAATGGGGGAAATTTCCTTACCTTTCCCTTGCTCTTCCTCCTTCTCTTGATCTCTCTCACTCTCCACGCCTCTTTTCTCTCATTGGGTCGAAGTCTAGGGCAGATATGAGAGAAGAAATGAGTTTGGGCGTTTAATGAAGTCTAAATCTCGCTATTTACTCTCTTCCGGACTGACTCTCGCTACGGCGAAAACTAACCTTTGCTATAGCGAGCTCGTGTAATCTGGCTTCGCTATGGCGAGGTGTAACCTTCGCTACGGCGAGCTCGTGTCAATTCCCTTCGCTATGGCGAGATATACCATTGGCTATGGCGAAATCGCGTCAGTTCCAGACCTCACTCTCGCTATGGCGTACGCTACAGCGGGCAACTCCCTGGTTTTTGTATGGGCTGCTGCCAGCACTCGCTATAGCTAGAATCGCCTTCGCTATTGCGAACTAGCTCTCTCGCTGTAGCGAGACCATTTCTCGCTATTGCAAGAGGACTTGGCAGAAATTCTGGATTCCGAAAATTTCCAGCTTTCTACTTCCTTTTTTTTCCTTTCCTTTTCTTTTTCCCGGTTGTTACAAAAGTCCAAGAGGAGCGAAAAGTTGAAGTCTTGTGTTATTCATCTAATCATGTGTGAGTGGGAGATGTTGAATTATTAGACCACCCATGATAGACTAATTTGAATCTAGCAATAAAATGGCCAAGAGGGAAATTAATTAAACTAATTAATTATTGTAGAAATTAATTAATTTAATCAATAAATAAATTGATTCTTTTTTCTTTTACTTAATTATTTTAAATTTTAGATATTTTCAAAATTCAAAATAGGCCGTTGTTAATTCCCTTTTAGATGGGAAAATTAAAAATAAAAAGCTGCTAGAGGATCAGATAAAGGTATTTGATCATATGTGTGTAGGAGTGACACACATTCTCTCTCTTTCTCTTTCTCTCTCTCTCTCTCTCTCTCTCTCTCTCTCTCTCACACACACATACACATACACAGAGACGCGGGTGCGCGTGCACACACAAACACACACACCCTTTTGGTAAAACAAAATTTTCTTCTTAATGGTTATTTATTCGTTCCCTATTTTATTGAAGAGATGCCATGCCATATCATTATGCCATGGATTTCATTGACACTTCGAACAAAAAACATGCATCTTGTGGTTATGAGCAGATGGTGAAAAACGTAATGTACCTTTATATTGTTCTTTTATTTGGTGTTTTCTTGTATTATTATTGAACTTTTGTTCAATAATTTTTTTTTAATGACTTCAATCAAATAATAGATATCATTTAGTCTCTTACTCTTTGAAGCAAGGATAATTATGGAATGCTACATTGGTAGACTTAGAGTACTTGAATTTGTTACTTTCACATAGGTGGAGAATAGTACAAAAATTTGACTTTTAGTGGCAACAAGTAGCAACTAAAAGTCCCAAAATCACAGATAAAGCCTTTTAGCCTTGACCTACCTGAAAAACTATATGTCAAAACTTTTTAGCGGTAGCTAAAATGGTTGACAACTTGACATCCAATATTTTTAAGTGTGACTAAAGTCGATACTAAAGCCCCTTTGGTTGGATCCTTCGAAAGAATCACCGCCGGAGGCATCGCACCTTTGAGTGCAAGCACGCTGCAAATACTCTATTCTTAACAGCCAATGCCATAAGTACATTATTCATGTCATATCAGTGCTTTTCATACAAATTTGTTACACAATATATAATGTTAATAAATTTAGTATAGCTTAACAACCATGAATGAAATTGACCTTTATCGTTTAGAAATTAAAAAAACTTCCCCAAAAAAAAATTGAGAAATCAAAGTAAATAAGTTCATTCTTCCTGTTAGTAACAAACCGGACATTCCCATTATTTTGCAATAAAAGCACATACATATTTCTATCTAAAACTACCATTGAACTCAACCAAATAGAGAAGTTGCTTTGTCCAATTAGACACCCATGAATGACATATATGGATAGCTTTCCTCTCGACAGAGAGGACATTAGTCTTTAGGATTTACTGTCTTGAATCCATTAAGAATAGTGATTGACACATCTGTTATCTGTGTCCTAAGTCCAGAAACAGAAGAGCCACGTGAATTACTCATTGTAAATAGAAGTGAAGGAGCATATGCTGTAGCAGAGGAATAAAGAAGAAAATTAAAAAAAACAAACATAGGTGTGTCTCCATTCTATCTGACCACAGCTATGCCTAAAGTTTTCAGTTCCATTAGAACAGAGAAAGAGAAGGTCATGTTATTTTAATTATGCAATGTAAGTATAAACAAAGCAATGGCCATGCAAGTGCAGCTGGTGCAGGCTCGTCGTCAAAGGATGATGATATTGCTTACATGTAACAATTCTGTTGCAAAATAAGAAAAATATCAGAAGTTATATCAATGCAGGATTGAATATCTTTGTTTTGATAGAAATGTAAGCATTTTATTGAGAAGCTTCAACGACTCTTTTGATTTACTCCCTCAAATGTGCCAGCCACATCCGTTCTCTAGAGCATTGCTCCAGAAGTCCAGAGAACAGAAACCGCATAAGATATCAGTGCGGAACTACAATGGAAGCAGGAAAGATAAGAAAGTTCAAACTCAATGTGACAGAAAAATTTGAATTTTGAAATATTAAAGACAAATACAAATTATCAGCATAATTTATTTGAATTTGAAATCAAGCAAGCTTTTGGGAGTATTGACGCATAATTGGCTAATGAATTCTCATTGGCCAGCCACATTGGCAGAATATTTGATTTTCTGCAATTAGAAAAAGGAAAGAAAAATTTTTAATGTGCTTCAATATATAGATAATAGATAGAGTAAATTAGACTTTGCTACCCTTTGACTAACAAAATGCTAAGTCACAGAGGAAAATATCTCCAAATATTGCTTTTTTCTTTTCTGGTTATAGCCCTTTTTATTTTGATTTCAAACAAGGAAACTTTGGTACAAGAAAAACTATTTCGTTCCCCTAACAATTCGCTACTTTTTGCAGCATTCTTAATTTTCTTTTCTCTGATGTGGTTTCTTTCTTCTTTTTGTTGAATGGCCAGTATTCTAAACTTGGTTGTTTAATGTATGTTATGAAACACTTGTCATTCATGCATTTCAGACCTATTAGATAGTTAGATTTATTGTTTCATACAAAAGTGTTCTTCTGTTATTAAAAATACAACTGCATTTCATTGAGTCCTAATGCTTCCTTCCCACCCCTTGACCTTAACTTGCAAAGGGACACAAGCGAAATAAATAAAAAATAACTGCAGATAATGCAGTTGTTTGAATAATAGTAAATATAATGAACGCATCTGATAACTGAAGGTCCAAGTTAAATCCATTGTCGTAATTTGAATTAAAAATGAACCAACAAAGAGATAATGGTAGGTCGATAGAATTCGTCTACTTAGTTGTTGTTTTTGTTAATTATTTGAAAATCAGTTGCAATGTAAATCAATCTCATTTATTTACATTTGTTAATGAAAAGAGACATTTCCTCTTTATTTGTTGACATATAGACTTAGAGAGGGTGCATAAAGATTATATGAAGAAAGTATAACTATTTTACATGGCTTTAACTAACAAAGTATAACTTGGACTTCACTAATACTTGGTGTCTTATGTCATTCTGTGACACAATCTGGCCGCTCGAAAGTTCTATTGAGGACTCGAGATGACTTGTTGAAGTATGCAATATGTACCGCAAGAACCTGCTAATTAAGTAATGACTAATTTCATAGGCAACTCTAGAAAATAATATATAGGAACGAAAGTATATGTTACCAACCAATAATTGCTATTTTCTTATGTAATAATCCATAACCAGAATAGAAGATAAAACTCTAGAATATGTTAACTGAAATGGTAAAGAATATAAGATTTCTACAAAAAAAGTTTCGCTCAATTTAAAACCTCAATCAAAAGCATGTTTCACTTACCACACTAGCAACTTTTTAGTTTTCAACGAATACGGTTCATCTTGAGGATCACCATGACATAAAGTTTGTCTTTGACATGATCAAGAAATCTGAAGTAAGTATACCTCCAAGTCTTATTGAAGAAAATGGCACCACAAATTGTACAAAATGCTGTGGCAAATCCAATTCCCATGCCAATGTAGAGAGAAGACAGAAATTCAGAATCATTATTGTCATATTCTCCAATGGGTTTTATGTCTTCTTCATGCACGCAGTTTTTTGAGAGGGGAGATCCGCAAAGTTTAGGATTGCCAAGATAGCTTAGTACATCAAATCCTTGAAGTTGGGTCCCTAATGGGATTTTGCCATTGAGATTGTTGAATGAGAGGTTCAAGAAACTGAGAAAAGACAATTCAACAATGCTTTGAGGGATTTCATTTGAAAGTTGGTTGCTTGAGAGATCAAGGGACTCCAATTGTTTCAACTTGCCAATCTCCTTTGGTATGTTTCCTATAAATTGATTATGGGACAAGTTCAAAGAAATCAATCCTGTGAGGCTAACTATTTCTAGAGGTATTGGTCCACACAAATTATTACTCGAAAGATCAATAGCACGCATCAACTTCAGGTTTTCTCCATAGTCTTCTTGTTGGCCTTTTGTAAACAATATAAGAATGTCTTCGAAGACGTATGTAATCTGTGAATCACTATAGGTAAAGTGACGCTCATTATTTGAAGCATTATTGAAAATCATTGTTGTCATATTATGTAAGCAGTGGGGTATTGTTCCTGAGATTCTATTATCTGCAAAATCCAATATTATCAAGGAAGATAATTGGCATATTTGTGGAGGGATATTACCCTTGAATTGATTGGATCTTAACTGAAGAGCCTTTATATTATGACCCATCCAATTTGGTATATTTCCTGAAAAATGATTTTCACCAAGGTTAAGGATTTGCAGGTTCTTGCAATTTTTCAATGACGGAGGTACCTCTCCAAACAAGCTATTTCTCGATAGATGTAGAGTTACAAGGTTTGACAGAAAACTCATTGATGGGGGAATCTTGCCTGTTAGGTTATTGTTGCCAAGCTTAACAAGATGCAATGATTGCCAGTTCACCCAACAATTTGTGAGCCCTCCGGATAAAAGATTATTAGACACGTCAAGATATGATAATTGGCTTCTACTATTCATTTTTTGACACAAGAGAGAAGAAATGGATCCTGACATAGAGTTGTTTGACATATCGAAAAGAATGACACTTGGCGATAATTGAGGGAGGTTGCCTTTAAAATTATTTGATGGAAGAATTGAAATGGTAGAGTTAAGTAACACATTTGACATATCTACGTCAATTGAGTTATCTTCTAAATTCAAAAGTTCCAATTGCGCTGTGAAGTTCCAAAACTTGTCCTCATCAGATTCAAATGAAATTCTTGAGTTTCCAATTCGTAGCCACTTTAGTGATGTTTGTGTATATAGCCATCTGGGAAGTTTAGAACCCACAAATTCCAAAAAAAGTATTTCAAGTTGAAAAGGAGGAACCCATAGGGGGTCAAAATCAAAGACAATGGCTGGTGATCCAAACAAGAAAACTTTTAAATTTGACAGCTTGACAAAATTTCTTTCAGACACAACCCCTGTGAAGGAATTAAATGAAACTCCTAATCTTTTCAAGTTTGAGAGCTGTGCAAGACTTTCTGGAAGACTTCCATTTAAGAGATTATTGTTGAAATTCAATCGAATCAAAGACGACATATTTCCAAAAGTCAGAGGAATAGGACCTGAAAATAAGTTATCACTAACATCAAGATATTCAAGATGTTCAAGTTCACCGAACCAATCTGGAAGTGGTCCAAAGAGTCTATTTTTAGACAAATCCAAGGATACCAGGTTTCTAAGATTTAGTAACGCCTGGGGAAGTTGGCCTATGAAATAATTACCAGTAAGGTGGATATCAGATATATGACTACTAAGATTAAATAACCAATTAGGTAAGAGCTGAGAACCAAAATCATTATAGGAAAGGTCAACAACTTCAAGTGAAGTGAAATCAGAATATTGAAGAGATGGATTAATGTTTTTCAATTGACATCTCGCCAAATGTAACTCTGAAAGTGAAGGAAGCATAGTCAATGACTGAAACCAATTAGTTTCCTTATGAAGGTCAACGGAGCTAAAGTCAATAAATTTCAAGGAGGAAAGACAAGAAAGCCATTGAAGATTATGAATGTCAAGATCTTGATTAAATGATAAATCAAGATAATGAAGATTGGAGGAGTTTTGTGAAGAATCATATCGAATAGCTCTAAAGTCATTATTGCTTAAATCCAAGTGATTTAAAAACTCGAGTTGCAGCAAAGATAGGTCGAGCTCACCTGTGAGGCAGTGTGATTTGTTCTGTTTGTAACCGTAAATAGGGGCCTCTATAGAACAGGGGAGTCTGAGCTTAGTGATTCTGTTGGTAGTGTTGTCACACTGAACCCCTGTCCACTTACAGCAGTCTCGCTCACCAGACCACGTAGAGAGAAAGTGTGATGGATCAATGAGGGCACGTTTGAAGTTGAGGAGTATGTGTTGGTCCTTTCCATTGCACTGCGCCCTCAAATTGCTCATGCCCGAGTCCACCATGATTGGACATACTAACCAAAACCAACACAAAAAGATTTTAGCAATATAGGAGAGGAAGGTATCCATGATCACCCAAGGATTGAGAAGCTCAAGATGGCTTGATGGGAAGGGATTGCCACCCACCTCGACCATATATATATATATAGTTCGAGTTCAACCCCAATCCGTGATACACTCATAATCTATAAATTAGACTATACATTTTTCTTGAATCATATAAAAAGATATCAAGAACGAATCTTTAGTTAAAACCTATTTTATGTGGAAATTACAACATTTGTATATCTCTTTCATGGGCATAGCTTTGAACTTGTCTGTACAAGACAAAGCGAAGACTTGATGCATGAAGTGCATGACTTGACTCTCTCTTACACTTCTCTCCTTCATCTTCTTCTACTCCGTTATTTTTCTCCAATTTCTACTTTTGATAGCTAGCTTTCAAATTAAAATCGAGAGAAATATTTATTTTTCTCTTAGTTTTTGCTCTTCATACGTAATTTTATTACCCTGACAAGTTTTCTTAGAAAAACTAGTGAGCAGTCATATTCATTTTGAACTTTCTAATCCTTGCAGAATACGTTGTCCACTTCTCTGTTCCACCTGTCCATTTGAATAAAATGATGAATCATCTTAAGCACCATAGTGCTTTGGTCAATTTTTTTCAGTCATATATTATAATTAGGTGTGGCTTTGATATGCGGCGTGGTTTCGTAGGACATCTTGTATTTAAATCTGTATTTCCTCATGTACAAAGAAAAACCATGCTTATGTTAAAGACAATGAGAAATATTATTTAAAATTAAGGACAATTCTCCACCAGAAAAGTGATGTGATTTGGGAGAATTATGATAAGAAACTTTCTTCAAGTAGAAGCATATTTTTTGAGATTTCAAACATTTGGTGAATTTTGGGTTAATTAATCTTCTTTTTTAGAGATCACTTTACACTCTTTTTCTCATTTTGAAAATCCTTACTATTTTTTCTTGAATCCAAAAAATGTCCTAACTAAATCCATTTTGATTAAAATATTCATACATTTATAAAATAATCATTTTTTTAAATTTAATAAAATTGAAAATTGTTTAATAAAAGAATATTTTATTGTTATATAAATAGGGTGAAAGTGAAAAGGTGGTATAATGGGAAGCAGGTGATCAATAGCCAATTTGTTGACAAGGAATTAATCTATTCCTCTTATGATGAAGGCCCTGAGGTTCTCGGTGAGCCACACAACAACAAACTATTTCAAGTGTTTTTTTTTTTTCCTTTTTTGGTCCTTTTGAAACTCAAATTTTAAAATCAATTCAAAATAATTGTAGTGGAAGATTTTATATTTGATAAAATTCACACATAATTACTTGTGCGTTATTCTGATTTCCGATCTTAACAGTTTACACAAAATCACCTCAATTATATATACTGTTCAGGTTTGACACTTGTCCGTGATACACTCATATTCTATGAAACTGTTTATTTTCCTTGAATTATATAAAAAGATATCAAGAATGAATGTACATTTAACTTAGTTTATGTGGAAATTACAACCCTTGCATATCTCTTTCGCAGGCGTCGCTTTTAATGTTGAACTTGTTTGTACAAGATAAAGCGAAAGACATGATCCATGTAGTGCATGACTTGGACTTTTCCTTGTACTTTTCTCCATCAATTTATTCTAGTCCGTCTTTTTCTTCTCCAATTTTTACTTTGGATAGCTACCCATCAATTTAAAAATTGAAAGAAAGAATTCTTTTCTTTTTTATTTGCTCTCCTGGCATAATTTTCATCATCTTGACAAGTTTACTTAGTAAAATCAATGAGCAGTCATATTCATTTTGAACTTTCTAATCCTTGTAGAATACGTTGTCTACTTCTCGGTTCCAGTTGTCAATTTGAACACAAAGATGAATCATCTCAAACACCACAAGTGGATGACTTTGACTTTCTCTTATATTTTTTTCCTTCATCTTCTTCTACTTTATTATTTTTTCTCCAATTTCTACTTTTGATAGGTAGTTCTCAATTTAAATTTGACGAAATATTTTCTTTTTCTTATCTCCCAAAGATATTTTTTATTTGGCCAAATATACTCCATATAGAGTGCATGACTTGGAGTTTCCCTTACACCTTTCTTCGTCAAGCAGCACTATACTTAATTTTTTTTTTTGGGTCATATTTTTTAGGGGCCCACCAAGGCGATGACATTTGGAAGTTGTAGGAAAAAAAAGAGGTGCACTTATTTAAATACAGTAAATGAGTATTTTTTAATTTAGTTTCTCACAAATAAAATTATTATTAATATCTTTCAATCAAATTGAAAAATATCCATAAATAAAGGATCATTATTTATACCAGTTTTATTTGTGAAAAACTAAATTGAAAAATATCTACATGTAAAGAACTTAATTAAAAAAGTAATTTCATGAAGGACAAAATTGAAAAATACTTTTTTTTTTTGGTAAAGAACCAAATTATTAAAGTAATTTTATAAGGAACTAAATTAAAAAATATCTTATCTGTAAGGGGCCAAATAAAATTTGATTCATAATTTATAATAGGGGAGACTCAACTGAAAAAAAATTGAACACATATGAAACTTATATATATGTATATTTGGGAAAGATGGAAAAGTGAACCGCATGATGTGTTTGTTCTCAAGCCTTTTTATCCCTTTAGTGTCAAAAGAAGCCATGAAGACGTGTTTTTATTCAATAGATAAAAAGAAGAAGAAAAAGAATAAGGAAGCTAAATACACCGGTCCTAAATGAAAAATACTAGAGGAATTCTTAATCTAACAGAAAGAGATATTGCAATTGCCTAGATAATTTACCTTTTAATGCATAAGTACACAAACATAATGCATCTCTCTGTAGCAGCACTAGATACTTGCAAGTGCTGCAACTCTTCCATAATCATATATTGGAGGTTTAATTTGTTTAGCTTTTGTCAGTACAAAAAGATCACAAGAAAAGGATTAAATTGGAATCTTGACTAATTTTGTCTCTAGTTGTGACTAGTGATACACTAAGACTATTTATCCCAACTTAGCCTAGTAAGTTTAGGAAATGTAACTACTTAACCAATAAAAAGATTAAGACAAGTTAAAGTTTTTATATTAAAATAAAAAACACTAATCTTATGTTGTAATAAAAAAACTATTTGGGAGTTGCCAAAAATCCAACCACACTTCTCCTAAAAAATAAATATTTTTCTATATAAAATATCATCTACAATTCTATATCCAACACTTTTCAAATAAAACAAAAGAAGACAATAAAAAAGAAATGTAAATATCTTTAAAAGAATATGGTCATTACAAAGCTTACACAACTATATATTATCCAATTCAACACTTAGTAGTCATAATGTTACGGAATCCTATATTATCATTTTCTAGTAAGGAACCTACCAAATATGATTAAGAAGGCACCCACCTCCAAAACATTATATTTAACTACATGCTAATCTTTTAAAAAAAAAGTCATAAGAAGTGAGGTGATCCTGCCACTGACTTAGTGAGTATATAAATAATTAAGTGCGTGAAAGAGAAAACAAAACTTGAATTTTTTTGCAAATGATTAAAATTAAACAAGAATAATTAAAATAAAATAATATATGTACAAGCTTAAGAATATTTTGAAAATCAAATAAATTCATTCAAAAAATAATCAACCCTGAAAATAATAGTTCTAAAAATAACTAAAATAAAATAAAGTAAAACTTATTAGATAGATATCGTGTGAAAAAGCATATTATGTTATTGTTTACAGTACCATTGCACTACACTTATTTCATATCTTTGTGCTACCACACTTTATTTCACAATTTTCTTTCTTGGTACCACCACACTTTATTTTACATATTTCTTTCTCAATACCACCACACTTTATTTCACAATATCATAGCGTCATCGCGTTGTTTATTACATCTCATAGTGCCTCTGTGCTTTTCATTGCATCTCAATTTAATTAAGTATATCTAGATTGTTACCCTTACTAACGACTATAAGGTTCACACTATATCCCATCCATTTCTTTTTAAATATATAGCATAGATTAATAATAGGATCTAAATAAGCGCACCTTTAAAAGCGTTGTCAAAAAGGAAAAAAAATGTTTCTATAAGTACTGTACCAAGTATTTCATACTATTTAATCCAAAATTAATGTTTTCAATATTTATAAGCAACACATTAAGCATCCCATACTATTTAATATGATATTCAAGTTTTTATAACACAATCAAGAAGAAAGAACTACTCTTTTCAAATGCTACACCAAGCATAAATAATTAAAAAGGGATATTAAAGAAATCTAACTATAATGGAAATTCTCAAATTCAATTAATAGAGTGATTTAAAAATATATTAAACTAAAACATAAATTTAATATAATTAAACAAATAAATTTCATCATGGAAATAAAGATAATTTAATAAAAATATAAGATAACAAAATAAATTTTTACCATTGTCATCACTTTACTCATAAAAACACCATTACTTTTTAAATAATATAAATAAATACTATATGATAATAAATAAATGATATTAAAAATAAAAAATGATTTAAAGATATATACATATTATAATTACCAATTAATTAGAAATAAATCAACTTTAAGAAAATTATATAAGAAAAATTAGAATAGAAAAAATAATATATAAAATAAATAAAGGAGATAATTTAAATAAAATTTCAAAGTATATCATCATCTACACCCTGCATCTATGAGAACATTCTTATATCATACATTCATAAATTTTACGATTATTGATGATATATTTTGTAATTAAAGATTTTCAAAAGTTCAAAATTTTCTTTCCTATAGCAGTAGAATAAGAATTATTTAAAACAATATTTAAGGCAAAAAAAAATATAAGGTGCAAACGAAAGGTATCACCTTACTATTTACACACTTACCAATAAGGACTAATAGTAGAGATCTCTTTTTACTGGCTCAAGGTACAACTTCGGTTGATGGGATATCCTATGTGATGCCTAAAATCACATTGAATATAAATTTATCAATTAATTATCCAATTGCTACCCTATATTATTAAGTTAACTAAATGCAAATTATAATAATTAAAGTTTCAAATTTACTATCAATTTCCCATCATCACCACTAACCCTAGATATATAATTTTTATAAATAAAACTTCCTAAGTACAATATGAATTTAAAAATTGCCTTATGAACTTCTTAAATGAAAATTGAAGGATAAATTCACACTTCAAAGGATCAAACTCAAAAGCTCTAACTTGGAAGCTTACCGTGGCAACAATGGTGGCATTTGTAAATTTTAGGCTGCCAATGGAGTTAAGCTCAATGATAATACAAGAAGAATGAGAGAAATGAGTTGTTCAAGTGAGAAGACAAGAGAATGAGATGAAGGATAGATAAGAGCATGGTGAACAATGCACATCTAACCTCTTTGTGAATAGCCACAGCATAAGAATGGTGAAGCACAACTAGTGGTTAGTGGTGACATGAATGGAGCTACATGGTGGTTGAATGATTGTTATAAGTGAATGTGTGATGGAGGATAATAGTTTGGATGAAGAAGATGTAGCCATAATGTGTGCACAAGGAAATGGTGCTTGAGTTTGTGAGAGAGAAAGGAAAGAATCTGGAAAAGTACAGTAAATGGTAGGTTTTATATTATTTGGTCAGAACCTAACATTGCTCTTTAATAATTTTAGAATGTTTCAATTTAGTCGCTAGGGTCTAATTATTATTAGTTTAATCCTTAAAGTTATTATTATTATTATTATTATTGGTTATTATAGATTTTTCTTTGCTGAACTTGTAAAAAATTTTATTTAGAAACACATATAATTCATTTAAGAACTTTTTCATAGTGACACAAATCAATGTAAACTGAACTTCACAAGTCAGATATTGGCTTTCGAAAAAAGTGTGATCAATGAGACAAACTTTAAGTAATTTTCTAAAAGAAGTCAAATACTTTAAAACATTATGATGGACTTTAAAATTAGATTTTAGTGATTTCTACTAAGGTGCTTATGCAATTCAAAAACATAAACAAGACAAGGAGAATAGAGCAATCATATAATAGACTTATAGTGGTTCAGATAGAAAGGATCCCACATCTACTCCGCAAGCACAAAGCAAGTGAATTTTCACTTTATATGATAATCGTAATACAACAATCACAACCCATGCAATCCTTTTTAGAGGCTCAGTCCTCACAACCACCTACTTACAAAGCAACGTCCCGTGATCAACACAAGTGCTTTTATAGCCTAACACCAAAAATAAGAAACTTCATAAAGTTAACTATCACTGCTTTTACTGCCACACTTAGGCAACCTGCTATCCAAGGTTCACTCCTAAGACTTTTACACCACTCACCATCTAGGTTTTTCCTAAGATACCTAGAAACTCAATTAGATATAGAATTGAATGGTTGGTGACAAACACTAAAGCTCACTAAGAGCAAATACACATTATGATCAATAAATGCATAGACCAATAGTACATTATGAGTAGATACAGTCATATATAGTATAAGGGATCACTCGCTAAGAGTATAGTGAATAGCATAGCTCACTAAGAGCACAACCTAGAGGCTCACAAAGAGTAGATAATCACTTAATCACATAAAGAAGAATGAATAGCAATGTAAGAGCCAGTGCACACAACACATAGTGATTTGAAAAGTAAATTACTAAGTTATTCTCTAAAAGCTCTTTTTCTTTTTCTTCAAAGCTTTTCCTTAAATACTCAAAGATGTGATGATATAGTTGTTACACTTGGTTGCTCTTCAAATCTTCATCAACAGCCATAAAATCTTCATTTAATACGCTGTGCAACTTTTAATATTCTTTAAATGTTTAAGTTATCGTTATGGCTTAATGGAGGTAGCATCTTTGTTCAATGAATGCTTTAAGCTCTTCTTCATTAACTAATATCCTCTCTCTTCATTTAAACATGGCAAAAGATAGTTGAATGAAATCAGGGAGAGAGAAGGGGTAAATTGTAAAGTCCCATATCAGATGGATTGGTCTTGGGAACAGCCCATATAAGTGGGAGCGAAGCTCTCCCCACCAGCGAGGCCTTTTCCTAAGGGAAATGAGAGTACCAAGGGAGGAACAAAACCCCACCAGGCAGTGTGCCGGGTGCCGCAACGGGGACAATATTACTGGAGGCTCTGTATGGTGTTGGTATCAGAGCCGGCCATTCGAATGTGCAACTCGAGGACGGGTTAGCCCCAAAGGGGGGTGGATTGTAAAGTCCCACATCGGATGGATTGGTCCTGGGAACGGCCCATATAAGTGGGAGCGAAGCTCTCCCCACCAGCGAGGCCTTTTCCCAAGGGAAATGAGAGTACCAAGGGAGGAACAAAACCCCACCAGGCAGTGTGCCGGGTGCCACAACAGGGACAATATTGCTGGAGGCTCTGTGTACCGCCTGGTGCCGCAACGGGGACAATATTGCTGCAGGCTCTGTGCCACACAGAGCCTCCAACAATATTGTCCCCGTTGTAGCACCCGGCACACTGCCTGGTGGAGTTTTGTTCCTCCCTTTGTACTCTCATTTCCCTTAGGAAAAGGCCTCGCTGGGGGGGAGAGCTTTGCTCCCACTTATATGGGCCGTTCCCAGGACCAATCCATCCGATGTGGGACTTTACAATCCACCCCCCTTTGGGGCCAACCCGTCCTCGGGTTGCACATTCGAACGGCCGGCTCTGATACCAACACCACACAGAGCCTCTAGCAATATTGTCCCCGTTACGGCACCCGGCACACTGCCTGGTGGGGTTTTGTTCCTCCCTTGGTACTCTCATTTCCCTTGGGAAAAGGTCTCGCTGGTGGGGAGAGCTTCGCTCCCACTTATATGGGCCGTTCCCAGGACCAATCCATCCGATGTGGGACTTTACATAAATGGCATGTTTCCATTATTTTTTTTGTGATATGCCTTTCTCTTTTATATGGCACAGTAGAAATAATGTGGCAGGAAATTCTTTGGCTCATGTGATAGCTTTTTATCTCTTGTTTCTTCACTTTTCAACTTAGCTATATTGGAGAGATGTATAATCTGGCATTTAGATCCCTTGCTCTTATGTAAATTGGAGCATGCCATCCTCTTATACAAAAGAACATCATTTTACTAGTAAATCCTAGTTGTTTGTTTTATCAAAACCACACAACAAACCACATCATCCTATTAATCAAAGCGCACTATTTTGGATTAAATGAAATAATGCATTTTGATTAGTTTCAAGGCAGAATCTCCAATCATCCTGCCCATCCATTTCGTGGAATCTAACTAGTCCAGTGCAACCCCTAAAACACACAACTTTGGCCTCCCTTATAAGCATACAAACTTTGTGTTTTTTCCACCTTCATCCTTGTGCTCAAATCCCCATTACTTTGTCACAAGAAAACAAATTTTTAGGTAGTGCTGTAAGATGCAAGGTAAGGTTCAAGTATGAAACTCAAAGTGAAGATCTCTTATGTCTCTTCTTGAGTTTTCTGCATTATGAGGGGATAATTTGAAATGGTTTTTGTTGAATCTTGAGTATTCATAGATCTAAAAGACACATATAAGATAAGAATGCAGTTAGTTCCCCCTTTTTTTTGAATGAAGACTCATCTAAAATAAAATTGATTTTTTTGGAGCTCAAGGATTTAGAGATCTAAAAGACTTATAAATTTTTATTTTATGAAAGTGATATTTTGATATTATTATATTTTATATTTCTCCTATTTAGTCTTAATAATAATTAATTGTAGTTAATTTGATGACTTTGGATTTATTTTATATTAAGTAGGCTAAATTTAGATTAATGGATTTTAATCTCATTTTATTATATTTTTATATTTTTCCAACGGAAACCCAATTAGTCTTATTTGTGTTTTGTAGGTTATATGAGCCACTAAAGGGATTTGGATACTTTCATCTTGGGCCAAAGAGTGGGCTTTATTACTTCAAGATTAATATTGAATTTCTTTTAATGTGAAAAATTTTGGACCATTAGATGCACTCAACCCATTTTAGCCTTTGAACCTTTCTTGGGGAAGAAGGCGTCATTAATATAAGGAGGAGAAGACGTTACCAGGGAACACACATATCTCTTTTTTGATTTCATTTTCTTCTCACTCTTATTCTTGTCTTTCCTATAGCTTTCTAATTTTTTTGGTGATCAATCCAAAGCTTGAACTTGATAATGAACTTGAGTCCATTATTAGGTAAAACTTTGGATTGGATTTTAATTTCAGAAAAATTTCATTTTTTCCTCTTCATTTTTCTGTAATTATTATCATTCTGGTTAAATAATTTTTGTTGTATGAATTCTGATTTATTTGAGTTATCTGAGAACACAATTTGATTCAATCAGTTGATTAATCAAATAAATTCATTCTTGTCATACCTTATATTTCCTCTCATTATATCCTTCCATTCAAGATAATTATGTGCATGTTCACAGGGAATTATTAAGAAAAAGCTACATTTTCATGCACTTTATCGCGTTACATCGAGGTTAATTTTTCTCAACTCATATTACGTGGGTCTCGTGGCTTATCCAACAACATTCTTTAGTCATTTATCATTGGAAAAAATCACAATCAACTCAAAATATTAAGCAATCCACAGTTTTTAAGTCAAGAAACCCAAAATTTTCATTTAATCTTGCAGATAGCATATGGTAGATTTCAATGGCAACTTTGAAAAATCATACCTAAATGTAAAAAAATCAAAATCATACAAACCATAGCTTTCTAAAAAGTTCTGAATGTCAAATTTACACTAAAAATAATTTCCAACCACAAAAATCTCATCTGGACCATGCTTGATGTCAGAAAAGGTAGGGAGGTTAAGCTGTCCATAAATTTGATATAGCCTACTGATATAAACTTTGGAAATTTATAATTAATTCCACAAAAATAAAATTCATACAAACTATACCAATTTGGAAAGATATAGATGTTAATGGGATGGAAAAAATAGTTTTAGACTAATCTAAGAACATTTAGACCCTAACAATCAATCAAACAATAACACGGGTTTGGAGGTGTGCCTGAAACAGAATGGCAAATTCAAAAATTCATATCTCCCTCTCTAGACATTCAAATCGGGTGCTTCTAATTGATATAGGTCACTAGGAAGGTCTAGTTTCTCCTTGTAAAATTTCATAGCAATTGGGCTTCATTTGCCTAATGAGTGATAGAGATTCATTTTTGACCAAATGAACAATAGTATCAGCAAATTATGGTTTTTAAGCCAACTTCAAAAATTTGCCAAAAATTTCACAGATCTCCAAATATTCTCTACTTTAGCTTCCTAAAAATCTCTTAACAAGCTCTAGATGCATGTCAAATCTCAGACCAAGAAGAGCTCATTTGGACAAAAAGTGATATAGCTCACCAAAATGGTCACTTTTGTCTTTTACAAGATGTCAACTTGGTCCAATTGGCTTCCTTAATGGTTTGCCACCTCTTGGGCAAGTGTAAAAGCATAAATATGACTTGTATGAACTGCTCAAGTGGTCCTAAACACCATGTATCTCAAATTGACCATCCAACATCCACTAATACATACTTACACATATGCCATCCAAGAGCCAAATCTCATGATTCCATTGATTTAGTGCCACATAACATCTATACAATATTCATACATCATTTTATATTTGTTCATAGTCTTATATCTCAAAAATAATATATACAAGATCACTTTGACATATAGATACAAAGAAAGCTACAAAATGTTCAAAATATGGCATATTAATTTCCATGGCTTGCATCCTTTGGTTCTTGAACACCACCTAGGCATTTTAAGAAGGAAGATAGAAGGGGAATGAGATTCATGAAATCTCAATATCTCACCCACCTATTCACACGCACATTTATGGCATATACATATCAAAACATATGTATGGAAAGTTTGACAACCATAAAGCATGCAAAGTCACAATTTTTATGCCACCTATTCACATTCAAGCCAAAAACATGTTTTAGGGACTTTTGGTTTTGTCGTACCCCATTTCTAAGACTTTTAGATTTGCCTCACTTTTAACCTAGGGACTTTTGACTTGGTCTCACCCTTCTAAGAGACTTTTGGCCTTGTCTCACCCATGCCATGAGACTTTGGGCATCTCCTCACTTTCATGAAGGGACTTTAGGTATCACCTCACTATTATGAGCCATTTCTACCATTAAAGACATTCAAGAGAACACATTGTTACCAATGTAATCTCAAGGTATAAAGTGGCATGTTCTCAATTCACAAGAGCACATACAAGCACACAATGACACATATATGCAACTAAGAATGCAAGAAAATGAGGTGGAGAGCTACCTTGTATTTATGCAAGCTTTTCTTAATCTTTCTCTTTCCCTTTTTTGGCCTCACAAGCACACCTAGTTGGGTTGGTGTTCTCTTGGCCTAAACACCATAAATAGCACACAATTATGCACTTGAAGCAAGCCAAGATACTAAACTCATTCTTAAACACACACTTAGTTCCATAAGTGGCATAATGGTTCCATAAATGGCCTATTGAAACAACCTTCACAATTTAAGTTCTAGACTCCATTCTCTTTTTATTTCTAGGCCTCTTGACCTCATTTAAGGTCCTTGGAGCTCTCACACATTCATTTACATAATTGAAAAACTAGGTTGCTTCATAAGGTACTATTATAGACACCATTGTTCCATCTCCTAATCCATTGCTCCTAAATTTTGTCCAATGGTTCCTCCCATACTTTAACATCATATGAAGTCTCAAACCAAGGCTAGAACAATTTAAAACAGTCTCTAACCCTTCCAAGTAGCCTTGGCTGAGACACCCTCCATAAATGGGGTTCTTGGAGTTTTAATTTTTTCCTTGATGGGAGAGCCACTTAGAGAGGTTTCTAGGAGTCTTAGGAACTCAATGGAACACTTAGATGGTTAAGAAAATACACACATAAAATTAGATTTCATAATTCCCTTAAGAACACCACACTTTCCTATCTTAGTTTCCTTTAGTTTTTCTTATAATTTCTTACCATATACCTCTTCTCCCTAGTCTAAAACCCTAGTTCCTCTCTTGTTTTTGGATAGAATTTCCTCCTCTCTCATGGTTTTGGTTTGGCTGAAAATGTGCACAAGGAAGAAGTAAAGAGGAGAAACAACAAAACCATGAAATACCTTAGATTCAAGCTTGGTTTCAAGACTTTTTCTCTTTGGTTTTCTTCTCCTCAATCAATTCGAACTGCTCCTCCTTGTTTTGGACTCAAAACAGAACCAATTCATTTAAATAAACCATGGAAAGAGAGCTAAGAAAGAGAGGAACAAGATTGGAAGAAGGAGAAGTATAAAATTCCATGAAATTCCTTACCTTTTCCTTGGTTTCTTCCTCCCTTTCTCTCCTCCTTTTGTGTGCCTAAGAGAGAGCTTTTTTTTTTTTTTTTTTTTTGTATTTTGGGTAGAAGAAGGTTGAGTTATATGAGAGGAGGAAGAGTCAAGAAGCTTATGGAACATTCAAGAAACTCACATTTTCAAAAATTTCAATTTCATCCTTCCATAATGGCAATTTTATTTTAGCTTCGGTTTAGCTTCTTTTTGAGAAATGTCTTTTCTATTATAAAATTTAGGTTTCCAATTTAATAAAATACCTTTGGAATCACTCAAATGGAGCAAAAACCTTTTGGATCGAATCCGTCAAAGTTTGGGTTCACCAGCATTAGAAAAAGTACATCGAAGGGGCTTTACTAGTCCCAGGGCTTTGCATGATTTTTGGGGCCTCTGAGAACTCTGAGCAACTTGAATTTCCCATTTAAAAAGCCCTCCTGTATGTTTTTTCAAAATTTTCATATATTTATGAAAATGCCATTATTACATTTCGTCAGTTTTTGTCACAATTTTATTTCACTATCCTAGCTCCGTTTTTCTTTTCGTCTGAGCCTGGATTTATTATTTTTAAGAGCCTAGGACTCTACCCAAATTTTTTGGGATATTATCTAGCTCATTTCAAAGGACTTGCTTTTATATGACTCATTTCATCATTTTATGGAATTTACTGTTCATTACAATTCTGAACCATGTTAGGATTTTGTGTGCATCTTTGGTCAGGTGCAAAATAGTTTGGCTTCGTATTACTAACAAAAATGAGGTTGTGTGATGATTAATAATGTAAACCAATTAAAATCCTAAACGATAGTTTAGGAACATTAATAAAAAATAACCATAGAATTAAAAAATAAACTAGAGATATTTTTAGGTGACAAGGATAGAGAAAATATCAGGGGAAGAATTTTGGATTGGTAGCACATCATTTTTATTGAATTTTGTTACATTTTCATTAATTGATTTTCTAATTGGTTTAATTGGTGCAATTTTGAACCCTCAATCATCGTAATTTTATATTTTTATTTCCTAAACTAATTGATTTGATTAATAGCTCTATGGGTGATAAGCTAGTGAGCATTATACTGTAAACCAATAAAAATTCACTAATCTTGGCCAATTCGACAACTGCGAGTGAATAGTTTTTTTTCTTTACCAATATTTTGGCACGAATCATAATCAATTAGAATAGGAAATTTCTTAGTTTCAATTTTGATTTTAGCATATTTACCTAGTGTTTATGGGCAATTTTCAGTGTTTTTGGTGTTTTATGGGCAATATCGGCATAAGGGGTGACTAACTCTGATTGAGCTGAAACTTGATATATAGGTTCTAAGTATTGAGAGGATTCAAAGTTGTTACTATGTTGCAAGCTAGGCCACTTTTTGGCCAAATCCTATTGTTTAGACCACTTTTTAAATTTTTAGTATTTTTTTTATTTTTAGCAATTTTTCTGATTTTATTTCGATTTTTGGGGTACTTTTTGGATGTTTTCTTTCATTTTATTTCATTCTTGGTGTATGACAAGATCTTCCAATAAAGATTTGGTTGAGTTTGATCTAGAAATTGATAGGAGTTTTCATACACAACTTAGAAATCGTAAAATTAAAGAAACTGTGACTACTGAATTGATTTCTAAGATAATAAAAAATATAGAAAAGTAATTACAAACTGAATTTTGATTTTGATTTTGAAGTAGTAGATATGGTTGGTAATAATGATAGGACTCTTAGAGAATTAGCTGCACCTGATATTAATTGTCAACCATTGTGTGTTCAATATCCTAAACTTGATGTTAATTGATACATTTGCTTCCAAAGTTCCATGGTCTTTGTAATACCATAATGTATTAACCCCAACTAGTCTCTATTTAGGATTGATTCCATATGATTTCCAAAGAAAAAGAGTAAACCATTGCATTTTCCTGCTATGTATCAGGGTTTAAATGCTCATAATTTGCCCCGTGGCTCTCATGAACCCATCAATCACATACTCTACTCAAACTCCATTTATATAACTCATACATAGCATAAAACAACCTATGAACCATAGATATGAAGCCAAAAATCCCAAAATTTAATTTCTCAAAACGAGCCCAAAAGTCATATTTTTTGCTCTAACTTTGGAAAATCATAACTAATTCTAGAAATGGGAATCAAACAAACTATAGCTTTCTAACTTTATAGTAAAAATAATTCCCAACCACAATCTCAGCGTTTGGACCATGTTTGACATCGAAAAAGAGACAGAGATCTGGCTGTCCCTAGTACTAATACAACTTGTTGTCATGAAATTCCAAAATTCATAACTAATTTCAAAAAAATCCAATCTGGGCAAACTATACCAATTTGGAAAGATACAAATGTTAACTAGAGGAGAAAAATAAGTCCAGATCATTTTAGCAGCCCTTGGACCTTGAAAACTAATGAAATAGTAAAGAAGGTCGGATGGCTTCCCTGATGCTAACTCAGAACTTTAGAAAGTTATGCCTCCTTCTACAGACCTCCAATTGAGGTGCTTCTAGTTGGTATAGGTCACTGTGGATGTCTAGTTTACTCCCATAAAATTTCATGATAATTGGACACCATTTGGTCATGAATAACATAGATTCATTTTCAAACCTATGGTAACAGTGCACTATCTAAAACCAAAAAATTCTCCAACTTCAACAATTCACCAAATATTACCCAGACCTCCAAATATTCTGTACTTTAGCTTCCCAAAAACCTCTCAACAAACTCTAAAGGCATGCCTAATTTTATATCAAGAAAAACTTATTTGGTTATACTTTGATGGAGCTCACAAATTCAACAGTTTTGACACCATTTATAGTTCAAAATGGGACGAAATGACCTCTTACATGCTCTAGCACTTCTTGGAAAAGTTTTAAAATATAAACATAGTATATATGAAATACTCAAGTAGTCCAAATTATCATATATTTCAAACTCATTATACTACGGGCAAAAAATACACTACTACATACAAGCCACCAAAGGGCCAAATTTCATTTTTTTATTGTTTTGGCTCTATACATAGTTTACACATCATTTATACATACATTTACACTTGCTCAAATATTTACATCTCAAAAATAATAGGTACATATTCTTTTTTACACCTCTTTACATCAAAGAACCAAAATAAGCTATACAACTGACTAAACATGCTTAACTAGGCTCCTTGGTTTACACTTTGGTCTCCTTGAGCTCCACCTAACATGTTAAGATGGGAGAGGGAAGGGGGTGAGATTTATAAAATCTCAATAGCTCATGCACTCATTCAAAGAAGCAATTAAAGCATATAAATAAGTAAAAGCATGCAAGTAGGTATCTAACCAATCATAATCATACAACACAGGATTTACATGCCATGAATATCATATTAATGCCAAGAATGAGCTCTAGGGACTTTTGGTCTAGTCTCACCCTATGTTAGGGACTTTTGGATGGCCTCACCCATGGTTTAGAGACTTTTAACTTAGCCTCACTCATTCATAAGACTTTTGGCCTTATCTCACCCATTTCTAGAGACTTTCGGCTTTATCTCACCCATCATAAGGGACTTTTAGCATGACTTTCAGCTTTACCTCACCCATCATAAGGGACTTTTAGACTACCTCACCTAAGCAATTTTCACAACCCAAAACATAAGCATCATGGTACCAATGCATCAAGGCTGTAATGGCATGTCTCACAATACAAGCACATACATAAGCATAAAATGAATATATACATCCAAGAATGCAACAAGAAAGAGTGGAGAGCTACCTTACAAGCCAACACAAGTCTTCCCTTTCAATTTCTCTTCTCCCTTCTTGATCTCACAATCACAACTAGATGGAGCTGCTTCTCTTGAGCCTTTCTCCCTTGGTTTCTTTCCTTCTCTCTTAGCTTTTTTTGGTTCCTCTCTCTCTCTCAAGCCTTTTTTTCTATTTTGGATGAAGCTTAGGTTAGTTAAAAGAAAAGGAGAGGATCTAGATGCTTTAAGAAGAAAAATTCTCCTTTTTCATATTTTTCTGGACTAACCCTCACTATAGCAGAAAATAACCCTCACTACAGCGAGCACGCATCAGTCCCAGGCCCTTGTTCTCCCTATAGTGCACGCTATTGCGAGGAACCCCTTAGTTTTTATATGAGATGCCTGAACTCGCTATAGCTAAAAGCATTCTCGCTATAGCGAATAGGCACATTCGCTATAGCTAGGCCATTTCTCGCTATAGCGAATAGGTACATTCGCTATAGCCAGCTGTAGCTAGCAGACTTAGAAAAATTTCAGGACTTAAAAAATTTTTAGTAATTTTTTTGGCTGTTACAATCTTGCAGGTGAGGATCCTCACAAGCACCTCAAAGAGTTTCATATGGTTTGTTCCACCATAAAGTCATAAGGAATTTTAGAAGAGTATATCAAGCTTAAACCGTTTCCTTTCTTATTGGATGAGGCAGCTAAATATTGGCTTTATTATCTTTAATCTCAAGCTATCACTTCATGGAATGAATTAAAGAGGAATTTTTTGTAGAAATTCTTTCCCACTTTAAGAGCTATTGTCATCTGAAAAGAGATTAGTGGTATTAGACAGATGAATAGAGAAACACTATATAAGTACTGGGAGAGATTTAAAAAACTATGTGTAAACTATCCTCATTATCAGATTAGTGACCAACTTCTGATTTAGTACTTTTACAAAGGCTTGCTATCCATGGATAGAAATATGGTTGATATAGCTGTAGGTGGAGCATTGATTAATAAGACCCCAGCTGTTGCTAGAGACCTTATTGTGAATATCAAATAGAATACACAGCAGTTTGGCACCAGAATAAATATGCCAACCAAAGGTGTAGATGAAATCTATACCATTGATATGGATAAACAAAGAATAGAAAATAAACTTGAGAAGTTGGGTTCTATGGTCAGATAGCTAACACTCGAGCAAAGACAACTTCAATAACTCCCTACACCTCTGTGTGGTATTAGTTTGTTGACACATATGCCATAGATCAGTGACCCCAGTTACAAGATAATACAAAATCAAATGCTAGCATCTTCCCTGGTAGACCTTTACAATAGCAACAACAGAACAAATATGACCCTTAAGCAGCAACATACAACCCTGGATGGAGAGATCATCCAAATTTGAGATATGATAGTAGGTTTAACCAACAGCAACAACAACATAAATTTAATTCTCTTGGCCCAAGCAACCAACAACCTAAGAGGCAACCCATACAATAGATGAACAAGTCAGAACCAAATCTAGAAGATATAGTGAAGCAATTGGCAACAAATACGATCCAATTCCAATAATGAATAGAAACGACAATCTAGAGTTTGGAGACCTAGATTGGCTAACTTGCAACAAATATCAATAAGTTAAAAATCAAGATTCTAGCCAATTACCCTCTATCACATAATCACACCTCATATGTTAGAACATGCTAAATTATAAGACCTTGTACTATGGGCCAAAAACCTTGTTGATAAGGTCTCAGATTTTATAGTGTAAAATATAAGGTCTTGGACCTTATTTACAAGATGTTATCTCAGCCTCTATATTAACATGGTATAATGCCAATTCATCCTTAATGCACTTAGTTAGCTAGAAACATCGTGAAATAAGGCATGAAATTCGGGTTTGAAGCATATACATCAAAACTAGTCAAGAGGACAACTTTCATGCCATTTCATATTTTGTCCTAAACTTTGAAAATTCATAATTAATTTTAGAAAAATTATAATCAGCAAATTATACCATTCCAGAACGCTCAAGATGTTCCCTAACTACCATAAAAATTTCAAATCAAAACAATCATGTTTGACCTGAGAAATTCAATGGAATAGTATATCAGGTCTAGGTGGTGTCCTACAGCAAAATTAGAATTTCAAAAATTCATATCTCCCTCTACATGGGGTGCTCTCAGTGGTTGTAGGAAGCTTATGTTGCCAAATACATGTGTATAAAATTTTAAGAGCATTGGACTTCATTTGTCTCTCCAAAGACACCAAAAACCATATTATCCAGAAGCATAGTACTATAACAATTTTTGCACAATTTGGCTAATTTTAAAAAATTATAAAATATTCTACAAAGCTACAAAAAAGTATGGTCTTTAGCTATGTGAAACACTCTTAATGAGGTATATATGTCTGCCAAATTTTCTGCCAAAACTATTTTATTTGGTTTAATTTTAGTTTAAGTGCAAAATGTGGCTTAGTTTGATACGATAATGGAGTCAAATTGTACCAAATGGCCTCCCAAGCATACCATGACCATTTGAGCATGTCCAAAAGTATAAGCACAACATGTAAAAACACCCCAAATGGTTCCAATAATCATAGAACTTAAATTCACTATCCTACTTGCATATATACACATTCATGTAGAGCCTCCAAAATGCCAAAATCATGCATTCTCATACATATGGCTCCAAATTCATTACATATAACATATTTACATATTTTTACATATGCTCAAAGGGTTACATCTCATATATAACTTGTACATACATGCTTTTACATTCATTTACATAAAAAACTATACTATTGTCAAAGTATTACAAATTATGCTCCTTGGCTCCCATTGTTTGCTCCCTGGGCTTCACTTAGACAAGGTTCGATGAAAAATAGGAGAAAGTAAGATTCAAAAAATCCCAATAGCTCTTTCACCATTTAGATAAGCATACTGTTGGAGATTGTGCCCTAGGCCAATCATTTGTAAACATTGTGCTTCATTAAGAATAAAAGTTTTTCTATTACAATTATTATATTTGCATGTTTCTATAATAATTATATTCTTGGATAAATTATATTAGTTATCCTAAATATCCCTAATTGATCATCATTGTGGGAACGATAATGAATTAAGACGAGTATGATTTTGATTGATGGTTATGTGTTAATCATGTATGGAGATACAAATCAAAATCATAGGCGCCTATTAGGAACAGGACACTGGATCGACCTGTCATGAGGTAGCTTCATGGATTAGGTCATAAGTGTACCTTATATATAATTGTGTCACTAATCCCTCATACCTGAGATCATCATAGATTTCAACATAAAGGACACTGTGCTTTGGCATTGTCAAAAGTCACCTTTGATGGGTAATCATAAAGGCTATGGTCGGGCATAGTGGACTCCATATAGAGGATGATGAGTGGTTAAGATAGAATTTGTCCCTCTGGTTAACAGAGAGATATCTCTAGGCCTTTTGATGAGTGAGACTGAAAAATGCATGGCCATGCTTGGATGGAAGGGTTTTTCCATTCGTTTTGTCGGTCTGCACGTAAATAAAAAAACTACTGATCAAGTAAGATAAGGATGATATTTTTCATGCCTCATGCTTGATCAAGATATCATGTGATAAAAAGAGATGTGACAGGGTTATATGATAGGCTATATCAGATCACCAAACCCTATGTGATTTGGGTAGTCACTATATCTTGCTAGAGGCCACTGGTGACTTGTGGGTGCAATCACGTTGTTGGCCCACTGCCAATATCATATAGGCTTAAAGGGTCGCACATAAGAACGAATCAACTTGAACAAAAATGTTTAAATTCATTGAACCTAGAATTGTGTCTAGATTCGATGAATGTTACGCTTAATTAGGGTGAGATAATTATATATGTATTTGTATATATATATATATGTAATTAATTTGAAATATATATATATTTATATTTGATATGAATATATATATTGTATTATATATTTCAATATATATACATATATATTTATTTATGAATTAGTTAAAATTGAATTTATGAGATAAATTCATATTTCAACTAATTTATTTAAGATTAATTTGGATTAATTTAAATAATGTATTTAAATTAACTAATTTAATCTAAATATACCTTTATAAAAGGAGAGGTAGGCTAGGGTTTAGATACACTTAAGAGTCAGCTTTCTAAAACCCTAAATCGTCACCCTAGAGAGAGAAAATGCAACCGTACACGTAGAGAGAGAAAGTGTACGGACGCTTAGAGAGAGAAGATCATCTTCTCGTCAATTCTCGTACGGACATGGTGAATGAAGGTGCTAGCAAGCCTTTCAAGTTGCTAGATCGTTCGTGTGGATACCGATAGAGGGGGTTGCGCATAGACGTCAGTTCCTAAGATCCGAAAGGACAAAGCGTGCTGCAAAGGTAATATTTTATCTCATACTTAATTTAATCAAGTCGACGGATCCATGGGAGGAAACGAATTAAAATTTTTGCTGCGTGTACAGTACGTTTCTTACACATACATGGCATATAATCATATCAAAGAATACAAGTATGCACCAAACACTTTCAAAAATCATTCAAACCATATTTTTCATGTTATATATACATATCAAAGGCAAGAGTAAGCCCTAGGGGCTTTTGGTCTAGTCTCACCATATTATTTGAGACTTTTAGATTAGTCTCACCTACTTTCTAGAGACTTTTGATTTAGTTTCACTCATTTTTGAGACTTTTGGCCTTGTCTCACCAATTCTTAAGGACTTTTGGCATAATCTCACAATTCAAAAGTAATTTACAAAGCATAATGGTATCATAGCATCAAACCAATAGCTCTAGGCACGTCTCATGATTCAAAGACCTGTATAAGCATTCAATGACAATCAAACAACTAAGAAATGCATACAAAAAAGGATGGAGAACTACCTTGGTTCAAGAAGCACAATTTCCTCTTTGAATTCCATCTCCCTTTCTCGGTCTTATACTCACACTTAGGAGAAGCTTAATTTACTTGGCCTAGACATATCAAACAAGATACAAAAACATCAATAGAACCATCTTTAGTCTCACATAAACTCTACACAAGCTATGTCTAATTTATGCCATGGTTATGGTTCCATACAAGAGTATAATAAAGCAACTCATATAACCCACAATCTTGGCTCTAATTTCTCACTCAATTTAAGTTACATGACTCCGTTTAAAGTCATTAGAGCCTTTACAAGCTCAATGGAAGGAGAAAAATATTAAGTTGCTTTTTTGTGCATAATAGAACTTAAACTTCTACTTTTCAAGATATGATTCTTAAATTCAAACCAATAGTTCCTTTAGTGTCTATTATTCATTTCTAAGGCATTTGTATCCTTAGAATCAAAGAAAACTCTCCATAGGTGCATGAACTCCCTCTTGGTCTGACACACACTAAGGTAAAGAGCCCATGGAGTTGTCTTAGTTTTCTTAGAGAATTTGCCATCCATAAAGCTTCCTAGATGTCTTGAGAACTCAAACATACTTTTACATAATCTAAATCATCACTAGAAAGTTCCATAAATCTATAGGTGCAACCAAAAACCTATTTACCACAACTTAATTTCTAAAGCTTTTCTTTTAGTTCCAATTGCATATTCTTGTTCCTTACACTTCAAAACCCCATATCCTATCAAGTTTAGATCAAAATAAAGTCCCTAACATATGATCCCTAATTTGGCCAAAATGAAGAAGGTAAGAAGGAGCCAAGAAGAAGTACTTTAACCATACTTTCTTACCTTATTTGCAAGCTTTTCAAGATAGCTTTGTTATACTTTAAGTTTCCCTTTAAACTCTTCCTCTTCTCTACTAAACTAGTTGCAAGACATATCCAGAACAATTATCAAAACCATAGGAAGAGAGAGGAGAAGGAGGAGAAGAAGTTTAGTGAAAGGGGAAGCATGAAAAAAAGACAATTCCTTATACTTTTTAAGCTTGGTTTCTTTCCCCTTTGCTCCCTCTTTAGTGTGCCACTTTTAGCTAGTTCATATTCTATTTTGGAGTGGAAATAAGTTAGTTAAGAAAATGGAAAAGAATGGGATGTGATATATAAAGGTGGAAGCTCACTTATGACAATTTCCAAATTGTAACTATATCCCTAAATTTTAGTTTCTCCGATTAAGCTCATTTCAAATCCTTTTTTAGAATTGTCTTTTTCATCATAAAATTTAAGTCCTCTAATTCATAAAATACCTAGGGTTTCACCTAATTTGGATTTAAAACCTTACCAAATTATTTGGTCAAAGTTTTGATCAACCGATATTCTAAAATACAAACTAAAGGGGAATTGACCATTTCGGGAGTTCTTATGATTTTTGGGGTTTCTAAAAACTCCGAGAAACTTAATTTTTCCATTTAAAGATCCCTCCTTTAAGTTTTTAAAGAGTTTCTCAAAATTACAAAAATGCCACTGGCCTTTATAACTATTTATTTGGCTGTTTTGGCTCTGGTTCCAGGCTAACCCTTGGCTTTAATTCACATTTTAAAATGCTCTAATTAACATCCTAATCCCATTTAAATTTAATTTGCCTTACTCTATGGTGTTCTTTTTTCAATTCATTAGGTTCAATTCAATTTTAGATTACTGGATATTACACCCTCACAGCCCGTAACCAACCCAAGAGGCAATGTCAGTGCAATAACCTTAAGGAGTGATAAGTAAGTGAATGAGCCCATCACACGTCCAACAAAAGCGCTGCAATAAAAAGAAGGTGATAGAGAACAATAACCCCCTTCAATCCAAAGGAAGAACATCACAGAAAAGGGAAAGAATTCTACATACACTAGACCCCTTCCATTCCCCAATAGAATTACACAGTCCAAGAAAATCACAAAGGCTGAATTGGATAAGAAAATTATAGAGATGTTCAAAAAAATGGAAGTAAATATCCCTCTCCTAGAAAGAATCAAATAGATTCCAAAATACACAAAGTTTTTAAAGGAGTTATGTACACATAAGAGGAAGTTGAAAGGGAATAAAAAAGTTAGCTTGAGGAAAAATGTATCAGCTTTGATTCATCCAGTTATGCCTACTAAATGCAAAGATCCTGATGCATTCACCATTCTTTACACAATAAGGAATATGTAGTTCAATAATACTATGTTAGATTTAGGAGTTTCTATTAATGTAATGCCTAAGTCTGTGTATTCATTCCTCTTTGCAGATTGGAAAATTCAAGCCTATGGGAGTGGTGATTGTAACACCCCAAAATTAATTAAGGTGTTAATTATGGATTTGGATTAATTAAGAATAATTAATATGAGATAATTAGGTGAGTTAAGTGAGTAGAAATTGTAGAGAGATAAAATTATTAACATGAGTTTGAGATTTAATTGAGTTAGAAGCCTTATCTAGGCCCAAATTAAATTAAGTACACCAAGGTTAGGGACTAATGGATACCTAATAATTTTAAGTTCAGACCTAATCTTTTAATGTGAGACTGGGCCTAAGAGATAGCACCTAGGGAGGGCCCAATCTGATTTAATGTGATAAGGGCCTAAGACCCAACTTGCATAAGCTCTTATAAATGGCCCAATAACTCTTATGCAGGCCTCAACTAAGTGAGCTCTTAAAAACTTGGCCCAACCCAACTAAAAAATTGAATTGTGGAATCTAGTCCAACAAATTACAACTTCAAACCAATAATTAGTGAGAGCCCAATAAGTCCTTGGGCTGATGGGTTGACCCATAACCTATTTAGAACCCAACTAAAAACCCTGAAAACCAATTTAGCCACCCCTATTCTACAAAAACACAAGAAACAATAGGGAAATTCGGAGGTCCAAAGGGGAGGCTAGGGTTCTTGACATATTTCCACCATTTCCCACTTCTATAGCAAGATTCAGCCAAGGTAATAGTTATATAACTTAATCCCCTTTTCTTTCTCTTCATTTTGGCCTAATTAGTTTCTCATTTGGAGCATTTTCACCATACCCAAAATTTGAAATGTGGTTGTTTGGTATTTTCTTAGAGGATTTTTGGAGGTAGAAGCTAGGAGGGACATTGGGTGAGTGTAAACTTTCCATTCTAATATATTTTCTACTGGTTTAAGACCCCCATTGTTGATTTGTAGTATGGGTATTAATTCTATACGAATTTGCTTAGGAATTAAGGTGATATATTGAAGTTTTTAGTAGAGGACATATTCAATCTGAATTTGGGGATTTGTAGTAGTTGGGTAAGTGTCTTCTAGGTAGCCATTAGTTTTTTAATTCCTTGGGTACTTTTTGCTATTGTACATTATGATTTAAAGTAGTAATCTTCTGATGTTATGGTTATATAGAGATTTTGGCACTGCTGATGGTTTTTCAATTATCTACAGAGTGAGGTAATTAGGGTTCATGCTAATTTCATGCATATGTCTATTTTAACTTTATATTTATTGCATGATTATGATTTTGATGCTAAATGAATTGGTTGGTTATCTGTTATATGTGATTGGACCTTGTGAGTCTATGGTGGAGCTGTGGTACGGCTACCACCTGTGTATGTGCTTCGATTGGGTACCAAGTTATCATCAAACCTCAGATACACTGAGCCCTGGTTGTGCTCAATGGGGAGTAGGTGCCATGGATGGGCCTCCTGGTGTTATTGGCCCTTAACATGTGGAATTGTGATTGCTAATATAGGATAGTAATCATAGGTAGCCTAATTATTTCATTTACTGATATGGTTAGTACATTTTTTTATGCTTATATGAAATCATGTATATATGTAATTAAACCGGAATATATGAATGGAATTTGTTGTGGTTACTGAGATTTGCATCTCACCCTGTTTCATGGGATTATACTTTCAAGTAAAGGCCCTTCGGGTAAGGATAAGAGAAAGCATGTGGATGAAAATCCATGAGCTTTAACCATGTGTTGAGGAAGCTACACTTGGGTTGATCTAATTAGAGTAGATGCAATTTTGTTAATCTTTTACATAGCATCATCATGTAATCATATTGCTAAGTGTAGGCATTTATGTTTTGATTTCTTAGGATGTGACTATTGAGGAGTTAGGCTTCATCTTAGCTTGGTATTGGATGTATGAACTTATGACATCTGATGTATGAACTTTGTTGAATTTATGATATGATTTATCATTTGGGAATTGTAATTATGTGATACCTTAGATATAGACTTGAATTAGTGATGCATGAAATCTTTAATGGAATGTATATTTGAATGATAATTGTTGGAAGCTTATGAAATTCTACGGTTATTAATCTATGAACTCGTTGATATAGGGTAGTTGGAGGAGTAGAAATTGACAATTAAGTCTTGAATTAGTAATGATAGATTAGCTGGGTAAATTAGGCTAATAAAAACTATTGAAGCTCCACAATTAAAGTAGAGTGGCCCTAGGTGTCATTGGAGGGAGAGTGGCGAGTATGAGATAAGACTTTAGAAGTTATAGGACTAGAAGGAATTTTGCCGCGACTAAAATATTATTAGCCGCGGTCAATAGAGGCCAAGTTGCCCAGGGAGAGTACCAGGGAGCAATTCACCGCGGTGAGACTGGAATTAGCCGCGACGATATGTGGGAGGCCAAACTGAGAGTCGTCCAAAGGGTAATTCACAGCGGCTAAATGGGAATTGGCTGTGGCGAACGTTTGTGAAAATGAGTCAGGCATTTCCGAGAGGAATTAGCCATGGCAAAAGGGGGAATTGGCCATGGCCAATAGCGATAAGCGAGCGAGATAGGCTTTAGGAGGTTTCCTCACTGCAACGCCATATAGGTTAGTCGCGACGAAGCTCCAACTCTAGCCGCGGTGAAATCTGTGAAGATATAAGGGTGAACCTGAGAGCAATTGGCCACGGCGTAAGAACATTTAGCCATGGCTAACGATCCCAAACTCTCATTCTAATCTAGAAATCTTGGTTTTTCATATGGTAACCTTAAGAGATGACTTAGAAACATTGGTAGAAGATTCTTATGAGTTAGAATTAATGGGTAATAGAATTAAAGGCCTATAAATGAGCGTTTGTTTCCCTTGTGTACATGAATACTTGTAATTATTTGGTTGATGACTCTAATAATATAAAGGTTCAAATTTCCTTGTATTTTTTTAATGTAATTAGTCTTAATATCTTGCAACTCTAATTTATGGTTATTAGTCACGTATTTTACCTTTTACAGTGGTTAGAAGTTAGGGTCATCACAGTGATTCAGTTAGCAAATAAAAGTATGGCCTACCTTGCAGGAGTACTTGAAGACATTTTAATAAGAGTAAAAGATTTAATTTTCCCTGTTGATTTTTATGTTCTGAACATGAAGGATGATAATATATATAGATATGCACCACTGATTCTAGGAAGACCATTCTTGAAAACTAATAAAATGATAATTAATATGCATGATGGTACTTTATCAATGGCATTTAATGGTGATTTGTTCATTTTACTATTCTTGATGCCATGAAATACCCTTTAGAAGAATACTCCATGTTGCATATAAATATGATCGACTTGTTAGTTTTTTATGCTTGTGTGGACATGGATACTGAACTTTTTGACATTGTTGAATTTATAGATGCAATTCAATGTTCAAAATGTTATGATAGACTTAATAAATGTACTACATGTTCTGAGATTGATGTAATCTTGAATTTTGATTCTACTTTTGATTTTAATCCTGATTCTGTAACTTTATTTGATACTGTTTCCCCTATTGAGAAAAATTAACAAGTAAAGGCTATTATACATTTTAATTCACAAAGATTAGTACCTTCCACATAGTAATCACCCACACTTGAACTTAAACCTTTATCTAATAATCTCAAATATACTTTCTTGGAAGAAGAACATAAATTACCAATAATAATAGCAAATAACCTTCCACCTGATCATGAAATGAGGTTGTTATAATTGTTAAGGAAAAAGAAAAAAGCAATAGATTGGACATTAGTAGATATTCCAGGGATTATCCTTTCCACATGTATACACAGAATTTTATTAGAGGAAGGAGCCAAACCAATAAGGTAACCATAAAGAAGACTCAATCCTATGATCCTAGATGTCGAGAAGAAAAAGGTAAGTAAATTACTTTCAATTAGTATTATTTACCCCATATCTGATAGCAAATGGGTAAGTCCTGTAATACCTTAAAATTAATTAAGGTGTTAATCATGGATGTAGATTAATTAGAAAGAATTAATATGGGATAAGTGGGCAAATTAAGTGAATGGTAATTTTGAGAAATAAATCAATAATATGAGTTGAGAATTAATTGAGATAGAAACTACATCTAGGCCTAAATTAATGTAGGAGATCATGAGAAGAGGCTTATAGAGGCCTAATGATTCTAGATGCAAGCCCAACTCCTTATCATGAGACTTGGGTCGAGAGAGATTACCTAGCAATAGCCCAATTTGATTTAGTGAAATAGAGGCCCAATACCCAATTTACATGAGCTCTTATAGTTGCCCCAACACACATTATGCAGACTTAAGTTGGATTGACTCTTAGAACTTGGCCTAACCCAATCAAATTTCTGTAGCCCAACTCATGAAACAAAGCCCAACAAGTGCAAAAATCTGAACCTACAGGAATTGGGCCATTGGGTCAGCATACTTCACTTAAACTGAAAATGTTCTGCAGCCCACTTCACCAAACAAAAGCCCAATAAGCACACATCTGAACCTAAATGGATTTTGGGCTTTAGGGTTGACCTAAACCCATCTAAAACCCTAACTTACTCAGCCATTTACCCTATATTCTGCAGACCAACTCAATCTTAGGCAAAGGAGAACTCCATTTTCTCATAGGAAGAGAGGAGGCTAGGGTTTTCTGCATTTCTCCACCATTTTTCACTTCTAGAGGATGATTTAGCCAAGGTAAGTTATATATAACTTGACCCTCTCATCCTCCTCTTCATTTTGGTCCGATTAATTTTTGGGTTTGAGCATTTTCATCTTCTTCTCAAATCTGAAATTTGGTGTTGGGTGATTCCTTGCAAGATTTTCGGACTTGGAGGTTAGAAGGATGATTAGGTAAGCATTTCCCTTCCATTTTATGTGTTACTTTGCTGGAAGATGCCCCTAAGGATGGATTATCATAATGGGTTCTGTTATTGTGTGAGATTACAAGGAGATAATGGTGGAAAACTGAATTTTCTAGGCTTGATAATTGAAATGCGAATTTTAGTGCTTCCATGGTGGATTTTCGGAGGTGAGGCTATAGGTGTTGTTAAGTGAGTATTTCCTTCCCATTTTGATGCATTTTCTATTAGTTTGAGACCCTATAGTTGACCTATGATATGGGCTTTAGTTTTATGTAAAATTACCTAGAAATTAGAGTGAACTATGGCAATTTCTGGTGTGGGAAAGTTGGAATCTGAAATTAAATCCCTTGGTAATTAGGTGAGTAACCTCGAGTCTATCATGAGTAGTTCAACTCTTTGGATATTTGATTATGATTAGAAATGATGATAATTATGCTTGTTATAGGCTTGGTGTGCATTTGGATTATTATGGTAGCTAGGGGAAGAGTAATTGGCTTCATTGAGGTAACTGGGGTTATTTTCCTGATTCCATGTATATGCTCATGTTAATCTATTATTTGTTACACATGCTTGATTTTGAAATGCTAAATGACTGGTTGACTACTTGATTGTGATTGTAATTGGACTTTGTGAGTCCATGGTGGAGCTGTGGTGTGGCTGCCACCCGTGCATGTGCTTCGATCGAGTATTGGGTTGTGATCAAACCCCGATGCACTGAGCCCCGATTGTGCTCATTATGGAGTAGGTGCCGTGGACGGACCTCTCCCGGTGTTATTGGTCATTAACATGTTGTGTATGATTGCTGGTATGGGACAGTAGTCATTAGTAGTTTAACTAGTTCATTTGCCAATTGAATTGATGATTCTGATATCGATGACATGAGATTGCCTTGGATTGATTGACTTGTACATATATATAGAAATTGCCTTTTGTTACTGAGATTGTATATCTCACCCCGTTGTGGGCTAATATTTTCAGGGACCGGACCTCTTAGTGGCAAGGAGAAAATTAATGGAGGATCATTAAATGGTTTGGTAGCATATAGGTTTGGGAGCTTTGATAAATGTATTGTAACTAAATTACTAGTTTTGTATCATTGCTGCATTGCATCATGAGTTGCCAAGTATAGGGATTGTATATGTAATTTGATTATCATGGAATTTAACTGAACATTATGATTGTAATTGGCTAATAATGGATAAGTGATAGTTGCTGGTAGTTCATGAACTCATGTTAATGTTGTATTACAAACTTGTTGATATGTGGATTTGCTGATATAGGGTAATTAGAGAAAAGAAATTGACCCTTGAGTCTTAAGCTAGTACGGATAGATTAACTGGTTAAATTAGGCTAATGAAGATAGAGGAACCTTAGGGTGTTAATGAAGGGAGAGTGGAGAGTGAGAGGCAAGAAATTCAGAGTTATAGGGTCAGAAGGAATTTAGTCATGGCTAAAATATAGTTGGCCGCAGCCAATAGAGGCAGAGTTGCCCAGGGAGAGTGCCAGAGGGGAATTCGCCACGGCAAATTGTAAATTGGCCGCCGCGAAATGTAAGAGGGTAAACTGGGAGTCATCCAGAGAGAAATTAGCAGCGGTGAATTACAGAATTGGCCGCGGCGAACTTTTAAGAAAATGTCCCCGGCATTCCAGAGAGGAATTGGCCGCGGCAGAAGGAGGAATTGGCTGCGGCCAATATTGAGAGGCGAGCGAGGAAGTTCCAGGAGGCTTCTTCATCGCGGCGCCATGTAGGTTGGCTACAGCGAAGGTCCAACTCGTCGCGGCTATCGCCATGGCGAAACTAGTGATAAAGAGAGGGGTAAAAATAGTGAGGAATTGGCCGTGGCAAATAGTGATTTGGCCGCGGCTAATATGCTGAAACACTTATATTAACTAGAAAACCCTGGTTTCCCATATGTTAATCATAAGGGATGATCTAGAGACATTAGGATGAGTCATAATTGATGGGTAATAGAATCCAAGGTCTATAAATGGATGTTTAATTCCCTTATGAACACAAGAGTATGTGATCGCATGATTGATGACTCTAATCACATTAAGGTTTAAATTTTTCCATATTTTCATGATCCATGATGATTAATCGCGTGTTTAACCTTAATTATGATGATGAGGAACTTGGGTCGTCACAAGTCCAGTGTAGGTAGTCCCTAAGAAGACTGGCATCACAGTGGTGCTTAATGAGAAAAATGAACTTATCCCTACGAGAGTTCAAAATAGTTGAAAAGCCTACATTGATTACAAAAAGCTAAATCAGACTGCTGGAAATAACTATTTTCCTCTTCCTTTCATAGATCAAATGTTACAAAGATTGGCAAACAAATTTGATTATTGTTTCTTAGATGGCTTTTCTGGTTACTTTCAAATTCACATTGCACCAAAGGACTAAGGAAAGACTATATTTACCAACCCATTTGGTACCTTTGTATATAAGAGGATGTCATTTGGACTTTGTAAAGCTCTGAGCACATTCTAGCAATGTATGGTAAGCATCTTTTTCTGATTTCCTCGAACATTGTATGAAAGTTTTTATGGGTAACTTTACTATTTATGGCACCTCCTTTGATGACTGTTTAATGAATTTAGGAATTGTTTTAGAAAGATGCATTAAGAAAACTTTTATTTTAAATTTTGACAAATGTTATTTTATAGTAGAGCAAGGAATTGTTTTAGGCTATATGATTTCTAAAAATGGCATTCAAGTTGATAAAGTTAATATAGATGTGATTGCTTTTTTACCTTACCCCACTTTTGAGCTGGAAGTGCGTTCTTTTCTTAGCCATGTAAGTTTTTATAGGCAATTCATCAAGGACTTTAGCAAGATTTCCCTACCATTATCTAAACTACTTCAAAAGGATGCAAATTTTAATTTTGATGAGTTATGCAGATTAGCATTTGATGAGTTGAAGAGAAGACTAACCACCTCACTTATCATCCAACCTCCTAATTAGAATTTTCTATTTTAATTGATATGTGATGCATCCAATTTTTTCATGGGTGCAATTCTTTCCCAAATGATAGACAAGAAGTCTCATGTGATCTCTTATGCATCCCATACCTTAGATGAGGCTTAGGCTAATTATAAAATTACTAAAAAGGAACTTTTAGCTATTATTTTTGCTTTAGATAAGTTTTGTTCTTATTTACTTGGTTCTAAAGTTATTATTTATTTTGATTATGCAGCTTTAAAGTTCTTACTTAAGAAGCTTGATGCGACCAAAACTAATATTAGGTGGATGCTACTCCTACAGGAATTTGACATAGAAATAAGAGATAAAAGTGGAGCAGAAATCTTGTGGCTAATCATTTGAGTAGAATATCTCACTTTTTAGATTCATCTACTATTAGGAATAGTTTTCCATGTAAACAGTTGTACTTGTTGCATGATAAAGATCTATAGTATGTAGATATAGCAAATTTCTTAGTTGCTTCTAAATTGCCTGCTTATTTTAGAAAGTACCAAATTAATAAACTTAAGAGTGAGGAAAAATATTATGTTTGGGATGACCCTTACTTGTGACACTTGTGTAGTAACCAAATTATTAAAAGATGTATTCTTGACCATGAGTTTACATTTATTCTACATTTTTGTCATACACTTGCATGTTGTAACGTCCAGTTTTCGTTAAACGATGGAAACAGACGTGTTTTCAAAACAAGTCCCCTAAAATGAATTAGTTAAGATCCCAAAAATTTGAACAACATTCTAGACTCCTAAAAGTGAGAATTCTAGCCTCAGACAGAAGGAAAAATGAAGCTAGAATGAATAAATAAATTTTGACAGAAACCTTACAAAATGTAATGGTATTTTCGTAATTTTGACAAATTTTGGAATTCACACAGGAGAGCTTTTAAAATGAAAATTTTGAGTTCTCCAGGGTTCTCAAAGGCTCTGAAAATCATGGGAAGCCCCAGGACGGTTAAATCCTCTTCGGTAGACATTTTTCAATGTTAGTGTACCTGAACTTTAACGGGTTCATTCAAAAAGGTTTTAATTTTGATTTGAGTGATTCCAAAGTTATTTTATTCAATTGGAAACCTAAATTTTATAATGGAGAAGACAGTTCTCAAAATGAAGCTAAAACGGAGGAGAAACGAAAATGCAAAGTATGAAGGGCAAAATTAGAATTTTTGAAAGTCATTTTCCTATACCTATATATAGGTGACGCCTCACACTCTCCCTCATTTAGCATCAGATTTCTCAGCCCCAAACTAGAAGCAAAACCCTAGGAGAGAGGTGCACAAGTGAGAAAAAAGAAGGAGGAAGAAATCCAAGCTTAAGGTATGTTTTCATGGTGATTTTCCTTGCTTTTCTTCATCCACACCTCCTCTCCTCCCTTCTCTTTAGTTTCCTTTGATTAAAATGAAGTTTATGAATCTGATTCAAGGGAGAAATTCAAGGGAAATTTCGGATTTGAAGAGAGGAGTTTGGAGAAAGCAAGATTCAAGCTAAATTAAGCAAGGAAACAAGGTAAGATTGCATCCTATGGTTGATATCTTCCATCACCCTTCTTCTCCATTTTGCCTAACCTTAGGAGCTATAGGAGGATCTAATTTTCAAGCCCAATCAAGCATGAATCTTAGGTATTTGATGGAGAAGAATAAGAATATGCAAAGAAAATAACAAAATAACCATTAGATTTTAAGATGCAAATTTTAGGGTTTTGTGTGCACCTTCCAAAATTTGATTTTGTGTGATGATTCTTAGGTCTAATTAAGAGTTTAAATAAGTTCTTGAGACCCCTAAGATGCTCCCTACAAGCTTCCTCCTTCAAGAAAATAAAGAAATCTCCAAGGAACCCTAAATCATGCATAATCTCGGCCAAAGCATGTTCTTGTAGTTAGGGAGAGTTTTAAATTTTTCTAAAACTATTCTTGAGTCATATTTGATGAATGAAAATAAGAGGAGGCCTTGGAAAAAAATTAGAACTCATAGAAAGTGATATGGTGCCTTAGATTCCATATTATGACATAAAGAAGTAACATGATGTTAGGCTCTTTGCTTTAATAGTGTGATGACTCCAAGAGACTTAAAAGGAGTCAAGAATCATATTTGAAAGGAAAGAATAGAGCCTAAAATTTATTTGAGGGGTATTGCTTCATTAGGTGCAATTATGGACCATAATGGAACTTATAAAGCAATCTAGTATCTAAGCAAGTTGTATGGCCTTAGAGATTGTTTCATGAACCTAATTGGCTCCTATAAATTGTATCTAGGCCAAGAGAAACTATCTCCACAAGTTGTGGGTCTGTGACAGAAAGAGGAGGCTTGAATTTCAAGAGAAAAGTGTGTAATTGTGTGCAATGTAGCTCTCTCCACCTTCTCTCATGCATAGATGTGTGTTTAACTTGTCTTAAAATGTGTGTATGTATATTTTCAGGCCATGAAAAGTATGCTAGCATGACTTTATATGCCATAATTCATGATGGCATAATACGTTTTCAAATGAATACATGATGTTTGTTTAAGTTTCCTTGACTGTGGAGAGGCCAAGAACTCTTGACCATGATGAGGATGAGTCAAGAACTCTTAAAATTGGTTGAGACAAAGTAAAGAGTCTCCCAAAAGCAAAGTGGGCTCCCAAGAGTATGGTCGAATCTAAAGTTCTTAAAGAATGGGTGAGGTAAGTCCAAAATTCATATGAAAAAGTGTGAGGCCAATCCAAACACTTGGTGAGCTCTTGAATGACTTGCATAACTTGTTCACATGCTAAGTTTGCTTCTTGAATATTCATGACTTCCATTTTATCCATGCATGTATTTTTAAGGCTTGCTTTGCATATATTATGTATGATTGAATGGGAAATGAGCTATTGGGATTCTTTGAATCTCATTCCCTCTTCTCCAATGATCTAATATGCTAGGTGGACCAAGTGGCTATGGTAATGGGAGCCAACAACATTGAAGAAAGGAGATTGATAATCAAATGCTTAAGTTTTGCCACTTTAAGACCATAATTGTGGTCATGGAGGTGTGTATTAAGTTTTGATGAGGTTGAATTCTTGAAATTCAAGGAGGAAGTTATCATTAGTTGGATTTCTAAGTGTGAAGGGTTCTTCTTGCTAGATAGGACACCTAAGAAAAATAAGGTAGTGTTAGCTAGTTTGGCAATGGATGAGAAATCTTACAAGTGGTTTCAACACTTTAAGAAGAGTGTGTAAAGTTAACTCACATGGGAGATATTTATAGGCATTATAAAAATCCATTTTGGCCCATTATATGATGACCTTATGAAAAAGTTGATCCAATTAAAATAAGAAAGGCCTCTATATGAATTTCAGAGTAGGTTTGATAATCTCATTTGCAAAGTGGAGTTGCTAGAAACATAAAAATTAAGTTGTTTTTTGGGTGTAGGGACTAGGGAGTATGGAAAGATAGGATCTCTCAAGTAGCCAAGAGCCATCTAGCTAGAGAAGTTACTTCTAAAGGTATTTTGGGTAAGCCTATTATGAGGTTTCAATAGAAATTGACCCCTGAAGAAATTGAAGAATATAAGACCAAGAACGTATGTTATTTATGTCATGAGAAATTTACACCAAGTCATGATTGTCATAAGAGGAAACACATGCCGATTTACTTGATGGAGGTTGAAGGTGAATCAAGCTAGCATGAGGAAGATGCTAGCCTGGAAAAAGGGGAACTACCTCTTATTCTAATGAATGGTCAAGTTAATCTTATTATCTCTTTGAATGCCTTTTCAGGAATTGTTACTTATTCTACTATGAGGATCCTTGGTAGATGTAATAAGAAACTGCTACATATCCTTATTGATTCAAGAAGTACTCATAATTTTTTGGATGAGAAAATTGCTAATGAAGGGATAGGGAATATGAAAACAACCAAGGATGTGACTATTACAGTAGCATATAGGAAAAAACTAAAAGGTATGCAATGTTATGAGGGGTTAAAGTGGATGTCACAAGGTATTAAGTTTATAGCAAATGTCATTATCTTTCCTTTAGTAGGGTCTGACATTGTGCAAGGGATATAATGGATGAAGGAACTGGACCTCATTCAACTAGATTGTAAAAGTTGATAATGGAGTTTAATTAGGGTGGACAAAGAGTTCAGTTAATGGGAATGAATGATGGCTGTAGTAAGGTGATCAATGAAGATAAACTACTTAAAATCATGGCAACTCAACCTTAGGCTTATATGATGCAGTTAATCTCTTGTTGCAATAATTTAATTTGTTGCTCATTATTTGCTCTACAAATTGATAGTGTACTTGCAAAGGTAACTGAGCTTATTAATGAATTTTTTGATATCTTTGAAGAACCTAAGGGGTTGCCTCTTAAAAAAGGGATACATGACCACAAAATAGTCTTTAAAGAGGGTGCTAATCTAGTTAGCTTAAGGCCATATCGGTACCTTATCATTCAGAAAGAAGTTATAAATAGGCTGGTGTAAGAGATACTTGATTCAGGCATCATCCAACACAATAACAACCTTTTTATTTCACCCGTGGTATTAGTCAAGAAGAAAGATGGAAGTTGGTGCATGTATATTGGTTATAGAGCCTTGAACAAAATTACTATAAGAAATAGTTTTCTTATTCCCTTTATTGAAGACTTACTAAATGAACTTGGCAAGGCTAAAGCCTTTACTAAACTAGGCTTAGGGGTAGGGTACTACCAAATTAGGATAAGAAAGGAAGATATTTACAAAACAGCTTTCCAAACTCACTTAAGGCATTATGAATGTTTAGTCATGCCTTTTGGATTGACAAATGCTCTTTCTACCTTCCAAGGTGTTATGAATGCCATTTTTTGTCAATTGTTGAAAAAGTATGTTTTGATTTTCTTTAATGATATCCTTAGCTATAATATGGATATGGCTACTCATATGCTACATTTGAAGACTATTTTTAGCTTTTTTCCATCCCATCAATTCTATGTCAAGCCAAGTAAGGGTGCCTTTGCCACAAGAAGAATTGAGTATCTTAGGCATATTATCACACCTAAAGGCATTTCAATAGATCCTAATAAGATTAAGGCAATTACAAAGTGACCTACACCAGCAAATGTCAAGGATCTAAAAGGATTCCAAGGTTTTCTAAATTATTATAGATGATTTATTAAAAGAGAAAAAACTATGGCATAATGGCTTAACTTATGATAGAGTTGCTTAAGAAAGATGGTTTTACCTAAAAAACCAAAGTAGAAGATACTTTTAAAAAGCTTATACAAGCTTTAACAAAGGCTCTAGTATTGATTCTTCCTAATATGAAGTAGCCTTTTCTTCTTGAGACTGATGCTTCCAATATTGGCATTGGTGCAGTACTCATACAAAATTCTCACCTAGTGGCTTATGTTAGCAAGGTTTTATCTCTTATAAATTGGTTGTTATCTATTTATAATCATGAGCTACTTGCAACTGTTTATGCAGTAGGCAAATGGCATCAATATTTAAGTATAAAGCCATTCATAATCTTAACTAATCAAACAAGTCTTAAACATCTTCTAGAGCAAAGGCTATCTACCCCTTCTTAATATAGCTCGATTACTAAACTCATAGGTTTAACTTATGAAATTCATTACAAGTAAAGCAAAGAAAACCTGGTAGTTGATGCCTTATCTCGAGCTAATAATGAGGAATTATTGTAGTTAAGCCTATGTTCTGTTCAATCATAATGGCATTTTGATTCTGACTTGTAGAAGATCATTTCTGACCTTATTCATGATGCTCAAACTCATCCCAAGTACCAGTGGCATAATGAATTACTAACTTAAAAAAGTTAAAATAGTGATTGGAAACTTATAAATTGCCTTACAACACATTATTTTGTCATGGCTGCATTCATCCTTGCAAGGAGATCATTCGGGAATCAAGACTACCCTGAAAAACATTAAGTCTCTTTTTTATTAGAAGGGATGATACATGATATGAAAACCCTTTTAGCCAATTGTGAAGCATGTCTAAGGTGCAAGTGTGAAAACGTAGCCTATCTAGGACTACTACAACCCCTACCAATTCCTAATAGGGTTTGACAAAGACTAGCTATGGACTTTATTGAGAAATTACCAAAATCTGATGGGAAAGATGCTATTTTGGTGGTGGCTAATTGATTAAGCAAATATGCTCATCTCCTAGCTATAACGTATCCTATTTCAGCTAGCAACTTAGCCCAGCTTTTCTTAGACAATGTGTATAAATTGCATGGTGCCCCTACTAATATTCTCAGTGATTGTGATCCATTGTTCACAAGCCAGTTTTGGCAAGAGTTTCTCAAACCATTTGGGGTGACTTAACACCTCTCCACTACTTAGCATCCCCAATCTGATGGTCAAAAGTGAAGTGTTGAATAGTTATCTAGAACATTACCTCTATAGATTTATTTAGCAATCACCAAAGGATTGGGCAAAGTGGTTACCCTTGGCTGAATGGTGGCATAACATCACCTATCACACTACCATTGGCCATACTCCTTCTAAAATAATGTATGGCCAAGCCCCAGCACTACAATTACCTTAGTTGCCCTATGAATCCTTGATGGATGTGATTGATACAAGTTTTACAAAAAGAGAAGTTATGATGATTAAGTTGAAATAGAATTTGCAATTGGCTATTAATTGAATTAAACAACAAGCTGATAGGGGTCACTTTGAAAGGTCCTTTGAAGAAGGTGACTAGGTCTTTTTGAAATTGTAACCTTAATGACAAGTCTCTATTGAACGAAGAATTGCTAAGAAGCTTTTTCCAAGGTACTATGGCCTTTTTCCAATTATTGCTAAAGTGGTGACAGTTATTTATACATTGAGATTATCCCTTACTTCACAGATTCATCTCGTTTTCCATGTGTCACTACTTAAAAAATGTACTAATATGAATATATCAACCCATTAGTTGCTAGCTGAATAGGGCATTGTCATTGATGTTTATGAACTAGAATCTATGTTGGAAAGGCATAATGTCACAACAGAATAATGACTCAAGTTTTAATGCATCGAAAATAAGGGTCTCTTAATAAAGCAACTTGGGAGATGTGGTAGGATATTCAAAAGATGTATCCTAATTTTGCTCGCAATTTGCACCATTAGGGACAAGGGTAATAACGAAGGGGGTGGTCGATATGTCCTTTTAATAAAAAATAGGGTTGGTTATGTCTTTATATATATATATATATGTATATATATTAATTGTAACTATGATCTGTTAGTCGTTGGCAAAGGCATATATGGTGTGCTTGTTTGATGGCTGAGGCATGCATAATGTGATACTAATTTTTCCCTCTAATCTTTATTTTCCTCTCTTCTTTCTTCTTTCTTCCCCTTCTCTTTTACTGTTCTATCTTAATTTTTCCTTCATTTCACTTGTAGGTACATCAAAGTTTAAAAGTTGAAATAGCATAAATTGAACTTGTTCAACAACTACACAAATTGAAAACTTTAAAAGGAAAAGAGAATTATGAATTTAATCTCAAACTAATCTTACATCCAAAATTTATTATATATTTATGCTCCTTTATAACAATACCCACCATATCTATACCTCTTCACATTCTTCCTATCCCAGAATCTGAAAAATGTTAAATTGCTTTGCAAAACCACACCCATATATTATTTCAACAAATTTTTAGTTTATTTTCTAACTATCCCTCAATACCTAGTTAAAAAAATTGATCTCTAACCTTGATATCCTACAAAGATGATCACATGAGGAGTAGAATCAAAAAATTGTTGGGTCTAGTTCAATATGAGTAACAATTTAGGACGACATCATCTTGTTGGTGTTCACCAATGACATTAGATCGAAGTCAAGCCACTATTTTACCTGGTGTTCATCATAAATGTTTAAAGAGAGGCTCTTGGTATAAGTTTTGGTATGAAACTTACATACAGTGAGATATAGCTAATCAAATATTTAATTATATGTGAGTGACATCCAGATGTGGTCTCTAATATAAAGTTAATAGTGTCAACCAAACAATGGAATTTTTTTCTTTTAAATAATCTCAGAGAGAGCTGAAAATGTCCTTATTTGATATGTACTTTTCATAGTTTTTCTTGGGGGCTTATGAAATATTTTTAATGCTTCTCTTTTACACTTGTTTTGATAGCATTATGTGTTTTATGAAGTTCAAGTGTAATTAGGTGGATTTATTTGTAAAACTCCTAAACTTAGTTCTTATGAATTTTAGTTGTGTTATTTGTTAAGTTAAGACTTTAATCCCTAAGTTATTTAGTTAGTTTTCAATTGATAAATCAAGTTTTAATTAGTTCACTCTTGTAGGAATGTCTAGTTAAGTTTAGTTAATTTGTAGCTTATTTGTTAATCTTACTTTGTTATGTCTTGGTTTATGCTTGTATATAGTTTCTATTATGTTTTGTGTCTTTGTAGGTCATTTTGCAATAAACCAAGAGTTGTGGGGCTTAACATTGATAGCTGAAAAGTTTGGGACCATAGTTTGTGACTTTTTTCAATTGGAAAGCTAAAAAGGAAGGCTAAGCCGTGACCAAGGTTTATGAAGGTACAATTTGGTGTAGCATTTTTATGATATAAACATCCAGGGAACATGGTGCCATGGCCTAACATGAGGCTCAGCCTCAATGCCATGTCATCTTATGCCAATATATAGTTGAATTTAGAGGGAAGTGAAAGCTTTTAAAAGTTTTTCTAATTTTTACACTCTTGGATAGGAAAGAGCACCTAAGAGACCCTAGGAGGCTTAAAGATTTCAAGGTTTCAAGCCTCTTTATGGTGAGAGAATGGGGATTATGTGCTTAACTTTTCTATCTTATTTGGTAATCCATCCAAGATTCATAATGTTGGATTAAATCCTTGTTCTCATCTCTTTTCCTTAGTTAGGTTTTTTTTTTCTATTTATCTTTAATTAGTTTAGGAATTGTGTAATTAGATTAGGAATTATGTAGTTAGGTTTTTCAATTGTATGTTAAACTCCCGATGATGATGTAATTAATCTCTTGATTAGAGCAAAGGAGTGTTTACAAGTTCCCGATGCTTTGTATGAACTTTGATCTTGATATTCAATGAATTGATTGAATCTTTAGATTTGGTCATAGTAATTAGTGAAGTTAATTGATTAATTTCATAAACTAAAGTTGTGCAATTGTGTCTTACAAATGTATTGATTTATTTGGATGCTAGATTTGACAAAGCAAACTAATGATTTGTAGACAATCTTGGTCATTAAGTGTTTGATAATATGTGGCTTAAAGAAATTAATGCGTCGTTACATCTATTTGGAGCTAAATCACTATAACTAACCTAGAATTCACTAAACCTAATGCTTTTATTAAATAATGAAAATTAGGCTAATATGTTCAAAGACTCTAGCCTAAGTTAAAAGATAGAAAGATTATTGCATTTGTTCGGAGCATCAATTGGTTAGGAAATTGCCAATCTAAGTCTATTAAGAAGTCCACATTGAGTCATGAACATCTAGGGGACAAAATTTGTAATTCTATCTTTTGAGTCTAGGAGTTGAGTCTTAAGCCATGCATTCTTATATATTAGATTAGTACAGCTTAATCTTAACTATGTGATTCATAGTAACTAAGGTAACTTATGATATTAGATGTACATAATTAGCTAACCAATTAGGGCTAACAACTTGAATAATTTCCTTAGGATACTGTACCTTCCCTGTAACTAGAATCACATTCCGTGTGGGATCAATACTTGAACTTATATCTATTTTATTACTTAAATGACTAGCGCGCTTGCTAGCCTATAATACAAATTAGTCTGCATCAAGAACAAATTTGAGTTCCATGTTATTTGTTGATTATGTGTTAGTGAATTTTGTAGATTTTTGTTATACGATCTGAGGTGAGAAACCTTTGGGCCACCAATATTTAAGCTTAATCTCTGTTCAAACTTAAGTGATGTCATTTCTACAAGTCTTAATTTCTAGAGAGAGAAAGATAGACTATGAGTAAGAAAAGAAAATAAGAGAAGATAGAAGAAGAATGCTTTGGATGCCCATTAGCAAAAATAAATATCACATAAGTATAAAAAATTTCGGTCATCATGCCACATCACACTTATTGGCAAGAGGGTAATGAAATTAGGATTTGGAATTTAATTAGAACAGTTTCGAAATTTATGAATTTATTTAAAATAAAAAATACCCTTGAGACCAAAATAAGTTTTCATAATAAATAAAAATAAATTATTTTTCAACCCAGATTCCATGGATAAGGTAGGCCTATCGAACATGATTTAAAAATGAATTTTTTTTCCAAAAAAGAGAAAAATATTGAATGAATAAATTCAATAACTTAAAAAAAATATTATTCAGAAATATCTTTTGAATAGTAAACTCATGCATTAAATTTTGATGACTGGATCCATAACTGAAAAAAATGTTTGTACGTAATTATTGCAAAAGAAATGAAATAAAAGATATAATAATATATTAGTTATATTAAATAATCTTTTTATAAATTTTTTCTTAATAACGATTCATTCTATGAATCCCTTACTAGATAAAGGAGGAATTTTCAAGAAATTATTGTGTAAAATTTTTTTCAAAAATATTTGTATTAAATAGACTGAATAAAAAATAAAAATTTAACCCTAGTCCATATTAATTTTATTTCTATATTTAAATAAATCCTAATTTCATATGAGTATACATGCGTGTCCATATATATATATATATATATATATATCCTCTTTGCATTTTCTATCAAGATCTAACAATAGGTATTGTTCAGGACTTTCATTCCACTTCTAAGAATGCTAAAATGTGATTAAAAGCGAATAATTGATGTTATATATATAGATAGGCATAAAAATAAAGAAAGAAGGATATAATTAACTGGTTTAGCAAATCAGATTCTTCTCGAGCAAGACAAAACCTTAAATATAAATTGATTGTTTGGAAATGGTTTCATACAGCTAATGCAGCAGAGACATTTGTGATACTGTAACCTCCGTCTACTACAAGGTTTAGCCCGCTCACATACTTTGATTCATTGCTGGCCAAGAACATAGCTAGTTCTGCCACATCTTCTCCTCTTAAAACTACTGCCTGCAAATTCCCTGCCTTCAAATACAGCCTCCCCACGTCCTCCTTCTCCATCCTCATTCCATTCACCATCATTGGTGTAGCCACTCCAAATGGTGAGATGCAATTTGTAGCATCCTATTCAAAATCATATTTAATTAAATTTAATTAACTAAATTGAAATCTATTAAATTAATCTTAGGCCCTAATATGAAAATTTAGATATTTATGAATTTTAAAAAGGAAACTAAAATTTATTGAACACGGAATTTAACTGCAATTTTTAGAATTTATATGAAATTAAAACTAATTTATTAAATTATAATGAACTAAGAAATAAATACTTATAAAATAAAAATTTAAGAAATTCCTAAACTATTAAGGCTCTAAAAATGTAAGCAAAATATTTGGAAAATGAAAATATTGAGGTGAAATTTAAGGAGTTAAAATATAATTAGTAAAAGTTTAAGGTTTAAAAATATAATTTTAGCTATGGAAAGCACAACTTTAGTTGGGCCAAATTATAATTATTCCTAAGACTCAAAACGTCATCTTCCTCATGTAAAAGTGGCAGAGGCATGAATGCAAAGATATACCAAACATTTTGGAATACATTGTTCAATGATTAACAATCACTTTTACACCATATATCAAATTAATTGGATCAAGCTTGATTTGCTATTGAAGTAACAGCCTTTATATCTTTTTAAAGACCAAACGAGAAGGGAGAGAAGAGGATTCAAGAAGCATTGCCTTTCAATCCTCCTTTATATATATGATCCTTGGCCTTTTGTAGCAACTCACCCCCCTTCCAAAACTCTGTCACCTTGCAAATTGAGAGGGAGAGAGAATGTGGAAAGCTTAAGACTAGAAGTTAGAATGAGATAGAAGAGTTGTAACAAGGAATCAATAGAAGAAGAAGAACAATTACAATTGAACCCATTGGTAAGACAATCTCTTGTCTTGCTGAGAATTTGCATGGACTGATTTATATTTTCCATCTTTCTTTTCATCTTCTTCATCCACTTCTTCATCTCTCATGCTTTAAATGGAAGTAGATAAATTTAAAAGATGATCTATGTCATACCTAGGTTTATTTACATGTATTCATATCAATTATAAGCTTTAGCAACTACTTTAACTATCGTTACAATACCTTTAGCAGCGGATTTTGGTCCGTTTACTTACCAATTGAGGCTATAGGGGTTAAAATTTGATTTTCTCTTCTTCTTTACTCATAATCATCATAACAAATTTTTTTCGGTACACTAGTTCATAAGATATACACCAACTGCCCAAGGAAGTTAAGTACTGTGAAATTGCCTCATTTGCCATATTATGTACCAAATTTTAAAAATTCATAACTTGGGCTACATAATTTTGATTTATGCAAACTTAGTGGCTACAAAAAACTTATAATGTGAACTTTATACTGTAAAAATTTCAAGTGGCAATTAATTCATTTGACTCCTCAAAAACACAAAAAATAGAATTCACTCCAATGAACAATACAATGCCAAATCTGCATAATTTTTCAAACTTCAAAAATTCATAGAATATTTTGTAAAACTCTAAAAATTCCCATTCTTTGCTTGTTAGAAATCTTTATAAAATCTCTAATTGCATGCTAAATTTTAGCCCTAAACTCCATCATTTGGCTTTTCAAGGGTAGAAGTGTAACTTATGACTCATTTAAACCAAAATTTGATTCCAATGTGGTCCAATTAGCCTTTAATATGCAATCTCTTCCCTTGAGCAAATTTCAATCATTCCAAGCATCATTTCTATAAGATCTAATGCATGGAAATGGACTTTCATCAAAATATGATCATCTAACACCCAAGTTTAACTATAAACCAAATAGCTTCTTATACACAAATTCAAGTATCAATACACCAATCATACATCAAAATGGCATATATTCATGTATTCAAGCTTTTGCACATATTCCTATCACATAATCTTGACATTTCCACAAGATTCATCATATACACATATGCTTACTATCCATTCATGCATGTATATCTTTATGGCTTCTAATATAGACAACATATACACATGGTTGCATTTTACATCAAAATGATATATATATATATATATATTAACATGCTCAAACTCATACACAATTAACATCACATATTCCTGTCATATGTGAAATATAATATTGCTAACATATCATATACATTCTCAACTATATAATTACAATTAAGGCTTCAAGTACACGAGTTCTAATATCTATTGCTTCTCATTTTCTTTCTCCTTGCTCAAAAATCCTAAAATGGTTAGTGTGAGAGACATGGTGAGATTCTAGAGAGAATCTTAATAGTTAATCTCAACCAAATCAATGCATATATGAATACCATGAGGAAATACAATACATGTAGTGCAAGCATGTAATTCTCATGCATCATGAAATTTGTAACACCATAATGTCTTAACCTCAATTAATCTCCTTCTTGGCTCGATTCCATATGATTTCCAAAGAACAAGTGCAAACCGTGGCATTTTCATGCTATAAAACGGTGTTTAAACGCTCATATTTTGTCCCGTGGGTCCTATGAATCCATCATTCATATTCTCTACTCAAAATCCATTTATATGACTCATACATAACATAAAACAACCTATGAACCACAGATATGAAGCCAAAAACTAAGAAAATGCAATTTCTCACTTGGGCCCAAAAGTCAGATTTTTGGCTCTAACTTTGGAAAATCATAACTAATTATAGAAAATTGGGAATTTAGAAAACCATAGCTTTCTGGAAAGCTCTAGGTGTTAAATTTACGCTAAAAATAATTCCCACCACAATCCCAGCGTTTGGACCATGTTTGACATCGAAAAAGAGACAGAGGTCCAACTGTCCCTGATACTAGTGTAGCTTGCTGTCATGAACTTCAAAAATTCATAACTAAATCCACAAAAATCTAATCTGGACAAACTATACCAATTTGGAAAGCTACAGATGTTAACTAGAGTAAAAAAATAAGTCCACATCAGTTCAGTAGCCTTTAGACCTCGAAAATGGATGGAATAGTAACGAAGGTTAGATGGCTTTCCTGATGCTGATATAAAACTTCAGAAGGTTCGTTTTCTCTCTACAGACCTCCGATTTAGATGCTTCCAGTTGGTATAGGTCACTGTGGTTGTCTAGTTTATGTCTATAAAAGTTCATAATAATTGGACACCATTTGTTTCATGAATGACATGGATTTATTTTTGGACCTTTGGTAATAGTGCATTGACCAAACCATTAAAATTTCCAAACTTCAACAATTCGCCAAATATTCCCTAGACCTCCAAATATTACTCACTTTAGCTTTCCAAGAAGCTCTCCACAAACTCTAGAGACATGCTAAATTTCATATTAAGAAGAGCTCATTTGGTCATACTTTGATGGACCTCACAAATTTGGTAGTTTTGACATCCAAAACGGTTCAAAGTGGGTCCAAATAGCCTCCCACATGTTCTCGCACCTCATGGACAAGTTTTAAAGCATGAACATAGTATATATGAAATGTCTAAGTGGTCCAAATCATCATACATTTTAAACTCACTATGCTGTGGGCAAAAATGCATTATTGCATACAATCCACAAAAGGGGCAAATCCCATTTTTTCATTACTTTGGCTCTCTACATAGTTTATACATCATTTTTCCATACATTTGCACTTACTTCAATATTTACATCTCAAAAATAGTAGGTGCATATTCATTTTAGCATCTCTTTACATCAAAAGAACTAAAATAAATTAACATCTATCTAAACATGCTCTTAGGCTCCTTGGTGTGCACTTGAATCTCCTTGAGTTCCACCTAACATGTTAAGATGGGAGAGGGAAGGGGGTGAGATTCATGGAATCTCAATAGCTCATGCACTTATTCAAGGAAGCAATCAAGGCATATAAACAAGTCAAAACATGCAAATAAACATCTAACCATTCATAATCATACAATACATGATTTACATGCTATGAAAATCACATTAATGCCACGAGTAAGCTTTAGGGACTTTTCGTCTAGCCTCACCCGATTTTAGGGACTTTTGGATGGCCTCACCCTTGGTTTAGGGACTTTTGACATGGCCTCACTCAATTATGAGACTTTTGGCCTTGTCTCACCCATCCTTAGGGACTTTCAGCTCTACCTCACCCATCTCAAGGGACTTTTCGCACTACCTCACATGAGCAATTTTCACAATCCAATACATAAACATATTGGTACCAATGTATCAAGGCAATAACATATGTCATGTCTCGCACAACAAGCATATACACAAGCATACAATGGCTATTACATCTAAGAATGCAACAAGAAAGAGTGGAGAGCTACCTTATAAGTCAACACAAGCCTTCCCTTTCAATTTCCCTTCTCCTTTCTTAGTTTCACACTCACACCTTGATGGAGGTACTTCTCTTGAGCCTAGACACAAAAAAGAGTATGAGATTATTCACAAAGCTAGGGGGTTCTTTATCAAACCCTACAAAGCATATATTTACTAACTGTTCTTCTCTCTCAAGCTCTCAAGTTGGTAGAACCAACATACTTAAGGAAAGCAAAGAAGTTCAAGAGTGGTTTTCCACTTTTCCTCTTCTGACCCATGCCTAAAACCCAACTAATTTAACAACTAAAACCATAGAAAGAGAGGGCAAGGAGAGAAGAACAAGATTCTAAGAAGAAAAGAGAGGGAAATCTCAAGCTTGCTTACCTTTTCTTTGTTCTTCCTTCCTTCTCTTGGTCTCTCTCTCTCTCCACGCCCCTTTTCTCTCCTTTGGTCGAAGCTTAGGTCAGTTAAAAGAGAAAGAATGAATTGGGACATTTTAAGAAGTCAAATTCTTTTTTTTTACACTTTTCCAGACTAACCCTCGCTATAGTGAAAATTAACCTTCGCTACGGTGAGCATGTATCAGTCCCAGACCCCTATTTTCGCTATAGCGCACGCTACGGTGAGTAGCTCCCTGGTTTTTGTATGGGATGCCCGCACTCGCTATAGCTAGAAGCATTCTCGCTATAGCGAATAGGTACATTTGCTATAGCTAGACCATTTCTTGCTATAGCAAACAGGTACATTTGCTATAGCTAGGCCATTTCTTACTATAGCTAGCAGACTTAGAAAAATTTCAGGATTTCAAAAATTTTTAGCTTCCTTTTTTTTTTCTTTTCTTTTTCTGGTTGTTACAAAGTTCAAATGCAACTTTTAGCATGAAAACTCATTTCTCAATTAGCCTTTGCATCTCAACATATTATTTGGCTCAACTCAATTTAACTCAGAGCTAAGGAATGGCTACTATGCTCAATTCCCCACCATAAGGAGCAAGGAGTCAAAAACATATCAAACTCAAACATAAAGTTTATAATGGAAAGCATGGATCAAGAATACATCAAGTAACGACACACAAGCATTTTAACTCATTGAAGCATTCAAATGCATGCAAGATAGGGAGATAGAGCTATCTCATGGAGCTAGGAGCTCAAGCTACCACTAACTCCCGTAAACCTTTTCTTTTCTTTGGTCCCTCACCTCCTCTCTTTTGGTAGCTTGTGTTTGTGCAGCCTCCCTATAGTAATATGCAATGCCACATAATTCATTAGGATTCATTTCAAGTCTTGTTATTAATACTTAACTTTCTTAAAGCCTAATATACAACTTTAAACCATTTAAGCTCCTTAAAAGGCCATTTTTGGATCTCACTTTCTAAGCTCCCCAATCTCATTTGCTATGAGGCATATAACTTTAATGAAACTCATTTGGATTATCACTTATAAGATTACATAAATTTAGGGTGAACTTGCTTCTTTAACCTCTTTAGGTGTCTTAAAAATTTACCTTTCAAAAGAAGGCTTTTAAATTCAATCCAATAGTTCCATTAATGTCTTATGCTTATTTATAGACTTCTTAATACCATAGAACTCATAAAAACACTCCTTAACCACTCGTCTCCCCTTAAGTCGAGACTAGCACCATTATTGGCTTTATCATTTTCTTGCACCAAAGCCTCATTCTAACCTCTTAGATAGCTTCTTAGGCTCATGTAAATCTCATTAGGGGTCTTACATAAAATGTCACACTCATACATGACCATATACTCTAGCTAGGGTTTTCTATGCACTTGAAATGTTCAACTTTCATTATTGGTTTCTATAATTGAAACCAATGCCTTCCCTAGCTTCCATAATTCTCAAAAGAATCTCTAAATTTCATATGACTCAAAAAAAAAAAAAACTCCTTATCCCATCAAATTGGAGAATGGGCAAAAGGTGCACCAAATGAGCATACATGAATTTTTTCAAATTTCTTGCCATTTTCTCTCCATTTTCATACTCTGCCCTAATTCTACATGCCTTATACTATCAAAAGCAAGCAAGAAAATATGTGAGAGATCACTTTTTCTTCACACAAGAAGTAAAGAAGCTTTAAATTTCATAGTATGCTTGTTTCAAACATAATGACACTTACCTCAAATTAAACCTCTCTTTGAGCTTCTTAATTTACACCAATTAATTTTCTTAGAAGAGCTCTTTCCTCCTTAGAAATACTCAACTTCCTCCTATCAAAATTTTAAAACCATAGTATTGAAACTTAGAAGGAGACGATCATCTTTCATAATTAAGAGAAAGGCTAAAAGTGCATAGTTTTACCTTACATATAGCTAGAAATCTTTCTCTCTCTTCCTCCTTCTTTTTCCTCCATTGAAAACATCTTCAAGGTGTTGGAAATTTAGTTTTGGTGGTTCAAAATAGGGCTAGCAAAAATATTTATTAAAAAAGGAAGATATTTTAACTTTTTTCATAATTATAATTTTGCTACTATATTTTGACCTTGTCGTTTAAACTCATTTTAAATCCTTTTTTAGAACTGTATTTTTCATATAAAAATTTGAGCTCTCTACTTTATTACAAGCATTACTTTGAAATTTCTGAGATTTAAAGCCATATTGAATAGTTCAGTCAAAGTTACAATCAACTAACGTCTTAAATCGTACACCGTAATGTTTTTAACCGTTATGATGATTTCTATGGTTTTCAAGACATCTAAAAACCATAGTGAGCTTATCTTTGGGATTTAAAATCCTTTACTTTAAGTTTTCTAAATTTTGTCTAAAATCATGATTTTCCCACTGATACATCAATTTCTCTATTTAGGCATTGTAGCTCCGGTTTCGAGCCATCCAAAGCTTCATAACCTCATCTCTAGATGTTTTGATTAATATTTTGACCTTTAATTGTCCTTAATTCATCTTGGTTTATGATCCTCTCTAATTATCTCATCAATTCTAGTTAAGTTTCAAAAGAACCAAATATTACAATCTATAAATTTCTAGAAGTCTAAAAGTAGGGTTGTCTTTTATTGGTTGAAGTATTGGCTTCTTGATAATGGAAGAATGGATGTATGAATGCTATTTTCTTTATTTTCTTCTTGAAAGTTTTACTATGGTGGATAAACTTCCATATGGGAAGATTTAAGTTGAGAAAGAGTTTGGGAAGGTAAAAATCACTAGGTTGATATAGATTTAACCTATTATAGTTGTTTGAATGTTGATCTAAAGGTTAGGAGAGAATTGGTTGAAGAAATCCCTCAAGAAGATGATGAATAGTACCTTATGTATGAAATAGAGAATTAGTGACCAATTGACTAGTCCAAAGAAAGCAATTGACTATCATACCTCTAACACATAATTGGTAAGTCTATAAGTGACCAATTAACTTTCTTTAAATTAGTCAACTGGACTTTATGTACTAGTCGATTGTTTTGATGATTAATTAATAGGTTAATTGATGCCTGAGAATTCACCGCATTGTGACATACCAATCGGCTAATATATGACCTTTAGTTGATAGATGGGTACAAACCAATTTACTAATTAACTTGAATAGTTGATTAGTTCTCTTGTTTTCTTTTGTAATAGCTAGAATATCTATACATAATAAAATTAAACGATTAATTGCTTACTTATATGATGCCTTTATAAATTCTCTTGGAACCTCAATTGTTAAATCATCTAATTCATAAGCAAGGAGTATGTTGAACCCTATGCATAAAAGACTAAACACAAAATGACACTTGTACATGGACGACCATGGAAATACCCAAAAGCAAAGTTTTAACTCTTATGCATGAATGACTATGCCTTGGACTATTCCTATGCATAGATGATTATATCCATAAAATACCTTGACATAGACTAATATAAGGACTATTGAGACACTGAAGAGATTTTATAGACATGTTAATAGAAAAAAGGGTTCCATCATAATTTATCTAAGCAAAGTCTTAGTTAATGACTTGATTTGTTGGTATGCTTTATCAATGAGTAACTAGTAATGTTTACAACTCTTAAGAAGTATATATGGATGGTTTTACTTTATAGGCTAGTATATTAGACAATTATATTAAAATGAAAGCTATTGTTGATGTTAGTACATTATTTAAAGGTTAGAGTCCCAATATTATATTTTACAAGATGGTCATGAGGGTTAGAGTCTAAAAAAGAAGGTGACATTAGATTGCTTGTATGCTGTAGATCCATACTAAAGGATACCCTAGTTTGCAATCATAATATGTGTAACACCATATTTTCAAGCTTATTTCATGCCATTCATAAGCTTTATATCATCAATTCCACGAGGGCATATGAAAAGGGGATGAAAATAATGGACTTTTTCGCGTTGCGCTATATTTAAAAATTTGCAATCGGTGTCACGTGGACCGTGTGAGCTCATGCTATGCATCCTCATATTTAATTACATAAAAAAAACTCATTTGCATCACAAAAACATGCCTACAACTCATGGAAATTGAAATGGATCATGGAAAATGAGAGTTCATTCTCGGCCAGAATGGCCTTTTTTCTGGGCAAATTTTGGAAAATCATAACTAAATCTAGAAAACTTGAAATCATGCAATCTTAGACATTCTAGAAATCTTAAGATGTCTACTTCTCATTAAAAATACGTTTGGATCATAAAATTCATCATAGAGGATGTTTGACATCCAAAATGGTCTAGAGGTCTGACTAAATTCTAGAGCTGTCACAAAATTCTGCAGAAAACTTTGAAAATGTCCAATTAATTCCGAAAAAAATCCAATCTATGAAAATGATACTAATATGGAAAGATGTAGATATTAAATAGAGAGAAAAAATATCTCTAGAATAGTTCATCAAGCCCAAACTCTGAAATGCAATGGAACAGTACTTCTGGTTGAGCAAATTCACTGATACTAGACAGAAATTTTAAAAATTCATATCTTCCTCTCTAGACCTCCAAATGAGGTGCTTCTAGTTGGCACAAGTCTTTGTGATTTCCTAGTTTCTTTGTATAAAATTTCATAACAATTGGACATCATTTGAGCCTCGTGGGATAGAAAATAATTTCGGACCAAATGAATAGTGTAGTAGACCAAAACCATAACTTTTGCCAACTTTGAAAAATCATCAAATATTCTGTAGACCTCCAAAAATTATGATCTTCAACTTCCCAGAAAGCTCTCAATGAGATCTAATTACATGCCAAATTTTATATCAAGACTAACTCATTTAGCTAAAAAGTGACATAGGGTTCCATAATGGTAAATTTTAGCTCCATATAGGGTACTAAAATTGCCAAATGAATTCTCTTGGTTTTGGCACCTTTTGGGCAAGTCTAAAAGCACATTTAAGACTTGGGTGAGCTGCCCAAATGGTCCCAAACCTCATGTCTCTCATTTTGGCTATTCAACCCACACTTATGCATATTTCCATCAAACTTCCATATTGCACACTTTAGCATTACATATTCAAAATAAGTGCTAGAGGTCATATATCATTTTCATATATCTAAACATCACATAATAGTATATTTACATATGTCTCAAGGTTCATGGTACATATACAATATCATATACATCATGAACTATCATTATAGTTCCAAAATGGATAAAACAAGGCATAAGGTTGGCAAGCTCTCTTCTTTATTGTTGTTAGTTCCCTTCACCATAATTACTTGGTCCACCTAGCATGTTAGATCATTGGAGAGGAAGGGATGAGATTCAAGGAATCCCAATAGCTCATCTCCCATCAATCATATATAATATGTGCAAAGCAAGCTTTACAAATGCATGCATGAAGAAAATAGAAGTCATGGACATTTTAAAAGCAAACTTAGCATGTGAATCAATCATACAAGACATTCAAGAGCTCACCAAGTGTTTGGATTGGCCTCACACTTCTCCTCATGAATTTTGAACTTGCCTCAACCATTCTTTGAGCACTTTGGACTCAACCATACTCTTGGGAGCCTACTTTGCTTTTGGGAGACTCTTTACTTTGTCTCAACCAAGCTCAAGGGTTCTTGACCCATCCTCACCAAAGGGAAGAGCTTTTGGCCTCTCCACACTCAAGCAAACTCATACAAACATCATGTGCTCATTTGGAAACATAACATTGCATCAAGAATCATAGTATATAAAGGCATGCTAGCATACTTTTCATAGCTTGAAAATACACATACACAATTCTAAAACAAGCTAAACACACATCCATGCATGAAAGAAGGTAGAGAGAGCTACTTTATATACAAACACACACTTTTCCTTTAGGATTCAAGCCTCCTCTTTCGGCCACACACCTACAAATTGGTGGTTATGGTTTCTCTTGGCCTAAATACAATTTATGGGAGCTAATTAGGTTCATGAAACAAGCTCTAAGGCCATACAACTTGCTTAGATACTAGATTGCTTTATAGGTTTCATTATGGTTCACAAATGCACCTAATAAAGTAACACCCCTCAAATAATTTCTAGGCTCCATTCTTTCCTTTCAAATATGATTCTTGACTCCTTTTAAGCCTTTTAGAGTCATCCCGCAATTAAAACAAAGAGCCTAACATCATGTTACTTCTTTAGGTCATAATATGGAACCTAAGGCATCAAATCACTTTCTATGAGTTCTAAATTTTTTCTAAGGCCCCTCATTTTCATTCATCAAATATGATTCAAGAATGACCTTAGAAAAATTTACAACTCTCCCTAGCTAGGAGAACCCATCTAGGCCGAGGCTATGAAGCATATTGGGTTCCATAGAGCTTTATTTGTTTTCTCAAGGGAAGAAGCATATGGGGAGCATCTTAGGGATCTTGGGAGCCCATTTAAACTCTTACTTAGGTCTAGGAATCATCATATAAAATCAGATTTTACAAGGTGCAATTGAAACTCTAGAACTTGCATCTTGAAATCTAATAGTTTTTTGTTAATTCCCTTTGTATATTCTTAATCTCCACACCCTTTTCCTTAGATTCATGCTTGGTTCTACCTAAAAATCATCTCCTCCTAGGGTTTACTCAAGTAGGGCAAAATGGTGGGGAAAGGAACCAAAGATGACAACCATAGGAAGAGAAATTACCTTGTTTTCTTACTTTTTCTCACTTGAATCTTGTGTTCTTTGAGCTCCTCTCTTCAAATCCAAATTTTTCCCTTAATATCTCCCTTAAAATAGATTTATAAACTTCATTATAACCATAGGAAAGAAAGGGGAATGGAGAAGGAGAGGTTTGGAAAGGAGAAAGCATGAAAAACTATGAAATTCCTTACCTTTTCCTTACTTTTTCTCCTCCTTTCTTCTCCTCCATGGTGTGCCTAAGAGAGCTAGTGTTTTTTCTAGTTTTTGGGTAGAATGGGTCGTGCAAATGGAGGGGAGAAGAAATAAGAAACTTAAAGTGTGTTCAAGAAGCTTCCACTTTCTCAAAAGTTTCAATTTTACCCTTCATTTTTGGCATTTTCGTTTCTCCTTCATTTTAGCTCCTTTTTTAGAACCATCTTTTCCATTATAAAATTAGGTTCCCAATTAAATAAAATGACTTTGGAATCACTCAAATTAGAGCTAAAAACTTCCCGAACGAATCAGTTAAAGTTCAGGTTAATTGACGTTAGAAAACGTCCACCCTAGGGGTTTTAACTATCCTGGGACTTTTCATGGTTTTCAGGGCCTTTAAGAACCCCGAAGAACTCAAAACTTTTATTTAAAAAGCCCTCTTGTATGAATTCCAAAATTTGCTCAAAATTACAAAAATACCATTATGTTTCGTAAGCTTTTTGTAAGAAATCGTTTCTTCATTCTAGCTTTATTTTTCTTTCCATCTAAGCTTGAGATTCTCATTTTTAGGAGTCTAGAATGTGTCTTAAATTTTTCAAGACCTTAACTACATCATTTATGGGGACTTTCTTTTATATCTGGTAAGTTTCGTTCATTAACGGGGAAATTGTACGTTATGTTTCTCACTTTTTTTTCGTTTTCAAAAAACCAGATATTACAATATGAATGGCTATTAGTACTGATTGTACTAACAATTAGTTTCTTATTCATTCGATGCCTTTATCAATTCTCTTAGAACCTAAACTGTTAAAGTATTCATTAAATGATCTAATTCCAAAGAAGGGATTACATTGGATACAATGTAAAGAAGAGTAAACATAGAATAATATCTATACATAGATGATCATGTTGACCAAAGTTTTAATTCCTATGCATGGATGATTATACCTCAGATTATTCCCATGCATAGATGACCATATCTGTAAAATACCTTGACATGGACCAATATTTAGACTCTTGAGACACTGAAGAGATTTCAAAGACATTTTAATAGGAAAAAAAGGTTCTATTAGAATTTATTTAAACATAGTTAATGACTTGATTTGTTGATATTCTTTATATATGATAACTAGTTTTGTTTATACCTCTTAAGAATTATATGCAAATGATTTTACTTTATGGGTAGATATATTAGGAAGTTATATTAAAATAAAAGTTGTTGCTAATGTTATCATATTATTTAAGGGTTAGAGTCCTTTGCTTTTAGTATTATATTTTACAAGATGATCATGAGGGTTAGGTGCCCTCAGAGGTTAGAGTCTTATAAAGTAGTTGATCTTGGATTACTTATATGATGTGGATATAGTAAGAGACCCCTTAGTTTACAATCATGATATTAATGGCTATTAATATTTATTGTACAAATAATATTTTAGATATGCAGGAATAATGAAGGTGATTATCCAATCTTAAAATACTGAAAACCTAAGTTTCTCATTAGATAGTATAGGATTTCCAATGTGACATCTTTAAATTTGAAAACCTAGGTCAATGTTAAGTAGTATAGGATACTTGATACTATACCTAAAAAACTTTTTCTATTTCTTAACTAGTACTTTTTGATGTAATTAAGTACAATTTCTCAAGGAAATTGCCTAATTTTTTGCCATTATGTCTATAAGTTGTAATTTTTATGCAGAATACTACTTGCTGAATAGGTTATCTGATTTTAGATATGCACTACTAAATTAATGCTTATTTGTTATCATTTGTTTTGTTGATTTTTCAAATAGACAAGGGATAAGAATGAAAAATGTTTTCTACACATGTGGCAGCTAAAACAATATTTGTTTTCATAACTTTATTATGTCTTACTAAGAATTATTGAATTCTCTTTTTTTAAGATAATGTGTTCAAATAATAAAGATGTCAATGACACAATATATAATGGAAATTGAATGGATTTACAAAGATATATTGTGAGTAAGCAGGGATATGTGATACTAAACATGAAATCAATGACTATCGTAAAGAACTCCCAATAGATTCCCTCTTCTTCTTTGACTCTATTAGTGACTTAATGTTGTAGGGACAAATATAGGAACTGAGTAAGGTTGGTTGACTTCATGGAGCATGATGTTTATATGTAAATGTAAATATTAGCTCTATGATTAATAATGTTTGGCTTTAAGATTGTTTTATACAAACTTACCATCATAGCTAACCAATGTGACGCTCTAATGAAACACTATAAATATATATGAGATAGTAGAAAGTATTAGTTATAATCTTATGAAGTTGGGTGTGATCTCTTTAAGTTTATGATGCAATATTTATAAACTGTATTCCGCTATGCCTAACATCCGATAAAATTGGTTAAAATAAGTAAAGGATAATTTACTTTAATTACCAAGTTTTACAAGTTGTTTGGTTGGTTTTAAGTTAAGAAATCAAGTCTTATTTTATTCTTGTAGTTAGGAATAATTAAGAATAGTTAATTCATAGTTTAATTGTTAGTCTTTCTTTGTTTTGTCTTAGTTTATGTCTTTGTTCAATTTTTTATTATGTTTTATGTTTAAATAGGTAATTGTACAATAAACCAAGAGTTATAGGGCTTAGATATGATTCCTAAACAATTTTGGAATTTTTATCAAAGGGCTAAAAAGGAGGTTGAGCTACAACCAAGAGTTAATGGGCTGCTAACATTTAAAGCCAAGTCTTGGTACAAAAACCAACAAGTTTGGCATTAAAACAAGCTAATATAGCTAGACATGGCACCAGGCCATAAGCAAATCTATATAAATTCAAATTTGGAGGGAATTTAAGGCTTTTGAAGATTTATGAATTTGTGAACTCTTGGAGACTTATGGAGAGGAAGGAGTCATCTAAGAAGACTTTTGAAGACTTGAAGAATCAAGGTTCCAAGACTCTTTTCATGGTGAGAGAATGAAGATCTTAAACATAATTTCCACATCTACTTTAGTAAATCATTCAAGATCCATATCTTAGATGAGATCTTTATTCTCATCTTCTTCATAGATCTAGGTTTTTATATTTGTATATGAACTTTCTTGATTTAATTTAGGATTTGTGAATTAGGTTTAATTTGTGATTTATGTAACACCCCAAAATTTATTAAAGTATTAACCATGGATTTAGGTTAATTAAGAATAATTAATATAGAATGATTGGGTAAGTTAAGTGAATGAAAATTTTAGAGAGATAAATTATTAATATGAGTTGGGGATTTAATTAAGTTAAAAACCCCATCTAAGCCCAAATTAAATTAAGTAGGCTACGGTTAGGAACTAATGGAGGCTCAATAATTTTAGGTGCAGACCTAACCATTTATTATAAGACTTGGCCCAGCCCAATTCAGTTTAATGAATTAGAGACCTAAGACCTAACTCACATAAGCCCTTATAATTGGCTCAATATCCCTTATGTAGATCTCAAGTAAGTGGGCTCTTGAAAACTTGACCAAACCTAACTAAAATTTTGAATTGTTGAAGTTGGTCTAACAAATTACAACTTCAGCCTAACAACTAGTGGGAGCTTAATAGGTTCTTGGGCTGATGGGTTAACCCATAACCCATTTAGAACCCAACTTAAAACCTTAAAAGCCCAATTTAGCCACCCTATTCTACAAAAACACAAAAAACAAAAGGGAAATTCGGAGGTCCAAAAGGGAGGCTAGGGTTTTTGACATATTTCCACCATTTCCAACTTTTAGAGCAAGATTCAGCTATGGTAATAGTTGTATAACTCAATCCCTTTCTCTTTTTTTTCATTTTGGCCTGATTAGTTTTTCATTTGGAGCATTTTTACCATATCCAAAATTTGAAATGTGGTTGTTTGGAATTTTCTTGGTGAAATTTTGTAAGTTGGGGCTGAGGGTATTATTAGGTAAGTATAAACTCTTTATTTTGATACATTTTCTACTAGTTTAAGACCCTCATAGTAGACTTATAGTATGGGCCTTAATTCTATATGAATTTTCTTATAGTTTAGAGTGATATTTTGATGTTTCTGGTCTAGGGAAGGCAAAACCTGAAATTAAAGACTCTTGGTGATTGGGTAAGTGTTTCTGAGTAGTTCTATATAGCTTAACTCCTTGAGTAATGGGTTTACTGATATAAATTATAATTAGGGATAGTAATGGCTTGGTTTTATGTCCATAGGCTGAAGTAACATTCAATTGGCTCTTAGAGGATTGGCTATAAGTGAGGTAACTAGGGTTTCATGCTAATTCTATGCATATGTCTATTTTAATTTTGTATTTGCTACATGATTATAATTTTGATGCTAAATGAATTAGTTAGCTATCTGTTATATGTGATTGGACATTGTGAGGCCATGGTGGAACTGTAGTGCAGCTGCCACTCGTGCATGTGCTTCGATCGGGCATTGGGTTATGATCAGACCCCAGATGCACTGAGCCCTGGTTGTGCTCATTGGGGAGTGGGTGTCATGGACGAGCCTCTTCCGGTGTTATTAGGCTTTAACATGTAAAATTGTAATTGCTAGTGTGGGATAGTAATCATAGATAGCCTAATTATTTCATTTACTGATATGGCTGGTATATTTTTTGATGCTTATATGTTAATTAAACTAGAATATATGAATGGAATTTGCCTTGGTTACTGAGATTTGCATCTCACCCCATTTCATGGAATTATATTTTCAGGTGAAGGCTTTTCGAGTAAAGATAAAGGGAAGCAAGTAGATGAAAATTCATGAGCTTTAACCATGTGTGGAGAAGGCTACACTTAAACTAATTTAAATGGAGTAGATGCTAAATTTTGTGTTCTTTTTGTATAGCATCATCATGTAATCATGTTGTCAAGTGTAGGCTTTTATATTTTGATTACTTAGGATGTATCTATTGAGGAGTTAGGCCTTATCTTAGCTTGGTATTGGATGTAGGAACCTATAACACATGATTATGAACTTTGTTAAATTTATGATATGGTATATTATTGGAAATGTCATTATGTGATACATTAGATGTTGATATGAACCATTGATGTATGAAATCTCTAACGGAATATGTATTGAATGTTAATTATTGACAGTTTATGAATTCTTACTGTTATTACTCTATGAACTTGCTAATATAGGATAGTTGGAGGAGTAGAAATTAACATTTAAGTCTTGAACTAGTAATAATAGATAAGTTGGGTAAATTAGGTTAGTAAAAGTTATTAGAGCCCCACAAATTAAGGTAGAGTCATCCTAGGGTGTCACTGGAGGGAGAGTGGGAAGTATGAGACAAGACTTTAGAAATTGTAGGATCAGAAGGCATTTAACCGCGGCCAAAATATTATTAACTGCGGCCAATAGAGGCGAAGTTGCCCAAGGAGAGTACCAAAGAGTAATTTGCCACTGCGAGAAGTGGAATTAGCTATGACGAAATGTGAAAGGCCAAACTGGAAGTCATTCAGAGGGTAATTTGCCGTGCCTAAATGAGAATTGGTTGCGGTAAACTTTTGTGAAAATATGTTAGGCATTCCAGAAAGGAATTAGCTGCGGCAAAAGGGTGAATTGGTTGCGGCCAATAGCAAGAGGTGAGCGAGATAGGCTCCAGGAGGTTTCCTCACCGCGGTGCCATGTAGGTTAGCCTCAGCGAAGCTCCAACTCGCCACAGCATACAAGAGTGAACCCGAGAGCAATTAGTCGTGGCACAAGGACATTTAGCCATGGTTAACGATCCCAAACTCTCATTCTAACTTAGAAATCTTAGTTTTTATATGACAACCTCAAGGGATGACTTAGAAATATGGGTAGAAGATTCTTGTGAGTTAGGATTAATGGGTAATAGAATCAAAGGCCTATAAATAAGCATTTGTTTCCCTTGTGTACATGAATGCTTGTAATTATTTGGTTGATGACTCTAATAACATAAATGTTCAAATTTCCCTGCATTTTTCGAATGTAATTAGTCTTAATGTCTTGTAACCCTGATTTATGGTTATTAATCACGTATTTTACCTTAATTATGATGATTAGAAGTTAGGGTCATCACAATTTGTATTTTGATTTCATAATGATGATGTAATTGGATTCTTGATTAGATCTAGGTGTTTATGTTTGCATGTTCTTAATGCTTTGTACAACTTTGGTCTTGAATGTTTGGGTAATTGATTAATCTTTTACATCCATATAGAGTATTAGTGAAATAATTGATTAGATTGAGGATTGAATTTGAGCAATTGAGTCTTACAAATGCACTCATTTATTTGGAGGATAGATTTGATAAGGCATAATAATAATTTGCAAACAACATTTATCTTCAAGTGTTTGATAAAACGCGACCTATAAGGAAACTATTATGTGATTGCATCTTGTTAGAGCTAACTTACCATAGTTAACCTAGAATTTACTAAACCTAATGCTTCTATCAATCAATGGAACTTAGGCTGATCTAGTTGGACACCCTAGACTAAGGTAAAAGATAGAAAGATTGTTACATTTGTTTTGAGTATCAATGAGTTAGGAATTTTCTGACTGTAATGACCCTAACTTCTAATTATTATAATTAAGGTTAAATACGTGATTAATAATCATAAATCAAAGTTGAAAGTCATTACAACTAATTACATTAAAAAAATACAAGAAAATTTGAACCTTAATATTATTAACGTCATTAACTAAATAACCACAATTATTGGAAAGTGCAAGTGAATTTAGTTATCAACGAGGAGTTTTTGATTCCTCCATCCATTAATTCTAACTCACAAAACCTTGCTACAAGTGTTTTTAAATCATTCCTTAGCATTACCATAAGAGAAACTAAGGTTTTTAGGTGAATATGAGAAATTGAGCACTTTCACCACAGTTAAATTCTCTTACGCTGCAGCCAATTACTCTCGGGTTCAACTTCTTACACCTTCACAAATTTTGCAAATTTCGTCGTAGCCAAATATCCCTTACATCGCTGTGAATTACCCTCTAGAACACCACCAGACTTGCCTCTCGCATTTCATCATGGCTAATTCCTCTCTGTTTCCTTCCTTGGGTAACTTCATCACTTTTAGCCGTGGCCAATTCCCTTATGTTCCTATAACTCCCAAGATTTCATCATATGCTCTCTAATTCTCCCTCTAGAAACACTCTAGGACCACTCTCCCTCAATTTGTGAAACTCTAATGACATTTATCTACTTTATTTACCTAACTAATCTATCATTATCCACTTCAAGATTTAAGTGTTGATTTCTACTCATGAAACTATCATATATAAATGAATTCCATAATTTAATGACAGCAAGATCAATTTGCAACATTTATCACTGAGTAGTCATTTTATATATTACACCATTTACAATATTTTTTTTTATTTTTTTTACTAAAAAGAAAACAGTAAGATAAGGCCATTCTATTTCGACAAAATACCCACACTGAAGTTCCATAGCTTTGGGTCCGCTATCCCGATCACCCCTAGAGGGAAAGGTCCTTCCCTTTTTGGCTGGTTGTGGGCGATGAGGGATTCGAACCCCCGACACCGTGGTTCGTATCTATGTGCTCTAATCCTCTGAGCTACAAGCCCCACCCTGTCTCCACTAGATCTGTTCCCCAGAGTACCTTAAAAAAAAGGGACCTTTCCTCTACCCAATTCATACAAGATCAAGTCACTCATCCATTATTAGCCAATTATAACCATAATGTTCAATTTCATGATAATTATATTACATGTACAGTCCCTATACTTGGAAATTCATGATACAATGTAGTAATTATATAAAACTAGTAATCTAATTATACAATACAACCTGACAAGGTTGCCAAACCTGTGTGCTACCAAACCATATAATAAGCTTTCATTAGTTTCGTTTTGCCACTAAGAGGTCCAATCCCTAAAAATGTTAGCCCATAACTAAGGTGAGATATACAATCTCAGTAACAAGAGGAAAATTCTATATATATATATATACAGGTTAATCAATACAATATAATTTCATATCCTCAATACCAGAATCATCAATTCAATTTACAAATGAACTAGTTTACCAATGACTACTGTCGCATACCAGCAATCACACACAACATGTTAATGGCCAATAATACCGAGAGAGGTACGTCCATGGCACCTACTCCATAATGAGTACAACTAGGGCTCAGTGCATTTGGGGTCTGATCACAACCCGATGCCTAATCAAAGCACATGTACGAGTAGCATCCACACTACAGCTACACCATGGACTCACAAAATCTACTCATAATCATAATTCAAGTAGTCAACTAATCATTTAGCATTTCAAAATCAAGCATGTGTAACAAATATCATATTAATATGAGCATATATATGGAATTAAGAAAACTAACCCCGGTTACCTCAATAAAGCCAATTACTCTTCCTTTAGCTACCACTATGATCCAAAGCATACCAAGCCTAATATAAGCATGATCATCATCATTTAACGATTATTAGTTAGGAATTTCTCCCTATCAATAGATTAATTTTAATAAGAAATCATTGAGCACTTCTTACCTAAGCTTTCTAATGATCTATTGCACCAATTTAGGGCCCATACATCAAAGCTCACCATGATTCACTCCCCACAACTTTATTTTCGCACATGTACAAACCATGTAGCAAAAGTCAGTCTAAATGATGGACATTCAGTACATATAGCACACAAGAGAAAGTGGAACACTTACCCATACACCTAAAAGGTCAAATGGACTGGGTTAAATCTCAACTACCAAGAACACACCATGGGTTATTCTAAAATTTGAATTTGAGTCATCAAGCCCAGAAATTTTATTGTTTCACCTTCATCTCCTTGTAATTTTGCATAATAGCAAAACTCATTATGAAAATCAATCCTTGGGGTTATTTTCCAACAAAAAAATACATAAAATGGGAGGGAAAAGCTTACCCAATCATCCCCTTAATCTCTAACTCCGAAAATCATGCAACCATCATCTAAAGACCAGATTTCTCACTAAGAAGAGATGAAAATTCTTCAAATGACGAACCAATTGGACTAAAATGTAGAGAAAGAATAGATTATCAACTTATGTATAACCCATCTTAGCCAAATCACCCTCTAAAAGTAAAAAATGGAGCTACAATGTTGGTAGAACCCTAGCCTCTCTTAGACCTCCGAATTTCCTCTCTTGCCTTTTGTGTGTTTTGCTGAATGGAGTGAGAAGCTACTGAATCTTTAGGGTTATTAGGGGGAAATGAGTTGACTCATTAGCCCAAGGTCTATTTTGGCTCATTTCTAGTCATTGGGCCATTGTTTGATGAGACGGGCTGTAGAACACTTAGGATTAAGATGAAGTGAGTTGACCCAAAGGCCCAAATTTTAGTGGGTTCAAAGGTTGGTGTTTGTTGGGTTAAGTCTCATGAGTTGGGTTGCAAAGTTATAGTTGGATTAGGCCAAATTTTAAAAGTTCATTTAGTTTGGGTCTGCATAAGGAATGTTGGGCCAACTACAAGAGTTTATAATTTTAGTTGGGTTGGGTCAAATTTCAAAAGCCCATTTATTTTGGATCTGCACCTATAATCATTGGACCTCTTTTAGTTTTTAATATTGGACTACTTAAATTAATTTGGGCTTAGAACCTAATTAAATCTCAAACCTACATTAATAATTTATTCCTTTCTAAATTCTCATTCACATGATTTGTCTAATTATTCTGTAATAATTATTTTTAATTATGTCTAACCTATGATTAATGTTTTAATTAATTTTAGGGTGTTACACTGACTTACATCTATCAAAGAGTCAATGTTAAATCATGAATATATAAAAGGCAAAATCTAATTCATAATTCCACTTCATGAGTCTAGGAGTAAGTATCTTAAGTCAGGCATTCATTAATGATAGCCATCACACAAGTGAAATAATTTGAAATAGAATCAACCTCTTTCATATGAAGAGATTCAAATTCGTCTCAAAGAGTTTGTAGACAAACCTTCTTTACTTTATCAATTCCCTTGTAACCATTTTGAAGAGTCTCCCATACATCCTTGGAAGTAGTTGTATTTGCTGCCTTCTCAAATGCAACAACAGCTAAGCCTAGGTGAATCAAAGTAAGCATTTGTTGATTCTTTCTTCTTGCTTTATGCAAAGCCTCCCTTTGGGTAGGACTTAAAAGTCTCATTTTGAGATTCCTTATAAACATTTTCAATGCTGTCCTATATATAACAGCCAAGAAGAGCTTTCACACGAATACATCAACTTTCATAATTGTCTTTGGTAAGATGAGGGAATTGGAAGGGAAACATGTTATTTGCCAACTTTCTTTATGACTAAGATGGTTAGGCTCTGATACCTTTTTATTCGCAACAATGGTTAGCCTCTTGGTGTTTAGATTATCGGTAAAGAAACTCTGAAGAGTAGAGTGGGGAAGATTAGTAAAGAAGAAAGAAAACTTTCTATTATATTTCTACTATGTTTTTATTGATACAATAATTCATTTATATGATGCATGGGAAGGTTCTAGCCTATCATTTAATACATCTCTTAACTGATATCTACCGCCTTCATTGGATGCATTTTCCAACTAACCCCTGTTATATTTAATAGGAAAACTCCTGAGATGATGATCTTAAGTGAGAATAGGCCTAAACATGGATCATGGCTTATAAGACATTGGAACAAAATCAAAACTATTTCTAACATTCTAATCGTAGAATCTAAAAATGTCAAATAGCTTCTACAAAACCGCCCCCACAAATTATTTTGAAGCAATTTGTCAACTCGGTTTATTTTCTAGTTATCCCCTCAATACCCAGTTAGAAAATTAGTCTTTAACCCCGATTCCCCACGAAGACAATAAGAGGAGGAATAGAATATAGATTTCCATAAATCAAATAGTGGGTCAGGTCTGGTTTGATTCGAGCAATAGTTCCGGACAAAACGTTCTTCCAGGTGTTCGCAGATTAGAATTTATGCCGTCGTTCCTGCTGCTGTTCATCGGAAATGCCGAGAGAGACTCTTTGGAAAATCTGGTCTGAAATCACCCCTTGTTTGGTTGGGGGGGAGGGGAGGGAAAGTTTCATTAAACTTTCCCTCCCCTCCCCTCCTCTCCTCTCCCTCCAATTTGGGGGGATTGGGAGGGAAAGTTAGGAAAAAGACCAAAATACCCTTATGTTGATTATTAATTTTATATTTTATAAAATTTTTATAAGTATTATTGAAGAAAAATTTTAACTTACTAATTAACACAGATATATTATCATATTGAGGAAAAAATAAACATGTCAATGTTCCTAACTCAGATACATTCTAATTTCATGAAATAAAATATATTAAATTATATATTTGTTGAAATAATTATTTAATTAGTTTTATTTATTTACAAAATTTTTTAAATAATTATAATTATAAATAATTTTTGACATTTGTTTAATTTGGTGGTGAAAATATTAAATTTTTAAAAATAAAAAAATAATTAATTATATTATCATTACTTTTAAAATATATAAGGGGTAAAATGGTCTATATATTATTATTTTCCCTCCCCTCCCCTCCTGAACCAAACAATATATCTCCCCCCCTCTCTTCCCCTCCATTAAAATCCCTCCCCTTCCCTCCCCTCCCCTCCATTAAAATCCCTCCCCTCCCCTCCCCTCCTTTGAACCAAAAGACAAAGTGAATCTAGCTAGTTAATGATTTAAATACATGTAAGCAATGTCTAGACGTGGTCTCCAATGGAAGGTTAATAGTGTCAAAATTATGAGGAAACCAAACAATGGAATTTCCTGAAATAATCTCAGAGAGTGTGACTTTTGGGTTGTGTGTTATTTCTTGATTTTGAGTTAGTAAATTTTGAAGTTTTCTGCTTAACAATCTGAGGTGAGAAACTTTTGAAATATCGAAATTAAAACTTAATCTCTAACCAAACTTATTCTTCAGAAGAAATGCGAGTGGAATTCGAAAGAAAATTCTTCGAATTCAATGTTAGACAGGGACATCATTTTTGCAATTTGTCGTTTCTAGACAGGGAAAGAGAGAAGGGGACTAGAGAGAGAAAATGAGAAAAGGAAAAAGCATGTCTTGATGCCGAATCGACCAAAAACAAAAATGCCACATAAGTGAAAAAAGAAAAATCTAATCAGGGTCAGACTTAATGGCAATACGGTAAGTTACATGGAATTATTTAACAAGTTTTGCGAAATTTATAAACTTATTTTAAAAAATATTTTTAAAATTAAAATAAAAATTTAAAACTATTATTATAATGAATAGAATTCTCAGATGAATAGGATACTTCACACATAATTTAAATATGCAAACTTTTCATAAAAAGAAAAAAAACCATTGAATTGATTCAATAACCAAAAGATAATATAATTCAGGAATATCTTTCGAATATTTAAATCACACAGAAGAAATAAATAAAAGATGCAATAATATATTAATTATGTTGTAATATATTAGTTATATTAAATAATTTTTCGTATATTTATTATTTTCTGTAGGGATTCGTTATATGAATCCCTTACCAGTTAAGGGAGGAATTTTCAGGAAATTACTGTGCTACCATTTCTTTTGAAAAATTTTCATTAAATAGATTGAATAAAAAAATGAAAACTTAACACTAGTCCATATTAATTAATTATATTTTAATATTTAAATAAATTCAAGATTTTATATGTTATATATGTGTCTGCGCATATATATCCTTGTTTGTGTTTATATAAATCCTCTTTCCATTATCAATCGTAGTTTAACAACAGGAATTATCCAGTCATTCCAGTTCTTAAGAATACTAAAATGTGATGAAAAGCTGATTATTTACTTTATTGGGGTTTGACATTATACAGACTGCCATAAAAGTAAAGAAAGAAAGATATAATTGACTTGTTCAGCAAATCACTCAGCTTCTTCTCGAAGAAGACAAAAACTTAACATGAATTGATTGTTCGGAAATGGTTTCTTACAGCTAATGCAGCAGAGACATTTGTGATGCTGTAACCTCCGTCTACTACAAGGTTGATCCCACTCACGTACTTTGATTCATCGCTTCCCAAGAACATTGCTGCTTCTGCCACATCCTCTCCTCTCAGAACCACTCCCTTCAAATTCCCTGCCTCCGAATACACCCTCTCCACGTCCTCCTTCCTCATCTTCATTCCATTCACCATCATAGGTGTCGCCACCGCATACGGCGATATGCAGTTCACTCTGATCCCATGCCTCCCCAATTCTACACACAGATTCTTCATTAGTCCCACCACTGCATGCTTCGATGCCACATAAGCATGCGGTAATCCTCCATGATTCACCGATGCTACGCTTGAGGTGAAGATAATACTCCCTTTCTTTTCTGGAATCATAACCCTAGCAGCGTGTTTGGCAAGGAGGAAACCACCATACACATTCACCTCGAAAACCCTCTTGAAGCTCTCTTCGTTAATGGCAAGGATGGAAGTGTCCTCATTGCCAGAGACACCTGCGTTGCTATACGCTATGTCGAGCTTGCCATACTTTGAGATTGTAGCATTGATTGCAGTTTCAACATCGGACTCGCTTGCGACATCGCAGTGGATATAAAAAATATTGTCTGCGTCGTTGGAAGAGCCCATTTCGTCACAAATGGAACGACCCAGATCGTCTTGGACGTCGGCGATAACGACCTTGGCGCCGTGATGGACAAAAAGCCTCGCGGTGGCCTCGCCGATGCCGCTGGCACCGCCGGTTATGAAAGCTATCTTCCCTTCTAACCTGTTTGGAATTGTATTCCAAAATAAAAGAGGACGTTACATTATAGAAAGAAACATGTATTTGAACAAGTTAATTAATGTATGTGGATTAGGATTACCTCTTCGTGGCGATTGGGGTGAGTGACGAAGACCCTTCCATCTTTTGTTCTTCTCACGTTTACAAGATGAAATTATGTAGCGCATATATACTAGCTAGGCAACGACATAAAAGCATATATATAGACAGAAAGATGTACGGTGTGGATCCGAAAATAATTGAGATTGTTTGGGCGAAATATGAAATTGCAATGCATAATTGGTTCATTTCAATGCAAGGAGAAAACTCGACTGAAAAGTAAAATTTTGGTAGCTTCTAGCTAGCTGGCGAGTTTGTTGAGACGTATTCCAATTGATTTGATAAGATCTTTTGTTTGTTAGGCAACAGTGAGCAAATCTCCTATTTTTCAGATGAGTTGTTAATCTATAGTTGGTTGATGTTGAATTTAGTTATTTTTATTTTTAATTGTTGTTTAATTATTTTTTATTTTGAATAGTAGTTGAGTTATTTTGTTATATAAATGAAAAATCGATAAAATATTTGACCTTTGTTGTGCATAATCTTGTTATACCTTGGCTTTCATTTAAAAAAAAAAATTCTTAAATATTGCTATATCATTAATACTTTTTCTAATAAAAAATAGAATAAAATAAAATAAAATTTACCTACTAATAAAATAATATCATGTAAAAGGGCTTACATTTAATTATTTATTATTCTATTACACAGATAAAAATGTTGTATGAGATTTACACTCTATTAATCCATTATAATATCACCGTTATATAAATAAAATATTGTGTAAAGTTTATTATATAATTTTATTTTCTTTTACTAATTAATATATAAATGATGTAACACAGCGTATGTAATTTCTCTTCACGGTTGATTTCTTCACGAGTTCATTTTAACATCGCCTACGGATAAAATTCTAGTAGCTTCTAGCTAGGTGGCCGGTTGTGTTGAGACTTACTCAAATTCACCTGATAAGATGTTTTGTTTGTTACGCAACAGTGAACGAATCTTCTATTTTTCAGATGAGTTGTTAATTTATAGTTAGTTAATGTTAAATTTAGTTATTTTTATTTTTAATTGTTGTTTAATTATTTTTATTTTTGAATATTAGTTTAGTTATTTTTTCATATAAATGAAAAAATCGAGAAATATTTAACCTTTGCTACGTATGCTTGTTATAATATGGCTTTTATTTTATAAAAATTCTTAAAAACTCTTAAAGCGTTATATCATTTATATTTTTCTAATATAAAAAAGTTTAAATTAAACATGAATCCATTTATTAATAAAATTATGTAGCTGGTCCTAAATTTAATTATCTACTATTTCATTATCATATAAATAAAATATTATATGAGACATACACTCTATTAATTCATTATAATATCATTATTATGTAAATAAAATATTATATGAGATTTATTATATGATTTAATTTTATTTTGCTAATCTAAATGACGTAATTGTGTGTGTGTGTGTGTGTGTGTGTGTGTGTGTGTGACGTAAATGTGTGTGCGTGTATAAGAATTTCTCTTCACGAGTTGTGCGTGTGTGTGTGTGTGACGTAATTTTGTGTGCGCGTAAGAATTTCTCTTCACGAGTTCATTTCTTCATGAGTTAATTTTAACACGGCTTACGGATAATTCGTGCTTTCAAGGATTCGAATAACTTCGACATTAATTGAGCCCATAACCGTCTGAAGCATGCATATGTACTGCGCATTTGTTATTTTTAGTAGACTTTTTCACCAGGGCGCCTTAGTGCTTCATTATTTTCAATTGGCTTTTCAATACAATTTATTGAAAGTTTGAAATCACATAGATGAGAAAAAAGCGTGTTTGTATTGGCTTCAAATTTGTTTTTTGCTTTTTTAATTTCCCTCCAGTGTCCCTACACTCATGTAAAACTACCCAATGCTGCTTAAAGTACTGAGATTGTCTCTATCCACGTGTTCAAATCCCTAATATTATAGAGGTTTCTCAACTATTGAGTTCACATTTACTTCCCATTTAAGCAATTCCTTGTGGGTCAAATTTATTGTTTTTCAACATCCTTGGATAAAAATTTGGCCTTTATAAAATGGAATATATTATGTTTGAATAGTATCATTTATTTTGAATTAAAATTTCTTAAAAGGATGATTCTTTGTGATTATTTACTTGATTTTGGTTGTATGAAAATGTTAACGGAGCTGATGATCAATCATCATCAACCGTTGAAAGAAATCAAAGTACAATTTTAGTGATGTATATTTAATTTCAATATTAAGTGCTTTATATCACTTTTGCCTTTCCAATAAAAGGTTGTCAAATTCGTGAGTTTAAATAAATTTATAAAGAGGAGATAAATTCATAATGTAAACTCGTATCGTAAACTTCTAAGAGTTATGAGTTTACATTTGTTAATAATTATACATAAAAAGAAATTTATTTAAATATATTTCAAATTATACTAATTTTTTTAAAAAATTATTTATATATCAGAATTCATATTTTTTTAATATAAAAATTCTAATAAAATTTATACATAAATATTATTTTTGAGTCTTTTTTTAATAGAATGTCTTAGATTTAAGAATTTTTATCTTTTTTAAATTTAGTTTGACTCAATTATATTGGAACTCGTCAAATTTGATTCAAAAAATATTGAGTTAATTGAGTTTATTTAAGTCAAAGTCGAATTAAACTGACTTTATATTGAGTCCGAGTTTGCAAACGAGTTAACATGATTTCCTTAAGTAAAAATTTAAACTCACTAAATTCGAAGAAACAACTCATGAGTTTAACAACAATATTTCCAATATGTTAGTAGTATAACAAAATTAAATGAACATCTTCAGAAGGGATCTTTATATATTTATTGTTTAATTTCTATTGATCCTTTCCTTATATGCATATATATGTGTGTGTGTGTGTGTGTGTGTTTGCATTTATGTTTAAGGTTGAATTACATATTTACAACAAGAGTAGTGCCGCGTAATGACTCAATCAATGCCTAAATGATGTGAGGCAAGCATTCAAGCAATTAATTACACCTATAAAACTTGAGCCCAATTAATATATATTTTAGACATATTATTCATACATTTATAGATTGTGAATATTTGAGCATTTTAGAAGTTAATTAAGGCACGCACATGGGAATGTTCTTATAATATCCTATGATTTAAAAATTTATAATAATTCTTAAAAAGTTGAATGAATTAATTATGAGGGGTCATGAGTCTAGTGAATACTAGAATGAATTATGAGAAATTGAAATTAGAATCATTTGGTTAATGAATGAGAACCCCAAAGTAAAATGAATTGAGATTAATTGAGATTAGAATATTAATTAGAACATCTAAAAATGTGGTTAAGAGCTTCAAGATAGCCCAAAATCAGAACCAAAATGATTGAACAAATAAAAGGAATAACAATGGCAAAATCATAATTTCAGGTAATTTTTTGAAAACTTAAAAGAGGTTTTAAATGAAAAAATTGAGTTTCCTTAGGTGTTTAAAGATCCTAAAAACCATAGGAACTCTTAAAATAGATAAAACCCTTTTGGTGTGCGATTTAGGTTATTAATTGACTGAAACTTTGACTGGACAATTTGGTAAAATTTTAAATTCAATTGGGGTAAAACCAAAGATATTTTATGAATTAAAAGATCTAAATTTTATGATGGAAAAAAATAATTTTCAGAAAAGAATTGAAATGAGTTCAAATGGAGAAACTAAAGTTTAGGGACATAAATAAAAATTTTAAATTATCATAAATGGTCCTCCACCTTCTTATTTAGCATGCCCCACGTTCTCCTCTCCCCTTAACTAACTTTCTTATGGCTAAAAACAGAACCAAAACCATCTTCAAGTAGCGCGCCAAAGAGGGAGAAGGGGAAGGAAATAAGGCATGAAAATGGTAAGATTTTGCTATTTTTTCATACTCGTCCCTGCACTAAAGTTCTTCTCCTCCTTCTCCTCTCTCTTCTCATGGTTTTGATGCTTTGAAAGGAGGTTCTTTACGGCTAGTTCAGTACAAGCAAGGAAGAGTTTGGAGAAAACCTTAAAAGCCTAAGAAAGCTCTTTTGACAAGCTTTAAAATAAGGTATGAAACCATGGCCAAACTTGCTTCTCCTTGGCTTTTCCTTGCATATATGTTTCGGGTAAAATTATAGCACCATGTAAGGAGTTTGATTTTGATCCAAACTTGATAGAAAATGGGGTTTTGAACGATGAGGAATCATATGGAACAAATAGAACTAAAAAAGAAGCTATAGACAAAAAGTTAAAGAAATTAGGATTTTGATTGCACTTAGGGATTTATGAAACTTTCTAATAATGATTTTATTCATGTAAGAGCATATTTGAGATTATTAGAGACCTAGGAAACTTCATGGATGCCAAATTCCCTAGGAAAGTAAGCAAAACTCTATGAGTGCCATTATGTGTGGGTGTCTCAGGCAAGAGTGATTCCAAGTACCTAGGGAAAGCTTTCTTTGATTTTAAAGATAGAAATGGTTTAGATATGAGTAATAAACACCAAAAGAACCATTGGGTTTAGGAAACTTATTTTGAAAATTAGAAGTTTACGGTTCCATTATGCATAAAGAAGTAACTTGGTATTAGGCTTTTTTATTTGAGTTTATGATGATTCCAATGAGTTTAAATGGAGTCATGTGACTTAGATTGAGTGAGAAATTAGAGTTAAGATGATGAATTATATGAGTTGCTTCATTATACTACAATATGGAACCATATCAAAGCCTAGAACTAGAAGTGGCTTATATAAAGCTTGTGTGAAGCTAGAGATGGTTCTATTAATACCTTTATGTATTATTTGATGTGTTTAGGCCAAGCAAATCAATTCTCTTTCACGTATGCTTGTGAGGCCGAGAGAGGAAAGTGAGAGACTGAGAAGAAAATTTATGTTTCTTAAATAAAAGTAGCTCTTCATCTATTCTTGTATACTTATCTTGGTTTTTGGATTATCATTTATTGCTTGTGTGTGTGTTTGAATCATGAATTGTGCCTATTTCCATTGATTTAATGATGAGATATCATTATGGTTCTTAAAATGTTTTTGGAAAGGGTATGGCACTTAATAGGTGAGTAAAGCTAAAAGTTCCTAAGTAAAGGGGAGACAAGGCCAAAAGTTTCATGGAATGAATGAGGCTAAGTCAAAAGCTTTTAGAATGGGTGAGGCTATTCTAAAAGTCTCACATAATTGGATAAGGATAGACCAAAAGCCCCTAGAGCTTGATTTTGACTTCCATAGATCCATTTAATTTCATAAATATTATTATGTTTGATGTTTGGATGAATATGATGCATGCTCACTTTTTTTGACATGAAAATATGCCATATAAGTGTACTTAAAGGATGATTAAGCCATTGGGATTATTGGAATCTCACTCCTCTTATTATTTCTAACCATATCTAGAAAAATCCTAAAAGGCCAAGAATGGAAGCCAATATGCATGAATTGTGGAACTTTAATGATGGTTTCAGTTTTCATGTATTATATTGCCAATGATAATTTGTAATTGATATTTTTATAATGTAAAAACTCCAACATATGTAAAAATATGAGGTTATGTTGTAAATGTCAATTATAGTGGTCAAAATGCAAGATTATGTGATTTGGGTATGTATGTGGCATGGAAAGAGTATGTATAATGCCAAGTGCATAGGTCATTTTGAGATGCATGATGTTTAGGATCTGTGGAGATGGTCTTACATGTTGTGTTTTATGTTTTGAACGTGCTCAAATGGTCACTTGCACTAAGGGAAGTCATTTTGAACCATTTGGTATCTATAATGCACAATTTTGAGCCATAATATACCCTTAAATCAAAACTAGACCAAATGAATGGATTTTGATATGAAATTTGGCAAGAATTTAGATCTCATAGAGAGCTTTTCATAGAGATAAAGAATATATTTTTTATATTTTTGTAGAATTTCTTATACTTTTTCAAAATTGACTAAAAAATGTAAAAAATGCCAATGCATTGTTCACTTGGTTAATTCTAGTTTTTCATATATTTGAGGAGCCAAATGAACTCTAATACTCATGAAATTTTACATCCATATAGTTGGCATTATAAGGTTTCCATAACCATTGAGATCACTCAATTTGAAGTTACATAGCTCAAGATATACATTTCCAAAGTTTCAGGTTTGCATATACACGAAATTCTGACAGTGTTATTATTCTATTAGATTTTTGTGGCTCAAATGATTTTTTTTCACCTAAAATTTTTGTAGCATGTAGCTCATGTCTTTATCTTTCTATGGAATCATAATTTGCATGATTTGGAGTTCTCTATCTTAAGATATAAATTTTTGAAGTTAATGGCAATAATATGCATCAATGCAAAATTATGGAAAAGTGTTGAAATGATATGCATGCCTTATAACCCAAGATTTATGACTCTTTTTGTGATGTTTCTAATTGAGCAACTATGTTAAGGATGGAATTTGAGTTTGGCATCTCAAAGTGATGCATTTATGCATGATTTAAGAAAATGAGTTTATAATGTCAATATTTTTTGCTGCTAAAAGTGTTGAATATAAGAAAAATTAATGTTTATGCACATTAAAGTGTGAATATTATGCTATTATATTATGGTATGACTATTCTGTTGTTGTAAGAATTGCCATTATTAAAAGTGCTTTTGTAAAAATCACATTTTAAGAAGAAAATAGTTTAGCTAATTCCAACTTCTAGATTATACTTTTAGCAGCATTTTCAAATGCCTTCTCTTTTACAAATTGTTCGATGATTAAAGACTGCAAAAAAGACTTATACACTTTCCCACATATATATATGTATATATATATATATATATATATGAAACTAGCTAGAGGTTATTTTGACACATTGCTACCTATCTCCTATGAGGTATGAAGGTCTTTCACTTTTACAACTCTGGAGAAAGGACTAAGGAAAAGTTGTTGTAACATCTGAATTTCGCAGAAAAAATGACTCAAGGTTTCAAAATCTTTTTAAGTCTCCTCGTTATAGCTAGGATACTTATTTGCTATAACAAAGGTGCTAGTTCGCTATAGCGAGGATGCTAGTTTACCACAGCGAGTTCATGGCCCATACAAAATCTAAGGAAATTTTCACAATAATGCTAGTTGTGGCGATAATAGCCAAGAAGCTCTAGCAATAGCTAGAGCTATCTCTCGTTATAGCAAAACCTGTTTAAGAAAATATCAAGGAGGGATTTTTAAACAGAAAGATTGAGTTGCTCGGGATTCTCAGAGGCCCTAAAAATTATAGAAACCCTGGAATGGTTTAAACTCCCTCCAGTGTACATTTTTGAACTTTAGTTTACTTAAACTTTGACCATTCCATTCAGGAAGGTTTTTAATCCAAATTGAGTAATTTCAAAGCCATTTTATAAGATTGAGACCTAAGTTTTATGTTGTAAGAGACGATTCTAAAAAAGGAGTTAAAATAAGTCTCAAATGAATTAGCCAAAAGATAGGACATAAATGCTATTTTGAATGAACAAATCCTTCTAAATTCTTCTAATAAGAGGCATCCCATTCTTCTCCCTCTTAACTGACTTTCATTTTTGCTCAAAACAAAGGAGAAGACTAGAGGAAAGAACACACAAGAGAGAGGAGGAAAGAGGAAGAAAAACGTAAAGGAAAGGTAAGGAAAATGGAAGATTTTTATGGCTCATCCTCTTTAATTTTATTCTCCTTCTCTTAAGCCTTCTTCCTATGGTTTTGGTTATTCATTTAGATATGTTTTAAGCTTGGTTCAAAGGGAAAAGATTAGACTTTGGAAGAAAAGACTACACCAAAGGAAGAAGCTCTTAAAGAAGCAAGGGAATCAAGGTAGATATCCATGTATCTTTGCTTCTTGTGTGTGTTGGTTTGGCCAACTTGAAAGCTAGTAAAGGGAAGGAATTTCTGACCTAGAGCAAGCAAGAATCCTATAATTTAGAGTGTGAGGGCCTAGGAAATGCAAAGAAACTAGAAGAAAAGCCATTAAATTTCAAGATAGTAAAGTTAGAGGTTCTTGAACATCTTGGAAAATCTATTTTAAGTCAAGAATTTCCTAGCACATGAAAGTATTTGTTTAAGTTTCTAAGACCCCTAGGAAGCCTCCCAAGTTGCCTTTCCATCAAGAAAAATTTGCAAACTCTATGGGTCCCATTTTCCTCCATTGTTTCGGCAAGCATGGTTGATAAGGCTAGGGATTGTTTTAATTTATTCTAAGCTTGGTTTGGAACCATATGTGATAGAAGAAGATGAGAGGAAGCCTTGGGAAAGATTTAGAAGCCATATTCTGATTGAAGGTATAGATTCCATAATATGACTTGTAGAAGCGACATGTGTTTAGGCTCTTGCAAATAAGTGTGTAATGGCTCTAAGGATTCCAAATGGAGTCAAGAGGCCTAGATATATGAAGAGAATGGAGCCAAGAGCTTAAATTATGATAATTGCTTTATTAGGCTTTTTATGGAACTAATATGTGACCATAAAGCCAAGTATGCTTCCTTGGCGTGTATTTATATTGTGGCTTGCTTCAAGAGTGTAATTAGATCCTATTTATTGTGTCTAGGCTAAAGAAATCAAGCTCCATCTATTTGTGGGGGTGAGACCAAAAACGGAAGAGAGTAATCAAGATGGAAGCTTGTGTTGGATTGCAAGGTAGCTCTTCACTCCTTCTTGTTTGTATTCTTGAATATGTAATTGTCATTGTATGCTTGTATGTGCATTTATATGACGAGACATGCCATTTGATATTGTCTTGTTGTATTGCTACCAATATGTTTCTTGAATTATGATTTGGTTATGAAAATTGCTTTTAAGGGTGAGGTGGTATCAAAAGTCTTTTGAAATGGGTGAGGTGAAGCCAAAAGTCTCTAGGTATGGGTGAGACAAGGCCAAAAGTCTCATGGATGAGTGAGGCCAAGTTAAAAGTCCCTAGACCAATGGTAAGACTAATCCAAAAGTCCCAAAAATGAGGTAAGGCTAGACCAAGAGTCTCTAGAGCTTATTCTTGGCTTTGAAATATTTTCATGGCATGTAAATTATGTGTTGAATGATTCTTAATGGTATTAGATGCCTATTTATATGCTTTGATATGTTATATGCTTTGATTTCTTACTTGAATGAGTGTATGAGCTATTAAGATTCTTTGAATCTCACCCCTTCCCTTTCCTATCTTAACATGTCTAGGTGGAGTACAAGAAGCCAAAAGTGGAAGCTAAGGCACTTGATAGATCATACTTTGTCATTAATGTGATTTTTCATGTAAAGAAATGTCAAAGTTTATATGTACATATTATTTTTGAAATGTAAATATTTGAGCAAATATAAAAGTAGGTATATGTAATGTATAAACCAAAATTGGAATCAAATCAATGAGAATATGTGTTTTGGGTACTTGAAGGACCACTCATGAATATGTATTATGGCTTGTGGCATGGTGAGTTTTTTATGCACGATAGTTTGGATCACTTAGAAAGCCCATACATGCTATGTTTATGCTTTAAAACTTGCCCAAGAGGTGGAATATAATATCCAGTACCTCCGTAAACGTAAAAAATGTAATGTCTGGTTTCTTTGTAAATATATGTAATTAACCAAATACAAAAAGAAGTCTCCCAAATAGAATGATTAGAGGTCGAATAAAATTAGAGTGATAATCTAGGCCTCAATTAGTGAGGATCCAAGGTCAGAGGTGCCCTGAAAATGGAGTCAGAACGACCAGACGAAATTCAACGAAGATGTAGTGGCATTTTTGTAATTTCTGACACTTTTTTAGAAAACTCATAGGAGAGATTTTTAAATGAAAAAAAATGAGTTTCCTAGGGTTCCCAGAGACACTAAAAACTATAGACACCCCTAGAATAATTAAAAGCCCTCTAGTTTACGTTTTAGAGTGGCGATGACCCTGAACTTTGACCTTTTCGTTCATGAAGATTTTAAACTTGATTTGAGTAATTCCAAAGGCTATTTAGAGGTTAAAGAACCTAATTTTATAATGGAGAAAACGATTCTTGAAAAGGAGTTGAAATAAGCCTAAAACGAAAAAGCTAAGAATGAAAGACAAAATGGACATTTTAAAAAGCTCTTTAAGAGTTTTTAGCTATAAATAGGTGGCATCCTCCCTTCTCCCTCGTTTTAGTCAACCTAAATTCTTTCTAAGACCAGAGGAGAAATCTACTAAGAAGGGCGCACCATGGGAGGAGCAAAAGAAAAGGAAAAATCCAAGAAAAAAGTAAGAAAAGTGTGAAAATTTATGCTCCTTCCTTTAGTTTCTTGATTCTCCTCCTCTCCACCTTTCTTCCTATGGATTTAGTGAGATGTTTAGTTTTTTTTTGAGTCTAGAATAGAGGGGGATAGTTTGAATTTGGTGAAGCCAAGCAAGGAGAAGAGCATTCAAGGAAAGCCAAGAAACTAAGGTAATTTGCCATACTTCAAGCTTGATTTCTCTTGTTCTTCCCCTTTTGATTTTCGCCCCATATAGGACCAGCCATAAGGAGTTAAATTTCTTGCCAAACCAAGAGTGAATCTTAGGAAAATGAAGGAGAAGAATAAGAATATGCAAATGAAACAATCAAATAACCATTGGATTTCAAGATAGCAAAGTTAGGGTTTCAAGTGTTCCCTCAAAATTATGTTTTGATGCAAGAATTTCTAGGCCAAAATGAATGTTTGAATGAGCTCTAGAGATCTCTAAGAAGCTCCTCACAAGCATCTCCCATCAAGAAAAAAGAACAAACTCACTTGGTGCCTCCTTGATTAAAATGTAACACCATATATTTCTAACTTGCTTTCTATCATTTCTAAGTCTGCACAAAGGGAATGGAAAAAAGGCATTTAAATAATGCCTTATTTCGTGTTGCGTCGTGTATGAAAATTTCATTTGGTGTCATGCAGACCCTATGAGCTTATATATCATATTATCATATTTAATTACATAAATACAACTCATTTACATCACCAAAGTTGGCCCAAAACTCGTGAAATTCAAAGGGGAGCATCAAACTCACACTATTATTTTCGGCTAGAATTTCAGTTTTTCTATCACAAATTCAGAAATTCATAACTAAATCCAAAAAAATTGAAACCCAACAAAATTTACCATTCTAGAAAGCTCTAGATGTCTACCCCATGTTAAAAATAATTTCAACTCATGAATTATTAAGGAGAGAACATTTGACATCTGAAAAGCCACTGAGGTCGCTGTTGTCTGGGCTAATAGTTCAAATTACTGATATAAAGTTTCAAAATTCATAACTAATTCTAGACAAATTGAAATCATGAATTCTTGGCCATTCTGGGAAGTTACACATGTCTACTTTATGTCAAAAATATGTCCAGGCCATGAAACATAACACTGCCCACCATGGAAGAGGAGAAGGAGAAAAAGAAGCAACAGGGGAAGAGAAACTACCTTGAAATCAAGCTTCCTTCAAAAGCCCTTCCTCTTTCCTCTTCCTCCTCCTTAAATTTCAAATTTCTCTCCTCTGATCTAGACCCAAATTAGCACCAAAAATTGCATTAAAACCATGGAAAGATAAAGCAAGAAGGGGAGGATGAAGTTTCAAGAGGAAAAAGTAGCAAAATCCTACACTTTCTCACCTTTCCTTGGCTTTTCTTTCTCCAAAATTCCCTCTCTTTTATGCATCTAAGGAGCTGATAATTTTCTCTAAAAATGAGTAGAAGAAAGTCATTTTGGGAGGGAGAGGAAGAACGTGACTTAAAAAGAGAATTTGGAAGCTTCTTTTTTGCACTTTGTTTCCATTTTTGTCCTTCTATAATGGCATTTTTGGTTTGGCTTCATTTTACCTCCATTTCTAGAATTTCCTTTTCTATTATAAAATTTAGGTTCCTAATTTAATAAAATGCCTTTAGAATCGCTCAAATTGGAGCTAAAACCTTCCTAAACGAATCAGTCAAAATTCAAGTCAACTGACGTCGGAAAGAGTATATCGGAGGGGCTTTACTAGTCCTAAGGCTTCCCATGATTTTTGGGGCCTCTAGCAACCCTAAGTAACTTAAAATTTTTATTTAAAAAGCCCTCTTAGGTGTTTTTCCAAAATTATACTTATTTATGAAAATGCCACTGGCCTTTTGGTAAATTTTTTGAATTACTCCGACCCCAGTTTCTGGGCAACTCAAAGCTCAAACCCTTATTTTTTATTATTTAAAATTTTATTTAATCTTGAATCACTCATCTCAGGGGACTTACTTTTCAAACTGGCCCGTTTCAGTGTTTTTACAACGTATCGGGCGTTATAACATAGCCACTGCCTAGAGAGGTTTAAGCACCAAGGGGGAGTTTTAATTCATTCCAAGCTTGATTTTGAGTCATATATGATAGGAGAGGATGAGAGAAAGCCTTGGAAAAATTTTAGTAGTCGTAGATAATGAGATAGTGTCATAAGTTCCATATTATGGCTTAAAGAAGTAACACCTAGTTAGGCTCCTTAAATTAATTGTGTGATGACTCGAAGAGGTTTAGAAAGAGTCAAGAATCATAAATGGATGGAAAGAATTGAGCCAAGATTATGTTTTCTTAAGGTTGCTCTATTAGGTACATTATAGAACCATAAAAGAGCCATTTTACTTTTGTAATGAATATGTAACTTTAGAAATTGTTCCAATAGTGTAGTTGGCTTCCATATTATATGTCTAGACCAAAGGAAACAAGTCCCACCTTCTTGTGAGTGTGTGGCCATGGGAGAGGAAGCAAGTTCAAGGAAAAAGTGTATTGTTGTAACAAAGGTAGCTCTCTCTTATTTCTCTCATCTATGAGTGGATGTTTATCTTGTTTTTGAATGTGTGTGTGTATATTATGAGCCATAAAAAATGTTTTAGCAATTGTCTAAATGCCATGGTACCATGATATTATATTATGCATTCAAATGATGCTTTGTGAAATTGCTTTGGTTTGCTTAAGTGTGGTAAAGTCAAAAGTCCCCTAACCATGGTGAGAATGAGTCAAGAACTCTCAAAAATGGTTGAAACAAAGCTAAAAGTCTCCCAAACGAAAGGCTTAGTTAAAAGCCCTTTTAGAACATGGGTGAGGCAAGTCCAAAATCCTTAAAGAGAATGGGTAAGGCCAAACCACTTGTTTGGCAAGCTTATGTATATTTCATAAGACTTCTTGAATGCTAGAAATATTCTATAAATGATTACATGTTTCATGATATCCATGCACGTTTTTTAAACTTGGAATTACATTCTTTATGTATGGTTGAAAGAGAAAAGAGCTATTGGGATTCCTAGAATCTCATCCCTTCCTCCCCATTTGTCTAACATGACTAGGTGGCCAAGTGAACTAAAAAATGGGAGCCATTAAGCTTGAAGAAGAGAATTTGACAACAAAGTGTGTGAAAATGTCTATTTTATAGCCATATGAGTGGTATATGATGTAATCCAATATTGTATATGATGTATGAGCTTATGAACACTTGTAAATACATGGATATATTGTGTATGTATGATAATTAGGGCCATATGAATGCTATTGCATGATTTGGACATTGAATGCCAAAGATGAGCTTATGTGTTCTTGTTTATACCTTAGGGTGAAAGAGTGAGTTTGTGAAATCTGGGTTGTGCACCTTTGAGACATGTTTAGTATACCATTTTGGTACTTTCTCACATGCTCAAGTAACCATAGATGTCTTTGAAGTGGATTTTGACCATTTGAGACCCTTACAAGACACACAAAGTGTCATTTTGCAACTCTATAGCATAATTTGACCAAATGAATAAATTTACCCATGGAACTTGGCATGCATATAAATCTTATCCAGAGCTTTTTGCTAAAGAATAGATTATTTGGAGTTCCGTGGAACTAATTATGAATTTTCAAAGTTGCTAAATTTCAGCTGTTCTAGTATGGTTACTATTCACATAGTCAGTTTCTTCTCTTATATCATTTGAAAGTCAAATGGTGTTCAATACTTATGAAATTTTATAAGCACAAACTATACATAATAAGCTTTTATGGCTACTAAGATCACTCCAATTGGATGTCTGAGTAAGGAAATATGAATTTTTAAAGTTTTGTGACAATACCAGTAGTGCTAGGTGACCTTTGTTACTGTTCCATTGATTTCTTGTAGGTAGACATCCCTACTTTGGTCTAGACTTATTTTTAGCATAAAGTAGATATCTATAGCTTTCAGGAATGGTATAGTGTGCTTAATTTCTATTTTTCTAGAATAAGTTATGATTTTTCAAACTTTATGACAAAAAGCTAACATACCAACCCAAGGCTACACATACTATTTTTATGTATATACTCCATTAGCTTGAGTTCTTGGCCACTTTTTGAGATGGTTCTAAGTTTTATTTGTGCATTTAAATATAAGAATAAGATGAATGAGTTTATATGGTCCACGGGACACAAAATGAAAAATTTATCCGTGACATAACACAAAATAATCTATTATTTTTATTGCTTTTTCTTAAGTAAGTGTGCTGGACCAAGGAAAGGCAAGCTAGAATGGCATAAGATGAGGTAAATAAATATGGTGTTATAGTAGAGAAGTTAGAAATCCATTTGGACTAAATTTTGACCCTTATATGGTGCCAAATTTGCCATATTCGTAAGCTATATCAAGATCAGACCAAATGAGCTCTTCTTAGCCTGAAATTTGGAATAGGTCTCATCTAGAGATTTTTGAGAAGCTAAAGTGCATATTATTTGGAGCTTTATAAAATTTTTGGTGAATTTTTAAAGTTGGTAAATTTTGATAGAATTGGCATTGTTACTGTGCAAATGGTTAGATTCTTTGCCCCTATTACTTGTAGGTCAAATGGTATCCAATGGCTATAAAATTTTATTGCATAAACTAGATATGACGAGTTTTTTTTAGCACTTGAGTGCACTTTATTTGGATTTATAGAAAGAGAGAAATACAATTTTAAAGTTTCAAATTAGTATCAGGGGTGTAGCCAAACTTTTGTTACTATTCCATAGGTTTTTATGCCTTAGTTACTTTTGTTTTGGTCTGAACTTATTTTTTTCCTAACATTAACATTTATAGCTTTCCAGAGTGATATGGTTTGTTGAGATTTGATTTTTTTAGATTTAATTATGAATTTTTGAAATTCATATTTGTAACCTATAACAACAAACCTAGGCAACCGAACCTTTCGAGGTTTTTTAATGTCAATCATGGTCAAGCTAGGGTTTCATGGCTTGGAACAATTTTTAAATTATAGTTGATATCTAAAGATTTTTAAAAAGTTATTATTTCCTTGACTTTGATTTTTTTAGAATTAATTATGATTTTTCAAAATTGGTATCAAAAACCTGAATTCTGGACTCATGAGTAACTTGCAATTTTTTTTGGTTTTTGGTTCTAAATCTATGGTTTATGGATTTTTTTATGATATGTATGAGTTGAATAGATAAAGTATAAGTAGAGAATGATATTGGTGTATTTATATAGCCCACATGACATGAAATGAAAATTTTGGGCCCTATGTAATGTGATAAAATGCTACTATTTTATTCCTCTTCTTGAAAATTAAATGGAATCAAGCATGAGTACTAGCCTAATGAGGCCGATGTGTTATGGTATTATAGTTCCAGCAGAGGACATTAGTTACTTGTAAAGTTAAAAATAAATTACTGTTTTTCTCAAATCGTTTTATAAAAAATAGTTTGTATTTGACAAAATCATTTTATAATCAATACTTTTGAATTTGTCAAATCTTTTATAAAAAAATTACTTTTTACTTTTAAATTATGGCAAAACACTTGTATATAAATTATCAAACTTATGAGTTTAAACAAACTTGTAAAAAGAAGGCAGAGTCATAATGTAAACTTATCAATTTATTTTTATTAATAAATAGTTATTTAAATATATAAGTACATAATTAAAATATAATATATATAATAAAAAATTAATTTGAATACATTTCGAATTATACAATTAAAATGCTTTTTATAAACTTAAGGTTTTAAATGTAATTTTTCTTCAAAATTATCTTACCATTCTTGGTCCGGACACAAGATCAGAGTACATTCGTTTCCATCACTCTTCTTTAAGAATTTTCCATTTCTGGAGATCCTCTTTAGAAAGACATATCTCAGGAGATCTTAGAAGGCTCTAATACTCCTGAACATACTCTAGAGTGAGAAGAGGACAAATTTCATCTAATGCCTTCCTTTCCTCAGGAGCTAGCCAACTAATACAATCTGGACAATAGTAATTAGGAGAGTGTAAACACTTATCCCTTAAACATCTAGGGATAGGTTCAATACCTTGTCATCTTAATGAAAAATATTCAAGTTGAGTGTTCCAATTAGAGTCACCAGAATCCTTTTCCAAGTATGCTTGCGCTAACAGCCACTCTTTCTCTTCTAGGCTTTTGTGCGCTGACCTTTTAGGACCAAGGATTCTGTTGAACTTTTTAGAAATTTTTTTTAACAAAGAACTCATAGACAAGGTAATTACTGTTATCCAGATAGTATGGCAATCGTAACACTTTCTAATACACAGGATCCTCAAGCGAGACAAGTGTAAAGCATACTAGTGTATTGACAAGATGATCGTAAGAGATAAACTGATAAAAGATTTTAGAAAATAAAAAAACTTAGAACGAAGACATAGAAGAACTGAAGTTTATTTCAAACTTTGTTTACAAGGGGGAAGAGAAGCTTAGAGGAGTTATGCCTTCTTCAGACTTAGTGAGCCTTTTTATAGTGAAGGTCAGGAGATACAAGACAAACTACTTTTACAAAAAAAAAAAAAAACACACTGGCCGACAATCTTTTTGGAAAGTGGCTTTTACAAAGTGGTTCTCATGCAAAATAGTAAACACGTATAATTATACAATAAAGCATGAGCTAGCAATAATAGACTTTAGGATAAGGCTTATCCTTTCTTGATTGGCTCATAGGATGGAGACAAGTTAGGGTCGTCTTTAGTGTTGATGGAGTCAGGGTCCTTTGGTGACTTTTTGAAACAGGTGGCAAACCATTCTTCAAACTCGTTCAGAGCAATAGGTTCATAGGGATCTTGTGAGTCTTGCATTATTGTATCAGAAGGTGGCTGTGTTGAAGAAGATGAAGCTCCTGGGTCTTGAGTGTTGGTTCCTGTGAGGAACTTTAGCATCTATTTTGGAGTCTATTGTTCTGTATTGGGCAAATCTAGTTCTGGAAGTTGAGGTTCTCCAGGGATAAATTTGTTAGGATATGGTCCCAAAGAAGTACAGAATATGAACGGATTAGGCTTATAATTATTAATTTCACATAAAAATAATTTTAAAGCCTTTAGAGCACTAGATGATTATTTTGGCCAGTTTAAAAATGTATTCCATTCATATGCATGGTTCCCAGTGCGGAGCATATTTTGCTTGTTGATCCAGTAAGGACGGTGGAAGATGAAAATACTAGACACTTATTTATCAGTAGTAGGTATCTTCCAAAGGTTGTGGCAATGAATGAGACAGTTAAGCTCAGAGTGCCACCAAGGTAATGGAGAGAACCATTTTAGTAGGGTCTACAGATTGAAGTCTATATTTTCAGAGATGGTAAGGTGTTGGAAAATCATGAGTGGTGGAAAGGCTATGGCACCAGAATAAAGGGCAGTGAGTGCCCAAAGATACCAGAGGGCATCATCAGTCATGTGGTCTGAGATTTGAAGTAGGAGTAAAAAAAGGGTTTGGACAAGGTTAAAGGCAGGAGGAATGACATTGTATGGAGAGTCTTTTAGGTAACAGTGAAGGTAATAGAATAGAGATTTTTGGGCAAGGTTTTAAACTTCTACAAGAGTTGTTGGCTGCGGTTCCCCAGAAAGGAAATCCTTTTTCAGTTGAGGCTGATGATAGTGAATGGTATATCCAGGGATTGAATGAGCCATATAGATGAGAGGAACAAGTTTAACAGGAGTGATGAGATTAAGAGTTTTTGGAGGTCAGGAAAGAAAGTCAGCTAGGATGTTATGGCATCCTTTGATGTGTTCAACTATGAATTTATAGCGGCAAAACCAGTCTTTCCCGTGCATCAATTGTTTATCTAGAAGAACTTTTTTGTTAGACTCTAAAATCTTAGGGAATGAGGAGTTATCCATCTGTACAGTGAAATCATGTGAACATAAATGGAAACTAAACTTCTCTATCCCTCTTTTGACAACAAGAATCTCTTTGTAGATTGCATGATAATATTTTTTAGAGTCTTTGAATTGTCCACTAGCATGGCCACAGTAATACTTCTCTCTGTCAATCTCTTCAAGTAGGAAAGCGCCTTAAAAGTCTTCACTAGCATCTGTCTGAAAGATCCTTTTACCCTTATCAGGAATCTTTAAAGGTAACGGTAAAGACACTTGAGAGACTCTTTTGAGGTGTCATACAGCTGCAATCTGAGTAGGTCCTCAAGGAGGGGGGTCCTTTCTAAAGAGTTTGGACAACTGGCTTGTATGATTAGATACCTTTGGAATAAAGTCTTTGATAAAATTGATGATGCCAAGAAATTGTTGAATTTCTTTTACAGAGAGATCTTTATCCAGAAAAGTGAGTAATTCTTGGGTTATGTGTGGACCAGGTTGATAATGTCCATCAGAGATATGCATTCCAAGAAATTCTATTTGGGCTTGGCCCAATTGACTCTTTTTTTAGGAAAGCATGATCTTATGTTTTTGTACAAGGCCCAAAAACTAGTGGAAAAGTTGTTTGTGGTTTGCTTTATTTTTTGAAAAAAGCAGGATGTCATCAATGTAGACCAGGACACTATGGAGAATGGGCTCAAAGATTTTTGTCATGGCCTTTTGGAATAGAGACAGGGCAACCTTCAATCCAAATGGTATAACAATCCATTGGTATTGAGCATTAGGTATACAGAAGGCTGTCTTATACCTCTCTATTAGATCAATTCCAAGTTGCCAAAAGCCTGCCTTAAGATCAAACTTAGAGAAAACTTTTACGTCTTTAAGCAGACTGAGTTGAGAACTGATCTTTGATAATAGAAACTTATCATCTTGTAAGAATATGTTGAGAGGCTTGTAGTCAATGACTAATCTTTTTTTTCCATGCTTCTGCTCTACTCGTTTATCCATATAAAATGCTTGGCACACCCAATCAGATTTGGTCGGTTCAATAAGACCTTGCTATAGAAGGGTTGCACATTCTTCTTTGGCAAGTTGTAAGTCATCAGGATTCATGTCAGGATTAGTAGCTTTTATAGGATTGATGTCTTCATTTCATTTGAAAGGAAGCTAGATGAAGAAGTCTTTATTCTTCCAGAGAGGAGAAGGGTGAGAAAATTGATCATGGGACTCTAAATAGTAGGGCATAAATTGATCATGAATTTCTTCATATCTAGCAGGAACGTCGGACAGTTCAAACACCTTAAAAATTGTAGTGTAAGGCTTAAACTGTTGTTTAAATTGGATTTCTTGAGGAAGGATTTGAAGCTTTTTTGCTTGATAGTAAATATCCATTCCAATTAGGATATCCTTATCTGGGAGACTGCTTCCAAGTACTTTGGTCCAGACTATGCAATTAGGAAAGATTCTAATACCAATTCTTGGTAATAAGATCAACTTTAACGATTTTTCCATCAGCTGCACTGAAGTACTTAGAATGAGTTGTTCATGCCTATAGAGGAAGAACTACAGGATTTATGAGACTTTTTGAAGCACCAATATCCATATAAGCTATAACAGGAATTGGCTTATGATACTTACGCTGAAGGATCTACATTTGAACATAAGGCATTGGAGGCTCTTTTTGCTCAGTAAGATTGCAGGATTGGATAGAGTAACTGGGATGAATATAGTGATCAGAATAATCTAATTAGTCAGAATCAAAGAAATTATAATCTGACAAGTGAAGTCCAGGAAGGGCAAAAATAGTGTTTTTATTAGCATCTTCCTGTTCTGAGAAGTATTCTTCAATGTCATCATCAGCAGAGAGAGGAATGCTGGCCTAAACTTGTTGAAGGAGTTTAACATCCTTTTTTGTTTTGTTAGGACAATTTTTTGCAAAATGCCCTTTTTTTCCACAGATGTAACAACGATATCTTTTTCCATGTTGTGTGAGTTGTTGTCTAAAAAATAGAATTAGTCTTTTAGGTCGCCTTTTCTTGTAATACTTGTAAGACTTGAAAGGCTTAGCATAAGCATGCTTGTAATGAGATTTCTTCTTTGTTGGGAAAGAGCATTTTGATTTGTCTTTGCATTTAATCTGGAGATAAGGCTTTTTACAAACCTTTTGCAAAGCAAGCTTTCCATCTATCATGGAATCAAACATTTTATGTTGCTCACATAATTTCTCAAGAGTAGCCAAAGTTAATTGATAAATCTCCCTAAGAGAGTTGTCAGTCATATCTCTTTGGAGGGATTTGATGGTTCTTAAGAGTTTTGGCTGTAATTCTTCTGGTAAGGAGGCAATGAATGTATGTCTGAGGTTGACATCATTAAAACCATTAAGAAGATAGTACCTTTCTGCCATTCTTTTGTAATGGAGGTCTAAATCTTTTTTCTTGAAGGAGCAACATTTCATCTAGAAATATTCTTGTCGTTTTTGCTTATCAACAAGATGGAAATCACCAAGGAATTCTTATAAGTGTAAAAGTATAAAAAATTTTAACTAAGATGATGATACTTTGAGGAAAAAAAATGTAAGGGGGACCCATAATTCAGAATTTAAGCCAATAAAAACTCGTTAAGTGGCAACAACTTTCTAAACTTGAAACTATCTTTACCTTTACATTTCAAAATCCGGATCGCCTTGATTCTTTCCCCACTTTTTCTCTCCTTTATCTTTCTCTCAGTCTCTCTTTCCTTTTTTAGGTTGGTAAGATCCATTTAGAGAAGACACAGAACAGAGTTGTATAATACTCTCTCTCACTCACTCTTTCAGTGTGGCACAAATCAGAGAAGGAAGCAAAGACTAACTTTGCACAATCCAACTTTATGGTGCAAACCAAATCAGAAGCACATAGCCATAAACACAGACCAAGTTGGCACACAGCTTCATTATAGGCTTAGGGCATGCTAAATCTAATACTTATTATACATTTTTTTTGTCTCTTCAGTCTTTATTATGGGACCAAGGGCTTGGTTTTGAATTTCTTTTATTTAGGTTTGACTCAGCCATATAGTATTGATTTAGAAATGCTGAGTTCACTGAGTTTCTAAGTTTAGCGAAGTTAAAGGTGAATCTTTATAAGTTTATATTAAGTCTGAGATTACAAGTGTATAACATGATTTTCTTAACTAAAAATGTGCTTGTGAGTTTGATAATAATACTTGTATAGATTTGATTTTGTAATTAATATTATCTAATAAATAATTTTATATTATTTATTTTGGTTGCAACAAAAGCACAATGCTTTAAAGCCTTATTTGATATGCATGAAAGAAGACCAAGGAATCGAAGAGGGAGAGAGAGGAAAAAATTTTGAGCTATTTGGTATGCTACTTCACCTAGCCATGTTTGAGCTTGCTCCATCAAATGGGGAAGAGTTCTATCCTTCAAACCTTAAAAGGAAAGAGCTCTACATTGTTAGAGCGTGACCATATTCCCTCTAATAAATCTTAAAAGATTGAACACAAACACGAACTAAAACCTTTTCTGATCATTGTCTCTGATTATGTAATAACTCCAACTATTTTCTAAGCTAATTAAGTATAATTGTGTTCTTAATTGGGTGCACTTAAGGTGTAATTTGGTCAATGAGTTAGCAATGGATGAAAATATGAAAAAATTTGAATATTTAAATGATCAATATTCACCATCAAGTCATAGAATGGGATTATTGTTCCTAGGAATTCAAAATTCTCACTAACAATTTTTGTCTTAACCAAAATACCTCTAAGAAACCTAAAAACTCATATATGTTAAACTAAAAATTATTACTCATCATTACCATGGTGAAAATTAGAAATTAATAACTAAATTAAGAGTTTTAAGACTTAGATCATGGCTTAGAGTGGTTGTGCCACAGTCAACTTGGCCTTTGGAACCTCTAAAAGCTAAATTCTACACTTATGCCATGACTTGAAGGACTTATGTTACTGCTAAACTCGGGTTTGGATCAATTTTTCACATTGAAACGATTTGTACTGTGACAAAAAATATTTACATTATGGCCAACTATTTGTGCTGCGACTAAAATACTTGCATTGTGATCAAATTAGTCTTTGAATGATTATGCACTATGGCTGGAATTTTTTGTGTCATGGCAAAGTGTCTAAGCCATGGTCAAAAAATTTTGCACTATGGACAAAATTGCTATTGGAACATTATTAGCTCATTTTGAGCATGACTTGAAAACCTACTGTATACAAATATTTAAACAAATGAACTAACTACTTGCTACCACTTCAAGATCAATCCTAGGGTCTTTTGATGGCTAAAAGGCAAGGTTATTAAAGAATTTGCATTCCTATATTCTCCATCCAATTGTCTTACCTAACTCAAGGATTTAAAAGCTAACTTAAGCATTCTAACTTCAATTATGATAGCAAAGGTACATGAAACCACAAGTGACAAATTCAAAATGTGTATTTTTCCTACCAAATGACCTTAAACAATGTCCTTATCCTCAAAACTCTAGAAAAACCTTAGATGCAACATATGACTTTACAATAACCTCAAAATCACCCAACAACTTCTCATGATAGCAAAATGAGCCAAGGTATGCCTAAGGGATGGATTGACTCATAACCAACATGACCAAAATAGCTACCATATCCCCTAAGGCTTCTAAACCACAACCAAACCCAAAGCAATCATGGCTCAAGTATTAACATCCATCTTACTTCTTATATGATAGCAACATTCAAGAGCTACTTCTACAACCTTTAAGTAACAACACAATCTAGACTATGCACCATAAATCCCTCTAAACACTTTGATCAAGTGTAAAGAACATATATGAACTAACCCAAAGATCATAATATAATATACTAATAGTTCAATTATTAATTTTATAATACTAGATATTTAGAGGTCATAAAATCCCAGGGTACTGATTAATAATTATCCAAACACAATCACAATGACTAATTCCATGATGTATAATATTATAAAATCAGTTCTCATACTTGGCAATATATGATGCAATGTGGCAATTATACAACACAATAAGCAATGCTAGTATACTTACTATACAAACCCAATTTAAATAAGGCATTCAAGCCTATACATTACTAAAACACCACGGTAGTTTTCTATCAGTTTCTCTTTACTACTAAGAGGTTCGTTTCTTGAAGATGTTAGCCTACAACTAGGGTGAGATATACAATCTCAGTAATAAGAGAAAAATTCCATATATATATATATGTAAGATTAATTAACATAATGTATTTATACAAAAAAATACTGAAAACATCAATATTATCAACAAATGAACTGATTGGACTACTAGTGACTACTATCTCATACTAGCAATTATACATAATATGTTAATAACCAATAACATAGGGAAAGGCCCATCCATGGTGCCAACTCCTTATTGAGTACACTCTAGGCTCAGTGCATTCATGAGTCTAATTATAACTTGGTGCCTAATCGAAACACAATGCACGAGTAGTAGTCGCGCCACAACTCTATCAATGACCCACTCACAGGCCATAACAACAACAATTCAAGTAACCAACTAATCATTTAGTATTTCAAAATTATATATATGTAGCAAATATCAGATTAAAATGAGCATATACATCAAATTAGAAAATTAACCTCGGCTACTTTAATGAAACTTAATTACTCTTTCTCTAACTACTAACATAATCCAAAGGCCCACCAAGCCCAAGTTTCCAAAGAATTCATTGCACCAATTAAGATTAAAACATCAAGAGCTCACAATGGGTCATTTCCAACATCCTCATTTTTGCACATGTAAAAGCCATGTACCAAAAGTCAATCCAAATGATAGAATTTCAGCATTTACACATCACAAAATGGTAGGAGGCACCTACATGCTTCTTTAATGAGTTTCAAATTTCATATTTGAGTCATCTAACATAGAAACTAAAGTGTTTAACTTCAATCTTCTTTTATTTTTGCACAATAGCATATCCCATTATGAAAATCAACCCTTAGGGCTATTTTTAATCAAAATAATACAATAAAAAGGAAAAATGCTTACCCAATTGTCTCTTTAATTTCTAGCTTTGAAAATTTTATGAGAAACAATTAAAACACCAAATCTTAGATTTAGGGATGGGGTGAAAATCCACTAAACCAGAAAACTATTTAGACTAAAATATAGAGGAAGATGAGAAGATTAAGTTTTATTGAACTTACCTTAGTTAAATCTCTCTCTAAGAGTGCAAATCTGAGCCAAAATGCTAAGAAACCCTAGCCCCTCTTCTAATGTTCTAAATTCTTTGTGTATTCAATAGCCAAGCTTATGTTTCAACACAAAAATCATGAGTGGCAGCCTTCTCTTAGAGTTTTAGAGTAAGTGGGCGGGTCCATTGAGCCTTATTTCTAAATAGTCTGGTTTTTACTAAGTGTGGGCTGTAACACCATAATGTGTTAACCTCAACAAATCTCCACCTAGGCTTGATTCCATGAAATTCTAAAGAAAAAGAGTAAAATCGTGACAATTTATTACGTTATGTTGGGGTTTAAACGGCCATACTTTGCCCTATGGGTCCCGTGAACTTATCAATTACATTCTCTACTCAAACTCCATTCATACGACTCATACATAGCATAAAACAATCTATAAACCACAGATATCAGGCCAAAAACCATAAAAATACAAATTCTCTCACGGGTTCAAAAGTCAGATTTTTGGCTCCAAATTTATGGCTGTAACACCATAATGTGTTAACCTCAACAAATCTCCACCTAGACTTAATTCCATGAAATTCTAAAGAAAAAGAGTAAAACCGTGACAATTTGTTACGTTATGTTGGGGTTTAAACGGCCATACTTCGCCCTGTGGGTCCTGTGAACTTATCAATTACATTCTCTACTCAAACTCCATTCATACGACTCATACATAGCATAAAACAATCTATGAACCACAGATATCAGGCCAAAAACCATAAAAATGCAAATTCTCTCACAGGTTCAAAAGTCAGATTTTTGGCTCTAAATTTAGAAAATCATAACTAATTTTAGAAAATAGGGAATCAATAAAATCATAGCTTTTTGGAAATATTTGAATGTTAAATTTATACTAAAAATAATTCCAAACCATAATCTCAATGTTTGGACCATGTTTGAGAATAGAAAACCTTGAAAAGTCAGGCTACCCAGCGTTTCTAATATAGATTTCTTATATGAATTCAAAAATTCATAATTAATTTCACAAAAGTCCAATCTTGGCAAAATATACCAATTTGGAAAGATACAGATGTTAACTAGAGGTAAAAAATAATTTCAAACCAATTTAGTAGCCTTTAGAGCATGAAAATAGATGAAACAATAGCCAAGGTCAAATGGCATCCTTGATGCTAACATAGAACTTTAGAAAATTATTTCTCCTTCTACAAACCTCCAATTGAGATGTTTCTAGTAAGTATAGGCCATTGTGAATATCTAGTTTCTCCCTGTAAAATTTCATATCAATTGGACATCGTTTACCTTATGAATGATGCAGATTCATTTTTGGACCAATTGCACAGTGCATTGACCAAAATAAAAAATTATTCAACTTCAAAAATTTGCCAAAAATTACATAGACCTCCAAATATTCTAAACTTTAGTTTTCCAAAAAGCTCTTAACAAGTTCTAGATGCATGCCAAATTTTAGATCAAGAAGAGCTCATTTGGATAAAAAGTAATACAGCCCACCAATATGGTCATTTTTGCTTCTCATAATGCAACTCTTTGGTCCAAAATGGACCCTTTTAGTGCTTGGCACCTCTTGGGTAAGTTTAAAAGTAGTAATACATCACATGTGAATTGCCCAAGTGGTCTAAACCATCATGCATCTCAAACTCACTATGCTATATACAAGAATACACATCTAGGAATGGGCTACCAATTACCCAAAACTTGCACTCTCATTGCTTTGGTTCCACAAATGGTTCATACATCACATATGCATGCCTTTACACTTGTTCATATGTTTATATATTAAAAATAATATATACATATACATTTTAGTACTTTTTTATATAAAAAGAACTAAAACAAGCTATACAATTAACTAAGTATGCTCAATTAGGCTCCTTGACTTGCATTTTGGTCCCCTTAAGCTCCACTTAACATGCTAAGATAGGAGAGGGAAAGGGGTGAGATTTATGGAATCTATAGCTCATGCACTCCTTCAATGAAGCACTCAAGGCATATAAACATGTTAAAGCATACAAGTAAGTATCCAACTATTAAAAATCATTTAACACATGATTTACATGCCATGAAAATCATATCAATGTTAAGAATAAGCTCTAAGGACTTTTGGTCTAGCCTCACCCTATTTTTGGGACTTTTGGATTAGTCTCACCCTTGATTTAGGGACTTTTGACTTGGCCTCACTCATCCATGAGACTTTTGGCCTTATCTTACCCATTTCTAAAGACTTTTAACTCTACTTCACCCATCACAAAGGACTTTTGGCACCACCTTATCCTTTAAGAGCAATTTTCACAACCCAAAACATAAGCATATTAGTACCAATGCAACAAGGCAATATCAAATGGCATGTCTCAAAATACAAGTGCACACATAAGCATACAATGACCATTATATATCCAAGAATGTAAGAAGAAAGAGTGAAGAGCTACCTTGGCAATTAAACATAATCCTTCCCCTTCAACTTCTCTTTTTCCTTCTCGGTCTCATAACCATAATTAGATGGAGCTTGATCTCATTGGCCTAGACACAACAAATAGTATGTAATTACTCTCTTGGAATAAGTCAAAGCATTAACCATATATTTAAGAAGCATACTTTATCTATGCTTCTATAAAAGGTCTAATGAAGCTTCTAAATTTTTCTTAAAAGGAAAGGCACTTGGGGAAGCTCCCTAGGGGTTCTAAAAACTCAAACAAACACTCACATATGTTAAGAGATGTATGAATCAAATCAATTTTCATATTACATTCAAGAACTCTACATATTCCTAACGTGAAATTCATTGATTTCTCTTGTGATTTCTTGGTATATGTCAACTCCCCATGGCCTAAATTAGTGGTTTTATGCTTGCTCTTAGTTAGAAGCTTCCCCCCTCTTGTGGTTTTATTCTTGGCCGAAACACTCAAGAAGAAGCAAGGGAAGAAGATGTAACAAAATGGAAAGAAGCTACCTTAAATCAAGCTCTTTTCAAGAGGTTCTTCCTTTGCTTAAATCTTCTCCTTAAATCCTTACACTTCCCCCTCTGAATTAAGCCTAAAACAAAACCACATAAGTACCCAAAACTATGGAAAGAGAGAGCAGAGAAAGAGGAACTAATTTTCTAAAGGAAGAAACCATGAATTCTTATAATTTTCTCTCCTTTTTCCTTGATGTTTTCCCTTCTTTCTTGGCTTCTCTTGGTCTTTCTCTCTCTCTCTCTCTAGCCCTCTTCTCTATTTTTGGATAAAGCATATGTCGGTTAGAGGGAGAGAGAAAAGTTTAGACCCTTTAAGAAGTCATGCTTTTTTTGGAACAAACCTCACTATAGCAGGAAATGCCCCTTGCTACAGTGAGCACTTATCAGTCTCAGATTCCCTGTTCTCACTACAACGCCCGTTATTGCGAGAAATCCCCTAGTTTTGTATAGGACGCATGAACTCACTATAGTGGACTACATTCTCACTATGAAGAACTAGTACATTTGCTATAGCTAGTTGGAAACTCGTTGTAGTGAATAGGTACATTCGCTATAGCTAATAGGGGGCTTAGCTATAGCTAACAGACTTAGAAAATTTTCAAAAATCTTAGATATTACATGGGCCAAAAACTAGATAAGTCCAATGGTATTAGGCTAAGGTTTTGAAGTTGGGCCTCCAATAAGAATAAAGTTGGGCTTCTAATAATGTCCTTAGTACACATAAATTAATCATGGCCTAAATCATCCTCAAATCTACAAACATTATTTTATTTTTCTCAAAATAATCTAATCAACAATTATTAGGTTAAGATATTCAAACTTGTCATTCTCTTTAAAATTCCTATTTCCTTAAAATTTCCTTAAATTCCCTTTAATAATTTCATAATCCCTAAATAATCACTATTAATTAACTTTAAGCTCTTACAAATTACATCACCCATCATCTTTAGTTGGTTTCTCCTCTATTGGCAACTGTCTACAAGATTCATTGGAAGTTTGAACATAAAACAAACTAAAACTTTTTTTACATTCTTTCAATCTACTTAGGCAATGAGATTTTATGTATAAAAAAGAATGAAGTAGCAAGTAATCAGAAAGAATGAACACAAAATAAACTAAAACCTTCTCATGTGATTGTTCTAAAAACCAAAGATAGGTTAATGATGACGTCTTTTCCTCTACTGCCAAAATTGTCTCTGTAGTGAAGAAGTTGACTTTGCCTAATGTGCATGGCTTCAGTGTCAATGAGAAGGAAGAAGACAAAATGGGTGGCCTTCCTTTTTTTATTTCTGCAATTTTTTATAAGAAAGAAGATTAAAGGGCTCTATAATTTTTTAACATTAAATGTGTTATTTGAAATAAAAAGAAACTTGATAATTGTTTATTTTATTAATTTTTATTATCTAGGGGTATTTTTGTCCTTTAATAACCTTTTCTTTCCATTCTTACCTCATTTCTATTAACCAAACATAAAAAAGTAATGGCATTTCTATTTCTTCTTATGTCATACCAAATATGATTATGAGTTATAAAACTCTTTTCTATTCTTGTAATAATAAGTAATTTCTAAATTGAACTGAACTAGATAAATTGAAAGAGGATCACCTTAAAAGCAAGGCAATTAGAGTGTAAATGAGATTAGGATATTAATGAAAGTATCTTAAAATGTAGATTAGAGCCTAAGGTTAGCCTAGTACCAGAGCTAAAATGGCCAAATAGAAAGTTACAGAGGCTAGTGGGATTTTCATAATTTTAGGTAAGTTTTAGAAAACTTAAAGGAGGAATCTTTAAATAGGAAAATTGAATTTTCTGGGGTTTTTAAAGGCCCCAAAAGCCATAAGAACCCCTGAAATGGTCAAAAGCACTTCGGTTTATATTTTAGAGTGTTGGTTGATCGAATCATTCGGTAAGATTTTAAATCAAATTTGAGTGAAATCAAAGGCATTTTATAAATTAGAGGTGTAACAACCCTAACTTCTACTTGTGGTAATTAAGCTTAAGCATGCAATTGATAGTCATAAACCAAGGTCTAGCACCATTTAAATTAATCAATTTAGGAAAGAGTGAGAAAATTTGAACCTTAATGTTATCAAAATCATTAACCAAACATTTACAAGTATTCATGTACATGAGTGGAACAAATCTCCAATTAAAAGCCTTTAAATCTATTCTCATTCATTTTCAACTTTTAAGAACCCTTTACAAGTGCTTTTAAGTCATCCTTTGATGTTATCATAGGAAAAACCAAGGTTTCTAAGTTAATATAAGAGTTTCAGGACATTCGCTGCGACTAAATACCTTTGCACTGTGGCCAAATGCTCTTGAGTTCACTTTTTATTCTTCATAGATCACCACAGTGAGTTGGATCTTTACCGTAGTGAGCCTACATGGTGCCGCGGCGAGGGGACCTACTAAAGACTACCTCACTCACCTCTCACTATTGGCCCATTTTTGCCGCAACTAATTGCTCTCTGGAATACCTGGGACATTTCCATAAAGTTTGTCATGGCCAATTCCCCATTTCACCGCGGCACATTACCCTCTGGACGACTTCCAATTTGGCCTCTCATATTTTGCCGCACTAATTCCACTTCTTGCCATGGTAAATTGCTCTCTGGTACTCTCGTCGGGCAACTTTGCCTCTATTGGCTATGGCTAAGACTATTTTGGCCACAGTGAAACGCCTTCTAATTCTATAACTTTTAAAATCTTACACTTCAATTCTCCCCTTAATGTTACCCTAGGCCAATCTACCTTAATTTGTGGGCCTTTAATAGCTTTTACTTACCTAATTTACCCAACTTATCTATCCTCACTAGTTTAAGACTTAAGTGTTAATTTCTATTCCTCCAACTACCCTATATTAGAAAGTTCATAGAGTAATAACAATAAGAATTCATGAACTATTAACAATTATCATTCAATACATATTCCATTAGAGATTCCATACATCACTAGTTCAAATTAACACCTAATGTATCACACGCTTACATTTCTAATAGTAGACCATATCATAAATTCAACAAAGTTCATACATCAAATGTTATAAGTACATACATCCAATACCAAGCTAAAATGAGGCTTAACTTCTTAAAAGATACATTCTAAGTAATAAAAAATACAAACACCTACACTTAGCAACATGATTACATGATGATGTTATATAAAAAGAATACAAAATTTAAAATTTAGCATCTACTCTATTTAAATCAGTCTAAGTGTAGCCTTTTCCATATATGGTTGGAGCTCATAGATTTTCATCCACTTCCTTCCCCTTATCCTTACTTGAAAAACCTTCACTTGAAAGTATGATCCCATGAAACGGGGTGAGATGTAAATCTTAGTAACTAAAGGTAAATTCCATTCATATATCCAATTTAATTAACATATATGCATGAATCAAAATGAGCATCAAAATCATATCAGTCATATCACACAAATAAAATGATTAGACTACTATGATTACCATCCTATACTAGTAATCATATTTCTACATGTTAAAGGCCAATAACACCAGGAAAGGCCCATCTATGGCACCCACTTCCCTAATGAGCACAACCAGGGCTCAATGTATTTAGGGTCTAATCATAACCCAGTACTCGATCAAAGTACATGCACGGGTGGCAGCTGCATCACAAATTCACCATAGACTCACAATGTCTAAACACAATACAACAGATAGCCAATCAATTTATTTAGCATTTCAAATCATCCATGTGTAGCAAATGTGAAATTAAAGTAGATATATGCATGGAATTATTATAGTCCCTGGTTACCTTACTTGTAGCTAATCCTCTAAGAGCCAACTGAATGCTACTTCAGCTTATGGACATAAAACTAAGCCATTACTATCTCTAATCATAATTTATATCAGTAAACCTATTACTTAAGGAGTTAAGCTATATAAGACTACTTAGAAACACTAACCCAATTACCATAAGAACCAAATTCAGATTTGGTTGAGCCTACCCCACAAATCTAAAAACAATACTTCAAATTCTGAGTAAATTTGCATAAAAACATTACCCATATCATAAATTAGCTTAGGGGTCCCAAACTAGCAAAGAAAATATCAAAATGAAGAGTTTATAATTACCTAACAATACCCTTAGGCTCAACCTACGAAATTTCACTAAGAAAATCCCAAATAACCACATTTCAGATTTTAAATATGGTGAAAATGCTCCAAATGAAAAACTAATTGGGTCAAAATGAAGAGAAAGATAAGGGAATTAAGTTATATAACAAGTACCTTGGCTGATTTTGAGCCTAAAAGTGAGAAATAGGGCCAAGAAGGTGGGAGAAGACCTAGCCTCTAAGGGACCTCTGAAAATGTGTGTTTCTTGTGGGTTTGCAGAATTAGGGGTGGTTAGAATGATTTTTAGGGTTTAAGTTGGTACCTAAATGGGTTATAGGTTGACCTAAAGGCCCAAATCCATATAGGTTCAGATTTTATGCTTGTTGAGCCAGATTTTATTAGTTGGGCTTCAAAATTTTAGTTAGGTTAAGCTAAATTTGAAGAGCTCCTTTAGTTTAGGTCTACATAAGGGTTGTTGGGCCAATTATAAGAGCTTATGTAAGTTAGGTCTTGGGCCTTTGTCTCACTAAATCAGATTGGGCCATCACTAGGTGCTCTCTCTTGGGCCAAGTCTCATATTAAAAGGTTGGATTTGCACTTAAAAATATTGGACCTCCATTAGTCCCTAACCATGGCCTACTTAATTTAATTTAGAGCTTAGATGAAATTTTTAACTCAATTAAATCTCAAACTCATATTATTAATTTACTTCTCTTTAGATTTTCATTCACATGGTTTGCCCAATTATTCCCTAATAATTATTCTTAATTATATCTAATCTATGTTTAACACCTTAATTAATTTTGGGGTGTTACAAGAGGACCCAAATTTTATGATGGAAAAGACGGTTCTCAAAAAGGAGTTAAAATGGATCCAAATGGAAAGAACAAATATAAGGGACTAAATTGAAATTTTAAAAAAGTGTCTTAATAAAGCCTTACCTCCTTAAATCATGTCCCTTTCTTCTCTAGCCCTCACAACTGACATTCTTTGGTCTAAAATAGATTTATGCTCTATCCCAAGAGGCGCACAAGAAGGGAAGGCAAGGGAGGAAGAAACCAAGCTTAAAAGGGTAAGAATTGGTTACTTTTTCATGCTCTTTCCTTTACTAAACCTCTTATCCTCTTTCTTCTCTTTTCTTATATAGTTTTGATGATTAATTTGGACATGTTTAATGGCTAAACCAGTAAAGGGGAAGAGGGAATTTAGGATAGCTCTTGGAAGCATAGAAAAGCCCCTTTGAAAAGTTTGTAAACAAGGTAAGGAAACCATGGTTATGTCGCTTCTTCTTTACTTCCTCTTCCCTCCTACTTTTTAGCCAGATTAGGGACCATATGTTAAGAGTCTATTTCTCACTTATACTTGATGGTAAGTGAGGCTTTGAGGCATGGGAAATCAAATGAAACAATTGGGATTCAAAAAAAATAATTAGAAAACAACTTATAAAAATTAGGGATTTTGTTGCACCTTGCCAATTATGAAGCTTTCCAATGATAGTTTAGGTTGTTTAAGAGTATGTATAAATTTCCAAGACATCTAGGAAGCTTCATGGATAGCAATTTCTCTAGGAAATGGAAGAAAACTCCATGGACTCTTGATTTACACTATGTCTCAGCCAAGCTTGAGATAATACACATAAGGAGATTTTTCTTTGATTCCAAGGTTAGAAATGTTCTAAATATAAATTATAGACACCAAAGGAACTATTGATTTTAATTTAAAAACCATATTTTGAAAGTTGAAAATTTAAGTTCCATTATGCATAAAGAAATAACTTAGTGTTAGGCTCCTTCAATTAAGTTGGAGATGACTCTAATAAGTTTGAATGGAGTAATATGACTTAGATTGAGTGAGAAATTGGAGCTAAAATTTTGAATTATATGAGTTGCTTTATTATTCCTTGTAAGGAACTATAATGGTGTCATAAGCTAGATGTAGCTTGTGTAATGTTTATGTAAGGCTAGAGTTAGTTCCAATAATATAATTGTGTCTTATTTGATGTGTCTAAGTCAAACAAACCAAGTTTCTCTTAGGTGTGGGTATGAGGTTGAGCTAAGGAGATAAGAAGGTAAAGAGAAATTTATGCATCTTGAACCAAGGTAGTTTTCCATCCTTTCTTGTGTGCATTTCTTAGTTGTATGATTATCATTGAATGTTTGTATGTGTGTTTGAATTATAAGACATGCCATTTGCTATTAGTTTGTTGCTATGGTACCATTATGCTTCTTGATTTGCTTTTGAAATGTGAAATTGCTCTTTATAAGTGAGGTTGTGTCAAAAGTCCTTTAGATTGGGTGAGGTGAAGCTAAAAGTCCTTAAATATAGGTGAGATAAGGCCAAAAGTCTCAAAAATGAGTGAAACTAAGTCAAAAGTCCTTAAAAAATAGGTGAGGCTAATCCAAAAGTCTCAAATAATAGGGTGAGGGTAGACTAAAAGTCCCTAGAACTTTTTCTTGATTTTGACATGTTTATGTGACATGGAAATTATAATTTGAATGATTCTTTGAAGTGTTTGGTACATACTTGTATTTTTTGACATGAATATATGCCTTGTTTGCTTACTTGAAAGGGTGACAAAGCTATTGGGATTCTTTGAATCTCATTCTCCCCTATTTTCTATCTAACCATGTCTAGGTAAAGCCCAAGGAGCAAAAATGGGAGCCAAGGAGCATAGATAGCTATACTTTGACAATATAATAGTTTTTAATATAATTTAATATCAAAGTATGTAAGTATGAGTTATTTTTGAGATGTAAACCATTAAACAATTATAAAACCATGTAAATGTTGTATGAACCAAATGTAGAGCCAAATGAATGAGATTGTATAGTTTTGACATCCTTGAGCCATGATGGTTATATGTATTTATGCAAGTGGAATGGTGGATTTAAGTTCCATAATAATTTGAACCATTTGGAATGTTTCTATATGCTACACTTATGCTTTAGGACGTGCCTAAATGGCTATGGAATGGCTAGGAGACTATTTGGCACCAATTGACCCCATTAAGGTTCTAAAAAGTGACATAACTTTGAGTTAAACCAGGAACTGACCAAATGGACGATTTTGTGCATGAAATTCGGTATGAATATAGATCATATCTAGAGCTTTTCATAGAGTAAAGAGCACTATTTTTGGAACTCTATAAAATTTGTTATAATTTTTCAAAATTGGCTAAATTATTAAGAAACTATCAGTATCACTGTTCAGATGGTTAGTTTACTTTTCTATGTCATTTGTGGGCCAAATAAAGCCTAATGCTCATAAAATTTATAGCTATATAATAGACATCCTAAGCTTTCTATAGCCACTGGGAGCACCCAATTTGGACTTATGTAGAGGGAGATATGAATTTGTAAAATTCTAGTTCAGTTGCAAGATGTCACCTAGAATTGATGTATTGTTTTATTAAATTTCTTAAGTCAAACAAGATTTTTTTGATCTAAAATTTTTATGGTAGTTAGGGGACGTCTTGAGCTCTCCGGAATGATATAATTTTCATGATTTGCATTTTTCTAAAATTAATTGTGATTTTTCAAAATTTGTATCAGATTATAGATTTAAGGAAAGTGCAAGTTTGGTCTTGAATTTGTGTTGCCTACTCTAAACCCAAAATAGAAGCCTTGAATTGTGATGTTTCTAGTCCATTAAATATAGTATGGATGGAAGAAAATTCTGGTAAAGCCAAATGGTCCATATGATTAAAATTGAGTTATTTTAGCTTATAATAACAGTTATTTCCGCTGCTAAAAGTGTGATTTTCATGAAATTGGATTCTTTATGGCAATTGAGATGTAAATTGTGAGTTACCTTGATATGGTGTGACAATTCTCAATCCATCATCCATTCTCATTCTATTAAGAAACTATACTACATTCCAAACAAGGCTTAAGAGTACTAAATGAGAAAGGGACAAGATAGGTATTGAACCTACATACATAAAGACCCATTATTTGATAGGTATTGAACCTACATACATAAAGACCCATTATTACTTATGTCTAAAGCGGTGCTACTTTAAACTAAGTCTCTTAAGTTGGATAAATGATTTAAAATATTCAATGAATAATTTTAATTAAAATTTTTTAATCTTTTAATGTAATTAGTTATGGGTGTAAGAATCAATATCGTACCTTATGTGATACCTCACCACCCTTAAGATTGAGCCTCCCTTTCTTCTTACACACGTATAGCCAATAATTCATTTTCTAGCCATCTTGCTTTATGTTTTAAAAGATACTTTAAAAGGCCTATATTGTTCAAATAGTGAGATGAGGACTAGTTACACCAATAACAAATCAAATATCTCTATCTCACTACTATAGCAACACTAATAAATATCAACATCTTGTTTTTGATCAATTTTAGCTACTTGATTTGCTTTCTTTTTTTCAACTTCTAACTTAATTTTTGACTAAAAATCATAAAAATTGCAATTGATTACAAAAAGCTACACATTACAACATTTTTTTTATTTGTTCAATAGTAGGTTTTAGAGCTACTGACTAAAGTTTAGTCTACTAAGGCTAACCAAACTTTAGTCAGACCAAACTTTAGTCAACAATGAAAGCCAAATTACTTGCAGTCGACCAAAGATGGTGGACTACCTTTTAGGTCAACCCAAGTCGATTGAAGTTTGGTTTGCCTTGGGCGATTAAACTTTGGTCAATATGCAATTTTTTCCCCCCATTTTAAACAAACTTTTAATTTTAATCTCATGCCAATTTGAAATTTGCCAAATTTTTATTCTTTCTTTCCTATAAATACATATGCTTTTTCCTTTGCTTAATCCTTTAAGAATTCTCTTTTCATTTTCATTCTTTAGTTTCTCTTATGATTTGAAGTTTTTCATATGAAATTACTTCATTTTTGTTCCTTGAGCATTTCTTTCATATGAAACTATTTGAGCTTTTGATATGTAATATTTGTTGCAAATTTTTCATACATTAATGTATTTTTCATGTATGTTGAAAATTTGCAAAATCCATACAAAGAAATATGAAGATGAAAGATATTGAAAAATGTAGGAGAAAGATGAAGATGAAATTTTAAAATAGAAGCTTAAAAATAATAAAAACAATGTAATAATATATATATCAAAATAAAACAAATAAATGCATTATTTTGATTAACAAAGTAACCAAAACAAAATATTATTAATTATAAAACAAAATGAATATAAAAGAAATGAAAAAAAAAACTATTTTCTACTAACTTTCACTTGGTAGTTTGTTTGTTTGTTTTCATTTCTTTTACAATTTCCTGCTAACCAAAATGTGGTCAAAAATTAAAATGAAAAACTACAAAGAATACAAAAAGTTGCAAAGAATTAAATGCTTACAGAGTTACTATTTACTACTATCTCGCAACTCCAATTCATTCAACTACCATTTATCAACTAGCAAAAATTTAACTGATGGGACAATTGAATTTTCAATCAAGAATAATACATTTCTAACCAAATTTACCATTTTTTTCAATTGACCCTTCAATTGCTATTTTTCCATTTTGTTGTAATGTCTTAAGAGACTTAATCATATGCATTGTGTTCTCGTGTACCCTCAATGTGTCACTTAGTTTCATAAAGACACTAGTTTTATTAGCATACTGTCTAGTGGCTTATTAGAAAACTTATATAATTTGTCTATAGGCTTCATGTAATCCTTACCTTCTCACGCTTAAGTATGGTTGACCCATAAATACTAGCCTTTATATGAGATTTTATAAACACCATACTGAGAAGATTCAATCATTCCTGACGCTAATATAATGTAATTTGTGTGCTAGTACTAATGGGTACCAAAAGCTCTATAGTTAAGGTTAAGATACACCAAATGAAAGAGGATTACCTCTTTCCATGCCTTATAATTTTCTTTAATCAAAATGATCTATGGCAATTTCACCAATTAAAAGAGATGATTATGATGCAAATTAGAATTTAAACCTTTAATCATGCTTACAAAATTGAGGCAATTAATTGTCACATTTACTTTGTATGCTTGTTAATATAAGTTATACAAGACACAAATTGCATCACTAAGATCTACCTATGAGCAAATAATTTATAGCATACTATAAATCCATGTATCTTTTATGATAAAACTAGGAGACATTCATGCTTCTTAATATTTGTGGATTACACATAAAACACATATCAATTCCCATTTCATCCTAGTTAAACATTTAGATATGACTATCTCTATGTGGGCAAATACATGTCTATTTACATACCTAATTACAATTGATGTCATCAAGCCCTTACATGATATTTATGTTTGCTAAAACAAACTAAGAATGCATATTCATATACATTTAAAATGTTGTAGCTACTCTTTAACTAAATAAACTAATCACAAAAAATCTCATTCCATAATGTGCATCTAAATATATATATGCACCAAGCAATGGTAATTTAATTTAGAGAAAAAAGGTAATGTTTAACATAGTCATTTCTTAACAAACACATTACTTATAATTAATGGAGATAATATCATTGTATAAGAGTTTGATGCATTTAATTACTCTTTGCAATGCATTTCTTATTGACCTCCTCTTTTCATCAATTACATGACAAACATGCATATTATTCACCAACAATATCAGTCGAATATGGTATTAAATAATAAAGATAAAAATTATAATTCAAAAGTCAAAAATTATAATTATAAAAAAAAATTACACTTTAAAAATTTAAACTATACTGCATAGTTAAAATTTTTAAAATATAATTTTTTCTCATAGTTATAATTTTTTATCTCATAGTTACAATTTTTATCTTTATTTTTCATATTTATGAGCAAAAAAAAAGCTTAAAAAAGCCAACTAGGCACCACCAGAAGAAGGAGAGAATTTTTTACCAAAGCCTCGTTTGGTATACAAAATCTTTAGTAATGGAAATGAAAATGTAAAGTCGAATGAAATGTATTGTAATAGAATAAATTATGTTTGGTATGAATGGAAAATGAAAGGAATTATATTTATATTTATTTGTTTACTTAGATAAAATAGGAATAAAATGGAGAGTAAAAAAGGGAAAAGATAGAAACACCCTCATCTAAAAATTGATCTAATTCTACTAAAATCACGCACACTACCATTTTGGAGGATAATATAAATGTAATAAATATTATATATATATTATGTATGTTATAAGTTTATAAAAGCATTTTAATATATATATATATATAATATTATTTTTTATATTACATTTAAAATAAATAATTTTTTTGTTATATATTTAATATTACAATATATATCATAGATATAATAAAAATAATTATGTATTTTAGAATTTTATATATATTATTTTGATATATATCAACTTATTTAAATATAATATATATAGACATAATAAATATATTTTAATTATCTATATATCTTATAATATTATATATATTTTAATGTATAAATAATATGTAATAAGCCAAACAAAAAGAATAAAAATAAAAATATTATAATATTTCTTATTATTTTGTTCCTTTATTCTTTTTTCATTTTCTCCTTTTCTTTACAGTTTTCCTTCTATTCTTCCTGTTCGTTTTGCTTAACACCCCCTGTAACATCCCATATTTTTTAATTGGGTTAAAACCTCTTAATAAGTTAAAGGGACATGAGAAAAAAAGTAGAAAATGAAGTAAAAAGAAAACATAAAGAAAAAAATAGAAAAAGAATGAGTTTTAGGGGTGGTTAAATAGTGAAAGGTTGAAAAAGTCAAAAAAATAAGGATTTTAATAAAAACTTAATTAGATCAAGTTAATGTTATTTCCCATTATATATAAGTTAAATGAACTATAAAGAATGTTGAAGGAGCATAAAATAAAGAAGTTTTGAACTATTTCATGCTATTTTGAGCCCTTGTTGCCCAAGAAAGTTGTACAAAGGGTTATAAGACCTTTTAAAATAGATTATGTGTAACACCATAATTTCCTAACTTATTTCATGCTATTCTCATGCTTCACATCATGCATCTCATGAAGGAGCAAGAAAAAAGGTAATAAAAATAATGAATTTCTTAGTGTTGCATCACGTGTAAAATTTTCTTTCAGTGTCTTGTAGACCATGTGAACTCATGTATCAGATTCTCATATTTAATTACATAGATACAACTCAATTCCATCACCAAAAGTGGCCCACAACTTGTGGAAGGCAAAGAGAAGCATAAAATACATAGTTGCATTTTTGGCCAAAAATTTCCCTTTACTGTCACAAATTTTGGAAAATAATAACTAATTCTAGAAAAATTGAAATCATACATTCTTTACCATTTTAGAAAGCTACACATGTCCACTTTATACTAAAAATATGTTCAGATCATGAAACACTACACAAAAATGTTTGATATTCAAAAAAGTGTAGAGGTCTGGCTAGCTACTGGTACTTTCATAGTTTTCTGCCATAAACTCCAAAAATTTTCAATTAATTCCAAAAAAATCTAATTTATGCAAATGATATCAATATGGAAAGATACAGATGTTATCTTGAGGAAAAAAATAACTTTAGACTAGTTTAGATACACCCAAACCTCAAAACCTAATCAAACAATACCTGAGATCAGTTTGAGTGCCTAATACTGGGCAGAATTTTTAAAAATTCATATCTCCCACTCTAAGCATCCAAATGGGGTGCTTCTAGTTGAAACAATTCATTGGAGTGTGTAGTTTCTCTCTATAAAATTTCATGACAATTAGACATCATTTGTCCCTTGAGTGGCATATTTCATTTTCAGACCAGTGTAAATAGTAACATGACTAAAATAAAAAAAAAATTTCAAATTTAAAAATTCATCAAATATTTCATAAACCTCCAAAAATTCTGTACTTTAGCTTTCCAAAAAGCTCTCAGCAAGCTCTAAATCCATGCTAAATCTCATATCAAGAAGAGTTAATTTGGACAAAAAGTGATATAGGTTTCAAATATGGTCAATTCTTACTCTATACAAAATACCAAAATGTCCAAATGACTTCTCTTGACGTTTGGCACCTCTTGGGCAAGTTTAAAAGCATGATTATGACTTGTATGAACTGCCCAAATGGTCCCAAATCTCATGCATCTCAATTTGGCTATTCCACTTCCATTTATACATACATTTTCATAATGCAAAGTTGCCATTACATGTCCAAAATAAGCATTTCCATACATACAACCTTAGCTCTCATTTATACAAGATATATTAACATAATTATACATGTTTATAACATCATAGGACATATACAATAATTGAATACCACATTTTCCATTCATATGGCCTTAAAGTAACAAAATTCAAACACTTTCTTATCACAATTTCATCTTCTAAGGTGTGGGCTTCCATTACCTTGCTCTCTCTTGGTCCACCTAGTATGTTAGAACATTGGAGAGGAGGGGATGAGATTCAAAGGAGGGGATGAGATTCAAAGGATCCCAATAGCTCATCTCCCTTTTAATCACACAAAAAGTATGCAAACAAGCCTTAAAAATGCATGTATGGACATATTAACATTTGTGACTATTCAAGAAACATTTATGGCATTTGAACAACTCATACATAGCATACATAGGCTTGCCAAGTAAGTGGATTAGCCTCACCCATTCACTTGTGGATTTTGGACTTGCCTCGCCCATTTCTTTAAGAAATTTTTGACTCAACCTTACTCTTGGGAGTTAACCTCACGTTTAGGAGACTCTTTACTTTGTCTCAACCAAATTTAACGGTTCTTGGCTCATTCTCACCATGGTAAAAGGTTCTTAGCTTCTCCACACTCAAGCAAACCAAAGCAAGTACATAAAACATCATTTGAATGTATAAGACATTATCATGGTACCATAGCATATGAAATCATACTAGAATACTTTTTGTGACTTAAAACATATATGCATACATCCAAAAACAATGTAAGCATATATTCATGCATGAGATAAGGTGGAGACAGCTACCTTGCTTGCATTTACACACTTTTTCCTTGAGTCTTGAATCCTCTCCTTTGACCACACACACCCAAGAAGGTAGAGATCACTTCTCTTGGCCTAAACACATTATATGAAAGCTAATTATACTTATAAATCAAATTCTAAGGCCACACAATCACTAGAAAAGCTAGATGACTCACAAAGTTCTTTTATAGTTTCATAATGCACTTAATGAAGCAATATTTGGGAAATACTATCTTGGCTCTATTCTCTCCATTTATTTATGATTCTTGACTCCTTTTAAGTCTCTTGGAGTCATCACACAATCAAATCAAGGAGCCTAGCTAGGTGTTACTTCTTTAAGCCATAATATGGAACCTATGATACCATCTCACTATCTATGATTTCTAAAATTTTTTCAAGGCTTCCTCTCATGCTCTCCCATCATACATGATGCAAAACTAAGCTTGGAAGGAATTAAAACACTCTCTAGGTGCATGAACTCTCTTTGGCCGAGGCTATGCTTCCGTATGGCACCAATGGAGTTGTTTTAATTTATTTTATGGGAGAAGCATATGGGAGGCTCTCTTGGTATCTTAAGAACTCATGTATACTCTTAGACAACTTAAATTACTACTAGGAAACTAAATCCCTAAATTCCATAACTTGCATTCTAAAGCTCCCTTTTCAATTTTAGTTGTATATTCTTAATCCTCACACTCCGTAACCTTTGGCTCCATTAAGAATACATAAAGAAAAACTCTCCTTTTCACTTTCTGTCTATAGACCTAAGCTTAAATGGCTTGGAAACACAAGATTTTATAAGTGTTTCAAGTGAATTCTTACCTTAAAATGCAGCTCTCTTTGCATAGATTATTTTTCACCGATTGATTTCTTGAAAAGATTTCCTTTTTGGCTTGGGTTAGACCTAAATTTTTAAGTTTTCAAGAAAAGAAAACTACCATTAGAGAGTTCTTAGAGAGAGGAACAACTTTCCTAACTGGCACAGGATGAAACGGAGCCGTTTACTTACCTAAATGGAAACTTAAACTTCTTCTCTCTCCCCCCTCCTAATGTCACACCATTGCTGCCCATTTTTTTTGCAAATAGAAGTTTGGAGAAGGTGATGAGGTGTAATCTTACTTAAGAAGCCTCTTTTACAATTTTTTAAAATGACCATTTTGCCCCTACACACTTGTTTATCGTGTTATGTTTATTTTAACTCCTTTTTTAGAACTGTAATACTATAATTTCTAGCTCCTTTCTATCACATTTGCATGCTCATATGATACATTCCATGAAGGGAAGTAAGAAAATTCATTAAAATAATACTTTTCTTTGCGTTACATCATGTATAAAAATTTTATTCGGTATCACGTGGACCGTGTGAGCTTATACAACACATTATAATATTTAATTACATGGATACAACTCATTTGCATCATCAAAAGTGGCCTACATCTTAAGAAACTCGAAGGGAAGCTCAAAATGCACATACATAATTTCAGCCAGATTCTTCCACTTTTCTGACCCAATTTTGAAAAATTATAACTAATTTTAGAAAAATTAAAATCATGCATTCTTGGCCATTCTAGAAATCTACGGATGTCTAATTCACATAAAAATATGTCTAGACCATAACATCCATCATAAAGGATGTTTGACGTTAAAAAATGTCCAGTGGTCAAGCTATCTACTGGTACTGTCATAGATTTCTGCAGCAAACTTTGAAAATGTCTAATTAATTCCAAAAAAATCCAATCCATACAAATGATACCAATCTAGAAATTTATGGATGCTAGTTAGAGGGAAAAAATAACTCCAGACTAGTTAAGGTACGTCTAGACCTTAAAATCCAATCAAACAGTAACAGAGATCGGTTGGAATTCCTAATACCGGACAGAATTTTTAAAACTTCATATCTCTCTTTCTAGACATCCAAATGAGGTGCTTCTAGTTGGTACGAGTATGTGAATGTCTAGTTTCTTTGTATAAAATTTCATAGGAATTGGACATCATTTGACACTTTTATGACAGATTTCATTTTCAGAACTGAGTGAACAATGATATGACCAAAACCAAAAGATTTGCCAACTTTGAAAATTCATCAAATATTCTATAGACCTCCAAAAATTATGTTCTTTAGCTTTACAAAAATATCTTAATGAGCACTAATTACATGCCAAATCTCAGATCAAGAAGAGTTCATTGGCTAAAAAGTGACGTAGGGCTCCATTATGGTCAATTTTAGCTCCATATAGAGTACCAAAATATCCAAATGGTTTTCCTTAAATTTTAGCACTTTTTGGGCAAGTCTAAAGGCATAATTAGGACTTGTGTGAGCTGCCCAAATGGTCCCAAACCTCATGTATCTCATTTTGGTCATTTCATCCACATATATGCACACTTTCATCAACTTTTCAAGAAATATAACCTAGCATTACATACTCAATTTACATTCTAGTAATCACATATCATATTTTTTCATTTATACATTACATATTATCATAACTACACATGTTTAAGAGGTCATAGACCATATACATCAAAGGATTACATCATTTGACATAAATATGGCCTTAAAGAATAAAAAATTTTGTATTTTGTTATCATTCTCTCATCCTCAAGGTGGTTGGCCTCCATTACTTTGTCCACTTAGTCCATCTAGCATATTAGAACATTGGAGAGGAGGGAATGAGATTCAAAGAATCTCAATAGCTCATCTCCCTTTCAATCACACATAATATATGCAAAGCAAGTCTTGAAAATGTATGCATGGATATAATAGATGTCATGAACATTCAAGAAGTAAGCTTGACATGTGAATAAGTCATATAAGACATCCAAAGGCTTGCCAAGTGGATGGATTGGCCTCACCCTTTTCCTTATGGATTTTGGACTTGCCTCATCTACTCTTTAAGAGATTTTTGGACTCAACCATCCTTTTGGGAGCCCACTTTGCTTTTAGGAAACTCTTCACTTTGTCTCAACTAATCTTAAGGGTTCTTGGCTCACCCTCACCATGGTTTAGAGTTCTTGGCATCTTCACACTCAAGCAAACCCAAACAAACATCATAACATCAATTAGAAACATAATATGTCATCATGAAATTATGGCATATAAAATCATGCTAGCATACTTTTCATGGCTTGAAAATACACATACACACATTCTAAGACAAGCTAAACACACATCCATGCACTAGAAAAGGAGGAGTGAGCTACCTTGGAAGCAATTACACACTTTTTCCTTTGACTCTCCCTCCCTTACTTCGGCCACACACACACAAAAGTGTGGGGAAGATTTCTTTTAGCCTAGACACAATTTATGGAAGTCAATTAGGTTCATGGACTCAATTCTAAGGCCATATAATTTGCTTAGACGCTAACTTGGTCTATAACTTTATTATGGTTCCATAATTGTATCTAAGGAAGCAACACCCCTCAAATAAATTTTAGTCTTCATTCTTTCCTTGCAAATATGATTCTTAACTCATTTTTAAGCCTCTTGGAGTCATCACACAATCAAAACTAAGAGCTTAACTACATGTTACTTCTTTAGGTCATAGTTTGGAACCTAAGCACCAATTCACTTTCTATGGGTTCTAAATTTTTCTCAAGGCCTCCCCTCACTTTCATTCATCATATATGACTCAAGAATGAGTTTAAAAAAATTTAAAACTCTCCCTAACTAGGATAACCCTTTTAGGCCAAGACAAGGAGCAATTTTAGCCTCCTTGAAGCTTTCTTTGTTTTCTCAAGGGAAGAAGCATATAGGGAGCCTCTTAGGGATCTTAAGAGTTCATTTAAACTCTTATTTAAGCCTAGGAATTATCATACAAAATTACATTTTACAAGGTGCACTTGAAACCTTCGAAATTGCATCTTGAAATCTAATGATTTTTTGGTAATTCCCTTTGTATATTCATAATCTCCATATCTTTTTTTCTTTATATTCATCCATGGTTCTGCCTAAAAATTAACTCATCCTATGGCTCCTTAGGTGTGTCGAATTAGAGAAGAAGAGGAACTAAAGATAGCAACCATAGAAAGAGAAATTACCTAGTTTTCTTGCTTGAATCTTACTTTCTCCAAGCTTCTCTCTTTAAATCCAAAATTTTCCCTAAGTTTCTCCCTTAAATTAGATTTGTAAACTTCATTTTAATCAAAGGAAACAAAGGAGAATGAAGGAGAGGAGGTGTGGATGGAAGAAAATATGAAAAACTACCAAGAAAGCATACCTTAAAGCTTGGATTTCTTCTCTTTTTCTTCCTCCCTTCCTACCTTGGTGCATCTAAAACCCTAGCTCTCTTCTCTCAAATTGGGCAGAAAACTCTGAGTCTAAATGAAGGAGAGAGTGGGGCACCACCTATATATGGGGGGAGGAGGAAGCATTTTTCAAAAATTTTCATTTTGCCCTTTATTCTTTACATTTTCGTTTCTCTTTTATTTTAGCTCCTTTTTTAGAACAGTATTTTTTATTATAAAATTTAGGTTTCTAATTTAATAAAATGCCTTTGGAATCACTCAAATCGAAGCTAAAACCTTCCTGAACGAATCCATCAAAGTTTCGATGCACTGATGTTAGAAAACATCCACCGGAGGGGATTTAACTGTCTTGGGGCTTCCCGTAGTTTTTAAGGCCTTTAAGAACTCTGGAGAAGTCAAAACTTTCATTTAAAAAGCCCTCCTATGTGAATTCCAAAATTTGCTCAAAATTACAAAAATATCATTACGTTTCGTAAGAATTCTATCAAAATTTGTTTCTTCATTCTAACTCTATTTTCCCTTCTATCTGAGGCTAGGATTCTCATTTTTAGAAATCTAGAATGTTACTCAAATTTTTTGAGACCTTAACTAACTCATTTTGGGAAACTTGCTTTGAAAATGCACCTGTTTTTGTAATTTAACAAAAATTGAACGTTATAAGAACTGTCTTTTCCATCATAAAATTTAGGTTCTCAATTAAATAAAATGCCTTTGGAATCACTCAAATCAAAGTTAAAACCTTCTCAAATGAATCAGTCAAGTTCGAGTTAACCGACGTTGGAAAATGTCTATCGGAAGGGCTTTAGTTGTCCCGGGGCCTCCTATAATTTTTAGGGCCTGAGAATCTTGGAGAACTCAAAACTTTCATTTAAAAAGCCTTCTTATAAGAATTCCAAAATTTGCTCAAAATGACAAAAATGCCCTTACATTTTGTCAACCTTTCATTACATTTTGTTTCATTCTAGCTCCGTTTTTCCTTCCGTCTAAGCCTGATATTCTCACTTCTAGGAGTCTAGAATTCTTTCCAAATTTTTCAAGACTTTAACTAAGTCATTTCAAGGGACTTACTTTTGTATTCGGTGAATTATGTTCATTTACGAAGAAATCATAAGTTATGTTTTTCAAATTTTCTCTCATTTTTAGAGAGCTAGATATTTGACGGGTCTGTCATGCAACCCTCAAAATAAAACTAAGTTGGACTAAATATGTAGCTAGTAGTACAACCTAGGTCATCTCCCTTAGAAATAGAGTTCAATATTTAATTTGATTTTCTAAGTGTATAAAAGACTTTAAAATTTTCCTAACTAAGGGGTGTTTGATTGAATTAAACTAAGTAAAATGAGATTGAATTAAAATTCCTAATTGCTACCTAATTGTATGAATTATGGGTGAATGATGGTCTTATGACTAGCTTTGGATTCATCCCTTGGTTTTCACTATTCTTATTCTAATTCATTTGTGATTAATTCTAGTCTAAGAGTCCCTAATTGTGTTCACGGCAAATGTACCTTGAGTTACCATGCAAGAATTAAGAGATTAATAATCTAATGTTGAATTGAAACCTCAATCCTGCATTAAATCATTAATTCTTGTCTTTAAGATCAATGAACACTCATTTTGATTGATTAATCGATTAAAGAACCTCTGAATCATCATCCTAAGATGTTTAATTAACTAACTAAATACTAAGGAATCCTCAAATCAAACAATCAAGTATAGAATCTTAGTCATGCATTTCATCGAACACCTTCACGGTATATATAGGAAATTAGAGAATAATGAAAAATCTAATGTTTAATCTAATCAATTAATCAACAAAAAAGCATTCTAATTAGTGTCTAACCAGCCACTAACTATAGACAACACACATTCCCAATCAAATACAATCTTAACCAAGAGAATATAAGAAAAGAAAAGTGTTGAAAAATAAGAGAATCTTAGCCCAAAATTATATGTTCTTCCCCATGGATTCAAGCTTGCACTAAAGGCCTTCTTCCTTGCTAGTCATAGATGGAGGCTTAAAACTTCATTAGATGGAAGAATGGAGGGATGAAATGAATGGAATGGTATGGTGGATGGTTTTTGGATGAAGGGGGCGTGAATGAATGTAAAAATGACTGAGTTAATGAATGATTTGGAATGACGGATTTCAATACGATGGATGGATTTGTCACATGATTTCTTTTAATGATTCCACGTGCTCAGCCTTCTCATCCCTTCTGATTGTCCATAGCTTCTTTCTCTTTTATTATATATGAATGTGGACCCTACTTGTCATGCTGAAGTATTGAATATCATAAAACAAAACCCATGCTTCATTCTTCTTTCTATGTCTTGCCTCTAGCCCAACTCATTCTTCCTTCATTTTTTGCATTGTTCTCCAGCTCGTTCTGAGCTCCCTTGCCTCTATTTCTGGTTTCATACAAAATGGTGATGCTTGTATATGGTGAGCCTAGAGTTCATGCAAGCCTCGTGGGACATGGGAGTTACTTGTTCTTGTTCTTAACTTTATTTTCCATGCATGTGTAGCTTCCTTTGTTTAGCTACTGCATAAGAACCCATGGCTCTTCATTCGTGTTTCCTCCATCATGCAGCTACGTTTCATTTGCTTCCCATGTAACCCATGTTCTGCTCTTTGTTCTAGCTTTTTCCTCTCCTCTGTTTTACGTATTCTATATCAGCTCGAGACCTATAACTTCATTTATTAATTCTTCATGTTTTCTCCTCTATTCTGCCTCTATATGTGTATGTATCTAAGCTTCCTTCAAACTCGTGGAAATCTTCTCTTTCATGTTTTACTCCTTGCTCTCCACATAACTTCCACGTCTTTCTTCATTTGCTTCCTCTTGATGTTCTCCAAACCCGAGCTACTTCCTTAAGTTGCTTCTTGAACCCATTGCTTCTTTAATCATTCCAACCCTTCATTCATTTGTGTTGCTCTTTTTCATGTGGTTCTCATCTCCCTTGCCATGAGTTTCCTTCCACATTAGCTTCAATGTTTCTTTATTGTGGTACTGTTCACATGCACAGACCATTTCTTCCAGCCCTAACACGTTGTTTCTTCTCTTCATTCTTCATGTGGTTGTGGCTTCTTGTTTCAACTAAGTTGCTTGCTTTTGGATCCGTAGCTTTTCTTCTCCCCTCATGCTCCACTTAACCAATTGTTTCATGTGTTTTATTTTCCTGGAGGCTTCCAAAATTCATGGCTTCATACTCCTTTCCACAAGGTTCCTCACACAAGTTGCCTTAAGTGTTTAGTCCTTCATTTCCACGTCTTCTTCATGTCTCTTATGTTTTGTTCCACGTCAGAATTGTATGGTGTTTGAAGCTCATCCCTTCTCCAAATCAATTTACCATTCAAGCTTTAATTGCCCATTAAAATTTTGCACACAAAAATAAGAAAAATTAAGTAGAAAAAAATTCACAAAATTAATTAAAAGAAAATTATGCAATAAAATTCAAGAATTTTGTAAATAAATTCCTTGAGTGCAGAAATGGCTATTAAAATAAAATATTGTCTAATTAAACTCCTAAAGCCATATTCACTCATCAAAATGCCTAAGTTAGGAGAGTTAAAACATATAAAATTCATGCTTATCAATATTACATTATGGGCTAAAATCTACATAAAAAATGGGCTAGAATGCAGAAAATTAAGGTGTAGTGAAACTAGTGGCATTTTCTTAAATATGAGTAACTTTAATAAAAATAGTTCTTAAATCTATTTAAAGTGGTGCTTTGTCCAACCTTCTCCACCAACTTTGGGACTAATCTTCTAGCACCTTTATGCTCCATTCATGGCATCCAAGTGAGGAAGGAAGAGAGAGAAACAAAGTTCAAGAATTTAAAGGTAATTTTATGCATTTGTTCACCTCTTTGCAATTAGCAAAGTTGTTCTTCTCTCAGGCTCTCTCTTTTGATAGTTTTAAATTTTGTTTTAGAGAAATTTGAGTTGCCAATAAGGAGGAAGAGAGTGCTCTTTTCAGAATTTTAATTGGGAGAAATCAAAGAGCATTAAATGAGTTTCATTTTAAGATAAAGCATGTTATGGTTTAAGTCAAGATTTCTTGAGTTTTTGGTCTTCTTCATCATGTATAAAAGAGATAAAATCTCTATCTCTACATCCTCTTGTATGTAATTGATCATATGGAGCATGTAGAATTCATTAGGTTGTGGAAATAAGGAGAATTTGCCAAAGGAAGCAAGAAAACTCCATATAGCACTATATATGCATAATCTCAAGTACCTTATAGGAAAGGGCACTAGATGAGCTTGTTTTTTAGTTTTAATGAATTTAGAACTCTTCTAGAGAATTATAAAGGCTAGGGGAAGTATCAGTTTTAATTATAGAGGTTAATTGTGAAAGTTAAAATTTTTAGGTACTTAAAAAAACCTAATTCAGATAAATAGCTATGTTGGTGTTTGGTATTGTATTTGAGCATTCTAGTGAGTTTAATAGAAGTATAAAGAGGTATCTAGAATGTTTGAATGATGTCTTGAGGTATAGAAGCAAGTTTAGTGAGAATGGCTTAAAGTTACTAAATATGTCAAAATAAGAAATGATCAAATGAATAGTATAATGCTAATTTTATGCTAAAAAAAAGAATTTAGGAGCTTAAGTTGCCCAGGAAAAACCATATACCAAGTGAAAAGTTATATGTGTAACAACCCTAACTTTTAAACACATTAATTAAGTTTAATTGGTCTTTTAACATGAGCACTTAAGGTTAAGTATTATTAATAATTTGTTAATGGATGAAAACTTAGGAAAATTTGAACTTTTTTAGTTATTCCTAAATCCCAAGTAAGTAAGCAAAAGATTTGTAACACGATCATGTATTAGCCTTAACTAGTCTCCACTTGGGCTCGATTCCATATTATTTCCAAAGAAAAAGAGCAAACCGTGGCATTTTTCTGCTATATATTGGGGTTTAAATGCTCATAATTTGCCTTGTGGGTCTAGTGAACCCATCAATTACATACTCTACTTAAACTCCATTTTTACAACTCATACATAGCATAAAACAACCCATGAACCATGGATATGAAGCCAAAAGTCCCAAAATGTAATTTTTCAAAATAGGCCCAAAAGTCAGATTTTTAACTTTAACTTTGGAAAATCATAACTAATTCTAAAAAAAATAAAAATCAAGTAAACCATAGTTTCTAGAAAGCTCTAGGTGTTAAATTTACACTAAAAGTAATTTCCAACCACAATCTAAGCATTTGGACAATGTTTGACATCAAAAAAGAGACATAGGTCTGGTTGTCCCTGGTACTGATGCAGCTTGCTATCATGAATTTCAAAAATTCATAACTAATTCCACAAAAATCCAATATGGGAAAAATATAATAATTTGGAAAGATACAGATGTTAACTAGAGGAAAAAAATAAGTCTAGAATATTTCAATAGCCTTTAGACCTCAAAAACAGATAGAACAGTAATGAAGGTCGGATGACTTCAATGATGCTAACACAGAACTTCAAAAAGTTATTTCTTCCTTTACAGGCCTCCAATTGAGGTTCTTCTAATTGGTATAGGTCACTGTGGATGTTTAGTTTGTACCCATAACATTTCACGACAATTGGACACCATTTGCCCTATGAATAACACAGGTTTATTTTCGAACCCATGATAATAGTGCATTGACCAAACCATCAAAATTTCTAAATTTCAACAATTTGCCAAATACTCCCTAGACCTCCAAATATTATCTGCTTTAGCTTCTCAAGAAGCTCTCAACAAACTCTAGACGTATGCCAAATTTCATATCAAGAAGAGCTCATTTGGTCATACTTTGATAGAGCTCACAAATTTGACGGTTTTGACACCATAAATGGTTCAAAATGGGGGTAAATGGTCTCCTACATGCTCTAGCACCTGTTGGGCAAGTTTTAAAGCATAAATATAGCATATATGAAATGCCCAAGTGGTCCAAATCATCATACATCTCAAACTCACTATTCTACAGGCAAAAACACACTACAATATACAAACCACAAAAGGGCCAAATATCATATTTTTATTACTTTGGCTTTATACATGGTTCACACACCATTGATACATACATTTATACTTGGTCAAATATTTACATCTAAAAAATAATAGGTACATATTCATTTTGGCACTTCTTTACATTAAAAGAACTAAAACAAACTATGTAATTGCTTATACATGCTCAATTAGGCTCCTTGGTTTGCGCTTTGATCTTCTTGAGCTCCACCTAACATGTTAAGATGGGAGAGGGAAAGGGGTGAGATTCATGAAATCTCAATAGCTCATATACTCATTCAAGGAAGCAATCAAGGCATATAAACAAATCAAAGCATGCAAGTAGGCATCTAACAATTCACAATCATACATCACATGATTTACATGCCATGAATATCATATCAATGCCAAGAATGAGCTCTAAGGACTTTTGGTCTAGTTTCACCTTATTTTAGGGACTTTTGGATGGCCTCACCCTTGGTTTAGGGACTTTTGACTTGGCCTCACTCATCCATGAGACTTTTGGCCTTGTCTTACTTATTTATAGGGACTTTTAGCTCTACCTCACCCATCACAAAGGACTTTTGGCACTACCTCACCTAAGCAATTTTCATAACCTAAAACATAAGCATATTGGTACTAATGCATCAAGACAACATCAAATGGTATATCTCACAATGTAAGCACATACACAAGCATACAATGACTATATACATCCAAGAATGCAACAAGAAAGAGTGGAGAGCTACCTTATAAGCCAACATAAGCCTTCCCTTTCAATTTCTCTTCTCCCTTCTCGGTCTTACAATCACAACTAGATGGAGCTACTTCTTTTAAGCCTAGACACAACAAGTAGCATGCAAATTACTCTCTTGGAACTCAAACAATTACTCACAAAGGCTAGGAGATTAAATCCCTAGTTTCTCCCTCTTAAATTTTACTAGCCCTTTTCCTAGTTCTTTTGTATTTCTCAACTTCCCACACTCTAATTCAAGGATTTCTTGCTTGCTCTAGGTCAGACTTCCTTTCTCTCTCAAGCTCTCAAGTTGGTAGAACCAACATACTCAAAGAAAGTAAAAAAAAAAGAAGAAGAAGTAAGATACATAAGTATCTACCTTAAGTTTTAGCTTCTTTCAAGAGTAATTCTCTTTTGCCTTCACCTTCCTTTTTATTTTCTACTCTCCCTCTTCTGAACCAAGCTCAAAACAAAACTAATTCAATAACTAAAACCATAGAAAGAGAGAAGTACAAAATTGTAAGAAGGAGAGCTATGGAAATCTCAAGTTTGCTTACCTTTTCCTTGTTCTTCCTTCCTTTTCTTGGTTTCTCTCTCTTTCTCAACCCCTTTTCTCTATTTTGGATGAAGCTTAGGTTAGTTAGAAGAAAAGGAAAGGATCTGAACTCTCTAAGAAGCAAAATTCTCTTTTTTCATGCTTTTCCGGATTAACCCTTGCTATAGCGAAAATAACCCTCGCAACGGCGAGCACGTTTCAGTCCCAGACCTTTATTCTCGCTACAGCACGCGTTATTGCGAGGAACCCCCTGATTTTTATATGAGATGCCCGAACTCGCTATAGCTAGAAGCATTCTCGCTATAACGAATAGGCATATTCATTATAACTAGGTCATTTCTTACTATAGCCAGTAGACTTAGACAAATTTCAGGACTTAGAAAATTTCAGCAATTTTTGGTTGTTACAAAATTCATCGCTAATGGATACAAAAATTCTTCTATAAGATATTCATTCCACTCACAATTAATTATAAGAGGCATAAAACTTATTTACATTAGTTTACAAGTCAACACATGTCATTACCATAGTAAACACCAAGGTTTCTAAGCTAAAATAGGTGGTTGGAGACTTAGACCACAATTTAGGCAAATCTCGACGTGGTTAAGTTAGCTACTGGAACCTGAAAACTAAATTATTAAACTTGTGCTATGACTTGGCAGACTCGAGCCACGACTTGAATCATTACTAGAGCTTAAAACCCAAAATATACAATTTTCATCGTGGCCAAAACCTTTCTTGCCATAGTAAAAACACTCTCAAGAACTTACTATTTTGCAAAACCCAAGTCTTGTAGTGGTAAGTCTAGCGCCATGGCAAGAGACCTTTTTAGAACTCTTCCAATAAGTTTATCGAAGTCTCACCATAGGGAGCTCCCTTCATATCGTGGCGAGATTACTCTCGAGTACTCTCCCATTTATTTTCCTCGATTTGAGTCGCAGTGAAGAAAGCTGCGCTATGGTGAAGTTAGGTTTTGTTACTTCCTAAAGGTGTTTTAGCCAATAGTCACTTAATTTTAGCTGTGACTAAGTAGCTTCTGGACCTGTACTAAGCACATACACATGCCTAACGACTTGTACCTCCCTCCAATGGATATCAAGGGTCTTCTTATGACAAAGGTACATGGTCTTAGTGTCATATTCCCTCAGGCCTCTCAATTTATCAATTTTCATGACTTAGGAACCTAGGTTTAAGTTGGAGCAACTAATGATTGATATATATCAGTAAGTTTCCCTCTAAGATAGCAAATGAAATCCTTAAGTGACTACCCAACATTTTGTTACTCCTTACCAACTATAACACCATACTTCTAAGACTTAATTCATGTAATTTCCCATGCCTCATCTCATGCTTGTTCTATAGGAGGCAACATAATGGTATTAATTCTCATGGATGAGTTATATTTTGCCATGTATATAAGTTTCTCTTTCAGTGTTTTGTGGTCCATATGGATTCATGTATCATATTTTCATACTTAAATACATAGATACAATTCATTTCCATAATTAAAATTGGTTAGAGCTCGTGTAAGGCAAAGGGAAGCATAGAACATATACTTACAATTTTGGCCAAAAGTTGCCCCTTTCTATTACAAATTTTAGAAAATCATAACTAATTTTAAAAAAATTGAAAACATATATTCTTTACCATTAAGGAAAGCTATACATGTCTAAATTATGTTAAAAATATGACCAGGCCATAAATCATCACACAAAGGACTTTTGATATTCGAATAGAGGCAAAGGTCTGGCTAGCTACTGGTGCTATCACAAGTTTTTGCAGCAAACTTCAACAATATCCAATTAATTTTACAAAACTCCAATCTATGCAAATAATACCAATATAGAAAGCTAGAGATGTTAGCTAGAGGGTAAAAATAACTCCAGATCAGTCCAAGTATATCTAGATATCGAAAACTAATCAAATAATAACCTGGGTCAGTTTAGATGCCTGATGCTGGACAGAAATTTCAAAAATTCATATCTCCTTCTCTAGACATTCAAATGAGGTGCTTCCAGTTATATAGTTTCTCTATATAAAATTTTGTGGCAATTGGACATAATTTAACCCTTGAGTGACGGAATTCTTTCTCGGACCTAAGTGAATAGTACCCTTGACTAAAATTAGAAAATTTTTCAACTTTGAAAATTCATCAAATATTTCATGGACCTCTAAAAATTCTATACTTTAGCTTCTAAAAAATATCTCAACAAGCTCTAAGTGTATGCCAAATCTTATATCAAGAAGAGCTCATTTGGACAAAAAGTGGTATAAGATTCTTAAGTGGTCAAATTTTGCTTCATATGAAGTATCAAGATGTCCAAATGGTCTCCTTTGATATTTAGCACCTCTTAAGAAAGCTTAAAAGTATGAATATGATTTGTATGAACTACTCAAGTGGTCCTAAACCATATGCATCTTAATTTAGCCATTCCATTTCCATTTATACATATATTTCCATAATGCTAGTTGGCCATTACATGTTTAAAATGCACATTCTCGTGCATATAATATTAGCTCTCATTTATATATGACATGTTAACATGATTACACATGCTCATATGGTTACATAACAATTTCATCAAGGGATTACATCATATGTCATGTGTGTGGCTAAAATGGAAGCAAAACTAGGCATATTCATATACTTTGATGCCAATCTTCTTCTTTTAGGCTTGGTGTCCTCCATTACCTTGCTTAATTGTTCCACCTAGCATGTTAAGACATTGGAGAGAAGGGGATGAGATTTAAAGAATCCCAATAGCTCATCTCCCATTCAATCACACATAAAGCATGCAATAAAAGTCTCACAAATGCATGTATGGATATATTAACATGTGCAATTATTTAAAAAGCATTCTTGGCATTTGAAAAAGTCATACATAGTATATATAGACTTGCCAAGTAAATGGATTAGCATCACCCATTTACTTGTGGCTCTTGGACTTGCCTCACCCATTTCTTTAAGAGGTTCTTGAACTCAACCTTACTCTTGGGAGTCAACCTCACTTTTGGGAGACTCTTTACTTTGTCTCAACTAATTTTAAAGGTTCTTGGCTCATCCTCACCATGGTTAAAGGGTTCTTAGTTTCACCACACTCAAGCAAACCCAAGCAAGCATCATAAACATCATTTAAAAATATAATGCATCATCATAGTACCATGACATATAAAATCATGCTAGAATACTTTACATGGCTTAAAACATACATATACACATTCAAGACAATGTAAGTACACATCTATGCATAAGAGAAGGTGGAGAGAGCTACCTTACTTGTATTTGCACACTTTTTTCTTAAGCTTTGAATCTTCTCCCTTGACCTCACACACCCAAGAAGGTGGAGATCATTCCTCTTGGCCTAGACACATCATATGAAAGCTAATTATACTCTTGAAGCAAAGTCTAAGGCCACACAATTCCTAGAAAGGTTAGGTAACTCATAAGGCTCTTTTATAGCTCCATAATGCACTTAATGAAGCAACCTTTGGAAAACATCATCTTGGCTCTATTATATCTATTCATTCATGATTCTTGACTCTATTTAAACCTCTTGGAGTTATCACACACTCCATTCTAAGAGTCTAACTAGATGTTGCTTCTTTAAGATATATTATGGAACATATAAAGCCATCTTACTTTCTATGGCTTCTAAACTTTTTCCAAGGCTTCCTCTCATACTCTCCCATCATACACGATACAAAACTAAGCTTGGAAGGAATTAAAACACTCCTCAGGTACATAGACTTTCCTTGGCCAAAGTTATGCTTCCATAAGGCACCAATAGAGTTTCCTTACTTCCTTTGATGGGAGAATCATGTAGGAAGCTCTCTTGGTATCTTAAGAACTCATATGAACACTTAAATATCATAAAATATATTTAGGATTCATGATAGAGTTCAAGGTGTAATCAAAACCCTAACTTTTCTATCTTGCAAATTCATAGTTTTTACTTGGATTTCTTTGCATATTCTTACTCTCCTCCCTTAAATTCATAGAATTCATCCTTAGTTCTCCTCAAAATTTCAGCCTTCTTGCATCTACATACATGGGACAAAATAGGGAGAAGGAGGGGGAGGAAGTATCTATTATGGGATGGAAGATTTACCTTGTTTTCTTACTTGAATTTTCTTTTCTTTGGCTTCCTCTCTTCAAATCCAAATTTTCCCTCCTTGGTCTGACCTTAAAATAGCACCAAAAACTTTAAGAAAACCATAGGGAGAAAAGGGAGAAGGAGGATAAGAGATTTCCTAAGGAGAAGACTAGGAAATTCTAACAATTTCTTACTTTTTTCTTGAAATTTTCCCTTCTCCTTTGCCTTATTCTTGTGCACCTCCTTCTCTTAAGTTTTCTCTAGTTTTTAGGCAAAACTTGGTTGACCAAAATGAGGGGAGAAGAAGGGCGCCTCATATATATATGGGTTTAAGAAGGACTTTTTCAAAAAAATTTATTTTGCCCTTTGTTCTTGGCATTTTCGTTTCTAACTCGTTTTAGCTCCTTTTTGAGAACCGTCTTTTCTATTATGAAATTTAGATTCCTAATCTAGTAAAATGACTTTGGAATTACTTAAATCAGAGCTAAAACCTTTCTAAATGAATCAGTCAAAATTTGGGTCGACCTACATTAGAAAACGTCCATCGAAGGGATTTTAGCTGTCTCGGAGTTTTTCATGATTTTTAAGGCCTCTGGGAACCCCAGAGAACTCAAAATTTTTATTTAAAAATGCCTCCATACCTAATTCCATACCATATAAGATTTAACACATTATACAAGAAGACCTTGTACTTACTGGTAAAAACTTTGTCGACAAGGTCTTAGAATTTGCACTATAGATTATAGGATCTTGTTGACAAGATCTTGGACCCAGGTGATGAGATGTTATCTTAGCCCTTAAATTAACTTGGTCTGCTACCGTACTTCATGCTATTTTCAAGTCTCATGTTATGGAATTCACAAAAATATAAGAAAATAGCATATAAAAGTGAATATTTTAATATTGTGTCGTATATAAATTTTTCATTTGTTTATGGAGAAACTGTATGTTACGTTTTTCACATTTTCTCTCGTTTTCAAAGAATCGGATATTACACCAACTGTTCTCAAATCACATTGCACAAGTTTTAATGGACCAAACTAATGTGTTCTTACTCCCAAGTCTACCAAATGAACTCAAATACAAAATTAAGCTATGGCACTCCCATATTCCTATATCAAACCCATATGGAAGTTAAAAATTTACTTATATAGAACCTAAATCATACATTCAGAAGTCATTACACCAACATCCATTAGTTTAACATAACATCTCCATACATGTATATAAGTTTCAAAAATACTTGATTGAATGCCATTACATCAGAATTTATAGAACATTAGAGTATAATCTACTAAAAGAATAAATCCACAAATACAATTATCCAAAAATACCTACACTTGACAAAATAAATGCAACATGACACTATATAAGTTTGGTTATAAAAGAATAACATCTAACTAAGTCTAAATATATCCAAGTGTAGGGAGCCCACATAAGGCCTCAATTAAGGATGCTCATCTACTTGCTTCCCCTTTTCCTTATCTAAAGAACCTTTACCTGAAATTGTTAGCTTGTAAAATGGGATGAGATATGAATCTTAGTAATCGAAGGAAAATTCCATACATATGCACTAGTTAATCAACATATAAGTAATTTAATCAAATAAACATCATAATCATCCATTGTATAAGCAAATAAACTAGTTGAGCTACTAATAACTATTATTCCATACTAGTAATCAGATACAATATGTTAATGAGCAATCAAATGGATAAAGACTCATCCACGATGGCTACTCCCCATTGAGCGTAACTTGGGTTTAGTGCATTCATAAGTCTGATCACAACTCAGTGCTCGATCGAAGCATAATCCACGGGTGGCAGCTACGCCATAGCTCTATCAAGGACACACTCACGATCCATAACAATAACAATTAAGTAGCCAACTAATCATTTAATACAACAAAATATATTATATAGCAAATATTAGATTAACAATGCACATATGTAAGGAATTAAAAATTCAAAACCCAATTACCTTATTGGTCACCCAAAATCCTTAGAAGCTATCAACAATGCCAGAACATCCTAAGGGTCATAAATTTACCAAAATATTATCCTTAATTAGTAACCACAATAGAAACCATAAGCTTAATCACTCTAACCATTATAACTACTGAAAAAGAATTTACCCAAACCTCCAATGGGTTCCACAAATTCATATTTAAGACTCCTACCTCGGAAACTATGATGGTTTACCTCAATTTCCTAGCATTTTTGTACAATAGTAGAGCCTAAATGAAAAATCAATCTTTGAGGCCACTTCTTAGCATAAAACACACCAAAATAAAGGGAAGCACTTACCCGATGGTTTTACTAGTCTCCATCCCCAAAAATCATGCAAGAACAACTAAAATAACAACTTTCAAGTTTAAGAAGAAGATGAAAATCCTTCAAATGAGGGGGACAAGTTTCATATAGATTACTTTAGTCAAATCTTTCTCTAAAAGTGAGAAATGGTAGAAATATGCTAAAGAAACCCTAGGCCCCATTGAATATGCGAATTTTCTCTTTTGAGCCTCTTGTGTTTCTACAGAATGGGAAGGAGGCCGAAAAGAGTTTAGGGTTTTAGTAAGGTGTTAGGCTAACTCAAGGGCCCATGCTTTATTTGGTTTTAGAAATTTATTTATTGGGTCAATCTATATAGATTTATTTGAATTAAGTCTGCACAAGATTATAGTTGGGCTTCTAAGAAATGAAATTGAACCTTCTTATAAATTAAGAGTGGGCTTCTATAATTGGTTTTTAGCATAAATAAATTGGGCATAAGGCCCAAGTTAAATGTTAATCTTTCCTTAATTAATTTCAATAATTAAACTCATAACCATAATTAATCTATTTATTTAGAAATCCTCACTTTCGTTAATCTCTCTTAAACCCCATATTAATTCCTTAATGCATTATAATTATTCTTAATTAATCTCAAGGTGTTATAATATGAGTATTAGAAAAATGGTTATTTAGCTAAAGAAAAAAAAACCCTTTAGTGCCTCTAAAAGGATTGATATACATCAAAAGTAGCATAATATTGCATATAATCAACTTATAATGGCATTGGCACTGATGTGAGTGTTGATATGGTATTATAGGCCACCAGTGTAGTAGAAGGCTGCAATGTCAGTGCCTAGCTAGAAAAGGAAAGACTAGTACTTGTAGCATTAGAGATATACTCTTATCAAGTAGTATTTTCCTCCTCTCTTGAATGCTTTTAATTGCTTAAGTGCTTTGGTTGCCTATATGATGTGTTTGCTTGATGTTTGAATGAGTTAAATGAGTTTTATGTGATTTCTATAAGGTCTAACCTACTGAGCAAAGCTTTACCTTATATTGGCTAAGAGAAAAGGGTCAAGGAATTTAGCACAGTAGTTTTTTCCCATGCTAACTATAAGGGTCACTCAAAAGAGAGTTTAGTAAGCAAGGTCAGATTCTAGCTTAATGCATGAACATTTTCACACGTTTAGAAAGCTTAGATATTAGAAAAGTTGCATCCATGTGTACTTGCATACTTATGTGCTTAAGTGGTTATTGCATGTTAAAGTAGGATTATACTATTGAGATTTTCCCTAGAATGTCACTCTTGTATCTACTAACCCCTTTGCCAGGTGAAAGTAGCTAAGTAGAATGAGGAAAATTTATAACTCCATGAAGACTTATGTATTTGGTATTATATTTCATTAGATATCTTGTTAGATTGTATTTTGAGACCATTATGTATGTAATATAATGATGTTACATCTTGGGCTAGATAGGACAGTTTAGAGATGGATTAGAAAATATATGATTAATTTCAGTAATATAAATGCTTTATAATGCACTTATGAGTATTTAATATCTTTAGCTATATGAGTAGTTTAGGTCGAAGGACTAACTGATAATTGAGCCCTAAGGCTTTTGGAATTGAGTATACTATATTTGTATTATATGTAGGTAATTGTTTTTAGTAGAAGAGAGGGCCAAAGTGCTTAGGTAGCACCTGGTTTATAGCTATTATGCTACCAAAATTTTAAGAAAAAGTTTTAGAGATTTCACATTTTTATCATGTTTTAAAAGCTTGAATTAGTAACTATAGTTATTTTGTTCACTTAAATCTAATATGAAAATTAATAATAAGGACTAAGGTAATAATAAAAGGTAAAAAGTTTTGACACCCTTCCTTCTAACTTTAGCCACAACAAGCAACTTAGCTACCATTCGCCAAAGACATAGTGCTAGCCGTGACAGAGAACACTAATGAGACTCCCCAATGCTTAACTATCATTTGGTGATCTGAGAAGAAGGTTGGAGGTTGCCTCCAGTTATAATGAGCTCTGTATTACCTTGTTTCTATTCGTTTCTTTCATTTTGTTGCCAATTCCTTTGATATTTGCTTCCTTTCCTCTTGTTCGTCCTATCCCAAGCCCTACTTGGTTAGGACATTTCAACTCCCTTCTTCCTTCTCAAGATGGCTAAAAATAGCTCTAAAAATTGGGATTTGTTGGTGTAAGCTTTCCAACTATGATACTTATGCTTCAATATTCAATTTGTGGCATTTTAAGGTAATCTTTAGGCTTAATTTATCGATTAGTAACTAAATGGGAAGGTTTAGGTTTATAGTTGAATATATAAACGAAAAATAAAGTTATGGAGTGGGGCTTTAGTCAATTAGCTATTGTTGAGTCATATAGATGTTAATAATTGCAAGTTTGAGCCATATAATAATTTGGTGAGTTACAGCATTGCCAGGAAGCCCTTAGAGCACTGATGGAGAAATAAGTTAGTCTTGTAAAGAGGGATAAGTGTTATCTTAGCATTTTGCATTGTCAATGAGTAGATAACAGTTACAATATGTTATATGGGATTTCTTTATGGTTGTAAATATATCATGCCAATGGTTTGAATCTCAATCCAATTAATTTGTGTAAAACCCAGTGAGGTAGGCCTTTATTTGCATGATTATCGTATGTTGGCTAAACATTGTGATGAAATGAGTTAGGGTAAGGAATAAGTCCATATGTTAACCCAAATATGGTAAGTATTCCTGTTTGTGTTGTCAAGACATTATATTGAAACCTATATATTGTACAGGCTGACGACAATATGAGAAACTTGAATAAATATAGGGAATTATTATGTTTGTCAGTTAGAATAAATATTGTGCAATGAGAATTATAATTGTAATTCCATATGTGAATTCCATACTAGTCACATATTCCCTAAAGTAAATTAACAGTAATCCTATCCCTTAAAAACTGATTTTATTTTATTTTTTGTTTTCATTTATAAGTTAAATTTCTTGATGTGCTTATTTTAGCAGGTTTAAATTGTATTATTGTTATTTTTATGTAATTATTTATTTACTTCTTTCCTTAATTATTCAATTACTAATTAATTACTCACTAACCTTTTTACTTAATTATTTAGTTTTATTTATTAATAAATTCCTTATTTAGTTACTTTAATAAATATGTGTTAGGTTAATTATTATGAGCATATGATATGTAACTTATTTGTTGATGTTCTTCGCCTAACTTTCATTGATTGATGCAGATTCATGATGGATTCTGTAAATACTAACTAAGACTATGGTCTAAATGCACATAGATAAGTGAAAGTTGGTCTAGGTAGAGAAAGAGTTACCTATTAGGTGAAGTCACCCATTATAGGATAAGGTGTAATGTCCAGTTTTCAAATCCTCCTAGCCATTATCCTACTGCAAGAATTATTGCAGTAGGATAATGGTTAGGAGGATTTGAAAAGCATTATGGCATTAAGATTTCCAAGGTTTAGCCAAGGCTTAGCTCAGGACCCCACTACTCATCGTATTTGGTTTGGTATTATACCAACCTACTAGGTGAAGTCACCCATTATAGGATAATGTATAATGTTTAGTTTTCGTTAAATGACAGAAATGGGTGCATTTTCAAAGTAAGTTCCTTGAAATGAATTAGTTAAGGTCCTAAAAAATTTGAGTAACATTCTAGACTCCTAAAAATGAGAATCCTAGCCTTAGATGGAAAGAAAAATGGAGTTAGAATGAAGAAACAAATTTTAATGGAAATCTTACAAAATGTAATGGCATTTTTGTAATTTTGAGCAATTTTTGGAATTCACACAAGATGGCTTTTTAAAAGAAAGTTTTGGATTCTTTAGAGTTCTCAGAGGCCCTAAAAACTATGGGAAGCCCTAAGATAGTTAAATCCCCTCCGATGAACGTTTTCCAACATCAGTGTACCCAAACTTTGACGGATCCATTCGGAAAGGTTTTAGCTCTAATTTGAGTGATTCCAAAGGCATTTTACTAAATTGGAAATCTAATTTTATGATGAAAAAAATGGTTCTTAAAAAGGAGCTAAAACGAAGGAGAAACAAAAATGCCAAGAACGAAGGGTAAAATAAGAATTTTTGAAAAGTATTTCTTCTTCCCCCTATATATAGGTGGCACCTCACTCTCACACTCCCATAGCTTCAAATTGTTCTGCCTAAATTCAGAGAAGAAACCCTAAGAGAGTGGTATACCAAGGGAAGAAGAAGAGAAGAAGAAATGCAAGCTTTGAAGTATGATTTCTTGGTAGTTTTTCATGTTTTCTTCTATCCAAACCTCCTCTACTCCATTCTCCTTTGTTTCCTTTGATTAAAATGAAGTTTACAAATCTATTTTAAGGGAGAAACTCAGGGAAATTTTTGGATTTGAAGAGAAGAGCTTAGAGAAAGCAAGATTCAAGTGAGAAAAAGCAAGAAAATAAGGTAATTTCTCCTCCCATGGTTGCTACCTTTGGTTCCCTTCCTTCTCCATTTTGCCTAACCTAAGACACCCTAGGAAGACCTAGTCTTTAGGTAGAAGCAAGGGTGATTCTAAGGAAAAAGGGTGTGGAGATTAAGAATATACAAAATGAATTAACAAAAAACCATTAGATTTCAAGATATAATTTCTAGGGTTTCAATTGCACCTTCTAAAATCTGACTTTGTACAATGATTCCTATGTTTAAATAAGAGTTTAAATAAGTTCCTAAGATCCTTAGAAGTCTCCCCATGTGCTTCCTCCTTCAAGAAAACCAAGCAAAGTCCATGAAGGCCATTAAGCTTCATGGTTTAGACCTAAGGAGGTTAAGGTAGCTAGGGAGAGTTTTAAATTTTCTAAACCCATTCTTGAGTCATATATGATGAATGAAAATGAAAGGAGGCCTTAGAAAAAATTTAGAACCCATAGAAAATGAGATGGTGCTTTATATTCCATAATATGACCTAAAGAAGTAACATGTAGTTAGGCCCTTTATTTTAATTATGTGATGACTCCAAAAGGCTTAAAAGGAGTCAAGAAGCATATTTGGAAAGAAAGAATGGAGCTTAAAATTTATTTGAGGGGTGTTGCTTCATTAGGTGCAATTATAGAACCATACTGAGGTTTATAGGTCAAGTTAGTATCTAAGCATGTGTGTGGCCTTAGAATGGATTCCATGAACCTAATTAGCTTTCATAAATTGTGTTTAGGCTAAGAAAAATCATCTCCACACTTTTGTGTGTATGGCCGAAGCAAGGAAGGGAAATTCAAGAGAAACAGTATGTGATTGTAACCGAGGTAGCTCATTCCTCCTTCTCTCATGTATGATTGTTTGCTTTACTTGTCTTTGAATATGTGTATATGTATATTCAAGCCATGAAAAGTGTTCTAGCATGACTTTGATTCCATGGTGCCATGATGTTACAATATGCTTTCATATGATGATTTTGATGTGTGCTTTCGTTTGTTTGAGTGTGGTGAGGCCAAGAACCCTTAGCTATGGTGAGGATGAGCTAAGAACCTTTAAGATTGGTTAAGACAAGGTAAAGAGTCTCCTAAAAATGAGATGGACTCTCAAGAGCATGGTTGAGCCCAAGAATCTCTTAAAGAATAGGTGAGGCAAGTCCAACATCCACAAGAAATTGGTGAGGCCAATCTACTTTCTTGGCAAGCCTTTGTATGCTATGTATGACTTTCTCAAATGATGAAAATGTCTCTTAAATATTTGCACATGTCAACATGACCATACATGCATTTATGAGACTTGTTTTGCATCCATTATGTATGATTGAATGGGAGATGAGCTATTGGGATTGTTTGAATCTCATCCCCTCCTCTCCAATATTCTAATATGCTAAGTGGACTAAGAGAACAAGGTAATGGAAGCCAACTACCTTGAAGAAGAGAGCTTGACAATATAATGCATAGTTTTTAGTTCTTTAAGGCCATATTTATGTCAAATGATGTAATCCATTGATGTATATGGTCTACGACCTCTTGGACATGTGTAATTATGATAATATATGATGTATAAATGAAAGGATATGATATGTGAAAGCTAGAATGTAAATTGAGTATTTTATGCCAAGTTATACTTCTTGAAAATTTGATGTAAGTGTGTATAAATGTGAGTGAGATGGCCAAAATGAGATGCATGAGGATTATGACCATTTGGGCAGCTTACACAAGTCCTATTTATGCTTTTAGACTTACCCAAAAGGTGTCAGGCCTTAAGAAAAGCCATTTGGACATTTTGGTATCCCATATAGAGTCAAAATTGACCATAATGGAACCTTATATCACTTTTTATCCAAATGAGCTCTTCTTAATCTGAGATTTGGCATGAAATTAGATCTTGTTGAGAGATTTTTATAAAGCAAAAGAATACAATTTTTGAAGGTCTATAGAATATTTGATGAATTTTCAAAGTTGGCAAATTTTCTAGTTTTAGTCATGTCAGTGTTCACTCAGGTTCGAAAATGAAATCTGTCACACAGGGCTCAAATGATGTCCAATTGTGATGAAATTTTATACATATAGTGACTTGTGCCAACTAGAAGCACCTTATTTACATTTCCAGACAGGGAGATATGAATTTTCAAAGAATCTATCCAGTATCAGTAACTCCACCCAATCTCAGTCACTATTTGATTGAGTTTCGAGGTCTGCACATGTCTGAACTAGTCTGGAGTTATTTTTTCCCTCTAGATAACATCTATAGCTTTCCATATTTGTATCATTTACATGGATTGGATCTTTTTGGAATTAATTGAACATTTTTTAAGTTTACTGCAGAATTTTGGGACAGTTCCAGTGGACAGCCCGACCTCTGGACCATTTCGAGTGTCAAACGTCCTCTGTGTTGGATGTTATGGTTTAGATATATTTTTAGTATAAATTAGACATGTGTAGCTTTCTATAATGGGCTAACAATGCATGATTTTTCTAGAATTAGTTATAATTTTTCAAAGTTGGGATAGAAAAGGGACAAAATTTGGTAGAAAATATATGTATGTATTGTATGCTTCCCCTTGAATTCCATGAGATGTAGGCCACTTTTGATGATATAAATGAGTTGTATTCATGTAATTAAATATGAAAATATGATATATATGCTCATATGGTCCATATGACACTAAATGAAATTTTCATATGCGATGCAGCACAATTAAATGCGTTATTTTAATGGACTTTTCTCACTTCCTTCATGGAATGTATCACATAAAGCATGGGAATGTTATGAAGTGAGTTAGAAATATATGGTGTTACATAAGGAGCTGCCCATAAAGTGTAGTTACTTGTCATAAGGTAAGGAGTTGCCAACAAGGCATAACTGCCACAAACAAGAGTTAACATAATTTTTCCTCATGATTTCCACATCAAAATGGTTAATTAAGGATTTATGTCATGTGTGTGCAATTATAGTATTTAGTTTTATCTTGGTCATCACTAACCTTTTTCAATTATTATAACATGTTAACTGCTTACTGAGTTTTTAACTTATTCCTTTAATTTTAATTTTTTAGATAGTAGTGTTAGATTTGACCTACCTCCATCATCTTAGGTTCATAGCCATGCAGTGGTAAGCCCTGTCTATAAACCATGAGGGTGAAATTGTTTTGTTGCAAAGAATTTTGATTTGATGATTGTAAATACTCTAGATGTAGTTACACTTGACATAGGCAGGATCCTCCTCCTCCGTTGAATTTTGTTCTTTGATATTTTGATTGTTGGTGGTTGAGAAAAGTGCTCTCCCTCACTATTGTTACTAGTTTTTAGCTATTGTAGAAATTTGGGATGTCTAAATTTCAAGAAAAACTCTATCAAAATTTTTACAAAAGGCTAAGGATACTTATTTTGATGTAATGAGACAATATGATAAATTGGATAAAGTAATGTTATATGTTATATCATCAAAAGACCATTTCATCTATGGTAGTATTTGTAAGGCTTATGGACTCGAGCTTACCTTGCTCTCTGTGTCGGTCAGTATCAGAACCTAGTTTCCTCTTGCTTGTTGAGTAAGTGTCTTCTAATGACTCCTTAGTGATCTTCATTAACCTAGACATAATCATAATTGAGGTATCATAAGAGGCCTTATAACGTGCTAATGATCCCTTCCTTTGTGTAATCCATTAGAAAACATTGGTGTGTGTGAATATATATATATATATGAATAATTAGTTTATGTTCTAAACTTATTCTTTGGTTTATATAGAGCAATGATACTAGCTGGATCTAGTGCAATTGTGGGAGCAGTTGCAGAGGCAAATGTAAACGAATCTTCTATTAAGGCTCTTACCTTACTGATAGCTCCAACCTTTAGGGGTCATGGTAGAGGTGCTAGTAGAGGTTGAGTTAGGCGTGATTGGAGTAGTGAGCAAGGTAAGGCCCCACTGCCCTTAGTAGAGAATGTAATAATAGAATGAGTTATGCCTCCTCAACTGGAATCAAGATCATTGGATGCCTTAATGGCTGGGTTACAGGGTGAAAGGTTTTGTTGTGCAAACTCCAAAATAAAACTAGGTTGAGAAAATATATAGTTAATGGTACAACCTAGGTCATCTCCCTTGGAAATAGAATTCAATGTTTAATTAAGCTTTCTAAGTGTAAGGTAATCCTAAAAATTACCTAACTAAAAGGGGAGTTTTGCCTAAATTTGACTAACTAAAATTAAATTGAAATAAAGTTCCTAATCACTACTTAATTGCATGAACTAAGGGGTGAATGATAGATGTATGACTAGCTTTAGATTCGTCCCTTGGTATCCACTATCATTGTCCTAATTCAATTATAATTAATTCTGGCCTAAGAGTTCCTAATTGTGCTCATGGGAGTGTATCTTGAGTTACCACACAAGAATTAAAAGATTAACAATCTAATGTTTAATTGAAACCTCAATCCCATACCAAATCATTAATTCTTACCTTTAAGATCAATGAACACTTAAATTTCATTGATTAAACAATTAATTAGTCTCTGAATTATCATCCTAGGATTTAATTAACCAATCAAACTCTAAGAAATCCTCAAATCAAATAATTAAGTACACAATCTCACTCATGCATTTCATCAAACACCTTGATTGCATACATAGAAAATTGGAGGGGAAATGAAAAATTTAGTACTTAATTAATCAATTAATCACTCAAAAATGTCTCCTAATTAGCATCTAACCAGCCACTAATTACAACTATACAAATCTCAATCAAATACATCTTAACCAAGCATATACAAGAAAAGGAAAAGTGTAGAAAATTAGAAGAATCTTAGTGAAAATTCTATTTATAATCCATGGATTCAAGCTTCTCCAAGAGTCTTCTTCCAAGCTAGTCACAAGAGAGGATTAGAGCTTCATGGAATGGAGATGAATGGGAGAGAAATGGAGTGGAAGATGGAAGAAGTAGCTATAGCGTGGACGAAGTATAATGGAGTGTTAATTTGATGCATTAAGTGGATGATGTGTGTCTGATCCTTAATAGTATTCTGCGCGAGCTAATTCCCTCTTCCTTTCACGTGCTTCTCACATGGATTTTTAATGATCAGATGTGTTGCTCTCCAAATTAAAGCCTGGCATTAAAACTCACGTGCTCCTTCATGTGCATTTTCTTCCATTAATGGTCACGTGCTTCTTTTAAAATATGCTCATTTAGCTCGTTTTTCTCCTCTATGTGATGCTTTAACCTGTGGCTGCTTCATCAAGTGCTTTTTCTTCACATTAGCTCAGTATGTTAGTATGAATCTATGCTTTGCTCTTCTTCTAACCCCACGTGAGTATCTTCCATGCATTCTAGTTTCTTCCACGTCCAGCCTATGGATCCTTCTCATCTCAAACCTTCATTTATCACATTAGTTGAGCATTAAAACCTATAGATTTTCCTCCTAATGCTCTCTCTTTAATAATCATATTGCTTCTTGAATCATTCACACATTGTTGATGCATGCTTATTCTTTTCCATATTCTGGCACTCTAAAACTGAGCTACTTCCTTCTCCACTTCTTCAAATTAGTATAGTGCTTCTTCTTTTAATATTGATCATGCAAAACCTTCTCCTTTACCACGAGTTTCCCCATATTAGCTCCACGTTAGACTTAGTGAACTCGTAGCTTCTTTTCTATCATGTTGCTTATCCTCTATTTCAACCATATTCAACTCATGCCAATCTTCATGCTTCCATTCATTTCACGGTGCTACGTTAAGTGTAGAGTGTATGCTGTCCATGTGCTACTGAACGTATGAAAACTATGTGAAAGTGTATGCATGTGGGTGAGCTGGACTCGTGGATATCTTCGAGGAAGTGTATAGAGTGCATGCTAAGTGATCTATGTATAATGGAGCTATTGGAACTTATAGCCTACTTCAACCCTTCTCACGTCAATCCTTTATGTCACTAATGGTCCCTAAACCCTTGAGTGGAGTGTGTAAATGAGTGTGCTATACAAGTGTGTGAGCCCGTGGCTTTTACTCATGTTTTATGAGGCTAGACCAAGCATGTTGCTATGTGGGTTAATGAGTGAAGCTATAAGGGAGTGTGCAAGTGAATGAATAAGCCATACATGTGGCCCTTCCATGCCTACGTGTTGAAAGGGGAATGTGTAAGTGAATGAATAAGCCATACATGTGTATGATAGGATGAAGTTGAAAGTGTGAGTGGGTGAGAGTCTATGTGGATGAGTAAGTTATGCATCTTCTTCCATCCAAAAATCCATCAACCTATAGCTTCTTCTTCATACTTCTTCCTTTCTATGAATGATCCCCTCTCACATGCTCTCTTAATGTTGCTTCCTTGGACTTGAAAGGCTTCCACCTCTTCTCCAAAACAATCTCCTATTCAAATGCTATTTACCCATCACAAATTCTGCAAGACTAATTGTAACATCTGGTTTTCTGAAAATAAGAGAAAACGTGAGAAACATAACATACAATTTTTTCGTAAACAAACAAAATTCACTGAATACAAAAGGAAGTCCCCCGAAATGAGATAGTTAAGGTCCTAAAAACTTTGGGAAGCATTCTAGACTCCTAAAAATGAGAATCATAGGCTCAGATGGAAAGAAAAACATAGTTAGAATAAAAAAATAATTTCTTACGAAAAGCTTACAAAACGTAATGGCATTTTTGTAATTTTGAGCAAATTTTGGAACTCACATAGAAGGGCTTTCTAAATGAAATTTTTAAGTTCTCTAGGGTTCTTAGAGGCCTTAAAAACCTTAGAAAGCCTCGAAACAGTTAAATCCCCTCTGGTGGACATTTTCTAATGTCAGTGTACTTGAACTTTAATAGATTCATTCGGGAAGGTTTTACCTCTGATTTAAGTGATTCCAAAGGCATTTTACTAAATTGAGAATCTAAATTTTATAATGGAAAAGATAGATCTAAAAAAGGAGATAAAATGAAGGAGAAACGAAAATGCCAAGAACAAATGACAAAATGAGAATTTTTGGAAAAGTGCTTCTTCCTCCCTTATAAATAGGTGGTGCCTCACACTCTCCCTCATTTAGCTTAAGATTATTCTACCCCAAATGAGAAGAAAAACCCTAGGAGAGTGGTGCACCAAGGGAAGAAGAAAAGGGAGAGAAAATCCAAGCTTAAGGTATGTTTCGATGGTAGTTTTTTATGCTTTTCTTCTTCCACACCTCGTCTCCTCCCTTCTCCTTTGTTTCCTTTGATTAAAATAGAGTTTATAAATCTGATTCAAGGGAATTTTCATATTTGGAGAGAGGAGCTTGAAGAAAGCAAGAAAAGCAAGAAAACTAGATAATTTCTCTTCCTATGGTTGATATCTTCACCCACCCTTATTCTCCATTTCTCCTAACCCTAGGAGCCATAGGAGGATCTGATTTTTAAGCCAAACCAAGCATGAATCTTGTGTAATGATTCCTAAATCTAATTAAGAGTTTAAATGAGTTCTTAAGATCCCTAAGATGCTCCCCACATACTTCCTCCTTCAAGAAAACAAAGAGAATTCCAAGGAGGCCAAAAAGGGGCATAGTCTAGGCCAAGCAAGGTTAGGATAGTTAGAGAGAGTTTTAAATTTTTCTAGGGCCATTTTTGAGTCATGTATGATGAATGAAAATGAGGGAAGGCCTTAGAAAAAATTTAGAACTCATAGAAAGTGAGTTAGGGCTTTAGGTTCCATATTATAGCCTAAAGAAGCAACATGTTGTTAGGCCCTTTGTTTTAATTGTGTGATAGCTCCAAGAGGCTTAAAAGGAGTCAAGAATCATAAGCCTAGAAATTATTTGAGGGGTGTTACTTCATTAGGTGTATTTATGGACCATAATGGGATTTATAGAACAACCTAGTGTCTAAGCAAGTTATGTGACCTTAAAATTTGTTTCATGAACCTAATTGGCTCCCATAAATCTCATAAATTATGTCTAGGCCAAGAGAAACCTTCCTCACAAGTTTGTGAGTGTGTGGCCAAAGCCAGGGAGGGAGTTTCAAGAGAAAAAGTATATGATTGTATACAAGGTAGCTCTCTCCACCTTCTCTCATGCATGGATATATGTTTAGCTTGTCTTAGAATGTGGGTAGGTGTATTTTCAAGCCATGAAAAGTATGCTAGCATAATTTTATATGCCATGATTTCATGATGACACATTATGTTTTCAAATGATGCTATGATATTTGTTTAAGTTTACTTGAGTGTGGAGAGCTCAAGAACTCTTAACCATAGTGAGGATGAGCCAAGAATCCTTGAGATTGGTTGAGACAAAGTAAAGAGCCTCTTAAAAGTAAAGTGGGCTCCTAAAAGCATAATTGAGTCCAAGAATCTCTTAAAGAATGGGTGAGGCAAATCCAAAATCCATGAGGAAAAGGGTGAGACCAATCGAAACACTTGGTGAGCTCTTAAATGTCTTGTATGACTTGTTTACATGCCAAGCTTGCCTCTTGAATGTTCATGACTTCTATGATATCCATGCATGCATTTTCAAGACTTGTTTTGCATATATTATGTATGATTGAATGGGAGATGAGCTATTGGGATTCTTTGAATCTCATCCCCTCTTCTCCAATGATCTCACATGCTAGGTGGACCAAGTGGACAAGGTAATGGAAGCCAACCACCTTGAAGAAAAGAGTTTGACAATCAAGTGCTTGAGTTTTACTACTTTAAGGCTATATTTGTGTCAATTGATGTAACCCTTTGATGTATATGTCTATGACTCCTTAGACATATGTAATTATGATATTATATGATGTATAAATGTATGAATATAATATATGAACCCTAGAATAGAATTTGGGTATGTAATGCCAAGGTATACATTTTGGAAGTTTGATGTAAATGTGTATAAGTGTAGATGAAAAGGCAAAAATGAGATGCATGAGATTTGGGACTATTTGGGCAGCTCACACAAGTACTAATTGTGCTTTTAGACTTGCCCAAAAGGTGCCAAAACTAAAGGAAAACCATTTGGTCACTTTGGTACCTCATATGGAGCCAAAATTGATCATAATGGATCCTTGTATCACTTTTTAGCCAAATGACCTCTTCTTGATCTAAGATTCAACATGCATTTAGAGCTTGTTGAGAGATTTTTGGGAAGCTAAAGATCATAATTTTTGGAGGTCTACAGAATATTTGATGAATTTTCAAAGTTAAAAAATTTTCTAATTTTGGTCTGTTGCATTATTCATTTGGTCTGAAAATGAAATCTATCACATAGGGCTCAAATGATGTCCAATTGCCACAAAATTTTATACAGAGAAATTAGACATTACAGTGACTTTTACCAACTGGAAGCACCTCATTTGGAGTCTAAAGAGGGAGATATGAATTTTTGAACATTTTGTCCAGTATCAGGAGTTTTACCTGACCTGAGTTACTATTCTATTGAATTCTGAGGTTTGAGCTACCTGAGTTGGTCTAGAAATATTTTTTCCCTCTATCCAACATTCACAACTTTCTATATTGGTATCATTTGCATGGATTGGATTTTTTTGAAATTAATTGGACATTTTCAAAGTTTGCTACAAAAATCTGTGATAGTTTCAGAAGGTAGTTTGACCTCTGGACCTTTTTGGATGTCAAACGTCCTCTATGATGGATGTTATGATCTGGGCATATTTTTAGTATGAATTAGACATCCTTAGCTTTCTAGAATGGCCAAGAATGCATGTTTTTAATTTTTCTAGAATTGTTATAATTTTCCAAAGTTTGGTCAGAAAAGGAGCCCATTTTGGCCAAAAATGCACATGACTATTTTGAGTTTTCCCTTGGGTTCCATGAGTTGTGGGCCACATTTTATGATGTAAATTAGTTATACCCATGTAATTAAATATGAGAATGTATAGTATGAGTTCACACAATCCACGTGACATCGAATGAAATTTTACACACAACGCAACGTAAGAAATTGTATTATTTTAACTCCTTTCCTTGCTCCTTCATGGAAATTATAAATGTGAGACATGTAAATGTTATGATATGAGCTAGAAATATATGGTGTTACAATAATAGACAAAAATCACATAGGAATATTCATAAAATTATTTAAGATAAATTTAAGCATTAAAAACTAATCATTTGCAAATTAATTCCTAAAATATAGAAAATGACCAATTAAAATCAAATTCCATTCAATTACATCCATTAAGCCATATTTAATTATTAAAGTACCAAAATTAAGAGGATTCATATATATATAACTAGCATTCATCATAGGGAATTGTGGAGGCATTAGTAAATGTAGTGCAAGTGTAGAGGGCCAGAATTGATCAATTAGTGGGGATTGTAGCCCCACAAGTCCAAGCTCAAGTTTAACCTACTTAAATAGTGCAGCAAATACATAATGAGAGGAGAAATACTGATAACTTAATATTTTAATTTTTAAAGTTGAAATCATCAACGTTTTTTGGGTCTAATAGTCAAGAAGACCCCCAACTTTTCATTAATGGTGTTGAGAAGGCTTATCGAACTCTTCAATGTTTAGGTAGGGAAAGGATTGAGTTAGCCACCTACCAGAAGCAAGATGTGGCTTATATATGGTTTGAGAACTTGTTTTAGGGAAGACCTATAGGATTACCCCCGATGATTCGGGAAGGGCTTAGAAAAGATTTCATGGCTGGATTTTTGCCTAAAAGTAAAGAGATGATAGGCATCGAGAATTGAAGAATCAGAAGCTAATCCTAGGCATGAGTGTCTCTAAGTATGATATCTTTTTTACACAGTTATTAGGTTATGCACCTAATTTGGTCACTAGGGAAAGGGACTGGGTTGAGAGATTTATGGATCGATTGTTACACCTATTATTTAATGTAGTGGTAGCTTGAACTGAGTAGTTTCCTTCTTATACTATGATAGTTGATTGTGTAAGAAAGATTGAATTGCATGGAATGAAACAGAATGCTCCCTTTAAAAAAGCAAAAAAAGGGAATGGATGAAAAACATTAGGGCATAAGGTATTTGATAGGTGAGTCAAGATTTCAAGATTAAGGTCAGACATTGTCTCTAGTATTGAAGAAACAAGTGTAGTTCTCAGGTAGTGTAATTAATCAAAGATTATATCGAAGTGGCATCAAACATTGTGCGTAATATGGTTTGGTTCAAATGGAACATGACAAAAATCGCTATCCCATTTGTAGGAAGTTTCATTTAGGGTAATGTTATAAGGCAACAAGTACATGTTATTTTTATGGGCAAGTTGGACATTTAAAGAAGAATTTCCTTTTCTAGCAACATAGGTCTAGTCATTGATCAATTTCATCATCTTGCCAAACAGTTTTTATGGCAGTTACATTGATTCAATCAATTCCTAGAAAATTAGGTAAGGGTGGTGCTAGGATAGTGTACGAAGTAGAGAGCAAGCCTCTACCGAAAAAAGGCAGGCTCGTGTGTTTACCTTGACTCAACAAGATGCATAAGCCTTTAATGGAATAAGGACAGGTACACTTTAAGTTTGTTCTTATGATGCTTATATGTTGTTTGATCTTGGTTCCACACATTCATATGTATATTTCTCCTCATTTTCCTAGATAGGCTAATAAGGATCTGGTTAAATTAGATGATTCCTTTATGGTTATGACTCTGATGGGTGAATCATTATTAGTGGACATGTATGTCGGTCTTTTGAGGTCCTTGTCAAAGATAAGGAAACCTTAGCATGCTTGGCAGTGTTTGATGTAATTAATTTTGATGTGATTCTAAATACGAATTAGCTAGCTTCATGTCATGTCACACTGGATTGTCACTCAAAGGTAGTGAGATTTAATATTCTAAGTGAATCATTTTTCTTGATAAAAGGTGACCATAGTAAAGTACCAACTAATCTAATCTCTTCATTGGGAGCCTAGTGGTTGTTAAGAAAATGGTGTCAGGGATATTTGGCTATCATTAGAAATGTTGATATGTAAATGGTGAGTGTGCAATAAGTTCCTGTAGTCAAAGAGTTTGCCAATGTATTTCCAAATGAGTTACCTAAGTTACCACTGGATAAGGAGATTGAATTTAATATTGATGTCATTCTAGGCACACCTTCATAACTAAAAGAGTTAAAGAATCAACTACAAGAGTTGCTAGATAAGGGTTTTATCCATTCAAGTACATCCCCTTAGGGTGCTCCAGCATTTTTTTGTAAAGAAGAATGATAGATCTTTATAGTTATATATTAACTATAGATAACTTAATAAAGTGATGATCCATAATAAGTACTCATTTCTTTGTATTAATGACCTTTTTTATCAATTATAAGGTGCACAATGTTTTTCCAAGATAAACTTGTGTTCTAGGTACCACTAATTGAAAATAAAGAAGAAGGATGTACCTAAGACAACTTAAAGGACTTGTTATGATCACTACAAATTCTTAGTGATGTTTTCAAGTCAACCAATGCACCTGCAGCTTTTATGGTTCTGATGAATAAGTTGTTTAGACTATTTTTTGACAAATTTGTTATAATATTCATAGATGACATCTTAGTTTATTCAAAAAGCTGAGAAGAACATGAATAACATTTACTGTGGGTATTGTAAAGGTTAAAAGAAGAATAATTATATGCAAAGTTTTCTAATTGTGAATTTTGGCCAGACCAAGTAGCATTCCTTGGCCATATTATTATAAAAGATAGTATTCAAGTGAATCCAAGTAAGGTAGAAGCTATTAAAAAATGGCTTAGAGCTAGCACAATTATTGAGATTCATTGCTTTTTGGATTTGGCTAGATATTATCATTGCTTTATGAAGGATTTTTCAAAAATAGTTTCTCTTTTGACTAGATTGACTTAAAAGGCTGCCAAATTTCAGTGGATTGATAGTTATGAAGAAAGTTTCCAAAAGTTGAAGGAGTGTTTAACTTCCACCCCAATCCTAACTTTACCTTTGGGGACAAGAGACTATGTCGTGTATTATAATGCTTCAAGAATAGGGTTAGGGTGTGATCTTATGCGACATGGATATGTAATAGCTTATGCTTCTAGGCAACTTAAGAGACATGAGCAGAATTACTATAACCATGATTTACAAATGGTAACGATAGTATTTTCTCTCAAAATTTGGCAGCACTATCTTTATAGTGAGACTTGTAAGATCTATACCACTCATAAAAGTTTTAAGTATATCTTTTGGCAAAAGGATCTTAACCTTAGGTAATGAAGATGGATGGAGTTGCTTAAAGACTATAATTGCACTATTCTTTATCATCTTGGCATAGCCAACATGGTGGCGAATGCATTAAGTAGGAAGTCAATGGGTAGTTTAGCCTATATCACAAAATTTAAGTGACCATTAGTAGGAAAGATTCATAAACTGGAGGGAAGTAGAATAAGGTTTGAAATTGCTAAATCTAGAGCATTCCTAGCTTATGTATGAATGTGTTCGTCCCTTATTAAATAGATGAAGTTAGCTCAAAAATTAGATCCTAAGCTAAGTAGGGTTATGGAGGAAGTAAGGAATGGTAAGAGTAGCGAATTCAATGTAAATTCCAAATGATTACTAAAATATAGGGATCGATTATGTGTAGCTAACATTGAAGACCTAAAGAGAGAAATTTTAGAAGAGGCTTACCATTTGGCATACACTATTCATCTAGGATCAATAAAATGTACTAGAATTTGAAGCAATCTTATTGGTGGGATGGTATGAAGAGAGATCTAGTCGACTTTGTTTTTTGTTGCCTAGTGTGTAACTAAGTGAAAGTTGAACATAAAAAACTAGCAAGGTTGCATCAACGACTAGAGATACCAGAGTGGAAGTGGGAGAGAATCATAATAGATTTCATAATAGGCCTACCTTGTACCTAAAAAGGGTATGATGCTATTTGAATGATTGTAGATAAATTAACTAAGTCAGCACATTTTCTTCTTGTTAAGACTACTTATAGCATGGCCAAATATGCATAACTTTACCTTAGCGAAGTGGTGAAATTGCATGGTGTGCCAATGTCTATAATTTCTTATAGGCATCCTCAATTTACTTTTCATTTTTAAAAGGCTTTTGAAGAGGCCTTGGGTACACAAGTGAATCTCAATATTGCTTTTCACCCTCAAACTAATGGGTAGTCTAAGAGAATGATATAAATTTTAGAGGATATGTTAAAGGTATACGTCCTTAACTTTTGTGGTAATTAGGAGAGCCACCCGCCTCTACATAATTTGCGTATAATGACAATTATCAGGATAGCATCCAAATGGCACCATTTAATGCGCTTTATAAAAGGTGTTGTAAGTCTCTAATTAGCTAGTTTAAGGTTGGTGAAGCCAAATTGTTAGGCTCTGACTTAGTACAATATGTACTAGAAAAAGTGTGAGTAATTAGAGAAAGGTTACCAATATCCCAGAGTCAATAGAAATCTTACATTGATCATAGATGTTGAGACTTGGAATTTGTAATGGGTGATCTCGCATTCTTGAAAGTGTCACTTCTGAAAGGTGCAATGAGGTTTAGGAAGAAAGAGAAGTTAAGCTTAAGGTATATTAGACCATATGAGGTTTTGGATAAGGTTGGTCTTGTTGCTTATTGGTTGGCTTTACTATTAGAGCTAGCCCATGTGCATCCAATATTCCATGTATCTATATTGAGGAAATATTTGCCTAATCCTTCCCACATAATTAAATATCAAGAGGTTGTATTGGATAAAGGATTGATGTATGAGGAAAAGCCAATTGCAATTTTAGATAGGTGGGTAAGGAAGTTTCACTCGAGAGAAGTGACAATGGTTAAGATATTATGTGGCAATCATTTGTAAGAGGAGGCCATGTGGGAGGTAGAAAGGGAAATGTATGCCATATATCCTCACTTTTTTTAGTCTCAATTTTAAAAGTTAATTTTAATGCGAGGACCAAATCTCTTAAGAGGGGAGAATGTAATAACCGAAGAAAAAATGAAAATAAAATAATATATCATTTCTTATTATTTTTTCCTTTATTCTTTCTTCATTTTCTCCTCTTTTCTACCACCTTCCTTTTGTTCTTCCTATTTGTTCTACCCAACACCCCCTTCATTGGGCTTTAGCCACAACAAGCAACCCAAGAGTGGTTTGCAAGAGACACAGCACCAATCATGACAGAGAATGATGACAAGCCTCCCCAATGCCTGATTATCATATGGTGGTTCAAAAAAAGGTTAAAGGTTGCTGCCAGTTACAATGAGCTCTATATTACCTTGTTTCCATTCTTTTTTTACCATGTTGCCAATTCCTTTAATATTTGCCTTCCTTCCTCATAGCAACATGCAAATCATATGGTAATGCACAAATACTTAGACTTAGCCTCTTTAGCACAATCATAGGATATGAATGAATGACTAGAACTTGAATCAAATAAAGAATTTATAGTACAATCATTAATCTTAATGGTACCTTGGATCAAATTTAAGGATTTGCTAGCCTCCTACTATGTCAGGGCAAAAACTCTACCTTGGGTTTGTAGTCTGGATGGAAGAGCACCTCCCTTTATTAAGGATAATCTTTAGCTATAAGCCCCTACTTACTAATCTATAATAGACATTCTACATTGCATAACATAGTTTGCCACTATGATTCCTACCACACTAGTTACACATGGTTGGAGTGGAACTGCCTTTACTTGACTGCAAAAGCTTCCTTTTGTTTTGCCTCTTCTATTCCATTACCCCTTACCACCACTTTTGCTATTATTGGTAGCTATCTCTTCTTCTCTAGGTCTTTTATTCTTTGAAGGAGGGGGCTTTGAAGTTAAAGCATTTTGCATTCTCCTGAGGTTACTTTTTGTTACCTTATATACCTTAACCAAGCATTAAAATATCTAATTCTCTAGAGCACCACTCTATCTCTGATCTTAGGTAGTAGCCTATTCTTTAACTTATCTGCTCTCCATCTCTCATCATCTTGCTTTTGGAGGTAGGAGGAGTATTTAGAGAGCTCAAGGAACTTGGCAACAATTGGCCAACTGACATGTTCTCCACTTGCTTCAAGAGAATAACTTGGATTCTTTCTTATCCTAGACTAAACTGGGGAAATACTTGTCATAAAATTCTTGTAGGAATGTTTCTTAGTTGATCAAGATATTATTAGACCTTAGAATTGGCTCTATACTCCTCCCCCAATAATAAGCTTCCTTTTCTAATGGAAATATAGCCAACATTGCCTTCTGCTCAGACATACACTCCATCACTCTAAAGATCTTCTCCAGTACATAATCTAAGCCTCTACCTTATCTATATTTAGCTCACCATCAAATGCTAAAGGCCCATACTTTGTAAATTAAGTGATTACTTATTGTGTCGTGAGCTTAGGCTGGATAGGGGGTTTCTAAGCTGGTGGAGTCTAAGAATTCTATGGGATCTGGCTCGAGGGATTTGCCTCAAAATTCTCAAGATGGTCTAGGTGTGGTGGCTGGGGAGGATTAGGCCTCTTATTCTCTCTTTAGGCCAACCTCTCTTACAACTATATGATAACTTCCTACTATCATTGTATCATGGCCTATTGTTGATCCCAATGACCCATAATAACCTACAGAGTTCCAGCCATAGGATTAATAGCTTTACCCTAGGAGGCCTTTCTCTTTAGGTTTTTACCATCTTATCTGAAATAATTCAAACACATTTCAACACATAACATATATGTGTGCCACACTTATATACCCAGAACCTTCATACAAGTCAAAACATAGCATACAACTCTCAACCCTAAGCCATACCTAAGGCTACAATACCTAAACCATGGCTCTAATACCAATGAGTTCCATAATTAGTTTCATTTGCATTTACTTATATCGATTACATGCTTTAGCAACCCATTTGGAAATTGTTACTATACTTTTAACAGGTTAAAATTTATTTTTCAAGTTTGTTTGAATTCACTTGACCACAAGATACACCTAAATTGTCTAAGAAGTTCATTTGGCTTGAAATTTCCTAATTTGCCATATTATGCACCAAATTTCAAAGATTTATAACTTGGGCTATGTAACTTTGATTTATGCAAAAGGTAGCAAATATGGAAAGCTTATAATATGAACTTTATGCTATAAAAATTTCAAGCAAAAAGGAATTCATTTGACCCCTAAAAAACTTGAAAAGAAGAATCTACTACATGTGAACAGTAATAATACCAAATTTGTGTACTTTACTAGACCCTCAAAAACCTAAAAAGCAAAATCTACTAACCCACCTGGGTACTTTCTTTTCCTTGACTTTTCTTAACTTGACACTTACAATTGGGTGAGCTTGGGTTAGCTTGGCCTACATATAGCATTTTCAAGACAAAACAAGTCATTATGATTCATTTTAACTTACATTATCATCATCAAATCCTATTAGAAATCAATATGCCATTTTATGTCTTTCTTGGTTCCTTAAAGGGCAACTCTTGGGTTTTGCTTTCTAGGCTCCAAACTCTCTATGAGTCATATAACTCTAATAAAACTTATTTGGATCACCACTTGTAAGATTACATAAGTTTAGGGCCAACTTACTTCTTTAGCCTCTTTTACGTGCACTAAAAATTCACCTTTCAAAATAAGATTTTTAAATTCAATTCAATAGTTTTAATAGTGTTTATAATTTATATCTACACCATTTATAATCTTGGAATAAAAAAAAAACTCTTTCTAAATACTCTAACATGCTTTGGCCAAACCTATGATTCATGGGAGACTAATGGAGTTTTCTTCATCCTTTTTGGGATTTTAATGCATGTGGAGCTTCTTTCTAGTTTAATTATGATCTCATATAGCTTGACATATCCTCTTAGAATTCTAAAATTCTTATGCAACTAAAACCCTAAATACTTTATCTTGGTTTTTAATGTTTCTTAATTAATTCTAATTATAGAACTTTAATCTCCATGCTTCAAAACCTCAATCCCTATCATGTTTTGGCTGAAACTTAACTCCTTCTAGGTTCTTTATGTGTTGGCTGAACATGAAGAAGGGATTCAAAGGATAAGCTAGCTAATCATCTTATATCATACCTTGTTTTAATCCTTAGCAAATAGAGATTCTAATGGTAGAATTGGTTACTTCAAATTCCTATCTTTCTCTAAGAGTTTAGCCACCAAAGTCCTCCTTTCATAAAGATAAAACCACCAAAAGAAAGAGCTCAAATAAGAGAAGAGAGTTTCTAACTGCCATAAAGCAAGATTTTGCATATTTACATAGCTTTAGCCTTGTCTTTCTCTCCTCTTTCTCCCTTCTCTTGGACATTCTTGGAGGTCTAAACCAGAAGCATATAAGTTGATTAGATCACTCTAGGGGCTGGTGTGACTTATAAAGAAGGAAGGGAGATAATTTAAAATAATTTCAAAAATTCATATTACATCTTGTAACTTCAATTTTTTCATTTGAGCTCATTTTAAATCTTTTTTAAGAACCATCTTTTTCATATGAAAACTTAGGTCCTCTAATTTATTAAAAAATTTTATTTTCAAATTTATGGGGTTCAAAACAATCCAAAATGGCTCAGTTAAAATTCTAGTCAACCGATGGCCTAAATCGCACACCAGAAGAGTTTAAGCCATTCTAACAATTCCTATGGTCTTTAGGTCCCTTAAAAAGTGAGCTTAACTTTACTATTTAAAACTTCTTCCTTTAAGTTTCTAAAATTTTACCAGAAATTATAGTTTTGCCACTACCTTTTTGTTTAGTCTATTTAGTCATTTTGGCTTTAATTTCATGCTATTATTGGATTCTTATCCTCATTTCTAAGTGCTTTGATTATTATTCTATCCATACTTAGCTTTAATTCATTTTATTCTAGGCTTCTCCTTTACAATCTTAATGATTCTAATTCATTATTTTAAAAGGATTGGGTGTTACATATCCCAGCCCCCATTTGGTTACCACGTTTTAGCTCCCTTCTTTCCTCTCAAGATGGCCAAAAATAGGTTCTAGAAATTAGGATTTGTTGGTGTGAGCTTTCCAATCGTGATACCTATGCTTCAATCTTCAATTCGTGGCATTTTAAGGTGATCTTTAAGCTCAATTTATGAATTGGTAATTAAATGGGAAGGTTTAGGTTTATGGTTGAATATATAGATGAAAAATAAAGTTATGGAGTGGGGCTTTACTCAATTAGCTATTGTTGAGTCATATGGATGTTAGGAATTGCTAGTTTGAGCCATATAATGATCCAGTGAATTATGGTGTTACTAAGAAGCCTTGTGAGCATCAACAGGGAAAGAAGTTAGTCTTGCAAAGAGGAATAAGTGTTGTCTTAGCGTTTGGCATTGTCAGTGAGTAGATAATAGTTATAATATGTTACATGGGATTTCTTTGTGGTTATAAGTATATTGTGACAATGGTTTGAATCCTAATTCGATTAATTTTTGTAGACCCTAGTGAGGTAGGCCTTTATTTGCATGATTATGGTATGTTGATTGGATATTGTGATGAAATGAGTTAAGGTAAGGAATAACTCCATGTGTTAACCCAAATATGGCATGTATTCTTGTTTGTGTTGTCGAGGCATTATATTGAAACCTATATATTGTATAGGCTGACAACAATATGAGAAACTGGAATAAATATAGGGAATTATTGTATTTGTTAGTTAGAAAAAATATTGCGTAATGAGAATTGCAACTATGATTCCATAATGTGAGTTCCATACTAGTCACATATTCTCCAGATTAAACTAACCATAATCTTATCACTTAGAAACCAATTTTTTTTTCATTTATAAGTTAAATTTCTTGATGTGCTTATTCTAATGGGTTAAAATTGAATTTTTAATATTTTTATTATGTAATTAGTTATTTATGTATTTACTTATTTCCTTAATTATCCAATTACTAATTAATTGCTCACCTAATCTCTTACTTAATTATTTAGTTTTGTTTATTAATAAATTCCTTATTTAGTCACTTTAATAAAATGTGTGTTAGCTTAATTATTATGAGCATACAATATGTAATTTATTGGCTATTGTTCTCTGCCTGACTTTCATTACTTAATGCAAATTCATGATGGATTCTACAAATACTAACTGAGATTGTGGCCTAAATGCATGTAGATAAGAGAAAATATATTTAGGTGGAGAAGGAGCTATCCATTAGATGAAATCACCCATTATAGGATAAAGAGCTACTAATGAGGTGAAGTCACCCCCAAGAATACATGATATAATGTGTAAATGGTAGGTGCAAAAGGAACTACTTGTTAGGTATAACTATTCTTTGTAGGGTAAAGAGCTGCCAATGAGATGTAGCCACTATCAATGGGAGTTAACCTAATTTTTTTTGCATGATTTCCATGTCAAAATGATTAAGTGAGGATTTATGTCATGTGTGTGCAATTGTAGTATTTAGTTTTATCTTGGTCATGACTAACCATTTTCAATTATTGTAATATGTTAAATGCTCACTAAGTTTTCAACTCATTCCTTTAATTTCAAATTTTCAAATAGTAGTATTGGATCTGACCCACCTCCATTATCCTAGGTTCAAAGGCGTGTAGTGGTGAGCCCCTTCTTTGAACCGTAAGGGTGAAATTGTTTTGTTGTGAAGAATTTTGATTTAATGATTGTAAAGTACTTTAGATGTAGCTCCACTTGACACAAGTAAGATCCTGCCCCCTTGAATTTTGTTCTTTGATATTTTGATTATTAGTGGTTGAGAGCAGAGCTCTTCCTTAATGTTGTTACTAGCTTTTAGTTATTGTAAAATTTGGGATGTCCAAATTTCAAAAGAAACTTTGTTGAAATTCTTGCAAAAAACTAAGGATACTTATTTTGATGTAATGAGATAATATGATAAATTGGATGAAGTGATGTTATGTGTTATATCATCAAAAAAACCTTTTCATCTATGGTAGTATCTATAAGGCTTATGAACTTGAGCTTATCTTACTCCGTGTGCCAATCACCTCTTTTTGCTTGGAATGTGACATAATATATATTAAAATACATGTAATATATATATATATATATATATCCCTATGTGCCAACACATTACCCCCCAAAACACACACACACACACACACACATATTATATGTGTGTGTAATGCATTGCCAGTTTGCTTATTGGCAATTGGTATTAGTCTAATTTCCAAGTGGTCGGACTAATTTCAACTAATTTGATGTTTTTTAATTTTTAATACTTATTGTTAGGTATCTAAATTATTTATTTTAATATTCAATAAAATTTTATTATTTTTTAACACATTATTATTATTATTATTAATGATTTTTATATTAAATTTTTACTATTTTATTTTTATTATTCTTTTCAAAAGTAATATTATTTATTTTTTAGACTATAAAATAAATAATTAAAAATAATAAATTTCTTTTTTTAAGCCTAAAGTCCTTCTTGTTAAAAAAATATTATATATGAATTAAAAACAATATCCAAAAATTATTTGATTTGAAAACTATATAAATTTAAAATTTATAAAAATAAAGGATCTATTATTTTTATTATATATTATATATATTATAATATTATATACAAATTTCAATATACATTGTATATAATATATATTATAATATTATATATATTTTAATATATGCGTGTGTGTGTGTGTGTGTGTGGGAGGGGGGGTTTGAGAACAACCAACTAATTGTTAGTCGGTAATAAGAGTAAATATCAATGGACTATTAGTCAATATTTAGTTCAATTGATAAGTGGTCGGATTAATACTGATTGAAAATTAATTAGTAATCTTTTTTAAAAGAAAATATAATATTCATTATTATTTATATTATTTATTAAATTTAACGTTAAATAATATTTTATTATTTTTTAAAGTATAATTAGTATTAATTACTATTATGATTAATTTTAAATATTTAATTATTCTTTTTAAAAGTACTATTTTTTAGATCATCAAATAAATAATTATAAAAATAATAAATTTATTTCTTTAATTTTAGGGTCCCTCCTATTAAAAAAGGAAAAAATATTATATATTAATTAAAATTAATATCTAAAAATTATTTGATTTAAAAAATTTAAAATTTAAAATTTTTTTAAAAAATAGTACTTCAGCTTATTCTACACTTGTTGCTACACTATAGTTTCTTTGTATCATAGGGACATTATGGACTAATCAAATTTTTAGCTCGGAATACCTTTTTTATTTTATTTCTGTGCTTACACACTTTTACATCTTTTTTATGACTGATTTTCTTTCTGCCATATTTTTTTGCTACTAAACAAAATTTGCTGCTTAAGTTTCTTTGTACCAGAGGAACATTATGGACTTAACAAATTTTTTGCCTGGAATACTTTTCTTTTTCTTCCTATGCTTACACACTTTTACATCTTTTTCATGATTGATTTTCTTTCTGCCATATTTTCTTGTTACTAAACAAAATTTGCTATTGGTTCCTTTTCAATTTCCATTTTTGCCGCAATTCCAAATAGGGCCAATTCCGAAGTGCTGAGAGAGACTCTTTGGAAAATCTGGTCTGAAACTGACACCAACTGAATCTAGCTAATCAATGATTCAAATAAATGTGAGCAATGTCTAGATGTGGTCTCCACAAGAAAGTTAATAGTGTCAAAATTATCAGGAAACCAAACAATGAAATTTCTTGAAATAATCTCAGAGGGAGCAACTTTTGGATTTCGTGTTATTTCTTGATTTTGGGTTAGTAAATTTTGAAGTTTTCTGCTTAACAATCTGATGTGAGAAACTTTTGAAACATCGAAATTAAAACTTAATCTTCAACCAAACTTAATCTTCAGAAGAAATCCGAGTGGAATTGGAAAGAAAGTTGTTCGAATTCAATGTTGGACAGTGCCACCATTTCTGCAATTTTTAGTCTCTAGACAGAGAAAGAGAGACGCTGAGTAGAGAGAGAATGAAAGAAAAAGACAGAAAATGAGAAAAGGCACAAGATCGTCTTGATGCCCAATGGACAAAAAATAAATGCCACCTTAGTAAAAAAAAGGAAAAATCTAATCAGGGTCGCACTTACCTTCCATTTGGTATGATGCATTTTTCATAGTACATACTGGAACGGAAAGGGTATTCCAATACAAGGCATGTCTAGTTGGATCATTTTATTATCATTTTGATTAACTAACAATCTCTATTTTATTGATTGAGTGAATTAAAACTCTATCCAGAACCAGCATTTTAGGAAAGCGTCCCTAAATGATTAAAATGCCCTTCTCTCATTAAATATAGATTTTTTATGTGTTTTTCTATTATTGATAATTAAAAAAATTAAAAATAAATATTTTAATTACTCTATGAGTGTTATAGTTATTTGATGGTATTTCCTTTTTTATTCTTATAGTATTCATCCAATTAAACACAAAAATAGAATAGAATATCAATTTTTTTTTATATAGCATATCAAATATAATTATTTTATTTTATAAAAAATTATTCCCATACCTATTTTCATTCTTACTCTTATTATTATTCCGATAAAAACTATTCCATTAAGTAAACGGAGCCTTAATGGCAGGACAATTAGTTCTTCGGATTTCTTTAAAAAAATTTTCAAAATTTTTAAAATTAAAATAAAATTTTAACCATAAAAATATTATTATAATAAATAAAATAAAAATAATTTGTTTTTCAGCCTGAATTCTCATGAATAGGATCGAGTATCCATACATCTAGCACATAATTTGAATATGATATATTCTTTTTCACAAAAAGAGAAAACATTGAATTGATTCAATAACTAGAAGATAATATTATCCGGGAATATCTTTGGAATATTAAAATCATGCATTGAAATTTAATTAGTGGACCCATAATTAAAAAATGTTTGTAATTATTGCAGCAGAAATAAAATAAAAAATGGGGCAATATATTAAATTATATTGTAATATTTAGTTATATTAAATAATTTTTCATATATTTATTTTTCTCTATAGTGATTCATTATATGAATCCCTTACTAGTTATTGGAGGAACTAATTTTCAGAAAATTACTATACTTCCATTTAAAAAAAAATCATTAAATATATTGAATTAAAACGAAAATTTTTCGCTAATCCATATTAATTATCTATATTTAAATAAATTCAAGATTTTATATGTGTGTATACAGTTCTGTCTATGTGTTTATATATATGTGTATCTGTGCATATATATATATATATATATATATCTTTGCCTGTGTTTATGTATAACCTCTTTCCATTATCAGTCGTTGTTTAACAATAGGAATTATCCAATCATTCTAGCTTTAGAGAATACTAAAATGCGATAAAAAACTGATCATTTACTTATTGGGGGTTGATGATATTATACAGAGAGCCAAAAAAGTAAAAAAGTAAAAAAGAAGAAAAAGGAAAGATATAATTAACTTGGTTGGCTAATGACTCAGCTTCTTCTCCACGAAGACAAAGACTTAACGTGAATTGATTGTTTGGAAGTGGTTTCGGACAGCTAATGCAGCAGAGACATTTGTGGTACTGTAACCTCCGTCTACTACAAGGTTGAGCCCACTCACGTACTTCGATTCATCGCTTCCTAAGAACATTGCTGCTTCTGCCACATCCTCTCCACTCAGAACCACTCCCTTCAAATTCCCTGCCTCCGAAAACACCGTCTCCACGTCCTCCTTCTTCATCCTCATTCCATTCACCATCATAGGAGTCGCCACCGCATACGGCGATATGCAATTCACTCTGATCCCGTGCCTCCCCAATTCTACACACAGATTCTTCGTTAGTCCCACCACTGCATGCTTCGATGCCACATAAGCATGCAGTAATCCTCCATGATTCACCGATGCTACGCTTGAGGTGAAGATAATACTCCCTTTCTTTTCTGGAATCATAACCCTAGCGGCGTGTTTGGCTACAAGGAAACCACCGTACACATTCACCTCGAAAACCCTCTTGAAGCTCCCTTCGTTAACGGCAGGGATGGAAGGGTCCTCATTACCAGAGACACCTGCGTTGCTATACGCTATGTCAAGCTTGCCATGCTTTGAGATTGTAGTATTGATTGCAGTTTCAACATCGGACTCGCTTGTAACATCGCAGTGGACATAAGAAATATTGGCTGGGTCGTTGGAAGAGCCCATTTCGTCACAAAGGGAACGACCCAGATCGTCTTGGACGTCGGCGATGACGACCTTGGCACCGTGACGGACAAAAAGCCTCGCAGTGGCCTCGCCGATGCCGCTGGCACCGCCCGTTATGAAAGCTATCTTACCTTCTAACCTGTTTGAAATTGTATTCCAAAATAAAAGAGAACGTTACATTATACAAAGAAACCTGTACTTGATCAAGTTAATTAGCGTAGCTGGATTAGGATTACCTCTTAACGGCAATTGGAGTGAGTGACGAAGACCCTTCCATCTTTTGTTCTTCTCACGTTTACAAGATGAAATTATGTGGTGCATATATACTGGCTAGGCAACTACAATAAGTCTTAACCATGGTTTTTTTAACTGTGGTTGAAAAAAAAAATCTGACCACAGTAATCCAAAAACCATGATTAATCTCACTATTTAACCAATATTATGGGTAATTGTGGTTAGATTAGAACCTTAAGCATAGTTAGTCCCAAATCATGGTTATGATGCAAGCAATTGACCACGGTTTTTGAAAACTATGATTAAACCCTAAACATGTGACCACAATTTTTTTAAAAGCCATGGTGGATTAACCACGGCCTTGGAAAACCATAGTTAAGCTATAAAGAATTGACCATTGTTTTCCATAAGACCATGGTGGCTTAGCCACGATTTCAAGTAACCATGGTCAATCCAATATGAATTGGCTATAGTTTTTTAAAAAACTGTGGCCAAGTCTTTGGCTTAACCATGGTTTGTTGTGAAACAGTGGGTAAGCCATCTTCTTCTATCCACAATAGTAGTACAGCCTCTTCGTTCCTTTCTTCTTCGTTTGCAACGTTCTTCTGCAACTCTCCTCCGTGGCATCTTGCTCTCTTCAACATTTTTCTTGCAACTCCATCATTCTCCTCGTTTGCGTGGCCTTCCATACCATTTTTGTGAAATGTTTTTTCATTTTTAGCAGCCATTTTTCAGTGTTTTCATGTTGATTAGTAGTTCTAAACTTTGTTTTGAATTTGTAACTTTGTTTTGTTTGAAAGCTAGATAAAATGTGGTTTATTGTAGAACTCTTTTAAAGGCTCGATAAAAGGTGTAGCTGATATGTGTAATACCTCGACCTTTTAGTAGATACACAATGGCTCCATGGTCTATCCCAATCCATTTATAACATATTAGGCAACATTTCCAAGAAAGTCAATGTTTTCCTTTATGAAAAGTTGAATGATTGGAAGACCATATTCACTATTTATGGCTTTAAGAATCATGTGAACTCATCAACATTATTTCCTATCCATATCATATTCATTCAAGTCATAAACATCAAATTTAGTCTCACTCATTTCGGGTTGGGAACCATATCATACAAAAACTAGAATTTTGCCTCGGGTTTCATGTTCCAACTTTCTGATATCAATTTTGAAAAATTATAATTAATCCTACAAAAATTGAAATCAAGGAAAAGATAGCCTTTGAGAAAGCCCTGAATGTCAACTACAAGTTAAAAATCATTCTAGGCTGTGAAAACATCAACTAGACTATAATTGATAGCAAAATAACAACAAAAGTCTAGTTGCCTAGGTTTGCTATCACAGGTTTCTGATATAAATTTCAAAAATTCATAACTAATTGTAAAAAAATCAAAATCTAGAAAACCATGTCATTCTAAAAAGTTGTGAATGTTAACTAAAGGCTAAAAATATTTCCATACCTAGCCCATAGAATTAGATGGAACAATACCAAAGGTCCTGCTCCATTACTAGTACTAACCACCAATTTCAAAAATTCATATCCAAATGAGGCGATCTCAGTGGCTCCAAAAAACTTATCATGTTTAGTTTGTGTTTGTAAAATTTCATGGGTATTGGATAGCATTTATTTCTTAAATGACATAAGAGAAGAAACTGACCATATGAATAATGTTGTTACTATTTCAACAACTTTTTCCTAACTTTGAAAATTCATAATTAATTCTCTTGAGCTCTAAATAATGTGATCTTAGACTTTGCAAAAGGCTCTAAATGATACCTATATTCAAGTCAAATTTTATGAAAAAATTCGTTCATTTGATCAATTTGTGACATAGGGTGCCAAAATAAGCTTTTTAGGCACCAAATGGGGTCAAATTTATACCAAATGCTCTTCTAGTTTGGCCATAACCTCTTGAGCACATGAGAATAGCCAAAAATAGTATGAAAAACTTATCCAAGAGGTTTAATTACCCATACATCACAAAACTACTTTCCCACTTTTTCATATATATAAGATTTCATAACCTACATTAAGTATAAGGATGTCAAGAACATGCATACTTATTCTTATGGTTCCAAAACCAACACACACATTATATTCATGCATTTACATGTGTTCAAGTGTCTACATATCATATATAACATATGGTTACATCATTTACACTAATATTTCAACAAGATAACTATATAGTAAATTCCTTGTCAAAGTCCTTATCTTCATGAGTGGTGGCTTCCATTTCTTGACTCACTTGATCAACCTGGACATAGTTAGATATTAGAGGGGGAAGAGTGAGATTCTAAAAATTCTAATAGCTCTTAACTCTTTCAATCATATATAATAGTTGTAACACCCCAAAATTAATTAAGGTGTTAATCATAGATTTATATTAATATAAAATAATTAGGCAAGTTAAATGAATGGTAATTTTGAGAGATAAATTAATAATATGAGTTGAGAATTAATTGAAATAGAAACTACATCTAGGCCTAAATTAATATAGGAGATCATGAGAAGAGGCTAATAGAGGCCCAATGAGTTAAGTACAGACCCAATCCAATTCAAGGTGATAGAGACCCAAGATCCACCTTGTATAGGCTCTTATAAGTGGCCCAATAAACCTTGTGTAGACCCAAGACTATGGAGTTCTTAAAACTAAGTCTGGCCCAATAAAATTTTGTAGCCCAACACCTTAAAACTGGCCCAACAAGCTCAAATCTTAAGCCCATTAGGAGTTGGATCCTTAGAGCAATCCATGACCCATATTTAACCTAACTTAATCCAACTAAAACCCTAAACACTTCAGCCACTTCCCTATTTTTCTAAAGCACAAAGGAGAAAATCGGAGGTGTGAAGGGAGGCTAGGGTTTGGGGCAAGAATTCCACATTTTCTCACATTTAGAGCAAGATTCAGCCAAGGTAATAGTTATATAACTTAATCCCCTCATCTTCCTCTTTAATTTGGCCTGATTAGTTTTTCATTTGAAGTATTTTCACCATACCCAAAATCTGAAATGATGTTGTTTGGTGCTTCCATGGTGGATTTTCGGAGGTTGAGGCTATGGGTATTGTTAAGTGAGTATCTCCTTCCCATTTTGATGCATTTTCTATTAGTTTAAGACCCCTACAGTTGACCTATGATATGGGCTTTGGTTTCATGTGAAATTACCCAGAAATTGGAGTGAACTATGGCAATTTCTGGTGTGGGAAAGTTGGAACCCGAAATTAAATCCCTTGGTAATTAGGTGAGTAACCTCTAGGCTGTCATTAGCAGTTCAACTCTTTGAATATCTGATTTGTTGATAGAAATGATGATAATTATGCTTCTTATAGGCTTGATGTGCATTTGGATTATTATGGTAGTTAGAGGAAGAGTAATTGGCTTCATTGAGGTAACTGGGGTTATTTTCCTAATTCCATATATATGCTCATGTTAATCTGCTATTTGTTACACATGCTTGATTTTGAAATATTAAATGACTGGTTGACTACTTGATTGTTATTGTAATTGGACCTTGTGAGTCTATGGTGGAGCTGTGGTGCAACTGCCACCCGTGCATGTGCTTCGATCGAGCACCGGGTTATGATCAAACCCCAAATGCACTGAGCCCTGGTTGTGCTCATTATGGAGTAGGTGTCGTGGACGGACCTCTCCCGGTGTTATTGGCCATTAACATATTATGTATTACTACTGGTATAAGACAGTATTCATTAGTAATTCAACTAGTTCATTTGTAAATTGAATTGATGATTCTGGTATTAATGACATAAAATCGTATTGGATTGATTAACTTGTACATGTATATAGAAACTGCCCTTTTGTTACTGAGATTATATATCTCACCCCGTTGTGGACTCACATTTTCAGGGACCGAACCTCTTAGTGGTAAAGAGGAAATTAATGGAAGCTTGTTAAATGGTTTGGTAGCATATAGTTTTGGGAGCCTTGTCAAATTGTATTGTAACTAGATTACTAGTTTTGTATCATTGCTGCATTGCATCATGAATTGCCAAGTGTAGGACTTGACTTTTGTTAACATAGAATGTAACCATTAAGAAATAGGCTCCATGTTAGCTGTTGATGGATGTATAAACTTTGACACCTATTTTGGCTTGTGAATCTATGATATAACTGACTATTTGAGTAATGTAATCCCATGACATATGATTATAGACTTGACTATTGATGCATAAAATACCCAATGAAAGTATGATTGAAAGACCATTGTGGGAAATTTATAAATTTGCTAACGTAAAACCCATAGATGAGTAGGGAACTCCACATTTAAATGCTAGATGGGTAATGTTACGATGGCTAGGGTAAATCAGCTCAATAAATGCTATTAGAACCTCATAACAAGTGGGAGAGTGGGCCTAAAGAATCCCTAGATAGAGAGTGGAGAGTATGAGGCAAGGTCTTAAGAGTAGTAGGATAAAAAGGCGTTTGGCCACGGCCAATAGAGGCGAAGTTGCCCAAGGAGAGTGCCAGAGAGGAATTCACCGTGGCGAAATATGATAGGCTAAATTGAGAGTCATCCAAAGGGAAATTCGCCGCCACGAATTGGGGAATTAGCTGCGGTGAACTTTTACGAAAATGTCCCAGGTGTTCCAAAGAGGAATTAGCCACGGCTAACCAGGGAATTAGCCGCGACCAATAGTGAGAGGTGAGCGAGGTAGGTTCCAGGAGGCTTCTTCGCCGCGGCGCCAAGTAGGTTGGCCGCGACGAAATTAGCAACGATGCGAAGGGTGAAGCCGAGGGGAATTGGCTGCGGTAAACATTCTAAAATACTTAGCTGCGACAAACATTCTAAAACACTTATATTAATTAAGAAACCTTGGTTTTTCATATGGTAATCTCAAGGGATGATTTAGAGACATTGGGATGAGTTATAATTGATGGGTAATAGAATCAAAGGCTTATAAATAAAGTTTATTTCCCTTATGTACATAAGTGCTTGTAATTATATGGTTGATGACTCTAATAACATTAAGGTTCAAATTTTCCTGTATTTTCATAATGCAAGTGGTCGTAATGCCTTGCAACCCTAATCTATGATTATTAATCACATATTTAACCTTAATTACAATAATTAGAAGTTAGGGTCGTCACAATAGTCATATTTTCAAGTCCAAGAATACATATATGAACATTAAGCTACCAGTAACCATGCATAAATTCATTTTCATGTGTAAGAAGCTTATACATATCATACATTGGCTTTCATGAGTATTGGTTTAGCCTTACTCCCTTTCTTTAGGATTTTTAGATTTGTCTCACTTATTTTTGAAGGACTTTTGACTAAGCCTCACTTTTCTTGAGACTTTTAACTTTGTCTCACCCAATCCTAAAGACTTTTGGCTCATTCTCACATTTGCTAAAGGACTTTTAGCTTCACCAAACTCATTCAAGTTATAACACATTAATGAAACACATTTTATGCACATAATGGTACCATGGCATATAGAAAAATAGCTATAAACATTTCTTATAGCATAAATATACATACACACATCCAAAGACAAGAAACAACTAAAAATTCATGAGAGAAATGTGAGAGAGCTACCTTGGAGCCAATGCTATACACTTTCTCCTTGAACTCTTCCTTTCCTTTTTGGCCAAGCTCATGGAATTGAGTGGAACTTGATTCTCTTGGCCTAAACACATCAAATGAGGCATAAATTACTTATAGGAACAAGCTTAAGCTTCTCACAAACTCTATGGAGACTTGCTTGGTTCTAAGACACACTTATGGTTCCATAAGAGACCTAATTTATGGTTCCATAAGAGACCTAATGAAGCAATTATGGAAATTCATGATCTTGGCTCTATTTTCTCTTTCAATCTAAGACTCTTGACTCCATTTAGACTTCTTGGAGTCATCATACATTCATTTTAAGGAGCATAGCTATGAGTTACTTCTTTATGTCTTATTATAGAACCTACACTCCATCTCACATTACATGGCTTCTAAATTTTTTTCAAGGCTTCTCTTGATATTCTTCTATCATATCTAGTCCCATTCTAGCCTTGGAACAAATTAAAACATTCCCTAGGTACTTGATATAGCCTAAGGCGAGACATCCTTACATTATAGAGTTTATGGATTTTACTTTGTTTTCTTGAAGGTAATGACACTTGGGAGGCTTCCTAGATGTCTTGGGAGCTCATATATACTCTTAGGCATCTTGAATTACCCTTAAGAAGCTTCGTATTTGCCAAGGCATACTAAAATCCCTAACTTTGCTAACTTGCATTTCAATGCTCTTTATTCAATTTCAATGGTATCTTCTCAATTCTCACACTCCATAACCCTTCTTCCTACCCTAGTTTAGATAGAATTCATCTTCCTATGGATGGGCTCTATGCTGGACGAACAATACCCAAGGGAGAACAATAAGAAAATGTAAGGGAAGCTAGAAGATTTACCATGTTTCTTAGACTTTTTCAAGAATTCCTTCCATTTCTTCAAACCTTTCATTGAAATTCTGAATTCTCCCCTCTGGACTAGCCACCAAACAACCCCATATGAGTTACCAAAATTATAGAAAGAAATGAGAGAAAGAGGAGAACAAGTTTAGTGAAGGGAGGAGTATAAAATTCTTTGATTTTCTTACCTTTTTGCTAAGTTTCTCTCATCCTCCCTCCCTCCATCTTGTGCACCTTTTCTCCTTTGCCTTGGTTTTGTTTTAAAAGTGAGGAAGTTGGTTATGAAGGTTAGAAAAGCCTAGAACATGTTTTAAGAAGTTGGAAAGTCACCTTATGCACTTTTTCAAAATTACAATTTTGCCATTACATTTTTTCTATATCGTTTAAGCTCATTTTAAATTATTTCTTAGAACCATCTTTTCTATCATAAAATTTAGATTCTCTAACTTATAAAATATTTTTGGAATCACTCAATTTGGATCTAAAACCTTCCAAAAAAAAAAATGTTAAAGTTCAGGTTAACCGACGTTATAAAACGTCAACCAGTTGGGTTTTAACTATTGTGAGGGTCCCTATAGTTTTTAAAGCCTGTGAGAATCCTAAAAAACTTATTTTTAACATTTAAAAATCCTTCTTTTGAGTTTTCTAAAAAATGCTCGAAATTACAAAAATACCATTATATTTTCAGCAATTTTATTGAACCTCTCTGGCTCTAGTTTCTGAGCACCTTGGACCTTGGATCTTCATTTTTCATTATTTATAATTTTCTTTTAATTTTATTTGGCCCCAAATCATTCTATTCAAGAGATTTCCTTTTACATACTTTGGGTTTCATATATTTACAGGGAAACTGGACATTATATTTTTCACGTTTATGAGAGGAACTAAATGTTATAATACGTCCATTAAAAATTGTTTGCATGAAATAAAAAATGGTCCACCATCTAGAAAGCAATGCCTCACTTGTTTCCTTAATTTCATTTAAGAAAATGGACTACAACTATAAAAAGAAGTGAAAATTATTGACACTTTCCCTAATACAAAAATACAATAAAAAAACAAAGTCATCACTATTCAAAGAGTTAATTAGTTAATGAGAAAAGATAGTATTTTTTTTATCAATTTAAGTTAAACGCTTTAGACTTGTAAATATAAAGAAACCATAACCTGCGATCTTGCACTATATATTCAAAATTCTAATTGAGCATTAAGAATATATATATATAGTAGTTTATGTTTCTTTAATATTTTTTCTAAAAACGTTTTATATATTGCTAATTTTGCCAAGCTTGAGATAGTAACATTGAAATGGGACTTAGGTGGACCTATAGTTATGTTGTTGTCCCTTCCATAATAGGCCCAAGATTAAGTTGGACCAAGTTCTGAAAAAATTGAAACTTTCAATCGCATTAGCTTCTTTCAAAAGCTTAATTTGCACATTTTTTTAAATTTAACTTCTTATACATTGATTAGATTTGATGATAGCCAACTGTTAACTACATTTAAAAAAAACCAGAATAATATAAATTAATTAAAACATACACAAACTATTTGAATATATATATATATATAATATGTTAAAGAAAGCAATCAATACATAAGAGGTTGGTAAATTGGGTATTTATAAAAATTTATGCTATTTTCAAAATATTTGTTATTAACATTACTTTGAAGAGTATAAAATAAAACAAAAATTATATCAATAAACCAAAAACTTTATGTTATTGTAGGAGAGTGAATAGCACAATTTTTATTCTAAAAAAAATAGTACTTAACAATATGTAGTTAACTTTTTTATATTATTGGTAGAGGTATATTATTTTTTTGAATTTATTTGGTTTTATTGTTGAAAATATATATATAATTTGTTTCATTATAATGACTAATTTTTATTATTTTATATTTTAATTTTGGTTATTTAATTTTTTTATCTTATTGGTGTAGAGTTATATTATCTTGTTATTGAATTTTTTTTTTGCATTATTGTTAAAAAATAAATAAAATGTGTTTCACAAGAATTAATATAACTAGAATAATTATAGGAAATATAAGCTTTATTGAGTTTAGAGTGATTTTTTATTATCTTTAGTGATAGTTAATCACATAATAAAGTATTTTCTTTTTAAATATTAAATAATTAAAGATTTTTTTTAAGTTACAAAAATGGATAAGTATTAGACCATTAAAACCCAAAATACCCGTGAATACTTAGATGGGTTAAATGGATTTTTAGATTTTGCATTTGCTAATTTGACTTTATGTTATTGTAGGAGAGTGAAGAGCACAATTTTTCTTATAAAAAAATAGTACTTAACAACATATAGTTAATTTTTTTTATATTATTGGTAGAGTTATATTATTATTTTTGAATTCTGTTGGCTTTATTGTTGAAAAAAAATACAATTTGTTTCATAATAATGACTGAATTTTATTATTTCAATTTTTAATTTTGGTTATTTAAATTTTTTTTATCTTATTAGTGTAGAGTTATATTATCTTGTTATTGAATTTTTTGTTTGCATTATTGATAAAAAATAAATAAATTTTGTTTCACAAGAATTAATATAACTAGAATAATTATAGGAAACATAAGCTTTATTGAGTTTAGAGTGATGTTTTATTATCTTTAGTTATAGTTAATCACCTAATAAGGTATTTTCTTTTTAAATATTAGATAATCAAATATTTTTTTAAGTTACAAAAATGGATAAGTCTTAGACTTTTAGAACCCAAAATACCCATAAATATTTAAATTTGTTGAATAGATTATTAGACTTCACATTTGCTAGTTGGAGTGTCCTGTGTAAAATAATATGTCCATGTCCTAATTGTCAATTTAAGAAACAGTATATTAGAGAAGTTGTGCACGACCACTTGATTGTTAAACTTTTCACACAAGGGTATACTTTTTATATTAGACATGGAAAGAAACTTAGAAATGAACTTATTATAGAACCTCAATTAAAGCTACAAGTGAGAGAAGAATGAATTTGTAGAGATGATCCTATGCAGGATATGGTTCCTAATGCATTTGGGGTTTATGATAATGAAAATCTAGATGAAGTTGAGGGTCTAGTTTCACCATGAAACCGAAGGTTGAACAAAGATGCAAAAGAGTTTCATGAGTTAATGAGGGATGAGCAATAGAATTTGTTTGAATGGTGCGAAAAGTATTCAAAATTATCATTTTTAGTTAAATTGTATCACATCAAGTGTTTATATGGAATAAGTGATAAGGCTTTGTTAATGATATTAGAGTTATTGGTTGATGCCTTTGAACATACAAATATTCTACCTTCTTTTTATAAGGCCAAAAAAATTATTAATAAATTAGGGCTTAATTACATAAAAATTTATGCATGTTTAAATGATTACGTGCTATATTAAGAGATGATGAAAATAAAGATGAGTGTAAAAAGTACAATACATCTAGATAGAAACCAAAAATTAAGGGTGAAAATTGAATCAAATAGCCTACCAAAATACTTAGATATTTTCTACTAAAACTATAGTTGCAAAGACTTTTTATGTCCTTTAAGACTGCTGACTATATGAGATAGTGTTCCATTAATAAGAATAATGACAGTGTGATGAGACATCTAAGAGACTCCAAGGCCTAGAAGCACCTTGACATGATGCATCCTCAGTATGCTTAGGATGCTCGAAATGTACGTCTTCGGTTAGCCACTGCTTGCTTTAATCTGTTTGGCACTTTATAAGTTATAGTATATGGCCAATGGTTCTTATGCCATACGACCTTCTTCCCTTGATGTGTATGAAACAAAACATATTCATTTTGTCAATGATAATTATAGGAAGGCAAGCACCGGGCAATGACATTGATGTCTATCTACAATTGCTAATAGAAGAGTTGATAGATTTATGGAACTTCGAAGAAGAAACCTATGATTCTTATACTGATGAATTTTTTAATGTGTGTAACTATGATATAGACTATTAGTGATTTTCCAAGGTAATATTATCTAGCTAGAATGTACATACTGGATTATCTTATCCATCCTACAACTTTGATTCAACTCCTTTGGCCATCATCAACTTTTGAACTATAAACATAGATTTATATTGGCCTGATGTCAATTTGATAGAAGAGAAGAGAAATGGAATCCTCCAACAAGAATTACTGGCTTAGAAATATTAAGATAACTTGAGAATGTTGATGTTGTATTTGGAAAAGAGGTAAAAGTTAAAGGCTAAGGAAAAAAAACCTAGAGGAGTTAGTAATTAGATAGTGATGCTTTAAGTGGCATAAGAAGAGTATATTTTTTAAACTTCCCTATTGGACGAATCATTTAATATGCCACAATCTTGATATAATGTATATTGAGAAAATGTTTATAACAGTGTGTTATTCACTTTGTTGAATGATTCTAGATGATTGAAAGGCCATTTAAATGCATAGAAATACTTATAACAAATTGGCATTAGATCTAATCTTTGACCTAATGAAAATGGTTGATATCCTCCAGTTATGTTTACTTTGACAAATGTTAACAAAGATGTGCTCCTCAAAACTTTAAAGAATATCACCATACCAGATAGTTATTCAAATAACATTGGTATGTCAATTTGAGACAACGTAAGATTGGAAGACTGAAAAACCATGGCTCACATGTTCTTACAGAGCAACTTCTACCCTTAGCCACGAGAAACACACTTTCTAAGCAAGTGTCAACAGTTTTAATTGACTTATACTCATTTTTTAGATAGTTGTGTAATAAATGTCAAGTGTGAATGAACTTGATCAACTTCCAACGTAGTTGTTCTCACATTGTGTTATTTAAATATGTTATTCCTACCTTTATTCTTCATAGTTATGATCCATTTAATTGTACACTTAACTGAAGAAGTCAAACTTGGAGGCCCTATCCATTATTGATGGATGCACCATATAAAAAGGTAGTTAATACTTATAAACTACTTTGTAATTGTTTCAAATAATTTTAATTTTATTTATGATGTCTAATGTAAAGTGTTAAATAGGTACTTAAGGAAGTTAAAGTCTTATGTATGAAATGAGGCACCACCAAAAGACTCTATAGCTGAGGGTTAACAAGAAGTTTTAACTTTTTGCCCAAGGTATTTAGATGGAATTGAGATAATATTCAATTAGTCTAAATGTGTAAACGATGAACTAATATTGGTCCTTCTAATGTTAGTACTTTGTTTTCACTTGTTGAAAAACCAGTGAGTGGTTTTGAATATATTACTCTCTCTTTCTTAAGGAAAAATTATAAACACACCATCACGTGCTAACCAATTGTAAAGAAGTGGACCTTTTTCTTTAGTAAGTAAATTATATATTAAACTTGGTGTTAACTACATAATTGTGATAACCTAATTACTTTATGTATATCATGTAGGGAATTTAGAGATCATGTTAAACGACAATTAAGAAGTTGCACATGATCTTTATCAAAGATAAATAAAAGAATTCATAGAAAGTTTGTTGATTAGTTTTCTTGATAAAGCACTCTCATTTTCCTTTGTTCTAGATAAGAAATGATGTCAACAAATTGCATTCAATTTATATGAATTTTCTTACAATGGGTCAATTTGATAAAGCAAGGGGATATACTGCTTACAATGTTAATAGATTCAAATTTTGAACTTTAGCTTGAGACCAAGGATTGAAAACTCAAAATAATGGAGTTTTTAGTTCTTTTAGAACAAGAAGTTACACAAGTGGACACAATAACAACATGCATTTCGATGGTGTGCCATATTATGAAAAATTGTTAGGTATCATTGAATTAAATTATTATGGTCATTTGTGGTTATTATATTCAAATATACATAGCCAACATGGCCAATCCAAGAGGCATTAAAAAAGATAATTTGGGATTCACATCTATCAATTTTTCATGATTGATACACACTAGTGATAATGAAGATGACAAACCATACATTCAAACCTCAAAAGCTCAACAAGTATATTATGTGGAAGATAAGTTAGATAAATACTAGAGTTAGTTGTGCATCTAAAGCCATGTGACTTGTATGACATGGATGAAGATGATAAAGATATTTATGAGAGTAAGCCAAACTAACCTCAACAAGTGGAAATGTTATTCCTAAACTTGGAAGAACATTTATGCTTGTCTAGGCAAATGTTATTTAGTTCTTTCCTTTCATGCATTTTCATTAAATATATATATTTGTATGTTTTTATTTTCTTGAGCTTGTATAAGCCTATATGTTATTTTGTCTTCATTAACAAGAATTTAGAAGATGAAAAAGTTCTTTAAGAGGTCTAAATCAATTAACATAAGTAAAGCTGGTGTGCCCACCACTAGTGGTCCTTTGTTAAGTTTGCTCATAAGTGATAGGGGACATTTAAGTTACCTAGACTCTATTAATCCACCTACTTCATTCACATCACTTGTTTCAAATGTCCAAATATCCTCAGCTTCTAGCCAAATTTAGACGTTCAGGACCTATTTGTAGATAATGATCAAGAGTAGTTCGAGTAGCCTGCATAACCCACATAATGACCATAAAGACAAAATTGATTAGTTAAGGTTACTAGTAAGTAAATTAACAAGTATCTTAGTGCTAATTTGCTTGTTTCTCATTTGTTTACTAATTTTAATTCAATAGATAAGGTAAGAATAGTGTTAAATAAGTAGATAACTATGCATGATATTTGGGCCCTTCCTCCTAAGCAAAGGTCATAGTATTATGGAATAATTTCCTTCAACCAATTGAAGATGGTGGTAGATTGTTGGGTGTTTTCTTTAAGCATGCTTGGGACTGATTTTAAACCATTTCCACTTATTTACCTAAATTCGAGGAATGTTCCATAAGAGTATAGAGATCATATATATAACAATGTTATTCAAGTAATAGCACATTTAATATTCATTTATCTTAGCACCTTAAGTTTATATCTTTACTAACTGTTGTATTTTATCTTGTAAACTAAGGTTATTGTTGATAACATACGTAAGAGATATATTTTACAGTTACTAGGAGCTAAGTGGAAACATACACACTATGAATTATATAAAAATGTTGGGACTTGCATCAGAGAGTAAATAATTGAAGATGTCCCAAATGACATATATAGGGATCATTAGGCAGCATTTATAGACCATCATTTTAGTGAGAGGTTTCAGATAATCACATTTGTTTCTGAAGGTGTACTACTTCTTGGATAATAAATGTTTTAAGATGTATGAATCACATTTAATATTTTTGTAAATAACTAAAGAATTACAAGAATAAAAAAACAAAATAGAAAGATGTTAACCATGCCACATACAAGTGGTTTAATAAGCTTTGCAAGAAAAAAGCGAGACGGTAAGTTCATTTTAGTTAACAAGTCATTTGAATTATAATTCATTTGAATTTTAAATACAATTTGAGATACATCATATATATTTTCAAATTTGCAAGAAGCTAAGCGTGGGGTTCGAGTGTCACGGGGACACGTATGGATTATAGTTCATAAACATGATGATGGATCCTACGTTAATGATGAAACTGAAGTTGTCAATGTAAGTGTTTGAATGACGTGGATGTTGACTTTTGATTTTTATGAAAGCCTATAAGGATAAAGTAGAATGTTTCAAACTGAGGACTTCTCTTCTCAAGAAATTTTTAGTGGTCAAGTTTAAGGAATGAGATTTGGTGTTTGCCCATCTTAAGTGTTTGGATGTCAACTCATGAGAGTTCATCTAGACCTTCTTATGCAAAATTACAAAATGAGGTTACTCAACTAAATGCACAAATGGCTGAAAGAGACGAGTGATAATGACAAGTAGAGTAAAAAATGTTACAATTGTTGAGCAACAACAACAAATGAAAACAACTATTGCTTTCATATTGCAAAATTTTTAGGGATCGAAGCTTGCAACCTTGCAAGCCCAATGGGTAAATTTTCAAATCTATATTCTAGTTGCAGTCATACAAATGAAATGACTAAAAATATTTTTTTTCAAATTTTAGGGAACAAGTGATCAGAGCAATGAACACCAACCAACTAACATTAGTCATTCCTTATAAGAATGAACATATTGTTTGGATAAATTTTGTAGTTACATTACTTGTTTGCATATTAATGGACCATCAATGTATTTTCAATTTTAATGATATTATGGTTGTTGTTATTGAAACTTAGTTCTTATAGTAGGATATATTGTTGAAAACTAGTTGTCTTAGCCACGGTTTAATCTAATCATGACTAAGACAAACATAGCCATGGTTGTATAATTGTGGCTTATCCTTGCCATGACCACAATTATATAACCATGTCTAATTCTTACCATGACCATAGTTATATAACCATGTCTAATCCTTGCCATGACCACAAATAAAATAACCATGGCTAAGCATTGTCATAACCATGGCTAAACCTTGCCATAGCCACAGTTATCTAACTATGGCTAAGACAATTTTAGCCATGGCTCATTAAAACCATGGCTAAATCATGTCTTAGCCATGGGTGTACCATCAATTATTGAAAATTATGGTTAAATCTTTCTCCACAAACAATTTGACCATAGATTGTGTAATTGTGGCCAAGGGTCTTAACCATAGGTAGAACTATAGTTAAGGCTACTAAAAAGCCATAGCTAAACCCACTTTTTTCTTTTTTTAGTGACATATAGATGTACAGTGTGAATTCAAATATAATTTAGATTTAGGGGAAATATGAAATTGCAACATATAACTGGTTCATTTCAATGCAAGAAGAAAATTTGACTGTAAAGTAAAATTCTAGTAACTTCTAGCTAAGAGGCCAGTTTTGTTGAGACTTATTCAAATTTTTGTTTGTTATGCAACAGCGAGCAAATCTTTTATTTTTTAGATTAGTTGTTAATCTATAGTTAGTCAATGTTAAATTTGGTTATTTTTATTTTTAGTTAGTGTTTAATTATTTTCATTTTGAATAGTAGTTTAGTTATTTTTGTTATATAAATGAAAAAATTGATAAAATATTTGACCTTTGTTGTGCATATTCTTGTTATACCTTGGCTTTCACTTAAAAAAAAAATTCTTAAATACTCTTAAAGTGTTATATTATTTATACTTTCTCTAATAAAAAAATTAAATTAAACAAAATGAGATCTACTTACTAATAAAATAATATCAAGTTATGTAATTGGTTCCACATTCAATTACTCATAACTCCATTATTTCATAAATAAAATATTGTATGAAATCTACACTCTATTAACTCATTTATTATCCCCATTATATAAATTGATTATTATATAAGGTCTATTATATGATTTTATTTTATTTTTTAAAATTAATATATAAATAATGTAATACACCGTGTGTAATTTCCCTTCACGAGTTCATTTCTTCATGAGTTCATTTTAACATGGCTTACGGATAATTCGCGCTTACAAGGATTCGAATTAATTCGACATTAATTGAGCCCATAACCCTCTGAAGCATGCATATGTACTACACGTTTGTTATTTTTCGTAGACTTTTTCACAAGGGTGGCTTAGTGCTTCATTACTTTCAATTGGCTTTTCAACACCATTATTGGAAGTTTGAAATCCCACAAAGAGATGGGAAAAGAAGGGGTGTTTACATTGGCATCAAATCTGTTTTTTGCTTTTTTAAATTCACTCAAGTATCCCTACACTCATTGGATGTAAAACTAGTAAATTCTGCTTGTAGTAAGGCTGCCTCTATCCACAAATGTTTTTCCACATGTTCAAATCCCTATTATCATAGAGGTTTCTCATCTATTGAGTTCAAATTTACTTACCATTTGAGCAATTCCTTGTGGGTCAAATTTATTGTTTTTCAACATTCTTGGATAAAAATTTGGCCTTTATCAAATGGAATATATTATGTGTGAATAGTATCATATATATTTTGAATTAAAATTTTTTAAAAAAGATTATTCTTTGTGATTATTTACCTGATTTTGGTTGTTTGAAAATATTAACGGAGCTGATGATCAGTCATCATCAACCGTTAAAAGAAATCATAATGCAGTTTTAGTGATATATATTTAATTTCAATATTAAGTGCTTCAGATCACTTTCGCCTTTCCAACATGTTAGCAGTATAAACAAAATTAAATGAACATCTTCAGAAGAGGTCTTTACTTATTTATTGTTTAATTTCTATTGATCCTTTCCTTGTATATATATAGATTTGCATTTATGTTTAGGTTGAATTATGTATTTACAGCAAGAGTAGGTGCTGCGTATTGACTCAACCAACGCTTAAATGATGTGAGGCAAGCATTTAAGCAACCACCGTATGAATTACACCTACAAACCTGAGCCCAATTAATATATATTTTAGACATATTATTCATGCGTATATAGATTGTGAATATTTGACCACTTTAGGAGTTAATTAAGACACGCGCATGGGAATGTTCTGTTGTCGTAAGAATTTCTGTTATTAAAAGAGCATTTGTGGGAATCACATTTTAAGAAGAAAACAGTTTAACTAATTTCTGCTTCTAGATTCTATTTTTAGCAGCTTTCCCATATATATATATATATATATATATATATATGAAACTAGCTGTGGTCATTTTGACGCATTGCTACCTATCTCCTATGAGGTGTGAAGGTATTTCATTTTTACAACTTTAGAGCAAGGACTAAGGAAGAGTCCCAGCAGAGGACATTAGTCACCTGTAGAGTTAAAATACAATTACTGTTTTCCTCAAATAGTTTTATAAAAATTATTATAAAAAATAGTTTGTATTTGACAAAATCATTTTATAAGCATTTTTATCAATACTTTTGTATTTGTCAAAGCTTTTAATAAAAAATTACTTTTTACTTTTAAATTATTGCAAAAACTTGTATATAAGTTATTAAACTTATGAGTTTAGACAAACTTGTAAAGGGAAGGTGGAGTTGTAACTTGGACTCATCAATTCATTTTTATTAATAAATAATTATTTAAATATATAATTATATATTTAAAGTAAAATATATGTAATAAAAAATTATTTGAATACAATTTAAATTATAAATTAAAATAATTTTTATAAACATCATATTTTAAATGTAATTTTTTTAAAAAAATATCTTATCAAGTTGAAATTTTTACAAGAGTATAAAAGTATAAAAAATTTTTAACTATGATGATGATGCTTTAAAAAATAGGAAAAAATGTAAGTGGGATCCATAATTCAGAATTTGAGCAAATAAAAAAAGTTAGGTAGTAGCAACTTTCTAAACCTGAAACAGTATCTACCTCGGATTTCAAAATCCAAATTTCCTTTACTCTATCCCCACTTTTTTTCTCCTTTATCTTTCTCTCAGTCTCTCTTTCCTTTTTTGGTGAGGTAATTCAGAGAACATACATAATAGAGCTGTACAATGCTCTCTCTTTCTCATAGTCTTGGATCCCTTGAAGTACTTCAGAGGATAAAGTAAAGAGAGAGAAAGAGAGAAGTAAGTGGGACCCAGATCTATTATGTGGGTCTTACTTTTTTTCTTTTTCTCTCTCCTCACTTCACTTGAAGTACTTCAGGTGACCTACTTTCCTCTCTCACTCTCGTAGCATCGCATAGATCAAAGAAGGAAGCAAAGACCAACTTAATGGTGCAGACCAGATTAGAAGCACATGGTCACAGCCACATACCAACTTCACACACAACTTTATTGAAGACCTAGGGCATGATGAATCTAATACTAATTGTAATTTTCTTTTTTGGTCTCTTCTCTCTTCGCTACTAAGCTAAGGGTTGGGCTTTGAATTTCTTTTAGTTAGGTTTAACTCAGTCATATGATAGCTCGTCTAACTCAATTCACAAAATCTAAGTCAACTAAGTTTAACCAAGGAAAAGACGAATTTTATAAGTTTATATTAAGTTTGAGTTTACAAATGAGTTAATATGATTTTCTTAATTAAAAATGTGAACTCAATAAACTCAACAATTTAACTTGTGAGTTTGATAACAATGCTTGTATAGATTTGACTTTATAATTAATAATACTAATAAATAATTTTATTTTATTTATTTTTGTTGCAAAAGAGATACAATGGTTTAGAGCCTTATTTGGTAGGCATAAAGAAGACCAAGGAATGGGAGAGATAAGAATTTGAGCTATTTGGTATGCTACTTTCACCAAGCTATATGGGAGTGCACTCCTTCGAATGTGGGAGAGTTCTATCCTTCAAACCTTAAAAGTAAAGAGCTCTACATTATGGGAGAGGAAAATCTTGTGACCATATTGCCCCTAAAAAATCTTAAAAGATTGAATACAACACAAACTAAAATCTTTTCTAATCATTGTATCTGATTGCATTAGCAGTCATCTTTAGTTGCATTCTCTTTCAATGGCCACCATCTATAAGATTTGTTGGAAAATCAAACACAAAACAAAATAAAACCTTCTCTACACTTTTTCAATCTGCTTGGGCAATGAGATTTTATGAATTGAAAAGAATGAAGTAGAAAGTAATCAGAAAGAATGAACACAAAACAAACTAAAACCTTTCACTGCGATTGTTCTAAAAAACCAAAGATGGGTCGATGGTGACATCTTCTCCTCTACTGCTAAAGTTGTCTCTATAGAGAAGAAGTTGAATTTACTTGATGTACATGACTTTAGTGTTAGTTGAGAAGGAAGAAGATAAAGTGGGTAGGCTTCCTTCTTTGATTTCTGCAATTTTTGATAAGAAAGAAGTTGAAAGGGATCTATAGTTTTTTAATTTTAAAATTATTATCTAAAATAAAAAGGAAAAACTTGACAAATGTGCATTTTATTAATTTTTTATTATCTTGAGGTATTTTAGTCTTTTAACAACTTTTTCTTTCTATTCTTATCTCATTTCTATCTAACCAAGCATAAAAAGGTAATGTCATTACTATTCCTTTTTATATCATACTAAACATAATTATGGATTATAGGACTCCTTTCCATTCCCAATCCATCCTCCATTTTCATTCCATTAAAAAACTATACTACATTCCAAATGAGGCCTAGGAGTACTAAGTGAAAAAAGGACAAAATAGGTATTGAACTTGCATACATAATGATCCCTTATGTCTAAAAGAGGTGCCACTTGAACTACGTCTTTTAAGTTTGACAAATGATTTTAATTATTCATTGAATAATTTTAATTAAGGTTTTTTTTTTATCTTATGTTTATTTATTTGTGTGAGAATCAATATTATGCCTTATGTGACACCTTACCATTCTTAAGATTGAGCTTCCGTTTCTTCTTAGACACGTATAGCCAATGGTTCATTTGCTAGCCATCTTGCTTTATGTGTGTTACAAGAAATTTTAAAAGGCTTATACTACACAAATAGTAAGATGACAATCAATTACACCAAGAACAAATCAAATATCTATATTATTATAATAATGTTAACGAATATCGACATGTGAAGTATTTTAGAAACTTGCAAATTTCAATCTCACACCAATTTGAAATTCACCAAATTTTTGTTCTTTATTTTCCATAAATAAATATTTGTTCTTTACTCGAGACTTTAAGGATTCCCTCTTTAATTTTTGTTCTCTAGTTTATCTCATGTGAAGCTATTTCTCCCTATCTGAAACAACTTCTCAACTAATCTTCTCTTCCCTTAAGCTTTCTTCTTCTTTCTTCTCTTTCTTTTTTTTCCCATTTATATTTTATCAAACTTTTATGATATGAAGTTCTTTATTTAAAACTACTTCATTTTTGTAACACCATAATGTATTAGCCTCAATTATTTTTCACTTAAGCTTAATTTCATACAATTCCAAAGAAAAGAAGTAAAATGGTAGCATTTTATTGCGTTACACTGGGTTTACATATTCATACTTCTCCCCATGGATGCATTAATAGTATTCTCTACTTATTCTCCATCCATACAATTCATACATGTCATAAAACAATCCATAAACCATAGATTTGAAGCCAAAAACTAGAAAAATGTAAGTTCCCTCGCGAGTCTAGAACTCAAATTTTTGGCACCAATTTTGAAAAATCATAATTAATTCTAGAAAAATGAAAATCAAACAAATGATAGCTTTTTGAAAAGTTCTAGATGTTAACTTTATACTAAAAATAATTCCAAGCTACCATCACATCATCTAAACCATGTTTGATAATAGAAAAGTTTGAAAGGTCAGACTGCTCAGTGTTTCTGATACAGTTTATTGATATAAAATTTAAAAATTTATAACTAATTCTGTAAAACTCTAATTTAGGCAAATTGTACTAATTTGGAAAGCTACAGATGTTAAATAAAGAGAAAAAATAAGTCCAAACCAAAACAGAAGCAATTATAGCATAAAAACCTATGAAACAGTAACGGAGGTCAGGATATGCCCCTGATACTAATCTGGAAGTTCAAAAATTTGTTTCTCTCTCTCTATAAATCCAAATGAGGTGCTCTCAAGTGCTATAGTCATTGGACATCATTTGGCCCACGAATGAAAGAGGCAAAGGATCTGACCATTTGCATAGTAACAATGTTAATTCTGTCAAAATTTGTCAATTTTGAAAATTCACCAAAAATTCTCTAGAGCTCCAAATAACATACACTTTAGCTTCTCAAAAAGCTCTAGGTAAAACCTATATGTATGCCAAATTTCAGGTTAAGAGAAGCTCATTTGGTCAAATATTAACATAGTTCACAAATATGACAAATTTAACATCCTATATGGGTCAAAAGTGGTTCAAATGGCTTCTTAAATGCTCTACCACCTTTTGAGCAAGTTTTAAAGCATAAACACAACATATAAGGATTGTCCAAGTGGTCCAAACCATCATACATCTTAAACTCACCATGCTACATGCCAGAATGCATAGTTAGAAATGAGCTACCAAGTATCCAAAACTCATATTCTCATTACTTTAGTTCTAAATGTGGCTCATACATTACATATACATATTTTTACACTTATACATATGTTTACATCTCAAAAAATAATATATACATATACACTTGACATTTCTTTACATAAAAACCATACAAAATTATACAATTGTCTAGAGATAGTCCTTTAAGCTCCTTGGCTTTTATCCTTAGCCTCTTGGACACCACCTAGACATGGTGAGATGGGAGAGGGAAGGGGGTGAGATTCAAAGAATCTTAATAGCTCATATACTCATTCAAAAAAGTAACCAAGGGATATAAATAAGTCAAAACATGCAAGTAGGCATCCAACACCATTAAGAATCATTCAATACATAATTAACATGCCATGAAAATCATATTAAAGCCAAGAATAAGCTTTAAGAACTATTGGTCTAGCCTTATCCTATTTTTGAAACTTTAGGATTAGCCTCACCCTTGGCCTAAGGACTTTTAACTTGACTTCACTCATCCATAAGATTTTTGGTTTTGTCTCACTCATTCCTAAGAACTTTTGACTTTACCTTACCCATTTCAAGGGACTTGTGGCATCACCTCACCCTTAAGAGCAATTTTTATAACCAAAACATAGACATATTGGTACCAATGTAACAAGGTAACATCAAATGGCATGTGTCACAATACAATGCACATACAAGCATACAATGACCATTATACATCAAAGAATGCAAATAAGAAGAAGTGAAGAGTTACGTTACAATCAAACATAAGCTCTCCTTTTGTTATTCCTTCCCTTTTTTTGGCTATACACCCATAACTAGATGGAACTTGATCTCTTTGGCCTAGACACAATAAATAGCATTCAATTACTTTCTTGGAATGAGCCAAAGCATTATACACACACTTAAAAAGCATACTTGGTCTATTAGTTCTATAATAACTCTATTAATGGCCTAAGGAAGCAACTATCATAATTCAATCTCTTAGCTTCATTTCCTTCTCATATATAGACTTTTTGTTTCCACTTAAACTCCTTGAAGTCATCACAAACTCATTCCCAAGAGTCTAGATACAAGTTGCGTCTTAAGGCTACATTATGGAACCTATTGATCTAACTCTCAATCTATGGCTTCTAAGTTTTTCCTTGAAGGAAAAGGTACTTGGAAAGCTTCCTAGAGGTCTTAGGAACTCAAACAAACACTCACATATGTTAGGGGATTCATGAATCAAAACAGAATTTACAAAGTGTCTAAGAATCTCTAGTGTTCTCCCTTGAAATTCACTAGCTTTTCTTCCATTTTCTTTGCATTTCCTAGGTTCCCACACATTGATTCATAGGTTTCTTACTAGTTCTAGGTTAGACCTTCCTCCCTCTACTAGCTCTCAAGTAGGTAGAACCAACATGCACAAGAAGCAAAGAAGAAGAGACAAGGATACATGGATATTCACCTTGAATTCAAACCTTCTTTAAGAGTGTTTCCCTTTGCCTTAGCCTTCTCTTTGAATTTCCAATCTCCCTCCTTTGAACCAAGCTCAAAATAGAACTAAATTATCCACCAAAATCATAGAAGAAAGAACAAAGATAGAAGAATAAGATTTTAAAAAGGAAAGCCATGACAATCTTTAGTTTCTTCCACCTTTTCCTTGGTTTCCTTCCTTCTCCCTTCCTCCTCCTTTGTGTGCCCTTCTTAGATGAGCTCTCCTCTAGTCTTAAGCAGATAAAATGTTAGTTAGAATGAATGAGAGGATTATGGACTCTTTAAGAAGAAAAATTTCACTTTTTCATACTTTTTCGGAATGAGTCTCACTATAGTGAGAAGCATCACTCACTATGGTGAGAACTTATCAGTTCTAGGTTCCAATTATTCTTGCCACAACTGTCGCTATTGTGAGAAACTCTCTTGATTTTGTATGGGACACAAACTTAGTATAGCAAATTGGCATCCTCACTATAGCGAATTGGCACTCTCACTATAGCTAACAGGGATCCTGGCTATAATGGGAAGACTTAGAAAAATTTTGAAACCTTGGATATTACAATTTTCATTCTTTAAGCATTTCTCTCATATAAAGCTCTTTGAGTTTTTTTATTTGTAATATTTGTCGCAAATTTTCTATACATTAATGTATTTTTAACATATGTTGAAAATTTGCAGAAGTCATATGAAAAGAGGAAGAAAAAAGATGAAGATGAAAAATGCAAAGAAAGATACAAAAAAATGCAAGAGAAAGAGGAAGACAAAAATTTTAAAATAGAAGCTCAAAAATAATAAAAACAATGTCTTGAAAAATTAATTAAAATAATATAATAATATATATAACAAAATGAAACAAATAAATATATTATTTTTTAACAAAGTACCTAAAACAAAATATTATTAATTATAAAATAAAATGAATATAAAAGAAAGAAAAAAAAATATTTTCTACTGACTTTCACATAGTAGGTTTTCTTTTATTTCTTTTACAGTTTCCTAATGACCAATAAATACTCATAATTTTTTTTTAATAAAACTACAAATAATAGAGAAAAGCTACAAAGAATTAGACATTTGCAAAGCTATTCTTACTACTATTTCTCAACTTCAATTCAATCAGTAACCACTTATCGACTAACAAAAATCCAATTGATAGGATAACTGAATTTTTAATAGGAAATAATACATTTCTGACTGAATCTACCATTTTTTCGATTGACGCTTCAATTGTTATTTTTCCATTTTGTTGTAATGTCTTAAAAGACTTATTCATCTGCATTATGTTCTCATATACCCTTGATGTGCCACTTAGTTTCATAAAGGACAATAGTGTTATTAGCATACTATCTAATGACTCATTAGACAACTTATATAATTTGTCTATGGGCTTCATTTAATCCTTGACCTTCTCACACTTAGGTATGGTTGACCTATAAATACTAACCTTTATATGAGATTTTATAAACACCATATTAAGGAGATTCAATCATTTCTAATGCTCATATAATGCAATCTCAACTTACACTATGTGTAATACCATACTTTTCTAGCTTATTTCATGTTACTTCCATGTCTCATATCATGCAATTCATGGAGGAGTAAGAAAAATGACATTCAAAAAATGAATTTCTTCGCTTTGCGTAGCATATAAATTTTTCATTTAGTGTCATGTAGACCATGTGGCCTCATACATCACATTTTCATATTTAATTACATAGATACAACTCATTTCTATCACCTAAAGTGGTCTAGAACTCGTGCAAGGCAAAGGGATGCTCAAAATTCATAGTTATATTTTTGGCCTGAATTCTCCCTTTTCTATCACAAATTTTGGAAAATCATAACTAATTCTAAAAAAATTGAAATCATGAATTATTTACCATTTTGGAAAGCTACGTATGTTTAATTTATGCTAAAAATATATCTAGGTCATAAAACATCACATAGAAGTTGTTTAACATTCGAAAAGATGCAAAGGTCTGATTGGCTACTAGTACTGATACCGCTTTCTGCTATAAACTTTAAAAATATCTAATTAATTCCACAAAAATCTAATCCATGCAAATGATACCAATCTAAAAAAATAAAGATGTTAGCTAGAGGAAAAAAAGATAACTTCAGAACATTTTAGTCACATTTAGGCATCGAAAATCAATCAAATACTAACCTAGGTCAGTCTAGACTTCTGATACTGGATAGAAAATTTAAAAATTCATATCTCCCTCTCTAGACATTCAATTGAGGTGCTTTTAGTTGACAAAAGTCACTGAAAATATTTAGTTTCTTCTTATAAAATTTTGTAGCAATTGGACATCATTTGCCCATTGAGTGATAGAATTTATTTTCGAACTTGAGTGAATTATACCCTAAACTAATTTCAAAATTTTTCTCAACTTTGAAAAATTCATCAAATATTCCATAGGCCTCCAAAAATTCTGCACTTTAGCTTCCTAAAAAGCTCTCAACAAGCTCTAAATGCATGCCAAATCTCAGATCAAGAAAAGCTCATTGGACAAAAAGTGGTATAGGTTTCTAATATGGTAAATGTTTGCTCCATATAAGATACCAAAGTATCCAAATGACTTCCCTTGATGTTTGGCACCTCTTGGTCAAGTAAAAAGCATAAATATGACTTATATAAACTGTCCAAATGGTCCCAAATCTCATGCATCTCAATTTGGCCATTTTGCTTTTATTTATACACAATTGCACAAAGTCATCAAAGCACCAAGCTTGCCATTACATGTTTAATTTACATTTTAACATTCACATAATATAATTTCTCATTTGTACATGATACATTATTATAATTATACATGCTCAAGAGGTTAGAGGTCATATACAATAATATATTACATCATTTACCATTCATAAGGCCTTAAAGTAACCAAATCCATGTACTTTAATGTCAAACTTTCATCTCTCAAGTGGTTGGCTCCCATTTTCTTGTTTTCTTGGTCCACCTAGCATGTTAAAACATTGGAGAGGGGATGAGATTCAAAAAATCCCAATAACTCATCTCCCTTTCAATCACACATAAAAGATGCAAAACAAGTCTTACAGATGTATGCATGGGCATATTGACATGTGCAATCATTCAAGAAGCATTCTTGGCATTTGAAAAAGTCATACATAGCATACATAGGCTTACCAAGTATGTGGATTAGCCTCACCTATTCACTTATGGACTTTGGATTTGCCTCACCCATTCTTTAAGAGGTTTTTGACTTAACCTTGCTCTTGGAAGTCAACCTCACTTTTGGAAGACTCTTTACTTTGTCTCAATCAATCTTAAAGGTTCTTGGCTCATTTTCACTATGGCTAAGGGTTCTTGGCTTCATCACACTCAAGAAAACCAAAGCAAGCATCATAAATATCATTTAAAATATAATGTATCATCATGGTACCATGGCATATGAAATCATGCTAGAATATTCTTGATGACTTAAAACACACATACATACATTCAAAGAGAAGCCAAACATACATTCCTGCATGAGAGAAGGAGGAGTGAGCTACCTTGGATACAACCACACACTTTTCTCTTTGAGTTTGCTCTCCCTTCCTTGTCCTCACACATACAAAGGTGTGAGAATGATTTTTCTTAGCCTAAACACAATTTATGGAAGCCAATTAAGTTCATAGAATTAATTCTAAAGCCACACAACTTTCTCACACACTAACTTGGTTTATAAACCCCTTAATGAAGCAACATTCATCAAATAAATTCTAGGCTCTATTATTTCCTTTCATATATGATTCTTGATTCCTTGTAAGCCTCTTGGAGTTATTACACAATTGAAACAAAGAGCCTAACTACATGTTGCTTCTTTAAGTCATATTATGGAACATAAGACACCAATTCATTCTCTATGCTTCCTAAATTTTTCCCAAGGCTTTCCCTCATTTTCATTCATCATATATAACTCAAAAATGGACTTAAAAAAAATTAAAACTATCCCTAGGTACCTAAACCCTTCTTGGCTGAAACTAGGAAGCATTATGGCATCAATAGACTTTGCTTTATTTTCTTGATGGAGGAAGCACACGGGGAGACTTCTAGGGGGTTTTAGGAGCTCATTTAAATATTCATTTAGGCATAGATATTAAAGTATCAAATCAAAGTTTATAAGGAGTATATGAAACCCTAGAATTTTCATCTTGAATTTTCATGGTTATTTGTTAATTTCTTTTGCATATTCTTATTCTCTAGAACCTTTTTCCTAAGAATCACCCTTGGTTCTACATAAAATCCAAGCCCTCCTATGGCTTCTTTAGTGGGGCAAAATATGGAGAGAAGAGGAGCAAGGTGTAGCAACTATGGAAAAAGAAATTATCTTATTTTTCCTTGTTTTCTCACTTGAATCTTGTCTTTTTTGGCCTCTTCTCTTCAAATCCGAATTTTTCCCTTAATTTCTCCCTTAAAATAGATCCATATACTTCAATATAATCACAAGAAAGAAAGGAAAATGGAGGAGAAGAGGTTTGGAAAGGAAAAACATGAAAAACTACCAAAAATCTATGCCTTAAGCCTTTGATTTCTCCTCCTCTTTGTCTTCCTCTTATGCGCCACTCTCCTAGGGTTTTCTCTCTAGTTTAGGGTAGAAACATATGAAGCTATGTGAGTGAGGAGGTGGGGCACCATCTATTTATAGGTGGAGGAAGAAACACTTTTCAAAAATTTCTATTTTGCCCTTTGTCCTTGGCATTTTTGTTTCTAATTTGTTTTAGCTCCTTTTTGAGAACCATCTTTTCCATTATAAAATTTAAGTTTCCAATTTAGTAAAAGGCCTTTGGAATCACTCAAATCGGAGCTAAAACCTTCCCGAATGAATTCATTAAAGTTTGGGTGCATCGATGTTGGAAAACATCTACTGGATGGGTTTTAACTGTTCTGGAACTTCCCACGGTTTTCAGGGCCTCTAAGAACCTCAGAGAACTCAAAATTATCATTTAAAAAGCCCTCTTATGTGAATTCTAACATTTACTCAAAATTACAAAAATGTCATTATGTTTCGTAAGTCTTTCGTTAAATTTTATTTTTTCATTCTAGCTCTATTTTTCTTTCCATTTGAGCCTAGGATTCTCATTTTTAGAAGTCTAGAATATTACTCAAATTTCTCAGGACCTTAACTAATTTATTTCAGGGGACTTGCTTTGAAAATGCACCCATTTTTGTTGTTTAATGAAAACGGAGCATTACACTATGCCAGGAAAAGTCTTTGTTAGTAGTTATTTTTTCCTTTTTATTGGCGGATTGTAACTGTCAACAGTACACTCATTAACAAAAGAGGGTCACATTTATTGGTAGTTTAAAACCAACAACAAAAACTAGTTTTATTGGCGATTTGTAATTAACCAAGAAGAAAAATCATACTTTTGTTGGCGATTATTTCCAATAACCACCAACAAAGATTGTGACTTTTATTTGTAGTTATACCCAATAGCCACCAACAAAGACTTTGTTGGCAGTTCGAAACAAAACTGCTAACAAAGATGGTAAGACTTTTGTTGGTGGTTATATCCGATAACTGCAAACAAAGATCGCCTTTCTTGGCAGTTCAAAATAAAACCACCAACTTTTTCCTTTTTTTTAAAATATCTACCTCCTGTTTATGCACATTGAGTGCCTTTTAGCATTTTAGTTCATTTTTGTTCTACATTCTGCTAGCCATCAATTATTGACCAACTCAAAACAACCAGCTAGTCATTTAAGAAGAACTATTATAAAGTAATCAAAGAACAATTACAATCAATAATTAAATGTTACTAACAAATTAAAACTAGTAGAAATTAATACAAGCTAATTACAACTAAACTGAGGCACTGTTGGAACACGTATTGAGATTACTTTTCCCTAGGTTCATCTATCTGAGTATCAGAGTATTCTTTGCAATATGCATCTAGGAAGTACTATAAAATGAAATAACAATGATTTGAAGTTAGATAACTGGAATTTAGTCAAATTTTAAAAGTACTTTTTTTAAAGCAAGTTCTATATTAAAGAAAAACTAGTGGCATAATAGCTTAAAAATAGAGATTTTCTAGGTCTTAAGCCATTTCTTTATAGCAAATTACATACTAATATCAATAAATACAACTTGTAACAGCAATTACCAATAACTAATACTATTCTATAGTTAAATTTTAGTATACAAGGAAACATAGAGGTAGGGAAAACTATCCAATCACTTAAAGGAACTAAATTACATACCATGTCTAGGATCGTAGACTATCCGTGTATGATGATATCCTTAATGAATCTCATCACATGGTATCCACAGTCTGCGTTGTTTGGTTGTTTTAGACACTATAAAAATCTAATAAAAAGCATATTAAGTTTAGGAAATTGTGTGCTCAATAATTGCTTGAATATTGATAAATACTTTTGCTTTATTCCATTTGAATAACGTGGTGGGTGTTTTTGACTTTGATGCCTAAACTTGCGATTTGCACAGAATATCACCACGACTCTATCAAGCAAGTGGAAAAAACTTAATATAAGAAACTATTTTAAAATTAAAATACACAAATATAAATAAATACGTAGAAAATAAATGCATATGCCTACTGATTAAATAATTCCTGCATTTGCTCATAGTTCATTAGGTCGCCATTCAAAAGATCCATAAAATATATCTTTAAAGCACATGAATTGATGACAATCAACATCCAGTGTACCCTCAGACAATTAACCAATGTTAGCAAATTCTAATTAAATAGTTGACATTCAAATTACATATAATTAAAAAGTTTAGCACTAGGTGACTTACCCTTACATGTAAAAGGCCAAGAATAACACCTCATTCTCAGCTCTTGCAACAAACAAATCCACTACTTGTTGTGATTGACTTGTAAGCTGGTCATGTAGCATTTATGTAGAAAAAATGACTACATCATGGGGATTAATAAACATGAATCTCCTCATAATGTTGCTAGAGATCTAGAAATGCATAGTACAAGTACCTGAGATGAAGAAACAAATGGATTAATGATAAATTAATATGAACATAATAAAAAATAGTTTATGTATAGTAGATGATAGTAATGGCCCTTATCATTTCACGTTAGAGGATGTCATTTATTACTTCTATTCTAAGCACATCTTGTGTTTCTCTATTGTAAATCTCTTTATCAAAATTTACAACTTTTATGTCATCATCTCCTGATATTTATTCCATTAATGCTTTAAGTGCCAAGCTATATCTTGTTGAAACTTAAGGGTCGAGCTTTTGCTTTGATAGTGTGATAATTGATTCCTTGTTAAGTCTTAACACTTTTAGGTGTTTCCCCTTGGATTGTGTAACAAAGTGAGTCAGTTTAATTTGGAATCAATAAAGAATTATAAGGAAGTGAACCATAAAGAATTGTCAACTAACAAACTTGTCTTGATAGAGTTATCACAATAAGACTAGTCAGTCATGCAATGAAGCTCCCCTTACATGTCCTACCATTCTTACGTCTTTGGTAGGAATAGACAATTCAACATTTTCCTCTATAGGGATATTAACTGCTACTCTTATATGGTGAAAGAGTAATATTGCATTTTGAAATGTGTCTCCTACAATGTTATACATATGACCCTCTGTAACCACGTAACGAGTAGGGGTGTCTAACTATAATCAATAATCTACATTGCCCTAAACAAATTATAACATAAGAAATTACTAATAAGTAATGAAAGCACTTAATTATTAACTTAGTTAAAGAAAGCAATTATCTCAGGGAGATGCTGAAAAGGAAGTGTGTCGCTATCTTTACTACTGGGGCTAGCTTTTACTGCTTGCTTCCCCATCATCTACATCTTAATCAAACTCTCAATGAGTTTTCATTGATCCTTTAGTTGCTTTTTCAACTTAGATTGCTCTTACTCTTGTTTCTCTACCTTGTCTCTTAACTTGGCAACCTTAGTTGAAGAATGCAACTTTAAGCACTTTTGTGTCCCAAAATAGTCTCTTTGACTGATGCTGAAGTCAACACCCTTGACATGACCAGGGTGCTCTAAGACACCAAGCACTTTGCCTAATATGTCTTCACCGCCTAGGAGCACATCACTTTATAAAAGGGTCTATAATAAGGCATCCTATGACATATAAATTAAAAAGTAAATGTTATTGAAAGTAGGAAAATGAAATAGAATGCTTAAAAATTTAGATAATCAATTAATACTTACACATTTATTCTAAACTTCAAAGACGCACTCATTATTAATTTTTCCTACTTTATTGACTCAAGTTGCTTTCCAGAGAATATGACAGCATACTGTGCTAACTTTTGATCCCTTTTGCTTGATTTGTGTATTAAGACAAAAAACTAGTGTGTAAGTATTGCATTACATTACATATTCATAAATAGATCAGATATATATTCACATACTATCTGTTGCTTAAGGCCTGAGTATCTCAATTTCCTTTTCTTGCACAGGTATTAGATATTCTTTGCTCTTTCTCGATAATAATTGAATTAATACATACTGTTGCACACTAAAATAATTATATATTGTAAAATATGATTATTTGGAAAGACTCCTCTTGGCATCAGCCAATAAAAGCATCCCAAGCCTCTTGAGTTATCATAACTTGAAATAATTCAAAGGGACGCTCAAGGCCATTTTTGTACGTATCTTTTAAGAATCTACTATTGAGTATGTACCAAAATGATCATAGTGTCTTGTTAACTGTCCTAAGTATAAACATCATTTGACTCTGATCAATATCAAAAGACATCTACAAACCAACATAATGAACTTGTCAGAGTATGTATATATAAGAAACAACATAAACAAAGTAGCTGAGTATACTACCCCTATTTCATCCCAAATGGCATTCTTCATGGCTTTGTCAACCCTTCGCCAATCACTTACAATGATGGGCACATTCATACGAGCCACAACTCCAATGTAGCTGATCAATTTTTTATCATTTTTTTAATTGGTTGGCCCTTAGTATTCTATTAAATCTTAAATTTGTTTTAATACTTCTTGTACGGGTCAACTTTTTTAGAACAATTAAATATCATTTAATCTAGTTTATCCCATTATCACATCATTTATAGCACTATCATGACTACCTAGAGAAGCCAGTCACCTGCAATGAAATTCAAATACACAAGTTAGAATAATAAGCAAAATTAATTCAGAAATTAAAAACAAAAATATTTAAGAAATTCAAGGGGACACAGAAGGAAAATGAAGCATACATGTTTAAGTTAATTTTTTTTCTTTTTATCATCTAATTTAAACTTCTTTGTCCCTTCTTTAGAATCCAAATAATCATCTCTCATATACAGGGCATCATCTTTAATGGAATCACTTTCAAGCGATGACTCCAAAAAGGAATCATCCTCAATATCAATATCTTAACTGTATTGAACATCATCTTTGTTCTCATTTATTTTGTTTGTCAAACAACAATGAACCACTTCTTACTAGCTGAATTGGGGACACAGAACACTTATTGAGCTTATAATGCAAAAATAAAAGGCTCATCTTTGTACCCTATATAACGTCCGATTTTTCATTAAACAACGGAAATGGGTGCATTTTCAAAGCAAGTCCCTTGAAATGAATTAGTTAAGATTCCAAAAGATTTGAATAACATTTTAGACTCCTAAAAATGAGAATCCTAGCCTCAGATGGAAGGAAAAATGGAACTAGAATAGAGAAATAAATTTTGATGGAAATCTTATGAAACGTAATGACATTTTTGTAATTTTGAGCAAATTTTGGAATTCATATAAGAGGGCTTTTTAAATGAATATTTTGAGTTCTCCAAAGTTCTTAGAGGCCTTAAAAACCATGGGAAGTCTCGAGACAGTTAAATCCCCTCCGGTGGATGTTTTCTAATGTTAGTATGCCTGAACTTTGACGGATTCGTTCAGAAAGGTTTTAGCTCTGATTTGAGTGATTCCAAAGTCATTTTACTAAATTGGGAACCTAAATTTTATAATGTAAAAGATAGTTCTAAAAAAAGAGCTAAAACGAAGGAGAAACAAAAATGCAAAGAACGAAAGGCAAAATAGAAATTTTTGAAAAAGCCATTAACCTCTCCTTATATATAGGTGGCGCCCCATTCTCTCCCTCATTTAGACTCAGAATTTTTTGCATAATTTTAGAGAAGGGAGCTAGGGTTTTAGGTGCACAAGTGAGGAAGAAGAAGAAGGAGAAATCCAGGGTTCAAGGTATGCTTCCATGGTAGTTTTTCATGCTTTCTTCCATCCAAACCTCCCCTCCTTCATTCTCCTTTTTTTCCTTTGATTAAAATGAAGTTTACAAATCTGATTTAAGGGAGAAAATTAGGGGAAATTTTGGATTTGAAGAGAGGAGCTTGAAGAAAGCAAGATTAAAGTAAGAAAAAGCAAGAAAACTAAATAATTTCTCTTCCTATAGTTGCTATTTTTAGTTCCTCTTCTTCTCCAATTTGACACACCTAAGGAACCCTAGGAGGAGTTGATTTTTAGGTAGAACCAAGGATGAATCTAAGGAAAAAAGGTATGGAGATTAAGAATATGCAAAGGAAATTAATAAAAACTCATTAGATTTCAAGATGCAAAACCTAGGGTTTTATATGCACCTTGTAAAATCTAATTTTGTATGATGATTCCTAGATCTAAATAAGAGTTTAAATGAACTCCTAAGATCCCTAAGTGGCTCCCCACATGCATCTCCTCTTAAGAAAATAAAGAAAGCTTCATAAAACCCATCAAGGCTCCATGTCTCAGCCAATCAAGGAAAGTATAGCTAGGAAGAGTTTTAAATTTTTCTAAGTCTATTCTCGAGTCATATATGATGAATGAAAATGAGGGGAGGACTTGAGAAAAATTTAGAGCCCATAAAAAGTGAGTTGGTGCTTTAGGTTCCATATTATAACCTAAAGAAGCAACATATAGTTAGGTTCTTTATTTTAATTATGTGATGACTCCAAGAGACTTAAAAGGAGTCAAGAATCATATTTGAAAGGAAAGAATGGAGCCTAAAATTTAATTGAGGGGTGTTGCTTCATTAGGTGCAATTATGGAACCATAATGAGGTTATAAGCTAAGTTAGTGTCTAAGTGAGTGTATGGCCTTAGAATTAAGTTCATAAATCTAATTGGCTTCCATAAATTGTATTTAGGCCAAGAGAAAACTTCCTCACACTTTTGTGTGTGTGTGGCCGAAAAAGGGAGCTTGGATTCAAAGGAAAAAGTGTGTGATTGTGTATAAGGTAGCTCTCTCCACCTTCTCTCATACATGGATGTGTGTTTAGCTTGTCTTAGAATGTGTGTATGTGTATTTTCAAGCCATAAAAAGTATGCTAGCATGATTTTATATGCCATGATTTCATAATGACATATTATATTTTTAAATGATGTTATGATGTTTGTTTGAACTTGCTTGAGTGTGGAAAGGCTAAGAACTCTTAACCATGGTGAAGATAAGTCAAGAACCCTTAAGATTGGTTGAGACAAAACAAAGTGTCTCCCAAAAGCAAAGTGGGCTCCTAAGAGCATGGTTGAGTCCAATAATCTCTTAAAGAATAGGTGAGGCAAGTCCAAAATCCATGAGGAAAAGGGGAAGGCCAATCCATCCACTTGGCAAGCCTTTGGATGTCTTGTATTACTTATTTACATGCCAAGCTTACTTCTTAAATGTTCATGACATCTATTATATCCATGTATGCATTTTCAAGACTTGCTTTGCATATATTATGTGTGATTGAAAGGGAGATGAGCTATTGGGATTCTTTGAATCTCATTCCCTTTTCTTTAATGATTTAACATGCTAGGTGGACTAAGTGGACAAGGTAATGAAAGCCAACCACCTTGAAGAAGAAAGCTTGACAACATAATGCATGGTTTTTAGTTCTTTAAGGCTATATTCATGTCAAATGATGTAACCCATACTTGTAAATGGTCTATGACCTTTGGAACATATGTAATTATGATAATATATGATGTAGAAGTGAAAAAATGTGTTATATGAATGATGGAATGTAAATTAAGTATATTATGGTAATGTAACTTCATAAATGGTATAGTGGAATTATGCATATGTATGGATGAAATAGCCAAAATGAAAGGCATGGAGTTTGAAACCATTTGGGCAGCTCGCACAAGTCCTAAATATGCTTTTAGACTTGCCTAAGAGGTGTCAAATTCCAAGGAAAGCCATTTGGATAATTTGGTATCCTATATGGAACCAAATTTGACCAATTTAGAGCTCTATATCACTTTTTGTCCAAATAAGCTATTCTTCATCTGAGATTTGGCATACCTTTAGAGCTTGTTGATAGATTTTTGGAAAGCTAAAGAACATAATTTTTAGAGGTCTATAGAATATTTGATGAATTTTCAAAATTGGCAAATTTTCTGGTTTTGGTCATGTCACTGTTCACTTAGGTCCGAAAATGAAATTTATCACACAGGGCTCAAATGATATCCAATTGCTACAAAATTTTATGCATAGAAACTAGACATTCCCAGTGACTTGTGGCAACTAGAAGCACCTCATTTAGATGTCTAAAGATGGAGATATGAATTTCTAAAGATTCTATCTAGTATTAGGAATTTAGCCGACCTCTGTTACTGTTTGATTAGATTTCAAGGTCTGGGCGTACCTGAGCTGGTCTGGAGTTATTTTTCTCCTCTAGCTAACATCCACATCTTTCCATATTGGTATCATTTGTATGGATTGGATTGTTTTGGAATTAATTAAACATTTTTGAAGTTTGCTGCAGAAATCTATGATAGCACCAGTGGACAGTTTGACCTCTGGACCATTTTGAATGTCAAACATCATCTGTGATTGATGTTATGGTATGGACATATTTAATGTTTGAATTCGATATCTGTAGCTTTCTAGAATAGCCAAGAATGCATGATTTTAATTTTTTGAGATTTATTTTTCAAAGTTGTGACAAAAATGAGCCAAATTCTGTCCGAAAATGTGTATGTATATTTTAAGCTTCTCTTCGAGTTCCATGAGTTGGAGGCCACATTTCATGCTCCAAATGAGTTGTATTCATATAATTAAATATGAGAATGTGTTGTGTGAGTTCACACAATCCACGTGACATTAAATGAAATTTTTAAACACGACGCAATGCAAAGAAATGTATTATTTGTATTCCCTTTTTTCTTACACTCTCATGGAATTGGTGATGTGAAGCATATGAGTATCATAAGATAAACTAGAAATTATGGTGTTACATTTATTGGTATCAGAGCAAAGGTTTAGGCTCTTGATGTGGGTTGTGGCTTGTGTTTATGAGTTGTCTAGATGCATATGAGCTATGTTATGGATGAATTGAGTGTGTTTGATGGTGGAAGTGTTCCTTTTTATGTTAAAGTTTGTTATGATATTTCAGCAAAATGTTGAACACTAGGAGAGGTCGGCCCTCTAGAGAGACTCGTGCTAATGATGGAGCAGGACCTAGTGATCCAGTAGCTGGAGCCTTACAGTCCTATCATGGCTTATTTGGATCAGCAGTAGGCTATCATTATAAGAGATAGCCAGGGCCCTACACCTACTCCTCTTCAGCCACTTCCACACTTAGATCATCCTGAGCACTCAGGGGCGACTCATTTAGATACACAGCTACATGCACAAATGTTTGCCCCTATTCCACCAACTTAAACGCCTCCTGTACAGCAGCAGCCCTAAACCAGAAAGATTATTACTCAGTTCAGAAAGTTTAGGCCTCCTACCTTTGATGGTGAGATAAATTTAGATAATTCTGAGGCTTAGATTATGTAGCTAAAGAAAATCTTCGAGGTGGTGGAGTGTACGTTTGAGTAGAAAGTCAAAATGGTTGTCTTTCAGTTGCAAAAAGAAGTAGATTATTGGTGGAAAGGCATTGAGTCTATTCTGAGGGCAAGGAACTCCCTGATTACATAGGAGGCATTCCTCCAGGAATTCCATGAGAAGTATTTCCCTAGCTCAATCAGAGATGAGAAAGAATTGAAGTTCATTCTTCTAAGACAAATTGAAGGGATGTCCATGGACTAATATGTGGCAAAATTTATTGAGCTCTCCCGATACTTCTCTTATTTACCAAGGCATGATGACGAGAGGTAGAGAGTAGATAGATTAGAAAAGGGCTTACTCCCTAAGATTAGAGAAGGGTAGTGCCACAGAGAATTAGGCACTTTAACACCCTTGTTGAGGTATGTAGATTGACAGAGACGAATCTCAGGATAATGCAGCCTACCTCCAGTGCTAGACCACCTCTCCCTGAGCCCAAGAGACCTAGAGAGGGATCACAGGTCGCAGTGACAAGTAGGAGAGGTGGCAGAGGCTAGTGGTGCCGAAAGGGAAAGAGATGAAGGACTCAGTCCAGTTGAGGTAGTTTCACACCTGTCACATGTCCTCAGTGTGGCAAGAATCACGGCACCAGATCATGTTACATGGGGCAAAACGTTTGTTTTAGGTGTGGTAGGCCAGGACACATGGCCAGGAGTTACACACAGGCTCCTCCATCGATTCCACAATAGAGGGAGATGGCTCCTCCTCCCAAACCTTAGATATAAGGTAGAGTCTTTACCCTATCATCGCAGGAGGCTAGCCAGTCCCCAAGTCTGATTCAAAGTACTATTAGAATAAATGATTTTTCTATGACTACATTATTTGATTCGGGTGCTAGTCACTCTGTTATATCATATGACTGTGCTAGGAGGTTGGGTTTGAGTATGCATACACTACCCTATGACTTACATGTATCTACCCCCACAGGAAACTGAGGCATTATCTCCCATGTTTGTTTAAATTATGTGATTCAATTTAATCATTGCCTAACTACCCTTGATTTGATTTGTATGCCCCTTATTGGTATTGATGTGATCATTGGTATGAACTAGATGTCTGCAAATAATGCCACACTAGATTGTAGCTACAGATGCATTACTTTACTTGAGTGTAGGACTGTGCCTAGTATAAGGACTAAGTTATCTATCGTGACCACCTCCCAGGCTGAGAGATCTTTAGGGCATGGTTGTCAGGGGTATCTAGTTTTCTTTTCAGTTCAGGCTGAGGTAGAATAGGGTATAGATGAAATTTCGATAGTGAGGGAGTTCCCAAAGGTATTCCTTAGAGAGATTAGTAGACTAACCCCCAAAGAGAGAGGTAGAATTTCCTATAAACATTATACTTGAGGCAGGTCTAGTGTCTAAGGCCCCATATAGGATGGCTCCCACCAAGCTAGCTGAGCTTAAGAAATAGATAAAAGAGCTCTTAGAAAAGGGTTTCATCAGACCCAGTGTCTTGCCATGGAGAGCTCTAGTCCTATTTGTAAAATAAAATGATGGAAGCCTTAGATTATGTATAGATTACCAGGAACTGAATAAGATCACCATTAAGAATAAGTAACCTCTCCCTTGTATAGATGACCTCCTAGATCAGTTAGTAGGAGCGTCAGTCTTTTCTAAGATAGACCTCAGGTCGGGATACCATCAGCTTAGAATATAGGCTGAAGATATTCCTAAAACAGCATTTAGAACTAGATACAGGTATTATGAGTTTTTAGTTATACCCTTCGGGTTGACAAATGCACCCGCAATATTTATCGATTACATGAATAGAGTTTTAAGGCCCTATTTAGATAGATTTATAGTCATCTTCATAGATGATATCCTCATCTACTCAAAAAGCACAGAGGAATATGAATAGCATATGAGATTAGCCTTGGAGACCTTGAGAGAGAGACAGTTGTATGCTAAACTTAGTAAATGTGAGTTTTGGCTCACTGAAATTCAGTTTTTAGGTCATGTGATCTTCCAGGTAGGGGTTGCAGTAGGTCCCCATAAGGTAGAAGCAGTACTACAGTGGGAGAGACCTAGGACAGTGATAGAGATCAAGAGATTCCTAGGTTTAGTAAGTTATTATAGGAGGTTCATTCAAGGCTTTTCTCAGATAGCGATGCCACTGACCTGGCTCACTAGAAAGAATGTACCTTTTGTGTGAAATGAGAAATGTGAGATTAGTTTTCAGGAATTGAAGCACAAGTTAACCATGGCCCCAGTTTTAGTACTCCCCAACCCTAGAGAGACTTTTGTAGTCTACAGTGATGCCTCGAAGAAAGGGTTAAGATGTGTGCTTATATAGAGAGGCTAAGTGGTAGCTTATACTTCTAGACAATTGAAACCTTATGAGGAAAACTACCCTACACATGACCTAGAGTTAGCCATAGTAGTGTTTGCTTTGAAAATATAGAGACACTACTTATACGGGGCAGTTATAGAAATTTACAACGACTACAAGAGCCTTAAATATTTATTTGAACAGAATGAGTTGAATATGAGGAAATAGAGATGGTTAGAATTTTTGAAAGATTGTGATTTCACGCTGAAATACCATCCCGGTAAGGCTAATGTGGTAGTTGACGCCCTAAGTAGAAAATCCATACACATGGCCTGTATGATGATCCGAGAGCAGGAATTGATTGAAAGATTTAAAGATATGAGTCTTTCTTACAAGGTGTATTCAGGGAAATTATTAATGAGTGAAATAGAAAATGACCTAAGGGATTAGATAAGAGAGGACTAGCAGACAGATAAGCATGTAAATAAGATTAGAGCTCAGATAGTTCAGGGTAGCATTCGGGAATTCAATATGTCTGAAAATGATATAGTGAGATATAGGGATAGGCTGTATGTGCCTCGGAATACAGAAATCAGAGAGAATATTAGATAAGGCACATAAAAGCAAGTACACCATTCATCTAGGCAGTAATAAAATGTACCAAGATTTAAAGAAAATGTTCTGGTGACCTGGAATGAAAACAAACATAGCAGAGTACGTCTACCGATGTCTAGTATGCTAGAGAGTGAAAATAGAACACCAGAAACCAGCTGGGTTATTTGAACCCCTAGATATCCTAGAGTAGAAATGAGATAGTATAGCAATGGATTTCGTCATAGGTTTACCCAAGACATTATCGGAGTATGATGCAATATGGGTAATAGTGGATAGGTTAATAAAGTCAGCATATTTTCTACCTATGAAAGCCACTTATACCCTAGATAAATTAGCCTAGCTGTACATCAGGGAGATAGTTAGACTACATAGTGTGCCTAGGAGCATAGTGTCAAATAGAGATCCCAAATTTACATCGAATTTCTGGAGATCATTACAGGATACTCTAGGCACCAGACTCAAGTTTAGTACAGCTTATCGTCCCTAAACGGATGGACAGACGGAGAGAACTATCCAAATCTTAGAGGACATGTTAAGGGTGTATGTCTTAAAGATGAAAGGAAACTAGGATACCTACTCACCTCTAGCAAAATTGGCCTATAATAACAATTATCATACAAGTATACAGATGGCACCGTATGAGGCATTGTATGGGAGGAAGTGTAAGTCTCCAATGTGTTGGGTTGAGCTAGGAGAACGAAGCCTTATAAGCCCAGATTTCCAGATAGATAGAAACCATTAGAAAGAAACTCCTGATGGCCTAGAGTAGATAGAAAAGTTATGCAGATAAACGGAGGAGGCTGTTAGAGTTTGAGATTGGAGACTATGCCTTTATTAGTCTCTAGTCACAGGGATAGGTCAGTCTATCAAAAGCAAAAAGATCAGCCCCAAATACATAGGTCCTTTCCAGATTCTTGATAAAGTAGCACCTATGGCTTATAAACTAGCCCTTCCCCCGAACCTAAGCCAAGTCCACAATGTATTCCATGTTTCTCAGCTTAAAAAGTACCAACTCGACCCTTCACATGTCATAGAACATGAGAATGTACAGTTACAGGATGATCTATTATACATAATATCAACAGATCGGATTGTGGACGTTAGACTCAAGCAGTTGCAGAATAAGACGATATCGCTGGTGAAGGGGTTATCTCTCAAAGAAGCTACCTGGAAGCTAGAGGATGATATGAGAAAGAAACATCCAAAACTCTTCCCATAAGGTATGTTATCTAAATTTTGAGGACGAAATATTTTTAAAGGGGGGAGAATTGTAATGTCCAATTTTGGTTAAACGATGGAAATTGGCGCATTTTCAAAACAAGTCCCCTAAAATGAATTAGTTAAGGTCTTGAAAAATTTGAGTAACATTCTAAACTCCTAAAAATGAGAATCCTAGTCTCAGACGAAAGGAAAAATGGAACTAGAATAAGGAAACAAATTTTGATGGAAATCTTACGAAACATAATGGCATTTTTGTAATTTTGAGCAAATTTTGGAATTCACACAAGAGGGCTTTTTAAATGAAATTTTTTAGTTTTCCTGGGTTCTTAGAGGCTGTGAAAATCATAGGACAGTTAAATCCCCTCTGGTGGATATTTTCCAATGTCAGTGTGCTTGAACTTTGCCAAATTTGTTTAGAAAGGTTTTAGCTCTGATTTGAGTGATTCCAAAGGCATTTTACTAAATTGGAAACCTAAATTTTATAATGAAAAAGACAATTCTAAAAAAGGATCTAAAACAAAGGAGAAACGAATATGCAAAGAACAAAGGGCAAAATGAAAATTTTTGAAAAAGCCATTAATCTCCCCCTATATATAGGTGGTGCCCCACTCTCTCCCTCATTAGACTCAGAATTTTTTGCATAATTTTAGAGAAGGGAGCTAGGGTTTTAGGAGCACAAGAGAGGAAGAAGAAGAAGGAGAATTCCAAGCTTAAAAGTATATTTTTATGGTAGTTTTTCATACTTTCTTCCATCCAAACTTCCTCTCCTTCATTCTCCTTTTTTTCCTTTGATTAAAATGAAGTTTACAAATCTGATTTAAGGGAGAAACTTGGGGGAAATTTCGGATTTGAAGAGAAGAGCTTGGAGAAAGCAAGATTCAAGCAAGAAAAAGCAAGAAAACTAGGTAATTTCTCTTCCTATGGTTGTTATTTTTAGTTCCTCTTCTTTTCTAATTTGACACACCTAAGGAACCCTAGGAGGATTTGATTTTTAGGTAGAACCAAGGATGAATCTAAGGAAAAAGGGTATGGAGATTAAGAATATGCAAAGGAAATTAATAAAAGCCTATTAGATTTCAAGATGTAAAACCTAGAGTTTTATGTGCACCTTATAAAATTTGATTTGTATGATGATTCTTAGGTCTAAATAAGAGTTTAAATGTACTCCTAAGATCCCTAAGAGGCTCCCCACATGCATTTCCCCTTCAGAAAAGAAAGAAAGCTTTATAAAACCCATCAAGGCTCCTTGTCTTAGCTAAGCAAGGAAAGCATATCTAGGGAGAGTTTTAAATTTTTCTAAGCCTATTCTAGAGTCATATATGATGAATGAAAATGAGGGGAGGCCTTGGGAAAAATTTAGAACCCATAGAAAGTGAGTTGGTGCTTTAGGTTCCATATTATGACCTAAAGAAGCAATATATAGTTAGGCTCTTTATTTTAATTGTGTGATGACTCCAAGAGGCTTAAAATGAGTCAAGAATCATATTTGAAAGGAAAGAATAGAGCTTAAAATTTAATTAAGGGATGTTGCATCATTAGGTGCAATTATAGAACCATAATGAGGTTATAAGCCAAGCTAATGTCTAAGTGAGTGTGTGGCCTTAGAATTGAGTTCATGAACCTAATTGGCTTCCATAAATTGTATTTAGGCCAAGAGAAAACTTCCCCACACTTTTTTGTGCGTGTGTGGCTGAAAAGGGGAGCTTGGAGTCAAAGGAAAAAGTGTGTGGTTATGTACAAGTTAGCTCTCTCCACCTTCTTTCATATATAGATGTGTGTTTAGCTTGTCTTAGAATGTGTGTATGTATATTTTCAAGCCATAAAAAGTGTAATACCATATATATCTAACCCCATTCATGGCATTCATAAGCTCCCTATTATCATTTTCATAAGAGTACATGGAAAATGGACCAACAATAATAGATTTATTCACATTGCGTTATGCTTAAAAATTTTAAATCGGTGACACGAGGGCCGTGTAGGTTCATAGCATGCATCTTCATATTTAAATGCATTATTACAACTCATTTACATCACAAAATGTTGCTCATAACTCAAGGAAACCGAAATGGAGCATGAATGGAACTCATTGAATTTCGGCCAGATTTGCTACTATTCTGTCCAAAACTTTGGAAAATCATAGGTAATTCTAGAAAAATAGAAATAATGTAATCTTGGTCATTTTGGAAAGCTTGGGATATCTACTTTATGATATAAATATTACAAGTCATGAAATCCGACACACCAAATGTTTGACATGCAAAATAGTCTGGAGGTCGGACTAGGTCTTGATGCTGTCACAGTTTACTGATATAAACTTCAAAAATGTCCAATTAATTCCACAAAATTCCAAATCTAGTGAATGATACCAATTTGGAAAGCTGGGGATGTTAGCTAAAGGAAAAAATAATTCTAGACCAGTTCAAACTCTCTCAGACCCTGAATTTCGATCAAACAGTGACTAAGGTCTGGTTAGATGCCTGACACTGGACTGAATCTTTGAAAAATCGTATCTCCCTTTCTAGACCTCCAAATGAAGTGCTTCTAGTTGGATCAAGTCATTGGGAATTTCTAGTTTCTTTGTATAAAATTTCGTGGCAATTGAACATCATTTGCCCTATGAGTGATAGAGTTTAATTTCAGACCAATGCTACAGTACCAAGGACCAAAATCAGAAAAAATCTCAACTTCAACAATTCGCCAAATATTCCATAGACCTCCAAAAATTACCAACTTTGGCTTCCTAAAAATATCTCAATAAAATCTAGATGCATGCCAAATTTCAGACCAAGAAGAGCTCATTTGGACAAAAAGTGATATATCCTCATGAAATGGTCATTTTTGCTTCCCATCAAGAGTCACTTTGCACCAAATGGCCTCTTCTTGAGTTTGGCACCCCTTGAGCAAGTTTCAAAGTACAAATATGACTTATAAAGACTGTTCAAGTGATCCCAAACCTCAAACATCTCATTTTGGTCTCTCAACATCCATTTGTGCATAATTACATCAAACCATCAAAGAGCCAATTTGTATAATTCCATTCCTTTTGGTGTCATATAAAGTCTACATCATGTTCATATATCATTTTACACTTATTCATGGTCTTACATCACAAAAAAATTACATGCATCATTACTTTGACATTCAACAACTACTTAAAGTACATAATACTTCAAAATAAAGATGTTCAATATCCTTGGCTTGCATCTCCTTAGCTTGGAATACCACCTTTTAAGTTATGCAAGCTCACTTTGCAATTTCCTTCCCCTCGTTGGTTTCGCAAGAGCACTTAGGTGGATTAAGGTTCTCTTGCCCTAGACATCACAAATAACACACAATCACATCCTTGAAGCAAGCCAAGACATTAAACTAAAGCTTATCACATACTTGGTTTCATAATGGACATATTGGTTCCATAAGTGACCTATTGAAGCAATTCATATCATTCAAGTGCTAGGTTCTATTCTCTTGTTATTTCTAGACTTCTTGGACTCATTTAAGGTCCTTGGAGCCATCACATATTCAATTGCACCATTGAAATACCAAGTTGCTTCATAAGGCACCATTATGAACACCATTGTCCCATATCCCAATCTATGGCTCCTAAATTTTTCTCAATGGTTTCTCCCATCTTCTAACATCATATAAAGTCCCAAACCAAGGCTAGAACAATTTAAAACATCCCCTAGCCTAATGGACCTAGCTTGGCCGAAATATGCACCATAAAGAAGGTTCATGGACTTTGTGATTTTTCCTTGATGGGAGAGTCACTTGGGAGGCTTTCTAATGGTCTTAGGAGCTCAAGGGAACATTCAAATACCCAAGGAAACATTAACACAAAATCAGATTTTACAAAACCCTAGAAAGCACTATACTTTTCTAACTTGTTTTCCTTTGGTTTTTACTTGAATTTCTTGCAATATTCCTAATCCTTGCACTCTTTTTCCTAGGTTTCTCTCTTGGTTCTGCCTAAAATCCAGCCCTTCCCATCCCATCCTATGGTGGCTAAAACATACAAGAAAAAGGGACAAACATGAAATTACCTTGTTTTTCCTTAGTTTCTTGGATGTTTCTTCCCTTGGTTGGCTTCTCTTCTCCAAACATGAAATTTCCCTCCTTGGTCTGACCTCAAAACAGAACCAAATCATTCAAAAAATTCATGGAAAGAAAGGAGGAAGAGAGGAGAACAAGATTGGAGGAAGATGGAGCAAGAAATTCTACGAAATTACCTAGTTTCTCCTTGGCTTTCTTCTTTTTCTCCTCCTTCTTGTGTGCCTAAGAGAGCTGAAGATTTTCTTTATTTTGGGTAGAAAGGGTCGTGCTTATTAAAGAGGAGAAGAAGGGAGAAAAGTGTGGAACTCTTTAGAACATTCAAGAAACCATAAATTTCAATTTTGCCCTTCCATAATGGTAACTTCATTTCGGCTTCGTTTTAGCTCCTTTTTTAGAACCATCTTTTCCATCATAAAATTTAGGTTCCCAATTTAATAAAATGCCTTTGGAATCACTCAATTTGGAGCTAAAACCTTACCGAATGAATCGGTCAAAGTTCAGGTCAACCGACGTTGAAAAATATACACCGGAGGGGCTTTACTAGTCCCGAGGCTTCCTATAGTTTTTGGGGCCTCTGAGAACCTTGGGCAACTCAAAAATTTCATCTAAAAAGCCCTCTTATATGGTTTTCCAAAAGTTATAGTTATTTACGAAAATGCCATCATGGTTCGTCAGTTTCCGTCGCAAATTATTTCTCCATCCTAACTCCTTTTTTCTTTCCTTTTGAGCCTAGAATTATCATTTTTAAGAATCTACAACTTAACCTAAATTTTTTCGGATATTATCTAGGTCATTTCAGAAGACTTACTTTTATATGACTTATTTCGTCGTTTTATGAAATTCACGTTCATTACAAAAAGTATACTATCATGATTTTATATGCCATGATTTTATGATGACATATTATGTATTTAAATGATGTTATAATGTTTGTTTGAGCTTGCTTGAATGTGGAGAGGCCAAGAACTCTTAACCATGGTGAGGATGAGCCAAAAACCCTTAAGATTGGTTGAGACAAAGCAAAGTGTCTCCTAAAAGCAAAGTGGAGTCCCAAGAGCATGGTTGAGTCCAAGAATCTCTTAAAGAATAGGTGAGGCAAGTCTAAAATCTATGAGGAAAAGGATGAAGCCAATCCATCCACTTGGCAAGCCTTTGGATGTCTTGTATGACTTATTTACATGCCAAGCTTACTTCTTGAATGTTCATGACATCTATTATATCCATGCATGCATTTTCAAGACTTGCTTTGCATATATTATGTGTGATTGAAAGGGAGATGAGCTATTGGAATTCTTTGAATCTCATTCCCTCCTTTCCAATGATTTAACATGCTAGGTGGACCAAGTGGACAAGGTAATAGAAGCCAACTACCTTGAAGAAGAGAGCTTGACAACATAATGCATGGTTTTTAGTTCTTTAAGGCCATATTCATGTTAAATGATATTACTCATGCTTGTAAATGGTCTATGACATTTGGAACATATGTAATTATGATAATATATGATGTAGAAATGAAAGAATGTGTTATGTGAATGATGGAATGTAAATTGAGTATATTATAGAAATGTAACTTCATAAATGGTATTATGGAATTATACATATGTGTGGATGAAATGGACAAAATGAGAGGCATGGAGTTTGGAACCATTTGGGTAGCTTACACAAGTCATAAATATGCTTTTAGACTTGCCCAAGAGGTATAAAACTGTAAGGAAAGCCATTTGGACAATTTGGTATCCTATATGGAGCCAAATTGACCAATTTAGAACTCTATATCACTTTTTGTCCAAATGAGCTCTTTTTAATCTAAGATTTGGGATGCCTTTAGAGCTTGTTGAAAGATTTTTGGGAAGCTAAAGAACACAATTTTTAAAGGTCTATAGAATATTTGATGAATTTTCAAAGTTGGAAAATTTTCTGGTTTTGGTCATATCATTGTTCATTCAGGTCTGAAAATGAAATCTATCACATAGGGCTCAAATGATGTCCACTTGCTACAAAATTTTATGCTGAGAAAATAGACATTTCTAGTGACTTGTGTCAACTAGAAGCACCTCATTTGGATGTCTAAAGAGGGATATATATATTTTTAAATATTCTATCTAGTATCCAAAATTACAGCCGATCTCTGTTACTGTTTGATTGGATTTTTGAGCTAGTCTGGAGTTATCATTTTCCTTTAGCTAACATCCATATCTTTCCATATTGGTATCATTTGTATGGATTGCAAATTTTTTGAATTAATTGGATATTTTTGAATTTTGCTGCAGAAATTTGTGATAGCACCAATAGGCAGTTTGACCTCTGGACTATTTTGAATGTCAAATGTCCTCTGTAATGGATGTTATGGTCTGCACATATTTATAGTATGAATTAGATATCTATAGATTTTCAAGATGGCCATTAATGCATGATTTCAATTTTTCTAGATTTATTTATGATTTTTCAAAGTTGTGATAGAAATGAGCCAAATTTTGTCTGAAAATGTGTATGTATATTTTAAGCTTTCCTTCGAGTTCCATGAGTTGGAAGCCACATTTCATCTTCCAAATGAGTTGTATTCATGTAATTAAATATGAGAATTTGTTGCGTGAGTTCACACGGTCCGCGTGACACCAAATGGAATTTTTCAACACGACGCAACGCAAAGAAATGTATTATTTTTATTCCCTTTTTCCTTACACTCTCATGGAATTGATAATGTGAAGCATATGAGTATCATTAGATGAGCAAGAAATTATGGTGTTATACCTTACCTTATTAAGATCCACCTAGATAAAGCCTGACTCATCAATTTGAAGGTCGTTCTTGTTGTTAACCACTTACAACTACATACTAGCACCTAAAACAAAATGTAGTCCAACTCCTATATGCTTTCAATTATCCTACAGTATGACATGTTTGCATAGCTATTGTTTTTGTCTTTAGCACTAAAAACATGCATGGATTGAGCTATAAGAGTTACATCATCGTGCACTTTTGTATACAATGTATAGCCATTAATGAGATAACTAGTGTAAGAGAGGACATGTAGGCTTGGACCTCTTGCTAACCATCTTAATTTTTTAAAGATTGTACCAGGATTCACATTTAACTTTAAGAAAATGTGATTTCTAAGCCAATCTATAAAAAGCCAATTATGTTCTTTTGATATCTAACTTTCATTCTTATTAGGGTTCAAGCTTTTAAGTATGTCATTGTGCTTCCACACATATGGCTCAACCTTATCAGAGTTGTGTAAAACATATAAGTGTACTTGCTTCCACTTAGCACTTGAGATGTTAACTATTTCATTTCCCATGATCGTTTCCCCAATAATTCTTCCCATATGTCGAGATACTAGAAGCCTAATATTATCGACATTGGATAGGAATTTGATACAAAATTCAATAGTTTCTTTGACTATGTATCATTGAACAATGTAACCCCCTGGTTAATTTTGATTTTTCACATACCTTTTTAATATCTTCATGTAACCCTCAATTGGATACATCTACCTCAAATAAGGTGGGCCACACATTTGTATCTCCTGAACCAAGTAAACAGTTAGGTAAACCATAATGTCAAAGAACAAAGGTAGGAAATACATCTCAACAAAGTGACCACAATTTGTTTTTACAATGCCGGTAATTTTGCAAGATCAATTATTTTGCTGCAAATGGACTTGAAGAAGAAGCATAGTTTAGTGATTGTCCTTTGCACCTTTTTGGGCAAAATAGAGCATAGAGCCACCAAAATCAAATTCTCTATCAGAACATAGCAATCATGAGACTTAAGACCCCTTTAACTTCAGATCTTTCATTGATACAAGCTTTCTAATATTTGAAGAATATCCCTCTAGAACCTTAACTCCATTAAGAAATTCATAAAAAGTAATTTTCCCTTTCTTAGATAGAGTATGAGCTGCTAGAGGTAAATAAATATGACATTGCTCCTTCACCAATGCCAATTCTCCTCTTATTCCTAAATTAACTAAGTCCAACCTCGCCTTAATGCCATCCTTGGTCTTTCTTGACACATGGAATAATGTACCAATTACATTATCACATACATTTTTCTTGATATGCATCACATCTAGGAAATCACTCACATACAAGGACTTTCAATATGGTTGTTCAAAGAAAATAGACCTTTTCTTCCACCTGCTTGTCCCAGGGTGTCTCGTAAAAATGTCAAAGTTGTTATATAAATCTTTTACCTTTTCATACAATTGCTTACTAGTCAACAGCAAAAGTGTACTACCTTCCTTTGTCATCCTATTTAAAGGTTTTTTCCACCACTGATAATGATGTCTTGAAGGAAAAAATCTACGATGCCTGAAGAAGATGTTCCTCATACAATATTCCAATCGCATGGAATGTGTGCCCTCCTTGCAAAGAGAGCATGCACAATGTACATTGTCACTATATCTTGACAAATTACCATATGCTGAAAAGTCATTAATTGTCTCAAATAGTATAGCTTGCAAGTTGAATCTTACCTTACTATACCTATCATATACCTTTACTCACGTCTCCTATATTAGCTTTAAATCTTCAATCAGAGGAGTTAAGTATACGTCTTTATCATTTTCAAGTTGCTTGGGCCCATAAATTAGCATAGACATCATCATAAACTTATGCTTTATGCATAGCCATGGAGGTAGGTTATAAATCACCAAAATCACTGGCCATGTACTGTGGGTACTACTTTGGACATTGTATGGGTTCATCCCATCAGTAGCTAATGCAAGGTGTAGGTTTCTATCTTCTGGATCGAAGTCATGGTACTTATGATCAATTCTTTTCCACTAAAGAGAATCTACAAGATTCATCTTGAATCGTTTCATCTACATGCCATGTGAAGTGCTTCATATCTTCTACATAACTATACACGCATCTAAATCTAGCTATGATGGGAAAATATCATACCACCTTCATCAACCTTGATTCTTTCTTCTTATATTGTGGGCCATTACACTTAGGACACTTATCTAATGGTGCATATTCATTTTAAAATAAAAATGCAATAATTGGGACAAGCATGTATTCTCTCATAGCTCATTTTAATAGAGCATAATATTTGTTTAGCCTCATTTGTTCGGCTAAGAAGCTTATTATCCTTTGGTAATATATCTTTCAAAAATGCAAGCAATTTTGTAAAGCTCTTATCACTTCATCTATTTCCCACTTTCAAGTTTTACAAATTCTACACCACTAATAATCTTGTGAATTTAGTACAGCTAGAATATAATGGCTTTTTTGCATTACTTTTCAACCTCTCAAACATTCTTGAAAATCCTCTTTAACTACATTTTCCATCTCCTCAAAACGGTTAGCCTTGTATGTACTTGTGTTGAAATCATTTGAGGCATAACTCCCACTATACTCTTACTTACTATGCTCATCCTTCATCTCACCATGCTTTATCTAATATGTATAACTTTGGTCAATCTCATTACACACTAAATGATCTTCCAATAAGTTGCACTAATTTACTTCACATGATTGCAATTTAAACAAGGGTATATAATTTTATTAGGGTCTTTTGCATACTCAACTACAAACCAAATAAACTCTTTCGCTCCATCCTTTTATTCCTTAGACAAATGATTAGTAGACATCCATTTTTGGTCCATACCTTTTCAATCTAATAAGAACCAATTTAAGAAAAATATGGTTAGTGACTCTTAATTTGCTTGAACTTCTACCTATTACTCTACTAAATATTGCCTTATTATGCTCTATTTAACTATTCTTCTGTTGCAATCTATATCTCAAAGAAAAATAAGTAGCATGAGACATAAAAATGAAAGTCTCCTAGGCCTTAAGCCCTCTCTTCAAAGTAAAACAAAACAATATTCTAGCAGTCTATAATCAAAGAACAATGACAATAAGTGTTATGAAACTTTTGCTTTACAATTTTAATGAAAAGAAGCTTTTGTTTTATAATTTTTTCAATAAAACTTGTTCTTTATAATTTTTTCATCATAAAAAAAAAAAAGAATTCTCTTACCATTTATTTAAAGCTTATGTGTATGATTTATATATGGATAAAGTTATTGGTAAAATCTTAAAGATGATAAATACCGATGATGGAAAAATGGTTAAACATGATCATAAGTTCAAGAAAATCTTAACTAAGATACTAGGAAGTATCATCCTACATCTAAGGGGTAATTCTATATCAATTTCTTAAAATTCAATTTTGCATGAGCCCTTGAGTTGTTCTTCTACATATAACTACTTAGCTTAAGTATATAAAATGTAAAAGAAATAAGTATAGCAATTTTTCTTTTCTTGTATGTAAATTATAACTTAGCTATTATATTTTGCACACTACTACATGATATGTCTTGTTATAATAGGACTAGATATCCTTTTTGCACCTTATGCATGTATGAGGATGGTGTAGCTATCAATTCACATCATTTTGCACATTTGTATGGAAACATTATGACCCACAAGCACACACAGTCATGGACAAATATATTTATGTGTGAAATTTAAATATCCAAGTTCTTCTTTTTTCTAATACCAATCAAATTAAATTGTAAAGAAACATCTTAATATGTCATTAAAAAAAAGAAATAATTCCACACAAAAAAGCATAGATGCAAAAATGGAGAAATGGAGGATGGGAACCTACAGTAACATAAAGGAAGATAACTAGCAATTAATTTGTTTAGAGAAAAGAATGCATTCATTAAAATAAATTAATTTAGCCAACAAATTTCAAAAATGGGATGAACTTACAGCTAAATGGAAGGGGAGATTTAGAGGCAGAGCAACACAAAAGGGGAGGCAGTTATAGGCCTTACAAGTTTGGAAAAGGAGGGAAGCCGATAGGCAATTTTAGACTATTTATAAGACAGTATACCTCAATCATAAGAACTAGAGGAATAAAGTAGCTAAACTAGAGGAAATCCCTTCTACATAGTTTAAGTTTTCTTGTGTTGAGAAGTAGCTGCTTCAGGTAGGAAGTCATCAAGACTAACTCACAAGAAGAGGATTGGAGTATGCTGATTACCCCCTAAACTATACAAGAGTGACCAAGTAGATTCGGTAGAGATTTTGAATAAGAGCTCATCGACAATAATGGCATTGTCTTCCAAGATAGCATAATCTACAAATGCTTAGACCAAGTGAAGTAAGTGACTAAACAGAGAACTAGGCATTGAAGAAAATGGATTAGGGGGTTAGAGGTTCTGTAAATAGAAGGCAAACTGTTATGAAGTGAAACAAGTTTTGGAATGAGGTTTAAAATGAACTTAATTAGCAACTTTAAAGAAACCACTAACTAAAAGGGACTTATAGTTAGCAGTTCTTAAGAACCACTAACTACAAGGGACTTATAGTTGGCATTTCTTAAGAATCACAAACTATATTCCCTAATTTTGTTGTTAATTTTTAGGAACTGCCAACTAGATTGAACTTATTGTTGGTGGTTGATGGTTGTGCAAAGTAACCTCAAATAAACTAGGTTATAAAAAATTGCAGTTAGTGATGTAACCTAAATCATTTCCCCTGGAGTTAGATTCTAATTACTTGTAAAAGAGTTCTTTAAGTGCACAAACTAAGTGAAGACATAAGAACAAATGGTAATTAGAGGTTTTTAATTTCTAAAACTTAATTAAATTGTAATAAATAACAAGAATTTAAAACTCTACTAAGTGGTGAAATCAACTAGCAATGCAAAGTAGCTAATCATGGACTCACTTCCTTGACTTCAACTATCATTACCCTCACTAAATTAACTTAAGACTTAGATTTAATCCCCTTATTTGGTGCATTCATTAAAGAAATTCTCAATTAACTAATTGAGATACAAGTACTTAACTAATTGGAATCTTGTAAACACAACACTATTAATTGACTAGTGCTTGCATGAAAGGATTAGAGTACACCTAAAATCAAGTGCATTCATTAAAGAAATTCTCAATTAACTAATTGAGATGCAAGTACTTAACTAATGGGAATCTTTTAGCCACAACACTATCAATTGACTAGTGCTTGAAAGGATTAGAATACACCTAAAATCGAGTTTAATTATTCTTTTAAGTTGCTAGAACTGGAATTTAAGAATCTAAACCACCACTTAAACTTTTAAAAGTCTCAACTAAACTAATTAAGAATAAATTTTAGCATCAATTACACAATAATCATTGCACAATTAAACTGAAAATTGCAAGTAAAGTAGGTGGAAATGCACAATAATTCAAGAACAATTCAACGAACACTTAAAATGCAATAATACATCTCCAATTCTTGAACAAAAGTTAAAGGATTTACCAATCCAAAATAGCTACTACAATCAAGTTTGTATTAATTAAACCTTAATTGAAGTAACAATAAGAAAATAGAAGAGGAAATGTAATAATTAGCCTATTCTTGATTGAAATTAAGAGCTCTAATCTTCATCAAGGAGTTGGCATCAAAGATTAGCCACCAAGATGAATTAAACTTTCATTGCTTGCAAGAAATGATAGAGAAAATTGAAAGGATGAAAGTCTATGACTATAAGCTTGAAGATGGAGAAGAATGAGATGAAATTGACGTTGTTCCTTTCTTTGTTTTAAACCTTTGTCCTGAACCTCCCCCTCCTCATCTCATTCCCCACATGAAAAAATTTCCACATCAACTCCTTCTGGACCTCCAAACCAAAGCCACACTCACATTTTTGCCCTTGTTCCCTAGCCTCCTTCTCTCCCATATGGTAATCACATTCTACTTTTTCACACTTCTTATGTGAATTAATTGGTCTTTTGAAATGTGTACAAATCAGAACTATGTATATGTATGTAAATGTATAATTAGTGGATTTGCTACGTGTCCATGCTTGTGTACATGACTTCCCTTGCGTGTATGCATGTAAGAGTAGAGATGATGTCATGGAAGTAGAGTGCTATGATATTCATTCTTACATGAAACCGTGACCTAGACTCCCTCATGCGTGAAATCCTGTGTATGAATTAGTGCATGAATGAATATAGACATATGAGAATGGATGAAGTGCCATGATAAGTGAGTGAATAAAAGCTCTCTCCCATGCCTCCTAGACTCTTAAGCCCATACCTCCTAGTAGGACTCGAGAGAGTGTGTGCATGGAAAGTGTGTGGCTAGACATGTGTGCATTAGTGGAATTTAATGCATGCTTCTCCTTTCTATTATATTGGGCCCTTAACCCATGATCCTTTCTCTATCCATGTGCTTCTTGTGTATATGTTCATTCCTCTAGCCACTTGAAACCTTCTGCCCTAAGACTCCACATCTAGCTATGAGGTGTGTGTACATGTAACTTGATAGCTCATGCTGTCTATGTAGCACCATATTTAACTAGCCTTCCTTATCTATATTCTAGCTTCCTTCCATTAATCTCATAAGGTTTCTAAGAAAATAATATTAAAATATTCAATTATTTTTAGATTATGTCATGGGTAAAATTTTCATTTCATGTCCTTTGGACTATATAAACTCATCTATTTCATTCTCCTATTTAATTGCATACATACAACTCAAAACCATCTCAAAATGTGGCCCACAACTCGAGCTCATAGCATATATACACAAAATAATGAAAGGTTGCCTTGGGTTCATGTGCTAGGTTTCTATTATGAACTTTGAAAAATCATAACTAATTTTAGAAAAATTAAAATTAAACACACTATATCATTCTTGAAAGCTACAGATGTCTATTTTATGTTAAAGATAAGTTCTGACTAATGCAGTAGCCCTAAGCCATTAGAAATTGATATAACAACACCTAAATTCATCTAGCACTATTGGTACTATCACAGAACTTCAAAACTTTATATATCTTTGCTCAAACATCCAATTGGGGTGACCTTAATGGCTATAGAAATCTTATCATATCTAATTTATCATGTAAAATTTTATGAGCATTGAATGCCATTTGACCCTCGAATGACACAGGAGAAGAAACTGACTATATAAATAGTAACTATACTAGAACAACTTAAATTTGGCAAATTTGAAAATTCATAATTAATTCCATAGATCTCCAAATAATCTATTCTTTATCTTTCCAAAAATCTTTGGATAAGATCTATATGCATACCAAATTTTATGAGAAAATATATTCATTTGGTCAGATTGTGCTATAAGGTTGCAAGATGGCCCTTTTGCACTTCTTAATGGTCATAAAGGGTCTAAATTTGCTTCTAAGGCTTTCATGGCCACTTGAGTACGTGAAAAAGCATCAAAATGATCTATTAAACATGTCTCAAAGGCCTATAAACCTAAAACTCACAAACTCACTCTCTCACCCCAAGATACACACAAGAACATACCAACCTCATCTTACCATTCAATGTTAAAATCATGTAATATCATTCATATAACTCTATTTCTCATACAATATATCCATACATTTACTAGTATTTATGTAATGCCATAATTTTGTAGTTTCCTTATGTTATTTCTAAGTCTCATGTCATGTATTTCTCAACAACACAAGGAAATGACATATAGAAATTGAATATTTTTGCGTTACGTAAGGGATGAAAATTTCATTCAATGTTTTGTAGACCATATGAACTCATGTATCACATCCTCATATTTAATTACATAGATTCAACTCAATTCTATCACCAAAAGTGGCCTAGAACTCATGTAAGGCAAGAGACACACAAAATTCCATAAAGTAGCCTCAGCTAGAATTTCATACTTTCTGTCATAAATTTTGAAAAATCATAACTAATTCTAGAAAAATCAAAATCATACATTATTTATCATTCTGAAAAGCTACATATTTCTACTTTATGCTAAAAATAATTTCAAGTCATGAACATAGCATCTGCACTATGTTTGTCATTAAAAAATGTACAGAGGTCCTACTAGCTACTGGTACTAATACAGATTTCTACTATAAATTTTAAAAATATCCAATTAATTTCAAAAAAATACAATCCTTGCAAATGATATGAATCTAGAAAGATATGGATGCTAGCTAGAGGGAAAAAATAACTTTAGACTAGTCTAGGCATGTCCAAGCTTCAAAAACTAATCAAATAGTAACATGGGTCTGGTTGGATACCTGATACTGGATAGAAACTTCAAAAATTTATATCTCCATTTCTAGACATTCAAATGAGGTGCTTCTAATTGGAAAAAGTGATTGGAATGGTCTAGTTTCACCCTGTAATATTTTGTGGCAATTGAACATCATTTGCCCCATGTGTGATAGAGTTTCATTTTAAACCAAAATGAACAATACACTGAACCAAAACCAGAAAATTTTTCAATTTTGAAAATTTATCAAATATTCCATAGACCTCCAAAAATTCTGCACTTTAGCTTCCCAAAAGGCTCTCAACATGGCCTAGATGCATGCCAAATTGCAAATCAAGAAAAGCTCATTTGGACAAAAAGAGGTATAAGTTACCAATATGGTCAATTTTGCTCCACGTGAGATACTAAATGTGTCCAAATGGCCTTCTTTAATGTTTAGCACCTCTTGTGCAAGATTAAAAGCATGTATATAACTTGTATGAACTGTCCAAGTAGTTCCAAATTTCATGCATCTCAACTTGGCCATTCCACTTCCATTAATACACTAACATACCAAGCCATCAAGAAGTTAAAATTCCTATTTCTATTGATTTCATGCCACATATAGTTTATACAAGAGTTATACATCATTTTACATTCATACATGAGCTTACATCTCAAAGTATATATATATAAAGCCACTTTGCCATTCATATGGCCATAAATAAGTAAAATCTAGACACTTTCTTGTCATATTCTCAACTTCCAAGTTGTTGGCTCCCATTACCTTGTCCACTTGATCCACCTAGCACATTAGAACATTCGAGAGGAGGAAATGAGATTCAAAGAATTTCAATAGCCCATCTCCTTTTCAATCACACATAAAGTATGCAAACCAAGTTTTACAAATGCATGCACGAGCATATTGACATGTGCAATCATTCAAGAGACATCTTTAACATTTGAACAAGTCATACATAGCATACATAGGCTTGCCAAGTAAGTGGATTTGCTTCATCTATTCACTTGTAGATTTTGGACTTGCCTCACCTATTTCCTGAAGAGGTTTTTAGCTCAACCTTACTTTTGGGAGTCAACTTCACTCTTGGGAGACTCTTTACTTTGTCTCAACTAATTTCAAGGGTTCTTGGCTCATCCTTACCATGACTAGAGAGTTCTTGGCTTCTTCACACTCAAGCAAACCCAAACACACATATTAGACATCATTTAAACATATAATGTAACATCATGGCACCATAGAATAAAATTTTATACTAGAATATTTTTCATAACTTAAAACACACATACACATATTCAAAGACAATGAAAGCACACATTTATCCATGAGAGAAGGTGGAGATAGCTACCTTGGTTGCAATCACACCCTTTTCTTCTTGAATTTTACTCTCCTTTCCTTAGCCTCACACATACAAAGATGTGGGATTAGTTTCTCTTGGCCTAAATACAATTTATGGAAGCCATTTAGGTTCATGAAGTTAATTCTAAAGCCACATATCTTCTTTAAATACTAACTTGGTCTATTAACCCCTTTATGGTTCCAAAAATGTAGCTAATGAAGCAACACCCATCAAATGAGTGTTAGGCTTCATTCTTTCCTTTCATATATGATTCTTGACTCCTTTTAAGCCTCTTGGAGTTATCACACAATTAAAACAAAGAGCCTAACTACATGTTGCTGCTTTAAGTCATATTATGGAACCTAAGACACCAATTCATTCTCTAGGCCTCCTAAATTTTTCCTAAGGTTTCCCTTAATTTTCATTCATCATATATGACTCAAAAATGGGCTTGAAAAAAATTTAAAACTCTCCTTAAGTGTCGCATCCCTTTTAGGTTGAGACTGTGTAGCATTTGGCCTCCATCGATCTTTGCTTTGTTTTCTTGATGGAGGATGCATATGGGGAGACTTCTAGGGCCTTTAGAAATTCATTTAAACATTCATTTAGGCCTAGGAATAATTACATCAAATCAGATTTTCAAGGGAACCTATGAAACCCTAGGTTTGCCACCTTGAAAATCAATGACCTTTTTCTTGAATTTCATTGCATATTCTTACACTCTTCCCTTAAATTCATAGAATTCACCCTTGGTTCTGTCCAAAATTCAAGCCCTCTTGTAGCTACATATATGGGGCAAAATAGGGAGAAGAAGGGGGAAGGAATAGCTACCATAAAATGAAGATTTTACCTTTTTTCTATGGCTTTTCTTGCTTGTTTCTCACTTTCCTTGGCCTTTTCTCTTCAAATCCAAAATTTTCCCTCCATTATTCCTTTAAAATAGATCCATAAACTTCAATAAAAACATAGGAAAGAAAGCTTAAAAGGGGAGGAACAAGTTTGGAAGAAGAAGGAGCATGAAAATTCATGAAATTCCTTACCTTTTTCTTGTTTTTTCTCCCCCTTTCTTCTCCTACATGGTGTGCCTAAGAAAGCCGGTGTTTTCTCTGGTTTTTGGGCAGAATAGGTCATGCAAATGAAGGGGGAGAAGAAACAAGAAACTTAAAAAGTGTTTAAGAAGTTTCCATTTTCTTAAAAATTCTAATTTTGCCCTTCATTCTTGGCATTTTCGTTTCTAACTCGTTTTAGCTCCTTTTTTAGAACCATCTTTTCCATTATGAAGTGTAGGTTCTCAATTTAGTAAAATACCTTTGGAATTATTCAAATTGGAGCTAAAACCTTCCCTAATAGATTTGTCAAAATTTGAGTTCACTAATGTTCAAAAATGTCCACTGGAGGGGTTTTAACTATCCCAGGGCTTTCTATAGTTTTCAAGGCCTCTCAAAACCGAAGAACTCAAAACTTTCATTTAAAAAACCCTCTTATGAGAATTCCAAAATTTGTTCAAAATGACAAAAATGCCTTTACATTTCGTCAACTTTTTGTCATAATTCGTTTCTTCATTCTAGCTCTATTTTTCTTTCCGTTTAAGCCTGAGATTCTCATTTTTAAGAGTCTAGAATACTTTCCAAATTTTTTGAGACCTTAACTAAGTTATTTCAAAGGACTTCCTTTTGTATCTGGTGAATTTTATACATTTACGAAGAAATTGTACATTATGTTTCTCGCATTTTTAGAGAATTGCATATTACAATTTGTGAGCTCATATATCATATACAATATTGGATTACATCTTATGCCATTCATATGGCTACAAAATGGGCAATTTACACAATTTTATATCAATCTCTTTCCTTTATGTTTGGTGGCTCCTATTCCTTTGACTCACTTAGTCCACTTAGACATGTTAAACAACAGGGAGGAAGGAATGAGATTTTAGGAATCCCAATACATAGGCTTGCCAAGTAAATGGGTTAGCCTTACTCATTCTCTTTGGGACTTTAGACTTGCCTCATCCATTTTTTTAAGGGGCCTTTGACTAAGCCTCACTCTTTAGAGACTTTTGACTTTGTCTTGCCCATTCTTAAGGGCTTTTGGCTCATCCTCACCCTAGTTAAGGGACTTTTGGCTCATTTTCATTCTAACTAAGAGACTTTTGGCTTCACCACACTTAACCAAACCAAACATATTCGTAAAACATCAATTAAGTGCATAATAAAGCAACATGGTACCATGGCATATAGATACATGGTAAAACATCTTTCATGGCTTAAAACATGTACACATACATTTAAAGACAAGATAAACATCCACTCATGTATAAAGGAAAGAAGAGATAGCTATCTTGAAGCAAGAGTTCAACACTTTTTCCTTAGATATTCCTCCCCCTTTTCACCCACACACTTGCAATCAAATGGGGCTTGGTTCTCTTGGCCTAAACACATTAAATAGGACATAATTATATCACAGAAGTAAGCTCTAGCATCACCCACTTACTATGGAAGCTTGCTTTATTTTATGGTAGCATAATGGTGTCATATAAGACCTAATGAAGCAAGCGCTAAAATTCAAGGTCTTGGATCCATTTGCTCCTTCCATCAAAGTCTCTTGACCCCGTTTAAGCCTTTTGGAGTCATCACAATTTCATTACCAAGAGCTTAGATCTAAGTTGCTTCTTTAAGCCTTATCATGGAGCATATACTTCGACCACACAACCTAAGGCTTCTAAAATTTTTCCAAGCCTTTCTTTGATATTCTCTTATCATGTTTAGTCCCTTTCTACCCTTAGCAAAATTTTAAAACTCTCACTAGGCATAAAACCAAGCTTGGCCAAGACATATGCTAGGTTTTAGACCCATAGAGTGTGACGACCCTAATTTCTAATAATCATAATTAAGGTTAAACACGCGATTAATCATTATAGGCCATAAAAATGTGGATAAATTTAAACCTTAATATGATTAGAGCCATCAATCATACGATTACATACACTTATGTTCATAAGAGAATTAAACATCCATTTTATAGGCCTTGGGTTCTATTACTCATCAATTATAACTCATTCTAATGACTCTTGATCATCCCTTGTGATTAACATATAGAAAACCAAGGTTTTCTAGTCAATATAAGTATTTCAGCATGTTAGCCGCTGCCAAATTACCCTTAGCCGTGGCCAATTCCTTTCTGTTTTACCCCTTTCTTCATCACTAATTTCACCGCGGCAAGTTGGACCTTCGCCGCAGCCAACCTACATGGTGCCGCGGCGAAGAAGCCTCTTGGAACTTCCTCGCTCGTCTCCCGATATTGGCTGCGGCAAATTACTCCTTCCGCCGCGGCCAATTCCTCTCTGGAATGCCTGGGACATTTTCCTAAAAGTTCACCGCGGACAATTCCATAATTCGCCGTGGCGAATTTCTCTCTGGATGACTTCCAGTTTGACCTCTCACATTTCGCCGCGGTGAATTCCTCTCTGGCACTCTCCCTGGGCAACTTCACCTTTATTGGCCGCGACCAACTCCATTTTAGCTGCGGCGAATTTCCTTCTAATCCTACACTCCGAAAATCTGGACTTATACTCTCCTTTCTCCCTAAAATCTCACCCTAGGGCCCCTCTACCTTAATTGTAGGGCTCAAAATAGTTTTCGTTAGCCTAATTTATCTGGCTCATCTATCCTCTCTAACTCAAGATTCAAGGGTCAATTTCTTTTCTCTAATTGTTCTATATCAGCAAATCCAAGGAAATAACAACAACACAATTCATGTACCATAAACATTTAACATTAGATACACTATCCATTAGAGGTTCCATGCATCAACAATTCATATCAATATCTCAAGGTTACATTCCCAAATGGTAAATCATATCATAAGTTTGATAAGGTTTACAACAAATATCACAAATCCATACATCAAATACCAATCTAAAGTAGGGCCTACTCCTTAATAGATACACATTATATTATCATAATACAGACTCCTACACTTGGCAATACAGATACATAATGATGCTATACAAGACTTAATAAAAATTAGTATCTATCCTATTCTACTCAGACCAAATGTAGCTCCCCCACACTAGGCCTCAACTCATGGATGTTCATCTACTTGCTTGCCCTTATCCTTACCCGAAGAACCTTCACCTAAAATTGAAATCCCATAAAACGGGGTGAGATATAAATCTCAGTAACCAAGTCAATTCCATCATATAATCCAGTTTAATTAACATATATGCGTGAATCAAAATCAACATCAGAATCATATCAGTCATCTCAGCAAATGAAACAATTAGGCTATCATGATTACTATCCCATACTAGCAATCATATTTTTACATGTTAAAGGCCATTAACACCAGGAGAGGCCCGTCCATGGCACCTACCCCCCATTGAGCACAACCAGGGCTCAGTGCATATGGGGTTTGATCATAACCCGGTGCCCGATCGAAGCACATACACGGATGGCAGCCGCACCACAGCTCCACCATAGACTCACAAGGTCCAATCATCATACAATAGATAGCCAACCAATTCATTCAGCATTTCAAATCATTCATATACAGCAAATATGGAATTAAAATAGATACATGTATGGAATTAATATAAACCCCGGTTACCTCACTTGTAGACAGATTTGCAACAGCCACCAATGGTACAAAGTCTCCCTATAATCATAGCATCAAATAATTACTACTCTAATTCATTATTAACAGTTACAACAAGTGCCCAAGAAATTTAAATGCTTCTAACTACCTAAAGGACACTTACCCAGCTACCACAAATACTAAATTTCGGATTTAAGTGTCCTCCTTCAGAAATCTCAATATTCCACCCAAAATCCTAAGCAAATTTGTACAAAATTACTACCCATAATATAATTCAGCTATGGGGGTCTCAAACCAACAAAGAAAGTATCAAAATGAGGGGTTTAAACTCACCTAATACCAACCTCAACCTCAACCTACGAATTTCACCAAGAAAATCCCCAAACACTCACATTTTAGATTTTGGGTATGATGAAAATACTCCAAATGAAAAACTAATCAGACCAAATTAAAGAGAAAGATGAGGGGATTAAATTGTATAACTATTACCTTTGCTAAATCTTGCTCTAAGTGTGTGAAAATGAAGAATTCTTACCTCCAACCCTAGCCTCCTTCTCCACCTCCGAATTTTGCCTCTTGTGTTTCAGCAAATGAGAAAGTGGCTGAAGCATTAGGGTTTTAGGTGGGTTTAAGTTGGGTCAAAGATGGGTTATGGATTGCTCCAAGGTCCAAGTTCAAATGGGCTTCAGACTTTAACTTATTGGGCCAGTTTTGAAGTGTTGGGCTACAGAATTTCTTTAGGCCAGTTCTTATACATTGGGTTGCTGAAGTTTAATTGGGTTTGGACCAAGTTTGAAGGGTTCAAGGGTTTGGGTCTGCACCTAATTCATTGGGCCTCCATTAGCCTCTTATTATGATTCATTAATTTGGGCCTAAATGTAATTTCTATTCTAAATAATTCTCAAACCCATATTAATAATTTATCTCTGTAGAATACCTATTCACTAACTTGCCCAAACATTCCTCTATTAATTATCTTTAATTAATCTTAATCCATGATTAACACCTTAATAAATTTCAGGGTGTTACATAGAGCTGGCTTTGTTTTCTTGAAGGAAATGACATGTGAGGCTTTCTATGCATCTTAAGAACCCATATACACTCATAAACAATTAGAAATATCACTAGAAAGCTTCATACATACTAAGGTGCAAAGGAAACCTTAGGCTTTTAAGGCCTTTAAGAACCCTGGAAAACTCATTTTTCCCATTTAAAATCCCTCCTTTAAGTTTTCCAAAATGTACCCAAAATTATGAAAATGCCACTATATTTTCATTGAATTTTGTCTAGTTATTATGGCTTCGTTTTCATGGCATCTTTGGCTTTAGATTCCTAATATTTAATGTCTAGATTATTACCCTAATTTTATTGGACCTCAAATCATTCTATTTGAGGGACTTCCTTTTGTATCCAATGAATTACATATGTTTATAGAGAAATCGAGAATTACATTTCTCATGTTTATGGAGGTACCGAATGTTACAGTCTACGTGGAGTGTTGACCTCATGAGTGTGGTTTGTGTGGGTTATATGAGTTTTGATGCTTTACCCATGCCTCAATGTGAGAGTGAGTGAATTGTGTAAGTGTGTATCTAACCTAGAGAGAGAGAGATAGAGCCCATGACATGAATGGAATGCCATGGAAATAAGTGTGAATGCATAAAAGTAGAGTGTGTGTCAATTCCTGAGAGTCTCATGCCTTTTTCCATATGTAAATGTTGGAGTGCTACGTGGATCTACTCCTTCAATTCGTGGGCTGTGGTGAATGGAACCTGTGCATGTGTGTGTGAAATTGCTATATGGAAAAACCCATGCCTCCCATTCATGTATCCACATGAAGACCAATCCGTGAGTGCATGTGAATGCTCTTTCTTTCTCATTCATTCTTCCATGCATGAATGTGCTCCCTTTCATGAAATTCCCCAAGTCAAAAATAAAATAAAATCAATGGTCTATGAAATAAAATTGTCATCTAGGAAATAAAATCATTAAAATGTCCAATCTATGGAATATAATTCCAAAAAATTAAATTCCACTTCCTAATCCAAATAATATCTAATAAAGCTTAAAGTATAATCAAATCATTAATAAAAGGTCTATAATTAATGGGTAAAATATGGAAAATATATAAATTATCAAGTTCTCCCATACTTGGACTTTTACACTTTGGGAAAAATAAAGGCCATAGAATAAAAGAGAGAGAGCAAAAATTCCAAAAAAATGAGCAAGAAAACAAGGTACAAGCCATAAGGATGAAAGATCACCAATCGCATCAACACATAGGCTATCCAATTCATATCACCCATTTTGATTCAACTAGCACCATGATAAAGAGATTGGCAAGCATGTAATGTAATAATGAATTCCCTCACTAGTCATAGTATTTGCTATCTACTCTTGGTGTTTGAAGGTTAAGTGTCTACAGTCATCATCCAACTTACTAAACTCCCATTCCATGATCTTGACAATGATCTAGGCTCTCTACCACTCAAAAAGTCAAGCATAAACATAGATCACAATGGCTTTTATTAGGTTGTAGTGTGGGTCTAGGGTATAAACAAGAGTTAATGAAAAGAATAAGGAATCAAAAATCAAAATGAACATCCCAAGGAACCAAGAGCCATAAAGATAAAAGATAGAATAGGAAACCATTCATAATTTACTAAAAAAGGCCTTATTACCACAATGTAAAGAGCAAATGCAAATGATCATAGAACAAAGAAAACTCTCTCTATCTTTGTATATTTCTCTTTTATATATATATATATATATATATATATATATATATATTTCCCTTTGTTTTCTTTCTTTTTTTTTCTCAACTTTTTTTATATTATTAATTTTTTTTTACTTCTCTTTTTTGTTAATTCTTTTTTTTTTCAATCTCATCATTTTTTCTTTATACAATAAAACAAGACAAGATTAAAATCAATGGCCAAAAAAGCAATAGTATGCATGATCAACCAATCTAAGAATTAAAATGTGAGGCTCCCAATCCCCTAGAACATCCTAAAATAAGGTGGATATTTATTTACATTTTCTTATGGGTTATGGGGTAAGAAAGAAACATAACATGGTTTAATGGGGCGAAACAATGGATATAACATATTTAAGGTTGGCTTTTTGGCTCTAAGAAAAATGAGAAATAAATGCCTTGATCTATGTAAGGCACATGAACACAAAATGTGGCCTCAAGCAAGATAAGAGCTAAGTTCTAAATTGGATGAAAGGTAAGTGGTACACTCATGAAATAAAGTGTTATAACAATAGCTCAAAGTCCTTACTAGGTTCATATCAACATTATCACATTATAATCAAGCTAAGCAATTTACCACTTAACTAGAATCATCAAGCAGGTTCATATCATCTTCAAGCCTAAGTATTTTAGTATCATGGTATTACTTCAATGCAAACAACTTGTACAAAACAAAATTTTTTCTTTTCTTTTCTTTTCTTTTTCAAAACGCACAAACAATATAAAACAAAACTTCACACAAAAGCTGAAAATCAACTAACATAATAAACAAAACCAAAAAAATTTGTTTGAATGCTCCCCCCTCCCACACTTAAACATTGCATTGTCCTCAATGCTAACACAAGATCTAACTAAAAGAAAGACAACATAATATAAAAGGTGAAAAAGAAAGTATACAACTGGCTAGTCAAGGTGGGTCTTGAAGTTAAAGCTTCTCCTTGTTCTATCTCAAAAGCTCCTTATGACAGTGCTTGAGCCAATGTCTATTGACTTTGAATTTAGCTCTAGTCTGCTCATCCACAAGCTCAACTACACCAAAAGGGAAAACATTAGAGATTACATATGGACCTTCTCATCTAGAATGCAATTTACTAGGCATGAATTTCAATATAGACTTAAAAAGGAAAAAATTTTCACCAATTTTGAAGTCCTTCCTAGATATCATTCTATCATGAAATGGCTTGGTTTTCTCTTTATAAATTTGAAAGTTCCCATAAGCATCCATTCTAATTTCTTTAAGTTCCTACAACGTATACTTTTTTCAACATTGGTCTTCTTTAACTCTATGTTACATTACTTAACTACCCAAAAAGCTCAATGCTCTATCTCAACTGGCAAGTTACAAGCCTTGCCAAAAATAATTCGATAAGGAGAAATCCCAATCGGAGTCTTAAAAGCAGTCCTATAGGCCCAAAATGCATCATCTAAATGTTTACTCTATTCCTTTCAATTAGCTTGAACTATCTTTTCCAAAATAAGCTTGATATCCCTATTAGACACCTCCACTTGGGCACTAGACTGTGGGTGGTAGGGTGTTGTAAATTGGTGTTAGGCTCCATCCCTGCCATGTAAGCCTTGGAAGCGTCTATTACAGAAATGGCTTCCCTAGTCAATGATGATAGCTCTAGGTATTCCAAACTTGTAGAAGATATAAGTCTTAACAAAAGAGATAACTACACTAATAATCCATAGCCAGCAAAATATAAAAATAGCCAAAAGATATAAGGAATGGGCATATGAAATTAATGTCCCACACATCAAAAACCTCACAAAATAGAATAAGGTGATGTGGCATCTCATTGCTACAACTTATAGTACCAGTATGTTAACATCTATTGCTTATAAAACTAATATGCATCTTTAATAATGTAGGCCAAAATAATCCAGAATTTGAAACCTTCTTAAGAGTCTTTTGTGAATCAAAATGACCATCACATGCCAAAATATGATAAAAATGCAAAACAAATGAAATCTCATGATTAGGGATGCATCTCCTAATAACTTGGTCACAACCAAACCACCAGAAGTAAGGATCATCCTAAATATAGTGTTTGCCCTCACTTTTAAACTTATCTAGTTAATGCTTATTAAGATGGAAAGGCAATACACATGTAACCAGATAGTTAACTATATTAGCATACCATGGCTTAGAAATAACTATAACATATAAACCATCATTAAGAAAAGCATAAAAAATAGGGAAAGAAGTTACCACCAATGCCTCAATCCTACTTAAATGTTCAGCAACTAGATTCTTTGCACCACTTTTATCTTTAATCTCAATGTCAAATTCCTACAATAAAAGCATCCAGTGGATTAAGCGTGGCTTTGAATTTGGCTTTTTCATCAAGTATTTGAGTGTTGCATGGTTAAAAATAATAACTTTAGTATCCAACAAATATGATCTAAATTTCTTTAAAGCAAATATAATAACAAGAAACTATTTCTCAATGGTAGTATAATGGGTTTGTGCAAAATCCAAGTTCTTTGAAGCATATGCTATCAAATGAGACTTCTTTTCCATTTTCAATCCTAAAACTATTCCAAGTGTATAATTGGAAGCATCACAGTAGAGCTAAAACGGAAGGCTCTAGTTAGGTGCTTGAATGATCAGGGGTGTAGTTAATTTCTCTTTAATCTTATCCCAAGCCAACCTACAATCATTATTAAAAGAAAAATCAACAACCTTATGATGAAGTCTAGATAAAAGCAATGCAATTTTACTAAAATGCTGAATAAAACATCCATGGAACCCTACATGCCCTAGAAATGACCTAACTTCTTTCACAGATGTAGGCTAATGAAGGGAAGAAATAATGTTTATTTTAGCTTTATCGACTCTATGCCTTTTTAGGACACAATGTAACCTAATACTATACCCTTGTGAACCATAAACTAGATTTTTCAAAGTTAAGCACTCAGTTCTTAGCAATGCATCTCTTTAGAATTCTATCCAAACTATGCAAAAAATCATCAAATGAATGGCCATATACTATAAAATCATGCATAAACACTTCTATGCATTTTTCAATAAAATCACTAAAGATGAACATCATGCATCTTTGAAAAGTCCATATGCATTACAAAGACCAAATGGCATGTGCCTATATGCAAAAGTGCCAAAGGGACAAGTAAATGTAGTTTTCTCTTAATCTTCTGGAGCAATGAAAATTTGAAAGTAACCAAAAGGACCATCCAAAAAGTAGTAGTGAGATTTACCAACAAGTCTTTTAAGTATTTGATCAATAAAATGGAGGGGATAATGATCTTTCCTAATCACAACATTTAGGCATCTATAATCAATGCACACACAACATCCATTTTGAACCTTAATAGGAATCATTTCACCTTTATCATTTCTCATTGTAATTATGCCAATTTTCTTAGGCACTCTCTGAATAGGAATCACTCACTCACTATCAAATATAGGATAGATTATACCTATGAACAGTAGCTTAGATACCTCCTTCTTTACGACATCTAAAATCAGTGGGTTGAGGCGTCTTTGAGTTGGTGAACTAGCTTAGCTCCATCATGAAGAAAAATCTTGTGCATGCACATCTTTGGGCTAATAACAAGTATATCAACTAAGGTCCAACCAATAACTTGTCTACGCCTTCTAAGAACTTTTAGAAGCTTCTCTTCCTACTCCAAGACAATGTCACTAGCCACAATCATTGGAAGCTTCTCATATTTCCCCAAATAGGTATAGTTGAGATTGTTTGGCAGCAATTTAAGTTCTAAGGTAGGAGCTTGCTCAATGGAGGGTTTGAGTGGCTTGATCTTAATCTTTTCTATGCCAAATACCTGTTCAGACAACTCATAGATAGAAGAAACAACTTTCCCATTTTTGGGAACATTAGTAGTATGAATATCAACAAAAAAAATAGTAGTAACATCAATATTACTACTAGATAAGCTAGTTATACAACATCCAATACCACTATTAATAGGCAAGTTAAGAGTGGACATAGATGAACTAGCACAATCAATGTATCTAGAAGAAACATTAACATGTATATCATCAAGAGACACTATAAATCTAGTAGTATCAAAGCAATAAAAACAACAGCAACATGCACATCATTCCTAGAACTAGAGAAGTAATCTAGCCTAGTATAATCATCCAAATTAGTCACATGTTGACTAACATTAGAATCATCACAAATAGAAGAAATCACAGAGTCATAATGATCAAAATATGCAAAGAACTCACTACTCTCAATGAAAAGACTAATATGGGTACGTCTATCACATATAGTGGATCCAGCACATGCACAATCAAGAGAATTATCCAAGTTAGCTATGTCACACAGTTTAGACAACATACTATCCCTAAAATTAAAAGATGCATCATCTATAAGAATGTCAATCAAACTAACACCACACACAAAACCATCATCAACAGGATGTTTCATAGCATCAAAAATGTTAAAATGCACTACATTTTCTACAAATTCCATAGATAAGATATCCTCATGCACATTGATTATAGCTCTAGCAATTTTCAAAAAAGGTTTACCTAAGATCAAAGGAACATTCCTACTAGTCCTATATTTATCATCTTCTATGTTAAAGATATAAAAACCTGCATGAAAAATTAAATCCTTTACCTTTACCAATACATCTTCAAGAACTCCTGAAGGATGCACCAAGCTTTGGTTGCCTAACTATACCACAATTCTAGTGGGTCTCAAATCTCTAATCCTCAAAGCTAAGAACACACTCTTAGGCATCACATTGATTATAGCTCTTAAATCTAGTAAAACATCAAGGAACTCTAAGTTTCCAATGGTATAAGGGTTAGAAGTAGTCTAGATCCTTGTATTTTTTAGGTAGTGGGGGTTAAATCAAAGTAGATATGCTCTTCCCAAAGTTAACTCGCTTATGTCTTCTTAATTACCTCTTGATTGTACACATCTCCTTTAAGAACTTTGCACACTTTAAGACTCTTTTGATCAAGTATGGGAGTGGTACATTGATCTCCACTTTCTTGAATGTTTCTAGGATTTCTTTCTCCTCTTATTCTTCCTTAAGCTTCTTGGTTTAAGTTACCCTATTAGGAAAGGGAAAGGGTCTCTTCAACTCCTCCTCTTCTTCTTTGGTATTCTCTGGTGCAACATGTGTTTTTTCTAGTACCGACTTATCCAATTCTGAAAATTTGAAAGATCCCATAACTTCTTTCCCACTTCTCAGTGTAATAGCACAAACACCACTTCCTTTAAGATGGCTTTTTACCTCATTAAGAGAGGTAGCCAACTAACTGATCATATTTTTCATATTCTTGTTCTAAGTTTACATCCTATTTTTTATGTTCTAAATATCCTACCTGTGTCTAATCTCACTCTATTCTATCTTACCCAAGAGTTGTTTCATTACAAGTTCTATGATGTTATCCTTTCTAGGCTCTTCTTGGATAGGAATTGATTATTTCATAGGTAAAAGAACTTGAGCACTTGGTCCTGTAGCAAATTTCTATTATAGATGGCCTCCATATTTCAAGTTGTGATAATCCCTCCACCCAGGATTATAGGTAGTAGAATATGGGTCATATCTTTGTTACCCTTACTGCATAGGTCTACTAGGAAAGATGATAGAACAAGACCCAGTTTGATCATGTAACTATGGACACTGATCTATAAAGTGTGTAGCCAAACAACATATACCACACAATAGTTCTACTAAAGCAATAGAAGTATAGGTAACCTGTGGAAAATAACACTGAGGATAAGTGTAGGTCTAAGGAGTATAAGATTAAGACCTATAAGACTATGGAATAACAGGAGAAGTCTAAGGTTTTTGTTAAGCTAAAGCAATCTAATGGACCATAGAAGATAACTCATCCAACTTACTCTCAATTCGAGTGTCATACTGTGGAATACCCAATTCATTCACTCCGTTTGCCATTTACATCGATCTAGAACCAAACTGCTAGACATTTTAAGCCATTTTGTCTATCAATTTGCATGCCCTAGTGGGAGTGAAATCAACCAATGCTCCACCAACTGCTACGTCAATCACATTCTGGTCTACTTGGAGTAGCCCCTCATAAAAGTATTAAATGAGGAGTTGCTACATGATCTAATGGTAAGGGCAGCTTCCAAATAATCTTTTAAACCTCTCCTAATATTCATAAATTGTTTCCCTAGTCCTCTATACTATACCACAGATCTCTTTTCTTATTAAAGCTGTTCTAGATGCAGGGAAAATTTTTTCCATGAATAGTCTATTCACTTGGTTCCATGTAATAATTGTACCAGGAGGAAGATAAAACAACTAGTCTTTAGCTTGACTTTCAAGTGAAAATGGAAATGTCTTGAGCTTTATCTACTCTTTTGACACCCCTGGTGGTTTCATAGTATTGCATACTACTTATAACTCCTTTAAGTGTTTGTGTAGATCCTCACCTACCAAACTAGAGAATTTAGGTTGTAAATATATCAAACTAGACTTCAATTCAAAATTTACATCTAAATAAAGATAATTAATACACAGGCTTTGAAAATGCAAATCAAGGGCAGCTAACTTTTTAATTGTTCTAGTATTGATACCTATATTAGTATTCACATTATCATTCACATTCATATTCATGTTAGCTCCTACAACATTCCTATTTCCATTCAAATCATTTTGCGCATTCATGTTATTTCCATTCATATTCAAATCCACTATTGCATTCCTTTGTTCCATCTCAACTTACAAGTATTAGCAAAATAAGTGTGTGAAGTGTCCTCTATTTTTCCTTTATTTCTCTTGTCTCTTCCTTGTTTAGTAAAGGTCCTTTTTATTTTTGAATCAAATTCAATTAGCTTCCTTAGTTAAAGATCTTGTCATGCAACAAATAACAAGTCAAAATAAAGAAATGACACAAAAAGTAGCCACTAAAAACTAAACAATTAAATTTAAAAAATTAGAAAAAAAAGGGAGAATTAAAGTAAAGGACCTAAAGTTGAAAATATTTATTTTGAAGGACCTATTATCATTGTTTCTAGATAGATTACCACTAACTTTAAGTAAAATCCCCTAAACTTAGTGGTAACAAGTCCTTCAAAGTAAATATTTTTAACTTTGGGTCTTTAACTCTAATTCTCCAAAAAAAAATTGAGAAAATACTAAAAAAGTTCAGAAAAGTACCTTAAACGTTGAAATTTAGCTTAAAAAACACTATGCCAAATAGTTTACCTATTATTTTTACTCTTTACATCCAAAATCCTTGGAATACAAAGTTTGAAGCAAATCTGGGCAATTCAAACAAAAATTCCAGCCAATAAAGCAATTGATGCACAACACCGAAATAACTAAAAACAAAATTCAAAAATAAAACAAAATCACTTAGAAAAATAGAACTAACATTAGTTAACCTTCCCAAACAATTAAGCATCGAATTTTTGGAGCCTAATTTGATGGTTGTGCCAAGCAACATTAAATAAACTAGGTTGAAAAAGAATTTGTAATTAGTGATGCAACTTAGATCATTTCCCTTGGAGTTAGATTCAAATTACTTATAAAAAAGTTCTTTTGGTGCACAAACTAAGTGAAGATAGAAGAACAAGAGGTAATTTGAGGGTTTTAATTTCTAAAATTTAATTGAATTACAATAAACAACAAGAAGTTAAAACTATACTAAGTGATAAAATCAACCAACAATACAAAGTAGCTAATCTTGGACTTACCTCTTTAACTTTATCCAATTAACCAATTGAGATACAAGTGCCTAATCAATTGGAATCTTGTAACCACAACACTATCAATTGACTAGTGCTTGCATGAAAGGATTAGAATACACCTAAAATTAAGTTTAATTGCTCTTTTAAGTTATTGGAACTTCTACCTAAGACTATAAATCATCATTTAAAGTCCAAAAAGTATCAGTTAAACTAATCAAAAATAAATTCCAACATTAATTATACAACAATCATTGCACAATTAAGTTGAAAATTGCAAGGTGAAGTAGGTGGAAATGCACAACAATTCAAGAACAATTCATCAAACGCTTAAAGTCTCTAATTCTTAAACAAAATTCAGAGGATTCACTAATCCAAAACAGCTACTATAGTCAAGTTTTTTTTAATTAAACCCAATCAATAAAATATTAATTGAAGCAACAACAAAAAAATAGAAGAGGAGATGAGATGAGAGAATTAGCCTATTCTTGATTGAAATTAAGAGCTCTAATCTTTATCAAGGAGTTGGCATCCAAGATCAACTACCAAAATGAATTAAACTTTCATTACTTGTAAGAAATGACGGAGAAAATTGAAAGGATGAAAGTCTACGACCATAAGCTTGAAGATGGAGAAGAATGAGATGAAATTGACATTATACCTCTCTCAGTTCTGGACATCCTTCCTGAATCTCCCCCTCCTCACCTTACTCTATAATGAACGTAATTTTCGTAAAATGATAAAATAAGCTGTATAAAAGCAAGTCCCCTAAAATGAACTAGGTAGTGTCCCAAAAGTTTTGGATAGAGTCCTAGGCTCCAAAAAATAATAATTCTAGGCTCAAATAGAAAGAAAAATAAAGCTAGGACGGTGAAACAATTTGTGATGAAAACTGACGAAACAAAATGATATTTTCATAAATAAGTGTAACTTTTGGAAAAACACATAGGATGGCTTTTTAAAAGGTAAATCTAAGTTGCTCAAGGTTCTCAGAGGCCCCAAAAACTATAAGAAGCTCTAGGACTGGTAAAACCCCTCCGCTATATGTTTTCTAATGTCGATGAGCCTAAACTTTGACAAATTCATTCAGTAAGGTTTTAACTACAAATTGAGTTATTCTAAAGGCATTTTATTAAATTGAGAACCTAAATTTTATAATGGAAAAGACCGTTCTAAAAATGGAGCTAAAAAGAAGCTAAAACGAAATTGCTATTATGGAAGGATAAAATTGAAATTTTTGAAAAAATGTATTTCTTGAAGCTTCCACAAACTTCTCCTTTCTTCTCCCACCTTTTTAAGCATGACTTTCTCTGCCTAAATTATAGAAAAATAGTAGCTCTTCTAGGAGCACAAGGAAAGGGAGAGAAAGAGGAGAAAAATCAAGAGAAAGGTAAGGAAATCTAAGGAATTTCATGCTTCATCTTTCTCCAATCTTGTTCCTCTCCTTTCCTCTTCTCTTTCCATGGTTTATTTGAGATGAATGGTTCTATTTTGGTCCAAAAATTAAGGGAGGAGTTTGAATTCCTTGTGGTGGAACAAACCAAGAAGAAAGAGCTTGGAAAACACACTTGAATCTAAGGTAAATTCTCACCTTGGTTGCTTTCTTCTCTTGCTTCTTCGTGGTGTATATTTTGGCCAAGAATAGAACCATATAAGGGGAGGGTTTTCTGCCCAAAAACAAGAGAGAAACTAGGGTTTTAGACTATAAGGAAGAGGAATATGGCAAGAAATTCCAAGAAAAACTAATAAAAATCAAGTTAGGAAAGTGTGGTGTTTTCTAGGGTTTTGAAAATTTTGATTTTGTGTGAGTAATTTTTTGACTATTTAAGTGTTTCATTGAGCTCCTAAGACTCTTAGAAACCTTCCCAAGTGGCTCTCCCATCAAAGAAAAATCAAGAAGTCCAAGAATCCCACTTTGCTTTTTAGGTTTGGCCAAGGCAAGAATATGAGGTTAAAGGATATTTTAATTTGTTCTAGCCTTAGTTTAGGACTCCTTATAATGTTAGAAGATGGGAGGAACCATTAGGAAAAATTTAGGAGCCATGGAATAAGAGATAGGATAATGGTATCCATAATGATGGCTTAAGAAGCAACTTAGTTTTCCACTTGTGCAAGTGGTTATATGAGGGCTCCAAGGACCTTAATTGAGTTCAAGAGGTCTAAAAATATGAAGAGATGGGAGCCTAGAACTTGAAATATGAGAGTTGCTTCATTAGGCCAATTATGGAACCATTATGCCATTTATAAAACCAAGTGTGTATTCAAGCTTTAGTTTAGCGTCTTGGCTTGCTTCAAATATGTGATTATATGTTATTTGTAATGTTTAAGCCAAGAGAACATCCCACCACCTAAGTGTCCTTGTGAGGCCAAGAAAGGGAAGGAGTAAAGCAAAGAAAGCTTGCATCAATTGAAAGGTAGCTCTCCACCTTATTCTTCATATATTCTTGTTTGCATATGTATGTCATTGTGTGTTTGCATGTACTCTTGTGATTTGATAACATGTCACTTGATACCTTGATATTGTATTGGTACCAATGTGTATTCTTGAATGGTATGGCTATGAGATTGGCTCATAAGGGTGAGGTAATGTCAAAAGTCCCTTAATATAGGTGAAGATGTGCCAAAAGTCTCAAGGCATAGGTGAGACTAGGCCAAAAGTCTCTTGGATAGGTGAGCCTAAGTCAAAAGTTCCAAGGCTAAGGGTAAGGCATATCCAAAAGTCCTAAGAATAGGGTAAGGCAAAACCAAAAGTCCCTAAAGCATGAGAATGGTTGATATGTAAATGTGGCATGGAAATGTGGCATTACACACTTTATGTTTACACACTTGTGATTTTGATGTATGTATGCTTTGAATGTATGTGTGAATGGGTGTGTAAACTATTGAAATTCTTGGAATCTCACTCCCTTTTCCCTTTCACTCTTGAAATGTATAGGTGGTGCTCAAAGACAAGAAAATACAAGCCAAGAACAATGAAAAACCTTATTTTGCTTATTATGTAGTCTAAATTACAGTTCAAAAGGGTTTTGTACATACTATTTTTGTGATGTAAGACATTTAACAAATGTAACATGATGTATGGATGCCATGTAAATCTTATGTGACATTAGATCAATGTAAATATGGATTTTGACTCCTTGATGGCTTGAAATGTTTGTGTAATCTTGGATATGGAATAGTCAAAATGAGATGCATGGTGTTTGAGGCCACTTGGGTAGTTCCTACAAGTCATATTTGTGCTTTTAAATTTGCCTAAGGGGTGCCAAACATTAAAGTAGGCCAATTGAACTAAGTCGGTACCTCATATGGAGCAAAAGTAATTAATTTTCTGAGCTATGCCACTTTTTGTCCAAATGAGTCTTTCTTAGTCTAAAATTTGGCATGCATCTAGATCTTGTTGAGATATTTTTGGGAAGCTAAAGTGAATAATTTTTGGAGGTCTACAAAATATTTAGGAAATTTTTTAAGTTGGAAAAATTTTCTACTTTGGTTATTGTCACTATAGTTTTGGTCTGAAAATTGTTCTATACCAATCATAGGGCGATATCCAATTGCCATGAAATTTTATAGGCAAAAACTAGACTTTCCCAGTGACTTGTACCAACTAGAATTACCCCATTTAGATATCTAGAGAGGGAGATATGAATTTTTAAAGTTGCTATCCAATACCAGGCATCCAACCAGACCTATATTACTATTTGATTAGTTTTCATGATCTAAACGAACCTAGAATAGTCTGGAATGATTTTTCCCCTATATCTAACATCCTTAGCTTTTTCAATTGGTATCATTTGCATGGATTAGATTTTTTTAAAATTAATTGGACATTTTAAAAATTTATATCAGAAATCTATATCAGTACCAGTAGACAATTAGACATTTGTGCCTTTTTTTATGTCAAATGTGGTCCAGATGCTATGTTCATGACTTGAAATTATTTCTAGTGTTAACACTCGTAGCTTTCTAGGAAGCTATAGCATGACAGATTTTGATTTTTCTACATTTAATTATGAATTTTCAAAGTTGTCATCAAAATCGACCATATGCTGTCAGAGGTGAATAAAGAAAATTCCATGGTTCTAAGCTTGAAATCCGTGGATTGCTTGATGTTTTAGATTATTTATGACTTGTGCAAGTAATAAATGAGTAGAGAATGATGTTGGAACATCCACGAGGCCCATATGACAAGAAGTGAAAATTTAACCCCAATGTTGTGTAACAAAAGTACATTATTTTCATACTTTTCTTGTAATTTTATGAGGAAATTGGATATAATAGTCTTGAGAGAAAGAGCATCATAATGAAATATATATGGTATGACACATTCCCTACATGAAAAATTTTCCACATCAACTCCTTCTAGACCTTCAAACCCGAGCCACACTAATATTTTCTACCATATTCCCCAGCCTCCTCCTCTCCCACATTGTAATCATGTTCTACTTCTTCACACTTTTTATGTGAATTAATAAGTCTTTTCAAATGTATGCAAATTAAAACTGTGCAAATGTATGTGAGTGTATGATTAGTGGATCTGCTACGTGTCCATGCTTGTGTACGTGACTTCCCTTACGTGTATGCATGTGAAAGTAGAGATGATGCCATGGAAGTGGAGTGCTGTGATATTCATTCTTACATGAAATTATGACTTGGACTCCCTCATGCATGAAATCCTATATGTGAATTGGTGTGTAAGTGAATATGGACTTATGAGAATAAATGAAATGCCATGATAAGTGAGTGAATAAAAGCTTTTTCTTGTGCCTATCGGACTCTTAAGCTTATACCTCTTTTTGGGACCCCAAAAGAGTGTGTGCATGGAAAGTGTGTGGCTGGACATGTGTGTGTTAATGGAATTTGGTGCATGCTTCTCCTTTTTATTCTGTTAGGCCCTCAACCTGAGATCCTTTCTTCACTCACATGCTTCTTGTGTGTATGTCCATTCCTCCAGCCACGTGAAACCTTTTAACGAGAGACTCCACATCCAATTGTGAAGTGTGTGTACGTGTAACTTGATGGCTCATGTTGTCTACATGGAGTGTTGACCTCATAAGTGTGGTTTGTGTGGATTATACAAGTTTTGATGCTTTACCCATGCCTCAATATGAGAGTCAATGAATTGTGTGAGTGTGTATCTGACCTGGTAAGATAGAATGTGATATCCAGTTTCTCTATAAATGCACGAAACTCACTAGATGTAAAAAGAAGTCCTTCAAATAGAATGATTTGAGGCCAAATAAAATTAGGATAAATTTTAAAATAATGTAAAATGAGAATTTGGGGTTTGAGTTATCCTGAAACCCATGCCAGATAAGTTAGAAAAGTTTGTGAAAGAAAGTTGGGGCATTTTCATAATTTCTGGCAATTTTGGAAAACTCATAGGAGAGCTTTTTAAACAAAAAATTTAAGCATTTTGGGGTTTTTAGAAGCTCTGAAAACCATGGAAACCCCTATGAGCGATTTCGGCCGTCAATTGACCAAAACTTTAATCAGACAGTTCAAAATGGTTTCAACCCAATTGGAGTGAAACCAAAGGCATTGTATAAGTTAGAGGACCAAATTTTATGATGGAAAAGACATTTCTCAAAAAGGAGTTAAAATAAGGCCAAACGAAGAAACCATGTGTTAGGGACTAAATGAAAAGTTGAAAAAGTGTATTAACCTTACCTTTTTAGCTTTTTAAATGTCTAGCCACTTGCTCTAACCTTTAACCATGATTTTGATGGTCTAAAATAGAGCTGAGAGACAGCTCCAAGGATGCACAAGAGAAGGGGCAAAGAAAAAGAAGAAAGACCAAGAAAAAGGTAAAAATCCAAGACTATCTCATGCTTCTTCCTTCCCTAGCCATGTCCTCCCCTTTCTCCTCTCTTTTCCCATGATTTTGTTGAAATAATTGAGGCTAAAACATGATTGATTCAGTAGGAAGAGGAAAGGAATTGAAAGGAAGTATAGTAGCCTAGAAAGTACTCTTGAAGAAGCTTAAAACCAAGGTAAGATACATGGCTTTCTTTTACTTCTTCTTGGTTGTTTTCTTTCTGAGAATTTCATCCAAAATCTAACCCATTGATGAGAGAATCAATTCAATTCTTAGCATGTTAGAAATAAGGAATTTAGAGCAAAAGAAATAGGAATTTCTAATTGAAAACAAAAGATAAGCAACAAAATGCAAGTTGTGCTACCTAGAGAGTTTAAGTTGCAAATGGAAATCTGAAACTTTATAAAGGTCACATAGCCTAAGAGTATATAAGAGTTCTTAAGACATTTAGGAAGTGTTGCAAGTGGCTAATTGCATAAGAAAACAAACAAAGCTTCTTAGGCTACAAAATGCTCCATGTCTCGGCCTAGACCACTTAAAACATCTAGGGAGTGTTTTAAATTGTTTCAAGGCTAGAATGGAACTAAATATGATAGAAGAACATTAATGGAAGCCTTAGAAAAAATTTAGAAGCCTTAATTTGTGAGATGGAAGAGTAGGATCTATAATGAGACATGAAGAAGTAACTTATAGCTAAGTTCCTTAAAATGAATTTGTGATGACTCTAAGGAGTCTAAATGGAGTCAAGAGATGTAAATTAAGTGAGAAATGGGAGCCATGATCATTAAATTCAAAGTTTACTTCATTGTGCCTTGAATGGATCCATAATGAGGTTATATGGAGCTTGTGAGAAGCTAAAACTTGTTCCAATGACTTAAATATGCCTCATTTGATATGTTTAGGCCAAGAGAATCAAGTGTTACCTAATTCCATAAGCTTGGCCAAAAAGGGGAAGGCAAATTTAAGGAAAAAGTGTGTGACATTAACTTCAAGGTAGCTTTCTAACCTTTTTCTCATGCATTCCTTGGATGTTTATTTGTCTTTAAGTGCTTGTATGTATGTTTAAGCTATAAAAAATGTGTTTAACTATCGCTTACTTGCTATGGTACCATTATGCATCTTGAAATGAGTTTATGAATGTATTTTGGCTTGAATGGGTATAGTGAAACCAAAAGTCCCTTAACAAGGGTGAGGATGAGCCAAAAGTCCCTATGATTGAATGAGATAAAGCCAAAAGTCTCAAGAAGAGTGAAGCTTAGTCAAAAGTACTTTGAAAATGGGTGAGGCAAATCTAAAAGTCCCAAGAAAAATAGATGAAAATAGGCCAATGCCCTTAAGAGCCTATGTATGTTATGTATGAGTTTCTTAGATATAAAAAATGCTTTATGTATGTTCACTAGTAGCCTATATGCCATACATGCATTCTTTGACATATTTTAGTATCCATTATGTATGTTTGAAAGGGTAAAAAGCTATTAAAATTCTTTGAATCTCACTCTTCCCCTTCATATGCCTAATTATACCTAGGTGAACCGAGAGAATTCAATAATAAAGGCCAAAGGTCTTGAAATATGGCACTTTGACAAAAGAATAGAAAAATATGTGTGTTAATAGCATATTGATTTCAAGAATTGTATCTATATGATGTATATGAGATGTAAACATTTTAACAAGTTTGAATGTATATAATTATGATGTATGTATCAATCTTGAAGCTAAATATATGAAAATGTAAGTTTTTACCACCCATAAGCCTATGTATGCATGTGTATAAATGTGAGTGGTGTGGTGAGATTGAGCTCTATGATAACTTGAACCATTTGAATTGCTTCCCTAGGCTGTAATGGTGCATTGGGACGTGCTCAAGTGGTCATGGAACCATAAGAAGATCATTTGGTGTCTTAAAGAACTATTTTGAACTTCAAAATTGACCAAATTTAAAGCTAAATCAAAGTCTGACCAAATGAAAGCGTTTTTCCATGAAATTTGGCCAGCAAGTAGGACTCATCTAGATATTTTCATAGAGTTAAAGAAAATCCAATTTGGAGCTCTAGAGAATTTATTATGATTTTTCAAATTTGGCTAAATTATGTAGAAATGATATGTGTACTGTTCATATGGTTAGTTTATATTTCTATGCCACACATAGGATACTTATAAAATTTTACAAGCATAAACTAGATATCATAAGATTTCTATAGCCACTAAAATCACCTCATTTGGAGCTCTACAGAGGGAGAACCAAATTTTTTAAGTTGCTTGATAGTATTAGTAATACAGCTTGATCTCTAGTATTATTGCATCAATTTCCATAAGCTAAAGGCCACTGCATTGATTTGGAATTATTTTTAGCCATTATTTAACATCAAAATATTTTTGGAATGGTATGTTTTACTTGATTTTGAATTTTTTAAAATTACTTATGAATTTTCAAAGTGTATATCAGAAACCTATGATAGCAGACCTAGTAGCTAGACCTTTAGTACTATTCTATTTTCTTTCGTGGTCTATTTAATGTTTTCATGATTTTTATCCTTTAGATGAAATTTAGGGCTTTCCAATAAGCTACATTTGCTTTATTTTAATTTTTTTAAAATTAATTATAATTTTTCAAAGTTCCTGCCAGAAAGTTGTTATGGCAAACCTAAGAGCAACTTCAAGTTTTTGTATTCCATGGTTCTTAATTCGGGTTGTAAGCCTCCAATTGTGTTATTTCTAATATGTATGAGTACGTCATGGATAAAATGAGTTGAAACAAATTTAAATGACTCACGTAAGTAAAATTGAAACAAATTCAATGTCCATACACTTTAGTTTCGTTGCCAACATGTGTAAATTCCACTTAAAGGTGTATTAAAATGCTTTAAATGTTATGTATGGAGTGTATGAACTTAATGTATTACATAGAAAGCTTGTGACATGAATAGAATGTGTGAAAATGAGCATGAATGCATGGAAGTGGAGTGTATGTCAATCCTTGAAAGTCCTATGCCTATTTCCACATGAGGGTGAGACATGGGTGTGATGTGTGAATGCTGGAGTGCTACATGGATCTGCTCCTTCAATTTATGGGTCATAAGTGAATGGAACCTGTGCATGTGTGTTGGAAATTGCTATGTGGAAAAACCCATGCCTTCCATTCATGTACCCACATGAAGATCAATCTATGTGTACATGTGAATGCTCCTTCCTTCTCATTCATTCCTCCATGTATGAATGTGCTTCCCTTCATGAAATTCCTTAAGTAAAAAATAAAATAAAATCAATGGTCCATGAAATAAAATTGTCACCTAGGAAAAAAAATCATTAAAATGTCCAATCTATGCAATATAATTCCAAAAAGGTGAAATTTCGCTTCTTAATCCAAATAATATCCAATAGAGCTCAAAGTATCATCAAATCATTAATAAAAAGTCCATAATTGATAGGTAAAAATATAAAAAATATATATGAATTATCAATACTTCTTCTAAAATTGCTAACTATAATTATATAGTCAGTAGTTCTTGAAAAACTGCTAACAAAATTATAATTATAGTTAGTAGTTTTAAAAGAACTGCCCACGAATGTGCATTAACATATCCTATTTCTATAGTAGTGTTACATGCTAGTGCTAATGGGTACCAAAGGCTTTATAGTCAAAGTTAAGACACCCCAAAGGAAAAAGGATTGTCTCCTTCCATGCCTTATAATTATCCCTATTTAGAATGATCTATGGCAATTTCAACAATTAAAAGAGTTGATTATGATGCAAATTAGGATTTAAACCTTGAATCATACTTACAAAATTAAGGCAATCAATTGTCACATTTACATTGTATTCTTGCCAATGGAAGTCATAGAAAACATGAATTGCATCAACAAAATCTACCTGTGAGCAAAGAATGTATAGCATACTATAATTTTATGTATCTTATATGATATAGCTAGAAGGCATTCATGCCTCCTAATATATGTGAGCTACATAGAAAACAAAAAGCAATTTCCATTTCATCCTAATTAAATATTTAAATGTGGCTATCTCTATATGGGCAAAGACATGTCATACCTACATACCTAATTACAATTGATGCCTTCAAGTCCTTATGTGATATTCATGTTTTCTAAAACAAACTAAGGATGCATATTCACAAACATTTAAAACTGTTGTAACTACTCATTTAACTAAATAAGCTAATAGCAAAAAATCTCATTCTATAATGTGCATCTAAATGTATATAAGCACCAAGCAATGGTAATTTAATTTCAAGAGAAAAGGTAATGATTAACACAATCATTTCTCAACATGCACATTACTTAATGGAGATAATATCATTGTATAAGAGTTTGACACATTTAATTACTCTTTGCATGGCATTCCTTATTAACCTCCTCTTTTCATCAATTACATGTCATACATGCATATTATTCATCAACAATACCAGTCAAATATGGTATTAAACATGTATTCTAGCCTTATAACATTTTAGAAGCCATGAATATGCAAGTACATGCCTTAAAACACATAAAAGCATCTTTTGCATGGGCTAACATTAATTACCTTATTCATTTTATTTTCTAGAACATATGGATTAACAAATGGTCCATTAAGGAATTAAGTCTAAATAATTGTTAAAGTGATCATTTAGTAATTAGGCTAGGCACACATTAAAATATTATATTTAATCTAGTTAATGGTCCTAAAAGTGTGGGTCATAGATCTTATTAAAACTTGTAATGAAAGGGCCCAATAAGAATTCATTTAGGTTAAGACTAGGTCTCCTCTCTTACCCTAATTTAGTGTGTGCTTTCCCATAACAGCTGCTATAACATCAAAGATTAAGGGGGAAAGAACTAATAAATCTTATTCTGACTTAATAATATATGGAGAAGTAAGTTACGCATACAAAATTAATTATTTCTTATAATCACAGTCATGAAAGCATTTATGTGTTTTTTTAAGCACTTGATCCCATCAATTGTGTTATTGATAATTCACTTATATGTTTTACATGTGGTATTAGAGCACTTAAGGTATGCATAAACTTAGAACCTTTCTTTTTTTTTAAAAGAATCCATGTAAATATAATTCTTATCCTTTATAATTTCTCTATAAAATTGTTTTGGGACTTTTAATTCTTGATTTAAAAATTTTACATTGATTTAAAAAAAACTCCCAAATTTCAAATTGTCATTAGGGTTTTTGTAACGTCCAGTATATTGTAAAAATACTAAAATAAGTCCGTTTGAAAAGTAAGTCCCTTGAGATGAGTGATTTAAGGCTAAATAAAATTTGAATAAAATTTTCAATAATAAAAAATGAGAATTTGAGACTTGAGTTGCCCAGAAACCGGGAGTGATTTGAAAAATTTGTCGAAAAACCAGTGGTATTTTCGTAAATAAGTGCAATTTTGGAAAAACACACAAAAGGGCTTGTTAAATGAAAATTTTGAGTTTCCTAGGGTTCTCAGAGGCCCCGAACACCATGGGAAGCCCCGGGACCGATAAAGCCCCTCCGGTATACTTTTTCTAACATCGGTTGACCCAAACTTTAACTGGTTCTTTCGGAAAGGTTTTAGCTCCAATTTGAGTGATTCCAAAGCCATTCTATTAAATTAGGAACCTAAATTTTATGATGTAAAAGATGGTTCTCAAAAAGGAGTTAAAACAAAATCGGAACGAAATTACCATTACGGAAGGGTAGAATTAGAATTTTTTTTAAGAAATAAAGCTTCTTGAATTCTCTTTAAAGCTCACATTTCTTCTCCTCTCTTCTACATGACTTGCATCTGTCCAAATTCAAAGAAGAGAAGTAACTCCTTAGGCGCACCAAGAGAGGGAGAGAAAGAGGAAGAAAACTAAGGAAAAGTTAGGTAATTTCATGAAATTCCATACTTCTTCTTCTTCAAACCTTATTCCTCTCTCTTTGCTCTCTCTTTCCATGATTTGGGGTGCTCATATGGTTCTGTTTTGGGCTGAATTCAGAGGGGGAAGTGTATGAATTCATGGAGGAGATTTAAGCAAAGGAAGAATCCCTTAGAAAGAACTTGATTCAAGGTAAAATTCTTGTAAAATAATGCTTCTCCTTCCTTAGCTTCTTCTTCCATGTCTCGGCCCTATACAGACCCAAGAGAAAGGGAGGGTTTTTCTTCAAAAACCATTGAGAATTTTTTGAATTAGGCTATGGGAACTTGGAATATGCCAAGAGATTTCAAGAAAAATCAATGAAATGCATGAAGGAAAAGTGTAGAGTTCTTAAATGTAACTTAAAAACTGATTTAATATATAAGTTTTCTTGTATATGTAAGTGTTCCATTGGGCTCCTAAGACTCTTAGAAACCTTTCCAAGTGGCTCTCCCATCAAGGAAAAATCAAGAACTTCAAGAACCCCTTTTGGTGTGCTTGTCTTGGCCTAGGCTAGTCCATATAACTAGGGAGTGTTTTAATTTATTCTACCCTTGGTTTAGGACTCCATATAGTGTTAGAAGATGGAAGGAACCATTGGGAAAAATTTAGAAGTCATAGAATGAGAGATGGAACAAAGGTGTCCATAATGGTGCCTTGTGAAGCAACTTGTATGTGAGCTTGTGAAATTAAATGTGTGAGGGCTCCAAGGACTTTAAATGAGTCTAAGAAGCCTAGAAATGCAAAGAGATGGGAGCCTAGAACTTGAAATATGAGAGTTGCTTCATTAGGCCAATTATAGAACCATAATGCCAAGTATGAAACAAGTGTGGGTTTAAGCTTTAGTTTAATGTCTTGGCTCACTTCAAGTATGTGATTGTTCCTTGTGATGTCTAGGCCAAGAGAACATCCAACCACCTAAGTGCTCTTATAAAATCAATGAAGGGAAGGAACTAGCAAAGTAAAGCTTACATTAATGGAAAGGTAGCTCTCTACCTCCTTCCTTTGCATTCTTGTGTGCATATGTATGTCATTGTATTTGTATATGCTCTTGTGATTTGGTAGCATGCCACATGATCTCTTAAAATTGCATTGGTACCAAATCTGTTTTCTTGAATGACTTTGAATGTGAGATTGGCTCCTAAGAGTGAGGTGATGCCAAAAGTCCCTTAACGTGAGTGAAGATGTGTCAAAAGTCTCAAGGCATGGATGAGACTAGGCCAAAAGTCCCTTGGATAGGTGAGGCTAAGTCAAAAGTCCCTAGGTCAAGAATGAGGCAACTCCAAAAGTCCAAGAAATGGGGTGAGGCAAAACCAAAAGTCCCTAGACCATTAAAATGATTTTTGATGTGTGAATGTGGCATGAAATTGTAGCTTTGCACATTTTATGTTTTTATAAGTGTGCTATTGATGTATGTATGCCTTGAATTTATGTGAATGGATATGTGTGAGCTATTGACATTCTTAGAATCTTACTTCCCTTCCCCCTTCCATCTTGAAATGTCTAGGTGGCTCTCAAGATACAAGAAAAGCAAGCCAAGAGTTTTAAATAAATACACTTGGAGGATTTAGTGTTTTTCTTTGTATTTAAATACTAAAGTGGTCTTGTATATATTATTATGGTAATGTAAGACCTTGAGCAATGGTAATATGATGTATGGATGCCATGTAAACCCTATGTAGCATCAAATCAATGTAAATGTGGATTTTGACCCTTGAATGGCATGTATATTCTAGTGTATTTTGGATGTGGAATGGCCAAATGAAATGTATGGGATTTGGAACCACTTGGGCAGCTTACAAAAGTTATAATTGTGTTTTTAAACTTGCCCAAGAAGTGCCAAACTCAACGGGAAATCATTTAGACCAAAGTGACTCTTAATAGGAAGAAAACATGACTATTTCATAGAGCTTGTTGAGATTTTTGGAAAACTAAAGTAGGTATTATTTGGAGGTTTACAGAATATTTGATGAATTTTTGAAGTTGGAAAATTTTTCTGATATGGTCACTACTACTGTTCTAATAGTTCAAAAATAAATCTTTGTCAAACATTGGACAAATGATGTCCAATTGTCATAAAATTTTATAAACAGAAACTAGACCTTCCCAAGGACTTGTTCCAACTAAAATCACCCCATTTGGATGTCTAGAGAGGGAGATATTAATTTTTGAAATTGCTGTCTAGTACCAGGCATCCAGTCAGACTTATGTCACTATTTGATTGGTTTTTGTGGTCTGAATGAACTGGAATGGTTTGGAATAATTTTTTTCCTCTAGGTAACATCCATAACTTTCTATAGTGGTATCATTTGTATAGATTGGATTTTTTTAGAATTAATTGAAAATTTTTTACATTATATCAGAAACTTGTATCAGTACTAATAGCTAGTCAAACCTTTGTATGTTTTTCAATGTCAAACATGGTCCAAATGCTATTTTCATGACTTGAAATTATTTTGAGTGTAAGTTTAACACTTGGAGATTTCTAGAAAACTATGGCATGGCAGATTTTGATTTTTATACATTTAGTTATGAATTTTCAAAGTTTCTCTTAAATCTGCCACTGTATAATCCGTGATGAATGAAGGTATTTTTTAAGGTTTTGACTTGAGATCCGTGGATTGCTAGCTATTTTGAGTTGATTATGACTTGTTCCAATGGTAAATGATTAGGGAATGATGTTGGAACATTAAGGGGCCCATATAACATGAAATGAAAAAATTAACCCTGATGTTGCATAAATAAAAATGTATTATTTCCATATTTTTCCTTGCTTTTACCTTGTGAATGTACACCAAATGCCCCGAATGAAAGAGTATGATAATGGAATATATATGGTATGATAGTTTTTAATTCAAATGAATTATAGGCACTACAATTAGTTGTGGGGGTCGAGGGGATGGAGTACCCTACGATGGTCTCACTACTAAACCAACAAGTGGGGGATGAAAGGGTAGAGCCCTTGAAAGGTAAACAAAATTGACCTTCCCTAACCCTAATGCCAATTTTTGGAATTACATGGCAAAATTTCCTTTATTTTTGAAAATTTTGGCATTCTTGTTATACAAAATTTGATCATGCAATATATGAATTTTTTAATGCAATTCTTGTGCTCCAAAGCTCCTAAGCATGATTTGAAACTCATCTACATGTTTTGATTATGTTAAAATCCTTCAAATAAGTGCCAAAATTGAGGGAGAAATTTTTGAATCTTAAAAGCTTTGTAGATCCAAAAAAATGTCCTCAATTTAGCCTTGAATCATTCGAATCCTACTTCTAGATGAAGGAAAAGTTATTAGGTTCCAACATTACCTTTGGGAAAGGAAAAATATACTAAAACTGATGTGTTGCACGAACTAGTCACGTCAAGTCTACAATTGTAGACCTAAACCTAACCCTATAAAGGTTGAAGACAACCTACAACAACGTGAAAACATGACCACTAGTGGGTCCTCCAAGGGGATGGCACGTGTGGGCCACCGCTATACCCTTTTGGGGTGTTTTTTTATTGCACTATACTCATTTTGTTATCTAGGATTTTTTAGTGATTTATTTTTTTTAATTATGTTCAAAAAAATTATTTTTTTATTTATGTGTTCTTTCCTATATAAAAAATCAAGTTTGTTTTTAGGAACTAAATGACATTAGAAAATTATAGAAAATTTTGACATTATAGTTTCACCCATAAATAACTTAATTTCAAGTTGTAATCTCCTTAAATGAGTGTAAAAAATTCATGCTCTCACCTTAAATTTATATAGCTAAATATTATAAAGTTTGGCTCCTAATTTTTTATTAAGGTAGTTGTTTAACTTTTAAATGTATCAATGGCTCATAATTTGATATCTTAGGGTATATTCAGCATAGTATCCTATTTGATCAATCAAATTTAAAATTTTCTCCTAATCTAGAATTTAATTTTGCAAGCTATGATGAATGTTTATCATCGAAGTTATTCATCCACCAAAGTTTTGAAAAATTGGCTAGTTCCTTGTTGATAGAAGATAAGGCAATTATTTTAATCCAATCTGAGAATATTATTTTGTAAATTTACAAAATTGTTTACTTCCCTTATTGATGGAATTACTTTTTGAATTATTAAACATAGTTACCTGCCCAAAGGGGGGTGATTGAGTATATTAATTCTTATGCAACATGAAGTATGTATGTGGAAATACATAGTAAAAAGGTCTATCTACCTAAAGGTAGTAACTCCTTTCAATTCATTTATTTCCTTAATGTTTCGGGGTATATATATACATTGAATAGTCTATTTGCCCAAAGAAGGCAAATTATTAAATGTTATGAATATTCTTTTTTTATTATTTACTTCATGTAAAAGAAAAACCAAATTGCATGCTGTGTTCTCTACCCAAAAAGGAGTTCATGATGATGTGCATGGTGCTCTTTATGAATAGCTTATCGGGTTTTTATGAGCAATGTAATAATTGCCTATTAAACTAACCATGTTGCATTTTTTAAGTAATTTCTTTTGCTATGAATAACAACACCACCACTATAGAGGCCTTAAATGGTTCCAATTATAAGAAATGGAAGCAAAATATGAAGTTTTTGCTTGGAATAATACATATTGCCATGGATTTACATGTTAGTGAACCTTTAAAACCCATTGAAAAGAGTAGCATTGAGGAAAAAGAATACTATGCTAAATGGAGAAATCTAATTGTCTTAGCCTCATAGCTATAAAGAGGTTTATACCTAAACATCTCATGAGTGGGTTGCCAAATACCACGAATGCCAAAGAATTCTTCATTGTTGTGGGGAATAGATTTCACCTATCAAACAAGGCTAAAGTTGGGCAATTGATGAGTGAGATGACAACAATGAAATACGATAGCATTAAGGGAGTAAAGGAATATATCATGAAGGTAGTACATGTTCAAGCTAAACTCAAAGCTCATGGCATTCCTCTTCCTATAGTTTTGTCATTCATCATGCACTTAATTCACTCCCTTTCGAGTTTAGTCAAATTAAAACTACTTATAACACGCAAGATCAAACATGGGGTATCAAGGACCTAATTTCCAAATGTGTGGCTAAAAAAGAAAAGCTAAAAAGAGAGAAAAATGAGACAACTTACTTTGTTTCTCACTATAGACCAAGTTTTCATAAAAGAAAGGGAAAGTTCAAGAAGTTAAAGCCTCATGCTCCCAAGAAAGACCAAGAATTCAAAAGGAAATAATACTGGAAACAATAACAATGGAGCAATCAAAGATAAGTTTAATGACTTAAAGTGCTTCTTTTATAAGAAGAAAGGTTACAAAAAGGTTGACGATCTCAATTACAACACCTAGTTAGAGAAGAAGAGCAAGGAACAAGGTAAGTTATTGATGTGTGTTTGTTTAGAATCAAATGTTGTTAACGTCTCCTTAGACTCTTGGTGGCTTGATAGTAGTGCTTCTTTTCATCTTACATCTACTCTACAGGGTTTAAGAAACAACAGGAAAACTGTAACATTCGATTTTCCATTAAACGTTAGAATTGAGTCGATTATAAAAGTAGTTCCCTTGGGATGAATGATTTAAGACCAAATAAAATTAGGAAAAAATTTTAAATAATGGAAAATGAAGATTTAAGCCTTGAGTTGTTCAGAAACCAGAGCCAGAGCGGTTCAATAAAATCATCAAAAGTGTAGTGGCATTTTCATAAATTTGTGCAACTTTTAAAAAACTCATAAGAGGGCTTTTTAAATGAAAAATTTGAGCTTTTTAGGGTTATCAAAGGCCCTAAAAACTATAGGAAGCCCTGGGACAGTTAAAACCCCTCCGGTGTATGTTTTTAAACATCAGTTAATTCGAACTTTGATTATTTCATTTGGGAAGGTTTTAAATCCAAATTGAGTGATTCCAGAACTCTTTTATAAAATTGAGGACTTAAATTTTATGATAGAAAAAATAGTTCTAAAAAAGGAGCTGAAATGAACTAAAAACAAAAATGCTACGGATGTAGAACGTAAATGTCATTTTTAATGAACAAATCCTTCTAAATTCTTCTACATAAGAGGCATACCACTCCTTTGGTCCTTTTGATCAACTTATTCTATCCAAAATAAAGAGAGGCTCTACCCAAGTGAGACGTATAAGTAGAAGCTTCAAGTAAGAAGAAAGAGTAAGGAGAAAGGTGGGAAAATGGAAGAATTTCTTGGCTTTTCCTTCTTTAATGTTGTTCTCCTTCTCTTAAGCTTTCTTCCTATGGTCTTGGTTGTTCATTTGGGTCTATTTTAAGCCATATAAAAAAGGGAGGAGTTTAAAATTCAAGGAGAAGGAAAAGGCAAAGAAAGAAGCTCTTGTAGAAGTAAGGAAAGCAAGGTAGTTTCTTCTCTTTGTTGCTTTCTTCCTTTTATGCTTATTGAGTGTGTGTCTCAACCTTAAACAGAATAGTTAAGGGGGAGGAATTTCTGACCTAGAGCAAGCAATAATCTTAGGAATTAGGCTATGGAAACCTAGGAAATGCAAAGAGAATTAAAGAAAAACCATTGAAACTTAAGATAGAAAGGTTAGGAATTCATGGTGGAAGTATGAAATCTATTTTGATTCAAGAATTCTCTAGCCTATGTAAGTATTCGCTTAAGTTCCTAGGGCCCTTAAGGAGTCTCCCAAGTGCCTTTTCCATCAAGGAAAAAATTAGAAACTCCATAGACTCCAAATGCTCTGCATGTCTTGACCTAGAGGAGTTGGGAAACCTAAGGAGTATTTTAAATTTTTCTAAACTTGGTTTAAGACTTTATGTGATGGAAGAAGATGAGAGGAGGCTATGGAAAAATTTAAAAGCTATATTTTGAGAGTTGGAGGTATAGGTTCCATAATATGACCTATAGAAACAACTTGTATCTAGGCTCTTAGAAATGAGTGTGTGATGGCTCTAAGGATTCCAAATGGAGTCAAGAGACCTAAATATAAGAAGAGAATAGAACCAAGAGCTTGAATTATGATAGTTGTTTCATTAGGCCTTAAATGGAACCAATATGTAACCATAAAGACAGAATGCTTCTTTAATGTGTATTTGATGCTAAGGCTTGATTGAAGAGGATAATTGGATGCTATTTGTAATGTCTAGGCCAAAGAAAACAAGCGCTATCCAATTGTGGTGTGTGACTAAAAGGAGAGAAGGGTAATCGAGAGGGAAGCTTGTGTTTAATTATTAAGGTAGCTCTCTATTTCTTTCTTGTATGCATTATGGTTGTATGAATGTTATTTGATGCTTATATGTGTGTTTAGATCTTGAAAGATGCCATATTCTATTATTTGGTTTATATGGTACCATTATGTTTCTTGATTGGCATTTGGTTGTGAAATTATACTTTATGGGTGAGGTTGTGCCAAAAGTCTTTTGTAATGAGTGAGGTAAAGCTAAAAAACCCTAGGAATGGGTGAGATAAGGTCAAAAGTCTCATGGATGAGTGAGACTAAGTCAAAAGTCTATAGAACAAGGGTGAGGCTAATCCAAAAGTCCCAAAAATGAGGTGAGGCTAGACCAAGAGCCCCTTAAGCTTGTTTTTAACCTTGATATGTTACTATGGCATAGAAATTGTGAATGCAATGCCTCTTGAAAATGCTTATGACATGATTACATGCCTTATTTGCTTACTTGAAAGGATGTTGAACTATTGATATTCCTTGAATCTCATCCCCTTCCCTCTCCCATCTCACCATGTCTAGGTGAAGATGGACTACATGTTGACATTATCGTAGTTTTTTATGTATTTGAATGTCAAAGTTTGTATGTATATATTATTTTGAGATGTGAGCCCTTGGGCAAATGTAAAAATGTGTAAAGATAGTGTATGAATCCAAGTGGTAGCCAAATGAATGAGAAAATGCATTTTGACTATAACAAACGTAATTTTCATAAAACGACGAAATGAGCCATATAAAAGTAAGTCCTCTGAAATGACCTAGATAATGTTCCAAAAAATTTGGGTAGAGTCCTAGACTCCTAAAAATGATAATTCTAAACTCAGACAAAAAGAAAAATAGAGTTAGGACGGAGAAATAATTTGTGACAGAAACTAACGAAACATAATGGTATTTTTGTAAATAAGTGAAACTTTTAGAAAAACACATAGGAGGGCTTTTTAAATGAAAATTTTGAGTTTTCCAAGGTTCTTAGAGGCCCCAAAAATCATGAGAAGTCCCGGGACTGGTAAAGCCCCTCTGGTGTGTGTTTTTCAATGTTAGTTGACTTAAACTTTGACCGATTCATTTGGTAGGGTTTTAGCTCCAAATTGAGTGATTCCAAAGGTATTTCATTAAATTGGAAGCCTAAATTTTATAATAGAAAAGACAGTTCTAAAAAAGGAGGTAAAACGAAGCCAAAACAAAATTGCCATTATGAAAGGACAAAATTGAAATTTTTGAAAAAGTATGCTTCTAGAAACTCCCACACACTTCTCCTTTCTTCTTCCACCTTCTTAAGCTTTTCTGCCCAAAATACAGAAGTTGATCTGCTCTCTTGGGTGCACTAAAAAGGGGAAGAAAAGGAGGAGAAAAATCAAGGAAAAAGTAAGAAAATTTGTAGATTTTCATGCTCCATCTTCCTCCCATCTTGTTCCTCTCCTTTCCTCCTCTCTTTCTATAGGTTAGTTGAGCTTTTTGGTTCTATTTTAGGTCCAGAACCAAGGGGAGAATTTTGAATTTGCCAAGGAGAAGAGAACCAAGGAGAAAAACACTTGAAAGCTCACTTGAATCCTAGGTATTCTTTGTTTTTTGTTACATCTTCTCTTCCCCCTCCCTTTGTGTGCATTTCGACCAAGAACAGAACCAAAGGAGGGGAGGATGTTCTGTCCAAATATAAGGAAGCAACAAGGGTTTTAGGCCATGGGGAGATGGAATATGGCAAGAAATTCCAAAAAAAACCAATAGAAAACAAGTTAGAAAAGTGTAGTGTTTTCTAGGGTTTTGTAAAATCTGATTGTGTGTAAATGTTTCCTTGGCTATTTGAATGTTTCCTTGAGCTCCTAAGACCCTCAAAACCTCCCCAAATGGCTTTCCCATCAAGGAAAAATTTAAAACTCTAAGAACCCCATTATTGCTCATAGGTTCGGCCAAGCTAGGATAGATGGGGTAGATGGTGTTTTAATTTGTTCTAGCCTTGGTTTAGGACTTTATATGATGTTGGAAGATGGGAGAAATCATTGGAAAAAATTTAGAAACCATGGATTGGGAAATAGGACAATGGTGTCCATAATGATGCCTTGTGAAGTAACTTAGTTTTCCAATTGTGCAATTGAATGTGTGATGGCTCCATGGACCTTAAATGAGCCCAAGAAGTCTAGAAATAACAAGCAAATGGAGCTTAGAAATTGAATTTCAAGAGTTGCTTCATTAGACTAATTGTGGAACCATAATGCAAAGTATGAAACCAAGTGTATATTTAAGCTTTAGTTTAATGTCTTGGCTTGCTTCAATTATGTGATTGTGTGTTTCTTGTGATGTCTAGGCCAAGAGAATAATCAACCACCTAAGTGCTCTTGTGAAATCAAGCAAGGGAAGGAATTAGCAAAGTAAGCTTGCATAAATTGAAAACTAGCTCTCCACCTTATTCTCTTGCATTCTTGTGTGCATATATATGTTTTGTGTACTTGTGTATGCTCTTGTGATTTGAGAACATGCCACTTGATGTCTTAAGGTTGCATTGGTACCAATGTGTTGTTTTGAATGCCATGGATTGTGAGAATGGCTCTCAAGAGTGAGGTAATTGCCAAAAGTCCCTTAAAGTGGGTGAGGATATGCCAAAAGTCTCAAGGCATGGATGAGACTAGACCAAAAGTCTCTTGGATGGGTGAGACTAGGTCAAAAGTCTCAAGACCAAAAGTGAGGCAAATCCAAAAGTCCTAGAAATAGGGTGAGGCAAAACCAAAACTCCCTAGAACATGAAAATGGCTTGATGTGGAAATGTGGCATGGAAATGTAGTATAACATACTTTATACTTGCACACTTGTGATTTTGATGTATGTATGTTTCGAATGTATGTGTGAATGGGTGTGTGAGCTATTGAGATTCTTGGAATCTCAGTCCCTTTTCCCCCTCACTCTTGAAATGTCTAGGTGGTGTTCAAAACTAAGGAAATGCAAGCCAAGAATATTAAATGGCTACACCTTGTTTATTTTGTAGTCTAACCTGTGATGGAATGTCAAAAAAGCTTTGTACATATTATTTTTGGTAATGTAAGACCTTGAGCACATGTAATATGATGTATAGACTCTATGTAAACTTTATGTAGCATTAAACCAATGAGATTATGTATTTGGACCCTTGAATGACATGTGTGTTTAGTGTATTAATGGATGTTGAATGGCCAAAATAAGATGTGTGAGATTTGAGACCACTTGAGCAGCCCCTACAAGTCATAATTATGTTTTTAAACTTGCCCAAGAGGTGCCAAACTTAAGATGAGGCCATTTGGACTAAAGTGACTCTTGATAGGGAGCAAAAATGACCATTTCATGAGGCTATATCACTTTTTATCCAAATGAGCTCTTCTTGGTTTGAAATTTGTCATGCATCTAGATCTTATTAAGAGATTTTTGGTAAGCTAAAGTTAATAATTTTTGAAAGTCCATGAAATATTTGGCAAATTATTGAAGTTGAGAATTTTTCTAGTTTTGGTTACTGGTACTGTAGCATTGGTCTAAAAATGAATTCTATCACACAAGGCCCAAATGATGTCCGATTACAACAAAATTTTATAAAGAGAAACTAGACACTTATAATGACTTGTGCCAACTAGAAGCACCTCATTTTGAGGTCTAGAGAGGGAGATATAAATTTTCAAAATTCCTGTCCAATACCAAGCATTTAGACCAACCTCAGGTACTGTTTCATTAAGTTTGAGGTCTGGACATGTCTGAACTGGTCTAGAGTTATTTTTTCACTCTATATAACATCTACATCTTTCCAAATTGGTATCATTTACAAGGATTGGATTTTTTTGGAATTAATTGTATATTTTTGAAGTTTGCTGCAGAAACTTATGACAGCACCAAGGGACAGCCAGACCTCTGGATCTTTTCGAATGTCAAACATCCTCTGTGTTATGTTTCATGGTTTGGACATATTTTTAGCATAAAGTAGACATGTGTAGCTTTCCAAAATGGCCAAGAATGCATGATTTCGATTTTTTTTCAGAATTAGTTATGATTTTCCAAAGTTTGTGATAGAAATAGCAAAATTCTGGCCGAAAATACAATTATGAGTTTTATGCTCCCCTTTGCTTTCTACGAGTTATAGGCCACTTTTGATGATGAAAATGAGTTATATCTATATAAATAAATATGAGAATGTGATACATGAGCTCATATGGTCCATGGGACATCGAACAAAAATTCAAACACAACGCAACGCGAAAATAATCTATTATTTAATGTTATTTTTCTTACCTCTTGTGTAAGTAGCATGGTTTAAGGCATGAGATTAGTATGAAATGAGTTAAAAATTATATGGTGTTACATTGACTACTTGGTGGCTTATCTTTGATTATGTATTCTTGTATATGGCATACTGAGTTTGAAATGTATGATATGTTGGACCACTTAGGAAGCACATACATGCTATGTTTATACTTTAAAACTTGCCCAAGAGGTGGTAGAGAAATTAAGAAACCATTTGGACTAAATTTCACCCTTATATGGTGCCAAATTTGCCATGTTCTTGAGTTATATCAATATCTGACCAAATGAGCTTTTCTTGGCTTGAAATATGGCATGCATATAAGTCTCATCTAAAGCTTTTTAGGAAGCTAAAATTCATATTATTTGGAGCTCTAGAGAATTTTTTGTGATTTTTCAAAGTTGACAATTTTTTACAGTTTTGGCATTGTTACTTTTGCAAACAGTTAGATTTTTTGCCTCTATCACTCATAGGTCAAATGGTGTCCAATAGCTATGAAATTTTACAAATATAAACTAGATATGATAAGTTTTTGGTGGCCACTGAGATCACCTCAATTGGAGGTATGTAAAGGGATAACCAAATTTTTGAAGTTCCATATCAATATCAGGGATGTAGCAATACCTTGGTTATTGTTCCATCAATTATTAAGAGTTAATGCTTTTGTTTCGATCTAGAATTATTTTTAGCCTCTATTTAACATCCATAGCTTTCTAGAATGGTATGATTTGTTAGATTTTTATTTTTCTAGAATTAGTTATAAATTTTTGAAATTTATATTAGTAACTTGTGACAGCAAACTTGGGCAACCAGACCTTTCATAATTTTCTATTGTCAATCATAATCCAACTGAGTTTTCATGGCCTAGAATGATTTATAACCTATAGTTTACATCTAGAGCTTTTTAGAAAGCTATCATTTTCTTGATTTTTATTTTTCTAAAATTAATTATGATTTTTCAAAGTTAGTGACAGAAACTTAAATTCTGGACCTAAGAAAAAACTCTAAATTTTCTTATGTGTGGCTCCTAAATTGAAATGTATGGAATGTTTTGCAATGGTAGTGACTTGTTTAGATGGAATATAAGTAAGGGATAATAGTGGGGATTCCATGAGATCCATGGAATAAAATTTGAATTTTTAAAGTACTATACAACTCAAGAAAATACCATTATTTTATCTCTTTGCTTTGAACTTGCATGAGATTAAGCATGGGCTAAGCATGAGCACAATGAATTATGGTATTACAGAAACCAAGTAAGAAGGAGTCAATTTAAAGTTGGACATGAAGCTAATGTTGAAGTATAGTTTTGTTATTTGGTTCTAAATATGAGTTAGTTTTAGAGAATATTTTTTATATTCATTCTTTCAAGAGGAATTTAGTTTCGCTTTCTTTACTTGATAAGGCTAGAAATTATTTCAATTTTTTAAATGTAAACACCATATTTTGTTCAGACAGGCTTCAAAAATAATAATAAAATCAAATTAACAAAAAATTTAAAAAAATGACAAAGGAAAATTTAAAAGGCCAAAAAAATAAAAATGAAAAATAAAAACAATAAAAATAAAAATAAAGAACAAAAGAAAAAAAAAACCTAAGCTATTTTGTTAATATTAATATTAATCTATTAGTCTAAGCCCATATAATCAAATGGACCCTTTTAGTCCAATTATCTTTAAAAAAAACTAAAAATGAAACAAAGCCCACTAGCATCAACTTTCTTGGCCCACAAATCTCAATGCCTAATACAACTAGAAAAAAAGACATGAAAACCAAAAGGAAAAAAGCTTATAAAATAAAATAAAAGCCTATTCTCTCCCTTGCAGCCCAATATCAAACTTAAAGTGATGATTAGAATTAAAAAAAAAATTAGCCTAATAAAATTAAAAAAAAAAAAGACAAGAAAAATATAGGAGTCCAAATTCTTTTGGGCTATGGCTATTTAACCTAGCATTGTGTTGAACTCCCTTTAAGTCATGGCAAAGATGAAGAAAAACTTTGGTTCGATCCCTATCCGTGCTAAACCCTATTGTATTGTGCTCTCTTAGTTTGTCTCAACTACAACGAAGCCATGCAAGGAGAGAAAGGAAGAATGAAGTGAGAACACTGACTTTTTATTGAAAGATAGGAAAGGCAAACAAGCACTAACATTGTAGAGCGACTGCGAGGAAAAAAGTAATGAACAAGATAGAGAAAGGAAGGAATTAATATAGTAGAGAGACATGACAACAATCTAGTAGGAAGGACAGAAGGATGATGCGCATAACAGGAAGTGAAAGCCACTATTAAGTCCCCTATAAAGGGGGGATTTAGCTGAAGGTTATTGGAGAGGATTCATGAGAAAGAAAGGCACAGAGAAAGTGAAATTTGGCTTGAGGTTGTTCAGTGAGAAGGAGAATTTAAAAGGGAGCTTTCGTGAATTTTTGGGTTAGAGACTCTATAAAGAAGGGGATTGAGAGGGATAGAGAAAGATGAGCTTGAAAGTAGGAAAGCCATAACAAAGTAAGAATAGAGATTAGGAGAAGAAGAAGCTAAAGCCAAAGGTAAACCTTATTTGCAAATTTAATCTGGACTTAAAATGTAAATTTGATGACTCTGTGGCCCCTATTTCTTTCTCCTTTCCATTTTATAGCATGGGGAATTTTGTTCAGATAATGGTTAGCCTCACTAATGTAACTATAGGTATGAATCATGAATGTGTGCTTGATGCTCAAATATAAGCCTTTTTTTCCTTAATCTTCTAATTTGACAATGCAAGTTCATATGAGGTTGTTGTAACTAGGGTATGAATTTAATGGTTTCATTATTATTATCATGAATGTATGCCTAGTAGTTTATATTTTGGATCCTCTAATGTACCTTAGCTCTCCATCTTCCATTTGGACAATACAAGTTCATGTGAGTTTAGTAGTGACTTAATGAACTAGGTAGTTGGAGTTTCCTCAAGGTAGTGTTTCTTGTTTTCCCTTGAACCCAATCCTTCTAGATATTCTATTACCATGCCTTTGTTATGAAATTTCATATTGTGAAGAAAGATTCAATTGAAATCTCTATAGTCCTAGCTTAATGGGTTTGCTTTTGTGTGATGGATCTTGAATTAATTCTTGATCATTCACCCTAATTTTTGATTTGATATGTGGGCTATAGAATAAATTTAAGATGTGAATGAGTCTCTATACTCTTGCCAATTTGTGTTGAAATTTTCTTTCTCTTACTTCAGTTATAATCATGTTATATAAGACCATGGGATGAAGTCATAAACCTTTTCTTTTTCTTTAGTTATTCTGTGACATTAGATTTTGGCATGATATTTTATTGAAGTTTCTCCTAAAAATAGCAATTTTAGTCTTGGAGTATAAGTGGAATATCTAAACTTGGTTGATCATGAGATATTTGGACCTTTGAATTGGCAATCCGTTACGCTAAATTTGGCTTCAAATATGACCAACATGGATTGTTTTCTAAGTTTAAGTGTTGTCTCATGATCATGAAGTTGTGTAATCTAAATTGGTTATGCTTAATGTGGCTTTGGCTATGCATTGTTAATGTCCTTGTTTTGATTTGTGTTGAGGATATTTGGGGTGGTAAGGTCAAACTTGTTAATTGTTCTTGTTGCCAAGGCAGGATGAAATTAAATAAGAGGGAGGCTTGAGAACCATTTACTCAAGATGTTATTTTTACCTTACCTCTAAGTAATTATCTACTGCACTATGAAGATGAATTTTAATTATGCCTAGTGGCTTTTAGGACTCCCATTTAACTAATTAATTTAGCTCAAGTATGGAGGCATTTATTGCTTAATCATTTAGGAAAAATAATTTATCATCATAGAAGCTAATATGCCTTGTACATATCCTATGTATGAGGGCCATGACCTGGAGGCCCATAACCTTATGAACCAAATGAAGCAATTGACTAGAAGGCTACCCAAGGAGATAGGTTGCAGAGGTATCACATGGTTTTGTTTTCTTTTTCTATTTGTATGTAGAAATTGAAATGTAAATATGCATAGAATAGTATAATTGGTATGTTTGTAATTATTTTATATATATATTATTTTATTTTTTAGAGTAATTATATGGGATTCTTTATCCCTTCGAACATATAGGATATCATTAGATCCATGTGTGATAATAAGTCTTCTTAAATACCTATGTTACTTGGATCACGTAATTAACAAATTTTGGATTTCAATGGCCCACATCAAATTGATTTTTTCTTTTTTAAAAAAAAATTCAAGGAAAAGAAAAACAAAAACTTGGGGGAAAAAAAGAAAAAGAGAAATTCAAAAAAATTGCACATGGATGTTTTTTTAAAAAATGTATTACAATTTTTTTAAAAAAAAGAATAGAAGTAAGGATTTTTAGGAAGTCAAATGTGTTTCTTTTAAAATTAAAATTTATGTTCACATATATCAAAATTCAAAATTAAAATTTTCTTTGTCCTTAGGAGTTTGTCAAGAAAAAAAGGGAAGAAAAGTAAAAAATTAATTTCTCTTATGAACATTTCTCAAGTTTTCTTTTGACAAAAATTAGAAATTAAAAATATACTTTATAAGAATTAAAAAAATCCTTTTTCACATAAGTAAAAATGTCCTTCCAAAAATAAAAATAAAAAATTTTAAAAAAGAAGAGAGTGGAAAACTTTTTTATTTAAATAAAAATGTCAAAAAAATAAATAATAAATAAAACAATCAAAACAAAAACTATTTTAAAAAATCAAAAAATTACAAAAAAAATAAAATCAAAATCAAAATTTTAAAAATCAATCAATCAATCAATAGAATCAACCCAAAAAAATGAAAAAGAAATATCTAAAAAAATCAAAAATTAAAAAGAAAAACTTATAAAGAAGAAAGAAGAAAAAAGTCTCATTTCAAAAAATATAATAAAAAATATAAAATAATCATAATAACATCAATGAAAATTAATCATAAAAAAAATCAATCAAAGACATCATAGAAAATTAATTGAAAAAATAAAAAATCAAACATAAAAAATTTAAATCAAAAAAATAAAAAATAAAAAATAAAAAATCAATGTAAAAAAATCAAATAACCATAATAATCAAAATTGTTTCATTTGCGAAAGTTTAAAATAATTTCTCCTTTATTTCCCTCTTCACAAAAAAATTAAAAAAGAAAAACCAACTAGCACATACAATTTTTTACCTAATCAAACTATGTAAACTTTGATTCTTTTTATAGAGTATGTAAACCCTAAACTCTTACCCTTAGTAAAAATCGCCTTTGTAAATAAATATTTTTTTCTTTTTATTTTCTATTCTTAGTTGCTTTTCTTTTCTTTATTTTTGCATGTGATTGATAAAGGGTAATTAAAATAAGTTTAAGGCTATATTAACTTTACACAATTAATTTAAGGTAACTATTTTTCGAAATGAGTGTTGTGGGGTATTTTAACCGTTTTCCTACTCACAATTGACTCCTGAATCTATTTTTCATTCGTAAATTATTTTTAAAAAATTAAAATTTTGGTGTCAACTATACTTCACTTGATTTTTGTTTTGTCAAAAAATGAAAATTTAAAATTCTTTTGATGCTATGTAGTCGTATTGTAGGTGTAATAAGAAATAAAAAGGTTGATATTTTTTATGATTCCAAAGTAATTAACAATATGGTCGATAGATTGTATAAATTATGTTTGTCTCCTATAGACAAATTGTAACACCATAAATTCTATCTCATTTCATAACATTCATGGGTTTCATATTATCAACTCCATGAAGTGTAGAGAAAAATAAAATAAAATAATGACTATTTTCGCGTTGCGTCGTGTTTACAAATTACACTCGGTGTCATGCGGATCATGTGAGATCATACTATACATCCTCATATTTAATTACATCACAACAACTCATTTGCATCACAAAATCATGTCTATAACTCATGGAAACCGAAATAGAGCATGGAAGGTTGAAGTTCATTCTCAACTAGATTTGCTCCAATTTCTGACCAAACTTTGGAAAATTATAACTAAATATAGAAAAATCAAAATCATGCAATCTTAGTCATTTTGAAAATCTTAGGATGTCTACTTCACAATAAAAATATGCTCGGACCATAACATTTATCACAGAGGATGCTTGACATCCAAAGGTCTGATTGAATTATGGAGCTGTCACAAAATTCTGCAGAAAATTTTGAAAATATCCAATTAATTCCAAAAAAATATAATACATGCAAATGATACCAATCTAGAAATTTGTAGATGTTAAATAGAGAGAAAAAATATCTCCATATCAGTTTATCAAGCCCAAGCCCTAGAATTCGATAGAACAGTATTTTTGGTCAAGCAAATTTACTGATACTAGATAGGAATTTTGAAAATTCTTATCTCCCTCTCTAAACCTCCAAATGAGGTTCTTCTAGTTGGCATGAGTCACTGTGATTGTCTAGTTTTTTTGTATAAAATTTCATGACAATTGGACATCATTTGAGCTTTGAGTGACAAAATTTAATTTCGGACCAAATGAATAGTACAACAAACTAGAAACATAAATTTTGCCAACTTTGAAAAATCATCAAATATTCTTTAGACCTCCAAAAATTATAATCTTTAGCTTCACAAAAATCTCTCAGTGAGACCTAATTGCATGCCAAATCTCAAATCAAGACTAACTCGTTTGGCTAAAAAATGACATAGGGTTCCATAATGATCAATTTTGCCTCCATATAGGTTACCAAAGTTGCCAAATAGATTTCCCTTGGTCTTGGCACCTTTTAGGCAAGTCTAAAAGTATATTTAAGACCTATGTGAGCTGCCCAAATGGTCCTAAACATCATGCATCTCATTTTGGCCATTCAACCCACACTTATGCATATTTACATCATACTTCCACATTGCATATTGGGCATTACAAACTCAAATTGTATTCTAGAGCTCATACATCATGCATCTCATTTTGGCCATTCAACCCACACTTATGCATATTTACATCATACTTCCACATTGCATATTGGGCATTACAAACTCAAATTGTATTCTAGAGCTCATACATCATGCATCTCATTTTGGCCATTCAACCCACACTTATGCATATTTACATCATACTTCCACATTGCATATTGGGCATTACAAACTCAAATTGTATTCTAGAGCTCATACATCATGCATCTCATTTTGGCCATTCAACCCACACTTATGCATATTTACATCATACTTCCACATTGCATATTAGGCATTACAAACTCAAATTGTATTCTAGAGCTCATACATCATATCCATAGTTATAAACATCACATAATAGCATATTTATATATGTTTCAAGGTTTATAACACATTTACAACATCATATACATCATGAACCATCATTATGGTTCCAAAATGGACAAAACAAGGCATAAGCTTGTCAATCTCCCTTCTTCATTGTTGTTGGCTCTCTTCACTATAATTACTTGGTCCACCTAGCATGTTAGATCATTGGAGAGGAGGGAATGAAATTCAAAGAATCCCAATAGCTCATCTTCCATTCAATCATACATAATATGTGCAAAGCAAGCTTTACAAATGCATGCATGGAGAAAATGAGAGACATGAACATTTTAAAAGTAAACTTGGCATATGAACAATTCATACAAGGCATTCAAGAGCTCACCAAGTGTTTGGATTGGCCTCACACTCCTCCTTATGGATTTTGGACTTGCCTCACCCATTCTTTAAAAGCTTTGGACTCAACCATACTCTTGGGAGCCCACTTTGCTTTTGGGAGACTCTTTGCTTTATCTCAACTAAGGTCAAGGGTTCTTGGCTCATTCTCACCAAAAGGAAGAGTTCTTAGCCTCTCCACACTCAAGTAAACTCATACAAACATCATGTACTCATTTAGAAACACAACATGGCATCAAGAATTATAACATATAAAGGCATGCTAGCATACTTTTCATAACTTGAAAATACATATACACACATTCTGAAACAAGCTAAACACACATCCATACATGAGAGAAGGTGGAGAGAGTTACCTTAGAAGCAATTACACACTTTTTCCTTAAGCCTTGAGTCATTTCCCTTGACCTCACACACCCAAGAAGGTGGAGGTCATTCCTTTTGGCCTAGACACACCAAAAGAAACATGAATTACTCATGGGAACAAGCCTTGGCATTATACACACTTTACATGATGCTACTTTGGTTTATGGCTCCATTATGCTTCCATAAGGCACTTAATGAAAAAATTACAAAAATTCATGATTTGGCTCCCTTCTCTCCTTTAATCTATGATTCTTGACTCCATTTAGACCCCTTGGCATCATCATACAATTATTTTAAGGAGCCTAGCTAGGGGTTGCTTCATTATGCTACATTATGGAGCCTACACCTCCATCTCACTATCTATGGCTTGTAAATTTTTTCCCAAGGGTTCCTCCCACCTTCTACCATCATATGAAATCCCAAACCAAGGTTAGAATAAATTAAAACACTCTCTAACCCCTCCATCTATCCTAGGCCGACATTATGGAAGCATTTGGGGTTTAAGGGATTTTCAATTTTTCCTTGATGGGAGAGCCACTTGGGAGGCTTCCTAGGGGTCTTAGGAACTCAAACAAATACTCACATATGCTAAGGAATGCATGAATTAAATCAGTTTTTACAATGTGTTTAAGACTTCTTCACTTTTCTAACTTGAAATTCAAAGGTTTTTTACTTGCTTCCAGTGATAGATTCTTAATTCTTGCACTCCAAAACCTCTAATCCCCCCTTGATTTGGACAAAAAATAGCCCCTAAGAATTGGGCTCATGGTGGCCAAATTGTGCAAGAGGAAAGGGGAGGAAGAAACTCCCAAAGAATAAAAGTTTTACCTTATTTTCTTACTTTCTCTTTGTTACCTCCCTTCAAACATAAATTTTTCATCTTTATTCTGCCCCCAAAATAGATTTAAAAACACCATCAAACCCATAGAAATAAGGAGGAAAAGGAGGAGAAGTGAGAAAGCTAGATTTTCCATGGAATTTCTTACCTTTTCTTGGCTTCTTTCTCCCTCCAAGAGTGCTTCCTCTTGTGCGCCTAAGAGAACTGATTCTCCCCTCTATTCTGGGCAGAAGAAAGGTGGTGGAAAATGAGGGCAAGGGAAGGCGTGAGAAAGAGAGAGTATTAAAAGCAAAAGAATTCCAAAAATTTCCATTTCGTCCCTCATTTTTGGCATTTTCATTTATAATTCGTTAGATCCTTTTTGAGAACAGTCTCCTCCATTATGAAATTTAGGTTCCCAATTTAGTAAAATGCCTTTGGAATCACTCAAATCAAAGCTAAAACCTTCCCGAACGAATCCGTCAAAGTTCGGGTACACCGACGTTGGAAAACATCTACCAGAGGGGATTTAACTGTCTTGGGGCTTCCCATGGTTTTAGGGCCTCTGAGAACCCTGGAGAACTCAAAACTTTCATTTAAAAAGCCTTCCTATGAGTTTTTCAAAAAGTTCCCATATTTACGAAAATATCACTGGCCTTTCAGTACATTTTTTAAATCACTCTAGCTCTAATTTTTTAGCAACTCAAGGCTCAAATCCTCATTTTTCATTATTTAAAATTTTGTCCTAATTTTATTTGGCCACAATTCCTTCTATTTAGGGACTTTCTTTTGTATCTAGCCTATTTCTGACATTTACGAAAAAACCAAACATCGCGTTCCTCATATTTACAAAGGGACCAGATGTTACACAAATGTATATCCTTAAATGTTGAAAAATCTACAGCTAAAAGAACCTTGATAAAAGAAAAATTCTTCATATTATGGCATAAGTATTTAGGTCATATTTCGAATGAGTGAGTTAAAAGATTAATAGAAAAAATGATATATTGCTCTCTCTTGACCTAGGTGAAATAAGGATTGTATGAGGAAAAATTTGACAAAATCTAATAAAAAAGAGTGCAATGCGCAGTAAAAATGTCATAGAAGTGATTCACGTATACATTAGTGGACCACACTCAACTATCATTTGTGGCAACAAATATTTCACCAGCTTTATCGATGATTACTCATACTATGATTATGTCTTTTTAATTAAAGAAAAATCTGATGCTTTAAAAATATTCAAGATCTATCACACTAAAGTTGAGAAGCAATTAAGAAAAGTTATCAAAATAGTAGGATCCAATCGTGGTAGAAAATATTATAGAAAGCATGATGAGAGTGGGCAATAGAAAGAGCCTTTTGCTAAGTACTTGCAAGATTGTAATATTGTAGCCCAATATACCATGCCTGAAAGTCCTAAACAAAATGGTCTAGTAGAGAGACATAATTCATACTTATAGATATCATTAGAAACATGATAAGTAAGTCTAATTTACCCATCTTTTTATGGGGTAAAGCTATAAAAATCACCACTTATATTCATAATCATGTTCCTAACAAATCGATGACTTGTACGCATTTTGAATTATAGATTAGTAGAAAGCCAAGTCTAAATCATTTATGCGTTTGCGCTACTTAGTTGAAGTTAAGATCTATAATCCTTCTTAAAAGAAGAGAGATTCCAAAATCTCATGTTGTTTCTTTATTGGGTACCCTGTGGTAAATAAAATACTATTCACTCACAGTTGTTGAACTGGTCAAGATTAGTGAATTTTTACTAGTTTGTAATATAATGCTTACCAGGTCATCTTCTATGAAACTATTAATCAAATCAATTAGTTTAAGAATGACAAAACTAAAATTATGATGATTGGGGGTTTAGATATAAAATTACACTCATTAAATCGAATAGTAACTTAATTAATAAAAACAAAATGAAACAAAATTCAATCAGAATTATGCATAACCAATCTAGAATTTTTCCCTTAATAGTTTTCTATTCTTATCACCTAAAATACCTCTAGTTTGATTTTAGTCCTCTTGTTAATTTTGATTAATGTTCTTAAACTACCGTTTAAGATTTTAATTGGTTCATATTGCTAATCAGAACACAACTACGCTTCTGTCAACAACACAAAGCCAAACCATTTTGCATTTGACCAAAGACACACTCAGAATCCTAACATGGTTCCAAATGAATTTAATTGATTAATTAACTAATTGAATCAAATTGTGTTCTCAGATAAATCAAACGAATTAGAATTCATGCAACAAAAATCATCTAACCAAACTGATAATAATTACAAGAAAACAAAGAGATAAAAAAATGAAATTCTTCTAAAATCAAAATTTAAACCAGAGTTTTATAGAAACATAGACTCAAGTTCTTTATTAGGTTCAAACTCTGGACTAATCACTAAGAAAATTAGAAAGCTATAAAGAGACGAAAATAAGAATGAGAAGTAGAGAAGATAGAGTACGTTCTATGGTGACGTCTTTTCCTCTTTAAATAAATGACATTGGCTTCTTCCTCAAGAAATCTAATACCATTCTAGAAGTAATAATAAGATAATATCTAAATCTTTTAAGAAGTCTTCTATCCTAATCCTTTTAGGAATCTTTTATCTTACAAAATACAAATAAAAAATAATTGAGCCTTCATTGGATAAATATAATAAAATTGTATTTAAACTCTATTAATATAAATTTAGCCCATTTAATATAAAATAAGCCCAAAGTCATCAAATTACCTACCATAGATTATTAATAAAACTAAATATGAGGAATATAAAATATAATAATGTTGAAATATCAAATTCCCTTACACTTAGGCCTTTGCACTTCTAGGCAAAACACACATAAAAAATAATAAAATAAAAATAAAACCAAAATGCAAAACTGTCAAGCTAAGTACAATTTAAGCTTTTTAGATATTCAATAGTCAAAGGCAATCTTTCTTGTTAGTCAAGGAAGAACAAGTAGCATGGTAATTCCAATTGATGAAAAAAAAATGAATCAAAGTGGTAGCTCCTTACTAGTTATATGTTTACTCTTAATCCTCTCAAGTATTTAGATTAAGCATTCCTCTCAAATTCAACCTTTCACAACTTCACTAGCATAAGCTTGTATGTCTTCTCAATCTCGACTAACTAGTCACAAGCAACACATATATCAAAAAGATTTTTATTCAAGGTTGTAATTAGGCTAAGGTAGGAAACAAATGGTAGACAAAAGAACTAAGGATGTAAGAAGAGACAGAGCGGATACTTACAATCATCAAGAGCAATTAAAAAAAGAATATAGGATGGAATAAACATGCATCTCAATGTCTTATTTATCATAAACCAATACATGCGCAACAAAACTCAAAGTAATTTTTTTTTCTTTTTCCTTTTCATCATTCTTTTTTTCCCCTTTTTTTTCAAAAAGATTTTTTTTTTCTTTTCATGCTTTGTTTTGTTTTTTTTTTTTTTGACATATCTCTAGAGAGAATAAATTAATTAACTCAAAATTGGCAAAAAATTACATTGCACATCCATCCATTCTATGAAGATATAATGCTCTTAATAATCAAAAGTATCCTATACAAGGTAGGAAATAATTTTTTTTTCTCTTTTGGCTAAAGGGGTAAAAAGAAAACATAAAAAACTCAAAGAGAATAAAAACAAAGGATAAAACATAGGCGGGATAGCTATGTAGCTCTGTCTACAATAAAAGAAAAGAAGAAAGAATGCCTTAATCATCTTTATGAATACTTGTGCAAATGTCGTTTCAATTAAGAATCAAGACAAGTTCTAGAGTGAAAATTATGATAACCGAATGATCTCACAAAAAAGAAACAATAGAAGGCCCAAAATCCTCACAGGTTTAAAAACTACCACATGCAATCTATTAAAATCAAATTCATTGCCAGTTTATTTAAATTCCAAAAAACAAGATTGATTCCTAATCATGTTGAAATACTTCTAAACTTAAATTGCTTCAACTTATTTTTTTAAATTTATTTAAAAAAAAACTAAAAATTTGCAAGGAAAACAAGAAAATAATGAAAATTTCAAAAAAGAAAAACCAAACAAAAAAGAGAGCAAATGAATGATTTCTTCCCCTCCCTCCCCCCACACTTAAAATTTACATTATCCTTAATGTAACAATAATATAATTTATTGAGTAAAAGAAGACAAGAAAGGAAAAGAGGAGAGAAAGAAATACAATCGGGTGGTTCAACTATATGAGGCATTGTAAAGATATAGCTCTTCCACTGTCTGCTCTTGAAATCTTTCATAAAAATGTTTAAGCCTTTGCCTATTCATTGTGAAACGCTTATTGGTTAATTCATTCATAATCTCAACTGTATCATAAGGAAAAACATAAATAACCACAAATGAATCAATCCATCTAGAACATAACTTACTAAGAATCAGCTTTAGGCGAGAATTGTAAAGGAGGACTCTTTCACCAACATGACGCTCTTTTCTTTTAATCATCTTGTCATGTAAGGCCTGGTTTTTCCTTATAAATTCTAGAGTTTTTATAGGCTTCCAACTAAAATTCTTCAAGCTCTTGAAATTGAATTTTCTTTAAGAACTGGCTTAAGATAGATCCATATTACATTTCTTTACTACCTAATAAGCTATATGCTCAATCTCAACTGGTAGGTGGCATGTTTGACCAAAAACTAATTTATAGGAGTTTTGTAGACAGTATGGTAAGCCCATAGTACATCTTCTAATCTTTTGCTCTAATTATTTCTATTAGGTTGCACTGCGTTCTCCAAAATTTGTTTTATATCTCTATTTGAAATCTCTACTTGACCATTCGTTTATGGATGGTAAGGGGTGGCTACTTTATAGAGCACACTATACTTGCTGTAACGACCGGGAAAAAGAAAAGAGAAGGGAAAAGAAAGAAACTGAAAGCTAGAAATTTTCGGAATCCAGAATTTCTGCCAAGTCTTCTCGCAATAGCGAGAAATGGTCTCGCTACAGCGAGAGAGCTAGTTCGCAATAGCGAAGGCGATTCTAGCTATAGCGAGTGCTGGCAGCAGTCCATACAGAAACTAGGGGACAGCTCGCCGTAGCGTGCGCCATAGCGAGAGTAAGGTCTGAAACTGACGCGATTTTGCCATAGCGAATGGTATATCTCGCCATAGCGAATGGAATTGACACGAACTCGCCGTAGCGAAGGTTAAGCCTCGCCATAGCGAAGCCAGTTTACACGAGCTCGCCATAGCGAAGCCAGTTTACACGAGCTCGCTATAGCGAAGGTTAGTTTTCGCCGTAGCGAGAGTCAGTCCGGAAGAGAGTAAATAGCGAGATTTAGACTTCATTAAACGCCCAAACTCATTTATTCTCTCATATCTGCCCTAAACTTCGACCCAAGGAGAGAAAAGAGGCGTGGAGAGTGAGAGAGATCAAGAGAAGGAGGAAGAGCAAGGGAAAGGTAAGGAAATTTCCCCCATTTCTCTTTAGAACTCTGATCCCCTCCCTTTGCCCTCTCTTTCTGCGATTTTATTTGTGAAAATGGATGGTTTTTGGGCATGGGTCAGAAGAGGGAAAGTGGAAAACACCTTTGAATCATTGTGTTTTCTTTGAAAATGTTATTTTCCACTACCATGGGAGCTTGAGAGAGAGAAAGGGTTGATGGCATTCTAGAGAGAGAACCCTAGATTTGTATGTGATAGAAGGGTTGCTCTGAATTAAAGTATAAGAGAGTAATTGCATGCTTTTGTGTGTCTAGGCTCAAGAGAAGCACCTCCATCAAAGTGTGAGTGTGAAATTAAGAAGGGAGAAAAGGACTTGAAAGGAAAAGCTAGTGTTGGCTTTGGCTCCAAAGGTAGCTCTCTTTTTTACTCTTTCTTGTTGCATTCTCGGATATGATAGTCATTGTATGATTATGTATATGCTTGTTATGTAGAATATGCCATATGCTATTGCTTTGATGCATTGATGCCAATATGCTTGTGTGATGAATTGTGAGACTTGCTCGGGTGCGGTAGTGCCGAAAGTCCCATGAGATGGGTGAGGTGAAGCCGAAAGTCCCTTGAGATAGGTGAGACAAGGCCAAAAGTCTCAAATGAGTGAGGCCAAGTCAAAAGTCCTTAAACTCGGGTGAGGCCATCCAAAAGTCCCTAAACTCGAGTGAGGCTAGACCAAAAGTCCCTGGAGCCCATTTTTGGCATTGTTGTGAATTCCATAGCATGTACATTATGTGTTGGATGACTGAGAATAACTAAATGCTTATTCACATGCTTTGACTTGTTATATGCCTTGATTGCTTGCTGGATTGAGTGTATGAGCTACTGAGATTCCCTGAATCTCACCCCTTCCCCTCCCAACTAATATGCTAGGTGGAGCTCGAGGAGAACCGAGCACACACCAAGGAGCCTAGAAGTATGCATAGTTAGAGATTACTTTCTTTTAGAATATTTTGATGTATTTTGATGTAAAGTGGTGTCAAATGAGGATGTGCTCACTATTTTTGAGATGTAAAGGTTGTAGCAAGTGTAAAAATATGAAATGATATTGTATGAACTATGTTTATAGCCAAATGAATGGAAATGAGGGTTTTGCCCCTTTTGATACATGAATGAGATAGTGTATATTTGGTCGTAGCATAGTGAGATTGAATTGTATGTTGATTTGGACCACATGGACTTGTTGTATATCCTGATTTTATGCTTTTAAACTTGTCCATGAGTGGCTTGAGTGTGTGAGAGGCCATTTGGACCCGTTTTGGACCTTTGGGGTGCCAAAACCGGTATTTTTGAGAGCTCCGTCAAAGTATGACTGGATGAGCTCCGTTTACCATGAAATTTGGCATGCCTCTAGAGTTTGTAGAAATCTTCTTGAAAAGCTAAAGTTGGTAATATTCGGAGGTCTAGAGAATATTTGGTGAATTGTTGAATTTGGGAAAATTTAAGGGATTAGTCATGTACTGTTCATATAGTTCAGAAATGAAATCTGTGGCATTTTTAGACCAAATGGATTCCAAATGTGGTGCAATTTTATACACATAAACTAGACCACCACAGCGACTTATATGAACTAGAATCACCTAAATCGGAGGTCTGTAGAGAGAGATTAAACTGTCTGAAGTTCTGTATCAGCATCAGAGAGCTCATCTGACCCCCGTCACTGTTCGATCGATTTTCGGGGTATAGTAGCTACTGAACTGATCTAGACTTATTTTTCTCCTCTAGTAGACATCCGTAGCTTTCCGAATTGGTATAATTTGCCTAGATTGGATTTTTTTGGATTTAATTATGGATTTCCGAAGTTCATGACAGCAAGCTGCACCAGAAACAATGACAGCCGGACCTTCTTCCCATTTTTGATGTCAAACGTGGTCCAAATGCTGAGATTTTGATTGGGAATGATTTTTAGTGTAAATTCAACACTTAGAGCTTTCTAGAGAGCTAAAGTTTGCTGCATTTCCATGTTTTTACAATTTCTTATGATTTTCCAAATTTAGAGCCAAAATATGACTTTTGGGCCCAAGTGAGAAAATAAAATTTTTCTGGTTTTTGGCTCCATACTCGTGGCTTATGGTTTGTTTTATGCTATGTATAAGTCGTCTATATGGAGTTTGAGTTGAGGATGCTTGAGATGGGTTCATAGGACCCACGGGGCAAAAGATGAGTATATGAAACCCCGGTTCATAGCATGCAAATGCCACGGAAGAGTAGTGATTCTTTGGAAATCATGTGGAACCGAGCCCAGTGAGAGGCTAGGTAGCCGTAGTAGTTTAAGGTGTCACACTTGCGAAGGAAGGCTTACATGTTTCTATTACAAAAGTGAAAGTCTTAATCACTGATGATTGTTCTAGGTGTACCAAACCTACAAAAAATATGAGATCTAACAAAGTCCACAACTACAAAAGAGTCATTAGTTTTGGTGGTTTTTGCTTCCATCCACTTTGAAACATAATCAATAACTAAAAATATATATATGAAACCAAAAGAAATAGGAAATGGTCCCATGAAGTCAATACCTCAAACATTAAATATCTCACAGAACAATAATAATTGTTAAGGCATCTCATTCTTACAAGAAATATTACCTATCTATTGACATTGGGTACAGTTCTTAGGAAAGCATATACATCCCTAAATAAGGTAGGTCAGAATAGTTTAGAATCTAAAACCTTTCTAGCAGTACACTAAGGACCAAAATGGCCACAGCATACAAGTGTATAACAGAATTTCAAAAAAGATGCAAACTCATAGTCAGGAACACATCTCCTAATAATCAGGTCACTAGACATGCACTACAAGTAAGGGTCATCCCAAACCTAATATTTTGCCTCACTCTTAAATTTATTAATTTGGTACTTTTTAAAATAAGCAGGTAATTCATAAGTAACTAAGAAATTTACCATATCTGCATACCAGGGATCTTTACCATGTAATGAGTACAACTGCTCATTTAGAAAACTATCCCTGACAACAGATGAATCTGAAGAGTAAAGCATTTTGCTCAAATGATTAGCCATAAGACTTTTTGTTCCACTCTTATCTCTGATTCCTATATCAAATTCTTATTGGAGTAGTATCCATATAATGAGTCTTGGTTTCGCATCAGGCTTCTTCAGTAGGAACTTTAAAGGTGAAGTTTTACAAAGTCCAAACGGCATCCTCCTATATGCAAAGATACCAAATGGGTAGGTAAATATAGTATTTTCCTGGTCCTCTAACACAATGTGAATCTCTTTGTTCATGATATCTAAGATCGTGGGATTAAGTCTTTTCTATGGTTGCCTTACCGGTTTGGCTCCTTCCTTTAATAAAATTTTGTACATGCAAGTAGAAGGGTTAATCCCTGGAATATTTGCCAACGTCCAACCTATTGTTTTTTGTTTTTCCCTTAACAATTTTAACAACCTTTTTCATGATCAGGTGGAAGGTTATTTGCTATTATTATTGGTAATTTATTTTCTTCTTCCAAAAAAGCATATTTAAGATTATTAGGTAAAGGTTTGAATTCAAGTGTGGGCGGTTGCTATATGGAAGGTACTAATCTTTGTGAATTTAAATGTATAGCAGCCTCCACTTGTTCATTTTTCTCAACAAAGGGAACAGTATCAAATAAATTAACAGAATCAACGTCAAAATTAGAAGCAAAATCAGAATTGAAGAATGCATCAATCTCAAAATATGCAATACATTTATTAAGTCCATCATAGCATTTTGAACATTGAATTCCATCTATAAATTCAACAATGTTAAGTAGTTCAGTAACAATGTCCACACAAGCATCAACAACTAACAAGTCTATCATATTTATATACAACATGGAATGTTCTGTTGAAAGGTGTCTTATGGCATCAAGAATATTAAAATGAATAACATCACCACCAATTTCCATTGATAAAGTACCATCATGTACATTAATTATTATTTTAGCAGTTTTCAAGAATGGTCTACCTAGAATTAATGGTGCATGTCCATGTATATGGTCATCCTCCATGTTCAGAATATAAAAATCAACAAGGAAAATTAAATCTTTTACCCTTACTAGAACATCTTCAAGTACTCCTGCAGGGTAGGCTGTGCTTCTATTTACTAGTTGAATCACCACTCCCATAGGCTTTAATATACACAAACTTAGGCATTACATTAATGGAAGCTCTCAAATCTAACATAACATTATTGAACTGCATATTCCCTATTGTGTAAAGAACATTTAGTGGGTATAATTGCTTGAATCAAAGCTGACACATTTCTCCCTATGCTAACTTTCTCATTCCTTTTCAACTTCCTCTTATGTATACATAGCTCCTTCTAAAACTTCGCATATTTTGGAATCTGTTTGATTGCTTCTAAAAGAGGGATATTAACTTCTACATTTGTTGAATATCTCCATAATTTCCCTATCCAATTTAGCCTCTAATTTTCTTGGACTGTATAATTCAGTTAGGGAATGGAAAGAGTATGGTATATGTGGAATTCTCTCCCTTTTTCTATGCTTTTCTTGCTTTAGATTAAAGGGAGCTGTTGTTCTCTATCACCTTCTTTTTCTTATAGCACCTTTATTAGAGGTGTGATGGGGACATTTACTTGCTTGCCACTCTTCAAGGTTATTACACTGACATTGCCTCTTGGGTTGGTCACAAGCTATGAAGGTAATTGGCTAGAACCTTGACTTCTCAACCCATTGATATTTATTGCAAGTCGGCCAATTTGGGTTTCCAAGATTTGGATTGTTATCTCTGTTTACTATTGGAATTAAATTGTATTTGTTACCAACTGCTTCACTATATCTTCTAAATTTGGCTCAGACTTGTTTATCTATTGTATGGGTTATCTTATGGGTTGTTGGTTGCTTTGGCCAAGAGCATTAAATTTTTATTGCTGCTGTTGTTGGTTAGACCTATTATCATATCTCAAATTCAGATGATCTCTCCATCTGGGATTATATGATGCTTCATAAGGGTCATATCTATTCTATTACTGCTATAAAAGTCTACCAAGGAAAATGCCAGCACATGATTCTGTATTATCTTGCAATTGGGGACACTAATATGTGGCATGTGTAGTTAATGAACAAATACCACATAGAGGTGTAGGGAGTTGTTGCGATTGTCTTTGCCCAAGTGCTAGCTGTCTAATCATAGAAGCTAACTCCTTAAGTTTATTTTCTATTCTTTGTTGATCCATATGAATGGCATAGAGTTTGTTTACACCATAGGTTGGCATGTTTATTTTATTGCCAAATTATAGTGTATTATGTGTCATATTTGTAAGGAGGTCTCTGGCAGCAACTGGGGTTTTGTTAACCAATGCTCCTCTTGTAGCTGCATTAACCATACTTTTGTCCATGGTTAGTAAGCCTTCACAAAAGTATTGAATCAAAAGTTGGTCATTGATCTGATGGTGAGGACAGTTTACACACAGCTTCTTAAACCTCTCCCAGTACTCATACAATGTTTCTCTATTCATTTGTTTAATATCACTAATTTCTTTTTAGATGGCAATAGTTCTTGAGGCAAGGAAGAATTTCTCCAGAAATATCCTCTTCAATTCATTCCATAAAGTGATGGCTTGAGGTTAAAGATAACAAAGCCAATCCTTGGCCCCGCCCATCCAGTGAAAAAAGGGAATGTTCTTAGCTTGATGTGCTCTTCTGAAACTTCTTATGGCTTCATGGTGGAATAAACCACATGGAACTCTTTGATATATTTATAAAAATCCTCCCCTGAACCGTGGAAATTTGGAAGCAAATGTATTAATCTAGATTTAAGTTCAAAAGTAGCATCAAATTTAGGATATTGATTACATAGTGGTTATCAGGTGCAGCCAAATTCAATTCGCAATTACTTCCTATGTTGTTTATTATCTCAAAAATCAAATCAGTAGTTATAGCTTCTTTAATCTTACAATTTCTAAGTTGTGTGTGAAAACTTCTATCAATTTCCAAATTAAACTCAACCAAATCTCTATTGAAGGGTCTTGTTATACACCAAGAATGAAATAATAGAAAATAAAACACCCAAAAATTACCAAGAAAAATCAAAATAAATTCAAAAAAAATTAGAAAAATTGCAAAAAAAAAAAATCAAAGTAAAAAATACTAAAAATTGAAAAATTGGTATAAACAATAAAATTTGGCCAAAAAGTGGATTAGCAAATAGCAAAGTTATGATTTTGATTCCTTACAATATTTAGAACCTACATACCAAGTTTTAACTCAATCAAAGTTAGTTACCCCTATCACCGATATTGCTCAAAATAGTCACAAAATATCGAAAAATATCAAAATTACACTCTGTATAAATGCTAAAATCAAAATTGAAACTAAGAAATTTTCTATTCTAATTGATTATGATTAATTGGCTCCCTAGCAACGGCGCCAAAATCTTGGTAAAGAAAATATTGTTCACTTGCAATTGTTGAACTAGCCAAGATTAATGAATTTTTATTAGTTTATAATATAATGCATACCAGATCATCTCCTATGGAGCTATTAATCAAATCAATTAATTTAGGAATCACAAAACTAGAATTATGATGATTGGGGGTTCAAATATAAAATTACACTAATTAAACCAAATAGTAACTCAATTGACAAAAACAAAATGAAACAAAATTCAATCAGAATAATGTGTAACCAATCCAAAATTCTTCTCTTGATAGTTCCCTATCCTTGTCACCTAAAAATATCTCTAGTTTGATTTTAATTCTCTGGTTAGTTTAGGATTTTAATTGGTTCGTATTGCTAATCAGAACACAACTGCGCTTTTGTCAACAATATGAAGCTAAACCATTTCACATTTGAACAGAGATGCAGGCAGAATCTTGATATGGTTCAAATTGAGTTTAATTGATTAATTAACCAATTGAATCAAATTACATTCTTAGATAAATCAAACGAATCATAATTCATGAAACAAAAATTATCTAACTAGACTGATAATAATTATAAGAAAACAAAGAGAAAGAAATGAAATTCTTCTAAAATCAAAATTCAAATAAGAGTTCTATACAAACATGGACTTAAGTTTCCTATTAGGTTTAGACTCTAGACTAAGCACCAAAAAAATTAGAAAGCCATGAAAAGATGAAAATAAGAATGAGAATGAGAGAAGATGGAGTGTTTTATATGGTTACGTGTTCTTCTCTTTAAATAGATGACGTTGGCTTCTTTCTCAAGAAATCCAATACCATTCTAAAAATAATAATAAAATAATATCTAAATCTTTTTAGGATTTAATAAGATAATATTCAAATCCTTTTAGAAGTCTTTTATACTAATCCTTTTAGGAATCTTCTATCTTGCAAAATAGAATTAAAAAATAATTGGACCTCTGTTGGATAAACATAATAAAAATGCATTTAAAGTCCATTAATCTAAATTTAGCCCATTTAATATAAAATAAATCTAAAGTCATCAAATTACCCACTATGAATTATTAATAAGACTAAATATGAAGAATGTAAAATATAATAATGTCAAAATATCACCAAGCGCACTCAAAAGGGTATAAATTCTATTGTCCAACCTGGGGGACCAAAATAGATAAGTCATTAACAATAAAATTCTTAGAACTAGATGTAGCAAATGATAGTTGTTCTCGAATATTTGAACTAAGTGAACAAAGTGACTCTATTTCCATTCCTTTATCATAATATAATAACATCTTTAGACCTATGAATATTAGGAAAGAAATGATGGATTTGACTGCCCAAGTTGAAGCTCTTATCATAGGTGAAGTTCTTTAATCACTTGAATCAATTTTAGAAATAGTTGAACTAATCCTATAAACGCAATTTCTAGTTTTAAAAGTGTCTCTAAAAAGATCTCATAGAGAAAGAAGACCAACAATTTCAAATTATTATTACATCTACATTGGTGAAGCAAACTTTGACATTAGTCAAGCTATGGACCCTTTCACATTTAATGATACTATTAGTAGTCCTTAGTCAGATAAGTGGATTAGTATGATAGAGGATGAGATGACTTCTATGACAAAGAGTAGAGTTTAGGAGCTTGTTGAACTTTCTAACGGTTATAAACTAACTGGTTACAAATGGATATTCAAAACCCAAAAAAGTTCTAAAGGACAAATTGGAAGATTCAAGGCCAAGTTGGTGGCTAAAAGCTTGTCATACAAAGAAGGAATTAATTTTACTAATATCTACCAAAAGAATTATTATAGCCTCAATGGTTGATTTCAACTTAGAACTTCATCAAATGGATGTAAAGATAGCTTTTCTTAATGGAAATCTTGATGAAGAAGTACATATGGAGCAACTAGAAGATCGTAAGGAGAAAGGCAAAGACTACTGAGGGTGTAGACTTAAAATGTTGATTTAAAGTTTCATCACGCCCAATGGTATTTGAAATTTGACGAGGTTGTAACCTTATTTAGCTTTATTGGAAATAGATTTGACTAGTGCATATACTTAAAGACTAGTGGAAGTGGGTTTTTCTTCTTTTGGTACTTTATGTGGATGACATCCTTTTTGTAAGGAGTGATTTGGGTCTGCTTCAAGAAGTGAAACTTTTCCTATATAATACTTTTGCATGAAGGATTTTGGAAAGGACTCCTATGTCTTAGATATTGAGATAGATCATGATAAAACTCATGGTATTTTAGGACCATCTCAAAAAGCATATATAGATAATGTGTTGAAGCATTTTAACATGTAAAATTGCAAGGCCAGGGATGTATCTATCATTAAAGATGATAGATTGAGCAAAGATCAATGTCTAAGAAATGAAACTAAAAAGGAAGCCATGAGAAATATTTCATATGCTAATGCAACAGAAAGCTTAATGTATGCACAAGTGTACACTTAATTGGATATTGCTTTTGCCATAAATGTCTTAAGACAATACCTTTCTAATCCTGGTCTTGATCATTGGGTTGAAGCTAAGAAAGTTATGAAGTATTTGCAAAAAAATAAATAATTTTATACTTATTTATAGAAGGGTTGAAAACATTCAATTTGTAGGTTATTTAGGCTCTAATTTTGTTAGTTTTTCACATGATTTAAAATCCACTTCTAGTTTTATTTTCATACTTGCTAGAGGTGTAGTTTCTTAGAAATGTATAAAACAAAGTTTGATTGCATCATCAACCATGTATGCTAAATTTGTGGCTTGTTATGGAACAACCCAACAAGCTATTTGGCTCAAAAATTTCATATCGTAACATAGTGTGATTAATTCCATTGCCAGACCACTAGTGATTCATTATGATAATAATACAATTGTGTTTTATTCTAAGGATAATAAAATTAGTGGTGAGTCTAAGCATACAGAGATCAAGTATCTCATAGTTAAGGACTTGGTGAAGAAGGGTGATATTGTTATAGAATTTATAAATATAGAACTAATGTTAGCTAATTCCCTAGTCAAAGGACTAAAACCCATAACCCATATAGTTTAAGAAACATGTTAAGAACATAGGTATTTTAAAGTCTTTTGATTTTTTGGGTTAGTGGAAGTTTAATGCATTCTTATTTGTATCGACTTTTCATAGTAATTTTTTGTTACACGGTTTATTTTTATTTTGTCTTGGATTTTGATGCATAATGCATTATATTGTTGCACAATCAAATTTGAATACTTTATTAATGATAATCTATATATAGTGATACTTTACCTGACTAAAGATAAAATATAACATGTATCTGAAAATTAAGGCATGGTGTATATCTTAAACATGATTGTTGTATTAACTTTGATATGTCTCAATCAACATTATATAGCATTCATAAAATAAAGGCTATACAGGCTTTATGAAGCTTGTTGATTCCTCATGCTGGTTAAGCATAAAGACTATTGATAAATCATATAGAAAACTGATAAGAAATAGTGCATTATTCATCGCTTAAAAGTTATTTCTTACTACACTTCCATACTAGTAATCCATGTCAATATGAACATTAGCATGTATGAACATGGATAGAGAGTATGTCAATGAAAGACATATAATTGCTATTATCCCATGTTTATGGATGTATTAGACCAAATTGTGTTTGATGTACTATTTAGGGACCATTTTTTAAGGATGTGCATATAAAATTGTTTTATTAAGCTAAGAATCACTTTATAAAATAAACAAATTTCTTTGTAACAATCAATGTGGCCAAAGTAGGAGATTGTTGGAATATTTTGTATGGGCTCATATCAATTATCTTATTCATTTTATTTTGTAAAACATATGGGTTGACAAATGGCCCATTCAAATGTTAGGCCTAAATAATTGTTAAAATGATCATTTAGTAATTAAGCTAGGCACACATTAAAATATTATACTTAAGTTTGGTTAATAGTTATAAAAGTGTGGGTCATAAGTTTTATTGAAACCTGTAATAAGAGTGCTTAATAAGAAATTATTTAAGGTTAGGCCTCCTCTCTTACCTTAATTCAATGTATGCTTTCCCATAACAACCACTATAATATCTAAGGTTAAGGGAGGAAAAACTAGCTAACCCTATTGTAACTCAATAACATATGGAGAAGTTAAGTACACATGCAGAATTAATTATTTCTTCATGAAAGTGTTTATTTCTTTTTGTTTATACATTAGATCCCATCAATTGTATCATTGATAATTCACTTATATGTTTTACATCCCTCAGACATAGCACGGACGTGGCGCTACAACTATAAAATTTGTCATCTTTATCATTTTTCACAATTTTCAAAAACATTTAGGCATTTGTTCAAACTAGATGCAATTAAACTATGTAACCATGCAATTAGACTATAATTACAGCAAAAGCACACCATTTTTCACAATTCTACCCATTACATAAACATTAATGTGTCATATAAATATTTTTCCAAAATTCCTCCAACCAACACAAATTAGGGCAAACAACTTTCAAGTTGAATTATGCTAGGTAAGTCTATTGGAACCTTGGGCTTTAAAACCACATGTAAGGTAGAAATTATAAGTCTAAAACAGCAAAAATGTAAATTTCACATACATATATGCCTATAGACATGGCAAAATTGAGGCAGAAATTGAAAGCAAAAATGATTTAGTCTCTATAAAATACCCTAGCAATAGGAAGATCAAATTTTGTAATAAAAAATGGTCTTCTAACAAGTCAAACAGCCAAAGTGATGGCCCAAATACAGGAGAAGATAGTTTCTTATTAAGAACCCTCTCAAAAGCAAAATGCCAATGCATTAGGATATGTATTTACAGTTTTAATGGGATTAGACCACTATCCATATAAAACTAGCCATTAACCGCTCCACTTACATCAAGTAATTGTCAATGACAAAATTGTAAATAGATATAATAATGAAAAACCACTTTCGTATCTTAAATTTCAAATTTTAAAATTATCCAACACAGAGACCATCTCAGAGTCCGTTTTTCGTCATTTTCAATCAATAGTTGTTTTTTTAGGATTCACCCATGGTTAATCATTCTCAAATTGCTGGTAGATCTTGACGATACCTAAATTTATACAATCAAAAAGAAACTTCCCTTTAGACCTTAAACAAGTAGTACAATCAGAATGTCTCTTTTCAAGCCCATCAAACACTAAAAAATATGCATGTGTCCTTATCATAATCCCATCAAATTATCACTTGGAAAGCATGACCCACAGCATCACCCTATAAAACCAAAATGCCACGCTAGCAAAAATGGCGGAACAGGGATCCTCTTCCATGGTGGCGCCAATGTAAAAGGATCCGCTTTTTAAGCTTTTTTATTTTGGCTTTCTAGGCTATAGATGTGAAGAATGAAAATAAAAATTATAATTAAAAGATTAAAAATTATTATTGTAAAAAAATTATATTTTAAAAAATTTTGACTGTACTACACATTTAAAATTTTTAAAGTGTAATTTTTTTTTTATAGTTATAATTTTCGACCCCTCAATCTTTATTTTTCATATTTATAATCTAATAAAAAAAAAAAGTTTAAAAAGCCAAGTGGGCGCCGCTGGGAGAGGGAGAGGATCCTTCTCCTAAATGTTGACAAATTGAATGACACCGCATTTAACGGTGGTGTCTATGGGCATGATGAAAAGGATTACTTTGTGAGGTTTTAAAAAGTTTGAAATATTTAAAGTGATATTAAAAGATTAAAAACCAAATAAACTGTTAATTAAGGGATCAAATTGACATTTTGTCTTTGAAAAAAAAATTAAAAACAAGCTCTCTAAAAAAAATCTATTTGCAAATATATTTTATTAATTTTTTTGAACTGTTAATTAAGGGATCAAATTGACATTTTGTCTTTGAAAAAAAAATTAAAAACAAGCTCTCTAAAAAAAATCTATTTGCAAATATATTTTATTAATTTTTTTTGAAAAAAAATTTTTTCAAAGAAAAAACACTAATCAAACAAGTTATAGGTAACTATGATAATTTTTTAGGATTAGATGCTAATGAATTTTTTTTTAATATTATAGTTTTGATGTAAATGATTTGTATTTGACCAAATGAGGGATCCAAACTAGTTGAAATGTGCGTAAACTAATGCAACACCAACAAAATATAATAAAATAAAGAAAAATTAAATTTATCTCCTAGTCCAAAATCAATTTGTCCTCTTTAATTTAAAATATATCCTTTATTAATGTGATTTGTTTTGCATTTAACTATCTTGCAGTATTTCTTATCATAATTTTAACAGAAATAATCATGAGTGTCAAAACCATAAGACATAATTTATTTTATCAATGAACCACATTAAACTTTTCTATTAAATATTTTTATTTAATAGTATTAGGGGAAAAAATATTTGAGTAGTTTTTAAAAATTAATAATTAAATTAGAACAAATAAAATTAAAGGACATAAATCAAACATAATATAAAGTTAAGATATCAAATTGAAATCAAATAAAATTAAGAAATAAAAATAAAATTTAAAGTAGAGTGAAGAGATTAAATTATAATCAATTGAAATTAAAGGACAAATTTAAAACTTAAGATAAAGTTAAGAGACAAAAATAAAATCTTAAATAAAATTAAAAGACTAAAAATACATTTTTGCCAACATTTGTTGTATTCTCAAATTAATTTGTCTTCATCTGATAGATTTTAGGAAAAATTATATATATATATATATATTAAAAGAAACACATATCTATTTCATAAACATTTTTATGTTTTGGCCACATTTTATAAACTTAATTAGACTTTTTTTACAAATTACCTAAAATGTTTAGAAAAAAATTATTGTTAAAGAATCTAAATTAAAAAGATTTAAATTTAAAAGGAGCTTCAATGGGATCTACTAGAGTTGATCATTATAAGTGTTTATTTTAAAAAATCCAAATTAAAAAATTTAAATTTTGTAAGAAAATTATAATTTATAATCTTTTATAATAAATAGCTTTAAATTAGACTCGTTATCTCGAATTTTTTACAACCTTCATCCTGGTTCATGCACTCCTCCTGAATTGAAACTTATAATTAATTAATTCAAAGTAGGCAAGTTAGTCGCAATGAATGAATCAAAACAATTGCATTGGTTAGATGCACAGTTCACAACTTCTCCGTTTTGCGCGTTAGCCACTAGGCTTCCTTCTTCATTCTCTAAAATATAAACGGCTCAGATTTCATTTCACACACCCTCTGTTTCTCTCGTGGACCTCGTTCTGTGTCTTCTTCGCTCGGCTGAGATCCATGGCAGACCACACAGGCGAGCCGAAATCTCTCACTGAGAAGGTGGAGAAGAAGAACCACGACGGCGAATCGTCGTCGTCGTCGTCGTCCGGTTCCGATGACGGCGAGCCATCGACGGTTGAATCCCTGAAGCAAAAGGCTAATAGGCTCTTCGGCCGCCAGAAGCCTGTCCACAAGGTCCTGGGCGGGGGAAAGCGTACTTTCTGATCTTTCACTCTCATCTTTCTCTTCATTTGCATTTTCCTTTGCCTACGTAATGCTGCATTGATCGGGATGCTACGATAGAAAATATCATTCCTCTGTTTCTTTTTTCTGTTCTTTATGATCTGAGTCTCGAGCATTTCACAAACCGCTAGTTTTATGATGGTGATTTTCTGTTCCTGGTTCTCTGTAAATGAGTTTGACGTGAAGCGAGATTGATTCTGCAGTTCATATTGATCAATATCAAAGCTATATTAGCAAAGCTGAAGCTTTTTTGCAGTACGTTTTATTTGTTCTTTTCAATCATCAAGCAGAAAGCTTGACTTTGTATAATTTGATTTGTTTTGGGTCGTTACTTCTCGGATCATGCGCTATTTGGTTTTTACTTGGGTGCTTGTGTGCACAATGAATCTGAATTTTATTCTCTTTTTAGCAAGTATTACATCCTCTCTTTACTGGGATACAATGTTCCAGATTTGGATGCTAACGGGTTTTCATCTCCTCTTACTAAAGGATACAGCAACGGAGAATAGCCTCATCCATATCTGTATTTGTAATTTTCATATACAATTTGGGTGACGTCATCCTACTAAGATTGAAAGTAGAGCTTATCACTTGATTAAATTTTTTTTTAAATTCCAGTAATAAATTGAGCCATGTGTTCACACTAAACAATGTAATTATTCTAGTTTATTACATCTCACTTGGAAAGCTGAAAATAATCTTTCTCTCGCTTCCACTTTCTACAAGGAGGTTATTATGAAACCTTTTGGCATGCTACTTTATCTCTCTGAGGGCTTGATGTTAGGATAATTTAATATATTGTTGGAAACTTGACACAAGTGATATGATTGAGGAATTTTGAATTATCTAGGGAATTTCTCGGGTATGTCGCATCTACTTGTTTCTTGTCAAATGTCCAGTTCTGTCTCTCATCATATAACCTTATTGTCTTACAACAAACTTCTCTTGCAGCTGCTGATATTATCCTATGGAGGAACAAGAAAACCTCAGGAATTGTATTTGGAGTTGGCACTGCAGTTTGGTTTCTCTTTGAGTTGTTGGAATACAATTTTATCACGCTGGTTTCCCATATATTGATCATGTCTCTTGCTACCATTTTCTTGTGGTCCAACGCATCCGTCTTTTTCAACAAGTAGGGAATTGATAATTCTTATACTTTCTATCTCATTCCATGCATTTACATGTTGTCTTATCATTTCCTTGACTAGGACCCCACCGAAAATCCCAGAAGTGACAGTTCCTGAAAATTGCTTTTTTGAGGCTGCTTCTGCTCTGAGGACTGAACTCAACCGAGCCTTGGTTGTTTTGCGTGACATTGCAACTGGGTCAGATGTGAAGAAGTTCCTTGGTGTAAGTCGAATTACCCCTGCTTCTTCTATTAATGCTTTAGCTGCTCGCGAAACCGCATTGCTACTTGCTTCCCATGATTTTTACTGGATTTCTTTAGATTATGTGAGAAGGAGGGAAGCATCTGAAAAGCAAGTTCACTGATATTAAATTTCATTTTCATTTGGAACTATGCATAAATGGTCTTGTGCTCAGGCCTTTATCCCATATCTTGGTATGTGCTGACTGTTATAACGGCAGCGGGACTAAGAGGTTCTATGTCCAATTACCAGGTTATGACTGGATTATGGGTTTCCTCGGTTGTTGGGAACTGTTGCAACTTCCTGACCTTGTTTTACATATGTGAGACTTCCTGCTTTACTCCCTGTCTTCTTGTTACTAATTCTCGTATTTATGCATAAACTAACGTTTTTATCGTAGTCTATTAACTATGAATCAATTTGGCGAGATACAGCGTTTGTCTTGATGTTCACTGTGCCACTGCTCTATGAGAAACATGAAGACCAGGTTGATTTATATGCTGAGAAGGCAATGGTTGAGATCAAGAAGCAGTATGCAGTCTTCCATGCTAAGGTATTGAGCCAGATTCCCAAAGGAGCGTTGAATAAGAAAGAGGATTAGAATACATTATTTAGTTTCAATAATGAAATAGTGGGTGTCTTTTGTTTAGATACTCCGTCTTGTCCCACCGGGAAAACTATTCCTTTCTTAGTAAGTCCAATATATGTAAGGAATACATAGCCCCAGAGTCCTCTCTTTATTTGTATGGCCTATTTTGGATTCTTCATCAACATAGCTTTTATTACATGGCAAAGCGACAATATTTTTGTCGTATCTGAGAAAATGACCGTATAAATATGCTTCGTATTACTTTTTAATGATTTAATTCATCGATTAACAGCATTAAGACATTGAAAATTGACTTAAATGGCAGCAGCTAGTGGGAAAATAATTATACAACATCTTTATCAGGAACTGGCCGGTGGCAATAAATTATCAATTTTTATGTGTTTGAAATTATTTTGGAAGTGTTTATCTATTGTGTTATTATATGATAATTGAATATGAATATGCTATAGTAAGCTACTGCTAGTTCCTACTCAAAAAATCCCCATTTCTTTGTTTGAACTATTAGTTGATTGGTAGACCGGCCCAGTTAATGACATAACAACTCAATCGTCTTGACATTTTTAATAGACACATAAGGAAAAGTATCTTATCTCGCAAAAGACAGATCTACCTTCCAATGTTAAGAAAGAAGAGAAAACATCAATTGAGGATAAAAGCGGCTGTTCCATCATCTTCCATGGACAGAAGCTTCTATAAGATACTCATGGATAACTGGCCTGCACACGAAATTATTTCTAGATCTTCGTTCACATTTTTATTAAAACAAACAGAAGTTACTAGGTGTGGTCTAACAATAAAAGATGTGAGTAGTTGGCAATAGATTTTAAGTTCAAACCTAGATTTTTAACAATGAATTTTTATGAATAAAATCTCAAACTACAATATCTGATTTGACGTTGATATGGCATCCTTAGACTAATAAATTTAGTCACTCCTACTATGGATGAAAAGAAAACATCCTTACCCCAATTAGCCAGTCTAGTTAATTTTTCCGCTACACTGTTCACTGTTGGAAAGGTACAAAGTCCAATCCCTCAAGCTTCTTTTTCTTACAAGAGCACCAATACCTGCTCCTTAAAAAAAAAAAAAAATCTGCAGGGTCTTGAATGTCTTACAGAAGAGAATGACCGTAGATTTGCTTCCTAGCATCTTTTAAAGTGCTTGGGATACGCCCATAACCTGGAAATTGATCCTCCTTCTGAATCACTGTCACTGTCTGAGGAAGATGTTATGGATAGAGAATCATCCAGAAGATATTCAACAACCTGAAATGAGGAGGTTTACACAGTCAATATCTAATCAGCTCAGTAATTCAATTTGAACAAAGGACTGTCAAAATGAATATTATATTTATAAGTGATGCAACAACAAAAATGTTGGGGGAAAAGAATTGCTTGCAATTTTTGCGGGCAATCCAGAGGCTGACAATAAATAATATGTCTGAATATATTGACTATGATGGCATCAGATATTTAAAGAAATTCTCAGAGTTACAATTATTCACCATTCCTAACGAAGAGTTCTAAGCAAGGAATTTACCAGGCATCACATAAAATGTTTGTTTTAGATACATTGTTGCCATCTTGACATTAGTCAGGTAGCAACAGTTTTCTATGTAGAATAACATCAAAACATTTGTATGAATATTTCCTGTGACTGGTGGACACGTCAATTATGTGATACAAGGATTCATATTGGTTTAAATGACAGAAGCGTTCAGTCTTCAACTCTTTTTTTTTTCAAACTACAATAAATGATTAGTAACAAAGTCATTATGTTACATACGGTAAAGAGGATACCTGGCATGCAGTTACAGGTTTGATATCTTGAATTTTGGATATAATTCCGCAATGTGCATTGAGACATTTTGAGTTATCCAACCAAACTATTGCTTTGCAGTGTCCACAGTATCCCCTATTGGATGTTAATTTCTTTGATAAAGCTCCTATATCAAAGTAGATTGTAACATGAGAAGAGTAGAAACATTTTAAATGTGCAAATATGAATATATTTTTTTTTTGTTTTTTTGTTTTTTGGGGGGGGGGGGGGGGGGGGGGGGGAGGGAGGGAGAGAGTAAAGGGCTGCTTTCTGTATTTATAGGACAAAAATTGAATTGAGCAAACTGCAAACTCAGTCATGACATCCAAATCAATACTCTTGACCTCTTTTGTGGCTGAAGTTTGGTCTCAACATTACTCAACAGGCTAGACAAATTTTAAACTACTTCTGAAACTCCACCTTCACTATTTTCATCAAATCAAAATTTATGACCTGTGCTAGTGTATCTTATAGGATTATACCTCCCCCATTCTGGGAGGTAAATCTATAAGAGAAAAAACCCCAACTCATTGCAGCATTATAATACAGATATGATAGCCAAATTTATGTAAAGACCAGCAATTGTCACCAAAATGGATAAAGTATGTGACTCAAATTCTGCTAGGAACCAAATAATCAAATAAGTGCAAAAATTCAAAATAGATGGGGACATAAGTACATAAAAGTTTTTCAATTCTACTAATTTACTTTTATAACATTTGTTAACTGATAAAGCATTGGATGAGATGAAAAACTCAGCTAAATGTAAGAAATCAAACTCTGCTTACCAGTATATGCTCTTTTAACTGCCTCTTTCCAGTCAGCACTGGGTCTGGTGTCTATGGGATCCTGTAGAAGTGTATACTTTCTGTGTTCACTTGGTCTAATAGGCTGCTCTTTAACAAAACTACCATACAGTACAACATACTGCAACTCCCACAGATGGGTATCATTTGCATTTGCAGCTAAGTTCCATGACCTCCAAATGCAGCATTGATGGGTCACTAACAATGATTTGATAAATGATGAAAATTGATGACTAGTTCAATTCACTTGCCAATGCAGCAGGATATGTAACTGGCTGATAGTATTGCACATGCGCAAGATGTAGGCTAAAATAATCAACAGATGATGGTATTTCATTAACATAAATAAAGAAGTCTTACCAGCAGACTTGCCCCACAGTAGCTAAAGATTGCATATCTAAAAAACTGAAGATGTGCACTAGAATATCATGTGGCAGTTGGGTAGAACCTGAAAGAAACTTCTTATCTTAGATTTACTTGTTTTCTTGGGTAAAACAATGCAATTATGCAGAATCATCTGAAATATAATCTGACCTTTTTCTTCCTGGCGAGCTTTACAGCACCTCTTGTGAGCAACCATTGCATGCTTAAATTCTGTGACAGCCATATTCCTCTTTTGCTTTGGCAGTGCAACTTCTACACTCTGTAGGAGTAGATGGGCTGATGAAACAGCACTCTGGGTCTGTATTCTAGAATTAGAGAACATTTAAGAATTAATGAGTTAAAGAGGTCCATGGTGACAGTTCCATCTAGACGCTCAACTCAATATCACATTGCAGATAACTAAAAGAAGTCTCAGCCCCCTGCTCCTAAAACAATATCTAAAAATTATTCTTGTTGGTTTTGCTCTCTCAGATACTAATATTTTTTTTCTATAAAAAAAATGGTAATGTGAAATGTTTGCCATACCAATTTCCACTCCAACTGGAGTTTTAAGCACAAAGGGATAAAGGAGGATGATGGAGCTTAACTTCTGATGATGTATACTTAGAAGAAACTTCAGCACTGGCTCCTTATCAGAGAAAGGAGTAGGCTGATTCAGTATTACATGGCTCAAAACACAAAGAAAATGCAGAAAAAAGAAAAGAACTCCCTGACTTTTTGAGAGGTCAGGTCCTCTCCTACAAAACCAGCAACTGCCTACTGCTCCCGCATCTGCCTGACCCATAATAACCTTCCTCACTCAACCTCACACACTACACACCCACAACATGACAAAGTTAGTTAGTGACCCATCCAAAACTTCCCTTTTTACCCCCTAATCTGCCAGCTCACTTAAACATCCATCTGTTTTCAGTTTCTCCTCATGTAAACATTTCCCCATATATTACTCTGCTTCTGTTGGGCTGCTTTGGGCCTTCTCTCATACACCTTACAAGTAGTGGGCTCATCATTTCCCTCCCCACCAAGATTCACCTTGTCCTCAAGGTGAAAACTGGGAAATTGTTCTTTGATCACTTCCACAGCTTCCCACGTGTTATCACATTCTGGAAGTCCCACCCATTTGATGAGGGCCTGTTGCTACCCGTTAGTTAATATTCTGGTTTTTTGTACAAATTTAGGCTATACGTGCAGGGGCATCTCCTCTGAAAGTGACAGAGGAATGAGTTGCACTGATACAGAGGGATGGATAGATTTTTTTTAGTTTGGAAACATGGAAAACGGGTGTATACAAGCTGCGTTAGGGAGTTCCAGCTTATGAGCCAGTTTTTCCAACCTATACAGTACATTACAGGGACCATGAAACCTAGAAGACAGCTTCTCGTTCTATTTCCTAGCTAAGGTTTCCAACTTGTAAGGCTTAATATGAAGGTAGACCATATCTCCAACATTGAACTCTATCTCCCTATGTTTCTCATTAGCTTGTTCCTTCATTTTCATTTGTGCTATCTCAAGATGATTTTTCAGTTCAGTTAGAATTAAATTCCTTTCCTGCAGCCACTCATTCACCTCCTCACTCTAGATATATCCTCTTGCCATTTGAACAATACTGGAGGATCCTTTCCATAAAGAGCTTTGAAGGGAGTTATTCCTTTAGACCTATTAAATGTAGTATTGAACCAATACTCAACCCATGGAAGCATCTTGAGCTAGTGTTTAGGTCTGTCTCCTGCAAAACACCATAAATAAGTCTCCAAACTCCTGTTGACCATCTCTGTTTGGCCATGTATCTCATGGTGATAACCAGAGCTCTACTTAAAGAGTAGTACTAGTCAACATAAACATCTCCCTCCAAAATTGGCTAATGCAAACTATTTGATGAGGGCCTGGTGCTGCCCGTTAGTTAATACTCTGGTTTTTTGTACTAATTTAGGCTATACGTGCAGGGGCATCTCCTCCGAAAGTGACAGAGGAATGAGTTGCACTGATACAGAGGGATGGATAGATTTTTTTAGTTGGAAAACATGAAAAACCGGGTGTATACAAGCTGCATTAGGGAGTTCCAGCTTATGAGCCAGTTTTTCCAATCTATACAGTACATTACAGGGACCATGAAACCTAGAAGACAGCTTCTCGTTCTATTTCCTAGCTAAGGTTTCCAACTTGTAAGGCTTAATATGAAGGTAGACCATATCTCCAACATTGAACTCTATCTCCCCATGTTTCTCATTAGCTTGTTCCTTCATTTTCATTTGTGCTATCTCAAGATGATTTTTTAGTTCAGTTAGAATTAAATACCTTTCCTTCAACCACTCATTCACCTCCTCACTCTAGATATATCCTCTTGCCATTTGAACAATGCTGGAGGATCCTTTCCGTAAAGAGCTTTGAAGGGAGTTATTCCTATAGACCTATTAAATGTAGTATTGAACCAATACTCAACCCATGGAAGCATCTTGAGCTAGTGTTTAGGTCTGTCTCCGGCAAAACACCATAAATAAGTCTCCAAACTCTTGTTGACCATCTCTGTTTGGCCATTTATCTCAGGGTGATAACCAGAGCTCTACTTAAAGAGTAGTACTAGTCAACATAAACATCTCCCTCCAAAATTGGCTAATGGAAACTCTATCCTTGTCCGAGACAATGGCTTTTGGAAAACCATGGAGTTTTGCCACTTGCTTAATAAAAATTTCAGCTACTTCTTCAACACTAAAAGGATGGAAAAGTGGAATAAAGTGGCTATACTTCATAAGCCAATCAACCACAACCATCACAATATCGAATTTACTAACCTTTGGAAGTCCAACATCAAATCCATACTTATATCTTACCATACCTGTTGGGGAATGGGCAAGGGCCATAATAAACCTGCAGGACTTAATGCTTCATATTTGTTTTGTTGGCACACCTCACATATTGCCACATAATCTTGGATGTCTCTTTTCATCTCCTCCCAATACACTACCTTAGCTAAATGCTTGTAAGTTCGCAAATAGCCTAAATGTCCTCCCATGGATGATCATGATACTCCTCCGTCAACTCCAATGTTCTAGGAGACCTTCAAAGCATCCTCTACTAATGCTATACCAACTAGGTGCTCCCACTCCCACAAGAATTTGCTCTCTAATTTCTCTTAACTTGTCATCTTTGTTCACTTCTGTTTCCAACCCCTCTGGCCCTTCATACTATCCTACCAAAAAAAACCATCATTTCCATGGTATTGTCCCTCCTAGATTGGCTAAAATAGGTACAGTAAAAATGGTTGTCTTGAGTTGCTTGAAAGCCTTAGGGTGTGTTTGGTTCAACGGAGGGGAGGGGAAGGGAAGTTAATGGAGGGGAAGGGAGGGGAGGGGGATTAATGAATTCTGTTTGGTTGGAGGGGAAGGGAGGGGAAGGGAGATTATTGTTTGGTTCAGAAGGGGAGGGAAGGGGAGGGGAAGTAATTATATTTGAACAAATTTACTCTTATATTATTTTATTTTATTTTATTTATAAAAAAATTATTTATATCAATATTTAAAAAAAAAATTATAAATTTCAATCCTTTTTTATTTTTAATTTCTGATAAAAAAAATTATCTTAATTTTTATTAAATGTTAATATATTAAAATATTAAAAAATTAAAGCATAAAAAAGTAAATTCTAAATTAAAAAACTCCCTCCCCTCCCCTCCAATTTTTTCCAACCAAACATCTTATCCCCTCCTCCTCCCCTCTCCTCCCCTCCCCTCCAAAAACCCCCAACCAAACACAATCTTATGAGCCTTTTCTCCTTAATGAAATGAATCTTTCTTCAACATACCAGTGAGAGCTGTTGCAATTTTTCCATAATCTTTGACAAACTTTCTATAATAACCTGTCAATCCCAAAAATCCCTTCAAAGCCTAAAGGTTTTTGTTGGGTCAGCTTGCACCCCTTCCTCGAAAATAATATGCCCCAAATATTTTAATTTTCTTTGCCCAAAGATGCATTTCTTTAGGTTAATAATTAGTTAATGCTGATGTAATATCTCAAAGCCACCTACAAATGTTTCATATGGGAATCCTTGTCTTTGCTATACATAAGAATGTCATCAAAGAAAACCAAGATAAATTTCTTCCTTAAATAAGCCCTGAATATATCAGTCATCAAAGATTGAAATATAAATGGTGCATTGGTTAGCCCAAAAGGCATCCCAAGAATTCATAGTGCCATTATGGGTTCTAAAAGCAATTTTAGGCTCATCCCCTAATTTAATCCTTATTTGATGGTACCCTAATTTTAAATCCTGCTTAGAGAATAGTGCAACTCCCCCCAACTCATCTATGACTGGAATAAGGTATTTATCAGGAACCGTTATCTTGTTTAAGGCTTGATAATCTACACAAAATCTCCAACTTCTATCCTTCTTCACTAGTAAGACCAGGCTAAAATAAGGACTAGTACTAGCCTGTATTATCCTTACTTGCAACATTTTCTCGACCAATTTCTCAATTTCTATTTTCTGGGAGTCACCATAGCAATAAGGTCTCACATTTGAGGCTTGTTCGTTTGGTTTAATCACAATAGCATTGTCTTTTGATCTATGTGAAAGTAGAGCTACCCTTGTTTCACACGTATCAGTAAATTCCTTAAGGATGTTTTGTATCTCTTCCTCAATTTCTTGCTATCCAACCTCTTCCTCAAGTTCACAGCCCCAAATTCCAACAAATATCCTTCCCATTTGGCTTTAATTGACCTCGCTAGAGATAAAGTCAACAATAGATCTTCTTTAAGACACACCCACCTTTTACCAACTTTAATTTTCATATGGGATTGTCCCTAATTCACTCTTAATCCCCCAAGGGACTCCAACCAAGCAACTCCAAGCACCAGCTTCACTTTGCTTCAGCTGAAAGGATAAAAAGTTTAGGTAATGATTAACCCCTGCAACTCCAGTTTAGCATCCCTGCATTCACCTTGCATATACAGCTTCCTACCATCTCCAACAATAATAGAATACCTCTCAATTCCGTGCACTTGGATGCCTAACTTTTCTATCAATTTAGTGGAAATAAAATTGTTCGTGGCTTCACTATTAATGAACACCAAAACATCTTTCTCAAAGCCTCTTCCCACTAGCTTCAATGTCTTATAACCCATAAGTCCCACCACTGTTGTTAGTGAAAACTCCATGGAGGCCATCTCTTTCTCGGTCTCATCATTCTCTTGATCCTCCCTTACCTCCATCTCAGTAGGTTCCTTTTCCTCTTCATTAAAATTATTAATTGGAATCGCTTGTTCATACATTTGTGAGTTCATTACACTTAAAAACAAAGGCCCAACTCTCTTCCCCTATTTATCTTAGACTCAAGACAATTTTTTTTTCTGTTATTGCTACTACCACTATTGCTTGCAATGGATGTTATAGGTATAGTAACTTGCTAGTTATTTTGGTGTCCTCGCCCCTTTTCCTATCTCGATTCTTATTCAATCCTCCACTCCCTGAACTTTTAGGAATTTCCATTGTGCTAATGTACTTAAGGAAGCTAGGATCATACCCACTCCATCTAAACCCCATACTAGACTTCAATCCTCTTGACTTCTCTTTTTTGAAGCCTTTTGTAGAACTAGGTTCCTTCCCTCCACTTGATATGCATAGTCCATGATCTGTTTTAAGGATTTTGGTTACAATAACCTCACCTTAGCTCTAACTTCTACTAATCCATTTTTAAAAGCTCCCATTAGCCCTCTTTCAAGCACATCTTCTAGGGGAGCTGAAAGTAATCAAACCTCTCTCTGAAATCTTCCATTGTTCTTTCTTGTTTCACGTTCATTAGACACTCATAGCTATCACTTACTTGATGACAATGAAACCTATCCATTACTTCCTTCTTAAACTCCTTCCAAGTTCAAACTAGATATCTCATTTCTAGCCATTAGAACCAATTCAATGCTCTTCCCACCATACTCATAGCCACAGCATCCATTTTCTCAGCCTCTACTATTCCATTCACATTGAAATAACATTCAACCTTAAACGGCCACCCAATGGGGTCCTCCCCTGAAAAGATAGGAAGTTCCAATAATCATTGCCTTCCAAGATCTCTCTTTGTTACAACATCCACCACTTCAACTCCTGGGATAGTCTCCAATGTCACAGATGGCATATTCTATGCCATGTTTGCTCTTGGGTTGGTTTCCAAGGCTATTGTCAGTACATTCTATGTCCCATTCACTCTTTGGTTGGCATTCCTATCACTTGTTGATGCATTCTGCAATTGTCCACTACCATTCGAGCTCGCATATGAGGTTCAAATGCAGCTCGAAACTCCCCAAGTTGTTGCATCACTTTTCTCCTTGACTCCTTTGTAAATCTCCCAAACTTTTCTCTAATGCTTCTACTTGCCCTTACATCCTTGCACCCACCATATCCCACTATAACTGGCTCTAATGCCAAAAGCGATGGAGCTTAACTTCTTATGATATATACTAGTGTTGCCTAATTCGTTCATTATGCCTATGAACTCTATATCCATTCATGCGTACCAAAACGGCGCTCGTTTGCAAACCATACAGGAGCTCCAAATGCTTTAGTTCAATGAAAAAGGAAGAGGGACTGAGGGGTTCGTTCTTAATTTCATCTTGCTTTGTTGCGTCAAGAGAAAGGAAACAGGTTGATAGAGCATCTCCTAAATGTGATAACTTTTGATGTTGCTAAATGCCTTTCCTAGTCTAGAAGGGTTTCCATCTTGCAGATCGATGAAATCTATCAGCATGCTGCTCCCTCAAGACTGAAAGAATCAAGAAAGATGAGGAGTATAGGAATTGTTATAGTAATCAAGGGCATTAAAATATATTATTTAATTGATTTAAAATATATTATTTTAATATATAATATAATATATAAAAGAAAAATTAATATATAATATAATAATTGATTTAAAATATATAAATTTCATATTTTTGTATTTTTTTGAACTTATTTAATTAGAATTTGAACTATAAATTTATGAGTATGAATATAAAATTTAGGTTTTAAATTATTTATTCTTTTATGCAATTATATTTATTAACTTTTTTTAAAATTATTCATTTATTAAATATATAAAAATATTATATAAATTAGTTATCTATTTGTACTATATCACTTATTAAATTAGTATACCAATTAAATATATTTTCTCATACCACAAATTATATAAATTAACGTATCCTATACTCATACTCGTACCCCATACTCTACCAAATTTTGTATCAAGCAACACTAATATATACTTAGCAGAAATTTCAGCACTGGCTCCTTATCAGAGAAAGGAGTAGGTTGATTCAGGATTATGAGGCTCAAAACACAGAAAATGCCAAAAAAAAAAAAAGAAAGAAAAGAACTCCCTGACTCTCAAGAGTCAGACCCTCCCCTACAAAACCAGCAACTGCCTACTGCTCCTACATCTCCCTGGCCCATAATAACCTTCCTCACTCAGCCTCATGCACTACACACCCACAACACGACAAAGTTAGTTAGTGACCCTCCACAAATTCTCTTTTTACCCCCTAATCTGCCTGTTCACTCAAACATCTATATGTTTTCAGTTCCTCCTCATGTCAACATTTCCCCATCTATTACTCTGCTTCTGTTGGGCTGCTTTGGACCTTCTCTCATACACCTTACAGGTAATGGGCTCATCAGAGGATATGGTTGTGATTGTATAAAAAGTGGAATTTCTACACCAAATCCCCCCTTCCCACCTCGCATATACTGTTTTGGGGAAACAGCCCTATTACTGCCCAAAATAATTTCCTCCCTCACCCATTTCTTTCACCTTTCTTAATCATTTGTTTCCATATATGATATATCTCCCTACCTATATTTCTTTTCTTCTCAAAATGAAAAGGTCTTTTTCTTTTGGGTCCATTGAAGACCAAAAACAGAGGGCAGCCTCTTTCTCCAATAAATCTCATCCCAACCACTCCCACTGATATTTGAACCTAGGACCTCAAAAATGAATAAGTTTGAATCAAATATACTTACAAGAAGAAATGGATTAGGTCCCAAATTGTGCCAAAAGATCGTTCAACACCACTAGACAGTATGGATCCAAAAAAAAAAAGGCATTAGACAGACTTTGTCACAACTGAAATCAGTTCAATTATCTGCTAACAGGTTTATTGTCATAGTTAAAAGAGCAGAAGTCATGGCTTATGGCTCTCTCATTATTATTGAAACTTCATTCAATCTCTTCCTGAAGTCAAACAAGATGAAGTAGGGAAATTTAAGACGATCTAAATGATCCAAATGCCTCACTTGTAACCTGCTCCTTCATCTGAGAGAATATGAAAATTTTCTTCCAGGGGGAAAAACTCCATGTAGTAATAAAGATGGTCTTTAAATGAAAAATGAATTTAATTGCTGAAGTAGTAACAATCATATTTATCGACATTACAAGACTATAGAAGAATTTCTCTCTTGGAAAATGACATAGGTTAGACAAGAAAAGGATTTTAAGTTATAATCTCGGGTATATTATATCATGTAATAAATGCTCTCACTTTCCATAATATACTAGTTTAAGCCTTTTTCTTCTCAAGCAAAACAATGGTCACATTCTGATTAGAACAAATACAATATATAGGGAAAAAAATCAAATAAATAAATTAAAATAAGAGACCAACGAGTGGATATCAATTTTTGGGTCATTCAGCCACTAATGTTTGAGATAGAATACACAAAAACATCAGCTGCAGGCTCTCTTTGAGCTGGTTTAAAACAATAAATGGTTAACAAAAACAGTAACATGAGCTTAGACGTGCTATGTCTTCTTCAGTTTTTGGTTTTCAAGCTGGTATAAGCTTTCTACAAAATAGAGTTCCAGATAGTTTGGTTATGTTGACAGATATGTGTAATTCAAATTCATTCACTGAATTATTACCCATGATCACATTTGAAAGAAAAAATATAAAGGTCATAAGCTAGGAAGCATAGACACTGGCCCAGATATGGACATGATGACGCAACAAAATATAAAGTGATGTAATTTAAAGTGTGGGGTAGTGTCTAATATGAGCACGGACGCAACTCCTCTTATGAAATGTACAAAATAGCTTGATAACCACCAAAAATTATGATTTCAGATCTTGAGCTGGTTTAATGCAATAGATGGTTAAATGTAACATGAGCTTAAAGGTGCCATTTCTCCTTCAGTTTTTGGTTTCCAAGCTGGTCCAAGCTTTCAACAAAATAGAGTTCCAGATTGTTAGGTTATGTTGAAAGATATACGTAATTCAAATTCATTCACTATATTATTACCCATGATCGCATTAGCAAGTAAAAATCTAAAGGTTATAACTTACAACCAAATAACTTGATGACCACCAACAATCAGGCTTTCAAAGCAGATATAACTTGAATCAAAAAAATGAAAAAAATGGTGAAAAAGAGGGGTATTGCCGATGAGATACTTACTCCGGGAGGAGACGGAAGGCTGTGAGGGTGTCTTGGAAGATGAGGGCCTGCAAATTTTTGGGCAGCTTATCATAGGCGTCCCTGAGAATTGAGCTTAGCTCTTTGCAAGCAATTGGGTATCTGTAGATTTTGGGTAGAAACTCTCTTAGGCGCAGATTTTGGTATCTCTCTAATGGATTCGACATGTTCTGAATTTCTTGGGAACGGGAAAGAATCAAAGACTAGTTGAAAACCATTCGGGGCAGAGAGAACGAAAGGTGGATGCTCTTAATTTTAGGGACAATGTCGGAACCGAATTGTGACGCTGTTTTGTGGAGCTAAATCATCACCGTTCAACGTTGATAAGGACTGAGATCATTGACGGCCAGTTTCTGATGATTACTTGGAAGGGGAATAACGATCGAGCCGATCTGGTACGATTTGTAAATTTTGAAAATTTAAACGGAAGATCATTATATTAAAAGACTTTAAATTTTAATTTTTTAAATTAAATATTTAAATAATGTGAGAAATTTATAATTTCGAATTTTAAATTAAAATTTGTTTATTTTAAATTCCTTTAAAATAATTTTAAAATTTAAAATATTTCAATATAAATCTCTTTAATTTAAAATTTTAAATCATAATTTTTTTTATTTGTTTTTGTCCATGTTTCACAAGTAAGACATATGATAGAATTGGTAAAGAGAATTACAAAAGAAAAAAAAAGTGGATTCTCTCAATTTTTACAATCTTAATTTTAAAGAGATACGAATATAATGAATGAAGTCCATTCTTAAGTGGGCATATATGTCCCTTATTGTTGAACAAATTATATCAATCATATGTGTATTATATAAGAGTTTGCATATATGCTAATTATTAATCTTCATAATGAGCTTTGTAATTCTCATGCTGCGCAGGTTTGAATTCCTTTGACACGTTGATAACCAACTCTCTTTAGATGGACTTTTTGACACTCAATCTTTAAAGTAAACCTATGCTCACCCGTGATAAGTTTAACTCTTCATACTAACTAGCTGGGCACCCGTCCTATGCACGGAAAAATATAATAAAACAATAAAACAATAAAAATTGACGTGATAATGCAACAAAAAGAAGAAAAATTATATAAAAAAAAGCACAGAGTCCAATAAAAGCCAAGCCACATACAAAACGGCTTAGCTACAGTAACATAAAACTTAAACTTTATATATTTAATAGATTAATAGATTCTTCCGCAACAATACCGAATATAAGGGTAATAAATTTGGCATACACAAGTAGGTTGCTAAGGAATTCTACACATGTTACTGATACTCTAATCTAGTCGATAGTATTAGAGTAACTTATTATTATGGTCTATGATTTGCATGAATATTATGATTTACTTACTAATCATATTGTTAAATGTATACCTAACATAAATAGTGAATTAGTATTTAAGTAAGATATATATTATTCAAGTAACATTTGTGTTAGCTATTTTGTATGAAAAAAATAGCAATTTAGTAAAATGATATACTTATCTCTATCTTTGTTTGTCAAAGGGAAAAATTTCACCAAGCATTGATCTTTTGAAAAAAACAAAAAACACCTTACCCACTATCACTAAAATAATATAATAGACAAACCTTTATCGATGACCGAAAATAGGAATGTCTGTCGCATATCGGAGAAGAAGAAGATCTTTTCTATAAGAGTGTAGAACAACACGACTTAACTGGAAACAATGTGGGGGCTATGGAGACACAGGACAAATTGCAAAACATAGAGGACGAGAACATTGTGGAAATGGCTACAGATTGGAAGGCTAATTATTCGAATCAATCAACCAACTTGGCTGAAAGATCTAAACTGATTGTAAACAATGTTGAGGCAATGGATACGGGAGACAAAGGCCAGGACACAGTGAACGAGAATGATGTAGAAAGGGATATTAGTATGAAGAATAATGATATGAACCCATTATCAACCAAGTTTACAGAAACAAGCAAAAGGGAGACAAGGTCCCATAGAGATTCACTACTGGGCAACAAAGGAATCGATGATGACCTATACCAAGAAATGGAGGAGGACTGGTTAAATGAACTAGAGGATGAGGGAGGAGGCTATAACACCATATTTACTGCCTTCATCTCATGCCATTTGTGAGCTCATTCTCATGAATTACATAACATTCTCAAAGAAAGACCATTGAAATAGCCAATTAATTTGTGTTACATCATACATAAATTTTTCATCCCGTGTTCCATAAGTCATATGAACTCATCCATCTTATTCTCATATTTAGATATACAAATACAACTCATAACAAGTTCAAAAAGTGACCTAGAGCTCGTGCAAGTGGAAGGTATACATAAAAATAAAGTGTGCAGCCACGGGTTGAAATTCTAGAATTCTGATATAAATTTTAAAAAATTATAACTAATTTTTAAAAAAATCTAAATCATACATACTATACCATTCTGGAAAGTTAGAAATATTTACTTTATGATAAAAATAATTCCAAACCACAACAGAGACGTCTAGCCACCAGAAATTGATGGAACAATACCAAAGATCATCTATCGCTATTGGTACTGTCCTTCAACTTCAAAAATTTATATCTCCCTACTCAGATTCCAATTAGGATATCTTAGTGGCCATGGAAAGCTTATTATGTCTAATTTATACCTATAAAATTTCATGAATATTGGACACCATTTGACCCTTGAATGATACAACCCAAGTTATTAACTATATAAAGTGTATGCATCAGTTCAATAAAAAAATGCTAACTTTGAAAAATCATAATTAATTCCACAGAACTCCAAATAATTTGATCTTTAGCTTTTCAAAAAGCTCTAAATGAGATTTATATGCATGCCAAATTTCAGAGCAAATTTATTCATTTAGTCAGATTTTGATATTGGATTGTATAATGGTCATTTTTGTGTTATGTAAAGGTCTCAAATGGTCTAAAATTGCTTCTAAGGCAACCATGGCCACCTGAACATGTGAGAAAGCATAAAAATGGTCTACTAAACTTGTCTCAAAGGTGCACAAATCCAAATTTCTCAAACTCACTCATCCATCCTAAGTTATACACAAGAATGAATATGTCAAGTCTTGTAATTCCATACCCAAATTATGCTATATCATGCATATTACACCAAATCTCATTCATATATAATACATTTACATATTTACATGTGCTCATAAAGTCATATAACATATATAATGAAGAATTACATCATATGCTACTCATATGACTACAATTTAGTACATTTCCTACTTTGTTGTCACTCTCCTTCCTTTAGACTTGATGGCTTCTATTTTTTTGCTCACTTGGTCCACCTAAACATGTTAGACATGCGGGGAGGAAGGCATGAGATTTTAAGAATCCTAATAGCTCCTCTCCTTTTCAATCACATATAAAGAATATAAATCCATGCTTAAAAGTGCATGTATGACTATTATGGAATATGTGATCATTCAAAAAGCTTTCTTAGCATTTTAAAAAGTCATACATAACATATATAGACTTGCCAAGTAAGTGGATTAGCCTCACCCATTCTCTTTAAGAATTTTGGACTTGCCTCACTCTTTTTTTAAAGGCTTTAAACTAAGCCTTACTTTTGGGATACTCTTGACTTTGTCTCAACCATTCTTAAAGGTTCTTGGCTTATCCTTACCATAGCCAGAGGGTTCTTGGCTTCACCACACTCAAGCAAACCAAAACAAGTACACAAAGTGTCATTTGAATGTATAAAATAACATCATGGTACCATGGCATATGAATGCATGCTAGAATACTTTCTTATGACTTGAAACACACATACACACACTCAAAGACAAGATAACATCCACTCTTGCATGAGAGAAAGAAGAGAGAGCTACCTTTGTTACAAATGCAAACTTTTCCTCTTGAATTAGACTTCTCTTCCTTGACCATACACACATAATAAGGTGGAGTTTGTTTCTCTTAGCCTAGACATATCATATGGAAGCCAATTACACTCTTGAACTAATTTCTAGAGCTACACATTCATTAGAAAAGGTAGGTAGTCTATATGGCTCCTTTACAGTTTTATAATGTACTTAATGAACCAACCCTATGGAAACATGATCTTTGCTCCATTCTCTTCATTCATTTATGATTCTTGACTCCTTTTAAGTCTCTTGGAGTTATCACACAATCAAATCAAAGAACCTAGTTAGGTGTTGCTTCTTTAAACCATAATATGGAACCTATGATACCATTTCATTATCCATGGCTTTTAAAACTTTTCCAAAGCTTCCTCTCATCCTCTTCCATCATATGTGACTTAAAAATAAGTTTGGAACAAATTAAAACACCCCTAGGTACTCCAACCTCTCTAGGCTATGGCTATGGAGCATGTGAGTACCAAGTGAGTTTGCTTTATTTTCTTGATGGAAGATGCATATAATGAGCCTTCTAGGGATCTAAAGAGCTCATCTAAATACTCATTTAAGCCTAAGAATCATTGTATCAAATCAAATTTTTAGTGGAACACTTGAAACCCTAACTTTGCTACTTTGAAATCTAATGGCTATTTGATTGTTTCCTTTGCATATTCTTATTCTCCTCTCATATTTTCTTAAGATTTACCCTTGGTTTAGCTAGAAATCCAATCCCTCTTAGCTGGTCTCACAAAGGGTGAAACATGCACCATAGAAGGAACAAGGAGAATCAAGTATAGAAATGACAAAATACCTTATTTTCTTACTTGTTCTTCACTTAGTTGGCTTCCTTTCCTCAAACACGAAATTCCTCTCTCTATTCTACCCTCAAAATAAAACTAAACTCCTCATCAAAACCATGAAAAGGAAGCTTGAGAGGAGAGGAACAAGTTTGGAAGAAAAAGGAGCATGAAAATCCATAAAGAGGGTTCAAAAAGCTTCCACTTTCTTAAAAATTCCAATTTTACCCTTTCGTCTTGGCATTTTCGTTTTAGTTTCATTTTAACTCCTTTTTTAGAATCATCTTTTTTATCATAAAATTTAGATTCCCAATTTTATAAAATGCCTTTGGACTCACTCAAATTGGAGCTAAAACCTTTCCAATCGAATTAGTGAAAGTTCAGATCAACTAGCATTAGAAAACGTCTACCGAAGGGACTTTCATTGTCCCAGGGCTTTCCATGGTTTTTAGAACCTCTAAAAACTATAAAGAACTCAAATTTTTTATTTTAAAAGCCCTCTTATGAGTATTCTAAAATTTGTCCAAAATTACAAAAATGTCATTACGTTTTGTAACTGTTTCGTTAAATTTCGTCTGGCTATTTTAGCCTCTGTTTCACAGTACCTCTGGCCTTAACTCATTATTATTTAAAGTCTAGAATATTATTCTAATTTTATTGGACCTCAAATCACTCTATCTGGGGGACTTCCTTTTGTATCTGGTGACTTTCGCACGTTTACGAAGAAACCGCACATTATGTTTCTTGCATTTTCTCTCGTTTTCAAAGAACTGGATATTACACAGGTAAACTAACAAAGGAGATTAGAGAGTTCATGAAGCAATACCCTATAATTCCACTATCTAAGGAAGAATGGTCAAATTATTATAGACCTTGGAGAAAAGCCCTTATTTTAACTCTGCTAAGGAAGAAGATAAGCCACAGAATACTCAAAGCCAAATTACAGACACTCTAGAATGTACTAGAGTTTGAACTCATTGACCTAAAAAATAACTACTTCCTGATGTGGTTTTCATATAACAGAGATTATCACTTTGCTTTAAACAAAGGACCTTGGGTCATCATGGAACTCTATCTGGTAGTGCAGAGGTGGTATCCAAGCTTCAATCCTTATGCTAATAAGCTTTGCAAAACCACCATTTGGGTCAGAATTCCAAACCTCCCAATTCAACTCTAGAACAAACACTTTCTATAGAGATTAGGAAACAGAATTAATCGAACATTAAAAATTAATTCCAATACATTATCAATTAGAGTGGGTGAGGAATCAAATATTGAAAGGGGATGCTTTGCCCAATTAAGCATGAAGATTAAATTAAACAAGATACTCATTTCAAAATTTATAGTTCATAATTCCATTTTCACGATAGAATATGAGGGGCTAAATCTAATATGTTTTAATTGTGGAAAATACAATCATAAAAAAGATGATTGCCCTACAAATAGGGATAATGAAGTCGTCCAAGGTGCTGGAGATAAGGATACTACGAAAGGGCTACCACTAAAAGCCGAGGAGCCTCTAATCCCTCAAAGAATCCCTCTATTTGAGGAGTATGGGTCGTAGATGATGTAAGGAAGATGAACAAATAGAAGAATTTTCCATCGGGGAGAGCCACAAGCATCCAGAATAGGCCATTGATAGGGAGCAAAGTCAAAGCAAGTAGTCAAAAGCCTTTCTTATCAGGATCACGCTTCTTAGCAATAGCTGACCTAAAGGCAAAAAATCAAGAGACAAGTTAGATCAAAGATTTTACTGCAAGAGTTAGTATGCAGATTAAGGAAAATCCTAATAGAGTAAATTGAAATTAATGAAGGAAAGAAAAGGTTGACCCATGAGAGGAGCGCAAGACTAGATCTGGAGTAATAAATGAACTAGATATGAATGATATCTTAATAGCAGTTCTGGGGAACATAAGATTGATAATAGCAAATAGAAGTCAAAAGGAATACAAGAGCTAAAAAACAAATCAGGCATTAGGCCTAAAGAGAGCAGGAGCAAAGCTAACCCACGCCTACATCAGGTGGTACATGGAAGCATATCTAAGATGGCCAAGGAAAAAACCTAGCCCACAACTCGTATAACTAGCCCAAATAAAGATCTTCTCCTAGCACTCTTATAATGGGCCTTGAGAGCCTTTTTGCTGAGTCTATTAGACCTTTATATTCAGGGAGACCCAACATTAACGGAGAAAAGCCATAACCCAGATACTAATATGAGCTTGAAGGCCATTAAGGAGAAGCCACTTGATGGATTAGGTGTAACAAGATCAATCAGTCTATTATAGAAAAATTTGCTTGACTTTGACCTTGCGAAACTCCTAGAGATGAGCAGCATCTCTAGGCTTAACAAGAACTGTCAATAAGGCACTCATGCCTCTTTTCCCCCTCCTATGTTGTTATTTGATTAGAAATTTTGGGACATGGAACTATAGGTGAGCAGCCTCCAAAACATTCCCATTTCACCTTTAAGATTTAGTCAATAGTAACTCTTTGGCTATGATTATGGTAGTCGAGCCAAGAGTCAGTAGTTAGAAGGCTAACATAATTGTCAAGAAATTAGGCTTCTCTAATTGGATATAGGTGGAAGCCACTAGTTTTGTAGGCAACATTTAGATAATGTAAGGCCAAGAGGTCTACTCAGTTGATTATATTAGCTCCCATGAACAACTCATACACTACAATATCATGATCAATTAGACCAGGAAAAGATTTGTTCTTACTAGGGTGTATGGAGATCCAAACCCGATTAAAAGAAAGGAGCTATGGGAAGAGATTAAAGCTCTCACTTTGAACAATAAAGAGCCTTGGATCATCCTTGGAGACTGTAATGCCTATCTAAATGTTAGTGATAAAAGTGGGAGCAATAAATATAACTGAAAGGATATGGAGTGCTTCAACGACGGTATAAACTATACTCAATTGATGAGCCTTGGGTTTATTAGACCCAAATTTACGTGGGAAAAAAGGAGAGGTGAAGGAAAGTATAGACTGGGCCTTTAGTGATATGGCTTAGATTCACTGCTTTCCCAAGGCTTCTATCTAACATGGCCTCACCTATGGCTTAGACCATACATTAGTAAAGATCAATTTCCACCAAAGTAATCGGTCTCAACATAATAAGGATTTGTTAAGATTCCATGTAGCTTAGCTATTGGAAGAGTCCCTTAGTAAGGTCATGAATCAGGCTTGGGAGAGAGATAATTGGAAGGACAATGTAGCCAAATTTATCCAAGCTGTAACCAATTGGAAACTTCAGTCCATAGGCAATATTTCCTCTGCTAAAAAGAATATCCTTATCAAATCTAGGGCATTGATAGGAATCTTATTAGAGGCTAGAACCCCTTCTTAGTAAAGCTATAAAGTGCTCCTTAGGGGAAATATAAAAAACTTCTTCTGCAAGAGGACCTCATTTGGTCCCAAAAATCAAGGTGTAATTAGCTAGCTTATAAGGATCAAAACATAAATTTTTTTCATACGTCAACAGTGGTAAGAAGAAGGAGAACTAAGGTAGAGGTACTAAAAGATGACTCAGGAGCCTAGGTTTAAGAGCCAAATGAATTGAAGAAAATGGTAATAGAATTTTTTTAAGTCCTTATACACGAAGGATGATGGGTACCGATCTAGACTCCTAATTTGTAGTAGGTTCCCCACTTTAAGCACTCAGGAGCTTAATGTTATCCAGCAAGAGGTCACTAATAATGAAGTTAAAGAAACAACCTTTAGTATAAGGTCCTACAAGGCTTCAGGCCCTGATGGTTTGCAGGGTATTTTTTTAAAAAAGTCAGGCACATAGGTGGCCCTTCGATGTGAAAGTTCGTTAAAGAAGTGTTTGAAAACCTAAGCAATATTGAATTAATGAATCACACACATATTTTTCTTATCCCTAAAATGGACAAGCTAGAGACCATCAAGGAATTCAAACCCATCTACCTCTATAATGTTATTTTCAAGATTGTGACAAAAATTATCGCTAACAAATTAAAAAGCTACCCCAAGGCCCAACTAGAGTAGTTTTATCCTAACATGCTATAGTAGTGACAACATTATCATAACCCAAGAGATTATCCATTCCATAAGGCCTAAGAAAAGAAGCAAAGGCTATGTGCCAATCAAAGTAAATCTTGAAAAAGCGTATGATCAGCTGGACTAGGACTTCTTAGAAAAGACATTTCATGAGATTAGGCTTAAGAGTAAATTTGTAACTCTCATCATGATGTGTGTCTCTAGTTGCAATATGCAAGTCCTTTAGAATGGCATGCCAATAGAAACTTTTAAGCCATCTATAAAGGTTAAACAAAGGGACCTCTCTACTTTTACCCTTTTGTCCTATGCAAGGAAAGACTTGGTCACTATATTAATTGGGCCCTTGTAAACAAGTTATGGCATCCCATTTGATTGACAAGAAATAGCTCTCCCATCACATATATGTTCTTCATGGAAGACCTATTTCTCTTTGCAAAAGTTTCTTTGGAACAAATTAAAATCATCAAGCAGTTTATTAATGTCTTTTGCAAAGCCTCTGGTCAACATATGAACATAACCAAAAAGAAGCTATGCTGCTTTAGGAATATCCAATGGCAACATCCTCCCAAATGGCAAGCACTTTAAGAGTGGATTTAACATATGATCTAGGTAAATATCTTGGCATTCCCTTACTTCATAAGAAATCCTCATGCTCCACCTTTGGTTACATTTTTGAAAAAGTTAACAAATGCCTCTCAAATTAGAAAAGCAAATTTCTTAATCTTGCTGGACACAACACCATTCAGGCTGTGTTATCGGCACTTCTAGCTTACTTCATGCAAACAATGTTATTTCTGCTAAATGTTTGTAATGAACTAAAAAATACTAGCTACAGATTCCTTTGGGGATCTATAAATAATGAAAGGAAGATCAGTTGGGTAGCCTGGAGTGAGATGTGCAAGCCGAAACATCTAGAAGGCCTAAGTATCAAAGCCCTTTGACTTCAAAACAAAGCTTTTATCATAAAGATATACTAGGGCCTCATCCAGAAGAAAGATGAGTTATGGGCCCAGATCGTAAGAAATAAATACAAATGTGGGACCCAAATCATCCCACTTGTTTGAAAAATCCCAAGAGCATTGAACCTTAGCTTGGCATCTTGAAGGTCTGGGATGATTTCTCCAAGGGTTTGGGATGGAGCATTGGGGATGGTTCTCAGGTCAATTTTTAGCAGAACCTATAGACCCCACCTTGATCATGATATCTCTTATTATGCTTATACAGATACACCAATGAACTAAACCCAAAATACAGTCAGAGACTTCTTATCTCCCTCAAAAGACTGGAACTGGAAAGTTATAAATAAGGTCCTTCCTTTAATTGTACAAAAAACTATTGCTAATTTGTCCCCTCTACACTTCATCCTAAGCAAGATGCTATCATTTGGAGGAAAGAACACGATGGATGCTTTTCTGTGAGATCTGCATACCAAATGATGGCCTAAGGTGATTTAGACCGAGAACCAAAGATTTGGTAGAAGGTGCAGAAATGGCAGGTGCCTGAAAAGATAAGAGCCTTCTTGTAGATGCTGGCTTAAGATAGGCTCTATACTCAAGAGCTAAGGATGAGAGATGGTCTCGGTGACTATTATGGATGCCCCTTTGGGTATGAAGAGATCGAAACTTCACTTCATTGTTTGAGAAATTGTGATAGAGCTTTGGATATTTGGAAAAGCTTAATTGATGAAACTCAGTCGTACATGTTCTTTTCCCTCCCAAGGCATGAATGCCTGGAGCAAAATTACCATAATGAGATAGGAAATCATCTCTATAGTAGATTTCCATGGAGGAAAATTTTTGCATATATTTGTTGGTGCCTATAGACCTCCTTATGCAAACAAATGTTCTCTAATAATCCAAGAAACAATCTTAGTGTAATCTACAAGGCTCTTTGGGAAACTAAAGTTGATGAACAGCTAAATGCTTTTCACAATAAGCTTCAAAGTGGAAAGGGGGAATGCCTTATTAGTTGGAAAGTGCCTCATCAAGATTAGTACAAATTGAATACTGATGGTGCTCGGTCTATAACAGGGGTCACATCTTATGGAAGGATCATTAAAAATAGCCATGGCTGTTAGAAGACAGGCTTTATATGCAATCTTGATTTTAGTTCCATCATATAAGCTGAGTTATGGGGCATTCTGTGGGGACTTCGCATAGCTTAAGACCTTGACATTAAGAAATTAATCATTAACTCAAATTCCTGAGTAGCGATTACCCTTATCGAGAGTGGGTGCGGTAGATTACACCCCTGCTTCAATTTAATGAAGGAGATAAGAAGATGTCTTGACAGACCTTGGACTGTGACCCTCGCATATTGTTATCGAGAAATAAATAGATGTGTTGATTGGCTTGCTAATTGAGCTCAGAATTTTCTCCTTAGTTGCCAAATAATCTCTTTTATCCTGCGAGGCTTAGGCTCCATCCTAAATGAAGATATCTAGAGTGTGGCCTTTCCTTGGGTTGTTTCTATTTGATCTCCTTTTTGCCTTATTTTGTCTTGAGCTTTAGTCCTCTTTGTACCAAAAAAAAAACAAAAACAAAAAAATTTACCAAAGTTTTGCACACAAGACAAACATCATTAATCCCTAATACATGTGTGGCCAATGTATAAATTGTAGGTCAGATAAAGAGACCTGCTTTGGTATCATTTCTTGTCACACTTTTATTGGTTTTTTTGAGGCTATAATAGAGTAAAAAATGTGTCAAATTATAGAGTTTAAAAGACGTTGCATTAGAGTATCTTTGGCCTTTACTCTTCATGGCACGACTACTCATATGAAGGAAGAATTTATGCCTTCAAGCCAAAATGCATCATCACCGAGAATCATGAGTTGAGAAAAGTTTTAACGAACCAAATGCCACCATAGGAGTAACAGAATGATAGGATTGATGGCAGAGAAAGTGGAAAGGTACATTTCCAATTAAGCACCAACTACAAATTGCAATGCATGAATCAGTTAATGAAGGAAAAATTTATGTCAATTTTTTATTAAGAATGGAGACTTATGGAATTCAATCAAATTTTAAAGAAAGACTATACATTTTAATCTAAAAATTAGTAGACTCTTTTTTTTTTAAAGCAAGAGTGGTGAAATAGTTAAGCTGTGAAAACATTGCAAGTTGCAGCTAGATTGTAAAATGACATCTCAGCTTCACGGCTACCCAAATTTGCTTTTATGTTATATTGCGTGCTTTTGTAAATCTGGCCACGGGTGCCATTTGACCTTAGGCTACTAAGTGCCCAATATAATTAAGGACGGTCATTTAGCTTCACGACTCAATCATATCATGTTAGACTATATTAACTTGCGACAAAAATTTTATTGATCTCACCAAATTATATGATTAGGTTAATTCGGTCATATTGGTCAATTTGATTTGACATGATGCAAATATTTTTTAAAAAACTAAAATTATTTTATATAGATTTATATTAAAAATTTTTAGAAGTAAAATAAAATTTTATAGAAATTCAGATAAAAATTTTATTTTTTTGAGATTATTTTATAATATTTATCAAAAATAAAATATAAAATATAAAACCCAACTAGTCCGAAACATTAGCTTGACCAGTGCTAGATCAAACTATACTAAGTTAGGTCTAGACACCAGATATAAAAAGTAAAATCCAATACAAAACCAAACCCAACCAATCATTGGCCTAAACCAATATATGATCACCAAAATATAATATCTCCATCCCCATCCACAGGCTTGGGAAGATCGGATTACTATATGTTCTTTCTTGATGCTTTCTTTCTATCACTCACATTGGAGGGAAATAGTAGCACTTGTTCCAACAACAATCATCCCAAATATTTCTGCCATTAATTCTATTCTAATCCCTCCAATTTCTCACCATCTATTCCATTAGGGAGCAAAGGCAGTTATGTGCTAGCATTTACGGATGGCAATGGGCTCGACTATTTTGGGTACCCCAGTGTACGTCAAGTATAACTGTACAAGTATATTACTGTACCCAAGCCACACCTAACATGGGTTTGGATATTCTCAGTCTGAGTACTAGCAAAGAATATATGTACAAGGTACACACTGTTCGCGTTTCAACAGAACAGTTTGCAAGACAGGGCTGCTCTTGGACCCAAAAAAGAAAAAAAAAAATATCCCAAGGAGGAGAAAAGCTGCATGAATGAAAAGAAAAATTTGGAAAATTTGTTGAAGGATTAAAAAAATAAGATACTACGTGCACTTTTTCAAAGATATCCTCGTGTCTTATAAAGTTATAACTTGATCTTTCTAAAGTGACAAGAATAGTAACAAACCTAAAATATCATGATCACATCTTAAAGATTTAGTTATAATTTTAGGGAATATGAATAATAATTTAAGAAAATATCAGTGATAATTTATTCTTTTGATTCTTTTAAAAAATTTTAATTTTTTAGATCCTTAAATGAAATGTTTACCAACGTTATGATTCTTAGATGAAATCTTTGTTTTTTTCTTCCTTGATGGTCACGGCCAGAATTTTGTTTGAAAGGAGTGGAGAATAGCTTGAATCGTGAAGGAAACAACTACAATTCTAACAAGAGTGACCTTGAGTCCTACTGAATATCAGCCAAAGAAATTACTTTAAAGATGAATGAAGCATTTGACTAACAAAACCAAAATGACAATATTATCACAAGGAAGATATGAAACAAACCATGTTCCTGCTAACATCAACAACTTTTACAGGATAGTTCCTGCAGATAGCCCCTACAATTTATTCAAGAACTCCACTTCTCTAAGCTAACCTCCTTTTCTTCAAGGAAAAAAAAAATGCAAACAAATTATTATATATATTAAATACCATAGGATGGTGCAAAAACAAATTTAACAGGTCAGTATACTACCCTACGATGTAACACAAATACACAATGATTTGGAGAGTAGTTTGTCGACTTTCAATTGGAAAACATATTATTTATATATTACACAATACAATATCGTTTACTGCGTAACATTGCCAGGTAGCTTTAATGATGTTATTGCCAAGATTCTAATATATCTTTTTTGTAGAGCACAAAAAGGATTCTACTGTTGTGTATAGAAAGTTAATAGTACATTAACTTTCTATTCTCTTTGTGTTTGGGTAACTATATCTTTATTTATGGCTCTAGGTTGTTGATATTATTTATTCAATATAGGCAAAAAACCAGATTTAGTTGAAGCTATATAGAGGAAAGTGGTGTAATTTTCAATAAACACTCGTTTTTAACTGGTATAGTATTTGTCAGTTACAACAACTATTGTACATACTGTTTGTTTTCCAACTGATTAAATCATATATCCAACTAACCTACCAAGTTTTGTGGATAGATTTCTTAGAGTTATAATTCTTAATTATGAAATGGCTTATAATTTCTAGAAATTAGAATTTACCATATTGAATATAAATCCACAACTAACACATAATAGACACTTAATTAAGGACAAAATGAAAATTCTCGAAAGGCAGTTGTAAAATGGAATTTTGAAGTCTCTGAATATATGCTGAGTAAACTTGGGAATCATGTATAGTAATCGGGTCTGCATGAGTATCAGACTTAGAATCAGACTCATTCATGCTATTAAATAAAGTCCATTGTGTCCACTCTCAACGAGTTAATTAGTCAATGGGGTCATCATGGTACAATATTTTGCTTTCAACAAAACATGCAATGTCAAAGTGCTTTCCAAAATCATTATGAAAACCAAAAATAGTATTACGGACAGGTTACTTTAAGATAACGGTTGGGGTGTCAATAGCATATTTAAGATCTCAAAGGAATTGGTAAAGGCCCAATCCAAAGCTCTTAGGGGCCATGGGATTTCTTTAAAGAAGATTGACCACCAAGCAAAAAGCCATGGTGACTATATTTGTAGCATGTTCATCAAATAAGCCTGTTATAGCCAACTAGTTTCCTCTGTTATTGATAAATGATCCTTCTCATTGACCATCAATTTTAGAAAAACCTGCAAGAATAGCAAAACCTTCCCTTTGATTGATCTCAATCCTGTCATCATCATATGCTTTTGCTCTCAATCACTTTCTTTTCAAAATATCTGTCATGTGCAAAATCATCATAATCCCGTTGGCTAAACATCCTACCACTATCTCTCTCTCTCTCTAAGATGTGATACTTATTATTAGTAGATCTTTGAAAATATCACTTGGGATGTTTCCAATGCAATTTTCTCTTTCTTTCTTGGCCCTCATTCGTCCTCATTATTTGAGCATGAAGAATTGAGACACATATGAGGAACAACTATTAGAATAAATAGGATATATAAAAACATATAAAGTATATCCCAGGTAAAATTGGAATAAAAACCTAATCTCCAGCCATTACAAATTTGAAAATATTCTCTGTATCTTGTAGCCACTATATGCTTACTGGAAACTTCCAAGCTCTTGTTTTTATTGAATGATGGTGTGTAGTAGTGTAAGAAATGAGCTCGGGGACCCTGTATATATAGGCAACAAATCAACAACACTTTCCATCAAAATGTCAAAAATCATCCAACGTTCACCAATATCCCATAATATTCGGACCACTATGATGAAGCACGTTGCACATTGCAAGTTATGAGATTGTTAGCAACATGCAGAAGCCAACTATCATTCACGTTGTATGTAGCATGTCATGAATCCATTGGCAACATGCAGAAGCCAACTATCATTCTCCCACTTGGTCTGGATGATTTTCAAATTTATGAATATGTATTCCAATGAAGAGAAAACTCAATGCACGAAGCAAAGCAGTAAGTCTTCTATAAATGAGTAATACCTTCCAAGCTTAATGTATACACATAAAATGAGAAAATAACTCAAAATGAATAAGGTTTTATTACAAATGATACATATACAGTATATACATCAATAACACAAAGTGGAACTAAGTCTCATTCTAAATACATGCTCCCTAAATATTACTGGTGGCATGCCCTTTGTTAAAGAATTAGTAATCATCAACTCAGTACTAATGTATTCAATAATAACTTTATTTTCCCTGATACATTCCCGAATGACTAAGTACTTAATGTTGATATATTTATTTCGACTTTTACTTTTGTTATTCTTAGCCAGAAAAATGGCAGCTAAGTTATCACAATATATTTTCAATGACCTACAAATAGTGTTAATAATTCTAAGCCCAAATATAAAGTCTTTAAGCCAAACACCATGTGAAGTTGCCTCAAAATAAGAAACGAACTCTACCTCCATAGTAGAAGTAGCAGTTAAAATCTTCTTTGGGCTCCTCCAAGATACGGATCTGTTGATTAACATGAAAATGTAACCCAATATTGATTTTCATGAATCAACGCATCCAGTGAAATCTAAATCTGGGTAGCCAACTACCTCAAGGCTCTCAATCCATCTATACATTAGCATGTAGTTCGTAGTACCTTTAAAATACCTCATTACTTTTTTTGCAACTCTTCAATGATCTATGCCTAAATTACTCTGATATTTACCTAACATTCTAACTATAAATGCAATGCCAGGTCTTGTACAAACCTAATCATACATAAGGCTTCCAACAACAGAAGTATATGGAATGTTACACATCTGTTCCCTTTCTAAATCGTTCTTCGGGCATTGGTTCAAATTGAACTTATAACCCTCTACAATAAGAGCTACACTTGATGAATAATCTTTCGTCCGAAATATCTCTAAGACCTTATTGCTATAGGTTTCTTGTGACAGACCCAAAATGCATTAAGTTCTGTTTCTATAGATCTTTATGCCAATGATATAAGGTGTCTCACCCATATCTTTCATATCAAAATTCTTAGAAAGAAACTATTTCACCTCATATAACAACCCCTTATTATTGGTTGCAAGTAATGTATCATTCATATACAACACAAGGAAACAAATTTTACTCCCACTAATTTTTTGGTATATACATTGATCCATAACGTTTTCCATAAATCCATATGAGGAAATAACTTTATGAAATTTTAAGTACCATTAGTGGGAAGCCTATTTTAATCCATATATAAATTTCTTAAGCTTCTATACCAAATTTTCACCGGTACTAGAGGAAAATCCTTTAGGTTGTCTCATATATACCTCTTCCTCCAATTCCCTATTAAGGAATACCATCTTCACATCCATCTGATGCAATTCCAAGTCAAAATAAGCAACCAATGCAATAATTATACGGAGGGAATCTTTTTTCGATACAAGAGAAAAACTCTATGTATGATCAATTCCTTCTCTTTGAATAAATCTCTTGGCCACAAGTCTTACTTTATGTCTCTCGATGTTGCCTAATGAGTCTTTTTTTTTTTATAGATCCATTTGCATCCAATGGCCCTGGAGCCATTAAATAACTCAACGAGATCCCAAACTCTATTAGACGCCATAAAATCCATCTCTTCTCTCATAGCATTGTGCCACAGTTCAAATTCTCTGCAATTAATAGCTTGTGAAAACTTTTTAAGATCATTCTCAGCTCCTATGTTGTAATTAGATTATTGTAGGTACATAACATAATTACTAAGGATTGCTAACTTCCTCATCCCAGTTGATCTTCTTAATGTTAATTTAACATTCTCTTGGGGAGCATGTTGTTAAACTATTTGTTTAATAGTCCTTAGAGGCGGTTTATCAACTGAATCAACCTGGTTTTGGTCAACAGGTTGTGGATCCTGAATAATTAGTTGTTCAATACCCGTTTGGACTTAAGGGATATCGATCACAATAAATCTATCACTTAATGTAAGAGTTTGAATATCAGACAGATCATTTTCAAAACCTAGGTTTTAAGTTTAATCACTCCCACTGATTAAGTCATTCTCAAGAAATTTTGCATTCTTTGATTCCACAATCTTAGTGCTGTGAGATGGATAATAAAATTTATAACTCTTAAACCTTTCATCATACCCAATGAAATAGCCACTAATAGTCCTAGGATCCAACTTCTTCTCCTATGGATTGTAAACCCTAACCTTATATGGGCATTCTCAAACACGCATATGTTTTAAACTCAGTTTCCAACCCTTAAATAACTTAAATGGTATTTTTTCAATAGCCTTGGTAGGTACCTAGTTAAGAATATACATGGTCATTTTAAAGGCTTCAATCCACAAGGATTTAGGAAGTTTAGAGTTAGCCAACATGCTCATCACCATGTCTAATGATGTTTGGTTTATTCTTTCAGCCACACCATTCTGATCAGGTGATCCAAGTATAGTTTATTGGGCAACAATCCCATGTTTTTAAGGAAATCAAGTAAATAAATCGATGCTTGTTGTGACACCTCAATCTACTACCGCTACCTAGCCTTTCACTGGGCTCGGTTCCATATGATTTCCAAAGAATCACTACTCTTCCGTGGCATTTGCATGCTATGAACCGGAGTTTCCTATACTCATCTTTTGCCCCGTGGGTCCTGTGAACCCATCTCAAGTATTCTCAACTCAAACTCCATACATACGACTCATACATAGCATAAAACAAACCATAAGCCACGGGTATAGAGCCAAAAACCAGAAAAATTACATTTTCTCACTTGGGCCCAAAAGTCATATTTTGGCTCTAACTTTGGAAAATCATAATTAATTGTAGAAAAATGGGAATCTAGTAAACTTTAGCTCTCTGGAAAGCTCTAAGTGTTAACTTTACAATAAAAATAATTCCCAACCACAAACACAGCGCTTGGACCATTTTTGACATCGAAAATAGGAAGAAGGTCCGGCTGTCACTGTTTCTGGTGTGGCTTGCTGTCATGACTTTCGAAAATGCATAACTAAATCCATAAAAATCCAATCTAGACACATTATACCAAGTCGGAAAGCCACGGATGTCTACTAGAGGAGAAAAATAAGTCCAGATCAGTTCAGTAGCTCCTACTCCCCAAAAACTGATAGAACAGTAATGGGGGTCAGAAGAGCTCCCTGATGCTGATACAGAACTTCAGTCAGTTCAATCTCTCTCTACAGACCTCCGATTTGGATGATTCTAGTTCCTATAAGTCACTGTGGTGGTCTAGTTTATGTGTATAAAATTTCACCACATTTGGAATCCATTTGGTCTAAGAATGCCACAGATTTTATTTTCTGGTTGTATGAACAGTATATGACCAATCCCTTGAATTTTCCCAAATTCAACAATTCTCCAAATATTCTATAATCCTCCGAATGTTACCAACTTTAGCTTCTCAAGAAGCTTTCTACAAACTCTAGAGGCATGCCAAATTTCATGGCAAACGGAGCTCATCCGGTCATACTTTGACGGAGCTCTCAAAAATACCGGTTTTGGCACCCCAAAGGTCCAAAACGGGTCCACATAGCCTCTCTCACACTCTAGCCACTCATGGACAAGTTTAAAAGCATAACACTAGGGTATATATCAAGTCCATGTGGTCCAAATCATCATACATTCAAATCTCGCTATGCTACGGCCAAATATACACTATCTCATTCATGCATCAAAAGGGGCAAAACCCTCATTTCCATTCATTTGGCTATAAACATAGTTCATACAATATTCTTTCATACATTTACACTTGTTACAACCTTTACATCTCAAAAATAGTGGGCACATATTCATCTGGCACCACTTTACATCAAGATATCCAAAAGAAAGTAATATCTAACTAAGCATGCTCCTAGGCTCCTTGGTGTGTGCTCGGTTCTCCTTGAGCTCCACCTAGCATATTTAGTGGGAGGGGAAGGGGTGAGATTCAGGGAATCTCAGTAGCTCATGCACTCAATCATGTAAGCAATCAAGGCGTATAATAAGTCAAAGCATGTGAAGAGGCATTTAGCCATTCTCAATCATCCAACACACATTGTACATGCTATGGAAATCACAACAATGCCAAAAATGAGCTCCAGGGACTTTTGGTCTAGCCTCACCCGAGTTTAGGGACTTTTGGATGGCCTCACCTGAGTTTAAGGACTTTTGACTTGGCCTCACTCGTTTGAGACTTTTGGCCTTGTCTCACCTATCTCAAGGGACTTTTGGCTTCACCTCACCTATCTCAAGGGACTTTCGGCACTACCTCACACGAGCAATCTCACATTTCAACATACAAGCATATTGGCATTCAATTCAATGCATCAAAGCAATAGCATATGGCATATTCCACATAACAAGCATATACATAATCATACAATGACTATCATATCCAAGAATGCAACAAGAAAGAGTGAAAGAGAGAGCTACCTTTGGAGCCAAAGCCAATACTAGCTTTTCCTTTCAATTTCTCCTTTCCCTCCTTAGGTCCACAATCACACCTTGATGGAGGTGTTTCACTTGAGCCTAGACACAATTAAAGAGCATGGAATTACTCTCTTAACATGGAATCATCAGAGCAAACTCTCCTGCATAACAGAACCTAGAGTTCTCTCTCTCTCTCTAGAATGCCATCAGCTCTTTCTCTCTCTCAAGCTCCCATGGTAGTGGAAAACCTCATTTTCAAAGAAAACACAAGGATACAAAAGAGTTTTCCACTTTCCCTCTTCTGATCCATGCCCAAAATGCAACCATTTTCACAATTAAAACCGCAGAAAGAGAGGGCAAAGGGAGGGGATCAGAGTTCTAAAGAGAAATGGGGGAAATTTCTTTACCTTTCCCTTAATTTTCCTCCTTCTCTTGATCTCTCACACTCTCCTCACCTCTTTCTCTCCTTGGGTCGAAGTCTAGGGCAGAAATGAGAGAAGAAATGAGTTTGGGCGTTTAATGAAGTCTGATTCTCGCTATTTACTCTCTTCCGGACTGACTCTCGCTACGGCGAAAACTAACCTTCGCTATAGCGAGCTCGTGTAATCTGGCTTCGCTATGGCAAGGTGTAACCTTCGCTACGGCGAGCTCGTGTCAGTTCCCTTCGCTATGGCGAGATTCACCATTTGCTATGGCGAAATCGCGTTAGTTCCAGACTTCACTCTCGCTATGGCGCACGCTACAGCGAGCAACTCCCTGGTTTTTGTATAGGCTGCTGCCAGCACTCGCTATAGCTAGAATCGCCTTCGCTATTACGAACTAGCTCTCTCGCTGTAGCGAGATCGTTTCTCGCTATTGCGAGAGGACTTGGCAGAAATTCTGGATTCCGAAGATTTCCAGCTTTCACTTTCTTTCTTTTCCCTTTTCTTTTCTTTTTCCCGGTTGTTACATTTCTACCCCTCTTAAAAGAAATTTCGTCCTCGAAATTTAAAAACTTACCTCAAGGGAATAATTCTGGATATTTCTGCCTCATTTCATCTGCCAATTCCCAGGTTGCTTCCTCAGATGTCAGACCTCTTTAGATCACTTTCACCAGAGGAATGCTCTTGCTTCTTAGCTGTTTCAGCTTAGCATCCACAATTCTCTCCGGTTTCACTACATAGGAAAGATCTTCCTGTAATTGCACATGCTTATATTCTATGACATGTGAGGAGTCTGGTAAATACTTTTTCAACTGGGAGACATGAAAAACACTGTGTATTTGGGCTAGGTTAGGAGGTAAGGCTATTCGGTAAGCCACGGGTCCGATTTTCTCAAGGATTTCAAATGGACTAATATACCTAGGACTGAGCTTCTTTACCCTCATTGACCGACCTACTCCCATCATTGGAGATATTCGAATGAACACATGGTCTCCAACCTCAAACTCTAACGGCCTCCTACACTTATCAGCATAGCTTTTCTGTCTACTCTGGGCTGTGAGGAGCCTCTTTCTAATCAATTCTATCTGTCGGGTGGTCTGGTCCACAATCTCAGGTCCTATCATACTCCTTTCATCTAACTCAACCTAACACAGAGGGGATCTGCACTTTCTCCCATACAAAGCCTCATAAGGGGCCATCTGGATACTGGAATAGTAACTGTTGTTATAAGCAAACTCTGCTAACGGTAAATACACATCCCAGTTCCCCTTCATTTCTAGCACACATGCCCTCAACATATCTTCTAATGTCTGGATGGTCCTTTCAGTCTGACCATCTGTCTGGGGGTGATATGCAGTACTAAACCGTAATCTCGTCTCTAAGGCATGCTGCAGTGACCTCCAAAAGTTCGATGTGAACCTGGGGTCTCTATCCGAAACTATGCTATTGGGTACCCCATGAAGTCGCACTATCTCTCTGATATACAACTGGGCCAATCTATCCAGTGTATAAGTAGCCTTAATAGCTAAAAAGTGTGCAGACTTCGTCAGTCTATCCACAACTACCCAAATAGCATCGTGTCCAGAGGATGTCCTGGGTAATCCCATGACAAAATCCATGGCTATACTATCCCACTTCCACTCAGGGATATCTAGAGGTTGCAACAACCCAACCGATTTCTAATGTTCTATCTTTACCCTCTGACACACTAGGCATCTAGCCACATAATCCGTCACATCACTTTTCATCCCTGGCCACTAGAAAATTCTTTTCACATCTTGATACATCTTGGTGGCACCTGGGTGGATAGTATACTTACTCTTATGCGCCTCTTCCAGAATGCTTTCTCTCAACTCATTCTGACTAGGCATACAGATTCTACCCTGATATACTATCATGCCATCCTCAGACACCTTAAAATCTGAGGTCTTACCTTGGGTGATCTCATTCCTGATCTGTTTCAGGAACTCATCCTCTCTTTGGGCATCTAAGATCTGGGTTCTCAAGATATTTTCAATTCGGGTTTCACTCAGACATAATCTACCCGATACCACCTGATAAGAGAGGTTCAACTCTCTAAACTTCTCTAGGAGCTCCTGCTCTCTAATCATCATATGGGCTACATGGATGGTTTTTCTACTCAGGGCATCCGCCACCACATTGGCCTTGCCCGGATGGTATTTCAACATATAATCATAATCTTTCAAAAATTCCATCCATCTCCTCTGTCTTATATTGAGTTCTTTCTGATCAAACAGGTATTTCAGACTCTTGTGGTCACTATAGATTTCTATGGTCGCACCATACAGATAGTGTCTCCAAATTTTAAAAGCAAACACTACGGCAGCTAACTCTAGGTCATGTGTGGGGTAATTCTCCTCATGAGATCTCAACTGCCTCGAGGCATATGCCACTACTCTACCCTGCTGCATCAACACACATCCTAACCCTTTGCCCAAAGCATCACAATAAACCACAAAGGGTTCACTAGGGTCAAGGATAATCAGCACAGGGGCAGTGGTCAAACAGAGTTTCAACTCCTGGAAACTCTTCTCACATCTCTCATCCCACACAAACGGTGTATCTTTCCTGGTTAGCCTCGTCAGTGGTAAGGCCATTCGAGAAAAGTCCTGTATAAACCGTCTATAATACCCTGCCAAACCTAGGAAACTCCTGACTTCGGTGATCGTTCTAGGTCTATCCCACTGTAACACAGCCTCAACTTTATGGGGATCCATCGCAACCCCATCCCGTGAGATCACATGACCTAAGAATCGCACCTCGGTCAGCCACAACTCACATTTACTAAGTTTGGCATACAACCTTTTCTCTCTCAAGGTGTCTAGGACTAGTCTCAAATGCCTCTCGTGCTCCTCAAAAGATCGGGAGTACACTAAAATATCATCAATAAAGACCACCATAAACTGATCTAGATACGGTCTGAATACCCTGTTCATATAATCCATGAACACTGCAGGCACATTCGTCAACCCGAATGGCATCACAAGGAACTCATAGTGCCCATATCTCGTCCTGAAGGCCGTCTTAGAGACGTCTTCAATTCTCACTCTCAACTGGTGGTAACCAGATCTAAGATCTATCTTAGAAAACACAGATGCCCCAGCCAACTAATCTAACAGATCATCAATTCTAGGGAGAGGATATTTATTCTTGATGGTAACCTTGTTCAACTCTCTGTAATCTATACACAAATGCAAGCTACCATCTTTCTTTTTCACAAACAACACCGGAGCACCCCAAGGTGAAACACTAGGGCGGATAAACCCTTTCTCTAACAATTCCTCTACCTGCGCTTTCAACTCAGCAAGCTCGGCGGGAGCCATCCTGTAGGGAGCTTTGGACACCGGTCCAGCACCAGGCACTATGTCTATAGGGAACTCTAATTCTCTCTCAGGAGGTAGGCCACTAAAATCAAACTCTCTAGGGAAAACCTCAGGAATTCCCTAACAATTGGGATCTCCTCTATCCCTTCTTCTACCTCAGCCCGAATAGAGAAAAAGACTAGAAACCCTTGACATCCACACTCTAAATATCTCTCAGCCTGGGCAGTAGTCATAAAGGATAACTCTGCTCCTACCCTAGGTATGGTCCCACAAGCAGGTAAGGAGATGGTTCGGTGTTCACAATCAAGTATGACATTATTCGCAGCTAACCAGTTCATACCAATAATCAAATCAATTTCATAAAAAGGCATACAAACCAAATCAATAGTGGTATGACAATGGTTAAATTGGACAGTGACATTTAAGCAAGTATGGGAAGTAACCACGTGGCCTCCAGTGGGTGTAACAACAGACAAGTCAAATGGCAAGACACTAACGACCAGACCCAATTTCCTCACACAATCATAAGATATAAACAAGTGACTAGCACCCGAATCAAACATAGCAATTACAGGAAAGCCATTCACTATCAGCGTACCTCGGATCAAACTGGGAGATGCGCTGGCTTCCTGCTGAGTAAGGGCAAACACTCGGCCCTGGGTCTGTGGTCTAGGAGGAGGCGCTGTCTCCATCTGAGGACAGTATCTAGCAATGTGCCTCGGCTTCCCACACTTGTAACATATCACCGGAGACTGCTGGAAGGATGACTGGCCCCGCGGAGGTGGCACACCTCGCTGTGGCTTTCTATTCCATGGCCCTTTGCCTCTCCTCTTATTACTAGGGGTCAAACTAGAACCCTCTTCTAGTTTCGGCCTTTTCAAATCCGAAACCCTCTTCTGACTAGCCGTAGTCGCAGTAGGCATCATAACTTGCAGATTCGTCTCAATCACCCTACTGACCTCTACCAGAGTATTAAACTTTCTGATCCGCTGTGGAGTGACTCTATCGCTAATCAGGGGCCTCAAACTAGTCTCAAACTGCTCACATCTCTAGGGTTCATCACCATACCTCTGGAGGTAAGAGGAATACCGAGATAGTTCTATAAACTTGGCCACATACTGGTCCACAGTCATCTCATCCGTCTGTCTCAAGCCCATAAACTCCATCTCTTTCTTTTTCCTCACTGAACTTGGGACATACTTCTCATAAAATTCAACCAAGAATGTCTCCTAATTTATCTGTATATTCTTGGTCTCCATAAGGGGTTTTGCACTATCCCACCATCTATCAGCTTCCTTCTCTAGCATGAAGGTGGCTAGCTGGGCTTTCTGCTCAGTGGTACAATCCATCACTGAGAATATCTTCTTAAGCTGCATCACCCAAGCCTCCGCCCTATCCGCATCCAATTCCCCGTCAAACGAGGGTGGATTGTTTTGCCTAAACTGCTTCAATACTTTTTGGATAGGCGCCTGGGTCTGTGGAGCAGCAGGCTCTTGGGGAGGTACAGGTGGAATGCTGGAGGTAGATGATTGAGATACAGGGGCATCTCTTCTGGCTTCTTCTTGCCTAGCCAGGGTATCTTGCAAATGCATGATCATATCATGCTGCTGCTGGGCAATGTATCTCTGTTGCTCCAGCATCTCTTGGTGCTGGCCCATCATGGCCTCATACCGGTCAAGTCTATCCATGATGGCCTGCAAAGGAACCCTAGTCTCAGTAGGAACCTCTGGCTCATCTCTCTGAGCCCTGGGCGGTCTGCCTCTGCCTCTACCCCTGCCCCGTCTAGTCTCAATCATGTCTGAAAAGAAATAGCAATCCTCAGTTCACAATAATATCACAACACTTATGCAAGGATGCTACAACTTCCATGACCATTCACACCAAACACAAGCAATTCACATACTTCAAGAGCCTAAACGTGAGCGAAAGTGCCTGAACCTTTGCTCTGATACCAAAAATGTGACACCTCAATCTACTACCGCTACCTAGCCTCTCACTGGGCTCGGTTCCATATGATTTCCAAAGAATCATTACTCTTCCGTGGCATTTGCATGCTATGAACCGGGGTTTCCTATACTCATCTTTTACCCCATGGGTCCTGTGAACCCATCTCAAGTATTCTCAACTCAAACTCCATACATACGACTCATACATAGCATAAAACAAACCATAAGCCATGGGTATAGAGCCAAAAACCAGAAAAATTACATTTTCTCACTTGGGCCCAAAAGTCATATTTTGGCTCTAACTTTGGAAAATCATAATTAATTGTAGAAAAATGGGAATCTAGTAAACTTTAGCTCTCTGGAAAGCTCTAAGTGTTAACTTTACAATAAAAATAATTCCCAACCACAAACACAGCGCTTGGACCATTTTTGACATCGAAAATAGGAAGAAGGTCCGGCTGTCACTGTTTCTGGTGCAGCTTGCTGTCATGACTTTCGAAAATGCATAACTAAATCCATAAAAATCCAATCTAGACACATTATACCAAGTCGGAAAGCTACGGATGTCTACTAGAGGAGAAAAATAAGTCCAGATCAGTTCAGTAGCTCCTACTCCCCAAAAACTGATAGAACAGTAATGGGGGTCAGAAGAGCTCCCTGATGCTGATACAGAACTTCAGTCAGTTCAATCTCTCTCTACAGACCTCCGATTTGGATGATTCTAGTTCCTATAAGTCACTGTGGTGGTCTAGTTTATGTGTATAAAATTTCACCACATTTGGAATCCATTTGGTCTAAGAATGCCACAGATTTTATTTTCTGGTTGTATGAACAGTATATGACCAATCCCTTGAATTTTCCCAAATTCAACAATTCTCCAAATATTCTATAATCCTCCGAATGTTACCAACTTTAGCTTCTCAAGAAGCTTTCTACAAACTCTAGAGGCATGCCAAATTTCATGGCAAACGGAGCTCATCCGGTCATACTTTGACGGAGCTCTCAAAAATACCGGTTTTGGCACCCCAAAGGTCCAAAACGGGTCCACATAGCCTCTCTCACACTCTAGCCACTCATGGACAAGTTTAAAAGCATAACACTAGGATATATATCAAGTCCATGTGGTCCAAATCATCATACATTCAAATCTCGCTATGCTACGGCCAAATATACACTATCTCATTCATGCATCAAAAGGGGCAAAACCCTCATTTCCATTCATTTGGCTATAAACATAGTTCATACAATATTCTTTCATACATTTACACTTGTTACAACCTTTACATCTCAAAAATAGTGGGCGCATATTCATCTGGCACCACTTTACATCAAGATATCCAAAAGAAAGTAATATCTAACTAAGCATGCTCCTAGGCTCCTTGGTGTGTGCTCGGTTCTCCTTGAGCTCCACCTAGCATATTTAGTGGGAGGGGAAGGGGTGAGATTCAGGGAATCTCAGTAGCTCATGCACTCAATCATGTAAGCAATCAAGGCGTATAATAAGTCAAAGCATGTGAAGAGGCATTTAGCCATTCTCAATCATCCAACACACATTGTACATGCTATGGAAATCACAACAATGCCAAAAATGAGCTCCAGGGACTTTTGGTCTAGCCTCACCCGAGTTTAGGGACTTTTGGATGGCCTCACCCGAGTTTAAGGACTTTTGACTTAGCCTCACTCGTTTGAAACTTTTGGCCTTGTCTCACCTATCTCAAGGGACTTTTGGCTTCACCTCACCTATCTCAAGGGACTTTCGGCACTACCTCACCTGAGCAATCTCACATTTCAACATACAAGCATATTGGCATTCAATTCAATGCATCAAAGCAATAGCATATGACATATTCCACACAACAAGCATATACATAATCATACAATGACTATCATATCCAAGAATGCAACAAGAAAGAGTGAAAGAGAGAGCTACCTTTGGAGCCAAAGCCAATACTAGCTTTTCCTTTCAATTTCTCCTTTCCCTCCTTAGGTCCACAATCACACCTTGATGGAGGTGTTTCACTTGAGCCTAGACACAATTAAAGAGCATGGAATTACTCTCTTAACATGGAATCATCAGAGCAAACTCTCCTACATACCAGAACCTAGAGTTCTCTCTCTCTCTCTAGAATGCCATCAACTCTTTCTCTCTCTCAAGCTCCCATGGTAGTGGAAAACCTCATTTTCAAAGAAAACACAAGGATGCAAAAGAGTTTTCCACTTTCCCTCTTCTGACCCATGCCCAAAATGCAACCATTTTCACAATTAAAACCGCAGAAAGAGAGGGCAAAGGGAGGGGATCAGAGTTCTAAAGAGAAATGGGAGAAATTTCCTTACCTTTCCCTTGATTTTCCTCCTTCTCTTGATCTCTCACACTCTCTTCACCTCTTTCTCTCCTTGGGTCGAAGTCTAGGGCAGAAATGAGAGAAGAAATGAGTTTGGGCATTTAATGAAGTCTGATTCTCGCTATTTACTCTCTTCCGAACTGACTCTCGCTACGGCGAAAACTAACCTTCGCTATAGCGAGCTCGTGTAATCTGGCTTCGCTATGGCGAGGTGTAACCTTCGCTACGGTGAGCTCGTGTCAGTTCCCTTCGTTATGGCGAGATTCACCATTCGTTATGGCGAAATCGCGTTAGTTCCAGACTTCACTCTCGCTATGGCGCACGCTACAGCGAGCAACTCCCTGGTTTTTGTATGGGCTGCTGCCAGCACTCGCTATAGCTAGAATCGCCTTCGCTATTGCGAACTAGCTCTCTCACTGTAGCGAGACCGTTTCTCGCTATTGCGAGAGGACTTGGCAGAAATTCTAGATTCCGAAGATTTCCAGCTTTCACTTTCTTTCTTTTCCCTTTTCTTTTCTTTTTCCCGGTTGTTACACTTGTCCATCTTCAATGTATCTATCATAGTACTTACCACTTCTATCCGATCTCACTACTTTGATTTATTTATCACATTGTTTCTCTACTTCTGCTTGAAAGACTGTAAAGGCATCAAGCACCTCATTTTTATTATTCAGCTGATACATGTATCGTGAGTAATCATCAATAAAAGTGATAAGGTATTTCTAACCAAATCTAGACTATAAATATCTGTATGTATGATTTTTAATATGTTAGAACTCCTCTTAGCACTTTTCTTGGTCTTATTAGTTTGCTTTCCCTTGATACAACTTACACAAGTGTTAAAATTAGTAAAGTTAAGAGCATTGAGTACTCTATCTTTTACTAATATTTTCACCTTTTTTATTAAGATATGACCAAGCCTACGGTGCTATAACATAAAGAAATCTTCATTAGTAATATTTCTTTTAATACCTATGCTACTAGAAACATGCATTGAGTCATAAAGATTATTATTTTGTAATTGAATTTGAAATAGACCATCACCAAGTGTATCATTGCCAACAATATTAGATTTATAAAATAATTTAAATTTATTACTTGAAAATTCAAAGCAATATCCTAATGGTACAAATTTAGAAATAGAAATCAAGTTTTTAGAGAAACTTGATACATAAAATGTCTTTTCCAAATTCAAAACAAAACTAAAATTAAGAACTAATCTGCATGTTCCTGTAGCTTCTACAGTTGAGCCTATCTTATTTCTTGAATAGATGTACTGCTCACTATCCACAGGCTTCCTTTGGTTTAGAAAGCCCTGGAAGGTATTAAAGATGTGAATTGTTGAACCAGAATCAATCTATCATGTATTACTACTAACATCTTCCATATTAGATTCATAACAAAAATATAACATTGAGTTACCTTGAATTTGAAATAGTTCATTTTCATGTGCCATTTCTTTTTGCAAAAGAAACACCTGGACTCTTTCTTAATATCCTCAAGGATGGGAACCTTGACCTTCCTTTTTGTCTTGGCATTTCTTTTCTTCTTTCCTTGTGTCACTGTATGTACACTTTCACCCATCTCTGTTACAAGCCTTCCTTCTTCTTATACGCACATGGTCAGAAGTTCATTGATTGACCATTTCTCCTTATAAGTGTTGTAGGAGATTTTAAAAGACCTATATTATTGTGGCAGAAAGTTCAAGATGTAGTACACAAGAAAAGATTCTAACATCTCAACTTCAAGTGTTTTCAATTGAGCTGCTATATCCCTTATCTTTATGATGTACTTTCGCACACCTCTTATGCCGGTAAGCTTTATGGATGATAACTTTGTCATTAAGATACTTGCCAAAACCTTATCTAAGGATTCAAACTATTCATTAATAGCTTTGAGCAAATTACGAATATTTTAATGCTTTCTAATAGACTCTTGAATCCTAACTGATATTTTAGTCTTGATGTGCATCATACTAAGGCAATTGGATCGCTCTCAGCATTCATAAAGGTTAACTTCTAATGCACTACTAATATTCGTGGGTTTAGGAGGTTCATCTTTTCTAATTGCATCATCAACATCTATCTACCCTAATTGGAGAAGTATTTTCTTCTTCCAAACATTATAGTTATCTCTAGTTATTTTAAGAACTTGAAAATAAAAAATATTCAAAGGTTGAAAAGTTACACAAATTTATATGCTATGTTAATAATTTGAGACAAATAAATATTCTTAAATGACATGTCATGCCAATGCAATATATGTCAATTCAAACTATGAGTCTAGTAACAAATAAAACTACCTGTGAGCTAAATTTTATTTAATTAGACTTTTATACTAATGATAAAACTAATAAATTATATTCTTTTCTTAATTCCTGCAGGTAAATCAAGAAAAGAAAAATTTGTTATTCCATCCTAATTAATGATATGAAATATGATAATATTCTTGTAGGATAATAATTATTATATTAAATATGATTAATTATAATTTGATATCATTTTACTTTATGTGATTATAACAATTAATGTATTATTTTAAAATAATTAAAAGTGTTGTGGCTAAACTTTAATCAAATTAAAATTATACAAAATCACATGACATCTAATAAAATTACATGCTTGAATATAACTTAACATAATACATAAACAAGCATTACATAATGAGAATTTGAATAATTAATCAATTAGTCAACAAAATGCGACTAATTTAATTAATTAATATTCTCCCTTTAAATTAATCTAAATATGCAAAAATTACCTAAAATTAATTAATTTTCTAAGATTTAGGAAAAATTAATTTCGTAATTATTTTGACAAATAAATAACCAAATATTGTCAAAATTAATTTAATTTTGTTTAAAACAATTTGGCCAAAATTTGGCCAAATTTAAAACAAAATTAATAATTTTGAACAAAATAAATAGTCAAAATAAATAATTAACTTATTGTAAATAATTAAATTAAAAAAATTCAATGTATCAAATATTAAATATGGCGCTCAAAACATAGAACCAACTAAGGCATCAGTGGCAATGTCACCCTTGTGCCTGGTGGGGGGCTTGGGTTCAAGTCTGCCAAGGGCCAGTGTTAAACCAAATTTTTTTTAATTGAATTGAAAACGGGCCCTTAAATGCAAAAAATAAACCAAAAATAAAATGGGCTTAAACCAAAATGCAGAGGCCCAAAAACAAACCCAACCCAGCAACATTTAAGTGAAATGATGTGTTTCACTGAGGAGGCAAAAAACAACAAGTTGTGTAAAAGGTCCATAATGCAGGATAATGAAGCTCAAAATAACATGTTGTTTAAAGCCCATCCAAAAGCTTGTAGTTTACGTCATCTTCAACCTCTAGTCAGGTCATGTGACCTAACCTGACCTGCATACAGACCCAACACTAAACCCGGTCATTTCTAGCATTTATGACCTCCATTTTGGGTGGCTTAAGAGTCCTTTCTCATCAGAATTTGACGAGGATTAATTTTATGATATCAAAATAATGAAAAATTAGCTCTAAGGACTAACCCAAATAAACAAAAAATTGAAAAATTTTGAGCTTGAAAACTTAGCAAGGCAGAGGCATAACCATGCTCTGATAACAACTGTTAGAATAAATAGGATATATAAAAACATATAAAGTATATCCAAGGTAAAATTGGAATAAAACCCTGACCTCCAGCCATTGCAAGTTTGAAAATATTCTTTGTATCTTATGGCCACTATATGCTTACAGGAAACTTCCAAGCACTTGTTTTTACTGAATGATAGTATGTATTAGTATAAAAAACGAACTTGGGAACCCTGTATATATAAGCAACAGATCAATGGCACTTTCCATCAAAATGTCGAGAATCATGCAACATTCACCAACATCTCATAATATTCGAACTACCATGATGAAGCATGTTGCATGTTGCATGTTGCATGTTGCATGTTGCATGTTGTGAGTCTATTGGCAATGTGCAAAAGCCAACTATCATTCACGTTGCACGTAACATATCATGAATCTGTTGGCAACATGTAGAAGCCAACTATCAACAACTACTTCCATTGATAAATCATCTAAACTCCTTTTTTTTAATTTCTGGAAGAATTCTAGGTTTAGTTTTTTATCAGTTAAAAGTAAGTGATTTCTTTGTTAGTATTACAATAGCCTTCCTTAAGATTCTAGTAGCTTTGGCTTTGGCAATGAACTGGTTGATGAACCCTTCACTGACAAAATAACTGGTTCCTAATTTACACCATCTAAAACATAGAAAAGAATCATTAGTGAGAAGAGAAACTAGGGTAAGGTTGTCGATGAATAGAATGTGATTTATAACAAAGTACAAGTATGCCTACCACCAGACAAGGACTTCAGATCATCAGGAGCTCTATTTTCTTTCCCCACAGTATTTTTTTATAATTGCAATGCCTCTGTCATGTTATCTCTTACAGGTTTTATCTGTGAACCAATAATACAATATTTGTCGTAGGACTGGATGAGTAATGCAATATTGCGATGCATAATCAGTTCTCCTGTAATGAAGTTTCGAATTTTAACAAACCACAAATTTGCCATGCATGGACAAATAAGCCTTCTTTTCTAATTTAAAAGAACAAAATCTTAAAAAATTTAATTGGAACATTATTTATATTGTCATGTTTGCATAATAAATTTTTCTTTTTCTTTTGGTATCAATGAGTTGTACATTAAATTTTATAATGTTGATGTATAGTTTGGATCCTTTCTTATTTTAGAGGAGTCCCATTTCACTTAGTCACTCTTTTTTATAAGATTCTTTTTTGTTAAAAGAAAAAAGATTCAAACTAGTTAATATAATGGCATCTATCATAGACATTAGGTATTACACAATAACTAATAAATAAAAAATTATATTTTTTTTAATTTTATTATTATAATTATACTTATGAATCACATAAAATTAAAATCAATTCTATTGAAAATTATTAATTATTAATAAATTCATGTTTCAAATAAGTAAATATAAAATATTTAATAGAATAAATATAATATTATTTTCTATCAAAATAAATACAATATTTTTATATTAATAATTATTAGATCATAATTAAAATTATAGACTCAGATTCATCATATTGAAGGCTCGAACCTTTCAATGCCTTCCACATCTAAAGATCTCTTTAGAACCCATTTGGTAACCATGGAAGAGACGTAGGAAAAGGAAATTTAAAGAAAATTATAATTTTGCCCTTGTAATCATTATTCAATTATTATTTAATACTCTCTAATAGTAATTATTCAATTATTAAAAGTAATGGTATTATGGGTATTTCTTATATACAAAATCATCTTTTTACTTTCTATTTCAATTTCTATCTTAACTTTCTAAATACCAGACGGGTGCTTACTCTTTCAAGCCTTTCTTTTTCAATATCTCGAGTTACGTGTCATTCCTGTCTACCATTACTTGATTAGATTGCGTAATTTATGTAAACTTTGACCTTTTAAAAGATTGATATTTTTTCACTTTTTATTGCAAGAATCTCATATGGGAAGTCAAACCTATTGATGAATTGTCGACATCAAAAATTGTTTCGATCTATGGAATAAAAAATTACGACTGAAAATTAAAAAAAAAGTCATGTAATCATTATTTTACAAAATGTAGTAAAATTTAAGAAAGAATAATCTTCATAAGATTTTTATACTTTTAGTATGAGATATTAGTAAAATGGTTTTATATATTAGTATATTAAATTATATCAATATATATATAAGTAAAAATATTTTTTATTATTCATAGTTTATAATAAAATGTAACTTTTTTTACTGTGGGGCCTACTAAATTTTGATAGGGCCATGTTCTAGTTTTAAAAATGTGAAAAAAAAGGTATAGTAAATGTCTCTCCACATACTACAAAGCATAATGCATTACCCCTTTTCTTTTGGATGATGTAAAATTAAGGGTTTGTTTGGTATAAAGATTGAATAGTCAATCCATGTAAGCCTAAATTTTAACAAACACCAAGAACCCAGAATGAACAAAATGCAAATTAACAAGGAGTAACATAGACAATGAAACAAGATACAGGAAAGATAAAACCTACAGTTGGGGAAGGAGTATCAAGTTTCTCCTTCATGTTGTCAAACTCAGAAAATTCACAACACTAAAGTAAAACTTGGAAAGAAAAAAGACCCCCAGCATATGAGGAACAACCAAAACCCTAGCCTCCTTTTATCCACCCAAAAATACTCCAAGAAAGATCAACAACCAAGTGATTCAAGAAGAAGAGGAAGTAAAGTGAAGATTTTTTTTTTTTTCTTTGGTTGGCTTTTAACAAATGGCTTTGAGTCTCAGCTTCCCTTCTCCTGAACTACTATCTTCGTACCCTCCTATGGTAAAGATTTTTTTTTTCCTTCAGATTTGAAAATTTTACCACTCTTTAATGATGCCCAAATCAAATCGAAGTTATCAGTATTTTATACGAGCAAGTTAACATTTTTAAATTACTCTTTTTCTATTTTGCGGTATGATAAAACTACAAGAAAAAACATCATTTTCAAGGATCACAAGCATTGAAAAAAATATATTTGGCCATCAATATTTGTTTTATTGATGGCTATTTAACCGTTGGTAAGTGCCGATAAAAATATTGTCAAAAAAAAATACTATCAATGATTAATGACTATCAATAAAAGTTTTAAAATATTTTTGACAATTATTGACCGTCGAAAATACTCTTATCAAATTTTTAAAACAATTTCGATGGCCATTAAAATTGATAATCATAAATAATATTTTTGACAATTTTGATTGTTGAAAAAAGCATCAATAATGATTTTTAATTTATATTTCTTCTACATTGCTCTTTTTTATATTGGTAAGTAACTTTCTAGTTAATAATATTATTTATAGACATGTTTATATTAAAGTAGGCAATATAAATATTTCTCAGAACTTGAATATATATCATCAATCACAAGTTTTTCTATTCAAATATTATAGATGAATAATGTATTAATTACAAAAGTGTTCAAAATATAAAATTCAATCATGTTGACTCAAATGTTTACAAAATAAATTCAAAATAGCTAAAATACTATCTAATTTCCAACCAATTCTCCATGCTCAAATATTCTGCATAAGTGAAAATTAATGTTACGAAGCTCATTAGCCTCCAATCTACAAAAAAAAAAAAAAAGATTGAATTAGTAACAATAATAGCAACAATAGTAAAAACATTTCAGTTTTGAAAAAGGATGCACTACAAGACAAAATGCCATATGACAATATTTTCCAATTTGTGCAATGGTCAAGCCATACATCAGATGCTGTCAATTGCTCAATAAAAAATGTACTAGGCTGAAAGAAAAAGCATATACTTCACCAAGTTTAAAACTAAACCTCTGCTACTTTAATAACATAGACATTCTTTTTCTTTTTAATGCAATAACAGAAATAAATTTTTATCTAAAAAAAATTCAAGAAACTCTACTTCAAAAAACTAGAAAAAGAATTTCAAAATACGTAAAATTATGCATTAGGATCCTCAACCAATGAAGGAAGTTAAAATCTTGAAACACATAATAGAGTTTCTTCACCAAAAGCCCCACAAAACATAGTTATTCTAACTGCAAGAAGCATATATAGGTACTTAGTTATTCTAACTACATATGCATAAGTCATCTTATCAGTTGAGGCCATCTTAAGAGGTAACCAAGTTAATGCTAAAAAAGGACCCCTACCATAATGTTGGCGCTTGAACATGGGGGCACAACTTAGATATATAATAACCATGTTTAGGAAACTATTTGATAGCTTTTAAATTTAAGTAGATCAGTTCTTTAAAATCACATTTTGCTATATCTATATGAGTTTTTGGTTAAGAATATAAACTTGAATGTGGTCACTAGGATGTAAAACTTTCAGGGCATTAAACATTTGTAAGAAAAGTAAAAGGATATCAATTGTATCAAAATCAAAGCCAAATTTATTTCCATGGTTGTAATAATTAAACAAATCACCTTTCAACCCTAAAAACAATGCAAACAATTCCATCTGTCTTCCACAAGTGACACCACATTTTTTACAAGACAACAAATCTTATGAGATAATTGTATGAATCATTCTTATGTAAGCATTAACAGTCTTTAGACATTCAAAAGTGTATATTGAAATAGTTTAATTTCTTAAATGGATTATTCATACACCAACTTAGCGAGAAGGGAATACATGTTGAGGGATTTCATATATATAGATGAAGGGTGCTTGTCTTGTAGAAACTATTACACTATTTCTGTCAAACTTTTGGATATGTTTTCTTTTCCCCTTGAATATTTCAACATAGTATAAGGGAAAAATGAACAAAACTAGCCAATTGCATTGTTGTTTTATCCCTGAAATATAAAAGCATATGTATACCTTAAAAGATTACCTGTTTGTCCTTTCCGGAAGAAGGATGACTATTGTGTTCTACAACAAAGGAAGAAGTTGAACAAAGGAAAGAACTTTTCATACTACTATGGTTTAAAGTTTCTGTTGTGATGGCAACATAGTAAGATAGGTGCCAATTATTAAAAATTTCAAAGACAAAAGGCGTAAAATATATCACTTCAAAATGTTAAGAAAACATAACACATTCTTTGCAATTTATTTTATCCTAAAACCAAATAAGCCTTTTCTTCTTTTTCCTCCTATTTCTAAACAAAGCCACCAATTTAAAAGATAGTTTTCACAAGCTCCTAAATATAGGAAGTTAAGGCAATTATCACCACTCCATACGATGGCAGTTTATATAATGCACAAAGACATAAGTAGTTGATGCAAATTTTCAATAGCACATAAAAAAACATTAAAGATTTCTCCCTCTCTAACTCACTTAAAGAAAACAGAGCCTAAAGTAGCCTTTCACAATAGCATCAATAGCCTAAAGTACATTTTCCAATCTCCTAATTCTAAATCAAATCAAATCAATAGGAGAGGGAAGGAAAAACACTATATGGAACTTACCATTCAAAAAGAGCTTGCTACATTCTCATTAAAAAGGATAAGACATAGAGAAAAGGATAAGACAAAGAGACTAGAAGATGTAGAGACATTGACGCAATTTGGATGAGTTTGTCGATGTAGATAATGTGGTTCGAAATGGAGACAAAGCAAGTGGCAAAGTGAATTGAGAATCCACAATTGGAAGAGAATTGAAGTCTCTCTTCTTCTCTCTCTCTCACGATCTGCAGGTCTCCTATACTCTTTAGATATGCATCGATAAAAGTGGGAATCATAAAAGCGCCAACTTAGCGCGAACAACCAAAATTTTGGAGGAAAAGAAAAGCTAAAATTGACTTTTCTAAACAAAAAATAATGATTGTCGAAAATAATGAGTTAAAAATACTCACATTTCCTATAGTATATGATATGATATGATTCACTTGTTTATTTTGACTCTATCTAACTTAGAGTTTATTTGGTTGGCATGGGAAAAAGTATTCCTTTTTTATTGGTTTCGTACAATATTTATTATATTTTTATAATTATTATTTAATAATATGTTATTACCTTTTAAAAATAGAGGTGAGAAAATTATTTTCATTCTTAAAATCACTTTTTTCATTCTCTCTTTCAAGATAGTATTCAATGCTTTAAATTTAAAACTTGGTGTAGAACCAAATTGAAACAAGTTAGGCTAATATTCAACCTTATTCAAATAGCTTGACAACTAGGAGTTTTTTAACAATTTGTAAAGAATATTATAATCTATATACTCAAAAACCAATTATCAAATTCATACACTTTCAATTAACTCTTTTTATTGGCCAGGAAAAAAAAAGGTTAATTCCTGTGTAAAGTTGGGTCAAAGTCACTTCTATAAATAATTTAAAAAATATTTACTAGTATCATTGTTTTATTTCATTGAAGTAATTATTGGTCATGTTTACCCCGTGACTTTGAATTTAATTACCTTGATTGCTAAATTAAAAAAAAAAATGAATTTTGAGGTGCAATGACTTACATACACATATTATATTATTGTTTTAAATTGCGATCTACATCATGCGGCCGCAATATTATTATTGCAATGTAAATTGCACACCGCAACTGTAATTTAAAACCATGGTATATATATATATATATATATATAATGTTGCAGTGATGGTAAGACGATAAAATGAGGTTGCATATGTAACCATCAAATCGATATTGCATCACGATTTACTAAATTGCTAACGATGAGGAGAACATAACCAAAGTATATTTTTTGCCTTTGGCTTGTCTCTGGTTGTGGTATTGATGGCGTAGTATAATCTGCCTTTCCTTTTTCTTTTCAGTGAAAAAAAAAAAAGGAAAAAAATACAGGAGGCGTTTTTGCCTAATTAGATAGCGCAGTTCTTGCTTCCATTGGAGAGAAGCCGGACGCATATTTTTTCCTCCCTTGAAACTTCTAGGTGACATCGGATTGAAGTTGATTCCATTCAAGCAATTTCTACTTTGTTTATGAAAGTAATTCAGTTCTATCAATTAGAACAATTGTCACTAACTATTTTTATGCCTACCTATCCCAAAGAAATAGATATTCCAAAACCAGCAGAAACCCATCTTTCAACTGAATTATACACAGCAATTAACAGTTTTTAAACTTTCGTTTTTTCAATTGCAGTGGAAGTGAGCTATTATTTTTCTTAACTATTATTTGATTAAATTACTATTTTAATTTTTTAACTTTATCTAAAGTTTTATATCAATCCTTTAAATTTGAAACATGCCAAAAATTATTCCTTTTTGTTTTGTCCCGTAAGTATTTTGAATCATCAAATCTATCAATCAGGCTAAAATGACTTAATCTGTACTAAAATAATATCTCGCATAACTGTAAATTTTATTAGTTGCCCAACTTAACCTGATTGATAGATTTGATATTTGATTTTGTTTTGTTTACAGAAACTAATTTAAGTTTCAATAATTTGATTATTTTATAGAAAAAGAACTTTCATATTTTTGGTAAGGTATTCGACACTACAAAATTCAGACTGATTTCCCATATTAATCTTGATTAAAACCAGGGGAAGGAAAATGTTACGTAGGTGAATAATGATGATGAAGAAAGGTAGACTCAGTGACACAAAGAAAAGTAGAAGGAAAAGAAGATGCTGATCGAATAAGACTTGTATTGAATGAGAAAATAGTTCACCGCTTCATGTACCAACTACATCATTTATATAGCCTTCTATACAGAATCATACCTAACTAAACTCCTTTGCAAAATTAACAGAAAGTGAGAAACCAACTCATCAAGTACTTAATTTTTGGGGTTATAACATGTGAAAGAATTTGGTACGTGTAGGTACACTCCGTTAGTGAGCACCAGGAGCCCCAGTGTAAAATCTTTAGGTTCATATTTGTTGGGAATTGGACTCAAACACATGTTATAAATTATTAATTCATTTTATTAATTCCAATCAAACATTTTTGCCACAACTAAATAATTTTGGGAGCAAGAGAACACCGCGTCTGCTAAGAAGACAGCAGCGAGGCGGCTAAATTCTTCTTACCCTAGATATTATATTGGGATTGATGAGAAGCTGACAATTTAAGAGGAAATTACAATCTTGCTCAAATTATATGATCTTTTCTTTTTTTGTTGGATTAAATTGACATTTAGTTTTTTGGTACGTGCAGGCACATTCCATAATTGAGCACCAAGCACTCCAATATGAAGATTATATGTTCTTTTCTCTTGGGAGTTGGGATGAAGCATACCTTATAGTTAATAGATTATACGGTTTAGTTTTGCTCTTCTAAATTGGCGAGAAATAGACACTGTAAAAATCATTTATATAGTGAATCTCACTTGACGTATTTCCCATTGCGTGTGGGTATCCTAGGCATTATGTTTTTGCCTCTACCTTCAATTTTTCAAAATTCATAAAATTATCCAAATTCATTATGAATTTCTATAAAAAAAAATTAGCGTCTAAATTTTAAGGGCATAATCAATTATAATGTTTAAATTGAAATCAACACTGCCATCCTTATGGCATGTATTTAATAGGTTTGTATAGCATTTATACTTTGGTGTTTTATGTTGAAGAGTTTTTGGATTGAGAGTCATTCGTCAGTAATCCTCATATCAAATTGGTCTACAAGCAAATTTGTTTATAAGCATAACAAATTTAAGGGAACTTTAACTTTTACAACTTTCTAATGAATTCAATCCAACCACATATCTATCCTGCCAAGAATTTTAGTTTGATCTGACGGTTTCAACGTCCGCATAATTAAGATAGGACTTCTTATACTTGCGAGAAATTCTTAGCTAGGTGCCAAGGTGGATTGATCGATCTAAAACTTTTTTGATCCCGACTATTTGATTCCATTCTGATTATTCTTAGCCACAGCTGGATCCATGCTTGTTGTGTTGCCAATTTTTATATACCTTTATTACATTGTGAGTTGTGACTTTTAAAGGCCACATAAGCATCAAACAATGCTAACAAACAGCAAGCACCTCGTGATTGTTTGTCATACGTATTACCAATTTTTATATACCTTTATCATATTGTGAGTTGCGACTTTTAAAGGCCACATAGGCATCAAACAATGCTAACAACAACAAGAAGCACCAAGTGCTGGCCTACAATGGGGATTGGGAATTACCTTTCAAAATATATTAATGCATCTAACAAACCTTAAATGAAGTAAACTATTATCTTATAAGTTGATGATTGTCTGTATTAGAGGCCACTAACCATACCTTTCCCAATATAAATTAAAATAAAGGAAGGTACCTAACCCCGGGAGATAACAAATAAAATTTAATTAAAAAAAAAAGAGCAAACTTAGTTTTCACTCTCTAGTAAGCTTACCTCTTCTTCACTTTCTGTGAGAGAGCACTAATAGGTTCCTTCTTTCCTCCATATCTCTCATGGCAATGGCAGCCACTTCTTCATTCTCTGCAGTCAACAGGAGGTACATAACTCGTTACTCGCATGCTTGGTTTTTGAAATTGGGTAGGATATCAGAGTATTTCTTCAAATTTTCCTTCAATTTAAAATTGTTTTCTTTTATTCATAATTCACTTCATAGCATACGAGTTATTTTAATTACTCTTTCTTCTTTATATAATAAAAAAGAGCTAGCAGTAAAGATGGCCTATCTAAACTAATCTTGGCTTCCTCATGAATCAATCACCTGCTATGTTTTATTCTGAACAGCAGGCTGGAAGGGAAAGTGGCCCTAATAACCGGAGGAGCCAGCGGGATCGGAAAACGCACTGCAGAAGTGTTTGCTGAGCATGGAGCCAAGGTGGTAATTGCTGACATCCAAGACGACTTAGGCCATTCTGTGGCACAGTCCATAGACGCATCCAACTGCCTATACGTCCATTGCGACGTTACTGATGAGGCCCAAGTCAAAAACGCTGTGGACACTGCAGTCAAAACCTTCGGGAAATTAGACATCATGTTCAACAATGCAGGGATAGCTGATCCCAACAAGGCCCGAATCATAGACAACGAGAAGGCCGACTTCGAGCGTGTGCTGAGCGTGAACGTCACCGGCGTCTTCCTCGGCATCAAGCACGCGGCGCAAGCCATGATTCCGGCACGTACCGGCAGCATAATCTCTATGGCTAGCATAAGCTCCTACGTGGGTGGGGCTGCGTCGCATGCGTATTGCTGCGCCAAGCATGCTGTGGTTGGACTCACTAAAAATGCAGCGGTAGAGCTAGGCCAGTTTGGGATAAGGGTGAACTGCTTATCACCCTACGCGCTTGCCACCCCATTGGCTACAAAGTTTGTTGGGGTAAATGATGAAGAACTTGAGAATGTGATGAACTCGCTTGCTAATCTGAAGGGTGTGACCCTTAAGGCTGATGATGTGGCCAATGCAGCACTTTATATGGCTAGTGATGAGTCGAGGTATGTGAGTGGGCAGAATTTGCTCATTGATGGAGGTTTCAGTATTGTTAATCCCTCCTTTCACATGTTTCAGTACATTGAGTCTTAAGTTCGTCTTCAATCCATGTGACATTAATAACGGCCGCTTAATATACCAGTATCTGCAAGTTAAAAAGTTATTTCAATAAATGGTCATATATATTGATTATGGAGCTAATTAGACTTCTATTGTAATTTTCATTTTTCACTATATGACTACAAATCTATATATTGTAATTTCTTACTATTTTACACAATTTTCATATTTTGCTCATTTTTTTTCTTTTGGGATCCCACACTATGCATCCATCGGTCTATATATATGTAGCTTATCATTTACTTGTTGGGTTAGCATAAAAAAATAATGGATTGGATCAAACTTTTGCCTATAATTTGAGTTGAATCATTAGAAGATATTAGCTAATTAAACTAAGTTATATTTGTTGATAAGAGAATTAAATACTAGATTTGAGGCTAAATTGGATTTGTGAGGTTGAGAATCCACTATAATGTCTTTAGATGATATATTAAATTTATTGGATTTTTTAAAATATTTTAAAAAATAGCTTAATAACATGCAACTAAAAAAGAGCATAATATTATGTTGATTTTACAGAGTTTTTATCCATTTAACCACTTCCTTACAATTTAGGGATTAAACTTTCTGAAGAACGTTAACCAAATCAATTGGAAACAAGGAAAGTTCATGAGATAAATAAGTTAAAAGAAGTGCATAATATGTTTGAAGATCCATCCTCCTAAATTTATTGGATTTTCTAAAATATTTTTAAAAATGGCTTAATAAAGTGCAACCAAAAAAGAGGACAATATTGTGTTGATTTTAGGGAGTTTTTACCCATTTAACTACTTTTATACAATTTAGGGATTGAGTTTATAGAATATTTTGAAGAAAGTTAACTAAATCAACTAGAAATAAGGAAAGTTCATGAGATAAACATGTTAAAGAAAGTGTAGAATATGCTTGAAAATTCATTCTCCTAAATTTTAAGAATATGGATGATATAGTTAATTGACAAAACAATTAGATAGCAAATAGAAAATAATTTTTGAATATTTAACTTTGTTGACATAGCATAAACCACTAATCAGATTGTTGGTCATGACCTTGTATTATTGCTAACAAGGGCAAGAAAAATAAGAAGTGGCAAACAATTTTAATAGAATTAATGATTAATTTCAGACTTAAAAATACTTATTGTACATTCATTTTGATATGCACATCTAATCAATCAATCCCAAATCTTTATAATTTATCATTTACATTCCTTTACATTAAAAATACTTATTGTGTATTCATTTTGATATGCACATCTAATCAATCAATCTCAAATCTTTATAATTTATCATTTACATTCATTTACAGTCTTGCCTCTAATTTTCAGCAATTATCGCTTTCTTTACACTTTCTTTATTGTATCCATGCCCTTGATTGCTCTTTTTAGTTGTGAGTTTTAGCCTCTCATCACCTCTTTAAACTTTAAACCAATTAAGTGCTTCGTTTAATAGTCTACGAATCCAAAGTTCAAAAACAAAGTTCTTTTCTTAACATATTGCTTAAAGGTAAAAATAAAAAATATGAGCCAATTTATCTGTTCAACTAATCAATCCAAATTCGCAAACAATAAGGTTGATAATATTATAGACATGTATAAAGCATAGAGAGAGAGAGAGAGAGAGAGAGAGAGAGAGAGGATATATAATTAACTTGCTTATAGCAAATTAGCTTCTTCTTCAATAACATCAAGTTAATTTATGGATCAGAGCAAGTGACGAAGAGTTTCATTTTTGTTCCTCTCACCTTTACAAGATAAAATTATATTGTGCATACTAGCTAGGCAACTATAAAGGCAATTTATTTTCTTAAATTAGGGAACCTATGTATAACTTTAAAAAAAACATTTTGCATTACGAAAGAGCTCGTGATCAACGCTGTATGATCTTATGGCCAAGTTCGGCATGCCAGTAAAGAAGAAAGACAAGGTTGACGTTATACGAAAGAGTTGTGGATGTTGATAAGTTAAGATGGAACCCACTTATCACCTACACATATTTCCATTCACCTCAGCCATGTAGTGCTTCTTCGATTTGGATGGCGCTTTCTCTCTGTTTTTCTGTTTTGAAAGGAGCTTAGGTTCATTCGTTGTAATCGTGATCCTTCAATTGCCAGGATGAGAATTTAGGGAAAAAGTGGAGGGCAAGAAGTTTAAAAAGACATCTTGTGTATATATATATATATATATATATATATGGATGGATGGAACAATTAAAATTGGAGAAGAATAAGGAATTAGAGAAAAGAAATAAAACAAGACATTTGGCAAAATTTTAAATTTGACATCAAGTGCTCCTTCAGATAATTCCAAATCCAAATTTTAAATTAACTCTCCTAAAATTAAAAAATTTATTTGATAAGTATACTTCATAATCTAAATTAATTTAAACGAAACACTTTACTTTTCTAAGTTAAAATTTTCCTTCTTATCTAGACTTCTTCATTTAATCCAAATTCCTAACCAAGTTCCCATTATTTTCTTCTCATTTATTATATAGATATATATACTGTTATTCTTATTATAATATCATTCATTTCCTTTTTAATTTCTTTAACTTAGGCATGTCTCATAATCTAAGTTAATTTAACTAGCTACCTTATTTTGTAATTTAGATGTTTTCAAATTGTAGACTTCCTCCTATGTATTTAAATCTATATCCATTATTTTCCCGTCGGGATATGTCGAGTTATTACAACAAAGTGGTTGACCAGAATGCGCTAATACTGAGTCAAGGGGACCCGCTGGTCTACCTACAACAACTTCTTTAATGATTGCAGCAAATAAGATTTCTTAAAGGACCAATTTTTTTTAGCTCTAGATGCCTCTTTCCCCTATGAATGCAACTTTGGAATTTTAGAATTGGAGTTCAACCACTGTGTTTAATCTAAGATTCCATTTATTCGGAGGAAAATTAATAAGACATTACATCCTTTGGTCAGTTGAACCACTCAACACGGTAATATGGTTTTGATTTTTCTTCGCTTCCACATCTATGATGTTCTTTCTTTGCTTCACACCCTTCGAAGATTCTATGTTGTACTCAAAAGTCAAAAAAACCAATAGATATGTTCTTTCGGGTTATCTGCTAATGAATCATGACAGCCAACCACCCCTAACATCAACATAGCCATGGAATTGCATGTTTTCTGTCGATTTGTACCCATATATTATGTGTATGAAATAAGAAATGGCTTAAGAATTTTATTTTCTGTATTTGGTTGACTTAAGTCAAAATTCTTTTTCCTTTTTATTTTAAAAATGAGTATTGATTTAAGAATGGCAACTTCAGAAGTCATGGCAATCTCCACATTTTTCTTTTGGGATATATATGCTTCACCTATAGTCTGATGCTTCATACAACAAAATAAAGCTCTCTTTGAAATTAGAAAAAAAAAAAAAAAGGAAGCACAACAATGAAAAAGAGTCTTCATAGTCATTGACACCCCCGTTTTGCCTCAGTTGCATTGGCTCCTCCATTAGTCCTCATAAATGGGCCCAATCCTCTTCTTAATAGCCTCTGCAAATAATTCCCTTGTAAGAATTCGGTCTTTTTGGATTCTTTCATATGTATTGATGCCAACTAAACCCATTCTCATCCAAATGTAAACTGGCCATAGTGACCTCCATCTCTTTTGGAGTCTCATCTAATAAGAAATACCTCTTGATCCAGCCAATCACATTGCCTTGAGTGAAATTGGGGAATTCCATTTTCATGAATCCCGTAGGTAGGTGATAATCTTTCCCGTTTTCATTGCACATTTCTATTTTGTTCTACATTGCTCTTTCACTGTCGCCTCTGTTTCTCTTGCCATCCGTCAACTCCATCGTCATCATCTGGGTCATCTGTGCCAACAGACTGTGCATCATCGATGAATGTACCCTTTCCTCCATCTTGCGCAATAAAGTGTGAACGGGTCACCTTTGCCATTGGTCCAAAGAAGGATGGTTCTAATACCACTTGATAAGTAGAAAAGAATGGAAAAAAGAAAGTAGAAATGACAGAGAGATTTCAGAGAATAGCAACTGCAAAAATTGTATTAACTATCTGAATGAATCGCCATCCTTTTGTTATAACTCCTCCTCATATGGGTAAATTGGTTATTAACAACCTCCCAATTAACTAACTACTTCAGTTACTAACTGTAAACTCCAAACAATCCATCACTCCTACTCCCCATAAAGCCAACGCATCTTCTAAAACCAATTATAAGTCCCCTAATACCGGCAGCCATCGATTTCTAGACAATCAATCAAATACCAAGAACCCTTTCTAAACATCATGTATGATATGATGAATTACGCATCTTTTGGAGGATATATACCCGGATTTAAGCTCTTCTGAGACTGAAAATCTCTTTGACTTTTATTTTGACAGTTACACGTCGGCATGCTTTGAATCTTCAATCTTGGCTTTAAGGGCTACTTCCTTGTGTTTTAGATTTCCTATGGAAGAATGCTGGCAAGTCCATAGTTTACCACCTTTCTACATTTTAAAAGAAAGTGAGTGAGTTGCTGTTTCATCCTTGAACCTCCTTCTCCATACAGTCGATTCCACGGCATCAGCTCACCCATTATTAATCCTTCTGCAGCAAAACTTGTAGCAACCTGCATTAAAATAAATGATTAAGCTTTCATAAGGACAATGAAATGACTATATATAGAAATAAATACTCTGCTGGCAGAATACAAGATTTGATTTCTCAATATGTGTCATACTGATAAATGACTAAACTTTCACAAGGACAATGAAGAAGACCCACGGGACAAGTTTATCATCTCTTGTAACAATTTTAGATTTACACAATCATTTGGGTATTTAATCATGCTGTATTGGAATCTTGACCTGCAAGGTAAGTTCCCCCCTCCTTTTTACAAAGGCATGATAGAAAGCAAAAAAAATGTTGTGAAATCCATCCACTGATTAATGGAATACAAGTTAGTTGAATCTTTGATTGCTAATATATGATAGAACTGTTAAGTCATGCTAAAAAATATCCTTAACCTAACATTACTTAACCAAAATAATTATATTTGTCATTGAATTCCTTTGAACCACCTAAATCAAGCACTCCATAGCCATGTTGCCATCTATGTGAAATGTAAAGGGTTTTCAGTTAAGTTACTTGACTCTTAGCCTGTCTCATGTCTTCCATGTTTAAAGGCCTCAGGGTAATTACTCGCTCTTCTTTATCCTCCTCAGGATCTTAAGCATCTTCTGAGCTTTGGCTTCTGCCTGCTTTTTCTTCTTATCTTGAAGGATGCTAGTTAGCTCAACAACTAATGATTAAACTTCACATTAAATAAATAGAGATAATGTTACAAGTTAACAATGTAAAAGTTGTTTGACAACACCCCCATATTTTTTAATCTCTCTTGCTTTATTGGCTCCTAACAAGTTGATAAGCAATAGTTGTGCAGAAATTCTGTTTACACAAAAATTTTGTGTTAAGAGATGGTGACCACATATTAGAAGCAGTAAATTAGAATCACAGGCTACAAAATAAACCTTAAGATCACTTCCACTATATCCTTCTGTCATGACTGCAAGCTCTTCGAATTCTAAATTTTCAATCTTTTCCTTAGCTAGGAGGGTTTTCAAGATCGTTTCCCTATTTACACTTTCAACATTCTTTGGAATAGTTACACTTTCAAAATTTGTGGAGAATGCATGATATCTTGGAGAAAGAGCTTTGTAGGACATGTATTTACTTATGGGATGTTGAGTACACAAATGAGGCCCTCTTCTGACGGCAATTGGGAGATCAAGATCAGCTTTATTGTCAATTCTATGAGCTTCCACTGATGTACCATGGTCTTCTTCATCCTCGTCTCATTTTCAGTATCAAGTGTTTCAATATTAGGACCAGATAACATATTAGACTCAGGCAGTCATAAGCACCTCTTTAGTGTTTGTATTGGTTATATTCGTGTCTTCTCCTAATTCATGATTTTCTTTTGTTTCTGACATAGGTGAAGAGGATGTTTCATGTTTTTTTAGCCCATTTTCAGACATAGTTTCATATTGAGGTAGAGGAGGCATGGGAATTGGTGCCACAATAGGATTACTCCAGGTCTAAAATTCACTCACACTCTCCCCCTAAATTGAAGGCTTGGGGTAATAGGGGCTCTTTTCCTGAAAGGTAACATCATGGCTTACAAAGATGTGCTTGCTAGACGGGTCATAGTATTTGTAACCTTTTTGGGAGGCTGAATAACCAAGAAAGAGACATTTAATAGACCTAGGATCAAGTTTGTCACTGTGATGATTGTGAACATAAGTTAAGCATTTAAAAACTTTCAGTGGTAGATTATTTTCTAGGTGTGGGATAGGGTGGGTAGCTTTGAGTAAGGTAAGTAGGGTTTTGAAGGAAAAAACACGACTACGCATACGATTGCTAAGGTATGTAGCTGTTAACACAGCATCCCCCCGTAAAATTTAAGAACATTGTTTGTGAACATAATAGCTCTTGCAACTTCAAGTATATGCTTATTTTTCCTCTCAGCAACCCCATTTTGTTGGGGGCTATAAGTACATGAGGTTTTGTGAACTATACCATGTTCTTTTAAGAAATTGGTAAGAGTATTAGTGAGGTACTCTATGCCATTATCAGTGTATAGGATTTGTATAGAGGCTTCAAACTTATTTTTTTTATCATGGTATAGAACTCAGCAAAAATATGTTGAACTTCAGATTTTTCTTTTAGAAGGTAAACCCAACACACTCTAGTGTGGTCATCAATTAATGTTAAAAACCACTTAGCATTTGTGTGATTTGGGATGCGTGAAGGACCCCATAAGTCACTATGGATAATGGAAAATGGTTTAGAAGGCTTATATTCAGCACGATAAAAGGTAATTCTCTTATGCTTAGCCAATTCACAATCATCACAATAAAAAACTAAATCATCTTCATTGATATTGAGTGAAAGAAACATACAACTCAAATACTAAAAGTTAGAGTGTCCTAAACGCCTATGCCATAACATAATATCATCTTTATTAGGAGTAGACACATTATTACATAAACTTATAAGTACTTGCTTCACATCAGAATCTACCAAGTAGTATAAGCCATCATACTCTTTAACACTGCCAATCACCGTCCCTATCAGTAGGTTTTGAATAATACAGTATGAAGGGAAGAAGTCAGCATGACAATTTTGTCAGGTGGTTAAAACATTGACAAATATAAGATTGCATTTCAAATTTGGGACATGCAGCACAGACTCAAGAGTGAATGAGTCAGAAATTTTGATACTCCCTTTGCCAGCTACAGTAGATAAGGTTCCATCAGTAAACTTTACTTTTAAATTACCAGCCAAAGGTATGTAAAATATGAATAATTGCGCATTATCTGTCATGTGGTCAGATGCTCCTGAATCTACAATCTAGCATATACCAATATTCATGGCTTTAATAGTTTTTAAAGCTTGCAAAAAATTACCTTTGCATACCACAGAAGCTATAGGATTCTTTTGTCGTGTGTTACCAGATCCTTGCATAGCATTGAGCATCTCCAGTAATTTATCAAGCTGAATGCTCTGGTTTGAATTATTTCTAACCTGTCCTTCATTCCCTTTTTTAGATCCTCCTCCTTCAGTAACCACTTGATAGCCACACATTCTTCCTTTTCTGGGTTTCTAATATGGTGGCTATCCATGGATATCCCAGCAGGTTTCTTTAGTGTGGCCTGTCTTCTTACAGTGCTCACACCACTATTTTCCTTTCTAAGGTTTTGAATTTACTTCAACATTACGAGTGATCAACACTGAAGATTCAAATGGTATTGGGTGGTCCTCTTTCAACATCACTTTTCTTCTGGACGCCTCCCTTCTAACTTCAAAGAAGACTTCATGGGTTAAAGGAAGTGGAGATTTGCTCAACATCCGACTCTTAATATCATCAAAGCTTTTGTCCAGTCCAGCGAGAAACTGAAATACATGTTCCTTTTTAATTCTTTGTCTGAAACGAGCAACATCATCTGGACAAGACCATTCTTTTTTACTATACTCTTGCCATAGTGTCACAATCTCAAGCCAATAATCTGTGACGTCACAACCCCTTGTTTTAATTGCCAAATCCTCGCCTTGATGTCAAACATCTACGAAGCATCTTCACCATCAGAGTAAGCTAGCTTCATCCCAAATGACTCGAGCGGAGGACAAAAACATAAAATTGCATTTAATGGTTGGGATCATGGCATTGACAAGCCACGAAGCAACCATCGCATTTTCCATCTTCTACTATTTTAGGGCTTGCTCATTAGACTTTCTGATTTTTCCGAAGAGAGCATATGTAATTTGAGTTGTTTAAGGGAAAGAAAATGCGAAATTTTTTGTTCCCTACCAACACGCAACATGTCAATTACGAAGGTGAAGACAACAATGATTACAAAGAGGATGAAGAAGTAAATATGAAGGAGACTCTTAAAATCGATTTCGAAGAATTCAGAGTATGATGACAGAAATGTGGACAACAATTCAATCTTGAAGCCAAAAGAGATCGCCTATATTAAAATGGTGATTGTAGCTGAAGATTGAACTAGAGATCAAAACCTAAAGATTGAAGAGAAATTTCAAGGTTACAATCTCAAGAAAATCGACACCTATGACTTACCTTACCAACCTTCCTCTTCGAAGATGACATTCCCAATGCTCACAGACGCCTCTTGGTGGAACCAGCACCATCAACGCCAACTCCAATAGCCAAGGCAATCACGACTTCTTCACCAACGCTGGCTTGTCTTGGTATTTACAGAAAACCCATCTCCAACCAAGATACGAAAAGACCTACTCAAGATTTTGGTTCATTACTAATGGGTTTGTCACCTTCAAGCAAGACAAGTTTCCAATTAGAGAGCTTATCAAGTTTCCATTGCATCGCTCAACTGGAGTTGCGGTCATTTTAGTTAGACCACCACCTACAACATCTATGCTAGATTGGAAGTTCTTTAACCCAGAGGAAGGAAAGCTAGCTATATCTCCATGGCTGATGCTTCAGTCTACCTATTCTCAAAAGGAGATGATCTTGCAGGAAGCTTATCCTCTTGATATCCAATTATCATTTTCTATCAGCTTGGGTCTTTTTACTTACTCGTTGAAAACTACCACCCGTGGAATTAAAAACTTTGGACTTCCAAAAGAGGAAGCCAGAGATGATGGAAGTAGTAGGCTTTACAAACTGTGGTACTTTCCACCTGTTGCATTCTTTTATGATAACTTAGAGATGGGTTCTCTAGTGTATAGTCACAATCAAACATCAGAAAAGAGGGTTGAAGAGTCATCAATAATCAATGTTATTTTACAAGTGGCTGAGGACAACCTTTATTCATGGCAGTAGGTTGGGGCAATCCAACAACATTTAAGGGTTTTATCAAGCATAAAAATAAGCCATGTGCTGTTCGGACAACTATACAAGCATATAGGCAAGCGGCCTAAAAGTTAGGAATATGCAAAATTGATCCAAACTAACTGAGCTAAACCAAACTGACAAAAATTAAAATAAATTAATTAAAAAAATATTAAAATTAATTTTAGACATTATAAAATTGATCGATTTGATTTTGTTATTTGTTTTGTCAAGTTTAATCGAACCAATAATTTTTTTTTTTTTAGGCTTCAATTAGCTAAGTCCAAATTATGTATAAGTCTTTTATCAATAAAAAAAGATAATTATTTTTTCCCTATTTTACTTATATTTAGATGAGCTCATAAAATAAACTATTTTAAAAATGTTATTATTTCATTGTTTTTACATATAATATTCAATCACAACTATAAAATAATTAAACATAATTATAAGAGATACTTTTCTTAAGAAAAGATTATATATAATAATTAATTATTTCAATCGTATTATTAATTAGAATGTTAAGAGATACATTATATTAAAGGTCAAATTTTACACATTATAAGAAACAAAATCTTTTTTAAAAAAATCAAATCACTTTTAGGCTAAAAAAAATAAACCAAATTAGACCAAATCGAAACAAACTGATTAACAGTCACAACCAATAAGGTCCAAGAAAATACTAAATCATAACGCTAGTTTGGTGGTTTTAACCTAAAAGCGAAACAAACCGAACCTATAAACAAGACTACTAAAAGTCATGTAGATTGAGAATTCTTGAAGAATAAAAATATACCAATAATTTTTTCTTTTTCTTTGATTGTACTAATCAATTTTTAAGAATTCTTGATTTTTTGAACTTTGTGGTTTGTATCAATCCTCAAGGACAAGGATCATTTTCAAAGGGAGGAATATTGCTATGTGAGATCAATGAATTGTTAGGTGTTATGAATAATAAGAAGGGTTAGTTAGTGTTTGTTGTATTAGTTAGTGAGTTTGTTACTATGTTAATTAAGAGTATAACCAATTATAATAGAACCTTCTCTTTACTCTATTTGGTATAAGTATGGATTAGAGAGGTCTTAAAGAGTTGCTGAATCTTTTGAATGGAATTTTATTGAGAATCACTTTTACCTAGAGTTTTCATACCACAAATATTGAACAATTTATATAAATTAAGAGATCAAAACTGTTGCTTAAAGAGTTGGAAACAAAAAGTAACATAAGTATCTATTAAGGAGCCACTTCTAAATGACATGTAAAAGACTTAAAATTATTTTGAAATAAAAAACTTAAAGGTTGACAATAACTCGGTTTTATGTTTTCTTATGAGCACCCAACTACTAATAAAGGTCATGTATGCATTTTTTCCAATGGTAACAAAATTGAAATTAAACAAAAATTGATGATCATGCCAACCATAAAGACATGTGTCTGCTCAAACCATCTTATGATTGCTTCATCAATGTCAAATGGTATATTGGTTGCTACAAGAACTAAAATTTGCTCATCAAGTTTTGTCAATAGACCATCTAATGGAGAATGAAAACAAAATAAGAAAGTTATTATTAATTCTTTGTAAATTATAGATTAAAGATAAATATAAGAAATAATATTTTATTAGAATTAAATTAAAAACTAATATTTAAATTATTTTATTTTAGTAGTTACTTTATTATACTTAATTATCTTTTTGTTAGACTTTAATAATTATATTTTTGTTACTATTAAAATTTAATATCATCTTTTATTATTAGAGGTTATCTTCTGTTAACATTAGGATTATGGTTCTATAAATATAAACTTTTGTGATTATATTTAGGCAGAACCTAACATTGAATAATAAGAAATCTTTTTAGAATTTTCTCTTTATTTCTTCTATTATCCCCCCTTTTTCTTTCTTGTTTTACATTAATTTTGCTATCAGGGCCAAGTTGCAATTCCAAACTGCTTTCCTTGTTGTCTTCAACCACCTAAGAGGGGAAAAAAGAAGTTATCATTAGAATCATTGAAAATTAAACCCATCAATGTCCTATACCAATGTTGGTATTGGTCATAACTCCAACCACACTTTCCACCACCTTTCATACATCCAAAACTTGCCTAAAAATCTAAACCCACCATTATCCTATATTAAATCTGGCACCCTTGGCCATTGGAACAAGTAACAAACCAATCATCAGAACCAGGAGGAGAAATCCAACTAGATCACCTAGCTCATCGCCAACAGCTACCACATGCATCACCACGCGCTAGCGAAGTCCTCTGAAAGCCTCATTTTTCAAGTCTACAATGGGAAAAAAAAAACCCAAACTAGTATAAACAACTTCAAAAAAAATGTGAACTATCGTTTTGATAAACTTAAGAGTGTCAAAAGTCAACTTTGTATACAAATTACTGACAAAAACTTAAAAGAATTAAAGATGAAAAAATAAATGTTGTCAAGAGCCCAAAGTATTAAAAGAAGATATCTCAATCAAAGCTGATATTATTATTGTGGAACTCTTTGATTGCCCATCAAACATTGACAATGATGGTTCTATCATAAAGTTTGAGGAATAGTTGGAAGTAAATTTGGGATGTGAAAAAATCAATTTGGACCAGCAATCAAAAGCTTAACTACAAGTTGTAAAATATTGTACTCAGATTCAACCAGTTCAATTGCTTCACTCGATCTAGTTTGTCATTCCAAATATATTGTTGAATCCAAATCTATCTTGGTTATCATATTTTAAAGTAATGGTGTTCATCATACCTGAGCATCTAAGATGGATTATTTTCATACTTTTGTATTTCAAAACTCGAGGTTGAGTTTTCTTTAAACCAGAGGAGAACAATGGAGAATGAGAAAAGAATAGGAAAGTTATTATTAATTATTTATAAATTATATATTAAAGATAAATATAAGAAATAATATTTTATTAAAATTAAGATTAGAAACTAATATTTAAATTATTTTGTTTTAATAGTTACTTTGTTATCCTCAGTTATCTTTTTGTTAGTATTAGAATTTAATATTATCTTTTATTATTAGAAGTTATCTTTTATTAGGATTCGAATTATGGTTTCATATACATAAACTTTTACAATTGTACTTGGGTAGAACCTAGCATTGAATAATAAGAAGCCTTTTCAGAATTTTCTCTTTATTTCTTCTAATATCTCCTCCCTTTCTTCTATCTTCTCTCTCTTTTCTCCCTTGTTTTACATCACCATCCCAGTGGATTATGAATTCATTTTTAATCTTCCTCGTGGCCTCACGCTCTCCAACTCTTGTCCATTGCCCAAGCATGCTATTAACCTCATCAACAAAAATAATAGTTGGGGCAACCTTTGCTGCTAGTGTGAACAAAGTGCAAACATTCTTCTCATCTTCTCTGAACCATTTTGAGGAGATGATAGACATTAACACTTATGGAACTCTTCAACTCTGATCTCCTTTATAAATGGAATTACAGCTTCTTCTTCTTCTTCTTCTTCTTCTTCTTCTTAATAAAGGAGTGAATCAATAGTAATTATAGTAACAAAACTAAAATTAAAGCTAAAAAACATAAATAAATGTATAAAGGAAAGAATACACTCCTCTAGTATTCAAGAGACCAGAGCACTCTCCTCACTCACCACAAATTTGTTTGCCCCCTATACTTAGATCCACCCAAGCTTAACAACCCACACTGCCTCTCTCTCTCTCTCTCCCTCACAACCAGCAACACACATGAAAAGTTAGTTATGAGATGCCACCTCAATTGTTGTGCCCAACCTTCCCTTATTCCTTCTTATGTAAACCTTTCCATATTTGGACCTATCACTGTGGGTTAATCATTTCCCAACAAGACTCACTTTGTCCTCAAGGTGGAAATTAGATGCAGCCACACCATATGTCATACCTATCCACATTTCTTGAGATTACATGTAGGTCTCATCCACCTTTCCATTGGGATGCTTTCCACTTATTGCACCCATCTTTCTTGCTTTAATCTTCATTACATTGAAATAAAAAATTTTCTAAAAAGCACTTTTAATCTTGAAATCATTAAAAAGGGAAGATAATCTTAAGGAAGCTTTATAGCATTGCCCAACCAAATAATATGCTTGAATGGATTTATTGTTACTACTTGACGCACTGTCATAGTTAAGATAAGATCCATTCCCAAGTTTTTCTTCAAATGCAAGTTTAACCTTCAAAAATTTCCTTTTGAATATCCCAACAAAGTCTCTATCACCTAACTGAATAGTCATTATAGTTACAGCTTGAAAAGCAGCAAGCTAAAGACAATCACATTAAGCACTCATCCCATGAATTGTCTAAGTATCATCTGTTTGATTATAGAGCCCATCATTCTCAATAAGATTATCACCATCCCTATCAGATTGATCTATGTACTCCATTGCAGTTCAAACAGCAAGCCATAAATCAACTCCAAATGACACATCATTGGTTTTAGCAAAATCTCGATAATCTTGAAGTATAAATTTTAGGTTCAAATCCTTCCACTTACTAGAATCATGGATGTTATAAGCATTTATTTCATTCCATGGATCATGCGTCCCCAGATCATAAGGTGCAACTCTCCCAACCTCATGAATTCCCCAATTTCCCCCTTGCTAAATATTTTACTTTTCTTCCATCTTCACATAGGATAGCTCTAGCAAACTCACACTGAATATTCAACTCAATCCTAGGAAAGAGCTCAAGAAGGGTAAATGAAGCAAGTGTACATCATATATTCCCCTATAATGTTTTCCATACCCTCCAAGTACAAAATCCTGCCTACCTTATTATCATCATATTGCTGGTCCATCATCATTAAGGACTACAAAGTGCCAGTGGAATTTTCTTTTCTGAGAGAAGTCACAAATTCGTCTTCACCCAAACCATCTCTATAATGTTTTTCATCCTTGTGATTTTGTCTTACAGTAGCGGTAATATCACGAGCACCATCTCTTGTACACTTAACAACTACATCTTGTCTATAGTTCACCCTTGCTTCAGTTACTTTTACATATGCATGTTCCAACTCTGTTACTTGATATGGGTCACTCCGTTCTAGTAGCTTTTCATCCTTAAGAATAGGGCTCTATCATTTCTCATTCTCTTTTTACCACCATTTGTAATTTATTAATACATCTTGCCCTAAGTTCACTACAGTTTTCTTAAAGGTCCTATAGAATTGTAGGTATCTCCTGTGTAAGGTGTTGCCTTTCACAAACTTTATTTTTGGAAATGACTGTGTAAGGGCAAACACCACAATGCACTTTCTATAAGGTTCCACCTATGTAAAAGCCGAAACAGTAACACAAAGTGCCTCTCTAAGCAATAAAGGCATGATCGGTCCAGAATTGAAATTCTCTCAACCAAATTGTCCTTCCTACACCATTTTGCCCCACATAGCTTTTGCCGTTGTGCTACTTCCTTCAAACAGCTAAAAACATGGCAAAACAAAACCACTTATATTCTATGTTTCACAAGCAGTTATGGAGAAAATAATATGAGGGTTTCCCTTTGCTTTCTTGTGATGTAAAAGTGCACCCAAAACTCCATCTTCAGCTATGCATGGTTCATTTACATGATCTCTTAACAAGTGTAAGACTCCACTAATGGAATTTGCCCAACTAAATGGAAGGAAGACTTTAACTCTCTCCTTGCCAGTGTTTACTAACATACAAACAAAAATGGCATCAGGAAGACTTCTTTCTTTTTGCCCTTTTAGTCCTTGTTAAACCCCTTTTCTTTTGACTGGTTCTTTGTCACTTCCCTTTTTCCTCAATTGACATTTTTTGTAGTTTAGGCACCTACAATAACAACTTCTGTAACATTCCAAAAGTTCTAGTAGCTAACTCAAGCTGCTTCAACACCTAAAGGTTTTGTAGCTCTTACGAACTCACTGAGAATGAGAAACCTCTTTCTTTTCCCCTCATTATTCTCCTTCTCTAGCTTTTTCCCCTTCACCTTCATCCTAATCTTCATCTTCCCCTTCCTCCATTAATAACAATCAAGGTTGTTTTTTCTTATTCCTATGGTTTGCCCTAAAAATCTCAACATGACAAAAACTGAGCCCCTTCTCCTTGGTTCTCACAAACTTTGCATTTATACTTCTTCAAAAATTGTCATCTCCTTTGTTTGATGAAGAAAGAATGTTGCATGGGAATCTCTCGTCTCCTTCCTATAGGTTTAGGATTTTGTCCAAACCCAGTGTAGCATATTAGGTTGGGTCATGGCTATCAACACCCCATAGTAGTTAGGTCATGGCTTCACTCCATTTTAGGCCCTTATTTAGGTCATTCTCCTAGGCCACTTCAGCATTAGATAGTTTTCATTTTTAATGGGCCAAAGTCATCAAGTGAATCTAGGTTGTGGGTTCCTTCCTCTTCCTTAATGCTGTATTTAAATGACTTCTTCATCACAGCATCTGAAACTTTCCCAAGGAAAATAGTTTTAAGCTCCTCTACTACAATCATGCTAGATAATCCATCAGCCATGTTTTGTGGTTCAAGATCTAACTCATTTTTTTTCCTTTGTTCTTTTCTTCTTCCTAAAAAAGTTAGTTCACGAAAGTAAAATTCATTTTGAAACTTGAAATATAAGTGCATTTACAAATAAATCAATGAAAATAGTAGGTACCATAATTAAGACAAGAATTAATTTTATGTGCTTACAAGAAACTAAATGAATAGGAGAAAAAACAAAGAAATTAAACACCTCAAGTTTCAAGCTTTGGTAGGTATAATTATAAATAAGTATTGAAAAACTATTGTGACATATGTAAAAAGATTAAGAGACAAAATTATAACATTAAAATTTATAGTTGAAAGAAAAACTTTTAATATTATTAGTACTTATACACCACAAATAAAGTTAAAAGAATATTATAAGATAAAGTTTTGGAAAAATTTAAAAGATTTAGTTTAGAAAATACCTTTAAGGGAAAAGATTCCCATAGAAAGGGATCTTAATGATCATGTAGAGAGTGTATCTACAAGTTACGAGGATTCGCATGAGAGATATAGTTTAGGAGAAACAAATGCAAAAAGTAAAATTATTTTAGACTTTTCATTAGCATTTGATTTTACTATATCTAACACTTATTTTAAGAAACGTGAAGAGCATCCAATCATTTACAAAAAAGGGAGAACATACTCTTAAATTGATTTCTTTCTAATAAGGAAAGTGGATAGAAAGTTTTGCATGGATTGCAAAATTATATTTGGAGAAAGTTTAATTATACGACATAGAGTTTTAATGATGGATATTCGCATTAAATGGAGAGTAAAAAAGCAAAAGTCAAGAAAGGGTGTCAAGAATAAAATGGTGGCAATTGAAAGATGATAAAAAAAAAGAGTTTACAAAAAAGGATTTTGGAGGAAGGATTATGGAAAACACAAAGAAGTACTAATGATATATAGGACAATATGATCAAAGAAATTAAGAAAGTTGCAAAAGAGATACTTTGAGAATCAAAAGATTTTGGATCTATGGATAAAGAATCTTGATGGTGGGATGTAAGTGTACAAAATAAGATTAAAATTAAAAAAGAATGTTATAAAGCGTAGTCTTTGTGTAAAAGCGAGGAAAATTGAAAAAAATATAAAGTAGCTAAGAAAAATACTAAAAAAGCGGTGAGCGAAACAAAAGGCTGGACCAAAGCTTAGAAGTAGAAATTACCTGTCATGGTTATAGTGTCCATAGTATGACTAAAGACCTTGCTATTACATGCAAGATCCCAAACTAGTAATAACCCATCCAAATGAAGCACAAGCATAAATCTTTTCCCATGAAAGCCAGATATATCACTTACAAGCATCCAAGTAAGATAAGAAACTCTCCTAAAAAACTATCTATTAAAGTGGGAGAATCACCTTATTTAAGTACCCTATTGTGCATCCTATACTATTCAATGTGAGATTTTGGCATCTTATACTATATTAGTCTCCATCAATCACTAAGTCTCGAACCAAACTTACCATTTTATCCCTATAAGACATGTTTAATGAATATCATATAATTCATAATGCAATGAGAAAATTCAAGAAAAAAAAAAAAGATATACCAAAAGACTAGAAAATATATATCACATGTTTAATAACAAATATCTTTGATTACTCAATATTAATATCTTTAAACAGTATAATTTACAATAAGAAGCAAGAAGGACAAATATAGGATATAATTTGCAATATGAATTCTTTTAGGAGAAACCAGTCCACATCAATTGGGAACAACAACATGAATGCAAACTTAGTTTCCTAGAGGATATGCAAGTTACACTAGTATGAATTGTAATGAAAGAAAACAAGAGGCAAGAGAAAGGAAACTTGCAGGCTATGGCACATGAGATAACCTAGTATATATGTTATCTCATTTATATATTTTTTAACATAAATGAGATAACCTAGTATCTCATTACAGTCTACAATTGTATTAATGAATGGCAATGATTCAAGAATAGAGGTAAGGTCAAGGATTTATAACCCATTTGATTTTCTATTTTTAGAATAGTTTTTTGTTTTTAAGAATAAAGGAAATGAAAAATTTTGTTTGATAATATGTTTTTAATAAAGCATTTAGTTAAATATAAAAATAGAATTGTGTTTTTAGAAACAAAAAAATAGAACATCTTTTAGATATTTTGTTTACTTTTATTTTGCAAAATAAAAAAAAATGCAAAGAACAATGATTTTTCAAAATAATGATTCAAACATATTTTTTTAACTTTTTTATTTTCAAAATGTGTTTAAAAAAATATCTGCTTTAAAAATATTAAAAGTATAACATAATCAAATATGCCCTATTCACTATTTTTTTTTTTTGTTTTACTCTCTTTTCTTTCAAAATAACTATAAAGAGCCAAAAACATTGGATCACTTACAAGGAACAATCCTACCTATTAAAATAAAAAATGGCATTTAAAAATTAAAATCTTAAATATTTGTGCATAAATTGAAAACCAACAACCCTACCTATTAAAAGAAAACATCCAACAAAGCCAAAAACCAGCCATCTATCAAGTTAGGAGCAAAACCAAAAATCAGAACTCAAGAAGAACTCTAAATTCCTAGCAAGGTACGCAAACTCCACATCCTCCTACAAAAAGGAAATAGAAACACAAGTTCTAAATTTACCTGTTAGGGGCTCCTTTACCACAAGGTGATATAAATTCGACCACGTCGAAGCATCTAAGGCCACCCTCATTGTTTGTGGAGGATGCAGTTTGTAAAATTCCGCAAGTTCCTTTGGAAAACTGTAGTTAGGTATAATCATAGTTGGAATTTGCAAAATAGTAGTTAACATATTACAGTCAAATATTTATTTATTTTAGTAGAATCTTTTATTTAATTATTGTAAAACTATTATTTATAAAAATATATCAAAAGTATATATTGAGTAAATATAGATTGAAAAATAAAAAGAATATTGAGCAATGAAAATAAGGAGGGAAAGATAAGCATTTTGCAAAAGTATATATAGATTGAATACACATTTCCCTTGTCCATACTATTTTTTTCTGGTTTAGACCTTGCATGCCATACTTATGTTATGAATGTTAAGTCAGATTGCTTGCCACAGAAAACTACACCCAGAAATTATTGAAAGAAACAATTACCCAAAAATAAAAAGGGAAATTAAATGAGGGTGTTGGTACTTCATTGATGACACATGTAATAACCCAAAATAAAAAATAAAAATAAAAAAGGAGGGGGCAATATTACTAAAATAAATAAAGTACTTAGTTTAGATTATCTTAAATTATGAGATAGATTTAAATGAAAGAAAATTTAAATCTTGGTTAAATAGAGATTTGGAATTAAAAAATAATAAGAAGAAAATACCATTTAATGTGCTTCATAGTCTAATAAACTAGAATATTTTTTATTTTGATTTTTTCTTAATCATGGTGACCCACTTTTTGTTAAACTTTTGGGACTGCAACAAAGTCATAAACACAAAATTAATGTTAAGAATTTAATCAATGACAAAATGAGAAACACATAAGAGATAGCCTTGAAACATGTTTTAAATACACGTCCCTTAAAAGTAATATTTGCCCCTTATAGTTGCTTCTAGATTAAGGCAAATTTGCTAATAAAAATTATTCAAAAGCATCATAGAAAACTACACTCATCAAATAGTGAAACTTTCTCCTTAAAGAATGCTTGTAAAGCTCATGGAAAATATGGGATGTAGAGATTAATTTTTGTTCTTTTCTCCTTATTGTTCACATGTATTTAGAATCAATTTTTTATAGAATTAACTCTAAATCATCATGTCTTTCTGTTTGAATTTGAAATTCGAATTCCATTTGGTTTCTCTCTCATCCTTGGCACGAACATGAGTTGCAATTAGGTCATTTTGGCCTTTTCTTTCTTTTTTTTTAAAATAAAAAATAAAAGAAGGCTTGAATTTGGCTTAACTAAACCCTCTCTAGTCATTGTATGACTGGATAGGATCCAGAGGCAACATATTCAGCTTATAAACAATTAATTTACAATGACTCCTTCTCAAGTTTATACATATATATATATATATAATAAAAAGAGCAAATTTTAAATTTTAAAATTTAAAATAGTGAAAGAATGAATTTGAAAAAATATTATGAAATTTTATGCATTGAGAGATCAAAGATTGATAAGAAAGAGAGTAGTGATAGATGCATTTAATGTATCATGATCAATATTTTCTATTCATACTACTTTTACAATTAGAAGGGATTCGGAGATGGTTAAAAAAAAAAGATATAACTCCATGTGTAAACCTCTCAAACCATTTTCCTTCATTTTAGTATGTTTATTATAGATAGGCCATCTTGTACCACTTAACAATAAAAGATAGGAAGATGCTTATTGCTTATCTCCCTAGAAATGCTTGAACACGATATTTATAATGTTGAAGGTGGAAGGGTATTTTTTTCCCCTAATAATCTCATTACTCTACTTCTTACTATTCATTTTTCAAATAGACTTGATATCAATAATGTGCTTTGAAAGCAAACATGTGATTAAGCATCTTTTTTAAAGTTAAGGTGATAAAAGTGATGAGTAAAATTTAGGTTTTAGGTGATTGGTATGAGTTGTGTTATCTATATGGAAATTAAGTGGTTTCTTTAAATTCCTAAATGATAACCTTTCTAAATGAGTTGATGATGAAGTTAGTTTGGTAATGATAGAAGGAAGGAGTAGCTAGTAAGTAAATGACTTGAAGGCCAAATAATGGTGGGTTAACTACAAATTAATGTTGAACATAAGTGTTACATAAATCTCTCATTTCTACATGAGAATGTGTCATACTTGTGTCCCACCATCAACTTAGTATTTCTTACAAATCTTTTTTAGGAAGCATGGAATTGGCTCAAGCTTAGCAATGTTTAGCACTAATTTTATTCAATTTTTACTTGGTTATGTTTGTCATCCTCACATTGAAAAGTGGTACAATGAGGTTCATATCCAAAGATTAACATTTTCTTCAAACTACTTAAAATATTATAATAACATTATAATGAGCATCAAATTGGTATACCATCTTTTAACCCACTCATAATAATGGATAAAGGGTGAAAGATCTTAATGTTTGAGAGCTCTTAATTAACCAATACAATTTATTAATTTTATTTGTTAGATTGGATGTCATTGAGCTTCTTACTATGCTTGCTGAGCTTATTATACTAAGTCAATCAAGTTTAGCCTCTATGAGAACCTGATTGTGGCTTTCATCTTTTCATGGTAAATACTTGCAAATTAAAATTAATAGAACTAGAAATATAAGTGACAAGACTTGTAGGTTAAGTTATAGGGAACTCAAAGGATATCATTACATCTAAGAAATTGTTGAAAGAATGGGTAAGAAGTATACTATTATACCGAATGCACTATGAGTAGATAACAACCTACTACATGCTCTCTTATTTTATGACTTCATATCTTACATCTTTATATTTTGTAAAAGATCAAAGCTTCTTAAAATTCTATTTACATTGATATTCAGATGAGAAATGTTTTAATTATATTGCATTTTTCTAAATTTTAAGTCATTGACACAATTATAGAATTAGTGAGAGTAATTTTAAGAAATTTTTATAAATCCTTTTGTTGGTTATGAATAAGAAATGCTTAAATACAAATTTGAATGAAGGTGATGCCATAGATGATAATAACATTTTTATAAAGAGACTGGCTACAAAACACTAGTTGATAATAACAATCCTATGAACCCTTGACATGCCTTGGTTGAACCCTAGCTAGTAAAGGATGTTAGCCTTTTGTGTCACCCAATAAACATGGAATTGAGGGATGTTATTTTACATAAGCTAATAACTTTTGATGGACTTACATGAGCTGAGAACTCATGATAAACTTACACGGGCTGTGTCCATAATGAATTGGTTACTTACCCATAGGGACTGCATGCCCATGATGACTATAATGTTCTAAGGAAAGTACTTCTAACAAAAAAAGTTTTTAAAAGAATTGGTTTTACAAACTCTTACACGTGCATTTTAAAATTTTAGAAGGTCTCAAAAAAATTTTTCATTTTTATATTGACTTTAAACTATGTGACTTCCATGATTTAGTATATTTGTCATATTTAAAATTCTTTTACAAATAACTATTATAGATATTGTAAAGCATAGTTTTAAGTTTTAACGACTCTTATAAGGTGTTTCATAAGCTGTCTTACCCTTGTACCTAATTATTTATGTATGTGTATTTATTTATTCATCTATTAAAATATGAAATATTATTTAGTCATTAAACATTTGGTATTTCAAGTAATAAAGTTAAACTAAAATCTTGCTCAATAGGGAGGACTAACATTCATTGGGTAAGCCTTGCATTATGTCAAGGGGTGACTATGTTTTGTTGGTTTTATCTAATTTGTTTTGTTATTTAGTTGTAACTCTACAAAATCTATAAGTAAGATCTCCCACCCAGTATAGACAGAACTAGTTGTTAGAATCTGAGAATGAAGCTCTCCTTGTTGTATGGTTGCTGTTTGATTGGTTGTAGAAATTTTGGGAGGTCTTACTTTTAGGCAAACTTTGTCAAAATTTTTACAAGCATTTGTTCATGTGAGTGGAATAAACATGCATAATGAAAAGTGGAATTAAATAGAAGATGATTCTGGATATTATTACTAAGTTATTTTGTTATCACATCTGGTAAAAATAATAGGTATTTATATGAATATGCTAGGCTTACAAATGTGAGTTTAACTTTGCATTTCGTACTAGTCACATCTCTATACTTAGGATGTGATAATTGTTTACCTAATGGTTTATGGATATTAAACAATTTACAATTGCCCCATTTTATAAATTGATTAATTATTTATTTGATATTCTACCTTATTGAATTCTAATCATCTTAGTTGTTTAGATGTTGATATTATTTTTATTTTTTAGCATTATTCATATTTTATTTAGTTTAAAAATATTTTTAACAATGGAAGGGGATGTTTTAACTTTTAACACTTGGACTTTTTTTTTATACAACTGATATGAACCTACATATTAGTCAAGTTTTGTTGAAATTGAGATACAAAGTTTGATGCTAGACTATCTAGAACAATATAAAACTAAAAACTACAAAATTAAGCAAGTAAAGCCCAAGTACCTTGACGAATCACTTGGCGATTAACAAAGAGATCTTATGGAAGTTGCAATAATCTACACTGATGTTGAGTAAACAACAAGATTTGGATCAAATACAACAAGTACCTTGACGGATCACTTGGAGGTTAATAGAGAGCTCTTATGGAAGTTGCAATAATCTACACTGATGTTGGGTAAACAACAAGATTTGGATCAAATACAACAATGGGTTCATGATGAGTTGTTGATCTTGAATGAAATGAAGTACACTTCAAACCACCTCTAATAACACCATTATTTTATCTTGTTCACAAGGCCCCATCCATTGCCATTGACAAAAAAATCATTTGACCAAACCAAACTATTATCAACACCTAATTTTGTCTTTATCAAGTATTTTGCTTTGTTATCCAAAACATTATCTGCCATTGATTCAAAGTGAAAATTTTCTTGCCAAAAATCAATGCTATCAACTTGACTCTACCTTCTTTGGGTAGAGGAAGACCAAAGCTCCAAGCAATAAGTTTGACCAAGTCCTTGATGTGTTATTATTGTTTACATCTCCTTAGTTTAAATGCTTGAACACTTCTTGGTCATTATTGTTTACTTAATATGTTATAGTTATTAAACAATTTACAATTGACTCATATAATATGTTGATAAATTATTTATATGTTAATTTTTTTAATTTTTTAGCATTAATAATATTTTAATTAGTTTTAACATAAGTTTAAAAAATCTCAACATAAGTTATTATAGCATATTTAAGTATGTTTTTTTAGGTTAAAATCCATTTTCATGAAAATAAAATTTTATATAATTTTTTGGGGAAAAAATTGAATTGAATTTCATAAAAAAAAAAAAGTTTCATATACTGTTATTCTATAGTATCATCTACATTTTTTATATAATAGATTTGCATATTTAACTTGTTATACTTATGTTTATCGCTAATTTAATTTAGCAGGTAGATTTTAATAAATATAAATAAAATTTGTTATGATATATATTTATTTTACAAGATGCAAGCATCACCCCGGTTCATTTCTCGTTTTTGAAATTTTAACACCTCCATTGCAAATTAAATAACCAAATTGACCTTTTGGGCTTGCCATAACAACTTCTTTAAGCCCTATGTCTTGTACTTTAATATACAAATCAGCCAAGTTTCTTGGGCCTTTCCCACCATGTTCAGCAAGACTGTAAGAATGTTGAAATCTACCATAGTAATTTGCTAATTACCTCGGTAGGATTTCTCTATTACCTCCTCCATCAACATGTCTCTTCTTCTCATTGTCCTAGTTCGTTTTTGTCACTGCCAGAAAACTCAAGATAAAATACCCCATATTGTGATTGTGATTATGATTTTGTGGGTTACTTTTTGGTTTTTTTTTGTTTTTGGGATTTTGATCATAACACCGTAAATAAAATAATAAAAAATTTAAGTATTCGGCCTATCAATTTTATTCCCTAAAATACTTAATCCTTTTTTTAAGAGACACAGGCAATGAATGCTCATGCCCTATGATTTTTTTTAAGAACTCAATTATTCAATGATCACGTTCTATAATAATTATATTTTTAAATTTAAAATGAAGAACATATTCTAGTTACCCCATGTGGGTAATTGGCCACCCATAAGAGGTAATAGTAATTTTTTTAATTTTTTAAAAATAAATAAATATTCATTAAATTAAATATTTAATATAAAATACTAATAAAATATATTTTAATTTAAAATATATAAATTACTTAAATTTAATTATTATTTAATTACTTACTTTTTAATTTTTTGACTTTAATTTTTATTTTTAATTTAAATTAAAATATTATTATAGGACACGATTATTGGATGATTGTGTCCTTGAAAGAAAAATTTGTGGGGTGCGAGTATTTAATGCTCATGTCCCTTAAAAAAAGAAAACGAATTAAGCATATCGGAATAAGATTGGCGACTGTGTATTTAAATTTTTTATTATTTTATTTATAGTAATATGGTCAAAATCCCATTTTCACTTTTCTCCTTTTTTTTCTATTTTCTGTGTCCTAAATTCCTTTTTAGAATATACAATTATTTATACATTTTGTTTTGTTTTCATTGCTCAACATTACCGTTTCGCTATATTTTAAAGAATGTGGATGACCCAAATCCTTTGTTTTTTTTTTCTTTTTTTAATATATAATCAAAAAGCATATGTGATCTCAAGACATCTTAAATATTAGTGTAAACGCTTTTTTTTTTTTAACGTGACAGTTTTGGGTACACATTAAAAAAATAAATGCATCGTTGCACATCAATAACACCAGTGGGTTGGTAGGCAATTGCTAAATAGTAACAACGTGGAGTTATAAGCAACGTTAAAACTTAAGTGCTGCTAAAAGATGCTCTAACTACCTATTGTTACCATTTTGTAACTTGTCACTTACTTGCGGGCAAACTGTTACTTGCATGATGCCCAGTCATCACTCATGTGTACAGTAAAATTTACCATTTTTATTTTCAATGTTTTGGTGTTTTTATCCTTTTGATGTTTGAAATGTCAATTCCATGGCAGGTTACCATAATCAGACATATAAATTTTCTCCATGCCAATTCCCTCCTTTGGAAAACCTGTTTCTGGCCTTTGAAAGTTTGAATTCTCAGTTTACAGACGCAATTGAATCTGTGTGTCTTCATAATACGCATGGGAATCACAGATACACCAACACTAGAGAAAATCAGAGGATGAGATTCGTATTTTTTTTATTAAATACCTCCTCCATAAATGGGCATACACAAGCAGTAGAAGATGTGAAGATATTCCTTTTTTTCCTGGAAGTTGATACATACTTATGGCTACATAAGTGGAAATTTCATTTGGTTCAAGCTCTATAGAGGTAGTTATAAAAATGTTATAGCATATTTTTGGGGTAATTTGAATGTTCTGAAGTGTGAAACTTGTAAAATGTCTTTGAAATAAAAAAAAAAAAGATATGAGAAATGAAAATGTATATGGATATACTTTCTCTATTTTTGCCCACTCTCTTTTTTCTCTATATCTCACTTTCATTTCAAAAACACTTTATAAGTTTTATATTTCAGAAGATCCAAACTCTTCATAGAAGGTTCTACGTTTGTTTTGATTTTTTAGTGTTGATAACCCCACACATTTAGTTATCCTAAAATGGCAGGAGCATGTTAAAAATTAAAATAGCAAAATTAATCTATGTACCAAAAATAGAAATTCCAACGTTGTGTATAGTATATTGGGCTAGTTTTTTTTAGTGGCAGCTGAGTTAGAGTTAATTGTAACCTTAATGTACATTGAAATAGTTAACTACAAATATTAAAAAATTGTGACTATCAACATGTAGAATAATTAACTACAAATAGAATTTGTCTTTCTGAAAAAAATTGTGAATGGTCCCTATTATGTACTTTTGCAGATTATACACCTATAGTAGCACCTATTACATTTAAATTTGTAATTTGTTATGTTGAAGGTAGCTTCTTCTCTCCTCTATCTAATCGTTCCTCCATAGCTCCAGGTTATAAATGCTTAGTTTAATTGAAATTAGTCCAAGATAGAAATAATTCTTATTATTTATTTTCAATGGTATTATAGGATTTCAAGTTAGTAAATTCAAATATATGATGGGCACACGAGGTGGTGAGAGTATATGATGTCAGTCCCCTGCATCTTTACAGTCAAATGTTTCCCTCTATCACCAATACGTTCAAAGTCAAAACCCTCCCTATAGTACATTTTTTCAGGGCCAAAACTCTCCCTTCAACGTTTCATCGCAACTATCTTGAGCCTAAACATTATGCCTATCGTGATTCATTTAGAAGGTACGGGCAATAATTATGATCAAGGATTTTATGCGTCCAAATCCTTTGCACTTCTCTTCTTTAAGAAGTGTTTTAGACTGTTCAGATTTAAAATTTTTATTTAAATAATTATTTTTTAAAATATTTATAGTTAAAAAACTATTTTTATTTTACATTATATACCTTTTAAAACAATAAAAATATCAAATTTTTTTTAAAAAATAAGAATAGATCTAAATCACTCAAAAGTGCATTCTCCAGATCACTCAGAAGTGCATTCTCTGCACTTTCCATGGAAAAAGTGCAAAGAATTGGTTCAACGATTTTGTGCTTAATCATAAAATTTTTTTGCATGCAATGAATGCACGTACACCTAAGGCTCTGTTTGGTTCAAGGGAGGGGAGGGGAAGGGAGGGGAGGGGAGGGGAGGGGATTTAATGAGTTATGTTTGGTTGGAGGGGAGGGGAGGGGAGGAAAGGAGGGATTATTGTTTGGTTTAGAAGAGGAGGGGAGGGGAGGGGGGAGGTAATTATATTTGGACAAATTTACCCTTTATATTATTTTAATTTTATTTTTTATAAAAAAATTATTTATATAAATAATTTTTTAAAAAAATTATAAATTTCAATCTTTTTTTTATTTTTAATTTCTGATTAAAAAAATTATCTTAATTTTTATTAAATATTAATATATTAAAACATTAAAAAACTAAAAGGGGTAAAAGAGTAAATTAAAATTTAAAAAATACCCCACCCCTCCCCTCTCCTCCAAAACCCCCCAATTTAGAGGAGAAGCAAATTTGCCTCATTTCCCTCCCCTCCCCTCCCCTCTAATTTTATCCAACCAAACACCTTATCCCCCTCCCCTCCCCTTCTAAAACCCCCAACCAAACACTCCCTACGAGACAGAATTTGATCCGACTCAGCCCTTAAATGTATGTACCTAATGCACGCAAGAATTTCTCCATAATCACTTGTCAATGTGACCAAATGTGTAGGAATTAGACATAAACTGAGTTGCGTCTACGCTGGTGCTGTGTCATGCCTCACGTACTTTGTCTCTATGCTTCATAGACTAGCACTTAAACTGTAATTTAGTGCTCCATTACTCAGCTTGTATATTTTTTTTCTTTTTAATTTTATATGAACTAATATCCTTTCAGCCTTTCAGCCTAATATCATTTCAGCCTTTCCCCTTTCCCATGAAAGCATTATGTTTGAAGGTGAATTGGCTGTCTTACGCTAGACAATTCACGATTTAAATAAACGAATGAGGGGCAAACTCAAAAGCAGAAGAAGCAGTGCATCTACACAATCAATTTACATAAGTTTACTGACTGAAAATGCTGTTCATATAACTACATCATCATTAACCCAAAAGGTTTGGTATAAATCACTCCTACTCCCTATAAAGCCAATGCATCTTCTAGAACCAATTATGAGTCCCCTAATACTGGCGGCCATTGGTTTCTAGACAATCCAATCAAATACCGACAACCCTCTGTAAACATGATGTATGATATGATGAATTACACAATCATTTGGAGGATATGTGCCCATATTGCTCTTCTAGACTGATAAGATCTTGCTTTTGATTTTGAGAGCAACGCTTTGGCATGCTTTGACTTTTCAATCTCGGCTTCAAGGTCTACTTTCCTGTGTTTTAGATTTCCTTTGGAAGAATGTTGACAAGTCCATAATTTACCAGTTGTCTATATTCTAAAGGAAGTATGTGAGTTGCTGTTTCTTCCTTGAACCCCCTTCTCCGTACAGTTCATTCCACTGCTTCAATTCACCCATTATTGATCCTTCAGCAGCAAAACTTGCCGCAACCTGCATTAAAATAAATAATTAAGTTTTCACAAGGACAATGAAATGACTATATATAGAGATAAATACTCTGCTGGCAGAATACAAGACTTTGATTTCCTTATATGTGTCACATTGATAAATGATTACGCTTTCACAAGGACAATGAAGAAGGGCCACTGGACAGGTTTATAGCCTCTTGTAACAATTTTAGATTTCCGCAACCACTTGGGTATCTGATCAGGCTCTGTGCTGAAATCTTGATTTGTAAGGTAAGTCTTTTCGCACAAAGGCATGAGAGAGAACAAATAAAGTTGTAAAATCCATCCAGTGATGAAAGGAATACAGGTTAGTTGAACCTTTGATTGCTAACATCTGATAAGTGTTAACTCGTGCTAAAAAATATCCTCAACCCAATATTATTTACCCAAATGTCAAATATTTGTCACTGAATTCCCATGAACCAACTAAATCAAGTAATCCATAATCATTCATGTGAACTGTGAAGGGTTTTCAGTTAACTAAAACCCTACCTGACTCTTAGCCTGTCTCATGTCTTCCATGTTTAAAGGCCTCAGGGTAATTACTTGCTCTTCTTTGTCCTCCTTAGTATCTGAAGCATCTTGTGAGCTTTGGCCTTCTGCCTCTGTTTTCTTCTTTTCCTGAAATAAGGTGAAATTGATGCCAATCAGCTCAACAGCTAATGATTAAATTCAATGGGCAGATTGAGATAATGTTACAGGTTAACATTGTAAAGGTTGCTTAATAACACTACCATATCTTTCAATCTCTCCTGCTTTATTAGCTCCCTAACAGGTCGATAAGCAGCAGTCGTGCACAAATTCTGTTTAAACAGAAATTTAGTGTCAAGAGATGGTGACCACATATTAGAAGCAGTAAATTAGAATCACAAGCTACAAAACAAACCTTAAGATCACTTCCACTATATCCTTCTGTCATGACTGCAAGCTCTTTGAAGTCTAAATTTTCAGTCTTTTCCTTAGCTAGTAGAGTTTTCAAGATCATTTCCCTGTTCTCAACAGATGGAAGACCAACCATGATCCTGCTCAACAGTGAAAGTTACAGAGGTGTCAACTGCAAACCTCAGTAACAATAATATGGATTTGAAAATCAAATTATTCAACAAAATTGCTAAGAGATGCTTCAGAGAGTCTTCATAATAATTACTAATGAAAAATTGAAAGCTAGATTTGATTTTCTGTCCAAGAAACACATATGATAAACACAAGTATTGAACAATTTACACACTTTTAAGAGATCAAAACTGTTCCTTAAAAAGTTAGAAAAATTGAGAGTAACAGAAGTATCTGTCCTCTGAGGGACCACTTGCAAGCTACATGTAAAAACTTCTGATTATTTTGAGACCAAAAATTTATAGTTTGATGAAAACTCAGCTTTTTGTTTTCCTATAAGCACCTAACTGTTAATAAAGGTCATGTGTGCATTTTTTTCTAATGGTGACAATATTGAAATTAAACAGAAACAGATGATCAAGCCAACTATAAAGACATACCTTCGCTCAAACCGTCTTATGATTGCTTCATCAAGGTCAAATGGCCTGTTGGTTGCAGCAAGAACTAGAATTTGCTCACCAGGTTTTGTCAAAAGACCATCCCAGTGGGTCATGAATTCATTTTTAATCTTCCTCATAGCCTCATGCTCTCCAACTCTTGTCCGCTGCCCAAGCATGCTATCTACCTCATCAACAAAAATAATAGTTGGGGCAACCTTTGCTGCTAGTGTGAATAGTGCTCGGACATTCTTCTCATCTTCTCCAAACCATTTTGAAGTGATGGTAGACATTGAGACATTGATAAAACTTGCTCCAGCTTCATTTGCAATTGCCTTTGCAAGCATTGTTTTCCCAGTACCTGGAGGCCCGAAAAGCAATATACCTCTACATGGCTTTAGAAGCCCGCCTTTGAAGAGGTCTGGCCTTCGAAGGGGAAGCATGACAAGCTCCTGGAGTGATTCTTTAATTTCATCTAATGCACCAATATCTGCAAATGTAACCCCTATCTCATTTGCAGGGATGACCTCTGGTCTTATGTGCTTCTCAAACTCATTGTCAGGAGGAACTTCCTGCAAGCACAAAATTAAACTTGTGGTGACACAAGAAAGAGAAATAACAGAAGGAAGTAACCATGTAAAACATAAGTTAATATCAAATAGTTTCGAACTCAAGGTGTTGGAGATCAACGATGATATACTTGGGGACCATTCTATTGTTTTAACTATCAAAACTCAAACACTCTCATACTATGATAATCACATCGGAGGAAAATTTACAAACAAGTGCAATGTTAAAAAACGTGTAACTGATATTAGATGAAGATATTAGTTATCCATTTTGCAACCAGTAACAGTTGCCAGCTGCTAATATACATAGAAGGATCTTGATAGTGTTTCCTTTCTTTCTTTCATTATTAGATGGGGTTTCAGTAAGTGTCTGAACGGTGGGGTCTAAAATGTCCTGCCTTTCAAGGTCCCTCTGATGCATATCTGCTTTTGAGGTTAGCTACAGAGAAATCAGTCTTACAGCTGCTTTTGGAGCAGAATTCTCTCCATCATTCTTTGCTAGAGGAATAGATTTCTCTGTCTCACTTTTGTTTTCAGGTGCTTGGGTGTCAGACCGTACCTCATTTTTGGCACCATTACACTCCCCTCCAGCTATGTCCTACAGTGTCAGTTTAGAATTATAAGCATTCTTTCATCATCCTTATACTCATTTTTCTTTTTTTCTTTTTTTGGGGGGGGGGAGGGGGGGGGGGGGTGGTGAGCATTTGTAATGATCTATTGTGCTCTCGCTAATGAGAATGGATGTAAACATACCTTGTTTCCATTAGTCTCCAGCTTCAGAGTATCTTCGACACTACTTCTGCCTTCCTGGAATAGACTCAAACCATGGGACAAACTGTCCATTCCCAAGATCAGTAATTAGAACACGTTTTCCTTAAACAAATACTTAGAAATCATTGGTCCAGATTCTTACCTCTCAGATGATATTACTAGCTTTCCATTTCGGTATTCTGGATCCTTGGTATTCATCAAGTGGTAAGATATTGCAGATACCACAATTTCTTCAATATGGTTACTTGGTATCATTGTGTCTGCATGGCAGATTGAATTCAAGTCATCACATTCAATATCATTTGCTGCAAGTACTTCAGCAATGTGGTTTCTGTTATCTTGAAACTGAATTTTTTTCATGTTGTCTTCCAGTTGGGCTTTCCAGTTTCCAAGATTAATCTCATCTTCAGGCGGATTGATCTCAATTTTGGAAGGGAATAACATAGTAAGCCTTTCATCAGCTTCTGCACGAGCATATTCTGCATCTGATATCTGGGAACCAAGTATCAACACTGGCCCTGAAAGTTTCTCTAGCATTTTATGAAACAAATTATATAACCGTTGTGATTGGAGGAAAATTTTCTCAGCATCCCTGATGTATAAGATGATGGAACTTTTTTCTGAGACAGAAACCAAGACCTGCAAAAATTAATATTGATCCTGCTTGTTAGAACCAATTATTGGGAAAGATATATCCCAGGTCACTTTTGCTTAAATGTATTTTCAATGCAAAGATTCTGTTTAAAAAGCTACAGAATAGGGGAGGCCTGTAGGCTTGGAATGAAGACACTTTTATCAGTCATGTTAATTATTTTATTATACATGTCTTATGGAAATCGTGCCAATAATGGTAATCCTCAAATACAGTACAAATTTGAATTAGAGAGAGCCATGATGACATCACCTTGTAAAGTGACTGCACAAAGAGTTTTTCGTCAACACACAAACTGCATGTGTGCTTCAAGAGAGCTGGAAATGGAAATTCAAAGCAATAAGCAAAGGAGAAAATTGAAATTTATATACTATCAATTATAAAATAACGCATAGACTATTTAGCTGTATTAAGAATGATAAGTATTTATTATTAATTATGGGATTAATTCTTCTTACTAAATAGTATTAAATTCTAAGAATATCCTAGAAAAAACAAATAGCTACACTTCTTCCAACTTTCCAAGAAGCATTAAGAAACAAATCCATTTACTAATTAAAGCAATATGCTGAAAGGAAATAAGCAGCGTACACAGCTGAATTAAATGTAGGGATATTAAAACTAAATTTTAAAAGGATGGCAAAGCCCAAACTAACATAACTGGGCAATCTATAGTCCTGGAGATTAATATATTTTTCATAAGGTTATCTTATAATGAAGACAAATCCATAGAAAATGTAATTAATGAGCACAGTAGCTAAAACGGGAAGATAGAGAGGAACAAAAACGTTTTCAAGTATAACCTGAATTTGTTGGACCACATTGGGAACCAGTGCTACTCGTATCAGATACAGCAGAAGCATTCCTACGAAGCTTCGAAGGACTATTGGAACTTCCGGTACTATTACTATGTTTGTGCAAAATGCCTGCATGAAAATTGTGAATCAAGATATGCTGAAGTAATATAATACAATTTAGTAAAATCTAGAAAAAGGTCAAGAACTGAAGGATATTTATTAATACAAAATCTGCAAGGTAAGAGTGATATTATAGATAAATTCATCACCTTTTGCAATGCCATGACTATGATCACGATAAGAGATATTAACATTGAAAAAGAAAACTTTATCACCACTAAATGCAAAAGCAATCATAGATAAATTGTTGTATCATTATTTTAAACGTACATTCAACTAAACTCCCTATAAAAAGTAATTAATACTAGGAAATATCATAATTTTGGGCCAAAAAGGAAAAAAAAAAGGCTGTTTCTTTCTTCACTACCTTTAGTTTCGCCAGTTGAAGGGAGGATTGAAAAGGAACCAAACAAACTGGACACTCGCTCAAAAGTCACCTCGGATAAGGACCTTTTAAAAGACTATAAACAGAAGCAAACAAGTTAGGAAAATCACCTTAAGAATCAACTAAAAGTTTGTGACTTTGTGTTAACCTTTTTCAAAAGAATATAAAAGAGACTTAACTGAAAATGCACTTTATATAAGGGAAGTTAAGACTCAAGAATGATAGACAAAAAAGCACTTCCCAGCATAAATAGTCATGTCAATCCATGGTCTACTTTAATAATTTTAAACTATGCGATCAAGGAAGGACAAAGTGAGAAAACAAATTTATATTGCGAAAACAGTGAAGTATCCTCTGTTCTTAATGCAAAGCAGATCATGGCAGGAAAAAACAAACAAAAACAAACAAATGCAGAGCAGAAAAAACTTACTAATTCTTTTCTTGGACATCCATATTTGCTCTGCATCTGTAAAAGGGAAATAGGTCAGATATGAATATTTGCTTATTCATTTTAAACAAATGAAATTAAAATATGAAAATAATCACCTTGAAAGAGAAGTCAATAATATCTAGCAGCAGCAACTTTGATTCAAAGTGATGCGCTAAAGCCTTGGCAAGCATTTGCAGGTAAAGTTCTTCAAAATTTGAAAATACAACTAGCATGAGTCAAACAGTCATGAAAACCCAAAAAATCTTGTGCAGGACATCATAAGACATCTGCATAACATACCTGCAGGTCCAGAAAGCAGAATTGCCCTGCTTGCCAGTGCAAGGTTCCGGGTGTGCTTGGAAAAGTGAAGTTGTTTTAAATGTATAAATGTAGCACTTGTCAATAACTCTCGAGTTCTTTCACTGTCATTGTCATCATCATGTGGTGTAATAAGATTTGTGTTATCAAGAAAATAGTTATTCATAATTTATGTATGATTTAAAACCAGAACCAGAATGTAGTGTTTATAAAGCCATTCTACTTAAGGATAAAGGTCTCAACTCAAGCATATCAAATTCCTCCAAGGCTAGAGCATAACACCATATCCACTAGTGAATGGACTGCTTCACATCTATAGCAATTTATGCTACAGATAGGCCACAGTTCCGATTAAAACATGCTTATTAAGCTTGCTTACACCTTAAATAAAAAGTCAATTAGTACTTCAAGCATCATGACTGGCTCAAAGTATTATGTGACACTTGGAATATATAAAAGTAAGAAACAAGAAGCAGGAATACAGGTTCAACATTGTAAAAGTTCTTAATAGTATGTTCTTTTTACAAATAGCTGACATATGAACTAGACATTATAAGAGCAGCAGAAAAAATGGGGAAGAAAAAAACTAATGGCTATCATAAAGAGTGCGTAACAAGCTAAATTACAAAACTGCATAAGTTACACGGTGCATAAGCACAAAAAGGATGAAACTGGAATCAGTATTGGAGTGCTATGTTTCACCAGGAATCAATCTGAACAACAAAAATAAAATAAAAAACTACAAAATGTGCAACTGCACATAATAAGCTCTAAATATGAGGGTAATCTTATATATTCAAATAAAGTAAGTACCCTTTGATTGCAAGAAATGTTTTTGACACATGAATTTCTGGAGTCAGTTTCATTTTGCCTATTTCATAACACTACTCTTACTTATAAAAAAAGTGACGCCACATCACTTATCTCTAGTAACTTGTCATCTGTTCTGGCTCAACAGATACTAAAAATGAAACAATTTTGTCGAAAAAGCAAACAGAATTACTCCAACAGAAAATCAAAGAAAGTTCGGGGTTGACAAAGCAGGACAGCTTAATAACAAACAATCTAACAAAATCTCAAAGAGATTAGAAGAACCAATCATAGAAGATTAGAAGTCCTATCAGAAAGTCAAATCTATTGGTACAAGAAGGTTCAAAGCAGATTACTAAGAAATTTTCAAGTCCCCTCTATAAAAATATCCATATCTACAAAATCTCTGATGCCCCAGATTTATTATACAAAAAATAAAAATGCATATAACACATCCACTAATAAGTTTGGTAAAAAAATCGTTAAATTACCTTAAGTAATAAGGAAACTCTTCAAATGTTTCTTTGCTGTCCTTGCCATCAACCACGTGCCTCATAAGCTCCTGCTCAATCTGCTCACCAGAGAGCTCACTAGACTCACGATTCCCTCCAACCCATCTCTGAACGACCTGCCCTGAACTCAATCCAAGCCCTACTCCCAAACCAACCCCCACACTCAATGCTGACAACAAAACGTGCTTCTGCTCCATCTATTCAAGATGATTTTACTTGGCCCCTTCTGAGGAAAGAAAAGTATGCTTCTTTTAACACTAAGCAATTCTCACCAAAAGGGCATCAAAAGATTAACGAGGTTCGAGGTTCTGGATTAGAGATTCAACAAGTTTGAAATCAACAAAAATCGGAGAAATAGGTGGCCGGATATCCTGGAGAACAAATGTACGGAAGCGTCTCCGAAGGTAACGTTGGCAAGGCTTTTAACAGCTAAAGGACTCACTTCGAATGTGGCCTCTTCGCCTATATATATAGCATGGCATTATGAATATAAATTTTTTGGGAGGCAGTGGCCACGCCAGAGTTTGAACAATTGCGAATTGTGGAAACGGTTTCAAAAGGTTAAAATGTGTACTCTTTTTTTTTCACTTTAGAATATTCAAATTTGATGATTCCAAATCTGCATTTTTTCACACTCTTCAATTGCTTTTAACAATATAGAACATGAATATAACAAATTCTTTTATGCAATATGAATATAAATTTTTTAGGTTAGATTATTATCTTAATAGTCTAACTTTATTTAAGTTTTAAGCTGGTCTTTTTATGTTTGAAACATTTGTGCTAAGATAACTAATTCACATGGTTATTGATTCTGTTAGTCGTTTAATTTTTAAAAATTCTAGATTGAAAGTTAAAACTAATGTAATAGAAAAGTTATAGAGAGGAGACTATATTAAGAGTTAATAGTCACGTAAAATATTGAGTTGATGAATTTAACAATTTAAGATATTTATGAAAAATAAAAGATAAGAAAATAATTTGACAAGCTCTGAACTTACATGATCAATTTAAATTTTTAAATAAAATTAAGGACAAAAATCCTAATTTAATCTAATTATCAACATATAATTTGAATAATGGTTATTCTCCGTAAAATAATTTAATAGAATTGTGTATTTGGTGTTCACATAATCGTGGGAATGGTATAAATATTGTTATTTCGGTACTCACTTGTTGAATATAATATTTTGCCACCTTTTGTTTTTTTATTATTATTTTTAGGCAAATGTGCCATCTTTTGTTTGGTACAGCTTGATTTTTGGTTTTTTCTTAATAAAGAAGCCTAATGTGGAACGGGTTGGATTGGTGTCTTTTTTTTTTTTTTTCTTTTTTCAATTACAGATCAGATCTCAAATTGAGCTAAAGGATTTTACATTCTAAAAATATTTTAAAAGATTTTAGAGTTAAAAATATCAATTGTATAAAAAATTATATTTTAAAATTTTAAGTTAAAATTTTTAATTAGAGAATCTTTCAAAATAATTTTAAAATTTAAAGTCTTTAATATAAATATCTTAAATTTAAAGTTATCAATTATATATATTTTTTCTTTATATAAAGTAGGAAAAGTCTAGAGCATCGCCCAAAGTTCCAATATATTTACAACATAACCCTTTTTATTGTATATTCCAATTTTGCATCTGAATTTGCAGAGGAGAGAAGATTTGAGTCACAGAATTATCTACACCTTTTGGAAATTTTAACAAGTTGATCTGTTATTGGAATGCACATTCAATCTTCTTCACTTTGTTTTCAAAAAAGGTATAATTTTCTTGCTTCAGTGAAAGTGCAATTTTCATCCATTTGTATTAAAAAAAAAAAGAAAAAAAAAAGCAATGTACAACCTGGCAGGAGACTTTACCAACTGCATTCAGTAATCCTTTGTTTCTAATAAATTGAAATTGTAACACCTTTTAGGTAGAAGTGATGAATCTGAATCATATAATCACTTTCATTGTTTAAAAAAAAAAAACGGAATACTAATTAATATATCACCAGGTGTATAATTTACTGGTGAGTATGTTTGAATAGTATGTAAATATCTTAAGTTCAAAATTTTGTGTTATTATTGAAAGGAGAATTCAAAATTAAAATAATAGTTTGAATATAATCACAACAAAAGAAATTTTATACTTATAAAATTTTTACTTGATTACTTGTCCTCCACTCCGAATTACTAGGCTTAGCATATAGGCATCCTCCAAAGTCGGTAACCATACTCTCACTTTTCATGTTTATTAAGGAGAGATATAATAAAATTCTAATAATTTATCTTGAAACCGATAAGATAAATAATTTATCCTGCTACTATGAGCAAGATACCATCATGTTGAAAAAAGATAAAAAGAAAAAAAAAAGAGGGAGTTGATGAGAAGAGAAGTAGTGATTCTTAGGACATGTTTGGCATACAGATTTGATAATATAAGCTAATACAATACATTATAAATTTATCACTTATTATATATATATAATATATTATATAAGCTAATACATTATAATTTTCTTATATATCAAAATGATGTATAATGTAATCATATATTAAAGGTGGGATTAGGTTTGATTAAATTTTAATGTATAAAATCTTATCATTATTTTTTTATTTTAACCCCTCACTTATAGGGATATTCATTAGCTAGGGCGGGTTGGGTTTAATTAATACTAGTTGTGATCAGATTAGTTAGACCATTTTTAAGTATAAAATCTTATCATTATTTTTTTATTTTAACCCCTCACTTATAGGGATATTCATTAGCTAGGGCGGGTTGGGTTTAATTAATATTAGTTGTGATCAGATTAGTTAGACCATTTTTAAATTTTTGATAAAAATTATAAAATTATAAAATGACCTCAAAAAAATAAAATTTTCATATAAATCCTTATGAAATAATTTTTTATAAAAATTATAAAATAATCATAAAAAATAAAATTTTTATATAAGTCTCTATAAGATTATATTTTACTATTAAAAATTTTTTATATAAGTCCCTTTAAAATAATTTTTTTAAAAAATTAATAGGATTGAAATAGGTTACACAAAAACTAATTTAGTATCGAATTCAATCTAATTAGTTTAGTACGAGATTGGGTTAAGTTAGTTTCTCAAGCTAGTTAAATCACTTTTTTTTAGTATTTGATAAAAATTATAAATTGACTCTTAAAAAATAAAAATTTCATATAAGTCCTTAAAAATTATATTTTGCTCCTAAAAATAATAAAAGTTTCATTAGGTTAGCTGAGATTGGCTAATATAGCCAACCCGACTTAATATGCCCAAATTATTTTTTAACTATTTAGCCCGATATAATCAAATCGGATCATGTTGCCCAAGTCACTAGGTAACCATGTACTATATATAACCCTATTCACCCATACTTTTTTTTTTTATAAAAAATTAGTATAACACAATACATTTAGATAAATATGGCATATTTTTTAAGTAAAGGGTATTTTTGTCAAAATAATTGATTTTTATCATATCCAGTGTTATATAGTGTATCACCAAATAAATGATAATATTATCTTATATGATACAATATTTTATACAATATCATACCAAATACTATATAACTTTAAAATTTTATCAAATTTTATCCTATCAGATCTTATATTATCAGATCTTATCCTTTACATCATATCAAACAGACCCTTATACACTCTTTTACTTCTTTATATAATTCTCTTTTTATTTCTTGCTAACAGAATATTGCACTAAGTAGGAGAAAATCCAAAATATTAAAATTGAGATAATAGGATATAATAGCACATCTTGAATTTTAAAAGTTTAAGGCCTAAATTTATTATTAGATAATAATTATCTCAAATTTTGAAAACAATAATTAATTATCTTAATAATTGATTATCTCAAGAATTTCACATAATAATTATATCAATTATTTAATTAATTCAATTAATTAAAATTAATAAGTTAAATTGTGTCACATATTGAGTGAACAATGCCCCCAAAATCCAACAATTATGCTAAAAAAAATTAAATTATTGTTAGAATATGACTAAAATATATCTAAAAAAATTATTTAAACAACCTGTATTTGTCAAGCATGATAGCATAGAATCTATTTTCTAGCATGCGTTCCTTGAAATTTAAGAGATTTAGTTTAGGATTTACCCTTCAACACGTTTTCCAGATTTCCTAGCAATTTACTTGAAATTTCTTGCATGATTCTTTTTCTTTTTCTAATTTCATTATTAAAAAAAGTGGGTTCTTTGGAGGTTTAAACACGCTAACATGCAGAACTTGTATGAAATTTACATCTTTAAAGTCAATCTAGAATGATATAAAAGAAAGACCTAGTAAATTCATAAAAAATATTTTGTGATATATAACTGACATTTTAAATATCAACGGTTCATCCTATGATGTTTAGCCTTTCGTATACTATAGGATGCATGATCCTTCCGATCATTAAAAACAAAAAAATGATCCACACGACCAAGCAAAGGGCCATATTAATGCAATTTCAGACGAAATTTACAAATTCTTTGTTCACATTTCAAACTAGACCTTTGTTGTATGCTTGTTGATTTTTAGTTAGTTTAAATGTTTAGATATGTATTCAAAATATTTGTCACTGAACATATATATATATATATATATATAAAGAAAGTACAAAATATTGAGAGTAAAAGGAAAAGGACATGATGGAATTAAATATAGTACATCAAATTTTGCTAACACTTATGATCAAGAAAAATGCCAATTGAATTAAAACTCTTAAGTGCATTTTGTAAATAATTGAAACAAAAATCTATATTAAAAGAAGAGACTAAACTGAAGATCAACACTTTGATTAAAATAATAATATAATATGAATTGTTTAGGACAAAATCAACTATTTAAATATCTATACAATACAAAGTAACCCAATAGTAACTTGTAAATTTACAAAGGCCAATCTTTTTAAATTTTTTAATCGATAATTTTTATTTTGCACGTCATATTTTATTTAGTATAACATGGGCTTTAAAGGAGTCCAATAAAACAAATTTAGGAGTAAATAATCTCAAATTTTTGGAAGGAATAAAAATATTGTAAAATTAAAATATTTTGTGCCCTTTGAACATCTTAAATACTTGTGTACAATTGTACACACACACACATATATATATATATATATATATATTATTCTTTAAATTATACGAGGTTAATGCCTTTTGAAACTCATCTCATTAGAAAAATAAATCCCTTGCAATAATATACTTGGTATAGTTAAAAAGATAATGTGTGAAGAGTTTCTAATGAGAAAAGTATTTCACAACAACTTCTAACGTTAAAAATTGTTAATTCTCATATTTCTTAATATATCTTTTCTCTAATTTCACTTCGTGCAATTACCTCATAAGAGCAAGAAATGCAGATAGTTTAATAAGAAAATATTTTGATGATAAAAGGTTTTTATTACAACTTCTAAAGCAATTCTTACATACACCGGGAATGTCACGTCATTTATATATTCAATGATTAAAATTTACTCTGCATATGGACTCTACCTATATTACACATGGACCTCACTTGTATAAATTAAATCTTAACTATTGATTACATTTGGAGTATGGTGCACCAGGTGCACCTAAAAAAAATTCGCAACTTTTAACATTAAAAAAATTAGAAAGATTACGATGAAGCATTCAGATCTTATAAAATTCATAATAAATAATCTTAAAAATTAAAATTATTTATAAGAACCATAATTACTCTTAAATTTTAAAAAATTTATCAGTAATTTTAAGAGATTTATTATTGGGTACAAAAAAGTATCCCTAAAAACAATAATAAATCCTTTAAAACCTAATAATAATTATAGTTTTTAAAAGTAAATTTAATTTTTAAAGTCTTTTATTATAAATTTTGTAATATTTGAATCATTTGTTATAATTTTTCCTTAAAAATTGTTAGATCTCACATTCCTTAATCTATCATTTTCTAATTTCATTATGTGAAATTACCTTATAGGTGTAAGAAGTCCAATAAGAAGAACTTCAAATGATAAAAGTTTTCTACGTGCAACTTCTAACATTAAAAATGGTTAGATCTCATATTTCTTGATCTATCACTTTCTAATTTCATTACGTGCAATTACTTCATAAGTGTAAGAAATGCAGATGGTCCAATAAGAAGAACTTCTAACGATAAAAAGTTTGTACTACAACTTCTAACATTGAAAATTGTTGTATCTAATATTTCTTAATCCATGTCTTTCTAATTTCATGAGGTGCAATTACTTCACCGGTGCAAGGGATGCGGATGGTCCAATCAGGCCTACGATTTAGGCGGGCACTTTCGGTCGTTGCTTTTATACGAAGCACATGGAGGATGGTAGAAAAGGCAACACCTCTAGGAGTATAAATTAAGAAATACGTTGTTGTGTGTGGTGTGTATGCCCCGTCAGTGTGAGCCCCCACCGTAAGACTTAGGACCCAAACGCACCTTAAGTCCACAACCATCTAAAAACAGAAAACCAAAAGCGGCTACGCACACAGGACCACCCGCTCCTTCCCTTATGGTCAAAAACCGTTGATGTGACATCTGCATTGCCTTCCTACCCAACCATTCAATGTCCACGTCAAGTTTTGGAGAATTTCTTATCAATTTTAAAAGATTAAGAAAGTGTTAAATTTTTTTACATTTAATAATAAATTTTTTAAAATTTAATAATAATTATAGTTTTTAAAAATAATTTTAATTTTTAGAATCTATTATTATAAATTTTAGATTTTAGATGACATAAGTATTTGGATGCAATTTTTTTAAATTTATATTAAATTGATGACTTCCATTTGACTATTAATTTTATAATATATGTGAAAGAGTTTGAGAAAATTTAAACTCTTAAAATATATATTATCTTTTCGGCAGGCTAATGAAACAATGGCAAAATAAATTATCAAATTAAATATCATAAATAAAATAAGATACAAGAAGAGAAGCTAAAAACAATGTATTGTTGTAGAATGCATGTAAGTCATTATGGAATGTTTTTTCTATTGTTTTTGGCAGTGGTGAGCCATTGGGATGATTGCAGTGATGGATAAGGTGGGATAACTTAGAAGATAGAGAGAGAAAGAGTTGATAAACATATTATAATTTGTATTAAGGGATTTAAAGAGATAACAATATAATGATTAAATAAAATAAATATTATAATTCATACTCTTAGTAGAATTTAAACTAATTGCTTATGAAGTGTGAGTTTATAATAATAAAGATGATGACGAAGATATTTCCCCCCTCTTGGTATGTGTCTTTTTGGTTATATAAATTTTTATATATAAGTTTTAAGGATGGTAAAATATTTAATGTAATTTTTCTCTTTTTTAAAAACTTTTTTTCTTTTCATAATGATAAAATTTAAACATAGTGAATTACTGAAAAAAAAAATGCAGGGCAGCAAATAATTATCGATATTATTAAGTTGGGTTTCCTCAATTATTGGTCGAAATATAATTGAACCCAGACCACAAAGATCCTTTTTATTTATATTTGCAGGTAACATATTAAAATCACAAAGCATCGGACAAATAGAACAGTCGGCGAAGAAAGTGGGACAATGAGTCCTAATGTTGACACATCGTATTGGACGATTACTTTGCTTTAGTGACCTGTATATAGCTATTACATTCATTCTTTTCCCATCACTTCTATTTGTAATTGCTATTAAAAAAATCGAAGTATATGATTCTTTCTTTTAATAAATTACACAATTTTTTTTAATTTTACTGAAATTAAATCTATTTTTTAAAAAAAATTATGCTACACTTTAATTTATTTTTTAATTTTTTTGAGTAAAATATCTTTCATAAAAATTAATTTTTTTTAATTATTTTTACTAAATTACCATTCATTAACATTAAATATACATATATATATATATAATATGCTCAAAATTTTTTATGAAAAATATTTTACTCAAAAAATTTTTAAATTAAATAAAAAATATATTTTTAAAATACAAAAGTATATAATTTCAGCAAAACTATTTAGAAGTTTATGTAATTTTTTTTTTTAGCTCTTTCAAAAGATTATATTTGATAGATGAGTGGGGGTCTATGCTATGCCTCAAATGAAGGCATTCAAATAGGTTATGAAGGTGTAGCTTTTTAGGGTTCCTCTCAAATGAGCTTAGAGTGACCTTGTGTTGAGAAAGTTCTCTAAAAATGTGAGCAGATACAGCTCTTATCAAAAGGGCCTACAATCATAAGTGAATCTATATATTCTCAAGATTTTCATTTTTTTTTTTTCATTTGTGAGCCAAAAATTAATTAATTATATAAACAATATATTTGGAGATTCCTTGGGTAACTATGCCATCTTTTTTTACTTGTCACATAGGCCCTTTTCCACCTCAGCATCACATGCTTTTGCCTCAAAATCTTTTGATTTGTGGGTTACACGCAATGCCACTATATACTTTTATGGTTGCTGCACCAATTCACTATATATTACTGTAGGAGAAGTTTCACATCACTCAAAAGCTTCTTTTCGAAGAGGAAAAAGAAAAAACAAATTTAAACAAATCCACGCAAAGTAGGAACACAAAGACAACGTTAGTGGTTCTAGTCAAGGCCCGTTGTTTATTCTATACCAACGACAACGACTTGACCTTTTTTCTTTGGCCCTTAACATGGGTTATTCATTTTTTCTTTTTGAGAAAAGTTTCAGGGAAATTTCTAAATGTGTTAGGAGAATCTTTGATAAAATTATGACACAAAATTTCTTTAAAAAGTCATCAGTAATATAATGATTAGTAACAAAATATTCCCATGTTATATTTATTAAAAAATTTTGTAATAAACATTATATTTAATGAGCTTCACATAAGTCTTCTCTCTCTCTCTCTCTCTCTCTCTCTCTCTCTCTCTATAATGATAATGTGAGTTGTTCATGTTACATTTAAATTTGTGATAGTGCATTTAATTAATCACACTTGTTTGCTTTCATATAAATTATTGATAATTCTAAATTAATTTTTTTATTTCTTTATTTTGTCAATCATGTATAAGCTATTTATTTTATACCAAATTATGTTAACTTACTTTAATAAGTTTTTTTAAGTGATCAATTTACAATGTGTTTTTTTTTAAGTGCTTATTGACAAATACATATTTATAGAAAAAAAATTATCTAGTTACCTATTTTTGTTATTAAGTTTTTCAATTAAAACATAATAAATATATAATTTTTAAATAATAATATGACAAGTGTTTATCTTTTCAATTAAATTATATTATAAGAGTTTGCCTTTTCAATTACTTGTCATATTATTATTAAAAAATTATATACTCGTTATGTTTAATTAAAAATTTAATAACAAAGATATAAAGAATTGTCTTTTAAGTCTAATTCTTATACAAAATATAAAATTTATTCAAATATGGCCATTATGCCCTTTTCTTGCTCTTTCTTTCTTTTTCTTTTTCTTTTTTCTTTCTTTTCTTTCTTCTTGAATGAATTGTCCCTCTTGCTATGTGCTTGGCAATTCACACTGTATTATTGAAGTTCCATAGAGGGAAATATATATGTATAAATGTATATTCATGAAAAGGAAAACCTATTTTAATTGTGCATGATGTCTTAAAATATTGAGAGACTTTATTCTTTCTCTCCTGTGTGAATTGGAAAGCTCATTAAGAAATTAAAAGAAAGACTTTATCATTAAGTCATTATCCTCATGCTTTCGAGTTTAAGTCTTTGGGCCCTATTTAATTTGGTTCAATGCTTATGGGATTAGAATGGTGACTACAATTATTTCAATTTATGGTCAATATGAGAGCCTACTAAATATCTTGAACCATTATCCCAAAAAAAAAAAAAAACAAAAGGGAGAGCAATGTTGTTTTAGTATTAAACAGTGAATATGCAAAATACTCATTTTTTTTCTCCTCTGAACAAATAGTCAACTCTCTCTCTCTCTCTCTCTCTCTCTCTCTCTCTCTCTCTCTCTCTCTCTCGATATATAACATCTTATGCTTATTGATAAGTATTAGAATAATAGAAAAAAAATTAAAAAATATATATTTATCTATAATCTAGAAAAGAAACTACATATAAACTTGAAATTATTACAATGCACCGGCATACATATATCTATCAGTATTTCAAATAATTAACTGTTATTTAATTATAAAAAAATTGTAATTTAAAATTATTATACTTAAATATATTTTATGTAAATAATCAAACATCTAAGATATATTAGAATTACCAAATAGTACTCCTTAATTAGGCAATAGAGTATATGGATTAAAATGTTACAAATTCGATGTCATCTAGGGAAGGTTCAATTAAAAAAGCGTTTTGTTCACGAGACTTGTTTAATCTTTCTTTCAGAATTAAAAGGACGAGACAATCTGTTTAGGGAAAAGAAAAAGAGATTCTTAGAGCTTTCATTTCTAGGTGATTTTAAAAGGAATCATTGTGGAAAGAACAAATCGGTCAAAAATGGTTACTTTAGCAAAATGAAAAATAATTGCCAACGGGTTCTTCTCGAACCAAGAGAAGATCTTTTAAAAAAGAAAAAAAATGAGATGAGATTTAAAGGAATTCACTCATGTAAGCTCTATTTTTATATACGTTTTTTCTTTTTCACAAAATTCTCTCTTGAACAGATAAAATTTAGGATTAAGACACTTATTACTAGTTTGAAAAATAAGCAAAGGCTCCATCAACTTTTAAATTTTCATTTTCTGACTCAGATACATGAATGTTAACCACATGCATGTGAGGAATCAGGACTGACAAAAAGTCACTATATTGCACTTTTATTTGCTTCGTGTTGCTGCATGCTAGTTCCTTTGCTGATTAGCTAAGTAATGCTTTCCAAGCTAACAGAATAGCCAAAAATGGATTAAAGGAAAAGAGAGAGAGAAGAAAAGAGAGAAACCCCCCAAAAAAAAAAGAAAACAGAAATTAAAAAAAAAACAATTAGATCACATGTGCATAAGACTACCTTATATATGCACTTTCCATTTACAGAAAGTCAGGTTCTTAAAAGCGCGGACATGAACCTGATACTTCACTCCGACAACCCATATACTCTATAGTTCTTAGCTGTTTGTTTGTCAATATGATAAAGATTCTGCTATGGACACGTGTGTGGATGTGTGCAAACGCAGAAAAATTAATAACGATGTTGATTATTGAATAAGAATATTTAAAATGATCTAATAATTCATAACAATGTCCATTAATCAGAGTATCAATATTGGAGTAAGGAATTGTCTCTTATTATAGCATTCTTAAAGAATTCTTATTTATCATTGATCGAGTAGAGACCAAAAATATCTTCACTTTATCCTATAATCTAAAATTATATAACTTTGCTAGGGTTGGCTAACCTGGTTGCATGGACTTAAATTAAGCCTTTGCATTTCCATAGGTGCAAGAGTTCAAATCTCCCTTTAATTAACTAATAATCTTACTTGATGGTTAACCCTCCCTCTTGGTTAGCCTTCCAAGCAGGACAAAAAAGGTCTCGAAGGTAATAATACTTTGAAGGAAATATACTTTTAAGTACTTGAAAGATATATATCTCGACTATTTGACCTTTAAATTTTAAAAATATAAGATTCAGGCCCTAAATGTTTCTGACTCACTGCTCTTTAGAACTGAGAGTATGTATATTTTTTCTTTTGAGGTTTTTGTCTTGTTTTTTAGTGGCTGAGGCCAACGAGTAGTGAGTAAACAACCTTTAAGGATTGAATCGTATATTTCTAATATTCAGGGATCAAATAACTAAGATTTATACATTTTAAGGGGGGAAAAAACTTTTTTTACATTTCATTCACATGATATAAGTTTTTCAACTAGGTAGGTTTTTTTTCTCAGTTTAAAATTGATGGTAGCATCAAAATCTCTTTAATGAAGTGATTTGAAATTAGTTATACTATATCTGTAATTAAATTAAATTTCAATATAAATTAGTGGAAGACCTTACTATAGTCATTAGTCATGGTCTTCTTGGTGTTAATCCTTGTAGAAATCCTAGGTAAGCGAATGCTCTTATAAAAACTTCTATGTTTAGGTCACTACGTAGATAGCATAAAACAATAATGAAATGTAAATCTTACCTTGGTGCTTTGAAAGTTATTCATAAGCGATCCATCAAGGCAATTAAGGTCTTTTCTTAAGTCGATTAGTTGTGGTTGTATTCCATGTATCAAATTCTAGTTAAACTCAAGCTCCTAAATAGTAGGCATAATTAGGCTGATTAAACACCACAAGAAATTTTGAAATAGGTAAGGATGCAACCTTGCTATATAGTGATGGATATATTAACAAGAGATGAAAAAAAAGACCTTTCTGTATTAGCCAATTATAAGACAAGGGAATTCCCTTCCTTTTAGCAACAAAATAATGAGGCCTTAATGAGGGATTGTCGCTCACTAAAGTAATAGTAAGGGATAGAGCTCTCATTGTAATGAGAAGTTAAATTCCATTTTTTTATTAAGGGTTGGCAAGGAAATGTGAGTCATTATTCCATCACTAATTCCTTCTTACATACTTTATCCCTCATTGTTCTCTCACTAAATTTTGACTACTATCAAAATCCTTACCCTATGGCATGTTCTCCCCCTTTCTCTTGCTACTACATTGCTGTCCATGTGTCGCCCTTCAACAACCATTGCCATGCTACTAGTAAATTCTCATTTCCTCCTCCTATTTCTCCCTCCATTTCTCTCTCTTCTTTTTCTCTCTCTTTACAATAAAGGCGAATGCCATTACTTGCTATTAGGAAGGGCATTTTGCCCTTAGGTTGGGCTTCAATTAACATTGGCTAGTTAGACTTTCATTGACATTGGGTTAAACTAGAGTTGATGTATGTTTAGGAAATTGTATTGCATTTTCACATTGGGTTATATTTTAGGGCGTTTTGTTGATAAATTTGCTTTTGGAATTTGTTTTTATGGTTGATTAATTAGTATACTAATGTGCTATTGGGTTATTGCATGAATGAGGCTCCTATAATAAGGAAAGTTACTTGGTTTTGTTTTAGATTCTAGTACACATTTGGTTGCTTGAGTTTATTTCACAAAATTTAACAATATTCTTTTGGTCTCCTAACTTTTAATATTGAGGTTAGACAGCGTTCCTCCCTTAGTAGTTTTGAATTAAGAGTATAAATTGTTAGGATTAATAAATAGGAATTATAAATGTTGGATATGTCTGTTGAGATTCCTAAAAGAGGTAATTCCTATTAATCCTTGTATGTTGCACAACATAATTAGAACATGGATTAAAGAATGAATTAGTTGATGGAGTTCATAAAAGGGATAATTATTTTGATTACCATTACATCATTTTTGGCAACAGTTTTTGTGGCAAAAGTCTCAAAACCATTGCCTAAATGTGGAATAGGGAACAATTTTATAGTGTTACAAATAAAGTGTACTTTATGCAATAGTTCAAATACAACACCTCAAAACTATTTCCAAAAATCAAATAGGAATGGTTTTTAGGTGTTATCTATCCGTTTTATTTTAAGCAATTGTTTAAGTATGTGACCTATAAAATTTAATTTCACAACACTTTAAAATCGTTTCTAAAACTCAAATAAGGACTAGGTTTGAAATGTTGCCTATCCTTTTCTATTTTATGTAACATTTTGGGGGTGTGGCCTATAAAATTTAATTTTGCATCAAATGAAAAATGTTCCCAAAATTCAAATAGGAAATGAGTTAAATGAATTGAATAACCCACGCCACTCCTCTCTCATGATTAGATTTAATACTTCAAAACTTTTTTGTAGCTCTAGGCAAGAATCCCAATGTCACTCAACCCATCCAACTACCATTTAAAGACACTGTTATTTAGAAAATGCTAGTTAGACACCATTGATATGCCATCCAGTCATGCCGTTTGCCTTTCTGTAACTCTGATTTGTGATACTTAGCATAGTTTCATCGTTCTCCACCATTTTTTAGGTTTGTCCTTCTACGTTCTTTCACTTTTTAAGATTTGTTAGGTAATTCTTGGCTAAAGGATTGTCAAGTTTGCTGAAATCCTTGATTATTGTTGTTTTTTATTCTTGGTTATTTATAAATGTGATGGTAGATATATATATATATATACACATATATGAATTTCTAAAGGTGGTGTTATTTGATTGTTGGTGAGTGTCTTTGAAGAGAATAAGTTTTTAGTAAGTTTAGATGAAGTCAAATATATGCAATGATGTGTAGTAATTGTTAAAATCTATGAACTTTAATCTTATTTGTAAAAAAATTTAAATATAAACTTCAAAAAAATATATATATTTCATTTAGTTAGCTAACTTTGCCTTATATAACTCTTTAACATTCTTAATCAAATTTTCAATTCAACTTATCTCCTTATCTTGTTTCCTTTCATGTTCAAGTGGTAACATTTATGATGCACTCATTGAACAATATTTATTTTTTGTAATTTAATTTTTATATGTTTCTAGTAATATTTTCTATTTTAATTTAGGTACATGATCAAGGGAGTGGATATCAACCAAGTATGACAGATCATTGTCCACCCTCTTCCAACCGAGCTATAATTTTTATAATGTATTCATTGAACAATATTGATCTCTTGTAATATATTATTTATGTGTTTCTAATAACATTTTATATTTTAATTTAGGTATCCAAGTTCTAGTGGATATCAGCCAAGTATAACGAATCATCCTTTACTCTTTTCCATTAGGAAAAACACTAGTAGATTTAATACTCACCAAGTGACTTGTTGGATTTTTATTAAATGATATCATAATTACATTTAGGACTTACCTATTCACTTGAAGGACTTTTATCTATATGATATTATTATTAGATCTGTATTAAATTTAAATTATCATCTAATTAGAGTTTAAAATTTATTTTGGCTGTGATTACTATATAAATATCATTTTTATTATGTTTATACATATGTTCAAATATCATAATTACTTTTTTTAGAAAAACAATAAGCGGAGGTTGCAATTACCATTATATATACCATGCAAATAGCAACAATTGGACATCAATCGTCACTAAATGCAAGATGAACTTAGCTATGGTTTCAACATAATCATTATTAAGCTTGGTGATTTTTGTGGCAATTGATGAATTGCTGCTATGTACTTAATTGTGATGGTTGTTTCCATGGTTAATAATGACCATTGCAATTTGCTCACAATGAATGAAATTATAGCAATTACTACAATCATTGCTAAAAATTTTAGTGACGCCTTAGATTATAACTAAAGCCAAAAGAAAGAAGCCACAAAGAATTTTTTTTCCTTGTAGTGAATAGGAAATAATTTTTAAGCATTGTCTATCTTTTCTATTTTAAGCAATGTTTTAAGCGTATGAATTATAAAATTTAATTTTAAAACAAACCAAACCAGTTCCCAAAACTCAAAGTGTGGGTTTGAAGTATTTCCTATCCTTTTTATTTCATGCAATGGTTTAAGTACGCCCTTTATAAAATTTAATTTTTCAACTAATAATAACGATTTCCAATAAGCTACTACAAAAATTTTGCAACGTAAGTCCCTATTTGTCCAATTTTTTTACATTAATTCTTTTATTAAAAAACACATTTTCCTCTAAATTAATTTTAAAATAGCATAATATCATAATCTTTATAAAATAGTATAACATAATATTTTATAAATGAATTTGGAAATAACACACAAATATGTATATTTTTATTATCAAGTTTTTTAATAATAACATGATAAGTACATGATTTTTACAAATAAATATAGATATTACAACTTAGCATTATATGATTAGATGCTTTACTTAACATTACATGATTAGATATTAGATGTTTTACTTTAGATCATCAGATTGCATTGCTACCAAAATTGTTCAACCTCTATAATGTTTTTCATGGGTCTTAGCTTTAAAAGTATATCTCTAATTCTTCACACATTATAGCTAATAAGTTAGCACAAGTAAGAAAAGATTTGACTTATCGATAAAAACTTGTGCAAATTGTGGATACCAATTTAAAGCAATTAAGAAATAAAACCACCTCTTTAGTAAAAGTGGTTTAGGAAGGATTAACTTCAAAGGAGACAACTTCGGATATGGCTAATGAGATCAAAGAAAAGCATCCAAATTTATTTTTAAAGGTAACTCAAATTTTAAGGCCAACATTTTAAAAGGATAGGAGTATTATAATATCCTCTTCTAATTAGGCTATGTAATGATTATTATATGAATTTTATGATAGATTAGAATTTTAGTATTTTATTATGCTTAGACCTTAAAAGATTGAAGAATAAGAAAGGATACACTAAATAATTAAATAATCATATTATTGAATATTAAATAGGCACTAATGAAAGTTACTTGAATATATATATATATATATATTATTTAGAGATTTTAGAAAATACATAAGTAATATTTTATATATATTTGTTTATGTGTGTGTTAATCATAAACTAATATATAAAAAGAGGAGAAACATCATATATCACAACCATTGGAAATATATATATATATATATATATATATATATATATATATATATATATATATATATATATATATATATATATATATATATATATATATATATATATATATATATATATATATATATATATATATATATATATATATATATATATATATATATATATATATATAGAAGAAAAGTGACATGATATAAAAAGGAGTGGTGTAGAAGAATAATTTTCAAGGAAATCATAATATAGCATTAATAAAATGTGGTGAAATGTGATCCATGCAATTTAATTACCACATCTCATCATTTTCATCTCTGGACAGCACAATATCTACATTAAGAGTAAGTAATGATGACAAAAGAAAAAAAAGGTAAGATTTAATTGACTAAGGTCTACTATAAATAGGTGCAAGTTGCCACAACATATTTCATATTAGCTAAATCCACATCATTTACTTCTTAAGGCAACAAATTTATAATCTCAACTAAATCTTTAGCGGTGGCTTTAGCCCAGCTTGTACATGAATGAGAACTGTGGGGGTCAAAATTTGAATGCCTTTTCTTTTTCATTTGTGGCTACCATAAACAAGTTTGGTTTAATCCATAATGCCAAGATATAATACTCATTTGCATATATGAGCCATATAACCAAATTTGGCCACTTTGACATAAAAAAGCCTATAACTTCCTAGTTTGTGGGTCTTTGACCCTTCCTTCCCGGTTCGTTGGGCTTTGTCCTTTCCCGTAGAAAAAACGTGCTCGTGAGGGGGAGGATTCTCCCCACTTATATGGGCTAGCCACAGACCCCTTCCAGTCGATGTGGGACTTTACATGACATCCACAAATAAGTGAATTTGGACTAACTTGGCCTACATATATCAATTTGCAAGGCAAGGGAACTCATTAAGATCCATGCTAACTCTTATTGTTAGCACTTAAGCCTATTAGAACTCAACATGCATCTTTCAGCCATTTTAGGTCCCTTAAGAGATGACTCTTATATATTGCCTTCTAAGCTCCAAAATCTCACTTGCTATAAGCCATATATCTCTAATGGAACTTATTAAGGCCATTATATGCATGATTAAACAAGCCTAATATCAAATCATTTCTTTAGTCTCATTTGAACCTTGAAAATTTATCTTTCAAAATAGGGCTTCTAAATTCATTCCAATAGTTCTACTAGTGTTTATAATTCATATGTAGACTACTTGTAACTTTGGAATTAATGAAACAACTTCCTATGTACCCAAACTATGCCTTGGCCAAGATATGCTCTAAAGATGGCTTTCATGGAGTTTTGTTTGTAAATTTGGGAATTTCAAAGCTTTAGGATGTCTATGCTTCATTTTTCACTCAATTATAGTATTAAAAGTGTTAATTAACTTTCCATGGGTTTTAAATCTCTCAAGAACAATACCAAACTCTAAGTGAGTCTTAAGCCATTCTTTAAGTTCTTTATCAATTCTATTTGCATATTCTTAATCTTCACCCTTCAAGACCTTTATTTTCATCAAGTTTTTATCAAGCGCAAATATCTTCTCTTTCCTCCCCTCTCTGCCGAAACATAGAGTGGCTAGGTGTAATATCCAGTTCTTCGAAAATGAGAAATTATGTTATAGGACCATTAGAATGTATATTGAACATGAAATATGGTAGCAGACTAAGTTAATTTAAGGGCTGAGATAACATCTCATCACCTGGGTCGAAGATCTTGTCGACAAGATCCTATAATCTGTAGTGCAAAATTTTTAGACCTTGTCGATAAGGTTTTCGCCAACAAGTACAAGGTCTTATTGTATAATATGTTAAAACTTGTATAGTATGAAATTGGGTATGGGGGGATTTTAAATGAAAGTTTTGAATTCTCCGGGGCTTCCAGAGGCCCTAAAAACTATAAGAAGCCCCGGGACAGTTAAAGCTCCTCCTGTGGATGTTTTCTAATATCGGTTGATTCGAACTTTGACTAGTTCATTTGGACAGGTTTTAGCTCCGCATTGAGTGATTCTAAAGATATTTTACTAAATTGGAAACTTAAATTTTATAATGGAGAAGATGATTTTGAAAAAGGAGCTAAAACGAATTAAAAATGAAAATGCCAAGAATAAAGAGCAAAATAGGAATTTTTGAAAAAGTCCTTCTTAAACCCACATATATATGAGGTGTCCTTCTGCTCCCCTTATTTAGATCGACCAAGCTCTGTCCAAAAACCAAAGAAAGCTCAAGGGAAGGAGGCACACCAGAATAAGGCAAAGGAGAAGGGAAAATTTTAAGAAAAAGGTAAGATATTGTTGAAATTTCCTAGTCTTCTCCTTAGGAAATCTCTTCTTCTCCTTCTCCCCTTTCTCCTTATAGTTTTCTTAGAGTTTTTGGTGCTATTTTAAAGTCAGAACAAGGAGGAAAAATTTAGATTTAAAGAGAGGAGGCCAAAGAAAGTGAAAATCAAGTAAAAAAAAAAAGAGAAAAATAAAGTAAATCTTCCATCCCATGGTAGCTACTTCCTCCCCCTTTTTCTCCCTATTTCGCCCCATGTATGTAGATTCAAGAGGGTTGGAATTTTGAAGAGAACCAAGGATGAATTCTATGAATTTAAGGGAGGAGAGTAAGAATATGCAAAGAAATTCAAGTAAAAATCATAAATTCACAAGATAGAAAAGTTAGGGTTTTGATTGTACCTTAAACTTTTTCATGAACCCTAGCCATATTTTATGATATTTAAGTGTTCATATGAGTTCCTAAGACACCAAGAGAGCTTCCTACATGATTCTCCCATCAAAGGAAGTAAGGAAACTCCATTGGTGCCTTATGAAAGCATAGCTTCGGCCAAGGAGAGTCCATGCACCTAGGGAGTGTTTTAATTTCTTCCAAGCTTAGTTTTGTATCATGTATGATGGGAAAGTATGAGAGAAAGCCTTGAAAAAAGTTTAGAAGTCATAGATAGCAAGATAGCCTTATATGTTCCATATTATGGCTTAAAGAAGTAATACCAAGTTAGGCTCCTAAAATTAATTGTGAGATGACTCCAAGAGATTTAAATGGAGTCAAGAATCACAAATGAATAGATAAAATGAAGCCAAGATGATGTTTTCTTAGGCTCCGTTTGGTTCAACGGAGGGGAAGGGAGGGGAGGTTAATGGAGGGGAGGGGAGGGAAGGGGATTTAATGAGTTATGTTTGGTTGGAAGGGAGGGGAGGGGAGGGAAGGAGAGATTATTGTTTGGTTCAGGAGGGGAGGGAGGGGAAGGAAGGTAATTATATTTGGACAAATTTACCTTTTATATTATTTTAATTTTATTTTTTATAAAAAATTATTTATATCAATAATTTTTTTAAAAAATTATAAATTTCAATCTTTTTTTATTTTTAATTTCTGATAAAAAAATTTATCTTAATTTTTATTAAATATTAATATATTAAAATATTAAAAAACTAAAAGGGATAAAAAAGTAAATTAACATTTAAAAAATACTCCACCCTTCCCCTCCCCTCCCCTCCAAAACCCCCTAATTTGGAGGGGAGGCAAAATTGGCCTCATTTTCCTCTCCTCCCCTCCAATTTTATCCAACCAAACATTCTATCCCCATCCCCTCCCCTCCAAAAACCCCCAACCAAACACTCCCTTAAGGTTGCTTCATTAAGTGCATTATGAAACCATAAAAGAGCCTTATGAGTCACCTAACCTTTCTAGTAATTGTGTGGTTTTAGACTTTACTTCAAGAGTTTAATTAGTTTCTATATGATGTGTCTAGGCCAAGGGAAGTAATCTCCACCTTCTTGGGTGTGTGAGGTCAAGGGAGAGGATTCAAAACTTAAGGAAAAAGTGTGCAAATGCAAGTAATGTTACTCTCTCCACCTTCTCTCATGCATAAATATGTGTTTACATTGTCTTGAATGTGTGTATATATGTTTTAAGCCATGAAAAGTATTCTAACATGATTTTATATACCATGGTACCATGATGATGTATTATGTTTCTAAATAATGTCTATGATACTTGCTTTGGTTTGCTTGAGTGTGGTGAAGCAAAGAACCTTTAGTCATGGTGACGATGAGCCAAGAACCCTTAGAATTAGTTGATACAAAGTAAAGAGTCTCCCAAAAGTGAGGTTGACTTCCAAGAGTAAGGTTGAGTTCAAGAACCGCTAAGAAAATAAGTAAGGCAAGTCCAAAATCTACAAGTGAATGAGTGAAGCTAATTTACTTACTTGGCAAGCCTATGTATGCTATGTATGACTTTTTCAAATGCCAAGGATGCTTCATGAATGATTTCACATGATATCATGCCCATGCATGCATTTATGAGACTTGTATTGTATGCTTTATGTATGATTGAATGAGAGATGAGCTATTAGGATTTTTTGAATCTCATTCCCTCCTCTCCAATGTCTTAACATGTTAGGTGAAACACTTGAGTAAGGTATTAGAGGCCACCAAGCTTAAAAGAAGAAGATGGGCATAAAAGTATATAAATATGCCTAGTTTTACTCTCTTTTTAGCCATACATATGGCATATGATGTAATCCAATGATGAAATTGTTATGTAACCATATGAACATATATAAATGCTTAAATGTATGATGTATGAATGAAATTTGATGCCAAATATATGAGATAGTATGTTTTGGATATTGAATGGCAAGTTTAGCTCTTAAATAATTAGATAGATTAGTGTAATAATAGAAGTGGAATGACCAAATTGAGATGCATGAGGCTTGAGACCACTTGGATAGTTCATACAAGTCATGTTTATACTTTTAAACTTGCCCAATAGGTGCCAAACTTAAGAAGAGGCCATTTGGACCAAAGTGACTCTTGATAGGGAGAAAAAATGACCATTTTATAAGGTTATGTCACTTTTTGACTAAATGAGTTCTTCTTGATATGATATTTGACATCCATCTAAAGCTTGTTAAAATATTTTTAGAAAGTTAAAGGACAGAATTTTAGGATGTCTATGGAATATTTGATGAATTTTTAAAGTTGAGAAATTTTTTGAATTTGGTCTGGTGTACTATTCACTTAGGTCCGAAAATAAAATCTATTATTCAAAGGGCAAATGATGTCTAATTGTCACAAAACTTTATAAGGAAAAACAAGACACTCGCAGTGACTTGTGCCAATTAGAAGCACCCTATTTGGAAGTCTAGAGAGGAAGATATGAATTTTAAAAAATTCTGCTTGGTATCAAGTGTCTAGACTAATCTCATGTATTGTTTGATTAGTTTTCGATACCTGGGCGTACCTGAACTAGTCTAGAGTTTTTTTTTCCTGTACCTAACATCTGTAGCTTTCTAGACTGGTATTATTTATATAGATTGGATTTTCTTGAAATTAATTGGACATTTTTGAAATTTGTTACAGAAATCTATGATAGCACCAGTAGACAGCCAAACCTCTAGACCTTTTTGAATGTCAAACATCCTCTGTGTGATGTTTCATTGTCAGATCATATTTTTAGCATAAATTAGACATGTGTAGATTCCTAAAATGGCAAAGAATGCATGATTTCTATTTTTTTAGAATCAGTTATAATTTTCCAAAGTTTGTGACAGAAAAGGGAGAAACCTGGCTGAAAATGCAAACATGGATTTTATGTGTTCCGTTGCTTTCCACTAGTTGTAGGCCAAATTTGATGATGAAAATGAGTTATATTCATATATTTAAGTATGATAATATGATACATGAGCCCATATGACCCACAGGATGCCAAATGAAAAATTTTACCTATATAAAAATACATTTTGAGACATAGCCCTTATGCCATTATGTTGTTCTCCATAGAAATTATATGAGATAAGGCATGAGAATTGCATGAATTGAATCTTGAAAGTATGGTGTTACACTAGGTTGTGATTTTAAGATTTTAACTAATATAATTTATAGATAGTCTATATTTATTTAATTGATCTTATATCTTCTTTCCTGTTTATCTACAGGATCAGATAAGATGATTTTTATCGTGGAAAAGCTAACGAGAGAGATTTACGCAGATTTTTTTGAGTACAGATTTACTCAGATTTACACGGAGAAAGTTTATAAAAGGAGGGGTGAAGAACCAGAAAAACACATAGAGATCAGAGGCCTCTCTTTTTCGTTATTTTCTCTGTGTTCTTTTTCCATTTTTTTCATCTTCTCAAAATTTTTGAGAAAAAAAAAACTTCAAATCTTTCAAAGTCATAAGTGGCTAATTTCTTTGTTTTCTAATCAAGGTTATTAGGATCTAACTCTATGAACAATTTGTGAGAGTTTTGATTTAATCTTTTCTCTTCTTGAATATTGAAATATTTTCTATTATTTTGACATTATTATTCAGTTAATTTAATTGGTACCTTATTTTAGTTGAATAATTACTGCTACTCGAATTTTCTTGCAAATAGGGTGAATAAGGTCATATTCCACAATGACTAGCCAAATTATTCAACCCAAAAATAGTAAAATAAAATAAGGGAGATTTTTCTTGATAAAGAAAATTAAAAATAAATAAATTCAAAAAATACTTTTTTGATAGAGAAAACTTTAATGCAAACAACTCCCACCCAAGGTTTATTTTAAATCTGACTCAATCCATTTGATCATTGAGTATCCAAAAAGTAAAAAAATAATTTCTCTTTTAAAATAGACTGGTTATGAAGATCAATAAGCTCTAATGTTCTACTCTTCCTTAAGAATATTTAAAAGGAACAAGCTCTCTAATTAAACATCGTTCTTAAATCAATCCCAAATAAGCTCTTGGAATTTAAATCTTGAATAGCATTAAGAATAAGAAAAGCAACCAATCTCCATTCAACAATACATAAGCTCGTATGTTTAAAATGGAAGAAATATTTTCTTCAACACACAAAGATAATTTTGATTTATCAAAGGTATTGAATTGCTACTTTACTGAATCAAATGAACAGTTACAGATTCAAAAATTTGGATAGCAGTAATTATTCAACTAAAATAAGGTACCAATTAAATTAATTGAATAATAATGTCAAAATAATAGAAAATATTTCAATATTCAAGAAGAAAAAAAAAATTAAATCAAGACTCTCACAAATTGTTCATAGAGTCAGACCCTAATAACCTTGATTAGAAAACAAAGAAATTAGCCATTCATGGCTTTGAAAAACTCAAAGATTTTATTTTTCTAAAAAATTTTAAGAAGATGAAAAAAATGGAAAAAGAACGCAGAGAAAATAACAAAGGAGAGAAGCCTCTGATCTCTGTGTGTTTTTTCTGGCTTTTCATCCCTCCTTTTATAAACTTCCTCTATGTGAATTTGAGTAAATTTGTACTCAAAAAAATCTGCGTAAATCTCTCTCGTTAGTTTTTCCACGATAAAAATCATCTTATCTGATCCTGCAAATAAACATGAGAGAAGATATAAGATCAATTAAATAGATATAAACTATCTATAAATTATATTAGTTAAAATCTTAAAATCACAACCATTTAAGTAATTAAAATATATTTATCAAATTCCCTCACACTTAAATCGTTGTTTGTCCTCGAGCAACTATACCAGAATTAGAGGCCTTAGCACAATGAAATGGTACTGCTTATTATATTCTCCATTTTTTTTAACAAAAAGCTATTATAAATAAATGCAAGAGTTATTCAATCAAGAGAAATTGTAGTTCAACTTTCACCCATTCATCACTAACAATCACCAGGTAACTCTAGTGTATGTGTGCATGTTTAAAATATGATCACTGCTAACAATTTGACGAGCGTGAAGGCTGGAAATTATCATATTTATATAAGAATTTACTAAGTCTCAATTAACTATACATACACATAAATGACACAATAGAGATCATTAGAGTCCTTTAATTTAGATTAATTTTATTTTTTTTCTTTTAGCCTCTTTCCTGGGCCGTTATGGTCTCTTTTGACGCGAATGTTGACATTGGCAATGAAGACCCTCAGTTACTTAAGCTTACATAACTCGACTGGCACCAAGATGCTTTGCACACTCATAACTTTTACTGTGCTATTTAAGTACAGCTTAAGCCAGCGAGGTGGAATAGGCTCTTTTTTTTTTTTTTTGGAATCATATCACAACTCTAAGGATGTGCATGTAAAAAAATTAATTTAGACATATAAATTCAAAAATAAATATATAATAACCTACTCTCCTTACTCAACTAGTTTGCATATCACATAATTAGACAATTGTGCTCAGTTTAAGTTCCCAGGTCATGTTCATAACTTATGGGTTAATTGCTTTACTACTCAAATTCAAAATTGAATAGCTTAAAAATTTATAAATAACTAAATCATTAAAATAGGAGAATAATGAGAAATAGTAAAAAAAAATTCCTCTAACTCAATATAGTAGCATGTATAGCTATAAACCCCTCCTCCACACTTAAAATCAGCATTATCCTTAGTGTTGTAGGCACATATATATAAATGTAAAGAGAAGAAGGAACTAAAACTCCCCTGGTTTATGAATAGCTTTATTGCAATGGAGGGGTCCTCGAGCTCCTTATATCTTACTTGCCACAAGTCTAAAGGAGGAGTAGTGACTTATAGAAAGGATAGCTAAATAAAAAAGAATGTACTTAAAATGTACAAGGTTATTGAGGTAAAATAAAAACAAACTAAAAGAAGAATTAATTAATTGAAATAAAAAATTCAAATTTTATTATGGTGGGTTGCCTCCCAGAAGTGCCTCTATTTAAAGTTTATGGCCAGACAAAATACCTCGTTACCTAATCTTTATAAGTTGAGAGTTGCAGCTCAATTACATTTAAGTTGCTCACTTGAAATCCTTCATAGTAAGGTTTTAGATAATGCCAATTAACCTTAAATATTTTATTAGTGTGAAAGCTTTAGATTTCAACTGCACCATGAGAAAACACTTTTGTGACAACAAAGGGTCCAACCCATCGGGATCTTAATTTTTCAAAAAATAACTTGAGTCTAGAGTGAAATAAGAGAACTTTTTGACCCACCTCAAAACATTTTCTAGAAATATTTTTATCATAATAGAGCTTAGTCTTTTCTTTATATATTCTAGAATTTTCATAGGCCTCATTTCTTATCTCATCAAGTTGCTACAACTGTAATTTCCTATGTTCACTTACCTCATCCATGTTCATATTACACTGTTTAATAGCCCAATAGACTTTATGCTCCAATTCTACTGGAAGGTGATAGGGCTTACCAAAGATTAAGCGATATAGAGACATACCAATAGGAGTTTTATGTGCAGTTCTGTATGCCCAAAGAGCGTCATCTAGTCGTGTGCTCTAATCTTTCCTATTTGGGTTGACAGTTTTTTCAAGAATCAATTTAATCTCCTTATTTGACACCTCTGCTTAACCACTTGTTTATGGATGGTAGGCTGTTAAGATTCTATGAGTCACATTATATTTCTTCAACAAGCTTTCAATTATACGATTACAGAAATGGGTGCCTCTGTCATTAATGATAGCTCTAGGTACTCTATACCTAGTAAAAATATGACTCTTGACAAAACTAACAACAGTTTTAGCATCATTAGATCTGGTGGCTTTTACTTTCACCCATTTTGAAACATAACTCACAGTTAAAAGGATGTAGTAATTACCAAAAGATGGAAAAGGTCCCATAAAATCGATTCCTCATACATCAAAGATCTCACATACCAAAATTGGGTTCAATGGCATTTGATCTTTATGACCTAAACTTCCACTCCTTTGGCAATTATCACATACTTTACAAAATAAATATGAATCATGAAACAAATTTGGCCAATATAATCCACATTCTAATACTTTTTTAGTAGTTCTTTTTGGGCTAAAATATCCACCACATGCATATGAATGACAAAATTCTAAAATAGATGGGATTTTATTTTTAGAAATACACCTTCAAATTATTTAGTCAAAACAATGTTTCCATAAATAAGGATCATCGCATACATAATATTTAAACTCACTTTTGATTTTATCTTTTTGAGCCTTAGTCAAGTCATAGGGGAATGTTCTAGCAACTAAATAATTTACTATATCAACATACCAAAGTATTAAAATTTTAACCTCAAAAAAATGTTCATCTGGAAATGCATCTTGAATTGGTTCAGGCTTCTCATTGAGCACTAATCGACTTAAGTTATCTGCAATTGAGTTTTTTGTGCCCTTTTTATCTCGAATCTCTAAGTCAAATTCTTGTAATAATAGAATCCATCTTATCAACTAGGGTTTAGCCTCCTTTTTGCTGAGCAAATACTTTAGAGCTGCATGATCTGAAAACACAATAACTTTAGTGCACAATAAATATGATATAAATTTTTTTAAAGCAAATAATTCCTTCTCTATGGTAGAATAATTTCTTTGCAACTTTTTGCAACTTTCATCAAAATCAAAAGAGACATCTTTTTGCAACAACAAAGGAGAGAAGCCTCTAATCTCTGTGTGTTTTTCTGGTTCTTTAACCCTCCTTTTATAAACTTCCTCCATGTGAATCTGAGTAAATCTGTACTCAAAAAAATCTGCGTAAATCTCTTTTGTTAGCTTTTCTACGATAAAAATCATCTTATCTGATCCTGCAGATAAACATGAGAGAAGATATAAGATCAATTAAATAGATATAGACTATTTATAAATTATATTAGTTAAAATCTCAAAATTACAACCATTTAAGTAATTAAAATATATTTATCAAATTCCCTTTCTTTCCTTCGTTATTTTCTCTGTGTTCTTGTTCCATTTTTTTCATCTTCCCAAAATTTTTGAGAAAGAAAAAAAATCTTTGAATCTTTCAAAGCCATGAGTGGCTAATTTTTTTGTTTCTTAGTCAAGGCTATTAAGGTCTGACTCTATGAACAATTTGTGAGAGTCTTGATTTAATTTTTTCTCTTCTTGAATATCGAAATATTTTTTATTATTTTGACATTATTATTCAATTAATTTAATTGTTACCTTATTTTAGTTGAATAATTACTGCTTTTCGAATTTTCGAATCCGTAACTATTCATTTGATTCAGTAAAGTAGCAATTCAATACCTTTGATAAATCAAAATTATCTTTGTGTGTTGAAGAAAATATTTCTTCCATTTTAAACATACGAGCTTATGTATTGTTAAATGAAGATTGGTTGCTTTTTTTATTCTTAATGCTATTCAAGATTTAAATTCCAAGAACTTATTTGGGATTTATTTAAGAATGAGGTTTAATTGGAGAGCTTGTTTCTTTTAAATATTCTTAAGGAAGAGTAGAACATTAGAACTTGTTGATGTTCATAACCAGTCTATTTTAGAAGAGAAATTATTTTTTTTACTTTTTGGGTATTCAATGATCAAATTGGTTGAGTCAGATCTGAAATAAATCTTGATTGGGAGTTGTTTGCATTAAAGTTTTCTTTATCAAAAATATTTTTTGAATTTATTTATTTTTAATTTTCTTTATCAAGAAAAATCCCCCTTATTTTATTTTATTATTTTTGGGTTGAATAATTTGGCTAGTCCCTGTGGAGTACGACCCTACTCACCCTATTTGCAAGAAATATTATTTTGAGAGTAGGAATTTATTTTTGGTGGTTTTGACACCTATCATCCAACATTATACAAGTTTCCCTAGCCTAAGTCATACATCAATTGAAAGTACTCTTAATAGAGAATATTTTGGTGCAATTGGTTTCCTTAAATAAGCTTTTCCACTCAAAAGTTCAACCACAAAACTCACTCTTTTAGGCAATTAAAACCACCAAAAGAAAGAGTAAGAAAGAGTTCATCGTAGCATCATAGACAAAATTAGCATGTAAATTTATTTTATATAGCATTCTTCCTCCTCCCTTCCTTCCTTCTTTGTCACACCTCTTAGGTCTAGTTTTGGGGCTATTTATGTTAGCTGAAATGAGAAGGAAGAAGGGTGGAGTCCTATTTATATAAGATAGCTAGGGTTTACAATTTTTATATCTTGTATTGTGATGCATAGATGGGATTATATATACGCTAGATATGAATGTTCTACATGAGTATCAAATCTAAAAAATTGTAGTTGATGATTAAAGTTTTATAATGGCCACAATTTTTAAGAATCCATTATAATTTGCTCACTTCATGTGATTATTTGGCCAAGTGGGAGAACATTAGATTTTTATAATAGATTAAATGTGGCCTCCATAATCACATGAAAACATTACCAAAAAGTTGCATTTCATGATCGATTTTTTTGCATTCAATAATGGATATAACCGCCACTAGTAACGAATCACATTTTTGTCGTAAACATTTTGCAGTAATATTGCTGTTAAATCATCATCTATTTTTGATTATATTATACACTTTATAGTGATTATAACCTCTACAAATGTGCAATTTTTAATTTTTTCCTTTATATATAATTAATTTTTCTTTTATTGATTATATTCATTTTGTTGTTATTTTATACACTAGATAATTGTAGTTAAATGAATAAAGGTCAAACCAAAAACTTAAATATTTTAAATAAAAGCAAATATCTTATGAAAAAATATCTTAAATAAAAGCATACTCTTGGAATAGATAATTCAAATAACAAGTTAATAACCTATCAATTCTTTATGTTGAGTCTAAAAACAAAATATACATTTGAGATTTTTTTTTTTTACATTTTAAATCTAAACAAGCCTATCTACTAAGAAGGTGCATAACTAGAAGACAAGGAAGGTTGCCCATCACCTACAATTCTCTGAAAATATAAAATAATGTCATACATGAAATCAAATATACATAATAAAATAAATTAACTGATCATAGATAATAATAATGGACTTACATTAGCATCTAAGATGTTAACAAACACCAATGGTAGTTGCACATTTCCTAAAAGGTTTTTGACCATATATTGCATAAGTCTATCATACTTCATTCTTTTATGGTGCTCAGTCTACAACTTAGCCTTTACTTGTGCCATTGATTCATTCATAGCATCAATGTTATAGGTTAAAGGCATCATAGACTTTTGAGTGATTATTCCAAAGACTTGATAAGGGGTTAGACCTAAACCTAAGCCTTAAACGCTTTGTGGATGCTTTGGGCCCAACACTTATGCAAGGGAATCTAACTAGCCAATTTCTTGAGATGAACCTTCCTGGATCTCTATCTCTACAATTTCTTCCTGCAAATAAAATTCCTAAATGATCTATATGCCTAAAAAAAATGAAATAAACAAAATTTAAACATTGATCATACTTACACACATAGCCTTTGCTTCATTATTCATGTATGAGCCATCTTTCTTCTTACATGTAAAAACATACAAAACATTCTTGCTCACAGTGCTTCCACTTGCAATTTCCTAAGTTTATTAAGTGTACAATGTTATTAATAAATCACTTTTGTGCCTAAAAGATGAAGATGTACTTTTACAATCTCATGTCTTTTTTCTAGCAAAGCTCTTAGATCCTCTCATGTGTAGCTTTTTCCTATTTGCTTTATTTGTCTTGCACATTTTTGTTAATTGAAATAAAAAAAGATTTAGTGTAATAAGTAATAGTTTGCAAATACAAGATAAAGTTATTACCAATGTTTCCGGATTTAAATGATAATTAAGAAAAGCCCCCCAATATTTCTTGTGAAATCCAAGAAGAATGATTCAATATGTTTTCTTCTTTGCTTGATGATGAATCATAATACTCCTTGAACAAGCATGAGCAGTCATCCCTCCATTTCTTGCTATGACTTATTTAGACAAAATTTATACAACTTTTATAAGTTGTAAGCAATACTTGAATGAAATTTAAAATAAACATATAAATACAATGATTAATATGATATATACTCATATGCTTAAATTTACAAATTCATTATGCTTTATTGAACTACTTTGTTTAGGTTAATTTGTGTCAATTTGCAAATAGTTTTGGGTCTGCAAATTGACTAAAATCTTATTATTTGGAGAAAATGATAGTGTTAAGAATATAAGTACCACAGTACCAATCAAAATGCAATCAAAATATGACACAATGACAAAGTTCACAACATAACTTATATATAAAACAAGAAACAAGTACCATTCTAGTCACCAATGCTACATTGGGATCCTAATTTTATTATCTTTTCATTTTATTTATGTGCTTTGACTATAACCAAAAAAAAAAAAAACACTACTTCTCACATTTAAATGATATGATCATAGTTAAAGATTAATTGAAATGCTTATTGGTGATATGATCTCTACTAGCTAAATTCAATGAAAACATCGTTCTTGTGAGCTTGGGTTTACAAAATAAAAGCAATGAGTGTCAAGTAGCTAACCAATTGTAAGATGTTGCCAATCAAATCAAACCATAAATCAAATAAAATATAGTAGTATAAAATATTCTAGAATAGATTTGCCTCTCCCTCTAATAAACTTGATGAATTAATAGAATTAAAAGAAAGGCTTATAATTCAATGCAATGATGAAGTTGAATGAAAAATAAAATGCAAACTAAATAACATAATGTAAAAATTTATATTATTGTTTCTTCTTATTTTATACAATTTATAAATGTTTTTGCTTCCTAGTTTTACTTATTTTCTAATTATGGCCATCAAATAGCGTTAAATCATTACTTTCACAAACACCGTAACCCATTAATCATTAATTAACACCTAATTTTTGCCTCACATTATTTTCTTTTGAAAAATTATTCAACTATAAAAGCAAAAATGGAATTTAAATAATGCAACTCAATGTTCAAAGATGGGAATAGCTTTACAAAGATGGCAAAGGAGATGGTTTTTAAAAGATAGGCATGGGAAATTAATTATCTATTAAGTGAATTGTCAATACCTATAAAGCAAAAATTCCAATTATAATTATCTTTAATAACTCACCTAAGTAGAGCTTAAGAGGTAGTAAGAGTATAAAACCCATTGATTTGTTAGTGAGAGGGATGTCAAAGGGACTAACCTTAGGGAGATGATGGAGAAAAGGAAAGAGAAAGCTTAACCTTAGCCATTGATATTTGACTTAAGGAGAGAATGAGGGAAATCGATTTCAAAGCTCTAGTGGATAAGGTTTTTTTAGGAGATTGATTCAAGAGCTCCAAAAATAGATTCGGGCAAAAATGAAAATAAGGAAGGAAGATTAGCGTAAAACAAAAAGGGGTAGCATTTTAATTGGCATCAAATGAAATGGGAAAGTTTTACAGTTTGATGAAAGACTAAAAGAGGAATATATGAGAGAGTTGTTCAATTAGCACTTGTATGCCATATCATTTCCATGAAGCAAAGAGACTACCCTTGTCATTGAATTTATGGCTATCAATAAAACCTACCTCTAATTAATTGACATAGAAGACTACCTCTTTAGTAGTGAAAGACATAGTTTAATAATGTTAGATTTATAACCACATGAAGAGACATAATCTACATGAAAGTTTATGAAACATAGAAGGTCATAAGATATATATAATCATAATTAATTATAAACAATTTTTTGGCCAAACTCATGTTTCTATATTAAATCTTGGTATGTACATAAACTAAAGTTAATGTATCTCTGATATTCTTCGTGATTATGTATATGAATGGTCTTTTGGTTGATGACAATAAATAATTAGATTTATGAATGCAAGAGAGAAGTGAAAAGCTGTGACTCTTTAATGGGTTGAGTTATGACTACAAAAAAAAAACCTTGTTTTAGCTATGGCCCAAAAAATGTTATCACTAAAAGCATACTTTTAATGATGATTTCTTTTAGTCATAGCTAAAAAGGTATCTCTTATTTTGTCAACGCTTTTAGTGATGGTACAAAAAAGTCACTGCTAAAAGTTTTTTGTGACCACAAAAATTTCACCACAAAAGACTTATAGCCATGAACATGATAAGTCGCTACTAAAAGTATTTTGTGGTGACAAAATTGTTGCCACAAAAGACTTTTAATGGTGATATATATATTGCCACTAAAGCCCCTTTTAATTGCAAATTTTTTCCCACAAAAGCTAGAGCTTTTAAATTTTTTTTCCCACAAGAATCGAAAAATTTTAATGTCAACTTGTAGAGGCAATCTTGAGAGGTCACCACTAAAACACATTTAGTGGTGATAGACAAAAGTTATTACTAAAAGTTGTTTTATAAGTGACTTGAAATTGTTGCCATTGAAACTTTTTAGTGGCAACTACTGTTGTTGCAAAAGCCTTATTTAAAAAAAAATAAAATGAATTAAATAAACCTATTCAACCTTTTGCATTTCCCCCCAACCTTCTCCTATTCTCATGCCCTATTAGAGAAACAAAGAAAGTGAGCGAGAGTGTCGTTCAATCTCTTCCATCTCTAGTCATCGTCTAGCTATCATGGTGCCACCATTGATGTCCACCCATTCATCAGAGCTACTCCTTCTATTCATCACTAGTGGGGTTATGAAGAATGTCGTGGATTTATTTAAATTTTGGCTCAAGTGAGCCCTTTCTCTCCTTCACACTATTTGCTTTGTTTTCTTTTCTTTCTTTCTCTTTCTACTTCTTTGATGGAATTCAACTATCTCTTTTTCCAATTATGCACGAGATTTTAGGGCTTTGAGTTGTGATTTTAGGGCCCAATGTTGTTATAGATGTCCATCTAAAAGCTAATCATCTTCGGAATTGCAATGTATCTCCAAAATATCATGGTGATAGGGTTTCCTTTCCATTTCCCTCTTTGTTTGTTTGCAATGATTTCTTTATTGTGTGTTGTTGTGGGTGTTTGATTTTTTTTTTTTAACCTTAAAAGAATTCTACTTCTTTAAATTGCTAGAAAAAGGGAAGGCAAGAGGATTTATTATGACCATTGGCTCTGATACTTTGTTGATAAATGAGGATTAGTTGTGATTGCTTTGCTACTTGTTTTTGCATTTTGGTTTTATTTTAAATTTATCTAGTTGCAATGCCTAGAATTTCATATGGAACATTGCTAGTGTGTTTGTTAGAATGGAAAATTACTAGTGTAAATAAGACCATATACGGTGTGTTCGATAGAATGGAATATGATTCACTTTCATGGAACACATATATGGTTGTAGTAATCTAATATATATATATATATATATAACAAATGGTAGGCCCATTTATTTTGGCTATTTATATGGCACTTACATTGAGATAAACACCAACTGCATAATGTCCACAAATTGTATTCTTATACTAATCCTATATTGTTTGAATTCATTTAGATCTCCTATTTCTATGGCATCCACACACTTGTTGTTTAAGGCCTCAATAAATTTGTATACAGGCCCATGTTTCTTATCATAATGCATGTAATTAAATCTAGACCAAAATAAACACCACTTAGACAATAAAAAGAGCGTGGTATAAAACTATTCAAGCCCTTGGAAAATAAAATGATAATTGAACATGTAATTATATGTATATACCTATGAGAATTTTAGGAAGCATTTAACTAAAATTCTTTCTTCATTCTTTCCTTGATGTTGTTTTTGGCTTGCATGTGATCTGGTTATAACTTTTAATCATTCAATTGAAATTCTCTATTTAGGTTTTGGTTGAACAGTTAATAGATAGAATGTATGATTTTGTTCTTTGCTTGATGTTAGTTTGGTCATGGTGAATGCTTTTGTGCGTCATTGGTCACTTTTTTGCTATGACTATGTTGAATGTCGCAACATAAAGAATGAGCAGTTAGGTATAAAACTTAGTGCCCAAGATTAACATAATAAGTAAATAACTATTAGTGATACTATTAGGATTCATTAGGGCCTATCTGTGATTTGATGCGTAGAATGTGTGATAGTTCTAGATGTAGAGGTCTATTTTGGATGATTTTATAACAAAAGATGACATGTAGGAATACAACAATATTCCAAGCATCAAAACTCAGATGGGCACCAATTAATACTAATAGTATTATCAATAGTTATATATGGCCTTATTATATTGTTCTTGTGCACTACATTTTATAACAAATTGCCCACTCTTTATATTGTGACATTTAACATAATCACAACAACAAATCATAGCTATACATTACTTTAGTGTTTTTGTGAAACTTGATTTTCATGATAATTGGTCTATTATAAATGACAGTTAGATTATTTGATGTAATGTTTTTTTTTAAAGTAAAATACTCTCAGTAGCCACTAAAATTTTTTTAATTAAAAATATTTTTAGTGGCGATTATTATTGCCGCTAAAATCACTTTTTAATGGCAACATTATATTGTTGCTAACTCCTATGGTTGCTAAAAGTACCCTTAGTGGTAACAATGTGTAAAAGCCAAATTAATAAGGCTTTAACAATAATAATTGTTGCCACTAAATAGTTTTAGTAGCAATTTTTCTTATTGCTTAATATCATTTTTAATGATGACTTTGTTGTTGCCACTAAAAGCCTATTGCCACATATATTCCAGCAATGACCTATGATGACATTGGACTTTTTAACCACTAAAAACGATTTTTTATAGTAACTTAAAGGCTATATATAGAAGGTTCTTGGTCCCTCTCTTCATTCATCACTAAGTTTGTGTGACTCTCCTCATCTTGCAAATATTATAGCTTGAGTGAGAAGAGAAAATGTTAAGGTGCTATCTTTCAACACCTTTATTTTAAACTTGTTATAGAGATCAAGTTCTATTTCATGGTTCAAGTATATTTTCTATTTTTGTTTCATATTATATCTTTAATAGATATTAAAGGTATTCTCATTTGTCTCAGTTTAACTGATTTTGTTTAATCATTATGTGAATTTAATTATAATAAAATATCTAAAGCTAAAATATTCATACACTTTAAAGATCCAAGTTCAAAATTCCATATTATAAGGATCAATTAAAAATTAGAAGTGGAAGAGTCAACAAAATATTTAACCTTGTTTAATCTTTCTTTGCGTTTTAAAACATAAAAGGAAGAGACAATCTTTATGGGGAAAAGACGCCATATTCTTTTAGCTTTCATTTCTAAGATTTTAAAGGTAAAATCCATTATGGAAAGAGGAAAACTGGTCAAGATTGATATTTGCCGGTCTAGGTTACTTGGCAAACTAGGACAATTATTCCTGGTTTAGAAGATAAAGCGGATTCTCTACATATCAAACTTCTGATTTCCTTTTATTCTGTTTTCATTTTATTCCAGTTGAGGCATAATCTCTTATTCAGATACCTGAATATTAACCACATGTCAGGTATCAAGACTAACAAAAAGGCATTATATTGTACTTTATTTGCTTCTGTTTTGTGGCATGCTAGCTAGCTCCTTTGCTGATTAGCTGAGTAATGCTTTGCTAGCCAACGGATTAGCAAAAAATGCAGTAAATAAAGAGAGAGAGAGAGAGAGAGAAGGAATGAGAAAAGAAAAATAAAATTGAAGAAATTAAATAAAACAACTGGTTTACATATGCACGAGACTATCTACTACGTGCACTTTCCATTTGCAGAAAGTGAGGTTAAGTGTGAACATGAACCTGATACTTCACTCCAACATCTGATATACTCTGTAATTCTGAGCTTTTTCTTTGTATATATGAAATTGTTAATATTAAAGTCATTTTCTGATAAATGCGTAATCAATGTAAGGTGTTTAGCTCATTTCCATAACCACAATAAATACATGATTACTAGCAAATAACTTAAACACGCTTATATATATATATAGGGGGGAAACCAAAAGAAAAAAATTATGATATATGTATGTATATATACACATACATATAATTAAATAGGGATATTGATTATTCAATAAGAATACTTAAATATATTTAATAATTCATAAGGATGTCAATTACCAGAGTATAATTATTTATTAATAAATAACTGTCTCTAATAACATGCTTATAAAATTCTTATTGTCATTGATTTAAAAATTAAAATAGCATATAATTAGTTAGAGACAGAAAAAAAAAAACGTTACTTTATCCTAATTAAAAAATTATATAAATTTGTTAATGCAGGTGGACTCAATTGGTTAAAGATCCCTCCTTTAACCAGAAATTTTACTTGGTGGCCCATAGAGGTAATTCTCTAAACTGTACCTTATAGAAGAAATGTAATTTTTTATGGTTGAAATTTATATTATTTATCTATCTAGTCTCTAAATCTTAAAATTATACAACTCAATTTTTAAAAATTTTATACTCACAGTATGTTAATCCTTGGAGCATATATGTTTACCTTTTTTTTAATCTTGTTTTTGACTTATGGGAGACCAATGAATAGTGAACAAAAAACTTTCAAAAACTGGCTGAAATATTTTTGAGATTTTAAAAATCAAATAATTAAAACATGTATCCTTTATGGACATAAAAAATTCCTCAAATTTTCATTTAGATATAAGTTTTCCAGCCATTGTTTTTGAAGATTTTGACATATAGAATTGACTGCGAAATAAAATCTCTTTAATAAAGTGATTTAAAATTATTTTACTATTTTTGATAATTGAACTAAATTTCAATATGATTTAATAGAAGACCTAAAATTTCTTTGAAGATGTTTACATTGACAAACACGAACCTAAAAGACAAAGGAATCGGGATGCACATTGAGTGGCTAAAATTCTTTGACCCTTCCACATCGATTGTGGCTGCTTTTGTTTGAAGGTTTCCATGCTCTGTCTGTCTCTGTCTCCTAAACAGCTTCTCAGGTTCCTAGACTTCTTTTGTAGGGCCACCAACACAATCATTTGGCATCCACTGGTCACTAACCCTTTTTTTTAAATTACTTTTATTGAGTAATGCTGCTTATGAAATTCTTTCATCCATTGACAATGACAGAATTTAATCAATTCATAAAAAAATTAAAAGTAATAAAATAAAGATAATTTTTTCTTTTATTCAGAACTCTATATATATATGTATGTATTATGAAAATAAATTAAATTCAACATTGAATTGATAGCAATAGTATATTTTCAGCATCAATATAAGGGTTTATTAATTTGGGATTATTTATGTAATTTATATATAACTTGAACTCTTTTTTAATTACTCATAAAGTCACTTCACTTGAATTTAACATATATACTTTAATTAATTATGTGAACTAAAGCTGATGGCTATATGTTGCATAATTATTATATAAAAAGGATACCTGTATTTAGTTTTAAAAAAACAAAAAAATAGTGTGAAAGGAATAGAAGAGAGCTAAGTTTGGTTGATCCATGTCAATCCGGTCGGTTTGGAATTGCTATGGATTTGTATTTATTTTGAAACTATTTTTTTAAATAAAATTTCATAAAAGCCACTATGAGAAAGATGTAATTGTGATTGACAATATCATTTGATAAGTGATTTTATCAATATTATTATTTTTGATAAATCTCTCACAAGAAATTTTTTCTATTGTCAGATTATATAAAAAGGAATGCATTTAAGAGAGTAGATAAAAAATTAAGATAACAGATAATTATGATAATTAATAACCTTGACTTGAAGTATTTTTATCTTTAGAAAAATATTTATCTGTTTCTACTTTCGTTTCCAAGTAGAAAATCTAATTTGTTTGTTTCCTTCCTAGAACAGAAAAATTACTTCTACTACTAGCAAGAAGCAACTTTTTTTTTTTTTAACTTCTACAAAAGCTTGACCAAACACTTTATTTTTTCAAAATGAATAATTTTTTTTTCAAAACAACATTTATCCTTCTAGAGGCTAAGCCAAAACATACCACTATGTAAGTTGTAACCTTTTTACTAATTACATATAAATTAATTATCTTATGTTAGTTTTATTTATAGCAGAAGCTATCTAGTCTCTTAATAACAACGTAAGGCAATAAGAAAATTACACAACCCATAATCATGAAATCGAAGTATACTAAGCATGTGGTTTTCATATTGCTTGGAGAATGTTCTTAATATGAGAACAAACTGTACATAGGTCATCCAAAATATCAAATGTTAGTAGGTGCTTAGGGCATACATATATACATATCAGATAGACAAAAGGGTCCCTAAGTCATACATAGCTAAATTAGATAAAAGAGCTAATGTGTACAATCCAAAGGCTTTCTGATATTATTTCATAATATTTTGGAACCTAATCATTCAAGTCCGACATTCCTAGCATATTTAGTGCTTCGATAACAAGAGGCATCTACTGTGTCTCCTCCTCAATCAATACAGTGGTCTTCACATTTATGATCACTTGTACCTAGCTGATGCCCAATATATGTATGTAATCCACTCTATCTCTACCACATACTTAGTGATAGGCATCCTAGTTCTTTGAACACATTACCATACCATGTGAGAGTCATAAAATTCTCAGTAAAACAAATAAGTTGAACATAGATAATAGTTTAGTTGTCATGTAAGAAAAAAAATTATTTCTTTTGCCTATTTGAGATTAATTGGTATCATACATACAAAAGAATAAATGGCATGGCAAATCATTAACTAGCACACTTGATGGCAATTAATAATAATCATCACATATCAACAACTATGCATATAATGTATCACTAACATTTCTTATAATCATATATAGCAACATACTAGATTATTAATCGTAAACTCATTTCGCGAAAATATAGCTCTATCCTCCTTAGCAATACGATTAACTTAGGTTAAATCATACATAGGTTCTATGCCCTGTGTCCTATACCACTAAACATGGATATAAGTTTTCAAAAATATTGTATATCCAAGGGTAGATGAGCATTTTCCCTATTCATCACATCTGCACATGAAGATGACCATTAGAGTAGTCATAAATATACATATATATATATATATATATATATATATATAAAACAATTAAAAAATGCTATCTAAATTGTCCTCTAGACTGAATCCACATCAAATGTAAAAGAAATAAGGTTTCTTGGTCCATCTCCGACGAGACATTGATCCATCTCTAAAGCGAGGCTGGTTCATCTCTAAAAAGAAGCTAATATGGAGATCATTCTTAAAGAATCATCTTTCTTGAATAATAATGGCATCTAATAAAATAATATAGTAAAAATGCCTAATACATAATCATGATGTTATGTAATGTTAAACATTTATTTTAAGGAGGGTAACTTATCGATTCATGTAAATTCATCAGAGTATGCATATATATATATATATATAGGCACAAATATCATTACATAGCATACAAGTCATAAAGTACTCATAATATCCATTGGAATCCATTTCTCTTAAAAATATCTTCAAGTGTCTTGATTGATTAATAATCCATAGTCTATGTCTAGTAATCCCAACCATTGGGTATTGTTAAGGTTTTAATCTTTTGTGCATAAGAATACTAATATATAAGGAAACATGGTCATCTATACATAGGCATTATTTAGCATTTAGTCCCCTTTGTATATGAATCATAGTCAATAAGAAAGTAGGGTTATCCATGCATATGTACCATTTATAGTGAATTCATCTATGCATAAGGTCTAATCACGAAGTCCAATATAGAAAATTAATTATGTTAATTTCAGTTTATTGATATTTGATGCATTTCCAAGGAATAAACTAACCACATAGCAATCAATCATAGAAAAAAGAATTGCAAGTTCAAAAGAATTGAATGAAGATGCCTAAACCATCGATCTTAGTTTACATGTACCCTAGGTATTAAATGCAAAATTCTCTTTAAAATTACAAAAATTTCTCAATTTTCTCCATTATAGCAACAAGAATTTTCTTGTGTGGACAAAGGGCATGGTGCCATAGCACGCCTTGCTTGGCATTGTGATGCTAAGCCATCTTCTTCCTCCCATAACTACATCTTTTATCTTTCATCTAAACCATGTTACATGTTTGAGGTTTATGACCTCAACCACCTATTCTGAACATGTTAAAATCATCTTAGGACAGCAAAGCAACCTTTAAAACAAGATTTTAAGGTCTAAATTAAGTTTTGTCATTACACAATTCTAGAGAGAGAAAGTGAAAGTAATAAGGAAAAAAGGCCTTTTATCATTTTTAGCGTCCTAATTTCATCTAAGCACAACAAGAAGTTCATTGTAACAATTGAAAAAAAAAGGGTTTCATTTTTATTTTATTTTATATCCTTCCTTTCTTCTTTTTTCTTTCTTTTCTTTTTACTGTTCCTTCCTCCCTTAGCTTATTTTATCCGTAGCTTCTTCCTCTGTCGTGTTCAACTCCCTTTCCTGTTCGAAGCTCGCGTTCTCCCTCTCCAGTGGAGTTGCCATATTTTTCCTCTTCTACGAAGTTTTTTTAGCGTTATGCTAGTCTCCTTGAGCTCCCTCACCGCTGGTTCGTGGGTTCAGGTCCGCGAGCAACTCAAGAATGCAGCAACCTACGGTGAGCATCCTATTTCTATTATTTCTTTATTTTGAATGCTAGGTCCATTGATTTAAGTTCTTCCCTTCCATTTTTCAGCATATTCTAGCTTAGTGGGATGATAAAGGGAGTTGAAGTTGTTGCCTTACTTGGTTAGCCAAAAATGGAAGGGGAAAATTAGGGATTTTGGAATGAGGCTTCCTAACTATGTTAATCATGCACAAATCTTCAATTTTTACTTCCTTGAAGTAATTTTTGAACTCAAACCATGAAATGGATTTCAGATGGGATGAGCCTAAGTTAAGAAGTAGTAGTATGAGTGGTGGGTGAATTAAGGAATGGAAACTTTAGTTAGGAAGCTATCATTGAATTAAATAGATGCTAAGAATTGTTATTTTAGGTCTACATAATGATTTGACAAGTTTGGTGCTAGTAGGAAGCTCTGTGGACATCGACAACAAAGGAGTTGAACTATTGAGTAAGAGTAAGTGCCTGTTAGCTCTTGATATCACAATGAGTAGATAATGATTGCGATAAATTTATGTGTCTTTCCTATAACTATATATATATATATATATATATATATATATGCAATGGATGGTTCAAAGTTTATCAAACCTCAGTGAAGTGGAATGGAGGTGTAATTTAGGATTTGTGGGAGGCAAATGCTATGTTCTTGTTTGACTTTGTCATATACCCTTCCTTATATAGAGGAGATTCCATGTAGGAACCTAATTATTCTTGATTAACAAATTAGGAAGTGAGATGCGATATGGGAATTTATCAAGAATGCTTACTGGCCGATTATTGACACAATTTAGATTGTGTCATGAATTTGATGGCTTGAATTCTATATTCTTCTAAGAAAAGTGTATATATATACATATTTTTGTAGCAGTACTCCTTAATACTAGTTTATATATATATGCATGACTCTTGATCATTCACTAAATGCATTTTTTTTATATAGCGTTATCATAGTTTATTCAAATCAAATATTAAGCACTCAATTAATTATACATATAATCATCTATGTAGATATTTAATTATCCAATTAGTTTTTTTTTCTTTTTCCTTAAATTATAATACTCTATTTATTTATTGATTGGGTACTCCTTTACTTGCCCATAGGTTTTATGTTCTATGCATTAATAGTCTCTTATTTGATTGCGATGACAGATGAGTATTGCTTATATTGTTCTAGCCTATTGTGTGTGGGTTACTAGCCCCCAATACACTACCTAGTATTTATTGTAAGATTTAGGTGGAGAAGGAGCTACCCATTAGGTGTAGCCACCCGTGAAGGGGTAAGGAGCTGCCAATGAGGTGAAGCCACTCCAAAAGTTTAATTATAACGTGTACTAGTAAGTGGAAAAGGAGCTGCCCATTAGGCATAGCCACCTATGAAGGGTAAGGAGCTGCCAACGAGGCGTAGCTGCTACCAACAATGGTTAATCTTGAAATTTGAATGACCTTTATGCTAAGATTTAACTTTTATAGATGACCCATTTTATGAGTTTTAGTATTAATTAACTTTGCTTAGTTAACCTAGTTGTTTTAACTATTGTAATTATTTATCTACTCACTGAGTGCAACTCACTCTTTTAGATTTTATTTTATTTTTTAGATAGTGCTATTAGATCTAACCTGCCTCCTTCATCCAAGTAGATAGAGGCGTTGTATTGGTGAGCCCGTTTTCAGATCTTGAGGGTGTGAAATTTTGTTGTGATACATTTTTGTTGAGTTGATTGTAATATTCATTGGATTTAGCTTGCTTAACATGAATGGGATCCCCCTCCCCTGATAATTCTTTTGTTCTATAGTTTATTGATTCTGGGGGAGAGTTTGAGGCTCCCTTTATTATTTTTGCTAGATTTATAGCTGTTGTACTATTTGGGAATGTCCAAATTGAAAGAGAAACTCTACCGAAATTTTTGCAACAATTATGAATATCTTTTTATTTGAAATGTTATTGGTTAGGCTTACGAACTTGAGTATTTTTTGCTTTCCGTGCCAATCACCCCCATCCTTTTTGGGTCATAGCATTCATTTAGAGCCGAACCAATAATAAAGTGGTTGGTTGGAAACTCACTCCAAGAGACCCACTAGAGAGAGAAAATGGTTAGAAGAAGAGAAGTATGGTAAAGTGAAGTCATATGATATTCTAAACACTTTCCAATCATTCACTTATGATAAAAACATCATCCAAGGTAAACCACAGCAAGGCAAGAGCTTATTCCAAATTCCACCATTAAAGAGCACTAACTTTCTAAAGAGAGAAACAACAAATAAGAGGGAAAAAGAAGAGAATATAAAAGCTACAATGAGACTTAGTAAGACAAGGGGTGTCTTATTACTTGGTAAATTTCAAGCTTGAATCTTCAGATGCCTTCCTCTTTTCCTCCTTTGACTTCTTCTTCTCTTCTTATTCTTCTGTCTTTCTCTTGTCTTTTTGCCTCTCTACTATCTCTTTCTCTCTCTCTATTTCTCAGTTTTAATGGATAGAATGGAAGGAAAAAATTGGTGAATTTAATTGGCATACGAAGTTGTCTCCAAAATCTGTAGCATATCCCTTCTCCCAATCTCTTAACACATTTTAAGTCTACTGACTTCTTGAGCAAGTCAATCTAACCATGTATTGGTAGATAAAATTTTATCTTAATTTGGTTGTACCAAGTATAAAAATTATTACTAATTATAAAAAGGTATATATATATATATTAAAATATCCAACCTTTTAGGTTCATTATTACTGTAGCTTTAGTTTATTCAAAAAAATTACATTTTAACATAGGCTAAAATTATACTTTAGGCTTACCAAAATTACATTTTTTTCCCATGAAAATTATATTCTTTTGTCCTAAACTTTAACTAATTATATTTTGACCACCAAAATTTTATCAAAAACTATTGTTTTCCAAATTTTTTTTCTATATTTTTAGAGTATTTTTGTCTTGGAAGTTTTTGGAAAATAACTTTCCAAGTATTTATTTCATAATTTCTTATAATTTTGTAATTACTAATAATTTCAAATAATCCTTGAAAATTATTGAAAATTCACATTAAATTCCAAAAATTTTCAAAAAAATTTCTTTATATTTTATAAATATAACATTCACTATATCTCTGTTATTTGGCTATACATTAGTGCCTAATTATTTCCTTAATATTATCTTATTTACTTTAAATTACTTAAATATTAGTAAATAAATCCTAGGTGGGAAAAGCAAATTACATTAGTGTCTTTACTTTAACAATTACTATGGTTACTAGATATATATATGATAGTAACCATTATAGGTGTCTTACAGGCCTTATATATCCTTATGTGCTCATAGTGACCTAATTTACCTCTATCAGGGCTTATATATCTATGGTTACAAAGTCTCAAGTCCCATTAAGCCACATATAATGTTTTAAGGTAACAAGTTACTATGAATAGTGCAATTTGGCTATGCCAACTTGATTAAAGTTATGACTAGCTTACATTTTTTGCTTATATAAATAAAGCCCCCTACCACATTACCAGGACCTACTTGAGAGTTCATAGCAATGCTTTCATTGCTTGCTCCAAGCCTAGCATTCTTATTATAAAATCTTCATCTTATAGCAATACAACTTCCTTTCTTTTTCAAGCCACTTTCTCCTTATATATAGCCATTCCTAATCCTCATCTTTCCTTTTTATTTCCATACTAAATCAAGAGAAATAATCAATGTTTTTAGGTAGTAATTGCTATGGTTGATTTACAGAAAGAATACTATACTTTTTCAATGTCATGTCAAGAAAACATAACCAACATTTAAGGAGATAACAGAATGTGAAAGAATATAAGGACGGACCAAGGTTATTGGTTTTAAGGGCAACCATTCCCCTATAAAAAAATTACATGTATATATCTATGTATATAATATTATTGCCTCTATTAATTTTTTGAAGCCTCTAATACATGCTTTTGAAATATAACTGTATCTTACTTTGATCATAAAAGTATATGTTATAAAACAACTAAAATACGTTAAACTAAAATATATTAAAATAGAAAAGCCAAATTAAATGAGAGCATCTTGCAGAAGTTTTTCCCTTTTTTTATCATAAGACTTCTACTTTATATTCATATGACACTATGACAATAAGGCTAGGGCAACTTTGCTTTACACTTTGCAACACAAGCTTCTTTTCTAACATAAGCTTTCTCTTCCTAGTTAACATCCCCACTTTCCATTGGTTGGTTTAGTTTAGTGTCCCAACCACTATAAGTCAAGGTATTTCACTATTTATATTCTCTTTTTCTCTTTTTTATTTTGTTTCTCTAAAAAAAGGGTAAGGCTTAACTATTTAAAAAAAAAAAACCTAAAACTAAAAATAGAATAAAGATTCTAAGAACAAGGCATATGCATATGGCATACTTTTTTTTTTGTTTTTTTGTTTTGTTTTCCAGCTTGCCCTATTAAATTAATTGACTTGGTTATTTATTAATTAATTAATTTATGGTTGCTTATTTATTTATTTATTATGGTTATCCCATTAAACTAAACAAGTATTGTTGCTTATTTTTAGGTTTTGTAAATGATATTTTTATTGAACAATTGAAATATGACAACACAAAAAATGTCTTTTTTCCTTCTTCAAGAAGAAAGATGACAGTGATTCTTAACTTACTACGCCTTCACCTTTAAATGTTGTCCCCTCCCTAACTATAGATGATCCTCTAGAAAATTCTTAATCTTTAAATGTTGTCCCTTCCTCGAAATGTAAAAGAATTCAACCTGAAGAAATGGATGCTATCAAGACAGAGTATGATCTTAGGTTACGTCCATAAATATGGTAATTTTCTTTCTATCAATAAGGATGAGATGTGACATGTTCATCTCAAAGGTGGTCCATATCAACCTAAAAATATAGAGTACTCTTTTTTGGAAGAAGGGAACAACTGTCACTGATCTCAAGCTTTTGAGTTTAATGCAAATTCATGATGGTATATACTATTTGCTAAGAATGAATTTGGTAGTTTGGATGCATTTGCAGTTCAAGGCTTTAACAAATGGAAGAAAGTCAATAATGGGATGAACTGTCCTTTATCATGGGAAAAATATCCTAATTCATCACATGGAAATGTTATAAAGTGCTATGAGAATCTCAAAAAGTAATCTCAACACTTTCATAAATTGTTTCAAAAACAAGTGTTAAAGGAATTAGAAAACAACTGACTATGACTCAGGACTATAATTGGTAGTGTTCATTAGATAGCCTTTCAAGCATGTTTTTTAAGAAGGAATGATGATAGTCTTGATTTAAAGAATAAGAGCAATTTTATTAAGCTAATAAAGCTTTTAGCTACTTACAATGAAAAGTTCCTAGTCTTGTGTTGGAAAATGCTCCACAGAATGCCATATATACATCACCTCAAATTCAAAAAGAGTTTTTACAAATTATTGCAAGTAAAATGAGAAATTCCATTAAGGAAGAAATTTAGTGATACCAAATTTTGTATTATTGTTGATGAAACTTAGGATGAGGTAATGAAAGAGTAAATGGCTATCATTTAGAGATTTGTTAATCAAAATGGCTTCATTAAAATGTGTGTGTGTGTGTGTGTGTGTGTGTGTTTTTTTTTTTCATGTTGTACATGTCAAATATACTATGGCCTCAACTTTTACAAAGGAGGTATGTCCTGTCCTTTCTTGTTATGATCTTCATGTTGAAAATATTTGAGATTAAGGTTATAATGATACAAGTAATATGTATAGTGAATGTTAAGGGCCTGCATAAGCCAAGCTAGATTGGATTTCATCCTAACTTAAAGCCCAACCTAATTTAAAGTTGGGTAAGTTTTCAGCCCACGACCTAGCCTGGCTATAGCCAATTAGGCCTATTATTATCTCTTATTTTTAACAAAAAAAATTTAAAGTTTTGAAAGCTTATATTTTTATATCCAGTTGACCATTTTGGACATATGATCACTTGTTTTGATTTTTTTTTTTTTTGAGATCTACTTAATTGAAATGACAAAACGTGGGTTTGGAGTAGGAAATAAGAAGAAATGCATATTACAAAGACTAAAACTTTAAAATGCGATAATTTAAAGCCTTTTGGTTTGATTGAGATTTTTTTTTTTATATTTTGTGTTTTTTTTTTTGTGGAACAAATGTAATTGAACCTACCCCTGATTATATTATCCAAAAAAGAAGGTTATTTACCATCTTGAATTTGAGTTTTTTGCTTTCAAATAAAACAAATGCATGCTTTTTATCTTTTTTTTTGTCTAAATGTGATAATCATACTCATGAGAATTTTGGGATGGGCTTTAACTCTCTTGGCTATTTACAATTTGTAAAATTTGTTTAAATTTTTTTTTGCTAAAATTATATAATAGCCTTTAAAATAAGATTTTCTTTCATTTAGGTTCCTATATTTTTTTAATATTTTATATTTCATACCACGGCAGGCCAGGTTTAATTGGTTGGGACACCTGGCTTAGCAGTCAGCCTAGCCCGTCCATGCTTTTTTTTTTTTAAGCTTATCCTAACATGGCCAAGTAGCACTAGGCTACTTGGGTGGCTGAGCCAACTATGCACCTTTAGTAAATGTAATGGACTACAATCTCTTTTTCACTAAGAGCATCCTTATGCTGATTATGTTGATTATATGGCTTATGGACTTCATTTAGCTTTGGTTACAACATCTAGATAGGTTAAACATGTTCATCAATATTTTACTATTTTGAAATCAATTATAAATGGTGTTGTTTAGTTCTTTTAAATGAAATGATGAGCTATAAGATGTCTAAGCAATGCAAATTAAAATATTGATTTCTAATAATGAAATTAAGACTAGAAAAAGAGCAAATTAGATTGGCACCTTATAAAAAGTTAAAGATACTTAATGGGATTCTCGTTTTCAATCTTTATGTAGTTTGTTAAGAATGTATGTAGCAAGCTTTGTTATCAACTTTATCTCTAAAGGAGAAGCAAATTATTCTCAAAGAGGTGATACAAAAGTAGCTTACTTAGCATTTGCATCATTTGGGCTTGTTTTCACTTCATGAAAAACAATTACGAAGATAATTGATACTTTATTTCAAGCTTTGCAGCAATAGTCTCAAGTTATTGCAAATTCTATGCATTTAGTATCAATTACAAAGTCCTTCATCCAAAAGTTTAGGAATAATGGATGGGAGCCATTACTTAAGTGTATAATCTTTTTGTGTCAGCAATGACATTGATGTTTTTATTTTGAATACTAGATATTCAAGAGCTTAAGGTAAGCCTTGCCATTAAAATGTTGACAGTTTTATTATTATAGAGCACAATTTCAAATATTACATAGGGTTATAATACATCAACTTTTAGTTACAAGAGCTAAACAGTAGATTTAGTGATCAAACTATAGAATTACTCCTTCTTAACTTTACTTTATATCCTAAGGATGCTTTCAAATCCTTCAAGATTGATGATGTAAGCAATTTGGGTGAAAAGGTACTATCTAAAATATTTTACTGAGCGAGAAAAAATTCATTTGAGGATTTAACTACAACATTATGAGCTTAATGTACTGAAACAATCTAAACTTTAGAATCTTATGACTCTTTTCTGAGTTATGTAGAGCATTATTTATTTTAGAAAAAAAAATTACCATTTAATTGATAGGATAATCAGTCTTGTTTTAACACCCCCAATTTCTATTGCATCTACATAACAAGCATTTTTAGTAATGGAACTTGTAATAAGACGACTTTGAAACAAAATGAAAAATAACTTTCTTGCAGGTAATTTGGCTGTGTATATTAAAAAGAAAATTACAAAGAGTTTCACCATAAAAGAGATTGTAGATAAATTCTATTCAATCAAGAATAGGAGAGTATTATCTTAATGGCTAATATATATTGCATCATTTCAAGTATGTGCTTTTCTTGTATTTAAGCAATTATATTTATTTTGGTATTATTATGCTTCTCTTTTTTTTTTCCCATTATCATGTGTCTTTAGTTTTTTTATTTTACTAAACTTTATTATTATGTCAACTCAATACATACCTAAAGTTGCATTTTTTTAGTAAATTTTAGTATTAATGTTAAATACATATTTTTGCCCTTATATATATTTTTTGGTTTCATCCTTACACATGCATACATAAATTACTTTTGATCTCTTAACTTTATTTCAAGTTTAATTTTTTTTCTTGAACTTTATTGTGTTTCAATTTAATCCCTAAAATTTATCTTAGATTTTATTTTTATCTATTAACTTTATTTAGTTACAATTTGGTCCCTTAAGTTTATATCATATTACAGTTTCATTTCTTAAATTTAAGTTCTTTTAATTTGATCCTTTAACTTATAAAAACTACTTAAATATTTCTTTCTCTTTAATACTACCAAGTTATATAATAGAAAATTTTTATGTGAGTATTTAGTAGTTGATAAAATATTATTAGAGTTAAATCACCAACAAATCACACAAAACTTTTGTTTTGCATTGTAATTTGATGGTATTAGAGGAAAGAAAATATTTGAATAGTTATAAAAGTTAAAAATAAAATTAAAAGAAAACAAAATTAACAAATGAAAATTAAACATCAAATAAAATGAAGGGATTAAAAGTATAGTTATACATATATATACATATTAAAAAGTATGATTTTAATTAATGGAATAAAATTATCCAAAGAATGAGGAAAAATAAATATATAAAAAGGAGCAAGAATGAGAAAAAATAAATAAATAAAAAGGAGCCGACAAACAGGCTGTAAAACCTAATATACCTGATTGGCAACGTGGATATGATTTGTGATTTGTGAGTAGGACAAAGAAAGCCATACTGGTCCAGCCACAAGCTGCCCCCTTGGCTTTTTATTCAACAATGATATGCTCCCACGGAAGTAGGTTTCCTTTTTAAATTTCTCTTCTTGATTATTGGTCTTGTATATAAAAAGATGCAATGGACGGAAACAAATTTTTAAAGAGATAAATGAAATATATAAATATATTCTTATTTTACTAAAGGTATATCTGTTAACATATTTAATAGCCATTATTTAAGAATTAGGATATATGTCTCATATAATTGTATAGGACATAATTGTTACATTTGTGAGTTTAAATAAACCTATAAAATAAAAATAAACTCGTGATGTATACACATATAGTAAGTTTATAAAAATTTATATTTATTAATAATTACATATAAAATATAATATATAAAAAATTTATTTAAATACAATTCAAATTATATTTATTTTTTTAAAAAAATTATTTATATTTCTCAATATAAAAATTTTAATCAAGATCATATATAAGTATTATTTTTGTATTTTTTTTATTGAATTATATTGGATTTAAAAATTTTTATTTTTTTAAATTCAATTTGATTCAGTTATATGATAACTTGTCAAATTCAATATAAAAAATACTGAGTTAACCGAATTTATTTGAATTAAAATAAATTTGTATTAAATTTGAATTTACAAGCAAATTGACATAATTTTTTTAAATAACAATTTAAATTCGTTAAATTCAAAGAGTCAACTCGCAAGTTTAACAATAATGATAGGACATATGTTAATTACATGACTTTATATCTAATGTAAATTAAATTAAAAAAAGGAAACTAAAAAGTTTTTTAAAAAGAGAATAAAAAAAATTAAGAAAAAGATGAAATCTACAAATAGTTTAAGAATAATATTTTATGATATAATTTGTTATATATATATATATATATATATATATATATGTGTGTGTGATTTTTCTTTAAAAATTCAAAGTAGGTCCCAAATGAGGCAGCAAAAACTGACATGTCCACTTCAGCTAGAAACCAATAGTAATAATAATAATGGTAGGCTAAACGAGCTTTTATACACCCAAAGTCATCGCCCATCAATTCCCAATAAATTTTCGTTTTTGATTCTTCTCTCTCTGCATAGATAAAGACTTTGTCAGATAGAGACTCTCAATAAATAAATAAATAATATTTTGGTGGGGAGTCACTTTCAGCTCGAAGAAGACGTAACGGTATCGGGCATGTACTTCCATAGTTTTTAGCATCATGATGTCGCTTTTGACTCGGACCAAATAAAACTAACAAAAAATTATAATTAAAATTTAAAATTAAAGATATTTATATTAAAAAATTTTAAATCAGAATTTAAAGAATAAAAAATTATAATTTAAGACTAAATTAAATTTTTTAATCTTAAGATCTTTTAGAATAATTTTTAAATTTAAAATTATTTGAAAAGACATGGGATACAAAATTTTAACTTGGAATTCTTAATTGTAACTTTTCTTAAAATTTAATTTGTCCATTCTTATCTGTTATGCTTTTCACACACATTCTTGCAACTAGGGATCGCTGTGTGGTAGGTATGAGATATGAACATTGGTGTGATCTATGCGATGGAAAAAATAGATTGTCGATATATATAGTAAACGTGATGTGCGGGTGGAGTCAAGTGGGCAACTTGTATGGCGTCTAGCTCTAATTTGTGAGAGTGGCATTGGCTGATTACAAAGTGATAGTGATCTAATAAGATCAATTAATATAACTTCATGTCTGCTTTATAGGTGCTCATTTCCCATCAAGATCACCATGGCTTACTCAAACTATTAGGTTATTTCTTATTAGTTTATTGTCATTCAAAGCTTTGGATTGGCTTAGTTGGATTAAACAAATACTTTAAGTTAGTTCAATTCAAATGTGAATGGTCATAATATAATATGTGAATTGAGATTCAATAAATTTTTGGACTCCATTTAAGCACTATAGATTTACACTTGATAATTGTTGCCTTTTGTACTCCACTCTACTTATCAGTTTTCGCAATTTTTCATAAAAGCCACTTTTAATTGCACTTTGTGTGTTTTTAATTGGGAGTTCATCCAAAACCCTTACGAAAGAGTATTTGTTTTCTGTGTGTGTGTGTGTTTTTTTCAGATACGTGAATTCTTCGATCTTTCTCCTTTTGAGATAAGGATTAGATAATCAATCCCCAATTAATTTTTTTTTAATTTTAGATTAATTATTATATGATTAATTATATCAATCAATACTAATTGATTGATTGATTAGGATGGATCACAAATATTATGTCCAACATACATCATGGCAGTTCATAATCAAATAAAGATTAATTCAGATATCATAAAATTCTTACATACATTTAATATATCGATTAATTAAGTGAAACAATTAATATAAAGTTATTAAAATTAGTATTTTAAATGATAAAGTGTATCAATACGCAATTTTAATGAATTGCTTGTTATACCATTTGGCTTTCTAGGAATTTCTCCTCAAATATATGATTGATAATATAAAATTGAGTGAAGTTGTTAGGTCCAACTTTACTCAATCCAAAGTATTAAATTTACACGAAAGATCTGCTAACTCACAGTAACTGTATTTTTAAAGATTATAGTGCACTTTATTATTGTTATTATATATATATATATATATATATATATTATTTTTCACTCCTAAGACTTTCTAGGTATCAAAAACAAATATATATGATAAAAATTTTTTAATAATTTTTGTTTGAAATAGTACTAATATTAATGAGTGAACTAATCAAATTATTTTGCACAGGATCTAATCATCAGCGCGCCGATTTGACCATCAGAAAGAACTAACCAAATTAATACTGATTCATGAGAACCAAATTGATACGCAAATATACGAATTTAATAAAAATATAGTTCCCGCAATCTAATTTTGTATCCAATTGTTCATCTTACTATACAAATCTCTATAGTCTTAAGTGCCTCTATTGTTAAGCCGATCTTTCAAATTTTAGAAGATTAGCAATCCAATAAATCATACCTTTTTGTTTTCATCATTAAGGAGAGTTTGGAGGTTTCTGGTTCTATTATCTCCACACCCTCTCAATCGTAGTCATCTTTAAGTTGAAGCCCAAAAGATCTATTCAGCCCAATTTGCACCTTCTAGTTTGGTCAAGAATGGGAACAGTATCTCATAATTTGGGCCAACAACCCAAAATAAAACATGTATTGGCCCAAAATTTCCAAAATGAAGAATGTAGTAGTCAAAGTACAGAACAACATCATATCTCTGTCCAGAAAGCAAACGGCTAATCGGGTTATATTAAAATAAGTAAGAAAAAATAAATAGGAGATCCAATTTAAATTCATATTTATCAGATCCAATTTTTCACAAGAGTGTTTTGGGAATAAAATCATGAAACTCATGCAAAGAGACCCCACCCCTATTTTCATAGCTAAGATACTAACTCAACTCCAAAAATTCTAGTTGCTTTGACTTCCTATTATTGCCTTCTTAACTCATTTCACAAAAGATGTATACGCAGTCAAATTCAAAAAAGTAAAAAAAAAAAAAAAAAAGAGGAGGGGGGGGGGGGCAATAGACCAAACAGGGGCTAGAGTAGCACAAGTCATGTAAAAGGGATTCAGATTCCACATTAATCCCTTTTGTTTAAAGCCTCAATAGTAGGTAAAATGTCATTGCAGGCTTTCCACATGAAATTCTTATATTTATTTGGAAGCTTCAGATTCCCTTTTTTTTTGCACAGGACAGGCCATTTCCAAAGTTAAAGAGTCAAAAATATTAGTCCACTTCTTCTCCATCATCTTCTTGTAACAGACCTCAGTAAAAATTCCACTGAGGCTACTAGCCCAATTTCAAGGATCACACACGTTCCTACTGACTTAAAGGGACACCCAAAATAATATTTCTTTCTTTTGGGATGAAAACCAGAAAAAAAAAAAGGAAGCTCAACATTTCATTCTTTTCTCCCACTTTGAAAATTTTTAAATCATATACCTAATAGGTCATGACATGGAATTAAGGGTGGACTAGTACAGGATTGTCGACTATAGGAAGCCATGGACCATTCCAAATTCAAATGCAAGTTCCATCCCTCATATATAATAGAAAATCACATTTTAAAGCATTACAATCGGTTCAGATTTGCATAAAAGGAGATGTTGTGCCTTCTAAATAGAATGTTTAAGATGTTTTCAAAACTATAATTTTTTTAAAAAAAGTTCTGTCAGGTTTTTAGTAATAGTTAGCGGCTTTACTTGCTACACAGCATGCCATGCTGTGCAGCAAGTGATCCATTTTCACATTACAACCTACTCCACCAAGTATGAGATGGCAATTTCCTCGATTGAGCGGACAAAAAATTATCTTGAGGGAAATATCTCACTTTCAAAATGCGAAAGAAAAGAGGGTTTTGTTGTTGAAATATTTGCCAACTTTGTTTAGTCAAGAGAGCTCAATAAACAATGCAAGATCGAAGAACTCAATACCTCCCATTACTTTTGGCAATTTAGCCATTAAACTAGTGAGATCTTTCCACAAAGATTTAGGTACCGGAAAACAATTCATGGAATGGTTAGTAATTGATTGAGCAATAGCTCTTATAAGGACCTTCTTACCTGGCTTTATGAGCAACTCGTATTTTCTTCTTCTCTTCTGGAAGTGTGCTGTTTAAAGGGGAGAAGATTTGTTCCAACATGCTGTGCTGCTCCAAGAAAAGCTACAGAGAACCGACTTGCTTTATGAGAAGTTTCCTTTCCACCTTTAAACATTTTTCCGCATTCTATCCTCGAGAGTCTTGGGTTTTGAGCTCTTGTTTCTACTTACTATCATAGGAAGATCAAGATGTGGGACGTTGCAGAAACATGCAGGATGTGAGACGTGAGTTATGTGACAGTTCATGAAGCAATCTACAATTGCATGACAGAACCCACGTTTGCACATCTGAACATGACTTGCAACTTATCCATTATGATCCGAAAATTAAGGCTCAGTGAGGTGACTTCCCACGTCTCAGAACGTGGCATTTTCTTCGGCAAATGATGAAATTGCCGTTGAAAGAGTTTGCCTATAAATATAGGGTCCCTGAGCTCGATTTTACATTGCAAAACACCATCATTTAGTATAACAAGAGCTTAGAAGCATCCCTGGGATTTTAATGTGTCAGAACGGTCATCAGAAAATAGAGGAAGAAGCAATGGCTGGAGGTAACATTTCGATTCATTTCTATCGCTTTGGATATTATAAATGTGTTTCTATATATCCATGAAGTATTTCAGTTGGTATCAGAGCTAGAATATACCTCTGTCTTGCTACGTTTTGAACTCAAAAAACGTTAAATTTTTGGTGAATTTGAGTTCATTTATAAAGCCATTTTTTCATCATTTTGATATAAAAAATGGAATCTATACGAAATTCTGATGAAAATGGACTCGTGGATCATCCAAAACGGAGCTCGGAAACTCAAGAAATGACCGGGTTTTCATTTGGGTCCGAAACGGGTTGAAACCGGGTCGGGTCGACCCAGTTGGAGGTCAGGGACGACCTAAACGACAAGTCGTTTTGAGCCTTCAATAAACGACATGTCTAGGATTCGAACCCCTGACCCTCCACATAAGCTATACAAGTCTTTGCCACTGAAGCAATGTCTTATTGTTGCTTTATGGAAGCAACATTTAATATATATATATACATTTTTAATTTTGTGGCATTTTCATTTATTTCCCTTCTATGATTTTTATATATATATTTATATATATTATCTTTGATATTAAATATATATATATATATAAATAAATAAATAAATTTTTTTTTGAACAAAATATTTTCGGCCAATATTTAATTAAAAATTCAAAGTAATTTGTTTTATTGGCCATTTATTTTGTTTAAAATTATGAAGTACATTTTAATTTTGTCCAAATTTTGGCAAAAATATTATGGATAAAATTAAATTAATTTTGACAATATTTAGTTATTTATTTGTCAAAATAATTGTGAAATTAATTTTATGCCTTTAAAATTTGCCTAAATCTTGAAATTTTAATTAATTTTAGGTAATTTTGGCATATTTAATTATAATAATTAATTTATGGTGTCATTTAATTTATGCCTAAATTTTAAAAATAATTAATTTTTATTTTTAGGCAATATTTATGGCACATTTAGATTAATTTAAAGAGAGAATATTAATTAAATTAATTAGTCATATTTTGTTGATTAATTGATTAATTATTGAAATTCTCATTGTGTATGCTTGTTTATGCATTATGTTAAATTATATTCAAGCATGTAATTTCATTTAGATGTCATGTGAATTGTGTATTTTTAATTTAATTAAAGTTTAGCCACAGCACCTTTAATTATTTTAAAATTATACATTAAGTGTTATAATCACATAAAGTAAAATGATATCAAATTGTAATTAATTATATTTAATATGATAATTATTATCCTATAGGAATATTATCATATTTCATATGATTAATTAGGATGGAATAGTAAGTTTTTCTTTTCTTGATTTACCCGCAGGAATTAAGAAAAGAATATAATTTACTAGTTTTATTATTAGTATATGAGTCTAATTAAATTTTATTTAACCCACAGGTAATTTTATTTGTTACTAGGCTCATAATTTGAATTGATATGCATTGCATTGACATGACATATCATTTAAGAATATTTATTTGTCTCAAATTATTAACATAGCATGTAAATTGTGCAGCTTTTCAACCTTTAAATATTTCTGATTTTCAAGTTCCTGAATTAACTGGAGATAACTATAATATTTGGAAGGAGAAAATACTTCTCCAATTAGGGTGGATGGACGTTGATGATGCAATCAGAAAAGATGAACCTCCTAAACCCACGAATATTAGTAGTACATCAGAAGTAAATGTTTATGAATGTTGGGAGCGATCCAATCGTCTAAGTATGATGTACATTAAGACTAAAATATCAGCTAGTACTTGTGGGTCTATTAGAGAGCATCAAAACGTTCAAAGTTTGCTTAAGGCTATTGATGAACAATTTGAATCTTCGGATAAGGCCTTAGCAAGCACCTTAATGACAAAGTTATCATCCATGAAACTTACTAGCATAAGAGGTGTACGAGAACACATCATGAAAATGAGGGATATAGCAGCTCAATTGAAAACACCTGAGGTTGAGATGTCAGATTCTTTTCTTGTGCACTACATCCTGAATTCTCTGCCACAACAATATGGGCCTTTCAAAATCTCATACAACACTCATAAAGAGAAGTGGTCAATCAATGAACTTCTAACCATGTGTGTACAAGAAGAAGGAAGGCTCATAGCAGAGATGGGTGAAAGTGTACATACAGTGACACAAGGAAGGAAAAAAAGAAAGGCTAAGACAAAAGGGAAGGGCAAGGTTCCCATCCCTGAGGACATTAAGAAAGAGTCCAAGTGTTTCTTTTGTAAAAAGAAAGGACACATAAAGACGGACTGTGTCAAATTCAAAGCTTGGCTTCAAAAGAAAGATAACTCAATCTCATATTTTTGTTATGAATCTAATATGGTAGACGCTGGTAGTAACACATGGTGGATTGATTCTGACTCAACAATTCACATCTCTAATACCTTGCAGGGCTTTCTAAGCCAAAGGAAGCCGGTGGGCAATGAGCAATACATCTATTCAGGAAATAAGATGGGCTCAACTGTTGAAACTATAGGAACATGCAAATTAGTTCTTAATTCTGGTTTTATTTTGAATTTGGAGAAAACATTTTATGTACCAAGTTTCTCTAGGAACTTGATTTCAGTTTCCAAACTTGTACCATTGGGATATTGTTTTGAATTTTCAAGTAATGAATTTAAATTATTTTATAAATCTAATTTTATTGGCAATGGTACACTTTGTGATGGTCTATTCCAAATTCAATTACGAAATAGTAACCTTTATGACTCAATGCATGTTTCTAATAGTATAGGTATTAAGAGAAATGTTACTAATAAGGATTCCTCTATGTTATGGCATCGTAGGCTTGGTCATATCTCAATAGAGAGAGTAAAAAGATTAGTAAAAGATGGAGTACTCAATACTCTTGACTTTACTAATTTCAACACTTGTATAGACTGCATTAAGGGAAAGCAGACTAATAAGACTAAGAAAAGTGCTAAGAGAAGTTCTAGCATATTAGAAATTATACATACGGATATTTGTAGTCCAGATTTGGACTCTAGTAGTCAGAAATACTTTATCACCTTTATTGATGATTACTCACGATACATGTATCTCTATCTGCTCAATAATAAGAATGAAGACTGGATGCCTTTAAGATATTTAAGGCAGAAGTAGAGAAACAATGTGGTAAACAAATTAAAATAGTGAGATCTGATAGAGGTGGTGAATATTATGGTAGATACACTGAAGATGGACAAGCACCAGGTCCATTTGCTAGGTTTCTTCAAGAGCATGGAATTGTTGCCCAATACACCATGCCTGGGTCACCTGACCAGAATGGTGTAGCTGAAAAGAGAAACCGAACATTGTTGGACATGGTGAGGAGCATGTTGATTAGCTCTAAACTTCCTAAATTCTTGTGGACTGAAGCCCTTAAAACAGCAGTGTATATTCTTAATCGAGTTCCTACCAAGACTATTGAAAAGACACCATTTGAGTTATTCAAGGGTTGGAAACCAAGTTTAAGACATATGCGCATTTGGGGATGCCCATATGAGGTTAGGGTTTACAATCCACAAGAGAAGAAGTTGGACTCTAGGACTATAAGTGGCTACTTTATTGGGTATGCTGAAAAGTCTAAGGGTTATAGATTTTATTATTCATCTCACAGTACTAGGATTATGGAATCAAGGAATGCAAAATTTCTTGAGAATGACTTGATCAGTGGGAGTGATCAAACTCAAAACTTAAGTTCTGAAAATGATCAGTCTAATGTTCAAATTCCTACATCAAGTGATAGATTGATTATAATTCATGCCCCTCAAGTCCAAACAGGCATTGAACAACTAATCATTCAGGATCCACAACCTGTTAACATTGACCAAGTTGATCCAGTTAATGAACAGCCTTTAAGGACTGTTGAACAAATAGTTGAACAACATGTTCCCCAAGAGAATGTTGAGTCAACATTAAGAAGATCAACTAGGATGAGGAAGTCAGCAATTTCTAATGATTATATTGTGTATCTACAAGAATCTGATTACAATATAGGAGCTAAGAATGACCCTGAAACGTTTTCACAAGCCATCAGTTGCAGAGAATCAAAACTGTGGCACAATGCCATGAAGGAAGAGATGGATTCTATGGCGTCTAATGGGGTCTGGGATCTCGTTAAGTTGCCTAATGGCTCTAAGGCTATTGGATGCAAATGGGTCTATAAAACGAAAAGAGACTCATCAGGCAACATCGAGAGATATAAAGCACGACTCGTGGCCAAGGGATTCACTCAAAGGGAAGGAATTGATTACACGGAGACCTTTTCTCCTGTATCTAAGAAAGATTCCCTCCGCATAATAATAGCATTAGTTGCTCATTTTGACTTAGAGTTGCATCAAATGGATGTGAAGACAGCATTCCTCAATGGGGAACTAGATGAAGAGGTATATATGAAACAACCTGAAGGATTCCTCTCTAGTGCCGGTGAACATTTGGTGTGCAAGTTAAAGAAATCCATATATGGATTGAAACAGGCCTCCCGCCAGTGGTACTTAAAATTTCATAATGTTATCTCCTCATATGGATTTGTGAAAAATGTCATGGACCAATGTATATACCAGAAGGTCAGTGGGAGTAAAATCTGTTTCCTTGTATTGTATGTGGATGACATATTGCTTGCAACCAATGATAAGGGGTTGTTATATGAGGTGAAACAATTTCTCTTTAAGAATTTTGATATGAACGATATGGGTGAGGCATCTTATGTCATTGGCATTAAGATCCATCGAGATAGAACTCAATGTATTTTAGGTCTATCACAAGAAACTTATATCAATAAGGTCTTGGAGAGATTTCGGATGAAAGATTGTTCACCAAGTGTAGCACCTATTGTGAAGGGTGACAAGTTCAATTTGAACCAGTACCCAAAGAATGATTTAGAAAAGGAACAGATGCATAACATTCCATATGCTTCTCCTGTTGGAAGCCTTATGTATGCTCAGGTTTACACAAGACCTGACATTGCATTTGTAGTTGGAATGTTAGACAAATATCAGAGTAATCTAGGTATAGATCATTGGAGAGCTGCAAAGAAAGTAATGAAGTATCTTAAAGGTACTAAGAATTACATGCTGATGTATAGACGGACTAAAAACCTTGAGGTAGTTGGCTACTCAGATTCGGATTTCGCTGGATGCGTTGATTCACGGAAATCAACATCAGGCTACATTTTCATGCTAGCCAGCGGAGCCGTATCTTGGAGAAGCGCGAAGTAGACTTTGACTGCTACTTCTACTATGGAGGCAGAGTTTGTTTCTTGTTTTGAGGCAACTTCACATGGTGTTTGGCTTAAAGGCTTTATATCAGGGCTTAGAATTGTCGACACTATCCCTAGGCCATTAAAAATATATTGTGACAACTCAACTGCTGTCTTTCTGGCTAAGAACAACAAAAGTGGAAGTTGAAGTAAACATATCGACATTAAGTACTTAGCCATTCGTGAACGTGTCAAGGAAAATAAAATTATTGTTGAACACATTAGCACTGAGTTGATGATTGCTGATCCTTTAACAAAAGGCATGCCACCAGTAATGTTTAGGGATCATGTATCTAGAATGGGACTTAGTTCCACTTTGTGTTATTGATGTATATACTATATATATATATATATATATATCATTTGTAATAAAGCCTTTATTCATTTTAAGTTGTTTTCTCATTTATGCGTATACATTAAGTTTGAGGATAACAACATTAAGAGGACCCAGAATAAGCATATGGCTTATTCATAAAGTTAAGGAAATAAAATGTATTGTGATACATGGAAGGTATTACTCACTTATAGAGGAACTACCGCTATGATTCATGCATTTGTGTTTTTTGTTAAATATTTGAATCTTAAGGAGCCATTATGTATAATGATTTTCGAACCAAGTGGGAGAATGTGGGACGTTGCAGACACATGCAGGACGTGAGACGTGAGTTATGCGACAGTTCATGGAGCAATCTACAATTGCATGACAGAACCCACGTTTGCACATCTGAACGTGACTTGCAACTTCTCCATTATGGTCCGAAAATTAAGGCTTCGTAGGGTGACTTCCCACGTCTCAGAACGTGGCATTTTCTTCGACAAATGATGGAATTGCCGTTGAAAGAGTTTGCCTATAAATACAGGGTCCCTGAGCTCGGTTTTACATTACAAAACACCATTATTTAGTATAACAAAAGCTTAGAAGCATCCCTGGAATTTTAATGTGTTAGAACGGTCATCAGAAAACAGAGGAAGAAGCAATGGCTGGAGGTAACATTTCGATTCATTTCTATCGCTTTGGATATTATAAATGTATTTCTATATATCCATGAAGTATTTCACAAGATACTTCTCGTCAAATGCTATGGTCTTAATGTACAAGAACTCCATAGTCTCCTTTTTGAGTTTGAGAGAAATTCAGGCTAAAGAATTATGGGTGACTTCTCTTAATTGATTTTTTTCCTTGAATCAGCTTCGTACTCCTATGAAATCCCCTTAGATTGGACACTATTCCCGTGATCTGCTTACAGAAAAAATTAATTTAACATCTGCACAAAACAAATGAGAAACACCAGGAGTCACCCTGCGAACCTTCTTTGGATTTCACCCTCACTCTTCCTTTGGGAAATAAAAGAACTAAATCCTGTAGCACAATTAAAAAAACACATAGGGAGAAAGGATCACTTTGCCTTGATCCCGGCTCTGGAATTTTTTTTTATTTGATAGGAAAAAAAAAACACACACACACACACACACACTGTGTGTACCTATTCAAGAGAATAATTCAAAAATATAGATGTGACAATCATAGCTGAAACTTAAATAGTAAACATTGTTCAACAAAATAATCATTTAGTCTTAATTAGTGTTTCTCCTATTTTTTAAAAACTACAAGAACTGATTAGTAAATTCATCTAAACTATAGGAACCAATTTATTATAAAATAAGTATGAAAATTAGATATATTCAAGGATAAGTACAAGAAAAATATAAATAATAATAATAAAATCAATCTACGAATTATTATCTTCAAAACCCATTGAAATTTGACTAAATAAATTACATTAACGAATTGCTTTACCGAATTGACATTTTACCATATTTGCTTTGAATTTGAAGGCTGTAGGAAAAATGCACATTGGTGCTTCATTGTTCATATTGAGATGATTAAATGAGGTCATCTAATTATACTTTTCCTTTACGCTACTCAGACACAAAACATTCTTCAAGTTGGCCTGAGATATGATGTGAACTAATCAAATCATTGGTATGATTTACTGTAAAGAAAAAAAAAGGTATAATTTATTGTATTGCTAATCTTTTAAAATTTGAAGGATCGACTTAACAATAGAGGCATTTAAAATTGAAGAGATGAGTATAGTAAGATAAATAATTGCATATAAAAATTATACTACAAGAAATTTTTTCAATTAAAAATTCAATTATCAGCTTATCAATTTGGTATTGATGAATTAGTATTGATTTGGTCGACTCTTCTAGTGGTCAGGTTGATTGGGTTGATGTTCCACTGATTGAATCCTTCGTAAGACTAGCAAAATAGTGAATGGTTGGAACCCCAAGACGGCCTGAAGCCCCGCTGTGGACTCTGATGCTTGGAGAAAAAAAAAAGAGTGTAATGCCAAATAGATAGATAAAAGTTAGGGAGATCAAGAAACGTATAGGTAAAAAATTCATATGCTTTGACTTCCAATTATTGCTTTCTTGCTTAACCAATTTTACATGGGACGTATAGGCAATCAAATTCAAAAAATTAAATAGGGCAATAGACTAGACTAAATAAGGGATAGAGTAACATAAGTCATCGTTGAATGTAAAAAGGATTTAGATTTAGCATTAAACCTTTTTGTTTAAAGCATCAATAGTCGGTAAAATCTCATTGCAGGCTCTCCACATCAAATTCTTATATTTCCATTTTTATCTCCCAGGCCATTTCCAAAGCTAACGAGTAAAAAACATTAGTCCAGTCGTTCGCCGTCATCATCTTGTAACCGAACTTAGCAGTAAATATTCCATTGTAGGAACAAGCGCATTCCAACTATCATACACATTCCTATAGCTTAAAGGGTACCCAATATAATATGTCTTTCTTTTAGGTTAAAAACCAAAGAAATAAGCTCAACATTTCATTCTTTTTTAGAGTTGGTGTAATACCTTAGCCTCTTATCTATTATCTCATGGTCTCATTGTCTATCTCATTGCATCTTATATGTATTGGAGCATAAATATGAGGAAGAATACTCTTCCCATGAAAAATAATGAATATTTAATGGTGTTAGTTGTGTTACGTAAAATTTCATTACTTCATTTTATACTCCAAGGATCATATGAACTCATAAATATCAATTTCTAATCATAACACATCCATATAAGTCATATACATCACTTTTGGCTTCATTCATTTCGGGTTTGGAATTACATCTCACAAAACCCATGTTTTGCTCTCAGGTTCAGTTTCTAACTTTTTGATACAAATTTCAAAAATTTATAACTAATTTTAGAAAAATATAAATCATATAAATCATACCATTTTGAAAAGTTGTGGATGTTAACTAAAGACTAAAATAGTTCTAGACCAATTCCATGGCTTTAAACCCACAGAAATTAATGGAACAATAACTCAGGTCAGGTTGCATTACTAGTACTATCATACAATTTCAAAAATTCATTCCTCCCTCTATAGATCTCCAAATGAGGTGATCTCAGTAGCTATGGAAAGCTTATGATGTTTAGTTTATGTTTATAAAATTGGATAAGTATTGGACTTCATTTGGCCTATGTGTGATATAGAGAAACAAACTGACTAAATGAACAGTAACCATATCATTTCTGCATAATTTGGCCAAATGTGAAAAATTATAATAAATTATATAAAGTTCCAAATTGAGTGTTCTTTAACTCTGTGAAAAGCTCTAGATGAAACTTACTTGTTGGCCAAATTTCATAAAAAAATTCATTCATTTGGTCAGACTTTGGTTCAGCTCACCATTTGATCAAATTTGAAGTTCAAAATAGGATTTTAAGATGCCAAATGCTCTTCTTGACTTTCCACAATCACTTGAGCAAGTTTAAAAGCACAAATACAATATATAAAAGCACAAGTTTAAAGGCTTATGCGTCTAAAACTTAACCAGATATTAGGCTTGGGCCTAAGCTCAGTATGTTGGGTCAAGTCAAGTATACTCATAGAATGGCCTAGTCCATAAATGCCTGTGTTAGTCATTCAAGCGTTAAATTTACTGACAAATGCTAATGTTTGATGTGAATGAATCCACAGGTTCTCACTTGCATGGTGGGCCTACACGTTTCCGACGAGAGGTGCAGCCATTGCGGCATAAGGTACTCAGAGGTGGTCACAAAGACAGTGTGTAATTCTGAGTGTCATTTCTACATTCACGGTGACATTACTCCTTAGGAGCACAATGTCTCATGCCTTTGTGTTGCAAGACCTGTTTCCCAATGACATAGCCATAGCCATTAGTGACAGAAAGAGAAAACCCAGTCATCATCATCATCATAGGAGTAAGTGGTTCACTCTAGGACATGACAGTCACCATCTCACCGACGAGATTGAGAATTAGTTGAAGTTTGCAAATTCAGATAGTAGCAACGATATCCAGAAGCTTCGGTTACTAATAGTAATAAGAACCTTACAAGAGTGTTTCCGGGTGAGGATTACTTAGATAGACATGTGACGAAGATAGAGTTGGAGTTTTTGTTTTGAATGTTCCCATGACCATGTTGTACAGAGAGAAGATCAAAGGGGTGTGTGTGTACATTAAGAGGAGAAAACTATAGAAACAACTCCCACTTAAAACCAAAAAAAAAGAATCCAAAAAAATAAAGTATGCATATTATATTTATAAAAATAAAGTACGCGTATTGTTTTTATAGTTATGGAGCACTACATGCCATGTCAATAGAAATGCAAATGATATAGAAAGGAAAACTTTATAATTTTTATTATGAAAATTTTTAATTAAAATATAAGAAATGTATAATTTTTCAATAATATTTAATAAATATATTGTTTTTATAAAATAATATATAATTTTTTAATTAAACTATATAATCATCATATTATTATTAAAAAGTTAAATCTAATTCGTATATAAAAATACTAAGAAACAGTAACACGATGGACATGAAGAAAGGGTTAATTAGTGGTTCACTTTTCTTTAGGCCCCCATTTATGACAATCAAGACTTACAAGATTGGATTCCGATACAGGGAATAATCTATGTGCTCATTAGAGTCCCTCGAGTATGAATTATGAAATCTTAATTCTCCTAAGAATTTGAGTCCCATATTAGAGAAATTTACAGAGAGAATGGAAAACTGGTTTATGTTTCAATATTTCTCACCTCGATCTTGATCATTTGATCTTACAATTCTCCCTATACTAATCAATCCCTATTTTAGAGAAGAGTGAAATCTACCATTATTCGATCCTATAATTGACTTATGAATTTTATATGTTATTTTGTAAACATGTTTTATCATAAGTGATAAGATCTCTATAAATCTCAATTTAATCCAATAATTCAATCTTTTTAATCCCTTAACTAATTTTACATAAGATTTGGATCAGCGTTAAGACCAAAGTTGACGAGTCAAAGTTTCCAACCCATTTAAAATAGGTGGTAGCTAGCCTGAAATCTGTAGTGAATCAGCCCGTATAAATCAGGTTAATCCGCTTTTATAGCTTTACCAAAATGCAAATTTTTCATCGGACATATGCACCCACCATGTGCATGTCAACATGGAGGTATTTGATACAAAACAAATAAATCGAGAGTGTTGATTAACAAGAAAATGCAATATTCCGTATCATACAGAAAATCCAATGTTTTTTTGGTACACAAAAAAAAATAAATAAATGATTTAGAGGATGAAAAATTATTATCATGTTCTTATTTTAAAAAATAATAAAATAAATAATAATTGTTAAATAATAATTATAATAACACAGTAAATATTGTTCAAAATGAAAAGATCTTGGTACCAAACAGGCGTAAGAAGATTCAAAAAACATTGGTAGCTTAAGCTGTAACAAATAAGGAAAGGTGCATGATGGTTGAGGGAAGCCATGAAGGACTACGCCTTCATCAGCAATGCAGCTATATATATATATATATATGCATGTGTTTTGTATTTCAAGTTCGAATCCAATTTTGGCCGGATTTGGACTTTATTTACAAAACAAACTTATGTCACAGGCCTGAAAACGAGTATTTTTTTGAAAAAAAAGTTACAAATATTAGTTTAATTTATTTTTTAATCCAAAAAATATATGATTTGATGAGTTTTAAGTAGCTTTTACTGTTTAAGATTATGTAATATTTTATAAAAAATATTCACAAAAAAAAAAAATCTCAACTTGTTGTTCTTTGAAAATATCTAGAATTAGTCTTAAAGAAATAAATATTATTTTATATAACTTCAAGGTAAACCCATTTTATTCGTCTGATTAGGTTTGGGAATTTTTCAATGAGTAATTTTAAATTTATATGAGTACAAACCGTGATCAAATTTATTTTCTATGTAGTATTTACTTGACATATTATTTTGACTAAAATAGCCCTGAGCTGACACTTCTATTTTCCTTTTGGGTATCAAAAGGGTCCGAAGCCAAAACAAACTACAAAAGAATAATTCCAAAGGGTAGCCACTATCCACAACCAGACTTCAAGAGGATATTTCTGAATTGGTGTGACCCTTTGGATGTCAACCTTATTGAAGTAACTACTGATTCAAACAAGTCAGCACACTTGAGCTCGTTTGATATGAAAAATTGTTTACTGTAGATTTAGAAATAGAAATGGAATTTTAATAAAATACATGTTTAATTAGCTTTTTGTATTTTCATTTCATTTACTTGGCAATGGAGATTCTCACACTTAAAGGAATCAATATTGCCTCCAAAAAATGATAGAATGGCGGGCAATTTGGGAAAATTTGGGTTAAATTACGGAAATGCCCTTCTCCTAGTACGGCTTGGACGCGGCATGTGTTGCAAAATAAGAAAATAGAATTTTGTATTTTTATGTTCTTTTCTGTTAATGGTAACTTTAAAATAATTTTTTTGCAAAATAAAAAAATTGTAATAAATACATTAATATTTTATAAGAGTATTTTGAAAAGATTTTGTACAAATTAAAAATATAAAAAGGAATATTGTAAAAAAAAATTTTAAGTGTACTTTAAATATTTTTTCAACATATTAAAATAAAAAATTAATATTTTAATATTTGTTTACACCAAAGGTACGACAGTTATTTGTTCAGTTTTCTTCTCTATTTATATATTTTATTCATCCAATTAAACATAAAATTGGAATAAAACCACGCATAATTATTGGTTTCAGGATTCTGTTATATCAAAACTTATTTTTATTCTTATTTCTATTTTTACAAAAATTATTCTGTGCACTAACAAGAGCAGGTGAATAAAGTAGAGTTGAAAGAAGGAGAGGATGCCACAGAACCAATCCTGGCTTGGGCTCACACTCTCTAAGCCTTGGGCTTGATTACATTTGGGCCGACTCTTTGTTAAAAAAAGGCGTCAACCAGAGCTCGGCCCAAATACTCTTTAAGTCTAAAGCCTGGCCTGAAACTCAAAAAATTAAGATTTTTGTAAATAAGAAAACGTGCTTGATTGAAATGGTAAACACTTTTAAACATCAAAATTCTTTGAAAACAATTACATTATACGTTTTTTTTAATTAAAAAAATTTAAATTGATATATTTCTGTATTTTTTCCCCAAAAAAATTATTTTCGGACTAAACTAGCCTTAAGCCCATTTTAATATCAAAGTCCAAAGTTAATTAGGTCTTAAATCTTAATCTTAAAAGTAGAATTTTTTGTGCCAGGCGAGTTATTCGGAGCCCATTATTAGGTCAATTAATTTAGTTGTTAAAGTACATGACAAAACTACTATTTTACCCAGGGTTTATAGATTTTACTAATGCATTGTTTAATATTATAGGAGGGAAATAAAACAAGGAAAAGAAATGCGAGAGAAAGTGAATAGCTATTATTTATTTTATTTGGTATCATATAATAAAAAGAAAGAAATATTTTCTTTTCCTTATTTAGTTTAATAAAAAAAAGAAAGAAAATATATGTAAGTAAAATATTAAAATACTGTATTATCATCTATTTAATTAAATATATTTATTATAAAAGAAGAGATAAAGAGGTAAAGAAGAAATTCTGCCTTCCTTTCTCTCATTTTCCATCAAACAATTAATGGATAAATTGCTAAAATGTGGATTAAGAGATTTCCTATCCTACCTTATCATTTCCTTTCCTTCTTTTTATAAATATCAAATAAAGGAAAGACAGCATTCATATATCATTTTCTTTCTTATCTTTTCCTTCCTAATCTTTCCTACCAAACAATTAATGCATTCAGTTCAAAGTTAATCACACCAGACGATCGCTACAGACGGCTCCTTCTCTGCGGATTAAATATCACATTCTTCAACTTGCAATGTAGCCGAAGAAAAGAAACGAAAAATCTAAATATCATGGTGCTAGCTATCATGTTGAATTCATTATTGGTCCAATTTGGCTAGCTTCAAGATTTCCATATTTCTCTTATCAGTATGTGCCCTCTTACAATAGCAAATTATTATGCCAGTTTGAAAGTGATGCAGAAATCACAATCACAAAAACATAATTTTCCCAAATGAATATCGTAGAAATATCGTCGCATGTTTACCAAAATAGAAGCATCTTATTCAGTCACCATTCATGCACATAAAATATGTGTCATGAAAAAATTCCAAGTCAAACTCGAATACTATAATTTTCTCTCTATTTTCATTGTTTCACGTGATTAATATGATTTTAAAAAGAAAAAATCAAGATTTCAAAAGGCATATCTCTAAGATCTTAGGCAATTGCTTCCGACTAAAGGCATATTTCGCGGTTTGGGTTTTGCGTATTATTACTCTAATAATTTTTTACTTTGTCAACAATGAGTATGGATTGCATTGAGTTTTTGGTAATTATCAAAGACCTTTTATTATATTTATTAATCTATTGATATTAAAATTTTTCCAAATTAAGTCTCATGGTTTTTACCTCTCTCATTAAGAAAAATTTCTACGTTAAAAATTGTGTTTTCATGTAATTATTTTATTTTGTCCAATTTTTTATATATTTATTATTTTAACATACTGATATTAACTTTTCACAAATTCTTATATGTAAAAAAAAAAAAAAATTACCTATTATTATTTCACTTGTGCACACCCTTTCCCAACATTATCTGTTCAATTTAGATTAATATAATTACCTTTTAAAAAGGTGTATCTCTTGAAATAAAACAACTTTTTTAAATGAACTAAGTTTTTTTATAGGCCTTTCAATGTAGTACTTTATGTCTCACACTATTGTAAACTATCCAATCTGAACTTCTCCAATAACAGTTTTTTTAATACTTTTAGACTTAATCTTATTTTATTATGAGAAATATTAAAACTATATATATGGATTTTGAATTTTAAGATTCAACTAAATTTTGGCCCGTGTTCGGGCTTTATTTATAAAGCCAACTTAAGTTTGGCCAGGCTTGAAAACAAGTAATTTTTTCAAATAATATTACTTATAGTAGTTTAAGTTATTTTTGTCTGAAAAATATATAATTTAATAAGTTTTAAGTAGTTTTGGTATTTAAAATTGTGTAATATTTATAAAAATATTTAAGAAAAACCTCAAAGTTTCCTGTCTTATAAAATATTAGAATTAATTTTAAAATTAAATATTATTTTATTAGTTTTGAGCCACATCTTATTAATCTTAGGTTCAACCCCAAATATAAAATAGTAATTTAATCTTATTCTTCGTAGGCTCAAGCCTAAACATGAAATAGTAATTTGAACTGGGCTCGAACTTTAGCCTACATTTTTTACTTTTTCTTCGAGAAGTTGACCCCAATTTATATGAGTCCATGGAATCAAATCTATTTTGAAGTTGCTATCATTTGACATATCAAATTAACCAAAATGCCGCTGGGCTCACTCTTTTTCCTGGGGTAACAATCGAAGCCCCCCCAAAAAAAAACTACAAGTTTAAAATGGTAAATACCTTTAAAGATAAAAAATATTTAGAAACTATTAGATTATATACATTTTCTAGATTAAAAAATTTAAATCAGTATATTTATTAGTATTTTAATGAAAAATTATTTTCAGGGGAAACCAAACTTAAACCTATTTTAAAATCGTAGACCAAAATTAATTGGGTCTTAAATATTAACCCAAAAGTAGATTTTTTTTTTCAGTCAGGCCAGCTATCGCAGTCCCATTATTAGGTCAACCTATTTAACCATTAGAATCCATGATAGAGCTAACATTCTAGGATGCTCACTGTGCACAGCCGCGCAAAGCAGTCCACTCTGTGAAGACCAAGTCACAGTTCTTCAACTTGCAATGTAGCCGAAGAAAAGGTATGGAAAATCTAACGGCTAATTTGGCATAAAAAAGATGCAAATATTCATTATATTTTTATAATAATTATTTTTTTAAAATAAGAGTACGATAATTTTTTTATCTTCAAAATCATTTGTTTTATTCTATTTGACATTTTATTCTTTTCCATTTTGTATGCTAGATGGTCTTTTAAAATATCTCTTGTGCTGGTTGAATTCGTTATTGATCCAATTGTCTAGCTTCAAAATATCCATATTTCTCTTATCAATATGTGCCTTCTTCCAGTAGCAAATTATTATGCCAGTTGAAAGCGATACAGAAATCAAAGTCACACTCACGAGTTTACCAAATGAATATTGTAGAACATACCTTAGTATCTTTACTAAACAAGAAGCATCTTACTGAGTCTCCGTTCATGCACATAAAACGTGTATCATGAAAACACTCCAAGCCAAACTCCAGTACTATAATAATTCTGTGTCTATTTTCATTGTTTCACGTGATTAATATGATTTTCTTTTTAAAGAAAAAAAAAAAAACCAAGAGTCCAAAAGGCATATCTCTAACATCATAGGCAATTGCTTCCGACACAAGGCGTATAACCAGGCTATTATTTAATTTGTTTCCTAGTTTTTATGTTTTTTCCCATGTCTACAAAATCGTTTTGATGAAGTTAACGTTGATACATTGGCTATACTGATTAATCACTACCTCTAGACCCCCTGATAATCTGCAAAGAATTGCAGTTTATGGCTACAGAATTATGTTGTTTGGTAGTAAACTATAATTTGATATCAAGATCAATTATTCTTTTCTCTAGCAATTGTTGAACTTTTTTCCATTTGATATTTTGCTTCAAGTACGTTACCGGTTACTCTATCATCTGTTGGTATAATTTGCAATGTCCCCGTGACAACACTCACACCATTTAATTATAGATTGTCTCTAATGAATATTGCTTCTGAATGTCTAAAAAGTTAGTTCATTATATGAGGTATGTGAATATTAGAATATTTGATCAAGATATCCCTTAATAATTTGAGTTTTTGGTGTTCTATCTGTTAAAAAAGTATAGAAAATAAATAAGCTTTTGAGCGTGTAAAATTATCTTTTTTAAAACAAGATATTGTCCATACTTTGTATATATTATTTGAGAAATTATGTACAGACAAGTTTCTTATAATCAAAGCCGTTTAACATTTTTCCCTTAATAATTTAAAAGACACGTAAACAGAACTAAACTGTCCCCATTTAATAGTTATATTTGTTAAATTCAAATTCACATAATTACCCTTTAAAAAGATGTATCTCTTGAAATAAAACAGCTTTTTTAAATAAACTATTTCTTAAGCGTTCAATACAGGACTTTATGTCTCACACTATTATAAACCATTCAATATTATCTTGTCCGATAACATTTTTTAATACTTTTAAAATTAGTCTCATTTTATTATGAGAAATGGCATACCGCCACTTTCACACTTTTCTTTACACTCTTTTGAAGTCCTTAATGATAATAAATTATGTAAACCTTTTTGTGATGAAATATTTATATGATCAAAGGATTAAGATAATTTAACAATGCAAAAATAACATAGTCCTATGAAAAATTAGGAGGTTACTTCTTGTACAATTAAATAGTGCAAAGTCAGCAATTCCTCAATATTAAAATATGATATGCTTAAATGAAAAAAAAATCAGAAAAATCGCAATACATTCATCTAGCAGATAAAGCGCAATTTATGCTTATATAATATTTAATGCGTCTTTATTATGCAAGCATTTATTCTGCCGCTGTCAATCACAACTAGTGTCTGCTGCATGTTTCAAAGTAGGGTTCCAGACATACTGATTACTACATTTTTACAGAGTAATCATCCCGCCTGAATAATTAATGGAAGGATCCTTATCTGCATCTAGTCAGGCATAAATTCTCAGCCTTCGATTCTCACTCATAACGGTGCAGTTAGATACCCTAGGAGCCATTTTAGCTCAATGGGCTCTAAACTTTTATCTGTCTTGATCGTCGGCGCTAATCTGTTTTCAAAGTTGACCCCATATACATCTCAATATTCCCAAGATATCATCATGGGTGTCCTTGTGAACAGCTTCAATTTTGGAAAGACTAGACTTGCTAGCTAAATGCTTCATATGCTAATTCACGTCGTAGTAAAAAAGTACTGGTGTCCATTTTATCTTGTTATAATGTCTGTGTCTGCTAAATATCTCTTGTCTGTTTATGTGTCTGCGTCGATAGGGAAAAACTGTTGTGAAATTATAGGAAGGAATCTTAACTTTAATTCTTGATCAAAGTACTTTGGCTCATCCCTTTCGCCGCAGGTGTAGTGCAAAAACCCAAAACACTCATTTCTCTCTCTTTTTTTTTTTTTTTCCTTTTTTGCTGTTTTTGGTTTTTCTTGATCAAACTCCTTATGCGAAAAGTCATTTCCTCCATTCGCGAGTATATGCCTATCGCTTCAATGACCCAAGCAGTTATGACTTCCAAGCTTTTAATAATGGAAACAGTAGTCATGACTCGAGTTTTGATGAATGTAAGAATGAGTCTCACGAATACCACTCATTCCAGTTGATAAAGTTAGATTAATCTATCTTTATTATATTGCTTATTTTTCACCGGATAAGAGTATCATAATTCGCAACAAGCAGCATTTATGAGATTATGGTCCCCCACAACCCAAGCTGATGTAGCAACAAGAGAAAAACAAGGTAATGAAAGTATGCTATTAACAGTGTTTTCTACAAGGCAAAGTAGAGAATCCAAAGAGAGGAAGACAAAAAGAAGTAGAAGAAAACACAGAAGCATTAGTTAATCACAGTTTGGAATTTCTCTCATGGAATGTTTTGTCTATATTCCCTAAAGGATCCTATTATCATGTGATGAAACTTGTAGTTCTTAGCCAATTCCCCTATGCCTCGTTCAATGGCTAACATGGGCCACCAAAACTTTGGGTTAGGTTGAGTGGGAATGAGTCTTAAACTTGACCTAAATTCAAGACCCATCACAATAATTGGACCCATAAGCTTTTGGGGACCATTATATGTTTTTATCATGTCTTTTCACCTGGTCCCCTAAATTTCATATCAGAAAAATGACCCTTTAAGGTGAAGTTAAACAAAAAGGGATGCCTACAACTTAGATCTTTTCATAGTGTAGTAAGCTTGTAGAATACTGAAGTTGCATTTGCGGCCATCCAAAAGCATTCCTTCCTATATTCTAGATAATTTTTTTGACTAAGAAGGGAGGTGGTATTATGTTTTTTTATAAATAAATATTGATAACCTTTATTAATTAAGTCGATCATGTGTAGATTTGTAACTTTCTATGTCCTAATTTAAATATCGAATTCTAATTGTTTTGTTAAATATCGAATTCTCAAACTTATTAATAATAGACTAACAGTTAGTCTAATTGGTTTGAATGAATTAAAAAGAAAACTCTACTTTATCCTTTCCAATCATTTGGTCAAATAACGAATTTTCTATCATTAGAAGCCGTTAATCTTAAATTAATCAAAGGATGTTTTAAAAACATTTTTTCTTTCCAGGTATTTTGTCAAATATGGAGATCTTAATTTATCAGTAACAACTATAAACTAATCTTGAGTAAGTGAAAAAAAGATTCACTTTATCTTCAATCATTTTGTCAAATATCAAATTTTAACTTGTCTGATTTAGTTCAAAACTACCTCATAAGAACAGGCTAATACTATGGCGGAAACAATGATTCTTTCACAGTTTCAGTATATTCTAAAGAGGCAACATCTACTTTTTGTGCAGACAAATTTAAGTCAGACACTGACATATTGAATATAGCCATAGAACTTGCCTGTCTTTGGGGGTGACCCAGTATTCTCCACCATGATTGCCACCAAATAAATAATTGTGATTCTTAGTATCATAATTGCTAGTTACATCTTGCATTAGGTGTTAATCATATTCATAGCTTTATAACTTGGACAGTTGGAGTTAATCTATTTATTTATTATGATATCATATTGCAAACTCCTTAATAAGGAGGCAAAAAGTAAGTCCACTAACTGGTCAGCAACATCCACTATTCCTTTGTATCATAAATGTATAGATACTCTGCAGTATTATACCTTGTGTAGTTGAAGAGAGAAAGATTAAAAACTTTCAATGTTAGAAGTTTTTTTTTTTTTTTTAATGAGACGTTGCTTTTTAAAATGTTAGTCTTACACCTTATATCTATCTGCATTATGTAAATTTATCCATAAATTACAGAGGATTCGAATTCTTTTGTATCTGTTATTGTCACTGTCACTACTGACAGGCACTGTAAAGGATGTGCGCAAAAGAGCAAAAGAGACTAAGATGATTGTGTCCATTCCACAGTGATAAATGCTTGAGGAAGGGGGTCTACCATATGGTCCATATATAGTCCATACCAATTTGATGACGCGCCATTTAAGAACTCTGGAATCAAAACTTGGTTCAAAACATGAGTATATACTTTTCTTTTGATAGAGTGCTCTTTTTTCTTTTTTATGCTTTTGTGTTTGTTTGTTTGGGGAATGGGAGTCAGTAACAGTAAGAGCAATTACATTATCTATATCTGGAATTACATGTTACCTTTCCTCTTTAAAAGCTTTTAGTTTTGATGTTTATCTTGCTGGCTAGCTACTTTCTCTTCTGGAAACCTCAAGAAGAAAAGGAGAATTTTGCTCCCTTATCTTAACTGCCAAAGGGAGCACAAGTCTCTCAACTCTGAACTGAATTGTTGGCAGATTGAAAATCAGTTGCATCTATTTTATTTTTGTATTTGAACCATGATGTTTAACGTCTGTTTTAGAGTGGATTAAGAAAGAATTATGCCTTAATTATTGCTTATCTGCTATAGTTTTTGACTTAATAATAAGTACTTGACCTGAATAAAATTAATTATTTCTAAACGGAGATCAAAGCCTTAAACAACTTGTTCCTCCCAAGAGAACAAAAGATTATGGGCTGTTGTGGGAATCAGAAGATTATGGACATTTAAAAAATCGGCTGGCAAGATAACATGTTAGGAGTTAATATTTATAATTTTCAGTTTCTAGCAAGAGGTGCATGTGGAACGCTACAAGACTATATATATATATATATATATATATATATATACAAACACATAAACACACAAAGTGGAGATAATACTCTGCATACTTGTCGGTTAAAGAAAATGCTTCACTTTTAGCACGTGGTTAGCTTGGGAGATTTTAGAAATCTCTAAATAAAAATATAGCCTACTACAATTTTATAAAACATAGGAGGGACGAAAATAACCGAGTTCTTATTCAAATTATACTGGCATTCTTTTTCAAGGCATGCCATGAAGTGTAGGAATTAATGACTAATATAAAATGAGCAAGAAGGGAGTAAAAATGTTTATCTATTGTTAGATCAAAGGTTTTTGGATTTATTTTATTTTGAAATATATTAAACATGTTCAGTTTTGTGAGTCTTGGAAAATACATTTAATTGGACCGAAAATTGTAATTCATGAAAATATTACCTTTGGGCCAAAGATACCTTATTGAACTAAAGTGAGTTTAATTTAAGACTTAGTTAATAACTTTAATATCTCGCTTATGATAAGCTTTCAAAAAGTGAAATTAATTGAATCAAATTTTCTATAAGAAAAGTTTTTGAATTGAGGTTAATGTGATTTGTGAACTCATGATCATGAATTTTAAGGAAAGTTTTTGAATGTTACACTTAAGAACAGTTCTTCTAAATCCTTATATAGTAAGTTTTAATCAATATGGTTTATGAAATAAATGCAAAATGGTTCAAGAAAAGTTTTTTGAATAAATTTATATGGAAAGAATTTCACTTGACTATACATTGCTACTAATATATTATCACGTGCCTTTTAATGTCATATCTCTAATTAGGAATGACAAACTAAATTTAGTGAAATTAGGAAGTAAAAAAGGAAATTAGACATTTGAAAGAAGCAGAGATAGAAATGTATTAACGAAGGCTCATTCAAATTCTCTAACTTTTAGAGCATGAGTTTCAAATGAAATTAACGACCTATGCATTAAAGACTATCAAATATGAAATTAAGACGTTGATTTGAATAAGAGATTGTTTGAAGCATTAAAAACATGAATTCTTGAACATTGACCATATCTACAAATTCAAAAGATGGTGTTCAACAGTCATTTGTTGAAGGTTGAGTTATATAAACAAGACCACTAATTTGAAGATGAAAGATAAGGAAAAAAAAAAACACTAAACACATATACTCTGAAATTATATTTATTGTACTTTAATGTGTTGTTACTCTATATGAATTAACTTTGTATTTAAGTAAACTCAAAGTGAGTTCATAAGCCTAACTTGAATTACCTTCTTCCATTCTAAGTTTACGAGTGTTTTGTGAGAAAAGCCTAATAAAATGAAAAGGATGTAAAACCAAAGAGTTGATGTGGTGAGATTGCCTTGTACATAGAGTTTTTAAAAAGTTTGAGGAAAATTTAATTGACTAGGAAAATTCAATAAAGTATAGAAAAGTTATAAAAGCCTTGTACTAAATCCTATTAGGTAGCCTTTAAATAGGTGGTAAAAAAATAGAGAGTTGTATTTGTGTTCTAGGGTTATCATGTATCTTCAGTGATTACTTATATTTAATATAAAACCTTTACTATATGTATAGAGGTTGGACATAGGATAATTTGGTTGTATGTTTCTCTCTCATTCCTTTTTTTTTTTATTCAACCACTTTTATTAAAGGGTATGATTTTATTTTTTAAGAACTTAACATTATTTAAAAGAATCATAAATAATAAAAGAAAAATGAAAATAATTTTAAAATCTTATTCCATATGAAATAACATTCTAATTTTATATTCAGTTAAGAACTTTACTGAAATAGGGAGGTAGATTCTCATTTACAGTAAAGATGTTCCTTCCCCATTAAAAAAAAAAACAAAATAAAAGAAGAAGAGCAAAACTGTACTATATATATGCTTTTCCAAATTTGAGTCCAAGGGCCCAAACACTTATATCTTGCCCTATGACATTCCATTGTCATTCAAGCAGAGCAGGGAGACAGAATGAATGGCTGATGATAATTTGAGCTCATCTGATCCTCACCCCACGTGACTTGTTACTTCTCTTTCCTCTTCCTCTTCCTCTCTCATCATCTCCTTCTCCACTTTTGCGGCCCCCTTAACTCATTCTTTCTGCATTTAAACATAGTGCGAAAAATGAAAATTTTAGGCCTTCATTAACATTGATATATGCACTGCAACACTATAAAGTATTAAGTATTTAAAAGAAATATACTTTTTAAATTTTTGAAAAATACATAATTTAATTATCTAATCCTTAGATCTTAAAAATTTGATTTTTATCTTGAAAATTTTTAACTAATTACTTTAAACATATATATTTATCTTTTCTTTGCCTTGTTATTGACAAATAAAGAACTAATGAACAATGAATCAAAGGTTTTCAAGAATTAAATTTGATATTTTTTAAAATTTAAAAACAAATAGTTGAGATATATATATCTTGTAAGAAACCAAAAAACAATTTTTTCAAATATTTATAAACAATTTAAAATACCACTTTAATAGGTTTGTAGACACATATCAAACACTTGGCGACCACAAAATTAAAAAAAAAAACACTATCAAACACATCATAACTTAATTTTTGAAGCATCGGTATTCAATAGGTTAGTTTCCAAAGAGATGTAAAAACAATGGTAATATTGATAGTCATATTGAAGTTTTACACACCAATGGATCTTTTGCAATGGAGAACGGCCTCATAAATTGAGCTTTCAGAATCACAAGACCTGCGCCAATTATCTGTAGAATAAGCTACACTGATTCTTGGGGATGCTTCTGAAATACAGAATCCCTTATTCTTCTTCTTCACTGAGTCACTCCTTTTGGCAGCAGTTTCAAAATTTGAACCCGATTTCTGACTGTGAGTGTGACCCCTTAATTTTCTACACAAGGGCCTTAAGAAATTAAGATACTTCTGAAACACTTTCCTCGATAATGTTCTGCACCTCTTCAAGGAAGGGCATCGGGAAGTACCTTTCGGTGCATGTGAAGAGGGAGGAGGAGGGCTAATTGGGTTGGAAATGGAATAATCTGAGGCCTTGTATGATTCCATCTCGAGAGAATTCACAAAAAGTGGCACAAGATAGCCATTGGAGAAGAGCTTATCTGCATCGACAAGGCCATCATCATCATCATCATCACATTGGGAGTGTTGTGAGATTGGGAAGTCAAACTTGAAATCCTGCGAGTAGTTGTTGTTGTTGTTGAAGAATCTCTTGGAGGGAGGCATTCTTGGGTCCATCTCAATGAAGGAGTTAGATGCCTCATCTGATGCATCAAGAGAAGTTCTGATGGAGTTGTCTAGGATTTCCAGAGATGGCTTCAGATTCACAAGCCAACTATAAGAGAAGCTTTCTATGGAAAGAGGTTGTGAAGTTTCCATAGCTGCTGCTTCTATTCTACGCAGGTATGAAGGAACTTAGGAATCTCACAAGGACTCTTATATCTCATACCATACTTTCATACATATATATATATATATATATATACACACACACACCCTCAATAGACCCTCTCTCCAACAATTGGGTATGTGGGAGTCTGGCAAGAGACAATGAGTTTTAATAATTGGAATTGCAAAAAGAAGGAAAAGAAACAGATATATAAGCCCCCACCTGACCCACAATGCCCTGTTGCATCAGTAGTTGACCTCACCCTTCCTTTTTCTTTTCTTTTTTTCTTTAAACAAAAAAGGTAGGTTTTACCCTAGAACTTGGTGTTTTTATCATAAATCACAACTAATTAAATGAGAAGTAGAAGGAGGTTCATGCATATTCAATCTTAGAGCATTAAGAATCCAGAAAAATCAAAGCAGAAACAGAGCCATTCTTGTGCCTTAGAATGTTGCCTTTAGTCCTTTAGGCTTTTGTTGTGCCTATGAAAAGTAGTGAAGGGGAATCTTTTGCCTGTTTACACGTCAACATAGAGGATCCATGAATTCTCCCTGAAGTGAGAAATTTTAGGGGATTTCTCCTGCACAATATATATATATATATATGTTAAAAAATAAGAGATGTCAGAGATTTGAGAGAAAATTCACGAATTTCACTTCAGAAGATCCATGATGGTTTACACACGCTAATTGGTTCAAGGCTTTCTCAATTTCTTCTCTCAGAAAACAATGTTCTTGTTCTAGACAGTAGGGATGATGTTGTTGATCTTGCTTAGCTTGCTCTGTTTTGTCATTGTCTTGAATTGTGCTTTGTGTTTTTGAGTGTTTTTTTTTATGGACATGACCAATTTTGAAGACTGATTTCATCACTCTGATGATCACATCTCAACTGCTGCAACATAAGGATCAACTTAAAATGATAAAATAATCCACAAAACCATATTTTATTCTGTGCATGTAACCTCATTAGAATTGATAAACATATTTTATTGGACAATATTATATGCAGGAGATACTCTAGACAACATTATCGTTTCATAAAAGAGAAAAAGTAGTGTTCTCTATAGGCTCTTTTATAGCCATGTTATGGTCTTTTCACTATGCACCAAACTTGTGTCTAATTTTATTTTCAACTAAAATATAACATGCCTCAATTATATGCATCAACAAACTCTGCTATAATCAAGCCTGCCCCTTCAGCTATTCTAAAGGCAAATCTGAACCTTGTAAGGAAAACTGTCGGAAATGATAACATAAAAAAATAGTCAATCGGTTAGATTTCTCATACTAGAAGATCTTTCATCAATTTTCCCTTCACTTGAGAATTAAAATATATATATATATATATATATATTTAGGAAACAGGAAATTACGAATTATTGTGTTGTTGGCATCAATATATTTAATATGTAATTGTTAAAGTCATTGTGTGTGATTAGTGAGAAATTTGAATATTTTACATGAAATGTTAATTTCAATCTTTCGCGCCCTCATGTAAAATGGATTGGCACAAATGGATAACATACATGATATCAATAGGCATACGTAGTTACTTTGTTGTCCTTGAATCAACTAACCACACAGACATATGAAAGCTGGAGAAGAAAATAGAATTCATATCCTCTTCATTTCTTTTCTTTTAATTTTTTTTGGGTTAATTTTTTAACTTTTAACAGTGGAAGCTGAGTTTCCAATATTTTGTGCTGCTTCTAACATTTGAAACAACTTCCAGAAATGCAATGTGACATGGGTAGATCCATAAATGAAAACAATAGCCAGATTTGTTAAAAAAAACTGACAAGGAATTCATAAATTAGAAATGGAAAGCATCCAGAGGTGAAGAAAATATCAAGAGGTTCTTTTGGTATAAATTAGATTTTTGCCAATTATACAGTCATACAATGGAAAAAAGAGCTAGACAAATGAATGAAAATATATAAAGGATACATTTTCTTTCTTCATAATTATTTTTTTTATTTTTTCTCTATCTTTCTTTAATTTTATTATATACAATTAATGTATGATTGAAAAAAATCCAAACTTTGAGAGTGTGTGGTGTTAAATACAAACCTCTTGAAGTTTAAACGCTTAGGAAAGCTTAAGTAATGTCCTTTTCAACCCAGAAATGAAATGAAAACGATTGCCAGATTTGGAAAAAGAACTGACAAAGACTTGATAAATTGGAAATGGAAAAAAATATAAATAAAATTATTTCCTAGCTATTTTTTTTATCTCTCTCTAATTATATTATACACAATTAATTTTTAAAAAAAAATCCAAACTTTCAAAGTGCATGGTGTTAAATACAATCCTCTTGAAGATTAAACGCTGAAGAAAGCTCAAGCAATGTCCTTTTCAACCCAGAAAGGAACCAATTAGCTTTGGAAAATAAAATGAATGAAATTTGAAAATTAGCAGACAAGGGTCCCCGGGGTTGTCGGGTAAAGAAGTAGACATGAACAAAGGCTTTAGAGACAAAAGCCAGAATTGCAGAGTGACTTGAAACCAATTGGTGCCTTTCTGATGTCCCCATTTAAGACAATAAGTAAATCCAACACTCATGAATGCAGTCTAATTTTGAAAAGAATGTTACACCATTCAAGCAAGTACAAAGCAGCCTAGCTACGTCAGAAAAATTTTTTACCTCCGAGAATATAGCTCCTCATATACTTCAGAAGAGAGAATCAAGTTAGCCAGGTCAACTGGATGTAAAATAGACTATGTTCAAGCATTGTGGCAAGAGATACTAATTCAGTTGTTAACGAGTAAAATAAACTAGAACTTTTTTATTTGTTTTTAATTAAATAAAAAACAAAAATTTAATTTGCAAATAATTCCTTTAGTTTTCAAAGTAAAAAATAAATCTTTGAATTTTTACATTCCAAGAAAAAGTTTTTTCTATCTATTATCCCATCCAACTTCCCATAATTGATTGAAAATAAATAAAATGTTTGAAACGTCAATTATGAGAAAATTATGTTATGGCGTTTGAGTTAATGTTATTAATGGGATAAAGTAACCTATTTTTTGAATTGTGAAATTTTTCTAGTTTTAAAAATTCAAGGATTATTTGTAAGTGATCTAAAGTTTGAAGGGGATTTTTATTTTTCTTTCCTGATTAATATTGATGATCAAGCACAATAAATACATTTTAAAATTGTGTAGAAAGCCATTTTAGCACATAAGAAGTACGAGACTAAAGAATAATGAGAAATTAATGTGTTCGAAAATCTACGCTGACTAACTTCATCATAATTTTATAAATTTTGTTTTTTGGAAATACAGATAAGAAATACGTCTTAAGTATTCGACAAAACAATTTAAAAGAAAATAAGAATCACAATAATAAATAAAACTCGTATGTACAAGTTACGATTTTAACGTGGCGAGTGAGACCAGTTGTCTGCCATTATGGGGTCTGGAAGTAAAGCAAAAACCATTTTCAGATTCATTGTTGTCCTTCACCTTCACGTTTCACGGTGTAACACTTGCCACAACAAAAATCTTGAAATTATGTTAACAAGAGGAATAGAAACTTCCCATCTCTCAGTCTCTGGGGTGAATGTTTGCCAAAGACCTTCATGTATAACACAAAATGTGTAATAGATAAGTACATGAATTAGGTTAACAGTCAAAAATCTAATCAAAAGTTCAAATCAACGATCTAACCTTTAAAAAATATAATTTTTAATTTAAGTGAAATTTTTGAATTTATGTAAAACTTTAAGAAGTGTCACTTGGTTGTATCCAATTTTGATAACCTTTTGACTACCTAATTATTATTATTTTTTATTTTAGGAAAATTTTTTGTTTTACTTTTATTTTTAAAAATTAACTAGGACTTTGTATTAAAATTTATTTGAACATTTTGTGTTATAGACTCTTGATTTATAAGAATTTTGATTTTTCTCTAAAACTTTTCTATTAGATTTTTTTTTTTTAATTTTCACATGTTTCGCTGCATCTATGTGATGGTATAAGGTCTATTCAATTGAGGTAACATAGTAGAGACGATGACTACAGTAAAGCAATAGTTGAGGCTAACATAACAAGGATAGAACATACAATAATAAATCAGCTAAAATTTTCAAATAATCTATTTCTGTTTCATTATGCTAGTAGTTGTGCACAAGATTCCATCACTAATTATTAAAGAGAAGATGTATTATGAGAAAGCCCATGTTTAAAACTACAGGGCCCCAACAGTGTCAAAAGAGATGTTTAGGCCCACTATTTATGTGTCCACAATAAATATTAGGAAATGAATAATTGGTAGTGCAAAATGCGTTGCCTTGGTTTATTGAGTGATTGACAGTTTGGCAACGCTTTTTGGGAAGACAAAACCTGGCTCCATTAAATATGATTATTTTTTAAAGAGTAGTTAAAAATAATTTTTACAAATTATTGAAAAAATATTATTATTTTATTACTTTTTGGCCCCAAAAGTATCACAATCATTTGCTATATATATTCTTTTTTTATTTTTACACTACCAAACATAAAAATAAAATAATATTTATATTTCTTTTCATATATTTACTAGGCAACAGAAATTATTAGAAATTTACTTGTACACTTTTACCTGTTTTTTCAATTTTAAGTTACCAAGGAAGCCAAAATCTGATCAGAAAGACTTTTCTTTTCTTTGTTTTTTTTTTTTTGGTGGCCAAAATATCTCAAAGACGTCAGAGCAAATGGATGTTCAGTCTAATTCTAGACATTGAATTACATCCCCAAAACAAAACATATTATGTTGAGGGGAGACAACATCTGTGTCCAGTTCATTGCCCATGAATGAGTAGATAATCGAACAGAGGATTTCCTGGATCGTAGAGGAGTTCCTGACCATGATCAAAATAAATGAAACGGCTTCTGGTACTTAGGATTTCAGAGTGAAATCTCAAGTTCCCTTTGATTTTGGAATGGAAGTGCACATCTCTGGTGTTTAGATAGTCTTAAAATTATCCGGATAATGGCTTTGGGTCAGGATCTCAGGTAGTAAGCACATAAATAATATTAACATCTCTTGGCCAATGGTAGCAGTATCTTCTATGTCTTCAGGTCATGTTCATCATTAACAAATAAACAGTATATAGTTCACTTTATTTGAACAGTTCCCAATTGAAATTATATCTTTTGATTGACAACGAGGAGCACTTCAGTTGTTTATCAATCTTTTGATTGATATTTGCCCATCAAATAATTTGGCATGCTTTAAGTTTAGAATTTCACGTCGTACATCTCTATCTTCTGAGTGTGGTTTATATATTTAGTAGGCAACTCTATTTGACATTAATTTATTTTAAGTTAGAATCTAACTTGGTATCAGAGTCTAATTCCATTGCATTTATTCAGACCAAGTATCTCTGTTGCGTCTACCTCTGTCTGTCTATTGAGTGTAGTTTATATACTTGTTGAGCAACTTTATGTGACACTAATTAGTTTTAAACTAGAATATAACACTTTAACTCTCCGATACCAGAAAGTCCAAATCAACTCTCAATATATTACTTTAAAGGAAACAACCATCTATTAGATATCCAGACCCTAATACCCTTTGCAGACATGCCGATGTTTGATAATTCAAACCTAGATACATCTGTGATGTAAAGAAACTGCTCCGTGGATAGATGCTGCTCCATGTCATGGTCTAACAGAAGATAAGTTCTAGGCCTTTAAATAGGAGATCAAAACAGGAAATCAAATGGGATAGTGTTTGATGTGCTATGTACTTCCCAAGTTACTTGTTCAGATCAAAAAGAAATCTTAGTAGAATGTTCAATGTTGCTGTGTGCAGATAAACAACAATGAAGCAATAAATAACCTTCTGTTATTGTGAATATGCACCGGGGTTTGGTCTCTTTTATTTCCGCCTTATAATCTCTTGGATGAATGATGCTTATTGATTACTGAGTTATACAACTCTTGGAATGATCTTGCAGTAAGTATGAAATAGAAACAAGGGAACGCTTGTTTGTATCTTATCTAGAAAAATGTTCAAAGAAGAAGAACAATCCGCTGCTAATTTATTTATTTTTCTTTTTTCATTCCTTGGTTATGAGATTCTGTTTTCTCAAGAGGGAATAATCAATTAGTTAAAAGATTAAAAAAAAATTAAAAACTTTCATGGTGGAAAAGAAAGAGTCACTGTTTATCTTTCTGCCATTATTAATTAAACAGTAAAAGAAACAAAATTACCAAAACCAAATTCCATTTCTTGTCTGTGGGTATTGTACAAATCGACGTGGCATAGTTCAAGTACCGAGAAAGATAAGGGAATAAAAATTTTTAATTTTAAAATTATTTACAATCTGAATTATAACTTTCTCTTTATTTTGTCACTGTGAAGTTGAATAACATGTCACCAACACTTATAATCTCAATAATTGTGCCAACTTGAATATAATAGAGTCAACCATGGTTGTTATGCGTTTTACTTTCAAAGAGAAGATATTGAAAACAGAACGAAATAATTGGGAGAGATGGTGATGCCAACATTCCCCCCGAAAGTCTAATTTTGATAAAACAAGTTACCTCTTTTTCAAATTATCTCTTTTATACCTGCTTCTGTGAATAAAACAAACATGGCAGAGTTGAGAGATATTAGTGCCGAACAAATTCAACTAAATTTAATTTTAATCCAAGTAAATTGATTTAATTTGATCATAATCAATTAAAACCGATCAATCAATAGAGTTAATTGGATAGAATGTTGACATAACTAAGTAAATTGGTTCATACCTGTATTGGACATCTAATCCAAATCAAATTAACTATTTAAAAATTAAAAAAATATTTAAATTCAATATTTTATATAATGTATTTTTAATAAAATAATAATTTATATTATATCTAAATAGACTAATACCCTATAACCTTAAAAGCTGCATATCTACATTCTTAAATATCTAATTTGAGGCTTTGCAAATTTTGTTGAAGAAATGTTTAATGTTAAATTTTTAAAATTTAGAGATTTTATTTTTTTAGAAAAATAATCAACCATCCATTTTAATCCAAACCAACTGAAGTTGAATTGGATTGATTTGGTTATAACTAAATTCACTAGATTGATTGGATGAGATTTCCAATCATCCAATTAAAGTTGGTTAAGATTACCAAATGAACCAATCTAATATGTTGCTTACAAATTGTATGTGCGCAGGCCTATCATAGAGTTGGCCATGTAGGTTAGCGTAAATTAAATGTTTTAGTTCTTGACAATTCATTCATATTATAACTCTTAGAATAAATTATGCTATTTTTTTTGGTTGAGATTTAATTAGATTATACTTAATATTCCTCTTGTTTCTAAAATTGCATTTTGACTCTCCCTAACGGTCTTATATATATTACAAAAGCCTCCCATCCATCAATTTTCTATTAAAAAAGTTATCTTTTTGCATAATATGTAATTGTAATTTTATTTTTAATAAAATAATAAAAATAATTAAGAAATTTTATTTTTAAAAGAAACTCATATTTTATAAAAAAATTAATTTCATTGATAGAAAAGAAATTGATAGGTAATCAATTGTAATTTTGTAAATATAATTTAATCAAATTCCATTAAAAATTTGCGTAGTCATATATATATATATATGATTTAATCAAGCTCCATTAAGAATTTGTATATGAGTGTTTTTTTTTAAATATTAAACTATTGGTGCTTGAGTTATGATTTAAATTAAAAGAAAAAGGCTTAATTTAGCAAGAGAATAATGTATTGCTTATCAGGATGGAATCACAAGTTATTGCCTCTATTAGTTTAAAAGAAGAAGAAGAGCTATTGTCACATGTGTACAATAGCAAAGTTTTGAATTTCAGAGATTATGTCTAGTCTCAATGTGTGTGATTCTTTTGTTTGCTTGCGTCTACTTGGAATTTGTTTCCTTTTCATACCTAGGGACTCACTCCAATTGTCTTGAGTCTCTTTTGGGCTAATGATGTTACTCTAGTGATTTAAGCCTCAAATCATATAAATTTGTTTGTTCTAGACTTGGGCAAATATTATCCCTGTAAGAATGACACAATTTCACACGCGCGCGCACACACATTTTATATATACACACACACATTATATATATAAACTTTAGAACTAGTTCTACTATTTATTAATCATAAATAGTTTGACTTCTTTTAAGATTATGTGCCCTTCTACCTTTTTTCTTTTCTTTTCTTTTCTTTTCTTTTCTTTTCTTTTTCTTTTTTGTGTAATTATGATTCTTTCCTTTTGTGTACAAGATCTTACTAGTTCTTTTAAAAAGAGCTTGGGTCTTCACAACACAAGTCACCACAAGAAAAATTATGAGAATAATTGCAATTTAAGATTTTAACTTGAATATATTTATATTAAAAAGTCTTAAATTTGAAATTATTTTAAATGATCTTGGAACCAAAAATTTTAACTTGAAATCTTGAACTATAATTTTTTTTGTGTGTGCATAATTTAAATTTTTAGCCTTAAAGTTTTTTAGAATAATTTCAAAATATGAGGTCTTTCATTGTAAATATCTTTGACTTGAAATCTGATATGTAATTTTTCCAAAAATTACTATGTAGCAACAACTTGTTTTTGGCCCAAATGGAGCAACAAATCTATTTGTCTTAATTTATTAGTTTTTATATATGAATCTTAAAAGGATAAGGCAAGAAATGAAAATGGAACTTATGAAACTTCTTTTTGCTCTAGAAAGCAATCATTTTTCTTTTTCTTTTTCTTTATATTATAGTTAACTTGTGCTAGCCTTAACGATTTGCCTCTAAATTGTCTACTAAAAAAATAAATAAAAATGCCAACCCCCTTTTTTGAGGAACTAGTAGTGCTGCTCAAGGTGAGTAGCATGCTAATAAAGAAGTTGCATTCTAATAATTTATCTTTTTTTTTAATATTTAAGGTAGATTATTTATGTCATGACTAAAAGCTTCATAAAAATTTTATGAAATACTCCAAGAAAATCAAATTTGTTAAAAATTCAAACCTAGTAATAATACATGACACCACTAAGCCAAATGTTATATACATTATTTTATGCTAATATTTAAAGTTTGTCAAATAATTTTTTTTCTCTTGTATCACAAATCCACAATCAATATCTGAAAAGCTTTTTTTTTTAGTTAGCTTATGCTAACTTTAATTAATTCAATTTTTTTAAAATTTAAGCCAGATCATCTATGTGATGACTAAAAGCCTCATAAAAAAATTTTCATAAAATCATCTTAAAAAATTAAATTAGTTTAAAATTCAAACTCAATAATATATGATACATCTAACCAAACACTACATATATTCTTTTAGATCAATATTTAAACTTTGTAATAGGTTGTTTATGGCCTGGTTCTGCCTAGCTAATCCAACTTGGCTCAATCATATCAAGCTAAGTTAGGCCAAGTCAACACATAAATTAGGCAAAAGGTTAGATTTGACTATGGAAATCTAACCTTGGGGCTGGGATGGGTCCCAAGCCAAGGTAGGTGCTCAGCCTTATTTATTTGTTAAAGTTTTTCTTTTTTTTTTTTCATTCATTGAACATAGACCATTCTTGTTAAAATATGAACTACTCTTTTTCTTTTTTATGGTCAAAATTCCATCTTCACAAGTATTAAAAAAAAAACTCAAACCGACCCAATGAAAAATTGGGCCAACCTTGGGTTAGGCCAAGTTTCAAGCTTGAAAAATAGGTTTAGTAATAAATTTGAGCTAGGTCTTAGATTAATCAAAAGCTTGACTTGGCCTGAGGTTTGTTTGCCTGTACTTTGTAAAGCAAAAAATTTTTTTAGTCACAAATTCGCAGTCAATGATATTTTTAAAATTTATCGAACTATTTTTTTTTTCAAATGATTTGAGAAACATACTCCCACACACTAACTTTGATATATTTTGCATTGCACTGAAGTGGTCCATACTTACTAGTAATTACCAATATGTATTTACCCAAGCATCAAATCATCCTTTAGCACAAATGAGTGATTATTTGAACCAAATCCCATTATTGATAAAAGTAAGTTTTTAAATTCATATGAAGTAAAAGTATTACACTTATATGCTATACTTTTATAGGAAATTAGTGGCATATATATATGGATTAAATCATAAGGAAAGTCAGTGACATAGCCACCTATTTCTCCTTTACCCTCCCATCCCATATGACAAGCAATGAAAGGTTGGTTATAAGTTATGTAAATCATAAATAAAATACATGACAATCATTATTAATAAGATAGCAATCATTTAAGGAATAAATATATATTAAATAAATGAAGATAAAACAATGAAGGAAATTGTATGAAGATAGTAAAAAATAATACTTCGTAAAAAATTGAAAAGAATTTTTTTCTCTTTTGCAATTAATGATACTATACTTGTGATAAATTAGATTAATATCATTGAGTCCATTTTCTATAATACATAAAAATTAATTTATTTAATTCTATACATCAAACATAGTGGCTTCCAATGCCAAAAAGAGCCCTTCTCCTTATGTAATATCCGATTTTCTGAAAACCAGTGAAAACGTGAGAAACGTAACATATGATTTCTTCGTAAACGAATGAAATTCACCGAATACAAAAGGAAGTTCCCCAAGATGATGTAGTTAAGGTCCCGAAAAATTTGAAAAGTATTCTAGACTCCTAAAAATGAGAATTTTAGCCTCAAATGGAAGAAAAAATGGAGCTAGAATAAAGAAACAAATTTTGATAGAAAACCTACGAAACATAATGGCATTTTCATAATTTCGGATAATTTTTGGAATTCACATAGGAGGGCTTTTTAAACCAAATTTTTGAGTTCTCTGAGGTTCTAAGAGGCCCTAAAAACCATGAAAACCTCTAGGACAATTAAAACCTCTCCGGTGGACGTTTTTCAACGTTGGTGTGCCTGAACTTTGACGGATTCATTCGAGAAGGTTTTAGCTCCAATTTGAGTGATTCCAAAGGAATTTTATTAAATTGGGAACCTAAATTTTATAAAATAAAAGACGGCTCTAAAAAAGGAGTTAAAATGAAGGCGAAACAAAAATGCCAAGAACGAAGGGCAAAATGAGAATTTTTGAAAAATATAACTTACTCCCACCTATATATATGATGCACCTTTCTCCTCCCTTCATTATACACGACCATATTCTGCCTAAAACCAGAAGAAAACCTAAGGGGATGAGATGCACAAGAGGAGGAAGAAAAGGAGGAGAAATTCAAGGTAGAAAGGTATAGATTTTTATAGTTTTTCATGTTTTTTCTCTTCCAAACCTCTTCTCCTTCATTCTCCTTTATTTTCTATGATTATAATGAAGTATATGGATCTATTTTAAAGGAGATATTAAGAGGGAAATTCAGATTTGAAGAGAAGAGCTCAAAGAACACAAGATTCAAGTGAGAAAAAGTAAGAAAACAAGGTAATTTCTCTTCCTATGGTTGTCATCTTTAGTTCCTCTCTCCACCATTTCGCCCCACTTGTGAAAACCCTAAGAGGAGATGATTGTTAGGTAGAACCAAGCATGAATCTAAGGAAAAAGGGTGTGGAGATTAAGAATATGTAAAGAAAATAACAAAGTAACCATTAAAAATCAAGATGCAAATTCTAGGATTTTATGTGCACCTTCCAAATTCTGATTTTTTGTAAGATGATTCCTAGGTTTAATTAAGAGTTTAAATGAGTTCTTGAGGTACCTAAGATGCTCCCCACAAGCTTCCTCCTTTAAGAAAACTAAGAGAATTCCAAGAAGGTCAAGGAAGCCCATAGTCTCAGCCAAAGAGGGTTCTTGTAGTGGGGGAGAGTTTTAAATTTTTCTAAGGCCATTCTTGAGTCATATTTGATGAATGAAAGTAACAGAAGGCCTTGGAAAAATTTTAGAACTCTTGGAAAGTGATTTGGTGTCTTAGGTTCCATATTATGATGTAAAGAAGCAACATAGTGCTAGGCCCTTTGTTTTAATGGTGATGACTCCAAGAGGCTTAAAAGGAGTCAAAAATCATATTTGAAAGGAAAGAATGAGGCTTAGAAATTATTTGAGGGGTGTTGCTTCATTTGGTGTATTTATGGACCATAATAGAGCTTATAGAGTTATCTAGTGTTTCACCAAGTTATGTAGCCTTAGAATGTGTTTCATGAACATAATTGGCTCCCATAAATTATATCTAGGCCAAGAGAAACCATCTCCACCAATTTATGGGTGTGTGACCGAAAGAGGAGGCTTGAAATCCAAGGAAAAAGTATGTGATTGTGTGCAAGGTAGCTCTCTCCACCTTCTCTCATGCATAGATGTATGTTTAGTTTGTTTTAGAATGTGTGTATGTGCATTTTCAAGCTTTGAAAAGTATGCTAGCATGCCTTTATATGCCATGATTCTTGATGCCATGTTATGTTTCCAAGGATTACATGATGTTTGTGTAAAGTCCCACATCGGATGGATTGGTCCTGGGAACGGCCCATATAAGTGGGAGCGAAGCTCTCCCTACCAGCGACGCATTTTTCCAAGGGAAATGAGAGTACCAAGGGAGGAACAAAACCCTACCAAGCCAGTGTATCGGGTGCTATAACGGGAAGAATATCGCTGGAGGCTCTATGTGGTGTTAGTATCAGAGTCGACCGTTCGAATGTGCAACCCAAGGACGGGTTAGCCCCAAAGGGGGTGGATTGTAAAGTCCCACATCGGATGGATTGGTCCTGGGAACGGCCCATACAAGCGGGAGCTAAGCTCTCCCCACCAGCGACGTGTTTTCCCAAGGGAAATGAGAGTACCAAGGGAGGAACAAAACCCCACCAGGCCAGTGTGTCAGGTGCCATAATGGGGACAATATTGCTGAAGGCTCTGTGTTGTGTTATATTGGCAACCATGGATCTCACCATCTTCGGTGTCGCCTGTATCTAAGGATGGTGTTCAGATTTATTGGTTAACACCACACAGAGCCTCCAGCGATATTGTCCCTGTTACGGCACTCGACACACTGGCCTGGTGGGGTTTTATTCCTCCTTTGGTACTCTCATTTTCCTTGGGAAAATGCGTCGCTAGTGGGGAGAGCTTCACTCCCACTTATATGGGCCATTCCCAGAACCAATCCATCCGATGTGAGACTTTACAATCCACCCCCCTTTAGGGCTAACCCGTCCTCGGGTTGCACATTCGAACGGTCGACTTTGATACCAACACCACACAGAGCCTCCAGCGATATTGTCCCCGTTACGGCACCTGACACATTGGCTTGGTGAGGTTTTGTTCCTCCCTTGGTACTCTCATTTTCCTTGGGAAAACGCATCGCTGGTGGGGAGAGCTTCGCTCCCACTTATATGGGTCGTTCCTAGGACCAATCCATCCGATGTGGGACTTTACAGTTTGTATGAGTTTACTTGAGTGTGGAGAGGCCAAGAACTCTTCCCTTCGGTGAGGATGAGCCAAGAACTCTTAAACTTGGTTGAGACAAAGTAAAAAGTTTCCCAAAAGCAAAGTGGGCTCCCAAGTGTATGGTTAAGTTCAAAGTTCTTAAAGAATAGGTGAGGCAAGTCCAAAATCCATGAGGAGAAGTGTGAGGCCAATCTAAGCACTTGGTGAGCTCTTGGATGTCTTGTATGATTAATTTACATGTCAAGATTGTTTTTAAAATATGCATGTCTTACATTTTCACTATGCATACATTTGAAAAGCTTGCTTTGCACATATTATGTATGATTGAATGGGAGATGAGCTATTGGGATTCTTTGAATCTTATTCCCTCTTTTCTAATAATCTAACATGCTAGGTGGACTAAGTAATTATGGTGAAGGAAGCCAACAACCATGAAGAGGAAAGATTGACAAGCTTATGCATGGTTTTGTTCATTTTGAAACAATAATGATGGTTCATATTGTGTATGATGTTGTATATGTACAATGAACCTTGAGACATATGTAAATATACTATTATGTAATGTTTAGAGCCATGGATATGATGCATGAGTTTTAGAATACAATTTGAGCTTTGAATGTCCAATTATGTATTGTGAAAGTTTGATGGAAATACGCATAAGTGTGGGTTGAATGGCCGAAATGAGATGCATGAGGTTTGGGACCATTTGGACAGCTCACAAAAGTCTCAAATAATCTTTAAACTTGCCCAAAAGGTGTCAAGACTAAGGGAAATCTATTTGACAACTTTGGTACCCAATATGTAGCCAAAATTGACCATAATGGAACCTTATATCACTTTTTAACCAAACAAGTTAGTCTTGCTCTAAAATTTGGCATGCAATTAGGTCTCATTGAGAGCTTTTTGGAAATCTAAAGAACATAATTTTTGGAGATCTAGAGAATATTTGATAAATTTTCAAAGTTGAGATTTTCTATTAATTCTGGTATGGGCACTGTTCACACTGGCATACTTGTACTTTGTGTCACTCGATCTCAAATGGTGTATAATACTTGTGAAATTTTATATACATAAACTAGAGGTCATAAGATTTTTGTGGCCACCAAGATCATTTCATTTGGAAGTCTGAGTAAAGAGTTATACATTTTTGAAGTTGGCTGTCAGTAGTAGTGGCGCCCTAGGAGTTCAGTCACTGTTCCATAGGATTTCAATGGGTAAACGTGTCTGTTTTATTCTAAAATTATTTTTATGATCAAGTTAACATTTTTAGATTTCCAAATGACCAAATTTGTGTGATTTTTATTTTTATAAAATTAGTTATGAATTTTAGAAATTTGTATTAGTAATCTGAAATAGTAGCCCAGGCAGTAGCGACCTCAGTAGATTTTTGAAAGTCAAACGTCCTCCATGATGGATGTTATGGTCTGGGCATATTTTTAATGTGAAGTAGACATCCTAAACTTTCTAGAATAATCAAGATTTCATAATTTCTATTTTTCTAAATTTAGTTATAATTTTTTAAATTTTGCCCAGAAAATAGGCCAATTCTGGTCGAGAATGAACTTCCATTTTCCATACTCCATTTCGGTTTTTATGAGTTGTAGGCATGATTTTGTGATGCAATTGAGTTCTAATGATGTAATTAAATATGAGAATGTATAGTATGAGCTCACACGGTCCATGTGACACTGAATGAAATTTTTAGATATAGTACAATGAGAATTTAATCCATTATTTATATCCCATTTTCTTACAACTCTTAAGCAATGCATGTTATGGAGCATGTTAATCGTATGAGGAAGGACAGAAAGATACGATATTACACCTTACACATTGCAATTTTTAATAGGTTGTTCATAAGGGTAGTAGATGGAGAATTTAAATCTAAGGTAAGGGAATGAACCAAAGGAATCGATTATTGTAAGTCATGAATCCTTGATGCAACTATACTCCATGGTAAAAAATTTGATCACCATACTTAACATTAAAGATTGTTAAATCATTAAACAGTGACATAAATGACCCAAATAGGGAGGTTCGGAAAATCCAAATTATGACAACAACAAAGGCGACATATAATAAAGGGGACTAACACCTCCAAAGGCCAGCCTACATATAAAAAGATAGATCAACCTTGCCAACATTTTGTTATGTCAATGGTAACATTTTATGTCAATGGTAGGGTATAGGAAGAGGAAGCAAAACCTCCAACTGACATAGATAATGTTGCTATACTAATGCCATCACAATTTTGTCCATCTTTCATGATAATAGGCAATTAAACTGACATGTAACCCTCAAATGTCTTACTTAGCTTGCCTTCTAGAATTTGTGATTGTGGTAAATTAGGTTCTGGTGGAGCAAGTTGATAGACCATCATGAAGCACTATTCCTCGTGAGCAAGTAAGATTTTTATTTGGTCTTAGCTTCACCTTTCTTTGATGCTTATGATAGTGTACTTGTAAAGGGTTATACACATTTATACTATATAAGTCATTAGTTATATCAATCTAAGAAAAATAAATAAATGTTAAACAATGAGATACTATATATTAAGCAAAGAAAAATAACAACAGTGATGAGTGTTAAAAATTTGTTACAAAGCCAATGACATTGGCAAGATAGATTCATTATTGAGTACATCTTTAATACCATTGCATGTACTCAGAGGTGCAATCCAAGGGCTTTGTAACTATAGGCTACTAAGCTAGAGCATCTTACCATACATTTCATACCTCAATAAAGCTCAAATACTCTTTTCATTAGTTTATTAAGGTTTCTTCTCATAGCTGAATGTATAGCAAGCTCCCAAATTGATTAAAGTAATTAGAATTGGCTACAACTAGCCAAATTGGTAGAGTATGTGATTTGGGTGGTGTCACTTTATGATATGAAAGTAAATGAGGGGGATCAAAGCTAGCCAAATGTCTAGAGATGCCAAACAATATTCTAGAATGAACTTATGCACACTATGTGATTCAAATGGCCATCAAATGATTTGTGTACAACATATTAAAATGTCATAATAAATACAACATATAAAGAGGTAATCTATCAAAAAACCATCCATGTAAGGCGATAAACATTGCTGTTATGCATTTCATCCAATAATATCTTATATTGCTACAGGGCCATAGCACTCAAATGGGGAGGTCATCTTATGTTCTTCAATATATAATTATAAGCAATACATTACAACACATTAGAAAAGGAATAAGTAATAGACTAAAACCAAATGAATGAGACCAATTGAGCCATGGCACTATCTTTAAGTTGTTAGTAAATGTCTTACTTGAAACCTAAGTGAAGTAGTAAATGATATATATCTGTAACACCTAGTTCTACTTAATGTTTAACTTATAGATTATTTGAGGAAATTTGGTTATTTGATTATAGGAATAATCTTAAAAACCTAAAAAATACAAACTAATCAAAACTTTTGTTGTAAACAAACCATTAAGCTTGATGCTCATCACGTAAAAATTGGGTACCAAAACTATTGAAAGCATAAATAATTCCCAAAACATCTTACTAAGACCTTGAGACACTTGCCTAAGACTAGATTTTAGCATATAATATAAACTCCACTTGAAACACTTAAATAGTACTTTAAAAACCAAAAGATAGGTATAGTGTTATGGCCTTGAAAGGCCACACCACGACTCACATTGCCTAGGGTAATGGAATGTAAACTGCTCATATGGTGTCATGGCCTTGGTGGACCATGTTGTGACATGTTTGCCTCTATCTAAACATACTCACAATGTCGAGCCTTAAAGACAAACCCTGGGTAGAAAAACCTATATGGCATTACGGCATCGAAGGGCCTCACTATGGCATTGTAGCCTCCATTTGGATGGCAGTATGGTGCCAAAGGCCATGGCACCCCCCATAAAAAAGGTATAGAACCAATGAAAATTTAATGTTGAAGTACATGTTCGCTAACCATAAGCTCCTAACCTCAACAAATGGATATGGGACATTTTTAATAGTTTTCAATGTACTTTTTAATAGTTCTAAATGTACTTTCTAATGGTGTGAAAACTTAAGGACAAGTGATTAAACACCCACATAATCCTCCAAAGTGATAAATTTAAAAGGAAAATAAAAAAATAAAACTATGACAACAAAAGCAATATTGAATCAGCATCTCACATGATTAAATTCACCAATACACAACCATTTAACCTTAAACAAAGCCTAGCAAGTGTCAAATACTAAGAGAGTGTATCCAACCCTTGTAACCATAACACACCCATAAGCTCAAAATTTGACCATATAACATCCTTACACTTATAACTCACAACTAATAACCATTATATCACAGCTTCCAAAATCAATAACAAAACCAATCATAAGGTAATTATACAAGACCAATTAAATAGAGATAAAACATCTATAAAGCCATAAGGGGTGAGGAATATATGCATAGAATTCATCATCATTCAAAAGTTAATCTAGAAAAAATCATAATTATATATGAGATTCCTTTACAAAATAGTTTGGTATCATTTAAAATCCTATCTATCATCCTCACATATACGACTTACTAAAATATTAAAACCTACACTTAGCATATTACATCACAAGTTAATTACAATATATTAAAATATATAGTCCAAAATATGACAATTGAAAAAGCAAGCATAGTCTAATCAATCAAGCCTTTGATTGTTTGTCCCTACAAGAAACTAAACCTTCACCTATAAAATATTAGTCTATGACCGAAGTGAGATATAAAATCTCAGTAATCAAAGGTAAATTTCATCCATATTTATATAGGTAAACAAGTGTAAACTTATACATAATAATATCATCAATTCATCATGCCATATTCAATAAATCAAAAGTAGCAAATTGACAACAATTTTTACAATCATTAGACAATAACTAAATTGGTAGACAAGACATACCTGCGAGGTCTACGTGCTAACCATTATACTAAAACACACCTATGAGGTCCACGATAGTCATCAAGACACACCTGCGAGGTCCACGATGAAACACATACAAGTAGTCAAAGTTAACATGATATTATATAAAATGTCAACAAGTATATACAAGCTATAAATATGATTTTATAACAAATATGAATGGAATTAAATCCTAGTTATCTTAAACGTTACTTCCAAATTATCTACTAACAACCTAAGCCCTAGCTTCCAAATGTTACAAAATGTCAATTTGAACTTAAAAATCCAAGTCAACACAATGGATCACCAAATTCTCTTGAATTTTCACTCATACACATAACATACAAAAAAAATGCCATGAAGATGAGTATAGGGTAAAGTAACATTGCAAATGGAAGGAGTTTACTTACCTAATACTTTTTTAAGCTTTTTTGTCAACAAATCCATAATAAACACACAAAAATTCTTAATTCCAAAATCCTAGAGTTCCATTAGCTATCACCAAATCAAAAGTTGTTTAGTTTAAATGAAAGAGGAGAATGAAAAGAATTTTTTTCAACACTTGTCTAAGCCAAAAACATTTCTTCCTTGCCAAATAGTGGCTCCAAAGTTTAACTGCTTCCCTTCTTCATTTTTTCCCTCTTCTTGGATTGTTTAGGAGAGCTATTACATGAAGTGAAAAGTGTGTGAGGCTAGGACTAATGTTTTAAGTTAAATGGATAATGGATTCAATCTTGGATTAGGGTTTTAGGGCATTTGATTCTTGGGCTTTATTGAATTTGAGTTGGGCCTTTTTAAAAATCTACTTTTAAGCCATTCTAATTAGTTTAATTATACCTTAGGAATTAATGAGCTCCAAATAATATTATTATGGGTAAATTGTTAATTTCAACTTAATAAGTTTTTGATCTATAATAAATTTATTTTTGAGAATTAAATACTAAACTAATTATTCCTTCCTTTATAATTTTTCTATCTAAAATTTCCAATTTAATTACTTTTCTCCAAAACTCCTTAATTAAATTATTTTCCCTTAATAATTTCTATTAATTGATTTTGGGATGTTATATTTTTTCCTCCTTCTAAGAATTTTGTTTTCTAACTTAACATACCTTATTCAAACAATGCCAAATAAACCTTCCTCATCACCTTTTCGATCTTACAAGTGCACTTACCGTGTGTCAACCTCCTTTTAAACCACTTTCACTAATATAATAGTCTTGTTGCATAACTGTTTGATCTTGGTATCCACAAACTTTCAAGCCTGACCACATAAGACAAATCATCTTGTAAGTGCATAATTTCATGTTCAATGATCTATGAAGGGTCTGGATGATACTCTTTGGGGTAAGGCAACTCTGTTGGCCAATGGTCCAACTCAATCAAGGATCTAGAATGGACCTAAATAATGAGGATTGAGTTGTTTAGCCTTTATAGACTGTCTTATGCCTATAACTGAAGTGACCTTGAGAAAAACATAATCATTTGTATCAAATTCTAAGTGTTTCATTTTTCTATCAACATAACATTTTGCAGTCAACAATTTTTTTCTAATGACCTTTATCTACTAGATAGTTTGATCTACTAAATAAGGCCCAAGAAGGCTTCTCTTACCTAAATCAACCCAACATAAAAGGAATGTACACTTTTTCCCATATAAGGCCTTTTAAGGTACCATTTGGATGTTAGAATAGTAACTATTATTATAAGCAAGCTTTGTTAAAGGTAGGTACACATCCTTATTCCCCTTAAGCTTTAATATACTAGACCTTAACATTTCCTTATAAGTCTAGATGGTCCCTTTAGTTTGTCATTATACTCTTTGGGGGTGACAAGCAGTACTAAAGTTTAATCTAGTACCTTACATTTCTTCCAAAGATCTCCAAAATTTAGATGTAAACCCTAAATTTCTATATGACATTATACTCTTTGGAATACCATGCAACATCACAATCTCCTAGACATAAAGTTGTGCTAATCTATCCAAATGATATGTGGCTCTAATAGGGAGAAGATGGGCAAATTTTATTAGTCTATCTGTAGTCACCAAAATTGCATCATAACCCATAGACATCCTAGTCTAACCCACACAAAGTCCATAGAAATGCTATCTCATTTTCAGTCAAGAATATCTAAGGGTTATAGGAGTCTTACAGAATTTTGATGCTTTATTTTCACCCTCTGATTGACTAAACATCCCAAAACATAACTAGCTATATTCATCTTCATTCCAACCTACCGAAAACTTTCCTTAAGGTCTTGGTACATTTTAATGGTGCTTGGATGGATCATGTACTTAGTCTTATGGGCATCCTCAAGAATAATGGCTCTTAACTCCTCATTCCTAGGTTTATATATTCTATCCTAGTATTTCATTAATCCATCAATAGAAACATCAAATTATCAAGATTCATCTCACTCTACTTGCTCTCTAATCCTTTTCAAATACTCATCAGGCAATTAGACATCCTTAATCTTCAAGTCATTTTCTATTCTAAGCTCAATCAATAACAAGCTCCTAGGATGAATAAAGATAGATAAACTTAATTCTCTTAAATCCTCAAACAATTGTTGCTCTTAAAGTATCACGATAGCCATATGAATAGATTTCTTAACTCAAAATATCATCAACTACATTTTCCTTGCTTGAATGATACTTCAAGGAAAAGTCATAATCCTATGATAACTCCATCAATCTCCTTTACCTCTTATTCAACTACCTCTAGTTAATCAAGTATATCAAGCTCTTATTGTTGCTAAACATCTTAAACTCTGTACTATATAAATAGTGCATCCAAATCTTAAGGGCAAAGACTACCATTGTTAACTCTATATTGTGTGTAGGGCCATTCTCTTCATGTAGTCTAAGTTACCTAGAGGTGTGGGTCATTACTCTATCCTGTTGTATTAAAACATAACCCAAAACCTTCTTAGATGCATCACTATAAATGGTGAAAAGTTTACTAAGGTCAGGGATAATTAAAATAAGTGTAAAGGTTCCTGAAAGGCATTCTTGCACTTATAATTCCAAATAAAAGATTGATCCTTCCTAATTAATTTGGCTAATGGGGTTACTAATTGAGAAAATCTCTTAATAAACTTCTTATAATAACTTGCTAAACCTAATAAACTACGAGTCTTAGTTACCGATTTGTGCCTCTTCTAATTTAGTATTGCTTCAATCTTACTAGGATCTATTCTACTTCTAACTCAGAAATCATATAACTTAGAAATCTTACTTCTTTCAACCAAAACTTACATTTGCTGTGTTTAGTGTGTATTTGATATTCCCTCAAGGTTACTAAGATTATTTTAAGGTATCTCTCATGCTCTTCCTCATTCTTAAAGTAAATAAAGATATCATATATGAAGACCACTACAAACTGGTTAAGGTAGGGTTTGAAAATCTTGTTCATGTAATTCATGCAGATAGCCAGGTCATTGGTTAAACCAACAGGCATCATTAAAAACTTATAATGGCTATAATGAGTCCTAAAAGTGGTCTTTGGTATATTCTCCACATGCATCTTAAATTGGTGGTAACCTGACCTCAAATCTATCTTAGAAAAGACCAAAGCTCTTAGTAGCTAGTCAAGAAGGTCATTTATCCTTGGCAAAGGATACTTCTTTTTAATGGTCACTTAGTTTAGTTGTCTATAGTTTATACAAAGTCTCATACTACCATTCTTCTTCTTCATGAACAACATTAGTGCACCTTAAAGGGATACATTCGACCTAATGAACTAGCTCTTTAATAATTTCTCTAACTATTTCTTTAACTCCACCAACTTGGCAGGCTTCATCTTATATGGGGCCTTAGATATGGAACCCATTCCTAGCATTAAGTCAGTAGAGAACTCTAACTTTCACTCTAAAGGAAGACCACTAATTTCTTTAAGGAACACATCTAAATACTCCTTAACCACAAGTATAATTTTCAATCCTTCTTCTGCCTTAGCTTGTAAGGAAAAGAAAGTTAAAAATCCTTGATAACCCTTTTTAAGGCACCTTTTAACTTGACTAATAGGAAAACACAAAATCCTAGTGGATGGTTGGGGGTATAACCTAGTAAGGATACTAACTTATAGGTATAATTAAGAATAGCATTATTAGCATGTAATTAGCCTATTCCAATAATTACATTAATATCATGCACAGGCATACAATATAAGATTTAGAGTAGTGTTAATGATTATCAAGTTAGATGGAACATTTTAAAAAAACTTTAGATGTAATGATTGAAGTTGATATTAATAACTTAAAAGGTACGAGGTTATTTTTTAAACCTAGGCACTTTACACAATCATATGAAATGAAAGAATAAGCAGCACTCGAGTTAAACAATGCATCTATCATGAAATTGTGAAGCAGAGGGGTACTTCTGATCATACCAGAAGACTTATTGGCCTTTTGTTACAAAAGGGCATATAGTTACACCTGGGTAGGTGGTTTGGCTTAGGTAGCTAGTGCCTAGGGTACAACACACTGCTTTACCAAATGGCTTACTTTACTGTAACTATAACATACCATACATGGTTTGTCACTAAAGTTCTTCCCACACTTGTTATACAAAGTTGAGGTGTTTAAAAAGCTTCTCTAAGGGGTCATATTCTTTCTCCTTGGATTATTCCTTAAAGAAGGTCTTCTACTCCAAGACTTGCCACTACTGCAATTGCTTCCTTTTTTGTTACTATTATTAGAAGGCTCCATATCCCTCTCCCTCTTACTTCTTAGGGCTCTCTTCCTTTAGGCTTCAACTTCCTTTATCTTTTAACCACTCTGATAGTGTCCATCATCTCAGTAATTTCCATTATTTTTAGAGGCAAAATTTTCTCCCTATAAGGAGAAAAGAGACAATTCCATAAACTTGTCTATATAGTGATTATCATTCATGTCTCCTTATTCTAATTGAGTGAATTCTGCCTCTTTATCATTTCTTATTGAGGCTAAAAAAATACTCATTGTAAAAGGCCTCTTGAAACATCTCCTAATTTAGCAGGGTTCCTTTAGTGGCCAAAATCCTTTCTCCACTCTTCCATTAATGTTTTGCATCACTTTCTATATTGTATATGGCCAATAAGGCTTTTTGCTCACTAGTGCATTTCATGACATGGAAGATCTTCTCTAGTTACATCATCTGCCTTTTACCCTTGATCACATCAAATTACCCCTTGAAGGAGAAGGGTTTACCTTTTGAAAGTGGGTTAGAATGGTGATGATGTTATTTTTTTCTCTCTTTGCATCATTGCCCTCACACTATTACTTCACTTCTCTTATTGTCCTATTCTTACAATCTTTGTAAGGCTTGAATGGTTGCCACTTGAGTTCTTCCTACTTTTGTAGGCATGCTTCCATATCCCTTGTGGCTTTTTATATTTCCCTCAACGTCTATGTAGTCTCTCTTCTTGTTGCCATGGGGATCCTGTGACACCAAAACAATCATTAAAGGAACCTAGGTTAGACCTTGTAAAAGGACCAAAAGTTGTCAAGATCCAACTTCCTGAATCAACACCAAGCATGAAGTCTCAATTTTTCACTAAATAGTTATGCAATAAAGTTAGTGCCAAAACAAACATGTGATATGATTACCAAGTATCTAACCAAAGATTTATCTTTAAGCAATTTTTTCCTAAACCTTGTTTTGATAATAAAATGTAACATCTAGTTCTAATTAATATTTAACTTATAAATTAATTAAAGAGATTTAGTCAGTAGATTGTAGGAATAATCTTAGAAACTCTAAAAATACAAACCAATAAAATTTTTTATTATAAACAAACAATTAAACTGAATGCCTGTTACATAAAGATTGAGTACCTCAACTATTAAAGGTGTAAGTAATTCCCAAAACATCCCATTAAGACCTTAATGCATTTGTCTAAGACCCTAAACTTAAGAACCTAGTCAAAACCCACTTAAAACACTCAAATAGCCCTCTAGAAACAAAATGACAATTGCAATAGTGTGGCCTTGAAAGATTGTAACGTAACATGCCTTATCTAAATCAACAAATTACAAACCACTCATACAATATCGTGGCCTTGAATGATTGCACTACAATATGTTTGCCCCTATTTTAAACACTACTATAGTGCTTAAAGGCCATAGGCATCAAGTCTTAAAGAAGAATACTAAATAGCAAGATGTACACAATGTTGCAACATCATAGCCTTTGTTTGGATGGTGTTGTGGCACCCCTACATAGAAGGCACATAACTAGTGAAAATTTAATGCTGAAGTAAATGTTCACAAACTATAAGCTCCCAACTTAAACAAATAGAAATTGAACATCTTTGATGGCTCTAAATGTACTTCCCAATGATGTGAAAACTTAAGGATAAGTGATTAAGCACCCTTATAATTCTCCAAGTGATAGATTTGAAAGGAAAAACACATAAAGAAAAAAAATAAAATAAAATAAAACCATGCCAATGAAAGCAATATTGAACTAATAACTCACATACCTAAATTTACTAATACATAGTCATTTAACCTTAAACCAAATCTAACAAGTTTCAAATGCTAAAAGAGAATGTTCCTAACCCTTAGAACCACAAAGCATTCATAAACTCAAAATTTGACCATATGACTTCCTTAACCTACAACTCACAACCAGTAACCATTATATCAAAGCTTTCCAAAATCAACAACAAACTAATCCTAGGGCAATTCTATAAGACCAATCATATCAAGATCAACATTGATAAAGCCACTCAGGGTGAAGGTGTAACATATGCATTCAGAAGTTAATCTAGAACAAATCATAGTTATATGTGAAATCCTTTTACAAAATAGTTTGGTATTGTCTAAAATTCTATCTATTATCCTCATGTGTACAACTTATTAAAATATCAAAACCTAGACTTGGCATATCATGTCATAAGTTAATTACAATATACTAAAATATTATAGTCCCAAATATGATTACCCAAAAAGTAAGCCTAGTCTAGTCTAATCAAGCCTCTGGTTGCTTGTCTTTATTAGAACTCAAACCTTCACTTATGAAATGTTAGCTTATAATTGGGGTAAGATATAAAATCTCAGTCAACAAAGGTAAATTTCATTCACATTCATATAGGCAAACAATTGTGAAGCTATACATAGTAATATTATTAAATTCATCATGCCATATTCAATAAATCAAAGATAACAAATTTGACAATAATTTTCACAATCATTGGTCAATAATTAAATTAGTAAATCAATAAGTAAGACATACCTGCGAGGTCCACAAGTTAACCATTCTACTAAGATAAAGTTACAAGGTCCACAATAGTCATTAGGACACACCTATGAGGTCTATGATAAAATATACACAAATGGTTAAACTTAACATAGCATTATATAAAACATCAACAAGTATATACAAACTACAAGCATGATTTCACAACACATATGAATCGAATTAGACCTCAGTTACCTTAAACGATATTTTACCACCAAGTAAGAGCATAAGCCTAAGTTTTCTTTTGTTGCAAAATACTAATTTGAGCTTAAGAATCCAAGCCAATACAATAGGTCACCAAGCTATCTTGATTTTTCACACACACATATAGCATCATACAAAAATCAGCCATAGAGATGAATCTGAAGCAAAGCAACATCACAAATGGAAGAGGTTTATTTACCTAATGCTTGCCTAAGCTTATTCCTGATCAAATCCACCAAGAACACACTAAAATTCTCAATTCCAGGATCCTAGGGTTTCATTAACTACCACAATATCAAAAGTTGTTCAATTTGGAAGAGGAGAAGGAGAGGAATATTATTTTTCAACATTCACCTGAGCCAACACCTTCTTCTTCTTCCTCAATAGAAGTTTCAAAGTTATGCTCCTTCCCCTTTCTCCTCCCTTCTGCATTTTTACTTTCTTCTTGGACTATTCAGGAGAGTAGTTGCATGAAATAGGGAGTGTGTGAGGCTAAAGCTAATGCTTTAAGTTAAATAGGTCATTGGTTGGGTCTTGGGTCAAGGTTTTAGGCTATCTAGGTCTTGGGCTTTGATGAATTTGAATTAGGCCTTTCTAAAAATCTACTTTTAGGCTATTCTAATTAGGTTTAGTTAAATCTTAGGAATTAATAGGCTTTAAATAATTTTCCTATGGATAAATTATTAATTTTCACTTAATAAATTTTGACCCATAAATGAATTTATTTCTCTAAATTAAATCCTAAATTAATTATTCCTCCCATAATAATTTTCCTATTTATTTATTCCTTTTTAAAATCCTAATTTAATTACTTTTCTCCAAAGCTCTTTAATTAAACTATTTTCCCTTAATTTTGATATATTACAATATTTGAATAAGGATTTAGTAGTGGGGGTTTCTATAGCACTAGCAATGGGAATGGATCCCATGTCCTAAGGTAGAGCAGTATTAGGCATCTACCTATACTTTGCTCCTTAAGGCTAGCAACATTGTAAAGCTTTCAATATAAGTGAGCCAACATTATAGATAACCAAAAGTATTGGCCGACTCATTTGAAATTCTAGAGCAATAGGATGTACATCAAATAAACATTATGACTAGACTTATCTGGCATTAGATAACCATTAATCATTCTAAGTATATAGGCACCTGTATGTGTTGGATATCTTCATTATCTGCATCCTTTGGTAGGCGAATGAAGTGTTCAGCCAGCGAACTGATAACCAGTCTCTACCTATAAAGTTTATCATCTAGTAGTCTAATTCTAAGAAGCCACACAAAAGTTTTGCCTAAATGTAGTTTGCATGACTAGTGATGGAGAACTCTTTGCAAGGGAAGCCTAACTACATAACAACATCTTCTAAAGTGATCATACATTCTCCACGGGCGGTGTGGAAATTATAAGTCTCGAGATACGATCTCTCTGTAAACACTGACAATAACGATAAATTATACTCAAATTGCCTTAGTTGACCTATACCATAGAAGTTGGCTTGTTGGAATAGTGGCTAGTAATGGATTAAGTAGATGGTCATTATGCATGACATATCGTGGGTGAAGCAATTGACCATCTTACAAAAAAAAGGTTAAATGCATTGCATGTGTTAGTACAATTGAATCAAGGAAGTGTTGCATAAATAAACAAACCATAAACATCACAATTAAATTATATTATCTTACTTGGTCAAGTTACACAGCCTGCGAAACATGCTGTGCTTGAAGGTACAATAGCGAGGCATTTTCTAGCCCTAAATTGATAACTTGTTGCACACATGCCATTGCTTTAACATTCTTGCAACCCATTATGTGTTAGATACAACATAAGATTACACACATTAGGTTCGTTTATAAACAATAGGTATCTATAAAGTCATATTTGTTATAACAAGTTCTTATATATTCAAGATAGGTATAATTGAAATAGGTCTCTATACATATAGGAGCAATATTTTGGTTATGCTAATGGCTAGTTGTGTGATAATATAAACAAGTAGAAAGATTATAATCTATTTGCCTACATAACCCTTACTTGTTAGGTTATCCTGATTATGTCTAATCCATCTCATTGCCTATGCAAGTTGAGTAAGAATGCCTTTTCTCTCTAGGCATTGATGAATCAGGTACCAACTTCAAATAATCTAGCTGTAACCAATGAACCTCACCTCCAATCAGTTAGAACTCATTGCTATAGAAGCTATGCATTGCTTCTAATCGAAAAGTGTGGTCCACAAACTAAAAAGGTCTAGTTAGACTGACTTTGGCACAAGCTGCATGAGTGCCAAACATCATATGGTTCTTTGACCCCAAGTGCCATCGCTTTCTTATTGAACTTGTGTATAACACATGGAAGGGTTGTCTGCATAATTAGAGCTAACTTTTTATTGAGTTTCTCATAATAGACTTAGCTAGCTATAAGCTGTGCATGCACTTGCTAGGCCCATCAAACAAAGTATCTATTCACCTTATACATGGTTGCTTTTGCGAGGCTATTTATTGGCAAACTCCTTAGATTTTTAAAGATATTGCTCATGTTCTCAGTTAGATTCATTGTCATGTGATCATAAGGACAATCTTCAATATCATATGCCCGTGACCATTGCTTATTAGAAATGTATACAATCCAAGCATCCACATGTTCATGTAAAATTGCTAGCTCAGCTAGTTGTTCATGAATCACATAATGCTCATATGCATAACCTATGCAAGGTAGGCATCCAAAACAAATAAGCATAAAAAATGAATGGTTGTAGTATGACACTTAAACGTGGGCAATACAATAATATGTATGAACTTCTCCTTTAACTAATTTGTCCCATGCGAAGCAATGTGCCTTTATACTTCCCATACAAGAACATCTTGTTGACCTAGAAGATCAGTTATACATGATTAAGTGCGTCAATGTATGGCTTAAATGCTCAAAATACTCAATATAACATCTCTATGAGCTGCCTATTAGAACTACTTTGTGGACATTATTTGTTAAAAAATTGCATGCATGAGGTAGGCATGAAATGTTAAATGATGGCTAACTACCTAGGCAATAAAGCATACAATCTCTCTTAGTTTCCAAAAGTAATGCCAAAGGCTTGATGTTTTGCCTTTTACGCCTTGTTATAGAACACTATAGCTAAACAAGCTTTGCATCCTCTCAATAATTTGGGGTGCTTTGACCTATGATTTGTCGATCTCCTTTATCATAATATAAGATAAGATAACATTAGAAGCCAACTTAAAGTGATATTGGCATAATGATGCAGAAAGATATGTATGTAATTCCTCGTATTTGATAATCTACCAGTAGGTTCTATTTTTTTTTTTTTGCATACCCTGACCTTTCAATTGTAACTACTACCATAGTTAATACACTAATATTTTTTTCCTTTTTTTTACATAAGTAGTACATTGTAAACATGTGGTGCACTCGGATAGAGTATAGTTTAATTGCATGTCATAGACCCACTTATTTTTATATTGCATGCCGATGTACAACTCTTGGTTGTCACTTAGATTCACAGGCTCACCCATTTTAGGAAATTTGAGATCCCTTGTTGCCACCATATTAACCTGTAAGAAGAAAGCAGCAACTGGCTTGTCATATCCACTTATAATTTCATGCCAACTAGGATCGGTAGGATCATCCACATCATCATTGATGTCCTTATTGGACTCATTATCATTATTGTCATAATTAGCATTCAGAGCATAATTGTATTTATCCTTTTTCTCAAATTCATCCGTTAGGTCTTCTGACATATTAAAGGAAAAAAGAGGTGAAGTATTGCCAACTATTGGACAAAATGAACTTGACTAGGAGATGTGGTCAATAGAAGGAATGCTATACTATTGAGCATAGCTTGATTGTGGATTAAATGGGTGAACATTTCTAAGGTATGAGCTAAACATGCATGTTTTTTCAATTGTCTTTCGGAGATTGTTGGTAGACAAGAGTGTGTATGCAACATGGTTCTCTATTGGTTGTGGTTTGATATTGAGATCCACTTAAGTGTTTAATATATACATATACAACTTTACATCAGTTAATTGGATAAAAACTATGAATTTATTTGCCATATCTCTTAGACTTTTATGCTACACACCTAGTATTGCATTAAATTTAAGGCGCCAAGTACCTATATACTATTTCAGATATAAACTAATTTGAGAAAAGCCATAACTTTTATCTAACTGTCTACTTCAACTTCTCCAAAGTAATGTTTGAATTAATCCTCATTAATTTTACTCTAGTGCACTTAAACGTCACATCGCTTGAACCATTATAAGTTTGTTTATTTACAAATATGCATACGACTCACTCTTATTGTTCATTATTTTTTTCACAATATGATTTGTAAATAGAAACATGCACAAATACATAAATATGTTTTGAACTCCATTTGTCAACATTTATATAAAAGACATGCATATATAATAATTTTAGATAATTTTAATAATTAGTTAAATAGTACAATATTTATCACTAATCCAAAAAGCTTAATTTTTTCCTACTATATTATTTCCCTTATAAATTTATAAATTTTACAAAATAATTTTTTTTCTTTTCTCTACATAATCATTTTTTAAAGAGAATAATGCTTATACTATTTATTCCTTGCATATATCCATATTCACTTTATGTCCAAAATCAAAATAAATAAATTGTTAAAATTTTCTAATCATTTGGTAGAACCACAAAACTCACAGATTGCATACCCAAAAGAAAATTGTTGCAATAAAATAAGAACAAAAAAGTAAAGAGACAAAAAAAAAATGAAAACATATTTACATACAATAGACATAACAAAAAAAATTTGCATAAGTAAACTATAAATATACTAGCAACATGATACAATAAGTATGGCATTTATATACTAAACAAATATAAAAAAAATAGTTGCAGCGCTGAAATTATATCAAACTAATAATATGATTTAAACAAGTGAAACTATAAATACATATATCAAATAAAATGAGAAAAAAGGGCTATAGAAAGAAAATAAGAGAAAGAAAATTGACATTTACTGTTGAAAGTGATAAAGAAAATTAAAGACAGTGAGATCCACTTCACCAAATGCTGAATTTTACTTTGACTTTGAGGGAGATGAGCAGCGTGGACCACACTTAAATGCTGCAAGCAGAGGAGAGTTCGGAGAGAATTTCAAAAATGAAGCCACGTGGGGAAGAAGCTGAAAATGAAGGCGTAAAGGGACCACACAACAAAAGGCGTTTTTAACATGTAAACTGAGGGGCATTTTTGCCCAAGAGCCCAAAATTCCCCTTTGGTAATTGATTGGTCAGGGTCAATATAACTATGACTGACTTATAAAAACCTATTGTGGTAGGTTACGCCTAGTCCGCCAAAACAATCTGTCGTAATGACAAGCTTGTGATAAATCAAAAATTTTTTAATGTGTATATATATATAAAAGAAATATTTTTAAGATATATAAAATTATAGGCTCAAATATCCACAAATGAGCGCCATCAGAAGCCATCATCTTGAGTACCGTTAGGGTGCAAAACCGCAAAATTGATCTCCCACTTTCTTCAAACTTGGGAGTGTGAACAAAACCATAGCCATGTTCTTGCAGAATGGCTACAAGTACAACTACGTGTCTAAATTTTGTGGCCCCTTGTCCTTTTCGTAGCTCACATACCCATAAAGCCACTATTTCTAAGCATATCCTCTCAGCCGACCGCACCTTTCATTCATGATGCAATTCATTTTCAAACTTGTAGCTCACCCACCCTGTCCACTTGTCAAATTCCCATCTTCTTACTTCTCACCACTCAACACTAGCCTCTCTCTTTTCTCCAAATATATACTCCGCACCCAAAGCATTTTATTGAGATTAGTTTAGTTTGGCATGCAGGTGTGGCTAACAATGGCTTCTTCGTCTTCTTCTTCTTCTTCTTCTTGGGTCTTGTTTATTCTGGTCTTGGCTGGTCTTGGTGGGTGCATTAGTTCGAGCCAGATTGGTTTGGGCTCAAGATTGCTGGCCAGCAAGAGTCAATCATGGCTTTCTGATAATGGCACATTTGCGTTTGGGTTCACTCCTGCACAAACTGATCATCAATTGCTTCTGCTGGCTATTTGGTTTGCAAAGCTTCCAGGAGATCCGACTCTAGTTTGGTCACCTAACAGGTACTCTTTCCATGCATTAATCTTGTCCATTTTTTTTTAACAATACTAAGATTTTTTTATTGTGTCAGGTCATTGAAGGAAATGATTGTCGTACTTGAAATGTATGCGAATTAGAATCCATGCATAAAGAACATACATCATATCAAATAACAAGATGTGTCCTCTGTGGGGTGTGCCAAGGGGCAGTTTTTACCTCTGTTTTCAATTGAACAACCATAAATAACTTTCGTAGTTCTTCTGTCAAACAATGATAGTCTGACTCTATATTAATTGATAAGCTCTTTTTCAGTGTGTGGAGAACTGCTGACGCTAAGGTGCCGTTTGGTAGGTTGAATGAAAATAAAAAAAATGATTGAAAAATTTTGTATATTGTGTATTATATTTTTATTATTATTTAATAATATTTGTATATTTTTATTATCTTTTTGTAAATAATGATATGAGGTCATTTTTTATTCTTTCTGTTCACTTTATTTTTATTTTTATTTTCATGCTTAAAATTCTGTATACTCAAATGCACTAAGAATTCAATAATTTAAGAGACTTTACTAATTGAACAGGAATAGGCAGACACATTTAAAATATAGGCTGAAATTCAACCAAAGAATATAATTTATAAGAGCGGCATTAAGCATGATTAAGGTTGTATGATCTGAGTAGAAGTTCTATTTTTGCTGGACTAGGTGTACAATATAAATAAGGCAGGGTTTTATAAAATAAATAACCGGGGAAGTTTTACCATAATAAATATGAAAAAGTCATAATCATTTTCTCTTAATACCGGGGTGGGAAAAGGAAGACAACGTCCAGTTAGAGGACACCAAAACTTTGTCATCTTGCATTGTATAACAAAAAAAATATGTATATTTGTTCTATTTTAACAAATTTTCAAGGGATTGAATATAATAAACATCAAAATTTAATAACTAAATAGTTGAGTGATATAATTCTTAAAAATAAAAAGATGTAGTTAATTGTTTTGGTGTATATTAAAAAATTAATTATATTGATACAATTAATAATCACTTTCACGTCATACAAATATTTTTTTAATTAATACTTGTTAACAAAATTAATGATATCAAAATAAAAGTTTGTGTATTGACGACCAGTTAATGGTAACATTTTAATAAAGTTATTATTAAATTATTATTAGCACAATGAAAAGTTATCATTAACTGCAACTTTGTAAAATCCACCAAAATATAATAAAAAAAAAAACTCCAAGAGATTAGATGGTCAGCCTGGTTTTTGACTCAGAAAAAGGGGGTCATAAATCATATCTCTATCTAGTCTTTACAGTAGCTCAGGCAGCTTGTGATGTCTCTCTGTCTCTCATTGCCAAGTTGCCAACAAAATTTCATACACTTTTTCAATTCCAAAATAGAGACTCTCCCGCATCGCAAAATGCAATCTTGGAGCTCGACACCACCGGAAACCTCATTCTCTCGGACGGACACGTCACCCTGTGGACCTCAAACACCTCCGGCGCCGGCGTACTATCAGCATCCATGGAGGAATCCGGCAACTTCATCCTCCACGCCACCACCTCCGCCAACCGCCTTGTGTGGCAGAGCTTCTCCCAACCATCCGACACCCTCCTACCAAACCAACCCTTGACTGTCTCTTCGGAACTAACATCCTCAAAATCCGCCTCTCACGGTGGCTACTACGCTCTCAAAATGCTTCAACAACCCACTTCCTTAAGCCTATGCCTCACCTACATGCTCCCAGATTCTGAATCATACACCACTTATTCCTACTGGCAAGGCCCTGATATCTCCAACGTGACAGGGGATGTTACAGCAGTTTTAGACCAAGCAGGAAGCTTTGGGATTGTTTATGGAGATTCTTCAGATGGGGCTGTTTATGTGTACAAGAATGATAATGATGATTTGGGTTTATCTCATTCCTCTCATCAAACAAACCCATTTAGTGCTCTTAGAAGATTGACGCTGGAAAAGAATGGAAATTTGCGTTTGTACCGTTGGGACGATGATTTGAATGGGTCAAGACAGTGGGTGCCAGAGTGGGCTGCAGTGTCAAACCCATGCGATATTGCTGGAATTTGTGGTAATGGTGTTTGTAAATTAGACAGAAGTAAGACAAATGCTTCTTGTACTTGCTTGCCTGGGACTTCTGAAGTTGGAAGGGATGGCCAATGCTATGAGAATTCCTCACTGGTCGGAAAATGCAATTCCCGACGTGAAAACAAGAACCAGACCCAGACATCAGAGTTTAGCATTTCTGTAGTGCAGCAGACGAATTATTATTTTTCTGAAACTTCTGTGGTAGCAAACTATAGTGATGTTGCCACTGTGTCAAAATGTGGGGATGCTTGCTTGTCAGATTGTGATTGTGTTGCTTCAGTTTATGGGCTAAATGAAGAAACACCATACTGCTGGGTGTTGAGGAGCTTGGATTTCGGAGGGTTTGAGGATACTAGCTCGACCCTATATTTGAAGGTCAGGTCAAATGGCTCAATGACACCAGAAGGTGAAGCAGGAGGGTCTAGTAGTAGTTCTGATGATGGGTTAGGGAGTGGCAAAGAGAAGGTTGTGGTTCTTCCAATTGTTCTCAGCATGACACTTCTTATTGCCCTGCTATGTTTATTGCTTTACTATAGTGTTCATCGAAAAAGAACATTAAAAAGGGAGATGGAAAGTTCATTAATCTTATCAGGTGCTCCCATGAACTTCACCTACCGCGATTTACAAATCAGGACCTGTAACTTCTCGCAATTGCTGGGAACAGGTGAGTGTAAACTTTGGTTCTATTTTTAAGCAACAGTTGAGCCTACCATATTATTCTTGGACTCCCTACACAAATTAATGAGAGTGAATAATAAACAACTACAATAAACAATTACAGGTTTAATATGGCAGAGTCCCATAATCGTGTGTAGCAAACACTAATTGGTGAGGCTAATTGTATATGTTTTGTAGGTGGATTTGGAAGTGTGTACAAAGGAAGCCTTGGAGATGGGACACTAGTGGCAGTGAAGAAACTTGATAGGGTTTTGCCTCATGGAGAGAAGGAATTTATCACTGAAGTAAACACCATTGGCTCAATGCACCATATGAACTTGGTTCGCTTATGCGGCTATTGTTCCGAGGGATCAAACCGGTATGCACTGCCTTTTTATGTTCAATTTGAAATTGTGACTAGAATTTACTTTCTTTAGCCATCTAGAGGACTTTGATTTAAGTCACATTTAGCTCATTCTAAGCCTTTACTTTCATATGGTTAACAAAACTGTAATGTGTGTGTGTGTGTGTGTGTCTCTTTTTTTTTTTCAAATAACTTTGGCTTGTACTGACAGGCTTCTAGTATATGAGTTCATGAAAAATGGGTCTTTGGACAAATGGATCTTCCCTTCATATCAAGGACGAGATAAGCTGCTGGATTGGCCAACTCGCATTGATATAGCTATTGCTATTGCACAAGGGATTGCATACTTTCATGAGCAGTGCAGAGATAGGATAATACATTGTGACATAAAACCAGAAAATATACTGTTAGATGAAAATTTTTGTCCGAAAGTGTCTGATTTTGGACTGGCGAAACTGATGGGAAGGGAGCACTCTCATGTGGTAACAATGGTGAGAGGGACCAGAGGTTATTTAGCACCAGAATGGGTTAGTAATCGCCCTATAACTGTGAAAGCTGATGTTTATAGCTATGGGATGCTTCTTTTAGAGATCATTGGTGGTCGGAGAAATCTTGACATGTCCTTTGATGCAGAGGACTTCTTCTATCCTGGTTGGGCTTTCAAGGTATATTTCAGATCTCGGCTTTACTTACTGTGTCTTACTTTTTTGGATGTAAAATGAAGTTTGTGATCACATTTTAGTAGCAGCACTCACAACAGCAGAAAAACCTTTTGTTTCCTTTTCTGTGTCCTCCTCCTTTTGAACTGGAGGTATGAAAAACCTCACATTTTGAAGGCGGAAATTGACTTGATATTAATCTCTTCACATTTGCTTCTGAGCCCGAAAATAAATCTACTTCTCGAGCTTTTGTAAGGGTGCACTCTCCACACCTAGGCGACACCAAAAAGTAAAGAATCAATTAAGAAGATAATAGTTACTTATTGACTTGTCTTACGCACTTTTGATTATCTATTAACATCAAATATCAAACCATTTGATAAATACTGATGATTAAATGTTTGGCTACTGTAGGAGATGACAAATGGGACACCAATAAAAGTAGCAGATAGGAGATTAAATGGGGCAGTTGATGCAGAAGAGCTGATGAGAGCTTTGAGAGTTGCCTTTTGGTGCATCCAAGATGAGGTTTTTATTAGACCAACAATGGGTGAAGTGGTGAGGATGCTGGAAGGGTCAATCAACATCAATACACCACCAATGCCACAAACAGTACTAGAGTTAATTCAGGAAGGTTTAGACCAAGTGTACAGAGCTATGAAAAGAGAGTATAATCACTACAGCTCATTCACCCTTACTAGTCATCCCTCATCTAATGCTACTTGTAGCAATTCCACAATGTCACCAAGATAGTGTTAACTGTAAAGTGGAACAATTTTGCCTTGTTCATGTCAATGACGCATGGTGCTAGAATACTTTCAAAAAAGAGTTTTGCCCTTGTCTGATGTATATCTATGCTTCTTGTTGGATGCCTCTAGAAGCTATGAACTAGTCAACTTTTTCTTTTTTTGGGTTAAAAAAAAATCAGTCTTGTAATCCTTTATCTAGATTTTCATCCAAGCTAGTTTCACATGACAGAACTAGTCAACTTTTGGTTGCCTACAAATCAATTTATGTTATTAGAAAAGAAATATTGTAATTTCTTGCAATTTTCAATTGGATACAAATAAATAGAGCAGAAAATCTCAACATACTTATTCTTAAAAGAACTGGTTTGACAATATATAGCAACACATCTTTATTTTTCACTCACTCATCAGCAGGTGTAGTGAGCACGTGCCATTATTGGAAATTGTCAAATTCCATTAAAAAAACCCGATATTGCTGATTATGGCAACCATAAAAATCAATCCATGCAGATGAATATCTTTGGAAAAACAAACCAGAAATCAAATCTCATTCTTGATGGAAGAACTGTAATTGGTGAGGCCATCAAAGTACTTTGACCAAAGCATAACACCTTCATAATTAGCTGAACTCTTAAAAGAAGGAAAAACTTCAGAAGTGAGGTTGGAGGGAGGGATGAAACCACTATTAGCAACCTCAGAACTAGCAGACAAGCCCAAGAAAACCTTAGCTATAGGAATAGATGAAGTCCATATCTTCCAAGCATCCAGAAGTTTTGTTATATTCCCACCAACATATTGACATGAAGGATTATTGTAGAACTGATCCCAAATATAGTCAAATAAGCTTGTCTTAAGAGCATCTCCAAGCCAAACATCGGGAAAAGGGCATTGTGGGGAAGCAGTTAAATACACTTTCTTCAGAAAATTGCTATAATTAGAGAGGCTACTTGCAAGCTCATCCCAGAACTGTGATCCCCCGACTTCGATATCGAAGTCGATTCCATCCAAAACAGCATCCCCAAGTGGCCTTGAGGGTGATGATCCACCCAAGAAGTTGTTCCACAAGTTAGAGGGGCTACTTGGCGATGCTATTAAGTACACTCTCTTGAGAAAATTGCTATAATTAGAGAGGCTACTTGCATGCCCATGCTCATCCCAGAACTGTGATCCCCTGCCTTCGATATCGAAGTATATTCCATCCAAAACAGCATCCCCAAGCGGCCTTGAGGGTGACGATTCACCCAAGAAGTTGTTCCACAAGTAAGTTGCAACCTCCATAGCTTCCTCAGGCGAAGCAAGAGAGCAGAACTTTGATGCCTCTGACTTGGCATGACTTGATCTCAGAACACAAAAGGGCACAAGTGTTGGTGGATGGGTCACAATGGTTTGCGAGGTTTATAAGTGGGCTCGAGCCATTCACAAGTTTCTTCTAAAGTTCCCTCTTTTCCATTTTGACCCCAATATATTAGTAATCCCGCCACCCTCAGAACCTCCTATTGGAAGTAGCACAATCAAAGATAAAGATGCAAGAAAAACAACTGAATTGTAAGGCATTTGGGGTTGAATTGAATGGGTTTGAATTACTGATATATATATTCTAGACACTGAGCTAAATGTACTTGCTTACTATTATTAATATGGGACTGGCTGGTGCAAAGAAGCTTAGAAAATAGCGTAAGGTAGTTTAACACCGGCTTAGGGCAGCTGGCAAATAGGATTACAAATTGGAATGTGTAGAAAAAATTAAGATAGTTTGCATTGGTTTAGGCACTCCCTCAGTGAGCTCCTCCTCTTGGTAACTAAGGTGCTGCTTGCACGCAAGCTCATAGGCATCAGTTAGGCCATGCGTCGAGTAGAGTATATCCAATATCATAAATAATATTATTTTAAATTAAAAATTTATTAATTAATTCCGACAATGACATAATTCGAAGTAGTCGATTGAGTCTGGGCCTTGATCGATGAATTAGTGTTAAATATACCCGTAAAGTGTAAAGAGATCGCGAGAAATGAATTTCGTGAAAAATAGCCTCTTACAGAAGTGGACCAATGGAGCAGAGACATATAGCCAATCAATCTGTGTTGATTCCTTGATGAAGCTTATGGTTAAAAGATAGAAAATTACTAGTCAATTTTCAGAATTCTCTCTGATCTGGGCGACCTGGACTTTCCCTCATTCCTTGCGATGACGGTAAGATTATTATGCAAAAGGGGCGCCATCATGGGTTTTGGAGACAAGTTCGTCGTCGGCTTCATTCAGAAATTTGCCTTTGAAAGCTTAGAATGAGAATAACGAGCTTATTTCGAGGGGCAAATTCCACTTCTTCACTCTTTGTTCATAAGCTAGAGAGTCACCCACGCGTCATTTCAACAAAAAACAAAAAATGAGGGGAGAAAAAAAAAGTAATCATTGGACCTGTGCACAGCTGCATTTAGACTATGCCACATTGCAAGAATAGGAGAAAACTAAAAAAAAAAAAAAGGCAAAATAGAGGAGGAGAAAAAAAAATGTTTATACACACACACACACGAGTGATTGTGATTTCTCTAATTGATTAATTTTTGTATATAACCAACTCATTTTTTTTAGTCTCATTTCAATTAATTGATTAGGAGAGAAGTTGTAATAGGAGATAGATGAGAGTAACTAGATGTAATTTCTCTTACGTGATATTAAGTCAATAAAAGATAGACTAAATTACTCTCTCTTTTTTTAAAAAATACTTAAATTACACAATTTTTTACTATAAAAATATGTACAAATTTCCTTAAAACTAAAATACGAAAAAATACTTTCATAAATAATATTGATTTTTTAATTAAAACTACAAATGATTAAAAAATATTTTTTAATTTTTATTTCATTGTTATTTATTTTGTACTAAAAATTATAAATGTAATTTATTTTGAATTTATATAAATTACTATTTTTATGTTAAAAAATATATATTTAATATTTGTTATTAAGGTATTTTAGTCAAATTAAGTGTAATTATAATTCATTTTTTTATTAAACAAGAGGTTGATATAGTGTATTTTTTAATTGTAAAAGAAATTTATGTATATTTTTAAAGTGGAAAAAAGAATGAATAATTTAGACAGCTTTTAAAGGAAGGAGGTACAATTTTCCTTTAAAGATAAAATGTCTACTTGGAATCAATGATTTTTTTTTTTCTAGGAATGAATCTGGAGTCAAATGCAAAACTAATTAATTGTAAAAAAGTTTACAAATGAACGCAAAAATTACGATAAATAAATGTAATTTTCTCTAAAATTCTACTAACATATATAGCATATTAGTTATTATTAGCAAGTATATAAAATGGATAATTTAGAAGCACAAATATGTGAAGAAAACTTTTTTAACAGAAATGGATTGACATTATTGACAGCACAACTGTCACTCCATACATTTCACTTGAACATCAAATATATATCTGGAAATTGTCAAATAACATAAAAGAACAGCTAGCATTGCTATTTCAGGCTTAAATTATTCAACCATAAATGTGAATGATCAGCAAGTTAATAGAATACAAAGACCCATGAATTCAAACATAATTTATGATGGAGGAACTATAGTTAGTGTCATAGTACTTGGACCAAAGCATAACACCTCCATACTTGGTAGAATTCTTAATGGAAGGAAGAACTTGTGAAGTGAGGTTAGAAGGAGGAATATAGCCTCCAGATTGAGAAGCGTCAGAAGCAGCAGGCAACCCCAAGAAAATCATAGTCGCATTAATAGCTGAAACCCATTGATTCCAAGAATTCTCAAGAAGCACTACATCTCCATCGGCATACTGACAAGGTGGGTTATTATAAAACTGAATCCAAACATAGTCAAATAGGCCTGTGTTTAGAGCATTTCCAAGGCAAGCATCAGGAAATGGACATTGTGGGGCTGCAGTTAAGTACACTTTCTTACTGGCTTCTGTTCCATTGTTGCTGTTATAATCTGAGAGGTTCTTTGCAAGCTCATCCCAGTACTCCACAGCAACCCCACCTTCGATGACTAAGTCAATTCCATCCAAAACAGCATCCCCAAGTGGCCGTGACGAGGATTCTCCACCTAGGAAGTTATTCCAGAGGTAACTAGCGACTTTCCTAGCATCATCGGCTGAGGAAAGATAATAATTTCCAGAAGCTCCTCCTATGGACAGAAGTACCTGGCAGATTAACATAAGTCAGACTACTTTGAAAACTAAAGTCTAGATCAATACTAATGTTAAATTAATTAGAGGATTCATTTGCGCTTAGACCACTAGTGGATTTATGGTGAATGGAGCTGTTTGTAACTAGAAAGACAACCCACTAGATACTGACCCAAGGAAAAGTCCTATCCTGGATGCACCATCGAAAGTTGAAACTCACTAAGATGACCAAAGTATAGGAAAGTAGTTTCTTCCCTATGCACACACTGATATTTCTGATATGTATGCATGTATTCAGATTCTTTATGAGAAGATTATAATCTGCATACAGTACCTTAATGTTCTGTTCGTGGCATGACTTTATCTGAGAACTTAAACCAACACATGTATTATTGGGGAATGATGTGTTACAATGACCTGCGAGGTTCATAACTGGAGTAGAGCCATTTCCAAAGGTGGTTAGGAACGCTATGTTCACAAATTTGTAGTTACCAGAAGCACACGTATCTTCTAAACTTCCCTCACCCCCATTTTGGCCCCAGTAGACAGCGCTCCCACCAGCTTCTGAACCTACAGCTGCTAGAGATAGCACAAAGAGAGATAGAAACAGGAGTGAAAACACTGGCTTGGAAAACATTGGTAAGATGCTTTAGGAGAATCCTCGAGCAGTACAGCCTTCTGAAGTGAGCTGGTTGGGTATTAATATGGGGCTTCTTGGAGCAAAGCGGCTTAGAAAATAGTGGGAATATGCCTTCATTTGTATTGATGTAATCAAAAGTTTGTCTTGAAAGAAGAGTGTTTAAGGACTGAGGAAGTTGGAAATTTAGATAAGCAGTTAATCTGTGGCTTCGGTTTGACACTACGCGGTGATCTGTTTTTCGAGCCGTAATAACAGAATATTTTCTGCTTTTGGTTTACAAAATAACACAATCTTTTGAAAGGCTATGTTTCTCACTGGCACAGCTGTGTTTCTTGTCTTCATGTGGTCACTTTCTGTCAGATTTTCCTACAAATACATGCTCAGCTCATATCGGCTTTTTCCTAAAACTAAAGTTGCAGGAATGGATGGATATTTATTCATGCACAAAACAAAACTTTGCCGTCATAATTACGCAACAACATCCTATTACCTGACTCTTTGTGAATACCAATCGGCTACTGGTAACTTTTCCTGTTCTTTGAGTAAAACTGTTTAGGAGGATACCATTTTTTATTGTTTATTTTTCAAAAGTCGACTTACATATGATTTTAAAGTGTCTATTTTCATTTTTTTAATAAAAACATAATAAGTGTAAATTTTTTAATTTAACATGATATGACTGGATATTCTTAAAATATTTCTTCTATTTTTATTAGAAACTCGATATATTTTAAGAGGACAAGTTTGAAGAATTTCTGTGTTTAAATAGGTTTAAGATGCATGCTAGACCAAACTTAAATTAAACCAATAAGGGAATAATTTTTTCTTAATTAAACTACTGATTGGGTTTAACTAATATAGTCCAGACTAGCCGGCTTATGAACATTCATAGTTCGAGTCGATTATTTGCAATTTAACCTAAAATTAAAAAAGTTAGTTTAATGAGAAAACATTCCATTCCCAGCTAATGAGCACTTGTATTGCTGATTGAAATCGTTTGATATCTTTGTAATTTTGCAACAATGAAGCAGTATTTCTCAATGGGAAATTAAGTATATTAAACTCCAATTTTTTTAAAGTTGTTAATAATAATAATAATAATAATAATAATAATAATAATTGTTGTTGCATGAATGTTTGAAAATAGAGTTAGCAATATTCACCCATATCCATTTAACCGTTCTAAATCAACTATCTTATAACCTCCTTTTGACCCTATTGTCAATTGGGTTGGGTTAACCATGAAAATTTGGATTTCAAAGCCATTACAAAAGTTTATGAATTTAGCAAGGGAATAATTCCTCACCATTTCTTTAGTCAACTCCTTTAGTGGGAGAATGCTAATCAAGAAACAATAAAGGACTGCTCCTTAGCTAGCCATTCTTCAATTAATAGTGAGAGAATATCTATCAATCGCTGTGTTCTATTGTTGAACATTTAGCAAGGAAATTTTCTTTGCTATTTACTCATTAAATTAATAAGTTAAAATAATAAAAAATATCTCTCATTATTTTAACAACGGATTAGCAAGGGAATTTTCATTGCCATCCCTTGTTGATCCCTTGGTATTCCTTCACTCAATTTAGAAATCCCTCACAAAAAAATTAGAAATGCTAGAGTGTTAGTTGATATTTTCTCACCATTCCTTCGTCAATCCTTTGCTAATCCTTTACTATTCCTTCTCTAATCTCTCATCATGTCCTCCTTCATATCTCTCTCTTTCCTCATTAGGTTAAAAAAAATGCCATACATTATCTTTTTTTTTTTATACATTTCCCACTCTATAAACTATAAAAAAATGTATAGAACAACACCAATAGTAGCAACAACCAATATTTCCAAAAGCAAGCTATATATACAGTAATTATTCAATTCCAAAGTAATTAAACATAAAAAACAAGCTATATATACACATACTAATATTATCATATACTGTTAACCATCCATATCATAGTTTGCATCCTTTTCCTAATCCTCTTATGGTGTCCCAGACAATCCAACGTATGGTGGGGGTGGGGGTTGCAAGCGTCAATATACTAGTTCTTACATAACAAAGTTTGCTTGAAAAGACAAAAAGTCTAGTAATAAGTGATAGGAACAAATTGTTAACCAAGAAGCTATGCAACTATGTCTACAAGGCCACACTTAATTACTCATTCACTTAGGCTTACATCTAAGCAAAGGGCTAAGATGTATTTGGCTGAGATGTTGATACTAATGATAAAGGCAAGGTTAAGTTGTGACCTAGAGTCTGGATGTGTCTCTTCTTATTTTTTTCCTTTAACTTCCTTTCATAGATCTAAGTTGATGGAAGAATATGTAGAATGATCTTTCTTATATTTCTATGACATCAATATCTAGATTCTCCTGAATATACACATGAAGAGAACAATTTAGCACAAAATGCATAAGTTAAGAAATGTAAATTAAATGTGAAACTTACCACAAATTTCTTGGAGTGGTGACTAGTAGTCTTGCGCTTGTGGGTCTTATCTCACAATTTTTGGAACATGATGCCTTATTAAACTCATCCTCCTATAAGTCAAATGGAACTTTAAGTACGGAAAAACACAATAAAAAGCAATTAGACAATAACTTCAAATGAAACAAAAAGCAACAAAACAATACCATCTTCTTTTTATGTTTTGTGGAACTAATAAAACCTACTATGTGAACAAGTGTTTCAATCATAGATGATTGGTACTTCTTTGCCACCTTTGAGTTCTCTTTTCGTCCCTCCCTTAACCAAATTTATAGGAGACTATCCTAAACATTAATGCACATTCCCAGAGGACCACAAGCCTTGCACGTATGAAGCGTGGAATGTAGATGATAAGTCCTATTGATATATATATATATATATATGTGTGTGTGTGTGTGTGTGTATGTGTGTGTGTGTGTGTGTGTGTATGTTACCTTATAATTTTTAAGGACTTATCAAGTATTTTGTGTTAATATTTCCTATTTTATATTCATTTTAGTTGTAAAATTGCATTTAGGGTTGATTTATTGGAATATATGGAAATTATTATGAAAAACCCTTAATCTCGAGCCTCGTTCTTGATGTAAGTGCAAGTGAAGCCTAAACCTTTGATAACTTATGACAACTTTAAATTTAGAAACCTGAAGGAATAATTTCTTTTTAAATTCTAAAATTAAAGAAATGAGTATTTTGAGCTAAAGTAATTTTTTTTAATAATTATTCTAAGATGATGAAGTGTAGTAAAGAGTTTTGCCTTCGATATATTAAGGAAATTATAGGGATATAAGGAGCAAGAACCTTTTTGAGAGAATTTAATCAAGGATTACATTGCAAAAGTCAAAGGAGGTAAAGGGTATGAATGAAATTTTAGCCAAAGGTAATCAATATAAATTTATTTTATCTCTTTTCCCCTATATACCCAAGACTTAACCCTCTTCCCCCCTCTATCCTCTATATGCTTCTCCACCAAGCTTCTTCTCCCAGTCACATATCTCCAACTCCAATTGATGTCATTGTTGTTGTGCAACATCATTAGTGTCATTGGCCATTATTGTCTCTCCCTCAGTTGCATTTGAGCTCAAGATGGGCGTTTGTGGTCATATATGAGGTAAGCAACATTGCTTACTCATTTTTCTTCCTTCTTTTTGCTTGGCTCCTTCATTTCTCATATTTCCCTTCCATTTTCGATCCATCCTTCCTTCTACGAAGTTTCAAAAACTGCAACTCCTTCCCTCTTTAAGTGGTGATCATAAATAGGGTTGAGATTGAGGGACTTGGAATGTGAGCTTCCAAGAATGATTCCCACACCTCAAGCCTTCAATTTTTAGCTTATTAAGGTAATCCGTAAGTTCATTTTGAAATTTGTAGGCTTAATGAGAAAAACTTAATACGATGGTTAGTAGTAAGAATAAGAAAGTTAGGATATAATTATAGTTTTTGATATTAGAGGGACAATTTAATTAAATTGAAAACATTAATTGTCTTTTTTGTTGTCAAATCTTTAAAAATTATACAATTGTATCCATAGATAACCAGGAGGATGCCCTCGCAATTAAGATTCGCCATGAGAATTGGTAAAGTGTCATTAACGTAATTCAATTGTATTTTACCCTTACCATGAGTAGATAATAAGTGGTTATAAAATTTTTGATATGATTAAATGTGAAATATGACTTGATTTAGCTTGATACATATATGGGAATTATGCATTTTTGTTTCATTGTATAATTACTTAGATTTATGTTGTTACCTCATGGTATATCTAAAGACAAATGTTAGCATAAAGTGTATAATGGAAATATAAAGTGTGACATGGGAAATATTTGATGTTAATTACAAGAGTGTCATGATAGCATTATATGGGATCATAATATTATATGGGATTCAATGCCCTGGTGCACCTTGGTAATGCAATGTTATGTTATAATGAATTCAATTATGCTAGCTTAACCCATATGGATTAGTTAGGATGAGTAAGTCCTTTACTTCAATTTAGTTAGAATGACTAATTCTTTGACTTCTGTTTAGTTAGGATGAGTGATTGTCTAAATTCAATTTAGTTAGGATGACTAATTCTCTAACTTCTATTTAGTCAAAATGAATGGTTCCAAATGTTAGCATAAAGTGTATAATGGAAATATAAAGTGTGATGTGAGAACTATTTGATATTTATTACAATAGTGTCATAATAACGTTACATAGGATCATAAATATAGTATGGGATTGAATGTCGTGGTGCATTTTGGCAATGTAATGTTATGTTATAATGAGTTTAGTTAAGCCAGCTTAACCTATATGGATTAGTCTAGATGAGTGAGTCTTTGACTTCAACTTAGTTAGGATAACTAATTCCTTAGCTTCTATTTAGTTAGGATGAGTAATTACCTAACTTCATTTTAGTTAGGATGACTAATTCTCTAAATGATTCCATGACTTTAGTTTAGTTACAATGACTAATTCCCTAACTTTTGTTTAGTCAAAATGAATGATTACTTGACTTTAACTTAGTTAAGATAACTAATTCCCTAACTTCTTGTTAGTTAAGGCAAATGGTTTCTTGACTTCTGTTGACAAGTTAGATTAATCAAGATGTATAACCTTAAGTTCTGATGTGAATAGACAAGCATGAAGGCTCACCCCTATATAACATAACAATGATCTAGCATATGTGTACGATGTATGTGGCTCGAGATAATTGTATGTACAAAGAGTGCATCTTACCTTATTTTTTTATATATGCATATGCATTATTGTTAGCTAATTATTTATTTATTGGTACTCATTATCTAAATGTTTATATTAAATTTGTCTAGTTCCATTCACTTACTAAATATGTATGACTCACCCTTTTATTTTCTCTTGTTTTTAGATCCAAGTTCACCTAACCATCCTGCCTTAGACTTTCAGGCTTGCCAACCTTCTTTGTTGGCAATTAGCTCATCTCGGAAGCAAGCTAAGAATTGTATGGACAAAGATTGCAATCATTTAAGGTTTTAAGTCATATTTTTATGTTGAAATTTTATGTTTTGATTTTATTTAAGAGCTCTATGAACAAAGATTGTAACCACTTAAGGTTTTGAGTCATACTTTTATGTTTTTATTTTATTTAAGGAGTAGAACTCTTAAACACTTGTACGTAAAGGTAGACTCTCCTGACTAATTGGCTATTGTACAAATGTTGGTTATGTCCAATTTATAGGGAGACTTTATCAAATTTGTTTCTCTTTAAATGTTTATAAATAAAATTTTAAAAAGCATTTATCTTGTGTTGGTATTTGTGTCCATCAATCTAAGGCTTACGGGGTTAAGGTATTACTTTGCCTTCATGCCAATCACATGCTCAAATAGGTTGTGACATAACTTTCTCATTTCAAGTTATTTTGCATGGCTTTTTTTAATAAAGTTTAGCCAAGTCTTAGTGTTAATTAATAGAATTTACAATTTTTTTAGTTATTTTTAATTAGGTTGTATGTTTTAGTTCTTAAGTTTTAGTAATTAATTGATGATCATTGGCTTAATTCCATGTTAGAAGTCTTAGATTAATTTTTTATATATGATTTATTTGTAGGCTAATTACTCAAGAATTGCATAATGGGTTTCTAAAGCCTAAGCCATGGATTTTTGGAGTTTTGGCCTTGAAGAAAATATTGCATTAGTACAAATTCCAATAACTTGAGGACCTAGGCGCTAGTTTTCTAGAGCCAAGGCACCAAGACATTGAGGTACAAAACGCAATCTTTTAATCACCCTAATTTGGAGCTATAAATTAGGGGGGTTTAGAACAACTAAAAAAGAGGGAAAGCTTTTGTCTATTTTGGAGTCTTTGAAGCTCCTTTAGATGCCTTAGGAACCTCAAGGAAGGTGAACATAAAGGATTAAAGGGAAAAACTCTTCAATACAAAGATTCTTGCAAAGGCAATCTTGCATCAATGGTTCACTCTCTTGGTCATTCACTTAAGACATATGCTCTTAATTACTCTTCCACCTTTCTTTTATCTTTTGTTCTTTTATTATTATTTTTTATGTTAACTCATTGTTAAGAATATATGGATTTTGGTTGTTATACATTAAATCATTGTTAGTAATAACATATCATATTTCTTATTTACTATATGGATTGTATGCTATGTGTTTAATGCCTTTGTTTATTACCTCTTGATTCTTGTTTAATTGTTGAGATTTATCTTTGTTTGGTAGAGTTGTTAGGTCAAGACATTATAGGAAGCCTACAAATGAATCCTAGTGTGATTTAATCTAGTAAAGTCATTGCAATATGATAATTATAAATCTAACATATGTCATTATGTCATTGAACTAATAGATGTTCAATAAAATATAGCTAAGTTTATTTATTTGTGAATTCACCTAGTCTTTGCATTCATTAAACTTGAATACACTGAACATTAATGCTTCCTTAGATAGGCTGACTATTTAAGATAGATTGTAATTAAGATAGTTCAATTTGTACCAAGAAGTGGATTAATATATTAGGATTTTTTACTAGCCATAATGAATGAGAAATTGATAATGAACTTCAAGCACTAAAAGGTGTATGACCCAATTGATACTATTTATGACCTTTCTCCATTTTTAAGAAACTCATATGTCACCCATGACCTACTAATTAAGGTTCAAATCCGACTTAAGTATTAATTCATTGAAATATTAACATTTTTAGATTTTCTATCTAATCCAATTGAATATATTTTTTAATAAAAAACTTAATAATTGATTTAAAAAATTGAGACTATTATTTTGGCATAAAATTTAAAATATTAAATTTTCTAAAAAAAGTTTTCTGTTAGGAGAAAAGAAAAAACCTTTTAAATCTTAGAATGTCATAATTTAATAACATGATATCAATATAATTTTTTTCTAAGTATAGTTTGTAGTATAAGTGCATATGTGTGTGTGTGTAAAAACAAGAATCAATTAACATCAAAATTGATTTTACATTATTAGATAATTTTTTTTTGTAAAATATGTTTCTTACAAAGTTACCATTAGATTAAATGTTCTAATTATAAAGGTCATACTTGTAAGATTTTATACTCCATCAACATGTTAGAAAAATAAGATACTATATGCTTTTCAAATATGGAGATACTATTAACTACTTGATTACATAATTTAAGTGGTTATTTAATTTTCTAGAATTTGATATATAAGATCAACATGATAGTTACTTCTAATTCAACAATTAAATCAATAAAATTCACTTCCTGTAATTAAATATTGAGGGGTGTAAGTGTGTTAATTCTTACACAACTATCATTTTATCCCTTATATATGTGAATGTGTGCATGCATACGTGTCATATCATAATGAGTTAACACCTATTTTACATTACAATGTGCTTATAACATCAATCTTCTCATTTCTTTTACTTTTAGTAACAGAATATATCGACATTAAAAGTTCAAATTCTCTATTTAAGCATAAATAAATGGCTTTTGCATATAGTTCTCAAAATTCATCCTTAACAAATTTGTTCAACTAGAGACATCATAAAAAGAAGCAAGAAATTCTGATGCTAAGCCATGCATTACAAACTAGCATAATAAGACCATTTCTCATAAGTTTACAATTTCAACCTGTAACAACCGGGAAAAAAGAAAAGGAAAAGAAAGAAAGAAGAAAGCTGAAAATTTTCGAAATTCAGAAATTTTCCTAAGTCTGCTCGCAATAGCGAGGAATGGTCTCGCTATAGCGAGAGAGCCTGTTCGCAATAGCGAAAATGATTCTAGCTATAGTGACTGCGGCCATTCCATACAAAAACCAGGGGGCTGCTCGCCGTAGCGTACGCCATAGCGAAAGCGGGGGTCTAGAACTAACACGAGTTCGCCATAGCGAATGTTAAACCTTGCCATAGCGAAGGGAACTGATACGTGCTCGCCGTAGCGAAAGTTAAACCTCGCCATAGCGAAGGTAGCTAATACGAGCTCCCCGTAGCAAAGGTTAATTTTCGCCGTAGCAAGGGTCAGTCCGGAAAAGCGTGCAAAGCGAGAATTTGACTCCTTTAAACGCCCCAACTCATTCTTTCTCTCATATTTGCCCTAGACTTCGACCCAAGGAGAGAAAAGAGGCATGGAATGTGAGAGAGATTAAGAGAAGGAGGAAGAACAAAGGAAAGGTAAGCAAGTTCCTCTCATTTCTACTTAGAATCTTCATCTCCTCTCTTTGCCCTCTCTTTCTATAGTTTTGTTTGTGAGATTAGTTGAATTTTAGGCATGGGTCAGAAGAGGGAAAGTGGAAAACATTCTTGAACTTCTTTGTTTTCCTTGAAATATGATGATTCTACTACCATGAGAGCTTGAGATAGAGGAAGAGCTGGTGACATTCTAGAGAGAGAGAGAACCCTAGGTTCTTATGTGTTAGAAGGTTTGCTCTGAATTAAGTTATGAGAGAGTAATTTATGCTCTTTGATGTGTCTAGGCTCAAGTGAAGCACTTCCATCAAGGTGTGATTATGAACCTAAGAAGGGAGAAGAGAAATTGAAAGGGAAGGCTTGTGTTGGCTCATAAGGTAGCTCTCTTTCCACTCTTTCTTGTTGCATTCTTGGATATAATGGTCATTGTATGCTTGTGTATATGCTTATTGTATGGAATATGCCATATGCTATTGCTTTGATGCATTGATACCAATGTGCTTGTGTGATGAATTGTGAGAATTGCTCGGGTGAGGTAGTGCCGAAAGTCCCTTGAGATGGGTGAGATAGAGCCGAAAGTCCCTTGAGACGGGTGAGACAAGGCCAAAAGTCTCATAACCGAGTGAGGCCAAGTTAAAGTCCCTAAACTCGGGTGAGGCCATCCAAAAGTCCCTAAACTCGGGTAAGGCTAGACCAAAAGTCCCTAGAGCTTACTTGTGGCATTGTTATGATTTCCATGGCATGTACAACATGTATTATGTGATTGAGAATGGTTAGATGCTAAATTACATGCTTTGACTTGTTATATGCCTTAATTGTTTACTTGAATGAGTGCATGAACTACTGAGATTCCATGAATCTCACCCCTTCCCCTCCCAACTTAACATGGTAGGTGGAGCTCAAGGAGAAGCAAGTGCACACCAAGGAGCTTAGGAACATGTTAGCTAGATGATAGCTTTATTTTGGTCTTTTGATGTAAAGTGGTGCCAAAATAAATATGCACCCACTATTTTTGAGATGTAAATATTGTAGCAAGTGTAAATGTATGGATATATAATTTACAAACTCTGTAGAGAGCCAAATTAATGGAAATGTAGGTTTTGCCCCTTTTGTTGAATGTATGTGATAGTGTATTTTGGCCCGTAACATAGTGAGTTTGAAATGTATGATGATTTGGACCACTTGGACATGTTATATAGACTATTTTTATGCTTTTAAATTTGTCCATGAGGTGTGAGAACATGTGGGAGGCCATTTGGACCCACTTTGACCATTTTGGGTGCCAAAACCGTTAATTTTGTGAGCTCCGTCAAAGTATGACCAGATGAGCTCTTCTTGCTATGAAATTTGGCATGCCTTTAAAGCTTGTAGAGGGATTCTTGGGAAGCTAAATTGGGTAATATTTGGACATCTAGAGAATATTTAGTAAATTGTTGAAGTTAGGAAATTTTAATATTTTGGTCATGGCACTGTGTAGCTAGTCCAAAAATAAAACCTTATCATTCATGGACCAAATGGAGTCCAAATGTCATGAAATTTTATAAACATAAACTAAACAACCACAGTGACCTATACCAACTAGAATCACCTAAATCAAAAGTCTATAGAGAGAGAATGAACCTTCTGAAGTTTTGTATCAGCATCAGGGAACCCATCTGACCTCCGTTACTGTTCCATCGATTTTCGTGGTGTAGGGGCTACTGAACTGATCTGGACTTATTTTTTTCCTCTAGTGGACATCTGTAGCTTTCCAAATTGGTATAGTGTGCCCAGATTAAATGTTTTTGGATTTAGTTATGAATTTTCGAAGTCCATGACAGTAAACTGGGCTAGAAACAGAGACAGCCAGACCTCTGTCCCATTTTTGATAAAAAAAATGGTCCAAAAGCTGAGATCATGGTTGAAAATTATTTTTAGTGTAAATTTAACACTTAGAGCTTTTTCAAAAAGCTATGGTTTGCTAGATTCCTATTTTTCTATAATTAGTTATGATTTTCCAAAGTTAGAGCCAAAAATCTGACTTTTGGGTCTGTTTAAGAAAATGCATTTTTTTGGTTTTTGGCTCCATACCCGTGGCTTATGACTTGTTTTATGCTATGTATGAGTTGTATAAATGGAATATGAGTAGAAAATGTGAATGATGAGTTCACAAGACCCACGGGGTAGAAGATGAGTGTTTGAAACCCCATTTTATAGCATAAAAATACCACAGTTGGTACTGGTTCTTTGGAAATCATATGGAACCGAGCCCAGAGGGAGGTTGGACAGAGATAGTATATTATGGTGTTACACAACCACTGATTTCAAAGATTCATATCTTAAGCTGAGAAACTCCAATTTGTGCAAATTAAGACTTTATAGAAATTTTAGGACATAAACTACATATTAGATGAAAACAATTTCATTAAGATTAGGAAAATCTAATGGAACAATAACCATATCAGAATTTCAGGCATAACTAGACCTAAAATTTTGAGCATTCATATCTTTGGCTACATAACTCTGATTTAGATGATCTTAATGGATATGGAAAGTTTATAATTCTAACTATATGTTTGTAAAATTTCATATGTATTGGAGTCTATTTGGCCCCTTAAATATATGAAAACCAAAATAGACCATATGAACAGTACCTATGTAATTCTGCATTTTTTAGCCAACTTTGAAAAATTATAATAAATTCTACAGAGGTCCAAAAATTGTGTTCTTTACCTCTATAGAAAGCTCTAAATATCTACTAAATTTCATACTAAAGTTTATTCATTTGGCCTAATTTTGGTTTATGAGTAAAATATGGCTCAAAATGGGACAAATATGGATCAAAATGGCCTCTCTAAAGTCTTGTGACCATTTGAGCACATCCTAAACATGAAATACAACATGTATGATTATCTTATCAAGTCCTAAATATTGCACATCTCAAAATCACTCTTGTGCTCATTATCATACACATACTTGTTAAGGCACACATATGGTCAATTTGCACATTCTTATGCATATACATCCCAAAATGGTATTTACATCATAATCTCCTATTTTTTACATATGTGAAAATGTTTACATTACAAAAATAACATATACAATCTCTCATTTGCAATATATTACATAAAAACTTAAATTATTATCAAAGTAGTACAATTCATGGTTGTTAGCTCCCATCCTTGGCTTCTTGAAAGTTCCCTAGGCATGGTTGGAAATAATATGGGAGAAAGTGAGATTCTATAAATCTCAATAGCTCATTTACCCTTCAAACATATTTATAATGCATGTTATGATGTCAAAGAAAGCAAGTATGCATCATAGGCATCCAAATATCAAACATAATCATATTTATGAAATCATATGGATCTATCAAGGTCAAAAACAATGTCTAAGGACTTTTGGTCTAGTCTAATCTAATTATTTGAAACTTTTGGATTTACCTCACCTACTTTTAGGAGCTTTTGACTTAGCCTCACTCATTTCTAAAACTTTTGGCTTTGTCTCATCCTTAGTTAGAGACTTTTAGCTTCACCTCATCCAAATTAAGGGACTTTCACACAACCTCACCCATTAAAAGCCATTTCACATTTTCAATGCATATCAAGTTACATAATTACATCAAATCATCAAACCCATAGCAAGAGACATAATATATAATCAATACATACATAGAAGCAATCAATGACAATCAAACAACTAAGATAAACATGCAAGAATGGATGAAGACCTACCTTTTTCAATGGAGCAAAAACTTTTCCTTATGTTTCTCACTTCCCCTTCTCAGCCTCACACACACACTTGGGTGATGCTTGACTTGCTTGGTATAGATATATCAAATAAGACACAAATGCATCAATGGAACTATCTCTAGCTTCACATAAACCTTACATAAACTAATTATATCTTTAAGCTTCCATATGGCTCCATTTAGTGGTATAATGAAGCAACTTATATAATTCATTATCTTGGCTCCAATTTCTCACCCAACCTAAGTCATATGACTTCATTTTAACCCATTAGAGTCATCACAAACTCAATTCAATGAGCCTAATATTAAGTTGCTTCTTTATACATAATGAAACTATAAACTTTCACCATTCAAAATAAGGTTTATAAATTTAAACAATGGTTCCTTTGGTATTCATAATTCATATCTAGACTATTTCTATCTTTAGAATCAAAGAAAACTCTCCCTAAATACCATATTCACTACTTGGCTTAGACTTACACACAATGAAGCACTTAGGAGTTTTGTTCATTCTTCTAAAGAATTTAGCACCTATATGAGTTCCTTAGCCTTTTCTTAAATCAATCATACTCTTACATGATCTAAAATATCATTTTAAAGTTTCATATTTCTTAAGGTGCAATTAAAACCCTAATTTCCATAACTTATTAATAATGGATTCCTTTTGATTCTTTTGATTCCATATGATTCTCTATGCTTCAAAACCCTATTTCCAATCAAATTTGGGCCAAAACCAAACTCCTTCCCCTTCCATGGTCCCCCTAGGCTGGCCGAATATGAGATCCAAGGGAAGAACCAAGAGAAGCAAGTTATTCATAGAAAAACATACCTTGTTTTCTTCCTTGTCAAGTAAGCTTTCTTAGGCTTTCAAAGTTTTCTCCAAACTCTTCCTTCCCTCTACTAAACTAGCCACAAAATGCCACAATTTAAAACTTTAAAATCATGGAAAGATAGAGGAGAAAGAGGAAAGGAATATTGGAAAAGGGAAGAGCATGAAAAGAGCACCATTTCTTACCTTTTTAGGCTTAGTTTTCTCCCTTCTTCTCTTTCCTTTTATGTGCCACTTGAGCCTAGTTTTATTTCTATTTTAGATTGAAAATAAGGTAGTGGAAATGAAAGAGAGAAGGTGGCCTAGTATATGAAAGAGAGGAAGGATAATTATAACTTTTTTAAAAAATTTCAATTATGTCCCTTAAACTTTGATATCTCTATTTGAGCTCATTTCAATCTTTTTCTGAGAATCATCTTTTCTCTCATAAAACTTAGGTTCTCAAATTCATTAAATGACTTTGACTTCACATTAATTAGATTTAAAACCTTACCAAATCGTCCAGTCAAAGTTTCAGTCAACTGACGATCTAAATAATACACTAGATGGGTTTTAACTATTTTAATGGTTCTTATAGTTTTCTAGGCTTCTAAAAATCCTAATGAGCTCAATTTTATCATTTAAAACTTTCTCCTTTAAGTTTTCAAGAAGTTGCTCAGAATTATGATTTTGCTACTATATTTATCCCTTAATTCATTCAGCTGTTTTGGCTCTATTTTCGAGCTATCCTTAAGCTCTTAACTACATTGTTAGATGTTTTAATTAATATCTTATTCTTACTTAGTCTCAATTTGCTTCGCTTTATGATGATTATATATCAATTTATTAGTTCAATTCAGTTTTTGAAAATCCAGTTATTACAATATGTGCTTGTCTCTCTGTAGGTATGTGCCTGTTTGCACACCTATATGTGTACATGTGTATCTATGTCATGCATATTTATATATGTAAATGTCTATAGCATGGCATGTATGTGTATATATATATGTGTGGACCCCATGAAAATTGATATTACTTGTATTCTAGAGCTTTTTAAAATATTTAGTTAGTGAATGAACTATCTACAAGTATGTATACTATATTCATAAGTGACAAAAGACTAAACACTTAAAATGCATAAAACACAAAAAAAGACTCAAGACACAAAAGACATAAGAGACCTAATATTGGACTAGATGTTACCTATATTTTACTTTCTCCATGCATGCATTTGTGAAACTTGCTTGCACATATTATGTGTGATGGAATGGGAGATGAGCTATTGAGATTCTTGAATCTCATGCCCTCCTCTCCAATGATCTAACAAGCTAGGTGGACCAAGCAATTGTGGTGAAGGGAGCCAATAACCTTGAAGAGGGACAATTGACAAGCTTATGTCTTGTTTTGTCTATTTTGGAACCATAATGATAGTTCATCATGTATATGATGTTGTATATGTATTATGAACCTTGAGATATATGTAAACATACTATTATGTGATGTTTAGATGTATGGAAATGATATATGATTATTAACACATGTTTTGAGTAGGTAAGGCCATGGTAAGAGAATTTAAAGTTTGATGAATATGTGTATAAATGTGGGTTGAATAGCCAAAATGAGATGCATGAGGTTTGGGACCATTTGGGCAGCTCACACAAGTCTTAAATAAGCTTTTGGACTTGCCCAAAAGGTTCCACAACCAAGGGAAGGCCATTTGGCAAATTTGGTACCTCATATGGAGCCAAATTTGACCATAATGGAACCCTATGTCACTTTTGGTCAAATGCGTTAGTCTTACCCTAAAATTTGACATGCAATTAGGTCTCATTGAGACCTTTCTTTGAAGCTAAAGATTATAATTTTCAGAGATCTAGGAAATATTTGATGAATTTTCAAAGTTGGCATTTTTCATGGATTCTGGTATGGGTACTGTTCATATTGGTAGTTTCGAATTCTGTGTCACCTGATGGCCAAATAGTGTCCAATGCTTATGAAATTTTATATGAATAAACTAGAGGTCATAATCTTTCTGTGGCCACCAAGATCACCTCATTTGGAGGTCTGAGCAGAGAGTTATGCATGTTTGAAGTTAACTATCAGTATCAGTAGCGCCCTAGGAGCTTAGTTACTGTTCCATCAGTTCCAGATGTCTAAACGTATCTGTTTCATTCTAGAATTATTTTTAGTATCAATTTAACATTTGTAGCTTTCCAGAATGACCAAATTTGTGTGATTTCAATTTTTATAGAATTAGTTATGAATTTCATAAGTTTGTATCAGTAAACTGAATGACAGCCCAGGCAGCCAGCGACTCTGTAGCTTTTTGGATGTCAAACGTTCTGTGTGATGAATGGTGTACTTACTCTTATATGCCTCATCTAATATCTTTTCTCAAATTTTTGTGTTCCTAGACACATACAGCCTATCCCTGTATCATACGATGTCAACCTCAGACAGATTGAATTCCTGGACACTACCTTGGGCTATCTGGGCTCTAATCTTATTTACATGATCATCTGTCTGTTGGGCCTTTCTTATCTGATCCCTCAGGTCATTCTCTATTCGGGTCTCACTCATTAATAGCTTCCCTGAATACACCTCGCAGGAGAGACTCATGTCTCTAAATCTCTCAATCAAGTCCTGCTCTCGGATCATCATACAGGCCATGTGTATGGATTTTCTACTAAAGACATCAGCTACCACATTAGCTTTACCAGGATGGTACTTTAATGTGAAATCATAATCTTTTAGAAATTCCAACCATCTCCGTTGCCTCATATTTAGCTCTTTCTGTTCAAACAAATATTTGAGGCTTTTGTGGTCACTGTAGATTTCTATTGCTGCCCCATATAAGTAGTGTCTCCATATTTTTAAAGCAAACACCACTGCGGCTAACTCTAAATCATGTGTGGGGTAGTTTTCCTCATGAGGTTTCAACTGTCTAGAAGCATAGGCTACCACTCGCCCTTTCTGCATAAGCACACATCCTAACCCTTTCTTTGAGGCATCACTGTATACTACAAAAGTGTCTCTTAGCCTAGACACAAATTATGGGAGCCAATTAAGTTCATGAAATAATTTCTAGGGCCATGCAACTTGCTTAAACCCTAGATTACTCTACAACCTCCATTATGGTCCATATTGGCACCTAATGAAGCAACACCCCTCAAATGATTTCTATGCCTCATTCTTTACTCTCAAATATGATTCTTGACTCCTTTTAAGCCTCTTGGAGTCATCACATCATTAAAACAAATGGCCTAGCACCATGTTACTTTTTTAAGTCATATTATGGAACCTAAGACACCAAATCACTTTCCATGAGTTCTAAATTTTTTCCAAGGTCTCCCCTCATTTTCATTCATCAATTATGACTCAAGAATGGCCTTAGAAAAATTTAAAACTCTCCCTAGCTATGAGAAACTCTTTAGGCCGAGGCTATGGAGCTTAATGGCCTTCATGGAGTTTGCTTGGTTTTCTTGAAGGGGGAAGCTTGTGGGGAGAATCTTTGGTGTCTCAAGAACTCATTTATACACTAACTTAGACCTAGGAAGCATCCTACAAATTCAAAATTTGAAAAGTGCACTTGAAACCCTAGGTTTTGCATCTTGCTTTCTAATGCCTTTTTCTTAGTTTTCTTTGCATATTCTTATTCCTCTCCATCAAATACCTAAGAATCACCTTTGGTTTGGTTAAAAATCTGAATCCTTAGATCTGTCTAAGTGTAGGTCGAAATGCTCAAGGAAGGGAGGAAGAAGACCAAGTGGAAGAATTGCAAAATACCTTGTTTTCCTTAGATTTTCTTGCTTATTCTTGCTTTCCTTGGCCTCCTTACTTGAAATTCGAACTTTCCCTTCTGTTTTCCCTTTAAAAGTGCCCTTAAAACTTCAGATAAATCATGGAGAAGAAGAGGAAAAAAGAGGAGAAGAAAGTGGTAGAGAGAAAGCATGAAAAACAAGCAAAATTCCATATCTAAAGTCTTGAATCTTTCCTCCTTCTTCCCTTCTCTTTGTGTGCCACTCTCCCAGGGAAGGCCATTTGGCAAATTTGGTTCCTAGCTTGTGGGTGTGGGGCTAAAAGAGGAGGCTTGAAAGCTAAGGAAAAAGTGTGTGCTTGTATATAAGGTAGCTCTCTCCACCTTCTCTCATGCATGAATGTGTGTTTAGCTTGTTTTAGAATGTGTGTATGTGTATTTTCAAGCTTTGAAAAGTATGCTAGCATGCCTTTATATGCCATGATACTTGATGACATGTTATGTTTTTAAATGAACCCATGATGTTTGTATGAGTTTGCTTGAGTATGGAGAGGCTAAGAACTTTTCCCTTGGGTGAGGATGAGCCAATAACCCTTGAGTTTGGTTGAGATAAAGTAAAGAGTCTCCTAAAAGCAAAGTGGACTCCTAAGAGTGTGGTTGAGTCCAAAGTGTTCAAAGAATGGGTGAGGCAAGTCCAAAATTTGTAAAGTCCCACATCGGATGGTTTGGTCCTGGGAACGGCCCATATAAGTGGGGGCAAAGCTTCCCCCACCAGACGCACGTTTTTCCGTGAGTTAAGCAGGCAAGCGACAAAACCCACTGAACCGGGAAGGCTGGGTCGAAGACCCTCGAACCGGGAAGGACGGGACAATACGTCTGGTGGCTCTGTATGTGGTTGGTATCAGAGTTGGCCGTTCGCATGTGCGACCTGAGGACGGGTTGGCCCCAAAGGAGGGTGGATTGTAAAGTCCCACATCAGATGGTTTGGTCCTAGGAACGGCCCATATAAGTGGGGGCAAAACTTCCCCTACCAGATGTGCGTTTTCCCGTGAGTTAAGCGGGCAAGGGACAAAACCCACTGAACTGGAAAGGCTGGGTCGAAAACCCTCGAACCGGGAAGGACGGGACAATATGTCTTGTGGCTCTGTGTGTGGTAATGGAATTAAATATGAGGAAATATAGTATAAGCTCACACGATCCACGTGACACAGAATTGAATTTTTAGATACGATGCAACGCAAAAATAATCATTATTTCTTTAGCTTTTCCATGGAATATTAATATGATTCATGATATTATGCCACTTGAAAGCATGAGATGAGCTAGAATTTATGGTGTTACATATTTGACTTAACCCAAAACCACCAAAACCATATATTTACTAGGCCTATTTAAAAGATAAATAATTTTCTATGAGAAAAAAACTTTAATAATGAAAATGTGTATAACTTATTCTTTAAACAATTTTATATTCTTTAAATTACTATGTGAAGGAAAATCTCAAGATGTTATAGGGTATTTACCTTTACAATGGATGATTTTGCTCTTATTCATTGCCCTATGTAGTATGATCATAGTCACTCATTAGGCTCCGGTCTTAGTTCTACAATAGATGTATGAAAGAATAGAGCAGAAGAAGGAAAGTTGAATGGTTTTGTGTTCTCTCAAAAAAAGAGAAGTCTATTCTCTGTCAGTTCTCACATAGTCTCTCATACAATACATACACTTTTTGACAATAAAATAAATGTGTAAGTCATTTTTCTAAAATTGCCCTTTAATTAACTAACTTTTCGAAATTCAAAAAATAAAATTTGAATAATAATTAAATTAATTAGTTAATTACTTATTAATTAGTTAATTAATTCTTTTAGGCCTTAATTATGGATTTGGGTTAGCTCATCATAGGTGGCTTAATAATTTAACATATCCCACTTACATATGATGGGATGTTCAACGTAGAACTTTTTGCTACTTTTGCACTTTTATAACTTTGTCCTAACTATTTAGGTATAATCTTCGGAAGCTTATACATTATAAATCCCATTATAAGGCTAGTATAAAAGACACATTCCTTAGATATATATTACGTGCTTATTTATGTGCTTTAAATATCCTAAATTTACCAATATACACTATATTCTATACTCATGGTAAAATATAATCCTTTTTAAGTTTAATTTGACTTAGATTGCTTTCTCATATGCATTGTATAGCACTTATGATGTAACTAAAAACAACTTCATAATGGACATGCCTCATATACTAGTATAACTCCATATGAGTAATCTTCTTTTTACTCATATACCATTTAGATCAGAATAGTTGCTTTTAGATAAAATTATCATCACCATAAGATGTATGTTAAAGTAGCAAATATTGACTCATCTCCTTATGATATTTTCAAAGTCATTAAGATACCTATGAAAGAATTTGTTTCTTTCTTGGATTCACATAGTGATAAAGTAGGGATTTATTCAATTGCTTTCTTATTGTGGTTATTAAGCACATGCAGTATTGAATGCTGTGATATTTCTCTTATTACATAAGATGTATGTTGATTTGATTTGTTTATTAACACCTTACAGATCTTTGTCTAGGCACACATAGTATTTGGCTTGAATTCTACCATTTCACTCACCTTCTATGGCACCTAGAAAGGAATTTGCATTTAGTTATAGATATTATGAATGGTGGTCCATATTAATGCTTTCGCTAACTCATATGATGAGTACAAATATCTCATTTTTGCTCACTTCTTATGAGTACCCAAGGATATTGATTGTCCAAAAAAGCCAACCTTATCTATTTATACAACATATTATCATTGTGTATATGTTATCTATAATTATGGCATAACACATTTATTTAGTCAACAATTAAGATGCACATAGGGCATGATACTTTATGTTCTAAAGACCAAGAGATTTTATGTCTTCCTTATGCACATCTTTAGGTATATGTTTTATCAAGGGATCAACTACCATTTTATGCATAGACATATTTCAAAAGTAACACTTTTTTTATGCTATTGATATCTTTCATTCTTGTATCTATATGTTTGCTCTTGTTATAATACTTAGAGACTTAGCGTAGGCTATAACTTCTCATCTACCACAATTTGTTAATGTTGGATTCAATGTAATGTCCCGTTTTCAGTAAACGATGGAAATGGGCACGTTTTCAAAGCAAGTCCCCTGAGATGAGTGATTTAAGGCCAAATAAAATTTGGATAAAATTTTAAATAATAGAAAATGAGGATTTGAGCCTTGAGTTGCCCAGAAACCGAGGTCGGAGCAATTCAAAAAATTTGCCGAAAGGCCAGTGTAATTTTGGAAAAGCGCTTAGGAGGGCTTTTTAAATGGAAATTTTGAGTTGCCCAAGGTTCTCAGAGGCCCCAAAAACCATGGGAAGCCCCGGGACCAGTAAAGCCCATCCGGTGTACTCTTTCCGATGCTGGTTGACCCGAACTTTGACCGATTCGTTCGGGACGGTTTTAGCTCCGATTTGAATGATTCCAAAGGCATTTTATTAAATTGGGAACCTCTTTGTTATGATGGAAAATACAGTTCTAAAAAAGGAGCTAAAACGAAGGAGAAACGAAAATGCTAAGAACGAAGGGCAAAATTGGTATTAAAGTGTTAAAGGAAGCTTCTTTCTTCTTCTTTATATGCCACGTTTTGCCTCCCCCTCTCTAAACTGACTTGCTTCTGCCCATTTTCAGAGGAGAATTCCAGCTCCTTAAGCACACAAGAGGAGGAGGATTTTGGAGGAAGAAATTCAAGAAAAAGGTAAGAAACTTTAAGACATTCCATATCCTTCCTTCTTGAACCTTGCTCCTCTCCTCTCAAGCTTTCTTTCTATGGTTTTAATGGAGAGTTTGGTGCTGTTTTGGGGCAGAACAGAGAGGGGAATTTCGAAAATTGAGGGAGTAAGCCAACCAAGTGGAAGAACAAGCCAAAGGAAGCAAGAAAACAAGGTAAAACTTCCATTCTTTGGTAGTTTCTCCCTCCCCCTTCCTCTTGCACGAATTTGACCACCATGAGCCCAATTCTTAAGGGCTGTTTTCTATCTAATTTATGGAGGGATTAGGGGTTTTAGATGGCAAGGATTAAGAATGAACCAATAGAATCAAGAAAGGAGCATTAGGAAACAAAATGGAATCATTAGGGATCCAAATGCTCCCTTGCAAATCTGATTTTATATAAATGTTCTTAGGCTTAAATGAATGTTTAAATGTGCTCCTAAGATCCCTAAGAGGTCCCCCATATGTCTCTTCCTCCATAAAATGAACAAAACCCTATGAAAAGTCATGAACCTAAAAGTTAGAAAAGTGTAGAGCACTAAAGGGGATTGTAAAAACTGATTTAATCTATAAGTTCCCTTGGTTGTTTAAGTGTTTCCTTGACCTCCTACAACTCTTAACAACCTCCCTAAATGGTTTCCCCATCAAGGAAAAATCAAGAAGCCATGAAATCCCATTTATGCTCTAACTTTCGGCCAAGTAGGGATGGCATAGTTAGGGAGAGTTTTAAATTGTTTCAAGCCCATTTTTGAGTCATACATGATGAATGAATGTGAGGAGAAATCTAGGGAAAAATTTAGGAAGCTTAGAGAATGAGTTGGTGCTTTAGGTTCCATATTGTGACCTAAGGAAGCAACATAATGTTAGGCCCTTTGTTTTAATTATGTGATGACTCCAAGAGGCTTAAAAGGAGTCAAGAATCATGTTTGAAAAAAAAGAATGAGGCCTAGAGATCATTTGAGGGGTGTTGCTTCATTGGGTGCCTTTATGGACCATAATGGGGATTATAGAGTAATCTAGGGTTTAAGCAAGTTGCATAGCCCTAGAAATTGTTTCATGAACTTAATTGGCTCTCATAATTTGTATTTAGGCCAAGAGAAACCATCTCCACCAACTTGTGGGTGTGTGGCTAAAAGAGGAGGTTTAAAAGCTAAGGAAAAAGTGTGTACTTGTATACAAGGTAGCTCTCTCCACCTTCTCTCATGCATGGATGTGTGTTTAGCTTGTTTTAGAATGCTTGTATGTGTATTTTCAAGCTTTGAAAAGTATGCTAGCATGCCTTTACATGTCATGATCCTTGATGCCATGTTATGTTTTAAATGAATCCATGATGTTTGTATGAGTTTGCTTGAGTGTGGAGAGGCCAAGAACTCTTCCCTTGGGTGAGGAGGAGCCAAGAACCCTTGAGCTTAGTTGAGACAAAGTAAAGAGTCTCCCAAAAGCAAAGTGGGCTCCCAAGAGTATGGTTGAGCCCAAAGTGCTCAAAGAATGAGTGAGGCAAATCCAAAATCCATGAGGAGAAGTGTGAGGCCAATCCAAACACTTAGTGAGCTCTTGAATGTCTTGTATGATTGATTCACATGCCAAGGTTGCTTTTAAAATGCCTATGATTTCTACTTTCTCCATGCATGCCATTATGAAACTTGCTTGCATATATTATGTGTGATGGAATGGGAGATGAGCTATTGAGATTCTTGAATCTCACTCCCTCCTCTTAAATGTCCTAATATGCTAGGTGGACTAAGTGGACATGGCAATGGGAGCCAACCACCTTGAAGAAAGAAGATTGTCATCCTTATACTTGATTTTTGGTCTTTTGATTCATAATGAGACTTCATGATGTATATTATTATTGTAAATGGTCTATGACCCCTTGGACAAATGTAAAAATGATATTATGTGATAGATAAATGAATGAGTATGGTGTTACATTCAACATCCCACCAATAATCCCCAAATGTTTCATAATCCTCTTTAGCCATGCAGCCTTTTGCATTATTGTAGAATATGCAATAAACTATGCTTTTGTAGTAAATAGCACTATGCATATTTTCTTCTTGTTGTTCTAAGATACAATATCACTATTCAGCAAGAATGTATATCCATATGCTAATTTTCATATATCTAGATCTCTTCTCCAATTCATATTAAAGTATTTTTTTCAAGTGTAATTACTTACTTAACAATACAATGCATATTCTTAGGATTCTTTTAATAACATTCTAGTACTATTGTCAGGAATTTGATTAGTATTGGTTCACAAGATCAATTGCCAATAAATGTCCAACCTTGTACATAATCTTCAATGTGGACTCAATATAATAAGATATCTTATAACTTAGATTATCGTATTTTATTATTGAGATATTGGTAGGTTTATAATCTTTCATATTGAACTGCTTAAGAAATTTTTAAATGCAATTCTCTTGTGAAAGATTAATTAATTTTTCCAAGTGATTTTCTTAGATCTTAATTCCAAGGATATATTCTATTTTACCTATATTTTTTATCTCAAAATTCAAATGATAACTATTTTTTAATGGCTATTAAAGAATATTGACTATTCTTAGTTAATGGCATATTATCTACATAAAAGAAAATATTATAATATTTCTTTCAAACCACTTACTATAAATATAATAGTTTTCATCAATCATTTGGATACTGTTAAATGAAATATCAAATACCACTCTCTAGATGATTAATTTAGCTTGTAAAAGAATTTTTGGAGCTTGTAAACTTTATGCTCTATTTGTTTTTCAATGAAACCCAATGGTTGTTCTATATACTTTCTTTATCTAGTTCTTCATTTGAAAATATAGTTTTCATATTCATTTGATATAGTTCCAAGTTTAAACTTACAACTATAAATAGGACTATTCTAATTTGAATTCAATCATACAATCAGTGCAAAGGTATTTTCATAAGCTATATCTTTCTATTGTATATACCTTTTAGCAATTAAGCATATTTTTATCTTTTAATTAATCCATTTACCTTTCTCTTTGTCTTAAGAACCATTTGTTCTTAATTGTCTTCTAGTTAGATGGGAGATCAACTAAGTCCTAGACATAATTAGTCATTGTTAGATTTAACTTTTATTTCATTGCTCTTTTTCTATCTTTTTTAGTAGGGATATGATTGAGCCTTTTGAATTTTTTTAGCTCCCCATTGTCTAGCTGAATGCCTTTGAGTGTTGTTCCTTCAAGCTCAAATGGATGTCTTAGCACACTTTTATGATTACTCTTAAATAGTGAAATTGTCTATGCCACATTTTTGTTTTGCACCAAGCTGTTACTTAGATTAACAACTACTTATCCCTGTTATCTTGATTTTGTGTCATATAAAGACATGTATTCTTATTAATCCCTCCCCTACTAAGAAATTAATTCTCTAGATGTGATTTTTTTTACTCGATTTCAATTACACTTCCACTTTTGTTTTCACTAATGAAAAACATAACTTGTTAATCATTTTAAGTATCTAATAAAAATATGTTCTTTACCCTTTAAGCCTTATTCCCATACTCATGGGAATTATTATGGACATAAATAGTCGACCCTATAGTTTTAGGATGCTAAAAAACAATTATTATTTTGTTCACAATTTATAGGATGTGAAAATAACTTACTTGAGGGCACTATGTTAAGGCATCAATTTCTAATTCAAGCTAATCGGAAATAGGTAAGTTTACTTGATCCATCATTAACCTGACAATTTCAAGTAAGGTTTTTATTCTTTCTCTCAACATGTCTATTTGTAATATTGTCTCATAATTCCTTTTCTTCATTAAGTTCTTTGAACTAATTCCACAAATATTCATATCCTTAATTAGGTCTAAAAGGTTTAATTTTCTTATCCATTTGATTTTCAACCATGTTTATATACTATTTGAAGCACTCAAGTATTTTTGACTTATGAGAGATTAAATAGACTTAACTATATTATGAATAATTGTCTTGCTTTCACATTCTTTGGACCCCATTTATCAAAATGAATTAATTGTATTGAACTTTTAACTACAGTTCCTTTTCAAAATGGTTATCTAATTGTCTTACTTGTAAGCAATGTTCTCACAATGATATTTCCAGCCCAAAAAAAAAAAGATCCTTACATATCTTGTATTTCTAGTCTATTAATTCTCTCTTGGCTTATACGGCCTAGCCTAGCAGGCCAGATATTCATATCCAAACTAGATTGATAGCAGTGTATTAGGTACAGTAATCATGTTCATAATTGTGCATAGCATAATAAAACCATCATAAGGAAAACTTGAATCGTATTCATTATCCCTTTTCAAATGTCAATGGAGTTGTAATGGAAAAATAGCACTAAATCTAGATTAAGAAAAAAATAACAGAGATTAATTTTGTCAAATCTCTAAAGTGTATGAAATAGCATGTAGGATGAGGATTTGTCTTCCATGTAAAACTATTTTTTTTAGGCATGTTTTGACTCTTTTTATTTTAATTCTTACATTCCTTCTTATGTAAAGCTACCTGCTTTTGAAAACATAGCCAATAATATTTTACAAAGGATTCTCAATCCTTAGTTACATGGTTTGTAAAAATCGTATTTTGCTTAATGCTATCACAAGCAAAGTGAGCTACTTTCTAACAAATATAATACTGACTTTAATTGCATCAAGCTTATTTCCACCATGTTTATCTCTCTTCTTTAAAAAAAAAATTCCTTAGCATTATTGATACGTTAGCAAAATCTTTTCTTATTATAAAAGTATTGTCCTTTTTGTACTTGAACTTTGAAGTCAATGCAAACTTTGTCATATAAGCATGTCTAGAGGGTCAAGCAACTTTTTGGCGCTCATCCCTAAGCTCTATATGATGAGAAAAATTATTTAAAAAGAATTATGCTTTTTTGTGGGTCAAATTCACTTTTATATATTCCTAATTGATAGGAAAAGATATTATGATAGCCTAAACTTACTACCTGTCAGTAAGGATATAACCAATTGAATTCAATTCTTTAATGTCAATTTTCTTAGTTTTGTTATAAAAGTATGACCAAACTTGTCTTTAAAAGCTATCCATATGGCTTGAACAATCGAATATAACTCATAGTCACACATGGGGTCATTAGTCATGTTGTTCGGCACTATTATGTGAGAAATATTATCCTTTTATTTTTTTGTAAAAAAATTTAAATATCTCTTTTGCTGAGTTGTATTTCTATGTTTAAACTCCTATATGACATTATTCAATAGTTTTTTAGCATCCTATTCTTTTTACAATGTCAAATTTTCTAATCGACTCAATCTAGTTTATGTAATACCTTAAGTTCATACACCCCATACTATACTATTCAAGCATTTCATACTCATTCAAGAGGGGTTTGCATATTTAAGTACCCAAAATTTAGCGTATGGATACCTAGATTGTTCTAATTTGCCTACGTGAGTCATTTAAATTTATCTTAATACATTTTCATCCATGATATACTCATACATATTAGAAATAACACATCCCTATCCATCTCAAGCATATGGGATAACATTTGTGAAAAAGCATGTGTTTTCATACATGGATAACTGAGCACTTGGGAAGTTATATACATGATTCATGGTTTTAGGGACCATATGAACTTATTCATATTATTTCCTATCTATAACATACCTATACAAGTTATAAATATCATAAAACATCTCATGTCCCATGGTTTTTGCATCATGCATAAGAAAAATAGTGGTTTGCTCTAGGGTTTGCCATGACAACTTTTTGATAAGAACTTTGAAAATTTATAACTAATTTTAGAAAAATCAAAATCAAGCAAATGACAGCTTTCTAGAAAAGCTTTAAATGTCAAATAAAGATTACAAATCATTCTAGACCACAAAAACATCAACCGGACTGCAAAAGACCACATAACAATATCATAAGTCCAACTGCCGAATTTGCCATCGTATATTTCTAATATAAAATTTGAAAATTCATAAGCAATTCCAAAAAATTCAAAATCAAGCAAACCATACCATTCTGGAAAGATCTACATGTCTACTAATGGTTAAAAATAATTCCAGATCATGTAGACACCAACTAGATTAAGAAAACAATAGAATATTACCAAAGGTCTATCGCACTATTAATATTGTCCTCCAAATTTAAAAATTCAGTTATCTCTTTATAGAGCTTTAAATAAAGTGATCTCAGTGGCTATAAAATGCTTATGATGTCTAGTTTATACTTGTAAAACTTCATAGCCACTAGACTTCATTTAACCTACTTGTGACAGAAATATAAACTAACCGTATGAATAGTATACATTACCATTATATATAATTTGGTCAATTTTGAAAAATCATAATAAATTCTCTAAAGTTCCAAATTAGTTGCTCTTTAGTTCTATAAAAAGCTCTTGATGAGCCCTAGTTGCTGGCCAAATTTCATTCCATTTGGTTAGACTTTTTTTCAACTTATGATTTGATCACTTCTGATAATCAAAGTGGGTTCATAGGGCACCATTTGACCTTTCTCTTATTCTATAGCCACTTAAGCATGTCCTATAGCATAAATATAGCATGGGGAAGCATGCCAAATGGTCTAAACTATCATGGATCTCAAACTCACCATGCCACTTGCATTCATACACAAGCACATACTAGCACAAGGGTGGCAAATTCTCACATTTCCATACATTTGGCTTCAACACTCATACATACATCATAATTATATACATTTAATCTTACTCAAATGGTTACATCTCATATACATTACATGGATACATCTCTTGACATAAATATGCTATCAAATTGCCTATTTTTCTACTTTCTTGTCAAGAATTATGCTCCAAAGCATTTGGTCTCCTTTCTTTAAACTACTTGGCTTACTTAGATATGAATAAACATATGGAGGGAGAAGAGTGAGATTTAAAGAATCTCAATAGCTCTTAACCCTTTCAAACATATATAATAGATGTATATACATGTCAAAGAATGCATGCATAGCTTTCTAGCTACTAGTGAATATATACATAACATTTTCCATGTTCAAGAAACTCTTACATAACATACATAGGCTCTCAAGGGCATTGGTTAAGCATCATCCATTTTCCTTAGGATTTTTGGACTTGCCTCACCCACTTTCAAGAGACTTTTTGTTGAGATTCTTGGAATAAGCACAGTGAAAATTAAAAAAAAAAAATAAATTCAAATCCCTCCTATAGATCCGTCAATGTCGTTTAAATAGAGTAAAAGTTATAGAATTTTACCTTTGTTGCATGATTCTTCAAGTTCTTTCTACTGTCGGATCTTAAGAACTGACGCTTCAGATCAGCTCCCTTATCCACACGAACAATCATTGCAACTCGAACGATGTGCTAGCATCACTAAACACGAATGTCCATATGTTTAAAAAGAGAAGACGTTCTTCTCCTTCTCTTTCTAAACATTTAGTACACTTTTCTCTCTCTAAGCATTCGTACACTTTTCTCTCTCTAAGTGTCCATATGCTTTCTCTCTAGGGTAGGAAGTGGCTCTTTAAGAGAAAATCATCCACCTAGAAAAGCCTAACCTTTCTATTTATAAAGGTGTGTTAGGATTTTAAGATAGATTTAATTAATTTAAATATATTATTTAAATTAGTTTAGATTATGATTAAATAAATTATTTTAAATTTAAATCTATCTTATAAAATAAATTTAAATAAATTTATTTGATTTCAATCTAGAACCAAATTTAAATTTAATTTATCATATAAATTAAATTCAAATAATCATACTAGTCTAAATTTAAATTTATCCTATAGAATAAATTTAAACTAATTATTTAATCTAAATTTAGAACAAAATTTAAATTTAATTTATCACATAGATTAAATTTAAATTATCTTATTAGTTTAAATTTAAATATATCCTATAAAATAAATTTAAACTAATTATTTAATTTAAATCTAGAACCAAATTTAAATTTAATTTATCACATAGATTAAACACAAATTATTGCATTAGTTTAAATGTATCCTATAAAATAAATTTAAACTAATTATTTAAATTAAATAGATGATCTATATATATATTTCGAAATATAATATATCAAATATATATGTATATATATTCGAATTTTATAAAAGGCATATATCAAATATATTTATAAAATTCCTCCACCCTAAATTGAACGTTACATTTATTGAATCTAGGTATATTTTTAAATTTAATGAATCTAGACATTTTAGCTCGAGTTAGTTTGTTCTTGTGTACGACCCTATAGGCCTATATGACGTTAGTAGTAGGCCAATAACATTATTCTACCTATAAGTCACAAGTGGCCTATAGCAAGATATTGTGATTACCCAAATCATATGAGGATCAGTGATCCGATGTAACTTATCATACAACTTTGTTACAATACTTTCGTCACATGATATCTAGGTCAAGTATGAGGCATGGAAATGTCATCCTCATTTTACTCAACCGTCACTTTTTTGATCTTCCAGTAAATTGATAAAATAAATGAAAAACCCTTCCATCCAAGCATGGCCATGCATTTTTTAGTCTCACTCATCGAATAGCCTAGAGATATCTTTCCACAAATAAGAGGGACAAATTCTATCTTGACCACCCATCTTTCTCTACATGGATTCTATTATGCCCAATTACAATCTTTATGATTACCTGGTTAAATGTGACTTTTGACTATGTTAAAGCACAGTGTTTCTTATGTAGGAATCTATTGTGATCTCAAGTTTGAGGGTTCAGTGATAAGGTTATATATAAGATACACTTATGACTTGATCCATGTAGTTATCTCATGACAGGTCGATCCAATACCCTGTTTCTTAACAAGTGCCTATAATTTTGATTAATATATTCATATATGATTAACACATAATCATCAATCAAAATCATACTAGCATTAGTTCATCATCGTTCTCATAAAGATGATTGACTAGGAATATTTAGGATAATCAATATGACTTATCTAAGGATATTATTGTTATAATAAACATACAAATAATATAATAAAAATAAAAACTCTTTTTTTTTCTTAATGAAATATAATGTTTATAATACAATGATTGGCCTAGGTAATAATTTCCAACACCTTCCACTTACACTAGGCCCAATCATTAATGTGTCTTATACTTATTGACCTAACATGACACTCATGTTTTGCCTGTGCAAGTAGCTTAGTAAGAGGATTAGCGACATTGTTATCAATTGATACTTTGCATATCTTTATATCACCTCTATCAAGGATTTCTCTGATAAGGTTATATCGGCTGAGTATGTGTTTAGTTCTTTGATGTGATTTAGGATCTTTAACCTGTGTTATTACACCGTTGTTGTCACAGAATAGATCTATTGGATTTCAGATGGTAGGCACCACCCTTAACTCAGTGATAAACTTCTTAATCTAAATGGCTTCCTTAGCTCCATTTGATGCTGCTATATACTCATCTTCTGTTGTAGAATCAGCTACAGTGCTTTGTTTGGAGCTTATCCAACTAACTACTCCACCATTTAAACAGAATACGAATCCTGATTGCGATCTAGAGTCATCCTTGTTAGATTAGAAACTTACATATGTGTAACCATTTATAACAAGCTCATTGTTCAATCCTCCATAAACCAAGAATATATCCTTAGTCCTTCTTAAGTACTTTAGGATATTCTTGACAATAGTCTAATGACTTTCACTTGGATCAAACTAATATCTACTAGTTATACTTAAGGCATATAAGACATCCAATCGAGTGCACAACATGGCATACATAATAGATTCAATGGCCGAAGCATATGGAATCTTGCTCGTATGTTCTCACTCATCACGTGAATTAGGACATTGTGATTGCTGAGATTGATGCCATAAGACATGGGTATATAACCCCTTTTTGAATCTTGTATAGTAAACCTATACAGTACCTTGTTTATGTAAGTACTCTAACTTAAGGCCAATTATCCTTTTGTATCTATCTTTATAGATCTTAATCCCTAAGATGACCTAAGTTTTTCATCGAGAAACACTTTCCTAACTAAGTTTTGACATTCTATAAGGTAGGAATGTCATTTCCAATGAGTAAGATGTCATCAACATAAAGTACTAGAAATATAATTGTGCTCCCACTAACCTTTTTGTAAACACAAAGTTCATCAACATTTTGGATGAATCCAAACTCTTTGACTACTTTATCAAAATGATTATTCCAACTCCAAGATGCTTGCTTTAATCCATAAATAGATTTTTGAAACATGCAAACCTTCTCAAATCTTCTAGACGTACAAAACCTTCAGGCTGTGTTTTGTACACATCCTCAAGTAGCTTTCTATTAAGGAATGCTGTTTTGACATCTATCTAACAAATCTCGTAATCATAGTATGCTATAATGGTAAGAAGGACCCTGATTGATTTAATCATGGCGAGTGGCAAAAATGTTTCATCATAGTCTATACCATGGGTCTGTTTGAATCTTTTTGCAACTAATTGTGTTTTAAAGGTATGCACTTGGCCATCCATATCTGTTTTCTTCTTAAAAACTCATTTGCACCCACTGATTTTTATACCCTCAAGTAGGTTAATTAAGATTCATACCTTATTATCATACATGGATTACATCTCAAACTTCATGGTAGCTAGCCATTTCTTAGAGTCTGATCCTACTACAGCCTCTTAATGGGTAGTTGACTCATTTTGATCAATGAGTAAGACATCATGACTTTCAATTATGAGAAATTCATATCTTTGAGGTTGACATCGTGTCCTATCAGACCTTTTGTAAGCCTTGTGTTACTTGAGTAAGCTCAACAACTTGTTATGAGTCTTTTCGCTTTTCCATCTTCAGTTCAATAGGATTTTGTGGCTCTTAAACTTCTTCGAAATGTATCTTACTCCCACTGGTTCTTTTAGAGATAAATTCTCTTTTTAGAAAGATACCATTCTGAGCAATAAATAGTTTATTCTTATTAGGATTATAGAAGTAGTATCCCTTAGTTTCCTTAGGATACCCCATAAAAAGACATTTTATAAATTTAGGTGCTAATTTACCTGAGACTTATTGCTTAACATATGCCTCGTATCCCCAAATTGTAAGAAAAGATAAACTGGGATTCTTCCCAGTCTTTATCTCATATGGAATCTTTTCAACTGCCTTAGATGGAACACAATTTTGTGTGAATGCAGCTGTCTCTAATGCATAGCCCCAAAAGGATGGTGGAAGATCTATTTGACTCATCATAGATCGAACCATATCTAATAGGGTTCGATTCCTTCGTTCAAAAATGTCATTCCATTGTAGTGTTCCTAGTGAGATTAACTGTGAGACAGTTCCACAATTTCTAAGATTATCAATAAATTCTTAGCTTAAATATTCACCACATCGATCAGATCAAAGTGCTTTAATGGATTTGCCAAGTTGATTTTGTACCTCATTTTGGAAGTTTTAAATATTTCAAAAGATTTAGACTTGTGTCTCATTAAATATATATATCCATATTTACTAAAGTCATTTATATAAGTAATGAAGTTCTGATGACCACCTCTGGCAGTGGTACTTAGTGGACTACATACATTGATATGTATTAAGCCCAATAAATTAGTGGCCCTCTCATTATGTCCAATAAAAGGTTCTTTTGTTATCTTTTCTAATAAACAAGATTCGCAAGTATTAAATGATTCAAAATCAAATGAGTTGAGAAGTCCATCTTAATGGAGCTTTAAAATACGTTTTTTATTTATATGACGTAGCTGACAGTGCCATAGGTAAGTCTGATTCAAATCATTTAACTTGATCCTCTTGGTAGTTACGTTATAGATATTTTCATTATTAGGAGTTTTTAGGTTTAAGAAATAATGACCACCATGTAAATTTGATAAGTAAGATTTTTATACATTTTATTTCCCTTAACTTAAGCATTTTAATAGTTAAATAAGGCTTAATGGATTTACTTAGGTGGATAATTGATTTTAGTAGCCATTTTTGCACCTTATGAATTAATTTGCAAAATTATTGAGTTTTAATGCATGAATTTCTTTTAAATAATTTTGTGGATAATTCTATTCAATATTTTCCATTCTTTTGTGTAGAATTTTTGATGGGCAAATAGCTTGGATGAGCATTTGATTTAAAGAAAAGATGAAGGCTTCATGTGTACAGTTTGGAGGAAATAAAAGTAGAATGGTGTGGAGATTGGTAAGGGGCAGCTAACGTGGAAGCAACGTGGAGAAGAAATGATAGAATATGGGAATGAAGAATCATGAAGAAGAGAAGCTTCGAGCCAACTGAGAATAAAGCAAACAAACAAACAAAGCAAGCTCAAGCTGCTGGTTAAAAACTGCTGAAGCTGAACCTCGTTGAAGGAGTGAAGCAATACGTAAGAAGCATGCAAAATCACGTGGGAGGTAGCATCAAAGGAAGCCAGAGGAGAAGCTCGAGTTTTATTTACTATGAACAGAAGCTTGCATGAGCTGGAAAATGAGAAGCCATGAGTTCTAGCAACTCAAAACACTCACACACACAGCAAAAAGAAGCTACGGGGCTGATGCAAAAGGAATGAAGTAATGAGCAGAACGAAAGGAAGCAACGGGTTGTGCATGTGAGCAGTATAACGTTGAAGAGCTATGAGTGAAGGGAACAACAACACAGTCATATGTGGAGAAGAGAAATAAATGAAAAAAAAAAAGGTATATGAAGATGCAAGAAGGGAAGCTAGGGGAGAATGTGATTACAAGATGAAGGAACATGAATGAAGCAAGAAAGTTTTGAGCTTAAGTGTGGAGAAGGAATGCCACGAGTTGAATGAAGCTAAAGATTACATGAGGAAGTTATCTCTAGCCTCGAGTTGTACATCCAGAAGCATCAATTCATACCTCCAGCCCATTGTTTTATTTCCACCTTGCTTAACTCACGAGTTTCTCCTTGACACATGCAAAGCAAGGGATCCAAGCTCTCACACTCACATTACAGCAACCTTCTCTTGTTTGCATGCATGGGGCACAATGGAGCTTGTAAAGAAGAACCCACGAGCTAGAACAAAGTTGGAAGAAGCAGAGAGCATAATGTGGGCTGGGAGAGGGGAATAAGGCAAGCTGACAGCAACGCGAAAAAAAGAATAAACGTGGAAGAACCATGCATGGGCAGAACCAAATATCGCATGAGAAGTAACGTGAAAATAACGTGGAAGATGAGCTAAAAACAGAGTTAGAGAACACTGCATGAAGAAACAAGCAAACAACACAAAAGAAGTGCCACGGGTACAGAGCATGGGTAGTAGCACAAAACGTGAAAGAAGAGAAGCCTACGTGGAAGTGAGGTCGATAATGGAGTGGATGAATCAAAGATAAGAAGCTATAGGTTGGGAACTCAATGAAGGAAGCAGCACGTGGTGAAGGAGAAGGAAGAATAAAGCTACAGGCTACACGTTGGAATGGGAAGGAAGACGATGGAGCTGAATGATGGAAAGAAAAGGAGCAGATTCGAATTGCATGAGCTAAAGCTACGTGGAGAAGGAAGCATGTGGAATATTATAATACAAAATGACAAGTGGGGTCCACATTCATATATAATAGAAGAGAAAGGAGCTGCAAGAAATTGAAATAAAAGATTAAGCATGTGAGGTGAATAAGAAAAATACACACGGGCAGCTCCAGATTAAGGGAATTGATTCATCTTATGCCACGCACATTAATCCATCATCAATCATCCAGGGAAAAGAAGGAGAGCACGTGATTAATAATGGAATAAGATGCACGTGCTTCTCATAAGGTAATTCAAAAAAAAATATACCTTCGGGCAGAAAAAAAAAATCACGCGATTTGTCCATCATCCGTCCATCCATTCATCAACATTCCATTTCATCATCTCACCCTACGCCTTATTCGTCCATTCCACGTCCAGCAGCCACACACCACGCCATCTCCTCTATTCCCACTCCATTCTTCCATTCAAATGAAGCTTTAATTCCCCTTGAGGCTAGCTAGGAGAAAGATCCTTGGTGGAAGCTTGAATCCATGGAAAAGAACTCAGAATTTTGGTTAAGATTTTTTTAATTTCTTACACTTTTTCTTTTTCTTGTACAAGCTTGGTTAAATTGTATTTGATTAGAATTTTATGTAATTGTAATTAGTGGCTAGTTAGATACTAATTAGGAAGTCTTTTTATTGATTAATTGATTGGATTAAACACTAAATTTTGCATTTTCTTGCCATTATCCAAGTGTGCAATCAAGGTGTTTGATGAAATACTTGTGAGAATTGGTGTGCCTAATTGTCTATTTGTGGATTCCTTGGTATTTAGTTGGTTAGTTAAACATCTTTGGATGATGATTCAGAGGCTAATTAATCAGTTAATTAATCAATTTGAGTGTTCAAAGATCTTAATTATAAGAATTAGTAATTTAATGGGAGTTGAGATCTCAATTAACATTAAATTGCTAGTCTCTTGAATCTTGAATGGTAATTCAAGATCATTTGCCAATGAATACAATTTGGGACTCTTAGACCAGAATTAATCACAATTAGATTAGGATAAGGATAGTGGATACCAAGGGATGAATCCAAAGCTAATCACAAGACCATCATTCACTCATAATTCATCTAACTAAGTAGAATTTAGGAACTTTATTTTAAATTCATTTTACTTAGTTTAATTAGATCAAAACCCCCCTTAGTTTAGAAATTTTTAGAGTCTTTTAACACTTACAAAACCCAATTAAACATTGAACTCCATTTCCAAGGGAGATGACCTAGATTGTGCCACTAGCTACATATTTAGTTCAACCTAGTTTTATTTTGAGAGTTGCACAACGAGCCCGTCAAAATCACCGTCCACATAAAAGATGTCATTAAAATAAATAGAATGTTTATTATTCCCAATAATTAAAGTAAAATATTTCTTATCTAAATAAGAAAGTGAAACAATAATTCTACTCAAAGTAGGAACATAAAAAAACAATTGTTCAAAATTAATAAAAGCCCATTGAGGAAAATTAATTCATAAGTGCCTATGGCTAAAGTAGCAACTCTTACTCTGTTTCTAACTAATAGGTTTATTTCACCTTTTTTCAACTTCCTACTCCTTTTGAGACCCTACACATTTGTACAAATATGAGAACCACATGCAGTATCTAATGCCCATGTAGAAGAAGTAGAAACATTAATTTATATAATATAAATATCTAAAGAAATAGGCCTATTATTATTCTTCTTCTTTAGATCTTTTAGGTGGAGCTTACAATTCCTCTTCCAATGACTGGGCTCATTCCAATGACAGGGCTCATTGCAAAAGAAACAAACTCCTTCCTTAAGAGGCTTTGCCTTCTTGGCTTTAGGCTTAGGTTTGGGCTTGTATTGCTTCTTGAACCTATTATCCAGGCCCTTTCCTTTTCCCTTGCCCTTGCCTTTACCTTTTTTTTTAATCCCTTTTCCTTTTTGAACTATTAAAACACTGCTTAGCCTTTTCATGATTTTTGCTCAGCATTTTTGAGCTTCCTATGTAGTTCAAAAATTGATTTCTCCATGTTATTCATATTGTAATTCATGACAAACTAGTCATAACTTTTTGGGAATGAGTTTAAGATTATATTATAGCTAACTCCTGGCTCATGGAAAATCTGAGCTTTTCAAGGTAATTAATATAGCCTTTCCTCTTTAAAATATGACCGTTAACTGATGCATCCTCAGTCATTTTGTAGGATTATAAGGCCTTTGTGGTTTCAAACATTTCCTGCTTTGTCAATTACTGGAATATTTCCTTGAGATGCACAATCATTTCATAAGCCTCATATATGCTAGATCTCTCTAAAGTTCTGGGACCATAGTGGCTAACATCAGGCATTCTACATCCATAGAGTCATTAAGATGCTTAGTGTAGGCATCCCTTTGGGCTCTTGGAACGTTGACTACAGGCTCCTCAGAAATGGATTCATCTAGGACATATAACTTTCTCTCTTGTTTGAAAACAATTTTCAAGTTTCTGAACCAGTCAAGAAAGTTGGTCCCATTAAGTTTATCCTTCTCAAGGATAGATCACAATGATAGTGTAGCAGAGTTATTTGTCGATATTTTTTTCTACAAAAAAAATGCAAAATCTAGTTAATAATCTCCACTAAAAATAACTCTTGATTTAGTTTAGCAGGCTAAGACCTATATTTCACTGAATTATTAGTCCACTTTGGCAAAATGTTTAAAATTAAGTTATTTAGTTAAGTAACTTATTTACCAATTACATCACATATAACTCTTAGATCTTTATAGGATCCTGTCACCATGTGATCTGGTATGTTTAATCCCATCTTATGCTTTGAGACCCAAAACTATTTTGATAGTCTCAATTAAGTCAAACCATTATGAACCTTATGAGTATCACCATTACCCAAGCTGTCTTACTAAGATAACCTAAGTGTATCCCACTTTGGTGGATCTTACATTTAGGCGATCAAAGCCTTGATAGGTGTTCATAAATGGGTGGCATTGTTACTTAAAATTTAATTTGAGGGATTTTATTATTTTATTGTCATTCATTTATATTTAATCATCGCATGATCATATACCACAGTAACATCTTATATTACATATGTGAATGAACTCATCATAAAGCATAAAATAAATGTGTCATCATATGGCCCATCTAACCTATGTTCTCCCAAGCCAATGAGAGTATTCCTCTAAGATAAAATTTATATATATAAAGAAATCTCGATTGTACATTGGAGGGGAGTTAGATGAGAAGAGAATGTACATCCAGAGTGAATAGAGAGAGACACGACATGCCGACTGTATTTAAAATTACAAACCATAATAGATTCCTAAGGCCATATCATGCACCATACCCATCCAATTTAAACAAACAAATCACAATAAATATATACCAAACATCTCATGGAAAGCTATAAACTTTGTGATTTTAGTATTAAATTAGATTATGTTGCACTAGGATTAGATAACTATCCAATCAGTATTATATTCATTCATATACATATATCTCATATATATAAAATCAGATTAATCTAATCAACATTGACTAAGATTTGATCGACTAGTTTATGGTTTATATATCTCATATTCATATATACTAACTTCATGTGATAGGAAGGAATCATTCAAAAATATAAAAAAGATAAAACTTTATGAAGATTTCACATCGCAACATTTTATATCACATATAAGTGATGCAAAATTATAACAAAGGTGAAAGCTTCACAAAAATTTCACTCAAGAACTCAATTTAAACAAGCATTGATATGGCTCTGATACCACTATTGGGATTCTTGGAATACACACAGCGAAAATTTTTTAAAAAATGAATACAAATCCCTCCCATAGATCTGTCAATGTCATTTAAATAGAGTAAAGTTACAAAATTTTACTTTTGTTGCATGATTCTTCAGTTTCTCTTTCTACCATTAGATCTCAGAAACTGATGCTTCATATTAGCTCCCTCTACTGGTATCCACACGAATGATCACTACAACTCGAATGGTGTGTTAGTACCACTAAACACAAGCATCCGTACGTTAAAAAAGAGAAGAAGTTCTTCTCTTTCTCTCTCAAAGCTCCCGTACACTTTCTCTCTCTAAGTGTCAGTACACTTTATTTCTCTAAACGTTTGTACGCTTTCTCTCTAGGGTGGGAGGCGGCTCTCTTAAAAAAAAAATCATCCACCTAAAAAATCCTAATCCTCTATTTATAAAGGTGTCTTGGGATTTTAGGATAGATTTAATTAATTTAAATAATATCAGTACACTTTATTTCTCTAAATGTTCGTACGCTTTCTCTCTAGGGTGGGAGGCAGCTCTCTTAAAAAAAAATCATCCACCTAAAAAATCATAATCCTCTATTTATAAAGGTGTATTAGGATTTTAGGATAGATTTAATTAATTTAAATATATTATTTAAATTAATTTAGATTATGATTAAATAGATTAGTTTAAATTTAAATCTATCTTATAGAATAAATTTAAACTAATTTATTTAATCTCAATTTAGAATTAGATTTAAATTTAATTTATCACATAGATTAAATTCAAATTATCATATTAGTTTAAATTTGAATATATCCTATAAAATAAATTTAAACTAATTATTTAATCTAAATCTAAAACAAAATTTAAATTTAATTTATCAAATAGATTAAATTTAAATTATCATATTAGTTTAAATTTAAATATATCCTATAGAGTAAATTTAAACTAATTATTTAATCTAAATCTAGAACTAAATTTAAATTTAATTTATCACATAAATTAAATTCAAATTATCACATTAGTTTAAATTTAAATATATCTTATAGAATAAATTTAAACTAATTATTTAAATTAAATAGATGACATATATATATTTCTAAATGTAATATATAATATATATATATATATATATATTATTTGAATTTTATAAAATACATATATCAAATATATTTATAAAATTCTTCTACTCTAAATTAAACGTTATATTCATTGAATCTAGATACATTTTTAGGTTTAATGAATCTAGACATTTTATCTCGAGTTAGTCCATTCTTGTATGTGACTCTATAGGCATATATAATGTTGGCAGTGGGCCAATAACATTATTCTACCTATAAGTTATAAGTGGTTTTTAATAAGACATTGTGACTACCTAAATCATATGAGGATCGGTGATCCGATGCAACCTATCATATAACCTTGTTACAACCTTTAGTCACACAATATCTAGGTTAAGTACGAGGCATGGAAATGTTATCCTCCTTTTACTTGACCATCGCTTTCTTAATGTCCGAGCAAACTGACAGAGTAAATGGAAAACCCTTCCATCCAAGTATGGCCATGCATTTTTTAATCTCACTCATCGAGTGGCCCAGAAATATCTCTCCACAAATAATAGGAAAAAATTTCATCTTGACCACTCATCTTCCTCTACATGGATTTTATTATGTCCGATCATAGCTTTTATGATTACCCAATTAAAGGTGACTTTTGACAATGTTAAAGCACAGTGTTCCTCATGTAGGAATCTATAATTATCTCAGGTCTGAGGGTTCAATGACACGACTATATATGAGATACACTTATAACTTGATCCATATAGTTATCTCATGACGGGTTGATCTAGCACCATATTTCCTAACAAGTGCCTACAATTTTGATTCGTATCTTTATACATGATTAACACACAATCATCAATTAAAATCATACTAGCCTTAGTTCATCATCGTTCCCATAAAAATGATCAACTAGGTATATTTAGGATAATTAATATGATTTATCTAAGGATATTATTATTATAGTAAACATGCAAACAATATAATAAATATAATAAAAAGAGAAACTCCTTTTTTCTTAATGAAATACAATGATTGGCTTATGGTATAATCTCCAACACTTTTGACTAAGTCTCACTCTTCTTAAGACTTTTGGCTTTGTCTCATCCAATTCTAGGGACTTTTGGTTCATCCTCACCTTTACTAAAGGACTTTTAGCTTCACAAACCTATTCAAACTAAAACACATTCATAAATATATTTCAGGAACATCATAGTACCATGGCATGTAAGAAATAGCTAGAAACGTTTCTCATGGTATAAACATACATACACACATCCAAAGATAAGAAAACACTTAACAATGTATGAGAGAAAGGTTAGAGAGCTACCTTGGAGCAAATGTCTTACATTTTGCTCTTAAAATTCTTCTCCCACTTCTTAGCCAAGCATTACAATGAGGTAGAGCTTGATTCCTTTGGCCTAAACACATCAAATAGGACCTATTTACATTCTTGAAATAAGATCTAGTACCATACAAACTCTAGGGAAACTTACTTTGTTCTATGACTACATTTTGCTTCCATACAAGACTTTTTGAAGCAACTATGAGAATTCATGATCTTAACTCCCATTTCTCATGCATTCTAGGTCTCTTGGAAGTCATCACACATTCATTTTAAGGAACCTAACTATAAGTTGCTTCCTAATGTCTCATTATGGAGCCTACACCTTCATCTCATATTTCAAAGCTTCTAAATTTTTTCCAAGGCTTCCTTTGATGTTCTTCTATCATATCTAGTCTCATTCTAGCTTTGAAACAATTTAAAGCACCCCTTAGGTACTTGGTATAGCCTAGGCCAAGACATGCTTATATTATGGAGCCCATGGACTTGACTTCATTCTCTTGGAGGAAATGGTTCATGTAAAGCTTCCTAGAGGTTTAAGGGACTCATACCATGTCTTACATAAGCTAGAATATCTCTAGGAATAATTAAATTTTATCATTTATGTCAAAACTCCAAGTTGTGCCAACTTAAATTTTAATGCATCTTAGTTAGATTTCTTTGCATATTCTTGCTCCTCACACTTCATAACCCATGTTTTCTCCTTGGTTAGGTTAGAATTTATCCTCCCTTCGCTAGGCCTATGTTTGGCTGAATCCCCTTTCAAGAGAAGCAATAAGGAATTGCAATGAAAGCTAGAAGAATTACCTTATTTTCTTAGCTTTTTCAAAAGCTCTTTCAATTGCTTCAAGCTCTTCCTTCAAATTCTAAATTCTCTCCTTTGGACCAGTCACATACCAGCCCTAAATCAAACACTAAAACCATAGAAATGAAGAGGAGGAGGAGAGGAACAAGTTTGGTGAAGGAAAGAGTATGAAAAACGAAGAATTTTCATACCTTTTTTTGCCTTCTTTCCCCTTCTCTCTCCTTTCTCTTTGGACACCATATCAGACTAATACGAAGGTGCTTTAGGTTGTGGAGAAGGAAGGAGAAGTGGCTGGAACATGTTTTAAGAGAAAAAGGTAAAGTTATACACACTTTTTCACTTTTCATTTTAGTCCCGAAACCATGGTTTCTCCATTTGGCCTCATTTCAACTCATTTTTGAAATTCATCTTTTTTATCATAAAATTCGGGCCTCTAACTTATAAAATAGCTTTGGTTTCACCCAAATTGGATTTGAAATTATTTCGAACCATTTGATCAAAGTTTCGGTCAACCAACAACTTAAATCACTTATCGAAGGGATTTCAGTTGCTCTGAGGATTCCCATAGTTTTCAGGGCCTCTGAGAACTTTGAAAAGCTTAAATTTTTGGTGTAAAAAATCCTTCTTGTGAGTTTTTCAAATTTTTCAGAAATTACGAAAATGCCCCATTTTATTTTGACAAATTTTCTTAACCCTTCTAGCTTTGGTTTTTAAGCATCTTAAATCTCAAATCTTTATTTTTTATTATTTAAAAGTTTATCCTAATTTTATTTGGCCACAAAATTTAGGGGACTTCCTTTTATACCTTATGAGTTTTTTACGTTTATGGAAAAATCAGATATTACATTTCTCACATTTACGAAGGGACTAGATATTACAATTTATCTTCTTATTAAGCTAGGTAATGATATTTTTAATAGCCATAATTATAATCTAACCTCTACATAAACATAGTACATAATGAATACATATACACACACACAATGTTATATATAAATTTCGACTAAACCAATAATGGCATTATTAGTTTTATGATAGAAAATCTATGTTTATCTTACTTCCATCATATGTATTCTAAAAATGTTATTATTTTTCTATCGAATTTATCTATAAATATTGTTTAAGTTATAGTTTTTAGATAAGTTTTAGGCTACTAATTTAAAATCTCTCATTCAATAGAATATTTCTTATATTTTTCTATTAGATTATTTAAATTTAGTTCTTAGATGAGTTTAAGTCTACCAATACAAAAACTCCCACTTAATAAAGTATTTCTATTATTATTATTATTATTATTATTATTATTATTATTATTATTATTTGTTTAAGTGTAGTTGTTAGATGAGCTCAAATATACCAATATTAGAACTTTTACTTAACAAGACATTTTTCATATTTCTAATTTAATGCATACATATGTTACATTGACCATCAAGATCACATCTTAAAGGGTCCTCATCCTAAAAATATTTTTATCTTCCAAAAAAAAAAAAGTTCTCCTTAGCCATTGAAGGCTTGTGTCCAATTATAAAGGTCATTTAGCATATATTAAAAAAAATATACTTCATATATTTAATCAATCTCTTATAGTGAAATACTTTTCATGTGTATTATGCCAAAAAAATGTATTTTTTATATCTAAAAATGAGGAAGCAGAGTAGCTTACCAACATTCATGTTAACATAATGTTACTTAAGGAGCTCTATCTTAAATACACACTAATTAATTTTTTTATGTTTATTTGGTTTTCCAAATTTCTCCCTAAGGTTTAATGTTTACTAAATATTATTTAGGAGTATACTAATTAAAATTAAGATCCATGAAAGATGATTTATATTTTTAGATCAGTCAATGGAGTCTTGTATGTGTGCATTGTATAATATGATTTTAAAGGGAAAAAAAACCTAAAAAATGATGTGGCATGTGGCCCCATGTACCTTATCAAGCCTAAAAATGTAAAAAATGAAGGCAACAAGTGCTAGGGGTTAGCGTTGTCGACAACAGTGACCTCTTGCCTTTCTCTTTTCTTCCTCTTTCTATTAGCACCAAGTTGAAGCCAAATGGAGAGGAGGGTGAGCCACACATGCCACCCCTCAAGAGTGGTTCAATCACTTCATCTTCAACCTTCTGAAGAAACTTAGTTGCAAACTTTCTAGAAAAAGTTTCGCAAGCAACCATTTTTAAGCTCTCAAACTCCCTCAATTTACATTCACTTTGAAAAAACTTGATAGTATTGGAAAACTTGTTTTACAAGCTTTCATTCGTATATGGCTTACTACTACTGGTATCATCTATAAGGAATGTCAGCCCTCGAAATAGGGCTGCTCAACCATGGTTTAACCAAAACTTGAAAAAAAGATTTCTTTCTAATGAAGTCTTTTTTCTTAAAATTTTACTACAAGTTCCTTCCCATGCAGGCTTCCTATAGTGTGAATTTGTGGCCTATAATGTTCTCTGTACATTTTTGCCATTAATGGCCTTTAAGGTATAAATTACTAAATATCCTTAATTCATGTTTTTTATTGTAGAAAATACATTAAAATTAGCCCAACCAACATTGCATGAGAAAGCAATAGATGAAAGACAACCAAGGGACGATACCAATGACGGAAAATCTTAAGATGGTATGGGGTACCTAGCTTTGTAGTGGATGATGCTTTAATCTATTGCCCCACTACAATATAGTCGTAGTCGCTGATTGAACTTCAATCCTAGTTCTATAACAGATGGACCAAAGAATAAAGGAGAAGAGAAAAAGTTGAATAGTTTTATGTTCTCTCAAAAAAGGAGGTCTGTTCTTTGTCAGTCTTCACCAAGTCTCTTATATAATACACACACCTTTTTTCCTACAAAAAATGTGTTAGTTTTCTAAAATTCTCCCTTAATTAATTGACTTTTCAAATTTTTAAAATTCAAAAAATGAATTTTGAATAATAAATAAATAAATCTTTTTGAGTTTTAATTATGGATTTGGGTTAGTCTTTTATAAGTAGCCCCATAATCCAATACCACGATTAAGCAAACAATTTGAAATAAGAGTTGTCAACATAATCTCAATGATGAAAACGTTTATAGCATAAGTAAAATGAATATGGATAAATTACTCATACCTCCTTTGGGAGATATATAAATTACACGATTATCTAATTTATTACACTCTCTTCTCTTAAAACCAAAAAAGTGTATTACACTTATCTCCCTTATGACAAACTTTTTGAAATTGGAACTATCAACCTAATCTCAATGACCGTGCAATAAAAATGTTTATATCATAAGTAAAATGAATATAGCTGAATTAATCAACTTTTTTTTTTTTGAAAAAGCATAAATTATATGACTATCTTCTCTATGTTAAAAAATTATGCTTCCTTCCCCTAAACCATAAAAATGCATTATATTTATCTCCTTCACAACAAAAGATAAGCTGCGATTATACTTTATATAACAAACAATAAATATATATTTGATCAATATAAAATAATTACTTTTTTTAAATTTAGCAAATTATGAAATCATTTCATAAAAAATAAATAATTATTACAAACAAAGAACATATTCATAGAATGTTTTTTAAGATTAACCAATTTAAAAATAATAATTTAATTTCAACAATAAAATATTTGTTAAATATATATTAATAAATATAAACATTTTGCCATAAAATTTAAGAATAAATTAAATTTATGATTTTTAATAGAAAATAAATAACATTTATATATTTTCCAATAAGATATATATTATATTTATAAAAATTAATAATTTTAAAGATATTTTGGTTTTTTTTTAATTAAGGAAATTTATGTATATTTTGATATACCTTTTAAAGGAAGAAAGAATATCCAATGAATATTTACAATGAAATTTTGTATCCTAACATTCACAATATTTTGTTAAAATTTAAATGTAAAACATCAAAGGAAGAAACCTTAATAACTGAACAAACCCCAAAATATTGAATCAGACACCGCATTTGAGAACATAGGGATATAAAAAAGCTGTATAGAAATAAATTGTAATCATAATCATAATATTATTATTATTATTATTATTATTATTATTATTATTATTATTATTAAAGGCTAAACTCGTTTGTTGTAACCCATAGAGACACGTTTCATGAACCGTTCCGTCGGACTTTGGCGGTCCGGTCGAGCGCATACACGCGCGTCCAGATCGGACGCATGGTTCGCGCTGGTGGTTGTTCAGTGTTAGCTTGTCCCTGTGACTGTGGTCGTCTCGTAAATCTAATTCTGCTGCTAACTTCGAACAAATAGCGGCGCAATTTAGCAAACTGATTCAAGCGCCAATACACATCTTCCTCTACTTCCCTTGGAAGCTAACATCAAATCCTCGTCTCTACAGATTCCTGTTTATTCTATGATTCATGCGTCGCAGACCCTTAATTCTTACTTCTTTGATTCGTTTATGATATTGTGAGGTACTTCTGAAATCCTCTGTTAATCTGGTATAAATTCTTCTGTTTTCGGACCGATTGAATTTTAATTACTGTGAACTTGTTGTCCTTTTATTGTTTCATTATGGGTTGTTGTACTTGTTTAAAACGCCTATGAGATGCACTAGAGTCTTGATGCTCAATCATTGGTTTATGTCGGTTCCCGTATTAGTGAAGTTAGAAATTTTAATCGGAGGTGAATTTATTTACTTTTGTTCTTCGCATCTGGTACATGTGGATGATTTCAACTGAACTATTGTGGCATTGTGCACATTATGCCTGCTCTAAAATGAAATGGGGTTACCAGTGTATCTGTATAGCGTTGATTCCCATATAAGTACTTTTTGAACTGCCAAGTGGCAAGAAATTTTATTTTGGTTTGTGAAATTCTAGAAGATTCAGGCGTTATTCTACACCATTGTAGGTCTAGTGTAGGACAGGATGGAGAACATGCAGTACGCTGAAGAGCTTGTCAGGGAGTTCCTCATATTCAGAGGATTTACTAATACACTTCAAGCTTATGAGAGCGAATTGCGTACTGATATTGGTAAAGAGTTTCAAGTAGATAAGATACTAGACCTAATCTTCTCAGTATATATTCCCAAATTTCAAGCAGAAAAATTAGTTGGTCTGCTCAGTTTCTTCAAACAGTATCTCTCATCATCATCTGAAGCAGCGCTAATTGGTACGTTATCTAAATTGGAGGCTTCAATTTTACGGTACTACATAGTTCATGCATTGCAAGTGAGAAGAAGAGACAAAGTAGCAGAATTTTTTGGAATGAGAGGCAATGAATTGCTGGAAAGGTCCCATGATTGGACTCCATGGTTTGGTGCGTTTGCTTTTACTCCTTCTGTTGATCTCTTATGAACTACCAGTATGAACTTATGATGCTGAGCGGCTGTAATGCAGCAATTCCATATATCAAGAATCCACATTTGGATCCAGAGTTTCGCATTTATTTCTCCAAGGAGTGGTTTGAGGCCATGCATCTTTCTGTGAGAAACTTCTTTTGTGAGATCTTCAATGGCAGTCATATCCTTCAGAAATATTTTCAAGTGTCTTTTTTTTTTCCTTCTTTAAATTTTATATATATATATATATATATATATATTTTCTGTTATTTCTTGCCCCTTCATGTTTCAGATGCAATTATACATTCACAGGTACAGCATAATTTTCAGTTCTGTCCATATCAATTTGAATCTATGATGTTGTGCTCTAATTTGAGTAACTTCTGTTCATGGTGGCTGCGGTCAATCAAACTCTTATTGGATACGATGCATGTTGAGTTTTGATTCTAAAGCCTTCAGATTTGGTTCTGAAACATCCCGAGACATGAAGGTCACATCATTTTTACGAAAAATAAATCTTCCACTATCATTTCTCAGAAAATCAATTCTCTGCAAAACACACACACAAACACAAAAGTGTTCTTTTCTTTTGCTAGATAATTGACCTTGAAAAAACATTACCATGTTAATGAGTTATTAACCTTTAGAGTTCATACTGAATGCTTTCATTTATTTTTAAAATGAATTTTGAAAAGTGTGACTATAGTATACCTTTTCTCAATTCTCACAAATTACTGTATTTATTCGACTGAGCGGATGTCTATCTATGATGTGAACAAACGGAGAAAATGTCACAAGTAAAGAGAAAAGAATATTATGTCGCTGATGAAACTTATCTTTTTGTCTATATTGTACATATAAACTTTTTCAAAGTATTTGTGATATAATTCTGTGTGTACCAATTGCTTGTAAATGTAGGTACGGAACCTGTTTGTGTATTAAAAATACCTACCTTGTGTATGCTCTTTGTAATCTTAATTATTTTATTCTTTCACAAGCTTTCTTGAATACAGTTATTGTGAAGTTCATTTGAGCTTCATGGAAGGAAGTTATGGCCATTTTTACTTTTTGAAAAGAAGGAAAATAAAATAAATTACAGGCTGATTAATTTAGGGATGTCTCCCTTTCATACTTTACCTATTTATTTCATGTCTCCTGCGCCCTCCTTCCTGTTCTTTTCTGTACTTTATGACTTCATTTGATGATGCTTATGTTCTTAGTCATTTATCAATACAAGTTACTCTTTTTTTTTAATTTTAAATTGATGAGTGAGTTACTGCATTTGCCTATGAAAGATGACTAACTTTTTAATTTGGTCCTCCAAAGTGTCACTGTCTTAATTTAACGTCTCAATATTTTTTGCCTGATTATTTTCATCCTTCAATTTGTTAAAGTTACAAGAACTAACTTCTCAATTTGATCCTCCAAAGGGACGAAAATGATTGGAGGAAAATTATTGAGGGACTAAATTGGGAGAATTACACATTGGAGGACAAAATTGAGAAGTTAGTCATCTATCAAGGACAAAAATAATAATTTACTGAAAATTAATTTTTAAACAATACTTATTAGTTTCTGAAAATATTCTTAACAAAGCCACGTCTACCTGCTGTACTGAAGATCAGTTCAGATATGAATGCTACCAACAGTCTCAAAAGAGATATCAGACAACTGAATCTTAAGTTGTCAAAACTTCAGTCTTTACTTGAGGAGAAAGAGGCACAATTATGCCAGCTTAGGAGGTAAGGATTTTTTATTCAATTCTCTTGAGACTCTAAATATAGATAAATTTTAGTGTTGCTTTAATTTTGATTGCAGTATGGAAGGAAGTAATGAATCGTCAAGCATCTTGCATGAAGGTATTTCCACATTGAAAGATGCTCCAGAAGTTTGCACAACAATTAATCCACAAATAGGTCAAACAGAGTTTAGCCAAGATTCTGTTGTTGCTGGGCCTAGAAAAATTCATTCAGAATTTATCAGCTCCAATTCTGGTGATGATTCAACTTTGCAATTGGATGACCTCTTGGGAAATGGCAAAACTTGTGATACCAGTCAAATAGGTCATGACATTCCCCATATAGGTAGACAGATACTTTAAGACCACTGCTTCTTCGTGAAGTGATATGAAGTAGTTTTGTCATAATCTTCTAAGCAAGTTAATTGCAACTTTGATAAATTCATGGATGGATATGTTCAAACTCCAGGAGGCAAGAACTATAATTTTTTAGATAAGTAGGCATCGGAGTGTAAAGGCAAGGATGGATAGTATTGGATCTCTCTAAGTTCAGAGAAGTATATGAAATTTTCCGAAAAAATGACTGATGCACACTGAAGAATGGTGGCATTAGTTTGATGCTGTCACTTGTTGTAACTACAAATCATAAAATTAGATAGCGTGAAGAAGAATAATAAGTTTTCTATCAAGGGTTAGTGGTAGATTCAGGAATCTATGTAAGAAACAAAAAGAGAACAGACATGTAAATCATGTTGATTGATATTGAATTGAATCAGTTTCAAAATTCATACAGAAAGGAAAAATAAAGCTCTATATATGTGTGTGTGTGTGTGTATATATGTATATCTATTAGCTTCCGATAATTGATATAAGGAAGTAATTAATTATTTTCTTCTTTTTCAGATTTGTTATTAAAATAAATAAATAAATTTGTAGGCTGCAGAGTGTTTATGTAGCCAACACCCAATCTCGATGAACTTTATCTAACATTTCAATCACACCTAATTTTCTGGATACTGCATTAATTGGTTTTTAGGTTGAGAAAGCAATCAATGAAAAATTAATTAACTACTGATCATATATATGAAAAATAGTAATGATTAATCTTGTGGCAGAGAACAGTGGGGAAGTTTACCAGGAAGAGGATTTTCCTGAGGTCAAAGTAGAGCACCAGGTAAATTTGCTGGTGGAGTCATTTCGTATGTCTGAAGTTTCATACTCTCCCTAATGGCTTTTGTTTCTTCTACCTACTGAGTCATCTTCTTACCATGTAACTTTCCTGATTATGCTAACTTTTATTGGAGTCTGTAATTATCAAATCACTGTGGCTTCTAGGAAACATTTTTGGGGCACACAAGTCCAATTAGCCGATGTCGCTTTTCTACATCTGGGAACAATATTGCCAGTGCTTCCCTGGATGGAACTGTCAGGTATTTTCTTTGGGAGTTGATTCAAAAAATATAAGATTGGGAACTAAATAGGGAAAATTAAATGGTCTTAATTTAATTGATAGTTTTGATATCATGGCTGTAGTCATTTGCCACTACTTTAGAAATGTACTTGCAGAGGTTTATAAGAAGAGCACCACCCACATCAGGAAAGAAACTGAAAAAAAAAAAGAAAGGATGCTTGATATACTTGCATACATATTTGTTAAGAAATATTTTTTTGTGTTTTCCTTTGTCTCTTACTGAGTATTCTAGAGAACAGTCTGGCGGTCTGCAGTTCTTCTTAATGTTTATTAAACCTATATACTCATGAAAACTGATCTTGCTTTGCTTTATACATCTTAATAAAGGATATGGACTTATGATTCATCAACTCCAGTGTCTAGAAATGCAACCATCTACTGTGGCACAGAAATCTTGTCTCTTGACTGGGAGTGTAAGTCAGACCGCTTGGTATGTGAATTGGTTTCTCATGGAGTTATATGTTATTTCGTTGTATTGCTTGTATGATATTATAAATTCATTTAATTAAGTTTTTCCTATTGATTAAAGCTTCTGATAGGCACATCAGATGGGTGCATTAAGGCATGGAATGTGGATGCAAAGAGAGTTGTCTGTGACCTGAACACGACTGAAGCATTTCCAAGGTATTGCCTAACCGAACAATTTACTTTTCAGGTTTTTGTGCTTCTCTTTTTGAGCCATTAAAATATTATATGTGGCTTTGCAGTGTATTGGATGTAAAAAGCAGCCCTGTGGAACCAATTTTTGTGTCTGCAGCAGCATCTGGAGGGTATTGATTCAATGTTTAAATCTTGAAATCCTTGTGGAGGTTTTAAACTAACTGAATGTGGTTGTTGGACCCTCTGCTTTAAACTTCTGCTTTCCTCAATTTTGTTGTGTATGTCATATTGTTTGGATTTGCAGGCCAAGGTGTTTCACCATGCTCAGGGGATCCTGCCTTTTCAAAGTTTTCAATGTTTATCCTTTCTGTTTGTTCATTTTTAAAAAAAATATTTCACATTTTAGCAATTAATCATGAGCACAATCTTGTCTACGTAGTGCTGGTTCTAACAACTTGGACAATCTGGGCTTCGCTTCACTAACTGTGTGGAACATGAAGACATGGAAAGCTATGGTATGAGCTTCTTGCTATGGAGTTCATATTCATATTTGCAAGCTGTTGTTTGTGTTTTTTAAGGTCATGTATAATTTTGCGATTCATGAAGACAGTTCTTCCCCTTGGAGAAGATCCACCAGCAATTACTTCTCTATGCTTTAATCATAATGGGAAGATTTTAGCAGCTTCTGCTATTGATGGAATGATTCACATGTTTGGTATCCTTACTTTAATTTTTTATTACTTCCCTGCATTGGTGTAGTTAGTAATTCACCTATGAAGTGAAATATGTTATTTTCCTTGTGCTTAAGATAATACCTCTTTCCTTGTTGTAAGTGCCAATTCGATGGATTTTATATGCTTTCTGGAAGTTCTTTACATGTAGGGGGATTATAAAAAGTTTTTTTTTAAGAGGGGGAGGGTGTTGAAGGTTTATTGTTTAGTGATGTAAAATGGTGTCAAAAGTATGTTCTTGCAGAGGCCACATGGTTTAACGTTCATGTCATCCTTAAACTGGCTAAAGACATGTCTTGTGGTCTACAAATCACTGGCTGGCCTGCACATGATTCTTCTGTCAGTTCGATACTTTTTGGACCAGATGAGACTAGCATTTTTAGCTTGGGCTCTGATGGAAAGGTAAGTACTATTAATTCAATGTTTAGCCTGAAAACTAAGATACTATGTTATCTATTATTCCTACCTGTGAAATGATCTTTTCATTTTATATTAACGATTTTTTTTCCTGGTTAGATATTTGAATGGAGTTTGCAAAATCAAGGACAAATCCTGTGGTCAAGAAACTGTAATAGGTATGTTTTTTGGCTTGATACATATGTCTAGATTGATAATTTATTTATTATTTTATCTATTTTTTGTATTTAAAGATAAAGGTGTGGAATTGTATTAATGTTGGACGAATCAATTAGTGTACATGCCAAGATGCCAAAGATAGCTATATTAGGCACATGAACAAGAGGGATGTCATAGAAAACTAGTCCTTCTCTGGGCAGCCCTTCTTTGCATGGATAATTGCACCGCCATTCATTTACTATGAGTGTTTTAGTGCAAGCAAAACCAATTCTTCTCTAATTGAAGCTGTAAAATTGGGTACCAATTATCTTGTTTGATACAGAATTTCTAATACAGAACTTTTTCTTTTTTTCGTACAAAATGCAGAGCTGATTTTATCGAGGGCGGTTCCCTCAATAACTACAGTAGTAGGTTAATCTGACTTCTGGCATGTAGTAGCATAAACCTCAAATAGTTGATACGTTTTACTTATTTGAAACATGAAAATAATGCCATATTGTTAGCAATTTACTATTTGATGATGACTAGGAATGAAACAGCGGTCCTCCCTGAGCCAATAAATGAGCTAATGAAAGATTCTCCAATAGCATAGCTGAAAACATTTAGTCTAAGAGTTCTGTCTTACACATTTTGAACGTTTAAGTACAATTGAAATTTAGTTTTAATCACTATATAGAATACAAGTTATCAACTTTATCAATGTGATTCATGATCAAACATAATTGTTAGTTTGGTACTTTATATTAGAGAGCAATTCATATACTTGCCCCCCCCCCCCCACACCCCCAAAACAAAAAGAAAAAAAGAGTAAATATAAATTAACTTTTATTACCAAAAATTTTCTTGTATTTGAATGCAGTAACTGACTTAATTGTAATGGTATAATGTTATATTTCAAGTAATACTAATAGTATAAAATAATATATAAACCATTCTTAACCGACGTGGATCATGTCTTCCTTATTGGTTGGTTTGATAATTTTAAGATGAAATAAAAGGTATTAGCTTTTGGATATGATAGGGCTGGGCTACAATTCGATAGACGAGATCAAACCCACCTGGGATGTGATAAATGTGCGGAATAACAGTGCATCACTGGTCTTTGTTCTTTTCTTTTGATTTCTTTGGAGTCATAAATGTGTCCCTCCCCTCAACCCCCCCTCTCTTTTTTCCTTCTCTTCTTCTCCACTTTTCTTTCCTCTCCTATGTTCGGACAGGTTTAAAGAGTTTACTCTCAACATGATGATCTTTTTCCCATTCCATAGGTTGCGTTACCCAGGGGATTTTAAATATTGCAAACCTGAGATGGCATTGGATGCTAAAGGGAGGAGACTCTTAGTAACGTCCAGTTCAATAAGAGCGCCCATATATGAGGTTCAAGTTTCTGACTTATCACCTTCCAACCTCCTTTTCAATATCAAATCCATTGATAGCGCACTGACCCGACCTTCTCTGTGGAAAGAGAATTATAATTTACTTGTCAACGTACTTCTTGGCATGTATCATTGCTCTTCATATCCTGGATTGAAAACTTATGATTACTTGCTAGGGAAAAATGCAAATACTTTCCATAAACTTGAGCCATTTGCAAATACCCCCCTTTAACTTTGAAAACCAAAAAATATCCTCCTCCACTGTCACTTTTCAGGATTTAAATTCTTTTATCAATTTTTTTGTTAACCCCGTTAACAAAAATGTTACTTTACACTCTGTCCTTTGTCATGGAATACATTCCCATTCATTTGGAAAGAACAAATGACAAAATTTGAGCCTCTACTGTTTCATTTTTGTTAACAAGAAAATGGATAGAAGGTTTTAAATTCTCAATCGTGATAGTTGAGGGGAGAATTTTTCGACTTTCAATGTTAGGAAATGTTTGGAAGTCGTTCAAAGTTGAAAAGGGGGTATTTGCATTTATCCCTATTTGTTTCATCCCTTCAGCTAAATGCTAGGTATGGTGATTTTACCCTTGTATGTCTTACTGTCTTGTCTTAGGTTCAAGGTCGTCAAAATGGGTGGAGAACGCTTGCTCACGGTGCCTCTGTTACAACTGTGGATTGGCATCCCACCTTGCCCATTTTCTTGACTGGATCAGCTGATAATTCTGTCCGAGTAACATCTTTATCGTAGCTCATTGTCTAGAAGATTGTTTCATTCTTTCTTTAGGGAGCATTTGAGTACGTTGTATTTAATAAGTATGTATTAATATGTTGGAGATATTTTAATCTTCTGTTTGTATATCTTGGTCTTGAGCATTTCTATAAACCTGCTGGTCCTATGGACTCGAGTGTGTGAGTGTGAAGACAGAGAAGAAGCTCTGATCGGTGTCATTTCTTGTGTAGAAACTGATCATTCTTATTGATCAGCTGTCACCCACAACTGATGTGGACTTTTTTTTTTCTTTTTTTCATTGTACATTTTCCGATTCAGCAATTGTTTTTTCTCCATTTCTTGTATATATTTAATGTTGCACCATTTGTACGCACTGCATAACCAATAATTCCTTCAAATATTATTAGAATTAGAAGATTCAAGCTCAGCAAATGAATCATCTTTGTCCATTAAACGAGATATAATCATATGTAAATTATTTAGCTGTATATTTGACACTACCTAGTAAAAAAAAAAATTCAAAACTTTTATTAAGTGATATTTAGATTAGAAGATTTTGGTCTTGCCTTAGATTGACAGAGAAGTTCAGGAAGAAAAATTTTACACTTGGTTTGGACCTTCAGGTCATGAGCTAAAAGAGCCAACAAATGCAGGAACCAAACTAAAATAGAGATCGGGTTGTCTACTGTCTCAAAAACGTGCTACTTCCTGCTGCTGAAGTAATCTCCACCATCCGTGCAATTTAGCGCACAAGTGTGGCCTTGATGCTCAGGACGCACATATTCTCCTTCTCCCTTAATGTGATCTCCACCGTCCATTTCGAGCGATCTACACCGTCCATTTTTCTTTAGCTATTAAGCTTGCGTTTCATCCTCCTTCCTCAGCCAAAATTTCTTGCCAAAATTTCTTGTTTCGTTAACGCGGAACTGTGGCATTCAGAACATGCAAGGAATTCTTATTCGTTGAGGGTGACTTTGCAGATTGGGGCTGTTGATGGAAACTTTTTTTTTTTTCCTTTTCAGATTCCATTTATTCATCAAAGGAAGGCTTTTGTGTGTGTATGTGTGTGTTTTTTTTTTGGGATTCCATTTATATACCTGTTAAGCTAAGCACAGTGTATGCCAAGAGCAAACCAAAAGGTATTTCAACTTGGATTACACAAAGCATACCGGAAGTTATTTCAACGATAGTATGCCAACATCGCAAATGGGACAAAGCAATTACATACACAACGGATCTGAAACACAGCTAAAAAACACCAACCAACACAAGGAACAAATCCAGCAAACCACAGATTTCAAGTTCAAGCCAAATCAAATTCATCTAACACAAGTTCAAGCCAAATTAAATTTGAACAATTTCGGAAACAACATCAAACACCAAAAATTTCAGAAACAACACCAAGCACCAAACAAAATGCAAACAAGTTTCAAAAACAACATCAGAAACAAATTCAGCTAACGACGGCAATGCCAAATGGAATTTCAACAATTTCAAAAATCACAAGTTCAAACCAAATGAAATTTCAAAAATTTTGGAAACGCAAGTTCGGGTTCGATTGCATCTTCAACGCCAAATGTGGTTTTAACGGAATTAGAAACGCGTCGGGGTGATGAATAGAAAATCTGGTTTGACGAATTAGACGTTGGTGATCATGGACGAGGACTTAGAGAGAGTTCGCATGGAAGAGAGAGACTTCGCGGTTTAGGGATCAGGGATGAAGACTTCAACGCTGAGGGAGGAGGACGAAAGGCATGGTTTAATGGCTGATGAAAATGGACGGTGGAGATCGCTTGAAATGAACGGACAGTTGAGATGAAGCCAGCAGCAGGAAGCAGTGCGTTTTGAAGCAGTAGACAAACCGCATGCACGTAAATAACATCATCTTCTGTTTTGCTAAAAGGGATCTGTTCCTTGTAAATGTGCTTCTCAGACTACATTGAGAGATATTCCTCAAATAAGGCCTGCAGGAATCAGTAAAATGTGCTGTAATTATGCGTATCATATCACGATCAACAGGCTTGGTCAAGGAACTACAGCTATTGATAATTCCTGTTTTGATTTGATCAATAACATTGTCTCATGTATGCTTATGCTATTTACTATTGTAACTATATACTATGGCTTAAACATATAACTGATTCCCACCCCAACCCATCATCCTACTCAGTTTATTCATGATTATAATTACATTACATTACATTACAGTACTGGTCGGACAAAATAAACACTGGCTTAATTCTGCAAAACAGGTATTGTAAAGTTGCCTCACAAAAATCTTCAATTTTCAATCCAATCAATGCAACAGATAATATGGCCATTCTAGCCTCTCAATCTACTGACTCTGAATTGGTATGTTTTATTTATTAATTAGATAAATATGGCCAATAGTGCTTATCAAGGAAAAGTGAGTGATTTTATGGGAGAAAAAGTAAGAGAAAAAAGAAAATAAGCCTATTTGATTGCATGATCAAAAAGTAGAAGTAAAAGTAATATTTCTTATAATGTTTATTATATTTTTATTATCATTATTTAACAATGTTTTTTTCATTATTTCTTTTAAAATAGAGGTATGAAAGCCATTTTTCATCTATTTCATGTACATTTACATTTACATTCTCTTTTTATTTTTGTACCTAATAATTCTTATTCACAAATGGCTTGTAAGTTTGCGTTCCTTTTTTGTATAAAAAGGGACTCTAAGAGAAAAAAAGTGACTGAATGAGTTAAGGGTTTAATGGGCCTAACTTTTAGTTACTTTCTCTCCAATAAAACTTCCTTACGAGAAGATTTAAACTAAAATTAAATATTTTTAAATCATGTATCAATCATCAATAGTAATGTAAAAATTATTATAAATATGTAATAAATTTTTGTTAATTGCTACATTAATTTTAACCATTAATTTATAATTTAAGAGTGATTATTTCCTTCTCTTACATAAAATAAAAAATGTGTGTAATGTTTTGTATAAAGCTATAACCAATACAAATTAACCATTGCACATTCAAGTGTTAATTTACTAGTGTTTACAATCAAGCTCATTGGAAGATAGTTATTTTTTTCCTTCTTTTTCTTCAAAGTGTTGTATAAAACATTTATTTATTTATTTATTTGGTTAAGAAAACGAGGATTACCTTAAAGCCATTGAATTTCCTTAGCAATTTTGCCATATTTATAGCCACAAGTACATGGTACCCAAATTAATTCATAGCTTTGCCATATTTATTCTAATGTAAAAGTCATGATCTAAAATTTGATTACCATCACCACATTCCCATCATTTTGGCCATAACATATTAGCTCAACTAGACAACTTTTAGGAAGCAAGTGTTCCATAAAGTTCTAAATTCCTCGCAAAACAAGTGGCATCAAAGCTATGAATTAGTTTGGGTATCAATGAAATTTTGCCCGATAAGTTGTTACATGATGAATCTAGCATACTTAGAAAATGTATATCAAAAAGACTATATAGGATTGTTCTAAAAGAATTCCTGTGATAGATTAAGAAAATTTAGGGATTTCAATCATCTAATAGTAAAAGGAATATTTTCAGTTAGCTTGTTTTTTAACATGTGTCATGAAACCAAACTAATCTAAATTATTTTCTACTTCAATATTAATTATTTATTTGAGTATATGATATTAGTTGATAATTAGGGTTGCAAAGAAATGATGAATTATGAAGAAATTTCATCAACATACACCATACATACTAATGCACACCATGTGCTTCTTATAATGCAAAATAGAAAAAGGATGGATGTGTAGTGAGAAATGCTAACAAAAGAGAGAGAATATCTGTTGGCTTGGTTGCATTTTGACTTAAGTGCATCTCTTAGCTGGCATAACTTTCTCTTCTTGAGACACCTTAAACAATTGTAGGAGTGTAACTGAAAATGCAACATCTTTACAAATATTGCCTACAAGAATCATTGATTAGAAAAGTGCATAATAATTATTGTGAATCAATATATATAAAGCAAAATAATATTAGTCCTATGGCTCTTTCTAATAGCACAAAATTTTCACTTATCTCGATAAGTAATTGATTTGTTAAATGATTTGTAATTAAATAATCATAAAAGTGTACATGAACTTTTGAATGAAACTATAACCAATACAAAAATCATCACATTGCATAGTCAAATGGACAATTTATATGTTCATTTACTAGTATTTATAACTAAGTGCACTGCATCCTTTGTTCTTTTTTATCTAATTTTCTTGTTTTGAAAAAATTTGGATTAGTGGATTACCTAGAAGCCATTTAACCTTCTTCGCAGCTTTGCTATATTTAATGCCATAAGTACATAGAACCAGTTGTATATATCTCTCAAAAACATGAAATAAGCATATCTCCAAGCTTGTTCAAACATAATGAGCCACAAATTCCCCAAAATCCAACAACAAATCTAAGTGCCTCCTGATGTAGAAGTCGTGATCAATAATTTGATTGTCATCGTCATTGTCATTCCCATCATTTAGGCTATTATATATTACCCCATTTGGACAATTTCTAGGATAGGAAGGGCTGCTCCACAAAGTTCTGGATTCCCCATAAAAGAAGTGCCATCAAAGCTTTGTATTTGGGTGCCTTTTGGAATTGCTCTTGATAACCTATGATATGCCAAGTCTAGCATATTGAGAAAATTTAATTTAGAAAAAGTTGGTGGGATTGTCCCAAACAAGAAGTTCCTTAATAAATCAAGAACTTCTAATGATTTCAATTGATCAATAGAGGAAGGAATATATTCACCCAACATGTTTCTTGAAATGTTTAAGTAATGCAATCCAACAAGATCCATAATCTCATATGGAATTTCTCCTACAAACTTGTTGCTTGAGAGATTTATTATTTTCAACAATCCCAAATTACTTTTGTACTCTAAATTTTTTCTTTTCCATGTGACCATTATACTAGCATCAAAAACTACATACCAACGTGTAGAATTGATGAACAATGAATACCAAAAGTTAGTAGTTGAATTTAGGTGTGTTTGACTAGCCATAGCAGCAAGCCTGTTGACACATCTTGGTATGCTTCTTGAAATATTGTTATGAGAAAGGTCTAATATTTGAAGTGAAGCAAGGAAACAAGTATTCATTGGCATGGCTCCATAGAATTGATTGAATTTCAAAATAAGGACAATCAACTTCTGAAGTTTGTCTTCAATCCATGTTGGTACTAGCCCAAATAATTTGTTATAACCCACATCAAAAATTGCCAACTCTTTGCAATTACTTAAAGACAGAGGAATCTCCCTAGTTAGATTATTGTTGCTCAAAACTAAAACTCGAATATTAATCAATAAACCCATTGATGTGGGAATCTTTCCAAACATATTATTATTATCCAAATTCAGAAAGGTAAGTGATTTGAAGTTCTTCCAACAATATGATAGTTCAAACAAATGATTATTTGAGAGATTGAGAAAGACCATATCATTGGCTATTTCTGTGCAAAGGAACAAACTCGAATCTGTGAACTTATTATTACTTAGATGCAATATTTTAGCTACTGATAAAAAGGAAGGAATTTGGCCAACAAATAGATTTGTGCTCAAATCTATTTTTGATTGTTAAAAAATAATATTTTGCATATATGGAATTTCACCTCTAATTTGGTTATAAGAGAGATTTAAATATACCACATGAGCAAAAGGCTCCAAAACCAATAAGGAATTATGTCAAAAATTTGAGAACTCGATATGTTTGATGAATGGTAATCCTTTTGAGTGCAAAGCTACATTGGAAAATAAGGACCCATCTTGATAGAATTTAAATATATATTCTTCAATTGGAATGGGGGAACCCAGTCAGCACTAATGTTTAGGATAAGTGCATTGGAAGACAAATCCAAAAGGTTTAATTTGGACAAATTAGTGAAATGAACTTCCGTGATCATACCTTCTAAGGAGTAGCTTTCTAACTCAGACAATTGTCCAATACTTTCAAGTAAAGTTCCACTCAATTCGTTGCCATCAAGTTCCAAAATCTTCAATGATTTTTGTGCACATTGTAGGAAAGTTGGAACAAAATCTTGAAGTTATTCACTCAACTTGTTGTAAGATAGATGTAGTTCACGTAAACTACATATATCCTAGAAAGATGTGGGTATCACATCATGAAGTTGGTTGCTAGAGAGGTCAAGAATAGCTAGGCTACTTTTGTAATTCAACGACCAATTAAATATTGAGGATATGAGGTTATTGCGAGAGATATCAATGATAGCAAGAGAATGAAAAATGTTGATTGTGGAAAAAGACAAAGGAGCAACATTGTTAAAATGATTGCAATAAGTTAATATTAATTCTTTTAGAAGAGGAAGATTGCTTGTCAATTACAGCTAATTCTTTGCATTGGCACTAAGGTCCATGCTATGGAGTTTCAAAGTAGTTAAGGATGAGGAAAGATAAGACAACCACTCTAAATTGGATCTTAAATAGGAGAGGCTATTATAAATGTAAAGATATTACAAGCAAGAAAGATTGCCAAGTTAATGCAGTATTACACCATGAAAATTGTTTTAACTGAGGATAAGATGTTTTAAGCGTGACATGTTCAAAAGTTAAGTAGGAAATTCACCATCAAGATTATTTTGACCAAGATCAAGATATTACAAATGGATAAGATTCCCAAATTCATTGGGGAAGTTTCCTTCAAACCCACAATTTGATAAGTTGAGATATTTCAAGTGAGTTAAAGAACCTATGAATTGTGGAATATGCTGGGTTGTATTAAAAAAATCTTACTAAGATCTAAGTAATTCAAATGATGTAACTTAGCCAATAATGGGCTTACTATACCTGCTGAATATTGTGTGTAATCATCATCTTCCTTATCGTGAAGATCAAGTTTAAGCACATGACTTGTTCGGTTACTACATGAAACACCATCCTATTTGCAACATTTATATTGGTTCTCTCCACTTCCCCATAAAGAGAGTCATCCAATTGCATCTATAAATCCCTGTTTTAGAAAAAGCAATGCTTCTCTTTCCTTTTTTATGCACTATAGTCCCATGCTCATTGACATGTGCACTAGAAGCACAAAGAGGGAAAGTGATGAATTTGAGAATTGTGTTGATTATGAGGACATGGAACAAAATTTGGGTAGAAATTAACGAAAATAATTGAATATGGCAAGAGGTTGAAGTAAAGTTAAGACAATATTATGATGGAAGCCATTAAGAATTTTGGCAAAGACATCCAATATATATATATATATACTATCTGCCTAACCAATTTTTTTACATAGTAAATTAAGTAAGAAATGATCCTTGTCAACACTTGAGAAGTTTGGAGAAATTTTCCCATTAATCCTAAAAATCTCTTTCAACATTTTATATCTAACTTTCCACTATTGACCTATATACTTTTCTTGAGCCACTTAAGTCAAGTTGAGGATCTTTTGGGAACATTCATGAACATCTTCCTCTAAGTAACATCATTTTATTTTCTTTTATTTTTTAAGGGCGGCACAGATGATTGATCATAATTTTTCAAAAAAATTGTTTATAGTTTCTATTTGGCTATATCTAACAACTTCATTTAACATTTTTTTCCCTCTTTGGGCAAGAACTATTTTGTGTTTGTTTATCTATTGTTTGATTTTCTACAAAACTTTGATTTCACAATAATTGATTAAATCAATTTAAAATAAAAGTGATAAAGCTCATGTGAAAATGTTAGATGAAAACAAAATTGCACTCTGCCTTTATCAAGGATAGAGCATAAAACGGAAAAAGCCTTTAATTTTGGCAAAACAAAATGTTTTTCCCACCCCTTTTGTGGCAATTTTAATTTTTGTACCCAAAATGTACCCATAGTCTATTTAGTTTACAAAATTATTACTTGTTATATTAATTTAGATGTCCTCATCTAATATATATATATATATATCACTACAAATTAAGTAAGATACTAGTATAATTTTTTTAATTATAGGATAAGAGAATTCCTAAAAGTTTGTACTTCAATGAAGACTAAATCTCTTTTGAAACAATTTTAAAAATGCACCCCACATCAATTTTATTATTGCATTTATAATACATTCAATGTATGTATACCTGGCATGTTAAAATCCAATGCAAAAATGTTGAGTGGTTTTTAAAACCAGTGTTGTCATATTAGAGGGAAAAACTTTGATTAAAGTATATTTGCTTATTCAATATTATTATATGTAATGCAATAATCAATAATTATTAAATAAACTATTTTTGTCTTCATAATTTGAGAAATATAATTTTTTAGAATGTTAGGTTCTCATTTCTTTAAATAATTAGTACAAGACTTACGCCTTGTTTCGTATGCATCCGAAAAGGGAAATGGAAACTAATTCCAGTGCTTGAAAGTGTTTGTTTAGTAGAAAGGAAAGCTGCAAAGGAAACTCCACTATATTGTGTACTTTCTCATCCATAGCGCAAGACATTTGCAATTTTGGCAGCCAAAACATGAAATGCCTTTTTTGCCCATCTTACCCATACTGTTGAAGGAAAGCGATCTTCAATTTGCCACCATTGCCCCTATAGCAACCACTGTAACCATCGCCTTGGCCATCACCTATCTTTGCTTAGGTATCCTTCTTGGCTCAGATACGGAAAAGCAATAAAGGGAAAAGCAAATGACGTAAAAGTAACATGAAGAAAATTAATTACCGAGAGGCAATAAAATGATGGAATTCAGATGTGACAAATCCGAATTTGAAGCAAATTTATTTTTTTAAAAAATCATATAGAATTCGGATGCATAGCATCAGAATTCAAAATAATTTTTTTAAATTTTATAAAATTCAAAAACGTGGGATCTGAATTGTATGGAAGTAAATTTTTTTAAATTCAATAAAAAATTAAATTGATAGACTCCGAATTTTCAATAATTTTTTATTATATTAATAAAAAAAGATGTAATTGAGAACAAACAAATTAAAAAAGATATTTATTTATTTAAATAATTTTATTTATTTAAATATCAATAAATATAACAATTATATAAAATAAAAAAATGATGTATGTATGAATAAATTAGTTTGATTTAAATTAACATCTAAAAAATAATATCAAAAGCTTTAAGTATAAAAAATAAAATATTAATTAAAAAGTAATAAACATTTGAAGTTAAATTGGTAATAATGTAATTTTTTAAAAAAAAAAGTGGTTTGCTTTAATATAATTTTAATATAATATTTTAATTTAAAGTGAATTTAATAGTATAAAATTATTCATCAAATATTTTTGAGTTTATTTTATTTAAATAAAAAAAATTATGCTAGATCCCTTTTGAATTATAATATATTATATTTTATAATTTTACTTCAATAGGTAGTTAAAATATTTTATGAAATTTTTGTCATAAATATTTTATTAGTTGTTAAATATTGATTTGATTAGATATTTTTTAATGAAATTAACTTAATATTTGGTTGATTAAATTAACTTAAGATATATTTAATATTTTGTAAATTTTGATTTACAATTTTGGGATGGAAAAAAAAAGTAAATGAAACATAACATTAAACAAATAAATTATGTAAGATTTGGTACAAAAATTACAAAAAATTATAAATATATCTAAAGTAAATGACTTCCTGTACCACAATGAGTTCTTCTTCTTTCACGGCGTGGTCGTTGTTGCTCTAATTCTTCTGGTTCTTGTTGCTCTTGTACTGTGAGATTTGTATTTAAATCTACGGATGGGCAATGAACTGGAGGAATCGGTTGATGCGGCGTCATAAATCCTGATTGCGATGATCCTCCTGGTTCAAAGGAATAACTAGGATGTGGTGCATTAAACGCTGAGGTATCAAACAAGAACTCGGCAAATGATCCAAAAGAGTTAGAAGAAGGCGAGGGTTGCATGTAAGAGGAGGGACCTACTCCACTAACGTCGCCAAACTGACCTGGGAATATAGGAGAAGATGGTCCAGGACCACCCATATCTTGTTGCATTAGAGTTGGAATATATAGAGATACACTAGGATTATCGAGGCAAATGTCTTGTTGCAATGGGTCTTGCTGTTGCTGGTTATTTCTTCTAATAGTGGGCTGCTGGGTTGACAGGTAACCTTGACGTCTCTTTCCTGGTCGACCTATCGGAATCTGAGGTCTAGGAAGATCTGGTGCTTGGTCAACGGGTTGAGAAAATAGTGAGAATCGTTATTCACCGAGAGCACATAGTATATTGCTAAAGTCTCGACTGACGATATCACGAAAATTCGCAGGTAAAGGATCCTGTAAGTGCATCCTATAAAGCCCCTAAGCTAAGTCAGCCTAATAAAACAAAAAATAAGTAGTTAAATAAAGATATGTAATAAATTTTAAAGATAATGACGATAAAGTTGATAAATTATAAAAAACTATACCGCATATCTAGTAGCAGCACTGGACCTCTGAATCCATCGACGTGTGCATTGCCAATACCACCGCATATATTCAGATGTGCGCTCAAAAGGCTCCTCAGTGACAAAGGACTGGGACATAGTATCTCTCCATCCATACCATTGTTGGATGAAAATGCTATCTTTAGACACCCAATTGGTCTGAGTTCTTCTTCGAAGTTGTAAATTATAGAGAGAGTCTAATCTGACAGGTTCTTGAGGAATCGGTTGATGGCGACCAAATTGTCATAAGACACGATTTGGATGATGCCATTCTATGATCCAGAAGCATATAAGTGGCACAGATGCAATCCAAAGATCAGGGGAAGTAAAACAATACCCTGGAATCAATTCCCGCACCGCTTGTGACTGGTATGGGCACCACACAATCTGAAAATGATATCAGAAAGAATAATAAGTAAATCGTCAATAGTAAAGAAATGATGAATATTATGAGTTAAAGTTGGACACACACCTCATCATCCCTCATTGCATCCAGCAAAGCTCTATATAATCGAAGGGCTCTAACACTTGGGCGTGGAGGTCGTCCAACATTTCGCCATCTGGTATAATGAACAAACATATTATGTAAATCAAGTGTGATAAATAAAGCCAACATAATTAAATTAAATTAACCATGTTAAAATTTGAATTACAATTTATACCTAAAACCAAGAGGTGGAAGAATGGGATATTCCTCAATCCGAAGGTCAAGAGTAGGTGGTATCTTGGGTGCAAGCATAGGAAATCTATCCCATGCCCACAGATGTAATAACGTCAAGCATCCAGCAATACCAGAATTATTCTTATATGTTGCATTACAAAGTTCACGATAAAGATAAGCCAATACTACTGATCCCCAACTACATCGACTAACCTGCTCAAAATCATCTAGTAAGGGCAGATACATTAGGTAAACTCGATAACTAGATCTATCTGGCATTAACCACCCTCCAATCATACAAAGAATATAGGCATAGGTGAATCGACGCACTGTCTCATCATCTGCATCATCTGCTAGTTGTGCAAAGTTTTGTGCTAACCAAGCAATGGACAATCACTGTCCATCAATTTGATCAGCCGGTGGTGTAATTCCTAAAAGCCATTGACACACTTCTGGCCAATTGAAATATGTCCCACCCACAATGGGGTCTCCATCGATCGATAGCCCTAATTGCAATGCTACATCCTCAAGAGTGATCGTGCACTCTCCTATAGTAATGTGAAATGTATGTGTCTCAGGACACCATCGCTCTACTAGTGCACTCACTAGCGATGTATCGTACTCGAATTGTTCGACTGTCGCAACACCATAAAAACCATATTGCCTCAAATAATCGATAATGGCCAAAGGCGGATCACCTAAGCGATCATCGTGTAGAACTCGTCGAGGGCGAAGTATCCGATCATCCTGCAGATAAAGATAAGTTATATATCTAAATGAGTAAATGAAACAGGAACTAACAATAAATCTTTTATCTTACCTTGCCATCCCAGATAGCCTGTGATATATGTCGCTCCTGTAAGTATAGAAGTGATGCATCCTCTGGACCTGGATCAATGGGTTGACCAACTCTAGCCATGGTAGTTATAGGAAAAAATAACACAATTAGCCTAATATTTATCTAAAAAAACATAAACAATTGATAAAAAAAATTTATCATACAGAAAAGATACTCAATTCTATTTCAAGTTACCAGCATAAATGTTACCAACATAAATGTACATAGAAAATGAGTCATTTTTCATAATTATAAACAATTACAACTTTTATTGATATTCTATTAAGGGGCAACGTTACGATGTGGGCATGAGGAACGATTATGACCGGTTTGTCTACAGAGGCTACATCTACTTGATTGTGACAAGACTCTGAAATCCATTTCATTTCAATAACGATTCGAACGAGGTCAGCCTCGCTCTCGAAGCATTGATGGATAAGGAATTAACTTTGGACCACTTGGTTACGGCCAATATTCTTGTCCTCCAATAGGTTGGAACATATTGCTATATGCATTACGCATTGTTTCTAGTGTAAATACAGGGCCTACATGCTGAAATGGCTCAAGAGCTGCAGCAGCACATGCCGCAATAGCATGCTGGCACGGGTATTTTTCTACTTGAAATTCACCGCAATCACATATGCGCTCAATCAAATTAACCCTACAGCAACAGTTATATTGGCGATTCATTTGGTCATATGGCTCTTCGACCTCGAACAATGCAGCTTCCCGATTGAACATGCGCACAGCACAAGAGTGGGAGCGCTGTACATTGACAGCTATTCTCTTCATTAGAATTTGAGAGTAAACTTGACTTGCATTCAGTTGAGCATTGATCTGTTGGGAGCGTTGGACAAAATACTGGCTGACCCGATAATATGTTGCTTTCGCTATGCCAGATATAGGCAAGGATCTGACCCCCTTCAAGACACCATTTATGTACTCTGCTAGGTTCGTTGTCATGTGGCCGTATCGTCGACTATGTACATCATACACACGAGTCCACTGTTCTTTGGGTATTTCGGCAATCCATCTGGCTGCTTCTTCATGTATGACCGCTATTTCAGCTAACTTCTCATCAACATACCGACGCTCATATGCATAACCTGTGTATCATGATTAACATATCTATTATTATTTGCTAATAATCTATGACATATATAACTAGATAGGGAGAAAAAATATACCAATATTTTTTAGCTTTTGTTTTAAATCAGATGACCTATAATGTATGTGAAGGTTGCTTGCCACATGACGAAAACAAAAAACATGATACCGATAGGGTGGTTGCCAACCCGTCTGTGGATTACTGATGGCAGATAAAATTGATGGATGTCTATCTGATATTAAGCAAATACCACGCTGTCTAGGCACAACTCGTCTGCACAAGTTATACAAGAACCATGTCCAGGCTGATTGCGTCTCCCCTTCAACGACTGCGAAGACAAGGGGAACAATATGACGGTCACCATCCTGTGCCATTGCCATTAATAATGTCCCCTTGTATTTGCCATATAAGAAGATGCCATCAACTTGAATCATTAGTTTAAGATACTCAAATGCATCTATACAAGGTTTAAATGCCCAAAATATCCTCTTAAATACTACAACTGGCTCACTAGTAGAGACACTCTCTGAAACTTGATTCATCACAAATTCAACATACGAGCCGGGCATGGACTGCTGTACCGCAGCCATCCACCGAGATAATATAGCATAAGAACTCTCCCAATTACCAAAAGCAATAGTAGCAGCTTTATGTTTTGCTCTCCACACTTTTCTATAAGAGATAGTGTAACCAAACACGCTCTTCATCCGCTCGATTATCTGGCTGATAGGAACATCAGGGGTCTCTGTCACCATTGCTCCAATGCATGATGAGATAACATCAGAATCTAATTTTGGATGATCTTGTGATAGGATTGAAGACAAAAATGTATGTGGACCTCCATATCTCGTAATCTGCCAGAATGAACCATTCCCTTTGCCTTTCTTACATGCTCTGACCCGCCATCTACAGTTCTTGCCATAATTCACGCATCTACATTCTTAATACTTGTTACTGGTCAAATATTTCTTAAAATTATGTTGCACCCTCACAGAATAAAGTTTCACAGCAAGTCGTATCGCTTTTTGATTTGAATATCTTAATCCAACCGATAGCTCTTGATTGTTCAATTGTGTTTGATTGCCCATATCTTCGAATTCATCACCTTGTGTTAAGGCCAAATTAACCTGTTGGAAGAACACAGCTGCAGGGTAAACATATTCAGATATTGGTTCAACATCAAAGGCTTCTTCATCATCACCTTCAATGTCATACCCATCATCATCATCGTCATCGGTCTTATTGTTATCATCTTCATTGTCATTGTTATAATCCGGGTCAAGTTCTGCATCGTATTCATCTTTATTTTCAAAGTCTTCTGATACATTTTCTTTTGAGTTTGGTGGAGAAAGAGGTGCATCATACCCAATTGCTAGATAAGAGGAACTCGGTTGCGAACTACCCACTATTGGCACCATTTGATAAGCTGTTGATCGATAGAGTAGATCAGGTAAAGGTAGCACTTCATTCACTGAGTTTGGCTGAAATTCAATGCTCAGTGTGGGTCAATACTTGAAATGTTCGCATATATCTCAACTGAATTCAGTTGTGATGGGAAACGTGAGTGTGATTGCCACATTCTCTGCACATCACCATCATTTTCTATCATAATTGCTTGGTACCATGTTGGATTTATTGTCGTCGGGAGCCTATATACCAAATTAGATACAATTTGGTTAGAAGGAAGGTGTAACTTTTGACTGACAGTTTCTTTCAACTCTTCCAATGTAATATCAATGCTAACTGTTATATATTTTGACATTGCACACTGGAATGTCGCACCCTGTGCACTGTCATAAATTCTTCCATTTGCATAAATGCAAATAATTTCATTTCTCCTGGCCATTTTGTTCCCCTCAAATATCCTAATTACAAATATACTCCACATAGTTATACTTGTAGCATACTTTATCGAATACAATTGTACATTTCTTACTAATATAAAATTTTCATTTAATTCTTATACAATAATTTACAGAGAAAAATTGAATTCTTCTTAAAAGCATAATTCTTTAAAAGATCGGACAAAGATAAATATATGACTTCCATGACAAAAATATAATAATTAGAATAAAACTTCAATGATTGAGTCACTTAAATCATGTCTCTCTTTTTATCAATAAATTAATAACTTGATTAAATAAAACTTTATATAATATTACCTACAAATCAAAATATATAAATGTAAAATTCATATTTAAACTCAACTCATAAAAAGAAAGAAAGCTAATAAACAATAGAAATTTAGGTGTTACAAAAAAAAAATAGACATTAAAGAATTTAAAATTTATTTTTTCAAATAGAATAAATTACAAATATTTTTTAAAGTTTTATTGAAATTATATGGACATCCTCCTTATTTTTAAAATATAAAATTAGAGGGCTGACCAGCCCTTATACCCTAAAACTTTCAAAGCCTAAAACTGTACAAAATCACCAAACAGTGAAAATTAAAAATTAAAGCTATTTGGGGCCAACTTACTACTTAAATCAGTCATCAATGAGTTGTCAACAAAAAATAAAATTGTACTCGTATCTATTTTTGGACTTAATTACTCTTTAATTAGATTCTTACAGTTTAAATAATTTTAAATTTAGCATATGTTATTATATTTTTGTCCATATTTTGTTTTATATATCACATAATTTTATTTCTTTATTTATATTTTCTTATTATAAATTATACATATTTAAAATGTGAAAACAATATATAATTAGTTATATCAATAAAATTTAATAGAATATTTATGGAATTTTAATAAACATAAAGCTTATTAAAATTAAAATTTTTTTCCTTATTTCTGAACTATTTAAATTATTATTCTCTAATATTATTTTTTTCATTATTAATATTAATATAAAGCAAAGATAATATCAATTTTTTAAATAATTACTGACGCATATATTTTTATTTTTTTATTGCATTAATTTATTTCTTAAATTTCAACATAAAATTTTTTACAATTATTCATCAAATATTTAAATTTTTTCCTTCTTTCTTTGTACCTTACGCATCGAAATAAAATATATTTCTTTTTTTTCTTATACTTATACATGTCCATTTTCTTACTAATATAAAGTATTCTTATTTTTTTTCTGACCATCTAAAATTTCCTCTCCTTTTTCGTTTAATTTATTTCAAATAATTATTATTTCATATTTTCTTTCTCTACAAAATTTCTTGTTCTAATCATTACTTCCAATTTTCTTAGATCTTTTATTTTTTCACTATTAAAATTAAAAATTTTGCACTTCTTTTTGAACTATTTAAATTACTTTTCTCTAATATTTATTTTTTATTATTAATATTAATATAAAGAAAAAATAAAATTAATTTTTTAAATAATTATCGAAGCATATATTTTTACTTCTTTCCACTATATAAATTTATTTCTTAAATTTTAACATAAAAGTTTTTATAATTATTCATCAAATATTTAATTTTCTTCCTTCTTTCTTTGTACCTTACGCATTGAAATAAAATATATTTGTTTTTAACATCTATATAAGTTCATTTCCTTATTAATATAACATATTCCTATTTTTTCTTCTAACCATCTAAAATTTTCTCTTCTTTATCATTTAATTTATTTCAAATAATTATCATTGTATATTTTATTTCTCTACAAAATTTTTTATTGTAATAATTACTTCCATTTTTCTTAGTCATCTTATTTTAGTTTTTCTACTCCAACCTTACTTTTTAATATCTTTATAGTTATAAATACATTTATTTCATAATATTTTCCTTTTCATTTTTACTTATTTACCAATTTCCTCCTTCTTCTTCTATTTTTATTTTTTTATGGCTAGTTTCCATTATCATGCCTAAAAAAAAACACAACTATAATTAAAAAAATTATAATAAATAAACAACCAAACAATCATTAATATACAATTATATATTATTACATAAAAAATTAACGAAAATTTATACATTTTATGATACAACAAATATTATTATCATAAAAAATATATATCAACAAATAACATTTCTCTCTTGCTACCTAACAAATATTATATGAAAAATAAATTTATAACTATATTTTAGTTGTTAACTCTAACATACCTTAATTTTTGTTATAAAATGCTGAAAATTTTGAGAGTCCTTCCTCTTTCTCTTTGCTCTGAAGCAAAACTAAAGCTAAAAAGGGGAATAGCAAACTAATTTTCACTTATAACTCTCAACCTCTTGCAAGAATGGACGGAGAAGAAGGAGGAAAAGAGGTAAAAGAAGTGAAGTAAATGAAGAGTTTCATGTCTATTTATAGCCAAATTACAGAGGATATTTTCGTAATTTTATTATAGTATTATATATTATTTTATTTTCTGACCAATCAGAATTCAATAAAATTTATTAAAACCAATCAAAATTTGCCACGTGTCTTCAAAACAGTAATTTTTATCTTCCTCAAAAGTTACATCTGTGACCGATCAATGACCGGTCACATCAGTAGGCTGCAGCCTAGGCTAAATTCAGACGCATGAAGTCTGAATTCAGAAAACTCTGAATTCGGAGTCCATGCGTCCAAATTCAAAGGCAATTGTCCTCATTGACTGTGTCAGAATTCAAATTCGGAGTGGCTGTGTCCGAATTCCCTTTTTTTTATTATGTCTGAGGCAATTAATTCTTATAATGTTACTTTTCGTACAATAAGTTACTTTTTTGTTTCTTCTCTGTCAAATAACGTATCCTTCTTCTTTTTATTCTTTCTCTAGTTTTGGCGTTTAGGCCACAATAGCAAAAGAGGACATTTATAGCAGTCAGAAATAGGGTCTGCTAAAGGCAAATACTAAAATATTAAAAAATATACAAATATTTGTGTGTGAATTTAGTTGGCTCTTACTTTGTGATTTGTGGTGATCCTTGTAGACATTCAAGTTTTGTTGTAAAGATGATCTAACAACTAGGGATATTACTTCATTGGATTGTGAATAATAATGCCACCTTTTTGTGTAATTTAGGTAAAATTATATTTTGGCCATTAAAAATTTTAAAATATTTTGATTAAGTCCTTAAAGTATTTTAAACATTTTTAAGCTTCATAATTATTTTAAAATTTATTAGTATTTGTTTTCTACTATAAAATAATTTGTTTTATTTTGATAAGCATTATTTTTAATTCCACATGCTTTAATTATTAATTAATAGGGATTTATTTGAAATTAAAATTTTTAGGGGCAATTTTATCATCGTCAAGAAAAAATTATAAAAATCCTTTTTTGTTTTTTCTTTGTAAAAGGCAATTTTGTTATTTTTTTATATTTTTTTATTCCTATATCATTTTTTAAATCTAGGAGCATTTTGGTCATTTGTTATCACTTACTTTTCATTCCATCATTATTTCTATCCTACCAAATAGATAAAGGGAAAGATATTCCTTTTCTTTCTTTTTATCATATCAAATGCAATTGATTCAATTACATTTTATCTTTCCTTTCTATTTCCATAAAAAAGAATTTTGTGTACCAAACAAAACTTAGGATTGAGTGAAACAATATGCATTATTCTTTGAGGCCTATGGTTATGGTAGAGTTATAATTTTATATGTATGTATTGGTTATAAATATTTAATTTAATAATTAAAATATTTAAAGGTTGTAGTTATTCAAATAAATATATTTGAATATCTCCTACAACATTTTTATTTGTAAACACATATGTGAGGTGATAAATGTTATCATTTGAAATTCAATTATCAATTTTTTGATTGAATATTAAATGAATGATGTGAAAAAATTTTATCTAGTAAGTGGGAGAGATTTCTCATCATGAGCTATTCCACTCTTGCTATTCATGTGTCCATCAACGACGGCAAGCTATATTCTAATTGATTGATTGATGTACTTTATTTTCAGTCCCAACATGCAAGCGCAGCTAAAAGTGAAGTGATAAATATTACCATTTCACATTCAATAATTAATTTTTTGAAAAAAAATTAAATGAATCGTGAAAAATTTCTTATCTAATCACAATGAGAACGATCCAACTTTTGAGAGTCTTCCACTTTTTCTTATTCTTGTACCGGTCAATGACGGCAAACTATATAAAATCATACAATTTAGTCATTTTATAAATATATACTTTATGTTGATTGATTGTGTCACGCCCCATTTCTCCAAGAGAAGGGAGGACCGACTTAAAAATTTATACAGAATTCTTAGTTACAGATTGATCTACTTCCCTATACAATAAATAATCTTTGGGTGGCCCTACACCGAATATATGTACATTAGATGTACCCCAGCCTTGTTGGATATAAAATGTACTTTCTTTTAGATACTAGCTTTTTATAGAAATTTCGGCAGAGTGTCCCCTATAAATAGGACATCTCAAATTTCTACAAACAACCAAAATTCAGTAAAAACAACAACAGAGAGCTCCGCTCTCTTTAATCCAGTCAACAAAACATCAATAAACCCAAAAATAGGGAAGGGGGAAACCAAACCTACATCCTTTGGTCCTACTCATAAAATATTTTACAAATGAATCCTAATTTTATTACAACAGATACCAAACCAAAAGATAATTTAATCGATCTCCCAATTCCCAAAAAGGGAGGCTCACCGCCACGCGCCTCAGTCCTAAGATGAGGGAGACGGATCAGGTCCCGTGGCACTATCTGAAAATTTTAAATTTAAAAGGGTGAGTCAAAACTCAGTGAGCAAATAATAGATTTCAAAAATTAATTCAAGATTCATAACCAATAAATTAAAGTGTATATAACTAAACCATCACGCTTCATAATTTAACAAATCCTACAACCCGTCATATGGAAGAGAACCCATTTAGACCCGAGTCTCTTGGTGTGATCTCCTGATGAAGGTTTACCATTAGGTCAGAAAAAGTAGCAGCTACACCGTGTTGGCAGCTCCTTTCCCCGTTTCACTCAGGTGGCTATGCCTAACAGGTAGCCCCTTTTATCTACCTTTCTTAATTGTAAGTCATGATTCATCCGTTCCGAGGGCGGCTACACCTCGTTGGCAGCCTTTACCCGCCTCACTCGGGTGGCTCCGCCTAACGGGTAGCTCCTTCTCCACCCAGATTCCTTTACAACACATGACTTGGTCTAATGAAGGACAATAGCATACACTCATAGGCGAGACACACACAGACCCAAAATTCTAAGTTCACATACCTATATATATATATATATATACGTCATTAGCCAATTACTACTATTTAATATATACTTTTCGTTAATGCTTTGCTTATACAAGGAAGTTGGATTAGAAGAGATCAAACTTATTCAACTAACAGCAATTAAATCAATCAATATCAACGCATAATGTTATAATATATATGTATATATATATATATATTAACAACTCATTAGGACCAATAATAAAAATAATGAAAAGAAAATAAACATACAAATACAAGTAAAGATAAGACAAAAATAAATAAATACCTAAGGGTTACTTCTCAACAACTTCTCCCTCAAATTTAAGTTATTGCCAAGAAAACAAGTCCACACATACACATATATATACATATACATACTAAGCAATATTTTATCCCACTCAGAGCACATTTCGAGCAGAAAGTAACAGTATTAAGATTTATGGTGACAGTAAGTGCTTTGAAATCTATTATTTACTCACAGACGGTGCCCAACGCTAGTACGCTACTTGTTTCTCCTTGAAAGGTTGGTTTCCTTCACTGCCAATGCTCATGAAGCTTCCTGGCAACACAGACCCACCAAATCATCACATAGGTTCACAATGATTTCCCTTACATTCAGTTAACTCCATATTGGCTATCAAACAACTTTCTTCTTCCCCTTTTTTTTTTATACTGAACCATACTCATACTCTAACAACAATCTTTAACTTAAATCCTTCTATATAAATCCTATTCCATCATTTTAAATTCATGTATTATTCTGAAGGAGCAATAGATTAACAATTTCTGCATATCCCGTACAAAAAGAGAATCCAAAAATTGAAACCCTCTTTCCTTGCTCTCCTTCGGCAAGACAAGCAAAAAAAAGAAGAATCTCTCCATCCTTCGCATTCCTTGGAGCAGGAAAGGCCGGAAATGGAGGAAATGGTCGGAATCTACGGGATTAAAGGAGAACACAGCACCAAAACGAAGATTGGGCGTGAGAGAGGCAGAAGACGCTTACCTAAACTGACGGCATTTCTGGCTCGCTGTCTCGCATCGCCGGACTTGTAGCAGTAGCGAGGAAGCTGGGAGGAGCTTCTGCGACGCCGGCGAGGCTCCTTCAATGGAGGAAAAGCACTGACAGCTCAGAGGAGGGAGCTTTGCACGCGTCTGGGAGAAGGAGGGAACAGCGACGAGAGAGGGAGCTCGAGAAGCTCTGTGTAGCGCCGGAAATCACTTCACAGGTGAGGAGAAAAATGCAGCAGCCTTACCGGCGAAGAAACTCGCGACCTCCAGGAAAAAGGGTGACGCGCTGGTAACAGGGAGAACAGCTACAGGAACAATAGAGCAGAGGAAGATATCCACGGAAGAAAGAGGCGAAAATCAGGAAGGAAGAAACAGACAAAAGCTGGAAAGGGAATAAACATAATAAACATAATAAACATAATAATAATAATAATAATAATAATAATAATAATAATAATAATAATAATAATAATAATAATAATATAATAATAATAATAATTAAATTAATAAGTAAATCCCCCCCCCCCCTAATCCCTTTTTTTTTTTTCGGTTCTTACAGATTGATTGCTCAATATTTTACAATGCGTGGAATGGACACCTTACCTTGAAAAACAAGGTGAGTGAGTAATTGATATTCTAATTTAACTTTGAAAATCATATTGATTCAAAATTTTTGACCGTCACTAGCATATAAATTAGTTTAATCTAACAAATCTACCGAAACAATGTCCCTTAACCTAATGCAGCATATATATATATATATATAATCTACATAACCAATATCTTTAGACAATAATTTATACAAGAAATAATCCTTGTCAGCATTTGAGAAGTTTGGAGAAAATTGCCCATCAATCCTTAAAATCTCTTTTAGCATTTTATATTCAACTCGTCACTGTTAATTTCTGTATTTTTCTTGAGCCACTTAAGTCAAAGCCAAGGGCTTTCTGAGAACATTCATTAACCTCTTCTACCAAGTAATGTCATTTTATTTTATTTGTTAAGGGCAGCGTAGATGATTGATCATAACTTTTTTTAATTTGTTTATAATATCTATTTGACTATATCTAACAACTTCATTTGACATTGTTTTTTTCTCTTTAGCCAAGAATTATTGTGTTTGTTTATCTATTTTTTGATTTCTAAATAACTTTGATTTAACAATAATTGATTAAATCAATTTAAAATCAAAGTCATAAAGCTCACGTAAAAATGTTGGATGAAAACAAAATTGCAGTCTACCTTTATCAAGGATAGAGCATAAAGCAAGGTGGTAGAAGCATGGAGGAATCAATCATTAAATGCATGCAAGTTAACATGATGCTTGTTTCATTGGAGGTTTTACCAAATACAAGGAGTGATAATTGCAGAGATGGGAAAAAGTAAAATTGGTATGACCAAACCAACTAAGTGAAAGAAAAAAATTTGAGTGTCCTTGGGAGCATGTGATGCAATCAATCAAGGATTCGAATCCTCTCGCCCTGTTTGGTATGCATCTAGAAAGGAAAAAGGAAATTGATTTCAGTGTTCAGAAGTGTTTGATTTCTCATCCGTAGCGCGAGACATTTGCAATTTTGGTAACCAAAACATGAAATGCCCTTTTTGCTCATCTTACCCATACCGTTGAAAGAAAGCAATTCTCAATCTGCCACCATCATCCCTATAGCAACCATTGAAACCATTGCCTTGATCGCCTCCTACTTAGATATTCTTCTTCTTCTTATTCTCTCTCTAGTTTTGGTGTTTAGGCTACAATAGCAAAAGAGGACATCTGCAGCAATTTGAAATAGGGTCTACTAAAGGCAAATACTAAAATATTAAAAAATATATAAATATTTGTGTATGTATTTTGTTGGCCCTCATTTTGTGATTTGCGGTGATGCTTGTAGACATTCAAGTTTTGTTGTAAAGATGATCTAACAGTCAGAGAAATTAGTTTGTTGGATATTAAATATTGAATTGTGAATAATACTGTCACTTTTTTTGTGTCATTTGAGTAAAATTATATTTCGGCCATTAAAAATTTTAAAATATTTTGATTTGGTCCTTAAAGTATTTTTAAAAAATTTTAAGCTTCATAATTATTTTTAAATTTACTAGTATTTATTTTCTACTATAAAATAATTTATTTTTATTTTGATAACCATTATTTTTAATTTCACATGCTTTAATTATGAATTAATAAGGATTTATTTGAAATTAAAATGGGACAATTTTATCGTCGTCCAGAAAAAAATTATAAAAATCCTTTTGTTTTTGTTTTCTTTGTAAAGGACAACTTTGTTTTTGTTTTTCATATTTTTTTATTTTTATATTATTTTTTTAATTTAAAAGTATTTTGATAATTTATTATCACTTGTTTTTCATTCTATCATTATTTTCATTCTACCAAATAGATAAAGATAATGGAAACACTTTTTTTTTTATATTAAACATAATTAATTCAATTACATCCTATTAGGTATTTTTTTATTTTTATTAAAAAAAATTGTGTATCAAATGAGACCCTAATCCACGTGTTAACTTCACCTATATTGCAAGGTTGGAATTTCGACGTTCATTGTACCTGCAAAAACCTGCATTAAAAAAAATCTCGAAATAAGAAAAGTGGATTATATTATTTTATATTTTATCAATATATTAATAAACTAACGCACAATATACTAGATCAATATATTATTTTTGAAACGACTCAGTAGTCAGTATACTATCAAGAATGCGGAAATTGTATTTATTACTCACCTTCCCCTAATTGTGATGTATTTGTTACTCAGTACAAAGAAATCTCATTTAATGTTCTAATCAAAGCTGTTATCAACTGGTATAATGTCACTTGTGGATATGGATGTGTGGCTGTTAATTAGCCTCCAAACTTCCTAAGTTTTTATCTCCATCATAATCCTACCACTTTTTCCATAGCTTCTTGCAAACGATTCCTTCGACCCAAACAATTTTGTCTGATTATTTAATGTGCAATTCAAGGAAGAGACTATTAATTGTTGGAAAGAAAAAATAATTCAGCTATTGTCTTGAAACAATAACAGTAAAAAAGAACTTTGGAATACAATTAAACCACCAATTTCGTAATTCTCTATAATGTTATTTCATTAACCAATAGTTATATTTGCTTAGTTTTACTCTAAGAAGCAGGACAAGTCTTTAATTCTGACAAAACAAAATGTTTTTCTCACCCCTTTGGTGGCAACTTTAATTTTTGTACCTAAAATGTACCAATAGTCTATTTAGTTTACGCAATTATTACTTGTTATATTAATTTAGGTGTCTTCATCTAATTTATATCACTACAAATTAAGTAGGATACTAGTATACTTTTTTTTTTTGGTTATTATACGATAAAAGAATTCTCAAAAGTTTGTACTTCAATGGAGACTAAATCTCTTTTGAAACAATTTTAAAGATGCACCCCACATCAATTTTTTTTTTATTGCATTTATAATACATTCAATGTACGAATACCTCGTATGTTAAAATCCAATGCAAAAATGCTGTGTGGTTTTTTAAACTTGTCTTGTCATATTAGGAGAAAAAAACATTGATTAAAGTATATTTACTTATTCAATATAATATGTAATGCAATAATCAATAATTATTGAATAAATTATTTCTGTCATCATAATTTGTAAAATATAATTACTTAGAATGTTAGATTCTTATTTCTTTTTATAATCAGTACAAGAATTAGGATTGAGTGAAACAATATACATTATTCTTCGAGGCCAGTGGCCGTGGTAGAGTTATCATTTTATATGCATGTATCGGTTATGAATATTTAATTTAATAATTAAAATATTCAAAGGTTATAGTTATTTAAATAAATATATTTGAATATCTTCTTCCATCTACTTTTTTATTTGTAAACCCACATGTGAGGTGATACATATTATCACTTGAAATTCAATTATCAATTTTTCGGATGAATATTAAATGAATGATGTGAACAATTTTTATCTAGTCACAGTTGGAGATTTCTCGCCATGTTTTAACGGAAGCGAATCTTGTAAAGTTTGTTAAAGTCTTTTATATATTTTTTTACTTTTTTTTTTGAAAAAGAGAGATCCCATTTGTAAAAAACTTCCTCAGGAGATAATTTCAAAAGATCTGTGTCCATGTTCTAACTTTTGAAAGTCTGCCACTTTTGGTATTCATGTGTCCATCAATGATGGCAAACTATATTCTACCGATTGATTGATGTACTTTATTTGCAGTTGCAACACGTAAGTACAGTTAAAAGTGGGAAGAATTATAATAAAAGATCAAAATATAAAAAAATTTATTTTTAAAAATCTATCATCACTTATTTTAAAATATTTATTATTAAATTTAATAATAATTAATTGAATCTATTAATAAAAATTTTTAAAAATAAATTTTGTCACTTTTTAATTTTTAAAGGTAATTTTTTTAAAAAATTAAAACAATAAATATTATCACATCAAATTCAATCAATAATTTTTTTGAATAAAGATTAACGACATGTTTGGTAACTCGTGAAAACAAAAGCAAAAAAAGAAAATTAAAAGAAATTTTAATTTTACCTTTCTAATTATTATTTAATATTATATATTAATTATTATTCAATCATTAAAAATAAAAATATTATAATAATTTTCTATCTACAAAATCATTTTTTTCTTTTCATTTTTAAATGAGTCATGAAAAAAATTCTTGTCTAGTCATTATAAAAATGATCCAACTTTTGAGAGTCTTTCACCTTTGCTACTCTTGTACCTATCAACGACGGCAAACTATATAAAATCATACAATTTTGCCATTTATAAATATATACTTTATGCTAATTAATTGGTTGCTTAATATTTTATAGCATGTAAAATGGACACCTTAACTTGAAAAACAAGGTGACTGAGTAAGTAATTGATATTCCAATTTAACTTTGAAAATCATATTGATTCAAAACTTTTGATCGTGACCGAGACATAAATTAAATTAATAAAAGTTAGTTTAATCTAACAAATCTACCAGAACAAAGTCTCTCAACTTAGTGCCAGCATATTTTTACCTAACCAATAACTTTATACAGTTCTTGTCAACATTTGAGAAGTTTGAAGAAAATTTTCCATTAGTCTTTAAATTTTTTTTTGACTTTTATGTTTAACTTTCCACCGTTGACCTCTACACCTTTCTTGAGCAATTAAATTAAGCCAAGGACCTCCTAGGAACATTCATTAACATCTTCCTCGAAATAATGTCATTTTATTTTATTTTCTTTTATTTTTTAAGGGCAGCATAAGTGATTGATCATATTTTTTAAAAAAATTTGTTTACAATTTCTATTCGATTATATCTAACAACTTCATTTAACATTATTTCTTTTCCTCTTTCGCCAAGAACTATTTTGTGTTTGTTTATCTATTGTTTGATTTCTACGCAACTTTGATTTCACAATAATTGATTATTAAATCAATTTAAATAAAAGTGATAAAGCTCATGTAAAAATGTTGGATGAAAACAAAATTTCACTCTGCCTTTGTCGAGGATAGAGCATAAAGCAAGGTGGTAGAAGTATGGAGGAATCAATCATTAAATACAAACAAGTGAGTATGATGCTTATATCATTGGAGGTTTTACCAAACACAAACAAATAATATATATGTGAAGTGATAAATGTTATCACTTCAAATTCAATTATCAATTTTTTCAATGAATATTAAATAAATTATGTGAAAAATTTTTGTCTAGTCATTTATGAGAGATTCCTCGTAATGATCTAACTTTTGAAAGTCTTCCACCCTTGCCATTCTTATGCCAGACATGAGAAGCATGTGCTTCCACTGCAGTCTGTTAGACCATGTATGGAGTCTTTTACTATATAATAATTGTTAGATTAAAAGTTTTAGTTATAAAAATTATACTTACAAAATTTTATATAAATTTATACTTTCTCAATATATTAATAAACTAACACACAATACACTTTTTAGTGAAAAAGAATGTTAGCAATTTGATTACTCTATCAAAGGTTACTGATTATAGTTTTGAATTTTTATGTTAGTTATGATAGTAGTTTTGGAAAAGAGATCATAAAAGTGTTGGAAGACCTTGACTTAGACATGCAATATAAAAGTCGTGTATTAGTTAGAATATTGTGTTTGAACCTGAATATATCAGAATCTTATTTCTGCAACCTCAGACATCGTGCATCTAAAAGATCACTAAATATATATATATATATATATATATGAAAATCACTGCGGAATAGAAAAAAAATGGTTTGCCTAGCTAGCCTATATGAATTTTGCAAAAGAAAAATAATTAGATGTTTCTTTATTCAATATTATTATATGTAATGCAATAATCAATCATTATTAAATAGATGAAAGAATTATAAAGAAAGACTTAAAATTAAAAAAAAAATTATTTTAAAAGACATGTAACTATTAAATATAATTATTTTTTATTAAAATTAATAATAGTTAATTTAAAAATAGTATTAATAAATTTTTTAAAATTATTTTTTAAATTCAGCTCTTTAAATATAATTCTCCCTAAATAAATTATGTCAGTCATCATAATTTATAAAATTTATAAACCATTTTATTTAGAACATTATATTCTCTTTTTTTTTGGATAAGTACAAGACCTAGGATTCGATTGTGTGAAACTGCAGCTTTTGAGACCTCTGGCTATGCTAGGGTTATAATTTTATATGTATGCGTGGGATACAAATATTTAATTTGGCAATTAAAATATAAAAAAATTATAGTTATTTCAATAAATATGTTTGAATTAAAGAATACCTCCTTCGATCTTTTTTCTTATTTGTAAACGGATTCTTAATATATGTGTGAAGTGGTAAATATTATCACTTCAAACTCAATTATCAAATTTTTTCAATGACTATTAAGTAAACCATGTGTAGGGCTGCACAGATGATCTAGAGGTTTGGTTTGTTCAGTCCTCTTTAATCGTATCAAGTCATGCTGGACTGGCCGAAAAAAGAAAAGGCCAAGTTAAGTTAATTATTTGGCAAAAATATTATTTTACAGATATTTATATAAAAATTATTTTTTAAAATAAAATATGATTTTACAAGAATTTATATAAATATTTTTATTTTCTAAAAAGTTATTTTTTAAATTTTTATCAAAAATCTTTTTACTAAAAAAGTAAAAAAAAAAATTTTTTAAGTATATCTGGAGCATGGTGCACTTAAGAAAATCAATGAATATGATTGAATTTATATAAGTGGGGCTCATGTGTAGTATAAGTAGAATCTACGTGCAGAATAAATCTAAACTGTAGAGTATACAAATGACGTGGCGCACCAAATATATGTAAGATTTGCTCAAGCAAAGATTCGACTAAATTAACACGGTGGCATAGCTGGCCAAGTATTGGTTTAAAACGTAACATGATTAATTATGGTCAATAGCCCCATCATTAGCCATATGTGAATTAACATACCGCACTTTTGACCATAATATCCATTATGGTGGGTTTTAGTCATTTCATGAATGTGAACCCACTCTTGCAGTCTCCCTCACCTTTTTGGATGTTAATTGATTGGTCGATGGATATACTTTATTTGCAATGTCGACGTGAAATTGCTGCAAAAGCATACAGATAAATGTGATCATTTTAAATTCACTTGTGTAAATCACTGTGCGAGGTTCCTCATCATGAACCAGCTTTGAAAGTGTTCCAACCTTGCTATTGTTGCGTCAGTCGACGACGGCAAACAAATTACAACCCTACAATGTAGTCATTTCATGAATAGGAGCCCAGTGTACCCGTCTCGTTCGTCTTATTGTTAAACTTGCAACCCCGTTTTGTCCGTTTGAAGAGGGAAGCGAAGAAACAGCAATTGAGGTGGAAACAATTAAAATAATAATTGATACGTTTGAAGATGATTCATTCATGGATTTTATCACATATGATATGTTGTGCTGAGTATTTTATTATAATATTAAAAAAATTATTGCAAAAAAAAAATATATTTTATTTGATAATAATATTTTATTTTTTGTGTTGAGAAAATTATAATTAAAAAGTTTAAATTAAAAATATTTGTATTGAAATGTTTTAAATTTTAAAATTATTTTAAAATATTTAATGACAAAATTTAAACTTGAGGTTTTAAATTATACCTTTTTTATGTAATTAAAATGTTTTATTCTTAAATTTCTCAAAATAAATTTAAAATCTATAGTTCTTCAATATAAATATTTTCAATTTGAAGTCTTTAATATAATTTTTTTAATTTATGTTAATTAAAAAAATTAATTTTTTTTGCTCTTAGGGTGTTTTAATCATTTGCTCATCTTTTATTTTTATTTTTGTACTATTTCTACTCTATCAAATATTTAAATAGAAATTGGTCAAAAAAATCCACATAAAATTTTATTTATTTATTTTTATATCATATCAAATGTAATTTTAAATTACAAAATTTTACTCCATTCTTATTTATATTTTTATTCTTTTAAAACGCAACATTTCTTTATTTGCATCCTTAACACGCAAGTGCTGCTAAAAGGAACCAAATATAGACTATAGTGAATTAAATGTGAATGGATCATTTTAAGAAGCCATAAGTGATTGTCATGCAATGAAGATGATAGATTTTTTAGTTAAATTGTCAAAGTTGGGACGTTAGTTATTTGCTCACTTACCCTGTTTATTGTTTGTAATTTTTGAAAAAAATGTTTTTTTTAATTAATCCTTTAAATTTTAACTTTATAATCTTTCAAAATGTATTTCGTCTTTCATAAAATTCTCACATTAAGCCATTAATATAAACAATTATATAATTTAATTATTTTTCTCCTATCAATTAAATGATTAGCTGTGTCTAAAACATAAAAGAATAGAAGCAACACAGTGGTGCTTTTCTAACAAATCAATATTTTTTTTTATTTCTATTTTTCATGTTTCAATTATGATTAAGTATATAATAATTTTTTCAATTTTTGGTTAGACCATTAACTTTTTTCATTATCAAGTTAAGGTTTCCATTCCACACGGTGTGACTAAAATTAAAAAGTGAATTAAAATTGCAAGTTTTGAAAAAATAACTGTTTAATTAGTCCTTTCAATTTTGGCTCTGTTATTTTAGTCATTCAAAATATATTTCGACTTGAATAAAATTCTCACATTAAGTCATTAATAAAGATAATTATATGATTTAATCAAGAGTTCACCTATCGATTAAATGATTGGCTGTGAAAAAAAAATAAAAAAGTAGAAGCAACAAAATGATGTTGTTTTCTATTTCTATTTTTAATGTTTCAAGTATCATTAAGTATAAAATGATTTTCTCAACTTTTGGTTAAACCATTAGAACTAGTTCTGTTAATTTTTATGGTCCCTTTGCATAAGATAACTTTAGTTTTGTACTTAGGATTTAAGGTTGAAGATGATTGCAGATAACTGAGATAGTCCAATGGCCAAGGCAAGGTGTTGGTCACTAAACTGCAAAAATGGAGTCAAGGGCTTATTTTTAAAGTTTAATAAGAATTATATGAAAATCATTGCAAAATATATGAAAATCACGTGATAGTGGATGCCTACTACGTAATTTTTTAATATTATATTTTACAAAGGTAGAGAAAAATGAAATTAAAAAAACTTATAAAAAATCTACAAAGATAACCACGTAAATTGTATAAATAAAATAAATTATCTTAATTTTCAATTAAAGATCAATAGAAAGAAAATTAAAAAATATATATGAAAATCATGTTGTTAATATGATAAGTGCTGATTTTTTTTAAGTATATGATACAAGTTATTTAATTGCTAATAAGAAAATAAAAAAAAAGATATTAAAAATATAATTAACAATGAGTGTTGATAAAAAAGATGTGTTAATTTATCTTAAACTTTAAACTAAATTTTCGTTTATGTATAAACTCATTCTATAGGTTTCCAAAAGCTCCAGTCAACCTTTGACTACAAATTAAATCTACATTTGAATATGTCTTTTGTTTCTTCTCCTTCTTCGCATCCATTTCCAATAGTAATATCAAACATTTCCATATCTTTAAAATAATTACTAACATTTAAATTTTGCAACAAAATACATATATACTAACGTTTCTATTTGGTAATACAACCGCCAAATGGATTCCCTTCTTTATAATTTTATAACTATATCATCAAACATTAACGTTTCAATTATTATTATTTTTGTTTCCTTTTTATCTTTTATTTATCAAAATTGTATTTTAGTTTGTATATGTTTCTTATTTATTTTATTAAATATTTATAAGAAAATAAGTCATGCTAATCTTAAGTTTTTTCTTTTTCTTTTTAATTTTTTTAACATTTGAATTAATAAAAATTTTAAAATTATTCAGTGAATCGCACAAGTTTACTGCTTGTGTCCAAGTATAAGTTAGATTGGTGAAAAATGTTCTTGTTAATATACACATAATTCTTTTTTCTGAAAAAAATGCTTTAACAAAACAGACGGATTTAAATAAAAAAGTATTTTTCATTTGCAAATATTGAATACAAGGAACATGTTTTCTAAAAATTATTTCCTCCAAAACATGTTGATCCTCGCTTCTTAATTTTCAAGAATGGTAATAGGAAATCAATATGCCCCAGTGTACCAAACCAAACTACAAACAGAAACAAGAAGGAACAATATTATTGTAAACATAATTTGATGCATTGTCATGAAAAATGATTAACCATCGGTTGCGAGAGCAGGTGATATCTCACTAGGCCCAAATAGAGTATGTCATCTTCAGTCCCAGATCAACAGGGCCCTTATTCGAAGCCCATTAGAGCCCATAAAGGAGAAGAGAAGCAACACGTGCACTGGCCACCCAAGAATGGAGGGAAATGACAAGTAATGATTTCCAAAAACCATTCAAAATCTCATTTTTTGTATTCCTTCAAATTAAAAGGTCAATGATGAAATAAAATAGAATCAACCAATGATATAATTATAATTATATTTTTTTGCCTAAAAATTTTCAATAAGAATAATATTAAAAAATAACTTACAAATTATTTCAATTCAATGATAATTCTCTCTCTCTCTCTTTCCATTAAACTCTCAAATAGCACGGCTTGCATTATCATACTATTTCATCTATTATTTATCCTTTTATTCCATTCTCTCGTAAACTCTCAAACATAGGTAAAGACTAGGTAAAATTTGTTTCCCGCGTAGGCTGCAAGCTGTTAGAGTTGCTATCTTGCATTGGGATCTTAAAAGAGAATATAGTTGGCTTTATACATGGGCATTGCATTGAGTCCCTTCTTTGATTTGAAAAAGACAGAATTGATGCGTTTGATCCTTTCTTCGAAAAAGCTATCAATCTTTTATTTCTTTTATAGTCTTTCTTATTGTAATTCCTCTTTGTGAGGCTTTGTCATTGTTTCATCCAAACTATAAATACTCATAAGCATATTACACTTATCAAATACTCTGTTCAAGTTTTTGCTTTAATGGAATCCAAACATCTTACATTTCCTTCCTTTCTTTGCCCATCTCTGTTTTATTTATATGGGTAGATAGATGTTCGTATGAGCAAGAAACACAATCAACAAAAGATCGTAATAAGATCAAATAGATGAATGTTAGTTTTATTCTTCTTCATCACCGTAATTTCAACATAGAGTTTGGGTCTTTGGGATATAAAAACCCATGACCCCAATTAGAACCCAGTCAGCATACACATCATTATTGACAAATTAACGTGATGTTGCCTTGCCACATGTAAGTTTTGAGGTTTTACTTGGTTTCTTTGTTTTGCATTGTCCTCGATGAAAATTTGTGGATGGATCAAGTCAAGAAACTTGGCACACTTTAGTCATAAAATTGCAAAACTGAACTAAAGATCAAGCTTATGAGAGCCAATTGCATACTAACATTGGTAAAATGTTTCTTTTAGGATCGAGTCTCACATTAGGCATTGTGAGACATCTAAATAAGGCCTGGAGGCTCTAACTTCCCTACAAGCTAGTATTTTGGAAGAGGATCTTTTCTAGGCTTGTAACAATGATATTAAAGCTAAACCTCAAATCTTCACATGCTTATTGTCATCTTATCTTAATTGGAGGCTTCTATTTTTTAATACTACATTACTCATGCATTGCAAGTGGGAAGAAGAGAACAAGTTGTAGAATTTTTTGGAACGAGAGGCAATGAATTGCTGGAAAAGTCCCATGATTGGACTCCATGGTTTGATGCGTTTGTTTTTACTCCTTCAGAAAATATTTTCATATTCCTTTTTTTTCCCTCCTTTAAATTTGATATTTTTGTTAGTTATTTCTTGCCCCTTCATGTTTCAGATGCAATTATATATTCACAGGTACAGCCGTAGAGCATCTCTGTCTATATCAATCAGAATCTATTATGTTTGTGCTCAGTAACTTTTGTTCATGGTGGCTGAGGTCAATCAAACTGTCATTGGAGGGGATGCAATATGTATGTTTAGTTTTGATTCTAAAGCTTTCAGATTTGGTTCTGAAACTCCCTAATACAGGAATGTTACATTATTTTTTACAAAAAACAGTTCTTCCACCGTCATTTCTCACAAAATCAATTCTCCTAAACACACACAGGTGTTCTTTTCAGTGAGTTGGAAAAATTACCATGTTAATGAATTACAAACTTTCAGAGTTCATACAGAATGCTTTAGTTTATTTTTTAAATTCAATTTTGCGTATTGGATTCTCCAATGACAAGTATATTTAAAAACAAATGTATGATTTTTACTATTCAGCATATAAAGAATTTCTTACCTATTATATTTTTATTGGAGAATCTAATAAAAAAAAATTTAATCTTAATGTTTATACAGAATACTGAAGGAGTTACAACTGCAACAAAAGGAAGGTGGGAAAATTTGTGCGAACAACGAATAAAATGAAAGAAGAATGCATATTAATTAATGTGGGGTTCCATTTTATGAAGAGCATATGAGCTCAAATGAAGCTGAATTAGTGCATGTTAAATCCTAGCAAGGAGCAGGTAGCAGATATTCTCACAAATCCATTGAAGATAGATTATTTTCAAGGCTTCGTAATAATTAATGCCTGGAGTTTAAGGGTAGGAAATCTTGAATTAAACTAATTCCCTTCCACATTTCCAGGGGTGCACAAATCGAAAGTCAGTTGCGAAATCAATTTTTCATGCTTACCCTTATCAGATCTGTCATTGGAATGCTTATATATATATATATATATATATCCTTTCCTTCCCCTTCTGAATTGGTTCCATATTGACAAATCAATGAACTCTATTATTTTATAATGTTTAGATAATAAAAGATAAACTATTTTTTCCATGCGCAAAAATTAATTAACTACTGATCATATACATGAAAATAGAAAAGTAATGATTAATCTTGTGGCCAAAGAACAATGGGGAAGTTCATCAGGAAGAGGATTTTCCTGAGGTCAAAGTAGAGCATCAGGTAAATTTGCTGGTGGAGTCATATCTTATTTCTGGAGTTTCATACTCTCATTAATGGTTTTTGTTTCGTCTCCCTACCCAGTTATCTTCTTAACATGTAACTTTCCTGATTATGCTGACTTTTATTGGAGGCTATAACTATTAAATCACTGTAACTAGTTGATACTGCTTGTCTGCCTCTGGGAACAATATTGCCAGTGCTTCCCTCGATGGAACTTTCAGGCTGTAACTTTCCTGATATTCTTGATATCTTGGCCGTAGTCATTTGCCACTACTTAAGAAATGTATAAGCAGAGATTTATAAGAAGTGCACCATCCACATCAGGAAGAAACCCAAAAAAAAAAAGAAAAGCTTGATATACTTAAATACATATTTGTTAAGCAGTAGGTTTTCTGTGTTTTCCTTTGTCTCTCCCTGTGTATTTGAGAGAATGGTCTGCGGCTTTTCTTAATGTTTATGAAATCTATTTGCACATGAAAACTTATCTTGCTTTGCTCTATACATCTTAATAAAGGATATGGACTTATGACTCATCAACTCCAGTGTCCAGAAATGCAACCATCTACTGTGACACAGAAATCTTGTCTCTTGACTGGAAGTGTAAGTCAGACCGCTCGGTTTGTGAATTGGTTTCTCATGGTGTTACATGTTATTTTATTGTATTGCTTACATGATATTGTAAATTCATTTAATTAAGTTTTTTCCTCTTGATTAAAGCTTTTGATAGGCAGATCGCACGGGTGACCAAGGCATGGAATGTGGATGCAAAGAGAGTAGTTTGTGACCTCGACAATGACTGGAGCATTTCCAAGGTGTCACTTTACCTAATAATTGACTTCGCAGATTTTTGTGCTTCTTTTTTTAAGCCATTAGTTAAGTTATTTCATTGTATTGCTTGTATGATATTGTATTGTATCTACAATAGCATTTGGGGGTATTGATTCGATTTTTAAATCTTGAAATCCTTGTGAAAGTTTTAAACTAATTGAAGGTGGTTGTTGGATTCTCGGTTTTAACACTTTTGTCTTTCCCTGATTTTGTTATGTCACATCGATTGGATTTGCAAGCCTTGGTGTTTCACCATACTTAGGGGATCCTGCCTTTTTAAAGCTTTCAATGTTTGTCCTTTCTCTTTTTTCAATTTTTTTAAAAATATTTCACATTTTTACAATTAATCATGTGCATGATCTTGTCTACGTAGTGCTGGTTTTAACAACTTAGATAATCTGAGCTTTGCCTTCACTAACTATGTGGAACCTGAAGACATGAAAAGCCATGTAATGAGCTTCTTGCTTTGGAGTTCATATTCATATTTGCAAGCTGCTGTTTGTTTTTTTAGGGTCATGTATAATTTTGCTATTCATCAAGACAGTTCTCCTTGGATAAGATCCACCAACAATTACTTCTCCATGACTTCTTCAAGATTAATGTGCCATAAACAGTCAAAAATTCAATAATAAATCCAAGTGCCATGCTCATGTAAAAGCCACAATCTAAAATTTGATTACCATCACCAACATTCCCGGCATTTTGGCCATCATATATTAGCTCATATGGACAACTTTTAAGATGGGGTGCTCTATATAATTCTAGATTACCCACAAAAGAAGTGGCGTCAAAGCTTTGAATTTGGGTACCAATTGGACTTTTGCCTAAGAAGTTGTTTTATGACAAGTCTAGCATACCAAGAAAATGTAATTTAGAAAAACTTTATGGGGTTGTTCCAAACAGGTTCCTTGATAGATCAAGAAAATTCAAGGACTTCAATTACCCAATAATGGAAGAATATTTTCACTTAGTTTATTTCTTGAAATGTTTTGTGAAAACCGAACTAATCCAAATTGTTTTAGCTATTATAGAGTTTAGACAAATCATTATTTGGGAGATCAAGGAGGGACATATTATTGTCTTTCTAAGTGCAAAGAAGGAATGATGAATTTGTAAGCTTATTATTAAAGAGACTTGAGCTCATATCTATTTCCTATTGTGTATAAAAATTCTACAAGCAAATATGAACCATACCTTTGATTTGGTTATGAGAAAGACCTAAACCTTGCATGAAGCGAGGCAGGTTCCAAAATGAAAATGAGATGTGACATCTTGACATCTCTAACTAATGATATTTTTCCTTAGTTTGAAGCCACCTTGTAATAAGTCAAGTCTATTCTCCATGTTTGGGATGGTGGAGTCTAGTCATTGCTATTGTTTATGACAATTGCATTTCTAGATAGATTCAAAATCTTAACTTAGAGAGATTGGCAGAATGATCTTTAGTGACCATGCCTTTTTAAGGAGTTCTCTACAATAGAAAGGAGTTCGATAATTATGACAGATTAATTACCTAATATTTTTAGGTAAAATTCCAAAACCACATATATTTGTAGTAATTTGACGATTGCAAAGAAATGATGAATTATGTAGAAATTTCATCAAAATACACTGTACGTACTAATTCACAAACGATGCTTCTTATAATGCAAAACAAAAAAAAAGGAAACATGTAGTGGGCAATTCTGACAAAAGAGAATTTTAACTCTAGTGCATCTTTTCGTTGGCACAACTTTCTCTTCTTGAGACACCTTAGCTAATCCTGGTAAATCATTAGTGCTACCATCAGTATCAAATAGAACTAAAATTGTGACATCTTTTCAAATATTACATGCAAGAATCACTAATTAAGAAGTGCATAATAATTAAAGTGAATCAATATCATTAAACCTTGTCAAGCTAGTTGCTACTTGAGCAATAAAAGCTACTAAACTATAATTTCATTAGAAAAGGACACAAGACTATGAAAATCCTTCTTCAAAGTGGTGATTAATTAGTGCATAATAAATATAATCTTATATATATATATATATATATATATAGAAAGCAAAATAATAATAGTCCTATGGCTATTTTTAATAGCACAAAATTTCACATATCTCTACAAATAATTGATTTGCGATATAATTTGTGATTAAAATAAGCATAAAAAAGTGTGTGAACTTTTGAATGAAACTATAACCAACACAAAAATCATCAAATTGCATAGTCAATTGACAATTTATATGTTTGTTTACTAGTATTTTTAACTAAGCGCACTACAAGCTTGGTTCTTTTTGTTCTAATTTTTTTTATTACAATTTGGATTAGTAGATTACCTTGAAGCCATTAAATCTCCTTTGCAACTTTGCTATATTTAATGCCATCAATACATAGATCCAATTGTATATATCTCTCAAGAATTTGAAATAAGCATATCTCCAAGGCTTGTTCAAACATAATGAGCCACAAATACCCCAAAACCCAACAACAAATCCAATTGCCATGCTCATGTAGAAGCTTTGATCTAAAATCTGATTGTCATCATTGTCATTCCCATCATTTATCCAGTTATATATTGCCTCATTTGGACAAATTTTAGGAAGGGGTGCTCCACAGAGTTCTGGATTCCCCATAAAAAAAATAGCATCAAAGCTTTGTATTTGGGTGCCCGTTGGAATTGGTCCTGATAACTTATTATATGCCAAGTCTAGCATACTGAGAAAACTTAATTCAGAAAGACTTGATGGGATTGTCCCTGACAAGAAGTTCCTTGATAAATCAAAAACTTCTAATGATTTCAATTGACCAATAGTAGAAGGAATATATCCACACAACATGTTTCTTGAAATGTTTAAGGACTGCAAACCAATAAGATCCATAAGCTCACTTGGAATTTCTCCTTCAAACTTATTGCTTGAGAGATCAATTATTCTTAACAATCCGAGGGTCCTTTTGTACTCTGCATTTTTTCTTTTCCATGTGACCATTATACTAGCCTCATAAACCATACGCATAGAACCATTAAGCACTATTGAAAACAATAATTCAATAGTTGAATTCAGATGTGGTTGACTAGCCATGGCAGTAAGCTTGTTGACACATTTTGGTATGCTTCCTGATATATTGTTATGAGAAAGGTCTAATATTTGAAGTGAATCAAGTGAACAAATATTCATTGGTAGGGATCCATAGAATTGATTGAATTTTAAAATAAGGACAACCAACTTCGGAAGTTTGTCCCCAATCCATGCTGGTATAGCCCCAAATAATTTGTTATAACTCACATCAAAAATTGTCAACTCTTTGCAATTACCTAGAGATAGGGGAATCTCCCCAGTTAGATTATTGTTCTTTAAAAATAAAACTTGAAGATTAAAGAGAAAGCCCATCGATGCCGGAATCTTCATAGATATCTTATTATTACTCAAATCCAAAATAGAAAGTGATTTGAAATTCTTCCAACAATCTGATAGTTCGGACAATTGATTATTTGAGAGATTGAGAAAGGACATGTCATTGGCTATTTCTGTGCAAAGGAACAAACTAGAATTTGTGAACTTATTATCATTTAGATGCAATGATGAGGTTGTAATTAAAAAGGACGGAATTTGGCCAATGAAGAGATTTGAGCTCAAATCTATTTCTGGTTGTAGAAAAAACTTTACTTCCAAATTTGGAATTTCACCTCTTATATGGTTACAAGAGAGATCTAAATATTCCAAATTAGTAGAAAGGCTCCAAAACCAATGGGGAATTGTATCAAAAATTTGAGAACCCGACATGCCCAAATAATGGTAATCCTTTTGTGTGCGAAGCCACATTGGAAAATAAGGACCCACCTGGATAAAATCTAAATGTAAACCCTCCAATTGGAATGGAGGAACCCAGTCAGCACTAATGTTTAGGACAAGTGCATTGTAAGACAAATCCAAGGAGGTTAGTTTGGATAGATTGGTGAAATGAGCTTCAGTGATTATACCTTTTAAGGAGTTTTCTGAAATGGATAACCTTTCCAACTCAGACAAATGTCCAATGCTTGTAGGTAAAGTTCCGCTTATTTGATTGTGATCAAGTTCCAAAATCTTCAATGATTTTTGTTTACATTGAGAGAAAGTTGAAACAAAATCTTGAAGTTGTCCACTCAACTTATTGTAAGATAGATGCAGTTCACTTAAACTGCATATATCCCGCAAAGATTTGGACATCCAATCAAATATTGAGGACGTGAGGTTATTGTAAGAGATATCAATGACAGTAAGAAAATGAGATATGTTCATGGTAGAAAAAGACAAAGGAGCAACATTGTCAGAAAGATTGCAATGCCTTAACGTTAATTCTTTTAGAAGAGGAAGATTGCTTGTCAATTCTAGCCAATTGTTTGCATTAATACTAAGGTCCACACCCTGGAGTTTAAGAGTAGTCAAAGACAAGGAAAGATAAGGCACCCACTCTAGATTGAATCTTAAATAAGATCCATTAAAGGAGGGGTGGTAGCCAATGTAAAGATATTGCAAGCAAGAAAGATTGCTAAGTTGATGTGGTATTACACCATGAAAATTGTTGTCACTAAGGTCCAGATGTTTTAAGTGTGACAGGTTCATAAGCTAAGCAGGAAATTCACCATGAAGATTGTTTCCACAAAGATCAAGATATTGCAAATGGGTAAGATTCCCAAATTCATCATGGAATTGTCCTTCAAACCAACAATATGATAGGTTAAGGTATTTCAGGTGAATTAAAGAGCCTATGAATTTCAAAGAGTGCCAGCTCACATGAAAATCATTGCCACTAAGATCTAAATAATTCAAATGATGCAATTCAGCTAGTGATGGGCTTATCATACCTGCTAAATCTTTATGACAAAGATCAAGCTTAAGCACATAACCTGTTCGGTTATTACATGAAATAGCTTCCCATTTGCAGCATTCAAGTTGATTCTCTCCACTTCCCCATGAAGAAAGCAGTCCACTTTCATCTTGATATCCTTGTTTTAGAGAAAGCAATGCTTCTCTTTCCTTCTCTATGCACAATAGTCCCATGCTCATTGACATGTGCACTAGAAACACGAAGGAGAAAACAATGAATTTGAGAACCATATTGATTAAAAGGATGTGGAATAGAATTGGGGTAGGAATTGACAAAAGTAATTGAATACGATAAGAAGCTAAAGCAAAGCTAAGACAATGTAGTGATAGAAGCCATTAAGAACTTAGAAAAGGCATGCAACATATATATACTATCAGAAGTAAACAAGTGTACCCGCCAACTTAATCCCATTTATCCTCCTGCTGTAAGGTCACTACGAATAAATATAAAGCCACTTTCCGCAACATTTCTATCTTTGAGCAAATTGAGGGTTAACAGTTTTAAGGGGGTTAACTTAGTGATTAAAAATGTGTATTCTTTACTTTTACTATTTTGGTTCAAATCTTAGGTGGAGTCAGAACTGATATAAAAATTTTTTTCCAAATGCATCAAGTCTATATTGGAAGAACGTCTTTCAACTTCAAATGTTGCTCGATTAAATCTTGCATAGTAACTAAAATTGTATTGTAAAATGTTTCCAGATAACCAATACCTTTATGTAGTTACTTAATTCTTTTTTATATTAAAAAAAATCCTAACATCTATTATCTTAATGATAATAGGGTCATAAAAATGAGAAAATTAATTGGATAACCAATACCTTTATGTAGTTACTTAATTCTTTTTTATATTAAAAAAAATCCTAACATCTATTAGTCTTCAATCAAATGATAATAGGGTGGGCAACATGGGAGTTAAATTTAGGGAGAAAATTTGATATAGTTTTTATTAAATTTAATTGGTCAAACTTTAAATTTAATTTTTCCCCTATTAATTATTATCAATGAAATTTTTGTTAAAAGACTTATTAATATTACTTTCAAATCAAACTCAGCATTATCTCCACAATCAACTTATATAGGATGTGTGTGTGCATATATATATATATATATATATATTATTTTCAAAAATTAAATTTTATATACATATAAAAAATGTGATAATTTAATATATGCTATATTTTCAATGATAAAATATTATTGGTGATTATTTAATTTTTATAAATAATAAGCTAATTGAACCAATAACTTTATTTATAATTTAAAATTAATCTCTTAAATTTGAAACATGTCAACATAGTCCCGCGTTGGCTATTGACTCAGAAATTAAGAATTTTTTTCCAAATGCATTCGATATTGGAAGAAACGCTATTGACTCTGTTGGTTAACCTATAGCTTCTTCTCTATAAATCACATGTTATTTTTGGTCTCTATAAAATATTTTTTTTAGATATTTTATAATTTTTGTTCTGTAGAATCAGAAGAAAAAATGAAAAATAGTAATTTTTTAAAATAATAATTCAAACAGATTTTTTAATTTTTTTTGTTTTCAAAATTTTCTCTAAAAAATATCTGTTTTGAAAATATTAAAATCAAAATATAATCAAACAAGTTCATAGTTTTGTAAATATTTAAAAAGTAAATGCGTGACCTGAGTATCCTTTGGATTTGGGTCTTTATGAATATTCTTTTAAAAAGGTTTATAACTCGATTTTCATTATGACTTTCAAATTGTGTTTATAGGAGTATGTTTTAATTGCATGCACCCAAGTATTTCTTTTTTATGTCGACCATTTGTACCGACGCAATCAAATCACACCTTGACGTTTTTCTCCCCTATACTTATAGGATTATATTTACTATCATACAATCTTTTTTCCTTCACTAAGGTGAACAAACCAAATTCCCATCTGCCATCACCACAATTATTAGTTGTAAGCATTGATTAAAATAAGTTCAAAGCAAAAATTCCATGTTCATTGACTTTTAAAACAAAAGGTGGTGTTATGTTTTATTTAAAATATTATTTTGGCCCAATGACTTTATTTATACGTTCAAATTAGTTTTTTAAATTTGAAACATGTGAAAATATTTTATTATTTTTATTTCATCTCATAAATGTCTTAAATTATTAAATCCCTCAACCTAGTCTTTGTTAAAATAGCTTTAATTATTTTGAGATAATGTTTCCAGTGACTATTCACTTTGTAATTTCTTCTCTATATTATCCTAAATTGGTTGAGGTCTCAATACGAAGTTTTTAAAAATTTGATAGAAATGATTCACAAGGTATTTGTTAGTAATAGTTTTCCAAAATTACTGTAAATATATAAAATGACAATGTTCAGCCACACATTTTATATGCTTTGCATAAAGAATTTGTAATTGCCTGTGTGAAAGAACTTTTGACAAGTCTTTTGGAACTAATTGAAATTGTTCGTAACGCATGACGTAATATTTACAATATTATTATTTTTATGATTGTTGCTATTTAATCACTAATTTGAGCTCACACACATTTATTTGCTTAAATTCGTTAGTTCGCAATCTGTAGTTTAATATTTACTATTTTATAACGTAGCATAAGACCTATCTAATTAACAAACAAAATATATGTATTAGGGAATAAAGATATAACAAAATTAAGTTTTATTTTTTAATATATATTAATCCATTTACGTAAACAATATATATATATATATATATATATATATATATATATATATATATGTTTGATTTAAGAAAATGAGCAAAACGCTGCGTGCTTCATCTTTTTATTTTGTTTTCGTTGACTTCAATTTTGTTTTTTTCAAAACCACGTGTATGTACTTTTTATTAAAAGATTCTCTCCGCGTAATATTTAATTAAAAAAATTAGATTTAAAAACTTAAATTTTATAAATTTATAATAAAAAATTTTAAAAATTAAAATCATTTTTAAAGATCAAAGTTATTATTGAATTTTAAAACACTTATTATTAAATTTAAAAAATTGTCATTATATTTTAAAAAGTTCTAATTTAAATAACTTTAGTGCTAGCTTTTTTAAAATTTGATAGTAATTTTTAAAATCTAATAATAAATAATAATAATTGTATTCATTAAAAATAATTTGATAGACTTTTAAATTTGTAATAGCCAAAGTCAATTGAAATTACACTGAAAGTGTACCAGAAATTAAGGTTACTACGGAGAAATTACGTGAGACAAATTTTCAACAACATGATGAGAACTTCTACCAAAAATTGATGGGAAAAATTCTTCGTTACAGAATTTAACTAATTGTTTGCGTCTTATATAATGAAACCTTAAATTTGTATTGCACGCACCCAAGTATTTCTTTTCCGTGTCGGCCATTTCTACCGACACAATCAAATCACAACTTCACTTTTTATAAGATTATATTTACCATCATGCAAGCAAGTTTTTTCCTCCACTAAGGTGATTTAGTCAAACCAAATTCATATTTTCCATGTCCACAATTATTAGTTTTAAGTTTTGATTAAAATAAGTTAAAAGCAAGAATTCCAATTAACTTCTAAAATGAAAGCCGGTGTTAAATTTTGTTTAAATTAATATTTTGAACCAATAACTTTATTTATATTTTAAAATTAATCTCTTAAATTTGAAACATGTCAACATAGTCCCGCGTTGGCTATTGACTCTGTTTGTTAACCTATAGCTTCTTCTCTATAAATCACATATTATTTTTGGTCTCAATATAGGGTTTTCAGAAATTTATAGAATAGATCCATAAGGTATTTCATAGTAGTTTTCCAAAATTACTATAAATATATATGTTACGCCACACATTTTATATGCTTTGAATAAAGAAAGACCTTGTATATTAGAAAGAACTTTATTTTTCACTGCTACGCAATCTAGGGAAAATTTTATCATCCATGAGTTATAATTATTTGACATCAAGAAATGAAAGAAAAATTAATCAAGAAAAACATTTTTTTTTTACAAGAGTGGAAGAGATATTTAAAATTTATATTATTATTTTGCTCTGGTATACTTATGAAAATATGGTAACAATAATTGTATTTTTATGTAAAACTGCAATAAAAATTAATAAATATAAGTGACAATATAAAATTTGTATTACTCAGAGTATACTGTTAGGAAATATATATGGGGTTGCAATGGAGTCATAAATCAAAAAGGATTTGTTAGGAAATTATGCAACGGTGGAATAAGACAATCACAATAGAAGGCTTTAAAATGTGTGGTAAACATATTATTTTTAAAACAATATTTGCCCCTACTAGTTACTATAGAGGTCAGAGAAATTTTCTTGTAATAGTTATCTAAAGCACCCTAGATAGTTTCATTTAGTAATAATGGAAATTTTCTCTTTAAAAAATGCTTGTTAAACTTTTCAAAGAGTACGAGATGTAGAGATAATTTTCAAACTTTCTAATTTTTGATCTCCATCATAATCCTACCACTTTTTCCATAGCTTCTTGCAAACGATTCCTTCGACCCAAACAATTTTGTCTAATTATTTAATGTGCAATTCAAGGAAGAGACTACTAATTGTTGGAAAAGAAAAAATAATTCAGCTATTGTCTTGAAACGATAACAGTAAAAAAGAACTTTGGAATACAATTAAACCACCAATTTCGTAATTCTCTATAATGTTATTTCATTAACCAATAGTTATATTTGCTTAGTTTTTCTCTAAGAAGCAGGACAAGTCTTTAATTCTGACAAAACAAAATGTTTTTCTCACCCCTTTGGTGGCAACTTTAATTTTTGTACCCAAAATGTACCAATAGTCTATTTAGTTTACGCAATTATTACTTGTTATATTAATTTAGGTGTCTTCATCTAATTTATATCACTACAAATTAAGTAGGATACTAGTATAATTTTTTTTTGTTATTATACGATAAAAGAATTCTCAAAAGTTTGTACTTCATGAAGACTAAATCTCTTTTGAAACAATTTTAAAGATGCACCCCACATCAATTTTTTTTTATTGCATTTATAATACGTTCAATGTACGAATACCTCGTATGTTAAAATCCAATGCAAAAATGCTGTGTGGTTTTTAAAACTTGTCTTGTCATATTAGGAGAAAAAAACATTGATTAAAGTATATTTATTTATTCAATATAATATGTAATGCAATAATCAATAATTATTGAATAAATTATTTCTGTCATCATAATTTGTAAAATATAATTACTTAGAATGTTAGATTCTTATTTCTTTTTATAATCAGTACAAGACTTAGGATTGAGTGAAACAATATACATTATTCTTTGAGGCCAGTGGCCATGGTAGAGTTATCATTTTATATGCATGGATCGGTTATGAATATTTAATTTAATAATTAAAATATTCAAAGGTTATAGTTATTTAAATAAATATATTTGAATATCTCCTTCCATCTACTTTTTTATTTGTAAAACCACATGTGAGGTGATACATATTATCACTTGAAATTCAATTATCAATTTTTCGGATGAATATTAAATGAATGATGTGAAAAATTTTTATCTAGTCACAGTTAGAGATTTCTCGTCATGTTTTAACGGAAGCGAATCATGTAAAGTTTGTTAAAGTCTTTTATATTTTTTTTTACATTTTATTTTTTGAGAAAGACAGATCCCATTTGTAAAAAACTTCATTACGAGATAATTTCAAATGATCTGTGTCCATGTTCTAACTTTTGAAAGTCTGCTACTTTTGCTATTCATGTGTCCATCAATGACGGCAAACTATATTCTATCGATTGATTTGCAACACGCAAGTACAGTTAAAGGTGAGGAGAATTATAATAAAGGATAAAAAAATAAATTTTTTTTTTAAAAAAATTTATTATTACTTATTTTAAAATATTTATCAATAAATTTAATAACAACCAATTAAATTTATTAATAAAATCTTTAAAAATAAATTTTGTCACTTTTTAATTCTTAAACATAATTCTTTTTTAAAGTGAAACGATAAATATTACCACATCAAATTCAATCATTAATTTTTTTGAATAAAGATTAAATGAGTCATGAAAAAAATTCTTGTCTAGTCATTATAAAAATGATCCAACTTTTGAGAGTCTTTCACCTTTGCTACTCTTGTACCTATCAACGACGGCAAACTATACAAAATCATACAATTTTGCCATTTATAAATATATACTTTATGCTAATTAATTGGTTGCTTAATATTTTATAGCATGTAAAATGGACACCTTAACTTGAAAAACAAGGTGACTGAGTAAGTAATTGATATTCCAATTTAACTTTGAAAATCATATTGATTCAAAACTTTTGATCGTGACCGAGACATAAATTAAATTAATAAAAGTTAGTTTAATCTAACAAATCTACCAGAACAAAGTCTCTCAACTTAGTGCCAGCATATTTTTACCTAACCAATAACTTTATACAGTAACTTAAGCAAGAAATAATCCTTGTCAACATTTGAGAAGTTTGAAGCAAATTTTCCATTAGTCTTTAATTTTTTTTTTGACTTTTATGTTTAACTTTCCACCGTTGACCTCTACACCTTTCTTGAGCACTTAAATTAAGCCAAGGACCTCCTAGGAACATTCATTAACATCTTCCTCGAAATAATGTCATTTTATTTTATTTTATTTTATTTTTTAAGGGCAGCATAGTTGATTGATCATATTTCTTTAAAAACTTTGTTTACAATTTCTATTCGATTATATCTAACAACTTCATTCAACATTATTTTTTTTCCTCTTTCGCCAAGAACTGTTTTGTGTTTGTTTATCTATTGTTTGATTTCTACGCAACTTTGATTTCACAATAATTGATTAAATCAATTTAAATCAAAAGTGATAAAGCTCATGCAAAAATGTTGGATGAAAACAAAATTTCACTCTGCCTTTGTGGAGGATAGAGCATAAAGCAAGGTGGTAGAAGTATGGAGGAATCAATCATTAAATACAAACAAGTGAGTATGATGCTTATTTCATTGGAGGTTTTACCAAACACAAAAATAATATATATGTGAAGTGATAAATGTTATCACTTCAAATTCAATTATCAATTTTTTCAATGAATATTAAATAAATTATGTGAAAAATTTTTGTCTAGTCATTTACGAAAGATTCCTCGTAATGATCTAACTTTTGAAAGTCTTCCACCCTTGCTATTCTTATGCCAGACATGAGAAGCATGTGCGTCCACTGCAATCTGTTAGACCATGGATGGAGTCTTTTACTATATAATAATTGTTAGATTAAAAGTTTTAGTTATAAAAATTATACTTACAAAATTTTATATAAATTTATACTTTCTCAATATATTAATAAACTAGCACACAATACACTTTTTAGTGAAAAAAGAATATTAACTATTTGATTACTGTATCAAAGGTTACTGATTATAGTTTTGAATTTTTATGTTAGCTATGATAGTAGTTTTGGAAAAGAGATCATAAAAGTGTTGGAAGACCTTGACTTAGACATGCAATATAAAAGTCGTGTATTAATTAGAATATTGTGTTTGAACCTGAATATATCAGAATCTTAGTTCTGCAACCTCACATCATGCATCTAAAAGATCACTAAAAAGAAAATAATATATATATATATATATATACACACATATATGAAAATCACTGCAAAAATAGAAAAAAATGGCTTGCCTAGCTAGTCTATATGAATTTTGCAAAAGAAAAATAATTAGATATTTTTTATTAAAATCAGTAGTAATTAATCTTAAAACAATAGTAACAAGTCTTTTAGAATAATTTTTTTTAAAGTTTAACTCTTTAAATATAATTCTCCCTAAATAGATTATGTCAGTCATCATAATTTATAAAATTTATAAACCATTTTATTTAGAATGTTAGATTCTCATTTTTTTGGATAAGTACAAAACGTAGGATTGGGTGAAACTACATCTTTTGAGACCTATGACTATGCAAGAGTTATAATTTTATATGTATGCATGGGTTACAAATATTTAATTTAGCAATTAAAATATAAAAAATTATAGTTATTTCAATAAATATATTTGAATTAAAGATACCTCCTTCGATCTATTTTCTTATTTGTAAACGGATTCTTAATATATGTGTGAAGTGGTAAATATTATCACTTCAAACTCAATTATCAAATTTTTTGAATGACTATTAAGTAAACCATGTGTAGGGCTGCACAGATGATCTAGAGGTTTGGTTTGTTCAGTCCTCTTTAATCGTATCAAGTCATGCTGGACTGGCCAAAAAATTAAAAAAAAAAGGCCAAGTTAAGTTAATTATTTGGCAAAAAAATTATTTTACAGATATTTATATAAAATTTATTTCTTAAAATAAAATATGATTTTACAAGAATTTATATAAATATTTTTATTTTCTAAAAAGTTATTTTTTAAATTTTTATCAAAAAATTTTTACTAAAAAAGCAAAGATTCGACTAAATTAACACGGTGACACAGCTGGCCAAGTATTGGTTTAAAACCTAACATGATTAATCATGGTCAATCGCCCCATCATTAGCCATCGGCAACTCCAATGTGAATTAACATACCGCACTTTTGACCATAATCCATTATGGTGGGTTTTAGCCATTTCATGAATGTGAACCCACTCTTCCAGTCTCCCTCACTTTTTTGGATGTTAATTGATTGGTCGATGGATATACTTCATTTGCAATGTCGACATGAAATTGCTGCAAAAGCATACAGACATGAAAGTGTTCCAACCTTGCTATTGTTGTGTCAGTCGACGACGGCAAACAAATTACAGCCTTACAATGTAGTCATCTCATGAATAGGAGCCCAGTGTACCCGTCTCGTTCGTCTTATTGTTAAACTTGCAACCCCGTTTTGTACGTTTGAAGAGGGAAGTGAAGAAACAGCAATTGAGGTGGAAACAATTAAAATAATAATTGATGCGTTTGAAGATAATTCATTCATGGATTTTATCCCACATATGATATGTTGTGCTGAGTATTTTATTATAATCTTAAAAAAATTATTGCAAAAAAAAAAAACTATTATTTTATTTGATAATAATATTTTATTTTTTTGTTGAGAAAATTATAATTAAAAATATTTGTATTGAAATGTTTTAAATTTTAACATTATTTTAAAATATTTAATGACAAAATTTAAACTTGAGATTTTAAATTATATCTTTTTTATGTAATTAAAATTTTTTATTCTTAAATTTCTCAAAATAAATTTAAAATCTATAGTTCTTCAATATAAATATTTTCAATTTGAAGTCTTTAATATAATTTTTTTAATTTATGTTAATTAAAAAAATTAATTTTTTTTGCTCTTAGGGTGTTTTAATCATTTGCTCATCTTTTATTTTTATTTTTGTACTATTTCTACTCTATCAAATATTTAAATAGAAATTGGTCAAAAAAATCCACATATATTTTATTTATTTATTTTTATATCATATCAAATGTAATTTTAAATTACAAAATTTTACTCCATTCTTATTTATATTTTTATTTTTTTAAAAAATTTTTAATCTACCAAACGCAACATTTCTTTATTTGCATCCTTAACACGCAAGTGCTGCTAAAAGGAACCAAATATAGAATATAGTGAACTAAATGTGAATGGATCATTTTAAGAAGCCATAAGTGATTGTCATGCAATGAAGATGATAGATCTTTTAGTTAAATTGTCAAAGTTGGGAATGTCAATTACTTTCTCACTCGCCCTGTTTATTGTATGTAATTTTTGAAAAAATATTTTTAATTTAATCCTTTAAAATTTAACTTTATCATCTTTCAAAATATATTTCGTCTTTCATAAAATTCTCACATTAAGCAATTAATAAAGACAATCATATAATTTAATTAATTTTTCTACTATCAATTAACTGATTAGCTGTGTCTAAAACATAAAAGAATAGAAGCAACAAAGTGGTGCCTTTCCAACAAATCAATGTTTTTTTTATTTCTATTTTTCATGTTTCAGTTATGATTAAGTATAATAATTTTCTCAATTTTTGGTTAGACCATTAACTTTTTTCGTTATCAAGTTAAGTTTTCCATTCCACATGTTGTGACTAAAATTAAAAAGGGAATTAATATTGCAAGTTTTGAAAACATAACTCTTTACTTAGTGCTTTCAATTTTTACTCTATCATTTCAGTCATTCAAAATATATTTCGACTTGAATACAACTCTCCCATTAAGTCATTAATAAAGATAATTATATGATTTAATCAAGAGTTCACCTATCCATTAAATGATTGGCTGTGACAAAAAAATAAAAAAGTAGAAGAAACAAAATGTTGTTTTCTATTTCTATTTTTCATGTTTCAAGTATCATTAAGTATAAAATGATTTTCTCAACTTTTGGTTAAACCATTAGGACTAGTTCTGTTAATTTTTATGGTCCCTTTGCATAAGATAACTTAAGTTTTGTACTTAGGATTTAAGGTTGAAGATGATTGCAGATAACTGAGACAGTCCAATGGGCAAGGCAAGGTGTTGATCACTAAATTGCAAAAATGGAGTCAAGGGCTTATTTTTAAAGTTTAATAAAAGATCAATAAAAATTATATAAAAATCATTGCAAAATATATGAAAATCACGTGATAGTGGATGCCTACACGTAATTTTTTTAATACTATATTTTACAAAGAAGGTAGAGAAAAATAAAATTAAAAAAAGTTATAAAACATCTACAAGGATAACCACGTAAATTGTATAAATAAAAATAAATTATCTTATTTTTCAATTAAAGATCAATAGAAAGAAAATTAAAAAAATATATGAAAATCATGTTGTTAATATGATAAGTGCTGATTTTTTTAAGTATATAATACAAATTATTTAATTGCTAATAAGAAAATGAGCAAAAAAGATATTAAAAATATAATTAACAATGAGTGTTGATAAAAAGATGTGTTAATTTATCTTAAACTTTAAACTAAATTTTCGTTTATCTATAAACCCATTCTCTAGGTTACCAAAAGCTCCAGTCAACCTTTGACTACAAATTAAATCTACATTTGAATATGTCTTTTGTTTCTTCTCCTTCTTCGCATCCATTTCCAATAGTAATATCAAACATTTCCATATCTTTAAAATAATTACTAACATTTAAATTTTGCAACAAAATACATATATACTAACGTTTCTATTTGGTAATACAACCGCCAAATGGATTCCCTTCTTTATAATTTTATAACTATATCATCAAACATTAACGTTTCAATTATTATTATTTTTGTTTCCTTTTTATCTTTTATTTATCAAAATTGTATTTTAGTTTGTATATGTTTCTTATTTATTTTATTAAATATTTATAAGAAAATAAGTCATGCTAATCTTAGGTTTTTTCTTTTTCTTTTTAATTTTTTTAACATTTGAATTAATAAAAATTTTAAAATTATTCAGTGTATCGCACAAGTTTACTGCTTGTGTCCAAGTATAAGTCAGATTAGTGAAAAATGTTCTTGTTAATATACACATAATTCTTTTTTCTGAAAAAAATGCTTTAACAAAACAGACGGATTTAAATAAAAAATATTTTTCATTTGCAAATATAGAATACAAGGAACATGTTTTCTAAAAATTATTTCCTCCAAAACATGTTGATCCTCCGCTTCTTAATTTTCAAGAATGGTAATAGGTAATCAATATGCCCCAGAGTACCAAACCAAACTCCGAACAGAAACAAGAAGGAACAATGTTATTGTAAACATAATTTGATGCATTGTCATGAAAAATGATTAACCATCGGTTGAGAGAGCAGGTGATATCTCACTAGGCCCAAATAGAGTATGTCATCTTCAGTCCCAGATCAACAGGGCCCTTATTCGAAGCCCATTAGAGCCCATAAAGGAGAAGAGAAGCAACACGTGCACTGGCCACCCAAGACTGGAGGGAAATGACAAGTAATGATTTCCAAAAACCATTCAAAATCTCATTTTTGTATTCCTTCAAATTAAAAGGTCAATGATGAAATAAAATAGAATCAACCAATGATATAATTATAATTATATTTTTTTGCCTAAAAATTTTCAATAAGAATAATATTAAAAAATAATTTACAAATTATTTCAATTCAATGATAATTCTCTCTCTCTCTTTCCATTAAACTCTCAAATAGCACGGCTTGCATTATCATATTATTTCATCTATTATTTATCCTTTTATTCCATTCTCTCGTAAACTCTCAAACATAGGTAAAGACTAGGTAAAATTTGTTTCCCGCGTAGGCTGCAAGCTGTTAGAGTTGCTATCTTGCATTGGGATCTTAAAAGAGAATATAGTTGGCTTTATACATGGCATTGCATCGCATTGCATTGAGTCCCTTCTTTGATTTGAAAAAGACAGAATTGATGCGTTTGATCCTTTCTTCGAAAAAGCTATCAATCTTTTATTTCTTTTATAGTCTTTCTTATTGTAATTCCTCTTTGTGAGGTTTTGTCATTGTTTCATCCAAACTATAAATACTCATAAGCATATTACACTTATCAAATACTCTGTTCAAGTTTTTGCTTTAGTGGAATCCAAACTTCTTACATTTCCTTCCTTTCTTTGCCCATCTCTGTTTTATTTATATGGGTAGATAGATGTTCGTATGAGCAAGAAGCACAATCAACAAAAGAGCGTAATAAGATCAAATAGATGAATGCTAGTTTTATTATTCTTCGTCACCGTAATGTCAACATAGAGTTTGGGTCTTTGGGATATAAAAACCCATGACCCCAATTAGAACCCAGTCAGCATACACATCATTATTGACAAATTAACGTGATGTTGCCTTGCCACATGTTAGTTTTGAGGTTTTACTCGGTTTCTTTGTTTTGCATTGTCCTCGATGAAAATTTTTGGATGGATCAAGTCAAGAAACTTGGCACACTTTAGTCATAAAATTGCAAAACTGAACTAAAGATCAAGCTTATGAGAGCCAATTGCATACTAACATTGGTAAAATGTTTCTTTTAGGATCGAGTCTCACATTGGGCATTGTGAGACATCTAAATAAGGCCTGGAGGCTCTAACTTCCCTACAAGCTAGTTTTTTGGAAGAGGATCTTCTCTAAGCTTGTAACAATGATATTAAAGCTAAACCTCAAATCTTCACATGCTAATTGTCATCTTATCTTAATTGGAGGCTTCTATTTTTTAATACTACATTACTCATGCATTGCAAGTGGGAAGAAGAGAAAAAGTTGTAGAAGTTTTTGGAACGAGAGGCAATGAATTGCTGGAAAAGTCCCATGATTGGACTCCATGGTTTGATGCGTTTGTTTTTACTCCTTCAGAAAATATTTTCATATTCCTTTTTTTTTCCACCTTTAAATTTGATATTTTTGTTTGTTATTTCTTGCCCCTTCATGTTTCAGATGCAATTATATATTCACAGGTACAGCCATAGAGCATATCTGTCTATATCAATCAGAATCTATAATGTTTGTGCTCAGTAACTTCTGTTCATGGTGGCTTTGGTCAATCAAACTCTCATTGGAGGGGATGCAATATGTATGTTTAGTTTTGATTTTAAAGCTTTCAGATTTGGTTCTGAAACTTCCTAATACAGGAATGTTACATTATTTTTACAAAAAACAGTTCTTCCACCGTCATTTCTCACAAAATCAATTCTCCTAAACACACACAGGTGTTCTTTTCAGTGAGTTGGAAAAATTACCATGTTAATGAATTACAAACTTTCAGAGTTCATACAGAATGCTTTAGTTTATTTTTTAAATTGAATTTTGAATATTGGATTCTCCAATGACAAGTATATTTAAAAACAAATGTATGATTTTTATTATTTAGCATTAAGTTTTATAAAGAATTTCTTACCTATTATATTTTTATTGGAGAATCTAATGAAAAAATTTAATCTCAATGTTTATACAGAATACTGAAGGAGTTACAAGTGAAACAAAAGGAAGCTGGGAAAATTTGTGTGAACAACGAATAAAATGAAAGAAGAATGCATATTAATTAATGCGGGGTTCCATTTTATGAAGAGCATATAAGCTCAAATGAAGCTGAATTGGTGCATGTTAAATCCTAGCAAGGAGCAGGTAGCAGATATTCTCACAAATCCATTGAAGATAGATTATTTTCAAGGCTTCGTAATAATTAATGCCTGGAGTTTAAGGGTAGGCAATCTTGAATTAAACTAATTCCCTTCCACATTACCCGGGGTGCACAAATCTAAAGTCAGTTGCGAAATCAATTTTTCATGCTTACCCTTATCAGATCTGTCATTGGAATGCTTATATATATCCTTTCCTTCCCCTTCTGAATTGGTTCCATATTGACAAATAAATGAATTCTATTATTTTATAATGTTTAGATAATAAAAGATAAACTATTTTTTCCATACGCAAAAATTAATTAACTACTGATCATATACATGAAAATAGAAAAGTAATGATTAATCTTGTGGCAAAGAACAATGGGGAAGTTCATCGGGAAGAGGATTTTCCTGAGGTCAAAGTAGAGCATCAGGTAAATTTGTTGGTGGAGTCATATCTTATTTCTGGAGTTTCATACTCTCATTAATGGTTTTTGTTTCGTCTCCCTACCCAGTCATCTTCTTAACATGTAACTTTCCTGATTATGCTGACTTTTATTGGAGGCTATAACTATTAAATCACTGTAACTAGTTGATACTGCTTTTCTGCCTCTGGGAACAATATTGCCAGTGCTTCCCTGGATGGAACTTTCAGGCTGTAACTTTCCTGATATTCTTGATATCTTGGCCGTAGTCATTTGCCACTACTTAAGAAATGTATAAGCAGAGATTTATAAGAAGAGCACCATCCACATCAGGAAGAAACCAAAAAAAAAAAAAAAAGAAAAGCTTGATATACTTACATACATATTTGTTAAGCAGTAGGTTTTCTGTGTTTTCCTTTGTCTCTCCCTGAGTATTTGAGAGAATGGTCTGCGGCTTTTCTTAATGTTTATGAAATCTATTTGCACATGAAAACTTATCTTGCTTTGCTCTATACATCTTAATAAAGGATATGGACTTATGACTCATCAACTCCAGTGTCCAGAAATGCAACCATCTACCGTGGCACAGAAATCTTGTCTCTTGACTGGAAGTGTAAGTCAGACCGCTCGGTTTGTGAATTGGTTTCTCATGGTGTTACATGTTATTTTATTGTATTGCTTACATTATATTGTAAATTCATTTAATTAAGTTTTTTCCTCTTGATTAAAGCTTTTGATAGGCAGATCGTATGGGTGACCAAGGCATGGAATGTGGATGCAAAGAGAGTAGTTTGTGACCTCAATAATGACTGGAGCATTTCCAAGGTGTCACTTAACCTAATAATTGACTTCGCAGATTTTTGTGCTTCTTTTTTTAAGCCATTAGTTAAGTTATTTCATTGTATTGCTTGTATGATATTGTATTGTATCTACAGTAGCATTTGGGGGTATTGATTCGATTTTTAAATCTTGAAATCCTTGTGAAACTTTTAAACTAATTGAAGGTGGTTGTTGGATTCTCTGTTTTAACACTTTTGTCTTTCCCTGATTTTGTTATGTCACCTCGATTGGATTTGCAAGCCTTGGTGTTTCACCATACTTAGGGATCCTGCCTTTTCAAAGCTTTCAATGTTTATCCTTTCTCTTTTTCAATTTTTTTAAAAATATTTCACATTTTTACAATTAATCATGTGCATGATCTTGTCTACGTAGTGCTGGTTTTAAAACTTAGATAATCTGAGCTTTGCCTTCACTAACTATGTGGAACATGAAGACATGAAAAGCCATGTAATGAGCTTCTTGCTTTGGAGTTCATATTCATATTTGCAAGCTGTTGTTTGTTTTTTTAGGGTCATGTATAATTTTGTTATTCATCAAGACAGTTCTCCTTGGATAAGATCCCCCAACAATTACTTCTCCATGACTTCTTCAAGAATAATATGCCATAAACAGTCAAAAATTCAATAATAAATCCAAGTGCCATGCTCATGTAAAAGCCACAATCTAAAATTTGATTACCATCACCAACATTCTCGGCATTTTGGCTGTCACACCCCCCTCCAAAAAGAAGGGGTGACCAACATGGGAAATCTATACGGAATTTTTATCTACAGCTTGAGTTGCTATACTGTACTACTTCAATAATCTTTAGGAGTGTAATCCCGCCTCATTGGGTATATATATTTTCTTTTCTTTTGTACACTAGCTTTTTATAGAAATTTCGACAAAGTATCCCTTGAAAATAGGACATCCCAAATCTCTACAAACAGCCAGAATCCAACATAAACAGCGACGGAGAGCTTCGCTCTCCTTAAACAATCATCAAAACATCAAAGGATCAAAATAGGGAAGGGGGAAACAAAACTTATATCCATTGGTCCTACTTCTAAAATACTTTACAATATGAATATTATCTCATTACAACAAATAACAAAACCAAAAGAAAACATTAACCAAGCCCCCAGTTCCAATAAGGAGGCTCACCGCCACAATGCCTCGGAACCTAAGATGAGGGAGGTGGATCGGGTCCGGTGGCACAATCTAAAAATATTTAAAAGTTAAAGGAGTGAGTCAAAACTCAGTGAGCAAATAATGGATTTCCACAATTAAATCAAGGGTCATAAATAATAAATTAAAGGTGTATAAAATTGACCATCACACTTTACAATTTAGCAAATCCTCGACCTATCGTATGCAATGATACCTATTAGGACCTCGAGTCTCTCGATATGATTACTTAAGGAAGGTTTATCGCTAGGTCAAGTAGGGTAGCGGCTACACCTCATTGGCAGCTCCTTTTCCCGTTTCACTCGGGTGGCTATGCCTAACGGGTAGCTCCTTCTTTACCCTTCTAACTTCCATGTTATAATTTATATTTTCTGGGAGTGGCTACACCTCATTGGCAGCTCCTTTCCCCGTTTCACTTGGGTGGCTATGCCTAACAAGTAGCTCCTTCTCTACCCAGTTTCCTTCTTAACATATGACCTAAATCCATCAAGGACCATAGCTTACACCTATAGACAGATAAGATATTTGCTAATCCATAATTCTAAATTCATATATATATATGTATATATATATATATATACCATTAGTCAAATATTATTATTATTATTATTATTTTTTATTATTTATTTTTGTTAAGAAATTTGAATTATAAGGGACAACATTATTTTAAATGACAACTAATTAAATCATTGAATATAAATGCATAATTTCATAGATATGCAAAGGTTAACGATAAACACTTCGAAGTCCGTTATTTACTCACAGACGGTGCCCAATACTAGCATGCTACTTGTTTCTCCTTGAAAGGTTAGTTTCCTCCACTGCCAATACTCATAGAACTTCTTGATAACACACAAACTCACCAAATTATCACATAGGTTCACAATGATCACTCTTACATTCATATAATTCCATAATAGTTATCAAATCAACCTTTTTTTTTTTTTTTTTTTTCTGAACCATACTCACTCGCTACAATAACCTTTAACTTAAATCCTTCCATATAAATCCTATTTCATCCTTTAAGTTCATATATCATTCTAAGGGAGCAAGAATTAAGGATTTATGCATATCCCATACAGTTAGAAAGCCCCAAAAATAAAATCCCTTTTTTATTTGCTCTCCCTCAGCCAGCCAAGCCAAAGATGGAAGGGTCTCACCATCCTTCTCATTCCTTGGAGCAGGGATGGGCCGAAAATGGAGGGGAGTGACCGGAATCCATGAGATTAAGAGGGGACACGGCCACGAAATGGAGATGAGGCGTGTGAGAGACGAAAGGCGCTCACCTGGACCGACGGCACAGCGGGTTCTCCTCCTCGCGTCGCTGTGCTTGAATCAGCAGTGAGGAAGCTTGGGGGAAGCTAGGTGACGCCGACGATGGCCCTACGATGGAGGAGAAACGCTGACAACTCGGGGGAGGGAAGCTTCGCACACTCAAGGCAGAAGAGTGAACAGTAAGCAGAAGATAGAAGTAAATGGGAGGGATGAGGCTCAGGAAAGAGAAATGATACATATATGTAATAAAAATAAAATAAAACCCTCTCCCCTGTTGCTTTTATCCGGGTGTTACATTGGCCATCATATATTAGCTCATATGGACAACTTTTAAGATGGGGTGCTCTATATAATTCTAGATTACCCACAAAAGAAGTGGTGTTAAAGCTTTGAATTTGGGTACCAATTGGAGTTTTGCTTAAGAAGTTGTCATATGACAAGTCTAGCATACCAAGAAAATGTAATTTAGAAAAACTTTATGGGGTTGTTCCAAACAGGTTCCTTGATAGATCAAGAAAATTCAAGGACTTCAATTACCCAATAGTGGAAGAATATTTTCACTTAGTTTATTTCTTGAAATGTTTTGTGAAAACCGAACTAATCCAAATTGTTTAAGCTATTCTAGAGTTTAGACAAATCATTATTTGGGAGATTAAGGAGGGACATATTATTGTCTTTCTAAGTGCAAAGAAGGAATGATGAATTTTTGAACTTATTATTAAAGAGACTTGAGCTCATATCTATTTCTTATTGTGTATAAAAATTCTACAAGAAAATATGAACCATACCTTTGATTTGGTTATGAGAATAAATCTAAACCTTGCATGAAGCGTGGCAGGTTCCAAAATGAAAATGAGATGTGACATCTTGACATCTCTAACTAATGATATTTTTCCTTAGTTTGAAGCCACCTTGTAATAAGTCAAGTCTATTCTCCATGTTTGGGATGGTGGAGTCTAGTCATTGCTATTGTTTATGACAAGTGCATTTCTAGATAGATTCAAAATCTTAATTTAGAGAGATTGGTGGAATGATCTTTAGTGACCATGCCTTTTTAAGGAGTTCTCTACAATAGAAAGAAGTTCGATAATTATGACAGATTAATTCCTAATATTTTTAGACAAAATTCCAAAACCACATATATTTGTAATAATTTGATGGTTGCAAAGAAATGATGAATTATGTAGAAATTTCATCAAAATACACTGTACATACTAATTCACACATGATGCTTCTTACAATGCAAAACAAAAAAAGGAAACATGTAGTGGGGAAATCTGACGAAAGAGAATTTTAACTCTAGTGCATCTTTTAGTTGGCACAACTTTCTCTTCTTGAGACACCTCAGCTAATCCTGGTAAATCATTAGTGCTACTATTAGTATCAAACAGAACTAAAACTGCGACATCTTTTCAAATATTACATGCAAGAATCACTAATTAAGAAGTGCATAATAATTAAAGTGAATCAATATCATCAAACCTTGTCAAGCTAGTTGCTACTTGAGCAATAAAAGCTACTAAACTATAATTTCATTAGAAAAGGACACAAGACTATGAAAATCCTTCTTCAAAGTGGTGATTAATTAGTGCATAATAAATATAATCTTATATATATATATATATATAGAAAGCAAAATAATAATAGTCCTATGGCTATTTTTAATAGCACAAAATTTCACATATCTCTACAAATAATTGATTTGCTATATAATTCGTGATTAAAATAAGCATAAAAAAGTGTGTTAACTTTTGAATGAAACTATAACCAACACAAAAATCATCAAATTGCATGGTCAAATGACAATTTATATGTTTGTTTACTAGTATTTTTAACTAAGCACACTACAAGCTTGGTTCTTTTTATTCTAATTTTTTTTATTATAATTTGGATTAGTGGATTACCTTGAAGCCATTGAATCTCCTTTGCAACTTTGCTATATTTAATGCCATCAATACATAGATCCAATTGTATATCTCTCTCAAGAATTTGAAATAAGCATATCTCCAAGGCTTGTTCAAACATAATGAGCCACAAATACCCCAAAACCCAACGACAAATCCAATTGCCATGCTTATGTAAAAGCTTTTATCTGAAATATGATTGTCATCATTGTCATTCCCATCATATATTACCCCATTCAGACAAATTTTAGGAAGGGGTGCTCCACAGAGGTCTGGATTCCCTATAAAAAAAATAACATCAAAGCTTTGTATTTGGGTGCCCTTTGGAATTGGTCCTGATAACTTATTATATGCCAAGTCTAGCATACTGAGAAAACTTAATTCAGAAAGACTTGATGGGATTGTCCCTGACAAGAAGTTCCTTGATAAATCAAGAACTTCTAATGATTTCAATTGACCAATAGTGGAAGGAATATATCCACGCAACATGTTTCTTGAAATGTTTAAGGACTGCAAACCAATAAGATCCATAAGCTCACTTGGAATTTCTCCTTCAAACCTATTGCTTGAGAGGTCAATTATTCTTAACAATCCGAGGGTCCTTTTGTACTCTGAATTTTTTCTTTTCCATGTGACCATTATACTAGCATCATAAACCATACGTATAGAACCATTAAGCGCTATTGAAAACAAGAATTCAATAGTTGAATTCAGATGTGTTTGACTGGCCATGGCAGTAAGCTTGTTGACACATTTTGGTATGCTTCCTGATATATTGTTATGAGAAAGGTCTAATATTTGAAGTGAATCAAGTGAACAAATATTCATTGGTAGGGATCCATAGAATTGATTGAATTTTAAAATAAGGACAACCAACTTCTGAAGTTTGTCCCCAATCCATGCTGGTATAGCCCCAAATAATTTGTTATAACTCACATAAAAAATTGTCAACTCTTTGCAATTACCTAGAGATAGGGGAATCTCCCCACTTAGATTATTGTTCCTTAAAAATAAAACTTGAATATTAAAGAGAAAGCCCATCGATGTCGGAATCTTCATAGACATCTTGTTATTACTCAAATCCAAAATAGAAAGTGATTTGAAATTCTTCCAACAATCTGACAGTTCAGACAATTGATTATTTGAAAGATTGAGAAAGGACATGTCATAGGCTATTTCTGTGCAAAGGAACAAATTGGAATTTGTGAACTTATTATCATTTAGATGCAATGATGAGGTTGCAATTAAAAAGGACGGAATTTGGCCAATGAAGAGATTTGAGCTCAAATCTATTTCTGGTTGTAGAAAAAACTTTACTTCCAAATTTGGAATTTCACCTCTTATATGGTTACAAGAGAGATCTAAATATTTCAAATTAGTAGAAAGGCTCCAAAACCAATGGGGAATTGTATCAAAAATTTGAGAATCCGACATGCCCAACCTATAGTAATCCTTTTGTGTGCGAAGCCACATTGGAAAATAAGGACCCACCATGATAGAATTTAAATATAAACTCTCCAATTGGAATGGAGGAACCCAGTCAGCACTAATGTTTAGGAAAAGTGCATTGTAAGACAAATCCAAGGAGATTAGTTTGGATAGATTGGTGAAATGAGCTTCAGTGATTATACCTTTTAAGGAGTTTTTTGAAATGGATAACCACTCCAACTCAGACAAATGTCCAATGCTTGTAGGTAAAGTTTCGCTTATTTGATTGTGATCAAGTTCCAAAATCTTCAATGATTTTTGTTTACATTGAGCGAAAGTTGAAACAAAATCTTGAAGTTGTCCACTCAACTTATTGTAAGATAGATGCAATTCACTTAAATTACATATATCCAGCAAAGATTTGGACATCCAATCAAATATTGAGGACATGAGGTTATTGTAAGAGATATCAATGATAGTAAGAAAATGAGAAATGTTCATGGTGGAAAAAGACAAAGGAGCAACATTGTCAGAAAGATTGCAATGGCTTAACATTAATTCTTTTAGAAGAGGAAGATTGCTTGTCAATTCTAGCCAATTGTTTGCATTAATACTAAGGTCCACACTTTGGAGTTTAAGAGTAGTCAAAGATGAGGAAAGATAAGGCACCCACTCTAGATTGGATCTCAAAGAAGATCCATTAATGTTGGGGTAATAGCCAATGTAAAGATATTGCAAGCATGAAAGATTGCTAAGTTGATGTGGTATTACACCATAAAAATTGTTGTAACTGAGGTCCAAATGTTTTAACTGTGACAGGTTCATAAGCTGAGTAGGAAATTCACCATCAAGATTGTTTCCACCAAGATCAAGATATTGCAAATGGGTAAGATTCCCAAACTCATTAGGGAATTGTCCTTCAAACCAATAATTTGATAGGTTAAGGTATTTCAGGTGAATTAAAGAGCCTATGAATTTCAGAGAGTGCCAGCTCACATCAAAATCATTGCCACTAAGATCTAAATAATTCAAATGATGCAATTCAGCTAGTGATGGGCTTATCATACCTGCTAAATCCTTATCACAAAGATCAAGCTTAAGCACATGACCTGTTCGGTTATTACATGAAATAGCTTCCCATTTGCAGCATTCATATTGATTCTCTCCACTTCCCCATGAAGAAAGCAGTCCACTTTCATCTCGAAATCCTTGTTTTAGAGAAAGCAATGCTTCTCTTTCCTTCTCTATGCACAATAGTCCCATACTCATTGACATGTGCACTAGAAACACAAAAGAGAAAACAATGAATTTGAGAACCATATTGATTAAAAGGATGTGGAATAGAATTGGGGTAGGAATTGACGAAAGCAATTGACTATGATAAGAAGCTAAAGCAAAGCTAAGACAATGTTGTGATAGAAGCCATTAAGAATTTAGTAAAGGCATGCAACATATATATACTATCTAGATAACCAATACCTTTACGTAGTTACTTAATTCTTTTTTATATTAAAAAAAATCCTAACATCTATTAGTCTTCAATCAAATGATAATAGGGTGGGCAACATGAGAGTTAAATTTAGGGAGAAAATTTGATAGAGTTTTTATTAAATTTAATTGGTCAAACTTTAAATTTAATTTTTCCCCTATTAATTATTATCAATGAAATTTTTGTTAAAAGACTTATTAATGTTACTTACAAATCAAACTCAGCATCATCTCCACAATCAACTTATATAGGATGTGTGTGTGCATATATATATATATATATATATATATATATATATAAATGCACACGTGCACATAGACACACGGCTTATGAATTGATATATATATATTATTTTTCAAAAATTAAATTTTATATACGTATAAAAATGTGATAATTTAATATATGCTATATTTTCAATGATAAAATATTATTGGTTATTATTTAATTTTTATAAATAATAAGCTATTTTAACAATTATATATAACTTTACGGAATATATGCTTCTATTTGTATTTTTATATTAGTAAACTATAGTATGAAGAATGAAAAATTTAATTATTTTTGTATATTTTCACTTTACTAATGTATTTTTCTTTTCTTATTAAATATTTTTCAACTTGCCATTTGAATTTACATTATCTCTAACTTTCCAATCTCTTCTCACTTATAAATTTGATATATTGCCTTACTTATTATTATTTTAATCATTAAATCATGAATGGGTCTTATATATATATATTGTAGAGTAATTATAAATTTTTTTACAAGAAATATTATATATTATAATCTACAATCATGTCCTCCCAAGAGAAAACTTTTGCCCTGGCCCCTGATTGCATAATCAAATAATTTATTTTCTGAAAATTATATAAAAGAAATTAACATGTAGCAAATAATTCACAAATACAATAGAAGAAAGTTGAGTGTTGTTAATTCATAACGAATTTATAACACATTTAGGGGTTGTTTTTGATATATAAAATATTAGATCTTGAAATAAAAATTAAAAAAATGAATAAAAAATAACTCTTGTACCCATAATTTAAAAAAGTAATAAAGAATTTGATATTATTAATACTAATAAAAACATAATAAATAATGGAAAAAAAATCCTTCTTCTACCAAATAGACATTTATATTCCTAATCATTTACTGTTATATCTGTAAATTACGGCAAATTAACCTTCAAGAACTTCATAAAGCTTCAATCTCAAAATAACCCAAATATACCGTTTCTCTTATGACGAAAACCAGAAGTAAACAAGCGTAACCGCCAACTTATATTCCCATTTTATCCTCCTGCTGTAAGGTCACTACGAAGAAATTACATAAAGCCATTTTCCGCAACATGATGAGAGCCTCTATAACTGTGTGAGCAAATTGAGGGTTAACAGTTTTAAGGGGGTTAACTTAGTGATTAAAAATGTGTATTCTTTACTTTTACTATTTTGGTTCAAATCTTAGGTGGAGTCAGAACCTATATAAGAATTTTTTTCCAAAATGCATCAAGTCTATATTGGAAGAAACGTCTTTGAGATCACTAGTAGGAGAAACCAACATCGATTAACACATAAGCTAATCAGAAAATATTATTACCATACAACTGAAAGGAAAAAGAAAGGAGGGTCAAATGTTGCTCGATTAAATCTTGCATAGTAACTAAAATTGTATTGTAAAATGTTTCCACAAAGATGATGAATTAGACCACTGTCTGAAAATTTTCCAAAACTTGCCATATATAATTAAGAAAATCATAAAATTCATCCATCCGCCCTCTCGTTTTTTCTTGATGTAATTAAATACAATGTGATCGTTCTTGGACAAAGTGAAGACCACTAGGTCGTCACTGGCACATGCTTCAATACTGAAAGCCAAAATCAGCAACTTCGGCATCTCTGTTTTAAACTGGCAAGACATCTTCTACACGGAGAATCTTCCTATGGCGTTCCCACCTTTTCTCATTAGGGAGGATTATGACTTTTAATTTGATTTATATATATATTAACCTTATAAAAAAGTTGAATATAGATTGAACAGAATGAAAGGTCATATTCTCGTTATGAATGAAGAGAACCCCAACCTCATTTTCTCGGGTTGGTATCCCCTCCTCGGCATTTACTACACACATACTTTATTATTGAAGTTCCTTTGCCGGCAAACCTTCCATCATTTTTGCTAAGCACAGTAGTCAGAGTCAACGTACCCTTTTAATGAATAGGAAGTCGTCTAATTAAGGCCTCAGAGGGTACTCTTGGCTGTTTATTCTATAAAGCTGCTTACTTTCCTTGAATTATTTAAAAAGATATCAACGTATGACAATAAATATAATCTTATAAATATTAAAAAAGTGAAGACGGGTGAGATTTGAGCGTCTTTGGGTGCATGTGATACAATCAATGGAGGATTAAGATTTTATTCTATGAGTGAACTTCATGAAAAGAATAATGATTTTATGTTTTGAGAACATATGATTCTTTTTAATAATGGCTCAATTAATTATTATATGTATATAAAATAATTTTCTATTAAATAATTGCTTAAAATATTAACTTATTTAATAGTTAATACTTTTTTAAAAAATTAGTTTAATTTTAATTTAATTAATAAATATGATTATTGTAATAAATTTATTAAAATTAAAATGAGCAAACTATTATTTATATTTAATAATATTTAATAATTAATTATATTATAACAAGAGAATATGTATTGTTAGAAATATAAAATCATGATCCATATTATAAGGCTGAAATTTCGACATTCATTGTACCTGCAAAGCCACAAGCATTAAAAATTTTTTGGAATAAGAAAAGTACATTGCGTTTTATGAGAAACTTGAGTTTTTGTTAAAATTAAAAGAAACATTGTAATTAGGATTTGGGTCTGTATAAATATTCTTTTAAAAGTAAACTGATAAAAGTAATAATTGCGGCAGAGATGGGGAAAAAAAAAGAAGGTAAAATTGGTTGAACCAAATCGACTAAGTGAATGAAAAAGCATGCATGACAAGAAATATAGGGCATGTTTGAATTTTTTATTTTTAGAACAATTTTTTGTTTTTAAGAGCAAAAAATAAAAAATAAAAAAATTGTTTAATAATATATTTTTAATAAAATATTTGGTAAAACAAAAAAATAGAATTATATTTTTAGAAATAAAAAAATTAAAATATTTTTTTAGATATTTTGTAACTTTTGTTCTGTAAAATTAAAAGAAAAAAATAAAAAATAGTGATTTTTTAAAATAATAATTCAAACAGATTTTTTAATTTTTTTGTTTTCAAAATTTTTTCTAAAAAATATCTATTTTAAAAACATTAAAATCAGAACATAATCAAACAGGTTCATAGTTTTTGTAAATATTTAAAAAGCAAATGCGTGACTTGAGTATCCTTCGGATTTGGGTCTTTATGAATATTCTTTTTAAAAAGGTTTATAACTCGATTTTCATTATGACTTTCAAATTGTGTTTATGGGAGTATTTTTTTAATTGCATGCACCCAAGTATTTATTTTTTATGTCGACCATTTGTACCGACGCAATCAAATCACACCTTGACGTATTTTTCCCCTATATTTATAAGATTATATTTACTATCATACAATCTTTTTTCCTCCACTAAGGTGAACAAACCAAATTCCCATCTGCCATCACCACAATTATTAGTTGTAAGCATTGATTAAAATAAGTTCAAAGCAAAAATTCCATGTTCATTGACTTTTAAAATAAAAGGTGGTGTTATGTTTTATTTAAAATATTATTTTGGCTCAATAACTTTATTTATACGTTCAAATTAGTTTTTTAAATTTGAAACATGTGAAAATAATTTATTATTTTTATTTCATCTCATAAATGTCTTAAATTATTAAATCCCTCAACCTAGTATTTGTTAAAATAGCTTTAATTGTTTTGAGATAATGTTTCCAGTGACTATTCACTTTGTTATTTCTTCTCCATATTATCCTAAATTGGTTGAGGTCTCAATACGAAGTTTTTAAAAATTTGATAGAAATGATTCACAAGGTATTTGTTAGTAATAGTTTTCCAAAATTACTATAAATATATAAAATGACAATGTTAAGCCACACATTTTATATGCTTTGTATAAAGAATTTGTAATTGCCTGTCTGAAAGAACTTTTGACAAGTCTTTTGGAACTAATTGAAATTGTTCGTAACGCATGACGTAATATTTACAATATTATCATTTTTATAATTGTTGCTATTTAATCACTAATTTGAGCTCACACACATTTATTTGCTTAGATTCGTTAGTTCGCAATCTGTAGTTTAATATTTACTATTTTATAACGTAGCATAAGACCTATCTAATTAACAAACAAAATATATGTATTAGGGAATAAAGATATAACAAAATTAAGTTTTATTTTTTAATATATATTAATCCATTTGCATAAACAATATATATATATATATATATATATGTTTGATTTAAGAAAATGAGCAAAACGCTGCGTGCTTCATCTTTTTATTTTGTTTTCGTTGACTTCAATTTTGTTTTTTTCAAAACCACGTGTATGTACTTTTTATTAAAAGATTCTCTCCGCGTAATATTTAATTAAAAAAATTATATTTAAAAACTTAAATTTTATAAATTTATAATAAAAAATTTTAAAAATTAAAATCATTTTTAAATATCAAAGTTATTATTAAATTTTAAAAAACTTATTATTAAATTTAAAAATTATCATATATTTTAAAAAGTTCTAATTTAAATAACTTTAGTGATAATTTTTTAAAAATTTGATAGTAATTTTTTAAATCTAATAATAAATAATAATAATTTTAGTCATTAAAAATAATTTGATAGACTTTTAAATTTGTAATAGCCAAAGTCAATTGAAATTACACTGCAAGTGTAGCAGAAATTAAGGTTACTATGGAGAAATTACGTGAGACAAATTTTCAACAACATGATGAGAACCTCTACGTAAAATTGATGGGAAAAATTCTTCGTTACAGAATTTAACTAATTGTTTGCGTCTGATATGATGAAACCTTAAATTTGCATTGCATGCACCCAAGTATTTCTTTTCCGTGTCGGCCATTTCTACCGACACAATCAAATCACAACTTCACTTTTTTTTGTATTTATAAGATTATATTTACTATCATGCAAGTTTTTTCCTCCACTAAGGTGATTTAATCAAACCAAATTCATATTTTCCATGTCCACAATTATTAGTTTTAAGTTTTGATTAAAATAAGTTAAAAGCAAGAATTCCACGTCAATTAACTTCTAAAATAAAAGCCGGTGTTAAATTTTGTTTAAATTAATATTTTGAACCAATAACTTTATTTATATTTTAAAATTAGTCTCTTAAATTTGAAACATGTCAACATAGTCCCGCGTTGGCTATTGACTCTGTTGGTTAACCTATAGCTTCTTCTCTATAAATCACATATTATTTTTGGTCTTAATATAGGGTTTTCAGAAATTGATAGAATTGATCCATAAGGTATTTCTTAGTATAGTTTTCCAAAATTACTATAAATATATATGTTACGCCACACATTTTATATGCTTTGAATAAAGAAAGACCTTGTATATTAGGAAGAACTTTATTTTTCACTGCTACGCAATCTAGGGAAAATTTTATCATCCATGAGTTATAATTATTTGACATAAAGAAATGAAAGACAAATTAATCAAGAACAACATTTTTTTTTGACAAGAGTGGAAGAGATATTTAAAATTTATATTATTATTTTGCTCTGGTATACTTATGAAAATATGGTAACAATAATTGTATTTTATGTAAAACTGCAATAAAAATTAATAAATAAATATAAGTGACAATATAAAATTTGTATTACTCAGAGTATACTGTTAGGAAATATATATGGGGTTGCAATGGAGTCATAAATCAAAAAAGATTTGTTAGGAAATTATGCAACGGTGGAATAAGACAATCACAATAGAAGGCTTTAAAATGTGTGGTAAACATATTGTTATTAAAACAATATTTGGCCCTACTAGTTGCTATAGAGGTCAGAGAAATTTTCTTCTAATAGTTATCTAAAGCACCCTAGATAGTTTCATTGAGTAATAATGGAAATTTTCTCTTTAAAAAATGCTTGTTAAGCTTTTCAAAGAGTACGAGATGTAGAGATAATTTTTGTATCTTTGTATGCTCATAATCGAATTATTTATGATATTACCAGCGTGTCTTTTTACTAGATTTGGTTTGAATATTGAAATTCAATTTCCAATCATGTTATTGGTTGAGTGTATATTTAGGTTTTCTACTCATTCTAACAGTCGTTTGACTATTAGATAGTGAAACCCATACTACTCAACCTAACAAGCATAACAACTATCTAAACTTTTGAATTTTTCTAAATTTATTTGCCAACTAGTTGATTGCCTTCTTGGATCAATCAATTGGCATGTACAAGAATGCTCAATGATTCTCTTTTGTATTGGACTAATCGACTAGGAGTTGGTTCCTAGTCAACTAGGCCCAGCGCCTTATCTACTAGTATTTGCTAAAGATGATTCTCTTTGCTCTACAAAGACTAGTTGACTGGTGTTTACTAGAGATGATCCAATTGTCGCTACATGTCAACTAATTTTAGAACAAATCCTAGCAACCAAATAACCACTAGAAAATGCATGGCAAATGCCACTATCAATTAGTAGCATTTATTCCTACAATTAGATAATAACCATGGCTAGTTGAGTATCCATAGTTGCAACAATGGCAATTAGCCAACCACATTTAAAGCGGCAAAAAACGTAGCTAGTTTTTAATCGCTACATTTTTCTAAATTGTCTTTAACAATTCCCTACTATGTTCAAAAATCTAAATAATTTCTCTTTTTCTAGAATCATGCATGAGAAATGTATCTCTTGATTTGGACTTTCAATTAGTATAAATAATACAACATTTTGACAAATTATTAGAAGGATTTTTCTTTAAACCATAATTTTTAAATTAAAATTAGAACTATCACATACATAACTCTAAATGAATTTAACAAGACTTATAAAAATCTAGCATGTATTTGGTCATGTGCTATCCTTTAGATTTCATGTGCACTTCCAAAAATTTAATTTCAATTTATGTGAAGAGTGGCTCCACTCTTTGTTGTTCATGTGGGTGAAGGTTTCTTAAAACCTTGTAGGTTTACCTTAACTTTATTAAAAGTATAACACACCTTCTAAACCTTTGGTACACTATGTTTAAATTAATTAATAATTCCCTAGTGTTTCTCAGCCACTTAGCAACAACTTCTTGTTAGCTCATTAAATATATCAATTAGATTTAGTCTAAGAAGATGTTGGATTTTCATTATTAATGATTCCATGTTATGGGTTTCAATCCCATTCCTTCCAAATTTCTTTCATAATTTATTTTGTCCCTTTGAAAGCACATCTAACAAATTATTTCTTGGTCTTAGATGTTGAATTGTGATCATTCTATCACACATAAGTAACACATATTTCAAGCTATTATGTATAGATATTTGTTAAAATCCACAATACACTAGACATATTGCTATTCAAACGCCGTACAAGGAAATGATTAGCTTTGGTAATGGCCACAACTCTTTCCTTATTGTTCCATTAATTTTCTTTTCACCCATTGCTTTTACATATTACTACATATTCCAAGATGGAATGAGTTATACACGTCTTGTAGTTTGTAATTTATGAAATGGATTTAATTTAATGCAATTTAAAATGTACACACTACAAGATTTTAATGGCTTCAATGATATATGTGTGAGTCACCATAAGAAGTCTTTTATCTCTTCAAGGTTGAATTATTCAAATTTATGACTTTTTAATAACTTAAAGGATAAACCCTCATTATGCTTTGTTTTTTTTTTTTTAACTTCAAGTCAAAATAATACCTATCTCATAGCTTTTCTTGTTCCTGTCACACCTTAAGATTGAGGAAGTGGCTAGCATGGAGAAACCAAGACAAGCCACAACTAGAGAGAGAGAGTCTTTTAGTAACCTAACATATGACATTATTACATCCAAATTAATTGCATTATATTTATATATCTATATATACTCTTAGCTTTTGTAAAAATTTCGTTAGAGTATCTCCTAAAATTTGGACATTCCAAAATTTCCATTGACAACCAAAGTCTAGCAAAAATATCAAGAGAGAGCTCTACTTTCAACTACTAACTACCAAAATGACTAAAAGGAGAGAAGAGAGTTATGCTTGTGTCAAGTGGAGCTATAACTAGAATACTTTACAACAACAATTTGAATTTATGTAACAACCAAAATAGCTATGCCCTCACAATTCAAATGTGGGGCTCACTATTCTAACGCCTTTAGATTTAGGATAAGGGAAGTAGGTCAGATCTAATACCACTATCTAAAATATTAAAAATTAAGGAATGGGTTAAAAACTCAGTGAGCAAATTAACAAGTTATAATAATTGAAAATAGACAAGTGGGGATGAGTTCTACTAAGATCATTGTTATTATTACTACTGTTATAATTATTATTGTTACTAGTATCATTAATACCATTGTTGTTATTGTTGTTGTTATCATTAATACAAGAAAAATACAATAATTTCCCAAATTTTTTTATTAAAATGAATATTAAATTAAATAAAGTTTAATTAGGGAAGATAGCTAATTAATTGAGCCAATTTTTTTAAACAAGTATTTCTTATAATGATGATAATTAGTTATAAGTAAGGTAAAAAACTAAAGTAAATGCAGAAGTCAATTAAAATAAATAAATAACTAAGTTTATTCATAATCAAAAGCATACACATAAAGTAATCTTTAAAATGTTAAGTCTTTTAACATGGTAATGATATGAAAGAACTAATTCCACTTTTATTAGTGGTAGCTACATCTCATTGGTAACTTTTTACCTTATCACAAGTGGCTACATCCAATATGCAGCTCCTCTTCCACATGCCTCTAGTATATCATGATATGTATCCCTAGGAGTAGTTACATCTTGTTGATAGTTCCTTACCCAAGCCTAATGGGTAGCTTCTCAGTAGGCCTACACCTAATGGGCAACTCTTTTTCTGCCTAGGCCTCTCCTCACTTATCTAGACGCACTTAGGCCGTTATCTCCACTAACAACCACAAGGTTCCATCATAGATTCCCATCTTATTATAAGATTTAAGTAGCATGTAACAAAAATGGATTACATGTGGTTTGCTTGTAATAATTAAGTTAATATACTTTTATTGAAGTAACTACAATTTAGTGTTAAGTGGAAATAAGTAAGTAAGTAAATAAATAAATAGATAAATGATTAATTAATTATTTAAATGATCAATTTAAATAAGGTAAAATATATACAACAAGGAATACTAAATTTTAAAATAGGTAGATCAATCTAAAGGCTATGGCTATAATTAGTTAAATTTCAAAGGGAGGTATGATAATCCATATATCAACATAATATCATTTCTAATATGCTTGCATGATAATTTCTACATATTCATTCTTGTCCCCTTTATCGTCATTAACTTGTATCACTTTATTTTGTAGGATAACACATCATATATCATCAAGTAGTGCTTACCACAATTATGTTATATATAGTACTAAGCCATTGCTTCACCTATTTTATCATATTATCAAGCCAAGCATATAAAGAACATGCAATTAAGATCTTGTTCCACTAAGATTACGCACAAGTTGATTTAAACCAAAATTCAGAATATTGATACCATAAGCTTACAAGTAATGTAGAAACCTACAAAACATATTGTAATTTGTTTTCTACTTGCAGATGGTGCCAAACACTATAGTGGCACTTGTTCTTCTTCACAATACAAACTCCTTTCAATGTCAGCATTCACAAAGCTTCCTAACAACATCAATAATTTACCAAATTAACACCTATTTAGCTTAATAATAGCCAATTAACTAAAAGCCCTACTTTTCAACCTCATTCTTCATTCCTACAATTAACCATGTACTTAAATCTTCCTATCTAGCTGGCAATTAAAAAATTGAGCTCAAAGATTACCTCAAGGAGCAAAAAATTGAAGATTAACGCATAAGTAACATAATTCAAAGACTCTCATAAACAAACCCCATCCTTAGGGCTCATTTTTTCATCCAAATCAGAGGGATGAAGGGCTACAACATTTTCAAACCTTGTTAAAGATGGAATGAAATGAAAATGAGAGGGCAAAGGCAAGAATCGAAGAAGATAGCAACAAGAAGGGAAGAAAATATGAGTAAGGTGATGTAGAAGCTCATCGTGTTTTGATACAATGCACTAACAATTAATTCCACAAATACCCATGTAATGGACGATTGAAGGGAGGCTTTAGGGGAATAACTCAACACCAGTGGTGGCGTCATGATGGTAAAACAACAATGATAGTAGCCATGATGTGAGGAGGAAGATGCATGAAGATGAAAGGAAGGGGAGTTTGGGCTTCAACAAACTAGAGAAGAAGAAGGGAGAAAAGAAAAAAAAATGAAGAAATAAGGAAAAAAAGAAAAGGGGAAAAAATAAAGTGGGTGTTGATATTTATCTTACAAAGTTTAAAAATTGAAGAAATTTCCCTTAACATCTTATACTCTTAGTAGGTGACTTACATCAAGGTTTTAAGAATCAGAGGTACTATTAAACAAAGTATAAATATCAAAGTAGCTCCTTGAGATAATTTTTAAGCTTAAAAGAATCCTAAAATTCGCTAAACCTTATTTTCCACCTAAATAGTTTTTATAGTGCTTAATTTATTTATTTACTAATTTATATATATATATATTCATTTATTTAATTTTTTTGGGTTATTACATTCCTTCCCCTTTAAGAAATTTAGCCCCCAAATTTAAAACTTAACTTCTAACCTTAGGATTCAAACAACTAAGGTTATCTGGCATGCATTTCACTTTCTATCTCCCATGTGGCTTCCTCTTGTAAATGGTTGCATCAATTCACCTTAACCATTGTTACTTCTTTTGAATGAAGCTTCTTTGCTTACCTATCTATGATTGCAACTAGCTTTTACTCATAAGTCAACCCCTTGTCTAACACAATCTCTTGAGATTTAATTACATAAGAAGGGTTAGGCAAGTATTTTCTCAACATGGACACATGGAAGTTTAGATGTACTCCTGCTAGCTTTGGTGGCAAAGCCAAATGATAAGTAAAACCTTATCCAAGACCTCATATGGACCAATATATCTTAGGTTTAACTTACCTTTCTTTTCAAAACTCATTACTCCTTTCATGGGTAACATTATGAAGAATACAAGATCACCCACTAGGAATTCCAGGCCTTGACATCTATTTACTTTGAGCCACCAATAACACTTTTTCTAGTGTGTCTTGCACTAAGTCTAGACCAAACAATTTGGCTTCACTGACTTCAAACCATCCAATCAAAGACTTATACCACCTTTTGTATGGTGCCTCAAATGATGCTATTTGAATGTTAGTTGGATAGCTATTATTATATGCAGATTTCACCAAAGGTAAGTGATTCTCCTAGCTACCACCAAAGCCAAGGCCACACGCCTTCAACATATCTTTTAAAATTCATATCATTCTCTCAAACTACCCATCTGTTTGAGCATGAAAAGTGGTATTAAGATCTACTCATGTACTCAAGGCCTCTTAGAAAGCCTTCTAGAAATGAGAAGTAAATTGCAAACCCTTATTGAAAGTTATGGATTATAATATTCTATATTTTGGTAACTAAAATGGTCCTTAAAGAGTGGAATAAATTATCTAAATAGGGTCACAAGCTTAGAAAAGGTAGCATAAGTTAAGAGGAACCGAAATTAGAACCATTTAGTTAATGAAAGAAGATCCTAAAGTAAATGAATTGAGACAAATTAAGAGCAGAATGTTAATTCAAGTATTTAAAAATGAGGTTAAGAAACCAAGAATGGCTCGAAATTGAAGCCAAAACTGCTAAACAGAATGAATCAAAATGGTAGTGGCAAAATTATAATTTTGAATAAAATTTTAAAAACCTAAAGAAGGAAGTTTTAAATAGTAAAATTGAGTTCACTAGGATTTCTAGAAGCCCTAGAAACCATAGGAACTTTTAGAATGGTTCTAGTGTGCGATTTAAATTGTTAGTTGACTTGAATTTTGACTAAACTATTTGAGATTATTTTGATTTCCATAAATTTGAAATTTAATATTTTTAATAGATTAGAGAACCTAAATTTTATCATAGAAAAGATGAAAAGATGATTCTAAAAAAGAATTTTAAATAAGCCTAAATAAAAGAATTAAATTTGTAGGACATAACAAAAATTTTGGTAATTGTTTTAAAACACTCTTTTTCCTTTCATATATGTTTAGCCACGCCATCCTAGCCCCATAACCAACCTAGAACATCTCTGAACCAGCTATCAAAGTAGCATAAAGAGAAAGGAGAAGAAAGGCCAAGAAACATAAGAAAACATCCACTTTTTCACTTTATATTAGTTAGAAATCCTCTTCTCTTGGAGCTCTTTCTTTTTGTTGTTTTAGTTTCTTGAAAAGAGCACTTTGGTAACTAAACTCTTGAATAAAGATGAGACTTTGAAGTAACCAAATCCACCATTAAAATCTCCATTTTTCAAGGATTGAAATAAGTTATGATGCCATGCATAAAACTTGCTTCTCGTTGCCTTTCCATAGCCTCCCACGTTCAGCCAAGGTGAAAAGCATTTAAAGGAGATGCATTTTTGATAAAAACTTGATAAGAATAGAGTTTTGAAACATGGAGATTGAGATTTTGCAAATGAAATCAATAAAAAAGCTTTAGAATGCAAGATGGAGTTGTTAGGGTTTTGATTGCACCTTGAAAGTTTTGGAGTCCTAGAAAGCTACTTTAACACTCTTGTTGAATGGTTTTGAATCCTAGAAATTTGGAAGTAAATTGCTTATAATAAACTAGAGGATTTAAATTTTATATGGAAAAGATGGTTCTAAAAAAAATTTAAAATGAACCTAAACTGAGAAATTTAAGTTGAGAGACGTAATGAGAATTTTTGAAATTGTTTTAAATGACCCTCATTCCTTTTTATATAGGCCATGCCATCTAGTTGCCCTTCAAACTAACCTAAACCAAACTAGCATCAGCCTTCCAAGTCACACCAAGAGAAAGGAAGAAGATGAGGAAAATGTGCACTTTTTCATAGTATATCAATTATAAATCTTCTTCTCCTCTCTAATCCTTCTTTATTGAGGGTTTTAGCTTCTTGGAAGAAGCATTTTTCATGGTTGAGCTTTTGGGGAAGGGAGAAGATTTGAAGAAATTAATTTCACTATAAGAATCTCCATTGAGTAAGGAAGCAAATAAGGTATAAATCATGATGGAACACTTGCTTCTTCTTATCTTATCTTTTCTTCTTATGTTTAGCTAGCCTTTGGAAGTATTAGAGGGAGCTTAATTTAAATAAAAAATTAATAGTAATAATGGTTTTGAAGCATGGAGAGTTAGATAATGCAAAGATAATTAAATTATAAGCCACAGAATGCAACTTAGGGCATTTAGGGTTTCCATTGCACTTTGAGAGCTTTAGAACTTTGAGAGGATATTTTAAGCTATATAAGATCATAATTAAATTATAGATAGGCTGAGGATCTTCCATATGTGCCAAAATCCCAAAAGAAATGAACAGAACTCCTATGGTTACTTCCTATGTCATGGTCTCGACCAAAAGAGGTTTAGGCTACCTAAGAAGTGTTTTGATGGGTTCTAATGATTTAAGAGACTTAGATGAGAGACATAAACTAATAGAATCATTGGATCAAATTTAGCAGCCTTAAATTGAAATTTGAAATTTTAAGGTTCAAATTAGCCTAAAGAAGCAAGTTGGTCTTAGGCTTATGTAATTAAGTTTATGATGATCCAAATGAGTTTCATTAGCATTATATGACTCATAGCAAGTGAGAGTTTGAAGCCTAGAAAAGGAATTCTAAGGGTTACCTCTTAAGGAACCTAAAAATAACCTAAAGTAATAAGTTAAGTCCTGGTATCATTAGATGATCGTAATGCGAGTTGATGTGGATTCTAATAAGTTCCTTTATATTGCAAATTGCCATGTATAGGCCAAGCTAGCCCAAAGTCACCTATTTGTGAGTGTCAAGCTAAGAAGAGCTAAGAAAAAGTGAACCAAGAAGTGAGTTAGTGGTAGCTCCAAGTCTTCAAAGTCATAAGGTAGCATTATCTCCTTATCTTGCATGCTTTTGAATGTTAACATGAGTTAAAATGTTTGTATGTATAGTTTCTTAATATTTTCTTGAGCTATGCTTTGATATGCTTTTCATTATGGGTTTTATGCATGACTTAATATGCTTTTCAACTCCTAACTCCCTATGGCATGGAATTGAGCACACTAGTTCTCCCTTGATTTTGGGTTGAGTTAAGCTTAGCTAGAATGTTATAATGCCATAGCTTGATGATAAATGAATTTTATGCTAGAAGTTGCATTTGAGTTTCATGATGCACATAAATGCTTTGCTCCAATGCATTGCATTTTCTCATTGCATTATGCATTGATTTAGTTAAGATTTGCTATTGAAATTCTCCTCAGAATCTCACCCATGTATTCCCGCTAACCATTTCAGGCTCTTTAAGTAGAGAGAAGGAGATGGAAAAGAACTAGACTTTAGGAAATCATGTAATAAGGCTTTTGTGATGTAGTTACTTGTACAAAGTGTACTTAACCTTATGTACGTATGATGAATATCTATGTATACAATGATGTTTGTAATGGAAATATATATATGAGCTAGAGTACATCAATATATGTCATTTTGAGGTAAAGATTGGCCATTTATATAAGAATGTACATATGAGATGCATAGTGGATTATATGCATAATTCGGTGTTGAGAGGTCATATTTTTATGCAAGTTTCATTTTATATGTTAGACTATATGGAATGAATGCTTAGGATGATTGAAATTTGCTCAAAGTAGGAGAGTGCAATTTGAAAACCAATGGGATGCCTTTAGAACTAAAATTTGGTCTAAATAAGTCCTAAATTGCATCTCTAGCCTTGAAAGTCCAAATGACCTAATTTAGGCTGATATTTGATATGAAATTAAAGAATTTATAAATCTTTTTAAGAAATCAAGAATGAGAATTTTTGGATTCTACAAAATATTTTATGAATTTTCAAAGTTACTTAAATTATGCAGATTTGGTACTATAATTGGTCATCTGTAGCAAATTCTATTTTTTGGGTTTTTGAGGGGATAAACGAATCCATTTGCATTTGAAAATTTTACACTATAAAGTTCATATCCTAAGCTTTCCTTGGGCGAATCAAAGTTACATAGCCCAAGTTATGAATTTTTTAAGTTTGTTGCATAATATGACAATTATGACCAATTTGGGCTTTGAGTCTCTCTTGGGCAATTTAAGTGTATCTTATGATTAAGTGGATTAAAACAAACTTGTCCAGGATGATTATGAGTAAAGAGGAAAAGATGTCACACCATAATTTATTAGGCTCCATATTCCTATATTCAAGGTGACTTTCATGTGCAAACAAGGAAAAACCAAGAAAAAGGAATAAAATAATGCAATTTCCTTGTGTAACGTCAGAGTTTAAGAATTAAATTTATATCTTGTGAACCCTATGAGTTCACTCACAACATTATTTAGTCATATTACATCCATATAAATCATAAACATCACAAAACAATTCATAAACCACGGGCTAGAGACCAAAAACTAGAAAAATCCATGTTTTAGCCATGGGTCCATAATTTAATTTTCTGCTAGTAACTTTGGAAAATCATAACTAATTCTATAAAAATTCAATATGGACAAACTATACCAATTTGGAAAGCTACAGATGTCAAATATAGGAGAAAAATAATTCAAACTAGTTTAGATGCATTTAGGGCTTGAAAATTGATAGAATAGTAGCCAAGGTCGGTCTACGCTACTATCACTGATCTGAAACTTCAAAAATTCATATCTCCTTCTACAGATATCCAATTGAGGTGCTTTCAGTTAGTCTAATTTATGCCTATAAAATTTTATAGCCATTGAACATCATTTGAGCCATGAATGACAGAGGCAAAATTTCAAACCATATGAACAGTGCCACTGTCAAATTGTGAAATTTAAGCAAACTTTGGAAATTCACCAAAAGTTATATAGAAATCTAAATAATACGAATTTTAGCTTTCCAAAAATCTCTAAATAAGACCTATATGCATGCCAAATTTCAGGTCAAGAAAAGCTCATTTGGATAGATTTTACCATAGCTTACAGTTATGGTCACTTTAGTGTCATCTAAGGGTTCAACTTGGTCCAAATGGACTTCTTTGTGTTCTAACACCTCTTGGACAAATTTGAAAGCATAATTACATCATATATGAACTACCTAAGTGGTCCCACCCTTCATGTATCTCAATTTGGCCATTCCACATGCAAGAATACACTAGCATTTACAAGTCATCAAAGGTCTAAATCTTACATTTACTTTGATTTGGTATCAAATATGGTTCCTACATCATCCATATATGCTTTTACATTTGCTCAAATGGTTACAACTCAAAAAAGATATATACATAAGTACTTTGACATTCTTATACATCAAAATTGTAACACCCCGAAATTAATTAAGGATAATTAATAGAGGATAATTGGGCAAGTTGGTTAATAGGTATTCTAAAGAGATAAATTATTAATATGGGTTTGAGAATTTATTTGGGATAGAAACTTCACCTAGGCCCCAAATTAATGAATCATGATGAGAGGCTAATGGAGGCCCAATTACCCTTGTGCAGACCCAAGCCCTTGAGCCCTTCAAATTAGGCCCAAAACCCATTAAACTTCAGCAACCCAATGTATAAAAAAAACTGGCCCAATGAAATTCTACAGCCCAACCATTGAAAACTGGCCCAATAAGCAAAATCTGAAACCCAATTGGATTTGGACTTGGAGCAACCCATGACCCAGCCCCTTGACCCAACTTAAACCCACCTAAAACCCTAATGCTTCATCCACACTCTCTCATTTACTGAAACACAAAGAAAATTCGGAGGTTGAGAAGGAGGCTAGGGTTAGGGGCAAAAATTCTGCATTTTGACACACTTAGAGCAAGATTTAGCCAAGATAATAGTTATACAACTTAATCCCCTCATCTTTCTCTTTAATTTGGTCCAATTAGTTTTTCATTTGGAGAATTTTCATCATACCCAAAATCTGAAATGTGGGTGTTTGGGGATTTTCTTGGTGAAATTCGTAGGTTGAGGTTGGGGCTGGTATTAGATGAGTTTAAACTCCCCATTTTGATGCTTTCTTTGTTGGTTTGAGACCCCCATAGCTTATTTATATTATGGGCATTAATTTTGTACGAATTTCCTTAGGATTTTGGGTGGAATATTGAGATTTCTAGAAGAGGACACTTAAATCCGAATTTGATATTTGTGGTAGCTAGGTAAGTATTCTTTAGGTAGCTAATAGCATTTAAATTCCTTGGGTACTTGTTGTAGCTGTTAATGATGGATTAGAGTAGTAATTATTTGATGCTATGATTATAGGGAGACTCTGTACCATTGGTGGCTATTGCAAATTTGTCTACAAGTGAGGTAACTGGGGTTTACATTAATTCCATGCATGTATTTGTTTTAATTTCATACTTGCTGTATATGAACGATTTGAAATTTGCTGAATGAATTGGTTGGCTATCTATTGTATGATGATTGGATCTTGTGAGTCCATGGTAGAGCTGTGGTGCGGCTGCCACCCGTGCATGTGCTATGATCGGGCACTGGGTTATATCAAACCCCAAATGCACTGAGCCCTGGTTGTGCTCAATGGGGAGTGGGCGCCGTGAACGGGCCTCTCCCGGTATTAATGGCCTTTAACATGTGATAATGTGATTGCTACTATGGGATAGTGATCATGATAGCCTAATTGCTTCATTCATTGATATGATTGATATGATTGATATAATTCACATGTTGATGTTTGTTTCATGCATTTATGGTAATTAAACTGGATTATATGATAGAATTGCCTTAGTTGCTGAGATTTATATCTCACCCCGTGTTATAGGATTACAATTTCAGGTGAAGGTTCTTCGGGTAAGGATAAGGGTAAGCAAGTGGATGAACATCCATGAGTTGAGGCTCGGTGTGGGGAGGCTACACTTGGTCTAAGTAGAATAAGGTAGATGCTAATTTTGTTAAGTCTTGTATAGCATCATCATGTATCTATATTGCCAAGTGTAGGAGTCTGTATTTTGATAATGTCATATGTATTTATGAAGGAGTAGGCTTTACTTTAAATTGGCATTTGGTGTATAGATTATAATATCTGTAATGAACCTTATTGAACTTATGATATGGCTTACCAATTGGAAATGTAATCTTGAGATATTGATATGAATTGCTGATGTATGGAACCTCTAATGAAAAAAGGTATCAAATGTTAAATGCCAATGGTGCATGAATTTTTGCGGCTGTTATCCCATGAACTTGCTGATATAGGGTAGTTGGAGGAGTGGAAATTTACATTTTGAGAATTGAGTTGGTAATGGTAGAATAGCTGGATGAATGAGATTCATAACTACCCTTAGAGTTGCATAAATTAAGGTAGAATGACTCTAGGGTGTTAATGAAGGGAGAGTGGAGAGTAAGAGGCAAGAATTTCAGAGTTATAGGATCAGAAGAGGTTTAGCCGCGGCTAAGATATAGTTAGCCGCGGCCAATAGAGGCGAAGTTGCCCAAGGAGAGTTCTAGAGAGGAATTTGCCGCGGCAAAATGTTAATTGGCCATGGCGAAATTTGAGAGGTCAAACTGGGAGTCATCCAGAGGGAAATTCGCCGCAGCAAATTATGGAATTGGCCGCGGTGAACTTTTAGGAAAATGTCCCTGGCATTCCAGAGAGGGATTGGCCGCGGCGGGAGGTGGAATTGGCCGCGGCCAATATCGAGAGGAGAGCGAGGAAGTTCCAGGAGGCTTCTTCGCCGCGGCGCCATGTAGGTTGGTTGCGGCGAAGGTCCAACTCACCGCGGCTATTGCCGTGGCGAAACTAGTGACGAAGAGAGGAGTAAAAATAGAAAGGAATTGGCCGTGACGAATAGTAATTTGGCCACGGCTAACATGCTAAAATACTTATATTACCTAGAAAACCCTGGTTTTCCATATGTTAATCATAAAGGATGATCTAGAGTCATTAGGATGAGTCACGCTTGGTGAGTAATAGAACCCAAGGCCTATAAAATGGATGTTTAATTCCCTTATGAATATGAGAGTATATGATCATATGAATGATGACTCTAATCACATTAAGGTTTAAATTTGTCCACATTTTCATGACCTATAATGATTAATCGCGTGTTTAACCTTAATAATGTTGATAAGAAATTAGGGTCGTCACAAAAATTATACATAATCATGCAAAAGTATCAAGAGATGGCCATTTATGCTTCATGGCCTCCATCCTTTGTCTCTTGAGCTCTACCTAGACAATACAAGATGGGAGAGGGAAGGGGGTGAGATTCATGGAATCTTAATAGCTCATATGCCCATTCAAGTACACATTCAATGCATGCAACATGTCAAAGGGTGCAAGTATGCTGTCTAAAACAACCATAAAGCATTCAAATCACATTTCCATGCCACAAAGTCATAACCAAGGTCAAGAATAAGTTCTAGAGACTTTTAGTTTAGCCTCACCCCATTTTTAGGATTGTTGGATTAGCCTCACCCTTGGCCTAGGGACTTTTGACTTGGCCTTACCCATCCATGAGACTTTTAGTTTTGTCTCACTCATGCCTAGAGACTTTTGGCATCTCCTCATTCATATCAAAGACCTTTTGGCACCACCTCACCCTTATAAGCAATTTTACAATCAATTCACATTCAAGGAAGCATATTGGTACCAATATAACATCATAACATTAAGTGGCATATTTCAAGATGCAAAGGCACACACAAACACACAATGACACGTACACACCCAAGAATGTAAATAAGAATAGGGTGGAGAGCTACCTTGATGGAAATTCAAGCTTTACTTTGATTATTCCTTCTCTTTCTTGGTTCAACTACCACAACTAGATGGGGCTTGCCTTTCTTGGCCTAAATGCAATGAACAACACTTAATTATACTCTTGAAACATGTCAAAGCATTAACTTTACTTTTAAGAACACATTTGGTTCCATTGGTCTCATATTGGTTCCATTAATGGCCTAATAAAGAAACTACCAAAATTCAAGCTTTTAGCTCCATTTTCTTCCCATATCTAGGCCTCTTGACTTCATTTAAGGTCCTTGGAGCCATCACACACACACACTTTCAAAAGCCTAAATATATGTTGCTTCATAAGATTACATTATGGAAGCCATTGCCTCATCTCTTAATCTATGGCTTTTAAATTTTTCCTAAGGGTTCCTCCCACCTTCTTCCATCATATGAAGTCTTAAACCAAACCTAGAAATAAATTAAAACATTCCCTAGCCTATTCTTCCAAGCTTGGTTGAGATTTTGGGGGAGGAAAGAGCCTATGGGATTTTTGATTTTTCCTTGATGGGAGAGACATTTGGGAGGCTTCCTAGAGGTCTTAGGAGCTCAAATAATTACTCACACATGCAAGGAAATTCATATATCAAATCATTTTTTACATTACATTAAAGAGCTTTACACTTTCACAACTTAAAATTCATTAGTTTCTTTTGTAATTTCTTGGCATATTCCAACTCCGCATAGTCTAAAACCCAACTTTCTCTCTTGTTCTTGGACAAAAATTTATCCCCTTCCCTGGTTTTATTCTTGGCTGAAATATAGAAGAGAAAACAAGAAGAAGAAGAAGCAACCAAAGACAAGGAATTTCCTTAGATTCAAGCCTCCTTTAAGAGTATTTCTCTTTGCCTTAGCTTCCTCTTTGAATTTTTAACTTTTCCCCTCTAGTTCAAGGCCAAAATAGAATCATTTCACTCATCAAAACCATGGAAAAATGAAGCAAAGAGAGGAGAATGAATTTGCAAGGAGAAAGACCATAAATTCTTAAATTTTCTTACCCCATTTCCCTAATTTTCTCCTTTCTTCTTGGCTTCTCTTGGTGTGTCTCTCTCTCCAGCCTTCTTCTTTATTTTTTGATGAAGGAAATTCGGTTAGATGAAGCTAGAAAATGGGACATGTTTTATGTAGAATTTTCAAGAAGAATTTGTTGAAAGAAATGACATTTACATCCTGTGTATGTGGCATTTTCGTTTTAACTTTATTTTAGCTCTTTTTTGAGAACTGCCTTCTTTATCATAAAATTTAGGTTATAAAATGCCTTTGGAATCATTCAATTTAGAGCTAAAATCTTCCCGAATGAAGCGATCAAAGTTTAGGTCAGTCGTCATTCAAAAACATACATCAGAAGGGTTTTAATTGTCTTGAAACTTCCCACAGTTTTTAGGGCCTTTGAGAATCCTAGAAAGCTCAAATTTTTCATTTAGAAAACCCTCTTGTGAGTTTTCCAAAAAGTACCCATATTTATGAAAATGCCACTAGACTTTTGGTAAATTTTTTGAATTACTCCAGTCCCGATTTTTGGGTAACTCAAGACTCAAATATTTATTTTTCATTATTTAAAATTTTATCCAAATTTTATTTGGCCTTAAATCACTTGTCTCATGGGACTTGCTTCTATACGACTCAATTCTGACATTTTACGAAAAATTATTTGTTACATTTTTCACCCCTTTAAAATAAATTTCGTCTTCGAAATTTAAATATGTACCTCAAGGAAATACCTTTGGGTATTTTTGCCTCTTCTCTTCCTCGAGCTCCCAGGTTGCCTCCTCAGATGTCAGAACCTTCTATATCACTTTTATCAAAGGAATGTTCTTATTTCTCTACTGTCTCAGCTTGGCATTCGCAATTTTCTCCAGCTTCACTACATAGGAAAGATTTTCCTGTAATTGAATATGCTTGTACTCTATGACATGTGAGGGGTCTAGTAAGTACTCTTTCAATCGAGAGACATGGAAAACGTTGTGGACTTGGGCTAGGTTAGGAGGTAGGGCTATTCGGTAGGTCATAGGTCTAATTTTCTCAAGGATTCCAAATGGACTAATATACCTAGGACTGAGCTTCTTTACCCTCATAAACTGACCTACCCCAGTCACTAGAGACACTTAGATGAACACATGGTCTCTTATCTCAAACTCTAACAGCCTCCTTCTTTTGTTAGCATAACTTTTCTATCTATTTTGGGCCGTAAGAAGCTTCTTTCTAATTAATTCTATCTACTAGGTGGTCTGGTCCACTATCTTAGGTTCTATCAAACTCCTCTCACCTAGATTAACCCGACACAGAAGGGATCTACATTTTCTCCTATATAGAGCCTCATAAGGGGCCATCTGGATACTGAAATAGTAACTGTTATTAAATACAAACTCTTCTAATGGCAGATATGCATCCTAATTACCTTTTATTTCTAACACACATGCTTTCAACATGTCTTCCATGGTCTGGATGGTCTTTTCAGTCTAACCATCTATCTGGGGGTGATAAGCGGTATTGAACCATAACCTGGTCCTTAAGGCATGTTATAATGACCTCAAAAAGTTTGATGTGAACTTGAGGTCTTTATCAGATACTATGATACTAGGTACTCCATGAAGTTACACTATCTTTCTATTATATAATTAAGCTAATCTAACTAGTGTGTGAGTAGCCCTAATCACTAAAAAATATGTATACTTCGTCAATCTATCCACAATTACTGAGATAGTATCGTGTCTAGAGGATTTCTAGGTAACCCTACAATGAAATCTATAACTATGCTACCTCACTTCCACTCAGGGATATCTAAGGGTTGCAACAACCTAGCAGGTCTTTGATGCCCTACCTTCATCCTCTGACACACTAAGTATCTCGCCATATATTCTATCACCTCACTTTTCATTTCTGGCCATCAGAAATTTTTTTTTTAGATCTTGATACATCTTGGTGGCACTAGGGTGGATAGTGTATTTATTCTTATATGCCTCCTTTAAGATTCTCTCTCTCAACTTATTACTACTAGGCACATAAATTCTATCTCGTACATAATCATTACATCCTCAGATATCCTGAAGTCTGAGGTCCTACCTTAGGAAATCTCATTCCTGATTTGTCTAAAAAATTCATCCTCTCTCTAGGCACCTAAGATCTGGGTTCTCAACTTATTTTCAATTCGGGTTTCACTTAAATATAATCTACCTCATACTACTTTGTAGAAGAGGTTCAACTTCCTAAACTTTTCTAGGAGTTCTCGCTCCTTAATCATCATATAGGCTGCATGGATGGATTTCCTACTCAGGGCGTTAGCCACCACATTGGCTTTACCTAGATGATACTTTAACGTATAATCATAATCTTTTAGAAATTCCATCTATCTTCTCTATCTCATGTTGAGTTCCTTTTGATCAAATAGGTATTTTAGACTCTTGTGGTTACTATAGATTTTTATGGTTGCACTATATAAATAATGCTTTCATATTTTAAGAGTGAACACTACGACGGCTAATTCTAGGTCATGTGTGGGATAATTCTCCTCATGAGGCCTTAACTGCTTAGAGGCATATGCCACTACTCTACCCTACTGCATCAACACATAACCCGACCCTTTTCTCGTGGCATCACTATAAACCACAAATGGTTTATTAGGGTCAGGGATAATCAGTACAGAGGTAGTGGTCAAAAGGAGTTTCAACTATTAGAAACTCCTCTCATATCTATCATCCCAAATGAAAGGTGTATCTTTCTTAGTCAGCCTCGTGAGTGGCAAAGCTATTTGAGAAAATCCCTAGATGAATCGTCTATAATATCTTATCAAACCTAGAAAACTCCTAATCTCGGTGATAGTCCTAGGTCTATCCCATTGTAACATGGCTTTCACTTTATGGGGATCTACTGTGACCCTTTCTTGTGATATCACGTGACCTAAGAATTTCACCTCCGTTAGCCAAAACTCACATTTACTAAGTTTAACATACAACCTCTTATTTCTTAGGGTCTCTATGACTAATATCATATACCTCTTATGCTTCTTAAAGGATTTGAAGTATACTAAAATATCATTAATAAAGACCACCATAAACTTATCTCGATACAGTCTAAATACCTTGTTTATATAATCATGAACACAGTAGCCACATTCATAAGCCCGAATGACATCATAAGGAACTTATAATAACTATATCTAGTTCTGAAGGTCGCCTTTAGGATGTCTTCAACTCTCACTCTTAATTGGTGGTACCCAGATCTAAGGTCTATCTTAGAAAATATAGATGCTCCCACTAACTGGTCTAATCAATCATCTATTCTAGGGAGAGGATATTTATTCTTGATAGTTTATTCAGTTCTCTATAATCTATACATAATCTTAAACGACCATATTTCTTTTTCACAAATAATACCGAAGCTCCCCAGGGTCAAACACTAGGGCAAATGAACCCCTTCTCTAACAACTCTTCTATATACTTTTTTAACTAAGCAAGCTCGGTGGGAGCCATCCTATAAGGAATCTCGGACACCAGTTTAGCCCTAGGTACTAAGTCTATAGGGAACTTTATCTCTCTCTCAGTGGATAAATCACTAAAATCAAAACTCTTAAGGAAAACCTTTAGGAATTCCCCAACTATTGGGATCTCCTCTATCCCTTCTTTGACCTTAGTTGAAATAGAGAAAAAGACTAGAGACTTTTGACATCTGTGTTCTAAGTATCTCTTAGCCTAAGTAGTAGTCATAAAGGATAACTCATCCCTTACCCTAGGTATGGTCCCATAAGTCGGTATAGATATGGTTCGGTGCTTACAATCAAGAATAACATTATTGGTAATTATCCAGTTCATACCGACAATCAAATCAATATCATGGAAAGGCATATAAATCAAGTTAATTGTGGTATGGCAATGGTTAAATTGAATAGTGACATTCAAGCAAGTATTGTAATACCACAATGTATTAATCTCATCTAATCTTCACTTAGGCCTGATTCCATGTAATGCCAAAGAAAAAGGGTTAAAATTATGGTATTTTATTACATTACGTCGAGGGTTTAAATATACATACTTTGCCCCATGGACCTCTATGGATCCATCAATCTCATTCTCTACTTAAACGCCATCCATACAAGTCATACATATCATAAAACATTTATGAACCACGGATTTGAAACTAAAAACTAAAAAAATGCAAAGTTTCTCGCGGGTCCAGAATTTAGATTTTGGGCACTAACTCTAGAAAATCACAATTAATTCTAGGAAAATGGGAATCAAGCAAGTCATAGCTTTATGGAAAGCTCTGGATGTTAAATTTATACTAAAAATAATTCTAAGCCATAATGGAAAAGCTTGAAAGGTCAGACTACCCAGTATTTCTGATACAACTTACTGATATGCACTTCAGAAATTTATAACTAATTTCACAAAAATCTAATTTAGGTAAACTATACCAATTTAGAAAGATAAAGATGTTAAATAGAGGGAAAAAACATGTTCAGACCAATTTAGAAGCCTTTAGACCTTAAAAACTAATAGAATAAAGCCAAGGTCTACTGGCATTCTTGATATTGACATAGAACTTCAGAAAATCATTTCTCCCTCTATAGACCTCCAACTGAGATGCTTCCCATTGGTATAGGTCATTGTAAATGTATAGTTTCTCTCTATAAAATTTCATAACCATTGGACACCGTTTAGCCCTTGAGTGATAGAGGCAAAACTATTGACCATTTGTACAATACCACTATTAAATCAAAAATTTTTTGCCAATTTCAAAAATTCACCAAAAATTCTATAGAGCTCCAAATAATATATACTTTAGCTTCCCAGAAAGCTTTAGACAATAGCTATAAGCATACCAAGTTTCAGACCAAGAAGTGGTCATTTGGCCAAATCTTGATATAGCTCTTGAATTTGGCAAATTTGGCACCATATATGGTTCAAAGTGGATTCAAATGGCCTTATACATGTTCTAGCACCTTTTGGGCAAGTTTTAAAGCATAAACACAACATATAAGAACTGCCCAAGTAGTCTAAATGATCATGCATCTCAATTTGGTTATTCCACATGCAAAAATACACTATCATCTACAAGCCATCCAATGTTTAAAACTTATGTTTACATTGATTTGACTCCAAATACGATTTATAGATCATTCATATATACGTTTACATTTGCTCACATGTTTACATATCAAAAATAACATGTACACATAAACTTTGACATCTCTTTACATCAAAAACTAAACTAGTGTCAAAGTATATCTAACTATGCTCCTTGGCTTGCACTTTGATCTCCTTGAGCTCCATTTAAACAAGTTAAGATGGGAGAGGGAAGGGGATGAGATTGATGGAATCTTAATAGGTCATAAACCCATTCAAACATACATTTTAGGCATATAACATGTCAAAGGCATGAGTATGCAAGCTAACACAATTATAAAGCATTTCAATCCACATTTCCATGCCACAAAGTCACAATAAGGTCAAGAATAAGCTCTAGAGACTTTTGGTTTAACCTTACCTTATTTCTAGGACTTTTGGATTTGCCTTACCCTTAGCCTAGTGACTTTTGACTTGGCCTCACCCATCCACGAGACTTTTGGCCTTCTCTCACCGATGCCTTGAGACTTTTGATATCTTATCCATATTAAGGGACTTTTGGCATCACCTCACCTTTACGAGTAATTTTCACAACCAATAACATTCAAGAAAGTATATTGGTACCAATGCAACATCATAACATCAAGTGGCATATTCACAAGACACAAAAGCACACACAAGCATACAATGACATATACATAACCAAGAATGTAAGAAGAATGAGGTGGAGAGCTACCTTGCAATCAACACAAGCTTTCCTTTTGCTTTTCCTTCCCTTTTTTGGTTATACACCCACAACTAGATGGAGCTTAAGTTTTTTGGGCTAGACACAACAAAGAGGATTCAATTGCTTTCTTGGAACAAGCCAAAGCATTAGGCATACACTTAAGAAGTACACTTTGCTCATTGGTCCCATATTAGTTCCATTAATGGCCTAATGAAGTCACTACCATGATTCAATCTCTTAGCTTCATTTCCTTGTCACATCTAGGTCTCTTGGTTCCATTTAGACTCCTTGAAGTCATCATCTACTCAATTCTAAGAGGCTAGGTCCATGTTGTTTCTATAGGCTATATTATGGAACCTATTAATCCAATTTTCAATCTATGGTTTCTAAGTTTTCCTTAAGGGTTCCTTTCATCTTCTTCCATCACAAATGACCCCAAACTAAGCTTAGAACCAATTAAAACACTCCCTACCCCTCTCAAGTGTTCTAGGTCAAACCATGAAGAGCATTTAGAGTCCATGGAGTTTTAAATTTTTTCTTAATGAAAGGGGCACTTAGGAAGCTTCTTAGGGGTCTTAGGAACCCAACCAACCACTCACATAGGTTAGGGAATTCTTAGACAAAATCAGATTTTACAAAATGTTGAAGAGTCCCTATGTTTCCTATCTTGAAGTTCAATGGTTTTTCTTCCACTTCCTTTGCATCTCCTAGCTTCCCACACTCTAAATCAATGGTTTCTTACTTGTTTTAAGTCAGAACTTCCTCCCTCTCTCAAGCCCTTTCCTTGACCAAAACATCACACAAGAGGAGCAAGGGAAGAAAAGCAAAAGAAACCATTAATCATACCTTATTTTCCTTACTTCTTCAAAGTCTTCCTCTTTGCCTTAGTCTTCCCTTGGAATTTCTCAACTTTTTCCCTCTGTACATGGCTTAAAACAGAACTAATTCAATAACCAAAACTATAAAAATGGAGAGGAAGAAGAGGAGAATGAATTTATTAAAGGAAAGAGCTTGAACTTTAAGAATTCTCTCACCTTTCTCCTTGAATTTCCCTTTCTTTCTCTCTCTCTTAGGCAGAGCTCCTTCTAGTTTTAACCAGCCTAAAGTTGGTTAGAGAAAGATAGAGAATCTAAACTCTTTAAGAAACAAAATTTTACATTTCATATTTTTTCTAGAATAAGTCTCGTTATAGTGAGAAGCACCTCTCGCTATAGCGGAAAGTATCTCTCGCTATGGTGATAACTTATCAATTCTAGGTCCTAACTATTCTCACTATAGTTAGTGCTATTGTGAGAAACTCCTTGGATTTTGTATAGGATATGAACTTGCAATAGTGGACTGCATCCTCGATATGGTGAACTGGTGCCTTTGCTATAGTGAATTGGCTCCTCACTGTAACAAACTGTTACCCTCGCTATAACTAATAGGGATCCTGGCTATAGCTAAAAGACTTTAAAAAATTTCTAATATCTTAGATGTTATAAGCATAGAAAGTAATAACATGGCCTCTAGTGGGTGTAGTGATAGATAAATCAAATGGTAAAGTACTAATGGCTAGACCCAAAGGTCTTATACAATCATGAGATATGAATGAGTAACTAGCACTCAAATCAAACATAGTAACCACAACAAAATTGTTCAATATAAGCGTACTTTAGATCAAATTGGGTGACGCATTGACTTCCTATTGAGAAAGGGCGAACACCCTGCCCTGGGTCTATGGCTTAAAAGGAAGTACTGAATCCCTTTGGGGGCAATTATTGGCAATGTGCCCTAGTTTCCCACACTTGAAATACATCACTATAGATTGCTGTGTGAATGATTGAATCTTAGGGGACTGCACCTTCTCACCCTTCTATGGCCTCCTATTCCGCTACACCTTGCCTTTCTTTTTATTAATGGGTGTTGTTATAGAACCCTCTTCCTGTCTTGGTCTCTTTAATTCAAGGGCCCTTTTCTAACTAGCTGATGTTGCAGTAGGTATGATAGCTCGCAGATTAGTCTCAATCACCCTACTAACTTCCATGAGATTATTGAAGTTTTTGATTCGCTGTGTAGTGACTCTGTCACTAATCAGGGGACTTCAACCTCGTCTCAAACTACTCACACCTCTAAGGCTCATCATCATATCTCTAGAGGTAGGAGAAATATTGAGACAGCTCAATAAACTTGGCTACATACTGATCAATTGTCATATCATCGGTTTGCTTTAACCTTATAAATTCCATCTCCTTCTGCTTCCTGATCAAATTGGGAAAATATTTCTCATAAAACTCTACCAGGAAATTCTCCCAATTGATTAGGATGTTCTTAGTTTGCATCAAAGGCTTTGTACTGCGCCACCATCTATCAACTTCTTTTTGTAGCATAAAAGTGGTGAGTTAGGCCTTTTGTTCTAATGTGCAATCCATCACTGTAAAGATCTTCTATATCTCCATAACCCAAGCCTCTACCTTATTTGCATCTAATGCCCTATCAAATACAGGTGGGTTGTTCTTTTTGAATTGATTTAATAACTTTTGGATAGGCTGCAGAGTCTAAACTGGGTCTTGGGGAGGTGGAGATGGAACATCGAAGGTGGATGGCTGAGGCATAAAGGCTTCTCTCTTGGCTTCTTCTTGCCTAGCCAAGGAGTCTTACAGCCGCATAATCATTTCACATTGCTGATGCATGATATATCTTTGCTAGTCCAACATCTCCTGCTGCTGGGCAACCACCATCTCATACCAGTTTAACCATTCCATAATGACTCACAGAGGGTCTTCAGGCTCAACCCCCTGGGCACTAAGTAACCTGCCTCTACCCCTACCTCGCCTGTCTTAACAATTTTATTTGAAAAGAATCACAATCTTAGCTCACCATTACATTTCAAGTATGCATACATAGGCATTCAACCACTTCTAAATCAAACCCAAACATAGACCATACACACCATCTAGAGCCAAACATGAAGCAAAAGTACTTGAACCTTTGCTCTCATACCAAAAATGTCACATGTGATGACCCTAATTCTAATATTGGTGATTATAGCTAAATACACAATTAATACATAATGATCAAGGTTTGGATTCGTTACAATTTATTACATTAAGAAAATATAGGGGAAATTTAAACCTTGATACTACTAGGATCATCAACTAATAACCATAACGGGAACAGGCATTTAAAGGGTTTGTACCATTATTTAAGGTTTAGGATTCATCCATCAATCAATTTCAACCCACAAAACATTCCACCAATGTCCCCATGCCATTCCCTAACATTAGCCTTACTGAAAATAGGGCTTCTAGGTCAAATATAGGAGTTTGGGGACCTGCGCCGCGACTTGGGACCTTCCCGCCGCAGCTAAGTTAGGTTCTGGAGCTCAAAAATCAAGTTTTTATACTTGCGCCGCGGCTCAGAACTTTTGCGCTGCGGCCAAGTTACTCTCGAAAAATTTCCTGACTTTCGCCACGGCGAGTTGGATCTGCGCCGCGGCGAGGTTAGCTACTGTAACCTCCCTAATTAATTTCCTCGCCTCGCGCCGTGGCGAGAATTCTTGCGCTGTGGCGAGGTTACGTTTTGTCACCCCCTGGGCGATTATTTTCACTCCGCGCCGAGGCGAGATTTCTCAAGCCGCGGCGTCCCTCGCCACTGTCACTCCCTAGGCTGCGGCGAAGCCTTCCTGGCCGCGGCGTGACTCCCTTCTGTAGCTGTTTTCCCTATATTTCGCCCCCTACACTCCATTTCTCTTCTCAGGGACACTCTAAAGTCACTTCCCCTCATTTTATATAGCTCTAATGGCATTTATCTACCTTATTTACTTAGCTATACTTCCATTACTAACTCAAAACTTATATGCCCGTTTCTTTCCTCTAATTACTCTCTATCAGCAAGTTTATAAAGTGTCAACAACAAAATATACATGAACTACCAGCAGCTATCCTTTAATACACAATAAATGGGGGCTCCATACATTAGGGGTTCATATCAATATCTCAAGAGTCACCTTTTCATTAATAAGCAATGTTATCAGTCAGCGTCAATTACAGCAGAAATAATGAGTCCATACAACAATTTCTGAATTAGGATGAGGTCTAACCCCTCATTACATACATCCTCAATAAATCAAATGTTCAAGCCTACACTTGGCAACATAGATACATGATGATGCTATATGAAACTAAATAAAACTCAGCATCTACCCTATTATACTCAAACCAAGTGCAGCCTCCCTACACTAGGCCTCAGCTCATGGATGTTCATCCACTTCCTTGCCCTTATCCTTACCCGAGGAACCTTCACCTGAAATTATAATCCCACAAAACAGGGTGAGATACACATCTCAGTAACCAAGGCAATTCCATCATATAATACAGTTTAATCAACATATATGCATGAATCAAAATCCATATCAGAATCATATCAGTCATTTCAGCAAATGAAACAATTAGGCTATCATGATTACTATCCCATACTAGCAATCATATAATTAACATGTTAAAGGCCATTAACACCGAGAGAGGCCCGTCCACGGCACCTACTCCCTATTGAGCACAACCAGGGCTCAGTGCATCTGGGGTTGATCATACTCGGTGCTCGATCGTAGCACATGCACAGGTGGCAGCCGCACCACAGCTCCACCATGGAATCACAAGGTCCAATCATGATACAACAGATAGCCAACCAATTCATTCAACATTTTCAAATCATTCATATATAGTAAATATGAAATTACAACGGATACATGCATGGAATTAATGTAAACCCCGATTACCTCACTTGCAAACAATTGCAACAGCCACCACAAATCCCAAATTCGGATTCAAGTGTCTCCCACCAGAATTCTCAATGTTTCACCCAAAATCCTAAGCAAATTCGTATAGAATTAGTACCCATAATATAAATCAGCTATGGGGTTCTCAAACCAACAAAGAAAACATCAAAATGGGGGGTTTAAGTTCACCTAATACCAACCCCAACCTCAACCTACGAATTCCACTAAGAAAACCTCCAAACACTCACTTTTCAGATTTTGGGTATAATGAAATCTCTCCAAATGAAAAACTAAACCAATTAAAGAGAAAGATGAGGGGATTAAGTTGTATAACTATTACCTTGGCCAAATCTTGCTCTAAGTATGAGAAAATGCAGAAATCTTGCCCCAAACCCTAACCTCCTTCTCAACCTCCGAATTTGCCTCTTGAGTTTCAGAAAAATGAATGTGTGGCTGAAGCATTAGGGTTTTAGATGGGTTTAAGTTAGGTCAAGAGGCCGGGTCATGGGTTGCTCCAAGTCCAAATCCAATTGGGTTTCAGATTTTGCTTATTGGGTCAGTTTTTAAGTGTTGGGCTGCCTAATTCTGTTGGGCCAGTTTTCACACATTGGGTTGCTGAAGTTTAATAAGTTTTGGGCCAAACTTGAAGGGCTCAAGGGCTTAGGTCTGCACAAGGGTAATTAGGCCACTTAATTGAGCCTATACAAGATAAATCTTGGGCCTCTGTCTCATTAAATTAGTTTGGGTCTGCCTCTAATTCATTGGGCCTCCATTAGTCTCTTATCATGATTCATTAATTTGGGCCTAGATGTAAATCTCTATCCTAAATAAATTCTTAACCCATATTAACAATTTATCTCTCTGGAATACCTATTCGCTAACTTGCCCAATTATGCTCTATTAATTATCCTTAATTAATCTTAATCCATAATTAACACCTTAATTAATTTCGGGGTGTTACATCACACCATAATTTATTAAGCTCCATATTCCTATATTCAAGGTGACTTTCATGTGCAAACAAGGAAAAACCAAGAAAAGGGAATAAAATAATGCAATTTCCATATAAATTCGTGTAACAAGGAAAAACCTTGGGAGAATTATAATAAAGGACTAAAAGTAAAAAAATTATTTTTAAGGACCTGTTACCACTTATTTTAGGATGATTACTACTGAGTTTAGCAACAAACAGTTAAACCTAGTGGTAATAGGTCCTTAAAAATAAATTTTTTCACTTCTTGGTCCTTAAACATAATTTTCCCAAAAACCTTTGCATAACGTGGGGGTTTAAGAATTAAATTCACGTCTTGTGGACCCTATGAGCTCACTCACAACATTCTTTAGTCATATTACATCCATATAAATCATAAACAAATTCATACACTATGGGCCAGAGACCAAAAACCAGAAAAATCCACATTTTAGCCTCATGTCTAGAATTAAAATTTTTGCTAGTAATTTTGGAAAACTATAACTAATTCTACAAAAATTCAATATGGACAAAATATACCAATTTGGAAAGCTACATATGTTAACTAGAGGAAAAAATAAGGTCAGATGCATTTAGAGCTTGAAAATCAATAGAATAGTAACCAAATTCGGCCTGTGCTATTGTCACTAATATGAAACTTCAAAAATTCATATCTCCCTCTACAAATATCCAATTGAGGTGCTTCTAGCTGGTATAGGTCACTGTGAATGTCTAATTTATGCCTGTAAAATTTCATAATCATTGAACATCGTTTGACCCATGAATGATAGAGACAAAATTTCAAACCATATGAATAGTGCTACTGTCAAATTGTGAAATTTTAGCCAATTTTGAAAATTTACCAAAAATTCTATAAAAACAAAAATAATATGCATTGTTGCTTCCTAAAAAGCTCTACACAAGACTTATATTTATGCCAAATTTCAGACCAAGAAGAGCTCATTTGGATAGATTTTGCCATAGCTCATAATTATGGTCACTTTAGTGTCATCTAAGGGTTCAACTTGGTCCAAATAGACTTCTTTTTGTTCTAGCACCTCTTAGGCAAGTTTGAAAGTATAATTACATCATATAGTTAAAAAGAGGCTTATAGGAGAAAAGAACCAGTGAGAACTAAAAAGAGCTGATTCAAGTCTAACCGATAGAAAAATCAGAGATTTGGAAAACATAAGAACTGACATGAGAAATGAATATTCCTCATCAGAATATTATGAAATAAGGCTAGTAAATTAACTGGATGGGTTAGTTTGGCTAAATCCCAAATGATATACAATTTAGGGCCCCAGGTAGCAATAATTTTGATCAAATTTTTTTCAAACTATTTTAAGTCCATATAACCTTTAAATAAATATTTTTAATGAAGAAGATAGTTTAAAATTTAGCGTGGAGTTGTAGGTTTCTACAAATACTAAAAAATAAGCTCCAACGAAGAAATTAAAGTTTAGAAGCAAAATTGGTATGTTTGAAAAAGTTATAAAACCCTAGTTTCTTTTATTTATAGCATAACACTTATCTTCTACCTCTCATAACCAACCTTGGGAACCCTCAAGACCTCTCATGGTTGTGTAAATGGAGGGAGAAAAGAAAAGGAAATTCCAAGCTAAATAGGTAAGGATGTGCCAAATTTTGCTATGCCATAGTTATGAAACCTTTTCTACTCTTCTTGCTCTCTCTCATGGTGGTTTTGGTTTCTCAAAAGGGTGAACTTTGTGGTTGGTATATTGAGTGAGAAAGCTCATTTAAGGAAGCCAATTGTACCAAAAGAATTTCTATCTAAGACTTATCAAAATAAGGTATGATTTAACTTAGGAAAAATTTGTATTCTTGGAACCTTAGCCATGTGAAATTTCAGCCTAGAGAGAGAGAGAGAGAGAGAGAGAGGGAGGGAGAAAGGAATGTTTATTTGATGAAAACTTGGTGTAATCAATAGTTTAAAAGGGTAAAGAGTAAAAATATGTAAAGAGATTTGATTAAAAACCAAAAGAAATACACGTGGCTTCACCTAGGATTTAGATTTGGCCTTGAGAAATTCAAAATTATAGAAAAGTTAGTTAATCCTTATAATACTATAATTGAACTAAAAATGAATTATTGATATTCTAAAGCCATCAAATTCCTTATGAAATAAACAAAAATTCCAACATGAGGCTCCATGGTGTTGTTCTTGGCTAAGAGGAGGAAGTGATACCTACAGAATTCTTTAATTTAGTTTCATGGTTAAAGAGGCCTAAATGAGTAATATATAGACTAGACAAACCATTAATTTGAGAAAAAAGAATGAGTTTTGATGATGTTGCAAATTTGGCTCCATAAAAGCCTTAATTTGCCCTAAGAATAGAATAAATGATATGACTTAGCTTTTGAACTAGTTTAAGCTATGAAAAACAAGTAAATTGAGATAGATTAGTGATAGAATTGCTACATGAAATGTGGCAAATGGAATAAGCTATTTTGAAACACTTAAAGTAACCTAATCCATACTTTATGTAACATCCGGTACCTCCGTAAACATGAGAATCGTAATGCTCGGTTTCTCCATAAACGTACATAATTCACTGGATACAAAAGGAAGTCTCCCAGGTAGAATGATTTAAGGTCTAATAAAATTAGAGCGATAATATAGACCTTAAATAATAAGGATCCAAGGGCAGAGGTGCCCTGAAAATGGAGCCAGAATAACCAGATAAAATTCAACAAAGATGCAGTTGCATTTTCATAATTTCGGGTAATTTTTAGAATACTCATAGGAGGGCTTTTTAAATGGAAAAATTGAGCTTTTTAGGGTTCTTAGAGGTACTAAAAACAATGGGAAGCCCTGGGACCGTTAAAACCCCTATAGTGTACATTTTTTAACGTCAGTAGACCCAAACTTTGATCCTTTCGTTTGGGAAGGTTTTAGCTCTAAATTGAGTGATTCCAAAGGTATTTTATAAGATTGAGAACCTAAATTTTATGATGAAAAAGATGATTCTCAAAAAGAGTGAAAATGAACTTAAAATGAGAATGCCACGATGAAGGGACGTAGATGGAATTTTTTTGAACAATTCTTAAGTCCTTTTATTATAAAACTCATGCCCCACTCTTCTCCCATAATAATGGACTTTATGGATAGCCAAAATAGAGAGGGAGACCTCGAGAGAAAGGTAGACAAGAGCATGGAAAAAGGGAGAAGAAAAGCCAAGAAAAAGGTGAGAATATTATGAAATTTTCTAGCCTTCTCTTTATCAAACTTCTTCCCTTCCTTCTTCTCTTTCTTTCTATAGTTTTGTAGATGTATTTGGGTTTGTTTAAGATCAGAATAGAGCAGAGGAGTTTGAGTTTTTGGACAAGAAGCCAAGCAAAGAGAAGAGCATTCAAAGAAAGTTAAGAAACCAAGGTAATTTGCTATGTTTTAAGCTTGCTCTTTCCTTGTTCTCTTCTTATGAATTTCGGCCATAATAAGGACAGCCATAAGGGGTTGAGTTTTAAGCCAAACTAAGAGTGAATCTTAGGAAAATGAGGGAGGAGAACAAGAATATGCAAAGGAAACAAGAAAGAACCATAACATTATAAGATAGAAAAGCTAGGGTTTTAGTTGTACCTTGGCTTGTAAGATAAGTTCTAGCCATAAATTAAGATGTTTAAGAGTCTATATAAGTTTCTAAGACACCAAGAGAACCTTCCATATGCTTCTCCCATTAAAAAAATCAAAACAAATTCTTTGGTGTTCTAATGAATCATAGCCTTGCCCTAGTGTAGATAAAGCACCAAAGGATAGTTTTAAGCTTGGTTTTCTATGATATATGATAGGAAAGGATGAGAAGAAGCCTAGGAAAAATTTTACGAAGCCTAGGAAGTGAGATAGTATCATAGGTTTCATATTATGACTTAAAGAAGCAACATATAGTTAGGCTCCTTAAATTAATTATGTGATGACTTTAAGAAGTTTAAATAAAGTCAAGAACCATAGATGGAAGGAAAGAATGGAGTTAAGATAATAGATTATGGGTGTTGCTTCATTAGGTGTATTATGGAACCATGAATGAGCCATGAGAATAATCTAGCTTTTAAAATGAATGTGTGGTTTTAGAAATTGTTCCAAGAGTGTAATTGGTTTTCATATTATGTGTCTAGGCCAAAGGAACCAAGTCTAATATCCTTGTGAGTGTGTGGCTAAGGGAGAGGAAGAGTTTTCAAGGAAGAAAGTGTGCTTATGTAACCAAGGTAGCTCTCTCTTCTTTCTCTCATGCATGAATGGGTGTTTATCTTGTTTTGAATGTGTGTGCATGTTTTAAGCTATGAAAGATATTTTAACCAATATTTATATGCTATGGTACCATAATGCTTTGTTATGCACTTAAATGATGCTTTATGAACATGTTTTGGTTTGCTTGAGTGTGGTGAAGCCAAAAGTCCCTTAGCTAGGATGAGAATGAGCCAAAAGTCTCCAAGAATGGGTGAGACAAAGCTAAAAGTCTTTAAAGAGTGAGGCTTAGTCAAAAGTCTCTTAAGAAAAATGGGTGAGGCAAGTCCAAAATCCCAAAGAGAGTGGGTGAGGCTACACCATTTCCTTGGCAAGGCTATGTTTGTTTTATATGACTTCTTGAGTATAAGAAATTTCTCATGTATGATTATGCACTCCATGATATTCATGCATGCATTTTTAAACTTGAATTTGCATCCTTTATGTATGGTTGAAAGAGAGAAGAGCTATTGGGATTCCTAGAATCTCGCTTTTCCCTCTCTATTACTTAATATGTCTAGGTGAATAAAAAAAGTAAGGAAATAGGAGCCACCACACTTGAAAGCAAGGGCATTGATGAAAAAGTTGAAAAATGTTTGTATTATAGCCATATTTTTGTCAAATAATTTATCTCCATGGTGTATATGATGTATAAGCTCTTGAACATGTGTAACTATATGAATATGTGATGTATAGATGAGAATTGGAAGCTAATAAGTGATATTGCATGTGTTTAGTATTGTATGGCAAGAATGAGCATGTATGTGTCTTATGTGTATCATCAAGTGGGGGAATGAATTTGTGAAATTTGGGTTATTGGACCCTTGAGACATGTTTAATAGACTATTTTTGTAATACCATAATATATTAACTCTAACTAGTCTCTGCTTAGGCTTGATTCCATATGATTTCCAAAGAAAATGACAAAAGCCATGACATTTTCATGCTATAAATTAGGGTTCAAACGCTCATATTTTGTCTCGTGGGTCTCATGAACCCATCATTCACATTCTCTGCTCAAAATCTATTTATACAACTCATACATAATATAAAACAACCGATGAACTACAGATATGAAGCCAAAAACCAAGAAAGTGCAAGTTCTCAAATGGGCCCAAAAGTTAGATTTTTGGCTCTAACTTTGGAAAATCATAACTAATTCTAAAAAAATGGGAATCAAGAAAACCATAGCTTTCTAGAAATCTCTAAGTGTTAAATTTATACTAAAAATAATGGACAATCACAATCTCAGCGTTTGGACCATTTTTGACATCGAAAAAGAGATAGAGGTCTAGCTATCCCTGGTACTGGTGCAACTTGCTATCATAAACTTCAAAAATTCATAACTAATTCCACAAAAATATAATATGGACAAACTATACCAATTTGGAAATATATAGATATTAACTAGAGAAGAAAAATAATTATAGATAAGTTCAGCAGCTCTTGGACCTCAAAAACTGATGGAACAATAACAAAGGTCAGATGGCTTCCCTGATGCTAACACAGAACTTCAGAAAGTTAGTTCTCTCTCTATAGACCTCTGATTGAGGTGCTTCTAGTTGGTATAGGTCACTATGGATGTCTAGTTTATACTCATAAAATTTTCCATATGCTTAAGTGGGCCTAGAAAAGATAGAAGCAAAAATGGATGATTTGGGACCCTTTTAGAAGCCAAAATGTGGCATTTTGCAACCCCATATCAAGATTTGTCCAAATGAACAAATTTCCTCATGAGATTTGGCATGAATATAAATCTTGTCTATAGTTTTTTGGAAAGTTTAAGTGCGTATTATTTGGAACTCTAGAGAATATTTTGTGAATTTTTAAAGTTGGTAATTTTCCATGATAGACTTTGCATCTCTATCATGTGTGGGGCAAATGGTGTCCTGTAACATCCTTAAAATTATGATTTTTTTTAATTATTTAGCATTTTATGTAATGAATTTATTAAGTTTTAGTAAGTATAATTTAAATAAAATAACTTCGTATATGAGAAGTATAAGTTGAATAAGACCTATAGGAATTTTTGAGATTTTAGGGAGGTCCAGGGAGTCCAGGGGCAAAATTGTCATTTGTTACCTGTACAAACTTTGATAATTTTTCTAGAAGGAAGGGGAATTTAAAACTAATCTAATATATATATATATATATATATATATATATATATATATATATATATATATATATATATATATATATATATATATATATATAAATAGATAAGGAATTATGTGTAGAAAATTATAAAATTCGTTGCATGAAATTCTAGATTCGTTAGAACCAGAAAATAGCCCGAAACAATTACAAGCTTATACGAGGATGAACTAAAACCCTAAATCCGTGTTAACTATCTTAGGAAATTCTATACAGAAAAATCAATAGGGTAGTGGTGACAAAATCTAGAAATATGAAGTTATGAAGAAGATATAAGCAAAAAACGAACAGAGGTGCTTGTCTGTCACATCACTACCTGGGCTAAAATAGTCATTTGGACCCTAAAATAATAAAATATTAAGAAAATAAATAATAGTTAAATATATGATTGGAGACATTAAACAAGACCCACATAAGGCCAAATAATATTAAAATATAGCAGAGAACTTAGAAAATACAGATTAAATAAGATATTATGGAAAATTTAGGAAACAGTTGGAATTTTGTAAAGTTTAACCAGAGAAGAGCTGATGTGGCACCAAGGAGTTGGGAAGATACTGATGTGGCACCATGGAGGAGAGAGAAAGTGATGATATGGTGTCATGTGTGAAGAAGAGACTGGAAGTTAGAAGAGAATTCTGGAAATTGCATGAACTACGAAGCGATTATGCAAGCTTACATCAGCGAATCTTAGAAATCTCACGCATTACGAAAAAGTTACCATTGACTTAAGCGGTATTAAATGCAATCTTATCTTCACACATTATGAAAAAGTAACCATGTTAATCTAACGGCTAATATTCACCCATAAAACGTGATGTGATCTAAACCGTTAAGCAATCCAATAGCTTAGATTTCTCCACTTTTTTAAGATCAAATCACAACCTTTGATCTAATCCTAATGCCTACATTTTATCTCTTATTTCAAGGTTAAATCCTAGCCGTTCATGTAATCTAAAGGCCAAGATCTTCCACTTTAAAGTTAATTAAATCTTAACCATTCATAACTAATATATATATATAAACCACACACACACTTTCATGCCATTCTAATAAACAAGATACACACAACAATTTGGCCAAGCCAAGAAGAAGAAGGAAGATAAGAGAGCTCGGCCTAAGGAAGAAGAAAAGGGAGGAGGAAGAAAGAAAGAATAGCTGCGGGGGAAAATTGAACACCGCGAAGCTAAGGTAACATATATAGACTTTCTTCTTCTTAGTTTTTCTTCTATTTTTCTCCAAGAATTTTCTCTTCTCTTTCTCTCTAAATTTCGTCCATGGCAAGAGGAGATGGGAAATTTTGTTGTTTCCATGAATTCTAGCTAAGAAAAGATGGAGAAATCATATATATGGCTTATGGTCATGTGATTCAAGAAAATTCCTAATCTTGAAAATCTTTCTACAAATCAAGAAGCTTTGTATTTCAAGATGCCATGGGAGAAATTGAAGAGAAAATAAATAGGGAAGTGATGGAAGAAAGCTTAAGGAAGAGGAAGATTAATATAGCTTTGATTTTCATAAAGGAATTGGCAAGAAACCCTAGAATTTTATCTTGAGAAAATTGTAGAATACATATGAAATCTCTAGAAATTGATTGAGGGCTTTTGTTTAGCTTCCTTGAATATGTATGTGTGTCTATTTGGTGACATAAAAATGAAGCGAAATCATATGTCTTATTAGATGCATAGGTTTGGCCAACACATGTATATATACCTAGGGAAGAGTTTTCTTAAATCCTAGATTAATAAGGTTAATCTACATAAAAAATAAGGCCTATGGTGAAATTTTGGTAATTTATGGATCATTATATAAAAAGTCAAATTTTTTAGAAAAAGTATCGACCAAGAAGTTCTTGAATTTTTCCTGATATTATTTGACATGTTCTGGATGACCTTTGAGGCTTAATATATTATACATGTTACCTGGATTATATTGATATTTATTTTGTGAATTTTAGAGCCCATTTGTGATAGTTGGAAATTTACGCAACATTATGTCAAGAATAGAATATGTGATAACATGTGTTCTAGAATTACATTGTGTACTGTGTTGATATACTGTCTGATTTCTTGACATGGATAATATACTATTTACTACCTGATTATATGAGTATAGGTTATTTGGTAAAGGATTGGCCAATATATATAGGGCAGAAAGGGGTTGAGCCCAAAAAACTGGCCAATATATAGGGCAGACAGGTGGTGAGCCCAAAGGACTGGCCAATATATAGGGCAGACAGGGGGTGAGCCCCGTGTATGTGCTAGAGTTAGCCATTGGGTAGTTGCTATTGTATTGGATGTCTAATCTCAAAGATATTTAAATATATCTAAACCACTAATTTTCAGACTCTAATACACTATCATGCTATCAGGATTATTTATGCACAGAGTAGTGCAAGCTAGTTCTTTCCCAAATATACCTATTATACCTTGATCAAATGATGGCTTGCATGACATATTATTGTGGTATTTTATATAACTTTCCTTGGGTACCCATTAGGGGACGCCTTAGTAAAGGAAATAGGGGTGAGCTTGCTATGTCATGGCAATGCAACATGAGTTGGGCTTGAGGCTACCGAAGCCAGTGCAACATGATCTGGGTATTGAGCCTGGCAGTCTCCAAGGTCTAATGGTCAAGAGAGGATAAATATTATTTGTGATATCTTCTATATTCTATATATGTAAAAATCTCATAAATACCTTGCAACTGTTGAATATCAATTATGTTGAGACAATTTTTATATTTTATTCATGTTCTATCTTTAAATGTAATATATTTGTTCACTTTGCTATTTGATATTCGTGTTAGATATTGCTAACAAGTATATCTCTTTGTTTATATTGTTTAGTAAATTAACTGTCTTGCCATTATATTACTTATTATCTATTAAAATTACTTGACTCTTCTTCATGGATATTATATGGTATTAATCCTATCTATGTTACTGAGAAAATTATTTCTCACTCCATTGTGGTTTATACTTTTCTTAGATGCCAATTTATCGAGTGACCTTAGAACTCTAGGCGGAGTGGATCCAGTTCCCACTCTAGGAATGGGTCTTCATCATCCATAGTATACGCATCATATCATGTGATGACGTTGTTCATGCTGTACCAATGTACTTTGTGTCCCCAAAGGAGCTTGAGTCCCACACATTCCTAGTGGGTGGAGTTGACCCTCCTGCTCTTTCGTTTACATGAATAGAGGCCTAGTTGCTGACACTTACCTTTTTATGAATATAAGGGACTGACCTTTTGAGTCCTTTTGTTATATGGGAATTTTCTTTTGCATAGTCATAGGATAAATCCCCCTTTATGTGATGTGACTTATATGACCCCACTCCTCTATGAGGGAACTCTTAAACTAGTTTATATAAATTACAGTGTACTTTCATTATTCTTGTATTCCGCTACGCTATTAATTAGACTCTAATGAGAAAAAAATATTTTATAGCTAAAAATGAGTATTTAGAAGAGACGTTATGTAACACCATAGATTCTAGTCCATCTCATACATTTGAATGGCATAATATCATGAACTATGTAGGATTTCCATGGGAAAAATAAGAAAAGTGAGATTATTTTCGCATTACACTATGTCTAAAAATTCATTTCGATGTCACATCGACCATGTGAGCTCATACTATGCATATTCATATTTAATTGCATCATTACAAGTCATTTAGATCCTAAAAACATGCCTCCAACCCATGGAAACCGAAATGGAGCATGAAAATTTGGAGATCCATTTTCGGCCAGAATTGGCCTCTTTCCTAGGCAAACTTTGGAAAATCATAACTAAATGTAGAAAATTCAGAATCATGCAATCTTAGTCATTCTGGAAATCTTAAGATGTCTAATTCATACTAAAAATACGTCCAAGTCACAAAATTCATCACACAGGACGTTTGACATCCAAAAAGCTACAGACTCGCTGGCTGCCTGGGCTGTGATTCAGTTTACTAATACAAACTTTTGAAATTCATAACTAATTCTAAAAAACTCTAAATCACACACATTCAGTCATTATGGAAATCTAAAAATGTTAAATTGACACTAAAAATAATTCCAGAATGAAACAGATACGTTTAGACATCTGGAATTGATGGAATAGTGATTGAGCTCTGGAGACGCCACTGTTACTGACAGAAAACTTCAAAAATGTATAAATCTCTGCTCAGACCTCCAAATGAGGTGATCTTGGTGGTCACCGAAAGCTTATTACCTCTAGTTTATGCATATAAAATTTCATAAGCATTGGACACCATTTGGTCATCGGATGACACAGAAATCAAATCTGCCAGTATAAACAGTGCACATACCAGAAACCATAGAAAATCCTAACTTTGAAAATTCATCAAATATTCTCTAGACCTCAGAAAATTATGATCTTTAGCTCCCTAGAAAGATCTTAATGAGACCTAATTTTATGCCAAATTTTAGGGCAAGACTAACTCATTTGGCCAAAAAGTGACATAGGGTTCCATTATGGTCAAATTTGACTCCATATGAGATACCAAATTTGCCAAATGGCCTTCCCTTGGTTGTGGCACCTTTTGGGCAAGTCTAAAAGTACATTTGAGACTTTTTTGAGCTGCCCAAATGGTTCCAAACCTCATGCATCTCATTTTGGCCATTCAACCTCCACTTATACACATATCCATCAAACTTTCAATTCTCATACTTTGGCAGTAGATACTCAAAACATATGTTAGAGGTCATACATCATATTCATACATATAAACATCATAAAATGGTGTATTTATACATGCCTCAAGGGTCATGGTACATTTACAACATTATATACTTTGTGAAACCTCATTATAGGTTCAAAAAGAATGAAAGCTAGACCTAGGCTTGTCAATCTCTTTCTTTCATGGTTGTTGGCTCCCTTCACCGTAACTCCTTGGTCCACCTAGCATGTTAGCTTTTCCATCATATTCCTTAGGCTATTAATCATAATAACTGCCTTTGGAATCACAAAAAAAGGATCTAAAACCATTTCGAATCGTTTGGTCAATTTTCGGTCAACCGACAGCCGAAATCACTCACCGGAGGGGTTTCAACTGTTCTAGGGGTTTCCATAGTATTCAGGGCCTCTGAGAACCCTAGAAAGCTTAAATTTTTTGTTTAAAAAGTCCTCCTATGAGTTTTCCAAATTTTTCAAAAATTACAAAAATGCCCCTACTTCCTTCGGTAAATTTTCTGATCTCTTTTGGCTCTAGTTTTTGGGCATCTTAAATCTCAAATCCTTATTTTCTAATATTTAACATTTTATTATAATTTTAGTTGGCCCCAATTCCTTCTATTTCGAGGACTTCCTTTTATATTTGGTCTATTTCTGACGTTTACGGAGAAACTGAACATTGTGTTTCTCACATTTATGAAGGGGCCAAATGTTACACGTTACATATCTAATGGCTATGAAATTTTACAAGAGAAACTAGAAACTCATAGCTAAAAATAGAAGCACCTCAATTGGAGGTCTGTAGAAGGAGAAATGATTTTCTAAAGTTTTGTGTTAGTACCAAGGATACCAATAGACCTTGGTTATTGTTCTATCAGTTATCAAGGTCTAAAGCCTTCTGCTCTAGTTATCATCTATAGCTTTCCAAATTGGTATAGTTTGCTTGAATTGGATTTTTTTGGAATTAATTATGAATTTTTGAATTTTATATCAATAACCTATGTCAGAAGCACTGGACAGTTTGACCTTTGCCACTTTTCTATTGTCAGACATAGTCCATATGAGGCTTTCATGGCTTGAGATTATTTTTATCATAAATTTAACATTTAGAGTTTTCCAGAATGCTATGGTTTGTAAGATTTTGATTTTTCTAGATTTAGTTATGATTTTTCAAAGTTCCCCTAAGAATTTGCCACCTTGAACCTGAGATGAATAAGCCATTTTCTTGGTTTTTGCCTCTAAATCTATGGTCCCTGAATTGTTTGATGATCAATATGAATTGTATTAGTGCTAAGTAAAATGAGAGAGATATGGTCCATAGGACACGAAATGAAAATTTTATCCATGACATAATGCAAAATGATCTATTATTTTAATGGTATTTTCTTGGGAGACTTGTTCTTGACCAAAGAAATTAGCTTAGAATGAAATGAGATCAGCTAGATAAATATGGTGTTACACTTTATTGGTATTAAAGCATAGTTTAGGCTTTCTAAGATTGTATATGGTTGGAGAAAACAATGTTACAAGTATGTATGAACTTGTTTTGGGCATTTTGGGTGTGCGAATGTGGCATATGTCTATGTTCATGTTGAATAAGTTGTTAGAATGGTCTTTGAGCAGGTAGTGAATTTTAGGAGAGGTAGACCTCTAAGGTTGAGCCAATAAGGCTAGAACAAAGCAGATTGATTCTATGGCTAGAGCTCTATAGGCAATAGTAGCTCACTGGGATTCGTGGCAAGCTATGTGTGTTTGCAGCAAGAGATTATTATCACATAGCTGCAAGAGAGGCTTGCTTAGAGAGAGACCATGAGAGGCCTAATCCTCCCTGGTTGTCACCCCTGACCATTCTGAATTGTTTTGCCTGAGGTAGAGGCAGGTAGTGATACAATATAGTATGAGATGGAATTATTGCTACCCAAGAATCAGCTAGAGGGGAAATGAGAGAGAGTTATCCCTTAGCCATGACACCCAAATGTCTAAGTGAGTTAGAAAGTTATACCTCAAGCCAGAGGCTAGAGGCTATAGGCAACACTCCACTGAGCTTGATAGCTCAGATGTACCAGTTGGCTACACATGAATAATGCAAGGGGCAGAACTCTTTAGCCTTAATGAGGGGCTGAACACAAAGGTAGTTGAGGCTCGAACATGTAGCTAGATGGGAAGTAATAGTGATGACGGAGTGTATTGCTATATGGAAGGCCTTATTGGTCATAGTCAGATTAATATAAGAAATAACCTATTAAGGGATCAAATAGAGCACAGAGTAAGACCCATAATGCGAGCAAGATAAAGAAAGATAAATGACCCACCAGCCGATGCCAAAAATAATTAAGTAATAGATGAGTAGTGGGCCTAGTACATGAGTCTAAGAAAGAGACTAGCCTAGTTTATGAATGAACCCGAGCATATTTAAAATTGAGTAGCACCCAGAGATAACAAATTAGACACGGTAGTAGTAAGGTTGTAGAGACCTGTCTACGAGGCATTGACTCTAACCTAGAGTGCTATTTTATATGTTAGTGAATGATGGACTCTCACCATAAACTTTAAATATGCAAAGCATGCTACTGGTGTATGATAGCATATATGTATAAAGGAAGGATACATTTGTGTAGAAGAACAAGTGTCATATCTTTACTTATTATATGTTATTAGTCACTGTTAAAAGATCTTGTCTTACTCACTAGCAAGGAAACCCTGTTGACAAGGTCTCAAAATTTACATTGCAAAATACAAACCTTGTCGACAAGATCCTAGATCTTAGTGACAGGATGTCTTCGTAGCCATTAAATTGACATGATTTAGTGTGATAGCATCAAGAATGTAGTGAGTTTACGAGGAGGGTATACCATAGGGATGATACCCTAGAACAAAAATGAGATGTAATAAGATAGAAGACCACTCAGTTAGTGGTTAGTAACTCTCTAAGAGGGAAAGCCTCGACTTAGTAATTACAATGATAAGGGAAAGGTGAGGAAGAGTTGAGAAACAAGCACTTAGTAAAAGATACCCTCACATTAATAGTGACCAAATGAGAGTTAATAGAGTAAGTACAGTAAAGATAGTCAGGTAAGAGTTTAGTACTTTATCAGATGAGCTTTCCCAACATGAGACTCGTGTAATGTAAAAGCTCACAAGTAGTAGAGTACTAAGTGGAGCATAAAGTTATTAATAAAATAAATTTAGGAAATTGAGAAGATGTGTGACCTGAATCAAGTTAGTATAATCCTAGAATTAATGAATTATGATAAAAGCAAGAGTTTACACAAAAAAAGAGTATACCTAGTCCTTAATCAGAGTATAGAGAGGGGCTGAGACAAGAATTTAGTCCCTCAGTACTTCTAAGGAAGCTAGAGAAGTTGAAAGCCACTTAAGAAGGGGAGCTTCAGGATTATCTAAAGTAGCAAGAGTAAGCCACAAGCTTTAAAGAAAGTAAACTCTAGGGTTCATAGGGAATAATTCCTTATAGAGGAATGGTCTAGTTAAAAATAAAACAAGAGAATAAGAGAAAGTAGACCCTCCTTACTTTATAGAAAGTGGGTGAGTAAAAATGAACCCCAGAGGGATAAACATGCTTTTGAGTATAAAGAAAGTATGTAACAACGTTCGAACTGAGGACATAATAAATTAAAAATAGATAAATAGATAATATAAATAGGTGTGTTAGCAAGCACTATTGTCCTCGGTACAGATGTCAATGAAGCATGATGTAATGCCAATTGGGCAATATGAATTACCTCAGGGTAGTATAGTAAAGGACGTAAGACATTAGAGAAAAAGTCCCATTCCTTGAGTGTCATATGAAATAAAAAGAGATAGAGCCTGATAATAGAAGGGTACTTTAGATTGTTGGGAAACTCGTAATATACTGGTGATAGTGACTTGAGCTCGGTCATGATGCGTCTGTGTATTAGTGATTGATGCTATAGTTTGCTTACAATGATGGTTACATGATATTGAGTCTGGCCAAATCAGTAGTAATATAACTTGAGTGTGTAACAAATAATGGCATCAACCATAAAGAGTGTCCTAATAATTGAAGAGTATCCTAGTTAGTTATATCAAAAGATAAGTTAAAGAAAGAGACATAAGGGATTCTAGTAATATTAGAATAATAAGAAAATTATGCAAAAAGGAATCCCCAGTAAAGAATAATGATGCAAAAGGGAACATGCTAACAGTAGTAGAATGTTAAAAGTTAGATAGCATGAGTTCAAAATGCATAAAAGGAGTCCCTTATAGTATGACTATAAGAAGTAAAAAGGGACTAGCCTACGACCTTTATCCTGCGAGAGATGTTATACACACCCAGTGTGTGATGCCTTGATGCTAAAGGCATTTGAAAGCAAAATAGGGGCATAGTTAGAAATTGCAGGATATGAGAAGAAAGACAGAAAGAGTATAGGTAAAGTGTAGCAAGCTAGTAAAAGTAAAGAAAGAAAGCCTAAGTGGAAAGGCTTAAAGTGGGACCCCAAGAATCCCATAGGGAATAGTGAGTAAAAATTAGAATACTCTGAAGTATTGTTCTAATGAGATCAACATAGAAATAAGTGACACAGAACCCACTTCACATGAAGAGCATAGTAGACATTTGAGTTCAACCTTAGCCATTATGAGCAATGTTTATGGGACTTAGTGAGCATGTATTTTACTATCAGATACAGTGATCTTAGGCTTCGATATCCCCTAGAAGCAGATCGTAGTAGATCTTAGCACAATACAGCGAGTTGTAGTAGAACCTAGTAGGGTTCTGAAAGGTCGCAGTAGACCTAGAGGTTGCAGTAGATCCCACAAAGATACGAAGAGCCTACAGTTACAGCATAATAGTCCTCTAAGGAGAGGATGACCTGAGATAGTTTTCCCAGATCAGTTAGCCTCAAAGACCAGTATAGTTTCAAATAGTTTTCTTTTAGAGACTTGAGACCTCCTATGTCTGGTAAACTATTGTCACAGAGATATGAAGGCTTTACTTAGATAGTTAGACCACTGACTAGATCTCTTAGGAGATAAGCATAGTGTGGGGGATGAGGAAAGCAAGAAAAGTAGCTTTCCAGTATTATAGCTAGATGAACCACTACTCAGTAGACATTGGACCTGACTTGGGGATAGAGAAATCCCTATATACTAGAGTCATGTGTTCAGAGAGGGGTAAGGTATAATTGGTCTTGATGGGGTAAGTGGTCAACTATGTCTCCAACAACAAAGATTATGAAAAGTTAGCATCCTATATGAATTCAGTTGTAATCAGTGGTAGTTGCTCTTTAATGTTAGTATAGGAAAGACTAAGAGTATGATGTTATTAAGTTGAAAAGTTATGTATAAGCCCTCTCTCGAGTAAATAAAGAGAGTAAAATACAGTTTAAGCCTGAAAAGGCAAGGGTTAGAGTAAGGAATAAGACTGGGACGATTGAGAATAGTAGCCCTTTGAAAAGGAGCTATAATCCCAGTAAGTAATACAACTATGAGACCTACGATAGAAAGAAATATGATGATAAACCATGGGATGAGCTAGTGAGAAAACAAATAAAATTAAATAGTGGACTAATATTTAAGTAAGTTAAATAAGTAGACAAAGGTCTCTAATGGCTCTTAATAACTAGAGAAAGACAATGAGATCTTATAGAAAGAAAATAAGAGATGATAAGGGAGATTTAATATTAAGTACATTATCTCCCAAGGCATATGTTGTAAGTCCACTAGATAAGGCATATCAAGTAAGTTTATTAGATAGGAAAGTTAATCCCTATGAATGGGATAAGATTAATCAGATATGAAACAATAAGCTCTCCCAGGAGATAGGACAGAGTATAAGAGTATATGCAGTGTTAGAAACTACTTTCCCTTATGATAAGAGCAAGTCAAAAGCTCTATAACAATAGCACAAAAAAATAAAAGCAAATACAATAAACTAGTGATGTAAATTCCCTGACAGAAGAGCTTAGTCTCTAAAGAAAGTAAATAGAGCTAAGAAGAAAGGAAAGGAAGAGCCAGTTAGTAAGACAATGAAAAAGCTAGATGAGATTATACCCCTAAATTTCGAAGAAAAAATTTATTTAAGGGGGGGAGAAAATGTAACATTCAGTACCTCCGTAAACATTAGAAACATAATGCCTAGTTTCTCCATAAATGTACATAATTTACTGGATACCAAAGGAAGTCCCCTAGATAAAATGATTTGAGATCTAATAAAATTAGAGTGATAATTTAGATCTCAAATAATAAGGATCCGAGGTCAGAAGTGCCTTGAAAATGCAGCCAAAATAATTAGACGAAATTTAACGAAGATACAATAACATTTTTGTAATTTTGGGAAAGTTTTAGAATAATCATAGGAGGGCTTTTTAAATAGAAAATTTGAGCTCTCGGGGCTTCCTAAAGGCCTTGAAAATTATGGGAAACCTCGAGACCGGTAAAACTCCTTCGATGTACGTTTTCTAACGTTAGTTGACTTAAACTTTGACCCTTTCGTTCGGGAAGGTTTTAGCTATAAATTGAGTGATTCTAAAGGAATTTTATAAGATTAAGGATTTAAATTTTATGATACAAAAGGCAGTTCTCAAGAAGGGGTTAAAACAAACCTAAAATGAAAATGCCACGACGAAGGGACATAGATGAAATTTTTTGAACAATTCTTAATTTCTTCTTGTATAAAACTCAAACACCACTCTTCTCCCACACTAATTCGCTTTGAGGTTGGCCAAAATAGAGTGAGAGACTTTAAGAGAAAGGTACATAAGAGCAAAGGAAAAGGGAAGAAGAAAGGCCAAGAAAAGGTAAGAATTTCATGAAATTTCCTAGCCTTCTCTTTAGCAAACTTCTTCTCCTCCTTCCCCTCTTTCTTTCAATGGTTTTGTTAATGTATTTGGGTTTGTTTTAAGCCTAGACTAGAGGGGAGGAGTTTGAGTTCTTAGAGAAGAAGCTAAGCAAAGAGAAGAGCATTCAAAGAAAGCTAGGAAACCAAGGTAATTTGCTATGTTTCAAGCTTGCTCTTTCCTTGTTCTCTTCTTATGAATTTTGGCCATAATAGGGACAGCCATAAGGGGTTGAGTTTTGAGCCAAACCAAGAGTGAATCTTAGGAAAATGTGGGAGGAGGATAAGAATATGTAGGAAACAAAGAAAGAACCATGAAATTATAAGATAGAAAAGCTAGGGTTTTAGTCACACTTTAGCTTATAAGATGAGTTCTAGCCATAAATTAAGATGTTTAAGAGTCCATATGAGTTTATAAGATACCAAGAGAACCTCCCACATGCTTCTCCCATCAAAGAAATCAAAACAACTTCTTTAGTGTTCTAATGAATCATAGCCTTGGCCTAGGGTAGATGAAGCATAAAGGTATGGATTTAATTTCTTCAAAGCTTGGTTTTGTATCATATATGATGGAAGTGGAAGCCTTGGAAAAATCTTAGGAAGCCTAGGAAGTGAGATGGCATCATAAGTTCCATATTATGACTTAAAGAAGTAACATGTAGTTAGGCTCTTTAAATTAATTATATGATGACTCTAAGAGGCTTAAATGAAGTCAAGAATCATAGATGGAAGGAAAGAATGGAGCTAAGATAATGGATTATGGGTGTTGCTTCATTAGGTGCATTATGGAAACATAAATGAGCCATAAGAATAATCTAGATTTTAAAATGAATGTGTGGTTTTAGAAATTGTTCCAAGAGTGTAATTGGCTTCCATATTATGTGGCTAGGCCAAAAGAACCAAGTCTCACATCCTTGTGAGTGTGTAGCTAAGGGAGAGGAAGAGTTTTCAAGGAAGAAAGTGTGCTTATGTAACCAAGGTAGCTCACTCTTCTTTCTCTCATGTATGAATGGGTGTTTATCTTGTCTTCAATGTGTGTGTGCATGTTTTAAGCTTTGAAAGATGTTTTAACCTATATTTATATGCCATGGTATCATGATACTTTGTTATGCACTTGAATGATACTTTATGAATATGTTTTGGTTTGCTTGAGTGTGGTGAAACAAAAAGTCCCTTAGCTAGGGTGAGGATGAGCTAAAAGTCCCCAAGAATGGGTGAGATAAAGCCAAAAGTCTCTAAAGAGTGAGGTTTAGTAAAAAGTCTCTTAAGAAAAATGGGTGAGGCAAGTCTAAAATCCCAAAGAGAGTAGGTGAGGCTACACCATTTCCTTGGCAAGACTATATATGTTTTATATGACTTCTTAAGTGCAAAAAATGTCTCATGTATGACTATGCACTCCATGATATCCATGCATGCATTTTTAGATTTGAATTTGCATCCTTTATGTATGGTTGAAAGAAAGAAGAGCTATTGGGATTCCTAAAATCTGACTCTTCCCTCCTTATTACTTAATATGTCTAAGTGTATCAAAAGAGTAAGGAAATGGGAGCCACCACACTTGAAAGCAAGGAGATTGATGAAGAAGTTAAAAAATGCTTGTATTATATCAATATTGTTGTCAAATAATTTATCTCCATGGTGTACATGATATATAAGCTCTTGAACATGTGTAACTATATAAATATGTGATGTATAGATAAGAATTGGAAGCCAATAAGTGATGTTGCATATGTTTACTATTGTATGGCAAGAATAAGCATGTATGTGTTTCATGTGTATCATCAAATGGGGGAATGCGTTTGTGAAATTTAGGTTGTTGGACCCTTGAGACATGTTTAGTAGACTAATTTTATGCTTTCCCATGCGCTCAAGTGGCCCTAGAAAAGCTAAAAGCAAAAATGGACCATTTAGGACCCTTTTAGAAGCCAAAATGTGACATTTTGCAACCCTATATCAATATTTATCCACATGAACAAATTTTCTCATGAAATTTGGCATGCATATAGATCTTGTCTAAAGCTTTTTAGGAAGCTAAAGTGCATATTATTTGAAGCTTTAGAAAATATTTGGTGAATTTATAAAGTTAGCAATTTTCCTTGGTTTAGTATTGTCACTGTGCAATTGGTCAGACTTTGTATCTCTACACACTCACAGTGACTTATGCCAACTGGAAGCACCTCAATTAGAGGTCTGTCATGGGAGAAATGATTTTCTAAAGTTTTGTATTAGTACCAGGGACGCTAGTAAACCTTGGTTACTATTCTATTAGTTATCAAGGTTGAAAGTCTTCTGAACTGGTCTAGACTTATTTTTTTCCTCTAGGTAACATCTGTAACTTTCCAAATTGGTATAGTTTGCCTAAACTATATTTTTGTGGAATTAATTATAAATTTTTGAAGTTTATATCAGTAGCTTATATCAGAAATGCTAGACAGTCTAACTTTTGCCATTTTTCTATTATCGAATGTAGTGCTTACGAGGATTTCATGGCTTGAGATTATTTTTATCATAAAGTTAACATCTAGAGCTTTCCAAAATGCTATGGTTTGTAAGATTTTGACTTTTCTAGATTTAGTTATAATTTTTCAAAGTTCCCCCAAGAATCTACCACCTTGAACCCAAGATGAATAAGCCATTTTCTTGGTTTTTGCCTCCAAATCCATGGTCCCTGAATTGTTTGATGATCAATATGAAAAGTAGAACCATATCAAAGTGTTTGTGAGGCCATAGGATCAAGAGAAGGGGAACAAAAGAATTGATTGAATTTCCTTGATAAAGAAGCCTTTCCTTCATTCTTATATGTGTGGTTACTTTGCTTAAGTCATTGGTTGCCTGTATATATCTTTTGCCATTGTTTAACTTGTTAATTGTTGAGTAAAATATGTAATTACATGAAACCTACCTAGATTTGTAAGTGGGAAGGCTCTATGGTGGGTGAGGTTAGAGAAACAAGCATGGATTTGCTTTGCTTTAGGTCAAAAATCCTTTGAGAGTATGGATTTGCTCTTACTTAAGCTAAGGAAACTCCTAAAGCATGGATTTGCTCTCTTGTGTAAGGATTGGCTATGATTGCATAACATGCATGCTTGCTATAGCAAGAGATTTGATCTAGAATATGATATTGTATATATAGTTATGTAAACCTGTGTTTTGATGTAATGTAATGCAAACATGTAAAAGAATGCTTGACCATGAATCTGTGACCAATATATATATATATGATATATATATGTATGTATATGTATCTATCTATATGAGATAATGGAACATGATTTAACATATAGAATTCCAAATGGTTTACATGTGGGATAGCGATTTTTAGTTACAAGGCAAATTTCAAGTGATGAATCATTTATATATGATGCATATATGGATTGAAATTTGCTCATGGTAAGAGATGGCATTTTAGTACTCACTTGATACATTTTGGAACTAAAAGTTTGATTATTTAAGTCATAAAATATCCCTTTATCCTTAACTCCCTTAATGACTGAATTTGGGGGCTAAAATTTGGTAATCATTTTGAAGACATTCAAAGCTTTCTATAGAGCCAAAGTTTGTAATTTTTGGATCTATATAAAATATTTGATGAATTTCAAATTTTGGCCCTAAAAAATTGTCATGGCATTAATATTGTTCATCTAGTTTGCATATGGTTTTTATATTCTTTGAGGGAATAAATGAATTTAATTCAAATTGAAATTTTTACAGCATATTATAAGCTTTAAAATGGCACCTAGCTTGCCTCAATTAAAATTATGTAATTCAAGTTATGAATTTTTGAAATCTGAATTTTAATAGGTGTTATATGGCCTATAGGAGCAAATGGGTTGCTTTATGTAAATGAGATAGATGTGCATGTTAAATTGGATGAAACCAAATATTTGAGCATGAATTTGTGATATTGAATGATAAGAATCCATTTTTGAATATTATGGGGGCATTCAATGTAATGAGTATTGAATTTTTGCTGCTAAAAATTTAGTTGTATTCATTTGTGCTCCAAATGGACATATATCTGTATTAAGAAAATGAGATATATTAAGGTGTAACATATACCATATAATAAAGTATAATTCATATCCAAAATCTACTAGAGTAAATGATCCAAAATGTAAATCACACAATTAATAGTGTGGTATTTTAGAATCATAAACACTTAATACCATAAAAACATATTGAGGCAAACTCTCATGGTTTAAATTCCCAAAAATAACACTTTAAATCCACATGTTAGTTTATAGCCATTTTGATAATATATCAGACATTGTATATCATAGTTTGGAAGATTGACTATTGTTGCATCTAGTTTTATTTATAGTTACTTATACCAATTACATGTATTAGAAACCAATTATACAACCATTGCTATACTTTTAGTTGAGGATTTTGGTTTGTTAACATACCAATCGAGGTTATAGGAGTCAAAATTTGAATTCTTTTTTTTCACTCATAATCACCATAAAAAAATTATTTTTAGTCTACTTGATCATAAGATACACCTTAATTTCCTAAAGGATTCTAATAGCCTGAATTGCTCACTTTTGCCATATGATGTACCAAATTTCAAAAATTCATAACTTAGGTTACATAACTTCAATTTATGCAAATTAGGGTTACAAAAAGCTCATTATGTGAACTTTATGCCACAAAAATTTCAAGTAGAAATGAATTTGTTTCGCCCCTCAAAAACCATGAAAACAAAACCTACTGCAATAGCTATAATACTACCCATTTTTGTATAATTTTACCAATTTTAAAAATTTATAAAATATTTTGTATAACTTCAAAAATTTCATTCTAGACTGGTTAGAAAATCCTATAAATTTTTTAATTGCATGGCAAATTTTAGCTCCAAATTAGGTCATTTGGGCCTTCAATGGTAGATGTGTAATTTATGACTCATTTAGACTAAATTTTAGTTCTAAAATGGTCCAATTGGCTTCCAAATTGCACTCTCCCACTTTGAGCAAATTTTAATCATTTTAAGCATCCATTCCATTAAGATTCATTACATGAGAAAAAGCTCGAATCAAAATATGAGCCTTTAACACCCAACATTACACATATGCCATATAGCTTGACATATTCAAGATTATACATCAATAGCCATATTCCACCACAAAATGTCATATATTCACATGCTAAAGCTTGTACATAAGTTTCCATCATAAAATTTTTTCATATACATCTTAAGTCATCATACATATATATGTTTTCTAACCATCCAAGTACATCATGAACATTATATATATTTATGTTACAAAATCCCTAATTACAACCCTTTCTAAAGTCTAATTCTTCTCTACTTCCTTTCCTTTGCTGGGAGAACTTGAAATGATTAGTGGGAATATATGGGGGAGATTCTTGGGATAATCTCAATAGCCAATTTCAACTAAATCAATTCATATAAGAACAGGATGAGGAAATGCAATGCATGTGGTACAAGTATATGATTCATAAGAATCATGTAACTGAAACATAGCTTTTAGTATAAAAGCTCATTTCTCAACAAGCCATGGCATTAAAACAAACTAGTTAGGTTCAACTAAACTCATTTCTAGGCCAAAAAGGAGCTGTTGTGCTTAATTCCCTATCATAGAGAACTAGAAGCTGTAACATAGCCATTTCACACACGTAAAACTCATAATAGAAAGCATATCAAAGTATAGTTTATGAACATATCAAGTAACTGCACGTACAAGTATTTCAACTCATTCAAGCATTCAGATGCATGCAAGATAGGGATCCAAATTTAATTCTTTCTTTTCCTTTGATCATAATCATCATAAACAATATGTTTCAACTCATTAGATTAGAAAATATGCATTGGAAGCCTAAGAATCCCTTCTAGCCCGAAATCGTACCCATAACCATATTATGCACCAATTTCAAAAAATTTATGACTTAGGTTACAAAACTCCAATTTTTGCAAATTAGGAGAGTTAAAAAAGCTTAAGATATGAACTACATACTATATACGTTTCAAGTATAAATGAATCCATTTGACATACTAAAATCCATGGAGATCAGAGGCTGCTATAGTAAATGACCACAACCAGACCCTGAATTTAAAAAATGCATATCTTTGGCTACACAACTCTGATTTATACAAACTTAATGGCTATAGAAATCTTATAATATCAACTATATGATTGTAAAATTTCATGAGTATTAGAGTTCATTTGGCTCTTCCAGGATATGAAATATCAAAATTAACCAAATGAACAATACAGTGACTAATCTACATAATTTAGCCAACTTTGAAAATTTATAAAATATTCTACAAAGCTCTAAAAATTGTATTCTTTAGTTCTGTAAAAAGATTTAGATAAGCTCTAAATGTCTATTGAAGTTCAATAAAAAAAATTGTTCATTTGATCTATTTTTGATTTAGGGGTAAATTATGGCTTAAAGAATATTATTTTTTTTGTTCTAAGTGGTCCATTTTGAATCATTTTCTACCAAGATTCCATTTGAGCACGATTTAAATGTCAAACACAACATGTATAACTGATCCAACATGTCTTAAAAGCTATGTAACACAAAAATCACTCTTCCATTTGTCATTATACACTCTTACATTATGAAACTCATATGGTCAAATTACATGATATCATATAATTACCTCCAAAAATAATTTATATATCATTGTCTCATGCTTTTGGGTGTGTGGAGATGATTACATCTCATAATATATGTATACATCATTACATGTGCAAAAATACACATCAAAATTTAAACTAGTGTCAAAGTAATGCTTCTCATGCCCTTTGCTCATCATTTTTGCCTTTATAAGAATTACCTAGACATGGTTAGGGAAAATATAGGGAGAGATGAGATTCACAAAATCCCAATAGCTCATTCATCATTCAAGCACACATATATGACATATTCAAGGTCAAGAAGAGCAAGTTTGCATATTACACCATCCAAAATTAATCATATTTATGCATAAGGGATCACATGGCTCTATCAAGAGTAAAACAAGCTTTAAAGACTTTTAGTTTAGCGCCACCTATGAATTTAAGACTTTTGTTTAGCTTCACCCTCTTTTAGTGACTTTTGACTTAGCTTCACTTACAATTGAGACCTTTGGTTTTGTTTCATCTACATATAAAGACTTTTGGCCTCACCTCACCCAATTCAAAGGACTTTTGGCATAACCTCACGCATTCAAGAGCCAAACCAACTCCAAATGCAATCAAATGTCATGTAATTGCATATAATCATCAATCCATCAATAACATATATAATTAAGCAACCTAAGACCAATCAAACAACCAACATATATTTGCAAGAATAGATGAAGAGCTACCTTAATATAAGAGGTCACTTAATTCCTTTTCGCTTCTTGCCTTGGTCTTTTGGTTTCACACCTACACTTAAGGGAGATGTCACTTGCTTGGCCTAAACACATCAAATGAAGCACAAAATTATCAATGGAACCATACATAGACTCATTTAAGCCTTATACAAATTAGTTAAAGTTTTAAGTTCCTATATGGTTCACTTAGTGGCAAAATGAAATAACCTTTGTAATTCAATATTTTGGCTCCAAGATCTCACCTAGTATGAGTCATATGACTTCATTAAAACTTATTAGAGTAATCATAAACTCAATTCAAGAAGCCTAGCACCAAGCTGCTTCTTTATGCATAATAGAACCCTAAATGTTCACCTTTTAAGATAAGTCTTCTAATTTCAAACCAATAGTTTTTTTGGTATTTATAATTCATATCTAGATCATTTATAATATTATAACATATTAAGACTATACTTAATATATATCACAATTGGCATAAAACATCCATTTTCATGAAATTAATACTTTTAGCAGTGGAAATAAATGTTATCAAAAGCCAAATTAATTCATTTTTAGTTAAATAGACCATATGGGTTTATCAAAGCTATCTTCCATCCATAACATACTTATTCAACTAGAAACATCACACTTTGAAGCTTAAATTTTGGGTTGGAGGCATACATCACAAAGTAAACACCACACTTGCATTTTTCACATGTTCTGTATTCTGATATGAATTTTGAAAATTCATAACTAATTCTAAAAGATTCCAAATCATGCAAATTAGGGCTTTTTGGAAAGCTCAAAATGTCCTCTAACTACCATAAAAATTTTAGATTAAAATAATATTATCTGGCCCCCAAAATTCTAATGGAATAGTAATTGGGTCTAGGACACTTTTTACAGTAAACCAAAAAATTCAAAAATTCATCTCTCATTCTACAGAGCTCTAAATTAAGTGCTCTTAGTAGCTATAGAAAGGTTGTGATGTCAAATATGTTCCTATAAATTTTTATAAGTGTTGGATGTAACATCGTACTTTTAAGACTCAATTCATACACTTTTCATGTCTCATTTCATGCTTATTCTATAGGAAGCAACATAATGTCATTCATTTTCATGGATAAGTTTCATTTCTCTATGGGTAAAATTTTTCTTTTAGAGTCCTGTGTGCCATATGGACTCATGTATCATATTATCATATTTAAATACATAGATACAAACCATTTCCATCACCAAAATGCGCTTAGAGGTCGTATAAAGCAAACGGGAGCATGGAATCTCATGAAGTAATTTTGGATAGAATTTTAGCTTTTCTGTTATAAACTTTGGAAAATCATAACTGATTCTAGAAAAATCAAGATCATGCATTATTTACCATTCTGGGAAGCTATACATGCCTACTTTATGTTAAAAATATGTCCAGATCATAACATCTAACACAGGGGATGTTTGACATTCAAAAAAGTCTAGAGGTCAGATTGTCCACTGGTGCTGTCACAAAATTTTGTAGCAAACTTCAAAAATATCCAATTAATTCCACCAAAATCCAATCTAAGTAAATGATACCAATTTGGAAAGCTGTAGATGTTAGCTAGAGGAAAAAATAACTGCAGACCAGTTCAGGGATGCCCAGATCTTAAAACCTAATCAAATAGTACCTGAGGTCAGTTGGAGAGCCTAGTATTAGACAAGATCTTTGAAAATTCATATCTTCCTCTCTAGACCTCTAAATGAGGTGCTTCTATTTAGCACAAGTCACTGGGAATGTTTAGTTTCGACATCATTTAAGCCCTATGTGACAAAAATCATTTTTGGACCAAGTGAACAGTACATCAGACCAAAACCAAAATTTTTGCCAACTTTGAAAATTCATCAAATATTTTATAGACCTTCAAAAATTCTGGTCTTTAGCTTCTCAAAAAGCTCTTAACAAGGTCTAATTATGTGCCAAATCTCAGTTCAAGAAGAGCTCATTTGGACAAAAAGTGGTATAGGGTTATAAAATGGTCAATTTTTGGTTTATACAAGATACCAAAATATCCAAATGGTTTTCTTTGGGGTTTGGCACCTCTTGTGCAAGTCTAAAAGCATAAATAGGACTTATATAAACTGCCAAAATGATCCCAAACCTTATACATATCATTTTGGCTATTCCACTCCTATTTATACACATTCTTCCATAATGCAAATTTGCCATTACATAGCTAAAATGTGCATATCCATACATACAACCTTAGTTCTCATTTATACATGGTATATAAACATAATTTTACATATTTATAACATCATAGGACATATACAACCATAGGTTACATCATTTGCCTTTCATAAGACCTTAAAGTAAAAAATTCAAGGTATTTTGATGTCACATTTATATTTCTCATGTGGTTGGCTCCCATTTTCTTACACTCTTAGTCCACCTCGTATGTTAGAATATTGGAGAGGAGGGGATGAGATTTAAAGAATCCCAATAGCTTAGCTCTCATTCAATCATACATAAAGCATGCAAAATAAGTCTCACAAATGCATGCATGATATATGGACATGTGCAATCATTCAAGAAGCATTCTTAGCATTTGAAAATGTCATACATAAGCTTGTCAAGCAAGTGGATTGGCCTCACCCATTTACTTGTGGATTTTGAACTTGCTGCACCCATTCTTTAAGAGATTCTTAGACTCAACCATACTCTTGGGAGTCAACCTTACTTTTAGGAGACTTTTTACTTTGTCTCTACTAATCTTAAGGGTTCTTGACTCATCCTCACAGTGGCTAAGGGTTCTTGGCCTCACCAAACTCAAGCAAATCAAGGTAAGCATCATAAATATCATTTAGAAAGCATAATGCATCATCATGATATCATAGAGTAAGAGCTCATGTTAGAACATTTTTCATGGTTTGAAATACACATACATACATTCAAAGACAAGTAAAGTAAGCAATCATGCATGAGAGAAGGTGGAGAGAGCTACCTTGGATACAACCACACACTTTTCTCCTTGAATCAATGCTCCCTCTCTCGGCCTCACGCAGACAATAGGGTGGGAATGATTTCTCTTGGCCTAAACACAATTTATGAAAGTTAGTTAGGTTCATGAAGTTAATTTTAAGGCCACACAACTTGCTTAAACTCTAGCTTGACTCATTGACCCCTTTATGTTTCCAAGAAAGCACCTAATGAAGCAACACTTATCAAATAAATTCTAGGCTCTATTCTTTCCTTTCAAATATGATTCTTGACTCCTTTTAAGCCTCTTAGAGTCATCATACAATTAAAACAAAGAGCCTAACTACATATTGTTTCTTTTAGTCATATTATAGAACATAAAGCACTATCTCACTTTTTATGGTTTCTAAATTTTTCCCAAGGCCTTCCCTCACCTTCACTCATCATATATGACTCAAAAATGGGTTTGGAACAAATTAAAACTATCCCTAGGTACACAAACTCCCTTAGGCCGAGACTAGGAAGCTTTATGGTCTCCTTGAAATTTGCTTTGTTTTCTTGATGGAGGAAGCACATGGGGAGACTTCTAGGGATCTTAGGAACTCATTTAAACTCTTATTTAGACATAGGAATCAAGGTATCAATTCAGATTTTATAAGGAACATATGAAACCCTAGACTTTGCATCTTGAATTTCTAAGGTTTTTTGTTAATTCTCTTTGCATATTCTTAATCTTCACACCTTTTTTCTTAAGAATCACCTTTGATTCTGCCTAAAAACTAAGCCCCCTTAGGACTTCTTAAGTAGGGTGAAATGGGTGGAGAAGAGGAGCAAGGGATATCAACCATGAAAAGAGAACTTACCTTATTTTCTTAACTTTTCTCACTTGAATCTTGTCTTCTTTAAGCTCTTCTCTTCACATCCGAATTTTCTCCTTAATTTCTCCCTTAAAATAGATTTATAAACTTCATTATAATCATAAGAAGAAAGCTCAAGAGGAGAGGAACAAGTTTGGAAGAAGAAGGAGCATGAAAATTCATGAAATTCCTTACCTTTTCCTTGCTTTTTCTCCTCCTTTCTTCTCTTCCATGGTGCACCTAAGAGAGCTGGTGTTTTCTCTAGTTTTTAGGCAAAATGGGTTGTGCAAATGAAGGGGAGAAGAAATAAGAAACTTAAAGTGTGCTCAAGAAGCTTTCACTTTCTCAAACATTCCAATTTTGCCCTTCGTTTTTGGTATTTTCGTTTCTAACTCATTTTAACTCCTTTTTTAGAACTATCTTTTTTATTATGAAATTTAGGTTCCCAATTTAGTAAAATGCCTTTGAAATAACTCAAATTGGAGCCAAAACTTTTCTCAACGAATCAGTCAAAGTTTGAGTCAACTGATATTAGAAAACATCCATCGGAAGGGTTTTAACTGTCTCAAGGCTTTCCATGATTTTTAGGACTTTTGAGAACCCCAAAGAACTCAAAACTTTCATTCAAAGAGGCCTCCTATGTGAATTCCAAAATTTGCTCAAAATTACAAAAATACCATTACATTTCGTATGTTTTTCATAAAAAAAGTATTTCTTTATTCTAGCTCTGTTTTTCTTTATATCTGAGTTTAAGATTTTAATTTTTAGGAGTCTAGAATGCTTTCTAAATTTTTTGAGACCTTAACTATCTTATTTTGGGGGACTGTCTTTTGTATCCGGTGAATTTTGTTCATTTACGGAGAAATCGTATATTATATTTCTCACGTTTTCTCTGGTTTTCAAAGAACCGAATGTTACATTGGACTTCATTTGTCCCCTAAAAGACACCAAAAATTAGACTAACCATATGTATAGTAACAATAACAGTTCTACATAATTTGGCCAATTTTGAAAAATTATAATAAATTCTCTAAAGATCTAAAAATAGTGCTATTTAGCTCTTTGAAAAGCTCTAGGTAAGATCTATGTGGTTGCCAAATTTCATGCCAAAATTTGGCCATGTGGTCTAATTTTGATTTAGGGAAAGAATATAGTCCAAAATGGAGTCAAAATGGCATCAAATGGTACCAAATGACTTTCTACATAAACCATGACCATTTGATTATATCCAAAAGCTTAAACATAGCATATAGAAGCATCACAATAGGTCTAAATCATTGTAATATCTGATTTTAGTTAAACAACAAAAACAGGTGCATTTTTAAATCAAGTCGCTCGAAATGAATTAGTTAAGGTCTTGAAAAATTTGAGTAACATTCTAGACTCCTAAAAATGAGAATTCTAGACTCAGATAAAAAGAAAAATGGAGCTAGAATAAAGAAACGAAATTTAATGAAAAACTTACGAAACATAATGGTGTTTTCATAATTTTAAGCAATTTTTGGAATTCATATAGGAGGGCTTTTTAAATAAAATTTTTGAGTTTTTTGGGGTTCTCAGAGGCCCTGAAAACCATGGGGAGCCTTAGAAAAGTAAAAACCTCTTCAGTGGACATTTTCCAACATCAGTGTACCTGAGCTTTGATGGATTCGTTCAGGAAGGTTTTAGCTCCGATTTAAGTGATTCCAAAGGCATTTTGATAAATTTGGAACCTAAATTTTATAATGGAAAAGAAAGTTCTAAAAAATGAGCTAAACGAATTAGAAACAAAAATGTGAAGAATGAAGGGAAAACAAGAATTTTTGAAAAGTTTTTCTTCCACCCACCTATAAATAGATGGCGCCCCACTCCTCTACTCATTTAGCTTCATATGTTTCAGCTTGAAACCAAAGAAAAACCCTAGGGAGAGTGGCGCACAAGAAGAAGAGAAAGAGGAGTAGAAATTAAAGGCCAAAGGTATGGATTTTTGGTAGTTTTCATGCTCTTTCCTTAGAAAACCTCTTCTTCTCCATTTCCTTTTCTTTCCTATGATTATATTGAAGTATATGGATCTTTTTTTAAGGAGAAATAAAGAGGAAAATTCGGATTTGAAGAGAAGAGGCCAAAGAAAGGAAGATTCAAGTGAGAAAATAAGGAAAAACAAGGTAATTTCTCCATCCATGATTGCTACCCCTTGCTCCTCTTCTCTCCATGGTTCACCCCATTCAAGAAGCCATAGGAGGGCTTAGATTTTGTTCAGAACCAAGGGTGAATCTTAGGAAAATGAGTGTGTAGAATAAGAATATGTAAAGGAAATTAACAAATAACCATGGAAATTCAAGATAGCAATTCTAAGGTTTCATGTGCTCTTTGTAAAATCTGACTTGATACCTTAATTTCTATGCCTAAATTAAAGTTTAAATGAGCTCTTAAGATCCCTAGAAGTCTCCCCATGTGCTTCCTCTATCAAGAAAACAAAACAAAGTCTATGAAGGCCAAATTACTCCATTGTCTCGGCCAAGAAGGGTTAGGACACCTAGGGAGAGTTTTAAATTTTTCCAAACCCATTTTTGAGTCATATATGATGAGTGAAAATCAAAGAAAGTCTTGGAAAAAATTTAGGAGGCCTAGAGAATGAGTTGATGTCTTATGTTCCATAATATGACTTAAAGAAGTAACATGTAGTTAGGCTCTTTGTTTTAATTGTGTGATGACTCCAAGAGGCTTAAAAGGAGTCAAGAATCATATATGAAAGGAAATAATGAAGTTTAGAATTTATTTGTTAGGTGTTGTTTCAATAGGTGCATTCTTAGAACCATAAAGGGGTTAATAGACAAACTTAGTGTGTGAGGAAATTGTATAGCCTTAGAATTAATTCCATAAACCTAATTGGTTTCCATAAATTGTGTTTAGGCTAAGAGAAATCATTCCCACACATTTATGTGTGTGAAGCAGAGGAAGAGAGAACAAATTCAGGAGAAAAAGTGTGTGATTGCATCTAAGGTAGCCCACTCCTCCTTCTCTCATGCATGAATGTATGCTTGGCTTATCTTTCAATGTGTGTATGTGTGTTTTAAGCCATGAAAAATGTTTTGACATGAGCTCTCATTCCATGATATCATGATGATGTTTTATGCTTTTGAATGATACTTAATATGTTTGTTCAGGTTTGCTTGAGTATGGTGAAGCCAAGAACCCTTAGCTATGGTAAGGATGAGCCAAGAACCCTTAAGATTAGTTGAGACAAAGTAAAGAGTTTTCTAAGAGTGAGGTTGACTCCTAAGAGTAAGGTTGAGTCAAAAACGTCTTAAAGAAATGGGTAAGGCAAGTCCAAAATCTATAAGTGAATGGGTGAGGCTAATCCACTTACTTAGCAAGCCTATGTATGCCATGTATGACTTGTTCAAATACTAAGAATGCTCCTTGAATGTTTACACACTCTATGATACTCATGCATGCATTTTTTAGACTTGTTTTACATCTTTTATGTGTGATTAAAAAGGAGATGAGCTATTGGGATTCTTTGAATATCATTCCCTCCTCTCCAATGTTCTAACATGTTAGGTGGACCAAGAGAATAAGGAAATGGGAGCCAACCACTTGAAAGATAAGAGTGTGACATCAAAGTACATAGATTTTATTTTTTTAAGGCCATATGAATGGCAAATATTGTAATCCATTGTTGTATATGTCTTATGATATTATGAACATGTATAATTATGTTAATGTATCATGTATAAATGAGATTTAAGGTTATATGTATGGAAATGTGCATCTTGAACATGTAATGGCAAAACTAACATTACGGAAATATATGTAATAATGGAAGTGGAGAGGCCAAATTAGATGAATGAGATTTGGAACCACTTGAGCAATTCATACAAGTCATATTCATGCTTTTAAACTTTCCAAAGAGGTGCCAAACATCAAGGAAAGTTATTTGGATACAATTGGTATCTAATATGGAGCAAAATTGACCATATTGGAAAGTTATACCACTTTTTATTCAAATGAACTCTTCTTGATCTAAAATTTGGCATGTATCTAGAACTTGTTGAGAACTTTTTGGAAAGATAAAGTGTACAATTTTTGGAGGTTGATGGAATATTTGATGAATTTTCAAAATTGGGAAATTTTTTGAAATTGGTTCAGGGTACTATTCATGCTAGTCAGAAATTAAAATATGTCACTTAGGGGACAAATGATGTCCAATTGCCACAAAATTTTACAGGGATAAATTAGACCTTCCTAGTGGTTTTTTCCAACTAGAAGAACCTCATTTAGATGTCTAGAGATGGAGATATAAATTTTTGAAATGTCTATCTAGTATTAGCCATCCAATCAGACCTAAGTTACTGTTTGATTGATTTTTGAGGCCTAGATGTATCTAGAATGGTTGGAAGTATTTTTTCCCTCTAGCTAACATCTGTAGCTTTCCATATTGGTATCATTTTCATAAATTGGATTTTATTGGAATTAATTGGATATTTTTAAAATTTATAGCAAAAATTTGTATCAGTACCAGTAGCCAATCAGACCTCTGTGCCTTTTTGAATGCCAAACGTCTTTTGTATGATGTTTCATGACCTAGACATATTTGTACCATAAAGCAGACATCTGTGGCTTTCTAGAATGGTAAAAACGCATGATTTTTGTTTTTTTAGAATTAGTTATTATTTTCCAAAATTTGTGACAGAAAGTGTGAAATTCTGGCTGAAGCTGCATCATGGGATTTTGTGTGTCTCTTGCATTTGCACGAGTGGTAGCCACTTTTGATGTTGGAATTGAGTTATATCTATGTAAATAAATATGAAAATGTGATATATGAGTTCACATGGCCAACGAGATATCAGATGAAAAATTTATACATTACGCAACGCTAAAATAATCAATATTTTAATGCCATTTTCTCACTTTCTTGTGTAACTCATGGCATGAGACTTAGAAATAACATGAGGCAAGGCTAGAAATCTATGGTGTTACATTTATTGGTATCAAAGCAAAGATTCAGGCTCTTGATGTGGGTTGTGTTTGTGCTTATGTGTTACCTAGATGTATATAAACTTGTTATGGATGAATTGAGTGTGTTGATCGGGGAAGTAATCCCTTTTCATGCTAAAGTTTGTTATGATGTTTCAGAGCTATGGTAAACACTAGGAGAGGTTGGCCCTCTAGAGAGGCTTGTGCAAATGATAGAGCAAAAGCTAGTGATCTGGTAGCTAGAGCCTTACAGTTTATTATGGCTTGCTTGGATTAATAGCAGGCCATTATCATGTAGTTACAAGAATGACTTGCTGAGAGAGATAGCTAGGGCCCCACACCTCCTTCTCCATATCCACTTCACCACTCAGATCATCCCAAGCATCCAGGGGTGACTCACCTAGATCCACGGCCATATATCCAGATGGTTGCCCCTATTCCACCAGCTTAAATGCCTCTAGCTCAGGAGTAGCCCTTAACTAGAAATATTATTATTCAGTTCAAAAAGTTTGGGCCTCCCACCTTTAATGGTGAGATGAATTCAGAAAAAGCCAAGGCTTAGATTATGCTGTTAGAGAAGATCTTCGAGGTAATGGAGTGCACGTCTGAGCAGAAAGCCAAGATGGCTATCTTTCATTTATTGAAAGAGGCAGATTATTAGTGGAAGGGCACCGAGGCTATTTTGAGGGCAAGGAACCTTCCGATTACATGGGAAGCATTCCTCTAGGTTTTTCATGAGAAGTATTTTCCTACCTTAGTCGAAAATAAGAAGGAGTCAGAATTTATACTCATGAAATAGACTGAGGGGATGTCCGTAGACCAATACATGGCCAAATTTGTAGAGCTCTCCCAATATTCCTTCTATTTATAGAGAGACGATGATGAACGGTGGAGAGTAGATAGGCTAAAGAAAGGTTTACTCCCCGAGATTAAAGACAGGGTAGTGCCACAGAGAATTAGGCACTTTAACACCTTGGTTGAGATATGCAGAGTGACAGAGGCAAACCTCAAAAGGATGTAGCCTACCTCCAGTGCTAGACTACCCCTCCTTGAGCCCAAGAGACCTAGAAAGGGATTATAGGCTACAGTTAATAGCAAGAGAGCTGGCAGAAGCTAGTGGAGCCAAAGAGGTAAGAGACGGAGAACTCAATCTAGGAAAGGTAGCTTTACACCTATCATATGTCCCTAGTGTGGCAAGAATCATGGAAGCAAGACATGTTACGTGGGGTAGAATGTATGCTTCCGGTGTGGTAGGCCAGGACATATGGCTAGGGACTGCACACAGGCTCCTTCACAGTTCATATAGCAAAGGGGGATAGCTCCTACTCCCAAACCTTAGACCCAGGGTAGAGTCTTTGCCCTGTCATAGCAAGAGGCTAGCTAGTCCTCGAGTCTGATCCAAGGTACTATTAGAATAAATGACTTTTCTATAACTGTATTATTTGATTTGGGTGTTAGTTATTCTTTTATATCATATGACTATGTTAGAAGGTTAGTTTGAGTATGCTTACACTACCATATGATTTGCATGTATCTACCCCCATAGGAAACTGAGCCATTACCTCCATTCTTGTTTGAATTGTGTGGTCCAGTTTAATCACTACCTTACCACCCTTGATTTGATTTATATGCCCTTTGTTGATATTGATTTGATCATTGGCATGAACTAGATGTCTATAAATAATGCTACATTAGATTGTAACCACAGATGTATTACTTTACTTGAGTGTGGGACTATGCCTAATATGAGGACTGAGTTATCTGTTATGACCACCTCCCAGGTTGAGAGGTCTCTAGGGCATAGTTATCAAGGATAACTAGTTTTCTTTTCAGTTCAAGCTGAGGTAGAAGAGAGTATAGATGATATTCCTGTAGTGAGAGAGTTTCTAGAGGTATTCCCTAAAGAGATTAGTGGACTACCCCTAAAGAGAGAGGTCAAATTTCCTATAGATATTATACCTGGGGTAAGTCCAGTGTCTAAGGCCCCATATAGAATGGCTCCCACCAAGCAAGCTAAGCTTGAGAAATAAACAAAAGAGCTCTTATAGAAAGGTTTTATTAGACCTAATGTTTCATCGTGGGGAACTCTCCAGTCTTATTCGTAAAGAAGAAAGACAGAAGCCTTAGGCTATGTATAGACTATCGGGAACTCAATAAAATAACAAATAACCATTAAGAATAAGTACCCTCTTCCTCACATAGATAACCTCTTAAATTAGTTGGTAGGAGTTTTAGTATTCTTTAAGATAGAATTTAGGTTGGGATATCACCAGTTTAGAATAAAGGCTGAGAATATTCCCAAAATAGCATTTAAAACTAGATATGGGCATTATAAATTTTTAGTTGTGCCTTTCGGGTTAACAAATGCACTCGCAGTATTCATGGATTACATGAACAGAGTGTTCAGGCCATACTTAGATAGATTTGTAGTTGTCTTCATAGATGACATTCTCATATACTCAAAGAGTAGGGAAGAACATAAGCAGCACTTAAGATTAGTCTTAAAAACCCTGAAAGAGAGATAGTTATATGCTAAACTTAGTAAATGTGAGTTCTGGCTCACTGAAGTTTAATTTCTAGGTCATGTGATCTCCTAGGCAGGGGTCGCAGTAGATCCTCACAAGGTAGAGGCAATATTACAGTGGGAGAGACCTAGGATAGTGATAGAGATTAAGAGCTTCCTAAGTTTAGTAGGTTACTATAGGAGGTTCATTCAGGGCTTTTCTTAGATAGCGATGCCATTGACTTGGCTTACTAGAAAGAATGTACCATTTATGTAGAATGAGAAATGTGAGGGCAATTTTTAAGAGTTGAAGCACAAGTTAACCACGACCCCAGTTTTAGTACTCCCTGACTTTAGAGAGACTTTTGTAGTCTATAGTAATGCCTCCAAGAAAGGGTTAGGATGTGTGTTTATGTAGAAAGGTCGAGTGGTAGCTTATGCTTCTAAACAATTGAAACCTCATAAGAAAAATTACCCCACACACGACCTAGAGTTAGCCACAATAGTGTTTGCTTTGAAAATATGGAGACACTACTTTGAAAATTACCATTGGTGAAAGTGGTTTGGAAGGGATTATCTCCCGAATAGGCTACTTGGGAGTTAGAGGATGATATGAGAAAGAAACATCCAGAGCTCTTCCCATGAGGTATGTTATTTAAATTTTGAATGAAATTTTTTAAAAAGGGAGAAAATTATAATATTTGGTTTTTGTTAACTGATAGAAACATGTACATTTTTAAAGCAAGTCCCCTGAAATGAATTAGTTAAGGTCCCAAAAAATTTGAGTAACATTCTAGACTCTTAAAAATGAGACTTCTAGGCTTAGATAGAAAGAAAAATAGAGCTAGAATGAAGAAACGAGATTTAATGAAAAACTTACAAAACATAATGGCATCTTTATAATTTTGAGGAATTTTTAGAATTCACACAGGAGGGCTTTTTAAATGAAAGTTTTGAGTTCTTCAGGGTTCTTAGAGGCCTTGAAAATCATAGGAAGCTCCAGGATAGTTAAATCTTCTTCGGTGGATGTTTTTCAATATCAGTATACTTGAACTTTGACGGATTTGTTCGGGAAGGTTTTAGATCCGATTTGAGTGATTCCAAAGGAATTTTACTAAATTGGGAACCTAAATTTTATAATGAAAAATACGATTCTAAAAAATGAGTTAAAACAAATTAGAAACAAAAATGCCAAGAACGATGGGTAAAACGAGAATTTTTGAAAAGTCTTTCTTCCTCCTAGTTATAAATAGATGGTGCCCCACTCCTCCACTTATTCAGCTTCATATGTTTCTACCCCAAACCAAAGAAAAATCCTAAAGAGAGTGGTGCATAAGAGGAAGAGAAAGAGGAGGAGAAATCAAAGGCTAAGGGTATGGATTTTTGATAGTTTTCATGCTCTTTCCTTAGAAAACCTCTTCTTCTCCATTTTCCTTTCTTTCCTATGACTATATTGAAGTATATGGATCTATTTTTAGGGAGAAATAAAGGGTAAAATTTGGATTTGAAGTGAGGAGGCCAAAGAAAGGAAGATTTAAGTGAGAAAATAAGGAAAAACAAGGTAAATTCTCCTTCCATGATTGCTATCTCTTGCTTTTCTTCTATCCATGGGACTCAAGAAGCTATAGGAGGGCTTGGATTTTGGGTAGAACCAAGGGTGAATCTTAGGAAAAGGAGTGTGGAGAATAAGAATATGTAAAGGAAATTAACAAATAACTATTGAAATTCAAGATAGCAATTCTAGTGTTTCATGTGCTCCTTGTAAAATATGATTTGATACCTTAATTTCTATGCCTAAATGAAAGTTTAAATGAGCTCTTAAGATTCTTAAAAGTCTCCCCAAGTGCATCCTTCATCAAGAAAACAAAACAAAGTCTATGAATGCCAAATTGCTTCATTATCTCGCCCAAGAAGGGTTAGGACACCTAAGGAGAGTTTTAAATTTTTTCAAACCCATTTTTAAGTCATGTATGATGAGTGAAAATGAGGGGAAGCCTTGGAAAAAATTTAGAAGGCCTAGAGAATGAGTTGGTGTCTTATGTTCTATAATATAACCTAAAAAAGCAACATATAGGTAAACTCTTTATTTAAATTGTGTGATGACTCCATGAGACTGAAAAGGAGTCAAGAATCATATATGAAAGGAAAGAATGGAGCCTAAAATTTATTTGATAGGTGTTGCTTCATTAGGTGCATTCCTAGAACCATAAAGGGGTTAATAAACAAATTTAGTGTGTGAGGAAATTGTGTAGCCTTAGAATTAATTCCATGAACCTAATTGGCTTCCATAAATTGTGTTTAGGCTAAGAGAAATCATTTTCACACCTTTATGTGTGTGAGGCCGAGGAAGGGAGAGAAAACTTAAGAGAAAAAGTATATGGTTGCATCTAAGGTAGCTCACTCCTCCTTTCTCTCATGCATGAATATATGCTTGGCTTGTCTTTGAATGTGTGCATGTATGTTTTAAGCCATGAAAAATGATTTAACATGAGCTCTCATTCCATGATATCATGATGATGTTTTATGCTTTTAAATGATGCTTAATCTGTTTGTTTGGGTTTGCTTGAGTGTGGTGAAGCCAAGAACCCTTAGCCATGGTAAGGATGAGCCAAGAACCCTTAAGATTGGTTGAGATAAAGTAAAGAGTCTCCTAAGAGTGAGGTTGACTCCCAAGAGTAAGGTTGAGTCAAAAACCTCTTAAAGAAATGGGTGAGGCAAGTCTAAAATCCACAAGTGAATGGGTGAGGCTAATCCACTTACTTAGCAAGCCTATGTATGCCATATATGACTTGTTTACACAATCCATGGTACTTATGTATGCATTTTCAAGACTTGTTTTGCATCTTTTATGTGTGATTGAAATGGAGATGAGCTATTAAGATTCTTTGAATCTCATTCCCTCCTCTTAAATGTTCTAACATGTTAGTTGGACTAAGGGAATGAGGAAATGGGAGCCAACCACTTGAAAGATGAGAGTGTGACATCAAAATGTATAGATTTTGTTTCTTTAAGGCCATATGAGTGGCAAATGTTGTAATCCATTGTTATATATGTCCTATGATATTATGAACATATATAGTTGTACTAATGTATCATTTATAAATGAGATTTAAGATTATATGTATGGAAATATGCATCTTAGACATGTAATGGCAAAACTAGTATTATGGAAATGTATGTAGTAATGGAAGTGGATAGGCCAAATTGAGATGCATGAGATTTGGAACCACTTGGACAGTTCATACAAGTCATATTCATGCTTTTAAACTTGCTTAAGAGGTGCCAAATATTAAGGAAAGTCATTTCGACATAATTGGTATCTAATATGGAGCAAAATTGACCATATTGGAAAGTTATACCACTTTTTGTCCAAATGAACTCTTCTTGGTTTGAAATTTGGCATACATCTATAACTTTTTGAGAGTTTTTTGGAAAGTTAAAGTGCAAAATTTTCAGAAAGCCTATGAAATATTTGATGAATTTTCAAAGTTGGAAAATTTTCTGAAATTGGTTCAAGGTATTGTTCATGCTAGTCTAAAATTAAAATTTGTCACTTGGGGGGAAATGATGTCCAATTATCACAAAATTTTACAGGGAGAAACTAGACCATCAAAGTGACTTGTGCCAACTAGAAGCACCTTATTGGGATATCTAGAGTGGGAAATATAAATTTTTAAAATTTTTGTCTTGTATTAGGCATCCAGACATATCTAAGTTACTATTTGATTTGTTTTTGAAGTCTGGATGTACCTAGACTAGTCTAAAGTTATTTTTTCCCTCTAGCTAACATTGTAGATTTCTATATTGGTATCATTTGCATAAATTGGACTTTTGTGAAATTAATTGGACATTTTTGAAGTTTATAGCAAAAACATGTATTAGTACCAGTAGCCAATCAGACCTCTGTGCCTTTTTGAATGCCAAACATCTTTTGTATGATGTTTCATGACCTAGACATATTTGTACCATAAAGTAGATATCTGTAGCTTTCTAGAATAGTAAAAAAGCATGATTTTGATTTTTCTAGAATTAGTTATTATTTTCCAAAATTTGTGACAGAAAGTGTGAAATTTTGGCCAAAGCTACATCATGGGATTTTGTGTGTCTCTTGCATTTGCACGAATTCTATGCCACTTTTGATGATGGAATCAAGTTATATCTATGTAATTAAATATGAGAATGTGATATATGAGCTCACATAGCCCACGAGATATCAAATGAAAAATTTATACATTACGCAATGCTAAAATAATCAATATTTTAATGCCATTTTCTCACTTTCTTGTGTAACTCATGGCATGAGACTTAGAAGTAACATGAGGCAAGGCTAGGAATCTATAGTGTTACAATCATCATGGAGCTCAAATTCATTATTCTACTTGTTCATATATATATGCATGACAAAGCTCTAGAATGTCAAAATCATACATTCTTATTCACTTGGCTCCAAATTTGGTTCATAAAACATATTTACATGCTTTTACATGTACTCAAGAGTTTACATCTTATACATACATAATTTGACATCAAATTGCGTCAAAACTATTCTATTGTCAAAGTAATGCAAATCACACTCTTTGGCCTCCATTTTTGTTTCCTTGGGTTTCACCTAGACAAGAGTAAATGAAAAATGGAGGAGAGTGAGATTCAAAGAATCCCAATAGCTCTTTCATCCTTTCAAGAATATACGACATATCATCATGTAAAAGAACATAAGTATGCATCATATACTTTCAAGAACCAAACAAATCATGTTTTGAATATCACATAGATATGTCAAGATAAAAAATGTAATACCATATCAAGATAGCCTTCAATTTACATCACAAAAAGCCTATAGTATCCATTTTTATAAAATAATTACCTTTAGTAGTAGAAATTACCATTATCAAAAGCCAAAATAATTCATTTTTGGTCAAATGGACCATTTGGCCTTACCATTCTCATCTTCCATCCTTAAACACATTTATTCAACTAGAAACATCACAATTTGAAGCATGAAATTCGGGTTTGGATCAAGCATCTCAATTTCAAGAACACACTTGCCTTTTCCATGGAATCCATGTTTTGTCATAAACTTTGAAAATTCATAACTAATTTATAAAATTCTAAATCATGCAAATTATGACTTTCTGGAAAGCTCAGGACATCCCCTGACTACCACAAAAATTTCAAGTCAAAATAATATAATTTGTCTTAAGAAAATCCAATGGAACAGTAACCGGGTTTGGAGGATGTTCCAGAGTAAACCAGAAAATCCAAAAATTCATATCTCCTTCTATAGAGCTCTAAATTGCATGCTATGATGTCAACCATATATTTGTAAATTTTATGAGCATTGGACTTCATTTGACCCCTGAATGACATCGAAAAACAGACTGACTATATAAATAGTAGCAGTGACAGTTTCTGCATAATTTAGCTAATTTTAAAAAATCATAATAAATTCTCTAGAATTCCAAAAGTATTACTCTTTAGCTATGTGAAAAGCTCTAGATGAGATCTATATGTCCACCAAATTTCATGCCAAAATTCGTCCATTTGGTCTAGTTTTAGTTTAGGGCAAGAATATGGTCCAAAATAATGTCAAAATGGCATCAAATGGTACCAAATGGATTCTTACATGAACCATGACCATTTGAGCAGGTCCAAAAGTTTAAACACAGCAAATGGAAGCATCACAATAGGTCCAAATCATCATGGAACTTAAATTCACCATTACACTTGTTCATATATATAAGCACATCATGGCTCAAGGATGTCAAAATCATATATTCTCATACATTTGGCTCCAAATTCATTACATACAATATATTCATATACTTTTATAAATGATCAAAGGTTTACAACTCATAAATAGCTTATACATACATACTCTGACATCAATTTACATAGAAAATTGTCATATTGTCAAAGTAATACAAATCATACTCCTTGGGCTCTATTTTTACTTTCTTGGACTTCACCTAGACAAGAGTAGATAGAAAGTGGGGAAGAATGAGATTCAAAGAATCTCAATAGCTCTTTCACCTTTCAAGTAAGCATACATGGCATGTTATCATGTCAAAGAACACAAGCATGCATCAAAGGCTTTTAAGAACCAAATATAAACATGTTTTCAAGGTCACATAAACATATCAAAATCAAAATCAAGTTCAAAGGACTTTTGCTTTGGCTCCACCCTATTATTTGGGACTTTTTGTAACAACCCTAATTTGTAATTATAGTGATTATACTTAATTGAGTAGTTAATAATCATAAATCAAGACTTGAAGTCAATACAATTAATCACATTAGGAAAATAGTGGGGAAATTTGAACCTTGATATTATTAGGGTTATTAGCTAAATAACTACAATTAACTGAATCCATACGTGATCATGATTATCAATTAAGACAATGGATTCATCCTACTATTGGTTTAAACCTGTAAAACCTCTTATAAATATTCCTAAGTCATTGCACCACATCATCATAACAAATCTCAAGGTCTCTAAGTCAAAAATAGGAGTGTGGAACTTTCGCTGTGGCTTAGACATTCCTCACCACAACTAAGTTGGTTATTGGAACAAAAAAAAAATTTTTGCATCTTGTGTTCTAACCTAAGATTTTTACGCCGCGGCAAAGTTGCTCTTGGGTTCAACCTCACATTTTGATTGTAGTGAGTTAGACCTTTACTGCGGCAAGCCTATGTGGCGTTACGGCAGAAAAACACCCTGGAACCTACTATAGCAACTTTCTTGATTTACCATTGTAGCAAAACTAACTATTGGAACTCTCATTCTCTAATTTCCTTGATCTGCACTATAACTAAGAAATTTGTGCTGCAATGTGGTTGCTCTTTGTTACCCTCTTTAGGCAACTTTTCATTTTACACTGCGGCAAGACACCTCATGTTGCGGTGCTTCTTGCCTCTACCTGACATTTGGCTACGGCTCAAATTCTCTTAGCCGTGATGTGACCCTCTTTTACACCATTTCTTCTTAAGTTTGGCCTCATACACTCTAACTCTTCTTCTAGTAACACTCCATAGCTACTCTACCTTAAATTGTGAGACTCTATTGGAATTAATCTACCTGATTTACCCAACTTATCTATCATTACTAATTCAAGACTCAGGTATTGATTCCTACTCATCTAGCTACCATATATCAACAAGTTCCAAGATTTATCATAGCAAAAGATTCATAAACTACTGACATTATTACTTAAACCTAATTCTATTAAAAGTTCCATGTATCACTACTTTAAGTCAACCTCTAATGTATCACATGATTACATTTCCAAATAGTACACCATATCCTGGGATCAATAAGGTTTCATATTAGTCAACCCCCATTCCATGACAGCAAAAATGGTTTAATTACACATATCTATAGGGTTAATGCTAAATGGCCATAAGGCATCTGATTATTCATCAATTATTAGTCGATTACAAATAAATGTTTAATTCCATGTTAATTAGATTATATAACTAGTCCTTTTACTTGGCCATTCATGATGCAATGCAGCAAATACATAAAAAACTAATATTATTATTACACAAACCTAACTCCATCGGGTTTCCAAACCTATATACTACTGAACCATACAATAGACTTTTATTAATTTCTCTTTGCTACTAAGAGGTTTGTCTTTGAAAATATTAGCCCACAATTAAGGTGAGATATATTATCTCAATAACAAGAGGCAAATTCCATATATATGTGCAAATTAATCAACATAATGTAATTATACAGAAAATGTACTGAAAGCATCCATATCATCAGCAAATGAACTAGTTGAAATATTAAAGACTACCATCCCATACCAGTAATCACATACATGTTAAAGGCCAATAACACTAAGAGAGGCCCATCCATGACACTAACTCTCCAATGAGCACAGCTTGGGCTCAGTGCATTCAGGGGTCTGATCACTACCCAGTACTCGATTAAAGTATGATACACGGGTGACAATTGCACCACAGCTCCACCATGAACTCATAAGGTCCAATCACAACATAATTCAAGTAGCTAACTAATTATTTAGCATTTCAAAATCATACATGTACAGAGATTTAAATATATACATGGAATTAGAAAATTAAACCCAGTTACCTCAATGAAGCCAATTACTCTTCCTCTAGCTACCATTAAAATTCAAATGCACATCAAGCCTATAACAAGTATAATTATCATCATTTCTAATGATAAATCAGATACCTAAAGAGTAGAAATACCAATGACTACCTAAAGGTTACTTACCTATCCACCAATGGTTTCCAATTTCGGGTTCTAGCTTCCCACACCAAAAACCACCATAATTCACTTTAATTTCTGGGTAATTTTGCATAAAACTAAAGCCCATATCATAATTCCACTATATAGGTCTCTAACTAGTAGTAAATGCATCACAATGAGAAGATGATACTTACCTAACAATACCCATAGCCTTTACCTCCGAAAATCCACCATGGAAGCACCAAGCAACAAGTTTTAGCTTTGGGTGGAAGATAAAAATACTCCAAATGAGAAACCAATAGGGCTAAATCGAAGAGGAAAAAGAGAGGATTAAGTTATATATAAGTTATATTGGCTAAATCTTACTCTAAACTTACAAATCGGAGCCTAGAAGATGAGGAATCCTAGCCACCTTCTTACATGTGCGAAATTTCTCCCTTTGTTCTATAGAACCCTTAAACTTCAACATCCAAATAATGAAGTGATAAGTCCCTTAGGGTTTAGAGTAAGTGGGTTAGCCCATTAGGCTTAATATTACCCATGTTCTAATTTATTTTCAAAATTAGGGCAAGGTTCATTGGGTTGGGCTGCAAAATTTCAATGTTAAGGGTAGAATGTGTTAATCTAATAGCCCAAGACCTATTTGGACTCACTTCCCCAAGTTTGGGTTAAAGCTAAATAGGTTCTTGTCTCACTTAAATTCACTTCTAAGTTTTTAGGCTTTTAGAAAATTTAAGTTGGGCCTACAAGAAAACTAGTATTGGGTTCTTACTAAGCTCATGGTGTAATTAGGCTTCTATATTAGGCCCTAAGCTTACTTAAATTAATCATAAGGCTCAAATTAATACCCACTTTTCTTAATTAATTCTTCTAATTAAACCCATATAAACTCTTAATTAATCATAATTATCCTTAATTAACTTCGGGTGTTACACTTTTGGATTAGCCTTACCTACTTTCTAAGGACTTTTGACTTAGCCTTACTCATTTTTAAGACTTTTGGCTTTGTCTCACCCAATCCAAGGAGCCAAACATCAAATTACTTCTTTATGCCTAAAAGGAACCCAAACTTTGAACTTTCAAAATATGATTTCTAAATTCAAACCAATGGTTCCTTTGGTGTCTATTATTCATTTCTAGGCTATTTGTTTCCTTGGAATCAAAGAAAACTCTCTTTAGGTGTGTGAACCCCTTTTTCTCTGAGGCATGCATCATATTAGGAGCCTATGGAGTTTTGTTAATTTTCCTAAGGAATTTGTCACTTGTAAAACTTCCTAAATGTCTTAAGAACTCAAACATCCACTTACACAAATTAAATCATCATTAGAAAGCTTCATAAATCCCTAGGTGCAATCAAAATCCTAATTTTCATAACTTGTTATCTATAGTGCCTTTTTTAGTTCTATTACTACCATATGATTCCTTAGGCTTCAAAACCCCTTTTCCTATCAAGTTTGGACCAAAATCAAACTCCCTACATAGCACTCTAGTTCTAGACAAAATGATGAAGTAAGAAAAAGCCAAGAAGAAGCAAACTATTCATGGTGAAGCATACCTTTCCTTAAAGCTTGTTAAGAGCACTTTCTTAGGCTTCTAAAGTTTCTTTCAAACTCTTCCTTCCCTCTACTGAACCAGCCATAAATCACCACCATTTAAGACATTAAAACCATGAGAATAGAGAGGAGAAGAACTTTAGTGAAGGGAAGAGTATGAAAAAGTGACCAACTCTTACCCTTTTCAAGCTTGTTTTCTTCTCCCTTGCTCCCTCTTCTTATGCGTCACTCAAGATTGTCCTTGGTTTTATTTTTAGCTAGAAGAATGTTGGTTAAGAGGAGAGGAAGAAGGTGGGTCTTGATTTAATAAGGGTGAAGGGGTATATTATAATATTTTCAAATTTTCAACTATGTCCTAAATGCCTTTATTTCACCTAAATTGGATTTAAAATTTTATCGAATGATCCGGTCAAATTTTGGTCAATTAACACTCTAAAATGCAAATGGGAAGGGTTTTGACCATTCTAGGGCTTCTTATGGTTTTAAGGCCTCTGTGAATTCCATGAAACTCAATCTTTCCATTTAAAGATCCTTTCTTTGAGTTTTGTAAGAGTTACCTAAATTTATGAAAATGCCACTGGCCTCTGTAGGCCTTTGTTTAGCTGTTTTGGCTCTAGTTTTAGGCTAACCTTAGGCTCTAAATCACATTTTAAGATATCCTAATTAATATCCTAATCTCATTTAAACTTAATTTGCCTTGCTTTAGGGTATTCCTGTATTAGTTTATCAAGTTCAGTTCAGTGTCTGAATTATTGGTTATTACATTTCACCTCCTAAAAATAAATTTTGTCCTTAAAATTTAAGACATGCCTCAATTAAATCATTATGACCCTTTTTACCAAAGAAACATTCTTATTTTCTCACTTATCTAATCATGGTATCAACCAATCTCTAGTGTTACAACTATAGAAAAATTATCCTACCATTAAAATTCTCATACTTTATGACAAGTGAAGGGATTGGCAACAAGTATAGGAGACTTAAAGAACAACATCATTCTAGCTAGGTCAAAAGAGAAGATAGGGCAATTTAATAAAAAACTGGTCCAACTTTCTCAAGTATTTTAGATGGACTGTATTATTAGAACTAAACCTTTCCTCATTTTGACAAACTAATCCACTTCAATAATTTAACACACAAATTTCCAATCTTAAATAATACTCTAACAGCCCTATAGTTTTATTTGCATAACTTTTTGTCCATTCAAGGCCGTAAATCCTTCTCTATCTATCTAGTGATCTAATCTATCTTTCTTAAAGTCTATCAATCTCCTTTTGTAATACCATAATTTTTAGCTCATTTCATACATTTAAATGGCATAATATCATGAATCATAGTGGTTTTCCGTGGAAAATCCAAAGAAATAATAATTATTTTCGCGTTATGTCATTTTTAAAAATTTATTTCGGTGCCACGTGGACTGTGTGAGCTCATGCTCTGTATCTCCATATTTAATTACATCATTACAACTCATTTACATCCCAAAAACATGCCTACAACCCATGGGAACCGAAATGAAGCATGGAAAATGGGAGCTTATTTTTGGCCAGAATTGGCCTCTTTCATGAGCAAAGTTTGGAAAATCATAACTAAATTTAGAGAAATTGAAACAATGCAATCTTGGTCATTCTGAAAAGCTTAGGATGTCACATTCACAATAAAAATATGGCCATACCATAAAATTTATCATGGAGGACGTTTGACATCCAAAAGCCTACTAAGGTCGTTGGCTACCTAGGCTACTGTTCAGATTACTGATACAAATTTCTAAAATTCATAACTAATTCTATAAAAATTGAAATCACAATAATTTGGTCATTCTAGAAAGCTAAAAATGTTAACATAATGATAAAAATAATTCCAGAATGAAACTAATATGTTTAGCTATTAAAATCCTATGAAACAGTAACTAAACTCCTGGGGCGCCACTATTACTGACAGCCAACTTCAAAAATGCATAATTTTCTGCTAGTACTCCAAATGAGGTCATCTTGGTGGTCATAGAAAGAGTATGACTTATAATTTATGACTATAAAATTTCACAAGCATTGGACACCATTTGGCCATTGGGTGACACAAAACACAAAACTACCAGTATGAACAGGCACATACCAGAATCCATAAAAAATCCTAACTTTAAAAATTCATCAAATATTCTTTAGACCTCAGAAAATTATGTTCTTTATCTTCCTAAAAAGCTCTCAATGAGACCTAATTGAATACCAAATTTCAGAGCAAGACTAACTCATATGGAAAAAAAAGTGAAATAGAATTCCATTATGGTTAATTTTGGCTCCATATTAGGTACCAAAGTTGCCAAATAGATTTCCCTTAGTCTTGGCACCTTCTTGGCAAGTTTAAAAGCTTATTTGAGACTTGTGTGAGCTGCCCAAATGGTCCCAAACCTCATGCATCTTAGTTTGGCTATTCAACCTATACTTATGCATGTTTCCATCAAACTTCCATAATGCATAATTGGACATTCAAAACTCAAATTGTATTCTAAAGCTCATACATCATATCCATGCTCTAAACATTACATAATAGTATATTTACATATGTCTCAAGGTTTATTGTACATATACAATATCATATATAATATGAACTATCATTATGGTTCCAAAATGGACAAAACCATGCATAAGCTTGTCAATCTTTCCTCTTCATGGTTGTTAGCTCCCTTCACTATAATTACTTAGTCCACCTAGCATGTTAGATCATTGGAGAGGAGGGGATGAGATTCAAAGAATCCTAATAGCTCATCTCTCATTCAATCATACATAATATGTGCAAAACAAGCTTTTCAAATGCATGCATGGTGAAAATGGAAGACATGCATATTTTAAAAACAATCTTGACATGTGAATCAATCATACAAGACATCCAAGAGCTCACCAAGTGCTTAGATTGGCCTTACACTTCTCCTTATGGATTTTGGACTTGTCTCACCTATTCTTTAAAAGCTTTGAACTCAACCATACTCTTGGGAGCCCACTTTGCTTTTAGGAAACTCTTTACTTTATCTCAATCAAGCTCAAGGGTTCTTAGCTCATCCTCATCCAAGGGAAGAGTTCTTGGCCTTTCCACACTCAAGCAAACTCATACAAACATCATGTAGACATTTGAAAACATAACATGACATTAAGAAGCATAAGATGTAAAGGTATGCTAGCATACTTTTCATAACTTGAAAATATACATACACACATTCTAAAACAAGCTAAACACACATCAATGCATGAGAGAAGGTGGAGAGAGCTACCTTGCACAAAATTACACATTTTTTCTTTTGGACTCAAGCCTCCTCTTTCAGCCACACACCCAAAAATTGGTGGAGATGGTTTCTCTTGGCCTAGATATAATTTATGGGAGCCAATTAGGTTTATGAAACAATCTTTAAGACCATACAATTTGCTTAGATGCTAGATTGCTCTATAAGCTCCATTATGGTCCATAAATGTACCTAATGAAGCAACACCCCTTAAATACTTTCTAGGCCTCATTCTTTCCCTTCAAATATGATTCTTGACTCTTTTTAAGCCTCTTGGAGTCATCACATCATCAAAACAAAAGGCCTAACATCATGTTTCTTCTTTAGGTCATAATATGGAACCTAAGACACCAAATCACTTTCTATGAGTTCTAAATTTTTTCTAAGGCCTCTTCTCACTTTCATTCATGAAATATGACTCAAGAATGGCTTTAGAAAAATTTAAAACTCTTCCTAGCACCATGGAACATGCTTGGCCGAGACTATGGCATTATTTGGGCTTCTTGGATTTTCTTAGTTTTCTTGAAGGGAGAAGCTTGTGAGGAGCATCTTTGGTGTCTCAAGAACTTATTTATACTCTAACTTAGACCTAGAAAGCATCACATAAATTCAGAATTTGAAAGGTACACTTGAAACCTTAGGTTTTGCATCTTGAATTCTAATGCCTATTTCATGGTTTTCTTTATATATTCTTATTCCTCTCCATCAAATACCTAAGAATCATCTTTGGTTGGGCTTGAAAATCAGATCTTCCTATGGTTCTTAGGCTAGGTCAAAATGGAGAAGAAGGAGACATCAACATAGCTACCATAGAATGCATTTTTACCTTGTTTCCTTGGTTAGTTTGGCTTGAATCTTGCTTTCTTCAAACTCTTCTCTTCAAATCCGAAAATTTCACTTTGTTATTCCTTCAAAACAGCCCTCAAAACTTCAAAAAATTCATGGAGAAGAAGAGGGAGAAAGAGGAGAAGAGATTGGTGGAGAGAAAGCATGAAAAACAAGCAAAATTCCATACCTAAAGTCTTGAATTTTTCCTCCTCCTTCTCTTCTCTTTATGTGCCACTCTCCAAGGGTTTTGCTTCTGATTTGCGGCTAGAAATTCTGAAGTGAAATGAGGGAAAGTGTGAGGTGCCACCTATATATAGCTAGGGCAAAGTGACTTTTTCAAAAATTTCCATTTTGCCCTTCATACTTTGCATTTTTGTTTCTCCTTCGTTTTAGCTCCTTTTTGAGAACCGTCTTGTCCATTATAAAATTTATGTACCCAATCAAGAAAAATGGCTTTAGAATCACTCAAATCGGAGCTGAAACCTTTCCAAACAAATTCGTTAAAGCTCGGGCATACCGACATTGGAAAATGTCCACTAGAGGGGATTTAACTATCCCGGAGCTTCCCATGATTTTTAGGGCCTCTGAGAACTTTGGAGAACTCAAAACTTTCATTTAAAAGCCCTCTTGTATGAATTCCAAAATTTATTCAAAAATACAAAAATGCCATTACGTTTCATAAGCTTTTCGTAAGAAATTATTTCTTCAGTTTAACTTCATTTGTCTTTCCGTCTAAGCCTTAGATTCTCATTTTTAGGAGTCTAGAATGCTTTCCAAATTTTTCAGGACCTTAACTATCTCATTCCAGGGGACTTCTTTTTGTATCCGGTGAGTTTTGTTTGTTTATGGAGAAATCGTACGTTACATTTCTCACATTTTCTCTCATTTTTAGAAAATCGGATGTTACACCTTTCATCTAGCTCAACTCAACACAAAGTGATCCATATTTTTTCTTATGTAAGGTTATTTATAGAGTCATTCAAATAGTAAAATGATAATCATCATTCACACAAACACAAATATAAATAATTGTGCATTTTGATTTTTTATCCATTTCTCACTACATATCCCTTCAACATACCACTTGAAGTCCAAATGACCTTTTCTACTAGACCATTTATTTGGGGGTGATTATCAATAGTAGTACTAACATTCAGTCTAATTTCTACTTGAGGTTTGTATCAAATACAACATTATTCAGTATCCCATGAGATTACAATAATTCTTTTATATGTAATAGGGCAATTTATTTTGTGCATACATCACTATAATCAATAACACTACACATCCCTATTAATACACTCTATGATAGCATTTGTATCCATATCATTTCTTTTCTCACTCAAGGGTATCTAGAGAGTTTAATGACTTAACTCATCCCTGATAATTAATCACAACTTCCTGTCACATTAATATCTAACCAGGCTAAATTTTCCTTTATTTTCAGTCACCAATTAATCTTTCCAAATTTTAGGACACTTTGGTGACTTCTGAGCACATTACATATTTATCATTATATGCCTCCATTAAAACTTTCCTTCTAATTTAACTGTATCTAGTATGTAAGCTTTATCATGGTATAGTACCATACCATCCTCAAACACCCTAGATTCTAAAGTCTTTCCCTAGGGAATTTCATTCTAAACATGATCCAAAATCATCCTCTCTTTCTGAGCATCTAGTATCTTGGCTTTTATTCATTTTTCACTTTAATCTTACTCAATACAATTTGCCTAGAAACATACCATAGGTCATTCATATTCCTTGATTTCTCTATGAGCCTTTATTCACAGTTCCTTATATAGGCTATTTATATATGGGTGTTTTACTCAAAGTACCAACCATCCCACTAGTTGTACCTGGATGGTATTTCTTCTATAATTCCATCCACACATTCTGTTTCACATTTAATCATCTAACTCCCTCTAATTTGATAGGTATTTTAAACTTTTGTGATCATTGTATATTCCTACTATCACTATATAAATAATATCTCCAAGTTTGAGGGCAATAACTGTAATACCAGTTCTATGAAAATGAGAGAAAACGTGAGAAACGTAACGTACAATTTCTTCATAAATGGATAAAATTCACCAAATACAAAAGCAAGTCCTTCGAAATGAATTAGTTAGGGTCCCAAAAAATTTGAAAAGTATTTTAGACTCCTAAAAATGAGAATCCCACGCTAAGACAAAAGGAAAAAAAAACCTAGAATGAAGAAACGAAATGTAACGAGAGGTTGACGAAACATAAGGGCATTTTTGTCATTTTGAGAAAATTTTGGAATTCTTATAGGAGGGCTTTTTAAATGAAAGTTTTGAGTTCTCTAAGGTTCTCAAAGGCCTTAAAAACCATGGGAAGCCCCAAGACAGCTAAAGCCCATCTGGTGGACGTTTTCCAATATTAATTGACTTAAACTTTGACCAGTTTGTTTGGGAGGGTTTTAAATCTAATTTGGATGAAACCAAAGGCATTTTATGAAATAGAGGACTTAAATTTTATGATAAAGAATGCAATTTTCAAAAAGGATTTAAAATGAGACTAAACGGAGCAAATAGGCACTTAAGGGCAAAATGGTCATTTTGAAAAATTGTAAAAGAGGCTTCTTAAGTAAGATTACACCTCATCACCTTTTCCAAGCTTCCATTTGTAGTAAAATGGGTAGCAATGTCATGACATTAAGAGGGGAGAGAGAGAGAGAAGTTTAAGCTTCTATTTAAGTAAGTAAATGGCCCCGTTTCATCCTATGCCAGTTAGGGAAGTTGTTCCTCTCTCTAAGAGCCCTCTAATGTTAGTTTTTTTTTCTTGAAAACTTGAAGATTCAAGTTTGACCCAAGCCAAAAGGAACTCTTTTCAAGAAATCAATCAGTGAAAAATAATCTACGTAAAGAGAGCCCTGTTTTAAGGTAAGACTTTACTTGAAATACTTACAAAATCTTGTATTTTCAAGCTATTTAAGCTTTGGTCTAGAGAGAGAAAGTGAAGAGGAGAGTTTTTCTTTATGTGTTCGTGATGGAACCAAAGGTTATAGAGTGTGAGGATTAAGAATATACAACTAGAATTGCAAAGGGAGCTTTAGAACGCAAGTTATGGAATTTAGGGTTTTGATTGCACTTTGAACTCTGCCATAAACCCTAGCCATATTTTATGATGTTTAAGTGTTCATATGAATTCCTAAGACACCAAGAGAGCTTCCTACATGATTCTCCCATCAAAGGAAGCAAAGAAACTTTAAGGATGCCAAGAAGAGTATATGCTTCGACCTAGAGTAGAAATGGCACCTAGAGGTAGTTTTAATTTCTTCCAAGCTTATTTTTTAGTCTTTTATGGTGGGAGAGTATGAAAGGAAGCCTTCAAAAAATTTTAGAATCATAGATAGTGAGATGGCCTTATATATTCCATATTATGGCTTAAAAAAGCAACACCTAGTTTGGCTCCTTGAATTGATTGTGTGATGACTCTAAGAGGTTTAAATGGAGTTAAGAATCATAAATAGATGGAGAAAATAGAGCCAAGATGATATTTTCTTAAGATTGTTTCATTAAGTGCATTATGGAATCATAAAAGAGCCATAAGAACCACCTAGCTATCCTAGTGAATGTGTGGCCTTAGAATATGATTCAAGAGTGTAATTGGCCTCCATATGATGTGTCTAGGCCAAGAGAAGTGATCTCCACCTTCTTGGGTGTGTGCGATCAAGGGAGAGGAGTCAAGGCTTAAGGAAAAAGTGTGCAAATGCAAGAAAGGTAGCTCATTCCTCCTTCTCTCATGCATGAATGTATGCTTGGCTTGTCTTTAAATGTGTATATATGTGTTTTAAGCTATGAAAAATGTTCTAGCATGAGCTCTTATTCTATGGTACCATGATGATGCATTATATTTTTAAATGATGTTTGTTATGATTACTTTGTTTTGCTTAAGTGTGGAGAAGCCAAGAACCCTTAACCATGGTGAGGATGAGCCAAGAACCCTTCAAGTTAGTTGAAACAAAGTAAAGAGTCTCCCAAGAATGAAGTTGACTCCCAAGAGTAAGGTTGAGTTAAAAACCTCTTAAAGATATAGGTGAGGCAAGTCCAAAATCTATAACTGAATGGGTAAGGCTAATCCACTCACTTAACAAGCCTATGGATGCTTTGTATGACTTACTCACATGCTAAGATTGGTTCTTAAATGTTTATGTTATGTAATATGCCCATGTATGCATTTGTAATACTTGTTTTGCATCTTTTATGTGTGATTGAAAGGGAGATAAGCTATTGGAATTCTTTGAATCTCACTCCCTCCTCTCCAATGTTCTAACATGCTAGGTAAACTAAGAGAACAAGGAAATGGGAGCCAACCGCTTGAAAGATGAGAGTATGACATCAAAGTGTATAGATTTTGTTTCTTTAAGGCCATATGAATGGCAAATGTTGTAATATATTGTTGTATATGTCATATGATATCATGAACATATATAATTATGATAATGTATCATGTATAAATGAGATTTAAGGTTATATGTATGGAAATGTGCATCTTAGACATGTAATGGCAAACTAGTATCTTGGAAATGTATGTAATAATGGAAGTGGAAGGGCCAAATTGAGATACTTGAGGTTTGAAACCACTTGGGTAGTTTATACAAGTTATATTCATGCTTTTAAACTTGCCCAAGAGATGCCAAGTATCAAAGGAGACCATTTGGACATAATTGGTATCTCATATGGACCAAAATTGACCATATTAGAAACCTATACCATGTTTTTTCCAAATGAGCTCTTCTTGGTCTAAGATTTGGTATGAATTTAGAGCTTGTTGGGAGCATTTTGGAAAGTTAAAGTACAAAATTTTTGGAGGTCCATGGAATATTTGATGAATTTTCAAAGTTGGAAAATTTTCTAAAATTGGTCAAGATACTATTTATATTGATTTGAAAATGAATTCTGTCACTTAGGGGGCAAATGATGTCCAATTGCCACAAAATTTTATAAGAAAAAACTAGACATTCCTAGTAACTTATGCCAATTAGAAGCACCTCATTTGGATGCTTAGAGAGGGAGATATAAATTTTTGAAGTTTCTCCCTAGTATCAGGCATTTAGACAGACCTCAGATACTATTTGATTAGTTTTCAAGGTCTGGATATGCCTAGACTGGTCTAAAGTTATTTTTCCTCTATATAACATCTATAGCTTTCTAGATGGGTATCATTTGCATAGATTAGATTTTTTTTTGGAATTAATTGGATATTTTTAAAATTTATAGCAGAAACCTATATTAGTATTAGTATCCAGTTGAACCTCTATAATTTTTTGAATGTCAAATGTCTTCTATGTGATGTGTCATGACCTAAACATATTTTTAGCATACAGTAGACATCTGTAGTTTTCCAAAATGATAAAGAAATTATGACTTTGACTTTTCTAGAATTAGTTCTGATTTTTCAAAATTTGTGACAAAAAGTAGGAATTTTAGCCAAAGCTACATCATAAAATTTTGGTATTTCCTTGCCTTGCATGAATTGTAGATCACTTCTGTTGATGGAATTGAGTGGTATCTACATACTTAAATAAGAGAATGTGATATATGAGTCCACATAGCCCACGGGACTTTGAAAGAAAAAAATTGTACATTATGCAATGTAAAGAAATGTAATATTTTAATGTCATCTTTCACAATTCCTTATGTACTTCATAGCATGAAACTTTGAAATAATATGAGCTAAGTCTAGAAATTTATGGTGGTACAATAACCACTGTAACTAACTCTAAAACATATATGGGATGTTTCTTTGCACGTGGCCTCGACTATCTAGAGGCATCTAACACCACCTACCATTTGTTTATCAATACACATTCTAACCCTTTTCCACAATTATCACTATAAACCACATGGTTTACTAGAGTCAGGTACATCAGGCACAATCAACACAGGGGTAGTGGTCACATAGAGTTTCACTTTCTAGAAACTCCTCTCATATCTATCATCCCACACAAACAAATTCTCTTTTCTAGCTAGTCTCGCCAATTGTTAGGCTATCTAAGAACAGCCATGTATAAAGTTTTTATCACACATTGCCAAACCTAGGAAACTTCTAACCTTAGTGATGGTTTAAGCCCATGCCTCTAGAATTGGTTTAGCTTTCTTTCCTCAAACTCCTTCCTTCCTCCAACATACCAACCACAAAGATAGTCCTTTCAAAGAACTAAAACCATCAAAAGAAAGCTCTTAAGGAGAGGAATCAGATTTTTGAAGGGAAGAGTATGAAAAAAAAATGCTTTTTTCCTTACCTTCCATGCTTGTTTTCCTTTCTTTATCTTCCTTCTCTCTTTATGCCATGAAGGCTCTATTCAAGGGCTAGAAGTCAGATCTAAATGAAGAAGGTAAATGATGTGGCTGATATGGAGCAAAAAAGTGGTAATTTAACTTTTTCTCAAAATTCTTATATTTGCAATTTTGCCATTATACTTTGACTATATTGTTTGATCTTATTTTAAATTCTTTTTTAGAACCATCTTTTCCATATAAAAATTTAGGTTCTCTAGTTTATTAAAAACATTTCCTTCTAATTTTATAAGGTTCAAAACTATCCCAAATCCTTTAGTCAAAGTTTCAGTCAACCATTTATTGAGATCGCTCACCGAAAGGGTTTTAACCATTCTAATAGTTTCCATGGTTTTCAGAGCCTTTTAAAAACCCTAGTGAGCTCAATTTTATCATTTAAAAATCCTCTCATTAAATTTTTGAGAAGTTGCCAAAAATTATGATTTCTGCCACTATATTTCATATTAAGCCATTTAGCTATTTTGGCTTCGATTTCGGGCCACCTCTAAATCTTTACCCTCATCACTAGATACTCTATTTATTAATCTAGCTCTATCTTACCTTATTTTATTTTATTGTAGGGGTCTCCTTTGATAATCTAATCAATTTATCTAATTTTGGAAAATCATAATTAATTTTAGAAAAATGGGAATCAAGATAACCATATCTTTCTAGAAAGATCTAGATGTTAAATTTATACTAAAAATAATTTCAAGCCACAATAACATTGTTTGGATGACATTTGATAATAGAAACACTCAAAAGGTTAGACTGCCTTATGTTTCTAATATAGCTTACTAATATAAACTTCAAAAATTCATAACTGATTCAAAAAAAATCCAATCTAGGAAAACTATACCAATTCGGAAAGCTACAATATAAAATAAAGGAAAAAAATAAGGCCAAATCAGTTTAGAATTCTTTCAGCCTCAAAAACTGATGGAACAATAACCAAGGTCAGCTAGCATCCCTGATACTGACTCAAAACTTTAGAAAATCATTTCTCCCTCCATAGACCTCCAATTGAGCTGCTTCTAATTGGTATAGGTCATTATGAATTCTTAATTTAACTTTGTAAAATTTCATAGCCATTGGACACCATTTGGCCCATAAATGATAGAGACAAAATTTCTGATCCTATGAACAGTGCCACTATCAAATTTAACAATTTTGCCAACTTTGAAAATTCATTAAAAATTCTCTAGTGCTCCAAATAATATGAAATTTAGCTTCTCAAAAAGCTTTAGACAAGACCTATAAGTATGCCAAGTTTCAGACCAAGAAGAGGTCATTTAGTTAAATCTTCACAGAGCTCTTAAATTTGGCAAATTTGGCACCTTATATGATTCAAAGTGGGTTCAAATGGCCTCATACATATTCTAGCATACCTTGGGTAAGTTTGAAAGTACTAATACATCACATATGAATTGTCCAAGTGATCTAAACACTCATGCATCTTAAACTCACTATGTCACATACCATAATACATAACTAAGAGTGAGCTACCAAGTGGGAAAATCATACATTCTTATTGTTTTAGCTCTAATATTGATATATACAATGTATTCACATAATTTTACATTTGCTCTAAGGTTTACATCTAAAAAATAATATGTACATATGAATATTGACATCGCTTTACATCAAAAGCCATACAAAACTATACAAAGTGTCAAGAGATGGCCATTTATGCTTCATGGCCTCTAATCTTTGGCTTTTGAGCTCCACCTAGACCATATGAGATGGAAGAGGGAAGGAGATGAGATTCATGGAATCTTAATAGCTCATGCACTTATTCAAGGAAGCAATTAAGGCATATAAATATGTCAAAGCATACAGGTAGGCATCAACCATAAAAAAATCATTCAACACATGATTTACATGCCATGAAAATCATATCAATGCCAAGAATAAGCTCTAAGGACCTTTGGTCTAGCCTCACCTTATTTTTGGGATTTTTGATTAGTTTTACCCTTGGTTTGAAGACGTTTGACTAGACCTCACTCATCCATGAGACTTTTGGCCTTGTCTCACCCATTCTTAAGGGCTTCTCGCTTCACCTCACCCATCACAAGAGACTTTTAGCATCACCTCACCCTTTAAGAGCAATTTTCATAACCCAAAACATAAGCATATTAGTACCAATGCAATAAAGCAATATCAAATGGCATGTCTCACAATACAAATGCACATACAAGTATACAATGGCTATCATACATCCAAGAATGCAACAAGAAAGAGTGAAGAGCTACCTTGTAAGTCATCACAAATCTTCCCTTTTGATTTCTCTTTTCCCTTCTTGGTCTCACAACCACAACTAGATGGAACTTGATCTCTTTGGCCTAGACACAACATATGGCATATAATTACTCTCTTTGAACAAGCCAAAGCATCAACCATATATTTGAGAGGCATACTTTATCTATGATTCCATAAAAGGTCTAATGAAACTTTTAAATTTTCCTTGAAGTGAAAGGCACTTAGGAAGCTTCCTAGGGGGAACTCAAACAAATACTCACAAAGACTAGGGGATTCTTAGACAAAATCAGATTGTATGAAATGTTCAAGAACCCTTATGCTTCTTATCTTAAAGTTCAATAGTTTTTCCTCTACTTACTTGGCATTTCCTAGCTTCTCATACATTAATTTATGAGTTTTATGCTTGTTCTAGGTTAGAACTTCCTTCCTCTCTCAAGCTCTCAAATTGGTAAAATCAACATACACAAGAAGCAAAGAAGAAGAAGAAGCAAAGATACATAGATATCTACCTTGAATTTAAGCCTTCTTCAAGAGTATTTCCATTTGCCTTAGCCTTCCTTTTGAATTTCTACTCTCCTTCCTTTGAACCATGCTCAAAATAAAGTCAATTCAATAACCAAAACTATAGAAAAAGAGAGCAAAGAGAGAAGAACAAAATTCCAAGAAGGAAAGCTATGAAAATCTCAAGTTTCTCTCACCTTTTCCTTGGTTTCCTTCCTTCTCCCTTCCTCTTCCTTTGTGCCCTTCTTAGATGAGCTCTCCCTTGGTCTTAAGCAGAAGAAACATCAATTAGAAGAAAAGAAAGGCTTCTAAGGTCATTAAGAAGAAAAAATCCATTTTCTCATGCTTTTTCCGAAACTAACCTCACTATAGCGGGAAATACCCCTCTCTACGATGAGCACTTATTAGTCCCAAGTCCTTTGTTCCTGCTATAGCATGTGCTATTGTGAGAAACACCCTAGATTTTGTATAGGACATGCGAACTCACTCTAGCAGACTACATCCTCGCTCTAGTGAATGCTAAGTGGCTCCTCACTGTAGCGAATTGGTACATTCACTATAGCCAACAAGGGTCCTGGCTATAGCCAACAAACTTAGAAAATTTTCTAAAATCTTAGATGTTATAGTTACAGCATATGTCACAGTGCACTGTGGCTTACTAATACTACGGTTAGCTGTGGGGTCCCAATCTAGGTAACTCTTACAAGAAAATCATTGCATAAATATATACTTGAAGTAAATCAAATTCTTATTTATGCGTACTTGCTATCTAAACATATAAATAGTGTGCATAGTAAATATTTCCATTTTAAGAGAAATGAGAAAGTAAAATTTAGGACTTCCATAGTCAATAGGGGTGATTTCCATCACAAGTATTTATATTCCTAAAGTCCAGAAATACTTAATAAATATTCAAATATTTAAATAATAAAAAACATGTTTGATAAAGTAAATACATTAATTAAGGAATGTTTAACCACAAATCTTGAAATGAAACATAAAGCCTGTAATATCCAGTTCTCCAAAAATGAAAGAAAATGTAAGAAACATGATGTACGATTTCTCCATCAACGAACAAAACTCATTGGATACAAAAGGAAGTCCCCTGAAATGAGATAGTTCAGGTCTTAAAAAATTTGGGGATCATTCTAGACTCTTAAAAATGAGAATCCCAGGCTCAGATGAAAAGAAAAATGAAGCTAGAATAAAGAAACAATTTCTTACAAAAAACTTACAAAATGTAATAGTATTTTTGTAATTTTGAGCAAATTTTAGAATTTACATAGGAGGGCATTTTAAAATGAAATTCTTTGGGATTCTCAGAGGCCCTAAAAACTATAGAAAGCCCCGAGATAGTTAAAACCCCTCCAGTGGACGTTTTTTAATGTCAGTGTACTTGAACTTTGACAGATTCATTCGGAAAGGTTTTAGCTCTGATTTGAGTGATTCCAAAGGTATTTCACTAAATTGGGAACCTAAATTTCATAATGAAAAAGACAGTTCTAAAAAATGAGCTAAAACGAAGGAGAAACAAAAATGCCAAGAACGAAGGGCAAAATGGGGATTTTTGAAAAGTGTAACTTATTCCTACCTATATATCTGATGCACCCTTCTTCTCCCTTCATTATGCATGACCATGTTCTACCCAAAACCAGAGGAAAACCCTAGGGGATGAGGTGCACAAGAGGAGGAAGAAAAGGAGGAGAAATTCAACGTAGAAAGGTATGAATTTTCATGATTTTTAATGCTCTTTCTCTTCCAAACCTCTTCTCCTTCATTCTCCTTTATTTCCTATGATTATAATGAAGTATATGTTTTATAGGAGAAATTGAGGGAAAAATTCGGATTTGAAAAGAGGAGCTCAAAGAACACAAGATTTAAGTGAAAAAAAGGAAAAAAACAAGGTAATTTCTCTTTCTATGGTTGTCATCTTTGGTTCCCTTCTCCACCATTTCGCCCCACTTGAGAAAACCCTAGGAGGACTTTATTTTTAGGTAGAAACAAGGGTGAATCTGAGGAAAAAGGGTGTGGAGATTAAGAATATGCAAAGGGAATTAACAAAAAACCATTAGATTTTAAGATGCAAGTTCTAGAGTTTCAATTGCACCTTGTAAAATCTGATTTTGTATGATGATTCCTAGGCCTAAATAAGAGTTTAAATGAGCTCCTAAGATCCCTAAGATGCTCCCTACATGCTTCCTCCTTCAAGAAAACTAAGCAAATTCTAAGGAAGCCATTAAGCTCCATAGTCTCGGCCAAAATAAGATTCCATAGCTAGGGAGATTTTTAAATTTTTCCAAGCTTATTTTTGTATCATATATGATGAATGAATATGAGGGGAGGCCTTAGAAAAAATTAAAAGTTCAAATGAGCCCTTAAGATCGCTAAGATGCTCCCTACATGCTTCCTCCTTCAAGAAAACAAAGCAAATTCCAAGAAAGCCATTAAGCTCCATAGTCTCGGCCAAAATGAGATTCCATAGCTAGGGAGAGTTTTAAATTTTTTCAAGCTTATTTTTTTATTATATATGATGAATGAATATGAGGGGAGGCCTTGGAAAAAATTTAAAACTCATGAAAAGTGAATTGGTGCGTTAGGTTCCATATTATGACCTAAAAAAGCAACATGTAGTTAGGCTTTTTTTTTTATGGTGTGATGACTTCAAGAGGCTTAAAAGAAGTCATGAATCATATTTGACAGGAAAGAATGGAGCCTAAAAGTTATTTGAGGGGTGGTGCTTCATTAGGTATAATTATGGATCATAATGGGATTTATAGAATAACCTAGTGTCTAAGCAAGTTGTGTGATCTTAGAATTTGTTTCATGAACCTAATTGGCTTCCATAAACTGTATCTAGGTGTGTGGCCAAAGCAAGGGAGGGAGTTTCAAGAGAAAAGGTGTAACACTCCGAAATTAATTAAGGTATTAATCATAGATTAAGATTAATTAAGGATAATTAATAGAGGATAATTGGGCAAGTTGGTTAATAGGTATTCTAGAGAGATAAATTATTAATATGGGTTTGAGAATTTATTTGGGATAGAAACTTCACCTAGGCCCCACATTAATGAATCATGATGAAAGGCTAATGGAGGTCCAATTACCCTTGTGCAGACCCAAACCCTTGAGCCCTTCAAATTAGGCCCAAAACCTATTAAACTTCAGTAGCCCAATGTATAAAAACTGGCCCAATGAAATTATGCAGCCCAACAATTGAAAACTGGCCCAATAAGCAAAATCTGAAACCCAATTGGATTTGGACTTGGAGCAACCCATGACCCAACCCCTTGACCCAACTTAAACCCACCTAAAACCCTAATGCTTCAGCCACTTTTCCCCCCATTTGCTGAAACACAAAGAAAATTCAGAGGTTGAGAAGGAGGCTAGGGGGGGCAAGAATTCTGCATTTTCACACACTTAGAGCAAGATTTAGCCAAGGTAATAGTTATACAACTTAATCCCTTCATCTTTCTCTTTAATTTGGTCTGATTAGTTTTTCATTTGGAGAGTTTTCATCATACCCAAAATCTGAAATGTGGGTGTTTGGGGATTTTCTTGGTGAAATTCGTAGGTTGAGGTTGGGGCTAGTATTAGATGAGTTTAAACCCCCCATTTTGATGCTTTCTTTGTTGGTTTGAGACCCCCATAGCTCATTTATATTATGGGCATTAATTTTATACGAATTTTCTTAGGATTTTGGGTGGAATATTGAGATTTCTGGAAGAGGACACTTAAATCCGAATTTGATATTTGTGGTAGCTAGGTAAGCATTCTTTAGGTAATTAATAGCATTTAAATCCCTTAGGTACTTGTTGTAACTGTTAATGATGGATTAGAGTAGTAATTATTTGATGCTATGATTATAGGAAGACTCTGTACCATTGGTGGTTGTTGCAACTCTGTCTACAAGTGAGGTAACCAGGGTTTACTTTAATTCCATGCATGTATCTGCTTTAATTGCATATTTGCTGTAAATGAATGATTTAAAATTTGCTGAATGAATTGGTTGGTTATCTATTGTGTGATGATTGGACCTTGTGAGTCCATGGTGGAGCTGTGGTACGGCTACCACCCATGCATGTGCCGCGATCAGGCACTGGGTTATGATCAAACCCCAGATGCACTGAGCCCTAGTTGTGCTCAATGGGGAGTAGGTGCCGTGGACGGGCCTCTCCTGGTGTTAATGACCTTTAACATGTGATAATATGATTGCTAGTATGGGATAGTGATCATAATAGCCTAATTGCTTCATTCATTGATATGATTGATATGATCCACATGTTGATGTTTGTTTCATGCATTTATGGTAATTAAACTGGATTATATGATGGAATTGCCTTGGTTGCTGAGATTTATATCTCACCCTATGTTGTGGGATTACAATTTCAAGGGAAGGTTCTTCGGGTAAGGATAAGGGTAAGCAAGTGGATGAATATCCATGAGTTGAGGCCCGGTGTGGGGAAGCTACATTTGGTCTGAGTAGAATAGGGTAGATGCTAATTTTGTTAAGTCTTGTATAACATCATCATGTATCTATATTGCCAAGTGTAGGAGTCTGTATTTTGATAATGTCATGTGTATTTATGAAGGAGTAGGCCTTACTTTAAATTGGCATTTGGTGTATAGATTATAATATCTGTAATGAACCTTATTGAACTTATGATATGGCTTACCAATTGGAAATGTAATCTTGAGATATTGATATGAATTGCTGATGTATGGAACCTCTAATGGAAAAAGGTATCAAATGTTAAATGTCAATGGTGCATGAATTTTTGCGGCTGTTATCCCATGAACTTGCTGATATAGGGTAGTTGGAGGAGTGGAAATTTACATTTTGAGAATTAAGTTGGTAATGGTAGAATAGCTGGATGAGCAAGGTTCATAACTACCCTTAGAGTTGCATAAATTAAGGTAGAATGACCCTAGGGTGTTAATGAAGGGAGAGTAGAGAGTAAGAGGCAAGAATTTTAGAGTTATAGGATCAGAAGAGGTTTAGCCGCGGCTAAGATATAGTTGGCCGCGGCCAATAGAGGCGGAGTTGCCCAGGGAAAGTTCTAGAGAGGAATTCACCGCGGTGAAATGTTAATTGGCCGCGGCAAAATTTGAGAGGTCAAACTGGGAATCATCTAGAGGGAAATTCACCGCGGCGAATTATGGAATTAGCCGCGGCGAACTTTTAGGAAAATGTCCCCGGCATTCCAGAGAGGAATTGGCTGCGGCGGAAGGTGGAGTTGGCCACGGCCAATATCAAGAGGCGAGCGAGGAAGTTCCAGGAGGCTTCTTCGCCACGGCGCCATGTATGTTGGCCGTAGCGAAGGTCCAACTCGCCGTAGCGATAGTGATGAAGAAAGAGGTAAAACAGAAGGGAATTAGCCGCGGTGAATAGTAATTTGGCCGCGGCTAACATGCTGAAATACTTATATTAACTAGAAAATCTTAGTTTTTCATATGTTAATCACAATGGATGATTTAGAGACATTAGGAGGAGTTATAATTGATGAGTAATAGAATCCAAGGCCTATAAATAGATGTTAAATTCCCGTATGAACATAAGTGTATGTAATCGAATGATTGATGACTCTAATCACCTTAAGGTTTAAATTTTTCCACATTTTCATAACCTATGATGATTAATCGCGTGTTTAACCTTAATTATGATGATAAGAAATTAGGGTCATCACAAAAGGTGTATGATTATATGCAAGGTAGCTCTCTTCACCTTCTCTCATGCATGAATGTATGTTTAGCTTGTCTTAAAATGTGTGTATGTGTATTTTCAAGCTATGAAAAGTATGCTAGCATGATCTTATATGCCATGATTTCATGACGACATATTATGTTTCAAATGATGCTATGATGTTTGTTTGAATTTGCTTGAGTGTGGTGAGGTCAAGAACTCTTAACCATAGTGAGGATGAGCCAAGAACCCTTAAGATTGGTTGAGGCATAGCAAAGAGTCTCCCAAAAGCAAAGTGGGCTCCCAAGAGAATGGTTAAGTCCAAGAATCTCTTAAAAAATAGATAAGCCAAGTCCAAAATCTATGAGGAAAAGTGAGGTTAAACCATCTGCTTGGCAAGCTTTTGAATGCTTTGTATGACTTATTCACATGCCAAGCTTGCTTCTTGAATGTTCATGATTTGTATTATATCCATGCATGTATTTTCAAGACTTGCTTTGCATATATTATGTATGATTGAATGGGAGATGAGCTATTGGGATTCTTTAAAACTCATTCCCTCCTTTCCAATGATCTCACATGCTAAGTGAACTAAGTGGACAAGGTAATGGAAGCCAACCACCTTGAAGGAAAGAGTTTGATAATAAAGTGGTTGAGTTTTGTCACTTTAAGGCCATATTTGTGTCAAATATTGTAATCCAATGATGTATATGGTCTATCACCTCTTAGACATATGTAATTATGATAATATGTGATGTATAAATGTATGGATATGGTATGTGAACTCTAAAATGTAAATTGGGTATGTAATGCAAGGAAATGCTTCTTGAAAGCTTGAAATATGTGTGTATAATTGCATGTGGTATGGCCAAAATAAGAGGCATGGAGTTTGGAATCATTTGGGTAGCTCACCTAAGTCTTAAATATACTTTTGGACTTACGCCAAAGGTGCCAAGACTAAAGGAAAACTATTTGGTCACTTTGGTACCCTATGTGGAGCCAAAATTGACTGTAATGGAACCCTATATCACTTTTTAGCCAAATGAGCTCTTCTTGATCTAAGATTTGGCATGAAATTAGGTCTCATCAAGAGCTTTTTGGGAAGCTAAAGACAATAATTTTTGGAGGTCTACAAAATATTTAATGATTTTTCAAAGTTGGCAATTTTTCTGGTTTTAGTCTGTTGCACTATTCATTTGGTCCGAAAATTAATTCTGTCACACAAGGCTCAAATGGTGTCCAATTGCCATGAAATTTTATATAAAAAAATTATACATTTACAGTGACTGGTGCCAACTAGAAGCACCTTAATTGGAGTCTAGGGAGGGAGATATGAAGTTTTGAACATTCTATCCAATATCAGAAATTTTGCCTGACCTGAGTTATTGTTCTATTAAATTCAGAGGTTTAAGCGTGATGAACTGGTCTGGGGATATTTTTCTTCTTTAGCTAACACCCACAGATTTCTAGATTGATATCATTTGCATGAGTTTTATTTTTGGGGAATTAATTGGACATTTTCAAACTTTGCTGTAAAATTCTATGACAGTTCCAGAATGTAGTTTGACCTCTAGATTTTCTTGGATGTCAAACATCCTCTGTGATAGATGTTATGGCCTAAAAATATTTTTAGTATAAAGTAGATATCTGTAGCTTTCCAGAATGACCAAGAATGCATGATTTTGATTTTTCTAAAATTAGTTATGAATTTCCAAAGTTTAGTCAGAAAAGAGCCAAATTCTGGCCGAAAATGTATATGCCTATTTTGAGTCTCCTTTTGAGTTTCATGAGTTGGAGGCCATATTTTATGATCTAGATGAGTTTTATTTATGTAATTAAATATAGGAATGTGTAGTATAAACTTACATGGCCCACGTGACATAGAATAAAATTTTTACATACGACATAATCCAAAGGAATGTATTATTTGCAATGGATTTTCTTACTTCCTTCATGGAATATGTCACATAAGCACGTAAATGTGATAGAAATGAGTTATAAATATATGGTGTTACAAAGCCAGCATTATTTACTCACTTCTTTAGATGACATAGGGAAATTTCTATCATATGCCTTGCAAATTTCTAGCGTGCCTATTTCTCCCAAATGCCCTATAACACAGATTCACAAAGTCTTAGTATTTAAATGACTCCAAATTCTTTCATAATAAAAATTTCTTTTATTTCTCAAACACCAAATGACGGTTTTGTCGTGCAACCCTCAAAATAAAACTAGGTTGGATATTAAATGCAATATAGGGCACAACCTAGGTCATCTCCCTTGGAATTGGAATTCAATGCTTAATTAAATTTCTAAGTGTTAAAATACCCTAAAAATTTCTAAACTAAGGGGGGTTTGGTTGATTTAAAATAATTAAAATGAAACCAAATTAAAATTCCTAATTTCTACCTAATTAGATGAATTGTAAATGATAATGGCTTGTGACTAGCTTAGGAATTGTCTCTTGGTATCCACTATCCTTATCCTATTCTAATTGTGATTAATTCTGGTCTAAGAGTCCCTAATCATGTTCATTACAAGTTATCTTGAGTTACCACGCAAGAATCAAGAGATTAACAATCTAATGTTGAATTGAGACCTCAATCCTGCATTAAACCGTTAACTCTTGTCTTTAAGATCAATGAACATCCAATTTGATTGATTAACTAATTAATTATCTTCTGATTCATCATCCAAAAATGTTTAATTAACCAACTAAACACCAAGGAATTCTCATATAGACATTTAAGCACATAACCTCACTCATGTATTTCATCGAAGACCTTCGTGGCATACATGGGAGATTAGAGAGAATAATGAAAAATTATATTTAAATTTAACCAATTAATCAACAAAAAAAAAGGGTTTCCTAATCAGTGTCTAACCAGCCACTAATTAATTACACAAATTCCTAATCAAATATAACTCAACCGAGATTATACAAGAAAAAGAAAAAGTGCAGGAAAAATAAGAAATCTTAGCCAGAATTCTGCTTCTTCCAAGGATTCAAGCTTCAGCCAAAAGCTTCCTCCCTTGCTAGCCTCAAGATGGAGATTAGATCTTCATATTGACGTGGTTGGAGATGGAGAATGGAATGGAGAGATGGATGAAGGCGAAGGGGATGGAGAGAATGGAGGCGTGGGTGGAGAGAATGGAGGAAGGGGATGAATGGAGGCCGAATATAGAGTGAAGGCCTGAATTTATAAAAGACGGCTAGGGTTTGTGTGAATGGAGAGAATGACGTATGTTGAATGGGCTGGGCCGAATGACGACGTTGTGTTGCTGGAATGTGGTATAATGTGAGACGATGGAATTAGACGGAATGAGCGAATGAATGAAGAGAATAAGACGGAGTGGAATGGGTTTTCTGGACGCTGGATCGAGAGAGTGGACGAGTGAATGGAATGATATCAATAGCCTCTCTCGTGCTTCATTTATTTTTCACGTGCTCTCCCTTCCTCATTCCAAGTCTGAAGCTCCTTCATGTGTGTATAAAGTGTGGGCCCCATTCATTTTATTTTATAATATTCCATATGCATGCTGTAGCTTCTGTATGTCTCTTCACATAGCTTTCTTCTTCGTGTGTAACTCTTCTCTTCACAGACCAGAAATTACATCAGCTCCATACTACTGGTCTCAAGTTATTCTTGAACACGTTGGCTCCTTCATGCACCTGCTGGTTCTCGTGTTGTTCTTCTGCCAACAGCGTCTTCTTCTCTATTCTGCAGCTTTTACGTGGTTCTGCTTCCTTCGTGCAGCTTCTGTTTATACCACACGTTGCTTTCTTCTCTGCGAAGTTTGCTTCATGCTCATTCTGCAGCTTCTTCACATGACTGTCCAGACCCAGTGTTTTCATTCAAACCAGCAGCTCGTGCCTCTTCTTCTTCTTGTTTCTGCATTTTCATTTCGTTTTGCTTCTGCTGGAGTTTGTGATATTCATGTTGCTTCTTTTTCTTTCTCATTTATTCTGCTGCTGTCCCTAGCTTTAAACACGTCGTTTTTCCACGTTGAAACTGTTCTCATGCAGCTGCTCCTCTGTTCACCACGTGATTTCCTTCTTCCTTTGTGCCCAGACTTCCACGTCTTCTGCTCCTTCTTCTTTCAACTCATTCCACGCAGCTGCTGTCCATCATGACTTCTTCATGCTCCCTCGAGTTGCTCTTTATTCTCCTCACGCCAAAACAGTAGCCTTGCCTTCTCTGTTCTGCATGTGTGTGTTGCTGCCCATAGCTCTTTCTTCCTCTTAAACTCGTGGCTTTCATCATGCACCTTCGTCTTTGTTCAGTCACATTCAGCTTGCTCATTCTTCACGTGAAACCCTCTCAAAATCTGCACATGCTTCTCCTTCTTGCTTGCTTCTAATATATTTAATTTTTATTCTCTTTTACTCTCTAACTAGTGGCTTTCAAGATTGTGTTCAAAGCCCATTAAAATCTACACAAAAGAATGGAAAGTGTTAAGTAGAAATACCCACAAAATTATTTAAAAGGAATTCAAGCAATAAAATTCAAGAATTTTGCAGTTTAATTCCTAAAGTGCAAAAGTGGCTAATAAAATCAATTTCCATTCAATTGCATGCATTAAGCTACATTTGATTATTAAAATGACTAAGTTAGGAGGATGAAAATAGATAAAATATGTGTTTATCACTAAACTTTAACAAGTCTCTTAGAATATGGTAACTAGTTAAATTTCTTTTACAACATCCATATAAACCTATTTGAATCCTCAATATCTTATCTCCTGGTTCTAACCACTATTAGGCCCTAAATCCTTCATCTATGTGCTCCTTGAGATTTTCCAAGAATTACAAGTTAAGATATAAGGATCCCAAAATATATACAAGCATGACAATTATTATTGTAAGATCCAATTGTGCTTATTTAGGAAATGAGAAATATTCCTTTAGCATATACACTTCTTATGATATATGACATATAATTGCAAATCACATAAGCTTTATTTGGACATATCAATTTCTCGGATAATAGAAAACATATATACTTCCTATCCTAATACATGTACTAAAACACATTTACTTAATTATCTAAACAATGTCCAAAATTCTTATATCCACAAATTTAGCATTTTATGCCTTTTGATTTTTTTTTAAAATATACATACAATTAAATGGCTAATTATACACTCCCAACCATCACACTATAGTAACACATATGAAGCTTATGGCAATAGGGCATCAAGGTTTAGAGGCATAAGGAAGGAAAGAAACAACACTACAAAGGGGAAAATACATATACAGATAGAGCTAGAATTCAAACCAAAAAATATGGCAATTTCTGGTGTGAGAAAGTTGGAATCCGAAATTAAATCTCTTGGTAATTAGGTGAGTAACCTCTAGTCTGTCATTAGTAGTTCAACTCTTTGGATATTTGATTGTGATTAGAAATGATGATAATTATGCTTGTTATAGGCTTGGTGTGCATTTGGATTATTATGGTAGCTAGGGGAAAAGTAATTGGCTTCATTGAGGTAACTGGGTTATTTTCCTAATTCCATGTATATGCTCATGTTAATCTGCTATTTGTTACACATATTTGATTTTGAAATGTTAAATGACTAGTTGACTACTTGATTGTTATTGTTATTGGACCTTGTGAGTCCATGGTGGAGCTGTGGTGCGGCTGCCACCCGTGCATGTGCTTCGATTGAGCACTGGGTTATGATCAAACCCCAGATGCACTGAGCCCTGGTTGTGCTCATTATGGAGTAGGTGCCGTGAATGGACCTCTCCCGATGTTATTGGCCATTAAAATATTATGTATGATTGCTGGTATGGGACAGTAGTCATTAGTAGTTCAACTAGTTCATTTGCCAATTGAATTGATGATTCTGATATTGATGACATGAGATTGTCTTAGATTGATTGACTTGTACATATATATGGAAATTGCCTTTTGTTACTGAGATTGTATATCTCACCTCGTTGTAGGCTAATATTTTCAGGGACCGGACCTCTTAGTGGCAAGGAGAAAATTAATAGAATATCATTAAATGGTTTGGTAGCACATAGGCTTGGGAGCTTTGACAAAATGTATTGTAACTAAATTATTAGTTCTGTATCATTGTTCTATTGCATCATGAGTTGACAAGTATAGGGATTGTATATGTAATTTGATTATCATGGAATTAAACATTATGATTGTAATTGGCTAATAATGGATAAGTGATTTGATTTTATATGAACATTAAGCATTGACTCATGCACCTTGTGACCATAATACATTTGTTGTCATTAATCTATGAACTCACTAGTTTATGGTAGCTAGAGGGTTAAGGATCCACATTTGAATTTTAAATGTATAATGATAGATGTGTTAAGTAGATTAGGTGAAAGAAAGACATTAAATCTTCACAAACTAAGTTAAAGTGGCCTAGAGGGTTGCTAGAGGGGGAATTGGAGAGCATGAGATGAAATTTTGGGAGTTATAGGAACAGAAGAGAATTGGCCGCGGCCAACATTTAATTGGCCTAGGCCAAATAGAAACAAAGAAGAATTGGCCGCGGCCAACAATTAATTGGCCTCGGCCAAATGTGGCGAACCTGCCAGGGAAGAAAATAGAGAGAAATTAGCCGCAGTGAATAGTGATGTTAGCCGCGGCTAAGTGTGGAAAGCAAGTTTGGGGGTGTTCCAGAGGGTATTTGGCCATGGTGAAAGGGGTATTTGGCCGAGAGTAATTTATGGAGGTGTAAGGACTTGAATCCGAGAGTAATTGGCCGCGGCAAAATGCGTGAAATTTATGGAGGTGTAAGGACTTGAATCCGAGAGTAATTGGCCGCGGCGAAGGTGCTCAATTTCTCATATTCACCTAGAAACTTTAATTTCTTTTATGGTAATACTAAGGAATGATTTAGAAACACTTGTAAGAGATTTTTATGAGTTGGAATTAATGGATGGGAGAATCAAAGGCTCCTTATTAATGATTAAATTCACTTGCACTTTTGAATAATTGTGGTTGCCTAATTAATGACCCTAATAATATTAAGGTTCAAATTTCCTAACATTTTTTTAATATAATTAGTTGTAATGACTTTCAACCCTAATTGAAAATTTATAGTTAGTAATCACGTACTTAACCTTAATTATGATTATTAGAAGTTAGGGTCATTACAGTTGGTATCAGAGCAATGGTTCAGGGCGACCGTTCTAATTTAAATTCTATGACTAGAAGCTTGGCAATCATGATGCATATTTGGCATGGTATTAGCTCATGAGAATAGCTAATTAGACAAACATATAATTAATATGTTTTATGTGCAGGAAGGAAGTATAGAGGAATCATGATATGAAGCTTGTAATACTTGATTGAAATGACTATTTCTTGAATTTTATTTAGAGCATCACCTATCACAATAAGTATACCTTGGAGAATAATAGAGTATAGTTAGATTTTACCTCATAACACTTTAGTAATGCTAATTTTGAGACTTGAGGTTGTTAATGCCAATGAAAAGATTATAATTTTGCCTTTCTTTCCTTCGGAGATTGGGTTATTGGTCTTAGTCTAGATAGATAACTGGTTAAGGCTTGTTGCCAACTGGCTACGCAATAGATGCACCAGTCACTCGCTGTAAGGCACCGGTTGACTGAATGAATGAGACCAAGTAACTGATAAGGATGATGAACAAAGCTACTAATAGCGTTTATGACCAATTGACCGCCATTTATTAAGCAAGTCAATTGGGTACGGCCGACCAATTGACTGGCCTATCGAAGTAGTCAACTGATCATAACAAGAGTAGCAATTCTTTACCTAAGTGAAATTCTAAACTTTTCAAGGGCTATCTAGAGTGATGTTGAGAACTTAGGAGGCAACAAAACAGAGTAAAACACTTAACTAGCTATGAGAACCTTATGGAAGAGTAAGATGTAAACCTTACTTGCAATTAGGAAATTGATAATGGAACTAGTGTGTAATAAATAAGTGTAATTAATTAAATATATGAAGTAATGCACAATCCATAATGAGTTAGGATTACGTAGACTTCGAAAGGTCCCCAAGGTTAAGGCTTTATAGGTACAGAGGTCCTAACCCATTTGCTTGATCCCAGTTAACAGAGAATGCAATTACTTGATCCTAGCTACCGCAATTTGGCCTAATGAACAAGGGCGATAAGAGCTAAAGAATGTTCCAAATAGTTTTATTCAAACTATTAAAGTGAGTGAGCCATCTTTAATTAATAATGATAAGAAAGAGGGCAAGAAAAACCTTAGGATTGTCGAATCCATTTCTAAATGTGTATAGTGACTTTAAAGCAAGAGATTAAGGGAGATGATGTACTGAAAGGAATCTTGAAAGCTTTGAGGCTCCTCCTTTAGTGTACTAAGGCAAAAAGAGAGATTATGACAAGAGGAAAGATAACCCTTTAGCGTGATAAAGGTGAGGTGCACCGGCACAGGGTGCTTGTGCATGTTGTCTCTTGTGTAATTTAGTTTACTTATACAATGTGTTAACGTGAATTTGGGTGGTGGCTAGAGGCACTTTATGTGCATGATACACTCGGGGAGTGTAAGATAAGATTCTACAGCACTCTGGTGCTAGAGGCACGTGGGACGTGCTCATTTATCGGCACTTCGGTGCTAAGGGCATGCGGGGCATGTCGCTCATCATATGATTTAATGAATTTCGACCACCAAATTGGCGTCAAACTAGGCTAAGTAGACTTTCTTCCTAGAAGGTAAAGAGGAGATCTTGATGGTAAAGACCCACCTAAAAAGAGAATAAAATTGTACCTGTGTGAGTATAAGTGGTTAAGATATAGTCATCACGGGGTGATGAGCATGTGTATGGCCACAGCAAAGCATTGTCTGCTAATATTAAAAAGGCAAACCCTAATTCCACCACTGGTAATTCTATTGTCATGTATCACGTGTGGCGTGATTAAGGGGGCAGAGGTAACATTGGGAATTCAAGATAGACTAATGATTACTGTGGTAGAAAAACTCCCTAATCTTGAAAGAGAACTCCCTAATCTAGGATAATAACTTGGGGAAAATGAATGAGAGATGGCATCAATGCAACTAACTTATGTTATTACAACAAACCTTAGTATAATGATTGACAAGGAAGGGTGAAACACTAGTGGTAAATGACACTTGAGTTCTCTCACTGGAAATCCCTACTTGATCTATTGATAATTAGGGAATGTTTAACAATGAAAAGACTTATTGAGTCTCTTTATTATGTTAATTTAACTCCCAATAGTTAGGCGTGAAATTGAGGCCTAAAAACTTTTAGGGGAGTGAAAGAGTCAATTGTGGTTGGCATAGGCTATTGTGTAAGGATGAAAACTATCATACCATCTTATATTGTATGCTATAATGTATGGTTAAAAGACCTTGTACTTGCTGCCAAAGAACTTTATTGACAAGGTCTCGGATTTCATATTAATGAATACAAGATCTTGTAGATAGGATCTTAAACCTTGTTGACAAGATATTATTTCATTACTCTTTGAGGAATTATTATGAATTTCCAAACTAGAGAATATTAAAAAAAAAAGAAAAAAAGGGGACTTAGTTGTATGTGAGGAGGTTTGAGAAAATTTAAAGTATCACGAACAAAGGCAAGAAGTATGCCAATTGAAGGATGACTATACTTGTATGAAAATATCTTAGTTAGTGGTAGAAGATATGGAAGTACAGTCCTTTGGGACTATATAATGACATAAAACCCAAAGTAATGTTCAGTTGACATCAAATAAGTAGAGATGCCATTAAGTTGACTATTAAAGCTTGTAGTAATTGAGAGGGAAAATGAGACATTGGGATCTATTGATCATGGTAATCTTTAGAGTCACATGTATGTAATTGTAGTAATGCCTTTGCAAGTGCCAAAAAAAAAAAAAAAGAGGGAAGAGATCTATTAAGGATTTTCCTATGTTGGTTACCCTTGAAGGGGGGTGATCAGGTTGTCTATAATTAACCATCATCAGGAGCCAACAAGAAAATTCTTAATGTTGTAGGCAAGTGATGGAAATTATGTTATCTAATAAACCACTCACTAAAAGTATGACTTGTAAGATTTAAAGAAATTCATTCCTAAGTCCTACCGGATTACGTTGATACTCTGGACAAGGTATTCTCACCCTTGAGATTAGGTCTTATTAGAAAATATAATCTAGACCTGGAATATCATATTTATTTTTCACCTGATGTGACGACCCTAAATTCTAATATCAGTGATTATAGCTAAATACATAATTAATAAGTAATGATCAAGGTTTGAAGTCGTTGTAATTAATTACATTAAGAAAATATAGGGGAAATTTAAACCTTGATACTATTAAGATCATCAACTAACAACCATAACGGGAGCATGCATAAACGGGTTTGCACCATCATTAAAGGTTTAGGATTCATTCATTAATCAATTACAACCCACAAAAACATCCCACCAATGTACTCATACTACTCCCTAACATTAGCCTTATTGAAATTAAGGTTTCTAGGTCAAATATAGGAGTTTGGGGACCTGCGCCGCGACTTGGGATCTCCCCGCCACGGCTAAGTTGGGTTCTGGAGCTCGAAAACTAAGTTTTTAACCTTGCGCCGCGGCTAAGTTGCTCTCTGAAATTTTCCTGAATCACCGCGGCGAGTTGGACCTGCGCCATGGCCAACCTATGTGGCGCCGCGGCGAGTTTTGCTACTGTAACCTCCCTAATTAATTTCCTCGACTCGCGCCGTGGCGAGACTTCTTGTGCCGTGGCGAGGTTACGTTCTGTCACCCCTTGGGCGATTAATTTCACTCCGTGCCGCGGCGAGATTTCTCAAGCCGCGGCGTCCCTCGCCACTGTCACTTCCTAGGCCGCGGCGAAGCCTTCTTGGCCACGGTGTGCTTCCCTTCTGTCACTGGTTTCACTATATTTCGCCCCCTACACTCCATTTCTCTTCTTAGGGACACTCTAAGGTCACTTCCCCTCATTTTATATAGTTCTAATAGCATTTATCTACCTTATTTATTTAGCTATTCTTCCATTACTAATTCAAAACTTATGTGCCCATTTCTTTCCTCTAATTACCCTCTATCAGCAAGTTTACAAAGTAACAACAACAGAATATACATGAGCTACTAGCATCCATCCTTTAATACTCAATCAATGGGGGTTCCATACATGAGGGGTTCATACCAATATCTCAAGAGTTACATTTCCATTGACAACCATATTATAGGTCAACAAAGTTTACAGCAGATCATATGAATCCATACATCAAATACTAAGTCAAGAGGGGGTCTAACCCTTTAGTACATACATTCTCAATAAATCAAATGTTCAAGCCTACACTTGGCAATGCCGATACATGATGATGCTATACATTAAGGAATACAAAATTAGCATCTATACTAGCTAAGTCAGCCTAAGCGTAGCCATCTCCCCATAGGTGAGAACTCATGGATTCTCATCCACCTGCTTACCCTTATCCTTACCTGAGGAACTTTCACCTGAAATATTAATCCCACAACACGGGGTGAGATATAAATCTCAGTAACCAAAGCAATTCCATCATATAATCCAGTTTAATCAACATATATGCATGAATCAAAATTCATATCAGAATCATATCAGTCATTTCAGCAAATGAAACAATTAGGCTATCATGATTACTATCCCATACTAGCAATCATATATTTAACATGTTAAAAGCCATTAACACTGGGAGAGGCCCGTCCACGGCACCTACTCCCCATTAAGCACAACCAAGGCTCAGTGCATCTGGGGTTGATCATACCCGGTGCTCGATCGTAGCACATGCACGGGTGGCAGCCGCACCACAGCTCCACCATGGACTCACAAGGTCTAATCATTATACAACAGATAGCCAACCAATTCATTCAGTATTTCAAAACATTCATATATAGCAAATACGAAATTAAAGCAGATACATGCATGGAATTAATGTAAACCCCGGTTACCTCACTTGTAGACAATTGCAATAGCCACCACAAATCCCAAATTCGGATTCAAGTATCTCCCACCAGAATTCTCAATGTTTCACCCAAAATCCTAAGCAAATTCGTACCAAGTTAATACCCATAATATAAATAAGCTATGGGGGTCTCAAACCAACAAAGAAAGCATCAAAATGGGGGGTTTAAAGTCACCAAATACTAGCCCCAACCTCAACCTACGAATTTCCCTAAGAAAACCCCCAAACACTCACTTTTTAGATTTTAGGTATAATGAAATCTCTCCAAATGAAAAACTAATCAGACCAAATTAAAGAGAAAGATGAGGGGATTAAGTTGTATAACTATTACCTTGGCCAAATCTTGCTCTAAGTATGAGAAAATGCAGAAATCTTGCCCCAAACCCTAGCCTCCTTCTCAACCTCCGAATTTGCCTCTTGGGTTTCAGAAAAATGAAGGTGTGGCTGAAGCATTAGGGTTTAGATGGGTTTAAGTTGGGTCAAAAGGCTGGGTCATGGGTTGCTCCAAGTTCAAATCCAATTGGGTTTCAGATTTTTACTTATTGGGCCAGTTTTCACTTGTTGGGCTGCAGAATTCTTTTGGGCCAGTTTTCACACATTGGGTTGCTGAAGTTTAATGGGATTTGGGCCTAATTTGAAGGGCTCAAGGGCTTGGGTCTGCACAAGGGTAATTGGGCCACTTAATTGAGCCTATACAAGATAAATCTTGGGCCTCTATCTCATTAAATTAGTTTGGGTCTGCCCCTAATTCATTGGGCCTCCATTAGCCTCTTATCATGATTTAATTAATTTGGGCCTAGGTGAAGTTTCTATCCCAAATAAATTCTTAACCCATATAAATAATTTATCCATCTAAAATACCTATTCCCTAACTTGCCTAATTATCCTTTATTAATTACCCTTAATTAACCTTAATCCATGATTAACACCTTAATTAATTTTGGGGTGTTACACCTGACAGATTATATTTGATTTCGACTATGTAGAAGGTGAACCTAAAGTGTTTAGGTGCCTTTAAGAGATTAGTGGTGAGATCAGACTTCATATTAGTTTTAACCCTTGGGAATCTCGACAAACGAGAAGGAGTAATCTTAGGCACTAATTGAAAATGAAAGGGGAATTCTATACGTCTAATGGAAATAATGAACTGTCTACTAATGGACAATAAATGAGGATAATGTGTGCAATAATTTATGAGATAGTTGAATGTAAGACTTGAAAACTTAAACTAGATGAACCTGTAAAAGGCAAAATCCATTTTAGTTAAGAAGGTTGGACTAAAGAAATGTAAGGGTAATCTAGGTGAAGGACAAATGGAACTTCATTATGAAATAAAGTCACTTACCTATGTTGCTATTAGTGGAATAGATACTAAAACAACTGACTAAGTGGAATTCCTTGTAGTTCTTAGTATCAACTATTAGGGAGAGTTAAATTAAAGTATCTAGGAGTTATCTCTTGGATCGAGAGTTAAGCAGGAAAGGAAATTAACATGAATATGTAATGATCGGCTACTAGAACGACAACAACAAAAAATGAGAGAGGAGACAAAGAAGAGAAAAAAAAGATGGGAGGAAAATATAAAACAGAACTAAACAAAATGCTATGAAGGGAGAGAAAATTAGGATGTATTTGAGCTAGGTATCAAGAGCTTGCTATAAGATGATCAAGTGTGGCTTGGTCAGGATCTCTTTAGTTATGGACAAAGAAAGAATATGGAATATTCGGGTTGGTATGTCACTTGACGTAGGTTAACTAGAGGAAATAGAGTGCTGATTATTAAGCGAAGTGGTAACCTGACAAGAATATCCTCCCCAAGAAAGTAGTAAGAGGGGACTAGTCTCTAGTAAGACTATCTTAGTTATCAAGGAGGAGGTTATGAGGATTAATTGTCCAACATCAAATGAGTAAGGTGTGACTAATTTTAAGGACAAAATTTCTAAAAGGAGGGAAGAATGTAACACCCCAAAATTAATTAAGTGTTAATCATGGATTTAGATTAATTAGGAATAATTAATATGGGATAAGTGGGCAAGTTAAGTAAATGGTAATTTTGAGAAGTAAATCAATAATATGAGTTGACAATTAATTGGGATAGAAACTACATCTAGGCCCAAATTAATGTAGGAGATCATGAGAAGAGGCTTATAGAGGCCCAATGATTCTAGATGCAAGCCCAACTTCTTATCATGAGACTTGGGCCAAGAGAGATCACCTAGCAATAGTCCAATTTGATTTAGTGAAATAGAGGTCCAAGACCTAATTTACATGAGCTCTTATAGTTGGCCCAACACACATTATACAGACCTAAGTTGGATTGACTCTTGGAACTTGGCCTAGCCCAGTCAAATTTCTGTAGCCCAACTCATGAGATTCAGCCCAACTTATGAGATAAGGCCTAACAAGTATAAAAATCTGAACCCACAAGGAATTGGGCCATTGAGTCAGTACATTCCACTTTTAGCCTGAAATTCTCTGCAGCCCATTCATTAAACCATGACCCAATCACTAGAGATGGGCCCAATTAGACCTTGGGCTGATTGGTCAGCCTATTTCTTATTAAAAACCCTAAAGGGTTAGCAGCCTCCCTCCCCATTCAGCAGAAAACACAAGAGGCAAGGGAGAAAATTCGGAGGTTTAGGGGAGGCTAGGGTTCTACCAACATGGAAGCTTCATTTTTTACTTCTAGAGGATGATTTAGCTAAAGTGAGTTATATATAACTTGACCTTCTCATCCTCCTCTTCATTTTGGTCCAATTAATTTTTGGGTTTGAGCATTTTCATCTTCTTCTCAAATCTAAAATTTGGTGTTGGGTGATTCCTTGTAAGATTTTCGGACTTGGAGGTTAGAGGGAGGATTAGGTAAGCTTTTCCCTTCCATTTTGTGAATCACTTTACTGGAAAATGCCCCTAAGGATGTATTATCATAATGGGTTCTGTTATTGTGTGAGATTACAAGGAGATAATGGTGGAAAACTGAATTTTCTGGGCTTGATGATTGAAATGCGAATTTTGGTACTTCCATGGTGGATTTTCAGAGGTGCGGCTATTGGTGTTGTTAAGTGAGTATCTCCTTCCCAATTTGATGCATTTTCTACTAGTTTGAGACCCCTATAGTTGACCTATGATATGGGCTTTAGTTTCATGTGAAATTACTCAGAAATTGGAGAGAACTATGGCAATTTCTGGTGTGGGAAAGTTGGAATCCAAAATTAAATCCTTTGGTAATTAGGTGAGTAACCTCTAGTCTGTCATTAGTAGTTCAACTCTTTGGATATTTGATTGTGATTAGAAATGATGATAATTATGCTTATTATAGGCTTGGTGTGCATTTGGATTATTATGGTAGTTAGGGGAAAAGTAATTGGCTTCATTGAGGTAACTGGGTTATTTTCCTAATTCCATGTATATGCTCATGTTAATCTGCTATTTGTTACACATACTTGATTTTGAAATGTTAAATGACTGGTTGACTACTTGATTGTTATTGTTATTAGACCTTGTGAGTCCATGGTAGAGCTGTGGTGCGGCTGTCACCCGTGCATGTGCTTCGATCGAGCACTGGGTTATGATCAAACCCCAGATGCACTGAGCCCTGGTTGTGCTCATTATGGAGTAGGTGCCATGGATGGACCTCTCCCGGTGTTATTGGCCATTAACATATTGTGTATGATTGCTGGTATGGGACAGTAGTCATTAGTAGTTCAACTAGTTCATTTGCCAATTGAATTGATGATTCTGATATTGATGACATGAGATTGTCTTAGATTGATTGACTTGTACATATATATGGAAATTGCTTTTTGTTACTGAGATTGTATATCTCACCCCATTGTGGGCTAATATTTTCAGGGACCAGACCTCTTAGTGGCAAGGAAAAAATTAATAGAATATCATTAAATGGTTTGGTAGCACATAGGCTTAGGAGCTTTGACAAAATGTATTGTAACTAAATTATTAGTTCTGTATCATTGTTGTATTGCATCATGAGTTGCCAAGTATATGGATTGTATATGTAATTTGATTATCATGGAATTGAACATTATGATTGTAATTGGCTAATAATGGATAAGTGATTTGATTTTATATGAACATTAAGCATTGACCCCATGCACCTTGTGACCATAATACATTTGCTGTCATTAATTTATGAACTCACTAGTTTATGGTAGCTAGAGGGTTAAGGATCTACATTTGAATTTTAAATGTATAATGATAGATGTGTTAAGTAGATTAGGTGAAAGAAAGACATTAAATCTTCACAAACTAAGTTAAAGTGGCCTAAAGGGTTGCTAGAGGGGGAATTGGAGAGCATGAGATGAAATTTTGGGAGTTATAGGAACAGAAGAGAATTGGTCGTGGCCAACATTTAATTGGCCTAGGCCAAATAGAAATAAAGAAAAATTGGCCGCGGCCAACAATTAATTGGCCTCGGCCAAATGTGGCGAACCTGCCAGGGAAGAAAATAGAGAGAAATTAGCTGCGACGAATAGTGATGTTAGCCGCAGCTAAGTCTGGAAAGCAAGTTTGGGGGTGTTCCAGAGGGTATTTGACCGCGGCGAAAGGGGTATTTGGTCGCGACGAAATGCGTGAAATTTATGGAGGTGTAAGGACTTGAATCCGAGAGTAATTGGCCGCAGCGAAGGTGCTCAATTTCTCATATTCACCTAGAAACTTTAATTCCTTTTATGGTAATACTAAGGAATGATTTAGAAACACTTGTAAGAGGTTTTTATGAGTTGGAATTAATGGATGGGAGAATCAAAGGCTCCTTATTAATGATTAAATTCACTTGCACTTTTGAATAATTGTGGTTGCCTAATTAATGACCCTAATAACATTAAGGTTCAAATTTCCTAACATTTTTTTAATATAATTAGTTGTAATGACTTTCAACCTTAATTGAAATTTTATAGTTAGTAATCATGTACTTAACCTTAATTATAATTATTAGAAGTTAGGGTTGTTACAGCATACTTAGAAAAAGTTTTAAATTTTTCTAAGACCATTTTTTAGTCATATATGGTGAGTGAAGATAAGGGGAGGCCTTGGAAAAAATTTAGAAGCCATAGAAAGTGATTTGGCCTTATATGTTCTATAATATGACCTAAAGAAGCAACATGTAGTTAGGCTCTCTATTTTAATTGTGTGATGACTCCAAGAGGCTTAAAAGGAGTCAAGAATTATATATGAAGGGAAAGAATGGAGCTTAGAATTTCTTTGATGGGTGTTGCTTCATTAGGTGCATTCTTAGAAACATAAAGGGGTTAATGAACCAAATTAGTGTCTAAGCAAGTTGTATAGCCTTAGAATTAATTCCATGAACCTAATTGGCTTATATAAATAGTGTTTAGGCCAAGAGAAATCATTCCCACACCTTTGTGTGTGTGAGGCCGAATAAGGGAGAGGAAATTTAAGAGAAAAAGTGTGTGCTTGCTTCCAATGTACCTCACTCCTCCTTCTTTCATGCATGACTGTATGCTTGGCTTGTCTTTGAATGTGTGTATGTGTGTTTTTAAGCCATGAAAAGTATTTTAGCGTGATTTCATATGCCATGGTATTTTGATGATGCCTTATCTTTCGAAATGATATTTATGATACTTGCTTTGGTTTGCTTAAGTGTGGTGAAGTCAAGAACCCTTAGCCATGGTGAGGATGAGCCAAGAACCCTTAAAGTTTGGTTGAGATAAGTGAAGAGTCTCCCAAAAGTGAGGTTAACTCCCAAGAGTAAGGTTAAGTCCAAAAACTTTTTAAAGAATGGGTAAGGCAAGTCCAAAATCCATAAGTGAATGGATGAGACTCATCCACTTGCTTAGCAAGCCTTTGTATGCTATGTATGACTTGCTCAAATGTTGAAAATGCTTCTTGAATATTTGCACATGTTAATATGCTCATGCATGCATTTGTAAGATTAGTTTTGCATCTTTTATATGTGATTGAAAGAGAAATGAGCTATTGGAATTCTTTGAATCTCATTAGCTCCTCTCCAATATTCTAACATGTTAGGCGGACCAAGAAAGCAAGGAAATTAAAGCTAACCTCTTGAAAGATGAGTGTGCCATCAAAGTGCATGAGATTTGCTTTTCTAAGGCCATTTAAGTGGCAATTGTTGTAACCTATTGTTGTATATGACCTATGACCTCTTCAACATATATAATTATATTAATATGCAATGTATAAATGAGAGATTATGTTATGTGACCATCAGAATATATATTGAGCATGTAATGACAAATTTTACTTCTTAAAAGTTAGATGCATTAGTGTATAAGTGGAAGTGGAATAATAAAATTGAGATATATAAGGTTTGGAACTACTTGGGTAGCTCAGAAAAGTCATATTCATGCTTTTAGACTTGCCCAAGAGGTGCCAAAAATCAGGGGAAATCATTTGGACATTTTGGTATCCTACATGGAGCAAAAATTGACTATATTAGAAAGCTATACCATTTTTTATCCAAATGAGCTCTTCTTGATTTGAAACTTGGCATGTAATTAGAGCTGTTGAGAGATTTTTGGGAAGTTAAAAAAAATAATTTTTGGAGGTCTATAGAATATTTGGTGAATTTTCAAAGTTAAAAAAATTCTAATTTTGGTCAGGTTACTATTCATACTAGTCTGAAAATAAATTCTATCACTCTGGGGACAAATGATGTTCAATTGTCATAAAATTTTATAGGAAGAAACTAGACATTCCTAATGACTTGTATCAACTAGAAGCATCTCAATTAGATGTCTAGAGAGAGATATATAAATTTTTAAAGTTTTTGTCTAGCATCAAGCATCCAGACTGACCTCAGGTATTATTTGATTAGTTTTTTAGATCTGGACATGCCTAAATTGGTCTACAGTTATTTTTTTCTTCTAGCTAACATCCCTAACTTTCTAGATTGGTATCATTTGTATAGATTAGATTGTTTTGGAATTAATTGAATATTTTTAAAATTTTTAGTAGAAAGTTATGATAGTACCAGTAGCCAGTCAAACCTCTGCAACTATTCGAATGTCAAACGTCTTATGTGTTATGTTTCATGGTCTTGAAGTATTTTTAGAATAAAGTAAACATGTGTAGCTTTCTAGAATGGCAAAGAATACATGATTTTAATTTTTCTAGGATTAGTTATGATTTTTCAAAATTTGTAACAGAAAAGGGAAATTTCTAGCCGAAAATACAACTATATATTTTATGCTTTCCTTTGCCTTCCACGAGTTGTAGGCCACTTTTGGTGATGGAAATGTGTTGTATCCATATAATTAAATATATGAATATGATGTATGAGCTCACGTGATCCACAAGACATTGATTGAAAATTTCATACACGATACAATGCTAAAATATTCATTATTTAATGCCATTATTTTTGCCTCTTATATGAGTTGCATGATATGAGGCATAGATATAGTATGAAATGAGTTAAGACATTATTGTGTTATATTTATTGGTATCAGAACAAAGGTTCAGGCTCTTGATGTAGGTTGTGGCTTTTGTTTATGAGTTGCCTAGATGCATATGAGCTTATTTGTGGATGAATTGAGTGTATTAATGGTGGAAGTGTTCCCTTTTCATGTTAAAGTTTGTTATGATGTTTTAGTAAGATGGTGAATATTAGGAGAGGTCAGCCTTCTAGAGAGGCTCGTGTAGATCATAGAGCTAAGCCCAGTGATCTGGTAGCTAGAGCCTTACAGTCTATTATGGCTCACCTGGATCAATAGCAGACTGTTATTATGCAGTTACAGGAACGACTTGTTGAGAGAGATGGCCAGGGCCCTACACCTCCTCCTCCACAGTCATCTCACCACTCACATCATCCTAAGCATTCAGGGGTGACTCACTCAGACCCGCAGACACACACAGAGATGGTTGCTCTTATTCCACCAGCTTAGATGCCTCCAGCCCAGGAGTAGCACTCTATTAGCCAGGTCATCACCCAGTTCAAGAAATTTGGGCCTCCCATCTTTGATGATGAGATGAACACAGAAAAAGTCGAGGTCTGGATTATGCAGCTAGAAAAAATATTCTAGGTGATGGAGTGCACATCTGAGCAGAAAGCCACTATGGCTATCTTTCAACTGGAGAAGGAAGCAGATTACTGGTGGAGAGGCACTGAGCCTATCTTACAGGCAAGGAACATTTCGATTACATGGGAGGTATTCCTCTAACCTTTTTATGAGAGGTACTTCCCCAATTTAGTTAGAGATAAAAGGAGTTAGAATTCATACTTCTGAAATAGACAGAGGGGATATCCATGGACCATTACATAACTAGATTTGTAGAGCTCTCTCGATACTCCTCTTATTTACAGAGATATGATGATGAGCAGTGGAGAGCAGATAGGCTAGAGAAAGTTCTACTTCTAAAAATCAAAGACAAAGTAGTGCCACAGAGAATTAGGCATTTTAATACCGTAGTTAAGATATGTAGAGTGACGAAGGCGAACCTCAGGATGTTGCAGCCTACCTCCAGTGCTAGACCACCCCTTCTTGAGCCCAAGAGACCTAAAGATGGATCACAGGCTATAGTTACTAGCAGGAAAGGTGGCAAAAGCCAGTGGAGCCAAAGAGGCAAGAAACAGAAAACTTAGTCCAGTAGAGGTAGCTTTACACCTATCACATGTCCCCAATGTGGCAAGTACCATAGAACTAGACCATGTTATGCAAGGCAGAATGTATGCTTCCAGTGTGGTAGGCTAGGACACATGGCTAGGAACTGAACCCAGGCTCCTTCACAGTTCACACAACAGAGGGAGATGGCTCCTGCTGCTAGATCTCAGACCCAGGGTAGAGTCTTTGCCCTATCACAGTAAGAGGCTAGCTGGTCCCCAAGTCTGATCCAAGGTACTATTAAAATAAATGATTTTTCTATAACTATATTATTTGGTTCGAGTGCTAGCCATTCTTCCATATCATATGAATGTGCTAGGAGGTTGGGTCTGAGTATGCATACACTACCATATGACTTGCATGTATCTACCCCTACAAGAAGCTGAGCCATTACCTCCCATGCTTGTTTAAATTGTGTGATCTAGTTTAATCATTGGCTTACCACCCTTGATTTAATTAGTATGCCCTTTATTGATATTGATGTAATTATTGGCATGAATTGAATGTATGTGAAATGCCACACTAGATTATAGCCACAGATATATTACTTTACTTAAGTGTGCGACTGTGCCTAGTATGAGGACTGAGTTATCTATCATGACCACCTCCTAAGCTGAGAGATCTCTAAGGCATAGTGGTCAGGGGTACCTAGTTTTCTTTTTAGTTCAGGCGAGGTAAAAGAAGGTATAGATGAGATTCCCAAAGTGAGAGAGTTCCCAGAGGCATTTCCTAAAGAGATTAGTGGACTACTCCCAGAGAGAGAAGTAGAGTTTCTTATAGACATTGTACCTAAGGCAGGTCCAGTGTCTAAGGCCTCATATAAGATGGCTCCTATCGAGCTAGCTGAGTTTAAGAAATAGATAGAAGAGCTCTTAGAGAAGGGTTTTATCAGACCCAGTGTCTCACCATGGGGAGTTCCAATCTTGTTCGTAAAGAAGAAAGATGGGAGCCTTAGGCTATGTATAGATTACCAGGAACTCAATAAGACAACCATTAAGAATAAGTACCCTCTTCCTTACATAGATGACTTCCTAGACCAGTTAGTAAGAGCGTCAGTTTTCTCTAAGATGGGCCTCAGGTCAGGATACTATTAGCTTATAATAAAGGCTGAGGATATTCCTAAAATAGCATTTAAACTAGATACGGGCACTACAAGTTTTTAGTTAGGCCCTTCAGGTTGATGAATGCACCTGTAATATTCATAGACTACATGAATAGAGTCTTTAGGCCATACTTAGATAGATTTATAGTTGTCTTGATAGATAACATTTTTATCTACTCAAAGAGTCTAGAGGAACATGAACAGCATCTGAGATTAGCCTTAGAAACCTTGAGAAAAAGACAGTTGTATGCTAAACTTAGTAAATGTGAGTTCTAGCTTACTGAAGTTCAATTTTTAGGTCATGTGGTCTCCCAGGTAGGGGTAGCAGTAGATCCCCATAAGGTAGAGGCAGTACTATAGTGGGAGAGACCTAGGATAGTGACAGAGATCAGGAGCTTCCTAGGTTTAGCAGGGTACTATAGGAGGTTTATTTAGGGCTTTTCTCAAATAGTGATGCCACTAACCTAGCTTACTAGAAGGAATGTAATGCTTGGGTGGAATGAGAAATGTGAAAGTACTTTTTAGGAGTTAAAGCACAAGTTAACTATGGCCCTAGTTTTAGTACTCCTTGACCCTAGAGAGACTTTTGTAGTTTATAGTGATGCCTCAAAGAAAGGGTTAGGATGTGTGTTTATGCAAAAAGGCCGAGTGGTAGCTTTTGCTTCTAGACAATTGAAACCTCACGAAGAAAATTACCCTACACACAACCTAAAGTTAGCCACAATGGTGTTTGCTTTGAAAATATGGAGACATTACTTATATGGGGTAGCTATAGAAATTTACAACGACCATAAGAGCCTTAAATATTTATTTGAATAGAAAAAGCTGAATATGAGATAGTGAAGATGGTTAGAATTTTTGAAAGATTATGATTTTACATTGAAATACCATCCCAATAATGCTAATGTGGTAGCTGATGCCCTAAGTAGAAAATTAATACACATGGCCTGCATGATGATCAAAGAGCAAGAATTGATTGAGAGATTCAGAGATATGAGTCTCTCCTGTAAGGTGTATTCGGGGGAGCTATTAATGAGTGAAACCTAAATAGAAAAAGACCTGAAGGAGCAAATAAGAGAAGCTCAGTAGGTAGATGATTATGTAAATAAGATTAGAGTCCAGATAGCCTAAGGTAGCATATAGAAGTTTAATTTGTCTGAGGATGATATAGTAAGATACAGGGATAGATTGTATGTGCCTAGAAACACAAAAATTGGGGAGAAAATATTAGATGAGGCATATAAGAGTAAGTACACCATTCATCCGAGCAGTAATAAAATATACTAGGACTTAAAGAAAATGTTTTGGTGGCCTGTAATAAAAACAAATATAGTAGAGTATATCTCCCAATGTCTAGTATGCTAGAAAGTCAAAATAGAACACCAGAAACTAGCTGGGTTTTTAGCCCCTAGATATCTTAGAGTGAAAATGAGATAGTATAGTTATGAATTTTGTCATGCGTTTACCCAAGACATCATCGGCTCATGATGTAATATAGGTAATAATGGATAGATTAACCAAGTTAGTGTACTTCTTAGCCATGAAAGCTACTTATACCCTATATGAAGCTAGCCCAGTTATAAATTAGGGAGATAGTTAGATTACATGGCATGCCTAGAAGCATAGTTTCAAATAGAGATCCTAGATTCACTTTGAATATTTGGAGATCATTACAGGATGCTCTAGGTACCAGACTCAGATTTAGCACAACCTATCACCCCCAAGCAGATGGATAGATGGAGAGAACCATTTAAACCTTAGAGGGCATGTTAAGGGTGTGTGTGCTAAAGATGAAAGGAAACTGGGATATATACTTACCTCTAGTGGAGTTTACCTACAATAACAGTTATCATACAAGTATACAGATTGCACCATATGAGGCATTATATGGGAGGAAGTATAGGTCTCTGATGTGTTAGGTTAAGTTAGGAGAGCGGAGCCTTATAGGCCTAGAGTTAGTAGACCAAACTTCTAGATAAATTGAGACCATTAGAAAGAAACCCCTGATGGCCCAGAGTAGATAAAAAAGTTACGCAGATAAATGTAGACGGCCATTAGAGTTTGAGATTAGAGACCATGTCTTCATTAAAGCGTCTCTAGTCATAGGGATAGGTCGGTCCATAAAAAGTAAAAAACTTAATGCAAAGTACATAGGTCCCTTCTAGATTCTTGATAAAGTAGGACCTGTAGCCTACAAACTAGCCCTTTCCTTAAATTTGAGCCAAGTACATAATAAAAGTACCAACCCAACCCTTTACATGTCATAGAATATGAGAATGTGCAATTATAGGATGATCTATCATACATAGTATTACCATATTGGATTGTGGATGTTAGACTCAAGCAGTTACAGAATAAGATGATTCCTCTAGTGAAAGTGGTTTGAAAGGGGTTTTTTCCTGAAGAAGCTACTCAGGAGCTAGAGGAAGATATGAGAAAGAAACATCCAGAGCTCTTCCCATAAAGTATATTATCTAAATTTTGAGGATAAATTTTTTTTAAATGGGGGAGAATTGTAATATCCAATTTTTGTTAAATGATAAAAATGGACGCATTTTCAAAGCAAGTCTCCCAAAATAAATTAGTTAAGGTCTCAAAATTTTGAATGACATTCTAGACTCCTAAAAATGAGAATTCTAGGCTTAGATGAAAAGAAGAATGAAGTTAGAATGAAAAAACAAAATTTTATGAAAAACTTACGAAATATAATAGCATTTTCATAATTTTGAGCAAATTTTAGAATTCACACAGATGGATTATTTTAATGAAATTTTTGAGTTCTTTTGGGTTCTTTTGAATTCACATAGAGGCCCTGAAAATCATGGGAAGCCCCAGAACAGTTAAAACCCCTCCGGTGAATGTTTTTTATGTTAGTATACTTGAACTTTGACGAATTCATTCAAGAAGGTTTTAGCTTCGAGTTGAGTGATTCTAAAGGCGTTTTAATAAATTAGAAACCTAAATTTTATAATGGAAAAGACAATTCTTAAAAAGGAAATAAAACAAATTAGAAATGAAAATGTCAAAAACAAAGGGCAAAATGAGAATTTTTTAAAAGTCATTCTTCCTCCACCTATATATATAGGGCGCCCCACTCTCCCATTCACTTAGCCTCATATTTTTCTACCTTAAACTAGAGAAGAAACCCTAAGAGAATGGCACACAAAAGGAAGAAGAAGAGGAGGAGAAATCAAGACTTAAAGGTATGGAATTTTTGTAGTTTTTCATGCTTTTTTCTTTCCAAACCTTTTTTCCTCCATTCTTCTTTGTTTTTTATGATTATAATGAAGTTTATAAATCTTTTTTAAGGGAGAAATTAAGAGGAAAATTAGGATTTGAAGAGAGGAGGTCAAAGAAGACAAAATTCAAGTGAGAAAACAAGGAAAAACAAAGTAATTTCTTCTTCCATGGTTGCTACCCTTTGCTTCCCTTCTCCTTATGGTTCATCCCTCTCAAGCAGTCCTAGGAGGGTATGGTTTTTAGGTAGAACCAAGAGTGATTCTTAGGAAAAAGGGTATGAAGATTAAGAATATGCAAAGAGAATTAACAAATAACTATAGAAATTCAAGATGCAAATTCTAGGGTTTCATATGTTCCTTGTAGAATCTGATTTGATACCTTAATTTCTATGTCTAAATGAGAGTTTAAATGAGCTCCTATGATCCCTAGAAGTCTCCCCATGTGCTTTCTCCATCAAGAAAATAGAGTAAAGTCCATGGAGAGTAAAATGCTTCCTAGGTTCAGCCAAGAGGGGTTTGCATACCTAGGGAGAGTTTTAAATTTTTTTTAAATCCACTTTTTAGTCATATATGATGAGTGAAGATTAGGGGAGGCCTTGGGAAAAATTTAGAAACCATAGAAAGTGAATTGGCCTTATATGTTCCATAATATGTCATAAAAAAGCAATGTATAATTAGGCTCTTTATTTTAATTGTGTGATAACTCCAAGAGGCTTAAAAGGAATCAAGAATCATATATAGAAGGAAAGAATAGAGCCTAGAATTTATTTGATGGGTATTGCTTCATTGGGTACATTCTTGGAAACAAAAAGGGGTTAATAAACTAAGTTAATATTTAAGCAAGTTGTGTGACCTTAGAATTAATTCAATAAAACTAATTAGCTTTCATAAATTGTGTTTAGACCATGAGAAATCATTCCCACACCTTTGTGTGTGTGAGGCTGAAGAAGGGAGAGGAAATTTAAGAGAAAAAGTATGTGCTTACTTGCAAGGTAGCTCACTCCTCCTTCTCTCATGTATGAATGTATGCTTGGCTTGTCTATGAATGTGCGTATGTATGTTTTTAAGCCATAAAAAGTATTCTAGTATGATTTCATATGCCATGGTACTATGATGATGCCTTATGTTTCTAAATGATGTTTATGATGCTTGCTTTGGTTTGCTTGAATATGGTGAAGCCAAAAATCCTTAGCCATGGTAAGGATGAGCCAAGTGTATCATCATATATTTCTATCTCATTTCATAACATTCTCATACTTGACAACATAGATTCCATGAAGGAAGTAAGAAAATCCAACAAAATAATACATTATTTGGCATTGCGTCGTGTATAAAAATTTCATTCAATGTCACGTGGACCATGTGAACTCATACAACACATTTTCATATTTAATTACATGAATACAACTCATTTACATCATCAAAAGTGGCTCACATCTCGAGAAGCTCGAAGGGAAGCATGAAATATTCATATCCATTTGCGGCCAGATCTAGCTCTTTTCTGACCAAAGTTTGAAACATCATAAATAATTCTAAAAAAATTGAAATCAAACATTCTTGGCCATTCTGAAAAGCTACAGATGTCTACTTCATATTACAAAATATGTCCAAACCATAACATTCAACACAGAGGACGTTTGAAATTCAAAAAATTCCAGAGGTTATGCTGTCCATTAGTGCTATCACAGAATTCTGCAGTAAAATTCAAAAATGTATAATTAATTTCAAAAAATTCCAATCCATGCAAATAATACTAATATGAAAAGATGTGGATGTTAGCTAGAGGGAAAAAATAACTCCAGACTATCTCAGGCACGTCCAAACCTCAAAATCTAATCAAACAATAAAAAAGGTCAGCTAGAGTTCCTAATACTGGATAGAATTTTTAAAAATTCATATCTCCCTCCCTAGACATCTAAATGAGGTTCTTCTAGTTGGTATAAATCACTATGAATGTTTAGTTTCTTTATACAAAATTTTGTAGCAATTGGACATCATTTGTGCCCTGTGTGATAGATTTCATTTTCAGACTAGTATGAACAGTGACATGGCCAAAATTAAAAAATTTGCCAATTTTGAAAATTCATTAAATATTCTGTGGACCTCTGAAAATTATGTTCTTTAGCTTCTCAAAATGCTCTCAAAAAATTCTAATTTCATGCAAAATCTCATATCAATAAGAGCTTATTTGGATAAAAAGTGACATAGGGTTCTAAATTGGTCAATTTTAGCTCTATAAGGGATACCAAAATGTCCAAATGGCTTTCCTTGGGGTTTGGCACCTCTTGGGCAAGTGCAAAAGCATAATTAGGACTTATGTAAACTGTCAAAATAGTCACAACCCTCATGCATCTCATTTTGGCATCTCATCCACACTTATACATAATTCCATAATATCATCCAAAAAGCTCATTTGCCTAGGCATGTTCAAATCACATTCTAATGGTCACCTAACATATTCTCTCATTCATACATGACATATTATCATAATTACATATGTTCATAATATCATGATACATATACATCCATGGATTACATTATTTATCAATTGTATGGTTTCAAAGTAACAAAATTCAAGCACTTTGTTGTCATCCTCTCATCCTCAAGATGGTTAACTTTTATTACCTTACTCTCTTGGTCCACCTAGCATGTTAGAACATTGGAGAGGAAGGAATGAGATTCAAAAAATCCCAATAGCTCATCTCTTATTCACTCATACATAATAGATGCAAACAAGTCTCATAAATGCATGTATGGTCATATTGACATGTGCAAATATTCAAGAGACATTTTCATCACTTGAGAAAGTCATACGTAGCATACAAAGGCTTGCCAAGTAAGTGGATTGGCCTCACCCAATTTCTTGTGGATGTTGGACTTGCCTCACCCATTCTTTAAGAGATTCTTAGACTTAACCATGCTCTTAGGAGTCCATCTCACTTTTGGGAGACTTTTTACTTTTCGTTAACTAATTTTAAGGGTTCTTGGCTCATCCTTACCATGGCTAAGGGTTCTTAGCCTCACCACACTCAAGCAAACCCAAGCACACATCATAAATATCATATGAAAACATATTGTAACATCATGGCATTATGGAATCAAAGCTATGCTAGAGAACTTTTCATGGCTTGAAAATACACATACACATATTCAAAGACAAGCTAAGCACATATCCATGCATGAGAGAAGGTGGAGAAAGCTACCTTGTACACAATCACACACTTTTCTTCTTGAATCAAGGCTCCCTCTTTCGGCCACACACACACAAAGTGTGGGGATGGTTTCTCTTGGCCTAAACACAATTTATGGAAGTCAGTTAGGTTTATAGAATTAATTCTAAGGCCACACAACTCACTTAGACACTAACTTGCTTTATAAACCTCATTATGGTTCCATAATTGCACTTAATGAAGCAACACCCCTCAAATAAAGTCTAAGCTCCATTATTTCCTTTCAAATATGATTATTGACTCGTTTTAAGTTCTTGGAGTCATCACACAATTAAAACCAAGAGCCTAACTATATGTTACTTCATTAGGTCATAATATGGAACATAAAGTACTAACTCACTTTTTATAGGTTCTAAATTTTTTCCAAGACCTTCTCTCATTTTCATTTATCATATATGACTTAAGAATGGGCTTAGAAAAATTTAAAACTCTCTCTAACTACACAAACCCCTTTAGGCCGAGGCTGTGGGGGAAATGGGGTTTCTTGGAGTTTGCTTTATTTTCTCAAGGGAAGATACATGTGAGGAGCTTCTTAAGGATCTTGGGAGCTCGTTTAAACTCTTATTTAGGCCTAGGAATCATCATACAAAGTCAGATTTTACAAGATGTAATTGAAACCCTAGAAATTGTATCTTGAAATTTAATGGGTTTTTGTTAATTTCCTTTGCATATTCTTAATCTCCACACTATTTTTCCTTAGATTCATCCTTGGTTCTACCAAAAAATCAAGTCCTCCTAAGGTTTCTCATGTTAGGCAAAATGGAGGAGGAGAGAAACCAAAGGTAGCAACTACAGGAAGAGAAATTACTTATTTTTCTTGCTTTTTCTCACTTGAATCTTGCTTTTTTCAAGCTCCTCTCTTCAAATCCAAAATTTTCCCTTAATATCTCCCTTAAAACAGATTTGAAAACTTCATTTTAATCAAAGGAAACAAAAGAGAATGGAGGAGAGGAGGTTTGGATAAAAGAAAGCATAGAAAACTACCAAGAATCCATACCTTTTTCTTAATTTTTCTCCTCCTTTACTTCCCCTTCTTGTGAGCCTCAGAGAGCAGATCATATTCTGTATTTTGGGTAGAAATTTCATGCTTAAGAAGATGGGAGAAGAAAGGAAAAGTATGTGTGAGCTTCTAGAAACATGCTTTTTCAAAAATTCCAATTTGTCCTTCCATAATGGCAATTTCGTTTTGACTTCATTTTAACTTCTTTTTTAGAATCATCTTTTTCATTATAAAATTTAGGTTCCTAATTTAATAAAATTCCTTTGGAATCACTCAATTTGGAGCTAAAATTTTACCAAACGAATCGATAAAAGTTTGGGTCAACTAACATTAGAAAACATCTACCAAAGGAGATTTAACTATCTCGGGGCTTTCTATGGTTTTCAGGGCCTCTGAGAACCCTATGCAAGTCAAAATTTTCATTTAAAAAGCCATCCTATATGATTTTCCAAAAGTTGCACTTATTTACAAAAATGCATTACGTTTCGTCAGTTTTCGTCATAATTTCGTTTCTTCATTCTAGCTCCATTTTTCTTTTTGCCTGAGCCTGGGATTCATATTTTTAGGAGTCTAGAATGCTTTCCAAATTTTTTAGGACCTTAACTACATTATTTCGAGGGACTTCCTTTTGTATCCGGTGAGTTCCGTTCATTTATAGAGAAATCGTACGTTACATTTCTCACGTTTTTTCTTATTTTTAGAGAATTAGATGTTACACCAAGAACCCTTAAAGTTTGGTTAAGACAAAGTGAGGAGTCTCCCAAAAGTGAGGTTGACTCCCAAGAGTAAGGTTGAGTCAAAAAACTTCTTAAAGAATGGGTGAGAAAGTCTAAAATCTATAAGTGAATGGGTGAGGCTAATCCACTTACTTAGCAAATCTTTGTATACTATGTATGACTTGCTTAAATGTTGAAAATACTTCTTGAGTGTTTGCACATGTTAATATGCCCATACATGCATTTGTAAGATTGGTTTTGTATCTTTTATGTGTGATTGAAAGGAAGATGAGCTATTGGGATTCTCTGAATCTTATTGCCTTCTCTTCAATGTTCTAACATGTTAGATGGACCAAGAGAGCAAGGAAATAGAAGCTAACATCTTGGAAGATGAGAGTGTGCCATCAAAGTGCATAAGATTTGCTTCTTTAAGGCCATTTAAGTGGTAATTATTGTAACCTATTATTGTATATGACCTATGACCTATTGAACATGTATAATTATGTTAATATGTGATGTATAAATGAGAGATTATGTTATATAACTATTAGAATGTATATTGAGCACGTAATGGTAAATTTTATTTCTTGAAAGTTGGATGCATTAGTGTATAAGTGGAAGTGGATGACCAAATTGAGATACATAAGGTTTGGGACCACTTGGATAGCTCATACAATTCATATTTATACTTTTAAACTTGCCCCAGATGTACCAAACATCAAGGTAAATCATTTGGATATTTTGGTATCTTATATGGAGCAAAAATTGATCATATTAGAAATCTATACCATTTTTTATCCGAATGAGCTCTTCTTGATCTAGAACTTGTCATGCAATTAAAGCTTTTTAAGGGATTTTTGAAAAGGTAAAGAACATAATTTTTTGAGGTCTATAGAATATTTGATAAATTTTTAAAGTTGAAAAGAATTTTTATTTTGGTGAGTTTACTATTCATACTGGTCTAAAAATAAATTCTATCACTCAAGGGACAAATGATCTCCAATTGCCATGAAATTTTATACAGAGAGACTAGACATTCTCAGTGACTTGTACCAACTAGAAGAACCTCAATTAAATGTCTAGAGAGGGGATATGAATTTTTAAAGTTTCTATCCAGCATCAGGCATCTAGACTGACCTCAAGTATTGTTTGATTTGTTTTCGAGGTTTGGGCTTGCCTAAACTGGTCTTGAGTTATTTTTTGCCTCTAGGTAACATCTATAGCTTTCTAGATTGGTATCATTTGCATAGATTGGATTTTTGTGAAATTAATTGGATATTTTGAAGCTTGTAGTAGAAAGCTATGATAATACCAGTAGCCAGCCAGACCTCTGCAATTGTTCAAATGTCAAAAGTCTTGTGTGTTGTGTTTCATGGTCTAAAAAGTATTTTTAGAATAAAGTAAACATGTGTAGCTTTCTAGAATGGCAAAGAATGCATGATTTCAATTTTCCTAGAATTAGTTATAATTTTCCAAAATTTATGATAGAAAAGGAAAATTTCTGGCCGAAAATGCAACTATGTTTTTTATGCTTTCTTTTGCCTTCCACGAGCTATAGGCCACTTTTGGTGATGGAAATGAGTTGTATCCATGTAATTAAATATAAGAATGTGATGTATGAGCTCATATAGTCCACAAGAGACTGATTGAAAATTTTATGCACAATGCAATACTAAAATATTCATTATTTAATGTCATTATTTTTGCCTCTTATGTGAGTTGCATGATGTGAGGCATAGATATAGTATGAAATGAGTTAAGAAATTATGATGTTACATTTTTGGTTATTTTTTGCTACTTTTTCTAATTGAAAAAATGGAGGCAAGTGAGAGCAACATGCAGTTGAAAATGGAAGCAGCAAATGACCAAAAACCCAATCTTTGACCAGGCAAATAAGGGGTAATATTGGCATAACAGAAATAAAGAAGTGGCAAAAGAATAAATAAATAAATAATAAAGCAAAGATCTGGGTTCGAAGCTTGAACACTACCTCTATGTTTGTTTGTTTGTTTGTTTCTATATATACATATATATATTCATTTGAGTTTTATAGTAGATATTCATAGCACATGCATCATTTGCTGTTAGAACAATGATGCTTACCATATGCTTCCTGTTTTAGCATTATATATAATCTACTAAACATACATTAATGGGAAACAATAGACAAAAGGCTAAATTGATTTAAAAGAATTTAAACCAAAAAAAAAGGAACAGATAGTTAAAGCCTGTAAGTAGTCGTGTTTGATTTGGTCATTCTCAATAAAGGAATTATCTATAAGTACCATCTTTAATGACATGATCTTGCTTAGAATTAAATGTAAAACAAATGAAAGTTAAAAATGTGAAACTTTGAATAACTATATAGAGCATGCACAATTTAGGAAAATGAATCAATTCTATTTGAATAACCAACATCTCACTCATCTTTCACATCAAAGAAAGAAGTATATAGAATGAGAAGCTGAACATGAAGATATATACCTAATTGAAATACATTGATGTGTGCATGTTAAAAGCATTTTTAGCTAAAATCCTTTTATTTGGATCCAAATAGGGCATTTTTTACCACACACAATAAGTTGGCTATTAGTGAAAAGCACAAATAGACTAAGACTATGAAACAAACATTTTTATCCTCTTGCTCTAGCTGAACAGTGGATAAGCAATAGAAGATTTCTCATGACAAGGTCATCACCAGCTCATTATCAACCTTCAAAAACATGGAAATATTAAGGTAGAAACTGTAGGGCAGGTTGTTTTAGCACAAGACTTAGCAAGAATAAAAATAGAAAGAGTAAAGAATATCAAGGCCTTCTGGTTCCAAACTAGGGAACTCTATTTCTAGGTCTTACGCAGCAATAGATGCAAGGTTAAAGCCTTATAGCTTTCCGTGATTATGCAATAGGACATCTAATGATTAAACAAATCATATTTTCATAATCGTACCATTGGTTCAAATTTAAGGAAGAAGGAAAGTAAACTACATAGTGCAGTCACTCCAGGCCAAGAATCCTCAGTTGGGTCATTAAACAAACTTCATATTGAAATTCCCTAGTTTCTAAAGTGTAAGTTACTAAAAAATCATTGTTAATTGGCCTTTTTGGTACTCTAAAATGCTCATTGGCTTTATTAAATGTTGAATTGGTTCATTGAAAATCTCAGTTTGAATATATCAATGTCGCTTTGGCCCTATATTAATAAGGAAGGTTTGGTATGCCTTTGGTCTTGTTTGAATGTTAAGGTCTGCTAATTATGTTTCTTGATTTTGTGTTGGCTTACTCTTGCTCTTGGCGATTGTTGTTTTGAATGGTTATTATTAGTTCACTGGGGAAGAAGCTACCACAACTTATGGTGCTACAAAACTTATAAATGAACCCACATGGGTATATATATATATATATATAAGCTTCAAAATTCATATAGAAAGAAAAAATAAAGCTTTATATATATATATATATATATATGTATGTATGTATGTATTAGCTTCTGATAATTGATATAAGGAAGTAATTAATTTTTTCTCTTTTCAAATATGTTATTAAAATAGTTTGTAGGCTGTAGAGTGTTTATATAGCCAACACCCAATCTTGATGAAATTTATCTAAAATTTAAATCACATCTAATTTTCTAGATATTGTATAAATTGGTTTTTAGGTTGAGATAGCAATCAATGAAAATCAATTAACTATTGGTCATATACATGAAAATGGAAAAATAATTATTAATCTTGTGGCAAAGAACAAAGGGGAAATTTATCAGGAAGAGGATTCCCTTGAAGTTAAATTAGAGCACCAGGTAAATTTGTTGGTGGAGTCATGTCTAAAGTTTCATACTCTTTAATGGTTTTTGTTTCTTCTCCCTCCCCAGCCATCTTCTTAAGATGTAACTTCCCTGATTATGTTGACCTTTCTTGGAGGCTATAACTATTAAGTCACTATAACTATTAGATGCTGCTTTTCTACATCTGGGAACAATATGCTTCCTTGGATGGAACTATCAAGCGATAAATTTCCTGATAGTCTTGATGTCTTGGCCATAGTCATTTGCCACTACTTAAGAAGCATATATGTAGAGATTTATAAGAAGAGCACAATCCACATGAGGGAAGAAACCAAAAAAAATGCTTGATATACTTGTATACATATTTGCTAAGCAATAAGCTTTTTTTTTTTTTGTGTTTTCCTTTGTCTCTCCCCGAGTATTCTAGAGCATGGTTTGCAGCTTTTCTTAACATTCATGAAATCTATTTACTCATGACAAATTATGTTGCTTTGCTCTATACATCTTAAAAAATGATATAGACTTATGACTTATCAACTCTAGTTTCCAAAAATGCAACCATCTATTGTGGCACAGAAATCTTGTCTCTTAACTTGGTGTGTAAGTCAGACTACTCGATATGTGAATTGGTTGTTAAATGTTACTTGATTGTATTGCTTGTATGATATTGTAAATTCATTTAATTAAGTTTTTCTTACTAATTAAAGCTTTTGATAGGCCCATCATATGGGTGCATTGAGGTATGGAATGTGGATGCCAAAAAAGTTGTCTGTGACCTCAACATGACTGAAGCATTTCTAAGGTATTGCCTAACTTAATAATTGACTTTTTGTGCTTCTCTTTTTGAGCCATTAAAATATTATATGTGGCTTTGCAGTGTATTGGATGTAAAAAGCCGCCTTGTGGAACCATTTTTTGCGTCTGTAGCAGCATTTGGAAGGCATTGATTCAATTTTTAAATCTTGAAATCCTTATGGATGTTTTAAACTAATTGAATGTGGTTGTTGAATCCTCTATTTTAACATGTCTACTTTCCTCAATTTTGTTGGGTATGTCATATTATTTAGATTTACAGGCCATGGTGTTTCACCATGCTTAGGGGATCTTGCCTTTTCAAAGCTTTCAATGTTTATCCTTTCTATTTGTTCATTTTTCAAAAAATATTTCACATTTTAACAATTAACACAATCTTGTCTATATGGTGCTGGTTTTAACAACTTGGACAATCAGGGCGTCGCTTTGCTAATAGCATGGAACATGAAAGGCATAGAAAGTTATGGTATAAGCTTGTTGTTATGGAGTTCATATTCATATTTGCAAATTGTTGGTTGTGTTTTTCTAGGTCATATATAATTTTGCTATTCATGAAGACAATTCTTCCCCTTGGAGAAGATCTACCAACAATTACTTCTCTATGCTTTAATCACAATGGGAAGATTTTAGTAGCTTTTGCTATTGATGGAATGATTCACATGTTTGGTATCCTTACTTTACTTTTTTTTTTTTTATTTCCCTGCATTGATGTAGATATTAATTCACCTGTGAAAATATGTTATTTTCCTTGCACTTAAGATAATACCTCTCTCCTTGTTGCAAGTGCCAATTTGATGGATTTCATATACTTTCTAGAAGTTTTTTACTTATAAGGGAATAAAAAAAATTCTTTTGAAAGGAGGGGGGCAGAAGGTTTATTGTTTGGTGATGTAAAATGGTGTCAAAAGTATGTTCTAGCAGCAGCAACCTGGTTTAACGTTCATATCATCCTTAAACTGGCTAAAAACATGTCTTGTGGTCTACAAATCACTGGTTAGCCTAAACATGATTCTTCTATCAGTTCGATACTTTTTAGACTAGATGAGACTAGCATTTCTAGCTTGGGCTATAAGACCATAAATTCTAGCTCATTTTGTACCAATCATAAGCTTCACATCATCATTCTTATGAGAGCACATGAGAAAGGGAATGAAAATAATGGGTTTATTTGTGTTACGTCATACTTAAAAATTTGCAATGGGTGTCATGTGGACCGTGTGAGCTCATTCTATGTATCCTCATATTTAAATACATCATTACAACTTATTTGCATCACAAAATCATGCCTACAACTCATAGAAACCGAAATGGAGCATGGAATATGAAGGTTCATTCTCGGCCAGATTTGCTCCATTTTCTAACCAAATTTTGGAAAATCATAACGAAATCTAGAAAAATCAAAATCATGCAATCTTCATCATTCTAGGAAGCTTTAGATGTCTACTTCACATTAAAAATATTTCTATATCATAAATTTCATCAAAGAGGACGTTTGACATCCAAAATGGTCCAAAGGTCTGATTGAATTTTGGAACTATCACAGAATTCTGCAGAAAACTTTGAAAGTATCCAATTAATTCCAAAAAAATTCAATTCATACAAATGATACCAATATAGAAATATGTGTATGTTAACTAGAGAGGAAAAATATCTCTAAACCAGTTCATCAAGCTCGACCTCGAAATTCAATGGAACAGTACTTCTGGTCGGGCAAAATTACTAGTACTGGACAAAAATTTCAAAAATTCATATCTCCCTTTCTAGACCTTCAAATGAGGTGCTTTTAGTTGACACGAGTCTTTATGATTGTCTATTTTTTTGTATAAAATTTTATGGCAATTGGAAATCATTTGAGCCTTGTGTGACAGAATGAAAATTCAGACCAAATGAATAGTGCAGCAAACCAGAAATCATAAAAATTGCCAACTTTGAAAAATCATCGAATATTCTATAGACCTCCAAAAATTATGATCTTTAGCTTCCCAAAAAGCTCTCAATGAGACCTAATTGTATGTCAAATCTCAGATCAACGCTAGAAAGTGACATAGGATTCTATTATAGTCAAATTTGGCTTTATATGAGATACCAAATTTGCCAAATGGCTTTCCCTTGGTTGTGGCACCTTTTGGGCGAGTCCAAAAGCATATTTAAGACTTTTTTGAGCTGCCCAAATGGGCCAAAACCTCATGTATCTCATTTTAGTCATTCAACCCACACTTATGAACATTTCCATCATGCTTTCACATTGCATATTTTGGCATCTCAAGCAAAAATATAAGCTAGAGGTCATACATCATATCCATACATTTAGACATCACATAATAGCATATTTACACATGTCTCAAGGGTCATAGGCTATTTACAACATCATATATATTAAGAAACATAATTATGGTTCCAAAATGGATAAAGCTAGACATAAACTTATCAATCTCCCTTCATCATTGTTGTTGGCTCCCTTCACCATAGTTATTTAGTCCACCTAGCATGTTAGATCATTGGAGAGGAGGGAATGAGATTCAAAGAATCCTAATAGCTCATCTCCTATTCAATCATACATAATATATGCAAAACAAGCCTTAAAAATGCATGCATGGTTATCATGGAAGTCATGAACATTCAAGAAGCAAACTTAGTATGTAAACAAGTCATACAAGTCATTCAAGAGCTTATTAGGTGTTTGGATTGGCCTCACACTTCTCTTCATGGACTTTGGACTTGTCTCACCCATTCTTTAAGTACTTTGGACTCAACCATACTCTTGGGAGCCCTCTTTGCTTTTGGGAGACTTTTTACTTTGTCTCAACCAAGCTCAAAGGTTCTTAGCTCATCCTCATCATAGTGAGGAGTTCTTGGCCTCTTCACACTCAAGCAAACTCAACAAACATCATACATTCATTTTAAAATATAACATGACATCATGCAATCATGGCATATAAAATCATGCTAGCATACTTTTCATGGCTTGAAAATACTCCTACACACATTCTAAGACAAGCTAAACATACATCCATGCATGAGAGAAGGTAGAAAGAGCTACCTTGTGTACAATTACACTTTTTCCTTAGATTTCAAGCCTCCTCTTTCAGTCATACACCCATGCGCTTGTGGAGATGGTTTCTCTTGGCTTAGATATAATTTATGAGAGCCAATTAGGTTCATGAAATAATCTCTAAGGCCATACAATTTACTTAGATATTAGATTGCTCTATAAGCTCCATTATGGTTCATAAATGTACCTAATGAAGTAACACTCCTTAAATAAATTCTAAGCTCCATTCTTTCCTGTCAAATCTAATTCTTGACTTCTTTTAAACCTCTTAGAGTCATCACACCATTAAAACAAAGGGCCTAGTATCATGTTGCTCCTTTAGGTCATAATATGGGACCTAAGACACCAAATCACTTTTTATGAGTTCTAAATTTCTTCTAAGGCCTTCCCTCACTTTCATTCATCAAATATGACTCAAGAATGGCCTTAGAAAAATGTAAAACTCTCCCCTACTACAAGAACCCTCTTTGGCCGAGACTATGGGCTTCCTTAGCCTTCTTGGAGTTCTCTTAGTTTTCTTGAAGGAGGAAGCTTGTGGGGAGCATCTTAGGTGTCTCAAGAACTCATTTAAACTCTTAATTAAACCTAGGAATCATCATACAAAATCAGAATTTGGAAGGTGCACATAAAACTCTAGAATTTGCATCTTGATTTCTAATAGTTATTTTGTTGTTTTCTTTGCATATTCTTAATCTCCACACCCTTTTTCCTTAGATTCATGCTTCTACCTAAAAATTATCTCCTCCTAGGGTTTTCTCAAGTGGGGTGAAATGGAGGAGGAGGGAACCAAAGATGACAACTATAGGAAAAGAAATTACCTTATTTTCTTGCTTTTTCTCACTTGAATCTTGTGTTCTTTGAGCTCCTCTCTTCAAATCCGAATTTTTCCCTCAATTTCTCCTTTAAAATAGATCCACATACTTCATTATAATAATAGGAAATAAAGGAGAATGAAGGAGAAGAGGTTTGCAAGAGAAAGAGCATGAAAAATCATGAAAATCCATACCTTTCTACCTTGAATTTCTCTTCCTTTTCTTCCTCCTTTTGTGGACCTCATTGCCTAGAGTTTTCCTCTTGTTTAAGGCAGAACATGGTCATGCATAATGAAGGGAGGAGAAGGGTGCATCATATAAATAGGTGGGAATAAGTTATACTTTTCAAAAATTTTTGCCATTCATACTTTGCATTTTTGTTTCTTCTTCATTTTAGCACCTTTTTTAGAACCATCTTTTCCATTATAAAATTTAGGTTTCCAATTAATAAAAATGCCTTTAGAATCACTCAAATCAGAGCTAAAACCTTCTCGAATGGATCCGTCAAAGTTTAGCCACACTGATGTTAGAAAATATCCACCGGAGGGGTTTTGACTGTTCTAGGGGTTCCCATGGTTTTTAGGGCCTCTAAGAACCTCGGAGAACTCAAAACTTTCATTTGAAAAGTTCTCCTATGTGAATTCCAAAAATTGTTCAAAATTACGAAAATACCATTACATTTCATAGGCTTTTTGTGCTCCATTTTTCTTTCTGTCTGAGTTTGAGATTCTCATTTTTAGGAGTTTAGAATACTTCTCAAATTTTTTAGAACCTTAATTATCTTATTTTGGGAGACTTCTTTTTGTATCCAGTGAATTTCGTTCGTTTACGGAGAAACCGTGCGTTACGTTTCTCACATTTTCTCTCGTTTTCAAAAAATCGGATGTTACATGGGCTCTAATGGGAAGGTAAGTACTATTAATTCAATGTTTAGCCTGAAAACTAAGATACTATGTTGTCTATTATTCTTACTTGTGAAATGATCTTTTCATTTTATATTAACACTTTTTTTTCCTTAGGTTAGATATTTAAATGGAGTTTGCAAAATCAAGGACCAATCCAATGGTCAAGAAACTATAATAGGTATGATTTTAGCTTGATACATAAGTTTAGATTGATAATTAATTCATCTATTTTTGTATTTAAAGATAAAGGCATGGAATTATGTTAATGTGGGACAAATCAATTAGTGTACATGCCAAGATGCCAAAGATAACTTTATTTGGGACATGAATAAGAGGGATGTCATAGAAAGCTAGTCCTTCCCTGAGCTGTCCTTCTCTGCATGGATAATTGCACCATCATTCATTTACTATAAGTGTTTTAGTGCAAGAAAACCAATTCTTCTCTAATTGAAGCTGTAAAATTAGGTATTGATTATCTTGTTTGACACAGAATTTCTGATACAAAACTTATTCTTTTTCTTTCAATGCAAAATGCAAAGCTGATTTTATTGAGGGTGATTCCCTCAATAGTTACAATAGTTGGTTAATCTGACTTCTAGCATGTACTAGTATAAAACTCAAATAGTTGATACATTTTACTCATGTTTAAAACATGAAAATAATGCTATATAGTGAGTAATTTACTTTTTCATGATGACTAAGAATGAAACAACAGTCCTTCCTGAGCTAAAAAATGAACTAATGGAAAACTCTCTAATAGCAGAGCTGATAACATTTAATCTAAGGGTTCTGTCTTATATATTTTGAATGTTTAACTACAAATGAAATTTAAAGTTAAGCACTTTATATAGAATACAAGTTATCAACTTTATCAATGTGATTAATGTTCAAACATAATTGTTAGTTTGCTACTCTAGATTAGAGAGAAATTTATATACTTAGCCCCAAAACAAAAAGAGCAAATATAAATTAACTTTTATTACCCAAAATTTTCTGGCATTTGAATGGAATAACTAACTTAATTATAATGGTATAATGTTATATTTTGAGTAATACTAATAGTATAAAATAATATATAAACCATTCTTAATCAACGTGGATCATGTCTTCCTTATTGGTTGGTTTGATATTTTTTAAGATGAAATAAAAGGTGTTAGCTTTTGGATATGATAGGGCTAGGCTACAATTTGATAGACTAAACCAAACCCAAGTGGGATGTGATAAATGTGTGGAATAATAGTGTGTCACTAGTCTTCACTCTCTTCTTTTGATTTTCTTAGAGTCATAAATTTGTGTCCCCTCACCTCCTTCTCTTTTCTTCTCTTCTCCTTCTCTTCCTCTCCTATGTTCAAACATGTTGAAAGAGTTTACTGCCAACAAGATTATCTTTTTCCCATTCCATTGGTTGTGTTATTTAAGGGATCTTAAATTGCAAACTTGAAATGGCATTGGATGCTAATGGGAGGAGACTCTTAGTAACGTCCAGTTCAGTAAGAGCGCCCATATATGAGGTTCAAGTTTCCACTTTATCACCTTCCAACCTCATTTTCAATATCAAATCCATTGATAGTGCACTGACCAAAGCTTCTCTATCAAAAGAGAATTATAATTTACTTGTCAATGTACTGGTTAGCATGTATCATTGGTCTTCATATCTTGGATTGAAAGCTTATGATTACTTGTTAGGAAAAAATGCAAAGACTTTCCATAAACTTGAGCCATTTACAAATACCCCCCTTTCAACTTTGAAAACCAAAAAATATCCTCCTTAACTATCACTTTTCGGGATTTAAATTCTTTCATCAATTTTTTTGCTAACCCCATTAACAAAAATGTTACTTTAAACTCCATTATTTGTCATGCAATACATTCCCATTCATTTGGAAACAACAAATGACAAAATTTGACTCTTTACTATTTCATTTTCGTTAACAAGAAAATGGATAGAAGGTTTTAAATTCTCAGTGATGATAGTTGAGGGGGGAATTTTTCAACTTTCAATGTTGGGAATGTTTAGAAGTAGTTCAAAGTTGAAAAAGGGTATTTGCATTTATCCCTATTTGATCCCTTCAGCTAGATGCTAGGTATGGTGATTTTACTGTTGTATGTCTTGCTGTCTTATCTTAGGTTCAAGGTCATCAAAATGGGTGGAGAACACTCGCTCATGGTGCCTCTATTACAATTATGGATTGGTATCCCGCCTTGCCTATTTTCTTGACTAGATCAGCTGAAAATTCTATTCGAGGAACATCTTTATCATAGTTTATTGTCTAGAAGATTGTTTCATTCTTTCTTTAGTGAGCATTTGAGTAAGTTGTATTTAATAATTATGCATTAATATGTTGGAAATATTTTAATCTTCAGTTTATATATCTTGGTCTTGACCATTTCTATAAACCTGCTGGTTTGATGTGCATAAGCATGCTATGGGCTCGAGTGTGCGAGTTTGAAGATAGAGAAGAAGCTCTGATCAGTGTCATTTCTTGTGTAGAGACTAATAACTATCATACCATAATAGATCTAGCATCACATTTCTTTAGTCAAGATGATTTGCATGTGTTATCAAAGAAACTCCAAGAAAGGACAATAAAAATAATGAATTTAATTGTGTTACATCAGGGTTTAAAAATTTATCTTGCTTCTCGTGGACCCTGTGAACTTATTAACAACATTCTATATTTATCTTTCATCCATACAAATCATAAACATCTTAAAACTTTGCATAAACCATGAATCAAGAGCTAAAAACTAGAAAAAAAATGGCTTATTCATCTCGGGTCCAAGATAACAAATTTTTAGGGCAGATTTGAAAAATCATAACTAAATATAAAAAAATCAAAATCCACTGAACCATAGCTTTCTAGAAATATCCAAGTGTTAACTTTAAGCTAAAAATAATTTCAAACCATGAAAGCATCATTTAAGCCACATTTAATAATAGAAAAGTGGCAAAAGTCAAACTGTCTAACGTTTCTAATGCAGCGTACTGATATAAACTTCAAAAATGCATAATTAATTTCAAAAAAATCCAATTTATGCAAAATATACCAATTTGGAAAGATACCTATGTTAACTAGAGGAAAAAATAGTTCCAGATCAATTCAAAAGCGTCTAGATCCCAAAAATTGATGGAACAATGATAGAGGTCTGACGTGCACCTAGAACAAAATAAAAACTTCAAAAATTCATTTCTCTTTGTAGACATCCAATTGAGGTGATTCTAGTTGACACAGGTTATTGTGAATGTCTAGTTTTCTTCTATAAAATTTCATAACCATTAGACACCATTTGCCCCATAAATGATAGAGGTAAATTTTCAGACTATGTGAACAATCCCACTGTCATTTTTCTAAATTTTTAGCTAATTTCAAAAATTTGCCAAAAATTTTGTAAATCTCCAAATATTATGCATTTTATTTTTTCAAAAAGCTCTCAACAAAACCTATGTGCATGCCAACTTTCAGATCAAGAAGAACTCATTTGGACAGATTTTGCTATAGCTCACCATTATGGTCGTTTTAGTACCATTTAATGGTTCAACTTGGTCTAAATGGTTTTCTTTGTGTGCTAGCATCTCTTGGGCAAGTTTAAAAGGATAAATACAACTAATATGAATTGCCCAAGTGGTTTCAAATATCATGCATCTCATTTTGGTCATCCCACATCCAAGAATGTACTAGCATTTGTAGGCCAAGCAATATGCAAATCTCACAATTACATTACTTTGTTGCTAAACATAATTCATACATCATTCATACATACTATTACATTTGCTCAAGGTTTTATATCTCAAAAATAATATTTACACAATTACTTTAATGTTCTTTTACATTCCAAAATTATACAAACTACATCATTGTCACAATATTGCCAACTATGCTTCTTTGCCTACATTCTTTGGTTCTTGAACTCCACCTAGACCATATGAGATAGGAGAGGAAAGGGGGTAAGATTTATGGAATCTCAATAGCTCACACACCCATTCAAACACACATTTATGACATATACATATCAAAGGCACAAGTATGGAAACTAACATGAACATAAAGTATACAAAGTTACATTTCCATGCCACAATTTCACATCCAAGTCAAGAATGAGCTCTAGGGGCTTTCGGTTTAGTTGTATCCCATTTCTAGGACTTTTGGATTTGCCTCACCCCTAGTCTAGGGACTTTTGACTTGGCATCACCTATCCATGAGACTTTTGGCCTTATTTCACCCATGCCTTGAGACTCTTGGCATCTCCTCACCCATATTAAGGGACTTTTGGCATCACCTCACCCTTATAAGCATTTTTCACAACCCAATGACATTCAAGAAATATATTGGTACCAATGCAACATTATAGCATCAAGTGGCATGTTCATAAATCACAAAAGCACACACAAGCACACAATGACATATACAAAACCAAAAATATAAGAAGAATGAGGTGGAGAGCTACCTTGGAGAAGAATCCAAGCTTTACTTTGCTTGTTCCTTCCCCTTTTTGGTTCCACAAGCACAATGAGGTAAGGGTTAGATTTCCTTGGTCTAGTTACAATAAACAACACTTAATTATACTCTTGGAACAAGTTAGGGCATTCAACTCACTCTTAAGAACACATTTTGTTCTATTTGTTACATAATGGTTTCATTAATGTCCTAATAAAGCAACCATTATAATTCAAGTTCTTGGCTCCATTCTCTTGCCATATCTAGGCCTCTTGACCTCATTTAAGGTCCTTGGAGCTAACACACACTCACTTTCACAAGCCTAGGAATATGTTGCTTCATAAGGCTACATTATGGAAACCATTACCTTATCTCCCAATCCATGACTCCTAAATTTTTTTCCAAGGGTTCCTCCTGCCTTCTACCATTATATGAAGTCCCAAACCAAGGATAGAACAAAATAAAATAGTCCATAACCTATTCAAGTAGCCTTGGCCAAAGCTATAGAGGAGAAGAGAGCCCATGGACTTTTTGATTTTTCCTTGATGGGAGAGACACTTGGGAGGCTTCCTAGAGATCTTAAAAACTCAATTAAACACACACATGCAAAGAAATTCAAGAATCAAATCAGTTTTTACATTACATTTAAGAGCTCTACACTTTCCATTCTTGAAATCTATTAGTTTTTCTTGCAATTTCTTGGCATATCCTACTTCCTCATAGTCTAATTCATGGATTTCATGTTTGCTCTAAGTTAGAAACTCCCCTTTCCTATGGTTCTATATAAGGCCGAAAGATAGGAGAAGAGCAAGAAGGAGAAGAAGCAACCAAAGACAAGAATTTACCTTGGATTCAAGCTTGGAGTCCTTTTGATTCCTTCAACCTTCTCCTTAGCATGCCATTTTTTGCCCTCTGAGTTAAGGTCAAAATAAAACCATATTACTTAGCAAAACCATGGAAAGAAAGCTTGGGAGGAGAAGAATAAAATTTCAAGAAGAAGTATGAAAATCCTTAAGAATTCTTACCTTTCTTTAGCTTTCTCTTCCTCCTTCTTGGTTCTTCTTATATGCCTCTCTCTCCAACCTTCTCCTCTGTTTTTGGATGAAGCATATGTCGATTAGAGGAGCTGGAATTTTGGACGCCACTTTTAAAGAACAGTATAAAAGAAATTATTTTCAAAAATGACATTTATGTCCTGCACACATGGCATTTTCATTTTAGCTTTTTTTTTAAGAATCATCTTTTCTATTATAAAATTTAGGTCCTCAATCTTATAAAATGCCTTTAAGATCACTTAATTCAAAGCTAAAACTTTCTAGAACGAATTAGTCAAAATTTGGGTTCATCGTCATTGGAAAACGTACATTGGAGGAGTTTTAACTGTTCCGGGACTTTCCAAGGTTTTCAGGGCCTTTAAGAACTCCAAAAAACTCAAAATTTTCATTTAAAAAGCCTTCCTGTGAGTTTTCAAAAAAGTGTCCATATTTATGAAAATACCATTAACTTTTCAACAAATGTTTTGAACCACTCCGGTCCTAATTTCTGAGCAACTCAAGATTCAAATCTTTATTTTTCATTATTTAAAATTTTATCCAAATTTTATTTGGCCTTAAATCACTCATCTCATGAGACTTGCTTTTCAAACTAACTCAATATAGTATTTTTACGATGTACCGGATGTTACAATAATTCTTATTGATCAGCGGTCGCTACAACTGATGTGGGGTTTTTTTTTTTTTCATTGTGCATTTTCTGATTCAATAACTTTTCTCCATTTCTCGTATATATTTTATGTTGCACCATATGCATTCACTCTGCATAACCAATAATTCCTTCAAAAATTATTAGAATTGGAAGATTCAAGTGCTCAACAAATGAATCATCTTTGTCCATTAAACAACATATAATCATATGAAGTGATATTTAGATTAGAAGATTTTGGTCTTGCCTTAGATTGACAAAGGAGTTCATGAAGAAAAATATTACACTTGGACCTTCAGTTCATGAGCTAAGAATAGAAGGGCCAACAAATGCAGAGCCAAACTAAAATAGAAATTGGGTTGTCTGCTGTCTCAAAAATGCGCTCCTTCCTGCTGCTAAAGTAATCTTCGCCATCCGTGCAATTTAAGGCACAAGTGAGGCCATGATGCTCTTCTTCTCCCTTAATGCGATCTCCACCGTCCACTTCGAACGATCTACACCATCCATTTTTCTTGGCTATTATACGTGCGTTTCGTCTTCCTCCCCCAGCCAAAATTTCTTGTTTCATTAACACGGGAACTGTGGCATTCAGAGCATGCAAGGAATTCTTTTTCGTTGAGGGTGACTTTGCATATTGGTGCTGTTTATGAAAACTTTTTTTTTTGGTTCAGATTCCATTTATTCATCAATGGAAGGCTTTTGTGTGTGTGTGTGTGTGTGTTTTTCTTTTTTACCGAATTCCACTTATATACCTGTAAAGATAAGCACAGTGTACTATATACCAAAAGCAAACCAAAAGATATTTCAACCAAGATTATTCAAAGCATGCCAAAAGCTATTTCAACGCGGATAGTGTATACCAACATCATCTCCAAATGGGGCAAAGCAATTACACAAAAAGCAATTTCATACCCAATGATTCTGAAACACACAGCAAACATCACCAACCAACATAAGAAACAAATTCAGTTAACAATTGATTTCAATTTCAAGCTAAATCAAATTCAGCTAACACAAGTTCAAGCCAAATCAAATTTGAACAATTTCGGAAACAACATCAAACACCAAAAATTTCAGAAACAACACCAAGCACCAAACACAATGCAAACAAATTTCAAAAGTAAAATCAGAAACAAATTCAGCTAACAACAGCAATGCCAAATGAAATTTCAACAATTTCAAAATCACATTTCTGGAAGTTCAAACAAAATGAAATTTCAAAAATTTCGGAAACGCATGTTCAGGTTCAACTGAGTCTTCAACACCAAATATGGGCGTGACGGAATTAGGAACGCGTCGGGATGATGAATGGCAAATCCGGTTTGACGAATTAGATGTTAGTGATCATAGACGAGGATTCAGAGAGAGTTTGAATGAAGGGGAGAGACTTCACGTTTTAGGGATCAGGGATGAAGACTTCAACGCTGAGGGAGGAGGACAAAAAGCATGCTAAGGAAAATGGACGGCGAAGATCACTTGTAATGAACGGCTGAGATGACGAGGGCTGTTGGATTGGACAAACGGTTGAGATGGAGCCAGCAGCAAGAATCAGCGTCTTTTTGTAAGTAGGAGACAAGTCTTACGCACTAAAATAGCATGATCTTCTATTTTGCTGTAGAGTATGAAATAAAATAAGGTATGAAATCTCAGCCTACATTAAGAGATATTCCTCAAATAAGGCCCGCAAGAATCCGTAAAATGTGCCGTAATTATGTATATCATATCATAGTGAACAAACTTAGTCACGGAACTAGAGCAATTGGTAATTCCTGTTTTGATTTGATCAAAAACATTATCTAATGTATGCTTATCCTATTTACTATTGTAACTATTTACAATGGTTTAAACATTTAACTCATTGCCACCCGAACCCATCATCCCACAAGATCATAATTACATTACATTATAGTATTGGTGTGGCAAAATAAATAGCCATAATTCTACAGAACAGGTATAGTAAAGTTGCCTCACAGAAGTCTCCAATTTTCAGTCCAACCAATATATCAAGTAAAAGAGTGATTTTATGAGGGGAGTATGAGAACAAAGTAAATCAGTTTGATTGGTTGCGTGATAAAAAGGTAGAAGTAGCAGTAATATTTTTTATAATATCTATTATATTATTATTATTATTATTTAATATTTTTTTTTCAAATAAAAGTACGTAGGTCATTTCCTATCAATTTTATTTACACTCAAATTTTCTTTTCATTTTCATATCTATTAATTTTATATATATAAATGGCTTGTAAGTTTGCCTCCTCTTTTGTAGAAAAAAAAAAAAAAGTCCTATCACATAAAAAGCAATTGAATGAGTGGGCCTCACTCTTAGTTACTCTCTCTTCACCAGTACTTCTTTTTGAGAGGAATTAAACTAAAATTAAATATTTTTAGATCACACATATCAATGTTCAATATTAATGCAAAATTATTATAAATATGTAATAAATGTTTTTCTTAATTTTTGCATTAATCTTAATTGTTAATTTATGATCTAAGAGTTCTCTCACACAAAATCAAATATGCAAGTGAACTTTTGTATCAAGCTATAATTAACAGAAATTAACCATTGCGCATTCAAGTATTAATTTACTAGTATTTACAATCAAGCTCACTGTAAGCTGGTTCCCCTCACTCCTTTCAAGGTATTGCATAAAACATTCATTTCTTAATCTTTTTAATATTTTCAAAGAAAATGAGGATTACGTTGAAGCCATTAAATTTCCTTAGCAATTTTGCCATATTTACTGCCACTTTGAGATTTTAAGTAATATAAATTTTAAATATTATATGGATAATAAACTAATTCTACATATATCTCTTTCCTTAGTTAGTTAGAGAAATAAAGAAAATTTTGTTACATAGGTTATTCATATTCTTTTTTTAGATTTGAAGTAATATAAATTTTAGATATTATATGAATAATTAGCTATTCTATATATATCTCTTTCCATAATTAGTTAGAGAAAATAAAGGGAATTCTATTACATAACTTATCTATATTCTTTTTTTAATATTTTTGCAGAAATAAGATAAAGATATATACATATGTGTGTGTGTGTAAGGAGAAATGGTAGGGGACATAAAAGCATAACAAACATGTAGAAAACATGGCAAAGAAAACCTATAAAAACAAAGGTTGACGACGCATAAAGAACAACTCAAATTCAAGATCTATTATTATTCCTCTCTTCTTATATATTCTCTGCATTTTCTTTTTCTTTCTATTTCTTCACAAATTTTTGTAGAATTTTTCTGGAGTTCTCCAAAGCTATAAGTGGCTAATTTTTTAGTTTTTTAGTCATGGTAATTGAGGGTTTGGTACAATAAATAATTTGTGAGAGTCTTGATTTATTTATTTTTCTCTTTTTGAGTATTGAAATATTTTTTATTTTTATGGCATTATTATTCAGTTAATTTAAATTGATACTTTATTTTAGCTGAATAATTACTACTACTTGAATTTATGAATTCGTACTTGTTCATTAGATTTAGTAGAGTAGCAATTCAATACATTTGATAACCCAAAATTGTCTTTGTATATTGATGAAAATATTTCTTTCATTTTAAATATGCGAATATATGTATTGTTGAATGATGACTTTTTTTGTTCTTAATGTTGTTTATAATTTAAATTCTAAGAGCTCATTAGGGATTAATTAATGAACAAGGTTTAATTGGAAAACTTACTTCCTTTAAACACCCTTAAGGAAGAGTAAAATATCAAAACTAATTAATATTCATAATCAATCTATTTTAGAAGAGAAATTATTTTTTTTAGGAGTTTTTGATGATCAAATTGGTTAAGCTAGACCTAAAATAAATTTTAACTAGAAGTTGTTTGCATTGAATTTTTTTAAAAAACATTTTCTAAATTTATTTATTGCTATTTTATTAAAAAAAATCTCCTTTATTTTCTTTCTTTTATATTTTAATTTTGAGTTAAATAATTTGGTAAGTCTCTATAGAGTACGACCTTACTCATTTTATCTATGATAAAAGTTATTTTGAAATAAGCATATCTCTCTGACTTCTTCAAGGTTAATGTTCCATAAATTTTACCAAATACAATAATAAGTCAAAGTGCCATGCTAATGTAAAAGTCACAATCATTACCATCACCACATTCCCATCATTTTGGCCATAATATATTAGCTTAATTAGACAACTTTTAGGAAAGGGGTGCTTAATAGAGTTCTAGATTCCCCATAAAAGAAGTGGCATCAAAGTTAAGAATTATTTTTGGTACCAATCAAAATTTTGCTTGATAAGTTGTTATATGACAGGTCTAGCATAATGTGAAAATGTATTTCAAAAAATATATGAGGTTATTCTAAAAATGTTCCTTTGATAGATTAAGAAAATTCAGGAATTTCAATCATCCAACAATGGAAGGAATATTTTCTGTTAGTTTGTTTCTTGAAATGTTTTGTGAAACCAAACTAATCTAAGTTATTCTCTGCTTCAATATTAATTATGCATTTAAGTTTTTTTATATGATATTAGTTGATAATTATGGTTGCAAAGAAATGATGAATTATGTAGAAATTTCATCAAAATACACCATACATACTCATGTACACTAGGTGCTTCTTATAATGCCAAACAGAAAAAAGGTAAACATGTAGTCAGAAATTTTGACAAAAGAGAGTGAATATCTATTAGCTTGGTTGCATTTTGACTCTAGTGCATCTCCTAGCTGCCACAACTTTCTCTTCTTGAAACACCTCAAACGATTGTAAGAACATAACTAAAAATGTAGCATCTTTAGAAATATTGCCTGCAAGAATCACTAATTAGAAAGTGCATAATAATCAATGTGAATAAACATATATAAGGCAAACTAATAATAGTCTCATGGCTCTTTCTAAAAGCACAAAATTACACTTATCTCTACAAATAATTGATTTGTTAAATAATCATAAAAATTATATGGACTTTTGAATGAAACTATAGCCAATACAAAAATCATTGAATTGCAAAGTCAAATAGACAATTTATATGTTCATTTACTAGTATTTATAACTAAGTGAATTATAGGCTTGGTTCTTTTTTTCCCTAAATTTTTTTCTTAAACAATGGATTAGTGGATTACCTTGAAGCCATTGAACCTCCTTCGTAGCTTTGCTATATTTAATGCCACAAGTACATAAAACCAATTGTATGCATCTCTCAAGAAGTTGAAATAAGCATGTCTCCAAGACTTGTTCAAACATAATGAGCCAAAAATTCCCCAAAATCCAATAACAAATCCAAGTGCCATGCTAATGTAGAAACTGTGATCTATAATTTGATTGTCATCACCATCGTTCCCATCATTCAAGCCATCATATATTACCTCATTTGGATAACTTTTAGGAAGGGGTGCTCCACAGAGTTCAGGATTGCCCATAAAAGAAGTAACATCAAAACTTTGTATTTGGGTGCTCTTTGGAATTGCTCCTAATAACTTATTATATGCCAAGTCTAGCATATTAAGAAAATATAATTCAGAAAGACTAGATGGGATTGTCCCAAACAAGATGTTCCTTGATAAATCAAGAACTTCTAATAATTTCAATTGACCAACAGTGGAAGGAATATATCCACACAACATGTTTCTTGAAATGTTTAAGGAACGCAAACCAACAAGATCCATAATCTCACCTGGAATTTCTCCTTCAAACTTATTGCTTGAGAGATCAATTATTCTCAACAATCCCAAAGTACTTTTATACTCTGAATTTTTCCTTTTCCATGAGACCATTATACTAGCATCATAATATGTAGCCCATTTCATAGAACTCAAATACAAGAATTCAATAGTTGAATTTAGATTTGTTTGACTGCCCATGGCAATAAGCTTGTTGACACATCTTGGTATGCTTCTTGATATATTGTTATGAGAAAAGTCTAATATTTGAAGTGAAGTAGGCGAACAAATATTCATTGGCATGGCTCCATAGAATTGATTGGATTTTAAAACAAGGACAACCAACTTCTGAAGTTTGTCCCCAATCCATATTCGTACAGCCCCAAATAATTTATTATAACCCACATCAAAAATTGCCAACTCTTTGCAATTACCTAGAGATAGGGGAATCTTCCCATTTAGATTATTGTTTCTCAAAAGTAAAACTTGAATATTAACCAAGAAACCCATTGATGTAGGAATCTTTGTGGACAACTTATTATTATCCAAATCCAAAATGGAAAGCGATTTAAAGTTCTTCCAGCAATCTGGTAGTTCAAACAACTGATTATTTGAGAGATTGAGAAAGGACATATCATTGGCTATTCTTGTGCAAAGGAACAAACTAGAATTTGTGAACTTATTATCATTTAGATGCAAGGATATGGCTGCTGATAAAAAGGAGGGAATTTGGCCAATGAAGAGATTTGAGCTCAAATCTATTTTTGATTGTATAAAAACATTTTCTTGCACATATGGAATTTCACCTCTAATTTGGTTATAAGAGAGATCTAAATATTCCACATGAGCAGAAAGGCTCCAAAACCAATGGGGAATCGTGTCAGAGATTTGAGATCTTGACATGTCCAATGAAAGGTAATGCTTTTGAGTGCGAAGCCACATTGGAAAAGAAGGACCCACCTTGATAGAATTTAAATATAACTCCTCCAATTTGAATGGTGGAACCCAATCATCACTAATGTTTAGGACAAGTGCATTGGAGGACAAAGCCAAAAGTTTTAGTTTAGACAGATTTGTGAAATGAGGTTTGGTGATCATACCTTTTAAGGAGTTATCTGCAATGGATAAGCTCTCCAACTGAGATAATTGGCCTATGATTTCAGGTAAAGTTCCACTTATTTGGTTGTTATGAAGTTCCAAAATCTTCAATGGTTTTTGTGCACATTGAGGGAAAGTTGGAACAAAATCTTGAAGTTGTCCACTCAACTTGTTGTTAGATAGATATAGTTCATGTAAATTGCATATATCTCGTAAAGATTTGGGCATCGTATCATGAAGCTGGTTGCTAGAGATGTCAAGAATAGCTAGGCTACTTTCATAATTCAACAACCATTCAAATATTGAGGATGTAAGGTTATTGTAAGAGATATCAATGATAGCAAGAGAATAAGAAATGTTCATGGTGGAGAAAGACAAAGGAGTAACATTGTTAGAAAGATTGCAATAGCTTAACTTTAATTCTTTTAGAAGAGGAAGATTGCTTATAAGTTGTAGCCAATTGTTTGCATTAGCACTAAGGTCCACACTCTGGAGTTTGAGAGTAGTCAAAGATGAGGAAAGACAAGACACCCACTCTAGATTGGATCTTAAATAGTAGGAGCTATAGCCAATGAAAAGATATTGTAAGCAAGAAAGATTGCCAAGTTGATGCGGTATTACACCATAAAAATTGTTGTTACTGAGGTCAAGATGTTTTAAGTGTGATAGGTTCAAAAGCTGAGTAGGAAATTCACCATCAAGATTATTTCCACCAAGATCAAGATATTGCAAGTGGGTAAGATTCCCGAATTCATTTGGGAATTGTTCTTCAAACAGACAATATGATAGGTTGAGGTATTTCAAGTGAGTTAAAGAACCTATGAATTGTGGAATTTTTTAAAAAAAATTCTCACTAAGATCCAGGTAATTCAAGTGACATAACTCAGCTAATGATGGGCTTATCATACCTGCTAAGTCCTTACTGCTAAGATCAAGCTTAAGCATGTGACCTGTTCGGCTACTACAAGAAACGCCTTCCCATTTGCAGCATTCATGTTTGTTCTCTCCACTTCCCCATGAAGAAAGTCGTCCACTCTCATCTATGAATCCCTGTTTTAGAGAAAGCAATGCTTCTCTTTCCTTTTCTATGCACAATAGTCCCATGCTCATTGACATGTGCACTAAAAGCACAAGAGGGAAAATATAAATGAAGAAGTTGAGAACCATGTTGATTATGAGGAAGTGGAATAAAATTTGGGTAGAATTTAACGAAAGTAATTGAATATGGCAAGAAGCTAAAGCAAAGCTAAGACAATAATATGATGGAAGCCATTAAGAATTTAGCAAAGACATGCAACATATATATACTATCTAATTGACCAATACTTTTACACAGTAACTTAAGCAAGAAATAATCCTTGTCAACATTTGAGAAGTTTGGAGAAAATTTCCCATCAATCCTCAAAATCTCCATTGGCATTTTATATTCAACTTTCCACCATTGACCTCTACTTTTTGTGAAGCCGAGGACCTTCTAGGAACATTCATTAACATCTTCCTCCAAGTAACATCATTTTATTTTATTTTCTTTTATTTTTTAAGGGCAACACAAGTGATTAATCATGATTATTTTAAAAAATTTGTTTATAATTTCTATTTGACTATATCTAACAACTTCATTTGACATTGTTTTTTTCTCTTTTGCCAAGAACAATTTGTTTGTTTATCTCTTGTTTGATTTCTACATAACTTTGATTTCCCAATAATTGATTAAATCAATTTAAAACAAAAGTGATAAAGCTCATGTGAAAATGTTGGATGAAAACAAAATTGCACTCTGCCTTTATCAAAGATAGAGCATAAAGCAAGGTGGTAGAAGTATGAAGGAATCAATCATTAAATACAAACAAGTTAGTATGATGCTTATTTCATTGGAGGGTTTACTAAATACAGACAAGTAATATATATGTGAAGTGATAACTGTCATCACTTCAAATTCAATTATCAATTTTTTTGAATGAATATTAAATAAATGATCTGGAAAATTTTTATCTAGTCATTTATGAGAGATATTTCTCATCATGATCTAACTTTTGAAAGTCTTCCACCCTTGCTATTCTTTTGCCTATCACGAGAAGCATGTGAGCTTGTCCACTGCATTCTGTTAGACCATATATATATATATATATATATATGTATACATATATAGAGGCTTTCACTATATAATAATTGTTAGATTAAAAGTTTTATTTATAAAAATTATACTTACAAAATTTTATATTAATTTATATTTTATCAATATATTAATAAACTAACACACAATATACCTTTTAGTGAAAAGACTATTAACAATTTGATTACCATATTAAAGGTTTATAGTTTTGTATTTTATGTAAGTGATGATAGCTGTTTTGGAAAAAGATGGTAAAAGTGTTGGAAGACCTTGACTTAGGCATACAATTATAAGAGTCGGGTGTTATTTTGCATATGCTATTTCTTTTTTTTAGATAGGAGATGTTTTTTCTCTTCGAATTTTTGTTTTGCTAGAAATCCCTCCAATGGTGAAATTCATGAACTTGAGGCTCTTTTACTTAATCTTGTGAACAACCACATGCGTCTCGTGACATGCCGCTCTATCAGTATAATTTACTGAGTTCTGAGATTTTCAAGTCATACTTCAATAAAACCAAAATTTTTTTTTAAAATTTGAATAGTGTTTGAGCCTGAATGTATCAGTATCTTATTTTTGCGATATCAAACAGCATAGCGTATGAATTAGATTGCTGAAAGATGTTCTTTTCTTGTAAAATAAACTTAATTCTTTTTTTCTGAAAAATAATGTTTTATAGGAGCAGACAGGGTTAAACAAAAATAAACAAGTTTTTCATTATCAAATATTGAAAATAAGGAACATGTTTTCTAAAAATTATTTCCCCCAAAACATGTTGAGCAGCTCCATTCCTTAATTCTCAAGAATGGTTATTAGAAATCATCACAGATATTACTGCAACAAAAAAGATGAAATTAACATACGCCACTGTACCAAACCAAACTAAAAACCGAATTGGGACGGAATAATATTGTAATCGTAATTTGATTTATTGTTGTGGATAGATATATAGGAGCTCGTATTAGCAAGAAGCAAAATATCTTCGATAGGCATGATCAAGAAAAGAGTGTACTAAGATCAAATAGATGAATCACAATTTCATTATTCATGGTCACTAGAATGTCAACAGAGAGTTTGGGATATAAAACCCACTCTAGAAAAGAAAATCACAAATAAGTACTTAATTACCAATGGGAAAGAGAAAACAGTCACCCAATCAGAACTCAGTCACCATGGTTGGTTCCCCTAATTCCTGACTTAATCATTAAACAAGAAAAAGAAAACGATTTTAACCATATATATACCATTTTAGCACCAAATCACGCAGACCCTCAACTGGCTTTAGAATATAGGACTTCGAGTTCTTTGCATAAACAAAAACAGATGAGAATACATGGTTCAATAGAATAAGTGGAATGAATCATATAGAATGGGAAAATTGCATTTGTCACCCACTCTCTTCCAATTGTAATATGCTCAAAATTATAAAAATCTTTATTTGGTTTTCTGATCTATTTTTAGTCTCATTGCAATAACTTATTACATTGCGATTTAAATTTAAGTATTTTGCATAGATTATTTGTCGCGATTTCAGTTGAAGGAGCAGTCTCTTTGTAGACAATAATTTGTGCTGGAATGACTTAGTATACTATAAAGAATGTGGAAATTGTATTTATTATTCACCTTCCTCTAATTGCAATGTATTTATTACTCAGTATAAAAAATCTCATTTGATCTTCTAATCAAAGCTGTGATCAACAGGCATATGTCACTTGTGGATATGTATGTGTGGCTGTTAATTCAATATAATAGGCGACCTGGGATGAATCTCCGACCGTAGGCGTAGCCTTCGCTGCCCTTTTATCCAATGATGTTTAGCAATCGGAAAGGACTGGTCAAACAAACTGGATAGCAAGCGTACTGTCACGAGGCCATTGCTCTCTCTCCAAAAGTTAGTTATTAGGTGTACAGCGTTCCCGCTTATATATCTAAAACTAACCTCCAGTCTATTCAATGTGGGCTTGTGACATACTCACCCACTCAATCCGTGACGTCTTCGTCACGAATGGCCCACCATTTCATCAATAGTGGAATCGGACGCCATCCATCCTAACAACGACTGTGGGGCCTGCTCTAATACCACTATGAACTGAAGCCATTACCTTCTCCCCAAAAGCTAGCTGTTGAGGTGTGCAACACTCCCGCTTATATGCCTAAAACCAACCCCCAGTCTATCTGATGTGGGCTCGTGATAATACACTTCAAATTTATGTTCAAAAGCTAAGAGCTAGAAACTAGAAAGTAGCAATTGTTATTTCATGAACCAATAGTTATATTTGCTTAGTTTTTCTCTACAAAACGGGACAAGTCTTTAATTCTGGCAAAACAAAATGTTTTTCTCACCCTTTTTTGGCAATTTTAATTTCTGTACCCAAAATGTACCTGTAGTCTATTTTTATATAATTATTAAGGAGAATTATAATTGAAGGCCCAAAGTTAAAAACAATTATTTTGAAAGACCTGTTATCATTATTTTAGGATAGATTACTACTAACTTTAAATAAAATTTTCTAAATCTAATAGTAATAGATTTTTTAAAATAAATTTTTTAAACTTTGGGTTCTTAATTATAATCCTCCCTAATTATTAGTTGTTACATTAATTTAAGTGTCCTCATCTAATATATATGACTGCAAATTAAGTAGGATGCTCGTATAATTTTTTTTTTAATAATACGATAAGAGTATTCTCAAAAGTTTGCACTTCAATGGAGACTAAATCTCTTTTGAAAAAAAATTTAAGAATGCACTCCACATCAATGTTTTTTTATTGCATTTATAATACATTCAATGTATGTATGGTTGGCATGTTAAAATCAAATGCAAAACTGCTGCATGGTTTTTAAAACTTGTGTTGTCATATTACCGGGAAAAAAAAACTTTGATTAAAGTATATTTAGATGTTTGCTTATTCAATATTATTATATGTAATGCAATAATCAATAATTATTAAATAAACAATTTCTGCCATCATAATTTGTAAAATATAATAATTTAGAACGTTAGATTCTCATTTCTTTGGATAATTAATACAAGACTTAGGATTGAGTGAAACGATATACATTATTTTTTGAGGCCTATGGCTATGGTAGAGTAATAATTTTATATGTATGCATCGGTTACAAATACTTAATTTAATAATTAAAATATTCAAAGGTTATAGTTATTTAAATAAATATGTTTGAATACCTCTTTCCATCTACTTTTTTATTTGTAGACACATATGTGAAGTGATAAATGTTATCACCTGAAATTCAATTATCAATTTTTTAAATGAATATTAAGTGAAAAATTCTTGTCTAATCACTGTGAGAGATTACTTATTGTGATCTAACTTTTGAAAGTCTTCCACTCTTGCTATTCTTGTGTCCGTCAATGACAGCAAACTATATACTAATTGATTGGTTGATATACCTTTATTTGCAGTCTCAACACGCAAGTGCAGCTAAAAGTGAAGTGATAAATCTTATCACTTCAAATTTAATTATTAATTTTTTGAATAAAGATTAAATGAATCATGAAAAAAATTCTAGTCTAATCACTATGAGAATGATCCAACTTCTGAGAGTCTTCCACCTTTGCTTTTGTTGTACCCATCAACGACGGCAAACTATATAAAATCATACATTTTAGTCATTGCATGAGTATATACTTTATGCTAATTGATTGATTGCTTGGTATTTTATAGGGTGTGAAATGGACACCTTAACTTGATAAACAAGGAGAGTAAGTAAGAAATTGATATTTTAATTTAACTTTGAAAATTATATTGTTAGGATTCAAAATTCTTGACTATGACCGGCGCATAAATTAAATCAACATTGATTGATATACTTTATTTGCAATCTCAACGCGCGAGTGCAGCTAAAAGTGAAGTGAAAAATATTATCACTTCAAATTTAATTGTTAATTTTTGAATAAAAAAATAAATAAATCATAAAAAAATTCTTGAGAATGATCCAACTTTTGAGAGTCTTTCACCTTTGCTTTTCTTATACCCGTCAACGACGGCAAATTATAAAAAATCATACAATTTATTCATTTCATGAACATGTACTTTATGCTGATTGATTGATTGCTTGATATTTTATAGGATGTGCAATGGACAACTTAACTTGATAAATAGGAAGAGTGAGTTAAGAAATTGATATTTTAATTTAACTTTGAAAATCATATTGTCAGGATTCATAATTCTTGATTGTGACCGATGTATAAATTAAATCAACATAGATTAGTTTAGCATAGTAAATCTACCCAAACAAAGTCCATTAACCTAATTAAAGACTAAGACAACTTAAAATTTTTAATAGACTTTCAAAAAATTACCAATATGATTCCCTAAACAAAATCATTTTGGAGTTTGTCACAAATTCAATGTCACCTTCTATGAAAAACGGATGCTGTCTAGTCTATGTAATCATCTACAACTTAGTAATAAAAAATTTCTTAAAATAAAACAGAAATCAATCTACAAGAAATATTATATATTATAATCTACAATCTTATCCTCCCAAGAGAAAATTTTTGCCTACACCCTTGGGCCCCTTTAGTATCACAAGGAAAAAGAGAAGAGAGAAGCAAAATTTTGTCAAATGCCTATTTTGCTATTATAATAATTACTTAATTATTATTTAATATTATTTATCAATTATTACTTAATTATTAAAAGTAACAATATTAAAATAATTTTTTATTTATAAAATCACTTTTTTTTTTATACCTAACTTTTTATGTATCAAACAAATTTCTGATTACATGATCACAATAATTTATTTTCTAAAAATTGTATACAAGAAATTAATGTGTAGCAAATAATTCACAAAAAACAATAGAAGAAAATTGAGCATTGTAAATTCATAATAGATTTATAACACATTTAGAGGTTATTTGATACATAAAAATATTAAGTATAAAAATATAAATTAAAAAAAATGAAAAAGATGAATTAAAAAATGACGCTTGCATTCATAATTTAAGAAAATAATAAAAAATAAATATTATTAAATAATAATAATATAATAAAAATGCAGAAAATAATCCTTCTACAACTAAAGAGACCTTTGTATCTCTAAACATTCACTGTTATATTTGTAAATTACGACAGATTAATCTTTCAAGAACTTCACAAAGCTTCAATCTCAAAATAACCCAAATCATTTTTATATATAAAAAGTCATTGCTCAAAACTGTTCATTTGCATTATTTTACTACATTGTTTATAACATTACGTCGTGGTGCACTATTTTGTTACTGTTTATGTATTGATTATTAGTGTTTAACACTGTTCATCCATTCAATTTCTTTTTTTTCAAAAAAAAAAAAATTTCCCGTGGGACATATGTTTTCTTTTTTTTTTTTTTTAATTTTTCTAATGGGACTCACATTTTTTGAAAAACCGCTAGATCTCCGGAGGTTAATGCTAGTATACGCTTAAATCTCTCACAAATAAGTTGTGTAAAATCTATTAACACATCTTCCCATATGACGTGGCTAGAGTTAAGGTCGCAAATCCTTTTTGTTTTCTGTCATTCTTTCCCAAAGCCACACGCACACAACATGGATGAATTAAATCCTCTCTATCTATAATCTAAGTATATAGCAGAAATAAAATACTAGGTACACAAAAGGAAAAAGGAAGTTAAAGAAAAACTTTCTGAATAATTAAATGCTGCCTTTAACGTGACACTTCTGCTTTGAACTTGTTTTCAATCATTCCTTTAAAGTAACAATTGCAGAGATGGAAAAAGCAAAAATGGTTTTACCAAGTCAACGTAGGACAACAAATATAGTCTTATAAATATTACAAAAGCGAAGGGAGGCGAGATTTGAGCGTCCTTGGGTACAAGTGATACAATCAACGGAGGATTGAGGCTTTAGTCTATGAGTGAACTTCACGAGAAGAATAATGATTTTATGTTTTGAGAACATATAATTTTTTTCAGTAATGACTTAATTAATTATTATATATAAAATAATATTCTATTAAATTATTACGTAAAATATTAACTTATTTAATAATTATTAATTTAAAAAATCTAATTTTATTTAATCAATGAATATGATTATTGTAATAAAATTTTTTACAATAAGTAAAATATTATTTTATATTTAAAATATTTAATAATTAATTGTATCATAATAATAGAATATGTATTCTTAAAAATATAAAATCATGACTCATATTATAAGGCTGAAATTTTGACATTCATTGTACATGCAAAGCCACAAGTATTAAAAAATTGAAAGAAATATAAAGGAAGATTCAAAATTAAAGAAATTTATTTTTAAAGACTTTTTATTATTAGGTTCAACTGATTTTTGTTAAAATTAGTAATAATCAATCCTAAAATAATAAAAATAGATCTTTCAGAATAATTTTTTTTTAACTTTGGATCTTTAAATATAATTTTCCTTAAAAAAATTCTTGCAATAAAAAAAGTGCATTGTATTTCATAAGAAAATTGAGTTTTTGTTAAAATTAAAAGAAACATTATAATTTGGATTTGGGTCTTTATGAGTAATCTTTTAAAAGAAAACTGATAAAAGTAATACTTGCGCGCAGAGATGAGGAAAGAAAAAAGTAAAATTGGTTGTCCCAAATCGACGAAGTGAACGAAAAAGCATCCATGACAAGAAATATAGTCTTATAGGTATTAAAAAAAGTACAGGCGAGATTTGAGTGCCCTTAGAATTTGGGTCTTTATGGGCATTCTTTTAAAAAAGTTTATAACTTAATTTTCATAGACTTTGAAGTTTTGTATTTGGGTCTTTATGACTATTCTTTAAAAAAAGTTTATAACTTGATTTTCATAATGACTTTGAAATTGTGTTTATAGGAGTATTCTTTAATCGCATGCACCCAAGTATTTCTTTTCTATGTCGGCCATTTCTACTGACACAATCAAATCACAACTTGACGTTTTTTCCCCCTATGAGATTATATTTACTATCATGCAATCTTTTCTCCTCCGATAAGGTGATCAAACCAAATTCACGTCGGCCATCTCCACAATTATTAGTTGTAAGCATTGATTAAAATAAGTTCAAAGCAAAAATTTCATGCACATTAACTAAAAGGTGGGAAAAATTAAGGTTATTATTGGGAAATTACGTGATGCAAATTTTCAACATGATGAGAACTTCTATAACTTAAAATTGACGGGAAAATTTCTTTGTTATAGAATTTAACTGATTGCTTGCATTTTAGTATATGAAACCTTTGTAACACCATAATGTATTGACCTCAATTATCTATCATTTAAGGTTGATTCCATATAATTTTCAATGAAAAGGATTAAAATCGTGACATTTTAATACATTATGTCAGGGTTCAAATGTTCATACTTTGTTTTGTGGGTCCCATGAACCCGTCACTCATATTCTCTACTCAAACTCTATTTATACAACTCATATATATCATAAAACAATCCACAAATCACATATATGAGGCTAAAAACTAAAAAAATTACATTTTTCTCACCGGTCCAAAATTCAAGTTTTTGGCTCCAACTTTGAAAAATCATAATAAATTTTAGAAAAATGGAAATCAAGCAAACCATAGCTTTCTGGAAAGCTCCAGATATTAAATTTATACTAAAAATAATTCCAAGCCACAATCATATCTTTTGGACCACATTTGATAATAGAAATGCTCGAAAGGTCAGACTGCCCAGTATTTCTAATACAGTTTACCAATATAAATTTTAAAAATTCATAACTAATTCCACAAAAATCCAATCTAGGAAAACTATACCAATTTGGAAAGTTACAAATGTTAGCTAGAGGAAAACAATAGTTCTAGACCATTTTAGTATACTTTAGACCTCAAACATTGATGGAATAGTAACCAAGGTTGGTAGGCATCCTTGATACTGACTCAAAAATTTAGAAAATCATTTTTCCCTCCACATACTTCCAATTAAGGTGCTTCTAATTGGTATAAGTCACTGTGAATACCTAGTTTCTTCTTGCAAAATTTCATATCCATTAGACACTATTTGTCCCATAACTAATAGAGGCAAAGTTTTTGACCTTATGAACAGTGCCACTGTCAAATTTAGAAATTTTGCCAACTTTGAAAATTCACCAAAAATTCTCTAGAGCTCGAAATAATATGTATTTTAGCTTCTCAAAAATCTTTAGACAAGACCTATAAGCATGCCAAGTTTCAAACCAAGAAAATGTCATTTGGTCAAATCTTGATATAGCTCTTAAATTTGGCAAATTTAGCATCTTATATAGTTCAAAGTGAGCTCAAATGGCCTCATACATATTTTAGTATACCTTGGGCAAGTTTGAAAGCACTAATACATTACATATGAATTGCCTAAGTGGTCCAAATTATCATGTATCTCAAACTCATTATGTCACATGCCATAATACATAACTAAGAGTGAGCTACCAAGTGGAAAAATCATACATTCTCATTGCTTTGGCTCTAATATTGATATATACAATATATTCACATGCTTTTACATTTGCTCCAAGGATTACATCTTAAAAATAACATGTACATACGGATATTGACATCTTTTTACATTAAAGGCCGTACAAAACTATACAAAGTGTCAAGAGATGGCCATTTATGCTTTATGGCCTCCTATCTTTAGCTCTTGAGCTCCACTTGGACCATATGAGATGAGAGAGGGAAGGGGGTGAGTGTGAACACTGTATTTTGTCCTGATATTTAGCCCAAAAAAATAAAAAAAAATAAAAAAAAATCACTTTAAAGGAATAATAATAATAAAATACAAATTTTTAGAGAAATAAAATCAAAAAGAAAAGAAGAAGAAAGATCCTAACCATATAAAGTAAAAAAAAACAACAATTAAAAAAATGAAAAAAAATAAGTAAAAATAAAAACAAAAAAGGGGCAAAGCACACCAAAATAAAATAAAAAAGTAACAAAAGAGGCAAAAATAAAAAGAGAAGAGTCAAAAAAAAAAAAGGAATTTAAATAAAGGAAATTTAAATAAATTTAAAAAAAAACAAAGAAGGAGGGGCAAATTTGAAGCCCGAAGCTCCCAGGTCCATCTTGTTAAAACCCAGCCTAATCCCCTTCTGAAGCCCAGCTCGGATCTATTAGCAAATACAAACCCTACCCGTCTCCTCCTCTGACATGATTCACGTGTGACTCTGGAAAGACACACGAAACAAAACGAAGGTAGACTGAAGGAGGCAGAGAACAAAGCACAGAAATGGAAAGCAACGTCCAGCATCTCAGGGAGTTCCAGTGGAGCAGACCTATAGCGAGGGGCTCAAGGATTCGAACTCTCTCTCCCATCCCTTTCGCCACCAGAGACAGAGGACGACTGACGCGAAAATGGAAGGAGAGAAGAGGGAGGCATGGATCGAGGAAGAGGAAGGAAGCGAAAAAACGGGTTCCTAATTCATACCGGGACAGGGGAGATTAAAAGGGAGAGGAGATTTAGGAAGAAGGGATTTTTTTTCGAATCAGGAGAGACTGGGAGCAAAAAAGGGGTCAGAGCATCAAAAGAGGAGGGAGTTGAACTGGAGAAAATGGGGGATCAAAAATTAAAAGAAGGAGGATCAATCTTGAGATGGAAGGAGAGATTCAAACTCAAAAAGAGAGAAGGCGAAAGGAATTTTTTTTATTCAAGAAGAGAGGCAGAGAAGGTGAGAGGGAGATTTCAGATTCGAGAAGAAAGGTAGAGAACGCGAGGGACCAAAAAATTGAGACTCAGAAAGGCATAGAGAGCGAAAGAAGAGAAGGAGGGGATTGGAGAAAGAAATTAGAAAGGGGAACAAGATAGAGATTCAAAGTTAGAGAGAGACCGAGTGTGAGAAATTACTGGAATTAAAGGGATTAAGGGAAATAACAAAAAAAGGAGGGATTCACGCACACAGAGACATGTAAGGGCTCTCATAGGAGACAACTCTGAAAAGTGGATCGTGCAAAATGGAAACGAGATTCAACGAGCAAATTTGACATAGCAGGAATATGGGTTAAGAGCATATATAATCTAGAGAGGTGTACTTCTATTGCTACTTTTATTTATATCTCTTATTCAAAAATGCCAAAAAAATATGGATACATTCTATCCTTCGGTAGATTAATTTAATCGATTATCACTTCCATTCATGGTGTCTCTCTCGTTTATTTTAGGGGGGCTGATTCATTACTGCCCTTTTGTCTGAATGGCTGAGTGGTTGGTTAGTTCATCTGCATTTATCTCCGGGATAGAATTCTTGATAGGCATTTGGATATAATGATTGTATATGTCCAATTAAAAATGTTGTTGGTTTTGGATTTAGATGTTTATGTATTTCTCTGATTGGATATGAAACTTTTTCCTAACCCCCTTTTCGGCACACCCTTTTTGTTGTGAAAGATATTCCCTTCGCTTGCTACAGTCAGTATATATTGCCATGGTGTTCCTCTCTGCATTTGCGTTAATTTATAGGATCAATGGGTAGTATGTCCACGAATCCACCCTGAGTGAGCGCTGATGTCATTTTGGTTTCATTAGTTGTAAGATTGTAACCCATGCCATTTGTATTTGATTTTATACCTAATTGTGATCATAAAGTTGATTTGACCCCAATTATTTGGATCAGAATTTGTCATTGTAATGATTCATAATTGTGGTTAATCTTGATTCGCATTTAGATAGATATTTAACTATGTGGTATATTTCAACTGACAATCCCATTTACATATAGGTGCTCTCTGCTTTTGAGTTAATGTGTAGTCTTAATACACTGTATATGATGGTTGGTGAAGAAGAAGTAAATCTTTTGGTGGAAGTGTTGCGTCATGTTGGTTCACTCTCGCTCTTTTCTTTTTGGGTAGCTAGAGTGTAAAAAGAAGGCATTCAAAGTTTCTCCCAAATCTAGTGATCTTAGTCTTGGATTTACTTGGAATGATTTGCTGTTCACTACGTTAACTGAATGTGGTTAGTGTATGAGTTTGACCATTTTGTCTTGTACATGTATTCATAGCAAATGCAAATAGAGCTTCCATTTTACTTAATTATGGAATCGTGGGGGTGAACATATGATTTTGCATATTGAACTTTTGCTAGACTTTCATATACATATTTGGAAGAATGAATTTTAAGAATGAACACCAATTCCAAAGAGTTTACATTAAGTTTAAGTATGTGACTTTTATTCTTTAACTATGATGGACCATGATTTAACCTTTTGTCTTCTTCCTTTTCCTCCTATCAATGAGTCTTGCCACCGCAAATTCATGGAGCTTGAGTATGGAAGTTCATCTATAGGATTTACTAATGCCCACATAAAGGAGCGTGCTGTGACTATCTCAAAATCACTTCTAGATCTTTGTTCAAAAGAGGGAGGTAGCTTGATAACCAGAGAAGGCTTGGGAAGAAGCAATTAACATTAGGTTTGCATTTCATTTACACCTGGAAATATAAGAATAAGTGTATTATTTAAACACAAGCACACACGAAAAGAAATTTGAAGTTCGTAGATGCTGTTGTTTCAGTTTTATTTTATTTTATCTTTTGTAGAGTTGCCGTGTGAAATATTTTGTCTCCTCAAACATATAGGGGATATCTAGGCTATGTGTGATAATAGGTCTCTTCAGTTATCTGATTCAGTCATAATTTTTTTTTTTAACAAGTTTTGGGGTCCAATGGCTTGCACATCAAACTAATTTAAGCTTCAAAGAAATGTATTCAAAAATAGAAAAGGAGAATCTTCAAAATAAAAGTTTTGAAATGAAACAAGTGGTTTTTCAGAAAGGAGGATGCATTTCTTTTCAAAAAGAAAGGTTGAAAAATTAATTAAAAATACCTAATTTGGGGCAAGTCAAATAAACTTTGCCATTTTTTTAAGAAAAAAAAACTCAAAAAAAGGGGGAAATAAAAATAAAGAAAAAAAGAGACTTTTTAGAAAGCCAAATGAATATCTTTTAAAATAAAAAGATATGTTTACCAAGTTCATAATTTAAGTTTTAAATACAAAAATAAAAATTAAAAAAAGTGTGAGAAAGAAGAGGAGAAAAGTTATCAAATAGAAAATTAGCCTATTTATAAATTAAGTTATAAATATATTTTTTTTTAAAAAAAAGGAGAAGAGTGTCTTTCTTTATGGATAATAAAATTGTCAAAATAAAAAAAAAATTCAGTTTTTCTTTTTGCTTTTCCCTTAAAGTTTGCCAAAACCCCAAGAAAGAAAAGTAACAAAAGAAAAAAAAAACACACACACACAAAAATAAAACCCAAAAAAAAAGATAAAAATAAGAAGAAAAATAACAAACCAAAAACTAAAAGTGAAGAGAGAAAAGAAAATATTGAAAGTTCTCATACTTAAGTACAAATGTCATTTTAAAATTCAAAATTAAAATTCAAAAAAACAAAAGAGAAAAGAGTTTCTCAGAAAACTCATAAAGAAAATCAGAAAATCAAAATACAAGAAAGAATAAAAATCAAAAGTCAAAATTAAATCGAATAAAAATTTGAAGAAAATGTAAAAATCCTGTTTAAGGTCATTAAAAGTCATGAAAATAATTACAAAAAAAACACAACAACAAAATGAAATGAAATAAAACAAAACAAAAAGAAACCAAAAAAGGTAAAAATAAAATTGAAAAAAGAAGAAGAGGGAGTAAAGATGTGAAATTAACTTGGTTTTTGCAAATTAAAACTTATCAATTAATTTCAGAATTGTTTTATTTGCGAAAATTAAAGTTATTTTCATCTTTTTCTCAAAAAAAGAAAGAAAGAAAGAAAGAAAGAAAACAAAAACAAAAACAAAAACAAAAATAAAAAAAACAAAACAAGAAAAAACAAAAAACAAAAACAAAAACGAAACATCAACCAACAGAATTTGTCGTTTGAACTACGTAGACTTTGATCCCTCTGAAGGGTACGTAGGCTTTAAGTTCTCATTCTAGGTCAAGTCCACCTTTGTAAATAAAATTTTTTATTTAATTTTTATTTTCTTAATTTCTTTTCTTTTCTTTTTTTAATTTTGTTTCTTTAATTTCTTTCTTCCTTTTTTTATTTTCAATTTTATTTCCTTTATTTCTATTTCTTATTTTGCATGTGATTTGTTAGGGAGAACCAAAATAAATTAAAGGCCATATTGATTCTGCACGACTGACTTAGGGTAATCGTTCCTAATACCTTCTCTACTTACAATCGACTCCCGAACCTAAATCTGATTCGTAGACCATTTTCCAAACTAAAAAGGTTTTTTTTTTTAAATTTTACCTTTTCAAAAAATAAAAATTTAGTGGCGACTCTTGAACCCTACCTACTTTTATTTTAATTTTAATTTCGATTTTCAGTTTTCGAGAATTGAAATTGAAATTTTCTTTTGAAATTCTCTTTTAAAAAAGCACCACGCAATCACATTTTTAGTGTGACAATGAGATTCATAGAATCTTAATAGCTCATGCATTTATTCAAGGAAGCAATGAAGGCATATAAAAATGTCAAAGCATGCAAGTAGACATCAACCGTAAAAAAATCATTTAACACATGATTTACATGCCATGAAAATCATATCAATGCTAAAAATGAGCTCTAGGGACTTTTGGTCTATCTCTACTATATTTTGGGGACTTTCAGATTGGCCTTGCCCTTGGTCTAAGAACTTTTGACTTGGCCTCACTCATCCATGTGACTTTTAGCCTTATCTTACCAATTTTTAAGAGCTTTTGGCTTCACCTCATCCATCCCAAGGGATTTTTGGCATCACCTTACCTTTTAAGAGTAATTTTTACAACCTAAAATATAAGTATATTGGTACCAATGCAACAAAGCAATATTAAATGGCATGTCTCATAATACAAGTGCACACACAAGCATACAATGACCATCATACATCCAAGAATGCAACAAGAAATAGTAAAGAGCTACTTTGCAAACTAACACAAGTCTTCCTTTTTGATTTCTCTTTTCCCTTCTCGGTTTTACAACCACAACTAGATGGAGCTTGATCTCTTTGGCCTAAACACAACACATAGCATGTAATTACTCTCTTGGAATAAGCCAAAGCATCAACCACATATTTAAGAAGCATACTTTATTTATGCTTCCATAAAAGGTCTAATGAAGCTTTTAAATTTTCCTTGAAAGGAAAGGCACTTAGGAAGCTTCCTAAGGGTCTTGGGAACTCAAACAAATACTCACATAGGCTAGGGGATTCTTAGACAAAATTAGATTATACAAAATGTTCAAAAATCCCCTATGTTTCCTATCTTAAAGTTCAATGGTTTTTCTTCCACTTACTTTGCATTTCCTAGCTTCCTACACATTAATTCATAAGTTTCATGCTTGTTCTAGGTCAGAACTTCTTTTCTTTCTCAAGCTCTCAAGTTGGTAGAACCAACATACACAAGAAGCAAAGAAGAAGAAGAAGAAGCAAAGATACATAGATATCTACCTTGAATTCAAGCCTTCTTCAAGAGTGTTTCCCTTCACCTTAGCCTTCCCTTTGAATTTCTACTCTCCCTCCTCTAAACCAAGCTCAAAACAAAGCCAATTCAACAACCAAAATCATAGAAAGAGAGGATAAAGAGAGAAGAATAAGATTCCAAGAAAGAAAGCTATGAAAATCTTAAGTTTCTCTCACCTTTTCCTTGGTTTCCTTCCTTCTCCCTTCTTCCTCCTTTGTGCCCTTCTTAGATGAGCTCCCTCTTGGTCTTAAGTAAAGGAAATGTTGGTTAGAAGAAAAGAGAGGCTTTTAGGGTCTTTAAGAATAAAAAATCCACTTTTTCATGCTTTTTCTAGAACAAATATAATAGGAAATATCCCTTGCTACGACAAGCACTTATCGGTCTTAGGTCTCTTGTTCTTGCTACGGTGCACGTTATTGCAAAAAATCCTCTGGATTTTGTATAGGACGTATGAACTCACTATAACAGACTACATCCTCGCTATGGCGAACTAGTACATTCATTATAGCTAACTAGCTCTTCACTGTAGTAAACTGGTATATTCGTTATAGCCAACAAGGGTCCTAGCTATAGCCAACAGACTTAGAAAATTTTTAGAAATCTTGGATGTTACAACCTTAAATTTGTATTGCATTCACCAAGTATATCTTTTCTATGTCAGCCATTTCTACAGACACAATCAAATCAGAACTTCACTTACACACACACACACATACACACGAGCTTATATTTACTACCATGCATGTTTTTCCCTCCACTAAGGTGATTTAATCAAACCAAATTCATGTTTTCCATGCCTACACTTATTGGTTTTAAGGTTTGATTAAAATAAGTTAAAAGCAAGAATTCCACGTCAATTAACTTTTAAAATGAAAGGAGGTGTTAAATTTTGTTTCAATCACTATTTTGAACCAATAACTTTATTTATATTTTAACACTAATCTCTTAAATTTGAAAAATGTCAACATAATCCTGTTGTGGCTATTGATTTTGTTAGTTAACCTATAGCTTCTCTATAACTTTTATCACATATTAGTTTAGGTCTCAATCTAGAGTTTTTAGAAATGGATAGAATTGATTCATAAGGTATTTGTTAGTATCAGTTTTCCAAAATTACTATAAATATATATGCTATGTAACACATTTTATATGCTTTGAACAAAGAAAGACCTTGTATATTTAAAAGAATTTTACTTTTCACTGCTGACTATTCTAAGGAAAATTTTATCATCCATGATGTATAATTATTTGACATAAAGAAATAAAAGAAAAATTAAACAAGAAAAAAAATATTTTTTGACAAGAGTGGAAGAGATATTTAAAATTTATATTATTATTTTACTCTAGTAATCTTATGAATATATGGTAACAATAATTGTGTTTTCCCAAAATTGCAATAAATATTAATAAAAAATATAAGTGACAACATTAAATTTGTATTACACAGAACATATTGTTAGAAATATATATATATATATATATATGGGGTTGTAACGGAGTCATAAAACCAAAAAGATTTGTCAAGAAATTATGTAATGATGAAATAAGACAATCACAATAGAAGACTTTGAAATGTGTGGTAAGCACATTGTTCTTAAAACGATATTTGTCCTTACTAGTTGCTATGAAGGTTAGGCAAATTTGTTTCTAAGAGTTATTCAAAGCACCATAGATAGTTTCATTTATTAATGATGGAAATTCTCTTTTTAAGAATGCTTGTTAAGGTTTTCAAAGAATATATGATGTAAAGATAATTTTCATATATTTGTATGCTCAATAATAAATTATTTATAATATTGAATCTAAATCAACATGCCTTTTCACTATATTTGGTTTATATTTTGAAATTCAATTTCCCATCCTGTTATTGGTTGATTGTATTTCTAGGTTTCCTACTCATTCTAATAGTCATTTGACTACTAAACAGTGAAACCCATGATTACTTAAGTAACAAACACCATAACTTTTAAACTTTTGAATTTTTAAAAATTTATTTGTCAACTAGTTAATTGCCCTCTGGGCTTAGTCGATTGGAATGCACTAGAATGCTCCATAATTCTCTTCTATATTGGACTAGTCGATTGAGAATTGATTCCTTGTTGACTAGTGATTAGACTAGTCGATTGGTCTTAGTAACCTATCTACTAGTGTTTACCAGAGACGATCTTCTTTGCTTCTATAGTAGACCAATTGACTGGTGTTTACCAGAGATGATCCAACTATTGCTACATGTCAACCACTATTAGAACAAATCTTGGTAGCCAAATAATAGCTTGTAAATGCATGGCAATTGTAACTATCAATCAGCAACCATTATTTCGATGGTCAAACAATAACTATAATTGGTTGAGCATCCATAGTTGCACCTATTGTCATACCATGTACTTTCCATTATCAAACATTCTCATTCATGGGGAATTGCATAAATTCTTAGGAAATGCGCAAGAAAAATTCATTATTTAATATACCTTTTCACATTGCATTAAGGTTTAAAATTTTAATTCATGTTACACGAGTCCCGTGGATTTTCCAGCATCATTCCATAGTCATTTACCACTCATACAATTCACATGTAATCCAAAACAACACATAATCCACGGATTTCATGAGGAAAGCCCTAAATTTTTCACTCATTTCCTCGGATAGCATATGGTAGATTTCAAGGGTAATTTTGAAAAATCATAACTAAATATGAAAAAATCAAAATCTACCATACCATAGCTTGTTGGAAAGTTTAGAGTGTTAACTTTACATTAAAAAAATTTCTTGGCTACTAAAATTTCATCTATACCATGCTTGACATCAGAAAAAGTAGAAAGGTCAAGCTGTCCAGAAATTTAATATAGCTTACTGATATAAACTTTTAAAATTCATAATTAATTCCAAAAAAATCTAATCCATGCAAGCCACACCAATTTGGAAAGCTAGGAATGCTAGAGGGGAAAAATAATTTCAAAGCAACCTAGATGCATTCAAATCTAAAAAACTAATCCAACAGTAACATAAATCTGACTGCACACCTGGGCAAGAATAGCAACTTCAAAAATTCATATCTCCATCTCTAGATATTCATTAAGGCACTTCTAATTGGCACAAGTCATTGGAAAGGTCTAGTTTCTTTGTAAAATTTCATGGCAATTGGAGCCCATGAGTGATAGAGATTCATTTTGGACCAAATGAGTAGTACCAGCATCAATTTTTGGTTTTTCAGCCAACTTCAAAAATTCGCAAAAAATTTCATAGACCTCCAAATAATACCTACTTTAGCTTCTCAAAATGCTCTAAATACATGCCAAATTTCAGACCAAGGAGAGTTGATTTGGATAGAAAGTGGTATAGCTCACCAAAATGGCCTATTTTACTCCATGTGAAGTACCAAATCTGCCTAAATGGTTCCTTTTATTGTTTGGCACCTCTTAGACAAGTTTAAAAGCACAAATATGACTTGTAAGAACTGCCCAAGTGGTCTCAAACCTTATACATATCAATTTGGCTATTCCACATCCTTTAATGCATTGCATACATAAGCCACTCAAGAAGCCAAATTCCACATTTACATTAATTTAAGGTCACATATAGTTTACATAACATCCATATATCATTTTACATTTTTTCATGGTCTTACATCACAAAAATAATATGTACAAGCTTACTTTGACGTTCAATTACAATTAGAACTATATAATGAACAAAGTATGACTTTTCAATACTCTTGGCTTGCATTTTTCCCTTCTTGTGTGCCACCTAGACATTTTAAGATGGGAAAGGAAAGGGGAATGAGATTTATGGAATCCCAATAGCTCACACACCCATTCACACACACATTCAAGGCATACATACATCAAAAGCACATTTTTGGAACATGTCTCAACATATACATGCAAAAACACATACTTTCATGCCACTAATTCAATTTCAATTCAAGAATATGCTTTAAGAACTTTTGGTTTTGCCTCACCTTGTAACACCATATATTTCTACCTTGCTTCCTATAATTTCTAGCCTCATCTTATAACACCATATATTTCTAGCTTGCTTCCTATCATTTCTAAGTCTCACCTTATGAATTACACAAAGGGAATGGAAAAATTGGCATTAAAATAATATCTTATTTCGCGGTGCGTTGCGTATAAAAATTTCATTCGGTATCACGTGAATCATATGAGCTTACACATCACATTCTCATATTTAATTACATAAATACAACTCATTTGAATCACCAAAGTTATCCCACAACTTGTGGAATTCAAAGGAGAACATCAAACTCACGCTATTATTTTTGGCCAGAATTTTAATTTTTCTATCACAACTTCAGAAATTCATAACTAAATCCACAAAAATCAAAACCCAACAAACTTTACCATTCCAGAAAGCTCTGAATGTCTAACCCATGGTGAAAATAATGTCAGCTAATGAATCATTAAAGGGAGAACATTTGACATTAGAAAGGCCACTGAAGTCATTGCTGTCTGGGCTACTGGTTTAGATTATTGGTATGAAGCTTCAAAATTTATAACTAATTCTAGAAAAATTGAAATCATACATTCTTACCCATTTTGGAAAGCGACACATGTCTACTTTATGCCAAAAATATGTCCAAGCCATGAAACATAACACAGAAAGCGTTTGACGTGTGAAAAGGTGCAAAGGTTTGGACAGCTACTGGTACTGATGCAAGTGTCTGCTATAAATTTCAAAAATGTCCTATTAATTCTACAAAAATCCAATCTATGCAAATGATACCGATTTGGAAAGCAATGAATGTTAGCTTAAGAATGAGCTTTAGGGACTTTTAGTTTAGTCTCACCCTATTTCTAGGATTTTTGGATTGCCTCATTCTTGGTTCTTGGGACTTTTGACTTAACCTCACCTATCCAAGGGACTCTTGGCTTTGTCTCACCTATGCCATGAGACCTTTGGCATCTCTTCACCCACATTAAAGGACTTTTGGCATTACCTCACCCTTATGAGCCATTTTCACAATACAAAGACATTCAAGAAAGCATATTGGTACCAAAATAGCAATATAGCATCAAGTGGCATATCTCAAACATATAAATATACACACAAGCACACAATGACACATATGCAACAAGAAAAGGTGGAAAACTACCTTGGTGCAAATTCAAGCTTTACTTTATTTGTTCTTTCTCTTTTTTGGTTCCATAAGCACAATGAGGTGGGGTTGGATTTCCTTGGCCTATTCATAATAAACAACACTTAATTATACTCCTAGAAACTCCTCTCACATCTCTCATCCCACACAAAAGGCGTATCTTTTCGAGTCAGCCTCGTAAGTGGCAAGGCCATTTAAGAAAAGCCTTGAATGAATCGTCGATAATATCTTGCCAAACCAAAGAAACTCCTAACTTCGGTGATCATTCTAGGCTTATCCCACTGTAACACAGTCTCGACTTTATGAGGATCTACTGCGACCCCATCTCGTGAGATCACATGACCTAAGAATTTCACCTCGATTAATTAAAACTCACATTTACTTAATTTGGCATATAGTCTCTTCTCTTTCAAAGTCTCTAAGGCTAATATTAGATGCCTCTCATGCTCCTTAAAAGATTTAGAGTATGCTAAGATATCATCAGTAAAGATCACAACAAATTGATCAAGATACGATCTGAGGATTTAGGTTCCCAATTTAATAAAATACTTTTAGAATTACTCAAATTGGAGCTAAAACCTTCTCGAACAAACCTGTCAAAGTTAGGGTCAACCGACGTCGGAAAGAATACACTGGAGGAGCTTTACTAGTCTTGGGGCTTCCCATGGTTTTTGGGGCTTCTGAGAACCCTAGGTAACTTAAAATTTCCATTTAAAAAACCCTCCTAAGTATTTTTCCAAAATTGTACTTATTTATGAAAATGCCACTGGCCTTTTGGCAAATTTTTTGAATCACTCCGACCCAGGCTTCTGGGCAACTCAAGGCTCAAATCCTCATTTTTTATTATTTTAAATTTTATCCAAATTTTATTTGGCCTTGAATCACTCATCTTAGGGGACTTGCTTTTCAAATTAGCCCGTTTCAATATTTTTACAACGTACCAGGCGTTACATTTTCCACCCCCTTAAAATAAATTTTATCCTCGAAATTTAAATATGTATCTCAGGGAAATAGCTTTGCATTTTTTGTTTCATGTCATCCTTTAGTTCCCAGGTTGCCTCCATAGACGTCGGGCCCTTCCCGACCACTTTCACTAAAAGGATGCTCTTATTTCTCAATTGTTTTATCTTGGCATCCACAATCCTTTTTAGCCTCACTACATAGGAAATATTTTCCTGCAATTGAATATGCTCATATTCTATGACATATGAGGGGTTTGGTAAGTACTTCTTCAATTGGGAGACATGAAAGACCTTATAGATTTGGACTAGGTTTGGAGGTAGGGTTTTCCGATAGGCCATAGGTTTGATTTTCTTAAAAATTTCAAATGGAATAATATACTTAAGACTGAACTTCTTTACCCTCATAGACCGACCTACCCTAATCACTGGAGACACTCAGATGAATACGTGGTCTTCAATCTCAAACTCTAATGGCCTTCTTTTCCGATCAGCATAACTTTTCTGCCTACTCCGGGCAGTACGGAGTTTCTTTCTAATCAATTTTATTTACTAGTAGTTTGGTCCATTAACTCAAGTCCTAGCAAACTCTTCTCCCCTAGCTCAACCCAACATAATGGAGATCTACACTTTCCCCCATAAAAGAGCCTCATAATGGGTCATCGGAATACTAGAATGATAATTGTTATTGTAAGCAAACTTGCTAATGGCAAATATGCATCCTAATTACCCCTCATCTCTAATACACATGCCCTCAGCATGTCTTCTAAGGTCTGGATGGTCCTCTCAGTTTGACCATCTGTCTGTGGGTAGTAAATAGTACTAAATTGCAACCTGGTCCTTAAGGCATACTGTAACGGCCTTTAGAAGTTCGATATGAAGTACTACTAGGTACTCTGTGAAGTCATACTATCTCATGTATATACAACTGGGCTAATCTATCTAATGAATAAGTAGCTTTCATTGCTAAAAAGTGTGCAGACTTTGTCAATCTATCTACAACTACCTAGATAGCATCATGTTCAGAGGATGTCTTGGGTAACCCCATAACAAAATCTATAGCTATACTATCCCATTTTCACTTAGGGATATCTAGGGGTTGCAACAACCTAACTGGTCTCTGGTGCTCTATCTTAACCCTCTGGCACACTAAACACCTTGCCACGTAATCTGTGACGTCATTCTTCATTCATGGGAACCAGAAGATTCTTTTTAAATCTTGATACATCTTGGTGGCACTTGGGTGGATAGTATATTTGCTCTTGTGTGCCTTTTCTAGAATTTTCTCTCTCAACTCATTACTACTAGGTATACATATTCTATCTCGGTATACTATTACACCGTCTTCAGATATCCTAAAATCTGAGGTCCTATCTTAGGAGATTTCGCTTTTAATTTGTCTCAAGAAGTCATCCTGGCATTTAAGATCTGGGCTCTCAACTCATTCTCAATCTAGGTTTCACTCAAAAATAGTCTACCTCATACTAGCTGGCAAGAAAGGTTCAGATTTTTAAATTTTTCTCAGAGCTCCTGCTCCCTGATCATCATATGGGCAGCGTGGATAAATTTCCTACTTAGGGCATTAACCACTACATTGGCCTTACCCAGATAGTATTTCAATACATAATCATAGTCTTTTAAGAACTCCATCCATCTCCTCTATTTCATCTTGAGTTCTTTTTAATCGAACAAGTATTTTAGACTCTTGTGGTCATTATAGATCTCTATAGTCACACTATACAAATAGTGCCTTCAAATCTTAAGAGCAAACACTACTGTGGCTAACTTTAGGTCATATGTGGGATAATTCTCCTCATGAGGCTTCAGCTGCCTAGAGGTATATGCCACTACCCTACCCTGCTACATCAATACATATCTTAACCCTCTCCTCGAGGCATCATTATATACCACAAATGGTCAACTAGGGTCAGGAACGACTAGCACAGGGGCAATGGTCCATTAGAGTTTCAACTCCTGGAAACTCCTTTCACATCTCTCATCCCACACGAAAGGTGTATCCTTTCGAGTCAGCTTATAAGTGGCAAGGCCATCTGAGAAAAGCCCTAAATGAATCGTCAATAATATCTTGCTAAACCAAGAAAACTCCTAACCTCGGTGATCATCCTAGGCCTATCCTACTGTAACACAGCCTTGACTTTATGGGGATCTCCTGTGACCCTGTCTTGTAAGATCACATGACCTAAGAATTTCACCTCGGTTAGCCAAAACTCACATTTACTCAGTTTGACATATAATCTCTTCTCTTTCAAAGTCTCTAGGGCTAATTGATGATCGTGTCGTGCAATCTCAAATAAAACTAGGTAGCAAAATAAGTTTGTAGATAATGGTGCAACCTAGGTCATCTTTCCAAGGAGTTTATGCCTTAAATTGTTTATGGAAGAGTGTTCTAAATATTACTAATTAAGACTTATTTTGGGGGGTTTGATGTGCTAGATTTTAATTAAACTAAAGTTAATTGACAAGAATTAGAAATCTAAAACTAAGTTCAAGTGATTGATCAAGTAAATGTGGTAACTAGCTTTCAATTGGGTTCCCTAGAGTTCGATTATCCTTGCTCTATTTAGCTTACCAATTTAGGATTAAGTTCTTGCTCTTTAGTGCATTCCTCATAAGGTTCTTGAATAACCATCCAAGATTCAATTTCATCAATTGTTCAAAGAATTTTGCAACCACAAGAAACCTTAAACAACTAATTAATTGAATTAAGAATAAGAACACACTACACTAAATTTTATTGATTTATGAAAGCTACTGCACAATTCACTCAAGATGCTAATTCACCAATTAGATTAATTAACCCCTCAAGCAATTAATTGCACAAAAGTTCCAGCTAACTAACCCAATAACCATTGCATCAATTAGCCTAAAGTTAAGAGGAATTTAGAGTTCAATTGCACAACATTAATTCTAGAATTTTTCCAAACACATGATGATCAAAAATAATTTCAAAATTCAAATCAAGTTCAATCTAAGAATTAATTCAATCTAGTAATTCTAGCAATTAAATTCCTAAACCAAAAAGCTAAACCTAGACAAATTAATGAAGGAAATAATGCTAAAATCAAAAGATTGGGCAAGAGAGTTTTATCCAAATTCAATAGAAGATGTAGAGCTCAAATCTTCATCTAGGAGAATTCAATCTTCAGCTAGCCACCATAAGGAATTTAAGCTGTCATGGAGGGATCAAATGAAGGAGTATCAATCAAAGAAGCCATAATCAAGGAGAATTTAGCCAGCACTGCTTCCTCGTCTAGCGCTGGAATTTCTGGAACTCTTTTTCTGCCGTCTCGCCTTTTTACGTTCTCTTCTTCTCCATGTATCTCCAGCGTCCTTTTTCTAGGTTTTTATTTTCTCCTTCCCTCCTTGTTCACGTCTCTCTCCTTGTGTTTCTGCACGCTGAAATCCCGCAACTAATCCTCATCTTCATCTTAATTCCCACGTCAGCCAGTAGCCTCCTTAATTCCACGTGCTCAGCTCTCTTAATCCAAATCTGAAGCTCCTTCATGTGTGTATGGAGTGTGGGCCCCATTCTTTTATTTTATTATTTTGTTTCATATATTCTGTTTCATGCTTTCCACTTTTCACGTAGCTTCCTTCTTGTATTTCTATTCCAGTAGCTCGAGTTCTGTTCGTGTTGCTTCTTGCATGGTTCTCATCAACTCTCCAACTCGTCTTCCTCTTTTCTCAAATCCCAGCCACGTTGCTTCTGCATGTATTCAGAGCTTCTTCATTCAGCCCATAACTCTTCTTGTTTTCTCTTAAACTTGTGGCCTTCATCATGCAGCTTCGTCTTTGTTCAGTCACATTCTGCCATGTTGCTTCGTGCATGTTTAGCTACTGCCCCCACGTGATTTTCATGCGAAGCTCCAGCGTCTTTTTGCAGCTTCATTTAATCCTTCATCAATTCGTGTTGCTGCTACGTTACTCCTCCCCTGTTTCTGTAGCCTCTTTAAGTGGCAGCCTCTTTCTCTTTGTGTTCTCGAGTTGTAAGCTGCTGCATGTTACTGTTTCTGTTCCTGGATGCACATGAGCTCCATTCAAGTGCTTTTCTACGAGTTTCCTCCTCCATTCAGACTTACAAACCAGCTCGAGAGTGCTTCCACATTCTGCAGCTTAATGAATCACACACTGCCTCCCATATCTTTTCTTTTTTCTCAGCTTGCAACGTAGGAAACCGAAGCCTCTTCCTACAGCTTATGCATGTTTGCATTCCTCTGTTCCAGCTTCTCTTCTTCATTTAAACTCCCTCCAACATTGTTCTTCTTTGTTTGGCTACTTGTGTGTGTTGCTGTCCCTCTTCGAGCCAAAACCATGCCTTTCTTCCTTTGCCACGAGTTTCCTTTCAAGCTTCCCTTCATGCAGCTCCATTCATTGTGTTGCCTCTTCTTTATTCCAGCCACTTAGGATTGCATGGTGTTTTAGACCTCATACCTTCTCCAATTCAATTTTCCATCCAAGCTTTAATTGTCCATTGAAATTCTACACACAAAAATTGAAAGGTATTCAGTGGAAATATTCAGAATTTATTTAAGATAAATTTAAGCATTAAGAATCAATAATTTACAAATTAATTCCTCATTTGTAAAAATGGAAAATTAAAATCAAATTCCACTTAATTAAATTCCTAAAGCCATAATTGGATACTAAAACACCTAAATTAGGGGATTAAAATATATAAAATATCATGCTTATCACTAATCTTATATACCTCTCATCTTTTTCAAAAGATCTAGAGTACACTAAGATATCATCAATAAAGACCACAACAAATTTATTTAGATACGGTCTGAAGATTCTATTCATGTAGTCCATGAATACCATGGGTGCATTCGTCAGCCCGAATGGCATCACAAGAAACTCATAATACCTATATCTAGTTCTGAAGGCTGTCTTTGGGATGTCTTCAGCTCTTATCCTCAGCTGGTGATATCCAGATCTAAGGTCTATCTTAGAAAAGACAGATGCCTCAGCCAACTAATCTAATAAGTCATCTATCCTAAGGAGAGGATACTTATTCTTGATGGTAACTATATTCAATTCTCTATAATCTATACACAATCTCAAGCTACCATCTTTCTTTTTCACGAACAACACTAGAGCTCTCCAAGGTGACACACTAGGACGTATGAACCCTTTTTCTAATAGCTCTTATATATACTTTTTCAACTCAACAAACTCGGTCGGAGCCATCTTGTATAGAGCTGTAGACACCAGTCTAGACTTAGGCACTATCTCTATGGGAAACTCTATCTCTCTCTCAGGAGGTAGGCCACTAAAATCAAAATCTTTAGGGAAAACCTATGAGAATTCCCTAACGATCATGATCTCCTCTATTCCTTTTTCTACTTTGACCCATATAGAGAAAAAGACTAGAAACCTTTGACACCCCTACTCTAAGTATCTCTTAGCTTAGGTAGTAGTCATAAAAGATAGTTCGGCTTCTATCTTAGGTATGGTCCTACAAGAAGGTACAGATATGGTGCGATGTTCACAATCAAAGACAGCATCATTAGCAATCATCCAATTCATACCTACAATCAAATCAATGTCATGGAATGGCATATAAATCAAGTTGATGGTAGTATGACAATGATTAAACTGGACAGTGATATTCAAACAAGTATAGGAAGTAGTAACGTGGCCTCCAGTGGGTGTGGTGATAGATAAATTAAATGGTAGAGTACTAGCAGCTAGATCCAAACATCTCACACAGTCATAAGATATAAATAAGTGATTAGCACCTAAATCAAATATAGCAATAATAGGAAAATCGTTCACTATGAGCGTACCTTGAATAAGACTGGGAGACACATTAGTCTCTTGCTGAGAAAGGGCAAACACCCTGCCTTGGGTCTGTGGCTTTGGGAAGAGGTGGTCTGAGCAGAGGTGCTGAATTTGCCTGAGAGCAGTTGCTGGCAATATGCCCCAGCTTCTCACACTTGTAGCAGATCACTGTGGATTATGGGGCGGCAGATGATTGAGTCCTCAGGGGCTATGGCCTCTTCCCTTTCTATGACCTCCTGCTCCACTGCACCTTACTCTTCTTCTTATTGGTAGATACAGAGCTGGCTCCTTCTTTGGGTTATAGCCTCTTTAGTTCTAGAGCCCTTCTCTGATCAGATACTATAGCAGCAGGTATAATGTCCCTCAGATTATTCTCGATCACTCTGCTGATCTTTACAAGGGCATTAAAATTCCTGATCCTCTATGGAGTCACTCTGTCTCTGATCAGGAGTTTCAACTCGATCTCAAACTGCGCACACCTTTAGGGTTCATCATCGTATCTCTAGAGGTAGGAAGCATACCGAGACAGCTCAATAAATTAGGCTACATACTGATCAACTATCATATTATCAGTTTATCTCAGCCCCATACACTGCATATCCTTTTGCTTCCTCACTGAGCTGGGAAAGTATTTCTCATAAAATTGCACTTGAAAGTTCTCCCCGTTGATTTTCAAATTCTTCATCTCCATCAAAGACTTCATGCTGCGCCACCATCTATTTGCTTCTTTTTGTAACATGAAGGTGGCTAATTGGGCCTTCTGTTCGGAGGTGCAATCCATAATTGAGAATATCTTCTCAGTCTCTATCACCCAGGCCTCTACCTTATCAACATCCAATTCTCCATCAAACACTGGCAGGTTGTTCTTTTGGAATTGATTTAACTATTTTTGGATGGATGGCAGAGTTTGAGCTGGTTCTTAGGGAGGTGGGGGTGGAGAATCGGAAGTGGAAAGCTGGGGTGCACCGGAGGTGGATGGCTGAGGTGTATTGGAGGTAGATGGCTGAGGTGTATTGGAGGTAGGCGGCGAAGGGGCCTCTCTCCTAGCTTCTTCTTGCCTAGTCAGGGCTCCCTGTAGCTGCATAATCATCTCATGCTGTTGCTGGATCATATAGTGTTACTGGGCTATGACATTCTCAAACTAATCAATCTGCTCCTTGATAGCCCACACTGGATCTTCAGACTCAACCTCAAGTTCTCTAGGTGGTCTGCCCCTGCCCCTGCCTCGGCCTCTTTAAGTCTCAACCATCTTTACTGAAAAGAAAAACCATAGCCTTTAGCCCACAACATAATTTAACACATATACATAGATATTCCACTCGAAAACAAGCCAAATATACCATTCAAGAATCGAATATCAAGCAAAAGTGCTTAAACCTTTGCTCTGATACCATAAAATTTAAGTTTCCAATTTAATAAAATATCTTTGGAATCACTCAAATTGGAGCTAAAACTTTCCCGAACGAACTTGTCAAAGTTCGAATCAACCGACATCGGAAAGAGTACACTGGAAGGACTTTACCGATCCTGAGGCTTCCTATGGTTTTTGGGGCCTCTGAGAATCCTGAGCAACTCAAAATTTTCATTTAAAAAACCCTCCTAGGTGTTGGAAATTGCACTTATTTATGAAAATACCACTGGTCTTTCAGCAAATTTTTTGAATCATTCTGGTCTCGGCTTCTGGGCAACTCAAGGCTCAAATCCTTATTTTCTATTATTTAAAATTTTATCCAAATTTTATTTGACCTTGAATCACTCATCTTATGATACTTTCTTTTCAAATCAGCATATTTAAGTGTTTTTACAGCGTACTGGGCCTCAATTTTAAGACTTTTGGATTTACCTCATCCTTGGCTTAGGGACTTTTGACTTAGCCTCACTCATCCAAGAGACTTTTGACTTAGTCTCACCTTTACCTTAAGACTTTTAGCATCTCCTCACTCACATCAAGGGACTTTTGGCATCACTTCACCCTTCTGAGTTATTTCCACAATCAAAGTTATTTAAGAAAACACATTAGTACCAATGTAACCTCAAGAAATCAAGTGGCGTGTTCTCTATAACATCTGATTTTCTAAAAATGCGAGAAATGAAATGCAGAATTTTTCCATAAACAAACAAAATTCATCGAATACAAAGGCAAGTCCCTCAAAAAGACTTAGTTAAGGTCCTAAAAAATTTAGGAAGCATTCTAGACTCCTAAAAATGAAAATCTCAGGCTCAGACAGAAAGAAAAATGGAGTTAGGATGGTGAAACAATTTGTGACGAAAACTGACAAAACGTAATGGCATTTTCATAAATAAGTGTAACTTTTGGAAAAACACATAGAAAGACTTTTTAAATGAGAAATTTGAGTTGTCCAAGGTTCACAGAGGTCCTAAAAAACCATGGAAAGCCTTGAGATTGGGAAAACCCCTCTGGTGTATGTTTTTTGATATCAGTGAGCCTGAACTTTGACGGATTCATTTGGTAAGGTTTTACCTCGAAATTGAGTGATTCCAAAGGCATTTTATTAAATTGGGAACCTAGATTTTATAGTGGAAAAGAAAGTTCTTAAAAAGGAACTAAAATGAAGCTGAAATAAAATTGCCACTATAGAAGGGCAAAATTAAAATTTTTGAAAAAGTGTGTTTCTAGAAGCTCCCACACACTTCTTGCTTTTTCTCCCACCTTCTTAAGCAAGACTTCCTCTACCCAAATTATAGAAAAATAGTAGCTCCTTCAGGCTCAACAAGAGAGAAAGAAAAGGAGGGAGAAAAAGGCAAGAAATGTATGAAATTTTTTTGTTTTTCATGCTTTCTCTTTAGCAAACCTCTTTTCCTCTATTTCCCTTTCTTTCCTATGATTTTATTGAAGTTTATGGATCTTTTTTGAGGGAAGAATGCAAGGAGAATGAGTTGGAGAGCTACCTTTAATTTTATGTAAGCTTCCTTTTGTCTTCTTCCCTCCCTTTTTCAGTTCTACACACACAATGTGATGAGTTCTGATTCTCTTGGCCTAAGCACCATAAACAACACATAATCTTATACTTGAAGCAAGCCAAGGCATTAATCTTACTCTTAAACACATACTCAATCCTACAAATGACATAATGGTTCCATAATTGGCCCCTTAAAGCAACCTTCACAATTCAAGTTTTAGGCTCCATTCTCTTCCCATTTCTAGGCCTCTTGACCTCATTCAAGGTCCTTGGAGCCATCACACATTCATCTGCACAAGCTAAAATCTAAGTTGCTTCACAAGGCACCATTATAGATACCATTATCCCATCTTCCAATCCATGGCTCTTAAATTTTTTCCAATGGTTCCTCCCATCTTCTAACATCATATGGAGTCTCAAATTGAGGATAAAATAATTTAAAACATTCCCTAGCCTATCTAACCTTGCTAGGCCGAGACATAGGGCAATAATAGGGTTCTAAGAGTTTTAATTTTTTTCTTGATGGGAGAGCCACTTGGGGAGGTTTCTAGGAATTTTAAGAGCTCAATGGAACACTTAAATGGTCAAGGAAATACACACACAAAATTAGATTTCATAATTCCCTTAAGGATACCACACTTTCCTATCTTAGTTCCCTTTTATTTTTCATGCAATTTCTTGCCATATTCTGGTTCTCCATGGTCTAAAACTCTAGTTCCCCTCTTGTTTTTGGATAGAACTCCTTCCCCTCTTATGGTTCTTTATGAGGCTGAAACACACACAACAAAGGAGCAAGGGGAAGAAGCAACAAGAACAAGAAATACCTTGGATTTCTAGCTCTCTTTTGATGCTTCTTCCTTGGCTTGAATCCTCTTCTCAATTTTTGAAAATTTCCCCTTGGTTCTGGTCTAAAAACTAGAAACAATCATCTCAAGAAAACCATAAAAAGAGAACTAAGAAGGAGAGGAACAAGATTAGAAGAAAGAGAAGCATGAAATTCCATGAAATTTCTCACCTTTTCCTTGGTTTCTTCTTCCCTTTCTCTCCTCCTCTTGCACACCTAAGAGAGAGCTTATTTTTCTATATTTTGGGCAAAAGGTCAAGCTATATGAGAGGAGGAAGAGTTAAGAAGCTTATGGAACATTCAAGAAACTCACTTTTTCAAAAATTCTAATTACATCATTCCACAATGGCAATTTCATTTTAGCTTCATTTTAGCTCCTTTTTAAGAACCTTCTTTTCCATTATAAAATTTAAGTTCCTAATTTAAGAAAATACCTTTGGAATTACTCAAATTAGAGCTAAAACTTTCTCAATCCATTAAAGTTTGGCCTCACTGCCATTAGAAAAAGTATACCAGAGGGGCTTTACCCGTCTCGAGGCTTCCTATGATTTTCAGGGCCCCTGAGAACCCTGGGTAACTCAAATTTTTCATTTAAAAAGTCCTCCTGTGTGTTTTTCTAAAAGTTGTACTTATTTATGAAAATGCCATTACCTTTTGTCAATTTTCATCATAATTCGTTTCACCGTCCTATCTCCATTTTTCTTTCCATCTGAGCCTGAAATTATCATTTTTAGGAGCTTAGGACTCTACTCAAATTTTTCTTGGACATTTTGTCATTCATTCCAATAGATTTGCTTTTATATGGCTCATTTTGTCGTTTTACAGGAATTACATTCGTTACACCTATGGCAGTTAGTTAACCCCATTTAAGGTGGCAAAAATTGTAGCTAGTTTCTAACAACTGTGTTTTTCTAAACTATCTTTGACTATCATTGTAACACCATAGATTCTAGTCCATCTCATACATTTGAATGGCATAATATCATGAACTATATAGGATTTCCATGGGAAAAGCAAGAAAAAGTGGGATTATTTTCACATTGCACTATATCTAAAAATTCATTTCGGTGTCACATGGATCGTGTGAGCTCATGTTATGCATCCTCATATTAAATTGAATCATTACAACTCATTTACATCCTAAAAACATGCCTATAACCCATGGAAACCGAAATGGAGCATGAAAATAATTGAGTATATTTTCGGCCAGATTTGGCCTCTTTTCAAGTTAAATTTTAGAAAATCATAACTAATTCTTAAAAAATTGAAATCATGCAATCTTGGTTATTATGGGAAGATATGGATGTCTACTTCACACTAAAAATACATCCAGAACATAAAATTCATCACAAAGGGCTTTTGACATCCAAAAAGACTCAGAGATCACTACTGCCTGGGCTACTATTTCAGATTATTGATACAAATTTCTAAAATTCATAAATAATTCTATAAAAATTAAAATCACACAAATTCAGTCATTATGGAAAGCTAAAAATGTTAAATTTATTTTAAAAATAATTCCAAAATGGAAAAAATATGTTTAGCCATTGGAATTCTATAGAATAATGACTGGACTCCTAGGGCACCACTACTACTGACAACAAACTTCACAAATACATAACTCTTTGCTCAAACCTCCAAATGAGGTGATCTTGGTGGGCAAAGAAAGCTTATGACCTCTAGTTTATGTTTGTAAAATTTCACAAGCATTGGACACCATTTGGCTCTCAGATAACACAAAATACAAAACTACCAGTATAAACAGTGCATATACCAGAATCCATAAAAAATCCCAAATTTGAAAATTCATCAAATATTCTTTAGACCTCCAAAAATTATGATCTTTAGCTTCTTAGAAATCTCTCAATAATACCTAATTTCATGCCAAATCTCAGATCAATACTAGCTCAGATCAATACTAGCTCATTTGGATAAAAAGTGATATAGGGTTCTACTATGGTCAAATTTGGCTCCATATGAGGTACCAAATTTGCCAAATGACTTTCCCTTAGTTGTGGTACCTTTTGGGCAAGTCTAAAAGTACGTTTGAGACTTGTGTGAGCTACCCAAATGGTCTCAAACCTTATGCATCTCATTTTGGCCTTTAAACCCATACTTATGTACATTTCCATAAACTCATTCATGAAGTTATCTTTACCATACACGCTCAATTCACATTCCATTATTCACATAACACATATTCTCATTTCTACATCATAGACTAGCATAATTACATGTGTCTCAAGGGTCATATGCCATTTACAATATTCATATACATCATTGAACATCATTATGGTTCCATAAAGTAAAAACTAAACATATGAATGTCAATCTCCTTCCTTTAGTGTTGTTGGCTCCCATTGGCATATCCATTTGGTTCACCTAGCATGTGAGATCATTGGAGAGGAGGGAGTAAGATTCAAAGAATCCCAATAGCTCATCTCCCATTCAATCATATATAATATGTGCAAAGCAAGCTTTACAAATGTATGCATGGAAAAGATAGAAGTTATGGACATTTTAAAAGCAAACTTGCATATGAACAAATCATACAAGACATTCAAGAGCTCACCGAGTGTTTGGATTGGCCTCACACTTCTTCTTATGAATTTTAGACTTGCCTCACCTATTCCTTAAGAGCTTTGGACTCAACCATACTCTTGGGAGCCCACTTTGCTTTTGGGAGACTTTTTACTTTGTCTCAACCAAGTTCAAGGGTTCTTGGCTCATCCTCACCAAAGGGAAGAGTTCTTGGCTGCTCAACACTTAAGCAAACTCATACAACCATCATGAAACCATTTAAGAACATAACATGACATCAAGGATCATGGCATATAAAGGCATGCTAGCATACTTTTTATAACTTGAAAATGCACATACACACATTCTAAAATAAGCTAAATACACATCCATGCATGAGAGAAGGTGGAGAGAGCTACCTTGTGTACACTCACACACTTTTTCCTTAAAATTCCAGCCTTCTCTTTTGGCCACACACCCAAAATTGGTGGAGATGGTTTCTCTTGGGTTAGATACAATTTATGAGAGCCAATTAGGTTTATGAGACATATTCTAAGGCTAGATAACTTAGTGAAACACTAGATTGCTCTATAGGTTCCATTATGGTCCATAATGGCACCTAATGACGTAACATCCCTCAAATGATTTCTAGGCCTCATTCTTTACTCTCAAATATGATTCTTGACTCCTTTTAAGCCTCTTGGAGTTATTACATCATTAAAACAAATGGCCTAACATTATGTTGCTTCTTTAGGTTCTAATATGGAACCTAAAGCATCAACTCATTCTCTAAGCTTCCTAAATTTTTCCCAAGGTTTTCCCTCACATTCATTCATCATATATGACTTAAAAATGGGCTTGAAAAAATTTAAAACTCTCCCTAACTATGCTATCCCTACTTGACCGAAACCTAAAGCATAAATGGGATTTCATGGCTTTTGGATTTTTCCTTGATCGGGGAACCATTTAGGGAGGTTGTTAATAGTTGTAGGAGGTCAAGGAAATACTTAAATAGCCAAGGGAACTTATAGATTAAATTAGTTTTTACAATCCCCTTAAGTGCTCTACACTTTTCTAACTTCTAGGTTCATGACTTTCCATGGGGTTTTGTTCATTTTCATGGAGGAAGAGGCATATGGAGGACCTCTTAGGGATCTTAGACACACATTTAAACATTCATTTAAGCCTAAGAACATTCATGTTAAATCAAATTTGAAAGGGAGCATTTGGATCTCTAATGGTTTTATCTTGTTTCCTAATGCTCCTTTCTTGATTCTATTGGTTCCTTCTTAATCCTTGCCATCTAAAACCTCTAATCCCTCCATGAATTGGACAAAAAACAGCCCTTAAGAATTAGGCTCATGGTGGCCAAATTCGTGCAAGAGGAAGGGGGAGGAAGAAACTACCAAAGAATGAAAGTTTTACCTTGTTTTCTTGCTTCTTTTGGCTTGTTCTTCACTTTGGTTAGACACTCCTCCACAAACACGAAAATTTCTCCCTGTTCTGGCCCAAAAACAGCACCAAAAACTTAAAGAAAACCATGGAAAGGAAAAGGGAAAGAAGGAGAAGAAGGTTAGTGAAAGGAGAGGCTTGAAAAGCTAAAAATTCCTTACCAAAATCTTGGCTTTTTCTTCTTCTTTTCCCTTGCTATTGGTGTGCCTAAGAGGGTTGGAACATTTCTCTGAAAATGGACAAAAGAGAGTCAGTTAAAGGGAGGAGAGTGGGGACGTGTCTTTAAAGAGGAGTGTGGAAGCTTCACTTTTCCCATTTAATTCCACTTTTGCCCTTTTGTAATAGTATTTCTGCTTCTCCTTCGTTTTAGCTCCTTTTTTAGAACTGTCTTTTTTATTATAAAATTAAGGTTCCCAATTTAGTAAAATGCCTTTGGAATCACTTAAATTGGAGCTAAAACCTTTCCGAACGAATCGGTCAAAGTTCAGGTCAACCGACATTGGAAAAATTACACCGGAGGGTCTTTACCGGTCCCGGGGCTTCCAATGGTTTTTAGGGCCTCTGAGAACCTTGGAGAACTCAAAATTTTCATTTAAAAAGCCCTTTCTGTATGTTTTCCAAAAAGTCCACTTATTTATGAAAATGCCACTGGTCTTTTGGCAAATTTTTTGAATCACCTCGACCCCAGTTTTTGGGCAACTCAAGGCTTAAATTCTCATTTTTTATTATTTAAAATTTTATCTAAATTTTATTTGGCCTTAAATTACTCATCTCAGGGGACTTGCTTTGAAAACTGACTCATTGCAGTATTTTACGAAAAGTGAGACATTACAATCACTCCCTTAGTTTAAAAGCCTAAACAATTTATCTTCTTTTAAATTCATACATAAGAAAGGTATCTCTTGATTTGGACCTTCAATTAGTATAAATAATTCAAAGTTTTAACAAATTATTAAGAGGATTTTTCTTTGAACCATAATTTTTATGTTAAAATCATAAGTATTACACACATAGCTCTAAATGCCTTTAACAAGACTCAAAAAAATCTAGCACATATTTGGTCATGTGCTACCCTCTAGATTTCATAAAAATTTCCAAAAATTTAATTTCAATTTACGTGAAAAATGACTCCATTCTTTGTTTCTCATATAAGTGAAGGTTTCTTAAAACATTATAGGTTTACCTTAACTTCATTAAGAGTATAATAACACCCACCCTCTAAACCTTTAGTACACCATGTTTGAATTAATTAATAATTTCTTAGTGTTTCCCAACCTTTAAACCTTTGGTACACTATGTTTAAATTAATTAATAATTTCCTAGTGTTTCCTAACCACTTATCAATAATTTCTTGTTATCACATTGAATTTTTTGATTAGATTTGGTCTAAGAAGAGGATGGGTTTCTAATATTGGTGACTCTATGGTATGGGTTTCAATCCCATTCATTCCAAAATTCTCTCAATTTATTTTATGAGTCACTTGTGAAGCACATCTACCAAGTTATTTCTTGGTCTTAGATGTTAAATTGTTATTATTCTATCACACATAAATAGCATGTATTTTAAGCTATAGATATTTATGGAAATCCATAATACACTAGACATATTACTATTCAAACACAGTATAGGGAAATGATTGGCTTCAGTTGTTGCCATAAGTCTTTCCTTACTATTCCATCATTTTTCTCTTAATCCATTGTTTTTACATATTACTAACTCATATTCCAAGATGGAATGAGTTATACATGTCTTGTAGTTTGTAATTTATGAAATGGATTTAATTTAGTGCAACTTAAAATGCACACTCCAAGAGTCTAACGACTTCAATGATATATGTGTGAATCACCATAAGAAGTATTTCATCTCTTTAAGGCTGAGTTATTAAAATTGGTGACTTTTTAATATAACTTAGAGGATGAACCCCCATTATCATTTATTTGTTTATTTTTTATGTCAAGCCCAAGTAATATTCATCTCATAACTTTTCTTGTTCTATTTGTGATAATAAATATTTCCTAGTTTACTCATACAAATCCATTTGTCTTATAAGCTAAGCATAGAAAATTAGTGATTACATCTTACCATTTCTTATACTTTATTAACCACCACGGGACAACTTAAAGAAAGATAGTTCATCTTGTTTACCATTTACATAGTTTTTCACCACTAGATATAATTATGATTATAACTACCTTATAGTTGTAAAATCTACCAAAAAAAAACAATGCTTAATTGTAAGTACATAATTTCAACATATCATTTTACTATCTTATCTCTATGCATATATATCGTTAGAATTTCATGAGACAATCATCATCCATGCTAATTTAGAATTATACAAGATGTCATCTTCTAAGCTAATTAAAATTAGAACTTTTCATGGTCATTATTAATTATTCTAATTAATATTAGAACTCCACATAACAATCATCAATCTAAAAAACACATATATACCATCATTTAAGTTTATATAAACATATCTAATTTTCTACAACTAAATTAGATAAACTAACACTTAAATATGGATATATGATTAATAATATTTAAAATAAAAAAGAATATAGAATATGAACTTATACATAGAAAACTTTTTGGACAATTGACTATCTTTGTATCATCTTCTCCAAAATTATTCGTCAAAGACTTCTCTCCATCTTTGATATTCAATTAATGCTTCCACAAGGTAGCCTTAAAAATTTCTTAAATTGAAACATTCATAACATAATTGTAATCATAATTATAATTATTTATGTATAAGCACATTCCAAGAAAATCATAATCTTATATCTTTACTTCATCAAATATTATATAATATTCAAAATTGAATAACACTTTTATCCTCCAAACCAATGGATGGCCACAAAGACATGTCATTATCATGTAATATTGCAACAACATTACCTTTATTCCTTTTTCCAACAAAGCAATTTTGTGCCATTTAAACAAAAACTTGAATTGGGAATAGCAACTCCCTTTATGGCATGTAAAATTTGAATTGGTAGCTACCATGGCATCAATAAGAATTAGTATCAAGAGTTTAGTAGGTTACCTTGTATGGTACAACTAATATGAAAAATCATTACTCAAAATCTAAGTATACTTTCTTCTACATCTTCATTAAATTGCAAGAAAGGATTTGGCCATATGATTTTATAGGATATTTTCATAATAGCAATTCATCCTTCTTCTCTCATGTACACCTTATGTGACTCCATAAATATTGATAAAAGATTGTTAGGAAATATAAGGCTATAATAGAGTCATAAAACATAAGACTTACTAAGAAATTAGGCAAGGATGGAATGAGATAATCACAACAGAAGGCTTTGAAATGTATGATAAACACATTATCTTTAAAGCAACATTTATCTCCACTAGTTGTTGTAGGGTTTAGGTAAATTTGTTTATAGATTTCATTTAAAGCACTTTAGAGAATTTCATTTATCAATGATGGAATTCTCCTTTTCAAGAGTACTTGTAAAGGTTTTCAGAAAGTATGAAATGTAGGCGTAATTTTCATATATTTGTATGTTTAAAATGAAATTATTTATAATATTGAATTTGAACTAACATTCCTTTTCACCAAATGACACTACACAAAATTACTTTTAGTGGTGACTTTTTTCATCAATAAATATCTTATAATGGCGACATTGGGTCATCACTATGTCCTAACTAATACTAGTGTAACAAAAGATCTTTAATAGTGACGTAGATGTTGCCACTAAAAAGAATTATTAGTGGTGATAGAGGTTTCTATTAAAAGATTTTTAGCAGCGGCGAAAATGACCACTAAATGGCAATTAGTGTCGAGAAAAGGCACAGCTAAAAAATATTGTCGCCATTGAAAAAAAGTAATTGCTATATTTTTCGATGACAACAATGGTTTGTCACCACAAAAAAGTCATTATTAATGGTGAAAATATTGTCACAAATAAAATGTTTTTTGTGGCAACTAGTTCATGTCATCACTAAAAAGTTCATATTTGGTGGTGGCATATGTCACCACTAAAGTTGTATAATTTTTTGTGACAATCAATGGTCATCATTAATTAGTATAATTAGTGGCAACAGTAGTCACTGCTAAAAGTTGAACCTCTAGTGGTGGCTGCATGTATCTCCATTAAAAGTTAATTTTTAGTGATGACATTAGTTGCTACTAAATGCAACTAAAATCCTTTAATGATGATAGATGTTGCTGCTAAAGGTGTCTAAATTTTTTTTTGATATCTTACATGTAATTAAGCAATATTTACCTAAAAAATAACATACAATTCAAATAATACTACAAATAACTTCAAAAGAAAAGAAGAATAAATAATATTACAATAACCAAATTGAATCACATCAAAATGAAAGAAAAATGTTATTAAAATTAACTTCATATTTATAGGTTGTACATATACATAATTAGCAATTCGAAAACTAAAGCCATAAACTTTATATTCATTATTAATAATTGTTCAATTGCTTAAAGATGCAACTAGTGAGGTTCCACGTACTCAATATGCTTTTTCATCCTATGAAGCTTACTCAACCTTCCCAAAAAAAAAAAAACATGTTATTGAATTTAGTTCCAATAATCAACTTGGACTAAGATAAAAATATTACTAATTCAAATACCAAACAACATTTGAGTTTAAGTTTAAACTTGAAACCAATCTTAAATTGAGGTTCAAACTAGTAAGAAATAGGAAGTGCTTTACAAATGTACTGCCATTCATCTAAGTTCATTAAGCAGGTCCATCTAAAGCACCACTGCTTGAGGGTAGATGTCCTTGTTAGAAAGAAAAGCAACTCTAAGTATTTTTCATTGTTGAAAAAAGGAAGGGAAATATGTTATATACCTATTATTGCAATGTGGACAACAAAGCAGCAACTTATGCATAAACTTCATCCTACACTTGTTAGGCCATTTGGGCTCACTCTTGTTGCAGCTTTCGTTCAAATTCTTCTTGCATTTTTTATTCTATTTCTTTGCACTCTTGTGCTATATGAGCACGATCCTCCTTCCATTTTAATCTTGTTTCTTTCTAAAATTGCTTTATTGTGGATGACACTTTATAGTCCACATCTATTTGGTCAACGAGCCTCTTTTTTTAGGGTTTCCTTCCATACCACTTGCCATGAACAAACCTTGACCACGTACTCGTTACATAGATAAAATCTCATCTCTAGTCATACAAGATTTGACTTTTAATAGTTATTGCCAAAGAACAAGCTCATCTAAGCAACCCTGTAATTTAGGCAATAAATTAAAACCATAGACAATAAACTATAGTTGAATAAAGTTTAAAAATTGAGGGATGTCTAAAAGTTATGTGAATCTCTTATGATTCGAGGTTGCCCCACCTTATCTCCCTATCTTATGTTGGATCAGTGTGCTGTGCCTCCCATGCAACATTAGGTTCTGCTAGTTCTTCAGTAATGGGGTCCCACTAAAATATTTTATGGATAACATTATTTCATCTTGTAATCATAGAGAAAACAAAATGGATATATAGATATGCAATTGTAAATAAAAAAAGAAGACATCATCCTCACTAAGCTATGCTCTACCTTTGCAACATGTATGCTTAGTCATTTACTTTCCTCTATTTAGTTTATTTATGTCACTCATTACCTATGATAAGGCAAAAACTTTGTTGTCCTTTAACAATAGTTATAACAAGAGTGCACTATCTTGAGCACTTTAGTAGCCCCGTGTTAGAGCAACACTCTCAGTTGATAAGGTGCACATCAGCCAATCGAATGATAAGTCCCTAAATTATCAAAATTTTTTAATATTTTATGGGACTTATCATATGAATATTAACTTTATTTTATATTTTTAATATATAAAATAAATAAATTTTAGTTAAGCTAATGTTTAGTAAGTTTTAGTTTTATTTCTTTAATTTTGAGTTAATTTTTTAATTACTTAAGTATAAATAGTATTTTGTGTTTTTATCTAGATTTTTAGGTTGTTAAATTGCTTATCTTTTGTTACTAGATTATAAATATTAATTAAATGAACTTTATGTTTTTGTAGGGTTACAATTATAAAGAAACAAGTTTAAAAGTTTTAGAATGAAAAGCAATAAGCATTAAAAGGATTTGTTAGAAAAGGGTTAAAAAGAAAAACAAAAAAAAAAAGAAGAAAAGACAAGAGAGCAAAAGATGGCCCTCAAAATCACTACTAAAGAAAATGCTGCACTGCGGTGACAAATTTAAGCACCATGGCGCATTGAGAAAAAGAAGTAAAATGAGCCGCAACGCAATAAAATTTTGTGCCACGGCACATTTCACCACTGCCATTAAAAATTCATTTACGTTGCAGCACAGTTCAAAAAAAATACAAAATGCACCATTTTTCAGCCCTATTTTTTAAAGTTTTAAAGAGTTTTTAGCACTTCTTTGAGAGAGGGCGCCATTCTAAAGGTTTTAGGGAAGAGAAAGAAGGGTTTGAAGTTTCAAATTCCATGGAAGAAGCTTGGATTTCAGAAAGATTCAACGATTAAATAAGTTTTTCTCTTCTTTCTTTGCTTTTCCTTGTATTTCTTTGCCCATTTAGTTTATGCTTTGTTCCTAATATTGCTATTTCTTGTAGTTATGAGCTAACTTTGTTAATTTGGGATTATGATAAACTCTAGCTTATAATATATTGTAATTACTCTCTTTATTTGTAATTAATGGTATAATTTAATTACTCATTCCATGTGCTTCATGCTTCTAAGTGTGTGGAAACCATTAGATGATTTGGGTAATCTAAATAAACCTAGAAAATAAATTTTAGGACTTGACTATGATTGTGTAGTGTGGGTTCATGAAATTTGTAATGTTGAGTGGATTGATTCACTTGTAGGATAAGAATATTCTACCAGCCTCACATAGTCATATTAGGATCTATTCTTGATTAAACCTCTAAATTAATTACATAAGGAATTATGAATTAGTTAAGAGAATGCTTATATGTAATTCGAAAGATGATTATAGGTAAATTAGAGTCTTAGGCTATTAATGACATTAAGAGTAAGATGAGGAGAGGTAATTAGTTCATATGAAATGTTAAGGGAACTCAAAATCCCAAATCATTTTGCTTTCCAATTTCATCTAAAATGGTATCTCTCATTTATTTTTATTTTTTTTATTTTATGTCTTTAATTTAGTTTAATTTTATATCACTTTTTATTGTTAGCTTGATTTAGATTAAGGTACACAATTTTAGTACTTAGCAATTATCTTAGTGATAAATCTTCATGGGAACGATACTCTATTCATTACTTTATTACTGTTGCGATATGTATATTTGCGTGTATGCTTCAAGTAAGCAACAAGTTTTTGGCACTGTTGCCAGGGATTTGTTCACTAAGTCTTTACTAATATTAATACCAAGCTCACTTAATCTGAACTCAAGCTTTATTTATTATGTTTTTGTTGTTTTTGTTTTAAGTCTTTTAGTTTATGTTTTGATTTTTTGTGTTGGAGTTGTTGATATTTGTATTTATTTTATATTTATTATCTTTGTTTGTAATTATGGATTACCTTTGCATAATAAATAGGGCAACTAGTGAGTATAAATTTGATATCATGACTAAATTGACAGCTCAAATGGCAGAACTTGATAGGAGGTTTGATAACTTTGATTTGAACACTAGTTATATTGCTCATATTAGTGATTCTCAATGCTTGTTCATGATTTGTGATAATTGTAAAGGTCACTATGGAGAACTATAATACCACAAATTCTAGCTCATTTTATAACATTCATAAGCTTTACATCATCATTTCCATGAGAGCACATGAAAAAGAGACTAAAAATAATGGGCTTATTTGCCTTGCATCATACTTAAAAATTTCAATCGGTGTCACATGGATCGTGTGGGTTCATGCTATGCATCCTCACATTTAGATACATCATTAAAACTCATTTGCATCACAAAATCATGCCCACAACTCATGAAAACCGAAATGAAGCATGAAATGGGCTTGTTTAATTTCGACCAGATTTACTCCATTTTATGACCAAACTTTGAAAAATCATAACTAAATCTAAAAAAATTAAAAACATGAAATCTTAGTCATTTTGGGAAGTTATGGATGTCTACTTCATACTAAAAATATGCCTAGACTATAACATTCATCACAGGGGACTTTGACATCCAAAATGGTCTAGAGGTCAGAATGCATTCTGGAACTGATATAGAATTCTATAGAAAATTTTGAAAATTTCCAATTAATTTCACAAAAATCCAATCCATGCAAATGATACCAATATAGAAATATGTGGATGTTAAATAGAGAGGAAAAATATCTCTAGATTAGTTCATCAAGCCCAAACCTCAAAATTCAATGGAACAGTACTTCTAGTTAGGCAAAATTACTGATACTAGATAGAAATTTTAAAAATTCATATCTCCCTCTTTAGACCTCCAAATGAGGTGCTTTTATTGGAATAAGTCACTATGATTGTCTAGTTTCTCTGTATAAGATTTCATGGTAATTGGACATCATTTGAGCCTAGTGTGACAAAATGTAATTTCGGACCAAATGAATAGTACAACAAATCAGAAACTATAAAAATTGCCAACTTTGAAAAATCATCAAATATTCTGTAGCCCTCCAAAAATTATGATCTTTAGCTTTCCAAAAATCTCTTAATGAGATCTAATTGCATGCCAAATCTTAGATCAAGACTAACTCATTTGGCTAAAAGGTGATATAGGGTTCCATTATGGTCAAATTTGGCTCTATATGAGGTACCAAATTTGTCGAATGGTTTTCCCTTAGTTGTGGCACCTTTTGGGCAAGTCTAAAAACATATTTAAGACTTGTGTAAGCTACCTAAATCATCCCAAACCTCATGTATCTCATTTTGGCCATTCAACCCATATTTATGCACATTTCCATTAAACTTCCAAATTGCATACTTAGGTATTACATACTTAAAATAGGTTCTAGAGGTCATACATCATATCTATACTTTTAAACATCACATAATAGCATATTTGCACATGTCTCAAGGGTCATAGACCATTTATAACATCATATACATTGTGAAGCATCATTATGGATTCAAAAAGAATAAAACTAGGCATATGCTTGTCAATTTCCTTTTCTCATTGTTGTTGGCTCCCTTCACCATAGCTACTTGGTCTACCTAGCATGTCAGAGCATTAGAGAGGAGGGGATGAGATTCAAAAAATCCCAATAGCTCATCTCCCATTCAATCATACATAATATGTGCAATGCAATCTTTACAAATGCATGCATGAAGAAAATGGAAGTCATGGACATTTTAAAAGCAAACTTGGCATATGAACAAATCATACAAGACATTCAAGAGGTCACAAAGTATTTGGATTGGCCTCACACTTCTCTTCATGGATTTTGGACTTGCCTCACCCATTCTTTAAGAGCTTTGAACTCAACCATACTCTTGGGAGCCCACTTTGCTTTTGGGAGACTTTTTACTTTGTTTCAACCAAGCTCAAGGGTTCTTAGCTCATCCTCACCAAAGGCAAGAGTTCTTGGCCTTTCAACACTCAAGCAAACTCATACAAACATCATGTATTCATTTGAAAACATAATATGGCATCAAGAATCATGGCATATAAAGGCATGCTAGCATACTTTTCATAGCTTGAAAATACACATACACATATTTTAAAACAAGCTAAACACACATCCATGCATGAGAGAAGGTGTAGAGAGCTACCTTGCACACAATTACACACTTTTCCTTTTGGATTCAAGCCTCCTCTTTTGGCCACACACTCACAAATTGGTAGAGATAGTTCCTCTTGGCCTAGATACAATTTTTGGGAGCCAATTAAGTTTATGAAACATTCTCTAAAGTTATACAACTTGCTTAAGTACTATATTGCTCTATAACTCCTGTTATGGTCCATAAATGCACCTAATGAAGCAACACCCCTCAAATAATTTCTCCTCATTCTTTTCTTTCAAATATGATTCTTGATTCCTTTTAAGCCTCTTGGAGTTATCACACTATTAAAACAAAGGGCCTAGCATCATGTTGCTTCTTTAGGTCATAATATGGAACTTAAGACACCAAATCACTTTCTATGAGTTCTAAATTTTTTCCAAGGCCTCCCCTCATTTTCATTCATCAAATATGACTAAAAAATTACCTTAAAAAAAATTTAAAACTCTCCTCCACTACAAGAACCCTCTTTGGCCGAGACTATGGGCTTCCTTGGCCTTCTTGGAGTTCTTTTGGTTTTCTTGAAGGAGGAAGTTTGTGTGGAGCATCTTAGGTGTCTTAAGAACTCATTTAAACTCTTAATTAAGCCTAGGAATCATCATACAAAATCAAAATTTGGAAGGTGCACATAAAACCCTAAAATTTGCATCTTGATTTCTAATGGTTATTTTGTTATTTTCTTTGCATATTCTTAATCTCCATACCCTTTTTCCCTAGATTCATGCTTGGTTTTGCCTAAAAATCATCTTCCCTTAGGGTTTTCTCAAGTGGGGCACAATAAAGGAGGAGGAAACCAAAGATGACAACTATAGGAAGAGAAATTACCTTGTTTTCTTACTTTTTTTCACTTGAATCTTGTGTTCTTTGAGCTCCTTTCTTCAAATATGAAATTTTCCCTTAATATCTCCCTTAAAATAGATTTATAAAACTTCATTATAATCATAGGAAAGAAAGGGGAATGGAGAGGGAGAGCTTTGGAAAGGAGAAACATGAAAAACCATGAAATTCCTTACCTTTTCCTTGCTTTTTCTCCTCCTTTCTTCTCCTCCATGGTGTGCGTAAGAGAGCTAGTGTTTTCTCTAGTTTTTGGATAGAATGGGTCGTGTAAATGGAGGGGAAAAGAAATAAGAAACTTAAAGTGTGTTAAAAAAGCTTTCACTTTTTCAAAATTTCAATTTTGCCCTTCGTACCTTGCATTTTTGTTTCTCCTTCGTTTTAACTCCTTTTTGAGAACCATCTTTTCCATTATAAAATTTAGATTCCCAACTAAGAAAAATGCCTTTGGAATCACTCAAATTAGAGATAAAATCTTACCAAATATACCAGTTAAACTTTGGGTCAACTGACGTTAGAAAACGTCCACCCGAAGGGATTTTGTAACGAACATAATTTTCATAAAATAACGAAATGAGCCGTATAAAAGTAAGTCCTCTGAAATGACCTAGATAATGTCCCAAAAAATTTGGGTTGAGTCTTAGACTCCTAAAAATGATAATTCTAGGCTTAGACAGAAAGAAAAATAGAGTTAGGATGGAGAAATAATTTGTGACAGAAATTGACGAAAGGTAATGACATTTTCGTAAATAAGTGCAAATTTTGGAAAACCACATAGAAGGGCTTTTTAAATGAAAATTTTGAGTTGCCCAAGGTTCTCAAAAGCCCCAAAAACTATTGGAAGCCCCGGGACTGGTAAAGCCCCTCCGGTGTATATTTTCAATGTCAGTTGACCTAAACTTTGATCGATTTATTCCAAAAGTTTAGCTCCAAATTGAGTAATTCCAAAGGAATTTTATCAAATTGGGAACCTAAATTTTATGATAGAAAATATGGTTCTCAAAAAGGAGTTAAAACGAAGCCGAAACAAAATTGCCATTACGGAAGGGCAAAATTGGAAATAAGAGCTTCTAGAATGTCCTAAATACTTCCACACTTTTCTTCCATCTTCTCCCTTTTATTGAGCACGACTTCTTCTGCCCAATTTATAGAAAAAATAACAGCAAAGGGGAAGAAAAGGAGGAGAAAAATCAAGGAAAAGGTAAGGAAACTTGTAGATTTTCATGCTCCATCTTCATCCAATCTTATTCCTCTCCTTTCCTCCTCTCTTTCTATGGTTCAGTTGAACTTTTTGGTTCTGTTTTAGGTCCAGAACCAAGGGGAGAATTTTGAATTTGCCAAGGAGAAGAGAATCAAGGAGAAAGACACTTGAATCCTAAGTAATCTTTGCTTTTTGTTGCATCTTCTCTTCCCCCACCTTTTGTATGTATTTCGACCAAGAATAAAACCAAAGGAGGGGAAGATGTTCTGTCCAAATACAAGGAAGGAACAAGGGTTTTAGTCCATGGAGAGATGGAATATGGCAAGAAATTCTAAGAAAAACCAATAGAAAACAAGTTAGAAAAGTGTAGTGTTTTCTATAGTTTTGCAAAATCTGATTTTATGTAAATGTTTCCTTGGCTATTTGAATGTTTCCTTGAGCTCCTAAGACCTTTAGAAAGCCTCCCAAGTGGCTCTCCCATAAAGGAAAAATCACAAAGTCCATGAACCTCCATTATGGTGCATATTTCGGCTAAGCTAGGTTCATTAGGCTAGGGGATGTTTTAGTTTGTTCTTGCCTTGGTTTGGGACTTTATATGATGTTAGAAGATGGGAGAAACCACTGGAAAAAATTTAGGAGCCATAGGTTGGGAGATGGGACAATAGTGTCCATAATGGTGCCTTATGAAGCAACTTAGTTTTCCAATGGTGCAATTGAATACGTGATGGCTCCAAGGACCTTAAATGAGTCCAAGAAGTCTAGAAATAACAAGAGAATGGAGCCTAGAACTTGGATGATATGAGTTGCTTTAATGGACCATTTATGGAACCAATATGCCCATTATGGAACCAAATGTGTGTTTAAGAGTGAACCTAGTGTCTTGGGTTGCTTCAAGTGTGTAATTGTGTAATGTTTGTGATGCTTAGGTCAAGAGAACTCTACTCTACTTAAGTGCTCCTGTGAGACCAAGAAAGGAAAGGAAGTGGCAAAGTAAGCTTACGTAAATTGAAAAGTAGCTCTCCACCTCATTCTCTTACATTCTTGTGTGCATATGTATATATTGTGTGCTTGTATATGCTCTTGTGATTTGAGAACATGCCACTTGATGTCTTGAAATTACATTAGTACCAATGTGTCTTCTTGAATGACTATAGTTGTGAAAAGAGCTCATAAGGGTGAAGTGATGCCAAAAGTCCCTTGATGAAGGTGAGGAGATGCCAAAAGTCTTATAGCATGGGTGAGACAAGGCCAAAAGTCCCTTGAATGGGTGAGGCTAGGTTAAAAGTTCCTAGGCCAAGAGTGAGGCAAATCCAAAAGTCCTAGAAATGGGGTGAGGCTAAACCAAAAGTCCCTAGAGCATGAAAATGGTCTTGATATGTTGATGTGGCATGAAATGAGATTTATTGCACACTTTATGCTTGCATATTCATATATTTGATGTGTGTATGCCTTGAATGTAGTGTGAATGGGTATGTGAGCTATTGAGATTCTTTAAATCTCACCCCTTTTCCTTCTCATGCTTAAAATGTCTAAGTGGTGCCTAAGGCCAAGGAAATGCAAGCTAAGAGCACTAAATGGCTATACCTTGTTTAATTTGTAGTGTAAATTGTAATGGAGTGTCAAGAAGTATTGTACATGTTATTTTTGGTTGTGTAACACCTTGAGCATATGTAATATGATGTATAGACGATATGTATAATGTATGTGGTATTAAATCAATGAAAATATATAATTGGACCCTTGAATGACATGTGTATTTAGTGTATAAACGGATGTTAAGAGACCAAAATAAGATTCATGGGATTTGAGACCATTTGGGCAGTCTCTACAAGTCATATTTGTGCTTTAAAACTTGCCCAAGAGATGTCAAACAATTAAGAAAGCCATTTGGACAAATTGGTTACCCATATGGAGAAAAAATTTACCATTTTAGGAGGCTACACCACTTTTTATCCAAATGAGCTCTTCTTGGTCTGAATTGGCAGGCATCTAGAGCTTATTGAGAGCTTTTTGGGAAGCTAAATTTAGTAATTTTTGGAGGTCTTTGGAATATTTGGTGAATTGTTGAAGTTGAGAATCTTTCTGGTTTTGGTCCTTGGTACTATAGCACTGGTTCGAAATTAAATTCTATCACTCATGAGGCAAATGATGTCTAATTGCCATAAAAATTTATACAAAGAAGTTAAAATTTCTCAATGACTTGTACCAACTAGAAACACCTCATTTAGAGGTCTAGAGAGGGAGATATGAATTTTTGAACATTTTATCCAGTATCAGGACCCTTACCCGACCTAAGTTACTATTTTATTGAATTTTGAGATTTAGGCTACATGAGCTAGTCTAAAAATATTTTTTCCCTTTAGCTAACATCCACAGCTTTCTAAATTGGTGTCATTGGCATGGATTGGATTTTTGTGGAATTAATTAGACATTTTCAAAATTTTCTACCAAATTTTGTGATAGCTCCAGAATTCAGTCAAACCTTTAGACCATTTTGGATGTCAAACGCCCTCTATGATGAATGTTATGATCTAGGCATATTTTTAGTGTGAAGTAGACATCCATAAATTTTCAGAATAATCAAGATTGCATGATTTTAATTTTTTTTAGAATTAGTTATGATTTTCCAAAGTTTGACCAGAAAAGAGGTAATTTCTGGCCAAAGCTAGACTTGCTTATTTTGAGTTTTATTTTGGTTTCCATGATTTGTGGGTATGATTTTGAGCTACAAAGGAGTTGCATTGATGTAATTAAATATGGGAAAGTATGATATGTGCTCATACGACCCATGTGATATCGAATAGAATTTTCTTATATAGCGCAACACAAATTTAATCCATTGTTTATATCCCATTTTCTTACAACTCCCAAGCAATGCATGTTATGGAGCATGTCAATTGCATGAGAAAAGCTAAAAAGATATAGTATTACATTTATTGGTATTTGAACAAAGGTTCAGAAACTTTGCTCAGTATTTGGCCCTTGAATGATGTAATTGATTTGCTTTTTGGTGGAATATTGATGTATATGTGTTTCAATTGTATTGTGGGGCTAAGATTGTGATTATTTTTCAGTGAAAATGGTTGAGACAAGAAGAGGCAGAGGCAGACCACCAAGAGAACCAGAAGTTGAGTCTGCGGACCCCTTACTGGCTGCCACAAATCGGATTGATAGATTTGAGAATATGATAGCCCAGCAACAGTATCTTATCCAGCAGCAGCATGAGATGATCGTGTGGCTGCAGGAGTCCCTAGCTAGACAGGAGGAAACCAGAAGAGAGGTCCCTCAGCCTCTTCCTTCTACTTCTGCCACCCTACAGCCTTCCACCTCAGGTGTTCCACCCCCGCCTCCCTAAGAGTCTGCTCAGACTCTGCCATCAATTCAAAAATAACTGAATCAGTTCAGAAAAAACAACCCGCCTGTATTTGATAGAGAGCTAGATGCAGACAAGGCAAAGGCTTAGGTGACGGAAATAGAGAAAATCTTCATAGTGATGGATTGCACCTCAAAACAAAAAGTTCAACTAGCTACCTTTATGTTACGAAAAGAAGCTGATAATTGGTGGCTCAGTGCAAAGTCCTTAATAGAGGCTAAAAATTTACAGATTACTTGGGGAAACTTCTTAGTACAATTTTATAAGAAGTATTTCCCTAGCTCTATAAGGAAACAAAAAGAGGTACAATTTATGGGATTGAAGCAGACTGATGACATGATTGTAGATTAGTATGTGGCAAGATTTATAGAATTGTCTTGGTATTCTTCTTACTTTCAGAGATATGATGATGAGCTCTAGAGGTGCGAACAGTTTGAGCTTAGGTTGAAACCCTAGGTCAGAGATAGAGTGACTCCACATAGAATCTGAAACTTTAATGCTATTATAGAGATCAGCAGGGTAATCGAGAATAATTTGAAAGAGATTATGCCTACTATCACAGTATCTGGCCAGAGGGGAACCCTGGAGTTGAAGAGACCGAGACCGGAGAAAGGAGCTAGCTTTGCATCTTTTAGCAAAAAGAAGAGCAAGATGCAGTAGAGCAAGAAGCCACTAAAAGGAAAGAAGGTATAGCCTTAGAGGACTCAGGCATCCACACAGCAATCCACGGTGACGTGTTACAAGTGTGGGAAGTCAGAGCACATTGCCAGAAACTACCCCTAGGTGGATTCAATGCCTCTATTCAAACTACCTCCTCCTAGGCCACAGACCCAGGGCAGGGTTTTTGCCCTTTCTCAGTAGGAAGCTAGTGCGTCTCCCAGTCTTATCCGAGGTACGCTCATAATAAATGATTTTCCTATGATTGCAATGTTTGATTCGAGTGCTAGTCACTCGTTTATATCCTATGACTACATGAGACATTTGGATGTGGCCATTAGTACTCTGCCATTTGATTTGTCTGTTACCACACCTACTAGAGGCCACGTTGTTACTTCCTATGCTTGTCTAAATGTCACTGTACAGTTTAATCATTGTCATACTACCATTGATTTGATTTGTATGCCATTTCATGATATTGATTAATTGTTGGTATGAACTGGATGATTGCCACTAATGCTATCCTTGATTGTGAACACCAAACCATATTTATACCTTCTTGGAGGACCATACCTAGGGTAGGGGCTAAGTTATCTTTTATGACTATTACCCTGGCTAAGAGATACCTAGAGCATTGATGTTAGGGGTTTCTAATCTTTTTCTCTATTTAGGCTGAGGTAGTTAAGCAAATCCCACTAGTTAAGGAATTCCCAGAGGTCTTCCCTAAAGATTTTGACTTTAGTGGCCTACCCCCTGAGAGAGAGATAAAGTTCCCTATAGAAATAGTACTTAAGGCTGGACCAATATCCAAGGCTCCCTATAGGATGGCTCCCACCGAGCTTGCTAAATTAAAGAAACAGATAAAGGAGTTGTTAGAGAAAGGGTTCATACACCCTAGTGTGTCACCTTAGGGAGCTCCAGTGTTGTTTGTGAAAAAGAAAGATGGTAGTTTGAGATTGTGCATAGATTATAGAGAACTGAATAAAGTTACCATTAAGAATAAGTATCCTCTCCCTAGAATAGATGACCTATTAGATCAGTTAGCTAGGGCATCAGTATATTCTAAGATAGATCTTAGATCTAGGTATCACCAACTGAGGTTAAGAGCTAAAGATGTCCCAAAGACAGCCTTCAGAACTAGATATAGGCCTTACGAGTTCCTTGTGATGCCATTCGGGCTGATAAATACGCCCGCTGTGTTTATGGATTATATGAACAGAGTATTTCGACCATATCTGGATAAATTTGTTGTGGTCTTTATTGATGATATTTTAGTGTACTTCAGATCTTTTGAGAAGCATGAGAAGCATTTGAGATTAGTCCTAGAGGCTTTGAGAGAATATAGATTATATGCCAAATTGAGTAAATGTGAGTTCTGGCTAACTGAGGTGAGATTCTTAGGTCATGTAATCTCATGAGACAGGGTCATAGTAGATCACCATAAAGTTGAGGCTGTGTTATAGTGGGATAGACCTAGGATTATCACTAAGGTTAAGAGTTTTCTTGGTTTGGCAAGATATTATAGACGATTTATTCAGAGCTTTTCTCAGATGGCCTTGCCACTTACCAGGCTAACTCATAAGGATACACCTTTTGTATGGGATAATAGATGTAAGAAGAGTTTCTAGGAGTTGAAACTCCAATTGACCACTGCCCCTATGCTAGTCATTCCTAACCCTAGTTTACCATTTGTGGTATATAGTGATACCTCGAGGAGAGGGTTAGGATGTGTGTTAATGCAGCAAGGTAGGGTAGTGGCATATGCCTCTAAATAGTTGAGGCCTCACAAAGAGAATTATCCCACACATGACCTAGAGTTAGCTGCAGTAGTATTTGCTCTTAAGATCTGGAGGCACTATCTATATGATACCAATATAGAAATCTATAGTGACTACAAGAGTACTTCTTCAATCAGAAGGAACTCAATATGAGACAGAGGAGATGGATAGAATTCTTGAAGGATTATGACAATGTATTGAAATGTCATCCAGGCAAGGCCAACGTGGTGGCCGATGCCTTGAGTAGGAAATCCATCCATGTTACCCATATAATGATTAGAGAGCAAGAACTCCTAAAGAAATTTAGAAATTTAAACCTCTCTTACCAGCTAATACCGGGTAGATTGTATGTGAGTGAAACCCAGATTGAGAGTGAATTGAGAACCCAGATTTTAGATGCCCAGAGAGAGGATGAATTCTTGAAACAAATTAGGAGCGAAATTTCCTAGGGTAGGACCTCAGATTACAAAATATCTAAGGATGGTGCAATAGTATATAGAGACATAATCTGTGTGCCTAGTAATAATAATTTGAAAGAGAGAATTTTAGAGGAGACACATAAGAGTAAATATATTATCCATCCAGATGCCACTAAGATGTACCAGGGTTTAAAAAGAAATTTTTGGTGGCCAAGAATGAAGAATGACGTCACAGATAATGTGGTGAGATATTTAGTGTGCCAGAGGGTTAAGGTAGAACATCAGAGACTTGCTGGATTATTACAACCCCTAGATATCCCTAAGTCAAAATGGGATAGTATAGCTATGGATTTTGTTATAGGGTTACCCAAGACATCCTCTGGACACGATGCTATCTAGGTAGTTATAGATAGATTGATAAAGTCTACACACTTTTTAGTGATTAAGGCTACGTATTCATTAGACAGATTAGCCCAGCTATATATACATGAGATAGTGTGACTTCACTAAGTTCCCAGTAGCATTATATTTTATAGAGATCCCAGATTCACATCGAACTTCTGGAGGTCGTTATAGCATACCTTAGGGACCAGGTTGCGATTTAGTACTACTTATCACCCCCAGATAGATAGTCAAACTGAGAGAACCATCTAGACCTTAGAGGACATGTTGAGGGCATGTGTATTAAAGACAAAGGGTAACTGGGATACATATCTGCCACTAGCAGAGTTTGCTTATAATAATAGCTACCATTCCAGTATCCAGATGGTCCCTTATGAGGCTCTGTATAGGAGGAAGTGTAAATCTCCATTATGTTGGGTTTAGCTAGGTGAGAGGAGTCTACTAGGACCTAAATTAGTTAACCAAACTACCTAGCAAATAGAAATGATTAAAAGAAAACTCCTTACAGCTTAGAGTAGACAGAAGAGTTATGCTAATAGGAGAAGGAGGCCATTAGAGTTCGAGATTGGAGACCGTGTATTCATTCGGGTGTCTCTAGTGACTGAGGTAGGTCGATCTATAAGGGCAAGAAAGCTCAGTCTTAGGTATATTGGCTCATTTGAAATCCTTGAGAAAATTGGACCCGTAACCCATCGGATAGCCTTACCTCCAAACCTAGCCCAAATCCATAATGTTTGTCTCCCAATTGAAAAAGTACTAACTAGACCCCTCACATATCATAGAATATGAGCATGTTCAATTGTAGAAAAATCTTTCCTATGTAGTGAAACCAGAGAGGATTGTAGATGCCAAACTAAAACAACTGAGAAATAAGAACATCCCTCTGGTAAAAGTGATCTGGAAGGGTCTGACGTCTAAAGAGGCAACCTGGGAGCTAGAGAATAAGATGAGATAGAAATATCTAGAACTATTTCCCTAAGGTATGTATTTAAATTTTAAGGACGAAATTTGTTTTAAGAGGGGTGAAAAATGTAATGAACGTAATTTTCGTAAAACGAAGAAATAAGCTGTATAAAAGTAAATCCTTTGAAATGACCTAGATAATGTCCCAAAAATTTTAGGTTGAGTCTTAGACTCCTAAAAATGATAATTTTAGGCTCAAATAGAAAGAAAAACGGAGTTAGGATGGAGAAATAATTTATGACAGAAACTGACAAAAGGTAATGGCATTTTCGTAAATAAGTGTAACTTTTGGAAAACCAGATAGGAGGGCTTTTTAAATGAAATTTTTGAGTTGTCCAAGTTTCTCAGAGGCCCTAAAAACTATGGGAAGCCGCGAGACTGGTAAAGCCCCTCCGTGTATATTTTTCAATGTCAGTTGACCTGAACTTTGACTGATTTATTTGATAAGGTTTTAGCTCTAAATTGAGTGATTCCAAAGGCATTTTATTAAATTGGGAACATAAATATTATGATGGAAAAGACAGTTCTCAAAAAGGAGCTAAAACGAAGGTGAAACAAAATTACCATTACGGAAGGGCAAAATTGAAAGTAAGAGCTTCTAGAATGTCCTAAACACTTCCACACTTTTCTTCCATCTTCTCCCTTTTATTGAGCACGACTTCTTCTGCCCAATTTACAGAAAAAATAGCAGCTCCTTAGGTGCATTAAAAGGGGAAGAAAAGGAGGAGAAAAATCAAGGAAAAGGTAAGGAAACTTATAGATTTTCATGCTCCATCTTCCTCCAGTCTTGTTCCTCTCCTTTCCTCCTCTCTTTCTATGGTTTAGTTGAACTTTTTGGTTCTGCTTTAGGTCTAGAACCAAGGGGAGAATTTCGAATTTGCCAAGGAGAAGAGAATCAAGGAGAAAGACACTTGAAAGCTCACTTGAATCCTAAGTAATCTTTGCTTTTTGTTGCATCTTCTCTTCCCCCTCCCTTTGTGTGTATTTCGACCAAGAATAGAACCAAAGAAGGGGAGGATGTTTTGTCCAAATACAAGGAAGGAACAAGGGTTTTAGCCCATGGGGAGATGGAATATGGCAAGAAATTCTAAGAAAAACCAATAGAAAACAAGTTAGAAAAGTGTAGTGTTTTCTAGGGTTTTGCAAAATCTGATTTTATGTAAATATTTTTTTGGCTATTTGAATGTTTCCTTGAGCTCTTAAGATCTTTAGAAAGCCTCCCAAGAGGCTCTCCTATCAAGGAAAAATCAAAAAGTCTATGAACCTCCATTATAGTGCATATTTTGAGCAAGCTAGGTTCATTAGGCTGGGGGATGTTTTAATTTGTTCTAGCCTTGGTTTGGGACTTTATATGATGTTAGAAGATGGGAGAAACCATTGAAAAAAAATTTAGGAGCCATAGATTGGGAGATGGGACAATGGTGTCCATAATGGTGCCTTATGAAGCAACTTAGTTTTCCAATAGTGCAATTGAATATGTGATAGCTCCAAGGACCTTAAATGAGTCCAAGAAATCTAGAAATAATAAGAGAATGGAGCCTAGAACTTGGATGATATGAGTTGCTTCAATGGACCATTTATGGAACCAATATGCCTATTATAGAACCAAGTGTGTGTTTAAAAGTGAACCTAGTGTCCTGGGTTGCTTCAAGTGTGTAATTGTATGATGTTTGTAATGCCTAGGTTAAGAGAACTCTACTCTACCTAAGTGCTCTTGTGAGACCAAGAAAGGAAAGGAAGTGGGAAAGTAAGCTTACGTAAATTGAAAAGTAGCTCTCCACCTCATTCTCTTGCATTCTTGTGTGCATATGTATATATTGTATGCTTGTATATGCTCTTGTGATTTGAGAACATGCCACTTGATGTCTTGAAATTGCATTGGTACCAATGTGCCTTCTTGAATGACTATAGTTGTGAAAAGAGCTCATAAGGGTGAGGTGATGCCAAAAGTCTCATAGCATGGGTAAGACAAGGCCAAAAGTCCCTTGAATGGGTGAGGTTAGGTTAAAAGTCCCTAGGCCAAGAGTGAGGCAAATCTAAAAGTCCTAGAAATAGGGTGAGGCTAAACCAAAAGTCCATAAAGCATGAAAATGGTCTTGACATGTTGTTGATATGGCATGAAATGAAATTTATTGCACACTTTATGCTTGCATATTCATATATTTGATATGTATATGCCTTGAATGTGGTGTGAATGGGTGTGTGAGCTTTTGAGATTCTTGGAATCTCACTTCCCTTTCCCTCTCATGCTTAAAATGTCTAGGTGGTGCCCAAGGCCATGGAAATGCAAGCCAAGAGCACTAAATGGCTACACCTTGTTTAATTTGTAGTGTAAATTATAATGGAATGGCAAGAAGCATTGTACATGTTATTTTTGGTTATGTAACACTTTGAGCATATGTGATATGATGTATAGACTATATGTATAATGTATGTGGTATTAAATCAATGAAGATATGTAATTGGACCCTTAAATGACATGTGTATTTAGTGCATAAACGGATGTTGAGAGACCAAAATAAGATGCATGGGTTTTGGGACCATTTGGACAGTCTCTACAAGTCATATTGGTGCTTTAAAACTTGCCTAAGAGGTGCTAAACAATTAAGAAAGCTATTTGGACAAATTGGTTACCCATCTGGAGTAAAATTTTACCATTTTAGGAGGCTATACCACTTTTTGTCCAAATGAGCTCTTCTTGATTTAAAATTTGGCATACATCTAGAGCCTATTGAGAGCTTTTTGGGAAGCTAAAGTTGGTAATTTTTGGAGGTCTATGGAATATTTGGCGAATTGTTGAAGCTGAGAATTTTTCTAGTTTTGGTCCTTGGTACTGTAACATTGGTCTGAAATTAAATTTTGTCACTCATGGGACAAATGATGTCTAATTGCCACAAAATTTTATACAGAGAAACTAGACATTCCCTGTGACTTGTACCAACTGGAAGCACCTCATTTAGAGGTCTAGATCCAGTATCAGGACCCTTACCTGACCTGAGTTATTATTTTATTGAATTTCAAAATTTGGGCTACCTGAGCTATCAAAAAATATTTTTCCCCTCTACCTAACATCCACAGCTTTCTAGATTGGTGTCATTTGCATGGATTGGATTTTTGTAAAATTAATTGGACATTTTCAAAGTTTTTTGCAAAATTTTATGACAGCTCTAGAATTCAGTCGAACTTTTAGATCATTTTGGATGTCAAATACCCTCTGTGATGAATGTTATGATCTAGGCATATATTTATTGTGAAGTAGACATCCATAGCTTTCCAGAATGATCAAGATTACATGATTTTGATTTTTCTAAAATTAGTTATGATTTTCCAAGGTTTCACCAGAAAAGAGGCCATTTCTGGCCGGAGCTAGACTTGCTTATTTTGAGTTTTATTTCAGTTTCCATGATTTGTGGGCATGATTTTGTGCTACAAAGGAGTTGTATTGATGTAATTAAATATGAAAAAGTATAATATGTACTCATACGACCCACGTGATAGCAAATGGAATTTTCATATGTAGTGCAACACAAATTTAATCCATTGTTTATATTCCATTTTCTTACAACTCCCAAGCAATGCATGTTATGGAGCATGTGAATTGCATGGGAAAGGCTAGAAAGATATGGTATTATAGATTTAACTATCCCAGGGCTTCCTATAGTTTTTAAGGCCTCTGAGAATCTTAGAGAACTCAAAAATTTCATTTAAAAAGCCCTTTTGTGTGAAATTCCAAAATTTGCTCAAAATTACGAAAATGCCATTATATTTCATAGGCTTTTCGTAAGAAATTGTTTCTTCATTCTAGCTCCATTTTTCTTCCCATCTGAGCTTGGGATTCTCATTTTTAGGAGTCTAGAATGCTTCCCAAATTTTTTGGGACCTTAACTACATCATCTTGAGGGATTTCCTTTTGTATTCAATGAATTTCGTTCATTTATGGAGAAACCATACGTTACGTTTCTCACATTTTCTTTGGTTTTTAAAGAACTAGATATTATTAGAACTATGCCCATATTAGATAGAAAATGCACAAATGGAGGATGATTTCAATAGGAATCCAAATGTTTTTTGTGATAACATATATACTCCTAGTTGGAATCATGAACAAAATTGTTTTTGGAATCATGGTCAAGTTTCTTCATCATATGCAATATACCCTTCCCAACCTCCTAATTGCCAATTCCAAGATGAAATTTCTGTTGAAGAGCATAATCCTAACTTGGAAGAAATGATTAGATATTATATGGATAGGAAAGATACCCGTATGGCCAAGCAAGATGCCTACCCAGCCAAGCAAGATGACACAATTAGAAACTTGAAAATTCAAATCAACAAACTAGCCAATGTCATCTATAATGGTTCACAAGAGAGTATTCTAAGTGATATGGTAACTACTCTTTGAATAGAAGATGAAGAAAATTATAATGGAATTAATTTGAGGAGTGAAGAAGAGTTGCTAGAGGATTATGTGAAATTTGAGAGAAATTATAAGCAAAAAGTGGAAAAAGGGGAGAATATTGTGAGACTAGAAGACTAAAAGGTAACCTTTCAATTAGCCATGGTAGAGGATCCTCTTGATGAATTAGAAAAATGTTACAATGAGAAGGAAGTAGAAAATGTGATTCCAGGGAATCTCTTGATAAGTCCTTTATTAAAGTCCTTAGTTCTTACTAAAGAAAGTCAAAAAGATTTTATAAGGTGTCTAAAATGCTTAGAAGCTCCCAAAACTGTCCAAGAACTTTAATTTTGTATTCCTTGTATTGGGTTCATAATTGTATTTGGTGTGCTTGCATGGGTAATATTATTCCCTTTGTATGCTTTTCTTTCTTATTTTTTTTCCTTTTGCTATTGTGAATGAGTATGATTGTTGTGGCATGACTTGAAAAATTTATTGGGAGCAATCAATTTTAAATTTTGTTATGAATTTCATTTGGCATATTTATTCGGATGTCTTGTCTTAGACATAAAAATTTTAGAGCCAATTGAATTCATTTGCTATATAAATTTTACATGTTTCTAGTCAATACTTTGTTTTGCTGTACATGTTTGTAACTTGACTTTATAAATTTATTGGGAACACATCTAATTGAATTTGCATGAAATGTATGTCAAAGTTTTCCTTTTCTTGTCTAGTTTCTAGGAAATTTTGGTTCATATGATTTGGAGTTCAGATGAGTTATTTATTTGCATTTGAATACATACTACTTTGTTTTGACAAGTTGCTAGAATTTGTTGTATGCTATGTCACTTGCTGAATTTTATGGGACTAATTATATGGCTATCAACATGAAAATTTAGCTTAATCACATTTTATTAGCGTGTTAAGATGTTCTAAAATTTTTTTTTGTGAGGCTAATTGGATGTTTGCTGGGTGGATTCCACCAAAATGTCATTACAACTCTTTTTTGGCAAAAATCTACACTTGCCTTATTTAATAATATTATGGTACTATGCTAGTTGAGCTGCACAATGTTAATTTTAATTATACTGTCAAATTGAGATTGAGGGGATCATTCAATGAAGAGGTGCTTTATTGTTATTTCCTTTTAGTTTGGAGGATTTTGAAGTGAACAAAGGGTAAAACATATCAAGGGAGTTTTCTTGATCCTTTACTACTCTTATGTTATGTCATATTTTGAACATTGAGGACAATGTTCATTTTAAGTTTAGGGGTAGGGATTCCAAATTGGAAATGCAAATTCTATTGTTTTTAATTATTCATTTTTTATGTAAAATTTCATTGAGAAACTCCTTATTTTTCAAAATTTTTGAGCTTAAGTTTTGCCTACCAATCTTGTATTTATTTTCTAGTTGATATTAGATGCCATTGAAGAACTTCATTTCTTGATAGTGTATAAATGATAGGAAATGTCTGTTAATGCAATTTGTAGATAGGATTGATTATTAATGGCAATGTTTTCTTTACTCATTGAGACTTTTATTGTGCACTTCACCATGCTTAGGATGATTGCTAGTTTTAAGTAATGTATATGGATTAGACTATGTGATTGATCTTAAACCTAAGACTTTGGAACTTGCTTTATAGTCTTTTAAGGTAAAATTTTAGGCTTTGTATGATCTATTAAAGTGATTTAGACAGTCATTGGTTATATCTAAGACTTGAAGCCTAATTTTTCTTCAAAGTATATCACTAGTACCTCTTTGAGCCTTATTGCATTAAATGCTTCTTTTTAACCACATCAATGACCTTTAACCCAAAAAAAAATGTTCTTACCCTTTTTTAAGAGGATAATTAACATTTAATATTATGTGAACAAGAAACTTTAAGGGTGAAATAAGGTATAATATGGGTTTGATGTGAATAATTGTTGTTTTCTCATGAGAGACATGCAAATTAGAAGCGTAGGAACAATGATTGTATGGTTCTTTATTTTTAAAGAGACATGAAAAAATGATGATTAGAAAGAGGAACTAAAAATGAAGGAAAAAAAAGGTGGTCAAAGAATTAACCCTAAAAAAAAAATTTGATGGATCAAAATGAGCTAAGTTTGGGGGTACAAAAGTGAAAAGAAAAAAAAAAGAAAAAAGAAAATAAGGTGGAATAAAAAAAAGGAAAGGAAAATAAGAGAAAGAGGGAGAATTTTATCTTCTATTATTGTGCTTAATTGTTATTCTCTTGAATCTTGCTCATAAATTTTCCATATACCATTTTTCTTATAATAGGTATGACCATAAGCCTTATTACAATCTTAAAAGACCTATTGATTAGCAGGTTATGCAATGACCTACATTAATGGAGAGAGGACAAAAGAGCAAGCATATGAAACTTTTAAGGAAAAGGTTTATTATGTAGTTTAATTTACATAAATTATTCTAAGACTTACAATTAGACTTTAGCATGGTTTTTTACACACATATCATAGGTTTGGAAAATTTGTCATTAACTATTAAATTCTAAAACTTATGTGCATTACTTTCCTTTCTTTTTAGTTATACTTCTTAATGCATTTGTTGAAGGCATCCATCTATCATTCTAAATATGAAAGCTTGAGTAGGTAGGAATTTTATTGTTTAATATGGCTTGACATGGGGACAAGTAAAGATGTAAGTTTAAGGATGTGATAAGTCCCTAAATTATCATGATTTTCTTAATATTTTATAGGACTTATCATATGAATATTGACTTTATTTTATATTTTTAATATATATAATAAATAAAATTTGGTTAAGCTAATATTTAGTAAGTTTTGGTTTTATTTCTTTGATTTTGAGTTAATTTTTTGAATTAGTTAAGTATAAATAGTATTTTGTGTTTTTATCTAGATTTTTAGGTTGTTAAATTATTTATCTTTTGTTACTAGATTATAAATATTAATTAAATGAATTTTATGTTTTTATAGGGTTACAATTAAAAAGAAACAAGTTTAGAAGTTTTAGAATGCAAAGCAACAAGTATTAAGATTTCCTGGAAAAGGATCAAAAAGAAAAACAAAAACACAAAAGAGCAAAAGATGGCCCTTAAAATTGCTACTAAAGAAAATGCAGTGCTACAGCGCATTGAGAAACAAAAGTAAAATGAGCCGTGGTGTAAAATTTTGCATTGTGATGCTTTTCACTACTACTATAAAAAAATTTGTCTGCACTGCGGTGCAATTCGAAAAAAAATGCAAAATGAAACATTTTTTAGCTGCTCTTTTTTGAGTTTTAAAGAGTTTTCAGCACTTCTTCGAGGGAGGCCACAATTCTGAAAGTTTTAGGGAAGAGAAAAGGGTTTGAAGCTTCAAATGCCATAGAAAAAGCTTGAGTTTAAGGAAGATTCACTAATTAAATTAGTTTTTTTCTTCTTTCCTTGCCTTTTCTTGTATTTCTTTGCCCATTTGGTTTATGCTTTGTTCTTAATGTTGCTATTTCTTATAATAATGAGCTAAACTTGTTGATTTAGGATTATGATGAACTCTAGCTTAAAATATATTGTAATTACTTTATTTGCAATTAATGGTATGATTTAATTACTCATTCCTTGTGCTTTATGCTTCTAAGTGTGTGGAAACCATTAGATGATTTGGGTAACCTAAATAAATTTGGAAAATAAATTTTAGGACTTGACCATGGATTGTGTACTATGGGTTCATGAAATTTGCAATGTTGAGTGGATTGATTCGCTTGTAGGATAGAAATATACCTACTGGCCTCACATAGTCATATTAGGATCTATTCTTGATTAAGCCTCTAAATTAATTGCATAAGAAATTATGAATTAGTTTAGGGAATGGTTATATGTAATTTGGAAGATCCTTATAAGTAAATTAGAGTCCTAGGCTATTAATGACATTAAGAGCAAGATAAGGAGAGGTAATTAGTTTATATGAAATATTAGGAGAACTTATAATCCCAAATCATTTTGCTTTCCAATTTCATCTAAAACGGTGTCTCTCATTTATTTTTTATTTTTTTAAATTTTATGTCTTTAGTTTAGTTTAGTTTAGTTTAATTTCATGTCACTTTTTTATTGTTGGCTTGATTTAGATTAAGGTGCACAATTTTAGTACTTAGTAATTATTTTAGCGACAAATCCTCGTGTGAACGATACTTTATTCATTACTTTATTACTATTGCAATACGTATACTTGTGTGTATACTTCAAGCAACATTGAACTACATGCCTATCCTTATCTATGTCTAATAGTTTGACTAGATCATGCAACTTAGTCTTCCAACTCCTAAGTAGTCATCATAAAGTGCTCATAATGAAATGCTTCATCAATACTTATATTGAACCTTGCATGGTTTAAATTTCTCCTACTGACCATAAACATAAATAATTATAAATGTCTATGTAAAGGTTTAGTTTGCTAAAAAAAATTAAATATCATTTAGTTTGCATAATTACCTATGTAAAAATCTATTACTTAAATTTTAGCCATGTGACCTCACTATATTTTTCTTACTGAGTATGCCAATTACCATATTTAAACAGTGAAATGGCCTAGACCACCCAACCATAGTAACTTGAGAACTTTCAAGTACCCTCTCCAACAGCCTGCTCAAGGTTTTTAGTGATGCCAATTACAGTCTTTCCACCATATTTTTTCTTTGTTTCAATAGACACACACTTATACCTCCCTCACCCTTTTTTGATAGTACTACAAGAAGCTGAATAAGGCATATAGGTCATGAAAGACATTTACACGTCAATATATATTTATATATGTATGGGTGTGGAGAGGACAAAAAAGTAAACTATAAATAGACAAAATCCAAAGGTAGTTACACCTGTACAAGAATCCTCATGTTCTTGTTGTGTTATCAACCGTGCCTGTATGGGTAGAGTAGACTCCTTACACTAGAAGCATTCCTTGTTGCTTATCCTAGTGGTGATGTCACATTACCTATATGGTTGCGTCTTAACTAACTACTACTGTATCCATTTCCTCTTCCACTTCTTCCTCTTACCTCTTGTGTCTACCACCTAACATTTCTTGGAAAATTGCAAATAAAGTGTGAGATACATTAGTTCAAATCCAAACTCTAAGTTGATGACAAAAACATAAGGCAATTCATATGTAAATGTAGTGAGTTCTAATAGTTCAAATGCATTTACACTACCACAAATATATTTAATTTATGTTATCGTTAGTGTCATCGGTGTCATCCATATCATCCTTATTATGTCTTCCCTATCTTTTTTGTTGGTGGACATATCTTTGTCATTATCACCAATGAACTCATCCACTGCATCAATTGCATTTAGCCCATTTGGCTGAGGGCATTCACTTGAATGGTTTATTGTTTTTGATTGAACATTATCTTTATAAAGGCAAACCACTAGGTCAATACCCACATTACCATTAGTAGCCACATTTATTTAAACTTCAACTTGTTAATAAACCTTATCGCTTAGTAGTTCCTTATTATCTCCACCTATACCATTATCAATCATCTTAGGCATATTAAAGAGGTTAGGAGGATTTGTCTTTACAATAACATGCCAATCTAGATCACAAATGTCCCCTGGGTAGAATACTTATTCTGCTTGAAATGCTAAGACAAATGACTCATTCAAGTTTAGTGAATATCTAGTGTTGATACTTGTGATTCCATACTTGTTAACCTGTATCCTCTTCCTAAATGACTCACATCCCACCAATGACACTTGAAGAAATACACTTTCTTATTCTCCACATATGACAACTCATATATATCTTTTAAGATGTCATAATACTCTTTTGTCTTGTTTGAATCATCATCTCTTACAAAAACTCTACTATTATATGTTTTCTTATTAGGGGCTTGATCTTTAGTATGGAATCTAAATCCGTTCACCATAAATGTGGAATATTTTGAGTTGTCCAACTCCAAGACTCATAAGGTTATCACTTACATCACCTCATGCACCTAACTCTAAATCTTATAAATGAAAACATTCTGAATATAGTAACTTATAAACCAATCAATGGAAATGTAAGGTTGAAACATACCTTGCACAAAACTATCTTGAGAACTCTTTAACCACTGAAGCTTATGTTTCAATCTCCATCTTATGCTTCTTACAATTTATGACCTAGTTAATTAAGACATGATAACAAAAAAATTTTATAGGTAAATGGTGGCCAAGTCCTATAAACTTACTTAATGAATAGATAAATGTCTTCACAATTCTAAATATTGGTAAAGAAAATACTGTTCACTCGCAGTTGTCGAACTAGCCAAGATTAGTGAATTTTCACTAGTTTGCAGTATAATGCTCACCAGATCATATCCCACAGAGCTATTAATCAAATAAATTAGTTTAAGAATGAAAAAACTAGAATTATGATGATTGGAGATTCAAATATAAAGTCATACTAATTAAACTAAATAATAAATCAATTAACGACAATAAAACGAAATGAAATTTAATCAGAATCATACGTAACTAATCCAAAATTCTTTCCCTAATATTTTTTTATCCTTGTCACCTAAAAATACTTTTAGTTTAATTTTTAATCCTTTAGTTATTTTTTATTAATGTTCATAAACTACTGTTTAAGATTTTAATTGGTTCGTATTGCTAATTAGAATGCAATTGCACTTCTGTCAATAATACGAAGCTAAAATATTTTGCACTTAACCAGAGACGCATGAAGAATCCAACATAGTTCAGAATAATTTATTTGATTAATCAACCAATTAAATCAAATTGGATTTTTAGACAGATTAAATGAATCAAAATTCATGCAACAAAAATCATCTAACTATAATGATAATAATTACATGAAAAACAAAGAGAACAAGAAAAGCGAAATCCTTCTGAAATGAAAATCAAAATTAGAGTTCTATACAAACATGGACTCAAGTTCCCTATCAAGTTTAGACTCTGGATTGACCACCAAGAAAAATTAGAAGACGAAAACAAGAATGAGAAATAGAGAAGATGGAATGTGTTCAATGGTAATGTCTTCTCCTCCTTAAATAGATGATGTTGCCTTCTTACTCAAGAAATGTAATACCATTCTAGAAGTAACAATAAGATAATATTCAAATCCTTTTAAGAGTCTTCTATCAAAATCCTTTTAGGAATCTTCTATCCTACAAAATATAATTAAAAGATGATTCAACCTCCGTTGGATAAATATAATAAAAATGCATTTGAAGCCCTTTAATTTAAATTTAGCCCACTTAATATAAAATAAACCCAAAGTCATCAAATTATCTACTATGGATTGTTAATAAGACTAAATATGAGAAATATAAAATATAATAATGTCGAAATATTAAATTCCCCCACACTTAAGTTTTTACACTCTTGGGCAAAACACACACAAAAAACAAAAAAGAAAAACAAAATTGAAATGTAAAACTGCTAAACTAAACACAATTCAAGCTTTTTAGATATTCAACAATTAAAGTTAATCTTTCTTACTAATCAAGGAAGAATAGGTAGCATGGCAATTCTAATTGATAAAACAAAAAAATGCATCAAAGTGGTAGCTCTTCACTGGTTATGTATTTACTCTCAATCCTTTCAAGTGTTCAGGTTAAGCATTCCTCTCAAACTCAACCTTTCACAACATCACTACCATAGGCTTGTATATCTTCTCAATCTCCACTAACTAAGTTACAAGTAAAACATAAATCAAAAAGACTTTTATTCAAGGTTGTAATGGGACTGAGGTATAAAACAAATGTTAAACAAAATATCTAAGAATGCAACAAGAGACAAAAAATGGACACTTAAAATCATCAAGAGTAATTAAAAAAAAAGAACATAGGATGGAATAGATGTGCATTTCAAGGTCTTATTTACTATAAACAAATACATGCTCAATGAAAACCAAAGTAGATTTTCTTTTTCATTCATTTTCACCACTCTTTTTATGCTTTTTTTCATTTTCATTTTCTTTTTTATTTCATAAAGATTTTCATTCTTTTTTTTCCTTTTTTTTTAGGATATCTCTAAAGATAACAAGTTAATTGGCTCAATATTGATGTAGAATTGCACTACATATCCATCCACCCTACAAAGATATAATGCTCTTAATAATAAAAAATATCCTAACCAAGGTGAGACAAATTTTTTTTTTTTAGGATAAAGGGTTAAAAAGAAAACATAAAAGGCTAAAAAAAGGAACAACGACAAAAGATGAAACATTGGGATAGCTATTTGGTTATGTTTATAATAAAAGAAATGAAAAATGCCTTAATCATTTTTATGAATACTTATGCAAATATAGTTTCAATTAATAATCAAAACAAGTTCTAAAGTGAACATCATGATATGTGAATACTTTCACAAGAAAGAAACAATAGAAGGCTCGAAATCCTCACAGATTTAAAAACTACCATTTGCAATCCATTAAAATCAAATTCATTGCCAATTTACTTGAATTCTTGAAAACAAGATTGATTTCTAATCATGTTGAAATACTTCCAAACTTAAATAACTTTGACTAGTTTTCTTTTATTTAAAATAAAAATAAAAATTTGCAAGAAAAATAAGAAAATAATGGAAATGACAAAAAAGAATGACCAAAATAAAAGAAAGCAGAATGATTCCTGTAAACCATGAATTCTAGCTTATTCTAACTCATCAAGTGCCTTTATATAATGCTCATTTTAGCATTGTACTGGGTCTTAAAATTCTATTTGGTGTCACGTGGACCGTGTGAGCTCCTACTATACTTTCTCATATTTAATTTCATCATCACAACTCATTCACATCACAAAAACATACTTACAACCCATGGAAACCGAAATGGGGCATGGAAACTTAAAGATCATTCTCGACCAGAATTGGTCCTTTTTCTGGGCAAACTTTGGAAAATCATAACTAAATCTAGAAAAATCAAAACTATGTAATCTTGGTCATTCTGGAAAGCTTGGGATGTCTACTTCACATTGAAAATATATCTAGGTCACAATATTTATCACCCAGAATGTTTGACATCCAAAAAGCTATAGAGGTCCGACTAAAATCTGGAACTGTCACAAAATTCTGCAGAAAAATTTGAAAATGTCTAATTAATTCCACAAAAATCCAATCCATACAAATGATACCAAATGGAAAGATGTGAATGTTAACTAGAGAGGAAAAATATCTCCAGATCAGTTCATCAAGCCCAGACTCCAGAATTCAATAGAACAGTACTTCTGGTCGGGCAATTTCACTGATACTGGATAAAAACTTCAAAAATTTATATCTCCCTCTCTAGACATCCAAATGAGGTGCTTCTAGTTGGTACAAGTCACTGTGATTTCCTAGTTTCTGTGTACAAAATTTTGTGGCAATTGGATATCATTTGGGCCTTATGTGACAGAAAACAATTTCAAACCAAATGACTAGTGTAGCAGACCAAATCTATAAAATTTGCCAATTTTGAAAAATTATCAAATATTTTGTAGACCTCTAAAAATTATTATCTTTATCTTTCTAGATAGATCTCAATGAGATCTAATTGCATACCAAATTTTATATCAATACTAGCTCATTTGTTTAAAAAGTGACGTGGGGTTCTATTATAGTCAAATTTGGCTCCATATGAGGTACCAAATTTGCCAAATAGCCTTCTCTTGGTTATGACACCTTTTGGGCAAGTCTAAAAGTACATTTGAGACTTGTGTGAGCTATCCAAATGGTCCCAAATCTCATGCATCTCATTTTGGCCTTTTAACCCATACTTATGCACATTTCCATAAACTCATTCATGAAGTTATCTTTACTATACATGCTCAATTCACATTTCATCATTCATATAACACATATTTTCATTTCTAAATCATAGAATAGCATAATTACATGTGTCTCAAAGGTCATATGCCATTTACAATATTCATATACATCATTGAATATCATTATGGTTCCATAAAGCAAAAACTAGACATATGAATGTTAATCTCCTTCCTCTAGTGTTTTTAGCTCCCATTAGCATATCCACTTAGTTTACCTAGCATGTTAGATCATTGGAGAGGAGGGGATAAGATTCAAAGAATCCCAATAGCTCACCTCCCATTCAATCATACATAATATGTGCAAAGCAAGCCTTTTAAATGCATGTATGGAGAAAATAGAAATCATAGACATTTTAAAGGCAACCTTGGCATGTGAATCAATCATACAAGACATTCAAGAGCTCACTAAGTGTTTTGATTAGTCTCACACTTTGCCTCATGGATTTTGGACTTGTTTCATCCATTCTTTGAGTACTTTGGACTCAACCATGCTCTTGGGAGCCCACTTTGCTTTTGGGAGACTCTTTACTTTGTCTCAACCAAGCTCAAGGGTTCTTGGCTCATCGTCACCCAAGGGAAGAGTTCTTGGCCTCTCCACACCCAAGCAAACTCATACAAACATCATGGATTCATTTAAAACATAATGTGGTATCAAGAATCATAACATATAAAGGCATGCTGGCATACTTTCCATAGCTTGAAAATACACATACATACATTCTAAAACAAGTTAGACACACATCTATGCATGAGAGAAGGTGGAAAGAGCTACCTTGTATACAAGCACACACTTTTTCTTTAACTTTCAAGCCTCCTCTCTCAGCCACACACCCACAATTTGGTGGAGATAGTTTCTCTTGGCCTAGATACAAATTATGGGAGCCAATTAAGTTCATGAACCGCACTCTAAAGCTACACAACTTAATGAAACACTAGATTGCTCTATAGGTTCCATTATGGTCCATATTGGCACCTAATGAAGCAACACCCCTCAAATGATTTCTAGGCCTCATTATTTCTTTTCAAATATGATTTTTGACTCCTTTTAAGCCTCTTGGAGTCATCACATCATCAAAACAAAAGGCCTAGCACCATGTTGCTTCTTTAGGTCATAATATGGAACCTAAGGCACCAAATCACTTTCTATGAGTTCTAAATTTTTTCCAAGGCCTCCCTTCATTTTCATTCATCACATATAACTCAAGAATGGCCTTAGCAAAATTTAAAACTCTCCCTAGCTACCCCAACCTTACTTGGCCGAGACTATGCCCTTTTTTGGCCTCCTTGGAATTCTCTTTGTTTTCTTGAAGGAGGAAGCATGTGGGGAGCATCTTAGGGATCTTAGGAGCTCATTTAAACTCCTAAGTAGGCCTAGGAATTATCATACAAAATCAGATTTTACAAGGTGCAATTGAAATCCTAGAATTTGCATCTTGAAATCTAATGGCTTTTTGATAATTCCCTTTGCATATTCTTAATCTCCACACCCTTTTTCCTTAAATTCATGCTTGGTTCTGCCTAAAAATCATCTCCTCCTAGGGTTTTCTCAAGTGGGGCGAAATGGTGGAGAAGGGGACCAAAAATGACAACCATAGGAAGAGAAATTACCTTGTTTTCTCACTTTTTCTCACTTGAATATTGTGTTCTTTGAGCTCCTCTCTTCAAATCCGAACTTTCCCCTCAATTTCTCCCTTAAATCAGATTTATAAACCTCATTTTAATCATAGGAAATAAAGGAGAGTGGAGGAGAAGAGGTTTGGAAGAGAAAGAGCATGAAAAACTACTAATTTCCATACCTTAAGCCTTTGATTTCTCCTCCTTTTCTTCCCCTTCTTATGAGCCTCATCCCCTAGGGTTTTCTTCTGGTTTTAGGCAGAGCATGGTCGTGCATAATGAAGGGAGGAGAAGGGTGCATCATATATATAGGTGGGAATAAGTTACACTTTTCAAAAATTCTCATTTTGCCCTTCATATTTTGTATTTTCGTTTCTCCTTTATTTTAGCTCCTTTTTTAGAACCATCTTTTCCATTATAAAATTTAGGTTCCTAATCAAGTAAAATGTCTTTGGAATCATTCACGCTGGAGCTAAGACCTTTCTGAATGAATTCGTCAAAGTTCGAGCACAATGACGTTGGAAAATATCCACCGGAGGGGCTTTAACTGTCCCGGAGCTTTCCATGATTTTTAGGGCCTCTGAGAACCTCGAAGAACTCAAAACTTTCATTTAAAAAGCCCTCCTATGTGTTTTTCAAAAAGTGCCCATATTTATGAAAATATCACTGGCCTTTTGACAAATTTTTCGAATCACTCTGGTCTTGATTTCTGAGCAACTCAAGGCTTAAATCCTTATTTTCTAATATTTAAAATTTTATCATAATTTTAGTTGTCTCCAATTCCTTCTAGTTCATGAACTTCTTTTTGTATTTGGTATATTTCTGTCGTTTATAGAGAAACCGAACATTATGTTTCTCACATTTATGGAAGGACGGGATGTTACAATTCCTCCCTTCCCCTACACTTAATATTTCATTGTCCTCAATGTAACAGCAATCTAATTCACTAATAAAAGAAAAGATAGGAAAGGAAAAAAGGAGGGAAAGAAATACAACCAAATGGTTCAAGTGTATGAAGCATTATAAAAATATAGTTCCTTCACTACCAACTCTTAAAATCTCGTATAAGAATGTTTAAGCCAGTACTCATTCACCGTCCATAAGGAAAAACATAAGTAACCACAAATGGACCAATCTATCTAAAATGTAACTTACCGAGCATTAGCTTTAGGCGAGAATTGTAAAGGTGAACTCTTTTCACTTACATGAAATTCTTTTCTTTCAATCATTTTTTCATGCACAACCTTGGTTTTCTACTAATAAATTCTATAGTTTTCATAGGCTTCTAACCGAATCTCTTCAAACTCTTAAAGTTGCAATTTTCTTTGAGAACCGGCTTGAGATAGATCTATATTACACTTCTTTACTATCCAATAGGCTCTATGCTCAATCTCAATTGGTAGGTGGCATGCTTGACTAAAAACCAACCTATATGATGACATGTCTATAGGAGTTTTATAGATAGTACGATAAGCCCATAGTGCATCCTCCAATCTTTTATTCCAATCCTTTTCTGTTAGGTTGCACTATTTTCTCCAAAATTAGTTTTATCTCTTTATTTGAAACATCTATCTAACTATTCGTTTGTGGATGGTAGGGTGTGGCTATTTTATGGCACACACTATACTTGTGCAGAAGGGCTTGCATGTTTTTGTTACAAAAGTAGGAGCCTTGGTCACTGATGATTGCTCTAACTATACCAAACTTGCAAAAAATATGAGATCTAACAAAGTCCATAACCATAGAAAAATCATCTGTCCTGGTGGCTTTTACTTCCACTTACTTTGAAACGTAATCAACAGCTAAGAGAACATATGTGAAACCAAAAGAAATAGCAAATGGTCCCATGAAGTGAATACCTTAAATATCAAATATCTCAAAGAACAATAATAGTTGTTGAGGCGTCTCATTCATATGAGAAATATTATTTGTCTGTTGGCATTATGTATAGTTCTTATAGAAAGCACATGCATCCCTAAACAAGATAGGCTAAAATAGTCTAAAATCTAGAACCTTCATAACAATACGCTGAGGACCAAAATGGCCACCACATGTAAGTGTATGACAAAAATGAAAAATAGATGTAAACTTATGATTAGGAACACATCTCCTAATAATTCGGTCACTACATATACGCTACAAGTAAGGGTCATCCCAAACATAATATTTTGTCTCACTATTAAGTTTATTAATTTAATGCTTTTTAAAATAAGTAGGCAATTTGGAAGCAACTAAGAAATTTATCATATCTGTATAAAAGGGATCTTTATAATGTAAAGAGTATAATTGCTCATCTGGAAAACTATCCCTGATAGCAGATGAATATGATGAGTCAGGTATTCTACTCAAATGATCAGCCACAATATTTTTTACTCCATTCTTATCTCTGATTTCTATGTCAAATTCTTGTAAGAGTAGCATCCACCTAATGAGTCTCGATTTCGCATCAGGCTTCTTGAGTAGGAACTTTAAATATACATGATCAGAATAAACAATAACTTTAGAACCAAGCAAATAATAATGATGCTTATTTAAAACAAAAACAACAGCTAAAAGCTCCTTTTCAGTGGTTGTATAATTAGCTTGAATCTCTTCTAAGGTGCATGATGCATAAAAGATCACATGAGACTTCTTGTCTCTCTTTTGGGAAAGAATTGTATCCATAGCAAAGTTAGATGCATCATACATCAATTCAAATGGAAATTCCCAATTAAGAGATTAGATGATAGATGGGGTGGTTAGCCTTCTCTTTAACTCATCAAATGCTAATCTGCATGACTCGTTAAAATTAAAATCTACATTCTTTTGAAGAAATCTAGATAGTGGTAGAGAAATTTTGTTAAAGTCCTTGATGAATCACCTGTGAAAACCTGTATGGCCAAGAAAAGAATGTAGTTCCTACATATAAGTGGGGTAAGGTAAATAAGCAATCACATTTACTTTAGCTTTATCAACTTCAATGCCATTTTTAGAAACCACATGGCCTAAAGAAATTCCTTGCTCTACCATAAAATGACATTTTTCAAAATTTAAAGTCAGATTTTTCTCAATGTGTCTTTCTAAAACCATTTCTAAACTTATCAAACAGTTATCAAAAGAGGTGCCATAAATAATAAAGTGATCTATAAAAACTTCCATGCAATGTTCAAGGAAATAAGAGAAGATGCATACCATACATCACTAGAATGTGCCTGGAGCATTATAAAATCCAAACAACATCCTTTTATATGTAAAAGTGCCAAATGGGCAGGTAAATATAGTCTTTTCCTGGTTTTCTAATGCAATGTGAATATAAAAGTAATCGAAAAAGCCATCTAAGAAATAGTAATGAGATTTGCCTACCAATCTTTTTAACATTTGATCTATGAAAAGAAGAGGAAAATAGTCCTTTCTAGTGGCCTGATTTAGCTTTTCTAATCAATGTGAACTTTTCAACTATTCTGAACTCTTATATAGGGATAAGCTCATTTTTGTCATTGGGCACTACTGTGATACTAGTTTCTTAGGGACTACCTACACTGGACTCGCCCGTTTGCTATTAGAAATGGGGTAAATAATACTAGTTGGAAGTAATTTACTTACCTCTTTCTTCATGACATCTAGGATCACGGGATTGATTCTTCTCTATGGTTATCTTACTGGTTTGGCTCCTTTTTCTAATAAAATTTTGTGCATACACATGGAAGGGCTAATCCCTGGAATATCTACCAATGTCTAACTTATTACTTTTTTCTTTTCCCTTAACAATTCTAACAACCTCATTTCATGATCAGGTGGAAGGTTATTTGCTATTATTACTGGTAATTTATTTCTTCTTTCAAGAAAGCATATTTGAGATTGTCGAGTAAAGGTTTAAGTTCAAGTGTGGGTGGTTGTTATATGGAAGGTACTAATCTTTGTGAATTTAAATCTATAGTAGCCTCCACTTGTTCATTTTTCTCAATAAAGGAACTAGTATCAAATAAATTGATAGAATCATGATGAAAATCAGAAGTAGAATTAGAATTCAAGAATGCATTAATCTCAAAACATGCAATACATTTATTAAGTCCATCATAACATTATGAACATTGAATTGCATCTATAAATTCAATAATCTTAAAAAGTTTAGTATCCATGTTCACACGAGCAACAGCAACTAACAAGCCGATCATATTTACATGCAACATGGAATGTTCTTCTGAAGGGTGTCTCATGGCTTCAAAAATATTAAAATGAAAAATATCACCACTAAATTCTATTGATAAAGTACTATTATGCACATTGATTATTCTTTTAACAGTTTTCAAAAATGATCTACCTAAAATCAGTAGTGTATGTCCATGTATATTGTCATCCTCCATATTCAAAACATAAAAAATCAACAAGGAAAATTAAATCTTTTACCTTTACTAGAACATTTTCAAGTACTCCTATAGGGCATGTTTTGCTTCTATTTGCTAACTAAATTACCACTCCCATAGGCTTCAATTTTCCAATCTGCAAAGAGGAATACATAGACTTAGACATTACATTAATGGAAACTTGTAACGAACATAATTTTCATACAACAAAATGAGCCAAATAAAAGCAAGTTCTCTAAAAATGAGCTAGATAATGTCCTAAAAATTTTGGGTAGAGCCCTAGACTCTTAAAAATGATAATTCTAAGCTTAGATGGAAAGAAAAATAGAGTTAGGATGAAGAAACAATTTATGACAAAAGCTGACGAAATGTAATGGCCTTTTATTAAATAAGTGCAACTTTTGGAAAAAATACATAGGATGGCTTTTTAAATGGCAAATTTGAGTTTCCCAGATTCTTAAGAGCCCCAAAAACCATAGGAAGCCTCGGGAGTGGTAAAACCCTTTCGGTGTATATTTTCCAATGTCGGTGAGCCCAAACTTTGACGAATTCATTCGGTAAGGTTTTAGCTCCAAATTGAGTGATTCCAAACATTTTAATAAATTGGAAACTTAAATTTTATAATGAAAAAGACAGTTTTAAAAAAGGAGCTAAAATGAAGCCAAAATAAAATTACCATTACAGAAGGATTAAATTAGAATTTTTGAAAAAATGTGTTTCTAAAAGCTCTCACACACTTCTCCCTTCTTCTTTGATCTTCTTAAGCATGAAATTTTTTGCCCAAAATACAAAAAGAATAGTAGCTCTTCTAGGTGCACAAGGAAAGGGAGAGAAAGAGGAGAAGAATCATGAGAAAGGTAAGAAAATCTAAGGAATTTCATGCTCCATCTTTCTCCAATCTTATTCCTTTCCTTTCCTCCTCTCTTTCCATGGTTTATTTGAGATGAATAGTTCTATTTTGGTCCAAAAATTAAAGGAGGAGTTCAAATTCCTTGTGGTGGAGCAAACCAAGAAAGAAGAGCCTTAAATACATACTTGAATCTAAGGTAACTTCTTGCTTATGTTGCTTTCTTCTCTTGCTTCTTCTTGGTGTATGTTTCTGCCCAATACAGAACCATATGAAGGGGAGGTTTTCTATTCCAAAACAAGAGAGGAACTAGGGTTTTAGTATAACACCATAATATATTAACCTCAACTAGGCTCCACTTAGGCTTAATTCCATATGATTTCTAAAGAAATAAAATAAACTATGACATTTTCATGCTATATATCGGGGCTTAAATGCTCATATTTTTCCTTGTGGGTCTTGTGAATCCATCAATCATATATTCTACTCAAACTCCATTTATACAACTTATACATAGCATAAAACAACCCATGAACCATTAATATGAAGCCAAAAACCTAAAAATGCAATTTCTCAAAATAGGTCCAAAAGTTATATTTTTGGCTCTAACTTTGGAAAATCATAACTAACTATAGAAAAATGAAAATTAAGCAAACCATAGCTTTCTAGAAATATCTAGATGTTATCTTTACACTAAAAATAATTTCAAACTACAATCTCAGCGTTTGGAGCATGTTTGACATCGAAAAAGAGACAAAAATTCAGCTGTCCCTAGTACTGATACAGCTTGTTGTCATGAACTTCAAAAATTTATAACTAATTTTAAAAAACTCCAATCTAGGAAAACTATACCAATTTGGAAATCTATTTAACTAGAGGATAAAAATAAGTCCAAATCATTTCAGTAGCCTTTGGACCTAGAAAACTAATGGAATAGTAACAAAGGTTGGATGGCTTCCCTAATACTGACACAGAAGTTCATAAAGTTATTTCTCTTTCTACAAACCTCCAATTAAGGTGCTTCTAATTGTTATAGGTCATTGTAGATGTTTAATTTATTCCCACAAAAGTTCATGGCAATTGGACACCGTTTGGTCCATGAATGACATAGATTCATTTTCGGACTCATGGTAACATTGCATTAACCAAAACTGAAAAATTATCCAACCTCAACAATTCACCAAATATTCCCTAGACCTCTGAATAATATCCACTTTATCTTCTTAAGAAGCTCTCAACAAGCTCTAGATGCATGCCAAATTTTATACCAAGAACAGCTCATTTGGTTATATCTTGACGGAGCTTACGAATTTGGCAAATTTACTATTGTATATGGTTCGAAGTAAGGGTAAATGGTCCTCTACCTGCTCTAGCACCTTTTGGGCAAGTTTTAAAGTATGAACACAACATATATGAATTGCCCAAGTAGTGTAAACCATCACACATCTCAAACTCACCATGCTACGAGCGAAAATGCACTATTACATACAAGCCATCAAAGGGTCACATCTCATATTTTCATTACTTTGGTTCCATACATGGATCATAGATCATTGATACATACTTTTACACTTACTTAAGCATTTAAATCTCAAAAAAAATATGTATACATAAGCACTTTGGCTTTCTTATGCATCAAACTATGCAAAAGTGTGCAAAAGTGTCAAAAAGGGTCATCTATACCTCATGGCCTCCACTCTTAGGCTCTTGATTTCCACCTGGACCATATGAGATAGAAGAGGGAACGAGGTGAGATTCATGAAATCTCAATAACTTATACACTCATTCAAGGAAGCAATCAAGGCATATAAATAAGTCAAAGCATGCAAGTAGGCATCTAACCATTCAAAATCAAATAATACATGATTCACTTGCCATGAAAATCATATCAATGTCAATAACAAGCTCTAGGGACTTTTAGTCTAGCCTCACCCTATTTTAAGGACTTTTGGATTGGCCTTACCCTTGGTTTAAGGACTTTTGACTTGGCTTCACTCATTCATGAGACTTTTGGCCTTATCTCACTTATGCTTAGGGACTTTTAGCTCTGCCTTACCTATCACAAGAGACTTTTGGCATTACCTCACCTGAGCAATTTTCACAATCCAAAATATAAGCATAAGCATATTGGTACCAATGCATCATGGCAATATCAAATGGCATGTCTCACAACACAAGCATATACACAAGCATACAATGACTATTATACATCCAAGAATGTAATAAGAGTGAAGAGCTACCTTACAAGCCAATACAAGCCTTCCCTTTTTGATTTCTCTTTTCCCTTCTCGGTCTCATAATCATAACTAGATGGAGTCGATTCTCTTAAGCCTAGACACAACAAATAGTATGCAATTACTCTCTTATAACTCAAATAAACACTCACAAAGCTAAGAGGTTTTTCATCATGGTAAACCCTATAAGGTATGTAAAAACCCTTACTTTCTCCCTTTAGAATTTCACTAACTCTTTTTCTACTGTCTTTAAATTTCTCAACTTATCACACTCTAATTCAAGGGTTTCTTGCTCATTCTAGGTTATAACAGAGCTATCTTACTCAACCACCCATGAAAAGGAAACTTAGAAAGAGAAAAATAAAGTCAAGAAGAAGAAGCATGAAAATCTTTAAGGGTTCTTACCTTTCTTCCTTCTCTCTTAGCTTATCTTGGTTTCTCTCTCTCTCTCAAGCCTTTTTCTCTGTTTTGAACGAAACTTAGGTAGGTTAAAAGAAAAGGAGAGGATCTAGACTCTTTAAGAAGCAAAATTCTCCTTTTTCACACTTTTCTGGACTAACCTTCACTATAGCGAAAATTAACCCTTGCTACAGAGAGCACATATCAGTCCTAAGCCCCTATTCTCACTACGGTGCATGCTATTGCAAGGAACTCCCTGGTTTTTATATGGGATACCCGAACTCACTATAGCTAGAAACATTCTCGTTATAGCAAACAGGCACATTCGCTATAGCTAGGTCATTTTTTTGTTATAGTAAACAAGTACATTTGCTATAATTGGGCTACAGCTAGCAAACTTAGAAAAATTTCAAAAATTTAAAAATTTTGGTTGTTACATTTAGACCATGAGGAAAAGGAATATGGCAAGAAATTCCAAGAAAAACCAATAAAAAACAAGATAGAAAAGTGTAAGGTTCTTTAAGGTTTTATAAAATCTAATTTTGTGTGAATATTTCCCTGGCTATTTAAATATTTCCTTGAGCTCCTAAGACCTCTAAAAACCCTTCCAAGTGGCTCTCCCATCAAGGAAAAATCAAGAAGCTTGTGAACTCCTTCCTTGGTGCATATCTCGGCCTAGGCTAGTTCATAGAGCTAGGGAGTGTTTTAATTTGTTCTAACCTTGGTTTGAGACTTTATATGATGTTAGAAGATAGGAGAAACCATTGGAAAAAATTTAGGAGTAATGGAATAAGAGATGGAGCAATGGTGTCCATAATGGTGCTTTACGAAGCAACTTGGATTTCCAATTTTGCAAGTGAATGTGTGAGGGCTCTAAAGACCTTAAATGAGTCCAAGAAGTCTAGAAAAAAATAAGAGAATAAGGCCTAGAGCTTGAAATATGAGAGTTGTAATATCCAGTTCTTTAAAAATGAGAGATGAGGTTATGCAACCATGAGAATGTATATTGAGCATGAAGTATGGCAACGAACCAAGTTAATTTAAGGGCTAAAATAATATCTCATCACCAGGATGGGAGATCTTGTCAACAAGATCCTATAATCTGTAGTGCAATTTCCAAGACCTTGTCGACAGGGTTTCCGCCAGTAAGTACAAGGTCTTCTTGTAAAATATGTTAAACTTGTGTGGTTTGAAATTGAGTCTAGAAGGCTTTTTAAATGAAATTTTTAAGTCTTCCGGGGTTCTTAGAGGCCCTAAAAACTATGGGAAGCCCGGGACAGTTAAATCCCCTCCTGTGGACGTTTTCCAATGTCTGTGTACCCAAACTTTGACAGATTCGTTCGGGAAGGTTTTAGCTCCAATTTGAGTGATTCCAAAGGCATTTTACTAACTTAGGAACCTAAGTTTTATAATGCAAAAGATGGTTCTAAAAAAGGAGCTAAAATGAAGGAGAAACGAAAATACAAAGTATAAAGGACAAGATAGGAATTTTTGAAAAAGTCCTTCTTAAACCTATATATATATGAAGCGTTCTTCTGCACCCCTCATTTAGATCGACCAAACTCTATCCAAAAACTAGAGAAAGCTCAAGGGAAGGAGGTGTACAAGACTAAGGCAAGGGAGAAGGCAAAGTTTCAAGAAAAAGGTAATAATTGTTAGAATTTCTTAGTCTTCTCCTTAGGAAATCTCTTCTCCTCCTTCTCCCCTTTCTCCCTATGGCTTTCTTAGAGTTTTTGGTGCTGTTTTAGGGTCAGACCAAGGGGGGAAATTTCGGATTTGAAGAGAGGAAGCTAAAGAAAGTGAGAAGCAAGTGAGAAAACAAGGAAAAACAAGGTAAATCTCTCATTCCATGGTAGATGCTTCCTCCCCCTTCTTCTCCCTATTTCGCCCCATATATGTAGATGTAAGAGGGCTGGAATTTTGAGGAGAACCAAGGGTGAATTCCATCAATTTGAGGGAAGAGAGTAAGAATATGCAAAGAAATCCAAGTAAAAACCATGATTTTGCAAGATAGAAAAGTTAAGGTTTTGATTGCACCTTGAGCTTTATCATGAACCCTAGCCATATTTTATGATGTTTAAGTGTTCACATGAGTTCCTAAGACATCAAGAGAGCTTCCTACATGATTCTCCCATCAAAGGAAGCAAGGAAACTCCATTGGTGCCTTATGGAACTATAGCTTCGGTCAAGGAAAGTTCATGCACCTAGGGAGTGTTTTAATTCCTTCCAAGCTTATTTTTGTATCATGTATGATGGGAGAGTGTGAGAGGAAGCCTTGGAAGAAGTTTAGAAGTCATAGATAGCAAGATGGCCTTATATGTTCCATAATATGACTTAAAGAAGCAACACCTAGCTAGACTCCTAGAATTGAATATATGATGACTCCAAGAGGTTTAAATGGAGTTAAGAATCATGAATGAATAGATAGAATGGAGCCAAAATTATGCTTTCTTAAGGTTGCGTTATTAAGTGCATTATGGAATCATAAAAGAGCCTTATGAGTCATCTAGCCTTTCTAGTAATTGTGTGGCCATAGACTTTGCTTCAAGAGTGTAATTACCTTCCATATGATATGTCTAGGCCAAGAGGAATGATCTCCACCTTCTTAGGTGTGTGAGGTCAAGGGAGAGGATTCAAGACTTAAGGAAAAAGTATGCAAATGCAAGCAAGGTAGCTCTCTCCACCTTCTTTCATGCATGGATGTGTGTTTAGCTTGTTTTAGAATGTGTGTATGTGTATTTTCAAGCTTTAAAAAGTATGCTAGCATGCCTTTATATGCCATGATGCTTGATGCCATGTTATATTTTTAAATGAATTTATGATGTTTGTATGAGTTTGCTTGAGTGTAGAGAGGCCAAGAACTCTTTCCTTGGGTGAGGATGAGCCAAGAACCCTCGAGCTTGGTTGAGACAAAGTAAAAAGTCTCCCAAAAGCAAAGTGGGCTCCCAAGAGTACGATTCAGTCCAAAGTGCTCAAAGAATGGGTGAGGCAAGTCCAAAATCCATAAGGAGAAGTGTGAAGCCAATTCAAACACTTAGTGAGCTCTTGAATGTCTTGTATGATTGATTCACATGCCAAGGTTGCTTTAAAAATGTCTATGATTTCTATCTCCTTTATGCATGCATTTGTGAAACTTGCTTTGCATATATTATGTATGATTGAATGGGAGATGAGCTATTGGGATTTTTTGAATCTCATCCCCTCCTCTCCAATGTCTTACCATACTAGGTGAAACAATTGAGCAAGGTATTGGAGGCCACTAAGCTTAGAGGAAGAATATAGGTATCAAAGTATATGAATATGCCTAGTTTTGCCTTCTTTTTAGCCATACACATGGCATATGATGTAATCTCATGATGAAATTGGTATGTAACCAAATGAACATATGTAAATACCCAAATGTGTGGTGCATGAATGAAATTTGATGCCAAATGTATGAGATAGCATGTTTTGGGTCTTGAATGGCAAGTTCAGTTCTTAAATGACTAGATAGATTAGTGTAATAATGGAAGTGAAATGGCCAAATTTAGATGCATGTAGTTTGGGACCACTTGGGCAGTTCATGCAAGTCCTATTTATGCTTTTAAACTTGCCCAAGAGGTGTCAAACACCAACCAAGACCATTTGGGCACACTTGGTCTCTAATATGGATCAAAATTGACCATATTGGAAACCTATACCACTTTTTGCCCAAATGAGCTCTTCTTGCTCTGAGATTTGGCATACATCTAGATCTTGTTGATAGCTTTCTGGGAAGCTAAAGAACATAATTTTCGAAGGTCTAAGGAATATTTGATGAAATTTCAAAGTTGGAATTTTTCATGGATTCTAGTGTGTGCACTGTTCATACTGACAGTTTTGAATTCTGTGTCACCTAATGGCCAAATGATGTCCAATGCTTGTGAAATTTTATATGCATAAACTAGAGGTCACAAGCTTTCTGTGGCTACTAATATCACCTCATTTGGAGGTCTGAGCAGAGAGTTACACATTTTTGAAGTTTGCTGTCAGTAACAGTGGCGCCTCCAGAGTTTGGTTGCTGTTCCATAAGTTTCTAATAGCTAAACGTATCGGTTTCATCCTGAAATTATTTTTAGTATCAAGTTAACATATGTAGCTTTCCATAATGACCACATATGTGTGATTTATATTTTTATCAAATTAGTTATGAATTTTAGAAGTTTATATCAATAATCTGAACAGCAACCCAGGCAACCAGTGACCTCAGTAGATTTTCGGATGTCAAACGTTCTCCATGATGAATGTTATGGTCGGGGAATATTTTTAGTGTGAAGTAGACATCTGAAGCTTCCCAGAATGGCAAAGAACACATGATTTTGATTTTTCTAGAATTAGTTATGATTTTCCAAATTTTATGACAGAAAAGAGGGAATTCTGGCCGAAAATGCAAACATGGATTTTTGTGTGTTCCTTTGCTTTCCACGAGTTGTAGGCCAAATTTGATGATGGAAATGAGCTATATTCATGTGTTTAAGTATGAGAATGTGATAACTACATTCATATGGCCCATAGGACTTTGAAAGAAAATTTTCACCTATAGAGAAATGCATTTTCATTCATACTCCCTATGCCACTATATTGTTTCCATAGAACAAACATAAGATGAGGCATGTGAATTGCATGAATTGAGTCCTAGAAGTATGGTGTTACAAGAGTTGCTTCATTTAGTCAATTATAGAACCATTATGCCACTTATGAGACCAAGTGTGTATTCAAGCTTTAGTTTAATGTCTTGGCTTGCTTCAAGTATCTGATGGTGTGATAATTGTGATGTTTAGGTCAAGAGAACCCTACTCCACCTAGATGCACTTGTGAGGCTGAAAAAAGGGAAGGAAAAGATTAAGAAAAGTTTCCATAAATCTAAGGTGGCTCTCCACCACATTCTCCTTATATTCTTGTGTGCATATATATGTTATTGCATGCTTATGTGTGTTCTTATGACTTGATGATATGCCACTTGATGCCTTGACTTTACATTGGTACCAATGTGTCTTCTTGAATGACTATGATTATGGAAATGACTCATAAGGGTCAGGTGATGCCAAAAGTCCCTTAATGAAGGTGAGGAGATGCCAAAAGTCTCATGGTATAGGTGAGACAAGGCCAAAAGTCTCTTGGAATGGTGAGGCCAAGTTAAAAGTCCCTAGGTCAAGAGTGAGGCAAATCCAAAAGTCTTAGAAATGGGATAAGGCAAAACCAAAAGTCCTTAGAATAGGGTTTTGACTTGAATGTGAATGAGTGGCATGGAAATTGTGACTTTGTATGCTTTATGGTTGTCAAACCTCCCATACATATGCTTTAATGTATATATGCCTTGAATGTGTGTGTGTGTGAATATGTGTGTGAGCTATTGAAATTCTTATAATCTTATTCCCCTTTTTCCTTCCATCTTGAATTGTCTAAGTGGCTTACAAGAACTAAAGAGAGTAAGCCAAGAGGCTTGAAGGGCTATACTTTAAACTTTTGTAGTATTCTTTGTGTATAAATATGAGAGTGACATTGTACATGTTATTTTTGTAATGTAAGGCCATTAATAAATGTAATATTATGTATGAATGACGTATGAACCTTGTATGGTGTTAAGACAATAGAAATATAGAAATTGAACACTTGGGTGCACACTTGAATGTATGTATTCTTGGGTGTGAGATGGTCAAAATGAGATACATGGTGTTTGAGACCACTTGGGTAGTTCCTACAAGTCATATTGATGCTTTTAAACTTGCCCAAGAGGTGCCAAACTCAAGGAAAAGCCATTTGGACTAAAGTGATACCTTATGAGAGATAAAATCTAACAAATTGGTGAGCTATATCACTTTTTGTCCAAATGAGCTCTTCTTGATTTAAAATTTGGCACGTATCTAGATCATGTTGAGAGCTTTTTGGAAAGCTAACTTGGATATTATTTAGAGTTCTACAAAATATTTGATGAATTTTTGAAATCAGGAAATTTTTCTGATATGGTCACTGCTACTGTACACATGGTCTGAAAATTGTTCTATGTCAATCATGGGGGCACACAATGTCCAATTATCATGAAATTTTATAAAGAGAACCTATACCTTCCTAGTGACTTGTGCCAATTAGAAGCACCTCATTTGGATGTCTAGAGGGGGAGATATTAATTTTTGAACTTGTTGTCTAGTATTAGGTATCCAGTCCGACTTGTGTCTTTATGGTTTTTGAGGCTTAGACGTGCCTGGAATAGTTTGAAGTTATTTTTTACCTATATTTAACGTCTACATCTTTTTAGATTGATATTATTTTCATAGATTGGATTTTTTTGAAATTAATTGGATATTTTTGAAGTTTATGACAATAAACTATATTAGTGCCAGAGATAGCCAGACCTTTTTAGCTATTTCATTGTCAAACATGGTCCAAACACTATGCTCATATCCTGGAATTATTTTTATGTGAATTTAACATCCATAGCTTTCCAGAAAGATATGGTTTATATGATTTTTATTTTTCTATATTTAGTTATGATTTTTCAAAGTTACCCCTAAAATCTACCACTGTACAACTGCGAGAAATGAATGATTTTTTTATATTTTTAACCTTTGATCCATGGTTGGTGCCAATTTTTGAGAATGTTATGACTTGTATGTATGGAAAATAATTAGAGAATATTATTGATGAGTTTATAGGGTCCCGAAGACATGAAATGAAAAATTTATTTGTTATGCAATGTAATTTAATACATTATTTTAAAGCATTTTCTTTAGATCTCTCTGATAAAATGCATATTCCCACTTATAAGAGAACGATAAATGTTAGAAATAATATGGTATTACAAACCTCCGAAATCTAACATAGTATTATTGAACTACATATTCCCTATTGTGCAAGAAATGGTGATTATGTCAAGATCTTTGCATTTAGTCGGCATAGCTGGTTAAATCAAAGTTGATACGTTTCTCCCCATATTAACTTTCTCATTCCCTTTCAACATCCTCTTTTGTGTATACAGATAAGCATGATTTCTATACCTTTTAATTCTCTTAATTTTGGCATTTTAATAATTAAATATAGCTTAAGGAATCTAATTGAATGAAGTTTGATTTTATTGACCATGTTTGCAATTTAGGAATTAATTTACAAAATTTTGATTTCTCAATTACATAAATCTCTTTTTAAATAATTTTGTAATTTGTTCCTACTTAATTGCTTCCATTCCTTAGGTGCAGATTTAATTAGGCTTCCTCAATTGCATGAAAAGGAGAAAAGTTACATATGTGTGTGAGGAAGAAGCCACAAGTTTAGAGTTTGGACACAAACACACATACATGCAGAACAGAGATAAGCTTATGGCAAGGAAGCACAAGCAAAACAGAGCCATGTATGGGATATAAGAAGGAGAAAAGCACGTGGAATGAGGGATTTGACAAAGAGTTAGCCACATGTAGAAAAAGAGGAGAAGGAAGGTATGGGTAGATAGCTTGAACAGAGTAAGAGCAACACATGTTCAAGAGGAAGGAGAGCCACAAACTAAAAGGGTAGCAGCCACATAAAGAACAAGTATGAACATAGAGCTTTCAAGCAGAACAGAGTCTAGGCAAAAAGAAAGAAGAAGCACACGAATGTAGAACTACATGTGGAGATTTAAGAGAAGTAGTTGAAATAAGAAGCTTTGAGTTGAACGAAGATGCTAGAGCTGAAAACATGGTGAAGGAGAATGAAGGTGAAGCCAAGCGCTACGTTGCATCACGTCTGGCCTATCTATGAAAAAGTTAATGTGGAAAAGCTGCAAAATGAAGAAGAGAGCATAATGGGTTTTGAAGGACTCCAGCAAGAAAAATGAGAAGATTTCCACGGGTTTGAAGGAAGCTCAATTACATACATATGCAGAGGCATGCAGCTCGAGTAAAGAAACTACGTGGAAGCTCGAGACGTGGATGGCTTGAGTATAGGTAGCTCGAGTGGAAAGTTCTGCTTAGACTTGGAAGACTCCCATGAGTTTCTCTCCACGTCACAAGTATACATATGCAGAACTGGAAAATGAAAGAGCTGGTGTGCATGGAAATCACGTTGAGAAGCTTGAGTTCTTGGTTCTTATATGGAGAAAGAGCTGGAGCTAAGTTTGAATGAAGAATCTCATGTGGAAATTGACACACGAAGAAGCAGCTTCAACAAAAGAACACGTGGGCTGATGTAGGATTAAATGCAACGTGAGTTGAAGGAAAAAAAATGCGTACAGCATGAGGAGTAAATAAAGCATGTGAATGAGCTAAGTTACTCAGGTAGTAGCATCCATTCACCATTTCATCCAGACGCTACATTTGATCATTACTTTTCCATCCAAAGGCTGACGTGAAGGAGGCGTGACTTCAGCGTGCAAAATGAGAAGCTGAGGGGCACGTGATTAATTAATGAAAAAAGAGAGTGGGAAACACTGAAGCATTCATTGGGCTGAGGAGATGAGCTGTGAGCTCCAGAGGAGAAAAAAGATGACGTAAACGAGAGCTCCAGAGGAATAAAAATTCAATTCTCCATGGCTAAAGCTCCAATAATCAATTTCCTTCCGATTAAATCATTCATGATAGCTTGAATCATTCATGGTGGCTAACTGAAGCTTGGAAACTTCCAGATGCAGATTTGAGCTCCATAATTTCTCACCAAATTGGATAAACATTCTTTGCTCTATCTTTTAGTTTAAAAATTAATTTCCTTATTAATTTGACTAGGTTTAGTTTATTGAGGAATTTGATTACTGGAATTTTTTTGGATTTGGTTGAATTATGGATTGAGCTTAATTTGATTTTTGGAATTTTAATTGTGATCATTATATGTTTGTAAAAATTCCAAAATTAATGCTGTACAATTTACTTTTAAATTCCTCTTAATTTTAGGCTAATTGATACAATGGTTGTTAAATTAATTGGCTGGAATTTTTGTGTAATTATTTGTTTGAGGAATTAATCAATCTAATTGGTGAATTAGCATCTTAAGTAAATTGTATAGCAAATTTTATTAATCAATTAGGATTGGCTTTAGTGTGTTCTTGTTCTGAATTCAATTGATTAATTTTTCAAGGATTCTTGTGGTTGCAAATTTCTTGAATAGTTGATGAATTGAATCTTGGATGGTTATTCAAGAGCTTTTATGAGGAATACACTAATGAGCAAGGAATTAAATCCAAATTTGGTAAACTAAAAAGGGCAAGGATAATTGAATTCCAGAGAGTCCAATACAAGGCTAGCTACCATATTTTCTCAACTGTTCACTTCATTTAGTTTTAAGTTTTTGATTCTTGTCAATTAAATTTAGTTCAATTAAATTCTGACAATTCAAAACCCCCAAAACAAGTTCTAATTGGTAATACTTAGAATCCCTCCATAAACAAATTGAGGCATAAACTCCTTAGGAAAATGATCTAGTATGCACCACTATCTACAAAATTTATTTTGCTACCTAGTTTCTATTTGAGATTGCGTGACACAATCGTCAACACAGCTCTTTAAGAAACTTTGCATATTTTGGAATCTATTTGATTGCTTCTAAGAGGAGGACATTTACTTCCACTTTTCTGAATGTCTCCATAATTTCACTATCTAATTCAGCCTCTGCGATTTTCTTAGATTGTGTAATTTGATTGGGGAATGGAAAGGGTCTGGTTTATATGGAATTCTCTCCCTTTTTTATGTTGTTCTTGCCTTAGATTGAAGGGGGGCTGTTGTTCTTTATCACCTTCTTTTTCTTGCAGCACCTCTATTAGAGGTGTGATGGGTCCATTTACTTACTTGCCACTTCTTAAGATTATTGCATTGACATTGCCTCTCGGGTTAGTCAAGGGCTATGAAAGTAATTAGTTAGAACCTTGACTTCTCAAATCATTGATATTTGTTGCAAGTTGGCCAATTTAGGTCTCTAAACTCTAGATTGTTGTCTTTGTTCATAGTTGGAATCAGACTGTATTTGTTGCCAACTGCTTCACTATATCTTTTAGACTTGGTTTTAACTTATTCATCTGTTGCATGGATTGTCTCATAGGATGTTGGTTGCTTAGGCCAAGGGCATTGAATTTCTGTTGCTGTTGTTGTTAGTTAAACCTATTACCATCTCTCAAATTTGGATGATCTCTCTATCCGGGATTATATGATGTCGCATAAGGGTCATATCTATTCTGTTGCTACTGTAAAGGTCTACTAGGAAAGATGTGAACACATGATTTTGTATTATCTTGCAACTGGGGACACTAATCTGTGGCATGTGTGGTTAACGAACAAATACCACACAGAGGTGCAGAGAGTTATTAAGATTGTCTTTGCCCGAGTACTAGCTGTTTGACCATGGAAGAGAACTCCTTAAGTTTATTTTCTATTCTTTATTGATCCATATGAGTGGCATAGATTTCTTTTACACCTCTGGTTGGTATATTTATTTTGGTGCCAAATTGTTGTGTATTCTATGTCATATTCACAATGAGGTCTCTGGCAGTAATTGAGGTTTTGTTAACCAATGCTCTTCCTACATCTGTATTAACCATACTTCTGTCTATGGATAACAAGCCTTTACAAAAGTACTAAATCAGAAGTTGGTCACTGATTTGATGGTAGGGACAACTTACACATAGTTTCTTAAACCTCTCCCAGTACTCATACTATGTTTCTTTGTTCATCTGTCTAATACCACTAATCTCCTTTTGGATGGCAATAGTTCTTGAGGTAGGGAAGAATTTCTCCAGAAATATCCTCTTTAATTTATTTCATGAAGTGATGACTTAAGGTTGAAGATAATAAAGCCAATCTTTAGTTACCCTATCCAATGAGAAGGGAAATGCTCTAAACTTGACGTGCTCTTTTGAAACTCCTTATGGCTTCATGGTGGAACAAACCACGTGAAACTCCTTGAGATGTGTATAAGGATCCTCACCTACAAGACTATGAAGTTTTGGAAGCAAATGTATTAATCCATATTTAAGTTCAAAAGTAGCACTAAGTTCAAGATATCGAATACACAGTGGTTGGTAATTAATATTGGGTGCAACTAATTCTCTAAGAGTCCTATCATTATTACCAGCCATATCTACTACTTCAAAATCAAAATCCAAATCCAAATTCAATTCATAATTACTTACTATATTATCTATTATCTTAAAAATCAACTCAATAGTTACAGCTTCTTTAATCTTATGAGTTTCTAAGTTGTGTATAAAAGCTCCTATCGATCTCTAGATTAAACTCAACCAAATCTTTATTAGAGGATCTTTTCATATACTAAGAATGAAATAAAATGAATGAAAACACCTAAAAATTACCAAGAACAATCAAAATAAATTCAAAAAAATAATAAAAATTACAAAAATTCAAAACAAAAAATACTAAAAAATTTGAAAAAAATGGTCTAAGTGATGGAATTTGGCCAAAACTTCACAACACTTACCTATATACCAAGCTTCAACTCGATTGGACTTAGTCATCCCTTATGCCGGTATTGCCTAGGACAGTCACAGAATACCAAAAACATTGAAAATTGATCACAACATTAAGTAAAGATGCTAAAATCAAAGTTGAAACTAAAGAATTTCCTATTCTAATTGATTATGATTAGTTGGCTCCCTGGCAATGGTGCAAAAATCTTAGTAAAGAAAATACTGTTTACTTGCAGTTGTGGAACTGGCCAAGATTAGTGAATTTTCACTGGTTTACAGTATAATGCTCACTAGATCGTCTCCTATAAAGCTATTAATCAAATCAATTAGTTTAGGAATGACAAAACTAAAATTATGAGGATTGGGGGTTCAAATATAGAGTTGTACTAATTAAACCGAATAGTAAATCAATTAACGAAAACAAAATGAAAATGAAACAAAATTCAATCAGAATGATGCGTAACTATTCTAGAATTCTTCCCCTGATATTTCCCTATCTTTGTCACCTAAAAATATCTCGTTTGATTTTTAATCCTCTAGTTATTTCTAATTAATATTTCTAAACTATCGTTCAGGATTTTAATTAGCTCATATTGTTGATCAGAATGCAACTGCGCTTCTATCAACAACACAGTCAAAATATTTCACACTTGACCAGAGATACATGCAAAATCCTAACGTGGTTTAAAATAAATTTATTTGATTAATCAACCAATTAAATCAAATTACATCCTCAGATAGATCAAACAAATTAGAATTTATGCCACAAAAATCATCTAACCAGAATAATAATAATTACATGAAAAACAAAGAGAACAAGAAAAGCAAAATCCTTCTGAAATCAAAATCCAAACCAGAGTTCTATACAAACATGGACTCAAGTTCCCTATTAGTTTTAGACCTTGAATTAATTACCAAGAAAAATTATAAAGCCATGAAAAAGATGAAAACAGGAATGAGAAATAGAGAAGATGGAATGTGTTCTATGGTAATGTCTTCTCCTTCTTAAATAGATGACGTTGCCTTTCTTCCTTAAGAAATTCAATATCATTCTAGAAGTAATAATAAGATAATATCTAAATCCTTTTAAGAGTCTTCCATCCTAACTCTTTTAGGAATCTTCTGTCCTACAAAATATAATTAAAAAATAATTGGGCCTCCGTTGGATAAATATAATAAAAATACATTTAAATTCAATTAATCTAAATTTAGCACACTTAATATAAAATAAGCCCAAAATCATAAAATTACTTGCTATAAATTATTAATAAGACTAAATATGAGGAATATAAAATATAGTAATGTCAAAATGTCAAGCATATACATACAAGCTTGATTGAACTCTATATCTAATAGACATATTGATTTGTAACATCCCCACCATACACTATCAAGTCCCTCTTGGATATGAAGAAATTTGTGATCAATTAATGCAATGTTGCTCAAAATCTCATGATCAATTTACCCATCCATTTTCATTCTGGAAAAATAAAAAATTCTTCATTCAACTTCCCTTTAAGAGAAATGAAGATGTTAATCCTACAAAAGCTTTTCACCCTGGCATGAATCTTGATGACTTAGCTTTAGCCAAAGAAGAATGTGCAGTATTACTAAAATAAGGTCATATTGAACTAACTAAATCAGATTGGACATGTCAAGCTTTTATGTAGAAAAAGGATCAGAGCAAAATCAAGGCAAAAAACTATTAGTTATTGATTATAAGCCTCTCAATATGTTCATACAAGATGACAATTTTTCATTATCAAAGATTAGTTCACAGATAAGCCTTTTTAAAGATGTAAAAGTCTTTTCAAAGCTTCATCTCAAAGCTGGATTTTGGCAATGAGGTATTCACCCTATTGAGAGATATAAAATAGTATTTTGCATTCCTAATGCCCAATACCAGTGGACAGTCATGCCCTTTGGCCTTAAGGTCATGCTATCTCTTTTTCAAAAGGCCATGATAAAGATTTTTAATCCTATCCTTCACAGTACCCTCATAAACATTGATGATATACTTCTTTATTCCAAAAAAAAGGAAGATCATAAAAGGCTCCTTTAACAATTCTTGGACATCACTAAACAATTAGCCCAAAAGAGTCAATTAGGGCAAACCTGTAACATCTGGTCCTTCCGTAAACGTGAGAAACGCAATGTTCAGTTTCTCCGTAAATGGCAGAAATGGGCTAGATGCAAAAGAAAGCCCCTAAAATATAAAGAATTGAGGGCAACTAAAATTATAATAAAATTTTAAATATTAGAAAATGAGGATTTGAGCCTTGAGTTGCCTAAAAATCAAGGTTAGAGTGATTTGAAAAATTTGTCAAAAGGCTAGTGGCATTTCGTAAATATGAGCACTTTTTGAAAAACACACAGGAGGGCTTTTTAAATGAAAGTTTTGAGTTCTCTAGGGTTTTTAGAGGCCTTAAAAATCATGGAAAGCCCCGGGACAGCTAAAGCCCTTCCGGTGGACATTTTCCAATGTCAGTGTGCCCGAACTTTGACAGATTTATTCGGGAAGGTTTTAGCTCCAATTTGAGTGATTCCAAAGGCATTTTTCTTAATTGGGAACCTAAGTTTTATAATGGAAAAGACAGTTCTCAAAAAGGAGCTAAAGCGAAGGAGCAACGAAAATGCAAAGGGCAAAATAAGAATTTTTGAAAAGTGTAACTTAATCCTACCTATATATATGATGCACCCTTCTCCTCCCTTCATTATGCACGACCATGTTCTGCCTAAAACCAGAAGAAAACCCTAGGGGATGAGGCTCACAAGAAGGGGAAGAAAAGGAGGATAAATCAAAGGCGTAAGGTATGGAAATTAGTAGTTTTTCATACTCTTTCTCTTCCAAACCTCTTCTCCTCCATTCTCCTTTGTTTCCTATGATTAAAATGAGGTTTATAAATCTGATTCAAAGGAGATATTCAAGGGAAAGTTCGGATTTGAAGAGAAGAGCTCAAAGAACACAAGATTCAAGTGAGAAAAAGCAAGAAAACATGGTAATTTCTCTTCCTATGGTTGTCATTTTTGGTCCCCTTCTCCACCATTTCGCCCCACTTGAGAAAACCCTAGGAGGAGATGATTTTTAGGCAGAACCAAGCATGAATCTAAGGAAAAAGGGTATAGAGATTAAGAATATGCAAAGGGAATTAACAAAAAATCATTAGATTTCAAGATACAAGTTCTAGGGTTTCAATTGCACCTTGTAAAATCTGACTTTGTATGATAATTCCTAGGCCTAAGTAAGAGTTTAAATGAGCTCCCAAGATCCTTAAGAGGCTCCCCATATGCTTTTTCCCTTGAGAAAACAAAAAAAAGCTCCATGGAACCTAATATGCTTCATAGCCTCGGCCTAGATGAGTTCTCCTAGCTAGGGAGAGTTTTAAATTTTTCTAAGGCCATTATTGAGTCATATTTGATGAATGAAAGTGAGGGGAGGCCTTGGAAAAAATTTAGAACTCAGAAAGTGATTTGGTGTCTTAGGTTCCATATTATGACATAAAGAAGCAACATGGTATTAGGCCTTTTATTTTGATGATATGATGACTCCAAGAGGCTTAAAAGGAGTCAAGAATCATATTTGAAAAGAAATAATGAGGCCTAAAAATCATTTGAGGGGTGTTGCTTCATTAGGTGCCAATATGGACCATAATGGAGGTTGTAGAGTAATCTAGGCTTTAATCAAGTCGCATGGCCCTAGAAATTGTTTCATGAACTTAATTGGCTCCTGTAATTTGTATCTAGGCCAAGAGAAACTATCTCCACCAAGTTGTGGGTGTGTGGCCAAAAGAGGAGGCTTGAAAGCTAAGGAAAAAGTGTGTGCTTGTATACAAGGTTGCTCTCTCCACCTTCTCTCATGCATGGATGTGTGTTTAGCTTGTTTTAGAATGTGTGTATGTGTATTTTCAAGCTATGGAAAGTATGCTAGCATGCCTTTATATGTTATGATTCTTGATACCACATTATGTTTTAAATGAATCAATGATGTTTGTATGAGTTTGCTTAGGTGTGGAGAGGCCAAGAACTCTTCCCTTAGGTGAGGATGAGCCAAGAACCCTTGAGCTTGGTTGAGACAAAGTAAAGAGTCTCCCAAAAGTAAAGTGGGCTTCCAAGAGTATGGTTGAGTCCAAAGTGCTCAAAGAATGGGTAAGGCAAGTCTAAAATCTATGAGGAAAAGTGTGAGGCCAATCCAAACACTTAGTGAGCTCTTGAATGTCTTATATGATTGATTCACATGCCAAGGTTGCCTTTAAATGTCTATGATTTCTATTTTCTCCATACATGCATTTAAAAGGCTTGCTTTGCACATATTATGTTTGATTGAATAGGAGAAAAGCTATTAGGATTCTTTGAATCTCATCCCCTCCTCTTGAATGATCTAACATGCTAGGTGAACCAAGTGGATATGCTAATGGGAGCCAATAACACTAAAGGAAGGAGCTTGACAAGCTTATACTTTATTTTGTCTATTTTGAAACCATAATAATGGTTCAAGATGTATATGATGTTGTATATATATTATGAACCTTGAGACATATGTAGATATACTATTATGTGATGTTTGGATGTATGGAAATGATATATGACCACTAGCACATGTTTTGAGTATGTAATGCTATAGTATGCAAGTTTAAAGTTTAATGAATATGTGTATAAATGTGGGTTGAATAGCCAAAATGAGATACATGAGGTTTAGGACCATTTGGGCAGTTCATACAAGTCTTAAATGTGCTTTTAGACTTGCCCAAAAGGTGCCAATACCAAGGGAAGACCATTTGGCAAATTTGGTACCTCATATGGAGCTACATTTGACCATAATAGAACTCTATATCACTTTTTGGCCAAATGAGCTAGTCTTGATCTAAATTTTGGCATGCAATTAGATCTCATTGAGAGATTTCTGGGAAGCTAACGATCATAATTTTTAGAGGTCTACAGAATATTTGATGATTTTTTGAAATTGGCAAATTTTATGGATTTGGTCTGCTGCACTATTCATTTGGTCTGAAATTTTTTTCTGTCACACAAGGCCCAAATGATGTCCAATTGCCACGAACTTTTATACACAGAAACTAGGCAATCATAGTGACTCGTGCCAACTAGAAGCACCTCATTTGAAGTTCTACAGAGGGAGATATGAATTTTTGAAGTTTCTGTCCAGTATCAGTGAAATTGCCTAACCAGAAGTACTATTCTATTGAATTCCAGGGTCTAGGCTTAATGAACTGATCTAGAGATATCTTTTCTCTCTAGTTAACATTCACAGCTTTCTATATTGGTATCATTTGCATGGATTGGATTTTTGTGAAATTAATTGGACATTTTCAAAGTTTTCTATAGAATCTGTGATAGTTCCAGATTTCAGTCAGACCTCTGTAGATTTTTGGATATCAAATGTCCTAGGTGATAAATATTGTAACTTGGACATATTTTTAGTGTGAAGTAGACATCCCAAGCTTTCTAGAATGACCAAGATGGAATAGTTTTGATTTTTTTAGATTTAAATATGATTTTCCAAAGTTATCCCAAAAAAAGGACCAATTCTAGCCGAAGGTGATAGCTAGTTATCCTGAATGAAGTGAGAGGTAGAACCCTCTAGCTTGATAATAAACCAGTTATAGAGGCGATGAGGCTTGGGTTGGTAGCTAAAGATAAAATCCAATCCCTAGAATAGTAAGCCAATTAGAGGCCATTAGCCGTGGTGAATGATGTGTTAGCCACGACGAATGGCACTATGAATACCTTGTTGGTCATATTCAGGCTAATATAAAAAAGGAACTACTAAGGGGTTAGATAACCCACAGAGAATGGGCACCCCTAGTATAAGTAGAGGAAAAGAATAGTTATGAAAGATTAGTAAGAAGTCCATGGGCTTAGTAAATGAGATTGAGGAAAGAGCTCAATGCAGAGGAAGTTAGACACAAGGCTAATGAGGTTGTTGAGAGCCGCCTATGAGGTGTTGACTCTAACCTAGAGTGCTACCTAGTGGGACACTGAATGATAGAATATTAGTGTAGCCTCGAAATGACGTAAGATAAGACTAGTAGTAGTAAAGCACCTTGCATAAGATGATCTTACATGGTCCACATGACACTAAATGGAATTTTGAGACCCAACGTAATGCTAAACTGAGTATTATTTTCCTTGCCTTTTTCATGCAAAACTCACATGATTCATGATATTAAGTTATGTAAAGGTATGAGATGAGTTAGAATGAGCTAGAATTCATGGTGTTACGAAACCCAAATAGAATTCCTTGGAATACATATATCCAATAGACATTACTATCCAGGCCCATACATTGCTCAAGAGCAACTCACTTTTCCAAATGAAAATTTCATTATAAAGCAAATTTAATTGTTCCTTGGGACAATCAATTTCATCAAAGATTTTATCCCTGATGCATTTAATCACACAAACTAGCTATTGAAACTCTTGAAGAAGAAGAATCCCCCACCTTAGGGTCACGAGCAAATAGCAGTTGTAAAACATCTCAAAAAGATCTCTTAAAATCCTTTGCCTTTGAAGATTCCTAACAAAGGAAAAAGGATACTTTAGATGGATGCTAGTGATGACTTTTAAGGAGCTATTCTCATAAAAGACATTAATGGAACACAATATTACTATGGCCATACAAGTGGACAATTTAAAGACTATGAGAAGCATTACCATGCTATTTATAAGGAGATTCTTGCAGTCAAAAAGGGGATTAAAAAGTTTAGCTTTCATCTCAGCAGTTACGAATTTGTTGTTCAGATAAATAACTCGTCATTCCTTAAAATCTTAGAGTTTAAGAAAAAAGTCCTACCTAATAAATAGTTACTCATATGAAAAGATTGGTTTTCACACTATAAATTCAAGGTTCAATGCATCAAAGGCCACACAAATATCATAAGAGACTATCTTTCTAGACCCAAGATCATAAACCTTCTCATTCCTGCAAAACCAATTCCTTTCATCCTTATGGCTCATTTCATCCCTGGTTGTATAATTCACCATCCTCTTCCTCCTTTAACCTAACTTAGAAAAAATTTCCTCCATGTGATCTGAAACTCAAAAACCTAGTTGAAGTCTAAAAATTTACGGAGAAATATTTGTTCAATTACCTTCATAGGTATCTTTGAGATTCATCTCTTCTTGTCTATCCATTCTACTTTAATCTACAAACTCCATTCCTGATCTCTTTAGAATCCATACTGATGTCACTGATGATGCATTATGGTACCTACAGGCTCTTATTGTTCTATATTTTAGAGCCATAGCATTTCCACCACTCCTCATCTATCACTTTCTTAATTAAGAAGAAAACAAAATTTCTAATCTTTAGACTTTCCTTGAATGATTTTCACCATTATACTGGTGGTGACAGGAATTATAAAGATCATTTCATAACACAATCTGTGGAATAACCTTGAAGCAAATAAGAAAGTTGCCTACATCTTTATCATCCATTGTCCTTATTGAACCAATAGGTAAAATATGCTCTTAACAAAGAACTATGCCTATAAATGGAATACTTTCCTTGAATGGCCTAAACAGAAACATGAAGCTCTCAAATGTCTTAAAATATTTATGTGAAATCAATAATTATCAAGAGAGTAAATTTGTATTCTGCACAACATTAGGTCCATTCTCTAGAGAATTCATCCCTGAAGAACCAAGGCTACTAGAAGTCAATCTTCTAAATATTGAAATTTGGACTTCAGCCCAAATGACCAACTTTTTGTAAGGCTCTAGTTCATAGTCATAGCTAACACAAAACCAAGATGAACAAATGCAAGATTCCCGGGATTTGAATAAGCTAGATAACTTTGACAAAATTGAATAATGGCTCATGTTCCATTTTTGGAAAAGTAAAAAAGATGACCCGAATGATATTGATAGCTCTAAGGACGTAAACTTATCTCCTTCACATGAACCTATAAAGAAGGGATAAGGCTTATTTGTTGCCATGCTGTCCCATGTACAATAATTGTCCTTGTTTGTTAGTTTGTTTTATGTTTTCAAGCGTGGTTTGCTTTATAGTCTATCAAAGTAACTTTATTGAAAGTGTGTTTGTATTATTGTCCTTTGCTTATAAAATTTGTTTATCTATTCATAATAGCCTTTGGCTGTAAGAAATGTGCTTTTTCTCTATTGAATTCAAGAGGAGCCTTATATTCTAGTTCACCTAGTAATAAAATTCTCAGTGTTCTATAACTTTTTTCTAAAAACTCTTCTTCTTTTAAAATCTTTTATAGCAAATCTCTTACGATTATCTTGCCTATACAAGTATTCTCTACACTTGCCTTGCATAACGATCCTGTGCATAAGAAAGTATTGTCAAGGGAATAATTTTTAGTAGAAGATCTTACCTTGTTTATAAGTTCTTTAATTCAAAAGTTTTTTACTAAGATCAAAAGAATCTTAGATCTTAAAAGGCCAGGACAAGAGAAAAGCCTAGAGGAAGAAAGGCTGTTAGTCCAAGCATACCTGAAAAAAGATTTTGTTGTTTCTAATTAGGAAATTAGAATAGAATATTTTGTTTTAAGAAAACAAGGCATAGAAGTTATCTCTTTAAGATTAAGGAATAAGTGTGAGCACCACTCATATTACTTCTACCAAAATTGTTCTCATTTGACTTCTGAAGAGAGTAAGGAAATCAATCAAATAGTTCCTCATCTCCCTATGGAATTTGTTCTATAGCACTCACATCTCATCGTGTATTATGAATGGTATCTCTCTGAAGAAGATCTTTGGATGATATGAAATGAATTGAGCTGATATTGGTATCCTCATCTAGGGGTACTCTCTTGGTATAAATATTAATAAATTTAAATTTTTAATTACCAATTGCATGTTTTTTAAAATGATTAAGAAGTTATTTTTAATTTAAAAATAAAAATTACCTATGATTAAAATTTAAGAATATTCAATATTAAACTTCTAGTGTTGCCAAATTATATTAAGATTATACTGTCATTAAAAAATTTAAAAAAAAAAAAAAGAAAAAGGGTTAGAAATAATAAATTAGAAAAAAATTAATGAAATAAAAAAAATTAACCAAATTAAAAAATATTTATAATTATAAATAATATATATTAGTTTTGTTGCTTTTTTATATTATACATATGCTTTATATAATTTTTTCTTATATTATTTTCTTTAGAAGCATATATATATATATTAAACAATGTGTAATATAATTGCAACTAGCTTGTGGTACAATTAACTAAAGTGTTTGGATTATGTCTCAATGATGCCATTCTCACATATTAAAAATTGCACTAAAACTTTAATGGCAACCGCATTGTCACCACTAAAAATGACTTCTTTTGGTGCAAAAATTTTTAAATGACAAAATTTTGTGCCAAAACTTTTAGTGGCGACATTAAGAGTCACCACTAAAAGTTGCTTTTAACGGTGACATGAGTAGGTCGCCACTAAAAATGACTTTTGGTGGTAACAAAATGTTGCCACCGAAAGTTTGCAAAGAATTTGGGGATCCAAAAATTTTTTATGCGAAAACCTTAGTTATGACCAAATGTCGCCACTAAAAGTAATTTTTAATAGCAACTATATTTTTGTTGCCACTAGAAAGTATTTTGCAACAACTTTTTTGTCACCACTAAATATTTCAATGGTAACTTTTTGGGTGTCACCACAGAAGGTTTTGCTAAAATGAGGATTAATATTTTACTGACAACTTTTAAAAACAACTTAATAAAGTCGCCGCCAAAAGTATACTTTTAACGACTACTTTTTTTTATTCCCATTAAAAGTCATCACTAAAATTCTATTTCTTTTATAGTGTTAGGTTTGAATTTTGAAATTCAATTTCCAATCATGTTGGTTGAGTGCATTTCCATGCTTTCTACTCATTCCAATTGTTATTCGTTTGTTGAATAGTGAAACCCCATGATTGCTCAACCTAACAGACACCACAACTATCTACACTTTCAAATTTTCTAAAATTTATTCTCAACTAGTCGATTTCCCCTTCATATCAATCAACTAGCATATAATAAAATGTTGGTGATCAAACCAATCGAGTGGTCTCAATGACTAGTTGACTAGTGTTTACCATAAATATTGCTTAATATAACACCATCTAATTTTAGCCTTCCATATGCCTTTTCAAGGATTCCACACCCTTAGCATAATAATTCTCAGAGGAAAAAGCATTAAGCAATGCAATACTCCACGTTATGTGGGTTCAAAGAATTTTTCTTTTATACTTCGTGGAACTTATGAATTCTCAAACATCATACTCTACTCATAATCCCTCTATACAAGTCATAAAAATCATTAAACATCTCATGCAATTTGGATTTGGAGCCCCACACATCAGAAAATACATGTTTGTTTTTGGGCTTAAATTCTAGTTTTCTATTGTAGACTTGGAAAATTCACAATTAAATCTAGAAAAATTGAAATCTAACAAACTATAGCTTTTTGAAAATCGTTGAATGTTAAATATATGTAAAAATACTTCTTGACCATGAAAACCTCATTTGGACCATGACTAATAAGAGAAAAGCATCACAGGTCTAGCTACCCAGGCACTCTGATATAATTTACTAATATAAATTTCAAAAATTTATAACTAATTCCACATAAATCTAAATTGAGTAAACTATATCAATTTGGAAATCTACAGATGTCTAATTTAGGGAAAAAATAACTCTAGATCTAGAAAGTGACATTAAGCTAATGAAAATTGATGGAAAAATGCTTGGGGTCCTGCTGTATTACTAACAGTAAGTCCCAAATTCAAAAATACATATCTCCCTCAATATGAATCCAAATGGGTAGCTCTTTGTGGTTATGGAAAGCTTATAATACCTAGTTTATTGTTGTAAAATTTAATGGCAATCAGACTTCATATTGGGCTATGAATGACAAAAGAGAAGAAACTAATCATATAAACAGTATATATGCCAAATCTCAAAATTTTTCCAACTTTAAAAATTCATAATTTATTCTCTAGAATTTCAAATAATACAGTTATTAGTTCTACAAAAAGCTCTAGATGATACTTAGATTCATACCAAGTTTCATTGGAAAATTCCTCCATTTGGTCAGTTTGTGACATAAGGTGCTAAAATGAGCTTTATAAGCACCCAAGGGAGTCAAAATGAAACCAAATGCTTTCCTACCCTGGCAATGACCTCTTGAGCATATGAGAAAGCTTAAATATAGCCTACTAAACTTGTCCAAGAGGTTCCAATGTTCATACATCATAAAACCACTACCCTACTTGTTCATATACACAAGGTTTCACACATCTATTAATGCATATCAATGTCAAAAACTCATATGTTCATGCATATATTTTCCAAAATGATACCTACATCATATTTACATGTAATTGGACTTGCTCAAGCACTTACATCATAGATACATCTTATGATTACAAAGTTTAACATTAAGATACAATGAAAAGGTCCATTTTGCTATGCCCATGTCAAAAGCTTGTTTCTTTAAGGTGGTTGGCCTCCACTTATTGGCCCACCTGGTTCATCTAGACATGGTTAGATATTGGAGATGGGAGAGTGAGATTCTAAGAATCCCAGTAGCTCTTAACCCTTTCAAATATACATACATGAAATAATTATAAGCCTTGGAATGCAAGCATGCCTCAATCTCTTTTAAAATCATTCATAGCCACTTTTCTCATGTCAATTCAACTCATACAACTGCTCTATGGGTCATTAGTTTAGTCTTGCCCAAGTTCTTGGGACTTTTGGATTTGCCTTACCCATATTTATGGACTTTTGACTTAGCCTCACTCTTTCTTGAAACTTTTGGCTTTGTCTCACCCTCTTCTAAGGACTTTTGGCTCCTTCTTACCCTTCTCAAGGACTTTTGGCTTTACCAAGCCCATTCAAGCCATCATACTTTCAAACAAGTTCAAAGAAGCATGTCAAGGAACCAAGACTCTACATCAATGGCTATACAATGGCTATAAACCAATCACATAATTCAAACACACATACAAGTAAACCAAGACAAGTAATAAATCAAGAAATACATGTGAGAAAAGTTAAAGAACTACCTTGAAATAAGGAATGCAACCTTTTCTCTTGGATTTTTCTCCCTCTCCTAGGGCCACACATATGGAAGTAGGTAGAGGGTGATTCCTCTGGCCTAGAGACATCAATTAAGATCCAATTACATTCTTGAGACAAATTCTAACACCACTTACACATTAAGGAAGCCTACTCCTTTTTATGATTCAATTATGGTTCCATTCAAGACCTAAAGAAGCAAGTATGAAAATTCTTGGTCTTGGCCCCATTTTCTCCCTTTATCTAGGCCTCTTGACTCCATTTAGACTTCGTAGAGCCATCACGCTATCATTTCTAAGAGCCTAAATACATGTTGCTTCTTTAAGTCATATTATGGACCTTATACCTCCAACTCTCCACTTATGGCTTCTAAATTGTTTCTAAGGCCTCTTCCCATATTCTTCTATCATATCCAATCCCATCCTAGCCTTAGAACAAATTAAAACTCTCCTAAGGTATGTGAGACCCTCTTGGCTGACATACACACACACTTAAGCTCCTATAGAGTTTTCATTATTTCCTTGACGGAAGAAGCACTTGGGAGGCTCCCTGGAGGTCTTAAAAGCTCATTTATAATCTCTTATAAGCTAGAAAACTCTTGGAGAAAGTTTGATTTTTCAATGCATTCATGACTTTCTAACTTTGCTAACTTGAATTTCCATGGCTTTTCTTTAGGTTTCATTGCATAATCTTGTTTCCCACTCCATAATTCTAAGTTCCATACTGGCTATTGGTCAGACTTATCTCCCTCTTGGCTATTCTCTACTTGGTTGAACTCACCCATGGAACGAGTAAGGGGATGAAACAAGAATGGCCATGAGACATACCTTGATTCTAGCTTAATTCAAGAGCTTTTTGAGCAGTCATGTTGCGCAACCCCCAAAATAAAATTAGGTTGGATTAAATTTTTGTAGTTAGTGGAACAACCTAGGTCATCTCCCTTAGAAATGGAATTCAATATTTAATTGAGTTTCTAAGTATTAAAAGATCCTAGAACTATCTAATTTAAAGGGGGGTATTGATCTAATTAAACTAACTAGAATTGAATTAAAACAAAATTCCTAATTTCTACCTAATTGCATGAATTATAGTTAAATGATAAACATGTGACTAGCTTTAAATTTGTTCTTTAGTATCTACTATCCTTATCCTAATTCAATTGTAATTAATTCTAGTCTAAAAGTCTCTAATTGTGTTCATTGGTAATGTATCTTAAGTTACCGCGTAAGAATTAGGAGATTAACAAATTAATGTTGAATTGAAACTTCAACACACATCAAATCACTAACTCTTGTCATTAGGATCAATAAACACTAAATTTGATTGATTAATGGATCAATTAGCCTTTGAATTATCACCCGAAGATGTTTAATTAATCAATCAAACTCCAATGAATCCTCAAATCAAACAATTAAGCACATAATTTCACTTATACAATTCATTAAACACCTTGATGGCATACATGAAAAATTAAAGGAAAATGCAAAATTTAATGCCTAATCCAATCAATTAATCAACAAACTCTCTCCTAATCAATGTCTAACTAGCCATCAATCATAAACTACATCAATCTCAATCATTTACAAGCTTAACCAAGCATATAAAATAACAAAAATTAATGTAGAAAAAGAAAATAAAAATAGGAAGCTTAACCAAAATCCCTTGCTATTCTCTTAAATTCAAACTTCAACCAAGAACCTCCTCCTAGCTAGCCACAAGATGAAGATTTAATGCTTCATAGAGGTGGAAGAATGGTGGAGAATGGAAGATGGAATGGCTACGGCATGGAGTGGGTGTGGTCTGCAAATAACAATAGAGTGTTGTTCTGGATGAATGAGTGAATAGTGTTCTCCTGTTATTCAATGAATGATGTATGATTTTATGTGTTTTTGATCCAGCCTCTTACCTCTTGTACAAGTTGTAATACCATATATATCTAACCCCATTCATGGCATTCATAAGCTCCCTAACATCATTTTCATAAGAGTACATGGAAAAGGAACCAACAATAATAGATTTAATCGTGTTGCATCATGCTTAAAAATTTTAAATCGGTGACACATGGACCGTGTAGGTTCATACCATGCATCCTCATATTTCAATACATTATTACAACCCATTTACATCGCAAAGTCTTGCTCATAACTCAAGGAAACCAAAATGGAGCATAAATTGAACTCATTGAATTTTGGCCAGATTTGCCACCATTCTGTCCAAAACTTTGGAAAATCATAAGCAAATCTATAAAAATTGAAATCATATAATCTTGGTCATTTTGGAAAACCTGGGATGTCTACTTTATACTAAAATAGGTACAAGTCATAACATCCCACACACTGCACGTTTGACAAGCGAAATGGTCTGGAGGTCGAACTAGATCCTGATGCTATCATAGTTTACTAATATAAACTTAAAAAATGTCCAATTAATTCTAAAAAATTCCAAATCGAGTGAATGATACCAATCTAGAAATCTGAGGATGTTAGCTAGAGGGAAAACATAACTCCAAACCAGTTCAAGCATGTCCAAACCCCAAAATTTTGATTAAACAGTGACTAAGGTCTGGTTAGACGACTGACACTAGACTGAATCTTTGAAAAATCGTATCTGTAACACGCCAAAATTTATTAAAGTATTAATCATAGATTTAGAGTAATTAAGAATAATTAATAGAGGATAATTAGGCAAGTTAGTGAATAGGAATTTTTGAGAGATGAATTATTAATATGGGTTTGAGAAATTAATTGGGATAGAAACCTCATCTAGGCCCAAATTAATAAACCATGATAAAAGGCTAATGGAGGCCCAATGAATTAGGTGCAGATCTAACCCAATTTAATGTGATAGAGGCCCAAGATCTACCTTGAATAGACTCTTATAAGTGGCCCAATTACCCTTGTGCAGACCCAAATCCTAAACTTGCCCAAACCTAATTAACTTCAGCAACCCAATGCATAAAAACTGGCTCAATAAAATTCTGCAGCCCAACACTTTAAAACTGGCCCAACAAGCTAAAAATCTGAACCCATTTGGAGTTAGACCTTGGAGCAGCCCATGACCCATATTTGACCCAACTTAACCCCACTAAAACCCTAAAAACTGACCAGCCACCTCCCCCATTCTGCAAAATACAAAGACACAAAGAAAATTTGGAGGTGAGAGGGAGAGGTTAAGGTTCTTGGCATAATTCCACATTTTCTTGCATTTGGAGCAAGATTTAGCCAAAGTAATAGTTATACAACTTAATCCCCTCATCTTTCTCTTTAATTTGGCCTGATTAGTTTTTCATTTGGAGTGTTTTCACCATACCCAAAATTTAAAATGTGGTTATTTGGGGTTTTCTTGGTGAAATTCGTAGGTTGAGGTTAGGGCTGACATTAGGTGAGTTTAAACCCTCCATTTTGATGCTTTCTTTGCTAATTTGAGACCCCCCATAGATGATTCATAATATGGGTATTAATTTTGTACGAATTTGCTTATAATTTTAGGTGGAATATTGAGATTTCGAGTAGAGGACACTTTAATCCGAATTTGGGATTTGTGGTGGTTGGGTAAGTGTTCTTCAGGTGGTTATTAGCATTTAAATTCCTTGGGTACTTGGTGTAACTGTTGATGATAAATTAGAATAGTAATTATCTGATGCTATGATTATAGGGAGACTCTGTACCATTGGTGGCTATTGCAAATTTGTCTACAAGTGAGGTAACCGAGGTTTACATTACTTCCATGCATATGTCAATTTGAATTTCATATGTTGTTATACATAAATGACTTGAAATGTTGAATGAATTGATTAGCTATCTATTGTATTGTGATTGGACCTTGTCAGTCCATGGTGGAGCTGTGGTGCGGCTGCCACCCATGCATATGCTTCGATTGGGCATCGGGTTATGATCAAACCCCAGATGTACTGAGCCCTGGTTGTGCTCAATGGGGAGTGGCTGCCGTGGATGGGCCTCTCCTGGTGTTAATAGCCTTTAACATATGAAAATATAATTGCTAGTATGGGATAGTAATCATGATAGCCTAATTGCTTCATTTATTGATATGACTGATATGATTCAAATGTTGATTTTGCTTTATGCATACATGTTAATTAAACTAGATTATATGATGGAATTGCCTTGGTTATTGAGATTTATATCTCACCCCATTTCATGGGATTAAATATTTCAGGTGAAAGTGCTTCGGGTAAGGATAAGGGTAAGCAAGTAGATGAAAATCCATGAGCTGAGGCCCGGTGTGGGAGAGCTACACTTGGTCTGAGTAGAATAGAGTAGATGCTAATTTTGTTAAGTCTTGTATAGCATCATCATGTCTCTGTATTGCCAAGTGTAGGAGTCTGTATTTTGATAATTTAATGTGTACTTATTGAGGAGTAGGCCTTACTTTAAATTAGTATGTGATGTATGGATTTATGATATCTGCAATGAGCCTTGTTGAACTCTGATATAGTTGATTATTGGAAATGAAATCTTGACATATTACTTTGAACCCCTATTGATTGGGTATCAAGTGATAGCTGCTGATAGTTCATGAACTCATGTTATTGTTGTTTTACAAACTTGCTAATATATGGACTTGCTGATATAGGGTAATTAGAGAAAAGAAATTGACCCTTGAGTCTTGAGTTAGTAAGGATAGATTAACCAGTTAAATTAGGCTAGTGAAGGATATTTAAGCCCCACAATGAAGGTAAAGGGACCCTAGGATGTTAATGAAGGGAGAGTGGAGAGTAAGAGGCAAGAATTTCGGTGTTATAGAATCAAAAGAAATTTAGCCGTGGCTAAAATATAGTTGGCCACGGCCAATAGAGGCCAAGTTGCCTAGGAGAGTGCCAGAGAGGAATTCGCCGCAGCGAAATGTCAATTGGCCGTGACAAAATGGGAGAGGTCAAACTGGAAGTCATCCAGAAAGAAATTTGCTGCAGCGAATTAGGGAATTGGCCGCGGCGAACTTTTAGAAAAATGTCTCCGGCATTCCAGAGAGGAATTGGCCGCGACAAAAGGAGTTATTGGCTGCGGCCAATATCGAGAGGCAAGCGAGGAAGTACCAGCAGGCTTCTTCGCCGTGGCGCCATGTAGGTTGGCCGCGGCGAAAGTCCAACTCGCCGTGGCAAAACTAGTGATGAAGAAAGGGGTAAAATAGAAGGGAATTGGCCGCGGCTAAGAGGAATTGGCTGTGGCTAAGAGTAATTAGGCCACGGCTAACATGCTGAAGCACCTATAATACCTAGGGAACCTTGGTTTTTCACATGGTAATCTCAAGGGATGATTTAGAGACATTGGGATGAGTTATATTCAATGGGTAATAGAATCAAAGGCTTATAAATAAATGTTTATCTCCCTTATGAATATAAGTACTTGTAATTGTATGATTGATGACTCTAATCATATTAAGGTTCAAATTTTCCCGTATTTTCATAATGTAATTGGCCATAATGCCTTGTAACCCTAACTTATGATTATTAATCACGTGGTTAACCTTAATTATCGAGATTAGAAATTAAGGTTGTGAGAGTATCTCCCTCTTTAGACCTCAAAATGAGGTGCTTCTGATTGGAGAAAGTCACTCTAGTTTCTCTGTATGAAATTTTGTGGCAATAGGGCATCATTTGCCCTACGCGTGATAGAGTTTAATTTTGGACTAGTGCTACAGTAACAAGGACCAAAATCAGAAAAATTTTCAACTTCAATAATTTGCCAAATATTCCACAGACCTCCAAAAATTACCAACTTTAGTTTCACAAAAATCTCTCGTTAAGCTCTAGATGTCTGCCAAATTTCAGACCAAGAAGAGCTTATTTGGACAAAAAATGATATAGCCTTATGAAATGGTCATTTTTGCTTCCTATCAAAAGTCACTTTGCACCAAATGGCCTCTTCTTGAGTTTGGCACCTCTTGAGCAAGTTTCAAAGCACAAATATGACTTGTAGAGACTGCCCAAGTGATCCCAAACCTTATGCATCTCATTTTGGTCTCTCAACTTCCATTTATGCATAGTTACATCAAACCATCAAAGAGCTAATTTGCACAATTTCATTAATTTAGTATAATATAAAGTCTACATTATATTCATACATCATTTTACACTTATTCATGGTCTTACATCACAAAAACATTACATGCATCATTACTTTAACATTCAACCACTACTTAAAGTACATAATACACTAAAATAAAGATGTTTAATGTCCTTGGCTCGCATCTCCTTGACTTGGAACACCGCCTAGACAATTCAAGGATAAGGGGGAAAAGGGAGTGAGATTCCAAGAATCTCAATAGCTCACACACCCATTCACACCACATTCAAGGCATACATACATCAAATTCATAACTATACAAGCATAAAGTGTGCAATAAATTCCATTTCATGCCACATTCACATGTCAAGACTACTTTCATGCTCTAGGGACTTTTGGTTTAGCCTCACCCCATTTCTAAGACTTTTGGATGTGCCTCACTCTTGGCCTAGGGAATTTTGACCTAACCTTACCTATTCAAGGGACTTTTAGCCTTGTCTCACCTAAGCCATGAAACTTTTGGCATCTCCTCACCTTCATTGAGGGACTTTCAGCATTACCTTATCCTTATGAGCTCTTTCCACATTCATAGTCATTCAAGATAACACATTGGTACCAATGCACAACAAGGATCAAGTGGCATGTTATCAAGCATCAAGAATACATGCAAGCACACTAAGACATATATATGCACACAAAAATGCAAAGAGAATGAGGTCGAGAGCTACCTTTTAATTTATGCAAGCTCACTTTGTAATTTCCTTCCCCTCCTTGGTTTCACAAGAGCACTTAGGTGGAGTAAGATTCTCTTGACCTAGACATCACAAATAATACACAATCACATCTTTGAAGCAAGCCAAGAAATTAAACTAAAGCTTATCACATACTTAGTTCCATAATGGACATATTAGTTCCATAACTAGCCTATTGAAGCAATTCATATCATTTAAGTGTTAGGCTCCATTTGCTTGTTATTTCTAGACTTCTTGGACTCATTTAAGGTCCTTGGAGCCATCACCAATTCAATTGCACCATTGGAAAATTACGTTGCTTCATAAGGCACCATTATGGACACCATTGTCCCATCTCCCAACCTATGGCTCCTAAATTTTTTTCAATGGTTTCTCCCATCTTCTAACATCATATAAGGTCTCAAACCAAGGCTAGAACAAATTAAAACATCCCCTAGCCTAATGAACCTAGCTTGGCCAAACTATGCACCATAATGAAGGTTCATGGACTTTGTGATTTTTCCTTGATGGGAGAGCCACCTGGGAGGCTTTCTAAAGGTCTTAGGAGCTCAAGGAAACATTCAAATAGCCAAGGAAACATTCACACAAAATCAAATTGGCAAAACCCTAGAAGGCACTACACTTTTCTAACTTATTTTCCTTTGGTTTTTACTTAAATTTCTTGTCATATTCTTAATCTTTGCACTCTTTTTCCTAGGTTTCTCTCTTGGTTCTGCCCAAAATCTAGCCCCTCCTATCCCATCCTAGGTTGGCTGAAACATACAAGAAGAAGGGACAAGAAGAGGCTACTATAGGAATGAGATTTTACCTTGTTTTCCCCTTAATTTCTTAGATATTTCTTCCTTTGGTTGGCTTCTTTTCTCTAAACACGAAATTTCCCTCCTTGGTCTTACCTAAAAATAGAACCAAATCATTCAAAAAATCCGTGGAAAGAAAGAAAGAAGAGAGGAGAACAAGATCGAAGGAAGATGGAGCAAAAAATTCCATGAAATTACCTAGTTTCTCCTTGGCTTTCTTCCTCTTTTTCTCCTCCTTCTTGTGCACCTAAGAGAGCTGAAGATTTTCTGTATTTTAGGTAGAAAGGGTCGTGCTTATTAAAGAGGAGAAGAAGGAAGAAAAGTGTGCAACTCTTTAGAACATTCAAGAAACCATAAATTCCAATTTTGCCCTTTCATAATAGCAATTTCATTTTGGCTTTGTTTTAGCTCCTTTTTTAGAACTGTCTTTTCCATCATAAAATTTAGGTTCCCAATTTAATAAAATACCTTTAGAATCACTTAATTTGGAGCTAAAACCTTACTGACCAAATTGATCAAAGTTCGGGTCAACTAACGTTGAAAAATATACACCAGAGGGGCTTTACTAGTCCCGGGCCTTCCCATAGTTTTTGGGGCTTCTGAGAACCTTGGGCAACTCAAAAATTTCATTTAAAAATCCCTCCTATATGTTTTTCCAAAAGTTACACTTATTTACAAAAATACCATTACCTTTCATCAGTTTCCGTCACAAATTATTTCTCCATCCTAACTCTGTTTTTCTTTCTGTCTGAGCCTAGAATTATCATTTTTAGGAGTCTAAGACTCAACCCAAATTTTTTGGGATATTATCTAGGTCATTTCAGAGGACTTACTTTTACATGACTCATTTCGTCGTTTTATGAAAATTATGTTCGTTACACGAGCCTCGTTAAAAATCACGTGCCATTGCCTCCTCCGTGTAAACTTATGCAAGCGTGTGAATTGGAATGGATGTTAGTCTCGATGAATGGCTTTGATGATGTGTTATACTCTAGATGAATGGCCCTTATAAATGATGTTGCCTGAGTCTATTATGACGTGTTACTCTCATGTGCTCCTCACATGCCTCACTTAATCAATTGTTTCATATGTTTTGCTCTCCTAGAGGCTTCCTTGTCCAGACCATGCCATTCATGTGCATCATTTGCTTGTTACTTCAGCTCCTTCCTATAACACTATAAATTCCAACTCATCTCATCATATACACATGCTTCACATCATCACATTCATGAGTGTGTAAGGAAAAAAGGGATAAAATAATACATTTCTTCGCATTGCGTCGTATTTAAATTTTCTATTCGATATCATGTGAACCGTGTGAACTCATCCTACACTTTTTCATATTTAATTATATGTATACAACTCATTTGCATCATAAAATGTGGCTCACAACTCAAAAAAATCAAAATGAAGCATAAAATATGGAGGTTTATTTTTGGACAGATTTTACGTCTTTTCTATCCAAATTTTAGAAAATCATAATTAATTCTAGAAAAATTAAAAACATGCATTCTTAGTCATTTTAGAAAGCTACAAATGTCTACTTCACACCAAAAATATTTCTAGACCATAACATCCATCACAGAGGATGTTTGACATCTGAAAATGTCCAAAGGTCGAATTGCATTCTAGAACTATCACAGAATTCTACAACAAATTTTGAAAATATTCAATTAATTCCAAAAAAGTCCAATCCATGCAAATGATACCAATCTGGAAAGCTATGGATGTTAACTAGAGAGAAAAAAATATCTCCAAACTAGTTCATCATGCCCATACCTCAAAATTTAATAAAATAATAACTCAGGTCGGGCAAAACTCTTGATACTAGACAGAATGTTCAAAATTTCATATCTCCCTCTCTAGACCTCTAATTGAGGTGCTTCTACGTGGCATGAGTCATTGTGATTTTCTAGTTCTCTGTATAAAATTTCATGGCAATTGGAGATCATTTGGACCTTGTGTGACAAAATTTATTTTCAGACTAAATGAATAGTGTAGTAGACCAAAATCAAAAAAATTGTCAATTTTGAAAAATTCTTAAATATTCTATAGACCTCTAAAAATTATGGTCTTTAGCTTCCTAAAAAGCTCTTAATAAGCTCTATTTGCATGCCAAATCTCAGATCAAGAAGAGCTCATTTGGCCAAAAAGTGACATAGGATTCTATTATGGTCATATTTGGCTCCATATAGGATACCAAAGTGACCAAATGATTTTCCCTTGGTCTTGGCACCTTTTGGGCAAGTCTAAAAGCACATTTAGGACTTGTGTGAATTGCCCAAATGGTCCCAAATCTCATGCATCCCATTTTGGCCTTTTCATCCACACTTATGCATATTTCCATAAAGCCATTCATGAAGCTATAATGCCATAACATACTCAATTTACATTCCATCATTCACATAACACATTCTTTCATTCTTACATCACATAATAGCATAATTGCATATGTCTCAACGGTCAAAAATCATTTACAATAATAATATACATCATTAAGCAAAATTATGGTTCTAAAAAGGCAAAACTAGACATATTGATGTCAATCTTCTTTCTTTAAGGTAGTTGGCTCTCATTGTCATGTCCACTTGATCCACCTAGCATACTAGGTCATTGGAGAGGAGGGAACGAGATTCAAAGAATCCCAATAGCTCATCTCCCTTTCAATCATACATAATATATGCAAAGTAAGCCTTAAAAATGCATGCATGGATATCATGGAAGTCATGAACATTCAAGAAGCAAGCTTAGCATGTGAACAAGTCATACAATGCATTCAAGAGTTCACCAAGTGTTTGGATTGGCCTTACACTTTTCCTCATGTATTTTGGACTTGCCTCACCCATTCTTTAAGAGATTCTTAGACTCAACCATACTTTTGAGAGCCCACTTTGCTTTTGGGAGACTCTTTGCTTTGTCTCAACAAATCTCAAGGGTTCTTGGCCCATCCTCACCATGGTTAAGAGTTATTGGCCACTCCACACTTAAGTAAACTTAAATAAACATCATAGTATCATTTGAAAGCATAACATGTCATCATGAAATCATGGCATATAAAATCATGCTAGCATGCTTTTCATGGCTTGAAAATACACATAAACACATTCTAAAATAAGCTAAACACATATCCATGCATGAGAGAAGATAGAGAGAGCTACCTTGCACACAATCACACACTTTTTCTCTTGGAATTCCCTCCTTTGCTTCGACCACACATCCATAAACTTGTGGAGATGGTTTTTCTTGGCCTAGACACAATTTATAGGAGCCAATTAGGTCCATGAAACAATTTCTAAGGTTACATAACTTGCTTAAATACTAGTTTACTCTATAACCCCCATTATGGTCCATAATTGCACCTAATGAAGCAACACTCTACAAATAATTTTTAGGCTCCATTCTTTCCTTTCAAATATGATTCTTGACTCCTTTTAGACCTCTTAGAGTCATCACACAATTAAAACAAAGGGTTTATCATCATGTTGCTTCTTTAGGTCATACTATGGAACCTAAAGCACCAAATCACTTTCTATGAGTTCTAAATTTTTTCCAAGGCCTCCCCTTATTTTCATTCATCAAGTATGACTCAAGAATAGCCTTAGAAAAATTTAAAACTCTCCCTAGCTATATGAACTCCCTTTGGCCGAGCCTATGCGTGGTTTAGGGCTCCTTGGAGTTTTCTTTGTTTTCTTGAAGGAGGTAGCATGTGAGGAGCATCTTAGGGATCTTAGGAACTCATTTAAACTCTTAATTAAACCTAAGAATCATCACATATGGTCAAATTTTACAAGGTACACATAAAACCCTAGAATTTGCATCTTGAAATCTAATAGTTATTTTATTATTTTCTTTGTATATTCTTATTCTTCTCCATCAAATACCTAAGATCATGCTTGGTTTGGCTTAAAATTTAGATCCTCCTAGGGTTCCTTATGTGTGTCAAATTGGAGAAGAAGAGGAATCAAAAAGAGCAACCATAGGAAGAAATTTTACCTAGTTTTCTTGCTTAATTTTGCTTGAATCTTGCTTTCTCCAAGCTCCTCTCTTCAAATCTGAAAATTCCCTTGAATTTATCCCTTGAATTAGATTTATAACCTCCATTTTAATCAAAGGAAATAAAGGGCAAGGGAGGAGAGGATGTGTGGATAAAGAAAAGCATAAAAAATAACCATGAAAACATATCTTAAGCTTGGATTTTCTTCTCCTTCTTCTTCCTCTCTTGTGCGCCTTTCTCCTATGATTTTTCTTCTGGTTTGGGGCTGAAGAATCTAAAGCTAAATAAGGGAGAATGTGAGGCGCCACCTATATATAGGTGTAGGAAAATGACTTTTTCAAAAATTCTAATTTTGCCCTTTGTTCTTTGCATTTTCGTTTCTCCTTCGTTTTGGCTCCTTTTTTAGAATCATCTTTTCCATTATAAGATTTAGGTTCCTAATTAAGTAAAATGCCTTTGGAATCACTTAGATCAGAACTAAAACCTTCCTAAATAGATCCGTCAAAGTTCAGGTGCAGTGACATTGGAAAACATCCACTGAAGGGGATTTAACTATCTCGAGGCTTCCCATGATTTTTAGGGTCTCTGAGAACCCCGAAGAACTCAAAACTTTTATTTAAAAAGCCCTCCTGTGTGAATTTCAAAATTACAAAAATGCCATTACGTTTCGTAGGTTTTTCATTAAAATTTATTTCTTTATTCTAATCCATTTTTCCTTCTATCTAAAGCTAGAATTCTCGCTTTTAGGAGTCTAAAATGTTACTCAAATTTTTTGAAATTTTAGCTAATTCATTTCAGAGGACTTGCTTTGAAAACATGCCCATTTTTATCATTTAACAAAAACTAGACATTACACTTCTAACCTCACGTGAACTTCTTCTCCTACTCTAGACCTCACGTGCTCTGCCCTCATGCATCTTTCCTAAAAGCCTGAGACTACTGCTTCATGCTTACGTGTTGTGCTTTCTTCTTCTCCAGCTCGTGCTTCCTCTCCACGTCTTCAAACAATACCATGCTTCTATTATTCCTTTCTCATGTCAGCTCCACAGCTTCCTTTTCTCTCAAAACCATAGCTTTTCCTCTGTTTTGCTCGAGTATGTGTTCTTTTACTTCATTCATTTGTGTTACTTCTACTATTTCTGTAGCTTTCTTGGTTTTCCACATAAGCTCTTCTGATTCTTAGCTTCTTCACATTATCCATATTTTGCTCTTCTCTTCTACATGTGTAGCTTCTGCCTTATATGTTTGTGCCATATGAATGACGTGAGGCCTCCTCCTTGAGTGTGAACCCGTGAGTGGTGGTGTGTTTGAGTGATTTGCGAGTGAAAGTTACATGGAAGTATACATGTATAGGTACATATGTTAAGCAACCTGTGGCTACTAAAACACCCTATGTGTGAGTGGGTATGAAGGAGTGGATGTAAAAGTGAGTGCATGTTAGTGACCATGTGTTTGTGGATGAAGCCATGTACAAGTGAGCTCCTACATGGATTGTTTGCTAAGTGCGAGAATATGTAAGTGAAATGCTTCTATGTGTGTTATTCTTTTACCACTCATTTCCCATTTTCAAATTTTATTTTCTAAGACTCCATGAAAAATATGAAGCTTCCATCTTCAATTTTTTGGCCCCTTTGATTCAATCATGTGGCTTTCACTTCTTTGAATTTCCATTGCCCACAAAATTTACACAAAAGGAATGAAAAATATTGAGTAGAATTATTCACAAAATTATTTAAAAGAAATTCATGTCTTAAAACTTAATAATTTTGTAAATTAATTCATAAAGTGCATGAATAGCTAATGAAATCAAACTCTACCTAATTAATCCTCTAAATTTATATTCACTCATCAAAATGCCTAAATTTAGGAGGATTAATATATCTAAAATTAGCCTTCATCACTTTTCCTATTAGTTTGCTCCTCTCCTTCAAACTCTATCTTCCTCCCTCTGAATCAGACCCAAAGTAGCACCATATCATACATAAAAACTATATGGAGAAAAGCGGGAAGGAGGAGAATAACATTAAAGAAGGGACAAGCATGAAAATTTCTTATTTTCCTTACCTTTTTACCTTATCTTTCTTCCTCTTCTTCACCTCCTTTGGTGCGTCTCTCTCCCTGGTCTCTCTCTCTATTTGGGTAGAATAAGGTCAATTAGAAGGAGGAGCAAATTCTAGACATTTTAAGAAAATAGGGTTCTACTTTTGCCACTTTTCATTTTGTACTTTAGTCCCTATTTCTTTGTTTTGTCTAATTGGGCTCATCTTAACTCCTTTTCGAAAACTATCTTTTCTATCATGAAATTTAGGTTCTCTAACTTATAAAATGGCTTTGAAACCACTTAATTTAGATTTGGAACTTTCTCAAACCATTCGGTCAAAGTTTAGGTCAACCTTGCCCCAAAATCGCTCATCGGAGGGGTTTAAACTATTCCAGGGGTTGTTATAGTTTTTAGGGCTGAGAACCTGGGACAACTCAAATTTTTCATTTAAAAATTCCTCCTTATTTTTTTCTTAATTAAGTTTCACCATAGCGAGAGACACTTCTCGCTATTGCGAGAGCTTCTCAGCTGTTTTTGCCACAGCTTGCACTATTGCTAGAAATTTCCTAAATTTTGTATGGGCCACAAACTCACTATAGCGAACTAGCATCGTAGCTATAGTGAACTGACATCCTAGATATAGCAAGGAGACTTAAAAAAAAAAATTAAAACCTTGAGTCCTCGTTTTTACAAAAACTCAGATGTTACACTTAATCTAGTTATTAGAGTGATTACTAGGGCCTTGTCTGAAAGCTCGAACTATTCATTAATAGCCTTCAGCAAGTCTTAAATGTTTTCATGCTTTCCAATTGATCCACAAATGCTGACAAATAACTTGGTCTTAACATACATCATACTAAGGCGACTAGATCACTCTCAATGTTCATAAAAATCAAATTTTGAGTTATCATTAGTATTCATAGGCATAGGAGGTTTATTATTTCTGATAGCATAATTAACATCCATCCAACCTAATTGGAGAAGAATTTTCTCCTTCCAAACTTTATAGTTATCACCATTTAATTTGGGAGCTTGGAAATCATAGATGTTTACAGGTTCATAAGTTGCAAATAATCACATGCTATATCAAAAAATTTAGGCAATTTAAAATTTTCATATGACATGCGATACTACTGTAAAACATGTCTCTCAAACCGTGAGCGTAGTAACAAATAAAACTGCTTGTAAGCTAAAATTCATTTAATTAGGTCCTTTATCCTAATTCTTGTGGGCAAATCAAGAAAAGAAAAATTCACTATCTCACCCTAAGTTATTATACAAAATTTGATAACATTCCTATAGGATAATGATTATCATATTAAATATATTAAATATAAACTGATGTCATTTCCTTTATGTGATCCTTTATTTAATTCCAATACTTAATGTATAATTTCAAAATAATTAAAGGTACTGTGGCTAAACTCTAATTAAACCAAAACTATACAGATCACATGACATCTTGAAATTAAATGTTTGCATATGACTAAATATAGATGCACAAACGAACATTTCATAATAAGAAGTAATTAATCAATTAATCAACTAAGTCAAAATGTGACTAATTAATTAATTAAAAATTCTCCCTTTAATTTCAATCTAAAGGTGTCATAATTATTGCCTAAAAATTAATCAACCAAAAGTAGACAAATAAAATGCAGCATGAATTAATTTTTGACAAAAGGGTCATTAATATTACAAAAAACTGATCCAAATTTGACTAAAATAATTTTACCAAAATTTTTTGACAAATTAAATGGCATTAAATAATTTTTATATAAAATAAATGGCTAAGACAATAATTATTAAGTCTTGAACAATAGTCTAAAGATATTTTAGCCAAAGCATTCAAAAAATAAGTTAATTCTTACCCATTAAAAATCCTATCCAAAAACCTGCCCAATAATAAGCCCATGAATTTTTAATCCTATAAGGGTAAAAAGAAAATCCAAAGTTTGCCCAAAATTGGTTTTGATTGGCCCATCAAAAAATTAATACCCAAATAAATTTTGTCGCAGGGTTTTAGCCTAAAACTTGTCAAAAATCCAAAAATTTGTCCAAAAAATTGCGTATAATGATTTTTGTAAAAAAAAAAAAGCCAAAATAGGCCTAACTCAAAAGGCCTAATGTCCTAAAACTAGTCCAAAAAGTTGCCTACAAAAATAGACCAAATAGAAAAATAGAAAAGCCTAAAATTTTTGGCCTAACAATGAAACAAAAATCGTCCAAATAGAACCAAAAGGCCTAAAAACAAAGGCCCAATGACCTCCTTTAAGTAAAATGAACATTTCACTAAATTAAGAATAAAATAACATGTCATCTCCAAGGGTCCAAAAGTGCTACACTAATCATCACAAAACATTGCGTTGTTTTGTCAAAGAAACAAAAGACCATGTTGTGTGGCTGGTCCCAAACCTTCTTCAGTCAGTCATTTGGACTTGACTCAACCCATTTTCGAACCCAAATGCAAACCTTTCATTTTCTCAAGCTACAAACTTCCATTTTCGATGCTCCAAAGATCAAAATGGTGGAAGTTTTATACAATCAAAATGAATAAAATAAACTTAGAAATTGCTACCTAATTATGGAAAAATATCTAAAATGTCAAGGCTTTAAAAATGGCAGACAAAGGCTTTCAGAGGCTCTAATACCAACTATTAGACTAAATAAGATATACAAAAGCCATTTATCATATCCAGATGAAACAAAATGTGGAAGAAATGTTACCTCTAGCCATTGCCAAACCTTGAAGCTTTTGTACAAATAAGGGTGCTTTTAAGCTCTCAATCCTTTTCACTAATGGTGTTATTGAGTTTCTATACTTAATGGCTTGGAGAAGAGGAGCTTAGGGACTACTTTTTTATAGCAAAAACTAGACATGCATCCTCCCATCAGAGATGCATAAGTGAAGAGACAAGGTGGGATGGGTTCCATGGAACCCTAAACTGCCTCTGACATGGAATCTTGAAATTGGATTTTCTGTAAATATGGTGTAGAAGACCACATTAGGTGCACCAAGATAAGTTGCAAGATTTGTATCTTGCAACTTGCATCTACTATTCACAAATTTATCAACTCCAATTATGGTGATGATTCATGCCGTACCATAATTATTTAGGACAATTCATCCTATTTATTAGTTACTTCCCTTAAATGGAGCCAATTGTATGAAAATCATCCATTAATTATCCCATTTAATTACGTTACGTAGTGGAAAAATGTTCATCTCACGTCTCTTGGACCCCGTGAAACATATCAAGAATAGTCTCTAGTCATATTACATGCATACAGTTTATAAACATCCCAACTCACATCATGGATCATCGAGCCAAGAGCTAAAGACCAGAAAATGGCTCATTCATCTCTAGTCCAAGGTGGCAGATTTCTGGGGGAATTTTGAAAAATCATAACTAAATGTATAAAAATTGAAATTAAGCAACCCATAGCTTTCTAAAAATCTATGGATGTTAAATTTACACTAAAAATAATTCCAAGCCACAAAACTATGTTTGACAACTGAAAAGTGGCAAAGGTCAGGATGTCCAGCGTTTATGATACAAGCTACTAATATAAATTTTTAAAATTTATAACTAATTCCATGAAAATCTAATCTAGAAAAACTATACTAATTTCAAAAGATACAGATGTTAAATTTATGCTAAAAATAAATGTAAATCAAAACAGACACATGTAACCTCTAAAATTCGATGAAACAATGACTAAACTCTTTTGGCATCCCTGATACTATCCTCAAACTTTAAAAATTCATAACTCTTTATTTAGGTCTCCGAATGAGTGATCTTAATTGCCATAGAAAGCTCATGACCTCTAGTTTATTCTTATAATATTTCACAAGCATTGGACACCATTTGGCCCTCAAATGATGCAGCTCAAGAAATTCACCATATGAACAGTGCTTCTATCAGTATAGCAGAAAAATCCAAACTTTGGAAATTCATAATTAATTTTTTAGAGCTCCATTTTTTCTAAACTTTAGCTTCCCAAAAATCTCCCAATAATCTCTACATGTCTGCTAAATTTCATAGAGAAATTCATTCATTTGGTTAAATCTTGACATTAGATTCTAATTTGGTCATTTTTATGGTTTCTAATGGCATCAAAGTGTCCAATTTTGCTTCCAATACTTGTGTGACCACTTGAGCAATTGGGAATACACCAAAATAGTCTACTAAACATGTCTTAAAGGTGCATAAATCCAGAAATCAAAAACTCACTCTCTCACCCTAAGTTATACGCAAGAATACATACACTTCGTATTGCCATCACTTGTCTGAAAACTACATTAGTATTCATTTGGCATCAAGTCTCATACATACATCAAATATTTGGATATTTACATATGTTCAAATGATTATACAATATTTCCAACATAGGATTACATCATATGTTGTACTATGGCTACAAAATAAGTAAAACTAAACACTTTGTTGTCAATCTCATTTCCTTAAGCTTGAGAGCCCCCATCCTTTTGTCCACTTGGCCCACCTATGTATTTTATAACATAGGAGAGGGGGGAATGAGATTTAAAGAATCCTAATAGCTTATCTCCCTTTCAATCATACATAAAGAATGCAATCCAAGTCTAAGAAATGCATGCATGGATAACATGGATCATATAATCATTCATGGAATACTTCTAGCATGCAAAAAATCATATAAAACATATATAGGTTTGCTAAGCAAATGGTTTAGTCTCACCTACTTCTCTTTAGGATTTTGGACTTGTGTCACCCTTTTTCTTAAGAGGTTTTGGACTAACTTCACTTTTGAGAGACTCTTTACTTTGTCTCAACCATTCTCAAGGGTTCTTAGCTCATCCTCATTATGGCTAAGGAGCTGTTGACCTCACCACATCCAAGCAAACCAAAACAAACTTACAAAACATCATTTAAAAGCATAACATGATATCATGGTACAATGGCATATGAATACATGCTAAAACCTTTTTTAAGACTCAAATATACACACACACATTCAAAGACAAGATAAACATCCATTAATATATGAGAGAAAGAAGAGAAAACTACCTTGGTATTTAGGCAAGCTTTACTTTGATTTATTCCTTCCCTTTCTTGGTCCCACATGCACAACTCGTTGGAGTTACTCAATTATACTCTTGGAACAAGTTAGGACATTAAACTTACACTTAGGAGTACACCCTTTGCTTAATGGTCACATAATGGCTTTATAGTGTCCTAATGAAGCAACTACTATAATTCAAGTTCTTAGCTCCATTCTCTTCACATATCTAGGCCTCTTGACCTCATTTAAGGTCCTTGGAGCCCTCACACACTCACTTCCAAAAGCCTAGATATAAGTTGCTTCATAAGGTCACATTATGGAAGTCATTACCTCATCTCTCAATCCATGGCTTCTAAATTTTTTCCAATGGTTCCTCCCACCTTCTACCATCATAAGAAGTCCCAAACCAAGGCTTGAACAAATTAAAATAGCCTCTAGCCCAATGCTTTTATCTTGGCCGAATTGATGGAGGGAGGAAGAGTCCATGGGCTTCTTGATTTTTCCTTGATGGGAGAGACACTTGGAAGACTTCCTAGAGGTCTTAGGAGTTCAAATAAACACTCACACATGCAAGGAAATTTGAGAATCAAAATAGTTTTTACAAAGTGTGCAATTACACTTTTCTAACTTGAATTTCATTAGCTTTTTGTGCAATTTCTTTACATTTCTTAAGTTCCTATAGCCTAAATCAATGAATTCTCATTAGCTCTTGCACAGAAACTCCTCCCCCTTGAATGCTCTATTCTTGACCGAGACTCACATGAACCAAACAAAGGAAGAAGAGTGCATGAAACTAAGGTTCATACCTTGGGGTTCTTATCTCCTTCAAAGGCTTTCTCACTTGGTTTAAGCTTCTCTTTGGAGCTCCACTCTCTTCCCTCTGAACCCAGTCCAAAATAGACCCAATTCATCCATCACAACCATGGAAAAAGAGAGCAAGGAGAAGAGAACAAGGTTTCTAAAAGGAAGACCATGGAAAATCTTAAAATTTCATACCTTTCCTTAGCTTCTTTCTTCCTCCTTGGAGCTTCTCTTGGTGTATCTCACTTGGGTAGAGTTCTCTTTATTTCTAGGTAGAACAAGGTCGGTTGGAGGAGAGAGCAAGTGGGACGTCTTTTTTAAAGAAGAATTAGAAAGGATTTGTTCATTAAAATGACATTTATGTCCTATGTTTTTGACAATTTCGTTTTAGACTTATTTTAACTCCTTTTTTAGAGCCATCTTTTTCATCATAAAATTAAGGTCCTTAATTTTATAAAATGCCTTTAGAATCACTCAATTTTGAGCTAAAACCTTCCCAAACAAATTGATCAATATTCGGGCTCACCGGCGTTAGAAAATATATACCGGAGGGGCTTTAATTGCCTCGGAGCTTCTCATAGTTTTCAAAGCCTCTAAGAACCTCGAAGAACTCAAATTTTTCATTTAAAAAGTCCCATTATAGGTTTTTCAAAAAGTTCCCATATTTATGAAAATATCACTAAACTTTCAGCAAATTTTTTTGAACTACTCCAACCTTGGTTTCTTGACAACTCAAGACTCAAATCCTTATTTTCTAATATTTAAAATTTTATTCTAATTTTATTTGGCCTCAAATCATTCACTCACTTTGGGGGACTTCCTTTTATATCCAATGTATTTTACATGTTCATGGAGAAATCGAACATTACGTTTTTCATGTTTATGGAAGGACTGGATGTTACAATTCAACTCTATTGGAAATGTTAAACTAGTGATACTAGGCAAATAGTTCATGATAGTCCCTATACAGGTAGATAGATACTTTAAGACCACTGCTTCTTGGTGAAGTGCTATAAAGTAGTTGTTTTGTCATAATCTTTTAAACAAGTTGATGGCAACTTTGATAAATTCATAGATGGATGGATATGTTTAAAATCCAAAAGGCAAGAACTATCATTTTTCATATAAGTGGGCATTGGAGTGTAGAGGCAAGGATAGATAATATTGGATCTCCTTAAATTCAAACAATTATTTGAAATTTTCTAGTAAAATGACTTATGCACACTGAAGAATGGTGACACTAGTTTAATGCAAAAATTAAATGATCTTAGTTTAATTAATAGTCTTGATATCATGGTTGTAGTTATTTGCCACTACTTAAGAAATTATATGCAAAGGTTTATACGAAGAGCATTATCCACATCAGGAAAGAAACAAAAAAAAAAAGGTGCTTGACATACTTGCATACACATTTTTTAATCAATAACTTATTTTTTTGGTGTTTTCCTTCATCTCTCATAGAGTACTCTAAAGAATGGTTTACTAGTTTTCTTAATGTTTATGAAATATATTTACTCATGAAAACTTTGTCTTGCTTTGCTCTCCACATCTTAATAAAGGATATGTATCATCAAATCTAGTGTTTAGAAATCCAACCATCTAATGTGGCATAGAAATCTTGTCTCTTGACTAGGATTATAAGTTAGCCCACTTGGCATGTGAATTGGTTTCTCATAGGGTTACATGCTATTTAATTGTATTGCTTGTATGACATTGTAAAGTCATTTAATTAAGTTTTCCTCTTGGTTAAAGCTTTTGATAGGCACAACAAATGGGTGCATTAAGGGATGGAATATGGATGCAAAGAGAGTTGCATAGTGTTTCACCATGCTTAAGGGATCTTGCCTTTTCAAAATTTTCAATGTTTACCCTTTCTATTTTTCATTTTTTTAAAACAAAACTTCTACCCTATTTTTTAAAAATATTTCACCATGCTCGGGGGAATCTGTATATGCTAGTTCTAACAACTTTGTCAGTCTAGGCTTCACTTCACTAACTTTGTGGAACATGAAGACATGGAAAGCCAAGGTATGAGCTTCTTGCTATAGAGTTCATATTCATATTTGTAAGCTGTTGTTTGTGTTTTCTTAGGTCATGTATAATTTTGCTATTCATGAAGACAATTCTGCCTCTTGGAGAAGATCTATTAGCAACTACTTCTATATGCTTTAATCACAATGGGAGGATTTTAGCAGCTTTTGCTATTGATGGAATGATTCACATGTTTGGTATCCTTACTTTCTTTTATTGATTACTACTTGCACTGATGTAGTTAGTGATTCGCCTATAAAGTGAAATATGTTATTTTCCTTGCACTTAAGATAATGCCTCTTTCCTTGTTATAATTAAGCGCCACTTTGATGGATTTCGTATGCTTTTTTGAGGTTCTTTACTTCTAGGGGGAAAGCAAGTACTATTAATTCAATGTTTTGCCTAAAAACAAAGAAACTATATCGTCTCTTATTCTTACTTGTAAAATAATCTTTTCAGTTTAAACTTATAATTATTTTTGCTTTTTTGGATTTAAAGATGAAGGCATGGAATTGTATTAATGTTGAACAAATAAATTAATGTACATGCCAAGATGCCAAAGATAGCTAAATTAGGCACAAGAAATGAAGGGATGTCATAAAAATCTAACACTTCTCTAAGCAGCCCTTCTTTGCAAGGATATATAATTGCACCACCATTCATTTACTATGAGTGTTTTAGTGCAAAGAAACCAATATTTGTTTAATGGCAACTGTAAAATTGGGTACTGATTATTATCTTGTTTGACACAAAATTTCTTGTAATGTCCACTGACAATTTAAAAAAAAATTAAAATTTAGAATTGAGAACCTAAATATTAAGAATTATAAAGAATTAAACAATTAATATTTAAACTAATAGCAAGTTAATTAAAAGAATTAATTAAAGTAATAAGTTTAAAAGAATATAAAAAAAGGACACAAGTTTGTTATTATTTGAGTGGCCATGGTCTTAGCCTTCTCCCCTTTAGGAGGCTGATATAATTAAATTTCTTTTTTCGTTTTACAAACATCCCATATGTTTCCTTCAGATTTTCTTTGGCAGCACACGTGGTTTCTTGCTGACCATAGAATATTATGCCTCATTTTGTCTTTATCCCAAGGAATCACGAAGCATTCTCTGTACACTCAAAAGTTTCTTCTCCTCTTCTGTAAATTTAACGTTCTCTCCAAAGCCTCTTCCTGCCTTTGTTCTTTTGTTCCACGTCTGGTTGTCCCTTCATAGATTGTGAGTGAGTAAGAGAGATTGAAGGTTCCTCATCATCACCATCATCATCTTCTTCACTGTTTTTTTTTTTTTGGGGCTTTGTTTCATCTAATTTATTTTAATTTTTGGTTCATCAGAACCTTTCCAGGACAACTAGCTTTTGCTTCAGCTTGCTCTAGGTTGTGTCTTAGTTTGGCCCCAGTTGAACCGGGGTACGTTGGTTTCTTGGTTTTGGACTCTTAAAATTTCAGTTGGTCTCTCACTCATCTCGTCTTTTCTTACTCGTGTTCTGGTGTGAAGTTTTTGCCCTTCATGAAATGGTTGCTGCCCAGATTTAGAGTTCCTTCGTGTAGCTCTCTCACGTTTGATTGAACCCCCTTGCCTCTCAGTTTTTTATTTTTGCTCAGCTTTGCACGTAGTAGTGCTTCGGGTTGTGTTACCATTAATGCTTCAATTCAAAATTTCAGTTGTTTTTCGGTCGTTGTCTGCGCCACGGCTGTAAATTTCAATCTTGTGGTGTTAAATTCTTATACGTGCTCTGATTGTTGCTGGTGCTGGCCATGATAGTGGTTTTGGTGATTAATTGGGTTGAGGAGGGTTTGAGATAGTGCAAGGTATCATTCGTAATTATTAAATGATTCAAGAACATACTCTTAGGGTATGAAGTATTAAGTTAGGCAACATAATGGAAATTTCATTTTATTGCAATTAAATATGTCAAAGAACCTAAGCAAGGCAATTATGCACCGCCTCACAACTTGTAAACACTTTAAGTTCAGTTCCAAAACCATATAGAGGATAATTTAAGTCTACTAGATAAACTAAGTTGCAATGAACAAAAAAATAATAGTAATATAAAATAAAACAAAAATAGATAAGCTAAATCAAGTTAAATATTAAGTTGAAACAACTGTTAAAATAGGGAATTGTTTGTAGAATCTAACTAAATAGAAATCAATCACAAATGTGAACTTCATGATTTAAAAGTTAACCAATGTAACTAGTAAGTTAACTTAATTCCAATAGACAAATTAGAAGCAACCTAATAATTTAATAAATAGAAAAAAAAATACCACAAAAACCATGATAGAAAAACAAATTAGGACAACTAATCAATAGGCTAGGAAAAATTGATTAAGTAAAATAAAGAAGGGGGAATATGAGTCGAGTTTTGGAATTGAAAGAATTGTTCTGATCATTTTAGGACATATTCAAGTAGTTTAATTGAAGGGAGTGATGGTGGTTTGATGCTAAAAGAATCAATAATTGGTCGACAAACACAATTAATAGACTATAAAGCATAATACGTGTTTAATTTTCTTCCCTCTTTTAAATCTTCAATTTCTTGTTTGTTACCTACATGTCCATTGGGACAAGCTTCCTAGGTAGTATTTTCTTGTATGTGAATATTTTAGGTATCAAATCTTCCAAATTATGTTATGTCAAAACATGATTGTGTCATTAAGTTGAATATGAAATTGTATGCTATCCTAAGGGTTATTTTCCAAAAAAGAAAAGCTAAAAGGTTTATTTCAATATATTCATATCAGACTTACTTAAATGTTTTATAGTTATGAAATGTTATATTTTAAATTGTGGAACTTTATTGCAAACTTCATATGGGAAATTCTTGTTTATGGACTCTATTTATTATATATATATATATATATATAAAGGGTAGAGTTATGCAAAACGCTTGTTGCTAACAGTAATACTGTTAACCTTTGGTGCACTTTAAATATTACCATATGATTTCTATAACTAAGTACCTGGAAGGTACTAGGTAGGATACTCTCTGAAAGTTTAAGGATTATAAGGATAGTGATAGTAGTCTCACTTGCAATTCTTACCTATAATTCTCCTCTACAGTGCTTTGAGATTAAATATGTAGTTATTTATCCTTGTAGGTTATGTACCCATGAATATCATAGATCTTTGAGTTTTGCATGGACTCTCCTCATAAGATGTTTCGCTAAATTTGTTTTCAATATAACCGTTGTTCTTTATTCAATAGTTAACTCTTAAATGTTTGTATGTGATTTTCTTTCTTTCTTTCTTTCTTCTTTTATCTAGTTTGTTTATTATTTATTTATTTACTTTTTTTTTATTCCTACAATTCTACATATTGATCAGAATATTATATACTTGTCATTTCCTTGCATTTCAATTTAAGAAGAAAGTAATGAACTAACTTCTATTGACTTAAATCCCTTCACTTTTATTTACATTAATCCTCTTATACATCCTACTATTTAAGAAATTTACAATTTGAATTACCATAAGAACTTTATATGACTTTCCATGTTTAAATTTCCAGTTAGTTATTATTAATCATTATTACATCAAAAACTTATATTTTCATTTAGAAAAATTCTGTTCCTGCCTATCCCTTTAGTTGTCATATTTTATTTTCTACTTATTGAGTACCACAATTCTTTCCTTCACTTATTATTGTAGACGGCATAGCTGAATTGTCATTTTGGTGAGCTGACATTATTTTACATGGGTCTAATTCTTTTTTATTCCATGTGTACTCATATTGTACTTTGAACTTTAGGTAGGTTCCATAGATTTACAAATAGAATCTCTATACCCCGTGCTATTTTGTATATGTTATTGTTGAAAACGGAACACTTTTATGCATGTTGATTGGTTTGACTGTTTGTAGGAAATTCAAGATGTCCCAATTTCAAAGAAGACTCTGCTAGTTTTTCTACAAAATGTTAAATATGGCTTTTGGATGGATTTATGTAAGTTTGAACTCTAAATTGATATGAGTAATTAAGATGAATGTCTTAGTTATGTGTTAGGCTTTCATAGCCCCTCATATTCTGAGTTGATCATATCTATGTTTCTAAGGCGTAATATTTCTTAATAGAACCTTTGTCTTTTTTTTTTTTCTTGATACAAAATGCGGAGTTGATTTTAAGGCTGGTTCCTTTCACTAGCTATTATAGAAGATTAATCTGACTTCTAATTGTAGTAGCATAAAAATCATACAGTTGATGCGTTTTACTCATTATTAAAACATGAAAATAATGCCATATATATAGTTAGTAATTTACTTCTTCATGATGATTAAGCATGAAACAGCAGTCCTCGCTTCTTGAGCCAATAAATGAACGTATGAGGAATTCTCTAATAGCATAGCTGATAATATTTGGTCTAAGGGTTCTGTCTTGCACATTTTGAACGATAAGAACAAATGAAATGAAGTATTCATCACTTTATATACAATACAAGTTATCAAATTTATCAATGTGATTCATGATCAAACAATTTTTAGTTTGCTACTTGGACTAAAGAACAATTATCATACTTCCCCCCCCCCCCACCCCCCCCCCCCCCCCCCCCCAAAAAAAAAGAGAGCAAATATAAATTAACTTTTATTCCTCAAAATTTTCTTGCATTTGAATAGAGTAACTAAATTGTAATGGTGCAATATTATATTTTGAGTAATACCAATAGTATAAAATAATATATAAACCATTTTTAGTTATCGTGGATCATGTCTTCCTTAAAGGTTGGTTTTGATATTTTTGAAGATGAAATTAAAATGTATTAATTTTTGGATGTGATGGGGCTGGGCTGCAGGGCATCACTGATCTTCGTTCTATTCTTTTGATTTCTTTGGAGTCATAAATTCTTTTGATCTTTTTTCCATTTCAGAGGTTGCGCTGCCCAGGGGATCTAAAATACTGCAGACATGAGATGATATTAGATGATAATTCTGTCCGGGTAACATCTTTAGCATAGTTCATTGTTTAGAAGGTTGTTCCATTCTTTCTTTAGTGAGCCTTTGAGTATGTTGTATTTAATTTTTGTTTTAATATGTTGGAGTTTTTTGTTAATATTCAGTTTGTGTATCTTGGTCTTAAGCATTTCTAAAAGTCTACTTGTCTGATGTGCATATGTATGCTATGGACTTGTGTGTGTAAGTTTGAAGAGAGAAAAGAAGAAGCTCTGATTGAAGTCATTTCTTGTGTACAAAACTGATCGTTCCTATTCATTAGTGGTTAGCTACAACTGATGTGGGCAATTTTGTTTTCATAGTATATTTTCTGATTAAGCAGTTTGTTCTTTACGGATTATATTTTGATGTCGCAACATTTGTTCATTCCCTGCTAAACCAATAATTCCTTGAAATATCATCAGAATTGGAAGATTTAAGTGCTCAACAAATGAATCATCTTTGTCCATTACACAAGATAAAATCATATGTAACTTATCTAGCTATGTATTTGATATTTAAGAAAAATATTGACCCAGTAAAAGGAATTATTGAAAACTTTCGAAAGTGATATTTAGTTTTTGGTCTTTCCCTAGTTCATGAAAAAAAAAATAGTACATTTGGACCTTCATACTACCAAGATATCATACTATAAAACAGTGCATACAGGACATAGCCCTCAATGCAGGAACCAAACTATAAAACATCATCTCCCGAATTTTTTTTTTGTTGGGGGTGCGCCGGGGGGGAGGAAATGTTTTGCTAAGAGGTATTTGTTCCTTATAAATGTGCTTCTCAGTCTACATTGAGAGATATTCCTCAAAAATTGCCTGTTGATATATATAAGGATATATCACAAAAGATGAGTGATTTTATATGAGAAGAAGGAGGAGAAAATGAATAAATTTAAATGCTCTACTAGACATTGGGTCCTATGAAAGAGAGCGATTGAATGAAGAGGTCCTTTGGAAGAGAGAGCTACTGAGTGAGTGCCCCTTTCGCTCAATCACTCTCTCTCCCACATAACTCCCTCTTATACAAAAGAGGATCCAAATTAAAAATAAGAACCTTTAGATCACATATCAATATTTGATATTAATGCAAAAATTATTATAAATATGTAACAAATGTTTTGCTTAGTTTTCACATTAGTCTTAATCATTAATTTGTGATCTAAGTATAATTATTTCTTCCTCTCACGTAAAATCAGAATGTATGTGAACTTTTTCATCAAGCTATAAATACAAATTAACTATTGCACATTCAACTGTTAATTTACTAGTATTTAAAATCAAGCTCACGACAAGCTAGTATTTTTCCCCTGCAAAGTATTGCTTAAAGCATCTATTTCTTCATCCCTTCTTTAAAGAAAATGAGGATTACCTTGAAGCCATTGAATTTCCTTAGTAGTTTTGCCATGTTTACTACCACAAGTACTGTAGAATAACTTGAAATAAGCATTACCCTATGACTTCTTTAAGGTTAATGTTCCACAAACCCTGTAAAATCCAACAATAAATTGAAATGCCATGCTAACGCAAAAGCCATGATCTAAAATCTGATTACCATTACCACATTCCCATCATTTTGGCCATAATATATTAGCTCAATTGGACAACTTCCAGGAAGGGGTGATCCAAAGATTTCTAGGTTCCCTACAAAAGAAGTGGCATCAAAGCTTTGAATTTGGGCGCCAATTGAAATTTTGCTTGATAAGTTGTTATTTGACAAGTCTAGAATACTAAGAAAATGTAATTAAAAAAAGCTTTATTGGGGGTTGTTCCAAACAACTTCCTTGAGAGATTAAGAAAATTTAGGGATTTCAATTATCCAACAGTAAAAGGAACGTTTTCTTTGTCATTAGTTGATAATTAGGGTTGCAAAAAATGATGAATTATGTAGAAATTTCATCAAAATACACCATACATACTAATGCACACTAGGTGCTTCTTATAATGCCAAAAAAAAAAAAAGGGCAAACATATAGTGGGTAATTATGAGGCTCATGCTCACAAAAGAGCGAAAGTAGCTATTAGTTTGGTTGCATTCTGACTCTGGAGTATCTGTTGTCTTGTGTTTCAAGTCAACCGATAAATTTTTCAGTTAATTGAGTTTTAAGGTTTTCAAGTCATATATACTTCAGTAAAAGCAAAAACATTTTGATTTTTAAATTAGAATATTGTGTTCGAGCCTGAATATATTAGAATCTTTTTTTATCTGCAGCCTAACATCGTGCATCTAAAAGATCAATAAAAAAAAAACATATACATATGTATGTATGTATGTATGTATGTATGTATGTATGTATGTATGAGAAAATCATTGCAAAATAGGAAAAATGGCTTGCCTAGCTAGCCTATATGGATTTTGCAAAAAGAAAGACTTGGATGTTTGTTTATTCAATATTATTATATGTAATGCAATAATCAATACTTATTAAATAAATTATGTCTGTCATCATAATTTTTAAAATTTATAAACCATTTTATTTAGAATGTTAGACTCTCATTTCCTTGAATAGGTACAAGACTTGAGGTTGGGTGAAACTATATCTTTTGAGACCTATGGCTATGCTAGATTTATAATTTTATATGTACACATCAGTTACAAATATTTAATTCAGTAACTAAAATATTAAAAAATTATAATTATTTCAATATATATTTGAAATATTGAATACCTCCTTCCATCTATTTTCTTACTTGTAAATGCATTCTGAATATATATGTGAAGCGATAAATGTTATCACTTCAAATTCAATTATCAATTTTTTGACTGAATATTCAATAAATCAGGTGTAGGGCTGCACACATGATCCAGCAGCGTGGTTAGTTCAGTCTGGTTCAATTATATCAAGTTGTGTTGCGTTGGCCAAAAAAAAAAAAAAAGAAACTAGACCAAGTTGAGTTTATTAGCATAATCAAGTTGGACACTAAGTTAACCATGTTGGTTAATCTTGTCCAATTCAATTCAATTATATATTTTTAAAAAAATTATTTTGTAGAGACTTATATAAAAATTTATTTTTTAGGATAAAATGTGATTTTACAAAAATTTATATAAATATTTTTTATTTTTTAAAAAATTATTTTTTAATTTTTATCAAAATTTTTTACTAAAAGACAAAGATCCGACTAAGTTAGCTCAACACGATAACATAGCTTGCCAAATATTGATTCAAAACCTACCATAATTAATTATGGTCAATAGCCCCATAGAAATCTGATATGAATTAACATACTGCACTTTTGACCATAATCAATTATGGTGGGTTTTAGTCATTTTATGAATGTGAACCCACTCTCCCCGTCTCCCTCGTTTTTTGGATGTTAATTGATTGATCGATTCATATACTTTATTTGCAATCTCCACATGAAAGTGCTGCAAAAGTATACTGATAAATGTTATCACTTTAAATTCAGTTATCAAATTTTTTGAATAAATTAAATGAATCATGTGAAAACGACATACAATCATACATGAATATGAGCCCACTCTTGCAATCTCCTTCGTTTTATAGTAATTGATTGATTGATAAACTTACAACCCGTTTTGTGCGTTTGAAGAGTAAAGTGAAGAAAGAGAGATTGAGATAGAAATAATTAAAATAATGATTGTTACGTTTGAAGATGATTCATTTATGGGTTTTATCCCAGGTCATCCCATATGATATGTTGTACTGAGTATTTTATTATAATATTAAAGGGAAGTTATTATTAAATGAATATTAAAATTGTTATTTTATCTTAAATGATAATGATGTTTTATTTTTGTTTGAGAAAATTATAATTAAAAATTTTAAGTTAAAAATATTTATATTGAAGGGTCTTAAATTTTAAAATTATTCTAAAACACCCAAAAATTAAAATTTTAACTTAAGATTTTAAACTGTAATTTTTTTAAGTAGTTAAAATTTTTGGTCATAGGGTCTTTCAGAATAATTTTAAATTTAAGACCCTTTAATGTAAAAATTTTTAACGTGAGATCTTTAACTATTATTTTTGTGGTTTTATATTAATTAACAAAAATTAGTTTTTTATATATTTTTTGCTCTAAGAACGTTTTGATCATTTACTCATCTTTTACTTTTATTTTTGTACTATTTTTACTCTATCAAACATTTAAATAAAAATTGACCCAAAAAAAATTCACATAAAAAATATTTTTATTTCTTTTTATATTATACTAAATGTGATTTTAAATTATAAGATTTTATTCTATTATTATTTATATTACACTTTTTATTTCCTCAAAAAAAAATTCACTCTATCAAATATAACATTTCTTTTTTTGCATTCCCAACACGCATGTGCTGCAGAAAGGGACCAAATGTAGAATACACGGTGAATTATATGCAAATGGATCATTTTATGAAGCCATAACTGATTGTCATGCAATGAGAAGATATGATTGGAATGTCAGTTACTTGCTCGCTCGCCCCTGTTTATTGTATGTAATTTTTGAAAAATTAATTTTAACTTTAACATCTTTCAAAATATATTTCGTCTTTCATAAAATTCTCACATTAAGCCATTAATAAAGATAATTATATAATTTAATTAAAATTTCACGTATCAATTAAATAATTAACTGTGACTAAAACATCAAAGAATAAAAGCAACAAAGTGGTGCTTTTTCCAACAAAATATTTTTTTTAATTTTTACTCTTCATGTTTCAATTATCATTAAGTATATACTAATTTTCTCAACTTTTGGTTAGACCATTAACTTTCTTTATTATCAAGTTAAGGTTTCTAATCTACACGCTGTCACTAAAAATTAAAAAGTGAATTAATATTATAACTTTTGAAGAAAAATAAACTTCAATTAGTCCTTTCAATTTTAACTCTATCATTTTAGTCGTTCAAACTATCTTTTGACTTGAGTACAACTCTCACATTAAGTCATTAATAAAGATAATTATATGATTTAATCAAGAGTTCACCTATCGATTAAATAATTGGTTGACTAAAACGTTAAAAAATAGAAGCAACAAAATAATGTCGTTTCTATTTCTATTTTTCATGTTTCAATTATCATTAAGTATAAAATAATTTTCTCAATTTTTGGTTAAGCCATTAGAACTATTTCTGTTAATTTTTGTTGGTCCCTTTGCATAAGATAACTTAAAATTTGCACAAGTACACCCTCAAGTTGTTGCATTTTCATTAACATTTCATATATTCTGCCACAATAATGGTAGCATGGATCTTATATGTGATAGTGGATGCCTACACGTAATTTTTTTAATATTATATTTTACAAAGAAGGTAGAGAAATATGAAATTATAAAAATTATAAAAGGTTTACAAAGATAAGCACGTAAATTATATAAATGAAAATAAAATATCTTATTTTTTTAATTAAAGATCAATAGAAAGAAAATTAAACAAATATATGAAAATCATTGTTGTAATTAATACGATAAGTGCTGATATTTTTTTTAAGTATATCATATAAATTATTTAATTGCTATAAGAAAATAAATGAAAAAGATATTAAGAATATAATTAAAAATGAGTGTTGATAAAAAGATGTGTTAATTTATCTTAAACTTTAAACTAGATTTTTGTTTATCTATAAACTCTTTATATAAGTTACCAAAAGCTTCAGTCAACCTTTGGCTACAAATTAAATCTGCATTTGAATATATGTCTTTTGTTTCTTTTCCTTCTTCGCATCATTTATTTTTGTGTTTCTTTCTATTATTATCAATTTGTATCCATTTCCAGTACTAATATGTAACATTTCTATATCTTCAAAATAATTACTAACATTTAAATTTTGCGATAAAATACATATATGCTAACATTTCTAGTTGGTAATACAACGGCCAAATGGATTCCTTTCTTTATAATTTGATAACTATGTCATCAACATTAACGTTTCAATTATTATTTTTTGGTTTCCTTTTTATCTTTTATTTATCAAAATTGTATTTTAATTTGTATATATTTCTTATTTATTTTAATAAATATTTATAACAAAATAACTCATGCTGGTCTTAGTTTTTTTTTAACATTTGGAATAATAAAAATTTTAAAATTATTCAGTGAATCGCACAAGTTTGCTACTTGTGTCTAAATATAATTTAGATTGGTGAACAATGTTCTTGTAGATATACACATAATTTTTTTTCTGAAAAAAATGCAAAACAGATGGATTTAAATAAAAAATATTTTAGCTCAAGTAATAAGGATGGAATAAGGATATAGGTAGTGTCAAGAATTTGATCCCTTCAATATAATATCAAAAAAATATAAAAAATAAAAAATATTTTTCATTTCCAAATATTGAATGCAAGGAACATGTTTTCTAAAAATTATTTCCCCCAAAACATGTTGATCCTCCATTTCTTAATTTTCAAGAATGGTAATAGGAAATCAATATGCCCCAGTGAGCACCAAACCAAACAACAAACAGAAATAAGAAACAATATTGTAAACATATTTTGATGTAATGTCATGAACGATGATTAACCATCGGTTGAGAGAGCTGGTGATAGATCACTAGGCCCAAATCAGAGTACGTCATGTTCAGCTGCAGATCAACAGGGCCCATATTAAAAGCCCATTAGAGCACATAGAGGAGAAGAGAAGCAACGCATGCACTAGCCAAGAAGCATAAAGGACGTGCTTGAATGGATAGAATAGCTAAAATGAATTGAGTCATAGTTGAGGAGTCTTTTTAAGAATGAAGGGAAATGATAAGGGATGATTTCCAAGACCATTCTTTACTATCTAAAATCTCAATTTTTTTGTCAATCCAAATGGGAGAGTCACTGGTAGTACAATTATGTTTATATTTTCTTTTGTTTAAAAATTTTTAATAAAGATAATATTAAAAAATAATTTATAAGTTATTTTATGCCAATAATAAATAGTTCCTTTTTCTTTATTAGACTCTCAAACAAACACCTGATTTGCATTACTATTTTATTCTATTCTATTATTTATTAGTTTCTTTCATTCCCTTCTAAACTCTCATACATGGCCAAAGATTTAAGTAAAATTTATTATTTTATCTTGCATTGGGATCTTAAAAGAAAATATAGTTAGCTTTATACATTACATTGCATTGCATTAAGTCCCTTCTTTGACTTGAAATATACAGAATTAATGCGTTTGATTCTTTCTTCAACAAAGCTATTAATCTTTTATTTCTTTTATTCTATACCTCTCTTGAGCCACTTAAGTCAAGCCAACAACCTTTTGGCAACATTCATTAACATCATTCTCCAAGTAACATGCAATTATAAAAGTTGGGTATTATTTTGCATTCGCTTTATATGTTTTTAGATAGTTGATGTTTTTTCTCTTGCAATTCTTATTTTGCTAGAAATCAGTTTGAAAGAAATTCGTGAACTTGATGCTCTTTTACTTAATCTAGTGGACAAGCTCACATGCTTCTCATGACATACCACTCTATTGGAATAATTTGGTCTAACAATTGGAAACTTTAGCTTACTATTTTTTTTAACAAAATTATGCTTGAAATATTTTGTAATTTCTAACTGGAAAGATTGGCACTGTTCTTAAATTGTCATGTGTTTCAAGTCAACTGATATATTTTTTAATTAATTGAGTTTTCAGGTTTAATTAGAATATTGTGTTTGAGCCTGAATACATCATACTCTTATTTCTGCATTCTCAAGCATCATGCATCTAAAAGAACAATAAAAAGAAAACGATATATATATATATATATATATATGAAAATCATTGCAAAATAGGAAAAATGGCTTGCCTAGCTATCCTATATGGCTTTTTGGAAAAAGAAAATAACTAGATGTTTGTTTATTCAATATTATTATATGTAATGTGATAATCAATAATTATTAAATAAATTGTGTCTGTCATCATAATTTACAAAACTTATAAACCATTTTATTTAGAATTTTAGATTCTCATTTTTTTTGGATAAGTACAAGACCTAGGATTGGATGAAACTATATCTTTTGTGACCTATGGGTATGCTAGAGTTATAATTTTATATGTATGCATTGATTACAAATATTTAATCTAGTAATTAAAATATTAAAAAAATATAGTTATTCCAATAAATATGTTTGAATTATTAGATACCTCCTTCCATTGTAAACACCTTCTTAATATATATCTGAAGTGATAAATGTTATCACTTCAAATTCAATTATCAATTTTTTGAATGAATATTAAATAAATCATGTGTAGGGTTGCAAACATGGTCTAGCGGCTTGATTTGCTGGATACGGTTTAATTATATCAAGTTGAACTGAGTTAATAAAAAAAAAAAAAGCTAGACTAGATTGAATTAATTAGCTGAGTCCAGTTGGACACCAAACTAGCTATGTTAGTTAATCTTGTTAGACTCAATTCAATTATATATAATTCTTTTAAAATTTATTTTGTAAAGATTTATATAAAATTTTTATTTTTAGAATTAAATACAATTTTATAAGAATTTATATAAATATTTTTATTTTTAAAAAAATTATTTTTTTAATTTTGATAAAAAATTTTTACTACAAAAAACAAAATCCAACTAAATTAGCTCAACGCGGTGACATAGCTGGCCAAATATTGGTTTAAAACCTAAATAATTAATTATGGTCAATAGCCCCATCATTACGCATTAGCAACTCCAATATGAATTAACATACCGCACTTTTGACCATAATCAATTTATGGTGGGTTTTAGTCAATTAATGAGTGTGAACCCACCCACCCTCTCAGTCTCCCTCATTTTTTTTATGTTAATTGATTGATGGGAGCAATTTTTATATATACTTGGTGCGTCAAGTTATTTATATATTCAATGATTAAGATTTATTTTATACATAAATTTCACCTGTATTACATATAAATTCTACCTATACAAATTTATTTTTAATTCTTGATTTCCTTAAATATATCATATTTCAAGTGCATCTAAAAAAATTTAGATTGATCGATAGATTTGCAATCTCTGCATAAAAGTGCCGCAAAAGTATACTGATAAATGTCATCACTTTAAATTCAGTTATCAATTCTTTGAATAAATTAAATGAATCACCTGAAAATTTCTTGTATAGTTACTGTGAGAGATTCCTCGCCATGATCCAACTTTGAAAGTCTTCTACCTTTGCTATTTTTGTCTCAGTCAACGACGGCAAACTATATACAATCTTACATGAATATGAGCCCACTATTGCAGTCTCCTTCTATTTATACTGATTGATTGACTGATGAACTTACAACCCGTCTTGTACGTTTGAAGAGGAAAGTGAAGAAAGAGAGATTGAGGTAGAAACAATTAAAATAATAATTGATGCGTTTCAAGATGATTCATTCATGGATTTTATCCCACATATATTGTACTGAATATTTTATTATAATATAAAAAAATTATTGTTAAAAAAATGGTAAAAATATTATTTTGTTCCACATGATAATAATATTTTATTTTTGTTTGAAAAAATTATAATTGAATGCTTTAAATTAAAAATATTTATACTGAAATACCTTAAATTTTAAACTTATTCTAAAACACCCAAAGATCAAAATTTTAATTTGAAGTTTTAAACTATAATTTTTTTCTTAATTTTTCAACATTTGCATTAACAAAAATTTTAAAATTATTCAATGAATCGCATAAGTTTGTCACTTGTGTCTAAATATAATTTAGATTGGTGAAAAATGTTCTTGTAAATATACACAATTCTTTTTTCCTGAAAAAATAAACAAAACAGATGGATTTAAATAAAAAATAATTTTCATTTCCAAATATTGAATACAAGGAGCAAGTTTTCTGAAAATTATTTCACCCAAAACATGTTGATCCTTCATTTCTTAATTTTCAAGAATGGTAATAAGAAATCAATATGCGCCGGTGTACCGAGCCAAACTACAAACAGAAATGAGGAACAATTTTATTGTAAACATAATTTGATGTATTGTCATGAACAATGAGTAACAATCGGTTGAGAGAGCAGGTGATGTATCACTAGGCCCAAATCAGAGTACGTCATCTTCTGTTTCAGATCATTAGGGCCCATATTAAAGGCCCATAGAGCCCATAAAGGAGAATAGAAGCGACGCATGCCCTGGCCAAGAAGTATGAAGGGTGTATTTGAATGGATGGAATAGCCAAAATGGGATGGGTTATTGTTTGCAGTTTTTATAAAAATGGAGTGAAATAATAAGCGATCACCTCTAAAACTATTTATTGTCATCTAAAATTCCAATCCTTATATCCCTCCATATTAGTGGATCAATGATGGAATAGAATGGAATTAACAAACAGTACAATTATTATTATTATTATTATTATTATTATTATTATTATTATTTCGCTTAAAAACTTTTAATGAAAATAATATTAAAAAAATAATTTATAAGTTATTTTATTTCATAGCTTTCTTTCTTTTTTTCATTCAACTCTCCAACGGCATATGACGTGCATTACTATTCTATTTTATTATCTATTATTTTATTCTATTTTCTCTTAAACTCTTGTAAATAACTAAAGACTAATGTTGTGTATGGAAAAGTATTGTCTCTTCTCCAAATCACGTTTTATAAAAAACAAAAAATTAAAACTTCTACTAAAATGTAATTTTCTAACGTGCTGCCAAACGGCCACAAAGTAAACTTGTTTTCCGCGTAGGCTGCAAGCTGTTGAAGCTGTTATCTTGCATTGGGATCTTAAAAGAGAATATAGTTAGCTTTATACATTGCATTGCATTGCATTGAGCTCCTTCTTTGACTTGAAAAAGACAGAATTAATGCGTTTGATCCTTTCTTCAAAAAAACTATCAATCTTTTATGTCTTTTATAGTCTTTCCTATTGTAATTCCTCCTCTGAGGCTTTGGCATTGTTTCATCCAGAATATAAATACTCAGAAGCATACACTTACATTTTCAAATACTCTATTCAAGTTTCTGCTTTAATGGAATCCGAACATATTACATTTCCTTCCTTTCTTTGCCCATCTCTGTTTCGTATTAGCAAGAAGCATAATCAACAAAAGAGTGTACTAAGAACAAATAAGTGAATGACAGTTTTATTATTGTTGGTCACCATAATGTCAAGCTAGAGTTTGGGATACAAAAACCCATTCAAGAAACCCATGACCCCAATCAGGACCCAGTCAGCATACACATCAGTCTTCACAAATTAACGTAATGTTGTCTTGCCACATGTCAGTTTTGAGGTTTTACTCGGTTTCTCTATTTCGCATTATCCCAGATGAAGATTTGAGGATGGAAAACTTGGCACACTTCAGTCATAAAATTGCAAAACTGAATTAAAATCAAGCTTATGAGAACCAGTTGCATACTAATATTGGTAAAATGTTTTTTTTTTAAAAGATTTTATAGAGTCCCACGTTAAATAGTGTAGGATGTCTAAATAAGGCCTAGGGGCCCTGCCTTCTCTACAAAAGGTTTTTGGGAGAGAATCATCTCTGAGCTTTAAACAATGATATTAAAGCTGAACCTCGATTCTTCACATACTAATTGTTATCTTATCGAAATTGGAGGCTTCTATTTTTTGATACTACATTGTTGATGCATTGCGAGTGGGAAGAAGAGACAAAGTAGTAGAATTTTGTGGAACAAGAGGCAATGAATTGCTGCAAAGGTCCCATGATTGGACTGCGTGGTTTGGTGCGTTCGTTTTTCATGTTTTCTTTTTTTCTTTTTTTTAACTTCTTTAAATTTGATATTTTTGTTTGTTATTTCTTGCCCCTTCATGTTTCAGAAGCAATTGTATATTCACAGGTACAGCCGTACAACATAATTTTCAGTTATCTGTCTATATCAATCTGAATCTATAATGTTTGTGCTCTAATTTCAGTACTTTCTGTTCATGGTGGCTGTGGTCAATCAAACTCTTATTGGACGTGAATATGTATGTCTAGTTTTGATTCTAGAGCTTTCAGATTTCGTTCTGAAACTTCACAATTCAGGAAGGTTACATTATTTTTACAAAAAATAGTTCTTCCACTGTCATTTCTCACAAAATCAATTCTCCTAAATACACACACAGAGGTGTTCTTTTCAGTGACCTGGAAAAATTACCATGTTAATGAATCATAAACTTTCAGAGCCCATATTGTACATATAAACTTTTTCCGAAGCATTTATGATATAATTTTGTATGAAGCAATTGCTCGTAAGTTGTAGGTGTGGAACCTGTTTGTGCGTTAAAATTAAAATAATAATTTACCAAAAAGCGATTTATTTATACAATTATTCAGGAATTATTGAGGAATTACACTGAAAGAGCTACACTTTAAAAGACCAAATTAAGTAGTTAGTCATCTATTAAGGGTAAAGATAGTATTTAACTCAATTAATTAATTTAAATAATACTTGTTAGTTTCTAAAAATATACACAGGTACCTCCTGTACTGAAAATAAGTTACCAACAGTTTTAAAAGAGATATTTGACACCTGAATCTTAAGTTGTCACAACTTAAGGAGAAAGAGGCACAGTTCTGCCAAATATAGGATGCGTCAAGCACCTTGCGTGAAGAAAGTATTTACAGTCAATTGTTACATTAGCAACTGGTGATTTAGAATATTGGATTCTCCAATGACAAGTATATTTAAAAACAAATGTATGATTTTTACTACTTAGCATTTAGTTTTTTAAAGAATTTTTTATCTATTATATTTTTATTGGACCCTGATAATAAAAATTCAATTTTAATGTTTATACTACTTAGCACATCACCCGTGATGCAAAAATCGAAAGTCAGATGCGAAATCAATTTTTTATGCTTACCCTTATCGGATCTGTCATTGGAATGCTTATAGATATCTTCTCCTTCCCCTTCTCTTTTTTCATTCTGGTATAAGAATTGGTTCCATGTTGACAAAAAAAATGAACTCTATTATTTTATACTGTTTAGATAATAAAAGATAAACTATTTTTTCCCCACACAAATTTGTAAAAATGATCCATTGTAGCAGGCAGGGCTGAAAATCAACATGGGATATTTGAAGGACAAATTTTAAATTAATTATTTTTCACTCTAATTATAACATGTAGAATAATTTTTTTTACTGAATTAATAATATTTTTTGAATTAAAATATATATACATATATTCAAATGTTCTTTTTAATTTTGATAACAAATATTTAAAAAGTGCACATATAATTTTTTTTTCATATTAAAACTTTAACTAAGTTTCTAATATTACAGAGTACAAGACATGCAAGAATACCATAGGCAATTCTATATTCAAAAAAAAAAAAGAAAAAGAAAAAAGTCAATTATGATAGTACAAAGTTTTGAACCAAGGTCAAAATGTGAAGTGAATCTAGTAGGACTTCTTATATTGATAGAAAGAATCAAAAATTAAGCAGTAGATGCTAAAAATTACAGGTAGTTTGCGATGGTTTTCTACTTGTAAGTACTCTGTTGCTGCATTCATCCATGATGATATACAATCATAGAAATGTGTACTCTCAATTATAAAGAGAAAATTGTACTCCTTATCTGCCCTTTTTTGAACAGCAAAGTGATTAATCTGTGTGAGCTTTGAACTTGCTGGTTTCTAGCCCCAAATAATCTCAAGTACCACTCCTTCGTTGCCCTTTGAAAATTACTTTGAATAACTATGTTGAGCGTGCACAATTTATGAAAATGAATAAGTTCTATTTGCAAAACCAACATCTCATGCTTCTAGCCCCTTGCTATAGCCAGACATTGTATAAGCAATGGAAGATTCCTCATGACAAGGCCACCACCAGCTCACCATTAGCCTTCAAAGACATGGAAATATTAAGGTAGAAACTCTAGGGTGGGTTGTTTTAGCATAAAGCTTAGCAGGAATTAGGAATTAAAAGAGGATCATCTCTGGCTGTGGGGTAGTAGCGTCAAATACTGTTTGTGGCTATTACTGCACAATGAAGAGGCAAAATAAACTTACGGAAAGAAGATCAAGGCCTTTGGGTTCCAAAGTAGGGAAATTTATTGCCCGGTTCTGCATAGCAAGAGTTGCAAGGTTAAAACCTCATAGCTTCCCATGATTCTACCACAGGACATCTAGTGATTAAACAAACCGTATTTTCATAATCATACCATTGGATCAAATTTGGGGAAGGAAGAAAGTAAACTGCATAGTGCAGTCACTCCAGCCCAGGAATCCTCAGTTGGGTTAACCAAACAAACTTCATATTGAAATTCCCTCGTTATTTTGATTGCATTATTTATCACATAGCGGGCAATAGACAATTTATGTTTCTGAAGTATAAGTTAAAATGTTCATTGGTTGTATTAAATGTTGAATTGGTTCTCTGAAAATCTCAGTTCGAGTATATCAATGTTGCTTTGGCCCTGTATTTATAAGGAAGGTTTGGTATGCCTTTGGTCTTGTTTGAATGTTAAGGTCTGCTAGTTATATTTTTGATTTTGTGCTGGTTTGCTCTGGCTTTAGGCGATTATTGTTTCAATTGGTTATTACCACAACTTATGGTGCTACAGAGCTTACAGATGAACCCAAATGGGTATATATATATATATATATATATGTATGTATGTATGTATATTAGCTTCAAAATTCATACAGAAAGGAAAAATAAAGCTTTATACATACATATATATATATTAGCTTTATACGTACATATATATATTAGCTTCTGATAATTAATATAAGGAAACAATTAATTTTTTTTTCCACATTTGTTATTAAAAGAATATGCAGCCAACACCTAATCTTGACGAAATTTATCTAAAATTTAAATCACATCTAATTTTCTGGATACTGCAATAATTGGTTTTTAGGTTGATATAGCCATCAATGAAAAATTAATTAACTGCTGATCGTATACATGAAAATAGAAAAGTAATGATTAATCTTGAGGAGAGAACAATGGGGAAGTTTATCAGGAAGAGGATTTTCCTGAGCTCAAAATAGAGCACCGGCTAAATTTGCTGGTGGAGTCATATCTAATGTCTGAAGTTTCATACGCTCCTTAGTGGGTTTTGTTTTCTTCTCCCTATCCAGTCTTCTTCTCAACACTGCAACTTTACTGCTTATGCTAACTTTTATTGGAGGCTGTAATTATTAAAGCACTGTAACTATTAGATGCTGCTTTTCTGCATCTGGGAACAATATTGCCAGTGCGTCCCTGGATGGAACTATCAGGCTGTAACTTTCCTGACAGTCTTGATATCTTGGCCGTAGTCATTTGCCGCTACTTAAGAAATGCATAAGCAGAGATTTATAAGAAGAGCACCATCCACATTAGGGAAGAAACCAAAAAAAAAAAAAAAAAAGGAAAAAAATGCTTGATATACTTGCATACATATTTGTTAAGCAGCAAGTTTTTGTGTTTCCTTAAAGTGTGGAACATGACATGGAAAGCCATGGTATGAGCTTCTTGCTATGGAGTTCATATTCATATTTGGAAGCTGTTGTTTTTGTTTTTTAAGGTCATGTATAATTTTGCTATTCATGAAGACAGTTCTCTCTCTTGGAGAAGATCCACCAGCAATTACTTCTGTAATTGTGGTCCGCATCATGTGATGCGGCTGCAATATTGCTGTTGCGGCGCCGGCCGCATCCGCATTTTTTGACTGCAACGCCCGCAATCCTTCTTATACTATCCGCAACACCCGCAACCGCAGTCGCAACGTAACCGCAACCGCAACCGCAATTTAAAACCATTTCTGTGCTTTGATCACAATGGGACGATTTTAGCAGCTTCTGCTATTGCTGGAATGATTCACATGTTTGGTATCCTTACTTCATTTTCTTGATTACTTCCCTACATTGAAATGTTATTTTCCTTACTCTTAAGATAATGCCTCTTTCCTTGTTATATGGATTTCATAAGCTTTCTGGAGGTTCTTTACTTGTAGGGGGATGAGAAAGCAGAGAGTGAGAGGAGGGTTATTGTTTAGTGATGTAATATGGTATCAAAAGTATGTTCTAGCAGAAGCCACTTGGTTTAACATTCATATCATCCTTAAACTGGCTAAAGACATGTCTTGTGGTCTACAAATCACCGGCTGGCCTGCACATGACTCTTCTATCAGTTTGATACTTTTTGGACCAGAAGAGCTTAGTATTTTTAGGTTGAGCTCTGATGAGAAGGCAAGTAGCCAAGTACCATTAATTCAATGTTTAGCCTGAAAACCAAGATGCCATACGATGTTTATTATTCCCACTTGTAAAATGATCTTCAGTTTATGTTAACTGAATTGGGTTCTTTATCATAGCTCATTGTCTTGAAGATTGCTTCATTCTTCTTCAGTGAGCTTCTGGGTATGTAGTATTTAATTTCTATGTTTGTGTAGTATTTAATTTCTATGTTTGTGTATTTTTGGTCATGGGCATTTCTATAAATCTGGCTGTTCAATATTGACTCGTGTGTGTAAGTTTGAAGAGAGCAGAAGAAGAAGCTCTGATCCGTGTCATTTTTTGTGTTCACAACTGATCATTCTTATTGATTAGCCGTTACCTACAACTAATGTGGGCCTTTTTGTTTTCATTGTACATATTCCAATTCCGTTTGTACTTTCTGCATTTTATAGTACATATTTTGATGTCGTGGCATTTGTTAATTCACTGTTAAACCTATAATTACTTGAAACATCATCAAAATTGGCAGATTCGAGTGCTCAACAAATGAATCATCTTTGTCCATTAAACAAGATATAATCATCTGTAAATTATTTAGCTGCGTATTTTGACATTTAAAAAAAATATTGACCTAGTAAAAAGAATTATTGAAAACTTCTGAAAGTGATATTTAAAAGTTTTTTATCTTTCCCTAGTTAATGAAAAAAAAATTGTACATTTCGAACTTCGTACCATTAAGATATCACGTGGCACATTAATGACTAATAAAATGGAAAAAAAAAAAGAAATCCATTGGGTTTCTTATATCTTAGAGTGAAAAGGAAATTTTCCTAAATAAAACACAAGATCGAAAACAGAGCATACAGGATATAGCCATCAATGCAAGAACCAAACTAAGGCATTTTTTGCCAGAAGGCACTCTTCGAATGGGGGAGGGTATGTTTTGCTAAAAGGCATTTTTTTTCCTTGTAACTGTGCTTCTCAGTTTACATTGGGATATTCCTTAAATATTGCCTGTTAGAATCATTAAAATGTGCAAAATAATGTGCATTATATCATAATCAACAGACCTTGTCAAGGAACTCCAGCCCTTCAAAAATGGTATTGGTTCCTGTTTTAATTTGACCAATAACATTATCTCATGTAGCTCATGCTATTTACTATTATAACTATTTACAATGGTTTAAACATTTAACTCACCTCAACCCCTACTCATCGTCCCAATCAGTTTAGTCATGATTATAATTACATAACATCATGGTATTTGGTTGGGCAAAATAAACACTCATAATTCTGCAGAACAGGTATTGTAAAGTTGCCCTACAACAGTCTTCAATTTTCAATCCAATCAATGCAATAGATAAACATGGCAATTAGTGTTTCATGTTTCACTGTATGTCTCTCTCTCTCTCTCTCTCTCTCTCTCTCTCTCTCTCTCTCTCTCTCTCTCTCCCTCTCCCTCTATATATATATATATATATATATGAAGAGAGAGATTGAGAGACTCAACCAGACTAAAACCTATATTGGGAAGAGTGTAGTTACTCTCTTCTCTATACACAGTTGCTCTGAAATGAGTTTGACTTACAGTAAGTGTTAAGACACCTAATTTAGACTAGTATTACTATGTATTTTTTTATAAAATGTCACATGTATTATTTAGTCCTGTATTCTTTTTGCTTTCTATTACAACAAACTTCTCTCATCCACACACATGTGTCTTGGAGTCTGTTAAATCTCTTCATATATAGTGACTATTGTATTCAATATAGATATAGAAATGGAAAATATCATTTGATTAATTTTGTCTTTATGTTATAGTATCAGAGCCTACTTGACCTTCAATGTCAAGTATGGCAAAGAATAGCCCACAATTACATAATTCAAACCCATCACCATCATCATCTACCTCCTCTCCTTAGTCTAAAACACAATCCCATAATTCTTTTGTCACGTCCTTACCACATTTTGTTATTGTGAAGCTTAATTATGACAATTATCTAATTTGGAAAGCACAAATCCAGCCTTATCTTTATGGTCAAGGCCTTTTTGGCTATATTGATAGGAGTATTCTACCTCCTCCTGTTCTTCTTGAAAATAATCAACCAAATCTAGAATATAATCATTGGTTTACACAAGATCAGTTAATCTTGTTTGTTATAATCTCATCCTTATATGAAAATTTAATAGCTCAAGTATTCAAGTATAAGACCTCTTGAGCAATATGGAATACAATTGAAGTTCTCTTTGCAAATCAAAATCAAGCAAATTATGTTCAAATTCATTATCAGCTTGCAGTGTTAAAGAAAGGAGGGGATTTCTTTGTTGAGTATCTTTGAGAGGTTATCACTTTCATTGACACTCTTGTTGCTTCTAGGAAACCTCTCACCAATATTGAATTTACTACACATCTATTGTCTGGTCTTGGATCTGAATATGATCCTATTGTGGCATCTCTCACCACTTGTATTGGTACTCTTTCACCTAAAGAATTACAAAGTCATTTATTAACCTTTGAAGTAAGACTGTCTCAACACACCACAGTTTCATTGACCTCCAATCCAATCACGGCAAATCTGGTCACTAAACAAACATTTACCAGTTTTCCATCTCTTTATAAGGGCAGAATCAATCACTTTACCAATCGTAATCGTGGTGGACGTTTCTCACGCAGAGATGGTGGCCATGGAATGTCAACTGGAACTTGTGGTGGACGCTCCTTACTTGGCACACCTCTAGTTGTTTGCCAAGTTTGTTCAAAACTTGGGCACAATGCCTTGAGCTGCTATCATCGTTTCAATTACGCCTATCAACCATCTCCTTCTACCTCACTTGTAGCTCATTATTATGCACTCTCTTCTGATCATGTCTAGTATCCTGATATTGGAGCAACACATCATATGACTTCGCAACTATCTAATCTCAACCTTGCCTCCAATAACTATAATGGCACTGATCAAATTTTCATTAGAGATGGTTCATCTTTACCTATTCATCATCATGGTTCTAGGATAGTTTCTTCTCCAAATGACACTTTTCTTCTCCCTTAACTTCTTCATGTTCCATGGCTCTCCAAAAAATTACTTTCTATTTCATAATTTTGTAAAGATAATTGTGTTTTCTTTAAGTTTCATGATTCTTATTTTCTTATGAAGCATAAAAACACGAAGGTCATTCTCTTCCAAGGATCCAGCCATAATCATCTCTATCCACTTCACCTATCTTCCTCACCACAAGCTTGCCTCAGTAAACATTCATTGTTTCTAAGATGGCATCAGTGTCTTGGTCATCCTGCCTTCAAAATTGTTCAACATGTTCTCTCTACTCAGAGCTTCTCAATGTCAACACCAAAGTCCACTCATCTCTGTCTAACTTGTTGTACTGCTAAAAGTCATCGTCTACATCATCCCTTTACTACTTATTGGTCTATGAGTCCTTTACATTTAATCTTTGGTGATGTATGGGGTCCTTCACCCATTATGTCAAAATCAAGCTTCCAATACTATGTAAATTTTGTTGATGATTTCACTCATTTTACATGGATTTTTCCATTGAAATCTAAATCTGAGGTTATACCCACTTTCTTATCTTTTCGATTATATGTTAAATGTCTCTTCAATCATAAGATAAAATACTGACAATTTGACTAGGGGTGAATATCATTCATTACATCATAAATTAATTAAATTGGGTATCCATAATTGTTTAAGCTATCCTCATGCTCACTATCAAAATGGCACTGTTGAGCATAAACACATATATATCATTGAAATTGGTCTTGCTCTTCCATCTCATGCTAGTGTACCTCAACAATTTTGGGATTTTGCTTTCTCTACTACTGTTTTTCTCATCAACCGTATTCCCAGTGCCACCCTTAGTCAGAAATCTCCCTATGAACTTCTATTTAATCATTCTCTTGACTATTCTTGCCTAAAGGTATTTGAATGTGGGTGCTGGCCTCATCTCAGAGTCTATAATAAGCACAAATTGCAACCCTAATCCAAACCTTATATGTTCTTGGGCTACAATCTGGATCATCTAGGCTATCTTTGTTATGAACTAGTTGCTAAGTGTCTTTATATGTCAAATGATGCTGTCTTTGACGAGAGTTTATTTCCCTTTATGGCCCAATCTGTCTCTTCTTCCTTGTCTCAATATTCTGATCAAATTATTCTTCCTTCTACTATTAACCTCTCTACAGCCCAGCCCACTTTTTCTCAGCCCATCACCTCTCTCTTAGATTCCCCATCGTCTATCCGTGACTCTTCTATCCCATCCTATCTGTCCTCTCTTGCTCTTGTAGCTCTACCCGTGTCATCCTCTTCCATAACTTTTCCATCTCCTATCTCTATGCCATCATCACCATCTCTTCCTTCTCCTCTTCCCCCATTTCCCTCTCATCCAATGCTCACCAGATCTAAACATCATATCCACTATCCTTGGATTTGAATAGATGGTACTGTGAACTGGCCCTCTTCACGTGCTCTGACACTGATTTCCTGAGTGAAGGCAAGCAATGGCAGACGAATTTGATACTCTCCTTACCACTCAGACATAGCACTTGGTTCCTCCATCTTCTTCATACAATCTCATTGGCTGTAAGTAGGTTTTTTGAATGAAGTACAAACCCAATGGAATTGTTAATCAGTACAAAGCTTGATTAGTTGTCAAGGGATTTCATCAACAATCTAGTATGGACTATACTGATCCTTTTTCTCCAATTGTGAAACCAAGGATTGTTCATCTTGTTCTTGCTCTAGCTGTATCTAATCACTAGTTGATTATTCAATTAGACATTCAAAATGCATTCCTTCATGGGTCTCTTACTGAAGATGTTTACATGACTCAACCTCCTGGTTTTGCTAATACTACACTTCCTGATTATGTCTACAAATTAGACAAGGCTATCTATGGTTTAAAATAAGCATCACAGCTTGGTTTGCTAAGCTGAGCTCTCAGTTTCTTGAGTTAGGCTTCACTGACTCAAAATCTAATGCTTCCCTCTTTATATACTCTAGATTGTCTCTTAAGTTGTATGTGCTTGTCTATGTTGACGATATAATTGTCACTGGTTCTTCCTACTCTACTGTTCAAGAGCTTATCTCTGCCTTAAATGTCTCTTTCCTTGTTAAAAATCTAAGACCTCTTTATTATTTTCTGGGTGTGGAAGTTACTTGCAGCTCTTTTGGCATTTTTCTTTCTCAACGAAAGTATATCAAAGACTTACTTTCCAAGACTAATATGCTTGCTGCTAAATCTGTCAATACCCCACCCTCTACCAAATTAAGTGCCTTGGATCGTGTCTTATTTGACAATCCTACTCTCTATCAAAGTGTTATTGGTAGTCTTCAGTATCTTTCTTTCATTCGTCCTAATCTTTCTTTTGCTCTTAATAAGGTCTGTTAGTTTATGCATTCCCCTCGCATAATTCATTGGCAAGCTATTAAATGCATTCTGTGTTACCTCTATCATTCAGTTGATTGTGGTCTATTTATTCGTCCTTCCTCTTCTCTGACCCTCTCAACTTATACCGATGCTAATTGGGCTAGCTACCCAAATGATCATAGATCAACAAGGGGTTTTCTCATTTTCTTAGGTCCTAATCTTATTTCCTAGAACACCAAGAAGCAATCTAACATTGTCAGATCAAGCCCTAAGGATGAATACAAGTCCTTAGCCCTTGCCACATGTGATGTTATTTGGTTGTAGTCTTTACTTAAAGAACTTGGCATTTTTCTTTCTCATCCTCCCACTATCTACTTTGACAATGTTAGAGCCACTTATTTGGCAGCCAATCCTATGATGCACTCTTGGACCAAACATATTGCTTTAGATTATCATTTTGATTGAGAGCGACTTGCTACTAAATCTCTCTAACTCTCTATGGTTCCAAATCATGACCAACTAGCAGATATTTTGACCAAACCTCTTTCTAGTCCCAGGTTTCATTTTCTTTGTTCGAGCCTCACTGTGCTTCCATCTTAGTTTGGCTCGTGGGGGAATGTTAAGGCACCTTATTCAAACTAGCATTGCTATGTATTTTTTTATAAAATGTCACATGTATTATTTAGTCCTGTACTCTCTTTACTTTTTGTTACAACAAACTTCTCTCATCCACACACATGTCTTGGAGCCTGTTAAATCTCTTCTATATATAATGACTATTGTATTTAATACAGATATAGAAATGGAAAATATCATTTGATTAATTTTGTCTTTCTATTAGTAAGAAAGCAAGTTACAGACTTTTCCATCAATTCAAGTAATGTTCTCTGCTTCAATATTAATTATGCATTTAAGTTTTTTTATATGCTATTAATTAGTAACGCAGAACTTTCATCAAAATACACCATAAATACCAATGCACACTAGGTGCTTCTTATAATGCAAAATAGAAAAAGGGTAAACATGTAGTGGGAAATTCTAACTCTCTAGTGCATCTCCTAACTAGCACAAATGTCTCTTCTTGAGACACCTCAACTAATCCTTGTAAACCATGGTGCTTCCATTTGTATCAAACAATCGTAGGAATAAAACTAAAAGTGTAGCATCTTCTCAAATATTGCCTGCAACAATCACATATTAATAAGTGCATATATAATAATCAATGTGAATCAATATCATCATACTTGTCAAGCTAGTTGCTATTTGAGCAATAAAAGCTACTAAGCTAGAATTACATTAGAAAAGGTGCAAGAGTACAAAAAATTTTCCTTCAAAATAGTGATTAATAATCCTAGCTATATAATAATAATGTTATTATTATCAATAATATTAATATTAATAATAGTCCTATTGCTTTTTCTACTGGCAAAAAATTTCATTTATCATTATTAATAATTGATTTGTTAAATAATATGTAATTAAATAACCATAAAAATATTATGAACTTTTGAATGAAACTATAACTAACACAAAATTCATCAAATTGCAGTGACAAATACACAATTTATATGTTTGTTTACTAATATTTACAATTCAGTGCAGCACAAGCTTAGTTCCTTCTTCTTCTTGTTTTTTTAGGAAATAATTTGGATTAGTGGATTACCTTGAAGTCATTGAACCTTCTTTGCAGTTTTGTTGTATTTAATGCCATAACTACATGGAACCAATTGTATACATCTCTCAAGAACATGAAATAAGCATATCTCCAAGACTTGTTCAAACATAATGAGCTGAAAATTCCTTAAAATCCAACAACAAATCCAAGTGCCATACTAACATAGAATCCATGGTCTTTAATTTGATTATCATCACCATCATTTCCATCATTCAAGCTATCATATATTACCCCATTCTGACAACTTTTAGGAAGTGGTGCTCCACAAAGTTCCAGATTTCCCATGACAGAAGTAACATCAAAGCTTTGTATTTGGGTGCTATTTGGAATTGCTCCTGATAACTTATTATATGCCAAGTCTAATATACTGAAAAAATATAATTTAGAAAGACCAAATGGGATTGTCCCAAACAAGATGCTCCTCGATAAATCAAGAACTCTTAATAATTTCAATTGACCAACAGTGGAAGGAGTATGGCCACACAACATGTTTCTTGAAATGTTTAAGGAATGCAATCCAATAAGATCTATAATCTCATATAGAATTTCTCAAATTTATTGCTTGAGAGATCCAGTATTTTCAATAATCCCAAATTACTTTTATACTCTGAATTTTTTCTTTTCCATGTCACCATTATACTGGCATCAAAAAAGTAATATGCGAAATATGTAGAATTGATGAACATTGATTCCTAAAACTCACTAGTTGAATTTAGATGTGTTTGACTGGCCATAGCAGTAAGCTTGTTGACACATCTTGGTATGCTTCTAGAAATATTGTTACAAGAAATGTCTAATATTTGAAGTGAAGCAAGGAAGCAAATATTCATTAGCATAGCTCCATAAAATTGATTGAATTTCAAAATAAGGACAGTCAACTTCTGAAGTTTATCCCCAATCCACTTTGGTACTAACCCAAATAATTTGTTATAACCTACATCAAAAATTGACAACATTTTGCAATTACTTAAAGACAGAGGAATCTCCCCAGTTAGATTATTGTTGCTTAAAACTAAAACTCGAATATTAACTAGGAAACCCATTGATGCAAGAATCTTTGTAGACATATTGTTATTATCCAAATTCAGAAAGGTAAGTGATTTGAAGTTCTTCCAACAATCTGGTAGTTCAAACGAATAATTATTTGAGAGATTGAGAAAGAGCATATCATTGGTTGTTTCTGTGCAAAGGAGAAAACTCAAATTTGTGAACTTATTATCATTTAAATGCAATGTAGCAGCTGACAATAAAAAGGAGGGAATTTGGCCAACGAAAAGATTTGAGCTTAAATCTATGTCTGATTCTAAAAATACATTTTCTTGCAAATATGGAATTTCACCTCTAATTTGGTTATAAGAGAAATTTAAATATTCCACACGAGTAGAAAGGCTCCAAAACCAATGGGGGATTGTGACAAAAATTTAGAGAACTTGACATGTCCAACAAATGGTAATGCTTTTGAGTGGGAAACCACATTGGAAAATAAGGATCCACCTTGATAGAATGTAAATATAACTCCTCCAATTGGAATGGGGGAACCCAATGAGCACTAATGTTTAGGACAAGTGCATTGGAAGACAAATCCAAAATGTTTAGTTTGAACAAATTTGTAAAATGAGCTTCAGTGATCATACCTTTTAAGGAGTTGTCTCCAACAAATAAGCTCTCCAACTCATACAATTGTCTAATACTTTTAATTAAAGTTCCATATAATTGATTGCCATGAAGTTCCAAAATCTTCAATGATTTTTTTGCACATTGTGGGAAAGTTGGAACAAAATCTTGAAGTTGTCCGCTCAACTTGTTGTAAGATAGATATAGTTCATGTAAACTGCATATATCCCACAAATATTTAGGCATCACATCATGAAGCTGGTTGCTAGAGAGGTCAAGGATAGCCAAGCTGCTTTTGTAATTCAACAACCATTCAAATATTGAGGATGTGAGGTTATTTAAGGAGAGGTCAATGATACAAGAGAATGAGAAATGTTGATAGTGGAAAAAGACAAATGAGTAATATTGTCAGAAAGATTGCAATCCTCTAATATTAATTCTTTTAGAAGAGGAAGATTGCTTATTAGTTGTAACCAATTGTTTGCACTTATACTAAGATCCACACTCTAGAGTTTGAGAGTAATCAAAGATGAGGAAAGATAAGACACCCACTCTAGATTAGACCTTAAATAAGGTCCATTATTATTAATGCCAATGTGAAGATATTGCAAGTAAGAAAGATTGCCAAGTTGATGTGGTATAACACCATGAAAATTGTTGTCATTGAGTTCAAGATGTTTTAAGTGTGACATGTTCAAAAGCTAAGTAGGAAATTCACCATCAAGAGTATTTCCAAAAAGATCAAGATATTGCAAATGGGTAAGATTCCCAAATTCATTAGGCAAGTTTCCTTCAAACCAACAATATGACAGGTTGAGGTATTTCAAGTAAGTTAAAGAGCCTATGAATTTTGGAATGTGCCAACTCACATTAAAATGATTCCTACTTAGATCTAAGTAATTCAAGTGATGCAACTCAACCAATGACGGGCTTATCATACCTTTTAATTCTTGTGTGTAATTATCATTTTGCTTACTATGCAAATCAAGTTTAAGCATGTGACCTGTTTGGTTGCTACATGAAACGCCTTCCCATTTACAGCATTCGTGTTGGTTTTCTCCACTTTTCCCATGAGGAGAGTTGCCTGTTTTGATCTATGAATCCTTGTTTTAGAGAAAGCAAGCTTCTCTTTCCTTCTTTATGCACAATAGTCCCATGCTCATTGACAAGTGCACTAAAAACACAAGATGAATAATGATAAATTTGAGAACCATGTTAATTATGAGGATGTGGAATAGAATTGGGGTAGAAATTAACAAAAGCAATTGAATATGGCAAGAAGTTGAAGCAAAGCTAAGAGAATATTATGATAGAAGCCATTGAGAATTTAGCAAAGACATGCAGCATATATATACTATCTACCTAACCAATGCCTTTACACAGTAACTTAATTCTTTTTTGTATAAAAGAAATCCAAACATCTAAGTCTTTGATAAAATAACAACAAGGTGGGCAACATGAAGGTTAAATTCAAGGAGAAATTTTGGTGTACTTTCCATTAAATTTAATTGGTCAAACCTTCAATTTAATTCTTTTTTTCCTTCCATGTTGGTTGTTATCAATGAAATTTTTGTTGGATAACATATTAAAATTACTTACAAATCCAACTCAACATCATCTCCACAATCAACTTATAAGGTGTGTGCGCATATATATATATATATATATATATATATATATAAACATACACACACATAGACACAACTTATTAGTTGGTATATATATATATTCTTTTTTTGAAAATATATATATATATATATGTATAAAAATATAATAATTTAACATATGCTATATTTTCAATGGCAAAAAATATTATTGATTATTATTTAATTTTTATAAATAATAAGCTATTTTAATAATTATATATAAGTCTTATAGAATAATAAAATTAAAAATGACAATAGTTTATTGAAGTAAAAGAGCTTCTATTTGGTAGTAAACCAAAATATGAAAGAGTTAAGATTATCATTTTCTCTTAATCTTCTTTATTTATTCTATTTTTATTTTTTTAATATTTTCACTTTAGTTTATATCTACCCTTTCTGATTTTTAAGGTATTTTTTTTCTTTTTTCTTTTTTAATGCTTTTTAACTTGCCATTTGTATTTAGATTATCTTTAACTCTCCAATCTTTTCTTGCTTATAAAATTGATATATTGCCTTACTTATTATTAATAATGAATTATCAGTAGGTCTTATATATATATATATATATATATATATTGTAGAATTGTAGAGTAATTATAATTTTTTTTTGCAAGAAATATTATATATTATAATCTACAATCTTTTCCTCCCAAGAGAAAATTTTGCCCTAGGCCCTTGATTACATGATCAAATAATTTACTTTTTGAAAATTATATGCATGAAATTAAGATGTAGCAAATAATTCACAAAAACAGGACAACAAAGTTGAGCGCAATAAACCTATAACAAATTTATAACACATTTAGAGGTTATTTGATACATAAAATATTAGATATAGAAATAAAAATTTAAAGATGATAAATAAAATAGATAAAAAATGACTTTCATATCTATAATTTAAGAAAGTAATTAAAAAATAAACATTAAATAATGATGATAAAAATATAATAAATAATACCAAAAAAAAATCCTGCAGTAACCAAACAGAGCTTTATATTCTTAAACATTCATTGTTATATCTGTAAATTACGACAGGTTAACTTTTCAAGAACTTCATAAAGCTCCAATCGCAAAATAATCCAAATATACGCATAAATCAGATAAATTTTGCAAAATCTATTAACACATCTTCGCATATGACGTGGCTATAATTAAGGTCGCCAATCCTTTTTGTTTTATGTTACTCCCCCCCCCCCCCCCCCCAAAAAAAAAGGGAGAGTCCAAAGCCACACACTTTGAACTTGAGATTTCTGCTTTGAACTTGTTTTCGATCATACCTTTAAAGTAATAATTGCAGAGATGGAAGAAGTAAAATTGGTTTTACCAAATCAACATTTGACAATAAATATAGTCTTATAAATATTAAAAAAGTAAAGGCAGGCGAAATTTGAGTGTCCTTGGGTGTGTGTAATACAATCAATGGAGGATTGAGATGTGGGAAAATTAGTACAGAGGACCCAGATCACCTAATATTTATTGGGAAGGACCTTAAAAATCAAAATTATTATGCAGGACCAAGTAAGAATGATGGACATAAATACCCTTCTTTATTAAACAAGTCGTTCTAATCCAAAAGCGCTATTTGCCCTTTACACATTGTTCTCTTCCTCTTCGGGCCTCCATTACCTATCATTCGACAATTTCTCTTATAATCGATAACTAAAAATCCTTGGATGATTTTTCTCACAACCGATCACTGAAAATCCTTGAACAATTTCTCACTGGACAGGCATCCTTTAACAGTTTAAACGATGCGTGCCAAAGCTAGCATTTGATAGGTTCTTCTTCGCTTGCAAATTTGTGAGAAACAATGGTAAACAACACCTTAAAATCAAAATATATCTGGGTATTATTGATGAAAAAAATTTAGACAATGAATGATGATACTCTAGAATGGCAACTACAATGGCAACTGGTGTATTGGTATAATGGCAGCTGCAATAGCAACAACTTAAAGGAAGCAAACCAAAAAGATGTAATGCATTGATTATTTCTTCCCTAGTATTTTTTACTATTATAGTTATTGTGAGACTTGTAGAACAATGATTGTAAATATTTGATTATTATGATTATAATAAGATTATAAACTTCTTTGAAGTTCCTTTTTCTACTGCCATAATCATTTAAACTCAGATAGCTTGAACAAGGTAGTAAATTCTCTAAAGTCTACTAGTAATATCTTTAAAATTTGTAATAAAGGACCTAAACTACACTAATAATTATATTCTAGAAGGTTTCTAAAAGTAGGCATAAATTTCCTTAAATTCAGTAGTAACATCCCTAAATTTCATAGTAATAGTTCTAAAACTATATATCATTAGATTATGAATTTGAAATAGGAAGAAGGATTGACAAAAATGAAAATTAGAGGAGAAGAGTTTCCCACCCTATGATTCCCTTTAAATTTGAAATGAGAACATCCCTCAGCATGAAAATTAAGAGGTGCAGTAATTATAAGAGCAGACTCATACTCTCTCACTCACTTACAAACCCCAAAAGCATATCATCAGAGCCATGAGTCTTATCCATGCATAGAAAGAAGATGTTACAACCAATGACTCCTCTAAATATACATTTAGTAGCCCTGTTATTAGCAAACTTTAAGAAGTTATATCAGAACCAAAAATTCCTATCTTGTAATGAGGCTTCAATAATTATTGTACTGGTGTTAGTGTTTTTTTCCCGCTCATTGCATATTGTCATTATTTGTATCAATTGGCACTCATTTTTTAACATTAGAAAAATTGATTTATGAAAGCTATGAAATCTTCTTATACAAGCTACCAAGAATTATGAAAATTCTTGCAGGAGGAGATAGAAAACAAAATAGAAGTCGCAGATACTTTGGTTGTTAAACTTCTTCAGTGATTTAATCACTTAGTATCCATAATGAAGATTGCTTCACAATACCTATCAAAAGGTAATTGATCAATCAAAATCTAACATTATGAAGAATACTGGGCTGTGTGACATCATAGTTCGTAACACATACTACTTCAAAATCCATTAGATAATAAGGAAAATTGCCAATCAGGTCTCTAGTTCATCAAGCTTTGAGGACTAACAAAATCATATAAAATCTTAAATTCATCTACTTTTCTCTTATAATGTTTACATGATGTGGATGAACTGATTAATTAGCCAGCACTACCCTTTACTAGACATTGTTAGTCTTCTACCATTGCTTGTGAACATCTATTGGCTAGCATTAAACTTTGGGGGACACTGCTAGTATTCTACCTTTATTATGGCCATTGGTCCTCTACCATTGCTTGTGAACATCTTTGAACATGCATGCCCAAAGAGTTTTAGGGTCTCACTTAATCGTAAAATCTTAAACTCCTGTGCTTCTCTATTATAGTGTAATGTTTATATGGTATGGATGAAGAAGAAGAACTAACTAACTGTGATTGCCATTATGTGAATTCTACTTATCTTCTACCATTTCTTGTGAACACATGTTAACTTTGTGTTGGAACACGCATGTAGTTCATGCATTGCAGGTGAAAATTGGAGAGCTTAAAGGACGGTTAACTAAGTTATCAGCATTTGTGATGCACTGTGCAAAAGAGTTGTAGCAAAGGGCCCTAAATCTCTTCGATCATCTATCAAGCCTTTTATAGTTACTAAAACTAACCAAGGAATTAGCTAAATAGATTTATTGATATGCTAATATTGAAGGCTTTTTTGTATGATTCAATAAATAGTAATCTATGATATACTATATCTCTCAAATCCTCATGATTAATGGCAAAGTCTTCTTCTTCTTGTATTCTTCATTGTATATAGTATTTGGGCTAGAGTTACAAGGACCCAGATCTACATTGTATAATATTTGCTGTTGCTTATCATAAATTGATCATTTTCACTTTCTTTTATCTTATACGAGTATGGAGATTTGAAGTCCCTAACTGCTTCTGTCCTATATAGCAGACCATAAAGTGAGACTATATCTAATGATACATAAGATATGTGCATGCCTTTGCATGATTTAAAGTCAAAACCAACACTTAGGCCAAAGTATGGCATTAAGGATGAATGAATGGCATCAGCAAAGCACTAATGAGGCTCAGGTCGATTACTATCAAGTTGTATCTATTAATACAAAGTTTAAGGATATTATTATGGAAGTTTAAAAAATTTACTACTATGTTTAGGATCATTACTACAAAGTTTAAAGTTGTTATTACACAAGTTGAAGAAAGTTACTACAAAGTGTGATTTCGTGAATCTAGTTTTTACATCTCCAATTATTTTTATTAATGGATTTTTTGCCTCACCTTTATCCACAAATGGAGGTCAGATTGATCAAATCACATTATATTATATATCTGCCATTTCTCTTCTCTTACTACTTCATTTACAATCTTAGATTTTTCACTATCAATCAAATCCTTTTATGTTAAATTCAACTTTATCCCAAGATTACAATTTGCTTGGGAAAGGGATAGATGAAAAATGAAAAGCTAATAAAGATACTTATTGCACTTGATTGAAAATTCTGGTTGATATAAACATTACATTGCTGAAAACCCAAAAAATTAAGCAATTGATTATTATTATGAAGGATAAAATTAACAAATTCAAATAACAAAGATGACTAATATCATTTCCAAGAACCAATCACTACATAAGTACAAGGAACAAAAGAAATAAAAAAAAAGGGATATTATTGATACAAAATTGACCTTTGACTACTTGCAAGTATTCTCAAATGGATTAAAGAAGATCCAGAATAGATTTCTTATCATGGATGATAAGAATGGCTCCCTTCACTTGAATACAAAGAGAAGCTACTGCAGCTGATATGTAGGGATTAAAAAAAAGAGAATGATGCAGCTATTATGCTTCCATACCTCTCCTCATTCTATGAATATGCTTGCTGAAAATAATAAACTCAACTTATTAAGTAACCAATAGAAAAATGAACATAACAAGAAGTTACCCTTTTTGTTTTAGGCATGGTAAGGCTTCTTTTACTATATGATGATGACATTAGTTGTGATGTGTTTGTTGAAATGCTTTTTACAGTTATCGTTGTTGTTAAAGAGACTTCCACAGGCTTTCTTAAATGGGTTCTCCCTCTATGCATGTATCTCACAATGCTTTGAGCCTGGATATGCTTCCTTTGAGCATATCCATTTCTTGCCATCTATTCTTTTGCACTTTCCTGGCCCTGAGTCTACTTTTCTACCATATCTCATTTGAAGGCATCCTTATCCAACTGCAGCCATATAAAATTAAACAAGAAAAAAAGAAAAATTGAACCATGAACTTGAATCAACTAAAAATAATATGCTTCATTCTTATGGGGATGGAGGGGGAAGAGCCTCAAAGAAGAAGACATTAAAGAGTCTTGGCTTCTTTAAATAAAGTAAATGAGATCAGGTGGAATGTGTTCTTTGAGACTAAGTATTTAAAGATAAGAGTTTGTTGTTCAAATTCTTGTCACTAAATTATTGTGAAAAGAGACCTATCTCTTGCACTTATTGCACTTATCATTTTTTAATACCAAAAAGTTTTATATAAATAAATATTTTAACCATATACTGATGAAGAAAAAGAACTTGAAAATTTTTAAAGACAAAAGGAAAATGGATTTCTTCAAGTGTTCGAAGTGAAGGGCATATTTGGAGGAGTCATGGGTTGCAGCATCTTCTTTCTGTGCATGGATAAGACTCATGGCTCTGATGATATGTTTCTAGGGTTTGTGAGTGAGTGAGATAGTATGAGTCTACTCTTATAATTACTGCACCTCTTAATTTTCATGCTAAAGGATGTTCTCATTTCAAATTTAAAGGGAATCATGGGGTGGGGAACTCTTCTCCTCTAATTTTCATTTTTGTCAATCCTTCTTCCTATTTCAAGTTCATAATCTAATGATATATAGTTTTAGAACTATTAATATGAAATTTAGGGATCTTACTACTGGATTTAAAGAAATTTATGCCTACTTTTAGAGACCTTCCAGAATATAATTATTAGTGTAGTTTAGGTCCTTTACTACAAATTTTAAAGATATTACTAGTGGACTTTAGGGAATTTACTACCATGTTCAGGCTATCTGAGTTTAGACGATTATGGCAGCAGAAAAAGAAACTTCAAAGAATTTTATAATCTTATTATAATCATAACAATCAAATATTTACAATCATTCTTTTACAAGCCTCACAATAACTATAATAGTACAAAATACTAGGAAAGAAATAATCAATGCATTACATCTTTCTGGTTTGCGTCCTTTAAGTTGTTGCCATTACAACTGCCATTATATCACCCCGGCACCAGTTGCCATCGTAGTTTCCATTCTAGAGTATTGTCATTCACTATCCAAATTTCCTTCACTTACAATATCTAGAATATATTTTGATTTTAAGGTGCTGTTTACCGTTGCTTCTCACAAATTTGCCAGCGAGGAAGAACCTGTCGAAGGCTAGCTCTGGCATGCATCATTTAAACTGTTGAAGGATGTCTGTCCAGTGAGAAACTATCCAAGGATTTTCAGTGATCGGTTGCAGGAAAAACCATCCAAGGATTTTTAATTATCGATTACAAGAGAAATTGTCGAATGATAGGTAATGGAAGGCCGATGAGGAAGAGAACATTATTTAGAGGACAAATAGTGCTTTTGAATTAGAACGATTTGTTTAACAGAGAAGAACATTTGTGTCCATCGGTTCTTACTTGATCCTGCATAATAATTTTAATTTTTAAGGTCTTTCTCAGTAAATATTAGGTGATCTGGGTCCTCCGTACTAATTTTCCCTTAAGATTTTAACGTTTGAGTGAACTTCACAAAAAGAATAATAATTTTGTGTTTTAAAAACAAATGATTTTTTTTTAGTAATGGCTTAATTAATTATTATTATTATTATTATTATTACAGGTATACTAATATTCGATTAAATAATTACTTAAAATATTAATTTATGTAATAATTAATAATTTATTTTAAAAAATAATTTTATTTTTATTGAATTAATAAATATGATTACCATAATAAATTTATTAAAATAAATAAAGTATTTTTTATATTTAATAATTAATTATATTATAACAAGAGAATATGTATTGTTAAAAATATAAAAACATGACTCATATTATAAGGCTGAAATTTCGATATTCATTGTACCTGCAAAGCCACAAGCATTAAAAAATTCTTGGAATAAGAAAAGTGCATCGTGTTTTATAAGAAAATTGAGTTTTTGTTAAAATTAAAGGAAACATTATAATTAGGATTTGGGTCTGTATAAGTATTCTTTTAAAAGAAAACTGATAAAAGTAATAAACAGAGATGGAAAAAAAACATAAAATTAGTTGTACCAAATTGGCTAAGTGAACGAAAAAACATGCATAACAAGAAATATAGTCTTATAAATATTAAAAAAGTAAAGGCGAGATTTGAGTGTTCTTAGGATTTGGGTCTCCATGAGTATTCTTTTAAAAAATTTGACTTTGAAATTGTGTTTAAAGGAGTATTTTTTCAATCGCATGCACCCAAGTAATTATTTTCTACGTCGGCCATTTCTACCGACTCAATCAAATCACAACTTCACATTTTTTTTTCTCTATATTTATAAGTTATATTTACTACCATGCAATCTTTTTTCCTCCACTAAGGTGATCAAACCAAATTCACACCTGCCATCTCCACAATTATTAGTTGTGAGTATTGATTAAAATAAGTTCAAAGCAAGAATTCCATGTTCATTAACTTTTAAAATAAAAGGTGGTGTTATGTTTTATTTAAAATATTATTTTGGTCCAATAACTTCATTTATACATTCAAATTAGTTTTTTAAATTCGAAACATGCATAAATAATTTATTATTTTTATTTATCTCATAAATGTGTTCAATTATTAAATCCCTCAACTTAATCCTTGTTAAAATAGCTTTAATTGTTTTGAGATAATGTGTACAGCGACTATTCCCTTTGTTATTTCTTTTCCATAACTTCTATCCTATGTTGGTTTAGGTCTCAACATGGAGTTTTTAAAATTTGATAGAAATGATTCATAAGGTATTTGTTAGTAATAGTTTTCAAAATTACTACAAATATAAAAAAAATGACAATGTTGCGCCACACATTTTATATGCTTTGTATAAAGAAAGACTTTTTAGATTTGATAGAACTTTATTTTTTAATGCTAAGCAATTTGGGAAAAACTTTTATCATACATGATCTATAATTATTTGATATAAAGAATAAAACAAAAATTAAACATGAACAAATAATTTTTTTCGACAACAGTGGAGGAGATATTTAAAATTTGTATACTTTATATTATTATTTTGCTCTAGTGTACTTATGAAAATATGCTAACAATTAACAAATTGTGCTTTTGTGCGAAATTGCAATAAAAACAAATAACTAAATGTAAGTGACATGATAAAATCTGTAATACTTGGAACATATCTTAGAATTCAAAATGTAAAAGTCATTTCAGTTATGTTAAATTTGTAGTAGTCAAAGTTATATTGAAATTACACTGAAAGTTTAGCGGAAATTAAGGTTCTAATGGAGAAATTACATGACGCAAATTTTCAATAACATGATGAGAACCTCTATAACTTAAAATTGATGGAAAAAATTCTTCGTAACATAATTTAACTAATGCTTGCATATAATTATATGAAACCTTAAATCTGTATGGCATGCATCCAAGTATTTCTTTTCTATGTCGGCCATTTCTACCGACACAATCAAATCGCACCTTCACTTTTTTTTAAAAAAATATTTATAAGATTATATTTAGTATCAAGCAAGTTCTTTTCTCCACTAACGTGATTTATTCAAACCAAATTCACATTTTCCATCTCCACAATTATTAGTCCTAAGCTTTGATTAAAATAAGTTAAAAGCAAAAATTCCACGTTGATTAACTTTTAAAATAAAGGGTGGTGTTAAATTTTGCATAAAGTACTATTTTGATCCAATAACTTTATTTATATTTTTTAATGAGTCTCTTAAATTTAAAGCATGTCAAAATAGTCCCTCACTTTTTATTCTGTGCCATAAGTTTTTTAGATCGTTAAATCCATCAACTTAGTGCATATTTGGTTCAACTTTTGCTTTTCTCAAATCGTGGTTTTGGCCAAAGTAACAAAATATAGCTTCTGCATTTTGTGGGTTGCAAACCGTGATTTGAAAGTATCCAAAAGTGTTTCCAAACATAGCACTAGAATGTTTGCTAAGATGGCTCCAACTGTACTAAAATGACTGTTTACAGTGGCTATGGAACCTATAGCTTCTTCTCTATAACTTTTATGAACATATTAGTTTAAGTCTCATTCTAAAGTTTTTAGGAATTCATAGAATTGATCGATGATGTATTTGTTAATAATAGTTTTTCAAAATTACTCTAAATATATAAAATGACTATGTTACACCACACATTTTATATGCTTTGTATATAAAGAAAGACTTCCTATATTTGAAAGAACTTTATTTTTCACTGCAAAGCAGTTTAGGGAAAATTTTATCATCTATGATTTATAATTATTGATATAAATAAGTAAAATAAATATTAAAGAAGTATCGTTAATCATCAAATCTAAAAACTTAGTCACTGTTGAGATACTTTAATTACATTGATATGGCATCCTATGGGGTTGTTGGTTCTGTTAATTGCGGAATTTCTAAACACTCTAGATTGAAATCTAAACCAATATGGGATAAAATTTATGGAGAAAAAGTTGTAGAGCAACTAACGGAACATATAGTCATGGATAATGTCATCTCAGCACAATTATAGTCATCTTAGCAAGGATTAGGTTGACAAGCTCAACGATTTAGGAATCCCATAAGATGGAATAAAAGATAAGGGAACATTTTGGCATGTTTCAAATTAAGAGGACTAATTTGAAATTATAAATAAAGTTGGTAGACCAAAACAGTCATTCATCTAAAATTTAACACCACTTTTTTGTAAAAGCTAATTAACGTGGGATTTTTGCTTTGAACTTATTTATCAAAGCTTAAAACTAATAATCAAGGAGATGGGAAATGTGAATTTGGTTTGACCAGATCACCTTATTGGGGGAAAAAGCATCTATGACAGTAAGTATAATCTTATCAAATTCGGCGCATGTGATACTACAGTAATGGAGAATTGAGACTTTAGCCTGGGAATTTCATCTGTAATGAAAGGCTAAATTTTCAGTATTCATTGTATCTTCAAGTTTTGCATATAAAAAATTCCCAAAATAAGAAAGGTGCATTCTATGTTGCAAGTTATTTCGGTTTCCGAAAGAAATGTTGATTGTAATTCAGGAATTGGGTTCATGTGAGTATTCTTGAGAAAGTTTATATGTTGTTTGCATAATAATTTTGATATTATTTTTTGGTTCTTGCTCAATTAGGTTGAATTCTTGTGGATTTTGTATAGATTATTTTTCGTGATTTATATTTGAAGAGACTAGTCTCTAAGCGGCCCCAAATTCAGATAGTTTTTGTCTGTTGAATTGACCTTATTATTATTATTAGTATTATTATTTAGGTAAGAATATCTTTGGGCCAATTTGCTCGTTAATCAAAATTAATTCTCAGCGGGGCTTGGCCACGGCTTACGAAATGCTCAGAAACATATACATTAGTGCAAAAGTCACCAACCCTTTATGCATACAATTTCATTTAAGATAAAGATTCATTAGATTCAAATGGCTATTGTTCTTCCAGTATAACTTGGTTTTGCTTATCATCAAGCCTAAACCAGTTAATATAAAGATTTCTGAGCTATTTTTTATTTCTTACTTAGTTTTGGCAATGTACGCATATCTTCCAATTTTGTGCACCATATCAGTGATCTCTTCTCAACCATTGGTATACTGCTAAATTGCCTGTCTGAGTCATGACTACCTAGAGAGGTCTGACATTACAATATACATAAGCAAACCACAAACTTGTCCAAGACATCTTTCTTTACTATCTCTAGCTGATCAAGGCATACCTCCGAGTGCCCTTTGCCCCTGCAGGAAAATGGTTCTTTCTTTGAACTAAGAGCATCTGTACAATGATACAAACCGGTTCAGTCCCTGGGCATGCAGTGATTAGACTAAGTACAGCTGTCAGAAAATTATGTTCCCTGACCACAGGTGCCCATCACAAAGCAATAACCCAGTTCTCTATGGTTGCAGTAACTCCTGGAATGGTTACCAACATCAAACAATTATGTAGTAAGAGAAAGGGTTGTGTTTTACAGTTAGTTCAGCAAAGGCAAAAGTATGCCGTACATTGTATAATCCAGACATGACTGCTGAATTTGAGGAAAAAATAGATCTTCTAATATGCAGGTAAAATAAAAATAGTTTGTTAAATGGATGAAAGATTACCAAACTGCATAGCCAAATATGGATGCTTCGCAGTTTGACAGAATCAGGTCCATGTTCTCAAAAATCACTCTCTGTAACAGTTAAGAAAATAGCTGGTCGAAATTGAAATAATTTCTAGGCTACTTCAGCAATGACAACCGAAATGGTTTATAGAAAATGATCCAATTTAAATCACGTCAACCAAATAGATAATGATTGTTGAAACTCGAAGTAAACAGTTAAGTACAAGAGAAGGAACCTCTGCCCTCGTCATGCATCCATTTCAATCATCATCCTCAGGATCAATAATCATCCTCAGCTTCCTTCTGGACACAGCATTGTCAGTAAAAATACCGGTGGCCACATCATCCTCTGAATCTATCAACTCATCATCCACTTGATGAGTATTTGAAAGGCCCGCCCAATTTTCACTGCCATCGCCAGTTAATTCAACCACTAAATAAATCAACTAAATCATTAAAATGCTTAGTTAACTGTATAAATTCTATTAATTTCACTTTGCTCTATATCTAGTCTCTTTTTTTTTTTGGGTCAATCACGTTGCTCTGTAGTCTATCCACATTTCTTTGAGATTCTACGAAAATACCAACACTGACACGATGGATTACATATCCATGTTTGTCAGCACCCATTGACTGAACCTACATCCAACTTCAATTACAGTCATCACAGATTAAGGCAGTAAAAAATCTGTTTTGTACAGGCAATCTATGGAAGAGGGAATAACTAGATCAGTCTTCACTTATAGCCGATAGGTGTGCTAACTATGCATCACTAGCCCTTGATTCTTATTTTCCTCTAAAGAACTTGAAAAGTTTCTATATCTACATATATATGCTTCCACATTGTTTATAGACTAGATATTAAAACTCATTAAACTCACAATAGTCAGCCTAAATAATCAAACTAGCAATAGACTTTTATACAAAAAGACAATGATATTGTTCTTGTGCAACATACCTTTCCAAAATGTCATTTGTACCACAATTAAAAGAATCATGGTTCATAAATGTCTCCTGAATTTGGATGGTCTGAGGTTCATCATTCATTGGTTTGAGAAGAGATCTTCTAGTTTTCCTACATCCAGAAATTGAACAAATAAGTCCAAGTTGATATGCAAAGGGATCAGCCGGCTGCAATTCCAACACAGACCACATTTAATGAGACCACCCATTATTATTTTCTTTAAGAAAAATTATAAGGAACCTATCCTTGCATGCAAACTAGTAATTATAAACAACTCAAGCAGAGTCCGTCCCTTTCTATATATTGCAATTTACAACAAAGCTTCATTTCAACAATAATCACCGCATAGACACGAGATGCACAACTACAGTGAGTCAGTGATGCATAAACTACATATGAAAACTTAATTCTAACATATAATTGCAAATCATGCATATCAAGATATGGAAATGACACTCGCCTGATTTTACTTTAACATTTTAAATGCAATGCCTTAACATTGATATTTACGTTGAGTCAAATCCAGAGCTCTGATTCACATGTCCCAAAAATTTAGGGATAAATTCTTTTTGAAAATCAATTATGTATATCATTTGTGCATGCATCTCAGATCCCTCTTCATACTTAGAAGGGTTTATAAAACACTTTAATTCGCATGTCAAACATACCACACAATTTGTATGCTATATGCTAACTTATCCTCTACATTTTCCATATGATATAAGGTCTCATTAATTATAAAACAACTTTAAATTACAAGATCTACATCTACTAGTCCCACATGCTCCCACACACATAAACAGTATCGTCATTTGTTTGGTTGATTTGTCTCAACTATCAAGGATCCACAAGCACCTTTTATGCTTCAACAAGTTTCTCTACCTTATCAAATATTAGTTTTATTTCATCAAATTTAAGAAAAAATCACACAGAAGGAGAGGTAAAGAAAAGCTCGGAAGTTTGGCCAAAAAGAAAAAAGAAAAGCTCAGAAGGGAGAAACATAAATTTCTGTTGACTTGCATAATTAGCACATATTAGTAGTTCAGTTCTGTAACCAATTCAGCTTGAGAATTCGGCTAAAACATAAATTTAGCATATAAAAAAAGTTGATATATTTTAGCATAAAAAAATTATTTGTAGTGCATCCAAATAAAGTGACCAAGTGTCTTTGTATGGCCAAAGCATCAGTATATATAAAGGCTGAAGAAGCAGTGTTATACACCCACACTTGAGTCTTCCAATAAAGAAAATTTGATTGGTCCTATCTGTCTTGGCTACCTCTGCCCTCCCTATTTTCTTAAAACATCCCTCTTCATTGGCAGATAGGAGGTTTTAGCAAGGCAGTCAAATGCCAGAGGCACCATTAAGTTGCTAGACCCCCCTACTGCCTTGAGGCAAGATGGGCTAGAATAGTACTCACCCGACTGAAGCATAGCATTTAAATAAGAGAAAAAAGCCGAAAATACACTACATAAATAGAAAATAAATATGAACTATTGTGATAACACTTGAGACATTAATTAATTTTTCAAGCATAATAATCATATTAAAAAAATTCACTATTGAAGCCATCAAGGAAAAAATACTTATCTTGTTTTATAGTGAATGACTAACAGCCTCAATAACAATATTTTAAAGCGAATGGCCACTTTTCCCTAATACTTAGGAGTTATTGAATTGGGATTTATGATTCATTTTCTTAAACACCTATCGTGTTTTAAAATACTCAAACCAGAGAGTAACCATCTGGGTGGGCTTTTAGGGCTGTATCTCTATGTAAAATAAACCTTGTATATGCAAAGCACTTGAGGCATTCACCTGGCCTCAGGCCCCTCGCCTCAGCCAGCAAGAGGTGTTGAGGCCTCTTGGCACTGAGGCCCTTTGAGTACACTGGATTTTAGACTTCACATTCTACCTATTCTCCAAACATTGAATTCTTTCTTCTTGCCAATTTCCATATGAAATCCAAGGCCATCTCTAAGGTGAAGTTTATCATTTGGACCTCAGTAATCTCTAACATTAAAACAGGTAATATGTTGCAGGTTTGCAAACATGACAAAGCACTTTCTCTTATTGATTGCGTTATGTGTTTGTTTGATTCTGTACAATAGCATACATTGCCCAGCTGCTAGGTACTTGTAAGGAATTTTTGGTATTTTAAGCAAATACTGGACTTGTCCTTGATGGTCCTCAGAGAAGTGAGAGAGTAACTGTTGTTATTTTGCACATCAGCGGAGAGGTATACCAGAACTTTCAAGTTAAACTTTTAGGTCACCTCCTTTTATGGAATAAAGTGATCCTATTAGCATTTTTGGGTCCTTTAGATTCTTTGTCGATTACACAGAGAGATTGGCAAACTTTGCTTAATTAAGTATTTTTCTTATTTTTTCTGGCTTTTGTATTTCAGTTTCTCTCCTGAGGATTTCTTATTCGCTACTCTTGTACATCATTCTTTTCTCCTTAATAATTTTTTAATCAAAATACAAAATTATTATCCACATACATAAAGAGCAAACACACATGCCATGCAGGTTAGGTAATATAAATGCATCATACACATGGCACTGCAGGATTCATGAACAAATAGCATGACAAAAGGGCCAAAGGCAATGACTTTTATGACATGAACAGAAGAACATAGAAGAAGAAAATTTTTTATTTTAAATATATCACTTAAGCATAAATGTACTTTTGGTCCTTTTGGAAACAAAGTCTCTTTCAATGTTGTCACCAAAAACCATGGTGCACATTCAAAAAGCCTGAATGGATCAGTGACTCATCATCAACCATGCATATGCATCATTGACACCAAAATATAATAATTGAAATGTAAAGAAGGCTAAAAGAGCTATATAAGCAGAATGTGTTTGGTTCCACGTTAAAAAGGTAGTGAAAAGCATGACAAAACATGGGTTACTCTAATCGTTGATATTTGATAAAACAAACAGGTAGAAATATGGGATCCAATTGTCATATTTTCCAACCCAGGGCAGAACGAGGAACAGAAACAAGCAAAAACTGCATGCCAGTTATAAATGTTAATGGTCCCTATCTTCATTAAAAGGAAGGTGAGAGAGGAGATTTACTTAAGAACAGAGCTGAGCATTTCATCATCAGAATCATTGTTTGACAATTTCCCCTTGCTGGACTGTTCACGTAACTCTTCACTTGAAATTCTACCATTCTCCATTTTCTTCCTAAAATTTAACAGAAAATAATTGAGGTGAGGTAGGGTATTGAAGGACAGTTTCATGCGAGCTGATAGCAATATTAAGTAACAACATTTGACAAAATGTTAAATTTCATCTGAAGCATATATTTGTGCCTGAAACTTGAAACCATCATCTAGGATAGCAAAAGATGTTTTTATCATCGTATACTTCTTTTGAACTGACACATACCAATTGATGAACTTAATATTATCATAGGTTTCTTTGAATCAATATAGACCCTTTGGCAGAGAGATTACAATGTAAATATAATAATCCATGCTTTGTACTACTCATTAATAGAAAATGCAAGAGTACAAACCATGATCATAAGTAATGACAATATGATAATTAAGCAGCATAAGAGAACAAGAATGGAGACAATAATGTAACACACAGAGCATGCAGCAATAACCAAAGGCGACTATCACAAAATAACAGCATGTTCAAGTAGATGTACAAAGAGGGAGTGAAAAGCACTAAAGAACATTGTTACTTTAATTGTTGATATTTGATAAAACATATAGGTAGAAATATGAGAACCAGATGTCATATTTTTCAAGCCAGGGCAGAGGGAGGAGGAACAGGAGAAACGAACAAAAACTACATGCCAGATATAAATCCTCAGCAAATACATTCCTAGAAAAGGAGGCAAGAGAGGAGATTTACTTAAGAACAGAGCTGAGCATTTCATCATCAGTATCAACTTCTGGCAATTTCTCCTTGGTTGACTGTTCATGCAACTCTTCACTTGAAATTCTACTGTTCTCCATTTTCTTCCTAAAATTTAATGGACAATAATTGAGGTAGCGGATTGAAGGACAGTTTCATGCAAGCTGAGAGCAACATTAAGTAACAACACTTGACAAAATCTTAAATTTCATCTGAAGCATATGTTTGTGCCTGAAACTATAAGCCATCATCTAGGATAGTAAAAAATGTTTTGATCATTGTATACTTCTTTTGAATTGACACATACCAATTGATGAACTTAATATCATCATAGGTTGCTTTGAATCAATATAGAACCTTTGGCAAAGATTACAATGTAAATATAATAATCCATGCTTATGATAATTAAGCAGTATAAGAGAACAAAGATGGAGAGAATAATGTAACACACAGTGCGTGCAACAGTAACCGGAGGTGACCATCAGAAAATAAACAGTATGTTTGAGTAGATCTACAACTATGACCATGTATAACATATCAATGACTAACACAACAACAAAGACTCAAGTTGATGTGATGCTGAAAGGAGAAACCCCCTGCATCAACTATATTAATACCCTTACAATTTATTTTTCTTTCCCACTCAAAAAAAAAAAAATTCATTCTTTACAAATTATTCGTACTATATACTACATTAATTTAATAATTTGCATGATAACAGCCCTGCATATCATATACTTAGGAAATATGTATTTGCAAATGGATTTCAATACCAATATCATTAACTTTACAAAGAAATGACATATTGAGGATAGAGCTTGCAATAATTCGAATCTTCTCTGAATTAATTTTACAGGCCTAAAGCTAAGGTTATTTACAATAATATCCTTGAGAATACAAAGAATCTCTTAAATGCAAAGAGAAATATATATATATATATATATATATCAAGAATTCTACACTTCCCCTCAAGTTAGAGAATAAATGTCAACCATGCCCAACTTGGATTTCTAGAAAGAGCTTTGGTCAAAACATCAACTGTTTGTTGATGTGTAAGTGTATAAATCACCTCAATGATCCCCTTTTCTATCTTTTCTTTGAGAAAATGCCTATTAATTTCAAGACATTTGGTTCTGTCATGATAAATTGTGTTCTTTGCAATGCTTATTGCCGCTTGGTTGTCACACAATAACTTCATAGATATAGAAGTAGGAAATTGAAGCTCTTCAAGGAGCCTTTTTATCTGTATACTTTCACAAATTCCATGTGTCATTGCCCAAAATTTGGCTTCTTGCTCGTCCAGGTAATGAGGTTACCCTAGACATGGGTGAGGTTGACCTTCAATTAGTGAGATCCAACACAATCTACATGAGAATACATCTATGCTTTCGTTGGTTCCTTTCTTGAAAAACAAGCTCCCTTCCTTGTGTCATTTTTAAATACTTAACTATTATGTTGATAGCTTCAAGGTGTTTTTCAATAGGGTTATTCATAAATTGGCTTACCACGATCACTAGAAATTGATATCCGATCTTGTATGGGAGAGATTGATCAATTTCCCTATTAATCTCTAGTGCATTCCTTTATCAACTAAAGTTGAATTTTTCTTTGTGCCAACTTTCTCTGACAGATCCATAAAAATATCGACAGGTTTATAACCAAATATACTAATATCTTTAAGCAAGTCAAAAGTATATTTTCTTTTGAATATAGAAATCCCCGTGCTAGACCAAGCCACCTCCATACCCAAGAAATATTCTAAATCACCCAAGTCTTTAATTTCAAACTCTTACTCAAGACCTTAAGATGGATGAACTCTTCCTCATTATTTCCTTGTCATATTATGTCATCCACATATACAATTAGAAAAGTAGTCTTACCACTAGTTGCTTTAATAAACAAGGTGTAATAAGCCTAATCTTGTGTGAACCCAAGCTTTTTCATTGCCTTAACAAGTCTTTTGAACCAAGTTCTCAAGGATTGCTTGAGCCCATATAGTGATTTCCAAAGCCTACACACCAAATTGGCATTGTTGGGATTCTTCAAACTATGAGGTATCTCGATGTAAACTTCCTCATCAAGATCCCCATTTAGGAATGCATTTTTTAAATTCAATTGATGAAGCTTCCAATCGATGTTCATAGCTATGGATAGGAGGACCCAAATGGCATTTAGTTTTGTATTCAGGGCAAATGTCTACTAGTAGTCTATTCCATATAGTACAATAAAGCCTTTAGCAACCAATTTTGCCTTGTATCTCAATGCTTCAACTGCTTTATGTTGCACATTGAATACCCACTTGCCTCCCACTGGTTGCTTCTCTTGAGGTTTTTAAGTGAATTGCTCTATGCCATTCTTTTCAAGAGCACGTAACTCTTCATTTACAGTATCTCTCTACTTTGGGTGCTAAAGAGCTTTTACTGTCCTATTAGGAATACTATCCATATTTGTAGTAAATGTCTTATAAATAGGAGACAACTTCTCATAAGATACAAATGGGATACTGGATACATGATCTAATTCCCTTTCTTTGTACAGTAAAGAGGTGAAGATCAGCAAATTCATCCGAAAAGACTTTATAATTAGTATTACCTTCATAACTTTGTGTGCTTTTAGTGGAAGTTGGATTTGGCTCAAGTTGTCAATGTTCTTCAGTTGTGCACCGCTACTCACCTTGCTTATTGCACCTTGAATGCACCTTAAGGTTATTACTGGTTCTTTGGTTTAGATTTTTGGACGCCTTGGGTTTAGATATAAGCTCGAGTTTAGGTAGGGGCTCTAGTATAGGCCCCAAAAAAAAAAAATGCATAAGCTTAGGCGTAGTAGGAATATGGGCCCAAAACTTGTATTCTTCCTCACTAGCTGGATTCTCCCCTAAATATGAGTTTTGGGATAATATGACACCTGTTCAAGAAAAGTGATATCCATAGAGGTATACAATTTCTAGGTAATTGGAGAGTAAAACTTGTAACTTTTTTGGTGTTAAGAATACTCAAGGACAACACTCTTAACAGATTTGGGATCAAGTTTACTCCTTTGTTGTTGAGGGATATGGACATAAGTAAAACACCCAAACACCTTTAGAGGAAGATCAGTGATGACATGGAAAGGCTATAAGGAGACTTTGGCAAAGAAAGTCAAATTTAAGGGTTCTTAAGGGCAATCTATTGATAAGATAAGTTGCAGCCAATATAGCTTTCCCCCAAAATTATTTAGAGACATTATTTGTGAACATAAGAGACTTCACAATTTCAAAGTGTCTATTTTTTTTTTTAACTATACCAATTTGCTAAAAAGTGTGGACAAAAGAATTTTGATGAACAATACCATTTTCATGGAAAAATTTTCCAAGAACAAAATTGAAATAATTCCTAGCATTGTTAGTCTTGAAAATTTAAATGAGTCTGAAATTGATTTTTAATCATGGAATGGAAATTTTTGACCATTGTGGCAGCTGACTTGTCTTTCATAAGAGATACCCAAGTTATACAAGTGTGATCATCAATGAAAGATAAGAACCAATGAGTATTGGTTATATTTTGAGCATGACATGGCCCCCAAATATCATTATGAATAACAAAAAAATGGGTGAGATAGTCTATAATCATTTGTATGATAAGTGCTACAACAATGTTTTAATAACTGAAAAAGTTCACATTGGAAAAACTTTATACACTTATTGATAAATTAAGAGGGAAACATTTTTGCCATGTAAGTACCTGAATCAATTATCTAGGAGGTTGCATCTTCTCCTTGACCATGAAGTGTAGTTAAGAAAGTACCTTTCTGTGCCATGGTATTAGTAGAAACAATGGAAGTGGATAATGAATATTGGCTGATCAACTTTTGAAGCCATTCTACTTGCACCTTGCTGAAAAATGCAGGTTCATTTAAGAGTTTTTATCTGGGGAGGTAGCATATCCCTTGCTGGTTTTCTCTTTGGTGGGTTTCTAGTCAACTAATTTGCCATGTAACTTCCATCAAGTCTTACATGCATGGCCTGTGCACTAGTAGCGGTCACACCAAGATCTACCCTTTTCGATTTATTTTCAATGTTCTCATTGGCATTACCAAGTAAAATAGCAAAACCTTCAAGTGCAACAACAAATAAAGTGGTCCCCGTCAAGAGCTTTTTCATGTTCTCTTCCCTTTGAACTTTGAAGAAGACTTCCCTAAGTGATGGTAGAGGCTTGGTACCTAAGATTCTTACCTAAACTTCATCCAATGATTTATTCAAGCCTACTAAAGATTTAAAAATCCTCTCTTTTTCAACAATTTCTTGATATCTTCTTGCATCCTCAAGACATGACCAATCTAGATTTTCAAAGACATTTAATTGTTTAGAAAGGTGGGTTAGCTTGATAAAATATTGAGTCATAGGCAACTCATTTTGTTTAAGATCATGAAGAGTGCCTTTGATCTCAAAAAGTTCAACAATATCCTCTTTGTCAAAGTAAGTCCCCTTTACAACAGTCCAATCTTGTGGGCAATGTCTTAGAACATAAAGTCTTCCCCAATGTCATTGTCCATGGTATTGACTAACCAAGACATGACCGTATTACTTTTTGCCTTCCACACTTTGTACTTGGGTCCTTTTTTCCCTAGAGGAATGGTTGCTCCAGTGAGGTAGTTGTCCCTTGGCTCCAGACAAACATTATCATTGACTTGGCCCATTGAAAATAATTGTGGCCATTTAATTTGTATCTAGTGATAAGTTGAATAGACCCCTCTAATCCACCATGGCTAGAGAGGTCTTGCCCAAAAGACCTACTCAAAATCTGGCTTTCTTCAAAGGCCATAATAGATTGGAAATAAACAGGGTAGAATTTTGAACGGAGAAAGCTTGGAAAAAAGAAGACCATAGAGGTTGAGGTAAAGGAATGGAGGGATGGACACCACAAACATGTGCCAACCAGGAAGAAGAAAGGCTGGGCTAAACCATACAGTGGCTGACAATCAGTTCTAGGTGGACACATGGCAAATGACAATTTTGAGATCAGGTGCATGTGATGACAGCAGGAGCTCCGTTGAAGGGTATTGATCAATCAGCATTGTCTGAGACAAATGGTAGTAGTTGTGTACCAAAGTGGACAAGGCACAGTGACTAGAATTATCAGTGTCTCTTTGCCAATGTAACCTCTCTTAGATTTCATCCCAACGACTGAGGAGAAGCTCTAAAGAGAAGTTCCCAATGAGGGAAATTAAGGAACAAAAGCTCTGAAGAGCTTTGATACCATGAATATAAAGCTTAGAAGAATTTGTATCTTCTCTGAATTAATTTTCAGACAATGGGAAGAGCTATTTATAGGCCTAAAGCTAAGATTACTTACAATAATATCCTTAAGAATAAAAAGAATCTCCTAAATGTAAAAAGCACATATATATATATATATATAAGAGTAACAACTAACAAATACATGACCAAGTTATTTAAATTGTATAAGCCTGTAAACAACAAATCTCAAGTAAAGAATAATGTTGGCTTCTATGGATCCCACTGCAGCTTTTCTATTTATGTTTTGAAAAATACAAAGAATCTGTTTAAAGCTTGTATATAAGTAACACTGAACATCAATACCACAGTTCTACCATTAACTTGAAATCCAAAGAAAGAACTACATCAGGTGCAGGCTGGGGATAGAAGAACAAGAGCACCAATAAAAGAATTTGGTCTGGGAGAAGGGTGACATTGCCTGAAGTTGCTATTATAGATTGGGAGGTAGACGATCAGGATCCTCAATGTCACTTAACATTCTCATTTTAATTGCATATCACCGTCCATATTCAATTAAGAGTAAACTAATGGATAAAAAGATGTCGTATCAGTTGACAAGTACTCACTGTTTTACCAAGTTAAGTTGTAAACTTTAACTCAGTATTGGAGATTTTATTTGTCATATGAAGTGGCATTTTTTTAACTGTTGATTTACTTTTAATTGAAGGGAAAGGATGAGGTGCAACTAAAACAATAGTTTCATGTGACGTGTTCATGAGAGGATTCTAATCCAATCGAATAAGTATAATTTGCTGGCAAGATATATACAAAAGATCAGATGTGGATAACTTCAAAAAGTTACAATTATCGTTTTAAAAGTTAACGTCATAGGTTTACAGGAATTTAAAGTCCAAAATAGGTGTGCAATTTATCTAAAAGGTTTTATTAAGAACCAACGTCCAAAAAGGAGAACATCTTCTACCTTGAAAATTAGCTTATCTTAACAAAAATGAACTGTTTTCATTTTAGCACTTCAATTTTTGGCAGGCTATAGGATCATCCGCTTACAGTTTTGAAAGTTTCGCATTACAGAGATGCAATTCTCCAAGGTACATAAAGCACAATCTACCCAGTCATACCAAGAAGACAGTTAGTTACTGTAATTTTCCCGATATTTTTCTCTTAAATTCCTTTTATAATAACTAATTTAACTCAACATTTCATTTTTCAAAAGTATTCTGCATTTCGTGAACAAAGTTTCAAGCTCCACCCCTATGTGCAGCCAATCTACAATTAGGGTCTTCAGTAATGGATGATGAACGACTCAAAGCAGGTGCTTTAATGCATAAGCAAATAATTAAGTACAATTGAAAATTACAGCATATATGTCTCGCTAGGATTTTAATATAACATTTGGGTGTAAAAGACACATAAATATCAGAATAATATTACCTCTTTACTAATGATATCAGAGTCTCATCATCAGACTCGTCTGCTTTGTCTGTAGAAGAGTCATGAAGGTCCTCATCCCTTGGGTGCATATTGCCTTCAAAATTCTTCTTCTGAGGAACAGATAGGCCAAGCTGCTTAAGTTTATGAGATACTTGGCGAGGTGTGAATTTTCCATCCACGTCCAGTGCATTGGCTATCATGTAGCTGCATCTTCTATGGTCCTTGAACCTGTAAAAGTAACAAAGCCCAAGTGTTCATAGCAAATGAAAAGCTATCATTTTTTATTATCCTTTTTACAGTTAAAACTACAAAACAGCTCCACAGAATTGTAGAAACAATTTATGATATACTCATTCAACTATTCATTTAGCAATTAGCATTCATCAACAAGAGACAAGAGAGATAAAATATATCAACAGCCAAGCATTCAAGTTTAGTGATACTCACTGCTCATATAGAGTTCTAATTAGAGATTCTTGATCTTCACTGAAGGCACGTACTCTTTTTCTTTTCTGCCTATGAAATAAATTACACAGAAACTTAGAGAGGGCAGAACAATATTCAGTGCATTAGTATTGCAGCTACGTATGTCAAATTGAAGTGAACCACTGATGAACGAATTTTTAGATCAAGGGTACATATAAACTAGTCTTTTTGTGAGCCATTACAGAAATTTTATGCCAATGGCGGAAAGCAATCCACGAAAATGGTTAGAAATGATGTCAGTAATACTCAATACGCACAATAGTTTATATATACTTACAGATGCTGGCCCAAGGGATTTCTCTTGGAATTCAATGATTTATGAGAATTAGTAACTCCATTTGCTGTTCCTTCACCCTCAAACTGATTAGTGCTTGTTGAAAAAAGTTCACCAGCATCGCCCATCCTTTTCCTTGGTGCAATTAGCCCTAATTTTTTAAGCTTGCTGGAAATTTGAGCTGGTGAAATTTTACCATCTGGATCTAGCACTTCAGCAATACGAAGACTACAATGTTGATCATCTTTGAATCTGAAAAGGTCATAGCACAAGAAGAATCAGTGACGAAAATGTAGACCAATCTTATAAGCAAATGTAGTATATAACCAAAAAAAAAATTATCACAGCCAACACTACTTGCATTATGCACACCTATCAATGGTGACAAGTATAAAATAAAGTGCCAATTCTTAAGAAACCCTTCCAAACCATGCTACAAATTTACATAAATCGAATTAAACCTACTTCTCATAAAGATCCTTCATTTGTCTCTCCAGTTCACCATCAAGAATAAGCCTTTTCTTTTGCCTTGGAGCCCTTCTAGATTCATCTTCCATCAACTGCTCCCCACTGTAATGTTCGAATCAACCAAGTGTCAGAAATATGACATCCCCAAGCAAACTTTGATCTCGACAGTTATAAACCTACTTATTTTGTTCACCATCTCCATTCTTACTGTCTGAGGTAGATACAAAGCCTACCTTAGCATTATCAAGCTTCTCTCCATTGCTGGAAGAATAATAAGAAAATAGGAGTGATGTCTTTGTAGCATATTATTTGCAGTATGTCAATTTAATAAAGCATACTCAATAAGCAATTAAGCAAAAATTAAAAATAGGAGAAATGTAATCTTTGTCAAACCCAAATTACTAGCAAGTCATTCACAGATTCTGGGATTACTTGTCTTGGTCTGACAAAAATTCCCCATGAGACAGGGAAGTAGAAAGTTTACATAAGAAGCTGACATGCAGAGTTTGTGAAATTGATCTTACTTTTGATGTCCCAAGTCATGAGTGATCACAAAATCTGCTTCATCTTCACCAAGAGCATCTGCTATGCTTCTGTGAGTCCACAACTTCTCTACTGATGAACCAATTTCTCCATTCACTTGAGCACAATTCCAATTTCTACTTTCTTTCTTCAAATGGCCAAGCTCATCCAACAAATATTCAGCATTGATATAATGGCATTCCCTACGAGTCTTCCAGAAAAGAACTTCCACAAAAAGAAGTGGTTGTTTTTTCATTTTTTTCAGCATTTTTCTGATCAAATTGGTTAGAAAATCAACAATATTTGCATATTCCTGGCATGGACATGTTTTTTGTTCAACCAGGATGTCGTAAAATATGGTGAGCAATGATAACTGCAAGAAAATGTTAACATGATTAACTAATGATATTTACTTTCATAAACAACTATGCAATTTCATTGAAGGTGAAAATGCTTCCTAATAATAACCTGATAGAGCATTGGATGAAGCTCAAGGTCATCACTGATCCTCCGCAATATGCATACTATGTAATGGTTTGTAGCTAGAGAATTGCTCTTATAAAACTTGAGCAACCAACATATTTTCTGAATAATATTGTGATTTGCAAAGGCAGAGACCAGTGTTGAAAACTTGAAATCAACTTCATTATATTCAGTTGGCTGCTCATCACCAGAAAAATCACCAGTGCCGTATAACAAATCCTCATTAGCATGTTCAGAATTTTTAATGTCTTTTGGTGCCAAATTACCCAGGGAGCTCTCATCTTCTTCAACATTTTTTTCATGTTGTTTATCATTATCAGGGGCAACAATGTCCTCTTCACCACCAGCACTTCTGTTCGGTGGGTATTCCTTCTGTGGCACCTGCTTGTCAAGTAATTGATTAAGACCACAGATGCCAACCTCATTTTTAGCACAATAATGATCTCTGCACAGTTTGTCTCCTGTTTCAATTCCCTCCTGGAACTTCTTCTCTTTCACCTTCCTTGATTTTCTAGACACCTTGAATTAAGAAAATAAGAAAGGAAGGACTGATAACTGTTAATTCTCAGACAAAAAGCTTAGCAGAGACATAGAAACACCATTTATGCTATACTTAAAAGGGGATAATTTCAAAGTATAGTGTGAGATACTTTTAGTATATTTACAAATCTATAAATAATTAAATTATTAGAAAGGCCATAGAGCAAAGTTATGACTTCAAGTTTGATGTCACTGTGGACAACAACAAGATCATAATTGCATGCCATGTGGAAGTGCTAAGTTCCAGGTATATTTGAATCAGGACCTTGTAATAGACCCTTCCTCCACACCATAACCAACAATCTCAAAAGTTGTATATGAGATAAATAGCTGTCTATATATATGCATGTGTGTAGAGTCAGAGAGAGAGAGAGAGATGTATTTCAGCTTACCCTCAATGTTCCGCGTGCCTGCAGGTTCTCCATCAGCTTCACAACTTTATGAATAATTTCAACCAAATCTGCAAGATCGCTGACAAGAAACATCCAGCTTAAATATGGCAGCAAATAAAGGCCACTATCATAGAACTTCAGTTGGATACTATCCATAACAGACAATTACATTTGCACAATTAAAAGTTAGTATTATATATATAGAATGACTTTTATTTGACAAGTTGACCACACAGGAGAAAAACTATTGGATTAGGAAGAAAAAGGAAAAGGAAAAAAGAAAAAAAGAGGACTTCCTTTTGCAATCAGAATGCAGCTTAGGAATGTTAGCCTTATGCCAGTCAACAATCATAGAGCGATAGAAGTGGTATGACATATGTTGCAATTTGTTTCAGTAACATAATCATCAGGTAATAAAAAAGTAGATTTGTTTGAAGTAGCTTTCCAAATATTCTATTTCTCGAAGGCTACTAAAGTATGGATTTAACGCATTGATTAAAAAAAAAAAAAAAGGACATCTATCTTCATAGTGAACCTCCCCCCACTCCCTACCAAGGAAGGGGCTGAGGTCACAAAAATGGAAAATAACAAAATCAGAATATATTAGAAGAGGTACCTGAGCAAGACATGCATAACAAGGAGAATGTTGCAATATAGAGCACTAACATAGTGGCATGATATTTACTAATGACTAATGCACAGTACCAGGGACAAATCCATTGCAATGGAGCCAAAAGATTAAGATTTATTACTTGAATCATTAAGCTTATTTGTTGTGGGAATAAAGAAATTAAACCTTTTGGGCTGTTTGTGGGTGTCAAATGTTTTCATCAAATTCAGGAGGAAATGAGTCATCCCTTCTTCAGTCTGATCATAAAATAATTTGTAAAGAAGGATGCGAACTGTTTGAGGCTCCTTAGAGTCTTCTGGCAACAACTTAAGTACCAAATCCAGCATAAGAATCTGCTATCATGAAAAGGCATTAGGAAGCATATTATGGGGTTATGAATATGGGTGGAGTTCATCTTTTTACTCCACTAATCCTATATTTGATACATTATAGAGACAGAGTGGTGGACCACCCTTTTATTCTTGTCTAGATCCAAATGCCAGAAGGAACTTTGTAAATGGTAGAAACTTTGACGACATCTAGATTTAGGGCAATCACCCTATCTAAAAAATTGACAAAAGAATGATAACAAGCAAACTGGAAGAACTGAGATATGAAAAAAGGGGGGGACTGAAATGGGGCTAACAATGCAAAATTGATTTTAGAAGTGCTATTCATGGACTGGATGCTATAAAGCCTATGGTATTGAAGATGTGTGAGAGAAGAAGGATGAGGAAAGAGTTTCAACCAGTGAATATGCTTGATGAGCTGGCTGAAAGGGTAGAAAGGGAAATATTAATAGTAACCAACTCTAACACATGGGAGCTGGAGGAGGGAGAGAGTGAGTCTTTGGAGAGGTTTATAGACGGTTTTGGGTCTGAGTGAGGCACGGAAGGATTTGGCTGATTTTGGTAGAGACTCTAGCCTCTCGAAAGCAGAGGAGGCTTTTTTTTTTCCCTATTCTTCTTCATTTGCATCTTTTTCTGTTCTGAAATTCCTCTGTAATTTGCCATTCTCTACACCATTTTCAGTTTTTGGTGTAGGATACAGAATTACAGTGTTGATAAAAAAATTCACCAGAGGTTTTCATCAGCTATAAAAGTGCACTTGTCCAAAGATATGTTTATAGGAACATATAAACCTCTGTGTAACATGGACGCACAGTTATAAAAGAAATAAGAGAAAAGCTAACTGTCAAGTGTCAACCATCTTTGAGCATACATCCACGGTCACAAAGTAAAAGCATGGCAAAATGTTTCATTAAAACTGAAGTATGCACATCACCATATTCTTCATAAGAGAACCAGCAGCTGATAGAAACTTGTAGTCATTTGTTTCCTTTAGACCATCAAAGGCATGACGCCACTTTGAAATGACTAATTGAAACATCGCCTCATTCATGGATGCTGCAATTGGTCCGCATATTTGACCATTGAAATCTGCGCTACCAGCATCTTTACCACCAAAAGTCTCGAGCATGTCCACTCCATTCTTCATCTATCAAAGAAATAACATAAATGTGAACATCCTCATAATTTCACAAAAATAAAAAGACAAATGAGAGCTAAGCTAATTACAAATGAAGCAAGAAACACCTCAAACTAGATCAGCAGAAATTGTAGTTTACATCCTAGTTTTATGTTCAACCATGCAGCCAAAATTATTCTGTTACCAACTTATCATTTACTATGTCAAGGATAAATTTTCCTAATTCAACCTTAATGAACCCAAATACCAATAATCTCTCCTTGGAGAAGTCCCAGACAGGTGCAACTCAAACTATTGCATAGAAGAGTTCATTGAGAGGTTCAACTGGAATTCAGAATACTTTAGTAGTTTGTCACACATCAAACCTCATGACAGACTAATCTATGGGGAGTTAAGTATTCCATTTCGCACCACATTGGCAAGCAATTAGCAAGAATGTCACTAGGTGCAAATCCTGCAATAGTTGATTATTCATTTTCAAATTTCCTCACTCAAAAGAATTTAGAATAACTTAATTAAAGGTTCCATCTCTGTTTTTTCTTATAGCTTTCTAGCAGTGAAAATTGAGGGTTTCGAGAGAAGAGACTAAACTAATGCTTGTTTTTAAATTTTGTTGTCTGTCCCCTTCAATTGAAAGACAAGAACTTAAAATTGAATAAAGATGATGAAGAATAATCAAAGTACAGTGTCTAATTTTCTTATTTTACTGAAAAGAGCAAGCTACAATATAAAGAGGACCATGGCAACAACTTTGCCACTGGGATCCTGAAATTAAGGCCCTAAAAATAGAAAGAAATAAGAGAAAATAAAGAGTAATAAAAGCTAGTAAAAGCCAATAAAATGAGATCAAATATCAGATATAAGGAGCTAACTTTATAGCAATAAATCACAAAAATAAAACGCTGACTTCATGACAATAAAGGCAGATATAAATCTCAAGAATTTAAGAATTAAATTCCTAAAGTTTAGGATGAGATATGGTCAGATTTACCAATACTCCCCCTCAAACTGGAATTGATCAACCATGACATAATCATATAGTTTTCTACATCGTAGGTTAGGTATTTCAGATCATTCATACTTGGGAGGGGGGGTGTCACCTATGAGATAAGCCACCTTGCCTTCCCCTTCACAAACATAAGCACACTAGATGACCATTGTAGGTTATTGCTCCCATTGAACCTATGCCCAGTGATAAGAATTGGTGCAGCCTCAGTAGTACTAGTGATGACAAGGGCTCCATTAGCAAAGGAAGCCCCATGAGTGAGTGGGGTTGTAGTAGTCACCCCTATTGAAGGGCTTTGCCCATCCAGAGCTTTTATGTTAAATGCCAAAACTTAACCAAAAATGAAAGATAGGTGATCAAGCATTTTTAGGCCCTAATACCATCAAGAATGATCAGAGTACAGTGTTTGATTTTCTTATTTTACTGAAAAGAGCAAGCTACAATATGAAAAGGACCATGGCAATAAGTTTGCCACTAGAATCCTAAAATGAAGGCCTTAAAAATAGAAAGAAATAAGAGAAAATAAAAAGCAATAAAAACTAGGAAAAGCCAATAAAATGAGATCAAATTTCAAAAAAAAAAGGGCTAACTTTATAGAAATAAATCACAGAAATAAAGGACTGATTTCATAGCAATAAAGGCAGATATAAATCTCAGGAAATCAGGAATTAAATTCCTAAATTTTAGGGCAAGATATGATCAGATTTACCAACAGATGATAAGCAAAACAAAGATAGTAATTACCTTGTGGTATTGTTGTTTTGGTAGCCAATGCATAATGTAACAAAGATAGTAAAAAGTCTCTTACTCATTTTGTTTTTTCTTTTTATGAAATCATTCTATTTAGCTAGTGATGCTGAAAGATTAAATCACCAATCAAGCGGCGATGTTAAGTTTATCATTTTCAAAGAGTATTCATAAAGATAAGCATGTCTCAGATTAAATTTCTCACCTTAGAAGCCGAATACTTGTAAAACTGAAATGAAGTGATGAATTCAGCCACCTGAAAGAAAACAATGACATCGCTCCGTTGAATTGCAGGGTGTTCCTTTAGAACATCTTCACAAATTGATTGCATCAAAACTGACAACAAGATACATTACAAGTAGATTACATTTAGCTTTACAAATGGAAACCCAAGTAATCAAATTTGAAGTTTCAAAAGAAACAATTTGTTCCAAAAGAACATACTATTGTATCCTCCAGATAGAAATTGATTGACAAACCCATAAAGCAACTCCAATATCTTATCCTTTGCTGGAGGAAACCTTGGATGATCCCATGCAATTTTTTTCACCGGTCCCCGAGTGACATTTTGTGATTTAAGCAGTATATTACGAGAAGAATTGGGATTTCCCTTAAACACTGCTTTTGAACCATCCTACCCACAAGATTCAACTGGTGTCATTAAAGTCTTTCATTAAATTGCTAATCAGTAGAAGCATAAAAATCAGTACCATGGTAAGCCGTGCAAATGTTCCACTAAATTGCGAATGCCGATTCATAATGCTCAGCCTGCATCGCCTTCTTTTCTCTGCTTCTTCCTCCATAATCAATTTGAGACTATTAAGGGACGCTTGATAATCTTCATCTACCTAAAAGCAAAATTAATAATATGTTATTGATCAAACAAATTAAAAATCAAGAGACAACAGCACTAAAGATTTAATGGATAGAAAAAGATAATACTACTGGATCCAACTAAACCTGACATGTTATACTGCAAAACTCTAGAAACTATAATTCTATCATATTTTTTTTTTAATAATAGAAGTTTAATATGAGATATAGTTCTATCATATATTAGGCAGCGCACAAAGACTTATCAACAAAAAAAAAAAAAAGCTTTAGCATATTAATCCTTCATGTGCTTCCTGCCAGCTTGACCAAGTATTTGTAATTATCAAAAAATATGCTAATTATATTAAGAAAACTAACCTTTAGTCCATCCAGATGGGCCCTAACAATCAGCTCTGGCTCTTGACCCATAAATATGTAATGGAAAATTTCTAGAAGAAGCAAATTATCCTGACGGAGATAAAAACTAGAACCACCAACATAATGAGTTATGACCAAGATAATGTCCATTACATTCTCACGGAACAAAAGTTCTAGAAACGTATCTCTCAGTGATAGCAATTGACTAGCAGATCCCCCTGACTTCTGTTGCAATGGGATTTCTTGAACAGCTAGAATATTTCGAAATAAAGTAAGTACTAGCTGCACTAATTTCCAATCATCCTCTGTGAATGCATCACTGTGAAAATACCCAAAAAGAAAATAAAAAGGCGAATTAAAATCTACAGGGGGCGATTTTACATTTTGTTTTCGTTCATTGCCTATCATACTCAACAAAAAGGAATATACTATGAAATGTTCCTCTCACCTTTCCAAATTCTCAAGTGGGCCTTCCAGAAATGAGACTATCACTGCCACAAGATCACTGCTTGTTATTGAAGATTTTAACTCCCACAGATACTCTAATTGTTGTGAAATATCTGTTGAAGTTTGCTCAATGGGCATCGTAAGGAACACCAGCACCTTCACTACAAGTCCACAGCAATGACCGATCAAATCCCATAAATATGACGAAAAGATATACACAACTAAAAATAGAGATGATAAAAACCTGCATTCAAAAGCAAGGTGCGATCTTCTTGGCAGTGCTCGATAATGGGTATCAAATCTTTGCAAACGATGTTCCATTTACAGACTTGCTTGAACACATCTCGGGTTTGCGGATCATCGCGTCTCAAAAACCTCAGCAAATCCTTTAAATTATCTAGCAGTGAATTGACCAGTGAGGAACCAAATATTATAATCGATACAGACGTAAACGGGAACAATGGAAATGCAACTGATTCATACCCAGACAGTATTCATCCTTTGAGTAGCCAATTTTATTTCCATTTTCGTCCTCTTCAATGATTCCCAGGCCGGCACAGATCACAGATAATCCCTCCATTTCCATCTTGTCGGGGATTTTTGTGATGAAGCAGGAGGGTTTAAGCTAGGGTTTTGTAGGAACTTAAAATAGTGGAATTTGATGGACAAAAAGGGGTGTGACTTACGAGAAGAACGAAAGTAGACGGAAATTATGAGGGAAAGGTAAAGTTCAGTTTGGATTGGAATTGAAGATCAGATCTAACAGGGCGGTGGAAGGGACGATGATTGTGGATTAAATGTGGCGCCATTCTGAAGCCAACATTTTCCCGCGCTTACAAGGGCAGTTTTGGATTTTCACGTAGACCTAAATATTTAAAAGCTGATGGAAAACGACGTCGTTGTATCTTCGAGACGATTAGCCTCATTCCCCTTCTCCACTATGTTCTCAGAGGCTCGTAAACGTGATCAGGATCCTCTACGGCTTGTTTAATAAATGAATTTAGATTGAGTAAATTTGACGTCGATCTAAATTTTATTTTTTTATTTTAAAATTTTTTATTTAAAAAATAAATTCTATAATAAAAATAATTTTTTAACTTTTATTAAATAGACAAACTTATTGGATAGCAGTCAAAAGATCTTTATTTCGCATTTTATTTTTTTAAATAAAAAAATATCAAAATAAAAAACAAATAATTAACTTATTAAAAAAAACCTAAAATCTAATCCCTCTATATTTATAAGGGATAGAAGATCCTCTTTGCTTACTTCATCCTTATTTGCTCAATTCGTCATTTTTCTTCAATTCTCGCCTTCATCTCTTTGCATCCCAATGGCTCACGTGGTTGTCAGGCCATCCATTCAAAGCTGCTTTTTGTAACCTACCTTTGGCTTCGTGCAAGATAGAACTCAAAAGTTTTTTAAGCCTACAACTTTCGCATCAGAAGTATTCGCACCTGCGAGAAAGAACGGCTTCAAAGCCGCGTTTACAAGGAGATGCCAAATTAATGCAAGGAAGTTTGCACTTACTGAACTCATTCCCATGTCACTCATTGATGATGCAAAGATTTGAACTTTTTGTATGTTTATTGCGGTTTTGTCTACTTTTGCTTGAGCAGTGTGAAAATCCATGGGAGGTAAGGGGTGTACAATTGATAAATTACTATGACCATTTTTCTTATGCTACTTGATACAATTCAAAATCCATGGGAGAGAATTTAGGTAAAGAAAAGAAGAAGGGGAGAAGAAGAAGAAAGAGACGAGTAATTTATAAATATTGTTTATATTTATATAAAAAATATTCAACTATAAAAAAAATATTTATTTTTATAGTAAAGAATATGTCTTAATTTACATATATAATTTATTTAATTTTGTTGTGAGAAATTTATGTTTTATGGAATATTAATCAATTTTGTTTAAAATTTTAGAAAGTAAAATTTAAATAATTGTTTTTAAAAAATTCAAATAAAAATTTTAAAAAAATATTAAAAGTATTTTTAAAATCATGTTTTAATTTATTTATTATTTAAATTTATATAAAATTTGTTCTATTATAAAGAAACAATTTTTATTTATATTTGGAGGAGTATAATGTCTTAAGTTATATATATAAAATTTATTTAATGTAGTAGTTGTGAGAAATTGATATTTTGAGAAATATTAATTAATTTTGTTTAAATTTGTAGAAACTAAATTATAAATAATTGTTATAAAAATCATTCAAATAAAAATTAAAAAGATTAATAAAACAATTTTTAAAATAATTATTTAAATTCATATAAAATTTGTTCAACTCGAAAGAAAAATTTTTTATTTGCATTATGAAAAATATAATGTCTTACTTTTTTAATATTGTAATTGTAAAATATTAATGTTCTGAGAAACAGTAATTAATTTTTGTTAAAGTTGTAGTTATTAAATTTTAAATAATTGTTTTTTAAAAAGTTCAAATAAGAATTTTTAAAAGAAATTTGTAAAAGTATTTTAAAATTATTTTTTATATATTATATTTATTATTTAAATATATATAAAATTTGTTCATCTATAAAAAGAAAACTTGTTTATTTGTATTTTGAAGAATACAATTCTTAATTTGCATATATAATATTTTTAATGTTGTAGTCATAAAATGTTTATATTTAAAAAAATATTAATTTATTTATTTTAAATTAATCGATATAAAAATTTAAATAATAAAGTTAAAAAAGTGAAGCTAAGAATTTTTACGAAAAGTTGTAACATTATTTTTAAAATGCTTTTTTAATTTATTTATTGTTTAAAGTGATTCAAATTTTTTTAACTATAAAGAAAGTTTTTGAAAAATATAAATTAATGTATGAGATAAAAATTTTAATTTGTAGTTATGAAATATTAGTATTTTGAGATATAAGAATTTAGTTTTTTTAATTTGCATATATATATTTTTTATTGTTAATGCACAAAACATAATTTTTGTATTGATTTATTATTCAGTAAATTGATTATGGATGAGAAAATAAAGTGTTGTGAAAAATATATTCAAACGGACAATTCAATAATACAAATGAGCATTGAAATGGAAAAGCTAATAGTAGGGATATGGCATAATGACTGCATGTCCTACATTGAGAACTTCTTCTTCATTGGGGGCAACATTATTATGGTTGTTCTTGCTCTTACTTTTCATCATTCTCAATGTTATTTTCATGTGCTTCCTCATCTTCTTCTTCAGACAATTCATTCTACACCTAATTATGAATTCATTGAGAACTGAAATTCTATTGAGGAGACTGAATAAATAAAATTAGTTGATTTATGGCGAAAAAACTTTGTTGAGGATGGTAGGATACCCATTATACGAAAAGAAACATTGCTATACTCAGCCCTAAATGTAACTGGATCTATAAATAATGATGTAAATGATACTCCATTGGATTGCATTGGTTGCAATGGTGGTGTAGAGAAGGTTGACTCCATATAAATGGATGAAGATAAAGATGGTATATAGTTAAGTGTAAAGGAAGGTGGATCTGCAATGCCAACATCTGTGAATGGTAGGAAGGAAGAAAAATCAACATCTTCATCGACTGTCTGTGATAGAATAGAAAAAGGATCAGCACAATCGTGATCTTTTTGCAAAGGGGTTGTCATGTAAGATGATGATGACATATTTGCATAAAATCCACTAACATCACCACTAGACATTGGTTCCCTAGATGAGATGAACTCATGACCTTTTTTTCCTAGTCTCAGCTAGTTAGGAGATAAGCATATATCGTGTTCTCCTAGAATGTGTAACATGGTTTTGATATCACCAATTATCCTTTGCCTGAAATCTCAATAACTAAGCTTTGGGGGATCAGCAATTGCAAGTTTATATAAATCCTCCAACATATCAACCTGTGAAAGAAAAAATCAATTATTAAAAATAATACATATATATTGATATATGTGAAACTAAAAAAATGAAAATTATGTAAAAGTCATACCACAAAACCCTATGAACCACTAACAAGATGAATCCACCGTCGTATATGTCGCCAATACCAACACATATAGTCTGATGTGCGATCAAGTGGTCTATCAATAAGGTCGTCTTATGCCACAACCTAGGGCCATGAATTTCATGTTACAATGAAAATTGCATGCTCCTACTAGTTTTTATGAACTTTTCCTCTTAATTGAAGAGTATGCAATGATTATATATTGAATGGTTTTTCTGGGATATGTTGCACCTGATCGAATTGACAAAAAATGCAATTAACGTGATGCCACTTAACTATCTAAAAGTAAAGACATGTTGATAGGGATACTTTTGGAGTTGGAACTCATCATAGTCACATGTCCAGTTTGTAAGACTAACTTTACAAATTTGCTTATATAGTTTGTTGGAGGGATCATATGGTTCTTCAACCTCGAACTCTGAAGACCTTCTATTAAAACCATAGACTAATAAAACAGATGCTCTTACAATTCTTGTTGAAATTTTCTTGTGGATGTCCTTAGAAAATAAGTTACCTGTTTATATTTGAGCAAATGTGGTCTGTGCCTGCTTAACCCAATATATATTCAATCGATATATTATTACTTTGACTAAGCCGATTATGGGCAAGAATCTAATATCTTTGAAAACATTGTTTATACACTGCTAAATTTGTTGTCATATGTCCCCATCAATGCCTAGTTAAGTTATATGTACGTGATTATTTACTTTTTGATATATCCTCTATCTAATTTGCTGCCTTTGAATGTAACTGTCGTATCTATGCCAACTATTTGTCAACCAAGTAATACTCATTCAAATATTTGATGTTCACAAACTTTTTATTCAACCACTTGGTTCTAAACATCATATTCAAATTACTTACAATATGCTGTAAACAAAACATGTGATGTATGTGAGGTGGTTCTCAACCATTTTCTGGATTTGTGATTGTTGCAAAAATTCCTGGATAATGATAAGATATCAAACAAATATCTTACTTGTTCGGCGCAACTTGCCTCTTAAGGTTATTAAGAAATCACCCCCATGCCTCATGCGTTTCAACCTCAACAATGGCAAATGCAAGAAGAATAACTTTTCTGGTCCAATCTTGTGAATTGGCAATAAGCAACGTTCCTTTATACTTCCCATACAAAAACATATTGTCCACTTGAATAATCGATTTCAAGTGATCAAAGGTATCAATGCAAGGTTTAAATATCCAGAACACCCTATGAAATATAACTATCGCTTTTGTATCTGATGTTGTCTATGGGCATTCCTTAATGACAAATTCAAAATATGAGCCTAGATTGAAGTGTTAGATAGTAAACAACTATCTAAGGAGAACTACATATGATCCCTCTCAATTCCCAAAGGTGATTGCAATTGCTCGTTGCTTATCACATTATGCTTTTTTTATAAAACATCGTATAGCTGAAGATACTATGTATCCTCTCAATGATATCATGGATTAAAACAGAAGGATTTTTTGTAACCATCGACATAATATTCGATACTATTATATCAGAGTCTAATTTCGAATGATATTATGGTAACATAGAAGAAACACAGCTATATGGGTCTGCATACTTCGTTATTCGCCAATCATCTTCTCCTTTAGATTGACAAGCCTTTATCTGCCAATTGCATCAAACACCATATTTTGAACAACGAGACTCCATGTACTTTATTGATGATTAGTGCACCTTGAATGTGTGATGCGTGTGGATTAAATATAGTTTTGTAGCACGGCTAATCGATTGCTTATCAAGAAACCACATGCCAATATACATCTCCTGGTCATCATTCAGATCAATAACCCCCTCTATGTCGAGCATTTCAAATTCACTCACATCGGCATTATCAATCTGAGATAGAAAGGCAAATGCCTGGTCATAATACTGGTTTAATAGAGTGACTGAATCTCCTTCAGCATTAATACCATCAATATCATCATCTCTATATTCATTGTCATTTAGTGGAGCATCATATTCATCCTTCATCTCAAACTCATCCATTATATCTTTGGTTGCATCTAGAGGACTCAGAGGATTGTTATTGCACATTAATAATCTAAATGAACTAGGTTAAGATACATCGTTGACGAGTGACATTTGTGGAGAATTAAAAAGTTGTGCCTTAAATGGATGAATATCTCTAAGATAAGTGCTAAATAAGGAAACTGGCTCATCAGGTCTATCAATCTGACTTGCATATAGACTTGTCACTAGTTCAATGACATCATACTCTTCCACGCTTAGACCCACATTATTAGTTGAGATGTGTGCATATAACTCTGGTGCCCCTAATTATGATAGAAAGTGTCAGTTTGCTTGTCATATGGTTTGGATATCTGAATCGTCTTCTGATATATATATCAAATACCAAGTTGGATTAAGCAATCGTGGATATTGGTACACTAATTTAGACACATACTATCTTGATTGAAGTCGTGATTTTTCCCAACTGCACTCTTCAATTGTTCAAGAATACTAGCATCGATTCTTAATAATTTTGGCTTGTCATAAACAAATGTTATTCCTTCATTGGTCTAAAGATTTTTTCTACTTGCATAAATGTATATAATCTCCTTCATTCTATTCATTGGGAACTTTTTCTAATGTCTGTGTGTAATTAACAATCAAACGTAATATATTAATATTCTATAAATTTTATCCCATTTCTATAATCTTCACTCTTAATTAATATTAATATTCAATCTTAATTAACACTTAAATACAAAGAGTAACCTTATAAAAATAATCAAAGATAACAAATAAGGATAATATTAGAATAAATTAAAAGAAAATAAATAATAAATGAAAGAAAGAAATTGATAATAAATAAAAAATATTACAAAATTTATGTAAAAAGTAAACGTAAACCTAAAAAAAAAGAGGATAGATGCTTTAATACCAAAGTCTTAAACGTAAAACTAAAAGGAGATAGAATGATTATATAAAATGAGTATAAAAAAAGAAGCAGGAGAAATATTTTAGGATGAAAAAGGAAAAGGCAGACATATATCAGAGAGTGAATGAAGAAAGAGAGAGAAGAATTTTAAACTAAACAAAAATGAGAGGCTAGAGAAAAAGTTTATATAATTTTTTTAAAAAATTTAATGATCCCCAAAATAGGGGTTAGTATTAAAAATACTAACCCTACGAAAGTCAGTCAAGGGTCAATTTTGCTGACCCCTCGAGGGTTAGTCTTTTGACTGACCCTTAGGAGGTCAAATTTAAAAAAAATAAAAAAGAGGGACGCGGTACTAGTAATATCACATCCCTCAAAATAAAAATAAAAATTTTAATTTTAAAATGGGATGTGAAGCATGTAGCTCTATGTCCCATATTATTATTATTTTTATAAATTTAGTTGTATATATAGGGAAATTGTTTTTAAAGTTATATATATTTTTCTTTTTTTTATATATATTTAGGCTAAAAAGCTGATGTTAAATTCACACATTGAGTAGTATGAGATACTCAATAGGGTACTTAAGTAAGATGATTTTTTTCCATCTCAATAGCTAACTTTTGCAGGAAGGTTATCCATCTTACTTGGGTGCCTATCAATTGATATCAAAGCTAGTGGTTAATGGCTCTGAAAAGGGCTACTTGTAGAGGGTTATGATCAGTGAAGGGTTTTGACCAACAAAAAGTCAAGTGAAGTGTCACAAAGTATAATCACCAAGATGTTAGCTTTTGAAGGGTGGCTAATTATGGAGACTAAAGTAATATGGAATGCCAAAGTCCTATCTTGAGTAGTTTAGCACACTCAATAAAGTACTTAAGTAAGGTAATTCTCTCACCTCAATAGCTAACTTTTGAGAGAGGGTTCCCCATCTTGTTTAGATACCCTTAAGTCTGATTATAGTCTTGCATATAACGCCCCTAAATTGACTCTTTGCATTCTCAAAAGCTGCTTCCATATAAGCTACCTTTTAAGGATTAGATTGCATCTCTATTGTAACTTGATAAGGGTTTTTAAAAATAAATCTCTCTATTAAAAGGGAAAAACCAACTTTAGTGCCTTCCTTTACTATTCTGGATTTTAGACTTGTAATGGTTTCTCATAATTTAGTGGCTCAAAGGGGTTCAAGTCATAAATCCATTTAACAATAGACCAAAGCATGAGTGACAAGCCATGGGAAAATGACTTAGTGTTGTCCTCCTTACAAAAAAATTCAATTGTATTCATGGAATCTATCATGACATCTTTTTCTACCTTTATTAACTTTTCAAGCGTAATCATGACCAATTTTTCTACCTTATAAGTATCACTTTCAAAAATAGCCTTTGATCTAATACTGAATTAAAGTTACAATAACTCATCTTTGTCTACCTTAAAAGTATCACTTTCAAAAAATAGCCATTAATCTAATGCTAAATGCAATAGCTGATCTTTTTCTACCTTATAAATATCACTATAAAAAACAACCTTTAATCTAATGCTAAATTGAAGCTACAATAGCTCATCTTCAACTTCCCCACCAGTAATGGTATCTCCTAATCCACTTTTTAGCAAAATTTTCCTCAATGGTGAAGCAATAGTACCCAACATAAAATGATCCAAATCCTAAGGGTAAGCTCAATGTCTAAGTCTAAGGCCTTGTCAGAGAGCAATTAGTTAAGGCTTACCATGTGCTTCTTCTTTACCTCACCTTCATCAGTAGGATATTTTTGAACAATTTGAGTTGGCTTCAAAAAGAGTTTATTGTGTTCAATTACAACCATTAGGGATTTTCTTTCCTTATCAACTTCCTTGTTTTCTTCTATACTAGATCCTTCATTCAAATAACACTCATTATCAGCACATTCACCATCTACGTCTATTAAGTAAATTTGCATTTTTTTCTTTGGGAGGCAAGTTGTACTGTGGAGAGTATACTTTTCATAGAAGAAAGGACATAAATTTTTATATCTATATTCTTCAAATTCAACCAGAGTTAACCTCTGTCAGACTTTCATATTTGGGTTAGCAAGAATTTCCTTTTAGTTACTTCCACTTACTGAGTCACCAAGAGAATCTCCTACCTTCCTAGCCTCTGTACCTCCATTCCCTAGCGTCTCTTTATTATTGTAATTTCCCTTAACCATCATGCTACTTTCCTTATATACATTACACTAAGATCGTGCTACTGTCTCTTTCTGTAGCAACTTTACATGTAGCTTTCGCACTTTTGTCAACCTTGTAGCCTTAAGCAAGGTCTTAGATAAAAGAGCTTAATTCCCATAACTATTCTAGTTTGAGGTTAGTGATGTAAAAGTTCAATTTTTGTCCCTCAATCAACTCAACCTTTGAAGTAAGATTATTGAAAGCTTTTTGATAATCCGCTAAACTACCTTTTAGTTTTAATTGCCTAAGCTCTTCTGTAACATCTGGTCCCCCCGTAAACATGAAAAACACAATGTTTGGTTTCTCTGTCAACGGCAAAATTAGGCCAAATACAAAAGGAAGTCCCTGAAATAGAAGGAATTAGGGCCAACTAAAATTATGATAAAATTTTAAATATTAAAAAATGAGGAGTTAAACCTTGAGTTGCCCAGAAATCAAGGTCAAAGTGATTTGAAAAATTTGCCAAAAGGCCAGTGGCAATTTCGTAAATATAGGCACTTTTTGAAAAACACACATGAGGGCTTTTTAAATGAAAATTTTAAGTTTTCTAAAGTTCTTAGAGGCCCTAAAAACCATGGAAAGTCCCGGGATAGCTAAAGCTCCTCCGGTGGATGTTTTCTAACGTCAGTGTACCTGAACTTTGATGGATTTGTTTGGGAAGGTTTTAGCTCCAATTTGAGAGATTCCAAAGGCATTTTACTACATTGGGAACCTAAATTTTATAATGGAAAATATGGTTCTAAAAAAGGAGCTAAAATGAAGAAGAAACAAAAATGCAAAGTATGAAGGGCAAAATGGAAATTTTGAAACGTGTAACTTATTCCCACCTATATATATGATGCACCCTTCTCCTCCCTTCATTATGCATGACCATGTTCTGCCTAAAACTAGAAGAAAACCCTAGGGGATGAGGCTCACAAGAAGGGGAAGAAAAGGAGGAGAAATCAAAGGTTTAAGGTATTAAAATTAGTAGTTTTTTATGCTCTTTCTCTTCCAAACCTCTTCTCCTTCATTCTCCTTTGTTTTCTATGATTATAATGAAGTTTATAAATCTTTTCTAAGGGAGAAATTGAGGGGAAATTTTGGATTTGAAGAGAGGAGCTCAAAGAACACAAGATTCAAGTGAGAAAAAGCATGAAAATAAAGTAATTTCTCTTCCTATGGTTGTCATTTTTGGTTCCCTTCTCCACCATTTCACCCCACTTGAGAAAACCCTAGGAGGAGATGATTTTTAGGCAGAACCAAGTATGAATCTAAGGAAAAAGGGTATGGAGATTAAGAATATGCAAAGAGAATTATCAAAAAGTTATTAGATTTTAAGATGTAAATTCTAGGGTTTCAATTGCACCTTGTAAAATTTGATTTTTTATGATAATTCCTAGGCATAATTAAGAGTTTAAATGAACTCCTATGATCCCTAAGATGCTCCCCACATGCTTCCTCCTTCAAGAAAACCAAGAGAATTCCAAGGAGGCCAAAAAGGAGAGTAGTCTCGGCCAAGCAAGGTTGGGGTAGCTAGGGAGAGTTTTAAATTTTTCTAAGGCCATTTTAAATCATATTTGATGAATGAAAATGAAGGGAGGCCTTGGAAAAAATTTATAACTCATGGAAAATGATTTGGTGTCTTAAGTTCCATAATATGACAAAAAGAAACAACGTGGTGCTAGGCCTTTTGTTTTGATGATGTGATGACTCCAAGAGACTTAAAAAGAGTCAAGAATCATATTTGAAAAGAAAGAATGAGGCCTAGAAATCATTTGAGGGGTGTTGCTTCATTAGATGCCAATATGGACTATAATGGAGGTTGTAGAGTAATTTAGGGTTTAAGCATATTTCATGAACCTAATTGGCTCCCATATATTGCATTTAGGCCAAGAGAAACCATCTCTACCAATTTGTGGGTGTGTGATCAAAAGAGGAGGCTTGAGTCTAAAGGAAAAAGTGTGTAATTGTATGCAAGGTAGCTCTCTCCACCTTTTCTCATACATGGATATGTGTTTAGCTTGTTTTAGAATGTATGTATATTTTCAAGCTTTGAAAAGTATGCTAGCATGCCTTTATATGCCATGATACTTGATGCCATGTTATGTTTTCAAATGATTACATGATGTTTGTGTGAGTTTGCTTGAGTATGAAGAGGCCAATAACTCTTCCCTTGATGAGGATGAACCAAGAACCCTTGAGCTTGGTTGAGACAAAGTAAAGAGTCTCCTAAAAGCAAAGTGGGCTCCCAAGAGTATGGTTGAGTCCAAAGTACTTAAAGAATGGGTGAAACAAGTCTAAAACCATGAGAAAAAGTGTGAGGCCAATCTAAATACTTGGTAAACTCTTGAATGTCTTGTATGAGTGATTTACATGCTAAGGTTGCTTTTAAAATGTCCATGACTTCTATTTCCTCCATGCATGCATTTGAAAAGCTTGCTTTGCATATATTATGTATGATTGAATGGGAGATGAGTTATTGAGATTCTTTGAATCTCATCCCCTCCTCTCCAATAATCTAACATGTTAGGTAGACCAAGCAATTATAGTAAAGGGAGCCAACAACCATGAAGAGCAAAGATTGACAAGCTTATATCTTATTTTATCTATTTTGGAACCATAATGATGGTTCATAATGTATATGATGTTGTACATGTACCATGAACCTTGAGGCATGTGTAAATATACTATTATGTGATGATTAGATGTATGAAAATGATATATGACCCATAACACTTATTTTGAATATGTAATGCTAAAGTGTGCAATATGGAATTTTGATGAAAGTATGCATAAGTGTGGGTTGAATGGCCAAAATGAGATGCATGAGATTTGGGACTATTTGGACAGCTCACACAAGTCTTAAATGTACTTTTAGACTTGCCCAAAAGGTTTCAAGACCAAGGGAAATCCATTTAGCAAATTTAGTACCTTATATGGAGCTAAAATTGATCATAATGAAACCCTATGTCACTTTTTGGCCAAATGAGCTAGTCTTGATCTGAAATTTGTCATGCAATTAGGTCTCATTGAGAGGTTTCTGGGAAGCTAAAGATTATAATTTTTGGAGACCTAAGAAATATTTGATGAATTTTCAAAGTTGGGATTTTTTATGAATTCTGGTATAGGTACTGTTCATACTGGTAGTTTTGTATTCTGTATTAGTCGATGGCCAAATGGTGTCCAATACTTATGAAATTTTATATGCATAAATTAAAGGTTATAATCTTTCTGTGGCCATTGAGATCACCTCATTTGGAGGTTTGAGCAGAGAGGTATGTATTTTTTTTAAATTGGCTGTCAGTAACAGTAGTGCCCTAGGAGTTCAGTTACTGTTCTAGGATTCCAATAGGTAAACGTATCTGTTTCATTCTAGAATTATTTTTAGAATCAATTTAAAATTTTTATCTTTCCAGAATGACCAAATTTGTATGATTTTGATTTTTATAAAATTAGTTATGAATTTTAGAAATTTATATCAGTAAACTGAACAACAGCCTAGGCAGCCAGTGACCTCTGTAGCTTTTTACTTGTCAAACGTCCTTTGTGATGAATTTTGTGACTTGAGCGTATTTTTAGTGTGAAGTAGACATCCTAAACATTCCAGAATGACCAAGATCACATGATTTCAAATTTTTTAGATTTAGTTATAATTTTCCAAAGTTGGGCCAGAAAATAGAGCAAATCTGGCCAAAAATATGCTTGCTTATTTTGAACTCCATTTTGGCTTCTATGAATTATAGGCATGTTTTTGTGATGTAAATGAGTTATAATGATGGAATTAAATATGAGAATACATAACATGAGCTCACACAATCTACATGACACCGATTGTAAATTTTTAAGTATAGCGCAGCGTAAATAAACCCGTTATTTCTATCCCCCTCTTTTTATGCTCTTATGAAAATAATGAGGTGAAACTTATGAATGTCATAACATGAGTTAAAAGTTATGGTGTTACTTCCATTAAGTTATCAAAGATTGGAACAAATCTAAACTTAATGGCCTTAACAAAATCCAAACAAGAGATTATTCCATTTCTACTCTTTTTAAAACCTTGAAACCATTTACAACTAATCTCATCAAGACCTTAGCTAGCAAGGATTACCTTACTATCCTCATGAGTTCCATCTCGCACGAAGAATCTCTCACACTTTGACACCCATTTGTTTACATCATTTATGGAGAATCTCATAAAATTGACCTTCATAAATTGGTAGGAGCTTGATAAACTCTAACTCCTTTGTCACAATTTCAATTCATCATCTCTGTTAATTGAAATAAAAGCTTTTGAATCACTTCTTATAGCCCATTTCTTTCAATTCCCCATTGCTAACATTCTCAGATTCATAACCGTTATGAAGTGTTCATCTCCATTTCCTACTCTGCTGATATTTTGATCAATTGCTTCCTTCAATTGTTCACTTCTTTAAGGCTAATTTACACACAATTCTCTAATTCACATAGTAGAGTCTGATTCCCTATAGTTTTAGCCATGGTTGAGAGCCACAAGCTTTGCAAACATTTAGCATAAGTCACTATAAGATCTCACAGCTTTGATGTTTGAAGATTGTCAGCTTTGATAATAGTTGATACAATTCAAAATCTACGAAGAGAATTTAGTAAAGAAAACAAGAAGAGGAGAAGAAGGAGACCAATGTTAGAGAGAATAGTAAAAAGGAGGAGAAAATCACCATTTCCCTGCCTTTTAACATGGTGCCAACTACTTGTAATGACTATAGTACCACCTCTCAATTGTTTTATGACCATAATACCGTTCTTTAAACTATTATTTTCTAATATGGCTAGTGATTAAATTGAGGATTAGTTGCATCATGTGCATGGAGTCTAGGATCTCAGGGAAACTTCAATTGGTACATGGTCAAACCTCATGTTTAGGTGTAAGACAAAGATAGTTTGTATGATTGGTCCTTCTACAAACACCCTACAAATGATTTGGAAGCTGACTGAGGTTAGGATGAATGTTGCCCACCTCAATACGTCCCATAAAGATCATGCTTCTTATTGAAAAGTTATTAACTTGGTTAAACAATATAATGCCTACAATAAGGACAATGCAATTGCAATTACACTTGACACAAAGGCAAGTTTTATTTTGAAGCATTTTTCTTTATTTTTAACTGGCCTAGATTGCATATTTAAAATTTGACAATCTCAAGTAAAAATTCAACTTTAATTTAATAACAATTTATAATGTATTAAGCTATGAAGTTTCATAACCTTTGGGATGAAACATACACTGAAAGTGATTTGTCAGGTTAAATCTTTCTTAAAGTTGTTGATTGGGAATAAAGTGATGGGTTAAAAAGCAAGGACAATGAAAATAAGGAAATATAATTTTAATTACACAGTAAACCATGGACTTACAAAGGAAGGCCTTGACTAACCTTCTCGTCTTTTTGTTTGTTTTTTGGGCTAAGACTAGCTTTATCATTTATTGGAAAAGAAGAAGTTAAGTGCTATAGAAAGAAGAATGAGAATTTGATGTATTTGTATTCAGTGGCCCCTTTTCAACTGGAGATTTTGTTGTTTCAAAAGTGTCATTTGATTTTGTTCCCTTTTGTCTCCAGGGTCTTGAGGTCAGAAGTGGAGATTTGCCACAACCACTCTAGTATTGGGCAGGAATTCACTTTCACAATTCGTTGACTCCTTGGAACTACAAATTGTGTCAGCGTGAACTATGATGATTTTGTCAATGATTTAATACTTGGGGACATGCTTCTCTTTGATCATGTGATGATCAACTTTTCATTTAATTTGTTCACTTGACATATAGCTTTGTTATTCACTTAAATCACATATATTAAGAAGTCAGCACTTAGATAAGAGTGTAAATGTTAAGAGACTATTGATTTCTTATTCAAGGAAGGGAAGAATTGATAAGAAGTTAGATGAGGTGGCAGAAGCTTATAACTGTTAATTACTTATTCAAGGAAGATAAGAACTGATAAGAAGTTAGATGAGGTTGCAGAAACAGATGTAGTTAAGACACATGTAGAAAATGAGAAAGAGGGGGAATGAACACGTGCAAAAGGTATGTGATGTATGTTTTCTATTTGTGAGTATATGGTTAGAGTTTGGATTAAGCACCACTTCCTGCATTAAAGATGAAGCATTTGTATATGTAATACTATCATTTTAAGAATAGTAGACAAATGGGTTTTGAATCCTATTAACTCACTTTTGACCCCTTCTTTACATGCAGAAGTAAACCAGAAGTTGAAAGCTATTATTTTTTATGTTTCTCAAGAAGAATCTCATAAACTAAGGATTGAGTTCCACATTATCAAGATATTACAGCTGATATTCCTTACACTTTTTAACACTCATATGATGAGATTTAGATTATATCTTTACTGGATGAATTATTTTCACAAAAAAATCAATGGGAACAAGTTCCACATTGTCAAGGTATTTTTACTGGACAATTTATTTTTGCAAATGAGTCACTGGGACTTTAGTTTAATGAAAGCAGTTGGCTTGGGTGATATGATAATGATATGATGTCTTTGATGGACTCCTAACTCTTGATGTGTGATGTAGGTGTTATGATGTCTTTGGTGGTTATGTCCAAGACCAAGGATTTTGTGAAACGTGAAGTTATTGATGGAGGAAAGCTCAAGTCGAGGTGATATTTGAGTTGTTTGGGGAAAAAGTGCAACACTACTGATAAACACACCTAGAGAAGGGTGAATAGGTGTATTGTGTAGAAAATATGATTTTAATAAATTTTGAAAGTAGAGGACTTTGGTCCTCTAATTTAGTTAGTCGAAAAATGGAGGACTTATTTATGGAATAGATATGAAAACAAAAGTAGCTTTAGGAAATGATGTTAAAATGATGTCCTTAAGTAAATTCATAATAACAAAAGTGGAGGATTAGAGAAAAAAAACCAACACACAGAAGATTTATCCTAGTTCGATCAACTTTGACCTATGTCCATTCCCCTTTGAACACCTAAGGGATTTTTTTTTTTTACTAATCAATGAAAACTTACAGAAATGTGGATAACACCACTTTACAACTTTCATCACTAGATGATCTCTTAATAGGGTTTTTAATAGCTTACCTTCAACTTCTTTTAAATCTTTCAGCAACACTTCTATTACTATTACAATAAATTTCAATCTCTCTTTAAATTACTTCTTATAAGTAACTATATAAAAGAAAAGGAAATGATAAGCAATATAGTATAGTTTTTCATTCTCAGCACTTTTTCTCAATTTTTTTTATCATTCACTTTTTTCAACATTCATATCTTTGAATCTTTATATGCATCTTGTATTTTCTATTTGTTAGAGACATTCTTGATCAATGTTTGACTTTACCGGCTCCTTCCTAGTTTGTCTCTAATGTTCAAAAAAATTAGCCTTCTTAGATTTTGCTCATTCATATAATCTTGATTGGTCTTCTCACATTGAATGCTAATTACAGAGCTCGAAATGAGATTGATAATAGAACATGTTTTTACATTAGTCACTATTACCACTTCTCTACATGCTTTTATTTTATGTAAAGATTTATAACTTATTTGTTTTTTACACATAATGTATTTTGTTATTTGGTCCATAAGCATAGCTTTTTAAAAATGAACTAACACATTAGCTCATAAACATTTTGGAAAAATTTATTGGGTCAAGCCAAAACATGGGCTTTTACATAAATCTGATAAATGTTTTGTTATCATCAAAGTCATTAGGCCTAATAACCTTGGGCCAACAATCCAATAATCTCCCCCTTTTGATGATAACAAAACCTTTAAAAAATTTGATCAATTTTATAAATGCTTAAAAACTAAGAACAACTCCCCCTGCAACAGATATGCTCCCCTTAACTCTAAGTACTAGAGGTTTTACGAAAGAAAGCCAGAAGATAGCACTAACCAAAAACAACATGTGCTATTATCGTGAAAACTTCAATAATCATAGGAACACTATAAGTATCATATTTAATGAAAAACAAATCATCATTTATATTGACAAAAAATGATTCAAAACATGTATGACAATGTCACTAATGCAATATTCGTATGTTTCCCCTTTTTTGTCATCAACAAAAGGAAAAAGAAAATCCATAGAAAATGTATAATATGTAGATGATTGAATGTTAAGGCCATCACTGGCAATGGTTGAAAGCAACAAGTATTCATTAACGATGGTGAGAAGTAGAAGCAAAGTGTAAAAATGCATCACCCAGGGCTTGAGTAAGTTGAAACATAGCAGAATCAAAGTCCTAAAGACACTGTAACAATTATGTGCTATCATTATGATATGCCACTGAAGTGTCGTAAAGCTCAATGGTCATAAACTAGAGTTGCTGTTGAATGGCACCTTGAGAGCCCACAAAATGATGAACAACCCCAATGTTTATAGTCAGAGAGTTAACATCTGAGCATAGTAAAAAGACAGAATTATTAAGATACTGAAGTTGTTGAACGATTTCATTAAAAATGGGTTGGGAGAAGGAGGTAGAGGGAAGAGGTAAATATGGTAGGGGTTAGTGATCGAGAAAGAGAGGTAGGGGAGGTGAGGGTGAGCCAGGAGGGAGTGGTGGAGTACCGGGGTAGGGTGAAGTAAGACTAAAAGGAGAATCAGGAGGTGGCGAATCAAGTGGGGGTGGTGGAGTGCCAGGGTAGGGCTAAGTAGGGGGTGTGTGGAGATGGAAGAAGTGGGGAAGGTGAATGTTCTGAAGAGATATAATGTTTGAGAAAGAGAAGGGAGGGGTATAGGGATGAATCAAAGGGTGGTGGTGGAGTGCCAAGATATGGAGGAGTAGGAGTAGGAGGAGGAGTAAAAGGTGGAAAAGGTAAGTCAGAAGGCAGTGAGGGAGTGTCAGGGTAGGGAAAAGTAGGAGTAGGTGGAGAAAATAGAGGAGAAGGAGAGAGAGATGAGGGTAAGAAATCGAAAATTTCTTTCTTGGGTGATAAAGGATGTAGCTTTGGTAGAGGTGGTACATCATCTTCTTGATTGGAAGAAGGTGAAGTGGGAAGAAGTTTTCGACGTTTATATAAGAGCGATGGAGGAGTGATAGCAGGTTCGAATAATGGTGGAAGAAGTACTATGAGCTGGAGAGAAAGAGAAGACTCAAGAGAGTCAGATGGAGGTGAAGCATCAATTTGTGTTGATGATAGTGGATGATCAATTTGTGTAGGTAAAGGTGGAGGAACAATTTGGGGGGATGAGGGTGGAGGATCAATGTGTGTTAGTGAGGGTGGAGGAATAATTTGCAGGGAGGAAGGTGGATGATCAATGTGTGTATGTGAGGGTGGAGGAACAATTTGGAGGGAGGAAGGTGGAGGATCAATGTGTGTTGGTAAGGGTGGAGGATCAATGTGTGGTGGTGAAGGTGGAGGAACACTCTTGCTTTCTAACTGAGGGATGGCTTCAGCAACTTCATCAAGATCAGAAATAGAGGCATTATCAGAGGAGGAGGACTTTTAATCCATAGCTTCCCTTTTGGACTTGGATGGAGCCGCACTTGGAGAAACTCGTTGGGCATTCAAGGCTCGATTATACTTAATGCGAAAAGCTTTAGGATCTTGTCGAAATTCTACTAGGTCATAGTTTTGAACCCACTCAATCCCAACAGGTGTGTATTTCATTTTGCGTAGAAAGGTGTCATCGTAAGTTCTTGTGATCACCCTGACTTTGATATCCTTCAAAACTTACAAGTTGACCCTTGAAGATTCGAGTTAGTAGCATGTCATAAGGAAGACTAGATGAATTGGGATTCTGAGTAGCTTTTTCCATGAACTTAATAATATAGTAAAATACATTTACATTCTACATTGTCATTAAAATGTATACCTAGAATATATCTCATCGAGTAACTACATCTAGTGACCTGATTCTGGGAAACATAGTCGTTCTTATATATATGTGATGCCACTTTGTACTGAAACACAAGTGCCGGGGCATTTGTTTTCCTTCTAGAGACGAGGTCCTTTCACTCTACTACTAGATCATAAGCATCAGCGTATGAGGAAGGCAACTCAGTGGGACAAGAATATCTTCCAAAGAAATAATGAGGATATTTGGAGAATAAAACCCTAAATATTTTTTCCACTATTGCAATTCCTACCAAAATTAGTTTGCCATTGACCAGCAAAGTTAAGAATTTTCCTTCTTTACTTACTACCAAATTGCAATAGAATTCCCTAACTAAATTGTCATACACCGATTCATGGACACTCACCAAATGAGTCCAACCCATTGAGGCAAACTCAAGTTCCAAGTAACAATTGAGTTGGGATAGCCTGGTGAAGTTTACAGATCTTTTGAAAGCAACTAGTTAATGCTGGAAGTCAGCAATATAATAGTTAAGGTGCTCCTTTGACCAAAACTTAGGAAGTAAATGAGATAGATCTAGGGAAGGTTCTTTGTCTAGTGAAGTCACTTCTTCATATAGTTTCTTTTTTCCTTTGCCTTCTAGTGTTTTGGTCTTTTTAATCGAAGGAGGTTCTCGGATGCAAAACAACTTTTTGTTTTGATTTTCTTAGAAGTGCTTCGATGGCTTTTGTATCTTCCCAGTCTGGGTCATCGTTGATGGCTTTGCATTTCTTAAATGGTTTGGTTGGAATGGAGACTTTCTTCATTTGTTTCAATCACACTTTTTTTCGAAGTTTTTCTAATGCTTGTTCCTCCTTTCAAGCTTCTTCTTCAATGTCAATAATTTCTTCAATAAGGATGAACTTTTTCTGCCTTTGGGAACAATGGAGATGAAATGTGAATTGATTGAAATGACTCTCCATATACTAGATTAGGGTTAAGGCACAGACAACCGTTCAAGGAGGTATGATATGACTTTTCAATTGTGCCAGAATTTAGATTTGTTTTAGAAGGACAAATACTATAATAGTTAGATTTTTGTGCACAAGACCATTGTCACACCGGAAAATGCGACCGCGTGGTGCCAAACCGAAATCAAAATTAAAAGTAAAAGTAGGGTTCAGGAGTCACCACCAAAATTTTAATTTTTGAAAAGATAAAACTTTGGAAAAGTCTTTTTGTGAGAAAAATAGTCTGTGAATCAGAAAATGGATTCGGGAGTCGATTGTGAGTGGGGAAGGTGTTAGGCACCCCACTACACCCGTTACTAAGAACGGTTACCTTAAGTCAGTTGTGCAAAATTAAAAATGGCCTTAATTCTATTTTAATTCTCTATAATAAATCATATGCAAAATAAGAAATAAAAAGATTAAAAGAAATAAATTTAAAAGTAAAAAGAAAGAAAATTAATAGTAAAATAAAACAGAAAGAAATTCAAGAAGTAAAATAAGTAGGAAATGAATAAAATTAAAAGTAAGATAAGATGAAAAGAAATTAAAAGAAAAATGTTTATTTACAAAGGCGGACTTGACCTAAGATGAGAGCTTAGGGATTACGTACCCTACAATAGGGATCAAAATCCACGTAATTCGAATAGAGATTGTATTTATTTGTTCGTTTTTTTTTTGGGTTTTCTATTTGTTTTTGTTTTTGTTTTTATTTTTTCATGATGAGAAGAGAAAGAATATGGAAATCATTTAGGTTTTCACAATTAAAACGATTTCAAAATTGGCTCGTATGTTTTAATTTTTGAAAGCTGAATTAATCCTACTTTTTTACTCTTTCTCCCATTTTTGATCTTTTTTAATATATTTTATTTATATATTTTTTTATTTTTAGTTTTTTGGCTTTTTAATTCATTAATTTTTGTTTTAGATTTTTATTATTATTTTATTTAAGTTAATGATAGATTTTTTGTCTCTTTTGTTTTTGATTTTTTATTTTAGTTCTTAAAGTGACCTTTCCACTTAAGTGCAAAATTTTCAAATCATTTTCTTTTGTTTTTTTTGTTTTTATTTTTTTAATTAATGCTTTTGTATTTTTTTTGTTTTCTTTTTATTTTATTTTGTTTTATCATTATATTTTTATTGAAAGGAGAAAAGAAGTGAAAATCATTTAGATTCTTGCAATCAAACTGATTTTTATGTGTTTTAATTTGCAAAATCATGAATCACTCCCGATTCTTAACCCTTTCTTCCATATTTTAATTTTTATTATTTTTATTATTATATATAATTTTTTATTTCTTTTTTTGTCCCTTTTTTTTTAATATTTTCTTTTGGTTTTGGCAAACTTTTTAGAAAAAAGAAAAGTTGAATTTTAATTTTGAAAACTTTTTGTTCTTTATAGAAAAAGACTCTTTCTTTTTGTTCCTTTTTTGTTCTAAGAGATTTAAACTTAATACGTAAATAAGTTGATTTTTTATTTTTAATTGTCATTTCTCTTTTTTTTGCAAATAAAAAATTATTTAAATTTCCTTTTTTTCTCTCTTTTTTGTCAAATGCCTAAATTTGATTTTTTTTTAAATTCTTTTGAAAAAAAGAAAATTATATGTGGGCCATTGAAACCCAAGACTTATTAAAACAAATTTAATGCCTAATAGATACTAAGGAAGCTTATTGTTTCACATGATCCTTGTAACACCATAATATATTAACTCCAACAAGCCTCTGCTTAGGCTCGATTTCATATGATTTTCAAAGAAAATGACAATAGCCATGGCATTTTCATGTTATAAATTGGGGTTCCAACGCTCATATTTTGCCCCGTGAGTTCCACGAACCCATCATGCACATTATCTACTCAAACTCCATTTATACAACTTATACATAGTATAAAACAATTCATGAATCACGGATATGAAGCCAAAAACTAAAAAAGTGCAATTTCTCAAATGGGCCCAAAAGTCAGATTTTTTGCTCTAATTTTAGAAAATCATAACTAATTCTAGAAAAATGAGAATCAAGCAAACCATAGCTTTCTGGAAAGCTCTAGGTTAACTTTACACTAAAAATAATTTCTAACACAATCTCAGCGGTTGGACCATGTTTGACATCGAAAAAGAGATAGAGGTCCGACTGTCCTTGGTACTAGTGCAGCTTGCTATCATGAACTTCACAAATTCATAACTAATTCCATAAAAATCTAATCTGGGAAAACTATACTAATTTAGAAAGCTATAGATGTTAAATAGGGGAAAAAAAATAAGTCCAGATCAGTTCAATAGCCCTTAGACCTCGAAAATGGATGGAACAGTAACGAAGGTCGGATGGCTTCCCTGATACTGACACAGAACTTCAGAAAGTTAGTTCTCCCTCTACAGACCTCCGATTGAGGTGCTTCTAGTTGGTATAGGTCGCTGTGGATGTCTAGTTCATGTCTATAAAATTTCATGACAAGTAGACACCATTTGATCCATGAATGATACAGATTCATTTTCGGACCTAGTTGCACAGTACAATAACCAAAATCAGAAAATTCTCCAACTTTGACAATTCACCAAATATTCTCTAGACCTCCAAATATTATCCACTTTATCCTCCCAAGAAGCTCTCAACAAGCTCTAGAAGCATGCCAAATTTCATATCAAGAAGAGCTCATTTAGTCATATCTTGACAGAGCTTACAAATTTGGCAGTTTTGACATCATAAAGGGTTCAAAATGGGGGTAAATGGTCCCCTACATGCTCTAGCACCCTTTGGGCAAGTTTTAAAGCATAAACATGGTATATATGAATTGCCCAAGTGGTCTAAATCATCACACATCTCAAACTCACTATGCTACACGCCAAAATATACTATTGCATACAAGCCACAAAGGAGCAAAATCTCTTTTTTTTATTGCCTTAGCTTTATACATGGTTCATACATCATTCATACATAGTTCTACACTTGCTCAAGCATTTACATCTAAAAAATAATAGGTACATATTCATTTTGGCACCTCGTTACATCAAAAGAACCAAAATAGCTATACAACTCCCTAATCATGCTCAATTAGGCTCCTTGGTATGCACTTTAATCTCTTTGAGCTCCACCTAACATGTTAAGATGGGAGAAGGAAGGGGGTGAGATTCATGGAATCTCAATAGCTTATGCACTCATTCAAGGAAGCAATCAAGGCATATAAACAAGTCAAAGCATGCAAATAGGTATCTAACCATTCACAATCATACAATATATGATTTACATGTCATGAATATCATATCAATGCCAAGAATAAGCTTTATGGACTTTTGGTCTAGCCTCATCCGATTTTAGGGACTTTTGGATGGTCTCGCCCTTGGTTTAGGGACTTTTGACTTGGCATCACTTAGTTATGAGACTTTGGGCCTTGTCTCACCCATCTTCAGGGACTTTCGGCTCTACCTTACCCATCACAAGGGACTTTTGGCACTACTTCACCCAAGCAATTTTCACAATCCAATATATAAACATATTGGTACCAATGCATCAAGGTAATAATATATGGCATGTCTCACACAACAAGGATATACACAAGCATACAATGACTATATACATCCAAGAATGCAATAAGAAAGAGTGGAGAGCTACCTTAGAAGCCAACACAAGCCTTCCCTTTTAATTTCTCTTCTCCCTTCTTAGTCTCATAATCACAACTAGATGGAGCTACTTCTTTTGAGCCTAGACACAACAAAGAGTATGGAATTATTCTCTTAGAACTCAAATAAACTCTCATAAGGCTAGGAGATTAAAGCTCTAGTTTTTTTTTCTTCTTAAATTTTACTAGCCCTTCTCCTAGTTCTTTTATATTTTCTCAACTTCTCACACTCTAATTCAAGGATTTCTTGCTTCCTTCCTCTCTCAAGCTCTCAAGTTGGTAGAACCAACATATTCAAGGAAAGCAAGGGGAGAAGATGCAATAAAATGGAAAGAAGTTATATTAAATAAAGCTCTTTCGAAGAGGCTCTTCCTTTGCATAAATCTTCTCCTCAAATCCTTACACTTCCCTCTCTGACTTAGGCCCAAAACAAAGCTAACTCAACAACTAAAACCATAGAAAGAGAGGGCAAAGAGAGAAGAACAAAACTCTAAGAAGAAAAGCTATGAAAATCTCAAGCTTGCTTACTTTTTTTTTGTTCTTCCTTCCTTCTCTAGGTCTCTCTCTCTCTCTCCTTAGCCTTTTTCTTTGTCTTGGTTGAAGCCTAAGTCAGTTTAAAGAAAAAGAAGGGATTTGGATGCTTTAAGAAGTCAAATTCTCTTTTTTTCACGCTTTTCCAAACTAACCCTCGCTATAGCGAAGAATAACCCTCGCTACGGTGAGCACGTATCAGTCCCAGACCCCTGTTTTTGCTACAGTGCGTGCTATTGCGAGGAACTCCCTAGTTTTTGTATGGGATGCCTGTACTCGCTATAGCTAGAAGCATTCTCGCTATGGCTCACAGGTACATTTGCTATAGTTAAACCATTTCTCGCTATAGCGAACCGGTACATTCATTATAGCTAGGCCATTTCTCGCTATAGCTAGCAGACTTAGAGAAATTTTTGAACTTCGAAAATTTTCAGCTTCTCTTTTTTTTTTTTTCTGGTTATTACAATCCTTAGGTTCTTATATGCCGAGGAGATAAAAATCTCACACGAAAATTCTAACAAAATAAAATAAAATGAAATAAAGCACAAAATAGGTACTAATATACAATAATTTATGATAGTGTGTGTCCTGTGCACAGCCAACAAAATAGCACATGATTTTAAGCAATGATTAAAAAAATAAAAGGAAGCAAAATTTGCAAGAAACCACTTGTTTACATTTTTGTCTTTCTTTATTTCCCACTTCTCTGTGTCTGATCATTGCTGCCTCCTTTAAACGTCTCCTGAGTCTTTGCTCTTCCTCAATTCTTCGCCATCCTCAAATGGGGCTCATGTAAAAGAGACAAAAGGAAGGGAGGGTTAAATTCAAGCCAACCATTTGTTTTCCAAGAATGACCCAAATCAACACATCAATATGCACCCATATGTCAGAGAGAGGTTTTCATAAGCATGTTTGAGATTCATAGTCAATTCAAAACAATGTCCAATGAATGAAATTAAACAAGAATCGCACCCAGATTTAACCTATGCATCCATAACATCAATACAATGTTCTAGGCAGTAAAGACTTCTCATAAAATATGTAACGATACAACATAAAAGGGATTCCTAAGCTAACATTATTCATTCATTCCCATCAATCAATCACGTCCTAATGACATTGGTAAGATAGTTAGATCCAGGTATTCATGTTAATGGTAGGCGAACATGGCAAAAGAGAGTGTATGTAGAAATTAGAGCTCAAACCTCAAATTAGCTACAAATAATAAAACTTTAACCCAATCACATCATATTTGAAGCTGCATACTTTTTCAAGTTCCACACAAGAATCGGGGTGTCACAGTAAGCAAAATTCTAACTCAAACCTTATATTACAGTGGCAACTTGTGGTGAGTGAGAATTAGCTTGATGCAAACTCAACTTATGCCAACAATAGAACAATGCAACAAGGATCATTAGCCCACTCAAAACAAGGATGCCAAACTGAATAAAAGTCCCAATTCTAGTTTCAAGAATAAAATATCATAACAATAACATCAAAACACAAATATAAAACAGGCCAATGAACATAAAATCTAAAACTAATCTGCAAAGTATATCAAGGCTAGATTTATTCGAATCAGATAAACATACAGCAGGCTAAGGATAGCAACATGAGTTATTGCCTTAATCAAGCTTCAGAATCAGATCCATTCTAAATCTCATAACTTAATAGAATTCAAAATTTCAATCCTGAAGCTAGACCATATCCAAGGCAATAGAGGTTTAAATTTCATTTAATAATAAAATGACACAAAAAATAAAATAAAATCAGACCATCCCAATTTAGCATTCAAGATAATGTGAATTTGAAAAATGATGTTGAAATATGAAGAACAGCGACCAATGGACAGGTGTGAATCTCGCAGAGACAAACTTCCAATATACAAAAGAGGGACCAAGTTTAAGGAGTAACAAGGCATATTTATAAAGAATCAAAATATCTAATGAACTAAATGGCCTCAAGATGTAATATCCAGCAACCAGTAAAATTTTAAATAAATTTTAAGCAGAAAGCAACGAAATACCTCTAAATTTGCATAAATTTTTATTCAGACTTTCTTCTTCCTTGTTCTATCGTAGCTCCCTTTCACTCTTGCATCATAAATGCCTCTTCTATTTCTTTGTTCATGGTTTCCCTCTTCTATGGTTTCATTTTCTGATGTTATTGCAGATTCCTCCTCAATCCTGTGCCTCTCTCTCGGTCTTCTTTCAATCCACTATAACCCGAAACTCTTCTTTGTTCTCCAGTCTCGAGCTCCCTCCTGTTCTTCTAATTTCATATGCTCCTCTCCCCTCGTACTTCTTTCACTCTCCTTCTGCCTTTCTCTTGCTCGCGCTCTCCTTCTCTATTCCCGAATCAAAAAAACTCCTTCAGACCCCCCTTTCTTCATTTTTTTCTCCCTCAAATCTCCCATTTCTGCTACTCTCGCATCTCTTCCTCTCCTTTGCTTCCAAACCAAATCCTCTCCCCCCCCCCCCGATCTTTTTTTTTCGTCTCGCGTCTGTCCATTTTTGTGTTCGTCTTTTCTTCGCTGATGGCAGAGACAAAAGTGTGAAAGGGAGGGGCCCTACATTTTGAACCTTTTTTTTTTTTTTACATTTTATTATATTTTTTGTTTTCTTTATTTATCTCTTTTGGGTCTCTAAGTTAATGGACCAGACTTAGAAAGATTAGGCTGCATCTCCTTTCGGGTCTCTGAGTTAATGGACCAGACCTAAAAAGATTGGGCTGCAGGTTTTATTTTGGATTTGGGCCATTTTTCTTTTAATTTAGTAGCTTGAAAGCTTTCTTTTTCTTCTCTCTCTTTCTTTTTTTTATTTCTCTTTTTTAATTTCTTTTCTCTCCCTTTTTCAAAATTTTCCTCTCTCTTTTTCTTATCTTTAATTTTTAATCTCTCTTTTTTATTTTTTATTTTGTTATTGTTTTCATTTTTTACCTATCATTGTTTCACCTATTAATATTGTTGTTATTATTACCTTGCTTTTTTTCTTTTTTTTGGTTTTTATTTCGTTCTTTCTTTTCTATTTTTTTTCAAACTTTTCATATTTTTTTTTGTTATTTGGGCTTTAGGAATTTGAGAGAAAAGAAGGCTAATACTTTTTTAATGAATTTTCTTTGTTATTTCATTTTTTTTCATATTTTTTGCTAATTTGCTTTTATTATTATTTTTTTATTATCTGGACAAAATATGATGTTCATAGTTGTCCTTCTTTACTTGTTTCTTGGTTAAAAAAATTAAAAATGTAATTTTTGATATTTTTGCATAAGAAACAAGTAAAGATAAGAACATGTATTTTGTTTGAGCTAATTTGATTGCCTCTCATCAATTAAACAATAAAGAAAAGGTAAGAGCGACTTAAACAAAATGTAGTATTTACAAGTTGCCCCTTTTTACTTATTCTTTAAGGGAGGAGATCGAAAGTGCAATTTTTGATATCCTTAGCTTAAGAATAAGTAAAGATGAAAACACATATTTTGTTTAGGGAACTAATAGATCAAGGGGAATTAACTTACTTGGAAGTGCAATTCTGCTCTGGTGCAAGACTTCGGGTTACCTATTCTGGTAGGACTTTCGGTGCCTGTTCTAGCAGAACTTTAGGTGCTTGTTCTGGTAAGACTTCGGGTGCCTATTTTGCATAGGACTTTTATTATGCCTGTTCTGTGCAGGACTTTTGGTACCTATTCTGCGTAGGACTTTTGGGGTGCCTATTCTACGTAAGACTTAAGGATGCTTATTTTACGTAGGACTTAAGGATACCTGTTCTGTGCAGGACTTTGGTTGCCTATTTTGCGTAGGACTTTAAGTGCCTGTTCTATGCAGGACTTTGGGTGCCTATTCTGTGTAAGATTTTAAATGCCTGTTCTAGCAGGACTTAAAGGTGCTTGTTCTATGCAGGACTTTTGGTGCCTATTCTATATAAGACTTTTGGGGTGCCTGTTCTGTGCAAGACTTTGGGTGCCTATTCTACGTAGGACTTTGAATGCCTGTTTTGGCAGGACTTAAAGGTGCCTATTCTGGTAAGACTTTGATTGCCTATTCTGGTAGAACTTCTGAGTGCCTGTTTTGGCAGGACTTAAAGGTGCCTATTCTGGTAGGACTTTGATTGCCTATTCTGGTAGGACTTCTGGGTACCTGTTCTGGCAGGACTTAAAGGTGCCTATTCTGGCAAGACTTTGATTGTCTATTCTGGTAGGACTTTGGGTGCCTGTTTTGGCAAAACTTTGGGTGCCTATTTTGATAGGACTTTAGTGTCTGTTCTAGCAAAACTTTGAATGTGCCTATTCTGGTAGGACTTTGAGTGCCTGTTCTGGTAGAACTTTTATTGGTACTTGTTCTGTAGGACTTTGGTGCCTATTCTGGCAGGACTTTTAGTGTACCTATTCTAGTAGAACTTTGAGTACCTATTCTTACAGGACTTTTGTGCTTGTTCTGGTGTAGGACTTTGGGTGCCTATTCTGGTAAGACTTTTAAGTGCCTGTTCTGGTAGGACTTAGGTGCCTGTTCTGGCAGAACTTTGAATGTGTCTATTTTGGTAGGACTTTGAGTGCTTGTTATGGCAGGACTTTTATTGGTGCTTGTTCTAGTAAGACTTTGGTGCCTATTCTGGTAGGACTTTGAGTGCCTGTTATGGCAAGACTTTTGTGCTTGTTCTGGTGCAAGACTTTGGGTGCCTATTTTGGTAGGACTTGTGGGTACCTGTTTCGTGTAGGACTTAAAGGTGAATTGTTATGCAAATTTTTTCTTATAGTTTGGTAACTTTTTTTTTTTTGCCTAAATTTTATGCAAGGTATGCATGATGCATATGGAATGCTTGACCTTCGAGTTTAACAACTCAATTTTGCCTCGATCAGGGTCCATGTATGTAAATGTAGAAAGCATAAAGTATGTGAGGTGCTCAATTTTTTCTTTTTTGTTTTTTATTTGTCCCCAATATGAACTTGGATGCCCACATAAGGTATGCACATGTAGGATGTTACAATTTATGGAATGCACATTTTTGTTTTTTCTATGCCCCAATATAAACTTGAGGTCTACATAGTGTATGCCCAGGTGAAACGCGAGAAGCATATAAGATGCTTTATAAAATACCAAATGTTTGTTTTCACTTGCCTTAGCATGAACTAGGGTGTATGTAATGTATGCAAGTATGGAACACATGAAACATGTGATCCTTTGTGTTATGAAATGCAAATCTTCCTTTTGCTTGCCCCAATGTAAACTAGAGGCTATATGACGTATGCAAGTGTGAGGATACAGAAAACATGTGATGCTTTATTTTATGAGATACAAATTTTTCTTTTATTTGCCCCAGTGTAAACTAAGGGCTATGAGATGTATGCAAGTGTGAGGATATAAAAAACATGTGATGCTTTATTTTATGAGATGTAAATTTTTTTTTGTTTGCCCCAGTGTAAACTAAGGGCTATGAGATGTATGCAAGTATGAGATATGTGGAACATATGATGTCTTATTTCCTAAAATGAAAATTTTTGCATCTACTTCCCTCAATGTGAGTTTAGTTTAATGTAATGTATGCATATATGAGATGCAAGTCGTTCTGTGTTTTGTGTTTTTTTTTTTGAATTTTTTAGCTTGAATTTTTTTTATTTTTAAAATATGCATAATTTATACAAGTGAACTTAACCCCAAATGGAGAAAAAAGATGAAGACATTATCTTTAAACATCCTTAAATGGATTTTGAGTTTTAGACTCCTTTTTTTCTTTAAGATCACCTCAAAAGAAGGAGGAAGAAAGGGAGCATTATTTCTAAATGCTTTTAGATTGATTTTGAACTTTGAACCCCTTTTTTTTTCTTTTTCTTTTTTTTTTTTGTAAACAGAATCATCTCGAAGGAAAAGGGAAAGAGAATGAGCATTATTTTTTTAATGTCCTTAAATTGATTTTGAATTTTAGACTCCTTTTTTATTTTCTGGAAAATGAATTAATGAGAAAAATGTGATCCTTTTTTTTTAATGAATTGATGAGAATAAATGTGATCTTATTTTTTTTTTCATTTTTTTATTTGACTTGAAAAGGAAAAATATGCTTTGTTCATGTACAAATTCAATTCAAGCATATGATGCATAAGAAATCTTAAAATTTGTAAAACGTAAGATTTTTAGCCCTTTGCTTTTGGAAAAATTTTACACATTAGCTCTTCACTTGCCACAATGAGAAAGGTTGAACTTTTGATTATCCTACCAAATTTGCCTTTTGTTATTTGGATGAGGAAATTTATTGATGGCTTTTGGCTAGCCAAAAATGCCTCTGAGGGAGTATCCCAAGCTAAGAAGACCCAAGGCTCTTACTTTGACTTATGTCTAAATGATTTTTCTCTAAGTAATTTGTTTGCCATCAACCTTGAACTATTAACTTGCTAAGGCAATCTCCTTTTGTCAACTCTTCATCATTAATGCTTGAAAGGTCAATAAGTTAAATTCACATTTGCCTTATTTAACAATGTTAATACAATCATGCATTAAAGTATACAAACACATAAGCTTGGGACAGGGGAAAAAAAAAAAGAAAATCCTCAACATTAGAGGGATGAAGAAGGTGATCATGTAACATGGTTTGGGAGTGGAAAAGTGAAATAGACAATGGCTAGACACAATGTACAGAACACGAATATGCCTCAGTCCTACACTTGAAGCATTTTTCTCTGAACATTAGAGAAGTGAAATGCTAAGAAGATGGGTATGGTAGGTTAGAGAGAAGTTTCACTTTTAGATTTGAATTCCTTTTGAAAGAAGTAATTGATGTAATTTAGAGTATTTGCTCTGAATCAAATTTGTGCTCCAATTTTAATTATTTTAATTTGATTTTTTTTTAATCATTTCCTTTAAGAAAATATGCCCCATTATTTTTCAAACAAGCTAAACCTTAACAAGGACTTTCGATGTTTGTAATGTGGCCTTGGTAAATAGGTTTACGAAATAAGAGATATTAGGCTCAAGAATTAAAATACTCTCATCAGGTCTTCCATTAGTCTCCTTCTCCCGTTGCTTTACCAAAATTCTATGCTTGGAATTCACTTAGCAAGAGAGGATGTCTCAGAACTATAATGGGGTCTAATGGGTAAGAAAGTAACTTAAGAAAGAAAGGTGAAAAGGCCTAAATATTCATGTGAACTTGCAATGAGAAATTTGCCATGGTAATTATACAATCTTAGCAATATCTATTAGACTTGAGCTTTCCCTTTAAAGGATCCTCTTTTTTTCAATTCTCTTTCTGCCTAATCCCCTTTAAAGGATTTTTCTCTTTTGACTTTTTGTACAATGTAAAACCTTCCCTTGAGGTGAAATTCCCTTTTCGAAGCTATTGTTTTTTCAAAATTTATTCTGTAGGAGCTTTCTTTTTGAAAATTTCCTTCCTCCTATGATTTTTCTTCTCTTCCTCTAATTTGTTTCCTTTTTTTTTCATTTAATTTTTTTTCTTAGAAGGAATCCACTATGGTGCCAAAATTGCTTTTTTTTTTTTATGTAGAAATCTCATTGCTTCTTAGGTTCGACTCATGTTCGGTATTTGAAGAATTTTTTTTTTAGGCCTAAAGTGGTTAGCAACAGTTAAGTGTTTGGATAATTGAAAGAACCTGACCTTCTCTTGATATTTGAATTACTAGCATAAAAATTTGTTAAAGACTTCCCATTCCAAAGGTTGCATAATTAGGGTGAAGGAAATGAACATCACTCCTGGCTCAAATGAGGTGACTAGAGGTTACTTCTTTGTATTTGGGAAGACAAAGAATGCCTTGTATCCTAAACATAGTTTGCTTGTGGGACATGTATTGGTATCTTTGATTTGGTTTTTTTTGTAATTGAATTTGGGGCATATAATTAGCTTCAAGTTTGACCTTTTTCTCCATCAATTGAATCTTTTTATAAGGGGTTCCAAGTATTATTATTTTTTATGGGTTTTCAGTTATTTAGGAATAACACGCAAGGAAAGAAGTTGTGTCAACATAATTGATGAAATGGAAGGACACACAAAAGGTGAGATGGAAGTACATGACTATTGCATTGACAAAATTAAAGAAAATAAGGTCCACCCAAAAATTGACCTCCATTGGCTTTGGATTTCAGCTAAATAGAAAGGTATCGACCCAACCAGCGTTAACTAATCATGATATGACAACTAATTTCTTTGAGAGGTCAATCACTAAGAAATCCCCATGAAATCTTTTTTTTTAATATCATTCTACTCCTTGTTTATAGAGAGGTTACAACTTTTTGGAGTGCCCCATTACCTCAGGATCAAGTTCACAATTCTTTGGGCAATGCCATTTTAGGTGTGGAGGTTAAAGGCTAGTGAAGAAAGCATATGGTTTTTGTTAAAGCTACTCATATGAAAGTTAGGCAAATAGCTAGTATCATAATTGAAGCAAATGATGAGCGTTTTGATTGAGATGGCTTGGGGTGTGTTAACATAGTCAAGTTTGATAGATGTTGATGAGTTTTGAGATGGATGGCTCGAATTTCTTTGAAGTGGAGAAGATGGAGATGGGCAATAGTCATAAACTGAAGGATATGATGGTATGAAAGGTTAGGGGGCAATAACCAAGTTTATCCAGACCTCTAATAGGTTTCTTTCACCTAATCAAGTGACACACCTTTTCGTTTTGCTCCTATACCTTAGTTTCTCACCTTAGCTATTCATGAGTGTAGCTTTCTATTTGAATATTTTAGATGAAGCTAATCTTTCTATTACAAAGGGCCAAGAATCATGTATTTTATAAATTTCTAGATTTTCAACATGAAATGCCTTATGACAATGCACGAATGCAATTTTATTACTTGTTTGATTTATAAGCTGATGGGTGTATTTAGTATGAAAGTTTTTCAGGGTAAGGGATCTTTATTTCCTTCAAGGGATTCATTGTCCCCCCCAAGATAGGTTGGAAATAACAATTGACTTAAGACAAAACCTAGAACTTTTCCACTCAATATTATCCTTATGATAATCTCCATTTTATTGACCTTTATTTTCCTCAGATGCTTTATTACTTACAAGGATAAATAAAGTTGACAAATCATCCTAAGGGAATAAGCTAAATTCCACATGGATGACGTCTAGGGGAAAGTCTAGCCAATTTAGATTATCTTTGACAAAAATTAAAGTCATTTTCATATCCTCCTTTTTTTATAGGACCTTATTATTTCACCATAAAGGGTAAAGTTAACAAAATTGACTTGCAAGGAATTTCAATTCTTTTACAAGCAACTCAAATTGAGTTTTTAACTAGCTTGACTCATGTAGTTAATTTCATCCTTATTTATTTTGAAAATTGACGCATAATATTGTACCAATTTACTATCCCTGTGTAAGTTACCCAAATTAACTTTTTTGATTAATTAGTGGATTATCATTATTGATTAATAATCTCCCACATTCCCTTAGGAACCTATTGACCCCTAAGAAGTTATGGCTTATCACTCAACTTGAGAATGGGAAATTTCTACACAATTGATGCTTAGAACTTTGGCTTTGATGATATTTAGTACAAACAAGCTAATTTAATGATCCACTGATGTATGATGGATTTAATGTGGCATACTCACTCATATAGCATTGAGAATTATGTCTTGGTATCAGAAAATAAGAAAAATTTTGTATTTTTTTCTCGAGAAACTTATTACTTCATTGGAGAAAAAGTAGTTAATAATCAAACCGAAAGAAATATGCCTATCTACACGATTGATGCCTTAAAATAATTCTAATCCCTAACCAAGACATGACACTCACTTGATGATGTGACATACTTATTATAATTTCTAAGAATTTTAAAAATTCTTTCCTTTTCTATAAAGGAAATTTTTTTATTTTATAGGGTAGAAGTTTTAAAGAATGAAATTGGATTGTATACTATTTATTATTTTATTTTATTTCTCTTTCTCTCTATTTTTTTTTTTTGCATGTATATGAAGAAATGAATGCATGTTTAAGGTTTTTCTTCCGTGAGATTATGACAAATGTGATTATAACCTTTTCAAGGTTGGAAACCCACTAGGTAATGGTTAGTTGCACTAATATATACTTTCATCATAGTTAACATATGTCCTGCTGTACAATGGCATCTCGTTAACTACTCAGTGAATAGTGACAATATGTCACCCCTCCTATGACTTTTATTGAATGCACGAGTGTAATGAGAAGAAAAAGATCAAAATGCTTCCCTTTGTCCTAATATGGGTGGATCCTAAGTTGTGATCAATGGTTTGTAAAAGTCTGACTCTAACTGTTCAGGAGGTGTCTAGAGCTTGACTATTAGTGCACTTTTTTAGGGTAGATCTATGACCTCTAAAACATTAGTTCTAAAATTGCCCTCGCCATGAGGTAAGGATCTCGCCATATAAACTGGACTTTGAGAGAAAAAATATCCTACACAAGTCAAATCTATATAACAAGGTGCAATTTAGGTGAAGTCTTCATGATAGCCTCAGGAAGTACAAGGCTTTACAGGGAAATCAATATAAACCTCTACTAACCTAAGGTGTATTAAGACCCGGGTATAGAGCCTAAAATATGTGTGGGATATTTGTGTCTCCATGATGTGTGTGAGAAGAGCATTTACTTTTTCATCTTATAGACTACCCAACCTCATCAGCTAAGCAGATTGGCAGAATAAAAGGTAGGAATATATATATATATACAAATATAAACAAGAAGAAGTAAAATATACAAATATGGTCATCTATCCTAAGGCTTTATTCCTCATGTTATGTATCCTAACACATATTATATACACAATCAAGAAAATAAAACATAAGAAGCAAGCATGTGAATGGCATATTATCTAACATAATCATGTAAGACAAACACCAAACAAAAGGAGAACCAAAATGAAGGAAGGCCATAATATTTTGCACCACTAACTTAACTCGGGCTTGACTTTCTAATTATCCCCAATGGAGTTGCCAAACTGTCACACTCGAAAATGCGACCGCGTGGCATCAAACCAAAATCAAAATTAAAAGTAAAAGTAGGGTAAAAGAGTCGCCATTAAAATTTTAATTTTTGAAAAGGCAAAACTTTAGAAAAGCCTTTTTGTGAGAAAAATGGTCTGCGAATCAGAAAATGGATTCAGGAGTCGATTGTGAGTGGGGAAGGTGTTAGGCACCCCACTATGTCCGTTACTAAGAATGGTTACTCTAAGTCAGTTGTGCAAAATTAAAAATGATCTTAATTCGATTTTAATTCTCTATAACAAATCATATGCAAAATAAGAAATAAAGAGATAAAAAGAAAAAAATTTAAAAGTAAAAAAGAAAGAAAATTAATAGTAAAATAAAACAAAAAGAAATTCAAGAAGTAAAATAAGTAGGAAAGGAATAAAATTAAAAGTAAAATAAGATGAAAAGAAATTAAAAGAAAAGTACTTATTTACAAAGGCAGATTTGATTTAAGATGAGAGCTTAGGGACTACGTACCCTACAATAGGGATCAAAGTCCACATAATTCGAATAGAGATTATATTTGTTTGTTCATTTTTTTTTAAAGATTTTTTTTTTGGGTTTTCTATTTGTTTTTTTTTTTAATTTTTTCATGATGAGAAGAGAAAGAATGTGGAAATCATTTAGGCTTTTACAATTAAAACGATTTCAAAATTGGCTCGTATGTTTTAATTTATGAAAGCTGAATTAATCCTACTTTTTTACTCTTTCTCCCATTTTTGATCTTTTTTAATATATTTTAATTATATATTTTTTTATTTTTAGTTTTTTGGCTTTTTAATTAATTAATTAATTAATTTTTGTTTTAGATTTTTATTATTATTTTATTTACGTTAATGAAGGATTTTTTGTCTCTTTTCTTTTCAATTTTTTATTTTAGTTCTTAAGGTGACCTTTCCACTTAAGTGCAAAATTTTCAAATCATTTTCTTTTGTTTATTTTATTTTATTTTTTAATTAATTTTTTTGTATTTTTTTATTATTATATTTTTGTTGAAAAGGGAAAAAAAGTGAAAATCATTTAGATTCTTGCAATCAAAATGATTTTTATGTGTTTTAATTTGCAGAATCATGAATCACTCCCGATTCTTAACCCTTTCTTCCATATTTTAATTATTATTATTATTATTTTTATTATATATACTTTTTTATTTCTTTTTTTTTGTCCCTTATTTTTTAATATTTTCTTTTGGTTTTGGCAAACTTTTCAAAAAAAAGAAAAGCTGAATTTTAATTTTGAAAACTTTTTATCCTTTATAGAAAAAGACTCCTTCTTTTTGTTCCTTTTTGGTTCTAAGAGATTTAAACTTAATATGTAAATAGGTTGATTTTTTATTTTTAATTATCATTTCTCTTTTTTTTTTCAAATAAAAAATTATTTAAATTTCCTTTTTTCTCTCTTTTTTGTCAAATGCCTAAATTTGATTTTTTTTAAATTCTTTTGAAAAAAAGAAAATTATGTGTGGGTCATTGAATCCCAAAACTTATTAAAACAAATTTAATACCTAACAGATACCAAGAAAGCTTATTGCCTCACATGATCCTTAGGTTCCTATGTGCTTAAGGAGACAAAAATCTCACACGACAATTCTAAGAAAATAAAATAAAATAAAATAAAATAAAGCCCAAAATAGGTACTTGTATACAATAATTTGTGATAGTGTATGTCCTGTGCACAGCCAACAAAACAACACATGATTTTAAGCAATGATTACAAAAATAAAAGGAAGAGAAATTGGCAAGAAACCACTTGTTTGCATCTTTGTCTTTCTTCATTTCCCACTCCTCTGCATCTGATCATTGCTGCCTCCTTTAAGCATATCCTGAGTCTTTGCTCTTCCTCAATTCTTCGCCATCCTCAAACAGGGCTCATGTAAAAGAGACAAAAGGAAAGGAGGGTTAAATTCAAGCCAACCATTTGTGTTTCCAAGAATGACCCAAATCAACGCATCAATATGTACCCACATGTAACAGAGAGGTTTTCATAAGCATGTTTAAGATTCATAGACAATTAAAAACAATGTCTAATGAATGAAATTAAACAGGAATCACACCCAGATTTAACCTATATATCCATAACATCAATACAATGTTCCAGGCAGTAAAGACTTCTCATAAAATACGTAATGATACAACACAAAAGGGATTCCTAAGCTAACATTATTCATTCATTCCTATCAAGTAATCACATCCTAATGACATTGGTAAGATAGTTAGATCCAGGTATTCATGTTCATGGTGGGCGAACATGGCAAAAGAGAGTGTATGTAGAAATTAGAGCTCAAACCTCAAATTAGCTACAAATAATAAAACTTTAACCTAGTCACATCATATCTGAAGCTACATACTTTTTCAAGTTCCACACAAGAATCGAGGTGTCACAATAAGCAAATTTCCAACTTAAACCTTATATTATAGTGGCAGCTTGTGGTGAGTGAGAATTAACTTGATCCAAACTCAACTTATGCCAATAGTATAACAATGAAACAAGGATCATCAGCCTACTCAAAACAAGGATGCCAAATTGAACAAAAGTCCCAATTCCAGTTTCGGGAATAGAATATCATAACAATAACATCAAAACACAAATATAAAATAGGCCAATGAATATAAAATCTAAAACCAGTCTGCAAAGTATATCAGGGCTAGATTTATTCGAATCAGACAAATATACAACAGGCTAAGGATAGCAACATGAGTCTTCGCCTTAATCAAGCTTTAGAATCAGATCTGTTCTAAATCCCATGATTTAACAGAATTCAAAATTTCAATCCTGAAGCCAGACCATATCCAAGGCAATATAGGTTCAGATTTCATTAAATAATAAAATGACATAAAAAATAAAATAAAATCAGACCATCCTAATTTAGCATTCAAGATAATGTGAATCTGAAAAACGATGTTGAAATATGAAGAACAATGACCAGTGGACAGGTGCAAATCTCACAGAGACAAACTTCCAATATATAAAAGAGGGATCATGTCTAAGGAGTAACAAGGCATATTTATAAAGAATCGAAATATCTAATGAACTGAACGGCCTCAAGATGCAATATCCAGCAACCAATAAAATTTTAAATAAATTTTAAGCAAAAAGCAATGAAATACCTCTAAATTTGCATAAGTTTTTATTCAGACTTGCTTCTTCCTTATTCTATCGCGGCTCCCTTTCACTTTCCTGCATCAGAAATGCCTTTTCTATTTCTCTGTTCATGGCTTCCCTCTTCCATGGTTTCATTTTCTGATGTTATTGAAGATTCTTCCTCAATCCTATGCCTCTCTCTTGGTCTTCTTTCAATCCGCTCCAACCCGAAACTCTTTTCTGTTCTCCAGTCTCGAGCTCCCTCCTATTCTTCTAATTTCATACACTCCTCTCCCCCTGTGCTTCTTTCACTCTCCTTCTCCCTTTCTCTCACTTGCGCTCCCTTTCTTTATTCCCAAATCAATAAATCTCCTCCAAACCCCCTTTTTTTCTTTTTTTTTTCTCCCTCAAATCTCCCATTTCTGCTATTCTCGCATCTCTTCCTCTCCTTCGCTTCCAAACCAAATCCTCTCTCCCCCCTGATTTTTTTTTTGTCTCTTGTCTCTCCGTTTTTGTGTCTATCTTTTCTTTGCTGGTGGCAGAGACAAAAACGTGAAAGGGAGGGGCTGGGTTAAAATGCAGGGTTCTTGTGTTTTGAACCTTTTTTTTTTTACATTTTATTATATTTTTTGTTTTCTTTATTTATCTCTTTTGGGTCTCTGAGTTAATGGACTAGACTTAGAAAGATTAGGCTGCATCTCCTTTCGGGTCTCTGAGTTAATGGACCAGACCTAAAAAGACTGGGCTACAGGTTTTTTTTTTGGATTTAGGCCATTTTTCTTTTAATTTAGTAGCTTAAAAGCTTTCTTTTTCTTCTCTCTCTTTCTTTTTTTTTATTTCTCTTTTTTAATTTCTTTTCTTTCCCTTTTTCAAAATTTTCCTCTCTCTTTTTCTTATCTTTAATTTTTAATCTTTCTTTTTTGTTTTTTGTTTTGTTTTTGTTTTCATTTTTTTACCTATCATTGTTTCACCTATTAATATTGTTATTATTATTACCTTGCTTTTTTTTTTTTTTTTTTTTTTTTTTGTTTCGTTCTTTCTTTTCTATTTTTTTTCAAACTTTTCATATTTTTTCTTTTTTGTTATTTGGGCTTTAGGAATTTGAGAGAAAAGAAGGCTAATACTTTTTTAATGACTTTTCTTTATTATTTTATTATTTCATATTTTTTGCTAATTTGCTTTTATTTTTATTTTTTTATTGTCTGGACAAAATACGGTGTTCACAACCATCATTAATTATTTGCTCTTTTTTTAGAATACTTTACCACATTTGACCCTTACCTCAGAACATGTGGCAGAAAATTACCGAAAATGTTTTAATGACACAGAATGCAATGTTAACACACGTTTCCACATCGAGATGTATTACAAAACATAATTTGGAAATGCAATTTGTAAAAGCATTTATGAATGCAAGCCAAAATCAATAAAGACAAAAAAAAGCATATAACCTTTAAAGCGTTAGATATTCTTACATCAAGCATCTCAAGGGGGTGGAGGATCAGTGGTGCTCCACTTTAAGCAAACACAACATTATCAACTATTCTAAGTTTATTTCTTAAATATATGAACCTATTTTCAAGTAAGGGTTTTGTGAATATATCTGCGAGTTGATTCTTGGTTTGAGAATACACTACCTCCACATTTCCTTTTTAAACATGATCTTAGATGAAATGATATTTCACTTCTATATGGTTGGTTCGAGAGTGATGAACAGGATTTTTTATAAGGCAAATGGCATTGTTGTTGTCACAAAATATAGGAATACGATCGCAAATGATGGAAAAATCTTCCATTTGATATTCCATCCATAATATCTAAGTGCAGCAACTGCCAACAACCATGTATTCAACCTCAGTGGTGGAGAAAGCCATAGAACTTTGCTTCTTACTATATTATGACACTATTGAATTGCCAAGAAATTGACAACATCCCTTTGTGCTTTTTTTTTTTGTCTAATTTATCTCCAACAAAGTTTGCATATGCATATCTAATTAGATTAAAATTATTAGTTCTGGGATACCATAATCCATAGTTTTGTGTCCCTGCCAAGTATTTAAAAATTCTTTTAACAATAGTAAAATGAGATTCTTTAGGATTAACTTGAAAGCATGCACATTTACAAATACTAAATATAATGTCTAGTCTACTAACTGTTAGATACAGTAAGGAACCAATCATACCTCTATATTTCTTTTGATTAAAAGCCTTACCATTGGTTTAGAATTTTGAAAACCATACTTGTAGATTAATTCTTTAATATATATGGGCTAACTGATGAAATTTCCTCCTTGAGTTTGCTTTATTTGTAATCCAAGAAAGAAATTTAATTCACCTATCATACTCATTTCAAATTTTCCTTTGATTAGATCAGCAAATTCTTTACATAAAGATTTATTAATGCTATCGAATATAAAGTTATCAACATAAATTTGAACAAGCAAAGATTCATTATTTTTTTTTTATAAAGAAAGTGGTGTCAAGTTTCCCTCTTGAGAGTCCACTTTTAAGAAGAAAATTACTCAACCTTTCGTACCAAGCCCTTGGGGCTTGCTTTAAATCATAAAGAGCTTTTGATAGCTTGTACACGTGGTCGGGCAACCTTTCATCCTCGAAACTAGGAGGTTGCTTAACATAAACTTCCTCTGTGATAAAACCATTTAGAAAGGCACTTTTGCTATCCATTTGATATAATATAAAATTCATATAAGATGCATAAGCAAGCAACATTCTAATGGATTCTATTCTAGCTACAACAATATAAGTTTCATCAAAGTTAATATCTTCCTGTTGAGAGAAACCTTGGACCACTAACCTTGTTTTATTTCTAATGATATTACCTTTCTCATCTAACTTGTTATAAAATACCCACTTTGTTGCAATAACTAATGTTCCTTCTGGTACCTTTACCAAATTCCATACGTTGTTTCTCTTAAATTGATGTAGTTCTTCTTCCACGGCCATGATCCAGCTTTCATCTTCTAAGGCTTCATTCATAGTTTTAGGCTCAATCTTAGATAACAAGGCCAGATTGTTTCTGAAGGAGGATCTAGTATGCCTTTCTTCATTTAGATCTCCAATGATGAATTGTAAAGGATAAGAAAAGGAATGTCTCCATTCATGAGAAAGCCTTAGATCTTTTAGTTTATTTTCTAGTTGGCCTTGAGCATGTTTACTTGTAGATTCATCAGAACCCCTTTATTGATGAATTGATCCTTCTACATTTTTCTCTTCATTCAACTTCTGGATTCCTTGACTAGGTGAAGGATCAAAGTCGTTCCAGCTTCTGTTAATGAGTTTGAGAGTGCTTGAGTGATTGTCTCTACATTCATCATGTGTCTTGCTCGATATGTTCTGACAAGTATGCGCCTGACCTTTGTTAGCAATAATTTCATCTTCATCTGTGTTCACTATTTTTCTCATAAAGGGGTTGGCTTCATCAAATACAATGTGCATAGATTCTTCAACTGCCATGGTTCTTTTGTTATAAACTTTACATACTTTACTGGTAGTAGAGTAACCTAAGAAAATTCCTTCATCACTTCTAGCATCAAATTTTCCCAGATTATCTTTTCCATTATTATGAATAAAACATTTACATCCAAATGTACAAAAATAATTGACATTAGATTTTCTTCCTTTCCACAGTTCATAGGGAGTCTTTTAAGAATAGGTCTTATAAGGCATTGATTTAACACACAGCATGCAGTATTTACGACTTTAGCCTAGAAGTATTTAAGAAGATTATTTTCAATGAGTATGGTTCTGGCAATGTCTAAAAGAGTATGGTTTTTCCTTTCAACTGCTCCATTCTGTTGTAGAGTTCTAAGAGCAGAAAAGTTATGGCTAAACCCATGCTCATTAAAAAATTCTTTAAACGTTTTATTTTCGAACTCACCACCATGATCATTTCTAATACTAGAAATTAGATACCCTTGTTCTCTTTGAACCTTTTTGCAAAAGACAACAAAATTCTTAAAGGCTTCATCTCTATGTGAAAGAAATAGAATCCAAGTAAATATAGAATAATCATCAACAATGACAAATGCATAGCTTTTGCCACCAAAGCTATGAGTTTGCGTAAGACCAAAAAGATTCATATATAATAATTGGAATGGCCTAGATGAAGATACAAACTCCTTAGGTTTAAAGGAAGATCTAGCTTGTTTTTCTAATTGACATGCATCACATAAATGATCCTTTTGAAAGTTCAGTTTAGGTAGACCTTTTACAAGATCCAATTTGGACAATTTGGAAATAGTGTGTATGCTCACGTGGCCAAGCTTTCTATGCCATAACCAAGAATCATTACATATGGAAGAAAAACATGTAATATTTTTTGACTTGAGATGTTTAGAACAAATAATATATATGTTTTCAAATCTTTGGCTAGCAAATAAGGCTGTCCTTATAGAATACTATGCAATGTATAGGATCAAAAACTACTTTATAACCTTTATCACATAGTTGACTGATATTAAGTAGATTATACTTTAAACCATCAACCAAGCAAATATTATTCAAATAGCAGTTATTTGTAAGTTCTACCTTACCTGTACCTATTATCTTACCTTTTCCTCCATCATCGAAAGTGACAAAACCTCCATATGATTTTGTGAAGCACAAAAACTAAGACAGATCTCCTGTCATATGTTTGGAGTAGCTGCTATCCAAAAACCACTATTATTTAAGGATTCTTCCTTCCATGCATACCTACAAGTTATTCAACTATTCTTAGGTACCTAAATCTTTTTGGGTCATTTTGGATTGGTACCAGGGACAATGGTTCCTTTTGGAACCTATTTGAACTTTGTACTATCATTTTTGCATTTGTAACATACTTGTTTTAATTTGCTACAGTGAAAGCATACAGTGTGAGAAGAAGCTTTAACAAAGAAATTCTTATACATTTTTACGTTTAAGTTTTCATTGTATCCAATTCCAATTTTATCAAACATGCATTTTTGTTTTCCAAGTAATATATTCATTTTCTTCTCCTTTTACGAAGTTAGCCAAATCTCTAATGACCTTAGTAACTTTCTATTTCAGATATTCATTCTCTAAAGAAATGAATTTTAGATTACACTTTATCTTATGAGCATTCTCTTTTAAAGTGGAATTTATCTTTAACAACTCCTCGTATTTGACAAATAAACTTTTGAAATCAACTAAAAGTCCATTAAACATTTCATCCAGTTTAGTATATGATTAGGAGTTTTCAAGAACTACCTCATTGTCTTCTTGAGCCATAAAGCACATATTTGCCATTTCTTGCTCAAGCTTTTCTTTTTCTTTCTCACCATCATTACTCCAAGCCGTTATTGCTTTCTTCTTACTAAATACCTTTATTACTATTCTTTTGAGATATGGGCATTCGGATCTCATGTGTACATTCTTTCCACATTTATAGCAAGTGATGACAATTTTTTACGACTCCTTCTTCTTTGAGTTTGTTTTGAGTGAATTTCCTTTGGATTCCCACAATTCTTTCTTCTTCTTGGTGTACTTATCTATTCTTTTGGAAAAGAAGGCTATGTCTTGTTCATTCGACTCCTCTTCTTCTTTAGTCATCTTTTCTAGTATTGCTGATTGCAATGCTAGTATTTTTCTTCTGTGTTTCAACTTGTGTCTTTTTAGGTGATTTTTCTCATAGGCTATGAGTATTCCACATAGTTTTTCACATGTAAGCACTTGAAAGTTGTTGCTTTCAACAAAGTCCACTTTGGATTGCCATTTTTCAGGCAAGCTTCTTAGGATGTTCCAATTGAGCTCATAGTATATATATTTACAATCTAGAGCTTTAAGATCTCCAACTAGTTTTGCAAATCAATGCTTTCTCCTTCCTTCATATGGAACAATTTAAACTCATAGACTAGCACATTTAGATTGCTTTCTTTGACTTTAGAGGTTCCTTCATGTGTTATGTTAAGTTTCTCTTACATTTCTATTATTGTTTCTCATTTTGATATTTTATCGTACTCAGATCCATTAATGGAGCATATAATGATATTTTTGGCACGATGATTACACTAAATTATTTTCATATCATCTTCAGTCCATTTAGCTCTGAGTTTATCTACAATAGCACCAATTGTTAAATCCACCTTTTGAGGTTTCTTTAGACCTTCCATGATGACTTCCAACACCAAGTAGTCAGTTGAGCATATAAATATCTTCATTCTTTTCTTCCAGTATAAGAAGTGTTTTCCTGGGAAGTACGGAGGTCTAAGTGTTAAGAATCCTTCTCCAAAGTATGCTTCTTCAAGCAAGTTGGTAGAAGCCATTTTCTACACACAATAAAAATAACATTGGACCTTTTCTCAAAGCTGTTAAGCGCACAAAAAAAGAGACTTAGCTCTGATACCACTTGATAAACACACCTAGAAGGGGTGAATAGATGTGTTGTGCAGAAAATATGATTTTAGTAAATTTTGAAAGTAGAGGACCAAAGGTCCTCTAATTTAATTAGTCAAAAAGTGAAGGGCCTATGTATGGAACAAATACGAAAATAAAAGCAACTTTAGGAAATGATATTAAAATGATGTACTCAAGTAAATTCGTAATAGCAAAAGTGGAAGACTAGAGAAAAAAACCATCATACAAAAGATTTATCCTAGTTTGGTCAACTTTGACCGATGTCCAATCTCCTTTAAAGACCTAAGGGATTTTTTTTTACTAATCAATGAAAACTTATAGAAATATGGATAAAACCACTATACAACCTTCACTACTAGGTGATTTCTTATTAGCGTTTTCAATAGTTTACCTTAACTTCTTTTAAATCTTTTAGCAACACTTTTGTTACTATTACAATAAATTTCAATCTCTTTTCGAATTGCCTCTTACAAGCAGATATATAAAAGAAAAAGAAATGATAAGAAATCTAGTATAGTTTTTTGTTCTCAGCATTTTTTCTCAATATTTTTTTATCATCCACTTTTTTCAACATTCATATCTTTAAATATTTATATGCATCTTATATTTTCTATCTGCTAGAGACATTCCTAATCAATGTTTGACTTTATCAGCTCCTTCTTAGTTTGTCTCTAATGTTCAAAAGATGAGCCTTCTCAGATTTTGCTCATCCATATAATCTTGACTGGTCTTCTCACATTGAATGCTAATCATGGAGCTCAAAACATGATTGATAGTAGAATATTTTTTTACATTAGTCATTATTACCACTTTTCTACCTGTTCTTATTTTATGTAAAGATTAATAATGTTGTTGTCTTTTACAAAATATGTATTTTGTCGTTTAATCCATAGTTATAGCTTCTTAGAGATAAACTAACACATTAGCTCAGAAACATTTTGGAAAAATTTATTGGGCTAAGCCAAAACATGGGCTTTTACATAAGTCTGATAAATGTTTTGTTATCATCAAAGTCATTGGGCCTAATAACCTTGGGCCAACAATCCAGCAACTGCTTTCCATCACTAGTCAGGGTTGGTCCTTAAAATATTTAGCCTAAACTTGATAATGTGCTGCTTGTCTATTAGTGCGTGCATGGTTATTTGATGAGGATAATTTTTAGATTGATTTGTTGCAAAAAGGATTGGGATGATATCATATTTGGAGTTGATAACAAAGTTAACTTCTATGCTATTTCCTTTGTTAAGGATGCTCAAGGTGTTCATGAATTGAAAATTATTTGAGAAGTAAAATATTTATATTTAGAAATAGTTTATATATTTGTTAATTTGTTGCAAATTTAATAGCATGATAAATTTCCTCTTCAATATCACAGGCCGTGATGGTGGCATACATGTTATTGTAAAAATGGAAATCACAGAGTCTATATCAAACTTACATTCAATTATCAAGTTCTGAGGGGGTGCTAATTGAATCCTTACAATTTTGCATTATTTCATTATACTTACGATTTACAATTATGCTAAATGTACTTTGCTTAATGGTTACAGAGAATTCGTGGTAATACTTCCGTACTGATTGTTGATGTCGACCCATCTCTTTTTGCCATCATGTTTTACTCAATGGTTGCAAGAGGTGATATTGGTAAGCTCCATTCTAACTGACTTGAGAAGCACTGGCAATTAATGTAAACCATATTCAATCACAACCAACTAACAACAAAATAGAAAATTACAAAGGAAAAGTGGTGGAAATATTAAAGCAAAATACCAAGAAAAACACTGAAAGATGACTCATTGATGTCGTATTCTTGTTCTCTCCATCAATTACCCCCTCCTAGAGCTCTAAGAGACCTCCCTGACCCCTAGTAGCTGATCAATGTCATGCTACAATAATAGTGAGTGAATTGTAAAAATTTCCTACCACTTTCACTGCAAGTTTCAGATTACACGGCCATAGGTCCTCCATAATATATGCAGAGTTACATGATAAAGCTTTTATCACATTTGAATGTTAAGTCATAGGGATAAGGATGAACTCGTCCCATGTCTCCGTGTAAAGTGAGAAAAAGCCAAACTCCATATGAATATAGGAAAAAGCTGAACTACTCACGTGAAACTTAAGAGTAAACATTAGTTGCTTATACAAATTTTATCACATTTGAATGTTAAGTTATAGGGATAAGGACAAACTCGTCCTATGCCTCTATGTGAAGTAGGAAAAAGCCAATCTACTCAAGGGAAGTTTTAGAGTAAATATTATTTACTTTGTCTTGCCATTTTATATAAAAGATATGCATGATCAAGTTATTTAGTAATATATCAATCCTTATCTATTGTTTGGTGTAAAAAAAATTATTTTCATATATATATATATATATATATATTATATTCAGATATAATTTAAAAATTGTCTCAGTCTTTGATTTTTTAAAAAGCAATTTCATTAAAATAATTTGTTATATATATTAATTTTTAATGTTAGAATTATTTAAAATATTTTTTTCTTTTAAAGAATAATTGGTTATATGTATTATTTTTTTAATTTTAGTTTAACATTAGTTTTATATAAAAGTAGTCATTTATTAACCTAATTTCTTCTTTTCAAAATATCTTGTGTATTAGCAACAAAAATTATAAAGCCATTATTGTCTGTGTATATTTTCAAAATATCTCATCCTACGCCTCTATGTGAAGTGGGAAAAAGTCAAACTTCATGTGAATATGGGAAAAAACCAATTTACTTAAGGGAAGTTTTAGAGTAAATATTATTTACTTTGTCTTGCCATTTTATATAAAAGATATGCATGATCAAGTTATTTAGTAATATATCAATCCTTATCTATTGTTTGGCGAAAAGAAAATTATTTTCATATATATATATATATATATACATATATGTATATATATATATATATATTATATTTAGATATAATTTAAAAATTGTCTTAGTCTTTCATTATTTTAAGAGCAATTTCATTAAAATGATTTATTATATATATTAATTTTTAATGTCAGAATTATTTAAAGTATTTCTTTTTTTTTCTTTTAAAGAATAATTGGTTATATGTATTCTTTTTTTAATTTTAATTTAATGTTAGTTTTATATAAAACTAGTCATTTATTAACCTAATTTCTTCTTTTCAAAATATCTTGTTTATTGGCGACAAAAATTATAAAGCCATTATTGTCTGTGTACATTTATAAGTTTTCTTTTCTATATATATATATATATATATTAAGCCAAATGAAGAGAGAAAAAAATATTTTCTTTTCACTTTTCTCTCTCCTTCCTTTTCTCTCTACTTTTTTTTTTAAATTTTTTTCTCCCTTCACTTTTCTCTTCCCTATCCTAACAAAGCATTAAAGGATTCGTGTAACAACCGGGAAAAGGGAAAAGAAAAGAGAGAAAAAGAAAGGAAGTAGAAAGCTGGAAAAATTCGAAAGTCAGAAATTTTGCTAAGTCTCCTCGCAATAGCGAGAGAGCTTGTTCGCAATAGTAAAGGTGATTCTAGCTATAGCGAGTGCGGGCAGCAGTCCATGTAGAAACCAGGGAGTTGCTCGCTGTAGCGTGCGCCATAGCGAGAGTGGGAGTCTGGAACTAACGCGAGTTCATCATAGCGAAGGTTAAATCTCGCCATAGCGAAGGGAACTGATATGAGTTCGCCGTAGTGAAGGTTACACCTCGCCATAGTGAAGCCAGATAATACGATCTCGCTATAGCGAAGGTTAATTTTCGCCGTAGTGAGGGTCAATCTGGAAAAGAGTAAAAGGTGAGAAATTTACTACATTACATGACCCAACTCATTCTTTCTCTCATTTTTGCCCTAGACTTCGACCCAAGAAGAGAAAAAGGCGTGGAGAGTGAGGGAAACCAAGAGAAGGAGGAAGAGCAAGGGAAAGGTAAGCAAGATCCTCCCATTTCTTCTTAGAATTCTGATCTCCTCTCTTTGCCCTCTCTTCCTACGGTTTTGTTTATGAGTTTAGTGAGGTTTTGGGCATGGGTCAGAAGAGGAAAAATGGAAAACACCCTTGAATCCCTTTGTTTTCTTTGAAAATATGGTTTCCACTACTTTAAGAGCTTGAGAGAGAGGAAGAGTTGATGGCATTCTAGAGAGAGAGAGAACTCTAGGTTCTAGTGTGTTAGAAGGTTTGCTCTAAAGATTACATTCTAAGAGAGTAATTCCTTGTTTATGATTGTGCCTAGGCTCAAGTGAAGCACCTCCATCAAGGTGTGAGTGTGAACCTAAGAAGGGAGAAGAGAAATTGAAAGAGAAGGCTTGTGTTGGCTTTGGCTTATAAGGTAGCTCTCTTTCCACTCTTTCATGTTGCATTCTTGGATGTAATAGTCATTGTATGTTTATGTATATGCTTGATGTGTGAGATATGCTATATGTTACTACCATAATGCATTGTTGACAATATGCTTATGTGATGGAATGTGAGAACTGCTCGGGTGAGGTAGTGCCAAAAGTCCCTTGAGATGGGTGAGACAAGGCCAAAAGTCTCATAACCGAGTAAGGCCAAGTTAAAAGTCCCTATGTAACACCCCAAAAATTAATTAAGGTATTAATCATGGATTTAGATTAATTAGGGATAATTAATATGGGATAAGTGGGCAAGTTTAGTGAATGGTAATCTTGAGAAATAAATCAATAATATGAGTTGAGAATTAATTGGGATAGAAACTATATCTAAGCCCAAAATAATGTAGGAGATCATGAGAAAAGGCTTATAAAGGCCTAATGGTTCTAGATGCAAGCCCAACTCCTTATTATAAGACTTGGGTCGAGAAAGATCACCTAGCAATATCTCAATTTGATTTAGTGAAATAGAGGCCTAATACCCAATTTACATGAGCTCTTATAGTGGGCCCAACTCACATTATGCAGACCTAAGTTGGATTGACTCTTGGAACTTAGCCTAACCCAATCAACTTTCTGTAGCCCAATTCATGAAACAAAGCCCAACAAGTGTAAAAATCTGAACCTACAAGGAATTGGGCCATTGGGTCAGCATACCTTACTTAAACTCAAAATGTTCTGCAGCCCACTTCACCAAATAAAGGCCCAATAAGCACACATCTGAACCTAAGTGGATTTTGGGCTTTAGGGTTGACCCAAACTCATCTAAAACCCTAACCCATCAGCCTCTCCCTCATTTTGCTGAAACTCAAGAAAGGGAAATTCGGAGGTTCAAGGGAGGCTAGGGTTCTACCAACATGGAAGCTCCATTTCTCACTTCTAGAGGATGATTTAGCCAAGGTGAGTTATATATAACTTAACCCCTCTCATCCTCCTCTTCATTTTGGTCTGATTAATTTCTGGGTTTAAGCATTTTCATCTTTTCTCAAATTTGAAATTTGGGGTTGGGTGATTCTTTACAAGATTTTCGGACTTAGGGGTTAGAGGGAGGATTAGGTAAGCTTTTCCTTTCCATTTTGTGTATTAATTTGCTGGAAAATGCCCCTAAGGATGGATTATCCTAATGGGTTCTTCTATTGTGTGAGATTACAAGGAGATAATGGTGGAAAACTGAACTTTCTGGGCTTGATGGTTGAAATGCGAATTTTTGGTGCTTCCATGGTAGATTTTCGGAGGTGAGGCTATTAGTGTTGTTAAGTGAGTATTTCCTTCCCATTTTGATGCATTTTCTGTTAGTTTGAGACCCCTATAGTTGACTTATGATGTGGGTTTTGGTTTCATGTGAAATTACTTAGAAATTGGAGTGAACTATGACAATTTCTAGTGTGGGAAAGTTGGAATCTGAAATTAAATCCCTTGGTAATTAGGTGAGTAACCTCTAGTCCGTCATTAGTAGTTTAACTCTTTGGATATTTGATTATGATTAGAAATGATGATAATTATACTTGTTATAGGCTTGGTGTGCATTTGGATTATTATGGTAGCTAGGGGAAGAGTAATTGGCTTCAATGAGGTAACTGGGCTTATTTTCCTAATTCCATGTATATGCTCATGTTAATCTGCTATTTGTTACACATGCTTGATTTTGAAATGCTAAATGACTGGTTGACTACTTAATTGTGATTGTAATTGGACCTTGTGAGTCCATGGTGGAGCTGTGGTGCGGCTGCCACCCGTGCATGTGCTACGATCGAGCATTGGGTTGTGATCAGACCCCGATGCACTGAGCCCTAGTTGTGCTCATTATGGAGTAGGTGCCGTGGACGGACCTCTCCCAGTGTTGTTGGCCATTAACATGTTGTGTATGATTGCTGGTATAGGACAGTAGTCATTAGTAGTTCAACTAGTTCATTTGTCAATTGAATTGATGATTCTGATATTGATGACATGAGATTGCCTGGGATTGATTGACTTGTACATATATATGGAAATTGCCTTTTGTTAGTTAGATTGTATATCTCACCCCGTTGTGGGTTAACATTTTCAGGGACCGGACCTCTTAGTGGCAAGGAGAAAATTAACGAGAGCTTGTTAAATGATTTGGTAGCACATAGGTTTGAGAGCCTTGTTAAATTGTAATATAACTAGTTTACAAGTTTTGTACCATTGTTGCATTGCATCATGAATTGCCAAGTGTAGGAGTTGTATTTTATTACCATGGAATGTAATCCTATGATATGTTCCTTATCGACTTGACTATTAATGCAAGAAATATCCAATGAAAGTGGGAATGAATGACTGTTGTGGGAGATTAATAATTTGCTGGCATAAAGTTCCATGGATGAGTAGGGAAAACCACATCTAAATGCTAAATGGATAATGATAGATTAGCTGGGGAAATAAGGTAATAAGTACCATTAGAGCCATATAATATGAGGGTAAGTGGTCTTAGGGTGTCCCTAAGAAGAGAACTGGAGTGTAGGGGGCGAAATGTAAGAGAAATAGCTACAGGAAGGAGTCACGCCTCAGCTAGGAAGGCTTCGCCGAGGCCTAAAGAGTGACAGAAGCGAGGGGTGCCGCAGCTTGAGAAATCTCGCCGCGGCGCAGAGCGAAAAAAATGCCCAGTAGGGTGATAGAATGTAACCTCGCCGCAGCGCAACAAGTCCCTCCACGGCACGAGTCGCGAAAATTAATTTAGGAAGATACAATAGCGAAACTCGCCACGGCGCCACATAGGTCGGCGAATTATCCAGTGATTTCAGATAGTAACTTGGCCACGGGGCAAGAGTTCTAGGCCGCGGCAAGAGTTCTAGGCCGCGGCGCAAGGTTGGAAACTTAGTTTTTGAGCTCCAGGACCTAGCTTAGCCGCGGCGGATAAGTACCAGGTCGCGGCGCAGGTCCCCAAACTTCTATATTTAACCTGGAAACCCGAATTTCTTTAATGCAAATGTTAGGAGATGGTGTAGGAGCACTTGTGGGAGGTTTTTGTGTGTTGAAAGTGATGGATGGATGAATCACCAATCTTTAATGATAGTACAAACCTTTTTATACATTTTTCCATTTATGGTTGATAAGTTGATGACCCTAACAACATCAAGGTTCAAATTTCCCTATATTTCCGCAAAGTAATTAATTGTAGCAACCTCAGACCTTGATCATTAATTATTAATCACGTATTTAACCATAATTATCGATATTAGAACTTGGGGTCGTCACACCCTAAACTCGGGTAAGGCCATCCAAAAATCCCTAAACTTGGGTGAGGCTAGACCAAAAGTCCTTGGAGCCCATTTTTGGTATTGTTGTGATCTCCATAGCATGTACAACGTGTGTTGGATGTTTGAGAATGGCTAAATGCTTATTCACATGCCTTGACTTGTTATATGCCTTGATTGCTTACTTGATTGAGTGCATGAGCTACTGAGATTCCCCGAATCTCACCCCTTCCCCTCCCAACTTAACATGCTAGGTGGAGCTCAAGGAGAACCGAGTGCACACCAAGGAGCCTAGATGCATGTGTAGCTAGGTGTTTGTTTATTTTGGTCTTTTGATATACTTTTGATGTAAAGAGATGCCAAAATGAATATGCACCTATTATTTTTGAGATGTAAAGGTTGTAACAAGTGTAAATGTATGAAAAGATGATGTATAAACTATGTTGATAGTCAAAGTAATGCAAATATAGATTTTGCCCCTTTTATTGAATGTATGTGATAGTGCATTTTTGGCCGTAGCATAGTGAGTTTGGAATGCATGTTGATTTGAACCACATGGACTTGTTATATATCCTAGTTTTATGCTTTCAAACTTGTCCATGAGGAGTGAGAATATGTAAGAGGCCATTTAGACCCATTTTGGACCTTTTGGGTGTCAAAACCGATAATTTTGTGAGTTCCATCAAAGTATAACCGGATGAGCTCCTCTTGCCATGAAATTTGGCATGCCTCTAGAGTTTGTAGAGAGCTTCTTAAAAAGCTAAAGTGGGTAATATTTGGAGGTCTAGAGAATATTTGGTGAATTGTTGAAATTGGAAAAGTTTGGTAGTTTGGTCATGTACTGTTCCTATAGGTCAGAAATGAAATCCATGTCATACATAGACCAAACGGTAGCCAAATGTCATTAAATTTTATACACATAAACTAGAAAACCACAGTGACCTATACCAACTATAATCACCTAAATCGGAGGTCTGTAGAGAGAGAATGAATCTTCTGAAGTTCTATATCAGCATCAGGGAGCCCCTCCGACCTCCGTTACTGTTCCATCTGTTTTCGGGGTGTAAGGGTTACTAAACTAATTTGGACTTATTTTTTTGCTCTAGTAGACATCTGTAGCTTTTCAAATTGATATAATGTGCCCAGATTGGATTTTTTTGGATTTAATTATGGATTTTTGAAGTTCATGATAGTAAGCTACGCCAGAAACAGAGATAGCCGGACCTTTGTCTGATTTTCGATGTCAAACAGGGTCTAAACGCTGAGGTTGTGGTTAGGAAATATTTTTAGTGTAAAGATAATACTTAGATCTTTCTAGAGAGCTAAAGTTTACTGGATTCCCATTTTTCTATAATTAGTTATGATTTTCCAAAGTTAGAGCCAAAATATGACTTTTGGGCCCAAGTGAGAAAATGCACTTTTCAAGTTTTTGGCTCCATTCTCGTGGCTTATGGTTTGTTTTATGCTATGTATAAGTTGTATAAATGGAGTGTGAGTAGAGAACATGAATAATGGGTTCACAGGGCCCACGGGGCAGAAGATGAGTGTATGAAACCCCGTTCCATAGCATGAAAATGCCACGGATTAATGTTAGTTCTTTGAAAATCATATGGAACTGAACCCAATGAGAGGCTAGATAGTGGTAGTAGATTAAGGTGTTACAATTCGTGACTGAGTAGCCCAATTTTACTCTACTTGCATCTATCACACCGTTGTTGTTCATTAGTTAAAAAATTGTCTCGCACCTTCTCTTGTTGACTAATTAGATATTACTATTGATTTCCAATTCCACAATTATTATCAATGGCCAAAGGTATGTTATCATGTTTTTGCTATTAAAAATTTTGAACTCTAATTATATGAACATGACGTTTATGTCATTTTCGTGTATGAAGATTAGAACATAATGTGAGGATTATGCTTTTTCAATCTCTCTTACAAAATGTCCCCTAGCAACAAAGGGAAATTTGGACCAATCCAAGATAAACTCTAGTGTTCAAGCTTGTCTTCACTTGTCTCTTCACTTTAACTGGTATAATTTTAGTTCTTGCATAGTTTACTCCATTTTCTTATTATTTGCTAATTCTTGCATCCCTATTTCTGTGCTTTGCTGTCATTTCTAATTTTTTCCTTGTTTACTCACACTACAAGAAAACTGACATTTTCTTGCTGTATGTTTCCATCAGAAAAGGTAGAAAAATCTGTGAGAAAAATAATTCTCTCAATATTTCTCATAGAAATAGGGTTGTGAAAAAATCAACAGTCGGAAGTCACAATTCTCATGGAATTTTTCCAGGAGAAAAATTTGTCATGCACTTTTGTCGTGAGAAAAACTTTTGGAAAAAGTTGTGAAGAACTTTGTTACTTTGTCACTCTATTTCTCGCAGAAAAAATTCCACGAGAAAATAAATTTGGCAACTTTCTCATGAAAAAATTTCATAAGAAAATTGGTAGTACTTCTTACAACCATAGCTTTTATTCATCAACCCTCCTTTACATTAATGGAAATGATTTAAACAATCAAACAGTCTAATTCTTGAATGTAGCCAACCAATAAAAAATTTCAAAAGTACGATAAAGCTACAAAACAATGTATTAAAACTATAATGATAATGGAACCATAATATGATAAACATGAGTCAAGAATATCCCACACTACATTAAGGTTAAGATAAATATGTACGTATTATTATATAGTTACATTTATAAATCTATAATAATGTCATATAAATAATAGTTCTAAAATCACTCTTCATCATCCTTGTCCCTAGTATCATCATCTTCATTGCCATCATCATTATCATTATCATACGTGGGTTGAGGTTGAGAAATACTACCTCTTTCAGTGCCTATATTCACATGACTCATAATCTGTTTCATAAAAGCCTCCATCTTGTCCTCGTGGGCCTTTTGCATCTTGGTAAGGCTTGATTCATAAATTTTGCCTTGTTTAGATAATTTCTCCTCTAATTTCTTCTCAAATGATACCTCTAAGTGTGCTCTCATATGTGAAAGCTCACCAGGGCCATATCTAAAGTGTTGTGTGCCATCAGAACTAAGAAGACTAGCCTCTGACCCAAACCCATATACACGTCTTCTTTTATTCTTTCCGCCAATAACCTTAAGCCATATAGAAGAATCAGTGTCATCTGACCCTAACTCTTGAGTCTGCTTCATCTACTCATACTGATCCTGTAACAATAAAAAATCAGTAAATATTAAGTACATAAACAAATTAATTATATATTTATCATATATTAACAAACTTATTCATAAATTAGTTAAATGACTTACGTAAGTGTCAACGGCTTTTTTGCCAACCTAACCCCTTTTTCTTCTCATTGTGTTGGATCTTCTTGAATACCTCAGGGATTTGAACCTCTCTACCTAACTCCACTTCTTATAGCACTTAGGTAAAATGCATTATAATTATAGCAATAAAAATGATATAAACATTAATCCAATGAAAGTAGCACATTTAAAGAATGCTCACCATCTGTCTTTTATGCTCTGAGAATGGCACATGCCCACCTCTATGTAGCCATCCTCCAGTATCTACAGCCCTATTTGCTTTATTGCGCGTAAACTTGGCCTTAAACTCATTACTTTGCTAATAGGTATCTAGCTCAGCTCGAGCTACTGTAGATAACAATTTGCTTTTGGTTTTTCCAGTGCGAATATCTCTGAAAGATGCACACATAATAGTACTACACTTCTTCCTACATATCTTGTAAATTCGTTGCTCAATAGATGGATCCTAAGCACACATTTTCTACATTGGAAACAAGCAAAACTGATTTCATAAAGAATAATAGTAAGACATTAACTATAGTTATTGTAACACTTAAAGAGTTATAGAATTAGTTTACCTTAAACTCCATAAACCATAAGTTTTTCACAATATCAGGGACTTTAGTAAATGCTAGCCACCTATGCTCAAACTTACTATGGATGATCTAAGACAATATAGTGACTGGCGGAATATGCGGATAAAATCTACAAAATAAAGAAAGTTATCCAATAAAAGCACAAATAATATTATGATTCCAAAATAAAAAAAGGGTTATATGTTTAAATAATTCTTACTCATTAATCCCATAAGGTCTAATAACCAATCGTCCATCACTCAGTCTCTCCCCTGGCTCATATCTAATGGGATGAGAAGATGAGCTAGCTACATCTATGCTCAAAATATATGTGGAAGGCCCCTCTGATCCAATGAAGGTTGAGGAGTCAGGGGGTGTCTAAATGTGTGGAGATGGAAAAGAAGATGATACAGACGTTGATCCAGGAGATGTCCCAGCATGTGTAGCTAAGTGTGAAGGTGATGAATGTGCTGTAGCTAATGATATCTAAATCGGCTCAGAAGGCCATATTATCTTCCTTTTACCCTTTTTGGTTATAGAAGATCCTCCACTCTTGTGACATCCTCCATTTGACATCTAGAAAAAAAAAGTAAAAAATGTTTTATACATAAGCATGAGTTAATAATTAATTTGAGGTAAACAGATTATTAAGTATCAACAATTTACAAAGTTTTACCAGAAATTATCAATCACTCGCTAAATTATAATCACTAGGAGGATCTTCTTCTGTATTAGATGCGTCATTATCTAATAATTCCTCCTTTAATACTTCATCGCTTTCTTCTTTACACTCACTTATTTCATCAATAAAAGAACCAATATGTACATCGTCTACTTCTTTGTTCTGACTCGTGTTATCTCTTAGATCTTGTTCATCATTGTCAGTAGCAACCAATTGAGATGAACCATTACTCTCATCTTGAAATAGTGCATTTAAATTATCATCACTGAGGGTATCAATCCTATTTCTTGCTTTTGTTCTAATCACAATAAGCCAACCTTTTTTGTTGGATATTGATTTTGGATATGGTGTGTAGTACACTTGATCGGCTTATTGGGCAAGAACAAAAGGGTCATTACCCTTGTATGTTCCTTTAGCATTGATCTCCATAATACCATATTTAGGACAAACTTGAGTTCCTTGCTTGGTAGGATCATAGCAATCACAATTGGAAATTGTCAATTGCTTAACTGGTAGGCTAGTAAACTCTAATTGGATAATCTCTTTCAACATACTATGATATGAGAATTCAACCTCACCATGACTATTTCCTTTGACACATACTCCACTATTGTTGGTCTTCCTCCCTTTCGCCCAAGAAGCTGTGTGAAACTTATAACCATTAACAGATCATTGGTCCCACGTATGCATAAGTCTTAATGGATACGATGCCAAAGAAACTAACAAAGTATCTTGTATTCCATTTAGAGGGTTCAAAACCTAATCAAAAAGTAAACATCATTGACACATAATATAAGAAGTTTAATTTCATAAATTTATAATCCCTCTTTACAAAATGTAGATGAACTTATATAAGTTTTAAATCACTTACGAAAATCGAATGAAATATACTTATCAACTGCCTCATTAGATAAGGAAAGGTTCACAGAAAGTAAAGTCTCAACATACAAACTGCAATATAGCACAAAATGGATTAACCCCAATTAGTTAGAATATTACATTTGAAAAGATAATTACATATTTAATCAAATTAGGGGAGAATCTTATTTAAGAAAAGATTTAACTTCTGGACAATTGAGAAGAACATACAATGTTATAGCATTAGCCTCATTATCAGTAAGATAACATATATTACAAGTAGCTCTTCCATGAGGTTGCCTAGGATAGTTGAAGATAGAGATAGGAGGATAAGCATCACACTCCCCACCATCATCATTTCAAGGAGCCCTCTTCCTTCTTAAGGGAACATGTGACTTAAAATTATAAGAGCAAAAAGTTGAAGTTTCTTCAAGGATATATGCTTCACAAATAGATCCTTCAACGTGGGCCTTATTTTTAACCTTTTTTTAGCGTATATAAAAATCTCTCAAATAGATACATCCACCTATATTGTACCAGTCTACCCATTATTACTTCATACACCAAATGAATTGCTAAGTGCTCTATGACATCAAAAAAACCAAGAGGGAATATCTTCTTAAGTTTACATATAATAATAGGAATATTTTGCTCCATCACATTAAGATTATTTAGTTGTAAAGTAGAAATATAAAGATCTCGAAAAAAGTGGCTCAACTCTATTAAGGTATCAGAGATTGGGAATGGTAATCCCTTACATATAATTGGTAGTAGCCTCTCCATGAAAACATGACAATCATGACTTTTCATCCCTATTAAAGTGCAACTCTTTGTATCAACACAACATCCAAAGTTAGATGTATAACCATCTGGAAGTTTTAAAGTTTTAACCTATTCACATATTGCCTGCTTTTGTTCCATATTAAATGTGTATGCTGCCTTGGGTTTTACCATTTTACCATTCCCTTTATCCTCCATGTGTAAGGTAGGTCGTTTACAATATACAGCCAAATCTAACATTGCTTTTACATTATCTTTCATCTTACCTTTCATATCCATCACCGTATTAAACACATTGTGAAAACATTTCCTTCTATATGTACTACATATATATTATAACAAGTCACGCCAATAAGGAAGGTCCCAAAAAATACTATGTTTTGTCTAATTGCGGTCCGGACCATACCCCTCCAGAGATAAAGTTGGAGATTCTATTACGTTATGAAATCTTTTAACTTGTTCATATAATTCCTCTCGTGAATACCTTAACGGTAGTTGTGAAGTCTCAATGGTATTCTTTAAGAAGTTTTGTTTATTCCAACAAAATGGATAGTTCATTAGTAAGAACTGACGATGGCAATCAAAATAACAAGTTTTTCCTTCATACTTTATTCGGAATGCCTTTGAACAACCTATGTAAATAGGACAACCTAATCTCCTTGCAGTCTGCCAACCACTTAACATGCCATAAGCTGGAAAATCATTAATAGTTCACATAAGAGTAGCCTTTAACTTGAAATTTTGTTTCATAGAGATGTCATATGTTTACATACCCTCTTCCTAAAGTAATTTCAAATCATCAATCAGAGGTTGTAAAAAAATATCAATCTTACTTTTTGGATTATGTGACCCGGGTATTATTATGGTTAAAAACATACATTCCCATCTAGTTAAAAATATATATTCCCATATCATACACATACCAAGTGGCAAATTATATGGAGTAATAATTACTGGCCAACAAGAGTATGGCTTTGAACTTAAATTAAATGGAGTAAAACCATCAGCGCAAAGAAATTAAATGGAGTAATACCATCAGCACAAAGAATTAACCTGATATTTCTTGGCTTTGATGCAAAATCTGGATAAGTTTGGTCAAACTACTTCCAAGCATTCCCATTTGATGGATGCGACAATACACTTTCAGCATGATGATTTTTATGATGCCATCTCATGTACTTAGCTGAGACATTAGAGGTAAATAATCTCTGGAGTCTTAGAATAATTGGTAAATACCGCATTTATTTATTAGAGACCTCCCTAAACCTTCCTTTTCCTACTCTGGCCTCTTTATATCTAGCTTCACCGCAAAAGTGACATTCCTTACCATTGGCTGCATCACCATAATACAACATACATCCTTTACTACAACAATCAATCTTTTTATAACCACAACCAAGTTTTGAAACCAATTTTTTGGTTTCGTACAAATTGGTAGGCATTTGATGATTAGCAGGCAAGATTTTAGTCATCAATGTGATAAGCTCATTGGTACATGCTAGAGAAATGTTATAATCAAACTTGATGCTCAACAATCTTATAGAAACAGACAACACTGTATGATTTTCACACCCATCCCACAATGGAGCTTGTGCAGTTTTGAGCATGTCATAAAACTTTACAAAACTTGGATTAGGGTCTTCAAGCATGTCATATCTCTCAAATGATGCCTCAGCCACATCCCTAACCATCTGCTCATATGGATTAAAATCTGTATGAATGTTAGTCTTAATTGGAGCCGATGGTGGACATTCCTCTCCATAATTATGCCAATAGTAATAATCAGGCATAAACCTTTTTTTATACAAGTGCATCCTAACTTCATGTGGATTAAGATACTTCATATATTTGCATTTTACACAAGAGCATATAAACCTCCCTTATTGTTTAAATACATCTAAATGACTTGCAAACTGAACAAACTCTTCGACACCCACAAAGAACTCATGTGTAATCCTTTGACGATTACCTTGTTCTATTATACATCCAACGACGATGTTCAAGAAGTTCCATTAGACTTAATTCCCTTGAAAGTTTGCAACAAATACCTTAATTAAATAACTCCAAGTAGTTTTCCTTCTCAGAAAGATCAACCTCCACTCCAACTCTTGCCAACACAGATAAATGAAATAAAATAACAAATAACTTCAACAAATCAGAATAATGCTATTCTAGATTCATGAAAAATTTGACACTTGGAAGTGCACTAAATAAACAAAGTAAAGTTAATTGATTGTTAAATACATGTTTTTCCAGGAGAAATATTACTTAATTTGATTCTTAATTAATTTTCATGTTGAATATTGAAACTCTGATTGAAGACGGAACAATCATATAAATGTTTGGTATACGTCCATTTTTTAACTTTCCATTATTTAAATATTTATATATAAGATACTTAATTAAAATAAATGTATGTCTTAATTAATAATATAAGAATGTTGCTATATATATTTACTGTTCGTAAATATTTCATCAATATTTTTAGTTATTTAAAATTAAATAATAAAAAAATTATTTATCAAACTCAACAATTAAAAATAGCATTAGAGTATTTAAGTAAAGGGAAATCATCAAAATAATCCTTTAATTATTATAAGCTAAAGTGCATGAATATTAACATAAATATAATACACGACATTGATATAAATATGATGATATGATAAAATTTAAAGTATATATCCATAAATAATTTAAAGCATTGCATAATGTTATATTATATTTAATATAAATCTTCAATATTTATCGAATATGAATCTGTCTCATTTTTTCAAAATATTTATATTTTATAATAAATAAATATCTTTCCCATGCAAAAACAAAACTATATCTCCATTGGAAAATAGCTGAATAGTGAGGCTTGATTAATTCAAGGTAGGCAAAGCAATCAAAGAAATAGATGAATAACACCTTTTTTTATGAGATATTTTACACAAGGAGTTGGGAATATGGTTTTTTTTTTTTAATTTTTTGGACTAAAAGCTAAAAAGTAAAATATTTAATATCAATGTTATCCAAACAACACACACTCTACTTAAATACTCACATACAAAGTTTTTCAATATGAGACTTGAACCCCACATTTGCATTTTACACAAAATTGTTTGCTGCACCTTTAAAAAAATTTTCTGATTCTTTTTTTTTTTTACATCCTTTGTTATAAATTCTTCAGATTTAGAAAATAGTCCAAGTGAATTTTTTTTCACACAATGGAAAAAAAATTGAAGCTACAACCAGGAATAAATAAATAATGGATTAACTTAATTAATCTTTTAATTATAAAAATAATTACAGAAAATATAAGACAATAAAACAAAATTATACATTCCAAAAAATGAATATTGAATAGCTAATCAGCAAACATATCCCAACAACATATAACAAGCCAAATCAGATGGAGAATGATAATGGGAAGGAAGAAATCACGATGGAATACACAAAATCACGAAATGGGAACAAAAATAAAGCAAAACATGAAGCAATGGACGAAAGAGCGAGTACCTTTGGCCTTCAAGATGAATGAACTGTTAGCTCCAAGATTTTAATTATTTTGATGATAACAAATTCTGAAGTCAAAACTTATACAAGCATTAAAGTCTCAAGAAAATGATGTTGATGTCTTGAATCTTCATTGACATTACTCATGTGCTCCACTTGGTCCAGCAACAGTGCCTTATATTTGAACAGAACCATGGGCGATTTCATCAGGCAGATAAGTATCAACTTAGAGAGAGAGAGAGAGACGCCATTGGTGGAGAAAAGAATTTCTTCTCTAACGGTCAACCATGCTACTCTGCTGGGAGTCCATTGTTACTAATCATAAATGTTTTGAAATAAAGGATACTTTGGGCAAATCAGAAAAGCTGTATCAAAGGAGAAGAGAAGAGCAAGAAAGATGAAAAGAAAAACAGAGGCAAAAACCATTGTTGGAGATGAAGGAATATGGGAAACCAAAATGCACAAATTCTTTTGCAATCTCTAGTTCATCAAACCAGTAAAATCTGGTGTCATAAAATGAGAGCAAAAGTCCATCCCACATATAGTCAGAAAGCTTCATCGAAGGAGAGAGAAAAATAGAGCAAGAAAGATAAAGAGTACAGAAGCAAATCTGTGGAAAGAGAAAAGGAAGCTTAGCTCTGTTTCTGCTGCTCTAAAAAGCTAAAAGCTGCTCTACCATGTTTCAGAGCCAACTCTTTGAAAGCAGAAATAATACCTACTCTCCTAGACATTCTGACCCAAAAGAAATAATACCCACTCCTGGACATTTTGACCCAAAAGAAATAATACCCACTCTCCTGACATGCTGACCGAAAGAAGAAAGATGAAAAAAGTTCTGAGCTAGTTGACTAAAGCTCCTCTGTTTCTCTGGAAGAATGCCAAACGTTCAGCTATCTCATTGCTACTCAAGGCTACTGATTTCAAACGGTCAAAAATGAGGGAAATAGAGTAACGGCTATTTTTTTTGTGTGCTTATATATGTGCGTAAGAAGTCTGTTTCAGCACAGAAGACAAAAACGAAAAAAGCACCAGAGAACAAAAAAAGACAGTGAGAACAGAAGCAAAAAGGAGATAAGTGATTTTATATTGTTCTCCTCATCTTAAATTTTCTGAGCTTAGTTTCTGAAAAAATCCAGCTTGTGAGAGCTTTTGAAAGTGAGCTTATTGCAATCCTTTATTGATAAGGATTTTAAACATATCATCATATCATTGTTCTGTAAATCTTTCCTAGGTGTGGGGAAAGTAAGTTTTGGGTAAGCTTGTGTAAAACCCAAGTGTTATAAGTTTTGGGTAAGCTTGTGTAAAACCCAAGTGTTGTAAAGTTTTTGGATAAGCTTGTGTAAAACCCAAATGTGGTAAAGTTTTGGGTAAGCTTGTGTAAAACCCAAGTAGTGTAAAAGTTCTAGGTGAGCTTGGAAACCTATATTCTGTGGGTGTACGTTCTGATTTTATAGTGGAAATCCCTTGTTGTATATCAAGGGGACTGGACGTAGGTCTTGAGGATCGAACCAGGATATATCTGGTGTTTTTCTCCCTTTACTTCGCTTTTTATTCTGTTTCAGTCTCTGTGCTAAAACCTTGTCAACAAGGTCCTGTTTTATCTCCTTGATCTTTACTTTTCAATTATCTTTTAGAAGATCCTGTCGACAAGATCTTAATTTGGCTACAAGGTTTCCGCACCAGTACTCTTTATCAAGTCTTTTATTGAAATCATTTGATATTTATATATAATTGATTTAATTGTCTTTAATTCTTTAATTTTCTACGAAAGCACCTATTCACCCCCCTCTAGGTGCATTCTTCAATTGGTATCAGAGCTGGTCTCACTTGATTTGTGCTTTACAGCCAAGAGAAAAGATCCTTGTTTATGCAGAAAATGATGAACCAGCAACATGAAGGATCTTACTTTCTTGAAGACTCTTCTACAACAAGACCTCCTTGCTTTAATGGAGATCACTACACCCATTGGAAGGCAAATATGAAGATCTTCATCCAATCTAAAGATTATCCAGTTTGGGAAATTATTAGGGATGGCCCCAAGTTTCCTACAAAGAAGAATGATAAGGGAGAAACAATCAAAAAACCTCAGAGTGAATGGGATGAAGATGACATAAAGCTTATCGAAGCAAATAATCGTGCCATCAATACTCTTTATTGTGCTATTAGTATGCAAGAATTTGACAAGATCTTAAGGTGTGAAACAGCTAAAGAAATATGGGATCAGTTGGAAGCAACTTATGAAGGAATTAGTAACACTATGAAAAATAAGATTAATGTGCTCATTCATGATCAACATGAGCTCTTCCAAGTGAAAGATAATGAGGATATAGAGGGTGATGAAGAAGCAAAAATGGAGTATCTCTGCTTTATGGCTACCAAAGACAATGAGGTAAAATTCGAAACTTCTCCTAGTAAAGATGAATTAGGAAAAAACTCTTAATAGACTTTTTATTGATTTTCAAGAATTATTTTCAAAATATGAGGAACTTAGTAAAGAAAAATCTGAACTTGAAGAAAGTCTTCATATTATGAAAAATGAATCAGAAAGGGTTATGACAGAAAATGAAATTTTACTTCAAGAAATTAAAAATTATCATATCTTAGATTTTCAAAAGTTGAAGAAAGAAAATGAACTGTTAAAACAGCAAGTTGCAACTCTAAAACAAGAAAAAGAATATTTGAAAGTTGCTTTGGACAAAAAGAGTTTTGTTTTCTCTAAGAAGGTTAAACCCTATAAGAAATTAATTTCAAAAGTCTTTAGTCCTTTTGTGAAATGTTTTTATTGTTGTAGAAATGGACATATATCATACAATTGTGCTCTAAAGAAAAATCAACATGCTTGTTTTAAAGTTTTATGGATACCTAAAGGTACTTATACACATGAAAAAGAAAAAGCTAACTTTGTAGGACCCAAGATAAATTGGGTACCAAAATATCCTTCTAGTGCTTTAACTGTGCAGAATACTTTTAAAAAGAATGGACAAATTGATCCAAAGAAGAAGGAACCGCCCAACTCTCAAGTATATAAAGTGAAACTTACAAAGTCTAATCTTTATAATGACAAGTAGAATGTGAGAAAAAGACATTCCTCATATACCAAGGTCAAGGTATCAAAATATAGAACCTCTTATGTTACTATATTTGATATTCATTGAGGTATATCATTTATGACCTTATGTGTAAGCATTGCATTCATTATGAATATATTGTCTTTGATACATATTTTTCATAACTCATAGACTATTTTGAATAAATTATTAGTGATGCTAAATTTTAATATTCTTATACATTTTATTTTGCTTATATATCAATAAGGATATTGTAAAATAGATACATAAATATCTATGTGCTTAATCTTGATCAACTATATTGTTGTGATTCATTCAATCCTTTGTTGTACTAGAAGATCTAGAATGTCAAAGTATATATATAAATGTTATTTTTGAGCCATGATACTTTGAACAAGTGTAAAACTATATAAAGTTAGTATATGAATCATAAATAGAGTTAGATGAATAAGAATGTGCATTTTGACCACTTGGGAACCCACTTAAGCATGTATGTTTATGGAAGTGGCATGATGAATTTGAGTTGCATGAGAGTTCAGACCTTATGAGAGACTTATTTATGCTATATTCATGCTTTCCAAATTGCTCAAATTGGTGTGGAACAATGAATGGCTCATTTGGACCAAATTTGCCTCTTGTTAAAACCAAAAGTGCCATATTCTTGAGCTATATCAATATCTGATCAAATGACCTCTTCTTAACTTGAAATTTTGCATACAATTAGATATTGACTAGATCTTTTTGGGAAGCTAAAGATCAGGTCATTTGGAAGTCTGTGGAATTTTCTATGATTTTTCAAAGTTGGTATCAGAATTTCGGATTTGCACCAGTACTGTTCATTTGGTCAGTTGTGAAATTGTGTCATCTGAGGGGCAAACGTAGTCCAATGGCTACGAAATTTTATAGGCAAAAACTAGGCATTTACAGTGACTTGTATCAACTAGAAGCACCTCATTTGGAGGTCTGAGCTAAGAGATATTAATTTTCGAATTTCCAGAACAGTAGCAGTAGTGCAGTATGACCTGAGTCACTGTTCCATTGAATTTCAATAGATGAACATGCATGCTCTGGTCTAAATATATTTTTACCATAAATTCAACATTCATAGATTTCTATATTGATATCATTTGTATGGATGTGATTTTTATAGAATTAATTGGACATTTTCAAAGTTTATAGCAGACACTTGCATCAGCACCAGTAGCTGTCCAAACTTTTATCCTTTTTGCGTGTCAAACTCTTTCTGTGTTATGTTTCATGGCCTATACATATTTTTGGCATAAAGTAGACATGTGTATCTTTCCATAATGGCCAAGAATGCATGATTTTAATTTTTCTAGAATTAGTTACGAATTTTTAAACTTCATATCAGTAATCTGAATTATTAGCCTAGACAGCAGTGACCTCAGTGGCTTTTTTAATGTCAAATGTTCTCTCTTTAATGATTCATGAGCTGACATTATTTTTACCATTGGGTAGACATCCAGAGCTTTATGGAATGGTAAAGTTTGCTGGGTTTCGATTTTTGTAAATTTAGTTATGAATTTTCGAATGTGTGACAGAAAAACTGTGTGACTGATCTCATCTCATGAATTTGTGTTTAAGTTGATGTTGAATATGTTTAAGTTGAAGCTAACTATTTTTAAGCTCCAGTTATCCTTGTTTAAAATGCTTTTGTGGCAAAATTGATTATCCATATGTTTATAAAGCTTGCTTGCCTTGTGTTAACTTAAAGTTAACTATATTTTTTGGGTATCTATCCATAATGCTTGTTAGAGTTATTCACTTGTGTATTTAGAGTTAACTACTTCCTAAGGGTGAAAGTCCTTCATACCTGAAATGATTGCTTATGAAACTTACTTGATTCATATCTAAATCAATTACTTGATTGTTTTTGGTCTAAGATAACTAGAAGTATTTTGTTCTTAAAGCTTTGAAACACTTGTTATGCTATTTGATAGAACTAATTCTTCCATGAGAAAAGTTGTGAATATAGATGATGAAGATGTAACAAGTCTGCACATGACTGAAAATATTAATCAGAAAGAATAGATTCTGGAGCATTATAAAAGTATAAAGAGCTACTAAAGAAAATTTTGAAGATTCTGCTCAAAGATCAAGTTAACAAGATCCTGCATCCTGTCAACAAGATATTCTAAAACAGACTTCAACAGAAGCTACAACACCAAAAATTGAAAAGATATAATGCAGGCCTTCAATCAACTTGAAATACCCAAAATAAATATAGATCTTCCAAGAGAGTGGAGGCATCATTTCTTATACCCTATGCAATACATCATAGGAGATTCAAATGAGGGAGTAAGATTATGAGCATCTATGCTTTAAATTACTATATTTTTATGCTCTTCTTCTTTATCTTTTCTTTTGTGCTATTTGGTATACTAACCCATCTTTATGATGTCAAAGAAAAAGGAAGAGAACACATGCAAGCTTTAAAAGGGAGTTTTATGAAATTTTCTAAAGCAAGCTCTAATTATTGCTACATATATGTGCACTTGATATCTGTTGAAAGCTTTTAGGTGTACATACAAGAGAAGCTTTAAATATATGCAAGGAAGAAGTGGAAGCTCACATTACCTTAGATAGGGGGAGTATAAAACTCTTTTCTATCTTATCATTTTGAAACTTTCATGCAGAATCTGTTTTAAATTAGTAATGAGTTAACACCTTGTTTTGTCCTCTAACATCTTACACTTCATTGAGATATTTATATGACTAAAAGGTTAGAACGTACATTGATCTTAGAATTATTTAGTTTGATTCTATCTTGTGAAATCTATATGATATATGCTTTGGTACATCTTGTAATTATTACATGACTTTGATAATCTTTATGCTTAAGCTTCCACAAGATGACTTTGGTAATACAATATGACAATGTTTATAATTGATAATTCAATGCAAACACTCCTTTTTATCAACATCATCCTTTCTAGTATTTCTTAATTATTTTGATATTATATTAATCATACTTCACTGGAACTTATATACTCTTAAAGTTGTTTGGATGATTCTTATGCTCTAATTATTCACTATCTTATTCTTTAGAGTTTATCTACTCTTTTGATGAGAGAAGTTCTGAAAATACATTACCTAATGCTTTTATATGAGTTTCATTGAGAAATTAGGTATGAAGATTCCAAGAACACCAAAGAGGGGGAGAAATATCCACACAACAGCTACTGTTTTAAAAAGTCTACAACGCATGTTGAACCACCTTTTTGCTGATGTCAAAAAGGGGGAGAAATATCTATGGTACAAAATTAAGTTGCTGTTATGAGCAAGTTTCAAGGAGCATTTACATGGTCATCACAAGCTCACATTAAAGGGGAGTATTAAAGTTTCAAGGAGCATTCACATAATCATCACAAGCTCATATTAAGGGGGAGTTCTAAAAGCAAAGGGAGTATTCCAAACTTAAATCTTGAGGATCTTATATTGTTGCTCTTTACACTTAATGCTTATATAAAATTTTGTACTTAAAGTTTTGTCATCATCAAAAAGGGGGAGATTGTTAGCTCCAAGATTTTAATTATTTTGATGATAACAAATTCTGAAGTCAAAATTTATACAAGCATTAAAGTCTCAAGAAAATGATGTTGATGTCTTGAATCTTCATTGACATTACTCATGTGCTCCACTTGGTCTAGCAACAGTGCCTTATATTTGAACAAAACCATGAGCGATTTCATCAGGCAGATAAGTATCAACTTAGAGAGAGAGAGAGACGCCATTGGTGGAGAAAAGAATTTCTTCTCTAACGGTCAACCATGCTACTCTGCTGGGAGTCCATTGTCACTAATCATAAATGTTTTGAAATAAAGGATACTTTGGGCAAATCAGAAAAGCTGTATCAAAGGAGAAGAGAAGAGCAAGAAAGATGAAAAGAAAAATAGAGGTAAAAACCATTGTTGGGGATGAAGGAATATGGGAAACCAAAACGCACAAATTCTTTTGCAATCTCTAGTTCATCAAACCAGTAAAATCTGGTGTCATAAAATGAGAGCAAAAGTCCATCCCACATATAGTCAGAAAGCTTCATCGAAGGAGAGAGAAAAACAGAGCAAGAAAGATAAAGAGTACAGAAGCAAATCTGTGGAAAGAGAAAAGGAAGTTTAGCTCTGTTTCTGCTGCTCTGAAAAGCTAAAAGCTGCTCTACCATGTTTCAGAGCCAACTCTTTGAAAGCAGAAATAATACCTACTCTCCTAGACATTCTGACCCAAAAGAAATAATACCCACTCCTGGACATTTTGACCCAAAAGAAATAATACCCACTCTCCTGACATGCTGACCGAAAGAAGAAAGATGAAAAAAGTTCTGAGCTAGTTGACTAAAGCTCCTCTGTTTCTCTGGAAGAATGCCAAACGTTCAGCTACCTCATTGCTACTCAAGGCTACTGATTTCAAACGGTCAAAAATGAGGGAAATAGAGTAACGGCTATTTTTTTTGTGTGCTTATATATGTGCGTAAGAAGTCTGTTTCAGCACAGAACACAAAAACGAAAAAAGCACCAGAGAACAAAAAAAGACAGTGAGAACAGAAGCAAAAAGGAGATAAGTGATTTTATATTGTTCTCCTCATCTTAAATTTTCTGAGCTTAGTTTCTGGAAAAATCCAGCTTGTGAGAGCTTTTGAAAGTGAGCTTATTGCAATCCTTTATTGATAAGGATTTTAAACATATCATCATATCATTGTTCTGTAAATCTTTCCTAGGTGTGGGGAAAGTAAGTTTTGGGTAAGCTTGTGTAAAACCCAAGTGTTGTAAGTTTTGGGTAAGCTTGTGTAAAACCCAAGTGTTGTAAAGTTTTTGGGTAAGCTTGTGTAAAACCCAAGTGTGGTAAAGTTTTGGGTAAGCTTGTGTAAAACCCAAGTAGTGTAAAAGTTCTAGGTGAGCTTGGAAACCTATATTCTGTGGGTGTACGTTCTGATTTTATAGTGGAAATCCCTTGTTGTATATCAAGGGGACTGGACGTAGGTCTTGAGGACCGAACCAGGATATATCTGGTGTTTTTCTCCCTTTACTTCGCTTTTTATTCTGTTTCAGTCTCTGTGCTAAAACCTTGTCGACAAGGTCCTGTTTTATCTCCTTGATCTTTACTTTTCAGTTATCTTTTAGAAGATCCTGTCGACAAGATCTTAATTTGGCTACAAGGTTTCCGCACCAGTACTCTTTATCAAGTCTTTTATTGAAATCATTTGATATTTATATATAATTGATTTAATTGTCTTTAATTCTTTAATTTTCTACGAAAGCACCTATTCACCCCCCTCTAGGTGCATTCTTCATGAACTTGCAATAGACTGAAGGAGGAGCAATGGTGAGTGGTAGGAGAAGCAATGGAGGTTCTTAGATGCCGCAAAGCTCTTGCACAAAGGAGGAAGTGGAAACCTAGCAGCAACACACCAGATCTGGACGTCGCAGGTGAAAAAGACGAAGAAGAAGCTAGTTTGTGCAAAATAGATTCGCGTCTCTGGTGTAGGGAATAAAAATGCTTTTGCTTGTGGAAATTTCTCACAGAAATTTCTGTGAGAATTAAGTGAAATTTCTCACGGGAAATTTTCATGAGAAATATACATTTCATCCTTGAAAATTTGTTCATTTTTCCCAATTTTCTTTTTAGAAAATTTTAAATTTCTAACGGACAAAATTTTTTCGCTAGAAATTGTTTGTATATAAAATTAGGACCACCATTTGATACATGCAACTATTTTTACTGCGTCAAGGTTAGGACCATTTTGAGAGAGCAGGAAGGCTGTTCAACTTATGACCTCTAATGAAGACAAATATTTTTGTCCATAGATTTTTTTTCATATGTGAAAAAAAAGGTCTTTCATGGCATGCAAGACGCAAAAGTGGAAAAAATAGAAGCGAACTTAAAACAAATATTAATACTCATGAAATTGTAGAAGAAAATAATATTATACACATATATAATATCTATAAATTTATTTTTAGGTGGCCGCTCCAAAATCGTAATATGTAAGGTCCGTTCCTTATTGCATTCTTGTAAGAACCTTAATTAAACTTGTCTAATAAAATATGACAATTCCTGAAACTTCATAAATCTTTCGTTGAGGAATTCCATATTCTTCATATTTTTAAGAATGTGTGGTATTTGGTATACCTGCAATTAAATGGAATTCTATTCCTTGGATGACTATGTAAAAATCGTACACTTATGTATTTTAAAATATTGTAAATTTCTAAATGCTTAAGAATGGAGAGGGAGATCAGCATGAGACGATTATGTGGTCTGGCAAAGAAGGGAAAAGGAGGAAAGAAAAGAAGATGCGGACAGCTTCCATAGGCAATAATATTCATGTAAATAAAAAAAATATTTAAGCGTTATGAAATATTGTTCAAAGCTTTGACATATAAACATAGATCTTTATTTAAAGCGGAATCCATTACATGGTTGTAGTCAAACATGCACAGATCGCAAATAGCTGAACAGTTATTCTAAAACCCATACATGACAAGCTAGCTAACCAGTAAGCCTAGCAGGATAGTACATCTGATGCTACAGAGATTGGGACAAGAGACCGTAGAAGCTGCCTGAGACAGGCTCATGGCATACGCATTCACAAACTTTTGAACTTAAAGCATCCTTAATCTGACCACTATAGTTGGTTTTCTTATCATAGTACGCGTTCCAGATCATAACTCCACCAAAGTTTGAAGCTTCCTTTACGGTTGGAAGAATTGCAGACTTGAGCACATCTGGTGGTATGTAACCACTGCTTGCTGCAGATGATTCACTTGATGCTACTACCCCCAAGAATACTGAGCTATTGGGAGGAACCGACGAGGTCCAATTCTCCCATGAGTTAAGAAGATTTTCAGGGTTTCCATTTAAATATTCACATGAGGCGTAGTTGTTGTAGTATAAAACCCAGATATAATCAAAAAGGCCAGTGGCGATTGCGGCGTCCAAGCCCTTGTCGTCGCAACGTGGGGCTGCCGACAGGTAGATCTTTCTATCGTGGGTGGACGCGTTGATCACCCTCACAAGTTCATCCCAGGGAATGCTTGCACTGTACCCAAAGTTAGCAAGATCGATGCCATCTAAGGCCACAGATCCGAGTGGGCCAGCATTACCACTGAGAAAGTTATCCAATAGGTACTTTGCAATGAATGTGGGGTCGAGCTGGCTAGAGTCTACTTCAATGGAAAGCAAGACTTGGATGCCTTTGCTTTGACAGTGTTTTATTTCTGACTCTAGTTTGGTGCAATCGCCGCTAGGACAGTGGTTTCCCAAGTTTAGGGATGTTGTGCTGCCATACACATGGAGGTAGGCTAGAATGAGGATGTTGTAGTGACCAGTGTCACATGCTTCCGTCAAGCTGCCTTCATTAGCATCACTGTTTTGTCCCCAGTAGACGGAGATATTACCACCGCCGGCGTATGGGGGACAATCAACAGCGTGTGAGGACTTGATGATCAAGGACACTGTGAAGAGGGACAAAAGGAGAATGAAAACTTGTTTTTTGGGCGCCATGATCGATGGTGTGTTGGTTAAGCTGTGGTTTTCTTGCTTAGCTCAATGCCTCACGGACTAAGGGACGCTGCCAATTTATAGGGCCAGGGAAGTGCATGGCTACCGTAAAAAAATTACAAATAGCCTCCATTATCGCAACCCCAAGAGGGACGTGGTCCAAATTTTGTTTCATTACTTCTATTTTTAAATTCTGAAACTTTTTATTTAATTTTACTACTTTTAAATTGAATATTTTTTTCATATTTATATAGAATGAGAGAAGTTAAAAATTAATTTATTTTCATAGATGTCTATATGATAGATGAACCAATGACTCACCCTATGCACATATCCACACACATACACGTAAGCGTACACACATAATAAAAAAAAGTGAGAAAAATGTTCCGCCATTGTTCTCTTACCAATAAGCGATGAAATTGATAGAATAGGAAATTCCTTTGGTGACATACTACAAACTAGAAAGAGAAAAGGCACAAAAGTAGGCAACTTTTGTTTCTGGGTGTTGGGGGGGGGGGGGGGGGGATAGGTAAAAGATCAGCGAGAGAATTTTTTGTTGCCAAGTGATAACCCTTGCTAATTTATTAACAAGGAAAAATTTCTTCGCTAGGTTAGTGAGAAAGAATTCCCTCACTAAGTTAGTGTAGGTTGCAACAAAAACTGTCAGTGTAAACCGATCCAAGTTGTGTTTAAGAATATTGTTCTTAAGAGTTATTTCGGCACAAGTCGACAACTCTCTAGAATTAAATGGACCCTTTTTATAATAGGGAAACAGAATAGCAAAAAGAACTAAAGAACTCAAAAGAATGTAGGGGGAAGAGAGGAGAGAGCTCCGAAGATATCCAAGAGTTCAGTGCACTATGAACCGCACCACGTACTGCCTTTTATAGGCCGAAGATGAAAATAAGAAATGTTGGGCAATTAAAAATAATTAATGGTAGCTTAATCACGGTTTAATGAAAATCTATTTTGAATGTTGGGATTAAAAGCGGTGGGCGTTTTTGAACATTGAGATTAAAGATGGTTAATGAAAATTAAAGTGGGTATATTTAAGGTCTCAATGTTCAGAAAATTAATAAATCCATGGTCCCAATTTCAAAACTGCTAAAAATAAGATTCTTCAGGTAAGCCTATTTATACAAAATACTTTTGTAAAATACAAAAATAGTTGCAGTAAAAAATGCCTAGTACCACATCTAATTCGTGTGCAGGGGAGAAATCGAAGATTTACAACTGCGTTACCCCTGTGTTGGCCTGTTGTTGTGCACGTGAGTCCACTCCTCTTCTTGGCCCATTTACTTGCCCAATATCACATCTTAGTGTATATACACTAAAATTCTTTTTATTTTAGGTAATGTGGGACTTGGGCTTTTGACACATCTACTCCAACAATCCCCTACATGTGTCAGAAGAACACTATCATCTGAGTTAATACGCATGAGTATAACCATTTCAAATCTAGTGTCTTTTGGACTATGAATTAGACCTAGACCAATAACACTTAGTATATAGAAATGTCAGTGAAACGTACGTTTTTATGAATTAACAAATCTTTGTTGTGTACTGGAGGTTTTATTAGTTAGAGTACACCCTCACAGTTTCTGTTGTTAACGACGGTTTTGCACTGTAAATGGTCGTGCACGCACCTGGTGTTCAATAAATGCTCTAGAGACTTTGCTACGGTCGTATAGAAGTGGCCTACTTCACATTCATCTAGGTAATTTCATCAAGTGTATCTGCAATAAATACATCATCCATAAGGAATATGAAATCATTAAGAGCTTTGCTTAGCTTCTCCAATAATGCATTCTACCACTTTCTCAAACCATAGGAAGGGACAATAATTTTAGTACTAACAGAATTAACATATGACTTATTTTTACCCATATGAACCTCTTTCATGGGATTTCCAATCACAGAGAATGGGTTACCATCGTGGTTAATTTCAAATTGGCTTAAGTCCCATTTCCCTCGATGTGTTATCAATTTGTTTCTTTCCTAGGAGTTTATCAATGGATCTGCCAGATTTACTTCTGATCTTACAAATTCAATTGAGATCACTCCATCATTTAGCAGCTACCTTATAATATTATGTCTCAACCGAATGTATCTGCTTTTGCTATTAAAGGTATTATTTTTAGTCGTAGCTATTGTCGATTGGCTATCGCAATGTAAAGACACTGATGGCGTTAGTTTTTCTCCTAATGGAATATTTGCTAGTAAGTTTTTCAACTACTCAGCCACAATACCAGCCAATTCCATAACAATAAACTTTGAATCCCTTGAGGATTTTGTAATAATACGTTGTTTGGCTAATCTCCAAGATACTGCACCATCACCCAGAGTGAATACATAGCCACTAGTAGATTTAATCTCATGAATTTGAGATCTAGTTAGCATCACTGTATCCTTCTAGTACAGTGGGAAATCCATTATAAAATATACCATAATTCATGGTACCTCTCAAATATCTCATTAATTTAACTAGAGTCACCCAATGCTCATTACCTAGACAGTGGATATACCTGCTCAGTCTATATACAGCATATGCTATATCAAGCCTAATAAAATTTATCAAATGCAATAAACTTTCAATAATCTGTGCTTATTTAGATTGAGCTACTGAATCACCTTTATGTTTTGATAATTGTATACTAGAATCATAAGGAGAGCTTCAAGGAGAATCATCAAAATGTCCAAACTTTTTAAGAAATTTCTCCACATAATGCTTTTGAGAAAGTAAGATGACATTTTCACTTCTTATGATTTTAACACCCAAAATCACTCTTATTTCACCCATATCTTTCATATCAAATTTAGATGCAAGAAAGCTTTTAGTTTCAATTATAACATTCATGTTAGTACAAAAATAAGCATGTTATCTACATATAAGCAAATAATCATACAATCATTATTTATAAGTTTTGTATAAACACATCCTTCTACTTCAATAGTAGCAAAGCCATTACTTGTCAAAACTTGATCTAATTTCTTATGCCATTGTTTAGGTGCTTGTTTTAATCCATATAAAGATTTAACAAGTTTACATAATTTATTTTCTTGTCCAGGAGCAACACATCCTTCAGGTTATACCATATAAATTTTTTCTTCTAAAACACCATTTGAGAAAGCAATTTTAACATCCATTTGATAAATATAAAGCTTATGTATTGAAGCTAAAGCAATCAGAATTCTTATAGAAGACATTCTTGTAACCGGAGAAAATATATCAAAATAATTAATATTTTATTTTTGAGTAAAACTTTTAGCTACTATCCTAACTTTATATTTATCAATGGATTTATCAGGACTAAGTTTTTTCCTAAAAACCCATTTACAACAAATGGGTTTAGCTCCTGGAGACAAGTCTACCAAAACCCAAGTTTAATTTTTATTAAGAGAATCAATTTCAGCCTTAATGGCTTCTTTCCAAAGATGAGCATTCAAAGAAGAAATAACTTCATAAAAATTTAAAGGATCATCTTATACCATATAAGTATAAAAATCATCTTCAAAAGAAGATTCTTTCCTTTGCCTCTTACTTCTTCTTAAATTTTCAACCAAATCTTCATTTGTATTTTGTTTAGGAGAATAAGTAAACATTTCCAAATTCCTAAGATTATGTTTAATTTTTAAAGAAAAGATATGTTCAAAAAATTATGCATATTTAGTTTCTATAATAGTGTTATGATCCAAAACATCACTTTTTAAAATCAGAAATCTATAAGCTGCACTATCAGCATATCTAATAAGCATGCAATCAGAAGTTTTAGACCCAATTTTTCTTTTCTTAGGATCAAGCAACATTACTTTAGCAAGACATCCCTACACTTTTAAATATTTTAAGTTAGGTGCATAACCTTTCCACAGTTCATAAAGTGTCTTATTTGTTTTCTTATATGGTATTCTATTTTGTAAAACACAAGCAGATAATAAAGTTTTACCCCATAAATTATTTAGTGCAGAAGAACTTACAAGCATAGCATTCATCATTTCTTTTAAAGTTCTATTTTTTCTTTTTGCTACACTATTAGACTTAGGTAAATATGGAGGAGTTACTTTATGGATAATTCTTTCTTTTTCACAAAAATCATTTAACAAAATATATACTCCTCCTCTATCCGACCTTACTCTTTTAATCATTTTATTTAATTAATTTTCTACCTTTGTTTTATATAAAAGAAAATTTTCAAATGCTTCATCTTTATTTCTTAATAAATATACTTTAGTATACCTTAAAAAATCATCAATAAAAGTAATATAATAATTTTTATCACCTCTAGTTATTGTTTGTTTTAAATCACCCAAATTAGTGTGTATTAAAGAAAGCAATTCAGTTTCTTTATGTGTAGAAAAGTGTGATTTTTTGGTTATTTTAGTTTCGGTACATACTTCACATTTATTTAAATAATCATTTTTATCTCCAGAAATCAAACCAAGTTGTTGCATTTTCTTAATATAAGACTTACTAACATGTCCTAATCTAGCATGCCACACATTAAATAAATCAATCATATAAATAGGCAAGTAAGCAGAAGAGGATGCATTTTCATTCATTTCAACAACATTCAGTACAAATAGTCCTTGGTTATAATAACCCTTTCCCACAAAAACATTATTTTTTGTTATCACAATCTTGTCAGATTCGAATGACACTTTAATCCCAACCTTTCCTAATGAGCTACAGAAATTAAATTTGCTCTAATATCAGGTACATGCAGAACATCATTGAGAGCCAAGGTCTTTCTAAATGTGAGTTTAAGAATCACTTTTCCTTTTCCAAGAACTTTTGCAGTTTGAGAATCAACAAGATAAATGTGGTCTTTTCCTTCCTTGATAGGATCATAGGAGGTAAACATTTTCTTATTTGCACAGATGTGCTTGGTAGCCCCAGAGTCTACCACCCATTTCCTTATATCAGAGACAACGAGAGCTTGAGAAATAATTGCCACAATGACATCATCATTATTCTTATTTCCTTGAACCAAATTTACATTCAGTTTAAGAGGATTATTATTTCTAACTCTCTTTCTACATTGTGCAGCATAGTGCCCTGGCTTGCCACAAATAAAGCAATTGCCTTTCTTTTTGAATTTGGGTTAAAAATCTTAAGATTGTAGCTGATTTTTTTATGAGAATCATATCTCTTATTTTGCGGCTTTGTTTCCACCAAATTTTCCTTTGAGGCTATTTTCCTTCCTTTTGTAGTTCGAATCTCCTTCCGGTTGGTGTCTTCGATGATGATATGAGTGATGAGATGTGACAATGATAGTTGCTTTTGCTTGTATTTGAGTTGTTGTTGGTAGTCTTTCCATAAATCTAGTAGTTTCTCAATTAGGATCCCAGCTACAAATTCATCTGGAAGGTTAATCTTTTCAACTCGGTGATAAGTATATTTTAATTACTTAAATAGTTGTGATTTTGAGATTTTAATTAATATAATGTATAGATAGTCTATATCTATTTAATTGATCTTATATATTCTCTCATGTTTATCTGCAGGATCAGATAAGATGATGTTTATTGTGGAAAAGCCATCGACAGATAAATATGGATAAGAGAAGATGATGTTTATCATGGAAAAGCTATCGAGAGAGATTTACGCGAATTTTTTTGAGTACAGATTTACTTAGATTCACACGGAGGAAGTTTACAAAAGGAGGGGTGAAGAACCAAAAAACCATATAAAGATCAGAGGTTTCTCTCCTTCATTATTTTCTTTACGTTATTTTTCCATTTTTTTATCTTCTTAAAATTTCTGAGAAAAATTCTTCGAGTGTTTCAAAGTCATGAGTGGCTAATCTCTTTATTTCCTAGTCAAGGTTATTGAGGTCTGACTCTGAATAATTTGTGAGAGGTTTGATTTAATTGTTTCTTTTCTTGAATATTGAAATATTTTCTATTATTCTAATATTATTATTCAGTTAATTTAATTAATATCTTATTTTAGCTGAGTAATTACTACTATCCGAATTTTTTGAATCCGTAATTGTTCATTTGATTCGGTAGAGTAGCAATTCAATACCTTTGATAAATTAAAATTGTCTTTGTGTGTTGAAAAAAATATTTCTTCTGTTTTAAACATATAAGCTTATGTATTGTTAAATGGTGATTGGTTGCTTTTCTTTTTCTTAATGCTATTCAAGGTTTAAATTTCAAGAGCTTATTTGGGATTGATTTATGAATAAGGTTTAATTGGAGAGTTTGTTCCTTTTAAATATTCTTAAGGAAGAGCAGAACATCAGAGCTTGTTGATGTTCATAACCAATTTATTTTAGAAGAGAAATTATATTTTTTTTTAACCTTTTGGGGTACTCAATGATCAAATTAGTTAAGTCAGATTTGAAATAAAACCTTGGTTGGGAGTTGTTTGCATTAAAATTTTCTCTATCAAAAATATTTTTTGAATTTATTTATTTTTAATTTTCTTTTTCAAGAAAAATCCCTCTTATTTTATTTTACCATTTTTGGGTTGAATAATTTGGCTAGTCCTTGTAGAGTACGACCCTACTCACCCTATTTGCAAGAAATATTATTTTGAGAGTAGGAATTTTATTTTTAGTGGTTTCGACACCCACTCACTCAGAGTTCTTCCAGCAGCTTGTGGTATTTGTTGATTTGCAGCTTGATGTCTTTATCCTCGAACATTTCCCATTAGTCGTAATTTACAATCACAAATTTCTATTTTCCAGCATTCTCAGCGGTGTACTTCGTGATTAGTGACTCCCAGATTTTGTTGGCCTCCTTGTAGACACAGTATACATCGAACAGATCATTAGATAAAATACTAATAATTGTGTGTCTACAGACCTTATTGGCATATTCCCAAGTAGTTCTTTGGTTTTGGTCAGCATTAAGGACAGGTTTAGATTGGGTCAGTGCCATTGCAACTTCGTGCATGTCTAGGATAGAGAAGATCCACTCTTGCCACCTTCTAAAGTTCTCTCCATCAAACACCTCAATCTTGGATATATCTGGGAATGGCTTGGGCAGCGTTACAGCAAGAACTGTAGTCGGAATGAAGGTTGGAGCAGTAGCACCACTCCCTCCAACGGAACTTGAGCAGCAACGTTAACATGATTATCAGAACCAACTTGGTGTGATTGCATAATAACTCTTAAGATTGTAAGCTGCAATAAGCAAAAACTATCAGTATAAACTGATCCGAGTCATGCCCGAGGATACTATCCTTAAGAGTTATTCCGGCACAAATCGGCAACTTCCTAGGATTAAACGGACCCTTCTTATAATAAGGAAACAGAACAGCAAAAAGAACTGAGGAACTCAGAAGAATGCAGAGGGAAGAGAGGAGAGAGCTCCGAAGATGTCCGAAAGCTCGGTGCACTATGAACCGCACCACGCACTGCCTTTTACAGACTGAAGACGAAAACAAGAAACGTTGTTGGGCAATTAAAAATAATTAATGGCAGCTTAATCACGATTTAATAAAAATTTGTTTTGAATGTTGGGATTAAAAGTGGCGGCCGTTTCTAAATGTTGAGATTAAAGCCGGTTAATAAAAAATTAAAGCAGGTAAATTTAAAGTCTCAACATTTAGAAAATTAATAAATCCATAGTCCTAATTTCAAAACCACTAAAAATAAGATTTTTTCGATAAACCTATTTATATAAAATATTTTTATAAAAATACAAAAATAGTTACAATAAAAAATGCCTAGTACCGCATCTAATTTATGCGCAGGGAAAGAAATCAGAGATTTACAACTGCGTTACTCTTACGTTAGTCTATTGTTGTGTGCACGAGCCCATTTCTTCTTTTAGCTCATTTAGTTGCCTAATATCACATCTTAATATATATATATATATATATTAAGATTCTTTTTATTCTAGGCAATATAGGACTTGGGTTTTTACCACACCTACTCCAACAGGTAGCAGGATTCTCTCGCCAATTCCTTAGTCCCTTACCAAGTATTAAAAAAAATTGAAACCCTTCCATTTCTCTCTCGTTCTTATGCATGCTCTCACCCCCACCCCTCCCTAAAACCCACCTTCCCCCTCTGGAAGCAAGGGCGAATCACCTTTGCATCGATGCAAGGGCTGGAAGCCCTTATAATGTTTTTTTGAATTTTTTATTTTTTAGTTTATTTTGAAATTTTTTTGTCGAGTTAAATATATGTTTTATTCATTATAATTTTTTGTGTTAAATATTTTGTGTTAATTTTTTCTTTGGTGTTAAAGTTTTTCTTTTTAATTTTTTATGTTGAACTATTCGTTTTGAAGTTATTATTATTTTTGTTGAATTTATTAATAATTTTGTTTGTTCAATAGTTTAGTTATTTCTGGCATCAGACTGCTCCTTCTACATCACAAAGTGGAACACAACTGTGATATCAAATTCTAATATAAAGTGGTGATTTTATTTTTAATATGATAATAACAATATTGAATAATCTGATTTTTAAAAAGAATATATCTTATATATAAAGTCAACATTTTTGACAAAAAATGAATAATTTTTATAGTATATATCAAATATTAAAAGAATTTGATGATAATTTTAAAACAACAGAATTATTATTATGTATAATTTAAAAAAATCTAAAAATATTTAATATAATTTATTATTAAAATTAAATATTAACAAAAGCAAAAGATGGGCTATACTTTCCCTACTCTTCAAATATAATGAGCGTTCATATAACCTGGTTGCATTTTAAAGATATATAATAAATTTATATTTTAGAACTTTTATTTTATGTATAGTTTAACCATTTCTTGAAATGGTTATTGATATATAAAAAATAAAATTATATCTAAAGACTTAAATTTTGTAAAATTTACAATAAAAATTTTAAAAATTAAAATTATTTTTAAAGAATAAAATTATTATCAAATTTTAAGAGCTTATTATTGAATTTAAAAAATTTATTATTAGATTTAAAAAAATTAATATTAAGTTTTAGAAAATTATCTAAAAAATTATCAATTTTTAAAAAGGTTTTTTAAATTCAATAATAAGCTCTTAAAATTTGATAATAATTTCAATTTTTAAAGATAATTTTAATTTTTAAAATTTTTATTATAAATTTTATAAATTTTAAGTATTTAAATACAATTTTTCCTGTATAAAATCACTATTAAGGTTACGGTGTACAATTATGCTCATTAAAATATATTAATGTACCATATAGGCCTGCATAATTCAGTACTGTATATGACCTTCCCCAGAGGAGAACATGTGCAGTTATGAGAGCCTCGTACGATTGGATAACCTAATTTAATTGCCAACTAATCTCTGCTCCCGTTTAGAATAAAATCTGTTAAAAAAGAGAAAGAAACACAAGGGCCAAGGTGGGACCCAATCTTCTACCTTCTCCGTATGATGAGAGGATCATTTTTCAATTTAATTAGCTACCCGACCGACTTGTTTATTGTCATTTGTACATCATTAGGAGCCGTTTGTAATGTGTCATTTTCCTTTTGGTACTTTAGGTGCTAGGAGGCAATAAATTAAATGTTTAGTGTATTAATATTTAATATGCTTGATGTAGATTCAAATATTAGCAAGCATAAAATATTTTTTTTTTAAATGATAGTTCATATCAATCAAAATTATAAGTATATATCTCACATTCTTCAATTTTTAACTTCACTATATTAAATTACATAAACTACTGAATAATTGTTTTACAATTTCCGATAATCTAATCAAACAAGGATAATCTTAAATACTATAATGCTTATATTTTAGTATCTATACCATATATATATATATATATATATATTAATTTTGGTAGAAATGGCTCCTTAGTGTGTATATATATGTAGGTAAAAACTATATTTCCATTCTCTTGTAGTTGCAAGTTGGAAGCTTGGCTTATTTTGCTTGATATAATCTGAATTTTTTATTTATCAGTACAAAAATTAAATTAGTATTTTGTTCCCATGACATTATTTAAAATTTTAAATTAATTCCTTAAATTTAAAACATGTCAAAATAACCTCTAAATCATTCTATAAACTTAGTTGCCATTGAGATAACTTTAACTATATTGAGATAGCATTTCGTAATTATTAATTAGTTTTGTTAGTTGCTTAGTTTTTAAAAGACCTAGATTGAGACTTAAACTAATTTAAGAGAAATGTTAGAGAAAGGAACTAAAAGACAACTATCAGAGCCAACATGTATAGGTGGCACAATCTAATAAAACCATTCCAACAATTATTTGGTTTACAAACCTAGTGATTTGTGGTGCTTATGAAACAAAATAAAAAATATTAACTATTTTGACATGTTTTAAATTTAAGAAATTAATTTAAAATTTTAAATAAAAATTATGGGATCAAAATATTAATTTAACTAAAAATAATTATTGAACCAAGTTATCATCGTGATTATTATATTGTTATTTTTGTCTCAGAGAGCTAGGCAGTGATTTGTGGGGCTTATGAAACAAAATAAAAAATAATAACTATTTTGACATGTTTTAAATTTAAGAAATTAATTTAAAATTTTAAATAAAAATTATGGGATCAAAATATTAATTTAACTAAAAATAATTATTGAACCATGTTATCATCGTGATTATTATATTGTTATTTTTGTCAGAGAGAGCTAGACATTGTCAATTGGAAAAGTTGGGGACCAAGCTACTCCACCTACGATGAATTAGAACCATTTATTATTTCATATATGAAGCATTATTGAACCAGTGAACCGTTAACAAGTTAAAAGAATTTTAATAAGTTAATATGAGTTATTCTTTAATAAAAAAAAGCCGACCCATCCGATGCAGGTCATGTGTCTCTACTGTTTTCTTTGAAACTTATCTTATCAATAAAAAAAGCACCTTAGTGTGCCACTTATTAACAATTACATAAAGACATTGCGTTTTAAAATGTTAATTTTATTTATTTATTGTAGTAAAGTAGTTGCATGCACCATAACAGAAATTTTAAATAGAATAATTAGTTGAATTTGATAATAAAATATAAATTATGTAAATATAGGAACTAAAAGTTTCCTCAATAAATAGCATGAAGAATTTCTTCAACTTTTGTTAGATAAAGATTCATGAATACTTTTAATAATATTTTGAATGATTGACTGAATTTTATAAATATTTCTTTTTTTTTTTGGAGAATTAGAAAGGAAGACCCAAAATTAAAAAAATTTACTCTAAAAGGTTTATTATCATTAAGTTTAACTATTTTTTATTAAAATTAAGAATAATAAATATTAAAATAATAATAATAAATTCTTTAAAATAAATATTTTTAGTTGAGTCTTTAAACGTAATTCTCCCTTTTTCTCCCTTTTTCTCCGGGAAACGTATAGTGTACTATTATTTTATACTTTATAATATTTTAGATATAATGGTATAAGTCACACCATGGTATTAAGATGGAAAGGACGGAACTAGATTATAAGTGTTAGGAGCAGTTGTCCCTCTTATATATATATATATATATATATATATATATTATATAATATTATTTTTTTAAAAAAAAATTTAAATCTGTCTCTCTAAAATTTTTTAGCTAACCTTTCAAAGCTTTAAATATATGCTTTAAAAAATATAGTTCCTTCTTATAATGATTATAAAAGTAAATTTTATAAAATAAATACAATATAATAAAAAATATAAAAACTTTTTTAAGAAGCTTTTTACTTCTATTCTCCAAGAATGACTAATAATATATTCTCTATAATTTAATTCTCACTCTTTCATAATTTTTTTTTTTGGTTTCTTTAACCATACTTCATACTTTGCACTCATGAAAAATAAAATTTTATAATAAAATAAAAGATTATTTTTTTAGAGGATTTTGACGGCAATATATAAAAGAAAAAAACAAAAAATCCAAATACTTCACCACAAAAACGTTTTCTTTAAATACTTATTATTTTTTTTAAAAAAAAAGAATTACAACATATCCTATACCACGACTCTTTTTATTATTTTGTAATATTTTAATAGGTCATGGCATTTGCAATGCCATGACCCATATATATATTGTATATAATTTATATTTGATATATTTTATTATTTAAATTATTTAGAATGATAATTAATTTAAATTTTATAAAAATATATTTTTGTAATATAATTAAAAATTTTAATAATATAACAAGTTTATACTTTTTTAATAATATTATGATAAATATATATATATATTAAATAATTATATAATTTTTTAATTAAATTAAATATTTGTTATAATATTATTGAAAAATTATATGCTTATTATATTTTAAATAAGAAAAATTAATAGTAAAAAAATGATCATTAAGTTTAATCTTATCTAAATACTTAAAAAAATTTTATACTAAGATAATTTCTTTTGCATATGGGCTTTTTCACTGTTATATACGAAAGAAAAAAATAATTAATGTAGACCTTCGGTCGCTAAAACATTTTCTCTAAATACTTAATTATTTTTTTTAAAAAATGGCTCGCAGTATATGCTCTACCGAGACCCATTTTTTATTTTTTATTAATAATTGTATCTTTTTAATTTAATTTATGTTTAAATTTTTACCTTTTGATTGTATTTCTTTTTTTTTTTCCCTCAAGTTTAATTGTATATATCTTCTTTTTTATTTATTGGTAGCAAATATAGGTAAAATAAACATAGGGATACATTAAATTAGATAACACATATACAAGTGTTTGTATATAAATTTCTTTGATTTTAATAACTTTTAAAAATAAATCTTAGTATTTTCTCTTATAGATGTATTTTATTTTTTTAAAAAAATAATTACAAGCTTGATTAGACAATATTAAAATGTTAAAAATTTTATTTATTACTTTTAAAAAATAAAAATAAAATTTTAAAAAACATGCACTTTTATTTTTATAATAGTAATAATAATAATATTATTAATAATAAAAGATGTATTTTCTTTAGACTTTCCAACTCTCTTTGTTGATTAAGGAAAAAGAAAAAAAGAGAAAATTTGGTAGGGAAGAGACTTGATTAATTTTTCTTTACTAAAAATATAAATATTACAAAAAAATTATACATTACTCATAATTTCTTTTAGTCTTTTTTGAATACACTGTATTATTCTTTATTTTCTTTTAATTTCTTGTCTTCTTACTCCAATAAATCTGATACAAAACTTCAACTTCTTTTCTTGTATTAGGAATTTCTTTTAAGTTTTAGGGATTGGCCATGTCTTTTAATAAACCACCTTTATATAAAAATAAAAATAATAGAATGTTTGAGAAAATATAATTAACTAGATGATTTTGAAATAATTTTCTTTTTATTGAATTATCTTAGTGTAAATTTTTTTTAAATATTTGTATAAGATTAAACTTAATGATCATTTTTTACTATTAATTTTTCTTATTTAAAATATAATAAGCATATAATTTTTCAATAATATTATAACAAATATTTAATTTAATTACAAAATCATATAATTATTTAAAAAATATATATTTATCATAATATTATTAAAAAGTATACACTTGTTATATTATTAAAATTTTTAATTATATTACAAAAATATATTTTTTATAAAATTTAAATTAATTATCATTCTAAATAATTTAAATAATAAAATATATCAAATATAAAAAATTATATACAATATATGTATAGGTTACTGCATTTGCAATGCTGCGACCCATTAAAATATTATAAAATAATTAAAAGAGTTGCGGCATAGCATATACCACGACTCTTTTTTTGTTAAAGTAATAAGTATTTGAAGAAAATGTTTTTGGGTGGAGCATTTGGTTTTTTTGTTTTTTGTTTTTACATATTGTCGTCAAAATCCCTACAAATATAATTTGACTGTTTATATTAAGAAGGAGATTGTACAGAATTTCATTATGAAAAAAGATTATAGATAAATTATATTTAATTAAAAATCAAATAATATAATCATAATGACTAACACATATTTTATTACTTCTAGTATATATATTTTTTGTATTAAGAAAATTATATTTATTTTAATGTTATTATATTTCTTTGAATTTTTTATTATTATGTGTCACTATATTTTAATTTTAGTAAATATTATCATTATATTAATTTAACAAGTATTTAAAATTATATTTTTTGTAATTATTAATGCATTTATTAAGTATAAATTTTCATCTTCCTATCAATTTTTCTGGCTCTATCCCAGTGAAGATGTTCATATTGAATTTGATAATTGAAACTTGTCCAAAAAAATATAAAATAATATTTTTAAGTGTTAAAAAAGCTAAATAGGATGCTAAAAAATTTATCTTTTGGCCGGTTGATTTTCGGCCACGTGAAGTTGATCTCCAGCAATGTGAAGTTCTCATAAATCCTACGAACAGTAGGGGGTCAATGCTATGAGTGAATCCAGTACACCATCATGGACTCTGACACTGAAATTAGTATAGAATGAAGAGAAGATAATCAATATGAGGCTTGTGAAGAAGTTGAACGTATCCAGAGAGATTGATACACGATGGGAGATATAGATTGATGGAGTTATATCAAAGACAGCTAGTTGCATGAGGAATTTATATGTGAGCATCTCAAGACCAATTTAGTTGTTCTTGGTTTGCCAGTTGGTTTGGTGCCACCCGATAAAGATGGATCAAATTTATATTTATAAAATGTTCTGTGATACTCTCATGAATTTTGAATGGTATAAGATATTAAAATAAATAAGTTGATTTTATAACACCCTAATATCATAGATGACACTTGTCATATATTAATATACCAAATATATCTTAAATGTCGATTGACATTGAAGATATCAAAGTTAAGAACAATCAATGATGGTATACAAAACGCTTTCAATATAAATTATTAAGTAAAGGTTTGTAATTGATTTTATTGATATCTGTAACGAATAAATAGTATCCCCGGGATACAAACTTCCAGACATACTGTAGAATAATATATGCGGAGTTACAACAAGAGAAACGCGCATGGTCTGGATTAATTAATCAGATTTTAAGAGGATGATGTTGTTATGAGTTTGATATCGGGTAGTCTTATAAGTAAAGTGAGATTTGTAAGTTTGAGAAATTTTTCTTTTTAATAAGTTGATTTTTTGAAATGGATTCTCTCTTTGAATTTATATTCATTATATTGATATTTTTATTGAGCGTTTGATGGTCATGAAGAGACCTATTGAGAGTTTTGACCAACAAAAAATTGAGTGAAATGCTGTGAAGTGGAACTATCAGAAACATCGACTCTCGAATAGGAATACATTGTTATGAATCCTACGCCAGAAAATCTTATAAATAAAATGGAGTTTATAAGTTTAAGAAGTTCTCCTTTTTAATAGGTTAGTTTTTTAGAATGTATCCTCTTTTTAGACTTGTACTATGGATATACATTTTAAGAAATCATAAAATAAACATAAATAATATAAGACCGAAAAAAATGAAACATGTAGTATTTAGAAAAGAAATATAAATGGACTTTCAAGTTTAGGTGAAGATACATGTATAAAAGTAACGATATGGGAGAAAATGATTTTTATCTTATTGCTTTTTATGCGTCGTTATCGTTTGTCTCTTACTTTCAATCAAGAGTATTTTTTTTTTTTTGAAAAAATTGCAATTGAGAATTGTAAATTAAAGATATTTAAAAAGATCTTAAATTTTAAAATTGTTTTGAAGGATCAAATGACCAAATAATTTAACTTGAGATTTTAAATTATAATTTTTCTGTGTAACTTAAATTTTTGGTCACTTGGGTCTTTTAAAACAAGTTTTAAATTTAATGTCATTTAATATAAATATTTTTAACTTGAAAACCTTAGCTGTAATTTTCACTTTTTTTCTGGTTTAAATTGAAAGAAAGGTGAGAATATTACCAAAGAATATTCGCATTTGAAACTTGAGGTTGTGGTCCTAAGCAAATATATTTCTGAATAAGTAGTGAGAGCGAAAAGGAAACGCACTCATATACGGTGTTTATTCTATAATATGATTTCACACATGTGCGAAAAGGAAACGGACTCCATCGGCGGCAGTATCTCCGTCTACTGGGGACAAGTCACCAAGGAAGGCACTTGAAAGAAGCATGCGACACTGGCAACTACAATAAAATATAGAATTTATAATATCATAGAATCTTTTAAATGACACTCATTTTTTGGCATGGTTACGTAGGTAATAGCAACCCAGAATGTTCTCATAGAAAATAATATCAGAAAAGACAAAAAAATTTCATGAGAGCAATTTTTATATACAATAAGAGTGTCGTATCATTTATACATATAGTTAATATTTATTTTACACGTACATCTTATTTATATTGCATATGAACCTTACCTATATAAATTAAATTTGGATTATTAATTACATTTTATACATGTAAAAAAATTTCATTTGGTGATGCACCATTCATGATTTGTCTTTCCACGTATTAGAAAATAGTTCTCTCTAATATTTATGTTAATATATTTACATAAATAATGATTTGTATTATTATAATTTTTTTTCCAAATTTAAGTTTTTAATTTTAACATATCATTTGATCACATGGTTTGTAAAAAGTAACATTTGAAACCTAAAATGCTTCACATTTTAAGGTTTTAATTAATTGAAGTAATATATATTAATATATTTTACATATTTTCTTTTAAAAAATTAATAAAGAATTAATTCTAACGTTATATTCAATTTTTCATCACCGAGATATGAAATTATAATTCATTATCAAAGCATAACTGGGTGCTTATTAATGTTACCACCATAGTTTCTATAAGAAAAAGAAAGAGAAAAAAAGTAGCCAAGTTCAATGACTTGTAAATAGAAAAAAACATTTTACTTAAATTCCTTAAAGTAAATTGTTTTTTGTATAAAATGTATTATATTTATTTACGGAAAAATATTGTTATTTAACATACAGCTGAACATTATGATGTTTTAAAAATAATATATAATCCTCATATAGATATTTAAAAGGTGAGTCGAATAATAATTTTAAAATAAGAGAGACATTAAGTATAATTTAATTAAACACTAACAAATGTTAGTATGATTTACTCTCAATTAAAGATAATTTTATTTACGTTTTTTTAAATCTATATTATTATGTCTCTTTGAGTACAATTGGAGTGGATAAGTATCCAAAATTTACAATCCCAATTTAGATTAATCTTTTAAAATAACTTTATTAGCCTTGAAATTCAATTTATCTTAACCACATCCACGATCGATCAATATATTTTATAGTTTTATTATTGAGTACTTATACAATGTTATATATAAACGTTACTAATTGAATAACCAAAATAACGAGCATAACTTTCACTTTATTGATTAAAGATTAAAATTTTATTTTAGCCTTTCACAAATAGGGTTTATGTTAATTTAATCCTTGATAAATGCTTCTTTTCAATTTGGTCTTTGGTAGATAAAACTGTTATTAACAAAATTGTTTCATTGGCTAGTACTTAAAAATTTAACAAAGTGATATGGCCAATTAAATACTGACATGTCCACGTTAAATGCTCAGTGAACCATATATATATATATATATATATATATTTCACTTGGCAATGTTAGGACTAATGAGGGACCTATAACTTGAAAGAAAACATAAAAGAAGATTTTAAAAAAGAAGTACGTAGGCGTAGATTCTCATTTTTAGTTAAATTTGCCGTTGTAAATATGTCATTTTTCTTCATTTGTTTTCTTTTAATTAATTTCTTCTTTTCTCTTTTTTCTTTCTCATAGCATGTGATTAATTAGGGTAATTAAAATGAGGTTAAACTATATAATTAACTTTTGCATACTTATATGATATAGGATAATCATTTTTAAAAATATGAGGTGTCTAATATCTTAACTACATTAAATGCAACTCCCACATCTATCTCTATTTTTTAGACTATCCTTTTAAAATTTTTTTTTAAGATTTGTTTTTAAATTAAATAATTAAAATTTTGATGGCAATTCTAATTAAATTGAATTTCATTTTAAAAATCAATTTTTTCCAACTTTCATGTTCCCGTTGCATTTCACGTATCACAAGCATAAATTAATCATTCAAAGCGTTGGGAATATATTATATACTCATGTGACAAAGGGAATTACTTGAAACTAATATATAAAGTTAGTTGGAAACATCATAGATCCAGTGCCCTAACATGTCACGCTACTACATGTGAAACAAAACGAAGAACAAAATAAAAATGAAGAACATCACCCAAACAAGAGCCTTGGATGAAGGACCCAAAGGGTAGCAGATAGGGCTCAACTGTGCTCTTTCCTCTGTCTCCTTCTTAGTCCTTCATACCTTTAAGTGTGGGTCAAAAGCCTCTATTTATAATAGGATGCTAAATTAGAGTTAAGTGGACTAAGGTTACGATTATAATATAATAATAATAGGTTGGTGCCTTAGTACTAACGCTATTAGGAAAGCTCTTTTAATGTGTGCTACCAACTTGAGTTGGTCTAAGGGACCTGGGCTCCTTTATTTGATTTAGCTGGAACCATAGATGGATGGCAGGCTGAGGCTTTATCTCTAAGTGCAGACTTTAGTGATTTACAGTCATCTTGGGCCTCCTTACACTTGTTGCGCTAAGTGTATGGCTTTAGGCTTAAGTGACTTCGAGATACGTAAGGTTTAACTCGCCCTGGGCTTTAGGCTTCTTGGCTCAGTTGCAGACAAATATGGTACAATCCTTATAACTCAGCCTTTTAGGCATATGTTATATTTTAATTTCAAAATAAAATAATTCAGATGAGTAAAAATATTAAAAAAATTTTGCAAATTAGGGATAAGTCCTTATAAAGAGAATATATAAAATAAGAATAAATAAAGACTTATCAATGATGCATTTGATTATCTTATTGTTTATTAAATGTATTTGTCTACTCTTGCAAAATAAGATTTTATTATTGACTTAGAATTATGAAATGATAAATTTTGAATGGCCAAAATTTAATTGCCTGAATTGAAATTGTGTTTTTGGCAGCCATGTTTGTGGGTTGTGGTGTCGTTTTTGATTTAGCTCAAATGACACAACGAAAATAAACGGAAAGCAGCGAATTATAGAAGACTATGGAAGCGGGCATATTGCATATAAAATTAGGACCACCATTTGATACATGCAGCTCTTCTCACTGCGTTAAGGTCAGGACCATTTTGAGATAACAGTAAGGCCGTTCAACATATGATCTCTAATAAAGACAAATCTCTTTGTCCATAGATTTTTTTATATATGGAATAGAAGTCTTTCATTGCATGCAAGAAACAAAAGTGGAAAAAGTAGAGGCGAAAATATATGCTTAAAACCAACCATAGTACTTATGAAATTTTAGAAGACAATAATATTATATACAGAAATAATATCTATAAATTTATTTTTAGGTGGCTGCCCCTAAATCGTAATATGGAAGGTCCGTTCCTGATTGCATGCTTGTAAGAACCTCTTTCTTACTTTAATTTATCTAATAAAATAGGACAATTCCTGAAACTTCAAAAATCTTCCGTTGAGGAATTCCATATTCTTCATCTTTTAAGAATGTGTGGTATTCGGCATACCTGCAATTAAATGGAATTCTATACCTTGGATGACTATGTACATATCCTATACTTATGTAATTCAAAATATTGTAAAATTCCAAATGTTTAAGAATGGAGAGGGAGATCAGCATGAGGTGATTATGTGGTCTAGCAAAGAAGGGAAAAGGACAAAAGAAAAGGAGATGCGGACAGTTTTCATAGGAAATAATATTCATGTAAATTAAAAAAAAAATTAAGCGTTGTGAAATATTGTTCAAAGCTTTGACATATAAACACAGATCTTTATTTAAAGCGGAATCCATTACATGGTTGTAGTCAAACATGCATAGATCGCAAATAGTGGAACGGTTATTCCAGAACCCATACTAGCTAGCTAGTAAGCCTGGTTACATAGTACATCTGATGTTACAGAGCTTGGGATAAGAGACCGTAGAAGCTGCCAGAGACAGGCTCATGGCATACGCATTCGCAAACTTTTGAACTTAAAGCATCCTTAATCTGACCGCTATAGTCGGTTTTCTCATCATAGTACGTGTTCCAGATCAAAACTCCACCAAAGTTTGAAGCTTCCTTTACGGTTGGAAGAATTGCAGACTTGAGCACATCTGGTGGTATGTAACCACTGCTTGCTGCAGATGATTCACTTGATGCTACTACCCCCAAGAATACTGAGCTATTGGGAGGAAGTTGGTTTTAAATTGCGGTCCGTATCATGTGATGCGACCGCAATATTATTATTGCGGCGCCGGTTGCATCTGTATTTTTTAGCCGCAATATTCACAATTCTTCTTATACTATCTGTAATACCTGTAATCGCAATTGCAATATAATCGTAACCGCAATCGCAATTTAAAACTATGCAACCGACGAGGTCCAACTCTCCCATGAATTAAGAAGATTTTCAGTTTTTCCATTTAAATATTCACATGAGGCGTAGTTGTTGTAGTATAAAACCCAGATATAATCAAAAAGGCCAGTGGCGATTGCGGCGTCCAAGCCCTTGTCGTTGCAACGTGGGGCTGCCGACTGGTAGATCTTTCTATCGTGGGTGGACGCGTTGATCGCCCTCACAAGTTCATCCCAAGGAATGCTTGCACTGTACCCAAAGTTAGCAAGATCGATGTCATCTAAGGCCACAGATCCGAGTGGGCCAGTATTACCACTGAGAAAGTTATCCAATAGGTACTTTGCAATGAATGTGGGGTCGAGCTGGCTAGAGTCTACTTCAATGGAAAGCAAGACTTGGATGCCTTTGCTTTGACAGTGTTTTATTTCTGACTCTAGTTTGGTGCAATCGCCGCTAGGACAGTGGTTTCCCAAGTTTAGGGATGTTGTGCTGCCATACACATGGAGGTAGGCGAGAATGAGGATGTTGTAGTGACCAGTGTCACATGCTTCCGTCAAGCTGCCTTCATTGGCATCACTGTTTTGTCCCCAGTAGACGGAGATATTACCACCACCGGCGTATGGGGGACAATCAACAGCATGTGAGGACTTGATGATCAAGGACACTGTGAAGAGGGACAAAAGGAGAATGAAACTTGTTTTTTGGGCGCCATGATCGATGGTGTGTTGGTTAAGCTGTGGTTTTCTTGCTTAGCTCAATGCCTCACGGACTAAGGGACGCTGCCAATTTATAGGACCAGGGAAGTGCACGGCTACCGTAAAAAAAATTAGGAATATTAGCATGCATTATCGTAACCCTAAGAGGGACGTGGTCCAATTTTGTTTCACTACTTCTATTTTTAAATTTTGAAACTTTTATTTAATTTAACTACTTTTAAATTAAATAAAAATTTCTTATTTATATAGAATAAGAGAAGTTAAAAATTAAGTTATTTTCATACGTTTAGATATGATAGATGAATCAATGACTCATCCCATGCATATTACACACACATACCCGTACGCGTACACACACAACAAGAAAAAAATAATAGTGAGAAAAATGTCCTGCCATTGTACTCTTACCAATAGGCTCACTTTACCTACTCTTCAAGTATAATGGGCTTTCATATAAGCTGGTTGCATGTTAAAGATATACAATAAATTTTTATTTTAGAACTTTTATTTAATTTATAGTTTAACCATTTCTGGTTGAAATGGTTATTGATATATATATATATATAAATATAATTATATTTAAAGATCTAAATTTTGTAAAATTTAAAATAATAAATTTTAAAAATTAAAATCATCCTTAAATATCAAAATTATTATCAAATTTTTAGTGACTTACAATTAAATTTAGAAAATTTTTTAAACTTGATAAAATTTAGTAGTAAGTCTCTTAAAATTTGATAATAATTTTTATTTTTCAAAATAATTTTAATTTTTAAATTTTTTATTATAAATTTTATGAGACTTAAGTATTTAAATAATTTTTTTTTTATATAAAATCACTCTTACACTATGTTTAGATGAGGGAGGAGAAAAGTGTTAGGGCAAAAAAGCGGAAAAAAATGGAGGGAGGTGAAAAGTGGAGAGAAAAATAATTCTTTTCCTGTGTTTAGATGGGATGAGAGAAAATATAAAAAACGAGAAGTTTATTAATTCTCTTTGAACAATTTTGCCTTTATTGCCAAACTAGTAATTTGGTTGGACTAAATGACGTTGTTTCTTCTTAATAGCCTATTGATAAAAAAAAGTTATGTTATATATATAAATTAATTCTTTTAGATTTGTATATATATATATACATATATAACATATTTTAAATATATTTATTAGTTTTGAAGCAATTAATTGAAGGACAAAATTTATATGAAATTAATATTGAACTGAGATTTAAAAATAATAAACATAACTAGTTCCTCTGTTGAATTAAAAAATATATGTTTTAATTGTTTGTACTAGTTTCACATCAATTAAGTGAATAACTAATTTCATATTAATTTCACATTCACTCACATTTAAAAAATTATTACATATAACTAATTATTTTAGTTAAGTTGTCTTTACAAATAATTAAAGTCCAAAACAATTTTCAAATATATAATTATATTTTTATATGCATGTATTACTTAGTTAAATAATAAATAATTGAGATAATCATTTTAAAATTACATGTGAATATAATATATATATATTATATACATCAATAATTATCTTTCCATTAAACAACAGATAAACACTATAAAAAAATAGATTTTTAGTGACGACCAAAAAAAGTCATCACTAAAAGTGCTTTTTTAGCGGCGACAATACTCAATTTTTTACTAAAAGTTGTCATTAAAACATAAATTTTAATTTTGATAAAGTTTTTAACGGCGACTAGAGAAAGTTGCCACTAATAATATTCCATGGCGACAAAAAAGTCACTACAAAACACTTTTAATGGTGACGCATACTCGCAACAAAAAACATTTGTATGAAAATTTTTCAAAAAGTTATACAAATATTTTAGTGGCGACACATAGTTACCGCTAAAGTGAGTTTTAGTTTTGAGATTCCATCGCCACTAAAAACTTGGAGCCAAATTTTTTTTGAAATTGGTGCAAATAATTTTAATTGAAAGCAAATTTTACGCCAAAACTTTCAATGGCGACAAAAGTTCGCCACTAATATATGATTTTTAGTGGCAATATTTCATCGCCACTAAATATATGTTTTAGTAGTTGTAAATTTTCCTTTTAAACTTTTAGTGACAACATAAAGTCGCTGCTAAAGGATGCTTTTAGCGATAATGTAATTTTAAAGTTGAATAGTCATTGAAAAGCCCCTCAGATAAAAAGTATATGCTTTAAGATTTTTTTCCACTTTAGTAGTGATGTGAAACTATGGGGGAAAGGCGTAAGATTTAATTTTTTTTTTAAAAAGTAAAGTAGACTTATTCTTTGCAAATTTTATTACTTGAGGATCTTTTAAATTTTAGAAGATTTTGATTCTCTTAGATGTGATTAAATTGTTTTAAAAACTACATAGTTAAAAAGCCTAGTGGATCTTTGCAGCAAAGTTTGTGAGTCTTTGATAATTGCTAATTTTTATACACTTTATTTCCTCTAATTTTGGCACTTTAATAATTGAATATGGCTTATTGCATTTTATTAGATGATAATTGAATTTAATGGCCATTTTTGTACTTTAGGAATTAAATTACAAAATGATTGATTTTAATGCATAAATTTGTCTTAAATAATTTTGTGAATATTCTTATGTGATTTTTGTCTATTATTCTTGTAGAATTTTTGATGGGCAAGTAGCATTTGAATAGGAGATTGGTTTGGAGAAGAGGTGAGAGCTTTCAAAGTCCAAGGAAGCAACATTAAGAGAACATGTGAGAGGAGAGCATTCGTATCAATGAAAGGGATATTGAAGCATGAGCTTTGAAAAATGTAGCCATAACATGGATGAGAAATAAGAACCATAGAAGGAGAAACAGGACCATGTGTTAGCCCACTCTTGATGCATCCACTCTCATGAAGACACCTCCTTTCAAGTAGCATGCATCATTCACTCCATTTCCCTCACTCGAGCAACCATTCACTCACAATCCACAACACTTAAGTTGCCACGGGTTCCACACACACACACAAACCATACATCCAGCTCACTTGTACATGGTTTCATGCATAAACACGTGGTCACACTTGCACATATATAGCAACATGCACAACAGCCCTCTCATATCACCCCACTCCATGAAGCACTTGAATGAAGCTTATGTCATCACATATAAAGCTACATGTTAATGTGGGAGAAAAAGAAACACGCGAGAAGCATCAAAGGGAAGCTTGGGCTGAAGTTTAAATGGAGAGTAGAATGAAGAAGAGTAAGGCTAGGTTGAAAGGAGATCATGTGGGAATGAGTGAGCAAGAACAAAGAAGAAGTTATGGGTTGGGGACTCTATTAAGGAGGCAGTGCACTTAAGCAAATGGAGAGAGGGAACATGAGAGTTTAACTCAGTTTTGGAGTGCAAGAATGTGAGCAAAATAGAGCCTTGCATGGAGAAAACACAAAGAAGAGTTACAGGTTCTAGCTAAGAAGCAACATGATTTTGGAGGCTCGAGTTGATGGTTTATAGGGAAGAAGGAACAAACTTACGAAGAGAACATACACTCAAGCAGAAATAGAGGAAAAGCCACAGTTTGAATGGGAAGAAACACAACTGCACAAGGAGAAACAAACAAGTAAGATTCTGACGTGGAAATTATGTAAGGACCCACTGCATGAGGAAGAACAATGCAAGAAGAAACATGTATACAGTTTTCATACGTCCAGCAGCTCACAAACACGAGCAAAAAGTGAAGTATGTGAGAGTAAGGTAGCTGGAGGAGATTCACGTGAAAGAGCTGAGTTGAAGAAGAAGCTACGGGCTGGACTTCTCAATGGGATAGCAACAAAACAAGGCTCATAGCTCTATATTACACGTAGCTTACACGTTCATGGACTTACACACGTAACGTGGCACCAGATTGGGAAGCTCGTGGAGTCAAGTCCAGGTGAGAAGAAGGATTGGTTTTGATGTGAAGGAGTAGCACGTGGAATATTATAAAAGAAAATAAAGTGGCACCTACACTTATACACACATACATGTAGCTATAGGCAAGTGGAATAAAAGAAGAAGCACATGAAAGTGAGCATGGGAGGGGCATGTGACTTATTAAAAACATGTTGGAGGTATTCACGTTAATTCACAATCCATCGAATAAAAGCACTCATCCACAATCCACATTCCATTGAAAATCCAGAGACCACACCCCACCACGCCGTAGCTTCATCCTCATTTCATTTTCTCCATCTCCTTCCATCTAATGAAGTTTTAATTCTCTATCTTGTGGCTGGCTAGGAGAAGACCCTTAGAGAAGCTTGAATCCATGGAGATATCAAAGGAATTTTGGCTAAGAATTCCCTACTTTTTTATACTTTTTTTTTCTTATACATGCTTGATTGAGATGTATTTGATTGGGAATTTGTGTAATTGTAATTAGTGACTAGTTAGACACTAATTAGAAAACTTTTTTATTGATTAATTGATTGGATTAAACACTGAATTTTTCATTTCTCCTCCAATTTCCCATATATGCAGTCAAGGTGTTCAATGAAATGCATGAGTGAAATTTTGTGCTTGACTGTTTAATCCTAATGACAAGAGTTAATGATTTAATACAGAATTGAGGTCTCAATGCAACATTACTTTGTTAATATCTTGATTCTTGAGTGGTAACCCAAGATAACTTGTTATGCATATAATTAGAGACTCTTATACCAGAATTAATCACAATTGAATTATGATAAGGATAGTAGATACCAAAAGACGAATCCAAAGCTAATCACATGTCTATCATTCAACCATAATTCATACAATTAGGTAGTTAGTCATTTTAATTCAATTTCATTTTACTTAGTTTAATTAGATCAAAACCCCCCTTAATTTAGGTAGTTCTAGGATCTTTTAACACTTAAGAAATCCAATTAAACATTGAATTCCATTTCCAAGGGAGATGATCTAAGTTATGCTACTAACTATAAAATTTAATCCAACGTAGTTTTATTTTGAGGGTTGCGCGACACGGCCTCTCTCCCGGGCAACGACGCCAAATTTTGAGAGGTTGTGTCGCGTAACCTTCAAAATAAACTAGGTTGAAAAATATATAGCTAGTGGTGCAACCTAGATCGTCTCTCTAGGAAATGGAATTCATATTCAATTAGGTTTTCCAAGTGTTAAAGGACTCTACAAATTACCTAATTAAAATGGGACTTTTGATTTAATTAAACTAAGTAAAATGAAATTGAATTAAAACTCCTAATTATTACCTAATTGCATGAACTAATAAATGAATGATGGACTTATGACTAGCTTAAGATTCATCTTTTGGTATCCACTATCCTTATCCTAATTCAATTGTGATTAATTTTGATCTACGAGTCTCTAATTGTGTTCATTGGCAAGGAATCTTGAATTACTACTCAAGATTTAAGGGATTAATTATTTAATGTTAAATTGAAACTTTAATCCTATATCAATTTGTCAATTCTTGTCTTTAAAATCAATGAACACTCAATTTGATTGATTAATCCATTAATTAGCCTCTGAATTATCACCCTAAGATGTTTAATTAACTAATTAAACTTTAAGGAATCCTCGAATCAAACAATTAAGCACATAATTTCACTTATGCATTTCATCGAATAACTTGATGGCATACATAGGAAATTAGAGAATCATGAAAATCTAGCACTAAATCAATCAAATAATCATTCAAAAAGTATTCTAATTAGTGTCTAACCAGCCACTAATTATAAACAATACAAATTCCCAATCCAATACAACCTTAACTAAGATAATACAAGAAAGGGGAAAATGCAATAAAAAGAGAAAATTTTAGGCAAAATTCCTTTGTTATTCCATAGATTCAAGCTTCTTCAAGGTTGTCCTCCTAACTAGCCATAAGATAGAGAATTAAAACTTCATTGGATGGAAGGAGATGGAGAAAATGAAATGAGGATGAAGCTACGGCGTGGTGGGGTGTGGTCTCTGGATTTTCGATGGAATGTGGATTGTGGATGAGTGTTTTTATTTAATGGATTGTGAATTAACGTGGTTACTTCTCATACTTGCTTAAATGTCACTGTTTAGTTCAATTATTGTTATACCACAATTGATTTGATCTGTATGCCCTTCCATGATATTGATTTGATTGTTGGTATAAACCTGTTGACCGTGAATAATGCGAAACTTGATTGTGAACACCGAACCATTTCCCTACCTGTTTGTGGGACCATACCTAAGGTAAGAGCTAAGTTATCCTTTGTGACTATTGCTCAGGCTGAGAGGTATTTAGAGTGTGGATGTTAAGGGTTTCTAGTCTTTTCTTTATTCAGGCTGAGGTAGAAGAAGAGATAGCGAAAGTCCCAATTGTTAGGGAATTCTCAAAGATTTTTTCTAAAGATTTTGACTTTAGTGGTCTACCCCTTAAGATAGAGCTAGAGTTCTTTATAGACATAGTGCCTATGGCTGGACTGGTGTCCAAAGCTCCTTACAAGATGGCTTTTGTCAAGCTTGCTGAGTTGAAAAAACAAATAGAAGAATTGTTAGAAAAAGGGTTCATATGCCCTAGTGTTTCACCTTGAAGAGCTCCAGTGTTATTTGTGAGAAAGAAGGGTGGTAGCGTACGATTGTGTATAGATTACAGAGAGTTGAATAAAGTTGCCATCAAGAATAAATATCCTCTCCCTAGAATTGATGACTTGTTAGATCAGTTAGTTGGGGTATCTGTATTTTCCAAAATAGATCTTAGATCTAGGTACCACCAGCTGAGAGTGAGAACTGAAGACATCTCTAAGATGGCTTTCAGAATGAGATATGGGCAATATGAGTTCCTTGTGATACCATTCGGGCTGATAAATGCGCCTGCTGTGTTCATGGATTATATGAACAAGGTATTTAGACCTTATTTAGATCAGTTCATGGTGGTCTTTATTGATGATATCCTAGTGTACTCCAGATCCTTTGAGGAGCACAAGAGGCATTTGAGATTAGTCCTAGAGACTTTAAAAGATAAGAGGTTGTATGTCAAACTTAGTAAATGTGAGTTTTGGCTAACCGAGGTGAAATTCTTAGGTCATGTGATCTCATGAGATGGGATCACTAAGGTTAAGAGTTTCTAGGTTTAGCAGGGTGTTATAGACGGTTTATTCAGGACTTTTCTTAAATGACTTTACCACTGACGAGACTAACAAAGAAAGAGACTGATAACCTCCTAATTTAGGATTTAAAAGGATTATATTTGACACTAAATTAGGGAGGTAAAATACTTTTCTCTTGATTAATATGGTTAAAAGTGTACTCAATCAAACAAATCAAAGAAAGTATTGTAATTGTAATATTTTTATCAGTTTAAGCCTCACTTTACGTTTGATTTCAATTTCAGGAAAAAGTAGCAAAATGTAGAAAGAGTTGAACATAAGAAAGGGAAGCTGAAAATGGCAAAAGCAGATTGAACAAGTTATTTCGCTACAGCGAGATCGCAGTTCGCTATAGCGAGATGGCACTTTCGCTGTAGCGAAGGGGACGCTTCGCAATAGTGAAGTCGTGTTGCATAGAAAATTCCAGAGAGCAACTCGCCATAGCGTGGAGGTAGCAAGTGCAGCGGAAACCTGAGAACTTATGAGACCTCGCTATAGTGAGAGTCGTTCCTCGCCATAGCGAGGTCGGACCTGAAACGCACAGTTTTAATTTTTAAGACAAAAAAGAAGGAGGAGGAGCTAGGGTTTATTCATTCTGCGGCAGAGAAGAGTCTGGACGTCCAGGGAGGCAATTTTGGGTGAACTTTGGAGGCTATTCAAGCTTGGAGGGGAGAAGGAAGAGGAAGAATCAAAGGGGAAACTCCACTTTCTGCATCTTGTCCAATCCTTTGTCTGCTTTCGTTATTACTCTTCATCTTCTCCATGTATTTGATTGGATTTACTGTAGATTTAGCTATGTGTAGCTAAATTCTTTTTACCTAGAGCACTATGAACTTGATGTGAACTAGATCATTAATTATCTTGTTGATTGTGATAATTGGAGCCTTGTGTATCCTTCTCTTGCTTAATGCTTTCTTAGAGATTGGCCACCTCTTGGAATTGATTTGGGTAATTGGAATTGACCTTGAAAAAGGGGTTCTCATTAGACTTAAGAGTGGGACAAATTAAGTTTAGAATTATCTAATTTGTAATTAGGATAGAAATATACCTAATTGCCTTAATTGGTTTATAGAGGGTTATAGTTCCTAATGCGCTCTAACCTAAATCTAAGGACACTTAGATTTTAGGGGAGAGTAGGGCTATAATTACATCGATGGATGGTTATAGCTTTTGAATCCCTTAACCACAAGGTGAAAATCAATTGCAATTAAACAAGAAATTAAGTTTAGTAAGCATCAAGGGAATAGTGACTCTAGGTAATTTTAAAACCTTGGATTTTACCAAACTTTTCTTTGCCAACTAAGTTTTGTTTCAATTTGCTTTATTTTAAAATTAGTTCTAAAGTCAAGAATTTCATAATTGGTTGTTTAACATGGATAAAAGTAGGTTGTGCACTGCCTAATTGCATTCAAGTCATTCCTCGTGGGAACGATACTTTACTTATCATTGAACTACTTGATCCGACCTGTGCACTTGCGGACACACATAAAAATTTTTTGTGGTCAAGTTTTCTGGCGCCGTTGCCGGGGAATGGCTTAATTGTTCAGTTAGAAGTGTGTAATCTTTAGTAGTCCTCGATTAAGCATTAGTTAGTTAATTAGTTAGAATTTCTTTTCATTCTGTTATTTGCTTTGATTCCTTTTTGTTTAAAGTAATACAGTTGGTTGAATTTTCCTCTACAGGTACCACAGTACATGCCAAAGCAATCCTCTACAAAGAAGAAATGCACAATGAAGAAAATTAATGATCTTGTGGTAAACTTGAACTTTGAAGAATCTCCTTCTAAAACTCCAAATTCGGTGAGTGAAGAAATGGCTTAGGAAGGGAATCCAAATCAGTCCATAAAAGACTTTGTGGGTCGTACTATGAAGGGCACTCTATCTAGTATAGTAGTGCCAGACTTTCAAGTTGCTAACTTTGAGTTGAAGCCAATGATGATCTCCATGTTGCAGCTCAACGGACAATTCACTGGTGAGAGGTCTGATGAAGATCCCAACCGTCATATTCTGTCATTCTTGGGAGTGTGCGATTCATTCAAGCAGAATGGGGTACCAAGAGATGTGCTGCGACTTCGATTATTCCCTCTCTCTCTACAAGGAAAGGCTAAGGAGTGGTTATTGACTCTGCCTGAGGGTTCAATAGATACTTGGGATAAGCTAGAAGCAAGGTTCAGAGCTTGCTTCATTCTAAATAATAGAATAGCAGATGCACGTTGTGAGCTCATCAACTTCAAGTAGGCTTCAGATGAGCATTTATATGCTGCATGGCAGAGGTACAAGCATTTGCTTCGCCAATGCCCAAGCCATGGGATGGATGACTGTGCTATTGTATAGAACTTCTGCACACGTCTAACTCCACAAACCGATACAATGTTAGATGCTATTTTAAATGGGCGTTGGGATGAAATGCCTGTGGATGATGTTATTCAGGCATTGGACACATTATCTGAAAGTTATGTATAAAGAGGAGGTGATAGAAAGGTGAGTGCTAGTGTTGCCAATACTCAAGAAGACCCCTCTATTCCACTTGCTACTATTCTTTCCACTTTGAACAAGAGATTTGATATGCTAGAATCTCAAGTGCAGCGAAATCAGCAAGTGAATGTCTGTTCTACTCAAGTGGCCCCAATTACTTGTGAAGACTGTGGGGATTTACATTCAGTGGATTATTGTCCTTTGGCACCTTCAGAATCAGTTAACTATGTGGGGAACTTTCCAAAGAATCAGAATCCGTACTCTAATAATTACAATCCTGGGTGGCGGAATCATCCAAACTTCTCTTGGAAGCATGGACCAGCACTGAATCAACCAGCATCTTCCTCAAGCATTAATAGGGAGATTAAGAGAATTTTGGAGAAAATAGTGAGTGTTAATAGGAAGGATTGGTCTGATAAGCTAGATGAAGCTTTATGGGCATATAGGACAGCTTACAAAACACCAATTGGTATGTCTCCATATCAATTAGTTTTTGGAAAAGCTTGTCATTTACCTTTGGAACTTGAGTACAAAGCTTTTTGGGCCATAAAGAAATTGAATTTGGATTATAAAGATGCTAGTGAGAAGAGGCTGTTGAACCTTAATGAACTTCATGAATTCAGGTTACAAGCTTATGAGAGTTCTAGGCTATATAAGGAAAAGACAAAGATCTGGCATGATAAGAAGATTTTAAAAAGGGATTTGATACCTGGTGATTTAGTGCTATTGTATAACTCTCGTTTGAGGTTGTTTCCAGGAAAGCTTAAATCCAGGTGGTCTGGTCCTTTTAAGGTGGTGTCTACCACTACCTTTGGTGCCATTGAAATTCAAGATGAGAAAAGTGGGGAAACTTTTAAGATAAATGGTCAACGCTTGAAGCATTACCTTAGTGGACCGGTGGACAGGATGAAGGCAAATGTGCAACTCCAAGACTGCTCATAGAAGCGTCAGGATAGTCTGGCTGAAGACTTTAAACTTAGCGCTCCTTGGGAGGCAACCCAAGTTTTCTTCTTGGTTTTATGTTTGAATCTAAAGTTCTTCTCATTTTTTTTTAGGTTTGATACTTTTCTCTTTTTATATGTTTTGTAGGTTAAAATGTGGATATTAAGGAGCAAAGGATTGGTAGGAAGGAGTAGCACCAGACATGTTTACAGGGAGTCTCTAACCATGCTTTGAATTATTACTATATCTGGTTTCATTTGAGGGAGTGTTTTAGTGAGCATTTTAGTGGGGAAACACATGCAGAAAAAAAAAATTCACTATAGCGAGAAATCCCTCTCGCTATGGCGAGGCTGCTTGTCCCACTCCTGGTACACACACAGAGAGTATCTCGTTATGCCCAGGCTGTGGTGAGCCACAGTCTGCAACATTAAGTGCTCTCGCTATAGCGAGAAGATTACCTCGCCATAGCGACCTCTCTGTGTTGCATTTTGGTATGAAGTCCAGAGAGATCTTCGCTGTAGCCTAGCTATGGCGAGTGAATTGTTGCATAAATTCTTACGAAGTTATCTCGCCATTGCGAGATAACTCATTCGCTACAGCGAATGCAGCATTTCCATGGCTAAGTACTAAATCCAGAGAGATCCTCGCTATAGCCTAGCTATAGCGAGATTCTTCAGCCACCAATAATTATCCAAGTCTTCTCGCCATGGCGAGAAGAAATTTTGCTATTGCGAGGACAACAGCTTTGCTTTTGGTAATAAACCCAGAGAAACCCTCGCTATTACCGGGTAATGGCGAGGCTCTATATATATATATATATATATATATATATATATAAAGGGGAAATAAAATAACCTACAGTTTCTTCTCCATTCCATCATTTCGTTCTCGCTACTGCGATGGAGTTCCTAAGCCTCTTTCATTCTCTCTTTTGCTGAATCTCGCATCTTTTAGGCTCGCATTTCCCTCATCTCTTGCATTCCTTGCATCAGGTAAATCGATTAAACCCTTTCTCCCCTAAATTGCTGACTGTTTTCGCTGAATCTGATCATTTTAGGGTTCAATTTGTTTTGCTTAGATTTGAGTATTTAGGGATTATTTGGTTAGTTTTTCTGGATGGGTTTTGCTGGTCGACTGTTTCTGTGCAGAATGATGACTTAAATTTAGCTTTTACTCCGTTCCATTCTGGATTGCAGGAATCAGTTCGAACTCGCTACAGCGAGTTCGAAGGTTTTTCCAGAAAAACTACATTTTCCTGTCTCAGTTTGTTTAGATTGCTTCTAAATTCCTAGACCCCCAGTCCCTTGGATGCTTTTATTTGTGTCTTCCCTTAGTATAAACATGCTGCATTCATTTGATTTCCTAATTCCATGATTTCCTTTGAATGCTGCCACTGATTTTTATCTTTCCTTCTTGTTTGAATTTCAGGGCTATGGCTCCTAGGAAACAAACCAAGACTGCTGAAGCCTCATCCTCGAAACAAAAGAAGAAATCATATGACAAGGATCGGTTTGCATCTGCCCAGGCAAAATTTCGCTTTGAGCGGCTTTTTGCTGACAAGGGGGTTATTGAGGACCGTTACTATGCACCCCATGTTTTAGACCTAACCTTTTCGGATTTTGAATGGCATGGGTTGTAAGGATTCACTAAGAAAACGGTGCATCAGATCCCTTTAATGATCCAAGAGTTGTACGCCAATTTTGAGGATATTGAGGAGGAAGAGGATGAATACTATTGCCGTTCGGCTTGGGTGCGCATCAACGAAAAAGTCTTCCAAGACTTTTATGAACTGCCTGATGTCCCAAACTGTGCCTTCCAGTCCTACATGGAGAACCCTCAATCCATTCCTTTGGAAGAAGTGGAGACAACAATTGCTGAAGAAGGAAGAGCTCTGCTGGTTAACAAGGTCTACCCAGTGAACCAACTCAGCAAACCTGCTCGTTTCTGGTTACAATTCATCACAAGCAACATACTGACAAGTTCTCATGGATCAGACATGACCCAAGAATGAGCTACTCTGACGTGGTGTTTTATGAATAGGCAGCGGGTAAACATTCCTCGTCTCATGTACTTAAACTTCAAGCAAGTGGCGAGGTTCGACAGGGTTAGCCTGGCATACCCTCATATGCTTACAGAATTACTTACCATGGGGGGAGTCGCGTCTCTAAAAATGACGCACAATTTAAGCCAAAGGGGCCATTCAAATATGATAGTATGAAGGATACACCAGGATAGCCCCGTAGGCAGAGAGCACCTGCTCAGGCACAACCTGAGGCATCTCCACCTCCCCCTTCACAGCAGTGCCTGGGTACTCCAGAGCCGATAGGACATGGTGCTCCATATCGCACAGAATTTGAGAGTTGGGCACGAGAGTCCATTGATAGGCTGGAAGGGCATGTCCTATCAATGAAGGATCAGTTGTAGATGCTTATGGACTACCTGATGCTCGCACCTCCACCACCACCTCCTGAGGCTTCTCAGACCCCGGTTATCATTCTCCCTCAGGAGCCTGCACCTCAAGATCGACCTGGGCCTTCTGATTCTTAGGACCTTTCTATCCAGCTGCCAGTTTTTGTTTTGCTTTTCCTCATTTTATATTTTGGATAACTGTATATGGATAATTGTATCTGATTATGCTCTCAACTCCTGAATTGGCTATGCTCTTAATTGTCTTCTTAATTCTAACGCCAACTTATTGTTTGCTGCATATATTTTGTCTATTTTTGTCTCTCAGATGAAGGAGTTGTTCGCACGCATTCCCTTGCTTTCTTATCTCTTCCTATTAGGGGAGTCTCGTCTCTCTCTACCTCTTTACATCCCTTCCCTCCGCCCCCATCTGTTTCTATTGTTCTGCTTATGATTTTTCCCATTTTATACATTGCGGACAATGTAACTTTTAAGTGTGGGGGAGTTAAGGTAAACATAGATAAATATAGGATAAGTGGATATAAGTTGACAATAACATCTTATCATTAATAATATTCAAGTGCCCATATTCCTTATGCTCATATGTTAAATCAGATTCATCCCTTCTCACTTTAGATGAATATTAATTAAGGAATGTAGTGGTTAAGCGAACTTGAAATGGATAAAGTGAGTAATATAGTTGTAATAGGAGCATTTTCCAATAAGATGATTTTTGAAGTAATTCAAGTTTTTCTTATAATGAGCTTCCAGTTGTTTTAGATTTCCCCAATTTATCTGTTCCTGATGGATACTTGACTGTCAGTTGAAAGGGATATCTTGTGAACAAAAAAAAAAAAACAAAAAAAAAAATAAAAACAAAATGATTCTCTACTCCAATGGTTGAAATCACTTAGTAACTGGGGGTTTGCACTAAAAAGTATGAACTTTCGCGTCAAACAGTGATAAAACTAAGAGTATGCTAGTAGCCCTCTGAGGATTTCTTTAATCTGAGTAACCGGGTGGCTTCATAACCAATGTTGTCATTCGCGTCAAAAGGATTAAGTAATTTGACGACGAGAGAAAGAAAAAAAAATTGCTGGAAATAATTCTACATTAAACAATAGAGACCCCTTTCAATGAGCTTTGATGATTGAAGTTAGTACAGATGATTGGGTTAGGTCTTGAAATTGCTGGGAAAACTTATTTAGGATTTTTTGATTATTTCTTAACATCTCTTGTTGAACACACACACACTTTAGCAATAAGGGTGTTACTATGAGTACATTGTTTTCAATTCCAATCTGAGTTTTGCTGAGCTTCTGCTTCTGAAATTGGATTCATTATAAGTGTGGGGGGGGGGATCTGAAATTCTGATTGCTTGGGCGTAATTCTTTCTAAGATTTGCTTGAGGACAAGCAAAGATTTAAGTGTGGGGGAGTTTGATAACCTCCTAATTTAGGATTCAAAAGGATTATATTTGACACTAAATTAGGGAGGTAAAATACTTTTCTCTTGATTAATATGGTTAAAAGTGTACTCAATCAAACAAATCAAAGAAAGTTTTGTAATTGTAATATTTTTATCAGTTTAAGTCTCACTTTACGTTTGATTTCAATTTCAGGGAAAAGTAGCAAAATGTAGAAAGAGTTGAACATAAGAGAGGGAAGCTGAAAATGGCAAAAGCAGATTGAACAAGTCATTTCGCTACAGCGAGACCGCAGTTCGCTATAGCGAGATGGCACTTTCGCCGTAGCGAAGGGGACGCTTCGCAATAGCGAAGTCATGTTGCATAGAAAATTCCAGAGAGCAACTCGCCATAGCGTGGAGGTAGCAAGTGCAGCGGAAACCTGAGAACTTATGAGACCTCGCTATAGCGAGAGTCATTCCTCGCCATAGCAAGGTCGGACCTGAAACGCACAGTTTTAATTTTTAAGACAAAAAAGAAGGAGGAGGAGCTAGGGTTTATTCATTCTGCGGCAGAGAAGAGTCTGGACGTCCAGGGAGGCGATTTTGGGTGAACTTTGGAGGCTATTCAAGCTTGGAGGGGAGAAGGAAGAGGAAGAATCAAAGGGGAAACTCCACTTTCTGCATCTTGTCCAATCCTTTGTCTGCTTTCGTTATTACTCTTCATCTTCTCTATGTATTTGACTGGATTTACTGTAGATTTAGCTATGTGTAGCTAAATTCCTTTTACCTAGAGCAGTATGAACCTGATGTGAACTAGATTGTTAATTATCTTGTTGATTGTGATAATTGGAGCCTTGCGTATCCTTCTCTTGCTTAATGCTTTCTTAGAGATTGGCCACCTCTTGGAATTGATTTGGGTAATAGGAATTGACCTTGAAAAAGGAGTTCTCATTAGACTTAAGAGTGAGACAAATTAAGTTTAGAATTATCTAATTTGTAATTAGGATAGAAATATACCTAATTGCCTTAATTGGTTTATAGAGGGTTATAGTTCTTAATGCACTCTAACCTAAATCTAAGGACACTTAGATTTTAGGGGAGAGTAGGGCTATAATTACATCGACGGACAGTTATAGTTTTTGAATCCCTTAACCCACAAGGTGAAAATCAATTGCAATTAAACAAGAAATTAAGTTTAGTAAGCATCAAGGGAATAGTGACTCTAGGTAATTTTAAAACCTTGGATTTTACCAAACTTTTCTTTGCCAACTAAGTTTTCTTTTAATTTGCTTTATTTTAAAATTAGTTCTAAAGTCAAGAATTTCATAATTGGTTGTTTAACGTGGATAAAAGTAGGTTGTGCACTACTTAATTGCATTCAAGTCATTCATTGTGGGAACAATACTTTACTTATCATTGAACTACTTGATCCGACCCGTGCACTTGCGGACACACATAAAAATTTTTCGTGGTCAGAGACACCTTTCATATGGGATGATAGATGCAAGAGGAGTTTCTAGGAGTTGAAACTCCGCCTGACCATTGCCCCTGTACTGATTATCCCTGACCCTAATAAACTATTTGTGGTTTATTGTGATACCTCAGGCAAAGGGTTAGGATGTGTGTTGATGCAGCAGGGTAGAGTAGTAGCATATGCCTATAGGCAGTTGAGACCTCATAAGGAGAATTATCCCACATATGACTTGGAGTTAGCTGTCGTAGTGTTTGCTCTTAAAATCTAGAGGCACTATTTGTATGGTGCTACCATAGAGATTTACAATGACCACGAGAGTCTGAAATACCTGTTTGATCAAAAGGAACTAACTATGAAACAGAAGAGATGGATGAAATTCCTAAAAGACTATGATTATGTGTTGAAATACCATCTAAGTAAGGCCAACATGGTAGTCAATGCCTTGAGTAGGAAATTCATCCACGTTGCCCATATGATGATTAGGGAGTAGGAGCTCCTAGAGAAATTTAGAAATATGAACCTCTTATGTCAGGTGGTATCAAGTAAACTATAATTGAGTGAAACCTGAATTGAGAATGTATTAAGAACCCAGATCTTAGATGCCCAAAGAGAGGATGAGTTCCTGAGATGGATTCAAAATAAGATTTCCTAAGGCAAGACCTCAGATTTCAAGGTGTCTGAGGATGGTATGATAGTATATTGAGACAGAATTTATGTGCCTAGTCAGAATGAATTGAGAGAAAGCATTTTAGAAGAGGGACATAAGAGTAAGTATACTATCCACTCAAGTGCCACTAAGATGTATCAGGATTTGAAAAGGATTTTCTAGTGGCCAAGGATGAAGAATGATGTGACGGATTACATGGCTAGATGCCTAGTGTTTTAGAGGTTAAAAATAGAACATCAAAGACCCGTTGGGTTATTGCAACCTTTAGATATCCCTGAATGGAAGTAGGATAGTATAGCCATAGACTTTGTTATGAGGTTACCCAGGACATCCTCTAGACACGATGCTATTTGGGTAGTTATGGATAGACTGATGAAGTCTGCACACTTTTTAGCTATTAAAGCTACTCATACACATGATAAATTAGTCCAGTTGTAAATTAGAGAGATAGTGCGACTTCACAAAGTACCCAGTAGTATAGTTTCGGATAAAGATCCCAGATTCACATCAAACTTCTAGAGGTTGTTGTAATATGCCTTAGGGACTAGGTTGCGGTTTAGTACTATATATTACCCGCAGACAGATGGTCAGACTGAGAGGACCATCCAGACCTTGGAAGATATGTTGAGGGCATGCGTGTTAGAAATGGGGGGTAACTGGGATGTGTATTTACCACTAGCAGAATTTGCGTATAATAACAATTACTATTCTAGTATTTAGATGGCCCCTTATGAGGCTTTGTATGGGAGAAAGTATAGATCCCCTCTGTGCTGGGTTGAGCTAGGTAAGAGGAGCATAATAGGACTTGAGATTATGGACTAGACCACCCAAGATATAGAATGATTAGAAAGAAACTCCTCACGGCCTAAAGTAGGTAGAAAAGCTATGCCGATAAAAGAAAGAGGTCGTTAGAGTTTGAGATTGGAGACTATGTGTTTATCCGAGTGTCTCCAGTGATTGGGGTGGTTCGATCAATGAGGGTAAGGAAGTTCAGTCCTAGGTATATTGGTCCATTTGAAATCCTTAAGAAAATTGAACTCGTGGCTTATCAGATAACCTTACCTCTTAACCTAGCCTAAATCTACAGTATTTTTCATGTTTCCCAGTTGAAAAAGTACTTACCAGACCTCTCACATGTTATAGAATATGAGCATGTGCAAGATTTTTCCTATATAGTGAAACTGGAGAGAATTGTGGATGCTAAACTCAAACAGTTGAGGAGCAAGAGCATTCCTCTGGTGAAAGTAGTCTGGAGGGGTTTGACCTCTGAGGAAGCAACTTGAGAATTGGAAGATGAAATGAAGCAAAAATATCCAGAGTTATTCCCTTGAGGTATTATTTAAATTTCAAGGACAAAATTTTTTTTAAGGGGGTAGAAATATAACAACTAGAATTTTTAAAATTTTTCTAAGTCTGGTGGCTATAGCCCAACTATAGCAAATGTACCTATTTGCTATCATGAGAATCCACCTAGCTATAGCGAATGTACCAATTCACTATCATAAGAATGCTTCTAGCTATAGAGAGTTTGGACATCCCATACAAAAATCAGGGAGTTCCTCACAATAGCATGCCATAGCGAGAACAGGACCAGGGACTGACACGTGTTCGTCGCAGCGAGGGTTATTCTTCGCTATAACGAGGGTTGGTCTGAAAAAGCGTGAAAAAAGAAAATTTTACTTCTTAAAAAGTCCAGACTTTTCTCTCTCCCTTTAATCAACTTATAATTCATTTAAAAGTAGAGAAAAGGGTTGGAAAGAAAGAGAGAGACCAAGAAAAGCCAAGAAGAAGAAAGAACATCAAGGAAAAAGGTGAGAAGATTATAAGAATTCATGGTTTCTTCCTTTAAAAAATCAATTCCTCTCTCTTTGCTCTCTTTTTCCATAGTTTTGGGTACTCATGTGGTTCTATTTTGGGCTTAATTCAAAAAGGGAAATGTAAGGATTTGAGAAGAAGATTTAGGCAAAGGAAGAGCCTCTTAGAAAGAGCTTGATTTAAGGTAACTTCTTTCCATTTTGTTGCATCTTCCCCCCTTGCTTTTTCTTAAGTATATTGTCCAAGGACAAAACTATAAGAGGAATAAAGTTCTAACCTAGAATAAGTATGAGACCCTTAAATTAGAGTGTGGAAAGCTAGGAAATGTAAAGGAATTAGAAGAAGAACTAGTGAAATTCAAGAGGAAGAAACTAGGGATTCTTAAATGCCTTGTAGAGTTTGCCTTGATGTAAGAATCCCCTAGCCTTATGGGTGTTTATTTGAGTTATAAGAGAGTAATTACATGCTATTTGTTGTGTCTAGACCTAAGAGATCAAGCTCCATACTATTTATTTTACTCTTTCTTATTACATTCATAGATATATGATGGTCATTGTATGCTTATGTATATGCTTATATTGTGAGACATGCTATTTGATATTGCCTTGATGCATTGGTACCAATATGCTTATGTTTTGGGTTGTGAAAATTGCTCTTAAAGGGTGAGGTAGTGCCAAAAGTCCCTTGTGATGCGTGAGGTAGAGCCAAAAGTCCCTGAGGATGGGTGAGACAAGGCTAAAAGTCTCATGGATGAGTGAGGCCAAATCAAAAGTTTCTAAACTAAGGGTGAGGCCAATCCAAAAGTCACAAAAATAGGGTGAGGCTATATCAAAAGTCCCTAGAGCTTATTCTTGGCATTGATATGATTTTCATGGTATGTAAATCATGTGTTGTATAAGTTTGAATGGTTGGATGCCTACTTGCATGCTTTGACATGTTTATATACCTTGATGGCTTCCTTGAATAGTGTATGAGCTATTGAGATTCCATGAATCTTACTCCTTTCCCTCTCCCATCTCATGTGGTTCAGGTGGAGCTCAGGAGCCAAAGAATGGAGGCCATGAGGCATAGATGGCCATCTCTTGACCATTTTCCATAATTATGCATAGTTTGATGTATAAGAAATCCAAAGTGCTTATGTATGCATATTCTTTTTGAGATGTAAATGTTTAAGCAAGTGTAAAAGTACATATAAATGATGTGTCAACCATGTATAGGACTAAAGCAATGGAAATATGAGATTTGACCCCTTGGTGGCTTGTATGTAGTAGTGCATTTTTGCCCGTAGCATAGTGGGTTTGAGATGTGTGATGGTTTAGACTACTTAGGCAATTCACATATGTTGTGTTTATGCTTTTAAACTTGTCCAAGATGTGTGAGAATATGTAGGAGACCATTTACCCCTATTTTGAACCATATATGGGGTCAAATTTGCCAAATTCGTGAGCTCTGTCAAGATATGACTAAATGAGCTCTTCGTGATATGAAATTTAGCATGCATTTAGAGTTTGTTGAGAGCTTCTTGGGAAGCTAAAGTACAAAATATTTGGAGGTATGAGGAATATTTGGCGAATTGTTGAAGTTGGAGAATTTTCTCGTTTTAGTTAGTATACTGTGCTAATGGGTTTGAAAATAAATCTATGTCATTAATAGGGCAAACATGATCTAATTCTCATGAAAGTTTATGGGCATCCATAGTGACCTATACCAACTAGAAGTACCTCAATTGGAGGTCTGTAGAGGGAGAAATAATTTTCTGAAATTCTATGTTAGCATCAGGGATACTAGCCAACCTTCACTACTGTTCCATCAGTTTTTGAGGTCCAAAGTCTTTTGAAATAATCCAAATTTATTTTTTTCCTCTAGTTAACATCTGTAACTTTCTAAATTGGTATAGTTTGCCTAGATTGGATTTTTTTGGAAATAGATATGAATTTTTTAAATTCATGACAGCAAACTGTATTAGTAACAGGGACAGCCAGACCTTTGTGCCTTTTTCGATGTCAAACATGGTTCAAACGTTGATATTATGGTTTGGAATATTTTTAGTATAAATTTAACATCTAGAGTTTTCTAGAAAGCTATGGTTTTCTTAATTCTCATTTTTTTTAGAATTAGTTATGATTTTCCAAAATTAGAGCCAAAAATTTGACTTTTGGACTTGTTTGAGAAATTGCATTTTTCTGGTTTTTGGCTTCATATATGTGGTTTATGGGTTGTTTTATGCTATATATGAGTTTTATGAATGGATTTTGAGTAGAGATTGTGATTGACGAGTTCATGGGACCCATGAGGCAAAGTATGACTGTTTAAACCCCCAATATATAGCATTAAAATACTATAGTTTTGCTCTTTTCTTTGGAATTTCATGGAATCAAGTCTAAGTGTAGATTAGTTGAGATTAACACATTATGGTGTTACAATTTTTGCCATTATATCCTTTTAGTGTTGCTTTTTAGTAACAAACTTTTGTTGCTACTAAAAAGATTTAACGTTACTAGAGTTGTATGGCGGACCAGGTGTTGCCACTAAAACTAATTAATGGCGATATAATGACTTTTCGTGGTGATAAAAGTTAATTTTTTTGTAGTGATCCTTTTTTTTAGCCCTTTTTCAACAAGTCTTTTAAACTTTTGTTGCCTTGCATTCTAAAACTTCTAAACTTGTTTCTTCATATTTTTAACTCTACAAAAAATATAAAATTTATTTAGTTACTCTTTATAATCTATTAACAAAGATTAAACAATTTAATAATTTAAAAATCTAAAAAAAATGTAAAACACAACTTTTAATTAACTACAACAAAAAAAATTAACTCAAAACAAAAGAAAACCCAAACTTACTAAATATTAACTTGACTAGAATTTATTAATTTTATATACTAAAAGCATAAAATAATAATTTAGAAACTTATCACACTCTCAATTTTATCTCTTTACTTATCCCTAAGTAAAGTTATATTAAACAACAAAATTCCTCCCTATTGAAACTTTCATATCTAGTAATGATGAATGCATACATTCAACAATTGCAGTAAGAAATATAATTGATAAAAGAAGAAAGCAATGCATGCATGCTTAAGAAATCAAGAATTAATGACACATTTTCCAAATCCATGATGTATGTGTGTGAACAACCATGCTAAAGTCCAATTGCAAGTCTTAGAATAATTTATGTAAATCAAATTACACTGTAAACCTCTCTTTTAAGAGCTTCATATGCTTGCTCTTTTACCTTCTTTACACTAATGTAGGTCCTTGCATAATCTATTAACAAATAGGTTTTTGAAAATTGTTATAGGGCTTATGGCTATGGTTATCGCAAGGAAAAGAGTATATGAAAAACTATGAGCAAGATTCAAGAGAATAACTATTAAGCATAATACTAAAAGATAGAATTTTGCCTCTTTCTCTTATTTTCCTTTCATTTTTATATTCCGCTTCATTTTCTTTTCTTTTTTTCTTTCTTTTCACTTTTACACCCTTAAATTTAGTTCATTTTTATCTATTAAAATTTTCTTTTCTTTTTTTAAGTTGATTCTTTGACCATCTTTTTTCTCCCTTTTTAGTTTATCTTTCTAATCAACATATTTTTCATGTCTCTCAAGAAATAAAGAAATATAAAATCATTGTTCTTACACTTCTAATTTGTATCTCTCTTATGAGAAAATCACAATTATTCACATCAAACCCACATTATACTTTATTTCACCCTAAAACTTCCTGTAGACCTTCCACATAATTATCATAATTGTTCACAAGCATTGTGAATCACTAACATAAGCATTAAAACTAGTGTACATATAATAATCATTAAACCTCCTATTAAATTTAGTTTGCTGAATAGTCAGATTGGTTAAATTATCAAGTTCATACATACTAGCTATTTCTTTTGCCAACTGTAATATCTGGTCCTCTGAAAAAGAAAGAAAACGTAAGAAACATAACGTACAGTTTCTCTATTAACGAATGAAACTCACTAGATACAAAAGAAAGTCCCCTAAGATGATGTAGTTAAGGTCCCAAAAAATTTGGAAAGCATTGTAGACTCCTAAAAATGATAATCCTAGGCTTAGACGGAAAGAAAAATGGAGCTAGAATAAAAAAATAATTTCCTACAAAAAGTTTACGAAACGTAATGGCATTTTCGTAATTTTGAGTAAATTTTGGAATTCACACAAGAGGGCTTTTTAAATGAAAGTTTTAAGTTTCTCAGGGTTCTCAGAGGCCCTGAAAATCATGGAAATCTCCAAGATAGTTAAATCCCTTCCAGTGGATGTTTTCCAATGTCAGTGTACCCGAACTTTGATGGCTTTGTTTGAGAAGATTGCAGCTCCGATTTGAGTGATTCCAAAGGCATTTTACTAAATTAGGAACCTAAATTTCATAATGGAAAAGACAGTTTTAAAAAAGGAGTTAAAACGAAGGAGAAACAAAAATGCCAAGAACGAAGGGCAAAATGAGAATTTTTGAAAAGTGTAATTTCCTCCCACCTATATATATGATGCACCCTTCTTCTCCCTTCATTATGTAAGACCATGTTTTGCCCAAAAAAATAGGAAAACCCTGGGGGATGAAGTGCACAAGAGGAGGAAGAAAAGGTGGAGAAATTCAAAGCAGAAAGGTATGGATTTTCATGGTTTTTCATGCTCTTTCTCTTCCAAACCTCTTCTCCTTCATTCTCCTTTACTTCCTATGATTATAATGAAGTATATGGATCTGTTTTAGAGGAGAAATTGAGGGGAAAATTCGGATTTGAAGAGAAGAGCTCAAAGAACACAATATTCAAGTGAGAAAAAGTAAGAAAACAAGGTAATTTCTCCTTCTATGGTTGTCATCTTTGGTGGTTCCCTTCTAGGAGGACTTGATTTTTAGGGAGAACCAAGGGTGAATATAAGGAAAAAGGGTGTGGAGATTAAGAATATGCAAAGAAAATTAATAAAAAACTATTAGATTTTAGATGCAAGTTCTAGGGTTTCAATTGCACTTTGTAAAATATGATTTTGTATGATGATTTTTAAGCCTAAATAAGAGTTTAAATGAGCTCCTAAGATCCCTAAGAGGCTCCCCATATGCTGCTTCCCTTAAGAAAATAAAGCAATCTCCAAGGAGCCCCATTTCTTTCATAGCCTTGACCAGGATAACATAGCTAGGGAGAATTTTAAATTTTTCTAAGCCCATTCTTGAGTCATATATGATGAATAAAAATGAAGGGAGGCCTTGAAAAAAATTTAGAACTCATAGAAATTGAGTTGGTGATTTAGGTTCCATATTATGACCTAAAGAAGCGACATATAGTTAGGCTCTCAATTTTAATTGTGTGATGACTCCAAGAGGCTTAAAAGGAGTTAAGAATCAAATTTGAAAGGAAAGAATGGAGCCTAGAATTTATTTGAGGGGTGTTGCTTCATTAGATGCATTTATGGACCATAATGAGGTTATAAGCCAACCTAGTGTCTAAGCAAATTGTATGGCCTTTGAATTGAGTTCATGAACCTAATTGGCTTCTATAAATTGTGTCTAAGCCAAGAGAAACCTTCCCCACACTGTTGTATGTGTATGGCCAAAAAAGGGAGCTTGGATTCAAAGGAAAAAAATGTGTGATTGTGTGCAAGGTAGCTCTCTCCACCTTCTTTTATGCATGGATATGTGCTTAGCTTATCTTAGAATGTGTGTATGTGTATTTTCAAGCCATAAAAATTATGCTAGGATGATTTCATATGCCATGATTTCATGATGACATATTATGTTTCTAAATGATGTTATAATGTTTGCTTGGGTTTGCTTGAGTGTGGTGAGGCCAAGAACCCTTAGCCATGCTGAGGATGAGCCAAGAACCCTTAAGATTGGTTAAGATAAAGCAAAGAGTCTCCCAATAGCAAGATAGACTCCCAAGAGCATGGTTGAGTCTAAGAGTTCCTTAAAGAATAAGTGAGGCAAGTCTAAAATCTACAAGAAAATGGGCGAGGCCAATCCACTTACTTGGTAAGCCTTTGTATGCTATGAGTGACTTTTTCAACTGTTAAGAATGCTTCTTGAATGATTTCACATGTCCATATGCCATGCATGCATTTATAAGACTTGTTTTACATCCAGTATATGTAATTGAATGGGAGATATACTATGGGGATTCTTTTAATCTCATTCCCTCCTCTCCAATGATCTAACATGCTATGTGGACCCAAAGAGCAAGGCAATGGGAGCTAACCACATGAGAGATGAAGGAATGACATTAAAATGTAGAAATGTTGTCACTTTAAGGCCATAAGAGGAGCATATGTTGTAATCCATGGTTGTATATATCTTATGAAATCATGAACATGTATAATTATGATGATATGTTATGTATAAATGGGAGAATGTATTATGAGACCATTAGAATGTGATTTGAGTATGTTATGACAATGTGGCCTCTTGAATGAGTTTATGTAATTGTGTATACTTGCAAGTGGCATAGCCAAAATGAGATACATGAGGGTTGGAACCATTTGAACAGCTCACACAAGTCCCAAATATGCTTTTAAACTTGCCTAAGAGGTGCCAAACCCCAAGGAAAACCATTTGGTCACTTTGGTACTCTATATGGAACTAAAATTGACTATAATAGAATCCTATGTCACTTTTTGCCTAAATGAACTCTTCTTGTTCTAAAATTTGGGATGAAATTAGGGTTCATTGAGAGCCCTTTGGGAAGCTAAAGTATGGAATTTTCAGAGGTCCACAAAATATTTAATGAATTTTCAAATTTGGCAAATTTTTTATTTTTGGTCTGATGTACTGTTCACTTGGTTTGAAAATAAATTTTGTCACATAAGGCTCAAATGATGTCCAATTGTCATGAAATTTTATACAGAGAAAATGCCAACTGGAAGAACCTCATTTGGATGTCTAGAAAAGGAGATATAAATTTTCTAAGTTTCTGTCCAGTATTAGTAACAGCACCTAACCTCTGTCACTGTTTGATTAGATTTTGAGATTCAGGAGTGCTCGAACTAGTCTCAATACATTTTTCCCCTCTAGTTGACATCCACAAATTTCCATCTTGGTATCATTTTCATGGATTGGATTTTTTTGGAATTAATTGGACATTTTTGAAGTTCTCTACAGAATTTTGTGACAGCATCAGGAGGTAGTTTGACCTCTAGACCTTTTTAAATATCAAACGTCCTCTATGATGGATGTTATGGTCTGGACATATTTTTAGTGTGAAATAGACATCCGTAGCTTCCCAGAATAGTTAAAAATGCATGATTTTGATTTTTCTAGAATTAGTTATAAATTTCCAAAATTTGGTCAGAAAAGGGACAAATTCTGGCCAAATTTTAATATGCATATTTTAATCTTCCCTTCGTGATTCTTGAGTTGTGAGCCACATTTTATGATGCAAATGAGTTGTATTTATGTAATTAAATATGAGAATGTATGATATGAGCCCACATGGTCCACGTGACACCGAATGAAATTTTTATACCCGATGCAGCGCAATTATATATATTATTTTAATGAGCTTTTCTCACTTCCTTCATGGAATTGATGATGTGATACATGAGGAAGTTATGAAATAAGTTAGAAATATATAATGTTACACCAACCATGGGTAATCCATAATCAAAGACAAAAACTAAGCACAAAAACAACGAAAACAAAAACCAAGCACAAATATTAAAAACACCAACACAAAAAAAAAAAAAAAACACAAACCAAAAGACTCAACAACTTAAAAACAACAAAAACCACAATGAACAAGGCTTGAATTTAGAACAAGTGAGCTTGGTATTAATATTATCAATCTTGTGAATCAATCCATGGCAATGGCGCCAAGAAACTTATTGCTTTTTGAAAGCATACATTGATAAACATGATTTTTATACACTTTAATCTCCTTAGCTTTAGTTTTTAATAGATAAATAAGGCTTCATGGATTTACTTAAATGGAATTTAATTTTAAATAGCCATTTTCTACATTTGAGAAATTAAGTTACAAATTATTGGTTTTTAATGCCCAATTTTATCTCAAATAATTTTTGTGAATATTCTTCCTATTATTTCTGCAGATTTTTTATGGACAATGGAATTGGAATAGAAGAATTAAATAGCATTTGAATAGGAGTGATGGGTTTTAAGAAGAAATTTTATATTCAAGAGTAGAAGATGGGGAGAGGTTGCTGCAAGTGACAAGAGCTACGTGTATAAGAAGGAAACTCTCACATGGGAAGAATTAAATGAAGTTCAAACACGTTGCAGCACACTTCCATAAACACTCAAGCAGCTTCAACAAGGGAGTGCCACAGGTGTAGTGTTTTAAGCAGAACGTGGGCTAGAGAAAAGAGAGTTTCACGTGAGGAATGAGCAAAAGAAGATCCATGCACACAGAGGTAGTAGTTGAACAGAGAAGAGAAGCAAATGACCATAGTTTCAAGAAGAATTTCAAGCTTGAGAGGAAGCTCACAAGGAAGAGGAATGAGCTAAACGAAGACGCATGGGCTAAAGGCAAGACATGGAAAGAAGAAGAAGCCATAACGCAGCTGCATGAAGGAGCCAACGTGTTCAAGAGACAACATGAGACACAAAGCAAGCAAGTTGAGCTGCTGGTTAAAAGACGTTGGAGCTGGAGCTTGGTTTTGACGTAGCTGCATGAAGAAGCTACGTGGTGAAGGAGAAGGAAATGAGCTGAATGGGAGGCGAAGGAGGCAACCTTTATTTTGGAGAGCTAGACGAAGAAGAAGAAGCAAATGAAGATCAAGCAAAGAAAAAGCTACGGGTTTCTTTTGATGACAAGGCAAAGCAAGAAGCAAACTCAAAATAGAGGAGAAGAACACAAAGAAGTAACCATGAGCTGAACGTGAAGAAATGAAGGAAGAGAGGCCACGGGCTGAACGTGCTGACTATGGAAAATAAACCCATGCAAAGCCACATAAGAAGAACACGAGAAGAAGCGAGGAGTTATCTAGAATGCGCGAAATGCTACGGAGAGAAGCTGTGCAAGGAGAATCACATGAGCTAGGAGCTGACTGTGCAGGCACGTTACTGGGATGAGAAAGCACGTGAGCAGTGTGTAAGAAGAGAGTTGAAGAGTGTAAGCCATGTTCTTCTTCAACAACACATCCAAGCTACGGGCAATGAAGGAATGGGGCTGAGCATGTGACTTAATTAAAAAATATACAAGGAAAAAGGCAAAAGTTGAGCACGTGGAATCACAAAAACTCACGTGAGAGGAGCAATTTAGACACGCCTCCATCGTCCATTCACTCATCCATCACGCTACATTCCATACGCATCATCCATTCCATTCACGTCGTCTCACCCTTTGCTATTCTTCATTCGTAACGTCCATCCACACCATGCAGACTCATTCCATCTCCATCTCACCACCATAATGAAGCTCTAATCCTACATCTGTGACTAGTAAGGAAGAAGGCTCTTAGAGAAGCTTGAATCCATGGGGAAGAACTCAGAATTTTGGCTAAGGATTTCTATTTTCTTACATTTTTCCTCTTTCATATATTGTCTTGGTTAAGTTGTATTTGATAGAGAATTTGTGTAATTATAATTAGTGGCTGGTTAGACACTAATTAGGAAGCCTTTTTGTTGATTAATTGGTTGAATTAGATACTAAATTTTTCAATTTCCTACAATTATCCATGTATGCAGTCAAGGTATTTGATGAAATGCATGTGAGAGATTGAGTGTTTAATTGTTTGATTTGAGGACTCCTTGGTGTTTAGTTGGTTAATTAAACATTTTTGGATGATGATTCAGAGGCTAATTAATCATTTCATCAATCAAATTGGGTGTTCATTGATCTTAAAGACAAGAATTAACGATTTAATGCGGGGTTGAGGTTTCAATTCAACATTAGATTGTTAATCTCTTGATTCTTGCGTGGTAACTCAAGATACATTTGTTGTGGACACAATTAGGGACTCTTAGACCAGAATTAATCATAATTGGATTAGGATGAGGATAGTGGATTCCAAGGGATGAATCCAAAGCTAGTCACAAGCCTATTATCCACCCACAATTCATATAATTAGGTAGCAATTGGAATTTTATTTCAATTTTATTTCAGATAGTTTAATTCAATCAAAAACCCCCCAAATTAGATAGTTATAGGATCTTTGAACACTTAGAAAACCTAATTAAACATTGAACTTCATTTCCGAGGGAGATGACCTAGATTGTGCTACTAGCTATATATTTAGTTCAACCTAGTTTTATTTTGAGGGTTGCGCGACAGAACCTCTCAAAATTTACAAGCAAGTATACTTGCAACAGTAACAAGGTGATGAATATAGTATTATTCCTACGAGGATTTATTACTAAGATAATTGTTAAGTACTAAAATTATACACCCTAATCTAAATCAAACTAATAATAAAAGTGATATGAAATCAAACTAAACTAAAGATATAAAAATAACAAAATAAATGAGAGGAACCATTCTAAATGAAATTGGAAAGCAATAAGGTTTTGGTTATGATTTTCCGTAGCAATTCATATGAACTAATTATCTCTCTTCGTCTTGTTCTTAATGTCATTTATAGCTTAGGACTCTAATTTATCTATAAGCATCTTTCAAATTACCTATAGGTATTCCCTTAAGCAATCCACAATTTCTTATGTAATTGATTTAGAGGCTTAATTAAGAATAGGCCTTAATATGATTATGTGAGATTGATAGGTATATTTTTATCTTACAAGCGAATCAATCCACTCAATAATACCCAATCAATGGTTTAGTGTTAAAATCCCTTTTCCAAGTTTATTTAAGTCACTCAAATAATCTAATGATTTCTACACACTTATAAGCATGAAACACAAGGATTAAATAAATAAATCATATCATTAATTGCAAATAAATAAAGTAATTACAATATATTACAAGCTAAAGTCCATTGCAATTCTAAATTAACAAGTTTAGCCAATAACTACAAGAAATAACAAATTAAGAACAAAGTATAAACTAAATAGGCAAAGAAATATAAGGAAAAGTAAGAGAAGAAGTGAAAAATTGATCTAATCGGTAAATCTTTTTCAAATCCAAACTTCTTTCATGGCAAATAAAGCTCCAAACCTTTCCATTTTCTCCCCAAAGTGTCTAGAATAGTGGCCTCTAGAAGAAAATGGTGATAACACTTCTAAAAACCATCAATAAGCATAGCTAAAAGTGGTGTGCTTTGCATTATTTCCTAAATGCACCATGGTGCCTTTGAATTTTTATTTGCAATGGTTAAAAGTGCCATGGCTTGGAAATTTTTCTATCATTGGATACTGCAGCGCTTAAATTTGCTGCCATAGCACTATACTTTTTATACCAGCACTTTTGAGTGGTATCTTCTCCCCTCCCCCCTCTTTTTCAACGAATTTTTTAAACCTTTGTTTGCATTCTAAAATTTTTAAATTTGTTTCTTTATATTTTTAACCCTATAAAAACATAAAAGTTAACTAATTATCTAGTAACAAAGATTAAAAAATTTAACAATTTAAAAATTCAAATAAAAAATACAAAACACAATTTATACTCAACTAAAATAAAAAATTAACTCAAAACTAAAAAAATAAAAAATATACTAAATATTAACTTAACTAAAATTTATTAATTTTATATATCAAAAATATAAAATAAATTCTATATTTATTTGATAAGTCCCTTAAAATAATAACAAAAATATGATAATTTAGGAATTCATCAAAAGGGTTGCTCAATTTGACCCCACATTGAATTTTTTTTCCTCGATTTCATTTTTTTTCTTTTTAGAATTTATGCCTACAAACTGACAATCCATTGTCAAGAAACAATCACTCTTAGCCTATGTTTTTTCAGAAGAATTTTAATAACCACATTCATTTAAATTTGACACTTTTTTTTTGAAATATTGTTAGAAGCCCCATTATATAAACTAACAGATATATTTACCATAACCAAATCTAAAAAATACAAATAAAAATTTAACAAAGATCTTTAAAAGTTTAATTATCATAATCACTGTCATCTTCGCCACTACCTTCAAAATCTCTACCTACCTCATTGTCATCTAAATTGGGCTTCTTGTGTGGCTCTTGAATTTTTATTTTTTTTCGTGATTTGGGTAGATATAATTTTTGGTTTAAAATGATATGTCATTAAAATTGCTGAGTCAATTAATTCTATACAAATTAATTACGAGTTTATACAAGTTAGTTTTGATTCCAAATCTATAAGGGATTTAACATGTTTTCCTTAAATGACAACCTAGACTCAATAAACTTAGCGAGTCAACACGCAACTTTGACATGCTATGACATTTTCCAATAAACAGACTATGAAGGTTCTCAAAGCATAATCACTCTCTTCCACTGCACTAACCTTGAGCAAGCTATAAGTTAGCACGTTCAACATAAGGCCCCCCAATTGATACATATATTTTTGTCCACATATACACTAAAGACATGGAAGCCGTTCTCAACGTATCATGCGAAGATATTCTTACATTCATGAATTTATAGCACTCGTTTAATAACATTTTAAGATAAATACGTGTTCGGAAAAGATATAGCGTGTTTAGCAAGCTTAGTTAAAAGCTTTGTCTGAAAGTATGACATTTTCTTGACAGTCATGATTGCGGGTTGTGATTTATTGTTTTTGTCTTCGAAGGATGACAAGCTTTTCAATTTTGACCTTTTAGTTCTTTTTTTTTTTTTTTGATTTAGTGACCCTATAAAATTTTCTCAGTCTTTTTCATCTATTTGAAAAGCTAAATTGAGGAGCTAGTCATTGTAAATTTTAACAGGTTGGGGCATGTCGGTTATTTGAAATTGTGGGCAGATTAACTTAAAAGATTTAGACTTTAAAACATCAATTGAGAAGTTAGCAACAAAAATAGTAATTACTCTATATATTTCATGCATGAGATACTTGAATTGGTGACAAAGACACGCGAAAAGGGGAGAATCGAAGTGAAAATTGAGACATAAAAATTCACAAATTTTAATGGAAAATTGCTGTCAGAACTTTACAAAAAGTGTTTACATGTTCACGTTAATTAATTTTCGAAAAAAATAAATAACAATAATTGAAAATGCAATAAAATATACTTTCTCATGTCCTCACAAAAATGTTTACCCCACTAATTTTCGCTTTTTTACCGGCAAGGTATACAGAGATATATACTCTCTTGCAAGTGAGCTATACGGAATATCAAGTTGAGACGTCTCAACGTTTCAAATATGTTTAGGTTTACTTAGACTACTACAAAATATTCTCTTCATAAAGTAGATTTGCCAATCTAATACTTTCTGACTTATGTCCATTTATACTCAAAAATTGATTTCTGACGGTGTGAGCTTGATTTTATTCAGGAAGGTTTGTTTAAGTCGTTGCTCCAATTTAGAAGTAATTGTCACATCAACATCATATTTAAAATTAACTTCTACCACTTATTTCCTTGGGCAATAATTTAATGTTTTGATTGAGATTTGATTTACTCCAATCTTGATTCTTTTGACATTCTCTATGATTATAAGAACAATTTGAACTTGTTCATCAAATCCTCTAGACCTCTGTGGAGCTTTAAATATCATCATTGATATACCACGCATTTGGTACCATTCTACAAGGGAGAGAAAAGCTTAAACACTGTTACATTTATCTTGATGCTGAAAATCCCGAATCTACTCTCCTTATCACAAAAGAATATCGTTACCTTGAAGAAATTTTACACAATTTTGACATTAATTGTGATATTAGTTTTCACTTTCCAATTGGTAATGACATGAACACATACATATTTATCTTGATGCTGAAAATCCCGAATCTACTCTCCTTATCACAAAAGAATATCGTTACCTTGAAGAAATTTTACACAATTTTGACATTAATTGTGATATTAGTTTTCACTTTCCAATTGGTAATGACATGAACACATACATATTTATCTTGATGCTGAAAATCCCGAATCTACTCTCCTTATCACAAAAGAATATCGTTATCTTGAAGAAATTTTACACAATTTTGACGTTAATTGTGATATTAGTTTTCACTTGCCAATTGGTAATGACATGAACACATATCTTTATAATTTCTGTCAAAAAGAAAACAGTAAAGAATATGAATTTGAGGTCTCAAATTCGATTATGCTCTCTCAAAATGCAACAAACGTACTCTATCGATGGAGTAGATAATTCAAAATTTAAATGATGAATTTCGAAGAACTAGAATGTTGCACATCAATAACTCTTTATATGTCTTCACAATTAATTGATACATGCATGGTTCTAGTTCGTCGATCTCTCAATTTATGTCCTTTTATAGTGAAATTTTGGTCTTGAAAGTGCGAGCTTGATACTTTGTTCATTAAGTTTCCGTTTGAAGTCGTTGCACCAATTTAGCAGTTATTCCCACATACCACATAACTTAAACTTATATATGATTTGAGCTCTTTTCTCCACACCATTTCCAGAAATCAGCTTCCATATCACATATCTCGTTAACTTGAAATATAAACAGTAAATTTTCAGAAATATAAGCAGGATACATGCTTGGGTCACTCTTGGTAATTAATTGGGTTTCTCTTTACAGTAGACAAACTATGAAGCTTCTCGGAACATAATCACTCTCTTCAACTGCGTTAACTTTGAGCAAGCTATAAGTTAGCACGTTCAACATAAGGCCTCCCATTTGACACATATATATTTGTCCACATTTATACTGAAGACGTGGAAATTGTTCTCATTGTATCGTGCGAAGATATTTTTAAAATGCGCAACATTCGTTGAATAATATATTAATAAAGATACATATCCTAGAAAGATCTTTCGCGCTTGGCGAGTCTAGTTAAAAACTTTGTCTGGAAGTATGATATTTTCATAATAGTCATTATAGTGAATTATGATTTAAAGTTTAAGATTTTAAAAAATTACACTTTTTAATTTGGTCTTCCCTAGTATGTTTTTATTAATTTAGTGTGTTAATAGTTCTCTCTCAGTTATTTTTGTTCCTTTGAAAATTCGAATTGGAAAGGTTAATCACTTTATGGTTTAACTGAATGAAAAAATATATATATATATATATATATATGGAGAGTAAATTAAAAGAATTATATTTTAATAGAAAAATTTGAGAAGTTATAAACAAAAACAACAATTTATTTTATATATTTCACGCATCAGACACGTGTTTTGGGATGAAAATAATAAATGCACATGTCATGGATGAAATAAATTGGCAGCTTTCCCGATTCCTTGAGTCATTGAACTAAACAAGAAAAACCATATAAAACCTCTTGTCCCCTTTGGAATAAACAGTCCCTTTCATATGTATACATGATCAAGAATATATTCTTACGTCAAAATTATGGAGTTCTTATGTTGAACGTGCACTTTGCTTGCTCATCAACCTTATCTTCTTTGAACATGCCTCCAAGAAATTCATTTGCCATGTTCATGTATTGTATGAAGCAGTTCCAGCAAATTAGGATGGACATGCTGCTACAGAGAAGCTATAATCGACTTGCAAACTTTTCGTTGAAACTTGTTTAAGACTTTTTTGAAATTTTGTTTGCATACTTTTTTTGGTTGAACCAGTGTAATGGGCTAAATTTAAATTTATGCCACATTTCTAAACAAAGCACGTGATGTTACATAAAAGTATTACCCAAAAAAATCCTATCAAACAGATTATAAATTAGGGCAATTACTAAAATTTTAAATTATCACTTGAAGTGTTTCTTAATTCTAAGCTCAAAATTTACCCTCAACGCCATAAATATTCAAAAATTGAAATAAACTAATTCCCAACTATATCTACAAACTGTACTTAGTGTTGGTTTGAAAATATGGTGACCTTGAAGAAGTTGTTGTGCTTGTACCTAAGTTGTTGCAAAAGATTTTATTGCTCAAAATGGATAAAAATAATGTTATGTAATAATCTTATAGAAGTCATTTTTAATGGTAAAAGTAGTTGAAAATTAAATTGAATTAAATAATAGTGAAATAGAAAGCTGCAGACTATTGATTTGCGAATAGAAATTAAATGACTTGCAAGAGTATAATTTTTGTGATGAAATTCGAATAACTATGTAATTTTTGTGTATTAGTATTTCTAAAATGATAGAGAAAATTTATATTTTAATGAGAAATTTATAAATACATGAGAACATATATAGAGAGAAAATATAACCATAATAATAAAAGTTAACAATACGAACATAACAAATTAAATAGAAACGTCATTTTACATATCTTAAATTTATAATAGTTTCAGTTATTTTTCAATTGCATCTTCTAAGATATTCAAAAGTAGTTGTAACTTTTAAAACATTATTAAATGAAGAACGGTTAAAAATATTTAACAAGACATAATTACACGAAAATTGTGTGTGTCTATATATATATATATATATATATATATATATATATATATATATATATATATAAATATATGCGTGTGTGCGCGCGCGTGACAACAAATGTAAAATATAACGTGTCAGACACATATATTTAGAAACAAATGATACTAAAATGCATAAGCCAACTTATCCGGTTAATGTATTTGTACATAAGTAAAAAAGATTTTTGTTTTATACTTTAACTCGTTAAATATGATATTCTTTTCAACAGACACTTGTGTCGTACATTTGTAATAATAATTTCAAGATAAAAATAGCTTTTAAGTTTGAAGTCAAATTCTAATTATTATTAATTTTTTTTAACTCAATCCTATATGTTTAAAAAATTCTCAAGCTCTTTTACTTAACGCCATTCAAATTATTAACCCCCCGCAGGGAAAAAAAAGAACTAGTCAGAGGCCACACTATCATAAGAGAAAACATACACAAATGCATTCACTCACAAGAAAGCTGTAAAGGGTATGAATTCTCAACCTCTCCAATATGATTAGGCATTGTAATACCATGCATTTCTAGCTTTGCCTCATGTCACCTCTAAGTCTCGTACCATGAATTACATTAGAAAGTGAAAAAAATAGCATTAAAATTTTACATTTCTTTGCGTTGCGCTACACAAAATTTTTTTTCTTGGAGTCTTGTGGGTCATATGGACTCATACATTATATTCTCATATTTAATCATATGAATACAACTCATTTACACCATAAAAAATGGACTATATCTCAAGGAACTCAATGGGAAGCTCAAAATACACATATTCATTTTCGGCCAGATTTATCCCCTTTTCTGTCATAACTTTGAAAAATCATAACTAATTCTAGAAAAATAGAAATCATACATTCTTAGCCATTATAGAAAGCTACACATGTTTATTTTATGTTAAAAATATATTCAGACCATAACATTCAACACAAAGAATGTTTGACATGTGAAATAGTCCAGAGGTTAGGCTATCAATTGGTGCTATCACAGAATTCTGCAGCAAACTTAAAAAATGTTCAATTAAGTCCAAAAAAATCCAATCCATGCAAATGATATCAATTTGGAAAGTTGTAGATGTTAGATAGAGGGAAAAAACAACTCTAGACTAGTTCAAGCATGCCTAGACCTCGAAATCTAATCAAACAATAACTAAGGTCGGGTGAAGTTTCTAATACTAGACAGATTTTTTAAAAATTCATATCTCCCTCTCTAGACATCCAAATGAGGTGCTTTTAGTTGGCATAGTCACTAGGAATGTCTAGTCTGTCTACATAAACTTTTGTGGCAATTGGACATCATTTGAGCCCTGTGTGACAGATTTCATTTTCAAATCAGTATGAACAGTGACATGACCAAAATTAGAAAATTTCTCAACTTTGAAAATTCATCAATATCCTCTAGACCTCCGAAAATTTTGTTCTTTAGCTTTTCAAAAAAATTTTAAAAAGCTCTAATTGCATGCCAAATCTTAGATCAAGAAGAGCTCATTTGGATAAAAAGTGCCATGGGGTTTCCTTATGGTCAATTTTGGCTCCATATGGGATACTAAAATATCCAAATGGCTTTCCTTGGGGTTTGGCACCTCTTGGGCAAGTCCAAAGCATAATTAGGACTTGTGTGAGCTGCCCAAATGGTCCCAACCCTCAAGCATCTCATTTTGGCCATCTCATCCATATATATGCATAATTCCATAAACTAATTCAAGAAGCTACATTGCCCATACATACTCAATTTGCATACTAGTGGTCACATAATACATTCTCCCATTTCAACATAACATATTATCATAATTACATATGTTCTAAAGGTCATAGGCCATTTAAAACAATAATTTACATCATTAGGCATCATTATCGCTTCAAAGAGCAAAAACTATACATATTAGTGTCAATCTCTTCTCTTCAAGGTGGTTGGCTTCTATTACCTTGTCCACTTAGTGCACCTAGCATGTTAGATCATTGGAGAGAAGGGAATGTGATTTAAAGAATCTCAATAGCTCATCTCCCATTCAATCATACATAATAGATGTAAACAAGTCTCATAAATGCATATATGGTCATGTTGACATGTGCAAATATTCAAAAAGTATTTTCATCATTTGAGAATGTCATACATAGCATACAAATGCTTGCCAAGCAAGTGGATTGGCCTCACTCAATTTCTTGTGGATATTGGATTTGCCTCACCCATTCTTTAAGAGATTCTTGGACTTAACCATACTCTTGGGAGCTTATCTTGATTTTGGGAGACTCTTTGTTTTGTCTCAACTAATCTCAAGGGTTTTTGGCTCATCCTCACCATGGCTAAGGGTTCTTAGCCTCACCACACTCAAGCAAATCCAAGTACACATAAAAAACATCATATAAGAGCATATTGTAGCATCATGGCACCATGGAATTAAAGTTATGCTAGAACATTTTTCATGGCTTAACAATACATATGCATACATTCAAGACAAGCTAAGCACACATCCATGCATGAGAGAAGGTGGAGAGAAGTACCTTGTACATAATTATACACTTTTTCTCTTGAATCCAACTCCCATTTTCAGACACACACACAAAAAAAAGTGTGGGGATGGTTTTTCTTGGCTTAAATACAATTTATGGAAGCCAATTAGGTTCATGGAATTAATTTTAAGGCCATACAACTCACTTAAACATTAACTTGCTCTATAAACCTCATTATGGTTCCATAATTGCACCTAATGAAGTAACACCCCTCAAATAAATTTTAGGCTCCATTCTTTCCTTTCAAATATGATTCTTGATTCCTTTTTAAGCCTCTTGGAGTCATCACACAATTAAAACCAAGAGCCTAACTACATGTTGCTTCTTTAGGTCATAATATGGAACCTAAAGCACTAACTCACTTTCTATAGGTTCTAAATTTTTCCCAAGGCCTCCCCTAATTTTCATTCATCATATATGACTCAAGAATGGGATTAGAAAAATTTAAAACTCTCCCTAATTACACAAACCCCTTTAGGCCGAGGTTGTAGAGGAAATGGGGTTTCTTGGAATTTGCTTTATTTTCTCAAGGGAGGATGCATGTAGGGAGTTTCTTAGGGATCTTGGGAGCTCATTTAAACACTTATTTAGGCCTAGGAATCATCATACAAAATCAGATTTTACAAGGTGCAATTGAAACCCTAGAAATTACATCTTGAAATCTAATGAGTTTTTGTTAATTTCCTTTGTATATTCTTAATCTCCATACTCTTTTTCCTTAGATTCATCCTTGGTTTTGCCTAAAAATCAAGTCCTCCTAGGGTTTCTCATGTTAGGCGAAATGGAAGAAGAGAGGAACCAAAGGTAGCAACCATAGGAAGAGAAATTACCTAGTTTTTTTTGCTTTTTCTCACTTGAATCTTGCTTTCTCCAAGCTCCTCTCTTCAAATCTGAAATTTCCCCTTAATATCTCTCTTAAAACAGATTTGAAAACTTCATTTTAATCAAAGGAAACAAAAGAGAATGGAGGAGAGGAGGTTTGGATGGAAGAAAGCATAGAAAACTACCAAGAATCCATACCTTTTTCTTGATTTTTCTCCTCCTTTTCTTTCCCTTATTGTGAGCCTAAGAGAGGGGATCATATTCTGTATTTTGGGTAGAAATTTCGTGCTTAAGAAGATGGGAGAAGAAAGAAGTGTGTGGGAGCTTTTGGAAACACACTTTTTCAAAAATTCCAATTTTGTCCTTCCGTATGGCAATTTCATTTTGCCTTTGTTTTAGCTCCTTTTTGAGAACCTTCTTTTTCATTATAAAATTTAGGTTCCCAATTTAATAAAATGACTTTGGAATTACTCAATTTGGAGCTAAAACTTTACCGAACGACCCGATCAAAGTTCAGGTCAATTGACATTGAAAAATATCCATCGGAGGTGATTTAACTGTCCCGGGGCTTCCCATCATTTTCAGGGCCTCTGAAAACCCTGGGCAATTCAAAACTTTCATTTAAAAAGCTATCTTATATGTTTTTACAAAAGTTACACTTATTTACGAAAATGCCATTACGTTTCGTAAGTTTTTGTCACAATTTTGTTTTTTCATTCTAGCTCTATTTTTCTTTTCATCTGAGCCTGGGATTCTCATTTTTAGGAGTCTATAATGCTTCCTAAATTTTTTGGGACTATAACTATCTCATTTCGGGAGACTTCCTTTTGTATCCAATGAATTTCGTTCATTTATAGAGGAACCGTACGTTATGTTTCTCACGTTTTCTTTAGTTTTCAAAGAATCAGATGTTACATGCATAATACTACAAAATATACTCTTAATAGATAGAGTGAATAATATCAAATTCACTTGATAAATTTATATTAAAGAACGAGAAAATGGTGCTCACCCATAACTCTATATTTCTTCACAATTAATTAATACACAGATGTATAGTTCTTGTTTTCCTCTCGACTTATGTCCTCTTATAGTCAAAATTTGACTCTTGAGTGTGTGAGCTCAATTTGTTGAAAATGCATGACATTATATACTCAATAGATGTAGTGGATAATTGTTGCTTTCTTTTTAAAAGCATACACACAAGTATACGTATTGCAACAGTAATAAAGAGATGAATAAAGTGTCGTTTTCATGAGAATTTGTTACTAAAATAATTGTTAAATATTAAAATTTTGCTCGTTAGTCTAAAAGAAGCTAACAATAAAAGTGATAAAAGCTTAAATTAAATTAAAGACATAAAAATAAGAAAATAAATGAGAGACACAATTCTAGATAAAATTAGAAAGCAAAAGAATTTTGGAATTATGATTCTTCCTAGCATTTTATATAAACTAATTACCTCTCTTTATCTTGCTCTTAATGTCATTAATAACCTAGGACTTTAATTTACTTAAAGTATTTTTTGAATTACTTATAGGCATTCCCTTAATCAATTCATAATTTCTTATATAATTGATCAAAGACTTAATCAAGAATAGGTTCTAATATGGCTATGTGAGGCTAGTAGGTATATTCTTATCCTACAAGCAAATTAATCTACTTAACATTGTAAATTTTATGAGCTTACACTGCCCAATCCATGGTTAAGTTCTAAAATCTCTTTTCCAAATCACCTAATAGTTTCCACACACTTAGAAGCATGAAACAGAAAGATTGAGTAATTAAATCATACCATTAATTGTAAATAAATAAAGTAACTACAACATATTACAAGCTAGAATTCATCATAATCCCAAATCAACAAATTTAGCTCATAACTACAAGAAATAGCAACATTAAGAACAAAACATAAACCAAATAGGCAAAGAAATACAAGGAAAAACAAGGAAAGAAAAGAAAAGAAAAATTGATTTAATAAATGAATCTTCCTCAAACCTAAGCTCCTTCTATGGCAAATGAAGCTTTAAACCTTTCCTTCTCTTTCCTAAATCCTTTAGAATGGCCACCTCTCCTCCAAGAGATGATGAAACCCTCAAAAGACACTATTAAAAATGGTGTGTTTAACATTGTGCTCAAACTGCATCGTGATAGCACTCAAAAGCGTCATGGTGCAGCTAAATTTTTATATGCAGTGGTCAAAAGTGCCACGATGCAGAATTTTACATTGCAACTCATTTTGATTCTGTTTCTTTATATGCCGTGGCACTTAAATTTCTTGTCGCGGCATTGCATTTTTTTGAGCAACGGTTTTGAGTGCTATCTTTTTCTCTTTTTTCTTTTCTTCTTCTCCCTTCTTTCTTTTTCCCTTTTTGATCCTTTTTTAGCCAATCTTCTTAACTTTTGTTTCTTTGTATTCCAAGACTTCTAAACTTATTTTTTTGTAATTTTAACCCTACAAAAATATGAAATTCATCTAATTACTATTTATAATCTACTAATAAAGTTTAAACAATTTAATAGCCTACAAATCTATATAAAAACAGAAAACACAATTTATATCTAATCAATACAAAAATGAATCCAAAACTTACTAAATATTGACTTAGCTAAAATTTATTAATTTTATATATAAAAAACATAAGATAAATTCAATATTCATATGATAAGTCCCTTAAAACATTAAAAAAATTATCACAATTTAGGGACTTATCACACCCCTAAACTTATCTCTTTACTTGTCCCCAAGTAAAGCCATATTAAACAATAAAATTCCTACCTATGTAAACTTTCATATCTAGTAATGGTAGATGAATGGCTTCAACAATTGCATTAAGAAATATAATTAACAAGAAAAGAAAGCAATGTATATAAGTTTCAGAGTTCAAGAGTTAATGACAAAATTTCCCAATCCATGATGTGTTGTGTGAAGAACTATGCTAAAGTCTAATTGCAAGCCTTAAAATAATTTATGTAAATCAAACTACATAATAAACCCCTCCCTTAAAAGCTTCATTCGCTTGCTTTTCTACCTTCTCTCTACTAACGTAGGCTATTACATAACCCATCAATCAATAAGTCTTTTAAGAATGTAATGGGGCTTATGGTCATGGCTATTACAAGAAAAATGATATATGAAAAATTATGAGAAAGATTCAAGAGATAACCATAAAGCACAATAATGGAAGATAGAATTCTCTCTTTTTCTTTTATTATCCTTTCCTTCTTATATTCCCCTTCATTTTCTTTTCTTCTTCACTTTCTTTTCACTTTTACACCCTCGAATTTAGTTCATTTTGATCCATCAATTTTTTTTCTTTTTTTAGGGTTAATCCTTTGACCACTTTTTTTTTCCTTTCTTTTTAGTTCCTCTTTCTAATCATCATATCTTTTATGTCTCTTAAGAAACAAAGAACAAAGCAATTATTGTTCCCATACTTCTAATTTGCATGTCTCTCATAAGAAAACAATAATTATTCACATCAAACCCACATTATGCCTTATTTTACCCCTTTAGCTTCCTTTTCACATAACATCAAATTTAATTATCCTTTTAAAAAAGGGTAAGAACATTGTTTTTTGATCTAAAGGTCATTAATGTGGTTGAAAAGAAGAAATTTCATATAATTATATTCATATTTCACTTAAGGCTAAAAGAGGTATGAGTGATTATTTTTTAAAAATTAGGTTTAAAGTCTCAAACATAGCCAATAAATATCTAAATCAATTTAATAAATCATATAAAGTCTAAAATTTCACCTCAAGAAACTATATAGTAAGTTCTAAAGTCTTAGATTTAAGATCAAGAAACTATAAAGCAAGTTCTAAAGTCTTAGATTTAAGATCAATCATATAGTCTGATCCACATACATTACTTAAAACTAACAATTGTTCGAAGCATAGTGTAAGTGCACAAAAAAAGTGTCAATGAGTGAGGAAAACAACGCCATTAACAATAAATCTCATCTACAAATTGCATTAGCAAACATCTCTTATCATTTATATACTATCAAGCAATTGTGTTCCTCAATGGCATCTAACATTAACTAAAAAAATGAATATAAGATAGGTAGGCAAAACTTAAGATAAAAAATTTTAAAAAATAGGGATTTTTTCAATAAAGTGTTGCATAAAAGTATGAATAATTAAAAATAATAAAATTCACATTTTCGATTCAAATTCTCTACCCCCAAACTTAAAATGAACATTGTCCTCAATGTTCAAAACATGACACAATATAAGAGAAGTAAAAGATCAAGAAACCTACCTTTATATATTCTGCTTTTTGTCCACTTCAAGATCTTCTAAACAAAAAGGCAATAATAACAAAGCACCTCATTATGGAATGATTCTCTTAATCTCAACGTGGCAATATAATGAAAATTAATATTGTACAACTTAATTAGCATAGCATCAAAAGAATTTTAAACAAGTGAAATGTAGAATTTGTTCTTAAACAGAGTTGTAATGTCATTTTAGTGGAATCCACCCAGCAAATGTCCAAATAACCTAATGCAAAAATTTTGGGAACATCTTAACACACTAATAAATATGATCAAGCTAAATTTTTATGTTGGCAGCCACACATTTATTCTTATAAAATTCAGAAAATGACATAGCATATAGCAAATTTTAGCAGCTTGTCAAAATGGAGTGGTGTGTATTCAAATGCAAATGAATAACCCATCTAAACTTCAAATTGTATAAACCAAAATTTTCCAAAAATTAGACAAGTAAAGGAAAATTTTGACACATATTTTATATAAAAATTCAATTAGATATGTTCCCAGTCAATTTATAAAATCAAGTCATAAACATATACAACAAAACAAAGCATTCACCAGAAACATGTAAAATGATATAGCAAATGAATTCAATTAGTTCTAAATTTTTATACCTAAGAAAAGATATCAAAACAAACATACCAAAAGAAATTCTTGACAAAATTTAAAGCGAATTACTCCCAATAAATTTTTTAATTCATGTTATAACAATCATACTTATTCACAATAGCATAAGAAAAAAAAAATAAAGAAAGAAGAGTATACAAAGGGAATAATATTCAACATGTATGCACATCAAATACAATTATGAACCCAATAAAAGGAATACAAAATTGATTTGAAATCACTCCCTGAATTGCATGCTTTAACTACTAAACTCTTCTTCCTAGCTTCGACCAATAATCATCTTAAGGATTTAATGCTAGTGGGCTTTGAATGAAAGAAAGCCAAGGCTTAGAAAAACTACATAAGTAAATGAATTTATTTTATTTTACTCATATATTTTTATTTAGTTATACTTGGGTTGCCTCCTAAGAAGCACTTGTTTTATAGTTTTTAGCCTGACTTCACATCAGAACCTAATCATAGGTGTCAAAATCTATAATTGCCTTGCTTACTTTCTTCCTTATAAGGCTTCAGCAAGAATGGATGTTCTTTTCATTTGAGAACATGTGATTCCTCACCTAATGGCTTCATTGGAACACACATTTTGGCTGACATAATAAGAAGCTCCAATTTTAACTTATCTTGGACAATTTTAGGAGCTTTTAAATACTTTAGACACATTATAAAATCTTCTTGACTCTCTTAAGCAAGAATTAAGGATTTTAGAGATTTCTTGGTGTCATACCATAGTATTCTAGTACCATATTGCTCAATTCAAGATGGCTTATGCACATTCTCAAGGGAAATCCAATAAAAGTATATGAAAATAATGAATTTATTTACATTACATGAGGGATTAAATTTTCATTTCACTTTATATGGACCCCGTGAGTTCCCCAACATCATTTTCTAATTATTTTCCATCCATACAAGTTATAAAAACCTCAAAACTTCACATAAACCACAGATCAAGAACCAAAAATCCAAAATAATCACGTTTTGCCTCGGGTTCCAGGGGGTAGAATTTAAGGTAACTTTGAAAAATTATAACTAAATCTAGAAAATTCAAAATTAAGCAAAACCATAGCTTGTTGAAAAGATCTGGATGTTAGATTTACACTAAAAATAATTTGTAGTCACAAAAATCTTATGTGGACCATGCTTAACGTAAGAAAAAGTAGGAAGGTTGAGCTATCTAGAAATCTGATATAGCTTGCTGATATAAATTTTGAAAATTCATAATTAATTCTAAAAAAATACAAAACATGCAATATATACCAATTTCAAAAGCTACAGATGTTAAATAGAGGGAAAAAATATTTTCAAACCAATCCAAGAGCATTCAGACCTAAAAAAATAATCATATAATAACAAGGGTTTGGAGGTATACCTGAAATAGAATAGCAACTTCAAAAATTTATAGCTCCCTCTCTAGACATCCAATTAAGATGCTTCTAGTTGGCATAGGTCGCTGGGAAGGTGTAGTTTCTTTTTCTAAACTTTCATGGCTATTGGACTTCATTTGGCCCATGAGTGATAGAGATTCATTTCGAATCAAATGAACAATACTAGTAGCAAATTTTGGTTTTCCAGCCAACTTCAAAAATTTGCCAAAAATTTCACAGACCTCCAAATAATACCCACTTTAGCTTTCTAAAAAACTCTTAACAAGATCTAGATGCATGCCAAATTTTAGACCAAGAAGAGCTGATTTGGATAGAAAGTGATATAGCTCACCTAAATGGTCACTTTTGCTTCTCGTAAGGCATCACTTTGATCCAAATGGCTTCCTTTTTGATTTGGCACCTCTTGGGCAAGTTTAAAAGCATGAATATGACTTTTATGAATGCCCAAGTGGTCTCAAATACTATGAATCTCAAATTGGCTATCTAACATCCATTAATACATAGTTACATACAAGCCATTCAAGAGCCAAATTTTATAATTTCATTGATTTAGTGTCACATAAAGTCTACACCACATTCATACATCATTTTACATTTGTTCAATGGTTTACAACTCAAGAATAGTATGTACAAGATCACTTTGACATTTAGATACAGAGGAAGCTACAATTTGCTCAAAGTATGGCATCCTAATTTCCTTGGCTTGCATCCTTGGGTTCTTGAATACCACTTAGACATTTTAAGAAAGAAGAGGGTGTTCACCACTCGGCTTACACCGCAAGTGCACGGGTCATGACAAAGTAGTATAAAAAGATTATCGTTCCCACGAGGATTGGAGTTGAATTTGATTAATCATTAAATTTATGCCTTGAACTAGGTTGAGCAGAATAATTGTATAGTGAAGTTGAGTATAAAAGTAACTTTGCAAATGAATTTATAAAGGGAGTTAAGAGATCTTGTTAGACTTCGAGCATATAAGGGATCTAGGATTATCTCTCCCCCTTGTATTTCATAGCACAAGAATAATCTCCCCTCACCAAACATGACCAATAACTATATGTACTAGTCTGGGAATCAAATACTACTTGAAAAAGCTTTCTCAAGTAAAAAACAAGTGTTTAATTCTATAAGTTGCTCAAACTCTCTCACAACCAAATAAATCCCAATATTAAGCTCAGACCTAAGTTTGACTACATAAGGTTAATGAGTGTATTTCTACCTCACTAACAAAACCATCCATTTAATAACTAAACTTCAAGTTCTTGCATGATTTAACTCAAGTTCAATACTCAAGCTAGCTCTCTCAAGCATCACTTGAGCAAACAAACAACTAATTGATGGCCAATCAACCAGAAGCATTAAAAATAGAGTAAAATTAGCACATATATGTCATTAATCAATGGAGGTGGAGGAGAATCAAATGTTAATCCATACAAGGGTTCAAAATAATCCTAGAACAAGTGACTAGCTACTCATAATCAGCCACAAGTTTACAAAACACCAAGAATTCGAATCCATAGTAGAATACAAGAGAAGGAGAAGGAGAAGATCAGAAAAATCGATGGAAATGGCTTCAAATCTCTTTGAAACTTCAATCCTTGGCTCTAACCACTTTTCCACACTCCAAACCCTAGCACACCAGCTCCCCAAGCTGCCCAAAAGTTGGAGGATCCCCCACTTGGTCGAAGAAATGGATATTTGAAGCCTTAGAGTCTGTCAAGCCTCCAAAATGCAGTGTTTTAGTAAATCATGGTTCGCCACAGTGAAATGCTCTCGAGTGCACACTAGCTTCTCTGATCAACAATTGGCCGCGGCAAAAAGCTCCTGTTTGATCCCTCCTCCATGCAGGAATTGGCCGCGGCGAACATGTGAATTGGCCACGGCGAATCTTGCAAAACTTCAACCTATAATTTCCAACAATTAGCTTTAAAGTCCAATCATATTTGCAAAAAGTATGAAGTTATAAATATACCAAAATATTCCTAAACTAAGGTTAAAGTTTGCATAATTAAACTAAAATTGAGTCAGTTAAGTTTAGGTATAAAAAAATGCACATTTTCCTATTTTGAGTATAATTTATATACAAAAATACACCAAAAGATATTCCCAGCTTAAGGAAAATGTGCTGAAAAGGCATGAATTTAGAGAGGTTATCACACCCCCAAACTTATACTTTTACTCGTCCTCGAGTAAAACAAAATGAAGAAGTAGTCAGATTTCATGAATCACCTAAATACTATGTATTGCATGGTATAGTCCTCATCAGTTGCTACCCATGATAAGCAAGACAGGAGAAAATGGAGTGTAAGATGATTCAAGACTCACAGCACAATGCAAAGCTTTCTAACATTTTTTAAAGCGTGCGTGTGTGGCTGGTCAAGGTATCATTTTCCAACAATTGTCTAGAACAAAAACCACACTTCAATGTATATATATACTACCTCAACAACAATACTTCATATGCCAAAACTTTTCTTCCCTCTCCACTGTACATCTGACCTTACAAGAATTTTGAAATCATTAGGACTTTTAAGCTTGTAATGCGGCCAAGGTAAAGGCTAAATGAAGGAAGGGATAATAAAGGATGCAAATTACTTGAGAAGAATGATTGTGCAAGACTCTTTTTCTTTTCTACATTTCAAGTGTCCTTCCAAAATACTACATCTCCCCTAAACTTATCTTCAAATTTAAATGCACTCAGACTCATTGACAAATAAATTCTGTTTTTGTTTTGTTTTGTTTTTTGTTTTTTGTTTTCATACATCTTGAGTGCAAACATCTAGAGTGCAAATAGTTACAGACTATCCATCATTCATATTCCCATGATAAGAGTTTATCAGAATGTAGCATCCTACCTCTTCCAAATTATCAAGCACTAATCCATTATCTCAAGTCCAAGGTGGAATCATGGTTTTTCAAGTTCATGGGATATAAGTCTAATGCACAAATTCAAACAAAAATTTATATGGTTTTTCAATTAGGCTCAAATGGTGGGTTCAAGGGAAAATATAATTAACAAAGGTCAGCTTGAAAGGCACAAACGCATTTAATTACTGCCTAAATCATTTTTCAAAATCAAGTGAAGTCATGAGATCGTTTTGAGGAATTCCAAGGATGGTTCTAGAGTTTTGAAATTGAGAAAGAACATATACACTAATTTGTCGCAATTTTTTCACGACAAGAGCTTTCAAATAATTCCCCAATGTTTGTGTACAAAAATTTTTGCCCTAAAAATATCATAAAAAAATGCATTACTCTATGACTCAAGCGCTAACAACCACTTCCAAAATTCCCTGTCAAGCATATAATCTAAGCAACTCACAATCATTGGACCTAAATAATCCAATCAAAGGGCAATTCAGCAACCTAACACAAAAATTAAGTAGTTTACAAATAAAAGTCTAAGCGTCAAAATTAAAATCATGCCGAATCAGCAACAAAAAGGTATACCCTCACCCCTAAACTTAAAATGGACAATGTCCTCACTGACAATTATAGGGAAAAAGAGGGTCAACTCTCATACAACTACCACCCATAAAAAGGTAGTTACATAAGAGAAAATATCACCTGCACTCACCAAAGTAGCAGTAGCTAAAGACAGAATATAAACAAGACAGGTATCAACCAAAAACTAAACTTAACCAGCAGCAATTAAAAGAGATTGAAATCTAGCTAGTTCCAACATTTATAAGCAAGTTATAGCTAACTAGATAACCACCAGTTTACTATAAATAACCATATGAAAACAAAAATTAAACAACAAAATAACTAATGGGAATATAAAAACAAAAAACCAGTAAAAAGAAAAAAGAAAAGTCAAAGATCATCAGGCTGGTTCCCACTGGGGCCCTCATCATCCCTAGCTCTAGAAGTTTTAGCAGTCAATAGTGGCAGTAGGCGCTGCAGCTAAAGCCGAATCTGGGTTACATCATCACCAATACTATCTACCTTTCCCATCAACAGATCCAGATGCCTATCTACACTTGCTCTCCATGGGTTATCCTACTATGCGGAGCCAGACTCCTCTACGGCTAGAATATCCGGGATTGGCGCCTCCTCCTCCATCACATCTGGGTCTAGTTGGTCTGCCCTTGGGCCTTGTGGTGCCCTGTGGGGTGACTTGATTGCTTTATAGTTGAAGAGCATGGGGGCCACGGACATTTCCTCATTGGCTCTGCCTTTCACCCCCGATTGAAGACACCATTGAAGAACGAAGTGGGGAAAGACAATCACGTAAGAGTGGTCCGCTACTATCGCTTCAAGGCTATGATACATTATAGCAGCAATATCCACCGGTTGTTGGTTCATCAGTAAGTAAATCAGGAGGGCCTTCTCCCATGTGGCATCACTCAAATGTGAAGTCGAAAGAATGTTGAAAGACACAAAATGCAGCCAAAACTTGGCGTCTCTGTGCAATCTCTTCTGTTCAAGATATCTCTGCCCACCACGAGGGATCTTCCATAACACTTGCCCCTTATGATCCAAAAATGAAGCAATGTCATCAAAGGGGATCTCGTCTTCATGCTGCATTAAGTATACGTAACGGCAATCAGCTACCTCTGGTAATTGGTAGAATGTGCGGAGCACTTCCTCTGAAATGTTAACTTGAACCCCTCTCACCCGACACTTCAAACTGATTACAATGGCTGCTTGGGTATAAAACTATTTAACAATAGTAGCATTTCCACCTGGCTTTTCACCTATCAGAGAGCGTAGGTGATAGGTCTGATCGACAATCACATAAAAAGCCCAGTCGGTTGTGTAAGGGAATTCTCTTTCTGACTAAATGGGATGGCTTTGGACTCTTTCTTTAATGGCAGCTGGAGACTCTTGTTCTGATTGATGTGAAGCACTTGGACGAGATCTCTTTGGAGCCATAGTACCTATAAAATGACAAGAAACCAGCCCATCTAACTACCAAAAACACAGAGAAAAGAGCACAAAAACAAAAGCAAAAAGAAAAGAAAAGAAAAAAATAAACAAACAAACAGAATGAAATAGACAAAAACCGAGACCAGCACAAGCTGAACAAAATAACGGGCACTCCCACATTTAACCTACTTGATAGGACACTGAACCTCTCAGACGAGTCAGATTCTCACCCAACCACAATGCCCACACTAATTATAAAGGTGGAAATTGAGTTACTGGGCTACCATTCAGTGCCAAATTAAATACCCAAAGTAATTGATCAGTCCCCAATGGTATCCTTACTCAACTCTGATTCAAATTCACCGTGCCTTGATCTAAAATGCCAAAATCATGCCCAAACTCCTAGCTAACTACAAAACAATCACCAATTCATGAATCAAAATGATAATGTCCTATTCAATCCAACTTGATACAACAATTTAGTCCCCCTACACACTAAATGCCTAACAACAGAGCAGCACATTGAGCAATAGGATAGAGTAACAATCTAAGAAATAAGACAGAACAAAATCTAACATGCCGATACAAATTAGAGCATGACAGCACACCAATCCTTGTTCAGAATTGAAAAATTCCTAGCTTAACAAATTTCCTGGCGAAACAGAGTATAACAGAGCAACTCAACAACACACAATAGAGCAAGCATGATGCAACCTAAATCTGAAATAGAAACAGCACACATTAGAACACAAAACAGCAACACAACAAATCAATAGCCCTGGCAGCCACAACTCATGTATAGGAAGTCTGAGAGTGAGGGCAAACTTACCAAAAAGGAATAACACGCAATGGAGGAGGAAGAAAGGTTTGGTGAGTGGGGCACCCACTGCTGCGTCGTTGGGCAAAGAGGGAGGAGCAGCAAGTCTTGAAGGGGAGAATGAGGAGGGCTGCATTATGGGGGTGAAATTGGGATGTGGGAAAGGTAGGAGGATAGCCACGGCAGAGGAGAAGGGCAATTTGGCTATGGGAGAAGGGAGAATTGCGATGGCAGAGGAGAAGGGAGAATTAGGGTTGAGTTAAGGGTAGGGTAGGGAATTCAAGTGGGAGCTGAAAATGAGTGGATGAACCAGGCAAGAAAATTGGGTGAGATGCATTGTGGCACCGTGGTAATTAAGTGAAAAATATGAGGGCAGAATGGGAAGAACAGTAAAGGATTTTCGGGCATCAGCTGATGTTTGGCCACGGCCTAATGTTTATTCGCCGCAGCCAATATGGCTCTGTTACACACCAGAGGGCAAGTGAACGCGATTTAGCTCGGCTAATATCATGTTAGTCGCGACCAAATGGCTCCTGGTTTCAGCTCGCCTTTTTTTAGCCGAGGTTAATATCATGTTAGCCGCGGCGAATCTTCCTCTGGCTGACTTCACTGGGCATCCCTCATGAGAAATTAGCTGCGGCTAATTCTTTTGTTCGTCGCGGCCAATTCTCTTCAGATTTGGCTGGTGAAGTCCAGAACATGCTTCGCTGTGGCGAAGAAATATTCTGGCCGCTGCTAACTAGGTTCAATTCTATTTTCATGCACACTACAACAATTTCTTCTCTTACACAGCAAAATTAACATGATAAGGGCATGTAACCTAATCTCAAACAATGTTTTGCTTGCTTCCACACATATCATTTCAATAAGGCTCTAAATCAACTTGAGCATGCATGATTTTGACAATAATCCCTGAGGGTCAATACAGGATTCAAGCATTAATCATGAACTTGTGAAATAAACATTTAAGACAAACACCATATTTGAATTATCATCTAATTACACCTATGTCACAAGGGTTTATGCATATTAGAAAGCACATAACATGAATGGGTGCACTTCCCTGAAAACGTCTGTCCATAAATGTTCCTTGAATTAAATGCCCTCAGTGATATTATTCCGTTTTGCCATTGGTCCCAACTGAGAAGTTAGCCTACAAAGCAAAGGAAAACACATAAAACTCTACTGGAAACCCTAAAATATATAAAAACAAGGCAAAAGGGCAAAGTGAAGAGCTTGGGTTGCCTCCCAAGAAGCGCTTGCTTTATAGTCTTCAGCTGGACTCATCAATTGTTCACTTGGAATCAGCAAGGTGGAAAGTGGAGGTGTGACGATCTACATGGCCTCCCCAATAGTGCTTTAATCGTTGGCCATTCACCTTGAACTTTTCACTAGAGTTGCTCACCAACTCAACTGCTTTATGGGGAAAAACTTCAACCACCGTGAAAGGACCTGACCACCTTGATTTCAACTTCCTAGGAAAGAGCCTAAGAGGAGAGTTGTACAACAAAACATGTTGTCTCGGCTCAAATGCTTTAGGGGCTATTTTTCTGTCATGGAGTAGTTTAGTCCATTCTTTATATACTCTTGAGCTTTTGTAAGCGTACATTCGAAATTCATCCAACTCATTAAGTTGAAGGAGTCTCTTCTCGCTTGCAGTTTTGAAGTCAAGATTCAGCTTCTTGATCACCCAGTAGGCACCATGTTCCAATTCAACTGGCAAATGGCAACCCCTTCCAAAAACCAACTTATAGGGTGACATGCCAATTGGAGTCTTGAAAGCAGTCCAATAGGCCCACAATTCATCATCAAGTTTTGTAGACTAAACTTTTCTTGACACCCCCACTGTTTTTTCCAGGATGCTTTTGATTTCCTGGTTGGAAATCTCAGCTTGTCCATTGGTTTGGGGATGATAAGCCAAAGCCACTTTATGCTTCACTCCATACTTCCTTAAGAGGGCTTGAAATTGGCTATTACAGAAATGCGATCCCCCATCATTAATAATGGCTCTTGGTGCTCCAAAGCGGGTGAAGATATTTCTTTTTAAGAATTTGAGCACTGTTTTTGCATCATTGGTGGGACTGGCAACAACTTCCACCCATTTGGATACATAATCCACTGCTACCAAGATGTATTGGTTTCCCAATGAGCTAGGGAAAGGTCCCATGAAGTCAATGCCCCATACATCAAACAATTCCACCTCCAACATGTTTGTAAGTGGCATTTCATTTCTCTTGGATATGTTTCCCCCCTGTTCACATCTATCACATTGAAGCACACATGTATACGCATCTTTGAATAGAGTGGGCTAATAGAAACCACTTTGCAGAACTTTGGCTGCTATCTTTTCTCCCCCAAAGTGGCCTCCATAATCTGAAGCATGGCAACATTGCAAGATTACTCCTTGTTCTTCTTCTGGTACGCACCTTCTTAGGATGTGATCTGCACACTGCCGAAACAAATATGGCTCATCCTAGAAATAATGTTTGGCATCATGAAAAAACCTCTTCAATCGATGCTATTTTAGATCAGGGGGAACCACTCCACATACAAGATAATTGACAATATCCACATACCACGGATCTACAGAGTGCTGAACATTCAAAAATTGCTCATCGGGGAATGCCTCCTTAATATTTTAGGTAAATTCTGGTTGAATTTCAGTATTCAACCGAGAGAGATGATTGGCCACTTGATTTTCGCAACCCTTTCTATCCATAATTTCTAGATCAAACTCTTGCAACAAGAGCACCCATCTAATTAACCTGGCTTTAGAATCTTTCTTGCTAACCAGGTATTTTAAGGCTGAATGATCGGTGAATACAGTAACTTTAGATCCCACGATGTATGCCCCAAACTTATCATAAGCAAATACCACAGCTAGTATTTCCTTCTCTGTAGTGGTGTAATTCTCTTGTGCTTCATCCAGCGTTTTGCTGGCATAGTAGATATGGTGGAAAATTTTATCCTTTTTCTGACCTAAGACTGCTCCGACAGCGTAATCACTTACAGTACACATGATCGTGAATGGCAAGTTCCAGTTGGGGGAGGTCATAATGGGTGCCGTGACTAGTTTTCTCTTTAATTCTTCAAAAGCTTGTAAACAGGCATCATCAAGCTTAAACTCAACGTCTTTTTCAAGCAATCTACACAAAGGCTTGGTGATCTTGGAGAAGTATTTGATGAAGCAGCGGTAAAAACCAGCATGGCTAAGGAAGCTCCTCACACTCACACCTTTGACAAAAGTAGGTGGGGGTAGTTATTCAATGATGGATATCTTTACCTTATCCACTTCTAATCCTTCTTTGGATACTCTATGGCCTAGCACAATGCCCTCTTGCACCATAAAATGACATTTCTCCCAGTTAAGCACCAAATTAGTCTCTTCACAATGTTTCAACACAACATCTAAATTGTGGAGACACTCATCAAATGAGTCACCAAATACTAAAAAGTCATCCATAAAAATCTCCATAGATTGCTCAATCATGTCAAAAAATATAGAGATCATGCATTTTTGAAATGTTGCCGGTACATTACATAAGCCAAATGGCATCTTTCTGAATGCGAAGGTACCATAGGGACATGTGAAAGTAGTTTTCTCTTGGTCCTTTGGGGCAATTGCAATTTGGTTGTACCCTGAATATCCATCCAGAAAACAGAAAAATTCCTTCCCGACTAGTCTATCTAGCATCTGATCAATGAAAGGCAAAGGAAAATGGTCTTTTCGGGTTATAGAGTTCAGCTTTCGGTAATCCATATAATCCCTCCATCCAGTCACTGTGCGGGTGGGAATGAGCTCATTCTGAGTGTTAGCCACTACAGTCATGCCTCTTTTTTTTGGAACACATTGAATTGGGCTCACTCAAGAGCTATCTGAGATAGGATATATGATACCCGCATCTAGCCATTTCAGAATTTCCTTTTTCACCACTTCTTTCATATTAGGATTAAATCTTTGTTGGTGCTCTATTGAAGGTCGATGGTTATTTTCCAAAAAGATCTTATGCATGCAAATTGAAGGACTGATATCCTTGATATCCGCTATATTCCATCCTATAGCCTTCTTATGTTTCTTTAACACTCTTAAGAGCTTTAATTCTTGCTCCATGGCTAGATTAGCAGCAATGATGACTGGTAAAGTATTTGATTCTCCCAAGAAGACATATTTTAGATGCGATGGGAGTGTTTTCAGCTCCAATTCAGGAGGCTCCACAATGGAGGGTTTTAAGGAAGGTCTATCAACTGAAGTTAAGTCTAGAGTTTCAAATTTCATTCTAGACGGAGGAATGACTGGAGTAGCACACATCATAGTTATGCATTCTTCCTCGCCCCCTCATCTTGTTCACTTTGCAGCGGAGGTGCTTCACATTTGCCTTCTATCATAGATTGTTGAGATTCATAGTGAATGAGATGGTCTATCATATCTAGATAGAAGTAATGTTCCAGCTCATCTGGCAGTTTGAGTGCTTTGAACATATTGAATGTCACTTGCTCTTCACCAACTCTCATAGTGATGTCTCCTTTTTCCACGTCAATAAAAGCTTTACTTGTAGCTAAGAAGGGTCTTCCGAGAATAATTGGAATCTCTCGGTCAGCTTCATAATCAAGAACAATAAAATTTGCTGGAAGGATGAATTTATCAACTTTCACTAAGACATCCTTAACTATTCCCCGAGGATACGCCAAACTTCAATCAGCAAGTTGCAGAGTAACCATGGTAGGTCTTGCTTTACCCAATTGCAACTTCTTGAAAATGGATAAGGGCATCAAATTAATGCTGGCTCCCAAATCACACAATGCTCTGACCATGAAAGTCGTGCCGATGTGACAAGGAATGGTAAAACTTCCAGGATCTCCCTTCTTTTGCGCCAACTCCTTAATGAAATCTGAGCTACTTTTTGTCAATGCCACCACTTCATGTTCTTGGAATTTTCTTTTCCTGGAGAGTGCATCTTTCATGAATTTTGCGTATTTGGGCATCTGTTCCAATGCTTTTAAAAGAGGGATATTGATATGCAACTGCTTGAAGGTATCTAAGAACTTCTTATATTGGGTATTTGATGACTCCCAATATTTTGTATTACTTATAGTTAAATAGATTTAATTTGGGAGTCATTCATTAGAGTTTTGGTGAGATTTATTCATTATTTGTAAGTAATTTTCCAAATTAAAAGTGAAAGAGAAAAATGAAGTTAATTGTGAATAATTATGATTGAGTAAATGTTGCATTGATAGAAAATATTTCTTGTTTCAGAATTATATTCAATGATAAGCTCCAGGCAAAGAAGAGATCGCTTTATTTGAAGAAGCGGCCACTAAATTCGACGTCAAAACTCTGCGTTTTGATTAATGAGGATACAAAACATGAATTGCAGCTAGGTTTTCATTCATTCTGCGGCAGAGGAGGGTTCTGAACGTCTAGGAGGCATTTTTGGGTGGTCTTTGGGAGGTTCTTCAAGCTTGGAGAAGTGAAGGAAGAGGAAGAATCAAGGGGGAGCTCAACTTTCTGCATTTCTTTCATTCTTTTGTTTGCTTTCTCTGTTTTTCTTCATCTTCTCCATGCATTTGAATGGATTCACTGTTAGAATTAGCTATGTGTAGCTAAACTCCTCTTTACCTAGAGTACTATGAACTTGATGTGAACTAAATCTTTATTTTTCTTGTTGATTATGATGATTGGAGTCTTGTGTATCCTTCTCTTACTTAATGCTTTCTTAGGGATTGGCCACCTCTTGGATTGATTTGGATAATTGGAATTTACCTTGAAAAAGGGGTTCTCATTGGACCTAAGAGCTGGATAAATTAAGTTTAGAATTATCTAACTTGTAATTGGGATAGAAATATACCCAATCGCTTTAATTGGTTTGAAGAGGGTTATAGTATCTAATGCACTCTAACCTAAATCTAAGGACACTTAGATTTTAGGGGAGAGTAGGGCTATAATTACATCGATAGATGGTTATAGCTTCTGAATCTCTTAACCCACAAGGTGATAATTAATTACAATTGAACAAGTAATTAAGTTCTAGTAAGCATCAGGGGAATAGTGACTCTAGGTAGCTTCAAAATCTTGAATTTGTGTCTTGTGACGACCTTAACATCTAATATCGGTAATTATAGTTAAATATATGATTAATAAATAATGATCAAGGTTTGGAGTCATTACAATTAGTTACATTAAGAAAATATAGGAAAAATTTAAACCTTGATACTATTAGGGTCATCAACTAACACCTATAATAGGAACATGCATAAAAGGGTTTATACCATCATTAAGGGTTTATGATTCATCCATTACTCAATTTCAACCCACAAAAACATCCCACCAATGTACTCATGCAGTTCCCTAACCTTAGCCTTAAGGAAATTAAGGTTTCTAGGTCAAATATGGGAGTTTGGGGACTTGCGCCGTGGCCTAGAACCTTCCTGTCACGGCTAAGTTGGGTTCTGGAACTCAAAAACTAAGTTTTTAACATTTCGCCATGGCCCAGACCTTTTGCGCCACGGCCAAGTTGCTCTCGGGAATTTTCCTAACTTCGTCGCGGCGATTTGGATCTGCGCCGCGGCCAGCCTATGTGGCGCCGCGGTGAGTTTTGCTACTGTGACCTCCTGAATTAATTTTCTCGACTTGCGCCGCGGTGGGCTTATTACGCCGCAGCAAGTTTGGCTACTGTCACCCTCCTGGGTGACTTTTTCGCTCTGCGCCGTGACGAGATTTCTCAAGCCGCGGCGTCCCTCGCCACTGTCACTCCCTAGGCCGCGGCGAAGCCTTCCTGGCCGCGGCGTGATTCTCTTCTGCAGCTGTTTTTCCTATATTTCGCCCCCTACACTCCATTTCTCTTCTTAGGGACACTCTAAGGTCACTTCCCCTCATTTTATATAGCTCTAATGGCATTTATCTACCTTATTTACCTAGCTATTCTTCCATTACCAATTCAAACTTATGTGCTCATTTCTCTTCTCCAATTACCCTCTATCAACAAGTTTGTAAAGTTACCGTAATAGAATATACATGAACTACCAGCAGCTATCTTGTAATACTCAATCAATGGGGGTTTCATACATTAGGGGTTCATATCAATATCTCAAGGGCTACATTTCCATTGATAAGCCATATTATAGGTCAACATAAATTACAGCAGATATCATGGATCCATACAACAATTACCGAATTAAAATGAGGTCTAACCCCACCATATATACATCCTCAGAAATCAAAATATACACGCCTACACTTGGCAATACAGATACATGATGATGCTATACAAGACTTAACCAAAAACTAGCATCTACCCTGTTACACTCAGACCAAGTGTAGCCTCTCCACACTAGGCCTCAGCTCATGGATGTTCATCCACTTACTTGCCCTTATCCTTACCCGAGGAACCTTCACTTGAAATTGTAATCCCATAAAACGGGGTGAGATACACATCTCAGTAACTAAGGCAATTCCATCATATAATCCAGTTTAATTAACATATATGCATGAATCAAAATCAACATCAGAATCATATCAGTCATCTCAGCAAATGAAACAATTAGGCTATTATGATTACTATCCCATACTAGCAATCATATATTTAATATGTTAAAGGCCATTAATACTGGGAGAGGCTCGTCCACGGCACCCACTCCCCATTGAGCACAACCAGGGCTCAGTGCATCTGGGGTCTGATCATAACCCGGTGCCCGATCGTGGTACATGCACGAGTGGCAGCCGCACCACAGCTCCACTATGGACTCACAAGGTCCAATCAGGATACAACAGATAGCTAACCAATTCATTCAACATTTCAAATCATTCATATATAGCACATATGAAATTAAAGCAGATACATGCATGGAATTAATGTAAACCCCGGTTACCTCACTTGTAGACAAATTTGCAATAGCCACCAATGGTACAAAATTCCTATAACCATAGCATCAGAAAATTACTACTCTAATTCATCATTAATAGTAGCAATAAGTACCCAAGGAATTTAAATGCTAATATTTACCTAAATAACACTTACCCAGTCACTACAAGTCCCAAATTCGGATTCAAGTATCTCCCACCAGAATTCTCAATGTTTCACCCGAAATCCTAAGCAAATTCGTACCAAATTAATACCCATAATATAAATAAGTTATAAGGGTCTCAAACCATCAAAGAAAGCATCAAAATGAGGGGTTTAAACTCACCTAATGTCAGCCCTAGCCTCAACTTATGAATTTCATCAAGAAAACCCCAAATAACCACATTTCAGATTTTGGGTAGGGTGAAAATCCTCCAAATGAAAAACTAATCAGACCAAATTAAAGAGAAAGATGAGGGGGTTAAGTTGTATAACTATTACCTTGGCTAAATCTTGCTCTAAGTGTGTGAAAATATGAGATTCTTGCCCCCAACCCTAACTTCCTTCTCAACCTCCGAATTTCTTTTGTGTTTCAGCAAATGGGGGGAAAAGTGGCTGAAGCATTAGGGTTTTAGGTGGGTTTAAGTTGGGTTAAGGGGCTGGGTCATGGGTTGCTCCAAGTCCAAATCCAATTGGGTTTCAGATTTTGCTTAGTGGGCCAGTTTTCAATTGTTGGGTTGCAGAATTTCATTGGGCCAGTTTTTATACATTGGGTTGCTGAAGTTCAAGGGGGTTTAGGCCAAGTTTGAAGGGTTCAAGGGTTTGGGTCTGCACCTAATTCATTGGGCCTCCATTAGCCTCTTATCATGGTTCATTAATTTTGGGCCTAGATGCAATTTCTATCCTAATTAATTCTCAAACCCATGTTAATAATTTATCTCTCTAAAAATCTCCATTCACTTAACTTGCCTAATCATCCTATATTAATTATTCTTAATTAATTTTAATCCATGATTAACACCTTAATTAATTTCAGGGTGTTACATGTCTAAATTTTCTTTGCCAACCAAGTTTTCTTTAAATTGTTTTATTTTAGAATTAGTTCTAAGTTCATGAATTGCTTAATTGGTTGCTTAACGTGGATGAAAGTAGGTTGTGCATTGCCTAATTGTATTTAAGTCATTCTTCGTGGGAACGATACTCTTACTTATCACTGAACTACTTGATCTGACCCGTGCACTTACGAACACTTATAATTTTTTGTGGTCAAGTTTTCTGGCGCCGTTGCCGGGGAATGGCTTAAATGTTCAGTTAGAAGTGTGTAATCTTTAGTAGTCCTCGATTAAGTATTAGTTAGTTAATTAGTTAGAATTTCTATTCATTCTGTTATTGGCTTTGACTTTTTGTTTGAAGTAATCCAATTGGTTGAATTCTCCTTTATAGGTACCACGGTACATGCCGAGGCGATCCCCGACAAAGAAGAAGCGCACAACAAAGAAAATTAGTAATCTTGTGGTGAACTTAAATCTTGAAGAAACTCCTTTTAAAGTTCAAAATTCAGTAAGTGAAGAAATGGCTCAAGAAGGGAATCAAAATCAGTCCATAAAAGACTTTGTGGGCCATACTATAAAGGGCACTCTATCTAGCATAGTAGTGCTAGACTTTCAAGCTGCTAACTTTGAGTTAAAGCCTGTGATGATCTCCATGTTACAGCTCAACGGACAATTTGCTGGTGAAAGGTCTGATGAAGATCCCAACCATTATATTCTGTCATTCTTGGGAGTGTGTGATTCATTCAAGCAGAATGGGGTACCAAGGAATGTTCTGAGACTTCGACTATTCCCATTCTCTCTACAAGGAAAGGCTAAGGAGCAGTTATTGACTCTGCCTGAGGGTTCAATTGATACTTAGGATAAGCTAGAGGCAAGGTTCAGAGCTCGCTTCATTCTAAACAATAGAATAGCGGATACACGTCGTGAGCTCATCAACTTCAAGCAGGCTTTAGATGAGCACTTATATGCTGCATGGCAGAGGTATAAGCATTTACTTCGCCAATGCCCAAGCCATGGGATGGATAACTGTGCAATTGTTCAGAACTTTTGCTCGCGTCTAACTCCACAAACTGATACAATGTTAGATGCTATTTTAAATGGATGTTTAGATGAAATGCCTGTAGATGATGTTGTTTAGGCATGGGACACATTATCTAAAAGCTATGTACAAAGAGGAGGTGACAGAAGGGTGAGTGCTAATGTTGCCAACACTCAAGAAGACCCCTTTATTCCACTTGCAACTATTCTCTCCGCTCTGAACAAGAGATTTGATATGCTAGAATCTCAAGTGCAGAGAAGTCAGCAAATGAATGTCTGTTCTACTCAAGTGGCCCCAATTACTTGTGAAAATTGTGGGGATTTACACTCAGTGGATTATTGTCCTTTGGCATCGTCAGAATCAATTCACTATATGGGGAACTTTTCAAAGAATTAGAATCCCTACTCTAATAATTACAATCTTGGGTGGTGGAATCATCCAAACTTCTCTTGGAAGCATGGCCCAGCACTAAGTCAACCAGCATCTTCCTCAAGCATTAAGCGTACTCAACCACCAGGTTTTGCTCAACCTGTAAGGCAAAATACACCTATTCAAGAATCTAAGACGAATTTGGAAGATGCCTTGGCTAAATTCATTAGCATCCAAAGTAAGCAAAATGAAGAGCAAGCTCAAGTGAATGCTAGAGTTGACACCTCCTTGAGAAATTTAGAATTACAAATGGGTCAATTAGCCTCAGCAATGAATTCATTAAGACAAGAGGGATTGCCAAGTGATACGGTGCCTAATCCTAGAAGAGAAGGCAAGGAAGAGTGTAAGGCCATAACTCTTCGAAGTGGAAAAGTGTTGCCAGATATTCAAACACCAAGGGTGGTTAGCCACACACCTACATCAAATGCTATTGTAGAGGATGATGATAAAGGTGAAATTAACAGAGGAGAAGAGTGATGATAAAAGAATAGGAGAAGAACATGTGGATGCATCAGTTGAAAAAAGGAGAAAAGTGAGTAGTGAAGAAGTTAAAAAACATGCAGATGTTGATAAGGGTAAGAAACAAGGAGAGAAACTACAAACATTACTAAGGACAATACCTCTTTTACCATTTCCTCAAAGACTTCAAAAGAAGGTGGAAGATAAGCAGTACCAAAAATTTTTGGAAGTGTTCAAGCAACTTCATAAAAATATCCCATTTTCAAAAGCTTTGGAGTACATGCCTAAGTATGTTAAGTTTTTAAAAGAGATGCTAAGCAAGAAGCGAAGATTTGGTGAATTTGAAACTGTAGCACTTACTGAAGAGTGCAGCAAAATAATCAACCCACGAATTCTAATGAAGTGCAAAGATCCGGGTAGCTTCTCTGTACCTTGTAAAATAGGTACTCACTTTTAAGGTAAAGCTTTGTGTGATCTTGGAGCCAGTGTAAATCTTATGCCATTATCTGTCTTGGAGAAATTGCAACTTGGTGAGGCAAGACCTACTATAGTAACATTGTAATTAGCGGATCGGAGCTTAGCATATCCAAGGGGTATAATTGAAGATGTTTTAGTGAAGGTTGGTGAGTTCATATATCTAGCTGATTTCATTGTTGTAGACTGTGAAGAAGATAAAGATAATCCATTGATTGTTGCCTGTCCATTCTTAGCTACAGCTAGAACTCTTATTGATGTAGAGAAAGGGCAAATAGTTATGAGATTGGGGGATGAGCATGTGGTGTTTAACATGGACAAAGCACTAAAATATCCTAGGGATGTTGAAGATTGCCTCAGAGTTTCAGTGATTGATGATTTAGCTCAAGAACAATTTAATACAATGATAGTCCAAGATCCTATTGAAGTATTATTAATGGGAGTGAAGCATGAGAAGACTGAAGCTAGTTATGAGGTAGCTCAAGTGCTTAATTTTTCAACCACTCAGGTTAAAAAAGCATTAGCAAGTGGAATCTTTAGATTTGGCTTCTCGTTCAGTACCATCTCTTAAGCCTTCAATTGAGTAACCCTCGATTTTGGAGTTAAAACCTATCCCTAAGCATCTAAAATATGCATATTTAGGGGATTCAGAGACACTTCCTGTCATCATTTCCACATCATTGGACTCTTATCAAGAACAGAGACTAATTGAAATGCTAAAGAGTCATAAAAGGGCTTTAGGTTGGACACTTGCAGATATCAAAGGGATAAGCCCTTCCATTGTGATGCATAAAATTCTATTGGAGGAAGATCATAAGCCATCTATAGAGAATCAGAGGAGGCTTAACCCGATGATGAAGGAAGTTGTCAAGAAAGAAATCATCAAGTGGCTGGATGTTGGAATCATTTATCCAATTTCAGATAGTGCGTGGGTTAGTCCAGTACAGTGCGTCCCTAAGAAAGGAGGGATGACAGTTGTGACAAATGAAAAGAAAGAATTGATTTCTACAAGAACTGTCACTGGTTGGTGAGTGTGCATGGACTATCTGAAATTAAACACAGCCACTCGAAAAGATCATTTTCCTCTCCCCTTCATTGACCAAATGCTTGATAGGCTAGCAAGGAAGGAATATTTTTATTTTTTAGATGGTTATTTAGGATACAACCAAATTTCTATAGCACCTGAAGACCAAGAGAAAACAACCTTTACCTGTCCCTATGGCACTTTTGCTTTCAGGAAAATGCCATTCGGGTTGTGTAACGCACCAGCAACCTTTCAAAGGTGCATGACATCAATCTTTTCTGATTTCATTGAAGATATCATGGAGATCTTTATGGATGATTTCTCTGTCTTTAGTGATTCATTTGAAGTTTGTTTGAAGAATCTCTCTAAGGTGCTTAAAAGGTGTGAGGAGACTGATTTAGTTTTGAACTGGGAAAAATGCCATTTCATGGTGAAGGAAGGAATAGTATTAGGACACAAGGTATCTAAGGAGGGTTTGGAAGTAGATCAGGCCAAGACATCACTGATTGAGAAGTTGCCACCTCCTACCAGTGTCAAAGGAGTCAGAAGTTTTCTTGGGCATGTGAGGTTCTATAGAAGATTCATCAAGGATTTTTCAAAAATTTCAAAGCCCTTGTGCAAGCTATTAGAAAAGGATACTATGTTCCTTTTTGATGATGATTGCTTGAAAAGTTTTGAAGAGTTGAAACAGAAGCTAATAACTGCACCTATAATAGTTGCTCCGGATTGGTCATTGCCTTTTAAGATCATATGTGATGCAAGTGACTATGCAGTAGGAGTTGTTCTTGGACAAAGGCGAGATCGGGTTTTTCATCCTATCTACTATGCCAGCAGCACATTAGTGGATGCTCAGGTAAATTATTCTACCACTGAGAAAGAAATGTTAGCTATTATTTTTGCTTTTGAGAAGTTTAGAGTTTATCTGTTGGGAGTCAAAGTTGTAGTACACACTGATCATGCTGCTATTAAATATTTGTTGAGAAAGAAAGAATCTAAATCTAGACTGATTAGGTGGGTTTTATTACTTCAAGAGTTTGACTTGCATATAGTGGATAGGAAAGGAAGTGAAAACCTAGTGGCTGATCATCTTTCTAGGTTGGATCCTAAGCATGTTAGTGATAATAGGCTTGTGAATGATGTTTTTCCTGATGAATGCATTATGGCTGCTAATTTGCTAAATGTACCTTGGTATGCTGATATAGCAAATTATATTGTCTGTGAAGTTTTACCTTTTGAATTAAACTATTATTAAAAGAAGAAATTCTTAAGTGAGGTCAAGCTTTACCTTTGGGATGAGCCTTATTTGTTCAAAAGATGTGTAGATGGAGTTCTTAGGAAGTGTGTTTCTGAGATTGAACAGCCTAATATTTTGCTTGCATGCCATGCATCACCATTTGGGGGACATTTTAGTGGTCAAAAAACTGCTTTTAAAGTACTGCAATCTGGTTTTTATTGGCCTACATTGTTTAAGGATTCTCATTTGTTTGTTTCTCACTGTGATGCTTGTCAAAGATCCAGTAATATTTCTAAAAGACATGAACTTCCTCAAACCGTTATCTTTGAAATTGAGTTATTTGATTTGTGGGAAATTGATCTTATGGGTCCCTTTGTTTCTTCTAGAGGCCAACAATATATTTTAGTGGCAGTTGAATATGTGAGTAAGTGGGTTGAGGCAGTAGCTTGCCAACATAATGATGCTCAAACAGTGGTGCGTTTTATAAAGAAAAACATTTTTTCTCGTTTTGGCACCCCTAGAGCTATCATTAGTGATGGTGGAACTCATTTTAATAACCGCTTGTTTAAAGCTTTGTTAGAAAAATATGGAGTTCACTACAAAATGGCTTTAGCTTACCATCCTTAGACCAATGGCCTCTATGAAGTATGTAATAGGGAGATCAAAAGAATTTTGGAAAAAACAGTGAGTGTTAATAGGAAAGATTGGTCTGATAAGCTAGATGAAGCTTTATGGGCATATAGGACAGCTTACAAAACACCAATTGGTATGTCCCCATATCAATTAGTTTTTGGTAAAGCTTGTCATTTACCGTTGGAACTTGAGTACAAAGCTTTTTGGGCCATAAAGAAGTTGAATTTGGATTATAAAGATGCTAGTGAAAAGAGGTTGTTGGACCTTAATGAACTTCATGAATTCCGGTTGCAAGCTTATGATAGGAAGATTTTAAAAAGGGATTTGATACCTGGTGATTTAGTGTTATTGTATAACTCTCATTTGAGGTTGTTCCTAGGAAAGCTTAAATCAAGGTGGTCTGGTCCTTTTAAGGTTGTGTCTACCACTACCTTTGGTGCCATTGAAATTCAAAATGAGAAAAGTGGAGAAACTTTTAAGGTAAATGGCCAACGCTTGATGCATTACCTTGGTGGACCGGTGGACAGGATGAAGGCAAATGTGCATCTCCAAGACTTCTCATAGAAGTGTCAAGATAGTCCTGCTGAAAGACTTTAAACTTAGCGCTCTTAGGAGGCAACCCAAGTGTCTTTTGCTTTGTTCATTTCTTAGTTCATTAGTTAGTTTGTTGTAAGTTTAATTGTTTGTTTTTCTTTTGTAGATGGAGCAAATCTTCTTCCTAAAGAATGTTTCAGTTGATTAGTATGAGGATGGATTGAGTCAATGGGTAACAATCTCATAAAAAGAGGGAGTATTTCTTAACCCATTTAATTTCTTAATGATGATATGGAATTTTGAAGTGGTGGGTGATGAATTGTTTTTGTCTTCTGTTATGAGGGAAAATGTTGGTTTATTTAAGGGGAGTTGAATTGAGTAAGGTGTGGTTATGATTTGTTAAATTTTGTGAAACTTGAAAGAAAAATTCGAGTCCTTGCTGATTTTTGGTTCTGTCTTATTTAGCGGTAGCATCTCTATTTTTAGCGATCGCTAATCTCTGTAGTCAATTTCCCTTATATTTTCCCAAAATGCTTAATGCGGTAGCATTGTCTTGAGAAAGCAACAACAATTTTTTTAAGTTTAGTGGGTTAGCTATCGTATACTCAGTTTTAGCGGTCACTAAAAATGCTGCAGCCTCCTTCCATACATTTTCCCGAATAGCATGATGCGATAGCTTGTTCTGAGCATGTGGCCGCATCTTTTCTTGTGTAAAAATAGAAAAAAAAATGAAAAAAAATAAAAAATAAACATAAAAATAAACATTAAAAATAATAATAATAAATAGAAAAAAAATTGTTAATAATAATAATAATAATAAAAATATATAAAATTTAAATATATAAAAAAATAATATAATAATATAATAATATATACAAAAAAAAAAGGGTTTCCTTGTCAATTTTTGCTCTCTCCCGTCACTTCCCACCTGCTACAAGTTCTGTCACTTCCCATCACCTTGCCCTTCGCCGTCATCCAGTGTCTTCCTCGTAGCTACCTCCTTGCCATTTTCGCTCCCAGTCCCTCACATTGTCCTCGCCTCTCGCCGGCGCTTTCGCCCGTCGTTCATCCTTACCCTTCTCGTCATTCAGTTGCCATTTCCATCGTCTTCCAGTTCAGCCCTTCGCCATTTTTAGCGTCTTACCCATCTCTAGTTCAGTCGAGCCTTCCTCGCCTCTGTCAGTCACCATTTTTAGAGTCTTCTCCAGTCGCCATTTTTAGCATCTTCCCCAGTCGTTTTCTTCACAATCTTCGTCGCCATTTCTTCGTTGCTCCCCAGTCGCTTTCCTTGCCAATTTTTGTGTCTCCATTCCAGCCATCCTCAGAATCTTTCTAGTCGAGCCTTTCTCACCATTCCGTCGCCAGTTCATGTCCATTCTCTGTCAAGCCATTTCCTCCCATTCCCTCGCATTTTCCTCCTCATTTCCAGCATCTTTATTCCAAGTCGCAGGAAAAGCTTCCATTATGGTGAGTTTATTCCCTTCTCTTTAACTAGTAAGTTCCATGATGCTCTGTTCAGTGTAGCTTTTAGTTATCTAGTATACTCTGTTGGCTATAGCTGATTTAGATGTTTCATTTCGAGCATTTTGGGCTAGCTCGAGGATCATATTAGGTACTCAGAATAACATTGTACTCCTGCTGTTAAATGGTGACTTACTGCTCTGCTTTAGCTTAGTTGTGTTCACATGAAAATAATGTTTAATGTCATATCTCTCATTTGGTTATGCAATTTGCTGTATGCTTATCATGGAGGTGTGCTTGTTGGTTTTAAAATTTATTTGATCAAGCTAGCATTATTGCTTTTAATGAGATTGGTCTGAAAATGTATTTCGTTTTGTTTAGTTGGTCTGAAAATTTTGCTTAGGATTTGGGGAAATTTTTAAGTAACATGAGATTGGTTTAAGGGATTCTTTAATTTTCTCTTCCCCAGTCTGCTGCTTTATATGTGCTGCCTCTGTTTTGCAGTTCAATTTCTATATTTTTGGGTGTTTCTTTTGCATCTTATTCTTTGTCTTGTATATGCAATCATTTGGTTTTCTCTATTGATAGCACCCTACTTGCTCTGTGTTTCTTAGTTTGCAACTATGCCAAGTATAGCTTGTTGCTTTGACTGCTTTTATTGCTTTCATATGCTGAAGGGTCTCCACAGTTTATCATTTCAATGTGTTTTGTTCATGACCTTAGGTGGAATTAACTGGTGAATTAAAACTCAATGTAACATTGCTGAATATGCTGGAGGCTGTTATAGTTTGTTGGTGCCAATTTTGTGTTGATGGTTTTTCTTGTTTCTTTTCTTGCTTCTCTTTAAATCAGTAGACACAAATACTTCAAGCTCTTTATTTTTCACATATGCTTGCTGATTATTGCTGCAACAATCTGGTCTTGTTTAATTCAATTTATCATTTATGTAAGTCTTCAACTTATCATGCTTGCTGTAATTGATGTCTGAGTCACTTTATTTGGGTTGCTCTCTTCTTCATATATTAATGAGCATGATAAGTTTGAACTTTCATTGGCTGGCTATGTGTGCTGCATTTCTAGTTTCTATTTATTTTGCAATGTCATCTTGGATAATCTGTGTTTTTGTGTGGTTGTTGAAAAGTTTCCCATCTTTTCTAAATGTTTTAAAATCTGAATTTTCATTTGCAGCCATGCGTCCAAAAAGATCAGTCACTAAGAAAGATGGGGATATGGCTATTTTAGAAACACGACAAATGCCATCTAGAGGTTCAACATCTCAGAGCAAACCTGCTGCATCCAAGACTTCTTTAAAAGTTCAGCTTGAGGAGCTTGAGGTTCCAAGGACGAAGCACGCTAAGAAATTTGTCACTTCAAAAGCTAAGTCTGTTGTTCCTGAGGTTCCAAAGGAGAAACAAGCTACAAAATCTATCACTGCTTCCAAATAGCAAAGGGTTGTCCATTCTGAGAGTGATGAAGAAGTAAATCTCCTCACAGCATCATATGATCCCAAAGTTTTTCTGAATTAAGAGGCTGCTGATTGGTTCACTAATCAAATTTCTGGCAAGAAATTTTTCTAGGATTGCTTCTATACCTTATCTCCATTGGATAGCCCCTATTCAAAGTTCCACAAGCACCAATGGGATCGATTCTTGGAGAGGCCTGACAATGCAATATGTCCAATTGTTCGCTAGTTTTATGCAAATGCTAAATGGCATACGAACAATCAGTATTGGATAAGGAAGAAAAGAATTCTCATAGATGAAGATGTGATTCGTGAGCATTATGCACTTCCTTCTATGGAGAAATGTGCTTATCAAGAAATGATGCAAGATTTAACACAAGTAGATTACAGTCAAGTGGCAAAGAAGTTGACCACAAGAGGCCAAGGGAAATGGAATCGTGGATTGAAGTACCATGAGCTGCATAAGGAAGCAAGATTTTGGGTTACTTTCATTTCACGTAATGTCTTACCAAGTTCCCATAACACCATTATCACTCAGAGTAGGGCATTGTTAGTGTATTGTATCATGGAAGATTTAGATATTGATTTGCCTCCTCTCATTCTCAAGGGCCTAAAATCTATTTATTCATCTATGAAGAAGTCCCTAGCTTTCCCTTTCATGATTTTAAGCATTATCACTAACAAGATTGTTGGGATTTTTACTGATCAAGAGGAGCAATTGTATCCCATTGGTGGTGTCACTTATCAATCATTGAAGGCCAAAGAAGAGGATTTCTTAGGGGATAATGAAGAGCATGACGATCATCAAGCTGAACCTTTAGTGCCTGAACAAGAACCTATTCAAGAGCAGCCTGAGATTCCTTCGGAGCCCACTTCACAGGATAGGATGGTTCAGCTCTTGCAGGACAATATTGTACAGCAAGGTCTCATTCTGAAAAAGCAAGAACAGCTTGAGCAGCAATGTGAGATGATGACACAGAAGATTGATTCATTGCTTTTATTTCGTGATGAGCTGACATCTTAAATGGCACGTGTTATTGATCTTTTGCAACCTCAACAGCAGCTTGGGGTGCACTCAAAGCAATCCGATGGTTTGGAAGTGGATGCACAGCAGCCAGATGCTAGTGTGGGCATGACTGATAGTGCACAGGAGTACTCTTCAGCTAGGGAGGAGTGATTCTCTTTATGATGATTATTTTGTGCCGGAGGATTTGATTATGTCTCTTAACCTGTTTTTGTTGTTTTCTTAGTTAATTAGTAGTTAGCTAGTTGTATTTCTGTTTCTTTTCTTTATTTTTTGTAACCTCTTGGATGACTGTTTAGGACTTCTTATTATCCTGATGGCTGCCTGACAGATCTATGCTTACCTATCTCTTTTGCCCTTTATGTCTACAGCTGGTAGGTTTTGATGCTTCTTTGCCTCTCCCCTTCTCTCTTTTCTTTCTTCTCCGTACTTTCAGGGAAGTCTCAGTATCTCATCTATTCTACCTCCTTTGCTTATTGTCATGTTTATTCACATTGAGGACAATGTGTGACTTAAGTGTGGGGGAGAGGTGTTTATTAAAGTTGATGTTTGTGTCTAGAATAAAAATTGATGAGAAAATAATAGAATGGCTACAATGTTTTTGGAGATTTAATTGAGTTTAATTTCTCTCTTATTTGTTTATGGCAATTCTTGTGACAAGTAGTTAAAACTTGCGTGATTTAATTGTAGAAGCTTGGTTAAGTTCTAATATATATAAGTTCTAATATAATTTGATTGTGGTTTTGCTCATGAATTTGTATAATGGGATTGAGATTGCTGATTAGAAGAGAGATATTCCTTTTTGTGTAAAAAAAAATTTTATATATATATATATATAATAATGATAGAGATTCTTCTCCTCTAGTGGAAGCTACCTAGTAACCAGGGGCTTTCATCACCAATGTTAGCTTTCGCGTAAAACAATAGTGGAACCTATAAGTATGCAAAGCACCCTGACTGTGTCACCTTAGTCTGAGTAACTGGGTGGCTTCATTATAAATGTTTTCATTCGCGTAAAAAGGATTTAGGAGACAAGGAAGGGAAGAAAATCTCTATATATAAAAAAAAAAGTATTGAAAAGAAAAAAAAAAGAAAGGAAAGGAAAAGAATAAAATGATACTTGTAGAAAGACTGGATGATCTCTTCTATATTAGAATTTCAATTCTCATTTTATGAATGCATAGGTTGGCCTTGCAAATTGTATTGGAAAGGTGTAAATTATGAAGTTAAGTCACGCTTGTTTAGCTTTTTGGTTACACAAGGTGGCTGGATTCAAGTATGAAGGAATTTTAAGCTAGAATTAAATGTTCTAAGATACTGTGTTGTTTTATTGTTTGTTTTGACAGTATGGATCAGTGAATTTTGCTTGAGGACAAGCAATTGTCTAAGTGTGGGGGAGTGATGACTCCCAATATTTTGTATTACTTATAGTTAATTAAATTTAATTTGGGAGTCATCCATTAGAGTTTTGGTGAGATTTATTCATTATTTGTAAGTAATTTTCCAAATCAAAAGTGAAAGAGAAAAATGAAGTTAATTGTGAATAATTATGATTGAGTAAATGCTGCATTAATAGAAAATATTTCTTGTTTCAGAATTATATTCAATGATAAGCTCTAGGTAAAGAAGCGATCACTTTATCTAAAGAAGCGGCCGCTAAATTCGATGTCAAAACTCTGTGTTTTGATTAATGAGGATACAAAACACGAATTGCAGCTAGGTTTTCATTCATTTTGCGGCAGAGGAGGGTTCTGAACGTCTAGGAGGCATTTTTGGGTGGTCTTTGGGAGGTTCTTCAAGCTTGGAGAAGTGAAGGAAGAGGAAGAATCAAGGGGGAGCTCAACTTTCTGCATTTCTTTCATTCTTTTGTTTGCTTTCTCTGTTTTTCTTCATCTTCTCCATGTATTTGAATAGATTCACTGTTAGAATTAGCTATGTGTAGCTAAACTCCTCTTTACCTAGAGTACTATGAACTTGATGTGAACTAAATCTTTATTTTTCTTATTGATTGTGATGATTGGAGCCTTGTGTATCCTTCTCTTACTTAATGCTTTCTTAGGGATTGGCCACCTCTTGGATTGATTTGGATAATTGGAATTTACCTTGAAAAAGGGGTTCTCATTAGACTTAAGAGCTGGATAAATTAAGTTTAGAATTATCTAATTTGTAATTGGGATAGAAATATACCCAATCGCCTTAATTGGTTTGAAGAGGGTTATAGTATCTAATGCACTCTAACCTAAATCTAAGGACACTTAGATTTTAGGGGAGAGTAGGGCTATAATTACATCGACGGATGGTTATAGCTTCTGAATCTCTTAACCCACAAGGTGATAATTAATTGTAATTGAACAAGTAATTAAGTTCTAGTAAGCATCAAGGGAATAGTGACTCTAGGTAGCATCAAAATCTTGAATTTGTGTCTAAATTTTCTTTGCCAACCAAGTTTTCTTTAAATTGTTTTATTTTAGAATTAGTTCTAAGTTCATGAATTGCTTAATTGGTTGCTTAACATGGATGAAAGTAGGTTGTGCATTGCCTAATTGTATTTAAGTCATTCTTCATGGGAACGATACTTTTATTTATCACTGAACTACGTGATCCGACCCGTGCACTTACGGAACACTTATAATTTTTTTTGGTCAGTATCTTCAGTCTGCTTCTTGAATCATCTAAGGAAGGGTAGTGGTGGAATATGAGTGCTTGGTTGCACTTTCTTCCCTTCACTCTTCTTTTCTTCCCTATCCTTATGCTCCTTATCATCCACCCTTAGGTCTTCTGCACCATCCTCCTTAGAAAAAGAGGTCCCCTCATCGTCTACCTCAAGTGGCATCCCATTAGGTTTAGAAGCATTTGATAGAACTTTACCGCTCCTCAAGGTGATGACCTTGCACTCATCTTTGCCTTCCCTTTTAGGATTGGGAATGGTGTCACTGGGGAGATTTCCTCTTGACATAGCGTTCATTTGGGAGGCTAGTTGCCCCACTTGCACTTCTAAGTTCTTAATAGCTGTGTCATGCAAAGAAAAAGTGGCCTTTGTTTTAACCCTTTGAGTTTCTTGGTTAGCTAGTATTTGAGCTAACATTTTCTCCATCTTGGACTCTTCTTCTTAAATAGGGATTTGTCTTGCCAGAACCTGAAATCCGGGAGCTTGAGTAGGCCTTGCACCTGATCAAGAAGCTTGATTCAATTTTGGACCTTGACTCTATGAAAAGTTTGGGTGATTCCTCCACCCCGGATTATATGTTTGAGAGTAAGGATTGTTTTGTTGACTACATTGAGCATTGTTCATGTAATTCACAGACTCCAATGTGTAATGGCATTGTTCAGATAAGTGTCCCTTTCTACAATGATCATAAATAGTAGGGGATGGTTGTACTGCATGAATTCCCATGGGGTTAGGTTTCTTCATTTGGAGTTCTAAGTTGTCAAACCTTTTATTCATAGCTTCAAGTTGTGTAGCAATATCATTAGTCGGATTAGAGGATTGTCTTCTTCTCTGAGATGATCTTCTCCTGGATGCATATTGCATAGTGTTGGAGGCCATGTCATCGTATAGATTGTAAAGCTCATTCACTTTCATCTTCCCAATACCACCACTAGAAGTATTATCTAACATCCTTTTTGCATCCTCATCAAGACCATTCCAGAAAGCTTCCATTAATACATACTTTTTTTGTTCATGGTTGGGGCATGTTCTACACAACTCCTTAAATCTCTTCCACACTTCATGAAACAGCTCTCCAGGTTGCTGCTCAAAGTTCAAGATTTCTCCTCTCTTGGTTGCTCTCCTGCCTCGAGGAATAAATTTGGCCTTGAATCTGGCCACTAAATCCTCCCATGTGCCAATAGATTGTCCTGGAAGAGAGTTGAGCCATGCCTTAGCTTTATATTTCAGAGTCATAGTAAACAACCTCAATCTCAATGCATCCTTGGACACTCCATTTTGTTTGAAGGATTCACACACCTTAATAAACTTGCTAAGGTGTACATTGGGATCCTCATTATAGTTGCCACCAAACAATCCATTCATCTGCAACATTTGAAGCATGACTTGTTTAACCTTAAAGTTTCTAACTTGAATATCTGGCATGCGAATACTAGAGTGATAATTCTGTGTATAGATCATTTTCATCCATGCCAGCCATAGCAGGTTGAGGAGGTACTTCTGGCCCTGAATTGGCTCATTCAAAGAGATCTTCGATATCCAGAAGGATTTCAAGGCCGTCTGGATCCAACCCTTGCATGCGTGAGAAACGTGCCTGCAAAGAAAACACTCTAAACAAGTATCAACTAATTACAAAAAGTTAAAATGCAAATTAACAACGTAAAACTATCTACACTTATAGATACAAGCTCAATCATAGTTTTACTAACACTAATTTAATGATAAATTGGAGAAGTTTCAACTTTCAATCCCTGGCAACGGCGCTAAAAACTTGTTCACCACTCGGCTTACACCGCAAGTGCACGGGCCGTGACAAAGTAGTATAAAAAGATTATCGTTCCCATGAGGATTGGAGTTGAATTTGATTAATCATTAAACTTATGCCTTAAACTAGGTTGAGCAGAACAATTGTTTAGTGAAGTTGAGTGTAAAAATAACTTTGCAAATGAATTTATAAAGGGAGTTAAGAGATCCTTTTTGACTTCAAGCATATAAGGGATCTAGGATTATCTCTCCCCCTTGTATTTCATAGCACAAGAATACTCTCCTCTCACCAAAAATGACCAACAACTATATGTACTAGTATGGGAATCAAATACTACTTGAGAAGCTTTCTCAAGTCAAAAACAAGTGTTTAATTCTATTAGTTGCTCAAACTCTCTCACAACCAAATAAATCCCAATATTAAGCTCAGACCCAAATTTGACTACACAAGGTTAATGAGTGTATCTCTACCTCACCAACAAAACCATCCATTCACTACCTAAATTTCAAGTTCTTGCATGATTTAACTTAAGTTCAATACTCAAGCTAGCTCTCTCAAGCATCACTCAAGCAAACTAACAACTAATTGGTGCCCAATCAACCAGAAGCATTAAAAATGGAGTAAAATCAACACATATATGTCATTAATCAATGGAGGTGGAGGAGAATCAAATGTTAATCCATACAAGGGTTCAAAATAATCCTAGAACAAGTGACTATCTACTTATAATCAGCCACAAGTTTACAAAACACCAAGAATTCGAAGTCATAGCAGAATACAAGAGAAGGAGAAGGAGAAGATCAGAAAAATCGATGGAAATAACTTCAAATCTCTTTGAAACTTCAATCCTTAGCTCTGCCCACTTTTCCAAACTCCAAACCCTAGCACATCAGCTCCCCAAGCTGCCTAAAAGTTAGAGGATGCCTCACTTGGTCGAAAATCTAGATATATGAAGCCCTAGCATCTGTTAAGCCTCAAAATGCAGTGTTTCAATAAACCATGGTTCACCGCGGCGAAATGCTCTCGGGTGTGCACTAGCTTCGCTAATCAAGAATTGGCTGCGACAAACATGTGAATTGGCAGCAGCGAAAAGCTCCCTGTTTGCTCCCTCCTTTATGCAGGAATTGGCCGCGGCGAATCTTGCAAAACTTCAACCTATAATTTCGAGCAATTAGCTTTGAAGTCTAATCATATCAGCAAAAAGTATGAAGTTATAAATATACCAAAATATTCCTAAACTAAGGTTAAAGTTTGCATAATTAAACTAAAATTAAGTCAGTTAAGTTTAGGTATCAAAAAATGCACATTTTCCTATTTTGAGTATAATTTATATACAAAAATACACCAAAAGATATTCCCAGCTTAAGGAAAATGTGCTAAAAAGGCATGAATTTAGAGAGGTTATCAGAGGGAAGGGGAATGAGATTCATGGAATCTCAATAACTCACACACCCATTCACACATGCATTCATGGAATATATACATCAAGGCATATGTATGGAAAGTTTGACAACCATAAAGTATGCAAAGTCACAATTTTTCATGCCACATGTCCACATTCAAGCCAAGAACATGTTCTAGGGACTTTTAGTTTTGCCTCTCCCTATTTCTAGGACTTTTGGATTTGTCTCACTCTTAGCCTAAGGACTTTTGACTTGGCTTCATCCTTCCAAGAGACTTTTGGCCTTGTCTCACCCATGCCATGAGACTTTTGCATCTCTTCACCTTCATTAAGAGACTTTTGGCATCACCTCACTCTTATGAGCCATTCTCACAACCAAGGCCATTCAATGAGACACATTGGTACCAATGTAATGTCAAGACATCAAGTGGCATGTCTTCAAGTTACAAGAACATACATAAGTATATAATGGCACACATATGCACTCAAGAATGCAAGGAGAATGAGGTGGAGAGCTATCCTAAATTTATATAAGCTTTTCTTAGTCTTTCTCCTTCCCTTTTTTGGCCTCACAAGCACACCTAGGTGGGTTGGTGTTCTCTTGGCCTAAACACCATAAATAGCACACAATTACACGCTTAAAGCAAGCCAAGATACCAAATTTATTCTTAAACATACACTTGATTCCATAAGTGGCATAATGGCTCCATAAATGGCCTATTGAAACAACTTTCACTATTCAAGTTCTAGGCTCCATTTTCTTTTCATTTCTAGGCCTCTTGCCATTATTCAAAGTCATTGGAGCCATCACACATTCATTTGCACAATAGGGAAACCAAGTTGCTTTATAAGGCACCATTATGGATAGCATTATTCCATCTCTCAATCCATGACTCTTAAATCTTTTTCAATAGTTTCTTCCATCTTCTAACATTATGTAAAGTCCCAAACCAAGGCTAGAACAAATTAAAACATCCCCTAACCTAGTGCTCTTTCCTTAACCGAAACTATGGACAAGAATAGGGTTCTTGAAGTTCTTGCTTTTTCCTTAGTGGAAAAGCCACTTGGGGAGCTTTCTAAAGGTCTTAGGAGCTCAATGGAACACTTAAATGGTCAAGGAAACACACACGCAAAATTAGATTTTATAAAACCTTAAAGAATCCTACACTTTCCTAACTTGATTTCCATGGGTTTTTCTCGTAATTTCTTAGCATATTCCACTTCTCCATGGTCTAAAACCCTAGTTTCTCTCTTATTTTTGAATGAAAAACCTCCCCCTCATATGGTTCTAGTTTAGGCTGAAAAGTGCACCAAGAGAAGAGCAAGAGAAGGAGACAACAAAAGGCAAAAATTACCTTGGATTTAAGCTTGCTTTCAAGAGCCTTTCTCCTTGATTTGATTCTCCTCAAGAATTTTGAATTATCCCCCCTTGTTCTAGACTTAAAAAAAAAACCAAAACCACTTAATAAAACTATGGAAAGAAAGCTTGAAGGGAGGAGAACAAAATTAGAAGAAGAAGAAGCATAAAATTCTTTGAAATTGGCTACCTTTCCTTGGCTTTCTTCCTCCTTTCTCTCCTTCTCTTGTGTGCATAAGAGAGAGTTTCTTTTTTTTTTTTGTATTTTGGGCAAAGGAAGAAGACCTAAAGAAGGTGGGAGAAGGGGCATGAAACTTATGGAACATTTAAAAAGCTAGCTTTTTCAAAAATTTCAATTTCGTCCTTCCATAATGGTAATTTTGTTTTGGCTTCATTTTAGCTCCTTTTTTAGAACCATCTTTTCCATCATAAAATTTGGGTTTCCCAATTTAAAAAATGCCTTTGGAATCACTCAAATTAGAGCTAAAACCTTCTTAAACAAATCTATAAAAGTTCAGGCTAACTGCTGTTGGAAAACATACACTGGAAGGGGTTTTCTAGTCTCAGAGCTTCCCATGGTTTTTGAGGCCTATGAGAATCTTGGGCAACTCAAGATTTCCATTTGAAAAGCCTTCCTATGTGTTTTTCTAAAAGTTGCACTTATTTACAAAAATGCCATTACGTTTCATCAGTTTTTGTCACAATTTATTTCACTATCCTATCTCTGTTTTTCTTTTTGTCTGAGCCTGGAATTATCAATTTTAGGAGCCTTGGGCTCTATCCAAAATTTTTAGGACATTATCATTTTAGAGGACTAGCTTTCATATGGCTCATTTCGTCGTTTTACAGAAATTACATTCGTTACACCTGGAATCACATTTTCTACTTCTATCTCATTGCAACATTTTTTCTATTTCATCAAGAGAATCCTCTACCATGGCCACTTGAAAGGTTACCTCTTAGTCCTCTAGCCTCATAATATTCTTCCCTTCTTCCACTCTTTGCTTACAATTCCCTTCAAATTGCACATAACCCTCATGCAACTTTTCTTCACTTTCCAAATTAATTTCATTATAGTTTTCCTCATCTTCTATTTGAGGAGTAATTACCATGTCACTTAAAAGACTCTCTTGTGAACTATTATAGATGACATTGGCTAGTTTGCCTATTTGAGTTTCCAGTTTCTAATTATGTCATCTTGCTTGGCTATACGTGCATCTTGCTTGTCCACGTGGTACCTAATCATTTCTTCCAAGTTAAGGTTATGCTCTTGAATATAAATTTTAACTTGTAATTAGCAAATGGAAGGTTGGAAAGGGTATATTACATATGATAAGGAAACTTGACCTTGATTCCAAAAATAATTTTGTTTATGACTCCAACTAAGAATATATGTGTTCTCACATAAATCATTTTCATTCCTATTGAGATCATCCTCTATCTGTGTATTTTCAATAGAATATAGGCATTGCACTTTGTAGTGACCTTCCTCACAATTATCACAGTCATGTACAAGCATTAAGAATCAATAACATAAGCAGTATAACTAGTGTTTAGATCAAAGTTATTAAACCTCTTATCAAGTTCTGCCATTTGAGCTATCAATTTGGTCATGATATCAAATTTATACTTACTAGTTGCCCTATTTGTTGTCCAAGGATAATCCATAATCAAAAACAGAAAATGAACACAAATATCAACAACTCCAACACAAAAACAAAACAAACTAAAATACTTAAAACAAAAGCAACAAAAAAATAATGAACAAAGCTTAAGTTCAGATTAAGTGAGCTTGGTATTAATATTAACAAAAACTTAGCGAACAAATTCTTGGCAACGGTGCCAAAAACTTGTTGCTCTTTTTCTAAAAGTGTACATGTAGTATATATATCACAACAGTAATAAAGTGATGAATAAAGTATAGTTCCTATGAGAATTTGTCATGAGAATAATTGCTAAGTACTACAATTTTACTCCTTAATCAAAATTAAGCCAACAATAAGGCTGATAGGAAATCAAACTAAACTAAAGACGTAAAAATAAGAAAATAAATGAGAGACACCATTCTATATGAAATTAGAAAGCAAAAGGATTTTGGGATTATGGTTTCTCCTAACATTTTATATGAACTAATTACCTCTCTTCATCTTGCACTTAATGTCATTAATAGCCTAGGACTCTAATTTACCTATAAGCATCTTCCAAATTACCTATAAGTAGTGTAACATTCGAGTTTTTGTAGAAGCGAGAACTCAAGGTTTCAGAAAATTTTTTAAGTCTCCTTGCTATAGCTAAGATACCTATTCACTATAGTTAGGATACCTGTTCGCTATAGCAAGGACGCTAGTTCGCTACAACGAGTTCGTGGTCCATACAAAATCCAAAGAATTTCTAGCAATAGCACAAGTTGTGGCGAGAATAGTTAGGAAGCTCTTATAATAGCAAGAGGTGTCTTTCACTATGGCAAAACTTGTTTAAGAAAATACCAAGGAAAGATTTTTAAATGAAAAATTTGAGTTGCTCGGGGTTTTCAGAGGCTCTAAAAATTATAGAAACCCTTAGAATAGTTTAAACCCTATCCAGTATACATTTTCTAATGATGGTAAACTAGAACTTTGACCTTTTTGTTCAGGAGGTTTTAGCTCCAAATTGAGTGATTCCAAAAGTATTTTATAAGATTGAGGATCTAAATTTTATGATAGAAAAGATAGTTCTAAAAAAGGAGCTAAAATGAATTGGAAACGAAAATGCCAAGTATATAGGACATAAATGGAATTTTTTAGAACAATTTTAATCCTTTCTTGCTTTATATGGTGCATTCCCTTCTTTCTTACATTAAGTTGACCTTATTTTTGCCTAAGACAAGGGGAGAGCCCAGCAAGAAAGGGCATGCCATAGAAGGAGAAAGAGAAGGAGAAAAATAAGGCAAAAGGTATGAAAATTCATGAAATTTCTTGGTCTTTCCTTTAGCAAACTTCTTCTCCCACTTCTCCTTTTTCTTTCCATGGATTTATTGAAGTGTTTGTTTCTATTTTGAGCTATGTCCAGAGGGGAGGAGTTCAAAATTCAAGGGAGAGGTCAAAGCAAAGGAGAAGACTCTTGGAAAAGGCTTGAATCAAGGTAGATATCTTAGCTTTCCATGCTTTCTTTTTCTTGCTTCTTGAGAGATGATTTTTGGCCTTATAACGAACCACCAAGAGGAAGTAAAATATGACCTAAACTAAGAGTGAAACTTATGAATTAGAGTGTATGAAAGGAGAAGGTGCAAAGAAATTCAAGGAAGAATCATTAATTTGCAAGATAGGACATCTAGGGATTTAAGAATGTGTTGTAAAATCTGGTTTAATTCAAGAATTTCCTAGCCTATATGAGTCATTGTTTGATTTTCTAAGACCCCTAGGAAGCCTTTCAAGTACCTCTTCCTTCAAGGAAAAATTTGAACCTCTATGAACTCTATTTATGGTCCTTGGCTTGGCCTAAAGAAGTTATCCCATCTAAGGAGTGTTTTAAAATTTTCTAAGCCTAGAATTGCATCATATATGATAGGAGAGTATAAGAGGAAGACTTAGAAAAAATTTAGAAAGCCTAGAAAGTGTGATGGAGGTATAGGTTCTATATTGTAGCATAATAAAGCAACACATAACTAGGCTTCTTAAAATAAATATGTGATGTCTCCAAGGAGTCTAAATGGAGTTAAGAGTCATAGATTAAGGGAGAGATTGGAGCCAAGATCATGAATTCCCAAGGTTGCTTCATTAGATGTCTTATAGAACCATAATTGAACATTATGAGTGCTAAGGTTATTCTAAAGTGTGTGTGGCTTTAGTAAATATTCCAAGAGTGTAATTGGATCCCATTTCTTGTGTTTAGGCCAAAGGAATCAAGCTCCACCTCCTTGTAGGTGTTTGGCCTAGGGAGAGGAAGAAATTACAAAGAGAAAAGTGTGTTCTTATATACAAGGTAGCTCTCCTTCCTTTCTCTCATGCATGCTTGGGTGTTTTCTTGTCTTTGAATATGTATGTATATGTTTAAGCCATGAAAAATGTTTTTAGAAAATATGTATATGCCATGGTACCATCATGTTTGATTTATGTACTTGAATGATGTTTTATAGACATGTTTTGGCTTATATGATCTTGGTGAAGCTAAAAGTCCCTTAATTAGGATGAGGATGAGCTAAAAGTCCCTAAGAGTAGGTGAGTCAAAGCCAAAAGCCTCTAAAAAGAGTAAAGCTTAGTTAAAAGTCCCTTGATAGTGGGTGAGGCAAGTTTAAAAGTCCCGACGAGAATGGGTGAGGCTAAACCATTGTCTTGGCAAACCTATGTATGATATATATGGCTTCTTAAATGCAAGAAATGTTCCATGTATGTTTATGAATTTCAAAATAGCCATGCATACATTTTTAGATTTGAATTTGCATCCATTATATGTGCTTTGAAGGAAGAAGAGCTATTAGGATTTCTAGAATCTCACTCTTCCCTCCTTATTGCCTAACATGCCTAGGTGGATCAAGTGAGTAAGAAAATGGGAGCCACTTCACTTGAAAGCAAAGAAATTAACAATGGAGTGGATATTTGTTCACTTTGTAAATATAGCATTGTCAAATGATGTATTTCCATGATGTATATAAGGTATAAGCCCTTGAACATGTGTAATTATATAGATATGTGATGTATATATGGGAGTTGGAAGCAAATGAATGATATGGTATGTTCTTGACATTGTATTGCAAGAATGCACATGTATGCTCTTATGTATATCATCAAGTGGAAGAGTGAGTTTATGAGATTTGGGTTTTTGAACCCTTTAGACAAGTTTAGTAGGTCATTTTTATGCTTTCCCACATACCCAAGTTAGCCTAGGAAGTGTAAGAGGGAAATTGGTACCATTTTGACCCCTTAAGAGACCAAAAATTGCCATTTTGTAACCCTATAGAACAATCTGATTAAATGGATGAATTTTCTCATGAAATTTGGCATGCAAGTAGATCTTATCTAGAGCATTTTAGAAAGCCAAAGACCAAATTATTTGAAACTCTAAAGAATCAGTTATGAATTTTTAAAATTGCCAATGTTCTACTAAACTAATATGATTACTGTTCATATAGTTAGTTTCTATTCCCATGTTATTAAGGGCCAAATGCTGTCCAATGCTCATAAAATTTTACAAGAATAAATTAAACATAATAAGATTTCTATGGCCATCAAGATTACCTCATTTGGAGGTCTGAGTAAAGAGATATGAATTTTTGAAATTTGGAGTTAGTACAAGTAATGTAGTAGTACCTTTGGTACTATTCCATTAATTTCCAGTAGCTAGACATGTCTTTTTTGGTTTAGCCTTATTTTTAACCTAAAACTAACATCTGTAGCTTTCTAGAATGGTATATTGTACTTGATTTTAATTTTTCTAGAATTAGTTATGAATTTCTAAAGTTGGCATCTGAAATCTGGCAATAGAACTCAAGGCTAAACATGTGATTTTTGTGTATATATACTATCAACTCAAGATTCTTGTGGCATTTTGACATTATTTTGAGTGTTATGAATGTATTTTAATTGGAATAGGTGACGTCATATAGGCCACAGAATGTGAGATAAAAGTTTTAAACCTTATGTAACATAAGAAATGACATTATTTTAAATGGATTTTCCTTGCTCTCCAATGAAATTAAGCACATGTATGTCCATAGATGATCTAGAGAGGCTAATGTAATATGGTGTTATAGGTGTTCCCCTAACCAATTCATAATTCCTTATGTAATTGATTAGAGGCTTAATCAAGAATAGGTTCTAATATGGTTATGTGAGGCTAGTAGGTATATTCTTATCTTATAAACAAACCAATCCACTTAACATCGCAAATTTCTTGAACCCATGTAACACCATATCTATGTAGCTCTTAACTCATGGCATAATTGGCATAAGATACTTATTTGCATGAAAATAACACTTTTTGGCAATGGTCATTTGCGTAATTGAAAGTCCATTTAATTCATTCTTGGCTTTAGGAACCATGTGGGCTTACCAATCCCATTATCCATACCTAACATACCCATTCATATTAGAAACATCACAATTTAGTGCACAAAGCTCAGATTTTGGACCATACTTCACGATATTAGAATTTTGTTCTTGGGTTGCTAGGCCAGTTTTCTGATATGAACTTTAGAAAATCATAATTAATTTTAGAAAAATCAAAATCATATATGCTATAGCTTTCTAGAAAGTTATAGATGTTAACTAATGATTAAAAATAATTCCAAACCATGACAAAAGCCTTTGGCCCATAAAAATCAATAGAACAGTAACCTGGGTCATGCTTTTAGACTAATGTAGATCCTGATATTCAAAAATTTATAACTCTCTCTATATAGGTCCAAATTGAGTATTCTCAGTGACCATGGAAAGCTTATGGTGTCTAGTGTTTCTTTATAAAATTTCATAAGCATTAGACTTTATTTGTCCCATGAGTGACATAGGAATGCGAACTGACTAGATAAATAGTACCCTTGATAGTTTCTACATAATTTGACCAACTTTAAAAAATTATAATAAATTCTCTAGAGTTTCAAATTAGGTGCTCTTTGGCTTTGTGAAAAAGCTCTTAATGATGCCTATTTGCTTGCCAAATTTCATGCAAAAACTTATACATTTGGTTAGACTTTCAATTCAAGAAAATGGTCAATTTGAAGTCTATAAAAGGGTTAAGATGTACCAAGTGGCTTTCTAATCATTCCACAACCTTATGAGGAGCATCCCAAATGGTCTAAATCATCATGCATCTCAAAACCACTATCCTAGTTGCTATTATATACATATACATCATAGGTCTATGGTGTCAAAAACTCATGTATTCATTCTTTTGGCTTCAACAAAGGTACATACACTATAGTTTCATACATCTAAACATGTTCACGTATTTACATTACAAGTACATCATATATTTATAAACTTTGACATCAAAATATATAAAATTCCTATTCTAGTGTCAAAGTTACACTCTTCAAGGTGCATGGCCTCCATTTTTTGCTCCACTTGGCTCACCTAAACACAGTTAGATATATGTTGGAGAAGAGTGAGATTCAAAGAATCCCCATAGCTCTTTACCCTTTCAGACATATATATATATAATGCATTTACATGTCAAAGAATGCATGCATGCTATAAACATTTCCCCTGAACATATATAAATCAATTTGCTTATCATATGAACTCATACATATTAAACATAAGCTCTAAGGGATGTTGGTTTAGCTTCACATAATTTTCTTAGGACGTTTAAATTTGTCTTACCCATTTTTGAGACTTTGGTTTTGTCTCATTCATTCTTAAGGACTTTTGACTCATCCTCACCCATTCTAAAAGGCTTTTGGCATAACCACATCCATTCAAGCCACTTTGCATTCAAAATCACATTTCAAGAAACATAATGGTGCCACATTACGTAATCAATAGATAGAAACATATCTCATAGTTCAAACATATATACAAGCATCCAATGACAAGCAAACAACTAAGAAATACATGCAAAAGAGGTTAGAGAGCTACCTTGAAACAAGAACACAACTTTTTCCCTTGATTACTCCTTCCTCTTTTCGGCAACACATATGCAACTAGATGGGATTTGATTCACTTAGCCTATACACATCAAATGAGGCACAATTTAATCATTGGAATAAGTTCTAGCCTTATACAAACTCTATGCAAATGAACAGTAACCTTGACAATGTTGCATAATTTGGCCCATTTTGAAAAATCATAATAAATTTTCTAGAGTTCTAATTTAGGTGCTATTTACCTTTATGAAAATCTCTAGATGAGACTTGTTTGTTGGCAAAATTTCATACAAAAAATCATCCATTTGGTTAGACTTTGGTTTAGCTCAAGAAATGGTAGAAATTGGAGTCCATAAAAGGATTAACATTCACCAAATGACTTTTTCATCTTTTCACAACAACTTGAACATGTCTAAAAGTATAATTTCAGCGTATAGAAGCATGCCAAATGGTTTAAATCATCATGGGGCTCATTCTCACCCTTTCACTTAAATTTATACACATGCATATCATGACATATGGGTGGTAAAGTCTTACATATTCATTCATTTGACTTCAAAATGGATACATACATCATATTTATGTGCGTTTAAATATGCTCAAAGGTTTATGTTACATATACACCATCTAGTTACAAATTTTGATATCAAAATACCTAATATTTTTCTTCATTGTCAAAGTCTTGCTCTTCAAGATGTTTGACCTCTATTTCTTAGTCTACTTGGCTTATCTAGACATAATTAAACATATGTGGGGGAAGAATGAGATTCCAAAAATCTCAATAGCTCATCACCCTTTCAAACATACATAATGGATGTATTTATATGTCAAATAATGCATGCATGACATTTAAGATACTAATGAATATACATAAATAATTTTCCTTATCATATGAATTCATACATGTCAAACATAGGCTTTAAAGGGCATTGGTCTAACCTTACCTAATTTCTTTGGAACTTTTGGATTTGTCTCACCTATTTTCAAGGGACTTTTGATTTAGCTTCACTCTTCTTGAGACTTTTGGCTTTGTCTCACCAATTTGTAGGGACTTTTGGCTCATCTTCACCCATAGTAAGGGACTTTTAGCATAACCATATCCATTCAAGCCACATTGCATTTATAAACACATTTTAAAAAAACATAATGGTACTATACATGTAATCAATGGCTAGAAACATATCTCATACTTCAAACATACACACAAGCACTTAATAACAAACAAACATCTAAGAAATGCATGTGAAAAAGGTTAGAGAGCTATCTTGAAGCAAGATTACAAACTTTTCTTTTTAATACTTCTCCTTTTTTTACCCAGTGGAACTTGATTCTCTTAGTTTAGACACATCAATCAAATGAGACATGATTCAATTATTATAACAAGCTCTAGCTTTATAGAAACTCTATGTATGCCTATTTTCTCATATGACTCCATTATGTTTCCATATAAGACACAATGAAGCAACCTTTAGGATTCATGTTCTTGGCTCCCATTTTTCATTCAATCCAAGTCTTGACTCCTTTTAGACTCCTTAGAGTAATTACAATTTCAATTTAAGGAGCCTAGATACAAGTTGCTTCTTTATGTCTTAAAATGGAGCTTAAACCTATATCTTACAAATCATGATTCCTAAATTCATTCTAATGCTTCCTTAAATGTTTACTAATCATATCTAGTCCCTTTCTAGCCTTATAACTAATTAAAACACTCCTTAGGTGCTTGGAGTGGTCTTGGCCGAGACATACACATGGTTATAGACCTACGGAGTTTTGCAAATTTCCTTTAGGGAATCGGCACATGTGAGACTTCCTAGGTGTCTTGAGAACTCATACATACTCTTAAAAAACCTAAATTACCATTGGAAAGTCTCATATTTGATAAGGTGCAACAAAATTCCTAGCTTCCATAACTTACATTCTAATGCTTTTCTTTTGAATTTAATGGCATAATCTTGTCTCTCATACTCTAAAACCTTTGTTCCTTACTTGGTTTTGGAAAGAACTCAATCTCTCCTAGGTGGTCTATAGTCGGCCGAAACTCTCCCTAGGAAGAACAAGCAAAAGGAAGCAAGAAAGGCTATGGTTCTTACCTTGGTTTCAATCCTTTTTAAGAGCTTTTTCCCTCGCTTCTATCTTCTCCTTTAAATTCTAAATTTCTCCTACTGAACTAGCCCCAAAATAGTCCCAAAATCAATCATTAAACCCATAAGAAAAGAAAGGAGAAGGAGGAGAACAAGATTAGTGAAGGAAGGAGCATGAAAAACCATAGTTTTTTTGTACCTTTTTGCTAAGCTTTTCTTCTTCTTCTTCCCCTCATCTTGTGCGTTTCTCTTAGTTGAGTTCTCCTTTAATTTGGGATAGAACATAAGTTGGTTAAGAATGAGGAGGAAGGAGGGCGTGAGATATAAGAAGCATATCTACTAAAATGCCTTTTTTGAAAATTCCCAATTTGTCCTCTTTCTTGGCTTCTTCCATTTGGGTTTATTTTAACTCCCTTTTGTGAACCATCTTTTCTATAGTAAAATTTAGGTCATCTAACTTATAAAGTACCTTTGGTTTCACCTAAATTGGATTTGAAACTATTTTGAACCATTTGGTCAAAGTTTTAGTCAACTCTTTGTCGAAATCACTTATTGGAGGGATTTAAACTATTCTAAAAATTCCTATGGTTTTTAAGGTCTCTGAGAACCTTGAGAAAATCAATTTTTCCATTTAAAAATTTCTTATGTGAGTTTTCCAAAATTTGCCTAAAACTACGAAAATGCCACTGTATATTTTTGAAATTTTTATAACTCTTTTGGCTCGAGTTTTTAGGCATCTCAAGCTTTATATCTTCATTTTTAGAGGTCTAATTTATCCCTCTAATTTTATTTGGCCACTATTCATATGATTTATGAGACTTCCTTTGAAAATCCCTAGTTTCGGGCTTTTTATAGAAAACTGGGTGTTACAATATCCATATCCTTACTTTAACTGTCTAACTTAGTACTTTAGGGCTCAATTATCAACTATCCCATCTTAGTCAATATAGGCTATGCAACTTCACATATTCATACTCAAATATAACATAACTTCTAAAATTATATAGTTCTTTAAATCACATGTAAAGATGAGATGGCATAAAAGTTAACTGGCATTTCTGATTATAGGCCCTCCGTGAATGAAACAACATATAGCATTGATATACACATACTTTACAATCAATTTGTAATTCCATTAACTATACGTAAGCTAAGCTATACTTGATGTAGTCCTTCGCCTGAGCATGTCTCCTTGTTGTCTTTAGCACTAAACTTCTTCATACCTAGCATGGGTTAGTAGGAATAGAAGGATAAGACTATAGGGAGAATCTCAATAGTTACACTTAACTATCATATCATACTTACTTGGACTCATATTTTCTCTATCATGGCCATGACACTGTTGCTTAGCTTAGACTCTTTCTATTGAGCCTTAGGTGAACTATTGTATTCAATCCCATGCCCTGTAGTTATTAGCTATAAGCCATAAATATAACTTATAATACATAACTTGAAAACTAGTTTAACACAACATAAACCATGTTATTAAAGCAACTATCATAACATATTCAATATAGCAATTTTCATGTCAAACAACATCAAGGACCATAAAACAATTGTTACAAAACTTATAGTAGCCATTTTATAGCCTTTTTCCATATATTACATGGACTTATGGGGCTTAAAACTTGAATTTCTTTTCATTTTCATTTATAACTCCCATACACACATTTGTTTTGACCCATACAATCCTAGAATAAGCCCCAATTACATAAGAGAGTTATATAGCTCATTTTGAATTTTTTTGACATATTTAAGTCCAACCTTCAAAAATTCATAATTTTGGCTATACAATTCTAATTTTTGCAAGTTAGGTGTCAACATAAAGCTTATGATCTGAACTTGCTACTATAAAAATTTTAAGTTAAAATGAATCCATTTGGCTCTTGAAAGGACATGAAAATTGAGACCAAACTAGAGTGAATAGTAATTGATGCAAGATAATGCTTTAGGGCCAATTTTAGAAAATCATAAAATATTCTATATAGTTTAAAAAAATATCATTAGTTTGTTAGAAGGCTCTATAAATCTTCTAAGTGTCCACCAATTTTTAGCTGCAAACTAGGCTGTCAATGGTAAGGTTGCAATTTATGGCTCATTTGAACCAAATTCTAGTACTAAAGTGGTCCATGTGAACCCTAATATATAATCTCTTTCTTTGAACAAATTTTAATCCATTCATACTTCATTTTCATAAGAATCAATACATGAAATATAGCTAACTACTAAATCGCTATCCCACTTGCATCAAGTCCTATGGCACCATACACTTCTCACATACCAAAACATGTTTGAAGTACATGATTCTATATCAAATTCATGATCTCAATCTTTTAGATAAAGATATATCACATATTGTAACACCATATTTAACTAGCTTTCCTCATCCCCTTACCTCATTTCATTCTCTTAGTGTAGCAAAGTTTCAAGAAAAATTCAATTAAAATATTGTAATATTTGCATCACGTAGCACTTAAAAATTTCATCTCGTGTCTCATGGACCATATGAACATGCCCAACTCATTCTCCAATTAAAATGCATACATAAAACTCAAAACCATCTCAAAATGTCACAAGAATCTCTGGTTTGTCTTATACATAAACAAAAACTCCATTTCAATCTCGGGTTTTACTACCAGATTTCTAACGTCAATTTTGAAAAATCATAACTAAATTTAAAAAATCAAAATGAAGCACATTATACCATTTTGGAAAGCTATAGATGTTAAATTTATGTAAAAATAAGCCTAAACCAAAGTAGAAATGTTTAGCTATTAGAAATCGATGGAATAGTACCATTACTGGTACTGACTCTAAATTTCAAAAATTCATATCTCACTGATCAGACATCCAAATGTAGTGATCTTGGTGGTCATAGAAAGCTTATTGTGTCTAATTTATGCCTATAAAATTTTATAAGCATTGGACACCATTTGGCCTTCAAATGACATCGGAGAAGAAACTAACTATATGAACAATAACCATATCAGTTCAACAATTTTTTGGCAACTTTGAAAATTCATAATTAATTCTATAGAACCCTAAATAATCTAATCTTTAGCATCCCAAAAATATTTGAATGAGATCTATATGCATGTCAAATTTCATGGAAAATTTCATCCATTTGGTCAGTTTGTGACATAGGGATGCAAAATGTCACATTTTGGTTTCCTAAAGGGTCACAATTGGTGTCATTTAGCTTCTAGCTTTTCTAGGGTCACTTGAGCACGTGAGAAAGCATCAAAATAACCTATTATACATATATTAAAGATCCAAAAACCAAATCTCACAAATTCACTCTCCTACTTGATGATGTACCCAAAGAACATACTAACTCTACTTTGCCATTCAATGTCAAAAACATGCCATTCCATTCATTTGCTTCCAATTCTCATATACACATCATATATCCATATATTTATACATGTTTAAAAGATTATACATCATATACATCATTGAGTTACATCTTGTGACAACAAAATAGCTACAAAAAAGCAAAATAACACATTCCTTTGTCATTCTTTCATCTTCCAACTTGGTGGTTCCTATTTCTTTGTTCACTTAGTCCACTTAGACATGTTAGGCAATGGGGAGGAAAGAGTGAGATTCTAGGAATCCCAATAGCCCTTCTCCCTTTCAAACACACATAATGGATGCAATTTCAAGTATAAAAATGCATGCATGGCTATCTTGAAAATCATAGACATGCATGGAACATTTCTTTCATTCAAGAAGTCACATAAATCATACATAGGTTTGCCAAGACAATGGTTTAGCCTCACCCATTCTCTTTGGGACTTTTGGACTTGCCTCACCCATTTTCAAGCAACTTTTGGCTAGGCCTCACTCTTTTTAGAGACTTTTGGCTTTGTCTCACTTATCCCTAGGGACTTTTAGCTCATCTTCACCCTAACTAAGGGACTTTTGGATTCACCACACTCAAGCAAGCCAAACACATTTGTCAAAACATCTTTCAAGCAAATAAACAAAGCAACATGGCACCATGACATGTACATACATACTAGAAACATTTTTTATAGCTTAAGCATACACACACACATTCAAAGACAAGAAAACAACTACACATACATGAGAGAAAGGAGAGAGAGCTATTTGGATGCAAGAGTACACTTTCTTCCTTGAAAATTCTTCCTATCCCTCAGCCAAACACTCACAAGGAGGTAAGGCTTGATTTCTTTGGCCTAAACACATTAAATGGGATCTAGTTATGCTCTTGGAACAAATTCTAATGTCACTCATATACTAGAAGAGCTAGATAGCTCATATGGTTCAATTATGGTTCTATAAAGCACCTAATGAAGTAACACTAACAATCCATGATCTTAGCTCCATTCTCTCCCTTTATCTATGACTCTTGGCTCCATTTAGACTCCTTGGAGCCTTCACACAATCCTTTTAAGGAGCCTAACTATAGCTTGTTTCTTTAAGCTACATTATGGAACCTATACCTCCATCTTATATCCTAGGCATTCTAAAATTTTTTCAAGGCTTCCTCCCATACTCTCCTATCATATATGGTACAAAACCAAGCTTGAAAGAAATTAAAACACTCTCTAGGTCTATGAACTCTCCTTGGCCAAACCTATGCTTTTCCTTTGCACCCATGGAGTTTTCAATTTTTCCTTAAAGAGGGAGACACTTGGAGGCACCCTAGGGGTCTTAGAAACTTAAACAAATACTTACATAAGCTAAGAATTTCTTGGATCAATACAGATTTTTGGTTATGTTCACAAATCCCTAGCTTTTCTATCTTGTAAATTCATGGATGTTTGTTTGTTCTCTTTGCACTTTCTTGTTTCTTACACTCTAATTTATATGATTCACTCTTGGTTTTTCCCAAAAACAACTCCCTCATGTTTGCTCTTATAAAGGCCGAAACTCACCCATACATGAACAAGAAGGAAGAAGCATAAAGGCTAATGGTTTTACCTTGAATTCAAGCTTTCCTTAAATGCTCTTCCTTTCCCTTTGGCTTTCTTCCTCTAACTCAAACTCCTCCCTTTTGGTTTGGGCTCAGAACAGAACCAAAAGCTTCAATAAATCCATGGAAAGGAAGAGGAGATGTTTACTAAAGAGGAGAGTAAAAAATTCCAATGATTTCTATACCTTTTGCCTAGTTTTTCTTCTCCCTTTTCCCTTTCTCTTGTACGCCTCTCTCCCCTGCTCTCACTTTTTGGCTTGAGTAGAATTAAAGTCTGTTAAGATAGAAGAGAAGAAGGGATGCACATTTATAAAGAGCATTAATAAAATTGATATAAAGAAATTCCATTTATGTCTTGTAAACTTGGCATTTTCATTTTAGGTCCATTTTAGCTCTTTTTTGAGAATTGTCTTTTTCATCATAAAATTTAGGTCCTCAATCTTATAAAATGCCTTTGGAATCACATAATTTGGAGTTAAAATCTTTTCGAATGAAAAGGTCAAAATTTGGGTCAACTATCATTAGAAAACGTACACTTAAAGGGTTTTAACTATCCCAAAGCTTCCCATAGTTTTCAAGGCCTCTGAGAACCATAGAAGGCTCAAATTTTCTATTTAAAAAGCTCTCCTATAAGTATTCTAAAAATGGTTGTATTTACAAAAATGCCATTATGCTTTCAATAATTTTTTTGAGCTACCCTGGCAGCATCTTAGACCTTGAATCCTCATTTTTTATTATTTAAAATTTTATTCTAATTTTATTTAGTCTCAAATTTCTCATTTTAGGATACTTGCTTTTCAAATTGACTCATTTCAATGGTTTACAAAAAACTATATGTTACATATATCATCATAATATACTTCATACTTGGTCATTAACTTGTCTTATAACATACATCAACTTAGTCATTAACTTGTCTTAAAAGCTTCCATTTAGTTTTCTTAAGGTTCTTGTTTCTCTCAATTTCTTTCTTTTTGCTTGTAGTTCCTATCAGGGTTAATGGGCGATAAATAGATTCTTGGAAGAATCTCAGTAACAAACCTTATTCCACATCAATGTATACAATGAATGCAAATGAGGAAATGCAAGTATGGAAGCAATATGCATCAAGTAACTCTAACGTGAAAATTAGCATAAAACTTTAATTCTCATCTAGCTATGGCCTGAAAACATACTAGCTAGGCTTAACTTTGAGTTAAGGAAAAGCTACTGCTCTCAATTCCCTACCATCTCTTACTAGGAGTGAAGCTTAATTTATATATGCATATAAAATCATGCTAAAAGCCAATTTAAAATAATGTTTATGCAATTATCAAACAACCAAACATACAAGCATTTCAACTTATTCATACACTCAAATGCATGCAAGATAGGAAAAGATAGATACCTTTGTAGACTATAAACCTTGATGCACCGATAACCTATATAATCCTTCTATTTTCTTTGGTATTTTACCTTGTCCTTCTCAAGAATACACACATCAAGTGTACTTGCACTTACTCGACCTAAAATACATCAATTTAGATGCAAAGAAACCATTAGAACTCATTCTAATTCATTTCTTACTATAGAAGCTTATTAGAACTCATAAGGAAAATTTAAGCTATTTTAGACCCCCCTTAAGTGGTGACTTCCATAATTTAACTTTTAGGGCCATCATATACAAGTCAAAACATGGCTAACACAAAGTTGCTTCATTAGGCCTTTTATGAACCCTAACATTTCACCTTTCAAAATTGAGCTCTTAAATTAATTCCAATAATTCCACTAGTAATTATATATCATATCTAGACTATCTAAAACCTTAGAATTCATAAAAGAACTTCCTAGGTGCATCATTCTTTTCAAGGCTGAGACAAGCATACCATTGCCCTTTCATGGATTTTTGTCATTTTCTTGCATAATTTAGGGCATTTAGGATATCCTTGACTCTTTTCTGTTTCAAGTATCGCCTTAGAAAATTCAAATGACCTTCCTAAGGTTTGACTCTTTTCTAGTTCAAGTATGGCCTTAGAAAATTCAAATTACCTTCTTAAGGTTTTACATCTTTTATAGTTCATTTAGGATCCTAGGTGACCATAACTTGCTTCCTATAACTTTCTTTGCATTTTTATATATATTCTTACTCTCCTCATTTCTAAAGCCTTATTTCTATCAAGTTTTCATGAAAAAGAAAAAATCTTCCTACTTACCCTCTCTTTCTTTAAGCTGAAATATGGAGGAAGAAGAAGACTAATGAAATGGCAGCATCTTAGCCTATATCATATCTTATTTGGAAACTTATTGAATAGGGATTCTTGTGCCATAATTAGTTGCTTCAAATCTCCTCTTCTTCTTAAGTTGTCAGCCACCAAACTCATCCTTTCAAGAAGGTAAAACCCTTAATTGAAAGAAAGTGAAGAGAAGGAGTTTTGTAACTAGCATAACATGAAATTTTTCCTTTTTCATTACCTTATTTACCTTTCTTTTTCTCTTTCCTCTTCCTTTTAATGCCATTTTTGCTCTAGTTTTTGTCTATTTGAAGTCAATTAAACAATTCCAAAAATTTTGTTTATGTCCCTTCAACTTTGACCCTTCTGTTCAGGCTCATTTTATATCCTTTTTGAAAACAATCTTTTCCATACTAAATTTTAGGCTGAATTTAAAACAATATGGAAAAAGTTTGGTCAAAATTATGGTCAACTAAAGCCTTAAACCTTACACCATCATGGATTTAACCATTTTGACCTTATTTGGTAAATTTACTAATCTTATTATATCATATTGTGATGAGGGATATGGCTATGTCATTTATATTTCAATATTATTATATTTTATATTCCTTATATTTAATCTGATTAATAATTCATAATGGTTAATTTAATGACTTTGAGCTTATTTTATATTATTTGGGCTAAATTTAGATTAATGGATTTTAAATGTATTTTTATTATATTTATCCAACAAATGCCCAATTATTTTTAAATTGTATTTTGTAGGATAGAAGATTCCTAAAAAGAATAGGATAGGAGACTCCTAGAAGGATTTGGACATTATCTTATTAAGTCCTAAAAGGATTTGGATATTATGTTATTGTTACTTCTAGAATGGTATTGAATTTCTTGAGGAAGAAGGCAATGTCGTCTATTTAAGGAGGAGAAGACATCACCATAAAACATATTCCATCTTCTTTATTTTTAATTCTTGTTTTCATCTTTCCTATGTCTTTCTAATTTTCTTGGTGATCAATCTAGATTCTAAACCTGATAAGGAACTTGAGTCCTTGTTTGTATATAACTCTGGTTTGGATTTTAATTTTAACAGTGTTTTGTTTTTATTCTCTTTGTTTTTATGTAATTATTATCATTCTGGTTAGATGATTTTTGTTGCATGAATTCTAATTCATTTTATCTATTTGAGAACATGTTTTGATTTAATTGATTGATTAATCAAATAAATTCATTATGAACCACGTTATGATTCTACATGTGTCTCTGGTCAAATGCAAAATATTTTGGCTTCGTATTGTTGACAAAAGTGCGGTTGCATTCTAATTAGCAATACGAACCAATTAAAATCCTGAACAATAGTTTATGAATATTAATAAAAAATAACTAGAGGATTAAAAATCAAATCAGAGGTATTTTTAAGTGACAAGGATAAGGAAATATTAAGGGAAGCATTCTTGATTGGTTACATTTCACTCTGATTGAAATTCGTTTCATTTTGTTTTTGTTAATTGTTTACTATTCAGTTTAATCAGTGCGATTTTACATTCGAACCTCTAATTATCATAATTCTAGTTTTGTCATTTCTAAACTAATTGATTTGATTAATAGTTTCCTGGGAGATGACCTGGTGAGTATTATACTACAAAGTACAAACTAGCAAAATTTACTAATCTTGGCCAGTTCAACAACTGCGAATCAATAGTATTTTATTTACCAAGATTTTGGCGCTCTTTGTAATACATTAATCTCTTAGCTATTATACCATGGTCTTATTGTCCATCTCAATGCATTTCATATAGATTGGAGCATAAATGTAAAAAACCATACACTTCACATGAAAAAAGGTAATAAATTTAATAGTATTTATTTAGTTACGTAAGACCTCATTTTTTTTATTTATGCCCCAGGGGCCATGTGAACTCATCAGTATCATTTTCTATTCATAACACATCCATACAAGTCATAACCAATTTTAAAAAACCATAATAAATTCTCTAGAGTTCCAAATTGTGTGATCTTTAGCTCTGTGGAAATCTTTAGATAAGAACTACTTTCTGGCCAAATTTCATGGAAAAACTCACTCAGTTGTTCAAACTTTGGTTCAACATACAAAATGGTCAAATTTGAAGTCTTAAATGGGATTTTAAGACACCAAAAGCTCTTCTTGAATTTCCACAACCACTTGGGCAAGTCTAAAGTCTAAATACCATATATAGAAGCATGCCAAATAGTCCAAATTATCATAGAGCTCAATCTCACCTTGCCACTTGCGTACCTATACATGAACATCACACATCATAAAGGCTTTTTGGTGGCAAGAACATATATATATTCATTCATCTAGCCTCCATATTGATACATACACCATTTATACATATATTAGAATATGTTCAAGGGTTTACATCATGTATACATCTCATGGTTACATAGTTTGACATCAATATGCCATCAAAACGCCTATTTTTCATAACCATTTGTCAAAGTCTTGATCTTCAAGGTTGTTGGCCTCCACTTCTTTATTCACTTGGCTCACCTAGGTGTGGTTAGGCATATGTGGGGGAGAGTGAGATTCAAAGAATTTTAATATCTCTTAACCCTTTCAAATATACATAATAGATGCTAAAACATGTCAAAGAATGAATGCACGATATTCAAGCAACTAGTGAGTGTAATGTCTAGTTTTCGTTAAACGACAGAAATAGACTCATTTTCAAAGCAAGTCTCCCAAAATGAATTAGATAAGGTTCTAAAAAATTTGAGTGACATTTTAGACTCCCAAAAATGGGAATTCTAGGCTCAGATGGAAAGAAAAACAGAGTTAGAATGAAGAAATAGTTTCTTATGAAAAACTTACGAAACGTAATAACATTTTCGTAATTTTGAGCAAAATTTGGAATTTACATAGGAGGGCTTTTTAAATGAAAGTTTTGAGTTCTTTAGGGTTCTTAAAGGCCCTGAAAACCATAGGAAGCCCCGAGATAGTTAAAAACCCTCTGGTGGACATTTTCTAATATCGATGTACCTGAACTTTGATGTATTCATTTGGGAAGGTTTTAGCTATGATTTGAGTGATTCCAAAGGCATTTTACTAAATTGGGAACTAAATTTTATAATAGAAAATATGGTTCTAAAAAAAGAGTTAAAATGAATGAGAAACGAGAATGCCAAAAATGAAGGACAAAACGAAAATTTTTGAAAAAGCCATTCTCCTCCACCTATAAATAGATGGCACCTCACTCTCCCACTCACATAGCTTCATATTTTTCTGCCCCAAACTAGAGAAGAAACCCTAGGAGAGTAGCGCACCAAGGGAAGAAAAAGGAAAAGAGAAATCAAGGCTTGAAGGTAAGGAATTTTAGTAGTTTTTCATGCTTTTTTCCTTCCAAACCTCTTCTCCTCCATTCTCTTTTGTTTTCTTTTATTATAATGAAGTTTATAAATTTGTTTTAAGGGAGAAATTAAGGGAAAAATTTGGATTTGAAGAGAGGAGCCCAAAGAAGATAAGATTCAAGTGAGAAAACAAAGAAAAACAAGTTAATTTCTTCTTCCATAGTTCCTACCCTTGTCCCTCTTCTCTACCCATTTCGCCCCACTCAAGAAGTCCTAGGAGGGATTGGTTTTAAGGTAGAACTAAGGGTGATTCTTAGGAAAAAAGGTGTAGAGATTAAGAATATGCAAAGAGAATTAACAAATAACCATGGAAATTCAAGATACAAAGTTTAGGGTTTCAAGTGTTCCTTACAAAATCTGATTTTATACAATGATTCCTAGACTTAAATAAGTATTTGAATGAACTCCTAAGATCCCTAGAAGTCCCCCCATGTGTATCTTCCCTTGAGAAAACAAAGCAAACTCCATGGAAGCCAAAATCCTCCATAACCTCAGCCTAAAGCGGTTTGTGTACCTAGGGAGAGTTTTAAATTTTTCTAAGCCCATTTTTCAATCATATATGATGAGTGAAGATGAGTGGAGGCCTTGGGAAAAATTTAGAAATCATAGAAAGTGAGTTGGCCTTATATGTTCTATAACATAACCTAAAGGAGCAACATGTAGTTAGGATTTTTATTTTAATTGTGTGATAACTCCAATAGGCTTAAAAGGAGTCAAGAATCATATTTGAAAGGAAAGAATGAAGCCTAGAATTTATTTGATAGGTGTTACTTCATTAAGTGTATTTTTGGAACTATAAAGGGATTTATAGGTTAAGCAAGTTGTGTAGCCTTAGAATTAATTCTATGAACCTAATTGGCTTCCATAAATTGTGTTCAGGCCAAGAGAAATCATTCCCACACCATTATGTGTGTGAGGCCAAAGAAGGGAGAGGAAATCCAAGAGAAAAAGTGTGTGGTTGCATCCAAGGTAGCTCACTCCGCCTTCTCTCATGCATGATTGTTTGCTTTACTTGTCTTTGAATGTGTGTATGTGCATTTTAAGCTATGAAAAATGTTCTAGCATGAGCTCTTACTCCATAGTATCATGATGATGTATTATGTTTCTAAATGATAGTCATGATGTTTATTTTAGTTTGCTTGAGTGTGGTGAGGCCAAGAACCCTTAGCTATGGTGAGGATGAGCCAAGAACCCTTAAGATTAGTTGAGACAAAGTAAAGAGTCTCCCTAAAGTGAGGTTGACTCCCAAAAGCAAAGTTGAGTCCAAGAACTTCTTAAAGTATGGGTGAGGCTAATCCACTTGCTTGGCAAGCCTTTATATGCTATATATGACTTGCTCAAATGTTGTAAATGCTCCTTGAATGTTTACACATGACAATATGCCCATGCATGCATTTGTAAGACTTATTTTGCATCTTTTATGTATGATTGAATGGGAGATGAGCTATTGGAATTCTTTGAATCTCATTTCCTCCTCTCCATTGTTCTAACATGCTAGGTGGACTAAAAAGGCAAGGGAATGGAAGCCAACCACGTGAGAGATGAGAGCTTAACATCAAAATGCCTAGATTTTATTACTTTAAGGCCTTATGAATGGAAATTGATGTACTCCATTATTGTATATGACCTATGACTACTTGAACATGTATAATCATGTTAATATGTGATATATAAATAAGAGATTATGTTATGTGACCATTAGAATGTATATTGAGCATGTAATGACAAATTTTGCTTATTGGAAGTTTGATGCATTAGTGTATAGATGGAAGCAGAGTAGCCAAAATGAGATGCATGAGGTTTGGAACTATTTGGGTAGTTCATATAAGTCATAATCATGCTTTTAGACTTACCAAGAGGTGCCAAACATCAAGGGAAATCATTTGGACACTTTGGTACCCTATATGGAGCAAAAATTGACCATATTAGAAACCTATACCACTTTTTGTTCAAATGAGCTCTTTTTGATCTAAGATTTGGCAAGCAATTAGAGCTTGTTAAGAGCTTTTTGGAAAGTTAAAGAATAAAATTTTTGGAGGTCTATGGAATATTTGACAAATTTTCAAAGTTGGAAAAAATTCTGGTTTTGGCCTGATGTACTGTTCACTTAGATCTAAAAATGATTTCTATCACTCAGGGCCCAAATGATGTCCAATTGCCACAAATTTTATATATAGAAACTAGACATTCCCAGTGACTTGTAACAACTAGAAGCACCCCATTTGGATGCCTAGAGAGGGAGATATGAATTTTTAAAGATTTTATCCTGTATCAGACACTCAAACTGACCTCAAGTATTATTTGATTGGATTTCGAGGTTTGGGCATGCCTGAACTATTCTGGAGTTATTTCTTCCTCTAGATAATATCTATATATTTCCATATTGATATCATTTGCATGTATTGGATTTTTGTAGAATTAATTGGATATTTTTAAAACTTGTAGCAAAAAGCTATGATAGTACCAATAGCCTGCCAGACCTTTGAATGTTTTTAAATGTCAAACGCCTTTTATGTTATATTTTATGGTATAAAATTATTTTTAGCATAAATTAGACATGTGTAGCTTTCCATAATGACTAAGAATATATGATTTTAATTTTTTTAGAATTAGTTGTGATTTTCTAAAATTTGTGACAGAAAAGAGGAAATTTTGGCTGAAAATGCATATATGAGTTTTATATGTTCCCTTGCTTTCCTTGAGTTGTAGGACACTTTTAGTGATGAAAATGAGTTGTATCTATGTAATTAAATATGAGAATATGATAAATGAGCTCACATGGTCTACGGGACACTGAATGAAAAATTTATACGCGACGCAACATTAAAAGAATTAATATTTTAATGCCATTTTCTTGTCTCTCATATGAATTGCTTGATATGAGGCATATAGATAGCATGAAATGAGCTAAGAAATTATGGTGTTACGGGGAGCATACATAAATCATTTTGTTTGGCACATCAATTGATACATAACAAACATAAGCTCTCACAAGCATTGGCTTAGCCTCACCCATCTTTCTTGGGACTTTGGGATTTGCCTCACCTACTTTCAAGGGACTTTTCACTTAATCTCACTCTTCTTGAGACTTTTAGCTTTGTCTCACCCATTTCTAAGGACTTTTAATGCAATCATAAACACATTTCAAGAAACATAATGGTACCATAACATGTAGACATTGGCTAGAAATATTTCTCATGGCTCAAACATACACACAAGCACTCAATGACAAGAAAACAACCAAGCTATGCATGTGAGAAAGTTTAGAGAGTTGCCTTAAAGTAAGAACTCAACACTTTTTCCTTAGCTATTCCTCCCCCTTTTTGGCCACACACTTGCAATTAGGTGGAGCTTGGTTCCTTTGGCCTAAACACATTAAATAGGACACAATTACATCATGGAAGCAAGCTCAAGCCTCACACATTCTCTATGGAAGCTCACTTTGTTCTATGGTTACATAAAGGTTTCATATAAGACCTAATAAAGCAAGTGCCAGAATTCAAGATCTTGGATCCATTTTGTCCTTCCATTTAGGTCTCTTGACTCTATTTAAGCCTCTTGGAGTCATCATAAATTCATTCCCAAGAGCCTAGATGCAACTTGCTTCTTTAAGTCTTATTATAGAACCTATACCTCCATCTCAAAAACTAAGGTTTCTAAATTTTTTCCAAGGCTTCCGTTGATATTCTTTCAACATATTTAGTCCCTTTCTACCCTTAGAAAATTTTAAAACTCTTCTTAGGTGCGAGATCCATGTTTGGTTGAGACAATGCACACCTTTTGGACCCATGGAGCTAGCTTTGTTTTCTTGAAGAAAATGGCACATGTAAGGCTTTTTAGTTGTCTCAAGAACCCATATACACTCTTAGACAATTAGAAATACCACTAGAAAGTTTCATACATACCAAGATACAATAAAAACCCTAGGTTTTAGAAACCTATTTGTTAATACTTCTTTTTGGAGTTTCTTTGCATATACTTGTTTCTCACCCTTAAAAACCTAGGTTCAAGCTTGGTTTAGGTCAGATGTTGCTCCCTTTTGGTTGTTCTCTAGGTGGCCAAAAATCCCCTCTTAAGGAACAAGAAGAAGAAAGCATGGAAAGCTATGATACCTATCTTGATTCAAGCCTTTTCCAAGAGTCTTCTCCTTTGCTTTGATTGCTCCTTGGAATTTTGAACTACTCCCCTTTGAGCCTAGCTCAAAATAGATCCAAATCACATACCAAAACCATGGAAAGAAAGAGGAGAAGGAGAATAAGTTTGTTAAAGGAAGGAGCTTCAAATTTCAAGGATTTTCTTACCTTTTCTTACGTTGTTCTCCTCCCTTGAAGCTCCCTCTTATGCGCCCTTCTTGGCAAAACTTCTCTCTAGTTATAGGAAAAAATTAGGTCAACTAAATATGAGGGAGAAGTGGGGTGCCATCTACATATAGCTAGGGATCCATTAGAAACTTTTCAAAATACTAATTTTTGCTCTTCATTCTTGGCTTTTTCATTTTAGACTCATTTCAAATCCTTTTTGAAAATCACCTTTTCCATCATAAAAGTTAGGTTCTCTAACCTATAAATGGCCTTTGGAGTCACTTAAATCGGGTCTAAAACTTTTCCGAATGAAAGGGTCAAAGTTTAGGTCCACTGGCATTTTAAAATGTAAATTGGAATGGTTTTAATTATTCTAGGGGTTCCTATAATTTTTAAGGCCTCTGAGAATCCTGGGAAACTCAATTTTTTCATTTAAAGATCCTCCTTTGAGTTTTCTAAAATTTTCCTAAAATTACGAAAATACTACTGTATTTCATCAAATTTTCTTTAGCCACTCCGGCTCTGATTTCTAGGCATCCTAAGCCTTAGATCCTTGTTTTCTTAATATTTAAAATTTTATCCTAATTTTATTTGGCCTTAACTGATTCATTTTAGAGGACTCTCTTTTATATCTAGCCTGTTTTTGTCATTTTTACAAAACTGTGGTATTACACTGTTGCTAGGGAGCCAATTAATCATAATCAATTAGAATAGGAAATTCCTTAGTTTTAACTTTGATTTTAGCATTTTTATCCTAGTGTTTGTGGTCAATTTTTGGTGTTTTGCAATTGTTCTGGGTAATACTGGCATAAGGGGTGACTAACTTCAATATGGCCAAATTCCATGGTTTAGACCACTTTTTCAATTTTTAGTATTTTTTCCTTTAATTTTTTGTAATTTTTGTAATTTTTTTGAATTTATTTTCATTTTTCTTGATAATTTTTAGGTGTTTCTTTTATTTTATTTCATTCTTAGTGTATGACAAGATCTTCTAATAGAGATTTAATTGAGTTTAACCTAGAAATTAATTGGATTTTTCATAAGCATCTTAAAAATCATAAGATTCAAGAAGCTATAGTTATTGAGTTGATTTCTAAGATAATAGACAATATAGGAAGTAATTGTGAATTGAATTTGGATTTTAATTTTGATTCTAAAGTAGTAGATATGGCTGGGAATAATGATAGGACTCCTAGGGAATTGGTTGCACGAAATGTTAATTACCAACTACTGTGTATTCAATATTTTGAACTTGATGTTACTTTTGAACTTAAATCTGGATTGATACATTTGCTTCCAAAGTTCCATGGACTTGCAGGTGAAGATCTTCACAAGCATCTCAAGGAGTTCCATGTGGTTTGTTCTACCATAAAACCACAAGGAGTTTTAGAAGAACACATCAAGCTTAGAGTGTTTCCCTTCTCACTAGATGGGGCAGCTAAAGATTGGCTTATTATCTTCAACCTTAAGCCATAACTTCATGGAATGAATTGAAGAGGATATTTCTAGAGAAATTCTTCCCTACCTCAAGAACTGCTACCATATGAAAAGAGATTAGTGGTATTAGACAAATAAATGGAGAAACATTATACAAGTACTGGAAAAGGTTTAAGAAACTGTGTGTAAGCTATCCTTACCATCAGATCAGTGACCAACTTCTGATTTAGTACTTTTATGAAGGCTTGCTACCCATAGATAGAAGTATGGTTGATGCAACTGTAAGAGGAGCATTAGTTAACAAAACCCCAGCTACTACCAAAGACCTCATTGCAAATATGGCACAAAATACACAATAGTCTGGCATTGAAATAAATATGCCAACTAAACGTGTAAACAAAATCTATGCCACTCATATGGATTAACAAAGAATAAAAAATAAACTCAAGAAGTTGGCTTCCATGGTTAGACAGTTAGCACTCGGGTAAAGACAACCTCAATCACTCTTTGCCCTTTTGTGTGATATTTGTTCATTAAACACACGTGCCACAAATTAATGTCCCTAGTTACAAGATAATATAGAATCATGTGTTGGCATATTACTTAGTAGACCTTTATAGCAATAACATAATAAATACGACCCTTATGTAGCATTATATAATCCCAGATAGAGAGATCATCCGAATTTGAGATATAGTAATGGGTCTAACCAACAATAGCAGCAATAAAAATTTAATGCTTCAAGCCCAAGCAACCAACAACGTATGAGACAACCCATGCAATAGATGAATAAGTCAAAGCCAAGTCTAGAAGATATAGTGAAACAATTGACAACAAATACAGTCCAATTTTAACAATGAACATAGACAACAATCCAGAGTTTAGAGACGCAGATTGGCTAACTTGCAATAAATATCAATGAGTTGAGAAGTCAAGGTTCTAGCCAATTGCCTTCACAACCTATGACCAACCCAAGAGGCAATATTAGTGCAATAACCTTGAGGAGTAGTAAGCAAGAAAATGGGCCCATGACATCGCAAACAGAGGTGTTGCAAGAATAAAAAGGTGACATAGAACAATAGCCCCCTTCAATCCAAGGAAAAAATAGCATAGAAAAGGGAAAGAATTTCACATACACCAAACCCCTTCTATTCCCCAATCGAATTACACAGTCTAAGAAAATTGCAGCGGTTGAATTAGATAGGGAAATTATAGAGACATTCTGAAAAGTAGGAGTAAACATCCCTCTCTTAGAAGCAATTAAACAGATTCCAAAATATGCAAAGTTTCTTAAGGAGCTATATACATATAAGAGAAAGTTGAAAGGGAATTAGAAAATTAACATGGGGAGAAATGTATCAGCTTTGATTCAACCAACTATTTCTACTAAATGCAAAGATCTTGGCACATTCACCATTCATTGCACAATAGGGAATATGCAGTTCAATAATGCTATGTTAGATTTAAGAGCTTCCATTAATGTAATACCTAAGTCTATGTATTTCTCTTTGCAAATTGGAGAATTGGAGCCTATGAGAGTAGTAATTCAATTAGCAAACAGAAGCATAGCCTACCTTATAAGAGTACTTGAAGACATTTTAATAAAGGTAAAAGATTTAATTTTTTGTATTGATTTTATGTTTTGAATATGGAGTATGACAATATATATGGACATGCACCACTGATTCTAGGTAGACCATTTTTTAAAAATACTAAAATAATAATTAATGTGCATTATGGTACTGTATCAATGGAATTTGGCAGTGATGTTGTTCATTTTAATATTCTTGATGCCATGAGACACCTTTTAGAAGAATACTCCCTGTTGCATGTAAATATGATTGACTAGTTAGTTGCTGATACGTGTTTGGACATGGATACTAAACTTCCTGACATTATTGAATTTATAGATGGAATTCAATATTAAGAATGCTATGATAGACTTAGTAAATGTATTGCATGTTCTAAGATTGATGCATTCTTGAATTTTGATTTTGCTTTTGATTTTCATCCTAATTCTGTCAATTTAATTGATACTATTTCCTTTATTGAGAAAAATGAACAAGTGGAGCTTGTTGTACATTTAAATTCACAAAGGTTAGTACCTTCCATACAGTAGCCACCCACTCTTGAAGTCAAACCTTTACCCGACAATCTCAAATATGCTTTCTTGGAAGAAGAAAATAAATTACTAGTAATAATAGCAAATAACCTTCCACCTGATCATGAAATGAAGTTGTTAGAATTGTTAAGGAAAAAGAAAAAAAGCAATAGGTTAAACATTGGCAAATATTCTAGGGATTAGCCCTTCCATGTGTATGCACAGAATTTTATTAGAAGAAGGAGCCAAATTAATAAGACAACCATAGAAGACTCAATCCCATGATCCTAGATGTCGTGAAGAGAGAGGTAAGTAAATTGCTATTAGCTGGTATTATTTACCCCATATCTGAAAGCAAATGGGTGAGTCTAGTGCAGGTAGTCTCCAAGAAGACTGGTATCATAGTGGTGCCTAATGAGAAGAATGAGCTTATCCCTACAAAAGTTCAAAAGAGTTGGAGAAGCTATATTGATTACAAAAAGTTAAATCAGGCCACTAGAAAGGACCATTTTCCTCTTCCTTTCTTAGATCAAATGTTAAAGAGATTGGCAAGTAAATATCATTATTGTTTCTTAGATGGCTTTTTTGGTTATTTTCAAATTCATATTGTGCTAGAAGACTAGGAAAAGACTATATTTACCTACCCATTTAGTACCTTTGCATATAAGAGGATGCCATTTGGACTTTGTCATGCTCCAGGTACATTCCAATGGTGTATGATAAGCATCTTTTCTGATTTCTTTTAACATTGTATGGAGGTTTTTATGGATGACTTTACTGTTTATAACACCTCCTTTGATGACTATTTGATGAGTTTTAGAAATAGTTTTAGAAAAATGAATTGAGAAAAATTTGGTCTTAAATTTTGAAAAATGTCATTTTATGGTAAAGCAAGAAATTGTTTTAGGCTATGTGGTCTTTAAAAATGACATTGAAGTTGATAGAGCTAGATGTAATTGCTTCTTTACCTTACCCCATTTGTGTGCGAAAAGTGCATTCTATTACCCATTAAGCGAATTGCTATCACTGCGGCGAGTTAGATCTTCACTGTGGCTAACCTACATGGCACCGCGGCGAGGAAGCCTCTTGGAACCTACCTCGCTCACCTCTCACTATTGGCTGCAGCCAATTTCCCTTTTCACTGCAGCTAATTCCTTTCTGAAACACCTGACAAATTCTCCTAAAAGTTCACCGTGGCCAATTCCCATTTAACCACAGCGAATTATCCTCTGGATGACTCCTAGTTTTGCCTCTCACATTTCACCGCGGCTAATTCCACTTTTCACCGTGGTGAATTACTCTCTGGTACTCTCCCTGGTCAGCTTTGCCTCTATTAGCCACAGCTAATAATATGTTGGCCGTGGTGAAATGCCTTCTGATCTTACAACTGAAACATCCAATTCTCTAAAAATAAGAGAAAATGTGAGAAACGTAATATATGATTTCTTCGTCAATGAACGAAACTCATCGGATATAAAAGGAAGTCCCCCAAGATGATGTACTTAAGGTCCCAAAAAATTTAGATAGCATTCTAAACTCCTAAAAATGAGAATCTCAGGCTCAGACAGAAAGAAAAAAGGAGTTAGAATGAAGAAACAATTTCTTACAAAAAGTTACAAAATGTAATGGCATTTTTGTAATTTTAGGCAAATTTTGGAATTCACACAGGAGGGCTTTTTAAATGAAAGTTTTGAGTTCTCCAAGGTTCTCAAAGGCCCTAAAAACTATGGAAAGCTCTAGGACAGTTAAATCCCATTCGGTGGATGTTTTCCAATGTCGGTGTGCTTGAACTTTGATGGATCCGTTCGGGAAGGTTTTAGCTTTGATTCGAGTGACTTCAAAGGCATTTTACTAAATTAGGAACCTAAATTTCATAATGCAAAAGATGGTTCTCAAAAAAGAGCTAAAACAAAGGAGAAATGAAAATGCCAAAAATGAAGGGCAAAATGGAAATTTTTGAAAAGTGTAACTTACTCCCACCTATATATATGATGCACCTTTCTTCTCCCTTCATTATACATGACCATGTTCTGCCCAAAACCATAGGAGAATTGTAGGGGATGAGGTGCACAAGAGGAGGAAGAAAAGGAGGAGAAATTTAAGGTAGAAAGGTATGGATTTTCATGGTTTTTCATGCTCTTTCTCTTTGAAACCTTTTCTCCTCCATTCTCCTTTGTTTCCTATGATTATAATGAAGTTTATAAATCTGATTCAAGGGAGAAATTCAAGGGAAATTTCGGATTTGAAGAGAGGAGTTTGGAGAAAGCAAGATTCAAGCCAAAATAAGTAAAGAAACTAGGAAAAATCTCGTTCTATGGTTGATGTCTTCACCCACCCTTCTTCTCCATTTCATCTAACCCTAGGAGCTATAGGAGGATCATATTTTTAAGCCCAACCAAGTATGAATCTTAGGTATTTGATGGAGAAGAACAATAATATGTAAAGAAAATAACAAAATAACCATTAGATTTCAAGATGCAAATTCTAGGGTTTTGTGTACACCTTTCAAATTCTAATTTTGTGTGATGCTTGCTAGGTCTAATTAAGAGTTTAAATGAGTTCCTAAGACCTCTAAGATATTACCCACATGCTTCCTCCTTCAAGAAAACAAAGAAAACTCTAAGGAATCCTAAACCATACATAGGCTCAGTCTAAGCAAGTTCTCCTAGCTAGAAGGAGTTTAAAATTTTTCTAAGGCCATTCTTGAGTCATATTTGGTGAATAAAAATGAGGGGAGGCCTTGGAAAAAATTTAGAACTTATAGAAAGTGATTTGGTGTCTTAGGTTCCATATTATGACCTAAAGAAGCAACATATAGTTAGGCTCTTTGTTTTAATTATGTCCAAGAGGCTTGAAAGGAGTCAAGAATCATATTTGACAGGAAAGAATGGAGCCTAGAAATTGTTTGAGGGGTGTTGCTTTATTAGGTGCATTTATGGACCATAATGGGGGTTATAGAGCAATCTAGTATTTAACCAAGTTGTATGCCCTTAGAGATTATTTCATGAACCTAATTGGCTTCTATAAATTGTGTCTAGGCCAAGAGAAACCATCTCCACAAATTTGTGGGTGTGTGGCCGAAAGAGGAGGCTTGAAATCCAAGGAAAAAGTGTGTGATTGTGTGCAAGGTAGCTTTCTCCACTTTCTCTCATGCGTGGATGTATGTTTAGCTTATTTTAGAACATTTGTATGTATATTCTCAAGCCATGAAAAGTATGCTAGCATGATTTTATATGCTACGATTTCATGATGTTATGTTATGTTTTCAAATAAATGTATGATGTTTGTTGAGTTTGCTTGTGTGGAGAGGCCAAGAACTCTTGACTATAGTGAGGATGAGCTAAGAACTCTTGAGGTTGGTGGAGACAAAGTAAATAGTCTCCTAAAAGCAAAGTGGGCTCCCAAGAGTATGGTTGAGTCCAAAGCTCTTAAAGAATGGGTGAGGCAAGTCCAAAATCCATGAAGAAAAGTGTGAGGCTAATTCGAACACTTGGTGAGCTCTTGAATGTCTTGTATGATTTGTTCACATGCCAAGCTTGCTTTTTAAATGTTCATGACTTCCATTTTATCCATGCATGCATTTTTTAGGCTTGCTTTGCATATATTATGTATGATTGAATGGGAGATGAGCTATTGAGATTCTTTGAATCTCATCCCCTCCTCTCCAATGATCTCACATGTTAGGCAGACCAAGTGGACATGGTAATGAGAGCCAATTACCTTGAAGAAAGAAGATTGACAACCAAATGCTTGAGTTTTACCACTTTAAGACCGTAATTGTGTCATATGATATACCCCTTTGATGTATATGGTCTATGACCTCTTAGACATATGTAATTATGATATTATGTGATGTATAAATGTATGAACATGATGTATGAACCCTAGAATAGAAATTGGATATGTAATGCCAAAGTATACATTTTGGAAAGCTTGATGTAATGTGCATATGTGTGGATGGAAAGGCCAAAATGAGATGCATAGGGTTTGAGACCATTTGGGCAGCTCACACAAGTCCTAAATGTGCTTTTAGACTTGCCCAAAAGGTGTCAAAACTAAAGGAAAGCCATTTGGCAATTTTGGCATCTCATATGGAGCTAAAAATGACTATAATAGAACCTTGTGTCACTCTTTGGCCAAATGAGTTATTCTTGGTCTAAGATTTGGCATGTAATTAGGTCTCATTAAGATCTTTTTAGGAAGTTAAAGATTATAATTTTTGGAGGCTATAGAATATTTGATGAATTTTCAAAGTTGGCAATTGTTTTGGTTTTAGTCTGCTGCACTATTCATTTGGTCCAAAAATGAATTCTGTCACATAAGGCCCAAATGATGTTTAATTGCCACAAAATTTTATACAAAGACACTAGACATTCACAGTGACTCGTGCCAACTAGAAGCACCTTAATTAGAGGTCTATAGAGGGAGATATGAATTTTTGAACATTCTGTCTAGTATCAAGAATTTTGCCCAACCTGAGTTACTATTCTATTGAATTTCGAGGCTTGGCCTGTCTGAGTTGGTCTGAAAATATTTTTTCCCTCTATCTAACATCCATAGCTTTCCATATTGGTATCATTTGCATGGATTGGATTTTTTTGAAATTAATTAGACATTTTCAAAGGTTGCTGCAGAATTTTGTGATAGTTCCAAAATACAGTCTAACCTCTGAATCATAGCGGATGTCAAAAGTCCTCTGTAATAGATGTTATGGTCTGGGCATATTTTTAGTGTGAATTAAACATCAGTAGCTTTTTAGAAAGACCAAGAATACATGTTTTTGATTTTTCTAGATTTAGTTATGATTTTCCAAAATTTGGTCAGAAAAGGGGCCAATTCTGGCTGAAAATGCACTTGGTTATTTTAAACTCTTCTTTGATTTTCATGAGTTGCAGCCATGATTTTATGATGCAAAAGAGTTGTATTGATGTAATTAAATATGGGAAAGTATAGTATGTGCTCATATGATTCATGTGACGCAGAATGGAATTTTTATATGCAACGTAATTCAAAGGAATGTATTATTTGCAATGGATTTTCTTACTTCCTTCATGGAATATATCACATGAGCATGTAAATATGATAGAAATGAGCCAGAAATATATGGTGTTACAACAACTCCTAAAATCTTGTCTTACTCTCCACTCTCCCTCTAATGACACCTTAGGGCTACTTTACCTTAATTGTGGGGCTCCAATAGCTTTTATTAGCCTAATTTACCTAGCTTATCTATCATTATTAGTTCAAGACTTAAATGTTAATCTCTACTCCTCCAACTACCCTATATCAGCAAGTCCATAGAGTAATAACAGTAAGAGTTCATGAACTATCAACCATTATCATTCAATACATATTCCATTAGAGGTTTCATACATCACTGATTCAAATCAACAATCTAATATATCCCATGATGACATTTCCAATAGTAGACCATATCATAAATTCAACAAAGTTCATATATCAGATACTAATAGTTCATACATCTAATACCAAGCTATAATAAGACTTAACTCCTTAATAGGTACATTCCAACTAATCAAAATATAAACGCCTACACTTGGCAATATGATTACATGGTGATGCTAAATAAAAGATTAACAAAATTGCATCTACTCTACTCAGATTAGCCCAAGTGTAGCTTCCTCTACACATGGCTAGAGCTCATAGATTTTCATCCACTTGTTTTCCCTTATCCTTACCCGAAGGGCCTTTACCTGAAAGTATAATCCCATGAAATGGGGTGAGATGCAAATCTCAGTAACCAAGACAAATTCCATTCATATATTCCAGTTTAATTAACATATATGCATGATTTCATATAAGCATCAGAAAACATACTGATATATCGGCAAATGAAATAATTAAGCTATCTATGATTACTATCTCATACTAGCTATCACAATTTCATATGTTAAAGGCCAATAACACTGGGAGAGGCCTGTCCACGGCACCTACTCCCTAATGAGCACAACCAGGGCTCAGTGCATCTAGGGTCTGATCATAACCCAGTGCTCGATCAAAGCATATGCACGGGTGGCAATCACACCACATCTCCACTATGGACTCACAAGGTCCAAACACATATAATAGATAGCCAACCAATTCATTTAGCATTTAAAATCATAATCATGCAGCAGATGCGAAATTAAACAGACATATGCATAGAATTAGCGTGAACCCCGGTCACCTCACTCTATAGACAATTAAAAAGCCAACAGCAGTGCCAAAATCTCCCTATAACCATAACATCAAAAGACTACTACTTTAAATCATAATGTATAGCAGCAACAAGTACCTAAGAAATTAAAATACTAATGGCTACCAGAAGATGCTTACCCAGCCACTACAAATCCCCAAATTCAGATTGAATATGTCCTCTACCAAAAGCTTCAATATATCACCTTAATTCCTAAGCAAATTTGTACATAATTAATATTCATACTACAAATTAACCATGAGGGCCTTAAACTAGCAGAAAATGCACTAGAATGGAGAGTTTACACTTACCCAATGTCCCTCATAGCCTCTACTTCTGAAAGTCCTCTAGGAAAATACCAAACAACCACATTTCAGATTTTGAGTATAGTGAAAGTACTTCAAATGAGAAGCCAATCGGGTCAAATTGAAGAGAAAGAGAAGGGGATTAAGTTATTTAATAAGTACCTTGGTTGATTTTGAGCTTAGAAGTGAGAAATGATGGATTTCTTGCCCCAAACCTTAGCCTCCCTCCAAACCTCCGAAAATGAGTTGTGTGTTTGTGTTTCAGTAAAATGTGGAGGGGCTGAAGTGTTTAGGGTTTTAGTTGGGTTTAGGTTGGGTCTAATACGGGTCATAGGCTGACCCAAAAGTCCAATTGCAAGTGGGTTCTGATTTAAGCCTTGTTAGACCAGTTTTAATGTGTTGGGCTGCAAAAATTTAATTGTGCCAGACCAAGTTTAAAAGATTCAATTGATTTGGGTCTGCACAAGGGTTATTGGGCCATTTATAAGAGCTTATGCAAGTTAGGTCTTAGGTCTTTATTTCTTTGAATTAGATTGGGCTCTCCATTAGTTCCTAAACTTGGCCTACTTAATTTAATTTGGGCCTAGATGGGGTTTCTAACTCAATTAAATCTCAAACTCATTAATAATTTATCTCACTAAAATTTTCATTCACTTAACTTGCCCAATTATCTCATATTAATTATTCTTAATTAACCCAAATATATGATTAATACCTTAATTAAATTTTGGGGTGTTATAATTTCCATTTGAATTGATGTATGATACATCCAACTTTGCTAGAGGTGCAATTCTTTTCCAAATGATAAACAAGAAGTCTCATGTGATCTCTTATGCATCTTGAACCTTAGATAGGGCTCAAGCTAATTACACAACCACTAAAAAGGAACTTTTAACTATTGTTTTTGCTTTAGATAAGTTTCATTCTTATTTGCTTGGTTATAAAGTTATTGTTTATTCTTATCATGCAACTTTAAAGTTCCTACTCAAAAAGCTTGATGCGAAACCAAGACTTATTACATGGATGCTACTCCTATAGGAATTTGACATAGAAATCAGAGATAAAAGTAGAGCAAAAAATCTTGTGGCTAATCATTTGAGTAGAATACCTTACTCTTCAGATTCATCTACTATTAGGGATAGTTTTCCAGATGAACAATTGTACTCATTGCATGGTAAAGATCCCTAGTATGTAGATATAAAAAATTTCTTAGTTACTTCTAAATTATCTACTTATTTTAAAAAGCACCAAATTAATAAACTTAATAATGAGGCAAAATATTATATTTGGGATGACCCTTACTTGTGGCACATGTGTAGTGACTAAATTATTAGGAGATGTGTTCTTGACCATGAGTTTGCATCTGTTTTGCAATTCTGTCATACATTTGTATATGGTGCCCATTTTGGTTTTTAGCATACTGCTAAGAAGGTTCTAAATTCTGGACTATTTTGGCCCACCGTGTTTAGGGATGCATATGCTTTATGTAAGAACTATACTCGATGCTAATAAATAGGTAATATTTCTCGTAGGAATGAGATGCCTTAACAACCATTATTATTCTATGAAATATTTGATGTTGGGGTGTAATGTCCAGTTTTTGTCAAAACGACAAAAATGGATACATTTTCAAAGCAAGTCCTCTAAAATAAATTAGTTAAAGTCCCAAAAAATTTAAGTAGCATTCTAAACTCTAAAAAATAAGAATCCTAGGCTTAAACAAAAAGAAAAATAGAGCTAGAATAAAGAAACAAATTTTAACGAAATATTGATGAAACGTAATGATATTTTTGTAATTTTGAGTAAATTTTACAATTCTCACAAGAGGACTTTTCAAATGGAAATTTTGAGTTGCTCAAGGTTCTCAGAGGCCTTGAAAACTTTAAGAAGCTCTGGGACAGTTAAAACTCCTCTGGTGTATGTTTTCTAATGTCAGTTGACTTGAACTTTGACAGATTCGTTTGGGAAGGTTTTAGTTTTGATTTGAGTGATTCCAAAGGCATTTTATTAAATTGAAGACCCAAATTTTATGATAGAAAAGATCGTGCTAAAAAAAGAGCTAAAATGAACCAGAAACGAAAATCCCAAGACAAAGGGACAAAATTGGAATTTTTGAAAATTATTTCCTAACCTAGCTATATATAAGGACATGCCCTACCTCCTTATTCATTTAGCTCACTTTGTTTCTGCCCTAAACTAAAGAAGAGAGCTAGGGTTTGAGGCACACAAGGAGGAGAAGAAAGGAAGGAGAAAAAGCTAAGGAAAGGTATAATTTTTCATGGATTTTCATGCTTCCTCTTTAACAAACTCCTTTTCCTTCATTTTCCCTTCTTTCCTATGGTTTTGTTGATGTTCTTAGATCTGTTTTGAGGGTAAAATAGAGGTGGAATTTTTGAATTTGAGGATAGGGGGCCAAGAAAGGGAAGAATCATCCAAGAAATCAAGGAAAAATAAGGTAAATCTTCATTCCATGGTAGCTATCTCTTGTTCCCTTTTTCTCTTAGGTTCGGCCAGCTTAGGAAACTCCAAGAGGGCATGGATTTTTGTAACAATCGGAAAAAAGGAAAAGGAAAAGGAAGAAGAAGGCTGAAAATTTTCGAAATCCTGAGATTTTTCCAAGCCTTCTCGCTGTAGCGAGAAAGGGTCTCACTATAGCGAGAGTGTCTGTTCGCAATAGCGAAAGTGATTCTAGCTATAGCGAGTGCAGGCATTCCATACAAAAACCAGGGAACTGCTCACCGTAGCGTACGCCATAGCAAAAGTGAGAGTCTGAAACTAATACGAGCTCGCCGTAGCAAAGGTTAAACCTTGCCATAGCGAAGGGAACTGATACGTGCTCGCCGTAGTGAAGGTTAAACCTCGCCATAGCGAAGGTAGCTGATACGAGCTCGCCGTAGCGAAGGTTAATTTTTGTCATAGCGAGGGTCAGTCTGGAAAAGAGTAAAAAGCGAGAACTTGACTCCTTTAAACGCCCTAACTCATTCTTTCTCTCTTATTTGCCCTAGACTTTGACCCAAGGAGAGAAAAGAGGCGTAGAGAGTGAGAGAGACCAAGAGAAGGAGGAAGAACAAAGGAAAGGTAAGTAAGTTTCTCTCATTTCTTCTTAGAATCTTGATCTCCTCTATTTGCTTATCTTTCTATGGCTTTATTTATGAGATTAGTGGGGTTTTGGGCATGGGTCAAAAGAGGGAAGGTGGAAAACACCCTTGAACCTCTTTGTTTTCCCTGAATATGATGATTCTACTACCATGAGAGCTTGAGAGAGAGGAAGAATTGGTGACATTCTAGAGAGAGAGAGAGAACCTCTAGGTTCTTATATGTTAGCAAGGTTTGCTCTGAAGAACTCTTAAGAGTTGTTAAGTTATGAGAGAGTAATTTATGCTCTTTGATGTGTCTAGGCTCAAGAGAAGCACCTCCATCAAGGTGTGAGTGTGAAACCAAGAAGGGAGAAGAGGAATTGAAAGGAAAAGCTTGTGTTGGCTCATAAGGTAGCTCTCTTTCCACTCTTTCTTGTTGCATTCTTGGATGTAATAGTTATTGTATGTTTATGTATATGTTTGTTGTGTGAGATATGCCATATGTTATTGCCATGATGCATTGTTACCAATGTGCTTGTGTGATGGATTATGAGAATTGCTCGGGTGAGGTAGTGCCGAAAGTCCCTTGAGATGGGTGAGGTAAAGCCGAAAGTCCCTTGAGATGGGTGAGACAAGGCCAAAAGTCTCATAACCGAGTGAGGCCAAGTCAAAAGACCCTAAACTCAGGTGAGGCCATCCAAAAGTCCCTAAACTCGGGTGAGGCTAGACCAAAAGTCTATAGAGCTTACTTGTGGCATTGTTGTGATCTCCATGACATGTACAACATGTATTATGTGATTGAGAATGGTTGGATGCCAAATTACATGCTTTGACTTGTTATATGCCTTGATTGCTTCCTTGAATGAGTGCATGAGCTACTGAGATTCCATGAATCTCACCCCTTCCCCTCCCAACTTAACATGCTAGGTGGAGCTTAAGGAGAAACAAGTGCATACCAAGGAGCCTAGGAGAATGTTAGATGAATTTTAGATTATTTTGACTCTTTGATGTAAAGTGGTGCCAAAATGTATATGCACCTACTATTTTTGAGATGTAAATATTGTAGCAAGTGTAAATGTAAGGAAACATGATGTATAAACTATGTAGATAGCCAAAGTAATGCAAATGTGGGTTTTGCCCTTTTTGTAGCTTGCATGTGATAGTGTATTTTGGCCCGTAGCATAGTGAGTTTGAAATGTATGATGATTTGGACACTTGGACATGTTATATATGCTATGTTTATGCTTTCAAACTTGTCCATGAGGTGTGATAACATGTGGGAGGTCATTTGGATCCACTTTGACTATTTTGGGTGCCAAAACCGTTAATTTTGTGAGCTCCATCAAAGTATGACCAAACGAGCTCTTCTTGCTATGAAATTTGGCATGCATCTAGAGTTTGTAGAGAACTTCTTGAAAAGATAAAGTGAGTAATATTTGGAGGTCTAGAGAATATTTGGCGAATTGTTGAAGTTGGGGAAAACTTGATGGTTTGGTCATGTACTGTTACCATAGGTCCGAAAGGAAATCCATGTCATTCATAGACCAAATGGACCCCAAATGTCATGAAATTTTATACACATAAACTAGACAACCACAGCGACCTATAGAAACTATAATCACCTAAATCGGAGGTCTGTAGAGAGAGAATGAACCTTCTGAAGTTCTATATCAGCATCAGGGAGCCCACCTGACCTCCGTTATTATTCCATCAATTTTCAAGGTCTAAGGGCTACTGAACTGATCTGGAATTATTTTTCTCTTCTAGTAGACATCTGTAGCTTTCCAAATTGGTATCGTTTACCCAGATTAGATTTTGGTGGATTTAGTTTTGAATTTTCGAAGTTTATGACAGTAAGCTCGCCAGAAACAGGGACAGCCAGACCTCTGTCTCATTTTCGATGTCAAAAATAGTCCAAACACTGAGATTGTGGTTGGGAATTATTTTTAGTGTAAAGTTAATCCTAGAGCTTTACAGAGAGCTATGGTTTACTAGATTCCCATTTTTCTCTAATTAGTTATAATTTTCCTAAGTTAGAGCCAAAAATCTGACTTTTGGGTCCGTTTAAGAAATTGCATTTTTCTAGTTTTTGGCTCCATACCCGTGGCTTATGGCTTGTTTTATGCTATGTATGAGTTGTATACATGGAGTTGGAGTAAAGAATGTGAATGATAGGTTCACAGGACACACGAGGCAAAAGATGAGTGTTTGAAACCCCGTTTTATAGGATGCAAATACCATGGATTGGTACTAATCCTTTAGAAATCATATGGAACCGAGCCTAAAGAGAGGCTAGATAGCATTAGTACATTATGGTGTTATAATTTTGGGTTGAACCAAGGGTGAATCTTAAGAAATTGAGTATGGAGAATAAGAATATGCAAAGAAAATTAACTAAGAACCATTATATTCCAAGATAGGGAGGCTAGGGTTTTAGTTGGACCTTGAACTTTACCATGAATCTTAGCTATATTTTATGATGTTTAAGAGTTCATATAGGCTTCTAAGGCACCAAGAGAGCTTCCTCCATGCTTTTCCCATCAAAGGAGGCAAAGAAACTCCAAGAGTAGCCTTAAGGAGCATGGTCTTGGCCTAGAGTAGTTAAGGCACGTAGGGGAAGTTTTAATTTATTCCAAACTTATTTTTGAATCATATACAATGGAAGAGGATGAAAGGAAGCCTTGGAAAAATTTTAGAAACCATAGAAAGTGAAATGGCATCACAGATTCTATAATATGACCTAAAGAAGCAACATATAGTTAGGCTCCTTTTTTTAATTGTGTGATGGCTTCAAGAGGTTTACATGGAGCCAAAAATCAGAAATGGAAGGAAAGAATGGAGCCTAGAACTCAACTTATGGATGTTGCTTCATTAGATGTATTTAGGAATCATAAATGAACCATAAGGCAAAGTTAGCGTTCCAAGTAAATAGGTAGCTTTAAGAATGGTTCCAAGAGCATAATTGGTTCCTATTTTATGTATATAAGCCAAGAGCAACAAGCCTCACATCATTGTGAGTGTGTGGTTGAGGAAGGGAGTACAATTCTAAAGAGAAAAGTGTGCTTGTGTGACAAAGGTAGTTCTCTCCTCTTTCTCTCATGTATGAATGTGTGCTTACCTTATCTTTGAATGTGTGTATGTATGTTTTAAGCTATAAAAAATGTTCTAGCATATGCCTATATCCCATGATATCATAATGTTATATTATATTTTCAAATGATGCTTAGGGTATTCGCTTTGGTTTGCTTAAGTATGGTGAAGTCAAGAACCCACTAGTCATGGTAAAGATGAGCCAAGAACCCTCAAGAATGATTGAGATAAAGTCTAGAGTCTCCCAAGAGTAAGGCTTAGTTTAAGGCCTTTATAAAAAATGTGAGGCAAGTCCAATAACCTTAAAAAGAATGGGTGAGGCTATTCCACTTACTTAGCAAGTCTATGTATGCTATGTATGACTTGTTCAAATGCCAAGAATGCTTCTTGAATGATCACACTTTCCATTATGCTCATGCATGCATTTTTTAAACTTGAATTGCATTCTTTATGTATGATTAAAAAGGAGATGAGCTATTGGGATTCCTTGAATCTCATTCTCTCCTCTTCAATGTCTTAACATGCTAAGTGGACTAAATGAGTAAGGAAATGGAAGCCACCAAGCTAGGAGATGAGAGATTAACAACAAAGTGTCCAGTTTTGCTTCTTTTGTAGCCATATGAATGGCATATGATGTAATCCTATGATGGAATGGTTGTATAATCATTTGAACATATGTAATTACCCAAATATTTGATGTATGTATGAGTTTGGTGCCAAATGAATGGTAATGTGCATTTTGGGTAGTGAATGACAATTTTAAGTGTATGCATTCTTGTGCATGACATGGGATGAGAGAGTGAATTTTAAATTTTTTGACTTATGCACCTTTGAAACATATTTAGTAGACCATTTTAGTGCTTTCTGATAAGTATGATTTTCATACAATTCAATTCTCTTAACTTAGTCATTTTAATGATCAAAGATGGCTTTAAGGGTTTAATTAGATACAATTTGATTTTATTAGCCACTTATGCACTTTGTGAATTAATTAGCAAAATTATTGAGTTTTAAGGCATAAAATTCTTTTAAATAATTTTGTGAATAATTCTATTGAATATTCTCTATTCTTTTGTGCAGAATTTTCTATGGGCAAATAGCTTAAGTATGGAAAAATGAATGGAAGGTGAAGATTGAGTTTCAAATGTTCTTTTTGTGGAGCTAATAACTTGAGAATGTAAAGCAGAGAAAAGATGAGCAGAAGGTGCATTTGAGAGGAAGAAAGTGACGCTGAAGGAGCTTTCAAGCATGCAAACAGCAGCTGTCATGCAAGCTACGTACATGCAGAAACAAGAAGAAGCACAAGCTAAGAATGGAAGGATGAGCTGGCACAAAGAAGAGCAAGGAGCTGGAGGAAGGAGCTTGGACTGATTCATTCACTTCTCTTCAGCTGGTTCTGGTTCTGGACGTGAAAACAGAAGAGAGAGACACAGGGGAGGCGCTGGAAATGAGTTGCTTCTTCCTTTTACCTTACCTCTGTACTGAACGCTAGAGGACGCCTGGAGCTTGAAGAGCAGCTGCTTCAAGCTCTCATTTTCTGGTCTTCATACTAATGCCTGGAGGACGCCTTCTCTCCCTCTCGCTAGACGTTGGAGCAGCTTCATTTATTCACTCTTATTCAGCACCTGGACTTCACGCAGAGGACTATTTTCTTCATTCATTCATTTTCGGCCTGGAGAGCTGCGTCTTCATTATTCATTATTCATTCATTTTTCTGGACGTGTAGAGGCAGCTGGAGCTCATTCTTATTCATATTCTGCATTCAGAGACGCTAGAGACACTGGAAGAACGAGCTATTGCCTCTTGATTCAGCTGCTGGACTTCACAACAGAACCATGCATGAGGCATGCAGCTCGAGTAAAGAAACTACAAGTTGCATGGGAAGAGTTTCACGTGGAGATAAGAGCAGAAACATATTTGGCTGTGAACAAAACAGAAGCAACGTGCTGGGCAATCTATGAAGGAAATAACTTCTATTTTGGGAAAAAGAATAAAACGTTGACAGCAATGTATGAAGAAGCAACGTGAAAACAGAACCATGAATGCGCTGAATGATGAATGGGTCCCACAATCACATAAACAAAGATTAAAATAAGGAGCTTCAGATTTGGAATAAGAGGCAAAGCACGTGAAGAATAAATGAAGCACGAGGAGAGGCTATTCTGGACGACGTCGTTCATTCTCTCGACTCGATCCCTTCGTCCATCAATACCTACGCATACACTCCACGCATACCCTTCACTCCAGCATCCCTATTCATTCACGACACGTCCAGAGCCCATTCCATTCACGTCACTTCGCCCATTCTCTACACGCCTTCACTCTATAAAGGGGGCATCCATCATTCATTCACGGGGGGAGAACCATTCGGCCATACACACACGCCCTTCGTCCACTCTCCATAGACGCCATTCTCCATTCCATATTCCATCTCCATCCATCCACCGAATGAAGATCTAATCTCCATCTTGAGGCTAGCAAGGGATGAAGCTCTTGAGTAGAAGCTTGAATCCATGGATGAACAACAAATTATGGCTAAGATTTTCTTATTTTTCTTACACTTTTTCTTATTTTGTATAATCTTGGTTAAGTTATATTTGATTAGGAATTGGTGTAATTAATTAGTGGCTGGTTAGACACTGATTAGGGAACCTTTTTTGTTGATTAATTGGTTGGATTTGAATCTGATTTTTATTATTCTCTTTAATCTCTCATGTATGCCACGAAGGTGTTCGATGAAATACATGAGTAAGGTTATGTGCTTAAATGTCTATTTGAGAATTCCTTGGTGTTTAGTTGGTTAATTAAACATTTTTGGATGATGAATCATAAGATAATTAATTAGTTAATCAATCAAATTGGATGTTCATTGATCTTAAAGACAAGAGTTAACGGTTTAATGCGGGATTGAGGTCTCAATTCAACATTAGATTATTAATCTCTTGAATCTTGAATGGTTATTCAAGATCATTTGCTAATGAACATAATTAGGAGTCCTTAGGCCATAATTAATCACAATTGGAATAGGATAAGGATAGTGGATACCAAGAGACGATTCCTAAGCTAGTCACAAGCCCATCATTCATCATAATTCATCCAATTAGGTAGTATTTAGGAATTTTGTTTCAATTTCATTTTAGATTAGTTTAATTCATTCAAAAACCCCTTAAACTAGATAGTTCTAGGATCTCAGAACACTTAGAGAACCTAATTGAACATTGAATTCCAATTCCAAGGGAGATGACCTAGGTTGTGCCACTTGCTATATTTTTATTCAACTTAGTTTTATTTTGAGGGTTGCGCGACAAGCCCGTCACTTTCCCATGTGCTCAAGTGGCCATGGTTGCCTTAGAAACCAAAATGGACCATTTGGACCCCTTATGAGATATAAAAGTGACCATTTTGCAATCCAATGTCAAAATCTAACCAAATGAATGAATTTGCTCATGAAATTTGGTATGCATATAGATCTCATCCATAGATCTCATCCATAAATTCAAGAATGCATGCAATTTATTTTTAGAATAAATTCTACTTCTGTAGCGTTTTAGAATGATAAAGTATTATGATTTTGATTTTGTTAGAATTAGTTATGATTTTTCAAAATTCTTGATAGTAATCTAGAAATTTAATCTGAGGCTACATTCTTGAATTTCATGTGTATACTTCATTTGCATGAGTTCTAGGCCACTCCATGAGATGGTTTTAAGTTGTAATTATGTAATTAAATATGAGGATGACATGGATAAGTTTATATGGTCCATGGGACATCGAGTGAAAAATTTATACCCGATGTAACGCCATTTTAATTGGATATTTTGAAAAACTTTCTTAAGAATGTGGTGTATTTCTCATAAATGAACCTAGATAAGATATGGGATGAGCTCATGAATATATTGTTACATGGGGGTATTAACTTCATGAGACCATTTCCTATTTCTTTCACTTTCACATATATTCTCTTAGTTGTTGATTATGTTTCAAAGTGGGTGAAAGCAAAAGCCACCAGAATTGATGATTCATTTGTGGTTGTGGACTTTGTTAGATCTCATATTTTTTGCAGGCTTGGTATACCTAAAGTAATCATCAGTGATCAAGGCTCCCACTTTTGTTATAGAAACATGTAAGCCCTCCTTCACAAGTATGGTGTACTCCATAAAGTAGCCACCCCCTACCATCCATAAACAAACAGTCAAGCATAGGTTTCAAATAGAAAGATAAAACAAATTTTGAAAAAAATAGTGCAACCTAATAGAAAGTATTAGAGTAAAAGATTGGAGGATAAACTATAGGCTTACCATACTGCTTACGGCATGTCACCCTATAGGTTGGCTTTTGATAAATCATGTCACTTACAAGTTGATATTAAGCATAGTGCTTATTGGGCAGTAAAGAAGTGTAATATGAATCTATCTCAAGCCGGTTCTCAAAGAAAATTTTAACTTCAAGAGCTTGAAGAGATTTAGTTGGAAGCTTATGGAAGCTTATGAAAGCTCTAGAATTTACAAGGAGAAAACCAAGGTCGTGTATGATAAGATGATTGAAAGAAAAGAGCTTTATGTTGGTGAAAGAGTCCTCCTCTACAATTCTTACCTAAAGTTGATGCTCAGTAAGTTATGTTCTAGATAGATTGATTCATTTGTGGTTACTCATGTTTTTCCTTATGGTGCAGTTGAGATTATGAATGAATCAACTAATAGGCACTTCACAGTGAATGGGTAAAGGCTGAAGCATTTTTATGAGGGATTTTAAGAGTAAATAGTAGAGAAGTTACATCTTTACAATGCTTCATACACTTGAATCACTTGGTTGTATTTCTTTCCCTCCTCTTTTCCTTTCTTGTCGTTTCTTTAATTGGTGAATTAGATTACTATTACATTGAGGACAATGTAAATATTAAGTGTGAGGGAGGAGCAATCGTTCATTCTACTCTCTTTTTTGTTTGTTTTTTAGTATTTCCATTATTTTCTTATTTTTCTTACAATATTTAGGTTTCTTAAAAAAAAGTTGAAGCAATTTAAGTTTGGAAGCATTTCAACATGATTAGGAATCAATCTTGTTTTCTAGAATTCGAGTAAACTGGCAATGAATTTAATTTTAATAGATTGCATGTGGTAGTTTTTAGACCTATGAGGATTTTGGGCCTTCTATTGTTTCTTTATTGTGAGAGCATTAACCTATTATGATTTTCACTCTACAACTTATTTTGATTCTTAATTGAAAATACATTTGCACAAGCATTCATAAAGATGATTAAGGCATTCTTTCTTCTTTTCTTTTATTATAAACAGAGCCAAATAGCTATCTTACATATGTTTCATCTTTTGTCTTTGTTCCCTTTCTAAGCTTTTTATATTTTCTTTTTAGCCCTTTAGCCTAAAAAAAATAAAAAATTCCACTTTGTATAGGATACTTTTGATTATTAAGAGCATTATATCTTTATAGGGTGGATGGATATGCAGTGCAATTTTACATCAATATTAAGCCAATTAACTTGTTCTCTTTAGAGATGTCCCAAGAAAATATTAAAAAAAAGAAGGAAATCTTTATGAAATAAAAAAAATAAAATGAAAAAAATAAAAAATGGTGAATAAGAAAATTACTATGGCTTTCATTGAGCATGTATTTGTTTATGGTAAATAAGACTTTGAGATGTATATTCATTCCATCATATGTTCCTTTTTTTATGGGAAAATTACAATCAAAGACCTAGATGCTATAAAATTTATAATGAAGGAGATTTTATTATCAGTTTTAGGGGATTTACTATTGGGTATAAGAAAGTTCAACACTTTCATACACTCAATAGTAAATCCCCTAAAATTGATAGTAAAATCCTCTAAAACCCGATGGTAATGATGGTTCTTGAAAATAATTTTAATTTTTTAGGTCCTTCATTATAAATTTTATAGCATCTGCATCCTTCATTGTAATTTTTCCTTTTTTTATTGCTCTTGATGATTTTAAGTGTTCGCTTTGTGTCTTTTTTGCATCCTTAGTTCTTTTGTTTACCATTTGTTTCATACCTTAGCCTCATTTCAACCTTCAATAAAAGTCCTTTTGATTTATGTATTGCTTGTAACTTAGTTAGTGGAGATTGAGAAGATATATAAGCCTATGGTAGTAATGTTGTGAAAGGTATAATCTGAGAGGAACACTTAACCTAAACACTTGAGAGGATTGCAAGTAAACACATAACCAGTGAGGAGCTATCACTTTGATTAATTTTTTTTATTAATTGGAATTGTCATGCTACTTGTTCTTCCTCGATTAGCAAGAAAGATTGCCTTTGACTATTGAAATCTAAAAAGCTTGAATTGTACTTAGCTTGGCAGTTTTGCATTTTGGTTTTGTTTTTCTTTTAAATTTTTTGTATTTTGCCTAGGTATACAAAAATCTAAGTGTGGGAGAATTTGATATTTCGACATTATTATATTTATATTCCTCATATTTAGTCTTATTAATAATTTATAGTGGGTAATTTGATAACTTTGGATTTATTTTGTATTATGTAGGTTAAATTTAGATTAATGAACTTTAAATACATTTTTATTATATTTATTCAATGAAGACCTAATTATTTTTTAATTGTATTTTATAGGATAGAAAATTCTTAAAAGGATTAGGATAGAAGACTTCTAAAAGGATTTAGATATTATCTTATTAAGTCCTAAAAGGATTTGATATTATCTTATTGTTCCTTCTAGAATGGCATTGGATTTCTTATGGAAGAAGGCAACGTCATCTATTTAAGGAAGAGAAGACGTCGCCATAGAACACATTCCATCTTTTTTATTTCTTATTTTTGTTTTTGTCTTTCCTATGACTTTCTAATTTTCTTGGTGATCAATCCAGAGTCTAAACCTGATAAGGAACTTGAGTCCATATTTGTATAGAACTTTGGTTTGGATTTTGATTTTAGAAGTTTTTCGCTTTTGTTCTCTTTGTTTTCGGGTAATTATTATCATTCTTGTTAGATGACTTTTGTTGTATGAATTTTGATTCATCGATCTATTTGAAAATGCATTTTGATTTAATTGGTTGATTAATCAAATAAATTTATTTTAAACCATGTTAGGATTCTACATGTGTCTCTAGTCAAGTACAAAATATTTTGGCTTCATATTGTTGATAGAAGCGCGGTTGCATTTTGATTAGTTATATGAACCAATTAAAATCCTTAACAGTAATTTAGGACTATTAATTGAAAATAACCAAAGGATTAAAATCAAACCAGAGGTATTTTTAGGTGACAAGAATTAAAAAATATCAGGGGAAGAATTCTGGTTTGGTTACATTTCACTCTGATTAAATTTTGTTTCTTTTTTTTTTTTGTTAATTGATTTACTATTTAGTTTAATTAGTGCGATTTTATATTCGAATCCTAAATCATCATAATTCTAGTTTTATCATTCCTAAACTAATTGATTTGATTAATAGCTCCATAAGAGATGACCTAGTAAGTATTATACTGTAAACCAGTAAAAATTCACTAATCTTGCCTAGTGTGACAACTGTGAGTGAGCAGTATTTTTTTTACAATCTTCGCAGTTTTCATGATTTTCCCCCAACGTATGTATTCCATATAATCCAAGATAAATCCAAAAAGAGGATAGTTGAATAGTGAATACTTGATCATCGCAATAATTCATGCCAGATTAATGTAAATGATTTAAACCAGATATCTTCAAACAAATAATCACTGCAATTAAAAAAAAATGTAATATAATGGGTTAAGCGAGTATGAAGTGTACAAGAAAAATTAGGAAAATTAATTAAACATAACAATAATGTTAACTGAAAACCAGAGTGGATATATTTTTAGAAATTAACAATTAATATATATAACAAAAAATTATTTAATATATGCATTCCAAAATGTAGAAGTTAAAATAAATAGTAGAAAAGGAGAAAAGGACTTGAAGGCAGAAGTCCCACATTTATTCCCCTTGTCTCACAACAGAATTTCATTATCGTCAAGAAGGTTTTTCACAACTTCGATGTTAGTTTTCCCTTGCTCAGTAGCAACCAATTACAAAATGATTATCATATTCTCACCAAAAAAACATTTACACCACTAATTTTCACATTTTCACCAGTAAGGAATACACAGATATATACTTTCTCTCACAATTGAACTATATGAAATATCAGGTTCGGAAGTCTCAACATTTCAAACAAGGAGAACAGGCACCAAGAACTCGTTAAATTTCTTCAAAATTAATTGATAATGTACATTTATACTCAAAAATTGATTTCGACGTTGCAAGCTTATTTTATTCACATTCTTTATGATTATAAGAACACTTTTGACATCTTCACTGAATCCTCTAGACCTTTGTGGAGCATTCAATATTATCATTGAGATAGTTTCTCCATGCTTAGTGTCTAGCAAAATAAGCTAAGATTTCAAGATTCTGAAAGGGAGAGAAAAGCTTGAACACTACCTTATTTATCTTAATGCTGAAAGTCCCTCATCTAGTCTCCGTATCACAAAAGAATTTCATTATCTTCACAAAGCTTTACACAATTTGATATTAGTTTTCACTTACCCATTTGTGATGATATGAACTCATACCTATGTAATTTCTCACACAAGAAAACTGTAAAAAATATTAATGTTTGAAGTCTCAACGTCTCAAATTTGATTGTGCTCTCTCAAGATAAAACAACGTACTCTATTGAAAGAGTAGATAATCCAAAATTATTACGTGATAAATTTCAAAGGATGAGAATGCTGCACATCAATAACTCTTTATATTTTTTCCCAATTAATTGATACATGCATGGTTCTTGTTCTTCCATCTCTCGATTTATGTCCTTTTATAGTGAAAATTTGATCGCGAGTTCTTGACCGTGTGAACTTTATTTTTGGTTCATTAAGGTTTGGTTAAAAAGTCCCACGTACAGCATAATTTAAACATCTTTGAACATGCCTTCCAAGAAATTCACTTGCCATGTTCATGTAAAGCTATAGTGCACTTGCAAACCTTTTGTCAAAACTGCTTATGGTAGTTCGCCTCTTTTGTTAGCAGATAACAAAACACAGCTATAAGACTTCTTAAGCACTACTCTTCGTTTTTACTCTGCTTCCAAATTATAATTTATCATAGCTTGTACAACTCCTCCGAAATAAATAAGATAAGGTTCTAAATTAATATGCCACGAATTCGAGACCTAAAAAATTATGAAGAACCCTACAACAAATGAGAAAATTATCATATTTCTCAGTAATTTGAAATAAAAACTATAAATATGTATAAGCAGCTATATTTAAAAAAGAAATTCTTAATATGCTTCGGTCAAAGAGGGTAAAGCAAATCTTGAAAAAGTGAGCTGCATACATCCTTGGGTCACACTTAATAATTAATTAGGTTACCGTTTATCAAGATTGTCAGACTCATAAGTTTAAAAAAACTCCCAAAGGGAATAGACTCATTACATAGATTTGTAATGTAAACTTTTAAGAATTTATCTCTATAAGTAAAGTTCTATTCAAATATATAATTACATTATGCATAACAATTAAAACACAATATAAAGTAAGAAACCTATTCAAATACAATTCAATAAAAAAAAATTAATATGGGCCAATACAAGAAGCCCAATCCATATTCCATAATACTTAACATAGAAATTTCAATGGAGTTGATACATAAATAGTTATTTAACATCACTAAATGTCAAAAGGACAACAAAAAATTTAACAAAGATCTTCAAAAGTTTGATTATAATGATCTCCGTCATCTTCATCATCTCCATCTAAATCTCCACCAACCCCATCACCATCTAGATCGAGCTTCTTGTATGGGCCTTTTGAAATATCTTTTTATGAGCTAGGTAGACACATTTGGGATAACAAGAGATACCTTCAAACTCATATCAAACTTGATGAGTTAACCAATTCTACATGAGTCTATACGGGTGAGTTAGCTCTAATTCTGAGTCTACAAATGATTTAACATGTTTTTCTTAAATGAAGACATAAGCTGAATAAACATAGCGAGTTTGACAACTATAATCTTTCTAATAGATAAAACTATAAAGGTTCTCAGAGCACAATCACCAATGGCGAAGGTAGGACCCTCAGGTCGAGGGAGCAAAGTTGACATGTTCCTTTTTATAAATGTGCTCTTCATATGTTATTCTAATCATTAAATTGATAAGTTCAAATTTTAATTTATTTTTTTACTTTGATGACAAGTTTTCTAAAATTGTTGACTAAAATTATATTCATGAAGTTTACATAATGACTTTTGCTTTGATGTCACTTTTTTTTTTTTATTAGAAATTTCATATCTCATTCAAGAAAAAAAGTTAGGGAGAATTATACTTGACGACTTAGACTTTAAAAAAAATTATTTTAAATGATCTGTTATCATTGTTTTATGATAGATTACCACTGATTTTAAGTAAAACCCCATAAATTTAATGGTAATGAGTCCTTCAAAATATATATATTTTTTATCTTTGGGTTCTTAACTATAATTCTTTCAAAAAAGTTATATATTTACAATATATTGTTTAAATAAGATGTTAGAAATTTAGATTACAATTTTACTTTTTTTTTATTTCTATATTTGTAATAGATAATAAACTTGTAACACAACCAATAATTTCTTGAGTTAGCAACTTAGTATTTAAGATTAAAATGATACATTTGACTTTTCAACTTTCATATTGAGCTTCAATATTATCTCAAGAAGCTAAAAATTAAATATTGAATCTCTAGGTATCACGCTTTTGAAACTCAAACCCAAAGAGAAGGAAAAAAAAAGTAAAACTAAAATTAAAAAAAGAGAAGAAGATAGGGGAAGGAAAAGAGGAATAATAGTAATAATAAAGCTTTTTTGTAAAAGCCAAAATGTATAATACATAGATTCAGTGCTTCAAATTAAAAATATAAATAATACTAAAAAAATAACATAATACGTGTAGATCTACTGAGTTCAATTTTTTTAAAAAATATAGGCACATAACTTCAAAACTCAATACTATATACATACATTTTTTGAAAAAAAATTGAGTGGGCAACATGCCAAACGTAGCTCCACCACTGATAATCTCTCTCTTTTACAGCATTAACTTTAAGCAAGATATAAGTTAGCACGTTCGACATAAGGCCTCCCAATTGATGCATATATTTTTGTTCGCATGTACACTAGAGACGTGGAAGTTGCTCTCATTGTATCGAACATTTCAATACATACATACATACATACATACACACACACACACACACACACACACACACACACACATATATATATATATATATATATTTGTGTGTGTGTGTGTGTGTGTGTGTGTTCGAAAAAGATATACCATGTTTGCCATGCTTACCTAAAAGCTTGTCTGAAAGTATGATATTTTCTTCGCAGTCGTGATCGTGGCTTGTGATTTAATGTTTTTGTCTTCAAAGATGACAAACTTTTCAATTTTATATTGTTAGGTTTTTTTAAAAGAATTTATTTTCTCAATAATTTTTTATCATTCCTTTTCATCCTTTTGAAAAGTCAAATTGACAAGCTAGTCACTGTGAGTTTTAACTGTTGAAGGTATGAAAGCTATTTAAAATTGTACACAGGCTAAAAATAAAAAGATTTAAACTTTAAAACATCAATTTGAAAAGTTAGTAGCAAAAATAGTAATTTACTCTATATATTTCAAGAACGGGACACTTGAATTGGTGACGAAGCAAACACACGCGAAAAGGGAAGAATCGAATTGAAAATTGAGACATAAAAATTCAAAAATTATTTTTACAGGAAAGTTGCTGTCAAAACTTTATAAAAGGTGTTCATATGTTCGCCTTAATTAATTTCTGAAAATTAAATAAAAATAATAGAAAATGCAATAAAGTATACTTTCTCATAGCCTCACTAAAATGTTTACAGACTAATTTTCCCTTTTTCACCGGCAAAGGTATAGATAAATATATACTCTCTCACAAGTGAACAATAAGGAATATCAGGTTTAGACGTGTCAACGTTCTAAATATGTTTAGGCTTAATTAGATTACAACAAAATACTCACTTTATATAGTAAATATGCCAATCTAGTACTCTGCGATTATTGTCCATTTATACTCAAAAATTGACTTCTGATGGTGTGAGCTTGATTTTATTCATTAACGTTTCTATAAGTCCTTGCTCCAATTTAGAAGTGATTCTCACATACAACAATTAACTTCAACCATTTGTCTCCTTCGGCAATAACTTAATGCTTTCAAGAAACATGATTTATTCCAACCTTGATTCTTTTCACCTTCTTTATAAGAAGGATTTGAACATCTTCATCGAATCCTCTAAGCCTCTGTGGAGCTTTAAATATCATCATTGAGATATTTCCTCCATGCGTAGTGCCTAGCAAAATACGCCAAGATTCTAAAATTTGAAAGGGAGAGAACAGCTTAAACATTACCATATTTGTCCTGATGGTGAAGATCTTGCACCTAGTCTCTATATCACAACAGAATTTCATTATGTTCAGGAAGATTTACACAATTTGATATTAGTTTTGGCCCAACTTTGATATTAGTTTTCACTTGCCCATTGGTAATAATGATATGAACTCATACCTATGTAATTTCTCACACAAGAAAATTGTAAAAATATTAATGTTTGAAGTCTCAACGTCTCAAATTTGATTGTGCTCTCTCAAGATAAAACAACGAACTCTATTGAAAGAGTAGATAATCCAAAATTATTACGTGATAAATTTCAAAGGATGAGAATGCTGCACATCAATAACTCTTTATATTTTTGCACAATTAATTGATACATGTATGGTTCTTGTTCTTCCATCTCTCGATTTATGTCCTTTTATAGTGAAAATTTGATCGCGAGTTCTTGACCGTGTGAGTTTTATTTTTGGTTCATTAAGGTTTGGTTAAAAAGTCCCACGTACAGCCTAATTTAAACATCTTTGAACATGCCTTCCAAGAAATTCACTTGCCATGTTCATGTAAAGCTATAGTGCACTTGTAGACCTTTTGTCAAAACTGCTTATGGTAGTTCGCCTCTTTTGTTAGCTGATAACAAAACACAGCTATAAGACTTCTTAAGCACTACTCTTTGTGTTTGCTCTACTTCCAAATTGTAATTTATCATAGCTTGTACAACTCCTCCGAAATAAATAAGATAAGGTTCTAAATTAATATGCCACGAATTCGAGAACTAAAAAATTATGAAGAACCCCACAACAAATGAGAAAATTATCATATTTCTCAGTAATTTGAAATAAAAATTATAAATATGTATAAGCAGCTATATTTAAAAAGGAAATTCTTAATATGCTTTGATGAAAGAGGGTAAAGCAAATCTTGAAAAAGTGAGCAGCATACATCGTTAGGTCACACTCGATAATTAATTAGGTTACTGTTTATCAAGATTGTCAGACTCATAAGTTTAAACACACTCCCAAAGGGAATAGACTCATTACATAGATTTGTAATGTAAACTTTTAAGAATTTATCTCTATAAGTAAAGTTCTATTCAAATATATAATTACATTATGCATAACAATTAAAACACAATATAAAGTAAGAAACCTATTCAAATACAATTCAATAAAAAAAATTTAATATGGGCCAATACAAGAGGCTTGCCAGAGAAAGTACGTGAGACCTAATTCTCGTAATGGTCATACTCAAATCATTCTGAGATATTTTACTTAATGCAGAGATGAGTAGTGATGCAGTGCAGTATGAGATGAGTGATAACCTCCTAATTTAGGATTCAAAAAGGCTATATTTGACACTAAATTAGGGAGGTAAAATACTTTTCTCTTAATTAATATGATTAAAAGTGTATTCAATCAAACAAAGCAAAGAAAGTACTATAATTGTAATATTTCTATCAGTTTAAGCCTCATTTTACGTTTGATTTCAATTTCAGGGAAAAGTAGCAAAAGGTAGAAAGAGTTGAATATAGATGAAGGAAGCTGAAAATAGCCAAGGCAGATTTAACAAGTCATCTCGCTACAGCGAGACCGCAGTTCGCTATAGCGAGATGGCATTTTCGCTATAGCGAAGGGGAGGCTTCGTAATAGCGAAGTCGTATTGCATAGAAATTCCAGAGATCAACTCGCTATGGCGTGAAGGTAGCGAGTGCAGCGGGAACCTGAGCACTTATGAGACCTCGCTATAGCGAGAGATGTTCCTCGCCATAGCGAGAGCGGACCTGAAACGCACAGTTTTACTTTTCCAGCTTAAAAAGAAGGAGGAGAAGTTAGGGTGAAAAGCATTTGGCGGCAGAGGAAGTTCTGAGCGTCCAGGAGGCGATTTTGGGAGTTCTTTGAAGGATCTTTAAGCTTGGAGGGTGAAGAAAGAGAAGAATCAAAGGGGGAGCTCCACTTTCTGCATCTCATTCTTCCCTTTGTTTGCTTTCTCTGTTCTTTTCATTTTCTCCATATATTTTGATTGGGAATTCTCTGTAGATTTAGCTATGTGTGGCTAAATTCTTTTTTTACCTAGAGCACTAGGAACTTGATGTGAACTGAATCATTAATTATCTTGTTAATTGTGGTGATTGGAATCTTGTGTATCCTTCTCTTGCTTAATGCTTTCTTAGGGATTGGCCACCTCTTTGATTTGATTTGGGAAATTGGAATTTACCTTGAAAAAGGGACTCTAATTGGACCTAAGAGTTGGATAAATTAAGTTTAGAATCATCTAACTTGTAATTGGGATAGACATATACCTGATTACCTTAATTGGTTTGTAGAAGGATATAGTATCTAATGCATTCTAACCTAAATCTAAGGACACTTAGATTCTAGGAAAGAGTAGGGCTGTAATTATATCGAAGGACGGTTATAGCTTCCGAACTCTTAACCCACGAGGTGATAATTACTTGCAATTGAACAAGAAATTAAGTTTTAGTGAGCATCAAGGGAATAGTGACTTTAGGTAATTTCAAACCTTGGATTTTATCTTAACTGCCTGTGCCAACCAAGTTTTCTTTAAATTGTTTTGTTTTAAAAATTAGTTTAAGTTCATGATTCACTTAATTGACAGCTTAACGTGGATGAAAACAGGTTATACATTGCCTAATTGCAATTAAAACTTTCCTCGTGGGAACGATACTCATACTTATCACTGAACTATTTGATCCGACCCGTGCACTTGCGGACACGCATAAAAATTTTCGCGATCAAGTTTTCTGGCGCCGTTGCCGGGGAACTGGCTTAATTGTTCAGTTAGAAGTGTATAATCTTTAGTAGTCCTCAATTAAGTATTAGTTAGTTAATTAGTTAAAATTTCTTTTCATTCTGTTATTTGCTTTGATTCCTTTTTGTTTAAAGTAATACAGTTGGTTGAATTTTCCTCTACAGGTACCACAGTACATGCTGAAGCAAACTTCTACAACAAAGAAGCGCACAACGAAGAAAATTAGTGATCTTGTGGTAAACTTGAATTTTGAAGAAAGTCCTTCTAAAACTCCAAATTCAATGAGTGAAGAAATGGCTCAGGAAGGGAATCAAAATCAGTCCATAAAAGACTTTGTGGGTCGTACTATGAAGGACACTCTATCTAGTATAGTAGTGCCAGACTTTCAAGCTGCTAACTTTGAGTTGAAGCCAGTAATGATCTCCATGTTGCAGCTTAATGGATAATTCACTGGTGAGAGGTCTGATGAAGATCCCAACCGTCATATTCTGTCATTCTTGGGAGTGTGCGATTCATTCAAGCAGAACGGGGTACCAAGAGATGTGCTAAGACTTCGACTATTCCCCCTCTCTCTACAAGGAAAGGCTAAGGAGTGGTTATTGACTCTTCCTGAAGGTTCAATTGATACATGGGATAAGCTAGAGGCAAGGTTCAGAGCTCGCTTCATTCCAAATAATAAAATAGCAGATGCACGTCGTGAGCTCATCAACTTCAAGCAAGCTTCAGACGAGCACTTATATGCTGCATGGCAGAGGTACAAGCATTTGCTTCGTCAATGCCCAAGCCATGGGATGGATGACTGTGCTATCGTTCAGAACTTCTGCACGCGTCTAACTCTACAAACTGATACAATGTTAGATGCTATTCTAAATGGACGTTGGATGAAATGCCTGTAGATGATGTTATTCAGGCATTGGACACATTGTCTGAGAGTTATGTACAAAGAGGAGGTAATAGAAGGGTGAGTGTCAATGTTACCAATACTCAAGAAGACCCCTCTATTCCACTTGCCACTATTCTTTCCGCTCTGAATAAGAGATTTGATATGTTAGAATCTCAAGTGCAGCGAAATCAGCAATTGAATGTCTGTTCTGCTCAGGTAGCTCCAATTGTTTGTGAAAACTGTGGGGATCTGCATTCAGTAGACTCTTGTCCTTTGGCACTTTCAGAACCAGTTAATTACGTGGGGAACTTTCCAAAGAATCAGAATCCATACTCCAATAATTACAATCCTGGGTGGCGAAATCATCCAAACTTCTCTTGGAAGCATGGACCAGCATTGAATCAGCCAGCATCTTCCTTAAGCATTAAGCCTACTCAACCACTAGGTTTCACTCAACCTGTAAGGCAAAATGCACCTATTCAAGAACCTAAGATGAACTTGGAAGATGCCTTGGCGAAGTTCATTAGCATTCAAAGTAAGCAAAATGAAGAGCAAGCTCAAGTGAATGCTAGAGTTGATACCTCCTTGAGAAATCTAGAATTGCAGATGGGTCAATTAGCCTCAGCAATGAATTCATTAAGACAAGGGGGATTGCCAAGTGACACGGTGCCAATCCCAGAAGAGAAGGTAAGGAAGAATGTAAGGCCATAACTCTTCGAAGTGGAAAAATGTTGCCAGATGATCAAACACCAAAGGTGGTTAGCCACACACCTGCATCAAGGGCTGTTGTAGAGGAAGATAAGGGTGAAATTGTTACAGAGGAGACAAGTAATGATAAAAGAATAGGAGAAGAATGTGTGGATGCATCAGTTGAAAAGAAGAGAAAAGTGAGTAGTGAAGCAGTTAAAAAATAGGCAGATGTTGATAAGAGTGAGAAACAAGGAGAGAAACTGCATACATCACCAAGGACAATACCTGCACTACCATTTCCTCAAAGACTTCAAAAGAAGGTGGAAGATAAGCAGTATCAAAAATTCCTAGAAATATTCAAGCAACTTCATATCAATATCCCATTCTCAGAAGCATTGGAATACATGCCTAAGTATGTCAAGTTTTTGAAAGAGATGCTGAGCAAGAAGCAGAGATTTGGTGAATTTGAAACTGTAGCACTTACTGAAGAGTGCAGCAAAATAATCAACCCAAGGATTCCAATGAAGTGTAAAGATCCGGGTAGCTTCTCTGTGCCTTGTAAAATAGGCACTCACTTTCAAGGTAAGGCTTTATGTGATCTTGGAGCAAGTGTCAACCTTATGCCATTATCTGTCTTTGAGAAGTTGCAACTTGGTGAGGCAAGACCTACCACAGTAACATTGCAATTAGCGGATCGGAGCTTAGCATATCCACGGGGTATAATTGAAGATGTCTTAGTAAAGGTTGGTGAGTTCATATACCCAGCTGATTTCATTGTTGTAGACTGTGAAGAAGATAAAGATAATCCGTTGATTATTGGTCGTCCATTCTTAGCCACAGCTAGAACTCTTATTGATGTAGAGAAGGGGCAAATAGTGATGAGATTGGGGGATGAGTAGGTGGTGTTTAACATGGACAAAGCACTTAAATATCCTAGAGATGCTGAAAATTACTTCAGAGTTTCAGTGACTGATGAGTTAGCTCAAGAACAATTTAATTCAATGATAATCCAAGACCCTATTGAAGCATTATTAATGGGAGTAAAGCATGAGAATGCTGAAACTAGTCATGAGGTAGCCCAAGTGCTGAATTTTTCAACCACTCGAGCTAAACAGCATTGGCAAGTGGAATCTTTAGATTTGGCTTCCCGTTTAGCACCATCTCTTAAGCCTTCAATTGAACAACCTCCGATTTTGGAGTTAAAACTACTCCCTACGCATTTGAAGTATGCATATTTAGGGGATTCAGAGACATTACCTGTCATCATCTCTACAGCATTGAACTCTCATCAAGAACAGAGACTGATTGAAGTACTAAAGAATCATAAAAAGGCTCTGGGATGGACACTTGCAGATATCAAAGGGATAAGTCCTTCCATTGTGATGCATAAAATTCTACTGGAGGAAGACCATAAGCCATCTATAGAGAATCAGAGGAGGCTGAACCCGATGATGAAGGAAGTTGTCAAGAAGGAAATCATCAAGTGGCTAGATGTAGGAATCATCTATCCAATTTCAGATAGTGCGTGGGTTAGTCCAGTACAGTGCGTCCCTAAGAAAGGAGGGATGACAGTTGTGACAAATGAAAAGAAAAAATTGATTTCTACAAGAACTGTCACTGGTTGGAGAGTGTGCATAGACTATCAGAAATTAAACGCAGCCACTAGAAAAGATCATTTTCCTCTCCCCTTCATTGACCAAATGCTTGATAGGCTAGCGGGGAAGGAATATTTTTGTTTTCTGGATGGTTATAGTGGATACAATCAAATTTCTATAGCACCTGAAGACCAAGAGAAAACAACCTTCACCTGTCCTTATGGCACGTTTGCTTTCAGGAGAATGCCCTTCGGATTGTGTAACGCACCAGTAACCTTTCAAAGATGCATGACATCAATTTTTTCTGATTTCATCGAAGATATCATGGAGATTTTCATGGATGACTTTTCTGTCTTTGGTGATTCTTTCGAAGTTTGTCTGAAGAATTTCTCTAAGGTACTTGAAAGGTGTGAGGAAACTGACTTAGTTTTGAACTGGGAAAAATGCCACTTCATGGTGAAGGAAGGAATAGTATTAGGACATAAGGTATCTAAGGAGGGTTTAGAGGTAGATCGAGCTAAGACATCATTGATTGAGAAGTTGCCACCCCCTACTAGTGTCAAGGGAGTCCGAAGTTTTCTTGGGCATGTGGGATTCTATAGAAGATTCATCAAGGATTTCTCAAAAATTTCAAAGCCCTTGACCAAGCTGTTAGAAAAGGATGCCAAGCTCCTTTTTGATGATGACTGTTTAAAAAATTTTGAAGAATTGAAACAGAAGATAATAACTGCACCTATAATAGTTGCTCCGGACTAGTTATTGCCTTTTGAGGTCATGTGCGATGCAAGTGACTACGCAGTAGGAGCTGTTCTGGGACAGAGGCGAGACCGAGTTTTTCATCCTATCTATTATGCCAGCAGGACATTAGTAGATGCTCAGGTAAATTACACTACCACTGAGAAAGAAATGTTAGCTATTATTTTTGTTTTTTAGAAGTTTAGAGTTTATCTGTTGGGAGTCAAAGTGGTAGCACACACTGACCATGCTGCTATTAAATATTTGTTGAAAAAGAAAGAGTCCAAACCTAGATTGATTAGGTGGGTTTTATTACTTCAAGAATTTGACTTGCATATAGTGGATAGGAAAGGAAGTGAAAACCTAGTAGCTGATCATCTTTCTAGGTTAGATTCTGAGCATGTTAGTGATAATAAGCTTGTAAATGATGTTTTCCCTGATGAATGCATAATGGCTACTAATTTGCTACATGTACCTTGGTATGCTGATATAGCAAATTATATTGTCTGTGAAGTTTTATCTCCTGATTTAAACTATTATCAAAAGAAGAAATTCTTGAATGAGGTTAAGTTTTACATTTGGGATGAGCCTTATCTGTTCAAAAGATGTGTGGATGGAGTTCTTAGGAAATGTTTCCTGAGATTGAACAACATGACATTTTGCTTGCATGCCATGCATCACCATTTGGGGGACATTTTAGTGGTCAGAAAACTGCCTTTAAAATATTGCAATCTGGTTTTTATTGGCCTACATTATTTAAAGATTCTCATTTGTTTGCTTCTCACTGTGATTCTTGTCAAAGATCCGGTAATATTTCTAAAAGGCATGAACTTCCTCAAACTGGTGTCTTTGAAGTTGAATTATTTGATTTGTGGGGGATTGATTTTATGGGTCCCTTTGTTTCTTCTAGAGGCCAACAATACATCTTAGTGGCAGTTGAATATGTTAGTAAATGGGTTAAGGCGGTAGCTTGCCAACATAATGATGCTCAAACAGTGGTGCGATTTATAAAGAAGAATATTTTTTCTCGTTTTGGCACCCCTAGAGCTATCATTAGTGATAGTGGAACTCATTTTAATAATCGTTTGTTTAAGGCTTTGTTGGAAAAATATGGAGTTCACCACAAAATGGCTTTAGCTTATCACCCTCAGACCAATGGCCTCTGTGAAGTATCCAATAAGGAAATCAAGAGAATTCTGGAGAAAACAGTGAGTGTTAATAGGAAGGATTGGTCTGATAAGCTAGATGAAGCTTTATGGGCATATAGGACAGCTTACAAAACACCAATTGGTATGTCTCCATATCAATTAGTTTTTGGTAAAGCTTGTCATTTACCTTTAGAACTTGAGTACAAAGCCTTTTGGGCCATAAAGAAGTTGAATTTAGATTATAAAGATGCGAGTGAAAAGAGGCTATTAAACCTTAATGAACTTCATGAATTCAGGTTACAAGTTTATGAGAGTTCTAGACTATATAAGGAAAAGACAAGGATCTGGCATGATAGAAAGATTTTAAAAAGGGATTTGATACCTGGTGACTTAGTGCTATTATATAACTCTCGTTTGAGATTGTTTCCAGGAAAGCTTAAATCCAGATGGTCTGGTCCTTTTAAGGTGGTATCTACCACTACCTTTGGTGCCATTGAAATTCAAGATGAGAAAAGTGGAGAAACTTTTAAGGTCAATGGCCAACGCTTGAAGCATTACCTTGGTGGACCAGTGGACAGGATGAAGGCAAATGTGCAACTCCAAGATTGCTCATAAAAGCGTCATGATAGTCTGGCTAAAGACTTTAAACTTAGCGCTCCTTGGGAGGCAACCCAAGTTTTCTTCGTGTTTTTATATTTGAATTTAAAGTCCATTTCATTTTGGGTTTGATGCTTTTTTTTTTTTTTTTTTTATGTGTTTGTAGGTTGAAATGTGGAAAATAAGGAGCAAAGGACTGGCAGGAAAGCACAACATTGGACATGTTTACAGGGAGTCTATAACCATGCTTTGAACTATACTTTATTATTGTATCTGGTTGCATTTGAGGGAGCATTTTAGTGAGCATTTAGGTGGAGAAATTATTAAAAAAAAAAAAATTCGCTATAGCGAGACTCCATCTCGCAATGGCGAATCTACTTGTCCCACTCCTGGTATACACCTGAGTCTCTCGCTATGGCCGAGATATGGCGAGTCAGTTGAATTTTAAGTTTTCGCTACAGCGAGAACATCACCTCGCCATAGCGAAGATCTCTATGCTGTATTCTGGTACAAAATCCAAAGAGAAGCTCGCTGTAGCCCGGCTATTGCGAGTAATCGTTGCATATAATTTGTCAAGTCTCCTCGCTACTGCGAGAAAGCTCATTCGCTACAGCGAGTGCAGCAGCCTCACTTTTCAGTACAAAATCCAGAGAGTCTCTCGCTATAGCCTAGCTACAGCGAGAGCCTTCGGCCACCAATAATTATCAAGTTTTCTCGCAGTAGCGAGATGTAATTTCGTTGTAGCGAATGTAGCAGCTTTGCTTTTGGTAATAACTCCAGAGACGCTCTCGCTATAACCTGGCTATAGCGAAGCTTCTTATATAAATATCTTCATTCCGTCTTTTCTTTTTCGCTACTGCGACGGAGCGCCTAAACCTTGTCTCTCTTTGATTTTGCTACATTTCACGCCTGTTAAGCTTGCATTTCCCAAATTCATCGCATCTCTTGCATTAAGTAAGTCAATTAATCCCTTTCGTCCCTGATTTGCTGGTTGATTTCACTGATTATAGTCATATTAGGGTTCGAATAGTTTTGCTTAAATCTGCATATCTAGGGGTTCATTTGGTTAGTTTTTCTGGATTGGTTTTGTTAGTCGACTGTTTCTGTGCAGAAAGACGGCTTCAATTTAACTTTTCAACCGTTTAAATCTGGCTGTGCAGAATTCAGTTCGAATTCGCTATAGCGAGCTCGAACTCGCTACAGTGAGTTCGATGTTTTTCCAGAAACCTGGCTATTATGGACCATTTTACTTGATTTGTTTCTTTATTCCTTGCCCCCTAGTCCCTTGGATGCCTTTAATTGTGTCTTCCCTTAGCATAAACATGCTGCATTCATTTGATTTCTTGATTTAATTATATCCTTTGAAGGCTGCCACTGATTTTTATTTTTCCTTCTTGTTTGAACTCAGGGTTATGGCTCCTAAGAAACAAACCAAAACTACTGAAGCCTCATCCTCAAAACAAAAGAAGAAGTCATATGACAAGGACCGGTTTGCATCATCTAGAGCAGAATTTCGCTTTGAGCGACTGTTCTCAGAAAGGGGGGTTGTCAAGGATCGTTATTATGCACCTCATGTGTTGGACCTCATTTTCTCGGATTTTGAATGGCATGGGTTGCAAGGATTTACTAAGAAGCCAGTGCATTGGATCCCTTTAATGATCCAAGAGCTGTATGCAAATTTTGAAGATACTAAGGAAGAGGAGGATGAATACTACTGCCGTTCGGCTTGGGTGCGCATTAACGATAAAGTTTTCCAAGATTTTTATGAGCTGCCAGATGTTCAAGAATGTGCATTCCAAACGTACATAGAGAACCCTCAGTCCATTCCTTGGGAAGAAGTGGAGACGATTATTGCTGAAGAGGGAAGAGCTCGGCTGGTTAATAAGGTTTACCCGGTGAATCAACTCAGCAAGCCCGTCTGCTATTGGTTACAATTCATCACAAACAATATCCTGACAAGTTCTCATGGATCAGACATGACCCAAGAACGAGCTACTCTGACATGGTGTTTTATGACTAGGCAGCGGGTAAATATTCCTCACCTCATGTACTTAAACTTCAAGCAAGTGGCAAGGTCCGACCGGGTTAGCCTGGCATACCCTCATATGCTCACCGAATTACTCACTATGGGGGTTTGCCGCGTCTCTAAAAATGACGCGCAGTTCAAGCCCAAGAGGCCATTCAAATATGATAGCATGAAAGATGCACCAGGGCAGCCCCGTAGGCAGAGAGCACAGGCACAGGCACAGGCACAGCCTGAGGCACCTCCACCTCCTCCCTCACATCAGCACCGGGGTACTCCAGAGCCATCGGGACATGATGCTCCTTATCAGACAGATTTTGAAAGTTGGGTACGAGAGTCCATTGATAGGCTGGAAGGTCATGTCCTATCAATGAAGGATCAGCTACAGACGCTTATGGACTACTTCATGCCTGCTCCTCCACCGCCACCTCCTGAGGCTCCTCAGTCACCGGTCATCATTATTCCTCAGGAGCCTACACCGCAGGACAGACCTGGGCCGTCTGACTCTTAGGACCTTTCTATCCCACTGCCAATTTTTTTTTTTTTTTTGCTTTTCCTCATTTTATATTTTGGATAACTATCTATGGATAACTATATCTAATTAGGCTCTACACTCCTAAATTGGCTATGCTATTAACTGTCTTCTTAATGCTAACACCAACTTACTGTCTCCTGTGTATATTTTGTCCATTTTTGTCTCTCAGATGAAGGAGTTGTTCACATGCATCCCTTTGCTCTATTATCTTTTCTTATTAGGGGAAGTCTCGTATCTCCCTACCTCTTTTTATCCCTTTCCTTCACCCCTATCTGCTTCTATTTTACTATCTACTTCTGAATTTCACAGTTTATACATTGTGGACAATGTAACTTTTAAGTGTGGGGGAGTTAAGGTAAACATAGATAAATATAGGATAAGTGGATATAAATCGACAATAACATCCTCTTATTAATAATATTCAAGTGCCCATATTCCTTATATGTTAAATCAGATTCATCCCTTCTCACTCTAGATGAATATTAATTAAGGAATGTAGAGGTTAAGCGAACTTGAAATGGATAAAGTAGTAATGTAGTTGTAGTATACACCCACAATAGGAGCACTTTCCAACAAGATGATTTTTGAAGTAATTCAAGCTTTTCTTATAATAAACTTCCAGTTGTTTTAGATCTCCCCAATTTATCTGTTCTTGATGGATACCTAATTGTTAGTTGAGAGGGATATCTACAAAAGAAAAAAAAAATCAAAATCAAAATCAAAGGATTCTCTACTCCAATGGTTGAAATCACTTAGTAACCAGGGGTTTGCACTAAAAAGTGTGAACTTTCATGTCAAACAGTGATAAAACTAAGAGTATGCTAGTAGCCCTCTGAGGATTTCTTTAATCTGAGTAATCGGGTGGCTTCATAACCAATGTTGTCATTCGCGTCAAAAGGATTAAGTAATTTGACAAGGAGAGAAAAAAAAAAGTGCTGAAAATAATTCTGCATTGAATAATAGAGACCCCTCTCAATGAGCTTTGATGATTAAAGTCAGTACAGATGATTGAGTTAGGTTTTGAAATTGCTGGGAAGACTTATTTAGGATTTCTTGATTATTTCTTAACATCTCTTGTTGAACGCACACACACTTTAGAAATAAGGGTATTACTATGAGTACATTATTTTCAATTTCAATTTGAATTTTGCTGAGCTTCTGCTTCTGAAATTGGATTCATTATAAGTGTGAGGGGATTTGAAATTCTGATTGCTTGGGCGTGAGTCTTTCGTAGATTTGCTTGAGGACAAGCAAAGATTTAAGTGTGGGAGAGTTTGATAACCTCCTAATTTAGGATTCAAAAAGGCTATATTTGACACTAAATTAGGGAGGTAAAATACTTTTCTCTTGATTAATATGATTAAAAGTGTATTCAATCAAACAAAGCAAAGAAAGTACTATAATTGTAATATTTCTATCAGTTTAAGCCTCATTTTACGTTTGATTTCAATTTCAAGGAAAAGTAGCAAAAGGTAGAAAGAGTTGAATATAGATGAAGGAAGCTGAAAATAGCCAAGGCAGATTTAACAAGTCATCTTGCTACAGCGAGACCGTAGTTCGCTATAGCGAGATGGCATTTTCGCCATAGCGAAGGGGAGGCTTCGCAATAGCGAAGTCGTGTTGCATAGAAATTTCAGAGATCAACTCGCTATGGCGTGAAGGTAGCGAGCGCAGCAGGAACCTGAGCACTTATGAGACCTCGCTATAGCGAGAGATGTTCCTCGCCATAGCGAGAGCAGACCTGAAACGCACAGTTTTACTTTTCTAGCTTAAAAAGAAGGAGGAGAAGTTAGGGTGAAAAGCATTCGACGGCAGAGGAAGTTCTGAGCGTCTAGGAGGCGATTTTGGGAGTTCTTTGAAGGATCTTTAAGCTTGGAGGGTGAAGAAAGAGAAGAATCAAAGGGGGAGCTCCACTTTCTGCATCTCATTCTTCCCTTTGTTTGCTTTCTCTGTTCTTTTCATTTTCTCCATGTATTTTGATTGGGAATTCTCTGTAGATTTAGCTATGTGTGGCTAAATTCTTTTTTTACCTAGAGCACTAGGAACTTGATGTGAACTGAATCATTAATTATCTTGTTAATTGTGGTGATTGGAATCTTGTGTATCCTTCTCTTGCTTAATGCTTTCTTAGAGATTGGCCACCTCTTTGATTTGATTTGGGAAATTGGAATTTACCTTGAAAAAGGGACTCTAATTGGACCTAAGAGTTGGATAAATTAAGTTTAGAATCATCTAACTTGTAATTAGGATAGACATATACCAGATTACCTTAATTGGTTTGTAGAAGGATATAGTATCTAATGCATTCTAACTTAAATCTAAGGACACTTAGATTCTAGGAAAGAGTAGGGCTGTAATTACATCGAAGGACGGTTATAGCTTCCGAACTCTTAACCCACGAGGTGATAATTACTTGCAATTGAACAAGAAATTAAGTTTTAGTGAGCATCAAGGGAATAGTGATTCTAGGTAATTTCAAACCTTGGATTTTATCTTAACTGCCTGTGCCAACCAAGTTTTCTTTTAATTGTTTTGTTTTAAAAATTAGTTTAAGTTGATGATTCACTTAATTGACAGCTTAACGTGGATGAAAACAGGTTATACATTACCTAATTGCAATTAAAACTTTCCTCGTGGGAATGATACTCATACTTATCACTGAACTATTTGATCCGACCCATGCACTTGCGGACACACATAAAAATTTTCGCGATCAATGAGACTGCAGTTGTATAGGACGAATTTAAAGGGGAAATGAGAAAAAGAGTCACCCTCTAGCCATAGCACCTAAATGTTTAGTTGAATTTCAGAACTTGCAAGGTGATGACTCCCTAATTTTGGATTAAAAAGGAATATATTTGATATTAAATTAGGGAGGGAAAGTACTTTTCTCTTGATTAATATGGTCAAATGTGTGTTCAATCAAACAAAATAAAAAAAGTGTTTCAATTGCAACATTTTTATCAGTTTGAGCCACATTTTATGATTGATTTCGATTTCAGGGAAAAATGAAAGATTGTAGAAAGAATTAAGAAAAGAGAGGGAAGCTAAAAAGTGAAAATGCAAGTGGAATAAATCCTCTCGCTACAGCTAGAACACAATTCGCTGTAGCAAGAATGCACTTTCGCTATAGCGAGGAAGGGACTTCGCCATAGCGAAGTCACGATGCATAGAAATTCTAGGGAGCAACTTGCTATAGCTCAACAGTAGTGAAAGCAGCAGAAATCTGGGAGCCTATAAGCTCTTGCCATAGCGAGAGTCACTCTTTGCCAAAGCGAAATCGGCCTCTAAAACGCACAGCTTTGATTTACAAGCTAAAACAGGGGAGAGGAGGCTAGGGCTTCAGCATTCAGTGAGGGAGAAGTGTTTTGGCCAACTAGGAGAGGAGAAAAACACACAAAGGGTGTTAGGAAAGCTCCATACTGATTGGGGAATGACCATGAAAAATTTTATGTGTGTCCGCAAGTGCACGGGTTGGATCAAGTAGTTCAGTGATAAGTAAGAGTATCGTTCCCACGAAGAATGACTTAAATGTAATTAGGCAATGCACAACCTACTTTCATCCACGTTAAGCAATCAAATAAGCGATTCATGAACTTAGACTAATTTTAAAATAAAACAATTTAGAGAAGACTTGATTGATGAGGAAATTTTAGGTAAAATCTAATGTTTTGAAATTACCTAGAGTCACTATTCCCTTGATGCTTACAAGAACGTAATTTCTTATTCAATTGCAATTAATTTTCACCTTGTGGGTTAAGAGATTCAAAAGCTATAACCGTCCGTTGATGTAATTATAGCCCTACTCTCCCCTAAAGTCTAAGTGTCCTTAGATTTAGGTTAGAGTGCATTAGATACTATAACCCTCTACAAACCAACTAAGGCAATTAGGTATATTTCTATCCCAATTACAAATTAGATAATTCTAAACTTAATTTATCCAACTCTTAGGTCCAATGAGAATCCCTTTTTCAAGGTCAATTCCAATTACCCAAATCAATTCCAAGAGGTGGCCAATCTCTAAGAAAGCATTAAACAAGAGAAGGATACATAAGGCTCCAATCATCACAATCAACAAGAAAATAAAGATTCAGTTCACATCAAGTTCATAGTGCTCTAGGTAAAGAAGAATTTAGCTACACATAGCAAAATTTACAGTGAATCCAGTCAAATACATGGAGAAGATGAAGAGAAATAAAGAAAGTAAACAAAGGAATGAGAGAAATGCAGAAAATTGAGCTCCCCCTTGATTCTTCCTCTTCCTTCACCCCTCTAAGCTTGAAGAGCCTCCAAGATCACCCAAAAATGCCTCCCAGGATGTTCAGAACTCTTCTCTGCCGCGGAATGCCAAAGCCCTAACTCCCTCTCCTTATTTTTTAGCTTTAAAATTAAAACTGTGCGTTTCAAGTCCGATCTCGCTATGGTGAGGAGCAACTCTCGCTATAGCAAGGTCTCTTACGTTCTCAGATTTCTGCTGCATTCGCTACTTCCATGCTATAGCGAGTTTCTCCCTGGAATTTCTATGCAACACGACTTCGCTACGGCGAAAGTACCATCTCGCTATAGCGAACTGTGGTCTCGCTGTAGCAAGAAGACTTGATCAATCTGCCTTTGCCCTTTTCAGCTTCCCTCTCTTATTTTCAACTCTTTCTACATTTTGCTACTTTTGCCTGAAATTGAAATCAAACATAAAATGAGGCTTAAATTGATAAAAATATTACAATTACAATACTTTCTTTGTTTTGTTTGATTGAATACACTTTTAACCACATTAATCAAGAGAAAAGTATTTTACCTCCCTAATTTAGTGTCAAATATAATCCTTTTGAATCCTAAATTAGGAGGTTATCAGGGAATCACCGATTCTATTCTTTATTCTTTGATTAGGTGTTTCTACTCCATCTTCCCTTCTAGTTGATGCATTTGTTGATATGTTTGCTAAGATTTTTTGTGGATTTCAAGCCATGAGTGGCTAAATCTTGTAACTCTTAGGGATTCTATGAATCTTTAATCTTTGGAGATTGTCTCCCTTGTTATTATGTTGGATTATTGAAGATTTTAATGTTTAATATGAATTATGGTTTCATTCTATTGATTGGCCTCCTTTAGTTTGATTATGGGTTTGATAATTAACCTTTGAAAGAAGGGAATTGCTTATAGACCATTGATTAAGCAACTTAGGATTAGATATAGTCTAATTTGCACTTGAGGTAGAAATATACTCGGGGGACCTAGGTAGTCTGGATAAGGTCTGAGCATAATTGAATATTAACTACTCATTCAAGACATCAAAGAGTCGAGTTGATATAGAAGTTCAATGGATCGAAAGACATTTGTATCCAATTAGACCTTTAACTTTAAAATTGATATTAAGCCAACTAATAAAAAAGGGGATGATTGACATTGTGTAAAGAGGGGATTAGAATTCCTAGGGTGTCTTTAATTGCTTATTTTTTATTAAAACCATCTTTCATTATTGTTAATTTCATTTGAATTAATTTTCATAAAAACTTAATTACAATTTGATTTGTTTAACTAAAATAAACATGAGAACTCTAATACCAAGTCACCAATCATACTGATTCTCTGAGGGAACGAATTTGATTCATCACGTACTACTTTTATGACCCGTACACTTGTGGTGTCATTATTCTGGTGAGTATCAAGTTTTTGGCGTCGTTGCTGGGGAATCAAGGCAATTGGTGAAGAGAATTAGAGGGCTTTGAGTAGTTTTAGCTTAAACACTTAGTTTCTTTTCATTTACTCTCTTGTTTATTTATGCTTTCATTTGTTAGTTATAGTAATTTTATTAATACTTCCTTAGTAATTATCTTTTAGTTTCCTTGGTTTAGTGAGACTCTTGATCTGCACTCTTTTGTTTTTATAAGTACATAGTTTATGCCACCTAAATCCAAATCCAAGAGAACTCCTAGAAAGACAAGGAGTTTGACGGATATTCTGGCCGAGGGGTCTATGCTAATCTAACCTGAGGGTGAGATAAATGTTCCTACTATAAATATGGCACACGGAGATAATTAGAATTGCACTATCAAGGATTTTGTGGGAAGAACCATGAGAACTACTCAGCCTAGCATTGTAGTACCAGACTTTCAAGCTGTTAATTTTGAACTAAAGCCTGTGATGATCTCCATGTTGCAGCTCAATGGACAGTTTACTAGTGAGAGGTCTGATGAAGATCCCAACCATCACATTCTATCATTTTTAGGAGTATGTGATTCATTCAAGCAGAATAGGATACCAAGGAATTTTTTGAGACTTAGACTGTTCCCACTCTCTTTACAGGGAAAGGCTAAGGAATGGTTATTGACTCTACCGGAAGGTTCAATTGACACTTGGGATAAGTTAAAGGCAAGGTTCAGAGCTCGCTTTATTCCAAACAATAGAATAGATGATGACCGTCGTGAGCTTATTAACTTCAAGCAAGTTTCAAATGAGCATTTGTATGTTGCATGGCAGAGATACAAACATTTGCTCTGCCAGTACCTGAGTCATGGGATGGATAATTATGTCATTGTTCAGAATTTCTGCACACGTCTAACCCCACAAATTGATACAATGTTAGATGCTATTTTAAATGGGTGTTAGGATGAAATGCTTGTAGATGAGTTATTTTGGCATTGGACACATTATCTGAAAGCTATGTGCAAAGAGGGGGTGATAGAAAGGTGAGTGCTAATGTTGCTAATACTCAAGAAGACTCCTCTGTTCCACTTGCAACCATTCTCTCCGCTCTGAACAAGAGATTTGATATGTTGGAATCTCAAGTGCAGTGAAGTCAGCATATGAGTGTCTGTTCTACTCAAGTGGCCCAAACTACTTATGAAAATTATGGGGATCTACACTCAACAGATTATTGCCCTTTTGCATCTACAGAATCAGTTAACTATATGGGAAACTTTTTGAAGAATCAAAATCCTTACTCAAACACCTACAATCTTACATGGCGTAATCACCTGAATTTCTCTTGGAAGAATGGCCCATCACTTAATCAGCTATCATCCTCAAATCAATAATAATGAAGAGCAAGCTGGCATTAATACAAGGGTAGATTCCTCTCTTAAGAATATAGAAGCGCAGATGGGGTAGTCAGCTTTTACTGTGAATGCACTACATTAAAGAGGTTTGCCAAGTGATACAATCCCTAATCCAAGGAGAGATGGTATGGAAGAATGTAAAGCAGTCACTTTGAGAAGTGGTAAGGAGCTCCCTGAAGTACAAGTTCAAGTGAAGGAGCCAAACAAGGTGAACTCTAAGGATCCATCAAGTGTCACTCAGATTGAAGATGAAGAACTTCAACATGAAAAAGAGAAAAAGACTGCTAGTTTGAAGGAAAAAGAAAAGGACAAAGAGGGAAAATCTAAAGTGGAAAAGTCTAAAAAAAAGACAGTGATGCATCCTAAAATGGTGCCATTACCTCCATTTCCTCAAAGATTGCAAAAGAAAGTCCTTGGTGAGCAGTATAAGAAGTTTTTGGACATGTTTAAGCAACTTCACATCAATATCCCCTTCTCCGAGGCTTTAGAGCAAATGCCTAAATATGCTAAGTTCCTTAAGAACATGCTTAGCAAGAAGAAGCGATTCACCAAATTTGCAACAGTGGCTTTAACAAAAGAGACTACTAATATTCTCAAATCCAATCTTCCAACCAAGTGCAAAGACCCTAGTTCTTTCTCTATCCCTTGCATGATTGGGGATAAATTTGAAGGTCGAGCACTTTGTGATTTAGGATTTGCTGTGAATCTCATGGCCCTATCTGTTTTTTGAAAGCTACAGATGGGTGAGGCCAACCCAATGACTATCACCCTGCAACTGGCTGACAAAAGCTTTTCTTATCCATATGGAATCATTGAAGACGTGCTAGTGAAAGTTGGCCTGTTAATTTATTCTACTAATTTTATTGTACTTGATATTGAAGAGGATAGAGATATCCCATTAATAGTGAGAAGGCCATTTCTAGCTACTAACAGAGCACTAGTTGATGTGGAAAAAGGAGAAATTATAATGAGGCTTAGAGATGAGCAAGTTACCTTTAGTGTGGAGAAAGTCATGAAGCATCTGGGTAGTGTGGAAGAATGCTCAAGGGTGTCTATTGTTAAGGAGGTAATTCAAGAAGAATTAAATTTTTTCGCTTTCACAGATCCTCTTGAAGTAGTACTTGTTGGTAAACCAAATATAGGAGAGGTGATGAGAATAAAGGTTGAGCACAAACTTAATGCACTTAGACTTGTGGCTAAGCAGAATGGCCATTTTGAATCATTGGAGCTGACTTCATGAAAAACTCATGCCCTCCCACCATCCATCAGGCAACCTCCAATGTTGGAGTTAAAACCTCTTCCACCGCATCTCAAATATGCTTATTTAAGGGAAAAAAAAGACTTTACCAATCATAGTCTCATCTGCATTAACACTTTCCCAAGAAAAACAACTGTTAAAAGTGTTAAAAGAGCACAAAAGAGGCATCGGTTGGACCATAGCTGATATAAAAGGGATTAGTCCAGCCATCTGCATGCACAAAATTCTCTTAGAAGATGACCATAAGAAATCAGTAAAGAATCAAAGGCGATTGAATTCTATAATGAAAGAACAGTCAAGAAAGAGATTATCAAGTGGCTTGATGTTGGTATTATCTATCCTATCTCGGATAGTGACTAGATAAGTCTGATACAATATGTCCCTAAGAAGGGAAGAATGACAGTGGTGAACAATGAGAAGGATGAAATGATTGCCACAAGAATAGTTACAGGCTGGAGAGTTTGTATGGACTATAGGAAGTTGAACACAGCTACAAGAAAGGATCATTTCTCGCTTCCATTCATCGATCAGATGTTAGATTGGTTGGCAGGAAAAGAATTCTTTTGCTTCTTGGATGGCTATTTTGGGTATAATCAAATTGCCATTGCCCTTGAGGATTAAAAAAACACCACTTCCACATGTCCATATGGAACTTTCGCATTCAGATGTATGCCTTTTGGATTGTGTAATGCTCCTGTCACATTTCAAAGATGTATGATGTTGATTTTCTCTGACATGATTGAGCATATCATGGAAGTCTTTATGGATGACTTCTCAGTGTTTGGCATCACTTTTGAAGAATGTCTAGATAATTTGACACGGGTTTTGCAAAGGTGTGAGGATACTAATTTAGTTTTAAATTAGGAAAAGTGTCACTACATGGTTTGTGAAGGTATAGTGCTTGGGCATAAGGTGTCAAAAAGAGGATTGGAGGTGGATTGGGTTAAGGTTTCTGTGATTGAACAATTACCACCACCTACCAATGTAAAAGCTATTAGAAGTTTCTTGGGGCACGCTAGGTTCTATTAGAGATTCATCAAAGATTTCTCAAAGATAGCGAAGCCTCTATCTCAATTACTTGAAAAGGATACCCTTTTCAAGTTGGATGCAAATTGCTTGAAAGCTTTTGAAGAGCTTAAGCAAAGACTTATCACCGCATCAATTATAGTGGCTTCTGATTGGTCATTACCCTTTGAGGTTATGTATGATGCAAGCAATTATGCGGTTAGAGCTGTGTTTGGCCAGAGACATAGTAAGATCTTTCATCCTATTTACTATGCAAGCAAAACTCTAGCTAGAGCACAGGTAATTTACTCAACTACTGAAAAAGAAATGCTTGCTATTGTCTTTGCTTTTGAGAAATTTAGGGTGTATTTAATGGGCACTAAAGTTATAGTTCATACTAATCGTGCTACTATTAGATGTCTTTTGTGTAAGAAAGAATCTAAACCTAGGCTAATTAGATGGGTCTTATTATTGCAAGAATTTGATGTACAGATTACTGATAGGAAAGGAACTGAAAACCAAGTTGCTGATCACTTATCTAGGCTTGTGAATAGTTCTGAGTGTGTGGATGATTTATTGATTAATGAAAGTTTTCCTGATGAGTCTGTATTTGCTGTGAATTGTGTGTCTGTGCCTTGGTATGCTGATTATGCCAACTACTTGGTCAGTGGTATTGTGCCTGATGAATTAAAATCTTATCAAAAGAAAAAAATTTTGCATGATGTGAAATGGTTTTGTATGGGATGAACCCTTTTTGTATAAGAAGTGTACTAACCAAATTTTGTGAAAGTGTGTACTTCAAACTGAACAAAATGATATTTTACATGCTTGTCATGCTGCTCTTTATGGTGGTCATTTTAGTGGCCAACGTACTGCATATAAAGTTTTGCAATTTGGATATTATTGGCCTTCATTATTTAAAGATGCTTACTTGTTTGTTTGTCATTATGATGCATGTTAGAAAATAGGTAACATCTCAAGGAGGCACGAAATGCCCTAATCTGGTATTTTTGAGGTAGAATTGTTTGATGTATAGGGCATTGATTTTATAGGGCCTTTTGTTTCATCTAGGAGCTATCAATATATATTAGTTGCTGTTGAATATGTGAGTAAGTGGGTTGAAGCTGTAGCTTGTCATTCTAATGATGCCAATACAATGGTGTAATTTTTGAAAAAGAATATTTTTACTCGATTTGACATACCTAGGACAATCATTAGTGATAGGGAGACTCATTTTAACAATAAATTGTTCAAGGGTTTGCTTGCAAAATATGGAGTTACCCATAAGATGGCATTGGCTTATCACCCTCAAACCAATGGGTTGTGTGAAGTGTCTAACAAAGAAATAAAAAGAAATTTGAAAAAAACTGTGTGTCCCACTAGAAAGGATTGGACGGATAAGCTTAATGATGCTTTATGGGCATATATGACTACTTTTAAATCTCTAATAGGTATGTCTCCATATCTTTTGCCAAAGTTTGTCATTTGCCCATTGAGCTAGAGTATAAGGCCTTTTGGGTTATAAAGAAATTGAATTTTGATATGACTAAAGTGGGTAAAAAAAGACTAATACAACTAAATGAGTTAAATGGTTTAGATTACAAGCTTTTGAGAGTTCTAGAATTTACAAAGAAAGGACCAAAAGAATTCATGATAGACACATCTTACCAAGGAAGTTTGAACTTGGAGACCTTGTGTTACTTTATAATTCTTGTTTGAAGTTTTTTCCAGGTAAGTTAAGATTAAAGTGGTCTAGTCTGTTTAAGGTGATCTCTGTAACATGTTATGGAGCTATTGAAGTTCAAGATAAGAAGTCAAGAGATCAATTTAAAGTAAATGGTCAAAGGCTTAAGCATTATTTGGGTGGTGAGATAGACCGACAGACAACGGTCCACAGCTTGGTTTAACCTCCTTGATTGGCTGACAAAGTCCAGTTAAGGACTATAAACCAAGGGCTCCTTGGGAGGCAACCTAAGTTTTCTTTTTGTTCTTATGTTTAAGTTTAAAGTTCTTTTTGTTTTTGGTTTGACCTTCCTTTTTCTTTGTGTGTTTTGTAGGGTGGGTGTTGGTGTTGAAGTGTTAGATATTAAGGAACAAGTGGTTGGCAAGAAAGAGCAACTTCAAACATGATTTTCAAGGAGTTTATAACTACGTTTTGAATTGCATATCATTATTCTAGTAATATTGATCATTTGTAAATATTTGGTTATAGTTTGATGGCAATGGGTTGATTAAGTGTATGATAGGAGATATAAATAGGGTTAAAGAGTACTTTTGTGAGCATTTAAGTAAGGGATTAGAAAAAAAAATTTCGCTACAGCGAGGAGTCCATCTCGCTATGGCGAGGCTGCTTGTCCCATGTCTAGTACATAAACCAGAGAGTTCCTCATTATGGCCTGGCTGTAGTGAGTCAAAGTAGCAATGTTAAGTGTTCTCGCCACAGCGAGAAGACTATTTCGCCATAGCGAGATCTCTGTGTTCCAATTTGGTACAAAGTTCAGAGTGTATCTCGTTGTAGCCTAGCTATGGCGAGTAAAGTGTTGAATAAATTTTTTCGAAGTTCCCTTGCTATTGTGAGATGACTAACTTGCTATAGCAAATGCAGCATGCTCATGGTTCAGTATAAACACTAGAGAGCTTCTCGCTATAGCCTAGCTATAGCGAGATTCGTCAGTTACCAAGGATTATCTAAGTATGTTCACCATTGCGAGAGGAACTTTCGCTATTGCAAAGACAGTAAGTCTGCTTGTGGTACTAATTCCAGAGAAGTCCTCGCTATTGCCTGGCAATAGCGAGGCTCTAACACATAAAAAAAAAATATTACGTAGCCTAATAAACAAACAAAATTCTCCCATTTTCTATCATTCTTGTTTTCGCTACCATTCACCATTGCGACTGAGCGCTCTCCATCCATTCCTTCCTTTCTTTTGCTGAATCTCTCACTTCCCACGCTCCCATTCCCTTCGTACATCACATTCCTTATTACAGGTACGTTGACTGTTCCTTTTATCTCTTGAATCACTGTTGGTTTTAGTCATTTCTGTGGACATTAGGGTTGAGTTTTTTCTTCACATATATTTGTGTAATTAGGGGTCAATATGTTAGTTTTTTCTGGTTGAACTCTATTGGTCGACTGTTTCTATCCAGGAAGCCTTCATTAATTTAGTATTTTACGGCTTGAATCAGCAATTCCAAAAACCTGTTCGTTCTCGCTATAGTGAGAATCAACTCACTACAGCGAGTTCAAGCATTTTCCAGAAAATGCTATTTCTTTTTTAGGTGCTTCCTCCTTTGTTTGCTTCCATGTTCCTTGTCCCCTATTCCCTTGTATGCCTTTAGTAGTTTATTTCTTTATTACAAGCATGCAACATTCATTTAATTCACCCATTTTCCCTTTTCCTCACTCTGCATGTAAGCATCCCATTTCCCCTGCTTGTTTATAGTTTTCTATTATTGCTAACACTTATTTCTTTCTAATTCTTATTTGAATTTCATAGTTATGGCTCCTAAAAAGCAAACCAAGACTGCTGAAGCTTCCTCCTCAAAGCAAAAGAAGAAATCTTATGATAAGGATCGGTTTGTTTTAGCCAGAGCAGAATTCCATTTTAAGAGACTTTTCTCTGATCGGGGGGTAGTTGAAGATCGCTACTATGAGCCCCACGGCTTGGATCTCACTTACACTGACTTTGAGTGGCATAGGTTGCAAGGCTTCACCAAAAAGCTAGTGTATCAGAATCCCCTGATGATCCAAGAACTTTATGCCAATTTTGAGGACACAGAAGAGGAGGAAGATGAATACTATTGTCAATCTGCCTGGGTATGCATCAATGAGAAGGTCTTTCAAGACTTCTATGAATTACCCGACATCACAGAATGTGCATTCTAGTCTTACTTAGAGAATCTGCAGTTTATTCCATGGGAAGAGGTGGAAACCACCATTGCACATGAAGGATGAGCACGGTTCATTAATAAAATCTATCTAGTTAATCAACTAAACAAGCCTGCTTGGTATTAGCTGCAATTCATCACCAGTAACATTCTGATAAGTTCTCATGGGTCTGACATGATCCAAGAACAAGCAACATTGGCTTGGTGTTTTATGACAAGGCAACGGGTGAATATCCCCCTGCTTATGTACCCAAACTTCAAACAAGTGGTGAGGTCAGATAGGACAAGCTTGGCTTACCCCCATATGCTCACGGAGTTACTCATAATGGGGGGAAGCCGCGTTTCAAAAAATGACGCTCAGTTCAAGCCGAAGGAGCCTTTTAAATATGACAATATGAAGGATGAGCCGGGACATCCCTACAGACACTGGGCACCAGCACAGGCACAGCCTGAGGCATCTCCACCTCCTCCCCCACAGCAGCGATTAGGTACTCCAGAGCCAATGAGGCAAGATGCACCACCTCACATTGACTTTGAGGGCTAGGTGAGGGAGTCCATTGACAGGCTAGAGGGGCATATCCTGTCAATAAAGGATCAGCTGCAGATGCTTATAAACTATCTAATGCCTGCACCTCCACCTCCACCTCCTGAGGTTCCTCAGCCCTTGGTCATCGTTCTCCCACAGGACCCTGCACCATAAGATAGGCCCGAGCCTCCTGACTCATAGGACCTTTTTGTCCCTTGCATGCTTCTTCTTTTTATTTCCCTACTTTACATTTTGGATAACTGTATATGGATCATTGTATATTGTTATGCTTTTGAATTCTGCACTGGCTAATCCCATAATTGATATATTATTTCTAACGCCAACTTACTGTTTGCTGTGTGATCTTTGTCCATTTTTAGCCTCTCAGATGCAGGAGTTGTTCATGCGCGTCCCTCTCTTCCTTACTTTTTCTTATCAGGAGAGTCTTGTCTCTTTCTACCTCCTTACATCCCTTACCTCTGCCCCAATTTGCTTCTATTTTTCTACTTCTTGTTTCCTCTTTTTTACACATTGTGGACAATGTTAACTTTAAGTATGGGGGAACGTAAACATAGGCTAGGAAGATATACAAATTTTAACAATAAAGGGAAGTCTTTCAATAATAATCAATCCACCATAATGCCCCCATTTTAACCAGATTCATCCCCTCTTACTTTAAATGAATACTAATCAATGAATATGGGGGTTAAGCAAACTTGAAATGAACAAAGTAAGTAATATAGTTGTAGTGTGCACCCATAATAGGAGCACTTCTCAACAAGATGATTATTGAAGTAATTCAAGCATTTCCTTTAGTTAGCTCCCATTTATTTTTATATCTCCCCAATTTATTAGTTAGCTCCCATTAATTTTTAAATCTCCCCAATTTATCTATTTCTGATGGATACCTAATTGTCATTTGAGAGGGATATCTAGTGCTAAAAAAAAAAACTCTCTACTCCAATGGTTGAAATCACTTAGTAACCAGGGGTTTGCACTAAAAAGTATGGACTTTTGTGTTAAATAGTCATAAAACTAAGAGTATACTAGTGAGCACTTTGAAGATTTCCTTAATCTGAGTAACTGGGTAGCTTCATAACCAATGCTGTCATTCGCGTCAAAAGGATTAAGAGAATTGAGGAGGAGAGAAGAAAAAAAAAAGAAGAGAAGAAAAAAAAATGAAAATGAAAAAATGATTGTGCTGAAAGTAGTTCTATGTTGAACAATAAAGGCCTCTCTTAATGAATTTTGATGATTGAAGTTAAAGTAGATAGTTGGATTGGGTCTTAAAGATGCAGTCAGGGTTTATTGAAGATTACTTGATTGCTTCTTAAAAATCTATTATGGAGCACACACACACTTTAGAAATCAGGGTGTTGCTATGAGTACATTATTTTCAAAATTCAATTTGAGTTTTGCTGAGCTTCAGCTTCTGACATTGGTTTCATTCTAAGTGTGGGGGGGATGTGAAATTCTGATTGACTGGGTGTTTATTGTGGAAATGAAGTAATTAATAATCACATTGTTTGATATTTTCTAAGAATTGCTTGAGGCCAAGCAAGGATTTAAGTGTGGGGGAGTTTGATGACTCCCTAATTTAGGATTAAAAAAGAATATATTTGATATTAAATTAGGGAGGCAAAATACTTTTTTCTTGATTAATATGGTCAAATGTGTATTCAATCAAACAAAATAAAGAAAGTATTTCAATTGCAACATTTTTATCAGTTTGAGTCTCATTTTATGATTGATTTCGATTTTAGGGAAAAGTAAAAGATTGTAGAAAGAATTGAGAAAAGAGAAGGAAGCTGAAAAGTAAAAATGCAAGTGGAACAAATTCTCTCGCTACAGCTAGAGCACAATTTGCTGTAGCGAGGATGCACTTTCGCTGTAACGAGGAAGGCACTTCGCCATAGCGAAGTCGCGATGCATAGGAATTCCAGGGAGCAACTCGCTCTAGCTCAGAAGTAGCGAAAGCAGCAGAAATCTGAGAGCCTATGAGCTCTCACCATAGTGAGAGTCACTCCTCGCCATAGCAAGATCGGCCTCTGAAATGCACAGCTTTAATTTACAAGCTAAAACAGAGGAGAAGAGGCTAGGGCTTTAGCATTCAGTGAGGGAAAAGTGTTCTGGCTGACTAGGAGAGGAGAAAAACACATAAAGGGTGTTGGGGAAGCTCCATACAGATCGGGGAATCACCGATTCTATTCTTTATTCTTCCGATTAGGTTTTTCTACTCTATCTTTCCTTCTAGTTGATGCATTTATTGATATGTTTGCTGAGATTTTCTATGGATTTCAAGCCATGAGTGGCTAAATCTTGTAACTCTTAGGTATTCTATAAATCTTTAATCTTTGGAGATTGTCTCCCTTGTTATTATGTTAGATTATTGAAGATTTTAGTGTTTAATATGAATTATGGTTTCATTCTATTGATTGGCCTCCTTTAGTTTGATTATGGGTTTGGTAATTAACCTTTGAAAGAAAGGAATTGCTTATAGACCATTGATTTAGCAACTTAGGATTAGACATAGTCTAATTTGCACTTGAGGTAGAAATATACTCGGGGGCCCTAGGTAGTCTGGATAAGGTCTGAGCGTAATTGAATATTAACTACTCATTCAAGACATCAAAGAGTCGAGTTGATATAGAGGTTCAATGGATCAAAATGCATTTGTACCCAATTAGACCTTTGACTCTAAAATTGACATAAAGCCAACTAATAAAAAGGAGATGATTGATATTGTGTAAAGAAGGGATTAGAATTCCTAGGGTGTCTTTAATTGCTTATTTTTTATTAAAACCATCTTTCATTATTGTTAATTGCATTTGAATTAATTTTCATAAAAACTCAATTACAATTTGATTTGTTTAAATAAAATTAACATGAGAACTCTAATGCCTAGTCACCAATCGTACTGATTCTCTAAGGGAACGACCTTAATTCATCACGTACTACTTTTATGACCGTACACTTGCAGTGTCATTATTCTGGTGAGCATCAAAAGGTTATTTCCTTAAGCTAAAAGTTTAGTTACAAGCTACACTCTATAGAGCCCCAATAGCCTCAGAGTGACAGCTAGTTATGCATGAATGAAATAAAAGGTAAAACCCTCTAGCTTTGAGGATGGGCTACGTACAAAGGCAATAGGGCTCAAGTTTCATAGTTAAAGACAAAACTCTTAGTTACAGTGGAGTGTATTATAGTATGGATGGCCTTGTTGGTCATATTCAAGCCAACTTGGGGAATGAACTACTATAAGGTCAATTGACACACAGAGAGCGGGAACCCCTAGTATGAGTTAAGAAAAAGAGTAGTAAATGGTCACGGAAGATCAGTAAGTAACACTGGATCAGTGGGCCTACTAGTTGAGACTAAGAAAGGAATTCAATGTTAGAAAAAGTCAGACACAGGAATAATAAGGTTATTGAGACCCACCTTTATAGTGTTAACTTCAGCCTAGGATGCTACCATGCGAGACACTGAATGACGGGCTAATATAATGAGTTTAAGACCTTACAGACACTGTCAAGAAAACCTTGTTAATAGGGTCTTGAATTTTGCATGGCAATATATGAGATCTTGTTGACAAGATCCTAGACCCTGTTGAAATTAATATAAGGTAAGGCTACCAATAGTGAGGAATATAGCGAGTGCTCTAGAAGAGTGTGCCTCATAGGTAACACCTAAAGATGAGTATGATTAGCCCACTAACAGAGGCAGGAGAGAATGAGATAGGTAACTCAGACTAAGTGTAAGCTGAAGCCTGAGGGAAGTGACCGGTAGCATCGTCCAAGTGAGATATGTAAAAAGAAGACATAGTGTAAAAGGAGAAATTAAATTGACTAAAAGTTCAGTGAAAGTTTCCTCTGGATCAAGAAAGAGAAGGTAAGGCATCCTAAGTTAGAGAGACCACTCATTGATGGTTAGCAAATTTCCCTAAATAGACCCCCTGAATTATAAAGTACAGTGATAAAAAAGCAAGGAAAAGCTGAGAAACTAGTTATAGAAAAAGATGTCTTCACTTTAGTAATGATTCAATGAGTAAATTAAGCCCAGAAAAGTAAACAAATTGAAGTCTGATAGTTAGTCAGACAAGCTCCCTAATATGAGAATAATATAGGATTAAGGTACATGAGTAATTAGAGCACCTAGTAGAGCATAAGTTTTCAGTAAAGTAAAATCTGGATATTAAGAGTACGTGTCCTGGATTGGGTTAGTAAAATCCTAAAATTAGTATACTATACTTTTGGGGATGAGACTAAAGACGTTGCATAGAGAGAAAGCCTAGCTTTGATCATAACATAGAAACAAGCTGAGATAAATAGTAATGCCTTAGTACCCTCAGGGAAGCTTGAGAGAGCTAGAGACTGCCTAAGAAGGTGAATCTTTGCATTATGTAGAAAAAAGAGTATAAGCCAAGAGTGCCATAGAAGGTAATTCCTGGGATTATATGAAATAGAATTTTTCTTACATAGGGACGGTCCAGTCAAGAGCAAAGTAAGAGTATAAGAAAGTAGACCCCCTTGATGCTATAAAAAGTGAACAAGTAGAGGAACCCAAGAAAAATGCAGGTGCTATTTAGCGTCAAGAAACATGAATTAGCAATAGGGATAATTAATAATAGAGCATTCTTTTACCTAAGTAAAAGGATAATAAAGCTAAAAGAGAGAGAATATATGATAGTGTTTAAGCTAAGAACATAGTAGATTGAGAATAAAGATCGAGTTGATGTGCTTAAGTACTTAAGAAAGCATATTTGTTCTTGTCATAGATGCCCTTCTAGCATGATAGTACCCAAAATAAAAAGTAGTCAGGCAATGTAAAGTGACCTCAGGATAAAGTATAGGAAAAATCCTATTTTCCCTAAGCATCCTATAAAAATAAGGCAGATAAAGAAAAGTAAGAGAGAAATACTTTAGATTATTGGGAAACTTGTAATATACAATGATAGTGGCCTTGAGCTTAGTCATAAGGTGCTTGTGTATTAGTATTTGATGTTATGGTTTACTTGTAATAATGGTCACATGATATTGGGTCTAGCCAACCCAGTAGTAATGTGACTTGAGTGTATAGCAAATAATGACATCAATCACCAAAGTGTCCTGATAATCGAAGGGCATCCTAGTTAGTTAAATGATGAGATGAGTTAGAAAAGAGAGGTAAAAGGATTCCATAAATATCAAAACAGTAAAAAAAGTATACAGAAAGAATCTCCAGTAAATAACATTAACATAGAAAAGAACGTGCTAATAGTAAAGGATGTTCAAATTTAAATAGCACGAGTTCAGTATGCATAGCCTGAGTCCCTTATAATATAAGTAAACTAAATGAGAAGGGACCAGTGTATAGTTTCTCTCTTGCCAGAAATGTTAGCTACACTCAGTGTGTGAGATGCCCTAGTGCCAAGGCACTCAAAAGCAGAGCACGAGCATAGTTAGAAATTGCAGGATATGAGAGGAAAGATAGAACAAGTATTAATGAAGTAAGTAAGTTAGTAAGAGTAAGGAAAGAAGCCCGAGTAAAAAAGGGTTGAAGTGGGAACCTAAGGATCCCATGAGGAGTGATGAACAAAAATTAAAATGCTTCTGAGTATCAGCATAATGGGATCCTAGAGAATTAGATGACATAGAACCCACTTCACATGAAGAGCATGATGTACTTTTGAGTTTAGCTTTAGTTATTCTGAGCAATGGTTACTGAATTTAGTGAGCATGTATTTTACTGCCAGATACAGTGATCTTAGACTTTGATGTCTCCTAGAGATGGATCGTAGTAGATCCTAGTATAGCACAGTGGGTTGCAGTAGACCCTAACAGGGCTTTGAGAGGTTGCAGTGGACGTAGGGGTAGTAGAAGATCCCACAGAGTTAGAGAAAGCCCCCAATTACAGCATGATAATTCTCTAATGAGATGACAGCCTGAGATAGTTTTTCTAGAGTAGTTAATCTCAGAGACTAGTACAGTTTTAGTTAGTTTTTATCTCAGAAACTAGAGACCTCCTGAGTTTGGTGGACCATTACTACAAAGATATGAAGGCTTTACTCAGATAGTTAGACCACTGACTAAATCTCTTGAGAGATGAGTATAATATATGGGATGAGGAAAGCAAGAAAGTAGCTTTCCAAAGTTAGAGCCAGATAAACCACTATCCAGCAAATGTTAGCCCTAACTGAGGAATAGAGAGATCCTTATATGCTAGACTATGTATCCAGAAAAGGGTTAGGTGCAGTTTTTATATGAGGTAAGTGGTACAATATGTCTCCAGTGATCAAAATTGTAAGCATAGTTAGCATCCCACCAGAATTCAGCAATAGTCAGTGGTAGTTGCTCTTCAATACTAGTATGAAGAATATAAGTTAGGCCTACCAATGTTGAGATGAGGGACTACAAAATGCCCAATCCTAAGTAAGTAAAAAAAAAAAGTAAGAAAAGTCTCTACCTACAAAAGCAAATATGTTAGTGAATAGAGAAACTGGGATCATTAAAAGTGAAAATTTCTCGAATGAATTGTAATCCCAGTAGGTAATTGAGATATGAGGCCTATGATAGAACAAAATATGAATTATGATCATATAATGAGCTAGTAAGAAAGAACGCAGAGATGAACAGTGGACAGAATATTTTAAATCAGTAAGTAAATAGAAATCTCCAATAGTTGTAATGATCAGAAAAAGATGATGAAGCTTTATGAGAAGCCATTAGGAGAGGATATAGGAGATTTGATATAAAACAAATTACTTCCTGATATATGTAAATAAGTCCACTAAAAAGAATGTTAACCCCTGCTAACAGATTGAGACTAATCCGACATAATTAGTAAGCTCTCTAAGGATAGGTCATCAGAGCCAGAAACTTCTTTTCCTTATGAGAAAAACTAGAATAGAACCCTCATTAAAAACTAGCAATGAAAATTCCCTTGCCAAGAGAAACCCAAAAGAGGGAAATCCCTAAGAAAAACATGTAGAGCCAGGAAGAAGGAAAAGAAAGGAGCAACTAGCTAGAAAAAAAAAAAAGAGTAAAAGGTACCCTAAATTTCAAGGACAAAATTTATTTAAAGGGAGAGAAATGTAATATCTGGGTTTCTAAAAATGAAAGAAAATATGAGAAATGTAACATACGATTCTCAAAATTTAGCGAGCCTATATATGCTATGTATGAAATATTCAAATGTCAAGGATATTTCTTGAATGCTCACACATGTCAATATGCCCATCCATGCATTTACAAGGCTTGTATTGTATACTTTATGTATAATTGAAAGAGAGATAAGTTATTGGCATTCTTTGAATCTCATCCCCTCCTCTCCAATGTCTTAACATGCTAAGAGGAGCAATTGAGCAAGGTAATGGAAGCCACCAAGCCTAGAAAAAAGAAATTGACATCAAAGTGTATGAAAATGCCTAGTTTTGTTTCTTTTGTAGCCATACACATGGCATATGATGAAGCCCCATAATAAAATTGTTATGTAATCATTTGAACATGTGTAAATACCCATATATTTGATGAATGAATGATAATATAGTTTTTGGATATTGAATGGCAAGTTCAAGCACGTGAAACCTTGTGTATGGCATGGGGTGAGAGAGTGGGTTTTTTATTTCTGGATTTATACACCTTTGAGATAAGTTTAGAGGCCCATTTTGGTGCATTCCCACATGCTCAAGTGGTCATGGTTGCCTTAGAACTCGAAATGGACCATTTGGACCCCTTTGATGACATAAAATGAGCTAATTTGCAACCTAATGTCAAGATCTAACCAAATGAATGAATTTGCCCATGAAATTTGGCAAACATATAAATTTTATCTAGAGTTTTTTGGAAAGCAAAAGACTAGATTATTTGGAACTCTATGGAGTTAATTATGAATTTCCAAAGTTGGCCATTTCTCTATTGAACTGATATAGGTACTATTCATATGGTCAAAATTTTGGGCCATATCATTTGTGGGCCAAATGAAGTCCAATACTCATGGTATTTTATAGGCATAAACTAAACATGATAAGCTTTCCATGGCTCCAAGATCACCCCAATTGGACCTCTGAGTAGAGAGATATGAATTTTGGAAATTGGAGGATAGTACTAGTAATGACAGTCAACCTCTATTACTATTCCATCAATTTTCAGTGACTAGCAGCCCCTGTTGTGGTCTAAATTTATTTTTAGCATAAAGTAGACATTTGTATCTTTCTAGAATGGTATATTGTGCCTGATTTCAATTTTTTTAAATTATTTATAATTTTTCAAAGTTAAGGCACAGAATCTAAAATATCAGTCCGAGGTTGCACCATTGTATTTTATGTATCTATTCCCTTTGCTCTAGGTATAGGCCACTTCTTCAGCTTGTTATGAATTGTATTGGTGTATTTAAATATGAGAATGATATTGATGAGTTCATATGGTCCATGGAACACCGAATGAAAAATTCATATGCTATGTATCACAAAAATATTCATTATTTTAATACCATTTTCCTTGCTTCTTTGTGAAATGGATGGCATGAAACCTAGAGATAGTATGAAGCAACCTAGAAATTTATAGTCTTACACTTTCCCATAGATTTTGTGATGAATATGAGCTGCTATGAGATGTTGTAGATTGAAATGACTTAATATTGATTTGAATGAACCATATGAGCAAAATTCTATAACCTTGGCGCTTGAGCATAGCTCATTTCCTCATTAAAGACATGGTGGTCCTTGGTAAGAAGTGTTTCATGCCTCATTTGGTAATGCTTCTAAATAAATATACATATTACAATTGATGTGGCATTAATTCAAAGGATTTTCAAGGTTGGGATCAGATCTTGTAGGTCAAATCTAAAATCTTGTTGACAAAATCTTATAAGTTTATATTGAGATATTTGGGACCTTGTTGACAAGGTCTTTGGCCAGAGTACAAGGTCTTCTTTTTAGTATATAAGGGCTTATGTATGGTGAAGGTTTGACATTTATTGGTATTAGAGCAAAGTTCCAGGCTTTCTAAGGTTGGATATGGCTTGAGGACGTGACTATAAGGCTATGTAAGGGTTTGTATAGTTATGTAAAGCCTTGTATGAGATATCTTGGGTGTGGGAAGGTAGTTCATGGCTATGTTCATAATAAGTGAGATGTAGAATGGTCTTGGAGTAGATAGTGAATATCAAGAAAGATTGGGCTCTAGAATAGCTTGAGCAGAGTTAAGTGATCCGACGGCTAGATCTTTATGAAATATGATAGCTTGCCAAGATCAATAGCAAGCCCTAGGTATGAATAATGAGAAATGATCTCGTTGATATGAAGAGGCTTGCCAGAGAGAGTACGTGAGACCTAATTCTAACTGGTGGTCATACTTAGACCATTTTGAGATATTTTGCTTAATGCAAAGATGAGTAGTGATGCAGTGCAGTATGAGATGAGACTAAACTAATGTTTAAAAATTTACCCTCAATGCCATAAATTTTCAAAGATTGAAACATATTAATCTCTAATTATATCTTCAAACTGTACATATTGTTGGTTTGAAAATATTGTGACCTTTTAAATGCTTTTATTAGGGGTGTTCATTGGCCCGATTGGCCCTAGAGGCCGCCCTAGCTCGACCTAATCGGGTCGGGTTGGGCCGGGCTAAAAATATAAATGGGTAGAACTTTAAACAAAATTATATTGAGCCAGGCAGGGCCACGGGCAAAGACATTCTGCCCAACTTGCCCTAATATTTTTTTTTTTAGTTATTAATATCTTGCCATCTTATATATATATATATATTTATTTAATCTAATTCTCTTTACATACTGTAACTTTCATTATCTACTTAAACTCTCCCTATTTCTTAATTATTTTTATTATTAATGTACATGCTTATTGACATTTCTTTTATTGAATAATAAAAATATACGTATTTATCTAAAACTAATTATGTTAGTATAGCTTATATTTTGTTTGATAATACTAAATTATTTTTTTATTATTAATAAAAATATGAAAGTTCTAAAAGCCTATTGTTTTGAAGTATATGCCTATGAGTCTACAAAAAAATATTTTTATATTAAGTATCAATTCATAAAAAAAAAATTCAGGCGACCCTAAACCGCCCTAACCTGCCCTAAAATCGGGCTTGTTTCGGGTCGGGTCGGGTCGGGTTACGGGCATAAAAAATAAACCCGATGTCTTAATCGGGCCGAGCATCAGGCATACTAGATGGTCTGACCCGACCCTGCCCATGAACACCCCTAGCTTTTATACTTGTACATAAGGTGTTGTGAAAAATGGATAATAATAATGTTTCCTAATAATCTTATAAAAGTCACTTTTAATTGTAAAGTTAGTTGAATATTAAATTGAATTGAATAATATAGAAATAAAAAGCTATAGACTATTGATTTACGTATAGAAATTAGATGAATTTCAAGAATATAACTTTTGTGATTGAAAATTAAACAAATATGTAATATTTGTGTACTGGTATTTTTGAAATGATAGAGAAAATTTATATTTTAGCGAGAAATTAATAAATGCAAGAGAAGATATATACAGAAAAAAAATACAACTATAATAATAATAGTTAACAGTAAGAATATATCTTGAATTAAAATAGAAAAAAATCATTTTACACAAGTTAAATTTATAATAGTTTCCGTTGTTTTTTTCAAAGCATCTCCTAAGATATTCAAAAGTAGTTGCAACTTTTAAACCAACATTAAATGAAGAACGTTTAAAAAGATTTAACAAGACATAAGTATACCAGGGAAAAACAAAAAAGGATGCCCGCACGTGTGAACAAATGTCAAATATAAAGCAAGTTTTTGGAGGAAAGTAACAAATGATACATGAGACAGCTATCCAGTTAGCGTATTTCTATAGAAGCAAAAAAAGATTTTTTATTTTATTTTTACTTTAACTCGTCAAATATGTTGTTCTTTTAAACAGGCACGTGTGTTATAAATTTGTAATAATCGTCTCAAGATAAAATTATAGTATTTATGTTTGAAGTCAATTTTAATTATTTATAAAATATTATTTTTGTTTTAATTCAATCCTTTATGTTTAAAAAAATTATTAATGCTCTTTTAATTAAGGCCATCCAAATTAGTAACCAAAAAAATAAAAAACCTAGTTAAAGGCCACACCATCATAGGAGAAAGCATACACAAATACATTCTCTAACAAGAAAAATATAATGAGTATGAATTTTAGAGGTCTCAACCTCTCAAATATGATTATGCTCTCCTATAATACAACAAAATATACTCTCGATAGACACAGTGGGTAATCTAAAATTCACTTCATGAATTTCAAATTAATGACGGGAGAATGGTGCTCACCAATACCTCTTTATATTTCTTCAAAGTTAATTGATACATAGATGCATGGTTCTTGTTCTTCACTCGATTTACGTCCTCTTATAGTCAAAATTTGATTCTTGATTGTGCGAGCTTGATTTATCTAAAATGCATGACAATTTATATTCTTGATAGATGGAGAAGATAGTCCAAAAATATCCATGGACGATTTTTTATTATTCTTGTGAATATTAGAAATCAGTGACATTACAACTCTTACACACGGATTTGATTAATGTACAAAAGCATAACACATATAACATTTTGTTTTTAGTATTTCCTTACTGTTTATAGGAAAAGACCACTTTGAGCAATCAATAACATAGCACGTATGGCCGCCATTTAGTTAATGTGTATAAATATCATCTCTGTCCATATATACAAGAAAGACACGGTTTGTTTCAGTACCACTGGAAGAGGATAAAAATTAACCTTGGTTATCTGGCATCCCTGATTGTGGGTGCAGCGGTGATTTTTTTTTTTTTTTGGTTCAGATCAATTACTCTGAGAAAATGAAGAGGAAGTAGCCAATTTATATGTCAGGACTAGGGAAGAGGGCACCAATAAAGGTCTTGGTCCCTGGTACTAAAGACGAGAGTTTGCGATCACCATTTCATGAAGCTCTTCATGCCACGTAATAAAGACTATGACGTCCCTTTCATGCTTGAATATATTATTGTGCATTTTATAAACATGACATGAATGGGACTGTATGGGACTGTTCTATTCGTTAGTTATCCAGCACCATTCGACCATTCTCAATAATTTACGCTGTGGATTATAACTTTTTTCTTCATCAAATTTTATAATAATGTTTATCTTAGTAGTAGTATTGTTACTCTTAATCCCGTTTCCCGTTGCTTCGAATTCTTGTCTATTTTGAACCTAATTCTTTTCTTTTTTTTAATTCAAAAAATAAGCTTTTCAGAAAATGCTAGCTGTAATTAAAGAGTAGTTAGTGTTGACCTAATTATATCGGTGTCAATTGACCTCTTCTATAATATATATATATATATATATAATGTAATCCAAATAAGTGACCATTTGAGAATGCTGTGATTTTTCAAAAATTGTTATGTCATAGGTCGCGTGAAAGAATTCCTATTTGGAAAGGGTCAAAATAATTGGCAAAATTCTTATGAAACTAGCTTTTAAATTAAATATATAAAAATAATAAAGTAAAAGGGAAATAACATTCTAGACTAAATTGGAAAGTAAAATATTGGGATTGTAACTCCTCCTAACATTTTATAGGAAACCAATTAACCTCCTTTTACATTATCTTAATGATGAATTTTGCTAACTTAGGATCCTAAATTATCTATAAGCATCTATCTATTTTGCTTCCCACTAATCAATCTATAATTCCTTATACAATTAGTCAAGAAACATAATTAAGAATAGGTCTAAGTTTGGTTAAACGAGAAGCAAGTATATTTTTATTCAACAAATCAATCAACTCAATATTGCAAGCTTTATATATTGATATGTATGACCCAATCCATAGTCTAGTTCTAACATTTTTTTAAAGTTTATTTAGATTATCAATTAATGATTTCTATACACTTAAAAGTATAAAGAACGAAGATTGAATATGCAAATCATATCATTAATTGTAAGTAAAAAGAGTATTATCTACCTATTACATGCTAGGGTTTATTATAATCCTAGATTAAAATGTTTAACTCATAAATACCAAATAATTCATTATCAAAATTAGAGGAAACAGTAGAAACATCAAGGAATATAGAGAAACAAAGAAGGGATAGAGAAAAGTAAGAGATGATCTTTGCTTCTATTCAACCCAAAGCTCTACTTCACTCCCAATAGGCTCCAAGTTACTCTTCAAGCCTCCAAATAACCCACAATGTCAGCCTCCTCCACAAATTGTCAAAACCCTCAAAATCAAAGTTTAAAAATGATGCGTTTTGTGAAATTGTGACTGGCACCACAGCACTATAATTTTTTTTTCAACGCTTTTGTGCGCTGCAGCACTAGAGCATTCTATGTAAAATCCTATTTTTGGGTTTCACAGCACTCAAATCAGCCATCGTGGTGTTGAAATTCTTTTTATAGCACTTTTGGCCACCACAACTTTGAAATCTGGAGTTGTGGTGCCAAACTCTTGTTGTATTTCAATGATGCATATTTCTTGTATTTCAACTCGAGGCTTCTGCAATTTTAGTTCCAAGATAACTCCGACTTAACCCTTTCCTCCCCTTCCCCCTATGAAAAAAGGGGGAGAAGGGGGAGGGGGATATACAGATTCTTTCCCATTACATGTATTCATTCATCAAAATTATAGAGGTCACACATTGAACGTGCTATTAAATTGTTCAAAGTAGCACAAAACTTAACGCAGTAAACAAATAAAAATTAAATCAAGGTTACCCCTGAGCTTAGTTTAAATGGATATGATAGAGACCAGTATAGAATATTAATCAAGATCATTTTAAAATAAACTAGAAAAGGATAAATTAAAAATAAATAAATATATAACCATCTACTATAAATAATAATTCCCCTGAAAATAGTAAAATGAGATTTGACTTTAATCTTAATTTTAATTTTAATTTTAATTTTAATTTTGTCAATAACATGATTTTAATAGCAAATCCAGAAAACCGAAATAGTAACCATTGCATTACTATTTTGCCCAAAAAAAAAAAAAGAACAATTGCATCACTATAAATCGGCGGTGACTTCCCTCATGCATTCATAGAGCTAAACAAGAAAACCCCAATTAATAGCCTCATAGCATGGCTTTCCAAACACAAGCATTGATCCTTCTCTTATCTCTCATCGCGGTCTCTTTCACCATCAAGCCCTCTTGGGCCGGTCAAATTGCCGTTTATTGGGGCCAAAACGGGAACGAAGGCACCTTGCAAGACACATGTGCCTCTGGAAATTATGAAATTGTGCTTCTCGCATTCCTCAACGTCTTCGGCGCTGGCAGAACTCCGGCTTGGAATTTCGCTGGTCACTGTGGTGACTGGTCCCCCTGCACCAAACTAGCACCAGAAATACAATTCTGCCAAAGCCAAAAGGTCCAAGTGTTCCTTTCCCTCGGAGGAGCAATTGGAAGCTACTCCATTGCATCGGCTGAAGATGCTAAGATCGTCGCCAAGTACCTTTGGGATAACTTCCTCAGTGGTCAATATGGCCCACTAGGAAGTGTTTCCTTGGATGGCATTGATTTTGACATTGAGGGTGGCTCCAACCTCCATTGGGATGATCTTGCCAGGGAACTTTATGCCTTCAAACAACAAAGAAACTTGTACTTATCTGCAGCTCCACAATGTTTCATCCCAGACTACTACTTGGACACGGCCATCGAAACTGGTTATTTTGATTATGTATTTGTGCAGTTCTATAATAACCCTCCATGTCAATATTCAAACGGCAACACTCCCTATCTTTTTCAATCATGGAATGATTGGACATCACGCGTTCCATCATCTCCTTCCAATGGCTCTATCTTTTTGGGGCTACCAGCGGTCCCGGCGGGAGCTCCAAGCGGTGGTTATATACCGCCTGAAGTGATGAATTCTCAGGTTCTTCCGTATGTAAAGCAATCCTCCAAGTATGGTGGAGTTATGCTATGGAGCAGATTCCATGATATTCAAAACAACCCTCCTTACAGTGCTCTGATAAAGCCTTATGTCCTACAGTCTGGGTCGAAGTCGGCTGCAGCAACTGTGCATGCAATTTATGAGTGTGTATTTAAAACTATCCACCGTCTGTTACCGAAATCTCTGGCACACTACTAGAGTGCCATCTCAATAAGATGTATGCATGCGCGACCTAAGTATGTCGCTTTAAATAAAATAAATAATAATCTGCGAAGCAAACCCCCATGTTAAGTTACAACTTACATGTAGTGGATTTCGCTTCTTATTGGAAATGTCCGTCTCTATAAATCAGGCATAACTCTTTTATCCCTAACGAAATAGTGTTAGCGTGTGGAATACGAGATGCTCTCCAACACTCATCTTCAATATCACATATATGCTTTATTTGGTTGAAGGAACTAACGGGAAAAGGAATATGAAATGTGAGTAGATGGAGATAAATGAGATAAAAAATGATTATTTTACCTCTACTTTTAAAATATGTAAAAAGATTATGTTTACATTGTTGTCAATCAAATGGAATGATAAGGTTGAGGTTGCGGTTGCAACTGTGTGTTTGCGGGTACTATAATATAAGTTGCAGGTGCTACAAACAGTTATATTGCGGACTAATATGGATACAGCACAGACTGCATTCACAATATTATGACCATATCAAGTGATGTAGTCTGTAATTTAGAACCTTGATCACATACACTATGAATTTCTTTAATTTGTTTTTCATATTCCAAATAAAAAACCTGTTTAACTATATACAAAAGAATACTCAAGTTGAACAAACAATTAGACGGAAATAACACAACGGAAATAATTGATCCAAAATGTGTGTAGTTATGGATTATTGACGCAAAAATAGTTTTAGGGCAAAACTGAAACTATAGTCAAACTTAAGAGTTGAAAAGTTTATTTTTGCGCAAATAATACACATGTCACTTCATTATTTAAAAGCTTCTTACCTATATTTTTAATTCATTTTACACTAAGGCACCCTTAGTTTTGCAAGAAAATTTTTCTTTCAAAAAATATTTTAACATAAAATATTTTCTTGTGCTACCATAGGAGGCGCACAGCCCAAATTGATAGATCTCAAGCTTAGATTCAGATATTTTTGTTTCGAATCAAATCAAAAAATGAATTAAGAAGTGAGAAGGACTTAAGCTCAATGGTGACCTTTCTATTGAAACCTGAATATGAAGTTTAAAAATCAAATTAACCTATTCCCAAACTAATACTAGAAAGTTTAAATTTGGTCCAAGCGAATTTGAGTCCAAATTTTGAAACTTAAACATTTGTCTCAAGATAAAATATACCAACCCTTACTTTTATTACCACCATCTAACCTGCTACGGCAAAACTTCTGTGCTTGAAGCAAAAAACATCAAATCTTAAAATTGCACAAAGAAGTGAGTGTTTAATCCAATCAGAAATTAATCAACAAATTAATGACGCAAGCCTATAATTAATGAATCAAACATATATGTTATTATGTTTTGTCAAGCAATTGAGGCTATAGAACGAAAAGAATAGCTACCTAAGTTATAGGATTGGTTACCTGGGCATGTAATTCGCTTAGACTCCACGTCAGGTCCATTTGCGTTTGCATTTATTCGGATTTGAAGAGAGGAGCTCAAAGAACACAATATTTAAGTGAGAAAAAGCAAGAAAATAAGGTGATTTCTCCTTCTATGGTTGTCATCTTTGGTTTCCTTCTAGGAGGACTTGATTTTTAGGCAGAACCAAGGGTGAATCTAAGGAAAAAGGGTGTGGAGATTAAGAATATGCAAAGGAAATTAATAAAAAAATCATTAGATTTCAAGATGCAAGTTCTAAGGTTTCAATTGCACCTTTTAAAATCTGATTTTGTATGATGATTTCTAAGTCTAAATAAGAGTTTAAATGAGCTCCTAAGATTCTTAAGAGGCTCCCCATATGCTTCTTCCCTTAAGAAAATAAAGCAAACTCCAAGAAGCTCCATTTCCTCCATAGCCTTGACCAAGCAAGGATAGTATAGCTAGGGAGAGTTTTACATTTTTCTAACCCCATTCTTGAGTCATATATGATGAATGAAAATGAAGAGAGGCCTTGAAGAAAATTTAGAACTTATAGAAAGTGAGTTGTGATTTAGGTTCCATATTATGACTTAAAGAAGCAACATATAGTTAGGCTCTTGGTTTTAATTGTGTGATGACTCCAAGAGACTTAAAGGAGTCAAGAATCAAATTTGAAAGGAAAGAATGGAGCCTATAATTTATCTGAGAGGTGTTGCTTCATTAGGTGCATTTATGGACCATAATAAGGTTATAAGCCAACTAAGTTTCTAAGCAAATTGTATGGGCTTTGAATTGAGTTCATAAACCTAATTGGCTTCCATAAATTGTGTCCAAGCCAAGAGAAACCTTTCTCACACTCTTGTATGTGTGTGGCCAAAAAAGGGAGCTTGGATTCAAAGGAAAAGTGTGTGATTATGTGCAAAGTAGCTCTCTCCACCCTCTCTCATGCATAGATGTCTGTTTAGCTTGTCTTAGAATGTGAGTATGTGTATTTTCAAGCCATAAAAATTATGCTAGGGTGATTTCATATGCCATGGTTTCATGATGACATATTATGTTTCTAAATGATGTTATGATATTTGCTTGGGTTTGCTTGAGTGTGGTGACGCCAAGAACCCTTAGTTATGGTGAGGATGAGCTAAGAACCCTTAAAATTGGTTAAGACAAAGTAAAGAGTCTCCCAATAGCAAGATAGACTCCCAAGAGCATGGTTGAGTCCAAGAGTTCCTTAAAGAATGGGTGAGGCAAGTCTAAAATCTACAAGAAAATGGGTGAGGCCAATCCACTTGCTTGGCAAGCCTTTGTATGCTATGAGTGACTTTTTCAACTGTTAAGAATGCTTCTTAAATGATTTCACATGTCCATATGCTATGTATGCATTTATAAGGCTTATTTTGCATCCAGTATATGTAATTGAATGGAAGATGTGCTATTGGGATTCTTTGAATCTCATTCCCTCCTCTCCAATGATCTAACATGCTAGGTGGACCCAAAGAGCAAGGCAGTAGGAGCTAACCACATGAGAGATGAAGGAATGACATTAAAATGTAGAAATGTTGTCACTTTAAGGCCATAAGAGGAGCATATGTTGTAATCCATGGTTGTATATATCTTATGAAATCATGAACATGTATAATTATGATAATATATTATGTATAAATGGGAGAATGTATTATGAGACCATTAGAATGTGATTTGAGTATGTTATGACAATGTGGCATCTTGAATGAGTTTATGTAATTGTGTATACTTGCAAGTGGCATAGCCAAAATGAGATGCATGAGGGTTGGAACCATTTGAACAGCTCACACAAGTCCTAAATATGCTTTTAGACTTGTCCAAGAGGTACCAAACCCCACAGAAAACCATTTGGTCACTTTAGTACCCCATATGGAACCAAAATTGACTATAATGGAACCCTATGTCACTTTTTGTCTAAATAAACTCTTCTTATTCTGAAATTTAGCATGAAATTAGGGTTCATTCAGAGCCTTTTGGGAAGCTAAAGTATGGAATTTTTAGAGGTCCATAGAATATTTAATGAATTTCCAAATTTGGCAAATTTTCTGATTTTGATCTAATGTACTGTTCACTTAGTCTGAAAATAAATTATCACATAGGGCTCAAATGATGTCCAATTTCCATGAAATTTTATACAAAGAAACTAGATCCAGTGACTTGTGTCAATTGGAAGCACCTCATTTGGATGTTTAGAGAAGGAGATATAAATTTTCTAAGTTTCTGTCCAGTATCAATAACAGCACCCAACCTCTGTCACTGTTTGATTGGATTTTGAGGCTCAGGAGTGCTCGAACTGGTCTGGATACATTTTTCTCCTCTAGCTGACATCCACAGATTTCTATCTTGGTATCATTTTTATGGATTGAATTTTTTTGGAATTAATTGGATATTTTTTAAGTTCTCTGCAGAATTCTGTGACAGCATCAGGAGGCAGTTTGACCTCTAAACCTTTTTGGATATCAAACGTCCTCTGTGATGAATATTATGGTCTAGACATATTTTTAGTGTAAAGTAGACATCCATAGCTTCCCAGAATGGTTAAGAATGTATCATTTTGATTTTTCTAAAATTAGTTATAAATTTCTAAAGTTTGGTCAGAAAAGGGGCAAATTCTGGCCGAATTTTAATATGCATATTTTAAGCTTCCTTTCATGATTCTTGAGTTGTGAGCCACATTTTATGATACAAATAAGTTATATTTATGTAATTAAATATGAGAATATATTATATGAGCCCACACGGTCCACATGACATTGAATGGAATTTTTATACATGATGTAGCGCAATTATATACATTATTTTAATGAACTTTTCTCACTTCCTTCATGGAATTGATGATGTGATGCATGAGGAAGTTATGAAATAAGTTAGAAATATATGATGTTACACCAACCATGGATAATCCATAATCAAAGACAAAAACTAAGCATAAAAACAACGAAAACAAAAACCAAACACAAATATTAAAAACACCAACACAAAAACAAACACACAAACCAAAAGACTCAACAACTTAAAAACAACAAAAACCACAATGAACAAGGCTTGAATTTAGATCAAGTACTGAGCTTGGTATTAATATTATCAAAAATCTTGTGAATGAATCCATGGCAATGGCGCCAAGAAACTTGTTGCTTTTTGAAAGCATACATGCAAGTATACTTGCAATAATAACAAAGTGATGAATATAGTATTATTCTTACGAGGATTTATTACTAAGATAATTGTTTAGTACTAAAATTATGCACCCTAATTTAAATCAAACCAATAATAAAAGTGATATGACATCAAAACTAAACTAAAGATATAAAAATAACAAAATAAATGAGAGGAACCATTCTAAATAAAATTGGAAAGCAATAAGGTTTTGGCTATGATTTTCCCTAGAAATTCATATAAACTAATTATCTCTCTTCGTCTTATACTTAATGTCATTTATAGCTTAGGACTCTAATTTATCTATAAGCATCTTTCAAATTACCTATAGGTATTCCCTTAAGCAATCCACAATTTCTTATGTAATTGATTTAGAGACTTAATTAAGAATAGGCCTTAACATGATAATGTGAGATTGATAGGTATATTTTTATCTTACAAGCGAATCAATCCACTCAATAATACCCAATCAATGGTTTAGTGTTAAAATCCCTTTTCCAAGTTTATTTAAGTCACTCAAATAATCTAATGATTTCTACACACTTATAAGCATGAAACACAAGGATTGAATAAATAAATCATATCATTAATTGCAAATAAATAAAGTAATTACAATATATTACAAGCTAAAGTTCATCACAATTCCAAATTAACAAGTTTAGCCAATAACTACAAGAAATAACAAATTAAGAACAAAGTATAAACTAAATAGGCAAAGAAATATAAAGAAAAGTAAGAGAAGAAGTGAAAAATTGATTTAATCGGTAAATCTTTTTCAAATCCAAACTTTTTTTATAGCAAATCAAGCTCCAAACCTTTCCATTTTCTCCCCAAAATGTCAAGAATAGTGGCCTCTAGAAGAAAATGGTGATAACACTTCTAAAAACCATCAATAAGCATAGCTAAAAGTGGTGTGCTTTGCATTATTTCCTAAATGCACCATGGTGCCTTTGAATTCTTATTTGCAATGGTTAAAAGTGCCATGGCTTGGAAATTTTTCTATCATTGGATACTGCAGCGCTTAAATTTGCTGCCATAGCACTATACTTTTTATTTATACCAGCACTTTTGAGTGGTATCTTCTCCCCTCCCCCCTCTTTTTCAACGAATTTTTTAAACCTTTGTTTGCATTCTAAAATTTCTAAATTTGTTTCTTTATATTTTTAACCCTATAAAAACATAAAAGTTAACTAATTATCTAGTAACAAAGATTAAACAATTTAACAATTTAAACATTCAAATAAAAAATACAAAACACAAAACAAAATTTATACTCAACTAAAATAAAAAATTAACTCAAAACTAAAAAAATAAAAAAAATACTAATATTAACTTAACTAAAATTTATTAATTTTATATATCAAAAATATAAAATAAATTCTATATTTATTTTATAAGTCCCTTAAAATAATAACAAAAATATGATAATTTAGGAATTCATCAAAAGGGTTGCTCAATTTGACCCCACATTGAATTTTTTTTCCTCGATTTCATTTTTTTTCTTTTTAGAATTTATGCCTACAGACTGACAATCCATTGTCAAGAAACAATCACTCTTAGCCTATGTTTTTTCAGAAGAATTTTAATAACCACATTCATTTAAATTTGACACCTTTTTTTTGAAATATTGTTAGAAGCCCCATTATATAAACTAACAGATATATTTACCATAACCAAATCTAAAAAATACAAATAAAAATTTAACAAAGATCTTTAAAAGTTTAATTATCATAATCTCTGTCATCTTCGCCACTACCTTCAAAATCTCTACCTACCTCATTGTCATCTAAATTGGGCTTCTTGTGTGGCTCTTGAATTTTTATTTTTTTTCGTGATTTGGGTTGATATAATTTTTGGTTTAAAATGATATGTCATTAAAATTGCTGAGTCAATTAATTCTATACAAATTAATTACGAGTTTATCCAAGTTAGTTTTGATTCCAAATCTATAAGGGATTTAACATGTTTTCCTTAAATGACAACCTAGACTCAATAAACTTAGCGAGTCAACACGCAACTTTGACATGCTATGACATTTTCCAATAAATAGACTATGAAGGTTCTCGAAGCATAATCACTCTCTTCCACTGCAGTAACCTTGAGCAAGCTATAAGTTAGCACGTTCAACATAAGGCCCCCCAATTGATACATATATTTTTGTCCACATATACACTAAAGACATGGAAGCCGTTCTCAACGTATCATGCGAAGATATTCTTACATTCATGAATTTATAGCACTCGTTTAATAACATTTTAAGATAAATACGTGTTCGGAAAAGATATAGCGTGTTTAGCAAGCTTAGTTAAAAGCTTTGTCTGAAAGTATGACATTTTCTTGACAGTCATGATTGCGGGTTGTGATTTATTGTTTTTGTCTTCGAAGGATGACAAGCTTTTCAATTTTGACTCTTTGGTTCTTTTTTTTTTTTTTTTGATTTAGTGACCCTATAAATTTTTCTCAGTCTTTTTCATCTATTTGAAAAGCTAAATTGAGGAGCTAGTCATTGTAAATTTTAACAGATTGGGGCATGACGGTTATTTGAAATTGTAGGCAGATTAACTTAAAAGATTTAGACTTTAAAACATCAATTGAGAAGTTAGCAACAAAAATAGTAATTACTCTATATATTATGCATGGGATACTTGAATTGGTGACAAAGCAAATACACGCGAAAAGGGAAGAACCGAAGTGAAAATTGAGACATAAAAATTCACAAATTTTAATGGAAAATTGCTGTCAGAACTTTACAAAAAGTGTTTACATGTTCACGTTAATTAATTTTCGAAAAAAATAAATAACAATAATTGAAAATGCAATAAAATATACTTTCTCATGTCCTCACAAAAATGTTTACCCCACTAATTTTCGCTTTTTTACCGGCAAGGTATACAGAGATATATACTCTCTTGCAAGTGAGCTATACGGAATATCAAGTTGAGACGTCACAACGTTTCAAATATGTTTAGGTTTACTTAGACTACTTCTCTTCATAAAGTAGATGTGCCAATCTAATACTTTCTGACGTAAGTCCATTTATACTCAAAAGTTGATTTCTGACGGTGTGAGCTTGATTTTATTCAGGAAGGTTTGTTTAAGTCGTTGCTCCAATTTAGAAGTAATTCTCACATCAACATCATATTTAAAATTAACTTCTACCACTTATTTCCTTGGGCAATAATTTAATGTTTTGATTGAGATTTGATTTACTCCAATCTTGATTCTTTTGACATTCTCTATGATTATAAGAACAATTTGAACTTGTTCATCAAATCCTCTAGACCTCTGTGGAGCTTTAAATATCATCATTGATATACCACGCATTTGGTATCATTCTACAAGGGAGAGAAAAGCTTGAACACTGTTATATTTATCTTGATGCTGAAAATCCCGAATCTACTCTCCTTATCACAAAAGAATATCGTTACCTTGAAGAATTTTACACAATTTTGACATTAATTGTGATATTAGTTTTCACTTTCCAATTGGTAATGACATGAACACATACATATTTATCTTGATGCTGAAAATCCCGAATCTACTCTCCTTATCACAAAAGAATATCGTTATCTTGAAGAAATTTTACACAATTCTGACATTAATTGTGATATTAGTTTTCACTTGCCAGTTGGTAATGACATGAACACATACCTTTATAATTTCTGTCAAAAAGAAAACAGTAAAGAATATGAATTTGAGGTCTCAAATTCGATTATGCTCTCTCAAAATGCAACAAACATACTCTATCGATGGAGTAGATAATTCAAAATTTAAATGATGAATTTCGAAGAACTAGAATGTTGCACATCAATAACTCTTTATATGTCTTCACAATTAATTGATACATGCATGGTTCTAGTTCGTCGATCTCTCAATTTATGTCCTTTTATAGTGAAATTTTGGTAATTAATTGGGTTTCTCTTTACAGTAGACAAACTATGAAGCTTCTCGGAACATAATCACTCTCTTCAACTGCGTTAACTTTGAGCAAGCTATAAGTTAGCACGTTCAACATAAGGCTTCCCATTTGACACATATATATTTGTCCACGTGTATACTGATGGCGTGGAAATTGTTCCCATTGTATCGTGCAATGATGTTTTTAAAATGCGCAACATTCGTTGAATAATATATTAATAAAGATACATATCCTAGAAAGATCTTTCGCGCTTGGCTGAGTCTAGTTAAAAACTTTGTCTGGAACAAGGTTCTAAATTGCGGTCCGCATTACAAAATGCGGCGGCAATATTGCGGATGCGGGCTAGGCCGCATCCGCATCAGCCCGCAATTATGGAGGGATTAGATATCACAAGAATGGGCCGCATCGTAACAGTATTGCGGCCGCAACATAACGGTATTACGGATTTGTTGCGGCGCATCATATAAATCAGCAGATTAAAAACAAAGCTGTCGGCCGGCCCCAGGTTTCTTCCTTCCCCAAAGAACAAAATAGAAAAGCCAATAACAGCAAAGAACAAAAGCAACCAACAGATCTGAAGTCTTGAAATCTGAAACGGTGAAATCATACCTGCAGGCTGAACCAAAAAGGTTTGAAACTTGAATCTAAACTCTGAAGCCTCGCAATGGACTGGAGCTCTCTTCTTGCTCGAATCTAAAGACCCAAAATACGTTTCTTGATTCTTAACTTGTTGCTCTGTTTTTGTGATTGGCATTTTCTTTTTCAGAGTTTGCCTCATATCCGAAACGCTGAGAGTGATGAGAGGAGATGAGGAAGCCACGTTGCCATATATTTGTTTTAATATAATATATATCTATGTATATTCTATGATCAGGAAATGGGGAAGCCAGGAAGCCACGTTGCATTTATTTGTTTTAATATAATATATTCTATTATGATGAGGAGGAAGCCAAGAGTCACGCTACCATATACTTATTTTAATAATATATATATATATATATAGAAACCGGGCCTATTGCAATATGAGTCATGTTGCATATATTTGTTTTAATACAATATATATATATATATATATAAGGAGGAAGCCAGCTGCTATGCATTCCTTTTAATGTAATATATATATATATATATATATATATATATATATATATATATATATATTATGATTTGAAATATAAATGGATCAGAGGAAGTCACGTGTGTTTTTTTTAATTAAATTTTTTTTCTCTTTTACATTTATATTATTGTTACTATCTCCAATTATATATATATATATATATAATTTACGATGAATTAAAAAATAATTTTTTTTTTTTACAAATAAGATAGTATTATAAAAAAATTACATTAACACTACTTTTAAAGTACTAGTGGTATGCTGAATTTTTTTTTTAGGTTATCTTCACACTTATATTTATTTTTTTGTAATAAGTATGTGTATAAACATATTTTTATATTATCTAATTTTTTTTTAATTTTTTCAAATAACATTGATATTCTTGTTCAAAATAAGAATTTATTTAATCAATATTAATATTAGGCATAATATATTTTATGTATATGAAATATATAATGATTATACATATTTTTAAAATAATTTATGCAACTTCAAAAAATATCACAGCCGCAGTGACCGCAACCCGCATTATAACAGCCGCAATGCCCACAACCGCAATAACAGCAACGTAACCGCAACCGCATCCGCAACCGCAATTTAAAACCATGATCTGGAAGTATGATATTTTCATAATAGTCATTATTGTGAATTATGATTTAAAGTTTAGGATTTTAAAAAATTACACTTTTTAATTTGGTCTTCCCTAGTATGTTTTTATTAATTTAGTGTGTTAATAGTTCTCTCTCAGTTATTTTTGTTCCTTTGAAAATTCGAATTGGAAAGGTTAATCACTTTATGGTTTAACTGAATGAAAAAAAAAATATATATATATATATATGGAGAGTAAATTAAAAGAATTATATTTTAATAGAAAAATTTGAGAAGTTATAAACAAAAACAAAAATTTATTTTATATATTTCACGCATCAGACACGTGTTTTGGGATGAAAATAATAAATGAGGCTCACATGTCATGGATAAAATAAATTGGCAGCTTTCCCGATTCCTAGAGTCATTGAACTAAACAAGAAAAACCATATAAAACCTCTTGTCCCCTTTGGAATAAACAGTCCCTTTCATATGTATACATGATCAAGAATATATTCTTACGTCAAAATTATGGAGTTCTTATGTTGAACGTGCACTTTGCTTGCTCATCAACCTTATCGTCTTTGAACATGCCTCCAAGAAATTCATCTGCCATGTTCATGTATTGTATGAACCAGTTCCAGCAAATTAGGATGGACATGCTGCAACAGAGAAGCTATAATCGACTTGCAAACCTTTCGTTGAAACTTGTTTAAGACTTTTTTGAAATTTCGTTTGCATACTTTTTTTGGTTGAACCAGTAATGGGCTAAATTTAAATTTATGCCACATTTCTAAACAAAGCACGTGATGTTACATATAAGTATTACCCAAAAAAATCCTATCAAACAAATTATAAATTAGGGCAATTACTAAAATTTTAAATTATCACTTGAAGTGTTTCTTAATTCTAATCTCAAAATTTACCGTCAACGCCATAAATATTCAAAAATTGAAATAAACTAATTCCCAACTACATCTACAAACTGTACTTAGTGTTGGTTTGAAAATATGGTGACCTTTAAGAAGTTGTTGTGCTTGTACCTAAGTTGTTGCAAAAGATTTTATTGCTCAAAATGGATAAAAATAATGTTATTTAATAATCTTATAAAAGTCATTTTTAATGGTAAAAATAGTTGAAAATTAAATTGAATTAAATAATAGTGAAATAGAAAGCTACAGACTATTGATTTGGGAATAGAAATTAAATGACTTGCAAGAGTATAATTTTTGTGATGAAATTCGAATAACTACGTAATTTTTGTGTTTTGGTATTTCTAAAATGATAGAGAAAATTTATATTTTAAAATATAAATTTATATAGAGACGTCATTTTACATATCTTAAATTTATATATAGAGACCTTTATATATAGAAAGAAAATATAACCATATTAATAAAAGTTAACAATACGAACATAACAAATTAAATAGAAACGTCATTTTACATATCTTAAATTTATAATAGTTTCAGTTATTTTTCAATTGCATCTTCTAAGATATTCAAAAGTAGTTGTAACTTTTAAAACATTATTAAATGAAGAACGGTTAAAAATATTTAACAAGACATAATTACACGAAAATTGTGTGTGTCTATATATATATATATATAAATATATGCGTGTGTGCGCGCGCGTGACAACCAATGTAAAATATAACGTGTCAGACACATATATTTAGAAACAAATGATACTAAAATGCATAAGCCAACTTATCCGGTTAATGTATTTGTACATAAGGAAAAAAGATTTTTGTTTTAAACTTTAACTCGTTAAATATGATATTCTTTTCAACAGACACTTGTGTCGTACATTTGTAATAATAATTTCAAGATAAAAATAGCTTTTAAGTTTGAAGTCAAATTCTAATTATATATTAATTTTTTTTAACTCAATCCTATATGTTTAAAAAATTCTCAAGCTCTTTTACTTAACGCCATTCAAATTATTAACCCCCTGCAGGGAAACAAAAGAACTAGTCAGAGGCCACACTATCATAAGAGAAAACATACACAAATGCATTCTCTCACAAGAAAGCTGTAAAGGGTATGAATTCTCAATCTCTCCAATATGATTAGGCATTGTAACACCATGCATTTCTAGCTTTGCCTCATGTCACCTCTAAGTCTCATACCATAAATTACACTAGAAAGTGAAAAAAAATAGCATTAAAATTTTACATTTCTTTGCGTTGCACTATACAAAAATTTTTTTCTCGGAGTCACGTGGGTCATGTGGACTCATACATTATATTCTCATATATAATCACATGAATACAACTCATTTACATCATCAAAAGTGGCTACATCTCAAGGAACTCAATGGGAAGCTCAAAATACACATTCATTTTCGGTCAGATTTATCTCCTTTTCTGTTATAACTTTGGAAAATTATAACTAATTCTGGAAAAATATAAATCATACAATCTTAGCCATTATAAAAAGCTACACATGTTTACTTTGTGTTAAAAATATATTCAGACCATAACATCCAACACAAAGAACGTTTGACATTCAAGAAGCTAGCTTTTTCAAAAATTTAAAACTTGTTTTGGCTTCATTTTAGCTCCTTTTTGATAACTATCTTTTCCATCATAAAATTTAGGTTTCCTAATTTAAAAAATGCCTTTGGAATCACTCAAATTGGAGCTAAAACCTTCCTAAACAAATCCGTAAGAGTTCGGCCTAACTGCTATTGGAAAACATACATCGGAAGGGATTTTCTGGTCCCAGAGCTTCCCATGGTTTTTGAGGCCTCTAAGAATCTTGGGAAACTCAAAATTTCCATTTGAAAAGCCCTCCTGTATATTTTTCCAAAAGTTGCACTTGTTTTCTAAAATGCCATTACGTTTTATCAGTTTTCATCACAATTTATTTCACCATCCTAGCTCTATTTTTCTTTCCGTCTGAACCTAGAATTATCATTTTTAGGAGCCTTGGGCTCTATCCAAATTTTTTAGGACATTATCTAACTCATTTTTAGAATACTTGCTTTTATACAGCTCATTTTATTGTGTCACAGAAATTACGTTCGTTACACCTAGAATCACATTTTCTACTTCCATCTCATTGCAACATTTTTCTATTTCATCAAGAGAATCCTCTACCATGGCCACTTGGAAGGTCACCTCTTAGTCCTCTAGCCTCATAATATTCTTCCCTTCTTCCACTCTTTGCTTATAATTCCCTTCAAATTGCGCATAACCCTCCTGCAACTCTTCTTCACTTTCCAAATTAATTCCATTATAGTTTTCCTCGTCTTCTATTCGAGGAGTAATTACCATATCACTTAAAAGACTGTCTTGTGAACTATTATAGATGACATTGGCTAGTTTGCCTATTTAAGTTTTCAAGTTTCTAATTATGTCATCTTGCTTGGCTATACGTGCATCTTGCTTGTCCATGTGGTACCTAATCATTTCTTCCAAGTTAAGGTTATGCTCTTGAATATAAATTTTAACTTGTAATTAGCAATTGGAAGGTTGGAAAGGGTATATTACATATGATAAGGAAACTTGACCTTGATTCTAAAAATAATTTTGTTTATGACTCCAACTAGGAATATATGTGTTCTCACATAAATCATTTTCATTCCTATTGAGATCATCCTCTATCTGTGTATTTTCAATAGAATATAGGCATTGCACTTTGTAGTGACCTCCTTCACAATTATCACAAGTCATGTACAAGCATTGAGAATCAATAACATAAGCAATATAACTAGTGTTTAGATCAAAGTTATTAAACCTCTTATCAAGTTCTGCCATTTAAGCTATCAATTTGGTCATGATATCAAATTTATACTTACTAGTTGCCCTATTTGTTGTCCAAGGATAATCCATAATCAAAAACAGAAAATGAACACAAATATAAACAACTCCAACAAAAAAATAAAACAAACTAAAATACTTAAAACAAAAGGAACAAAAATATAATGAACAAAGCTTAAGTTCAGATTAAGTGAGCTTGGTATTAATATTAACAAAAACTTAGTGAACAAATTCTTGGCAACGGTGCCAAAAACTTGTTGCTCTTTTTCTGAAAGTGTACATGTAGTATATATATCATAAGAGTAATAAAGTGATGAATAAAGTATAGTTCTCATGAGGATTTGTCACAAGAATAATTGCTAAGTACTACAATTTTACTCCTTAATCAAAATTAAGCCAACAATAAAGGTGATAAGAAATCAAACTAAACTAAAGATGTAAAAATTAGAAAATAAATGAGAGACACCATTCTAGATGAAATTAGAAAGCAAAAGGATTTTGGGATTATGGTTTCCCCTAACATTTCATATGAACTAATTATCTCTCTTCATTTTGCACTTAATGTCATTAATAGCCTAGGACTCTAATTTACCTATAAGCATCTTCCAAATTACCTATAGGTAGTGTAACATTCAAGTTTTTGTAGAAGCGAGAACTCAAGGTTTTAGAAAATTTTTTAAGTCTCCTTGCTATAGTTAGGATACCTATTCACTATAATTAGGATACCTGTTCGCTATAGCTAGGATGCCAGTTCGCTATAGCAAAGACGCTACTTTGCTACAACGAGTTTATGGTCTATACAAAATCCATAGAATTTCTAGCAATAGCACAAGCTGTGGTGAGAATAGTTAGGAAGCTCTCGCAATAGCAAGAGGTGTCTTTCGCTATGGCAAAACTTGTTTAAGAAAATACCAAGGAGAGATTTTTAAATGAAAAATTTAAGTTGCCTAGGGTTTTCAGAGGCCCTAAGAATTATAAAAACCCTTAGAATAGTTTAAACCCCATCTGGTGTACATTTTCTAATGATGGTAAACTAGAACTTTGACCTTTTTGTTTAGGAGGTTTTAGCTCCAAATTGAGTGATTCTAAAAGTATTTTATAAGATTGAGGATTTAAATTTTATGATAGAAAAGACAGTTCTAAAAAAGGAGTTAAAATGAATTGGAAATGAAAATGCCAAGTATGTGGGACATAAATGGAATTTTTTAGAACAATTTTAATCCCTTCTTGCTTTATATGGTGCGTCCCCTTCTTTCTTCCATTAAGCTAACCTTATTTTTGCCTAAGACAAGGGGAGAGCCCAGCAAGAAAGGGTACACCATAGAAGGAGAAAGAGAAGGAGAAAAATAAGGCAAAAGGTATGAAAATTCATAGAATTTCTTGGTCTTTCCTTTAGCAAACTTGTTCTTCCACTTCTCCTCTTTCTTTCCATGGATTTATTGAAGTGTTTGGTTCTATTTTGAGCTATGTCCAGAGGGGAGGAGTTCAAAATTCAAGGGAGATGCCAAAGCAAAGGAGAAGACTCTTGGAAAAGGCTTGAATCAAGGTAGATATCTTAGCTTTCCATGCTTTCTTCTTCTTGCTTCTTGAGAGATGATTTTTGGCCTTATAATGAACCACCCAGAGGAAGTAAAATATAACCTAAACTAAGAGTGAAACTTATGAATTAGAGTGTACGAAAGGAGAAGGTGCAAAGAAATTCAAGGAAGAATCATTAATTTGCAAGATAGGAAATCTAGGGATTTAAGAATGTGTTGTAAAATCTGGTTTAATGCAAGAATTTCCTAGCCTATATGAGTGATTGTTTGATCTTCTAAGACCCCTAGGAAGCCTTTCAAGTACCTCTTCCTTCAAGGAAAAATTTGAAACTCTATGAACTTTATTTATGGTGCTTGGCTTGCCCTAAAGAAGTTATCCCATCTAAGGAGTGTTTTAAAATTTTCTAAGCCTAGAATTGCATCATATATGATAGGAGAGTATAAGAGGAAGCCTTGGAAAAAATTTAGAAAGCCTAGAAAGTGTGATGGAGGTATAGGTTCTATATTGTAGCATAATGAAGCAACACATAACTAGGCTCCTTAAAATAAATATGTGATGGCTCCAAGGAGTCTAAATGGAGTCATGAGTCATAGGTTAAGGGAGAGAATGGAGCCAAGATCATGAATTCCCAAGGTTGCTTCATTAGATGCCTTATAGAACCATAATTGAACATTATGAGTGCTAAGGTTATTCTAGAGTGTGTGTGGCTTTAGTAAATGTTCCAAGAGTGTAATTGGATCTCATTTCTTATGTTTAGGCCAAAGGAATCAAGCTCCACCTCCTTGTAGGTGTTTGGCTTAGGGATAGGAAGAAATTACAAAGAGAAAAGTGTGTTCTTATATACAAGGTAGCTCTCCTTCCTTTCTCTCATGCATGCTTGGGTGTTTTCTTGTCTTTGAATATGTATGTATATGTTTAAGCCATGAAAAATGTTTTTAGCAAATATGTATATGCCATGGTACTATCATGTTTGATATATGTACTTGAATGATGTTTTATGGACATGTTTTGGCTTGTATGATCTTGGTAAAGCCAAAAGTCCCTTAGTTAGGATGAGGATGAGCTAAAAGTCCTTAAGAGTAGGTGAGTCAAAGCTAAAAACCTTTAGAAAGAGTGAGGCTTAGTCAAAAGTCCATTGATAGTGGGTGAGGTAAGTCTAAAAGTCCCAAAGAGAATGGGTGAGACTAAACCATTGTCTTGGCAAGCCTATGTATGATATATATGGCTTCTTGAATGCAAGAAATGTTCCATGTATGTTTATGAATTTCAAAATAGCCATACATGCATTTTTAGACTTGAATTTGCATCCATTATATGTGCTTGGAAGGAAGAATAGCTATTAGGATTCTTAGAATCTCACTCTTCCCTCCTTATTGCCTAACATGCCTAGGTGGATCAAGTGAATAAAGAAATGGGAGCCACTACACTTGAAAGCAAAGAGATTGACAATGGAGTTGATATCTGTTCACTTTGTAAACATAGCATTGTCAAATGATGTATTTCCATGATGTATATAAGGTATAAGCCCTTGAACATGTGTAATTATATGGATATGTGATGTATATATGGGAATTGGAAGCAAATGAATGATATGGTATGTTCTTGACATTGTATGGCAAGAATGCACATGTATGCTCTTATGTATATCATCTAGTAGAAGAGTGAGTTTGTGAGATTTGGGTTTTTATACCCGTTAGACAAGTTTAGTAGGTCATTTTTATGCTTTCCCACGTACCCAAGTTAGCCTAGGAAGTGTAAGAGGGAAATTGGTACCATTTTGACCCATTAAGGGACCAAAAATTGCCATTTTGTAACCCTGTAGAACAATTTGACTAAATGGATGAATTTTCTCATGAAATTTGGAATACAAGTAAATCTCATCTAGAGCATTTTAGAAAACTAAAGACTAGATTATTTGAAGCTCTAAAGAATCAGTTATGAATTTTCAAAGTTGCCAATTTTCTGCTAAACTAGTATGATTATTGTTCATATGGTTAGTTTCTATTCCTGTGTTATTTAAGGGCCAAATTCTATCCAATCCTCATAAAATTTTACAAGCATAAATTATACATAATACAATTTCTATGGCTATCAAGATCACCTCATTTGGAGGTCTGAGTAGAGAGATATGAATTTTTGAAATTTAGAGTTAGTACCAGTAATGCAGTAGTACCTTTGGTACTATTCCATTAATTTCCAGTCGCTAGACATGTCTTTTTTGGTTTGGCCTTATTTTTAACCTAAAAATAACATCTGTAGTTTTCTAGAATGATATATTGTACTTGATTTCAATTTTTCTAGAATTAGTTATGAATTTCTAAAGTTGGCATATGAAATCTGGCAGTAGAACCCAAGGCTAAACATGTGATTTTTGTGTATATATGCTATCAACTCAGGATTCTTGTGGCATTTTGACATTGTTTTGAGTGTTATGAATGTATTTTAATTGGAGATTGATATAGGTGACCTCATATGGGCCACAGAATGTGAGTCAAAAGTTTTAAACCTTATGTAACACAAGAAATGACATTATTTTAAATGGATTTTCCTTATTCTCCAATGATATTAAGCACATGTATGTCCATAGATGATCTAGAAAGGCTAATGTAATATGGTGTTATAGGTGTTCCCTGTAACACCCCGAAATTTATTTAAGGTGTTAATAATGTATTTAGACTAATTAAGAATAATTATCATGAAATAATTGGGCAAGCTTTATGGATAAAAATTTACAGAGAAATAAAGCTATTAATATAGGTTTAAATTTTTAATTAGGCTAAGGCTTAATTTGGGCCCAAAATTTACTTTAGTAAGCTATGGATAAGGATTTATGGAGGTTGATAACCTCCTAATTTAGGATTCAAAAAGGCTATATTTGACACTAAATTAGGGAGGTAAAATACTTTTCTCTTGATTAATATGATTAAAAGTGTATTCAATCAAACAAAGCAAAGAAAGTACTATAATTGTAATATTTCTATCAGTTTAAGCCTCATTTTACGTTTGATTTCAATTTCAGGGAAAAGTAGCAAAAGGTAGAAAGAGTTGAATATAGATGAAGGAAGCTGAAAATAGCCAAGGCAGATTTAACAAGTCATCTCACTACAGCGAGACCACAGTTCGCTATAGCGAGATGGCATTTTCGCCATAGCGAAGGGGAGGCTTCGCAATAGTGAAGTCGTGTTGCATAGAAATTCCAGAGATCAACTCGCTATGGCATGAAGGTAGCGAGCGCAGCAGGAACCTGAGCACTTATGAGACCTCGCTATAGTGAGAGATGTTCCTCGCCATAGCGAGAGCGGACCTGAAATGCACAGTTTTACTTTTCCAGCTTAAAAAGAAGGAGAAGTTAGGGTGAAAAGCATTCAGTGGCAGAGGAAGTTCTGAGCATCCAGGAGGCGATTTTGGGAGTTCTTTGAAGGATCTTTAAGCTTGGAGGGTGAAAGAAGAGAAGAATCAAAGGGGGAGCTCCACTTTCTGCATCTCATTCTTCCCTTTGTTTGCTTTCTTTGTTCTTTTCATTTTCTCCATGTATTTTGATTGGGAATTCTCTGTAGATTTAGCTATGTATGGCTAAATTCTTTTTTTTACCTAGAGCACTAGGAACTTGATGTGAACTGAATCATTAATTATCTTATTAATTGTGGTGATTGGAATCTTGTGTATCCTTCTCTTGCTTAATGCTTTCTTAAGGATTGGCCACCTCTTTGATTTGATTTGGGAAATTGGAATTTACCTTGAAAAAGGGACTCTAATTGGACCTAAAAGTTGGATAAATTAAGTTTAGAATCATCTAACTTGTAATTGAGATAGACATATACCTGATTACCTTAATTGGTTTGTAGAGGGATATAGTATCTAATGCATTCTAACCTAAATCTAAGGACACTTAGATTCTAGGAAAGAGTAGGGCTATAATTACATCGAAGGATGGTTATAGCTTCCGAACTCTTAACCCGCGAGGTGATAATTACTTGCAATTGAACAAGAAATTAAGTTTTAGTGAGCATCAAGGGAATAGTGACTCTAGGTAATTTCAAACCTTGGATTTTATCTTAACTGCCTGTGCCAACCAAGTTTTCTTTAAATTGTTTTGTTTTAAAAATTAGTTCAAGTTCATGATTCACTTAATTGACAACTTAACGTGGATGAAAACAGGTTATACATTGCCTAATTGCAATTAAAACTTTCCTCGTGGGAACGATACTCATACTTATCACTGAACTATTTGATCCGACCCGTGCACTTGCGAACACGCATAAAAATTTTCGCGATCAAGTTTTCTGGCACCGTTGCCGGGGAACTGGTTTAATTGTTCAGTTAGAAGTGTATAATCTTTAGTAGTCCTCGATTAAGCATTAGTTAGTTAATTAGTTAAAATTTCTTTTCATTCTGTTATTTGCTTTGATTCCTTTTTGTTTAAAGTAATACAGTTGGTTGAATTTTCCTCTACAGGTACCACAGTACATGCCGAAGCAAACTTCTACAACAAAGAAGCGCACAACGAAGAAAATTAGTGATCTTGTGGTAAACTTGAATTTTGAAGAAAGTCCTTCTAAAACTCCAAATTTAGTGAGTGAAGAAATGGCTCAGGAAGGGAATCAAAATCAGTCCATAAAAGACTTTGTGGGTCATACTATGAAGGGCACTCTATCTAGTATAGTAGTGCCAGACTTTCAAGCTGCTAACTTTGAGTTAAAGCCAGTAATGATCTCCATGTTGCAGCTTAATGGACAATTCACTGGTGAGAGGTCTGATGAAGATCCCAACTGTCATATTCTGTCATTCTTGGGAGTGTGCGATTCATTCAAGCAAAACGGGGTACCAAGAGATGTGCTAAGACTTTGACTATTCCCCCTCTCTCTACAAGGAAAGGCTAAGGAGTGGTTATTGACTCTTCCTGAAGGTTCAATTGATACATGGGATAAGCTAGAGGCAAGGTTCAGAGCTCGCTTCATTCCAAATAATAAAATAGCAGATGCACGTCGTGAGCTCATCAACTTCAAGCAAGCTTCAGACGAGCACTTATATGCTGCATGGCAGAGGTACAAGCATTTGCTTCGTCAATGCCCAAGCCATGGGATGGATGACTGTGCTATCATTCAGAACTTCTGCACGCGTCTAACTCCACAAACCGATACAATGTTAGATGCTATTCTAAATGGACGTTGGGATGAAATGCCTGTAGATGATGTTATTCAGGCATTGGACACATTGTCTGAGAGTTATGTACAAAGAGGAGGTGATAGAAGGGTGAGTGTCAATGTTGCCAATACTCAAGAAGACCCCTCTATTCCACTTGCTACTATTCTTTCCGCTCTGAATAAGAGATTTGATATGTTAGAATCTCAAGTGCAGCGAAATCAGCAATTGAATGTCTGTTCTGCTCAGGTAGCTCCAATTGCTTGTGAAAACTGTGGGGATCTGCATTCAGTAGACTCTTGTCCTTTGGCACTTTCAGAACCAGTTAATTACATGGGGAACTTTCCAAAGAATCAGAATCCATACTCCAATAATTACAATCCTGGGTGGCGAAATCATCCAAACTTCTCTTGGAAGCATGGACCAGCATTGAATCAACCAGCATCTTCCTCAAGCATTAAGCCTACTCAACCACCAGGTTTCACTCAACCTGTAAGGCAAAATGCACCTATTCAAAAACCTAAGACGAACTTGGAAGATGCCTTGGCGAAGTTCATTAGCATTCAAAGTAAGCAAAATGAAGAGCAAGCTCAAGTGAATGCTAGAGTCGATACCTCCTTGAGAAATCTAGAATTGCAGATGGGTCAATTAGCCTCAGCAATGAATTCATTAAGACAAGGGGGATTGCCTAGTGACACGGTGCCTAATCCCAGAAGAGAAGGTAAGGAAGAATGTAAGGCCATAACTCTTCAAAGTGGAAAAATGTTGCCAGATGATCAAACACCAAAGGTGGTTAGCCACACACATGCATCAAGGGCTGTTGTAGAGGAAGATAAGGGTGAAATTGTTACAGAAGAGACAAGTAATGATAAAAGAATAGGAGAAGAATGTGTGGATGCATCAGTTGAAAAGAAGAGAAAAGTGAGTAGTGAAGCAGTTAAAAAACAGGCAGATGTTGATAAGAGTGAGAAACAAGGAGAGAAACTGCATACATCACCAAGGACAATACCTCCACTACCATTTCCTCAAAGACTTCAAAAGAAGGTGGAAGATAAGCAGTATCAAAAATGCCTAGAAATATTTAAGCAACTTCATATCAATATCCCATTCTCAGAAGCATTGGAATACATGCCTAAGTATGTCAAGTTTTTGAAAGAGATGCTGAGCAAGAAGCGGAGATTTGGTGAATTTGAAACTGTAGCACTTACTGAAGAGTGCAGCAAAATAATCAACCCAAGGATTCCAATGAAGTGCAATGATCCAGGTAGCTTCTCTGTGCCTTGTAAAATAGGCAATCACTTTCAAGGTAAGGCTTTATGTGATCTTGGAGCAAGTGTCAACCTTATGCCATTATCTGTCTTTGAGAAGTTGCAACTCAGTGAGGCAAGACCTACCACAGTAACATTGCAATTAGCGGATCGGAGCTTAGCATATCCACGGGGTATAATTGAAGATGTCTTAGTAAAGGTTGGTGAGTTCATATACCCAGCTGATTTCATTGTTGTAGACTGTGAAGAAGATAAAGATAATCCGTTGATTATTGGTCGTCCATTCTTAGCCATAGCTAGAACTCTTATTGATGTAGAGAAGGGGCAAATAGTGATGAGATTGGGGGATGAGCAGGTGGTGTTTAACATGGACAAAGCACTAAAATATCCTAGAGATGCTGAAAATTACTTCAGAGTTTCAGTGACTGATGAGTTAGCTCAAGAACAATTTAATTCAATGATAATCCAAGACCCTATTGAAGCATTATTAATGGGAGTAAAGCATGAGAATGCTGAAACTAGTCATGAGGTAGCCTAAGTGCTGAATTTTTCAACCACTCGAGCTAAACAGCATTGGCAAGTGGAATCTTTAGATTTAGCTTCCCGTTCAGCACCATCTCTTAAGCCTTCAATTGAACAACCTCTGATTTTGGAGTTAAAACCACTCCCTACACATCTGAAGTATGCATATTTAGGGGATTCAGAGACATTACCTGTCATCATCTCTACAGCATTGAACTCTCATCAAGAACAGAGACTAATTAAAGTACTAAAGAATCATAAAAAGGCTCTGGGATGGACACTTGCAGATATCAAAGGGATAAGTCCTTCCATTGTGATGCATAAAATTCTATTGGAGGAACACCATAAGCCATCTATAGAGAATCAGAGGAGGCTGAACCCGATGATGAAGGAAGTTGTCAAGAAGGAAATCATCAAGTGGCTAGATGCAGGAATCATCTATCCAATTTCAGATAGTGCGTGGGTTAGTCCAGTACAGTGCGTCCCTAAGAAAGGAGGGATGACAGTTGTGATAAATGAAAAGAAAGAATTGATTTCTACAAGAACTGTCACTGGTTGGAGAGTGTGAATGGACTATCGAAAATTAAATGCAGCCACTAGAAAAGATCATTTTCCTCTCCCCTTCATTGACCAAATGCTTGATAGGCTAGTGGGGAAGGAATATTTTTGTTTTCTGGATGGTTATAGTGGATACAATCAAATTTCTATAGCACCTGAAGACTAAGATAAAACAACCTTCACCTGTCCTTATGGCACGTTTACTTTCAGGAGAATGCCCTTCGGACTGTGTAACGCACCAGCAACCTTTCAAAGATGCATGACATCAATTTTTTCTGATTTCATCGAAGATATCATGGAGATTTTCATCGAAGATATCATGGAGATTTTCATGGATGACTTTTCTGTCTTTGGTGATTCTTTCGAAGTTTGTCTGAAGAATCTCTCTAAGGTACTTGAAAGGTGTGAGGAAACTGACTTAGTTTTGAACTGGGAAAAATGCCACTTCATGGTGAAGGAAGAAATAGTATTAGGACATAAGGAGTCTAAGGAGGGCTTAGAGGTAGATCGAGCTAGGACATCATTGATTGAGAAGTTGCCACCCCCTACTAGTGTCAAGGGAGTCCGAAGTTTTCTTGGGCATGTGGGATTCTATAGAAGATTCATCAAGGATTTCTCAAAAATTTCAAAGCCCTTGACCAAGCTGTTAGAAAAGGATGCCAAGTTCCTTTTTGATGATGACTGTTTAAAAAGTTTTGAAGAATTGAAACAGAAGATAATAACTGCACCTATAATAGTTGCTCCGGACTGGTCATTGCCTTTTGAGGTCATGTGCGATGCAAGTGACTACGCAGTAGGAGCTGCTCTGGGATAGAGGCGAGAACGAGTTTTTCATCCTATCTATTATGCCAACAGGACATTAGTAGATGCTCAAGTAAATTACACTACCACTGAGAAAGAAATGTTAGCTATTGTTTTTGCTTTTGAGAAGTTTAGAGTTTATCTGTTGGGAGTTAAAGTGGTAGTACACACTGATCATGCTGCTATTAAATATTTGTTGAAAAAGAAAGAGTCCAAACCTAGATTGATTAGGTGGGTTTTATTACTTCAAGAATTTGACTTGCATATAGTGGATAGGAAAGAAAGTGAAAACCTAGTAGCTGATCATCTTTCTAGGTTAGATTCTGAGCATGTTAGTGATAATAAGCTTGTAAATGATGTTTTCCTTGATGAATGCATAATGGCTGCTAATTTGCTACATGTACCTTGGTATGCTGATATAACAAATTATATTGTCTGTGAAGTTTTACCTCCTGATTTAAACTATTATCAAAAGAAGAAATTCTTGAATGAGGTTAAGTTTTACATTTGGGATGAGCCTTATCTGTTCAAAAGATGTGTGGATGGAGTTCTTAGGAAATGTGTTCCTGAGATTGAACAACATGACATTTTGCTTGCATGCCATGCATCACCATTTGGGGGACATTTTAGTGGTCAGAAAACTGCCTTTAAAATATTGCAATCTGGTTTTTATTGGCCTACATTATTTAAAGATTCTCATTTGTTTGCTTCTCACTATGATGCTTGTCAAAGATCCAGTAATATTTCTAAAAGGCATGAACTTCCTCAAACTGGTGTCTTTAAAGTTGAATTATTTGATTTGTGGGGGATTGATTTTATGGGTCCCTTTGTTTCTTCTAGAGGCCAACAATACATCTTAGTGGCAGTTGAATATGTTAGTAAATGGGTTGAGGCGGTAGCTTGCCAACATAATGATGCTCAAACAGTGGTGCGATTTATAAAGAAGAATATTTTTTCTCGTTTTGGCACCCCTAGAGCTATCATTAGTGATGGTGGAACTCATTTTAATAATCGTTTGTTTAAGGCTTTGTTGGAAAAATATGGAGTTCACCACAAAATGGCTTTAGCTTACCACCCTCAGACCAATGGCCTCTGTGAAGTATCCAATAGGGAAATCAAGAGAATTCTGGAGAAAATAGTGAGTGTTAATAGGAAGGATTGGTCTAATAAGCTAGATGAAGCTTTATGGGCATATAGGACAGCTTACAAAACACCAATTGGTATGTCTCCATATCAATTAGTTTTTGGTAAAGCTTGTCATTTACCTTTAGAACTTGAGTACAAAGCCTTTTGGGCCATAAAGAAGTTGAATTTAGATTATAAAGATGCGAGTGAAAAGAGGCTGTTAAACCTTAATGAACTTCATGAATTCAGGTTACAAGCTTATGAGAGTTCTAGACTATATAAGGAAAAGACAAAGATCTGGCATGATAGAAAGATTTTAAAAAGGGATTTGATACCTAGTGCCTTAGTGCTATTATATAACTCTCGTTTGAGATTGTTTCCAAGAAAGCTTAAATCCAGGTGGTCTGGTCCTTTTAAGGTGGTATCTACCACTACCTTTGGTGCCATTGAAATTCAAGATGAGAAAAGTGAAGAAACTTTTAAGGTCAATGGCCAACGCTTGAAGCATTACCTTGGTGGACCAGTGGACAGGATGAAGGCAAATATGCAACTCCAAGATTGCTCATAAAAGCGTCATGATAGTCTGGCTGAAGACTTTAAACTTAGCGCTCCTTGGGAGGCAACCCAAGTTTTCTTCGTGTTTTTATATTTGAATTTAAAGTCCATTTCATTTTGGGTTTGATGCTTTTTTTTTTTTTTTTTATGTGTTTGTAGGTTGAAATGTGGAAAATAAGGAGCAAAGGACTGGCAGGAAAGCGCAACATTGGACATGTTTACAGGGAGTCTATAACCATGCTTTGAACTATACTTTATTATTGTATCTGGTTGCATTTGAGGGAGCATTTTAGTGAGCATTTAGGTGGAGAAATTATTAAAAAAAAAAAATTCGCTATAGCGAGACTCCATCTCGCAATGGCGAATCTACTTATCCCACTCCTGGTATACACCTGAGTCCCTCGCTATGGCCGAGATATGGTGAGTCAGTTGAATTTTAAGTTTTCGCTACAGCGAGAACATCACCTCGCCATAGCGAAGATCTCTATGCTGCATTCTGGTACAAAATCCAAAGAGAAGCTCGCTGTAGCCCGGCTATTGCGAGTAATCATTGCATATAATTTGTCAAGTCTCCTCGCTACTGCGAGAAAGCTTATTCGCTACAGCGAGCGCAGCAGACTCACTTTTCAGTACAAAATCCAGAGAGTCTCTCGCTATAGCCTAGCTACAGCGAGAGCCTTCGGCCACCAATAATTATCAAGTTTTCTCACAGTGGCGAGATGTAATTTCGCTGTAGCGAATGTAGCAGCTTTGCTTTTGGTAATAACTCCAGAGACGCTCTTGCTATAACCTGGCTATAGCGAAGCTTCTTATATAAATATCTTTATTCCGTCTTTTCTTTTTCTCTACTGCGACGGAGCGCCTAAACCTTGTCTCTCTTTGATTTTGCTGCATTTCACGCCTGTTAAGCTTGCATTCCCCAAATTCATCGCATCTCTTGCATTAAGTAAGTCAATTAATCCCTTTCATCCCTGATTTGCTGGTTGATTTCGCTGATTATAGTCATATTAGGGTTCGAATAGTTTTGCTTAAATCTGCGTATCTAGGGGTTCATTTGGTTAGTTTTTCTAGATTGGTTTTGTTAGTCGACTGTTTCTGTGCAGAAAGATGGCTTCAATTTAACTTTTCAACCGTTTAAATCTGGCTGTGCAGAATTCAGTTCGAATTCGCTATAGCGAGCTCGAACTCGCTACAGCGAGTTCGATGTTTTTCCAGAAACCTGGCTATTATGGACCATTTTACTTGATTTGTTTCTTTATTCCTTGCCCCCTAGTCCCTTGGATGCCTTTAATTGTGTCTTTCCTTAGCATAAACATGCTGCATTCATTTGATTTCCTGATTTAATTATATCCTTTGAAGGCTGCCACTGATTTTTATTTTTCCTTCTTGTTTAAATTCAGGGTTATGGCTCCTAAGAAACAAACCAAAACTGCTGAAGCCTCATCCTCAAAACAAAAGAAGAAGTCATATGACAAGGACCGGTTTGCGCCATCTAGAGCAGAATTTCGCTTTGAGCGACTATTCTCGGAAAGGGGGGTTGTCGAGGATCGTTATTATGCACCTCATGTGTTGGACCTCATTTTCTCGGATTTTGAATGGCATGGATTGTAAGGATTTACTAAGAAGCCGGTGCATCGGATCCCTTTAATGATCAAAGAGTTGTATGCAAATTTTGAAGATATTGAGGAAGAGGAGGATGAATACTACTGCCGTTCAGCTTGGGTGCGCATTAACGATAAAGTTTTCCAAGATTTTCATGAGCTGCTAGATGTTCAAGAATGTGCATTCCAAACGTACATAGAGAACCCTCAGTCCATTCCTTGGGAAGAAGTGGAGACGATTATTGCTGAAGAGGGAAGAGCTCGGCTGGTTAATAAGGTTTACCTGGAGAATCAACTCAACAAGCCCGCCCGCTATTGTTTACAATTCATCACAAGCAATATCCTGACAGTTTCTCATGGATCAGACATGACCCAAGAACGAGCTACTCTGACATGGTCTTTTATGACTAGGCAGTGGGTAAATATTCCTCACCTCATGTACTTGAACTTCAAGCAAGTGGCGAGGTTCGACCGGGTTAGCCTGGCATACCCTCATATGCTCACCGAATTACTCACTATGGGGGGTTACCGCGTCTTTAAAAATGACGCACAGTTCAAGCCCAAGGGGCCATTCAAATATGATAGCATGAAAGATGCACCAGGGCAGCCCCGTAGGCAGAGAGCACAGGCACAGGCACAGCCTGAGGCACCTCCACCTCCTCCCTCACATTAGCACCGGGGTACTCCAGAGCCATCGGGACATGATGCTCCTTATCAGACAGATTTTGAGAGTTAGGTACGAGAGTCCATTGATAGGCTGGAAGGTCATGTCCTATCAATGAAGGATCAGCTACAGACGCTTATGGACTACTTCATGCCTGCTCCTCCATCGCCACCTCCTGAGGCTCCTCAGTCACCGGTCATCATTATTCCTCAGAAGCCTACACCGCAGGATAGACCTGGGCCGTCTGACTCTTAGGACCTTTCTATCCCACTGCCAATTTTTTTTTTTTTTTGCTTTTCCTCATTTTATATTTTGGATAACTGTCTATGGATAACTGTATCTAATTAGGCTCTACACTCCTAAATTGGCTATGCTATTAACTGTCTTCTTAATGCTAACGTCAACTTACTATCTCCTATGTATATTTTGTCCATTTTTGTCTCTCAGATGAAGGAGTTGTTCACATGCATCCTCTTGCTCTGTTATCTCTTCTTATCAGGGGAAGTCTCGTATCTCCCTACCTCTTTTTATCCCTTTCCTTCACCCCCATCTGCTTCTATTTTACTATCTTCTTCTGAATTTCACAGTTTATACATTGCGAACAATGTAACTTTTAAGTGTGGGGGAGTTAGGGTAAACATAGATAAATATAGGATAAGTGGATATAAATCGACAATAACATCCTCTTATTAATAATATTCAAGTGCCCATATTCCTTATATGTTAAATCAGATTCATCCCTTCTCACTCTAGATGAATATTAATTAAGGAATGTAGAGGTTAAGCGAATTTGAAATGGATAAAGTAGTAATGTAGTTGTAGTATACACCCACAATAGGAGCACTTTCCAACAAGATGATTTTTGAAGTAATTCAAGCTTTTCTTATAATAAACTTCTAGTTGTTTTAGATCTCCCCAATTTACCTATTCTTGATCGATACCTGACTGTTAGTTGAGAGGGATATCTACCCAAAAAAAAAATCAAAATCAAAATCAAAGGATTCTCTACTCCAATGGTTGAAATCACTTAGTAACCGGGGGTTTGCACCAAAAAGTGTGAACTTTCGCGTCAAACAGTGATAAAACTAAGAGTATGCTAGTAGCCCTCTGAGGATTTCTTTAATCTGAGTAACCGGGTGGCTTCATAACCAATGTTGTCATTCGCGTCAAAAGGATTAAGTAATTTGACGAGGAGAGAAAAAAAAAGTGCTAAAAATAATTCTGCATTGAATAATAGAGACCCCTCTCAATAAGCTTTGATGATTAAAGTCAGTACAGATGATTGGGTTAGGTTTTGAAATTGCTGGGAAGACTTATTTAGGATTTCTTGATTATTTCTTAACATCTCTTGTTGAACACACACACTTTAGAAATAAGGGTATTACTATGAGTACATTATTTTCAATTTCAATTTGAGTTTTGTTGAGCTTCTGCTTCTGAAATTGGATTCATTATAAGTGTGAAGGGATTTGAAATTCTGATTGCTTGGGCCTGAGTCTTTCGTAGATTTGCTTGAGGACAAGCAAAGATTTAAGTGTGGGGGAGTTTGATAACCTTCTAATTTAGGATTCAAAAAGGCTATATTTGACACTAAATTAGGGAGGTAAAATACTTTTCTCTTGATTAATATGATTAAAAGTGTATTCAATCAAACAAAGCAAAGAAAGTACTATAATTGTAATATTTCTATCAGTTTGAGCCTCATTTTACGTTTGATTTCAATTTCAGGGAAAAGTAGCAAAAGGTAGAAAGAGTTGAATATAGATGAAGGAAGCTGAAAATAGCCAAGGCAGATTTAACAAGTCATCTCACTACAGCGAGACCGCAGTTCGCTATAACGAGATAGCATTTTCGCCATAGCGAAGGGGAGGCTTCGCAATAGCGAAGTCGTGTTGCATAGAAATTCCAGAGATCAACTCGCTATGGCGTGAAGGTAGCGAGCGCAACGGGAACCTGAGCACTTATGAGACCTCGCTATAGCGAGAGATGTTCCTCGCCATAGCGAGAACGGACCTGAAATGCACAGTTTTACTTTTCCAGCTTAAAAAGAAGGAGGAGAAGTTAGGGTGAAAAGCATTCGGTGGCAGAGGAAGTTCTGAGCGTCCAGGAGGCGATTTTGGGAGTTCTTTGAAGGATCTTTAAGCTTGGAGGGTGAAGGAAGAGAAGAATCAAAGGGGGAGCTCCACTTTCTGCATCTCATTCTTCCCTTTGTTTGCTTTCTCTATTCTTTTCATTTTCTCCATGTATTTTGATTGGGAATTCTCTGTAGATTTAGCTATGTGTGGCTAAATTCTTTTTTTTACCTAGAGCACTAGGAACTTGATGTGAACTGAATCATTAATTATCTTGTTAATTGTGGTGATTGGAATCTTGTGTATCCTTCTCTTGTTTAATGCTTTCTTAGGGATTGGCCACCTCTTTGATTTGATTTGGGAAATTGGAATTTACCTTGAAAAAGGGACTCTAATTGGACCTAAGAGTTAGATAAATTAAGTTTAGAATCATTTAACTTGTAATTGGGATAGACATATACCTGATTACCTTAATTGGTTTGTAGAGGGATATAGTATCTAATGCATTCTAACCTAAATCTAAGGACACTTAGATTCTAGGAAAGAGTAGGGCTGTAATTACATCGAAGGATGGTTATAGCTTCCGAACTCTTAACCCACGAGGTGATAATTACTTGCAATTGAACAAGAAATTAAGTTTTAGTGAGCATCAAGGGAATAGTGACTCTAGGTAATTTCAAACCTTGGATTTTATCTTAACTGCCTGTGCCAACCAAGTTTTCTTTAAATTGTTTTGTTTTAAAAATTAGTTCAAGTTCATGATTCACTTAATTGACAGCTTAACGTGGATGAAAACAGGTTATACATTGCCTAATTGCAATTAAAACTTTCCTCGTGGGAACGATACTCATACTTATCACTGAACTATTTGATCCGACCCGTGCACTTGCGGACACGCATAAAAATTTTCGCGATCAGAGGCCCAATGATTTTAGATGCAAGCCTAACTTTTTATCATGAGACTTGGGCCAAGAGAGATCACCTAGCAATAGCCCAATTTGATTTAGTAGAATAGGGACCCAAGACCCAATTTATGTGAGCTGGCCCAATACACATTATGCATACCCAAATTAGATTGGCTCTTGAAATTTGGCCTAGCCTAACTATAACCCTAAAGCCCAACTCATGAGATTCAGCCCAACTTATAAGATAAGGCCCAACAAGTATAAAAATCTGAACCCACACGGAATTGGGCCATGTGGTCAGCACATTCCACTTGTAGCTCCAAATTTTCTGCAGCCCATTTATTAAACCATGGCCTAATCATTAAAAAGGAGTCCAATTGGACATTGGGCTGAGGGGTCAACCCATTTCTCATTAAAAACCCTAAAGGGTCAGCAACCTCCTTCCCCATTCAGTAGAAAACACAAGAGGCAAGGGAGAAAATTCAGAGGTTTAAGGGAGGCTAGGGTTCTACCAACATGGAAGCTCCATTTCTCACTTCTAGAGGATGATTTAGCCAAGGTGAGTTATATATAACTTGACCCTCTCATCCTCCTCTCCATTTTGGTCTGATTAATTTCTGGTTTTGAGCATTTTCATCTTCTTGTCAAATTTGGAACTTGGTGTTGGGTGATTCCTTACAAGATTTTCGGAGTTGGAGGTTAGAGGGATGATTGGGTAAGCATTTCCCTTCCATTTTGTGTGTTACTTTGCTAGAAAATGCCCCTAAGGATGGATTATCATAATGGGTTTTGTTATTGTATGAATTTACAAGGAGATAATAGTGGAAAACTGAATTTTCTGGGCTTGATGATTGAAATGCGAATTTTGGAATTTCCCTTGGTGGATTTTCGGAGGTTGAGGCAATGAGTATTGTTAAGTGAGTATCTTTTTCCCATTTTGATGCATTTTCTGTTAGTTTAAGACCCCTATAGTTGACCTATGACATGGGCTTTGATTTCATGTGGAATTACCCAGAAATTTGAGTGAACTATGGCAATTTCTGGTGTGGGAAAGTTAGAATCCAAAATTTAATCCCTTGGTAACTATGTGAGTAACCTCTAGTCTGTCATTAGTAGTTCAACTCTTTGGATATTTGATTGTAATTAGAAATGGTGATAATTATGCTTATTATAGGCTTGATGTGCATTTGGATTATTATGGTAGCTAGGGGAAGAGTAATTGGCTTCATTGAGGTAACTAGGCTTATTTTCCTAATTCCATGTATATGTTCCTGTTAATCTGGTATTTGTTACACATGCTTGATTTTGAAATGCTAAATGACTAGTTGATTACTTGATTGTATTGTGATTGGACCTTGTGAGTCCATGGTGGAGCTGTGGTGCAGCTGCCACCCGTGCATGTGCTTCTATCGAACACCGAGTTATGATCAAACCCCAGATGCACTGAGCCCTGGTTGTGCTCATGATGGAGTAGGTGTCGTGGACGGACCTCTCCCGGTGTTTTTGGCCATTAACATGTTATGTATTACTGCTGGTATAGGACAGTAGTTATTGGTAGTTCAACTAGTTCATTTGCAAATTGAATTGACAATTCTGGTATTGATGACATGAAAGTGTATTGGATTGATTAACTTGTACATGTATATGGAAACTACCCTTTTTGTTGCTGAGATTGTATGTCTCACCCCGTTGTGGGCTAACATTTTCAGGGACCGGACCTCATAGTGGCAAGGAGAAAATTAACGAGAGCTTGTTAAATGGTTTGGTAGCACATAGGTTTGAGAGCCTTGTCAAATTGTAATGTAACTAGTTTACAAGTTTTGTACCATTGCTGCATTGAATCATGAATTGCCAAGTGTAGGAGTTGTATTTTATTAACATGGAATGTAATCCTATGATATGTTCTTCATAGACTTGACTATTAATGCAAGAAATACCCAATAAAAGTTTGATTGAATGACCATCGTGGGAGACTTATAATTTGCTATCATAAAATCCCATGGATGAGTAGGGAAATCTACATCTAAATGCTAAATGGGTAATGGTAGATTAGCTGGGTAATTAAGGTACATAATTGTCACTAGAGTTGCATAAATTAAGGTAGAATGACCTTAGAGTGATATTAGAGGGAGGTTGGAGAGTATGAGATGAAATTGTAGGAGATATGCCTACAGGAGGGAGTCACGCCGCAGCTAGGAAGGCCCCGCCGCAGCCTGAAGAGTGACAGTGGCGAGGGATACTGCGGCTTGAGGAATCTCACCACAGCACAGAGCGAAAAAATCTCCCAGGAGGGTGACAGAATGAAACCTTGCCGTGGCGTGATAGGCTTTGTCGCAGCGCGAGTCAAGGAAATTGGTTAAAGAGAGTACAGTAGCACAACTCATCACGGCGCCATGTAGGTTGGACGCGGTGCAAATCCAACTTGCCACGGCTACCCAAGCAAGTTACCCAATGAGTCTCGATAGCAACTCAGCTGCGACGCAAAAGGTCTGGGCAGTGGCGCAAGGTTAAAAACTTAGTTTTCGAGCTCCAAGACCTAACTTAGCCACGGCGGAAAGGTTCCAGGTTGCGGCGGAGGTCCCCAAACTCCCATCTTTGACCTAGAAACCCTAATTTCATTAAGGTTAATGTTAGGGAATAACATGAGAACATTGGTGGGAGGTTTTTGTGTGTTGAAATTGATAAATGGATGAATCACAAACCTTTAATGATGGTACAAACCCTTTTATGCATGTTCCCGTTTATGATTGTTAGTTGATGACCCTAATAATATCAAGGTTTAAATTTCCCTATATTTTCTTAATGTAATTAATTGCAACGACTCCAAACCTTGATCATTATTTATTAATCGTGTATTTAACTATAATTACCGAGATTAGAAGTTAGGGTTGTCATATTCCCCTAACCAATTCATAATTCCTTATGTAATTGATTAGAGGTTTAATTAAGAATAGGTTCTAATATGGTTATGTGAGGCTAGTAGTATATTCTTATCCTATAAACAAATCAATCCACTTAACATTGCAAATTTCTTGAACCCATGTAACACCATATCTATGCAGCTTTTAACTCATGGCATAATAGGCATAAGATACTTATTTGCATGAAAATAGCACTTTTTGGCAATGGTCATTTGCGTAATTGAAAGTCTATTTAATTTATTCTTGGCTTTAGGAACCATGTGGGCTTACCAATTCCATTATCCATACCTAACATACCCATTCATATTAGAAACATAACAATTTAGTGCATAAAGCTCAGATTTTGGACCATACTTCACGATATTAGAATTTTGTTCTCGGGTTGTTAAGCCAGTTTTCTGATATGAACTTTAGAAATTCATAATTAATTTTAGAAAAATCAAAATCATATATACTATAGCTTTCTAGAACGCTCTAGATGTTAACTAACGATTAAAAATAATTCCAAACCATGACAAAAGCATTTGGCTCATGAAAATCAATAGAACAGTAACATGGGTTGTGCTTTTAGACTAATGTAGATCCTGATATTCAAAAATTTATAACTCTCTCTATACAGGTCCAAATTGAGTACTCTCAGTAGCTATCGAAAGCTTATGGTGTTTAGTTTTTGCTTATAAAATTTCATAAGCATTAGACTTTATTTGTCCCATGAGTGATATAGGAATGTAAACTGACCATATAAATAGTACTCTTGATAGTTTCTACATAATTTGACCAACTTTAAAAAATTATAATAAATTCTTTAGAGTTCCAAATTAGGTACTCTTTAGCTTTGTGAAAAGCTCTTAATGATGCCTATTTGCTTGCCAAATTTCATGCAAAAACTCATCCACTTGGTTAGACTTTCAATTCAAGAAAATGGTCAATTTGAAGTCTATAAAGGGGTCAAGATGCACCAAGTGGCTTTCTAATCATTCCATAACCCTATGAGGAGCATCCTAAATGGTCTAAATCATCATGCATCTCAAAACCACTATCCTAGTTGCTATTATATACATATACATCATAGGTCTATGGTGTTAAAAACTCATGTATTCATTTATTTGGCTTCAACAAAGGTACATACACTATAGTTTCATACATCTAAACATGTTCACGTATTTACATTACAAGTACATCATATATTTATAAACTTTGACATCAAAATACATAAAATTCCTATCCTAGTGTCAAAGTTCCACTCTTCAAGGTGCATGGCCTCCATTTTTTGCTCCACTTGGCTCACCTAGACATAGTTAGATATATGTTGGAGAAGAGTGAGGTTTAAAGAATCCCCATAGCTTTTTACCCTTTCAGACATATATATATATATATATATAATGCATTTACATGTCAAAGAATGCATGCATGCTATAAACATTTCCCCTGAACATACATAAATCAATTTGCTTATCATATGAACTCATACATATTAAATATAAGCTCTAAGGGATGTTGGTTTAGCTTCACCTAATTTTCTTAGGATGTTTAAATTTGTCTCACCTATTTTTGAGACTTTTAGCTTTGTCTCATTCATTCTTAAGGACTTTTGTCTCATTCTTACCCATTCTAAGGGGCTTTTGGCATAACCACATCCATTCAAGCTACTTTGCATTCAAAATCACATTTCAAGAAACATAATGGTGCCACATTACATAATCAATAGATAGAAACATATCTCATAGTTCAAACATATATACAAGCATCCAATGACAAGCAAACATCTAGGAAATACATGCAAAAAAGGTTAGAGAGCTTCCTTGAAACAAGAACACAACTTTTTCCCTTGATTACTCCTTCCCCTTTTCGGCAACACACATGCAACTAGATGGGATTTGATTCACTTAGCCTAGACACATCAAATGAGGCACAATTTAATCATTGGAATAAGTTCTAGCCTTATACAAACTCTATGCAAATGAACAGTAACCTTGATAATGTTGCATAATTTGACCCACTTTGAAAAATTATAATAAATTTTCTAGAGTTCCAATTTAGGTGCTCTTTACCTCTATGAAAATATCTAGATGAGACTTGTTTGTTGGCAAAATTTCATATAAAAAATCATCCATTTGGTCAGACTTTGGTTCAGCTCAAGAAATGGTAGAAATTGAAGTCCATAAAAGGTTTAACATTCACCAAATGACTTTTTCATCTTTTCACAACCACTTGAGCATGTCTAAAAGTATAATTATAGCATATAGAAGCATGCCAAATAGTTTAAATCATCATAGGGTTCATTCTCACCCTTACACTTAAATTTATACACATGCACATCATGACATATGGGTGGTAAAGTCTCACATATTCATTCATTTGACTTCAAAATGGATACATACATCATATTTATGTACGTCTAAATATGCTCAAAGGTTTATGTTACATATACATCATCTAGTTACAAACTTTGATATGAAAATACCTAATATTTTTCTTCATTATCAAAGTCTTGCTCTTCAAGATGTTTGACCTCTATTTCTTAGTCCACTTGGCTTATCTAGACATAGTTAAACATATGTGGGGGAAGAGTGAGATTCCAAAAATCTCAATAGCTCATTACCATTTCAAACATACATAATGGATGCATTTATATGTCAAAGAATGCATGCATGGCATTTAAGGTACTAATGAATATACATAAATCATTTTCCTTATCATATGAATTCATACATGTCAAACATAGGCTTTAAAGGGCATTGGTCTAAACTTACCTAATTTCTTTGGAACTTTTGGATTTGTCTTACCTATTTTCAAGGGACTTTTGATTTAGCTTCACTCTTCTTGAGACTTTTGGTTTTGTCTTACCAATTTGTAGAGACTTTTAGCTCATCTTCACCTATAGTAAGGGACTTTTGACATAACCATATCCATTCAAGCCACATTGCATTTATAAACACATTTTTAAAAAATATAATGGTACTATACATGTAATCAATGGCTAGAAACATATCTCATACTTCAAACATACACACAAGCACTTAATGATAAACAAACATCTAAGAAATGCTTGTGAAAAAGGTTAAAAAGCCATCTTGAAGCAAGATTACAAACTTTTCTCTTTAATACTTCTTCCCCTTTTTGGCCAATGGGACTTGATTCTCTTAGTTTAGACATATCAAATGAGACATGATTCAATCATTATAACAAGCTCTAGCTTTATAGAAACTCTATGCATGCCTATTTTCTCATATGACTCAATTATGTTTCCATATAAGACACAATGAAGCAACCCATAGGATTCATGTTCTTGGCTCCCATTTTTCATTCAATCCAAGTCTCTTGACTCCTTTTAGACTCCTTAGAGTAATCACAATTTCAATTCAAGGAGCCTAAATACAAGTTTCTTCTTTATGCCTTAAAATGGAGCCTAAACCTCTATCTCACAAACCATGATTCCTAAATTCATTCCAATGCTTCCTTAAATGTTTACTAATCATATCTAGTCCCTTTCTAGCCTTATAACTAATTAAAACACTCCTTAGGTGCTTGGAGTGGTCTTATTGAGACATGCACATGGTTATAGACCCATGGAGTTTTACAAATTTCCTTTAGGGAATTGGCACATGTGAGACTTCCTAGGTGCCTTGGGAACTCATACATACTCTTAGACAACCTAAATTACCATTGGAAAGTCTCATATTTGCTAAGGTGCAACAAAATTCCTAGCTTCCATAACTTACATTCTAATGCTCTTCTTTTGAATTTAATGGCATAATCTTGTCTCTCATACTCTAAAACCTTTGTTCCTTACTTGGTTTTGGTCAGAACTCAATCCCTCCTAGGCGGTCTATAGTTGGCCGAAACTCTCCCTAAGAAGAATAAGCAAAAGGAAGCAAGAAAGGCTATGGTTCTTACCTTGGTTTCAATCCTTTTTAAGAGCTTTTTCCCTTGCTTCTATCTTCTCCTTTAAATTCTAACTTTCTCCTACTAAACTAGCCCCAAAATAGTCCCAAAATCAATCATTAAACCCATAGGAAAAGAAAGGAGAAGGAGGAGAACAAGACTAGTGAAAGAAGGAGCATGAAAAACCATAGTTTTTTTACCTTTTTGCTAAGCTTTTCTTCTTCTTCTTCTTCCCCTCATCTTGTGCGTCTCTCTTAGTTGAGTTCTCCTCTAATTTGGGACAAAACATAAGTTGGTTAAGAATGAGGAGGAAGGAGGGCGTGAGATATAAGAAGCATATCTACTAAAATGCCTTTTTTGAAAATTCCCAATTTGTCCTCTTTCTTGGCTTCTTCCATTTGGGTTTATTTTAACTCCCTTTTGAGAACCATCTTTTCCATAGTAAAATTTAGGTCATCTAACTTATAAAATACCTTTGGTTCACCTAAATTGGATTTGAAACCATTTTGAACCATTTGGTCAAAGTTTTAGTCAACTCTTTATCAGAATCACTCATCGGAGGGATTTAAATTATTCTAAGAGTTCCTATGGTTTTTAAGGTCTCTGAGAACCTTAAGAAAATCAATTTTTCCATTAAAAAATTTCTAATGTGAGTTTTCAAAAATTTACCCAAAACTACGAAAATGCCACTATATATTTTTGTAATTTTTTATAACTCTTTTGGCTCGAGTTTCTAGGCATCTCAAGCTTCATATCCTCATTTTTAGAGGTCTTGTTTATCCCTCTAATTTTATTTGGCCACTATTCATATGATTTATGAGACTTCCTCTGAAAATCCCTAGTTTCTGGCTTTTTACGGAAAACTGGGTGTTACAATATCTGTATCCTTACTTTAACTGTCTAACTTAGCACTTTAGGGCTCAATTATCCACTATCCCATCTCAGTGCATATAGGCTATGCAACTTCACATATTCATACTCAAATATAACATGACTTCTAAAATTATATAGTTCTCTAAATCACATGTAAAGATGAGATGGCATAAAACTTAACTAGCATTTTTGATTATGGGCCCTCTATGAATGAAACAACATATAGCATTGATATACACATACTTTACAATTAATTTGTAATTCTATTAACTATATGTAAGCTAAGCTATACTTGATGCAGTCCTTCACCTTAGCATGTCTCCTTGTTGTCTTTAGCATTAAACTTCTTCATACCTAGCATGGGTTAGTGGGAATAGAAGGATAAGACTATAGGGAGAATCTCAATAGTTACACTTAACTATCATATCATACTTACTTGGACTCATATTTTCTCTATCATGACCATGACACTCTAGCTTAGCTTAGACTCTTTCTATTAAGCCTTAGGTGAACTATTGTATTCAATCCCATGCCCTTTAGTTATTAGCTATAAGCCATTGTGAACACCGTATTTTGTCTGGATACTTAATAAAAAAACAATATAAAAAAAATCAAAACCAAAAACCAAAAGAAAATCAAATGAAAAAATAAATATTTAAAAAAAAATAATAAAAAGAGAAAAAAAGAAAAAGAGTAAAACTAATTGAAAAAATAAAATAAAATAAAAATTACCCATCACAGCCCAACTCGTTCAAGCCCATCAGTACTACTCCTTTCTCAAGCCCATTAATCTCAATGAAAAAAAATACAAGCAAATAAAAAATACTTTCAACCTAAATTAAAAGAAAAATGACTCAAATCCAAAAAAAAAAGACCTTGTAACCCAATCATTTTTAGGTCTGGCCCATTAACTCAAAAATAGACCAAAAAAAACAAAAAATAACAAAAAAAAATAATTAAAAAAAAAGAAGGAGGTGCGTTTTGACCCCAGCCTCTCCATGTCACACTCCACTCTCTGCAACCAGCAAAAAAGGCGGACCACACAGCAAAAAAAATACAAACGCAGACACAGAGGGGGGTAGAGAAAAAGGCAGAAAAGAAGAGCAAAAATGATTCTGGAAAAGAGGAAAGGGACAGCGGGGATTCAGAAAAGTCGAAAAGGTCAGAAAAAGAGAGAGGGAGGCATCAGCGGGGTTTTTGACTGGAGATTTGGGGGTTTTCGATTTTGAGTAAGTTCAGAGAAATAGAGAGGGGAGGAAGTTCAGAACGAGAGAACCAAATCGGGGAGGAGACAAAGGGGGGATTTCGAAAAGGGGAGTCTGAAAAGGAGAGAACCACCGGAAGAGAAAAACAGGGGAGAACTTTTCGAGATTCGGGAGGATTTTCAGATGAAAGAGAGAGAACTGAGAGGGAGCATTGTGGAAGGATCCTGGAGGGAGGTTCTTCTGGATGAAAATGATCTTTTCTTTTTAAAAGATGGAGGGAGCAAAAGACAGAGGCTAAAAGAAAAAAGGAGTGAGAGGCCGAAAAAAAATCGAGAGGGGGAGGATTTGTGGGTCCAGAGAATGGGATGAATCGAAGGATAAAGGGGAATAGAAAACAAAAAAAAAAAGGATTCGAAAAATAGAGGGGTTTTCGGGTTTAAGAAGCGCAGAACAGAAAGCCGAGAATAGAGCACGAAAGGAGAGAGGGACTGGATTCAAAAAGATCGAGGAGTAGAGGAGGGGTTTCGAGAACAGAAGGGGATCGAGGGAAGGCAGAGACGCACTGAGAGCACGAGAGGGATTCGAAAGGAGAGACGAATCAAAAGGTTGCAAGAGAACAGACAGAGAGGGGAGATCAAAAGAGGAGGAAGAGCGTCTGAGACTGAACCAAAAGGAGAGAGACCAGAAAAGCTGAGGATCAGAGAGGAGGCCGAGGAGGTCTCTGGGTTCAAAGGAGCGAAGACAAAAAAACGAGAGCTAAGGCAGCAACCCGAAAATTCATCCTTCAACCACTATCCCTACAGGTAAGCCATTGGGATTGTCTGCTTTGTTTGTGATCATCAATGATGTAAAATTGAAATGGAAAGGCTGGAGGTCGAAATATCATGTTCATTGTATGTTTGGAGGTGTGCTCAGCAGGTGTTCGACAGAATGCCTAAGAGAAATTTGAGTTAAGTCTTTGCATTTGGTTATGTAAACTGTGCTGGAATCTGAACTCTGGATATGATAGTTCTTATGTTACTATAATGTTGTTTGCCTACCTCGTATGCTTAGTCCCTTGTTTCGTGTTTATTCTTTTGTTCGATTTGATATTGCTTAAGGTTCAGACATTGGCTAATGCTTTCAGATTGGGGTTTTGATGTTTCACTGTGACATTTCATTCGTGCATTTGATTCCCTATCATTCATAAAGGTATTGTCATTGTTCTTTGTTTCGCTTGTTACCAGATCAAGGTTTAGATTTTAGTTAATGATTGTTGGGATCAGTTGCTCTTCTCAGTATTGGATTTAAGAGTGGTTGAAGTTTCATAAATGCCTCTCGTTGTGATTTCCCACTGCTGCATGAGAATGGTTTGTTGTGTAGCAGGGTCTCTTGGTGTTGGTTATATACTTTGAGTAAGGAAGCAAAGTTGTGAGATTATCTGTGCATTCACCTCTTCTTGCTGCTGTTACTGTGATTGTCTGTTTCTTTAATATTTGGCTATCAAGACCAATATTTGTCTGTTTCTTTATTTGATTTTTGCATTCTGAAACTGTTCCTCCCATTGTCTTTTTTGTTTTTTGCATGAGATAAAATCGTTTTGCATCAAGCATGACTGAGAAGCGTGAAGCAACTGATAAATATAATGGCAAGCAAGGGAATGGAAATGGCAAGCGTAAAAAGGTTGAAAGACGAAAGCACAGTCATGAAGACAAATTGGTTGTGTTTCGTTTACACATGTTTTACTTTATTTTATTTTATTTTCATACTTGAAAAGTATTTGAATATGATGTTTAATGGGCTACACAAGCACCCACAAAATTGTAAATATTACATGCTCTATATAGTTTATCTCGATTTTATTTTATTTTCTTTTAGTTTCTTAGAGTTGCCATGTAGGATTCTATATCCTCTTAGGCTTATAGGGGTCATCCGGAGTTGTGTGTGATAATAAATCTCTTCAGACACCAGTTTGGGTCATCAAATGTTTGGGCCTAAGTTTTGGGCTTCAATAATTAACACATAAAAAAAAATGAGAGTTTTGAAACAAAATAAATCATTTTTTTTAGGAAGGTAAAATGTGATTCTTTCAAAAAGAGAGAGAGTTGAAGTATTAATTAAAGATATATGATTTTGAAAAAAATTAAATAAATTTTATCTTTTCAAAATAAAAAAATAAACCCAAAACAAAACAAGATTAAGACAATTAATTTCTTTCTTTTTTTTTTCTATTGAACAGAAATTTGAAATTTAAAAAAGATATGCTTCATGAAAAAGAGAGCGAATAAGAATCGAAAAAAACAAAAGATAAATAAGAATATCGTTCCCAAGAAAATAAATAAAGTAGAAAAACAAAAGATAAAAACTCAAAAATAAGTAACTTAATAATTAAAAAAAACTTTTAAAAGAACAAAAGATTAAAAATTAACTAAAAAATAAGAAGTAGGATTAACTTGGTTTTTTTTGCAAATTAAATCACTTCCAAAGTTATTTGTGAAAACCCAAAAATATTCTTACATGTTTTCACTCATCACTTAAAAAAAAAACAAAAACAAAAACAAAAGCAAAACAAAACAAGTAAAAAATAAAAAATAAAAACTAGGGAAAGAAGAAGGAATAAAACAATAACAAAAAAAACATAATTAAAAAAAACAAGAAAAAGTAAAAAAAATAGTAAAATAAAAATGAAAAAAGCAAGAGAAGGAAAAAGAAAAATAAAAAAATGCGAGAAAAATTAAATTAAATTTTCCTTTAACAAATGGAAGTATATCAACTAGTTTCAAATTTGTCTAATTTGGTAAAGAAAATGTAATTTATTTATTCTTCATCTTTTCAAAGAAAAAAACAAACAACACCTAAATAAACAAACTAAATGAAGAAAAACTAAATAAAAAAATTAGAAAAAAATAATAACAAAAAAAATAAAAAAAACAAACAAAAACAAAAGAGAAAAAAATAATGAGCAAAACATAAAACAAAAAAAGAAAAGGGAAAAATAAACAAAACATAAAACCAAAAAAAAAAACAACAACAACAACCAATATGATCTCTGACCGAACTACGTGGACTTTGATCCCTCTCAGAGGGTACGTAGGTTCTAGGCTTTCATCCTAGGTCAAGTCCGACCTTGTAAATAAAATTTTCTGTTCAATTTTCATTTCTTTCATTTCTTTTCTTTCATTTCTTCTTTTCAAATTTTGTTTCTTTAGTTTATTTCTTCTTTTTCCTTTTTCAACTTCATTCCCTTTATCTTTATTTCTTATTTTGTATGTGATTTGTTAGGAGAGTTAAAATAGACTAAAGGCCATATTGATTTTGCACAACTAACTTAGGGTAACCGTTCTTAGCAACGGGTGTTGTGGGGTGCCTAACACCTTCCCCACTCACAACTGACTCCCGAACCTATCTTCTGATTCGTAGACCATTTTTCTTATTTTTCAAATAAAAGGCTTTTCCAAAGTTTTGCCTTTTCAAAAATTAAAATTTTGGTGGCGACTCTACTACCTATTTTGATTTTGATTTCAGTCTTCATTTTCTTTGGAGATTGAATCAAAAAATTTTTTCAAAAAATTTCTTTGTTTAAAAGCGCCACACGGTCGCATTTTCGAGTGTGACAGCCATAAATATAACTATAATATATAACTTGAAACCTAGTTTAACACAACATAAACCATGTTATTAAAGCAACTATCATAACATATTCAATATAGCAATTTTCATGTCAAATAACATCAAGTACCATAAAACAATTGTTACAAAACTTATAGTAGCCATTTTATAGCCTTTTTCTATATATTACATGGACCTATGGGGCTTAAAACTTGAATTTCTTTTCATTTTTATTCATAACTCCCATACACACATTTGTTTTGACCCATACAATCCTAGAATAAGCCCCAATTACATAAGAGAGTTATATAGCTCATTTTGAACTTTTTTGACATATTTAAGTCCAAACTTCAAAAATTCATAATTTTGGCTATACAATTCTGATTTTTGCAAGTTAGGTGTCAACATAAAGCTTTTGATCTGAACTTGCTACTATAAAAATTTTAAGTTAAAATGAATCCATTTGGCCCTTGAAAGGACATGAAAATTGAGACCAAACTAGAGTGAATAGTAATTGATGCAAGATAACGTTTTAGGGCCAATTTTAGAAAATCATAAAATATTCTATATAGTTTAAAAATATATCATTATTTTGTTAGAAAGCTCTATAAATCCTCTAAGTATCCACCAATTTTTAGCTGCAAACTAGGCTGTCAATGGTAAGGTTGCAATTTATGGCTCATTTGGACTAAATTCTAGTTCTAAAGTGGTCCATGTGAACCCTAATACGTAATCTCTTTCTTTGAACAAATTTTAATCCATTCATACTTCATTTTCATAAGAATCAATACATGAAATATAGCTAACTGCTAAAAATCACTATCCCACTTGCATCAAGTCCTATGGCACCATACACTTCTCACATACCAAAACATGTCTGAAGTACATGATTCTATATCAAATTCATGATCTCAATCTTTTAGATAAAGATATATCACATATTGTAACACCATATTTAACTAGCTTTCCTCATCCCCTTACCTCATTTCATTCTCTTATTGTAGCAAAGTTTCAAGAAAAATTCAATTAAAATATTGTAATATTTGCATTGCGTAGCACTTAAAAATTTCATCTCGCGTCTCATTGACCATATGAACATGCCCAACTCATTCTCCAATTAAAATGCATACATAAAACTCAAAACCATCTTAAAATGTCACAAGAATCTCTAGTTTGTCTTGTACATAAACAAAAACTCCATTTCAATCTCGGGTTTTACTACTAGATTTCTAGTGTCAACTTTGAAAAATCATAACTAAATCTAGAAAAATCAAAATCAAGTACACTATACCATTACAGAAAGCTATAGATGTTAACTTTATGTATAAATAAGTCTAAACCAAAACAGAAATGTTTAGCTATTGGAAATCGATAGAACAATACCATTACTGGTACTGACTCCAAATTTCAAAAATTCATATCTCACTGCTCAGACATCCAAATGTAGTGATCTTGGTGGTCATAGAAAGCTTATTGTGTCTAATTTATGCCTATAAAATTTTATAAGCATTGGACACCATTTGGCCCTCAAATGACATCAGAGAAGAAACTAAACATATGAACAGTAACCATATCAGTTCAATAGCTTTTTGGCAACTTTGAAAATTCATAATTAATTTTATAGAACCCTAAATAATCTGATCTTTGGCATCCCAAAAATATTTGAATAAGATCTATATGCATGTCAAATTTCATGGGAAAATTCATCCATTTGATCAGTTTGTGACATAGGAATGCAAAATGTCACATTTTGTTGTCCTAAAGGGTCACAATTGGTGTCATTTAGCTTCTAGCTTTTCTAGGGTCACTTGAGCACGTGAGAAAGCATCAAAGTAGCCTATTATACATATCTTAAAGATCCAAAAACCAAATCTCACAAATTCACTCTCCCACTTGATGATGTACCCAAAGAACATACTAGCTCTACTTTGCCATTCAATGTCAAAAACATGCCATTCCATTCATTTGCTTCCAATTCTCATACATACACCATATATCTATGTATTTATACATTTTCAAAAGGTTATACATCATATACATCATTGAGTTACATCTTGCAACAACAAAATAGCTACAAAAAAGCAAAATAACATATTCCTTAGTCATTCTCTCATCTTCCAACTTGGTGGTTCTTATTTCCTTATTCACTTGGTCCACCTAGATATGTTAGGCAATGAGGAGGAAAGAGTGAGATTCTAGGAATCCCAATAGCCCTTCTCCCTTTCAAACACACATAATGGATGCAATTTCAAGTATAAAAATGCATGCATGGCTATCTTGAAAATCATGAACATGCATGGAACATTTCTTTCATTCAAGAAGTCACATAAATCATACCTAGGCTTGCCAAGACAATGGTTTAGCCTCACCCATTCTCTTTGGGACTTTTGGACTTGCCTCACCCATTTTCAAGCAACTTTTGGCTAGGCCTCACTCTTTTTAGAGACTTTTGGCTTTGTCTCACTTATCCCTAGGGACTTTTAGCTCATCTTCACCCTAACTAAGGGACTTTTGGATTCACCACACTCAAGCAAGCCAAACACATTTGTCAAAACATCTTTCAAGCAAATAAACAAAGCAACATGGCACCATGACATGTACATACATACTAGAAACATTTTTTATAGCTTAAGCATACACACACACATTCAAAGACAAGAAAACAACTACACATACATGAGAGAAAGGAGAGAGAGCTATTTGGATGCAAGAGTACACTTTCTTCCTTGAAAATTCTTCCTATCCCTCAGCCAAACACTCACAAGGAGGTGAGGCTTGATTTCTTTGGCCTAAACACATTAAATGGGATCTAGTTATGCTCTTGGAACAAATTCTAATGTCACTCATATACTAGAAGAGCTAGATAGCTCATACGGTTCAATTATGGTTCTATAAAGCACCTAATGAAGTAACACTAACAATCCATGACCTTAGCTCCATTCTCTCCCTTTATCTATGACTCTTGGCTCCATTTAGACTCCTTGGAGCCTTCACACAATCCTTTTAAGGAGCCTAACTATAGCTTGTTTCTTTAAGCTACATTATGGAACCTATACCTCCATCTTATATCCTAGGCATTCTAAAATTTTTTCAAGGCTTCCTCCCATACTCTCCTATCATATATGGTACAAAACCAAGCTTGAAAGAAATTAAAACACTCTCTAGGTCTATGAACTCTCCTTGGCCAAACCTATGCTTTTCCTTTGCACCCATGGAGTTTTCAATTTTTCCTTAAAGAGGGAGACACTTGGAGGCACCCTAGGGGTCTTAGAAACTTAAACAAATACTTACATAAGCTAAGAATTTCTTGGATCAATACAGATTTTTAGTTATGTTCATAAATCCCTAGCTTTTCTATCTTGTAAATTCATGGATGTTTGTTTGTTCTCTTTGCACTTTCTTGTTTCTTACACTCTAATTTATATGATTCACTCTTGGTTTTTCCCAAAAACAACTCCCTCATGTTTGCTCTTATGAAGGCCGAAACTCACCCATACATGAACAAGAAGGAAGAGGCATAAAGGCTAATGGTTTTACCTTGAATTCAAGCTTTCCTTAAATGCTCTTCCTTTCCCTTTGGCTTTCTCCCTTTAACTCAAACTCCTCCCCTTTGGTTTAGGCTTAGAACAGAACCAAAAGCTTCAATAAATCCATGGAAAGGAAGAGGAGAAGAAGTTTACTAAAGAGGAGAGCAAGAAATTCCAATGATTTCCATACCTTTTGCCTAGTTTTTCTTCTCCCTTTTCCCTTTCTCTTGTACGCCTCTCTCCCCTGGTCTCACTTTTTAGTCTGAGTAGAATTAAAGTTTATTAAGATAGAAGAGAAGAAGGGATGCACGTTTATAAAGAGCATTAATAAAATTGTTATAAAGAAATTCCATTTATGTCTTGTAAACTTGGCATTTTCATTTTAGGTCCATTTTAGCTCTTTTTTGAGAATTTTCTTGTTCATCATAAAATTTAGGTCCTCAATCTTATAAAATGCCTTTGGAATCACACAATTTGGAGCTAAAACCTTTATGAATGAAAAGGTTAAAGTTTGGGTCAATTGTCATTAGAAAACGTACACTAAAAAGGTTTTAACTATCCCAGAGCTTCCCATAGTTTTTAGGGCCTCTGAGAACCCTAGAAGGCTCAAATTTTCTATTTAAAAAGCCCTCCTATGAGTATTCTAAAAATGATCGTATTTACAAAAATGTCATTATGCTTTCAACAATTTTTTTGAGCTACCCTGGCTTGGGTTTTTAAGCATCTTAGACCTTGAATCCTTATTTTCTATTATTTAAAATTGTATTCTAATTTTATTTAGTCTTAAATTTCTCATTTTAGGAGACTTGCTTTTCAAACTGACTCATTTCGGTGGTTTTACGAAAAACTAGATGTTACACATATCATCATAATATACTTTATACTTGGTCATTAACTTGTCTTATAACATACATCAACCATACTTATACACTATAAATGTTCCATTTACATTAAAAGCTTCCATTTAGTTTTCTTAAGGTTCTAGTTCCTCTCAATTTGTTTCTTTTTTCTTGTAGTTCCTGTCAGGGTTAGTGGGAGATAAAAAAGGTTAGATTCTTGGAAGAATCTCAGTAACAAACCTTATTCCACATCAATGCATACAATGAATGCAAATGAGGAAATGCAAGTATGGAAGCAATATGCATCAAGTAACTCTAACGTGAAAATTAGCATAAAACTTTAATTCTCATCTAGCTATGGCATGAAAACATACTAGCTAGGCTTAACTTTGAGTTAAGGAAAAGCTAATGCTCTCAATTCCCTACCATCTTTTACTAGGAGTGAAGCTTAATTTATATATGCATATAAAATCATGCTAAAAACCAATTAAAAACAATGTTTATGCAATCATCAAACAACCAAACATACAAGCATTTCAACTTATTCATACACTCAAATGCATGCAAGATAGGAAGAGATAGATACCTTTGTAGACTATGAACCTTGATGCACCAATAACCCATATAATCCTTCTCTTTTCTTTGGTATTTTACCTTGTTCTTCTTAAGAATACACACACCAAGTGTACTTGCACTTACTCGACCTAAAATACATCAATTTAGACCATTAGAACTCATTCCAATTCATTTCTTAGTACATAAGCTTATTAGAACTCATAAGGAAAATTTAAGCTATTTCAGACCCCCCTTAAGTGGTGACTTCCATAATTTAACTTTTAGGGCCATCATATACAAGTCAAAACATCACTAACACAAAGTTGCTTCATTAGGCCCTTTATGAACCCTAACATTTCACCTTTCAAAATTGATCTCTTAAATTAATTCCAATAATTCCATTAGTGTTTATATATCATATCTGGACTATCTAAAACCTTGGAATTCATAAAAGAACTTCCTAGGTGTGTCATTCTTTTCAAGGCTAAGACAAGCATACCATTGCCCTTTCATGGATTTTTGTCATTTTCTTGCATAATTTGGGGCATTTAGGATATCCTTGACTCTTTTCTATTTCAAGTATGGCCTTAGAAAATTCAATTGACCTTCTTAAGGTTTGAGTCTTTTCTAGTTCAAGTATGGCCTTAGAAAATTCAAATTACCTTCTTAGGTTTTTACATCTTTTATAGTTCATTTAGGATCCTAGGTGACCATAACTTGCTTCCTATAACTTTCTTTGCCATTTTATATATATTCTTACTCTCCTCATTTCTAAAGCCTTATTTCTATCAAGTTTTCATGAAAAAGAAAAAATCTTTCTCCTTACCGTCTTTCTCTTTAGGCTAAAATATGGAGGAAGAAGAAGACTAATGAAATGGTAGCATCTTAGCCTATATCATATCTTATTTGGAAACTTATTGAATAGGGATTCTTGTGTCATAATTAGTTGCTTCAAATCTCCTCTTCTTCTTAAGTTGTCAGCCACCAAACTCATCCTTTCAAGAAGGTAAAACCCTTAATAGAAAGAAAGTGAAGATAAGGACTTTTGTAACTAGCATAACATGAAATTTTGCCTTTTTCATTACCTTATTTGCCTTTCTTTTTCTCTTTCCTCTTCCTTTTAATGCCACTTTTGCTCTAGTTTGTGTCTATTTCAAGTCAATTAGGAGTAGTAGCAACTAACGTGACACTTAAAAGATGAAAAGGGAAGATATTTTGAACAATTCCAAAAATTCTATTTATGTCCATTCAACTTTGACCCTTCTGTTTAGGCTCATTTTATATCCTTTTTGAAAACAATCTTTTCCATACTAAATTTTAGGCTTTATACTTTATTAAAAATACTTGCTTTGGAATTTAAAACAATATGGAAAAAGTTTGGTCAAAATTATGGTCAACTAAAGCCTTAAACCTTACACCATCATGGATTTAACCATTTTGACCTTATTTGGTTAATTTACTAATCTTATTATATCATATTGTGATGAGGGATATGGCTATGTCATTTATATTTCAATATTATTATATTTTATATTCCTTATATTTAGTCTTATTAATAATTCATAATGGTTAATTTAATGACTTTGAGCTTATTTTATATTATTTGGGCTAAATTTAGATTAATGGACTTTAAATGTATTTTTATTATATTTATCCAACAAATGCCCAATTATTTTTAAATTGTATTTTGTAGGATAGAAGATTCCTAAAAAGAATAGGATAGGAGACTCCTAGAAGGATTTGGACATTATCTTATTAAGTCCTAAAAGGATTTAGATATTATCTTATTGTTACTTCTAGAATGGTATTGAATTTCTTGAGGAAGAAGGCAATGTCATCTATTTAAGGAAGAGAAGACATCACCATAGAACACATTCCATCTTCTTTATTTTTCATTCTTGTTTTCATCTTTCCTATATCTTTCTAATTTTCTTAGTGATCACTCTAGATTCTAAACTTGATAAGGAACTTAAGTCCATGTTTGTATATAACTCTGGTTTGGATTTTAATTTTAGCAGTATTTTGTTTTTGTTCTCTTTGTTTTTGTGTAATTATTATCATTTTGGTTAAATCATTTTTGTTGCATGAATTCTAATTCATTTTATCTATTTGAGAACATGTTTTGATTTAATTGATTGATTAATCAAATAAATTCATTATGAACCACGTTATGATTCTACATGTGTCTCTGGTCAAATGCAAAATATTTTGGCTTCGTATTGTTGACAAAAGTGCGGTTGCATTCTAATTAACAATACAAACCAATTAAAATCCCGAATAATAGTTTATGAATATTAATAAAAAATAACTAGAGCATTAAAAATCAAATCAGAGGTATTTTTAAGTGACAAGGATAAGGAAATATCAAGGGAAGAATTCTTGATTGGTTACATTTCACTTTGATTGAAATTCGTTTCGTTTTGTTTTTGTTAATTATTTACTATTCAGTTTAATCAGTACGATTTTACATTCGAACCTCTAATTATCATAATTCTAGTTTTGTCATTTCTAAACTAATTGATTTGATTAATAGTTTCCTAGGAGATGACCTAGTGAGTATTATACTGCAAACTAGCAAAATTTAGTAATATTGGCCAGTTCAACAACTACGAATGAACAATATTTTCTTTACCAAGATTTTGGCACCATTTGTAATACATTAATCTCTTAGCTATTATACCATGGTCTTATTGTCCATCTCAATGCATTTCATATAGATTGGAGCAGAAATGTAAAAAAACCATACACTTCTCATGAAAAAAGGCAATAAATTTAATAGTATTTATTTACGTTACATAAGACCTCATTTCTTGATTTATGCCCCATGGGCCATGTGAACTCATTAATATCATTTTCTATTCATAACACATCCATACAAGCCATAACTATCACTAAATATCTCAAGAACCTCTATGTTTTAAGCTACATCTCACAAAATCAATGGTTTGCTCTCAAGTTCAGATTCTAGTTTTCTGATACAAATTTTAAAAATTCATAACTAAAACTAGAAAAATAAAAATCAAGCAAACCATACCATTTTAGAAAGATGTGGATGTATACTATTGAATAAAAATAATTCTGAACCAATTCCATGGCCTATAAACCCATGGAAATGGATGGAACAGTAACTTAGGTCAGACTGCATTATTAGTACTATCATGCAATTTCAAAAAATCAATTTTTCCTCTACAAAGCTCTAATTGAGGTGATCTTAGTGGCTATGGAAAGATTATAATGTCTATATGCTTGTAAAATTTCATGAGCATTGCACTTCATTTGTCCCATATGTGACATAGAGAAGAAAACTAAATAAATAAATAGTAACCATTCCATTTCTGCATAATTTGGCCAATTTTGAAAAATCATAATAAATTCTTTAGAGTTCCAAATTGTGTGATCTTTAGCTCTATGAGAAGCTTTAGATAAGACCTACTTTCTAGCCAAATTTCATGGAAAAACTCACTCAGTTGGTCAAACTTTGGTTAAACATACAAAATGTTCAAATTTGAAGTCTTAAATGGGATTTTAAGACACTAAAAGCTCTTCTTGAATTTCCACAACCACTTGGGCAAGTCTAAAAGTCTAAATACCATATATAGAAGCATGCCAAATGATCCAACTTATCATAGAGCTCAATCTTACCTTGTCACTTGCATACATATACATGAACATCACACATCATAAAGGCTCTTTAGTGGTAAGAACATATATATTCATTCATCTAGCCTCCATATTGATACATACACCATTTATACATATATTAGAACATGTTCAAGGGTTTACATCATGTATACATATCATGGTTACATAGTTTGACATCAATATGCCATTAAAACGCCTATTTTTCATAACCATTTGTCAAAGTCTTGATCTTCAAAGTTGTTGGCCTCCACTTCTTTATTCACTTGGCTCACCGAGATATGGTTAGGCATATGTGGGGGAAGAGTGAGATTCAAAGAATCTCAATAGCTCTTAACCCTTTCAAATATACATAATGGATGCTAAAACATGTCAAAGAATGCATGCATGATATTCAAGCAACTAGTGAGTGTAATGTCCAGTTTTTGTTAAATGATGGAAATAGACGCGTTTTCAAAGCAAGTCCACCGAAATGAATTAGATAAGGTCTTAAAAAATTTGAGTGACAATCTAGACTCCTAAAAATGAGAATTCTAGGCTCAGATGGAAAGAAAAACAGAGCTAGAATGAAGAAATAATTTCTTATAAAAAACTTACAAAATGTAATAACATTTTTGTAATTTTGAGTAAATTTTGGAATTTACATAGGAGGGCTTTTTAAATGAAAGTTTTGAGTTCTCTAGGGTTCTAAAAGGTCCTGAAAACCATGGGAAGCCCCGAGACAGTTAAAACCCCTCCGGTGGACGTTTTCCAATATCGATGTACCTGAACTTTGACGTATTCATTCGGGAAGGTTTTAGCTCTGATTTTAGTGATTCCAAAAACATTTTACTAAATTAGGAACCTAAATAATGGAAAATACAGTTTTCAAAAAGGAGCTAAAATAAATGAGAAACGAAAATGCCAAAAATGAAGGGCAAAATAGAAATTTTTGAAAAAGCCATTCTCCTCCACCTATAAATAGATGGCGCCTCACTCTCCCACTCATGAGCTTCATATTTTTCTGCCCCAAACTAGAGAAGAAACCCTAGGAGAGTGGCACACCAAGGGAAGAAGAAGGAGAAGAGAAATCAAGGCTTGAAGGTAAGGAATTTTAGTAGTTTTTCATGCTTTCTTCCTTCCAAACCTCTTCGCCTCCATTCTCCTTTGTTTTCTTTTATTATAATGAAGTTTATAAATCTGTTTTAAGGGAGCAATTAAGGGAAAAATTCGGATTTGAAGAGAGGAGCCCAAAGAAGACAAGATTCAAGTGAGAAAATAAGGAAAAACAAGTTAATTTCTTTTTCCATAGTTCCTAACCCTTTCCCCTCTTCTTTACCTATTTTGCCCCACTCAAGAAGTCCTAGGAGGGATTGGTTTTTAGGCAAAACCAAGGGTGATTCTTAGGAAAAAGGTTTTAGAGATTAAGAATATGCAAAGAGAATTGACAAATAACCATGGAAATTCAAGATACAAAGTTTAGGGTTTCAAGTGTTTCTTACAAAATCTGATTTTATACAATGATTCTAGACTTAAATAAGTATTTGAATGAACTCCTAAGATCCCTAGAGGTCCCCCCATGTGTATCTTCCCTTGAGAAAGCAAACTCCATGGAAGCCAAAATCCTTCATAACCTTAGCCTAAAGGGGTTTGTGTACCTAGGAAGAGTTTTAAATTTTTCTAAGCCCATTTTTGAGTCATATATGATAAGTGAAGATGAGTGGAGGCTTCAGGAAAAATTTAGAAACCATAGAAAGTGAGTTGGCCTTATATGTTCCATAACATGACCTAAAGAAGCAACATGTAGTTAGGCTCTTTATTTTAAGTATGTGATAACTCCAAGAGGCTTAAAAGGAGTCAAAAATCATATTTGAAAGTAAAGAATGGAGCCTAGAATTTATTTGATAGGTGTTGCTTCATTAAGTGTATTTTTGGAACCATAAAGGGATTTATAGGTTAAGCAAGTTGTGTAGCCTTATAATTAATTCCATAAACCTAATTGGCTTCCATAAATTGTGTTTAGGCCAAGAGAAATCATTCCCACACCATTATATGTGTGAGGCCGAAGAAGGGAGAGGAAATCCAAGAGAAAAAGTGTGTGGTTGCATCCAAGGTAGCTCACTCCTCCTTCTCTCATGCATGATTGTTTGCTTTACTTGTCTTTGAATGTGTGTATGTGCATTTTAAGCTATGAAAAATGTTCTAGCATAAGTTCTTACTCCATAGTACCATGATGATGTATTATGTTTCTAAATGATAGTCATGATATTTGTTTTAGTTTGCTTGAATGTGGTTATGCCAAAAACCCTTAACTATGGTGAGAATGAGCCAAGAACCCTTAAGATTAGTTGAGACAAAGTAAAGAGTCTCCCCAAAGTGAGGTTGACTACCAAAAGCAAAGTTAGGTCCAAGAACTTCTTAAAGAATGGGTGAGGTAAGTCCAAAATTCACAAGTAAATAGGTGAGGTTAATCCACTTGCTTGGCAAGCCTTTGTATGCTATATATGACTTGCTCAAATGTTGAAAATGCTCCTTGAATATTTACACATGACAATATGCCTATGCATGCATTTGTAAGACTTATTTCGCATTTTTTATGTATGATTGAATGGGAGATGAGCTATTGGAATTCTTTGAATCTCATTCCCTCCTCTCCAATGTTCTAACATGCTAGGTGGACTAAGAGAGCAAGGGAATGGAAGCCAACCACATGAGAGATGAGAGCTTAACATCAAAATGCCTAGATTTTGTTACTTTAAGGCCTTATGAATGGCAATTGATGTACTCCATTATTGTATATGACCTATGACTACTTGAACATGTATAATCATGTTAATATGTGATATATAAATAAGAGATTATGTTATGTGACCATTAGAATGTATATTAAGCATGTAATGGCAAATTTTGCTTATTGGAAGTTTGATGCATTAGTGTATAGATGGAAGCAGAGTAGCCAAAATGAGATGCATAAAGTTTGGGACTATTTAGGCAGTTCATATAAGTCATAATCATGCTTTTAGACTTGCCAAGAGGTGCCAAACATCAAGGGAAATTATTTGGACACTTTGGTACTCTATACGGAGCAAAAATTGACCATATTAGAAACCTATAGCAGTTTTTGTCCAAATGAGCTCTTCTTGATCTAATATTTGGCATGAAATTAGAAATTGTTAATAGCTTTTTAGGAAACCAAAGAACATAATTTTTGGAGGTCTATGAAATATTTGATGAATTTTCAAAGTTGGCAAAAATTCTAGTTTTGGTCTGATGTACTGTTCACTTAGATCTGAAAATGATTTCTGTCACTCAGGGCCCAAATGATGTCCAATTGCCACAAAATTTTATATATAGAAACAAGAAATTCCCAGTGACTTGTGAAAACTAGAATCACCCCATTTGGATACCTAGAGAGGGAGATATGAATTTTTAAAGATTTTATTTAGTATCAGACGCTCAAACTGACCTTAAGTATTATTTGATTAGGTTTCGAAGTCTGGGCATGCTTGAACTAGTCTGAAGTTATTTTTTCTCTAGATAATATCTATAGATTTCCATATGGGTATCACTTGAATGTATTGGATTTTTTTTGAAATTAATTGGACATTTTTAAAATTTATAGCAAAAAGCTATGACAGTACCAGTAGATAGCCAGACCTTTGAATGTTTTTAAATGTCAAACGCCTTCTGTATTATGTTTTATGGTCTAAAACTATTTTTAGTATAAAGTAGACAGGTGTAACTTTCCATAATGACCAAGAATATATGATTTTAATTTTTCTAGAATTAGTTATGATTTTCTAAATTTTGTGACAGAAAAGAGGAAATTTTGGCCGAAAATGCATATATGAGTTTTCTATGTTCCCTTGCTTTCCATGAGTTGTAAGACACTTTTAGTGATAGAAATGAGTTGTATCTATGTAATTAAATATGAGAATGTGATACATGAGCTCACATGGCCTATGGGACACCGAATGAAAAATTTATACACGACGCAACGCTAAAAGAATTAATATTTTAATGCCATTTTCTTGCCTTTCATATGAATTGCTTGATATGAGGCATAGAGATAGCATGAAATGAGCTAAGAAATTATGGTGTTAGGTGAGCATACATAAATCATTTTCCTTGGCACATCAACTGATACATAACAAACATAAGCTCTCACGAGCATTGGCTTAGCCTTACCCATCTTTCTTGGAACTTTTGGATTTGTCTCACCCACTTTCAAAGGACTTTTGACTTAATCTCACTTTTCTTGAGACTTTTGGCTTTGTCTCACCCATTTCTAAGGACTTTTGGCATCACCAAACCCATGCAAGCCATAATGCAATCATAAAATACATTTCAAGAAACATAATGGTACCATAACATGTAGACATTGGCTAGAAATATTTCTCATAGCTCAAACATACACATAAGCACTCAATGACAAGAAAACAACCAAGCTATGCATATGAGAAAGGTTAGAAAGTTACCTTAAAGCAAGAACTCGACACTTTTCCTTAGCTATTCCTCCCCCTTTTCGGCCACACACTTGCAATTAGGTGGAGCTTGGTTCCTTTAGCCTAAACACATTAAATAGGATACAATTACATCATGAAAGCAAGCTCAAGCCTCACACACTCTATGGAAGCTCACATTGTTTTATGGTTACATAAAGGTTTCATATAAGACCTAATAAAGCAAGTGCCAGAATTCAAGATCTTGGCTCCATTTTCTCCTTCCATCTAGGTCTCTTGATTCTATTTAAGCCTCTTGGAGTCATCATAAATTCATTCCTAAGAGCCTAGATGCAAGTTGCTTCTTTAAGTCTCATTATGGAACCTATACCTCCATCTCAAAAACCAAGGTTTCTAAATTTTTTCCAAGGCTTTCGTTGATGTTCTTTCATCATATTTAGTCCCTTTCTACCCTTAGAAAATTTTAAAACTCTCCTTAGGTGTGAGATCCATGTTTGGTTGAGACAATGCACACCTTTTGGACCCATGGAGCTAGCCTTGTTTTCTTGAAGAAAATGGCACATGTGAGGCTTTCTAGGTCTCTCAAGAACCCATATACACTCTTAGACAATTAGAAATACCACTAGAAAGCTTCATACATACCAAGGTGCAATAAAAACCCTAGGTTTTGGAAACTTATTTTTTAATACTTCTTTTTGGAGTTTCTTTGCATATTGATGCAATGGCACCAAGAGACCTTGTTGAGCATAGAAGTGGACTTGATGAAGGATATGGTGCAAAGTTTCAAGCCCAAGGACATGATTTGCAAATTAAAGCCTAAGAGTTCAAGTCAAATGTACTTAAAGATCCATTGCAAGGCATAGGAGGCCCAATAACAAGAGTTAGGGCCAAAGCAATGAAAGAAGCCTTCAATTGTTTAATTCATAAGCTTTATAACTTAGAGCCCATTCATTTAAGTCAAAAGAAGGCCCAAGAAGATATAAAAGGTGTGATCATGTTAACCATTCTACAAGAGGAGTGCCAAGGCCCAATTAGAGTCCAATTACAAGAGATTAAGAATCATGTGACAACCATATGACTTTTAATGAAGCATGAGCATCCCATGTGACAAATTAAAGAAGCTGATTAGTTTTGACTAGGATTCCTTTTGAAATTTCGTTTTTTATTATTTTATTATTATTTTTTGAACTTGGTCAAAGAGCTTATCTTGGAGATCAAGTTAAAATTAGTATCCTAATCTAATTAGGTATCATTTAAAATATTTCTAATAAGGTTTTAGAGTTTTACTTTAATTAGGACTCTAGAAAATTTTGCCTATAAAAGGCTTCCTATTGTACTCTATTTTACATCATGAATGAAATTGAGTATTATTCAATTACTTGTGAGGCTTTTGCTTCTTTGTGTTCTCTGAGAGTTCACGTGACTTATCAAAGGATTGGTCTTCCTTTGTGGTGTCTTGAGGCTAGGGTTCTAAGAGACAAGTTCTCTTAGGGTCTTTCCTTTGACTAACATTCTTATATTCTAGCCGATCTCGGGCAAAGTGTCATCTTGTTGAAGGTTCCTAGGACAAGGTTCCTAGAGGGTCTCTCATCATTTGATATCAGAGCTTTGGTCGCTAGTACAAGGTATATCTTTGTGTTTTCCCTTTCATTGTTCTTCATACTTTCTCTCCTTCCATTAATCTTTTTCATCTTCATCTTTTTCTTCTATCTTCTTCTGTCTTCCATTGTTGTGTTCCTCCATCCTCCAAAAAATAAAAAAATAAAAAAAGAAAGAAGAGAGTGTGATACTCCAAAAAGAAAAAGAGAAGAGAGTGTGATACTCCCAAAAAAAAATTCAAAAAAAAATTTGAAAAAAAAAGAAGAAAAAAAAGAGTGAAAAAAAAAGGGAGTGAAAAAAAAAATTAGATTGCAAAATTCAAAATTGCAAGTTGTGCCAATTCAAAATTAAAAGCAAGATTGGAGTCAATTTCCTAATTGGAATTAATTTCCTAATTGGAGTCAATTTCCTAGTTGGAGTTAGTTTCCTAATTAGAGTCAATTTCCTAATTGGAGTAAGCTTCTTAATTGGAGTCAATTTCCTAATTGGAATTTGTTTCCTAATTTAATTGCATTAAGTGGCTACCAAGTTTTCTACTTACCTATTTGCATTCAAGAAAGGATATTGTTTCCTAATTGTTCGAAACTTGAATTGCAAGTAGTTTTCTATTCTTAAGGCTTCTTATTTTCAGATTTTTTTTTTCTTTTCATCTCTTTCCTTCCAGACCTTCCCTTACTCCTTCTTTTTCTTTTTTGTTACACACCTATTTTTTTTCCTTTGTTTGATTCTTTGGGAATTTACATTTTAGGATTCTAGTTTTTTGATTGCCAATAGTTTGATCTTTTCATTTGATTTGCTTGTGACTTGCTTAGAACACTTGTAAGAAGCAAATTTTTGAGTGGTAAAAGGCAAGAGGGTTAACATTAAAGAAAAAGCTGAAAGGAGAGTTAAACACGAGTGAAATTATCATCTTTTGAGTGTAAACACGTAAGCTAGTGAGTTGCGAGGTCCTATATCTTTCTTTGCTTGTTTTTGTACAAACTAATATTTCAGGATGTCTGGAGAATCTGAGCATAGTGACTTTGACATGAAAGTCTGGATTAGAGCCGTTCAAAGTACTCTTGAGAAACTTAGTGCTAGATTAGATGATGTGGAGTCTTCTTCCAATAGGAAGACCCATAGGAGGCAACCTCATATGGAACTTAATGATGATGTTGCATCCGACTTTGAGGAGTCCCATACTCGGAGAGGTAGACAATCGTCATCCAATAAGGATGGTGGTATTGTAAACATCAAGATGAAGATTCTTTCATTCCCTGGGAAAAATGACTCGGACCAGTACTTAGATTGGGAAAGAAGAGTGGAGCATGTGTTTGAGTGCCACTCTTACACTGAGGTGAAGAAAGTAAAACTTGCTACAGTGGAGTTTACTGATTATGCTAGCATCTGGTGGGATCAACTCTTACTCACCAGAAGATGTATCGGTGAAGGTCCAATTCGTGATTGGCAGGAGATGAAAACTATCATGCGCAAATGATTTGTCCCTAGTTACTATTATAGGGAATTGCATAAGAGGCTCCAAAAGCTAAAACAAGGTTCTATGAGTGTGGAAGATTACTATCAAGAAATGGAGATTGCCATGATTAAGGCAAATGTGGAGGAAGACCGTGAAGCAACCATGGCCCGATTCATTGAGGGCTTAAATTCTGAAATAGCTGCCCAAGTTGATTTATACAATTACCTGGATATGGAGGAGCTCTTACATAGAGCTATCAAGGTGGAAAAGCAACTAAGGGCTCGACAAAAGCTAAAAGTGACATCTAGCTCGAGTTCTTGGAGGGATTCCAAAGTCTCCTTCAAGCCAAAGACTGATTTCAAGTCTAAAGAGGAAAGTAAAGTAAAACCCTTTCAGGTTAAGGGTAAAACTGATTCAAAACCTTTATCATCTTCTAACCCTACTACTTCTTCCTCTAAGGTTAGATGTTTTAAATGTAATGGTTTTAGTCACATTGCTTCACAATGTCCCAACAAACAAACTATGATTATTCTTGAGAATGGTGAGGTGACTAGTGCTAGTAGTGAGTCTGAGGAGGATGAGATGCCACCCCTGACTGATGACTCAAATTTAGAATTAACTGAAGCTGTAAATGGTGAAGCCCTTATGGCTAGACGTGTTCTCAACATTCAACCAAAAGAAGATCTCGAGGTAGAGCAGCATGAGTATATTTTCCATACTCATTACTTCATCCACAAGAAGGTCTGTAGTTTGATTATTGATGGTGGTAGCTGCACAAATGTAGCTAGTACTTTACTTGTGGAAAAGCTGAACTTGCCTACTTTGAGGCACCCTACCCCTTATATATTACAAGGGCTTAATGATAGCGGGGAGGTAAAGGTAACAAAACAGGTGCTCATCTCTTTTTCTATTGGTAATTATCATGATGAGATTCTTTGTGATGTAGCACCTATGTATGCTGGTCACTTGTTACTTGGTAGGCCGTGGCAGTTTGACAGAAAGGTAAAACATGATGGATATAAAAATTATTACTCCTTTGTTTTTAATGGTAAGACCATTGTGTTGACCCCTCTGCATCCTGTTCAAGCATATGAAGATCAGTTAAAAATTGAAAGAGAGTGTAAGAATAGAGAGCAAGAAAAGAAAGGTAAAGTGAGTGTGGGTATTGAGAATGAGAAAAAGCAATAGAAAGGTGAGTTGAGTAGAATTAGAGAAAAATATGAGGAAAAGAAAGTGAGTTTATTTTCGAGTAAAAGTGAGATCAAGAGAGCTCTATTTAGTGAAAATGCTTTCTTATTGATTTATAAAGATGTTTATCTTACTATCAACGATCCTGATCACTCTTTGCCTGTTAGTGTTACATCTTTATTGTAGAAATTCTATAACTTATTCCCAGAGGAAATACCTAATGGATTGCCCCCTTTAAGAGGCATTGAGCATCGCATAGACTTTATCCCAGGAGCATCTATTCCCAATAGACCTGCTTATCGAGCAAATCCAGATGAGACTAAGGAAATACAACATCAAGTGGAAGAGCTCATGAAGAAAGGCTTTGTTCATGAAAGTCTAAGTCCATGTGTTGTGCCAGTGATTCTTGTGCCCAAAAAGGATGGCAAGTGGTGGATGTGTGTAGATTGTTGTGCCATCAACAAAATAACGGTAAAATATCGCTATCCTATCCCTAGGTTAGATGATATGCTTGACGAGTTACATGGTGCATGTGTTTTCTCTAAAATTGATCTTAGAAGTGGTTATCATCAGATTAGAATGAAAGAAGGTGATGAATGGAAAACTGCTTTTAAGACCAAGTTTGGGTTATATGAATGGTTAGTTATGCCATTTGGCTTGACTAACGCACCTAGCACTTTTATGAGTTTAATGAACCATGTCTTTAGATCTTTCATTGGTAGATTTGTTGTGGTTTACTTTGATGACATTTTGATTTACTCTAAAAGTCTAGAAGAGCATGTGAATCATTTGCATGATGTGTTTGTTGTGCTTAGAGAGAATAAACTCTTTGCCAATTTAGAGAAGTGCTCTTTTTGTTTGGATTCTGTGGTTTTTCTTGGATTTGTTGTAGGAGCTCGTGGCATACAAATGGACGAGGAGAAGGTCAAAGCAATCCGAGAGTGGCCAACTCCAAAGAATGCGAGTGAAGTAAGGAGCTTCCATGGATTGGCTAGCTTTTATAGAAGATTTGTTAAGGACTTCTCTACTCTTGCTGCCCCTTTAAATGATTTGGTAAGAAAGAATGTGGTATTCAGGTGGGGTGAAGCACAAGAGCGTGCTTTTAACATACTGAAGGACAAACTAACTAAAGCCCCTGTACTTGTATTGGCTGATTTTACTAAGGTTTTTGAAATTAAGTGTGACGCTTCTGGTATAGGCATAGGTGGTGTGTTGATGCAAGATTCCAAACCTATTGCATATTTCAGTGAGAAATTAAGTGGCCCTGCTTTAAATTATTCTACATATGATAAAGAGTTGTATGCCTTGAAACGAACTTTAGAAACTTGGCAACATTATTTATGGCCTAAAGAGTTTATTATCCATTCTGATCATGAAAGTCTTAAGTTTCTTAAGTCCCATGGTAAATTGAACAAAAGGCATGCAAGTTGGCTTGAATTTATTGAAACCTTCCCTTATGTGATTAAGCATAAGCAGGGAAAGGAAAATGTTGTAGCGGATGCATTATCTAGGCGTTACACTTTGATTACTTCCATGCATGCTAGATTGATAGGATTTGAGATGTTAAAAGACATGTATGAGTCTGATTCTGATTTTGCTGATATTTGGAAATCTTGTGAAATGTATGGTGCTAATGACTATTATAGGTTTGATGGTTTCCTTTTTAAAAAGAACAAGTTATGTGTTCCTATGTGTTCCATTCGTGAGCTTCTTGTTAAGGAAACTCATGGCGGGGGATTGATGGGTCATTTTGGTGTCGAAAAGACTTTGGCTCTTTTGAATGAGCATTTTTATTGGCCTGGTATGAGAAAGGATGTGGTTGCTATTTGTTCTAGATGTATTACTTGTAAGTATGCTAAGTCTAGAATTCAATCACATGGCTTATATTCCCCCTTACCAGTTCCTTCTCACCCATGGACTGATATTTCTATGGACTTTGTCTTGGGTTTACCTAAATCTTCCACTGGGAAAGATAGTGTCTTTGTTGTTGTGGATAGGTTTAGTAAAATGGCACATTTTATTGCTTGTTCCAAAACTAATGATGCTGTGTATGTGGCAGAATTGTTTTTCAAGGAGATTGTTAGGTTGCATGGTGTGCCAAAAACTATTGTTAGTGATAGAGATGTAAAATTCTTGAGTTATTTCTGGAAAACGTTATGGAATAAACTTGGCACTAAGCTTTTGTTTTCTACTACAGCACACCCACAAACTGATGGGCAAACCGAGGTTGTTAATAGAACCCTCTCTACTTTATTAAGAGCTATCATTCAAAAGAATCTTAAGAATTAGGAGAAGTGTTTGCCCCATGTTGAATTTGCTTATAATCGTGCTGTTCATACTGCTACAAAATTCTCTCCTTTTGAAATTGTTTATGGCTTTAATCCTTTAACGCCGTTAGATTTGCTTCCTTTACCTTCACGTGAGTTTACTAACCTTGATGGTGCTAGGAAAGCTAAGTTTGTGCAGGATTTGCATAAGAAGGTGAAAGCCAATATTGAAAGAAGGAATGAGCAAATTGCTAGCCAATTTAATAAGGGTAGAAGGCGTGTGGTGTTTAAACTCGGCGATTGGGTGTGGGTTCACTTGCGAAAAGAACGTTTCCCAGAGCAAAGAAAGTCAAAACTCCAACCTAGAGGAGATGGTCCCTTTCAAGTTCTTGAAAGGATTAATGATAATGCTTATAAAATTGACTTACCTAGTTCTTATGGAAATATTAGTGCTACTTTTAATGTAGCTGATCTCTCTTCCTTTGATATTGCAGATTCGAGGACGAATCCTTTTCAAGAGGGGGGGAATGATGCAATGGCACCAAGAGACCTTGTTGAGCATAGAAGTGGACTTGATGAAGGATATGGTGCAAAGTTTCAAGCCCAAGGACATGATTTGCAAATTAAAGCCCAAGAGTTCAAGTCAAATGTACTTAAAGATCCATTGCAAGGTATAGGAGGCCTAATAATAAGAGTTAGGGCCAAAGCAATGAAAGAAGCCTTCAATTGTTTAATTCATAAGCTTTATAACTTAGAACCCATTCATTTAAGTCAAGAGAAGGCCTAAGAAGATATAAAAGGTGTGATCATGCTAACCATTCTACAAGAGGAGTGCCAAGGCCCAATTGGAGTCCAATTACAAGAGATTAAGAATCATGTGACAACCATGTGATTTTTAATGAAGCATGAGCATCCCATGTGACAAATTAAAGAAGCTGATTAGTTTTGACTAGGATTTCTTTTGAAATTTCGTTTTTTATTATTTTATTATTATTTTTTTAAACTTGGTCAAAGAGCTTATCTTGGAGATCAAGTTAAAATTAGTATCCTAATCTAATTAGGTATCATTTAAAATATTTCTAATAAGGTTTTAGAGTTTTACTTTAATTAGGACTCTAGAAAATTTTGCCTATAAAAGGCTTCCTATTGTACTTTATTTTACATCATGAATGAAATTGAGTATTATTCAATTACTTGTGAGGCTTTTGCTTCTTTGTGTTCTCTGAGAGTTCACGTGACTTATCAAAGGATTAGTCTTCCTTTGTGGTGTCTTGAGGCTAGGGTTCTAAGAGACAAGTTCTTTTAGGGTCTTTCTTTTGACCAACATTCTTGTATTCTAGCCGATCTCGGGCAAAGTGTCATCTTGTTGAAGGTTCCTAGGACAAGGTTCCTAGAGGGTCTCTCATCACATATACTTGTTTCTCACCCTTAAAAACCTAGGTTCATGCTTGGCTTTGGTCAAATTTTGCTCCCTTTTGGTTGTTTTCTAGGTGGCCAAAAATCCCCTCTTAAGGAACAAGAAGAAGAAGAAAGCATGGAAAGCTATGATACCTATCTTGATTCAAGCCTTTTCTAAGAGTCTTCTCCTTTGCTTTGATTGCTCCTTGGAATTTTGAACTTCTCCCTTTTAAGCCTAGCTCAAAATAGATTCAAATCATATACCAAAACCATGGAAAGAAAGAGGAGAAGGAGAACAAGTTTGCTAAAGGAAGGAGCTTTAAATTTCAAGGATTTTCTTACCTTTTCTTACATTGTTCTCCTCCCTTGAAGCTCCCTCTTATGCATCCTTCTTGGAAAAACTTCTCTCTAGTTATAGGAAAAAATTAGGTTAGCTAAATGTGAGGGAAAAGTAGGGCGCCACCTACATATAGCTAGGGATCCATTAGAAACTTTTCAAAATACTAATTTTTTCCTTCATTCTTAACTTTTTCATTTTAGGCTCATTTCAAATACTTTTTAAAAACCATCTTTTCCATCATAAAATTTAGGTTCTCTAACCTATAAATGGCCTTTAGAGTCACTCAAATCGGGTCTAAAACTTTTCTGAATGAAAGGGTTAAAGTTTAGGTCCACTGGTATTTAAAAATGTAAATTGGAAGGGTTTTAACTGTTCTAGGGGTTTCTATAGTTTTTAGTGCCTTTGAGAATCCTAGGAAACTCAATTTTTTCATTTAAAGATCCCTTCTTTGAGTTTTCTAAAAGTTGCCTAAAATTATGAAAATACCACTGTATTTTATCAAATTTTCTTTAGCCACTCTGGCTCTGATTTTTAGGCATCCCAAGCCTTAGATCCTTGTTTTCTTAATATTTAAAATTTTATCCTAATTTTATTTGGCCTTAACTAATTTATTTTAGATGACTCCCTTTTATATCTGGCCTATTTTCATCATTTTTACAAAACCATGGTATTACACTGTTGCTAGGGAGCCAATTAATCATAATCAATTAGAATAGGAAATTCCTTAGTTTTAACTTTGATTTTAGCATTTTTATCCTAGTGTTTGTGGTCAATTTTTGGTTTTTTTGGTGTTTTGCGATTGTTTTGGGCAATACTGGCATAAGGGGTGATAACTTCGATATGGCCAAATTCCATGGTTTAGACCACTTTTTCAATTTTTAGTATTTTTTCCTTTGATTTTTTGTAATTTTTGTAATTTTTTTGAATTTATTTTCATTTTTCTTGATAATTTTGGGTGTTTCTTTTATTTTATTTCATTCTTAGTGTTTGACAAGATCTTCTAATAGAGATTTAATTGAGTTTAACCCAAAAATTAATTGGAGTTTTCATAAGCATCTTAAAAATCATAAGATTCAAGAAGCTATAGTTATTGAGTTGATTTCTAAGATAATAGACAATATAAGAAGCAATTGTGAATTGAATTTGGATTTTAATTTTGGTTCTAAAGTAGTAGATGTGGCTGGGAATATGATAGGACTCTTAGGGAATTGGTTGCACCAGATGTTAATTACCAACTACTGTGTATTCAATATTCTAAACTTGATGTTACTTTTGAACTTAAATCTAGATTAATACATTTGCTTCCAAAGTTCCATGGTCTTACAGGTGAAGATCTTCACAAGCATCTCAAGGAGTTCCATGTGGTTTGTTCTACCATGAAGCCACAAGGAGTTTTAGAAGAACACATCAAGCTTAGAGTGTTTCCCTTCTCACTGGATAGGGCAGCTAAAGGTTAGCTTATTATCTTCAACCTTAAGCCATAACTTCATGGAATGAATTAAGGAGGATATTTCTAGGGAAATTTTTCCCTACCTTAAGAACTGCTGCCATCCGAAAAGAGATTAGTGGTATTAGACAAATAAATGGAGAAACATTGTATGAGTACTGGAAAAGGTTTAAGAAACTGTGTGTAAGCTGTCCTTACCATCAGATCAGTGACCAACTTCTGATTTAGTACTTTTATGAAGACTTGCTACCCATAGATAGAAGTATGGTTGATGCAACTGTAAGAGAAGCATTAGTTAACAAAACCCCAGTTGTTGCCAAAGACTTCATTACAAATATGGCACAAAATACACAATAGTTTGGCACCAGAATAAATACGCCAACTAAAGGTGTAAACAAAATCTATGCCCCTCATATGGATCGACAAAGAATAAAAAATAAACTTGAGAAGTTGGCTTCCATGGTCAGACAGTTAGCACTCGGGTAAAGACAACCTCAATAACTCCTTGCCCTTCTGTGTGATATTTGTTCATTAAACACACACGCCACAAATTAGTGTCCCTAGTTACAAGATAATACAGAATCATGTGTTGGCATATTCCTTAGTAGAACTTTATAGCAGCAACATAATAAATACGACCCTTATGTAGCATTATATAATCCCAGATGGAAAGATCATCTGAATTTGAGATATAGTAGTGGGTCTAACCAACAATAGTAGCAACAAAAATTTAATGCTTCAAGCCCAAGCAACCAACAACCTATGAGACAACCCATGCAATAAATGAATAAGTCAAAGCCAAGTCTAGAAGATACAGTGAAACAATTGACAACAAATACATTCCAATTCTAACAATGAACATAGACAACAATCCAGAGTTTGGAGACCCAGATTAGCTAACTTGCCATAAATATCAATGAGTTGAGAAGTCAAGGTTCTAGCCAATTACCTTCACAGCCTATAACCAACCCGAGAGGCAATATTAGTGCAATAACCTTGAGAAGTAGTAAGCAAGTAAATGGGCTCATCACACCTCAATCAGAGGTGTTGCAAGAGTAAAAAGGTGACATAGAACAATAGCCCCCTTCAATCCAAGGAAAAAATAGCATAGAAAAGGGAAAGAATTTCACATACACCAGACCCTTTCTATTCCCCAATCAAATTACACAATCTAAGAAAATTGCAACAGCTAAATTAGATAGGGAAATTATAGAGAAATTAAAAAAAGTAGGAGTAAATATCCCTCTCTTAGAAGCAATTAAACAGATTCCAAAATATACAAAGTTTCTTAAGGAGTTATGTACACATAAGAGGAAGTTGAAAGGGAATTAGAAAATTAACGTGGGGAGAAATGTATCAGCTTTGATTCAACTAACTATGCCTACTAAATGCAAAGATCTTGGCACATTCACTATTCATTACACAATAGGGAATATGCAATTCAATAATGCTATGTTAGATTTAGGAGCTTCCATTAATGTAATACCTAAGTCTATGTATTTCTCTTTGCAAATTGGAGAGTTGGAGCATACGAGAGTAGTGATTCAATTAGCAAACAGAAGCATAGCCTACCCTATAAGAGTACTTGAAGACATTTTAGTAAAGGTAAAAGATTTAATTTTTCCTATTGATTTCATGTTTTGAATATGGAGTATGACAATATATATAGACATGCACCACTAATTCTAGGTAGACCATTTTTTAAAAATACTAAAATAATAATTAATGTGCATTATGGTACTGTATCAATGGAATTTGGCAGTGATGTTGTTCATTTTAATGTTCTTGATGCCATAGGACACCTTTTAGAAGAACACTCCATGTTGCATGTAAATATGATAGACTAGTTAGTTGCTGATATGTGTTTGGACATGGATACTAAAACTTCCTGACATTGTTAAATTTATAGATGGAATTCAATATTAAGAATGCTATGATAGACTTAGTAAATGTACTGCATGTTCTGAGATTGATGCATTCTTGAATTTTGATTCTGCTTCTGATTTTCATCCCAATTCTATCAATTTAATTGATACTGTTTCCTCTATTGAGAAAAATGAACAAGTGGAGCCTGTTGTACATTTAAATTCACAAAGGTTAGTACCTTCCATTTAGCAACCACCCACACTTGAAGTCAAACCTTTACCTGACAATCTCAAATATGCTTTCTTAGAAGAAGAAAATAAATTACTAGTAATAATAGCAAATAACCTTCCACCTCATCATGAAATGAAGTTGTTAGAATTGTTAAGGAAAAAGAAAAAAAAGTAATAGGTTAGACATTGTCAAATATTCTAGGGATTAGCCCTTCCACGTGTATGAACAGAATTTTATTAGAAGAAGGAGCCAAACCAATGAGACAACCACAGAAGACTCAATCTTATGATCTTAGATGTTGTGAAGAGAGAGGTAAGTAAATTGCTTTTAGCTAGTATTATTTACCCCATATCTAAAAGCAAATGGGTAAGTCTAGTGCAGGTAGTCTCCAAAAAGACTGGTATCATAGTGGTGCCTAATAAGAAGAATGAGCTTATCCCTACAAAAGTTCAAAAGAGTTGGAGAAGTTATATGGATTACAAAAAGTTAAATCAGGCCACTAGAAAGGACCATTTTCTTTTTCCTTTCTTAGATCAAATGTTAAAGAGATTGGTAAGCAAATATCATTATTGTTTCTTAGATGGCTTTTTTGGTTATTTTCAAATTCATATTGCACCAGAGGACTAGGAAAAGACTACATTTACTTGCCCATTTAGTACCTTTACATATAAGAGGATGCCATTTGGACTTTGTAACGCTTCAGGTACATTCCAATTGTGTATGATAAGCATCTTTTCTAATTTCTTTTAACATTGTATGGAGGTTTTTATGGATGACTTTACTGTTTATAGTACCTCCTTTGATGACTATTTGATAAGTTTAGAAATGGTTTTAGAAAAATACATTGAGAAAATTTTGGTCCTAAATTTTGAAAAATGTCATTTTATGGTAGAGCAAAAAATTATTTTAGGCCATGTGATTTTTAAAAATGACATTGAAGTTGATAGAGCTAGATGTAATTGCTTCTTTACCTTACCTCATTTATGTGCGAAAAGTGCGTTCTATTACCCATTAAGCCAATTGCTATCACTGCAGCGAGTTAGATCTTTGCTGCGGCTAACCTACATGGTGCCGCAGCGAGGAAGTCTCTTGGAACCTACTTCGCTCGCCTCTTACTATTGACTGCAGCCAATTTCCCTTTTCGCCACGGTTAATTCCTTTCTGAAACGCCTGACAAATTCTCACAAAAGTTCATCGTGACCAATTCTCATTTAGCCACGATGAATTAACCTCTGGACAACTCCCAGTTTTGCCTCTCACATTTCGCCACAGCTAATTCCACTTTTCGCCGCGATGAATTGCTCTCTAGTACTCTCCCTGGGCAACTTCGCCTCTATTTGCTGCAGCTAATAATATGTTGGCTATAGCGAAATGCCTTCTAATCCTACAATTGTAATATCAAGTTCTCTAAAAACAAGAGAAAACGTGAGAAACATAACATACAATTTCTCCATTAACGATTGAAACTCACTGGATACAAAAGAAAGTCCCCTAAGATGATATAGTTAAGGTCCCAAAAAATTTGGAAAGCATTCTAGACTCCTAAAAATGAGAATCCCAGGCTCAGACAAAAAGAAAAAAGGAGTTAGAATGAAGAAACAATTTCTTACGAAAAGCTTACGAAATGTAATGGCATTTTTGTAATTTTAGGCAAATTTTGGAATTCACACAGGAGGGCTTTTTAAATGAAAATTTTAAGTTCTCCAAGGTTCTCAGAGGCTCTAAAAATCATGGAAAGCCCTAGGACAGTTAAATCCCCTCTGGTAGACGTTTTCCAATGTCAGTGTACCTAAACTTTGATGAATTCGTTCAGGAAGGTTTTAGCTCCAATTTGAGTGACTCCAAAGGCATTTTACTAAATTGGGAACCTAAATTTCATAATAGAAAATATGGTTCTAAAAAAGGAGCTAAAACGAAGGAGAAATGAAAATGCCAAAAATGAAGGGCAAAATGAAAATTTTTGAAAAGTGTAACTTACTCCCACTTCTATATATGATGCACCGTTCTTCTCCCTTCATTATGCACGACCATGTTCTGCCCAAAACCAAAGGAGAATCGTAGGGGATGAGGTGCACAAGAGGAGGAGGAAAAGGAGGAGAAATTCAAGGTAAAAAGGTATGAATTTTCATGGTTTTTCATGCTTTTTCTCTTTGAAACCTCTTCTCCTCCATTCTCCTTTATTTTCTATGATTATAATGAATTTTATAAATCTGATTCAAGGGAGAAATTCAAGGGAAATTTCGGATTTGAAGAGAGGAGCTTGGAGAAAGCAAGATTCAAGCCAAAATAAGCAAGGAAATTAGGCAAAATCTCATCCTATGGTTGATGCCTTCACCCACCCTTCTTCTCCATTTCTTCTAACCCTAGAAGCTATAGGAGGATCTGATTTTTAAGCCCAACCAAGCATGAATCCTAGGTATTTAATGGAGAAGAACAAGAATATACAAAGAAAATAACAAAATAACCATTAGATTTCAAGATGCAAATTCTAGGGTTTTGTGTGTACCTTTCAAATTATGATTTTGTGTGATACTTTCTAGGTCTAATTAAGAGTTTAAATGAGTTCCTAAGACCCCTAAGATACTCCTCACATGCTTCCTCCTTCAAGAAAACAAAGAAAACTCTAAGGAATCCTAAACCATGCATAGGCTCGGCCTAAGCAAGTTCTCCTAGCTAGGGGGAGTTTTAAATTTTTCTAAGGTCATTCTTGAGTCATATTTGATGAATGAAAATGAGGGGAGGCCTTGGACAAAATTTGGAACTCATAGAAAGTGATTTGGTATCTTAGGTTCCATATTATGACCTAAAGAAGCAACGTATAATTAAGCTCTTTGTTTTAATTGTGTGATGACTCCAAGAGGCTTGAAAGGAGTCAATAATCATATTTGAAAGGAAAGAATGGAGCCTAGAAATTTTTTGAGGGGTGTTGCTTTATTAGGTACATTTGTAGACCATAATGGGGGTTATAAAGCAATCTAGTGTTTAACCAAGTTGTATGGCCTTAGAGATTGTTTCATGAACCTAATTGGCTTCCATAAATTGTGTCTAGGCCAAGAGAAACCATCTCCACAAATTTGTGGGTGTGTGGCCGAAAGAGGAGGCATGAAATCCAAGGAAAAAGTGTGTAATTGTGTGCAAGGTAGTTTTCTCCACCTTCTCACATGCATGGATATATGTTTAGCTTGTCTTAAAATATGTGTGTGTGTATTTTCAAGCCATGAAAAGTATGCTAGCATGATTTTATGATGTCATGTTATGTTTTCAAATAAATGTATGGTGTTGTTGAGTTTGCTTGAGTGTGGAGAGGTCAAGAACTCTTGAACATGGTAAAGATGAGCCAAGAACCCTTAAGGTTGGTTAAGACAAAGTAAAGAGTCTCCCAAAAGCAAAGTGGGCTCCCAAGAGTATGGTTAAGTCCAAAGCTCTTAAAGAATAGGTGAGGCAAGTCCAAAATCCATGAAGAAAAGTGTGAGGCTAATCCGAACACTTGGTGAGCTCATGAATGTCTTATATGATTTGTTCACATGCCAAGCTTGCTTTTTAAATATTCATGACTTCCATTTTATCCATGCATGCATTTTTTAGGCTTGCTTTGCATATGTTATATATGATTGAATGAGAGATGAGCTATTGAGATTCTTTGACTCTCATCCCCTCCTCTCCAATGATCTCACATGCTAGGTGGACCAAGTGGACATAGTAATGGGAGCCAATTACTTTAAAGAAAGAAGATTGACAACCAAATGCTTGAGTTTTACCACTTTAAGATTGTAATTGTGTCATATGATGTACCTCTTTGATATATATGATCTATGACCCCTTAGACATATGTAATTATGATATTATATGATGTATAAATGTATGAACATGATATATGAATCCTAGAATAGAAATTGGATATATAATGCCAAAGTATGCATTTTGGAAAGCTCGATGTAATATGCATATGTGTGGATGAAAAGGCTAAAATGAGATGCATGGGTTTGAGACCATTTGGGCAGCTCACACAAGTCCTAAATGTGCTTTTAGACTTGCCCAAAAGGTGCCAAAACTAAACGAAAGCCATTTGGCAATTTTGGTATCCCATATGGAGCTAAAAATGACCATAATAGAATCTTATATCACCTTTTAGCCAAATGAGTTATTCATAGTCTAAGATTTGGCATGAAATTAGGTCTCATTAAGAACTTTTTGAGAAGCTAAAGATCATAATTTTTGGAGGTCTACAAAATATTTGATGAATTTTTAAAGTTGTCAATTTTTTTGGTTTTGGTCTGCTGCACTATTAATTTGGTCCAAAAATGAATTCCGTCACACAAGACTCAAATGATGCCCAATTGCCACAAAATTCTATACAGAGATACTAGACATTCACAGTGACTTGTGTCAACTAGAAGTACCTCAATTAGAGGTCTATAGAGGGAGATATGAATTTTTGAACATTCTGTCTAGTATCAGGAATTTTGTCCAAACTGAGTTACTGTTCTATTGAATTTCGAGGCTTGGCCTACCTAAGCTGGTCTAGAAATATTTTTTCCCTCTATCTGACATCCACAGCTTTCCATATTGGTATCATTTGCATGGATTGAATTTTTTTGGAATTAATTGGATATTTTCAAAATTTGCTACAGAATTTTATGATAGTTCCAGAATACAGTCTGACCTATAGATCATTTTGGATGTCAAAAGTCCTCTGTGATAGATGTTATGGCCTGTGCATATTTTTAGTATGAATTACACATCTATAGATTTTTATAATGGCCAAGAATATATGTTTTTTATTTTTCTAGATTTAGTTATGATTTTCCAAAATTTAGTCAGAAAAGGGGTGAATTCTGGCCGAAAATGCACTTAGTTATTTTGAGCTCTTCTTTGATTTCCATGAGTTGTGGCCATGATTTTATGATTCAAAAGAGTTGTATTGATGTAATTAAATATGGGAAAGTATAGTATGTGCTCATACAATTCTTGTGACGCAAAATGGAATTTTTATATACAACATAATCCAAAGGAATGTATTATTTGCAATAGATTTTCGTACTTCCTTAATGGAATATATCACATGAGCATGTAAATATGATAGAAATGAGTTAGAAATATATGGTGTTACAAGAACTCCTAAAATCTTGTCTCATGCTCTCCACTCTCCTTCCAATGACACCTTAGGGCCACTCTACCTTAATTGTGGGGCTCCAATAGCTTTCATTAGTCTAATTTACCCAACTTATCTATCATTACTAGTTCAAGACTTAAATGTTAATCTCTACTCCTCCAACTACCCTATATCAGCAAGTCCATAAAGTAATAATAGTAAAAGTTCATCAACTATCAACCATTATCATTCAATACATATTCCATTAGAGGTTTCATACATCACTGATTCAAATCAACAATCTAATATATCCCATGATGACATTTCCAATATTAGACCATATCATGAATTCAACAAAGTTTATATATCAGATGTTAATAGTTCATACATCCAATACCAAGCTATAATGAGACTTAACTCCTTAATAAGTACATTCCAACTAATCAAAATATAAATGCCTACACTTGGCAATATGATTACATGATGATGCTATATAAAAGATTAACAAAATTACATCTACTCTACTTAGATTAGCCTAAGTGTAGCTTCCTTCACACATGGCTAGAGCTCATGGATTTTCATCCACTTACTTTCTGTTATCCTTACCCGAAGGGCCTTCACCTAAAAGTATAATCCCATGAAATGGGGTGAGATGCAAATCTTAATAACCAAAGCAAATTCCATTCATATATTCTAGTTTAATTAATATATATGCATGATTTCATATAAGCATCAGAAAACATACTAGTATATCGGTAAATGAAATAATTAAGCTATCTATGAATATTGTCCTAAACTAGCAATCACAATTTCACATGTTAAAGGCCAATAACACTGGGAGAGGCCCGTCCACAGCACCTACTCCCCAATGAGCATAACCAGGGCTCAGTGCATCTGGGGTCTGATCATAACCCGGTGTTCGATCGAAGCACATGCACGAGTGGCAGTCACACCACAGCTCTACTATGGACTCACAAGGTCTAAATACATATAACAGATAGCCAACCAATTCATTTAGCATTTGAAATCATAATCATATAGCAGATGCAAAATTAAATAGACATATGCATAGAATTAGCATGAACCCCAGTTACCTCACTCTACAGACAATTGAAAAGCCACTAGTAATGCCAAAATCTCCCTATAACCATAACATCAAAAGATTATTACTTTAAATCATAATGTACAGCAGCAACAAGTACCCAAGGAATTAAAATACTAATGGCTACCCGAAAGATGCTTACCTAGCGACTACAAATCCCTAAATTCAGATTGAATATGTCCTCTACCAGAAACTTCAATATATCACCCTAATTCTTAAGCAAATTCATACATAATTAATACCCATACTATAAATTAACCATGGGGGCCTTAAACCAATAGAAAATGCACTAGAATGGAGAGTTTACACTTACCCAATGTCCCTCCTAGCCTCTACCTCTGAAAATCCTTTAGGAAAATACCAAACTACCACATTTCAGATTTTGGGTATAGAAAGTACTCCAAATGAGAAGCCAATCGGGTCAAATTAAAGAGAAAGAGAAGGGGATTAAGTTATATAACAAGTACCTTGGCTGATTTTGAGTTTAGAAGTGAGAAATGGTGGATTTCTTGCCCTAAACCTTAGCCTCCCTCCAAACCTCTGAAAATGAGTTGTGTTTTTGTGTTTCAGCAAAATGTGGAGGGGCTGAAGTGTTTAAGGTTTAAGTTGGGTCTAATGTGGGTCATAGGCTGACCTAAAGGTCTAATTGCAAGTGGGTTCTAATTTAAGCCTTGTTGGACCAGCTTTAATGTGTTGGGCTATAGAAATTTAATTGGGCCAGACCAAGTTTGAAAGGCTCAATTGATTTGGGTTTGCACAAGGGTTATTAGGCCATTGATAAGAGCTTGTGCAAGTTAGGTCTTAGGTCTTTAATTCCTTAAATAAGATTGGGCCCTTCATTAGTTCCTAGCCTTGGCCTACTTAATTTAATTTGGGTCTAGATGGGGTTTCTAACTCAATTAAATCTCAAAATTATATTAATAATTTATCTCTCTAAAATTTTCATTCACTTAACTTACCCAATTATCCTATATTAATTATTCTTAATTAACCAAAATCTATGTTTAACACCTTAATTAATTTTTGGGGTGTTATAGTTTCCAGTTGAATTGATATATGATACATCCAACTTTGTTGTAGGTTCAATCCTTTCCCAAATGATAAACAAGAAGTCTCATGTGATCTCTTATGCATCTTGCACCTTAGATAGGGCTTAGGCTAATTATACAACCACTAAAATGGAACTTTTAGCTATTGTTTTTGCTTTAGATAAGTTTCATTCTTATTTGCTTGATTATAAAGTTATTGTTTATTCTTATCATGCAACTTTAAAGTTCCTACTCAAGAAGCTTGATGCAAAACCAAGACTTATTATGTGGATGCTACTCCTATAGGAATTTGACATAGAAATCAGAGATAAAAGTAGAGCATAAAATCTTGTGACTGATCATTTGAGTAGAATACCTTACTCTTCAGATTCATCTACTATTAAGGATAGTTTTCTAGATGAACAATTGTACTCATTGTATGGTAAAGATCCCTACTATGTAGATATAAAAAATTTCTTAGTTGCTTCTAAATTATCTGCTTATTTTAAAAAGCACCAAATTAATAAACTTAATAGTAAGGCAAAATATTATGTTTGGGATGACCCTTACTTGTGCTGCATGTGTAATGACTAAATTATTAGGAGATGTGTTCCTGACCATGAGTTTGCATCTATTTTGCAATTTTGTCATACACTTGCATATGGTGCCCATTTTGGTCCTCAGCATATTGTTAAGAAGGTTCTAAATTCTGGACTATTTTGGCCCACCTTGTTTAGGAATGCATATGCTTTCTGTAAGAACTATACTTGATGCTAATAGATAGGTAATATTTCTCGTAGGAATGAGATGCCTCAACAACCATTATTATTCTGTGAAATATTTGATATTTGGGGTGTAATGTCTAGTTTTTGTCAAAACGACAGAAATGGATACATTTTCAAAGCAAGCCCTTTGAAATGAAATAGTTAAAGTCTCAAAAAATTTAAATAGCATTCTAAACTCTTAAAAATGAGAATCTTAGGCTTAGATAGAAAGAAAAATGGAGCTAGAATAAACAAACAAATTTTAACAAAATATTGATGAAACGTAATGACATTTTTGTAATTTTGAGTAAATTTTATAATTCTCATAAGAGGACTTTTCAAATGGAATATTTGAGTTTCTCAAGGTTCTCAGAGGCCTTGAAAACTTTCAGAAGCCCTGGGACAGTTAAAACCTCTCTAGTGTACGTTTTCTAACGTCAGTTGACTTGAACTTTGACGGATTCATTCGGAAAGGTTTTAGCTCTGATTTGAGTGATTTCAAAGGCATTTTATTAAATTGAAGACCTAAATTTTATGATAGAAAAGACAGTGCTCAAAAAAGAGCTAAAATAAACCATAAACAAAAATCCCAAGACAAAGGGACAAAATTGGAATTTTTGAAAATTATTTCCTAACCTAGCTATATATAAGGACACACCTTACCTCCTCCTTCACTTAGCTCACTTTGTTTCTGCCCTAAACTAGAGAAGAGAGCTAGGGTTTGAGGCACACAAAGAGGAGAAAAAGCTAAGGAAAGGTATAATTTTTCATGGATTTTCATGCTTCCTCTTTAATAAACTCTTTTTCCTCCATCTTTCCTTCTTTCCTATGGTTTTGTTGATGTTCTTGGATCTGTTTTAAGGGTAAAATAGAGGTGGAATTTTTGGATTTGAGGAAAGGGGGCCAAGAAAGGGAAAAATCATCTAAGAAATTAAGGAAAAACAAGATAAATCTTCATTCCATGGTAGTTATTGAAACTCCAAGAGTGCATGGATTTTGGGTTGAACCAAGGGTGAATCTTAGGAAATTGAGTATGGAGAATAAGAATATGCAAAGAAAATTAACTAAGAGCTATTATATTCCAAGATAGGGAGGTTAGGGTTTTAGTTGCACCTTGAACTTTACCATGAATCTTAACCATATTTTATGATGTTTAAGAGTTCGTATAGGCTTTTAAGACACCAAGAGAGCTTCCTCCATACTTTTCCCATCAAAGGAGGCAAAGAAACTCTAAGAGTAGCCTTAAGGAGCATGGTCTTGGCCTAGAGTAGTTAAGGCACCTAGGGGAAGTTTTAATTTATTCCAAACTTATTTTTTAATCATATACAATGGAAGAGGATGAGAGGAAGCCTTGGAAAAATTTTAGAAACCATAGAAAATGAGATGGCATCATAGATTCCATAATATGACCTAAAGAAGCAACATATAGTTAGGCTCCTTTTTTAAATTATGTGATGGCTTCAAGAGGTTTACATGGAGCCAAAAATCATAAATGGAAGGAAAGAATGGAGCCTAGAACACAAATTATGGATGTTGCTTCATTAGATGCATTTAGAAATCATAAATGAATCATAAGACAAAGTTAGTGTTCCAAGTAAATAGGTAGCTTTAAGAATGGTTCCAAGAGCATAATTGGTTTCTATTTTATGTATATAGGCTAAGAGCAATAAGCCTCACATCATTGTGAGTGTGTGGCTGAGGAAGGGAGTATAATTCTAAAGAGAAAAGTGTGCTTATGTGACAAAGGTAGCTCTCTCTTCTTTCTTTCATGCATGAATGTGTGCTTACCTTGTCTTTGAATATGTGTATGTATGTTTTAAGCCATAAAAAGTGTTCTAGCATATGCCTATATCTCATGATATCATGATGTTATATTATATTTTCAAATGATGCTTAGGGTATTCGCTTTGGTTTGCTTGAGTATGGTGAAGTCAAGAACCCACTAGCCATGGTGAGGATGAGCCAAGAACCTTCAAGAATGATTGAGATAAAGTCTAGAGTCTCCTAAGAGTAAGGCTTAGTTCAAGGCCTTTATAAAAAAGGTGAGGCAAGTCCAATAACCTTAAAGAGAATGGGTGAGGCTAATCAACTTACTTAGCAAGTCTATGTATGCTATGTATGACTTGTTCAAATGCCAAGAATGCTTCTTGAATGATCACACTTTCCATAATGCTCATGCATGCATTTTTTAGACTTAAAATTGCATTCTTTATGTATGATTAAAAGGGAGATGAGCTATTGGGATTCCTTGAATCTCATTCCCTCCTCTTCAATGTCTTAACATGCTAGGTGGACTAAATGAATAAGGAAATGGAAGCCACTAAGTTGGGAGATGAGAGATTAACAACAAAGTGTCCAGTTTTGCTTATTTTGTAGCCATATGAATGGCATATGATGTAATCCTATGATAGAATGGTTGTATAATCATTTGAACATATGTAATTACCCAAATATTTGATGTATGTATGAGTTTGGTGCCAAATGAATGGTAATGTACATTTTGGGTAGTGAATGACAGTTTTAAGTGTATGCATTCTTGTGCATGACATGGGGTGAGAGAGTGAGTTTTAAATTTTTTGACTTATGCACCTTTGAAATGTGTTTAGTAGACCATTTTGGTGCTTTTCCATGTGCTCAAGTGGCTATGGCTGCCTTAAAAACTAAAATGGACCATTTGGACCCCTTATGAGATATAAAAGTGACCATTTTGCAACCCAATGTTAGAATCTAACCAAATGAATGAATTTGCCCATAAAATTTGGGATCTCATCCATAGATTTTTGGAAAGTCAAAGATCAAATTATTTAAAACTCTGTGGAATTAATTATGATTTTTCAAAGTTGGCATTTTTCTGTTAAACTAATGTAAACACTGTTTATTTGGTTAGTTGTTTGGGTTGTGTCATTAGAGAGCCAAATGATATTCAATGCTCTTGAAATTTTATAAGAATAAACTAGACATTATAAGCTTTTCATGACCACTAAGATCACCCCAATTGGACATCTGAACAAAGAGATATGAATTTTTGAAGTTGGAGGATAGTACTAGCAGTGATAGGTGACCTCTGGTACTATTCCATCACTTTCCTATAGCTAAAAGCCTCTTTTGTGGTCTGGATTTATTTTTAAAATAAATTCTACATCTTTATCTTTCTAGAATGATAAAGTATGTATGATTTTGATTTTTCTAAAATTAGTTATGATTTTTTAAAATTCTTGATAGTAATCTAGAAATTCAATCTAAGGCTACATTCTTGAATTTCATGTGTACACTTCATTTGCATGAGTTCTAGGCCACTCCATGAGATAGCTTTTGAGTTGTAATTATATAATTAAATATGTGGATAACATGGATAAGTTTATATGGTCTACGGGACATCGAGTGAAAAATTTATACCTGATGTAATGCCATTTTAATTGGATATTTTGAAGAACTTTCTTAAAAATGTGGTGTATTTCTCATAAATGAACCTAGATAAGATATGGGATGAGCTCATGAATATATTGTTACATGGGGTATTAACTTCATAAGGCCATTTCCTATTTCTTTCACTTTCACATATATTCTCTTAGTTGTTGATTACGTTTCAAAGTGGGTGAAAGCAAAAGCCACCAGAATTGATGATTCATTTGGGGTTGTGGACTTTGTTAGATCTCATATTTTTGGCAAGTTCGGTATACCTAGAGTAATCATCAGTGATCAAGGCTCCCACTTTTGTTATAGAAACATACAAGCCTTCCTTCACAAGTATGGTGTACTTCATAAAGTAGCCACCCCCTACCATCCACAAACAAACGGTTAAGCATAGGTTTCAAATAGAAAGATAAAACAAATTTTGGAAAAAATAGTGTAACCTAATAGAAAGTATTAGAGTAAAAGATTGGAGGATACACTATGGGCTTACCGTACTACTTACAAAACTCTTATAGGCATGTCACCCTATAGGTTGGCTTTTGATAAATCATGTCACTTACAAGTTGAGATTGAGCATAGGGCTTATTGGGCAGTAAAGAAGTGTAATATGAATCTATCTCAAGCCGATTCTCAAAGAAAATTTTAACTTCAAGAGCTTGAAGAGATTTAGTTAGAAGCTTATGGAAGCTTATGAAAACTCTAGAATTTACAAAGAGAAAACTAAGGTCGTGTATGATAAGGTGATTGAAAGAAAAGAGCTTTATGTTGGTGAAAGAGTCCTCCTCTACAATTCTCACATAAAGTTGATGCTCAATAAGTTATGTTCTAGATAGATTGATTCATTTGTGGTTACTCATGTTTTTCCTTATGGTGTAGTTGAGATTATGAATGAATTAACCAACAGGCACTTCACAATGAATGGGCAAAGGCTGAAGCATTTTTATGAGGAATTTTAGGAGTAAACGGTGGAGAAGTTACATCTTTACAATGCTTCATACACTTGAATCACTTGGTTGTGTTTCTTTCCCTCCTCTTTTCCTTTCTTGTCGTTTCTTTAATTGGTGAATTAGATTCCTATTACATTGAGGACAATGTAAATATTAAGTGTGAGGGAGGAGAAATCATTCATTCTACTCTCTTTTTTGTTTGTTTTTTAGTATTTCCACTATTTTCTTATTTTTCTTACAATATTTAGGTTTTTTAAAAAAAAAGTTGAAGTAATTTAAGTTTGGAAGCATTTCAACATGACTATGAATCAATCTTGTTTTCTAGAATTCCAGTAAACTGGCAATGAATTTAATTTTAATAGATTGCATGTGGTAATTTTTGGACCTGTGAGGATTTTGGGCCTTCTATTGTTTTTTTCTTGTAAGAGCATTGACCAATTATGATTTTCACTCTAGAACTTGTTTTGATTCTTAATTGAAAATACATTTGCACAAGCATTCAAAAAGATGATTAAGACATTCTTTCTTCTTTTCTTTTATTGTAAACAAAGCCAAATAGCTATCCTACATATGTTTCATCTTTTGTCTTTGTTCCCTTTCTAAGCTTTTTATATTTTCTTTATAGCCCTTTAGCCTAGAAAAAACAAGAAAAAATTTCCACTTTGTATAGGATACTTTTGATTATTAAGAGCATTATATCTTTATAGGGTGGATGGATGTGCAGTGCAATTTTACATCAATATTAAGCCAATTAACTTGTTCTCTTTAGAGATGTCCCAAGAAAATATAAGAAAAAGAAGGAAAATCTTTATGAAATAAAAAAAATAAAATGAAAAAACATAAAAAAATGGTGAATAAGAAAATTACTATGGCTTTCGTTGAGCATGTATTTGTTTATGGTAAATAAGACTCTGAGATGCATATTCATTCCATCATATGTTCCTTTTTTTTATGGGAAAATTACAATCAAAGACCTAGATGCTATAAAATTTATAATGAAGGAGATTTTATTATCAGTTTTAAGGGATTTACTACTGGGTATAAGAAAGTTCAACACTTTCATACACTCGATAGTAAATCCCCTAAAATTGGTAGTAAAATCCTCTAAAACCCTAGGGTAATGATGGTTCTTGAAAATAATTTCAATTTTTTAGGTCCTTCATTATAAATTTTATAGCATTTGCATGCTTCATTGTAATTTTTCCTTTTCTTATTTCTCTTGATGATTTTAAGTGTTCGCTTTGTGTCTTTTTCGCATCCTTAGTTCTTTTGTTTACCATTTGTTTCGTACCTTAGCCTCATTTCAACCTTCAATAAAAGTCCTTTTGATTTATGTATTGCTTGTAACTTAGTTAGTGGAGATTGAGAAGATATATAAGCCTATGGTAGTAATGTTGTGAAAGGTATAATCTGAGAGGAACACTTAACCTAAACACTTGAGAGGATTGCGAGTAAACACATAACCAGTGAGGAGCTACCACTTTGATTACTTTTTTTATCAATTGGAATTGCCATGCTACTTGTTCTTCCTCGATTAGCAAGAAAGATTGCCTTTGACTGTTGAATATCTAAAAAGCTTGAATTGTACTTAGCTTGGTTGTTTTGTGTAACACCATAATATATTAACTCCATCTAGCCTCCCTCTGGGCTCAATTCCATATGATTTCCAAAGAACCAATACAAAACCGTGGCATTTTCATACTATAAAACGGGGTTCAACCGCTCATATTTTGCCACATGGGTTCCATGAACCCATCATTCACATTCTCAACTCACACTCCATGTATACCACTCATACATAGCATAAAATAAACCATAAGCCACGGGTATGGAGCCAAAAACCAGAAAAATGCAATTTCTTAAACGGACCCAAAAGTTAGATTTTTGGCTCTAACTTTGAAAAATCATAACTAATTAGAGAAAAATGGGAATCTAGTACACCATAGCTCTCTAGAAAGCTCTAGGTGTTAAATTTACACTAAAAATAATTTCCAACCACAATCTCAGTGTTTGGACCATGTTTGACATTGAAAATTAGACAGAGGTCCGACTGTCCCTGTTTCTGGCGCAACTTACTGTCATAGAATTCGAAAATTCATAACTAAATACAAAAATATCTAATCTGGGTAAAATATACCAATTTGGAAAGCTACAGATGTCTACTAGAGGAAAAAAATAAGTTCAGATCAGTTCAGTAGCCCTTAGATCTCGAAAACTGATGGAACAGTAACGGAGGTCAGGTGGGCTCCCTGATGCTGATATAGAACTTCAGAAGGTTCATTCTCTCTTTACAGACCTCCGATTTAGGTGATTCTAGTGGGTATAGATTGCTGTGGTTGTCTAGTTTATGTGTATAAAATTTCATGACACTTTAGGTCCATTTGATCTATGAATGACATAGATTTCCTTTCGGACCTATGGTAACAGTACATGACCAAACCATCAAGTTTTCCCCAACTTCAACAATTCGCCAAATATTCTCTAGACCTCTAAATATTACTCACTTTATCTTCTCAAGAAGCTATCTACAAACTCTAGAGGCATGCCAAATTTCATAGCAAGAAGAGCTCGTCTGGTTATACTTTGATAGAGCTCACAAAATTAACGGTTTTGGCACCCAAAATGGTCAAAGTGGGTCCAAATGGCCTCCCACATGTTCTCACACCTCATGGACAAGTTTGAAAGCATAAACATAGCATATGTAACATGTCCAAGTGATCCAAGTCATTATACATTTCAAACTCACTATGCTACGGGCCAAAATACACTATCACATGCAAGCTACAAAAAGGGCAAAACCCACATTTGCATTACTTTGGCTATCTACATAGTTTATACATCATGTTTCCTTACATTTACACTTGCTACAACATTTACATCTCAAAAATAGTAGGTGCATATACATTTTGGCACCACTTTACATCAAAAGAGTCAAAATAATCTAAAATTCATCTAACATTCTCCTAGGCTCCTTGGTGTGCACTTGTTTCTCCTTGAGCTCCACCTAGCATGTTAAGTTGGGAGGGGAAAGGGTGAGATTCATGGAATCTCAGTAGCTCATGCACTCATTCAAGGAAGTAATCAAGGCATATAATAAATCAAAGCATGTAATTTAGCATCCAACCATTCTCAATCATATAATACATGTTGTACATGCCATGGAAATCACAACAATGCCACAAGTAAGCTCTAGGGACTTTTGGTCTAGCCTCACTCGAGTTTAGGGACTTTTGGATGGCCTCACCCGAGTTTAGGGACTTTTGACTTGGCCTCACTCGGTTATGAGACTTTTGGCCTTGTTTCACCCATCTCAAGGGACTTTCGGCTCTACCTCACCCATCTCAAGGGACTTTCGGCACTACCTCACCCGAGCAATTCTCACAATCCATCACACAAGCACATTGGTAACAATGCATCATGGCAATAACATATGGCATATCTCACACAACAAGCATATACATAAACATACAATGACTATTACATCTAAGAATGCAATAAGAAAAGTGGAAAGAGAGCTACCTTATGAGCCAACACAAGCTTTTCCTTTCAATTCCTCTTCTCCCTTCTTAGTTTCACAATCACACCTGTCACGACCCAAATTCTGAGCCATGACCGGCGCATAGGCTAAACTAATCTAAAGATTGGGTTAGCCTAGCAAGCCTTACCAAATTTAAAATCAACTATTATATCACATATTTTAACTAACCCATATGCCCACAAGTTTTAGAAAATTTAATATATAGTTCATTATGCCATTAGGGGCTACCGAAAATTCGGCAGCATCTCCCCTAAAAATTGGACATCCCATCCTGAAAAATAAACTAAACCAGCACCAGCACCAGCACCAGCACCAACAAGTTACATAATCAAAATGCCTAGTTAGGAAAGTATAAACAATATTACATATTATAAATGACCATATAACATGGACAATTCCAAAACTCTTCCTCTACACCTAAATACCACCACATCATGGAGTCTGACACAATTACACAAAATTTAAACACCTACTCTAAGAGTCTGGTAGCTCACGAGCTCCCAGATCACTTTACTCCTTTACTCCCTGGTCTGAAAAATAAGGAAAGAAAAAGGGTAAGCCTACCACTGGCTTAGTGAGTGTATAAATAATAAAGTGCCTAAAAGGAAAACAAGTGCATATCAAAGTTCTTAAAAATTAATGATTTTCAAATAATTGAGGCAATAAAATTTATGGATGAAGTGAAAAATAATTATTTAAATAAAAAGAAATCTTTAGATAAAATCTATATTTCCTAAATATAAGAAAAATATTCTAAGAATGGGTATCATAGAGAGGAATTTAATCATCAAACCAAATCATCATATATCATGGCATTTCTTTGGATTCATCCAATCTTATCACTTTCACAATCAAATCGCAGCACTGGATACATCACATCGCAGTACTATCACAATTCACAACTTATTCTAGGTGCACCTAGGCCGTTATCTCCGCTAACGGCTACGGGATCCTAACTAGATTCCCATTCATTATATAACATACTAATAATTTAAATAAATTAATTCAAGTAACATTTAGCTATAAAAAATAAATAAGAAATTAAAAGGTAAATAAATAATTAACTAAGGCAAATTAACCTTTATTGTAATCTCTATAACATACGAGATTACAAGACAACATAAAATACTTTCTCATAAATAAACATATACACACCACCACTTTCTATCCATCCAATTCATTCTTTTGCGTTTCACAAGAATATATCATACCACATTTCAACTATCAATTTCTTTCGATAAATTTATTAAATCATCATAAGAATATATATATATATATATATATATATATATATATATATATATATATTTTGAAGTTTTGAAAACACCAAGCACATAAATCGTACAATTGAAAATTTCACCATGAAAAATATAAATTGGAATAGAATAGATAACCCACTCTATTATCTACACACTCACCAGTTGGGACTAATAGTATAAGTCCTTATTCCCTACTGTTCAATGCTGAGTCTCAGTTGAATGAGTTTCCCTGGTATCACCTAAAATTATAACCAATATAAATTAATTATATTGACTACTCCAATAATATCTATAATCATTTATATAACTTGATATACTCCCTAAAACATAAATCCCTAAATTTTTATATATATTTCTCTCCTAAATACTAACCCTAAATTTGGGGTTTTTTAACCTAAGCTTCTATAATTCAAATTAAATTTAAAATTCACTTTAAAGTACATGATAATTGGAAGTAAGGGTGTCAATTTGTTATTTTAAAGATTCAATGGTGAAACCCCCTTCAAATGTCCAGCCACGACAACCTCCATACGAAAATGAAAGAATCAAAATTTTAAAGAAGAAATTGAATGGAAAATTAAAAAAAATTGGGGAACAACAAGGGGAGGAAACCATTAGCATAAGAGAGCCACACCATTTGCTTTCTTTCTTCTTCCACTTCCACTCTCTCTCTCTCTCTCTCTTTTCCTCTCATGGTGATTCATGGTCAGCCAAGTAAAGGACTTACCGATGATTAACGCTAACTGAAGCTTGCTGAAGATTGTTGCATAACGGGTGGAGATCCACCGTTCTGTCGTTAAAGGAAGAATGGGACAAATGAAAAAAACAAAGGGAAAGAGGAAAGCTTGAAAAAGACACTGGAGTGGTTGCTTTTCGGGAGAGAGACAAGATGAAGAAAGAGACGTTGAATCAGATGAGAAAAAGGGAGGGTGTGCTTTTTGGGATTATTAAAATGTCTTTGGCTCAATTTGCATTTTTGCCCCCTAGAAAGCTTAATATGCACTAATTGATATTTAAAAAGATTAGAAAAGTCCTTAAATTTTTTTTTTCTATAAACCTAAAATAGATATAAAAATTATTTATATATATATATATATATATTTCCTAAAATATATTGTTTATTTATTTATACTACATATATATATATATTTTCTAGGTATTACAACACCTTGATGGAGGTGCTTCTCTTGAGCCTAGACACATCAAAGAGAATAAATCACTCTCTCATAACTTAACAACTCTTAGGAGTTCTTCAGAGCAAACCTTGCTAACTTATAAGAACTTAGAGGTTCTCTCTCTCTCTCTAGAATGTCACTAATTCTTTCTCTTTCTCAAGCTCTCATGGTAATAGAATCCTCATATTCAAGGAAAACAAAGAGGTTCAAGGGTGTTTTTTACTTTCCCTCTTCTAACCCATGCCCAAAACCCCACTAATCTCACAAACAAAACCATAGAAAGAGAAGGCAAAGAGAGGAGATCAAGATGCTAAGAAGAAAAGAGAGAAGCTTACTTACCTTTCCTTTGTTCTTCCTCCTTCTCTTGGTCTCTCTCACTCTCCATGCCTCTTTTCTCTCCTTGGGTCGAAGTCTAGGGCAAATAAGAGAGAAAGAATGAGTTGAGGCATTTAAAGGAGTCAAATTCTCGCTTTTTACTCTTTTCTGGACTGACCCTCGCTATGGCGAAAATTAACCTTCGCTACGGCGAGCTCGTATCAGCTACCTTCGCTATGGTGAGGTTTAACTTTCGCTACAGCGAGCACGTATCAGTTCCCTTCGCTATGGCGAGGTTTAACCTTCGCTACGGCGAGCACGTATCAGTTCCCTTTGCTATGGCGAGGTTTAACCTTCGCTACGGCGAGCTCGTATCAGTTTCAGACCCCCGCTTTCGCTGTGGCATGCTCTACGGTGAGCAGCTCCCTGGTTTTTGTATAGAATGCCCGTACTTGCTATAGCTAGAAGCCTTTTCGCTATAGCGAACAGGCACTCTCGCTATAGCGAGCCCGTTTCTCGCTACAGCGAGAAGACTTAGAAAAATCTCAGGATTTCGAAAATTTTCAGCTTTCTTCTTTCTTTTCCTTTTCCTTTTTCTGGTTGTTACATTTTGCATTTTGGTTTTGTTTTTCTTTTAAATTTTTTGTATTTTTCCTAGGTATACAAAAATCTAAGTGTGGGAGAATTTGATATTTCGATATTATTATATTTATATTCCTTATATTTAGTCTTATTAATAATTTATAGTGGGTAATTTGATGACTTTGGGGTTATTTTATATTATGTGGGTTAAATTTAGATTAATGAACTTTAAATGCATTTTTATTATATTTATTCAACGAAAACCTAATTATTTTTTAATTGTATTTTATAGGATAGAAAATTCCTAAAAGGATTAAGATAGAAGACTCCTAAAAGGATTTGGACATTATCTTATTAAGTCCTAAAAGGATTTGGATATTATCTTATTGTTACTTCTAGAATGGCATTGGATTTCTTGTGGAAGAAGGCAACATCATCTGTTTAAGGAAGAGAAGACGTCGCCATAGAACACGTTCCATCTTCTTTATTTCTTATTCTTATTTTTGTCTTTCCTATGGCTTTCTAATTTTCTTAGTGATCAATCCAGAGTCTGAACCTGATAAGGAACTTGAGTCCATATTTGTATAGAACTTTGGTTTGGATTTTGATTTTAAAAGTTTTTCACTTTTGTTCTCTTTGTTTTCGTGTAATTATTATCATTTTTGTTAGATGATTTTTTTTGTATGAATTTTGATTCATTGATCTATTTGAGAATTCATTTTGATTTAATCGGTTGATTAATCAAATAAATTTATTTTAAACCATGTTAGGATTCTGCATGTGTCTCTAGCCAAGTACAAAATATTTTGGCTTCATATTGTTGATAGAAGCGCGGTTACATTTTGATTAGTAATATGAACCAATTAAAATCCTTAACAGTAATTTAGGACAATTAATTGAAAATAACCAAAGGATTAAAATCAAACCAGAGGTATTTTTAGGTGACAAGAATTAAAAAATATCAGGGGAAGAATTTTGGATTGGTTACGTTTCACTCTAATTGAATTTTGTTTCATTTTTTTTCGTTAATTAATTTACTATTTAGTTTAATTAGTGCGATTTTATATTCAAATCCCAAATCATCATCATTCTAGTTTTGTCATTTCTAAACTAATTGATTTGATTAATAGCTCTATAAGAGATGACCTAGTAAGTATTATACTGTAAACCAGTAAAAATTCACTAATCTTGGCTAGTGTGACAACTGTGAGTGAGTAGTATTTTTTTTACCAATCATATTAAATCTCATTATATTTAAATCCCTTATTTTTTTCGGATTGTTCAATTTGACTTGCCCCTTTTCCTCCTATTTTACAATTTTTGCCCTTTTTAACTCCTTCCTTTCATTTTATTTGAATCTTTAGTCCCTCATTATCATGGTCATTAACTTTTCTTTTAACGCCTAAGAATTTATAAATATTAGGTATGACAACAACCACTACACATAATGTACCTCAAGCCTAAACAAGTCAACACACATAAAAGGAAAGGAAGAGTAAGCTGCCTGGAGGACAATTAACTAAATGCTAATATTCACTTACTCAACTTATCTCGTCACTTGCTTTTTTTTCCTTTGCTAAAGAGGATACCTCTTGGTCTCCTCATCCAAAAACTACTCATTTCATCATAATTTGCCTAAAATATTAAAATAGGCAACAACAATTATTAACTAAAGCATACCCAAGCTAAAATTATCTATACATGGCACTTAACATATATTAAAGGCCATTTAGGCACGCTTTAGTCATATTCAGTCCTAAACTTTGAAAAATCATAACTTGAGCTAGGGACCTCCAAATTTAGCAAACTTTGTCTTGTTGGAAAGCTCCATATATTTGCTTTCTATTCTATAAATTTTAGGGCTAGAAGATTTTGGTTGGCCCCTAACATGATTCGAAAACTAGATCTAATACAAAGCTAAAAATTTGGTTCATGACAGCTGTTCTAATTCAAATTTGGAAATTCATGAAATATTCTTAATGCTCCAAAAATTATCATCTCTAGCTCAAATTAAACCTCTATGTGTCCTCTAAATGCATGCCAAGTTTTAGCCCCAAACTATGTCTCTAAGGCTTTCAAGTGTAGGCCTATATTTCCTTGGTCAAAATGGTTATGTTTTTAACATCTAAACACGCTAAACTTGAAATTCTTTAGAGTTTCTAGTTATGGGGAAAATTCCTATCAATCATCTAGCTTATTATACTAATTCATTAGTCAAAATTCACCCTATAACTTAAATTGATAATCTCACTTGTCAAAATCCCCTTCATTTGGTCATTTATCTCACTTAAGTATATTTATGGCTTTAGCATTCTTAACCCTTCACTTAGTGACTTGAATCCTTTGGTTTTTAAACTTCATTCTCACCTTATATATGACTCATTTGGCTCCCATATAACACAATTTAACCATCAAACTCAAGCTAGGATTCAAATTTCTTCACAATGTTATACTTAGGTCTTATTATGCCACTTTAAGCTATATTAAGCATCATCATTTCCTTAACTTCTAACCTCCATTTTATCATTATATATCATTCATTTATCCTTTAAGGCACCTATTTAGGCCATCATATCCATGCTAGAACATGGAATCCACTACGTTGCTCTAGCAAGGCCCTTCTTGAACCTTAAAATTAGACATCTTAAAATTACAAGATTCTAATGTAAACAATGATTCATATCATGTCCATAATTCACAACTACACTTCTTTTGACCTTAGATTCATCAAATAAAACTCTTAGACACCCTAAACATGGCTTGGCCGAAATGGGCTTCTTATAGTCTTCCTTGGCATTTCTTAACATCTCAAGCCATTTTCATAGGAGATTAATGTTAGATTCTCATTCTACATGCTCTTAACCATTATTAGGCATCAAGGGATCATCCCTCTATTGCTCTCTCTTTCTCTTTATTCTAAATTCAGGAGGACTTACTATAACACCTTAACTATCTAGCTCTTCTTTAATAATTATGTTTTAGTAGCAAATCCATTCTTGATGGAAATAAAATACTAAATTCAAAAATTTAAAACACAAACATTGGCTTTTCCATAATTCTATGTATGCATTGGTAATTTGTTATTACCATTTTATCTTAATGATAAAAATGAAAAAAATTACACATAACATCCTAAGAAAGACCCAGCAGAGTTTTCCTTTACAAAATTGACTATCCAGACTAATCAAATGGTCACATTTCAATTGAAACGCGTAGACATGGAAACATATAGATAATAACAATATCAAATACCACAACTTGGGCATGTAACATCATCTATTTCTAAACAACTCAAGCTAAAGTTACATCACAGTTAATAGCAAGCTAGTAAACATAAATACATTAATGAGAAAATTAAACTTAATACATACATTCATTATAACCAAATTAGGTACAAAATATTTCTATAGGTTTGTAGTTCTAAATATCATTCTTTCTCTTTTTCTTTGCTAGCACTGGAGCTTCCACTTGGCACAAGTTAGTGGGAAAATAAAGATGGGGTTAAGATTCGGGAGAATCTCAGTAACTATACTTAAATTACCCAAAAATGAGCATGAGACAATTAAGCAAGAATAATGCAAGTAGGTTACTTTGTTATTTTATACATGCTTATGTTGCATTATTTGGTTGCTATTATTTTATTTGTTCTATGATTACTTCTCAAATAAACAAATGGTAAGATAAAAACATTTTTTGCACATGAAGTAACTAATCTAATACTTGTTTTTGAAAATTTTCTTGTCTTATTAAGAATTATCAAATACTCATTTTTGGAGTAAAAAAATTTGGGTAAAGATCATGCCAATGGTTTGACATGTAATGGAGATAGAACACATGTATGTAGAAGTCCTTAGTGTGCGCCGAGTTCAAGTTATCATTAATGTAAAGACATTAGTAGTGAGTGAGGAAGGCTTGCTGATATTAGCAATCTTGGGTACCATTACATAAGACATAAGAACTAGTTGGCTAACATAGTTGTCATGGAGTCCTTTTATTGTACATATACTTAGATATAGCCTCCACAATCTGCCAATAATATTTTAATAGTACTATAACAAATTAATATGCATGCACTTTAATGGTATAATGTAAAATATTAGTAATATCAATTCACTAATGCTCTAGTTTTATGTATGTGTATATATTTTAATAGTACTATAACTAACTAATATGCATGTGATGGCATAATGTAAAATATTAGTAATGTCTATTAGTTAATGCTCTAGTTTTATGTATGTATGTATGTAATCTCTTTACTATAGTATCATGTTATTTAGTCATTTTAAATTCTATTATGCATAATAATTAGTAAATAAATAACAAATGAGTAAATGGGTTACAAAGGCCATGGAAACCTAAAGTTGAGGAATGCCAAGAACGTTGGCTTAAACAAAAAATGATCTAACACCACAACTTCAAGTTACGGTGCCATAGCATAGATTTTTTTTCTTATACTAAAATTCTACAATGCCGGGACTAAGAATCTAAAGTCTTGGAGCCAATCATGAAAATTCAAAACAATGTCATTCTTTCTTTTGATTTCAAGGGTTTTTTATGCTTGCTTCAAGGTATTCATGAAGAGCTAATGTTTTGAGTAATCCTAAGGGTCAAAGGAATTGTGGAGGCATTAAAGGATCAAGGGAGAGGTTTGGATTGAAGAGGAGATAATATTCCTTTTTAGTTTTCTCTACTTCTGCCCTTTTCTTTGCATTTCTTTGATGTTGTTATCACATGCTACGGTTTTGGTGATGATTCACTTTGAAACAAGTAGTTAGAACTTTGTATCTAGGATTATTAGAAACCCTTGCATGGATTAGTGCTTGGTTGACCTCTTTTCTTATTATTAATTTTATATATATGTTTATTCAATGTTTGGTTTCACACTTTCTAATTGATTAGCCACCAATTGGAATGATCTAGTATTCTAGTTTAACTTGAAAAAGAGATATTGGAATTGTACCTTGAATTGAATTCTGTGAGCACTTGAAACTTGTCAGGATGAGTGGAAGGTTATGCCAATGGGATAGGAACGTACTTCTTAGCTCACATAACCTAATTAGGGATTGTACTACTGAATGTTTACTTAGTTTAATTTCATAAGGGATTGTGAATTTAGGTAAGAATATGCCTATCAAAGAGCAAGGTAAAGTGGGATAATTTGGGTCTTTATGAAATATAATGGGAATTAATAATCTTAGTTTCTTCACTTGATTGAATTACCTAGTAGTCTAAAAGTTTGTTTTGTTTATAAAAATTGCAATTTGATTTTGCTTTCATGCATACTTGTGATTAAATTGCTTGATTTTGGTTAGGGTGCAAATTTTAATACTTAAAAAAAATTTTATCACCAAATCCTCATGGAACAATACTTTATTCACTACTATATGATTTATATGATATGTATACTTGCATGCAAGAAGTCGTATTTGTAAACAACAGTGGATCTTCTCATGAATGTCTTGGTATGTGACTTCCTCTTAAGCTTCTCCTCCTCCATGACAATTTGAACTTCAAATATGGGGAAGTGCTATAAAAAGTAATGAAACAATAACTTAAATAAATTTTTTAAAAAATAATCCCATCCTTTACGCAAAATTGATGGAACCTCTAGTGTGAAGGTATGGCCCTATCCTATTTAAAAAGTTAGCTTTCTAACTTAATATAGTTTTCTAACCTCAATAGCAATCATGAAAACCTCATATGCCATACTTGAAAGTATTTTTACACCATTTTCTTTAGTCTCCTAAGTGGATGACGTGATTATGGTAACATCCCCCTCATTAAGTATACACATGAAGAACAAAAGGAAACGTAACAAGATGACATTTTATCAAGTGCAAGATATGACATATCCATATGTAATACTATTCAAGTGGAGGAAAAACTATTCATATAATGTCCAACATAAGACATTTCAAGACTCCATATACAATGACACATGCCTTAAAAGGCATGTGCCTTTCACTTGTATCGAATATTAAATGAGAAACTACGAATTTACCAAGATTTGAACCCTGAAAATGAGAATTATCCATTTTGGGAGCCGAACCATATCCAAATAATCAAAAGAATCTAACTATATATACTATATATGAAACTATCCAACTTATAAAAATCAAATCAAATTAAAGCTTGCATCAAATTTGCATAAAGTTCCATATCTAATTCCATTCCAAATCAAATGAACGTGATGTCTCATAATAAATTCCAAATCAAAAAACGAACAAAAAGTCATATAATCAAATTCAAGCATTGCATTCCATCAATTCCAATTCTAAATCAAAATGGAATTGATTTGGAATTGCAATTGCAGTTCCAAAGTCCCAAACCCATGCAAATCCATCAACAATTTTGCAACCAACGAGAAGAAAATATCCCTACAATTTTGCAAGCAATAATGGGAATTACAATTTCCGTACAATATCTACAAACTAATCACAAAGAATATAAAACTCGCATCATATTAAGTAATTTAAATGATGACATCCATCCTAATTTCCCATTTATTTAAACTTAAAATTGGAAATGCATATCTACATAACTTCAAAGCAAGATACAGCACTATGGGCATAATCACAAAAACAAAAGTTTGAGAGCTCATGGAAACCCCGCCATGAGCTATGCCTAAATTCATCATTACCAATCAATTAATGTAGAAGACCAGAATATGATGCAAAATCTATACAATCAATTTGCCCAGTAGATTCAACAAAATTGACAATTTAAGAAACAATCTAGCTATTTATAACTGGCAACAAAATTTATCAGACACTAAATGAAACTTCTGTAGTTCCAGGCAAAAATCACCAAATAGTTGCATGAAGTGAGTATTTAGTCGAATCAGAATTAATCAACAAATTAACAACCCAAGCCTAGAATTAAAGAATCAAACATATAGGAAGGAAGCAAGGGGTTCTCTTGACCACCATTATAAGAAGGAAAGGAAGGAAAAGGAAAGAGAGAGAAATACGATAGACAGCGAGAGCTTATCAATGGTAAGCCATATATGTATACATATAATTAATTGTCATAATGGGGCTGCTCGATCTGGCTCCACATTGATTTATTTTCTCGATTTTATTTTTTTCTTGTTGGAATTCATATCTAAGGACCGACAGTCTAATCAAGAATCAATCACTTTTAGTCTACATTTTACAGAAATATATATATATATATATAATAACCACATTCATTTACATTTAACATATTTTTTGAAATATTGTTGGAACCCCATTGTATAAACTAAAATCGATCATTATTTATAGCGAAATCCATTGCATGCTTGTAATCAAACATGCTAAGGTCACACATACATAGTGGATTGCAATTATTCCATACATACCACTAAGGCATATATAGAACCTGCGCCTAGATATGGTACTCAAGTTACATGCATCATGCACAATGCTTATTTTATTTAATGCAGAGTACGAGACTGCGTATGACAGCAATGCCAGCTAGCTATCATGCCTAGATACGATATCTAATATTACAGAGACCAGTGGGATAAGAGGCCGGAGACAGTCTCATCGCATACGCATTTAAGGGCGCAAACTTTTGAAACACCATCCTTTATCTGACCACTATAATTGGCTTGCTTATCATGGTACCTGTTTAAGATCATAACTCCGCCATAGTTGGAGGATTTCTTTAGGGTTGGAAGAATCTCAGACTTGAGCACATCCGGCGGGATGTAACCACTGCTTGCGGCATCAGGTGACGCTGGCACCCCCAAGAACACTAAGTTATTGGCTTCGACTGACAAGGTCCATTCCTCCCATGCCCTTAAAAGATTAACACTATTTCCTTTCGAATACTCGCAGGGAGAGTTGTGGAAGAACTTAACCCATATATAATCAAAAAGGCCAGTCTTGATAGCTTTGTCCAGGAAGTAATCAGGGTAAACACATTGTGGAGCTGCTGATAAGAAAATCTTTCGTTCTTGGGTGATAGCATGAATCGCCCTAACAAGTTCATCCCAATGAATGTTTCTACCTTCCGAAACAGAAATAATGTCAATTCCATCCAAGGCCACACTTCCCAATGGACCAGATTGACCACTAAGGAAGTTATCCCAGAGGTACTCTGCAACCTTGTTTACAACATCCTCGGATGATGCGATGAAGTGGCGGCGAGATGGTGGAATTATGATTCCTCCAATGGAAAGCAACACTTTGATACCTTTGCTTTTGCAGTGCTTTATTTCTGGCTCTAGTTTGGTGCAAGGGTCATCTTGGCCACCACAATGGCCTGCGAAATTTAGGTATGGAGTGCTGCCATCATCGTATAGATAGAGGGATTCGAGGATGATGATGTTGTAGTTATTAGTGTCACATGCTTCCTTCAAGCTTCCTTCAAGCTACCTTCAGCGGTAACTTGTCCCCAGTAGATGGAGATAGCATTACTACCGGAGGTACAGTGATCGGCATGTGAGGAGCAAATGATCAAAGAGACTGTGAAGAGGGATGACCACAAAAAATTTTATGTGTGTTCGCAAGTGCACGGGTCAGATCAAGTAGTTCAGTGATAAGTATGAGTATCGTTCCCACGAAGAATGACTTAAATACAATTAGGCAATGCACAACCCACTTTCATCCACATTAAGTAACTAATTAAGCAATTCATGAACTTAGAACTAATTTTAAAACAAAACAATTTAAAGAAAAACTTGGTTGGCAAAGAAAATTTAAACACAAATCCAAGATTTTGAAGTTACCTAGAATCACTATTCCCTTGATGCTTATGAGAACTTAATATCTTGTTCAATTGCAATTAATTATCACCTTATGAGTTAAGAGATTCATAAGCTATAAACGTCCGTCGATGTAATTATAGCCCTACTCGCCCCTAAAATATTAGTGTTCTTAGAATTAGGTTGGAGTGCATTAAATACTATAACCCTCTACAAATCAATTAAGGCAATTAGGTATATTTCTATCCCAATGACAAATTAGATAAATCTAAACTTAATCTATCCAACTCTTAGGTCCAATTAGAACTCTTTTTTCAAGATAAATTCCAATTACCCAAATCAAATCCAAGAGGTGGCCAATCCCTAAGAAAGTATTAAGCAAGAGAAGGATACACAAGGCTCCAATCATTACAATCAACAAGAAAAATAAAGATTTAGTTCACATCAAGTTCATAGTGCTCTAGGTAAAGAGAAATTTAGCTACACATAGCTAAATCTAACAGTGAATCCATTCAAATACATGGAGAAGATGAAGAAAAGCAAAGAAAGCAAACAAAGGAATGAGAGATATGCAGAAAGTTAAGCTCCCCCTTGATTCTTCCTCTTCCTTCACCCCTCCAAGCTTGAAGAACCTCTAAAGACCACCCAAAAATGCCTCCTGGACGTTCAGAACCCTCCTCTGTTGCAGAATGAATGAAAACCTAGCTGCAATTCATGTTTTGTATCCTCATTAATCAAAACGCAAAGTTTTGACGCCGAATTTAGTGGCCGCATCTTTAGATAAAGTGATGGCTTATTTGCCTGGAGCTTATGATCAACTTCTAAATCCTTATTGAATATAATTCTAAAACAAGAAATATTTTCTATTAATGCAATATCTACTCAATCATAATTATTTATAATTAACTTCATTTCTCTCTTTAACTTTTGATTTGGAAAATTACTTACAAATAATGAATAAATCCCACTAAAACTCTAATGGATGACTCTCAAATTAAATCCAATTAACTATAAGAATCACAAAATATTGGGAGTCATCACTCCCCTACACTTAGACAATTGCTTGTCCTTAAGCAAAATTCACTTATCCATACTTTCAAAACAAACAATAAAACAACACAGTATCTTAGAACATTTAATTCTAGCTTAAAATTTCCTCATACTTGAATCCAGCAACCTTGTGTAACTAATAAGCTAAACAAGCGTGACTTAACTTCACGATTTACACCTTTCCAATACAATTTGCAAGGCCAACCCATGCACTCATAAAATGAGACTTGAAATTCTAATATAGAAGAGATCATCCATTTCTTTTATTTCTTTCTACAAGTATCATTCTATTCTTTTCCTTTCCTTTCTTTTTTTTTTTTTTTTATATATATAGAGATTTTCTTCCCTTCCTTGTCTCCTAAATCCTTTTTACGTGAATGACAACATTTGCAATGAAGCCACCCGGTTACTCAGACTAAGGTGACACAGTCGGGGTGCTTTGCATACTCATAGGTTCCACTACTATTTTATGCAAAAGCTAACATTGGTGATGAAAGCCCCCAGTTACTAAGTAGCTTCCACTAGAGGAGAAGAATCTCTATCATTATTATTATTATATATATATATATATATATATATAAATTTTTTTTGATTTTTTGATTTTAGTTTTTTTTTCTTTTTTAACAAGAAGGAATATCTCTCTTCTAATCAGCAACCCCAGTCCCATTATACAAATTCATGAGCAAAATCACAATCAAATTATATTAGAACTTAACCAAGCTCCTACAATTAAATCATGCAAGTTTTAACTACTTGTCACAAGAATTGCCATAAACAAATAAGAGGGAAATTAAACTCAATTAAATCCCCAAAAACACTGTAGCCATTGTATTGTTTTCTCATCAATTTTCCTTCGAGACATAAAAATCAACTTTAATAAACACCTCTCCCCCACACTTAAATCACACATTGTCCGCAATGTGAATAAACATGACAATAAGCAAAGGAGGTAGAAGAGATGAGATATTAAGACTTCCCTGAAAGTATGGAAAAGAAAGGAAAGAGAGAAGGAGAGAGGCAAATAGGCATCAGAACCTATCATCTGTAGACATAAAGGGCAAAAGAGATAGGTAAGCACGGATCTGGCATGCGTCAATCAGGATAATAAGAAGCCCTAAACAGTCATCCAAGAAGCTACAAAAAATAAAGAAAAGAAACAGAAGTACAAGTAGCTAACTACCAATTAACTAAGGGAACTACAAGAACAGGTTAGGAGACAAAATCAAATCCTCCGGCACAAAATAGTCATCAGAATGATAATCACTCCTCTCTAGCTGAGGAGTACTCCTGTGCACTATCAGTCATGCCCACGCTAGCGTCTGTCGGCTGTGCATCCACTTCCAAACCTTCTGATTGCCTTGAGTGCACCCCAAGCTACTGTGGAGGTTACAAAAGATCAATAACGCATGCCATTTGAGAGGTCAGCTCATCACGAAATAGAAGCAACGAATCAATCTTCTATGTCATCGTCTCACATTGTTGCTCAAGTTGTTCTTGTTTTTTCAGAATGAGGCCTTACTGCACTATATTGTCTTGCAAGAGTTGAACCATCCTATCTTGTGAAGTGGCCTCCAAAGAAATCTCAGGTGGTGCTGGAATAGGATCTTGTTCATGCACTAAAGGGTCAGCTGGATGATCATCATGCTCTTCATCATCTCCCAAGAAATCTTCCTCTTTGGCCTTTAATGATTGATAAGTGACACCACCAATGGGATACAATTGCTCCTCTTGATCAGTAAAAATTCCAACAATCTTGTTAGTGATAATGCCAGAAATCATGAAAGGGAAAGATAAGGACTTCTTCACAAATGAATAAACAGACTTTAAACCCTTGAGAATGAAAGGAGGCAAATCAATATCTAAGTCTTCCAAGATACAATACACCAACAATGCCCTACTTCGAGTAATAATTATGTTATGAGAACTTGGTAAGACATTACGTGAAATGAAAGTAACCCAAAATCTAGCTTCTTATGTAACTCATGGTACTTCAATCCACGATTCCATCTCCTTTGGCCTCGTGTGGTCAACTTCCTTGCCACTTGATTGTAATCCACTTGTGTTAAATCCTGCATCATTTCTTGATAAGCACATTTCTCCACAGAAGGAAGTGCATAGTGCTCTCGAATCACATCTTCATCTATGAGAATTCTTTTCGTCCTTATCCAATACCGATTGTTCGCATGCCATTTAGCATTTGCATAAAACTGGCGAACAATAGGACATATAGCATTGTTAGGCCTCTCTAAGAACCAATCCCATTGGTGCTTGTGGAACTTTGAATATGGGTTATCTAATGGAGATAAGGCATAGAACCGATCCTGGAAAAACTTCTTGCCAGAAATTTGATGAGTAAACCAATCAGCAGCTTCTTGATTCAGAAAAACTTTGGGATCATATGATGCTGTGGGGAGATCTACTTCTTCATCACTCTCAGAGTGGACAACCTTTTGCTGTTTGGAAGTAGTGACAGATTTTGTAGCTTGCTTCTTCGTTGGAACTTCATGATCAACAGACTTAGCTTTTGAAGTGACAAATTTCTTAGCGTGCTTCTTCCTTGGAACCTCAGGCTCCACAAGCTTAACTTTTGAAGAAGTCTTAGATGCAGTAGGTTTGCTCTGAGATTTTGAACCTCTAGATGGCATTTTTCGTGTTTCTGAAATAGTCATTTTCCTATCTTTCTTAGTGACTAATCTTTTTGGACATATGGTTGCAAATGAAAAATTAGATTTTAGAACATTTAGAAAAGATTGGAAACTTTTCAGCAACCACACAAAAACACTGATTATCTAAGATGACATTGCAAAATAAATAGAAACCAGAAATGCAGCACACATAGCCAACAAATGAAAGTTTAAACTTATCATGCTCATTAATATGAAGAAGAGAGCAACCCAAACAGAGTGACTCAGACATCAATTACAGCAAGCATGATAAATTGAAGACTTACATCAATGATAAATTGAATTAAACAAGACCAGATTGCTGCAGCAATAATCAGCAAGCATATGCGAAAAATAAAGAGCCTGAAGTATTTGTGCCTACTGATTTAAAGAGAAGCAAGAAAAGAAACACGAAAAGCCATCAACATAAAATTGGCACAAACAAACCATAACAACCCCCAGCATATTCAGCAATGTTAAATTGAATTTTAATTCACCATTTAAGTCCACCTAAGGTCATAAACAAAACACATTGAAATGACAAACTGTGGAGACCCTTTAGCATATTAAAGCAGCAAAAGCAGTTAGAGCAATAAGCTATACTTGGCATAGTTGCAAACTAAGAAACACAGAGCATGCAGGGTGCTACAAGTAGAGAAAACAAAATGATTGCATACACAAGACAGAGACTAAGAGGCAGAAGAAACACCCAAAAATATAGAAATTGAAATGCAAAACAGAGGCATCACATAAAAAGCAGCAAACTGGGGAAAAGACAATGAAAGAATCCTTGAAACCAATCTCATTTTACTCAAGAATTGCCCCAAATCCTAACTAAAATTTTCAGACCAACTAAACAAAACTAAAGGCAAAAGAGATAATGCAAGCTTGACCAAATAAATTTCAAAACCAACAAGCACACCTCCATGATAAGCATACAGCAAATTGCACAACCAAATGAAAGATATGACATCAAACAACTAAGCTAAAACAGAGCAACAATGCACCATTAAACAGCAGAACTACAATGTTATTCTGAGCACCTAAGCTAGCTACATCCCACAATGTATTCCAGAAAACCAAAAGCTACTAAGAACAGAGCATCTAGTGACTTACCCGTTGAAGAGATAGGAGTAAACTCACCACAATGGAAGCTTGCTTGCGACTAGAATGCAGACGCTAGAAATGACGAGGGAAGCGAGGGAATAGGAGGAAATGGCGCGACAGAGAATGACAGCGAGACTGGCTGGAATGGTGGAGGATGTGACGGATCTTCGACGGAAGAGACGAGGATGGCTCGACGAGAATGAATGAAAATGGCGATGGGAAATGCGACGAGAAAGGCGAGGATGGCTAGGGATGTGACGGAAAGTCAACGGCAGAAAAATGACGACAAGAATGATGGTGGAAAAATGACTGGAAAATCGAGCGAGAAGCGACGGAACTGCGAGGAGGGTGATGAAGTGCGACGAAAATGGTGAAGGATCTATGGAGAGGGCGACGAAAAGTGACAGAAATGAAACCTAAAATTTTTTTTAATATATTATATTATTATTATATTATTATATTTTTTAATTTAATTTTAAATTTTTTAAATTTTTTTTTAATTTTTATTTTGATTTTTTACCAGAGATATCACAAGAAAAGATGCGGCCACATGCTCAGAACAAGCTATCGCATCATGCTATTCGGGAAAATGTATGAGAAAAAGGCTAGCAACTGCTAAAACTGAGTTCGCGATAGCTAACCCACTAAACTTAAACTATGCTATCGCATTCCCAAAACAAAGCTACCGCATTAAGCACTTCAGGAAAATATAGGGGAAATTGACTGCAGAGATTAGCGATCGCTAAAAATAAGGATGCTATCGCTAAACATGACAGAACTAGAAATCAGTAATGATTTGAATTTTTCTTTCACGTTTCACAAAATTTAACAAATCATAACCAAACCTTACTCAATTCAACTCCCTTTAAATAAACCAACATTTTCCCTCATAACATATGACAAAAACAATTCATCACCAATAACTTCAAACTTCCACATCCTCATTAAGAAATTAAATGGGTAAGAAATACTCCCTCTTTTTATGAGATCGTTGCCCATTGAATCAATCCATCCTCATGCTTATCAATTGAAAGATTCTTTAGGAAGAAGATTTACTCCATCTATAAAAGAAAAACAAGCAATTAAACCTACAGCAAACTAGTTAATGAACTAAGCAATGAATAAAGTAAAAAAAAAACACTTGGGTTGCCTCCCAATAGTGCTAAGTTTAAAGTCTCTCAGTCGAACTATCTTGACACTTCTATGAAAAATATTGGAGCTGCACATTTGCCTTCATCCTATCCACCGGTCCACCAAGGCAATGCTTCAAGCGTTGGCCATTTACCTTAAAAGTTTCTCCACTTTTCTCATCTTGAATTTCAATGGCACCAAAGGTAGTGGTAGACACAATCTTAAAAGGACCAGACTACCTTGATTTAAGCTTTCCTGGGAACAACCTCAAATGAGAGTTATATAGTAACACTAAATCACCAGGTATCAAATCCCTTTTTAAAATCTTCCTATCATGCAAGATCTTTGTCTTTTCCTTATACAACCTAGAACTCTCATAAGCTTGCAACCATAATTCATGAAGTTCATTAAGGTCCAACAACCTCTTCTCACTAGTATCTTTATAATCCAAATTCAACTTCTTTATGGCCCAAAAAGCTTTATACTCAAGATCCAAAGGTAAATGACAAGCTTTACAAAAAACTAATTGATATGGAGACATACCAATTGGTGTTTTGTAAGTTATCCTATATGCCCATAAAGCTTCATCTAGCTTATCAGACTAATTTTTCCTATTAACACTCACTGTTTTTTCTAAAATTCTTTTGATCTCCCTATTAAATACTTCACAGAGGCCATTGGTCTGAGGATGGTAAGCTAAAGCCATTTTGTGGTGAACTCCATATTTTTCTAACAAAGATTTAAACAAGCAGTTATTAAAATGAGTTCCACCATCACTAATGATAGCTCTAGGGGTGCCAAAACGAGAAAAAATGTTTTTCTTTACAAATCGCACCACTGTTTGAGCATCATTATGTTGGCAAGTTACCGCCTCAACCCACTTACTCACATATTCAACTGCCACTAAGATATACTGTTGGCCTCTAGAAGAAACAAAGGGACCCATAAAATCAATTCCTCACAAATCAAACAACTCAACTTCAAAGATACCGGTTTGAGGAAGTTCATGTCTTTTAGAAATATTACCGGATCTTTGACAAGCATCACAGTGAAAAACAAACAAATGCGAATCCTTAAACAATGTAAGCCAATAAAAACCAGATTGCAATACTTTAAAAGCAGTTTTTTTACCACTAAAATGTCCCCCAAATGGTGATGCATGGCATGCAAGCAAAATATCATGCTGTTCAATCTCAGGAACACACTTCCTAAGAACTCCATCTACACATCTTTTAAACAAATAAGGCTCATCCCAAATGTAAAGCTTGACCTCATTCAAGAATTTCTTCTTTTGATAATAGTTTAATTCAGAAGGTAAAACTTCATAGACAATATAATTTGCTATATCAGCATACCAAGGTACATTTAGCAAATTAGCAGCCATAATGCATTCATTAGGAAAAACATCATTCACAAGCCTATTATCACTAACATGCTAGGATCCAATCTAGAAAGATAATCAGCCACTAGGTTTTCACTTCCTTTCCTATCCACTATATGCAAGTCAAACTCTTGAAGTAATAAAACCCACTTAATTAGTCTAGGTTTAGACTCTTTCTTTCTTAACAAATATTTGATAACAGCATGATCAGTGTGTACTACAACTCTAACTCCTAACAAATAAACTTTAAACTTCTTAAACACAAAAATAATAGCTAATATTTCTTTTTCAGTGGTGGAATAATTTACCTGAGCATCCACTAATGTCCTACTGGCATAGTAAATAGGAAGAAAAACTCGATCTCGCCTTTGTCCAAGAACAGCTCCTATTGCATAGTCACTTACATCACACATGATCTCAAATTGCAATGACCAATCCAGAGTAACTATTACAGGTGCAATTATTAGCTTCTGTTTTAACTCTTCAAAACTTTTCAAGCAATCATCATAAAAAAGGAACTTAGTATCCTTTTCTAATAGCTTGCACAAGGGCTTTGAAATTTTTGAAAAATCCTTGATGAATCTTCTATAGAACCCCACATGCCCAAGAAAACTTCAAACTCCTTTGACACTGGTAGGAGGTGGCAACTTCTCAATCAATGATGTCTTGGCCCGGTCTACTTCCAAACCCTCCTTATATACCTTGTATCTTAATACTATTCCTTCTTTCACCATGAAATGGCATTTTTCCTAGTTCAGAACTAAATCAGTCTCCTCACACCTTTTAAGCACCTTAGAAAGATTCTTCAAACAAACTTCAAATGAATCACCAAAGACAGAGAAATCATCCATAAAGATCTCCATGATATCTTCAATGAAATTAGAAAATATTGATGTCATGCATCTTTGAAAGGTCGCTGGTGTGTTACACAACCCGAATGGCATTCTCCTGAAAGCAAAAGTGCCATAGGGACAGGTAAAGGTTGTTTTCTCTTGGTCTTCAGGTGCTATAGAAATTTGGTTGTACCCTAAATAACCATCTAGAAAACAAAAATATTCCTTCCCTGCTAGCTTATCAAGCATTTGATCAATTAAGGGAAGAGGAAAATGATCTTTTCGAGTGGCTGTGTTTAATTTCTGATAGTCCATGCACACTTGCCAACCAGTGACAGTTCTTATAGAAATCAGTTCTTTCTTTTCATTCGTCACAATTGTTATTCCCCCTTTTTTAGGGACGCATTGTACTGGACTGATCCATGCACTATCTGAAATTGGATAAATGATTCCGGCATCAATCCACTTGATGATTTCTTTCTTAACAACTTCCTTCATCATCGGGTTAAGCCTTCTCTGATTCTCTATAGATGGTTTATGATCTTTTTCCAATAAAATTTTATGCATCACAATGGAAGGGCTAATCCCTTTGATATCTACAATTGTCCAACCTAAAGCCTTTTTATGACTCTTTAGTACTTTAATTAGTCTTTGTTCTTGGTAAAAGTCCAACGATGTAGAAATGATGACAGGAAGTGTCTCTGAATCCCCTAAATATGCATATTTCAGATGCTTAGGGAAAGGTTTTAACTCCAAAATCGGGGGTTGTACAATTAAAGGCTTAAGAGATGGTACTGAACGGGAAGCCAAATCTAAAGATTCCACTTGCCAATGTTTGTTAACCCAAGTGGTTGAAAAATTAAGCACTTGGGCTACCTCATGACTAGCTTCAGTCTTCTCATGCTTCGCTCCCATTAATAATACTTCAATAGAATCTTGGACTATCATTGTATTAAATTGTTCTTGAGCTAAATCATCAATCACTGAAACTCTGAAGCAATCTTCAACATCTCTAGGATATTTCAATGCTCTGTCCATGTTAAACACCACCTGCTCATCCCCCAATCTCATCACTATTTGCCCTTTCTCTACATCTATAAGAGTTCTAGCTATAGCTAAGAATGGACGACCAACAATCAATGGATTATCTTTATCTTTTTCACAGTCTACAACAATGAAATCAGCTGAATATATGAACTCACCAACCTTCACTAAAACATCTTCAATTATAACCCTTGGATATGCTAAGCTCCGATCTGCTAATTGTAATGTTACTATAGTAAGTCTTGCCTCACCGAGTTGCAATTTCTCAAAGACAGATAATGGCATAAGATTTACACTGGCTTCAAGATCACACAAAGCTTTACCTTGAAAGTGAGTACCTATTTTACAAGGCACAGAGAAGCTACTCGGATCTTTGCACTTCATTAGAATCCGTGGGTTGATTATTTTGCTGCACTCTTCAGTAAGTGCTACAGTTTCAAATTCACTAAATCTTCTCTTCTTGCTCAGCATCGCTTTTTAAAACTAGACATACGTAGGCATGTACTCCATAGCTTCTGAAAATGGAATATTTATATGAAGTTGCTTGAACACTTCTAAAAATTTTTGATACTGCTTATCTTCCACCTTCTTTTGAAGTCTTTGAGGAAATGGTAATGGAGGTATTGTCCTTGGTAATGTTTGTAGTTTTTCTCCTTGTTTCTCACCCTTATCAACATCCACATGTTTTTTAACTTCTTCAGTACTCATTTTTCTCTTCTTTTTTAGCTGATGCATCTACATGTTCCTCTTCTATTCTTTTATCTTCACTTTTCTCCTCTATAGCAATTTCACTTTTATCATCCTCTTCAACAGCATTTGATGTAGGTGTGTTGCTAACCACCCTTGGTGCTTAAATATCTGGCAACACTTTTCCACTTCAAAGAGTTATGGCCTTACACTCTTCCTTGCCTTCTCTTCTAGGATTAGGCACCGTATCACTTGGTAATCCCCCTTGTGTTAATGAATTCATTGATGAAGCTAATTGACCCATTTGTAACTCTAAATTTCTCAAGGAGGCGTCAACTCTAGCATTCACTTGAGCTTGCTTTTCGTTTTGCTTACTTTAGATGCTAATGAATTTAGCCAAGGCATCTTCCAAATTCGTCTTCGACTCTTGAATAGGTGCATTTTGCCTCACAGGTTGAGCAAAACCCGATGGTTAAGTAGGCTTAATGCTTGAAGATGATGCTGGTTGATTCAGTGCTAGGCCATGCTTCCAAGAGAAGTTTAGATGATTTCGCCACCCAGGATTGTAATTATTAGAGTAGGGATTCTGATTCTTTGGAAAGTTCCCCACATAGTGAACTGATTCTGAAGGTGCCAAAGGACAATAATCCACTAAGTGTAGATCCCTATAATTTTCACAAGTAATTGGAGCCACCTGAGTAGAACAGACATTTATATGCTGACTTCGCTACACTTAAGATTCTAGCATATCAAATCTCTTGTTCAGAGCAGAGAGAATAGTTGCAAATGGAATAGAGGGGTCTTCTTGAGTATTGGCAACATTAGCACTCAGCTTTCTGTCATCTCCTCTTTAGACATAGCTTTCAGATAATGTGTCCAATGCCTGAACAACATCATCTATAGGCATTTCATCCTAACGTCCATTTAAAATAGCATCCAACATTGTATCAGTTTGTGGAGTTAGACGCGTGCAGAAATTCTGAACAATGTCACAGTTATCCATTCCATGGCTTGGGCATTGCCGAAGCAAATGCTTGTACCTCTGCCATGCAGCATATAAGTGCTCATCTGAAGCTTGCTTGAAGTTAATAAGCTCACGACGGGCATCCGTTATTCTGTTGTTTGGAATGAAGCGAGCTCTGAACCTCGCCTCTAGCTTATCCCAAGTATCAATTGAACCCTCCAGCAGAGTCAATAACCACTCCTTAGCCTTTCCTTATAGAAAGAGTGGGAATAGTCGAAGTCTTAGAACATCCTTTGGTACTCCATTTTGCTTGAATGAATCGCACACTCTAAAAAATGACAGAATATGACGGTTGGGATCTTCATCAGACCTCTCACCAGCAAATTGTCCATTTAACTGCAATATGGAGATCATCACAGGCTTTAACTCAAAGTTAGTAGCTTGAAAGTCTGGCACTACTATGCTTAATAGAGTGCCCTTCATAGTACGGCCCACAAAGTCTCTTATGGACTGATTTTGATTCCCTTCTTGAGCCATTTCTTCACTTATTAAATTTTGAACTTTAGAAGGAGTTTCTTCAAGGTTCAAGTTCACCACAAGATCACTAATTTTCTTTGTTGTGTACTTCTTCTTTGTAAGGGATCACCTCGGCATGTACCATGGTACCTATAAAGGAGAATTCAACCAACTATATTACTTTAAACAAAAAGTCAAAGCAAATGACAGAATGAAAAGAAATTCTAACTAATTAACTAACTAATACTTAATCGAGGACTAGTAAAGATTACACACTTCTAACTGAACATTTAAGCCAGTCCCCGGTAACGGTGCCAGAAAACTTGACCACAAAAAATTTTATGTGTGTCCGCAAGTGCACGGGTCGGATCAAGTAGTTCAGTGATAAGTATGAGTATCATTCCCACGAAGAATGACTTAAATGCAATTAGGCAATGCTCAACCCACTTTCATCCACGTTAAGAAACTAATTAAGCTATTCATGAACTTAGAACTAATTTTAAAACAAAACAATTTAAAGAAAAACTTAGTTGGCAAAGAAAATTTAGACACAAATCCAAGATTTTGAAGTTACCTAGAGTCACTATTCCCTTGATGCTTACGAGAACTTAATTTCTTGTTCAATTACAATTAATTATCATCTTGTAGGTTAAGAGATTCATAAGCTATAACCATCAGTCGATGTAATTATAGCCCTACTCGCCCCTAAAATCTAAGTGTCCTTAGAATTAGGTTGGAGTGCATTAAATACTATAACCCTCTACAAACCAATTAAGGCAATTAGGTATATTTCTATCCCAATGACAAATTAGATAAACCTAAACTTAATCTATCCAACTCTTAGATCCAATTAGAACTCCTTTTTCAAGGTAAATTCCAATTACCCAAATCAAATCCAAGAGGTGGCCAATCCCTAAGAAAGTATTAAGCAAGAGAAGGATACACAAGGCTCCAATCATTACAATCAACAAGAAAAATAAAGATTTAGTTCACATCAAGTTCATAGTGCTCTAGGTAAAGAGAAATTTAGCTACACATAGCTAAATCTAATAGTGAATCCATTCAAATACATGGAGAAGATGAAGAAAAGCAGAGAAAGCAAATAAAGGAATGAAAGATATGCAGAAAGTTGAGCTCCCCCTTGATTCTTCCTCTTCCTTCACCCCTCCAAGCTTGAAGAACCTCCAAAGACCACCCAAAAATGCCTCCTGGATGTTCAGAACCCTCCTCTGCTACAGAATGAATGAAAACCTAGCTGCAATTCGTGTTTTGTATCCTCATTAATCAAAACGCAGAGTTTTGACGTCGAATTTAGCAGCCGCATCTTCAAATAAAGCGATCGCTTCTTTGCCTGGAGCTTAGGAACAACTTCTAAATCCTCATTGAATATAATTCTGAAACAAGAAATATTTTCTATTAATACAATATCTACTCAATCATAATTTTTCACAATTAGCTTCATTTCTCTCTTTCACTTTTGATTTGGAAAATTACTTACAAATAATGAATAAATCCCACTAAAACTCTAATGGATGACTCTCAAATTAAATTCAATTAACTATAAGAATCACAAAATATTGGGAGTCATCAAGGGACAAGAGGAGTATGATAGTTTGTTTCTCGGAAGCCATGATTCTGTGTGGGTTGTGGTTTTCTGGTTTAGCTCGATGACTCAAGGACTAAGGGAAGCTCCCTATTTATAGGAAAAGGGAAGTGGGCATGCATCTTAGAGAAAAACACATGTTTCATATTGAAGCTTCGCAGTTTTCATTATTTTCCCCCTATGTATGTATTCCATATAATCCAAGATAAATCTAAAAAGAGGATAGTTGAATAGTGAATACTTGATCATCGCAATAATTCATGCCAACTTTTTGATGAAAATATTTTTGTAAATGATTTAAACCAGATATTTTTCAAACAAATAATCACTGCAATTAAAAAAAATGTAATATAATGGGTTAAGCGAGTATGAAGTGTACAAGAAAAATTAGGAAAATTAATTAAACATAACAATAATGTTAACTGAAAACCAGAGTGGATATATTTTTAGAAATTAACAATTAATATATATAACAAAAAATTATTTAATATATGCATTCCAAAATGTAGAAGTTAAAATAAATAGTAGAAAAGGAGAAAAGGACTTGAAGGCAGAAGTCCCACATTTATTCCCCTTGTCTCACAACAGAATTTCACTATCGTCAAGAAGGTTTTTCACAACTTCGATGTTAGTTTTCCCTTGCTCTGTAGCAACCAATTACAAAATGATTATCATATTCTAACCAAAAAAACATTTACACCACTAATTTTCACATTTTCACCAGTAAGGAATACACAGATATATACTTTCTCTCACAATTGAACTATATGAAATATCAGGTTCGGAAGTCTCAACATTTCAAACAAGGAGAACAGGCACCAAGAACTCTTAAATTTCTTCAAAATTAATTGATAATGTACATTTATACTCAAAAATTGATTTCGATGTTGCAAGCTTATTTTATTCACATTCTTTATGATTATAAGAACACTTTTGATATCTTCACTGAATCCTCTAGACCTTTGTGGAGCATTCAATATTATCATTGAGATAGTTTCTCCATGCTTAGTGTCTAGCAAAATAAGCTAAGATTTCAAGATTCTGAAAGGGAGAGAAAAGCTTGAACACTACCTTATTTATCTTAATGCTGAAAGTCCCTCATCTAGTCTCCGTATCACAAAAGAATTTCATTATCTTCACAAAGCTTTACACAATTTGATATTAGTTTTCACTTACCCATTTGTGATGATATGAACTCATACCTATGTAATTTCTCACACAAGAAAACTGTAAAAAATATTAATGTTTGAAGTCTCAACGTCTCAAATTTGATTGTGCTCTCTCAAGATAAAACAACGTACTCTATTGAAAGAGTAGATAATCCAAAATTATTACGTGATAAATTTCAAAGGATGAGAATGCTGCACATCAATAACTCTTTATATTTTTTCCCAATTAATTGATACATGCATGGTTCTTGTTCTTCCATCTCTCGATTTATGTCCTTTTATAGTGAAAATTTGATCGCGAGTTCTTGACCGTGTGAACTTTATTTTTGGTTCATTAAGGTTTGGTTAAAAAGTCCCACGTACAGCATAATTTAAACATCTTTGAACATGCCTTCCAAGAAATTCACTTGCCATGTTCATGTAAAGCTATAGTGCACTTGCAAACCTTTTGTCAAAACTGCTTATGGTAGTTCGCCTCTTTTGTTAGCAGATAACAAAACACAGCTATAAGACTTCTTAAGCACTACTCTTCGTTTTTACTCTGCTTCCAAATTATAATTTATCATAGCTTGTACAACTCCTCCGAAATAAATAAGATAAGGTTCTAAATTAATATGCCACGAATTCGAGACCTAAAAAATTATGAAGAACCCTACAACAAATGAGAAAATTATCATATTTCTCAGTAATTTGAAATAAAAACTATAAATATGTATAAGCAGCTATATTTAAAAAAGAAATTCTTAATATGCTTGGGTCAAAGAGGGTAAAGCAAATCTTGAAAAAGTGAGCTGCATACATCCTTGGGTCACACTTAATAATTAATTAGGTTACCGTTTATCAAGATTGTCAGACTCATAAGTTTAAAAAAACTCCCAAAGGGAATAGACTCATTACATAGATTTGTAATGTAAACTTTTAAGAATTTATCTCTATAAGTAAAGTTCTATTCAAATATATAATTACATTATGCATAACAATTAAAACACAATATAAAGTAAGAAACCTATTCAAATACAATTCAATAAAAAAAAAATTAATATGGGCCAATACAAGAAGCCCAATCCATATTCCATAATACTTAACATAGAAATTTCAATGGAGTTGATACATAAATAGTTATTTAACATCACCAAAATGTCAAAAGGACAAAAAAAAATTTAACAAAGATCTTCAAAAGTTTGATTATAATGATCTCCGTCATCTTCACCATCTCCATCTAAATCTCCACCAACCCCATCACCATCTAGATCAAGCTTCTTCTATGGGCCTTTTGAAATATCTTTTTATGAGCTAGGTAGAGACATTTGGGATAACTTCAAAACTCAATACTATATACATACATTTTTTTTAAAAAAATTGAGTGGGCAACATGCCAAACGTAGCTCCACCACTGATAATCTCTCTCTTTAACAGCATTAACTCTGAGCAAGATATAAGTTAGCACGTTCAACATAAGGCCTCCCAATTGATACATATATTTTTGTTCGCATGTACACTAGAGACGTGGAAGTTGCTCTCACTGTATCGAACATTTCAATACATACATACATATATATATATATATATATATATATATATATATTTGTGTGTGTGTGTTCGAAAAAGATATACCATGTTTGCCATGCTTACTTAAAAGCTTGTCTGAAAGTATGATATTTTCTTCGCAGTCGTGATCGTGGTTTGTGATTTATTGTTTTTGTCTTCCAAAGATGACAAACTTTTCAATTTTATATTGTTAGGTTTTTCTTAAAAAATTTATTTTCTCAATAATTTTTTATCATTCCTTTTCATCCTTTTGAAAAGTCAAATTGACAAGCTAGTCACTGTGAGTTTTAACAGTTGAAGGTATGAAAGCTATTTAAAATTGTACACAAACTAAAAATAAAAAGATTTAAACTTTAAAACATCAATTTGAAAAGTTAGTAGCAAAAATAGTAATTTACTCTACATATTTCAAGAACGGGACACTTGAATTGGTGACGAAGCAAACACACGCAAAAAAGGGAAGAATCGAATTGAAAATTGGGACATAAAAATTCAAAAATTATTTTTACAGGAAAGTTGCTGTCAAAACTTTATAAAAGGTGTTCATATGTTCGCCTTAATTAATTTCTGAAAATTAAATAAAAATAATAGAAAATGCAATAAAGTATACTTTCTCATAGCCTCACTAAAATGTTTACATACTAATTTTCCCTTTTTCACCGGCAAATGTATAGATAAATATATACTCTCTCACAAGTGAACTATAAGGAATATCAGGTTTAGACGTGTCAACGTTCTAAATATGTTTAGGCTTAATTAGATTACAACAAAATACTCACTTTATATAGTAAATATGCCAATCTAGTACTCTGCGATTATGGTCCATTTATACTCAAAAATTGATTTCTGATGGTGTGAGCTTGATTTTATTCATTAAGGTTTCTATACGTCCTTGCTCCAATTTAGAAGTGATTCTCAAATACAACAATTAACTTCAACCATTTCTCTCCTTCGGCAATAACTTAATCCTTTCAAGAAACTTGATTTATTCCAACCTTGATTCTTTTCACCTTCTTTATAAGAACGATTTGAACATCTTCATCGAATCCTCTAAGCCTCTGTGGAGCTTTAAATATCATCATTGAGATATTTCCTCCATGCGTAGTGCCTAGCAAAATACGCCAAGATTCTAAAATTTGAAAGGGAGAGAAAAGCTTGAACATTACCATATTCGTCCTGATGGTGAAGATCTTGCATCTAGTCTCTATATGACAATAGAATTTCATTATGTTCAGGAAGATTTACACAATTTGATATTAGTTTTGGCCGAACTTTGATATTAGTTTTCACTTGCCCATTGGTAATAATGATATGAACTCATACCTATGTAATTTTTCAGACAAGAAAACTGTAACAAATATATATATATATATATTTATTTATTTATTTATTTATATATGTTAGAGGTCTGAATGTCTCAAATTTGATTGTTCTCTCTCAAGATACAACAACATACTCTAGTGAAAGAGGAGATAATCCGAAATTTTCATGATAAAATTCAAAGAATGAGAATGTTGCACGTCGGCTACTCATTATATTTTTTCACAATTAATTGATACATGCATGGTTCTTGTTCTTCCATCTCTCGATTTATGTCCTTTTATCGTGAAAATTTGATCTTGAGTTCTTGATAGTGTGAGCTTGTTTTTTGGTTCATTAAGGTTTGATAGAAATCGTTAAACTAATTTAGGAGTAATTCCCACGTACAACATAATTTTAACATCTTTTAACATGCGTTCCAAGAAATTCTCTTGCCATGTTCATGTAATGCTATAGTGTACTTGCAGACAATTTGTCGAAACTTGCTTATGGTAGTCCGCCTCTTTTGTTAGCTGATAACAAAACACAGCTGAGACTTCCTAGGCAGAATTATTCTTTTTACTCTGCTTCCCGTTAAACTAAATTCGTATTTTAACCAATTAAAAAAAAAAGGTCCTATTTCCTTAGCTTAGTAAGAAAATAAAAATGAAACAAAGCTATCCAAGCATTTAATATATATGTTTTCAAAACCTAAATTTTCATAATCTGTTTCCCGACATTATTCTTGCAAGACTTCAATGTCATTCATTTCTTGTTGCCAATATAGAATATTCAACGACCTTTTTTTACGTAAATTAGTAAATAAATATAAATAAATGAAATAAATACGTTATCACCTTTCTTTTACAACACCTCCGATCGAAATAAATAAGGTTTTAAATTAATATACCACCAGTTTCGAACCTAAAAAAATAAAGAACAGAACAAAATGATAAAATTGTCATATATCTCAGTAATTTGAATTAAAAACTATAAAAAAATATAAGCAGTTTTATCTTTTTAAAAATGCTTAATATGCTTAGGTCGAGGAGGGTAAAGTAAATTTTTAAAAAGGTAAGCTGCATACATCCTTGGGTCATACTTGATAATTAATTAGGAAACAACCTATCAATATTATCAAATTCAGGAGTTTAAGCAAACCCATTGTGAGAATGGATTCATAACATAGATTTGTAATAACTTGTAAGAATTTATCTCTGTAAACAAACACATAAATAATTATATTATGCATAATTGTTAAAATACAATACAAAATAATAAATTCATTCAAATGCAATTTAATAGAGAAATTTATAGGCCAATACAAGAAGCCCAATCCATATTTCATAATACTTCACATAAAAATTTTAAAAAAGTTTATATATAAATAGTCATTCAACATGACCAAATCCTAAAAACACGAATTAAAATGCAACAAAAATCTTCAAAAATTTGATTTTCTTTTTTTGTTTTTAGTGAGCTAGGTGAGCACAATTTTTGGATTAAAGAGAAGTATCTTCTTAAACTTGCCTCAAACTTGACGTGTCGACCAATTCTATCATGATTTGGCAATTATAACCTTTATAATAGATAAAACTATAAAGGTTCTCATAGCATAATCACTAATGGCAGAGCCAAGACCCTAGGTTAGGGTGGGTGAAGTTGGCATGATCTGTTTTGTAAATGTGCTCCTCATATCTTATTTTGGTCATTAATTAATATGATATGCTGAAATTTTAAATTGTGACTTTTAACAGGGGAAGGCATGAAAGTTGTTTGAAATTGTACGCAAACCAAATTAAATAATTTACACCTTAAAACGTCAATTTGAATAGTTAGTAACAAAAATAATAATTTACTCTATATATTTCACGCACGAGACACTCGAATTGCTGACCGAACAAATAGACGTGGAAAGGGAAGAATCAAAGTGAAAATTGAGACATAGAATTCACAAATTTTATTTACTAGAAAATTGTTGTCAAAACTTTACAGAAAGTGTTCATATGTTTGACTTAATTAATTTCTGAAAAAATAAATAAAAATGTTACAAAATACAATAAAATATATGTTGGAGAACCACAACTTGAAAATAACATGAAAAATATGTGCTTTACAGCACATGTAATTTAGCATATTTTAATATTAGTTTTATTAATATTGAATAGCTTTTTAATATTAATTTTTATTTATTTTAAAAGACATTATCTTATTAGGTCTTTTACTATCTTATTCTTAGGATAATTATATTTTGAATTTTAATTTGTATTGATTAAGATAAGGCTATCTTATAGATTTTGTTTAAGATAAGAGTCCTAGATGATATGAGTTTTCAAATCAAACCTTTTATCATTAGCTTAAACTTTATCATTATCTATTGTTAAGATTTGAATGGCAAAGTTTCTTGGCATCTTTTCTATATATATTTGACTATTTTCAATTAATGTAATAAATTTAAAGAGAAATTGATCCCCGAATTTCTGCATGATATTAGAGCCTACAAGGTCTAATGACAGAATATGTTGGTGGTTAGTATAAAAAAAATCATACATCAATTACTAGCTTAAGAAAACCATACCTTGGTGGTTAGCATGAAAAGTTATACGTTGGTGGTTAGTACAAGAAAATCAGACATTTATGGTTAGTGAAAACCAAGATCTATACCATAAAAAAGAAAGGAAAGAAAGAAAAAGTGGAGGAGAGAATGACCAAAAACAATCCCCTCACGTCGAAGCAGCTGCACAAACTAGCAAATTGAAGCCACTGTATAAACTAGCGAAATTTAAGCCACAGCACAAACTAGCAAAACTTAAATTGCTACATAGATTAGCAAAACTAGAGCCGATGCATAGACCAACAAAACCAAAATTGTTGCATAGACCAGCGAAACTGAAATTGCTACACTAGTAAAATTGACCAACAAAACTATATCTCCAAGCTATTTTCAACGAAACTTTAATATTATTATTTTTATTTATTCTAGAAGACATTATCTTGCTAGGTTTTTTATTATGTTAGTTTAAGATAATTATATTCTAAACTTCAATCTGTATTGATCAGAATAAGACTATTTTAATTATTTTGTTTAAGATACAAGTCTTAAACAGTAGGAATTTTCAAATCAAATATTTTATTAGTTTAAACCTTATCATTATCTATTGTTGGAGTTTGAATAGCAATGTTGCCCAATATTCTATATATGTTCGACTATTTTCGTATAACATAATAAGTTCAAAGAAAAATTAAACCTTGAATTTCCATAATATACTTTCTCATACCCTCAGAAAAATGTTTGCACCATAAATTTCCCCATTTTGATGGCATATCGAGTTCAGATGCTTCAGCGTTCCGTATATGTCTAGGCTTATTTATATTACTACAAAATACTCTCTTCATATAGTTGATATGCCAATCCAACGCTTTACGATTATGTCCATTTATACTCAAATTGATTTCTGAGAGTGTGGGCTTGATTTTATTCACTAAGGGTTCTATAAGTCATTGCTCCAATTTAGAAGTAATTCTCAGATACAACATCATATTTGAAATTAACTTAAAGCAGTTCTCTCCTTGGCCAATAACTTAATGCTCTGATAGAAATTTGATTTACTCCAAATCTTGATTCTTTTTACATTCTTTAAGTTTATGAGAACAATTTGAACATCTTCATCGAATCCCTTAGACCTCTGTGGAGCTTTAAATATCATCATTGAGATATATTCTTCCTGTGTAATGTCTAGCAAAATAAGCTAAGACTCTAAGATTCTGAGAGGGAGAGAAAAGCTTGAACATTGCCATATTTATCCTCCTGCTGAAAGTCTTGCATCAAGTCTCTATATTACAAAAGAATTTCATTATCTTCAAGAACTTTTGCATAATTTGATATTAGTTTTCGCTCAACTTTGATATTTGTTTTCATTTAGCCATTGGTAATGATATGAACTCATATCTCTGTAATTTTTCACACAATAAAACTGTTAATATATATATATATATATATATATATATGAATGTTAGAGGTCTCAACGTTTTAAATTTAATTGTGCTCTCTCAAGATACAACAAACATACTCTATTGAAAGAATAGATAAGCCAAAATTTTCATGATAAATTTCAAAGAATGAGAATGTTGCACGTCAATAACTCCTTATATTTTTCACAATTAATTGATATATGCATGGTTTTTGTTCTTCCATCTCTCGATTTATGTCCTTTTATGGTGAAAATTTGATCTTTAGTTCTTGACAGTGTGAGCTTGCTTTTTGTTCATTAAACTTTGGTGGAAGTCATTGAACTAATTTAGGAGTAATTCCCATGAACAACATAATTTTAACATCTTCGAACATGCCTTCCAAGAAATTCACTTGCCATGTTCACATAATACTATAGTGAACTAGTGAACTTTTTGTCAAAACTTGCTTATGGGTAGTTCCCCTATCTTGATAACTCATAATAATCTAAGTAGAACTACTCTTCTAAGCATAAACAGAGTGAACCATCTTTCTTTTTGATTTTTCATCATCACTTTGTTCAATTGCCTATAATCCAAGCATAAATAGAGAGAACCATCTTTCTTCTTTACAAAAAGTTGTGGGGACATGCTAAGACGAATAAAACCCTTGTCTAACAAAGCCTGCAACTGATTATTTAACTCTCTGATCTCCATAAACAACATTCTATAAAGAGGAATAGATATAGGCTGAGTACTAGGTAGTACAACAATACCAAATTCAATTTCCCTTTCTAGGGGTAGCCTTGGTAATTCTTTAGGAAAGACATTTGGAAATTCTCTCACCATTGGAACTTGTTCCAATGCTAAAGTTTACATCTCTATATGTTTGTATCACCAAATATCCTTAGCACCCTTTTCCTAAGAACCTTTGAGCTTCTATAGCAAATATAGGTAATTTGATGCCTCACTTCAACCATCCTAGATAATAAGAGGAGATTCAACATGGAAAGTTACATTTCACCAACTTAAAATGGTGATCCAAAGTTGCATAACAATAAGCTAGCCAATCTATTCCCAGTATCACATCAAAATTTGTCATTCTAAGTATCATTAAATCAAATGATATATCCTGATCTACCACAGTAATCACACAAGCTTTATACACTTGATTAAATACTATAGATTCTCACACTAGGGTTACAACTAGTAGTGGATGATCTAACCTAGTAGGGTCTACGCCAATTTTCCTCGCAACATTTAGGGATATGTAGGAATGTGTAGAGATCAAAGAATACATATGCATCATGTGAACAAACTATAAGTGTACTTATCACTATGGCATTTGATGCTTATGCATCCTATCTATTTAAGGCAACAACTTGAGCTTGACCACGACTTGATATCTGTCCCATGCTTGCAGCTAACCTACTATTGCTTGCTCTAAACCTTAAACAGTAAATACACTAATAGACTAAGCCCCTGCTGAAAATTGCCTAGCAGGTCAAACTGATTCTTGACTGAACTTAGGGTGATGCTAAGGGAAATCTCTCATCAAATGCCCAACTTGCCTGTATAAAAAACATGCTCCTAACTCCCTATGGCATGATCCAGAGTGCATCTTTCCATAAATAGGATGAGAACTCCTATCTTAACAAGACTAAGTAGGAACTGAGGAAGATGCTACCCTAACACTTCTAGAAGGTACTCCATACCTATTAGTATTAATAGAAGATAGGGTCAAGGATCCTATAAAAACCTAGCTAGGTCTTTAATGACCTTGAGGTTTAGCCACACAAGAAGATCTATCTGCCAAAGAACTATCCTTATAATTTCCCTCACCAACAGGCTTCCTTTTCCTCTAGATGTTATCATCCTCCCGATCTCTCATCTCAATCATTTGTGCACAATCTACAACAACTGAATAAGGACATAAATTTATCTATGTAGCTACCACTTTGTACAACAATTGGAGCAAACATTAACAAACTCTTGTTCTTGTCCCTTTTAGTAGGGACTGAATATGGGCCATATCGAGACAACTAGGTGAAATGAATATCATTGTCAGAGATGCTCATGCCTTATGTCTGTCTTAAATCCTTAAACTCTTTGACTCTGGTATCACAAACACTTTGTGGTAAGAAACAATCCATAAAAAGGTTCTTTAAATTCCTCCTATAACATTGAGGGCAACCTAACTGGCCTCTCTCCTAACAAGGTATGGAACCATAAATAAGCTACATCTTCTCACTGAAATCTAGCAACTTCTATAGATTTAGCACTCAAACAACTCAAGGCTTTATAAATCTTCTTAATACCATTATAAATTACTTAGAATCTTCCTAATTGTCTGATCTTGGATAAGTGGGAGGCTTCAATTTCAGAAACTAAGGAAGAGTTATTGAACCTCTCTCTCCTTTCTTATAACTTGAGGCTCCATTGGTCTCATTTGAATTAGTGGTACAATTGTCTCCAAGGGCTAAGATGGCTCTACTTTATCCATTGGTGGGACCTGCTTAGGGGTCTAATAGTCTTACAACCCATACCCTTGCCTCTGCCATGACCTTGAGTTGGCGAGGTAGCTTGTTGAGTTGACACACTCTCAGAAGCTTTGTGACGACCCTAACTTCTACTCATTGTAATTAAGGTTAAATGCATGATTAATAACCATAAACCAGGGTTACATGACATTATGGGAATGTGGGGAAATTTGAACCTTAATGTTATTAAAGTCATCAACCATATAATTACCAACACTTACGTATATCAGGGAAAACAAACATTCATTTATAAGCCTTGATTCTATTACCTATCAATTTCAACTCACATGAATCTTCTATCACTATTTATAAATCATCCCTTGAGTTTATCATATGAAAAACCAAGATTTTCTAGCCAATATAAGGGTTTCAGGATGTTCATTGTGGCTAATTTCCCATTAGCCGCCGCTAATTCCCCTCGGCTTCACCCCTCGCATTGTTACTAATTTTGCCACAGCGAGTTGGACCTTCATCGTGGCTAACCTACATGGCGCTGCGGCGAGGAAGCCTCCTGAAACTTACCTCACTCGTCTCTCACTATTGGTCGCAGCCAATACCTCCTTTCGCCGCGGCCAATTCCTCTTTGGAATGCCTAGCTCTTTTTCGCAAAAGTTCACTGCGGCCAATTCCCATTTAGCTGCAGCGAATTACCCTCTGGATGACTCCCAGTTTTGCCTCTCCTATTTTGCCACGGCGAATTGCTCTCTGGTACTCTCCATGGGCAACTTCGCCACTATTGGCCGCAGGTAACAATGTTTTGGCTGAGGCCAAATGCCTTTTAATCCTACTACTCTTAAGACCTTGCCTCATACTCTCCGCTCTCTATCTAGGGACTCTCTAGGGCCACTCTCCCACTTGTTATAAGGTTCTAATAGCATTTATCGAACTGATTTACCCTACCCATCTAATATTTAAATGTGGATTTCCTTACTCATCCATGGGTTTTACATCAGCAAATTTATAAATTTCCCACAATGGTCATTTAATCATACTTTCATTGGGTATTTCATGCATCAATAGTCAAGTCTATAATCAACATATCATGGGATTACATTACTCAAATAGTCAGTTATATCATAGATTTATAAGCCAAAATAAGTGCCAAAGTTCATACATCCATCAACAGCTAACATAGAGCCTATTTCTCAATGGTTACATTCTATGTTAACAAAATATAACTCCTACACTTGGCAATTCATGATACAATGCAGCAATGGTGCAAAACTTGTAATTTAGTTACAATACAATTTGTCAAGGTTTCAAAACCTAGGTGCTACCAACCCATTTAATAAGCTCCCATCAATTTTCTCCTTGCCACTAAGAGGTCCAGTCCCTAAAAATATTAGCCCACAACGGGGTGAGATATACAATCTCAGTAACAAAAGGGCAGTTTCCATATACATGTACAAGTTAATCAATCCACTGCAATTTCATGTCATCAATACCAGAATCATCAATTCAATTTGCAAATGAACTAGTTGAACTACCAATGACTATTGTCCCATACCAGCAGTAATACATAACATGTTAATGGCCAATAACACCGGGAGAGGTCCATCCATGGCACCTATTCTATAATGAGCACAACTAAGGCTCAGTATATCTGGGGTCTGATCACAACCCAGTGCTCGATCGAAGCACATGCAAAGGTGGCAGCCGCACCACAGTTCCACCATGGACTCACAAGGTCCAATTATAATAACAATCAAGTAGTCAACCAATCATTTAGCATTTTAAAATCAAGCATGTGTAATAAATATCAGATTAACATAAGCATATACATGGAATTAGGAAAATAACCCCAGTTACCTCAATGAAGCCAATTACTCTTCCCCTAACTACCACTATGATCCAAATCATACCAAGCCTAACATGAGCATGATTATCATCATTTAACCATCATTAGTAAAGAAATTCTTGCTATCCACAGATTAATCTTAATAAAAAGTTATTAAGAACTTCTTACCCAAGCTTCTTAATGATCTATTGCACTAATTCAGGGTCCATACATCAAAGCTCACCATGAGTCACTCCCCACAACTCCATTTTCGCATATGAAATTAGCCATATACCAAAGTCAGCTTATAACATGAAATCTGGGCAAGATTATACCACAAAATGAAATCAAACACTTACCCCATGGTTCCACTAACTCTAACTCCAATAATCTTGCAAGGAATCACCCAACACCAAGTTTTAGATTTGAGAAGAAGATGAAAATGCTCAAAACCAGAAACTAATCAGACCAAAATAAAGAGGAGAATGAGAGGGACATGTTTTATATAGATTACCTTGGCCAAATCTTCCTCTAGAAGTGAGAAATGGTGGAGGAATGCAGAAAACCCTAGCCTCCTCTCTTCCTATGCGAAAATGGAGTTCTCCTTTGCCCAAGATTGATTTGGTTTGCAGAATAGAGGGTAAGTGGCTGAGTAAGTTAGGGTTTCAAATGGGTTTAGGCCAACCCTAAAGCCCAAAATCCATTTAAATTCAGATATGTGCTTATTGGGCCTTTGTTTAGTGAGGTGGGCTGCAGAACACTTTGAGTTTAAGTGAAGTATGCTGACTTTAAGGCCCAAATTCTAGTGGGTTCAAAGGTTGGTGTTAGTTGGGCTGAATCTCATGAGTTGGGCTTTCAAAGTTGTAGTTGGGTCAGGCCAAATTTCAAGAGCCAATCTAATTTGGGCCTACATAATATGCGTTGGGCAACTCACATAAATTGGGTCTTGGACCCCTATTCTACTAAATCAGATAGGGCCATTACTAGGCAATCTCTTTTGGCCTAAGTCTCATGATAAGGAGTTGGGCTTACACTCAAAAATTATTAGGCCTCTATAAATCCTTAACTATGGCTTAATCAAATTAAATTTTGGGCCCCAATTAAACTTTAACCCAAATAAAATCTTAAACCTATATTAATAACTTATTTCTCTATAAATTTTCATTCATAAAGCTTACCCAATTATTTCATGATAATTATTCTTAATTAGTCCAAATATATTATTAACATCTTAATTAATTTTGGGGTGTTACAAGCTTCATCTACAATAGCAAGTTTATTAACCAAATGAGTTCTGGAAGGCATCTCCACTTTAAAATAAAATAGCAAACATTTAAATAATTCTTAAAATTCAAGCCTTAAAGTGAAAGTGTTAAAACATCCTACAAGTCTTTAGTGATGTCTCAATTATAATTATGCTCAAGTTCATAATGATAACTAAGATCCAAAGAGTGCTTGCTCTATAAAACCATAGAAAAATCTAAGCTCTGATACCAACTTTGTCACCCCCCTTATTCAAGAGTATGACTAGCTTGGAAAAATGAGATAAATCTCACCTCTATAAACCTAAATAAATATCAAGACTTTATCTATGTTCATTGGGAGTCCCTACGATCCAATGTCAAATAATAAAACCAGTATTTCATAAAACTATAAGTCATACTTTAAACAACATAATTAATTATAAATGGATTTTGTAAAAATTTTGATAGAGTCTGGCCTGAAAATAGGGCCTCTCAAAGTTTTTACAAATAGAACAACATAACATTTACATGATAAGAGAGTTTAGCTCTTAACACAAATATACTATACGTTAAGTTAGAAGGGTTAGAAGTCATATCTATAGATTAATAGAGCTAATACAAAATGAAATTAATTACATATTGAAAAACAAAATATGCCTTCATGGACAATGCGACGCTCACCAAAAAGTGAGTACTAGTACTCTTTTGCCACTAAAGATGGTTCAAGTTCAGCCCTACAATATGAAGAAATGTTAAAAATAAAGGGAAATTGACGTTCAGTGAGTAAATAATGGTAACTATAACGAATTGGGATAGCCCATGTGTTAAAGCTTCATTAATAGTGATTAATGAAATAGTTTAAATATATAAATAGTGATTGTCGAGTACTTTAGGTAATTCATTCATAAAAATACAACAAGAGCATCTAATCAAAACCAAATAGAACAGGCATAAAGCACACAACTTGTGAGAGTAAATAACTACAAACGCCAAGTATCTGCTTGTGAAAATTAGAACAAATCCTCATGTGGTAGCTAACCATAGAGAGCTAGCAACACCCCTACTAATTAGGGTACAAATCACGGTGCAACATGGCTAACAACTATTGCTATTAGATATAAAGTCCTATATTACATAGTTCCCATAAAAATCCTTTCCTAGATAAACATTTAAAAATCATTCAAAATTCTTAATCATACTCCATTAGAGCATATAATCAAAGTAAATCATTAAATAATCAAATTTAAAGAAGATTAGAAAAATTCAGTCAAAAAATCCTATATTCAAACAGATACAATTTTAGACATTGGTTTGTTCACAAGATATGGTAACACTTAAATGAGCATTCAGATAATTAAATAATGAAAAATATAATTAAATGAATAATGTTCAAACAAAAGAAATGAAACAAAAATTATATAGCACGCATAGTTGGCATTATCTACTCACCGTGTTAGGTTGACACTTCGCCTATTTGTCATTCAAACTGAACATGAAAACTTTGTCTACTCATCTATTTCTTCTTTCAAATTCGAAACCCTGTTTCCATTTTGCTTTAAATTTCCTTCCCTTCAAATTCAAATTTAGATTTGTTTCATATCTACATATCTCATCTTCTCTCTTTTTGTTCAACGAATGAAGTGGGTGGTAATAATAGGGAAGGAAGAGCGAAAATGGTGTTAGTTGTGAGGAGTGTAATGAATCTGATCAAAGAAAAGGACTTGGTGTCTGCCTTAAAGGGCTTAAGGAATAACATTTTGTTTGGTCAAGTAGATGCAGTGATATGGGTGAAAAATCTTAATAATACAATTTTAAGAGTTTCTTTTTAATTATTCTTTTATCTAGTTTTACAAGTTATCTAATCATTAGTAAAAAATAAAAAATAAACCAAACAGATAATTCTATTATAATTATTTAAGTTCTAATTAAAAAGATAATTACAAGTTTATGAAATAAATGTGTACATCATTTAGTAAAATTTAATAATTATCTCACGACAATAATATTAATGTAATTTAAATAATCTCAAATAATATATTTATCACTTAAACCATATATATATCAATTGTCATTTGTTTGTTTAATTATGTTTAATTATTCTTTCTCCAGTTTTATGAGTTATCTAATCATTAATAAAAATAAAAAATAAACCAAATAGATAATTTTATTATAATTATTTAATTTCTAATTAAAAAGATAATTACATTCATAAAGGTGTACAATATGCATTCAAATTTTAATAATTATTTCATAAAAAGATATATTAATTTAATTTATATAATCTTAAAGGAAATATTTATTATATAAACTTGTTTCTTATTTATATAATATTTATTGATAATTTCTTTTTAATGATTTTTTATCTAGTTTTTGTAGTTATCTAGTCATTAATCAAACATAAAAAATAAATCCATCTAATGAGATAACAAAATAGATAATTTTATTTGAGATAAATATTGATCCAAAATGAAAGCTAAATGAATAAAAAGACATATTTTGAAAAAAAAAACTATAATAACACTTGTTTATGAAATAAAAAAACCTTTTTTCTCCTAAATTAGCTAAATGGAATAATTCATAAATTTTATTCATAAAAATTTGCTAAAAATTTGACAAAGAAAGTATTTATAATAGCTCTAATTAATTTTCAAAATTAAAATAAAAAATAAATAAAATAATACATAAAATTAATTTTCCAAAACCCTAACAACTCTTCTCACTCACTCTCCTCTCCCAAAAACACTCAATGGCAGTGTTCTTTCAGAAACCCAAAACAAGGTTGAAGCACATGTTTAAAAAGATAACTCCTAAAATAAAGGGATAAAAACAAAAACATAAAGTTAAATAAATTAAATAATAAGACAAATAAAAATAAATAAAATAAAAAATATGTAAATAAATTATTTTCTATTATTAAGATTAATTAATTATATTTATATGTGTTATATAATTATATATAATTAAGGTATATACTTGAGATATTAGTGAGTCTTTTCTTTATGTTAATTAATTTAGAGAATTATCCAATAAAAATAATAATTCCTAAAATAAAAGGAAAAAGAAAAAATACAATGGAAAAAAATAAATAAATAATTTAAAGAATAAATAAAATAAAAAATTGTTGATAGATGATTACATATTATTAATATTAATTAATTATATTATTTATATTTGTACATATTATTAAATAATTAATAATATTATTTAAATTTAAGTCAAAGCATTTTAAAATTTTCAATTATTTAATAATTTTAAATGGAATAAATAAATTTATTTTTAATTTTTCTAACAATTGATAGTTCCATAAAGTTTAAAGAATTATCTATATTTATAAGGAGTTTTCTAATAAAAAATTAAGAAATAATAAAACAAAATTTTAATGAGAAACATATTAGAAATAATAGATAAATAATAATTTATTAAATAAAAAATTTGAATTAAAAGTTAAAACTTTAATCAAATCAAATCAAATCTCGATTTGAATAAAAAAAATCAAAACCATAAATGATGCATGTTTCTCTATAGCATATTAGATGGAAGCATTGAGGTAGATGTTTAGATTGCTGGTGAGATATGGGTTCCTAGCTTATGCAATGGCCTTATTGTTGTCACAAGAGAGGTCGATTGGGTTGGAAATGTTAGGAACAACCCTAAGTTCAATAACAAATTTTCTAATCCAAACAACTTCCTTTGAAGCTTGTAAGGCAACAATATACTCAGCCTCTATTATAGAATCCACCATTATCTCTTGCTTTGAACTCTTCTAGCCTACAATAGCTCCATTTAGGCAAAACACATAACCTAATTATAATCTATAGGCATCCTTATCGAATTGGAAATTAGCATCTATGTAGCCTTTTACTATTAGTTCCTCTTCACCACCATATACCAAGAATGAGTCTCTAGTCTTTCTTATGTACTTGAGGATATTTTTTATAGCAATCTAATGACTTTCACTTGGATTTAACTAGTACCTGCTTGTCATGCACAAGGCATACGAGACATTTGGATGAGCACATAGCATTACATACATGATACATCCAATTGTCGATGCATAAGGAATCTTATCCATGCAGTCTTTCTCCTCTTTCTCCTCTTAAGTCATGGGACATTGAGATTTAGAAAGAGTTATGCCATGTGACATGGGTAGAAATCTTCTTTGGGATTCTTGCATGTTGAACTATTTTAACACTTTGTCAATGTATGTACTCTAACTTAAGCTGAGCAATTTCCTTGATCTATCCCTATAGATCTTGATGCCTAGCATATAAGTTGCTTCACCTAGGTCCTTCATCAAAAACTGATTTCCTAACTAGGTCTTCGGATCATATAGTGTGGGGATATTGTTACCAATGAATAGTATGTCATTCTGTTGCTCTCTTTGAAACGTACACGCAAGTATACGTATCGTAAAGGCAATATAGTGATAAGAAAATATCGTTCCCACGAGGATTTGTTGTCAAAATACTGTCAAGTATTGAAATTTACACCCTAATTTAAATTAAGCGAATCAATTTGTAATGGTTGGTGTTAAAGAGAGATTGCTTATGGATTAAAACTATACAAAACACAGGATTGATATTTGGATACTCCGGGCAATTAATGACATCTAAGATTATTAGTCCTCTTGTACTTCATAGCAATTGACTCAACATTCATTACTTTTGCTACCAATGGCAATACATGCTGGTCTAGGATTAAGATGTGCCTATATATATTCTTCCAAATATTATATAGGGTTCCTAGTTCATTTTATAATTCCTTACAAAATCAACTAAGAGCAGACTATTATCGCAATACCTACTTGGACCATGTGAGGTTATTGAGTATATTCCTATCTTAATAACTAAACTATCCACTTACCTAGGCAAGTTTCAAGTACCCACACCACTCAACCTTTGATCTAACCTTCCTTTCCCTTTCCCAAGCTCAAGTTAGGTATCAAATCAGTCTAATTGTTGGCCAATCAATCAGAAAGCACGAAGCATAAAGCTGAATGAACAAATATTAACCATTGATTGCAAAGTTAGAATGAAGAACAACGACTAATCCATACAAGAGTTCCTAATAATCCTAGATTAGAGAGGGTTTAGCTACACATGATAGTAAAATCCCTAGACAAAGTTGAAGCAACAATCAGATACATCAATAAAAATGATAAAGACAGAAGAAAGGAAGAAGAAACTCCAAAACGAGATGGTTTTAGCTTCAATCCTCAATCTCTAGCTTCACTTTGCTCCAAAGTGCCTTCTTAGCTTCCCCCTTAGCCTCTACTCCCTTGGAACCACACAAAAATGACCCCGAATGACCAGAATGACGGCTCCCCGACTCTCCAACACATATGAAGCCTTAAACCCTTGAAAAATTTTGAAAACAAAACGCTGCGTTCAGATAATTCGACTTGCGCCGTGGCTCAGAGTTTTGCGCTGCGGCGGAATTGAGTTCTGTCCGATTGAGGGCCGCGGCTCAGCATGATACGCCACGGTGAGACTTGGTTCTATTAGACTTCGGGTGGCATGCAGATTCCTCGCCTCGGTGCACACAAGTTTCACCGTGGCGTATCTTGATTCTGTGAGACTCCATGCCGCGGCTCAGCATCTTGCGTTGAGGATTTTTGCTTCATTCGACTAGCGCCGCGGCTCCTCAACATACTGCCTCGGCGAGTTTTGCTTCTGACTGAGTTCTGGCCGCAGCGATAACATGTTCCGCCGCGACGCGAGTTGCATTCTTCACTTTCAGCCGCGGCGTGAATGAGCTTGGTCGCGGCGAGACTTGCAAAATCACCATTTTCCAGCCTTTTTCTCCTGAGACTGCTCAATACTCCTTGACACATGCATCCTATATGAAAAATAAAATGTGATTAGTTATCAATATACTCAAAATTAAAGTATAAATGCTGATTTTTCAAATAAGTATTGAGTATATAGCTATTCATCCTAAATATGTTCATTTTCTTTTGTGTAAGTGTCATTTGTCCTATAAATAGAGGTTAATCATCATATTTACTGAGAGAAAATATGTACAATAACATGAATAGTTGGGAATTATCACACCCCCAAACTTGAACTTTTACTCGTCCTCGAGTAATATAAATCAAAAACATTACTAGAATGACCATTGCCTTGGCAACGTTAGCGACTGCTATGGTCCTCACTTGCTGCATCAGAGAGCATAATCAATAGGAAGAACAAACTACATATGCCAGAAACAAAGTTCAAATGATAAAATTAAAGCTTCCAACCATTTCGAAGTGTGTGTGTCAATTTGGCCAAACACTCATCACAAGCAAGCATCAGAAGTAACTTTTTGCACTCCAACAAGTATAACCAGCCTCAACAACAGGAACTTCATAAGCTCACCTTTTTCCCTCTCTCCACTGAATTAGGTATCACAAAACCACTAGATCAAAAGGACTTTTAGGCTTGTAAAGGGGCTAGGGTTGAGGCTACCAAAGATAGGTAAAGTCAGTACAAAGAGTCTTGAGAAAATCTATGCGATAGTCTGCATAAACCAGAGATCCTCTTAATGTACCTTCAGTAATGATTTAAATGGATCCCTATCTCAAATATATTTTATTTTATTTTTTTTTTGTTTTACTAAACAACCATTTGGCTGTTTCTTTATTCTCATACATGCACTACTATCTTATTCTCAAGACAAGGGCAAGATTATCGACTTTTATACGACCAGTCAAGTTAGGTACTCCTTTTAATGACTCCGGGGCAACAGAATGAAATACCATCTCCTATAGTGTCTCTCCCTTTTTCTTTTTCTTTTTTTAAAGGCTCAAATAGGGTTCAAGCGTAAATGTAATTACCATAGGATCAGGCTAAAAAGGCACAATCTCAACCAAGGAATGCCTGAATCATCTCTAAAGGTTATGCCATACCTATTGATTTGCCTCAAGAGAGTAGGAGATAAGTTTTAAAATCCTGGATTTAAGACTAGTTATACAAATTAGATTATAGAAAATTTTCTCCTAGAACTAGTAGTTGATTTGTGAATTGGCCAATGGTGCATAATGTAGCTTTCAAAATGGATGAATTCCTAATTTAAGCATTTGAACTAAGATCAGAACACAAATAGTATAGACTTCCTACCAAAAATCTCTTGACACCAAACATTATCATTGGAAGCAGGCGAAAACAAAACCAATAGGCCAACAGACAAACTAGCTTGAAACAAATTTCATTTCAAAAATTTTTGTTTAACAAGGAAAAGCTCAAGAACAAAATTTCATGTTATTCCATTGATTATGCTTTGACCAAATTATCCTACCCCCAAACTTAAAATCAACATTGTCCTCAATGTTGAGGAACAAAGAAAGCAGAAGAGACTAAAGGTAGAGAGCTCTGTGCAAAAAGAAAATATTTGTTGCTCTTTTTTTTTTTTGAATGAACAACATAGAAGGAAAAGGAGAAAGTAAATATAACAATAAACATAGAAAACATAAACATTAAAAGAAATCTGAATGACAACACAATAACAGAAACAAAGAGGGTGTCAGATAGAGGGGTCCTGTGGTGGCTGCTCGGGCTCTGGAGGTGGCTCCCGAGGTGGGGATCCGGCAGGACTAAGCACAAAGTCTAAAGGAGGCGGAAGCTCGGATGGGTCCCACTGTAGACGGCTGGCTAAATGTTTCCAACACTGGTATTGCCAGCGGTCCATAGCCTGAGCTCGCATGGAAAGATCCTGCACCTCAGGAGCCTGCACCTCAGGATAGACCTGGACCGTCTGATTCTTAGGACCTTTTCTATCCTGCTGCCATTTTTTTTGTTATTTTGCTCATTTTATATTCTGGATAACTGTATTATGGATAACTGTATCTAATTATGCTCTCAACTCCTGAATTGGCTGTGCTTTTATTTGTCTTATTAATTCTAATGCCAACTTACTGTCTCCTGTATGTCTTTTGTCAATGGTTGTCTCTCAGATGAAGGAGCCGTTCACATGCAACCCCTCGCTATGTTATCTCTTCTTATCAGGGGAGTCTCGTCTCTCCCTACCTTTTTTTTTATCCCTTCCCTGCACCCCCTTCTGCTTCTATTTTTCTGTCCATTTCTGAATTTCCCATTTTGATACATTGCGGACAATGTAACTTTCAAGTGTAGGGGAGTTAAGGTAATCATAGATAAATATAGGATAAGTGGATATAAATTGACAATAACTTCCTCCTATTAATAATATTCAAGTGCTTACACTCCTTATGCTCATATGTTAAATCAGATTCAGCCCTTCTCACTTTAGATGAATATTAATTAAGGAATGTAGAGGTTAAGCGAACTTGAATTGGATAAAGTAAGTAATGTAGTTGTAGTATGCACCCTAAATAGGAGCACCTTCCAACAAGATGATTTTGGAAGTAATTCAAGTCTTTCTTATAATGATCTTCTAGTTGTTTTAGATCTCCCCAATTTGCCTGTTCCTGATGGATACCTGATTGTTAGTTGAGAGGGATATCTAAAAAAAAAAAAAAGAAGCAAAGGATTCTCTACTCCAATGGTTGAAATCACCTAGTAACCGGGGGTTTGCACCAAAAAGTGTGAACTTTCACGTCAAGCAGTGATAAAACTAAGAGTATGCTAGTAGCCCTCTGAGGATTTCTTTAATCTGAGTAACCGGGTGACTTCATAACCAATGTTGTCATTCGCGTCAAAAGGATTAAGTAATTTGACGAGGAGAGAAAAAAAAAAAACAAAACAAAACCAAAAAAAAAATGCTGAAAATAATTCTGCATTGAATAATAGAGACCCCTCTCAATGAGCATTGATGATTGAAATTAGTACAGATGATTGGGTTAGGCTTTGAAATTGCTAGGAAAGCTTATTTAAGATTGCTTGATTATTTCTTAACATCTCTTGTTGAGCACACACACACTTTAGGAATAAGGGTGTTACTATGAGTACATTGTTTTCAATTTCTATTCGAGTTTTGCTGAGTTTCTACTTCTGAAGTTGGATTCATTATAAGTGTGGGGGGGATCTGGAATTCTGATTGCTTGGGCGTGATTCTTTCTAAGATTTGCTTGAGGACAAGCAAAGATCTAAGTGTGGGGGAGTTTGATAACCTCCTAATTTAGGACCCAAAAGGGCTATATTTGACACTAAATTAGGGAGGTAAAATACTTTTCTCCTGATTAATATGGTTAAAAATGTACTTAATTAAACAAAACAAAGAAAGTATTATAATTATAATATTTTTATCAGTTTAAGCCTCACTTTAGTTTTGATTTCAATTTCAGGGAAAAGTAGCGAAAGGAAGAAAGAAATGAATATAAGAGAGGAAAGCTAAAAGTGGCCAAGGTAGATTGAACAAGACTTCTCGCCATAGCGAGACCGAAGTTCGCTATAGCGAGATGGTACTTTCGCCATAGCGAAGGGGAGTCTTCGCAATAGCGAAGTCGTGTTGCATAGAAATTCCAGAGAGCAACTCACTATAGCGTGGGAGTAGCGAGCGCAGCGGAAACCTGAGCACTTATGAGACCTCGCTATAGCGAGAGACGCCCCTCGCCATAGCGAGATCGGACCTGAAACGCAGAGTTTTAATTTTCTGGCTTTAAAAGAAGTTTGCTGAGTTAGGGTTCGGGAGATTCGGCGGTAGAGGAAGTTCTGAGCATCCAGGAGGCGATTTTGAGAGTTCTTGAAGGCTCTTTAAGCTTGGAGTGTGAAGGAAAAGGAGGAATCAAAGGGGGAGCTCTACTTTCTGCATATCATTCTTCCCTTTGTTTGCTTTCTTTGTTCTTTTCATTTTCTCCATGTATTTTGATTGGGAATTCTCTGTAGATTTAGCTATGTGTGGCTAAATTCTTCTTTACCTAGAGCACTATGAACTTGATGTGAACTGAATCATTAATTATCTTGTTAATTGTGATGATTGGAATCTTGTGTATCCTTCTCTTGCTTAATGCTTTCTTAGGGATTGGCCACCTCTTTGATTTGATTTGGGAAATTGGAATTTACCTTGAAAAAGGGATTCTAAATTGGACCTAAGAGTTGGATAAATTAAGTTTAGAATAATCTAATCTGTAATTGGGATAGACATATACCTGATTACCTTAATTGGTTTGTAGAGGGATATAGTATCTAATGCATTCTAACATAAATCTAAGGACACTTAGATTCTAGGGAAGAGTAGGGCTGTAATTACATCGATGGACGGTTATAGCTTCTGAACTCTTAACCCACAAGGCGATAATTAATTGCAATTGAACAAGAGATTAAATTTAGTAAGCATCAAGGGATTAGTGACTCTAGGTAATTCTAAATCTTGGATTTTATCAAACTTTCCTTTGCCAACTAAGTTTTCTTTCAATTCGCTTTATTTTAAATTTAGTTCTAAAATCAAGAATCTCATAATTGGTTGTTTAACGTGGATAAAAGTAGGTTGTGCACTGCCTAATTGCATTCCAGTCATTCCTCGTGGGAACGATACTTTTACTTATCACTGAACTACTTGATCCGACCCGTGCACTTGCGGACACGCATAAAAATTTTAGCGATCACTGGCGAAAGGGAAGGAGTAGCATACACCAACTCAAAATTACAATCGGATGGGGGGATTGGGGAGGGGAAGACGTGGGAAAGAGGAGTTGGGGAAAAGTGGTCAGAAATGGCGAGAAGAGGGACGACGAGGGAAGGGGAATGAGAGGCTGGCGAAGGATGAAAGGGCTGAGAGAGAAACACACGGCGGAAACACGCAAAGAAACCCTTTTTTTTATTTCTAAATTAAACGACTCGCATCGCGGCTTGGAGTTTTCGGCCACTGCGAACATTGCCTCTATCCCCCGTAAAAGCGCCCAGCCCGACTTACGCCGCGGCCACATTCACTACTGACTCCATCTCAAAATTGCCTCGTGCCATTCACATCGCGGCCTGAATTCCTATGCCGCGGCAACTCTTGCTACTGATCTCAATCACGCCGTGGTGGATGTTCTCGCGCCGCGACCAGTTTTGCCACTAACTTCAGTTACGCCGCGGCGCAAATCTGACCTGATGCAATTACTTGAAAATTTTGCCTAATTTCACATTTGTAACACTACTTCCTTCCTTTGAACACATCAAATTTGAAATTTAAAACATATAATAGGCAATAGGTCAATTTCATATGGTTAAAAATACTCCCCCATCTTTGCTTTTGTGATCTTGGCCTCATTACTGCATGAATTATTCAGAACTCTTCCCATAGCTCCGCATGATTAGCATCCTTCAGCAAATTCTCCTGAAACCAAAAATTTGCAATCACAGGTTACCCACATGAAATTCTGACAATCCTTAATCTGAAAGACAAAATTACAGGAAAAAGAACTTGGGTTGCCTCCCAAGAAGCGCTAAGTTTATAGTCCTTAGCCCGACTTTTAGTGAAGTCACATGCAGTCCTCCAGAGTGATTGTGGACTTTTGACGGTCCACCTTTCCTCCTTGATAGTGCTTGAGTCTCTGACCATTGACCTTGAATTTTCTGTTCAACTCTTTTTCCATGATTTCCACAGCATTGAATGGAGAGACATCTACTACTTCAAAGGGTCCTGACCACCGTGACTTGAGCTTGCCAGGAAAGAGCTTAAGCCTTGAGTTATACAACAATACCAGCTGACCAGGCTCAAACTTCCTTGGTAAAATTTTTCTGTCATGCCATTGCTTCGTTCTTTCTTTATAGAGCTTGGAGCTATTATAAGCATGAAGCCTGAATTCATCCAGCTCATTAAGTTGCAATAGTCTTTTCCCACCAGCTTTCCCCAAGTCAAAATTTAATTTCTTCACAGCCCAAAAAGCATTATGCTCGAGTTCAACTGGTAGGTGACAAGCTTTACCAAAGACAAGCTTGTAGGGAGACATGCCAATTGGAGTCTTGAATGCTGTACGATAGGCCCACAAAGCATCATCTAACTTTTCAACCCAATCCTTTCTTGATGGACTTACCATTTTTTCCAAAATCCTCTTTATTTCTCGATTAGAGACTTCACATTGACCATTAGTCTGAGGATGATATGCTAGGGCCATCTTGTGTTGCACTCCATATTTCTTTAGAAATGCCTTGAGCTTGTGATTGTTAAAATGGGTCCCTTCATCACTAATGATTGCTCTAGGGGTCCCGAATCTGGTAAAGATGTTCTTCTTTAGAAATTTCATTACTGCCCTCGCATCATTAGCATGACAAGCCACTGCCTCAACCCACTTTGTCATGTAATCCACAGCAACAAGAATATATTGGTTGTTGTGAGAAGAGGTAAACGGCCCCATGAAGTCTATCCCCCAAACATCAAATGCTTCTACTTCCAAGATAGTATTCAGAGGCATCTCATGCCGTTTAGTTATGTTACTAGCTCTTTGGCAGTTGTCACATCTCCCTACCAAAGTATGAGCATCCTTGAACAAAGAGGGCCAATAAAACCCCGATTGGAGGACTTTGGCTGGAGTTCTTTGCCCATTGAAATGTCCTCTATATTTAGCTGCATGACATCTTAGCAGGACAGCTTCTTGCTCCTCATCTGGGACACACCTTCGCAGTATTTGATCTACACACATTCTAAATAAGAATGGCTCGTCCTAGACATACAATTTAACATCATGCAGGAATCTCTTCCTTTGGTGTGAGTTCAAATCTGGAGGCAATACATGGCACACCAGATAATTCACATAGTCTGCATACCATGGCACTTTGTTTTGCTCCACAAAAAATAAACTCTCATCTGGGAAAGTCTCACTGATTTGTTTTTCTTGGTCATCATGAGCTTCAGTACTTAGTCTAGACAAATGATTAGCTATATGGTTCTCACTACCCTTTTTATCCACTATCTCCAGATCAAATTCTTGTAGCAGCAGAACCCACCGAATAAGCCTTGGTTTAGAGTCTTTCTTCTCAATCAAATACTTGATGGCTGCATGGTCAATGAAAACTGTAACCTTGGTGCCCACCAAGTAAGCTCTGAATTTCTCAAATGCATATACTACTGCCAACAGCTCTTTCTCAGTGGTGGTGTAATTCAGTTGAGCATCAGATAGAGTTTTGTTGGCATAGCATATTGGATGAAAGAGCCTCCCTTTTCTTTGCCCCAGTACTGCCCCCACAGCATAGTCGATGGCATCACACATCACTTCAAAAGGCTTGGTCCAGTCAGGTGCCACAATAATAGGGGCAAATACTAATTTTGTCTTCAACTCTTCAAAAGCCATAAGACATAGATGGCCAAACTTGAATGGAGTGTCTTTCTCAAGTAGTTGGCAAAGAGGTTTGGCAATTTTTGAAAATCTTTAATAAACCTCCTGTAAAAACCCGCATGACCCAAGAAACTCCGCACTCCTTTCACACTGGTCGGAGGTGGAAGTTGCTCAATTAAGGAAATTTTAGCCTTATCCACCTCAAGGCCTTTACTAGAAACTCGATGACTGAGAACTACACCCTCTTACACCATAAAGTGGCACTTTTCCCAATTCAGGACTAAATGAGTTTCTTCACATCTTTTCAGAACTTATCCTAAATTAGCAAGGCATTCTTCAAATGAGTCCCCAAAAACTGAGAAATCATCCATGAAAATTTCCATGGTCTGCTCAATCATATCGGAGAAAATGGACATCATGTATCTTTGGAACGTAGCGGGTGCATTGCATAATCCAAATGGCATCCTTCTGAAAGTGAATGTGCCATAAGGGCATGTGAAGGTTGTCTTCTCCTGGTCTTCAGGGGCAATAGCAATCTGATTATATCCTGAATACCCATCCAAGAAATAAAAGTAGGCCTTCCCAGCTAGTCTATCCAGCATTTGGTCAATGAAGGGTAATGGAAAATGATCTTTTCTGGTGGCAGTATTGAGTTTTCTGTAGTCCATACATACCCGCCATCCCATCACTGTTCTTGTGGGAATCAACTCATTGTGGGTGTTAGCCACTACGGTCATACCTCCTTTCTTGGGAACACATTGGACCGGGCTCACCTATGAGCTATCTGAAATTGGATAAATAATCCCAGCATCCAGCCATTTCAAAATTTCTTTCTTCACTACTTCCTTCATTATTGGGTTAAGCTTTCTTTGATGCTCAATAGATTTCTTGTGATTATCCTCTAATAGGATTTTATGCATACAGATTAAGGGACTTATCCCTTTTATGTCTGCTATTGACCATCCGATGGCTTTCTTAAAACCCTTAAGCACTTGAAGAAGCTCATTTTCTTGCTGTTCGGAGAGAGCAGCAGAGATTATTACTGGCAATGTGCACTCTTCCCCCAGGTAAGCATATTTCAAATGGGGAGGTAATGGTTTCAACTCTAGAGACGGAGGTTCCTCCACAGATGACTTCAGTACAGATTTGATTCCAATTGATGCATCAAGTGGTTCAAACTGTTGAAAAGCCTTAGAACGCTTTTGGGTAGCTTCCAAGAACTTAATACATTCACTTACTCCATTATGCTCCTTCCTAGCTAAACCAACTAAGGATGCTTCTAGAGGATCCTTAAGAGTTGATTCAATGAATTTAGCATGTACTGCATGGGTGATTAAATGCACAAAGCAACATTCCTCTGGTTCAGTTGGGCTCTTCATTGCCTTGTACATGTTGAATGTCACCTCTTGGTCATTCACTCTCATAGTGAGCTCTCCCTTTTGCACATCAATCAATGTCCTTCTTGTGGCCAAAAAGGGTCTACCCAAAATGATAGGAATATTCTTGTCCTCTTCATAGTCCAAGACTATAAAATCTGCTAGAAAAATTAGCTTATCAACTTTCACCAAGACATCTTCAATAACCCCATTGGGGTAAACTAGAGATCAATCAGCTAATTGCAAGGTGACAGTTGTTGGTCTTGCCTCTCCCAACCCAAGCGTCTTGAAAGTTGACAGTGGCATTAGGTTCACACTTGCGCCCAAGTCGCATAAAGCATTTCCAGCAAAATGTTTTCCAATGTTACAAGGAATGGTGAAACTCCCTGGATCTTTCATTTTAGGTGGTAATTTCTTTTGCAAAATCGCACTGCATTCTTGAGTTAGAGCCACCATTTCAAATTCTCCAAACCGCCTTTTTTTGGATAGCACATCCTTCATAAATTTAGCATAACTTGGCATTTGCTCCAAAGCTTCTGCAAAGGGAATGTTAATGTGGAGCTGCTTGAAGATTTCTAAGAATTTTTGATATTGCTTATCCAGGTTCTTCTTCTTGAAGCATTGAGGAAATGGTAGTGGAGGAATAATTCTCTCTTGATCTTTTGCTTGACTACTCTTCTCAGCCTTGTCATTCCTCTTCTCCACCACATCATTCTTCTCCTCCACTAGTTTCTCCTTCTCAATCTCCTCTTCCACCTTACCTTGATCTTGATCAGACTTATTGGCTCGCTTGGATGGTAGTACTTCAGGCAACTCTTTGCCGCTCCTCAATGCAACTGCCTTACATTCCTCTTTACCTTCTCTCCTGGGGTTAGGAACAGTGTCACTTAGTAGCACCCCAAGCTATCTTGAATTTATAGAGGAAGCCAATTGACCGATTTGCACTTCTATATTCCAAATTGTGGTTTCATGTTTCATCATTGTTGTATCTTGTCTGGCTAAGATTGCATCTTGCTTAGCCATGTACTGCATAAGCATTTCTTCCATGTTTGGCTTCTTTTCTAGCATCAGTGGTCTTCCTGGAGTAGAGAATCCAGGGGGATGAGGAGGTCTCATACCAGAAGAGGATGACTGAGCCTGATTCTGTCCCTGATTTTGTCCCTGGCTCCATGAGAAATTTGGATGATTCCTCCATCTTGGGTTATAGGTGTTGGAGTAGGGATTATTTTGGTTTTTCCTATAGTTGCCCATATAGTTGAATACTTCTACCAAAGAAGGGCATTGATCACTGTAATGTTCTTCTCCACAATGCTCACACATAATGACTGGAGCTTAAATAGCATTAACTCCCATTGGTACACTGAAGCGAGTTTCAAGACTGTCAAATCTCTTGTTTATTGTAGCCATCTGAGCCAAGAGGGTGGTTAGAGCATCAATTTCATGTACCACAGCCACCTTTTTCTTATGAGGTCTGGATGCAGACCATTAGAGAGAGTTAGCTGCCATATTCTCCAACAAATTATAAGCTGCATCAACATTTAAGTTGCCTGTGATACTCCCATTTGAAGCTGAGTCAAGGATGGCTTTTGTCTCAGGTAACAATCTATTGTAGAAAGTTTGCACCTGAACCCATTTAGGAAATCCATGATTCGGACATTTCTTCAACAATTCCTTGAATCTTTCCCAGGCTTCATATAACAGCTCATCATCTTATTGCATGAAGGAGGTAATGTCATTTCTTAACTCTACTGATCGAGCGGGTGGAAAAAATCTGGCTTTGAATCTTGTAACTAAATCATCCCAAGTAGTTATAGACCCATCCGGCAATGAGTTGAGCCATACCTTAGCCTTGTCCCTTAAGGAGAGTGGAAATAGCCTCAGCCGAATTGCATCATCCGATACTCCATTCTGCTTAAACGAATCACACACCTCTAAGAAGTTAGAGAGGTGAGTGTTTGGGTCTTTAAGAGGGGAACCACTAAATTGTCCAGCCATTTAAAGCATCTGCAACACCACTTGCTTCATTTCAAAATTGTTTGCTTGAATGGCTGGTCTTCTTATGCTGGAGTGTATCCTTGCATATTCAAAGTAGCAAAATCATTTACTGTGTGGACATGATTTTCATCCTCATTCGCCATGTTTATGGTCGAGTCAGAAGCTTTACTATCGTTACTCTAGGTTTGATTGAATGCTTCTGCAGATTCTTCTTGAAACAAAACCACTTCTAGACTTTCAATTTCTTGTATATGAGGTAGTGCACTCACAGAAGGAAACCACTGCAAAACAGAACAGAAAAGAAATTAAAAATAGATAAAGTAAAAATATGCACAGTACTTAAGTTCAAACTAGATGTGCTAGTATCAATATTGACAAGAGAATATTTTGGCACTAAAATCCTTGGCAACGGCGCCAAAAACTTATTGCTCTCTTTGAAGCGTACACGTAAGTATACATATCGTAAAGGCAATATAGTGATAAGAAAAGATCGTTCCCACGAGGATTTGTTGTCAAAATACTGTCAAGTACTGAAATTTACACCCTAATTTAAATTAAGCGAATCAATTTGTAATGGTTGGTGTTAAAGAGAGATTGCTTATGGATTAAAACTATACAGAATACAGGATTGATATTTGGATACTCCGGACAATTAATGACATCTAGGATTATTAGTCCTCTTGTACTTCATAGCAATTGACTCAACATTCATTACTTTTGCTACCAATGGCAATACATGCTGGTCTAGGATTAAGATGTGCCCATATATATTCTTCCAAATATTATATAGGGTTCCTAGTTCATTTTATAATTCTTTACAAAATCAACTAAGAGCAGACTATTATTACAATACCTACTTGGACCATGTGAGGTTATTGAGTATATTCCTATCTTAATAACTAAACTATCCACTTACCCAGGCAAGTTTCAAGCACCCACACCACTCAACCTTTGATCTAACCTTCCTTTCCCTTTCCTAAGCTCAAGTTAGGTATCAAATCAGTCTAATTATTGGCCAATCAATCAAAAAGCATGAAGCATAAAGCTGAATGAACAAATATTAACCATTGATTGCAAAGTTAGAATGAAGAACAACCACTAATCCATACAAGAGTTCTTAATAATCCTAGATTAGAGAGGGTTTAGCTACACATGATAGTAAAATCCCTAGACAAAGTTGAAGCAACAATCAGATACATCAATAAAAATGATAAAGAAAAAAGAAAGGAAGAAGAAACTCCAAAACGAGATGGTTTTAGCTTCAATCCTCAATCTCCAGCTTCACTTTGCTCCAAAGTGCCTTCTTAGCTTCCCCCTTAGCCTCTACTCCCTTGGAACCACACAAAAATGACCCCAAATGACCAGAATGATGGCTCCCCGACTCTCCAACACATATGAAGCCTCAAACCCTCGAAAAATTCTGAAAACAAAACGCTGCGTTGAGATAATTCGACTTGCACCGTGGCTCAGAGTTTTGCGCCGCGGCGGTATTGAGTTCTGTCTGACTGAGGGCCGCAGCTCAACATGATACGCCGCGGTGAGACTTGGTTCTGTTAGACTTCGGGTGGCACGCAGATTCCTCACCTCGGCGCACACAGGTTTCATCGCGGCGTATCTTGATTCTGTGAGACTCCATGCCACGGCTCAGCATCTTGTGCCGAGGATTTTTGCTTCATTTGACTAGCGCCGTGGCTCCTCAACATCCTGCCTCGGCGAGTTTTGCTTCTGACTGAGTTCTGACCGCAGCGATAACATGTTCCGTTGCAGCGCGAGTTGCATTCTTCACTTTCAGCCACGGCGTGAATGAGCTTGGCCGCGGCAAGACTTGCAAAATCACCATTTTCCAGCCTTTTTCTCCTGAGACTGCTCAATACTCCTTGACACATGCATCTTATATGAAAAATAAAATGTGGTTAGTTATCAATATACTCAAAATTAAAGTATAAATGCTGATTTTTCAAATAAGTATTGAGTATATAGCTATTCATCCTAAATATGTTCATTTTCTTTTGTGTAAGTGTCATTTGTCCTATAAATAGAGGTTAACCATCATATTTACTGAGAGAAAATATGTACAATAACATGAATAGTTAGGAATTATCACATTCACATATAGTACTAGGAATATGATTATACTCCCACTAACCTATTTGTAAATACAAGATTCATCTTCATTTTTTATGAAACCAAACTTTTTTATTGCATTATCAAAACAAAGATTTTACCTCCGAGAAGCTTACTTCAATCCATAATGGATCACTGCAACTTACATAACTCTCCAGCATTTTTTGGAGTGATAAAACCTTTAAGTTGTGTCATATACATATCTTTATAAAGCTTCCCATTTAGGAAAGCAGTTTTGATATCCATCGGCCATATTCCATAATCATAAAATGTTGCAATAGCAAGTAAGATGTGGATGGATTTAAGCATGGCAACTGGGAATAGGTCTCATCATAGTTTATACCATGAATTTGCCTATAACCCTTGGCTATTAATCACCCTTTTATAGGTGTGTACGTTGCCATCCATGTCATTTTTTTCTTGAAATAATCCAAAATGGGTTTTACCCTTTTAGGTAGGTCAACCAAAGTTTATACTTAGTTAGTATACATGGATTCTATAATATTTCAAAATTAATTAAGGTGTTAATAATGGATTTGGATTAATTAAGAATAATTATTATAGAGTAATTGGGCAAGCTATAGGAAGGGAAATTTATAGGGAAATAAACTATTAATATAGGTTAAAGATTTAATTGGGTTAGAAACTTCATCTAGGAACTTAGCCCAACACACATTATACAAACCCAAATTGGATTGACTCTTCAAATTGGCCTAACCCAATCAAATTTCTATAGCCCAACTCATGAAATCTAGCCCAACAAGTATAAAATCTGAACCCATGTAAATTTGGGCTTTTGGATCAACCCATAACCCATTTAGGACCCAACTTAAATCCAACTAAACCTTAAATACACTCAGCCTCCTTCTAATTCTATAGAAAAAATATAAAAGGCAAAGCAAAATTCGAAGGTCTTAAAAAGGGGCTAGGGTTCTTGATACATTTTCACCATTTCTCATTGCTAGGCTTAAAATCATCCAAAGTAATTGTTATATAACTTAATCCTCTCCTCTTTCTCTTCAATTTGACATGATTAATGTTTTATTTAAAGCATTTCACCTACACCCAAAATCTGAAACTTCTTATTTGAGGTTTTCATGGTAAAATTTTGTAAGTTGAGGTTATGAGTGTTGTTAGGTAAGTATAAACTCCTCATTTTGATACTTTCTCTGCTAGTTAGAGACCCCATTAGCTGACTTATGATATGGGCTCTATTTCTATACAAAAATAATCATAATGTAGGGTGATATTTTAAAGTTTAGTCTAGGGAAGGCAAAATCCGAAATTTAAGTCTCTTGGTGGTTGGGTAAGTGTCCCTTAGGCAATCATTGATAGATTACTTCTTTGACTATTGGGTTGTTACAATAATTGATGAATAGGGATAGTAATAGACTGACCTAGAGTGGCAATTTTATGATGTTATGATTATAGGAGGATTTTGGTATTGCTATTATCTTCCTAAATTGGCTACAAGTGAGGTGACTAGGGATTATGTAATTTATACATATATCTACTTTAATTTTATATTTGCTACACATGAAAAATTTGAACTACTAAATAAATTGATTGGCTATCTGTTGTATTGTGTTTGGATCTTGTGAATCCATGGTGGAGCTGTGGTGTGGCTGCCACCCGTGCATGTGCTTCTATTGGGCACCAGGTTATGATCAGACTCCAAATGTATTGAGCCTTAGTTGTGATTATTAAGGAGTAGGTGTCGTAGACAGGCCTCTCCCAGTGTTATTGGCCTTTAACATGTGGAAATATGATTGCTAGTATGGGATAGTAATCATAGTAGCCTAATCATTTCATTTGCTAATATGACTGATATAATTTTGATACTCATTTTAATTCATGCATACATGTTAATTAAATTAGAACATATGAATGGAACTTACCTTTGGTTATGGAAATTTACATCTCACACTGTTTTATGGGCTAACTATTTCAAGTGAAGGATCCTCCGGTAAGAATAAAGGTAAGCAAGTGGATGAGCATCCATGAGCTGAAACCATGTGTAGGGAAGCTGCACTTGGATTGACCTAACTTAGGATAGATGCTAATTTTGTTATTCATTTGTATAGCATCATCATATAATCATATTGCCAAGTGTAGGAGTTTTGCATTTGATAACTTATGATGTACCTGTTAGGGACCTAGGCCTTATACATTCTAGAATCTGATGTATGAATTTACAACATCTGATATAGGACTTTATGGATCTAAAGATTTAGTTTACTATTTGGAAATGTAATCATGTATTAACTTAAATGATGATTTAGACTGGCAATGCATGGCACCCTATAAGGATTCCTATTTGAATGATTTGGTTAGTTGTTTATGAATCTGTTTGTTTATTAATATCACATGGTACTTGCTGATAAATGATAGATTGATGAGTAGGAATCAATACTTAAATGTTGAAATGGGTAATGTTAGATTAGCTGAGAAAAACAACTAGATAAATGCCATTAAAGTATCACAAATTGAGGGAGAGTGGCCTAGAGTGTTCCTAAAGGGAGAGTTGGAATGTATGGGATGAAATTCTAGGAGTTTTAGGTACAAGAGGTATTTCGCCATGGCTAAAATGGGTTGAGCTACAGCGAAAGATGGCGAAGTTGCCCAGAGAAAGTAACAGAGAGCAATTTGCAGCAGCACGAAGAGAAGCTCACAGCAGCGAAAGTTGATAGGCGAGTTCAATTGTGTCCAGAGAGAAATTCATCGCGGTGAAAAGGGGAATTGACCACGGCTAATAATGAGAGGTGAGTGTGGTAAGCTCCAGGAGGTCTTCTCATTGTGGCTCCACATAGGCTCACCTTGATAAGGCTCCAACTGCGATGAAATTTATGAAGATGTAATAAGCTAAGAGTAATTGGTCGCAGTGTGAAGGCATTTAGCTATGGCGAAAGTCCACAAACTCTTATATTAACCTAGAAACCTTGGTTTTTCCTATGGCAACATCAAAGAATGACTTAGAAACACTTGTAAGCGGTTCTTGAGAGTTGAAAATTAATGGGTAATAGATTTGAAGGGTTTTAATTGAGGATTTGTTTCACTTATATACATGAATGGTTGTAAATATTGGGTTAATGACTATAATAACATTAAGGTTTAGGTTTCTTCACTTTTTCCTAAATTGATTAATTTAAATGATTCTAGACCTTAATTTATGATTATTACCCGCATGTTTAAGCTTAATTACCATGATTAGAAGTTAGGGTCGTTATAGATTCCATTTCAAATTTCATGGCCTTAAGCCATTTCTTGGATTTTTGACCCTCAATATCCTCTTAGTAGGTTATGGTCTCATTTTGGTCCATAAGCATTATATTGCCATGTTGAGTCACGAGAAATCTATATCCTTTAAGCTCATGATGAATCCTACCAGATCTACGTGGCCCTTGTGTCACTTGAGTAGGTTCTTGTTCCACAATGACTTGTGAAACCTACTCGGGTTCTACAAGGGGTTAAATGTTATCTTAAATCTCTCAAACCTATTCAAGTTCTGTTTTCCTCCCATTGCTTCTTCTTGAAATAAATTCTCTTTCTAGAAAAATCCCACTCCTTATGACAAACTCTTTGCCTTTAGAAGGATCATAGAAGTAGTATCTCATGATTTTCTCAAGATACCTTACAAAATAACATTTATCTGATTTGTGACTAAGTTTATTTGAGACTTGTCTATTAACATAAGCCTTACAGCTCTAAATGTTTGTAAAATACATACTAGGATGCTTTCTAGTCCATATCTCATATAGTGTCTTTTTAACCATTTTAAAAGGAACACAATTGAGTATGAAAGCTAATGTTTCTAAAGGAAAACCCTAAAAGGAAATAAGAAGATATGCATGACTCATTATTGATCATACCATGTTTAACAAGGTGTGATTCCTTCTTTCTAAAACACCATTCCATTATGGCATTCCTAGTAGAATGAGCTATGGTACAATACCACACTACTTTATATAGTCATGGAACTTTTGACTTAGGTATTCTTCACCTTAATCTTATCAAAGTATCTTGATACTTTTGCCAAGTTAGTTTTCTACTTCATTCTTAAACTCTTTGAACTTTCTAAAGGATTTAGATTTGTGTTTCATAAGATACACCTACCCACACCTACTAAAATCACCAGCAAAAATGATCAAGTATTGAAAACCACCTCTAGCAAGTGTATTCATAAGCCCACATACAGCACTATGTATCAGGCCTAAAAGATTGTTAGCCTTATCACTATGTCTAATGATTAAAGCCCTTGTCATCTTGCCCAATAAACAAGACTCACATGTCTTATATGATTCAGAGTCAAACAAGTCCAAGAGTTCATCTTGATAGAGCTTAGAAATGTGTTTCTCATTTATATGGCCCAGGAAACAAAAAATATATTCCTACTAATTACTGGCATAAAATGGAAATCTTCTAATTCTAAAATTAAGCCTAAAGGCAATAACAGAGAATATGTTCCTATAACTAATGCAGCAACTCTTATTCCATTCCTAACTAACAAGTCCACTTCTCCTTCAGCCAAAGTTCTACTCTTTTTTAGTTCCTACACATTAGTACAAATGTGCAAACCATATCTGATATCTAGTACCCAAGATGTAGGAGTAGATAAATTAACTTCTATAACAAAAATATGTAAAGTGGAAGTCATACTTCCCTTCTTCACTTTAGATCTTTTGGGTATTTCTTGTAATTCCTCTTCTAGTGTCCAGTCTCATTGTAATGGAACACTTCCCTTCCTTTACCACACCACCTTTAGGTTCTAGTACTTTGGACATAGGCTTGGGCTTTTTTTTTTTATTTATTTAGAACCCTTTTTGTTTTTGCCCTTGCATTTGCATTTAGCTTTATCCTTTTATATCTTCATCATATATGAGGACTTAGACTTTTGTAGGTTCTACTCAATAGTTCTCAACATGCTTAGCAATTTTGGTAGTGCTTTGTCAATTTTATTCATATTGTTGTTTATGATGAATTGACCATAACTTGGTGGCAATGATTATGAAATCAAGTTGGTGGCCAACTTTTGACCAAGTGGAAAATCCAATCTCTTAAGGTTCTTAATGTACCTAATCATCTTGAGCAAGTGAGGCCCAATAGGGCTTCTTTCTGCCAGCTTATACTAAAATAATTCTTTGGAAAAGTCATATCTCTCATAATGTACCTGCCTCTCATACAACTTTTTAAGGTGTTCGAGCATGTCATAAGCTTCCATGTTCTCATGTTTCTTCTGAAGCTCAAAGTCCATGTTTGCTAACATTAGGCAAGCAAAATCTAATGCATCCTTCGAGTGCTTCCTATGATAATCTCTTTTAGCATGGGACACTCCTACTTTAAGTGGTAGAGGAATGGGTTCTTCTAGGACATGCAATTTTCGTTCATGTTTTAGGACTATCCTTAAGTTTCTATACCAATCTAAAAAATTTGTCTCATTTAGCTTGTCATAAGGACTTTATTCAATACAACTCCCACTATTTAATTTAAATTAATAGCCCTCACTATTAATTTAAAAAAATTATATCACATATATTTTCTATTGGGCCAAGATCTATATTTTATCTAATATTGAGTCAGATTTAGCTGTCGCCCAATACAGACTATTTAGGTAGGCACTTTTTACCAATTACATCTCATGCAACTCTTGGATAGTTGGATGAATAACTCCTTGTCTTAGTCTATGTAGATGAACTAAAGCCCAACATTATGCAATTGGGTCCCAATCCTATCGAGAATAACCCAGTCAATAATATATATAAAATAAAAATTTTTTAACAAAGCAAAATAAAACATATTATTATTTACTAATAAACCATATTTTTTATAAATTAAAATTAAACATATTTTTTAATTTATTAATTTTTAAAATTATTTATATGGTTTCCAAGAAAATAGTTTGTCAAAAACCATTTTTGATAGCACACAAGTTTGACATTATGCTATTGGAAATGGTTTTCGATGGTAAAAAATGTTTGACAACTATGCTATTAGAATAGAGTTTTATATATTTTTTAAAAATTTATAAATATATATTTTTATTTTTTATTAACATTATTTATAAATAAATAACCTAATTAAAGTAATTATTATTAATCATTATCAACATTATTTCTTAATTCTCTTTTATTATTCAAATTTTTACTAATATTATATTTGTATAAAATAAAATTTTCATATACAATAAAGTTTATATTCACTTAATATGATATGACAAAAGATGTAAGCATGACTAAGGAGACAGAATGATGATAATAATAACAAAAATATCTATAACAAGAAATTTCTCATAGTAAAAATAACAACAGATTGTGGTGACAGAAATATTTGTCAGAAAACTGCGATTCCTGAATGTTTGCAATAGATATCATTTGTCAAAAAATTGATATCTTTCTTGTAGTGTTATTTGTCCAATATATATACTTATGTGTACACTATAGTGTAATAGAGCTTCAATATTAGTTATAAATTAAAAACTTCTTAATAAAATGTTAAAATGGATTAGATATCATTTATCTAATAAAAAGGACTACTACAAAAATAGGATATATTAATGCACATTGGTTAGCGGTTATTTTAAAATTGCCAACTATAATAATATAGTTGGTAGATCTTAAAAAATCACCAACAAAATAATACAGTATAGTTGGTGGTCTTTTAAGAATCACCAACTACAATGCAGTTGGCGATTCTTGAAAAACCACCAACAAAATAGGTAAGTATAATTGGTGGGTTTTTAAGAACTGTCAACTATATTATTATAGTTGGTGGTTTTAAACAAATTGCTAAGTGTAAGTTCAATATAGTTGGCAGTTCCTTTTAAACCTCAAATTATATAATTATTTTTGTAAAAATATTTAAAAATCTAATCAACATTAATTGGTGATTTTTTATTAACTATTAATGAAAACCATATTAAAGGTGGTGGTTTTCTGTAGAACCGCTAACTAAGGCCATTTTAAATCAAAATCTTAAACTCATTTTTGCATCAGAATAGTTCACCCCCTACTTATAAAACCTTTACCCTTAACCCATTTTCTTCGACGCCATCTCTTGGTAGTTCTCTCCCCATTTTCAGCAGCTTCCTTCCTTTTCTGGCAGTTTCCAAATGTGAAAGGAATGTTAGAAGACTAAAATGATGAGAAGAGGGTAGAAGACGTGCCAAAGCTAGCCACTCGACTAAAAAGGGAGCGGGACCATTTTTATGCCCCACCCACACTTGCCATTTTCATCTCTTTTGCAACCTTGGCAGTTCTTAACTTGGTCTTTTCTTGGCACTTCTCATGGCATTTCTTGGCTCTCCTTCTATAAGGTATGTAAACCTCTTTTTTTTTTTTAGTTCTTTAATTTAGAAGAATTTTCTTTTAATATGAATTATATGCATTGTTAAAGCTCTTTTTTTATAAAAATTATAAAGCAAAACGCCTGGGGAAAAGCTGTTGGAATATTGGAATTGTTAAAGCCCTTTTTTTGTAACAATAATGGAATATTGCTAAAGCTCCTTTCTTGTAAAGATTAACACTTCCAGTCATTATTCTTTCATTATGGACTATTGGAATATTAGAATATTGTATTGTTTTAGCTTGAAAAGAGGGCTTAAGGCCTAGAAAACTTCCATTTTTTAACCATCATGTTATCGATTTTTCTTTAAGATATAGATTAAAACAAAAAGAATAATTAAATAGAGTATAATAAGGTAATATTTAGTAGAGTAATAGGTAGGAGTTCAAGCCAATTAAGAGTCATTAACCACATTTCTCTCAAATTGGTTATTGTTAGATCGAAAAGGTATAGACCAAAAATAGATGTTTGCTAATCGTCTATCTATGGAATATAAGGATAGAGTGAAAGAGTTTATTAGATTTGTAGTTGAGCATGCAAAAGATCCTAGTAAATTATATGCTCTTGTTTAAATTTCTTTCATGTGAAGGGAATTAGTGTAGCTGAGTTGGAAGATCATTTAGTATGTAATGGGATTGACCAAAGTTATACATGTTGGACAAAGTATGGAGAGACGAAGGATGAGCATGGTGGGAGTTATGCCTCAAACGGTTTTGACACAAGTACATATGAGGTTGGCCATTTTGAAGAGATGGCAAATGTGGTTGAAGAGGATCTTCATAATTTTCTTGAAATGTTTGAAAGGTTAAAAAGTGATGCAGAAAAACCATTGTATTCTAGTTGTACTAAATTCATAAGATTGTTAGTAATGTTGAAGTTGTACAACTTAAAAGAGAGAAATGGATGGAGTGATAAGAGCTTTACAGAATTGCTGGCACTTTTAAAAGATATGCTGCTAGAAGATAACAAGCTTTCTAGCTGAACATATGAAGCTAAATATATTTTATGCTTTACTGGCATGAGATATGAGAGGATACATGCTTGTCCTAATGATTACATTTTATTTCAGAATGAATATGTATCATTAGAGAAGTGTTCTAAGTATAACGCCTCACGATATAAGAAGAAAGAATCAAGTCCGATGAAGGTGGTATGGTATTTTCCCATCATACCAAGATTCAAATGCATGTATCGCAGTGGAGAAAATGCGAAAGAACTTGACATAGCATGCAGATGAATAGTCAACATGGCAAGCTTTAGCATCCTGCAAATTCTCCTTAGTGAAAAAGAATTGATCATGAGTACCTTAACTTGGAGCAAGAATACATAAACCTATACCTTGCATTAGCTACTGATAGAATATGTAACACCATATATTTCTAGCTCATTTCATACTATCTCTATGTCTTATATCAAGCAACTTACAAAGAGGCAAGGAAAAATAGCACTAAATAATGTATTTCTTAGCGTTGCGTCGCGTATAAAAATTTCATTCGATGTCATGTGGACCATGTGAGCTCATACATCACATTATCATATTTACTTATATAAATACAACTCATTTATATCATTAAAAGTGGCCTACATCTCATGGAACTCAAAGGGAAGCATAAAATACATGTGTATATTTTCGGCTAGATTTTCCTCTTTTTTGTCACAAATTTTGGAAAATCATAACTAATTCTAAAAAAAATAGAAATCATACATTCTTGGCCATTATGGAAAGATACACATGTCTACTTCATGATAAAAATATTTTTAGACCATAACATCCAACACAGAGGATGTCTGACATTCAAAACATTTCAGAGGTCAGGCTGTCCACTGGTGCTATCATAGAATTCTGTAGCAAAATTCAAAAATATCTAATTAATTCTAAAACAATCCAATCCATGAAAATGATACCAATATGTAAATCTGTGGATATTAGCTAGACAGGAAAAATAACTCTAGACTAGCTTAGGCACATCCAGGCATCGAAAATCAATCAAACAATACCTGAGGTCAGTTGGAGTTCCTGATACTAGATAGAATCTTTAAAAATTTATATCTCCCTCTCTAGACATCTAAATGAGGTGCTTCTAATTGAAACAAGTCACTATTAATGTCTAGTTTTTTTGTATAAAATATTGTGATAATTAGACATCATTTAGGCCATGTGTGATAGATTTCATTTTCGGACCAGTATGAACAATGACATGACCAAAATCAGAAAATTTTTCAACTTCGAAAATTTATCAAATATTCTCTAGACCTTTAAAAATTATGTTCTTTAGTTTTCCAAAAATCCCTCAATAAGATATAATTATATGACAAATCTTAGATCAAGAAGAGCTCATTTGGATAAAAAGTGATACAGGGTTCTATTATGGTCAATTTTGGCTCTATATGGGATACCAAAATGTCCAAATGGCTTTCCTTGGGCTTTGACACCTCTTGGGCAAGTCTAAAAGCATAATTAGGACTTGTGTGAGCTGCCCAAATGGTCCCAACCTTCATGCAGCTCATTTTGGCTATCTCACTCACACTTATGTACATTTCCATAATACCATTCAAGAAGCAAATTTGTCATATCATACTCAAATCACATTCTAATGGTCATATATCATATTCTTCCATTTATACATCACATATTAATATAATTATACACATTCAAGTGATCATAAACCATATAAAACAATGAATTACATCATTTGACACCAATATGGCATCAAACTATGCATTTTGATGTCAACTCTCATTTCTCATATGGTTGGCTCCCATTCCCTTGATTTCTTGGTTCACCTAGCATGTTAGAACATTGGAGAGGAGGGAATGAGATTCAAAGAATCCTAATAGCTCATCTCCCATTCAATCATACATAAAAGATGCAAACAAGTCTCATAAATGCATGTATGGTCATGTTGACAAGTGTAAACATTCAAGAGGCATTTTCATCATTTGAGAAAGTTATACATGGCATACAAAGGCTTGCCAAGCAAATGGATTGGCCTCACCTATTTACTTGTGGATTTTGGACTTGCCTTACCCATTCTTTAAGAGGTCTTGGACTTAACCATGCTCTTGGGAGTCAATCTTACTTTTGGGAGACTCTTTACTTTGTCTCAACCAATCTTAAGTGTTCTTGGCTCATTCTCACCATGGCTAAGGGTTCTTGGCCTTACCACACTCAAGAAAACCTAAGCACACATCATAAATATCACATGAAGGCATATTATAACATCATGGCACCATGGAATCAAAGTCATGCTAGAACACTTTTCATGGCTTAAAAATACACATACACACATTCAAAGACAAGTAAGGCAAACAATCATGCATGAGACAAGGTGGAGAGAGCTACCTTGGATACAATTACATACTTTTTCTCTTGAATTCAAGCTCCCTCTTTCAGCCACACACACACACAAGTGTGGGGATGATTTCTCTTGGCCTAAACACAATTTATGGAAGCCAATTAGGTTCATGGAATTAATTCTAGGACCACACACTTGCTTAGACACTAGCTTGACCTATAAACCTCATTATGGTTCCATAAATGCACCTAATGAAGCAACCTTTGGGAAACATCATCTTGGCTCCATTCTCTCCATCTATTTATGATTCTTGACTCCATTTAATCCTCTTGGAGTCATCACACAATCAAATCAAGGAGCCTAACTAGGTGTTTCTTCTTTAAGCCATATTATAGAACATATAAGGCCATCTCACTATCTATGGTTTTTAAAGTTTTTCTAAGTCTTCCTCTCATATTCTCCCATCACACATGATACAAAACTAAGCTTTAAAGGAATTAAAACACTCCCTAGGTGCATGAACTCTCCTTGGCCTAAGCTATGCTTCCATATGGCATCAATGGAGTTGTTTTAATTTCTTTGATAGGAGAATCATGTGGGAGGCTCTCTTGGTGTCTTAAGAACTTATATATACTCTTAGACAACCTAAATTACTACTAGGAAGCTTCATCTTAGCCTAGGTGCAACCAAATTCCTAAATTCTATAACTTGCATTCTAAAGCTCCCTTTTCAATTCTAGTCGTATATTCTTAATCCTCACACTCTATAACCTTTGGTTCCATCAAGAACACATAAAGAAAAACTCTCCTCTTTACTTTCTCTCTAGACCTAAGCTTAAATGACTTGGAAACACAAGATTTTACAAGTGTTTCAAGTGAAGTCTTACTTAAAAATAGAATTCTCTTCGCATAGATTATTTTTCACCATTTGATATTTTTGAAAAGAGTTCCTTTTGACTTGGGTTACACCTGAATCTTCAAGCTTTCAAGAAAAGAAAATCACCATTAGAGAGCTCTTGGAGAGAAGAATAACTTTCCTAACTGACACGGGATGAAACGAGGCCATTTACTTACCTAAACAGAAGCTTAAATTTCTTCTCTCTCCCCCCTCTTAATGTCATGTCATTGCTGCCCCTTTTTCTACAAATAGAAATTTGGAGAAGGTGATGAGGTGTAATCCTACTTAAAAAACCTTTTTTACAATTTTTTAAAATGATCATTTTGCCACTACGTGCCTGTTTGCTTCGTTTAGGCTCATTCTTTTTTATCATAAAATTTAGGTTTCCAATTGAGTAAAATGCCTTTGGAATCACTCAAACCAGAGCTAAAACATTCCTGAACGAATCAGTCAAAGTTTGGGTCAACCGATATTAGAAAACATCCACTGGAGAGGTTTTAACTGTCCTGAGGCTTTCCATGGTTTTCAGGGCCTCTGAGAACCCAGAGAACTCAAAACTTTCATTTAAAAAATCCTCCTATGTGAATTTCCAAAAATTGCTTAAAATTACGAAAATGCCATTACGTTTCATAAGTTTTCCGTAAGAAATTGTTTCTTCATTCTAGCTCCATTTTTTTTTTCTATTTAAGCATGGGATTCTCATTTTTAAGAGTCTAGAATGCTTTCCAAATTTTTTGGGATCTTAACTAAGTCATTTCGAGAGACTTGCTTTTGTATCTGGTGAATTTTGTTCGTTTACGAAGAAACTATACGTTACGTTTATCACGTTTTCTCTCATTTACAGAAAATCAGATGTTACAGAATAAACCTATAGGGTGTCCAAAGTAGTACCTATAGTACATGACCAGTGATTGGAGTGATTTATAACCTACCTCTAAGGCTATACATGAAGTGCAAGTTTATGATATTGTCTATGTTAATTTCTAGGCCCAATCAACCTGGAAATGATATAGGCATATACTTGGCTCCTCTAATTAAAGATTTAAATCTAATGTGGGAAATAGGAGTAGAGGTATATGATTCATATATGGTGGAAAGATTCAACTTGCAAGCTATCTATTTGGGACAATCAATGACTTTCCAGTGCATAGTAGTTTGTCAAGATATAGTATCAAATGACATTGCACATGCCCTATTTGTGAGGAGGGCACACATTCCATATAGTTGGAACATTGTATGAAGAATATCTTCCTCGAGAATCATAAATTTTTGCCTCTAAAGACATCATTACCAATGGTCGAGAAAAGCTTTCAATAGGAATTAATACAGAGGAAGGTAGTGCACCTTTGCCTTTAACTAGTGAGTAGTTATATGAAAAGGTAAAGGATTTTCATAGGACAAGTAGGTGGAAGAAAAGGTCTATTTTCTTTGAACTGCCATATTAGACGTCTTTGTATGTGAGGCATTTTCTTGATGTAATGCATATCGAGAAAAATATATGTGATAGTGTAATTGGTACATTACTTAATGTGCTTAAAAAGACCAAAGATGGCATCAAGGCAAGGTTGGACTTGGTTACTTTGGGAATAAGAGGAGAATTGGCACCAGTGAAGGAAAGATGTCATACTTATCTATCTTTAGCAACTTATACTCCATCTAGGAAAGAAAAAATTGCTTTTTGTGAATTTCTTAATGGAGTTAAGGTTCCAAAAGAGTATTCTTCAAACATTAGAATGTTTGTATCAATCAAAGATCCAAAGTTGAAAGGTCTTAAGTCTTGTGATTGCCATATTCTTATGGAGTATTTGATTCCAATGGCTTTACGCTCCATTTTGCCTAAAAAGGTGTAAGGGATAATCACTAAACTATGCTTCTTCTTTAAGTTCCTTTGTAGCAAAGTGATTAATCCCATGAAATTACCGGTATTGCAAAGACAAATTGTGGTCACTTTGTGTAAGCTTGAGATGTATCTCTCGCTTTTGTTCTTTGACATGATGGTTCACCTAACTATGCACTTGGTTAGGGAGGCACAGATGTGTGGCTTAGCTTATTTGAAGTGGATGTATTCAATTGATAATTACATAAAGATATTAAAAGAGTATGTGAAAAATCGAAGTCCACTAAAAGGTTGCATTATTAAATAGTACGTAGTTGAAGAGGCTGTTGAATTCTATACCGAATACCTATCCAATGTCAATAATATTAGGCTTCTGGTATCTCAACACAGGGGTAGAATTGCTAGGGAAGGGATTATGGGAAATGAAATATTTAGCATTTCAAGTATATAGTGGGAGTAAGCACACCTATATTTTCTGCACAACTCTGATAAGGTTAAGCCATATATGTGGAAGCATAAGGAGATACTTATAAGCTTGAACCCAATAAGAATGAAAGTTGGATATTGAAAGAACATAATCGGCTTTTTAAAGATTAGCTCAAAAATCACTTTTTTTAGAGTTATATGTGAATCTTGGTGCAATCTTTGAAAAATTGAGATAGTTGGCAAGAGGTCCAAGCCTACAAGTCTTCTCTTACACTAGTTATCTCATTAATAGCTACACATTTTATACAAAAGTGAATGATGTCAAAGCACAATACAAAATAGTCATGTAACTCTTATAGCTCAGTCTATGCATTTTTCTAGTGCTAAAGACAAAAATTCTATCTACGCAAACATGACATACTTTGAGATAATTGAACGTATATGGGAGTTGGACTACATTTTGTTTCGAGTGCTGATCTTCAATTGTAAGTGGGTTGACAACAAGAATGGCCCTCGAATTGATGAGTCAAGGTTTATCCAGATGGATCTTAATAAGGTGGGGTACAAAGACAAGCCTTTTATTTTTGCATCCCAAGCTCAAGAAGTGTTTTATGTCCTTAATCCTGCTAGTAAGAAGTGATCTATTGTTCTAGTGATAAACAAAATAAATGAAGACAAAGATGATATTCAACATAGTCAAGATATTGATGTTGAGGATGATTCCTTTTTAGAGACATCGCTTAAAAGTGAATCCATTGAAGATGATATCTATATATGAAAATGATCATAAAATGAGTATTTGGATTCCAAAGAAGAGGTAAAGAAGTCTAAATCAAAAAAGAAAAAGAAAAAAATTGACTTAAACATGTATGCTTCCTTTTATTCTTTAATTTCGTTATGTGTCCCTTTGAATTTCTTAAATATTTTTGCTTTTCATCTCTAAATTAATTTTGCTTATTATTCTAACTTGTATGTTTAAATTTTATTGTAGGTGAATGGCTTCTCCAAGTGGTCATGATAGTGCTCCAGATGATGTGACAAAGGAGATAAACTATATTAATTGAGGCTTAACCATCCTAAAAGAGGTGACTCACGCAAGAAGTACTAGGAAAAAATTTGAGGTTCAATGGAATGCTAAGATTCAACCAATTAAGAAAAGTGATAAAAAAATTGATCAGTTACATCAGAGTTATGGCTTGTATGAATGTGCCTATCACTGTAAGTGATTGGTAAATGGTTGAACAAGCCACGAAGAGCACCAGTTGGGATGAAATGGTGATAACATACTTTGCCACTTTATTTATGTTATTTCTTATATATACATGCTCTAACAAGTTGATTATATTGGTTTGCAAATGTCTTTTGATATTGATCAAAGTTAGAGGAGGTTTGTACTTAGGACATTTGGCAAAACACTATGATCATTTTGGTATATATTTAGTAGTAAATTCTTGAGAGATGCCAATAGAAACATCCTTGAGCATCCCCCTAAATTATTTCAAGTTATGATAACTCAAGAGACTTAGGATGTTTTTATCAGCCGATGTCAAGAGGAGTCTTTCTAGGTAATTATAGTCTATAATATATAGTTGTTCATTTTAGTGTGCAATAGTATGTATTGATTCGATTATTATGTCTTTTCATAAAAATTAAGCTAGGAGAATCAAGAAAAAGCAAAGAATATCCAATACCTTTACAGGAAAGAGTGATTGGGATACTTAGGCCTTGAACAACAGATGGTACATGAATATATATGTTATCTATTTATGAATATGTAATGTAATACTTACATACTGGCTTTTTGTCCTTATACATAGATAAAGTAAGAAGAATCAGAAGTTCACACAGTATCCCGTCATAGTCTCTGGAAGGCAACTCGAGTCAATAAAGCAGGCAAAATTGACAATGAGCATGTCCTTAAAGTTTAGAACAAATGTGTAAGTATTAATTGATTATCTAAATTTTCAATCATTCTATTTCATTTTCCTCCTTTTAATAATATTTTATTTTTAATATGTGTCACATGATGCCTTATCACAAACTCTCACACAAGGCGATATGCTTCCAGGGGATAAGGATATACTGGTCAAGGCGCTTGGTATCCCAGAGCATCCCGATCATGTTAAGGTGGTTGGCTTTGGTGTTAGTCAAAGAAACAATTTTAGGACACAAAAGTGCTTGAAATTGCATTCTTCAACTGTGGTTGTCGAGTTGAGAGAGAAGATAGAGAGACAAGACCAAGAGCAATCTAAGTTGAAAAAACAACTAGAGGATCAATAACGACTCATTAAGAATTTGATGAAGATGCAAATGACAGGGATGTAGGCAGTAGAAGCTAGCCTTAGTGATAAAGACAGCTACACACTTCCCTCCCAGCATTTCCTTAAGGTAATTGCTTTCTTTAACTAAGTTAACAGTTAAGTATTTTCACTACTTATCAGTAATTTATTATGTTATGATTTGTTTAGAGTGAAGTAAACTGTCCATTATGGTTAGACACCCCTACTCATTGTATGGCTACAGAGGGTCGTATGTATAACATTGCAAAAGACACACTTTATAATGTAATCCTACCTATTAACCATGCGAGGGTGCAGTTGATATCCCTATGGAGGAGAATGTTGAATTACTTGTTCCTACTAAAGACATAAGAATGGTAGGGCACATAGTGGGGAGCTTCATTGCATGGCCCACTAATCTTATTATGGTAGTTCCATCAAGACATGTTTGTTATTTGACACTTCCTTATGGTTCACTTCCTTATAATTTGTTATTAATTCCAAATTAAACTAACTTACTTTGTTGCATAGTCTAAGGGGAAACACTTAAAAGTGTCAAGACTTAGCAAGGAATCAATTACTGCACCATTGAAACCAAAGCCTAACTCTCTGGTTTCAAACAAATATAGATTGGCACTTGAAGCATTAGTGGAGCAGATGTTAGGGGATGATGGCATAAAAGTTGTAAATTTTAATAAAGAGATTTACAATAGAGAAATACAAGATGTGTTTAGAATTAAAGTAATAAATGACATCCCTTGGCATGAAATGACAGGGCCACTACTATTAATTTATATATCAGGTACTTCATCTACTGTACATAAACTAATTTTTACTATGTTCATATTAGTTTATCATTAGTCCATTGGTTTCTTCATTTTAGGTACTTGTACCATACATTCTTGGTCCCTAGCAACATTATGAGAAGGTTTGTGTTCATCAATCCCTATGACACAATTGCTTTTACTCCATAGATGCTGTATAGCCAGCTTACAAGTCAATTATAACACCATAAATTCTAGCTCATCTCATGCCTTTGAATGACTTAATATCATTAATCATGTAAGTTTCCCATGAAAAAGGCAAGAAAATAATGATTATGTTCGCGTTGCATTATATCTAAAATTTCCATTTAGTGTCACGTGGACTGTGTGAGCTCATACTATATATTCTCATGTTTAAATACATCAATACAACTCATTTTCATCATAAAATCATGCCTACAACTTATGGAAACTGAAATGAAGCTCAAAATACCCAAGTGTAATTTTGGACCGATTTGGTCTCTTTTCTAACCAAATTTTGGAAAATCATAACTAATTCTAGAAAAATTGAAATCAAACAATCTTAGTCATTCTAAAAAGCTATAGATGTATACTTTACACTACAAATACACCCAGAGTATAATATCTATCACAAAGGATGTTTGACATCTAAAATGTCCCAGAGGTCAAACTACATTTTGGAACTATCATAAAATTTTATAGAAAAATTTGAAAATGTCCAATTAATTTCAAAAAAATCTAATCTATGTAAATGATAACAATCTAGAACACTATGGATGTTAGCTAGAGAGGAAAAATATCTCTAGACCAGTTCATCAAGCCCAAGCCTTGAAATTTGATGGAATAGTAACTCAGGTCGGGGAAAATTCTTGATACTGGATAGAATGTTCAAAAATTTGTATCTTCCTCTTTAGATCTGCAAATGAGATGCTTCTAGTTGGCATGAGTCACTGTGAATGTCTAGTTTCTCTATATAAATTTTCATGATAATTGGACATCATTTAAGCCTCGTGTAATAGAATTCATTTTCAGACCAAATAAATAGTGTAGCAAACCAAAACCAGAAAAATGGCCAAGTTTGAAAGATTTTCAAATATTCTGTAGACCTTCAAAAATTATGATATTTTGCTTCCTAAAAAGCTCTTAATGAGACCTAATTGCATGCCAAATTTTAGTTTAAGAATAATTCATTTGGACAAAAAGTGACATGGGATTCCATTATAATCATTTTTGGCTTCATATGGGATACCAAAATTACCAAATGGCTTTCCTTTGGTTTTGATACCTTTTGGACAAGTCTAAAAGCACATTTAGAACTTGTGTGAGCTATCCAAATGGTCCCAAACCCTATGCATCTCATTTTGGCCTTTCCATGCACACATATGCACATTTCCATAAACTTATTCATGAAGCTATCTTTGCCATACATGCTCAATTCACATTCCATCATTCACATAACACATACTTTCTTTTCTACTTCATATAATAGCATAATTACATATGTATCAAGGGTCATAAACCATTTACAACATTAATATACATAATTATGGTTCATTATAGCTTTAAAAGGAAAATGCTAGACATATGGATGTTAATCTTCCTCCTTCAATGTCGTTAGCTCCCATTAACATATCCACTTGGTCCACCTAGCATGTAAGATCATTAGAGAGGAGGAAATGAGATTTAAAAAATCCTAATAACTCATCTCCCACTCAATTATGCATAATATATGCAAAGCAAGCCTTAAAAATGCATGCATGGACATAATACAAATCATGAACATTCAAGAAGCAAGCTTAGCATGTGAACAAGTCATACAAGACATTCAAGAGCTCACCAAGTATTTGGATTGGCTTCACACTTTTCCTCATAGATTTTGAACTTGCTTCACCTATTCTTTAAGAGCTTTAGACTCAACCATACTCTTGGGAGCTCACTTTGTTTTTGGGAGACTCTTTACTTTGTCTTAACCAACCTCAAGTGTTCTTGGCTCATTCTCACCATGGTCAAGAGTTCTTGGCCTCTCCATACTCAAGCAAACTCAACAACACATCATACATTCATTTGAAAACATAACATGTCATCATGAAATCATGGCATATAAAGTTATGTTAGCATACTTTTCATAGCTTGAAAACACAGATACTTACATTCTAAGACAAGTTAAACACACATCCATGCATGAGAGAAGGTGGAGAGAGCTACCTTGTACACAATCACACACTTTTTCCTTTGAATCTAAGCTCCTCTTTTCGGCCACACACACACAAACTTGTGGAGATGGTTTCTCTTGGCCTAGACATAATTTATGGAAACCAATTAAGTTTATAAAACAATCTCTAAGGCCACATAACTTACTTAGACACTAGGTTGTTCTATAAATCCCATTATGGTCCATAAATGCACCTAATGAATCAACACCCCTTAAATAATTTCTAGGCCTCATTCTTTCCTTTCAAATATGATTCTTGACTCCTTTTAAACCTCTTGGAGTCATCACACCATTAAAACAAAGGGCCTAACATCATGTTACTTCTTTAGGTCATAATATGGAACCTAACATACCAAATTAATTTCTATAAGTTCTAAATTTTTTCCAAGGCCTCCCTTCATTTTCATTCATCAAATATGACTCAAGAAATTAGAAAAATTGAAGAAAGCATGGAAAGCTATGATACCTATCTTGATTCAAGCCTTTTCCAAGAGTCTTCTCCTTTGCTTTAACTGCTCCTTAGAATTTTGAACTTCTCCCCTTTGAGCCTAGCTCAAAATAGATCCAAATCCCATACCAAAACCATGGAAAGAAAGAGGAGAAGGAGAACAAGTTTGCTAAAGAAAGGAGCTTCAAATTTCAAGGATTTTCTTACCTTTTCTTACGTTGTTCTCCTCCCTTGAAGCTCCCTCTTATGCACCCTTCTTGGCAAAACTTCTCTCTTGTTATAGGAAAAAATTAGGTTTGCTAAATGTGAGGGAGAAGTGGGGCGCCACCTACATATAGCTAGGGATCCATTAAAAACTTTTCAAAATACTAATTTTGCCCTTCATTCTTGGCTTTTTCATTTTAGGCTCATTTCAAATCCTTTTTAAAAACTATCTTTTCCATCATAAAAGTTAGGTTCTCTAACCTATAAATGGCCTTTGGAGTCACTCAAATCGGGTCTAAAACTTTTCTGAATGAAAGGGTTAAAGTTTAAGTCCACTAGCATTTTAAAATGTAAATTGGAAGGGTTTTAATTGTTCTAGGGGTTTCTATAGTTTTTAAGGCCTCTAAGAATCCTGGGAAGCACAATTTTTTCATTTAAAGATCCCTCCTTTGAGTTTTCTAAAAGTTGCCTAAAATTATGAAAATACCACTGTATTTCATCAAATTTTCTTTAGCCACTTTGGCTTCGATTTCTAGGCATCCTAAGCCTTAGATCCTTGTTTTCTTAATATTTAAAATTTTATCCTAATTTTATTTGGCCTTAATTGATTCATTTTAGAGGACTCTCTTTTATATCTGGCATGTTTTTGTTGTTTTTACAAAACCATGGTATTACACTATTACTAGGGAGCCAATTAATCATAATCAATTAGAATAGGAAATTCCTTAGTTTTAACTTTGATTTTAGCATTTTTATCCTAGTGTTTGTGGTCAATTTTTGGTGTTTTTGGTGTTTGGGATTGTTCTGGGCAATACTAGCATAAGGGGTGATTAACTTCGATATGGCCAAATTTCATAGTTTAGACCACTTTTTCAATTTTTAATATTTTTTCCTTTAATTATTTTGTAATTTTTCTAATTTTTTTGAATTTATTTTCATTTTTCTTGATAATTTTTGGGTGTTTCTTTTATTTTATTTCATTCTTAGTGTATGACAAGATCTTCTAATGGAGATTTCATTGAGTTTAACCTAGAAATTAATTGGAGTTTTCATAAGCATCTTAAAAATCATAAGATTCAAGAAGTTATAGTTATTGAGTTGATTTCTAAGATAATAGACAATATAGGAAGTAATTGTGAATTGAATTTGGATTTTAATTTTGATTCTGAAGTAGTAGATATGGCTGGGAATAATGATAGAACTCTTAGGGAATTGGTTGCACCAAATGTTAATTACCAACTACTATGTATTCAATATTCTGAACTTGATGTTACTTTTAAACTTAAATTTGGATTAATAAATTTGCTTCCAAAGTTCCATGGTCTTGCAGGTGAAGATCTTCACAAGTATCTCAAAGAGTTCCATGTGGTTTGTTCTACCATGAAGCCACAAGGAGTTTTAGAAGAATACATCAAGCTTAGAGTATTTCCCTTCTCACTAGATGGGGCAGCTAAAGGTTGGCTTATTATCTTCAACCTTAAGCCATAACTTCATGGAATGAATTGAAGAGGATTTTCTAGAGAAATTCTTCCCTACCTCAAGAACTACTGCCATCCAAAAAGAGATTAGTGGTATTAGACAAATAAATGGAGAAACATTGTACGAGTACTGGAAAAGGTTTAAGAAACTATGTGTAAGCTGTCCTTACCATTAGATCAGTGACCAACTTCTGATTTAGTACTTTTATGAAGGCTTGCTACCCATAGATAGAAGTATGGTTGATGCAACTGTAAGAAGAGCATTAGTTAACAAAACCCTAGCTATTGCCAAAGACCTCATTGCAAATATGGCACAAAATACACAATAGTTTGGCACCGGAATAAATACGCCAACCAGAGGTGTAAACAAAATCTATGCCACTCATATGGATCAATAAAGAATAAAAAATAAACTTGAGAAGTTCGCTTCCATGGTCAGATAGTTAGCACTCGGGTAAAGACAACCTCAATAACTCCTTGCCCTTCTGCGTGATATTTGTTCATTAAACACACATGCCACAAATTAGTGTCCCTAGTTACAAGATAATACAGAATCATGTGTTAGCATATTCCTTGGTAGACCTTTATAGCAGCAACATAATAAATACTACCCTTATGTAGCATTATATAATCCCAGATGGAGAAATCATTCCAATTTGAGGTATAGTAGTGGATCTAACCAACAATAGCAGCAACAAACATTTAATGCTTCAAGCCCAAGCAACCAACAACCTATGAGATAACCCATGCAATAGATGAATAAGTCAAAGCCAAGTCTAGAAGATATAGTGAAACAATTGACAACAAATACAGTCCAATTCTAACAATGAATAGACAACAATCTAGAGTTTGGAGACCCAGATTGACTAACTTGCAATAAATATCAACGAGTTGAGAAGTCAAGGTTCTAGCCAATTACCTTCACAGCCCATGACCAACCCGAGAGGCAATATTAATGCAATAACCTTAAGGAGCAGTAAGCAAGTAAATGGGCCCATCACACCTCAAACAGAGGTGTTGCAAGAATAAAAAGGTGACATAGAACAATAGCCCCCTTCAATCCAAGGAAAAAATAGCATAGAAAATGGAAAGAATTTCACATACACTAGACCCCTTCTATTCCCCAATCGAATTGCACAGTCTAAGAAAATTGCAGCGGTTGAATTAGATAGGGAAATTATAGAGACATTCAGAAAAGTAGGAGTAAATATCCCTCTCATAGAAGCAATTAAACAGATTCCAAAATATACAAAGTTTCTTAAGGAGCTATGTACACATAAGAGGAAGTTGAAAGGGAATTAGAAAATTAACATAGGGAGAAATGTATCAGCTTTGATTCAACTAACTATGCCTACTAAATGCAAAGATCTTAGCACATTCACCATTCATTACAAAACAGGGAATATGCAGTTCAATAATGCTATGTTAGATTTTGGAGCTTCCATTAATGTAATACCTAAGTCTATGTATTTCTCTTTGCAAATTGGAGAATTGGAGCCTACGAGAGTAGTGATTCAATTAGCAAATAGAAGCATAGCCTACCCTATAAGAGTACTTGAAGACATTTTAGTAAAGGTAAAAGATTTGATTTCTCCTATTGATTTTATGTTTTGAATATAGAGTATGACAATATATATGGACATGCACCACTAATTCTAGGTAGACCATTTTTTAAAAATACTAAAATAATAATTAATGTCCATTATGGTACTGTATCAATGGAATTTGGCAGTGATGTTGTTCATTTTAATATTCTTGATGCCATGGGACACCTTTTAGAATAACACTCCATGTTGCATGTAAATATGATTGACTAGTTAGTTGCTGATACGTGTTTAGACATGGATACTAAACTTCCTAACATTGTTGAATTTATAGATGGAATTCAATATTAAGAATGCTATGATAGACTTAGTAAATGTACTGCATGTTCTGAGATTGAAGCATTCTTGAATTTTGATTCTGCTTTTGATTTTCATCTTAATTCTGTCAATTTAATTGATACGATTTCCTCTATTGAGAAAAATGAACAAGTAGAGCCTGTTGTACATTTAAATTCACAAAGGTTAGTACCTTCCATTCAGCAACCACCTATACTTGAAGTCAAACCTTTACCTAACAATCTTAAATATTCTTTCTTGGAAGAAGAAAATAAATTACTAGTAATAATAGCAAATAACCTTCCACTTGATCATGAAATGAAGTTGTTAGAATTGTTAAGGAAAAAGAAAAAAAGTAATAGGTTAGACATTGGCAAATATTCTAAGGATTAGGCCTTCCACATGTATGCATAGAATTTTATTAAAAGAAGGAGCCAAACCAATGAGACAACCACAGAAGACTCAATCCCATGATCCTAGATGTCGTGAAGAGAGAGGTAAGTAAATTGCTTTTAGCTGGTGTTATTTACCCCATATCTAAAAGCAAATGGGTGAGTCTAGTGTAGAAAGTCTCCAAGAAGACCGATATCATAGTGGTGCCTAATAAGAAGAATGAGCTTATCCCTACAAAAGTTCAGAAAATTAGAGAAGCTATATTGATTACAAAAAGTTAAATCAGGCCACTAGAAAGGACCATTTTCCTCTTCCTTTCTTAGATCAAATGTTAAAGAGATTGGCAAGCAAATATCATTATTGTTTCTTAGATGGCTTTTTTGGTTATTTTCAAATTCATATTGTGCCAGAGGACTAGGAAAAGACTACATTTACTTGCCCATTTGGTACCTTTGCATATAAGAGGATGCCATTTGGACTTTGTAACGCTCCAAGTACATTCCAATGGTGTATGATAAGCATCTTTTCTGATTTCTTTTAACATTGTATGGAGTTTTTTATGGATGACTTTACTATTTATGGCACCTCCTTTAATGACTATTTGATGAGTTTAGAAATGGTTTTAGGAAAATGCATTGAGAAAAATTTAGTCTTAAATTTTGAAAAATGTCATTTTATGGTAGAGCAAGAAATTGTTTCAGGCCATGTGGTCTTTAAAAATGACATTGAAGTTGATAGAGCTAAATGTAATTGCTTCTTTACCTTACCCCATTTGTGTGTGAAAAGTGCATTCTATTACCCATTAAGCCAATTGCTATCACCATAGTGAGTTAGATCTTCACTACGGTTAACCTACATGGCGCCGCGGCGAGGAAGCCTCTTTGAGCCTACCTCGCTCGCCTCTCGCTATTGGCTACAGCCAATTTCCCTTTTCACTGTGGCTAATTCCTTTCTAAAACGCCTAACAAATTCTCATAGAAGTTTACCACAGCCAATTCCTATCTAGCCACGGTGAATTACCCTCTGGACAACTACCAGTTTTGCCTCTCACATTTTGCCGCAGCTAATTCCACTTTTTGCCGTGACGAATTGCTCTCTGGTACTCTCCCTGGGCAGCTTCACCTCTATTGGCCATGGCTAATAATATGTTGGCTGTAGCAAAATGCCTTCTGATCTTACAACTATAATATCCAATTCTCTGAAAACAAGAGAAAACGTGAGAAACGTAACATCCGATTTCTCCGTCAACGACTGAAACTCACCGAATACAAAAGGAAGTCCCCCAAGATGATGTAGTTAAGGTCTCAGAAAATTTGAAAAGTATTCTAGACTCCTAAAAATGAGAATCCCAGGCTCAAACAAAAAGAAAAAAGGAGTTAGAATGAAGAAACAATTTCTTATGAAAAGCTTACGAAATGTAATGGTATTTTTGTAATTTTGGGCAAATTTTGGAATTCACATAGGAGGGCTTTTTAAATGAAATTTTTGAGTTCTCCAAGGTTCTCAGAGGCCTTAAAAACCATGGAAAGCCCCGAGACAGTTAAATCCCCTCCAGTGGACATTTTCCAATGTCGGTGTGTCTAAACTTTGACGGATTCGTTCAGGAAGGTTTTAGCTTTTATTTGAGTGACTCCAAAGGCATTTTACTAAATTGGGAGCCTAAATTTCATAATGGAAAAGATGGTTCTCAAAAAGGAGCTAAAACAAAGGAGAAATGAAAATGCCAAAAATGAAGGGCAAAATAGAAATTTTTGAAAAGTGTAACTTACTCCTGCCTATATATATGATGCACCCTTCTTCTCCCTTCATTATGCATGACCATGTTCTACCCAAAACCAGAGGAGAATCATAGGGGATGAGGTGCGCAAGAGGAGGAAGAAAAGGAGGAGAAATTCAAGGTAGAAAGGTGTGGATTTTCATGGTTTTTCATACTCTTTCTCTTCGAAACCTCTTCTCCTCCATTCTCCTTTGTTTCCTATGATTATAATAAAGTTTATAAATCTGATTCAAGGGAGAAATTCAAGAGAAACTTCGAATTTGAAGAGAGGAGCTTGGAGAAAGCAAGATTCAAGCCAAAATAAGCAAGGGAAAAATCTCATCCTATGGTTGATGTCTTCACCCACCCTTCTTCTCCATTTCATCTAACCTTAAGAGCTATAGGAAGATCTAATTTTTAAGCCCAACCAAGCATGAATCTTAGGTATTTAACCATAGAAATTTTTATGCATGTCCGTAAGTGCACGGGTTGGATCAAGTAGTTCAATGATAAGTAAAGTATCGTTCCCACGAGGAATGACTTAAAAGCAATTAGGCAATACACAACCTACTTTTATCCACGTTAAGCAACCAATTAAGCAAATCCTGAATCTAGAACTAAATTTTAAAATGAAACAATTTTAAGAAAACTTGGTTGGCAGAGAAATTTTAGGGAAAGTCCAAGGTTTTGAAATTACCTAGAGTCACTATTCCCCTAATGCTTAATAGAACTTAATTTCTTGTTTAATTGCAATTAATTTTCACCTTGTGGGTTAAGAGATTTAGAAGTTATAACCGTCCATCGATGTAATTATAACCCTACTCTCATCTAAAATTTAAGTGTCCTTAAATTTAGGTTAGAGCGCATTAGGAACCACAACCCTCTACAAAACCAATTAAGACAATTAGGTATATTTCTATCCCAATTACAAATTAGTTAATTCTAAACTTAATTTATCCAACTCTTAAGTCTAATGAGAGCCCCTTTTTCAAGGTCAATTCCAGTTACCAAAATCAATTCTAAGAGGTGGCCAATCTCTAAGAAAGCATTAAGCAAGAGAAGGATACACAAGGGTCAATTTATCACAATTAACAAGATAAACAACAATCTAGTTCACATCAGGTTCATAGTGCCCTAGGTAAAAGGAATTTAGCTACACATAGCTAAATCTACAGCAAATCCCAATCCAATACATGAAGAAGATGAAAAGAAACAAAGAAAGTAAACAAGGGAATAGTAGAGATGCAGAAAATGGAGCTCCCCCTTTATTCTTTCTCCTTCCTTCACTCCTCCAAGCTTGAAAAGCCTTCAAAGACCGCCAAAAATCGCCTCCCTGGACGTCTAGTAATCTCCTCTGCTGTAGAATGTCGAAGCCCTACCTTCTTTCCTCTCTTTTTAGCTTGAAAAGTAAAACTGTGCGTTTCAGGTCTGATCTCGCTATGGCGAGCAGTGTCTTTCGCTATAGCGAGATCTCATATGTTCTCAGTTTTCTGCTGTGTTTGCTACTTCCACGCTATAGCGAGTTGCTCCCTGGACTTCCTATGCATCGCGACTTCGCTATTGCGAAGTGTTTCCTTGCGCTATGGCGAATTCACCATCTCGCTACAGTGAACTCTGTTCTTGCTATGGCGAGAAGACTTGTAAAATCTGTGGTTGCCCATCTCAGCTTCCCTATTTTATTTGCAACTCTTTCTATAATTTGTAACTTTTCCCTGACACTGAAATCAATCACAAAATGAGGCTCAAACTGATAAAAATATTAAAATTAAAATACTTCTTTTGTTTTGTTTGATTGAATATATTTTTAACCTATTAATCAAGGGAAAAGAACTTTACCTCCCTAATTTAGTGTCAAATATAATCCTTTTTAATCCTAAATTAGAAGGTTATCAAACTCCCCCACACTGAAATCCTTGCTTGTCCTCAAGCAAGTTTTAGAAAGAATTAAGTAAAGTGATTATTCAATTTTTCCACAACGAATATCCAATCAATTAAAAATTCAGATCCCCCCACACTTATACTGAATCCAATGTCAGAAGCAAAAGCACAGCAAACTTAAATTGAATTTGAAGACAATGTACTCATAGTAACACCCTGAGTTATATAGTGTGTGTGTGAGTTCCACAAGAGATGTTAAGAAGCAATCAAGTAGTCCTTAATAAACTCTCCCTGAAATGCCAAAGCCTAATCCAACTATCTATGCTAACTTTAATCATTAAAGCTCATTGAGAGGGGTCTCTATTGGCCAATGCAGAATTATTTTCAGCATAGACATTTTATTTATTTATTTTTATTTTTATTATTATTTTTTTTATTATTTTATTTTATTTTCTTTTTCATTTTTTTTCTCTCCTCATCAAATCACTTAATCCTTTTGACGCGAATGACAACATTAATTATGAAGCCATCCGATTACTCAGATTAAAGAAATCCTCAGAGGGCTACTAGCATACTCTTAGTTTTATCACTGTTTGACGTGAAAGTCCACACTTTTTTGGTGCAAACCCCCGGTTACTAAGTGATTTCAACCATTGGAGTAGAGAATCAATTTTTTTTTTTATATATATATCCCTCTCAACTAACAAACAAATATCCATTAGAAACAGATAAATTGGGGAAATCTAAAATAACTGAAAGCTCATTAAAGGAAAAACTCGAATTACTTCAAAAATCATTTTGCTGAAAAGTGTTCTTATTGTGGGTGTATACTACAACTACATTACTTACTATTCATTTCAAGTTTGCTTAAACCCCAATTTCATTAATTAGTATTCATCTAAAGTAAGAGGGAATCTGAAATCTGATTTATACCTTCATACCCATACCCACCTATGTGTATCTACCTGAACTCAACTCCCCCACACTGAAACAATACATTGTCCGCAATGTATACGCCGGGAAAACAAGTAGTAGAAAAAGAAAAGCAGATGGGGCTGGAGGGATGGGATGTAAAGAGGTAGGGAGAGACGAGACTTCCCTGATAAGAAGAGAGAAGAAAGCGAGGGGATGCGTGTGAACACTCCTTCATTTGAGATACAAAAAATAACCAGAGTACACACAACAAATAGTAAGTTGGCGTCAGAAATAAAATAACAATAAAGAACAAAGCCAATTTAGGATTGCAAAGTAGAGTCAACTATAGTTATCCATATACAGTAATCCCAAAAATGGAAAATGAGGAACAACAAAACAAATATGAGTAGCAGGAGTAGAGAAGTCCTAAGCATCAGAAGGGCCAGGGCGATCTTGAGGCGCAGGGTCCTGAGGTGCAGGATCCTGAGGTAGAATGATGACTGATGGTGGAGGAGCCTCAGGCGGTGGTGGAGGAGGAGCAGGCATCAGGTAATCCATCAGAGTTTGCAGCTGGTCCTTCATAGATAAGATGTGCCCTTCTAGCCTACTAATAGAAGCTCTCACCCAATCCTCAAATTCAGAGTGATATTGTACTCCGTGCCCCATCGGCTCTGGATTACTAAAATGCTGTTGTGAGGGAGGAGGTGGAGATGCCTCAGTCTGGACTTGAGCGGATGCTCGGTGTCTACGAGGTTGCCCTGGTGCATCTTTCATGGTATCATATTTGAATGGCCCCTTTGGCTTGAACTGCGCATCATTTTTAGAGATGCGGCTACCCCCCATAGTGAGTAATTCGGTGAGCATATGAGGGTATGCCAGGCTAACCTGGTCGGACCTCGCCACTTGCTTGATTTTCAGGTACATGAGGTGAGGAATGTTTACCCGCTACCTAGTCATAAAACACCACATCAGAGTAGCTCGTTCTTGGGTCATGTCTGATCCATGAGAACTTGTCAGGATATTGCTTGTAAAGAATTGTAACCAATAGCGGCAGGCTTGCTAAGTTGATTCACCGGGTAAACCTTATTAACCAACCGAGCTCTTCCCTCTTCAGCAATAATCGTCTCCACTTCTTCCCAAGGAATGGACTGAGGGTTCTCTATGTACGTTTGGAATGCACATTCTTGAACATCTGGCAGCTCATAAAAATCTTGGAAAACTTTATCGTTAATGCGCACCCAAGCTGAACGGCAGTAGTATTCATCCTCCTCTTCCTCAGTATCTTCAAAATTTGCATACAGCTCTTAGATCATTAAAGGGATCCAATGCACCGGCTTCTTAGTAAATCCTTGCAACCCATGCCATTCAAAATCTGAGAAAGTGAGGTCCAACATATGAGGTGCATAATAACGATCCTCGACAACCCCCCTGTCCGAGAACAGTCGCTCAAAGCGAAATTCTGCTCTAGATGACGCAAACCGGTCCTTGTCATATGACTTCTTCTTTTGTTTCGAGGATGAGGCTTCAGCAGTTTTGGTTTGTTTCTTAGGAGCCATAACCCTAAATTCAAACAAGAAGGAAAAATAAAAATCAGTGGCAGCCTTCAAAGGATAGAATTAAATCAGGAAATCAAATGAATGCAGCATGTTTATGCTAAGGGAAGACACAATTAAAGGCATCCAAGGGACTAGGGGGCAAGGAATAAAGAAGCAACCCACGCAAAATGGTTCAGAAGAAGCTCAGATCTGGAAAAACTCTTGAACTCGCTATAGCGAGTTCGAGCAAATTTCTGCACAGCCAGATTTCACGAAGGAAAAACCAAATTTAAGCCATTCTTTTGCACAGAAATAGTCGACCCATAAAACCCATCCAGAAAAGTTAACCAAATAACCCCTAAATACTCAAATCTAAGTAAAACATATTGAACCCTAAAATGACCAGATTCAGCAAAATAACCAGCGATTCAAGGGAATAAAAGAGTCAATCGAGTTACCTGATGCAACAGAAGCGAGGGGTGAGGGGAATGCGAGCTTAAGATGCGTAAAATGCAGCAAAAGAGAGAATAGAAGAAGTTGAGGGGCTTCATCGCAGTAGCGAGAACGAAATGAAGGAATGGAGAAAAAAAAACTGTAGGTTATTTTATATAGAGAGACTCGCCACTGCCAAGCAATAGCGAGGGCTTCTCTGGGGTAATTACCAAAAGCAAAGCTGTTGTCCTCGCAATAGCGAAAATTTCTTCTCACCATGGCGAGAAGACTTGGATAATTACTAGTGGCTGACAAATCTCGCTATAGCTAGGCTATAGCGAGAATCTCTTTAGATTTAGTACTCAGCCATGGAAATGCTACTTTCGCTGTAGCGAATGAGTTACCTCACAATGGCGAGAAAACTTCGTAAGAATTTATTCAACATTTTGCTCACCATAGCTAGGCTACAGCGAAGACCTCTCTGGATTTTGTACCAAAATGCAACACAGAGAGCTCACTATGGCAAGGTGATTTTCTCGCTGTAGCGAGAACACTTAATGTTGTAGACTGTGGCTCGCCACAGCCTGGCCATAGTGAGATACTCTCTGGTGTGTGTACCAGCAGTGGGACAAGCAGCCTCGCCATAGCGAGATGGATTCCTCGCTATAGCGATTTTTTTTTTTTACAAATGCTCACTAAAATAAACCCTCAAATCTAACCAGATATAATAATAAAATGCAGTTTAAAACATGGTTAGAGACTCCCTGTAAACATGTCTGGTGCTACTCTTTCCTGCCAATCCCTTGCTCCTTAATATCCACATTTCAACCTTCAAAACACATAAAAATTGAAAAGAGTCAAACCCAAAACAAAAAGAACCTTACATTCCAACATAAAAACAAGAAAATAACGTGGGTTGCCTTCCAAGGAGCGCTAAGTTTAAAGTCTTCAGCCAGACTATCTTGACACTTCTATGAGAAGTCTTGGAGCTGCACATTTGCCTTCATCCTGTCCACCGGTCCACTAAGGTAATGCTTCAAGCGTTGGCCATTTACCTTGAATGTTTATCCACTTTTCTCATCTTGAATTTCAATGGCACCAAAGGTAGTAGTAGACACAATCTTAAAAGGACCAGACCACCTTGATTTAAGCTTTCCTGGAAACAACCTCAAACGAGAGTTACACAATAACACTAAATCACCAGGCATCAAATCCCTTTTTAAAATCTTCCTATCATGCAAGATTTTAGCCTTTTCCTTATATAGCCTAGAACTCTCATAAGCTTGCAATCGAAATTCATGAAGTTCATTAAGGTCCAACAACCTCTTCTCACTAGCATCTCTATAATCTAAATTCAACTTTTTTATGGCCCAGAAAGCTTTGTACTCAAGTTCCAAAGGCAAATGACAAGCTTTACCAAAAACTAATTGATACGGAGACATACCAATTGGTGTTTTGCAAGCTGTCCTATATGCCCATAAAGCTTCATCTAGCTTATTAGACCAATCCTTCCTATTAACACTCACTATTTTTTCCAAAATTCTCTTGATCTCCCTATTAGATACTTCACAGAGGCCATTGGTTTGAGGGTGGTAAGCTAAAGCCATTTTATGGTGAACTCCATATTTTTCCAACAAAGATTTAAATAAGCGATTATTAAAATGAGTTTCACCATCACTAATGATAGCTCTAGGGGTGTCAAAACGAGAAAAAATGTTCTTCTTTAGAAATTGCACCACTGTTTGAGCATCATTGTGTTGGCAAGCTACCACCTCAAGCCACTTACTCACATATTCCATTGCCACTAAAATGTATTGTTGGCCTCTAGAAGAAACAAAGGGACCCATAAAATCTATTCCCTACAAATCAAACAACTCAACTTTAAAAATACCGGTTTGAGGAAGTTCATGTCTTTTAGAAATATTCCCGAATCTTTGACAAGCATCACAGTGAGAAACAAATACATGAGAATCCTTAAACAGTGTAGGCCAATAAAAACCAGATTGCAATATTTTAAAAGCAGTTTTCTGACCACTAAAATGTCCCCCAAATGGTGATGCATGGCATGCAAGCAAAATGTCATGTTGTTCAATCTCAAGAACACACTTCCTAAGAATTCCATCTACACATCTTTTGAATAAATAAGGCTCATCCTAAATGTAAAGCTTAACCTCATGCAAGAATTTCTTCTTTTGATAATAGTTTAAATCAGGAGGTAAAACTTCACAGACAATATAATTTGCTATATCAGCATACCAAGGTACATGTAGCAAATTAGCAGCCATAATGCATTCATCAGGAAAACCATCATTCACAAGCTTATTATCACTAACATGCTCAGGATCTAACCTAGAAAGATGATCAGCTACTAGGTTTTCACTTCCTTTCCTATCCACTATATGCAAGTCAAACTCTTGAAGTAATAAAACCCACCTAATCAATCTAGGTTTGGACTCTTTCTTTCTCAACAAATATTTAATGGCAGCATGATCAGTGTGCACTACAACTTTGACTCCCAACAGATAAACTCTAAACTTCTCAAAAGCAAAAACAATGGCTAGCATTCCTTTCTCAGTGGTAGAATAATTTACCTGAGCATCCACTAATGTCCTGCTGGCATAATAGATAGGATGAAAAACTCGGTCTCGCCTCTGTCCAAGAACAGCTCCCACTGCATAGTCACTTGCATCACACATGATCTCAAAAGGCAAAGACCAATCTAGGGCAACTATTACCAGTGCAGTTATTAGCTTCTGTTTCAACTCCTCAAAACTTTTCAAGCAATCATTATCAAAAAGAAACTTAGTATCCTTTTCTAGTAGCTTGCACAAGGGCTTTGAAATTTTTGAGAAATCCTTCATAAATCTTCTATAAAACCCCACATGCCCAAGAAAACTTCGGATTCCCTTAACACTAGTAGGAGGTGGCAACTTTTCAATCAATGATGTCTTAGCCCGATCTACTTCCAAACCCTCCTTAGACACCTTGTGTCCTAAGACTATTCCTTCCTTCACCATGAAGTGACATTTTTCCCAATTCAACACTAAATCCGTCTCCTCACACCTTTTAAGCACCTTAGAGAGATTCTTCAAACAAACTTCAAATGAATCTCCAAAGACAGAGAAATCATCCATAAAAATCTCCATGATATCTTCAATGAAGTCAGAAAAGATGGATGTCATGCATCTTTGAAAAGTTGCTGGTGCATTACACAATCCGAATGGCATTCTCCTGAAAGCAAAAGTGCCATAGGGATAGGTGAAGGTTGTTTTCTCTTGGTCTTCTGGCGCTATATAAATTTGGTTGTATCCTGAATAACCATCCAGAAAATAAAAATACTCCTTCCCTGCTAGCCTATCAAGCACTTGGTCAATGAAGGGAAGAGGAAAATGATCTTTTCGAGTGGCCGCATTTAACTTCCGATAGTCCATGCACACTCTCCAACCAGTGACAGTTCTTGTAGAGATCAATTCCTTCTTTTCATTTGTCACAACTGTCATCCCTCCTTTCTTAGGGACGCATTGTACTGGACTTACCCATGCACTATCTGAAATTGGATAGATGATTCCTGCATCTAGCCACTTGATGATTTCCTTCTTGACAACTTCTTTCATCATCGGGTTAAGCCTCCTCTGATTCTCTATAGATGGCTTATGATCTTCCTCCATTAGAATTTTATGTATCACAATGGAAGGGCTTATCCCTTTGATATCTGCAAGTGTCTAGCCTAGAGCCTTTTTATGACTCTTTAACACTTTAATCAGTCTCTGTTCTTGATAAGAATTCAATGATGTAGAGATGATGACAGGAAGTGTCTCTGAATCCCCTAAATATGCATATTTCAGATGCTTAGGGAGAGGTTTCAACTCCAAAATCGGGGGTTGCTCAATTGAAGGCTTAAGAGATGGTATTGAACGGGAAGCCAAATCTAAAGATTCCACTTGCCAATACTGTTTACCCCGAGTGGTTGAAAAATTAAGTACTTGGGCTACCTCTTGACTAGCTTCAGTTTTCTCATGCTTCACTCCCATTAGAAATGCTTCAATAGGATCTTGAACTATCATTGCATTGAATTGTTCTTGAGCCAAATTATCAATCACTGAAACTCTGAAGCAGTCTTCAGCATCTCTAGGATATTTCAATGCTTTATCTATGTTAAACACCACCTGCTCATCCCCTAGTCTCATCACTATTTGCCCTTTCTCTACATCAATCAAAGTTCTAGCTGTAGCTAAGAATGGACGACCGACAATTAGAGGATTATCCTTATCTTCTTCACAGTCTACAACAATGAAATCAGCTGGATAAATGAACTCACCAACCTTTACTAAGACATCTTCAATTATACCCCTTGGATATGCTAAGCTCTAATCCGCTAATTGCAATGTTACTGTAGTAGGTCTTACCTCTCCAAGTTGTAATTTCTCAAAGACAGATAGTGGCATAAGATTCACACTGGCTCCAAGATCACACAAAGCTTTACCTTGAAAATGAGTACCTATTTTACAAGGCACAGAGAAGCTACCTGGATCTTTGCACTTCATTAGAATCCATGGGTTGATTATTTTGCTACACTCTTCAGTAAGTGCCACAGTTTCAAATTCCCCAAATCTTCTCTTCTTGCTCAGCATCTCTTTTAAAAACTTTACATATTTCGGCATGTACTCTAATGCTTCTGAGAATGGGATATTTATATGAAGCTGCTTGAATACCTCTAAAAATTTTTGATACTGCTTATCTTCCACCTTCTTTTGAAGTCTTTGTGGAAATGGTAATGGAGGTATTGACCTTGGTAGTGTTTGTAGTTTCTCTTCTTGTTTCTCACCCTTGTCAACATCTGCATGTTTTTTCACTTCTTCACTACTCACTTTTCTCCTTTTTTCAACTAATGCATCCACATGTTCTTCTCCTATTCTTTTATCATCACTCTTCTCCTCTGTGGCAATTTCCCCTTTATCCTCATCTACAACAACATTTGATGAAGGTGTGTGGCTCACCACCCTTGGTGCTTGAATATCTGGCAACCCTTTTCCACTTCGAAGAGTTATGGCCTTACATTCTTTCTTGCCTTCTCTTCTAGGATTAGGCACCGTATCACTTGGCAATCCCCCTTGTCTTAATGAATTCATTGCTGAGGCTAATTGACCCATTTGCAATTCTAAATTTCTCAAGGAGGTGTCAACTCTAGCATTCACTTGAGCTTGCTCTTCATTTTGCTTACTTTAGATGGTAATGAACTTGGCCAAGGCATCTTCCAAATTCGTCTTAGGTTCTTGAATAGGTGCATTTTGCCTCACAGGTTGAGCAAAACCTGGTGGTTGAGTAGGCTTAATACTTAAGGAAGATGCTGGTTAATTCAGTGCTGGGCCATGCTTCCAAGAGAAGTTTGGATGATTCCGCCACCCAGGATTGTAATTATTGGAGTAGGGATTCTAATTCTTTTAAAAGTTCCTCACATAGTGAACTGATTCTGAAGATGACAAAGGACAATAGTCCACTGAATGTAGATCCCCATAGTTTTCACAAGTAATTGGGGCCACCTGAGTAGAGCAGACATTCATGTGCTGACTTCGCTGCACTTGAGATTCTAACATATCAAATCTCTTGTTCAGAGCGGAAAGAATAGTTGCAAGTGGAATAGATGGGTCTTCTTGAGTGTTGGCAACATTAGCATTCACCCTTCTTTCACCTCCTCGTTGCACATAACTCTCAGATAAGGTGTCCAATGCCTGAACAACGTCATCTACAGGCATTTCATTCCAACGTCCATTCAAGATAGCATCTAACATCGTATCAGTTTGTGGAGTTAGGCGCGTGCAGAAGTTCTGAATAATAGCACAATTATCCATCCCATGGCTTGGGCATTGGTGAAGCGAATGTTTGTACCTCTGCCATGCAGCGTATAAATGCTCATCTGAAGCCTGCTTGAAATTGATGAGCTCACGACGGGCATCTGCTATTCTGTTGTTTGGAATGAAGCGAGCTCTGAACCTTGCCTCCAGCTTATCCCAAGTATCAATGGAACCCTCTAGCAGAGTCAATAACCACTCCTTAGCTTTTCCTTGCAGAGAGAGTGGGAATAATCGAAGTCTCAGAACATCTCTTGGTACCCCGTTTTGCTTGAATGAATCGTACACTCCCAAGAATGATAGAATATGACGGTTGGGATCTTCATTAGACCTCTCACCAGTGAATTGTCCATTTAGCTGCAGCATGGAGATCATCACAGGCTTTAACTCAAAGTTAGCAGCTTGAAAGTCTGGCACTACTATGCTAGATAAAGTGCCCTTCATAGTACGACCCACAAAGTCTTTTATGGACTGATTTTGATTCCCTTCCTGAGCCATTTCTTCACTCACTGAATTTGGAACTTTAGATGGAGTTTCTTCAATGTTCAAGTTCACCACAAGATCACTAATTTTCTTTGTTGTGCGCTTCTTCTTTGTAGGGGATCGCCTCGACATGTACCGTGGTACCTATAGAAAAGAATTTAACTAACTGTATTACTTTAAACAAAAAGAAAATCAAAGCAAATAACAGAATAAAAAGAAATTCTAACTAATTAACTAACTAATGCTTAATTGAGGACTAATAAAGATTACACACTTCTAACTGAACAATTAAGCCATTCCCCGGCAACGGCGCCAGAAAACTTGACGACAGAAATTTTTATGCGTGTCCGCAAGTGCACGGGTCGGATCAAGTAGTTCAATGATAAGTAAAGTATCGCTCCCACGAGGAATGACTTAAAAGCAATTAGGCAATGCACAACCTACTTTCATCCACGTTAAGCAACCAATTAAGCAAATCTTGAATCTAGAACTAAATTTTAAAATGAAACAATTTTAAGAAAACTTGGTTGGCAGAGAAATTTTAGGGAAAGTCCAAGGTTTTGAAATTACCTAGAGTCACTATTCTCCTGATGCTTAATAGAACTTAATTTCTTGTTTAATTGCAATTAATTTTCACCTTGTGGGTTAAGAGATTTAGAAGCTATAACCGTCCGTCAATGTAATTATAACCCTACTCTCATCTAAAATCTAAGTGTCCTTAAATTTAGGTTAGAGCGCATTAGGAACCACAACCCTCTACAAATCCAATTAAGGCAATTAGGTATATTTCTATCCCAATTACAAATTAGTTAATTCTAAACTTAATTTATCCAACTCTTAAGTCTAATGAGAGCCCCGTTTTCAAGGTCAATTCCAATTACCAAAATCAATTCTAAGAGGTGGCCAATCTCTAAGAAAGCATTAAGCAAGAGAAGGATACACAAGGGTCAATTTATCACAATTAACAAGATAAACAACAATCTAGTTCACATCAGGTTCATAATGCCCTAGGTAAAAGGAATTTAGCTACACATAGCTAAATCTACAGCAAATCCCAATCTAATACATGAAGAAGATAAAAAGAAACAAAGAAAGTAAACAAGGAAATAGTAGAGATGCAGAAAATGGAGCTCCCCCTTTATTCTTTCTCCTTCCTTCACTCCTCCAAGCTTGAAAAGCCTTCAAAGACCGCCCAAAATCGCCTCCCTGGACGTCCAGTAATCTCCTCTGCCATAGAATGTAGAAGCCCTACCTTCTTTCCTCTCTTTTTAGCTTGAAAAGTAAAACTGTACATTTCAGGGTTGATCTCGCTATGGCGAGCAGTGTCTTTCGCTATAGCGAGATCTCATATGTTCTCAGTTTTCTGTTGTATTCGCTACTTCCACGCTATAGCGAGTTGCTCCTTGGACTTCCTATGCATCGCGACTTCGCTATTGCGAAGTGTTTCCTTCGCTATGGCGAATTCACCATCTTGCTACAACGAACTCTGTTCTCGCTATGGCGAGAAGACTTGCAAAATCTGTGGTTGCCCATCTCAGATTCCTTCTTTTATTTGCAACTCTTTCTATACTTTGTAACTTTTCCCTAAAACTGAAATCAATCACAAAATGAGGTTCAAACTGATAAAAATATTAAAATTAAAATACTTCTTTTGTTTTGTTTGATTGAATATATTGTTAACCTATTAATCAAGGGAAAAGAACTTTACCTCCCTAATTTAGTGTCAAATATAATCCTTTTTAATCCTAAATTGGGAGCCTAAATTTCATAATGGAAAAGATGGTTCTCAAAAAGGAGCTAAAACAAAGGAGAAATGAAAATGCCAAAAATGAAGGGCAAAAGGGAAATTTTTGAAAAGTGTAACTTACTCCTGCCTATATATATGATGCACCCTTCTTCTCCCTTCATTATGCATGACCATGTTCTACCCAAAACCAGAGGAGAATCATAGGGGATGAGGTGCGCAAGAGGAGGAAGAAAAGGAGGAGAAATTCAAGGTAGAAAGGTGTGGATTTTCATGGTTTTTCATACTCTTTCTCTTCGAAACCTCTTCTCCTCCATTCTCCTTTGTTTCCTATTATTACAATAAAGTTTATAAATCTGATTCAAGGGAGAAATTCAAGAGAAACTTCGAATTTGAAGAGAGGAGCTTGGAGAAAGCAAGATTCAAGCCAAAATAAGCAAGGGAAAAATCTCATCCTATGGTTGATATCTTCACCCACCCTTCTTCTCCATTTCATCTAACCTTAAGAGCTATAGGAAGATCTAATTTTTAAGCCCAACCAAGCATGAATCTTAGGTATTTGATGGAGAAGAACAAGAATATGCAAAGAAAACAACAAAATAACCATTAAATTTCAAGATACAAATTCTAGGGTTTTGTGTGCACCTTTCAAATTTTGATTTTGTGTGATGCTTCCTAGGTCTAATTAAGAGTTTAAATAAGTTCCTAAGACCCCTAAGATACTCCTCACATGCTTCCTCCTTCAAGAAAACAAAGAAAACTCCAAGGAATCCTAAACCATGCATAGGCTCGGCCTAAGCAAATTCTCCTAGCTAGGGGGAGTTTAAAATTTTTCTAAGGTCGTTCTTGAGTCATATTTGATGAATGAAAATGAGGGGAGGCCTTGGACAAAATTTAGAACTCATAGAAAGTGATTTGGTGTCTTAGGTTCTATATTATGACCTAAAGAAGCAACGTATAGTTAGGCTCTTTGTTTTAATTGTGTGATGACTCCAAGAGGCTTCAAAGGAGTCAAGAATCATATTTGAAAGGAAAGAATAGAGCCTAGAAATTGTTTGAGGGGTGTTGCTTTATTAGGTGCATTTGTGGACCATAATAGGGGTCATAAAGCAATCTAGTGTTTAACCAAGTTGTATGGCCTTAGAGATTGTTTCATGAACCTAATTAGCTTCCATAAATTGTGTCTAGGCCAAAAGAAAACATCTCTGCAAATTTGTGGGTGTATGGTCGAAAGAGGAGGCTTGAAATCCAAGGAAAAAGTGTGTAATTGTGTGCAAGGTAGCTTTCTCCACCTTCTCTCATGCATAGATATATGTTTAACTTGTCTTAGAATGTGTGTATGTGTATTTTCAAGCCATGAAAAATATGCTAGCATAATTTTATATGCCATGATTTCATGATGTCATGTTATATTTTCAAATAAATGTATGATGTTATTGAGTTTGCTTGAGTATGGAGAGGTCAAGAACTCTTGACCATGGTGAAGATGAGCCAAGAACCCTTGAGGTTGGTTGAGACAAAGTAAAGAGTCTCCCAAAAGCAAAGTGGGCTCCCAAGAGTATGGTTGAGTCCAAAGCTCTTAAAGAATGGGTGAGGCAAGTCCAAAATCCATAAAAAAAAGTGTGAGGCTTATCCGAACACTTGGTGCGCTCTTGAATATCTTGTATGATTTATTCACATGTCAAGCTTACTTTTTAAATGTTCATGACTTCCATTTTATCCATGCATGCATTTTTTAGGCTTACTTTGCATATATTATATATGATTGAATGGGAGATGAGCTATTGGGATTCTTTGAATCTCATCCCCTCCTCTCCAATGATCTCACATGCTAGGCGGACCAAGTGGACATGGTACTGGGAGCTAATTACCTTGAAGAAAGAAGATTGACAACCAAATGCTTGAGTTTTACCACTTTAAGACCGTAATTGTATCATATGATGTACCCCTTTTAATGTATATGGTCTATGACCCCTTAGGCATATGTAATTATGATATTATATGATGTATAAATGTATGAACATGATGTATGAACCCTAGAATAGAAATTGGATATGTAATGCCAAAGTATGCATATTGGAAAGCTTGATGTAATGTGCATATGTGTGGATGGAAAGGCCAAAATGAGATGCATGGGGTTTGAGACCATTTCGGCAGCTTACACAAGTCCTAAATGTGCTTTTAGACTTGGCCCAAAGGTGCCAAAACTAAAGGAAAGCCATTTGGCAATTTTGGTATCCCATATGGAGCCAAAAATGACCATAATAAAACCTTATATTACTTTTTAGCCAAATGAGTTATTCTTGGTCTAAGATTTGGCATGCAATTAGGTCTCATTAAGAGCTTTTTGGGAAGCTAAAGACCATAAGTTTTGGAGGTCTACAGAATATTTGATAAATTTTCAAAGTTGGCAAATTTTTTGGTTTTGGTCTACTGCACTATTCATTTGGTCCAAAAATGAATTCTATCACACAAAACTCAAATGATGTCCAATTGCCAGAGACACTAAACATTCAAAGTGACTTGTGTCAACTAGAAGCACCTCAATTGGAGGTCTATAGAGGGAGATATGAATTTTTGAACATTTTATCTAGTATCAGGAATTTTGCCCAACTTGAGTTACTGTTCAATTGAATTTCGAGGCTTGGCTTACCTGAGGTGGTCTGAAAATATTTTTTCCATCTATCTAACATCCACAGTTTTTCATATTGGCATCATTTGCATGGATTGGATTTTTTTGGAATTAATTGGATATTTTCAAAGTTTGCTGCGGAATTCTATGATAGTTCCAGAATACAGTCTAACCTCTGGATCATTTCAGATGTCAAAAGTCCTCTGTGATGGATGTTATGGCCTGGGCATAGTTTTAGTGTGAATTACACATCCGTAGCTTTTTAGAATGGCCAAGAATACATGTTTTTTATTTTTTCTAGATTTAGTTATGATTTTTCAAAATTTAGTCAGAAAAGGGGCCAATTCTGGCCGAAAATGCACTTGGTTATTTTGAGCTCTTCTTTGATTTCCATGAGTTGTGGCCATGATTTTATGATGCAAAAGAGTTTTATTGATTTAATTAAATATGGGAAAGTATAGTATGTGCTCATATGATTCATGTGACACAGAATGAAATTTTTATATACAACATAATCCAAAGGAATGTATTATTTGCAATGGATTTTCTTACTTCTTTTATGAAATATATCACATGAGCATGTAAATATCATAGAAATGAGCTAGAAATATATGGTGTTACAACAACTCCTAAAATCTTGTCTCATACTCTCCACTCTCCCTCCAATGACACCTTAGGGCCACTCTACCTTAATTGTGGGACTTCAATAGCTTTCATTAGTCTAATTTACCCAGCTTATCTATCATTACTAGTTCAAGACTTAAATGTTAATCTCTACTCCTCCAACTACCCTATATCAGCAAATCCATAGAGTAATAACAGTAAAAGTTCATGAACTATCAACCATTATCATTCAATGCATATTCCATTAGAGGTTTCATACATCAATTATTCAAATCAACAATCTAATATATCCCATGATGACATTTCCAATATTAGACCATATCATGAATTCAACAAAGTTCATATATCAGATGTTAATAGTTCATACATCTAATACCAAGCTATAATGAGACTTAACTCCTTAATAGGTACATTCTAACTAATCAAAGTATAAACGCCTACACTTGGCAATATGATTACATGATGATACTATATAAAAGATTAACAAAATTGCATCTACTCTACTCAAATTAGCCTAAGTGTAGCTTCCTCCACACATGGCTAGAGCTCATGAATTTTCATCCACTTGTTTTCCCATATCCTTACCTGAAGGACCTTCACCTGAAAGTATAATCCCATGAAACGAGATGAGATGCAAATCTCAGTAACCAAGGAAAATTCCATTCATATATTTTTTAGTTCAATTAACATATATGCATGATTTCATATAAGCATCAGAAAATATACCAGTATATCGGTAAATGAAATAATTAAGTTATCTATGATTACTATCCTAGACTAGCAATCACAATTCTACATGTTAAAGGCCAATAACACAGGAAAGGCCCGTCCACCGCACCTACTCCCCAATGAGCACAACCAGGGCTCAGTGCATCTGGGGTCTGATCATAACTCGGTGCTCGATCGAAGCACATGCACAGGTGGCAGTCACACCACAACTCCACTATGGACTCACAAGATCCACTCACAACTCCACTATAAGCCAAGAACCCTCAAGAATGATTGAGATAAAGTCTAGAGTCTCCCAAAAGTAAGGCTTAATTCAAGGCCTTTATAAAAAAGGTGAGGAAAGTCCAATAACCTTAAAGAGAATGGGTAAGGCTAATCCACTTACTTAGCAAGTCTATGTATGCTATGTATGACTTGTTCAAATGCCAAAAATTCTTCTTGAATGATCACATTTTCCATTATACTCACGCATACATTTTTTAGACTTAAATTACATTCTTTATATATGATTAAAAGGCAAATGAGTTATTGGGATTCCTTGAATCCCATTCCCTCCTCTTCAATGTCTTAACATGCTAGGTGGACCAAATGAGTAAGGAAATGGAAGCCACCAAGCAGGGAGATGAGAGATTAACAACAAAGTGTCCAGTTTTGCTTCTTTTGTAGCCATATGAATGGTATATGATGGAATGGTTGTATAATCATTTGAACATATGTAATTACCCAAATATTTGATGTATGTATGGGTTTGGTGCCAAATGAATGGTAATGTACATTTTAGGTAGTGAATGACAATTTTAAGTGTATGCATTCTTGTGCATGACATGGGGTGAGAGAGTGAGTTTTAAATTTTTTGACTTATGCACCTTTAAAACATGTTTAGTAGGCCATTTTGGTGCTTTTCCATGTGATCAAGTGGCCATGGTTGCCTTAGAAACCAAAATGGACCATTTGGACCCCTTATGAGATATAAAAGTGACCATTTTGCAACCCAATATCAAAATCTAATCAAATGAATGAATTTGTCCATGAAATTTAGGATCTCATCCATAGGTTTTTGGAAAGCCAAAGATCAAATTATTTAGAACTCTGTGGAATTAAATATGATTTTTCAAAGTTGGCATTTTTCTACTAAACTAATGCAGACATGCTGTTTATTTGGTTAGTTGCTTGGGTTATGTCATTAGAGAGTCAAATGATATTCAATGCTCTTCAAATTTTATAAGAATAAACTAGACATTATAAGCTTTCCATGACCACTAAGATCACCCCAATTGGACATCTGAGCAAAGAGATATGAATTTTTGAAGTTGGAGAATAGTACTAGTAGTGATAGGTGACCTCTGGTACTATTCCATCACTTTCCTATAGCTAAAAGCCTCTTTTGTGGTCTGAATTTATTTTTAGAATAAATTCTACATCTGTAGCTTTCTAGAATGATAAAGTATGTATGATTTTGATTTTTCTAGAATTCGTTATGATTTTTCAAAATTCTTAATAGTAATCTAGAAATTCAATCTGAGGCTACATTCTTAAATTTCATGTGTACACTTCATTTGCATGAGTTCTAGGCCACTCCATAAGATGGTTTTGAGTTGTAATTATGTAATTAAATATGAGGATGACATGGATAACTTTATATGGTCCATGGGACATCGAGTGAAAAATTTATACCCAATGTAACGCCATTTTAATTGGATATTTTGAAGAACTTTCTTAAGAATATGGTGTATTTCTCATAAATGAACGTAGATAAGATATGGGATGAGCTCATGAATATATTGTTACATGGGGTATTAACTTCATGAGACCATTTCCTATTTCTTTCGCTTTCACATATATTCTCTTAGTTGTTGATTACGTTCCAAAGTGAGTGAAAGCAAAAGCCACCAGAATTGATGATTCATTTATGGTTGTGGACTTTGTTAGATCTCATATTTTTTGCAAGTTCGGTATACCTAGAGTAATCATCAGTGATCAAGGCTCCCACTTTTGTTATAGAAACATGCAAGCCCTCCTTCACAAGTATGGTGTACTCCATAAAGTAGCCACCCCCTACCATCCACAAGCAAATGCTCAAGCATAGGTTTCAAATAGAAAGATAAAACAAATTTTGGAAAAAAATAGTGCAACCTAATAGAAAGTATTAGAGTAAAAGATTGGAGGATACACTATGGGCTTACCGTACTGCTTATAAAACTCTTATAGGCATGTCACCCTATAGGTTGGCTTTTGATAAATCATGTCACTTACAAGTTGAGATTGAGCATATGGCTTATTGGGCAATAAAGAAGTGTAATATGAATCTATCTCAAGCTGGTTCTTAAAGAAAATTTTAACTTCAAGAGCTTGAAGAGATTTAGTTGGAAGCTTATGAAAACTCTAGAATTTACAAGGAGAAAACCAAGGTCGTGTATGATAAGATGATTGAAAGAAAAGAGCTTTATGTTGGTGAAAGAGTCCTCCTCTACAATTCTCACATAAAGTTGATGCTCAATAAGTTATGTTCTAGATAGATTGATTCATTTGTGGTTACTCATGTTTTTCCTTATGGTGCAGTTGAGATTATGAATGAATCAACCAATAGGCACTTCACAGTGAATGGGCAAAGGCTGAAGCATTTTTATGAGGGATTTTAGGAGTAAACGGTGGAGAAGTTACATCTTTACAATGCTTCATACACTTGAATCACTTGGTTGTATTTCTTTCCCTCCTCTTTTCCTTTCTTGTTGTTTCTTTAATTGGTGAATTAGGTTACTATTACATTGAGGACAATGTAAATATTAAGTGTGAGGGAGGAGAAATCATTCATTCTACTCTCTTTTTTGTTTGTTTTTTAGTATTTCCACTATTTTCTTATTTTTCTTACAATATTTAGGTTTCTTTAAAAAAAAAAAAGTTGAAGCAATTTAAGTTTGGAAGCATTTCAACATGATTAGGAATCAATCTTGTTTTCTAGAATTCGAGTAAACTTGCAATGAATTTAATTTTAATAGATTGAATGTGGTCATTTTTAGACCTATGAGGATTTTGGGCCTTCTATTGTTTCTTTCTTGTGAGAGCATTACCTATTATGATTTTCACTCTAGAATTTGTTTTGATTCTTCATTGAAAATACATTTGCACAAGCATTCATAAAGATGATTAAGGCATTCTTTCTTCTTTTCTTTTATTGTAAACAGAGCCAAATAGCTATCCTACATATGTTTCATCTTTTGTCTTTGTTCCCTTTCTAAGCTTTTTATATTTTCTTTTTAGCCCTTTAGCCTAGAAAAAACAAAAAAAAAAAAGATTTCCACTTTGTATAGGATACTTTTGATTATTAAGAGCATTATATCTTTATAGGGTGGATGGATGTGCAGGGCAATTTTACATCAATATTAAGCCAATTAACTTGTTCTCTTTAGAGATGTCCCAACAAAATATAAAAAAAGAAGGAAAATCTTTATGAAATAAAAAAATAAAATGAAAAAAAACATTAAAAAATGGTGAATAAGAAAATTACTATGGCTTTCGTTGAGCATGTATTTGTTTATGGTAAATAAGACTTTGAGATGCATATTCATTCCATCATATGTTCCTTTTTTTTATGGGAAAATTACAATCAAAGACCTAGATGCTATAAAATTTATAATGGAGGAGATTTTATTATCAGTTTTAGGGGATTTACGACTGGGTATAAGAAAGTTCAACACTTTCATACACTAGATAGTAAATCCCCTAAAATTGATAGTAAAATCCTCTAAAACCCGATAGTAATCATGGTTCTTGAAAATAATTTCAATTTTTTAGATTCTTCATTATAAATTTTATAGCATCTGCATCCTTCATTGTAATTTTTCCTTTTTTTATTGCTTTTGATGATTTTAAGTGTTCGCTTTGTGTCTTTTTTGCATCCTTAGTTCTTTTGTTTACCATTTGTTTCATACCTTAGCCTCATTTCAACCTTCAATAAAAGTCCTTTTGATTTATGTTTTGCTTGTAACTTAGTTAGTGGAGATTGAGAAGATATATAAGCCTATAGTAGTAATGTTGTGAAAGGTATAATCTGAGAGGAACGCTTAACCTAAACACTTGAGAGGATTGCGAGTAAACATATAACCAATGAGGAGCTACCACTTTGATTACTTTTTTTTATCAATTGGAATTGCCATGCTACTTGTTCTTCCTCGATTAACAAGAAAGATTGCCTTTGAATGTTGAATATCTAAAAAGCTTGAATTGTACTTAGCTTGGTAGTTTTGCATTTTGGTTTTGTTTTTCTTTTAAATTTTTTGTATTTTGCCTAGGTATACAAAAATCTAAGTGTGGGAGAATTTGATATTTTGATATTATTATATTTATATTCCTCATATTTAGTTTTATTAATAATTTATAGTGGGTAATTTGATGACTTTGGGCTTATTTTATATTATGTGGATTAAATTTAGATTAATGAGCTTTAAATGCATTTTTATTATATTTATTCAACGAAGACCTAATTATTTTTTAATTGTATTTTATAGGATAGAAAATTCCTAAAAGGATTAGGATAGAAGACTCCTAAAAGGAATTGAACATTATCTTATTAAGTCCTAAAAGGATTTGGATATTATCTTATTGTTACTTCTAGAATGGCATTGGATTTCTTGTGGAAGAAGGCAACGTCATCTGTTTAAGGAAGAGAAGACGTCGCCATAGAACACATTCCATCTTCTTTATTTCTTATTCTTGTTTTTGTCTTTCCTATGGCTTTCTAATTTTCTTGATGATCAATCCAGAGTCTGAACCTGATAAGGAACTTGAGTCCATATTTGTATAGAACTTTGGTTTGGATTTTGATTTTAGAAGTTTTTCGCTTTTGTTCTCTTTGTTTTCGTGTAATTATTATCATTCTTGTTAGATGATTTTTGTTGTATGAATTTTGATTCATCGATCTATTTGAGAATGCATTTTGATTTAATCGGTTGATTAATTAAATAAATTTATTTTAAACCATGTTAAGATTCCGCATATGTCTCTAGTCAAGTACAAAATATTTTGGCTTCATATTGTTGATAGAAGCGTGGTTGCATTTTGATTAGTAATATGAACCAATTAAAATCCTTAACGGTAATTTAGGACTATTAATTGAAAATAACTAAAGGATTAAAATCAAACCAGAGATATTTTTAGGTGACAAGAATTAAAAAATATCAAGGGAAGAATTCTGGATTGGTTACTTTTCACTCTGATTGAATTTTATTTCATTTTTTTTCGTTAATTAATTTACTATTTAGTCTAATTAGTGTGATTTTATATTTGAATCCCAAATCATCATAATTCTAGTTTTGTCATTCCTAAACTAATTGATTTGATTAATAGCTCCATAAGAGATGACCTAGTAAGTATTATACTGTAAACCAGCAAAAATTCACTAATCTTGCTAATGTGACAACTGTGAGTGAGCAGTATTTTTTTTTGCCAATCATATTAAATCTCATTATATTTAAATCCCTTATTTTTTTTCGGATTGTTCAATTTGACTTGCCCCTTTTCCTCCTATTTTACAATTTTTGCCCTTTTAACTCCTTCCTTTCATCTTATTTGAATCTCTAGTCCCTCATTATTATGGTCATTAACTTTTCTTTTAACGCCTAAGAATTTAGAAATACTGGGTATGACAACAACCACTACACATAATGTACCTCAAGCCCAAACAAGTCAACACGCATAAAAAGTAAGGAAGAGTAAGCTACCTGGAGGACGATTAACCAAATGCTAATATTCACTTACTCAACTTATCTCGTCACTTGCTTTTTTTTCCCTTGCTAAAGAGGATACCTCTTGGTCTCCTCATCCAAAAACTACTCATTTCATCATAATTTGCCTAAAACATTAAAATAGGCAACAACAATTATTAACTAAAGCATACCCAAGCTCAAATTATCTATACATGGCACTTAACATATATTAAAGGCCATTTAGGCACGCTTTAGTCATATTCAGTCCTAAACTTTGAAAAATCATGACTTGAGCTAGGGAACTCCAAATTTAGCAAACTTTGTCTTGTTGGAAAGCTTCATATATCTGCTTTCTACTCTATAAATTTTAGAGCTAGATGATTTTGGTTGTCCCCTAACATGATTCGAAAATTAGATTCATGACAGCTGTTCTAATTCAAAATTGGAAATTCATGAAATATTCTTAATGCTCCAAAAATTATCATCTCTGGCTCAAATAAAACCTCTATATGTCCTCTAAATGCATGCCAAGTTTTAGCCCCAAACTATGTCTCTAAGGCTTTCAAGTGTAGGGTATATTTCCTTGGTCAAAATGGTTATGTTTTTAACATCTAAACATGCGAAACTTGAAATTCTTTAGAGTTTCTAGTTATGGGAAAAATTCCTATCAATCATCTAGCTGATTATACTAATTCATTAGTCAAAATTCACCCTATAACTTAAATTGATCATCTCACTTGTCAAAATCCCCTTCATTTGGTCATTTATCTCACTTAAGTATATTTATTGCTTTAGCATTCTCAACCCTTCACTTAGTGACTTGAATCCTTTGGTTTTTAAACATCATTCTAACCTTATATATGACTCATTTGGCTCCCATAGAACTCAATTTAACCATCAAACTCAAGCTAGGATTCAAATTTCTTCACAATGTTATACTTAGGTCTTATTATGCCACTTTAAGCTATATTAAGTATCATCATTTCCTTAACTTCTAAACTCCATTTTGTCATTATATATCATTCATTTATCCTTTAAGGCACCCATTTAGGCCATCATATCCATGCTAGAACATGGAATCCACTATATTGCTCTAACAAGGCCTTTCTTGACCCTTAAAATTAGACATCTTAAAATTACAAGATTCTAATGCAAACAATGGTTCGTATCATCTCCATAATTCACAACTACACTTCTTTTGACCTTAGATTCATCAAATAAAACTCTTAGACACCCTAAACATGGCTTGGCCGAAATGGGCTTCTTATAGTCTTCCTTGGCATTTCTTAACATCTCAAGCCATTTTCATAGGAGATTAATGTTAGATTCTCATTCTACATGCTCTTAACCATCATTAGGCATCAAGGGAACATCCCTCTATTGCTCTCTCTTTCTCTTTATACTAAATTCAAGAGGACTTAGTATAACACCTTAACTATTTAGCTCTTTTTTAATAATTATGTTTTAGCAGCAAATCCATTCTTGATGGAAATAAAATACTAAATTTAAAAATTTAAAACACAAACATTGGCTTTTCCATAATTCTATGTATGCATTGGTAATTTGTTATTACCATTTTAAAAAAAATGAAAAAAATTACACATAACATCCTAAGAAAGACCTAGCAATGTTTTCCCTTATAAAATTGACTATCCAGACTAATCAAATGGTCACATTTCAACCGAAACTCGTAGACATGGAAACATATAGATAATAACAATATCAAATACCACAACTTGGGCATGTGACATCATCAATTTCTAAACAACTCAAGCTAAAGTTACATCACGGTTAATAGCAAGCTAGTAAATATAAATACATTACTGAGAAAATTAAACTTAATACATACATTCATTATATCATTATAACCAAATTAGGTACACAACATTTCTATAGGCTTGTAGTTCTAAATATCATTCTTTCTCTTTTCCTTTGCTAGCACTGGAGCTTCCATTTGGCACAAGTTAGTGGGAAAATAAAGATGGGGTTGAGATTCGGCAGAATCTCAGTAACTATACTTAAATTACCTAAAAATGAGCATGAGACAATTAAGCAAGAATAATGCAAGTAGGCTACTTTGTTATTTTATACATGCTTATGTTGCATTATTTGGTTGCTATTATTTTATTTGTTCTATGATTACTTCTCAAATAAACAAATGGTAAGATAAAAACATTTTTTGCACATGAAGCAACTAATCTAATACTTGTTTTTGAAATTTTTCTTGTCTTATTAAGAATTATCAAATACTCACTTTTGGAGTAATGTGTTCAAATTTGGGTAAAGATCATGCCAATGGTTTGACATGTAATGGAGATAGAACACATGTATGTAGAAGTCCTTAGTGTGGGCCGAGTTCAAGTTATTATTAATGTAAAGACATTCGTAGTGAGTGAGGAAGGCTTGCTGATATTAGCAATCTTGGGTACCATTACATAAGACATAAGAACTAGTTGGCTAACATAGTTATCATGGAGTCCTTTTGTTGTACATATACTTAGATATAGCCTCCACAATCTGCCAATAATATTTTAATAGTACTATAACAAACTAATATGCATGCACTTTAATGGTATAATGTAAAATATTAGTAATATCAATTCGCTAATGCTCTAGTTTTATGTATGTGTATATATTTTAATAGTACTATAACTAACTAATATGCATGTGATGGTATAATGTAAAATATTAGTAATATCTATTAGTTAATGCTCTAGTTTTATGTATGTATGTATGTAATCTCTTTACTATAGTATCATGTTATTTAGTCATTTTAAATTCTATTATGCATAATAATTAGTAAATAAATAATAAATGAGTAAAGGGGTTACAAAGGCCATGGAAACCTAAAGTCAAGGAATGCCAAGAAGGTTGGCTTAAACCAAAAATCATCTAACACCACAACTTCAAGTTACGGTGCCATAGCATAATTTTTTTTTCTTATACTAAAATTCTACAATGCCGGGACTGAGAATCTAAAGTTATGGAGCCAATCATGAAAATTCAAAACAACGTCATTCTTTCTTTTGATTTCAAGGGTTTTTTATTCTTGCTTCAAGGTATTCATGAAGAGCTAATGTTTTGAGTAATCCTAAGGGTCAAAGGAACTGTGGAGTCACTAAAGGATCAAGGGAGAGGTTTGGATTGAAGAGGAGATAATATTCCTTCTTAGTTTTCTCTACTTCTTCCCTTTTCTTTGCATTTCTTTGATGTTGTTGTCATATGCTACGGTTTTGGTGATGATTCACTTTGAAACAAGTAGTTAGAACTTTGTATCTAGGATTATTAGAAACCCTTGCATGGATCAGTGCTTGGTTGACCTCTTTTCTTATTATTAATGTTATCTATATGTTTATTCAATGTTTGGTTTCACACTTTCTAATTGATTGGCCACCAATTGGAATGGTCTAGTATTCTAGTTTAACTTGAAAAAGAGATATTGGAATTGTACCTTGAATTGAATTCTGTGAGTACTTGAAACTTGTCAGGATGAGTGGAAGGTTATGCCAATGAGATAGGAATGTACTTCTTAGCTCACATAACCTAATTAGGGATTGTACTACTAAATGTTTACTTAGTTTAATTTCATAAGGGATAGTGAATTTAAGTAAGAATATGCCTATCAAAGAGCAAGGTAAAGTGGGATAATTTGGGTCTTTATGAAATATAATGGGAATTAATAATTCTAGTTTCTTCACCAAATTGAATTACCTAGTAGTCTAAAAGTTTGTTTTGTTTATAAAAATTGCAATTTGATTTTGCTTTCATGCATACTTGTGATTAAATTGCTTGATTTTGGTTAGGGTGCAAATTTTAATACTTAAAAAGAATTTTATCACCAAATCCTCATGGGACAATACTTTATTCACTACTATATGATTTATATGATATGTATACTTGCATGCAAGAAGTCGTATTTGTAAACAACAGTGGATCTTCTCATGAATGTCTTGGTATGTGACTTCCTCTTAAGCTTCTCCTCCTCCATGACAATTTGAACTTCAAATATGGGGAAGTGCTATAAAAAGTAATGAAACAATCACTTAAAATGAAATAATTTTTTTTAAAAAAATAATCCCATCCTTTACACAAAATTGATGGAACCTCTAGTGTGAAGGTATGGCCCTATCCTACTTAAAAAGTTAGCTTTCTAACCTCAACTTAATATAGTTTTCTAACCTCAATAACAACCATGAAAACCTCATATGCCATACTTGAAAGTATTTTTACACCATTTTCTTTAGTCTCCTAAGTGGATGACGTGATTATGGTAACATCCCCCTCATTAAGTATACACATGAAGAACAAAAGGAAACGTAACAAGATGACATTTTATCAAGTGCAAGATATGACATATCCATATGTAATACTATTCAAGTGGAGGAAAAACTATTCATATAATGTCCAACGTAAGACATTTCAAGACTCCATATACAATGACACATGCCTTAAAAGGCACGTGCCTTTCGCTTGTATCGAATATTAAATGAGAAACTACGAATTTACTAATATTTGAACCCTGAAAATGAGAATTATCTATTTTGGGAGCCGAACCATATCCAAATAATCAAAAGAATCTAACTATATATACTATATATGAAACTATCCAACTTATAAAAATCAAATCAAATTAAAGCTTGCATCAAATTTGCATAAAGTTCCATATCTAATTCCATTCCAAATCAAATGAACGTGATGTCTCATAATAAATTCCAAATCAAAAAACGAACAAAAAGTCATATAATCAAATTCAAGCATTGCATTTCATCAATTCCAATTCTAAATCAAAATGGAATTGATTTGGAATTGCAATTGCAGTTCCAAAGTCCCAAACCCATGCAAATCCATCAACAATTTTGCAACCAACGAGAAGAAAATATCCCTACAATTTTGCAAGCAATAATGGGAATTACAATTTCCATACAATATCTACAAACTAATCACAAAGAATATAAAACTCGCATCATATTAAGTAATTTAAATGATGACATCCATCCTAATTTCCCATTTATTTAAACTTAAAATTAGAAATGCATATCTACATAATTTCAAAGCAAGATACAGCACTATGGGCATAATCACAAAAACAAAAGTTTGAGAGCTCATGGAAACCCCGCCATGAGCTATCCCTAAATTCATCATTACCACTCAATTAATGTAGAAGACCAGAATATGATGCAAAATCTATACAATCAATTTGTCCAGTAGATTCAACAAAATTGACAATTTAAGAAACAATCTAGCTATTTATAATTGGCAACAAAATTTATCAGACACTAAATGAAACTTCTGTAGTTCCAGGCAAAAATCACCAAATAGTTGCATGAAGTGAGTATTTAGCCGAATCAGAAATTAATCAACAAATTAATAACCCAAGCCTAGAATTAAAGAATCAAACATATAGGAAGGAAGCAAGGGGTTCTCTTGACCACCATTATAAGAAGGAAAGGAAGGAAAAGGAAAGAGAGAGAAATACGATAGACAGCGAGAGCTTATCAATGGTAAGCCATATATGTATACATATAATTAATTGTCATAATGGGGCTGCTCGATCTGGCTCCACATTGATTTATTTTCTCGATTTTATTTTTTTCTTGTTGGAATTCATATCTAAGGACCGACAGTCTAATCAAGAATCAATCACTTTTAGTCTACATTTTACAGAAATATATATATATATAATAACCACATTCATTTACATTTAACGTATTTTTTGAAATATTGTTGGAACCCCATTGTATAAACTAAAATCGATCATTATTTATAGCGAAATCCATTGCATGCTTGTAATCAAACATGCTAAGGTCACACATACATAGTGGATTGCAATTATTCCATACATACCACTAAGGCATATATAGAACCTGCGCCTAGATATGGTACTCAAGTTACATGCATCATGCACAATGCTTATTTTATTTAATGCAGAGTACGAGACTGCGTATGACAGCAATGCCAGCTAGCTATCATGCCTAGATACGATATCTAATATTACAGAGACCAGTGGGATAAGAGGCCGGAGACAGTCTCATCGCATACGCATTTAAGGGCGCAAACTTTTGAAACACCATCCTTTATCTGACCACTATAATTGGCTTGCTTATCATGGTACCTGTTTAAGATCATAACTCCGCCATAGTTGGAGGATTTCTTTAGGGTTGGAAGAATCTCAGACTTGAGCACATCCGGCGGGATGTAACCACTGCTTGCTGCATCAGGTGACGCTGGCACCCCCAAGAACACTAAGTTATTGGCTTCGACTGACAAGGTCCATTCCTCCCATGCCCTTAAAAGATTAACACTATTTCCTTTCGAATACTCGCAGGGAGAGTTGTGGAAGAACTTAACCCATATATAATCAAAAAGGCCAGTCTTGATAGCTTTGTCCAGGAAGTAATCAGGGTAAACACATTGTGGAGCTGCTGATAAGAAAATCTTTCGTTCTTGGGTGATAGCATGAATCGCCCTAACAAGTTCATCCCAATGAATGTTTCTACCTTCCGAAACAGAAATAATGTCAATTCCATCCAAGGCCACACTTCCCAATGGACCAGATTGACCACTAAGGAAGTTATCCCAGAGGTACTCTGCAACCTTGTTTACAACATCCTCGGATGATGCGATGAAGTGGCGGCGAGATCGTGGAATTATGATTCCTCCAATGGAAAGCAACACTTTGATACCTTTGCTTTGGCAGTGCTTTATTTCTGGCTCTAGTTTGGTGCAAGGGTCATCTTGGCCACCACAATGGCCTGCGAAATTTAGGTATGGAGTGCTGCCATCGTCGTGCAGATAGAGGGATTCGAGGATGATGATGTTGTAGTTATTAGTGTCACATGCTTCCTTCAAGCTGCCTTCAGCGGTAACTTGTCCCCAGTAGACGGAGATAGCGTTACCACCGGAGGTACAGTGATCGGCATGTGAGGAGGAAATGATCGAAGAGACTGTGAAGAGGGATAAGAGGAGTATGATAGTTTGTTTCTTAGAAGCCATGATTGTGTGTGGGTTGTGGTTTTCTGGTTTAGCTCGATGACTCAAGGACTAAGGGAAGCTCCCAATTTATAGGAAAAGGGAAGCGGGCATGCATCTTAGAGAAAAACCACATGTTTCGTATTGAAGCTTCGCAGTTTTCATTATTTTCCCCCTACGTATGTATTCCATATAATCCAAGATAAATCCAAAAAGAGGATAGTTGAATAGTGAATACTTGATCATCGCAATAATTCATGCCAACTTTTTGATGAAAATATTTTTGTAAATGATTTAAACCAGATATCTTCAAACAAATAATCACTGCAATTAAAAAAAAATGTAATATAATGGGTTAAGCGAGTACGAAGTGTACAAGAAAAATTAGGAAAATTAATTAAACATAACAATAATGTTAACTGAAAACCAGAGTGGATATATTTTTAGAAATTAACAATTAATATATATAACAAAAAATTATTTAATATATGCATTCCAAAATGTAGAAGTTAAAATAAATAGTAGAAAAGGAGAAAAGGACTTGAAGGCAGAAGTCCCACATTTATTCCCCTTGTCTCACAACAGAATTTCATTATCGTCAAGAAGGTTTTTCACAACTTCGATGTTAGTTTTCCCTTGCTCAGTAGCAACCAATTACAAAATGATTATCATATTCTCACCAAAAAAACATTTACACCACTAATTTTCACATTTTCACCAGTAAGGAATACACAGATATATACTTTCTCTCACAATTGAACTATATGAAATATCAGGTTCGGAAGTCTCAACATTTCAAACAAGGAGAACAGGCACCAAGAACTCGTTAAATTTCTTCAAAATTAATTGATAATGTACATTTATACTCAAAAATTGATTTCGACGTTGCAAGCTTATTTTATTCACATTCTTTATGATTATAAGAACACTTTTGACATCTTCACTGAATCCTCTAGACCTTTGTGGAGCATTCAATATTATCATTGAGATAGTTTCTCCATGCGTAGTGTCTAGCAAAATAAGCTAAGATTCCAAGATTCTGAAAGGGAGAGAAAAGCTTGAACACTACCTTATTTATCTTAATGCTGAAAGTCCCTCATCTAGTCTCCGCATCACAAAAGAATTTCATTATCTTCACAAAGCTTTACACAATTTGATATTAGTTTTCACTTACCCATTTGTGATGATATGAACTCATACCTATGTAATTTCTCACACAAGAAAACTGTAAAAAATATTAATGTTTGAAGTCTCAACGTCTCAAATTTGATTGTGCTCTCTCAAGATAAAACACCGTACTCTACTGAAAGAGTAGCTAATCCAAAATTATTGCGTGATAAATTTCAAAGGATGAGAATGCTGCACATCAATAACTCTTTATATTTTTTCCCAATTAATTGATACATGCATGGTTCTTGTTCTTCCATCTCTCGATTTATGTCCTTTTATAGTGAAAATTTGATCGCGAGTTCTTGACCGTGTGAGCTTTATTTTTGGTTCATTAAGGTTTGGTTAAAAAGTCCCACGTACAGCATAATTTCAACATCTTTGAACATGCCTTCCGAGAAATTCACTTGCCATGTTCATGTAAAGCTATAGTGCACTTGCAGACCTTTTGTCAAAACTGCTTATGGTAGTTCGCCTCTTTTGCTAGCTGATAACAAAACACAGCTATAAGACTTCTTAAGCACTACTCTTCGTTTTTACTCTGCTTCCAAATTATAATTTATCATAGCTTGTACAACTCCTCCGAAATAAATAAGATAAGGTTCTAAATTAATATGCCACGAATTCGGGACCTAAAAAATTATGAAGAACCCCACAACAAATGAGAAAATTATCATATTTCTCAGTAATTTGAAATAAAAACTATAAATATGTATAAGCAGCTATATTTAAAAAAGAAATTCTTAATATGCTTGGGTCAAAGAGGGTAAAGCAAATCTTGAAAAAGTGAGCAGCATACATCCTTGGGTCACACTCGATAATTAATTAGGTTACCGTTTATCAAGATTGTTAGACTCATAAGTTTAAAAAAACTCCCAAAGGGAATAGACTCATTACATAGATTTGTAATTTAAACTTTTAAGAATTTATCCCTATAAGTAAAGTTCTATTCAAATATATAATTACATTATGCATAACAATTAAAACACAATATAAAGTAAGAAACCTATTCAAATACAATTCAATAAAAAAAATTTAATATGGGCCAATACAAGAAGCACAATCCATATTCCGTAATACTTAACATAGAAATTTCAATCGAGTTGATACATAAATAGTTATTTAACATCACTAAATGTCAAAAGGACAAAAAAAAATTTAACAAAGATCTTCAAAAGTTTGATTATAATGATCTCCGTCATCTTCACCATCTCAATCTAAATCTCCACCAACTCCATCACCATCTAGATCGAGCTTCTTGTATGGGCCTTTTGAAATATCTTTTTATGAGCTAGGTAGACACATTTGGGATAACAAGAGATACCTTCAAACTCATATCAAACTTGATGAGTTAACCAATTCTACATGAGTCTATACGAGTGAGTTAGCTCTAATTCTGAGTCTACAAATGATTTAACATGTTTTTCTTAAATGAAGACATAAGCTGAATAAACATAGCGAGTTTGACAACTATAATCTTTCTAATAGATAAAACTATAAAGGTTCTCAGAGCACAATCACCAATGGCGAAGGTAGGACCCTCAGGTCGAGGGAGCAAAGTTGACATGTTCCTTTTTATAAATGTGCTCTTCATATGTTATTCTAATCATTAAATTGATAAGTTCAAATTTTAATTTATTTTTTTACTTTGATGACAAGTTTTCTAAAATTGTTGACTAAAATTATATTCATGAAGTTTACATAATGACTTTTGCTTTGATGTCACTTTTTTCTTTATTAGAAATTTCATATCTCATTCAAAAAAAAAGTTAGGGAGAATTATACTTGAGGACTTAGACTTTTAAAAAAATTATTTTAAATGACCTGTTATCATTGTTTTATGATAGATTACTACTGACTTTAAGTAAAACCTTATAAATGTAATGGTAATGAGTCCTTCAAAATATATTTTTTTTATCTTTGGATTCTTAACTATAATTCTTCCAAAAAGTTATGTATTTACAATATATTATTTAAATAAGATGCTAGAAATTTAAATTACAATTTTACTTTTTTTTATTTCTATATTTGTAAGAGATAATAAACTTGTAACACAACCAATAATTTCTTGAGTTAGCAACTTAGTATTTAATATTAAAATCATAATTTGACTTTTCAACTTTCATATTGAGCTTCAATATTATCTCAAGAAGCTAAAAATTAAATATTGAATCTCTAGGTATCACGCTTTTGAAACTCAAACCCAAAGAGAAGGAAAAAAAAGTAAAAATAAAATTAAAAAAAGAGAAGAAGATAGGGGAAGGAAAAGAGGAATAATAATACAAAAAAAGCTTTTTTGTAAAAGCCAAAATGTATAATACATAGATTCAGTGCTTCAAATTAGAAATATAAATAATACTAAAAAAATAACATAATACGTGTAGATCTACTGAGTTCAATTTTTTAAAAAAATATAGGCACATAACTTCAAAACTCAATACTATATACATACATTTTTTTAAAAAAAATTGAGTGGGCAACATGCCAAACGTAGCTCCACCACTGATAATCTCTCTCTTTTACAGCATTAACTTTGAGCAAGATATAAGTTAGCACGTTCAACATAAGGCCTCCCAATTGATACATATATTTTTGTTCGCATGTACACTAGAGACGTGGAAGTTGCTCTCATTGTATCGAACATTTCAATACATACATACATACATATATATATATATATATATATATATATATATATATATATTTGTGTGTGTGTGTGTGTTCGAAAAAGATATACCATGTTTGCCATGCTTACTTAAAAGCTTGTCTGAAAGTATGATATTTTCTTCGCAGTCGTGATCGTGGCTTGTGATTTATTGTTTTTATCTTCCAAAGATGACAAACTTGTCAATTTTATATTGTTAGGTTTTTTTAAAAAAATTTATTTTCTTAGCACGTTCAACATAAGGCCTCCCAATTGATACATATATTTTTGTTCGCATGTACACTAGAGACGTGGAAGTTGCTCTCATTGTATCGAACATTTCAATACATACATACATACATATATATATATATATATATATATATATTTGTGTGTGTGTGTGTGTTCGAAAAAGATATACCATGTTTGCCATGCTTACTTAAAAGCTTGTCTGAAAGTATGATATTTTCTTCGCAGTCGTGATCGTGGCTTGTGATTTATTGTTTTTGTCTTCCAAAGATGACAAACTTGTCAATTTTTTATTGTTAGGTTTTTTTAAAAAAATTTATTTTCTCAATAATTTTTTATCATTCCTTTTCATCCTTTTGAAAAGTCAAATTGACAAGCTAGTCACTGTGAGTTTTAACAGTTGAAGGTATGAAAGCTATTTAAAATTGTACACAGACTAAAAATAAAAAGATTTAAACTTTAAAACATCAATTTGAAAAGTTAGTAGCAAAAATAGTAATTTACTCTATATATTTCAAGAACGGGACACTTGAATTGGTGACGAAGCAAACACACGCGAAAAGGGAAGAATCGAATTGAAAATTGAGACATAAAAATTCAAAAATTATTTTTACAGGAAAGTTGCTGTCAAAACTTTATAAAAGGTGTTCATATGTTCGCCTTAATTAATTTCTGAAAATTTAATAAAAATAATAGAAAATGCAATAAAGTATACTTTCTCATAGCCTCACTAAAATGTTTACATACTAATTTTCCGTTTTTCACCGGCAAAGGTAGAGATAAATATATACTCTCTCACAAGTGAACTATAAGGAATATCAGGTTTAGACGTGTCAACGTTCTAAATATGTTTAGGCTTAATTAGATTACAACAAAATTCTCACTTTATATAGTAAATATGCCAATCTAGTACTCTGCGATTATTGTCCATTTATACTCAAAAATTGATTTCTGATGGTGTGAGCTTGATTTTATTCATTAAGGTTTCTATAAGTCCTTGCTCCAATTTAGAAGTGATTCTCACATACAACAATTAACTTCAACCATTTCTCTCCTTCGGCAATAACTTAATGCTTTCAAGAAACTTGATTTATTCCAACCTTGATTCTTTTCACCTTCTTTATAAGAACGATTTGAACATCTTCATCGAATCCTCTAAGCCTCTGTGGAGCTTTAAATATCATCATTGAGATATTTCCTCCATGCGTAATGCCTAGCAAAATACGCCAAGATTCTAAAATTTGAAAGGGAGAGAAAAGCTTGAACATTACCATATTTGTCCTGATGGTGAAGATCTTGCATCTAGTCTCTATATCACAACAGAATTTCATTATGTTCAGGAAGATTTACACAATTTGATATTAGTTTTGGCCCAACTTTGATATTAGTTTTCACTTGCCCATTGGTAATAATGATATGAACTCATACCTATGTAATTTTTCAGACAAGAAAACTGTAACAAATATATATATATTTATATATGTTAGAGGTCTGAATGTCTCAAATTTGATTGTTCTCTCTCAAGATACAACAAGATACTCTAGTGAAAGAGGAGATAATCCGAAATTTTCATGATAAAATTCAAAGAATGAGAATGTTGCACGTCGGCTACTCATTATATTTTTTCACAATTAATTGATACATGCATGGTTCTTGTTCTTCCATTTCTCGATTTATGTCCTTTTATAGTGAAAATTTGATCTTGAGTTCTTGATAGTGTGAGCTTGTTTTTGGTTCATTAAGGTTTGATAGAAATCGTTAAACTAATTTAGGAGTAATTCCCACGTACAACATAATTTTAACATCTTTTAACATGCGTTCCAAGAAATTCTCTTGCCATGTTCATGTCATGCTATAGTGTACTTGCAGACAATTTGTCGAAACTTGCTCATGCTAGTCCGCGTCTTTTGTTAGCTGATAACAAAACACAGCTGAGACTTCCCAGGCAGAATTACTCTTCCTTTTTACTCTGCTTCCCGTTAAACTAAATTTGTATTTTAACCAAGCAAAAAAAAAAAGGTCCTATTTCCTTAGCTTAGTAAGAAAATAAAAATGAAACAAAGCTATCCAAGCATTTAATATATATGTTTTCAAAACCTAAATTTTCATCATCTGTTTCCCCACATTATTCTTGCAAGACTTCAAAGTCATTCATTTCTTATTGCCAATATAGGATATTCAACGACCTTTTTTTACGTAAATTAGTAAATAAATATAAATAAATGAAATAAATACGTTATCACCTTTCTTTTACAACACCTCCGATCGAAATAAATAAGGTTTTAAATTAATATACCACCAGTTTCGAACCTAAAAAAAATAAAGAACAGAACAAAATGATAAAATTGTCATATATCTCAGTAATTTGAAATAAAAACTATAAAAATATATAAGCAGTTTTATCTTTTTTCAAATGCTTAATATGCTTAGGTCGAAGAGGGTAAAGTAAATTTTTAAAAAGGTAAGCTGCATACATCCTTGGGTCATACTTGATAATTAATTAGGATACAACCTATCAATATTATCAAATTCAAGAGTTTAAAGCAAATCCATTGTGAGAATGGATTCATAACATAGATTTGTAATAACTTGTAAGAATTTATCTCTGTAAACAAACACATAATTAAATATATAATTATATTATGCATAATTGTTAAAATACAATATAAAATAATAAATTTATTCAAATGCAATTTAATAGAGAAATTTATAGGCCAATACAAGAAGCCCAATCCATATTTCATTATACTTAACATAAAAATTTTAATAAATTTTATATATAAATAGTCATTCGACATGACCAAATCCTAAAAACACAAATTAAAATGCAACAAAGATCTTCAAAAATTTGATTTTCTTTTTTTGGTTTTTTAGTGAGCTAGGTGAGCACAATTTTTGGATTAAAGAGAAGTATCTTCTTAAACTTACCTCAAACTTGACGTGTCGACCAATTCTATCATGATTTGGCAATTATAACCTTTATAATAGATAAAACTATAAAGGTTCTCATAGCATAATCACTAATGGCAGAGCCAAGACCCTAGGTTAGGGTGGGTGAAGTTGGCATGATCTGTTTTGTAAATGTGCTCCTCATATCTTATTTGGTCATTAATATGATATGCTGAAATTTTAAATTTTTTAAAAAACTTGATGACAAAATTCGAACACTATTATGAAAAAATTAGATTCATAAGGTTTGCATAAAAATTGCTGCTTAGATGTCACTTTTTTCTTTATTAGAAATTTCATATGTCATTCAAAAAATTTTACATTGATGTATATTATTTAAATAAAATGCTAGAAATTGAAATTACAAATTTACTTTTTTTTCTTTTTCAATAGATAATAAAATTGTAATACAACCAATATTATCTTAAGTTAGCAACATAGCATTTATAACTAAAATGACTTAGTTAAGCTTTCAACTTTCAAATTGAGCTTTAAAATTACTTCAAGAAGCAAAAATAAAAAATTGAAGGTGTAGGCATCATACTTTTGAAGCTCACACCCAGAGAGAAAGAAAAGGAAATGAGGAAATAACAAAAACAATGACAACAACAATAATAATCAAATTTTATTGTAATAGCCACATATATAAGACATGTAGGATCAGTGGCTTCAAGTTAAAATATCAAATAATAGTAAAAGAAACTTGATAATATATGTGTAGATTTAGCGGATTTCAAATTTTTACAAAATATGGGGAATAACTTCAAAATTCAATACTACATACATGTATTTTTCGAAAAAAATTTGAGGGGTCCACATGCCAACCGTGTCTCGCCACTGATAATCAATCTCTTCTACTGCATTAACTTTGAGCAAGGTATAAGTTAGCACGTTCAACATAGGGCCTCCCAATTGATACATATACTTTTGTCCACATATAAACTAGAGACGTGGAAGTTGTTCTCATGGTATTGGGCGAAGATATCCTTACATTCGTGAATTTACAGCACTGGATAAATAACATTATAATATTAATGTATGTTCGAAAAAGATATATTGTGTTTGGCATGCTTAATTAAAAGCTTTTCTGGAAGTATGATATTTTCTTGACTGTCATGAATGTAGGTTGTGATTTATTGTTTTTGTCTTCTAAAGGTGACAAACTTTTCAATTTTATCTATTTAGTTTCCTTTTTAATTTATTACCTCCGTAATTTTTTTTTTCATTCCTTTTCATCCTCTTGAAAAGTCAAATTGAAAAGCAAGTCACTGTGACTTTTAACAGGGGAAGGCATGAAAGTTATTTGAAATTGTACGCAAACCAAATTAAATAATTTACACCTTAAAACGTCAATTTGAAAAGTTAGTAACAAAAATAATAATTTACTCTGTATATTTCACGCACGAGACACTCGAATTGCTGACCGAACAAATAGACGTGGAAAGGGAAGAATCAAAGTGACACTACAAAAAAATATAGAATTTGTGGCGACAAAAGTCGTCGCTAAAACATCAGAAGTCGTTGCAAAAACTATTTAGCGATGACAATGTAGTCGTCGCAATTACAACCGTAGCTAAAGAGATTTAATGGCCAAAAAATTGTCGTTGCTAAAAAGACTTTTTGCGACAATAAAAATTGCCCCTAAATATATGTAATTTCGCCGCTAAAAATTCATGTCGTCACAAAAAATATTTTTAGAGACAAAAAAAGTCGTCACTAAATATTTGATTTTAACGACAACAAATATCTTTTGACACTAAAAATTTTTAGCGACGACTTTTACCAATAGTTGTGGTCACTAAATGCATACTTTTAGCGACGATCTTTTAGTTTAAAAGATTTAGCGACGACTTTTTTGCTGCAAAAATCCTTCTATTTGACTTTTTAAAAAGCTTTTGTTGGGGATATTTAGCGACGACATATACCTTGACGTTAAATATTATTTTAGTAGCGACATTAGTAGTCGTCAAAATTCCTTTTAGTGGGTATTTAAAGGAATTAGTGGCGAGTATTATTGTCGCTAAATGTATGCTTTTAGTAGCAAAATATTTTAATGACGGTAAATGTTTATTTTTGCAACGAATTATTCTTTTACTGCTAAAATTTTTCTTTTAGCATCAATTTTTATGTTGCTACTAAATATGTCTTTAGCATCAACTATTGTCAACAATATTAGTATACTATTAGAGTATAAAAGTTAAAGGATTCATTTTTCTATTTGAATAATTTATGACACTATTTACAAGTGACCCAAAATTCAAAAAGACTTCTCGCATTTTTCCCATATTTAATTCCAATTTCAGGAATCAACTCTCAAATTTTTACCATATGGCACGCAACTTATTCCAGGTGAGAGGAAGTCAGGAAATATGATAATTAAGTTAGGTAACTTATTCAAAAGCTATTCTTAGGCGAAAAATTTCTTAACGGAGTCACCCTATTTCTTTTCTTTTTCCTTTCGATTTGCCGAAAGCTCAGTCAAAATTTGAAGCATTTCCTTTCATTTGCAACAGTTACCTGTTTACATGTAGCATTTACTTGTCTATGTAAAAATATTATAAAAAAGCTTACATATAGCATAGCAGCATCGGTAATCAAGAGTTTCATGAGGAAGCAAAGTTGTTAACTAGTGCTCACCAGATGGATCTCCTAACACTTACAATTTCTCCCTTCAAAGTCTAAATTTTGAACAGACCAGGCAACAAAATAAGAAGATATACAGTTACTTGAAGGCGCTTGTAAATTAGAAGCTATACAATTACTTGAGTCAAGTTTTCTGGCAACAAGAATATTATTTACAGGTCCTGCACGGCAGATTGACATTAAAATTAATTAATGCATAATTAACCACAATCAATACTGAAAACAAAAGGTGGACGTGGCATGTCATGTGGGTGATAAGTCAAGAAAAAGAAGTTGAAAATAAACTAGTACCAAAAAATCTATGAATTCCATATGTAGGTTAAGTTCATTAAACAATCGGCATTCATTTATAAAAACATGGGCCAAAACATTGAGATAAAATTAGTAGCTAAGATGCAGTACCAATCAGATGGTAGAAATTAAAAAAAATTAAAAGGAAGATAATATGCATTTTACAAGAGCACATATATAATTAGGAGCTAACTCTATAAAATAAATCGTGTTAGCTGCTTCCATGCACATTGCAAGATATCATCTATATTAGCTGCTTCCATGCACATTGCAAAATATCATCTATACTCTTTTGTTGACATATGCATATTGAGATGTAAGTTATCGTTAAGTTCTAGTACAGAAAGTGATAGGTTGAACATTGACAAAGTTAGAAGCTTATTCTGCATATAACAATTTATAATAGACAGCAGAAAATATAATAAGCAATAAACATAGATCTGCTATCAGAAAGAGCTGAGATAAAACCTTTTGCATGTTTAAACATGCGAACAATATTATGAGTTTTTGCATTCCAAACTCGAACCATTCCATCCTCCAATCCAGAGATTAACAAATTCTCACTCGTGCCATATGTTAAGCAAGTAACTGCCTTGCTATTAAAATTAGAAAAACCACAAGTTAACTTCTATGGTCCAATCAAGCATATGTCTACTACATGCTCAAAGTCAAAGACCATTTAACTCAAGTTTTATCTATTAAGTGAAGACTTAGGATTGATTTTATTAATATCTCGAACACACCCTCATGTAAAAGCCTTTTGGGCTCATGGACAATGCAAAGACTCACCATAATTTGTGCAAAAAATTCAAATCAGCTACGAAGCACTGAAATTTCGATTCAATTATAAATAGGAATAGCAAGATTTAAACTCCTAATCACCTAGGTCATAAAGGTGATGATACCATGTCAAATGACCATTTCAATGCAAAAACTTAAGGTTTTAAATTTGATTGGTTTTATTAATATCTCTAACATTTCACAAATAAAACCTATAATCAAGATAATAAAATTTAATATCAACAGTGGCTTTCATATTGAAAAAATATGTCAAGGCGGGGTCATCATATTCAAATTAGCAGTAAAGGTTAATTCAATAACGGCTTTCATATTGTACGAGACTTGAGTAGTCATCATGATTATTGGGTTTTCTTTTTCTATATTTAGAATCTAAATATGTAAACCACCCATGCTAAACTACTAGGATATATGTTGTCCACCAGTGAAAAAGTAAAACTACAATCCCTAGTCAGAAACCAACATACAATGTCTTCAATGGAGAAACATGCAGCAATGGCCAACTAAATTGTCAAATATTGGCTGAAAAAAAGTGCTCCTAGCAATTTGATGATCAACCTAAGGAAAAATCTAAATTTCAACCCAAGCATGTATGCAGACAAGATAAGTTAGCATATGTTTCACCATAGAATATACATAAGGAAAAATATAACATGGCAAAGAGATAACAAACTGTCATAACTGCAGCAAACTGGAAAGATTGAGAAAATGCTGGAAGAAAACTACCAGTATACCACTAATAGAGAGGTCTATATTTCATGATATATACACTTAGAGGAGAAAAATAATAATAATAACCTGTGATTAGAGAATGAACCGACAATATGCATCCTATAATTATCACTAAAGATCCTTTCAGTGTTAAGAGCAACAATAAATATTTTTCCATCTCTACTGCCAGCATAAAAGACATGTTCAGCAGGATCCAATGCAATTGCATCAATTATTGAAGGGAATACTATATTTCTTAATAGTGTTCCTCTAGATAAGCTCCAAACCTAAAAAATTATTATAACCGGAATCAAAATCTACAGTAATATTATATTAGAAAACATTATTTAAAAAGAAAAAAAAATAGATGCCAAGAAGTCAAGACTTATTAATGCAAGAACAAGGCCCCTGCATCATGAAAGGGTCAAGCTGCAAGCACAAGTGGATGGACCTATAGAAGAGGTTTTATTGAGATCCCAAATCTTTAATGTATTATCAGTAAATGCAGAGACTAGTGTTTCAGAGTCTAAGAATTTAACATGGCTAACGGCTTTATCATGGCCAACCAACATGCACCAAGGACTTCTAAGATTGCGAAGATCATAACAATAGGGGGTGGATACAGTGCAAGCATGTGTTTTAATGTATTTAAGTAAACAAAGATGCTCACCAGCATTGATTGTTCAGCTGACAGAGCATCTTACCACTTCTACTTCTATTTCTGTGTGTGTGAGTGAAAGAGAGAGACCATTCATGGCAGACAGTTAGGTTATAAATGAACCTATCTATTTCTCTCTTTTCTTAGCATCTCCATCTCGTATAAGACAATTATTGAATGTATAGCTTTTCCTCTCCTATCAGTTTATTTCCTTTTCGAATGTTTAAATAGCTTAATGTTTATAATAAAGCCCACTGAAGATATTCAACTCCTCTTCAGCTTTCAGTTCTTCCCTTTCTAATCCTACAGTATCTTACTATGAAGCTTAAAATGCAACAAATTTGATATATTGAGGAATAAAGTTAATTAGGTTGAATTAAACTGAACACAACATCAGGCAAAATTCTGTTTATTTGAATTTTATAAATGGTGAACTACTTTATTATCCTCAAGTTGTCATAACTTTTAAGAAATAATTTAGTGTAATTATCATTAAAACAGAAACATGGATTAATGCATTGAACATTTGCACTATAGTATGCTGTAAATATAAATCTTAAATAAATTGGAAGAAACAATTCACCTTCAATGACTTTAACCAAGTGACCAGCTTCTATACTGTAGTATCAGCACCCTTATTATTGATTCTCTCTCGTAGATCACCCAATTCGTTCACAACATTCATCTTTCAGAGTTTCTGGAGCATAACAAAATAAGTGATAAAATAAAAAAGTTTATGTAATAAATAAATTGTAGATGCACATACATAAGGATAGCAGTCAAGAAAAACAAAAGAATAGCAAAGAAAAGAAAATGGTTAACTAATTTCAGCCGTAGATAACAGCTTAGATAAAAGCTAGGAAATAATAATCCGAGAATATTTTTTAAAAAAAAGGAAATAAAGACATCCTTTCGTGATAAAGGAGCAAACTATTCATGTCCGACATCTTCTAAATCCCACCAACCAGTTTATCCCAGTTGCCACTCAACATTTTTGTTGAAATTTCCATTTTTTCCACTTCCCGCTTGCATTGCTGATGTGTATGCCCATCCTCTCCAACTGGGTTTTCAGAGTGAAAAACCTAAATGCTCCGTATGAGAAAAGAGCACTTAGACCGAAATGAAAAATTAATCAAAGAAGGTTGTAGTGGAAAGAGAGGAGATGAGTTTTTCCTGAACTCACTTAGACCGAAAGTGCTTTCTTCACCCATGTGCAAAGCTTGAAAGTTCAGAACGATGGCTCCATCCCTGCATCATTCTCTCCTTTCCCTTCGGCGTTGTCTGCACCATGAAATGAAAGAAGATGGGTCAAGCGCTTAAATGATAGATGGGCTAGGGTTTAGGCAATTGGGTTAATAGGTATTTTTTTTATTTTTAGTTTTGCTCTTTTTATATTATTGTTTATTATATTATTAAGTAATTTAAATTTCTTATTAACTTAAAATAGTAATATTAATTATATAATAATACTATTTTTTATTATTTAGATGCTTATATAGATTAATTAAGATTATGTTATCTAAATTAATTATGATAAGAAAAAGATTGACAATGTCTCAACTATATATCTTAATTATGTATAATATATAATTAATTATTATTAGATAATAATTTATCTATATTTTTTTATTTTAGTTATTTTGTTTCTCTTATTTATTTAATTTATCGATTTTATATTTTAGGAGTTATTATTTGTATTAGATAGTTGTTTAAATTAATTATGATTATGTTATTTTGATTAATTAAGATAAGAAAAAAAATAAAATAATGTCTTAACTATATATCTTAATTATATATAAAAAATATATAATTATATAATATGTATAAATATAAACAATATATTTAATTAATATTAATAATAGTTGATATTTACTTTAAAATTTTTCCTTTTAGTTATTTATATCTGTTTTATTTATTTAATTTAGTCAATTTTATATTTTCTCCTTATCCTTTTATTTTAGGAATTATTATCTTTATTAGATAGTTATCTAAATTAATGAGAACTAAGTAATCTAGATTAATTAAGATAAGGAAAAGGTCGACACAAAATAGTCACCACTAAATCTTTTGCATAATCACCTAAGTTTTGGTAAAATGAAGTTTCATAAAAATAAACTTTTTAAATGGTGGGTAGTTAAAAATTTATTTTTTGAATGGTAGCAAGCTTGGTTCGTATGAAACGGTGAATAATTAAAGGAGAGCGTGAGATGACACAGGTATAATATGTTGAAAGAGATTTGATATATTGAAGAAGCAAATTTAATATGTTATAATCTTATGAATAAAATTTTGATGAATAAAATTTTTGAATTATTCCATTTAGCCAATTTAGGGGGAAAAAAGATTTTTTTTTTTCATAAACTAGTGCTATTATAATTTTTTTTCCAAAATATATCTTTCTACTCATTTTTTTCTTCATTTTAGATTAGTATTTATATTAAATAAAATTATCTATTTTGATTATCTCATAAGCTGGATATATTTTTTTATGTTAGATTAATTAGGAATTATTATCTTTATTAGATAGTTATCTAAATTAATTAGAACTAAGTAATCTAGATTAATTAAGATAAGGAAAAGGTCGACACATAACGGTCACGACTAAATCTTTTGCATAATCACCTAAGTTTTGGTAAAATGAAGTTTTATAAAAGTAAATCTTTTAAATGGTGGGTAGTTAAAAGTTTATTTTTTGAATGGTAACAAGCTTGGATCATATGAAAAGGTGAAGAACTAAAGGAGAGCATGAAATGACACAAGAATAATATGTTAAAAGAGATTTGATACATTGAAAAAGCAAATTTAATATGTTATAATCTTATGAATAAAATTTTGATGAATAAAATTCTTGAATTATTGCATTTAGCCAATATAGGAGAAAAAAGACTTTTTTTTTAGTTCATAAACTAGTGCTATTATAATTTTTTTTCCAAAAAATGTCTTTTTACTCATTTTTTTATTCATTTTAGATTAGTATTTATATTAAATAAAATTATCTATTTTGATTATCTCATAAGCTGGATATATTTTTTATATTAGACCAATAATTAGATAGCTCCAAAAACTAGGTAAAGAATCATTAAAAAGAAACTACCAATAAATGTTATATAAATAAGAAACAAGTTTATATAATGAATATATCCTATGAGATTATTTAAATTAAATTAATATAAATTTGTATGAAATAATTATTAAGATTTTAATAAATATTGTACAACTTTATGAATGTAATTATCTTTTTAATTAGAAATTAAATAATTATAATAAAATTACCTATTTGATTTATTTTTTATTTTTATTAATAATTAAATAACTGTTAAAATTGAATAAAAAATAAATAAATGATACTTCATATATATATATATATATATATAGTTTAAGTGATAAATATATTATTTGAGATTATTTAAATTACATTAATATTATTTTTATGAGATAATTATTAAAATTTTAATAAATGATGTACAAATTTATTTCATAAATTTGTGGTTATCTTTTTAATTAAAACTTAAATAATTATAATCGATTTTTCTATTTGGTTGAATTTTTTATTTTTGATTAATGATTAGATAACTCCTAAAATTAGATAAAGAATAATTAAAAAGAAACTTTTAAAACTATATTATTGAGATATTTTACCCGCTTTAAGGTATCTATTAGATAAAACAAAAATTTATTTCTTAAACCCTCTAAGAAAGATACTGAGTCTCTTTCTTTGATTGAGTTCATCACGCTACTCACAACTACCACCATTTCTTGCTCTCTCCTCCCTACTCTTATTACCCACTTCATTCATTGAGCAAAAAGAGAGAAGATGAGGCATGTAGATATAAAACAAATTTGAATTTGAATTTAAAGGGAAAGAAATTTAAAGCAAAATAGAGATAGGGTTTCAAATTTAAGATAAGAAGTAGATAAGTAGACAAAGCTTTAATGTTAACTTTGAATGACAAATAGGTAAATTAGAAAAGAGAGTGTAGATTTGAAAATTGAAGAATAAGAAGAAGAGTTGAATAAAGAGAGAAGAATGGAGTATGGTTGTAAATGAGTGAATAAGTATTGGAAAAGATAATGCAAATATGATTTGTGCTTGAAAGAAAGGGAAAAAAATAGAATATAGGATTAAATTAGGTATTTTGTATAAAAGTATTTTAAAAAATATGCCTATATATTGTTTTAAAAGGAATTTATCATTTGTTATTAAATAATAAATAAATAAATCTTAAATATGCAATATTTTTAAAACTAGATTGATATTGAATCAATAGAAATATTTGTTCAAGATTCATTAATTTCACTGCAGTTGAATCAAAGTCGAATTGATGATAATTAAATATGTTTTTTTTTAAATTTTACATATTAAAAATTGAATATAACAAATAAATATAAATAAGTTTTAAATATTTAATTACTAATTGCATACTCTTTATTGTTTAAGAAGTCATTTTTAATAGAAAAATGAAAACTACTAATAATTAAAATTTAAAAATATTTAATATTAAACATTTGGAGTTCCTAAATTACATTAAGATTTTGTTGTCATTAAAAATTAAAAAAGCAAAGTTTTAAAATAATAAGTTAGAAAAAATAATTTATGAAATAAGAAAATTTAATCAAATAAAAAATATAAATATAATTACAAGTAATATATATACTAGTTTTGTCGTTTTTATATATTAGATATATATAATTATTTTTTTAAATCAAGTAAAGTGTTAGCAATTTGTTTTAAAGTCTTTGGTTCAAATGTCAATGATATAACTTTTACAAATAAAAAACATTCCAAACCTTTAGTGACAGGTTGCTAATAAAACTTAATTTTAGTGACAACATTTAGTTCCTAATAAAATTTGCAATATAAAAATTTTTGGATAAAAAAAATTTTTTCAAACCTTTAGTGGCGACTTTTTGTTTGCCACTAAAAGTGACTTTTAGTAATGACTCTCACATTAGTGACAACTCTTATAGGTTGCTAGTCGCCACTAAACATTTTAACATAATATTTTTTTATAAAAAAATTGTCAAACTTTTAATGGCCATACCATGTCGCCACTAAAAGTGACTTTTAGTGGCGACCATGTTGGAGTTGCCACTAAAAGTATTTTGTGACGATATTTTTGTTGCCACTAAAGATTTTTAGTTCACTTTTAGTGGCAACCATGTTGGAGTTGCCACTAAAAGTATTTTGTGACGATATTTTTGTCGCCACTAAAGATTTTTAGTAACAACTTTTTTATTGTCGTCACTAAAAATTTGCCAAAATAGATAATAATATTTTAATGACAGGTTTTAATGACAACCCATTAAATTCGCCACTAAAAGTATACTTTTAGTGACGAATTTTTTTGGTCGCTACTAAAAATTGTCACTAAAAATCTATTTTTTTGTAGTGTGAAAATTGAGACATAGAATTCACAAATTTTATTTACTAGAAAATTGTTGTCAAAACTTTACAGAAAGTGTTCATATGTTTGACTTAATTAATTTCTGAAAAAATAAATAAAAATGTTACAAAATACAATAAAATATATGTTGGAGAACCACAACTTGAAAATAACATGAAAAAGATGTGCTTTACAACACATGTAATTTAGCATATTTTAATATTAGTTTTATTAATATTGAATAGCTTTTTAATATTAATTTTTATTTATTTTAAAAGACATTATCTTATTAGGTCTTTTACTATCTTATTCTTAGGAAAATTATATTTTGAATTTTAATTTCTATTGATTAAGATAAGGCTATCTTATAGATTTTGTTTAAGATAAGAGTCCTAGATGATATGAGTTTTCAAATCAAACCTTTTATCATTAGCTTAAACTTTATCATTATCTATTGTTAAGATTTGAATGGTAAAGTTTCTTGGCATCTTTTCTATATATATTTGACTATTTTCAATTAATGTAATAAATTTAAAGAGAAATTGATCCCCGAATTTCTGCATGATATTAGAGCCTACAAGGTCTAAATGACAGAATATGTTGGTGGTTAGTATAAAAAAAATCATACGTCAATTACTAGCTTAAGAAAACCATACCTTGGTGGTTAGCATGAAAAGTTATACGTTGGTGGTTAGTACAAGAAAATCAGATATTTATGGTTAGTGAAAACCAAGATCTATACCATAAAAAAGAAAGGAAAGAAAGAAAAAGTGGAGGAGAGAATGACCAAAAACAATCCCCTCACGTCGAAGACTAGCAAATTGAAGCCACTGTATAAACTAGCGAAATTTAAGCCACAGCACAAACTAGCAAAACTTAAATTGCTACATAGATTAGCAAAACTAGAGCCGATGCATAGACCAACAAAACCAAAATTGTTGCATAGACCAGCGAAACTGAAATTGCTACATAGACTAGTAAAATTGACCAACAAAACTATATCTCCAAGCTATTTTCAACGAAACTTTAATATTATTATTTTTATTTATTCTAGAAGACATTATCTTGCTAGGTTTTTTATTATCTTAGTTTAAGATAATTATATTCTAAACTTCAATCTGTATTGATCAGAATAAGACTATTTTAATTATTTTGTTTAAGATACAAGTCTTAAATAGTAGGAATTTTCAAATCAAATATTTTATTAGTTTAAACCTTATCATTATCTATTGTTGGAGTTTGAATAGCAATGTTGCCCAATATTCTATATATGTTCGACTATTTTCGTATAACATAATAAGTTCAAAGAAAAATTAAACCTTGAATTTCCATAATATACTTTCTCATACCCTCAGAAAAATGTTTGCACCATAAATTTCCCCATTTTGATGGCATATCGAGTTCAGATGCTTCAGCGTTCCGTATATGTCTAGGCTTATTTATATTACTACAAAATACTCTCTTCATATAGTTGATATGCCAATCCAACGCTTTACGATTATGTCCATTTATACTCAAATTGATTTCTGAGAGTGTGGGCTTGATTTTATTCACTAAGGGTTCTATAAGTCATTGCTCCAATTTAGAAGTAATTCTCAGATACAACATCATATTTGAAATTAACTTAAAGCAGTTCTCTCCTTGGCCAATAACTTAATGCTCTGATAGAAATTTGATTTACTCCAAATCTTGATTCTTTTTACATTCTTTAAGTTTATGAGAACAATTTGAACATCTTCATCAAATCCCTTAGACCTCTGTGGAGCTTTAAATATCATCATTGAGATATATTCTTCCTGTGTAATGTCTATCAAAATAAGCTAAGACTCTAAGATTCTGAGAGGGAGAGAAAAGCTTGAACATTGCCATATTTATCCTCCTGCTGAAAGTCTTGCATCAAGTCTCTATATTACAAAAGAATTTCATTATCTTCAAGAACTTTTGCATAATTTGATATTAGTTTTCGCTCAACTTTGATATTTGTTTTCATTTAGCCATTGGTAATGATATGAACTCATATCTCTGTAATTTTTCACACAATAAAACTGTTAATATATATATATATATATATGAATGTTAGAGGTCTCAACGTCTTAAATTTAATTGTGCTCTCTCAAGATACAACAAACATACTCTATTGAAAGAATAGATAAGCCAAAATTTTCATGATAAATTTCAAAGAATGAGAATGTTGCACGTCAATAACTCCTTATATTTTTCACAATTAATTGATATATGCATGGTTTTTGTTCTTCCATCTCTCGATTTATGTCCTTTTATGGTGAAAATTTGATCTTTAGTTCTTGACAGTGTGAGCTTGCTTTTTGTTCATTAAACTTTGGTGGAAGTCATTGAACTCATTTAGGGGTAATTCCCATGAACAACATAATTTTAACATCTTCGAACATGCCTTCCAAGAAATTCACTTGCCATGTTCACATAATACTATAGTGAACTGGTGAACTTTTTGTCAAAACTTGCTTATGGTAGTTCCCCTATCTTGATAACTCATAATAATCTAAGTAGAACTACTCTTCTAAGCATAAACAGAGTGAACCATCTTTCTTTTTGACTTTTCATCATCACTTTGTTCAATTGCCTATAATCCAAGCATAAATAGAGAGAACCATCTTTCTTCTTTACAAAAAGTTGTGGGGACATGCTAAGACAAATAAAACCCTTGTCTAACAAAGCCTACAACTGATTATTTAACTCTCTGATCTCCATAAACAGCATTCTATAAAGAGGAATAGATATAGGCTGAGTACTAGGTAGTACAACAATACAAAATTCAATTTCCCTTTCTAGGGGTAGCCCTGGTAATTCTTTAGGAAAGACATTTGGAAATTCTCTCACCATTGGAACTTGTTCCAATGCTAAAGTTTACATCTCTATATGTTTGTATCACCAAATATCCTTAGCACCCTTTTCCTAAGAACCTTTGAGCTTCTATAGCAAATATAGGTAATTTGATGCCTCACGTCAACCATCCTAGATAATAAGAGGAGATTCAACATGGAAAGTTACATTTCACCAACTTAAAATGGTGATCCAAAGTTGCATAACAATAAGCTAGCCAATCCATTCCCAGTATCACATCAAAATTTGTCATTCTAAGTATCATTAAATCAAATGATATACCCTGATCTACCACAGTAATCACACAAGCTTTATACACTTGATTAAATACTATAGATTCTCACACTAGGGTTACAACTAGTAGTGGATGATCTAACCTAGTAAGGTCTATGCCAATTTTCCTCGCAACATTTAAGGATATGTAGGAATGTGTAGAGATCAAAGAATACATATGCATCATGTGAACAAACTATAAGTGTACTTATCACCATGGCATTTGATGCCTATGCATCCTATCTATTTAAGGCAAAAACTTAAGCTTGACCACGACTTGATATCTGTCCTATGCTTGTACTACCCTACTATTGCTTCCTCTACCACCCTAAATAGTAACTATACTAATAGACTAAGCCCCTGCTAAAAATTGCCTAGCAAGTCAAACTGATTCTTGACTGAACTCAAGGTGATGCTAAGGGTAATCTCTTATCAAATGCCCAACTTGCCTGTATAAAAAACATGCTCCTAACTCCCTATGGCATGATCCAGAATGCATCTTACCATAAATAGGATGAGAACTCCTATCTTAACAAGACTAAGTAGGAACTGAGGAAGATGCTACCTTAATACTTCTAGAAGGTACTCCATACATATCAGTACTAATAGAAGATAGGGTCGAGGATCCTATAAAAACTTGGCTAGGTCTTTAATGACCTTGAGGTTTAGTCACACAAGAAGATCTAAAAGTGAGAAAAATGGACAAATAGGAGGAGAGAAGGAACAGAGGGAGACGAGAGGAGAATTCTCCCTCCCCGGGGGCCTCTTCCCGAATCCATAGGGAAGCCACACCGATGGGGGGGAGATCGTGCATCTCCTTAAAGGGTCACCAGGGAAAAACTGGGGAGACCCACTCGAAAAGGGGGAGGATCGTTAGAGAGAGGATTTAGTTTTGAAGCAAAGGAGAGGAAGAGATGCGAGAGTAGCAGAAAGGGGAGATTCGATGGAGAAATTGAAAGAAGAGATTCGGAAGAGAGGGAGAAGAAAATTGGGGGGAAGGAAGGAGATCAAGGGAATGAGAGAGCAGTTTAGAGAAGGGGAAAACCGAGAGTGAAGAGGGGATTCAGAGATTAAAGGAAAAAACCAAAAAAATCGAGGAGGAGAGGAACCAAAAAAGAGAGAAGGCGAGAGGAATTTTTTGAGTTGTGGAAGAGAGGCAGAGAAGGCGCGAGGGAGATTTTGGATTCGGAGAGAAGGAGGCTAGAGAAAGAGTTCTGGGAGAGAGAGGAATCGAGAACTGATAGAGAGGCGATTGAAAATCGAACCAGATGTTGTTTGTGGCTGTACATCGCAATTGAAGTGCTTTCAGTGGGGGCTCTTGGTTCAACCTGAGAGGTATGTTTCCTTATTGATCTATCTTTGATTGTGGAAATACAAGGCCATGATTGTTTTGATTTTGGCGCTAAGATTTGAGCCTTCAGTTGGTCTCTAATAGTGGAGATTAACCTATCATATGAGGATTATGCTTGCTGTTGTGGTTTATTTCTGCTTTGTTCTGCCATTCTATCTTTTCTTTATTTAATTGATATGAGAATGCCATTTTGATTGGGAGTTCGATATCTGAGTGGGGTTCTGTCTGCACCTTCATCATAGTAAATCTTGATTAATTGAATGAGGCCCTTTCAATAGGTGCCTATAATCGATCTGGCTTTGTTGGAATGTGGAATATGATTCTGGGTTTGAATATTTGCTTGATACTACCCCAAAATTGTTTGGTTGCAGTTGTACTATAAGCCACGAATGGGGATTTGGGTTTTCTTTTAGACCTGATAAGGATTTGTGCTCTCTATCCTGCTAAATTGAAGTGGTCAAGATCATGAAGGTGTTGATCTGTGGATGTGCGATTATTGAACCTTAATTAAGTGATTCGTTGCTGAGGCCCATTAATGTTGAAAATGTTACTAAACTGTGCTTTGCATTTTTGTTTGGTAAAATATTTAGATTCAGATATTTGGGTAGCCTGCGTTAAGCAGGAAGTATATAGGAATGTGAGTTGAATTTTAAAAAAAAGATGTACTCAGTACGAAAGTTGTAAGGTGGCCTAGGGAGTTCGAGCTTTGTTTGAAAATTGAGATTTTAGTTCACCCCAAATTCTGTTTGATAGTTTGTTGCATAATCATTTAGCTAGATCTGTCTATCATGCATGATAATGGGTTTTTTATTTTGCACCATCCTCTAGAATTCTAAGTTGGAACAAGAACAAAATGATGGCTTCTCTTCCGCTGAAAACAAATTGCTATAATTTTTGTTAGGCTAAAAGAATTTCATACAAGTTCAAGAGTTTCTGGAAAATCCTCTTCTACACGTTGATTTTTGTTTTTGTTTCTTAAGGCATGTGTTGTTTAATAACTTAGCCCTGTGTAATTTACTGCATTTTGTCCTTTTTATGTGAGGTTCATTACTTGGTGGTTCGCACCCTGAAGCTGATATACGAAGGAAGCTGAGGGACACAACTTGGGCTCAACTTGGTTAGGAGAAAATCTTATTTTTTTATGCACCGCAGATGAGATACAAAATGTGCTTCAAATGACCCTATTGCTTGTACAAAACCACACACAATCACTATTTACCATGGTTTGTAAAATATTTTCAATTTTCTTTTAATTATTTATTTCTTTTTTCTCTTCAATAGAATTGTCGTGTGGGATCTTGCATCTCCTCAGACGCATAGGAACAAATCCTGGTGCCATGTGTGACAATAAGTCTCCTTGGTACTCTGTGGTTTTATTTATTTATCTATGGGCAAGTTTGGGGTTCCAATGACCCTATCTAATTAATTTTGCTAAAAAAAAAGAAAAAAAAGCAAATGAAGTTTTAAAAAATATATATAGTTTTCCCTAAAAGAATGTTTTAAAAAAAAAAACTAAAAAGGAAACAAAGAAATCTTTTTCAACAATTGGTTATTAATTTACAAAAAAAAAAAGGTTTAAGGTTCCTCTCAAAAATAAGGAGTTAGAGTTTCAAAAAAAATTATTATCCTTTTTTTGGAGTATGTCTTTTGGAAAAAGAAGAATATGATAAAAAATAAACTATACATGAAAGGAAAAAGCAACTAACAAAAATAGAAACAAGAAAAAAAAGGAAATAAGCAAATTTTTCATACTTATGCAGATTTAGAAAAATTGAAAGTACAAGAAAAAGTGAGAAAGATAAAAATAAAATAAATCAAAAATATATAATGAAAATCAAAAGATCAAAATGAAAGAAAAGGTTAAGAAATGAGAGTAATTTAGGTTTTACAAATTAGAACACACAAATTAACTCCAAATCGTTTCAATTGCAAGGATTTAAATTATTTTCATGTTCTTTTCCCTTTCAACCAAAACATAATAAAAAAAAACAAAGCCAAAAAAGAGAACCAAAAAAATAATAAAACAAAACAAAATAATAAATAAGGAAAAGAGAAAGAATGAAAACAAAATGAAAGAAAAAAATAAAAATAAAAAAACGAAGAAAGAAAACACAAAAAAAAAAAAATACAAAAACCAAAAATAAAAATAAACAAAAAAACAAGAAAAGAAGGGGAAAGAGTAAAATTAGTTCTGCTTTTTGCAAATAAAAACACCTCAATCAACCTCAAATTTGTTTTTTTTGCAAAAGTCTAAATGATTTTTACCTTTTTTTCTCTCTCAAATAATAATAATCAAAAATCAAACAAAAGCCCAAAAAAAAAAAACAACAACAACACATCAACCAATATAGTTTCTGGTCGAACTATGTGGACTTTGATCCCCATTTAGAGGTATGTAGGCTCTAGGTTCTCATTCTAGGTCAAGTCCGCTCTTGTAAATAATTTCTTTTTTATTTTTTATTTATTTCTTTCCTCTTATTTTAAATCTTACTTCTTTAATTTCCTTTTCCTTTTTACTCTTAATTCTATTTTATTTAATCTCTTTACCTTTTATTTTGCATGTGATTTGTTAGGGAGAATTAAAATAGACTAAAGGCTATGATAATTTTGCACAACTAACTTAGGGTAACCATTCTTAAGAACGGGTGTAGTGAGGTGTCTAACACCTTCCCCGCTCACAATCGACTCCCGAGTCCATTTTCTAATTCATAGACTATTTTTCAAATTAAAAAGGTTTTTTCAAAGTTTTGTCTTTTCACAATTAAAATTTTGGTGGCGACTCCTGAATCCACTGTTACTTTTACTTTTGATTTCAGTTTTTGATTTTCGAGAATTGAAATCGAAATCTACTTTTAATTTTGGTTTCGATTTGGCGCCGCGCTGTCGCATTTTCAGGTGTGACATCTTTCATTTATTTATTTTTAATTTTTACTGCTTTAGTTTAATTTAATTTCATATGACTTTTACTGTTAGCTTGATTTAGATTAAAGTATACAATTTCAGTACATACTAATTATCTTAGCAATCAAATCTCATGGGAACGATACTTTATTTATTACTTTATTACTATTGTGATATGTATACTTTAAAAGAAAAAGCAACCAAGGTGGAGATTTTGTTTTATACTAACCATCAATATATGGTTTTTTTAATGCTAATCACCAACATATGCCATTTTTTGCTGACCACTAACATATGCTTTTCTCACGCTAACCATTAGTATACAATTTTTTTATGCTAAGCACTAACGTATTTTATCAATAGAATATATATAGGAAAAGGAGACAAGAAACCTTGCCATTCAAATTCTAACAATAGATAATGATAAGGTTTAAACTAATGATAAAATATTTGATTTGAAAACTTATATTATCTAGGACTCCTATCTTAAATAAAATACTTAAAATAGTTTTATCCTTGTCAATACAAATTAAAATTTAAGATATAATTATCCTAAAAATAAGATAATAGAAAACTTAACAAGATAATGTCTTCTAAAATAAATAAAAACTAATATTAAAAAGCTGTTAAATAATAATAAAAGTAATATTAAAATATGTTAAATTACACATGTTGTAAAGCACATCTTCTTCATGTTATTTTCAACTAGTCATCTTTTTGTCATTCTGCAACATGTATTTTATTGTATTTTCTAATATTTTAAATTTATTTTTCAGAAATTAATTAAGGGAAAGTTTCGACAGCAATTTTCTAGTAAATACAATTTGTGAATTCCACTTCTCAATTTTCACTTTGATTCTTTCCTTTTCGCATGTATTTGTTTCGTTAATAATTCAAGTGTATCATGCATGAAATATATAGAATAAATTACTATTTTGTTGCTAACTTTTCAAATTGACGTTTTAAGGTGTAAATCTTTTAGTTTAGTTTGCGTACAATTTCAAATAACTTGCCTTCACCTGTCGATACTCACAGTGACTGGCTTCTCAAATTGACTTTTCAAAAGGATGAAAAAGAATTTAAAAAAAATATATTATTGGGGTAATAAATTTAAAAAAAAAAAACTAAAAAGATAAAACTGAAAAGTTTGTCATCTTTAGCAGACAAAAACAATAAATCACAACCCACAATCATGACTGTCAAGAAAATGTCATACTTTCAGACAAGCTTTTAATTAAGCATGCCAAACACGATATATCTTTTCCGAACATATATTTATATTAGAATGTTATTTAACGTGCTGTAAATTCATGAATGGAAGGATATCTTCGCACGATACAATGAGAACAACTTCCATGTCTCTAGTTTATATGTGGACAAAAATATATGTATCAATTGGGAGGCCTTATGTTGAACGTGCTAACTTATAGCTTGCTCAAAGTTAATGCAGTAGAAGAGACTGATTATCAGTGGCGAGACACGGTTGGTATGTGTCCCCCTCAATTTTTTTTTTTTAAATGTGTGTATATATATATGGTATTGAGCTTAGATATTAAACACCCATATTTTGTAAAAATTTGAATCCACTAGATCTACACATATATTATCAAGTTTGTTTAAGTACTATTGATATTTTAACTTGAACCCATTAACCCCACATATGTCTTGTATATACAGCTTTTACAATATTGCTTTATTATTATTGTTGTTGTTCTTGTTGTTGTTATTTCCTCTTTTCCATCTTCTCTCTTAATTTCTTTCTTGTTTTTTTGTTTCTACCTCTTTTTCTTGCTCTTTGAGTGTAAGCTTCAAAAATGTGATACCCACACCTTCAATTTTAAATTTTTGCTTCTTGAAGTAATCTTGAATCTCAATTTGAAAGTTAAAAGCTTAACTGAGTCACTTTAGTTATGAATGCTAAATTGCTAACTCAAAAGAATATTGGTTGTATTGTAATTTTATTATCGAGTATGGAAGTAAGGGAAAAAGTAAATTTATAATTTTAATTTCAAGCATTTTACTTAAACAATATGTTGTAAAAGTGTAATTTTTTTGAATAAGATATGAAACTTCTAATAAAAAAATTGACATCAAAGCAACAATTTTTATATAAACATTATGAATCTAATTTTAATCAATAGCTTTAGAAAATTTGTAATTAGACTTAAGAAAACAAGTTGAAATTTCAACATGTCATATTAGTTATTGAAATAAGATATGGAGAGCACATGTACTAAAAGGGATCATGTCAATTTCATCCCTCAACCTAGGGTGTTGGCTCTATAATTGGTGATATATAATGCTTTGAGGACCTTTATATTTTTATCTATTATAAAGATTATAGTTGTCAAATCATAATGGAATTTGTAAAATTGGTTGACTTGTCAAGTTTAAGGCAAATTTAAGAAGATATCTCTTTTTAACCCAAATTTATGTCCACCTCGCTGCTCATTAAAAAAAAAAATTCAAAAGCCCCTGACGAGGTTGGTGAAGATCTTGATGGAGATGGTGAAGATGATGGAGATTATGATAATCAAACTTTTAAAGATCTTTGTTAAATTTTTATTTGTATTTTTGAGATTTGGTCATGTTAAATTATTATTTGTGTATAAACTTTCTATGTTTAAGTGCTATGGAAGATCAGGCTTCTTGTGTTGACCTATAAATTTCTTTGTTAAATCGCATTTGAATAAATTTCTTACTTTATATTGTATTTTAACTATTATGTATAATGTAATTGTATGTTTAAATATCTATTTATTTATAAAGATAAATTCTTATGAGTTTATATTTCAAATCTACGTTACAAGTCCATCCTCTTTATGAGTTTGCTTAAACTCTTGGGTTTGATAACATGGATAAAGAGTTAATTACCAAGTATGACCTAAGGATGTTTGTAGCTTACCTTTTTTAAAACTTTTTTACCCTCTTTGACCTAATTGTAACACCCCAAAATTAATTAAGGTGTTAATCATGGATTTAGAGTAATTAAGAATAATTAATAGAGGATAATTGGGCAAGTTAGTGAATAGAAATTTTGGAAGGATAAATTATTAATACAGGTTTGAGAATTTATTTAAGATAGAAATTTGCATCTAGGCCCAAATTAATGAATCATAATGAAAGGCTAATGGAGGCCCAATTACCCTTGTGCAGACCCAAGCCCTTGAGCCCTTCAAATTAGGCCCAAATCCCATTAAACTTCAGCAACCCAATGTATAAAAACTGGCCCAATGAAATTCTGCAGCCCAACAATTGAAAACTGGCTCAATAAGCAAAATCTGAAACCCAATTGGATTTGGACTTGGAGCAACCCATGACCCAGCCCCTTGACCCAACTTAAACCCACCTAAAACCCTAAAAGCTGACCAGCCACTTTCCCATTCAGCAAAACACAAAAATACAAGAGAAATTCGGAGGTGAGGAGGAGAGGCTAGGGTTCTTGGCTTAATTCCACATTTTCTCACATTTTGAGCAAGATTTAGCCAAGGTAATAGTTATACAACTTAATCCCCTCATCTTTCTCTTTAATTTGGTCTGATTAGTTTTTCATTTGGAGAGTTTTCATCATACCCAAAATCTGAAATGTGGGTGTTTGGGGATTTTCTTGGTGAAATTCGTGGGTTGAGGTTGGGGCTGATGTTAGATGAGTTTAAACCCCCTATTTTGATGCTTTCTTTATTGGTTTGAGACCCCCATAGCTTATTTATATTATGGGTATTAATTTTGTACGAATTTTCTTAGGATTTTGGGTGGAATATTGAGATTTCTGGAAGAGGACATTTAAATCCGAATTTGATATTTGTGGTAGCTGGGTAAGTATTCTTTAGGTAGTTAATAGCATTTAAATCCCTTAGGTATTGTTATAACTGTTGATGATGAATTAGAGTAATAATTATTTGATGCTATGATTATAAGGAGACTCTGTACCATTGGTGGCTGTTGCAAATCTGTCTACAAGTGAGGTAACTGGGGTTTACATTAATTCCATGCATATGTCGGTTTAAATTTCATACTTGCTGTATATGAATGATTTGAAATATTGAATGAATTGGTTGGCTATCTATTGTATGATGATTGGACCTTGTGAGTCCATGGTGGAGCTGTGGTGCGGCTGCCACCCGTGCATATGCTACGATCGAGCACCAGGTTATGATCAAACCCCAGATGCACTGAGCCCTGGTTGTGCTCAATGGGGAGTAGGTGTCGTGGACGGGCCTCTCCCGGTGTTAATGGCCTTTAACATGTTAAAATATGATTGCTAGTATGGGATAATAATCATGATAGCCTAATTGTTTCATTTGCTGAGATGACTAATATGATTATGATGTTGATTTTGATTCACACGTATATGTTAATTAAACTGGATTATATGATGGAATTGTCTTGTTACTGAGATTTATATCTCACCCCATTTTATGGGATTACAATTTCAGGTGAAGGTTCTTCAGGTAAGGATAAGGGTAAGCAAGTGGATGAACATCTATGAGCTGAGGCCCGGTGTGGGGGAGCTACACTTAGTCTAAGTAGAATAGGATAGATGCTAATTTTTGTTAAGTCTTGTATAGCATCATCATGTATCTGTATTGCCAAGTGTAGGAGTCTGTATCTTGATAATATAATGTGTACTTATTGAGGAGTAGGCCTTACTTGAAATTGGTAATTGATGTATGGATTTGTGTTATCTACAATGAGCATTGTTGAACTTTGATGTAGCTTATTATTGGAAATGCAATCTTGACATAAGTGATATCTGATGATAGTTCATGAACTCTTGTTATTGTGATTTTACAAATTGCTGATAAATGGACTTGCTAATATAGGGTAATTAAAGGAAAGAAAATAACCCTTGAATCTTGAATTAGAGAGGAGAGATTAGCCGAATGAATTAGGCTAATGAAAGCCATTTGAGCTCCACAATTAAGGTAGAAGAACCCTAGGGTGAGGTTGGAGGGAGAAAGGAGAGTATAAGTCTAAATTTTCGGAGTGTAGGACCAGAAGGTACTTTGCCGCAGCTAAAATAGAGTTGGCCACGGCCAATATAGGCGAAGTTGCCCAGGGAGAGTGCCCGAGAGGAATTCGCTGCGGCGAAATGTAAATTGGCCACGGCGAAATGTGAGAGGTCAATCTGGGAGTCATCCAGAGAGAAATTAGCCACGACGAATTAAGAAATTAGCCGCGGTGAACTTTTGGGAAAATGTCCCCGGCATTCCAGAAAGGAATTGGCCGCGGCGGAAGGAGGAATTGGCTGCGGCCAATATCGAGAGGCTAGCGAGGAAGTTCCAGGAGGCTTCTTCCCCACGGCGCCATGTAGGTTGGCCGCGGCGAATGTCCAACTCGCCGCGGTGATAAATTAGTGATGAAGAAAGGGGTAAAACAGAAAGGAATTCGCCGCGGCTAAGGGTAATTTGGCCGTGGCTAACATGCTGAAACACTTATATTGACTAGAAAACCTTGATTTTCCATATGTTCATCACAAGGGATGATCAAGAGTCATTAGAATGAGTTATAATTGATGAGTAATAGAACCCAAGGTCTATAAATGGATGTTTAATTCCCTTATGAATATAAGTGTATGTAATCGTATGATTGATGGCTCTAATTACATTAAGGTTTAAATTTATCTACATTTTTATGGCCTATGATGATTAATCGTGTGTTTAACCTTAATTATAATGATTAGAAATTAGGGTCGTCACACTAATCATATTAAGCATTTTTAAAAAATAAAACTGCTTATATATTTTTATAGTTTTTATTTCAAATTATTGAGAAATATGATAATTTTATCATTTTGTTGGTCTTTTTTTAATTTTCTTCAGATACTAAATTCATGGTATATTAATTTAGAACCTTTTCTTATTTATTTTGATTGGAAAAGTTGTACAAGCTAGATGGTTATGCATTTATTTCATTTACTTATATTTATTTACTAATGTACATAAAGATGTTGAATATTTTGTATTGACACAAGAAATAAATGACATTACAGTCTTGCAATTCTATAGGCAGTAAACAAAGCCAACTTTTAAAGTCTCCAAGAAATTAAAGCATCACAAATCAGTACATACAATCATAAAACAACGTCTGAATAATCCAATAGGAATAGTGCAATCATCAATCTATTCAAAAATTTCCTGAACACAAACTAGAATGAGACATTGGCATCAACAAAGTTCAAACCTACAAAGATTAGTTAATGGCTATAATGGAAAGATCAACAAGCTATTCTCTTTATTTGTCCTTTGTTGTGAGTCTTCTAAGATCTAGACTTGTAGAGAGATTCAATCAAAGATGGATGATTGATTCTATTCTTCAATAGGAAAGATGAAAAGAAATTAAACATAAAATAATTTTTTTTTTCAAATTTTTCGTCAATGGCATTTTGGTCTTTTTTTATCTACCTTACTCTCCATTCCTACACTATTTTCATTTTACCAAACTTACAAAAAGAAAGACATCTAGTTTCCATTTTGTATTATAACAAATGGATTTGATTCCTTTCCATTCAATTTAGCATTCATTTTCTATTTTCATGAAAGCAATTTTTTTGTACCAAACAAGTTATAACTATGCCACACATAACAATATACAAGGCCATCCCATCTCACATATAATGATCAAATTATCATAAACACATAGTAAAACAATTTCAAACACCTAATTTATGGAATTTTACTAATTTTCTCTATCCATTGACATAATCAATGATACATATTAAGATTCATTTGCCATCATATATTCACCACAACCTTTACCTTTTAAAAGCATCAAAAGTGATCATCTAGCTTGTCATTCATGCTTATATACATTAAAACTATAAAGATTTTACCTTAACTTGGCATTCATTTATACAACAAAACCCATAAGCCTAAAAACATATCATAATATCATGTGAAATGACACATCTTACCACACATAGTAATTATCTTAAGTAATTCATCACATTATACTAAGAAACTCTTAACTAGCTCATAAGAAAATGGTAAAAATTTGAAACTTTTCTTTTTCAACAATATAACTATAGCACATTTATCCTTTACTTCATCTTGCATTTTATATTCTTTATATGCTTCACATAACAAAATGATTTATAGGTGGCACCATATAAATCATGCACCAACATTTCTAGAAATCCATAACTAGTTTTAACATGTGCTCTAACCATAGTTTCATACTTTCTTTTGCCACATTTACAAAGTAGGACAAATTTTAGGGCATTAAGCCCTTTTCAACATACTTCGTACTTGGTAACTAATTATCATGAGAGTGACAATTCAATACAACAACTCTGTAACCAATATACCATAATTCCAACAAAAAAGACCACATAAATGGGTCTAAAGACTTTGCCTCAAGCAGCGTCAAACATGACCCTTTGCATTCTCTCAAGATTTCATTTCTAGTGACTTCAAAATCATCCTAAAAATTACTCATAATATCTATATACACTTGAAGGCTCAATTAACAGTTAGCCCCATTAGTGTCTCAATTTTAACAGTCCAAAGTAAAATGATAATTGAAATATTCCAACTCCAATAATAAAATACCATGCCTATAACAACATTAAATCATAATTTTACAAGCTTGTCTTAGTTAAACAAGAGACAAGGTGACCAAAACTAGTCCAATCTATAATTATATGCACATTCTCAACCTTAAAGAGGAAAATAAAGGATGTCCAAACAAACCTCCCATATAAAAACATAATTATGCATAGTCTTGGCTACAAGGAGAAGTAAGGAAAAACTAGGCAAAACTTCACTTTTTGAACCATCTCTCATTCCATTCCATAATTCAAGTGTCAAAAGCCCTTAGTTGACCATATACATGCACTTTCATTTTTGAATACATATTTATGCTAAACTAAAGGCTCAAATTGTTATTCAACATTCTTCAACTAAGATCCAGCATCCTATTTTGCTACAATACAAAATAACTATCTTACCAAATATTTTCTACCATTATACTTTCTCATTCAAGGTAGTTATATATATTTTCCCTAAAAATGCAAGGAAAAGTATGAAAATAATGAATTATTTGCATTACATCAGGGATTTAATTTTCATTTCATGTCATATGAACCCCGTGAGTTCCCCAACATCATTCTATAATTATTTATTACTTATACAAATCATGCACATCTCAAAACATCACACAATCCATGGTTTCCAGCTCAAAACCTCGAATTTCCACTTATTCTTCTCAGATAGCATGTGGTAGATTTCAGGGAAAATTTTGAAAAATCATAACTAAATCTAGAAAAATTAAAACCAATCAAACCATAGCTTGTTGGAAAGCTCTGGATGTTAACTTTATACTTAAAATAATTCCCAAGAACGAAAATCTCATTTGGACCACTCTTAACATCATAAAAACACACAAAGGTAATGTTGTCTATAATTTTGATATAGATTACTAATATAAACTTAAATTCATAATTAATTCCAAAAAAATTCAATCCATGCAATCTATACCAATTGGAAGAGCTACAAATGCTACTAGAGGGAAAAAATAGTTCTAGGTCAATCCAAGAGTATTCAGAGCCTAAAACTCGATAGAACAGTACTAAGGTTCTGGAGATATGCCTGGAACATAACAACAACTTTAAAAATTCATATCTCCCTCTTTAAAAATTCAATTAAAGTGTGTCCAATTGGCACAGGTCATTGGGATGGTCTAGCATTCCCTTGTAAAATTTCACAATAATTGAACTTCATTTGGCCTATGAGGGATAGAGATTTATTTAGGACCAAATGAATAGTAACATTAGCAAATTTTGGTTTTTCAGCCAATTTAAAAAATTCACCAAAAATTCCATAGACCTTCAAATAATACTCATTTTATCTTTCCAAAAAGCTTTTAAGAAGCTCCAGATGCATGCCAAATCTCAGCCAAGAAGAGCTCATTTGGACAAAAAGTGATATAGTTCCACAAAATGGTCATTTTTGCTTCTTATAAGATGTCAACTTTGTCCAAATGGCCTTCTTATTGGTTTGGCATCTCTTAGGCAAGTTTAAAAGCATAATTACCACTTGTATGAACTATCTAAGTGGTCCCAAACACCATGCATCTCAAATTGACTATACCATATTCAAAGATAGATAATTTTCACAAGCCATTCCATGGTCAAATTTCACATTTCCATTACTTTAGCACCATCTAAGGTTCATACATCATTTACATATGATATTACAATTGTTCAATGATTTATAACTCAAAATAATATTTACATAGCCATTTTAACCATTAGGTACAAAAGAAATGACATAAATATCAAGTCATGATCTCTTTAAGGTGATTGGCTTCCATCCCTTGGTTCTTGAACACCACCTATCTATTTCAAGATGAAGGAGGGGAGGGGAGTGAGATTTCTAGAATCTCAATAGCTCATACACCCATTCACACATACATTAAAGGCATACATATATCAAGTGCACAAATACAAAAGTGATATAAAGATAAAACATATTAGAAGATCATTTCCATGTCACCATTACATATCAATTCAAGAACTTGCTCTAAGGATTTTTAGTTTTGCCTTACCCTACTTCTAAGACTTTTGGATTTGCCTCACCCTTGGCCTAGATACTTTTGACTTAGCCTCACCCAATCTAGAGACTTTTGGCCTAGTCTCACCCTTGCCTTGAAACTTTTGGCATTTCCTCACCCATATTAAGGGTTTTTTGGCATTACCTCACCCTCACCCTTGTGACCAATTTCCGCAAGCAAAGCCATTCAAGAACACACATTAGTACTAATGCAATCTCAAAGTATCAAGTGGTATGTTCTCTAATCACATAAACACATACATGCACACAAGGACATACATACACACAAGAATGCAAGGAGAATGAGGTGGAGAGCTACCTTGAATCTTATGCAAGCCCTACTTTGCTTGTTCCTTCCCCTTTTTGGTTACACAAGAGCACTTAGGTGGAGTAGGGTTCTCTTGACCTAAACATCACAAGTAGCACACAATTATGCACTTGAAGTAGCCAAGATACCAAACTCATTCTTAAACACACACTTAGTTCTATAAGTAGCATAATGGTTCCATAAATGGCCCATCGAAGCAACTCTCATTATTAAAGCTCTAGGCTTTATTCTCTTTTTATTTCTAGGCCTCTTGACCTCATTTAAGGTCCTTAGAGCTATCACACATTCATTTACACAAGTGTAAACCCAAGTTGCTTCATAAGGTACCATTATAGACACCATTATCTCATCTCTCAATCCATGGATCCTAAACTTTTTCCAATGGTTTCTCCCATCTTCTAACATCATATGAAGTCCCAAACAAAGGCTAGAATAATTTAAAACACTCCCTAGGCTTCTCTTCCTAGCTTGGCTGAGACATGCTTCAAGAAAAGAATTTAAGGAGCTTTTGATTTTTCCTTGATGGGAGAGCCATTAGGGGTCTTATGAGCTTAATGGAACGTTTAAATGGCCAAGGAAATTCATGGATTAAGTTAGATTTTACAAAACCGTAAAGAATCCTACACTTTCCTACTTCAATTTCCATTGGTTTTTACTTTGATTTCATTGCATAATCTTAATCCTTACACTCTTTTTTCTAGGATTCTCCCTTGGTTCTACCCAAAATCTAGCCCCTCCTACTCCTCCCTAGGTTGGCCAAAATTGTGCACAAGAAGGAACAAGAGGAAGAAGCAATCAAACCAAAAACTTACCTTGGATTTTAGCTTGATTTCAAAACTTTTTCTCCTTGGTTTGCTTCCTCTCAAGCAATTCAAACTCTTCCCCTATGTTCTAGACCAAAAATAGAACCATTTATCTTAAATAAACCATGTAAAGAGAGAAGGAAGAGAGAGAAACAAAATTGGAAGAAGGAGAAGCATGAATTTCCTTGAATTTCCTCACCTTTCTTGGCTTTTCTTCCTCCTTCTTCTCCATCTCTTGGTGCACCTAAGGAGATGCTTCTCTTCTTTGAATTTGGGCAGAAGAAAGTCGGCCAAAGAAATATGAAGAAGTGGTGTGAAGATTTTAGAACATTCAAGAAGCTCACTTTTTCAAAAATTTCAATTTCGTCCTTCTGTAATGGCATTTCTAGTTTAGCTTTGTTTTAGCTCCTTTTTTAGAACCGTCTTTTCCATCACAGTTTCCAATTTAATAAAATGCCTTCAGAATCACTCAAATCGAAGCTAAAATCTTCCTGAATGAATCCGTCAATATTTAGGTTTATCATCGTTGGAAAATGTACACCAGAGGAGTTTTACCAGTCCCAGGGCTTCCCATGGTTTTTAAGGCCTTTAAGAACCTTGAGAAACTCAAATTTTCCATTTGAAAAGCCCTTCTATGAGTTTTTTCAAAATTTGCACATATTTACAAAAATGTCATTATGTTTTGTCAGTTTTTGTCCTAATTTCATTTCACTATCCTAACTCTATTTTTTTTTCTATTTGAGCCTAGGATTATTATTTTTAGGAGTCTAGGACTCTACATAAATTTTCCTAGATATTTTCTAGTCAATTTCAATAGACTTGCTTTTATATGGCTAATTTCGTCATTTTACAGAAATTACGTTTGTTACAATAACAAAATAATTGAAAATGATAAGCCCTAAAGTCATATCCAATACAATTTGCTATAACAAAATAACTAAATACTCCAAAAGTCTTTAAGCAAGTTCTTGACCTCTTAAAGGGCAACTGGCTTACTCTTATTCTTTGAACAATTTTTACTTGGTGTGGGTTAGTTTACAAATAAAGAATGAGATATATAATCTCAATAGCAAATTTTATCATTCCAAGCATACATGATATCACTCAAGCAACGAAACACAATGATGCATAAACATTATTATAAAGGCACCTAGATTGGTAATCACATAAGCTAGCTAATGGATATTAACTCATAATTTTTTTACTTTTCTTGGCTTGGAAAGAGTTATTATGTTTAATTCCCTACTTCATCATACTTGATGCCATAAGGCACCTTTAGCCATAAGGGCACATGAACATAACATACATAACTAACTCAAGACTAACTTTAATTTACTTAATTAAGCCTATAATTACATAATTTAACAAAACCATTCATCATATTAGACATAGCCTCCCTTGGCTGCAACATACACACCAAGTCCCAAATGACAGCACTTCATTTGATGTCATTTCTAAAACATGTATTCTTACTCCTCTTTACAATTTACATCCATGGAAAGTATTGTATGCCATACCCCTCATGCTTGCCAAGAATTAGCTCCTTAGGGTTCAACAAAATCCAAAATTTCAAGCCACCAAAATGTAAAGGAAAGTTTTGGATAGTTAACTTAATTCCTTTGCTCAAATTTTCTTCTACAAAGAAGCTTTTCAAGCTATGAAATTTAGGTTAGTGGAATGCTTTTGAGGAAAGGAAGAAAATTCACACTATGAGGAAGGCTTAAATTTGCTATAACTTACCCAATATCCACGTTGAAACTTCCTTTCTCCTTTTTCTTTTTCTCCCCCATCTTTGGCTAAAATTTTTGCTGCACTTTCTCTCTCTTTTTGCTACTGGTACATCAGGTTTAAAAAGGAAAAAGATAAAGATAAAGTGCCCTGTTAGGTGCACACACTCCAAGGCTTGAAAATGGCACTTTCTTAGATAATTTTGCCCCATATTTGAATTTTTTCCCTAATCTAGCCCATGAGTTTTGCATTTTTATTTTACTCTACTAATTTATTTATTTATTTTATTATTTCTCATACTTAAAAAAATAAATTCTGAACCCTTAGTGGCTTAACATTGCCAAATTTATTTTTATGTCATTAAACTTCTTGATATGTATGAAATTAAGGCTTTGGCCTATTTTAATTGCTCTAAAGCCTCTAATAACTTTATTTAACCTTATATGAGGGAAAAATAATTTATTTTCTTATCATATTGCTACTTTTACATAATTATTATTTCGCCCTAATTTCCTTGCAAAGTCTATTTGAGCACCTTTTTTTGGGCCTTAAGTAGACCTTTAACTCTGTTTCTTTATTTTAATTAGGTTTCTACTCCTTTTTTTTCTTTTTTCTTATCTTCATCTTAGGGTTAGTCCATTATAAAAATTACTAGTTGTTACATGAAACATATGTACAACCTATTTTAAAAGAATATATACATAAGATCCATCAAAAGCTCAACTACATACAAATTGCTAGATAGGGAGGCTCAAGTTTCTGCCAGCATTTCTTTTCCTTTCAAAAAACTTTCGCTTGACTTAAATAGAATTCTAAGCTTTCGCATTAGTATTTTGATCTCTCAAGCAAATCAATAAGGCCAAAGTGACTTCTTCAATTTCTCAAAGCCTTTTCAAGCTTTAAAATCTTACTTTCACCTTCCTAAATTTAAGCTCTAAAACTCACAACATAAAATAAATCTTAAATTCCAACGCTTCACAAATTAAACTCAAAATTTCACAAATATATATTTTCTTCCTTTTTGCTTCTTTTTACTTAAACTTCCTTCTTCTCCAAAGCAATCTTCCCCAATCACTAAATTTTCTCCTTCTTAGCTAAAAAGCACTAAATCCCTTCCATTCTTGCTCCTCCATCTTTGACCATCCATGGTTTCTTCCTAGGTCTCATAAAGCTCTTTGTTTCTCTCTCCCTTTTTTGTTTGATGGTTAATGGGGAAGGAGATGTGAAATGTTTAATGGTTAATTGCATTAGATGTAAATGAAAGGACCCACTTTGACTCTTTGACCAAATAGTGTTAGTGGAAGTGTGTGGTGTCAAGAATTTGTCCCATTCTTAGCATATTTCCTCCATTAATTTAACAATTTCTAATTTATTAATATGTCAATGGCTAGTTGAATTACAAGATAGAAAATGAAGGTAAATAAAGCTAATGGGATGTTATATAATTAATAGGGTATTAGAGATTGACTTGTTGATGAAATTGGTAAGTAAAATTTGAGGTGTCAATATTTTTTCTCTTATCATATTACTTACTCCGTATATATTCAGTTTGGTCTCTACTTTTTCTATTTTACATATGAAATGGGACTCAAGGAATAAAGGAGGTGATATATTAGATAAATGCCTAAAGTCATATGATCAAATGGAGAAGATGGAAGCTAAGTGTTGGTTTTGCATCTCATGAAAAGGTTTAATGGCTTTCTAGTGTGTAATATGCCAAAGCTTGCCTTCATTTAGCCAAAATACATTATATAAACGGAATCCATGGGCCATGTTCTCAATTTATTTTTAATATAAACTAACATGTATTAAATTTGCATGATGATGCTTTGGTATGAAATGGAAATATTCTAAGTGTATTTATCTTAATTGCTTAAATCGAAATTTGACAATAATGAAGGTTACTAATTTGATTTATCAAATTCCAAGTTTACTTTATCTCTCATAATCTTAATGCTTGTTACTAATCCAACTAGGCAATTACTAAGGTGTTACAACACTTACATTGGAAAAGGAACTTTAAGGTTAAATAAGGATGTTATAAAGATAGCGAAAGCTTATGTGGTAAATAAATTTGTGCCTTATCATTTTTGTTATCCCTATTTATTTTGGTTACTAAAGAAAAAATCATCCTAAGAAGAGGCTATGTTTGGGAGAAAGTGAGTTGAAAAAGAAAAAGAAAGAAACCAATTCAATAGGAGACAAAATGGGAATAGCAATGAGAGAGTTTCAATTCATTGTATATTATGCCTAACATGTAAATTTTCTCAAAGATTATGCATTTTCCCATATCTATTTTTGTTAAGCAATACCTCTAGCCATATTGCAAACCTTGAAGTCCTCTTGATTTTAGGGTTGCGTGATGCCTAACTTAGTGGAAGGAGAGGAAAAAAGTAGGCATATGAAGTTTCTACATTTAAGGCTACATTATACATTTTAGAATGCACAAAGTTAATTGTAACACTTATATGAGAATGATTATTTGGCTAAACACACCCAGTTTAAAATTGTTGGAAAAACTAATATTACTTTTTGAACTTTGTTATGGGTATATATTGCTTGATGTTCTTATTGAAGATATTGTATGATGCAACACTTGAGGATTTTAGCAAGCATGAACTTTAAGTGGGCATGTAGGCATTCTAGTTTTTATTTCTGACTTGTTTTACTCAAGGACAAATAAAAATTCAAGTTTGGGGTTGTATTAACTCCTATTTATTTATGTTATTTTGCATATTTTTCTTAAATATTGGTGGTGGCTTAACAAATTTTAAAGTTAAAACAACTAATTTTAAGAAAAAATGTGCATAGCTTTTGTCCATGGATTCATACTTGAGTTTTGATACTATAAAAGACAAGTTTTAGCCTAATTTTGCTTTTAAAAAAGAGTAGATCATGCTTTCAACACTTTTTTAGGTTGAAAATACAAGGAATTTTAAGCCAAAATCATGTTGGAGCAAAATCTCAAAAGCTTAGAGTCAAAATGCAACTAAAATGCATCATTGAATCAAAATAAGGGTTCTGCAGTATGACTTCAAACTTTAGCATTGTGGCACCTAAAACCATTGTTGGATGAAATTCCAACACCACAATGCCCAAAAATAGAATTTTCCAAGAAAATGCATGACATCACAATGCCAAAAAACGATGTCATTGCATCGATTGTCGAAAATCAATACGACAACATTTTAACCTCATGATAGTTGTGCTGAGCTACTTCAAATAAACTAAGTTGAATAAAATTTGTAGTTAGTAATGTAATCTAAATCATTTCCTTTGAAGTTAAATTCTAATAGCTTGTAAAAGAGTTCTTAAAATGTGGAAGCCAAGTGAAACTACAAGAATCAAAAGTAATTGGAGGGGTTTAATTTCTAGAATTTAATTAAATTAAAGTAAATAACAAGAGTTGAAAACTATAACTAAAGTGATGAAATCAACTAACAATGTAAAGTAGCTAACTTTGAACTTACCTTCTTGACATAAGTTATCATTGCTCTAATTAGACAAACTTAAGACTTATAGTTAATCCCCTTGTTTAGTGCATTCATTAAAGAAATTCTCAATTAACTAATTGAAATACAAGTACTTAACTTTTTGGAAGCTCATAACCACAACACTATCAAGTGATTAGTACTTGCATATAAGAGTTAAAATACACCTAAATATGAGTTTGAATATTTCTTTAGGTTGTTGGACCTTCCACCTAAAAGTCTAAATCACCACCTAAACCCTTAAAAGTCTCAATTATACTAATAAAAAATAAACTTCAGCATCAATTACACAACATCCATTGCATAATTAAGCTAAAATTTGGAAGTAAAGTGGAAATGCATAACCATTCAAGAGCAATGCATCAAACACTAAAGGTGTAATAATACATCTCCAACTCTTAAACAAAATTCAAAGAATTAAACCAATCCAAAATAGCCACTACAATTAAGTTTCCATCAACTAAACCTAATAACAGAACATTAAATGAAGTAACATCAAAAATAGAAAAGGAGATGAGAGAATTAGCCTAATCTTGGTTAAAGTTAAGAGCTCAAATTTTCATCAAGAAGTTAGCATCCAAGATCAGCCATAAGATGAATCTATGTTTCCATGGATTGAAAATAATAAAGGAAATTGGAGGTGTGGAGCCATAGTCCTGGAGTTTCTAACATGAGAAAGGAATGTATGGAATGGAAGAATGATGTTCTGCTTCCCGAGATTCCTACTGGACGTGAATCATGTTTTGCCCCCTCCATCCATTTCCATGTCAAAACCCATGCCTCCCCATTCACTCATGAATCAATTAGTGGCCAGCTGTGCATGTGTCAACATGCTTTTTTTTTCTCCTCCATGAACATGTGAATGATGCCATGGATCTTCGTGTGAGTGTTAGTGTAGTGAATCAAAACCTTGTCCCTTCCTTCTTATATATCCGTGTGGTAATATATGTGTGCATCCTAGACCTCATGCTACCCCATCAATCTCGAGCCTCCTATCCCCTGAATCTCTTTTCTCCCTTTGTGAATATGGTTTTGTTGCATGAATAATCCCCTCTTATTGGCCTGGACATGTGATTGAATGAGAGAGTCTTTGTGAATCTACCCGTGGACCTTCAGAATTAGTTGGCCTATCCTTTCTCTCATATGTGTATTTGTGTGAGCCTCCCATGCATGTATATATGACTTGGAGAGAACTATGTATCTATGTGTATTTTTCTTTATGAGTCAGCATGAGAATTTGGGAGCCTCCAAGTCATATGTGTATGCATGTGAAAGTTTGGTGCATTATTGTGTGAATGTGTGTGATTTCATAAGAATATGTGGGAGTACCATGTAGCTATGTGAGTGAATGGAGTGCCTCACATGAAATAGCCATGCCTACGTGTCCATGTGAATGACTAACATGAAGGAGCTTGTGACTTGGATGTGTGAAACCTAAAATTACAATAAGGGAAATAAGGTAAAATGCAACTAGGAAAAAAATATAATATGGAAATTTTCTCTCCCTCTAAGCACTTATCACCAAGTGGATGGACAATTAAGATCTAAGCTTTAAAACTCCATCCAATGGCCAAGAAAAAAAATCCTCCAATGCTTTGCCCACATTAAAAATATTAATTCCCTCCTGAAAACCTATACAAAATAAAAAAAAAACCAAGTGAGAAAATTTTCACAATAAAATATTACAAATTTAAGAAATTAAAACCCAAGTTTTGTGCAAGAATTTTCACTAGAGTGTAAAATTATCTTATAATCTAAATATAATCTAATAAGGCCCATTTAATAATGATTTGACACTTAAAAATTCAATTTAAAAGGAATAAAGGTAGGTAAAATCACCAATTATCAATTCCCAACACCTAATATTTTGCACTCCGGAAAAAATAAAGGCCAAAGAATAAAAGAGAAGGTAAAAATTCCAAGACAACAAGATACAAGGTACAAGCTACAAGCATGTGGGATCACCAATCACATCAACACATAGGCTATCCAATTCATATCATCCATTTTGATTCAACTAGCACCATGGTAAAGAGATTGGCAAGTGTGTAATGCAACAATGAATTCCCTCACAAGTTATAGTGTTTACTCATTACTCTCCATTTTTGAAGGTTAAGTGTCTACACTCATCATCCAACTTACCAAACTCCTGTTCCATAAGATTGACAATGATCTAGGCTTTCCACCACTTAAAAAGTCAAGTGCAAACATAGATCACAAGGGCTTTTATTGGGTTGTAGTTTGAGTCTAAGGTATAAACAAGGATTAATAAAAAGGAATGGAAATCAAAAATCAAAATGAACATCCTGAGAAACCAAAAGCCATAAATATAAAAGATAGGATAGAAACCCATGCATAATTCACTCAAAAAGATCTTATTACCACAATGTAAAGAACAAATGGAAGTGATTATAAAAAAAAAAAGATAACTCTCTCTATCTTTGTATATTTCTCTTTCTTTATGTGTGTGTGTGTGTGTGTGTGTGTGTGTGTGTATTTCCCTTTGTTTTCTCTTTTTTTTTCAACTTTTTTCTTCTTTATTTTTTTTACTTTTACTTTTAATTTTTTTTCACTCTTTCCTTTTTTTTCAATCACATCATTTTTTCTTTATACAACAAAACAAGACAAGATTGAAATTAATGGCCAAAAGAGTAAGAGTATGCATGATCAATCCAAGAAATAAAATGTCAAGCTCCCAATCCCTTAGAGCATCCTAAAACAAGATGGATATTTATTTACATTTTGTTGTGGGTTATGTGTCATACCATATTTAGATGCTACTTAAAATTCATGTCAAAGGGCTTAAAGTAGTCAATTTCATTAAATTAACACTTTAGGCAACAAAAATAACTGACATTATAAGCTAAAATAATGTTCTCTTGGCTTTATGGACCATATGAGCTTACCATATTTATTTTCCACCCTAAGACATTTGTTTAACAAGAATTATCATAATTTGAAGCATCAAATTCGGGTCCAAGCCATAGAATACAAAATAGCATCACACTTAGCTTTTTTCCAAGAATTCCATAATCTGATATGAAATTTGGAAAATTATAACTAATTCTAGAAAAATTGATATCATGCATACTATAGCTTTCTGGAAAGTTTAGGATGTTCTCTAACTACCATAAAAATTTCAAATCAATCCAACAACAATTGGCTTACAAAAATTGATGGAACAGTAACACTAGTCACTGATGCATCTTGTAGCAGAACCTAAACTTTAAAAATTTATTTCTCCCTCTATAGAGCTCCAAATAGGGTGCTCTTAATGGCTATAGAAATCTTATGATATCTAGTTTGTTCTTGTAGCATGAGCATTGGACTTCATTTGGCCCATGAATGACATAGAAATATAAACTGACCATATGAATAGTGACTGGGACAATTCTACATAATTTGGCCAACTTTAAAAATTCATAATAAATTCTCTAGAGCTCCAAATTCAGTAATTTTTAGCTCTATAAAAAGATCTAGATGAGACTTATAATTATGCCAAATTTTATGCCCAAAATCATCCACTTGGCCAGTTTGTGATTCAAGTCATGAATATGGTCATTTTTGCAACCACAATGGGGTTAAATGGTGTCAAATGGTCTTCTAACCAAAGCATGACCATTTGAGCACGTCCCATAGCATAAAAGTAGCCTATATAAGCTTCCCAAATGGTCCAAATCATCATACATCTCAAAACCACTTTCCTATATGACTTTATACATACATGCATCAAGGCTTCATGATGTCAAATTCCCATATACTCATTCATATGACGTCAAAATTGATATATACATCATAGTTACATACATTTAAACATGATCAAGGGTTTACATCACATATACATCATATGATTATAAAATTTGACATCAAAATGCCTAATTTTCTATTTTATTATCAAAGTCTTTTTTTTCGAGATATTTGGCCTCCATTTCTTGCTCTACTTGACTTACCTAGACATGATTAGACATAATATGGGGAAGATTGAGATTCAAACAATTCCAATAGCTCTTTACCCTTTCAAGCATACATATATGATGCATTTACATGTCAAAGAATGGACACATACCATAAAAGCTTCCAATAGCCATACATAAACATATTTCCATGTCACATAAACCCATACATGTCAAACATAGTCTCTAAAGGATATTGGTCTAGTCTTACCCAATTTTCTTGGGACTTTTGGATTTGCTTCACCCACTTTTAAGGACTTTTGACTTAGCCTCACTCTTTCTTAAGACTTTTGGCTTTGTCTCACCCATTCTTAGGGACTTTGGCTCTTCCTCACCCATTCCAAGAGACTTTTGGCATCACCATATTCATTTGAGCCATTTTGCATTCAAAATCCATTTAAGAAGCATAATGGTACCATAACATATAATCAATAGCTATAAACATATCTTATGGTTCAAACATATACACAAGCATCCAATGACAAGAAAATATCTAATAAATACATGCAAGAAAAATTAAAGAGCTACCTCAAGTTAAGAAATACACTTTTCCCTTTGGATTTCTCTTTCTTTTTCTCGGCCACACACACACAACTAGGGGAAGCTTGATTCACTTAGCCTAGACACATCAAATGAGACACAATTCAATTATTGGAACCAATTCTAGCTTCACATAAACTATATACAAGCTTACTTTATTTTTTGACATCAATATGGTTCCATAAAAGAGTATAATGAAGCAACCTCTAGAATTTATGATCTTGGCTCCAATTCCTCATTGTCATATGACTCCAATTAAACTCATTAAAATCATATCCAAACCAATTTAAGGAGTTTAAACTCAAGTTTCTTCTTTATGCCTTAAAATGGAGCCTAAACTTTAATCTCATAAACCATGGCTTTTAAATTCTAACCAATAGTTTCCTTGGTATTTACTAATGATATCTAGGCCATTCCCATCCTTAGAATTAATTAAAACTCCCTTTAAGTGCTTGAAGCATGCCTTGGTCGAGACATATATAAGCTAATGGACCTATGGAGTTTTGTTAATTTTTCTTAGGGGATTAGCACTTGTGAAGCTTCCTAAATGTCTTATGGACTCGCACATACTCTTGCATAAATTAAATTATCCTTAGAAAGCTTCAAGGATGGCTAGGTGCAACAAAATCCCTAAGTCACACTACTTGAATTCTAATGCTTCTCTTTTAATTCTAATTGCATATTCTTAATTCTCACACCTTAAAACCCTTGTCTCTACCTTAGTTTTAGTCAGAAATTATCTCCTCCTAGATTGTAATACCCAGTTAGTCAAAAAAACGTCTAAAACTAAAGGAATTTCTAAAAGAGGTCCTAAAAATATAAAGAATTAAGGCCAAATGAAATTTGACTAATGATCTAGACGCTTCAAAATGAGGATTTGAGGGTTAAGTTACCCGAAAAATTGAGCCAGGAGAGCTAGGAAAACTTTACGAAAGAATGTGGGGTAATTTCGTAATTTCTAGACAATTTGGAAAAACTCACAGAAAGGCTTTTTAAATAGAAAATTTGAACTTTTTGGGGCTCTTAGAGGCCCAAAAAATCATGGAAATCCCAGAAAATAGTTAAAACTCCTCTGATGAGCGATTTTGGCTATCAATTAACTGAAACTTTAAACAAATAGTTTGGAATAGTTTTAAATTTAATTTGGGTGAAACCAAAGCTATTTTATAAGTTAGAGGACCTAAATTTTATGATGGAAAAAACAGTTCTAAAAAAAAATTTGAAATGGGCCCAAATGGACAAAACTAAGAAGAGGGACTAAATTGAAAATTTTAAAAGTATTTTAAATGGACCCCTAGGCTTATAAAAACATCCCATCTTTGGTATCCACACATTAAAATAGAATTAAAGAGGGATAAGAGTGGTGTACAAGAGGGAGAGCTAAGAGAGGAAGAGAAAGCTTGTAAAAGTGTAAGAAATTCTTATATTTTCATGTCTCTTCCTTCCTTAAACTTCGTCTTCTCCTTCTCCTATCTTTTTCTATGATTTTAACACTTTTATTGGTCATGTGTGGCGACTGCTCCAGTGGAGAGAAGGGAGAAATTGAAAGGGGCCTTTGAAGTATAAGAAAAAGCCTTTGGAAAAGCTTGTAACAAGGTGAGAGTTCTTGGTTTTCATGCTTCTTCTGGGCTTCTTCCCTCTTCTACTATTTTGGCCAGATTTAAAGACATGTGTTAGAGGTCTTATTTTGATTGATACTTGGTAGGAAGTGAGGCTTTGAGGTATGGGAAACCAAGTGGAACAAATAGGAATCAATAAAAAATAATTTATGGCTCTTAGGGTTTTGGTTGCTCCTTGGCAAGTAGGAAGCCTTCTAATGGTAATTTAGGATGTCAAAGAGTATGAATAAGTTCTCAAGACATCTAGGAAGCTCCATGAATGGCTATTTCCCTAGGAAAATGAAGGAAGCTTCGTGGGTGCAAGTGTGTGTGTGTGTGTTTCAGCCATGAAGGAAAGAGCACACCTAAGGAGAGTTTTTCTTGCTTCAAAGGTTAAGAATGGTCTTGATATGAATTATAGACACTAAAAGAACCATTAGTTTGAATTTAAAAATCATATTTTGAAAGTTGGAAATTTTAGGTTCCATTATGCATAAAGAAGCAACTTAGTGTTAGGCTCCTTGAATTGAGTTAGAAATGACTCCAATGAGTTTGAATGAGGTCATATGACTTAGATTGAGCGAGAATTTGGAGCCAAGATCTTGAATTATATGAGTTACTTCATTATGCCTTGTATGGAACCATATTAGTGTCATATGAGAAAGTGAGTTTGTGTAATGGTTATGTGAGGTTAGAGATGATTCCAATGATTGAATTGTGTCTTGTTTGATGTGCCTAGGCCAAGGGAATCAAGTCCCTCCTAAGTGTGGGTGTGAGGCCAAGGCAAGAAAGTAAAGAAAAAAATTGTTTTCTTGTACCAAGGTAGCTCTCCATCCTTTCTTGTGTGCATTTCTTGGTTGTATAATTGTCATTGAATGCTTGTATATGTGTTTTAATAATGAGACATGACATTTGATATTGGTTTGTTGCATTGGTACCAATATACTTCTTGAATTATGTTTTGATTGTGAAATTTGCTCTTATGGGTGAGGTGGTGCTAAAAGTCTCTTAGATTGGGTAAGGTGAAGCCAAAAGTCCTTAAACATGAGTGAGACAAGGCCACAAGTCTCAAAAATGAGTAAGGCTAAGTCAAAAGTCCTTAGAAAGTGGGTGAGGCTAATCCAAAAGTTCCAAATCATAGGGTGAGGCTAGACTAAAAGTCTCTAGAGCTTGTTTCTTGGCTTGGACATGTTTTTGTGATTTGTAAATTATGATTTAAATAATTCTTGGAAGTGTTTAGTGTATACTTATATTCTTTGACATGATTATATGCCTTATTTGATTACTTGAAAGGGTGATTGAGCTATTGGGATTTTTTTAAATCTCACTCTCTCCTATTTTCCATCTAATCATGTCTAGGTTGAGCTCAAGGAGACAAAAACGGGAGCCAAGGAGCATGATTGGCTATACTTTGATAATAATTTAGCTTTTGATGTAATGTAATGTCAAAGTTTGTATGTATGAGTTATTTTTTAGATGTAAATCCTTGAGCAAATATAAAAGTATATAAATATAGTGTATAAACCAAAGTTGAAGCCAAATGAATGAGAAAATAAGACTTTGGCATTTAGGAGCCCTTTCTTAAATGTGTATGTATGCATGTGGAAGGGTGAGTTTGAGATGGATGATGTTTTGGACCACTTGGGAAGCTTATACATGATGTGCCTATGCTTATAAACGTGCTTAATTAGTGGTGGAATGGTAACGTAATTTTCGTAAAACAAAATGAGCTGTATAAAAGAAAATCCTCTAAAATAAGCTAGATAATTTCTAGACAGGGTCCTAGACTCCTAAAAATGATAATTCCAGTTTCAAACAAAAAGAAAAACGAAGTTAGGATGGTGAAACAATCTGTGACGAAAACTGATGAAATGTAATGACATTTTTGTAAATAAGTTCAACTTTTGGAAAAACACATGGGAGATATTTTTAAATGGAAAATTTGAGTTGCTCAAGGTTCTCAAAGGCCCCAAAAACTAGGGGAAGCCCCGGGATTAGTAAAGCCCCTCCGGTGTATGTTTTCTAACAGCAGTGAGCTCGAACTTTGATAGATTCATTCGATAAAGTTTTTAGCTCCAAATTGAGTGATTTTAAAAGTATTTTATTAAATTAAGAACCTAAATTTTATAATGGAAAAGACGGATCTCAAAAAGGAGCTAAAACGAAGCCAAAACAAAATTGCCATTACAGAAGGACTAAATTGGAATTTTAGAAAAAGTAAGTTTCTTGAATGTTCTATAAGCTTCTTGTCTCTTCTCCCCTTAAGTTTCTTGAATGTTCTATAAGCTTCTTGTCTCTTCTCCCCCTTATATAGCATGACCCTCTCTGTACAAAACACAAAAAAAAAGAAGAAGCTCTCTCTTAGGCACACAAGAGAAGGAGAGAAAGGAGGAAGAAAGCCAAGGAAATGTAGCCAATTTCAAGGAATTTCATGCTTCTTCTTCTTCCAATTTTGTTTTCCTTCTTTCAAGCTTTCTTTCCATGGTTTTATTAAATGGTTTTAGTTCTATTTTGAGTCCAGAATAAGGGGGGATAATTTGAAAATTTTGAGGAACAGTAATAAAAAGAAAAAGCCTTGAAAGCACACTTGAAACCAAGGTAATTATTTGTTGTTGTTGCTTCTTCTCCTTGCTCTATAGATGATGCTTGTTCGGCCTAAAACAGAACCATATGAGGGGTAGGTTTTTTGTTCCAAAACAAAAGAGAGGAATTAGGGTTTTAGACCATAAGGAAGAGAAATATGGCAAGAAATTCCAAGAAAAACCAATAGAAATCAAGTTAGGAAAGTGTGGTGTTTTCTAGGGTTTTGGAAAATCTGATTTTATGTAAGTAATTCCTTGGCTATTTAAATATCTCCTTGAACTCCTAAGACCTCTAGAAACCCTTCCAAGTGGCGCTCCCATCAAGGAAAAATCAAGAACTCCATGAACCTTCCTTGGTGTGCATATTTCGGCCAAGCTAGGATATTTAAGCTAGAGAGTGTTTTAATTTCTTTTAGCATTGGTTTGGGACTTTATATGATGTTAGAAAATGGGAGAAACCATTAAGAAAAATTTAAGAGCCATGAATTAGGAGATGGGACAATGGTATCCATAATGGTGCCTTATGAAGCAACTTGGTATTCCCATTATGCAAATGAATGTGTGAGGGCTCAAGGACTTTGAATGAGGCCAAGAGGCCAAGATGGAAAGAGATGGGAACCTAGAACTTGAATTATGGAGGTTGCTTCAATAGGCCATTTATAGAACCATTATGCCACTTATGGAATCAAGTGTGTGTTTAAGAGTGAGTTTAGTGTCTTGGCTTACTTCAAGTGTGTAATTGTGTGTTGTTCATGGTGTTTAGGCCAAGAGAACACCAACCCACCTAGGTGTGCTTGTGGGACCAAGAAAGGGAGGGAGTAAAGCAAAGAAAGCTTGCATCCATTGAAAAGTAGATCTTCACCTCATTTTCCTTGCATTCTTATGTGCATATGTATGTCATTTTATGCTTGTGTGTGTTCTTGTAACTTGATGATATGCCACTTGAGGCCTTGAGATTGCATTGATACCAATGTGTCTTCTTGAATGACTATGGTTGTGGAAATAGCTCATAAGGGTGAGGTGACACCAAAAGTCCCTTAATGAAGGTAAGGAGATGCCAAAAGTCTCATGACATGGGTGAGCAAGGCCAAAAGTCTATTAGAAGGGTGAGGCCAAGTCAAAAGTCCTTAAACCAAAAGTGAGGTAGATCCAAAGTTCCTAGAAATAGGGTGAGGCAAAATCAAAAGTCCCTAGAGCATAGTCTTGGCTTGAATGTGAATAAGTGACATAGAAATTGTGACTTTGCATACTTTATGGTTGCCAAACCTTCCATACATATGCTTTGATGTGTATATGCCTTGTGTGTATGAATCGGTGTGTGAGCTATTGAGATTCAAGAAATCTCACTCCCCTTTCCCTTTCCATTTTGAAATACCTAGATGATGTGTAAAAAGCACGGAGTGCAAGCCAAAGACTTTAAAAGATTGCTTTATGTCTATTATGTAACCTTTTTTTGTAGTTAGATGTCAAAGTGAGCTTGTACATATTATTTTTATGGTGTAAGACCATGAGTAAATGTAATATGATGTAAGAATGTTGTATAGCTCTTATGTGGCATTAGATCCATGAGAATGTGAAATTTAACATCTTGATGGCTTGTGACAATTGTGTATTCTTAGGTATGGAATGGTCAAATTGAGATGCGTGACGTTTAAGACCACTTGGGCAGCTCTTACAAGTCATATTCATGCATTTAAACTTGCCCAAGAGGTGCCAAACTCAAAGGAAGGCCATTTGGACCAAAGTGATACCTTATGAGAGGCAAAATTGGCCACTTTGGTAAGTTATGTCACTTTTTGTCCAAATGAACTATTCTTAGTCTAAAATTTGGCATGCATCTAGATCTTGTTGAGAGCTTTTTGGAAAGCTAAAGTAGGTATTATTTGGAGATCTTTAGAATATTTGGTGAATTTTTGGCAAAAATTTTGATTTTGGCCACTAGTACTGTTCATATGGTCCGAAAATTGTTCTCTGTCATTTAGGGGGCTAATAATGTCTAATTGCCATGAAATTTTATAGGAATAGACCATCCCAGTGACTTATGATAATTAAAAGCACCTCATTTGGATGTCTAGAGAGGGAGATATTAATTTTTGAAGTTGTTGTCCAGTACCAAGTGGCTAGTCAAATCCTTGTTACTATTTGATTGATTTTTAGGGTCTGAACGTTCTTGGATTGGCCTAGAGTTATTTTTTTCCTCTAGCTAACATCTGTATCTTTCCAGATTGGTATCATTTTCATGGACTGGATTTTTGTGGAATTAATTGGACATTTTTTAATTTTATGATAGTAAACTATATTAATATCAGAGGGTAGTCGGACCTCTGTAGATAATTCATTGTTAAATATGGTCTAGATGGGATTTTCATGGCTGATACATATTTTTAGTGTAAATTTGACATCTAGAGCTTTCCATAATGCTATGGTTTATGTGATGTCAATTTTTTCATATTTAGTTATGATTTTTCAAAGTTGCCCCTGAAATTTATCCTCTACAGCCACGATGAATGAAGGAAATTTTAGGTTTTGACCCTTGAGCCATGGTTTATATAGAATTTTGAGAATTTTATGACTCATATAGATGGAAGATAATTATAAAATATTGTTGATGAGTTCATGGGGTCCCAGAGAAGAGAAATGAAAAATTTATCTGCTACGCAACGTAATTTAATTCATTATTTAAATGTATTTTCTTGAGATTTCTTTGATGAATTGTATAACCTCACTTGCAAGAAAGGGTTCAATGTTAGAAATAATACAGTATTACATTCATTGGTATCAGAGCAAAGGTTCAAGTACTTTTGCTCAGTATTTAGCTCTTGAGTGATGTATTTAGTGTGTTTTGGGCGGAATATCTGTACATATGTGCTTGGATTGTATTTGTGGGCTAAGGTTGCGACTCTTTTTTAGTGAAAAAGGCTTAAACGATAAGAGGCAGAGGCAGGGGCAGATCAGTTATGAGCTCATAAGTTGAATCTGAGGACCCTTTGCTGGCTGTTATGGAACAAATGGACCGGTTTGAGAATGTAATGGCCCAGCAACAGTACATAATCTAGTAACAGTATGAGATGATTATGCGGCTATAGAAATCCCTTGCTAGATAAGGGGAAGCCAGGAGAGAGGTCCCTCCACCTCAGTCTCAACCTTCTACTTTGGGTACTCCATAGTCTTCCACCTCAAGTGTTCCACCCCTACCTCCCTAAGAGCTAGTCTAGACTCCGCCATCCATTCATAAACAATTAAATCAATTTAGGAAGAATAACCTGCCACAGGGAATTGGATACAGACAAAGCAGAGGCTTGGGTGATGGAGATTGAGAAGATTTTTACTGTAATGGATTGCACCTTGGAGTAGAAAAGCTTAGTTAGCCACTTTTATGCTACAAAAAAGCTGACAAGTGGTGGCACAATACAAAGCCTCTAATAAAGGCTAGAAATTTGCAGATTACCTAGGAGAACTTCTTGGTACAATTTTATAAGAAGTATTTCCCTAGTTCTATAAGAAAATAGAAGGAGGTGTAATTTATAGGGCTGAAAAAGACCGATGACATGATAATAGACTAGTACGTGGCCAGATTCATTGAGATGTCTTGATATTCTTCCTACCTCCAGAGATATGATGATGAGCCTTGGAGGTGTGAGCAATTTGAGATTGAGCTAAAGTCCCTGATGAGAGACCAAGTGACTCCATATAGGGTCTAAAACTTTAATGCCCTTGTAGAGATTAGTAAAGTAATTGAGAATAATTTGTGAGAGATTATACCTGCTACCATAGTATCTGGTCAGAGGGGAGCTCGGGAATCGAAGAGACCAAGAAAAGAGGAGAGTGTCAGCTTCACACCTACTAGTAAAAAGAAGAGCAAGGTGCAATGGAGTAGGAGGCCACCGAAAGGAAAGAAAGTACAGCCTTTGGGAACTCAGTCATCCACATAGCAGTCTACGATGACCTGTTTCAAGTGGAGGAAGCTGGGGCATATTGCTAGGAACTACCTCTAAACTGATGTAGTACCTCCTAGGCCACAGACCCAAGGCAGGGTGTTTGCCCTTTCTCAGCAGGAGGCTAGTACGTCTCCTAGTCTAATTCAAAGTATGCTTATGGTGAACGATTTTCTTATGATTGCTATGTTTGATTCGAGTGCCAGTCACCTATTTATATCTTATGACTATGTGAGACGTTTGGGTCTAGCCATTAGTACTTTGCCATTTGATTTATCTATCACAACACCTACTGGAGGCCATGTTGTTACTTCTTATACTTGCTTGAATGTCACTGTATAGTTTAACTACTATTACACTACCATTGATTTGATATGTATGCCATTTTATGACATTGATTTGATTGTTGGCATGAATTAGATGACTGCTAATAACGCCATTCTTAATTGTGAGCATCACACTATATCTGGACCTTCTTGTGGGACCATACCTAAGATAAGGGCCAAGTTATCCTTTATGACTATTGCCCAGGCTAAGAGATACTTATAACATAGATGGCAAGGGTTTCTAGTCTTTTTCTCTATTCAAGCTAAGATTGAAGAAGGGATAGAGGAGATCCTAATAGTCAGGGAATTCTCGGAGGTTTTCTCTAAAGATTTTGATTTTAGCGACCTACCCCCTGAGAGAGAGATAGAATTCCCTATAGATATAGTGCTTGGGGCTGAACCAATGTCCAAGGCTACCTATAGGATAGCTCCCATCGAGCTTGCTGAGTTAAAGAAGCAAATAGGAAAGCTATTAGAGAAAGGGTTTATCCGCCCTAGTGTATCACCTAGGGAGCTTCAATATTATTTGTGAAAAAGAAATATGGTAGCATAAGACTATATATCGATTACAGAGAATTGAATAAAGTTACCATTAATAATAAATATCCTCTTCTTAGAATAGATTATTTGTTAGATCAGTTAGCTAGAGCATCTGTATTCTCTAAGATAGATCTTAGATCTGGGTATCACCAGCTGAGAGTGAGAGCTAAAGACATTGTAAAGACAGCCTTCGAGACTAGATATGGCTATTATGAGTTCCTTATGATGCCATTCGGGTTAACGAATGCACCTGCAATGTTTATGGATTATATGAACAGGGTATTCAGATTATATCTGGATAAATTTTTTATGGTCTTTATTGATGACATTTTAGTGCACTCTATATCTTTTGAAGAGCATAAGAGGCATTTGAGATTAGTCCTAAAAACTCTGAAAAGTAAGAGATTGTATGCCAAACTAAGTAAATATGAGTTTTGGCTAATTGAGGTGAAATTCTTAGGTCATGTGATCTCACAAGATGGGTCACGGTAGATCCCCATAAAGTTAAGGCTGTGTTATAGTGGGATAGGCCTAGGACGATCACCGAGGTTAAGAGTTTTCTTGGTTTAGCAGGATATTACAGATGATTTATTCAGGGCTTTTCTCAGATGGCCTTACCACTTACAAGGCTGACTTAAAAGGATACACCTTTCATATGGGATGATAGATGTGAAAAGAGTTTCTAAGAGTTGAAACTCTAATTGACCACTGCTCCTATGCTAGTTATTCTTGACCTTAGTTTACTATTTGTGGTATATAGTGATGCCTCAAGGAAAGGGCTAGGATGTGTACTGATGTAGTAGGGTAGGCTAGTGGCATATGCCTTTAGACAGTTGAGGCCTCATAAGGAGAGTTATCCCATACATAACCTAGAGTTAGCCATAGTAGTTTTTGCTCTTAAGATTTAGAGGCACTATCTGTATAGTGCGAGTATAGAGATTTACAGTGACTACAAGAGTCTAAAATACCTGTACGATCAGAAGGAACTCAATATGAGACAGAGGAGATAGATAGAGTTTCTAAAAGATTGTGATTATATGTTGAAATATCATCTGGGTAAGGTCAATGTGGTAGTCAATACCTTGAGTAGGAAATCCATCCACGCTGCCCATATGATGATCAGGGAGCAGGAGCTCTTAAAGAAATTTAGAGATCTAAATCTCTCTTACCAGCTGGTATCAGGTAGATTATATCTAAGTGAAACCCAAATTAAGAATGAGTTGAGAACCCAAATCTTAGATGCCCAGAGAGAGGATGAATTTTTGAGATAGATTAGGAGCAAAATTTCCCAGGGTAGGACCTCAAATTTCAAGGTTTCTGTAGATGGTGTGATAGTATACCAAAATAGAATCTGTATGCTTAGTAATAATGATTTAAAAGAGAGAATTTTAGAGGAGGTACATAAGAGTGAATATAGTATCAACCTAGGTGCCACCAAGATATATCAAGATCTGAAAAGAATTTTCTGGTAGCCAAGAATGAAGAATGACACACTGAGTATGTGGCAAGATGTTTAGTATGCCAGAGGGTTAAGATAGAGCACCAGCGACCAGTTGGGTTGTTGCAACCCCTAAATATCCCTGAGTGGAAATGGGATAATATAGTTATAGATTTCATGATGGGGTTACCTAGGATATCCTCTAGACACGATGCTATCTGGGTAGTTGTAGATAGATTAACGAAGTCTACACACTTTTTAGTGATCAAGGTTACTTATTTGTTAGATAGATTAGCCCAATTGTATATACGTGAGATAGTGCGATTTCACATAGTACCCAATAGCATAGTATCTGATAGAGACCTTAGGTTCATATCGAACATCTGGAGGTTGTTACAGCATGCCTTAGGGACCAAGTTGCAGTTTAGTATTGCTTATCGCCTCCAGAAAAATGATCAAACTGAGAGGACCATCTAGACCCTAGAGGACATGTTGAGGGCATGTGTGTTAAAGATGAAGGATAACTAGGATGTGTATTTGCCGCTAGCAGAGTTTGTGTACACTAACAGTTACTATTCCAGTATTCAAATAGCCCCTTATAAAGCTTTATATGAGAGAAAGTGTAGTTTCCATTGTGTTGAGTTAAGCTAGGTGAGACAAGCTTACGAGGACCTAAGTTGGTGGATCAAACTACCTAGCAGATATAATTGATTAGAAAGAAACTCCTTACGGCCCAAAGTAATCAGAAAAGTTATGCTGATAAGAGAAAAAAGACGTTAGTGTTTGAGATTAGAGACCATGTATCTATCCGAGTGTCTCCAATGACTGGAGTAGGTCGGTCTATGAGGTTAAGGAAGTTTAGTCCTAGGTATATTGGTCCATTTGAAATCCTTGAGAAAATTAGACTCGTGGCCTATTGGATAGCCCTACCTCCTAACTTAGCCCAAATCTATAATGTTTTTCATGTCTCCCAATTGAAAAAGTACTTACCAAATCCTTCACATATCATAGAATATGAGCATATTCAATTATAGGAAAATCTTTCCGATATAGTGAAACCAGAGAGGATTGTAGACGCTAAGCAGAAACAACTGAGAAACAAGAAGATCCCTCTAGTGAAAGTGGTCTGAAAGGGTCTGACATCTAAGGAGGCAATCTAGGAGCTAGAGGATGTAATGAGACAGAAATTTTTAAAGCTATTTCCCTAAGGTACGTATTTAAATTTCGAGGACAAAATTTATTTTAAGGGGGTAGAAAATATGACGAATGTAATTTTCATAAAACGATGAAATAAGGTATATAAAAGTAAGTCTTCTAAAATGAGCTAGATAATATCCCAAAAAATTTTGGATAGGGTCCTAAACTCCTAAAAATGATAATTCCAGGCTCAAACAAAAAGAAAAACGGAGTGAGTTAGGATGGTGAAATAATTTGTGACAAAAACTAATAAAACGTAATGACATTTTCATAAATAAGTACAACTTTTGGAAAAACATATAGGAGAGCTTTTTAAATAGAAAATTTGAGTTGCCCAAGGTTCTTAGAGGCCCTAAAAATTATGGGAAGCCTTAGGATTGGTAAAGCCCCTCCGGTGTACGTTTTCTAACAAGAGTGAGCCCAAACTTTGATGGATTTGTTCAATAAGGTTTTAGCTCCGAATTGAGTGATTCCAAAGGCATTTTATTAAACTGGAAACCTAAATTTTATAATGAAAAAGGCAATTATAAAAAAAGAGCTAAAATAAGGCTAAAACAAAATTGCCATTGTGGAAGGATGAAATTGAAATTTTGGAAAAAGTAAGTTTCTTGAATGTTCCATAAGCTTCTTGTCTCTTCTCCCCCTCATATAGCACGACCCTCTCTGCACAAAATACAAGAAAAGGAAGCTCTCTCTTAGGCACACAAGAAAAGGAGAGAAAGGAGGAAGAAAGCCAAGGAAAAGTAGCCAATTTTAAGAAATTTTATACTTTTTCTTCTTCTTCCAATTTTGTTCTCCTCCCTTCAAGCTTTCTTTCCATGGCTTTATTAAATGGTTTTGGTTATGTTTTGAGTCCAGAACAAGGGGGTTAATTTGAAAATTTTGAGAGGTTAACTAAGAAGAAGAAGCCTTGAAAGCACACTTGAAACTAAGGTAATTGTTTGTTGTTGTTGTTGCTTTTTCTCCTTACTCCATAGATGATGCTTGTTCGGCCTAAAATAGAACCATATGAGGGGGAGGTTTTTTGTTCAAAACCAAGAGAGGAACTAGGGTTTTAGACCATGAGGAAGAGAAATATGGCAAGAAATTCAAAGAAAAACTAATAGAAAAAAGTTAGGAAAGTGTGGTGTTTTCTAAGATTTTGGAAAATCTCATTTTGTGTGGGTAATTCCTTGACTATTTGAATATTTCTTTGAAGTCCTAAGACCTCTAGAAACCCTCATAAGTGGCTCTCCCATCAAGGAAACATCAAGAACTCTATAAACCTTTCTTAATGTGCATATTTCAGCCAAGCTAGGATAATTAAGCTAGAGGGTGTTTTAATTTGTTCTAGCCTTAGTTTGGGACTTTATATGATGTTACAAAATAGGAGAAACCATTGGGAAAAGTTTAGGAGCCATGGATTGGGAGATGAGATAATGGTGTCTATAATGGTGCCTTATGGAGCAACTTGGTTTTCCAATTGTGCAAATGAATGTGTGAGAGCTCCAAGGACTTTGAATGAGTCCAAGAGGCCTAGAAATGGAAAGAGATGGGAGCTTAGAATTGGAATTGTAGAGGTTGCTTCAATAGGCCATTTATGGAATCATTATGCCACTTACGGAACCAAGTGTGTGTTTAAGAGTGAGTTTAGTGTATTAGCTAGCTTCAAGTATGTAATTGTGTGTTGTTTACGATGTTTAGGCCAAGAGAACACCAACCCACCTAGGTGTGCTTGTGGGACCAAGAAAGGGAGGGAGTAAAGCAAAAGAAGCTTGCATACATTGAAAGGTAGCTATCCACTTCATTCTTTTTGCATTCTTATGTGTATATATATGTCATTGTATGCTTGTGTGTATTCTTATGACTTGATGACATGCCACTTGATGCCTTGACATTGCATTGGTATCAATATGTTTTCTTGAATGACTATGGTTGTGGAAATGGCTCATAAGGGTGAGCTAATGCTAAAAGTCCTTTAATGAAGGTGAGGAAATGCCAAAAGTCTTATGGCATGGATGAGAAAAGGCTAAAAGTCTCTTGGAAGGGTAAGGCCAAGTCAAAAATCCTTAGACCAAGAGTAAGGCAGATCCAAAAGTCCTAGAAATAGGGTGAAGCAAAACTAAAAGTCCTTAGAGCATGGTCTTGGCTTGAATGTGAGTAAGTGGCATGGAAATTGTGATTTTGTATGCTTTATGGTTGCCAAACCTTCCATACATATGCTTTGATGTGTATGCCTTGAACGTGTGTGTGAATTGGTGTATGAGCTATTGAGATTCAAGGAATCTCATTCCCCTTTCCCCTTCCATTTTGAAATACCTAGGTGATGTTCAAGAAGCAATGAGTGCAAGCCAAAGACTTTGAGAGATTGCTTTATGTCTATTATGTAATCTTTTTTTGTAGTTGGATGATGAAGTGATCTTGTGCATATTATTTTTGTGATGTAAGACCATGAGCAAATGTAATATGATGTAATAATGGTGTATAGCTCTTATGTGGCATCAGATCCATGAGAATGTGAAATTTGACATCTTGATGGCTTGTGACAATTGTGTATTCTTGGGTATGGAATGGTCAAATTGAGATGCATGGCATTTGGGACCACTTGGGTAGTTCCTACAAGTCATATTCATGTATTTAAACTTGCCCAAGAGGTGCCACACTCAAAAGAAGGCCATTTGGACCAAAGCGATACCTTATGAGAGGCAAAATTAGCCACTTGGTGAGCTATGTTACTTTTTGTCCAAATAAACTATTCTTAGTCTAAAATTTGGCATGCATCGAGAGCTTGTTGATAGATTTTTGAGAAGCTAAAGTAAGTATTATTTGGAGGCCAATAGAATATTTGGTGAATTTTTGAAGTTGACAAAAATTCTAGTTTTGGCCACTGGTATTGTTCATATAATCCAAAATTTGTTCTCTATCATTTAGGGGTCAAATGATGTCCAATTGCCATGAAACATTATAGGCAAAAATTAAACCATCCTAGTGACTTATGCCAATTAGAAGCACCTCATTTGGATGTCTAGAGAGGGAGATGTTAATTTTTGAAGTTGCTATCTAGTACCAAGTGACCAGTTAGACCCTTATTACTATTTGATTGATTTTTGAGATCTGAACATTCTTGGATTGGCCTAGAGTTATTTTTTTCCTCTAGCTAACATTTGTAGCTTTCTAGATTCATATAAGTTGTATGGATTAGATTTTTGTGGAATTAATTGGACATTTTTTAATTTTACGATAGTAAACTGTATTAGTATCAGAAGGTAGTCGGACTTTTGTGGCTAATTCATTGTCAAACATGGTCTAGATGGGATTTTTATGGCTGAGACTTATTTTTATTGTAAATTTGACATCCAATGCTTTCCAAAATGATATGGTTTGTGTGATTTATATTTTTCTACATTTAGTTATGATTTTTCAAAATTGCCCCTAAAATCTATCTTGTACGGCCACGATGAATGAAGGAAATTTTAGGGCTTTTGATCCTTGAGCCATGGTTTATGTGGACTTTTAGGATGTTTATGACTCATATGGATTGAAAATAATTAGAGAATGTTGTTGATGAGTTCATGGGATCCCAAAGACGTGAAATGAAAAATTTATCTGCTATGTAACGTAATTTAATTTATTATTTTAATGTATTTTCTTGAGATTTCTTGGATGAATTGTATAACCTCACTTGCAAGAAGGGGTTCAATGTTAGAAATAATATGTTATTATAGTTAGGAGATGAATTGGAACTAATTTGACCTTTTTATGGTACCAAAAGTGCCATGTTCCTAAGCCAAACCAAAATATGACCAAATGAACTAGTTTTGCATTGAAATTTGGCATGAACATAGGTCTCATCTAGAGCTTTTCACAAAGATAAAGAGCACCCAATTTGGAAATCTAGAAAATTTATTATAATTTTTCAAAATTGAAAATTTTATGTGGATTTGGTATGTGCATTGTTTACATGGTTAGTTTTTTTCCCTCTATCATTCGTGGTCCAAATGGAATCCAATGCTTATAAAATTTTACAAGAATAAATTAGAAATTATTAGCTTTCCATAGCCACTTAAAGCACCTCATTTAAATTTATATTGAGGGTGATATGAATTTTTGAAGTTAGAGGTCAGTGACAGTAACACAGCTCGACCTTTAGTATTGTTTCATTAATTTTCGTGGGTTAAATGCCATTTTTGTGGTTGAGTATATTATGGATGGAAGAAAGTGTTGGTAATCCCATATGGCCCATTTAACCAAAAGAATTGAACCTATTTGGGCTAAGAAAAACTAATGGCATCCATGGCTAAGTGCATGTGGTGATATGGTCTTATGGAATATGGCTTGTAATTCAATTTTGAGCTTCCAAATGTGTTAGTTGTAGTTGAACAAATGTATTGAGAATGGTTATTACATTTAATAAGCTCATATGGTTCATTTGGCTATTAATGAATTATGTTAGTTTTACGTGTCAGTTATTTTCATTGCTAAAAGTAGTAAATTGATTATAATGATACTTAAATGCTACTTGTGATATATTTTGGATGATATCTTACTATGGTGTGACATAGATGGCCTAGGGTTAGCCGAAACTATACATAGGAGGAGGAACAAGAAGAGGCAACAAAGTCCACGAAAATTTATCTTGTTTTCAAGCTTCTCCAGAGGGTTTTCTAATGCTCCCAAGCTCTTTTGCAAATTCTCTCTTTTCCTTGCTAAACTAACCATAAAACAACCCTAATTAAATCACTAAAACCATAAGAGAAGAGAGGAGAAAGAAGGAACTAGTTGGAAGAAGGAGAAAGCATGAAAAACCATGAATTTCTTACCCTTTTCTACTTGCTTTTGTTCCTCCTTTACTCTTCCTTTGTATGTCTCTTCAAGCTGGTCTCTCTTTTAGTTTGAGACAGAAATAACATCAATTAGGTAGATGGGAGAAATGGGACGTGATATATAAAAAGGAGATTAAGTTCAAACACCTTTTAAAAATTTCCATTTTATCCCCTCTTCTTGGTTCTTTCCATTTAGATTCATTTCAATTCCTTTTTAAGAACTATTTTCCATCATAAAATCTAAGTCCTCTAATTCATAAAATACCTTTGGTTTTACCCAAATTAGATTTAAAACCTTCTCGAAAGAATTGGTCAAAGTTTTGGTTAACTGATGACCAAAAACATAAACTGGAGGGGTTTGGACCGTTCTAGGGATTCCTATAATTTTTAGGGCCTTTAAGAACCCCAAGAAACTCTTTCCATTTAAAGATCCCTCCTTTGGGTTTTCTAAAAAGCTCCATAAAATTACAAAAATGCCACTGCTTTCTTTTCCAATTTTTTTTAACTATTCTAGTTTGGGTTTTTGGGTATCCTAAACTTCATATTCTTATTTTTAGGAGTCTAGATTAAGGGTCTAATTTTTTTGGCCTCAAATCATACACTTTGGAGGACTTTCTTTTGTAACTAGTTTGTTTCAAACATTTTAAAAAAATTGGGTATTACATTATGAGGCAAGAAAGAAACATAACATGGGCTTAATGGGTTGAAACAACGAATATAACATATGTAAGGTTGGCTTTTTGGCTCTAGGTGAATAGAAAAAATGAAAAATGAATGTCTTGATGACTTCTATGTAAGGAAAATGAACACAGAATGTGGCCTCAAGCAAGATAAGAGCCAAGTTCTAGATTGGGTAAAAGGTAAATGGTACACTTGTGAAATGAAATGTTATAACAACAACTCAAAATCCTCACTAAGTTAATATCATCATTATCACATTGCAATCAAGCTAATCAACTTACCACTTAGTGAGAATCATCAAGCAAGTTCAAATCATCTTCAAGCCTAAGTATTTTAGTATTATGGTATTACCTCGATGCAAACAACTTGTACAAGACAAGAATTTGCGTGGTTTCCAAAAAAAATTTTCCACTTTTTTTATTATTATTTATTATAATAGCAAACAATTAACACTAAACCCAAAATCAAAATAAAAAGAAAAAGAGTAAAAATGCTAAACCCTATCCCCCACACTTAAATCATGCATTATCCTCAATGCAAGCATAAGGTCCAACCAAGATAATAAACAACTATAATAAAGAGAGAGGAAGAAATACAACTGGATAGTCAAGGTGGACCTTAAAGTTAGAGCTCCTCCTTGTCCTTTCTCAAAAGGTCCCTATGAAAGTGGTTGAGCTAGTGTCTATTGACTTTGAATTTAACTCTAGTCCGCTCATAAGTCATAGCGTATTATGGCAAGAATGAGATGCCATAAAGGCAATGCAATTCTACTAAAATTCTAAATAGAACGACTATAGAACCCTACATGCCTTAGAAATGACCTAAATTCTTTCATAGATGTGGGGTAGGGAAGAGAAGAGATAACATCTATCTTAGCTTTTTCAACCTTGATGCCTCTTTAGGACATGATGTGGCCTAATACTATACCCTTACCAACCATAAAATGACATTTCTTAAAGTCAAGCACTAGGTTTTTAGTAATGTATCTCTCTAGAATCCTATCCAAACTATGCAAACAATCATCAAATGAATGTTCATATATTGTAAAATCATCAATAAATACTTCTATGCACTTTTCAATAAAACCACTAAAGATGGACATCATCATCTTTGAAAAGTCCTTAGTACATTACAAAGACCAAATGGCATAGGCCTATATGTAAAAGTGCCAAAGGGACACATAAAAGTAGTTTTCTCTTTATCTTCTAGAGCAACGTAAATTTGAAAGTAATTTGAAAAACCATCCAAAAAGTAATAGTCAGATTTACCAGCTGGTCTTTTAAGAATTTGATCAATAAAGGGAAGGGGATAATGATCTTTCCTAGTTATAACATTTAGGCATCTATAATCAATACACACATACCATCCATTTTGATCTTTATTAGGAATCATTTTATCCTTATCATTTCTCATTATAGTTATGCCAATTTTCTTAAGCACTATCTAGATAGGACTCACCCACTCACTATCAGATATAGGATAGATTATACCTACAGATAGTAGCTTAGATACCTCCTTCTTCACAATATCTAAAATCAGTGGGTTGAGGCGCCTTTAAGGTTGGTGGACTTGTTGGGCTCCATCATCAAGAAGATTCTTGTACATGCACACCTCTAGGCTAATGCTAGGTATATCAGGCAAGGTCCAACCAATAGCTTGTCTGCGCCTTCTAAAAACCTTTAAAAGCTTCTCTTCCTTCTCCAGGATAATGTCACTAGCCATAATCACTGGAAGCTTCTCATCTTTCTCCAAATAGGTGTACCTGAGAGTATCCAATAGTGGTTTGAGCTCTAAGGTAGGAGCTTGCTCAACCGAAGGTATAAGTGGCTTGGTCTTAATTTCTTTCATGCCAAATACCTATTTAGATAACTTATAGGCAGAAGAAACAATTTTCCCATCCCTAGGAACATCAGTAGCATGAACAATGATAAAAGGAACAACAACAATAGTAAAATCAGTATGACTATTAGATGACTACTAGACAGGCTAGTCATATAGCATCCAGTACCACTATCAGTAGGCAAGTTAGGAATGGACATAGATGAACTAACATAGTTAACATATCCAAAAAAAGCACCAACATGCATAGCATCAAGAGATACAGTAAATCGAGTATTGTTAGAACAATTATAATATTCGGTTTCTCTAGAATTAGACCAAAACTGATGAGATTACAAAAGAGGACCCCCAGAATGAAATGAAATAAGGTAAAATAAGGTTAAATTAATAAACAGAGTATTTAGAAAAGGAGAATAAGGATCCAAAAGTGGCCTAAAATTGGAGCCAAAATAGCTAAATAGCTTACTATAGAACTCAGTGACATAAATCAAAATTAAGGACAACTTCTCAAAAATTTTAAGGAAGGATTTTTAAATGATAAAACTGAGCTCACTGGGGTTCTTAAAGGCCCTAAAAACTATAGGAACCATCATAATAGTTTAAATCCTTTCGGTATGCGATTTTGATAAATGGTTGACCGAAACTTTGATCAAATAATTTAGGATGATTCTGAACTCCATAAAATTTTTAAAAAATTTTCTTTAATAAACTAGAGGACTTAAATTTTTTTATGGAAAAGACGATTCTAAAAAAGGAGCTCAAACGAGCTTGAACTAAAGAATGAAAGTAGGGGGATGTAATCGGTATTCCGAGAATTGTTATAAAAATCTTTCTCCACCTTTTAATAAAGTCAAGTCAGCTTCTCCATGCTTCCAAAATGACTTTAGCTTTGTATCAGATTGGAAATGGCATCTAAGAGATTGAGGAGAGAGAAATAAAAAGCTTGCATTTTAGTAAAGATTTTTGCCTCTTTTCACTTCCTCCTAGTTAGCAAAAGTATCCCTCTCACTAAGAGCTTCATTTTGATGTAAATTTCATCCCAAGATTCCCTATTTTCATGGCTGACCTAAGGCTAAAGTTTAGATTTTGGGGATGCTCCTTTGAAGAAAAAGTTTCAAGGTAAAGAGCTCTTTACACCTGTATGCATCTTATTGCAAGATTTTCAGTTTTGTGTTGAACCCTAGAGCCCTAAGTTTCATCCATGGTGGTGTTGAAAACATATGATATCTATCTTGGTTGTTTGAATGATTTAAGAGCATGAATGGGTGTTTTAAACATTATTTCTTATGGGTTCGATTAAAAGGGTTAGATTTGTGCATTGGGTGATCTTGTATGTGCATGGGATGGTCAAAGGGAGATAATATAAGAAAGAAGAATTGTTGTTGGAATTGAAGCTATTAAGGGCTTATTGGAGTATTTTTAAAGATAGAAATTGAGTTAGAATGATGCTAACTTTCATGGATATGCATTCTTGAATTTTAGCCATATATGTAACATAAGTTGAGAATTTGAGATGCTATCATGGAATTATGGTTAAGGCTGACTAAACAAGTTTTATATGATTATTGTAAGTTATTTATGTCATGGAAATAAAGTTGAAATTAAGAAAGCCCAAGAAAATGAGCAAAACTCCTTTAGGCCCATTATATGGCATGGGTTTGAACAAACATAGTTAGAGCAACTAGAGAGAGCTCTAATAGATTCTAAGGTCTTAAGAAACCCAATTATGATAAATAAGCACTAATGGAACCATTGGATTGAATTTAAAAGCTTTAATTTGAGAAAAATAAAATTTTAAGGTTTAAAAGGGGGCTAAAGAAGTAAGTGGCCCTAAGCTTATGTAATCATATATATGATGGTTCCAATGAGTTCCATTAGAGTTATATGGCTCATAACAATTGAGGTTTAAGAGCCTAGAAAGTGAAATCTAAGAATTGCTACTTAAGGAGGCATAAAGTAGTTTAAATGCCCTTTTAAGTTTTACTAACTCTATATGTTAGCAATATGAGTTAGAATGTATCCTAATGGATTCTGTGTATTGTAATTGATGTAGTTTAGGCTAAGCCAATGCAAAGTCATTTTAGGTATGTATAAGTCCAAAAAGGATATGGCAAAAAATCAAAGAAAAGAGAAGGATCCAAGAGTTAGCGATAGCTTAAGGCTCTTAACTCCACAAGGTAGTTTTCTCTCTACTTCTTACATACAATTAAGTGCTTGAATAAGTTAATATGCTTATGTGTGTAGTCGCTTGATACTATCATGAAATATGATCTATTATATTTTCATATGAGCTTTATGAGCACCTTATGTTTATGAAAAGTATATGTGATGGCTCCTAGCTCCCTAAGGCTTGGAATTGAGTACAGTAGCTCTTCCTTGGCCTTGAGTTGAGATTGGTAGAGTCCAGCTAGTTTCATGATGTTGCCATGGCTAGAAATGAATAAGTTTCCATATTATATAATGCATATGATTTTTACATAATACATATGCATAGCATTCTTGCACCATATACATTGCATTCACTCGTGACATTCTTATGTGCATTAAATTAGATGAGTTTATGCTACTGAGATTCTCCCTGAATCTGACCCCTTTGCTCCCACTAACCATTTTAGGGTTATCAAGCCAAAGTAAGGAAGATGAGAAGATGGAATATTGGGACTAATGTGTTAGAAGCATTGTATGTGCTAAAATGTAATTTATGTATTAAGAATGACATGGATAATGTATTTGTTGTGTAATGGATAAATTTAATGCCATATAATGTATAATATCATGTTTTTGGATGAAAACTCATGTATAAGTATGAGAACATGTATGTTAGTTATGTGAATGTATGATTTGGGAACAAATGGCTAAGATGATATATGGAATGTTATTGAAAAGCATATGTTAGTTAGATGCCAAATGGTCAAATTTTATTCCAAGTCTTTTGGCATAATATGGAATAGTTAGATATGCTATTTAGGATGTTTAAAACTTGCTCTAAGTGGAAGAATTCCATTTGGATGCCAAATGGCCCAAAAGGATACTAAGGTTAGGCATAAAAAGACCCTAAACAATTCCTATACCCAAAGTGACCCAAATGACTTAGTTAGAGTTTAAGATTTGGCATGCATATAAGCCCTTAAGAGAGTTTTATTTAGGCCAAAAGCTATAGCTTTTGGAGATTCACAGAATATTCCATGAATTTCCAAAATTTCAGAATTTATGCAGAATCGTCTCTAGTATTGTTTATCAGGCAGTTTTGAGTTTTAGTGTATTTGAAGGGTCTAATGAACTCCAATGCTCATGTAATTTTACAAGCATATATTTGGCATTATAAGATTTCTAGGGTCACTGAGTTTGCACAAAAATGAGTCGTATAAAGGAAGTTATGAATTTTTGAAGTTAAGGGTCTGATTATGTATGAGTACTATAGCAGCCACTGATATGCAAAATCTTTCATGAGATAAATGAGCTTAGATGCCCTTGAAATTTTTACAACATATAGATCTCATCTCAAGCTTTTCATGGCCACTAAGATCACATAAAATGAAGTTGTGTAACCCAAGATATGGAATTTTAAATATTAAGTCTGTTATATGCCCTCCTTTTTGTAATAGGTTATTATTCCATTATTTTTGGCAAGCCATATCAAATTTTGCCTAAAATTTCCACGACATGTAGTTTACATCCTAATCTTTCTATAGACACCTAATTTGCATAATTTGGATTTATATATCTTAAGTTTTGAAGTTTCAAAATTAGTGCAAATTTTGGGCTTATACTGTCATTTCGAGTCCTAAGAAAATTTTGTATGTTCCACGAGCTAAACAAGTTAGAAGGAGTATAAACAAATATGTTTATGATGAAAATGAATTAAGAGAAAGAATGAAAGAAGGTTGGATCCCTACAGCTCAAATTGAACCATAAGTGGCCCAATTTAAGTGTTGAAAGCTATGAATGGATGTGAATTTTTGCTTGAAACTCTATAATTGATATGCATGAGTTAGTTAGATAAGTTAGAAAGGATAAGGGACATCATTTTTGCAATGTGAAATTCAAGACCTTGTTAACAAGGTTTTCTAACAGTAAGTATAAGGTTTTCTAACCTAGTAAGTTATAGCATATAGTATGTAATGGTGTTACAATAATTAGGAAGAGAAGTAGCATGCATATCATCTCTATAACTAAAGGAGTAATCTAGCCTTTTACAATTGTCCAAATTAGTCACATGTTGACTAACAATAGAATCATTACAAATAAAAGAAATCACAAAATTATGATGGTCAAAATATGTGAGGAACTCACTACTCTTAATAAAAGCATTAATCTGGGTACATTTATCACATATAGTAGATCCAACACATACACAATCAAGATAATCATCCAAATCAGCTATGTTGTATGGTCCAGACAACATATTACCCTTAAAATCAGAAGATGCATCATTTATAAGCATGTCAATCAAACTAACACTAAGTATAGAACCATCACTAGCAGGATATTCCATAGCATCAAAAACATTAAAATGCACTATAATTCCTACAAATTCTATAGATAAGGTACCTTCATGCACATTGATTATGGCTCTAGTATTTTTCAAAAAGGGTTTACCTAAAATCAAAGGAGCATGTCCACTAGTCCTATACTTATCATCTTCCATGTTAAGGATATAAAAACTTGCAGGGAAAATTAAATCCTTTACTTTTACTAATACATCTTAAAGGACTCCTAAGGGATACACCATGCTATGGTTGGCTAGCTACACAATAACACTGATGGGTTTCAACTCTCCAATCTTCAAAGCTGAGAACACACTCCTAGGCATCACTTTAATTATAGCGCCCAGGTCTAACAAAGGATTAGGAACTCTAAGTTTCTAATGGTATAAGGAATGGGAAAATGGCCTAAATCCTTACATTTTTCAAGCAACAAGGTTTAAATCAAGGAGGATACACTTTTCCAAAAGTTAACCAGCTCATGTCTTCTTAATTGCCTCTTGATTGTGTACATCTCCTTCGGGAACTTTGCATACTTTAAGACTCTCTTGATCAAGTCTAGGAATGTCACATTGATCTCCACTTTCTTGAATGTTTCTAAGATTTCCTTCTCCTCTTGTTCTTCCTTAAGCTTCTTGGTCTAAGTTACCTTATTAAGAAATGGCAAGGGTCTTTTCAGCTCCTCCTCTTCTTCTTTAGTGCTCTTTGGTGCAACATGTGTTTTTTCTAATGCCGACTTATCCAATTCTGATGATTTAAAGGGTCCTGGAACTTCCTTCCCTCTTCTGAGTGTAATAGCACAAACATGACTCCCTTTAGGATTTACCACATTTTAGGAAGGCAATTGCCCTAAATGATGGCTTTTTACCTTATTAAGAGAGGTAGCCAACTGATTAATCATACTCCCTACATTCCTATTCTAAGTTTGCATCCTATTTTTTATGTTTTAAATTTTCTATTTGTATCTAATCTCACTATGTTCCATCTTATCCAAGATTTTTTTCATCATAAGTTCCATGTTGTTATCCTTTTAGGCTCTTATTGGATAGGAATTGATTGTTTCATAGGTAAAGGAGCTTGAGTACTTGGTCCTGTAGTAAATTTTTGTTATGGATGGCCTTCATATTTCAAGTTGGGGTAATCCTTCTACCCAGGATTATAGGTGGCAGAATATGGGTCATGTAATACCATAACCTCCTAGCTCTTATGTTGGAGATTATGCCCTAGGCCAATCATTGTATTGCGAACATTATTTTTATTACAAAATAAGAATTTTCTTTTATTACATTATTATATTATTTGCATGTTTATATCCATGGATAAATCATTTTTTGGATTATCCAAAATGTCCCTAGTCAATCATCTTTATGGGAACAACGATGAATTAAGACTAGTATGATTTTGATTGATTAAGTATTAATCATGTATGATGATATGAATCAAAATTATAAGCGTGTATTAGAGAACAGGATGCTGGATAGACCCGTTATGAGATAAGCTATATGGATTAGGTCATAAGTTTATCTCATATATAACCATGTTATTGATCTCTTGGACCTGAGATCACCATAGATTCCTACATAAACGACACTGTACTTTGGCATAGTCTAATGACACCTTTAACCGGGTGATTATAAAGGTTATGATCGGGCATAGTGGAATCCATTCAGGGAAGATGAGTGGTCAAGATGGAATTTGTCCCTCTGATTAATAGAGAGATATCTTTAGGCCCCTCGATGAGTGTGACTGAGAAATGCATGGCCATGCTCAGATGGAAAGGGTTTCATCTTATATCAGTTTGCTCAGAGATCGAGAAAGTTACGATCAAGCAAGTTGAGGATGACATTTCCATGCCTCATACTCGATCTAGATGTCGTGTGACAAAAGAGATATGATAAGGTTGTAAGATAGGTTGTATTGGATCACCAATCCTGTATGATTTGGGTAGTCACAATGTCTTGTTAGAGGCCGCTTGTGACTTGTGGGTCAAACAGTGCAGTCGGCCTACTGCTAATATCATATGGGTTTGCAGGGTCACATACAAGAACGGACCAACTCGAGCTAAAATATCTGCATTCATTGAATCAGAAATGTGTCTAGATTCAATGAATTTAATTTTTAAATCTAGGATGGAGGAATTATTTATATATATAAATAATTAAATTCAAAATATATATATTATATATATATTATATTTGATATTATATATATATGAATTAGTTTAGATTTGATTCTATTAGATAGATTCAAATTTAAACTAATCAGATAATTTAAATTTAAATTAGGCTCTAGATATTGTTAGTTTAAATTTAAATTATAGGATAGATTTGAATTTAAACTAATAAATATATTTAATGATATATTTAATTAATTTTAATTAATTAAATATATCTGAAATCCTAGTCTATAAAATTTTAAAAATTTGATTAGGGTTTCCATATCAGAAAAGTAATTCTAAAGTTGCCTCCAAAAACCCTAGAGAGAGGGACAGTGTATAGACCTTGTACGGAGCTGTACGAACGTCATACGGACAAGTGCTAGCATACTGTTCGAGTTGCTGAACCCCATTCATGTGGATACTAGTAGAGGGAGCCGATCTGCAGTCAGTTCCTGTGATCCAGACGAAGAGTAAATAGCAAACTCAATCGACAAAAAAGGTAATTCTCTGAACTTATTCGGTTTAAGCGATTCTGACGGATCCTTGGTGGAATCGGGATCAAAAATTTTAAATGTTTCTACTGTGTGCCTCCCATGATTCCTAACATCTTATACAACGGTCCCCTAGGCTATCTCAACACATATATAGTATGTTGGTGCACATATTCAAGGGTGTAACATTTCTAAGCACAGATAATTGCATAACAGTAAAATCAAATAATTCATTTGATGCTTTTAGGGACCATGTAAGCTCATCAATATCATTTTTCATCCATAACATATCCATTCAAGTCATAAACATTTCGATTCATCTCATATATCTCGAGTTTGGAACCATATATCAGAAAAATTAGATTTTGCTCTTTGGGTTCCCTGTTCCAAATTTCTAATATGAACTTTGGAAATTTATAACTAATTCTAGAAAAATTGAAATCATGCATATGATAGCTTTTGGGAAAGCTCTAGATGTCTAGACCAAGGGAACACCATCTAAACCACGAAAATAAAAGAATAGTGCCAAAGGTCTATGCTGCATCCTGGTACTAATTACAAACTTCAAAATTTTGGTTCTTTCTCTACATAGCTTCAAATGAGGTGATCTTGGTAGCTATGGAATTCTTATGATATCTAGTTTATGTCTATAAAATTTTATGATCATTGGATTTCATTTGTCCTACGAGAGATCCTAGAACTGAAATTGACTATATGAACAGTGCCAAGACCAATTTTACATAATTTGGCAAATTTTGAAAAATAATAATAAATTCTCTAGAGCTCTAAATTGAGCACTCTTTAGCTCTATAAAAAAACTCTAAATGATACCTATATTTATGCAAATTTTTATGCTAAGACTAGTTCATTTGGTTAGATTTTGGTACAGCTAAAAAATATGGTACTTTTTGGTACCAATTTAGGTTAAAAATGTGCCAAATGGTCTTCTATCACTTCCATGACCATTTAAGCACGTCCTATAGCATAAACACAACCTATATAAGCATTCCAAATGGTCTAAAGTATCATGAACCTCAAACTCACTATCCCATATGCATAAATACACATTTAAGAATAGGCTTTTAAATGCCAAAAGCATACAATTTCTCATATATGACTCCAAATCTGATCCATGCACTACATTTGCATACTTTTACAATTGCTCAAGTATTTACATCTCAAAATGACTTATGCATACAAATTTTGACACTTAATTACACTAAAAAAATACAAGCTATTGCCAAGAAGTAGCTCCCTAAACTCCTTGGCTCCCATTTTTGCTTTCATTGGCTCTACCTAAGCATGGTTAGATAAAAGAGAGGAGAGGATGAGATTCAAAGAATCAAAATAACTTATACACCATTTCAAGTAAGCATATAGGCTTATAATCATGTCAAGGAACACAAGTATATATCCAACATAAACAAGAGTCATACAAACCACATTTTCCACATTATCAAAATATGTCAATAGTCAAGATCAAGTTCTAAGGACTTTGGTCTAGCCTTATCCCATTTTTGGGATTTTTGGATTGGCCTCACCCTTTTTCTAGGGACTTTTGTCTTAGCCTCACTCATCCTTAAGACTCTTGGCCTTGTCTCACCCATTCTTAGGGACTTTTGGCTTCATCTCACCCATTTCAAGGGATTTTTGGCACAACTTCACCCACAAAGAGCAATTTCACAAACAAAAGCCACTCTAAGAAACATAATGGTACCATATTAATCAAGCAATGGCAAATGGCATATCTCAAGATTCAAACACACATACAAGCATCCAATGACAATCATACAATCATAAAATGCACACAAGAAAAGATAGAGAGCTACCTTAGTTCAATAAGACAAATCCTTCATTTGTTTCCTTACTTCCTTGGCTTAACCTCACACCCACGCCTAGGAAGGAATTGATTCACTTGGCTTAGACACATCAAACAAGACACAATTCAATCATTGGAACCATTACTAGCCTCATATAAACACTACATAAGCTATATCTAGCTTATAACACCATTATGATTCTATACAAGGTATAATGAAGCAACTCATATAATTCAAGATCTTGGCTCCATTCTTCACTCAATCTAGGTCACATGACTCCATTCAAACTCATTAGAGTCATCTATAACTTAATCCAAGGAACCTAGTATCAAATTGCCTCTTTATGCATAATGGAACCTAAAATTTTTAACTTTCAAATTATGGTTTCTAAATTCAAACCAATGGTTTCTTTGGTGTCTAAAATTCATATCTAGACCACTTCAAACCTTAGAATCAAAGAAAAGAATCCCTAGGTGCTCTCTTCCCTCCTTGGCCAAGAATCACCAACACGTCAAAGCCCATGGAGTTTCTTTCAATTTCCTAGGGGATTAGGCATCTATGAAGCTTCCTAGATGTCTTGAGAGTTCATACATACTCTTAGATAACCTAAATTAACCTAAGAAAGCTTTATGTTTGTCATGGTGCAACTAAATCCTTAGTTATTACAACTTGCCATCTAATAGTTCATTTTGATTCCTAATTGCTTTATTAGATTCCCCATGTCTCAAAGCCTCACGTCCTATTATGTTTAGATCAGAATTGGACCCCTATTATATAGCCTTATTTTGACTAAAACCATGAAGGAAGAAAAAATAAAGAAAAAGCAATTATACTATGATTTACTTACCTTATTTACAAGCCTTTCAAGGAAGCTTCCTTATGCTACCAAGAGCACTTCCAAATTCTCTTTTCCACCTCTTGAACAAACCACATATCAACACCAAATTAATCACTAAAACTATGAGAAGGAAGAGGAAGAAGAGAGAAAGAAGTTTAACAAAGCAAGGAGTAGGAAAAAGTGACTAAATCTTACACTTTCAAGGCTTGTTTCCTTTTCCCTTTACTTTCCCTCTTGTGTGCCACTCTTAGCTCTCTTTGATTTTTTTTTAGTGTGTGAGAGAGTCAGTTAGGTGGTCAAACTAGACTGGGACATTTTAATAAGGCCATGTGTCCATTTGCACAACTTTTTAACTTTGCAATTTAGTCTCTCGTCTTAGTTTTTACCATTTAGGTTCATTTTAATCCTTTTTTGAAATCTATCTTTTCTATCATAAAATTTGGGTCCTCGAATTCATAAAATAGATTTGGTTTCATCCAAATTGAATTTAAAATCATTCTAAACAATTTGGTTAAAGTTTCAGTCAACTGATGTTGAAATCGCTTACCAAAGGGGTTTCAACTATTCCCAGGGTTTGCATAGTTTTCAGGGCCTTTTAAAAACCTTGGAAAGTTCAAATTTTCTATTTAAAAATCTCTCTTATGAGTTTTCCAACTTTTTCAAAAATTACAAAATTTTTCCACATTCTTTTGCAAAGTTTTAGTACCTCTTCTGGCTTGATTTTCCAATAACTTAAGCCTCAAATCCTCATTTTTTGGGGTCTAGATTATTATTCAAGTTTTATTTGGCCTTAAATCTATTTAAGGGACCTCCTTAAGTAATTAGGGCATTTTAGAATAAATGGGTATTATAGGTCATATCATTATTGTCCTTGCTGCATAGGTGTACTAGGAAAGGTGGCAAAACAAGACTCAATTTGATCATTTAACTATGGACACTGATCTATAAAGTGTGCAGCTAAACAACATATACCACATAATGGTCCCACCAAAGTAGTAGTAGTAGAGGTAACCTAAAGAAAATAGAACTGAGGATAAGTGTAGGTCCAAGGAATGTAAGATTGAGGCCTATAAGATTATGGAACAATAGGAAAAGTATGAGGCTTTTATTGAGCTAAAGTAATCTGATGGACCATAGAGGATAGCTTGTAATGAATCTAATTTTTGTAAAATGACGAAATGAGCCATATAAAAGCAAGTCTATTGAAATGAGCTAGAAAATGTCCAGAAAAATTTGGGTAGAGTCCTAGGCTCCTAAAAATAATAATCCTAGGTTTAGACAGAAAGAAAAATAAAGCTAGGACAATAAAATGAAATTGGGACGAAAACTAACGAAACGTAATGGCATTTTCGTAAATATGTGCAAATTTTGAAAAAACTCATAGGAGCACTTTTTAAATGAAAAATTTGAGTTGTCAGGGTTCTTAAAGGCCCTGAAAATCATGGGAAGTCCTACGACTGGTAAAGCCCCTCCGGTGTACATTTTCCGATAGCAATAAAGCCAAACTTTGACGGATTTGTTCGGGAAAGTTTTAGCTCCAATTTGAGTGATTCTAAAGGTATTTTATTAAATTGGAAACCCAAATTTTATGATGGACAAGAAGGTTCTCAAAAAAGAGCTAAAACGAAACTAAACCAAAAATGTCATTACGAAAGGATGAAATTAGAAATTTTGAAAAAGTGACCTTCTTGAATGTTCTAAAATCTTCATGCCACTTCTTCATATTTCTTTGGCTGACTTTCTTCTAACCCAATTTAGAGAAGAGAAGTAAATCCTTAGGTGCACCAACAGAGGGAAAAAGAGGAAGAAAAGCCAAGAAAGGTGAGGAAATTCAAGGAAATTCATGCTTCTCCTTCTTCCAATTTTGTTTCTCTTGCTTCCTCCTTTCTTTCCATGGTTTATTTGAGATGAATGGCTCTATTTTTGGTCCAGAACCTAGTGGAAGAGTTCAAATTGCTTGAAATGAGGCAAACCAAGGAGAAAAAGTCTTGAAATCAAGCTAGAATCCAGGGTAAATTCATGGTTTAATTGCTTCTTCCTCTTATTCCTTCTTGTGCACAATTTTGGCCAACCTAGGGAGGAGTAGGAGGGGCTAGATTTTGGGCAAAACCAAGGGAGAATCCTAGGAAAAAGAGTGTGAGGATTAAGATTATGCAAAGAAATCAAAGTAAAAACCAATGGAAATTGAAATAGGAAAGTGTAGGATTCTTTAGGGTTTTGTAAAATTTGACTTAATTCATGAATTTCCTTGGCCATTTAAATATTCTATTAATCTCCTAAGACCCCTAGAAACCTTTCAAAGTGGCTCTCCCATCAAGGAAAAATCAAAAGCTCTTTAAACCCTTTTCTTGAAGTATGTCTCGGCCAAGCTAGGAAGAGAAGCCTAGGGAGTATTTTAAATTGTTCTAGCCTTGGTTTGTGACTTCACATAATGTTAGAAGATGGGAGAAACCATTGCGAAAAATCTAGGATCCATGGATTGAGAGATGGGATAATGGTGTCCATAATGGTGCCTTATGAAGCAACTTGGGTTTACACTTGTGTAAATGAATGTGTGATAGCTCCAAAGACCTTAAATGAGGTCAAGAGGCCTAGAAATGAAAAGAGAATAAAGCCTAGAGCTTGAATGATGAGAGTTGCTTCAATGGTCCATTTATGAAACCATTATGCCACTTATAGAACCAAGTGAGTGTTTAAAAATGAGGCAAAACCAAAAGTCCTTAGAGTAAGTTCTTGAATTGATGTGTAATGGTGGCATGGAAATGATCTTTGTAATGTCTGATTTTCATTAAACGACGAAAATAGGCATATTTTCAAAGCATGTCCCCTTAAATGAATTAGTTAAGGTCCCAAAAAATTTGAGTAACATTCTAAACTTCTAAAAATAAGAATCTTAGCCTTAGACAAAAAGAAAAATGGAGCTAGAATGAAGAAATAAATTTTGACAAAAATCTTACGAAACGTAATAAAATTTTCATAATTTTAAGTAAATTTTAGAATTAACATAGGAGGGCTTTTTAAATAAAAATTTTAAGTTCTTTGGGGTTCTCAGAGGCCCTGAAAATAATAGGAAGCCTTGTGACAGTTAAATCCCCTCCTGTGGACATTTTCCAACGTCGGTGCAGCCAAACTTTTACGGATTCGTTCGAGATGGTTTTAGCTTTGATTTGAGTGATTCAAAAGGCATTTTACTAAATTGGGAACTAAATTTTATAATAGAAAAGATAGTTTTAAAAATGAGCTAAAACGAATTAAAAACGAAAATGCTAAAAACGAAGGGTAAAACGAGAATTTTTGAAAAAAGTCATTCTTCTTCACTTATAAATAGGGGGTGCCCCACTCTTTCATCATTTGAGTCTCATATTTTTCTTCCCCAAACCAGAGAAGAAACCCTAGGAGAGTGGTGCACCAAGGGAAGAAGAAAGAGAAGAGAAATCAAGACTTTAAGGTAAGGAAATTTAGTAGTTTTTCATGCTTTCTTCCATCCAAACTTCTTTTCCTCCATTCTCTTTTGTTTCTCTTGATTATAATGAAGTTTATAAATCTGATTTAAAGGAGACATTAAGGGGGAAATTCGGATTTGAAGAGAGGAGCTCAAAAAACACAAGATTAAAGTGAGAAAAAGCAAGAAAACAAGGTAATTTTTTCTCCCATGGTTGCTACCTTTTGTTCCTCTCCTTTCTCCATTTTGCCTCACCTAAGAAACTTTACAAGGACTTGGTTTTTAGGCAGAACCAAAGGTGATTCTTAGGAAAAAGGGTGTAGAGATTAAGAATATGCAAAAAGAATTAACAAAAAAATAATGGAATTTCAAGATGCAATTTTTAGGGTTTCAATTATTCCTTCCAAAATCTAATTTAACCTCTTAATTCCTATGCCTAAATAAGTATTTAAATGAGTTTCTAAGATCCCTAGAAGTTCCCCCATATGCATCCTCCCTTGAGAAAACAAAGAAAACTCCATGGAACCCATCATGCTCCATTGTCTTGGCCAAGAAGGGTTACCATAGCTAGGGTGAGTTTTAAATTTTTCTAAGCCCATTTGTAGTGATATATGATGAATAAATATGAGAGGAAGCCTTGGAAAAATTTAGGAAGCTTAGAGAATGAATTGGTACTTTATATTCTATAATATGACCTAAAGATGCAACATGTAGTTAGACTCTTTGGTTTTAATTGTGCGATGACTCCAAGAGGCTTAAAAGGAGTCAAGAATCATATTTGAAAGGAAAGAATGGAGCCTAGAATTTATTTGAGGGGTGTTGCTTCATTAGGTGCATTTAAGGAACCATAATGAGGTTTATAGATCATGTTAGTGTCTAAGCAAGTTGTATGGCCTTAGAATTAATTCCATGAACCTAATTGGCTTCCATAAATTGTGTTTAGGCCAAGAGAAATCATCCCCACACTTTTGTGTGTGTGTGGCCGAAAGAAGGAGCTTTGATTCAAGAGAAAAAGTATGTAGTTGCTTCCAAGGTAGCTCACTCCTCCTTCTCTCATGTATGATTATTTGCTTTACTTGTCTTTAAATGTATGTATGTGTATTTTTAAGCCATGAAAAGTGTTCTAGCATGACTTTGATTCTATAGTGCCATAATATTACAATATGTTTTCATATGATGTCTATGATGTGAGCTTGGGTTTGCTTAAGTATGGTGAGGTCAACCATGGTGAGGATGAGCCAAGAACCTTTAATATTGGTTTAGACAAAGTAAAGAGTCTCCCAAAAGTGAGGTTGACTTCTAAAAGCAAGGTTGAGTCTAAGAACCTCTTAAAGAATGGGTGAGGCAAGTCCAAAATTCACAAGTAAATGGGTAAGGCCAATCCACTTGCTTAGCAAGCCTTTGTATGCTATATATGACTTACTCAAATGTTGAAGTTGTCTCACTGTTCACTCAAATCTGAAAATGAAATTTGTCACACAGGACTCAAATGATGTTCAATTGCCATAAACTTTTATATAGAGAAACTAGACATTCCCAGTGACTTGTGCCAACTAAAAGCACCTCATTTAGATGTCTAGAGAGGAAGATATAAATTTTCAAAGAATCTATCCAGTACCAGGCACTCCACCTAACCCTAGGTACTGTTTGATTAGGTTTTAAGGTCTAGGCATACTGAGCTGGTCTGGAGTTCTTTTTTCCCTCTAGATAACATCTATAACATTCCAGATTGGTATCATTTGCATAAATTAGATTTTTTTTTGGGAATTAATTGAATATTTTTGAAGTTTACTGTAGCATTCTATGATAGCACCAGTGGACAGCTTAACCTCTGGACCTTTTCGAATGTCAAATGTCTTTTGTATTGGATAAATTTTTAGATAAATTAGACATGTGTAGCTTTCTAGAATAGCCAAGAATGCTTGATTTTGATTTTTCTAGAATTAGTTATGATTTTCCAAAGTTTGTGACAAGAAAGAGGAAAATCTAGCCAAAAATATATGTGTATTTTATACTTCCCTTTTATTTCCACGAGATGTAGGCCACTTTTGATGATGTAAATAAGTTGTATTCATATAATTAAACATGAGAATGTGATGTATCAGCTCACATGGTCCACGTGACACCGAATAAAATTTTTATACACGACGCAACACAAAAATAGTCATTATTTTAATACCTTTTTCTCTGAGAATTTTTATGATTCTTAGAAAGAAGGTATTTAAAGGCATGAAATGAGCTAAAAATTATGGTGTTACAATCTTCTAGTATGTTTTATGTTCATATCACTTTTGTATTTGTGCACTTGATATATGTATGCCTTGAATGTGTATCTAAATGGGTGTGTGAGCTATTAAAATTCTATGAATCTCACTCCCTTCCCCTCCTTCATCTTGAAATGAATAGGTGGTATTCAAGAACCAAAGGATGTAAGCCAAGCACCTTAAAGAGACCATGACTTGATTTTTATGTCTTTTAGTTTGTACCTAATGGTTAAAATGGCTATGTAAATATTATTTTTGAGTTATGAATCATTGAACAATTATAATATCATATCTAAATGATGTATGAACCTTAGATGGTGCTAAAGTAATGGAAATGTGAAATTTGACCATGGAATGGCTTGTGATAATTGTGTATCCTTGAGTATGGAATGGTCAATTTGAGATGTATGATGTTTGGGACCACTTGGGCAGTTCATACAAGTGGTAATCCTACTTTTAAACTTGTCTAAGAGGTGCCAAACCATTAAGGAAGCCATTTGGACAAAGTTGACATTTTGTAAGAAGCAAAAATGACCATTTTGTGTTATATCACTTTTTGTCCAAATGAGCTCTTCTTGGTTTAATATTTGGCATGCATCCAGAGCTTGTTAAGAGATTTTGGGGAAGCTAAAGTAGGTATTATTTGGAGGTCTATGAAATTTTTGGCAAATTTTTGAAGTTGGCTGAAAAACCAAAATTTGCTGATGTTACTATTCATTTGGTTTGAAATGAATCACTATCACTCATAAGCCAAAAGAAGTCTAATTGCTATGAAATTTTACAGGGGAAAACTAGACCTTCTCAGTGACCTATGCCAATTGGAAACACCTCAATTGGATGTCTAGATAGGGAGATATGAATTTTGAAGTTGACCTAAAACTATTTTTGCCATCTAGTCAACATTGGTAGATTTCCAAATTGGTATAGATTGCATGGATTGGATTTTTTTGGAATTAATTATGAATTTCCAAATTTTATATCAGTAATCTATATCAAAATTTTGGATAACCTGACCTTTATATATTTTCTTATATCAAACATGGTCCATATGAGATTTTCATACCTAGGAATTATTTTTAGTGTAAAGTTAACATTTAGATCTTTCCAACATGCTATGGTTTACTTGATTTCAATTTTTCTAGATTTAGTTATGATTTTTCAAAATTTTTCCTAAAATCTACCACATGCTGTCTGAGAAGAATAAGTGGAAATTTGGGGTTTTTAGCTGGAAACCATGGTTTGTGTGATGTTTTTAGTTGTGCATGATTTGTATAAGTGATCAATAATTAGAGAATGATGATGGACAACTCATGGGGTTTATATGACATGAAATGAAAATTTAATCCCCTATATAATGTAAATAAATTCATTAATTTCATACTTTTCCATGCATTTTTAGGGAAAATATATATATTACTACCTTGAATGAGAGAGTATAATGGTAGAAAATATATGGTATAACATTTATTGGCATCAGAGCAAAGGTTTAGGCACATTTGCTCAATGTTTGGCTCTTGAATGGTGCATTTGGCATGTGTTTGGGTGTGAATCACCTTGGAAATGGTACAATAGCTATGTATATATGTTTAAATAATAATTGTGAGCTAAGATTGTGGCTTTTTTTCAGTGAAAAATGGTTAAGACTAGAAGAGGTAAAGGCAGGGGCAAACCGATTACGAGTTCAAAGGTTAAATCCAAAGACCCTTTGCGAGCCATTATGGAACGGCTCGATAGATATGAAGATGTGATTGCCCAGTAACAACGGATTGTACAGTAGTAGCATGAGATGATTATGCAGCTGTAGGACTCCCTGGCTAGGCAAGAAGAAGCCAGGAGAAAGGCCTCTCCGCCTCAGTCTCAACCTTCCACTTTTGGTGTTCCACACCCACCTCCCCAGGAGCCAGCTCTGACTCTGCCATCTATTCAGAAACAATTGAATCAGTTTAGAAAGAATAACCCACCTGTGTTTTGTAACATCCAGTCCTTTATAAATGAGAAAAAATGTGAGAAACGTAACATACGGTTTCTTCGTAAACGAATGAAAGTCACTGGATAGAAAAGGAAGTTCCCCAAAATGATGTATTTAAGGTCCCAAAAAATTTAGGAAGCATTCTAAACTCCTAAAAATGAGAATCCTTGACTCAGACGAAAAGAAAAACAGAGCTAGAATGAAGAAACAATTTCTTACAAAAAGCTTACGAAACGTATTGGCATTTTCGTAATTTTGAGCAAATTTTGAAATTTATAAAAGAGGGCATTTTAAATGCCAATTTTGAGTTCTATAGGGTTCTCAGAGGCCCTAAAAATTATAGGAAGCCCCAGGACAGTTAAATCCCCTCCAGTGGACATTTTCTAACGTCAGTGTGCCTGAACTTTGACAGATTTGTTCGAGAAGGTTTTAGCTCCGATTTGAGTGATTCCAACAGCATTTTATTTAATTGGGAATCTAAATTTTATAATGAAAAAGATGGTTCTAAAAAAGGAGCTAAAACAAAGGAGAAACAAAAATGCAAAATACGAAGGGCAAAATTGAAATTTTTGAAAAAGTCATTTTTCCCTACTTATATATAGGTGGTGCCTCACACTCTCCCTCATTTAGCATCAGATTTCTCAACCCCAAACCAGAAGCAAAACCCTAAGAGGGAGGCACCCAAGAGAGGAAGAAGAAGGAAGAAGAAATCCAAGCTTAAGGTATGTTTCCATGGTGATTTTTCACGCTTTTCTCCATCTACACGACCTCTCCTTCCTTCTCCTTGATTTCCTTTGATTAAAATAAAGTTTATAAATCTAATTCAAGGGAGAATTTCAAGGGAAATTTCGAATTTGAAGAGAGGAGCTTGGAGAAAGCAAGATTCAAGCCAAATTAAGCAAGGAAACTAGGTAAAATTGCATCCTATGGTTGATATCTTCCATCACCCTTCTTTTCCATTTCGCCTAACCCTAGGAGCTATAGGAGGATCTGATTTTCAAGCCCAACCAAGCATGAATCTTAGGTATTTGATGGAGATAAATAAGAATATGTAAAGAAAATAACAAAATAATCATTAGATTTCAAGATACAAATTCTAGGGTTTCAAGTGTTCCTTCCAATTTTTGAGTTTGTGTGATGATTCTTAGGTTTAATTAAGAGTTTAAATGAGTTCTTGAGACTCCCAAGATGCTCCCCACGTGCTTCTTCCTTCAAGAAAATAAAGAAAATTCCAAGGAATCCTAACCTAGGCATAGTCTCGGCCAAAGCTTGTTCATATAGCTAGGGAGAATTTTAAAATTTTCTAAGGCCATTCTTAAGTCATATTTGATGAATGAAAATGAGGGGAGGCCTTGGAAAAAATTTAGAACTCATAGAAATTGATTTGGTACTTTAAGTTCCATATTATGGCCTAAAAAGGCAACATGATGATAGGCCCTTTGTTTTAATTGTGTGATAACTCTAAGAGGCTTAAAAGGAGTCAAGAATCATATTTGAATGGGAAAAATGGAGCCTAGAGATTATTTGAGGGGTGTTACTTTATTAGGTGCATTTATGGACCATAATGTAGCTTATAGAGCAATCTACAAGTTGTATGGTCTTAGAGATTGTTTCATGAATCTAATTGGCTTCCATAAATTATGTCTAGGCCAAGAGAAACCATCTCCACAAATTTGTGGATGTGTAGCCAAATGAGGAGGCTTGTAATCCAAGGAAAAAATGTGTGATTGTGTGCAAGGTAGCTCTCTCCACCTTCTCTCATGCATAGATGTGTGTTTAGCTTATTTTAGAATGTGTGTATGTGTATTTTCAAGCTATGAAAAGTATGCTAACATGATTTTATATGCCATGATTTCATGATATCATGTTATATTTTCAAATGAATGTATGATGTTTATTGAGTTTGCTTGAGTGAGGAGACACCAAGAACTCTTGACCATAGTGAGGATGAGCCAAAAACCCTTGAGCTTGGTTGAGACAAAGTAAAGAGTCTCTCAAAAGCAAAGTGGGCTCCTAAGAGTATGGTTAAATCCAAAGCTCTTAAAGAATGGGTGAGGCAAGTCCAAAATCCATGAGGAAAAGTGTGAGGCCAATTCAAACACTTGGTAAGCTCTTGAATGTCTTGTATGACTTGTTCACATGCCAAACTTACTTCTTGAATGTTCATGACTTCCATGATATCCATGCATGCATTTTTAAGGCTTGCTTTGCATATATTATGTATGATTGAATGGAAGATGAGCTATTGGGATTCTTTGAATCTCATCCCCTCCTCTCCAATGATCTCACATGCTAGGTGGACCAAGTAAACATGGTAATGGGAGCCAATTACCTTGAAGAAGGAAGATTGACAATGAAATGCTAAGTTTTGCCACTTTAAGACTGTAATTGTGTCATATAATATACCCCTTTGATGTATATGGTCTATGACCCCTTAGACATATGTAATTATGATATTATATGATGTATAAATATATGAACATGATGTATGAACCCTAAAAGAGAAATTGGATATGTAATGTCAAAGTATGCATTTTGGAAAGCTTGATGTAATGTGCATATGTGTGGATGGCAAGGCCAAAATGAGATGCATGGCATTTAGGACCATTTGGGCAGCTCGCACAAGTCCTAAATGTGCTTTTAGACTTGCCCAAAAGGTGCCAAAATCAAAGGAAAGCCATTTGGCAATTTTGGTATCCCATATGGAGTTAAAAATGACAATAATGGAACTCTATATTACTTTTTAGCCAAATGAGTTATTATTGGTCTGAGATTTGGCATGCAATTAGGTCTCATTAAGAGCTTTTTGGGAAGCTAAAGACCATAATTTTTAAAGGTTTACAGAATATTTGTAACACCCTAAAATTAATTAAGGTGTTAATCATGGATTTAGATTAATTAAGAATAATTAATAAGGGATAATTGGGCAAGTTAAGTGAATGGAGATTTTATAGAGATAAATTAATAATATGAGTTTGAGATTTAATTGGGATAGAAATTTCATCTAGGCCCAAATTAATGAATCATGATAAGAGGCTAATAGAAGCCCAATGAGTTAGGTGTAGACCCAATCCAATTTAATGTGATAGAGGCCCAAGATCTACCTTGTATAGGCTTTTATAAGGCCCAATAAACCTTGTGCAGACCCAAGACCATGGAGTCCTTAAAACTAAATCTAGCCCAATAAAATTCTGCAACCCAACACCTTAAAAACTGGCCCAACAAAGCTAAAATCTGAAGCCCATTTGGAGTTGGACCTTGGAGCAACCCATGACCCATATTTGACCCAACTTACCCTAACTAAAACCCTAAAAACTAACCAGCCACCTCCCCCATTCTGCAAAACACAAGACACAAAAGAAAATTCAGAGGTGTGGAAGAGAGGCTAGGGTTCTTGGCATAATTCCACATTTTCTCACATTTAGAGCAAGATTCAGCCAAGGTAATAGCTATACAAATTAATCCCCTCATCTTTTTCTTTAATTTGGCCTAATTAGTTTTTCATTTGGAGTGTTTTTACCATACCTAAAATCTGAAATATGGTTGTTTAGTGTTTCTATGATAAAAATTCGTAAGTTGAGGCTAGGGCTGGCATTGGGTAAGTGTAAACTATCCATTTTAGTGTATTTTCTGCTGGTTTAAGACCCCTATGGTTGATTTATAGTATGAGTGTTAATTATGTATGAATTTGCTTAGAAATTTGAGTGATATATTGAAGTTTCTGGTAGAGGACATACTCAATCCGAATTTGGGGATTTGTGGTGGCTGGGTAAGTGTTATTTGGGTAGTTATTAGCATGTAAATTCTTTAGGTACTTGTTACTACTGTTAATGATGAATTAGAGTGGTAATTCTCTGATGCTATGGTTATAGGGATTTTTGTACCATTGGTGGCTGTTGCAAATTGTCTACAAGTGAGGTAATCGGAGTTTATATTAATTCCATGCATATGCCGGTTTAAATTTCATACTTGCTGTATATGAATGATTTGAAATGTTGAATGAATTGGTTGGCTATCTATTGTATTGTGATTAGACCTTGTGAGTCCATGATGGAGCTGTGGTGCGACTGCCACTCGTGCATGTGCTATGGTCGAGCACCGGGTTATGATCAAACCCTAGATGCATTGAGCCCTGGTTGTGCTCAAAGGGGAGTAGGTGCCATGGACGGGTCTTTCCCAGTGTTATTGGCCTTTAACATGTGAATATATGATTGCTAGTATGAGATAGTAATCATAATAGCCTAATTGTTTCATTTACTGATATGATTGGTATTTTCTTATGCTTATGTGAAATTATGCATGTATGCTAATTAAACTGGATTATATGATGGAATTGCCTTAGTTATTGAGATTCATATCTCATCCCATTTTATGGGATTATAATTTCAGGTGAAGGTTCCTCGGGTAAGGATAAGGGCAAGCAAGTGGATGAACATCCATGAGCTGAGACCTAGTGTGGAGAGCTACACTTAGTCTGAGTGTAATAGGGTAGATGCTAAATTTTGTTAACCTATGTATAGCATCATCATGTATCTGTATTGCCAAGTGTAGGTTTTCATATTTTGATTACTTAAGATATATTTATTAAAGGGTTAGACCTCATCTTAATTTGGTAATTGATGTATGGATTAATGATATCTACTGTGAGCCTTGTTGGACTATGATATGGCTTGCTATTGGAAATGTAACCTTTGAGATATTGATATGAACCCTTAATGTATGGAACCCCTAATGGAATGTGTATCAAATGTTAATTATTGTTAGTGCATGAATTCTTGTTGCCATTACTCTATGGACTTGTTGATATAGGGTGATTAGAGAAAAGAAATTGACCTTTAAATCTTGAATTAGAGAGGATAGATTAGCCGGATAAATTAGGCTAATGAAAGCTATTTGAGCCCTACAATTAAGGTAGAGAGGCCCTAGGGTGAGATTGGAGGGAGAAAGGAGAGTATGAGACCAAATTTTTGGAGTGTAGGACCAGAAGGCACTTCGCCACGGCTAAAATGGAGTTGGCCGCGGCCAATAGAGGTGAAGTTGCTCAGGGAGAGTGACAAAGAGGCAAAACTGGGAGTCGTCTAGAGGGAAATTCACCACGGCGAAATGGGGAATTGGTTGCAGCGAACTTTTGCAAAAATAAGCCAGGCATTCCAGAGAGGAATTGGCCGCGGCAAAAGGAGTTATTAGCCACGGCCAATAACGAGAGGCGAGCGAGGTAAGTTCCAGAAGGCTTCTTTGCCGCGGCACCATGTAGGGTTGGCCATGGCAAAGGTCTAACTCACCGCGGCGAAATTAGTAATGATACGAGGGGGAAACCGAGGGGAATTGGCCGCGGCTAATGGGAAATTGGCCGCGGTGAACATCCTGAAATCCGTATATTAATTAGAAAATCTTGGTTTTTCATATGGTAATCTCAAGGGAGGATTTAAAGACATTGGGATGAGTTATAATTGATGAGTAATAGAATTAAAGGCTTATAGATAAACGTTTATTCCCCTTATGAACATAAGTGTTTGTAGTTGTATGATTGATGACTCTAATCACATTAAGGTTCAAATTTTCCTGCATTTTCATAACTTATGATTAATAATCATGTAATTAACCTTAATTACAATGTTTAGAAATTAGGGTCGTCACAATATTTGATGAATTTTCAAAGTTGGTAATTTTTCTAGTTTTGGTCTGATGCATTATTCATTTAGTCCAAAAATGAATTCTGTCACATAAGACCCAAATGATGTCCAAGGTATACTGAGAAACTAGACATTCATAATGACTCGTGCCACTAGAAGCACCTTAATTGGAGATCTAGAAAGGGAGATATGAATTTTTGAACATTCTATCTAATATCAGAAATTTTGCCCAACCTGAGTTACTGTTCTATTGAATTCTGAGATTTGGGCTACCTGAGCTGGTCTAGAAATATTTTTTCCCTCTTGTTAACATCCACAGATTTCTAGATTAGTATCATTTACATGGATTGGATTTTTTTTTAAATTAATTGGACATTTTCAAAGTTTTCTGTAGAATTCTGTGACAGTTTTAGAATGTAGTCTGACCTCTAAACCATTTTGGATGTCAAACATCCTCTGTAATGGATGTTATGGTCTGGGTGTATTTTTAGTGAAGTAAACATCAATGGCCAAGAATGTGTGATTTTGATTTTTCTAGAATTAGTTATGATTTTCCAAAGTTTGGTCAGAAAAAGGGCCAATTCTGGCCGAAAATGTACTTGGTTATTTTGAGCTCTTCTTTGATTTTCATGAGTTGTGGCCATGAATTTATGATGCAAAAGAGTTGTAATGATGTAATTAAATATGGAAAAATATATTATATGCTCATATGGTCCATATGACACTGAATGGAACTTTTTATAGTGATGTAACGCTAAGAAATGCATTAAAATAATGCCATTTTCTCACCTCTTGTATAAATTGCTTAATGTGAGGCATAGATATAGTATGAAATGAGCTAGAAATATATGGTGTTATATGTTTGATGGGGAATTAGATGCTGACAAGGTAGAGGCTAAGTTACCCACCTTTATGTTATAGAAAGAAGCTGATAGATGATGGCGTAGCACTAAGTCTCTGATGGAAACCAAAAATCTGCAAATCACCTAGGAGAATTTCCTAGTGGAATTCTATGAAAAATATTTTCCCAGTTCTGTGAGAAAACAGAAAGAGATGCAGTTCATGGTGCTGAAGCAGACTAATGACATGACAGTAGATCAGTACATGGAAAAATTTATAAAGTTATCTCGGTACTCATCCTACCTCCAGCGATATGATGATGAGCCCTGGAGGTGTGAACAATTTGAGACTAGATTAAAGCCCTGATCAGAGATAGAGTTACTCCATAGAGGATTCAGAATTTTAATGTCCTCATGGAGATCAGCAAGGTGATTGAAAACAATTTGAGAGGCATCATGCCTGCTGCTACAGTGTCTGGTCAGAGAAGGGCTTTAGAGTCAAAGAGGTCGAGACTAAAGAAGGGTGCCAGCTCTACACCTAGTAAGAAGAAGGGCAAGATGCAATGGAACTGGAGGCCACAAAAAGGCAAGAAAGCACAACCCCTTTAGATTCAGCCATCCACACAGTAGTTCACAGTGACATGTTACAAGTGTGTGAAGTTAGGGCACATTGCCAGGAATTACCCCCAAACAGATTCAGTGCCTCCCAGGCCACAAATCCAGGGTAGGGTGTTTGCCTTTTCTCAACAAGAAGCTAGTGCATCAACTAGTTTGATTCGAGGTATGCTCAGAGTGAATGGTTTTCTTGTGATTGCTATGTTTGATTCAGGTGCTAGTCACTCATTTATATCCTATGATTGTGTGAGACGTTTGGGTCTGGCCTTTAATACTTTACCGTTTGATTTGTCTATCACTACACCCACTGGAGGCCAAGTTGTTACTTCCCATGCTTGTTTGAATGTCACCGTACAGTTTAACCACTACTATACTTCTATTGATTTCATTTGTATGCCTTTCTATGATATTGATTTGATTGTTGGTATGAACTGGATGACTGCTAATAATGCTATTCTTAATTGTGAACACCAAGTCATATCTGTACCTTCATGTGGGACCATACCTAAGATAGGGGCTGAGTTATCCTTTATGACTACTGCTTAGGCTAAAAGATATTTAGAGCATGGATGTCAAGGGCTTCTACTCTTTTTCTCTATTCAAGCTGAGGTAGAGGAAGGGATAGAGGAGATCCCGATAATTAGGGAATTTCTAAAGGTTTTCCTTAAGAATTTTGATTTTAATGGTCTACCTCCTAAGAGAGAGATAGAATTTCCAATAAATATAGTGCTGGGACTGGACCGATGTCCAAGGCTCCTTACAGGATAGCTCCCACTAAGCTTGCTAAGTTGAAAAAGTAGATAGAAGAGTTGTTAGAAAAAAGGTTCATACGCCCTAGTGTTTCACTTTGAGGAGCTCCAATATTATTTATGAAAAAGAAATATGGTAGCTTAAGATTATGTATAGATTATAGAGAATTAAAAAAGTTTACCATCAAGAATAAATATCCTCTCCCTAAAATAAATGACCTATTAGATCAAGTAGCTGGGGCATCTATATTTTCTAAGATAGATCTTAAATTTGAGTACCACCAGCTAAGAGTGAAAGTTGAAGATGTCTTAAAGACAGCCTTCAAGACTAGATATGGGCATTATGAGTTCCTTGTAATGCCATTCGGGTTGACGAATATGCCCACAGTGTTCATGGATTATATGGACATGGTATTCAGACTATATCTGGATAAATTTATTATGGTCTTTATTGATAATATCTTAGTGTACTCCAAATCTTTTGAGGAACATGAGAGGCATTTGAGATTAGTCCTAAAGACTCTGAGAAGTAAGAGATTGTATGCCAAACTAAGTAAATGGGAGTTTTGGCTAACCGAGGTAAAATTCTTAGGTCATATGATATCACGAGACGAGGTCAAAGTAAATCCTCATAAAATTGAGGCTGTGTTACAGTGGTATAGACCTAGGACTATCACCGAGGTTAGGAGTTTCCTTGGTTTGGCAGGATATTACAGACAGTTTATTCAGGGATTTTCTTAGATGGCCTTTCCATTTATGAAGCTGACTCAGAAGGATACACCTTTCGTGTGGGATGATAAATGTGAAAGGAGTTTCCAGGAGTTACAACTCCAATTGACCACTGCCTCTATATTGATTATTCCTGACCCTAGCTTATCATTTGTGGTTTATAGTGATGCCTTGAGGAGAGGGTTAAGATGCATGCTAATGCAGTAGGGTAGGGTAGTGGTGTATACCTCTAGGCAGTTGAGGCCTCATGAGGAGAATTATCCTGCACATGACTTAGAGTTAGTCACAGTTGTTTTTGCTCTTAAGATTTAGAGGAACTATCTATAAGGTGCGAGTATAAAAATTTATAGTGATCACAAAAGTCTAAAATACCTGTTTAATCAAAATGAATTCAATATATGACAGAGGCGATGGATGGAATTCTTGAAGGATTATGATTATACATTGAAATATCATCTGGCTAAGGCTAACATGGTGGCCAATGTTTTGAGTAGAAAATCCACCCATGTAGCCCATATGATGATTAGGGAGTAAGAATTCCTAGAAAAGTTTAGAAATTTGAAACTCTCTTACCAGGTGGTGTCAGATAGATTATATTTGAGTGAGACCCGAATTGAGAATGAATTGAGAACCCAGATCTTAGATGCCTAAAGAGAGGATGAATTCCTAAGACAGATCAGGAATGAAATTACTCAGGGTAGAACCTCAAATTTTAGGATATTTGAGGATGTTGTGATAGATACCGGCATAGAATTTGTGTGCTTAGTAATAATGAACTAAGAGAGAGAATCCTAGAAGAGGCACATAAGAGTAAATATACTATCCACCCAGGTGCCGCCAAGATGTATTAGGATTTGAAAAGAATATTTTAGTGGCAAGGCCAGGAATGAAAAATGATGTCACAGATTATGTGGTGAGATGTCTTATGTGCCAGAGAGTTAAGATAAAGCATTAGAGACCCGCTGGGTTGTTGCAACCCCTAGATATTCTAGAGTGAAAATGGGATAGCATAGCCATGGATTTTATTATGGGGTTACCCAGAACATCCTCTGGACATGATGCTATCTAGGTGATTATAAATAGACTAACGAAGTCTGCGCACTTCCTAGTTATTAGGGCTACCTATACATTAGACAAATTAGCCCAGTTATACATAAGAGAGGTAGTGTAATTTCATAGAGTACCCAGTAGCATAGTATCTAATAGAGATCCCAAGTTCACATTAAACTTCTGAAGGTGATTACAGCATGCCTTAGAGACCAAGTTACGTTTTAATACTGCCTATCACCCCTAGGCAGATGGTCAGACTGAGAGGATCATCTAGACCTTAAAGGACATGTTAAGGGCATGCGTACTTGAGATGAGGGGTAACTAAGATACGTATCTACCATTAGCAAAATTTATGTATAACAATAGTTACCATTTCAGTATTCAAATAACCCCTTATAAAGCTTTATATGGGAAAAAATTTAGATTCCTTCTGTGTTGGGTTGAGCTAGGTGAGAGGAGTCTGATAGGACCTGAGATAGTGGACCTGACTACCTAGCAGATAGAAATAATTAGAAAGAAACTCCTTACAGCCCAGAGTAGGCAGAAAAATTATACTAATAGGAGAAGAAAGCCATTAGAGTTTGAGATTGGAGACCATGTATTCATTCAAATGTCTCTAGTGACTGGGGTAGGTCGGTCTATTAGGGTAAGAAAGCTCAGTCCTAGGTATATTGGTCCATTTGAAATCATTGAGAAAATTAGACCCGTGGCTTACCATATAGCCTACCTCTAAACTGAGCTCAAATCCATAATGTTTTTTATATCTCCCAATTGAAAAAGTACTTACCAAACCCCTCACATGTCATAGAATAAGAACATATTCAATTGCAGGAAAATCTTTCCCATGTAGTGAGACCAGAGAGGATTGTGGACGCTAAGCTAAAACAGTTGAGAAACAAGAGCATTCCTCTAGTGAAAGTGGTCTAGAAGGGTCTGACATCTGAGGAGGTAACCTGGGAGCTGGAAAATGAGATGAGACAAAAATATCCAAAGTTATTTCTCTGAGATATGTATTTAAATTTCAAAGAAAAAATTTATTTCAAGGGGTGGAAAATGTAACAAATGTAATTTCTGTAAAATGACGAAATGAGTCATAAAAGTAAGTATATTGAAATGAGCTAGAAAATGTCCAAAAAAATTTGGGTAAAGTCCTAGGCTCCTAAAAATAATAATCCTAGGCTCAGACAGAAAGAAAAATGGAGCTAAGATGGTGAAACAAAATTAGGTTGAAAATTGACGAAATATAATGGCATTTTCGTAAATATGTGTAAATTTTGGAAAAACTCACAAGAGTACTTTTTAAATGGAAAATTTAAGTTACCTAGGGTTTTCAGAGGCCCTGAAAATCATAGGAAGCCCCGGGACTGGTAAAACCCCTCTAGTGTACATTTTCCAACAACAGTAAACCTGAACTTTGACAAATTCATTTGGGAAGGTTTTAGTTTCAATTTGAGTGATTCCAAAGCTATTTTATTAAATTAGGAAACTAAATTTTATGATGGAAAAGATGGTTCTCAAAAAGGAGCTAAAACGAAGCTAAACCGAAAATGCCATTATGAAAGGATGAAATTAGAATTTTTAAAAAAGTGAGCTTCTTGAATGTTCTAAAATATTCACACCACTTCTTCATATTTCTTTGGCCAACTTTCTTCTATCCAAATTCAGAGAAGAGAAGCAGCTCCTTAGACACACCAAGAGAGGGAGGAGAAGGAGGAAGAAAAGCCAAGAAAGGTAAGGAAATTCATGCTTCTCCTTCTTCCAATTTTGTTTCTTTCTCTTCCTCATCTCTTTCCACGGTTTATTTGAGATGAATGGTTTTGTTTTTGGTCCAGAACATAGGAGAAGAGTTCAAATTGCTTGAGAGGAAGCAAACTAAGGAGAAAAAGTATTGAAATCAAGTTAGAATCCATAGTAAGTTCATGGTTTAATTGCTTCTTCCTCTTGTTCCTTCTTATGCACAATTTTAGCCAACCTAGGGAGGAGTAGGAGGGGCTAGATTTTGGGCAAAACCAAGGGAGCATCTTAGGAAAAAGAGTGGGAGGATTAAGATTATGCAAAGAAATCAAAGTAAAAACCAATGGAAATTGAAATAGGAAAGTGTAGGATTCTTTAGGGTTTTGTAAAATTTGACTTAATTCATGAATTTCCTTGGCCATTTAAATGTTCCATTAAGCTCCTAAGATCCCTAGAAACCTCCCCAAGTGGCTCTCCTATCAAGGAAAAATCAAAAGCTCCTTGAACCCTTTTCTTAAAGCATGTCTCAGCTAAGCTAGTAAGAGAAGCCTAGGGAGTATTTTAAATTGTTCTAGCCTTGGTTTGGGACTTCATATGATGTTAGAAGATAGGAGAAACTATTGCAAAAAATATAAGAGCTATGGATTGAGAGATGGGATAATAGTGTCCATAATGGTGCCTTATGAAACAACTTGGGTTTACACTTGTGTAAATGAATGTGTGATAGCTCCAAGGACCTTAAATGAGGTCAAGAGGCCTAGAAATGAAAAGAGAATGGAGCCTAGAGCTTGAATGATGAGAGTTGCTTTAACAAGCCATTTATGAAACCATTATGCCACTTATAAAACCAAGTGTGTGTTTAAAAATGAGTTTAGTATCTTGGCTACTTCAAGTGCATAATTGTGTGCTATTTGTGATGTTTAGATCAAGAGAACCCTACTCCACCTAAGTGCTCTTGTGCAACTAAAAAAAGGAAGGAACAAGTAAAGTAGGGCTTACATAAGATTCAAGGTAGCTCTCCACCTCATTCTCCTTGCATTCTTATATGTATGTATGTCCTTGTATGCATGTATGTGTTTATGTGATTGGAGAACATGCCACTTGATGCTTTGAGATTGCATTGGTACCAATGTGTGTTCTTAAATGGCTTTGCTTATGGAGATTGCTCACAAAGGTGAGGTGATGCCAAAAGACCTTTAATGTGGGTGAGGAGATGCCAAAAGTCTCAAGGCAAGGGTGAGACTAGGCTAAAAGTCTCTTCAATGGATGAAGCCAAGTCAAAAGTCCCTAGGCTAAGGGTGAAGCAAATCTAAAAGTCCTAGAAATGGGGTGAGGCTAAACCAAAAGTCCCTAGAGCAAGTTTTTGAATTGATATGTAATGGTGGCATGGAAATGATCTTCTAGAATGTTTTATGTTCATATCACTTTGTATTTGTGCACTTGATATATGTATACCTTGAATGTGTGTGTAAATGGGTGTGTGAACTATTGAGATTTTAGGAATCTCACTCCTCTTCCCCTCCTTCATCTTGAAATTAATAGGTGGTGTTCAAGAACTAAAGGATGCAAGCCAAGAACCTTAAAGAGACCATGACTTGATTTTTATGTCATTTCTTTTATACCTAATGGTTAAAATGGCTATGTAAATATTATTTTTGAGTTATGAATCATTGAGCAATTGTAATATTATATGTAAATGATGTATGAACCTTAGATGGTGCTAAAGTAATGGAAATGTGAAATTTGACCATGGAATGGCTTGTGATAATTGTGTATCCTTGAGTATGGAATGGTCAATTTGAGATTCATGGTGTTTGGGACTACTTGGACAGTTCATAAAAGTGGTAATTGTGCTTTTAAAATTGCCCAAGAGGTGCCAAACCATTAAGGAAGCCATTTAGACAAAGTTGACATCTTGTAAGAAGCAAAAATGACCATTTTATGGAGCTATGTCATTTTTTTATCCAAGTGAGCTCTTCTTGGTCTAAAATTTGGCATGCATCTAAAGCTTGTTAAGAACTTTTTGGGAAGCTAAATTGGGTATTATTTAGAGGTCTATAAAAGTTTTTACAAATTTTTGAAGTTGGCTAAAAACCCAAAATTTACTGATGTTACTATTTATTTGGTCCAAAATAAATCTCTATCACTCATAGGCCAAACGAAGTCCAATTGCCTTAAAATTTTATAATGGAAAATTAGACCTTTCCAGTGACCTATGCCAATTAGAAGCACCTTAATTAGATGTCTAGAGAGGGAGATATAAATTTTTGAAGTTGTTATTCTGTTATAGGCTTACCTCTAGACCCTCAGTATTGTTCCATGGATTTTTGGGATCTGAATGCTCTTGGATTGACCTAGAACTATTTTTTCTCCTAGTAAGCATCTTTAGCTTTCCAAATTGGCATAGATTACATGGATTGGATTTTTTTGAAATTAATTATGAATTTCCAAAATTTATATCAATAATCTATATCAAAATTCTAGATAGTCTGACTTTTGTGTCTTTTTTGATATCCAGCATGCTACAGATGAGATTTTTGTGCTTGGAAATTATTTTTAGTGTGAATTTAACATCTAGAGCTTTCTAACAAGCTATGGTTTTCTTGATTTCAATTTTTTAGATTTAGTTATGATTTTTCAAAATTTTCCCTAAAATCTACCACATGCTGTCTAAGAAGAATAAGTGGAAATTCAGGGTTTTAAGCTTGAAACCGTGGGTTGGGTGATGTTTTGAGCTGTGCATGATTTTTATAAGTGATAAATAATTAGAGAATGATGTTGGGGAACTCACGGGATTCATATAACATGAAATGAAAATTTAATCCCTGACATAATGCAAATAAATTCATTAATCTCATACCTTTCCTTGCATTTTTAGGGAAAATATATATATATATAACTACCTGGAATGAGAGAGTATAATGGTAGAAAATATAGGTTATGACATAGTGTAACACCATACTTCTAGGACTCAATTCATGCAATTCCCATGCCTCATCTTATGTTTGTTCTATGGAAACAATATAGTGGCATAAGGAGTTATGAATTAAAATGCATTTCTCTACGGGTAAAATTTTTCTTTCGGAGTCCCGTGAGCCATATGAATGCATCTATCACATTCTCATACTTAAAAACATGAATATAGCTCATTTCCATCATCAAATTTGGTCTACAACTCGTGGAAAGCAAAGGAACACATTAAAATTCATGTTTGCATTTTCGTCCAGAATTTCCTCTTTTCTGTCACAAACTTTGGAAAATCATAACTAAATATAGAAAAATCGAAATCATGTGTTCTTTGTCATTATGGAAAGCTCAGGATGTCTACTTCACACTAAAAATACGTCCAAGTTACAACATTTATCACACAGGACGTTTGACATCCAAAAAGCTACAGACTCACTGGCTGCCTGGGCTGTGATTCAGGTTACTGATGCAAACTTCTGAAATTCATAACTAATTCTAAAAAACTTGAAATCACACACATTCAGTCATTCTGGAAAGCTACAAATGTTAAATTTACACTAAAAATAAGTCCAGAATGAAACAGATACATTTAGGTATCTGAAACTGATGAAACATTGATTGAGCTCTGGAAATGCCACTGTTACTGACAGCAAACTTCGAAAATTCATAACTCTCTGTCCAGACGTCCAAATGAGGTTATCTCGGTGGCCACAGAAAGCTTATGACCTCTAGTTTATGTATATAAAATTTCATAAGCATTGGACACCATTTGGCCATCGAGTGACACGAAAATCAAATCTGCCAGTATGAACAGTGCACATACCAGAAACCATGGAAAATCCCAACTTTGAAAATTCACAAAATATTCCCTAGGTCTCTGAAAATTATGATCTTTAGCTTCCCAGAAAGCTCTCAACAAGACCTAATCGCATGCCAAATTTTAGGGCAAGACTAACTCATTTGGCCAAAAAGTGACATAGGGTTCCAATTTGGTCAATTTTTGCTCCATATTGGGTACCAAAATTGCCAAATGGATTTCCCTTGGTCTTGGCACCTTTTGGGCATGTTTAAAAGCTTATTTGAGACTTGTGTGAGCTGCCCAAATGGTCCCAAACCTCATACATCTCATTTTGGCCATTCAACCCACACTTATGCATATTTCCAATAAACTTCCATATTGCATACTTTGGCATTATATACTCAAAATAGGTTCTAGAGGTCACATATCATATCCATACATTTAAACATCATATCATATCATATTTACACATGTCTCAAGGGTCATACCCCATTTACAATACTCATATACATCATTGCACATCATTATGGTTCCATAAAGCAAAAACTAGACATATGAATGTCAATCTCCTTCCTCTAGTGTTGTTGGCTCCCATTGGCATATCCACTTGGTTCACCTAGCATGTTAGGACATTTAAGAGGAGGGAGTGAGATTCAAGAATCTCAATAGCTCATCTCCCATTCCATCACACATAATATGTGCAAGCAAGTTTCACAATGGCATGCATGGAGAAAGTAGAAATCATAGGCATTTTAAAAGCAACCTTGGCATGTGAATCAATCATACAAGACATTCAAGAGCTCACTAAGTGTTTGGACTGGCCTCACACTTCTCCTCATGGATGTTGGACTTGCCTCACCCATTCTTTGAGCACTTTGGACTCAACCATACTCTTGGGAGCCCACTTTGCTTTTGGGAGACACTTTACTTTGTCTCAACCAAGCTCAAGGGTCTTGGCTTATCCTTACCAAAGGGAAGAGTTCTTGGCCTCTCCACACTCAAGCAAACTCATACAAACATCATGGATTCATTTAAAACATAACATGGCATCAAGGATCATGACATGTAAAGGCATGCTAGCATACTTTTCAAAGCTTGAAAATACACATACACACATTCTAAAACAAGCTAAACACACATCCATGCATGAGAGAAGGTGGAGAGAGCTACCTTGTATACAAACACATACTTTTTCCTTAGCTTTCAAGCCTCCTCTTTTAGCCACACACCCACAAGTTGGTGGAGATAGTTTCACTTGGCCTAGACACAAATTATGGGAGCCAATTAAGTTTATGAACCATACTCTAAGGCTACACAACTTAATGAAATACTAGATTGCTCTATAGGTTCCATTATGGTCCATATTAGCACCTAATGAAGCAACACCCCTCAAATGATTTCTAGACCTCATTCTTTACTCTCAAATATGATTCTTGACTCCTTTTAAGCCTCTTGGAGTCATCACATCATTAAAACAAAGGGCCTAACATCATGTTGCTTCCTTAGGTCACAATATGGAACCTAAAGTACCAACTCATTCTCTAAGCTTCCTAAATTTTTCGCAAGGTTTCCCCTCACATTTATTCATCATGTATGACTCAAAAATGGGCTTGAAACAATTTAAAACTCTCTCTAACTATGCCATCCCTACTTGGCCGAAAGTTAGAGCATAAATGGGATTTCATGGCTTCTTGATTTTTCCTTGATGGGGGAACCATTTAGGGAGATTGTTAAGAGTTGTAAGAGGTCAAGGAAACACTTAAATAGCCAAGGGAACTCATGGATTAAATCAGTTTTTACAATCCCCTTAAGTGCTCTACACTTTTTTAACTTTTAGGTTCATGACTTTCCATGTGGTTTTGTTCATTTTATGGAGGAAGAGACATATGGGGGACCTCTTAGGGATCTTAGGGGCACATTTAAATATTCATTTAAGCCTAAGAACATTTATATAAAATCAGATTTGCAAGGGAGCATTTGGATCCCTAATGATTCCATTTTGTTTCCTAATGCTCCTTTCTTGATTCTATTGGTTCATTCTTAATCCTTGCCATCTAAAACCCCTAATCCCTCCATAAATTGGACAGAAAACAGCCCCTAAGAATTGGGCTCATGGTGGTCAAATTCGTGCAAGAGGAAGGGGAAGGGAGAAACTACCAAAGAATGGAAGTTTTACCTTGTTTTCTTGCTTCTTTTGGCTTGTTCTTCCACTTGGTTGGCTTACTCCCTCAATTTTCGAAATTCCCCTCTCTGTTCTGCCCCAAAAACAGCACCAAACTCTCCATTAAAACCATAGGAAGAGAGGATGAAAGGAGGGGAAGAAGTTTAACAAGGCAAGGAGTAGGAAAAAGTGGCTAAAACTTACACTTTTCAAAGCTTCCTCTTCCTTCCTTGGCCTCCCCTCTTGTGCGCCACTCTTAGCCCTTCTTACTTCTGTTTTAACGTGTGAGAGAGTGGGGGAGGAGATCTGAGCAAAGGAGGGGCGTTTTTTATAAGCTAGGGATTCATTTAAGCAACTTTTAAAAGTTGCAATTTAGTCCCTCTTCATAGTTTTGTTCGTTTGGGCTTGTTTTAATTCCTTTTTGAAATCCGTCTTTTCCATCATATTCCTTAGGCTCTTAATCATAATAATTGCCTTTAGAATCACTCAAAAAGGATCTAAAACCATTCCGAACCATTCGGTCAAAGTTTTGGTCAACTGACGGCCGAAATCGCTCACCGGAGGGGTTTCAACTGTTCTAGGGGTTCCCATAGTATTTAGGGCCTCTGAGAACCCTAGAAAGCTCAAAGTTTTTGTTTAAGAAGCCCTCCTATGAATTTTCCAAATTTTCAAAAATTACAAAAATGCCCCTACTTCCCTCGGTAAATTTTCTGATCTCTTTTGGCTCTAGTTTTTGGGCATCTTAAACCTCAAATTCTCATTTTCTAATATTTAAAATTTTATTATAATTTTAGTTGGCCCCAATTCCTTCTATTTCGAGGACTTCCTTTTATATTTGGCCTATTTCTGACGTTTACGGACATTGTGTTTCTCACATTTACGAAGGGACGGGATGTTACACATAGCTCACCCAATTGACTCTCAATCTGAGGGTCATATATGGAGTACCGAACTCATTCACTCCTTTTGTAATTTACATCAATCTAGAACCAAATTGCTAGGCATTTTAAGCCGTCTCGTCTATCAATTCACATGCCCTAGCAGGAGTGAGATCAACTAATACTCTACCAGCTGCTGCATTAATCATGTTTCGGTCTACTTGGAGTAGTCCCTTATAAAAGTATTGAATGAGAAGTTGCTTTATGATTTGATGGTGAGGGTAGCTTGTTAATAATCTTTTAAACCCCTCCCAATATTCATAAAGTGTTTCCTTAGTCCTCTATATTATGCCACAGATCTCTTTCCTAATTAAAATAGTTTTAGATGCTAGGAAGAATTTTTTTAGGAATAGTCTTTTCACTAGGTCCCATGTAGTTATTATATTGGGAGGAAGATAGAATGACCAATCTTTAATTTAACCTTTGTAACGTCTGATTTTCGTTAAATGACGGAAACGGGCGCATTTTCAAAGCAAGTCCCCTGGAATGAATTAATTAAGGTCTCAAAAAATTTAAGTAATAGTCTAGGCTCCTAAAAATGAGAATCCTAGCCTCAGATGGAAGGAAAAACAGAGCTAGAATGAAGAAACAAATTTTGATGAAAATCTTATGAAACGTAATGGTATTTTCTTAATTTTGAGCAATTTTTGGGATTTACACAGGAGGGCTTTTTAAATGAAATTTTTGAGTTCTCTGGGGTTCTCAGAGGTCCTAAAAACCATGGGAAGCCCCGAGACAATTAAATCCCCTCCGGTAGATGTTTTCCAATGTCAGTGTACCCAAACTTTGATAGATTCATTCGAGAAGGGTTTAGCTCCGATTTGAGTGATTCGAAAAGCATTTTACTAAATTTGGAACCTAAATTTCATAATGTAAAAGATGGTTCTCAAAAAGGAGTTAAAGCAAAAGAGAAACGAAAATGCCAAAAATGAATGGTAAAATGGGAATTTTTAAAAAATGCTTCTTCCTCCCCTTATAAATAGGTGGCGCCCCACTCTCTCCTTCATTTAGACTCAGAATTTTCTGCCCAATTTCAGAAAAGAAGGCTAGGGTTTAGGCACACCAAAGGGAGAGAAGAAGAAGGAGAAATCTAAGCTTTAAGATATGGTTTCTTGGTAGTTTTTCATGCTTTCTTCCATCCAAACCTCCTTTCCTTTATTCTCATTTGTTTCCTTTGATTAAAATGAAGTTTACAAATCTATTTTAAGGGAAAAACTTAGGGGAAATTTTGGATTTGAAGAGAGGAGCTTGGAGAAAGCAAGATTCAAGTGAGAAAAAGTAAGAAAACAAGATAATTTCTCCTCCCATGGTTGCTATCTTTGGTTCCTTTCCTTCTCCATTTCGCCTAACCTAAGAAACCCTAGGAGGATTTGATTTTTAGGCAGAACCAAGGATAAATCTAAGGAAAACGGGTGTGGAGATTAAGAATATGCAAAGGGAATTGACAAAAAACTATTAGATTTCAAGATGCAATTTCTAGGGTTTCAAATGTTCCTTCCAAAATCTGATTTTCTACAATGATTCCTAGGCTTAAATAAAAGTTTAAATAAGCTTCTAAGATCCCTAGAAGTTACCCCATATGTATATTCTCTTGAGAAAACAAAGAAAGCTCCATGGAACCCAATATGCTTCATTGTCTCAGCTAAGAAGGGTTTTCATAGCTAGGGAGAGTTTTAAATTTTTCTAAGCCCATTTTTGAGTCATATATGATGAATAAATATGAGAGGAAGCCTTGGGAAAAATTTAGAAAGCTTAGAGAATGAATTGGTGCTTTATGTTCCATATTATGACCTAAAAAAGCAACATGTAGCTAGGATCTTAATTTTAATTGTGTGATTACTCCAAGAGACTTAAAAGGAGTCAAGAATCATATTTGAAAGGAAAAAATGGAGCCTTGAATTTATTTGAGGAGTGTAGCTATTCATGGCATTCATAAGCTCCCTATCATCATTTTCATAAGAGTACATGGAAAATGGACCAACAATAATGGATTTAATCGCATTGCGTTATGCTTAAAAATTTTAAATCAGTGACACGTGGACCGTGTAGGTTCATACCATGCATCCTCTTATTTAAATACATTATTAAAATCTATTTGCATCACAAAATCTTGCTCATAACTCAAGAAAACAGAAATGGAGCATGAATGGAACTCATTGAATTTCGACCAGATTTGCCACCATTATATCCAAAATTTTGGAAAATCATAAGTAAATCTAGAAAATTCCAAATAATGTAATCTTGGTCATTTGGAAAGCTTGGGATGTCTAATTTATGTTAAAAATAGGTAAAAGTTATAAAATCCCACACACCGAATGTTTGACATGTGAAATTTTCTAGAGGTCGGACTGGGTCCTGATGCTGTCACAGTTTACTGATATAAACTTCAAAAATGTCCAATTAATTCCGAAAATTTCCAAATCAAGTGAATGATACCAATCTAAAAAGATGAAGATGTTAGATAGAGGGAAAAAATAACTCTAGATCAGTTCAAGCTCGCCAAGATCCTGAATTTTGATCAAACAGTGACTAAGGTCTGGTTGGACGCCTGACACTAGACTGAATCTTTGAAAAATTGAATCTTCCCCTCTAGAACTCCAAATGAGGTGCTTCTAGTTGAAGCAAGTCATTGGGATGTCTAGTTTCTCTATATAAAATTTAGTGGCAATTGTACGTCATTTTCCCCATGAGTGACAGAGTTTAATTTTGGACTAGTGCTACAGTACCAAGGACCAAAACCAGAAAAATTTCCAACTTCAATAATTCGCCAAATATTCCATAGACCTCCAAAAATTACCAAATTTAGCTTCCCAAAAAGCTCTCAATAAGCTCTAGATGCATGCCAAATTTCAGACCAAGAAGAGCTCATTTGGACAAAAAATGGTATAGCCTCCTAAAATGGTAAGTTTTTGTTCCATTGGGTAACCAATTTGTCCAAATGACTTTCTTAATTGTTTGGCACCTCTTGGGCAAATTTCAAAGCATAAATATGATTTGTAAAGACTACCCAAGTGATCCCAATCCTCATGCATTTCATTTTGGTCTCTCAACATCCATTTGTGCATAGTTACATCAAACCATCAAAGAGCCAATTTGCATAATTCTATTACTTTTAGTGTCATATAAGGTCTACATCATGTTCATACATCATTTTACATTTTTTCATGGTCTTACATCACAAAAACATTGCATGCATCATTACTTTGATATTCAACCACTACTTAAAGTACATAATACACTAAAATAAAAATATTCAATATCCTTGGCTTGCATCTACTTGACTTGGAACACCACCTAGACAATTCAAGGATGAAGAGGAAAGGGGAGTGAGATTCCAAGAATCTCAATAGGTCACACAGCCACTCACATCACATTCAAGGCATACATACATCAAATTCATACTATGTAAGCATAAAGTGTGCAATAAATTCCATTCTATGCCATATTCACATGTCAAGGCCACTTTCATGCTTTCGGGACTTTTGGTTTAGCCTCACCTCATTTCTAGGATTTTTGGATTTGTCTCACTCTTGGCCTAGGGACTTTTGACCTAGCCTTACCCATTCAAGGGATTTTTGGCCTTGTCTCACCCATGCCATGAGACTTTTGGCATTTCCTTACCTTCATCAAGGGACTTTTGGCATCACCTCACTCTTATGAGCTCTTTCCACATCCATAGTCATTTAAGACACCACATTGGTACCAATGCACAACAAGGATCAAGTGGCATGTTATGAAGCATCAAGAATGCATGGAAGCACACTAAGACATACATATGCATACAAGAATGCAAATAAAATGAGGTGGAGAGCTACCTTTTAATTTATGCAAGCTCACTTTGTAATTTCCTTCCCCTCCTTGGTTTCACAAGAGCACTTAGGTGGAGTAAGGTTCACTTGACCTAGACATCACAAATAACATACAATCACTTCCTTGAAGTAAGTCAAGACATTAAACTAAAGCTTATCACATACTTGGTTGCATAATGGACATATTGGTTCCATAAATGACCTATTGAAGCAATTCATATCATTCAAGTGCTAGGGTCCATTCTCTGGTTATTTCTAGACTTCTTGGACTCATTTAAGGTCCTTAAAGCCATCACATATTCAATTGCACCATTGAAAGACTAAGTTGCTTCATAAGGCACACCATTGTCCCATCTCCCAATCTATGGCTCCTAAATTTTTTCCAATCCCATCCTCTAACATCATATAAAGTCCTAAACCAAGGCTAGAATAATTTAAAACATCCCCTAGCCTAATGAACCTAGCTTGGCCGAAATATGAACCATAAGGAAGGTTCATGGACTTTGTGATTTTTCCTTGATAGGAGAGCTACTTGGGAGGCTTTCTAAAGGTCTTAGGAGCTCAAGGGAACATTCAAATAGCCAAGGAAATATTTACACAAAATCAGATTTTGCAAAACCCTAGAAAGCACTACACTTTTCTAACTTATTTTCCTTTAGTTTTTACTTGAATTTCTTGCCATATTCTTAATCCTTTCACTCTTTTTCCTAGGTTTCTCTCTTGGATCTACCCAAAATGTAGCCCCTCCTATCCCATCCTAGGTTGGCCGAAACATACAAGAAGAAGGGACAAGAAGAGGCTACCATAGGAATGAGATTTTACCTTATTTTTCCTTAATTTCTTGGATGTTTCTTCCCTTGGTTGGCTTCTCTTCTCCAAACATGAAATTTCCCTCCTTGGTCTGACCTCAAAACAGAACCAAATCATTCAAAAAATCCATGGAAAGAAAGGAGAAAGAGAGGAGAACAAGATTGGAGGAAGATGGAGCAAGAAATTCCATGAAATTACCTAGTTTCTCCTTGGCTTTCTTCCTCTTTTTCTTCTCCTTCTTGTGTGCCTAAGAGAGCTGAAGATTTTCTATATTTTTGGCAGAAAGGGTCGTGCTTATTAAAGAGGAGAAGAAGGAAGAAAAGTGTAGAACTCTTTAGAACATTCAAGAAACCATAAATTCCAATTTTGCCCTTCCGTAATAGCAATTTCATTTTGGCTTCGTTTTAGCTCCTTTTTTAGAACCATTTTGTCCATCATAAAATTGAGGTTCCCAATTTAATAAAATGCCTTTGGAATCACTCAATTTGGAGCTAAAACCTTACTGAACGAATCGGTCAAAGTTTAGGTCAACCGACGTCGAAAAATATACACCGAAGGGGCTTTACCAGTCCCAAGGCTTCCCATAATTTTTAAAGCCTCTGAGAATCTTGGGCTACTCAAAATTTTCATTTAAAAAGCTCTCCTATGTGGTTTTCCAAAAGTTGCACTTATTTACAGAAATGCCATTACGTTTCGTCAGTTTCCATCGCAAATTATTTCTCCATCCTAACTCCATTTTTCTTTCCGTCTGAGCCTAGAATTATCATTTTTAAGAATCTAGGACTCTACCCAAATTTTTTGGGATATTATCTAGGTCATTTCAGAGGACTTACTTTTATACGGCTCATTTCGTCATTTTACGAAAATTATGTTCGTTACATGTTGCTTCATTAGGTGCAATTATGGAACCATAATGAGGCTTATAGATCAACCTAGTGTCTAAGCAAGTTGTATGGCCTTAGAATTAATTCCATAAGCCTAATTAGCTTCCATAAATTATGTTTAAGCCAAGAGAAATCATCCCATACTTTTGTGTATGTGTGGCTGAAAAAGGGAGCTTGGATTCAAGAGAAAAAGTGTGTAATTGCATCCAAGGTAGCTCACTCCTCCTTCTCTCATGCATGAATGTTTGCTTTACTTGTCTTTGAATATATATATGTGTATTTTTAAGCCATGAAAAGTGTTTTAGCATAACTTTGATTCCATAGTGCCATGATGTTACAATATGCTTTCATATGATGTTTATGATGTGTGCTTAGGTTTGCTTGAGTGTGGTGAGGCCAAGAGCCCTTAGCCATGGTGAGGATGAGTCAAGAACCCTTAAGATTGGTTGAGACAAAGCAAAGAGTCTCCGAAAAGCAAGATGGAATCCCAAGAGCATGGTTGAATCTAAAAATCTCTTAAAGAATAGGTGAGGCAAGTCCAACATCTACAAAAAATTGGGTGAGGCTAATCCACTTGCTTGGCAAGCCTTTGTATGCTATGTATGACTTTCTCAAATGATGAAAATGCCTCTTGAATGTTTGCACATGTCAACATGACCATATATGCAGTTATGAGACTTGTTTGCATTCATTATGTATGATTGAATGGGAGATGTGCTATTGGGATTCTTTGAATCTCATCCTCTCTTCTCCAATGTTCTAGCATACTAGGTAGACCAAGTGGACAAGGTAATGGAAGCCAACCACCTTGAAGAGAAGAGCTTGACACCAATATGCACAGTTTTTGCTTTTTAAAGCCATAATGATGTCTAATAATGTAAATTATTATTGTATATGATCTATGACCTTTGGAACATATGTAATTATGATAATATGTCATGTTTAAATAGGAGAATGTATTATGTGACCATTAGAATGCAAATTGAGTATGTATGCAAAATGTGACTTCTTGAATGAGTTTATGGAATTGTGCATATGTGTGGATGAGATGGCCAAAATGAGATGCATAAGGATTGGTACCAATTGGATAGCCTATACAAATCCTAATTATACTTTTAGACTTACCCAAAAGGTTCCAAATCCCAAGGAAAGCCATTTGGACATTTTGGTATCTCATATGGAGCCAAAATTGACCAATTTAGGACCCTATGTCACTTTTTGTCCAAATGAGCTCTTCTTGATCTGATATTTGGCATACAATTATAGCTTGTTGAGATAATTTTAGAAAATTAAAGAACATAATTTTTGAAGGTCTATAGAATATTTGATGAATTTTCAAAACTGACAAATTTTCTAGTTTTGGTTATGTCACTGTTCACTCAGGTCCGAAAATAAAATCTATCACATAGGACCCAAATGATGTCCAATTGCTACAATTTTTATATTGATAAACTAGCTATTCCCAGTGACTTGTGCCAACTGGAATCACCCCATTTGGATGTCTAAAGAGGAAGATATGAATTTTCAAAGAATCTGTCAAGTATCAGGAACTCCACCCGACCTTAGTTATTATTTGATTGAGTTTTGAGGTCTGGACGTGCCTAAACCGATCTAGAGTTATTTTTTCCCTCTAGATAACAACCACAACTTTCCAGATTGGTATCATTTGTATGGACTGGAGTTTTGTGGAATTAATAGCATATTTTTGAAATTTGCTGCAGAATTCTATAACAACACCAGTGGACAGCCTGACCTCTGAACCAGTTTACATGTCAAACGTCCTCTGTGTTGGATGTTATGGTCTGGACATATTTTTAGAATAAATTAGACATGTATATCTTTCTAGAATGGCCAAGAATGCATGGTTTTAATTTTTTTTAGAATTAGTTATGATTTTCCAAAGTTATGATAGAAATGGGCAAAAATCTGGCCGAAAATGAATATGTATATTTCATGCTTCCCTTCAAGTTCCTTGAGATGTAGCAACTTTTGATAATTCAAATGAGTTGTATTCATATAATTAAATATGGGAATGTGTTGTATGAGCTCACATGGTCCATATGACACCAAATGAAATTTTTATACACGACGTAATGCAGAAAAATGTATTATTTTTAGTCCCTTTTCCTTACTCTTTCATGGAATTGATTATGTAAAGCATGGGAATGTCATAAAATGAGTTAGAAATATATGGTGTTACAACCTTCAAGTAAAGATGGAAATGCCCTAGATTTTATTTGTTTTTCTAACACCCTTGGTGGCTTCATTGTATTGCATACTACTTGAAACTCCTTTAAGTGTTTGTGTGGTTCCTCACCTACCAAACCAGAGAATTAAGGTAGTAAATGTATCAAACTAGACTTCAATTCAAAATTTGCATATAAATGAGGATAATTAATACACAAGTTTTGAAAATGCAAATAAGGGGCAACTAACTCTTTAATTGTTCTAGCATTGATACCCATATTGGCATTCACATTGTCATTCACATTCATGTTCATGTTAGTTCCTACACCATTCCTATTTCCATTAAAATCATTTTGTGCATTCATGTTATTAGCATTCATATTCAAACCCACCATTGCATTCTTTTATTCCATCTTAACAATTGGATAGGAATGTTCACCTGTGTACTCACAAGTATTAGTAAAATAAGTGTGTGAAGTGTCCTCTATCTTCCTTTTATTTCTCTTGTCTCTTACTTGTCTATCAAAAGTCCTCTCTATTTTTGGATCAAATTCAAATAGTTCTTTAGTTAAGGATCTTGTCGTGCAACAATTGAACAAGCAAAAATAAAGAAATGACATAAAAATTAGCTACCAAAAACCAAACAATTAAATTTAGAAAAATTAGAAAAATATTTAAAAAATTTTGAGAAAATACTAAAAAATTAGAAAAGTGCCTTAAACATTGGAATTTGGCCTAAAAAAAACATTACACCTAATAGCTTTGCTTTTACTTTTACTCAACACACCAAAAAATCTTAGAATACAAAATTTCAAACAAATCCAAGCGAGTCTAAAATAATTTCCAACAAGTAGAACAAGTGATGCACATAATCGAAAAGGCCAAAAACCAAGTTCAAAAAAAGAGCAAAAACATGTAGAAAAAATAGAACTAACACATAGTTAACTTTTCCAAACAAATGAGAATCCAATTCCCTGGCAATGGCACCAAGTTTGATGGTTGTGCTAAGTAACCTCAAATAAATTAGGTTGAACAAAAATTTGTAGTTAGTAATACAACCTAAATCATTTCTCTTAGAGTTGGATTCTAGTTTCTTATAAAAGAGTTCTTAAGGTATGAAAGCCAAGTGAAAACACAAGAATCAAAAGTAATTGGAGGGGTTTAATTTCTAGAATTTAATTGAATTAAAGTAAACAACAAAAGTTGAAAACTATAGCTAAAGTGATTAAATCAACGAATAATGTAAAGTAGTTAACCTTGGACTTTCCTCCTTGACATCAATTATCATTATTCTAATTAGATAGACTTAAGACTTAAACTTAATCCCCTTGTTTGGTGCATTCATTAAAGAAATTCTCAATTAACCAATTAAGACACAAGTACTTAACCTTTTGGAAGCTTATAACCACAATACTATCAAATGATTAGTAGTTACTGTAAGAGTTAAAACGCATCTAAATATGAGTTTAAATGTTTTTTAGGTTGCTGGACCTTTCACCTAAGAGTCTAAATCACCACTTAAACTCATAAAAATCTCAATTATACTAATTAAGAATAAATTTCAACATAAATTGCATATAAACCAGTGCATAATTAAGATGAAATTTGCAAGTAAGTGGAAATGCACAACCATTCAAGAGCAATTCATTAAACACTAAAGGTGCAATAATGCATCTCCAATTCTTAAACAAAATTCAAAGGATTAAACTATTCCAAAACAACCACTATAATTAGGTTTCCATCAACTAAACCTCCATCAACTAAACCTAATTAATAGAACATTGGATAAAGTAACATTAAAAATAGAAAAGGAGTTGAGAGAATTAGCATAGTCTTAGTTGAAGTTGAAAGCTTAAATTTTCATCAAGGAGTTAGCATCCAAGACAACCACGAGACAAATCTAAGCTTCCATGGATTGAAAATAATGGAGGAAATTGGAGGTGTAGAGCCACAGTCTTGGAGCTTTTAATGTGAGAAGGGAATGTGTGGAATGGAAGAATGATGTTCTACTTCCCGAGACTCCTACTAGATGTGAATCATGTTTTGCCCCCTCCTATCCATTTCCACGTCAAAACCTCTAACTTCTCATTCCCTCATGAATCAATTAGTGGCCAACTATGCATGTGTCAACATGTTTGTTTTCTCCTCTGGGAATATGTGAATGATGCCATGGATCTATGTGTGAGTGTTAGTGGAGTGAATTAGAACCACATGCCTTCCTTCTGATGTATCCATGTAGTAATATATGTGTGCATCTTGGACCTCATGCTACCAATCAATCCTGAGCCTCCTATCCACTGAATCTCCTTTCTCCCTTTATGAATTTGGTTCTGTTGTGTGAATAATCCCCTTTTATGGACCTAGATGTATGATTGAATGTGAGAGTCTTCATGAATCTACCCTTGGACCTTCAGAATTAGTGGGCCAATCCTTTCTCCTGTACGTGTATGTGTGTGAGCCTCCCATGCATGAATATATGACTTGGAGAGAACTGTGTATCTATGTGTGTGTTTCTTTGTGTGTTAATATGAGAATTGGAAAGCCTCTAAGCTGTATTTGTATACATGCAAAATTTTGGTGCGTTATCACATGAATGTGCGTGATTTTGTGAGAATATATGGGAGTGTTATGTAGCTACATGAGTGAATGGAGTGGCTCATGTGAAATAGCCATGCCTACGTGTCCATGTGAGCTAATGGCATTGTGTGCATGTGAATGAGTGATATGAGGGAGCTCATGACTTGGATGTTTGAAACCTGAAATTATAATATGGAAAATAAGGTAAAATACAGCTAGGTAAAAATAAAATAAAAGAATATAAAAATCTGAAAGTTTTCTCACCCTCTAGGCACTTATCACTAAGTGGATGGATAATTAAGATCTAAGCTTCAAAACTCCATCCAATGGCCAAAAAAAAAATCTTCTAACATATTGTCAACATTAAAAATATTAATTCCCACCCAAAAACCTGTACAAAATTAAGAAAAACCAAGTGGGAAAAATCACACAATAAAATATTATGAATTTAAGAAATTAAAACCCAAACTTTCTACAAGAATTTTCACTAAAGTGCGAAATTATCCTATAATCCAAATATAATCTAATAAGGCCCAATTAATAATGATTTGACACTTAAAAGCTTAATTTAAGAGGAATAAAAGTAGGTAAAACCACTAATTATCACCTTATATTTTAAGGGTTTTTAAAGGGGGCTTTAACATCTCTTATAAGGAGCTATCATTTTGAGATATTGAGGAGGTTGAAGTAAGGAGTTTAAGAGTGGTTCAAGGAGTACAGGAGAAGCTTGGGTTTTATGAGAAAGACAAAATTTCCTCCTAGTTTACTCTACTCCTTACTTCTTTCTTGCATATTTTTCTACACCATTTGATTTGATGTGTGCTTGGTTTTTGCATTAATTTATCTAGTAATGTTGAGCTAAGATCACTGATTTAGGACTATGATAAACCCCAACACGTAGTATGTTATAATAACTCTCTTTACTTGCAATTTATGGCATAATTTGCTTATTCAATCTTTGTTCTTCATACTTTAAAGTGTGAGAAAATTATTAAAAGATTTGGGTAACCTAAATGAACTCGAGAAGGGGATTTTAAGACTAGACCATAGATTGGGTAATGTGTGTTCATGAAACTTGCAAGGTTGAGTGTGTATTGATTTATTTGTAGGATAAGAATATATGTACTAGTTTCACATAGTCATATTAGGACCCATTTCTAATCAAGTATCTTAATCAAATGCATAAGGAATTATGAATTGGTTACAAGAATACTTATAAGTAATTTGAAATATGCTTATAGGTAAATTAGAGTCCTAGATTAGCAAAGATTATTATTAAGAAAAATATAGAGAAAGGTTAATTGGCTTCTTATTAAATGCTAGGGGGAATCATAATCTCAAACCTTTTATTTCCTAATTAAGTATAAAATGATGTCTCTCTATTATTTTGTCATTTTACATGTATTTAGTTTAGTTTAATTTCCTATCAACTTTATTGTTCGCTTGATTTAGATTAAGGTGTATAATTTTAGTGCTTAGTACTTATCTTAGTGAAAAACTCTTATAGGAGTAATACTCTATTAATCACTATATTACTTGTGTGATATATATTCTTACATATACAATTTCATATAGTAACATATTCCCATGAAGATTTGTCACTAACATAGTTACTAAGTACTAAAATTTGCTCCCTAATCTAAATTAAATTTGCTCCCTAATCTAAATTAGAGCAATGATACATAGAAATAGAAAAACTAAATTAAAGATATAAAAATAACAAAATAAAGAGAAACAGAATTCTATGACAAATTAGGAAGTACAAGGTTTAAAATTATAATTAAGAAATCAATTAATCTTTCTTTACTTTACTTTTCATGATGATCTTTGTTAGTCTACGACTCTAATTTACCTATAAGCATCATCTACATTACCTATAGGATTTTCCTTTAAAGTGATTCGTAATCCCTTATATAATGATTAAAAGACATAATTAAAAATGAGTCTTAATATAACTACGCAAGGCTAGTAGGCATATTCTGATCCTATAAGTGAATTAATCCACTTAACATTGTAAGTTTCATCAACTCACACTACTCAATCCATCCAATCCATAGTTAAGTCTGAAAATCCCTTTTCCAAATTCATTTAGATTATCTACTTTATCTAATAGTTTCCACACACTTAGAACCATCAAGAACAAAGATTGGATAAGCAAATCATACTATTAATTGGAAGTAAAGTGAGTAATTTATACTTGCTACATGCTAAGGTTTATCACAATCCAAAATCAATAAGTTTAACTCATAATTACAAGAATAAATAACATGAAAAGCAAAGCATCACCCAAATGGGTAAAGAAATACAAAAAGAAGCATGGGAAGAAGAAAAAAATATAATTTATTGGTGAGTCTCCTTTAAACCCAAGTTTTCTCCTTAATTTTAAAGCTAAATCCTAGCTCCTTTCTACCCCAAGAATGCCCATAACTCCACCCTTCTAAGCCAACAAAAACAAGGCAAAAAACAACTTTATATTGAGTTTTTGACATGGCACCATGACTTGAAATTCTTAGTTATAGTGCCAGAGAGTACTAGGGTTAAAATCAATTTTTTTTTAACATTTCAATAGTAACTTAAACTTTCCAATGGCAATTAGAATTTTTTTGGTTGTGATTGAAACTTTTCCACTCATAACTAGGACTCAGCACTTGTATTTTGTAACTTCTTTTATAGTTCTATGTCTAAATTTGTGTTTTAGGCTCCCAATCACTGAAACTTGGTTTATTAGAAACTTTTAACCTACTAAAGTACATGAAATTAGTTAATTATGAATTATCAAAGATTGAAACAAAATTTAATTAACACTTACACTACTTTAAAATGCAATTAAACATACTTATCCATCTTAATCGAAATTAAAGCTAAAATACTATCTTTATTCCTTAAAACCTAAATTATACCAAACTTAACTCCTAAAAAAATGCCAAAAATAACTAAATTATTTATATTTAACATGAGGCCATATGAATCTCTATCTTTACAAATTACTTACAAAGTTCAAGAAAGCAAGAAAATTTTGACATAAAGTTTCAATCTTTTTTAACTAGATATTTTCATTAAAGTAAATTTTTCCATGTTCCATGGATGGAAATACATATGGGCCCATCAAAAAATGGTTCCTCACTGCCATGGGGGTTAGATTGCTACCTGTGTAACAAATTTACAAAATTGAAAAAAGACTTAACAAAGTTAGAAATAAATTATAGTATTTACACTTTAACCCCTGATGCTATTTAATTTTTGTTTATTAACCTAAATCCTTTAGTTTTTAGAATTCACAAGTTACCCCCTTTACTTTTTATATTTTCTTAATAACCCCAAGTCCTAGTCCCACAAAACTGAGGAGCTAAAGGTATTCTTAGATCATTGAAACTTTTACTAATCTAAAATGGTGGGTGCTTTATATAGGATAAGATTTGATTAGATCAAATATGATAAAATGTTAATACGATACAATGTTTGATGTGACATCATATAAGGGCAAGTACTTGCCTCTTCTTGCTTTAATGAGACTTTTTTTTTTTTTGGGCATTGTTAGCTTATTCATATCGTACTTGATTACACTACAAGAATGCTATAAAATTTAGATAAATGTGTAGGACAAATTTTGACTAAAATTACTTGTGTATATATATATATATATGTATGTTTATTTGTTTGTTTGTTTTTGACTACATATGAGTTGGCAAAAAAAATTGTTAGTGAAAAACAAAAACAAAATAATAAGAAAATAGTGGAATTCAATTCACCCATTTGGGCCAATTCAATGATACTTTTTTTTTTCATCTTGTTACATAAAATTTCTTGCATATCTTTTTTTAACTTTTTAATCTTTCTTGTACATAACTTTTTTAACTTTGAACTTTTTTTTGTTTAACTTATTTACTAATATAATTTTTATAATTTTTTTACTTTTTAAATGTTAAAATATATAACTATCTAAAAGTAGCGGTTGAATGGATGGAGATTTATATAAATTACATTTTTTCTTATTTTCTTTCTCTCTTCACTTCCTCTCTTCTTCCCTTCTAGTGCTCTCTCTCTCCTTCTCTCTCTCTATGTATGCATTCAAATGCTTTTTTTCCTCCTTTATTTTTTACTTTAGTGACTAATATCAAGCTTAATTAGAGATTGGGTACCTAAAAATTTGTTTGAATGGAGGTTCAAATTTTGTTTCTGAGGTATGTATAAATATTTCTTGATAATATTTTTATGAAATATTATTTGGTATTTAGTATTATTATTTATTGATTGTTTAATAATTATAAATAATTGATTAATAGTATTGATTATTGATTAATTTGTGATAATATAGTAGAAAAATACTTATTACTATAGTATTGATTATTTATTGATTTATGATAATATTGTAAAAAAATATTTATTACTAGATAATATTTAGAAAATAAGATTAAAAATTTTTATGTTAATTTTTTTATCATTTAATATAGTGAAAAAATAATTGTTGATAATAGTTTTGAGATAATTATTGTTTATTTGAATTATAAGATAATATTTAAATTGCTTATTAGAGCAAAAAATTAAAATTCCTAGCCATTGAAGTTGGATAGATGTATTAAATCTTAGATAGAAAGGATATACTGATAAATTTTTATAAGAGGTAGAAGAGTTTATTACTTTTGCTTGTGAAAATAAACATGATTTAAGAAATTAAAAAAGATTAGATGTCCATGCTTTAAACATAAAAATAGAGCATACCTTAGTATTGCTTATGTAAAAACTAATCTATAAAGGGTTTCAACCTAAATATTAGTATTAGACATGCCATAGTGAGATTAAACCATCACCAACTAAGATACATGTTAGAACAACATCTAGCTCAGGATTAGTAAATGATGATGACAATAATAGTTATGAAAGAATGATCTTTGATACAATCGGTCCTAATTTGAATATTGACATATATGATGAAGTAGATTATGATGATAATATTAACTAGTTTAAGGAATCTCCAAACTTAAAAGATTAGAATTTTTTTTATTTATTAAATACATATTAGTAATTACTATGGACAAGATGCACTAATGAATATAAGCTATTTGTTGATATACAAATGTTAAGTATAAAATTTGATAACAAGACATTATAGTATAATTTCAATCAATTTGCAAGTCTTATGAAAAATAGCTGCCGTCATAATAATGTCGTAACTAATAATCAATGTAAAACAAAAGGCTCGCATTAAAACTTAGTCTATATGCTTAAAAAATTAATATTTGCATTAATGGGTCTATATTGTATTACAAAGATGACAAAAGTGAAATAATGTTAAATTTTATAGAGCATCTCGATATAAAACTAGTTGACCTAGTATAAGACAAAATTTTAAGGAGATTTTGGTTAAAATAATGTATTATTTACTAATTACTCCTGGATTACAAAGGCTTTATAACTCATTGAGTTCTGTTGAGCAAATGTGATGGAATTGGAATAATAAAAGACATGAAGATATACTCTAGCATCCATCAAATGGAGAAGCATGGAAATATTTTGATAAAGTATATCCAAAATTTGCCATGGAACCACAAAATGTTAGACTAAGCTCATGTATAGATAGGTTCACTCCTTATGGTCATTTTACCTCACCATATTCATGTTGGCTTATGATGATGACTCTTTACAATCTCCCTCTTAAAATGTCCATAACTGCTTTTTACTTATTTTTTACTACAATCATTCTTAAACTATAATCCTAAGACTAACATTAATGTATTCTTGTAGCCATTAATTGATAAGTTAAAATTATTATAGGAGGAAGGAGTACCAACATATGACTTCTTAAGAAAACAAAATTTTCAGATGAGAGCAGTATTAATGTGGATAATAAATAACTTTCTAGCATATGGAATATTGTCAAGATAGAGTACTATTAGAAAATTAGCTTGTCCTTATTGTATGCACAACTTAAAAGCTTTTACCCTAAAATATGGGAGAAAGAACTCCAATTTTGATTATCATTGACAATTTCTTCCCATGAACCATGTTTTTAGAAGAGATAAAGATGTTTCCAAGAAAATTAGAGTTGAAAATAATCCCACTTCCCTGAGTTTAGATGGGAAAGTATTATGACAACATATGAATACCCTTCCTAAAATAGTAGATTAAAGAGTTTATAAATTATCTAGCTATTAGCAACACAATTGGATGAAGTAGAGCATATTTTAGGAGCTTTTGTATTGGAAACATCTATTGGTTTGGCATCATTTATATGTCATGTACATAGAGAAAAATGTATTTGAAAATATTTTAATATAGTTGTCGATCTCAAGACAAAAATCAAAGATAACATGAAAGCAATGATAGATTTAAAGGAATATTATAGGCAACAAGACTTGGAACTATAAGAATTAAGTAATGGAAAAGTGGTTAAGCCAAAAGCTAAGTTTACTTTCATGATTGATCAAAGGAAGGCTATCTCTGAGTGGGTAAAGGGATTGAAAATACCCAATGAGTATTCCTTGAATTTGTTAAGATATGTAGACTCAAAAGAGGGAAGGTTATTTAGACTTAAAAGTTATGACTATATGGCTCAGAAGCCAAAGATTAAAAAAGGAAAGAAAATACAAACTTAAGAAAAGTGAATTTCTTATTGCTTGATCTAAACTACAACAGTAGGAAACCTATTTATACTAACCATAACAAGGGCATTTTGTCCAAATCTTAAGCAAAACATTAAATTTAGGGAGGGGTTACAAGAGTTACAACTCCCAATTATTGGCTTTTACTATATTATTCCATAACCTATGAAATTGCTCATTATTGGTGGCTATTGATGGTAGGGGTTATAGGAGTTATTGATTTTCTATTTCATTCTCCCTGGGTTGGATAAGACATGCCCTCGAGTCAAGCTCGGCATCATCATCAAAGTATGGAGATAGGTTGGCAACATTAAAGGTGGCAAAGACTCCATCGGCACCTGGTAGTTCCACCTTATAGGCATTATTGTTGATCTTCTACATAACCTTAAATAGGCCATTAGCTCTGGGTGATAACTTAGCATTTAGTTGTTTGGGAATCATTCCTTTTACAAATGTATCCAAACAAAATCTCCCACTTCAAAAGTTTATTGGCTCCAATACTTGTCATGTTGAGCCTTGTATCTCGAGTTCTGTTTCTGGATCTGCTCTCCAACTTGTTCATGCAGCTTCTTAATCTCCTTAGCTTTCTGGTCTGCATCGCTGCTATATTGTTGGCTATCAAATGAATGGGTCAAGTCCAATGGGCTTAACTAATGGAAAAGTGGTTAAGCTAAAAGCTAAGTTTACTTTCATGCTTGATCAAAGGAAGGCTATCTCTGAGTGGGTAAAGGGATTGAAAATACCCAATGACTATTCCTTCAATCTGTTAAGATATGTAGACTCAAAAGAGGGAAGGTTATTTAGACTTAAAAGTTATGACTATCTGGCTTAGAAGCTAAAGAGAGAAAAAGGAGAGAAAACACAAACTTGAGAAAAGTGAATTTCTTATTGCTTGATCCAAACTGTAATAGTAGGAAGCCTATTTATACTAACCATAACAAGGGAATTTTGTCCAAATCTTAAGCAAAACATTAAATTTAGGGAGGAGTTACAAGAGTTACGACTCCTAATTATTGGCTTTTACTATATTGTTCCATAACCTATGAAATTGCTCATTATTGGTGGCTATTGATGGTAGGGGTTACAGGAGTTATTGATTTTCTATTTCATTCTCCCTGGGTAGACAAGACCCACCCTCGAGTTAAGCTCGACATCATCATCAAAGTACGGAGATAGGTCGGCAACATTAAAGGTGGTAGAGGCTCTATAAGCACCTAGTAGTTCCACCTTGTAAGCATTATTGTTTTTTTTTTACACAACCTTAAATGGGCCATCAGCTCTGGGTGATAACTTAGCATTTGGTTGTTTGGGAAATCATTCCTTTTGTAGATGTATCCAAATGAAATCTCCCACTTTAAAAGCTTATTGGCTCCGATGCTTATCATGTTGAGTCTTGTATCTCGAGTTCTGCTTCTGGATCTGCTCTCCGACTTGTTCATGCAGCATCTTAATCTCCTTAGCCTTCTGGTCTGCATTGCTACTATATTGTTGGCTATCAGATGAATGGGTCAAGTCCAATGGGCTAAATGCACAAGTGCCATAAACCACCTTAAACGAGCATTTTTCGGTAGCTTGATTAGTTGAATTGTTGTAGGCGAACTCCACATGTGTAAGGATAAGGTCCCGCTACTTCAAATTCTTCTTGATAAAGATCCAAAGTAAGTTTCCCAAAATTCTATTAACGGCTTCAGTTTGACCGTCTGTTTGAGGATGGTTAACACTACTGAATTGAAGCTTAATTCCCATTTTGTTCCATAGAGTTCTCCAAAAATAACTTAAAAACTTGACATCCCGATCAAAAGTAATAGTTTTTGGAATGCCATGAAGATGAACAATCTCTTTAAAGTATAAGTTTACAACTTACACAACATCATTCATCTTTTGACATGGGATAAAATGTGTCATCTTTAAGAATTGATCCACAACTACCATTATAGAATCTTTCTATCTCTGTGTCCAAGGCAGTCCAAGAACAAAATCCATGTTTACATCTTAATAAGGTGTTATTGGAACTAAGAGAGGAATGTACATCCCAGTGTTTTGGCTCTTAGACTTAGCCATATGACATGTTCTGCACCATTGTATGTGCATGTTCACGTCCTATTCAAGCCTTAGCCAATAGAAATTTTCTTTTACTAAGGCCATAATTTTGTCTCAACCAAAGTGGCCTACCAGTCCACCATTATGGGCCTCATAGATTATTTCCTCTCACAATGAGCATCAAGAGATACATAAGGTTTTCTCTTAAAATAGAAACCCTCTATGCATGTAGTATTGCTAGGAAGGTTAATCTTCAATGGCATTCCATACTTCACAAAAATTAGGGTCATCTTAGTACAACTCTTTGATGGTTTCAAAGTCAACAACTTTGGCTTGAATAATAAATAGCAAAGTATAATGACAGCTAAGTGCTTCGGCTATTAGGTTCATAGTTCTAGCCCTGTGCTTAAGCAGGAATGGGTAACACTATAAGGTCTTGCTCTAAGCAGCCTATCGGCAACTAATCTTCTTTTGAGAATTCAAATGCTTCAGGGCTTCATGATTAGAATAAAGGATGAACTCTTTATTCAGTAGATAATGACCCTAGTGTTGCAAAGCTTAGACAATAGCATAGAATTATTTATCATAGGTAGAGTATTTAAACTTGGCATTGTTAAGTTTTTTGTTGAAGAAGGCAATTAGGTGTCTTTCTTGGCTTAGAACAGCACCAATTTTGATGTTAGAGGCATCACAATTGACCTCAAATATTTGATCAAAATTTGGAAAGGCTAGCACAGGTGCTTCTGTTAAATGTTTCTTTAATTCTTCAAAACTTTTCTAGATTTGTTCTGTCCATTAGAATTTGTCTCCTTCATAAGTTGTGTAGCAATGGAGCTAAAGTTTCTAATAAATCTCCTATAGAGAGAAGCTAAGCCATGGAAGCTTTGAAAATCATGAGTAGACTTTAGAGTTAGCCAGCTGATAATGGCTTCTATCTTGCTGAGATCATCTCGAATGCCATTAGCGGTGATGATATATCCTAGAAAAATGACTTCTTTGGTCAAAAATTTGCACTTCTTCAAGTTGGCAAAGAGATTCTGCTCCCACAAAGTATTTAATACTTGTCGTAGGTTGTAACAACTCTAATTTCTAATTATCACAATTAGGATTAATTGCATGATTAATAATCATAAATCAAGATCTAAAGTCATTACAATTAATTAAAATAGACAAAAGCTGAAAAAATTTAAACCTTGATATTATTAGAGTTATTAGCCAAACCATCAAAACTAATCAAATCCACAAGTGACCCTAATTATCAATTAAGACCTGTGATTCATTTTACTATTGACTCCAACTCATAAAAATCTCTTATAAATGTTCCCAAGTCATTACGTAGTGTCACACCATACTTTATTAGATTCTATATTTCCGTATTCAAGATAACTTTCATGCATACCAAGGAGGACCCAAGAAAAGAGGATAAAAATATTGTATTTTCTTGCATTACATAGTGTTTTAAAAATTCAAATTTTGCTCTGTAGATCCCGGGAACTCACCAACAACATTCCTTATTATTTTTTATCTATACAAATCATAAATATCCTAAAACTTTGCATAAATTAGGGATCAAGAGCTAAAAACTAAGAATATTCACATTTTGCCTCAAGTCAGAATTTCAGTTTTCTACTAGAAAATTTAAAAAATCATAACTAAATCTAAAAAAATTAAAGTCAAGCAACCCATAAATTTCTAGAAATTTCTAGATGTTAAATTTACAGTAAAAATAATTCTAAGCCATGAAAATCTCATTTAGACCACATTTGACCATAGGAAAAGGGCAAAGGTTGGACTGCCCAGTGCTACTGATATATCTTAATGCACAATTAATTCCATAAAAATTAAAATCATGAAAACTATACCAATTTGGAAAGATACAAATGTTAACTAGAGGAAAAAAATAATTTCAAATCAATATAAGAGTAGTCAGACCTCAAAAGTTGATGAAACATTGCTAGAGGTCTGACTGTACATTTGAAACATAATAAAAATTTCAAAAATTTATATATCCCTTGCTAGACATCTAAATGAGGTGCTTCTAGTTGTCACAAGTCACTAGGAAGATTTAGTTTCTCCCTGTAAAATTTCACAAGAATTGGACATCATTTGTCCCATGAATAATAGAAATACATTTTTAGACCATATGAACAGTACTAGTGCCAAAACACAAAAAATTTGCCAATTTCAACAATTTGCCAAAAATTCCATAGAATTCTAAATATTACACACTTTAGCTTCCTAAAAAGCTCTCAACAAGATCTATATGCATGCCAAATTTCAAACCAAGAAGAGCTTATTTGGATAGATTTTGCCATAGCTCACCATTATGGTCATTTTTGCATCTTATAAGACACCAACTTGATCCAAATGGCTTTCCCTTGTGTTTGGCATCTCTTAGGCAAGTTTGAAAGCATAAATGCAACTTATATGAACTGCCTAAATGGTCTCAAACTTCATACATTTCATTTTAATCATTCCACATCCAAGAATACACTAACAATCATAAGCTATACAATGTATAAATCTTACACTTACATTACTTTGGTGCTAATTATAGTTCTTACAATATTCATACATGATTTTACATTTGGTCAAGTTTTCACAACTCAAACATAATATGTACATGCCTACTTTGCCATTCAATTTCAAACAAAACAACTTAATTGTCAAAGTGTAGCTTCTCAAGTCCCTTGGCTTGCATTTCTTGCTTCATAAGTGCCACCTAGACATATTAAGATGAAGGAGGGAAAGGGGAGTGAGATTCATGGAATCTCAATAACTCATACACCCATTCAACATACATTCATGGTATACATACATCAAGAGCACAAGTGTAAAAAGTGACACAAGCATAAGGCATCTAAAACCACACTTTTATGTCACTATCTCATATCAAATTCAAAAATATGCCATAAGGACTTTTGGTTTTTCCTTACCCCATTTTTAGGACTTTTAGATTTGCCTCACCTTTGGCTTAGGGACTTTTGACTTAGCCTTACCCATCCAAGAAACTTTTAGCCTTGTCTCACCCATGCCTTGAGACTTTTGACATTTCCCTACCCATATCAAGGGACTTTTGGAATCACCTCACCCTTAGGAGTCAATTTCACAAATCAAAGACATTCAAGAAGGCATATTGGTACCAATGCAATATCAAAGAATCAAGTGGCATGTTCTCAAATCACAAAAATACACACAAGCACATAATGACATATATATACTTAAGAATGCAAGGAGAATGAGGTAGAGAGTTACCTTGGTTGTTACGCAAGTTTTACTTGGTCTTTCTCCTTCCCCTTTTCAGTTCCATAAGCACAATGAGGTGGGTTACGATTCTCTTGCCTAAATATTATAAATAACACACAATTATACTCTTAAAAAGCTTAAGAGCACAAGTGATTCCATAGGTTACATAATGGTTCCATTAGTGGCATATTAAAGCAACTCACAAAATTCAAGGTCTAGACTCCATTCTCTTCTCATTTCTAGGCCTCTTGACCTCATTTAAGGTCTTTGAAGCCATCACATACTCACTTACACAATTCTAGATACATGTTGCTTCATAATGCTCCATTATGGAAACCATTATCTCATCTCCCAAACCATGGCTTCTAAATTTTTCCTAAGGGTTCCTCCAACCTTCTACCATCATATGAAGTCCCAAACCAAGGTTAGAATAAATTAAAACACTCCTTGACCTAGCTATCTAGTCTTGGCCAAACCATGCACCTTAGGAATAGTTCATGGAGCTTTTGATTTTTCCTTGATGGGAAAGCCACTTGGGAGGCTTCTTAAAGGTCTTAGGAGATCAATTGAACACTTACATAGTCAAGGGAATACATGTAGTAAATCAGTTTTAACAAAACCTTTAAGAGCTCTACACTTTTCTAAATCAATTTCCATTAGTTTTCCTTACAATTTCTTGACATATTCTACTTTCAATGGTCTAAAACACAAGTTCCTCTCTTGTTTTTGGATAGAAAATCTTCCCCTCCCTTAGTTCTATTCTTGGCTGAAAATTACACAAAAGAAGAGTAAGGAGAAGAAGCAACAAAGAGCAAGAATTACCTTGGATTCAAGCTTACTTTCAAGTGCTTTTCTTCTTAGTTTGCTTCTCCTCAAGAAATTTGAACTATCTCCCTTTGTTCTAGACTCAAAACAGAACCAAACAACTTAATAAAACCATGAAAAGAAAGCTTGGAGGGAGAGGAATAAAATTGCAGGAGGAAGAAGCATAAAATTCCTTAAATTTTTCTACCTTTCTTGGCTTTTTCTTCCTCCAAATTCTCCTCCTCTTATGCACCCAAGATGCTACTTATCTTTTCCATTTTTAGGCAGAATAAAGTCAACCTAACAAGGGAGGAGAAGTGGCGTGATTTATGTAGAAGTTTCAAGAAGCTACTTTTCTCAAATTTTCTATTTTTGCCCTTCTGTTGTGGTATTTTTGTTTTAGCTTCATTTTACCTCCTTTTTGAAAACCATTTTTCCATCATAAAATTTAGATTCAAAATTTAATAAAATGCCTTTGGAATCACTCAATTCGGAGCTAAAACCTTCTCGAATGAATCCGTCAAAGTTTGGGCTCACCATCGTTGGAAAATGTACATCGGAGGGCCTTTAACTATCACGGGACTTCCCGTGGTTTTCAGGACCTTTGAGAACCCGAGGTAACTCAAATTTTTCATTTAAAAAGCCCTCCTATGATTTTTTCCATAAATTGCATGTAATTATGAAAATGCCACTATATTTCGTCAATTTTTGTTGCAATTTTATTTCACCATCCTAGCTCCGTTTTTATTGTCATCTGAGCCTAGGATTATTATTTCTAAGAGCCTAGGACACTACCCACATTTTTCAGGATGTTACCTAGCTCATTCTCAGGGACTTGCTCTTATCTAGCTCATTTCGTCATTTTAAGGAAATTACCGTTTGTTACATATAGCATTAACATAGTGAAATTTAAGGTTTCTAGGTCAAAATAAGAGTTTGGGAAAACTTCACCACGACTTAGACTCACCTTACTGCATCTAAGCTGGTTACTGGAACTTAAAAACCAAGTTTGGGAACTTGCACCGTAACTTGGTACACTCGCACCACTGCATAAGTGGCTATTGGAACTTAAAATCAAAAAATATGAACCTTACACCACAACCAAAGCCTTTCACGTTGTGGTGAAAGTGCTCTCGAGACCCTACTATTTAGACTTTCCACCGTGGTGAGTTGGGGTCCCACCGCAATGAGCCTATATGGCATCGTGGTAAGAGAGCTTCCTAGAACACTCCAAGCTTGCCTCTTAACACTTGCCGTGATGACCTTCCCTTATGCTATGGCAAGTTTGCTCTTTATTACCCTCTTGGTTGAAATTTTGGTATTATGTTGTAGCAAGGTATATCGCACCATAGCACTCTTAGCTTTTGGAAGAGCTTTGGCCATAGCTCAACTCCATTCTTGCCAAGACTCGCATTTTCTTGCTCCCCAATCAATTCCTACTAATCCTAGATGAATTCTATGATCTTAATGGCTAACATACATCGTTTACTAAATCTCCCAACTCCCAAATATCATGATTCACTAATCCTTATTGTCTAGGGATCAAGGATTGAATTAGAGTAGTCAAAACTCAATTTTGTATCAATTAATTCCCCTCTCATGGCAACAAAGATGTTCAATCATAATGTACATAGGGCTAAAGCTTAATGGTTACAAAATATCAAGTCATTCAACAAGTATTTGTTAGATACAATCACAATGTTTAATCCCACAATAATTATATTACATAGCCAGTCCCTATACTTGGCAATTCATAAAGCAATGTGGCAAATACATAAAAACTAGTAATCTCATTACATAAACCCAATCTGACAAGGTTTCCAAACTTATGTGCTACCAAACCATACATTAGACTTCCATCAATTTCTCTTTACCACTAAGAGGTTCGGTCCCTGAAAATGTTAGCCCACAACCGAGGTGAGATTTACAATCTTAGTAACAAAAGGCAAATTCCATATATATGTACAGATTAATCAACATAATGCAATTATACAAAAAAAACATACTGAAGGCATCAATATCATTAGCAAATGAACTAGTTAACCTACTAGTGGCTACTATCTCATACTAACAATCACATATAACATGTTAAAAGCCATTAATATCGAGATAGGCCTGTCCATGGCACTAACTCCCTAATAAGCACAACTTGGGCTTAGTGCATTCAAAGGTCTGATCATAACCCAATGTCTAATCGAAGCACAATGCATAGGTGGCAGCCACACCACAGCTCCACTAAGGATTCACTCAAGGCCTAAACACAATAATCCAGATAGCCAACCATTCATTTAGTATTCAAAATTCTACAGGTACAACAAGTATCAGATTAAAATGAACATATATATAGAATTAGGAAATTAATCCCAGTTACTTCAATGAGGCCAATTACTTTTCCTCTACCTATCATCATGATCCAAATGCACACCAAACCTAAGATAAGCATAATTATTATCATTTCTAGCAATAAATCAAATGCTCGAAGAGTTGAACTACCAATGACTACCTAGAGGTTACTTATTTAACCACCAATAGATTCCAATTTCGGGTTCTAGCTTTCTCACACAAGAAGCCATAATAGTTCACTCTAATTTTTAGAAAATTTCATATAAAACCAAAGCCCATATCATAAGTCAACTATAGGGGTCTCCATCCAATGGAAAATACATCAAAATGGGGAAAGGACATTTACCCAATAACCCTCTTAGCCTTAACCTCCGAAAATCTACCATGAAAGCACCAAACAACAAATTTCAAAATTGTGCTCAAGGTGAAAATACTCTAAACCAAAAACTAATTAGTTCAAATTGAAAAGGAAGAACAGAGGGTTAAGTTCTATATAGGTTACTTTAGTTGAATCTTGCTCTAGAAGAAATAAATTGAGCCAAAGTGTTGATGAAAACCCTAGCCTCTATTTAAGGTTCGAAAATGAGTTTTCCTTCTGCAGAACCAAGTGTTTTGCTCTCAATAAACTGGTGCGGTAGCTGGTCCCTTAAGGTTTTAGGTTAGCAATGGGTTGGCCCATCAGCCCAAGATCCAATTAGGCTTATTCCTAGTTACTGGACTAATGTTTAGAGGGTTGGGCTACAAAACACTTAAGGTTATAAGGGAATGTGCTAACCCAAGGCCCAAAATCTACTTGGGTTCAAATGTGAACTTATTAGGCCAATTAATTAATGAGTTTGTGGAGATCTTGGGCTAACTTAAGGGGCATGTTTCACTTAGACCTATTTTTTGAGTTTTAGGCTTCTAAGAATTAGGTTAGGGCAATGCTAAGTAGGTTCCTTTAAGGATAAGCCTCTTAAGATGAGATTGGGTCATATTAAGATGACGTGGGGCCTTCATAAGAATAAGACTAGGCTTCTAATAATGTTCTTGTCACACATAAATCAATCATGGGCCTAAATCATACTTAAATCCATAATCATTATTTTGCTTCCCTTAAAATTGTCTAATTAATAATTATTATGTTAAAATACTCAAAATTTTCATTTTTCTTAAAACTTCTATCTCCTCATAAATTTTTTTTAAATCCTTTTTAATAATTTCATAATCTCCAAATAATCGCTGTTAATTATTTTTTGGATGTTACATAGGTGCTCTAAGTGCTTTCTCAATTTTTGCTATAAATAAGAATGTCATCAAAGTAAACAACAACAAATTTGCCTATAAAGAGTCATAGTACCTGAATCATCAGGTGCATAAATGTGTTAGGGGCATTTGACAACCCAAAAGGCATCACCACCCATTCGTACAAGCTATCTCTTGTCTTGAACACAATCTTCCATTCATCTTGAGGTTAAATTTAAATTTCATGGTATTTGTTATGAAGATCAATCTTAGAAAAGTAACAGCACCATGCAACTGGTCTAGCATGTCATCGAGTTAGGGAATGGAGAATCGATGCTTCATGGTGATTTCGTTGACTACTCAACTATCAACACATATTCTCTAACTCCCATCATTCTTGGGTACCAAAAGTACAGGTACAGCATAAGGGCTGACACTTGCTTAGATCATCCCTTTCTTTAGCAACTCTTCAACTTGTCATTGAACTTTAGCATGTTCTTATGGACTTATCCTATAAATAGGCTTACTCAAAATCACTATTCTTGGTCAATTCTGTGCTAGATACTAAGCAGTGGTAGCAATCCTGGTGGTATCTCATCTGAGATCACATCTGGGAACTCGACCAACAACTGCTTAACTTATGAAGAAATAGTAGATCTGTTGTTTACCTTAAGCAATAGAATAAAACTCATGGCTTGGGCTTCTGATTTTGTCAGCTTGAAAAGCACCTTATCAATCAAAGCCACCAATGGTTTGGGTTCCTTTTGACCTTTTTTATACTCACTACATGGCAATAGTGCTAACTTAATCTTTACATCATCTTTTACAAATGAGTAGGCATTTGCATAGCTGTCATATAGAACATGATGATCATATTGCCAAGGTCTCTCTAAAAGAAGATGGCAAGCATCTATGGGAACAGCATCACACCATACTTTATCTTGATACTTCTTCCCAATTGAAAAAGAAACAAGGCATCGTTTAAAAACTTTTACCTCACTCCCTTTGTTGAGCCATTGTAACTTGTATGGATGTGGATAAGCTTGAGTAGATAAGTTTAGCTTCTCCACTATGTAGTTAGATACTACATTCTCACAGCTTCCATTGTCAATGATTACATCATATACTTTGCCTTGGGTAGTATAGCAGGTGTGGAAGATATTGTGACATAGTTATGGCTCCTCTTTTGCTTGCACTATGTGCAACTTTCGCTTAATCACCAGTGTTTCACCATGGCTGGCGAGTGTAACTTCTTCATCAAATATTGGCTCCTCATCAAATACTAGCTCTTTGTCATCAAGTACCAACTCATCTTCTTCTTCAAATACTATGTAAGCTTCCCCTTCAATAATAGTGACAACCTTGCAATTAGGACAATTCGAAGCAATGTGACTGAACCTTTGTCATTTAAAGCACTTAGGTGCTTTGGAACTAGACTCCTTGGCAACTTTAAGTGGAAGCTTGCTTAAAGAGCTGCGTTTCTTGACTAGTGTCTTGCAGCTATTAAAAGGGTTCCTAGTATATTAAGATAGTTGATATGAGAACTTCTTGGGCAACTACTTCTTAATGCCAATGGCTCGATGGATGATGTCATCTAAAGTCTAGTATTGTTGAAGCTGGATCAGATGGGCGATGTTAGCATTTAACATTCCAAAATAACAAGCTATTGTTTGCTCCTCCTTTTCTTGGATATCACACTTCATTATGTGCTTTTCAAATTCCCTAGTATATTCCTCTACAGATAGAGTCTTTTAATGTAGATTATGTAGTTGAATGAAACTAGCTTGATAATAATGTTCAAGTAGGAACTTACATGTGAGCTTGCATCGCATCTTTTCTTACGCTTTAATCTTGCTTTTCCCTTCCTACTCATGCCTCTTCTTTAGATTCTTACCATGTAAAGGCATGCTTCTTGAGTTTGATTGTGACTATCTTAACTTTTTGTTCTTTTAACACCTCTTTATACTCGAATACTTGTTCAATGGTTTAGAGCCAATCTACGAACTCATCTAGTTGGTGCTTCCCTTCAAAATCTAGAATTTCGACTTTGATACCACTATGGTGGGCTATTAGCCTTCGAGGATGGCTATTGCTAGTTGACAAAGTGTCACTACTATCTAAGTCATCTTCCCTGTGCCTTCTTTGTTCATCCAACTGGGCTCGTTGGACATTCACCATTTCCTATAGCATTTGAACTTGGCATCTCAATTTTTCTAACTCAACTTCATATGCAAGTCTTCATCTTGGAGGCATTTTGTAGGTAAAGGAGGTTATCTAGGCTTGGATTTTAGGGTCAGGAAGGTTTATGGTGAAATTGGAAATTAAGTTTAAAAGTTGGGGTCAAATTATAATTTTTAAAATTTTAGGGTCTAGGTGCAATTTCAAGAAATATAAGGGTCAATTTTCAATTTCAAACAATTAAGGGGCCAATTTGTAATTTCATAAAGTTTAAGGGCTAATCTAGAATTTCATAAAGTTAAGGGGTTGATGTGCAATTTTAGATAAATTGGCTAACAAGGCTGCTTACATGGCAAGGTTGACACATGGCAAAAGATGGATGGGATGATGTGTTGCTAACTAGGGTGTCAACTGATGCAAATAGCTTGCTTGGCAGTGTTGACGTGGTTTACTTAGACACATGGCTGATGCTGAGTGGATGATGTGTCGATGACTGGACAGACAGCATGATGTGTCGATTGATATGGTTGTCTTCTATCTCTAGATGGCGAGTGGTGATGCATGAGCTACCACTGACAGTGTGTTGACCTTCGGCAGTGGCTCGTGGACCTCTAGTGGAGGTGCGTGTAATGGTTTTTTATGATGAAAAACTTCAGTCTAAGGTTTTTAGACTTTCTGAGCTCGATGGTGGCATTTGTTTGGTTGAAAAATTATCAAAAATGGAGGTTTCAAAGGTGGCAGTAGTGGTACCTCTGAAAAATCTTCACTTTTAGGTAAATTTCTGACACTCTTCCCACACCTCTCATCTCTTGGACTCTCAAACCTACTCTAATACTAAAATGGCTCAAAAGCCAGAGAGGAAACTCAAACTTAAGAAAAGTGAATGTCTTATTATTTGATCCCAACTACAACAGTAGAAGGCCTATTTATACTAACCATAACAAGGGCATTTTGTCCAAATCTTAAGCAAAACATTAAATTCAAGGAGGGGGTTATAGGAGTTACAACTCCCAATTATTGGCTTTTACTACATTGTTCCATATCCTATGAAATTGCTCATTATTGGTGGCTATTGATGGTGGGGATAACAAGAGTTATTGATTTTCTATTTCACTATCACATCTTTATGAAATGTTTGCTACCAGTTGTGTTTAGTGCAATTCTTGAGCAGATTTGGAAACTTATAACTAGGCTGGGCCAATTTTTCAAAGAACTATGTTCAATGATATTAAAGGTGGTTGATTTAATACAAATGGAATGCAATATTCCAATCATTCTATGCAAGTTAGAAAGAATGTCTCTACCTATATTTTTTTCATTTTATGGAACATTTGCCAATCCATTTGCTATTTGAGGCTAGGGTTGGTGGCCCAATTCAATACCGACAAATGTATCCATTTGAAAGTAATTGATACTTAGTGATATTCTACCCATGTCTAATTAATTTGGCTATCACCAATTCGTTGTTGTCCCTAACTACTTGATATCTAGTTGTGCAAGTTTTTAAATCGATTAAAACAACTAGTTAAGAATAAGGTTCATATGGAAGGTTCTATCTACAAAGCATATTTGTAACAAGATATATTGCACTTTCATTCATACTACTTTAAGTCACATGTACCTTCTATACAAACAAAAGTCTATTGAAATTATTATATGGAAAAAGTAAAGGAGAGTGAGCCAACCTTATCAATTTTTACTAAAGTTGGACATTCACTTGGAAAGTGCTTCACTCATTACTTGAATGATAAACAAATACATGTCACTCATCTTCATGTCCTATTGGATTGCAATGAGTCAAGCCCTATATTGACTAAGAAAAAAAAAACACTTTCTTTCCATAAGTTAAGTTTTTTTTTTAAATTTTAACATTCAAATGTTAAACTGCTTTATAGGAGCTTTAAGTAAGAGTTAACGAACTTAAATTTAGCTATTAGCTTTAAAGAAACTAACTCTACAATTAAGCAGAACTTTGTCTCGTAGTTTAGCTCTCATCTATGTATGTAATATCCAATTACTCAAAAAAGGTCTGAAATGAATCGATTATAAAAGAAAGTTTCCTACATAGAAAGAATTGAGTCTAAATAAAATTAGAGTAATGATCTAGACATCGAAAAATGAGAATACAAGGCCAAAGATACCCAGAAATTGGAACCAAAATAGCTAAATAAAATTTGGCAAAAAAGCAGTGGCATTTTTGTAAATTTGGACAATTTTTAGAAAACTTAAAAGAGGAATTTTAAAATGGAAAAATTAAGGTTCTTAGGGCTCTCAGAGGCCCTAAAAACCATAGGAACTCCTAGAATGGTTAAAACTCCTCCGGTTTGTATTTTAGAATGTTGGTTAACTGAAACTTTGACCTATTCAATTAGGAAGGTTTTAAATCCAATTTGGGTGAAACCAAAAGTATTTTATGAATTAGAAGACCTAAATTTTATGATGGAAAAGACGATTCTTAAAAAGGAGTTGAAATGAACCTAAATAGAAAGACCAAGAAAAGAGGATAAAATGGAAATTTTTTAAAAGTGTTTTAAGTAGTCTTGCTTCTTATATCTCACGAGCCACCTCCTTTCTCCATTTCACTGATCTTATTTCTGCCCCAAACCAGAAGAGAGACTAGCTCAAGTAGATGCATAAAAAGGTGAGCAAGAGAGGAAGAAAACTAAGCAAAAAGGTAAGGATTTAAGGCTTTTTCCATGCTTCTTGCTTTAGCAAACTTGTTCTCTTCTTTCTCCTCTCTTTTCATATGATTTTGGTTATTAAAGTGGGGCTATTCTATGATTGGTTTAGCAAGAAGAAGGGAGAGTTTGCAAGAGAGCTTGGGAACAAAAGAAAGCTCTTTGGAAAGGCTTGCAAATAAGGTAAGAAACATTTGCTTTTGTTGCTTCATCTTATCTTCTTCTTTTATGGGGGTCTCGGCCAAACCTAGGCCCATAAAGGAGAGAGTGAATTTTAATCATAGCAAGGTAGGAACAAGGGTTTTGGAGTGTGAGGATTAAGAATATACAAGTGGAACTAAATGAAAAGCTTTAAATTTCAAGTTGTGATACTTAGGGATTTTGTTACACCTAGCCATTCTTGAAGCTTTTTAAGGATAATCTAGCTTATGTAAGAGCATGTAAGAGTTCATAAGACATCTAGGAAGCTTCACAAGTGTCAATTCCCTAAGAAAAATCAAGCAAACTCTATGGGTGCTCCTTGGATACTATGTCTCAGCCAAGGCATGATTCAAGTACCTAAGAAGAGTTTTCTTTGATTACAAGGATAGAAATGGTCTAGATATGGACTAGAGACACCAAAGGAACCATTAGTTTGAATTTAGAAACCATGGTTTATGAGATGAAAGTTTAGGTCCCTTTATGGACATAAAGAAGTAACCTAGTATTTAGCTTCTTGAATTGAACTTATGATGGCTCTAATGAGTTTAAATGGAGTCACATGACCTAGATTGAATGAGAAAGTAAAGCTAAGATCATGAATTCTAGAGGTTGCTTCATTATGCTCTTATATGGAACCATATTGATGTCATAAGATGAAGTAAGCTTATGTAGAGTTTATGTGAGGCTAGAATTAGTCCCAATGATGAATTTATGTCTTGTTTAATGTGTCTAGGCCAAATGAATCAAAACCCCCCTAGGTGTATGTGTGAGGTAGAGAAGGGAAAGTGAAGAACAAAGGAAAAAGTTTGTATTTCTTGACACAAGGTAGCTCTTTAACCTTTCTTACATGCATGTCTTAGATGTTTGATTGTCATTAGATGCTTGTGTCTATGTTTGAACCATGAGATATGTTTATATCCATTGTTTACATGTTATGGTACCATTATGCTTTTTTGAAATGGATTTTTAATGCAAAATGGCTTAAATGGATATGGTTATGCCAAAAGTCCCTTAGCATGGGTGAGAAGATGCCAAAAGTCCCTAAAAATAGGTGAGACAAAGCAAAAAATCTCAAGACGGAGTGAGGCTAAGTCAAAAGTCCCTAAAAGTGGGTGAGACAAATCTAAAAGTCCCAAAGAAATTGGGTGAGGCTAAGCCAAAAGCCCTTAGAGCCTATGCTTGATATATATGAGTTTATATGATATAAAAGTATGTTTATGTATGCTTACAAGAGACTTTTATGATATGCTTGCATTCTTTGACATGAAATTGTGCCATGAATGTATATTTGAAAGGTAAAAGAGTTATTGGAATTCTTTGAATCTCACTCTTTCCTATATTATATCTAACCATGTCTAGGTGAGCCAAGTGGAGCAAAAAATGGAGGCTAAGCTTCTTGAAGAATGTGATTTAGATAGTAGTATCAAAATATGTGTATTTCTATGTCAAAGTTTGTATATAAATTATGTTTATGAGATGTAAATTATTGAGCATGTATAAAAGTATGTGAATATCATATATGAATGGAATTTGGAGCCAAAGGTATGCTTGTATGGATTTTTGACATCCTAATGCCTTGATGTACATATGCATAATGACCACTAGGAAGGGGGTTTTAAGATGTGTGATTATTTGAACCATTTGAGAAGCTTTTATATGCTGCATTTATGTTTTGGGACATGCTCAAGTGGTTATGGAATGGCTAGAAGGCCATTTGATACCATTATGGTTGCAAAATGTGACATAATCTTAAGTTGAACCACAAACTGACCAAATGGACGATTTGATGAATGAAATTGGTCATGAATATAGATCTCATATAAAGCTTTTCATAGAGCTAAAGAGTACTATTTTTGGAACTCTAAAGAATTTATTATGAATTTTCAAAATTGGCTAAATTATGCAGAATTGTCCCAGTCACTGTTTATATAGTCAGTTTGTATTTCTGTGTCACTCAAGGGTCAAACGAAGTCTAATGCTCATAAAATTTTACAAGCATATAGTAGATATCATAAATTTCTGTAGCACTGAGAGCACCTCATTTGGAGTTCTATAAAGGGATATATGGATTTTTGAAATTTAGGTTCTACTATAGGATGCATTAGTTACCTATGGTAATGTTCCATTAAATTTCGTGGGCCAATTGTTGTTGGATTGATCTGAAATTTTTATCGCAGCTAGATGGCATCCTAAGCTTTCCAGAAAGCTATAGTTTGCATGATTTAGATTTTTTTAGAATTAATTATGATTTTTCAAAGTTCATATTAGAATATGGAATGTATGGCCAAATGCAAGAAAGATTCGATTTTGTGTTATATGATTTGGACCCGAGTTTTGAGCTTTAAATTGTGATATTTATGATTGAACAAATGTGTTAAGGATGGAAAATAAGTTTGGTAAGCTCACATGGTCCATTAAAGCCATTAATGAATTAATTTGACTTTTAATGTTGATTATTCCCACTGCCAAAAGTGTGAAATTCACAAAAATGAATATAATTTGATACTTTTAATTAGTTTTAATATGAAACAAATGCTAGCTATGTATGGTGTGACAGTGACATCATTATTTATTTTTATATGTATATATACATAAACCATCATTATTTATTTGTATATGTATATATATTTTTATGTATTTATTTTTTTCCTAGATAACTGTAACTAATTTTCTTGTTAAATAGGCTCTTAGTCAATCAAGATTTAGTGACAATGTATATTTGAAGGATTTTATCTTGGGGACCACTTAGAAAGGGGCAAACATAGCTAGGCTATTTTATGAATGGATACAAGTTCCATATTGAATCTTGGAGCATAGGAAAGAAAATGATAAATAGTGGAGTTTGCGTGAAAGAAACATGGAAAGATAAAAAAATTGGCTATTTTGGCATCCTTAAAGATATGATATAGTTACAATATTAAAGAAAACCTGTAAAGAAATTGGTACTATTTTATTATGATTGGTTTAATCTGGCTATGAATCATGGGACGAAGATAAATAAAGAATATGAATTGTTGAAATTAAGCATACCAAAAGATATGAAAATTTTGATCCATTTATATTTGCAGAGCAAGCAATTCAAGTTTCTTATATGCCATATTCTATGAAAAGTAAAGATAAAGTAGATTGGTGGTTGTCATTAAAAGTAAAGCAAAGGGTGGTAGATGATAATAATACATTAAAAATTGCTTACCAAAATGATGAAGCACATGTTAGTAGAATAGATAATGATATATTATTTGATACCTTACGAGATGAGAAAGAAATGGAAGAAGCGGATCTTCAAATATTGTTGCATGTTGAAGATGTGAATCTTGAAATAAATGTGCAAGATGAAGATCAAGACTTGTAATTAAGGAGTTCATAATGGAAAAACAAAAAAAACAAAAACAAAGCCTTCACCTTTGAGTATGGTTTATCTTAACATATAGGAGGTTTTATTTCAATGCTTAAATATGAAAGAAAATTGGTAACTAATTTTCTTTTTTCAAATTCTTACTCGTTATTTTAAATATATGTTTAACTACTAAAATTTAAATTTAAAGGCACAAGAATTAGGAAGCAACCCAAAATGTTTTAAGGTCTTTCTCAAGACTCGTAAATTAGTTGACATTTGGGGGGATAACAAATCTAAAATTATATATGTAAGTGTCTTTTTATATTTAATTTATATATATATTATTATAATTTTATGATTTTAACTTCTTTTATTCACTTCCAAAATGAGTATCAAGAAGAAAAAAATGCCAGAGAAAGTAAAGGAAAAAATATATTAGAACTAGAGTTATGGATGAAAGCTTTAGAGAGGGGAAAAAAAGGACTTCGTGTATGATTTAAAGTGTATATCACATAATATATTTGAAATCTAATATTAGGATACTCCCACTCTCAATCCCAGTATATAATCACTTTAATATATATAAGAAATGATTAAAAAAATAATTTTTTACTTTTATATCATAGACTCGTGATGTTGAGCACAAAGAGTTGAATCACTTACTTGAGAATCAAATTATTTTCAAACAACACCAAAGTCAAGATCAAAAGAGCCCAAGTTTTGTATGATGGCCAAATATGTCTCAAATTAATAAAGATAGTGAGAAAGACGAGAAGGAAGAAGAAAAGGAAGAATAAAAAAGAGGAAGATTGATTGTTAATTTTGTTTTTATAATTTATGTTATTTTGTTTGAAGAAATATTATCTCATATTGCAATTTTTTTATATTTAATATTTATTACTTTAAAATTTTATAAATTGGGATACTAAAATTAATAATATTTTTTAAAAAAAATTAAGAAACATTTTACAAAAATTTTAAAATAGCTATAGTGATAAATTAAAATTGGTGCAAAAAAATAAAAGGAGCGAAATGAAAATGAAGTAAAATTCCTTTTATCACCAAATCATCAATTTTTTTCCTTCCTTTTTGTATAAATTTCTTTTCTATTATTTTATCTTGTTGTCTTTTTTTTTTCCTTTATCTTTTCGCTCATTTCATCTATTACATGTTTTCTATTGGTTCAATCATCCTCATGATTTTTCTCTTTAGTTCAGGTTTCCTTCTTCACTCTCTTCTCATTTCATATTTGATTATTTCTCTTAGATTATTTTATGTTTTCTTTGTTACTAATTTTTTTTATTATTATTGCAATAAAACTTTTATATCTTCAAGAGTTGAATTTGATTTCTAACATTAGATTAAAATTTATAGATTGAAATCAATTTTGATTATTACTATATCTCCTTTTTTTTATCATCTGCTAATCTATTATTTTCCCACATATATTATGCTAATCTAATTATTGTGATGTACATAAATCTTTTTATTTGTACTGCATTTAAGGGGTTTTTTCCAGCCGGTTTCATCTATTTCTTTTAATTTCATTTCACTTTTGATTATTATTTTTTTTCTGGACAGGAAGAAGAAATTGAATATATATGAAGAATCAAAATTTTGTTTTGATTATTAGCTTCTTTTTCTTGTCTGATTTGAAGGAAGAATAATACAAGGAAGTAAACCAAAATCCTAAAATCTAGAAGAGTGTTTATCACATACTCAGAAATTCTATTGTTTAGTCCATCAACCTAGTTTTTGCTTACAATTCTTTAATTTCCTACTAAAATTTTAAATTTGTTTACAGAATGTTTAGTCTATAAACCTAGTTTTTGTTATGGCGTTAAAATGGTGTATGGGATTTGAATTTTGACGTGTCTTGCGGAGTTGCTTTGATTCTAATATAAGAATTGTTAATTTGTGTTCTTAAGCTACATCACGTAGATTGATGTGTTTTGCTTATCTTAGAAATTGTGGAATTGAGTGAGACAGAGAAAAAAAATTTTGTGGTTTATTATTAGTTGTTGGTTTGAATGCATTTTTACCTTTTCATCTGATGGTTCGTGTCATAAGATATAATTGTTTGGTTATGTCCTCTTTATTTTCTGTCCTGTAAGTTATAAATTTATATTTACTAACCTTCTTGCTCTTTCAGGTTCTTAAAAACATGTGTTATATGAATAATAAGATTTTTAGAAGACACCTCAGAGAATTCTATCCCTTGCTAGCAAAACTTGTACGCTGCAGTAAGGTAATTTCTTGATTTTACAATTATTGAAGGAGACATTTACTTGGTAAATTATGATTCTGCTAATTCACAGCTACAACTTGGAATACTAATTCATGTTTACATTCTTTCTTCTTGTGCTTTGCTGAGACACGCTTGCATGATAATTCAGGATTTAGGTTGACACATAGAATCGAGCTAATGTTTGAAATTCTGTTCTGATGCAATTTGGGTCCACATTCTTGCTTATGCCCTGCCTTATGTTGTTCCACTATTTGCAAAAAGAAAAAGTTCAACTCAATATGTTTTGATGTTCCCGTTGGGGGTGCTGTCTCTAGTATAAAAGTTTGGGTTTAAATTTACCTTAAAGTGTCTTGGCTATACAGTTCTGTTTGTGCTTGTGAATTTTCAAATGAGTACATGGTGTTCTGCTGCGTGTATCGTATGGTGAGTAAATTAGGGAATTCATGCTTCAGGGACACTAGTTGATTAACTCATGTGGGGAAGCACTTAATTATGAGCAAACGTGTATGTATTTTATAAGTTGGAGTTGGATGTTGTATTTATCATAATCCAAGAAGCTACGTCTCTTGTGTCTATGCTTTGGCTTGGGAAGCATAAACGAGTGAGCCCTGCTGCTTTTCCCCACGAGGTCAAGAGGTCATATTGTGACATGGGAATTTGCTTTGGCTTAAGGCGAGTATATTTATTCTGGAAGAAATTGCTCTTGGTCTTATGTTACTGTTACTGTTATTGAGACCTACGTGCTTGGTGTGCTTTGAGTTGCTATTTGCTTGGCATAAAATATATGCAAAACAGGAGCTTTGTTTGAAGCAGAAATATGAAAAACTAATAAAAACATTTTGAGGTATACCTTAGTAGTCTCTAAAGAAGGCTTGTATTTGGTGTAATGAAATATGAAAAATATAATTTTGGTATTTTGATAGGTTTTTGCAAATGTATGACTGGGCCAGTATGAAAAATGCATGACAAAGCCACTTTGAAGCAAGGATTCCTTCTGAAGTGTTACTGTGAGGCTTCCCACCTTACCACTTCTCTTTTTTATTTATTTATTTTTAAAAAGAGTGAGCAGTGATGAAGTGAGTACTTTAAAGGGGATTCTCGCTTCAGAGAATCCTCATCCGAGAGGTGTGTGAGTATTACAAGGTAAAAGTGTGGGGGCTAATAATTGCTTACTCTAACTATCTAATTGAAGACAGAGAATAAGATAATTTGAAGTGTTCAATCTTTGAACTATATCTATATCTATTCAAGCTTTTGGATAACTTCCTTTTGAATCAGATTTTGTCTTTTTTAAGAGATTTTTAAGTAAATTGAATTTTTCAGCAATAGATTAAATTATGGTAAAAGTAAATTTTATATATGTATTAATACTTTATTTATATTTTTTTTATACATAAAATCCATTTAAAGTATAATAGTATATAGATGATATTCTACTACTCATTATTTTAATTGCTTTCATATTCCCCTTGTAACTTCTTCCACCCAAAAATAGGCTTAATTATGTCAGTGAAAGTCCAAAGTTAGGCTTAATTGTTGCTGCAAAATTCAGTAAGTACAAATCGTCTAAACATGCATTTCTGTGAACCATGTTGAAATATATGCACTCTTGTGTATAATCATAATAAGCAGGCACAGGCAGCAATAGCAACTCAACTAAAATGTAATGTATGATTTGATATATTGTTACTGGTTGACCCTAACTATTTCTAAGGTCAAGGATGTTATGAAAAATTTTTTAGGAAATATTTTAGTCTAAGTATGATGCTTTGTCATTGACCAAATTAAAAAGGTAAATTATTTGAAGCATGGGCAAGCACGGATCAAATTAGCTAGTGTAAATATTTTGAGGAAAAGAGATTTACTTACAATTTTTAGGCCACTAAATCTCCTAAAAAAAATGCAGCCTATGTGATATTTGTATCTAATGTGTTTTTTGGCATTTGCAAAATGACATTGATCACATTCGTGGAGTAAAAGCGGGATTTCGACTACAGTATAATAAGCAAAATTTTAAATGTTTCATATGGATTGTCACCGATCTTTATTCTCTATATATATTAAATTATATTTTTAAAAAATATATATATAGGTCACGGTTTGGTGAAAACCGTGACCTATTCAAAAATTTTTAAAAAAATTATATAAAATGACAACCGTGACCCATTTTAAATATATATATATATATATATAATGAGTCATGTTATGTATTTTGTTTTTCTATTATTTTGTATTTATTTTTTAGAGTATTGTAATATAACTATTTCTTTCCATTGATAATAAAATTTTACTTCTTTTAATATTGAGTTCAACAATATTGTATAATCGTTCTTAATTTCTCATCACATTTTTTTACACTCCTACTTATTTATCTAATTTAAATGAAATTGCTTTAAAAAATTAATCTTTATTTTTTAAAATTAATTTTATTCCTTTTATGGTAAATAAATTATAATTATTTACATTCCGCAACTTACTACTACAATTTTATTTTTTTAAAACTAATTTAACAATTATGCAAAAAAAATAATCATTTATAAAAAAATTCATTTATCTTCAATCATTTTATCTAGTTTAAACGAATATTATTTACTTTTTTCTAAACAATGGTCTTTTATTTCTTTGCATCTATTTTTTTTCATTTTACCAAATTTAAATTATTTGACATTTAATTTTTTTATACCACTTAGCCATAATTTTTTTAAAACCTCTTTCATTTTTTTTAAATCATTATCATTCATATTTATATTAATTCTTATTTTAAAACTTATACTTCTCTTCTCATTTCTTTTTTTTCAATCAAATTAACTTGTAAGAAATTTTTAGAGATATTAAAATTTTAATATTTGTAAGAAATTTTTCATTAAAATTAATATATGAGGAGTAAAAAGTTAATTTGATTGAAGAAAAAGAAATGAGAAGAGAAGTATAATTTTTAAAATGAGAATTAATATAAATATAAATGATAATGATTTTAAAAAAATGAAAGAGGTTTTAAAAAAATTATGGCTGAGTGGTATAAAAAAATTAAATGTCAAATAATTTAAATTTGGTAAAAAGAAACAAAATAGACATAAAGAAATAGAAGAACATTTTTTAGGAAAAAGTAAATAATATTCTTTTAAATTTGATAAAATGATTGAAGATAAATGAAATTTTTTTAAATGATTTTTTTTTTTGCATAATTATTAAATTAGTTTTAAAAAAAATAAAATTGTAGGAGTAGTAAGTTGCTAAATAAAAATAATTATAATAAGTTAAAATTTATTTACCATGAAAGGAATAACATTAATTTAGGAGAGTGAAAATTAATTTTTTAAAGTAATTTTGTTTAAACTAGACAAATAAGTAAAAGTGTAAAAAAAATGTGATGAGAAATTAAGAACAATTGTACAATATTGTTGAACTCAATATTGAAGGAAGTAAAATTTTGTAATTAATAAAAAAAATAGTTATGTTACAATGCTTTAAAAAATAAATACAAAAAAACAAAATGTATAATGTGACCCATTTTTTTTTTTTCAAAATAGGTGACAGTTGCTATTTTATATAACTTTTTTTAAAATTTTTGAATGGGTCACGATTTTCACCAAACCGTGACCCATATTTAAAAAATATATATATAACTTAATATATATGGGGAATAAAAATTGGCGCAGTTTATATAAAGTATTTAAAATTTTGTTTATTGTACTGTAGTCAAAATCTCATTTTTGAAAGGCAATTTGAGGTCGAATACAAAGAGAATGAGGTGCTTTCTTTGATGAAAAGGGTATAATATCTTGAAATTTACTTTTTGATCTAGTGATTGAATGAATATCTGACCAATTCTTAAAAGTTCAAACACTGTTTTTTTTTCCCCCTCTTCATAGTTGTGACTTCCAGCTAAAGGTTCACATATACGAGGAAGTACAAAGAAGAAAAACATGATGAGTTATGTATTAATGTATTTTTCTCCATTATTATTACATTCCTTTAATTAAATCTTTAAGTCTTTACTAGATTTCCCATTCATTACTTCTCCCATGCTTTTTACTTGCTTTAAAATTAAAGCAATAATTGTTTCACAGGAATGTGTATGGCACTTAAATTATTTTTACATTCGGATTTCTAAATGTCTTGGCTATGTATAATCTTAATCCTCTTTTTCTTATTATCTTTCCTGTTTTTTTTTCCCATGTAGCTTGAATATGTAGTATCAATTTATAAGTTTAATGATATTGCCCCACGAAACTCGACGTTGAGCATTGTATATTTCTTTTTGTTTGGACAAAAAAATATATGCAGCATTTGTAAAGGGAGGATACTTTATTTTTTACAAATTTTATTTACATTTAGCAGCGGTCACAACCGTTGCTGCATATATATTTTTTTAATTTAAGAGACAAATTTTTAGATGGATCAGAGATGAAATTTTCGATCTCTAAATTAGAGACAAAAAATTTTCCTCTAATAAAAAATTTCTATATATGATCAGATGAATTAAAGATGGAATTGTTTTCTCTAATTTGACCACAAAATTTTTTTTCTGTCTCAAATTTTAAAGATGCTATTTTTAGAGTAAAAAAAAAAATTCATCTCTAATTCCGTCTCTAATTATCTAAAGACGAAATTATGCCAAATCAAAGATGAAATTTTTTTGTCTCCAATTCCTAATTTTCTTATAATAAAGGCATCTGAACAATGCCCACTATATCATCAATAAAGTATCCACAATTTTATATTAGTGAAAGTTTCAATGGTCTAACAATACCTTTGGCTCCTGGATTTTGGGGGAAGGGGATTTGGGGGTTATTGACAAAATATTTAAAAAAACAGAGAGGGTAAGTTGTGAATTCTAAGAACTAAAGGATTTGGATTAATAAACAAGAACTAAACAACATCACGGGTTAAAATGTAAAAACTACAATTTATTTCTAACTTTGTTGGGCTTTTTTTCAATTTTGGAAACTTGTTACCCACTCAGCATACTAATCCACATGGAAGAATCGCTTTTTGATTAGGCCACATATAGTTCCCATCCATGGTACTGAATTTGCAGTTCCATGAAAGAATTCCCCTTTCATCAAACATCGTATGGGAATAACTAAAGTCAAAGCAATTTTTTGTTCCATTTACAATGCAGAACCCAACATGGAAAGAAGAAAACTAAATGCATTAATCATTTACATACAAAATCCCAAATAAACAAATTAGTAATTTAAGCTGAGCTAGAATGATCTTCAACGGTCAGCAGTTTGATTTCTAAATCTTCTAGTCATGAGGCCAAAAAGCATATGTTTTAAAGGGAAACAAAACAGATTTTAAGTGCAGGAAGAAGTTGAAATTTGAGCTTTTTGATAAAGGCGTACAAGGAAGAAGGCCAAGAATAGATGGCGCAAAAGGAAGGTGCAGAAGCATCACGGAATGAAAGAAGAGAGAGAGAGAGGAAGGAGAAGTAAGAGAAAATATTGACTAGACGTTAAGTAGATTTTATGTAAACACAAATTTGTCGATGTGGAGGAGGTTTGTAAATGAACTAACAGTTTGACTGGTAGGATGGGTTTTTTTTTTAAAATGAAATCAACAGTTTAGGGTGTTAATTTTAAGATTTAAATGATCATATGCATATGACCCTAAATTTAGAGAGATTATGTATAATTTGACAAGAAAAAAAATAATATTTTTAAAAAATCTAAATATATAACATTAAATTATATAAAAAAATATTCATTTATTTTATATTTAGTAAAATTTGCTAATATATCATATAAAATTTTCGTGCTGTAAGTAGGTTAGGGTCCGGATGGTTTGATCTTCCTTCCTAATCTTCTGTTATGCTTTGTATTTAAAAAAAAAAAATTCACTTAAATTTTTCCTGTGGTGAAATGATTGAAACAAAGTGGTGTTCTACAAAGGTCAGCTCCATGCCGCTTGCTGGGTTCAGCGGTTTTTTTTTTTTTTTTTTGGTTAATATAACTTGGGTGGTCTTGATGGTTTGATAAAACCCAGACGCACCCAACCTTCTCTTTTGTCATAAAAGTGAGACCCAACCCAAACTAGACCAAATAACATGGATCTCGGTCCTAATTGGGCTTCGGCCCAGAATATCACAACCCTTTTATGATTGAATTGTGAGTTTAAGAATATTTAACATTTCAATTGTTTATAGATGTGGATACCAAATTTGTCACCAATAACAGCAGTTATATAACAAAAAATAGAGTAAGTTACTTTTTTTTTCTTTATTTGAGAGATATTCTAATTACATGGTCTTTCTTTTTATTTTAAAAAATTAAACTCTCTTTTCCTCTCTTGAAATGAAAAAAAAAAAGGACTACATTAATCTCTTTTACAGCAAAAGATAATATGCAATTTTACGTATTCCAATCAAAATGCTCTTTTATTTAGTACTTGATAACAAGAGTCAAATGTATGTTTGATCAATATAAAATAGACACTTATAAAAAAATTTTACAATAAATTGAATTTATAGTTTTCAACACAAAATAATAATATTAAAATAAAAATTTAAGAAAAACATTTTTATAAGTTATATTTTTAATGAAAAAATCAATATTTTTGTTGAGGGTATTTTGGTATTTTTTATTTAAGAAATGTTTGTCTATATTTTTGTAATAGATGAGAAGATTGTAAAATTTACTCATTTACCCATAAAATTATGTTATAAATGAGATGGAATAGTGTAATAACTAGGGCTTATAAACTTGCTAACCTTAAACAATCATATATCATGATATTAGTTAAAAGGAATGCAATCACAATCTACATATTATATATATATATATATATATATATATATATATATATATATTAACATTGTACTAGTTTATGATTAATTGATGCTCAATTCAAATTAATTGAATCTTGATCATTACTCTTTTTTTTTCAACTTGTAGATTCCAATTAGCTAATACTAGTTCTAAGGAATTGAATCTTAACTTCTAGATTCTAGTGAACTCACATTAGTTTTAGTTAGCTAAATTCTATTTTTCACCTCATTGGATCTTAAGTTCTAGTTAACATGATCTAGTTCTAGTTAATTAGATCTAGGATTTCTAAGACAATGTTCAACACTAACTACAAACATCCAATTTTGGTCCTATTTGAGAATATAGTAAGGAATAGTTATCATCTTCTAAACATTCGTACAAAGATACCACTTAATACCTAAACTATAAACTAATTATAAACTTAGCTCTTTACCATAACATATACAAAATAACTTTCAGTCTCATGCCCTATTTATGTAACATCATACTTTGTACAAACATCATATTTAGTCATATACAATTCCAAGTATCAAAATAGCAAGGCTCTCATATTCATTTAGCAACTTGCTTGCCTCTTATGGTTTCGACATTAATTCTTACATGGTAATGTTTAGTTATATAAAAAACAATAAGATAAGATATCTTAGTAGTTAATACATTATTCATGATATATAAGCATGCATCATTATACATACAACTCTAAACTAGAATTAGCATTATGGGCAATGTAGGAATCAACTTATGTATTCCAATTTGGTTACATATAAATTGTAATTCTATACTTGCAATTAACATCGTCATTATCATAGTCATTGCCAATAACACATGGGATAAGTAACCTTAATTTGTCTTCTGAGCATCCTTTGTCTCAATTCCCATGCACAAAGAGTAATTAAATTCACACATAACAAGAATATACAGTAGTTTGAAGAAGATATATTAAGAATAAGTACACTAATTTTTGTTTAGTCCAAAGCATGTATTTTACTTATGGAAGCTTCAACTTCAATTATGCCAACAAGCTTAATTTTCCAATTCAACCAAACACATATCAATATCATGTCATATACATTTTGAATAGTTAGTTAGTTTAACTGAAATTCCTGAAACTCAAATTTACATCTTACCTACTTTCAGCTAATGTACCAATCTTCCCTTTCGATAAAACTTCACACAAGACCTAGTTTTGATTTCAATTCCTTTTGTTAACTCTTATTTATTCATATTATTTTCCAAATTTTTGTTAGGAGATTAGTAGTTAGTTTACTAATTTTAAAGTTAAAATAACTAATTTTAAGAAAATGCACATAACTATTGTTCATAGCTCCATACTTAAAGTTTGAAACTGTAAATGACGAGTTTGACTTAATTTTGCCTTGAACAATATTTTATCATACTTTGACTACTTTTGTAAATTGTAAATAAAGAAAATTTAAGCTAGAGTCATCTTGGAGGTAAAAACTTAGAAAGTTGGAGTCAAAAAGCATTAAATGACTACTTTTGAAATTTTCCTTTTTGCACAAAATGGCATGGCATTATGACACTAGAAGCAAAGTTGCAGCGTCATTCATGAAAGCATTAAGTATTCGCATTGCTCTTTTAATTTTAGGAGCTTTTAAGTAAGGTTCTCAACAATTTGTGGGAGAATCATCACTCTAGGATTTTTTAGGGTTGAGGGAGCTAAAAAGCTACCAAGGAAGGAAGGAGAACATTGGGTTCAAGAGAAGATAAGATCTACTTCTAGTTTTTTCTACTTCTATTTTCTTTGTATTTCCTTGATGTTCACTACAACAATATTAATAAATAGTAACTAAAAGCTTTTGACTAAATTTTTTTTTTCAATTTCTAACTTAATTTCTAGCTAAAAAAATCATAAAAGGTATAATAAAATAGAAAAAAGCTATATGTCATAGTATTTTTTTAGTCACCCAATGAGAGATTTTAGGCTACCGATTGAAGTTTGGTCAGCCTTAGCTAACCAAACTTTAGTTGACATGCAAATTTTTTCTTCTATTCTCCGTTTTAAACAAATTCTTTACTTTCAACGCAGAAATTATTTCAAAAGCTTACAAATTTCAATCTTGCACAAACATGCTAAATTTTCGTTATTTTCTTTCTATAAATACATAACTTCTTTTTTCTCTGCTTAAACCTCTAAGGATTCTCTCTTCATTTTCATTCTGTAGTTTTTCTCATGTGAAGTTATTTCTCTCCAGCTGATGCTTCTTCATCTGAAAGTGGTTCTTAACTAATTCTTCTTCTTCTTCTTCTTCTATATGTTTATCAAACTTTTATGATTTGAAGTTCTTCATCTAAACTGCTTCATTTTCATTCTCTGATCATTACTCTCATGTGAAGCAATTTGAGTTTTTTATTTATAATATTTGTTGCAAAAGTTTTATACATTAATGTATGATGAAAATTTGCAAATTTTGTATTAGTTAAAATATTTTTGTTTTGTATGATAATTAGAAGTTATTATAGAAAATATAAGTGCATGATATTTTATAAAAATTAATGTAACACCCTAACTTTTAAAGTACTACTAAACTCGTTACTTTATAAAAGGAGCAAAAGTCATGGAGAAATTAAACTTTAAAGAATTTTATTAATTTGATTTCTCTTTTCATTTTCTTATTCAAGTATTGGAGTTATCTTTAAATATAGATATCATATTACTAAGTTTGTATATCCTATATTAGAGAATTGCAAATAATGTTAAGAATATTTCAATAATGGTACACGGTTCTTGTCTGGTTAAACTGATCATTGTTACTAGAAACATCTACTTTATTATGTCTTCATAATGGGACCTTCTAGAAATTGGAAGACTAGCCTACTCCAAAGCGCCTTAATCCACTAACAACATAGAATTCGTAGAACGTGATTCGTTATTTAAACATATTACCAATTGTAATGAGAATTTATATTCTCAGTAAGAACATAGTTAGTTTGGAAAACTAATAATAGTCTAGTTGCAACATATATAGAAAACATTTTCTTTGTCCCCTTGTCTAAAACATAAAGATTGTGGCATATCACAGCATATAGAAAACATTTAGCATACATATACATTAAAAGAAAAAAAAACATTTGCATATATATATAGATATATGTACTTAACATGTTCCCACTATATATTCTTAATAGGATCATTTTTGCATATGAAGTGACATGCTAAACTTACCATATTCGTGTAACATGTATTCATGATAGTCAATATGAAATTGCATGTAAATATTATAACCATATATCAAGCACAATACCATATACTCTCATGGGGTACTTCTCAGGCATTATTGATTCAACTTGATTACATTAAGCTCAATGCGTCGATCATATATGTTGTACCACGTAAACTTGTTAGATAATGGCATGCTTCATCATTATATTTGTAAGGTCTTGCCATGGTTTATGACATAGTACTCCAACAAATATATTGTAACATTATCCTGTTATATCATTATGCATGCCTTCTAAGGAGACGCAAATAATCCTACCTTAGAAGTGGTTGTCATACAAAAACCAATTTCCTAAGTATCATATTAAACATTTTATACTATTTGATATAAACTTAAGTTTTTGTAATCATAGGTAACCCATCAAATATTCCATACTCCTTGATGTGAGACCTAGGTTTTGGTGTTGCCAAAGAAAAAGACTACTCTTCTTAGTCACTATGATCGTCAAAACATAACATCATCACAAATAGGAGTAAACACAGTTAGGCCATCCCCCTTGTGTGAATCCACAAACATAACTTGAAACTAGAAGTCACATGAAAGTTTCTTAACTTTTAGTGACCCTTCTAGCATAACATTGTCCCAAGGGAATGAGACATTAATTTAAGAAGGGCTCTAACCCTCTTTGTTCCCGTATGCTCATATCCTTTCCTTTTTTATAAATGGAGAGTTGTCTCTTTCTATATATTCAAAAATGCTATCTCTATTTGATGAAGGCCATCTCATTGGAATTTCATCTCTTAAGAACCTTATCTTTTGAAGACTTGAGAATTCATAAAATCTCATCTCTAAAGACCATCTCATCACAAGAGTCCATTCCTCAAGCATCCTATCTTCATCAAAATATTATTTTCTATTTTGGCATTAAATCAACATCACATTCATAATCATTTGACCCATTAATTACATGCCAAGTTATCCCAATCATTTTTTATAGTGAACAAGCAAATTGATAACAGTACACATAATTTAGAGCCCATATTTAAATAAAAAAAGACAAACTACAAATAACTCATTCATAGTTCCTAAGCCACAATTATGACATAATAGCATATTCAATAGAAAGGTGAATAATCCATGTTCGTCATCAAAATCATACATATGGGCTAACACATAACTGTCATGGTTCAAGTCTCACATATAGTCATATTTTACTTAAATTTATATTCTAGGATATTTAGGTCATATTTTATAGTCAATATACAATTACTCTTTTAAATTTGAATAAATGATTTACACTTTAAGAATGTCAACATATAATTTGCACATACCCCACATAATGTAGCTATATAAAAATATGGATACATATGAGTAGCTCACAATTTTAATTTCATCATATTCATCAAGCATGAATATTCTCTACAATGATTATTAAATCCTAACAAATATATGTTCGTCAAGTATCATACATACATATGTGTATATACGTATCATAGATCATGCATGTGTATATTCATAAGGATTTAGGCATGCCTATAATATGATGAACCAAGTATCTTTATGATTTTCATCAACATGCATACATGTATATAATAGTTCACAATTTCTTAAGCACACCAAACATGTAGGCACTTTGTATGATTCAATCAAGAACAACATCTGTGCAAAAGTAATTAGTAAGCATTTAGTTCCTACATTATGAGAATCTCATCTTTTCCACTTGCTTAGGACTCATATAGTACATATGGTTTCACATAGCTAAGTTGTGCAATTTTGGTGCTAAAAACAGGGTAAAAATGCTGAGAAATACATGGCTTTGTGCACATTTACATGGCCAAGTTGTGCAATTCTCGGTGGGTAAGGTCATGATGCAGAAATTTAAGGGTCACATCACCTGTGTGCATTCACACAAGGAGGTCATGCACAACACATCTATTCCACGTTTATTACTTCAACTTATCCTTTTTGAAGCTTTTTACCCTAATTTCTTTTCTAGAAATAAAGTAGACATGTTTATGTGATAAATAAGCATGAAAAAGTAAGCATATATTGGTCCTAAAAGTGTATGGATATTTAGCTTCTCTTTTAACTACCTTTCTCATCCTAGCCTTTCATGGAGGTTTTAGAGAGAACAATATTCACAAATCACACAAAGCATATTACTTTCATATGCTAGACAAGGAGAAGGTGTGTTCTTACCTCTAGCTTTTCCCAAGTCCTTCTCCTCCTTCTCCTTCTTCTTAGCTACACTTTCTCTCTCTTCCTCTCCTTTTTTTATACTCTCTCTCCCTCTCTCTTTTGTGTATGTGTGTGAGAGTGTGAGGCTAAGAGGGGCTATTTATAGAGAAGGAGGTGGCTTCTTCAAGAAGCCTTCATTTTCTTGTTATGTGAGGACACATTACTTCTCCAACAAGCCCACATTTAATTAGAGGTATTTTTATAGTTAATCAAACTTTGACCTAATGTTTCTTCTTTTAGGTTGCTCTAGTAATAAAAGTTGTTTTATTTATTGACATAGTCATTTTCATATAAAAATCTCTCCCAAACTTTATTGTATTTATTTTGAAAAAAATTATATTTTGACCACAAGGAATATTGTAATTTGACTTTAGTTGAAATTATACTTTGGACCTCAAACTTTTAGTTATTATATTTTGAACTCTAAATTTTACCTATGTGAACACCGTATTTTGTCCGAATATGTTTCAAAAAATATAAAATCAGACTAATAAAAAAATAAAATAAAATAACTAAAAACTAACTAAAAAAACTAAAACTAATAAAAAAATTAAGAAAAAATTAATTAAAGAAAAAGAACCCAAAATAGATTAAATAATAATAATCATAAAACAATGAAAGTAAAAATAAAAAAAATAATCATAATAATAAAAAATAATAAAACAAGTTAAAGGCCCATTAATCCTAAAATTGGAACAAAAAGAAAATCAGAGAGGGAATATTAAAATAAAAAGCCAGGAAAAGGAAAAGAAACAAGTAAAACCCAAAAAAAAAAGTCCAACTCAGAATTGGGCCAGAAATAACCAAAAAAAGAGAAAGGGCCAAAGAATGGAAGCCCATTTGGAAGGAACCGGTTAAGGAAATAGAGGCCTGTTTTAGTTCAGCCCACTACTTCCGGATTCCCCCTCCCCGCTTCTCTAGCCCGTATACCCGAAAGAAAAACGAAACAAAAGGAGAGGCAAGGGAAACCCTAGACAGCTGGTCCCCCACTTCTTCGGCTCTGACCCTCCCCGAGAACGATTTTCTGGCGAAAGAATGAAATGGTATGGGAGGAGTGTTGGCGCTATGAGTTGGTGGAGTAGAGAAGCACGATGAACCCGTACGAGGGGGACAGAGGGGTGAGACGCGTGACCGAGAGTGGAGACCACTCTCGGATTCATTATAAATAGGGAAAGCTATTCGGACGAGGGAGGATTTTTTTGGGGGTTCCTTTTTCGGATTGAAGAAACTCGAGAGGCGAAAAGATTGAGGGAGTTTTTGGGTGGAGAATATGGAGAGTCGAGGGAGACTGAGAGAGAAAGGGGAGATTTCTGCCTTTGATTTACCGGAGAACGACAGAGAAAAGAGGGAGGAGCTTTGGGTTTCTTTTCTTTTCTGGGGAAGCCAGAAAGATTCTGGGGATTTGGTTTTGGGTTAGAAAGGCCGAGAGTGAGGTTCAATGAGGAGATTGAGAGGAGAGGCTTTCTGGAGGGGTGAGAAATAAGAAACCAGAGGTTCTAGGTTGATTTTCAGATTGCAAAGAAGCACCTTCGAGGAACGAAAGAAGTATGGGAGGCACAAGAGAGAAGGGAGCCAGGTGTGATTTGACGGAGAACAAAACTCTTAAACTTTAGTAAGGACACCAGCCAAGTATTAATTCAGAATCTCATTTCATCTTTGAGACATAGGTTGGTTAGTCTCGGATTGCTGCATGACACATTATTAGTTTCATTTTACATTGGTTTAATTCTAGTTAGCTCCTGAGACCTGTTATGTTTATTCCTGGATTGTCGAATAATGCATTGGTGGTTGGTTTCATCTCTGGTCAAATTGCTGGGTAATATGTTATAGGCTTCATTCAACCGAGTAGTCATAGATTGCCTCACCCTGCTTCATTTTTGCCAGTTCGATTCTTGTTTGTTTCTGAAGCATGTTCTGTTTATTCCTGGATTGTCGAATAATGTATTGGCAGCTGGTTTCATCTCTATACGTTTAACCATTCCAACGAATCACCTCATTTTCATTCATGTATCTGTGTATATATATGTTATTTATTATTTAGGTTTTGTCTTTGTTCACTGGTATAGATTTAGGATTCTCTCTTAGAGATGCCGATAGTGTCAATCAGAGAATACAACCTGGGGTAGTTTAGCACAGATGAAATCAGTTTCGCAATTGTTCGATGAAATGTTTGAGAAAATGTGGGATTAATAATTTGACATATGAAACCTGAGAGTCACACTGTTTAGTTTTAAAATGCTTTTGCTGGACTTTTGTGAATTATATGGTTTGTTTGTGGACTCGGACGTGCTGCTAAAGCAATATGTGGGGAGGTCAAGTTTTCAATGCATGAGATGCCCTTTTGATCCAATCAGAAGAAGGGAAGGATATGTTGCAATGTATCTATAATCCGTATGCATATTTATTTTTCAGTTTTTAATATTGTAAATATGCCAAGAATGATGTAGTGACTCCTGGTTGAACACTTAGCACACACTTGCAAATTAATATTTTATTTATTTTGTTAATTGTCGGGCTAGAGTAGCCGTGTGGGATTTTATATCCCCTCAGGCACATAGAAATGGACCAAAAGACCATGTGCGGCAATATAGCTTCCTTGGCGCTTTTAGGTTTTGAATTTGTGATTTAATAATTTGGGCTTCAAGGGCCTCGTTCAATACGATCCTTTGAGAAAATTTTCAAAAAAAAAAAGGGAGATCAAAAAGAGAGAAATCATTTTGGGTCTCAAATATTTATGTTTTTTTCTTTTTAAAAGGAAAATGGGGTTCTTTTGTGAAAAGTGAAAAAATGTTTTTCAAAATCTTTTAGAGTTGGTTCCTAAAAAAAAAAAAAAAAAGAGGGAAAGGGTCAAAATAAGGATAAATAAATAAGCAAAAGAAAAGGAATTAATTAAAAAAAGAAAAAAAAAACACAAAACAACCAAAAATAAAAATAAACATACCTCTTTAAAATAAATAAGTAATAATAACAAGGCAAAATAACAAAATAATAATAATAATACAATACCAAAATGGAAAAGACAAACGAAAGAAAACCTAAAGTTTATTTCTTTTTCTTACGCAAAAGCTCAATACCAAAAAATAAGATAGATAAGAAAAAGGAAAAAAAATATAAATAAATAAATAAATAAAGAACAAACAAAACAAAGATACAAAGAATAAATATGTTGCAAAATAAAACACAAAATAAACAAAGGAAGACAAAAAGAGAACGAAAGAAAGAAATAAAAAGATGGAAATACAACAACAAAGATGAAACCAAAAAAAAATAGAAAAGCAAAAAATAATAATAATAAAAAGCAACACAAATTTAAAAAAAAAGAACAAAAAACAAAAAAAAACAAAAAAGAACAAAACCACAAAAGAATAAAACAAAACAAAGGCAAAGCACAATAAGAACAAAAAAAAAGGATAAAAATAACAAAAAAAGAATCAAAAAATAAAATAAAATAAATACAAAAATGAAAATAAAAATATACAAAAAAAAAAGCGAAACAAAGATAAACAAAAATAAGGACAAAAAGGAAGAAGGAAAAGAAACAAAAAAAATACAAAAATAAAACCAAAAATAATAAATAGAAAAACAAAAAATAATAATAACAAAACTAAAAAAACAAAAAACAAAAAAATAACAACAAAAATAAAACTAAAACAAAAATAAAAACAAAACAAGACAAAAACAAAAACATAGGTAATAAAAAACAAACAAAAAATATGAAATGAAAATAATAGGAAAAAAAATGATAAGTAAAAAGAAAAATTGAAAATACAAGAAAAATTAAATTAAATTTTTCTTTAGTAAATTAAAACACATCCACTAATTTCAAAACTCGTTTTATTTGTTAAAGAAAAAGGTAATTTATCTTCTTCATCTTTTCAAAAAAAAAACACCCAAACAAAATGATAAAAAAATAATAAAAATATATATACAAAAAAAAGCTCGACAATTAAAAACAAAACAAAACAAAACAAAATATAAGATAAAAAAAATAAAATAAAAATAAAAGCAAAAACTAACCCTAACACAATTTTCAACCGAATTACGTGGACTTTGATCCATTTTGAAAGGTACGTAGACTCTAGGCTCTCATCTTAGATCAAATCCGCTTTTGTAAATAAATATTTTTTTAATTTTATTTCTTTAATTTCTTTTGATTTTATTTTATTCCTTTTTCTTTATCTTACTCTTCGGATTTCTCATTGTTTTGCTTTTAATTGCTTTCTTCTTTTTATGTTTAATTTTATTTCCCTTTTTGCATGTGATTAGTTAGGGAGAATTAAAATAGACTAAAGGCCATGATAATTTTGCACAACTAACTTAGAGTAACCGTTCTTAAAAATGGGTATATTGGGGTGTTTAACACCTTCCCAACTCACAATCGACTCTCGAATCCATTATCTGGTTCATAGATCATTTTTCTCATAAAAGGGCTTTTTCAAAGTTTTGCCTTTTCAAAAATAAAAATTTTGGTAGCGACTCCTGAACCCTATCAATTTGTACTCTATTTATTTGAACCTTGTTTTACTTTCAATTTTGATTTCTTTTTAAAGGCGCCACGCGGTCGCATTTTCGGGTGTGACAATCTAAATATTTTTATTTCTCAAATAATTTTTTTATATTTTTAAAGCTCTAAAGGTTTAAGAAATTTTCCAAAATTTCTTTCCTAAGTATTTATTCCATAATTACTTATTATTTGGTAATTAAGAGTTAATCCGAATTAATTCTTATAAATTCTAAATAAATTCCTAATAATCCATAAAATTTCCTGAAAAATTCCTGGTAGTTTAAATAAAATTTTAAAATGTTTGAAACTCATAATTTACTTAAATTTACAAGATTTTATTAAAAATTCATATTAATAAAATTTAATAATTATTTTAATCTTAATTAATTAGCTATGATCTCGGAGATATGACACTTAACAAAGTTAAAACTGGTGTGATATGTTGATATATTATTATAAAATATTTTTTAAGAAATTAAATTTTGTATTAATCAGCAAACGGTTAGCAACTTAGATGACTATTTAAAAATTCTTTTATTTAGAAAAAGCAAAGGCTGCCTTTTGTATTATAGATTAAAATATATAAAATAAATATACGTCATATTGAGAAAAAAAAAAGTAAAAAATAACTAAATTTATGTTGCAGTCCGAACTCATAAATAAACTAAAAGAAAAGAAAAGAAAAATGATACAATGCTGCGGTCGGATACAATGCTTCTTCTTCTTCTTCTTCTTCTTCTGCTTCTTCTTAATAGGAGAAAAGATACATTACCTTATCAATTTTAATCCTAATATCCTTTTGTAGGAGTAATTACAAAATAACATGACTATAAAGTTCTTTAAACTATAAATCCAGTTTCATCTTTTATTATATTTAATCTTTTTAAAATATATTCGTCTTTCGTTATAAGATAAAAGAGAGAAATAAAAATAGTTTTACATTCGCTTTCCAAATTCTTTTAGCTTTTGGTATCTGCCTTTCAATATATGGATTGTAACACATGTTTAATTAATTTATAAACACAAGAAACATGCACAAACATTTCGTGATGAAAAGTATTCCATGTTCATTAGAAATAATAAGTAGGGAAGTAGTTAATATTATAATTATTTATATATTGTCATATAATTTTTTGGTCAGAATATATAATGTTTTAAAATTATAATTAAGTTAAAATTTTAAAAATTATTTATTTATTAAAACATAAGCAATAATAAAACTCAGTTTTTCATTAACTTGAAAATTACGTTAATAAGGTAACAGTGGGATCAAATTGAATATCATAATATTTGTCACAGAGCATATCACAGTGGTCACCACCATATTATACATTACTGGTTTGGTATGTATTAAAGTACTTATTAATTTTTTTAATTTATTATTAAATAATTTTTTTAATATAAAATTATATTGTAGTAATTTTTTTATTTTTTAAAAAATAAAAGATAATAGTGAGAAGTTTTTGCACATGCATTTTAACTTCTATTTTTTACACCTGATTAATGGTAAATGACTTTTTTTTTGTTTTATAATAATCTAGTTAATGGTTGATATTTTATTTTATTTTATTTTGCTCAAATATGTATATGATTTTGGGAACCAATGACGAAAAGAAACTAAAATTATATATTTTAGTATAAATATTATATAATTAAATAAATAGTAAGAAGTTGGAAGCTTGCTTTATAATATAATATCTTTGGAGGACCTCGTAAGCTATATTTAATTTAACCGCTTTCCTTCTTTTTGCAATTAGTTCTGCTCTTGACTCTTGAAAATATGTATAGCCTTAACCAACCTCTTCCCATCACATTACAGTTTCTTTAAAATATAAATTTAGATAAAAGTATTATATTTATAAAAATAAATAAAAATACACAAAATTTCCTAAATTTAATGTCATATACTAATAATTTTCATTTTCTTTAAAAAATTAAAGTTAATCTCCTAAACTCTTAATTTCGTACAAAAGCACCCCTTTTATCAATCAAACAGTCAGTCTATTAACAGATCTCCTCCACGCCGGCAAGCTTGTATCCACGCGGAGTCTTCTAGTCATTATTTTTTTCTCTCTCTTCTTCTCTCTCTTCTCCTTTTGTTCCTTGCTTCTTCTGCACCTCGTCTCTCTATTTTGGCCTTCCTCGCTCTTTCCTTCTCTTTTACACCTTTTGCTTCTCCGGAGGTGAGCTCTAGTATTTGGAAGCTATTGGACCTGTTCTGTGGCCTCTTATAGCATTGCACAAATGGCAGATCCTATTGCAAGTGGTACACTTGAACTTTTTAACAATTAGACATAGGAAAAAAAAAAAATTTCTCTTGACAGATATGGTCTTTATTCCATTTACCTCGTTTTTCGCTCTTCATCTTTAGAATCCTCCACTGCCGATTCGTTATCAATCATTATAAACCCATTATTACTTGAAAACTGTGTGGGCAGAATCTCTGGTTTCTTCCCTTTCAAGTTGAGATTATGTTTTTTTTTTTTTCACTTTAATTTTGCTACCTAGATTAGTTTTGAACCACTGAAGATCGAGCTTCGACATAGCAGAGTTATTATTAGAGGAATGAACATAATATGGAAAATACCAAAAGTTAGGAAATTGTGGGGGTGAGGTGCTGCTCTACAAAACACACACACACACACACACACACACACACACATCTATCTGATAAGTAATATAATGATTAAAAAAATCATTCCTATAACGATTTGTTATTAAGATAATAATTACGTATTAAAATTCACTCTATAATCCAAATCAAGCTAATAATATAAATGAAAATGAAAATGAAAATTAAATTAAAAATATATAAAAAAAAAGATGAAATTCCAAAATAAATTAAGAAGTAAAAGATTTAAGATTATGATTAAGAAACTAATTAGCTTCTCTTTACCTTACTCTTAATGATGATTAGCTAAAGAGTTTAATTTATTTACAAGTAACTTTTAAATTATCTATAGATATTTCTTTTAAACCAATTTATAATCTCTTATGTAATTAATTAAAATATATAATTAAGAATGGGTCTTAATGTAGCTACAAGAGACCAGTAAGTATATTTTTATCCTACAGGTAAATTAATCCATCCAATATTACAAGTTTTATAAATTCATACTACCCAACCTATGATCTAGTCTTAAGATCTCTTTTCTAAATTCATTTAAATTACCTACATCACTTAATGATTTCTACACATTTAAAACCATAAAGAGCATAAATTGAATAAACAAATCATATTATTATTTGCAAGTAAAGAGAGTAATTTTAACTTGACACATGCTAAAATTTATCACAATCCCAAATCAACAAGCTCAACTCATAATTACAAGAATAAACGGCATGAAATACATAGAATCATTCAAATGGGAAAAGAAATACAAAAGAGAAACCAGGGAAGAAGAGAAAAACATAATTAAAGTTCAATCCCAGCTCCTTTTTGCTCCAAAAATGCCTAGAACTCTGCCCCTGTTAAACTAGCAAAAACAAGGCCAAAAAAACATCTTCATACCGAGTTTTCGGCGAAGTGCCACAACTAATTTGAAATTCTCAGTCGCGGCACTATAGCATACCGGGGCTAAGATCAATTTTTCCAACATTTCAATCACGACACTTGAGCATTCAAGGGCTGAGGTCAATTTTTCTAACGTTTTAATTGTGACTTAAACTTTCCAGTCGCTATTAGAATTTTTCTGATTGCAACTGAAACTTCCTCAGTCGCAATATGAACTTAAAGCTTGTATTTTGCAACCTTTTTTTTGTAGTTCTAGCTCCCAACTTTTGTCCAAGTCACCGAAACTCTGTTTATTTGGAACTTTTAACCTACAAAAGTACATGAAATTAGTTAATTACAAATTATCAAAGATTAAATCAAAATTTAATTAACACTATTTATATGCAACTTAATTGAAATTAAGGTTAAAACACTAACTTTATTCCTTACAATCCAAATTAAAGCAAACTTAACTTCTGAAAAACATACTAAAATAACTGAATTATTCATATTTAACATGAGGCCATGTGAATCTCTATCCTTACAAATTACTTACAAAGTTCAAGAAAGCAAGAAAATTTTAATATAAAGTTTTAATCTTTTTTAACTAGATATTTTCATCAAAGTAAATTCTTCCATGGAACTACAAATTCAGTTCCGTGGATGAAACTACACGTGGCCCAATCAAAAAATGACACCTTAGTGCCACACGGATTAGTCTACTGATTGGGTAACAAATTTCCACAATTGAAAAAAGACCGAACAAAGTTAGAAATAAATTATGGCATTTATATTTTAATCCCTAATGTTATTTAGTTTTTGTTTATTAACCCAAATCCTTTAGTTATTAGAATTCACAATTTACCCCCTTCTACTTTTTATATTTTCCTGATAACCCCTAATCCCATTCTCACAAAACCCAGGGACCAAAGGTATTCTTAGATCATTAAAACTTTTACTAATCTAAAATGGTGGGTACTTCATTAATGATTTAGGGCCCATTTATTATATTATATAAAATAAGGTTTGATAAAATTTTAATATATATAGTGTTTGGTATAACACCAGTATAAGAGCAAATACTTGTCTCTTCTTGCTTCAATGAGAAACTTGTTTTCTGCGCTGTCAGCTTATCCATACCCTATTTGATTAAAATGATGTTTGGGATATGAGTTTTTATGGGACTTGCGGAGTCGCTCTGATTCTAACATTAAAATTGTTCATTTGTGTTCTCAAGCTATATTGTGTAGATGGATGTGTTTTGCTCATCTTAGAAATTGTAGAATTAAGTGAGACAAGAAAAAAAATGTGGTTTATTAATAGTTGTTGGTTTCAATGCATTTTACCTTCTCATCTGATGGTTCGTGTCATGAGATATAATTGTTGCTTGTGTCCTCTATATTTTCAGTTCTGTTAAGTTATAAATTTATATTTACTAACCCTCTTGCTATTTCAGGTGCTTAAAAACATGTATTATATGAATAATAAGATTTTCAAAAGACACCTTAAAGAATTCTATCCCTTGCTAACAAAACTTGTATACTGCAATTAGGTAATTTCTTGATTTTACAGTTATTGAAGGATGCATTTGCTTGGTAAATTATGATTCTGGGTAATTGACAAGCTGAAACTTGGAATATTAATTCGTGTTTACATTCTTTCTTGTTGTGCTACTGAGGCATGCTTGCTTGATGCATGATAATTCTGGATTTAGGTTGGCACATAGAATCGAGTTAATGTTTGAAATTCTGTCCTGATGTAATTTGGGTCCACATTCATGCTTATGCCCTGCTTTATTGTGTTACACTGTTTGCAAACATAAAAAATTCAACTCAATATGTTTTGATGTTCTCGTTAGGGGGTGCTGTCGCTAGTATAAAAATTTGGGTCTAAATTGTGTCTTGGCTATACTGTTCTGTTTATGCTTGGGAATTTTCAAATGAGTATATAGTGTTCTGCTGCGTGTATGGTACGGTGAGTAAATTAGGGAATTCATGCTTCAGGGACACTAGTTGATTAATTCATGTTGGGAAGCACTTGATTATGAGCAAACGTGTATGTATTTTATCATAATCCAAGAAAGCTATGTCTCTTGTTTGTCTATGCTTTGACTTGGGAAGCATAAATGAGAGAGCCCTGCTGCTTTTGCCCACGAGGCCAAGAGGTCATATTGGGACATGGGAATTTGCTTTGGCTTAAGGGCAGTATTTATTCTGGAAGAAATTGCTCTTGGTCTTATGTTACTGTTACTGTTATTAAGACCTACGTGCTTGGTGGGTGTTGAGTTACTATTTGCGTGGCATAAAATATATGCAAAACAGGAGCTTTGTTTGAAGCAGAAATATGAAAGACTAATAAAAAAATTTTGAGGTATACCTTAGTAATCTCTGAAGAGGGCTATGAAATATGAAAAATATAATTTTGATATTTTGATAGGTTTCTGCAAATGTATAACTGAGCCAATATGAAAAATGTATAACTGGGTCATTTTGAAGTGAGGATTCCTCTACAAGTGTTAAGGTGAGGCTTCTCACTTCGCCACTTCTCTGTTTTATATTTTTAAAAAGAGTGAGAAGTAGTAAAGTGAGTCACGTCTCACTTCAAAGGGTATCACTGCTTCAAAAGATCCCCATCCGGGAGGTGTGTGGACATTAGAAGGTAGAAGTCTACGGGCCAATGGTTGTTTATACTCCAACTATCTAATTGAAGACGGAAAATAAGAATCCAATTTGAAATGTTTAATCTTTGAACTATCTCTATATCTATTTAGGCTTTTGGGTAACTTCTTTTTGAATGAGCTTTTTGTATTTTTTAAGAAATTTTTAAGTAAATTGAATTTTTTAGAGATAGATAGAGTAAATTATGTTCAAAGTAAATTTTATATTTGTATTCATACTTTATTTATATATTTTCTATATATAAAATCCATTTAAAGTATAGTAGTATATAAACGATGTTCTATTACTCATTATTTTTATTCTTACAAAAATATTATATATTAGAAAGATGAAAGAAAAATCAAGGTGTCTCGTAATAGATATTTCTAAAATGAATTGAGTTCTACATATTTCTCGGGCCAGGTTTCGGTCTTTCTCTTGCTATGCATTCATATTCCCCTTGTAGCTTCTTCTATCCAAAGTTAGGCTTAATTATGTCAAGGAATGTCCAAAGTTAGGCTTAATTGTTGCAGCAAAATCCAGTAAGTACAAGTCAGTCTAAACATTCACTTTTGTGAACCATGTTGAAATATATGCATTCGTGTATAATTATACACTCGTGTATAATCATAATAAGCAGGCACAGGCAGCCATAGCAACTCAAATAAAATGTAATGCATTATTTGATATATTGTTACTGGTTAGCCCTAACTATTTCAATTATTTAAGGTCAAGGAGGTTAAGAGATATCTTCTTGTGATTATTTTAGTCTAAGTATGATGATTTGTCTTTGACCACATTGAAAAGGTGAATTGTTTGAAACATGGGCAAAGTAGATTTATGTACGATTTTTAAGCCACTAAATCTCAAAATAAATGTAGCCTATGTGGTATTTGTATCTAATGTGTTTCTTGGCACTTGTAGAACGACACTGATCACATTCGTGAAGTAAAAGCTCTTCTTGAAAGGCAACTTGAGGTCGAATACAAAGAGAATGAGGTGCTTTCTTTGATGTAAAGGGCATGATATCTTGGTGAGTATTTTCTGATCTAGTGATTGAATGAATATCTGGCCAATGCTCAAAAGTTCAAACTCTGTTTTTTCTCCTCTTCATGGTTGTAACTTTCCATGATGAGTTATGTATTAATGTATTTTTCTCCATTTTTATTACATTGCTTATAAGTATATCTTTTAGTCTTTACAAGATTTCCCATTCGTTACTTCTCCCATTCTTTTTCTTTTTTGCTTAGAATTAAAGCAACAATTGTTTCACCGGAATGTGTATGGCACATAAATTATTTTTACATTCGGATTTCTAAATGTCTTGGCTATGTATAATCTTAATTCTCTTTCTTATTATCTTTCCTTTTCTTTCCCATATAGCTTGACTTTGTAGTATCAATTTATAAGTTTAACAATATTGCCTCACGAATCTAGATGTTGGGCATTGTATATTTCTTTTTGTATATATGCAGTATTTGTAAATGGAGGGTACTTTATTTTTTACTAATTTTATTTACATTTAGCAACAGTCACAACTGTTGTTGTGTAACACCATATATTTCTAACTAACTTACTTCTTATCCTTTCTAAGTCTCACATTATGAATTGCACAAAGGAAATGAAAAAATAACATTAAAATAATATCTTATTTCGCGCTACGTCACGTATGAAAATTTCATTCAGTATCACGCGGATCATAGGGGTCATACATCATATTCTTATATTTAATTACATAAATACAACTCATTTACATCACCAAATTTGGCCCACAACTCGTGGAATTCAAAAGGGAACATCAAACTCACACTATTATTTTTTTATCAGAATTTCAGTTTTTCTGTCACAACTTTGAAAATTTATAACTAAATCCAAAAAAATTGAAACCCAACAAACTTTACCATTCCAAAAAGCTCTAGACATCTATCCCATGGTAAAAATAATTTTAGCTCATGAAACATTAAGGAGAGAATATTTGACATCCAAAAACCCACTAAGTTTGTTGCTATCTGGGTTACTAGTTCAGATTACTTATATTAAGTTTTAAAATTCATAATTAATTCTAGAAAAACTAAAATCATACATTCTTAGATATTCTGAAAAGTTACATGTGTCTACTTTATGCCAAAAATATGTCCAGGCCATGAAACATAACACATAAAGTGTTTGAATGCAAAAAGGGGCAAAGGTTCAAATAGCTACTAGTACTGATGCAAGTGTCTACTATAAACTTTGAAAATGTCTAATTAATTCCAAAAAAATAAAATCCATGCAAATGATATCAATTTAGAAATATATGAATGTTAAATTTATGGTAAAAATAGACTTAGATTAGAGAAAGTATATTTAGCTACTGAATTTCAATGGAATAGTAACTCAGGTTGTGTTGCTCTACTATTTCTGTTACAAAATTTAAAAAATTCATATTTCTTAGCTCAGACTTTCAAATGAGGTGTTTCTAATTGCTACAAGTCATTGTGAATGCCTAATTTTTGTCTATAAAATTTTGTAGCTATTGGACCACGTTTTCCCCTAGGATGATACAATTTCACAACTGACCAAATAAATAGTACTGGTGCAAATCTGAAATTCTAATACCAAATTTGAAAAATCATAGAAAATTCCATAGATATCCAAATGACCTGATCTTTAGCTTCCCAAAAAGCTCTAGTCAAGATCTACTTGCATGCAAAATGTCAAGTCAAGAAGAGGTCATTTGGTTAAACTTTTTCATAATGGCAATTTTGGTCCCAACAAGAGGCAAATTTAGTTCAATTGAGCCATCCATTGTTCCACACACATTTGAACAACTTAGAAAGCATAAATAAGCCCCTCATAAGGTCTGAATCCTCATGCAACTCAAATTCACCATGCCACTTCCATAAACATACATGCACAAGTAGCCTCCAAGTGGTTAAAATACACAATTCTATTTGAATTTGGAAGCTTCCTTTTTGCAATTTGTTTCCATTTTTTCCCTTCCATAATGACATTTCTGATTTGGCTTCATTTTAGCTCTTGTTTTAGAACCGTTTTTTTTATCATAAAATTTAGATTTCCAATTTAATAAAATACCTTTGAAATTATTCAAATCGGAGTTAAAACCTTTCCGAACGAACCGGTCAAAATTTGGATCAATTGACATCAGAAAGAGTACGCCGGAGGGGCTTCACGGGTCCCGGAGCTTTCTATGATTTTTGCGGCCTTTGAGAACCCTGGGTGTAAAGTCCCACATCGGCTGGAAGGGGCCTGTGCTGAGGGCTTATAAGTGGGAGCGAAACTCTCCCCACCAAGGTGCGCTTTTGGGCTGAAATAAGAGTAAGCCCAAGGGACAAAACCCCTCCCTTCCCGGGTGAAATGAGAGTAGCCTGACGGGGGACGTAGGGGACAATACCTTGGAGGCTCTGTAAGTTGTTTGGTATCAGAGCAATCCTGGCCCATGTGCAACCCGAGGACGGGTCATCCCCAAGGGGGATGATTGTAAAGTCCCACATCGGCTGGAAAGGGCCTGTGCTGAGGGCTTATAAGTGGGAGCGAAGCTCTCCCCACCAAGGCGCGCTTTTGGGCTGAAATAAGAGTAAGCCCAAGGGACAAAACCTCTCCCTTCCTGGGTGAAATGAGAGTAGCCTGATGGGGGACGTAGGGGACAATACCTTGGAGGCTCTGTAAGTTATTTGGTATCAGAGCAATCCTGGCCCATGTGTGACCCGAGAACGGGTCGGCCCCAAGGGGGGTGAATTGTAAAGTCCCACATCGACTGGAATGGGCTTATGCTGAGGGCTTATAAGTGGGAGCGAAACTCTCCCCACCAAGGCGCGCTTTTGGGCTGAAATAAGAGTAAGCCCAAGGGACAAAACCCCTCCCTTCCCGAGTGAAATGAGAGTAGCCTGACGGGGGACGTAGGGGACAATACCTTGGAGGTTCTGTAAGATGTTTGGTATCAGAGCAATCCTGGCCCATGTTCGGCTGGAAGGGGCCTGTGCTGAGGGCTTATAAGTGGGAGCAAAGCTCTCCCCACCAAGGCACGCTTTTGGGCTGAAATAAGAGTAAGCCCAAGGGACAAAACCCATCCCTTCCCGAGTGAAATGAGAGTAGCCTGACGAAGGACGTAGGGACAATACCTTGGAGGCTTTGTAAGTTGTTTGGTATCAGAGCAATCCTGACCCATGTTCTGTTGGAAGGGGCCTATGCTGAGGGCTTATAAGTGGGAGCAAAGCCCTCCCCACCAAGGCGCGCTTTTGGGCTGAAATAAGAGTAAGCCCAAGGGACAAAACCCCTCCCTTCCCGGGTGAAATGAGAGTAGCCTGACGGGGGACGTAGGGGACAATACCTTGGGGGCTCTGTAAGTTGTTTGGTATCAGAACAATCCTGGCCCATGTGCGACCCGAGGACGGGTCGGTCCCAAGGGGGTGGATTGTAAAGTCCCTCATCGGCTGGAAGGGGCCTGTGCTGAGGGCTTATAAGTGGGAGCGAAGCTCTCCCCACCAAGGCGCACTTTTGAGCTGAAATAAGAGTAAGCCCAAGGGACAAAACCCCTCTCTTCCTGGGTGAAATAAGAGTAGCCTGACGGGGGACGTAGAGGACAATACCTTGGAGGCTCTGTAAGTTGTTTAGTATCAGAGCAATCCTGGCCCATGTTTGACTGGAAGGGGCCTGTGCTGAGGGCTTATAAGTGGGAGCGAAGCTCTCCCCACCAAGGCGCGCCTTTGGGCTGAAACAAGAGTAAGCCCAAGGGACAAAACCCCTCCCTTCCCTGGTGAAATGAGAGTAGCCTGACGGGAGACGTAGGGGACAATACCTTGGAGGCTCTGTAAGTTGTTTGGTATCAGAGCAATCCTAGCCCATGTTCGGTTACAGAGCCTCTAAGGTATTGTACCCTACGTCCCCCGTCAGGCTACTCTCATTTCACCCAGGAAGGGAGGGGTTTTGTCCCTTGGGCTTACTCTTATTTCAGCCCAAAAGCGCGCCTTGGTGGGGAGAGCTTTGCTCCCACTTATAAGCCCTCAGTACAAGCCCCTTCCAGCCGAGCATGGGCCAGGATTGCTCTGATACCGAACAACTTACAGAGCGTCCAAGGTATTGTCCCTTACATCCCCCGTCAGGCTACTCTTATTTCACCCTGGAAGGGAGGGGTTTTGTCCCTTGGGCTGCTGAGGGACTTATAAGTGGGAGCGAAGCTCTCCCCACCAAGGCACGCTTTTGGGCTAAAAAAAGAGTAAGCCCAAGGGGTAAAACCCCTCCCTTCCAGGGTGAAATGAGAGTAGCCTGACGGGGGACGTAGGGGACAATACCTTGGAGGCTCTGTAAGTTGTTTATCAAAGCAAACATCTTACAGAGCCTCCAAGGTATTGTCCCCTACGCCCCCATCAGGCTACTCTCATTTCACCCGGGAAGGGAGGGGTTTTGTCTCTTGGGCTTACTCTTATTTCAGCCCAAGGGACAAAACCCATCCCTTCCCGGGTGAAATGAGAGTAGCCTGACAGGGGACGTAGGAGATAATACCTTGGAGGCTCTGTAAGTTGTTTGGTATCAGAGCAATCTTGGCCCATGTTCGGCTGGAAGGGGCCTGTGCTGAGGGCTTATAAGTAGGAGCGAAGCTCTCCCCACCAAGGCGCGCTTTTGGACTGAAATAAGAGTAAGCCTAAGGGACAAAACCCCTCCTTCCTGGGTGAAATGAGAGTAGCCTGATGGGGGACGTAGGGGGCAATACCTTGGAGGCTCTGTTACCGAACATGGGCCAGGATTGCTTTGATACCAAATAACTTACAGGGCCTCCAAGGTATTGTCCCCTACGTCCCCCGTCAGGCTACTCTCATTTCACCCGGGAAGGGAGGGGTTTTGTCCCTTGGGCTTACTCTTATTTCAGCCCAAAAGCGCGCCTTGGTAGGGAGGGCTTTGCTCCCACTTATAAGCCCTCAGCACAGGCCCCTTCCAACAGAACATGGGTCAGGATTGCTCTGATACCAAACAACTTACAGAGCCTCCAAGGTATTGTCCCCTACGTCCCCCGTCAGGCTACTCTCATTTCACCCGAGAAGGGAGGGGTTTTGTCCCTTGGGCTTACTCTTATTTCAGCCCAAAAGCTCGCCTTGGTGGGGAGAGCTTCGCTCCCACTTATAAGCCCTCAGCACAGGCCCCTTCCAGCCGATGTGAGACTTTACAATAACAACTTACAGAGCCTCCCTCCAAGGTATTATCCCCTACGTCCCTCGTCAGGCTACTCTCATTTCACCCGGGAAGGGAGGGATTTTGTCCCTTGGGCTTACTCTTATTTCAGCCCAAAAGCGCGCCTTGGTGGGGAGAGTTTTGCTCCCACTTATAAGCCCTTAGCACAGGCCCCTTCCAGCCAAACATGGGCCAGAATTGCTCGGATACCAAACAACTTACAGTGCCTCCAAGGTATTATCCCCTACGTCCCCCGTCAGGCTTCTCTCATTTCACCCGGGAAGGGAGGGATTTTGTCCCTTGGGCTTACTCTTATTTCAGCCCAAAAGCGCGCCTTGGTGGGGAGAGCTTCGCTCCCACTTATAAGCCCTCAGCACAGGCCCCTTCCAGCCGGACATGGGCCAGGATTGCTCTGATACCAAACAACTTACAGAGCCTCCAAGGTATTGTCCCCTACGTCCCCCGTCAGGCTACTCTCATTTTACCCGGGAAGGGAGAGGTTTTGTCCCTTGGGCTTACTCTTATTTCAGCCCAAAAGCGCGCCTTGGTGGGGAGAGCTTCGCTCCCAATTATAAGCCCTCAACACAGGCCCCTTCCAACCGATGTGGGACTTTACACTGGGCAACTCAAAATTTCCATTTTATATGTCCTCCTTGGTGTTTTTCCAAAATTTCACTTATTTACGAAAATGTCACTGCCCTTTCAGTAAATTTTTTGAATTACTCCGACCCCAATTTTTGGGCAACTCAAGGCTCAAATTCTTATTTTCTATTATTTAAAATTTTATCGAATTTTTATTTAGTCTTGAATCACTCATCTCTGGGGGTTTGCTTTTTAAACTGACCCGTTTCGGTGTTTTTACAATATATTGGGTGTTACATTCTGCATATTTTTTTAATTTATAAAACAAATTTTAGATGGATCAAAGATGGAATTTTTTTTGTTTCTAAATTAAAGACAAAAAATTTGTCTCTAACAAAATTTTTTTATCTCTAATCAAATGAATTAAAGACAGAATTTTCCTTCTCTAATTTGAATATGAAACTTTTTCTTTTTGTCTCAAAATTTAGAAATATCATTGTCAGAGTCAAACAAAATTTCATCTCTAACTCCATCTCTAATTATCTAAAGATGAAATTATGCCAAATCAAAGATGAACTTTTTTTACTCTAACTCCCATTTTTCTTGTAACGATGATTTCTGAACACTGCCCACTAAATCATAATAAAGTATCCACTATTTTATATTAGTGAAAGTTTCAATGATCTAACAATGCCTTTGGCTCCTGGATTTTGTGGGAATGGGATTTGAGGGTTGTTGACAAAATATTTAAAAAGAAAAAATAGAGAGGGTAAGTTGTGAATTCTAAAAAGTAAAGGATTTGGATTAATAGACAAAAACTAAATAACATCAGGGGTTAAAATGTAAAAACAACAATTTATTTCTAACTTTGTTGGGCTCTCTTTCAATTTTGGAAACTTGCTACCCACTCAGCATACTAATCCACACGGCGCTAAAGAATCGCTTTTTGATTGGGCCACATATAGTTCCCATCCATGGTACTAAATTCGCAGTTCCACGAAAGAATTCCCCTTTCATCAAACATGTTGTGAGCATAACTGAAGTCGAAGCAATTTTTTGTTCCATTGACAATGCAGAACCCAACATGAAAAGAGGAAAACTGAATGCATTAATCATCTAGATACAAAATCCCAAATAAACAAATTAGTAATTTAAGCTGAGCTAGAATGATCTTCAACGTTCAGCAGGTTGATTTCAAAATCTTCAGAGTCATGAGGCCAAAAAGCAAATGTTTTAAGGGGAAACAAAAGAGATTTTAAGTGCAGGAAGAAGTTGAAATCTGAGCTTTTTGATAAAGGCGTACAAGGAAGGAGGCCAAGAGCAGATGGCGCAGAAGGAAGGTGCAGAAGCATCATAGAATGAAGGATGAGAGAGAGAGAGAGAGAGAGAGAGAGAGAGAGAGAGAGAGAGAGGGAGAGGAAGGAGAAATAAGAGAAAATAATGACTAGGCCTTAAATAGACTTTATACGAGCACAAATTTGACGATGTGGAAAAGGTTTGTTAATGAACTAACAGTCTACCCGATAGAAGTTTTTTTTTTTTTTTTTTATAAAATGAAATCAAGAGTTTAGGGTGTTAATTTTAAGCTTTGAATGATTGATTATATGCATGTGAGCCTAAATTTAGAAAAATTATGTAAAATTCGACCCAAAGGAAAAAAGAATAATCTTTTTAAAAGATCTAAATATATAACATTCAATCATATAAAAAAGGGTATTCATTTATTTTATTTTTATTAAAAAATCTGATAAAAGTGAGACCCAACCCAAACTAGACCAAAAACATGGATCTCGGTCGTAATTCGGCTTCGGCCCAGAATATCACAACCCTTTTAAGTTTGAATTGTGAGTTTAAGAATATTTAACATTTCAATTGTTTATAGATGCGGATATCAAATTTGTTACCAAAAGGAGCAGATATATAACAAAAAAAAGAGCAATTTACTTTTTTTTCCTCACTTGATCGATATTCAAATTACATGATCTTTCTTTTTATTTTAAAAAATTAAATTCTCTTCTTCTTTCCTGACATTTAAAAAAAAACTACATTAATATCTTTTACAACAAAAGATAATATGCAATTATACTTATTTTAATCAAAATGCTCTTTTATTTAGTATTTATATAATATAACAAGTGTCAAATGTATGTTTGATCAATATAAATAGACAATTTAAAAAAATAGAATAAATTAAATTTCTAATTTTCAACACAAAATAAGTAATATTAAAATAAAAATTTAACCAAAATATTTTTATAAGCCATATTTTTAATAAAAGAAATCAATATTTTTGTTGGGGGTATTTTGGTCATTTTCTGCTTCAAGAAATGTTTGTGTATATTTTCATAACAAACGAGAGGATTGTAAAATTTACACATATACCCATAAAATTATGTTATAAAGGAGATGGAATAGTGTAATAACTCAGTCTTACAAAATAGCCAATGTCACACCCGAAAATGCGATCCCGTTGTGTCAAACAGAAATCAAAATTAAAAGTAGTAGTAGTCGCCACTAAATTTTTATTTTTGAAAAGGAAAAATTTTGAAAAAACCTTTTTAGTTTGAAAAATGATCTACAAACCGAAAAATGGATCCGGGAATCGATGTGAGTAGGGAAAGTATTAGACATCTCGTTACACCCGTTCCTAAAAACGATTACCCTGAGTTAGTTGTGCAAAATTACCATAGCCTTTAATCTATTTTAATTCTCCCCAATAAATCACATGCAAAATAAGAAAGGATTTAATTAAGGAAATAAAATTAAGAGTAAAAAAAAGAAAAGAATTTAAAGAAATAAGATTAAAAGTAAAATAAAATTAAAGAAATTAAAGAAATAAAAATTGAAAAAAAAGATGTTTATTTACAATGGCATACTTGATCTAGGATGAGAGCCTAAGACCTACGTACCTTTTAAGGGGGATCAAAGTCCACGTAGTTCGAATAAAGACGATGTTTGTTTTCTGTTATGTTTGTTTTTCTTTTTTGGTTTTGTCTTGTCTTTGTTTTTGTTTGTTTTTGTTTTTGTCTATGTTATTGTTTTCTTTTTTTTTTAGTGAAAAGATAAAGAAAATAAAAATTACTTTTCCCCTTAGCAAGTAAGACGAATTTAGAATTGGTTGATGAGTTTTGAAACTAGAATTAATTTTACTTCTTTACTTTTCCAGTATTTTTATTTTTCTTCTCTTTTTTTTTTTTTTCACCATTTTTTGTTTTTGTCTTTTTTTCTTCTACTTTCCTTTTTTTCTAATTTTTTTGTTTGTTTTGTTTGTGTTTTCTCTTTTTTTTTATACTTTTGTTTTTTTTTTGTTTTTATCTTTTTTGTTTTGTTTTTTTTTGTGGTGAAAAGAGAAAGATAATAAGAATAACTTTTATCTTTGGCAAATAAAATGAGGTTAGCATTGATTGAAATATTTTAATATGCTAAAGATAGAATTAATCTTTTTTTTTTTACCCTTTTTCCATTTTTCTTTTCTCTTCTCCTCTTTTTTGACTTTCTCATATTTGAAACTTAACTCTTAATTTTGCAAACACATATTTAGTTTAAAAGAAACCCACTTGACTTAAAAAAAAATTGCCTTTATTTATATTCTTTTTTGTTTTTTTGTTTTTGTCTTTTTTTTTTATATTCTTTCTTCTTCTTTCTTTTCTCTCTTTTTTTTTAGGGTGAGGTTTATTCTACGTTCCCAAAACTAAACATTAATTTTTAAAAAGGTTTTTTTTCTTAAAATGTGTGACGACCCTAAGTTCTAATATCGGTGATTATGGCTGAATACTCAATTAATAAGTAATTATCAAGGTCTGGAGTCGTTACAACTAATCGCATTAATATAAATATAGAGACATTTAAAACCTTGATACCATTAGGATCATCAACTAACAACCATACGGAAACATGCATAAAGGGTTTGTACCATTATTAAAGGTTTAGGATTCACCCATTAATCAATTTCACCCCACAAAACGTTTCACCAATGTCCCCATACCATACCCTAACATTAGCCTCACTGGAATTAGGGTTTCTAGGTCAAATATAGGAGTTTGGGACCTTCCCGCCGCGGCTAAGTTGGGTTCTGGAGCACAAAAATCAAGTTTTTATACTTGCGTCGCGGCTCAGAACTTTTGTGCCGCGGCCAAGTTACTCTCGAGAAATTTCTTGACTTTCGCCGCGGCCAACCTATTTGGCGCCGCGGCGAGGTTAGCTACTGTAACCTCCCTAATTAATTTCCTCGCCTCGCGCCGCGGCGGGACTTCTTGCGCCGTGGCGAGGTTACGTTCTATCACCTCCTGGGCGATTATTTTCACTCCGCGCCGCGGCGAGATTTCTCAAGCCGCGGCGTCCCTTGCCACTGTCACTCCCTAGGCCGCGGCGAAGCCTTCTTGGCCGCGGCGTGACTCCCTTCTGTAGCTATTTTCCCTATATTTCGCCCTCTACACTCCATTTCTCTTCTTAGGGACACTCTAAGGTCACTTCCCCTCATTTTGTATGGCTCTAATGACATTTATCCACCTTATTTACTTAGCTATTCTTCTATTACCAATTTAAAACTTATGCACCCATTTCTTTCCTCTAATTACCCTCAATCAACAAGTTTGTAAAGTAACAACAAAATATACATGAATTACCAGCAACTATCCTTTAATACTCAATCAATAGGGGTTCCATACAATGGGGGTTCATACCAATATCTCAAGAGTTACATTCCCATTGACAACCATATTATAGATCAACGAAGTTTACAGCAGATCATATGAATCCATACATCAAATACTAAGTCAAGAGGGGGTCTAACCCTTTAGTACATACATTCTCAATTAATCAAATGTTCTAGCCTACACTTGGCAATGCAGATACATGATGATGCTATACATTAAGGAATATAAAATTAGCATCTATACTAGCTAAGTCAGCCCAAGTGTAGCCATCTCCCCATAGGTTGAAACTTATGGATTTTCATCCACTTGCTTACCCTTATCCTTACCCGAGGAACTTTCACCTGAAATATTAATCCCACAACACGGGGTGAGATATAAATCTCAGTAACCAAAGCAATTCCATCATATAATCCAGTTTAATCAACATATATGCATAAATCAAAATCCATATCAGAATTATATCAGTCATTTCAGCAAATGAAACAATTAGGCTATCATGATTACTATCCCATACTAGCAATCATATAATTAACATGTTAAAGGTCATTAACACCGAGAGAGGCCCATCCACGGCACCTACTCCCTATTGAGCACAACCAGGGCTCAGTGCATCTGGGGTTGATCATACCCGGTATTCGATCGTAGCACATGCACGGGTGGCAGCCGCACGCACAGCTCCACCATGGACTCACAAGGTCCAATCATAATATAACAGATAGCCAACCAATTCATTCAACATTTCAAATCATTCATATACAGCAAATATGAAATTAAAATAGATACATGCATGGAATTAATTAAACCCCGGTTACCTCACTTGCAGACAATTGCAACAGCCACCACAAATCCCAAATTCGGATTCAAGTGTCTCCCACCAGAATTCTCAATGTTTCATCCAAAATCCTAAGCAAATTCGTATAGAATTAGTACCCATAATATAAATCAGCTATGGGGGTCTCAAACCAAAAAAGAAAGCATCAAAATGGGGGGTTTAAGTTCACCTAATACCAACCCCAACCTCAACCTACGAATTTCACTAAGAAAACCTCCAAACACTCACTTTTCAGATTTTGGATATAATGAAATCTCTCCAAATGAAAAACTAATCGGACCAAATTAAAGAGAAAGATGAGGGGATTAAGTTGTATAACTATTACCTTGGCCAAATCTTGCTCCAAATGTGAGAAAAGATGGAATTAAGTCAAGAACCCTAGCCTCCTCTCCTCACCTCCGAATTTCTCTTCTATTTTTGTGTTTCAGCAAATGAAGGGAAAGGTGGCTGAAACATTAGGGTTTAGATGGGTTTAAGTTGGGTCAAAAGGCTGGGTCATAGGTTGCTCCAAGTCCAAATCCAATTGGGTTTCATATTTTTGCTTATTGGGCCAGTTTTTAAGTGTTGGGCTGCATAATTCTGTTGGGCCAGTTTTCACACATTGGGTTGCTGAAGTTTAATGAGTTTTGGGCCAAACTTGAAGGGCTCAAAGGCTTGGGTCTACACAAGGATAATTGGGCCACTTAATTGAGTCTATACAAGATAAATCTTGGGCCTCTATCTCATTAAATTAGTTTAGGTCTACCTCTAATTCATTGGGTCTCCATTAGCTTCTTATCATGATTCATTAATTTGGAACTAGGTGAAGTTTCTATCCCAAATAAATTCTTAACCCATATTAACAATTTATCTCTCTAGAATACCTATTCACTAACTTGCTCAATTATGCTCTATTAATTATCCTTAATTAATCTTAATCCATAATTAACACCTTAATTAATTTTGGGGTGTTACAAAATGCACTCTACTTTCTAAAAACTTCTTGTTTTGATTAGGATCTCTCTTTTTATTTTTTACAACATATTTTGATTTCTAATTTTTGTTATAAGAAAACTTGAGAAATGCTTAAAGGTTTAGAAAAGTGAAATTAATTCCCTACTTTTCTTACTTTGATTTTTTTTTATCATTTTTCCCCCTTTCTTTTTTTTAAAATTTTCTTTTCTTGTAAAAAAAACCAAACCAAGTTAACAAGAGTTATTAGAGCCAAAGATTTATTAGAAAACATTTTATGACTCAACTAGATAACTGAAGAGACTTATTGTCACACTCAGTCTCGGATGACCCCTATATGCTTAAAGGGATATAAAATCCCACACGGCTACTCTAAAATTAAATATATAGCAAAATACAAAATAAGATTAAAGAAGAACAGTAATTTGTGAGAGTGTGTGCGCTTGTGAGCAACCAAATATGATATTTGTTCAAAATATAATGCATTACATCTAAAATTAGAAATAACCAGTACAACATTTGTCATCCTCATCCTTAACCTTTTCTTTTAAAAGGGTTCTCAAGCCTCCTTCTAATCAATTCATATGACCCACAGGACAACCATCTCCTGGGATAGCTTCCCATTCTCTTGTTTTCATTAGATCATGAGCTTTCAGATCATGAGCCTCGCATCAAGCATAAATGAAAAGCACATTAGCTTAATTTTGATGAACCAAGCACAGCCAAGGCCTCAATATTGGAGTAGAAACAATATGGATTAATGTTACATTTTGAAGTTCCCTTTAGACCAAATTTTAAACACAAACAACCCATGAGGCAATTCAACAACACAGACATTATAACCTCTCAAATGCATTCATCATGATGAACCAAAAATAAGGGTATATAACCCAACCACATTTCTAACAATAATATAGGTAGAAAGCTCACCTAATGTATGGAACAGGACACTCACAATCAGAAAGAAGTTAAAAACAATTAGGAATCAGACAGTGAAATAATTTATTTCAAATTACTATACTACATTTGAGACTCATTCTATTTGGAGGACAGGGTTTAAAGAATCAAATGATGAAAAGCTCAGCCAAGACATTGGGCATTATTCGGAATCATCAAACATTCATCGCACATAAAACACAATAGCCAAAAGTCCCATGCCCAACAATTCCATAACCAAATCAGACAACCCCGATATCTCTCGGCCTCTCTTATTCTTCTCAACCTCGTTTTTGCTCCCATTTTTTTAAATCCTTAATTTAGATGTATTTATTTATTATTTTTTTAGGCCAATAAACCCAAGTGATATTAACAAACCAAACAACTCAGAATACAGAACAATAGATTCATCTCAGCAACAATTTGAGATTGGGCAGAGCGACACAACCACATGATGAAGCCATTTGAAAATAGATGGACCAGCGAGTGCACAACTACAAAGTATTAATCTTTTCTCTCTATACAGAATAACATAATCTAGATGCGAACCCAATATCATTTTCAATCACCAGCTCATTCCAACATGTTATATCTTTACAAGTCGAATGGAAAAAAAATGACAAATGAAATTACCTCTCTGGTCCTGAAGGTTCCCTTTGATGTCGCCTCTCCTTCTTCACTGTTTATGCCTTTGATTCTCTTTTCTCCGTTGCATCTTTGTTCTGAGCCTTTTCTCTCTCAGCGTTCTCTCTTTTTTTTTTCTTCCTTCATCTTCTTTGCGCCTTTCTCTGTTTCTGTTTCTCACCTTTAACTGCTCTTTCTCTGGCTTTCCCTCAATCCTAAATTCCCCGTAGTCATTTCTCTTCTCCCTCTAAAATCATAAAGCCCCCTCGATCTCTCACTCTTTGTCTCTCTATTCAAACCCCTTTCTCTGTCTTCGATCGCTCCTTCCTCCTCTCACTCTCCCCATTTCTCCCTGTCTCTCCCTTACGCTCTCTGTCTCTCTCCCTCAATTTCGGTCTCTCCTTCAATCTCCAAATCCCATCCTGTTTTTCTTGTCTTTCTCCCAGTTTAACTCCCTCCTCCCTCTGTTTCCATCTCAGACGCTCCTCCTAATCCCTTCCTCTCTTAATCTCGAAGCTCGCGTCTCTTCTCTGTCTACGAAAAAAAAACTCCTTCCCTAATGCATCTCTTTCTGCCTTTCCCCTCTCCAGAGCTGCATGTCCCTGCTTTTTCCTTTTTTTCTTTTTAGTGTTATGTCCCTCTGTCTCCCTATTCTCCTTACTGGCAATGGCTAGATGCACAAAAATAGTATTAGGGTCAAAATGCAGAAGCCCTGCATTTTGACCTCAACCTAAATAATCTTTTTATTTATTTATTATATTTTGGTTGGGCTAGTGGGTTTGAATTAGGCTAGACTTGGATCAAAATCCCTTCTTTCCTTAATATTCTCATTCTTCTCTCTTTTTTATTTGTTTGAATTGGGTTGATTATCCTTTTTTTTTTGTTGCATTGTTTGGCCCGGTGGGTTTAAAGATAGGTTAAGTTGTCTTGGTCTATTTTTTTTTCATTTGTTTAAGTTGGAGATTTTTCTTCTTTTTTTTTTTTTACTCTTTTTTTTCATTTCTTGAAATTTTATTTTTATTTTTTTAATTTGGTTTTTATGTTTTCTCTTTTTACTTGCTTTTCAATTTTTGGTTTTCTTTTTTTTTTTTGTTTCTTCTTTTTTTTTTTTTTTTGAGTTATTTGGGCTTTAGGATTTAAGGTGAAAAAAGTTTAATACCCCCTTTTTTTATTAAATTTTTGTTATTTTTTTCATTTTTCATATTTGTTCTTCTTTGATTTTGTTATTATTTTTTAAGTTTATCCAGACAAAATACAATGTTCACAGCCAACCTTAAACAATTATATATCATGATATTAGTTAATTAGAATCTATGTATGTTAACATTGTACTAATTTATAGTTAATTGATACTCAGTTCAAGTTATCTTCTTCTTCTTTTTCAACTTGTAGGTTCTAGTTAGCTAATACTAGTTCTAGGTAAACTTACATTAGTTTTAGTTAACAAGATCCTATTTTTCATTTCATTGGATCTTAAGTTTTAGTTGACAAGATCTAGTTCTATTTAATTGGATTTAAGACTTCTAAGACAACGTTGGATTTAAACATTAACTACAAACATCCAATTCTATCCTTGTTTGAGAATATAATAAGGAATTGTTACCACGTTCCAAACATTCTCAAGGTACAAAGATACCACTTAATACCTAGACTGTAAACAAGTAATTATAAACTTAGTTCTTTGCCATAACATACACAAGCCCTATTTACATAACATCATACTTTATACAAACATCATATTTAGTCATATACAATTCCAAGTATCAAAATAACAAGGTTCTCTTATTCATTCAGCCACTTGCTTGCCTTTGATAGTTTCAACATTAATTCTTACATGGTAATATTTAGTTGTATAAAAAAAAGAGTAAGATAAGATATCTTAGTACTTAATACATTATTCAAGATACAGAAGCATGCATCAATATACATACAACTCTGAACTAGAATTAGTATTATGGGCTACGTAGGAATCAACCTTTGTATTCCAATTTGATTACATATAAATTACAATTCCATACTTGCAATTAACGTCATCATTATCACAATTATTACCAATAACACATAGGATAAGTAACCTTAATTTGTCTCCTGAGCAACCTTTGTCTTAAATCCCATGCCTAAAGATTAACTAAATTCACATATAACAAGAATATACAACAGTATAACCAACCTCGTTTGAAGGAGATAAATCAAGAATAAGTATACTAATTACCTTTTAGTCCAAAACGCATATTGTACTTATGGAAGCTTTAAATTCTTCAATTATGCCAACAAGCCTAATTTTCTAGTTCAAGTAAACACAACCAAACACATGTCAATATCATGTCACCCAAAATTTGAGTAGTTAATTTTAGTTGAATTCCTAAAACTCAAATGTACATCTTACCTGCTTTCAGCTAATGTACCAATCTTCCCTTTCTATACAACTTCACACAAGACCTAGCTTTTAATTTCAATTCTTTTTATTAACTCTTATTTATTCATGTTATTTTGCAAATTTTTGTTAGAAGATTGGTAGTTAGTTTACTAATTTTAAAGTTAAGATAACTATTTTTAAGAAAAATGTGCATAACTATTGTACATATCTCCATACTTAAATTTTGAACAAGTTTTGGCTTAATTTTCCCTTGAACAATATTTGCTCACACTTTAATTGCTTTTGTAAGTTGTAAATACAAGAAAATTTAAGCTAGAGTCATCTTGGAGCTAGAAACTTAGAAACTCAGAGTCAAAGAGCATTAGAAAGGCTTTCCTGAAGCTTAAGAGGGTCAATGTTGCAACTTTAAAAGCCATAGTCATGGCACCACTTTAGAAGTTTTCCCTGTAGCACAAAATGGCATGGGACTATGGCACCAGAAGCCAAAGTTGGTGCCATTCACGAAAGCATTAAATAGCCACATTTCTCTTATAATTTTGTGAACTTTAAAGTAAGGTTCTCAATAATTTGTGGGAAAGTTGTCACTCTTGGATTTTTTAGGGTTGATGGAGCTGAGAAGCCTCCAAAAGAGCAAGGAGAGAATTTGGTGTAAGAGAAGACAAGATCCACCTCCAGTTTGCTCTACTTCTCTTTTCTTTGTATTCCTTTGATATTCACTATAATGATATTAATAAATATCAACTGAAAGCTTTTGACTAATTTTTTTTTTCAATTTCTAACGTAATTTCTAGCTAAAAATAATCATAAAAGCTATAATCAAATATTAAAAACTACACGTGACAGTATTTTTTTTAGTCGCATAAGGGAAGATTTTAGGCTATGGATTGAAGTTTGATTGGCCATAGCTAACCAAACTTTAGTCAATATGCAATTTTTTTTCTTCTCTTCTCCATTTTAAACAAACTTCTTTTACTTTCAATGCACAAATTATTTCAAAAGCTTGCAAATTTTAATCTCACACAAACTTGCTAAATTTTAATTCTTTCCTTTCTATAAATACATAACTTCTTTTTTTTTTTTTCTTTGCTTGAATCTTTAAGGATTCTCTCTTCATTTTTATTCTGTAGTTTTTCTCATGTGAAATTATTTATGTCCATTTGATGGTTCTTCATCTAAAAGTGGTTCTCAACTAATCTTCTTCTCTTTTCTCTTTTTTTTTTTCTTTTTTTATATGTTTATCAAACTTTTATGATTTGAAGTTCTTCATCTAAACTACTTCATGTTTGTCCTCTAATCGTTGCTTTCATGTGAAACAATTTGAGTTTTTAATTTCTAATATTTGTTGCAATATTTTCATACATTAATGTATGTTGAAAATTTGCAAATTTTATATAGAAAGATGAAGGAAAAAGATGAAGATGAAAAATACAAAGATGAAAGATACAAAAAGTGTAGGAGAAAGACGAAGATGGAAATTTTAAAACAAAAGCTAAAAAATAACAAAAACAATATAATACTATATAGTTGGTAAAAAGTTAGAATGAAAATAAAACAAATAAAGATATTATTTTGTTTTAACAAAGCAAATGTAATAAAATAAATAAATAAATATAAAAAATTATTATTAATTATAAAGTAAAATAAATATAAAAGAAATGAAAAAAAGAAAGTTATTTCCTACTAAAAATAACTGGAAATAATTTTTTATCCAACCAAAAGTTGGGAAGAAATAGCTTCCCATTGACTCTTAGTCAAAAACATTTTTCCCCCATTTCTTTTATAGTTTCCTACCAACCAAAATGCAATAGGAAATTTAAAAAAAGTTGCAAGGAATCAAATGCTTGTAGAGTTACTGTTTACTACTATTTTGCGACTCTAATTTAATGGGTAACAATTTACTGACTAGCCAAATTTTGATTGATGGGGCAATTGCATTTTTAGTCAAAAATAATATATTTATGTCTATATTTACAATTTTTTTGATTGACACTTTAGTTACTATTTTGCCATTTTGTTATAGTGGTTGTTGATATTTATTTTGATTTTAATGATGGTTTATATTATAATGAGTAGCCAAACCTTTGTATCAATCATTATTATGAACTCTTATATGGATGAAAGTTTGTTTTTCCATTTTTCCTTATGATTAATGGTATATCTATGTTGATTTAGCTCTTTGTTTCATGATTTCTAATTGATTGGCCACTGATTGGAATGAGAGGGTATTTTAGTTGAACTTGGAAAAGGGATATTGGAATTAGCTCTTAAGTTGTGTGAGTATTTAGAACTTGATAGGATGAGTGGATAATTTTGCTAATGAAATAAGAATATATTTATTAGTCTCACATAATTAAATGAGGGATTATGCTACTAAATGTTTGTTTGGTTTAATTTTATAAGGGATTGTGAAATTAGCTAAGATTATTCCTATAAGAGATTTGAAAAAAAATACTTATATGTGAAGTTAAACCATAGGCTAGCATATATCATCTTTAATAGCAAGGCAAAAAGGGTTAAATTGAGTCTTTATGAAATAATTGGGGATTAGTAATATTAGGTCCGTTAATTTGCTTGGTAATCCAAATTTAGTTTTGTTTCCAATATTTATAGGTTTAACTTAGTTTCCACAAGTACTTGTAATTTATTGCTTGATTTATGTTAGGCTGTAAATTTTAGTAGTTGGCACCTTTTGGCAAACAAATCCTTATGGAATGATACTTTACTCACTTTTATACTATTGTTGTGATAATTATACTTGTGTGCAGGTAATTGTATTTTCAAAAGCAACACCTTTCACACAATTAAAAGATATACATTTCCTAATTCATATACATAGCCATGGTTAAAGTACCTAGATGTGATACTAGCAATTGCATAAAAAGTTTCAAAATTACAAAGTTTACCTTAATTTTCCAATGCTTGTTTTCTCTCCTCTTTTGTCCAAATGCTTATTTAGTCTTTCCTGATTCTTAAATTCCAATTTTCAAGCAAATTACTCAACGTCTACAACTAATTTTCTTAATTAAAATTTGATGCTAACATAATGTTTCTTCCTTTTCCATATCTATATCAATTTCAATCAAATTAGTAGATTAAATAAGAAATAAGATTTTATCAAATGTTTCTCCTTCTTCTTCTTCTTCTTCTTCTTCTTCTTCTTCTTCTTCTTCTTTTCCTTCCTTCTCAAGCCAAATTATGTTAGAATTTGATTATCCAACAACCTTCTTTTTCTTCTCTACTTTTGGTCAATGCAAGAATAATAGCCTATACATTTTGTAAAATAATGTTAGCCTAGAAGTAATCTAAGAAAGGGGTTGAATTGGATTTTAAAATTATTTTGCCTTCTTTTTTCGTATTTATGATTCCTTTAAGTATTGCTAGGTTCCTTAGGAACTTGTTCTTACTCTTTGAGATAAAAGATTTTAATACAAAGTAAATAGAATAGGAAAGAGAGATATTCACACAATTGATTTATCCTAATTTGGACTAAAATATTTTATGTTTAGTCCCCACGTATAAATTAAGGGACTTTAATTAAATGTAGGTAATTGCCAAGGATACAACTAGCCTTACAAGTATAGATGCAACATTTTTTCTTTTACATAAGGTAACCTAATAGGGTTCAACTTATAGCTTTTACAATTTTTTTTTCTACTTTATTTCTCATTCACTAGGTTCTTCAAAACTACAAACTCTCTGTAAGATATTTCTCAAGCTACCTCTAAACTCTCTTTTAGGTTTTTTCTAAGACACTTAAGCACTAGAGCTCTCTTTACGATTGCTCTTAAAATACAATGACTTACTCACAAAGCAATATAATATGTTATAATAACTTCAAAGCAAAATGATCAGCGTTCAGTCTTCTATTCTTCTTTTCTTCTTTGAATGTCTTCAATATATATCTTAGCCTTCAACTTAGTGACTGTTAATAGTAGCTTCTTTAAATTGCATAGATAACCCCACTAATCAGAAATTTGTCTTGAATTCTCTATATCACTTAGCAATAACTCTTTTCCATATCATTGTTTCCATATTTGGTTTCTAGAAGTTGGCAAATCTGAAATAGTTCTCATCAATGTGATTGTATCTTTGCTTCCTTCAAAAGACAAGTCTTCCATATATAGTTTCCTTAAAACATGGACTTGCCGTTCAGATTCTTAATTTGAATTTTAACATCAAATACACAGACTAATCCATAAATATAAGGTCAACATAAGATATTATCATATGATTAGCTTGACCTAAATAATTTAAAAACTTTTATAAAATATTTCTATTTATGCACAAGATCAATTTAAAAACATTCCACATAGGGTTGCTAGTATTCTCTCCATTTATATGCACATTCAAAAACTTTCCTTATAACACATTCAACTCTATTAATAACATTTTTAAAAAATTACCATAAATAAGATATCCAATATAAAATTCAATCCTTTGTAATCAAATATAAAATATTATGAACACCGTATTTTGTCCGAACAAACTTAAAAAATAATAATAAAATAAAATTAAAAAAATAAAAAAATAGAGAAGAATAGTTAGTTTAAGTCATATTTGAAAAATAAAGAAAAGTTATTCAAAAGAAAATGTTCACTTAATCCTTAAAAGAAGAATTAAAAGTAAAAATAAAAAAAATCAAATGATATATTAAAAGAAAAAAAGATATCCATTTCTTTTCCTAATAAAAAAATATATTAAAAAAATTCATTTCTTTTTCCCAAGATATCCAAAAAAAAGAAAACAAAAAATTGTGAATCAAATAAAAAAAAAGTAAAAACCAAAAAAAAAAGGAAAAAAAGGTAAAGAAAAGGCCGAAAGAAAATTAACATATATATATATATATATATATAAATCAAATCAATCAAAAGATCAAAAAAATAAAAGGTTTTCCTAAGCCCAACACCAATAAATGGCTTGATGCAATAAGAAATAAAAAATAAAAAATAAAAGAAAAAATTACGTCGGTCCAAAATTTTCACCCTAACTGCCCCAGGTCCATCAACTGAAAGACCAAAAAGTAATAAAAAATCAAAAACAAAAACATACCAAAAAACAAAAAAACAAAAAAAAGAGTCAAAACGCAGGAACAAGGTTTGACCCAGCTCCTTTCATCTATCGGGACACTGCCGTTAGCAGAGGTAAGACTGAAGCAGAGGGAGAAACACGAAAGGGGAAGGTGAGCAGATTATAGTGTCTCAGAGGATCTGAGGAGTAGATTCGCAGCGAGGGGCCTGAGGATCTTATCTCCTCTCAGGTCCCTTTCACCATTGGAGATGAGGAGGAGCAAGCAAGCTTTTTGTGTAAAAAGGAGGACCAAGGCCGAGAGACAGAAAGGGAGGAGGGGAGAAATTGGAGAGGGACGAAGAGAAAAGAGGCCAAAAGAGAGAGTCAGCAAAGGAGAAACGGAGAGACAAGAAAAAAATTTTTTTTTTCGGATTGAAAGAAGAAAACAGAGTGAGAGAGAGCGACGGGGAAGATAATAAAAACAGAGAAGGACGGAGTGTGAGAAGAGAAGCAGAGAGAGAGATTGAGGGAGATGGAGAAGGTGTGCACCAGAAACACGTAAGGGAGGAAATCAGAGATTGAGGGGGAGCTCGGTTTTAAAGGGAGAACAGAAACAAAGAGACAGAATTGAGAGTGAGAGAATGAAGGAGGAGAGGCGACCGAGAGAAAAAATTGAATCAAGTTCGAGTGCATATTTAGGGCTCGGTGGCAGTGGGGTTTGATCAAAGAAAAAAAAAAAAAGCTCGCTCAGCTTTTCGAACGCTGAAGGTATATTTCTTGTGCTTTCTATTTTTGATCGTCAAACCATCGAGCCAGAGCATGTATGTTTTCTGTGTTTTTCCTTTCTCCATTCTAAAACTACAGAGCTATATGTGTATGCTATTTGTGGATGCTGGATGGTCTAGTTTCATTGTTTTTGGATGCTGATGTTTGTTTTTGGAATGATCCCTTGTTTAATGGTCAGTCCTTGATGTGAAAACTCTTACATGTGTCTCGGTTTAGTGCTTAAACATGAATCTGAATCTGAGGCTTCAATTCATGTGGACAGTGGTTTGCTGCAATGAATAACTGGATTTGAGTTGATGTCCTTTCCTTTGGTATACTTTTGAATTCGAATGCTTGATTTCCAATTTTGCCTGCTGTATCGTGGCGTTATCATGAGATTCCTCTTTAATTTCATTGTTAATGGCATTAAAGTATAATAGTCTGATTGATGATGGTGAGTCTTGGATTATTATGATTAATATCAGGACAATATTTGCTTGTCATAAAGTTCGGTCTCCAAGAGGAAATTCTATCAGCACTTCTTCATGTTGTGACTCATGGAAGAATCTTGATTGAAATTTTTAGTTAATGTTCCTGATAGGGCGTAGTCTCTAGCATAAGAAATTTAGGCTCAAATCTCTACAGATAAATCTCGACTGTCATGCTCAAAATTTGGTTTGATTGAAAAAAAAAAAAAGAAAGAAGAAAGAAAGGAAAGAAGAAAAAATTTCAACCCAAGTTGTTTTGCTAATGGTCTCATTAGGAATTAAATTTGATCTTCATGTAATTACTTACGCCCTATCTCATGCTCATATTTATTGAGTTGCTTTTCCAAACTGTTATGCTACTCTTATATGATTTCAATTTTTATCATATATGGAGATCTTGATGTATTGCTGAAAGACTGTGGCTGTAGTCTCATTGCTTTTAGCTTAGTTCCTTATTGGAATCCTACGCAAAATATCTAATTAAATATGATGTTTGTTGTTCCCTTTTAAGTTGATCCTTCTTTTAATATTGGCTTATTTGTTGTTTAACATGTGGAGCAATATGAGGAGCATGGCTCGCCTAGGAGAGTCACTCATCAATTTAACCAAAAGGATGGGAAGATGGCATATGATTTGGGGTTTTTATATTTTCTTCTTCCTCTTGTGCTGTTTCCTCTTGGTGAAATATCCTATTCTTGTAAATATTTTAGTTTTATCTTTGTTTTTATTTTTTTAATAGTTTAATTTTAATCTTGGTTTTATTTTTATCATTATTTTTATTTTTTAGAATTGTCATGTGAGATTTTTTATTTCTTTATACTCATAAGAGTCAATCCAAAGATTATGTGAGACAGTAAACTTCTTTGGTATTTATTGAGTCACACATTTGTATTTTTATAAGTTGAGTTTTGACAGCCCACGTCAAATTGATTTTCTTTAAAGAAAAATTTTTTAGAACGAAAAAAAACAACAAAATAACAAAAACGACAAAAAAGAATTTAAAATTAATTAAATTCTTTTTCTTTTTTCGTAAATCTCTAAGTATTCTTCAAACTTTATTTTAACAAAATTAAGAATTAAAACGTGTTTTATAAAAATAATTTTTTTAAATACTAAAAAAATAATTTTTTTAAATGCTAAAAAAAATAAAATAATTAATTAATCAACCAGAAAACAAAAAACTAAAAAAGAAAGATTCAAAGAAATTGAAAAATCAAAATTAAAAAAAAAAACTTAAACATAAAAAAAGAAGAAAGTGTCATTTAAAAATAATCAAGATTAACCATAAAAAATGTAAAAAAAAATATGAGACAATTAATTAAAAATTAGAAAAAAATCAGAAATAAGAAAGTAAAAAAAATCAAAAGTAAAAATAAAAGAAAATAAAAAATCAAAATTTATAAAGAAATTAAAACCAAAAAATTCAAAAAGCATAAAAAAATAAACAAATAAAAAATTTAAAAAAATAAAAAGTAAAAATAAACAAAGAGAAGAAAAAAAAGTAAAACTAACTTTGTTTTTCGTGAATTAAAACGTATCAATTAATTTTAAAACTATTTTCTTATTTTTTTATTAAAAAATAAAACAAAATAAAACAAAAAAAAAAGAAAAGAGTAAAGATGTGAAATTAATTTATTTTTTACAAATTAAAACTCACCGACCAATGTTAAAGTCGTCTTATTTAAAATAACAAAAACAACAAAAAAGAATTTAAAATTAATTAAATTCTTTTTATTTTTTTGTAAATCTCTAAGTATTCTTCAAACTTTCTTTTAAGAAAATTAAGAATTAAAACATGTTTTATAAAAATAATTTTTTTAAATACTAAAAAAATAATTTTTTTAAATGCTAAAAAAAATAAAATAATCAATTAATCTACCAGAAAAACAAAAAACTAAAAAAGAAAGATTCAAAGAAATTGAAAAATCAAAATTAAAAAAAAAATTAAACATAAAAAAAGAAGAAAGTGTCATTTAAAAATAATCAAGATTAACCATAAAAAATGTAAAAAAAAATGAGACAATTAATTAAAAATTAGAAAAAAATCAGAAATAAGAAAGTAAAAAAATCAAAATTAAAAATAAAAGAAAATAAAAATCAAAATTTAAAAAGAAATTAAAACCAAAAAAGTCAAAAAGCATAAAAAAATAAAAAAATAAAAAATTTGAAAAAATAAAAAAAAAAGAGAAGAAAAAAGAAGTAAAATTAACTTTGTTTTTCATGAATTAAAACATATCAATTAATTTTAAAACTATTTTGTTATTTTTTTATTAAAAAATAAAACAAAATAAAACAAAAAAGAAAGAAAAGAGTAAAGATGTGAAATTAATTTATTTTTTACAAATTAAAACTCACCGACTAATGTTAAAGTCGTCTTATTTGTGAAAGTTAAAGTTATCTTTACTATTTTTTTTTCATTAAAAAAAAAGACAAAAATAAAACATTAGTTAATAAACACCGTTTTTAAGTTGAACTACATGAACTTTAATTTCTCACGAAGGGTATGTAAATTCTAAGCTTTTATCTTATGTTAAGTCTGTATTTGTAAATAAATATTTTTTTTTAATTTTATTTTCTTAATTTCTTTTTTTTTAATTTTAATTTTATTTCTTTAAATTATTTTCTTCTTATTTTTGTATGCGATTTATTAGGGAGAATTAAACTAGAATAAATGCTATTAATTTTGTACGATTAACTTAAGGTAACTATTTTTAATAATAGGTGTTGTATATTACCTAATATCTTATTTGCTCACAATTGACTTTCAAATCCATTATTTGATTCAAAAATTATTTTTTTTTTCAAAAATGTTTTTCTAAAGCTTTATCTTTTAAAATTTAAAATTTTGATAATGGCTCTACTTTTACTTTGATTTAGTTTTTGTTTTGATGAAAATAAAAAACTTTTAAAATTTTTTTAATGACGTGGTTGCATGTCGGGTGTGACAAACATGATTAAGTCCATTAAAATATATTAATCTAATAACCTTAGCTCATAAATTGATCCAATAACATTTTTAGCTCAATTACTCTATTTTCCAATAATCTAGAATTGAAAATGTTTAATATAATTCAAAACTAAAAAGCCTTTGTCCCAACAAATACAAAAGGTCTTAAATCAAGAATCAAAATGAAGAGAAATTCCTCGGGGCTTTCTCCATCCTAATTCCTCCTTCTTAATTAGTCAACAACGTGCAACTAAAGAGTCAAACCAAATTAAAATTTGGCGATGAAGTTGGTACCATTAGAAAGCTTGTACGATTCTCTATAATTTTCTCTTCTAAAGCTAGGTGAGAAAATGGCTAAAATTATCTTACGCAAGCTTGAGCAACTTTCTGTTTTCTCTTCCATTTTCGTCCATCAGAACTTGCTCTTCCTCTTTCTTCTAGCCCCCAACCTTGGTCAAAGCACAAGTGAGATGGAAAATTTCAGTTAGTGGAATTTGACTTAGCGGTGCATGCTACGTGGCACAGATAAACTCGTATTAAGTGTCCGCTTCCTATGTTGGCATTGTAAATAACTTTGGGACTAAGCTTCCATCATGGAAGCGTGGCGGCAGGTAGCCTTTGAACTATATGGATAATATATATATTTTTTAATGTAGGTAATGTAGGCGTCTAAGAGAATTGAGATGGAGGATGAGTTATGATTTATTAAGTTTACTAGGTAGAATTTATAAAGTGGAATTCAAGTGTCATCCTTCTAATCCTATGTCTTTAATGCATAACTTCCAATTTCTCCTAGTCCTCCCGAAGCTTGGTCATGTAATTGACTTGGCCAAATCTAACAAGAAAGCAAGATTAATTAATTTCATTCCATAGTTTTTAGAATTAACACTTGATATTCATGTGTATGTTAAATAATTAAGCTTATATTTCATATTTTCCTCTTCCTGGCTATATTGTAAACTTCTTAAACTAATAAGAGTCATATCTATTGGAAATAATATATCAAGGTTAATTTTATATAGATATTAAAATTTATATATCTTAATTCACTTTGTTTTTCTAAGTTAGGAATTTATGTACTAATTCATAAATTCTTACTAGTAATCTAGGTTAAAAAATTTTTCGTTATGACAAATAGCTTAGCTATATCTAATCATTTCAATAAATAAATAAAAATATTTTTATATCATGTACAAGTAGAAGCTATAAAAATTTAACTTCTTGTGATCCCATTATTTATTTATTTTCCTTGAAATAAGTTAGAATGATTCATAAAAACGCACTTATTTATAAAATTTTATTTATAAATAATACTAAAAAATCTCCAAATTAATTAAAAATAATGATACTATATTTTTTTACACTAATCCTTCTGATTTTAGACCTCACAATATTTTTAAAAGGACGCAAGATGTTTTCATCATGGTGTCACAAGATTTTAACATGTGAGTGCCTTTCATTTCCGGAGCACATTACCATAAGGCATAAAAAATTGACAGAGTTTAGGACGTATCTTTTATACTCTTATTTTCTTTTCACCGCGTTAAATGCTTGGAATATCATGATTTGCGCAATTGAATGAGCAATTAAATTTTTTGAAGATTGTTTAGTATATTGCACAGAAAAGCTGTTTTTAAAACTAGATATTTTTAATGAGGTTGTAACGCATCAATTTCAAAATATAAAAGCTTTAAGCAGAAGAACTATAAATACATTGACGTGATCTATTTTTCTTTACTTAATAATGCATTTATGTAATCTCATGATCAATATGAAAGTTGAAATTCCATATATGTTTTATTATTTATTTTAAATTTATCTATTACATATTGAAGTTTTTATTTCACTCACGTAGCTTTCAATAAGTAGGAACGAAACCTACCAAGCTGCTACTTATTCCAAACATGTATCCTTAAAAAAAAAGTAACCTCAAATTAGACAGCACTCTTAATGGCGTTGCTGTATCCATTTTGTACATCGTTGAATCTGTCCCAGATCATGACTCCGCCGTACTTAGAAGACCCCTTGATCGCCGGAAGAACCTGAGACGTCAGAACATCGGCCGGAATAAACCCGCCGCTTGGGGCCGCAGCCTGTGACGCCGGAACCCCCAAGAACACTTGGCTAGCTTGAACCGAGGTCCACTGGTTCCATGCACTCACGAGATTGTTAATGTTTCCATTGGTATACTGACAGGGAGCGTTATTATAGAACTGAACCCAAACATAATCAAACAAGCCAGTTGTGATAGCCGAGTCCAAGTGAGCGTCTGGGAATGGACATTGCGGCGCCGCGGATAGGAACACCTTCTTCTGGTTGCTGAACCCATTCAGAGCTTTGGCTAGCTCGTCCCAGTGCTGCCCATTACCGGCCTCGATGTCAAAGTCAATGCCGTCCAAAACGGCGCTGCCTAGTGGGCGTGAGCTGGATTGTCCTCCAAGGAAGTTGTTCCAGAGGTAGTTAGCGAGTTGGGTGGCTTCGTCGGCGGAGTTGAGAGAGTAGCCTCCGGCGCCACCGCCGAGGGAGAGAAGGACTTTGATGCCTTTGGATTGGCAGGTTTGGATGTCGGAGCTTAAGCCAGTGCAGGTGTTGGCGGAGGGGTCGCAGTGGCCAGCGAGGTTTAGTTGTGGGGTTTGGCCGTTGCCGAAGGTCGACAAGAAAGCTATGTTTACGTATTGGTAATTTCCGGTATTGCAGGCGTCGGCGAGGGAGCCTTCGTTGGTGTTTTGGCCCCAGTAGACGGCGATTCCGGCAGCATGGGAGGTCTTGAAGAAGAGAGAAATGAGCAAGAGAGGTAGGAATGGGAGAGAAGCTTGTTTTAGGGAAGCCATGATTCTCTGTTGTATTGAGTGATTTCTTGTTGGTTGGTGGTTTGAGAGAGGAAGAGAAGGAGGATATTTATAGTGCTTGTGGGGGAAGAATAGTATGAGAAACGTGCCTTGTGGGAAATGAATTGCTAGCAGATAGACTTCAAATGCATAACTGATATCCCAGAGTCAGTCTAAAGTCGCATTGACTAAATATATAAAAGCATTCTCAAGTCAAGCTCAAAAGAGACCGAAACTGATCATAATTAATTTCTTACTTGTGATATAATGTAATAAATTAGTAAATATATAAAAAAAATTCAACAAATGGCATATTGGTGCCGTATCTTGGAGATCAACCATAACAAAAAACTCTAAATCCCTTAAGGATTTTGTTATAATATTTTGTTTGGTTGATCTCCGAGATACGACACCACCATTAAGCGTAAATATATAGCCACTAGTAGATTTAGTTTCATCTGAATCTAACATTTAGTTATCATCATTATTTCCTTATAATATAGCAAGAAATTTACTATAGAATATATTATAATTTATGATATCTTTTAAATATCTTATTAATCTAACTAGTGCCAACCAAGACTTATTGTCTGGGCAGTAAATATATCTATTCAACCTACATACAGTATATGCTATATGAAGTTCGGTACAATTCATTAAATACAATAGACTTCTAATAATCTATGTATATTTAGATTGAGCCACCGGATCACTTTTATGTTTTGCCAATTGAAATATCTAAAAAGATTTATATTATATTTGAATTTTGTTATTTAATCTTTACGCATCCTCTTTCTTTGTCTTCCCCCACATGTATATTTTCTTGAAGTTAGCTATAGTTTTTGAACTCTAATGTATGAATAGATTTGGTAAAGTTCCCTTGTACAGAAGCTGGAACCCTTCCTATGTAGTATAGTTGAAGCGCGCTTCAGTCTCTGGTTGACCTGGCTTAAGAGGTTCCATAAATGTCTGACATGAAATGAGAATCATAATTTAAAAAACAAAACAAAAACAAAAAATTGTCGTCAAATTTAAAAAAATATATAGTTGTAATATTTTTGACAATTAAATATTTGCATTTTTTTTACAGTAGCATTTGGCTCGAAAACCGGCTCCGGTAATAAGAGGCGATGTTAAATACAATCAGAAAGCCTCAAAGACGTTGTGGTCTGACTGGTCTCTCAATAAAGGCTGCATACGCACAATCTCCCAACATATTATATTACACCTAAATTTATTATTATTTATATTTTGTTATGTAATTTAACTTTTTTTAATAAAAATCACATAATCTAATCTTAAGTCATCAGTGAATTTAATCCTAAATTTTAATGCTCAATTGATACCAATACCAATATATATATGTATGTATTTTGCTTCATTGATAAGCGTCAATTACTTTTATTAAATTTCATTTATTAACTACAACTATTGCTTGCTATAAATATAATACCAAACAAAATAAAATTGAACACGCCACAATACTAATACAAGAATGTACAACAGAAAATAAAAATAATTTAAATTATTAAGAGACTTAATCATAGTTATAAATAGCCATGGTCAAGCCTACTAAGACCCTCTCTGTGAAGCACGACCCCTACCGCACGACCCCAAAACAAAACAAAATCTTCCCGCACACCCTCTGAAGCTCATGAAACTCCCCTTCTTCTCCAACAGTCGGCACTAGTAGCTCTCCCTACCATTGGTGCGGAGAGTTCTGGCGACACAATCTGACATAAACTAGCAACAACGGCCCCGAACTGTGACCAGTTCATGACCTTCCTTTTCCACCCAATTATCTTATACGTTGAGTTTTTTTTTTCATTTCTTATTCGTTGCTTGCCACGTTGGGTTGCTGAGAAAGTCTATGAAAATAGTGGACTTTAAGATATTTTTTACTTGATTAAACGATTTCTTAATTATTCTGATTTATGACTTCTTAATTTCTTATTCCTTTAGATAGTGTCGGGTGAATTTTAGTGGAGAAAACAAACTTTTTTGTTTTCCGGATGAGGTAAGGTTTTGACAATAAACAATACATTTCCTCAATTAAAAATGTGAAAAATGAGAATGTCAGCTTCTCCTATAAATTTAAATCTAGCATCCTCTAAGAAAAATAGTGCATGTTAGGTATCACTGTCGAATACCGAGTAATTTACAAGTATTTTATCACCTCATTTTCCCTTTGTTGATCAATTCCAACTATAGACTAAAACTAGTCAAACTCCCTTGAGTTTCTTCTGTTGGTAGCAACGGTAGAAAAACTAGTTTAAGTCCTGCCCAAGAATATTGTCCTTAAAAGTTATTCTACCACATATGATCACAAATGCGACAATTTTTCAGGATTAAATGAACCCTTCCTACAAGGGTAAGGGAACATAATAGCTAAAAATAAAAGAAGAACTGAGGAGGAGTAGAGGAGGAAAGCTCAAGAGCCGAGTTCACTGGAACATGCAGAGGGCATGGGCTTTTATAGATCGCAAACCAAGTGAACGTTGGAGAGCTTTAATGGTTGGTAATGAAATCAGTAACATTGGGATTAAAACTAATTAATGAAAATAAAATGTGTAATTAAAACTCATAAAATCTTCCAAGGTTCAGAAACTTAAAGCTTGTAATTTGAAACTGCTAAAAATAAGGAATTTCTAGTAGGCTTACTCTAAACAAAATTAATTTTGTATATTTTAAATAATTTAAAAAAAATGCCCAACACTACATATATCCTCGTGCGCGTGGGGGAGAATCAATAGATTTCAACTGCGTTGGCTGGTTGCTGTGCACTCAAGCCCATTCCTCTTCTTGACCCATTTACTTGCTCAAGTATTCATCTTAGTATATATATACTAAGGCTTTCACTATCTTGAGCAATGTGAGATTTATGACTTCTTAATTTCTTATTCCTTTAGATAGTGTCGGGTGAATTTTAGTGGAGAAAACAAACTTTTTTCTTTTTCGGATGAGGTAAGGTTTTGACAATAAACAATACATTTCCTCAATTAAAAATGTGAAAAATGAGAATGTCAACTTCTCCTATAAATTAAAATCTAGCATCTTCTAAGAAAAACAATGCACGTTAGGTATCACTGTGGAATACCGAGTAATTTACAAGTATTGTTTATCACCTCATTTTCCCTTTGTTGATCAATTCCAACTATAGACTAAAACTAGTCAAACTCCCTTGAGTTTCTTCTGTTGGTAGCAACAGTAGAAAAACTAGTTTAAGTCGTGCCCAAGAATATTGTCCTTAAAAGTTATTCTGCCACATACGATCACAAATGTGACAATTTTCCAGGATTAAACGAACCCTTCCTACAAGGGTAAAGGCATGTAACAGCTAAAAATAAAAGAAGAACTGAGGAGAAGTAGAGGAGGAAAGCTCAAAAGCCGTGTTCACCAGAACATGCAGAGGGCATGGGCTTTTATAGATCGCAAACCAAGTGAACGTTGGAGAGCTTTAATGGTTGGCAATGAAATCAATAACATTGGGATTAAAACTAATTAATGAAAATAAAACGTGTAATTAAAACCCATAAAATCTTCCAATGCTCAGAAACTTAAAGCTTGTAATTTGAAACTACTAAAAATAAGGAATTTCTAGTAAGCTTACTCTAAACAAAATTAATTTTGTATATTTTAAATAATTTTAAAAAAATGCCCAACACTACATATATCCTCGTGCGCGTGGGGGAGAATCAATAGATTTCAACTGCGTTGGCTGGTTGCTGTGCACTCAAGCCCATTCCTCTTCTTGACCCATTTACTTGCTCAAGTATTCATCTTAGTATATATATACTAAGGCTTCCACTATCTTGAGCAATGTGAGAATTATGACTTCTTAATTTCTTATTCCTTTAGATTGTGTCGGGTGAATTTTAGTGGAGAAAACAAACTTTGTTCTTTTCTGGATGAGGTAAGGTTTTGACAATAAACAATACATTTCCTCAATTAAAAATGTGAAAAATGAGAATGTCAACTTCTCCTATAAATTTAAATTTAGCATCTTCTAAGAAAAACAATGCACGTTAGGTATCACTGTGGAATACCGAGTAATTTACAAGTATTGTTTATCACCTCATTTTCCCTTTGTTGATCAATTCCAACTATAGACTAAAACCAGTCAAACTCCCTTGAGTTTCTTCTGTTGGTAGCAATGGTAGAAAAACTAGTTTAAGTCGTGCCCAAGAATATTGTCCTTAAAAGTTATTCTGCCACATACGATCACAAATGTGACAATTTTCCAGGATTAAACGAACCCTTCCTACAAGGGTAAAGGAACGTAACAGCTAAAAATAAAAGAAGAACTGAGGAGGAGTAGAGGAGGAAAGCTCAAGAGCCGAGTTCACTGGAACATGCAGAGGGCATGGGCTTTTATAGATCGCAAACCAAGTGAACGTTGGAGAGCTTTAATGGTTGGTAATGAAATCAGTAACATTGGGATTACAACTAATTAATGAAAATAAAATGTGTAATTAAAACTCATAAAATCTTCCAAGGTTCAGAAACTTAAAGCTTGTAATTTGAAACTGCTAAAAATAAGGAATTTCTAGTAGGCTTACTCTAAACAAAATTAATTTTGTATATTTTAAATAATTTTAAAAAAATGCCCAACACTACATATATCCTCATGCGCGTGGGGGAGAATCAATAGATTTCAACTGCGTTGGCTGGTTGCTGTGCACTCAAGCCCATTCCTGTTCTTGACCCATTTTCTTGCTCAAGTATTCATCTTAGTATATATATACTAAGGCTTTCACTATCTTGAGCAATGTGAGATTTATGACTTCTTAATTTCTTATTCCTTTAGATTGTGTCGGGTGAATTTTAGTGGAGAAAACAAACTTTGTTCTTTTCTAGATGAGGTAAGGTTTTGACAATAAACAATACATTTCCTCAATTAAAAATGTGAAAAATGAGAATGTCAACTTCTCCTAGAAATTTAAATTTAGCATCTTCTAAGAAAAACAATGCACGTTAGGTATCACTGTGGAATACCGAGTAATTTACAAGTATTGTTTATCACCTCATTTTCCCTTTGTTGATAAATTCCAACTATAGACTAAAACAAGTCAAACTCCCTTGAGTTTCTTCTGTTGGTAGCAACGGTAGAAAAACTAGTTTAAGTCGTGCCCAATAATATTGTCCTTAAAAGTTATTCTGCCACATACGATCACAAATGTGACAATTTTCCAGGATTAAACGAACCCTTCCTACAAGGGTAAAGGAACGTAACAGCTAAAAATAAAAGAAGAACTGAGAAGAAGTAGAGGAGGAAAGCTCAAAAGCCGTGTTCACCAGAACATGCAGAGGGCATGGGCTTTTATAGATTGCAAACCAAGTGAACGTTGGAGAGCTTTAATGGTTGGCAATGAAATCAATAACATTGGGATTAAAACTAATTAATGAAAATAAAACGTGTAATTAAAACTCATAAAATCTTCCAATGTTCAGAAACTTAAAGCTTGTAATTTGAAACTACTAAAAATAAGGAATTTCTAGTAGGCTTACTCTAAACAAAATTAATTTTGTATATTTTAAATAATTTTAAAAAAAATTCCCAACACTGCATATATCCTCGTGCGCATGGGGGAGAATCAATAGATTTCAATTGCGTTGGCTGGTTGCTGTGCACTCAAGCCCATTCCTCTTCTTGACCCTTTTACTTGTTCAAGTATTCATCTTAGTATATATATGCTAAGGCTTCCATTATCTTGAGCAATGTGAGATTTATGACTTCTTAATTTCTTATTCCTTTAGATACTGTCAGGTGAATTTTAGTGGAGAAAACAAACTTTTTCTTTCCGGATGAGGTAAGGTTTTGACAATAAACAATACATTTCCTCAATTAAAAATGTGAAAAATGAGAATGTCAACTTCTCCTATAAATTTAAATCTAGCATCTTCTAAGAAAAATGATGCACGTTAGGTATCACTGTGGAATACCGAGTAATTTACAAATATTGTTTATCACCTCATTTTCCCTTTGTTGATCAATTCCAACTATAGACTAAAACCAGTCAAACTCCCTTGAGTTTCTTCTGTTGGTAGCAACGGTAGAAAAACTAGTTTAAGTCGTGCCCAAGAATATTGTCCTTAAAAGTTATTCTGCCACATACGATCACAAATGCGACAATTTTCCAAGATTAAACGAACCCTTCCTACAAGGGTAAGGGAACATAATAGCTAAAAATAAAAGAAGAACTGAGGAGAAGTAGAGGAGGAAAGCTCAAGAGCCGAGTTCACCTGAACATGCAGAGGGCATGGGCTTTTATAGATCGCAAACCAAGTGAACGTTGGAGAGCTTTAATGGTTGGTAATGAAATCAGTAACATTGGGATTACAACTAATTAATGAAAATAAAATGTGTAATTAAAACTCATAAAATCTTCCAATGTTCAGAAAATTAAAGCTTGTAATTTGAAACTACTAAAAATAAGGAATTTCTAGTAAGCTTACTCTAAACAAAATTAATTTTGTATATTTTAAATAATTTTAAAAAAATGCCCAACACTACATATATCCTCGTGCGCGTGGGGGAGAATCAATAGATTTCAACTGCGTTGGCTGGTTGCTGTGCACTCAAGCCCATTCCTCTTCTTAACCCATTTACTTGCTCAAGTATTCATCTTAGTATATATATACTAAGGCTTCCACTATCTTGAGCAATGTGAGATTTATGACTTCTTAATTTCTTATTCCTTTAGATAGTGTCGGGTGAATTTTAGTGGAGAAAACAAACTTTTTTCTTTTTCGGATGAGGTAAGGTTTTGACAATAAACAATACATTTCCTCAATTAAAAATGTGAAAAATGAGAATGTCAACTTCTCCTATAAATTTAAATCTAGCATCTTCTAAGAAAAACGATGCACGTTAGGTATCACTGTGGAATACCGAGTAATTTACAAGTATTGTTTATCACCTCATTTTCCCTTTGTTGATCAATTCTCACTATAGACTAAAACTAGTCGAACTCCCCCTTGAGTTTCTTCTGTTGGTAGCAACGGTAGAAAAACTAGTTTAAGTCGTGCCCAATAATATTGTCCTTAAAAGTTATTCTGCCACATACGATCACAAATGTGACAATTTTCCAGGATTAAACGAACCCTTCCTACAAGGGTAAAGGAACGTAACAGCTAAAAATAAAAGAAGAACTGAGAAGAAGTAGAGGAGGAAAGCTCAAAAGCCGTGTTCACCAGAACATGCAGAGGGCATGGGCTTTTATAGATTGCAAACCAAGTGAACGTTGGAGAGCTTTAATGGTTGGCAATGAAATCAATAACATTGGGATTAAAACTAATTAATGAAAATAAAACGTGTAATTAAAACTCATAAAATCTTCCAATGTTCAGAAACTTAAAGCTTGTAATTTGAAACTACTAAAAATAAGGAATTTCTAGTAGGCTTACTCTAAACAAAATTAATTTTGTATATTTTAAATAATTTTAAAAAAAATTCCCAACACTGCATATATCCTCGTGCGCATGGGGGAGAATCAATAGATTTCAATTGCGTTGGCTGGTTGCTGTGCACTCAAGCCCATTCCTCTTCTTGACCCTTTTACTTGTTCAAGTATTCATCTTAGTATATATATGCTAAGGCTTCCATTATCTTGAGCAATGTGAGATTTATGACTTCTTAATTTCTTATTCCTTTAGATACTGTCAGGTGAATTTTAGTGGAGAAAACAAACTTTTTCTTTCCGGATGAGGTAAGGTTTTGACAATAAACAATACATTTCCTCAATTAAAAATGTGAAAAATGAGAATGTCAACTTCTCCTATAAATTTAAATCTAGCATCTTCTAAGAAAAATGATGCACGTTAGGTATCACTGTGGAATACCGAGTAATTTACAAATATTGTTTATCACCTCATTTTCCCTTTGTTGATCAATTCCAACTATAGACTAAAACCAGTCAAACTCCCTTGAGTTTCTTCTGTTGGTAGCAACGGTAGAAAAACTAGTTTAAGTCGTGCCCAAGAATATTGTCCTTAAAAGTTATTCTGCCACATATGATCACAAATGCGACAATTTTCTAGGATTAAACGAACCCTTCCTACAAGGGTAAGGGAACATAATAGCTAAAAATAAAAGAAGAACTGAGGAGAAGTAGAGGAGGAAAGCTCAAGAGCAGAGTTCACCGGAACATGCAGAGGGCATGGGCTTTTATAGATCGCAAACCAAGTGAACGTTGGAGAGCTTTAATGGTTGGTAATGAAATCAGTAACATTGGGATTACAACTAATTAATGAAAATAAAACGTGTAATTAAAACTCATAAAATCTTCCAATGTTCGGAAACTTAAAGCTTGTAATTTGAAACTGCTAAAAATAAGGAATTTCTAGTAGGCTTACTCTAAACAAAATTAATTTTGTATATTTTAAATAATTTTAAAAAAATTCCCAACACTACATATATCCTCGTGCGCGTGGGGGAGAATCAATAGATTTCAACTGCGTTGGCTGGTTGCTGTGCACTCAAGCCCATTCCTCTTCTTAACCCATTTACTTGCTCAAGTATTCATCTTAGTATATATATACTAAGGCTTCCACTATCTTGAGCAATGTGAGATTTATGACTTCTTAATTTCTTATTCCTTTAGATAGTGTCGGGTGAATTTTAGTGGAGAAAACAAACTTTTTTCTTTTTCGGATGTGGTAAGGTTTTGACAATAAACAATACATTTCCTCAATTAAAAATGTGAAAAATGAGAATGTCAACTTCTCCTATAAATTAAAATCTAGCATCTTCTAAGAAAAACAATGCACGTTAGGTATCACTGTGGAATACCGAGTAATTTACAAGTATTGTTTATCACCTCATTTTCCCTTTGTTGATCAATTCCAACTATAGACTAAAACTAGTCAAACTCCCTTGAGTTTCTTCTGTTGGTAGCAACGGTAGAAAAACTAGTTTAAGTCGTGCCCAAGAATATTGTCCTTAAAAGTTATTCTGCCACATACGATCACAAATGTGACAATTTTCCAGGATTAAACGAACCCTTCCTACAAGGGTAAAGGAACGTAACAGCTAAAAATAAAAGAAGAACTGAGGAGAAGTAGAGGAGGAAAGCTCAAAAGCCGTGTTCACCAGAACATGCAGAGGGCATGGGCTTTTATAGATCGCAAACCAAGTGAAAGTTGGAGAGCTTTAATGGTTGGCAATGAAATCAATAACATTGGGATTAAAACTAATTAATGAAAATAAAACGTGTAATTAAAACTCATAAAATCTTCCAATGTTCAGAAACTTAAAGCTTGTAATTTGAAACTACTAAAAATAAGGAATTTCTAGTAGGCTTACTCTAAACAAAATTAATTTTGTATATTTTAAATAATTTAAAAAAAATGCCCAACACTACATATATCCTCGTGCGCGTGGGGGAGAATCAATAGATTTCAACTGCGTTGGCTGGTTGCTGTGCACTCAAGCCCATTCCTCTTCTTGACCCATTTACTTGCTCAAGTATTCATCTTAGTATATATATACTAAGGCTTCCATTATCTTAAGCAATGTGAGATTTTTTTTTGACACACACACCCAGGAAAACTACAACAATCCCTCACATGTGTTAAAAAGGAAATAATCACCTGAGTTATAAACATGAGTATAAATGTTTCAAAACTTATTTTTTTGGACTATGAACTAGATCTAGACTAATAATTCTTAGTACATAGTTGTCAGTAGAGTTTAAAACTTCTATGAACCAACAACTCTTAACTGTGTACTAGAGGCCTTGTCAGATAGATTATACCCCCACAATTCCTGCTGTTAATACAGTTTTATGCTTTAAACGACCTTGCGTGGGCTTGGTTTTAATGAATACTCCAAAGATTTCACCATGATCTCATAGGAGTGGCTCCACTCCACATCTATCTAAGTGAGTTTATCAAGTGCATCTGCAATAAATATATCATTCTTAAGGAATATGAAATCATTAAGAGTTTTTCTCAGCCTCACTAACAATGCATTCTAGCATTTGCTCGTACTATATAAAGAGACTAGAATTTTAATGCTAGTAGAATTAATAGATGACTTGTTATTACCTATATGAACTTTTTTTATAGGATCTCCAATCATAAAGGTTGGGTTACCATCACTGTTAATTTCATATTGGCTTAAGTCTCATTCCCCTTGATGTGTTAATAATTTCTTTCTTCCTTAGGGGCTTAGTAAGCGAATCTACCAGGTTTACTTCTGACCTTACAAAATCGATCGATATAACTTCATCTTTCAATAGCTGCTTTATAATATTATGTCTTAAACGAATATGTCTACTCTTACCATTAAAGGTCTTATTCTTAGCTGTAGCTATTGTCGATTGGCTGTCATAATATAAAAATACTAATGATATTGATTTTTCACCAAATGAAATATTTGCTAAGAATTTTTTCAACCATTTAGCCTCGGTACCTGCCAATTCCATAACAATCAATTCTAAATCCCTTGAGGATTTTGTTATAATATTTTGTTTGGTTGATCTCCAAGATACTGCACCACCACTAAGAGTGAATATATAGCGACTTGTGGATTTAATCTCATCTGAATCTAAGATCCAGTTATCATCATTGTTTCCTTCTAATATAACGAGAAATCCACTATAGAATATATCATAATTTATGGTACCTTTCAAATGTCTTATTAATCTAACTAGTGCCAACCAAGACTTATTGTCTGGGCAGTGGGTATATCTACTCAATCTACATACAGCATATACTATACTAGGCCCGGTACAATTCATTAAATGCAATAAACTTCTAATAATCTATGTATATTTAGATTGGGCCACCAGATCACTTTTATGTTTTGCCAATTGTGTATTAGAATCATAAGGAGTGCTTAAAGAAGTATCATCAAAATATCCAAACCTTTTAAGAACTTTTTCAATATAATGTTCTTGAGATAGTAAAATATCATTTTCGCTTCTTATGATCTTGACACCTAAAATTGCTTTTGCTTCACCCATCTTTCATATCAAATTTTGACGCAAAGAAACTTTTAGTTTCAATCACAACATCCATGCTAGTGCAAAAAATAAGCATGTCATTCACGTATAAAAAAATAATCACACAATCACCATTTATAAGTTTTGTATAAACACACATTTCAACTTCAACAGTAAAAAAATCATCACTCGTTAAAACTTGATCTAATTTTGTATGCCATTGTTTAGGTACTTGTTTCAATCCATGTAAAGATTTGACAAATTTACAAACTTTATTTTCTTGTCCAGAAGTAACATACTCTTTAAGTTATGCCATATAAATTTCTTCTTCTAAATTACCATTTAAGAAAGTTGTTTTAACATCTATTTGATGAATAAAAAGCTTGTAAATTGGAGTTAAAGTAACCAAAATTCTAATAAAAGAAATTCTTACAACTCAAGAAAAAGTATCAAAATAATTAACATTTTATTTTTGAGTAAATCTTTTGACTACTAGACTAACTTTATATTTATCAATAGACCCATCAGGGTTATATTTCTTCATAAAAACCCATTTACAACTAATAGGCTTTGCTCCAAGAGGCAAATATACTAGAACCTAAGTTTTATTTTGATTAAGAGAATCAATTTTAGCTTTAATTGCTTCTTTCCAAAGATGAGCATCAGAAGAAGAAATAGCTTCATAAAAATTTGATGGTTCATCTTATACCATATAAGTATAAAAATCTTTTCCAAATGAAGTTTCTTTCCTTTGCCTTTTACTCCTCCTTAAATTTTCAACTAAATTTTCAATTGTATTTTGTTCAAGAGAAGAAGAAGAATTTTTCACTTTTTAAGGAATATGTTAAACTTTTAAAGGAAAATTTTGTTCAAAAAATTTTGCATATTTAGTTTTTATAATAGTGTTTTGATCTAAAACATCACTTTTCAAAACTAGAAATTTATAAATTATACTTTGTTCAATATATCCAATAAATATGCAATCAAAAGTTTTAGAATCTAATTTTCTCTTTTTAGGATTAGGTGGTAAACCTTTTGCAAGACACCCTCATACTTTCAAATATTTTTGGCTAGGTGCATAACTTTTCCATAATTCATAAGGTGTTTTATTTATTTTCTTATAAGATATTCTATTTTGTAAAAAACAAACAAACAACAAAGTTTCATCCTATAAATTATCTAATGTCGAAGAACTCACAAGCATAGTATTCATCATTTCTTTTAAAGTTCTATTTTTCCTTTTTACTACACCATTAAACTTAGACAAATATGGAGGAGTTATTTCATGAATTATTCCCTCTTTTTCATAAAAATTATTAAACAAAACATATTCTCCTCCTCTATCCAACCTAACTCTTTTAATCTTGTTATTTAGTTTATTTTCTACCTCTACCTTATACGAAAGAAATTTATCAAAAGTTTCATCTTTATTTCTTAATAAATATACTTTAGTATACCTTGAAAAATCATTTATAAATGTTATATAATACTTTTTACCACCTCTAGTCATTGTTTGCTTCAAACACCTAAGTTAGTGCATATTAAGGCAAGTAATTCAATTTCTCTTTGTATAAAAAATTGAGATTTTTTAGTTAATTTAGCTTCTACACATACTTCACATTTTTTTAAACAGTCATTTTTAACTTTAGAAATTAAACCAAGTTATTGTATTTTCTTTATTTAAGACTTACTAACATATCCTAACCTAACATGCTATATATCAAAAGAATCAATCATATAAATAGGAAAGTAAATAGAAGATGATGCATTTTCATTAATTTTAGCAACATTGAGTACAAACAATCCCTAATTTCAATAACCCTTTCCCAAAAACACATTATTTTTTGTCATCATAATCTTGTCAGATTCAAATGACACTTTAATCCCAACCTTTCCTCATAGAGCTATAGAAATTAAATTTTCTCTAACATCATATAAATGCAAGACATTATTGAGAGCCAAAGTCTTTCCAGATGTGAGTTTAAAAGCAACTTTTCCTCTCCCTAGAACTTTTCCCAACCTTTCCTCATAGAGCTATAGAAATTAAATTTTCTCTAACATCATATAAATGCAAGACATTATTGAGAGCCAAAGTCTTTCCAGATGTGAGTTTAAAAGCAACTTTTCCTTTCCCTAGAACTTTTGCAATTCGGGAATTAGCAAGATAAATACGGTCTTCTCCTTCCTTTCTGAGATCATAGGAGGTAAAGATCTCTTTATTTGCATAAATATGCCTAGTAGCTCCAATGTCTACCACCCACTTTCTTACATAAGAGATAAGGAGAGCTTGAGAAATAACCATAGCAATGATCTCATCCATAATGTTCTCATCTCCTTATACCAAATTTGGCTTGGGAGGATTAGCATTTCTAGCTCTCTTTCTACATTGAGCAGCATGATGTCTTGGATTACCACAAACAAAGTAACAAACCTTCTTTTGAACTTGGGGTTAGTATTTTTATGTTTGTAATCAGGTTTTTCTATTTTTAGAATCATACCTCTTATTGTACGAATTTGTCTCCACTAAGTTTGCTTTGGAAGCTATCTCTTTGCCCTTTGCTACTCAAATTTCCTTTTGGTTGGTGTCTTCAATAATGATATGAGTGATGAGGTCTAATAGCGAAAGTTGCTTCTGCTTATGTTTAAGTTACTACTTGTAATCATTTCATGAGTCTGGCAGGTTTTCAATTAGAATCCCAATAACAAATTCATCTGGAAGGTTGATTTTTTTAGTACAAAGTTCCTCCAACAACTTGTGATATTTTTTAATTTGCAACTTGATATCTTTGTCCTCTAACATCTCCTACATATAATGATTTCCAATAATGAACTTTTGCTTTCCAGCATCCTCAGTAGTATATTTGGTGATCAGTGATTCCCAAATCTTATTGGCTTCCTTGTACGCAAAGTAGACATTGAAGAGATTATTAGACAAAGTACTAATGATAGTATGTCTACATACCTTGTTTGCATAACTCTAAGCCCTGGTCAGCATTTGAAGGAGGCTTGGACTATGTGAGTGCAATAGCAACTCCATGCATGTTAAAGATTGAGAAGACATACTCTTGCCACCTTTTGAAATTCTTCTCATCAAACATCTCAATCTTTGAGATATTCGGAAATGGCTTTGGAAGTGACAATGCAGAATGAACGCAAACAGAGGTAGCAGCACCTCCATCAAAACCAACAGCGGTAATGTTGATGAAATTAGGAATAACGTGGCATCTTGGTGTGACTCCATAACTCTTAAGATTGTTGGCAGTAACAGTAGAAAAACTGGTTCAAGTCGTGCCTAAAAACACTGTCTTTAAGAGTTATTTTGCAACACATGGTCATAAATGTGACAATTTCCCAAGATTAAACGAACCCTTCCTACAAGGGCAAGGGAATAGAGCAGCTAAAAATAAAAGAAAAACTCAGGAGAAGAAGATGAGGAAAGCTTGAGAGCTTAGTTCACCAAAACATACAAAGGGCATAGGCTTTTATAAATCGCAAACCAAGTGAACATTGGAGAGCTTTAATGGTTGGTAATGAAATCAGTAACATTGGGATTAAAACTAATTAATGAAAATAAAACGTATAATTAAAACCCATAAAATCTTCCAACATTCAAAAACTGAAAGCTTGTAATTTGAAAATACTAAAAATAAGGATTTTCTGGTAGGCTTACTCTAAAAAAAAATTAATTTTATATTTTAGAAATAATTTTCAACAAAAAATGCCTAACACTGCATATATCCTCGTGCGTATGGGGAAGAATCGATGGATTTCAACTGCGTTGGCCCATTTTTGTGCACGTGAGTCCACTTCTCTTCTTAGTCCATTTATTTGTTCAAGTATTCATCTTAGTATATATACACTAAGGCTTCTACTATCTTGAGCAATGTGGGACTTATTTTTGACATACACACACACACCAAAACTACAACATCTTTGTGCTAAAAAAATAGACACTTAATTGTCTAGAATACACCAAACCTTGGAACATAATTTATTTATAGGATTCAATAAATTCTAACTAAAGTTTAATACATTTAATTTGGGCAAATATCCATAGCATAGCCAATGAAGATACTATCAAGAAATTGCTGTAGCATTAGCATGAAGATTGTCGCATCCTAATTTTTTCTAAAGTGGTAATATAACCTAAATAACCAAGGAAAACTTAAAGAGGCAAATTAAAGTAAGCCTTAAGAAATTAATCATGATTATTTAAAAGCTATTTGACTAATTAGAACTAATGGGGGGATATATGCTAAAAGACCTTTAACAATGTGTTGGCATGTCACTTTTCATCTAACACGTAAGCAAATATGAATATACTTCATCTATATTTACATAGCCGGTGTTGCACAACATAGTAAGTGAATAAGAGACAAGGGAACTCATAAGTTAGTGTCATCTTGACTAACTCACTATCTAGATATATGTAAATATAAGAGACAAGGGAACTCATAAGTTAGTGTCATCTTGACTAACTCACTATCTAGATATATGTAAATATAAGCATTTGATTTGGTGGTCCATGAATAAAGATATAGGAATGCATTTCGTATTTGTTGCATAGTAGGTGGCTTATTTGAATTAGTAAACGACTAAGAGGCAAAATCTACAACCTTCGCTACGTTGACATTCCATTATCCATGCTTATATTAATATATATGTGTATTCAATTAGAATATGGGATTTATTGGTCGTGTAAATAAGGAGGCATCATTAAGTGTTACATTTTGTTGGTGATAGGAATATATGACACATGGTGGCCAAATGGCTTGGACTTCAGTAAGAGAAGGAAGAGACAAATTTAGAATATATAAAATTGACCACTATCCATTAACATATGTATATATATTGGTGTATGTCAGTTATGTAGCACCAAGATGTTTTAGCTAAGCAAAACCATTGAATTCCATTTAGATAAACCACATTGATGCCTAATGGAGCAAGTGATGCATAGTTGGAATAAACAAATCATCAATCTAAGTTGCTTTGACCATTCCACCACCTAATTGCATATCTAAATGTGTGTGTGCTCGGTCATGTGACATCCAATCTATCTAGCCATGCAAATCATGAAGTAATATTTAAATGGAGTGTTTGAATGAATCATAGAGCTTTTGGCATCTAACACGGTCGGTTGGTGGATGGTTGAGTAAATAAACAAATAAAAGACAAAGTTATAATTAATACCACCTTAACATTCCACTAGCCATACATATATATATAGATATATATATATAACAAATGCATATGCATTTGGTGATGGCACAATATTTCTTGAACCATACAAGACATGAGACCTTAATTAGATATATTGCCTTGAGTAGAATTAAGGGGGAGCACCTTGCATGGCCACCGAATAGCAATTAGGAAGAATTGATTTTTATTTCAATTTCAATAGCTCCACCTTCATTTAGAAGTATAAGGTGGCACTTTTGTAAGTTTCTTCCACTTTAGTCTCAACCAGGCTAAGAGCAATATTGAGAAAAGGATAGAAAAACTTCAAGTCAGCCATAGAGTTTTCAGAATAAGGAGGTGAGCCATGGATACAAGGAGATAATGTTAAGGAATTTCATCAAAGGTAAGTGTAGGAAAATTACTAAACTCCTTGCTTGCCTCTATTCTAACTAATTGGAATTTTGAATTGTGACATTTTGTTGGTTGGTCAACCAAGAAGAATTGAAGTGAAGCTATCAGAGAGGTGTAGGAAGAAGCCATAAGTCTTCTTAAAGGTAAGGAATTGAACCTTCCTCTTGAATAATGCAAGGGCCGAGAGCTAGAATAGAAGGAGAGTGAAGTTGTGTTGCTAATCTTAGCTAAAAGAATTTAAATAATATGGATTCATCAAATGGGATTTTGGAATAAAGAGGTAGGAGGCAGAACATGTATAGGCTACCTTGGTACCAAATGGAGACATATTACTATCCATGCTAAAATAAATCTATATACACCTTGTTACCATAATTGAAAGAAAACATTAAGGCAAAGGAAGAAACTAGTTGTTTAGTTTAATTATCATTTCAATTATGTTTAAGAAATGACTTTATTGTAATTAATCCTAAGAGATTAAATCAATAAGGAGGAGGAGAATGGAAGTAAGATGGATCTTAGATTAGAAATTCTAATCCTCTATTTATAATAGGCAAACCATGAATTATGGCATTTAAAATTAGCAGGTTAATTTTATTTTGAACTTTGGCCATGGCTTATTCTTAGCTAGAGTATTGTATGCTTGAAATTGTAGGAAAGGAATTATGACAACAAGAGCTTAGGACTGAATTGACAAAACTGTAGTGGCAAAATAGGTAGTTAACACCATTTTCGTTTCTATATATTGGATGCATAGAATTGAATTTATAAAATTACTAAATTACGCTATGCTTGGTCACTCTCATGTTTATTTCTTGACTAAGATGGTTGATGTGGGTATTATCCCCTTTTTTGTTGGCCAATGACCTAAGCATGATAGCCTAATGAAGGACTATAAATTGCTATCTAGCAACTGAATGGTTTCGATTTTTGAAACTGTGCACCGAATGTGATCTAAATTTTGTTTAGTGTCATGTATATATTCTTAAATACAATGTTAACTACTGGGATTATTATCTCATTACAAAACTAACTCTTCTAAGAATTGGTGCTACAGTTGATAAAGCTAAATCAACAGAAAATAAATAAACAGAATGTTTAGTTCACGTATTGTCTGTGTAATTAGCTTTCGTAAATCTTTTTGAAAATGTAAATATTAATGAACTAACCTAGTTTTTGGTGAATGTGGATTTAATTATGTATATGTGAGCATGGGTTCTTTGTTGCAATGATATGAAGATGACCTTTTGTTTGGTTGGATAACTATAATTAATAGAAATGTAATGCAGTAAATGAAAACAATTTCAATTATCATTTTTGCATAAATTTGATTATCTAAGATCTTAGGTAGCCTTGAATTTTGGTGGTATGCATAGCTAAGGTCTTAAGGAATTTAGTGTAGGAATTTACGGGCATAACTCCTTGGGTTAGGCTAAACAAAATAATATATAATGAGATATAATATAGAAGTAATAGGTGATCAAAATAGTTCCATGTTTGATTTTTATAGAGGCACATAGAGGTTGATTTTTGGGTCCAAATTTTTATGGTGAGTCCTTCACTCTCTAACCTTGAAATCTAGAAATTTATAGCATTTTTTTATGATAGATTAGGCCCTTGAATTATACACTAACAGAAACATACTTTAATACTAGATAAATCCAAGTAGAATTCATAATAAATTTAATTAAATAAGTAAATGAAGGAATTCATTCATGAATTTTTATGGGAAAGTAGTTAAGACCTATAAATTCATATATGAAAATTTTGAAGATTTTTAGAGTTCATTTACTAGGTTAATTAAACTGAATTTAAAAAGGATAGTATGTAGTAGGTTCAAACTAGGTAGGATCATAAATAAGTTCGATTAAGGGGTTACCTATAGGAATTTTTAGAAATTGTTTTAGTTAACCTCATAAGAAGGCTTCTCACCAATTTTCATGAAATATGGATAATGTTTGATGGGTCAAAGAAATTACACAAAAATAGAACTCAAAATAAAGTTAATTGTGCCTTCACTAATATCTAATCTTCTATAAAAGAAAGAAAATTTTGCCAAGATAAAAGAAAATAGAGTGATAAACCTTCATTTGACTTAATAATAAATTCAAAGCTCTCTAAGTATAACAAATGTAACATCTAATTTTTTGTAAAAGGCCAAAAACTAAGGATTTTCAAAGGAAGTCCTACAAATCATATAAATAGTGGCCAAATAAAATTAAAGGGATAAACTAGACCTCTAAAAAATCAGAATATGAAGCTTGAGATGCCCAGAAACCCAAGCCAAAAGAGCTATGAAATATTGTGAAAATATACAATGACATTTTTGTAATTTTGGGTAAATTTTGGAAAACTCACAAAAGAGATTTTTAAATAGAAAAATTGAGTTTCCCAAGATTCTTAAATGTCCTAAAAATCATAGAAACCCTTAGAATAGTTTAAACCTCTTTGGTAAACAATTTCGGCAAAAGATTGACCAAAACTCTAACTAAATGGTTTAGAATTATTTTAAATCCAATTTAGGTAAAATTGAAGGTATTTTATAAGTTATAGGACTTAAATTTTATGATGAAAAAGACGATTTCCAAAAAGGAGTTGAAATAGCCCAAATGGACAAAATAAAAAAAAATGATTAAATTGTAAATTTGAAAAGTTGAAAAGGAGCCCTCACCACTGACTTGCTTCTGGTCTAAATAGATTCTTAGAAAGTCTTGAGTTGCACACCAAGCATGGGAGTAAGGAGAAGAAGATTAAAAGTACAAAGTGTAAGATTTTCATGTTTTTTCATGTCTTTTCCGTCACTAATGTTCTTCCCTTCTTTCTCCTCTCTTTTTCTATGATTTTGGTGATTGATTTAAAGATTTTTTATTGCTAGTTCAACAGGAAAAAGAGAAGAATTGAAGGAGAAGTTAGAAGCAAAGGAAAGCCACTTGAACAAGGCTTGAAATCAAGGTAAGACATCATGGTTTCTCATGCTTCTCCTTGCTTGTTCTCCTTGTATACTTTTCGTCCAACTCAAGGCCCATAAAGGAGGGAATAATTTTTGGTCTTAGAAAAGTAGAAAGGAGGTTTTTGAAGCATGAGAAGTAGGAATATGCAATAGGAAGTAAAAGAAAAGCCTTGAAATGCAAGTTGTTCTACCTAGGGATTTTAAGATGCATGTTAAATTTTGAAACTTTCTAAGGGTTGTAAAGCTTATGTAAGGGTAGGAATGAGCTCTTAAGACATTTAGGAAGTTGCATAAGTGGCTAATTCTCTAAGATAACAAACAAAACCCCATGACTCCAAGGGGTGTGTGTGTTTTGGCTAAGGAAGATGAAGAAGACCTAGGGAGAGTTTTACTTTATTCTAAGGGTAGGCATGGCCTAGATATGAGCTAGAGACACTAAAGAAAGTATTGGTTTGAATTTAGAAGCCATGGTTAATGAGATAGAAGTTTAGGCCCCTTTATGGACATAAAGAAGCAACCAAGTATTTGGCTTCTTGAATTGAACTTATGATGACTCTATTGACTCTAAATGGAGTCAAAAGACTTAGATTGTATAAGAAATTAGAGATAAGATCATAAATTCTTGGGGTTGCTTCATTATGCCCTTTTATGGAACCATATTGGTGGCATCAGACAAAGTAAGCATGCATAATGTAACACCATAATTCTAAGACTCATCTCACATCATATGTAGGTTTATTTCCATGCCTTATGCCATGCATCTCACAAGGAAGTAAGAAAATGGCATAAAAAAATGAATAAATTTGCATTGCATAGTGGATAAATTTTTTCATTCGGTGTCCCGTAGACCATATGGACTCATCCACCTCATTCTCATATTTAATTACAAAAATACAACTCATAACTATCTCAAAAAGTAGCTTAGAACTCATGCAAGTAGATGGAGTACATGAAATTCAAGAGTGTAGCCTTGGACTGATTTTATATATTACTGTTATAAATTTTGAAAAATCATAACTAATTATAAAAAAATAAAAATCAAGCATAATTTACCATTCTAAAAAGTTACAGATGTCTACTTTATGCTAAAAATATTTTCAGACTACAATAGGGGCTACTAGTCACCAAAAATTTATGGAATAGTACCAGATGTCGATAATCATTACTAGTACTATCCACCAACTTCAAAAAGTCATATCTCCTTGCTCAGAGGTCTAATTGGGGTGGTCTCAGTGGCCATGGAAAGCTTATCTGTCTAATTTATGCCTGTAAAATTTCATAAATATTGGATATCATTTGACTCTTGAATGATACAATCCAAATTTTTAATCATATGAATAGTGTCTACATCAGTTCAATAGAAAAATGCCAATTTTGGAAATTCATAATTAATTCCACAAAGCTCCAAATAATCTGATCTTTAGCTTTCTAAAAAGCTTTAGATAAGATCTATATGTGTGCTAAATTTGATGGGTAAATTCATTCATTTGGTTAAATCTTGACATTAGGTTACAAAATGACTCATTTTGTGTCATCTAAGGGGTTTAAATGGTCCATTTTGAATTCTAAGATAACCATGACTACTTGAGCATGTGAGAGTGCACCAAAATGACATTCTAAAATTGTCTCAAAAGTGCATAAACCCAGAAATTGAAAACTCACTCCCTTACCCTATAACACCATAGATTTCTAGCTTTACCTTATGCTATTTCTAAGTCTTATGCCATGTATTTCTCAAGAACACAAGAAAATGGCATATAAAAAGTGAATATTTTTTCGTTGCATAGGGGATGAAATTTTCACTTGGTAACTCGTAGGCCATGAGAGCTCATGTATCACATTCTTATATTTAATTACATAAATACAACTCAAATCCATCACCAAAAGTGGCCTACAACTCATGCAAGGCAAGGGAATACATGAAATTCAGAGTTGTAACCTTGGCCGGAATTTTCCCTTTTCTATCACAAAAATTGAAAAATCATAACTAATTCTAGAAAAATCAAAATCACACATTCTTTACCATTTTGAAAAACTACAAATGTCTACTTTATGCTAAAAATATGTCCAATCATGAAACATCACATAGAAGATGTTTGACATTTGAAAAGTGTAGAGATCCAATTGGCTACTGATACTGATATAGGTTTTTGCCATGAATTCAAAAATACTCAATTAATTCGACAAAAATCCAATCTATACAAATGATACCAATTTGGAAAGCTACAGATGTTAGCTAGAAAAAAAAATAACTTCATATCAGTTTAGGTATGTCCAGACCTTGAAACCTAATCAAACAATACCTAAGGTCAGTATGGGCACCTGATACTGGACAAAAATTTCAAAAATTCATATATCCCTCTCTAGACATCCAAATGAGGTGCTTCTAGTTGACACAAGTCACTAGGAATGTCTAATTTCTCCTTATACAATTTTATGGCAATTGGACATCATGTTCCCCTCGAGTGACAGAATTCATTTTTGGATCAGTATGAACAATACCCTTAACCAAAATCAAAAATTTTTTCAATTTTGAAAATTCATCAAATATTCCATAGACCCTCAAAAATTCTGTAATTTAAATTTCCAAAAATCTCTTAATAAGTTCTAATTACATGCCAAATCTTAGATCAAGAAGAGCTCATTTGGACAAAAAGTGGTATAGGTTTCCAATATAGTCAATTTTGGTTTATATTAGATACCAAATGTGTCCAAATAACTTCCCTTAGTGTTTGGCACCTCTTGGACAAGTTTAAAAGCATGAATATGACTTGTATAAACTGCCTAAGTGATTCCAAATCTCATGTATCTCAATTTAGCCCTTCCACTTCTATTATTATATACATTTCCATAATGCTAGTTTGTCATTACATGTCCAAAATACATATTTCCATACATATAACCTTAAATCTCATTTATACATGATACATTAGCATAATTATACATGTTCATAACATCATGGGACATATACAACCATAGATTACAACATTTACCATTCATATGGCCTTAAAGAAACAAAATTTATATACTTTAATGTCATGCTCTCATATCTCAAGTAGTTGGCTCCTATTTCCTTGTTCTCTTAATCCACCTAACATGTTAGAACATTGGAGAGGAGGGGATGAGATTCAAAGAATCCCAATAACTCATCTCTCATTCAATCACACATAAAGTATGCAATACAAGCCTTGAAAATGCATACATGGATATATTAACATATGTGAGCATTCAAGAAATATTCTTGACATTTGAACAAGTCATACATAACATACATAGGCTTGCCAAGTGAGTGAATTAGCCTCACCCATTTACTTATGGATTTTGGACTTGCCTCACCCATTTTCTTTAAGAGGTTTTTGACTTAACCTCACTCTTAGGAGTCAACCTCACTTTTAGGAGACTCTTAACTTTGTTTTAACTAACTTTAAGGGTTTTTGGCTCATTCTCACCATGGCTAGAGAGTTCTTGGCTTCTCTACACTCAAGCAAACTAAGACAAGCACATAAAACATCATTTGAATGCATAAAACATCATCATGGTACCGTGGAATAAAAGCTCATCCTAAAATACTTTTCATAGCTCAAAATATATTTACACACTTTCAAAGACAATGTAAGCATACATCCAGGCATGAGAGAAAGTGGAGAGAGCTACCTTACTTGCATTTACACACTTTTTCCTTGAGTCTTGAATCCTCTCCCTTGACCTCACACACCCAAGAAGGTGGAGATCACTTCTCTTGGCCTAGACACATTATATGAAAGCTAATTATACTCTTGACTCAAATTCTAAGGCCACACAATCACTAGAAAAACTAGGTGACTCATAAGACTCTTTTATAGTTCCATAATGCACTTAATAAAGCAACCTTAAGAAAACATCATCTTGGCTCCATTTTACTATTCATTTATGATTCTTGACTCCATTGAAACCTCTTGGAGTCATCACACAATCAAATCAAGGAGCCTAGTTAGGTGTTACTTTTTTAAGCCATAATATGTAACATACAAGGCCATCTCACTTTCTATGGTTTCTAAAATTTTTCCAATGCTTCCTCTCATACTCTCCCATCATACATGATGCAAAACTAAGTTTAAAAGGAATTAAAACACTCCCTAAGTGCATAAACTCTTCTTGCCCGAAGTATATACTTCCATGTAGCACCAATGGAGTTTTTTTACTTCCTTTGATGGGAGAATCATGTAAGAAGCTCTCTTGTGTCTTAGGAACTCATATGAATACTTAAACATCATAAAATATGGCTAAGGTTCATGGTAGAGTTCAAGGTGCAATCAAAACCCTAACTTTCTATCTTGCAAATTCATAGTTTTTACTTGGATTTCTTTGCATATTCTTACTCTCCTCCCTTAGATTCATAGAATTCACCCTTGGTTCTACCCAAGCCTTTTTGTAGCTACGTAAGTAGGGAAAAATAGGGAGAAGAAGGGAGAGGAATAGCTAACATAGGATGAAGATTTTACCTTGTTTCCATGGCTTTTCTTATTTGTTTCTCACTTTTCTTGGCCCCCTCTCTTCAAAACCGAATTTTCCCCTTTGTTCTTCCCTTAAAATAGATCCAAAAACTTTGATAAAACTATAGGAAAGAAAGCTTAAGAGGAGAGGAGCAAGTTTGGAAGAAGAAAGAGCATGAAAATCCAAGAAATTCCTTACCTTTTCCTTACTTTTCCTCCTCCTTTCTTCTCCTCCATGGTGCGCCTAAGAGAGCTGGTGTTTTCTCTAATTTTGGGTAGAATAGGTCATGCAAATGAAGGGGAGGAGAAATACAAAACTTAAAGAGTGTTCAAGAAGCTTCCACTTTCGTAAAAATTCTAATTTTATCCTTCGTTTTTGGCATTTTCGTTTCTAACTCGTTTTAGCTCCTTTTTCAAAACTGTATTTTCCATTATGAAATTTAGATTCCCAATTTAGTAAGATGCTTTTGGAATCACTCAAATCGGAGCTAAAACCTTCCCGAACAAATTAATCAAAGTTTGGGTCAACCGACGTTAGAAAACGTCCACAGGAGGGGTTTTAACTGTTCTAGGGCATTCCATGATTTTCAGGGCCTCTGAAAACCTTGAAGAACTCAAAATTTTCATTTAAAAAACCCTCCTATATGAATTCTAAAATTTGCTCAAAATAACAAATATGCCTTTATGTTTTGTCAATCTTTCGTGATAATTCGTTTCTTCATTCTAGCTCCATTTCTCTTTCTATCTGAGCCTAGGATTCTCATTTTTAGAAGTCTAAAATATTTTCTAAATTTTTTGGGACTTTAACTAAGTCATTTCGGGGGACTTCCTTTTGTATCCAATGAATTTGGTTCGTTTATAGAGAAATTGTACATTATGTTTCTCACATTTTTTCTTGTTTTTAGAGAACTGGATATTACACACCCCAAGCCAGACATAAGAATATACAAGTCTAGTATTGCTCCTCAATGTCCAAAATGCACTATATCACACATATAACATTTAATATCATTTGTACATAATACATTTGGATAATTACATATGTACATAAGGTTATAGGACATATACAATAATGGATTACAACATTTGCCACTTATATGGTCCTAAAGAAGCAAAATCTAAGCACTTTGTTGTCATACTTTCATCTTCCAGCTTGATGGCTCCCATTACCTTGCTCATATGGTCTACCTAGCATGTTAGGACATTGGAGAGGAGGGAATGAGATTTAAAGAATCTCAATAGCTCATCTTCCTTTCAATCACATGTAAAGAATGTAAAACAAGTCTTAAAAATGTATACATGAGTATCATGAAGTGCATAATCATTCAAGAAACATTCTTAGCGCTTAAACAAGTCATGCAAAGTATACATAGACTTGCCAAGTCAGTGGATTAGCCTCATCCATTTTCCTATAGATTTTGGACTTACCTCAACCATTTTCTTTAAGAGGTTTTGACTCAGCTTTACTCTTGGGAGACTCTTTACTTTATCTCAACTAATTTTAAGGCTTATTGGCTTCATCATACTCAAGCAAACCCAAGTAAACATACTATGCATCATTTGAAAATATATTATAACATCATGATACCATACATATACACATGATAGAACACTTTTCATGACTTAAAACACATATACACACGTTTAAAGAAAAGTTAAACACACATTCATGTATGAGAGAAAGAGAAGTAACTACCTTTATTACAACCACACACTTTTTCTCTTGGAATTATGCTCCCTTCCTCGGCCTCACACACACAAGGGTGTGGAATTTGTTTCTCTTGGCCTAAACACAATATATGGAAGCCAATTAAATTCTTAAAATCATTTCTAAAGCTACACATCTTCCTTAATCACTAACTTGGTCTAATAACCCCTTTATAGTTCAAAAAATGCACCTAATGAAGCAACATCCATCATTTGAGTTCTAGGCTCCATTCTTTTCTTTCATTTATGATTTTTGACCCCTTTTAAGCCTCTTGGAGCCATCACACAATTAAAACAAGGAGCCTAATTAGGTGTTGCTTCTTTAGGCCATATTATGGAGCCTATTGTGTCATCTCACTTTCTATGGTTTCTAAAATTTTTCCAAGGCTTTCTCTTATCCTCTTCCATCATATATGACTCAAAAATAAGCTTGGAACAAATTAAAACTATCCCTAGGTACCCCAACCCTTCTAGGGATCTTAGGCGCTCATCCAAACACTCATTTAGACCTAGAAATTATTGTATTAAATCAGATTTTTCAAGAGACACTAGAAACCTTAGGTTTACTATCTTGATTTTCCATTATTGTTTATTAATTTTCTTTGCATATTCTTATTCTCTTCCCTTAAATTCCTAAGATTCACCATTGGTTCTGCCCAAAATCCAAGCCTTCTTACAGCTTCTTATGTTGGACAAACCAACAAGAGAAGGGGAGAAGGAGTAATTACTATAGGAATGAAGATTTACCTTATTTTTCCTTAGTTTCTTGGTTGATTCTTCCTTTCCTTGGCTCCCTCTCTTCAAATCCGAATTTTTCCATCTGTTCTTCCCTTAAAAAAAATATAAAAACTTCAATAAAACCATAAGAAAGAAAAGAAAATGGAGAAAAAGAGGATTACTAAAGAGAAAGCATGAAAAAACTAAAAAATTCCATACCTTTTGCCTTATTTTTCTCCTTCTCTTGGTGCACTCAAACCCTAGCTCTCTCCTTTAGTTTAGAGTAGAAACAATTGTGTCTAAATGAAGGAGGAGATAGGCACCTCATATATCAATAGGTTTAAGAAACACTTTTCAAAAATTCTAATTTTGCTCCTTCATCTTGGCATTTTTGTTTCTAGTCTATTTTAGCTCCTTTTTGAGAACCATCTCTTCCATTATAAAATTTAGGTTCCCAATTTAATAAAATACCTTTGGAATCACTCAAATTAGAGCTAAAACCTTCCCAAACAAATCCATCAAATTTCAGGTCAACCAATATTGGAAAACATCCACCATATGAGTTTTAATTATCCTGGGGCTTCCCATGGTTTTCAGGACCTCTGAGAACCTTGAAAACTCAAAACTTTCATTTAAAAAGCCCTTTTGTCAGAATTCTAAAACTTACTCAAAATTACGAAAATGTAATTACGTTTTGTTAACCTTTCGTTCAAATTTATTTCTTCATTCTAACTCTATTTTTCTTTTCATCTAAGCTTGGGATTCTCAATTTTAGGAGTCTAAAATGTTACTCAAATTTTTTAGGGCTTTAACTAATTCATTTCAGAGGACTTACTTTGAAAATGCACCTGTTTTAGTCATTTAACAAAAATCGGACATTACAATTAGGTTTATATAAGGCTAGAATTGGTTCCAATAATTAAATTGTGTCTTATTTGATGTGCCTAGGCCAAGAAAATCAAGGTTCTCCTAAGTGAAAGTGTGTGGCCAAAAAAGGAAAGGAATGAATAAAGGAAAAAGTGTGTGATTCTTGATACAAGGGAGCTCTCTAACCTATTTCACATACACTGCTTGGATGTTTGCTTGTCATTGGACACTTGTCTATATGTTTGAACTATGAGATATATTTTTAACTATTGAATACATGTTATGGTACCATTATGCTTCGTGAAACATGTTTATGAATGCACAGTAGCTTGAATGGATATGGTTATACCAAAAGTCCATTAGCATGGGTGAGAAAAAGCCAAAAGTCCTTAGGTGTAATATTTGGTTCTTCAAAAACTAGAGAAAACGTCAAAAACATAATGTACAGTTTCTCCGTCAACGAACGAAACTTACCAGATACAAAAGAAAGTCCCCCGAAATGAGATAGTTATGGTCTCAAAAAATTTGAGAAGCATTCTAGACTCCTAAAAATAAGAATTTTAAGCTCAAATGGAAAGAAAAATGGAGGTAGAATGAAGAAACAATTTCTTACAAAATGCCTACGAAACGTAATGGCATTTTCGTAATTTTGAGTAATTTTTGGAATTCACACAAGAGGGCTTTTTAAATGAAAGTTTTGAGTTCTTCGGGATTCTTGGAGGGCCTAAAAACTATAGAAAGTCCCAGGATAGTTAAATCCCCTTCGATGGATGTTTTCCAATGTCAGTTGACCTGAATTTTGACCAGTTCGTTCGGTAAGGTTTTAATTCCAAATTGAGTGATTCCAAAAGCATTTTATTAAATTGGGAACCTAAATTTTATAATGGAAAATACAATTCTCAAAAAGGAGCTAAAATGAAGCCAAAACAAAATTGCCATTACGGAAGGATAAAATTGAAATTTTTGAAAAAGTGTGTTTCTAGAAGCTCCCACGCACTTCCCCTTTCTTCTCCCATCTTCTTAAGCACGAAATTTTTGCCCAAAATACAGAATATGATCTTCTCTCTTAGGCTCACAAGAAGGGGAAGAAAAGGAGGAGAAATCAAAGGCTTAAGGTATGGAAATTAGTAGTTTTTCATGCTCATTCTCTTCCAAACCTCTTTTCCTCCATTCTCCTCTGTTTTAAGGGAGAAATTGAGGAGAAAATTTGGATTTGAAGAGAGGAGCTCAAAGAAAATAAGATTCAAGTGAGAAAAAGCAAGAAAACAAGGTAATTTCTCTTCCTATGGTTGTCATCTTTGGTTCCCTCCTCCTCTATTTCACCTCACTTAAGAAACCCTAGGAGGAGATGATTTTTAGGCAGAACCAAGCATGAATCCAAGGAAAAAGGGTGTGGAGATTAAGAATATGCAAAGAAAACAACAAAATAACCATTAGAAATCAAAATGCAAATTCTAGGGTTTTATGTGCACCTTTCAAATTCTAATTTTGTATGATAATTCCTAGGTTAAATTAAGACTTTAAATGAGTTTTTGGGACACCTAAGATGCTCCCCACAAGCTTCCTCCTTCAAGAAAATCAAGAGAACTCCAAGAAGGCCAAGGAAGCCCATAGTCTCGGCCAAAAAAGGTTCTTGTAGTAGGGGAGAGTTTTAAATTTTTCTAAAGCTATTTTTGAGTCATATTTGATGAATGAAAGTGAAGGGAGGCCTTGGAAAAAATTTAGAACTCATAGAAAGTGATTTGGTGTCTTAGGTTCCATATTATGACCTAAAGAAGCAACATGATGCTGGGCCCTTTGTTTTAATGGTGTGATGACTCCAAGAGGCTTAAAAGGTGTCAAGAATCATATTTGAAAGGAAAGAATGGGGCCTAAAAATTATTTGAGGGGTATTGCTTTATTAGGTGCATTTATGGACCATAATGGGGGTTATAGAGTAATCTAGTACTTAAGTAAGTTGTATGGCTTTAGAGAATGTTTTATGAACCTAATTGGCTCCCATAAATTGTATCTAGGCCAAGAGAAACTATCTCCACCAATTTGTGAGTGTGTGGCCGAAAGAGGAGGCTTCAATCCAAAAGGAAAAGTGTGTAATTATATGTAAGGTAGCTCTCTCCACCTTCTCTCATACATGGATGTGTGTTTAGCTTGTTTTAAACTATGTGTATATGTATTTTCAAGTTATGAAAAGTATGCTGGCATGCCTTCATATGCCATGATTCTTGATGCCATGTTATGTTTTCAAATGAGTACATGATACTTGTATGAGTTTGCTTGAGCATGGAGAGGCCAAGAACTCTTCCCTTGGGTGAGGATGAGCCAAAAACCCTTGAGCTTGGTGGAGACAAAGTAAAGAGTCTTCCAAAAGCAAAGTAGGCTCCCAAGAGTATAGTTGAGTGTAAAGCTCTTAAAGAATGGGTGAAGCAAGTCTAAAATCTATGAGGAGAAGTGTGAGACTAATCCAAGCACTTGGTGAGCTCTTGAATGTCTTGTATGACTTGTTCATATGCCAAGTTTGCTTTTAAAATGTCCATGACTTCCATTTTCTCCATGCATGTATTTGTAAAGCTCGTTTTGCACATATTATATATGATTAAATAGGAGATGAGCTATTGGGAATCTTTGAATCTCATCCCCTTCTCCCCAATGCTCTAACATGTTAGGTGGACTAAGTAGCTATGGTGAAGGGAGCCAACAACAATGAAAGAAGGAGATTGACAAGCAGATGCCTAGTTTTATTCTTTTTGAATCCATAATGATATTTCACAATGTATATGATGTTATAAACGGTCTATGACCCTTGAGACATGTGTAAATATGCTATTATATGATGTTTAAATGTATGGACATTATGTATGACCTCTAAAACTTATTTTGAATATGTAATACCTAAGTATGCAATTTGGAAGTTTAATGGAAATGTGCATAAGTGTGGGTTGAATGGCCAAAATGAGATGCATGAGGTTTGGGACCATTTGGGCAGCTCACACAAGTTTTAAATATGCTTTTAGGCTTGCCCAAAAGGTGCCATAACCAAGAGAAAGCCATTTGGCAAATTTGATACCTCATATGGAGCCAAATTTAACCATAATAGAACCCTATGTCACTTTTTGGCCAAGTGAGTTAGTCTTGATTTGAGATTTGGCATGCAATTAGGTCTCATTGAGAGCTTTTTGGAAAGCTAAGGATCATAATTGTTGGAGGTCTACAGAATATTTGATCATTTTTCAAAGTTGGTAATTTCTATGGTTTCTGGTTTGCTGCACTATTCATTTGGTCTGAATTTGCATTCTATTACACGAGGCTCAAATGATGTCCAATTGCCATGAAATTTTATACAGAGAAACTAGACAATCACAATGACTCGTGCCAACTAGAAGCACCTCATTTGGAGTCTAGAGAGGGAGATATGAATTTTTGAAATTTCTGCCTAGTATCAGTAATTTTGCCTGACCGAAAGTATTGTTCCATTGAATTTTGAGGTCTGGGCTTGATGAACTAATTTGGAGATATTTTTCCTCTCTAGTTAACATCCACAAATTTCTAGATTGGTGTCATTTGCATAGATTGTATTTTTTAGGAATTAATTGGACATTTTCAAATTTTTCTACAGAATTTTGTGATAGTTCTAGAATTTAGTCGGACCTTTGGACTATTTTGGATGTTAAACATCTTTTGTGATGCATGTTATGGTTTGGGCATATTTTTAGTGTGACTTAAACATCCTAAGCTTTCTAGAATGATGAAGGTTATAGGATTTTAATTTTTCTAGATTTAGTTATGATTTTTCAAAGTTTGGCCAGAAAGTGGAGCAATTCTGGCCGAGAATGAACCTTTATATTCCATGCTCCATTTCAGTTTTCATGAGTTGTGGGCATGATTTTATGATGAAAAGGAGTTGTATTAATGTAATTAAATATGGGAAAGTATAGTGTGTGTCCATATGGCCCACGAAACTCTAAAAGAAAAATTTATACATAGTGCAATGCAAGGAAATGCCTTATTTTAATGCCATCTTCTCTTATTCTTGTGTAATTCGTGGCATGAGACTTAGAAGTAGTATGAGACAAAGCTAGAAATTTATGGTGTTACACTAGGAATAGGTGAGACATAGCCAAAAGTCTTAAGAAGAATGAGGCTAAATCAAAAGTCTCTTGAAAGTAGGTGAGGCAAATCCAAAAGTCTTAAAGGAATTGGGTGATATTAGACCAATGCCCTTGAGAGCCTATGTTTGACATGTATGAGTTCATATGACAAGAAAAATGATTTATGTATGTTCATTAGTAGCTTATATGGCATGCATTCATTCTTTAGCATATAAATGCATCCTTTATGTATATTTAAAAGGGTAAAGAGCTATTGGGATTCTTTGAATCTCACTCTTCCCTCATATATTTCTAACCATGTCTAGGTGAGCCAAATAGACTAAGAATTAGAGGCCATGCATCTTGAAAAGCAAGACTTTGATAATAAAATAGAAAATTAAGCATTTTGATGTCAAATTTTGTAACCAAGTTATGTATATGAGATGTAACCACTTGAATATGTTTTAATGTATGTAACTATGGCATATGTATCAATTTTGAAGTTAAATGAATGAATATGTGAGTTCTTGACACCATAGAGTCTTGATGTCCATGTATGTGAAAGTAACTAGGATGGTGGTTTTAAGATACATGATGATTTAGACCATTTAAGATGCTCACATAGGCTATGTTTATGCTTTTAGATGTGTTCAAATTGTAATACCATATTTATCTAGCTTGCCTCATGTTATTTCTAGGTCATATTTCATGCATTCCACAATGAAGCAAGAAAGATAGGATTACAACAATGAATATACTTGCATTATGTCACAGATAATTTTTTTCTTTTGGAGTTTTATGGGCCATATGGATTCATTCATCTCATCCTCATATTTAATTGCATAGATATAACTCAAATATATCATCAAAAGTGGCCTAGAACCAATGCAAGTGAAAGAAACACACAAAATTTCATAGTGTAGCCACAGCCAGAATTGCATGTTTTATGTCACAAACTTTGAAAAATCATAACCAATTCTAAAAAAATTGAAACCATGCATTTTTTACCATTTAGGAAAGCTACAAATGTCTACTTTATGTAAAAATAATTCTAGGCCATGAAACATCAACTGGAAGACATTTGATATTCAAAAAGTACCCAAGGTCTCAGCTATATGGGCTACTGTCACAAGTTACTATCATAAACTTTAAAAATTCATAACTAATTCCATAAAAATCTTAATCATAAAAATTTAGTCAATATGAGAAGCTATAGATGTTAAATTTAAGGAAAAAATATCTCTAGACCACACCATGTCCATTTGGGAACTGCATTATGATGGAATAGTACTAAAGGTCAAGTGGCGTTATTGGTACTAACATTAAACTTCAAAAATTTATAACTTTCTCCTCAAACCTCCAAATGAGGTGATCTTGGTGGCCAAAGAAATCTTATAAACTCTAGTTTATTTCTATAAAATTTTACAAGCATTAAACACCATTTGGTTATCAAATGATATAGAACACAAAACTGACCATATGAACAGTATATGCACCAAAACAATAGAAAAATTCCAATTTTGAAAATTCATAATTAATTATGTAAAGCTCTGATTTTTCTACACTTTATCTTCCCAAAAATATCTCAATGAGCTCTACATTTTTATCAAATTTCATGAGAAGATTCATCCGTTTGGTTAGTTTGTCCCATAGGGTTCCGATTTGGTCATTTTCATGATCTTAACTAGCATCCAAGTGCCCAATTTTGCTTCCCAAGCTTGTGTGGCCACTTAAGCATATGGGATTACACCAAAATGACATTTTAAACTTGTCTCAAAGGTGTACAAATCCAGAATTTAGAAACTCATTCTCTCACCCCATGCCATACACACATTTCCATAATGCTAGTCTTGCCACTATATACCCAAATCATGCTATATCATGCATTTGACATCAAATCTCATTCATACATCATACATTTGGATAATTACATATGCTCATATGATTACATAACAATTCCATCATAAGATTACATCATATGCCATGTGTATGGCTACAAGAGAGATAAAACTAGGTATTTTCATACACTTTGATGTCAATCTCCTTCTTCTAGGCTTGGTGGCTTCCATTACCTTGCTCAATCGCTCTACCTAGCATGTTAAAACATTGGAGAGGAGGGGATGAGATTCAAAAAATACCAATAGCTTATCTTCCTTTCAATCACATATAAAGTATACAATACAAGCCTTGAAAATGTATGCATGAGCATATTAACACAAGTGAGCATTCATGAAACATCCTGGGCATTTGAACACATCATTTATAATATACATAGGCTTGCCAAGTAAATGGATTAGCCTTACACATTTACTTATGGATTTTGGACTTGCCTCACCCATTTTCTCTAAGAGGTTTTGACTCAACCTCACTCTTGGGAGTCAACATCACTCTTAGGAGACCCTTTACTTTGTCTTAACTAATTTTAAAGGATCTTGGCTCATCCTCACCATGGCTAGAGGGTTCTTGGCTTCTCCACACTCAAACAAACCAAGGCAAGCATATAAAACTTCATTTGCGTGCGTAAAACATCATCATAGTACCATAGAATAAAAGCTCATACTAAAATACTTTTCATAACTTAAAACATACATACATACATTCAAAGATAATATAAGAACACAATCATGCATCAGAGAAGGTGGAGAGAGCTACCTTTGCCATACAAGCACACTTTTTCCCTGCGCCTTGAGTCCTCTCCCTCAACCTCACACACACAAGGAGGTGGAGATCATTTTTCTTGGCCTAAACACATCATATGGAAGTTAATTATAATCTTGAATCACATTCTAAGGCCACACATTCACTAGAAAAGCTAGGTGACTCATAAGGCTTTTTTACGGTTCCAGAATGCACTTAATGAAGCAACCTTAAGAAAACATTATCTTGGCTCCATTCCATCTATTCATTTATGATTCTTGACTCCATTTAAACCTCTTGAAGTCATCACACAATTAAATCAAGGAGCCTAGCTAGGTGTTGCTTCTTTAAGCCATAATATAGAACATACAAGGCCATCTCACTTTCTATGATTTCTACATTTTTTTCAAGGCCTCATCTCATAATCTCCCATCGTACATGACTTAAAAATAAGCTTAGAATAAATTAAAACTACCCCTAGGTGCCATTTCTACTCCAGGCCAAAGCATATACTCTTCTTAGCATCCTTGGAGTTTCTTTGCTTCCTTTGATAGGAGAATCATGTAGGAAGCTCTTTTGGTGTCTTAGGAACTCATATGAACACTTAAACATCATAAAATATGGCTAGGGTTTATGGTAGAGTTCGAGGTGCAATCAAAACACTAAATTCCATAACTTGCGTTCTAAAGCTCCCTTTTCAATTCTAGTTGTATATTCTTAATCCTCACACTCCATAACCTTTGGTTCCATCAAGAACACATAAAGAAAAACTATCCTCCTCACTTTCTCTCTCTAGACCGAAGCTTAAATGGCTTGAAAATATAAGATTTTACAAGTATTTCAAGTGAAGTCTTATCTTAAAACGAAGCTATCTTCATGTAGATTATTTTCTACCAACTGATTTCTTAAAAAGAGTTCCTTTTCAACTTGGGTTAGATCTGAATCTTCAAGTTTTCAAGAAAAGAAAACCATCATTAGAGAGCTCTTAGAGAGAGAAATAATTTTTCTAAATGGCACTAGATGAAATGGGCCGTTTACTTACCTAAATGAAAGCTTAAACTTCTTCTCTCTCCCCCCTCTTAATGTCATGCCATGGCTACCCATTTTTCTGTAAATGGAAGCTTGGAAAAGGTGATGAGGTGTAATCTTACTTAAGCAGCCTCTTTTACTATTTTTCAAAATGACCATTTTGCCCCTACGTTCATGTTTGCTCCATTTAGGCTCATTTTAACTCCTTTTTTTACAACTATCTTTTCTATCATAAAATTTAGGTCCTCTAATTCATAAATTGCCTTTTGTTTCATCCAAATTGGATTTAAAACCCTTTTGAACGAGCTGGTCAAAGTTCAGGTCAATTGACATTAGAAAACATCCACCCGAGGGGCTTTAGCTGTCTTGAGGCTTCCCATGGTTTTCAGGGCCTCTAAGAACCCTAAAGAACTCAAAACTTTCATTAAAAAAGCCCTCCTATGAGAATTTCAAAATTTACTCAAAATGACAAAAATGCCCTTACGTTTCATCAATCTTTTGTCACAATTCGTTTTTTTTATTTTAGCTCTATTTCTCTTTCCATCTGAGCCTAGGATTCTCATTTCTAAGAGTCTAGAATTCTTCTCAAATTTTTTAAGACCTTAACTAAGTCATTTCAGGGGATTTCCTTTTGTATCCGATGAATTTCGTACATTGACGGAGAAATCGTACATTATGTTTCTCATGTTTTTTCTCATTTTCAGATAACTAGATATTACACAAATATTTATGGAATGAGTAGGAGACCATTTGGTACCAATTTGACCCTTTCATAGTTCTAAAAATAACCAAATCTTGAGTTGAACCACAAATTGACCAAATGGACAATTTTGTGCATGAAATTTGGCATGAATATAGGTCTCATCTAGAGCTTTTCACAAAACCAAAGAGCATCCAATTTGGAGTTCTAGAGAATTTGTAACATCTAAGTTTTCATAGAAATAAGGACTCAAGATTTTAGAATTTGTTTAAGTCTCCTCACTATAACTAAATGCTAGTTCGCTATAACTAGGATACTTGTTTGCTATAGCTAGGATGCCAGTTCACTATAGTGAGTTTGTAACCCATACAAAATCTAAAAAATTTCTAGCAATAGTGCAAATTGTAACAAGAACAACTGGGAAGCTCTGGCAATAGCGAGAGGTGTCTCTCTTTATAGTGAAACCTGATTAAGAAAACATCAAGAAGGAATTTTTAAATGGAAAGTTTAAGTTGCCTGGGGTTCTCAAAGGCCCTAAAAGTCATAGGAACCTCTGGAATGGTTTAAACCCTCTCCGACGTATGTTTTCTAACGACAGTGAACTCGAACTTTGACCATTTCATTCAAGAAGGTTTTAGTTCCAAATTGAGCAATTCCAAAGGCATTTTGTAAGATTGAAGCCCTAAATTTTATGATGGAAAAGATGGTTCTCAAAAAGGAGCTAAAATAAAGTGGAAACAAAAAGGCCAAGTATATGAGACATAAATAGAATGTTTTAGAACAATTTTAACCCCTTCTTGCTTCATATGGTGTGTCCCCTTCTCTCCTCCATTTAGCCGACCTTATTTTTGCCTAAGACCAGGGGAAGGACTAATAAGAAAGGGTGCACCATAGAAGGAGAAAGAAGAGGAGGAAAAGAAGGCAAAAGGTATGAAAATTCATGGAATTTCTTGGTCTTTTCTTTAGCAAACTTGTTCTCCCACTTCTCCTCTTTCTTTCCTTGGATTTATTAAAGTGTTTGGTTCTATTTTGAGCCATGTCTAGAGGGGAGGAGTTTGAAATTCAAGGGAGAGGCCAAAACAAAAGAGAAAACTCTTGGAAAAAGGCTTGAATTAAGGTAGATATCCTAGCCTTCCACGCTTTCTTCTTCTTGCTTCTTAAGAGATTATTTTTGGACTTATAAAGTGTAATATTCGGTTATCCAAAAATGAGAGAAAACATGATAAACGTAACATACAGTTTCTCCGTAAATGAACGAAATTCACCAGATACAAAAGGAAGTTCCTCGAAATGAATTAGTTAAGGTCCTGAAAAATTTTGAAAGCATTCGAGACTCCTAAAAATGAGAATCTCAAGCTTAAATAGAAATAAAATTGGAGCTAGAATGAAGAAATAAATTTGAACAAAAGGTTGACGAAACATAAGGGCATTTTCATCATTTTGAGCAAATTTTGGAATTCTCAAAGGAGGGCTTTTTAAATAAAATTTTTGAGTTTCTCAAAGCTCTCAGAGGCCCTGAAAACCATGGGAGGCCCTGGGCAGTTAAAACCCTTCCGATGGATGTTTTTCAATGTCAGTGTGCCCAAGCTTTAACAGATTTGTTCAGGAAGGTTTTAACTCTGATTCAAGTGATTCCAAAGGCATTTTACTAAATTTGGAACCTAAATTTTATAATGGAAAAGATGATTCTTAAAAAGGAGCTAAAACAAATTAGAAACAAAAATACCAAGAATGAAAGGCAAAATTATAATTTTTGAAAAGTTTTCTTTAAACCTCCCTATATATATGAGGTGCCCCACCTCCTCACTTCATTTAGCCACACTTGTTTTTGCCCTAAACTAGAGAAAAACCCTAAGGATGAGACGCACAAGAAGAGGCAAGAAGAAAGGGAAAAGTAAGGCAAGAAAGGTATGAAAATCTTAGTTTTTCAAGCACTTTCCTTCACCAAACTTCTTCTCCTCTTTCTTTCTATAGTTTTATTGAGGTTTTTAATGCTGTTTTAAGGTCAGACCAAGAGGAAAAAATTCGGATTTGAAGAGAGGAGACCAAGGAAAGTGAGAAACAAGTAAGAAAAGCCATGAAAACAAGGTAAAACTTCCATCCTATGGTACCTACTCGTCCCCCCTTCTTCTCCCTATTTCGCCCCATGTATGTAGATGTAAGAGGGCTGGAATTTTGAGGAGAACCAAGGGTGAATTCTATGAATTTAAGGGAGGAGAAGAAGAATATACAAAGAAATTCAAGAAAAGGCTATTAATTTTCAAGGTGGCAAACCTAGGGTTTCATGGGTTGCGTTGAAAATCTAATTTGATACAATTATTACTAAGCCTAAATAAATGTTTAAATGAGTTCCCAAGATCCCTAGGAGTCTCCCCATATGCATCTTCCATGTAGAAAATAAAGCAAACTTCCATGGAGGCTAAATGGTGCATGGTCTCAGCCTATTTTTGAGACACCTAGGGAAAGTTTTAAATTTTTCTAGGCCCATTTTTGAATCATATATGATGAAGGAAAATGAGAAAAAACCTTAGGAAAAATTTAGGAGGCCTAGAGAATGAATTGGTGCCTTAGGTTCTATAGTATAACCTAAAGAAATAACATATAGTTAGGCTCTTTGTTTTAATTGTGTGATGACTCCAAAAGGCTTAAAAGGAGTCAAGAATCATATATGAAAGGAAAGAATGGAGGCTAGAACTCATTTGATGAATGTTGCTTCATTAAGTGCATTCTTAGAACCATAAAAGGGTTAATAGACCAAGTTAGTGTTTAAAGAAGATGTGTAGGCTTAAAATTCCATGAATCTAATTAGCTTCCATATAATGTGTTTAGGCCAAGAGAAATGATTTCTACCTTCTTGGGGGTGTGAGGTCAAGGGAGAGAATTCAAGACTCAAGAAAAAAGTGTGTAAATGCAAGCAAGTTAACTCTCTCTACCTTCTCTCATACATAGATGTGTGCTTAAATTGTCTTTGAATGTGTGTACATATGTTTTGAGCTATGAAAAATATTTTAGCATGAGCTTTTATTCCATGGTACCATGATGATGTTTTATGCATTCAAATTATGTTTTATATACTTGTCTTAGTTTGCTTGAGTGTGGAGAAGCCAAGAACCCTTTAGCCATGGTGAGGATGAGCTAAGAACCCTTAAAGTTAATTGAGACAAAGTAAAGAGTCTCCCAAAAGTGAGATTGGCTAACAAGAGTAAGGTTAAGTCAAACCTCCTAAAGAAATGGGTAAGGCAAGTTCAACATCCACAAGTGAATGGATGAGGCTAATCCACTCACTTGGTAAGCCTATACATGCTATATATAACTTGTTCAAATGCCAAGAATATTTTTTGAATACTCACATATGTTAACATGTCCATGCATGCATTTTCAAGGCTTGTATTGCATACTTTATGTGTGATTGAAAGGGAGATGAGCTATTGGGATTCTTTGAATCTCATTCCCTCCTCTCCAATATTTTAACATGCTAGGTGGATTAAGATAACAAGGAAATGGGAGTCAACCACTTGAGAGATGAAAGCATGATATTAAAGTATATGGAATTTGCTTCTTTAAGGCCATATAAGTGGCAAATATTGTAACTTATCATTGTATATGACTTATGACCTCTTGAGCATGTGTATTATGTTAATAGATTATGTATAAATGAGAGCTAAGGTTATATGTATAGAAATGTGCAATTTGTACATGTAATGGCAAACTAGTATTATGGAAATGTATGTATAAATAGAAGTGAAATGGCCAAATTGAGATGCATGAGGTTTGGAACCACTTGGGCAATTTATACAAGTCATATTCATACTTTTAAACTTGCCCAAGAGGTGCCAAACACCAAGAAAGACCATTTGGGCACACTTGATATCTAATATAGAGCAAAATTGACCATATTGAAAACTTATACCACTTTTTGTCCAAATGAACTCTTCTTGGTTTGAGATTTGGCATACATTTAGAGCTTGTTGAGAGCTTTTTGGGAAGTTAAAGTACAAAATTTTTGGAGGTCTATGAAATATTTGATGAATTTTTAAAGTTGGGAAAAATTTTAAAATTGGTTTAGGGTACTATTCACGTAGTTGTTGGTTTCAATGCATTTTACCTTCTCATCTAATGGTTCGTGTCATGAGATATAATTGTTGCTTGTGTCCTCTATATTTTCAGTTCTGTTAAGTTATAAATTTATATTTACTAACCCTCTTGCTATTTCAGGTGCTTAAAAACAATTATTATATGAATAATAAGATTTTCAAAAGACACCTTAAAGAATTCTATCCCTTGCTAACAAAACTTGTATACTGCAATTAGGTAATTTCTTGATTTTACAGTTATTGAAGGATGCATTTGCTTGGTAAATTATGATTCTGGGTAATTGACAAGCTGAAACTTGGAATATTAATTCGTGTTTACATTCTTTCTTGTTGTGCTACTGAGGCATGCTTGCTTGATGCATGATAATTCTGGATTTAGGTTGGCACATAGAATCGAGTTAATGTTTGAAATTCTGTCCTGATGTAATTTGGGTCCACATTCATGCTTATGCCCTGCTTTATTGTGTTACACTGTTTGCAAACATAAAAAATTCAACTCAATATGTTTTGATGTTCTCGTTAGGGGGTGCTGTCGCTAGTATAAAAATTTGGGTCTAAATTGTGTCTTGGCTATACTGTTCTGTTTATGCTTGGGAATTTTCAAATGAGTATATAGTGTTCTGCTGCGTGTATGGTACGGTGAGTAAATTAGGGAATTCATGCTTCAGGGACACTAGTTGATTAATTCATGTTGGGAAGCACTTGATTATGAGCAAACGTGTATGTATTTTATCATAATCCAAGAAAGCTATGTCTCTTGTTTGTCTATGCTTTGACTTGGGAAGCATAAATGAGAGAGCCCTGCTGCTTTTGCCCACGAGGCCAAGAGGTCATATTGGGACATGGGAATTTGCTTTGGCTTAAGGGCAGTATTTATTCTGGAAGAAATTGCTCTTGGTCTTATGTTACTGTTACTGTTATTAAGACCTACGTGCTTGGTGGGTGTTGAGTTACTATTTGCGTGGCATAAAATATATGCAAAACAGGAGCTTTGTTTGAAGCAGAAATATGAAAGACTAATAAAAAAATTTTGAGGTATACCTTAGTAATCTCTGAAGAGGGCTATGAAATATGAAAAATATAATTTTGATATTTTGATAGGTTTCTGCAAATGTATAACTGAGCCAATATGAAAAATGTATAACTGGGTCATTTTGAAGTGAGGATTCCTCTACAAGTGTTAAGGTGAGGCTTCTCACTTCGCCACTTCTGTGTTTTATATTTTTAAAAAGAGTGAGAAGTAGTAAAGTGAGTCACGTCTCACTTCAAAGGGTATCACTGCTTCAAAAGATCCCCATCCGGGAGGTGTGTGGACATTAGAAGGTAGAAGTCTATGGGCCAATGGTTGTTTATACTCTAACTATCTAATTGAAGACGGAAAATAAGAATCCAATTTGAAATGTTTAATCTTTGAACTATCTCTATATCTATTTAGGCTTTTGGGTAAATTCTTTTTGAATGAGTTTTTTGTATTTTTTAAGAAATTTTTAAGTAAATTGAATTTTTTAGAGATAGATAGAGTAAATTATGTTCAACGTAAATTTTATATTTGTATTCATACTTTATTTATATGTTTTCTATATATAAAATCCATTTAAAGTATAGTAGTATATAAACGATGTTCTATTACTCATTATTTTTATTCTTACAAAAATATTATATATTAGAAAGATGAAAGAAAAATCAAGGTGTCTCGTAATAGATATTTCTCAAATGAATTGAGTTCTACATATTTCTCGGGCCAGGTTTCGGTCTTTCTCTTGCTGTGCATTCATATTCCCCTTGTAGCTTCTTCTATCCAAAGTTAGGCTTAATTATGTCAAGGAATGTCCAAAGTTAGGCTTAATTGTTGCAGCAAAATCCAGTAAGTACAAGTCAGTCTAAACATTCACTTTTGTGAACCATGTTGAAATATATGCATTCGTGTATAATATACACTCGTGTATAATCATAATAAGCAGGCACAGGCAGCCATAGCAACTCAAATAAAATGTAATGTATTATTTGATATATTGTTACTGGTTAGCCCTAACTATTTCAATTATTTAAGGTCAAGGAGGTTAAGAGATATCTTCTTGTGATTATTTTAGTCTAAGTATGATGATTTGTCTTTGACCACATTGAAAAGGTGAATTGTTTGAAACATGGGCAAAGTAGATTTATGTACGATTTTTAAGCCACTAAATCTCAAAATAAATGTAGCCTATGTGGTATTTGTATCTAATGTGTTTCTTGGCACTTGTAGAACGACACTGATCACATTCGTGAAGTAAAAGCTCTTCTTGAAAGGCAACTTGAGGTCGAATACAAAGAGAATGAGGTGCTTTCTTTGATGTAAAGGGCATGATATCTTGGTGAGTATTTTCTGATCTAGTGATTGAATGAATATCTGGCCAATGCTCAAAAGTTCAAACTCTGTTTTTTCTCCTCTTCATGGTTGTAACTTTCCATGATGAGTTATGTATTAATGTATTTTTCTCCATTTTTATTACATTGCTTATAAGTATATCTTTAAGTCTTTACAGGATTTCCCATTCGTTACTTCTCCCATTCTTTTTCTTTTTTGCTTAGAATTAAAGCAACAATTGTTTCACTGGAATGTGTATGGCACATAAATTATTTTTACATTCGGATTTCTAAATGTCTTGGCTATGTATAATCTTAATTCTCTTTCTTATTATCTTTCCTTTTCTTTCCCATATAGCTTGACTTTGTAGTATCAATTTATAAGTTTAACAATATTGCCTCACGAATCTAGATGTTGGGCATTGTATATTTCTTTTTGTTTTGACAAAAAAATATATGCAATATTTGTAAATGGAGGGTACTTTATTTTTTACTAATTTTATTTACATTTAGCAGCAGTCACAACTATTGTTGTGTAACACCATATATTTCTAACTTACTTCTTATCCTTTTTAAGTCTCACATTATGAATTGCACAAAGGAAATGAAAAAATAGCATTAAAATAATATCTTATTTCGCGCTACGTCACGTATGAAAATTTCATTCGGTGTCACGCGGATCATAGAGGCCATACATTATATTCTTATATTTAATTGCATAAATACAACTCATTTACATCACCAAATTTGGCCCACAACTCGTGGAATTCAAAAGGGAGCATCAAATTCACACTATTATTTTTTACCAGAATTTTAATTTTTCTGTCACAACTTTGAAAATTTATAACTAAATCCAAAAAAATCGAAACCCAACAAACTTTACCATTCCAAAAAGCTATAGATGTCTATCCCATGGTAAAAATAATTTTAGCTCATGAAACATTAAGGAGAGAATATTTGACATCCAAAAAATCACTAAGTTTGTTGCTATCTGGGTTACTAGTTCAGATTACTTATATTAAGTTTTAAAATTCATAATTAATTCTAGAAAAACTAAAATCATACATTCTTAGATATTCTGGAAATCTATATGAGTCTACTTTATGCCAAAAATATGTCCAAGCCATGAAACATAACACATAAAGTGTTTGAATGCAAAAAGGGGCAAAGGTTCGGATAGCTACTAGTACTAATGCAAGTGTCTACTATAAACTTCGAAAATGTATAATTAATTCCAAAAAAATAAAATCCATGCAAATGATATCAATTTGGAAATATATGAATGTTAAATTTATGGTAAAAATAGACTTAGATTAGAGAAAATATATTTAGCTACTGAATTTCAATGGAACAGTAACTCAGGTTGTGCTGCTCTACTATTTTTGTTCCAGAATTTCAAAAATTCATATTTCTTAGCTCAGACCTCCAAATGAGGTGCTTCTAATTGCTACAAGTCATTTTGAATGCCTAATTTCTGTCTATAAAATTTTGTAGCTATTGGATCACGTTTTCCCCTAGGATGACACAATTTCACAACTGACCAAATGAACAGTACTGGTGCAAATCTGAAATTCTAATACCAAATTTGAAAAATCATAGAAAATTCCATAGACCTCCAAATGACCTGATCTTTAGCTTCCCAAAAAGATAGAGTCAAGATCTACTTGCATGCAAAATGTCAAGTCAAGAAGAGGTCATGTGGTTAAACTTTTCCATAATGGCAATTTTGGTCCCAACAAGAGGCAAATTTAGTTCAATTGAGCCATCCATTGTTCCACACACATTTGAACAACTTAGAAAGCATAAATAAGCCCCTCATAAGGTCTGAATCCTCATGCAACTCAAATTCACCATGCCACTTCCATAAACATACATGCACAAGTAGCCTCCCAAGTGGTTAAAATACACAATTCTATTTGAATTTGGAAGCTTCCTTTTTGCAATTTGTTTCCATTTTTTTCCCTTCCATAATGGCATTTCAAAGGTATTTATTAAAACAAGAGCTAAAATGAAGCCAAATCGAAGAGTACGACGGAGTTAAAACCTTCCCGAACGAAACAGTCAAAATTTGGATCAATTAACATCAGAAAGAGTACGACGGAGGGGCTTTACGGGTCCCGGAGCTTTCTATCATTTTTGCGGCCTTTGAGAACCCTGGGTGTAAAGTCCCACATCGGCTGGAAAGGGCCTGTGCTGAGGGATTATAAGTGGGAGCGAAACTCTCTCCACCAAGGTGCACTTTTGGGCTGAAATAAGAGTAAGCCCAAGGGACAAAACCCCTCCCTTCTCGGGTGAAATGAGAGTAGCCTGACGGGGGACGTAGGGGACAAAACCTTGGAGGCTCTGTAAGTTGTTTGGAATTAGAGCAATCCTGGCCCATATTCGGCTGGAAGAGGCCTGCGCTGAGGGCTTATAACTGGGAGTGAAACTCTCCCCACCAAAGCGCGCTTTTGGGCTGAAATAAGGGTAAGCCCAAGGGACAAAACCCCTCCCTTCCCGGGTGAAATGAGAGTAGCCTGACGGGGGACGTAGGGGACAATACCTTGGAGGCTCTGTAAGTTATTTGGTATCAGAGCAATCCTGGCCCATGTGCAACCCGAGGACGGGTCATCCCCAAGGGGGGTGATTGTAAAGTCCCACATCAGCTGGAAAGGGCCTGTGCTGAGGGCTTATAAGTGGGAGCGAAGCTCTCCCCACCAAGGCGCACTTTTGGGCTGAAATAAGAGTAAGCCCAAGGGACAAAACCTCTCCCTTCCTGGGTGAAATGAGAGTAGCCTGATGGGGGACGTAGGGGACAATACCTTGGAGGCTCTGTAAGTTGTTGGGATCAGAGCAATCCTGGCCCATGTTCGGCTGGAAGGGGCATGTGCTGAGGGCTTATAAGTGGGAGCGAAGCTCTCCCCACCAAGGCGCACTTTGGGGCTGAAATAAGAGTAAATCCAAGGGACAAAACCCCTCCCTTCCCAGGTGAAATGAGAGTAGCCTGACGGAGGACGTAGGGGACAATACCTTAGAGGCTCTGTAAGTTGTTTGGTATCAGAACAATCTTGGCCCATGTTCAGCTGGAAGGGGCCTATGCTGAGGGCTTATAAGTGGGAGCGAAACTCTCCCCACCAAGGCGTGCTTTTGGGCTGAAATAAGAGTAAGCCCAAGGGACAAAACCCCTCCCTTCCCGGGTGAAATGAAAGTAGCCTGACGGGGGACGTAGGGGATAATACCTTGGAGGCTCTGTAAGTTGTTTGGTATCAGAGCAATCCTGACCCATGTTCGGCTGGAAGGGGCCTGTGCTAAGGGCTTATAATTGGGAGCGAAGCTCTCCCCACCAAGGCGCGCTTTTGAGCTGAAATAAGATTAAGCCCAAGGGACAAAACCCCTCCCTTCCCAGGTGAAATAAGAGTAGCCTGACGGGGGACGTAGGGAACAATACCTTGAAGGCTCTGTAAGTTGTTTCGTATCAGAGCAATCCTGGCCCATGTTCGGTTACAGAGCCTCCAAGGTATTGTCCCCTACATCCCCCGTCAGGCTGCACTCATTTCACCCGGGAAGGGAGGGGTTTTGTCCCTTAGGCTTACTCTTATTTCAACCCAAAAGCGCGTCTTGGTGGGAAGAGCTTCGCTCCCACTTATAAGCTTTCAGCACAGGCCCCTTCCAACCAAACATGGGCCAAGATTGCTCTGATACCAAACAACTTACAAAGCCTCCAAGGTATTGTCCCCTACGTCCCCCGTCAGGCAACTCTCATTTCACCCGGGAGGGGAGGGGTTTTGTCCCTTGGGCTGCTGAAGGCTTACAAGTGGGAGCGAAGCTCTCCCCACCAAGGCATGCTTTTGGGCTAAAATAAGAGTAAGCCCAAGGGACAAAACCCCTCCCTTCCAGGGTGAAATGAGAGTAGCCTGACGAGGGACATAAGGGACAATACCTTGAAGGCTCTGTAAGTTGTTTATCAGAGCAAACAACTAACAGAGCCTCCAAGGTATTGTCTCCTACGTTCCCCGTCAGGCTACTCTCATTTCGCCAGGGAAGGGAGGGGTTTTGCCCCTTGGGCTTACTCTTATTTCAGCCCAAAGGAAAAAACCCATCCCTTCCCAGGTGGAATGAGGGTAGCCTGACGGGGGACGTAGTGGACAATACCTTGGAGGCTCTGTAAGTTGTTTAGTATCAGAGCAATCCTGGCCCATGTTCGGCTGGAAGGGGCCTGTGCTGAGGGCTTATAAGTGGGAGCGAAGCTCTCCCCACCAAGGCGCACTTTTGGGCTGAAATAAGGGTAAGCCCAAGGGACAAAACCCCTCCCTTCCAGGGTAAAATGAGAGTAGCCTGACGGGAGACGTAGGGGACGTAGGGGACAATACCTTGGAGGCTCTGTAAGTTGTTTGGTATCAGAGCAATCCTGGCCCATGTGTGACCCGAGAACGGGTCGGCCCCAAGGGGGTGAATTATAAAGTCCCACATCGACTGGAATAGGCCTATGCTGAGGGCTTATAAGTGAGAGCGAAGCTCTCCCCACCAAGGCGCGCTTTTGGGCTGAAATAAGAGTAAGCCCAAAGGACAAAACCCCTCCCTTCCCGTGTGAAATGAGAGTAGCCTGACGGGGGACGTAGGGGACAATACCTTGGAGGCTCTGTAAGATGTTTGGTATCATAACAATCCTGGCCCATGTTCGGCTGGAAGGGGCCTGTGCTGAGGGCTTATAAGTGGAAGCAAAGCTCTCCCCACCGAGGCGCGCTTTTGAGCTGAAATAAGAGTAAGCCCAAGGGACAATACCCATCCCTTCCCGAGTGAAATGAGAGTAGCCTGACGAAGGACGTAGGGACAATACCTTGGAGGCTCTGTAAGTTGTTTGGTATCAGAGCAATCCTGACCCATGTTCTATTGGAAGGGGCCTATGCTGAGGGCTTATAAGTGGGAGCAAAGTCCTCCCCACCAAGGCGCGCTTTTGGGCTGAAATAAGAGTAAGCCCAAGGGACAAAACCCCTCCCTTCCCGGGTGAAATGAGAGTAGCCTGACGGGAGACGTAGGGGACAATACCTTGGGGGCTCTGTAAGTTGTTTGGTATCAGAACAATCCTGGCCCATGTGCGACCCGAGGACGGGTCGGCCCCAAAGGGGTGGATTGTAAAGTCCCTCATCGGTTGAAAGGGGCCTGTGCTGAGGGCTTATAAGTGGGAGCGAAGCTCTCCCCACCAAGGCGCACTTTTGGGCTGAAATAAGAGTAAGCCCAAGGGACAAAACCCCTCTCTTCCTGGGTGAAATAAGAGTAGCCTGACGGGGGACATAGAGGACAATACCTTGGAGGCTCTGTAAGTTGTTTAGTATCAGAGCAATCCTGGCCCATGTTCGACTGGAAGGGGCCTGTGCTGAGGGCTTATAAGTGGGAGCGAAGCTCTCCCCACCAAGGCGCGCCTTTGGGCTGAAACAAGAGTAAGCCCAAGGGACAAAACCCATCCCTTCCTTGGTGAAATGAGAGTAGCCTGACGGGAGACGTAGGGGACAATACCTTAGAGGCTCTGTAAGTTGTTTGGTATCAGAGCAATCCTAGCCCATCTTCGGTTACAGAGCTTCTAAGGTATTGTACCCTATGTCCCCCGTCAGGCTACTCTCATTTCACCCGGGAAGGGAGGGGTTTTGTCTCTTGGGCTTACTCTTATTTCAGCCCAAGGGACAAAACCCATCCCTTCCCGGGTGAAATGAGAGTAGCCTGACAGGGGACGTAGGAGACAATACCTTGGAGGCTCTGTAAGTTGTTTGGTATCAGAGCAATCCTGGCCCATGTTTGGCTGGAAGGGGCCTGTGCTGAGGGCTTATAAGTGGGAGCGAAGCGCTCCCCACCAAGGCGCGTTTTTGGACTAAAATAAGAGTAAGCCTAAGGGACAAAACCCCTCCCTTCCCGAGTGAAATGAGAGTAGCCTGACGGGGGACGTAGGGGGCAATACCTTGGAGGCTCTATTACCGAACATGGGCCAGGATTGCTCTGATACCAAATAACTTACAGGGCCTCCAAGGTATTGTCCCCTACGTCCCCCGTCAGGCTACTCTCATTTCACCCAGGAAATGAGGGGTTTTGTCTCTTGGGCTTACTCTTATTTCAGCCCAAAAGCGCGCCTTGGTGGGAAGGGCTTTGCTCCCACTTATAAGCCCTCAGCACAGGCCCCTTCCAACAGAACATGGGTTAGAATTGCTCTGATACCAAACAACTTACAGAGCCTCCAAGGTATTGTCCCCTACGTCCCCCGTCAGGCTACTCTCATTTCACCCGGGAAGGGAGGGGTTTTGTCCCTTGGGCTTACTCTTATTTCAGCCCAAAAGCTCGCCTTGGTGGGGAGAGCTTCGCTCCCACTTATAAGCCCTCAGTACAGGCCCCTTCCAGCCGATGTGAGACTTTACAATAACAACTTACAGAGCCTCCCTCCAAGGTATTATCCCCTACGTCCCCCGTCAGGCTACTCTCATTTCACCCAGGAAGGGAGGGATTTTGTCCCTTGGGCTTACTCTTATTTCAGCCCAAAAGCGCGCCTTGGTGGGGAGAGTTTTGCTCCCACTTATAAGCCCATAGCACAGGCCCCTTCCAGCCGAACATGAGCCAGAATTGCTCGGATACCAAACAACTTACAGAGCCTCCAAGGTATTATCTCCTACGTCCCCCGTCAGGCTACTCTCATTTCACCTGGGAAGGGAGGGATTTTGTCCCTTGGGCTTACTCTTATTTCAACCCAAAAGTGCGCCTTGGTGGGGAGAGCTTCGCTCCCACTTATAAGCCCTCAGCACAGGCCCCTTCCAGCCGAACATGGGCCAGGATTGCTCTGATACCAAACAACTTACAGAGCCTCCAAGGTATTGTCCCCTACGTCCCCCGTCAGGCTACTCTCATTTTACCCGGGAAGGGAGAGGTTTTGTCCCTTGGGCTTACTCTTATTTCAGCCCAAAAGCACGCCTTGGTGGGGAGAGCTTCGCTCCCAATTATAAGCACTCAACACAGGCCCCTTCCAACCGATGTGGGACTTTACACTGGGCAACTCAAAATTTCCATTTTAAATGTCCTCCTTGGTGTTTTTCCAAAATTTCACTTATTTACGAAAATGTCACTGGCCTTTCAGTAAATTTTTTGAATTACTCCGACCCCAGTTTTTGGGCAACTCAAGGCTCAAATTCTTATTTTCTATTATTTAAAATTTTATCAAATTTTTATTTAGTCTTGAATCACTCATCTCTGGGGGTTTGCTTTTCAAACTGACCCGTTTCGGTGTTTTTACAATATATTGGGCGTTACATTCTGCATATTTTTTTAATTTATAAAACAAATTTTAGATGAATCAAAGATGGAATTTTTTCTGTTTCTAAATTAAAGACAAAAAATTTGTCTCTAACAAAATTTTTTTATCTCTAATCAAATGAATTAAAGACAGAATTTTCCTTCTCTAATTTGAATATGAAACTTTTTCTTTTTGTCTCAAAATTTAGAAATATCATTGTCAGAGTCAAACAAAATTTCATCTCTAACTCCATCTCTAATTATCTAAAGATGAAATTATGCCAAATCAAAGATGAACTTTTTTTACTCTAACTCCCATTTTTCTTGTAACGATGATTTCTGAACACTGCCCACCAAATCATAATAAAGTATCCACTATTTTATATTAGTGAAAGTTTCAATGATCTAACAATGCCTTTGGCTCCTGGATTTTGTGGGAATGGGATTTGAGGGTTGTTGACAAAATATTTAAAAAGAAAAAATAGAGAGGGTAAGTTGTGAATTCTAAAAAGTAAAGGATTTGGATTAATAGACAAAAACTAAATAACATCAGGGGTTAAAATGTAAAAACAACAATTTATTTCTAACTTTGTTGGGCTCTCTTTCAATTTTGGAAACTTGCTACCCACTCAGCATACTAATCCACACGGCGCTAAAGAATCGCTTTTTGATTGGGCCACATATAGTTCCCATCCATGGTACTAAATTCGCAGTTCCACGAAAGAATTCCCCTTTCATCAAACATGTTGTGAGCATAACTGAAGTCGAAGCAATTTTTTGTTCCATTGACAATGCAGAACCCAACATGAAAAGAGGAAAACTGAATGCATTAATCATCTAGATACAAAATCCCAAATAAACAAATTAGTAATTTAAGCTGAGCTAGAATGATCTTCAACGTTCAGCAGTTTGATTTCAAAATCTTCAGAGTCATGAGGCCAAAAAGCAAATGTTTTAAGGGGAAACAAAAGAGATTTTAAGTGCAGGAAGAAGTTGAAATCTGAGCTTTTTGATAAAGGCGTACAAGGAAGGAGGCCAAGAGCAGATGGCGCAGAAGGAAGGTGCAGAAGCATCATAGAATGAAGGAGGAGAGAGAGAGAGAGAGAGAGAGAGAGAGAGAGAGAGAGAGAGAGAGAGAGAGAGAGAGGGAGAGGAAGGAGAAATAAGAGAAAATAATGACTAGGCCTTAAATAGACTTTATACGAGCACAAATTTGACGATGTGGAAAAGGTTTGTTAATGAACTAACAGTCTACCCGATAGAAGTTTTTTTTTTTTTTTAATAAAATGAAATCAAGAGTTTAGGGTGTTAATTTTAAGCTTTGAATGATTGATTATATGCATGTGAGCCTAAATTTAGAAAAATTATGTAAAATTCGACCCAAAGGAAAAAAGAATAATCTTTTTAAAAGATCTAAATATATAACATTCAATCATATAAAAAAGGGTATTCATTTATTTTATTTTTATTAAAAAATCTGATAAAAGTGAGACCCAACCCAAACTAGACCAAAAACATGGATCTCGGTCGTAATTCGGCTTCGGCCCAGAATATCACAACCCTTTTAAGTTTGAATTGTGAGTTTAAGAATATTTAACATTTCAATTGTTTATAGATGCGGATATCAAATTTGTTACCAAAAGGAGCAGATATATAACAAAAAAAAGAGCAATTTACTTTTTTTTCCTCACTTGATCGATATTCAAATTACATGATCTTTCTTTTTATTTTAAAAAATTAAATTCTCTTCTTCTTTCCTGACATTTAAAAAAAAACTACATTAATATCTTTTACAACAAAAGATAATATGCAATTATACTTATTTTAATCAAAATGCTCTTTTATTTAGTATTTATATAATATAACAAGTGTCAAATGTATGTTTGATCAATATAAATAGACAATTTAAAAAAATAGAATAAATTAAATTTCTAATTTTCAACACAAAATAAGTAATATTAAAATAAAAATTTAACCAAAATATTTTTATAAGCCATATTTTTAATAAAAGAAATCAATTTTTTGTTGGGCGTATTTTGGTCATTTTCTACTTCAAGAAATGTTTGTGTATATTTTCATAACAAACGAGAGGATTGTAAAATTTACACATATACCCATAAAATTATGTTATAAAGGAGATGGAATAGTGTAATAACTCAGTCTTACAAAATAGCCAATGTCACATCCGAAAATGCGATCCCGTTGTGTCAAACAGAAATCAAAATTAAAAGTAGTAGTAGTCGCCACTAAATTTTTATTTTTGAAAAGGAAAAATTTTGAAAAAACCTTTTTAGTTTGAAAAATGATCTACAAACCGAAAAATGGATCCGGGAATCGATGTGAGTAGGGAAAGTATTAGACATCTCGTTACACCCGTTCCTAAAAACGATTACCCTGAGTTAGTTGTGTAAAATTACCATAGCCTTTAATCTATTTTAATTCTCCCCAATAAATCACATGCAAAATGAGAAAGGATTTAATTAAGGAAATAAAATTAAGAGTAAAAAAAAAAAGAAAAGAATTTAAAGAAATAAGATTAAAAGTAAAATAAAATTAAAGAAATTAAAGAAATAAAAATTAAAAAAAAAATATGTTTATTTACAATGGCATACTTGATCTAGGATGAGAGCCTAAGACCTACGTACCTTTTAAGGGGGATCAAAGTCCACGTAGTTCGAATAGAGACGATGTTTGTTTTCTGTTATGTTTGTTTTTCTTTTTTGGTTTTGTCTTGTCTTTGTTTTTGTTTGTTTTTGTTTTTGTCTGTGTTATTGTTTTCTTTTTTTTTCTAGTGAAAAAATAAAGAAAATAAAAATTACTTTTCCCCTTAACAAGTAAGACGAATTTAGAATTGGTTGATGAGTTTTGATTTGCTAAAACTAGAATTAATTTTACTTCTTTCTTTTCCAGTATTTTTATTTTTCTTCTCTTTTTTTCTTTTTTTCACCATTTTTTGCTTTTGTCTTTTTTTCTTCTACTTTCCTTTTTTTTTAATTTTTTTGTTTGTTTTGTTTGTGTTTTCTCTTTTTTTTATACTTTTGTTTTTTTTTTGTTTTTATCTTTTTTGTTTTGTTTTTTTTTTTTTTTGGTGGTGAAAAGAGAAAGATAATAAGAATAACTTTTATCTTTGGCAAATAAAATGAGGTTAGCATTGATTGAAATGTTTTAATATGCTAAAGATAGAATTAATCTTTTTTTTTTTTACCCTTTTTCCATTTTTCTTTTCTCTTCTCCTCTTTTTTGACTTTCTCATATTTGAAACTTAACTCTGAATTTTGCAAACACATATTTAGTTTAAAAGAAACCCACTTGACTTAAAAAAAAAATTGCCTTTATTTATATTCTTTTTTATTTTTTTGTTTTTGTCTTTTTTTTTTTATATTCTTTCTTCTTCTTTCTTTTTTCTCTTTTTTTTAGGGTGAGGTTTATTCTACGTTCCCAAAACTAAACATTAATTTTTAAAAAGGTTTTTTTTCTTAAAATGCACTCTACTTTCTAAAAACTTCTGGTTTTGATTAGGATCTCTCTTTTTATTTTTTACAAAATATTTTGATTTCTAATTTTTGTTATAAGAAAACTTGAGAAATGCTTAAAAGTTTAGAAAAGTGAAATTAATTCCCTACTTTTCTTACTTTGATTTTTTTTATCATTTTTCCCCCTTTCTTTTTTTTTAAATTTTCTTTTCTTGTAAAAAAAACCAAACCAAGTTAACAAGAGTTATTAGAGCCAAAGATTTATTAGAAAACATTTTATGACTCAACTAGATAACTGAAGAGACTTATTGTCACACTCAGTCTCGGATGACCCCTATATGCTTAAAGGGATATAAAATCCCACACGGCTACTCTAAAATTAAATATATAGCAAAATACAAAATAAGATTAAAGAAGAACAGTAATTTATGAGAGTGTGTGCGCTTGTGAGCAACCAAATATGATATTTGTTCAAAATATAATGCATTACATCTAAAATTAGAAATAACCAGTACAACATTTGTCATCCTCATCCTTAACCTTTTCTTTTAAAAGGGTTCTCAAGCCTCCTTCTAATCAATTCATATGACCCACAGGACAACCATGTCCTGGGATAGCTTCCCGTTCTCTTATTTTCATTAGATCATGAGCTTTCAGATCATAGGCCTCGCATCAAGCATAAATGAAAAGCACATTAGCTTAATTTTCATGAACCAAGCACAGCCAAGGCCTCAATATTGGAGTAGAAACAATGTGGATTAATGTTACATTCTGAAGTTCCCTTTAGACCAAATTTTAAACACAAACAACCCATGAGGCAATTCAACAACACAGACATTATAACCTCTCAAATGCATTCATCATGATGAACCAAAAATAAGGGTATATAACCTAACCACATTTCTAACAATAATATAGGTAGAAAGCTCACCTAATGTATGGAACAGGACATTCACCATCAGAAAGAAGCTAAAAACAATTAGGAATCAGACAGTGAAATAATTCATTTCAAATTACTATACTACATTTGAGACTCATTCTATTTGGAGGACAAAGTTTAAAGAATCGAATGATGAAAAGCTCAGCCAAGACATTGGGCATTATTCGGAATCATCAAACATTCATCGCACATAAAACACAATAGCCAAAAGTCCCATGCCCAACAATTCCATAACCAAATCAGACAACCCCGATATCTCTCGGCCTCTCTTATTCTTCTCAACCTCGTTTTTGCTCCCATTTTTTTAAATCCTTAATTTAGATGTATTTATTTATTATTTTTCTAGGCCAATAAACCCAAGTGATATTAACAAACCAAACAACTCAGAATACAGAACAATAGATTCATCTCAGCAACAATTTGAGATTGGGCAGAGCGACACAACCACATGATGAAGCCATTTGAAAATAGATGGACCAGCGAGTGCACAACTACAAAGTATTAATCTTTTCTCTCTATACAGAATAACATAATCTAGATGCGAACCCAATATCATTTTCAATCACAAGCTCATTCCAACATGTTATATCTTTACAAGTCGAATGGAAAAAAAATGACAAATGAAATTACCTCTCTGGTCCTGAAGGTTCCCTTTGATGTCGCCTCTCCTTCTTCACTGTTTATGCCTTTGATTCTCTTTTCTCCGTTGCATCTTTGTTCTGAGCCTTTTCTCTCTCAGCGTCTCTCTTTTTTTTTTTTTTCCTTCATCTTCTTTGCGCCTTTCTCTGTTTCTGTTTCTCACCTTTAACTGCTCTTTCTCTGGCTTTCCCTCAATCCTAAATTCCTTGTAGTCATTTCTCTTCTCCCTCTAAAATCATAAAGCCCCCTCGATCTCTCACTCTTTGTCTCTCTATTCAAACCCCTTTCTCTGTCTTCGATCGCTCCTTCCTCCTCTCACTCTCCCCATTTCTCCCTGTCTCTCCCTTACGCTCTCCGCCTCTCTCCCTCAATTTCGGTCTCTCCTTCAATCTCCAAATCCCATCCTGTTTTTCTTGTCTTTCTCCCAGTTTAACTCCCTCCTCCCTCTGTTTCCATCTCAGACGCTCCTCCTAATCCCTTCCTCTCTTAATCTCGAAGCTTGCGTCCCTTCTCTGTCTACAAAAAAAAAACTCCTTCCCTAACGCATCTCTTTCTGCCTTTCCCCTCTCCAGAGCTGCATGTCCCTGCTTTTTCCTTTTTTTTCTTTTTAGTGTTATGTCCCTCTGTCTCCCTATTCTCCTTACTAGCAATGGCTAGATGCACAAAAATAGTATTAGGGTCAAAATGCAGAAGCCCTGCATTTTGACCTCAACCTAAATAATCTTTTTATTTATTTATTATATTTTGGTTGGGCTAGTGGGTTTGAATTAGGCTAGACTTGGATCAAAATCCCTTCTTTCCTTAATATTCTCATTCTTCTCTCTTTTTTATTTGTTTGAATTGGGTTGATTATCCTTTTTTTTTTTTGTTGCATTGTTTGGCCCGGTGGGTTTAAAGATAGGTTAAGTTGTCTTGGTCTATTTTTTTTTCATTTGTTTAAGTTGGAGACTTTTCTTCTTTTTTTTTTTTTTTTACTCTTTTTTTTTTCATTTCTTGAAATTTTATTTTTATTTTTATTTTTATTTTTTTAATTTGGTTTTTATGTTTTCTCTTTTTACTTGCTTTTCAATTTTTGGTTTTCTTTTTTTTTTTTTGTTTCTTTTTTTTTTTTTTTTTGAGTTATTTGGGCTTTAGGATTTAAGGTGAAAAAAGTTTAATACCCCCTTTTTTATTAAATTTTCATTATTTTTTTCATTTTTCATATTTGTTCTTCTTTGATTTTGTTATTATTTTTTAAGTTTATCCAGACAAAATACAATATTCATAGCCAACCTTAAACAATTATATATCATGATATTAGTTGAAAGGAATGTAATTAGAATCTATGCATGTTAACATTGTACTAATTTACAGTTAATTGATACTCAGTTCACGTTATCTTCTTCTTTTTTTTCAACTTGTAGGTTCTAGTTAGCTAATACTAGTTCTAGGTAAACTTACATTAGTTTTAGTTAACAAGATCCTATTTTTCATTTCATTGGATCTTAAGTTTTAGTTGACAAGATCTAGTTCTATTTAATTGGATTTAAGACTTCTAAGACAACGTTGGATTTAAACATTAACTACAAACATCCAATTCTATCCTTGTTTGAGAATATAATAAGGAATTGTTACCACGTTCCAAACATTCTCAAGGTACAAAGATACCACTTAATACCTAGACTGTAAACAAGTAATTATAAACTTAATTCTTTGCCATAACATACACAAGCCCTATTTACATAACATCATACTTTATACAAACATCATATTTAGTCATATACAATTCCAAGTATCAAAATAACAAGGTTCTCTTATTCATTCAGCCACTTGCTTGCCTTTGATAGTTTCAACATCAATTCTTACATGGTAATATTTAGTTGTATAAAAAAAAGAGTAAGATAAGATATCTTAGTACTTAATACATTATTCAAGATACAGAAGCATGCATCAATATACATACAACTCTGAACTAGAATCAGTATTATGGGCTACGTAGGAATCAACCTTTGTATTCCAATTTGATTACATATAAATTACAATTCCATACTTGCAATTAACGTCATCATTATCACAATTATTACCAATAACACATAGGATAAGTAACCTTAATTTGTCTCCTGAGCAACCTTTGTCTTAAATCCCATGCCTAAAGATTAACTAAATTCACATATAACAAGAATATACAACAGTATAACCAACCTCGTTTGAAGGAGATAAATCAAGAATAAGTATACTAATTACCTTTTAGTCCAAAACGCATATTGTACTTATGGAAGCTTTAAATTCTTCAATTATGCCAACAAGCCTAATTTTCTAGTTCAAGTAAACACAACCAAACACATGTCAATATCATGTCACCCAAAATTTGAGTAGTTAATTTTAGTTGAATTCCTAAAACTCAAATGTACATCTTACCTACTTTCAGCTAATGTACCAATCTTCCCTTTCTATACAACTTCACACAAGACCTAGCTTTTAATTTCAATTCTTTTTGTTAACTCTTATTTATTCATGTTATTTTGCAAATTTTTGTTAGAAGATTGGTAGTTAGTTTACTAATTTTAAAGTTAAGATAACTATTTTTAAGAAAAATGTGCATAACTATTGTACATATCTCCATACTTAAATTTTGAACAAGTTTTGGCTTAATTTTCCCTTGAACAATATTTGCTCACACTTTAATTGCTTTTGTAAGTTGTAAATACAAGAAAATTTAAGCTAGAGTCATCTTGGAGCTAGAAACTTAGAAACTCAGAGTCAAAGAGCATTAGAAAGGCTTTCCTGAAGCTTAAGAGGGTCAATGTTGCAACTTTAAAAGCCATAGTCATGGCACCACTTTAGAAGTTTTCCCTGTAGCACAAAATGGCATGGGACTATGGCACCAGAAGCCAAAGTTGGTGCCATTCATGAAAGCATTAAATAGCCACATTTCTCTTATAATTTTGTGAACTTTAAAGTAAGGTTCTCAATAATTTGTGGGAAAGTTGTCACTCTAGGATTTTTTAGGGTTGATGGAGCTGAGAAGCCTCCAAAAGAGCAAGGAGAGAATTTGGTTTAAGAGAAGACAAGATCCACCTCCAGTTTGCTCTACTTCTCTTTTCTTTGTATTCCTTTGATATTCACTATAATGATATTAATAAATATCAACTGAAAGCTTTTGACTAATTTTTTTTTTTCAATTTCTAACGTAATTTCTAGCTAAAAATAATCATAAAAGCTATAATCAAATATTAAAAACTACACGTTACAGTATTTTTTTTAGTCGCATAAGGGAAGATTTTAGGCTATGGATTGAAGTTTGATTGGCCATAGCTAACCAAACTTTAGTCAATATGCAATTTTTTTTCTTCTCTTCTCCATTTTAAACAAACTTCTTTTACTTTCAATGCACAAATTATTTCAAAAGCTTGCAAATTTTAATCTCACACAAACTTGCTAAATTTTAATTCTTTCCTTTCTATAAATACATAACTTCTTTTTTTTTTTCTTTGCTTGAATCTTTAAGGATTCTCTCTTCATTTTTATTCTGTAGTTTTTCTCATGTGAAATTATTTATGTCCATTTGATGGTTCTTCATCTAAAAGTGGTTCTCAACTAATCTTCTTTTCTCTTTTTTTTTTTTTTTTTTTATATGTTTATCAAACTTTTATGATTTGAAGTTCTTCATCTAAACTACTTCATGTTTGTCCTCTAATTGTTGCTTTCATGTGAAACAATTTGAGTTTTTAATTTCTAATATTTGTTGCAATATTTTCATACATTAATGTATGTTGAAAATTTGCAAATTTTATATAGAAAGATGAAGGAAAAAGATGAAGATGAAAAATACAAAGATGAAAGATACAAAAAGTGTAGGAGAAAGACGAAGATGGAAATTTTAAAACAAAAGCTAAAAAATAACAAAAACAATATAATACTATATAGTTGGTAAAAAGTTAGAATGAAAATAAAACAAATAAAGATATTATTTTGTTTTAACAAAGCAAATGTAATAAAATAAATAAATATAAAAAAATTATTATTAATTATAAAGTAAAATAAATATAAAAGAAATGAAAAAAAGAAAGTTATTTCCTACTAAAAATAACTGGAAATAATTTTTTATCCAACCAAAAGTTGGGAAGAAATAGCTTCCCATTTACTCTTAGTCAAAAACATTTTTCCCCCATTTCTTTTATAGTTTCCTACCAACCAAAATGCAATAGGAAATTTAAAAAAAGTTGCAAGGAATCAAATGCTTGTAGAGTTACTGTTTACTACTATTTTGCGACTCTAATTTAATGGGTAACAATTTACTGACTAGCCAAATTTTGATTGATTGGGCAATTGCATTTTTAGTCAAAAATAATATATTTATGTCTATATTTACAATTTTTTTGATTGACACTTTAGTTACTATTTTGCCATTTTGTTATAGTGGTTGTTGATATTTATTTTGATTTTAATGATGGTTTATATTATAATGAGTAGCCAAACCTTTGTATCAATCATTATTATGAACTCTTATATGGATGAAAGTTTGTTTTTCCATTTTTCCTTATGATTAATGGTATATCTATGTTGATTTAGCTCTTTGTTTCATGATTTCTAATTGATTGGCCACTGATTGGAATGATAGGGTATTTTAGTTGAACTTGGAAAAGGGATATTGGAATTAGCTCTTAAGTTGTGTGAGTATTTAGAACTTGATAGGATGAGTGGATAATTTTGCTAATGAAATAAGAATATATTTATTAGTCTCACATAATTAAATGAGGGATTATGCTACTAAATGTTTGCTTGGTTTAATTTTATAAGGGATTGTGAAATTAGCTAAGATTATTCCTATAAGAGATTTGAAAAAAATACTTATATGTGAAGTTAAACCATAGGCTAGCATATATCATCTTTAATAGCAAGGCAAAAAGGGTTAAATTGAGTCTTTATGAAATAATTGGGGATTAGTAATATTAGGTCCGTTAATTTGCTTGGTAATCCAAATTTAGTTTTGTTTCCAATATTTATAGGTTTAACTTAGTTTCCACAAGTACTTGTAATTTATTGCTTGATTTATGTTAGGATGTAAATTTTAGTAGTTGGCACTTTTTGGCAAACAAATCCTTATGGAATGATACTTTACTCACTTTTATACTATTGTTGCGATAAGTATACTTGTGTGCAGGTAATTGTATTTTCAAAAGCAACACCTTTCACACAATTAAAAGATATACATTTCCTAATTCATATACATAGCCATGGTTAAAGTACCTAGATGTGATACTAGCAATTGCATAAAAAGTTTCAAAATTACAAAGTTTACCTTAATTTTCCAATGCTTGTTTTCTCTCCTCTTTCGTCCAAATGCTTATTTAGTCTTTCCTGATTCTTAAATTCCAATTTTCAAGCAAATTACTCAACGTCTACAACTAATTTTCTTAATTAAAATTTGATGCTAACATAATGTTTCTTCCTTTTCCATATCTATATCAATTTCAATCAAATTAGTAGATTAAATAAGAAATAAGATTTTATCAAATGTTTCTCCTTCTTCTTCTTCTTCTTCTTCTTCTTCTTCTTCTTCTTCTTTTCCTTCCTTCTCAAGCCAAATTATGTTAGAATTTGATTATCCAACAACCTTCTTTTTCTTCTCTACTTTTGGTCAATGCAAGAATAATAGCCTATACATTTTGTAAAATAATGTTAGCCTAGAAGTAATCTAAGAAAGGGGTTGAATTAGATTTTAAAATTATTTTGCCTTCTTTTTTCGTATTTATGATTCCTTTAAGTATTGCTAGGTTCCTTAGGAACTTGTTCTTACTCTTTGAGATAAAAGATTTTAATACAAAGTAAATAGAATAGGAAAGAGAGATATTCACACAATTGATTTATCCTAATTTGGACTAAAATATTTTATGTTTAGTCCCCACGTATAAATTAAGGGACTTTAATTAAATGTAGGTAATTGCCAAGGATACAACTAGCCTTACAAGTATAGATGCAACATTTTTTCTTTTACATAAGGTAACCTAATAGGGTTCAACTTATAGCTTTTACAATTTTTTTTTCTACTTTATTTCCCATTCACTAGGTTTTTCAAAACTATAAACTCTCTATAAGATATTTCTCAAGCTACCTCAAAACTCTCTTTTAGGTTTTTTCTAAGACATTTAGAAAGTCAAGATCAAAGAAAGATTTAGATTAAGCACTAGAACTCTCTTTATGATTGCTCTTAAAATACAATGACTTACTCACACAAAGCAATATAATATGTTATAATGACTTCAAAGCAAAATGATCAGTGTTCAGTCTTCTACAGATAAATCTCGACTGTCATGCTCAAAATTTGGTTTGATTGAAAAAAAAAAAAAAGAAAGAAGAAAGAAAGGAAAGAAGAAAAAATTTCAACCCAAGTTGTTTTGCTAATGGTCTCATTAGGAATTAAATTTGATCTTCATGTAATTACTTACGCCCTATCTCATGCTCATATTTATTGAGTTGCTTTTCCAAACTGTTATGCTACTCTTATATGATTTCAATTTTTATCATATATGGAGATCTTGATGTATTGCTGAAAGACTGTGGCTGTAGTCTCATTGCTTTTAGCTTAGTTCCTTATTGGAATCCTACGCAAAATATCTAATTAAATATGATGTTTGTTGTTCCCTTTTAAGTTGATCCTTCTTTTAATATTGGCTTATTTGTTGTTTAACATGTGGAGCAATATGAGGAGCATGGCTCGCCTAGGAGAGTCACTCATCAATTTAACTAAAAGGATGGGAAGATGGTATATGATTTGGGGTTTTTATATTTTCTTCTTTCTCTTGTGCTGTTTCCTCTTGGTGAAATATCCTATTCTTGTAAATATTTCAGTTTTATCTTTGTTTTTATTTTTTTAATAGTTTAATTTTAATCTTGATTTTATTTTTATCATTATTTTTATTTCTCAGAGTTGTCATGTGAGATTTTTTATTTCTTTATACTCATAAGAGTCAATCCAAAGATTATGTGAGACAGTAAACTTCTTTAGTATTTATTGAGTCACACATTTGTATTTTTATAAGTTGAGTTTTGACAGCCCACGTCAAATTGATTTTCTTTAAAGAAAAATTTTTTAGAACAAAAAAGAACAACAAAATAACAAAAACAACAAAAAAGAATTTAAAATTAATTAAATTCTTTTTCTTTTTATGTAAATCTCTAAGTATTCTTCAAACTTTCTTTTAACAAAATTAAGAATTAAAACGTGTTTTATAAAAATAATTTTTTTAAATACTAAAAAAATAATTTTTTTAAATGCTAAAAAAAATAAATTAATCAATTAATCAACCAAAAAAACAAAAAACTAAAAAAGAAAGATTCAAAGAAATTGAAAAATCAAAAATTAGTCCGATTGATGATGGTGAGTCTTGGAAAAAAAAAAAACTTAAACATAAAAAAAGAAGAAAGTGTCATTTAAAAATAATCAAGGTTAACCATAAAAAATGTAAAAAAAATATGAGACAATTAATTAAAAATTAGAAAAAAATCAGAAATAAGAAAGTAAAAAAAATCAAAATAAAAAATAAAAGAAAATAAAAAATCAAAATTTAAAAAGAAATTAAAACCAAAAAAGTCAAAAAGCATAAAAAAATAAAAAAATAAAAAATTTAAAAAATAAAAAGTAAAAATAAAAAAAGAGAAGAAAAAAAAAGTAAAACCAACTTTTTTTTTGTGAATTAAAACGTATCAATTAATTTTAAAACTATTTTCTTATTTTTTATTAAAAAATAAAACAAAATAAAACAAAAAAGAAAGAAAAGAGTAAAGATGTGAAATTAATTTATATTTTTTTTACAAATTAAAACTCACTGACCAATGTTAAAGTCGTCTTATTTAAAATAACAAAAACAACAAAAAAGAATTTAAAATTAATTAAATTCTTTTTCTTTTTTTGTAAATCTCTAAGTATTCTTCAAACTTTCTTTTAACAAAATTAAGAATTAAAATGTGTTTTATAAAAATAATTTTTTTAAATACTAAAAAAATAATTTTTTTAAATGCTAAAAAAATAAAATAATCAATTAATCAACCAGAAAAACAAAAAACTAAAAAAGAAAGATTCAAAGAAATTGAAAAATCAAAATAAAAAAAAATTAAACATAAAAAAAGAAGAAAGTGTCATTTAAAAATAATCAAGATTAACCATAAAAATTGTAAAAAAAAAAAAAAGAGACAATTAATTAAAAATTAGAAAAAAATCAGAAATAAGAAAGTAAAAAAAATCAAAATTAAAAATAAAAGAAAATAAAAAATCAAAATTTAAAAAGAAATTAAAACCAAAAAAGTCAAAAAGCATAAAAAAATAAAAAAATAAAAAATTTGAAAAAATAAAAAGTAAAAATAAAAAAAGAGAAGAAAAAAGAAGTAAAACTAACTTTGTTTTTCGTGAATTAAAACATATCAATTAATTTTGAAACTATTTTGTTATTTTTTTATTATAAAATAAAACAAAATGAAACCAAAAAAAAGGAAAAGAGTAAACATGTGAAATTAATTTATTTTTTACAAATTAAAACTCACCGACTAATGTTAAAGTCGTCTTATTTGTGAAAGTTAAAGTTATCTTTACTATCTTTTTTTTTCATTAAAAAAAAAGACAAAAATAAAACATTAGTTAATAAACACTGTTTTTAAGTTGAACTACATGAACTTTAATTTCTCATGAAGGGTATGTAAATTCTAAGCTTTTATCTTATGTTAAGTCTGTATTTGTAAATAAATATTTTTTTTTAATTTTATTTCCTTAATTTTTTTTTAATTTTAATTTTATTTCTTTAAATTATTTTCTTCTTATTTTTGTATGCGATTTATTAGGGAGAATTAAACTAGAATAAATGCTATTAATTTTGCACGATTAACTTAGGGTAACTATTCTTAATAATAGGTGTTGTATAGTACCTAATATTTTATTTGCTCACAATTGACTCTCAAATCTATTATTTGATTCAAAAACTATTTTTTTTTTTCAAAAATGTTTTTCTAAAGCTTTATCTTTTAAAATTTAAAATCTTGATAATGACTCTACTTTTACTTTGATTTAGTTTTTGTTTTGATGAAAATAAAAAACTTTTAAAATTTTTTTTAATGATGTGGTTGCATGTCGGGTGTGACAAACATGATTAAGTCCATTAAAATATATTAATCTAATAACCTTAGCTCATAAATTGATCCAATAACATTTTTAGCTCAATTACTCTATTTTCCAATAATCTAGAATTGAAAATGTTTAATATAATTCAAAACTAAAAAGCCTTTGTCCCAACAAATACAAAAGGTCTTAAATCAAGAATCAAAATGAAGAGAAATTCCTCGGGGCTTTCTCCATCCTAATTCCTCCTTCTTAATTGGTCAACAACGTGCAACTAAAGAGTCAAACCAAATTAAAATTTGGCGATGAAGTTGGTACCATTAGAAAGCTTGTACGATTCTCTATAATTTTCTCTTCTAAAGCTAGGTGAGAAAATGGCTAAAATTATCTTACGCAAGCTTGAGCAACTTTCTGTTTTCTCTTCCATTTTCGTCCATCAGAGCTTGCTCTTCCTCTTTCTTCTAGCCCCCAACCTTGGTCAAAGCACAAGTGAGATGGAAAATTTCAGTTAGTGGAATTTGACTTAATGGTGCATGCTACGTGGCACAGATCAACTCATATTAAGTGTCCGCTTCCCACGTTGGCATTGTAAATAACTTTGGGACTAAGCTTCCATCATGGTAGCGTGGCGGCAGGTAGCCTTTGAACTATATGGATAATATATATATTTTTTAATGTAGGTAATGTAGGCGTCTAAGAGAATTGAGATGGAGGATGAGTTATGATTTATTAAGTTTACTAGGTAGAATTTATAAAGTGGAATTCAAGTGTCATCCTTCTAATCCTATATCTTTAATGCATAACTTCCAATTTCTCCTAGTCCTCCCGAAGCTTGGTCATGTAATTGACTTGGCCAAATCTAACAAGAAAGCAAGATTAATTAATTTCATTCCATAGTTTTTAGAATTAACACTTGATATTCATGTGTATGTTAAATAATTAAGCTTATATTTCATATTTTTCTCTTCTTGGCTATATTGTAAACTTCTTAAACTAATAAGAGTCATATCTATTGGAAATAATATATCAAGGTTAATTTTATATAGATATTAAAATTTATATATCTTAATTCACTTTGTTTTTCTAAGTTAGGAATTTATGTACTAATTCATAAATTCTTACTAGTAATCTAGGTTAAAAATTTTTCGTGATGACAAATAGCTTAGCTATATCTAATAATTTCAATAAATAAATAAAAATATTTTTATATCATGTACAAGTAGAAGCTATAAAAATTTAACTTCTTGTGATCCCATTATTTATTTATTTTCCTTGAAATAAGTTAGAATGATTCATAAAAACGCACTTATTTATAAAATTTTATTTATAAAATAATACAAAAAAATCTCCAAATTAATTAAAGATAATGATACTATATTTTTTTACACTAATCCTTCTGATTTTAGACCTCACAATATTTTTAAAAGGACGCAAGATGTTTTCATCATGGTGTCACAAGATTTTAACATGTGAGTGCCTTTCATTTCCGGAGCACATTACCATAAGGCATAAAAAATTGACAGAGTTTAGGACGTATCTTTTATACTCTTATTTTCTTTTCACCGCGTTAAATGCTTGGAATATCATGATTTGCGCAATTGAATGAGCAATTAAATTTTTTGAAGATTGTTTAGTATATTGCACAGAAAAGTTGTTTTTAAAACTAGATATTTTTAATGAGGTTGTAACGCATCAATTTCAAAATATAAAAGCTTTAAGCAGAAGAACTATAAATACATTGACGTGATCTATTTTTCTTTACTTAATAATGCATTTATGTAATCTCATGATCAATATGAAAGTTGAAATTCCATATATGTTTGATTATTTATTTTAAATTTATCTATTACATATTGAAGTTTTTATTTCACTCACGTAGCTTTCAATAAGTAGGAACGAAACCTACCAAGCTGCTACTTATTCCAAACGTGTATCCTTAAAAAAAAAAGTAACCTCAAATTAGACAGCACTCTTAATGGCGTTGCTGTATCCATTTTGTACATCGTTGAATCTGTCCCAGATCATGACTCCGCCGTACCTAGAAGACCCCTTGATCGCCGGAAGAACCTGAGACGTCAGAACATCGGCCGGAATAAACCCGCCGCTTGGGGCCGCAGCCTGTGACGCCGGAAGCCCCAAGAACACTTGGCCAGCTTGAACCGAGGTCCACTGGTTCCATGCACTCACGAGATTGTTAATGTTTCCATTGGTATACTGACAGGGAGCGTTATTATAGAACTGAACCCAAACATAATCAAACAAGCCAGTTTTGATAGCCGAGTCCAAGTGAGCGTCTGGGAATGGACATTGCGGCGCCGCGGATAGGAACACCTTCTTCTGGTTGCTGAACCCATTCAGAGCTTTGGCTAGCTCGTCCCAGTGCTGCCCATTACCGGCCTCGATGTCAAAGTCAATGCCGTCCAAAACGGCGCTGCCTAGTGGGCGTGAGCTGGATTGTCCTCCAAGGAAGTTGTTCCAGAGGTAGTTAGCGAGTTGGGTGGCTTCGTCGGTGGAGTTGAGAGAGTAGCCTCCGGCGCCACCGCCGAGGGAGAGAAGGACTTTGATGCCTTTGGATTGGCAGGTTTGGATGTCGGAGCTGAAGCCAGTGCAGGTGTTGGCGGAGGGGTCGCAGTGGCCAGCGAGGTTTAGTTGTGGGGTTTGGCCGTTGCCGAAGGTCGACAAGAAAGCTATGTTTACGTATTGGTAATTTCCGGTATTGCAGGCGTCGGCGAGGGAGCCTTCGTTGGTGTTTTGGCCCCAGTAGACGGCGATTCCGGCAGCATGGGAGGTCTTGAAGAAGAGAGAAATGAGCAAGAGAGGTAGGAATGGGAGAGAAGCTTGTTTAGGGAAGCCATGATTCTCTGTTGTATTGAGTGATTTCTTGTTGGTTGGTGGTTTGAGAGAGGAAGAGAAGGAGGATATTTATAGTGCTTGTGGGGGAAGAATAGTATGAGAAACGTGCCTTGTGGGAAATGAATTGCTAGCAGATAGACTTCAAATGCATAACTGATATCCCAGAGTCAGTCTAAAGTCGCATTGACTAAATATGTAAAAGCATTCTCAAGTCAAGCTCAAAAGAGACCGAAACTGATCATAATTAATTTCTTACTTGTGATATAATGTAATAAATTAGTAAATATATAAAAAAAATTCAACAAATGGCATATTGGTGCCGTATCTTGGAGATCAACCATAACAAAAAACTCTAAATCCCTTGAGGATTTTGTTATAATATTTTGTTTGGTTGATCTCCGAGATACGACACCACCACTAAGCGTAAATATATAGCCACTAGAAGATTTAGTTTCATCTGAATCTAACATTTAGTTATCATCATTATTTCCTTATAATATAGCAAGAAATTTACTATAGAATATATTATAATTTATGATATCTTTTAAATATCTTATTAATCTAACCAGTGCCAATCAAGACTTATTGTCTGGGCAATAAATATATCTATTCAACCTACATACAGTATATGCTATATCAGGTCCGGTATAATTCATTAAATACAATAGACTTCTAATAATCTATGTATATTTAAATTGAGCCACCTGATCACTTTTATGTTTTGCCAATTGAAATATCTAAAAAGATTTATATTATATTTGAATTTTGTTATTTAATCTTTACGCATCCTCTTTCTTTGTCTTCCCCCACATGTATATTTTCTTGAAGTTAGCTATAGTTTTTGAACTCTAATGTATGAATAGATTTGGTAAAGTTCCCTTGTACAGAAGCTGGAACCCTTCCTATGTAGTATAGTTGAAGCGCGCTTCAGTCTCTGGTTGACCTGGCTTAAGAGGTTCCATAAATGTCTGACATGAAATGAGAATCATAATTTAAAAAACAAAACAAAAACAAAAAATTGTCGTCAAATTTAAAAAAATATATAGTTGTAATATTTTTGACAATTAAATATTTGCATTTTTTTTACAGTAGCATTTGGCTCGAAAACCGGCTCCGGTAATAAGAGGCGATGTTAAATACAATCAGAAAGCCTCAAAGACGTTGTGGTCTGACTGGTCTCTCAATAAAGGCTGCATACGCACAATCTCCCAACATATTATATTACACCTAAATTTATTATTATTTATATTTTGTTATGTAATTTAAATTTTTTTAATAAAAATCACATAATCTAATCTTAAGTCATCAGTGAATTTAATCCTAAATTTTAATGCTCAATTGATACCAATACCAATATATATATATATATATATGTATTTTGCTTCATTGATAAGCGTCAATTACTTTTATTAAATTTCATTTATTAACTACAACTATTGCTTGCTATAAATATAATACCAAACAAAATAAAATTGAACACGCCACAATACTAATACAAGAATGTACAACAGAAAATAAAAATAATTTAAATTATTAAGAGACTTAATCATAGTTATAAATAGCCATGGTCAAGCCTACTAAGACCCTCTCTGTGAAGCACGACCCCTACCGCACGACCCCAAAACAAAACAAAATCTTCCCGCACACCCTCTGAAGCTCATGAAACTCCCCTTCTTCTCCAACAGTCGGCACTAGTAGCTCTCCCTACCATTGGTGAGGAGAGTTCTGGCGACACAATCTGACATAAACTAGCAACAACGGCCCCGAACTGTGACCAGTTCATGACCTTCCTTTTCCACCCAATTATCTTATACGTTGAGTTTTTTTTTTTTTTCATTTCTTATTCGTTGCTTGCCACGTTGGGTTGCTGAGAAAGTCTATGAAAATAGTGGACTTTAAGATATTTTTTACTTGATTAAACAATTTCTTAATTATTCTGATTTATGACTTCTTAATTTCTTATTCCTTTAGATAGTGTCGGGTGAATTTTAGTGGAGAAAACAAACTTTTTTGTTTTCCGGATGAGGTAAGGTTTTGACAATAAACAATACATTTCCTCAATTAAAAATGTGAAAAATGAGAATGTCAGCTTCTCCTATAAATTTAAATCTAGCATCTTCTAAGAAAAATAGTGCACGTTAGGTATCACTGTCGAATACCGAGTAATTTACAAGTATTGTTTTATCACCTCATTTTCCCTTTGTTGATCAATTCCAACTATAGACTAAAACTAGTCAAACTCCCTTGAGTTTCTTCTGTTGGCAGCAACGGTAGAAAAACTAGTTTAAGTCGTGCCCAAGAATATTGTCCTTAAAAGTTATTCTGCCACATATGATCACAAATGCAACAATTTTTCAGGATTAAACGAACCCTTCCTACAAGGGTAAGGGAACAAAATAGCTAAAAATAAAAGAAGAACTAAGGAGAAGTAGAGGAAGAAAGCTCAAGAGCCGAGTTCACCGGAACATGAAGAGGGCATGGGCTTTTATAGATCGCAAACCAAGTGAACGTTGGAGAGCTTTAATGGTTGGTAATGAAATCAGTAACATTGGGATTAAAACTAATTAATGAAAATAAAATGTGTAATTAAAACTCATAAAATCTTCCAATGTTCAAAAACTTAAAGCTTGTAATTTGAAACTACTAAAAATAAGGAATTTCTAGTAGGCTTACTCTAAACAAAATTAATTTTGTATATTTTAAATAATTTTAAAAAAATGCCCAACACTACATATATCCTCGTGCGCATGGGGGAGAATCAATAGATTTCAACTGCGTTGGCTGGTTGCTGTGCACTCAAGCCCATTCCTCTTCTTGACCCATTTACCTGCTCAAGTATTCATCTTAGTATATATATACTAAGGCTTCCACTATCTTGAGCAATGTGAGATTTATGACTTCTTAATTTCTTATTCCTTTAGATAGTGTTGGGTGAATTTTAGTGGAGAAAACAAACTTTTTTATTTTCTGGATGAGGTAAGGTTTTGACAATAAACAATACATTTCCTCAATTAAAAATGTGAAAAATGAGAATGTCAACTTCTCCTATAAATTTAAATCTAGCATCTTCTAAGAAAAACAATGCACGTTACGTATCACTGTGGAATACCGAGTAATTTACAAGTATTGTTTATCACCTCATTTTCCCTTTGTTGATCAATTCCAACTATAGACTAAAACTAGTCAAACTCCCTTGAGTTTCTTCTGTTGGTAGAAAAAGTAGAAAAACTAGTTTAAGTCGTGCCCAAGAATATTGTCCTTAAAAATTATTCTGCCACATACAATCACAAATGTGACAATTTTCCAAGATTAAACGAACCCTTCCTACAAGGGTAAGGGAACGTAACAGCTAAAACTAAAAGAAGAACTAAGGAGAAGTAAAGGAGGAAAGCTCAAAAGCCAAGTTCACCAGAACATGCAAAGGGCATGGGCTTTTATAGATCGCAAACCAAGTGAACGTTGGAGAGCTTTAATGGTTGGCAATGAAATCAATAACATTGGGATTAAAACTAATTAATGAAAATAAAATGTGTAATTACAACTCATAAAATCTTCCAATGTTTAGAAACTTAAAGCTTGTAATTTGAAACCACTAAAAAAAAAGGAATTTCTAGTAGGCTTACTCTAAACAAAATTAATTTTGTATATTTTAAATAATTAAAAAAAATGCCCAACACTACATATATCCTCGTGCGCGTGGGGGAGAATCAATAGATTTCAACTGCGTTGGCTGGTTGCTGTGCACTCAAGCCCATTCCTCTTCTTGACCCATTTACTTGTTCAAGTATTCATCTTAGTATATATATGCTAAGGCTTCCACTATCTTGAGCAATGTGAGATTTATGACTTCTTAATTTTTTATTCCTTTAGATAGTGTCGGGTGAATTTTAGTGGAGAAAACAAACTTTTTTCTTTTCCGGATGAGGTAAGGTTTTGACAATAAACAATACATTCTCAATTAAAAATGTGAAAAATGAGAATGTCAACTTCTCCTATAAATTTAAATCTAGCATCTTCTAAGAAAAACAATGCACGTTACGTATCACTGTGGAATACCGAGTAATTTACAAGTATTGTTTATCACCTCATTTTCCCTTTGTTGATCAATTCCAACTATAGACTAAAACTAGTCAAACTCCCTTGAGTTTCTTCTGTTGGTAGAAAAAGTAGAAAAACTAGTTTAAGTCGTGCCCAAGAATATTGTCCTTAAAAATTATTCTGCCACATATAATCACAAATGTGACAATTTTCCAGGATTAAACGAACCCTTCCTACAAGGGTAAGGGAACGTAACAGCTAAAACTAAAAGAAGAACTGAGGAGAAGTAAAGGAGGAAAGCTCAAAAGCCGAGTTCACCAGTACATGCAAAGGGCATGGGCTTTTATAGATTGCAAACCAAGTGAACGTTGGAGAGCTTTAATGGTTGGCAATGAAATCAATAACATTGGGATTAAAACTAATTAATGAAAATAAAATGTGTAATTAAAACTCATAAAATCTTCCAATGTTTAGAAACTTAAAGCTTGTAATTTGAAACCACTAAAAAAAAAAGGAATTTCTAGTAGGCTTACTCTAAACAAAATTAATTTTGTATATTTTAAATAATTAAAAAAAAATGCCCAACACTACATATATCCTCGTGCGCATGGGGGAGAATCAATAGATTTCAACTGCGTTGGCTGGTTGCTGTGCACTCAAGCCCATTCCTCTTCTTGACCCATTTACTTGTTCAAGTATTCATCTTAGTATATATATGCTAAGGCTTCCACTATCTTGAGCAATGTGAGATTTATGACTTCTTAATTTTTTATTCCTTTAGATAGTGTCGGGTGAATTTTAGTGGAGAAAACAAACTTTTTCCTTTTCCGGATGAGGTAAGGTTTTGACAATAAACAATACATTTCCTCAATTAAAAATGTGAAAAATGAGAATGTCAACTTCTCCTATAAATTTAAATCTAGCATCTTCTAAGAAAAACAATGCACGTTACGTATCACTGTGGAATACCGAGTAATTTACAAGTATTTTTTATCACCTCATTTTCCCTTTGTTGATCAATTCCAACTATAGACTAAAACTAGTCAAACTCCCTTGAGTTTCTTCTGTTGGCAGCAACGGTAGAAAAACTAGTTTAAGTCGTGCCTAAGAATATTGTCCTTAAAAGTTATTCTGCCACATATGATCACAAATGCAACAATTTTCCAGGATTAAACGAACCCTTCCTACAAGGGTAAGGGAACGTAACAGCTAAAACTAAAAGAAGAACTGAGGAGAAGTAAAGGAGGAAAGCTCAAAAGCCGAGTTCACCAGTACATGCAAAGGGCATGGGCTTTTATAGATCGCAAACCAAGTGAACGTTGGAGAGCTTTAATGGTTGGCAATGAAATCAATAACATTGGGATTAAAACTAATTAATGAAAATAAAATGTGTAATTACAACTCATAAAATCTTCCAATGTTTAGAAACTTAAAGCTTGTAATTTGAAACCACTAAAAAAAAAAGGAATTTCTAGTAGGCTTACTCTAAACAAAATTAATTTTGTATATTTTAAATAATTAAAAAAAAATGCCCAACACTACATATATCCTCGTGCGCGTGGGGGAGAATCAATAGATTTCAACTGCGTTGGCTGGTTGCTGTGCACTCAAGCCCATTCCTCTTCTTGACCCATTTACTTGTTCAAGTATTCATCTTAGTATATATATGCTAAGGCTTCCACTATCTTGAGCAATGTGAGATTTATGACTTCTTAATTTTTTATTCCTTTAGATAGTGTCGGGTGAATTTTAGTGGAGAAAACATACTTTTTCCTTTTCCGGATGAGGTAAGGTTTTGACAATAAACAATACATTTCCTCAATTAAAAATGTGAAAAATGAGAATGTCAACTTCTCCTATAAATTTAAATCTAGCATCTTCTAAGAAAAACAATGCACGTTACGTATCACTGTGGAATACCGAGTAATTTACAAGTATTTTTTATCACCTCATTTTCCCTTTGTTGATCAATTCCAACTATAGACTAAAACTAGTCAAACTCCCTTGAGTTTCTTCTGTTGGCAGCAACGGTAGAAAAACTAGTTTAAGTCGTGCCTAAGAATATTGTCCTTAAAAGTTATTCTGCCACATATGATCACAAATGCAACAATTTTCCAGGATTAAACGAACCCTTCCTACAAGGGTAAGGGAACGTAACAGCTAAAACTAAAAGAAGAACTGAGGAGAAGTAGAGGAGGAAAGCTCAAAAGCCGAGTTCACCAGTACATGCAAAGGGCATGGGCTTTTATAGATCGCAAACCAAGTGAACGTTGGAGAGCTTTAATGGTTGGCAATGAAATCAATAACATTGGGATTAAAACTAATTAATGAAAATAAAATGTGTAATTACAACTCATAAAATCTTCCAATGTTTAGAAACTTAAAGCTTGTAATTTGAAACCACTAAAAAAAAAAGGAATTTCTAGTAGGCTTACTCTAAACAAAATTAATTTTGTATATTTTAAATAATTAAAAAAAAATGCCCAACACTACATATATCCTCGTGCGCGTGGGGGAGAATCAATAGATTTCAACTGCGTTGGCTGGTTGCTGTGCACTCAAGCCCATTCCTCTTCTTGACCCATTTACTTGTTCAAGTATTCATCTTAGTATATATATGCTAAGGCTTCCACTATCTTGAGCAATGTGAGATTTATGACTTCTTAATTTTTTATTCCTTTAGATAGTGTCGGGTGAATTTTAGTGGAGAAAACATACTTTTTCCTTTTCCGGATGAGGTAAGGTTTTGACAATAAACAATACATTTCCTTAATTAAAAATGTGAAAAATGAGAATGTCAACTTCTCCTATAAATTTAAATCTAGCATCTTCTAAGAAAAACAATGCACGTTACGTATCACTGTGGAATACCGAGTAATTTACAAGTATTTTTTATCACCTCATTTTCCCTTTGTTGATCAATTCCAACTATAGACTAAAACTAGTCAAACTCCCTTGAGTTTCTTCTGTTGGCAGCAACGGTAGAAAAACTAGTTTAAGTCGTGCCCAAGAATATTGTCCTTAAAAGTTATTCTGCCACATATGATCACAAATGCAACAATTTTCCAGGATTAAACGAACCCTTCCTACAAGGGTAAGGGAACAAAATAGCTAAAAATAAAAGAAGAACTAAGGAGAAGTAGAGGAGGAAAGCTCAAGAGCCGAGTTCACCGGAACATGAAGAGGGCATGGGCTTTTATAGATCGCAAACCAAGTGAACGTTGGAGAGCTTTAATGGTTGGTAATGAAATCAGTAACATTGGGATTAAAACTAATTAATGAAAATAAAATGTGTAATTAAAACTCATAAAATCTTCCAATGTTCAAAAACTTAAAGCTTGTAATTTGAAACTACTAAAAATAAGGAATTTCTAGTAGGCTTACTCTAAACAAAATTAATTTTGTATATTTTAAATAATTTTAAAAAAAAAGCCCAACACTACATATATCCTCGTGCGCATGGGGGAGAATCAATAGATTTCAACTGCGTTGGCTGGTTGCTGTGCACTCAAGCCCATTCCTCTTCTTGACCCATTTACTTGCTCAAGTATTCATCTTAGTATATATATACTAAGGCTTCCACTATCTTGAGCAATGTGAGATTTATGACTTCTTAATTTCTTATTCCTTTAGATAGTGTTGGGTGAATTTTAGTGGAGAAAACAAACTTTTTTATTTTCTGGATGAGGTAAGGTTTTGACAATAAACAATACATTTCCTCAATTAAAAATGTGAAAAATGAGAATGTCAACTTCTCCTATAAATTTAAATCAAGCATCTTCTAAGAAAAACAATGCACGTTACGTATCACTGTGGAATACCGAGTAATTTACAAGTATTGTTTATCACCTCATTTTCCCTTTGTTGATCAATTCCAACTATAGACTAAAACTAGTCAAACTCCCTTGAGTTTCTTCTGTTGGTAGCAACGGTAGAAAAACTAGTTTAAGTCGTGCCCAAGAATATTATCCTTAAATGTTATTCTGCCACATACGATCACAAATGTGACAATTTTCTAGGATTAAACGAACCCTTCCTACAAGGGTAAGGGAACGTAACAACTAAAAATAAAAGAAGAACTGAGGAGAAGTAGAGGAGGAAAGCTCAAAAGCCGAGTTCACTAGAACATGCAGAGGGCATGGGCTTTTATAGATCGCAAACCAAGTGAACGTTGGAGAGCTTTAATGGTTGGCAATGAAATCAATAACATTGGGATTAAAACTAATTAATGAAAATAAAACGTGTAATTAAAACTCATAAAATCTTCCAATGTTCAGAAACTTAAAGCTTGTAATTTGAAACTACTAAAAATAAGGAATTTCTTGTAGGCTTACTCAAAACAAAATTAATTTTGTATATTTTAAATAATTTTAAAAAAAATGCCCTACACTACATATATCCTCGTGCGCGTGAGGGAGAATCAATAGATTTCAACTGCATTGGCTGGTTGCTGTGCACTCAAGCCCATTCCTCTTCTTGACCCATTTACTTGCTCAAGTATTCATCTTAGTACATATATACTAAGGCTTCCATTATCTTGAGCAATGTGAGATTTATGACTTCTTAATTTTTTATTCCTTTAGATAGTGTCGAGTGAATTTTAGTGGAGAAAACAAACTTTTTTCTTTTCTGGATGAGGTATGGTTTTGACAATAAACAATACATTTCCTCAATTAAAAATGTGAAAAATGAGAATGTCAGCTTCTCCTATAAATTTAAATCTAGCATCTTCTAAGAAAAACAATGCACGTTAGGTATCACTGTGGAATACCGAGTAATTTACAAGTATTGTTTATCACCTCATTTTCCCTTTGTTGATCAATTCCAACTATAGACTAAAACTAGTCAAACTCCCATGAGTTTCTTCTGTTGGTAGCAACGGTAGAAAAACTAGTTTAAGTCGTGCCCAAGAATATTGTCCTTAAATGTTATTCTGCCACATACAATCACAAATGTGACAATTTTCTAGGATTAAGCGAACCCTTCCTACAAGGGTAAGGGAACGTAACAACTAAAAATAAAAGAAGAACTGAGGAGAAGTAGAGGAGGAAAGCTCAAAAGCCGAGTTCACTAGAACATGCAGAGGGCATGGGCTTTTATAGATCGCAAACCAAGTGAACGTTGGAGAGCTTTAATGGTTGGGAATGAAATCAGTAACATTGGGATGAAAACTAATTAATGAAAATAAAACGTGTAATTAAAACTCATAAAATCTTCCAATGTTCAGAAACTTAAAGCTTGTAATTTGAAACTGCTAAAAATAAGGAATTTCTAGTCAGCTTACTCTAAACAGAATTAATTTTCTATATTTTAAATAATTTTAAAAAAAATGCCCAACACTACATATATCCTCGTGCGCGTGGGGGAGAATCAATAGATTTCAACTGCGTTGGCTGGTTGCTGTGCACTCAAGCCCATTCCTCTTCTTGACCTATTTACTTGCTCAAGTATTCATCTTAATATATATATACTAAGGCTTCCACTATCTTGAGCAATGTGAGATTTTTTTTTGACACACACACACACACGAAAACTACAGCAATCCCTCACATGTGTTAAAAAGGAAATAATCACTTGAGTTATAAACATGAGTATAAATGTTTCAAAACTAATTTTTTTGGACTATGAACTAGATCTAGAATAATAATTCTTAGTACATAGTTGTCAGTGGAGTTTAAAACTTCTATGAACCAACAACTCTTAGTTGTGTACTAAAGGCCTTGTCAGATAGATTATACCCCCACAATTCCTGCTGTTAATATAGTTTTACGCTTTAAACGACCTTGCGTGGGTTTGGTTTTAATGAATACTCTAAAAATTTCACCATGATCTTATATGAGTGGCTCCACTCCACATCTATCTAGGTGAGTTTATCAAGTGTATCTGCAATAAATATACAATTCTTAAGGAATATGAAATCATTAAGAGTTTTTCTCAGCCTCACCAACAATGCATTCTAGCATTTTCTCGTACTATACAAAGAGACTAGAATTTTAATGCTAGTAGAATTAATAGATGACTTGTTATTACCTATATGAACTTTTTTTATAGGATCTCCAATCATAAAGGTTGGGTTACCATCACTGTTAATTTCATATTGGCTTAAGTCTCATTCCCCTTGATGTGTTAATAATTTGTTTCTTCCTTAGGGGCTTAGTAAGTGGATTTACCAGGTTTACTTCTGACCTTACAAAATCGATCGATATAACTTCATCTTTCAATAGCTGCTTTATAATATTATGTCTTAAACGAATATGTCTACTCTTACCATTAAAGGTCTTATTCTTAGCTGTAGCTATTGTCGATTGGCTGTCATAATATAAAAATACTAATGATATTGATTTTTCACCAAATGAAATATTTGCTAAGAATTTTTTCAACCATTTAGCCTCGGTACCTGCCAATTCCATAACAATCAATTCTAAATCCCTTGAGGATTTTGTTATAATATTTTGTTTGGTTGATCTCCAAGATACTGCACCACCACTAAGAGTGAATATATAGCGACTTGTGGATTTAGTCTCATCTGAATTTAAGATCCAGTTATCATCATTATTTCCTTCTAATATAACGAGAAATCCACTATAGAATATATCATAATTTATGGTACCTTTCAATTGTCTCATTAATCTAACTAGTGCCAACCAAGACTTATTGTCTGGGCAGTGGGTATATCTACTCAATCTACATACAACATATACTATATTAGGCCCGGTACAATTTATTAAATGCAATAAACTTCTAATAATCTATGTATATTTAGATTGGGCCACCAGATCACTTTTATGTTTTGCCAATTGTGTATTAGAATCATAAGGAGTGCTTAAAGAAGTATCATCAAAATGTCCAAACCTTTTAAGAACTTTTTCAATATAATGTTCTTGAGATAGTAAAATATCATTTTCACTTCTTATGATCTTGACATCTAAAATTGCTTTTGCTTCACCCATCTTTCATATCAAATTTTGACGCAAAGAAACTTTTAGTTTCAATCACAACATCCATGCTAGTGCAAAAAATAAGCATGTCATTCACGTATAAACAAATAATCACACAATCACCATTTATAAGTTTTGTATAAACACACATTTCAACTTCAATAGTAAAAAAATCATCACTCGTTAAAACTTGATCTAATTTTGTATGCCATTGTTTAGGTACTTGTTTCAATCCATGTAAAGATTTGACAAATTTACAAACTTTATTTTCTTGTCCAGAAGTAACATACTCTTTAAGTTATGCCATATAAATTTCTTCTTCTAAATTACCATTTAAGAAAGTTGTTTTAACATCTATTTGATGAATAAAAAGCTTGTAAATTGGAGTTAAAGTAACCAAAATTCTAATAAAAGAAATTCTTACAACTCAAGAAGAAGTATCAAAATAATTAACATTTTATTTTTGAGTAAATCTTTTGACTATTAGACTAACTTTATATTTATCAATAGACCCATCAGGGTTATATTTCTTCATAAAAATCCATTTACAACTAATAGGCTTTGCTCCAATAGGCAAATATACTAAAACCTAAGTTTTATTTTGATTAAGAGAATTAATTTTAGCTTTAATTGCTTCTTTCCAAAGATGAGCATCAGAAGAAGAAATAGCTTCATAAAAATTTGATGGTTCATCTTATACCATATAAGTATAAAAATCTTTTCCAAATGAAGTTTCTTTCCTTTTCCTTTTACTCCTCCTTAAATTTTCAACTAAATTTTCAATTGTATTTTGTTCAAGAGAAGAAGAAGAATTTTCCACTTTTTAAGGAATATGTTAAACTTTTAAAGGAAAATTATGTTCAAAAAATTTTGCATATTTAGTTTTTATAATAGTGTTTTGATCTAAAACATCACTTTTCAAAACTAGAAATTTATAAATTATACTTTGTTCAACATATCCAATAAATATGCAATCAAAAGTTTTAGAATCTAATTTTCTCTTTTTAGGATTAGGTGGTAAACCTTTTACAAGATACCCTCATACTTTCAAATATTTTTGGCTAAGTGCATAACCTTTCCATAATTCATAAGGTGTTTTATTTATTTTCTTATAAGATATTCTATTTTGTAAAAAACAAACAGACAACAAAGTTTCATCCCATAAATTATCTAATGTCGAAGAACTCACAAGCATAGCATTCATCATTTCTTTTAAAGTTCTATTTTTTCTTTTTACTACACCATTAAACTTAAACAAATATGGAAGAGTTACTTCATGAATTATTCCCTCTTTTTCACAAAAATCATTAAACAAAACATATTCTCCTCCTCTATCCAACCTAACTCTTTTAATCTTTTTATTTAGTTTATTTTCTACATCTACCTTATACAAAAGAAATTTATCAAAAGTTTCATCTTTATTTCTTAATAAATATACTTTAGTATACCTTGAAAAATCATTTATAAATGTTATATAATACTTTTTACCACCTCTAGTCATTGTTTGCTTCAAACACCTAAGTTAGTGCATATTAAGGCAAGTAATTCAGTTTCTCTTTGTATAAAAAATTGAGATTTTTTAGTTAATTTAGCTTCTACACATACTTCACATTTTTTTAAATAGTCATTTTTAACTTTAGAAATTAAACCAAGTTATTGTATTTTCTTTATTTAAGACTTACTAACATATCCTAACCTAACATGCTATATATCAAAAGAATCAATCATATAAATAGGAAAGTAAATAGAAGATGATGCATTTTCATTAATTTTAGCAACATTGAGTACAAACAATCCCTAATTTCAATAAACCTTTCCCAAAAACACATTATTTTTTGCCATCATAATCTTGTCAGATTCAAATGACACTTTAATCCCAACATTTCCTCATAGAGCTATAGAAATTAAATTTTCTCTAACATCATACAAATGCAAGACATTATTGAGAGCTAAAGTCTTTCCAGATGTGAGTTTAAAAGCAACTTTTCCTTTCCCTAGAACTTTTGCAATTCGGGAATTAGCAAGATAAATACGGTCTTCTCCTTCCTTTCTGAGATCATAGGAGGTAAAGATCTCTTTATTTGCATAAATATTCCTAGTAGCTCCAGTGTCTACCACCCACTTTCTTACATAAGAGATAAGGAGAGCTTGAGAAATAACCGTAGCAATGATCTCATCCATAATGTTCTCATCTCCTTATACCAAATTTGGCTTGGGAGGATTAGCATTTCTAGCTCTTTTTCTGCATTGAGCAGCATGATGTCTTGGATTACCACAAACAAAGTAACAAACCTTCTTATGAACTTGGGGTTCATATTTTCAGGTTTGTAATCAAGTTTTTTTTATTTTTAGAATCATACCTCTTATTGTACGAATTTGTCTCCACTAAGTTTGCTTTGGAAGCTATCTCTTTGCCCTTTGCTACTCGAATTTCCTTTTGGTTGGTGTCTTCAATAATGATATGAGTGATGAGGTCTAATAACGAAAGTTGCTTCTGCTTATGTTTAAGTTGCTGCTTGTAATCATTTCATGAGTCTGGCAGGTTTTCAATTAGAATCCCAGTAACAAATTCATCTAAAAGGTTGATTTTTTTTGTACAAAGTTCCTCCAACAACTTGTGATATTTTTTAATTTGCAACTTGACATCTTTGTCCTCTAACATCTCCTACATATAATGATTTCCAATAATGAACTTTTGCTTTCTAGCATTCTCAGTAGTATATTTGGTGATTAGCGATTCCCAAATCTTATTGGCTTCCTTGTACGCAAAGTAGACATTGAAGAGATTATTAGACAAAGTACTAATGATAGTATGTCTACATACCTTGTTTGCATAACTCTAAACATTTTTTTAGCGCTGGTCAGCATTTGAAGGAGGCTTGGACTATGTGAGTGCAATAGTAACTCCATGCATGTTAAAGATTGAGAAGACATACTCTTGCCACCTTTTGAAATTCTTCTCATCAAACATCTCAATCTTTGAGATATTCGGAAATGGCTTTGGAAGTGAAAATGCAAAATGAACACAAACAGAGGTAGCAGCACCTCCATCAAAACCAACAACGATAATGTTGACGAAATTAAGAATAACATGGCATCTTGGTGTGACTCCATAACTCTTAAGATTGTTGGCAGTAACAGTAGAAAAACTGGTTCAAGTCGTGCCTAAAACACTGTCCTTAAAAGTTATTTTGCAACACATGGTCATAAATGTGACAATTTCCCAGGATTAAACGAACCCTTCCTACAAGGGCAAGGGAATAGAGCAGCTAAAAATAAAAGAAAAACTCAGGAGAAGAATATGAGGAAAGCTTGAGAGCTTAGTTCACCAGAACATGTAAAGGGCATGGGCTTTTATAAATCGCAAACCAAGTGAACATTGGAGAGCTTTAATGGCTGGTAATGAAATCAGTAACATTGGGATTAAAACCGATTAATGAAAATAAAATGTATAATTAAAACCCATAAAATATTCCAACATTCAGAAACTAAAAGCCTGTAATTTGAAAATACTAAAAATAAGGATGTTCTGGTAGGCTTACTCTAAAAAAAATTAATTTTGTATTTTAGAAATAATTTTCAACAAAAAATGCCTAACACTGCATATATCCTCGTGCGTATGGGGAAGAATCGATGGATTTCAACTGCGTTGGCCCATTTTTGTGCACGTGAGTCCACTTCTCTTCTTAGTCCATTTATTTTTTCAAGTATTCATCTTAGTATATAGACACTAAGGCTTCTACTATCTTGAGCAATGTGGGACTTATTTTTTACATACACACACACACACCAAAACTACAACATCTTTGTGCTAAAAAAATAGACACTTAATTGTCTAGAATACACCAAACCTTGGAACATAATTTATTTATAGGATTCAATAAATTCTAACTAAAGTTTAATACATTTAATTTGGGCAAATATCCATAGCATAGCCAATGAAGATACTATCAAGAAATTGCTGTAGCATTAGCATGAAGATTGTCGCATCCTAAATTTTTCTAAAGTGGCAATATAACCTAAATAACCAAGGAAAACTTAAAGAGGCAAATTAAAGTAAGCCTTAAGAAATTAATCATGATTATTTAAAAGCTATTTAACTAATTAGAACTAATGGGGGGATATATGCTAAAAGACCTTTAACAATGTGTTGGCATGTCACTTTTCATCTAACACGTAAGCAAATATGAATATACTTCATCTATATTTACATAGCCGATGTTGCACAACATAGCAAGTGAATAAGAGACAAGGGAACTCATAAGTTAGTGTTATCTTAACTAACTCACTATCTAGATATATGTAAATATAAGCATTTGATTTGGTGGTCCATGAATAAAGATATAGGAATGCATTTCGTATTTGTTGCATAGTAGGTGGCTTATTTGAATTAGTAAACGACTAAGAGGTAAAATCTACAACCTTCGCTACGTTGACATTCCATTATCCATGCTTATATTAATATATATGTGTATTCAGTTAGAATATGGGATTTATCGGTCGTGTAAATAAGGAGGCATCATTAAGTGTTACGTTTTGTTGGTGATAGGAATATATGACACATGGTGGCCAAATGGCTTGGACTTCAGTAAGAGAAGGAAGAGACAAATTTAGAATATATAAAATTGACCACTATCCATTAACATATGTATATATATTGGTGTATGTCAGTTATGTAGCACCAAGATGTTTTAGCAAAGCAAAATCATTGAATTCCATTTAGATAAACCACATTGATGCCTAATGGAGCAAGTGATGCATAGTTGGAATAAACAAATCATCAATCTAAGTTGCTTTGACCATTCCACCACCTAATTGCATATCTAAATGTGTGTGTGCTCGGCCATGTGACATCCAATCCATCTAGCCATGCAAATCATGAAGTAATATTTAAATGGAGTGTTTGAATGACTCATGGAGCTTTTGGCATCTAGCACGGTCGGTTGGTGGATGGTTGAGTAAATAAACAAATAAAAGACAAAGTTATAATTAATACCACCTTAACATTCCACTAGCCATACATATATATATATATATATATATATATAACAAATGCATATGCATTTGGTGATGGCACAATATTTCTTGAACCATACAAGACATGAGACCTTAATTAGATATATCGCCTTGAGTGGAATTAAGGGGGAACACCTTGCATGGCCACCGAATAGCAATTAGGAAGAATTGATTTTTATTTCAATTTCAATAGCTCCACCTTCATTTAGAAGTATAAGGTGGAACTTTTGTAAGTTTCTTCCACTTTAGTCTTAACCAGGCTAAGAGCAATATTGAGAAAAGGAGAGAAAAACTTCAAGTCAGCCATAGAGTTTTCAGAATAAGGAGGTGAGCCATGGATACAAGGAGATAATGTTAAGGAATTTCATCAAAGGTAAGTGTAGGAAAATTACTAAACTCCTTGCTTGCCTCTATTCTAACTAATTGGAATTTTGAATTGTGACATTTTGTTGGTTGGTCAACTAAGAAGAATTGAAGTGAAGCTATCAGAGAGGTGTAGGAAGAAGCCATAAGTCTTCTTAAAGGTAAGGAATTGAACCTTCCTCTTGAATGATGCAAGGGCCGAGAGCTAGAATGGAAGGAGAGTGAAGTTGTGTTGCTAATCTTAGCTAAAAGAATTTAAATAATATGGATTCATCAAATGGGATTTTGGAATAAAGAGGAAGGAGGCAGAACATGTATAGGCTACCTTGGTACCAAATGGAGACATATTACTATCCATGCTAAAATAAATATATATACACCTTGTTACCATAATTGAAAGAAAACATTAAGGCAAAGGAAGAAACTTGTTGTTAAGTTTAATTATCATTTCAATTATGTTTAAGAAATGACTTTATTGTAATTAATCCTAAGAGATTAAATCAATAAGGAGGAGGAGAATGGAAGTAAGATGGATCTTAGATTAGAAATTCTAATCCTCTATTTATGATAGGCAGACCATGAATTATGGCATTTAAAATTAGCAGGTTAATTTTATTTTGAACTTTGGCCATGGCTTATTCTTAGCTAGAGTATTGTATGATTGAAATTGTAGGAAAGGAATTATGACAACAAGAGCTTAGGACTGAATTGACAAAACCGTAGTGGCAAAACAGGTAGTTAACACCATTTTCGTTTCTATATATTGGATGCATAGAATTGAATTTATAAAATTACTAAATCACGCTATGCTTGGTCACTCTCATGTTTATTTCTTGACTAAGATGGTTGATGTGGGTATTATCCCCTTTTTTGTTGGCCAATGACCTAAGCATGATAGCCTAATGAAGGACTATAAATTGCTATCTAGCAACTGAATGGTTTCGATTTTTGAAACTGTGCATCGAATGTGATCTAAATTTTGTTTAGTGTCATGTATATATTCTTAAATACAATGTTAACTACTGGGATTATTATCTCATTACAAAACTAACTCTTCTAAGAATTGGTGCTACAGTTGATAAAGCTAAATCAACAGAAAATAAATAAACAGAATGTTTAGTTCACGTATTGTCTATGTAATTAGCTTTCGTAAATCTTTTGAAAATGTAAATATTAATGAACTAACCTAGTTTTTAGTGAATGTGGATTTAATTATGTATATGTGAGCATAGGTTCTTTGTTGCAATGATATGAAGATGACCTTTTGTTTGGTTGGATAACTATAATTAATAGAAATGTAATGCTGTAAATGAAAACAATTTCAATTATCATTTTTGCATAAATTTGATTATCTAAGATCTTAGGTAGCCTTGAATTTTGGTGGTATGCATAACTAAGGTCCTAAGGAATTTAGTGTAGGAATTTACGGGCATAACTCCTTGGGTTAGGCTAAACAAAATAATATATAATGAGATATAATATAGAAGTAATAGGTGATCAAAATAGTTCCATGTTTGATTTTTATAGAGGCACATAGAGGTTGATTTTTGGGTCCAAATTTTTATGGTGAGTCCTTCACTCTCTAACCTTGAAATCTAGAAATTTATAGCATTTTTTATGATAGATTAGGCCCTTGAATTATACACTAACAGAAACATACTTTAATACTAGATAAATCCAAGTAGAATTCATAATAAATTTAATTAAATAAGTAAATGAAGGAATTCATTCATGAATTTTTATGGGAAAGTAGTTAAGACCTATAAATTCATATATGAAAATTTTGAATATTTTTAGAGTTCATTTACTAGGTTAATTAAACTGAATTTAAAAAGGATAGTATGTAGTAGGTTCAAACTAGGTAGGATCATAAATAAGTTCGATTAAGGGGTTACCTATAGGAATTTTTAGAAATTGTTTTAGTTAACCTCATAAGAAGGCTTCTCACCAATTTTCATGAAATTTGGATAATGTTTGATGGGTCAAAGAAATTACACAAAAATAGAACTCAAAATAAAGTTAATTGTGCCTTCACTAATATCTAATCTTCTATAAAAGAAAGAAAATTTTGCCAAGATAAAAGAAAATAGAGTGATAAACCTTCATTTGACTTAATAATAAATTCAAAACTCTCTAAGTATAACAAATGTAACATCTAATTTTTTGTAAAAGGCCAAAAACTAAGGATTTTCAAAGGAAGTCCTACAAATCATATAAATAGTGGCCAAATAAAATTAGAGGGATAAACTAGACCTCTAAAAAATCAGAATATGAAGCTTGAGATGCCCAGAAACCCAAGCCAAAAGAGCTATGAAATATTTTGAAAATATACAATGACATTTTCGTAATTTTGGGTAAATTTTGGAAAACTCACAAAAGAGATTTTTAAATAGAAAAATTGAGTTTCCCAAGATTCTTAAATGTCCTAAAAATCATAGAAACCCTTAGAATAGTTTAAACCTCTTTGGTAAACAATTTCGGCAAAAGATTGACCAAAACTCTAACTAAATGGTTTAGAATTATTTTAAATCCAATTTAGGTCAAATCGAAGGTATTTTATAAGTTATAGGACTTAAATTTTATGATGAAAAAGACGATTTCCAAAAAGAAGTTGAAATAGCCCAAATGAACAAAATCAAAAAGAACGATTAAATTGTAAATTTGAAAAGTTGAAAAGGAGCCCTCACCACTGACTTGCTTCTGGTCTAAATAGATTCTTAGAAAGTCTTGAGTTGCACACCAAGCAAGGGAGTAAGGAGAAGAAGATTAAAAGTACAAAGTGTAAGATTTTCATGTTTTTTCATGTCTTTTCCGTCACTAATGTTCTTCCCTTCTTTCTCCTCTCTTTTTTTATGATTTTGGTGATTGATTTAAAGATTTTTTATTGCTAGTTCAATAGGAAAAAGAGAAGAATTGAAGGAGAAGTTAGAAGCAAAGGAAAGCCACTTGAACAAGGCTTGAAATCAAGATAAGACATTATGGTTTCTCATGCTTCTCCTTGCTTGTTCTCCTTGTATACTTTTCGTCCAACTCAAGGCCCATAAAGGAGGGAATAATTTTTGGTCTTAGAAAAGTAGAAAGGAGGTTTTTGAAGCATGAGAAGTAGGAATATGCAATAGGAAGTAAAAGAAAAGCCTTGAAATGCAAGTTGTTCTACCTAGGGATTTTAAGATGCATGTTAAATTCTGAAACTTTCTAAGGGTTGTATAGCTTATGTAAGGGTAGGAATGAGCTCTTAAGACATTTAGGAAGTTGCATAAGTGGCTAATTCTCTAAGATAATGGGGTGTGTGTGTTTTGGCTAAGGAAGATGAAGAGGACCTAGGGAGAGTTTTACTTTATTCTAAGGGTAGGCATGGCCTAAATATGAGCTAGAGACACTAAAGAAAGTATTGGTTTGAATTTAGAAGCCATGGTTAATGAGATGGAAGTTTAGGCCCCTTTATGGACATAAAGAAGCAACCAAGTATTTGGCTTCTTGAATTGAACTTATGATGACTCTATTGACTCTAAATGGAGTCAAAAGACTTAGATTGTATAAGAAATTAGAGATAAGATCATAAATTCTCGGGGTTGCTTCATTATGCCCTTTTATGGAACCATATTGGTGGCATCAGACAAAGTAAGCATGCATAATGTAACACCATAATTCTAAGACTCATCTCACATCATATGTAGGTTTATTTCCATGCCTTATGCCATGCATCTCACAAGGAAGTAAGAAAATGGCATAAAAAAATGAATAAATTTGCATTGCATAGTGGATAAATTTTTTCATTCAGTGTCCCGTAGACCATATGGACTCATCCACCTCATTCTCATATTTAATTACAAAAATACAACTCATAACTATCTCAAAAAGTAGATTAGAACTCATGCAAGTAGATGGAGTACATGAAATTCAAGAGTGTAGCCTTGGACTGATTTTATATATTACTGTTATAAATTTTGAAAAATCATAACTAATTCTAAAAAAATAAAAATCAAGCATAATTTACCAGTCTGAAAAGTTACAGATGTCTACTTTATGCTAAAAATATTTTCAAACTACAATTGCGGCTACTAGTCACCAAAAATTTATGGAATAGTACCATATGTCGACAATCATTACTAGTACTATCCTCCAACTTCAAAAAGTCATATCTCCCTGCTCAGAGGTCTAATTGGGGTGGTCTCAGTGGCCATGGAAAGCTTATCTGTCTAATTTATGCCTGTAAAATTTTATAAACATTGGATATCATTTGACTCTTGAATGATACAATCCAAATTTTTAATCATATGAATAGTGTCTACATTAGTTCAATAGAAAAATGCCAATTTTGGAAATTCATAATTAATTCCACAAAGCTCCAAATAATCTGATCTTTGGCTTTCTAAAAAGCTTTAGATAAGATCTATATGTGTGCTAAATTTGATGGGTAAATTCATTCATTTGGTCAAATCTTGACGTTAGGTTGCAAAATGGCTCATTTTGTGTCATCTAAGGGGTTTAAATGGTCCATTTTGAATTCTAAGATAACCATGACTACTTGAGCATGTGAAAGTGCACCAAAATGACATTCTAAAATTGTCTCAAAAGTGCATAAACCTAAAAATTGAAAACTCACTCCCTTACCCTGTAACACCATAGATTTCTAGCTTTACCTTATGGTATTTCTAAGTCTTATGCCATGTATTTCTCATGAACACAAGAAAATGGCATATAAAAAGTGAATATTTTTTCGTTGCAAAGGGGATGAAATTTTCACTTAGTAACCCGTAGGCCATGAGAGCTCATGTATCATATTCTTATATTTAATTACATAGATACAACTCAAATCCATCACCAAAAGTGGCCTACAACTCTTGCAAGGCAAGGGAATACATGAAATTCAGAGTTGTAGCCTTAGCCGGAATTTTCCCTTTTCTATCACAAAAATTGAAAAATCATAACTAATTCTAGAAAAATCAAAATCATGCATTCTTTGCCATTTTGGAAAACTACAAATGTTTATTTTATGCTAAAAATATGTCTAATCATGAAACATCACATAGAAGATGTTTGACATTCGAAAAAGTGCAGAGATCCAATTGGCTACTGATACTGATATAGGTTTTTGCCATGAATTCAAAAATACTCAATTAATTCTACAAAAATCCAATCTATACAAATGATACCAATTTGGAAAGCTACAAATGTTAGCTAGAAAAAAAAATAACTTCATATCAATTTAGGTATGTCCAGACCTTGAAACCTAATCAAACAATACCTAAGGTCAGTATGGGCACCTGATACTAGACAAAAATTTCAAAAATTGATATCTCCCTCTCTAGATATCCAAATGAGGTGCTTCTAGTTGACACAAGTCACTAGGAATGTCTAATTTCTCCTTATACAATTCTATGGCAATTAGACATCATGTTCCCCTTGAGTGACAGAATTCATTTTTGGATCAGTATGAGCAATACCCTTAACCAAAATCAAAAAAATTTTCAATTTTGAAAATTCATCAAATATTCCATAGACCCTCAAAAATTCTGTAATTTAAATTTCCAAAAATCTCTTAATAAGTTCTAATTGCATGCCAAATCTTAGATCAAGAAGAGCTCATTTGGATAAAAAGTGGTATAGGTTTCCAATATAGTTAATTTTGGTCTATATTAGATACCAAATGTGTCCAAATAACTTCCCTTGGTGTTTGGCACCTCTTGGACAAGTTTAAAAGCATGAATATGACTTGTATAAACTGCCTAAGTGATTCCAAACCTCATGTATCTCAATTTAGCCCTTCCACTTCTATTATTATATACATTTCCATAATGCTAGTTTGTCATTACATGTCCAAAATACATATTTCCATACATATAACCTTAAATCTCATTTATACATGATACATTAGCATAATTATACATGTTCATAACATCATGGGACATATACAACCATAGATTACAACATTTGCCATTCATATGGCCTTAAAGAAACAAAATTTATATACTTTAATGTCATGCTCTCAAATCTCAAGTAGTTGGCTCCTATTTCCTTGTTCTCTTAATCCACCTAACATGTTAGAACATTGGAGAGAAGGGGATGAGATTCAAAGAATCCCAATAGCTCATCTCTCATTCAATCACACATAAAGTATGCAATACAAGCCTTGAAAATGCATGCATGGATATATTAACATATGTGAGCATTCAAGAAATATTCTTGGCATTTGAACAAGTCATACATAACATACATAGGCTTGCCAAGTGAGTGGATTAGCCTCACCCATTTACTTGTGGATTTTGGACTTGCCTCACCCATTTTCTTAAAGAGGTTTTTTACTTAACCTTACTCTTAGGACTCAACCTCACTTTTGGGAGACTCTTTACTTTGTTTCAACTAACTTTAAGGGTTTTTGGCTCATCCTCACTATGGCTAGAGGGTTCTTGGCTTCTCTACACTCAAGCAAACCAAGACAAGCATATAAAACATCATTTGAATGCATAAAATATCATCATGATACCATGGAATAAAAGCTCATCCTAAAATACTTTTCATAGCTCAAAATATATTTACAACTTTCAAAGACAATGTAAGTATACATCCATGAATGAAAGAAGGTGGAGAGAGCTACCTTACTTGCATTTACACACTTTTTCCTTGAGTCTTGAATCCTCTCCCTTGACCTCACACACCCAAGAAAGTGGAGATTACTTCTCTTGGCCTAGACACATTATATGAAAGCTAATTATACTCTTGACTCAAATTCTAAGGCCACACAATCACTAGAAAAGCTAGGTGACTCATAAGACTCTTTTATGGTTCCATAATTCACTTAATGAAGCAACCTTAAGAAAACATCAGCTTGGCTCCATTTTACTATTCATTTATGATTCTTAACTCAATTGAAACCTCTTGGAGTCATCACACAATCAAATCAAGGAGCCTAGTTAGGTGTTACTTTTTTAAGCCATAATATGGAACATACAAGGCCATCTCACTTTCTATGGTATCTAAAATTTTTCCAAAGCTTCCTCTCATACTCTCCCATCATACATGATGCAAAACTAAGTTTAAAAGGAATTAAAACACTCCCTAAGTGCATAAACTCTTCTTGCCCGAAGTATATACTTCCATGTAGCACCAATAGAGTTTTTTTACTTCTTTTGATGGAAGAATCATGTAAGAAGCTCTCTTGTATCTTAGGAACTCATATGAATACTTAAACATCATAAAATATGGCTAGGGTTCATGATAGAGTTCAAGGTGCAATCAAAACCCTAACTTTCTATCTTGCAAATCCATAGTTTTTACTTGGATTTCTTTGCATATTCTTACTCTCCTCCCTTAAATTCATAGAATTCACCCTTGGTTCTACCCAAAATTCAAGCCTTTTTGTAGCTATGTAAGTGGCGCAAAATAGGGAGAAGAAGGGGGAGGAATAGCTAACATAGGATGAAGATTTTACCTTGTTTCCATGGCTTTTCTTATTTGTTTCTCACTTTTCTTGGCCCCTTCTCTTCAAATCCGAATTTTCCCCTCTGTTCTTGCCTTAAAATAGATCCAAAAACTTTGATAAAACTATAGGAAAGAAAGCTTAAGAGGAGAGGAGCAAGTTTGGAAAAAGAAACGGCATGAAAATCCATGAAATTCCTTACCTTTTTCTTACTTTTGCTCTTCCTTTCTTCTCCTCCATGGTGTGCCTAAGAGAGCTGGTGTTTTCTCTAATTTTTGGGTAGAATAGGTCATGCAAATGAAGGGGAGAAGAAATACGAAACTTAAAGAGTGTTCAAGAAGCTTCCACTTTCATAAAAATTCTAATTTTATCCTTCATTTTTTGCATTTTTGTTTCTAACTCGTTTTAGCTCCTTTTTCAAAACTATATTTTCCATTATGAAATTTAGATTCCTAATTTAGTAAGATGCTTTTGGAATCACTCAAATCGGAGCTAAAACCTTCCCAAATAAATCAATCAAAGTTTGGGTCAACCGACATTAAAAAATATCCACAGGAGGGGTTTTAACTGTTCTAGGGCCTTCCATGATTTTCAGGGCCTCTGAAAACTCTAGAGAACTCAAAATTTTCATTTAAAAAGCTCTCCTATATGAATTCCAAAATTTGCTCAAAATAACAAAAATGCCCTTATGTTTTTTCGATCTTTCATGACAATTCGTTTCTTCATTCTAGCTCCATTTCTCTTTCTATTTGAGCCTAGGATTCTCATTTTTAGGAGTCTAAAATATTTTCCAAATTTTTTGGAACTTTAACTAAGTCATTTCAGGGGACTTCTTTTTGTATCCAATGAATTTGGTTCGTTTATAGAGAAACTGTACATTATGTTTCTCACATTTTTTCTCGTTTTCAGAGAACCGAATATTACACACCCCAAGCCATACATAAGAATATACAAGTCTAGTATTACTCCTCAATGTCCAAAATGAACTATATCACACACATAACATTTAATATCATTTGTACATAATACATTTGGATAATTACATATGTACATAAGGTTATAGGACATATACAATAATGGATTACAACATTTGCCACTTATATGGTCATAAAGAAGCAAAATCTAAGCACTTTGTTGTCATACTTTCATCTTCCAGCTTGATGGCTCCCATTACCCTGGTCATGTGGTCCACCTAACATGTTAGGATATTGAAGAGGAGGGAATGAGATTTAAAGAATCCTAATAGCTCATCCCCCTTTCAATCACATATAAAGAATGCAAAACAAGTCTTAAAAATGTATGCATGAGTATCATGAAGTGCATGATCATTCAAGAAACATTCTTGGCACTTGAACAAGTCATACAAAGCATACATAGACTTGCCAAGTAAGTGGATTAGCCTCATCCATTCTCCTATAGATTTTGGACTTGCCTCAACCATTTTCTTTAAGAGGTTTTGACTCAGCATTACTCTTGGGAACTGCATTATGATGGAACAGTACTAAAGGTCAAGTGGCGTTACTGGTACTAACATTAAATTTCAAAAATTCATAACTCAGACCTTCAAATGAGGTGATCTTGGTGGCCATAGAAAAATTATAAACTCTAGTTTATGTTTATAAAATTTTACAAGCATTGAACATCATTTGATTATCAAATGATATAGAACACAAAACCGACCATATGAACAGTATATGCACCAAAACAGCAGAAAAATTCTAATTTTGAAAATTCATAATTAATTATGTAAAGCTCTGATTTTTCTACACTTTATCTTCTTAAAAATCTCTCAATGAGCTCTACATGTCTATCAAATTTCATGGGAAGATTCATCCGTTTGGTTAGTTTGTGCCATAGGGTTTCAATTTGGTCATTTTCATTATCTTAACTAGCATCCAAGTGTCCAATTTTGCTTCCCAAGCTTGTGTGGCCACTTAAGCATGTGGGATTGCACCAAAATAAGATTTTAAACTTGTCTCAAAGGTGCACAAACCCAGAATTTAGAAACTCATTCTCTCACCCCATGCCATACACACATTTCCATAAGGCTAGTCTTGCCACTATATACCCAAATCATGCTATATCATGCATTTGACATCAAATCTCATTCATACATCATACATTTGGATAATTACATATGCTCATATGATTACATAACAATTCCATCATAAGATTACATCATATGCCATGTGTATGGCTACAAGAGAGATAAAATTAGGTATTTTCATACACTTTGATGTCAATCTCCTTCTTCTAGGCTTGGTGGCTTCCATTACCTCGCTTAATCACTCCACCTAGCATGTTAAGACATTGGAGAGGAGGGGATGAGATTCAAAAAATTCCAATAGCTTATCTTCCTTTCAATCACATATAAAGTATACAATACAAGCCTTGAAAATATATGCATGAGCATATTAACACAAGTGAGCATTCATGAAACATCCTGGGCATTTGAACACATCATGTATAGCATACATAGGCTTGCCAAGTAAATGGATTAGCCTTACACATTTACTTATGGATTTTGGACTTGCCTCACCTATTTTCTCTAAGAGGTTTTAACTCAACCTCACTCTTGGGATTCAACATCATTCTTGGGAGACTCTTTACTTTGTCTCAACTAATTTTAAAGGATCTTGGCTCATCCTCACCATGGCTAGAAGGTTCTTAGCTTCTCCACACTCAAACAAACAAAGGAAAGCATATAAAACTTCATTTGTATGCATAAAACATCATCATGGTACCATAGAATAAAAGTTCATGCTAAAATACTTTTCACAACTTAAAACATATACACATACATTCAAAGATAATATAAGTACACAATCATGCATGAGAGAAGGTGGAGAGTGCTACCTTTGCCATACAAGCACACTTTTTCCCTGCGCCTTGAGTCCTCTCCCTCAACCTCACACACACAAGGAGGTGGAGATCATTTTCCTTGGCCTAAACACATCATATGGAAGCTAATTATAATCTTGAATCATATTCTAAGGCCACACATTCACTAGAAAAGCTAGGTGACTCATAAGGCTTTTTTATGGTTCCAGAATGCACTTAATGAAGCAACCTTAAGAAAACATCATCTTGGCTCCATTCTATCTATTCATTTATGATTCTTGACTCCATTTAAATCTCTTGGAGTCACTTAATGTTGCTTCTTTAAGCCATAATATAGAACATACAAGGCTATCTCACTTTCTATGATTTCTAAAAAAATTTCAAGGCTTTATCTCATAATCTCCCATCATACATGACTTAAAAATAAGCTTAGAACAAATTAAAACTACCCCTAGGTGCCATTTCTACTCTAGGCCAAAGCATATACTCTTCTTAGCATCCTTGGAGTTTCTTTGCTTCCTTTGATAGGAGAGTCATGTAGGAAGCTCTTTTGGTGTCTTAGGAACTCATATGAACACTTAAACATCATAAAATATGGCTAGGGTTCATGGTAGAGTTCGAGGTGCAATCAAAACACTAAATTCCATAATTTGCGTTCTAAAGCTCCCTTTTCAATTCTAGTTGTATATTCTTAATCCTCACACTCCATAACCTTTGGTTCTATTAAGAACACATAAAGAAAAACTATTCTCCTCACTTTCTCTCTCTAGACTGAAGCTTAAATGGCTTGAAAACATAAGATTTTGTAAGTATTTCAAGTGAAGTCTTATCTTAAAACGAAGCTATCTTCGTGTAGATTATTTTCTACCAACTGATATCTTAAAAAGAGTTCCTTTTCAACTTGGGTTAGATCTGAATCTTCAAGTTTTCAAGAAAATAAAACCATCATTAGAGAGCTATTAGAAAGAGAAATAACTTTTTTAACTGGCATTGGATGAAATGGGGCCGTTTACTTACCTAAACGAAAGCTTAAACTTCTTCTCTCTCCCCTCTTAATGTCATGCCATGGCTACCCATTTTTCTGTAAATGGAAGCTTGGAAAAGGTGATGAGGTGTAATCTTACTTAAGAAGCCTCTTTTACTATTTTTCAAAATGACCATTTTGCCCTTACGTGCATGTTTGCTCCATTTAGGCTCATTTTAACTCCTTTTTTTATAAGTATCTTTTCCATCATAAAATTTAGGTCCTCTAATTCATAAATTGCCTTTGGTTTCATCCAAATTGGATTTAAAACCCTTTCGAACGAGCTGGTCAAAGTTCAGGTCAACTGACATTAGAAAATATCCACCCGAGGGGCTTTAGCTGTCTTGAGGCTTCCCATGGTTTTCAGGGCCTCTGAGAACCCTAGAGAACTCAAAACTTTCATTTAAAAAGCCCTCTTATGAGAATTTCAAAATTTGCTCAAAATGACAAAAATGCCCTTACGTTTCATCAATCTTTTGTCACAATTTGTTTTTTTTATTTTAGCTCCATTTCTCTTTCCATCTGAGCCTAGGATTCTCATTTCTAGGAGTCTAGAATGCTTCCCAAATTTTTTGAGACCTTAACTAAGTCATTTCAGGGGATTTCCTTTTATATCTGATGAATTTCGTACATTGACAGAGAAATCGTACATTATGTTTCTCATGTTTTCTCTCGTTTTCAGATAACCAGATATTACACAAATAGTTATGGAATGAGTAGGAGACCATTTGGTACCAATTTGACCCTTTCATAGTTCTAAAAATAACCAAATCTTGAGTTGAACCACAAATTGACCAAATGGATAATTTTGTGCATGAAATTTGGCATGAATATAGGTCTCATCTAGAGCTTTTCACAAAACCAAAGAGCATCCAATTTGGAGTTCTAGAGAATTTGTAACATCTAAGTTTTCATAGAAATGAGGACTCAAGATTTTAGAATTTGTTTAAGTCTCCTCACTATAACTAAATGCTAGTTTGCTATAACTAGGATACTTGTTTGCTATAGCTAGGTTGCCAGTTCACTATAGTGAGTTTTAACCCATACAAAATCTAAAAAATTTCTAGCAATAGTGCAAATTGTAACAAGAACAACTGGGAAGCTCTGGCAATAGCGAGAGGTGTCTCTCTTTATAGCAAAACCTGATTAAGAAAACATCAAGAAGGAATTTTTAAATGGAAAGTTTAAGTTGTCTGGGGTTTTCAAAGGCCCTGAAAGTCATCGGAACCCCTGGAATGGTTTAAACCCTTTCCGATGTATGTTTTCTAACGACGATGAACTCGAACTTTGACCATTTCATTCAGAAAGGTTTTAATTCTAAATTGAGCAATTCCAAAGGCATTTTGTAAGAATGAGGCCCTAAATTTTATGATGGAAAAGATGGTTCTCAAAAAGGAGCTAAAATAAAGTGGAAACAAAAAGGCCAAGTATATGAGACATAAATAGAATTTTTTAGAAAAATTTTAACCCCTTCCTGCTTCATATGGTGTGTCCCCTTCTCTCTTCCATTTAGCCAACCTTATTTTTGCCTAAGACCAGGGGAAGGACTAATAAGAAAGGGTGCACCATAGAAGGAGAAAGAGGAAGAGGAAAAGAAGGCAAAAGGTATGAAAATTCATGGAATTTCTTGGTCTTTTCTTTAGCGAACTTGTTTTCCCACTTCTCCTTTTTCTTTCCTTGGATTTATTGAAGTGTTTGGTTCTATTTTGAGCCATGTCCAGAGGGGAGGAGTTTGAAATTCAAGGGAGAGGCCAAAACAAAGGAGAAAACTCTTGGAAAAAGGCTTGAATTAAGGTAGATATCCTAGTCTTCCATGCTTTCTTCTTCTTGCTTCTTAAGAGATGATTTTTGGACTTATAAAGTGTAATATTCGGTTATCCAAAAATGAGAGAAAACATGAGAAAAATAACGTACAGTTTCTCCGTAAATGAACGAAATTCACCAGATACAAAAAGAAGTTCCTCGAAATAAATTAGTTAAGGTCCTAAAAAATTTGGAAAGCATTCGAAACTCCTAAAAATGAGAATCTCGTGCTCAAATAGTAATAAAATTGGAGCTAGAATGAAGAAACAAATTTGAACAAAAGGTTGATGAAACGTAAGGGCATTTTCGTCATTTTGAGCAAATTTTAGAATTCTCAGAGGAGGGCTTTTTAAATAAAATTTTTAAGTTTCTCAAGGCTCTCAACGGCCCTGAAAACCATAGGAGGCCCTGGGCAGTTAAAACCCTTCCGGTGGACGTTTTTCAATGTCAGTGTGCCCAAGCTTTAACAGATTTGTTTAGGAAGGTTTTAACTCTGATTCAAGTGATTCCAAAGGCACTTTACTAAATTTGGAACCTAAATTTTATAATGGAAAAGATGATTCTCAAAAAGGAGCTAAAACAAATTAGAAACAAAAATACGAAGAACGAAAGGCAAAATTAGAATTTTTGAAAAGTTTTCTTTAAACCTCCCTATATATATGAGGTGCCCCACCTCCTCACTTCATTTAACTACACTTGTTTTTGCCCTAAACCAGAGAAAAACCCTAAGGATGAGACGCACAAGAGGAGGCAAGAAGAAAGGGAAAAGTAAGGCAAGAAAGGTATGAAAATCTTAGTTTTTCAAGCACTTTCCTTCACCAAACTTCTTCTCCTCCTTCTCCTCTTTCTTTCTATAGTTTTATTAAGGTTTTTAATGCTGTTTTAAGGTCAGACCAAGAGGAAAAAATTCGGATTTGAAGAGAGGAGACCAAGGAAAGTGAGAAACAAGTAAGAAAAGCCATGAAAATAAGGTAAAACTTCCATCCTATGGTAGCTACTCGTCCCCCCTTCTTCTCCCTATTTTGCCCCATGTATGTAGATGTAAGATGGCTGGAATTTTGAGGAGAACAAGGGTGAATTCTATGAATTTAAGGGAGGAGAGGAAGAATATGCAAAGAAATTCAAAAAAAGGCTATTAATTTTCAAGGTGGCAAACCTAGGGTTTCATGGGTTGCGTTGAAAATCTAATTTGATACAATTATTACTAGGCCTAAATGAATGTTTAAATGAGTTCCCAAGATCCCTAGGAGTCTCCCCATATGCATCTTCCATGTATAAAATAAAGCAAACTTCCATGGAGGCTAAATGGTGCATGGTCTCAGCCTATTTTTGAGACACCTAGGGAAAGTTTTAAATTTTTCTAAACCCATTTTTGAATCATATATGATGAAGGAAAATGAGGAAAAACCTTAGGAAAAATTTAGGAGGCCTAGAGAATGAATTGGTGTCTTAGGTTCTATAATATGACCTAAAGAAATAACATATAGTTAGGCTCTTTGTTTTAATTGTGTGATGACTCCAAAAGGCTTAAAAGGAGTCAAGAATCATATATGAAAGGAAATAATGGAGGCTAGAACTCATTTGATGAATGTTGCTTCATTAAGTGCATTCTTGGAACCATAAAAGGGTTAATAGACCAAGTTAGTGTTTAAAGAAGATGTGTAGCCTTAAAACTAATTCCATGAATCTAATTAGCTTCCATATAATGTGTTTAGGCCAAGAGAAATGATTTCTATCTTCTTGGGTGTGTGAGGTCAAGGAAGAGAATTCAAGACTCAAGAAAAAAGTGAGTAAATGCAAGCAAGTTAACTCTCTCTACCTTCTCTCATACATAGATGTGTGCTTAAATTGTTTTTGAATGTGTGTACATATGTTTTGAGCAATGAAAAATATTTTAGCATGAGCTTTTATTCCATGGTACCACGATGAGGTTTTATGCATTCAAATTATGTTTTATATGCTTGTCTTAGTTTACTTGAGTGTGGAGAAGCCAAGAACCCTCTAGCCATGGTGAGGATGAGCTAAGAACCCTTAAAGTTGATTGAAACAAAGTAAAGAGTCTCCCAAAAGTGAGATTAGCTCCCAAGAGTAAGGTTAAGTCAAACCTCTTAAAGAAATGGGTAAGGCAAGTTCAACATCCACAAGTGAATGGATGAGGCTAATCCACTCACTTAGTAAGCCTATACATGCTATATATAACTTGTTCAAATGCTAAGAATATTTCTTGAATACTCACATATGTTAACATGTCCATGCATACATTTTCAAGGCTTGTATTGCATACTTTATGTGTGATTGAAAGGGAGATGAGCTATTGGGATTCTTTGAATCTCATTCCTTCCTCTCTAATATTTTAACATGCTAGGTGGATTAAGATAACAAGGAAATGGGAGTCAACCACTTGAGAGATGAAAGCATGATATTAAAGTATATGGAATTTGCTTCTTTAAGGCCATATAAGTGGCAAATATTGTAACTTATCATTGTATATGACTTATGACCTCTTGAGCATGTGTATTATGTTAATAGATTATGTATAAATGAGAGCTAAGGTTATATGTATAGAAATGTGCAATTTGTACATGTAATGGCAAACTAGTATTATGGAAATGTATGTATAAATAGAAGTGAAATGGCCAAATTGAGATGCATTAGGTTTGGAACCACTTGGGCAATTTATACAAGTCATATTCATACTTTTAAACTTGCCCAAGAGGTGCCAAACACCAAGAAAGACCATTTGGGCACACTTGATATCTAATATGGAGCAAAATTGACCATATTGGAAACTTATACCACTTTTTGTCCAAATGAACTCTTCTTGGTTTGAGATTTGGCATACATTTAGAGCTTGTTGAGAGCTTTTTGGGAAGTTAAAGTACAAAATTTTTGGAGGTCTATGAAATATTTGATGAATTTTTAAAGTTGGGAAAAATTTTAAAATTGGTTCAGGGTACTATTCATAGTTGTTGGTTTCAATGCATTTTACCTTCTCATCTGATGGTTCGTGTCATGAGATATAATTGTTGCTTGTGTCCTCTATATTTTCAGTTCTGTTAAGTTATAAATTTATATTACTAACCCTCTTGCTATTTCAGGTGCTTAAAAACAATTATTATATGAATAATAAGATTTTCAAAAGACACCTTAGAGAATTCTATCCCTTGCTAACAAAACTTGTATACTGCAATTAGGTAATTTCTTGATTTTACAGTTATTGAAGGATGCATTTGCTTGGTAAATTATGATTCTGGGTAATTGACAAGCTGAAACTTGGAATATTAATTCGTGTTTACATTCTTTCTTGTTGTGCTACTGAGGCATGCTTGCTTGATGCATGATAATTCTGGATTTAGGTTGGCACATAGAATCGAGTTAATGTTTGAAATTCTGTCCTGATGTAATTTGGGTCCACATTCATGCTTATGCCCTGCTTTATTGTGTTACACTGTTTGCAAACATAAAAAATTCAACTCAATATGTTTTGATGTTCTCGTTAGGGGGTGCTGTCGCTAGTATAAAAATTTGGGTCTAAATTGTGTCTTGGCTATACTGTTCTCTTTATGCTTGGGAATTTTCAAATGAGTATATAGTGTTCTGCTGCGTGTATGGTACGGTGAGTAAATTAGGGAATTCATGCTTCAGGGACACTAGTTGATTAATTCATGTTGGGAAGCACTTGATTATGAGCAAACGTGTATGTATTTTATCATAATCCAAGAAGCTATGTCTCTTGTTTGTCTATGCTTTGACTTGGGAAGCATAAATGAGAGAGCCCTGCTGCTTTTCCCCACGAGGCCAAGAGGTCATATTGGGACATGGGAATTTGCTTTGGCTTAAGGCAAGTATTTATTCTGGAAGAAATTGCTCTTGGTCTTATGTTAGTGTTATTAAGACCTACGTGCTTGGTGGGTGTTGAGTTACTATTTGCGTGGCATAAAATATATGCAAAACAGGAGCTTTGTTTGAAGCAGAAATATGAAAGACTAATAAAAAAATTTTGAGGTATACCTTAGTAATCTCTGAAGAGGGCTATGAAATATGAAAAATATAATTTTGATATTTTGATAGGTTTCTGCAAATGTATAACTGAGCCAATATGAAAAATGTATAACTGGGTCATTTTGAAGTGAGGATTCCTCTACAAGTGTTAAGGTGAGGCTTCTCACTTCGCCACTTCTCTGTTTTATATTTTTAAAAAGAGTGAGAAGTAGTAAAGTGAGTCACGTCTCACTTCAAAGGGTATCACTGCTTCAAAAGATCCCCATCCGGGAGGTGTGTGGACATTAGAAGGTAGAAGTCTATGGGCCAATGGTTGTTTATACTCTAACTATCTAATTGAAGACGGAAAATAAGAATCCAATTTGAAATGTTTAATCTTTGAACTATCTCTATATCTATTTAGGCTTTTGGGTAACTTCTTTTTGAATGAGCTTTTTGTATTTTTTAAGAAATTTTTAAGTAAATTGAATTTTTTAGAGATAGATAGAGTAAATTATGTTCAAAGTAAATTTTATATTTGTATTCATACTTTATTTATATGTTTTCTATATATAAAATCCATTTAAAGTATAGTAGTATATAAACGATGTTCTATTACTCATTATTTTTATTCTTACAAAAATATTATATATTAGAAAGATGAAAGAAAAATCAAGGTGTCTCGTAATAGATATTTCTAAAATGAATTGAGTTCTACATATTTCTCGGGCCAGGTTTCGGTCTTTCTCTTGCTATGCATTCATATTCCCCTTGTAGCTTCTTCTATCCAAAGTTAGGCTTAATTATGTCAAGGAATGTCCCAAGTTAGGCTTAATTGTTGCAGCAAAATCCAGTAAGTACAAGTCAGTCTAAACATTCACTTTTGTGAACCATGTTGAAATATATGCATTCGTGTATAATTATACACTCGTGTATAATCATAATAAGCAGGCACAGGCAGCCATAGCAACTCAAATAAAATGTAATGTATTATTTGATATATTGTTACTGGTTAGCCCTAACTATTTCAATTATTTAAGGTCAAGGAGGTTAAGAGATATCTTCTTGTGATTATTTTAGTCTAAGTATGATGATTTGTCTTTGACCACATTGAAAAGGTGAATTGTTTGAAACATGGGCAAAGTAGATTTATGTACGATTTTTAAGCCACTAAATCTCAAAATAAATGTAGCCTATGTGGTATTTGTATCTAATGTGTTTCTTGGCACTTGTAGAACGACACTGATCACATTCGTGAAGTAAAAGCTCTTCTTGAAAGGCAACTTGAGGTCGAATACAAAGAGAATGAGGTGCTTTCTTTGATGTAAAGGGCATTATATCTTGGTGAGTATTTTCTGATCTAGTGATTGAATGAATATCTGGCCAATGCTCAAAAGTTCAAACTCTGTTTTTTCTCCTCTTCATGGTTGTAACTTTCCATGATGAGTTATGTATTAATTTCTCCATTTTTATTACATTGCTTATAAGTATATCTTTAAGTCTTTACAAGATTTCCCATTCGTTACTTCTCCCATTCTTTTTCTTTTTTGCTTAGAATTAAAGCAACAATTGTTTCACTGGAATGTGTATGGCACATAAATTATTTTTGCATTCGGATTTCTAAATGTCTTGGCTATGTATAATCTTAATTCTCTTTCTTATTATCTTTCCTTTTCTTTCCCATATAGCTTGACTTTGTAGTATCAATTTATAAGTTTAACAATATTGCCTCACGAATCTAGATGTTGGGCATTGTATATTTCTTTTTGTTTTGACAAAAAAATATATGTAGTATTTGTAAATGGAGGGTACTTTATTTTTTACTAATTTTATTTACATTTAGTAGTAGTTACAACTATTGCTATGTAACACCATATATTTCTAACTTACTTCTTATCCTTTCAAGTCTCACATTATGAATTGCATAAAGGGAATGAAAAAATAGCATTAAAATAATATCTTATTTCGCGCTACGTCACGTATGAAAATCTCATTCAGTGTCACATGGATCATATGAGGTCATACATCATATTCTCATATTTAATTATATAAATACAACTCATTTACATAACCAAATTTGGCCCACAACTCGTGGAATTCAAAGGGGAGCATCAAACTCACACTATTATTTTTTACCAGAATTTTAGTTTTTCTGTTACAACTTTGAAAATTTATAACTAAATCCACAAAAATTGAAACCCAACAAAATTTACCATTCCAAAAAGCTCTGGATGTTTACCCCATGGTAAAAATAATTTTAACTCATGAATCATTAAGGAGAGAATATTTGACATCCGAAAAGCCATTAAGGTTGTTGCTATCTGGGTTACTAGTTCAGATTACTGATATGAAGTTTTAAAATTCATGACTAATTCTAAAAAAACTGAAATCATACATTCTTAGCCATTCTAGAAGCTACACGTGTCTACTTTATACCAAAAATATGTTCAAGCCATGAAACATAACACATAAAGTGTTTGAATGCAAAAAGGGGCAAAGGTTCGGATAACTACTGGTACTGATGCAAGTGTCTGCTATAAACTTTGAAAATATCCAGTTAATTCCACAAAAATCAAATCCATACAAATGATACCAATTTGGAAAGTTATAAATGTTAAATTTATGGTAAAAATAGACTCAGATTAGAGAAAGCATGTTTGGCCACTGAATTTCAATGGAACAATAACTCAGGTTGTGCTGCTCTACTGTTTCTGTTCCAGAATTTCAAAAATTCATATTTCTTAGTTCAGACCTCTAAATGAGGTGCTTATAGTTGCTACAAATCACTGTGAATGTATAGTTTCTATCTATAAAATTTTGTAGCCATTGGACTACATTTTCCCCTAAGATGATACAATTTCACAACTGACCAAATGAACAGTACTGGTGCAAATCTGAAATTCTGATACCAACTTTGAAAAATCATAGAAAATTCCATAGACCTCCAAATGACCTAATCTTTAACTTCCCAAAAAGCTCTAGGCAAGATCTACTTGCATGCAAAATTTCAAGTCAAGAAGAGGTCATTTGGTCAGACTTTTCTATAGCTCAAGATTATAGCAATTTTGGTCCCAACAAGAGGCAAATTTGGTTTAATTGAGCCATCTATTGTTCCACACACATTTGAACAACTTAGAAAGCATAAATATAGCATAAATAAGTCTCTCATAAGGTCTGAATCCTTATGCAACTCAAATTTACCATGTCACTTCCATAAACATACATGCACAAGTGGCCTCCCAAGTGGTCAAAATACACAATTCTATTCAAATTTGGAAGCTTTCTTTTTGCAATTTATTTTCATTTTTGCCCTTCCATAATGGCATTTTCGGTTTGGCTTTATTTTAGCTCTTGTTTTAGAACCGTCTTTTCTATCATAAAATTTAGATTCCCAATTTAATAAAATGCCTTTGAAATCACTTAAATCGGAGCTAAAACCTTCCTGAACGAACCGGTCAAAATTTAGATCAATTGACATTGGAAAGAGTACGCCGGAGGAGCTTTACCGATCCCGAAGCTTCCCATAGTTTTTGGGGCCTCTGAGAACCTTGGGTAACTCAAAATTTCTATTTAAAATGCCCTCTTTGGTGTTTTTCCAAAATTACACTTATTTACGAAAATATCACTGGCCTTTCGATAAATTTTTTGAATTACTTTGACCTCAGTTTTTGGACAATTCAAGGCTCAAATTCTTATTTTCTATTATTTAAATTTTTTTTCAAATTTTATTTGGCCTTGAATCACTCATCTCAGGGGACTTGCTTTTCACACCAGCCCGTTTCGGTGTTTTTATAACGTATTAGGCGTTACATTCTATATATTTTTTTAATTTATAAAACAAATTTTAGATGGATCAAAGATGGAATTTTTTCTGTTTCTAAATTAAAGACAAAAAATTTGTTTCTAACAAAACTTTTTTATCTCTAATCAAATAGATTAAAGACGGAATTTTCCTTCTCTAATTTTAATATGAAACTTTTTTTTTTTGTCTCAAAATTTAGAAATATCATTGTCAGAGTCAAACAAAATTTCATCTCTAACTCCATCTCTAATTATCTAAAGATGAAATTATGCCAAATCAAAGATGACGTTTTTTTACTCTAACTCCCATTTTTCTTGTAACGATGATTTCTGAACACTGCCCACCAAATCATGATAAAGTATCCACTATTTTATATTAGTGAAAGTTTCAATGATCTAACAATGCCTTTGGCTCCTGGATTTTGTGGGAATGGGATTTGAGGGTTGTTGACAAAATATTTAAAAAGAAAAAATAGAGAGGGTAAGTTGTGAATTCTAAAAAGTAAAGGATTTGGATTAATAGACAAAAACTAAATAACATCAGGGGTTAAAATGTAAAAACAACAATTTATTTCTAACTTTGTTGGGCTCTCTTTCAATTTTGGAAACTTGCTACCCACTCAGCATACTAATCCACACGGCGCTAAAGAATCGCTTTTTGATTGGGCCACATATAGTTCCCATCCATGGTACTAAATTCGCAGTTCCACGAAAGAATTCCCCTTTCATCAAACATGTTGTGAGCATAACTGAAGTCGAAGCAATTTTTTGTTCCATTGACAATGCAGAACCCAACATGAAAAGAGGAAAACTGAATGCATTAATCATCTAGATACAAAATCCCAAATAAACAAATTAGTAATTTAAGCTGAGCTAGAATGATCTTCAACGTTCAGCAGTTTGATTTCAAAATCTTCAGAGTCATGAGGCCAAAAAGCAAATGTTTTAAGGGGAAACAAAAGAGATTTTAAGTGCAGGAAGAAGTTGAAATCTGAGCTTTTTGATAAAGGCGTACAAGGAAGGAGGCCAAGAGCAGATGGCGCAGAAGGAAGGTGCAGAAGCATCATAGAATGAAGGAGAGAGAGAGAGAGAGAGAGAGAGAGAGAGAGAGAGAGAGAGAGAGAGAGAGAGAGAGAGAGGGAGAGGAAGGAGAAATAAGAGAAAATAATGACTAGGCCTTAAATAGACTTTATACGAGCACAAATTTGACGATGTGGAAAAGGTTTGTTAATGAACTAACAGTCTACCCGATAGAAGTTTTTTTTTTTTTTTATAAAATGAAATCAAGAGTTTAGGGTGTTAATTTTAAGCTTTGAATGATTGATTATATGCATGTGAGCCTAAATTTAGAAAAATTATGTAAAATTCGACCCAAAGGAAAAAGAATAATCTTTTTAAAAGATCTAAATATATAACATTCAATCATATAAAAAAGGGTATTCATTTATTTTATTTTTATTAAAAAATCTGATAATGAATCATATAAAATTTTCGTTCTGTAAGTAGGTTAGGGTCTGGATGGTTTGATCTTCCTTCCTAATCTCCTGTTATGCTTTGTATTTATTAAAAAAAAAAATCACTTAAATTTTTCCCAGGCTGAAATGATTGAGTACGTGTTTGGAAACACGTTGGGTTAACCGCGTTTCGGCCTAAACCATGGTTTGCCTCCCAAAAGCCCATTTTGATTATGTTTGGATATACGTTGGACTCGCCGCACCATCGCTCAGGAGAATATGAAACCACGTTTCCTTAAAGCATCTTGCACCTGCTTTTCACCAACGCGTTTTCATTGCATTAAAACCATGTTAATGACTCCAACGGCCTCTGTCCTTCACTCTACCGGCCAAATCAGTCCGAGGAATTGAAAGAGAATCACCTGTCCTTGTTGCATTTCTTTGTTCACTCTGTTCTCTGTTCTATCTTCTTGCCTCCTGCTTCAGTGAGTTGAAGAGTACTGGTTCAGCTTCAGGCTCGACGTTAAGCTCCCACGTTGGCTTCATCTCTTCAGGTCCGTTGCTCTCGTTCTCTCTCTCTCTGTTTCCTGTCTTCCTCTCCTCCTGTCCGTCGCTCTCATTCTCTCTCTCGTTATTTGAGTTTGCCATGTCTCTGATGTGTCTTCAGCTTCTCCTTTTGTTGTTTGTTGGATTTGGGAAGCACTTAGAGTTCTAATCCCACTCCTGTACAGTCCCTCTAGTATCATCAGCTGCTCCGGGTTGGGCTCCATCTAACTTGCTCTTGACATTATTTCCCTTTAGATTGTGGGTTCAGTTCTTGAGAGAATAAGGGTATGGAAATGGAAGGGATGTATATATAGAGGGGCACAAGATAAAGACACAGTAAAGCACCCGTCCTTTAGACAGTAAATCTAGAACCGTGGTTGATTTGGAGAGTGCCGTAGATATACCCGTCCTTTAAGATCATAAGAACGAGTGAATATGATGGGGGAAGAATATTTACACTGTGGGTTCAGATTGAAGAAAAGAAACCTGTCGAGGAGAAAGAAAAAACCTGTCGCAGTAGATATACCAGTCCTCAATTTGCTAGCAACTTGTCGAAGAGAAAGAAAAAACCTGTCGACTTCTTCATTCACGACAGTGTGCAGAGTGAAGTCTTATCTTAATGGTTTATGGATTATGGTGGCGTAGACTCCCACTGTGCAGTTTCCACAAAACAGAAAAGTTCCGGTTATGATGATATCAGAACAAATAACTTGATAGAACCTAGCAATAGTATAGCATCAAAGTGTATGTCCCTGTTTCTATATGTATATATAGGTATAGATAGGCAAAGTTGGCTGGTTAAATTTCGGTGATTTTTAAGGAGGCATGAAATGCACTTTTGCTCGTGCGCTTCATTCATGAAATCCACTTTGCATGGAAATGCACTTTAACCAGCTACGTCTCATAACCCAGTTTTTGCATGGAAATGCACTTTTGCTCGTGCGCTTCATTTATCTTTTCATTTTATTTTATTTTATCTTATATTTTCCTTCAAGTTTCAAAGACAAATGAAGGAGGAAATGAGCAGATTTTTTGTGAGATATCTCTGTGTTTGGTTTGTTCTGTAGAATTTGGGATTCTCCCTCTGAGACAGCAATGTGTGTTTTTAAATTTTTCGGAGATAGCCAGACCCAGGATTGGGATTTCTTGCCTCATACGTGAATTTCTTTTACTCTCCAAGCGCTCACTGACATCAACTTTGCACACTTACTATACTAGTGCGTGAAAAAATAAATGCTAATTTGCTTTTGAAAATTTTTGGGGGAAAAACAAGCAATCCAATATTTTTTCAGAAATGATTAAGCGTTTGGTATATAGTTATCTTGGACATTAGTTGATATTCAAAATTATGCAGCTATAAATCTCATATTATGTTCTTTTTAACTTTATAACTTTATAATTATTTGTATTTTTTCTAAGAAAAATTCTTCCTAATTGCTTTTGATGGTTGGTTTATATGGGGCTTTGATGCTAACTTCCTAATACTATTTATTTAATTATTTTGACAATCTTAATTTAATTATTCTAAATGTAAAATTAAATAAATAGATGTGTCTATTCTATTTAAAATTAAATAGGCATGTGTGCACTCATGTGTGTATAGTTTTATTTGATTTGTGCATACTGGCCTTAGTTCTTTATAATTGTTTTGGCTACATAGAAGAATGAATTCTCAAAAAAAGGCTGTGTGGGATCCAAGAACAACTGAACATTTTGTTAAAGCATGCTTGGACCAAGTCCAAAAGGGAGAACGCAATGGAACAACCTTAACAAAGAAAGGGTGGAAGGCTGTCATTGAGCAATTCAATGGATTAACTGGACGAAAATATGATAGAACTCAACTGAAAAACAAATGGGATAGCTTAAAAAAGGAATGGTCTGTATGGCATAAATTGTTCGCCAAAGAAACAGGCCTAGGGTGGGACAGTACGAAGATGACTGTTGATGCACCTGATGAGTGGTGGGAGAAGAAGGAATTGGTAGGTTATGTGTCAACCTGTACTTGTGCGTTAATTGCAATATTTTTGTTTGATTATTGTTAAAAGTGATCAATTATCTTATATATGCAGGAAAATCCACAATATGGAAAATTTAGGTATAAGGGACTTCCATTTGCCCAAGAGTTAACTATACTTTTTAAAGATGTAGTTGCAACTGGACAATTTGCGTGGGCACCATCATCAATGACATTCTCTAATGGTTTGCTGGAAAGTGAGGACGGGTACCGCCCAAACCTAGACAATATTGGGCTAGATATAGAGGAAGGATCTGGAGATAGTGAAGATGACAGTGTTGGGGCAACTGAAGGAGTTGCGAATATCAATATATACCCATCCCAGGGAACTAGTAGCCAGATAAGTGGTGGGAAGAGAAAGAGAGCTGACCTTGGTGAACGGACAAGTAAGGCCAAAGTCCCTGCAGCATCAAAAATAGCTGATGCTATAAGTGTCATTGCAAATACATGTCGCTCCGGCCCTGCAGAACCACCTGGAACATCAATGAAGGAAGTAATGGCTGAGTTGAATTTAATTGATGAGATTGTCAATGATCCAGTGTGGTATGCAAAATGCTGTCAGATGATGATATATAAACAAAATCGAGAGATGTTTGCCACCTTTCATGGTTATGAGGATCGGAGGTTGATTTGGCTTCGACATGCAGTGGATAATCCACTTTCATTCATGAAATCTCCACCATGAGTTAACATAGAATTTGTATTTAGGTTATATTTTATGAGTTTGTGATGGTACTATACTTTATGTTTAGATTATGCTTTTGTGTTCCTGTTATGTTTTATGAATCTATTTGTCTTCAGACTATGGCTTATGGTATTATGCTTTTGTATTCAATCTGTTCTTTTATGAATCTATGATTGTAATGTGCCGTTATATTCAAACTATACTTTATTGGTTTATATTCATACTATAACACTTTTTTTTTTAGGTATAAATGGAATTTAAGGAAATAGAGGATGAAGAAGTGAAAACTGAAACAACACAAGTTCTTTCTCGTGAGCAACAAGCTCATGTGGCTGCACTAATTGGTAGCTACACAATAACATATTTATGTAAACAACCATGTAGAACGAGTGAACAAACTGGTCATTCTTGGGTTCAAGAAATATTACAAGGGCATCCCACTCGCTGTTATGAGATGTTTCGCATGGAAAAACACGTGTTTCATAAATTTTGCATCGAGTTAGTTGAATGTGGGTTGAGCCACACTATACGCATGGGAATTGAAGAGATGGTTGCGATGTTTTTAAACATGGTTGGCCATGGAGCATGTAATAGAATGCTACAAGAAAGGTTTCAACGCTCAGGGGAAACTATAAGTAGGCATTTGCATGCAGTATTACTTGCTTGTATGAGATTGGCCTTCAAATACATTAAGCCACGAGATCAAACATTTCGTTCAGCCCAATCAAAGATTCGAAATGACTCACGATACTGGCCATTTTTCAAGAATGCCATCGGAGCAATTGATGGAACTCATGTGCCATGTGTGGTTAGCCCTAGTGAACAACCAAGATTTATTGGTAGAAAAGGGCACCCAACACAAAATGTGATGGCTGTATGTGATTGGGACATGTGTTTCACGTTTGTCTTGCCTGGTTGGGAAGGCACTGCCCATGACGCTCGTGTATTTTCTCATGCTCTCACAACTCCGAGCATGAACTTCCCTCATCCTCCTCCAGGTATATTCATGCCCTCACTATTATGGTTATAATTTTTTTTACAATAACTAATGTGTAATACTTTAATTATTTATTAGGTAAATTTTATCTAGTGGATGCTGGCTATCCAACCCCAGTTGGATACATTGGTCCGTATAAATGTGAGCGTTATCATCTTCCTGACTTTAGACGTTCTTCCAGATTAAAAAATGATAATGAGGCATTCAATTATTATCATTCAAGTTTGAGGTGTACTATAGAAAGAACTTTTGGGGTATGGAAGAATAGGTTTAAAATTTTACGTTGCATGACAAAATTCAAATTTGAAACACAAGTACAAATCGTTAGTGCTACAATGGCTATACATAATTTTATTAGAAGAAATTCTACAACAGATATTGAGTTCAACCATCTTGAAGATGAAAGCCAATTTGAAGGAGAAACTGATGAGCACAGTGGCCTAGATCCATTGCCAAGTCTAAACATTGTCTCTGCATCTGAAATGGATCAACTTCGAGATATCATTCGGGATCAAATTGTACTATATGCCCACAAAAACTAGTAGTTTCAATAAATTATAATACTCTATTTCCATGTTATGCACATTTATAAACTTAACTAAAATATTTATTTTCAATTTATATTTTAATTCTAATATCAACATAAATAAAAAGATATATTATGTTATATCATTTGTTAAATGTTATGTAAAAAAAAAAAGTAATGTTATAAGAATAAATCAAATAAAGTAATATGACTATCCTTTCTGGTAATTTTACACTTAAAAGTGATTCTGGTATACAACATCCAAACAAAATCAATTCTACCAGAATCACTTTTCACCTACACTTTCCAAACATAAATCACGTTCATGTAAACTCACTTTTACCAAAATCAATTCTACAAAAGCAGGGTTTAGAAAATCAATTTTACTCACCATCAATCCAAACACACACTGAAACAAACTGGTGTTCTACAAAGTTCAGTTCAATGCCGCTTGTTGGGCTGATTTTTTGAATTTTTTTTGGTAATACAACTTGGATGGTCTTGGTGATTTGATAAAACCCAGACGAACCCAACCTTTTCATTTTGTTATAAAAGTGAGACCCAACCCAAGCTAGACCAAAAACATGGATCTCCGTCGTAATTCCGCTTCGGCCCAGAATATCACAACCCTTTTAAGTTTGAATTGTGAGTTTAAGAATATTTAACATTTCAATTGTTTATAGATGCGGATATCAAATTTGTTACCAAAAGGAGCAGATATATAACAAAAAATAGAGCAATTTACTTTTTTTTTCCTCACTTGATAGATAGTCAAATTACATGATCTTTCTTTTTATTTTAAAAAATTAAATTCTCTTTTTCTTTCCTGACATTTAAAACAAAAACTACATTAATATCTTTACAACAAAAGATAATATGCAATTATACTTATTTTAATCAAAATGCTCTTTTATTTAGTATTTATATAATATAACAAGTGTCAAATGTATGTTTGATCAATATAAATAGACAATTTAAAAAATATAGAATAAATTAAATTTCTAATTTTCAACACAAAATAAATAATATTAAAATAAAAATTTAACCAAAATATTTTTATAAGCCATATTTTTAATAAAAGAAAACAATATTTTTGTTGGGGGTATTTTGGTCATTTTTTGCTTCAAGAAATGTTTGTGTATATTTTCATAACAAACAAGAGGATTGTAAAATTTACACATATACCCATAAAATTATGTTATAAAGGAGATGGAATAGAGTAATAACTCAATCTTACAAAATAGCCAATGTCACACCTGAAAATGCAACCGCATGGCGCTAAATCGAAATCAAAATTAAAAGTAGTAGGAGTCGCCACTAAATTTTTATTTTTGAAAAGGAAAAATTTTGAAAAAACCTTTTTAGTTTAAAAAATGATCTACAAACCGGAAAATGGATCTGGCAATCGATGTGAGTAGGGAAGGTGTTAGGCATCTCACTACACCCGTTACTAAGAACGGTTACCCTAAGTTAGTTGTGCAAAATTACTGTAACTTTTAATCTATTTTAATTCTCCTCAATAAATCACATGCAAAATGAGAAAAGATTTAATTAAAGAAATAAAATTAAGTGTAAAAAAAAAAGGAAAAGAATTTAAAGAAATAAGATTAAAAGTAAAATGAAAGAAAAGAAATTAAAGAAATAAAAATTAAAAAAATATTTATTTACAAGGGCATACTTGATCTAGGATGAGAGCCTAAAGCTTACATACCCTTTGAGGGGGATCAAAGTCTACGTAGTTCGAACAGAGATGGTGTTTGTTTTCTGTTATGTTTGTTTTTCTTTTTTGGTTTTGTCTTGTCTTTGTTTTTGTTTTGTCTGTGTTGTTATTTTCTTTTTTTTTTTCTAGTAAAAAGATAAAGAAAATAAAAATTACTTTTTCCCTTAGCAAGTAAAACGAATTTAGAATTGGTTGATAAGTTTTGATTTGCTAAAATTAGAATTAATTTTACTTCTTTACTTTTCCAGTATTTTCATTTTTTTTCTCTTTTTTTTTTTTTTTTTCACCATTTTTTGCTTTTGTCTTTTTTTCTTCTTCTTTCCCTTTTTTTTAATTTTTTTGTTTGTTTTGTTTGTGTTTTCTCTTTTTTTTATACTTTTGTTTTTTTTGGTTTTTGTCTTTTTTGTTTTGTTTTGTTTTTTTTTTGTGGTGAAAAGAGAAAAATAATAAGAATAACTTTTATCTTTGGCAAATAAAATGAGGTTGGCATTGATTGAAATGTTTTAATATGGTAAAGATAGAATTAATCTTATTTCTTTACCCTTTTTCCATTTTTCTTTTCTCTTCTCCTCTTTTTTGACTTTCTCATATTTGAAACTTAACTCTGAATTTTGCAAATACATTTTGAGTTTAAAAGAAACCCACTTGACCTTAAAAAAAAAATTGCCTTTTATTTTTATTCTTTTTTGTTTTTTTTTTGTCTTTTTTTTTTTAGATTCTTTCTTCTTCTTTCTTTTCTCTCTTTTTTTTAGGGCGAGGTTTATTCTACGTTCCCAAAACTAAACATTAATCTTTAAAAAGATTTTTTTCTTAAAATGCACTCTACTTTCTAAAAACTTCTTGTTTTGATTAGGATCTCTCTTTTTATTTTTTACAACATATTTTGATTTCTAATTTTTGTTATAAGAAAACTTGAGAAATGCTTAAAGGTTTAGAAAAGTGAAATTAATTCCCTACTTTTCTTACTTTGATTTATTTTATCATTTTTCCCCCTTTCTTTTTTTTAAATTTTCTTTTCTTGTAAAAAAGACCAAACTAAGTTAACAAGAGTTATTAGAGCCAAAGATTTATTAGAAAACATTTTATGACTCAACCAGATAATTGAAGAGACTTATTGTCACACTCAGTCTCAGATGACCCCCTATATGCCTAAAGGGATATAAAATCTTACACGGCTACTCTAAAATTAAATATATAGCAAAATACAAAATAAGATTAAAGAAGAACAGTAATTTGTGAGTGTGTGTGCGCTTATGAGCAACCAAATATGATATTTGCTCAAAATATAGTGCATTACATCTAAAATTAGAAATAACCAGTATTGCATTCGTCATCCTCATCCTCAACCTTTTCTTTTAAAAGGGTTCTCAAGCCTCCTTCTAATCAATTCATATGACCCACAGGATATCTCTTCCAACCATCTCCTAGGATAGCTTCCCTTTCTCTTGTTTTCATTAGATCATGAGCTTTCAGATCATGGGCCTCGCACCAAGCATAAATGAAAAGCACATTAGCTTAATTTTCATGAACCAAGCATAGCCAAGGCCTCAATATTGAAGCAGAAACAACGTGGATTAATGTTACATTCTGAAGTTTAAACCAAATTTTAAACACAAACAACCCATGAGGCAATTCAACAACACAGACATTATAACCATTAAAACGCATTCATCATGATGAACAAAAAATAAGAGTATATAACCCAACCACATTTCTAACAGTAATATAAGTAGAAAGCTCACCGAATGTATGGAACAGGACACTCACCATTAGAAAGAAGCTAAAAACAATTACGAATCAGACAGTGAAATAATTCATTTCAAATTACTATACTACATTTGAGACTCATTCTATTTGGAGGACAGGGTTTAAAGAATGGAATGATGAAAAGCTCAACCAAGACATTGGGCATTATTCGGAATCATCAAAACATTCATCGCACATAAAACACAATAGCCAAAAGTCCCATGCCCAACAATTCCATAACCAAATCAGACAACCCTGATATCTCTCGGCCTTTCTTATTCTTCTCAACCTCCCTTCTGCTCCCATTTTTTTAAATCCTTAATTTAGATGTATTTATTTATTATTTTTCTAGGCCAATAAACCCAAGTGATATTAACAAACCAAACAACTCAGAATACAGAACAATAGATTCATCTCAGCAACAATTTGAGATTGGGTAGAGCGAAACAACCACATGATGAAGCCATTTGAAAACAGATGGACCAGCAAGTGCACAACTACAAAGTATTAATCTTTTCTCTTTATACAGAATAACATAATCTAGATGCGAACCCAATATCATTTTTAATCGCAGGCTCATTCCAGCACGTTATATCTTTACAAGTCGAATGGAAAAAAATGACAAATGAAATTACCTCTCTGGTCCTGAAGGTTCCCTTTGATGTCGCCTCTCCTTCTTCATTGTTTATGCCTCTGATTCTCTTTTCTCCATTGCATCTTTGTTCTGAGCCTTTTCTCTCTCGGCGTCCTCTCGTTTTTTTTTGTCTCCATCTTCTGTGCGCCTTTCTCTATTTCTGTTTCTCACCATTAACTACTCTTTCTCTGGCTTTCCCTCAATCCTAAATTCCCCGTAGTCATTTCTCTTCTCCCTCTAAAATCATAAAGCCCCTTCGATCTCTCACTCTTTGTCTCTTTATTCAAACCCCTTTCTCTGTCTTCGGTCGCTCCTTCCTCCTCTCACTCTCCCCATTTCTCCCCGTCTCTCCCCTCTCCCTCACGCTCTTCGCCTCTTTCCCTCAATTTTGGTCTCTCCTTTAGTCTTCGAATCCCCTTCTGTTTTTCTTGTCTATCTCCTAGTTCAACTCCCTCCTCCCTCTGTTTCCATCTCAAACGCTCCTCCTCATCCCTTCCTCTCTGAATCTCGAAGCTCGCGTCCCTTCTTCGTCTCCGAAAAAAAACTCCTTCCCTAATGCATCTCTTTCTGCCTTTCCCCTCACCAGAGCTGCGTGTCCCTGCTTTTTCCTTTTTTTTCTTTTTAGTGTTCTATCCCTCTGTCTCCTTATTCTCCTTACTGGCAATGGCCAGATGCACGAAAATGGTATTGGGGTCAAAATGCAGAAGCCCTGCATTTTGACCTCAACCTAAATAACTTTTTTTTTATCTATTATATTTTGGTTAGGCTAGTGGGTTTGAATTAGGCTAGACTTAGGCTAAAATCCCTTCTTTCGTTAATATTCTCCTTCTTCTCTCTTTTTTATTTGTTTGAATTGGGCTGATTATCCTTTTTTTTTTTGTTGCATTGTTTGGCCCGGTGGGTTTAAAGATAGGTTGAGTTGTATTGGTCCTTTTTTTTTTTAATTGTTTAAGTTGGAGATTTTTCTTCTTTTTTTTTTTTTACTCTTTTTTTTCATTTCTTGAATTTTTATTTTTTTTTTTTAATTTGGTTTTTATGTTTTCTTTTTTTACTTGCTTTTCAATTTTTGGTTTTCTTTTTTTTTTTTTCTTCTTTTTTTTTTTTTTTTTGAGTTATTTGGACTTTAGGATTTAAGGCGAAAAAAGTTTAATACCCCCTTTTTTAGTAACTTTTCCTTATTTTTTCATTTTTCATATTTGTTCTTCTTTGATTTTGTTATTATTTTTGAAGTTTATCCAGATAAAATACAGTGTTCACAGCTAACCTTAAACAATTATATATCATGATATTAGTTGAAAGGAATGTAATTAAAATCTATGTATGTTAACATTGTACTAATAGTTAATTGATACTCAGTTCAAGTTATCTTCTTCTTTTTTTTCTCAACTTGTAGGTTCTAGTTAGCTAATACTAGTTCTAGGTAAACTTACATTAGTTTTAGTTAACAAGATCCTATTTTTCATTTCATTGGATCTTAAGTTTTAGTTGACAAGATCTAGTTCTATGTAATTGGATTTAAGATTTCTAAGACTTCTAAGACAACGTTGGATTTGAACATTAACTACAAACATCAAACATCCAATTCTATCCTTGTTTGAGAATATAATAAGGAATTTTTACCATGTTCCAAACATTCTCAAGGTACAAAGATACCACTTAATACCTAGACTGTAAAAAAGTAATTATAAACTTAGTTCTTTTCCATAACATCATACTTCATACAAACATCATATTTAGTCATATACAATTCCAAGTATCAAAATAACAAGGTTCTCTTATTCATTCAGCCACTTGCTTGCCTTTGATAGTTTCAACATTAATTCTTACATGGTAATATTTAGTTGTATAAAAAAAAGAGTGAGATAAGATATCTCAGTAGTTAATACATTATTCAAGATACAGAAGCATGCATCAACATACATACAACTTTGAACTAGAATAAGTATTATGGCCTACATAGGAATCAACCTTTGTATTCCAATTTGATTACATATAAATTTCAATTCCATACTTGCAATTAACGTCATCACTATCACAGTTATTACGAATAACACATAGGATAAGTAACCTTAATTTGTCTCCTGAGCAACCTTTGTCTTAAATCCCATGCCTAAAGAATAACTAAATTCACATATAACAAGAATATACAACAGTATAACCAACCTCATTTGAAGGAGATATATCAAGAATAAGTATACTAATTACCTTTTAGTCCAAAACGTGTATTGTACTTATTGAAGCTTCAAATTCTTCAATTATGCCAACAAGCCTAATTTTCTAGTTCAAGCAAACACAACCAAACACATGTCAATATCATGTCACCTAAAATTTGAGTAGTTAATTTTAATCGAATTCCTAAAACTCAAATGTACATCTTACCTACTTTTAGTTAATGTACCAATCTTCCCTTTTTATACAACTTCACATAAGACCTAGCTTTTAATTTCAATTCTTTTTGTTAACTCTTATTTATTCATGTTATTTTGCAAATTTTTGTTAGAAGATCGGTAGTTAGTTTACTAATTTTAAAGTTAAGATAACTATTTTTAAGAAAAATGTGCATAACTATTGTACATATCTCCATACTTAAATTTTGAACAAGTTTTGGCTTAATTTTCCCTTGAACAATATTTGCTCACACTTTGATTGCTTTTGTAAGTTGTAAATACAAGAAAATTTAAGCTAGAGTCATCTTGGAGCTAGAAACTTAGAAACTCAGAGTCAAAGAGCATTAGAAAGGCTTTCCTGAAGCTTAAGAAGGTCAATGTTGCAACTTTAAAAGCCATAGTCATGGCACCATTTTAGAAGTTTTCCCTATAGCACAAAATGGCATGGGACTATGGCACCAAAAGCCAAAGTTGGTGCCATTCATGAAAGCATTAAATAGCCGCATTTCTCTTATAATTTTGTGAGCTTGAAAGTAAGGTTCTCAATAATTTGTGGGAAAGTTGTCACTCTGGGATTTTTTAGGGTTAATGGAGCTAAGAAGCCTCCAAAAGAGCAAGGAGAGAATTTGGTTTAAGAGAAGACAAGATCCACCTCTAGTTTGCTCTACTTCTCTTTTCTTTGTATTCCTTTGATATTCACTAAAATAATATTAATAAATATCAACTGAAAGCTTTTAACTATTTTTTTTTTTTCAATTTCTAACGTAATTTCTAGCTAAAAATAATCATAAAAGCTATAATCAAATATTAAAAACTACACATCATAGTATTTTTTTTAGTCGTGTAAGGGAAGATTTTAAGCTATGGATTGAAGTTTGATTGGCCATAGCTAACCAAACTTTAGTCGATATGCAAATTTTTTTCTTCTCTTCTCCATTTTAAACAAACTTCTTTTACTTTCAATGCACAAATTATTTCAAAAGCTTGCAAATTTTAATCTCACACAAACTTGCTAAATTTTCATTCTTTCCTTTCTATAAATACATAACTTCTTCTTTTTTTCTTTGCTTGAATCTCTAAGGATTCTCTCTTCATTTTTATTCTATAGTTTGTCTCATGTGAAATTATTTCTGTCCATTTGATGGTTCTTCATCTAAAAGTGGTTCTCAACTAATCTTCTTCTCTTTTCTCTTTTTTTTTTTTATATGTTTATCAAACTTTTATGATTTGAAGTTCTTCATCTAAACTACTTCATGTTTGTCCTCTAATCGTTGCTTTCATGTGAAACAATTTGATTTTTTTATTTGTAATATTTGTTGCAATATTTTCATACATTAATGTATGTTGAAAATTTGCAAATTTTATATAGAAAGATGAAGGAAAAAGATGAAGATGAAAAATACAAAGATGAAAGATACAAAAAGTGTAGGAGAAAGACGAAGATGGAAATTTTAAAACAAAAGCTTAAAAATAACAAAAACAATATAATACTATATAGTTGGTAAAAAGTTAGAATGAAAATAAAACAAATAAAGATATTATTTTGTTTTAACAAAGAAAATGTAATAAAATAAATAAATATAAAACAAATTATTATTAATTATAAAGTAAAATAAATATAAAAGAAATGAAAAAAAAGAAATTTATTTCCTACTAAAATAACTGGAAATAATTTTTGATCCAACCAAAAGTTGGGAAGAAATAGCTTCCCATTGACTCTTAGTCAAAAACATTTTTCCCCCATTTCTTTTATAGTTTCCTACCAACCAAAATGCAATAGGAAATTTTAAAAAAAAGTTGCAAGGAATCAAATGCTTGTAGAGTTACTGTTTACTGCTATTTTGTGACTCTAATTTAATGGGTAACAATTTACTGACTAGCCAAAATTTGATTGATGGGGCAATTGTATTTTTAGTCAAAAATAATATATTTATGTCTATATTTACAATTTTTTTTACTAACACTTTAGTTGCTATTTTGCCATTTTGTTATAGTGGTTGTTGATATTTATTATGATTTTAATGATGGTTTATATTATAATGAGTAGCCAAACCTTTGTATCAATCATTATTATGAACTCTTATATGGATGAAAGTTTGTTTTTCCATTTTTCCTTATGATTAATGGTATATCTATGTTGATTTAGCTCTTTGTTTCATGATTTCTAATTGATTGGCCATTGATTGGAATGAGAGGGTATTTTAGTTGAACTTGGAAAAGGGATATTGGAATTAGCTCTTGAGTTGTGTGAGTATTTAGAACTTGCTAGGATGAGTGGATAATTTTGCTAATGAAATAAGAATATATTTATTAGTCTCACATAATTAAATGAGGGATTATGCTACTAAATGTTTGCTTGGTTTAATTTTATAAGGGATTGTGAAATTAGCTAAGATTATTCCTATAAGAGATTTGAAAAAAATGCTTATATGTGAAGTTAAACCATAGGCTAGCATATATCATCTTTAATAGTAAGGCAAAAAGGGTTAAATTGAGTCTTTATGAAATAACTAAGGATTAGTAATATTAGGTCCCTTAATTTACTTGGTAATCCAAATTTAGTTTTGTTTCCAATATTTATAGGTTTAACTTAGTTTCCACAAGTACTTGTAATTTATTGCTTGATTTATGTTAGGATGTAAATTTTAGTAGTTGGCACTTTTTGGCCAACAAATCCTTATGGAATGATACTTTACTCACTTTTATACTATTGTTGCGATAAGTATACTTATGTGCAGGTAATTGTATTTTCAAAAGCAACACCTTTCACACAATTAAAAGATATACATTTCCTAATTCATATACATAGCCATGGTTAAAGTACCTAGATGTGATACTAGCAATTGCATACAAAGTTTCAAAATTACAGAGTTTACCTTAATTTTCTAATGCTTGTTTTCTCTTCTCTTTCGTCCAAATGCATATTTAGTCTTTCTTGATTCCTAAATTCCAATTTTCAAGCAAATTACTCAACGTCTACAACTAATTTTCTTAATTAAAATTTGATGCTAACATAATGTTTCTTCCTTTTCCATATCTATATCAATTTCAATCAAATTAGTAGATTAAATAAGAAATAAGATTTTATCAAATGTTTCTCCTTCTTCTTCTCCTTCCTTCTCAAGCCAAATTATGTTAGAATTTGATTATCCAACAACCTACTTTTTCTTCTCTAGTTTTGGTCAAGGCAAGAATAATAGCCTATAAATTTTGTAGAATAATGTTACCCTAGAAGTAATCCAAGAAAGGGGTTGAATTGGATTTTAAAATTATTTTGCCTTCTTTTTTCGTATTTATGATTCCTTTAAGTATTGCTAAGTTCCTTAGGAACTTGTTCCTACTCTTTGAGATAAAAGATTTTAATACAAAGTAAATAGAATAGGAAAGAGAGATATTCACACAATTGATTTATCCTAATTTGGACTAAAATATTTTATGTTTAGTCCCCACGTATAAATTAAGGGACTTTAATTAAATGTAGGTAATTGCCAAGGATACAACTAGCCTTCCAAGTATAGATGCAACATTTTTTCTTTTACATAAGGTAACCTAATAGGGTTCAACTTATAGCTTTTACATTTTTTTTTCTACTTTATTTCCCATTCACTAGGTTTTTCAAAACTATAAACTCTCTATAAGATATTTCTCAAGCTACCTCAAAACTGTCTTTAAGGTTTTTTCTAAGACACTTAGAAACTCAAGATCAAAGAAAGATTTAGATTAAGCACTAGAACTCTCTTTACGATTGCTCTTAAAATACAATGACTTAATCACACAAAGCAATATAATATGTTATAATAACTTCAAAGCAAAATGATTAGCGTTCAGTCTTCTATTCTTCTTTTCTTCTTTGAATGTCTTCAATATATATCTTAGCCTTCAACTTAGTGACTGTTAATAGTAGCTTCTTTAAATTGCATAGATATACCCACTAATCAAAAATTTGTCTTGAATTCTACATATCACTTAGCAATGACTCTTTTCCATATCATTGTTTCCATATTTGGTATCTAGAAGTTGGCAAATTTGAAATAGTTCTCATCAATGTGATTGTATCTTTGCTTCCTTCAAAAGACAAGTCTTCCATATATAGTTTCCTTAAAACATGGACTTGCCTTTTAGATTCTTAATTTGAATTTTAACATCAAATACATAGACTAATCCATCAATATAAGGTTAACATAAGATATTATCATATGATTAGCTTGACCTAAACAATTTAAAAACTTTTGTAAAATCTTTCTATTTATGCATAAGATCAATTTAAAAACATTCCACATAGGGTTGCTAGTATTCTCTCCATTTATATGCACATTCAAAAACTTTCCTTATAACACATTCAACACTATTAATAACATTTTTGAAAAATTACCATAAATAAGATATCCAATATAAAATTCAATCCTTTGTAATCAAATATAAAATATTATGAATACCATATTTTGTCCAAACAAACTTCAAAAATAATAATAAAATAAAATTAGAAAAAATAAAAAAAAAATAGAGAAGAATAGTTAGTTTAAGTCATATTTGAAAAATAAAGAAAAGTTATTCAAAAGAAAATGTTCACTTAATCCTTAAAAAAGAAGAAGAAGAAAGAAAGAAAGAAAGTTTAAAAGGTAAAATTAAAAGTAAAAATAAAAAAAAAATCAAATGATATATTAAAAAAAAAAAGATATCGATTTCTTTTCCTAATAAAAAAATATATTAAAAAAATTCATTTCTTTTTCCCAAGATATCCAAAAAAAAAGAAAACAAAAAATTGTGAATCAAATAAAAAATAAAACATCAAAAAAATAAATAAACAAAAAAAACAAAAACAAAAAAAAAAACAAAAACAAAAGTAAAAAAAAAAAAAAAAAGAGAGAGAAAAGGCCGAAAGCAAATTAACATATATATATATATATATATAAATCAAATCAAGCAAAAGATCAAAAAAACTATAAGTTTTTCCTAAGCCCAACACCAATAAATGGCTTGATGTAATGAGAAAACAAAATAAACAAAAACAAACAAATAAAAGAAAAAATTACATCGGTCCAAAATTTTCACCCTAACTGCCCCAGGCCCATCAATTGAAAGACCAAAAAGTAAGAAAAAATCAAAAACAAAAACAAACAAAAAATAAATAAAAAAACGCATGAACAAGGCCTTGCGTTTTGACCCAGCTCCTTTCATCTTTCGGGACACTGCCGTTGGCAGAGGTAAGACTGAAGCAGAGGGAGAAACACGGAAAGGGGAAGGTGAGCAGATTATAGTGTCTCAGAGGATCTGAGGAGCAGATTCGCAGCGAGGGGCCTGAGGATCTTATCTCCTCTCAGGTCCCTTTCACCATTAGAGATGAGGAGGAGAAAGCAAGCTTTTTGTGTAAAAAGGAGGACCAAGGCCGAGAGACAGAAAGGGAGGAGGGGAGAAATTGGAGAGGGACGAAGAGAAAAGAGGCCAAAAGAGAGAGTCAGCAAAGGAGAAACGGAGAGACAAGAAAAAAAAAAATTCGGATTGAAAGAAGAAAACAGAGTGAGAGAGAGCGACGGGGAAGATAATAAAAACAGAGAAGGACGGAGTGTGAGAAGAGAAGCAGAGAGAGAGATTGAGGGAGATGGAGAAGGTGTGCACCAGAAACACGTGAGGGAGGAAATCAGAGATTGAGGGGGAGCTCGGTTTTAAAGGGAGAACAGAAACAAAGAGACAGAATTGAGAGTGAGAGAATGAAGGAGGAGAGGGGACCGAGAGAAAAAATTGAATCAAGTTCGAGTGCAGATTTAGGGCTCGGTGGCAGTGGGGTTTGATCAAAGAAAAAAAAAAAAAAGCTCGCTCAGCTTTTCGAACGCTGAAGGTATATTTCTTGTGCTTTCTATTTTTGATCCCCAAACCAGGGAGCCATGTATGTTTTCTGTGTTTTTCCTTTCTCCATTCTAAAACTACAGAGCTATATGTGTATGCTATTTGTGGATGCTGGATGGTCTAGTTTCATTGTTTTTGGATGCTGATGTTTGTTTTTGGAATGATCCCTTGTTTAATGGTCAGTCCTTGATGTGAAAACTCTTACATGTGTCTCGGTTTAGTGCTTAAACATGAATCTGAATCTGAGGCTTCAATTCATGTGGACAGTGGTTTGCTGCAATGAATAACTGGATTTGAGTTTATGTCCTTTCCTTTGGTATACTTTTGAATTCGAATGCTTGATTTCCAATTTTGCCTGCTGTATCGTGGCGTTATCATGAGATTCCTCTTTAATTTCATTGTTAATGGCATTAAAGTATAATAGTCTGATTGATGATGGTGAGTCTGGGATTATTATGATTAATATCAGGACAATATTTGCTTGTCATAAAGTTCGGTCTCCAAGAGGAAATTCTATCAGCACTTCTTCATGTTGTGACTCATGGAAGAATCTTGATTGAAATTTTTAGTTAATGTTCCTGATAGGGCGTAGTCTCTAGCATAAGAAATTTAGGCTCAAATCTCTACAGATAAATCTCGACTGTCATGCTCAAAATTTGGTTTGATTGAAAAAAAAAAAAAGAAAGAAGAAAGAAAGGAAAGAAGAAAAAATTTCAACCCAAGTTGTTTTGCTAATGGTCTCATTAGGAATTAAATTTGATCTTCATGTAATTACTTACGCCATATCTCATGCTCATATTTATTGGGGTTGCTTTTCCAAACTGTTATGCTACTCTAATATGATTTCAATTTTTATCATATATGAAGATCTTGACGTATTGCTGAAAGACTTTGGCTGTAGTCTCATTGCTTTTAGCTTCGTTCCTTATTAGAATCCTACGCAAAATGTCTAATTAAATATGATGTTTGTTGTTCCCTTTAAGTTGATCCTTCTTTTAATATTGGCTTATTTGTTGTTTAACATGTGGAGCAATATGAGAAGCACGGCTCGACTAGGAAAGTCACTCATCAATTTAACCAAAAGGTTGGGAAGATGGCGTATGATTTGGGGTTTTTATATTTTCTCCTTCCTCTTATCTATTGTAATATTGTTTCTTCTTGGTGGAATATCTTATTCTTGTAAATATTTCAGTTTTATCTTTGTTTTTATTTTTTTAATAGTTTAATTTTAAGCTTAGTTTTATTTTTATCATTATTTTTATTTCTTAGAGTTGCCATATGAGATTTTTTATTTCTTTGTACTCACAAGAGTCAATCCAAGGATTATGTGAGACAATAAACTTTTTTGGTATTCATTAAGTCACACATTTGCATTTTTATAAGTTTTGAGTTTTGACGGCCCACGTCAAATTGATTTTCTTTAAAGCAAAATTTTTTAGAACAAAAAAAAAAACAAGAAAATAACAAAAACAACAAAAAAAAATTTAAAATTAATTAAATTCCTTTTTTTTTTCGTAAATCTCTAAGTATTCTTCAAACTTTCTTTTAACAAAATTAAGAATTAAAACATGTTTTATAAAAATAATTTTTTTAAATACTAAAAAAATAATTTTTTTAAATGCTAAAAAAATAAAATAATCAATTAATCAACCAAAAAAACAAAAAACTAAAAAAGAAAGATTCAAAGAAATTGAAAAATCAAAATTAAAAAAAAAACTTAAACATAAAAAAGAAGAAAGTGTCATTTAAAAAATAATCAAGATTAACCATAAAAAATATAAAAAGAATATGAGACAATTAATTAAAAATTAGAAAAAAATCAGAAATAAGAAAGTAAAAAAATCAAAAGTAAAAATAAAAGAAAATAAAATTTAAAATTTAAAAAGAAATTAAAACCAAAAAAGTCAAAAAGCATAAAAAAATAAAAAATTGGAAAAAATAAAAAGTAAAAATAAAAAAAAAGAGAAGAAAAAAGAAGTAAAACTAACTTTGTTTTTCGTGAATTAAAACGTATCAATTAATTTTAAAATTGTTTTTTTATTTTTTTATTAAAAAAAAAAGAGTAAAGATGTGAAATTAATTTATTTTTTGCAAATTAAAACTCATCAACCAATTTTAAAGTTGTCTTATTTGCGAAAGTTAAAATTATCTTTACTATCTTTTTTTTAATAAAAAAAACAAAAAGACATAACTAAAACATTAGTTAATAAACCCAGTTTTTAAGTTGAACTACGTGAACTTTAATTCCTTGTGAAGGGTATATAAACTCTAAACTATTATTTTATGTTAAGTCTGTATTTGTAAATAAACATTTTTTTTAATTTTATTTCTTTAATTTCTTTTCTTTTTTAATTTTAATTTTATTCCTTTAAATTCTTTCCTTCTTGTTTTTGTATGCGATTTATTAAGGAGAATTAAACTAGAATAAATGCTATATTAATTTTGCATGATTAACTTATGGTAACTATTCTTAATAATAGGTGTTGTATAGTATCTAATACCTTCTCTACTCACAATTGACTCTCAAATTCATTATCAGGTTCATAAATTATTTTTTTTTTTAAATATTTTTCTAAAGCTTTATCTTTTAAAATTTAAAATTTTGACGGTGACTCTACTTTTACTTTGATTTAGTTTTTGTTTTGATGAAAATAAAAAGCTTTTAAAATTTTTTTTTAATGACGCTACATGGTTGCATGTCGGGTGTGACAAACATGATTAAGTCCATTAAATTAAAATATATTAATCTAATAATATTAGCTCATAAATTGATCCAATCACATTTTTAGCTCAATTAATCTATTTTTCAATAATCTAGAATTGAAAATGTTTAATATAGTTCAAAACTAAAAAGCCTTTGTCCCAACAAATACAAAAGGTCTTAAATCAAGAATCAAAATGAAGAGAAATTCCTCGGGGCTTTCTCCATCCTAATTCCTCCTTCTTAATTGGTCAACAACGTGCAACTAAGGAGTCAAACCAAATTAAAATTTGGCGATGAAGTTGGTACCATTAGAAAGCTTGTACGATTCTCTATAATTTTCTCTTCTAAAGCTAGGTGAGAAAATGGCTAAAATTATCTTACGCAAGCTTGAGCAACTTTCTGTTTTCTCTTCCATTTTCGTCCATCAGAGCTTGCTCTTCCTCTTTCTTCTAGCCCCCAACCTTGGTCAAAGCACAAGTGAGATGGAAAATTTCAGTTAGTGGAATTTGACTTAATGGCTACGTGGCACAGATCAACTCATATTAAGTGTCCGCTTCCTACGTTGGCATTGTTAATAACTTTGGGACTAAGCTTCCATCATGGTAGCGTGGCGGCAGGTAGCCTTTGAACTATATGGATAATATATATATATATATATATATTTTTTAATGTAGGTAATGTAGGCGTCTAAGAGAATTGAGATGGAGGATGAGTTATGATTTATTAAGTTTACTAGGTAGAATTTATAAAGTGGAATTCAAGTGTCGTCCTTCTAATCCTATATCTTTAATGCATAACTTCCAATTTCTCCTAGTCCTCCCGAAGCTTGGTCATGTAATTGACTTGGCCAAATCTAACAAGAAAGCAAGATTAATTAATTTCATTCCATAGTTTTTAGAATTAACACTTGATATTCATGTGTATGTTAAATAATTAAGCTTATATTTCATATTTTTCTCTTCTTTGTAAACTTCTTAAACTAATAAGAGTCATATCTATTGGAAATAATATATCAAGGTTAATTTTATATAGATATTAAAATTTATATATCTTAATTCACTTTGTTTTTCTAAGTTAGGAATTTATGTACTAATTCATAAATTCTTACTAGTAATCTAGGTTAAAAAATTTTTCGTGATGACAAATAGCTTAGCTATATCTAATAATTTCAATAAATAAATAAAAATATTTTTATATCATGTACAAGTAGAAGCTATAAAAATTTAACTTCTTGTGATCCCATTATTTATTTATTTTCCTTGAATTAAGTTAGAATGATTCATAAAAACGCACTTATTTATAAAATTTTATTTATAAAATAATACTAAAAAAATCTCCAAATTAATTAAAAATAATGATACTATATTTTTTTACACTAATCCTTCTGATTTTAGACCTCACAATATTTTTAAGAGGACGCAAGATGTTTTCATCATGGTGTCACAAGACTTTAACATGTGAGTGCCTTTCATTTCCGGAGCACATTACCATAAGGCATAAAAAATTGACAGAGTTTAGGACGTATCTTTTATACTCTTATTTTCTTTTCACCGCGTTAAATGCTTGGGATATCATGATTTGCGCAATTGAATGAGCAATTAAATTTTTTGATGATTGTTTAGTATATTGCACAGAAAAGCTGTTTTTAAAACTATATATTTTTAATGAGGTTGTAACACATCAATTTCAAAATATAAAAGCTTTAAGCAGAAGAACTATAAATACATTGACGTGATCTATTTTTCTTTACTTAATAATGCATTTATGTAATCTCATGATCAATATGAAAGTTGAAATTCCATATAAGTTTTATTATTTATTTTAAATTTATCTATTACATATTGAAGTTCTTATTTCACTCACGTAGCTTTCAATAAGTAGGAACGAAACCTACCAAGCTGCTACTTATTCCAAACATGTATCCTTAAAAAAAAAAGTAACCTCAAATTAGACAGCACTCTTAATGGCGTTGCTGTATCCATTTTGTACATCGTTGAATCTGTCCCAGATCATGACTCCGCCGTACTTAGAAGACCCCTTGATCGCCGGAAGAACCTGAGACGTCAGAACATCGGCCGGAATAAACCCGCCGCTTGGGGCCGCAGCCTGTGACGCCGGAAGCCCCAAGAACACTTGGCCAGCTTGAACCGAGGTCCACTGGTTCCATGCACTCACGAGATTGTTAATGTTTCCATTGGTATACTGACAAGGAGCGTTATTATAGAACTGAACCCAAACATAATCAAACAAGCCAGTTTTGATAGCCGAGTCCAAGTGAGCGTCTGGGAATGGACATTGCGGCGCCGCGGATAGGAACACCTTCTTCTGGTTGCTGAACCCATTCAGAGCTTTGGCTAGCTCGTCCCAGTGCTGCCCATTACCGGCCTCGATGTCGAAGTCAATGCCGTCCAAAACGGCGCTGCCTAGTGGGCGTGAGCTGGATTGTCCTCCAAGGAAGTTGTTCCAGAGGTAGTTAGCGAGTTGGGTGGCTTCGTCGGCGGAGTTGAGAGAGTAGCTTCCAGCGCCACCGCCAAGGGAGAGAAGGACTTTGATGCCTTTGGATTGGCAGGTTTGGATGTCGGCGCTTAAGCCAGTGCAGGTGTTGGCGGCGGGGTCGCAGTGGCCGGCGAGGTTTAGTTGTGGGGTTTGGCCGTTGCCGAAGGTGGACAAGAAAGCTATGTTTACGTATTGGTAATTTCCGGTATTGCAGGCGTCGGCGAGGGAGCCTTCGTTGGTGTTTTGGCCCCAGTAGACGGCGATTCCGGCAGCATGGGAGGTCTTGAAGAAGAGAGAAATGAGCAAGAGAGGTAGGAATGGGAGAGAAGCTTGTTTAAGGAAAGCCATGATTCTCTGTTGTATTGAGTGATTTCTTGTTGCTTGGTGGTTTGAGAGAGGAAGAGAAGGAGGATATTTATAGTGCTTGTGGGGGAAGAATAGTATGAGAAACGTGCCTTGTGGGAAATGAATTGCTAGCAGATAGACTTCAAATGCATAACTGATATCCCAGAGTCAGTCTAAAGTCGCATTGACTAAATATATAAAAGGATTCTCAAGTCGAGCTCAAAAGAGACCGAAACTGATCATAATTAATTTCTTACTTGTGATACCATAATCTCAACGACGACGTTAGATATGGGCTTCTCTATGATTAATGCGCATTATTTTTTCTTTGATATTATAAATTTGGATCTATTATGTATTTTGATTATAATGTAATAAATTAGTAAATATATAAAAAAAATTCAACAAATTTTTTCTCCTAAATACATCACACCAGGGGTGCACTTTTAACATCTCAAGAGAGGAACAAAGTTTTGATTGACACACAAACTTATCAATGAATAATAATAATAATCTTCATGCCAATTAAGCACTAAAAGTTAGGATTCAATTCAATTATGGCTTAAAATTAGATTATGTGACTGTTGTTAAGAAAGTTAAATTAGATAACAAAATATAAATAATAATGACACTGAAGTTTCAATACCATGGAATTCCCACAATGAACTCATACGGATTAATGCTTATTTGTCTGATACATTTAACGAAGCTGAGTTGAAGCCACCGATGTTGAAATACATGTCATAAATGTAGGCGTAATATCTGGGGAGATTGGGCGTATGCAGCCTGAGAGACTAGTCAGACCACGAAAGTCTTTGAGGCTTTCTGATTATATTAACATTGCCTTTCTTCTTACGGGATCAGCAAACCTCCACGTACTGATTCGTTATCCTTTCCTTTTTATTTAGATCAATATTTTATCTTGGGGTCATCTAGAATGTTTGAGTTGCTTAGCAGACAAATTCTGAAGTCTTTAAGCTTGTGATTTTAAGTTGAAATAAACTATCTAATTTTAAGTTGTTTAATTTCCCCCTTCATTTTTTTGAATTGAATAATTGATGATTAATTTAAAAGCCTTACACAGGCCTAACAAATATTTACAAGGTCGATACGGATTCCTAATTCTGGATTCTGGTCTATAAATTTAATATAACATTAGGAGAGTTCAGATCTTACTTTTCTTAAGAAAGGTTACCAGAAAAGAAAATAATCTAATGATATTTGTGGAAGCATTTTGAATTCAGCATTTGGAATATCTTGCTTTGGTTTTAACTCTATAAGGCCCCTTGATATATAGAATAAATACAAATAGAATGAAAAATAAAATGAACAGAGTCATTATAAAGGTGAAAAATGATCTGAAAATAATAATAAAAACTATTGAATAATAATTATAAAAATATAATATGCATTGTATAAAATTTTCAAATGCATATTCCTTTTTGCGCAACATCCCAAACGGCTATATTTGTCACATTTCAATAGATTGTTCAATAGTTTTCAACTCAAGTTAATTGTATTTGTATTCCTCAACATTTGCAAACAAACATATCCAGATATTTCTGAGAAGGGTGAACTGCGGTAATGGGTATCCTCTTTCAAGAAATATCACATACATTTATCAAAATTTCCAATTACTATAGAAATTTTTAATCTAATGAATAATATATATATATATATATATATATAACCCATGAAAGTCGTGATTCGTGAACAATGCAACTTCTACGGGTTGCATGCCAAAACACTACACATGTCCATATAAATATTGTTCACGTACTATTTTTTTTTTCTTTTTTCTAAATTTTTTTTATATGGAATCCATGGGACTTTTTTGAATTCCCTCTGCATCTTGGAGGGGGTGGGACCTAATTACTTATAGTATTATGATTATGTTTAAATCTAAAACTTAATCATCAAAAATTCATTCTCAATGATTTTCTCTAGAAAAAATAATATTAGAGTATACTAGATGCTTTAACCTCTAAGTTTCTAATTCTTAAAATTTAATGTTTCTAGCAAGATTTTTTATGTCAAAAAAAGAACCAAATATTTTATAATTATGGAGAAGTTTTCGTAACTGTCACTCAAGTTAATGGTTCTTATCACAATTGTATTCTTCTGTGAATTTTCAGCCGTATATAACATGACTCAAACATGATCCATCGAGTTCAGCCGTATATGGCGGGGCATTCCTTTCAATGTTAAAGGATCTCATGAGGCAAGGGAATAATTTTGGTATATATAAGTTATTTACGCCAGAAGGATAAATCAGTGTGCAAACCAGACCTAAGTTTGAATTGATGACGATAGATCAGAGGCCAAAGTGTTAATTTTTAAAATTCAGGTATTAATATTATAATAAAATTATAATTAAGGTGGGCTTGTATACAATTATACAAAAATCCGAGCACATTAGGGGAAAAAAAAAGGCAAAAAATAAAATTAGGCAGGAAACTCCAAAACAAAGCTATATTATTTACCGTTTATAAACAAGGCCACTTCATCTCAAATTTATGTGTGTGTGTGTGTGTGTGTGTATATATATATATGATGTGTAAAATATAGTTTTCCCTAAAAGAATACATCAGAAACTCATGAGAATTGATAAGGAATATACCACAGGAAGCAGTCGAAGCAGTCCCTGTTTTTATCCTAGAGCCAAGATGACTGCCAAGTGCCAACTACATAATTGACAGAACAGATAAAAAGGGCAGGCGGAAAGTACATTCATTTGTAGAATAACACTCACCTCGTTGCGTGACTCAAGCATGATTCCTCTGCTATCATACAATGGACTATCAAACTCCTCAAATTGCACTTTATTTGGTTTCAATCAAAATTTGATACAAGCTCATCAGAGAAGGGCGAATGCCTAAACTAGCCTTAATTGTAGATGTAAGTCGCACATTCATCAAGAAGTTCATCAATTATGAAACAGGGATACATCAAAAGAAAATAAAAAAAATTTTAAAAGAAAACTGTATCCGTCTTCCATGTCTTAGTGTCCATACTTGTTAACTCACCAATAATCTCCACAGGAGCATATACCATTTCTAAAATGGTGGAATCGATTAGTGTCCCTAACAACAATTTCACGTCCAACTATCTTCGAGATGAGTTTGGCAGCAATATGGCAATCCCCACAAACACGAAGATTCTTGGTAATTCTGATGGGAGACCCAGGTTGGGTGTTCAAAATAGAAAAAACAATAGCTAACTTTTCACTGTGAACTGCTAGATGGCATTCCTTATCCTCATCCTCCACATCATGAAGAGCAGAGTCAGTCTCAGGGACATAACCCAACTCTCTCATCTTCCCCACCAACACATCTAATTCTTCATATATCTCCTTTGATTGCGGGTGTGATCTATCACCAGCAAGAAATGTGTAAACCTGATTTTTCAACTCAACATTGCTAATGCCAGGCATTTTCCTAATTCTTCTTCTCTTCATTAATGATCGGATAGCTGATACTTCTTGCCATCTACCAGCTTTTGCATAAATATTAGATAACAAAACATAGTAACCTGATTGTTCAGGAACTGTCTGGAAAAGCTTATCAGCTGCCAAAAGACCAATATCCATGTTGGAGTACACGCGACAAGCACTGAGCAGAGCCCCCCAAACTCTTTCATTAGCCTCCAATGGCATCTGTTTGATGAAGTTATAGGCCTCATTTATTCTCCCAGCACGTCCAAAGAGATCCACCATACAAGCATAATGTTCTATTCTAGGTGTTATTTTATAATCATCTATCATCTGTTTATAGTACTTGTTCCCTTCATCCAGTAATCCGGAATGGCTACAGGCAGAGAGAATCGCAACAAAGGCAATGGAATCTGGACTCAGACCTGAATCTTGCATTTCTATGAAGAGTACCACGGCATTGCGACCTTGCCCTGTCATACCATAGGCAGATATCAATGAAGTCCAAGATGCAACATCGCGAAACTTCATTTTGTCAAACACTTTCCTTGCATCTTCTAGACATCCACACCTAGCATACATGTCTATCAATGCATTCTCCAATAACAAATTTGGACACAGTTTCTTCCTCTCAACATATTCATGAATCCTCCTTCCTAGCAACAAAGCTGAAAGATCTCCACAAGCTGGAAGAACACTAGCTAATGTGATTGCATCAGGTTCTACCCCACATTTTTCCATTTGTAAATATAAATCAACAGCTTCGTTGGGCAACAAATTTTTTATGTACACGGTTATCATCACATTCCATGAGACCAAACTCTTCTTCTTCAAATTCATGAACATCTCTATAACATAGGAAACATTGACAGATGATGTGTTAGTTACAGCAGGCATGAGACTAGCCATTGTACCTGCATCAGGGTGCTGTCTCAATGCCTCCATTTCCCGGCAAATCTCTAAAGCATCATCAAACTGTGCGTTTTGTGCATACCCTGCAACCATAGAGTTCCACGAAACAACATCTCTGCTTGGTATTTCATCGAGAACTTGCCGTGCCTCAAATAAGCAGCCACATTTACCATACATGGCAATTATACCATTCCCAACGAATAAATTAGAGTCAAGTCCAACCTTTACTACAGCTCCATGAAGCTGCAAGCCAAACCTTAAATTGTAAGAGCAAGAACAAGCTTTCAGGACACAAGGGTAGGTATAACTATCAGGGCTAAATCCACCATTAACCATGGCTTTGAAAACAAGCAGAGCATCATTGTAGAAATTGTTGTTCACATAGCTTCTGATCATGACATTGAAGAAAACAACATTCCTTTCAGGAATTTCATCAAACACCTTGCGTGTGAATCTGGGTTCTCCGCAAGCAGCATAAGCTCTCATGAGCTTGATACCCAGAGACGGGTCTGAATGAAGATGGTTATGAAAAATCTTAGAGTGTAGTTTCTTAAGGGTTTTAATGTCAGGGAATTGGTCTAATGCTTTGCCAAGCAATTCTATACCAAAAGTTGGATTTTGGGAGGACGCTACGGATTCCCGGAATGTTGAAACGAATGCTTGTAATTCAGCAAATTGACGGGAGACAGAAGAAACAGCTTTCATGAATTTGAAGCTTGAAGCTTTCCTTCAAAATGAGATTTGCGACAGGTTCAGTAAACTTCAACTTACATGTTCAACATTGGCTGCAAAGTCTGGGGTGACTTCTGCTGTTTGCAGTAGCTTGGGAAGGTCCTCGAAGCTGGAGTTTGTACAAGAAGAGGGTATTGCACTCAACTAATTCAAATTTTGTAAACAAGCCTTCCTCCGGCAAAGAGCCAGATAGAACAGAAAAATCAAAGTAAGCTGATAGTTTAGATTCAGAACTCTCACTTGTAAGTTGGGTTGGTAATACAAGACTCAACGAACACGAGTTTCAGGGCGGGAACTCTACCCAGCTTGCAGTTTAATTTTAGACAAAATCGCCAAGAATATTTTCATGGATGTTAGTGATAAGGGTATTTAATAAAACACAAACATATAACATATTGATGCAAATTTTCAAATAACTTCTGTTAAACTGTTTAAAAAAAAAAACTCAATTGTCATGCTTTTTTTTTTCTTTCCCTTTTTATAAAACAAACCAGATGAATTACACAATCACGTTAAAAAATCCTTTAAATTACTATGTGGTAACATTCCTGAATCCACTGTTGACATCCGTTATTTGTGGAATTTAGCAAGTTATTACTACGACCTAGATAAAATCAAGATTGTCTGATTTTATTAAGTGCTGTCACAACTTGTGCAACAAATTCAATATTTCAGACTAATTTTAGCATCAACTCTCAGTTTTATCTATTTTTGTTTTCATTAAGTGGAGGCTTGTTAAATGTTATGTTAGATTTAGATATTCGCAAAAGCTTATGCGCATCGGTGCCTTTTAAGTGAATTTTTTATTTCTGTACTAGAATTAATATTAACAGTATTTTAATCCATATCATTAAGCTATGATATGCTTAAAAGATTGAAATATGTATAAAAATAAAATTTCACATAAATTATGTCACTCTTACACTTTCCATACACTATAACTTTCCATATGAAAAGATTTTGTACTATTAACAGAAGACTCTATTGACAAGGTCTTAAATTTTACAAAGCAAAATTTAAGATCCTGTCAACAAGGTCTTTAATTCCACAGTGTAGAGTCCAAAATCATGTCAACAAGATCCTAAATCTAGGAGGATAATTGTCATACCTAGGCAACCTTTATCATTTTCACAAGAAAACCATAAGTTGATAATGCTAATATGCTAGAACTTCTTCCATGGTTATGATAATCAATTTCATGCAAATGCAAATATAAGAGTTTACTTGTACAGGGAGTTCGATAGCCCTAATAAACATCACAGTTAACTTACAGTAAATTTTTCATGTGTAATATTTATACATGACCAACAAGGAGGTAGTAAACAACGTTAAGTATTCACTACAGTCAAGCTTTCAGCATTTAACATTATTCATGAAAGTTACAGCAACTATAGCTACTACAGTCTTTAGATTGGTTCAGTTATCCTTTGTAGAGTGGGTTCCATTTATAGTATGGGTATTGTCTAAAAAATAGTTAGCTTTATAATGAGATATAATCCCATTACATAACAATGGGTTCACAGTTTACACATACAGATAACGCTAAATAAGAATACTTCGGTGCATCATTCGGTACAGGAGCATGCAAATCCCAAGATAGCAGTGTACATTTGTTCGTTAGGCTATTATACTTTGGTCATTAGCCAATAACAATGCTTTAATACTTAAGAGAGTCACATTTGTGGGTATATGCAGCCATGCAAAGCATATAAAATTTAGAAAATCATTCAGTTCAATTATGTATGTAAACAAACAGAAAACCATATTATCTACCTATTTCATCACCGTCGTTTGTCACGTTATTCCTCAGTTCTTGTTGTCCCAATCGCCTTCCTAAATTTCAATCATGCATTGTCTTAATTAAGGACGAGTCATGGTTAATATTTACATTGCAATTAAAGTACTAATCCCCCCATAAGAAATTCCTAAACCCCTTTCGTTAGTTGACGATTGGAATTCCTAATTGTACACCATCACATCTTCGCTTTCTTTTCCTTCTCATTAATTAGTTACTATCTAAGTTATTCATGTGTGGTCCAGTGCTTTGAAGTTAAGTCCTTAGCCTTTATTTTCAAGTTTGATTCTCTAATTTACTATACAATTTCACACTACAATAGTGAAAAACAAAAACTACCATAATTTCAATTTAACTACATTTTTGGACCTATTTTTGATAAATTTCTTTCCTCCACTAAATGACCTCCAAAATCTAAAAATTGGTAGAGTGACCCCTTATGTTAATTATAAGCCACAGAAACAGTTTTCAAGAATTCCCAAGGATAACCCCTGAACTCCTTCTGTTTTGGTCACTACCTCAGTTGAGCTCACTATACACTGCCCTTATTATTTCTGACTTTGTTATCCTACCAAATGAGCTAGAAAATTCTAAGACTTTGCAAACCTAAAGTTATACGTCTTAGCTACCTCCACACCAAATTTCATGCACTAATTCCTTCATTTTCCTTTTAACAAAATTCTTTATGAAATCAGCCCCAAGCTGTCCTATTCAGAAGCTAAATTGAATTAGTGGATTGTTTCTTTGATCTACCTTGTTCCAAAAATTCTATAATTTTCCAGATTTCAAGTATAAGCAATGGACAACATGTTATACAAATTTTGACTTCAAAATCCTTTTCTAACTAATTCTACAAAGGCAAAATATCCCAGTCCAGGACAAGGAAGCAACTTAGAACTTAACTTTTATGGAGTCATTGTACTTTGGTTTATCTTCTCCTCTCTCCTCTTTTATGGCTGTCTGAGTTTTCTCCCTTCTTACCACTACTTCCCTCAGCCAAAAATGAATTAAGGTGAATGGTAACTAATACAACGGATAGCTCTTGCTTTTTCACCGCTTTTAGATGGCAAGGCAAATCAAAATTCCTTGACTCGGCGCAATTGCTAGGTGGCAACAGATATGTGTCTTATTCTTGTTTAAACTACATATTAAAGGTAATATTTAACTCTTGTTATCAAACCAAATATGAGCACTAACCATTTCCAATTGAATATGTACATACATAAGTGGGTGGTGCAAGCATGAGGTGTCCTCATTCTAAATTACTTCAACTATTCATTTACATGGTGGTGCAAGCATGAGGTGTCTTCATTCTAAATTACCTAAGCTATTCATTTACATGCAACCTTCATTCTTAGCTCCTCCACGGCTGAATGCACTACCTAAGGTAATCAAATGTCATCTACCACATATACTCACACGCCTTACACATGGAAGCACGAGGTGGCATTGGTATTAAATTCCCATATCCAAGAGAGAAGCAGCCGTGGTCAATTATCATATATATATATATATATATATCACTTTCATCTAATATACAAATTGTGTATGGTGCTTAATCCCCACGGCAATGCAGATTGTGAGCAAGATTGGAGTATAATTTATGGACACACATATATATAGTGTAAGCATGAGGTGTAGGGGTTTTTATTCTTAATTATTCTCCTCCACTTACTTCTCCACTGGGTAGGATAGGTGTCTCCATTTTAGATCATATAAGCTATTCCTTTACATGCACCTTCATTACAAATTCCCACGGCCAAAGGTAACACCAAATGCCACACTTATATATGCTGCGGTGTAAACATAATAGTTAGGTGTATAGGGTTTATTTATTTAGGAATTTCATTAGTTCTCCCCGGTTGCTTGCTAGTTATCTCTACTTTAGGTTATATAACCAATAAGTCCATGCAATCTATGCCAATTCCCACAACTAAACAAAATTCCAAGTAACCAAGTGAATGCTTATACTCATGTGGTGATGGTGTCAAATAGGTGTAATTAAAATGATTAAAATCCCTTCCTTCCATTTCCCATTTTGTACTAGATAATGTGGCAGCCTATTGGTGGTTTTTTCCCATCTAATACCATATACAAAACTATAACTTTTTTATGGCTAATAAGGTGTGCCCATTAACTAAGTACTATATATATACATAGTACAAGTATGAGGTGTAAGTGTTTTCTTCACCTTGATCCTCCTCCTTCTATGCTATTTGACTGGATTAGTTCTTTAATTAACGTGGGTTACGTTAACAGTTATGGAAAATTTGGAATGTGACAAATTGCTAGCACCATTAATATTTTAATATTACTAATTTTTAGTACGTCAAATATTCAGTGGGCTTACTGCATGTCAAGATAAAGACGAAATAAGTTGAATGCACGCGGGGACTAAGCCAAGACGAAAAGATAAGGCAAAAGAAAAGGATAAGTTTTCCACGTGAAGTGAAGACATTTTGTTATATTGCACAACTATAAATGGACAATCATTCACGTGCATATATATTGTCTTTATATAAGAAATAAATTATCATCTAAAATCAATGTTAATTAACTAAAATTATTTTAAAATATAAAAATATAATTATTTGTAATTTTAAAGAACCTTAATTATAATAATTAGTGGTATGCACTAATTTATTTTAGTTTGGTTGCAGGTGAAATTAATATAAAATTATTTAAATTAATATAAAATTAGTTATTCAAGTTAATTGGTTTGAAATTAACAAACATATATTTTTAATTACTCAAAAATATATTTTTGTTATAGTTTAAATTCATATAAATTGTACCCGTGATTTAATTGCTTCTAAACTAATAAACATATACAAAATATTATATATATATATATATATATATATCCCATATATTAAGTTAAAATAATTATTTTTTGAATATAATGTAACAATTTGTTTATCACTTAGATTACGTCACTTGGACTGCCAGGCACTCTACAGCAAGGGTAAAATTGTCCAAAGGAAATTAATAAATCTCTCTCCCTCCATATTCTCTCTCACTGCATCCAAACACGGAAGGAGAAACACTTTTCTTCCCATTTTTTACCTCTCCCATTTTCTCCTCACTTTTCTCCTGCCCGTCCAAACATAGCGTTAGTATAAGTATCACATGCTCTCATTGGTTAGTCAGTTGGAGTATTCAATAGCACGTGGTACAAATGACATAGTAGAACGACCCTTTTAAGAATTACACAATTTGATAACAAGATCATTCAAATTAAATACATATACATAAATGCCACCAAAAACATATTTACATTTTTTAATAATAGGAGTATTTTAATAGTTTTTTATAGTTAAAAATTTTAAATTTAAATAATAATAATTTTTTTATCAATAGAGACAATATAATTAAAGACAAAGATTATAATAATTTAATATATGTGTCACTTAGTCCTAACGAAGCACAAGGTGACCCGTTTTCCTTTAAAGTCGGTAACAAAAATTGGAAAGATGTATGTAGCAGAGGGCACAATTCTTTCTTCAATGTATATTCATTTCTATAACGGTCAAATACACCAACCAATACAAATGAAATATTTGCTCAGTAACAACATTTCGTAGTGAGTAAACTAATCATGTTAGTATACCATGAACTATGAAGTACAGCTTTTAATTAGGACATAACTCCAGTGTCCAGACATTAACGTCCAACATTTGAGGTTGAACTCTGAAGTAACCATTTTGTGTTATTCTGCTCAGCAAGTTTGCAGATACAATTGTTCTGTGAGCGTTGATATAATTTTCTCACATCAATGGTCATCTTGAAATAACGCCTTGGAGCCAGAAGTACATGTTCGACTCCTATCAGCCTTGCAATGGTTATCGTCCACCTTGTTTCCTGTCATTGGGGTCTCGCATACTTTGTCACAGCTTGCCCTTTCTCGCTTCTTTTTCCTTGTTGGCAGCTTTCTAAGGGGATCTGACTTGTGTTTCATAGGCTTCTGCTTTGGGGCCCAAACACAGCAAATCAGGAGTGCAACTTGTGAAAGACGAAAATCTCCTTGCCCTTTCTCTCCTCTCCTTGGCTTCTACTATTTTTTTTATCTTGATCCTCCTCTTGTTTAGTCCTTTCAAAGCTTCCATTCTCATTCTTGAGGAGTTGAAGGGGTTCATTTTCTGATGATACGGGACCACCACTAACATTATTTTCACTCATCTCGTCTCTGTCTGCCTTTCCCTTCCAGGATTTGTTGCTGTCCTACTCATGAGCAAATGATTAGGGGTTTCATCCTCTTCGGCAAACAGTAATAGGTCCATTTTACTTTATCTCTTTATGCAATTTTAACTGACTTTCATTGTTGCCAAGTTTTTTTGTTTGAAAAAAAAAAAGGAATTTCAGTTGCAATATTGCAGGGTGAAATCAAGACAATTAAAGATAAGACGGAAGGTATTTCTAAGTGTATCATATATAGTCATGTTTTAGGGAGAAGCTACCCGTTCAGTTAGATTCCTTCTCTGGTACTCATATTTTGGCCAACAGTAGAAGAGCAACCACCACAAATGGTATATTTTAGCATAAATGCACAAAGTGAAAGTAAACTGAGCCACTCCTCTTAACTCCGAGAGGAAGCTAAAATCTTTTGTAATTCTACTAAGAAATACTTCTGAGTTACTTCAGGAAAAATGTATCAATCGACATCTATAAAATCTATCAACCTCGGGGTGTAAGCATGTACCTGCTTTTTATGATCTTTGCTACATAATTATCAAGGTTCCAATCACTAAGAATCCCCCTTCCATATGGCATTGAGTACTCTCCAAAAGAAGGCAAATTTGCTTCACCATCTTCTGCTGCTAGACTCTTCAACTCCACTTCCAATATCTGATTGTAAAATTTCCATCCGAAACAAAATCTGCAGTTCATATCTTGTGCTCATTAAGGTAGAACATGGAAACAACAGAAGCCAAACTATGCTAACAATTAGAGCGATGAAACATAAAATATATCACATTACATGAAGAAATTAGGCCAAATGTTCTCAAAAGATACTCTAACTATTTGTACTGTAATGAGTGAAGTAGGTACTGGATCAGATGCCTGAGAGAAAGGATTTTTGCTCTTATAGTTTTATGCTCTCCAGCTAACTCCTTGGGCTCCCTCAATCAAATTTTGCTAAGTTCAGCTGCAACCATGCTACCATAAGCATCACTACATTTTGAAGAATTTTGACTTTCAGAAATGGTTTATCTGTCAAACTTCTGTGATAGCCAGTATATAGATGAGTTCACAAGTCGCTCAGCCAGAGCCTACAGGTCTCCGTCTTCAGATTCAATTCCCTGATGGATCTTGCTGGAAAGATTACAGAAAAATGCTTCAAATCTTTCTGACTAAAATCAAGCACAGCACCATCCTGTATTCTTGAAGCCTCAGTCACAGTGTTCTCTCCTGCTGAGGCAGAAGAGGGATTGACAGTTCACCATCTTGGAGTGATCCACTGTTGTTAATTTCTTCTGGAATTAGCTCATTTAGCATGGATTTTTCAGACACAATTAGATCACGACAGCCAGGTTTCTTCATCTGCTTCATCCAGCACTTCAAAAACTTCAACTTTTTTGACTTGTTACATTCCATGGCATAGTAAACCTCATGCAAGTCCATGTCAAAGTGATCATATGCCGCATTACAGAAGGTGCTCGATGTGAGATTTTGAAGGTTATTCTTATCCGTTATTTTCATTTTCTGATGACCCTCAATCACTGTACCACTCTTCTTATCTTCAGAACCTAATAATTCCGTGTGCTCTTTGAAATTGATATCAGGCTTGCAAATATCAGCACTCAGTGTCCTGAAATATTGAGCCATATTTGCTCCACCAAAATCATGAACCATATCTGGATCATCTAATGGAAATGAGAAAGCAGATGAAACTGTGAAAGGCCTTAGAATGCACATACATGAACCACCGTCGCCATTGGAAAGGGACACCAATTCCCAGCAGCCTTCGTTATAAAGAAGACTTAAGAGCATTTGCCAAATGGGTCCAAAGTTTCTCTGCCACATGAAGCCAAATTCAATTGCAACAATGTCGAGAACTCTGTCTGCAAAGAATTCATTTGAATTTCCCTTCTGTTTTTTCTTAGATTCTCCAACAACATCTCGTACAAGAACGGAATCAGATATGCGATCCCTTAGTTTCACAAATTAAAGCATCACTCCTCTGCACAACCTCAATACGAAATTGTGTGATTCCATTAACAAATTGCGTCAAAAAATTTTCCTTTTGTTCACAGCCTCCTTTTTGCTAATTCATCAATTCTGGATTAAACAGAACATCATCATTTTTACCAAAGAACCTTAATTTGATAAACTCAAGATCACAACAGCTATATTCCAAGGGATTCCTACTTACACCTTAGATCTGAAGATTCAATTGCACATGAAGTTTCCTAGAATTATCATTTATATCAAGAGAACTCCATGAAACTCCAATTTTTGGATAAATTAAACCAAAACGAACAAGAGCGGAACCAAGTATAACCGAATCCACAGAGCATAACCTCCAACCCATAGCTCTAATTCCACTCTCAAAGAAACTAATACTTGTCTAATTTCATCGGTCTCAATTTTATGCTCACAACATTCAGATTCACACCTAGCATCAACCCAACTAAATTGCATATTCCAAAAATCAAATGCATCACTCACACTTCTGAAGAACCCGGGGAGTCTCTCACAAAAGGAACCCACACTTTTCAACGATGCATGAGCTAACTCCACGCATCAGAAAATTCAAATAAACACTTTAATGATCTGCAATGGCGAAAACAAAACAACCAAATTCAATCAAACAACTGAATAATTCAGAACAGCATCCAGTACAAGATCACACGTTACCGAGTCCCAAGCATAGTTGTGTACAATCTGTTGCATCGATGGGGCAAAGCGTGAAGCCCTAGGAGAAGAGGGATCAGATGGAATGTGAAAATTAGGCAAAGAAGTGAGGGCTTGTGGTAGGGATTGAAGGGTAGAGGTAGGGTCATTGAAACAGAAAGAAAGGGAGGGATTGGGGACAAAACGGTTTAGTTTAGAGAATGAAAGAAGGGGAGAAAGTGAGGAAAAGAAACGCGTAAAGCAAGAGAGAGGAGGGAAGGAGAGAAGGATTTTGGTGGACCTGAGAAAGGAATTGATGTATGGGGTGGGATCCTGAAGATGGAGAAGTTGGTTGAGGTCTATGAGGAGAACTAGGCGCTGGGTTTGAGTGTAATCTGTGATTGGATCAACTGGATTTGCTGCCATTGAAGACGATGGTAGATGGGGACTGTAACTTCGAGGCAATGAAGGGAGAGTGATGCCATCGAAGGAGAGAGAATGGAAGAGAGAAGAGCCCCTTGATCCATGGACGCGCACCCAAGATCGTCCAAATATGCAACAGGGAAAGAAAAGGTGAAAACCGCAACGTTTGGCAGCAAGTAAGCAGATAGATATGTTATTTGGCGGCAAAAATTCAAAACATCATATCTTTTAGTAATTGAGCTACTTCAGTTTTTCTTTTGACCTCAGTAAACTCATAATTTGGTTACCACGGTCGAAGCACGCCCGCCCAGTGTGCTTCTTTCACGACATGCTCTGGTTCCGGGTGTCTTCCAGTGGTCTTCTAGCGTTAGAAGAAGTCGTGTCCGTCCCGGACATCTCCTGCGCTAACGCTATAGGCTTTCTAGCTAGTGCGCTTAATCAAGCCGTTGCTTGTTTCGTCGAGCCTTTCCTTTAATGGTTGGGGGAAGCATTCCCTTATCTGAACTTGGCGGGTCTTCTTACTCTTATACTGATTTCATTAAGGCAGTAGATTATTCTGATTGGATTTCGAACAGCTATAATATAATGGCCCGTGCCCAAGAGGGATGGACGTGCTCGCGTATGCATCGATTTTTGAAATCTCAATAAAGCATGTTCCCAAAGATGATTTTCCGCTGCCGAACATTGATTTGCTCGTGGATAAGACTATTGTGAAAGGGGAATGGAAAGCTTCCCGGCAACTTCCTGATCTCAGAGATTTGATGATAGGGATTGTTCACAGCACGAGTTCTCACCTTCGACCTGACATACAGCTCTGAAAATGTCCTGCCTCATCCATTCCGCCCGCCCGTCCAGACGCGGCGCCCTTTTTCATTACCATCTACCGCCCTTTCTTTCCTCCCTGCTATTCACGCATGAAGATCGTCGTATGTATGATCGACTTCGGTTGCCGTTTAAATCAGATCTCCATTTTGGTACAACGAGAAGGGGTTTACTATGGTCAGTGCAGTGAGATTTGTGGAACTAATCATGCCTTTATGCCTTTGGGATACTTCCAGCAAGAAATATATCGAAGAGTTGGTGCTGGGCTAGCCGAAAATCAAAGTTTATCAGAAGCTTGGTCTAAAATTCCCGAAAAATTAGCTTTTTATGATTACATTGGCAATAATCCGGCAAAAGGGGGATTGTTTAGAGCGGGCTCAATCTCACCATTTGTTCCTCTCCCGCTGTCCTGTCCCTGACCTTGGGACTGCTGCCTCTGAACCTGAACTCCATATTGATTCATTTAGCTTTAATTTCTAAATTTTTAGTCTTTGAACCCTACTTGTAATAAATTAATTAAAGTTTATAGATGTTGTCAAAACTTCACTATGTAAGGGGATGGATTTGTTTGATAGCTCATAAATTAAGGTAGAAAAATGATGTATACATCTCAAATTTCATCAATTTTGTTTGTCTAGATCTAGAAAAGAATTTTAGAGTTTCATAAATCCTTCAAAAAATGGTGAGTTTTGTTTAGTCTTAACTGAATAAGTCTTGTAGTCCTAAAGCACTAACTAAATAAATTAATGGAAGTAAAATTTGGACAATAGTCATAAGACATTTTAAAAATTGACTCATGCATTGTAAAAAATTTAAAGACTAAAACTAAATCAGTGTGTAAATATAACAATTAATATTAGTCTCGTTTTTTTCTTTTTCTAGCAACTAGTTTATATGCATTTCAAGTTCAAACTAATAAAAGTTTATTGCGTCTAGGCATGGAAATACAATGTCTAGTATTTTAGTTCTTTTCATTTTTTATTTTAAGATTTTATGGTTGCATTTTATTATAGATAAAAATTGCATTTTTTAATTGCATAGCTTTTCACTTAATTTTAAAGATCATTATAGTTTGAAACATTGTCACTTATCATTTTTAAGAGTTATTTTTTTAAGAAAAAGAGGAAAATTACAATTTATTATCTTGTGGTTTGGCCAACTGTAATATACTATTTTGTGGTTCAAATGTTTGTAATTAGGCATCCTATGGTTTGCATCGTTAGCACTTGACTGCCTTTTGCCTTTTTCTTTTTTTGTTAAAAATTTGACAATAGTCACATGTGACCTCATCTCCCCTCAACCAAATTAAAACTAAATCCCTAATTTCTCAATATAAACTCAATTATATAAAAAAAAAAAAAGCTAATGCATACATTTTCATAAAAGGTTTCACCAAAATTAAGCAAATATTTACATATTTTTGTGCTCTTACGTTAATCTCCCCTCCAAATACTCAACCTAAAGCCTTAATTCTCCAAATTTGTAATGGTTATTGGCCAAAACTCACAATGAATTGCCCGAGAATGATAAATTAGGAAAGAAAAGTCATAATTTCCCCAATTGACAATAGTTCTTGACCAAAACTCATAATGAATTGATAAAAAATTATGGATTGGGGAAGCGATTGGGTTGCAAGTCTTTAATTAGGGATTCCAATGGACAAAAGGAAGTGAATTGAGAAAGGTATTGTGTTGTGTGTTAAATTTGGGCTAGCCAAAAGGGGGATTTCTGTTGTTCATTGTAAATGAAATTAGGAATTTTGTTAAAAAGGAAAAAGAAAAGGAATTTTGGACAAAGTTGGGTGAAGAGCGATTTTTACGCAAAATAGCATAAGGTAATAAAATGTTAATAGTGCAATAGGATATTTAAATTGCAAACTTTTAAACTACATATGAGTCGATTGCAAATGAGCCAATCATCATGTAGCAAACTCTATTCTACTCATAATAAAAGTAAAAAGTGACCCAGTACTTAGATTAAGTGCTCAACTGAAGTTTTAAAAATGTACAAAAAGTAAATAAATGAAAAGTGTAAAATCAAATGCAAGAGTTGAGAAGCAATTTTGAAACCTTTTTTTTATTTTTATTTTTTGAGCCATATGCTATGGTAAAAGAAATTATGAATTAAATCTTAAAATTGTAAAAATATTACATCACAATACTATAATTTTGGAGAACTTGTGTCATCGAATTCTTCAATTTTTTTTTTCAAATCTTTTTTCTTTTCTTTTTCCAGATCAAGGGAAACTTGGTGGCAATGTTATTGAGTTCCCCATGTTTTCATAGGGAATTGTAAAATGCTAACAGCGAGTGGAATGTGAAGAAGTTGCAAAACTTTTTTTTTTTCTACTCCACTAAAATTATTTTGGCTCCTTTTTTTTCTTGTGTGAAGAAGTTGGAGAAAATTAACCTCATTTGTCTAATTTTTTTTTTCTGACCCCACTGTGTGTAATTTAAATTCTATTTTCTGACCCCACTTTGTGTAATTTTTTTTTTGGTTTATCACATGCTTTTGTTCTCTATAATGTTTGACAAACATCATTATTTGGTTTATACCACCGAAATGTTTGGCAATTATTTTTTTGCCCCCATTTGTCTAAGCATGATCAATAAAGCTTATAGGACAAACTAGTTAAAATCATATAACCAATTAAATCAAAGTGATTGTATCACATAATTAAATTAAAGCACTAACAGTATTTTTTAGCATTCTAATTTGGTAGTGTTTAAATTATTTATTACATACTTTAACTAATTTATATCTCAAGTTTAGATAAAATAATCCAATCACACTGCAATAAACAAATTTCAATTAAAAAAAATCTTATTATCTGTATTAACTATTCACTATAGTGTTTGAAACTTTTACTTCAGAAGACATTGTCAATAGATTAAGTTATATTTCAATTTTATAACTAAACTCAACTTTCATAAAATTTTTTGGTAAATAAAAGAAAAATATAATTAATAGAAAGAAAGGCCTTTACCGCACCACTTAATTTCTAATGCCTTAATCTGTTACATTTTGACTAAGATATTAAATATATAAAACACAATTTTAAGTATGCATCAATTTTATTTGTCAGACCTAAGTTTTATGATCAATTTAATTAATATTATGTATGGTCATTTCAAATAATAAATATGCATATTAAATATAATTTTTAAGTTTAAATTGTCAATGAAAAATACACTTATTAAAGATAAATAATGTAGTTTAAGTTTAAAAAGTCTATGAAAAAATTAATATTAAATATAATTTTTCACAGACTTTAAATTAATACATTAATTACAAAGTTTATGCACTAAATGATTATTAAACTATTGACTTCCCTACAATTTTCTTTCGACATAATTGGGATTTCATTGGTGATAATATTTGCAGGTAATATCTAGGAAATTTTCAATGGAAAGTAGGATATTAGCAAAATCAACAATACTTTCCTTGCTCTTATATCGAAGGTGGATAATCTAAAATACATCAAACAGCTAAGGTTGATCTCTCTTTTGTAATGTGATCTACAAATGCATATTTCAAATCATTGTCAATAGGCTTAAGCCTTTCCTACTATAGTTTTTATCTCCTAACCAAGTTCCAAGAAGACTCATACAATATAGTTATTGCACAAGAGCTTATGCACACCATGAAGAAGTTGAAAGGTAAGAATGCTTTCTTTGCTATAAAGATTGACTTTGAGAAAGTGAATGATAGAGTTAGATGGAGCTTTATTGAATGAATCTTTCAGGATATATAGAAGTTCCTTACTACCTCTCAATATGATTATGATCGAGATGCATAACATTTGTCTTTTGTAATGTGATCTACAAACACATACTTCAAATCATTGTCAATAGGCTTAAACCTCTCCTACCATAGTTTGTATCTCCTAACCAACTTAGTTTTGTTTCGGAAGACTCATACAAGAGAATAGCACAAGAGCTTATGCACACCATGAAGCAGTTGAAAGGTAAGAAGCCTTTCTTTGCTATAAAGATTGACTTTGAGGAAGTGTGCAATAGAGTTAGATGGGGCGTTATTGAATGTATCCCCCGTGATATATAAAAGTTATTACCTCTCAAATATGATTATGATCAAATGCATAACATTTGTCTCTATGCAAATCCTGTGGAATGGTTCCAAGATAGAATCCGTTACTTCCACTAGAGGTATTCAAGGGATCCCAATTTCTCTTTATATCTTTGCGCTTGGGATGGAGAAATTATCTCATATCATTAATGATGCACCCAATGACGAACAATAGAAAGCTATTGAAATTGGGAAGAATGGGACAGAAACCTCACATCTTATGTTTGCGATGATCTAATCTTGATGGGGAAGCCTTAGTGGATCAAATTGTTTGCACAAAGGAGTGCCTTGAGGATTTTTGAGAAATGTCAAGTCAAAAAGTCAACTATGCAAAGATGACAATATGCTTCTCAAGTAATGTAAGCACAGATTTAAAGGAAAAAAATTTACGAAATTTTAAGCTTTGTACCATCTGAAGATTTGGTTAAGTACCTTGGTATGCCCCTTTCCTATAGTAGATCATGGGTAAAAAATTTTAATTTTCTGATTGATAAGGTTAAGAAAAAGGCTATAAGGCTAGAACTCTAATTGTCTTAGTATGGCTAGTAAAGTCATGCTGGCCAAGTTTGTTCTTAGCTCCATCCCTATTTATCCCATGATGGTGATCAGAGTTCCAAAGACCATCTGTCAGGAAATTGAGAAGCTTCAACAATTAATGTTCTATTTATGGCCAGCTTGGTCCCAAATGTACAAACCAAGCCAAAATGGGGGCTTAAGCATTAAAAAACTGAGCACGATGAATGAAGCCTCTCTTTTGAATCTTACTTAGCAACTTCGCAAGGGGTTAAAATGGCCTATGGGCAAGGGTGTTATGTTCCAAATACAATTAAGACTTGCCTTTCTCTTTTAAGCCATGGGTAAACTGTATATATATATATATATATATATATATATCTTACACCATTATGAAGCGACTTAACTTCAGTATGGAAGTACACTGAAGAATTCTCATGGATATATACGAAGATTGCAAATAAAATCTTGTTGAAGTATTGTTAGATATTAGGAATTATTATTATTTCCTTATTCATGTATTCTAGATATTTCCATTCATTTTATTTTCACATGTGCTGTAATTATTTAGGGCTACGTGGCCATCACATTTAGGTGTACAGTGTACTATATATCTGAGTGAATTATTATTCTTTGCCTCAAGTAGAATTAGAGCTTGAGCATTATACAAAGGGTATTAACCTAATTTTCTATCTTGGTATCAGAGCCTCCCTGAATTAGCTCACTATGTCATCCTCAACAGCTGTGCCAATCTTAGCCACAACACCTATTTCATCCTCAGCCACAACACCCATTCCATCCTCTGCCCAACCTTCAACCATCATACCAACCTCCATCACTGTTACCGATGCCCAAAAATCAAATCCCCTTTTTAATTCCTTCAATCAATTAAACTCAGTCAAGTTGAGTTGAGATAACTATCTGCTCTGGGAATCCATTACTCTTCCATTGATAAAAGGAAACAAGCTTCAAGGCCACATTGATGGGTCTGCCGTTGCGCCCCCTGAATATACGTTGCAAGATGGCAACGTCATACCTAATCCACAATTTGAAGAATGGAAAAATGCTGACCAACTGCTCATCGGTTGGATTTGAAACACAATGACTATTGAAGTTGGTGCTCAGTTGCTTCATTGCACCACTGCTAAGGAGTTGTGGGACGGAGCCAAAAGTCTCACCGGAGCTCATACAAGGGCAAGAGTAACTCTGTATAAAACAGAGCTATATCGTACCAGGAAAGGGGGCCTCAAAATGGAAGAATACCTCTAAAAAATGAAGAGTCTCACTGATAATCTCATACTAGCCCGATCTCCTATCTCAACTGAAGATTTGATTACTCAGACCTTAGCCGGTCTCGACTTTGAGTATGATGCTATTGTTGTTGCTCTTACTGAAAAATCTAATGTCACTTGGCTTGATGTACAGGCAGCTCTTCTGACCTTTGAAAACCGAGTGGAGCAGCTCAATCAACTTGCTAATCTACATATTCAGCCTTATGCTAATTTGGCTCAAAGAAATGAAGCCCGCAGCAACTTTGATAATCTTCAAAACAAAAACAGTAATGGGGCAATTATCGAGGAGGAAGAGGTTTTCACAGAGCTGCTCATGGTAAGGGTTTTCGAAATGCTAAACCAAGCTGCCAAGTGTGTGGCCGAGCTGGTCATCTTGCTTCTTCATGCTATTTCTGATTTGATCGTTCATACAATGGTGGACCTCCTTCTATCTCTAATAGAAATCAAGCCTACTATGCCACTCTAAGCATTGTGTCTGATCCCTCCTGGTACATGGACAGTGGTGCCAACTCCCATGTGAGCAACAATGCTGAGAATGTTGATCAAGCTAGTTCTGTGGGTAAGTTAACTGTTACTGTTGGAAATGGCTCACAAACAAAGGTGAAAGGCCTTGGAACATCTTACATTACTTGTCCTTGCCATCATAAGAAATTACTACTTGATCATGTCCTCTTTGTGCCTACTGTTCCTAAAAATTTGATGAGTGTTTCTCAATTAATTGAAGATAATGATGTTAATGTTATTTTTAATCGAGTTGGTTGTATTGTGAAGGATTCACAGACAAGGCAAGTGTTGATTCGAGGGATACTCAAGGAAGGGCTATACAAGGTTGAATCAGGACTTGATGTTGATGCTAAAAAAGGTTCTAAACCTATGGCTTTGCTCACTGTACTGCAAGAATGGCATATGAAATTAGGACATCCCGATGAGAGGGTTTTAAGACAAATATTGAATAAATGTAATATTGTAGTCAGTGTTAATGAAAAGTTATTTTGTGAAGCTTGTCAATTAGGCAAATCTCACTTACTACCTTTCCCTTCCTCTACATCTAATTCTACTGCTCCTCTTGAATTGGTACACATAGATGTGTGGGGGCCGTCACCCATTCCATCAACTTCTGGACACAAGTTTTACATTCATTTTATTGATGACTTTAGCAGATACACATGGTTATACCGTTTAAAACATAAGTCAGAAGCTATTCAAGCTTTCAACAATTTCAAGAACTTAGTTAAAAATCAGTTTGGCACAAAGATTAAAGCAATACAAAGTGACATGGGTACTAAGTATAAACCTTTTATTCAAGTTGCACTGGCATGTGGCATACGTTTACAATACTCTTATCCATACACTTCTCCACAAAATGGGCGAGCTGAAAGAAAGCATCGCCACATAGTAGAGACAGGTTTGACTATGCTAGCTCAGGCCCATATGCCTCTTTATTATTGGGTGGAAGCATTTCAATCTGCTGTTTTCACCATTAATCATTTGCCTACTATTGTTCTTAAGGGAGAAACACCATATTTTCATCTTTTTCACAAGGAGCCAGATTACAAGATGTTACAGCCATTTGGCTGTGCTTGCTACCCATGTCTCAGACCTTACAACAATAATAAATTTTAATTTCATAGTCAACGTTGTGTTTTTCTTGGTTATGGAAGTAATCAGAAAGGGTACAAATGCATGAACTCAACAGGACGTATATATATTTCAAGGCATATCATATTTAATCCTCTTGTTTTTCCCTTTGCCACAGGATTCTTAAATCGACGCCACTCTAAAGATTTACAGGTATCATCAATACCCATGATCATTGGAGCAGAAAACACCTCTCGAATCCAATCTCAGACAACACAGAATGAAAATTATTTTGATAAGACTATTTCATCTACCTCAGCTCTTGCAAATCCAAATCATAGTCAACCTTTAATTGATGTTGATGTGCAATTAGAGAGCCTACAGTTTCAATCTGAGTCATCTCACAATGAATCAGTTACTGCTCCCTCTTCCTCAGATGGTCTAATTCCTACAACTCCCACTGACATTGTTTCAATATAGCAGACAACTACAAATATACATCCCATGATTACTAGAGCTAAAAGTGCCATTCATATGCCGAAACAACCTTACATTGGTTCTATGACTATCTCTAATCACTTTGCTGATATTAGTGAACCTTCTTCTGTTCATGAAGCAATTAAAAACCCTCATTGGCTTAAAGCTATGACAGATGAATTTGAAGCTCTTAAGCATAATGGAACCTAGCAGCTAGTTCCTTACACTGGACAGCAAAAGGTGGTGGATTGCAAGTGGATCTTCAAAACAAAATATAATGTTGATGGCTCAATACAACGACTTAAAGCTCAATTAGTAGCTAAGGGATTTCAGCACTCACTAGGTATTGACTATGGGGAGACTTATAGCCCTGTTATTAAAGCATCTACTATTCGAATTATCTTAACTTTGGTTGTTACTTTTAATTGGAAAATACGGTAGATGGACATAAATAATGCTTTCCTTAATGGTTATATTGAGGAGGATGTGTTTATGCAACAACCAGAGGGGTTTATTGATGCTGAAAAGCCAAATCATGTTTATAAATTAGTTAAAGCTCTATGTGGCTTAAAACAAGCTCCTAGAGCGTGGTTTGATCATCTATGGCTCGCTTTGCTTCAATGGGGTTTCCGAACTGCCAAAAGTGACAGCTCTTTGTTCATCTTGAAAAATGATAATATGGTGGTTTTCATATTAATATATGTGCATGATATTTTGTTGACTGGTAACGATTCTTCATATTTACAGAGCTTCATTCAAAGGCTGAATAATTTATTCTCCCTAAAGGATTTAGGTCCACTTCATTACTTTCTTGGCATAGACGCTCATCGAGATCAATCAGGTATCTTCTTGAGTCAAACAAAATATAATCAAGACCTCTTAAAGAAATTCGATATACTGAATTGTTCTCCATGCCCTACTCCTATGTCAACTGGAAAATATTTATCTATAAAAGATGGTGCATTGCTTGAAGATCCTTCTATTTATAGGAAAACTATAGGAGCCCTTCAGTACTTAACCACCACACGTCCAGATATAGCTTTCTCAGTAAACAAACTCAGCCAATTTCTTTCTGCTCCCACTAAGACACATTTTCAAGCTGTAAAACGAATCTTCAGGTATTTGAAAGGCACACTTAATTATGCCTTGCATCTCAAAACCTTTGATCATCTTAGTCTTGTTGGGTTTACTGATGCTGATTGGGCCACTGATATTGATGATAGAAAATCAATGGCTGGTTATTGCATCTATTTTGGTGAGAATTTAGTTTCTTGGGCTTCAAAGAAACAGAGAGTTGTATCAAGATCCAGTACTGAATCGGAATACAGGGCACTAGCAGACTCAGCAGCTGAAATTTCTTGGTTATCATCATTACTTGGTGAGATTGGCTTTTCATCTTGTGATACTCCCATTGTCTGGTGCGATAATCTCAGTGCAAATGCTCTTGCTATGAATCCAGTTCAGCATGCTCGAACTAAACATGTTGAAATAGACGTACACTTTGTTCGTGAGCAAGTCTTGGCAAAGAAGCTGGATGTGCGTTATGTTCCTTCTACTAGCCAGATAGCAGATTGCCTTACCAAAGCTCTCACTCATTCTCAATTTCATCACCTACACGGCAAACTCGGGCTGTTTCCTCCACCCTCTCATTTGAGGGGGGTGTTAGAGATTAGGAATTATTATTATATTATTATTATTATTTCCTTATTCATGTATTCTAGATATTTTCATTCATTGTATTTTCACGTGTGCTGTAATTATTTAGGGCTACGTGGCCATCACATTCAGGTGTACAGTGCACTATATATCTGAGTGAATTATTATTCTTTGCCCCAAGCAGAATCGGAGCTTGAGCATTATACAAATTTTCTATCTAGTATAAAACTAAGAGAATGCCGAACTTCCTCCAAAAGAACCTTGGAATGACATTGATGAAAATGACCCGACCAACACCAAGTTCTGGAAAGAGACAAACCGAACCATCTTTTTATCAGAACCCTAAGTTGTCCCCGTCGTTGACTTGGAGGAACAAACCAGTACTATACCGACCAATCAGCAAAATCAGTCCTATTTGTAAACGACCTTATCTGAACAGTCAGATTTCGTGGATGAACTGAACACTGAGGTTGACATGAATTATTATATTGTGAATAACAACCGTTGGTCCTTACAGCATTTTCAGGACAAATGTGAGGATTAACAAAAATGCGATTATTACAACAAAACCAATCAATTGTCATGCTTTAATTTAAATTTATCTATTACATATTGAAGTTTTTATTTCACTTACGTAGCTTTCAATAAGTAGGAACGAAACCTACCAAACTGCTACTTATTCCAAACATGCACCCTTAAAAAAACAGTAACCTCAAATTAGACAGCACTCTTAATGGCGTTGCTGTATCCACTTTGGACATCGTTGAATCTGTCCCAGATCATGACTCCGCCGTACTTAGAAGACCCCTTGATCGCCGGAAGAACCTGAGACGTCAGAACATCGGCCGGAATAAACCCGCCGCTTGGGGCCGCAGCCTCTGACGCCGGAAGCCCCAAGAACACTTGGCTAGCTTGAACCGAGGTCCACTGGTTCCATGCACTCACGAGATTGTTAATGTTTCCATTGGTATACTGACAGGGAGCGTTATTATAGAACTGAACCCAAACATAATCAAACAAGCCAGTTTTGATAGCCGAGTCCAAGTGAGCGTCTGGGAATGGACATTGCGGCGCCGCGGATAGGAACACCTTCTTCTGGTTGCTGAACCCATTCAGAGCTTTGGCTAGCTCGTCCCAGTGCTGCCCATTACCGGCCTCGATGTCAAAGTCAATGCCGTCCAAAACGGCGCTGCCTAGTGGGCGTGAGCTGGATTGTCCTCCAAGGAAGTTGTTCCAGAGGTAGTTAGCGAGTTGGGTGGCTTCGTCGGCGGAGTTGAGAGAGTAGCTTCCAGCGCCACCGCCAAGGGAGAGAAGGACTTTGATGCCTTTGGATTGGCAGGTTTGGATGTCGGCGCTGAAGCCAGTGCAGGTGTTGGCGGCGGGGTCGCAGTGGCCGGCGAGGTTTAGTTGTGGGGTTTGGCCGTTGCCGAAGGTGGACAAGAAAGCTATGTTTACGTATTGGTAGTTTCCGGTATTGCAGGCGTCGGCGAGGGAGCCTTCGTTGGTGTTTTGGCCCCAGTAGACGGCGATTCCGGCAGCATGGGAGGTCTTGAAGAAGAGAGAAATGAGCAAGAGAGGTAGGAATGGGAGAGAAGCTTGTTTAAGGAAAGCCATGATTCTCTGTTGTATTGAGTGATTTCTTGTTGCTTGGTGGTTTGAGAGAGGAAGAGAAGGAGGATATTTATAGTGTTTGTGGGGGAAGAAAAGTATGAGAAACGTGCCTTGTAGGAAATGAATTGCTAGCAGATAGACTTCAAGCGCATAGCTGAGATCCCAGAGTCAGTCTCAGGTCGCCTTGGCTAAATAAATAAAAGGATTCCCAAGTCAAGCTCAAAAGAGACGGAAACTGATAATATTAATTTCTTACTTGTGATTGCGTAATCTCAACAAGGACTTTTGAAACGGGCTTCTCTATGATTAATGCACATTATTTTTTCTTTGAAATTATAAATCGGGATCTATTATGAATTTTGATTATAATGTAATAGATTAGTAAATATATAAAAATATTTTATCAGTTTTATAAAATTTATTATTATAATCATATTTATATTAATTATATTTACAGAGTTGATTTAGCTTTTATATAATTAATAAGTATGGGTAAAGTAATAAATTTAAAAGAAAGAACAAAATATTGTTTTATACATAATAATTATTATATTATAATTGGAGTTCATGATAGACACAAGTTCATAATATTACAATTCCTTAAATTATATATGGGTCAATTTGTTTTGCACACTTCAAATATTTTTTTGGAATGATTAAGTGCAGGAATTGGAGAATGTTTTGTGAATTTCATATTGTTTGGTTTCAAAATATTTACATAACTAGATTTTTTTTTTCACTTATTACAATCTATCTTCGATTGAACTTTTGTTCAAGCTTTGTTTTTTTAACAATTTTGTTAAAGCTTTTAAAGAGAGATATTATTTCTTTGTAGCAATAATCCTAAAAATTTAGTTTAGTTGTTAAATATGTATTCTTCCTATTTTAAGGCCTTGGTTAAAGAAATATTCTTCCTACTTTAAGGCCTTGTTTAGTCTCTTCTATGTAAAGATAATTCTTTTAATAGCTCGTGTGTAATTTCAATTATATTTTCATTACTCAAACGTTTTAATTACTTATTTAAAATAGAGGCATGAGAATTATTTCTATTTTCAAAGTTATATTTTTATTCCCTTTGTGATTGTATTTTTTTCACATTTTCCCTATCCAATAAGCCCTTAAGTATTTGGGTTCAAACCTTGGAGCCAATATTTAAAAAATTTATTCTCCTAAATGTATCATGCAATGAGTTGGTTGCTCTTTTGAAATTCTCGGGAGAGGAACAAAGTTTTGATTGATGCATAAACTTGAAACTTATCAATGAAGCAAAAAAAAAAAAAAAAGATCTTCACACCAATTAAGCACTAAAGGTTAGGATTCAAATCAATTATGACTTAAAATTAGATTATGTGACTGTTATTAAAAAAGTTAATTAGATAACAAAATATAAAGAATAATGATACTGGAGATTCAATACCATGAGTTAGGAGTTCCCCAATGAACTCATATAGATTAGTGCTTATTTGTCTGATACATTTAATAAAGCTAAATTGAAGCCACCGATGTTGAAAAACATGTCATAAATTTAGGCGTAATATGCGGGGCGATTCTGCGTACGCGGCCTGTAATGAGACCAGTCAGACCACATTCCCTTTCTTCTTACGGGTTCTGCAAATCTCCATATATTAATTCATTGTACTTTCCATTTTATTTATATCAATATTTTCTCTTGGGGTCATCTAGAATGTTTGAGTTGCTTAGCAGACGAGTTCTGAAGTAGCTTGTGATTTTAAGTTGAAATAAACTATCTAATTTTGCTTTTGAGTTTTCATCAATTTGTTTGATTTCGCCCTTCATTTTTTTTTTTTTGAAAATTGAATAATTGATTATTAATTTAAAAGCCTTATACAAGCCTAACAAGTAACAAACATTTACAATGTCGACGCGGATTCCTAATTCTGGATTCTGATTATAAATTTAATATAACCTTAGGAGAGTCCAGATCTTACTTTTCTTAAGAAAGGTCACCAGAAAGGAAAATAATTCAATGATATTTGTGAAAGAATTTTAATTCAGCATTTTGGAATATCCTTGCTTTGGTTTTAACCCTATAAGGCCCTTCGACACATAGAATAGAAAGGAGTGGATTAAAAAAAAATGAATTTGATGGTGGAAAATAATCCTTGTGTTCTTATTTTTTAAAAAAATAATAAAAACTATAGAATAATAATTTCAAAGACACAATTGAGATTGTACAAAATTTACAAAAACATATTCCCTTTTCTATAACATATCATACGGGCTGTATTTGTAGCATTTCCATAGCTTGTTCAATAGTGTTCAACTCAAGTTAATTGCATATGTATTCATCAACATTTGCAGACAAACATATCCAGATATCTCTGAACAGGATGAATTGCCGTAATGAATATCATCTTTCAAGAAATATCACAAACATTTATCAAAATTTTCAATTCTTATAGAAATTTATTTATCTAATGAATAATTACTTATAATATTATGATTATGTTTGAATCTAAAACTTAATTATCAAAAATTAATTCTTCATGATTTTCTCTAGAAACACTAATGTTAGAGTATATTAGATGCTTTAACCTCTAAGTTTCTAATTCTTAAAATTTGATGTTTCATTTAAAAAAAATCTTGTAATAATGGAAATTTTTTCGTAATTATCACTCAACTGAATGGTTCTTATCACAATTATATTCTTCTGTGAATTTTCAGCCGTATATAACATGACTCAAACATGATACATAACATTTTTTAATCCATATCATTAAGCTGTGATATGCTTAAAAGATTGAAAAATGTACAAAAATAAAAAATAAAATAAAATTTCACATAAATTGCTAGTGCCATTTTTATCAGTTATATCAATTAAATTAATTTCTAATTTTATAGTATAAAATTTTGAATATTATAAGAAAAATTATATTACAATAGTATATTATATTGAATATATCTTCTGATATATTTAATATGTATTTTGTTTTAACCTCTTCATAAAAATAGATAATCAATAATACCGCTTCCAATAAAATGCTTAATTGATTGTCAATATTTTCAGAGTTTAATATTTAGAATTGAATATATATACATATACATATACATACATATATATATATATATATATATATCTTATAAATGTTGTTGTGGTATACTTTTCTAATTTTCACAACCCTCGTTGATCAAATTAATATTTTAACATAACTAATTTTTTTGTATCTCAAATATTCAGTGGGCTCTCGTATAAGTATCACATGCTCAGTGGTTAGTCAGTTGGAGTATTCAATACCACGTGGTACAAATGACGTTGTAGAACGACCCCTTTTAGAATTACATAGTATAATAACAAGATCATTCAAATTAAATACACATACATAGATGCCACCAAAAACATATTTACATTTATTAATAATAGGAGTATTTTAATGGTTTTTTATAGTTAAAAATTTTTAATTTAAATAATAATAATAATTTTTATCAATAGAGACAATATAATTAAAGACAAAGGTTATAATAAATTAATATGTGTGTCACTCAATCCTAATGAAGCACAAGGTAACCCGTTTTCCTTTAAAGTCGGTAACAAAAATTGGAAAGATGTATGTAGCAGAAGGCACAATCCTTTCTTCAATGCATATTCATTTCTATAACGGTCAAATATACCAACCTATACAAATGACATATTTGCTCAGTAACAAAATTTCGTAGTGAGTTAACTAATCATGTTAGTAAACTATGAAGTACAGCCTTTAATTAGGACATAACTCCAGTGTCCAGAAATTAACGTCCAACATTTGAGGTTGAACTCTGAAGTAACCATTTTGTGTTATTCTGTACAGCAAGTTTGCATATACAATTGTTCTGTGGGCGTTAAATATAATTCTCTCACATCAATGGTCATCTTGAAATAATGCCTTGGAACCAGAAGTACATGTTCGACTCCCATCAGCCTTGTAATGGTCATCATCCACCTTGTTTCTAGTCGCTGGGGTCTCGCATACTTTGTCATAGCTTGCCCTTTCTCGCTTCTTTTTCCTTGTTGCCCTTTCTGCTTTGGGGCCCAAACACTGCAAATCAGGAGGCAACTTGTGAAAGATGAAAATCTTCTTGCCCTTTCTCTCCTCCTCTTGGCTTCTACTATTTTTTTTATCACGATCCTCCTGTTGTATAGTCCTTTCAAAGCTTCCATTTTCATTCTTGAGGAGCTGAAGGGGTTCATTTTCTGATGATACGGGAACACTACGACTTACATTATTTTCACCCATCTCGTCTCTGTCTGCCTTTCCCTTCCAGGATTTGTTGCTGTCCTCACTCATGAGCAAGTGCTTAGGGGTTTCATCCTCTTCGGCAAACAGTAATAGGTCCATTTTATGGTAGATTTTATGAACCGTGTCTCCAAGGGAGTGAGAATACCTGAAATTTCAAAGACTTCAAGATCACAAGTCTAGTGGATTTTCCTTTTTACTTTATCTCTTTATGCAATTTCAACTGACTTTCATTGTTGCTGAGTTTTTTTATTTTGGAAAAATAAAAAGGTACTTCAGTTGCAATATTGCAGGGTGAAATCAAGACAATTAAAGATAAGACGGAAGGTATATCTAATTCAGTTGCAATATTGCAGGGTGAAATCAAGACAACTAAAGATAAGACGGAAGGTATATCTAACTAAGTGTATCATATATGGTCATGTTTTAGGGAGAAGCTACCACTTCAGTTAAATTCCTTCTCTGGTACTCATATTTTGGCCAATAGTAGAAGAGCAAACACCACAAATGGTGTATTTTAGTATAAATGCACAACACGAAAGTAAACTGAGCCACTCCTCTAATTCGAACAGGAAGCTAAAATCTTTTGTAATTCCACTACGAAATACTTTGAGTTACTTCAGGGAAAATGCATCAATTGACATCTATAACATCTATCAACCTCGGGGTATAAACATATACCTGCGTTTTATGATCTTTGCTACATAATTATCAAGGTTCCAATCACTAAAGAATCCCCCTTCCATGTGGCACTGCGTACTCTCCAAAAGAAGGCAAATTTGCTTCACCATCTTCTGTTGCTAGACTCTTCAACTCCACTTCCAACATCTAATTGTAGAATTTCCATCCGAAACAAAATCTGCAGTTCATATCTTGTGCTCATTAAGGTAAAACATAGAAACAAAAGAAGCCAAACTATGCTAACAATTAGAGCAATGAAACATAAAATATATCACATTACATGAAGAAATTAGGCCAAATGTTCTCAAAAGATACCCTAACTATTTGTACTGTAATGAGTGAAGTAGGTCCTGGATCAGATGCCTGAGAGAAAGGAATTTTTGCTCTTATAGTTTTATGCTCTCCAGCTTACTCCTTGGGCTCCCTCAATCAAATTTTGCTAAGTTCAGCTGCAACCAAGCTACCATAAGCATCACTACATTTTGAAGAATTTTGACTTTCAGAAATGGTTTATCTGTCAAACTTCTGTGATAGCCAGTATATAGATGAGTTCACAAGTCGCTCAGCCAGAGCCTACAGGTCTCCGTCTTCAGATTCAATTCCCTGATGGATCTTGTTGGAAAGATTACAGAAAAATGCTTCAAATCTTTCTGACCTAAAATCAAGCACAGCACCATCCTGTATTCTTGAAGCCTCAGTCACAGTGTTCTCTCCTGCTGAGGCAGATGAGGAGATTGGCAGTTCACCATCTTGGAGTGATCCACTGTAGTTAATTTCTTCTGGAATTAGCTCATTTAGCATGGATTTTTCAGACACAATTAGATCATGACAGCCAGGTTTCTTCATCTGCTTCATCCAGCACTTCAAAAACTTCAACTTTTTTGACTTGTTACATTCCATGGCATAGTAAACCTCATGCAAGTCCATGTCAAAGTGATCATATGCCGCATTACAGAAGGTGCTCGATGTGAGGTTTTGAAGGTTATTCCTATCCATTATTTTCATTTTCTGATGACCCTCAATCACTGTACCACTCTTCTTATCTTCAGAACCTAATAATTCCTTGTGCTCTTTGAAGTTGATATCAGGCTTGCAAATATCAGCACTCAGTGTCCTGAAATATTGAGCCATATTTGCTCCACCAAAATCATGAACCATATCTGGATCATCTAATGGAGATAAGAAAGCAGAAGAAACTGTGAAAGGCCTTAGAATGCCCATGCATGAACCACCGTCGCCATTGGAAAGGGACACCAATTCCCAGCAGCCTTCGTTATAAAGAAAACTTAAGAGCATTTGCCAAATGGGTACAAAGTTTCTCTGCCACATGAAGCCAAATTCAATTGCAACAATGTCGAGAACTGTCTGCAAAGAATTCACTTGAATTTCCCTTCTGTTTTTTCTTAGATTCTCCAAAAGCTTCTCGTACAAGAACGGAATCAGATATGCGATCCCTTAGTTTCACAAATTAAAGCGTCACACCTCTGCACAACCTTAATATGAAATTGTGTGATTCCATTACCAAATTGCGTCAAAAAATTTCCTTTTGTTCACAGCCTCCTTTTTGCCAATTCATCAATTCTGGATTAAACAGAACATCATCATATTTACCAAAGAACCTTAATTTGATAAACTCAAGATCACAACAGTTATACTCTATGTGATTCCTACTTACATCTAAGATCTGAAGACTCAATTGCACATGAAGTTTCCTAGAATTATCATCTATACCAAGAGAACTCCATGAAACTCCAATTTTTGGATAAATTAAACCAAAAGGAACAAGAGCGGAAACAAGTATAACCGAATCCACAGAGCATAACCTCCAACCCATAGCTCTAATTCCACTCTCAAAGAAACTAGAAACTTGTCTAATTTCATCGGTCTCAATTTTATGCTCACAACATTCAGATTCACACCTAGCATCAACCCAACTAAATTGCATATTCCAAAAATCAAACGCATCACTCACACTTCTGAAGAACCCAGAGAGTCTCTCGCAAAAGGAACCCACCTTTTTCAACGATGCATGACCTAACTCCACGCATCAGAAAATTCAAATAAACACTTCAATGATCTGCAATGGCGAAAACAAAACAACCAAATTCAATCAAACAACTGAATAATTCAGAACAGCATCTAGTACAAGATCAAACATTACCGAGTCCCAAGCATAGTCTTGTCCAATCTGTTGCATCGATGGGGCAAGGCATGAAGCCCTAGGACGTGAGGGATCAGATGGAATGTGAAAATGAGGCAGAGAAGTGAGGGCTTGTGAGAGGGATTGAAGGGTAGAGGTAGGGTCTTTGAAAGAGGAAGAAAGGGAGGGTTGGGGACAAAACGGTTTAGGTTAGAGGATGAAAGAAGGGGAGAAAGTGAGGAAAAGAAAAGCTTAAAGCAAGTGAGAGGAGGGAAGGAGAGAAGGATTTTGGGGGACCTGAGAAGGGAATTGATGTATGGGGTGGGATCCTGAAGATGGAGAAGTGGGTTGAGGTCTATGAGGAGAACTAGGCGCTGGGTTTGAGTGTAATATGTGATTGGATCAACTGGATTTGCTGCCATTGAAGACGATGGTAGATGGGGACTGTAACTTCGAGGCGATGAAGGGAGAGTGATGGCACCGAAGGAGAGAGAATGGAAGAGAGAAGGTCGTCCGAATCGGCACAAGGGAAAGAAAAGGAGACAACGGCAACGTTTGGCGGCAAGTAAGCAGGTAGATATGTAATTTAGCGGCAAAAATTCAAAGCATCATGTCTTCTAGTAATTGAGCTACTTCAGTTTTTCTTTTGGACTCAGTAAACTCATAATTTGGTTGCCAAATTTATTGATTCATTTTGCTTTAATTTCTAAAATTTTAATCTTTGAAAAACCCTACTTGTAATAAATTAAAGTTTATAGTTGTTCTCAAAACTTTGTTATGTAAGGGGATGGATTTTTTTGATAGCTCATAAATTAAGGTAGAGAAATGATATATACATCTCAAATTTGATCTATTTGATTTGTCTAGATTTAGAAAAGAATTAAATTCTTCCTAAAAAATGGTGAATTTTGTTTAGTTTTAACTAAATAAGTCATGTAGTTTTAAAGTACTAACTAAATAAATTAATGGAAGTAAAATTTGAACAATGGTCCTAAGACATTTGATGAAAGGATTAACTTATAGCGAATTTAATAATTTTTAAAATTGACTCAGCACTTTAAAAAATTTAAAAATTAAAACTAAATTAGTGTGTAAATATAACAATTAATATTATTCTTGTCTTTTTCTTTGTCTAGTTTATATGCATTGCATTTCAAGTTCAAACTAATGAAAGTTATTGTGTCTAGGCATGGAAATACAATGTCTAGTATTTTAGTTCTTTTCATTCTTTATTTTAAGATTTTATATATGGTTGTATTTTATTATAGATACAATTGCATTTTTTTAAATTGTATAGCTTTTCAATTAATTTTAAATATCATTATAGTTCAAAACATAGTCAGTTATCATTTTTAAAAGTTATATTTTTAAGAAAAAGAAGAAAATTACAATTTATTATCTTGTGGTTTGGCCAATCTGTAATATACTATTTTGTGGTTCAAATATTTGTAAGTAGGCATCATATAGTTTGCATCGTTAGCACTGGACTGCCTTTTGCTTTTTTCTTTTTTGTTAACATTTTGACAAAAGTCACATGTAACCCCATCTCCCCTCACCCAAATTAAAACTAAATCCCTAATTTCTCAATCTGAACTCAATTATAGAAAACAAAATTAAGCTAATGCATACATATTCATAAAAGGTTTCACCAAAATTAAGCAAATATTTACATATTTAAGTGCTCTTACGCTAATCTCCCCTCCAAATCCTCAACATAAAGCCTTAATTCTCTAAATTTGTAATGGTTCTTGGCCAAAACTCATAATGAATTGGCCAAAAATGATAAATTAGGAAAGAAAAGGTCATAGTTTCCCAAATTGACAATGGTTCTTGACCAAAACTCATAATGAATTGATAAAAAGTTATGGATTGGAGAAGCGATTGGGTTGTAAGTCTCTAATTAGGGATTTCAATGGGCAAAAGGAAGTGATTTGAGAAAGATATTGTGTTGTGTGTTAAATTTGGGCTAGCCAAAGGAGGGATTCGCTATTCATTGTAAATGAAATCAGGAATTTCGTTAAAAAAGAAAAGGAATTTTGGGCAAAGTTGGGTCAAGAGCAATTTTTGCACAAAATAGCATAAGGTAATAAAATGTTAATAGTGCAATAGGATATTTTAATTGCAAACTTTTAAACTACATATGAGTCGATTACAAATAAGCCAATCATAGTTTAGCAAACTCTGTTCTACTCATAAATAAAAGCAGAAAGTAATCTAGTACTTACATTAAGTGCCTAACTAAAGTTTTAAAAATGTACAAAAGATGAATAAATGAAAAGTGTGAAGTCAAATACATAAGCTGAGAAGCAAATTTGTAACCTTTTTCCTGACTTTTTGAGCCATATGCTATAGTAAAAGAAATTATGAATTAAGTCTTAAAATTGTAAAAATATTATGCCACGATGCTATAATTTTTTTAATTTTTTTTCTTGATCGTGGAAAACTTGGTGGCAATGTTATTGAGTTACCCATATTTTCATAGGGAATGCAAAAAGCTAACAGCGAGTGGAATGCGAAGTTGTCAAAAAAAATGTTTTCTACTCCACTAAAATTATTTTGGCTCGTTTTTTTCCTTGCGTGAAGAAGTTGGAGAAAATTAACCTCATCTGTCTAAATTTTATTTTCTGATCCCACTATGTGTAATTTTTATTTTTGGGTTTTATCACATTCTTTTGTTCTCTATAATGTTTGACAAACATTATTATTTGGTTTATACCACCGAAATGTTTGGCAATTATTTTGTTCACCCCATATGTCTAAGAATGATCAATAAAGCTTATAGGACAAACTAATTAAAACCATATAACCAATTATATCAAAGTGATTATATCACATAATTAAATTAAACCACTAATAGTATTTTTATAGTATTCTAATTTGGTAGTGTTTAAATTATTTATTACATATTTTAACTAATTTATATCTCAAGTTTAGATAAAATAATCCAATCACACTGCAATAAACAAATTTTTAAAAAATTTATTATCTATATTAACTATTTATTATAGTGTCTGAAACTTTTACATCAAAAGACATTATCAATAAATTAAGTTATATCTCAATTTTATAGCAAAACTCAAGTTTCATAAAATTTGTTAAATAAAAGAAAAACATAATTAATAGAATGAAAGGCCTTCACCCCACCACTTAATTTTTAGTGCCTTAATCTATTACATTTTGACTAAGAAATTAAATATATAAAACACAATTTTAAGAATGCATCAATTTTATTTGTTAGACCTAAGTTTTATGATCAATTTAATTAATACTATGAACGGTCTTTTCAAATAATATATACACTTATTAAATATAATTTTTCAGTTTAAATTGTCAATGAAAAATACACTTATTGAAGATAAATAATGTAGTTTAAAATGTTAATGAAAAAATTAATATTAAATATAATTTTTCAAGGATTTTAAATTAATACATTAATTACAAAATTAATGCACTAAATGATTATTAAACTCCTGACTTCCTTACAATTTTCTTTCAACGTAACTGAGATTTCATTGATGATCATATTTATAGGTATATTTAGGAAATTTTCAATGGAGAGCAAGATATTAGCAAAATCAATAGTAGTTTGCATGCTCTTATATCAAGGTTGGATAATCTAAAATACATCAAACAACTAAGGTTGATCTCTCTTTTGCAATGTGATTTACGAATGCATACTTCAAATCATTGTCAATAGGCTTAAGCCTTTCCTACCATAGTTTGTATCTTTTAACCAAGTCAATTTTGTTTCTAGGAAGACTCATATAGTTATTGCGCAAGAACTTATGCACACCGTGCAGCAGTTGAAAGGTAAGAATGCTTTCTTTGCTATAAAGATTGACTTTGAGGAAGTCTATGATAAAGTTAGATGGAGCTTTATTGAATGTATCCTTCATGATATATAAAAGTTCTTTATTACCTCTCAAATATGATTATGAGATGCATAACATTTGTCTCTATGCAAGTCCTATGGAATGGTTTCAAGATAGAATCCTTTACTCCCACTAAAGGTATGCAACATGAGGATCCCCATTTCTCCTTATATCTTTGTGCATGGGATGGAGAAATTATCTCATATCATTAGTGATGTAGTCAATAAAGGACAATAGAAAGCTATTAAAATTGGGAAGAATGGGCCAGAAACCTCACATTTTATGTTTGCAATGATCTGATTTTGATTGGGGAAGTCTCAGTGGATCAAGTTGTTTGCACAAAGGAGTGCCTTAAGGATTTTTGAGAAATGTCAAGTTAAAAAGTCAACTATGCAAAGATAACAATATGCTTCTCAAGTAATGTAAGCAAAGATTTGAAGAAAAAAATTTATGAAATTTTAGGTTTTGTACCTTCAGAAAATTTAAGTAAGTACCTTGGTATGTCCCTTTCCTATAGTAGATCATGGGTAAAAAGTTTTAATTTTCTGATTGACAAGGTTAAAAAAAAAGGCTATAAGGCTAGAAGTCTAATTGTCTCATGCTAGCCAAGTTTGCTCTTAGCTCCATTCCTATTTATCCCATGATGGTGATTAGAGTTCCAAAGACCATCTGCCAAGAAATTGAGAAGCTTCAACAATTAATGTTTTATTTGGGGCCATGAGCCTGGTCCCAAATGTACAAACCAAGACAAAATGGGGGCTTACGCACTAAAAAACTGAGCACCATGAATGAATCCTGTCTTTGAAGCTTATTTGTCAATTTCATAAAGGGTCAAAATGGTCTATGGACAAGGGTGTTACGATCCAAATACAATATATATATCTTCACCATTATGACATGCCTTAAAGTCAATGCATTCTCCAACAATAAATTTCGACACAGTTTCTTCCCAACATATTCATGAATCCTCCTTCCTAGAAGCAAAGCTGAAAGTTCTCCACAAGCCGGAAGAACACTAGCTAATGTGATTGCATTAGGTTCAACCCTACATTTTTCCATTTGTAAACTCAGAAGCACCGATACGATAAATGAGGAGGCATACCCATATTAGATACGTATCCAATACGGAGATACGTACCGAACAGGTACAAAAGTACCCTGGACATTTTTTTTTTTGTGTCCGTATGTTTTGAAATGTTTCGTCCGTATCGAAACGTTTCAACACGATCCGAAACGACTTCGAAATGGCGCCAAAACATTCTTACAGTAAACGACGCCGTTTTTGCCTCCTTTATCCTATCCTGCCCAGCCCCTTCTCCCTCGCGTTTGGTTTTTGGTCTCGTTGTTTTTCGGTCTCGTTGTGTCCTTGCTTCGTGCTACTCATCTTCTCGCTCTGTTCTACTCATCTCCTCCGAAAAGCGGTTCATTTCTCCGTTATCTTCTCTAGCTGTGGCAGGTGAGTCTTCTTTCCAGTGGCAAGTCACTTACCTCAAATGTCTTCTTCTCCATTGAATGTCTTCTTCTTCTCGATCGTCTTCTATTTTCATTTTTTTTTAAGCTTGATTCAAGCTGCTTGAATGTCTTCTGTTTTGTTTTTTTCTTTTCAAAGCTTAAATGTTTTCTTCTTTAGCTGTGGCACGTTTTCATTTATAGAGTCAAAAGCTTTTGTTCATTTCATTGAATGTAGTACTTTAGCTTAGTTTTTATTATGCTTTAGTGCTTTTACTTCGTTATCTACTTTGTTATCTACTTTAATGCCTCGTGCCCGTGCTTTAGAGATTTTTCCCCTCTAGAATCAGTTGTTGACTTTACTGTGGTTATGTGTGTAAGGGTGAGTAACACTATATGGTACTCTGGCTTGTTGAATTGGCTTGGCTATGAATGCAAATACACAGATGAAGACAGAGTATACACTCTCACATATATACTGTTAAAAAATGCATGAGTATGTAAAGGGGCTCGAAGCATTCGGTTATGGTGTTTAGTATTGATGTCTTAGTATATATTGCTACCAGAGAATAGAGCAAGTTTGTGAGGTACACCTTATCAATAAAACATACAAACTAGATCGCATAGAATCATGTGCTGGAATCTTTAGTTTGGACTTTGGAATGAAAAGAGAGTCAAGAAAAAATGAGATATGAATAAACCTAAATGAAATATAAAAAGATAGAAACTGCTAATTCAAAGGGCACTAAGAAGGAGAAAGATGAGAGCATACACTGGGGATTCACTGCCTGGAGTCTGAAGGAAGCCCGATTGTTCTTCTTGTGAATTATGCAATTATGATTCGGGATATTCAATTTATAAAAGATAAAAAATTAATATTAAATTAATTATAAACAAACTATATATATAAGTATGCATATTATACATATTTTCTCCTCTCTCACATGCTTATCTACGTGTAGATTTAAGAACTTAGTATATTTATTTCTAACAAATGGTGTATATCTTAAAACATCTAAAATTGATAGAGTGCAACTAGTGCTCTTCATTGACCTACCCCAACATATCCACCGTTTACTTTTTCACATTTCTGTTTCCTTTTTTTTTCCCCTTATTTCCTTACATCGAGCAGTCTTTTCAGAAAATGGTATAAACCAAATGTTTACACGCAAAATCTTAAAAAAAAGAAACAGATATTTAATGCATGTGATTGTTTTAATAACCAAATAAAATTGAAAAATGCCAAGGCAAGGTTATTTATGACCTTTAACAAAAAGGTCTATTGCAATATTGTACATAATGCAATTAGAGGCTAAAAAACTAAAAAGCTTTTAATAATAGAAGTTTCTCTCACTGCCATTAAAAAAGTTTGTTGTCCTAGTTTCTCAATCTAAGTATCTCTAAATATAAAGTATCTGGAATATTTTTTTTTTTTTGGGTATAGAGCATACAACTATTTGGGTAGGGTTTCATCATTTAATAGTCAACACTGACATCGTACGTACAAATTAAGATAAATATCAACATTAACTTTTCTTTGTAATGATTCGTTACCATTAATATTAATTCTAATTAAATTAAAATAATGTAGATGCTACCACAACTGAGCACTAATCCTTTTGGATATCATTCAACATTCCATGTTATAGTTACGTTCTGGTTAAAAAGAGATTTTTGGCTCTTGAAAAGGTTTCCAACTGAAGGAAGAAAAAAAAAGAGTATAGACTTTTGAGCACATTTCTTAATCTTATTGGTGAGTTGGTCAAAATGCTATTGCCAAAATACACACACACACACACACACATATATACATATATATATATATATATATAGGGATTTTGACTCCCATACTTAAAAAAAATAAACTAATATCTCATATACTACGTCACCAAAACTATTTTCCCAAACGCTTAAATTTTTTTTAAAAAAAATTAAAAATGGGTTGCAGCATCGCTAATGCCACGACCCTTTTTTTTTTAATATTTAAAGGGTCGCAGCATCCCTGATGTTGCAACCCTTTGTTGACTGGTGACCAAGTGCAGTATGATATATATAATTAAAATATTATGTATATAATTAATAAAATTATTAATTAAAATATTATATAAGATTTTATTAAACTATATACTTAGCTAAGTTTAAGTATGTAGTTTAATTAAAATTTATATAATAATTTTTATTAAGTATTATATAATCATTAAATATTAATAAAAATTTATGTACTTAACATATTTTAATAAAAAAGATGAAAAAATTATACGTAAATTTTATTATGTCTAATTTTTGGTTTAAGAGCTATGCATTAGGCATTTAAAAGATTTTGGATAAGTAAGGATGATTTTAAAAAAAGAAAAATACACTCGCATAGGACGCGCCAAATAAATGCAAGTCTAATTTATTTTTTTTTACTATTCGCACTTAAATGCATATCTGAATAGGTTGAAGAGGCGGCCGCAAGCCGTTGTGAATGCTAGACGGCACTGAGCAGGTATGAAGATGTAGGCTTTCACAAACCAACACGTGTATGATAAATTAGCCACAAACCGACACGAGGGAACGAATAAAAGAGTATAAGAAAGAATGCAGATAATTAAATTTGGTTGATTTATGTAGTATGTAAATTTGAAGAAACAAAATTATCAATTGAATGATAAATTAGTCATTTGAAGCCTCCTAACTGAGTTCAGTATTAACAAAAAAAATTAAAAAAAAATGAAGTATTGATAAAGTGTCTTTGTTATTAAATATATAAAACGCAAGACAGGAAATTGAAATTAATTATCATTGGTTTTCTTTTAATTTTTTTGTAAAGCAAAACAGAATTAATAAGTCAGATCAAGTTTCCATGAGTTTAAATAATATAACACATCTAAATAACTATTTAGACCAAAATTTCATTAGTTTAATTAAAGTAATATGTTATACTGATATTATATACTCACAATTTGAAGCATAAATATCAAAGTATTCTACTGTACACAAAAAGTTGAACATTTTACCCAATATGTCCTCCAGTCCCACATCTAGGTCTTCGACGTAAGCGCTGGGGACGGCGCTGAAGTGGCTCCTATCCTGCTTCTTCTATTTCTACTACTTCTTCTTCTTTTTCTTCTTCACCTTCATCCTCATCGGTTGATTCATTATTTGGTTGATGAGTAAGTTGAGGGAGTTAAGGGCATTGAGCAGGGGGAATCGGTTGATTAGGGGTGAAAAACCCTTGCTGGAAAAATGATCCCCATGGTTTAGAAGGTGCACCAGCATACTCTGGACTAAACGCAAACGGATCAGAAAATAGAGTAGTGAAGGAGATACCTCTAGCCTGTATAGTTTGGGGTGGCGGGGTGGAGAAGAACGGATGAGGAGCTGGTGATGTGAAGGATGACAAACCACCCTCAGGAGCAAAAGAAAGACCAGCACCCCCAACAGATGAAAAAGACCCAGGTGCACCAAAGGATGGTGCACCAGAAGAAGGACCAATACCTGCATAGTCTGCAAATGATGCAAAAGGACGTTGCTCTTCAGTTTCTTTATGGACAGGCGCTGGCGTGTAACAGGATAAGGATGCATCTGTCTGACATCTACTACCATGAGTAACATCTACTAATGGCTGTCTAGTAGATATTAAACCATGTCCCCGCTTTCCTGGGCGAGCCTCTGGCTCTAGTGGTCTCTGCAGATGAGGAGCAGAAGGAGCAGACTGAGAGACCAACATCTCCCGATGTTAACCCAAGGCCTGCAGCATCATCCTAACATCTCCGCGGGCCCTCTCCCTAAATCCCGCATAATCAAGTATCGGAGGATCGGTAATGAAAAGCATATATAGGTTGTCTAGTATATTAGTCTGTGGGGGAAAAAAAGATTAGCCATTATGTAGGTGGAGAAAAAACATGCACAAACAAAAGGAAATAAAATGTAAGAAAATATTATACCACAAATCCTTGGGAGCTACTCTTTGGATGGATCCACCGTCGCGTATGGCGCCAATACCAACGCATATAATCAGAGGAACGATCTAATGAAGATACCTCTGTATCTGTTTAGGCAACAACCTGCTCTTATATATTTCATGTAGTGATAAATACCATGTGCTCCTGATGCCAATCTTTATGCGTTTTTCCTCTTAGTTGCAGAGTATGCAACGAGCCCACATTAAACGGTGTTTGGGGGATATGCTGTTGTCGACTAAACTGACAGAGAACACAGTCTGCATGGTGAAATTCAATGAGCCAAAAGCAAATAATAAGTACAGACACCCGCCATATATTTCGAACCAACTAAGCAATAGTTTGGAATTAACGGTTGGACACTCGAATGGTCATATGGTTGCCAAATGAACTTATCATCCTTCATCTGATCCAACAATATCCTATAAGTCCATAATGCCTCAGTGGTCGAACGAATATGCTAGGGGACACGCCTCTATTTGAAACCTAGTGGCGGTCCCAAGGGATATCTTTCTATCTGAGGATCTACCTGAGCAGGGAGAGGTAGAGCCAGACGCGGGAAACGATCCCATACCCATAAGTGAAGCAACGTCAGACAACTACCAATATTGACCTCAGCATAATTAGTTGCACTGCACAATTCTTTATACAGGTGGGTCAAAACTGTAGATTCCCAACTATAACGACCAGCCTCATCAAAATCGGCAAGTAATGGTAAATAAATCAATATCACCCTATGCCCAGTCCGATCCAGCATCAAATATCCCCCAATCAACCTCATAATATATGCCCGAGCAAATCGTTGTATGGTCTCACCATCGGCATTATTTGGTAAGGCCGCAAATGTCTGGGCAAGCTATGGGACACTAAGTCGTTGTCCATCCATGATCTCTGGAGGTGGAACCACGCCAAGTAACTGCTGGCACACGGTTGTCTAATTATAATTGGTTCGGCCTAAAACAACTTGTCCCGTGCAAGGTAGGCTAAGCTGAACAACAACATCTTATAGGGTAATAGTAGCCTCTCCCCTAGTTAAGTGGAAAGTGTGAGTTTCGGGCCTCCATCTCTCAACCAGGGCTTAAACTAATGTTGCATTGAAGTCAAACTGACCAAGTCGAAAAACTCCAAAAAAATCAGCTTGGATCAAGTATGGTACAATGGCAAGTGGAGGATTAAAGATGTGATCCTCATGTGCTATTCGTCGTAGACGCAAAATGCAGTCAGTCTGCAATATGCATTTATGTTATTAACATATGGTAATATATAATAAGTTAAAAATAATAATTATATTTGTGTTATGTTACATGTCCCTGCCATACGGCCTGTGAAACGTGACGAGTCTGCAAGTACAAAAGGGAGTCATTCTCAAGTCCAAGGTTGACAACGCTCGGATGTCTAGCCATTATACTGTTACAGTGCATTATTGTTATGAGTTAAGAAATTTATCGTCAGATCCATATAGTTATTTTCTAAGATTTATATAAAGGGAATTATAAATTCATCTAGCAAAAATAATAAATATTATAAATAAATTAGCAAAAAAAGGCAAAATATATTCTGGAAAAGAAAAGGCTAATTTTAGTGCAATATTATTGCGTAGTGTAGAATTGAAAAAATGTATTTAACACATCGTGGGCCTCGTAATCCCCCCAAAAAATTTATGACAATTATATGAAGCAGAGTAATTGAAAGGGGAATGAGAGGTTCGAAATAATACCATGTTGCACCAGGAGTTCATTGCGAGAAACAATAATAAATTTAAAGTGCACTGATGACAATCAAATAAATAATGTGGCAAATTAAACAATATTAATTTCTACTAGGGCGTTGCGATGGGCAGGTTGCTCGGTTGTGACCCGTTTGTCTGCACAACCCGCATCACTGTTGTTCTTTCGGCCCCTCATGCCAGTCCATTTCATTCCAAATCCTGGAGGATTTTGGCCTCCCTCGTTGGTGAATCATAACAGGATCAGGTACTAACCGTGGACTTATAGTTTATGGCCAATACAGTTCTCCTCCCATCGGCTAGAACTCCGTCTTGTATGCATTGACAATGGTGTCAAGTCGGAATAGTCAATCCACCTACTGGAGCGGATCAATTGAGACCGAGGCACATGCGGCGAATACATGTTGGCATGGATACTTCTGAATTTGGAACTCACCGCAATCACATGTGCGACGGGCCAAACTCACTTTACAGTACCGACCATATTACTTGTTTGTCATATTGTATGGTTCTTCAACTTCAAATTCCAAAGCTCGCCTATCAAATTTACGCACAGTTAAGGCAGATGTACGCTGTATCAAACATGATAATTTTTTAATTACATCCTCCGGGAAAATAGCACTAGCCTCAAGTTGTGCGGTGATCGTTTGTGAACGCTCTACCCAGTATTTGTTCAGTCTATACATAGTTACTTTTACCAGTCCACTGATAGGTAAGGATCTGACCCCCTCCAACATACTGTTGATACATTCAGCCAAATTTGTAGTCATGTGGCCCCACCGTCGACCTTCAACATCATACACATAAGACCATTTACTCTTCGAAATATCCTCGATCCAGTGTACAGCTTCCGAATGAAGTTGACGTAATTGGGTCAATTGTTCATCCACCTGAAGCTATTCATGTAAGTAACCTGCATGAATAGTTATCTGTTAATACGTATTTTACCACAATAACCATTAAAACAATTTATAAGATTAGTAAACTATACCAATATTAATGAATCTTTTCTTTAACCACTTATTTCTGAACGTTGTGTTCAAATTACTTGCAATGTGTCTTAAACAAAATACATGATATGCTTGCGGTGGCTGCCACCCAACTTCTGGATTTGAGACAGCAGCCAATAGTTCAGGATGTCTATCAGAAATCAAGTAAATCCCCATCTTATTTGGTAAAACTCGATGCCGGAGTAAAGAAAGGAACTATGCCCATGACTCATGTGTTTCACCTTCGACAATTGTAAATGCTAGGGGAACAACTCTATTGGCTCCATCTTGTGAACTAGCAATTAGCATAGTCTCCTTATACTTTTCATACAAGAAGGTTCCATCAACTTGCACCATTGGTTTCAAATAATCAAACACGTCTATACATGGTTTGAAAGTCCAAAAAACTCAATGAAACTTCGCTAAAGAAGCTTCAGTTGAGTTACTCTGTAGGCACTCCCTGTGGACAATTTCATAATACGATCTAGGCATGAAGTGATCAACCGCTGCTAACCACTTCAGTAAGAAGGCATATGATTGTTCCCAATTTCCAAATGCAATGCCAATTGCTCGGTGCTTTGCTGTCTATACCTTTTTGTATGTAACAGTGTAGCCAAATATGCTATGCACTCTTTCAATGATTTGCCTAATTGACACTGAAGGATTTTCAGCCACCATTGACACAATGTACCATGAGATGATGTCAGAGTCAAGCTTTGGATGATCTTGCAATAATGACGGAGAAAGACATGTCTGTGGCCCATTGTATCTTGTTATTTTCCAATGTCTGTCCTTCTCATCCTGACTTGTTCTAACTCTCCAAGTACACTGACTATCATATTCTGAACAACGATATTCTTCGTATTTCTCTGACGAGTAATGCACTTTAAATGTGTGGTGTTTTCGAATAGAGTATATCTTTACTGCATGACGCATAGACTGTTTATCTGGGAATCGCATACCAATATATTACTCTTGACTACTGTTCAAGTCAATATTCTCATTTATCTCAGGGATCTCAATAGAATTTCCACCATCCAAATTAATCTGTGACAGCATGGCATATGCTGGGTCCTCATATTGACCCAATGGAGTGACCCCAACCTCGTCAACATCGTTGCCCTCAGACTCATCATCTCCATGGTTATTGATATTAGGCAGAACATCATATTCATCTTCCTCTTCAAAGTCATCCATAATATCCTCTGTTTCATTTGGGGGTGACGGAGGACTTACATTGAAAATAGGTTGATGAAATGAGCTTAGTTGGCTAATCAAGTCAAGGGTAGGTTGAGCAGCAAAATGCCTAACATCTACTATATCAGTATCAAATTGTGAGGTATAATCATTGGAACTTTGGATTTGTCCAGTTGATGGAAGGGATGGAGGTATATAAACCTCAACTTGAGACTCTGGTAAATTTGTGCTAGTAGTTGATATATGCGTATATATATCCAGTGTGCCTAATTGATTTAGAAATTTTCGGTTCGCTTCTCACATGGTTTGGATATCATCATCATCTTCCAAAGTACATGCCAAATATCTTGTGAGATTACGAGAATGAGGGTACCTATATACCAACTCCAACATAGATTGATTTGGAGCCAATTGCAACTTTTCACCCCACCACTTTTTTCAATTCATTGAGAGTAATGCAAGCATCAACTCTTAATACTTTAGGTCTACCACAGACAAATGTTGTACCTTCTTCGCTGTCATAAATTTTTCCATTTGCATATATGCATCTAATTTCCTATCTCACACTCATTGTGATTCCTATTATACAATAAGTGTAATGACACGTGCAAAACAATCATTAATATCACTTAAATACATATATCGAACCATATATCCAAATTTATACACCTACTTTTACAATGCTACATACAATAATAATCCTCCATGTCTACATTAAAAATTATTTATCTCATTTAAAATATATATATTTATATTTTACTTATATATAAATATAAATATAATATATATATATATATATATATATTATATTATTTTTATTTTTTCATAAAATACCTCCATCATGAACTATGGTATATTCATATTATAAATATCATTATACACACACACACACACACACACACACATATATATATATATATATAAATGAATTTTTACATAATTCTTAAAATAAATATATGTAACCACTTTTCATTTATTTTTGTTTTATCCATATTACAATATATTTATTCATATATAAAGTCAGCTCCTTATCATCTATATTTTTTTTAAATATTTTTTTATTTAATTTTTTATCATTTATTTACAAATAAACCTTTTCTTTCATACTTTAACTTTTTTTTTTTAACATTTTTCCTTCTCCCTATTATGTATTATGCATTATAAAGATAGGCAAAAATATTTATAATGATTTGCTTTCTTGAGTTTGACTGTTAGCTAGTTAATAAAAAATTTTTATTCCTTCATTTATAACAATATAAATCCAACTTATTCTCAGAACTATAAAATACTAAACTACATACTAAATACTTACAGATATATATATATATATATATATATTCAAATCATTTTTTTACTGCATGCCAGCGAGTTAAAAATATACTCAGCACATTTACCGCATAAATATAAAGATAATACATTATTTCTAAATTTACCTCTTACCTTTAACAAATTATTGTCCAGCAAGTAATGCAGTTTATAGAGCCTTTTTTTTTAGTTGAATCACAAAGTGATTTTGTCCCTGAACATGCAAAAATATTACGTATAAAACAAATAAACTAAATATATGAAACTTTAAATTTATTCACAATTATTAAAATATTTATTACACTTTAAATAAAATTAATTTAAAAAAGATATTAAAGAAACAAAATATTCAGTAGCAGTATAATAATTTTTTAACTTCACTATATTTACGCTTAACATTCATACCTGAAGATATTAAAACTTTCTTCTTAAGTGATGATCTGCAACTTTGCTCGTTTTATCTGTGTTCTCTTCCTTCCTTGATCTTTTCTACAATAAACACAATAAATAATAATCAATAACAAAAGTGTGGAGAAATGGTGGTATATAACAAAAAAAATAATAGATGTAAGAACGAGAGTAGTAATAAAAGAATAAGGAGAAGAACAGAAACAACTTACAATAATATAGGATAAAAATAAAACAAGCCTCGTCAGAGTAGGGAGAATGAATCAAAATGGAAGAAGGAAAAGGTTAAAGTGCAACAAAAGAAGTAGAAAAACAATACTAGAAGGAAGGAATGAAGAGAAGAGGGAAAGAGAGGATGTGAGGGATGGAAATTGCCATTTTTTGGGGGAAGAAGGAAGATGGGAAGTGCAGCCGGAGAAGGGAGGGGGAGGGATAATGAAGCTGCAGGGGAGGGGGGAGAGCATGTAGCTGCAGCTACATGCTACACGCGAAGCTGCAGTGTGTAGCTTTGAGGTGCAGCTTTGCTGCACCTGGTCACGAGTCATTTGACCAGTGACCAACGACCAAAAGGTCGTGGCATCAGGGATGTCGCTACCCTTTAAATATTAAAAAAAAAAAAAGTGATGTCGCAACGCATTTTTAATTAAAAAAAGAATTTTAAGCATTTGGGGAAATGGTTTTGATAGCACAACATATGAGATATTAGTTTATATTTTTAAACATGGGAGTCAAAAAGTCTATATATATGTATAATCTGTTAAATAACATCACATCAATAATATTTTTTATTCACTATTTTCTTGGGTAAGTCCTAGTTATAAATTATATTAAAATTTGACGTTCAGTAATTATTGCATCAAAAAAAGGGTTTAATTATTTTTAGAATGTTAAAAGTTACTTTTACATTTCGGCAACATGAAATATAAAGGTAAAATGAAATAAAAATTCAATTCCTATCAAAGATGAAACTAAAGTTTCCACATATAATTACTTCTTTTAGTTTTATTAAAATTATACAGCTGTTGGTGCCAAAAAGAATTAATTATTTGAGCTTGCACTAATATAAATCTGATTATAAACTCCAGAGAATTGGTCCAATAATGATTGTAAAAAGTCATCTTAGTTTGTAAAAGGAAATTTTTATCAAAAGTTCAGCTTCTAACATAGATAAATTACTTTGGACCGGACTGGAAAGTAAATTAATAATAAGTAAATTATATTAATTTGTCTTAAGATTTAGTAAAATTATACCTATATCTTTCTTGTTTTAAAAATATGATTAAACTCATATTTATTGCAAAAGAAAATTTTTAATTAATTTCTGTCAATGAAGTTATAACTTTTTATATAATATGTATTCTTTTTAAAGATAAAATAAAAGTTTTTTTGTTGTTGGAGGTAACCTAGGTACCTTTATTATTATATGAAAAATATAATCACAATCTCATATCATACAAAAAATTAACTCTATTGATAAAAATAAATAGTCAGTAAAATTTTTGTAATATGTAACAAATATCAAGAAGTTGAATGTAATTTTTGAAATTAAAATGTATTGAATATAATTCAACCAAATTTAAGAGAGACTAATGTAATTTATTTTAAATTAATTAAAGTGTGAGAATAAACCTAGTATATATAGATAGAGAGAGAGAGAGAGAGAGAGGGTGGCAAATTTATTCTCTGTCAAATTGTATATATTGAATGCAATAAATGTCTAAGGCTACGTTTGGATGAGGAGTAGAATGATTAATTTGAGATAAATTATCGTTTAGGATAATTTTTTAAGTAGTAAAAAAGGAATTTCAAGACTATATATTCCTTATCATTCAATATCTAAATTTTTTGTTGTTCCAAATCAAGAGTTAAAAAAAAATGAAATAAACTGGTAAATATAATCACAGTTATACCCTCTTTGAACAAAATCAGCCCCAGCCTTCACCAACTCTTTCTTTCTTGTCATCTTCTTCCTTGTTCTTTACTGTGGTAGTTTTCTGAAGCTACGTCTTGTTCTGCATCAGCATTGTTCTTTAGGCGAGCTTGCAAGTGGGGACGGGGTTGGAATGATTTCTGCCAGCTGTCGGTTACATGTCCTTGTATTCTAAATTTTACTTTTTGATCTCCCTTTGCTTGAACTGATAAACCATGGTTTCAAGAAACAATAACATGTTTAGATGAATTTTTCCCACTATGATTTGCAAGAAGCAAAAAATAGTCTTCTACAAAGGTTTCCAAACACACCAAAACTCTCTTTCCCACTAGTGTCTCTACAAAGGCTTTCTCACTCCTGGGTGTCTTGCATCGTCATTTCATTTTCCTTTCTTGCTAGGCAACTTAAAAAGTAAATTTTCTAGGTGAATTTGTCGACAAGAGTATGAAAATGAATGTTCTAGGTGAATTTCTCGACGAGAGTTGGTAGAATTGGGTGCATAATTTTTTATTCCATTTTATTATGAATCATTTTGTTTCATTCTTTTTTAAATTTCCAAATATAATATAAAAAAAAAAAAGTAAAAGCAAAAAGATATGTTAGGTTTTATCTTTAGATTTATATTTACTAGGTTGAAAATTTTCATCTATGCTGAATACTTGAATCTCTGAACTTATTTATTTAAAAGATTCTAACATGAACAAATTTTTCTCAAGTTAAAACTTATTCACATAAAATTTGTTATAAAATTACAACAGAATATAGAATCAAATGACTTTTTTTCTAATTTTCGACAAATATTTCTTTTAAATGTATAACTAATCTAACTTGGAATACATGTGATGGCATACTGCTCACAAATAATTTTAAAAAACCTATAAAATACTATTTGAATGAATTTTATATAATATATATATATTGTTATATATATATATATTGATTTATTTGTGAGATGAAATCATTATTATTATGAGTATCGATTTTCTACGATGCTCAAAGCATAGTATATTATACTGTAACCCAAACAAGAGAACGGTCTTATTTTTTATATTTCTTTTAAAAGTGTCTTGCGTCGTTGGTAGTGCACAACATTGGTGTTGCGTAGGAAGGCCATAAACATATTAAACAAATTCAACTCTAAACCAAACCCTTATGACTCATTGATACGAAAGAAGTTAAGTGTAAAAATAAAAATAAAAAAATATTTTTAAAAACAAAAAATAATTTTGATATTTTTTATTTTTAATAATTAAATTATAATTATTAAATAATATTAAATAATAATTATAAAAATTATTTAAAAAAAAGTCTCTTCTCCCTCCCCGTTATTTAATATCAAACATGCCCTTTATTCAAAAAATCTGTTCCATCCAAAACAAAGGAAGTAAATTTGACAGTTGTGTGGGTATGTTTGGCCATGCTTGCGGCTGATGCGTAGCCACCAAATCCGTCAACAGAAGGAGGGACGAAGCCACATGTTGGTTGAAGAAAGCATCAGATACGTGAGCCATGACGACACCGTCTGGCGTCCCATAAATGCACTTCACTTCTTCACAGTTAATGGGTCCATAGCCATTCAACCTCATCGATTCGTCGTCGTTATCCACGACCACAATTTCACTTTTCTTTAGAGAAAAAAAGGGAAAAAAAAAAAACACTTAAGCCACGGACAACACTTTGTTGTATTTTCAACGTGGTAAATTCCATAACGCTGCATGTCGGTTCACTAAGAGAAAAACACCTTACGAACACATTTCGGCGTCCCACAATTGGCGTTGCTGACCATTTCAGGTTTCACTTCTATGTAAATTCTTTTTGAAAGACAATCAATCTTCTATCACATCCTTTCATAACTTTTTCTTTTTCCCTTTTTGGATTATGAAAGCCTTGATTGTGAGTGCATACAATGTACATTTTAAGATACAGATTTAAATTTTCTGTTATTGTTTATATTAATTTTGCTGCCCTTTCTTTATGTTTCAGGATTTGAGCAACAAAGAGACAACACAATGAAGATGGAGGATTTCTGGAGCATCTTTTGTGGAGAATCTGGTTGTTCAGAAAGAGGGGAAAAGCCTTGCAGTTATGATTTCGAGTTTTTGAGAGATCCTTCAGCTTGCATCAATCATTCGTCGATCATTTGCCTCGATGTGTTGCTGCTGATTTTTCTCTTATTCACTGTAATGCAGAGGTCATCAACGAAGACATTTCAGGGCCTTGTCCGGGTACAAAGGCTTGCGAATTTGCAGGTAGTTTCTGCAATAGTGAATGGCTGTCTGGGGTTAGTCCATTTGTGCTTAGGCGTTTGGGATTTAGAGGAGAAATTGAGGAAAAATCACACTGTTTTTCCTATCCATTGGTGGTTTCTAGAGTTTTCGCAGGGTTTCACATGGTTGTTGTTGGGTTTAACAGTAAGTCTTAGGTTGAGAGAACTTTCAAAACCATGGTTGAGGCTATTGTCAATTCTTGTCTTCTTAATTTCTGGTATTTTCTGTGTTATTTCCATTTTTTATGTCATTAGTGGCAGAGAAGTGTCCCTTAAGGTAGCTTTAGATGTTGTATCTTTCGCAGGAGCAATATTGTTGCTCATATGCTCATATAAGGGATACCAGTATGAAGACACTGACGCAAATATCGATGAAAGCCTTTATGCTCCTTTAAATGATGAGGAGTCCACTGACATTGGTAAAACTAGTTCTTTTAAGCATGTAACCCCATTTGCCAAAGCTGGATTCTTCAGCAAAATGTCATTTTGGTGGTTGAATCCATTGATGAAAAGGGGTAAGGAGAAAACACTTCAGGATGAAGATATCCCAAAGTTGCGGAAGGAAGATCAAGCTGAAAGTTGTTATTTGGTGTTTCTGGATCAATTGAACAGACAAAAACAGAAAGAACCGTCATCGCAGCCATCGCTCTTGTGGACAATAATTTTGTGCCATTGGAGAGATATTTTGATATCTGGGTTTTTCGCATTGCTAAAGGTACTCACTATCTCTGCTGGTCCACTGCTTCTGAATTCCTTCATATTGGTTGCTGAGGGTAAAGAGAGTTTCAAATATGAAGGTTATATATTGGCCATATCACTTTTCTTTACCAAGATCATAGAATCAGTGTCACAAAGGCAGTGGTATTTTCGAAGCAGACTCATTGGTCTAAAAGTTAGGTCATTACTTACTGCAGCCATTTATGAAAAGCAATTGAGGATATCTAATGCTTCAAGGTTGATGCATTCGGGTGGGGAGATTATGAATTATGTGACTGTAGATGCTTATAGAATTGGAGAATTTCCCTTTTGGTTGCACCAGACTTGGACAACATGTCTTCAACTATGTATCACATTAGTAGTTCTTTTCCGTGCCGTGGGGCTAGCAACTATTGCTTCCTTGGTGGTGATAGTGCTCACTGTGCTTTGCAATACTCCACTTGCGAAGTTACAGCATAAGTTTCAGAGCAAACTTATGGTGGCACAAGATGAGAGATTGAAGGCTTGTTCTGAGGCTTTAGTGAATATGAAAGTACTGAAGCTATATGCATGGGAAACCCATTTTAAGAATGTTATAGAAAGCTTGAGGAAAGTGGAGCTGAAATGTTTATCAGCATTGCAGTTAAGAAAGGCATACATCACCTTTCTCTTTTGGTCTTCACCTGTTATGGTCTCTGCTGCTACGTTTGGCGCATGTTACTTCCTCAAAGTTCCTTTACATGCAAATAATGTTTTCACCTTCGTAGCAACTTTACGCCTTGTTCAAGATCCAATTAGGACCATGGCTGATGTTATTGGGATGATCATTCAAGCAAAAGTAGCATTTGCTCGGATTGTGAAATTCCTTGAGGCACCTGAGCTGCAGCGTGCAAATGTCAGAAAGAGGTGCTTAAGTGACAGTCTCAATGGCTCCATCCGAATAAAGTCAGCTGACTTTTCATGGGAAGATAATGTATCAAAGTCCATTCTAAAGAACATAAATCTCGAGGTTAAACCTGGGCAAAAGGTTGCTATTTGTGGAGAAGTTGGTTCTGGCAAATCAACCCTATTAGCTGCAATTCTTGGAGAAGTTCCTAATACCCTTGGATCTGTAAGTTCTCACTCCTAAACCTTCTGGTACTTTTGTTGGCTATAATTGTGGATGGCATTTTCGCTTTTATGGAAGTAGTTATTTCATTTACCTTAATATCTAATTTAGTGCTGGAGCATTTGTCTAACCCTTTTATTTTTGTAGCTTCTGATTCTCTTTTCTTGGTTACAGATTGAAGTTCATGGGAAGTTTGCTTATGTTTCTCAAACAGCATGGATACAGACAGGTACATTAAGGGAAAATATCTTGTTTGGATCAGCTATGGATGCTCAAAGGTATCAAGAAACACTTGAAAGGTCATCCTTAGTGAAGGATCTTGAGTTATTTCCCCATGGCGATTTCACAGAAATAGGGGAAAGAGGAGTAAACCTGAGTGGTGGTCAGAAGCAGCGCATTCAACTTGCTCGTGCTCTTTATCAGAATGCTGATATATATCTCTTGGATGATCCATTCAGTGCTGTTGACGCACATACTGCCACAAATTTGTTTAATGTAATCACGACTTCCTTTCTCAACATACCGCATTTGTATCTTCTGTAATATTCTTTACTCAAAAAAGGCTTTTAATTTGGCAGGAATATGTTATGGATGCACTTAGAGGAAAGACAGTCTTACTTGTGACCCATCAAGTTGACTTCCTTCCAGCGTTTGATTCTATTTTGGTAATTTCTTTTAATTTGGGGCATTGTTTATGACTATGTTATTAGTGACTATAATGACTTCAAATTTATGAATTCTGTGATTTTTTTCCCCATACCTCTGCCGGACACTTGCATACTTCTATTAGTCTTGTTTAGCCGTTTCATCTACCTGAACAGTTCCAAAAATAAAGCATTACTTTTAGATCAACTGGGTCTTTTTTCTGCTTTATACATCGCTTAAATCTCTTTGGTGCCTAGCTTTAGCACGAGATCTTTTGACTAATCAACATCAATTCTATTTTGCTCTTATAATGACCTGTTTTAGATATGAAAATACCTTTTATCTTCCACTTTATTGTTTATGTTTAACTCCATAAATAACATGAATCTATTGGAGAAAAGAAAATTCGTGATCAATTTAGCTGCACCTTCTATAATTACAAGCTTTTAAATATGTTATTATCCATAAATTCTTTTTCTTGTACCTCTTTTTTCGGGTTTATCTCTTTGATTAGAATTCATCTCAATGGGGCATAATGTGAAGTTGATCAGTAGTGTCAAGCCATTGTTTGCTGCATTATTGTCAAAATAATGATGGAGTGTTTCTTTGTTTACAGCTCATGTCTGATGGGGAAATTCAACAAGCTGCCCCATATCACCATCTACTGTCTTCAAGCCTGGAATTTCAGGACCTTGTCAATGCTCACAAGGAGACTGCTGGTTCTGAAAGGCTTCGGGATATGACTTCTGTTCAGAGACGTGCAAATTCTGCTAAAGAGATTATTAAATCTTATGTAGAGAAGCAGTTTAAAGCTTCAGACGGTGATCAATTAATCAAGCAAGAAGAAAGAGAAATTGGAGACACAGGGCTGAAGCCTTACTTGCAGTATCTGAATCAGAGCAAGGGCTATCTATACTTCTCTTTCGCTGCCCTTTCCCACCTTACATTTGTGATTGGTCAGGTATTACAGAACTCATGGATGGCTGCTAATGTTGACAATCCCCATGTTAGCACATTGCGATTGATCGTGGTGTACTTGTTGATTGGAGTCATTTCAACCATTTTCTTGTTGTTCAGAGTTCTTGGAGTAGTTGCTATGGGTCTTCAATCATCAAAGTCTTTGTTTTCACAGCTACTAAACTCCCTTTTTGGTGCCCCTATGTCTTTTTATGACTCCACACCTCTGGGAAGGATACTTAGTAGGGTAAGCTTATCAAATAATTACATCAATTGCAATGAAATGTGATGAAAGTAAAGGTATTCTGAGTATAACTTTATTGTACAGGTCTCATCTGATCTGAGCATTGTTGATCTTGATGTCCCATTCACCCTAATGTTCGCTGTTGGAGCCACTACAAATTTATATGCTAATCTTACAGTTTTAGCAGTTGTTACTTGGCAAGTCTTGTTTATCTCTATACCGATGGTTTATATTGCAATTCTCCTGAAGGTAATGTGCAGATGCTTCAAAGTGCCCGTAATTTTTTAAAATAACAAAGTCATCATGTTGCACAACAGAATGCTCATGTTTGACAGATGAGTAAATAGTGTGCAGTGAATTCTATATCAGTATCTTTGGACAAATTACGGGCTTTGAAACTATTTCTATCAGGAAAAAATTGAAGTTTATATCAAGAACTGCAAAGTTCTTGATATAATGAGGATAACAACACATACAAGTTGAGTAAATATTCATAGAAATAATTGATTGTCAAGAATGAATAAATGAAAATTTGTTCACCAAGATGTAATTATAAAGAAACTTCTTAGTATGTTTTCAGATAGTCAAATCAGTAAGGAAATCAACTTAGAATACAAACTTCTTAATGTGGCTATTTGTTATATGCAATGTGCCTGATAAAGAAAAAAGGAAAAAAAAAAAAAAAGCGAAGGGCATCCTTTTGCTATATATTTTCATTCTTTATGTTAATTTAAAAAAAAATATTACAACTTAATTAGATGCTATGTCAAATTATTTAGAGCTCATGATGTTAATCCTGATTTTGCCATGCCTTGCAAATAACTTTGGGAATAGATGCTGATATTCATATGGTAATCAATAGTATGCTGGCAGCAAGGTTCTTTTTAAGGTTAATTCTTACGAAGAAATGCCTTTCTATATAGAGATACTACTTTGCCTCTGCAAAAGAATTGATGAGGCTGAACGGCACAACAAAGTCCCTTGTAGCTAATCATCTAGCGGAATCTGTTGCTGGAGCTACGACAATAAGAGCTTTTGAGGAGGAAGATCGTTTTTTTGCCAAGAATCTCAATTTAATTGATGTCAATGCCTCTCCTTTCTTCCATAATTTTGTGGCAAGTGAGTGGTTGATTCAACGTTTAGAAACAATCAGTGCAGTTGTTCTGGCCTCCGCGTCACTTTGCATGGTAGTGCTTCCACCTGGGACTTTCACCTCTGGTAAGAACTCTGTTATTATTGCCGTAAAAAAATTTTCCTTGTCCTTGTCCTTATACAATAACATTTTCATGCAAATTCTGGTGTTTTAGGATTTATTGGCATGGCTCTCTCTTATGGCCTTTCCTTAAATGTATCCCTTGTATTCTCAATTCAAAGGGAGTGCATAATAGCAAACTATATAATATCAGTAGAGAGGCTGAATCAATACATGCATATACCAAGTGAGGCTCCGGAAGTCATAGAAGGAAATCGCCCTCCTTTGAATTGGCCTGTAGTGGGCAAAGTTGAAATAAACGATCTGCAGGTAAATTGTTCGCTGTTTTAAAGTTTACAACACAGAGTTCAGAAAAATGGGACTTGATCTAATGGTACACAATTTGCCTGTTTATACTTAAACAGATAAGATATAGGCCTGATGCACCTCTTGTTCTCCGAGGGATCACATGCACATTTGAAGGAGGGGACAAGATTGGCATTGTTGGCAGGACAGGCAGTGGAAAGTCCACTCTTATAGGTGCCTTGTTCCGCCTGGTGGAGCCGACAGGTGGAAAGATCATAGTTGATGGCATAGACATTTCTTCTATTGGACTCCATGATTTGAGGTCACGTTTTGGTATCATACCACAAGATCCCACTCTTTTTAATGGCACAGTTAGATATAACTTGGACCCCTTGTCTCAACACTCTGATCAAGAGATATGGGAGGTAATATTAATACCTTCGTTTCACCATGTGGTTGAGGCAATAGCAAGAGGACGTCTTGTTTGGTTGTTTGTTTATGCATTGCATCTCAACATTCTGAAAACTCATGAATAGCTTTGTTATAATCTCAAATTCTCTGACATGTTTCGAGACAATAAAGTACTTTCCACTATACCTTTTAGTGAAACTTGGAATTAAGAGAATGGGAAGAAGTTATTGAATTACTTACTGCTTGGTTATAGATGCCTTGATATCATGTCAAAAACTATTTCGTATAAAAATTTTGAGCAAGTGAAAATCTGTGAATAACTTTAATATAATCTCTAACAACTATATATTCCCTCTAAAGGTTCTTGGAAAGTGTCAGTTGCGAGAGGCTGTTCAAGAAAAAGAAGGCGGCTTAGACTCTTCAGGTGAAATTACCAACTGAGCGTTGCAACAATGCAGCAAGCACTATTTCTTTTAATTAATAATGACAATTAATAAACTATTATGCAGTTGTGGAAGATGGGTCAAACTGGAGCATGGGACAACGTCAGCTATTCTGCTTGGGGCGTGCTCTTCTGAGGAGAAGTCGGATTTTGGTGCTCGATGAAGCAACTGCATCTATTGATAATGCCACTGATTTGATTCTGCAGAAGACCATAAGGAGTGAGTTTGCTGATTGTACTGTGATCACTGTAGCACACAGGATACCAACTGTGATGGATTGCACTAAGGTTCTCTCCATCAGTGATGGTAAGTAGCCTTAGCTACCCTTATCTCATAATTTTCATTGAACACCTACTTTTCAGACCAATATATTAACCGGTTTGACTCACACCAAAGCTGGTTAAGAGGTTCTTGTTGAGTTTACTAGTATTTGAACCTCAACATAAAGTTAAAATACTGACATGTCTATGCTAATGAGCTTATAAGTAACGTCTTTAAAATTGAAGCAAACTTGATGTCTACCTTTTACAGTTTGATTCTTTCGTTGTTTCCTCTAAGAGAAGAAAATTGTTTGGATTGTATTTTTCAGGAAAATTGGTGGAGTATGATGAGCCAATGGTCTTGATGAAGAAAGAAGGATCTCTATTTGGACAGCTTGTGAAGGAATACTGGTCTCATCTTCAGTCTGCAGAATCACGTTGAACTATTCAACCCAGGACCGATATTTGATGTAGCTCCTTTTCCCTTTTTTGGTTGTAGCAAGAAGATAAGAAAGTGTAATTAGTTGGCTGTAAATTGTATTATATTGGGGCAACCTTTGGAGCCTGAGTGATGTACGAGGTATATTAACTTTTGCCATTCAAGGTTCGCGAGGTTTCACATTTAAAAGCTGTACATTTTTAGAAAACTAATCAACTAAGAGCCAACTGGAGTAAGAAAAACCTAGGAAACTAACTAATTTTCAAATGAACTAATTCTTTTGGCCTGTGTTTCGCTCATTTAGACTCGGGGATGTAGGAGTGTTAAGTCTTCGAGTGACCGAATTCTTATATTGCACCAGGTTAAAGATCTCTCTCTCTCTTTAGATTCTTCTTTCTTATTCTCTCTAGATTTCTCTCTCACTTTCTCTAGATTTCTCTCTCTCTCTCCTCGTCCAAAATTCTCAACATAAATATATGTAAACAAATAGAGGGGTGCGCCGGTGAAGTAGTTTCCAAAAAGCCAAGTGAGTGCAATCAAGTGTGAAGTGAGTGGCGTGTGCAGTGTGCAATAGTAAGTAGGTGTAGCTATCGAGAAGTAGTTTGACATTAAACCCTTTTTTTGACACAATAATTACTGAAGATCAAATTTTAATATAATTCATATACCATAGCAGAATCTGACGTTCAAGCTCTTCTCCTAGTAGCTCCTTATCATCTGACACCTCTAAAACTCTTAAGAGACCTCCTAAGACCCTAGATGTGGCAAAAACGACAGCCTCCCCAGATCAATGTTGGCATGGGGTCTATCAATTCTAAATCTGACAATGTTACCACCACTTCTAAGGTTGGTCCAAATCAATGTTGGCATGGGTATTTATAGGCTTCCCAAATCAAGTTACATGAGACTACGCTGTTGGAATTTTAGCACCAATGCAGCTGTGTTATGCTCTCGAGTTAGGGCCACAATTGCAACTGCATTGCAAACTAGTGTTGCTACGTACTGATCCCAAGTTTTCACTTTGAATTTAGCCTCTAAACCTCTCTTACATGCCCAATGCAACCTCCATACCCTATAGTTCAAGTGCAGCCCATTAGATGCAACTAAAAACTATCTAAATACCCTAATTCTCAAAACTAAATCAAACTCAATATTTACAAACTTATTAAAAGCATCTAAATTTATTTATAAAAGGCTGAAGTAACCTAAAAATGCCTATGATAAGTCCCATAGAAAAATAGGAAAAAATTATATAAAATTGAGACTTATCAAACCCTTAGACTTAACATTTTACTTGTCCCCAAGTAAAATCAAAACAAATTCTAAAAAAACAACTTCCTTATTCATGCTTTCCCTATCTCTGCTATTGCTAGCTAATACCGTCAGTAATTGTGTTCAATTATTGAAAAATTGGAAACAAAAGCAATGCATATTAGGGTCATAGTTCAACAAATAATAGAAAAAAATTTCATTACTCCTGAGTCCTGACATATGATTGTGTTGAGCCATATATAAGTCTAATTACAAGTGTAAGAATAATCTATGCAAACTAAACTATACAAAATATTTTTACCCTATGAGCTTCATATGTTTGCTCTTCTATTCCTTCTCCCCTAATATAAGCAATGCATAACCATAGTTCAATAGGTCTTTAAAGTTTGTAATATTGCCTAATTGTTATAGTTATCACAAGAAAATGGATAAAGGAAAATAATGAGAAAAGTCAAGAGAATGCAATTAAGTACACAAACACAAGAACAATTTTTTTTCTTTCCTTCCCAACACCCTCAAACTTAGATTATTTTGATTTGTCAATAATTTTTTTTTTGGGGGATTAATTTCTTTTCTTTATTTTTTAATTCTTTTTTCTCATCATCTAATTTTACATGTCCCACAAGGGAAATGGAGTTACAAACCTAATTGCTATTACTAATCTTCAAAATTTTCATTTCTCACATAAAAATAGCAACAAACCACCATAAACCCACATTCTTTTGGTTTTTCCAATACTCAATTCTACCTTATTCAGCAAAAAGGAATGCGCCTTTTCAAGCAAAATAACATAGTCAACAATATTCTCTTGAAAGTGTTAAAGCATGGTTTTTCAATTTAAAGGTAAAATTATATGGGTCATTAGAAGAAAAATTATGTATTCATATGCATATATAATTTACAGCTCAAATGGGGAACCAGTGATACAATTGAAAAAATTAGGAACAAAGCTCAAACATGTTAAGTAATGCCTAAATCACATCTATAAGTTATACACAACTAGGATTTCACCTTAAGAAATATAAAATAAGTTTCTGAGTCCTGCTTAATACCTATAATACAATTCAAATCATATAAATCACCTAAACAACCAATTATCCTATCTATCGCTTTAGTGCACAAAATTTATTTCACGGAGAAAAGAAAACTTAACATTATCTATTAATCTAATTAACTAACAAAATTATCATCAATTTCCAATTGATCAAAATCTAAAGCAACAGTTAATGTCATCATGGATAGTTGACAAGCAACAAGAAATAGAAAAACGAACAAGGATAAGTCAGTCTAATTTTTGAAATAGAGAGTTTTTCCAAAAAAAAAAAAAAAAGAACAAGAATAAGTCTGAAAATAAAAGTAACAAAATTCAAAATTTGAAAATTTTGGATTCTGCCTGGAATCTTAAAATAAGACATTGTCCCTCATGTCTTAAAACAATAAAAATATAAATGGGAGAAAAGGTAAAGAAGACTCCCTCCACATTCAGCTCCATAAAATTACTTCGAGGAAAATCTGGAATATCAACTGGAAGCTAGATAATTTTATTTATATACTGCATCCACAAAAAATAAAAGGGGAAATGAGATAAAATGCAATAAGGAAAATAACAGTAAATAGAAATTAACATTCAAATAAACTAAGAATCAAAATAGTACCAACAATACATAACATGAATCTAATAACTATTGGTCCAGTCAAGATAAAACACAATAATCAAAATAAAATAAATAAAAACCAATAAAACACAATAATCCAAATAAAATAAACAAAAACCAATAAAACCAATAATCCAAACAAAATAAACAAAAACAAATAAAACAACTATAAGCAAGCTTTCGATAAACCACTCAATCTTCCTCTTCTTCATCATCTTCTTCAACAGCAGCCTCTGGATCTGGCTTATCAAATGGTGGTGCTTGCAGGTCTGGCAGAGTGCCCACATCAATACCAGAGGGATGGGGAGGCAGAGGCTGAGGCACAAAGTACCACTATGGATACTCTGTCCATTTTATGAATAAAATAAGCTAGCTTGTCATACTGAGCCTTCATTACAAATAGCCGCACACTCATCCCTAGGTTCTGGGAGGACCTCCAAGCTAGTCAGGGTGGCCTGAGAGATGAAGAGATACCACCCATAGAAAACTGCTCACTAGGTCCGACCTTCATAATTTGAATCACAGTGCCGTCAATGGGACCCTTTGAATGAATAAGCTCTTCATTGTCGTCCCACTGCATGCCCACCTTCTTACACAATGGGGTGATTAGAAAAGGAAACCACAGGCTTTGCTGTGTGCCTCGGACTACTCCACAGATGTTCAGATAGATTAGTCGTTCAAGGTTAATGGATTTCCCACTTGGAATAAAGTAGAGGAGAATTGCTCTCTCCTTTGTTACACGTGTCATATGGGCGCTAGGGATCATCCTAGCACAAGGGAAAAAGTACCAAACCTTGGGCTTATTCTTCATATGAGTCATAGGAAAGCTTATAGTTTCCCCGTTCGAAGATTTCCATTCATCTTCCCCGATCTTACAGGGCAATGATGACTTCCACCATATCAATGTCCCCCTCTGTGACTGTTGTATACTCATTATCATCATCTGTGGTTGGGGTGGCGAAAAGGTCATTGATTGCTCCTTCATCTAAAGGAACCATTTGACCCCTCACACATCACTTTCCGTCCATCTACTTATCTGCATTGGCATAAAACTTCTGAACCATTAGGAGCACCGTAGCTTGAGGTGGAACATAGAATCTTTGCCAGCTCCTAACAATAATTTGAAATGTAAACTCCCCGTCATGGCTAGGCTTAGATCGAATCCTCGAATCACCTTCTTGTTAACAATGGACCAGGTATACCTCTTCCACGACTCATCAGTTGTGAAGACCTGAAGCTGCAGCTCCGAACTAGTTGGAAATTGTAAAGTTCACACTCTAAGCTCTAGGTTCTAAAAACTCAAGGATTAGACTCTAGATGACCCAAACTCTACTTTTTTTCTCCCTTCTAATTAAATTCATTGGCTTCCACTTTGGCAGTTCCATTCCTCACGGGGTAGATAACCCTTACTCATAAACACTTGTCAACTAGTGCGTTCGCTAGTATTTGGAGAAGTCCCATCAATTTGGCTGGAAAATGACCCGAAAAAGGGAGAATGATAGTCGTGCCAGAGAAGAGCTGAAGAATTTTAGAAAAAGTGAGAGAAAGACGTTGGGTGTAACTTAAGTAAAATGGATTGCAGCTGCATTGGGTATCCAGCGTAGCGAAAATAAATCCTAATTTCAGAGTCTAAACAGAGGGCATGGCACAGCTGTGATACGAAGTAACACAGCTGGAATGCCCTTTCTTCTCTGTTTTTAAAATATATTTTTATTTTGATATTTATTCATTAATATTCATCTATTTTATTATTTTAATTTTATTATCATTCTTATTATTTATTATAAAACTAAGCTAAAGTATATTATACTTAAAAATTAAAACTAACTGCAGACTAAATTGATTGTCACAACATTGTCAGACTCGAAGTTCAATGACTCCCAAGATCTCCAAATACCTGAGTCCCGAGATTCATACTAGACACAAGACCGTCTAATATGTCAGGCATATTTCAAACCAATAATCAACCTAGAACTCAACAGCACATTAGTATGTTGTTCAATCACCTGTACTCAGATCAAATCAACCAGACAATCCATCAAATATCTAAACTGATTGAACAAAAAACAAGGCTTATCAGCACACATCAGTATGCTGACAAATGTGATCACAACGAAGCCACTACTTCCTAAACTAAGCAAGATACCTCTACTATTTACATTAATTTTTAATTTTGTTTTTCTACTAGTTTCCTTCTTTTTTATGGGGAAAAAATTAAACTTACCGAGATTAAAAACTAAGCATGATCAAGATATCCATATAAACAGACCAAACAAGACAATTAAAACATAGTACAATTAAAAAATAATATAAATAAAATAAAATAAAATAAAAGAAAAATAGTGCTTACTTTCTTGTCTAAAGCTCAAGTTTTTAGCACTTATCACTTGGACTTGTTCTTTCGGGTCAATAAAGCTTTTACTGCTGCCTCACTACAGGAAAAATTGTTTTTTTGATACTTATTACTACGACGAGTTTTGATATAAATCATTTTTCTATAGTTGGTTCCAAGCCCAAAAAAAGAGAAGAGTTGTATTAGGCAGTCAACGACCAACGTAAAACTTTGTTGAATCTTTATGACATGGACAATCGATGTATTAGACGTAATGCTAGGTCGTTACCCGAAAGTAATGCGCTGTATAGCTCGAGTATAGTGACAAATGAGCAAGAGCCGCTATATTAACGCCTAGGTGTAGTGAAAAATAAGCAAAAATTCTCATATTTTCATGAATGAATATGGGTAAAGAAACTAGTTCACGAGAGTAGGATTTGTTTTGGAACTTGAAATATAGGTACACTTACGGGTAAGTTAATGGAAATAGTAGACACTATGATTAGAAGGAGAATTAATTTTATATGTTTACAATAAACTAAATGGGTAAGAGAAAAAGAGAAAGAATTAGACACTTTAGGTTTTAAACTTTGGTACACTAGTAAGGCTAAATTTAAAAATAGAGTAGATATAATTGTAGATAAGTTTTAGAAAAATATTGTAGTGAATGTAAAAAAATTAGGAGATAGAATCATTGCATTAAAGTTTGTTGTGAAAAAGGAAATCTTTAATGTTATTAGTACTTATGCACCGCAAGTAGGATTAGAAGAATATCACAAGGTAAAGTTTTGAAAAAATTTAGAATGTTTAGTTCAAGAAATACCATTAGAAAAAAAGATTTTTCTAAGAGGGGATTTAAATGGTCATGTGGGAAGTGTATCTTCAGGTTATGAGGGTGATCATGGAGGATATGGCATAGGGGAAGCAAATGCAGAGGATAAAACTATTCTAGACTTTTCATTAACGTTTGATCTTATATTAGCTAACACTTGTTTTAGAAAGCGTGAGGAATATTTTATCACATACAAAAGTGGAAGGGTATGTTCTCAAATTGATTTATTTCTTATAAAGAAATCAGATAGAAAACTTTGCATGGATTGCAAAGTTATACCTAAAAGGAGTTTAATTACTCAGTATCGAGTTTTGGTTATGGATATAAGGGTTAAAAGGAGAGTAAAAAGTAAATGTCAAGATAAGGTGTTAAGGACTAAGTGATGGCAACTAAAGGGAGATAAAGAAAAGAATTTGCAGAGACAGATTGTGGAGGAAGGACCTTAAGAAATACAAGGAAATGCTAACGATATGTGGAATGGAATGGCTAAAGAGATTAGGAATGTGGCAGAAGAAATGTTAGGTGAATCAAAAGGTTTTGGACCTAGGGATAAAAAATCTTGATGGTGGGATGCAAGTGTATAAGATAAGGTTAAAGTTAAAAGAGAGTGTTATAAAGTGTAGTCATTTTGTAAGAGTAATGAAAATTGGAAAAAATATAAGATAGCTAAGAAAGATACTAAAAAGGCAGTGAGCGAAGCGAGAGCGAGGATATTTGATGAGTTATACCAATCTTTAAGTACTAAAGTTAGAGAAAAAAGTATTTACGAGTTAGTTTAAAATAAGGAAAGAAAGACAAGAGACGTGAACCAAGTGAAATACATCAAGGATAAAGAAGGGAAAGTGTTGGTCACGGAACAAGATATTAGAGAACGGTAGAAAGATTATTTCATAAGTTTTTTAATGAAGGACATGAGATTTTATTGTAATCAGATAGACTAGACACTAGAGAAGAGGATCAAAATTATACTTTTTATCGTAAAATTCATGAGGTAGAGGTAAAAGAAGCATTAAAGCGAATGGAGAATGGTAGAGCAGTTGGACTGAATAATATACCTATTGAAGTATGAAAGGGTTTAGGAGTGAAAGACATAAGTTAGCTCACAAAGTTATTTAATGAAATTATAAGATATAAGAGAATGCTAGATGAGTGGAGGAAAAGTACTTTAATTCCTATTTATAAGAGTAAATAGGACATTCAAAATTGTGCAAATTATAGAGGAATTAAACTCATGAGCCACACTATAAAATTATGGGAAAGAGTAATTAAGCAAAGGTTAAGGAAAGAGATTCAAGTTATGGAAAATCAATTTGATTTTATGCTAAGAAGATCAACTATGAAAACAATATACTTATTGTGAAGATTAATGGGGAGATATCGGGAGAATAAAGAGATTTACATATTGTGTTTATCGATTTGAAAAAAACACATGATAGAGTGCCAAGAGAGGTTCTATGGAAGGCTTTAGAAAAAAAAAAGAGTTCGCATAATTTATATTCGAGCAATCCAAGATATGTATGATAAGGTTACAATTAGCGTAATAAGAAAAGGTGGACTTACAGAAAATTTTTCAATAACTATTGGTCTACATCAAGGATCAACTCCGATCCCTTATCTTTTTACTTTAATTTTGGATATACTTACTAAACATATTCAAGAGCCGATGCCACAGTGCATGCTTTTTCTAGATGATATTGTCCTAATTAGAGAATCGAGAGAAAAAATGAATGAGAAGTTGGAGAGGTGGAGACTAGTTTTGGAAGCTCATAAATTTCGTTTAAATAGAAATAAAATAGAGTATATGGAATATAAGTTTAGTAAGAGGCACCTCACTTCTAACGTAGAAGTAAAAATTAAAGAATATATCCTACCACAAGTCACACGATTTAAGTATCTTGAATTCATTATATAATATAATGAGGAAATAGAAGAAGATATAAAGCATAGAATTCAAGTGGGGTGGATGAAATGGAGGAGTGCTTCAGATATTATTTGTGATAGAAGAGTAACACTCAAACTTAAGGGTAAATTCTACTGCACAGTTATAAGACCTACAATATTATATGAAACTGAGTGTTGGGTAATAAAAAGTCCACAAAAAAATAAGTTCAATGTTGCAGAGATAAGAATATTGCGTTGGATGAGTGGACACACTAAACGAAATATGATTAGAAATGAATGCATTAGAGAGAAGGTGGAAGTAGCACCTATTGTGAAAAAGATTGTAAAATCGAGACTTAGATGGTTTGGTCATGTGAGAAGGAAACCTGTAGAAGCTCCAGTTAGAAGGGCAGATAAGATAGAGAATAGTCCAATAATTAAAGGTAGAGGAAGACTAAGAAAAACTATAAAAAAAATTATTAAGAGAGATTTAAATTTAAATAATTTGTATAAACATATGATTTATGTTAAGTGCTTATGACATCGATTAATTCATGTAGCTGACCCCACTTAGTGAGAAAAAGCTTTATTGTTGTTATTGTCGTCGTCGTCGTTTCTTTTTGGACATAGCAACAATTGCAACCATTAAAAATTTTAGCAGCAGTTGCAATATCTCCTGCTGAAGGTCTATTATCAATGATATTACAACACTTATTATCAACTACGGGAACAACCATCGCAATATACTTATTGCTATTGTGACGTTTGTTTCAACCCCTATATAAGTAAAGAACTTAGCGATGGATGTGTAACAATAGTAGCTAAATTCATTGAGTTTTTAGCAACGATTTCTATTCATCTGTCGCTATTAATATGATTTTTTATAACAGCGCTTGCAACTGTTTCTACTTTTTTAAAATTACAATATTTGAACATGTTTATAAATATGATGAAAAAAAAACATGTCTTAATAATTACAACAACCTAAATTTTAAAATATAATATGAAAAATTAAATTACAATTCAAATTCAAATTCAAATTCAAATATAGTACATATATCAATAATAACTATATAAATCAAAATCTTGCAAATTATTAGAATTTTAAATGCCGTTACAATATCATTTAATACAATAATTCCTAAAAGTCAATTGGTATGTCTTAAATTTATTAACCTTTTTCTTTTTGTTTGGAAGAGAGTGGAAAATGATTTGTCCTACTTGGTCGATGCGGAGTCCCTTGACCAGTTACTTAAATTAAAATACAAAATGTCATTTTCAGTGAGAGCATATTGACCTTGTAGCACTACAATAATTTGTTTACATTTATAGAATTATCAATGTCGTATACATACGCACCTAAACATCCAAGAGAAAAGTTAATAACTTAACTTCGAACAAAGGGATTCAATCTACATAAAAATCACCTTAAAATCTAGAAGAATAATCTTCATGATCAAGAAAAAGATGTAATGTACTTCTAAGATCATGAACGATATTGTCAGGGTATAAATCTTTAAGTTGTGGTAAATTTGTAAGAGCACATGTCTGAAATTGACAAGAAAAAGTTGGAAGCATCAAAGGACAAAGATCCGTGTATATTAACTTTCAGAGAGAAGAAAAATTGCAGTAAAAACACATTTAATGTGAATTTTGACAACTATTTTAGCCGGTAACATATCTTCATATTGAATTGGACACGTAGGATAATGCTATTATTATTTTTCGTAAGACTATGAAACTAAAGACACTATCAAATGGTAGGAACTATAGTTCATGTTAGAAAATGTAAAAGAAATTGCACAGAAAATTCTTGTGTGCTGTCTGAAAAGTGCACAGAAAATGTGTGAAAACTTACAGCGTAACACATTCATAACATTGGCATCAATGAAATAGCCCTCAGGAAAAGTACCTAAAAATGAAAGATCACAAGTAAATGGAGGGAATAGGAGTTGAAAGTGCCAGTTCTTTAGTTATTGATAAATATTTATGTGATTATTTTAATTTTAATATACCAAAGATTTTATTGAGATGATTATGCAACATGAAGCGTGTTCTAAACTTTTTATCATTCATACTAAATAAAAATAAAGAGAAACAACTTAAAACACATTAATCATTAAAAAAATAACTAAAATAATAAAAATATAGAAGATTTAGAAACCCCCCCTCTCTAGGCAGCCTATCCTATAATATATATGGTTAGATTATTACAGAGGGAGGGAGAATTAGAGGTATTTTTATTCAAGGTCTATACTGAAGATTGAATTTAAGGCACAAGCAGGTGAGTGACAAATCAAAAAGCTTGAAATTAATCCTATAGAAATTTCCCATTCGACTTCTTGGAGAGGAGGAAACGTTACCACATAAAATGAATTTGTGAATTATAAATTATAGAACACGTTGCTTGTGGAGAAGGGTGATGAATAAGTCTATTATTCATTGACATAAAAAATTTCAAACATGAAGGATCATAACCAAATGAAGCCTATAAAAAATTTTCAACATAAGCTCTGGCCAAACATTAAGGATCATAACCCTAAAGTTGCAAGTGGAAGGGGTAATGGTACAAAAATGAAGCCACAGCATTAAAAAATCCACATTATCGCAAGAAAATTGGTTAAGTACATTAAATTGATAAAATTTCTGTCAAATCTGCATTTAATTGTTAACTTTAGAAAAAGCAGCCACTTACCACACTTTGATGGTGTGATAGAGATTCTGAAGGAATCAAGCTGAAGTGCTTCAAAAGCCCTGAATTGATGCTAAAAGTATTAAACGTCAATGCATCAAAGACAATTGCAGTGATGGAGATGAATAACTTTGCTGCCACTGGTATCATCTGCACAATACAGTTCCAACCAAAAGCTAAATTCAAATTTATCAGATTTACCAGAATGAGTGAATATCCCTTTAGGTCTTCAGCATGATGCAAAAGGCATCAAAATAAAATAAATTTTGATTTTTGTTACATTAAATAATTAGATATGCGAATTATGCACAGCCACGGGGGCCCACGCAGCATTATCCCCAACTTGTATTTACATTGCAAAGTTGGTTGGTTGACTAATTACCTGTTATCTAACAATCATCAATTTAATATATACACATATATATATGTAAGTAAAGTTTGGAGTTCTTGTTCCTAATAGCTGATGTGACTGCCTTTGTTTCTTTTCTGTTGTTATTATTTTAAATAATGGAGTCCACAAAATTTTGGTGGGACTCACCACTAGTTTAATATATTATAGGACTTTCTTTGTTTTTCATAAAATTAAGTAAAGAATGTCTGTACAAATATTTTTTGTTGATGTATTAAACAAAATACTTGTTTATCAATACACTATTTTCAGTCCAAGAATCAAGCGTGCTTTTTTCCTCTAAAAAATTTCATTACCTAACTTACTTAACCGACGCGTTTCAATTTCTTATTTTGTTTTCCGAGAACCCCACACGTGTAGTAAGTTTGTTCATAAAGCTTGGCTTTGTTATCATAGTTTCAATCATCTTGGCCCCTATGTTAATTAGTCACAGACTTCAACTCAGAACATTGCCAAATCCATTAGACGTGAATATTATGTTAGCTACACCAGAGGCGGTCTATGATTTTGCTTGGTATTCTGTCTCAAAAGCCACTAATCACATCACAGCTGAAGCAAACAATTTTGTGTGTTAATTTCTTGTGTTAAAACATAATTACCGAACACAAAGTCCACTCTTCATTAATTGCATCAAGGAATTGCTTTCATTTTTAGATTTTATTTTTCTTTTGATTTACAAAGACTTCTCATATATATGTCTTGTTCTTGCCGCAAGATTCCTTCACCAGTTTAAGTCATTAAGGCAAACATAAAAGCATGAACACAATAACAAATGAAATAATCAAAATAAATATATCTAACAAACTTCTTATTCAATTCCGCCCAAAAAGGAAAAAATATGATTATGACTTGTATCGATTTTTGTTCATTTTATTTTAAAAAAAAAATATTAAATGTCTAATGTTTTTCTATATAATAAAATTTTAAATTAAAATCACAATATAGTATGTTTAAACATGTTTATCTTTTTTTACCGAACTGAAAATAAATCCCTTCATATATTTTTTGAGATTGAGGGGGAAAAAAATCTTGTGGCTTCTGACTCACAGATCAAATGGGAATAAGGCCATCACATTTCCTGATGGACCCATGTGGTCTGTTGGTTTCATTTAATTATGTTTGAGATAATTAAAAAAATACTCAAAGCAAAAACAAGTTTAAAAGAGAAGAGAACAAATAATAAAATGATTTGCTGAATATCGACAGTAAAGTGAGCAAGACAAGAGATGCCCAATTTTTATTATTGAGATTTCAGCATTTCTCAAGTTTCTTCTGCTATAGTATGCTTGCTGCGCATATTACATCAATACAGCCCTCAACACTTCCTGCTTCTACTACTTGAATGAGATTTGTAAATTCCCCTTCTATTTTCAATATGTAAAAAAAAAAAAATTCCCCATCAAATTTTTAAATACTCGAGCAAAAAGGAACAATAATCAAACATTTTAACATGACTGAGGAATCTTTGAAATAATAATCATCCAGTAGATCTTAAAAAATGAAAGAATATAGAGAAAAATACCTCAAAAATGATTGAAAATGGAAGAGAAATGGTAGAGAGATGAAAAAGTAGCTAATGAATGGATCAATGTTGTGGAGTACATAATTCGTTAGGGTATAGGATACGAGTATGGATACAGGATACACTAATTTGTATAATGTGCGATACAATGGGGTATACTTAGTTGATATATTAATTTGATAGGTAGTATAATACAAAACTATAAATATCTAATTTATATAATATTTTTATATAGTTAATAGATGAGTAATTCAAAGAAAAAGTTAATAAAAATAATCACATAAAAAATAAATAATTTAAAACTTAGATTTTAAATTCATAACTCATAAATTCATAATTTAAATCCTAATCAAACAAGTTCAAAAAATATATATATAAAAATATGAAATACATATTAGAATGTTCCTAATCTATTTCTTTTCTTTTTACTTTAGCATTCTCATTTGCTGCAAATCTAGATAATTGAGTTTGTTGTATTACATGTGTGCAAACTTGGGAAGTGCCAAAAGTTAAACCTCCTTTTGATTCATTAGAATTTGGAGAAAAATGACTTTCTTTTGCATCCTTTTATTGACTGTTTTGATTATCTACAAACTCACTCTCTAGTTATTTCCATCTCGTCTCTTTTAATTTAATACTAAAATCATCTATGCAAGTATCATCTAGCTCAACATCCCATTTTTTGTAAGGGTCATCATTATAACTTTTAGTGAAACAAGATTGCAAATGAATATTTGAATGAATGAACACTAATTTGTTAGTTCTTATAGAATTAAACTTATTTCTCTTGACACTATGAATGATAGAGTATGTGCTCCAATTTCTCTCCACTGATGAAATAGTAATAGGCTAAGATAATACCGTTTTAACAACCTCAACTTATCTTGGAGTTTTCGATCCATACGTAGCCCACCAATTTATTGCATCCATTGTTATTGCATTAGCTTGTACTATAGACACATTAAACAACCCCTTATGCAAGTGGAACTAGGAAATTGCTCACATAACAATTTGACTTTATCATCACTATCTGTTATTTTTTTCAGAAGCTTCTATTACTCCCATAATAACTTCCTTGTCCTTATTGGGAGGCTTTTTAGCCATGCCTCCAAGTGCTAGTAAACTAAGATAATTGTGATCATAAAATTTTAGGGTGAGTACAAACTCAAGACAATGTAATGTAGAATTCATCTTCTCCTACCTTGATATCATAATCTCCTCCATTTCATTATAGCAATCCTTATGCCTTTAAAATTTTGATTCAATTAATAGATGATCAATTTAAAATTAAATTATTATAAATTAATATGTAAATTAAAAAAAAAGTAATGAAAACATACCTATTCACTTGCATCATTTCTTTTAGTTCACTAAACATGTTATCCATCTTCTTATAAAATTTTGACAGTTTTAGCCCTTCACTATCACAAAACTTTATTAGCAAATAAATTGGTTTAGTAAGCGCTATTATATTTTCTACTTCATCCCAAAATTCTTCATTTCTTATGGTGTCAGCAACTAAAGTATCCATAAACTTTATTCTTTCATCTCCACTCTTAACCCAATTTTTCTAAGCCTTTAAGTACAATAGTGGTGGCTAATGACTCTCTACAATCAGCAAATCTTTTCAATAAAATAAAATGAAAAGAAAATCAAGTTTTGGCTACTTTCAAAAGTCCCAATCTTGAATTTGTTCTAAACATGGCCAAAGGATGTGAATGATTGACAAAGTATTTCACAATTTCTTTGCGTCTTTTGTATGTAGTTTCTAGCCAATGAATAGTTTTTGTAAAATCTTTCAAAATTAAATTCAAGGCATGTACGACATATGAAGACAAAAAATATGCTTGTGTATCGTTATGATCCCCTTTCCAACAAGCTTGTAATTAGCAGCATTGTTGGTCACCACTTGGAGAACATTACAAGCATCTACATTTTTAATAACTTCCAATAAAAAATCAACAATTTCCCTACCAATTTTTTCAAGTCTTGAAATATCCTTTGCATATAAGAACATTGCTCCCATACTATTTGCTACAATAACATTTATTAATGTTTGGCTTTTACAATTTGCCATCCATAAGAGATTATAGAAATTCCATGAGTATATTAAGTGTCCTTTCCTTTTCAATATACCTTTTGCATTTATCTAACAAAGTAGTCATTGCCTTCTCATAAGAAAGTGTTTTGTAGAATTTAAGACCTCTATTTATTACTGACACCATTTCATGAAATGGGGATTTCTTAATACATTAAAAGGAATACCACTAGCATACAAACCTTTTATAATTTTCATGTCAACCATATCCCTTTTCATCATATTAAAAGTCTCTTCAATTGGCTTGGTAGATTATTTATTTGACTTTATTAATGTTGAATTTTCAATGATGAAGCAACCCTTCATTTTTTAACATTTTGTATCTTTTTTTTCAACATCTCATATGTATTACTATCCTTTAGCATGACAATACATCCCTGAATTTCAACCTTTTTACTAAGTGGAGCACTAAAAAAGTGGCAATGAATACGAGTATAAGAACTAGTAAATTGACACTTACAATAATTGCATGTCCATATTTTTGATCCTCTTAAATTTCTTCCACATGTAGCATTGATGTATATGACTTTAGTTTGTAATGGCTTTAATTTTGCATCTAGTTGAACTTGTAGTAGTTGTGGGATTGCACTTGCAATTTTTGTTCTGGATAACTCAGATTGATTACTTTCTAAATTTATTTCTCCTCCTTCCTCTCCATCACTTGAATTTTCTTCAAAATTTTGCATTTCATCCACATATGTTGGTTCACCATCACCTTGTCTTTTTCTTTTGCCAAAAACCATGGTAGAAATTTAAGAATAGAGACTGTTGATCTCTAACATACAATTGTATGTGTATAATGTGAAGAAAAAAAAAAGGGTTTGTTATTTTGTTACTTGATTGAGAAGTTTTTTATTTGTTGTATTTTATGATAATATAATTATTATAACTAAAATAATATATTTTAAACTTTGCCGTGAAGTCATCTTTATACTTTGTTATAATATAATGAAATATAATGGATAATTATATATTTTATTATTTTTCTATCATTCTTTTTATTTAGCTTTGTTTTTATTTGTATATTTTAAATCAATTATTCTATTGTATATTAACTTTCCTTTTATCTATTACATTTTGCCACATTCCACTTCTTTGACTTTTCTTTTTGATATATTTTCACAATTCTTCCTTCTTTCCTAATTAATATATTCTTTGCTATTCTTTTTTTTTTTTTCATATTTCCAAATCCTACTACATGTTTTGATTTTTAGCAATATTAAAAAGTAATATAATTATCATAATTAAAATAATAATTTTAAAAAAATAAACACTAAAATATAATATCATAATTAAATTAATATCTTCCCTCTTTATTTATTTTTACAAAAAGAAAATCAAAAATAAAAACTAAAAGTAGCATCTCCCTTGGCTTAAAATGCACTGCCCAATAATATTACCTATCTTCTCCTTTAGCCAATCTTCTCATGCTTTTAAAACCCACTGCCTTATATCACCATCTCTCCCTCAGCCCATACCCTTTCTATGTCATTGACTATCTCCCAAAGACCTAAACGGTGTGATACATTTTCAATAGCTTCAAATAAATAATCAGCAATTTCTTTACTGGTTTTTTTTTCACCTTTGATTCCTTTTCTTTAGAGTTTTTTCACTACCACTTCTCTCCCATTAAGGAATACTCCTTTGTACATTATTCTAAAGCCTTCTTGGCCTATGATTCTATCATCTGAGAAGTTTCCCATGGCTTTTAAGATGTCAATGTGTGTGAAAGCTATCTTGTTCAATCGAATAACCTTAATTGTATCAGACAACCATAGGGATGAGGTTCCAGAATCATGGTCGAGTTTTGTGTCTTTTTGGAGTGGTTCTAGGCCAGATTAATACTTTACTACTTCTGTCATATCTCTCATCCTTTTTTCCCTTACTTGGCCTGATATACAACCAAGAATATGGCATTTTTCCCTTAGTTGATTGATGCTTGTGCTATCATTTCTCTCAACTACTTGTGCCATTAAGTTTTTTGAGTCAATTCTTACTCTACATCTACATTTGCTTCAAGGTATTAGGTTTGTCACATTCTGGTACCCAAATGACCCACGATTGGGGTTGTCTATACTGGATTGGAGTTCAGCATGCATGTTGCTGAATTAGGCAACACTAAAATGAATGGCCATTGCTCGTTGATCAAATAGCCGTTGCTCACTTGGTCGAAAGGTAGCTGAAGTAGTTAGGGGGAGGGGTTTCAGCTAGGGAGAGACAAATGCTACAATAAAGGAAGGGTTTCAAAGTTCTCAGAGACACTGATACTATTTAGGGGGTTTTAAGTCATTAGCAGTAAAACTATGGTTTTCACAAAACCACTGCTATTTAGTAGCTTTTTTTTACAAACCATTGCTAATTAGTATTATTTTTCTTGAAAATTGTTGCTAAATAGTAGTGGTTGATTAAATAATAGTTATTCTACATTTTACCAACAGTTGTCATAAGCACTATTATACAACCATCACAAAAAAACAATATCTTTAGTAGTGTGATAATTCATATATATTTTATATTTTTTCCCATAAAATTTGGATTTTTTATTAATAATCTAATGATAATTAAGCTTTATTGGATATTATTTGGATTAGGAAGTGAAATTTTACCCTTTTATAATTATATTACATAAATTGAGTATTTTAATGATTTTATCTTTTTTAGGTGACAATTTTATTTCATGGGCCATTAATTTATTTCATTTTGACTTAAGGCCTTACATGCAACAAAAGGAATAGATTCATTTCTCTTTCTATGAGCTTCTCCATGCAAGAAAAACTCATATTTTAAGGCTTGAGAATAACAAATGAGGAGCAGGCCTGCTAATTCTAAAGGTCCAAAGGTATATTCATTATTCCCTCTTACTCTCACAAATCGAGCACCAATATTTCACGTGGGATACATGAGAAGACGCTACAAAGCTGGAAGCACCAAGTCACAAGTGGATACATACTCAAGGCACATGGACATGAATTAAAGGCATGGGTTGATGGAAATGATACTCATGTGAACACAATTCACTCACTTCATGCCTTTTTCATGCATAGCATTCTCTCTCTTGAGTCCCACTCATTGCACATCTCACTTCATTCACTCACACAAAGAAACATCTAGGAGGCTCAGGTTTGAAGGAAACAAAATGTGATTCGCATGGATGTTCATGCATGGTTGGACACACATATAGATAGCATCAAGATCACGTTTATGCTGCATACACGAAGCTCTCCACACATAATACACACTCCATGGCATCCTTACTCCATTGACATGAGGCATAGGATCATATTCACGGGGGCCCACTCCTTGATACACAGAGAAGAAAGCACATAAGGTGATAAAAGAGTTTTAGGTCTAGGATAATCACACACTCCATATAGCACTCATTCGTGCATTACACTTCTCATACATACACACATACACATCACGACACTCCTTCTAATGCACGTCTAACTCATATAGTCACATGTTCAGGCACGAGGTTCTGATTTGCATGACTCATTCACACACACATGGCCATCTCATACTTTCATGTCATGCACATGCACAATTGGATGTAGGGGCCCCACAAAAATCACATAAGAGAAAGTACATGAGGATGGCTTAGGTAAGATGTCCAGAAGGGAGAAGGATTGATAGGGGACAGAAAAAGGGGATGAAATGTAACACCCTAAAATTTATTATTAATTATGGTGATTAGGGAGTTAATGTGAACTGATTAGCAAAATTAATTAAGAGAGGGGACTTTTACTTTGGGCCATATGGATAACTTAATTAAGTTTTAAACTAAATGTAAAAGCTCAATCTTAATCATAGGAGGATCTAATTCTACTTCCAAATGGCCTAACATCTATGTGGTGCAAACCCAAGCTAAATGGGCCCTTAAAATAGCCCAAACCCACCATAAACCCTCCAACTTATAGCCTAATAAATTCTTACCATAACCTAAATGGATTTTTGGGCCTTTGGATCAACACACTCTCCCAAACCCTAAAGTTTCTGCAACCCATCTCACCTAGCACCAGCTTACTTGGAATAATTGGCCTATTGGACCAGCCCATCGTTACTAAAACCTTAAGAAACCTTTTCCCCACCTATTTGGTTGCTAAGACACTCATGTTTTGTAGACTTAGAAAGTAATTTTCGTACTTGAGAAGAAGGACTAGGTTTTTTCTGCATTTTTCTACCATTTCTCACTTCTAGAGGAAGATTTGGCTAAGGTAATCCATATAAAATATGTTCCTCTCATTCTTCTCTTCGTTTTGGGTTAATTAGTTTCTGGTTTTGGGTATTTTCATCTCCTTCTCAAATATAAAATTGAGTGTTTAGGTGATTCTTTGCAAGATTTTCGAAGTTTAGAGTTAGTGGAACTATATGGTAAGTGTTTGCTTTCATTTTATGGCGTAACCTTACTCAGATTTTATGTTATAAGCTGACTTTGTATATGGCTGATTCCACATATGAAAATCCAAGTTTTAAGGATGACCAATATTGTGTTCTTGGTAGTTGAGGCTTAACCCAGTTCACTTAACCTCTTAAATATATAGATAAGTGTTTCCTCTTCTTTTATGAGGTATATGTGTTGAATTTCCATCATTTGGATTGACTTTTGATGCTTGGCTTTTACATATGTGAAAATGGAGATGTTAGGAGTGACCCATTGTAAGTTTTTATTGTTGTGACCTTGAATTAGTATAATAGACCCTTAAAAAGCTTAGGTAAGAAGCTCTCAATGAACTCTTGTTAAGATTAATTTATGGATAGAGAAATTTCTAACTAATGATCATTAAATGATAATGATTATACTCATGTTAGGCTTGGTATGCTTTGGATCATAGTGGTAGTTAGAGGAAGAGTAATTGGCTTCATTGAGATAATCATGGTTATTTTTCTTAATTCCATGTATATGCTCATGTTAATATGATATTTGTTACACATGCTTGATTTTGAAATGCTAAATAATTAGTTGACTACTTGAATTACAATTGTGATTGGACCTTGTGAGTCTATGGTGGTGTTGTGGTGTGACTGCCACCCGTGCATGTGCTTCGATCAAGTACCGAGTTGTGATCAGACCCCAAATACACTGAGCCCTAGTTGTGCTTATTATGTAATAGGTGCCATGGATAGACCTCTCCCGGTGTTATTGACCATTAATATATTGTGTGTGATTACTGATATGAGACATTAGTCATTAGTAGCTCAATAGTACATTTACAAATTGAATTGATAATATGAAATTATATTGTATTGATTAATCTATACATATATATAGAATTTACCTCTTATTACTGAGATTGTATATCTCACCCTGATTGTGAACTAATATTTTCGAGGACTAGACCTCTTAGTGACAATGAGAAGTTAATGGAAGCTTATCATGATGGTTTAATAGCGTATAGGCTTAAATGCCTTATTTAAATGGATTGTATAGTAGGTATTCTAGCATTATTTGTTGTGTCATAATTTTGCCACCTTGCATCATGTATTACCAAGCATAGGGACTATAATCATTTGATACATTAGATTTCAACTTAAATTAGTGATGTATGGAACTTCTACTAGGATTTATATTTGAATGAAAGTGTGAGTAGTTTATGAACTCCTTCCTGCCATTGATATATAAACTTGTTGGTTTATGTTGGCTAAAGGGTTAAGGATCCACATTTAAGTTTTGAATGGGTAATGATAGATGTGTTAGGTAGATTAGGTAAAAAAATGACATTAAATCTTCATAAATTAAGTTAAAGTGGCCTAGAGTGCTATTTGAGGGAGAATTGGAGAGTATGAGACAAAATCTTAGGAGTATAGAAACAGAAAGGAATTGGTCATGGCCAACATAGAATTAACCGTGGCCAAAAGCAACAAAGTTGCCTAAGGAGGGAATAGAGAAGAATTAGCCACGGCGAAAAATGAAGCTAGCCCCAATGAAATTTGAGAGGCGAGTCTGGATGTGTTCCAGAGAGAAATTAGCTATGGCGAGAGTTCAGAATTTCTCATATTAATGTAGAAACTTTGGTTTTCTTTATGGAAATGATAAGGAATAATTTAGGAACACTTGTAGGAGGTTTTTGTGAATTAAAATTAATAGATGATAGAATTAAAGGCTTATAATTGTGGGTTTGATTCCATTATATGCATAAATAGTTATGAGTAATTAGTTAATGACTCTAACAACATTAAAGTTTAAATTTTTCTACTTTTTTCTAATGTAAGTAATTATAATGACTTCAAACCTTAATTGATGATTATTAATCTTGTCTTTAACCTTAATTACCATGTATAGCAGTTAGGGTCGTTACATGAAAGCCACAAGTTTAGGAGAAGACACGAAAAATGTGATGGAGCATTGATGAAAGTGGACTCTCGGATTTTGGAGGCAGTAGCATGCATCAGAGGAGGATTCATCATTCATTCTCCATTTCGAGAAACTCCATGGCCTTGTGTCTTCACCATCATCCCTTCATTCATTCTCCTCCAATGAGAGCTTGATTCTTTCATGTATCTAGCTTGGGATGAAAGCTTTGGAGTGTAGACTTGAATGGAAGACAAATGCTCCAAGAATTGGCTAAGTTTCTTCTCCTTTTAATGTTGCAATTCTCTGGTTTTATAAGTTTAGGTTTATCTTATAATTACTTGAGAATTGTGGCTAAAATTTTGGATTGGATTCTTGAATTTGTTGAGTTATTGGATTGACATTTTGGAGAATGAATTAGAGATTAATTGTTCTATTTAGTGGCTGCACATGTTGTTCTATTTTCCTCTAAAATTTTCAGCTTAGTCAATGCAATGGTTATTGTGTAATCTTAATGAAATTTTCTACTTAATTGTTGATTTGACAAATCTTAATGTTTGATTGGTTAATTAGGTATTAGGATGAAAGTGCAGAACCTATTAAAATCAATTGATCTCTGTTTTGGTGTGTTCAAGAAGCTTAATTCAAGGATTAACAAGTTAGTGTAATCTTGAGGTTTCAAGAATCATTAATTTGCTAATTTCTTGCATTTTAAGTGGTCACTTAAGGAAATTAATTTGGAATACACTAAAAAAAGATTAGGTCCAATTCTTAATGAAATCTAGTTTGGATGATGAAAGTCAAATTTCAAAGAATTCACTCAAGGCTAGCTATATTCATTTGCTTAATTGTTGTCACTTTTTTTTTATTCTAGTTATTAGTTTTATTTTAATTCTTGAATTGCTTTTAATTTTAGTTATTAAACCTCCCATTGATTTTTGGAATTATTAGTTTTTAAGTTGCATTTGACATTTAGGAAATCCTCTTTGGTAATTAGAATTTATTTCTATGGAAAAACAATCTTGGTTGCACCACTATTCATAAATTTATTTTACAGCTAAGTTATTTATAACTATTCGACAGTAGTTATCATAATGCCTCCTTTGGATCTACTTAAGGGTTGCTTAGTGGTTCTCCTCTTTTCCTTTTAACCATTAGGGTAATGCATTGTCCCATTGGACTTTCCAAAGTTTGAATAAAGGCATCTTGGTTTCTCATCATCGCCTTAACATAAAAGATGAATTTAGAAGGCATATCTTTAATGTTGAGCTTCTTCTTTGGTGCTTGCTAAGATTAAGGTTGCTAAAAATTTCCTTCTTACTTCAATCTTGTTTGATTTCTCCAAGAAAAATTACGGTGGTTCTTCCAACCTAGGTTATATGTGTTGTTGTAAGGATTTTGTTGCTACCTACCAAAATTAGACACACAATTAGCTTGCTCAACCTCGTAATCAAAACTTGAATGACCAACAGCTCTACATAAATAAAAAATAATATAAGCAAAAGAAAAGAGACTAGAAAAGGTAGTGTTGTGCAAATTTGCTAGTTAAATCCCACCCATCTTCTTGTTCAATGCTTTCAAATGGACTATCAAGGCAACTATAGGGTCTACTCCTATTATCCCAATCAATCTTCTTATGCTCCACTCCTTAGTACTCACTATCAACCTATCGTAGAAGCTTTAAACTTTCAGCAAAACTATTATGTATGTATATCCAAGATGAATGAGCTAATTATTCGTATTGTTTGAAGAGTGATGTTTTTTAGGTATACTTTGCCAAAGTTTCTATAAGATCTTAAAGTAATCGAATTTTAGTATAAATGTTATTAAGATATGTTCTATTTTCCATATCTAAAGCTTATGATCCAAGATCATCCTCGTATCCTATGCCTGCCCTTCCTTTGGTTGTAGGTGCGACATAAGATTCACTAGGAATCTATGCATGGTGAATAATGGTAGACAAAGTACCTTGGGTTAGGGGGCAAAAAAAAGTTTTTTGTAGAAATTTTTTTATATCTTATTTAAAAAAATTATATTTTTATAATATATTGTTTGAATACAATGTCTCTCTTCAAAATTTTGAATTAAGTTAAATGAGATTAACTTACTAATAATAATTTGACTTTCTCTTTTATAAATCTAAAAACAAATTTGAATTTAAATAAGTAATGTACTAAAAATTACTCTTCATATATTAACAATTTCACTAGCTAACACATGAGCACATAGTTCTATATCTACTCAATATTGGCGTAAAACATAACAAGGATATACTAAAAAAAAAGTACATTATCACTACAACATTATAATAATTCTATAAACAGTTTAGAATAGTACCTTGAAGAAAAAAAAAGTTTATATGATAAAATATAAAAATGTATAATTGTCAATTTGCAAAAATATATATTTACAAAGTACAATGAAAACTATTATATACAACAACATTTCAAAAAAATTTGTATTATTTTCTAAGACAATTGTTGATCCAACTGAAAATAACATTTTAATATTTGCACTTAGTTATGTTTTACTCAATAATTATAGAACTACTAATTAATTATAAAAATGTATCAAATGCATGTATTGATTAGATATAAATTAAAAAATAAAGAAATATTGGAGAAGAGACAATAGGTAGAGAAAGAAGAATTATTCAGTCTAACAATTTAAGGACAATTTGAAAAAAAGTGTGAGAGGGAAATGGAAAAAGAAAAAAACAAAGATAAGACAATAAGAAAAGGAGAAAGAAATAATTTGAAATAAAGGATAAAATAAAAAAATGTGTAAATTTAGTGGATTCAATAAAAAATGTTAAATAATATATATATATATATATATATGTTTAGTGAAATTTGCAAGTCCGATAAATTTAAAATTTCAAAAAATGTGAAAACATGATACTAAAATTCATGATATATATATATATATATATATATAATTTTATAAAATTCAACATAGCTTCACCATGGACGGTAGAAACGCCTCCCTTAAGAGGCCCCCTGTCTTTTATTTTGCCTTTTTGTTGTTAATTTTACTTTGTACAAAAAATAATTATTAATAATTATTTAAAATATTTTATTTTTTATTTTCATTTTAGAATATCTTCGATTAAATGTATCCGAGCCCAAAAATAAGAATTATTATACTACTCTCTGTCTATACTCAAGTGTTTTTTGTTGTTGTTTTTTCGCCCAGTTCTACACTCAAGCTCGTTCCTAAAAAGTTCCAGTTAAAAGTGGGAGATGCTCTCAGCCGCGCCCGGGCGCGTGGGCCTGATATCTAAAATTCATCAGACTAAGCGCACGCCAAAATAACCCCAAACTCGGGGGAAGATAATGAGCTTCCTCTCTGTTCAAAGTTTCAAACTTGTACTTCCTTTTCAAATTCATCCCATTTTTTTCCCTTCAAAATTTCACCATCCAAATAACTCTATAGTCTGAACTAGCAGAAAAGCATGTCCACCATTTCTTCTTTCGCATTCATAAACTCCAATTCCAATATCTCACTCCCTTCTTCACTCTCTTCAACACCTTCTACTTCATCTGAATTTCAATTTTTGCATCCTTCTGCCCTTTCCCCCAAATTCCCTTCGTCTCCTCTCATACTTTCAATTTCTTCAAGAAAATCCCTTACCCCTGTTTGCTGCAAATCCCCTGAAGCGGAAGAACTATCGTCGCCGGAAGATGAGTGGCTTCAGAAGCTTCCCGACAAGAAAAAGCCCCTTTACTCACACAGCTTGCCTTGCATTGAGGCTTGGTTGAGGACCCTAGGGTTCTCTCAAAGCAATGACGATAGGGCTGTTTGGTTGATTCAGAAGCCAGATTGGCACGCTCAACTCTCGCTCGACGTCACTGACCTCTACATAAGGTGGGTTTTTTGTTCAGTAAATACACAATTACGTTACTTTAATCCTTGGATTTATTCGCTGCAGGTTTATATTTACTATGGACTAACTCAATATTATATGGTGAGTTACACATTTTGAAGGATTAATTTGTGCAGAAGAATTAATATAAGGATAAAGGCGTAGAGAGCTATATTTTTCAGATGTCATACGCTTGTGCCTTTTGTGTTTGGAGATTTGGCCGCGCATGTTTAGTTTGAAATGGTTGAATTGATAATGAAGGTTGGGTGTCTTACTTCAAATTTTGTGAAGCTGATTTCGTTTGGATTTTCAAAGCACAAATTCTAATTCAATTGAAGTTGTGATGGATATTTACCATCCTTCTACTGTGACGTGATTCATAATAGACTGTGCTTTATATATTGAGTTTTTGTCCAACTGATTATTGTTAGAGGAAAAGTGTGCTAGTGGATGCCCATAATTTATATCTGATGTTCAAGATCAAATAACAAATCAGTGAACTAATCTCCCACGAGATGCAGTTTTATATGGATGTGCTTAATCAAATTATCCAAATAGTGCCTGAACCGTGGACAAGAAGAGATGACTGGATATAACTATCAAAATAATTACAATGAAGAACAGCAACCAGTGTAGGTACCTACTTAGTGCTTACCAGGGCATTGAAACTTGAAGAAACCTCAATTCTTTGGTTCCTGATATTGCACTCATCTGATGACTACTGTCTACCGTTTATTCTATTGCTCTGTCATTCACCCCAGAAACTAATGAATTTTTGTTTGTTTCACTCATCTGATGACTACTGTCTACCGTTTATTCTATTGCTCTGTCAGTCACCCCAGAAACTAATGAATTTTTGTTTGTTTCATCTCCCAGTTCCTTTGCTGATCTCAACAATTTTTTTTTTTGGGGGACAAGAAAACCAACGTCCTTTTATATTGTTAAATCCCATATATGAACATTTATTTGCTGAAACGAGTAAACATTTGCTTTATATATATGAACTATAGAAGGAAGGATTTGGATCAAAATCCAATGTTGATATTCATGGGGACGTGATCCACTGAAAGTTGTTATTATTGAAGAATGAAAAACTTGACCTTTAAAGTTTTTCCATTGGTGATGGCTAGTTTTACAATGCTGTATTGTTTTTTGATTGTTTCCTGCTTTTTGAATGAAAGGAAGAGACCTAGCCATATTTACTAGTAGGTTGAATGGAATTATTGACTTCTGCTGAGTTATCTAGAGTTCATTATCCTTTTGAAAATTTTGTAATCAATAAAAGTCAATGTAGGGAAAACATGAAAGATTTTAGAACCATATGAATAGTAGCTTTATTGGACAGAAGCAAACCATGACTAGCCCTTTGTTAGTTTAGTAATAGCGTAATGTTATAAGAAGCCTTTGAGAGGAAAAGAAAGATGGGAAGGAATATGTCTTTCTCTTTCTTTATTATTATTTTTATTATCATAGTTATTGCTATACAGGAAGATCTACCTCAAGTGGTTATTATCAGGCACAAAGTGAGACATAATCAGTATTCCAATTTCAAACTTTACTATCAACAATACTAAAAAGACTGAAAAATAAAACTTTTGGTTAAGGGTCACACACTGTTCACTCTGTTTCAGGAGGGATATATCAATATTTTCATGCATCACTTACAAAACATTCAGGAAATTTTCCTTTGGAGTTTGTTACATGGTTGAAGAGGAGAAGAATTAGTATAGTGTGTTATTGGAAGAGAGGAGCAAATGGGCTAAAAGGTGTGGTGGTTGCACTTTGTCTAGTTTAAATTTCTCGGATCTTAAATCAGATAGAATTATTTCAAGTTCTTATGGAGAAACTTCCCCTGGCCTGCCTTTTTTGGCCGAGTCAGAAGGATGTGGGAGTTACAAAGTTTGCAAACAGACCTTGTGAATGTTAGAGATTATGACAAAACTATTCATGAGTCTTTATTTAATATCTTAAGCTTTCAGCTGAAATCATCTTGGATATTGTTGTTTGCATGGAGAGGAGTTGAAATGGGGAATGATTGGGTTTCTAAAATCAATTTTGGGGTCCCTGCAACGGAGAAAGAAAAATAGTTAGTTCTCTGCAAATTTTGAAACTGGTGATTTGAATCTTCTTGGAGATTTTATTGTATGGATCCTCTAAACTTCGACGTGTAAATTTTTCTATAAATTTGACTAGAGATAGATAAAGAGGGTGTGGGGTCAAAAACTTGGAAAAGAGACAGAAACTACCATGATAGACCAACAAATATGGATGGTTGACTTTGTCCGGCATTTTTGGTGATTAACTTGCTGTCATCATCTGACTTCCCTTGGGTAAGCTAGGACTTTCTTATTGCGTTTTTAAGGTACTGATAATGAAGTTTTGGCTTTGATAAGTTTTCTGCTCTTCTCAGAAGTTAATTGAGATAGAGGTTTAGATAATGAGTGATTTCAAAAGCAAAATTAGAAAGCTATGAAATACAAACTGTTAATGACACAATCCCATCAAAACGGGTACCAGAAAGGATTTCCTCAAAGTCCTATTTGACGTTAATGCTCAATGGAATAGCAGAGTTATCTGTACTGTGCAGTGTTCTTCTCCTATTAGACAATGAAGAGTTTAATTTTATGCAGGTATTTGAAGAATGGACCGGGAAATCTTGAAAAGGATGTGGAAAGGAGGTTCAGTTATGCTTTGAGTAGAGAAGACATAGAGAATGCTGTACTTGGAGGACCATAACCATTTTATTTTCCATCTGCTAAATATATGTTTGACTTAATTCCTTAGTCCATTCGTATTTTTAATTCCTTAGTCCATTCGTATTTTAGACGACTAACTTTCACGACGTTAAAATGCCCTCTGATGAAAGGATAAACATGGTGTTTTACAATGGGACTGGAAAAGATGGAATTCGAATGTAGATTTGCAGAGTTTATTTATACATTCCCGATGCTGTGTAATTGGTCTAGGGCTCTTGGTCAGTTGCAGTTTTAGTATTATCAAGGCTTAAATGTCATTTTGGTCCGTAACTTATTATTTTAATTTCATTTGACCCTTAATCTTTTAAAATCACTTTAAAAATCCTTTAATATTTTAAATAATTTTAAAAATGGTACATACATCCAATCTGATTGGCCATCCATGGTTAAATGTAAGTTGTTTTTCAGCGAACGGATGGCGATGAGCTGGACGACAATGATGGGAGGATGAATCCTCAAGAGGCTCTTGTTACATTGCTTAACAGAAATACTAAGGAGGAAAGAAGAAAGAAAAAATATATGAATAAGATACTAAATTATTTTTATTGTCTTTCACCTAATTAAATATATTTACCTTAAAAAGAATGGGTAAATAGGTAAAAAAGGGGGTTTATTCCTTTCCTTCCCTCCTTGTTAATCCAACAATGGAGAGATTATTAAAAGGTAAGTTTCACAGATTCCTAATCTTTTCCAATCATTTCATTTCTTTCCGTTTTATGCATATCAAATAAAAGAAATATAACATCTATCTATTTTTTTCCCCTTTCCTTCCCAATCCTTCATACCAAACAATGCATAAGTGTCTCTTCAAGGGGAGCTAGATGAAGTTCTTTTTCAAGAAGTTATGTGGTTTTAGAAAGCTAGAACTAAGTGGATGTAGCAAGGGAACCACAATACTAAGTAACATAATGTGGAAACTACTTGTAGGAGACATCGCAATAAAATCATCTATTAAGAATAATAAGGGTGCTTGGGTTGAAGATAAAAGAATACCTCTCCTGTCTTATTATCAGTTACTATAAGACTCTTTTTCCATGAAGAGAATGGTGGCATTGATTATTTCATGATTCCTATTTCTTTCCCTCGTTTAGAGCAAAGGTCTGTTGATGTCACGGCTAGCAGAATTAATAAAGAAGAAATCAAGAATTCTATCTTTTTCATGGGAGGCTTCAAAGCTCCAGGTCTAAATGGTTTCTCTCCCGTTTCTTATCAGTCGAGTTGGGAAGTCTTCGGTCCAAGTGTTATTGAGTTTGTTTCTAATGCCTTGGATGGTAGGCTTCATTGACTGATGCCAATAAAACTCGAATCACCCTTATCCCCAAGGTTGATTCTTCGCATTCCATTACTCAATTTAGAACAATTTCTCCGTGTGTTTGACAAGTGTCTCACGAAGGTCCTCACCAATCACCTGAAGTCTATTCTTGATTCTATTATTTCTCCTTATCAAGCTAACTTCATCCTAAGTTGATGCATCCAGGATATCAGAATTGTTGGCGGCCTGGAAATTGTTCATTCTATAAAGGATTGAGAGTAAAAAAGGTCTTTTAGCTATTAAAATAGATTTGGAAACAGCTTATGATCATTTGAGGTGAGCTTTATAGCTAATATTTTAAAAGAGGTGGGCATCAAGGAGGGCTTCCCTAAGCTTATTATGAGATGTATCACATCTACGTCCTTAAATGTTTTGTGGAATGGTGATCAAATCAAATATTTCCACCTTGCTAGATAGGGCTGTTCATGGGCAGGGTTGGGCCGGATATTTAGTATGCCTGATGTCTGGCCCAATTAAGACATTGGGCTTGTTTTGATGCCTATGACCTGACCCGTCTCGAACAAGCCCAATTTTATGTCAGACTAGGGCGGGTTAGGGCCGCTCGAAACTTTTTTTTTAATAAACTGATACTTGTAATATAAAAATATTTTTTTGCAGACTTATAGGCATATACTTCAAAACAATAGGCTTTTAGAACTTTCATATTTTTATTAATAATAAAAAAATAGCTTGATATTATCAAGCAAAATATAAGTTATACTAACATAATTAGCTTTAGGTAAACACATATATTTTTATTATTTGACAAAAAAAATGTCAGTAAACATGTACATCAATGATAAAAATAATTAAGAAATAGGGAGGGTTTAGGTAGATAATGGAAGTTGCAACATGTAAAGAGAATAAGATGAAATAAAAAAAAATTATATATAAGATGATAATATATTAATAACTAAAAAAAAAGTAACTATTAGGGCAAGTTGGACAGAATATGTATTCTCCTGTGGCCCGGCCTGACCCGATATAGTTTTGTTTAAAATTTTGTCTATTTATATTTTGGCTCGACCCTATCCGGCTTGATTAGGCTTGGTTAGGGCGGGCCCCTAGGGCCAATCGAGTTAATGAACACCCCTACTGTTAGAGACATTAGATAGGGCGATCTTATTTCTCTTTATATTTTTGTCATATATATGCAAAAATTATCTCACTTAATTTATAATGAGGTCAAGAACCGGAATTGGAAACCTTTTAAGATTGGGCGTCATGGTCTTCGCATTTCTCATATGATGTTTGCAAATGATCTTCTTTGTGAAGGAGCTTTCATGTATCAAATGGCATGTATTATGAGGTGTCCTGATTTTTTTTGCAGTTTGTCAGGTCAGAAGGTTAATAAAAAAGAAGTCCTTCATCTTCTTCTCTCTCAATGTCCCAAGTTCTCTTAGGCATAAACTCTCTTTTTCAACTTTCAAGAACTCGTGACCTTCGCAAGTATCTTGGAATCCCTTTAAGTAGGGGGACCAGCTCACCCCATAGCTTTCATTACATCGTTGAAACAGAAGCTTTTGGGATAAAAAACGGATTATCTATAGTTGGGAGAACTACTTTTGCAAAGTCTGTTTTGAGTGCTATTCCTATCTATTCGATGCGAGTTACCAAAATGCCTCTGGGGATCTGTAATAAAATTGATCAACTTCAACAGAATTTTATATAGTGTCATAATAGAAACTTTAGGAAAACCCATGTAGTTATCTGGGAGAACACCTGTAATGGAAGTGGTTCGGTGGCTTGGGCTTTCATAATCTCAACTTATGAATAAAGCCTGCGTAGCTAAATTGATGTGGAAATTATCTGTTAACTCTCCTGCTTTATGTTAGACTAGATGCTCATGGTTTCAGCTCGAAGGCATCAGACTCCTCCCTCTGGAATTATATGTCAGCAACATGAATTGATTAGAACGGGATCTATGTGGCAACTTAGGAATGGGGCCCAGATCAATTTTTTCACGGACTGCTAGCTCAAACCTAGTCTCAAACTTTGTGACGTCATGATTGGCGAAGGTGTGCATGACTCTTGGTCCAGCAAAGTTATTGAGTGGGTTAAGGAGGATTGTGAGTGAAACTATGGGTGATTACAAGCTGTGTTTCCTCCTATTGTTATTCGGTATTTCAATGCTATCCTTCCTTCTAAGGATGTGTATGGCCCTGATTTTTGTTAGTGACGAAGTGACAAGTGAATACTTTATTAATAGTGCTTTTGATATTCTCATGAATTTCCCCAGGAATATTGGTTGTTTCTAATGGGACCTCATTTGGAAATGGAATGGCCCTGAGGGAGTGAGGTGTTTTCTTTGGCTGGCAGCACAGGATAAACTCTTTACTAATAAGAGACGCAGCAAATGGTGCCAGTCCAATCCCTACTGCACATGGTGCCTGAGGATTCCCTTCATGGTCTTTGGGATTGTAGATTTATTAAAGAGATATGGACTAAGTGACAAGTGTAAAATTTGTGTTTTAGTTAAGCGAAGCTAATTAAATTGATTTTGACATCAATTTAATATATTTTTGTCAGGATGTTTCTTGAATGTTCAAGGAGTAATTTTGGAGCTAAGACACGTCCAACATGATTTACTTACCTTCCAATAGAGAACCATGGCAAAAACAGACAAAGAAATGGAAAATTGAAATCCAACATGCGAAGGACATCTTCAGTGTCCCAAGGGCATGCTCCATACATGAATTTCATATTGTAACACGCTTGGGGCATATTAAAGAGATAAAGAACATGCCAGAGGCATCTTTGTTAAGGAATGCATAGAAAATTTACTTATTTTTTATATTTTTAATGTATTTTTGGAAAAAGCCCTAATACTCTAGGTGATTCCACATTTGAGGTGTTTAAAAAGAAGCCTAGGGGACTTAGAATGGGGATGCTGCAAATAGAGAAGAGATTTAAAGTTTTGATGGATGCTTTGGAGGTTCAGAGATTTGCTTGCAATTGCTATGCCAATGACCATAATTTTTTCTTCCTTATTGTTTTTTACTTTTTGTTTATGAGTTTATTTCTTTTATATTTAAGATAATGATTTCAAACACAAAAGTTTTTATTCAGATTAATCCATTGCTCTGTTTTGAATTTCTTATGAATGCCTGATCACCATTCTGCTTGATTTATTGTGAGAGAACTGAAAAGTTAATTGTAATAATAAATCTTAGAGAATCAATTTTATAGATATATAAATTGAACCAAAGCAATTTAAGAACTTGTACATGTTTAGCTATTATTCACATGATACCTTTCTAATTCTTGAGCTTAATAAATTACTGTGTTCGGTTAAGATTGCAAGAATAGACTTATGCATTGACATTTATCATTTACCATAAAAATGGATTTCATTTAAATTAGAGAATCATTGTTAATATGTATAGTTATTTTTACATGAGTTTATCTTTAATTAGTTTTAGGAGGTGAATAGTGGATTCTAGACTTTAAAGTTTTCATTGATAAAATTAAATTCTTAGTTTCTCACATTAATTTAATTTGGTAATTTTAGTTTGGTAATAAAAATTAGTTAATAGGTAATCAGTTTGAAATTACTATCTTCTAGATAATAAGTGTGATTCAATTGAACTGGTACTTGATTAACTTTCCCTGGAGGATGATCTTGGATTTACTGTTATACTACTTGTTTGAATTGTATACTTGTGAATTTTCACCAACGAGTTTCTAGCACTATTGCCAAGGAAGCCAATATCAATGTTAGTAATTAGCCTTGTTAATTTAGAAATTTTTATTTTGTTTTCATTCTTAACTTTTCTTATTTTAAAAAGTTGGGCTAATAATTTCTTCTTCTTTCAACAATTAAATTTATGACTCATTCCTCAAGTAAAGAGCTTGAAGCTTATAACTCTAAACTTGAGCAAATGTTTTGTAATAGAAGAAGATTAAAAAAAAAAAAAGCATTATAGATTGGGCAATTAGTAAACCAACAGTGTGGATTGCTTGTAATTGCTAACCTACGCGTAATTATGCCATGTCAAATGCAAGAGGGCTTAATGCAAGTATTGTAAGCCCTCTAGTTGATGCAAATAACTTCAAAATCAAGTTTGGTATTATTCAAATGGTAGTTTGGGGGAAGAGTACATGAGGACCTAAACTCACATCTAACCTAATTTTTAAGATTATATGAAACCATAAAGATAAATAAAGTGTCTGAGAATGCAATTAGACTTAGATTACTTCCTTTTTCTTTAAGAGATAAGGTTGTAAGGTGGGTAGACTCCATGCCACCTTGATCATTTACCACATAGGGTGACCTATCCCAAACCTTCTTAGCTAAATTCTTTTCATTGGGTAAAATTGTCAAACTCTATATGTCACTATGGAGTTTGGCAATTTTGATAGGTTAATTTAGATACTTCAGCTAGTAAATCCTTATAGGCAAAATCATATGACGAGGTAGTAGACATAATAGAAGAAATGGCTACCAATCACTACAATCTGCCTAGTGAAAGGCATTACCCTAAAAAAGCTACTAGTGTTAAGGAGATGGATAATACTACTACTTTAAATACTAAGATACAAAATTTTACCAAATAATAAAGAGATTTAATCATATTAATTTCAATTCATTATCCAACCCTAACATTAGTTATGAACTATGTGGAAGTAATCATGCTTATGATGATTGTTTGATAAATAATTCTATAGGACCATCTGCATCTAAGCAAGCAATTTATGTCTCAAATAATTCCAGACAGTATAACAACCCCTTTTCTTCCACATATAATCCTATATGGTGGAATCATCCTAACTTAACTTGGGGAAATCAAGGTAATCAAAGTAACTAAGGTAATCATAGAAATCTAGGCAATTACAATGGCCAACCTGGGTAAGGATTCTAACCTAGGAATCAAGGAGGTACATGAATGAGAATAAATCATCCCCCAAGGCTTCTTTTGATAGGTTCTTAAATATGGCCATTAAAAAATTTGAGAAACTAAAAGCTACGATAGATCAAGTAGCTAACTATAATAGAAATTTGAAAATGCAATTAGGATAGCTAACTAGTTCATCGAATTTTAGAGTTTAAGGAAAATTGCCTAATATTACAAGACAATTTCCTTAAAGAATGGAAGGGAGATAATAAGAACCAATGAGGAGACTGAGTTGCCTAAAAAATAGAATAAGGATGAGAATGAGGAACACCTTAGTACACTAGTATAAACTGAAGAAGATAAATTAGAACCCATTAGACCATTAGCACCAATCGAGACACATATAACTCTTTGAGGAAACAAAAGTTAGATAAGTAGTATGAAATGTTTTTAAATATTTTTAAACAACTTCACATTAATATTATTTTTGCAAATGCATTAGCCCAGACTCCAACATGTGTGAAGTTCTTAAAGGACTTATGAACAAACAAAAGAAAAGTAGAGGAACATATTCTATTGTACTCATTGAGGAGTACAACACAATCACACAAAACAAGCTTCCACCAAAGCTTGTAGATCTAAGGAGTTTCTATATCCTTTGTTTAATTGGTAATATACATTTTGATCATACATTGTATGATTTAGGTGCTAGTGTTAGTTTAATACCCTTATCTATTTGCTAGAAACTTGGCTTAGGAAAATTAAAGCTCATAACTGTCACTTTACAACTAGTAGATAGATTAGTAAAATCCAATTGATGTGTTAGAGAATGTATTAGTGAAGGTTGACAAGTCCAACCTCTTAGTGGACTTTATAGTCCTTGAGATGGAAGATGACATCATAGTGCCATTGATATTGGGAGGGTCATTTTTTGCCACAGTTGGGGGCCATTATAGATATTAAAAATGGCAAGCTAACATTAAAAGTTGAGGGAAGACAAGGTTGAATTTAAGGTATTCAAAGCTATGAAAAAAAATCTAGTGATGAAGAATGTCTAAGGGTAAATATTATAAATAACTTAGTAAAAGATCTATAGTTTAAAAGGACAATTGAAGAAAAGCTTGTGTATCCTTAACATCTACCATTCCTGATTGTAAAGATGAGATTATAGCCATAGTTGATACTCAGATACCACCCTATATGTACCATTCCAAAAAACGCACAGGTTGAGGATTTAGGGAAAGGTAAACTACTTCCTCCCTTTACTAAAAAAGTGCCTGCCTTAAAGTTGAAACCATGATCACCTCATCTTAAATATGCCTATTTAAGGGAAAATAATACATTACCAGTGATTGTTTCAACATCATTGACTTTCAATTATAAAAGATTGTGATAATCTAATATCATCCTCAAATAAGTGGCCAGGTAGAGATTTTTTACAGAGAGTTGAAGAATATTCTAAAAAAGTTTGTAGGATCATCAAGGAAAGATTGGACTCATAAATTAGATGATGCTTTATGAACTTATGGAATTACATTTAAAACATCAATAGGAATGTCTCTATACCTATTGGTCTTTGGTAAGGTAGGTCATTTACTAGTGGAGTTAGAGCATAAAGTCCATTGGGCCATTAAGGTACTAAATTTTAACCTAAAGGCAATAAAAAAAAAAGAAAATATTGCAATTAAGTGACTTGGAGGAACTTCAACTAAAAGCATATGAAAATACCAAGATCTATAAAAGAAAAGACTAAAAATTGGCATGATAAACACATACAAAGAAGGAAGTTTAAGGTAGGACAATTGGTTTTATTATTCAATTCTTGACTTAAGTTATTTCCAAGAAAGCTAAAATCAAAATGGTCAAGACAATAAAGTATTAAAGGTCTTCTCACATGAGGTAGTTGAAATTGGTAATGAGTTTGGAGAACCTTTCAAGGTCAAAGGTCAGCTACTCAGGCCATATCTAGTGGGGAGATATTAGAAAAAGAGGCACGCCTTTTCAAAACCTTAGTGCTAAAGTTCTAAAAGTCAAACTAGTGACTATAACTTTGAACTACATTTATATCCCTTACAATAGTTTTTTTAATTTATCTTTCTCTTTATTTTGCTTTGTTTTGTTTTCAATTATTTTTCTATTTATTTTGTTTTTCATCCATCCCCTAGAGATTTTTCCTACTACTACCAATCCTAAAGAGTTGATAACATGGTAGCTTAATTTTTTTAAAAAATTTTATCATTTTGGATGACTATATAGGCAACTAATGGCTATATTTTGATATTCAAAATTATCTATTTTTGTTTATGTTTAACTTGATCTTTGTTGGTAGTTCTTATTATGCTATTTTAGATATTTTTTGTCATTAGGGAGCCATCTTCAAATAAAACAACTAGCCTTCGTCCAAACTAAACATTATAGTTGATAAAGGAGTATTCAAACCCTTTGAGTTTAATTTTCTTTTTCCATTAAGGGCATTGCATACTTTTAAGGTTGGGAGTGGATTAAAACAAAAACTCAAATTTTCTTGTGGAATTCTCAATATAGGTAGCATATTTTTTGCTAAAGCCATAAAATTTTCTATTTTAACCATTTTGATTTTTGACTAAATTATTAAGTTTGTTTGATTTCTATATGAGTATTTTTGCAAATTTATAAAATTCTAACTTTTTCTTGCCAGACTAATAGTTTTGCTCCACTTTCTTAGACTACCAAAAGAAAATAAACGAATAAGTAATATTAAATAAAGATAAAATTTGTGATAGAATAAGACATAGTGTAAAACACACTAAAATTAAAAAAAAAGAGCCCAAAGTATGAGTAGCCTTTATATTGCTAACTTTTTTGCCATATTAGGAAAAAGAAAAATTGGAGAAATATTTTTAAATACTTATATGGACTTCTTGCATAACTTTGATAATATAGTTGAGAACTTGATGGTTAATCAGAAAAATTTGAGGATTTTGTTAATTTCATGATGAGAAATTATAGATGACATGTAAAATCCAAAAAATTAGTTATATGAAATTGTGAAAATTTAAGACTTAATTTGGGAAAATAAGAAATTATCATGGAAATTAGGAAAAATAGGAATTTTCAAGTAAAATAATTATTTGGGGCATTTTTTAGGCAAATAATAATAATTTGGTGATTTTTAATAGAAAATAAATTTAATCATAAAATTTAAATTTATTTAGATGAAATTTATTAGGGAAGTCCTTAGAGAATTTAATCCAAAGCCTAATAATTAATTTGACTCTGCCAAAAATAATTTTTTGGGAGCCTAAGCTAGAGCCTAAGCTAAGTTATAAACTGAGAGTTAACCCATTTGGACTTAGCAAACTAAAACCCAATGCCTAGATACAAGCAAAAGGACCAAAATATCCCTTGGTTAGCCCAAACTCTCAATTAAGCTCATTAAAACATTGAACCCCCCAACCTTATCTCATGATGAAAAACATGTTGGACAGCAAAAGAAAGAGTGAAAATGTAGACGAAAGAGAAGGGACCTTTTTAGGTTCTGACTTGCCAAGAAGACACGAGATTCGACCAAGGTAAATAAAGGAAAATTTGTTCTACTAATCTTTTTTTATATTTTGAACAAAACAACTTGTCAGTTAGAGGTTTTTGTCACACCCTAAGTGTTAAAAATTAGGCATTTTAATGCTTCATTACTTGATTTTCGATCTTATAAGTTAGTAGAGTTGTTTGATAAGTATTTCCCTTCATTTTGATATGTATTCATGCTCAAATTTCATCTACTGGATTAATTTTCACTTGGTAGCTATTACATGTACACAAATGCAAGTGTTGGAATGGGCTATTGTGGATTCAAGTTGTTTTAGCCTTAAACTAATACCATTAAGTATATGGAAGATTATGTGAGTGTTTCCCACTACTTTGTGATGTGTATATGCTGAATTTCATCATTTAAGTTGATTTTTGGTATGTGGCTATCACATATGTGAAATTTCAAAAGAAGTGATGACTTATTGCATTAGCTTAGTCAAGTGAGTTCAAATTGGTGCTTTGAGACTCTTGAGTGCTTAGGTATTCATTGGATGAGTGTTTTCTCTTCATTTTGTAGTGCTAAAGTGCTAAAATTGCCTTATCTAGATTGACTTTTGCCATGGATTTTGCATGTGTGTGAAAGTTCAAGTAATTAAGATGACCCATTGTGTTTTTTGGTGGAATAAAGCTCAAATTCATATATTTGATTTCTTAGAAACTTGAGTAGGTGATTTCTAATGGATTTTTATGAAATTGATTAATAGATATAAAGCTCTCTTGTTAATGATGTGTGTATAATAATTGTTTGCACTCGTCTTAGGCTTGATAGGCCTCTTGGGATATACTAGTAGTTAGAGGAAAGTAATTAGGCTTTCTTGAGGTAACCAGGGGTTAATTCTATGAATATGTGTAGTTTTGATCATATGCTTACTTCTACATATTATTTTGATGACTAATTATTAATTTGACTACTAATTGTATAACTTGAACCATGATCATGTCCTTATATATGGAGCTATGATCATGTTGCCCATTATGTATTATGTCACGATCATGCATTGACTTATGATCTTACTATTTGGAATGCACCAAGCCATGAGTGTGCCCAATAGGAACTTGTGTCGTGATTATACGCATCTCTTAGTTGTTAGCCAATAAGTCATTAAATATGATTGCTAATATAGGATAATAGTCACTTCTAGTCAAACTTATTCATTTAAAATGATACGTACAGTGCTCATTACTTTTGTTCATACAAAATACATTATGTTGATTAATCTATACACACACACACACACACACACACACACACACACACACACATATATATATAATTTGTTTTTTGTTACTAAAATTTTATATCTAATCCAATTGTAGGCTAATATTTTCAAAAACTAAACCTCTTAGTAATAAGGAGAAGCTAATAAAAGTTACCATAATGGTTTAGTAGTGTATAAGCTTAAATGCCTTGTTTATCTAGGTTTGTATAGTTATGATACTGGTTCTTATGTAATAGATTATTATGATATAAAATTGTCATATTGGATCATGTATTAGCAAGTATAAGGAATGGTTATATAATTTGAGTCATCATGAACTCGATAATTGTAATTGTATTTGGATAATTCTTAGTGAGTAACTTGGAGTCATGTAACCAATAAACATTTAACACTATAAAATTAATGTTTAAATTAGTGGTATTTATAATTAGTAGTTGAAGCATCCCTTTCAATATTTTAGTCAAGATTTTAGGAATAACATGACTATATAGAGCATATTGAGTGTTCTTCGTAAATTTTCCAAGTTGGGTGTAAAGTCCCACATTGGCTGGAAAGGGCCTGTAGCTAGCCCATATAAGTGGAGGAAAATCCCTCCCCACCAAGGCACACTTTTCCCATGAATTGGTTAAATGTCCTACGTGAGAAAGGATAAACCCAGTGATCTGGTTAAAGGTCCTGTGTTGGGCAGTACCTTGGTGGCTCTGTATGTGTTGGTATCAGAGCAATCCTGGCACATGTGTGACCTGCAGACGGGTCGGCCCAAATGGGGGGTGGATTATAAAGTCCCACATCGACTGGAAGGGGCCTGAGGCTAGCCCATATAAGTGGGAGAGAATTCCTCCCCACTAAGGCACGCTTTTCCCTGAACTGGTTAAATGTCCTGCGTGGGAAAGGACAAACCCAGCGATCTGGTTAAAGGTCCTACACTGGACAATATCTTGGTGGCTCTGTATGTGTTGGTATCAGAGCAATCCTGGCCTATGTGTGACCCGAGGACGGGTTGGCCCAAAAGGGGGGTGGATTGTGAAGTCATACAAAGCCATCAAGGTATTGTCTAGCGCAGGACCTTTAACCAGATCTATGGGTTTGTCCTTTCCTGCACAGGACATTTAACTAGTTCACGAAAAAAGTGCGCCTTCGTGGGGAGGGGGATTCTCCCCCACTTATATGAGCTAGCCACAGGCCCCTTTTCTACTGATGTGGGACTTTACAATCTACTCCCCTTTTGGGCTGACCCGTCCTTGCATCGTACATGAGCCAGGATTGCTTTGATACCAACACATATAGAGCCACCAAGGTATTATCCAGCCTAGGACCTTTAACCAGATCACTGGGTTTGTCCTTTCCTGCGTAGGACATTTAACCAGTTCAAGGGAAAAGTGCGCCTTTTGGGTATCAAAGCTATGCAGTGGGTATTGTTTCGCATGCTGCCACCTTTCATGGGGGCACAACAGTTTTTGCCTTCTCCAAGCCATCTTCCCATCGCTCAGGAGAAGCGCGCCTTGGTGGGGAGGGATTCTCTCCCACTTATATGGGCTAGCTACAGGCCTTTTCCAATCGATGTAAGACTTTACAATTGGCAAGTGTGCTAGAATGGTTTAGGAAGGTTGGGTGTGATTTGTAATACCATATATATCTAACCGCATTTATGGCATTCATAAGCTCCCTATCATCATTTTCATAAGAATACATGGAAAATGGACCAACAATAATGGATTTAATCGCATTGCGTTACGCTTAAAAATTTTAAATTGGTGACACGTGGATTGTGTAGGTTCATACCATGCATCCTCATATTTAAATACATTATTAAAACCCATTTGCATAACAAAATCTTGCTTATAACTCAAGGAAACCGAAATGGAGCATGAATGGAACTCATTGAATTTCGGCCAGATTTGCCACTATTCTATCCAAAACTTTGGAAAATCATAAGTAAATCTAGAAAAATCAAAATCATGTAATATTGGTCATTTTGGAAAGCTTGGTATGTTTAATTTATGTTAAAAATAGTTAAAAGGCATAAAATCCCACACACCGAACGTTTGATATGTGAAATGGTCTGGAGGTTGGACTGGGTTCTGATGCTATCACAGTTTATTGATATAAACTTAAAAAATGTCCAATTAATTTTAAAAAATTCCAAATCGAGTGAATGATACCAATTTGGAAAGCTGGGGATGTTAGGTAGAGGAAAACAATAACTCCAGACCAGTTCAAGCTTACCCAGACCTTGAATTTCGATCAAATAGTGACTAAGGTCTGGTTGGACGCCTGACACTGGACTGAATCTTTGAAAAATTGTATCTCCCTCTCTAGACCTCGAAATGAAGTGATTCTAGTTGGAGAAAGTCACTGGGAATGTCTAGTTTCTCTGTATAAAATTTTGTGGTAATTGGACATCATTTGCCCCATGAGTGACAGAGTTTAATTTCGGACCAATGCTACAATACCAAAGACCAAAACCAGAAAAAATCTCAATTTCAACAATTCTCCAAATATTCCAAAAACCTCCAAAAATTACCAACTTTAGCTTTCAAAAAAGCTCTCAATAAGATCTAGATGCATGCCAAATTTCAGACCAAGAAGAGCTCATTTGGACAAAAAGTGATATAGTCTCATGAAATGGTCATTTTTGCTTCCTATCAAGAGTCACTTTGCACCAAATGGCCTCTTCTTAAGTTTGGCACCCCTTGAGCAAGTTTCAAAGCACAAATATGACTTGTAGAGACTGCCCAAGTGATCCCAAACCTCATGCATCTTATTTTGGTCTCTCAACATCCATTTGTGCATAGTTACATCAAACCATCATGGAGTCAATTTGCATAATTCCATTACTTTTAGTGTCATATAAAGTCTACATCATGTTCATACATCATTTTACAATTGTTCATGGTCTTATATCATAAAAAAATTACATGCATCATTACTTTGACATTCAACCACTACTTAAAGTACATAATACACTAAAATAAAGATATTCAATATCCTTGGCTTGCATCTCCTTGACTTGGAATACCACCTAGACAATTTAAGGATGAGGGGGAAAGGGGAGTGAGATTCCAAGAATCTCAATAGCTCACACACCCACTCACATCACATTCAAGGCATACATACATCAAATTCATACTATGTAAGCATAAAGTGTGCAATAAATTCTATTCCATGCCACATTCACATGTCAAGATCACTTTCATGCTCTAGGGATTTTTGGTTTAGCCTCACCCCATTTCTAGGACTTTTGGATTTACCTCACTCTTGGCCTAGGGACTTTTGACCTAGCCTCACCCATTTAAGGGACTTTTGGCCTTGTCTCACCCATGCCATGAGACTTTTGGCATCTCTTTACCTTCATCAGGGGACTTTTGGCATCTCTTCACCCTTATGAGCTCTTTCCACAACCATAGTTATTCAAGAAGACACATTGGTACCAATGCAATTTCAAGACATCAAGTGGCATATTCTCAAATCACAAGAGCATATAGAAGCACACAACATATATATATGCGCACAAGAATGCAAGAGAATGAGGTGGAGAGCTACCTTTTAATTTATGCAAGCTCACTTTGCAATTTCCTTCCCCTCCTTGGTTTCACAAGAGCACTTAGGTGAAGTAAGGTCGTCTTGACCTAGACATCACAAATAACACACGATCACATCCTTGAAGCAAGCCAAGACATTAAACTAAAGCTTATCACATACTTGGTTCCATAATGGACATATTGGTTCCATAATTGACCTATTGAAGCAATTCATATCATTCAAGTACTAGGCTCCATTCTTTTGTTATTTCTAGACTTCTTGGACTCATTTAAGGCCCTTGGAGCCATCACATATTCAATTGTACCATTGAAATACTAAGTTGCTTCATAAGGCACCATTATGGACACTATTGTCCCATCTCCCAATCTATGGCTCCTAAATTTTTCCCAATGGTTTCTCCCATCTTCTAACATCATATAAAGTCCCAAACTAAGGCTAGAATAATTTAAAACATCCCCTAGCCTAAAGAACCTAGCTTGGCCAAAATATGCACTATAAGGAAGGTTCATGGACGTTGTGATTTTTCATTGATGGGAGAGCCACTTGGGAGGCTTTCTAGAGGTCTTAGGAGCTCAAGGGAACATTCAAATAGCCAAGGAAACATTCACACAAAATCAGATTTTGCAAAAACCTAGAAAGCACTACACTTTTCTAACTTGTTTTCCTTTGGTTTTTACTTGAATTTCTTGCCATATTCTTAATCCTTGCACTCTTTTCCCTAGGTTTCTCTCTTGGTTCTACCCAAAATCTAGCCCCTCCTATCCCATCCTAGGTTGGTCGAAACATACAAGAAGAAGGGATAAGAAGAGGCTACCATAGGAATGAGATTTTACCTTATTTTTCCTTAGTTTCTTGGATGTTTCTTCCCTTGGTTGGCTTCTCTTCTCCAAACACGAAACTTCCCTCCTTGGTCTGACCTCAAAACAGAACCCAATCATTCAAAAAATCCATGGAAAGAAAGGAGGGAGAGAGGAGAGCAAGATTGGAGGAAGATGGAGCAAGAAATTCTATGAAATTACCTAGTTTCTCCTTAGCTTTCTTCCTCTTTTTCTCCTCCTTCTTGTGTGCCTAAGAGAGTTGAAGATTTTTTGTATTTTGGCAGAAAGGGTCGTGCTTATTAAGGAGGAGAAGAAGGGAGAAAAGTGTGGAACTCTTTAGAACATTTAAGAAACCATAAATTCTAATTTTGCCCTTTCGTAATGGCAACTTCGTTTCAGCTTCGTTTTAGCTCTTTTTTGAGAACCGTCTTTTCCATCATAAAATTTAGGTTCCTAATTTAATAAAATGCATTTAGAATCACTCAATTTGGAGCTAAAACCTTACCGAACAAATCAGTCAGAGTTTGGGTTAACCGACATTGAAAAATATACACCGGAGGGGCTTTACCAGTTCCGGGGCTTCTCATAGTTTTTGGGGCCTCTGAGAACCTTGGGCAACTCAAAACTTTCATTTAAAAAGTCCTTCTATGTGGTTTTCCAAAAGTTGCCCTTATTTATGAAAATGTCATTACGTTTCGTCAATTTCTGCCGCAAATTATTTCTCCATCCTAACTTTGTTTTTCTTTTCGTCTGAGCCTAGAATTATCATTTTTAGAAATCTAGGACTCAACCCAAATTTTTTGGGATATTATCTAGGTCATTTCAAAGGACTTACTTTTATATGACTTATTTCGTTGTTTTCGAGATTTACGTTCATTACATTTTGGGGGACCTTGTCTGTACCGCACCGCGCGTGCCCTGAAGGTGACCTCAGGTCAGGCGGGTACACCTGCTGAGTTTAAAGTTACCATTAAGAATAAGTATCCTCTCCTTAGAATAGATGACCTATTAGATCAGTTGGCTGAGACATCGGTATTTTCTAAGATAGATCTTAGATCTGGGTATCACCAATTAAGGGTAAGAGCTGAAGACGTCCCAAAGACAGCCTTCAGAACTAGATATGGGCATTATGAGTTTCTTGTGATGGCATACATACATGGCTCCACCTACATCAAGAGGACCTTACTCCACCTAAGTGCTCTGATACCAATAAATGTAATACCATATGTATCTAACCCCATTCATGGCATGCATAAGCTCCCTATCATTATTTTCATAAGAATACATGGAAAATGGACCAACAATAATGGATTTAATCACATTGCATTACGCTTAAAAATTTTAAATCAGTGACACGTAGACCGTGTAGGTTCATACCAGGCATCCTCATATTTAAATACATTATTACAACCCATTTGCATCATAAAATCTTGCTCATAACTCAAGGAAATTGAAATGGAGCATGAATGGAACTCATTGAATTTCGGCCAGATTTGCCATTATTCTATCCAAAATTTTGAAAAATCATAAGTAAATCTAAAAAATTCAAAATAATGTAATCTTGGTCATTTTGGAAAGCTTGGGATGTCTAATTTATGTTAAAAATAGTTACAAGTCATAAAATCCCACACACCAAATGTTTGACATGCAAAATGGTCTAGAGGTCAGACTGGGTCTTGATGCTATCATAGTTTATTGATATAAACTTCAAAAATGTCCAATTAATTCCACAAACTTCCAAATCGAGTGAATGATACCAATTTGGAAAGTTAGGGATATTAGCTAAAGGGAAAAAATAACTCCAGACTAGTTCAAGCTCGTCTAGACCTTGAATTTCGATCAAACAGTGACTAAGGTCTGGTTAGACGCCTGACACTGGACTAAATCTTTGAAAAATCGTATCTCCCTCTCTAGACCTCCAAATGAGGTGCTTTCTATGGGGCTTTTGAGAACCTTGGACAACTCAAAAATTTCATTTAAAAAGTCCTCCTATGTGATTTTACAAAAGTTACACTTATTTACGAAAATGCCATTACGTTTCGTCAGTTTCCACCGCAAATTATTTCTCCATCCTAACTTTGTTTTTCTTTCCGTCTGAGCCTAGAATTATCATTTTTAGAAATCTAGGACTCAACCTAAATTTTTTGGGATATTATCTAGGTCATTTCAGAGGACTTACTTTTATATGACTTATTTCATCATTTTCGAGATTTATGTTTGTTACATTTTCCACCCCCTTTAAAATAAATTTTGTCCTCAAAATTTAAATACATACCTTAGGAAAATAGTTCTGGTGGCCAGGAATGAGAAATGATATCATGAATTATTTAACAAGATGTAGTGTGCTAGAGGGTTAAGATAGAACATCAGAGGCCCGTTGAGTTACTACAACCCCTAGATATCCCAGAGTGGAAATGAGATAGTATCGCCATGGATTTCATTATGGAGCTACCCAAGACATCCTTTGGACACAATGCTATCTGGGTAATTGTGGATAGATTGACGAAGTCTATACATTTCTTAGCGATCAGGGCTACTTACTCATTGGATAGATTAGCCCAGTTATATATACATGAGATAGTGCGACTTCATAGAGTACCCAGTAGCATAGTATCTGATAGAGACCCCAGGTTCACATTGAACTTTTGGAGGTCATTACAGCAAGCCTTAGGGACCAGGTTGCCATTTAGCACTGTTTATCACCCCCAAATAGATGGTCAGACTGAGAGGACCATCCAAACCCTAGAGGATATGTTGAGGCATGTGTATTAGAGACGAGGGGTAACTGGGATACGTATCTGTCACTAGTAGAGTTCGCTTATAATAACAGCTACTATTTCAGTATCCAGATGGCCCCTTATGAGGTTTTGTATGGGAGAAAGTATATATCTCCATTATATTGGGTTGAGCTAGGTGAGAGGAGTTTACTAAGACCTGAATTAGTTGACCAGACCACCCAGCAAATAGAGATGATTAAAAGGAAACTTCTTACAGCTCAGAGTAGATAGAAAAATTATGCCGATAGGAGAAGGAGGCCGTTAGAGTTCGAGATTGAAGACCATATATTCATCCGAGTGTTGTCTGGGGGTGATAAGTAGTGCTAAATTGCAACCTGGTCCCTAAGACTTGCTGTAATGACCTCCAGAAGTTCGATGTGAACCTGGGGTCTCTATCAGATACTATGCTACTGGGTACTCCATGAAGTCGCACTATCTCACGTATATATAACTGGGCTAATCTACCCAATGAGTAAGTAGCCTTGATTGCTAAGAAATGTGCAGACTTCGTCAATTTATCCACAATTACTCAGATAGCATCGTGTCCAGAGGATGTCCTGGGTAGCCCCATAATGAAATTTATGGCGATACTATCCCATTTCCACTCTGGGATATCTAAGGGTTGTAGCAACCCAGCGGGCCTCTGATGTTCTATCTTAACCCTCTGGCACACTAAACATCTTGTCATATGATTTGAAGCCACTTAGACTCCATTTGCAAAATTTAGGTGTGTGAACCTAAATAATAGACTCATTTAGAAACTAGCCCATGTAAGTGAGGGTTAGGGTGGTCATAGTTTGTTCAATTAATTTTAATGAAGGTTTGGATGTTTAGACAATCTTAATATGTATTATAAACTCACTTAAAGTTTTTAAAGGAATTTAAGAGGTGTGTTTTGGATTTTAGGTTGCTACTTAGGGGCTTTACATGTTACATCTTAGTGCCATTTTATTATTGCTATCGTAGATTTTGTTGGCTATGTTTTGGGTCTATTCCAGGATAAATTTTTAATGTCATAGGAACTTAAGTGTTAGCTATAAGTTGGTTAAGAAGTTGGTAAAATTCTTGACTTAAAACTATGATGAACTATCTTATCAAATTATGAATTTGATATAGAACTTGCATGTGTTTTGGGTTTTATTACTATAAAATTGATGATTTTGTTGCCAGTGAAGGTAATATGGATATTGTAACGAATAGTAAATTCTGTAAAACGATGAAATGAGCTGTATAAAAATAAGTCACTTGAAATGAGCTAGTTAATGTCTCAAAATATTTGGGTAGTATCCTGGCTCCTAAAAATAATAATCTTAGGCTCAAATAAAAAGAAAAATGGAGCTAGGATGATGAAACAAAATTGTTGCAAAATTTGATGAAATATAATGGCATTTTCATAATTAAGCGTAATTTTTTGAAAAACTCATAGGAGAGCTTTTTAAATGAAAAATTTGAGTTGCCTAGGATTCTCAGAGGCCTTGAAAACTATCAGAAGCCCCGAAACAGTTGCCCCTCTGGTGTATGTTTTCTAAAAATGGTGAGCCTGAATTTTGACATATTTGTTCAGGAAGGTTTTAGCTCCAAATTGAGTGATTCCAAAGGCATTTTATTAAATTGGGAACCTAAATTTTATGATGAAAAAGACGGTTCTAAAAAAGGAGCTAAAACAAAGCTAAAACGAAAATGCCACAACTAAAGGGCAAAATTGAAATTTTTGTGAATGAAATGTTCTTGAAGCTTCTATATAATTCATGCCACTTCTCCTCCCTTCTTAGGTCAACTTTATTCTGCTCAAAAATAGAAAAAAGGAGCAGCAGCTAGGGCACACAAGAGGAGGAGAATTTGGAGGGAGAAAAAGCCAAGAAAGGTAGAAAAATTTAAAGATTTTCATGCTTCTTCCTTTTGTAACTTTGTTCCTCTCCTTCCAAGCTTTCTTTCTATGGTTTTGTTGAGATATTTGGTTCCATTTTGAGTCTAGAATAGTGGGGGGATAGTTTGAAATTTATAGAAGAAGCTAACCAAGAAGAAGAGCTCTTGAAAACAAGCTTGAATCCATGGTAGATGTCTTAGTAACTTGCTTCTTCTTCTTGCTCTTTCTTTGTGTATATTTCAGTCTAAACTAGAACCATATGGGGGAAGCATTTTCTATCAAAAAACAAGAGATAAACTTGGGTTTTGGACCATGGGAAAGTAGAATATGCCAAGAAATTGCAAGAAAAATGAATGAAATTTGAGTTAGAAAAGTGTAGAGCTCTTGAACGTTTTGTAAAAATTGATTTAGTACATGTAATCCTTAGGCTATGTGAGTATTTAATTGAGCCCTAAGACTTGTAGAAAGCCTCCCAAATGGCTCTCTCATCAAGGAAAAATCAAGAAGCTCATGAACTCCCCTTCCTCCCAATGTCTCGGCCTAGGGTAGTTGATGAGGTTAGGAAGTGTTTTGATTTGTTCTATCCTTGGTTTGGGACTTCATATGATGGTAAAAGGTTAGAGGACTCCTTGGGAAAAATTTAGGAGTCATAGTTTAGGAGATGAGACAATGGTTTCCATAATGGAGTCTTATGAAGCAACATGTATCTAGACTTGTGTAAGTGAGTATGTGATGGTTTCAAAGATCTTAAATGAAGTCAAGAGGCCTAGAAATGAGAAGAGAATGAATTCTAGAGCTTGAATTGTGAAAGTTGATTCAATAGACCACTAATGGAGCCATTATGTAACTTATGGAACCATTTGTGCTCTTAAGGGTAAATGTTGTGTCTTGGCTTGCTTCAAGAGTATAATTGTGTGTTATTTATGATGTTTAGCCAAAAGAATCCCAACCGACCTAGGTGTGCTTGTGGAACTGAAAAAGGGAAGGAGAAAGACTAAATAAAGCTTACATAAATACCAAGGTAGTTCTCCATCTTATTTTCTTTGCATTCTTGGTTGTATATATATCAGTGTGTGCTTGTGTGTGCTTTTGTGACTTGAGCAGATGCCACTTGAGGTCTTGATACTACATTGGTATCAATGTGTTGTTTTGAATAACATTGATTATAGAAAATTACTTATAAGGGTAAGGTGATGCCAAAAATCCCTTAATGAGGGTGAGGAGATGCCAAAAGTCTCAAGGCATGGGTGAGACAAGGCTAAAAGTCTCTTATATGGATGAGGCCAAGTCAAAAGTCCTTAGGCCAAGAGTGAGACAAATCCAAAAGTCTTAAAAATCGGGTGAGGTAAAACCAAAAGTCCCTACATGTTTGAATTTGATGTGAGATTGTGGCATGAAAATGTGGTTTTACATGTTTATGATTAATTCATCTTCCATACTTGTACCCTTGATGTATGAAAGCCATGATGAGTGTGTGAGTTATTGAGATTCTATGAATCTCACTCCCCTTCCCTCGTTTATCTTAATATGTCTAGGTGGTGCCCAAGAAGTAAGAAAGGCAAGCAAAGGATCTTAAGAGACCAATTTTGACAATTGTGTAGCTTTCTTTGTATTTAATTGTCAAAGTATATATATATATATATATATATATTATTTTTGAGATGTAGGCCTTTGAACAAATGTACTAGCATGTATGAATGATGTAAGAACCATAATTAATATCAAAGTAATGAAATTGTGAGACTTGTACCTTGTATGGCTCATGATTGTTAATATATTCTTGGATGTGGAATGACTGAAATGAGAGGTATGAGGTTTGGAACCACTTGGGCTATTCATACATGTTGTATTTATGCTTTCAAATTTGCCCAAGAGGTGCCAAACACAAAGGAAAATCATTTGGACTAAGTTGGTGCCTTATAAGAGGCAAAAATGACCATAATGGTGAGTTATAGCAAAATCTATCCAAATGAGCTCTTGTTGGTCTAAAATTTGGCATGTATGTAGATCTTGTTGAGAGCTTTTTGGAAAGCTAAAGTGCATAATATTTGGAGGGCTACAAAATTTTTGACAAATTTTTGAAGTTAGGAAATTTTTTGGTTTTAGTTCAGTGTACTGTACAAATAGTATGAAATGTATCTTGATCATTTATGGAAAAAATGATGTCTAATTGCTATTAAATGTTATAGGGAGAAACTAGATCTTCACAGTGACCTGTGCCAATTGGAAGCACCTCATTTGAATGTCTAGAGAGGGAGATATGAATTTTTGAAGTTTCTATTATGTTCTAGGCACATAGTCAGATTCCTAGCATTATTCTATCAATTTTCAGGGTCTGAATGCTCTTGGATTAATTTGAAACTATTTTTTCCCTCTAGTTAATATTTGTAACTTTCCAAATTGGTATAGTTTGCATGAATTGGATTTTTGTAGAATTAATTGTGTATTTTCAAAATTTATATCAGTAAACTGTATTAGTAATACTGGACAGTCCAACCTTTGTGCCTTTTCTACTATCAAATGTGATCCAGATGAAGCTTTCGTGGCTTGAAATTATTTTTAGTGTAAATTTAACATCTAGAGATTTATAGAAACTTATGGATTGTTTGATTTCAATTTTTCTAGATTTATTAATGATTTTCCAAATTTGCTAGCAGAAAACTAAAATTTTGACCTAAGGCAAAACGTGAATATTTATAGTTTTTAGCTCTTGATCTATGGTTTACACAAATTTTTAGGATGTTTATGATTTTTATGGATGGATAATAATTAGAGAATGTTGCTAGTAAGTTTCGGAGTCTATAGATTAAATTTGAATTTTTAACTTCGACGTAATGCAAAGAAATAACATTATTTATTCCTTTTTCTTAGTTTTTCTTTACTTGCACATAAAAGTTACCTTAAATATGGAAATATGGAGTCTAATAAAGTATGGTGTGATAGATATCAATGCTTAAACAATTGTGGTTCTAGGATTGGTTGTGGTGTAGAAGACTTAGGAATGTATATCTATGTCTTGGTCATTCAAGATATGAGGTTGGATCATTCCTTTAGAGTTGCCAAACATGTTTTGCTAACATGAGTCATTATTTGGGTGAAGCATAGCCATAATATGAGGTGGGGTTGTTTCAAGGCTTTAGGTTCTTAGATATGTTTAATTTGTCAATAAAAACTTGCTTAAATAGTTAAATGCATTTATGTGGTGTGTTATGGATTTTGGAGTTGTCACTTAAAGCTAATTTCCTCTATTTATTGCCATTGAGAAGTTCTTTTACAATCATAATGGTGTTAGGTTGTTTTCGATTAGATATTAATCTTTGAGCTGTGTAAGATGATTGTGTAATAATTATAGAAATGCAAACCCTTTAAAAGTCTTGCCTTTTAACCCTTGAAAGACTTCAGGATTGATTATGGGATGGTAACAATTTAATGGTTTGCTCATTGAAGTCTTTATGATCAATAAGTATTTAAGTCATGACCTAATTCTCTCAATTCATGGCCAAAACATGGGTAAGAACACTTCCACAGAGTAATCACACTGCGACTCAAAATTTTAAATTATGGTGAAAATTGTGGAAAGTTGTGAAATTTGACTTGTAGCTTGTGTTGAGTCATAACTTGAATCCTAAAATCAAAATACTACTTTTTGGGGTTTTTTACTTTATGTTATTGATGATATAAGTTTGAAACTTAACTTGTACTTACTTTAAACTTTCTAAATAGTAATATAAAGAGGTAAGTATGTTTAATAGAGATTATGAAGTTAATAGAGCATAAAGTTTCTTTTTTGGTTTTAATAGTGTGAATTGTCAAATAAAAGTTTTAATTTTCTTGTATCTTTGTATCTTTATGGTTTATTAACCGATGTCACCTATTGATTGCTATTTAGAACTTAAACTAAGCAGTTTAGCTTAATTAGGAGCCAGGGATGCTACATGACACATATTCCTATTAGGCCTAGGTTTTATTTATTTTCCTTTCCTTTACTGAAGGAAGAGAAAAGATTTAAGTTTAAGGGAATTTAACAAGTGTAAAATTTACATATTGTCTTAGCTTTAAAATTGATTAAGTAAAGCAAATTAAATTGATTTTGACATGAATTTTATATACTTTTAGCAGGATGTTTTTTGAATGTTTAAGGAGTAATTTGGGAGCTAAAGTCAAGTCCTAACATGTGTAACATGGTTTCCATACCTTTCACCACAGAACCATGGTAGAAATAAACAAAAAATGGAAAATTGAATTTTTATATTTTTGATGTATTTCATATTGTAACATGCCTAGGGCATGTTTTGCAAGGTATGCATAAAAAATTTACTTATTTTTATATTTTTAATATATTTTTGGAAGCTTTTTGATACCTCAGGTAACTCAACATTTGAGGTGTTTAAATCAAGGCCTAGGGGACTTTGAATGGAGACACTATGATCAAATAAGAGAGCTGAAGTTTTGAAGGATGCTTTACATATTCAAAGATTTGCTTGCAATTGTTGCACCAACAACTATAGTTTTTCCTTCCCTTTTATTTTCTACTTTTTGTTAATTAAGTTTATTTTCTTTTATATTCAAGATGTTGATTTCAAACATGAGTAGCTAAATTCCCTGTTTTGGGTTTTAGATGACCCTATGATCTAAATAGATTTGATTAAGGATTCTTGTATGAAGTTTTAATTCAAAGTAATCTATTACTCTATTTTAAACTTCTTATGAATACATGATCACTATTCTACTTGATTTATTATTAGAGAATTAACAAGTTAATTACAATAATAAATCTTAGGGTGATAGACTTAGGGGATTAATTCTTTACAGATATAAATTGAACCTTACAATTTAGGAACTTATGCATACTTAGTTGCTATTCATATAGATACCTTTCTAATTATTAAGCTTAATAGGCAATTGTATTTGGTTGGAATCACAAGGGTAGACTTAACTAGGGCATTGGCATGTGTGATTTACTTTGAGAAAGGACTTCATATAAATTAGAAAATTATTGTTAATTTGTATAGTTACTTTTATGTGAGTTCATCTTTAATTAGTCTTAGGAGGTGAATAGTGGATTCTAAACTCCAAAATTTTCATTAATAAAATTAAGTTCCTAGTTTCTCACATTAATTTAATTTAGTAATTAAAATTAGTTTAATATGTAATCAATTCAAAATTGCTATCTTTTATATAATGAGAGTGATTCAATTGAATTTGTACTTGATGAACCTTCCTTGTGAAATGATCTTAGATTTACTTTTATATTACTTGTTTAATTTGTACATTTGTAGATTTTCACTAACACTAAGCTTGTTAAAGCTATATATTATAGTTTCTTCTTCTCTTATAGCCTAGAGGAGTGGTTCTACTTTGATTTAAAGAAGGAGATTGGCTATGATAGTAGTCATCCTTGAGCTACAACTTAGCATTAAAGGATGTGGATTCTTTAGAAGTGGGGAAATTGTAGTTTATTTGATGACAATTTTGAATGTAGAAATGACCCTGTGAGTGTAGTCCTACAAAGGAGAGACAAGGATAGCTTTATGGAGAATTTACATAATATATGCTTGAAGCCCAACCGTCAAACAATGCTATGTGTTGGATGAAAACTAGTCTTAGGTGGACAAAGTTAAATTGCAACGGGTTAGTTAGTTGTAATGGCAAATCAATAAGATGTAGTGGCATACTCAAAAGTAAGAAGGGAAAGTGGATCTATGAGGTCACTCAATCTAGCCACTTGTTCATTTTACATGCAGAGAACTAATTTCAAGGTAAATTCCTTGCCCAATGAACCTTTTGCATGTTAATTAGAGTTTAGAGTTTCATTAATAGATGTTTTGGTATTTTTGGCCAAAATGGTGTACTGAAGGAGGAAGGAGAATTTCATTTGGGAAGCTTTAGGTTTTTGTATTTGGTATTTGGAAGACTTATGCTTAGTATTTAGTAAGCAAAACATCTCTTATGGTATTCAAATTGTTTATGAGTTTGAAAAATTAAGTTTGATAAATTTCATTTTCTTCTTATGGTCAAAATAAATAGCTTTGAGTAGAGGAATCATGAGTTGAGAATTTTAAAGTTAGGAACCCCCAACTAACATGTGCGAACTTGGTACGTATGATCTTTGATTAATTCGAATTAATATTGAAATGATGATGATGAATCCCATAATTATTATGTAATTACTAATATTTGAAATTTTGGTTATGTAAAAGCTTGAGATGTTGAAATTGGAAGCAACTACTTTGAATTATGAAGAGTGGGGGAAAAAAAAACTCAATAGGTGAGTAATCTTTAAGAAGCTCCCTACCTAGAGGATTACAAGCATGATATGAAAATTAAGAAATAAGAAATGGTGTATTTGTTTTCCTATGGATAATTGAATTGGATGGGATAAAGAAATTGCAAATTTGAAACCAAGGACTTTGGGTGTGAAGGCTTTTAAGGGAAATTGATTTAAGAATGTATTTAGTTGCTTGTTAAAAGTCTTGGCTATTGAGAAAAATTAGTATGTTTATGCATTGAGATATACCTCTTATAAAGACTATTAAGCCTTTCCATTGTGTAGATTTCTTCGATTTGGGCTTGTTAGGTAGCCACTTACTTTCCTTATTTATTTGCTTTGAATTAAATTAGTTATGTCTTAATTGAGAATAAGCTTAGGCAAAACATATTTTACTCCCTATGATAATTTATGTTGAGCTTAGGTGAGACAAAGATGGCTCCCTATGGTAACTGAATGATTGAGCTTGGGTTAAGATGGAGGTTGCTCTTCCTTTGGATATTGGCCAATATTTAATATGCTTGTATGACATCCATTTATTGAGATTTGCTTGATATGATATTGCTTTTACATGCTATTTTAGTTAATGATTATCTTATGATATTTTAAATATATTTGGAAAGATTAGTTAGCAATTGAGATTTTTATCTCACCCTTTCAGGGGTGCTACTTTACTTTCTAGGAAAGATCTCTTAAGCAAAGGAAAGAAGACAAGCATTAAGGATTTGAGTCGTCACACCATATATAGCTAACCTTCAATTTGTATCATAAGTAGTTAAAAGTATCAATTTTTTTTACAAAAGAATTACCTGTAATAGCGGAATTTACCGTTATTAAAAGCCAAAATAATTTATCTTTGGCTAAATAGATTGTGTGGACTTATCAAACTCATTTTCTATCCATAACACAGTTGCTCAATTAGAAATATCACAATTTGAACCATAGATTTTGGGTCCAAGGCATACATCACAAAATCACATCACACTTGCAATTTTTCACATGCTCCATATTCTGATATAAACTTTGAAAATTAATAACTAATTTTAGAAAAATTTAAATCATGCAAATTATATCTTTTTGTAAAGCTCAGGACATCATCTAGCTATCATAGACATTTCAGATCAAAACAATCACATGTGACTTAGGAAATGCAATGGAATAGTAACTAGGTCACTGGTTCGAACAACAATAGACTTAGAACTTCAAAAATTCATTTCTCCCTCTATAAAGCTTTAAATTGGGTGTTCTTAGTGGCTATGAAAATCTTATAATATCCACTATATGCTTGTAAAATTTCATGAGTACCCCTAAATGACATTGAAAACCAAATTGACTATATGAATAGTGATGGTGACAGTTTCTGCATAATTTAGATAATTTTAAAAAATCATAATAAATTATTTAAAGTTCTAAAAATGGTGCTCTTTGGCTCTGTGAAAAGATTTATATGAGACCTATATGCTTGCCAAATTTCATGCAAAAATTCGTTCATTTGGTTAGACTTTGGTTTAGGGCAAGAATATAGTCAATTTTAGGATCCACATAGCTTCAAATGGTATTAAATGGCCTTCCAACTATGCTATGACCATTTGAGTACGTCTAAAAGTTTAAACACTGCATATAGAAGCATCCTAATAGCCCCAAATTATCATGGAACTCAAAATCACTCATCCACTTATTCTTATACACATGCATACTAAGGTTCAAAGGTGTCAAAAACTTACATACTTATACATTTGATTCCAAATTTGGTTCATGCATCATAATTACATACTTTTACATGTGTTCAAGGGTTTACATCTCATAAACATCATACATATCCATACTTTGATATTAAATTACACAAAATCCTATTCTATTATCAAAGTCTCATCACTTAAGCTCCTTGGCTTCCATCTCTTGCTCTATGAGGCTCACTTAAATATGGTTAGATATAAAGTATGGAAGAGTAAGATTCAAAGAATTCCAATAGCTCATTCACCCTTTTAAGCAAATATATATAGCATATTTTTATGTCAAAGAATGCAAGCATGCTACAAATGTTTCTAGTAAACATACATCATCACATTTTCAAGTCATATGAAGTCATTCCAATTCAAACATGAGCTCTAGAGACTTTTGGTCTAGCCTTACTTGATTCCTTGGGGCTTTTGGATTAGCCTCACCCACTTTTGGAGGCTTTTGACTTAGTTTCACTCACTCTTGAGAATTTTGACTTTATCTCACATATTCTTAGAGACTTTTAGCTTCTTTTCACCCATTCTAAGGGACTTTTGGCACAACCTCACCTATAAAGAGCAATCTCATAATTCAAAACAATTCAAGAAGCATAAATGTACCATAACATCAAACCAATAGCTATAGGCATGTCTCATGATTTAAACACATATACAAGCATTTAATGATAATTAAACAATCAAGAAATGTATATAAGAAATGATAGATAGCTACCTTGAGACAAGAAACACAAGTTTTCTTCCTTGAAGTTTACTTCCCCTTCTCAGCCTCACACAGACACCTAGGAAGAGCTTGATTTGCTTGGCCTAAACACATCAAATAAGACATAATTACATCATTGAAACCAATTCTAGTCTCACTTAAACTTTACACAACTATGTTCTAGCTTATGGTATGCTAATGGTTCCATATAAGGGCATAATGAAGCAACTCCTATGATTCATGATCTTGGCTCTAATTTTTCACTCAATCTAAGTCTCATGACTCCATTTAAACTTAGTAGAGTCATTACAAACTCAATTCAAAGAGCCAAACACCAAGTTGCTTCTTTATGCCTAAAAAGGAATATAAACTTTCATCTTTCAAACCATGGTTTTTAAATTCAAACCAATGGTTCCTTTATTGTTTATTATTCATATCTAGACCATTTTTATCCTTAAAATCAAAGAAAATGCTCCCTAAGTACCTTTTCTCTCTTTGGCTGAGACAGCTTAAGGTGAGAGCCTATGGAGTTTTCTTGGTTTTCCTAGGGAATTTGCCACTTGTGTTTCTTCTTAGGCTTCTTATAAACTTATACATACTCTTATATAAGTTAGATTATCATTGGAAAGATTTAAAAATTGCTATGTGCAACAAGAACCCTAGGCATCATAACTTGAATTCCAAAGTTTTTCTTTTAATTCCAATTACATATTCTTATTCCTTATACTTTAAAACCCTTGTTCCTACCTTGCTATGACCTAAATTCCCTCTCTTCTAAAGTTTCCAATCTCTTCTTCAATTCCTTTCTTCCTCCTACTAGACCAGCCACAAAATAGCTCTAAATAAGTCATCAAAACCATGAGAGAAAAGAGAAGAAAGAGGAGAAGAAGTTTGGTGAAAAAGAAAGCATGAGAAAGTGGTTATTTCTTGCCTTTTCTACTTGATTTTTTCCTCCCTTCTTCCTCCCTCTTGGTGCGTTACTTGAAGTAGGTTCTAGTTCTGTTTTGGTCTACAAAAGAGTTAGTTTAGGCATAAGGGAGAAGTGAGGTGTGATATATAAGAAGTTAGGCCAAGTTATAACACTTTTTCAAAATTTCAATTTGGCCCTTTTTCTTGTTTCTTTTCATTTGGGCTCATTTCTATTTCTTTTTGAGAACTGTCTTTTTTATCATAAAATTTAGGTTCTCTAATTCATAAAATACCTTTGTTTTCACTCAAATTGGATTTAAAGCCTTATCTAATGATCTAGTCAAAATTTTAGACAACAGATGCTCTAAAATGCATACCCGAGGGGTTTTAATCATTCTCGGGGTTTCTATGATTTTTAGGGTCTCTGAGAACTTCAGAAAACTTAATTTCCTATTTAAAGATCCCTCCTTTAAGTTTTCTAAAAGTGATTCAAAATTATAAAAATATCATTGCCCTTTTATCTAATTTTATTTAGCTATTCTAACTTTGGTTTCAGGGTATCTTTAGCCTTGTATTCTTATTTTTAGATTTCTAGATTATCACTCTAATTTTATTTGGTCTCCAATCACTCAATTTAGGGGACTTCCTTTTATAACTAATTAGTTTCAGGCCTTTTAAAAATAGCAAGGTATTACATGATCTATTTGTGTATGTTTTTTGTAATGTTCGGTTTTCATTAAACGACGAAAACAGGTGCGTTTTCAAAGTAAGTTTCTTGAAATGAATTAGTTAAGATTCCAAAAAATTTAAGTAACATTCTAGACTCCTAAAAATGAGAATTTTAGGCTCAGATGGAAAGAAAAATGGAGCTAGGATGGAGAAATAAATTGTGACAAAAACTGAAGAAACGTAATAGCATTTTTGTAAATAAGTGCAACTTTTGGAAAAACATATAAGAGGGCTTTTTAAATGAAAATTTTGAGTTTCCTAGGGTTCTTAGAGGCGGCAAAAACCATGGGAAGCCCCGGGACTGGTAAAACCCCTCTAGTGTACGTTTCTCAACATTGGTTGACCCGAACTTTGACTGGTTCGTTCCGTAAGGTTTTAGTTCCAAATTGAGTGATTCCAAAAGCATTTTATTAAATTGGGAACCTAAATTTTATAATGAAAGAGACAGTTCTAAAAAAGGATCTAAGACAAAGATGAAATGAAATTGCCATTATGGAAGGATGAAATTGGAATTTTTGAAAAAGTGTGTTTCTAGAAGCTTCCACACACTTCTTCTTTCTTCTCCCATATTCTTAAGCATGAAATTTTAGCCCAAAATATAGAATATGATCTTCTCTCTTAGGCTCACAAGAAAGGGAAGAAAAGGAGGAGAAAAATCAAGAAAAAAGGTATGGAATCCATGGATTTTCTTAGTTCTTCCTTAAGCAAAGTTGTTCTTCTCCTTTCATCCTTTCCTCCTATGGTTTTCTTGATATATTTGGTGCTATTTTAGGGGCAGAATAGAGAGAAAAAAATTTGTGTTTGGAGTGAGGCAGCCAAGGAAAGGGAAAAACAACTAAGAGAAAGCAACCAAGAGAAAGCAAGAAAATAAGGTAAAACTTCTATTCTTTGGTAGCTTCTTCCTTCCCTTCCTCCTTGTGTGTTTTGTCCACTATGAACCTAACTCTGAGGGGCTATTTTCTGTCCAAACCAAGGAGGAATTAGAGGTTTTAGAGTGCAAGGATTAAGAACCTATCATTGGAATCAAGTAAAAGGTATTAGAACATAAGATAGAATCATTAGAGATTCAAGTGCCCCTTTGAAAATCTGACTTGATATGATTATTCCTAGGCTTAAATGAGTGCTCGAATGAATTCCTAAGATCCCTAAGAACCTCCCCATGTGCTTCTTCTATCAAGAAAACAATGCAAAGTCTATGAAGGCCAAAATCCTCCATAGGTTCGGCTAAGAGAGGTTTACATAGCTAGGGATAGTTTTAAATTTTTCTAAACTCATTTTTGAGTTATATATGATGAATGAATATGAGGGGAAGTCTTGAAAAAAATTTAGAAACCATAGAAAGTGAAATGGTGCTTTATGTTTCATAATATGGCCTAAAGAAGCAACATATAGTTAGGCTCTTGGTTTTAATTGTGTGATGACTCCAAAAGGCTCAAAAGGAGACAAGAATCATATTTAAAAGGAAAGAATAGAGCCTAGAATTTATTTAAGGGGTGTTGCTTCATTACTACATTTATGGAATCATAATGAGGTTTATAGATCAAGCTAGTGTCTAAGCAAGTTATGTGGCCTTAGAATTAATTCCATGAACCTAATTGGCTTCCATAAATTGTGTTTATGCCAAGAGAAATCCCACACCTTTGTGTTTGTGGCCGAAGGAGGGAGCATTGATTCAAGAGAAAAAGTATGTAGTTGCTTTCAAAGTAGCTCACTCCTCCTTCTCTCATGCATGATTATTTGCTTTACTTGTTTTTGAATATGTGTATGTGTATTTTAAGTGATGAAAAATGTTCTAGCATAAACTCTTACTCCATGATACCATGATAATGCATTATGTTTTTCAAATGATGTTTATGATATTTGTTTTGGTTTGCTTGAGCATGGTGAGGCCAAGAACCTTTAGCCATGGTGAGGACAAGCTAAGAACCCTTAAGATTGGTTGAAACAAAATAAAGAGTCTCCCAAAAGTGAGATTAATTCCCAAAAGCAAGGTTGAGTCCAAGAACCTCTTAAAGAATAGGTGAGACAAGTCCAAAACCCACAAGTAAATAGGTGAGGCCAATTCACTTCTTTGACAAGCCTTTGTATGTTATGCATGACTTACTCAAATGTTGAAATTGCTTCTTGAATAATTGCATATGTTCATATGCCATGCATGCATTTGTAAGACTTATTTTGCTTCTTTTATATATGATTGAATGGGAGATGAGCTATTGGGATTCTTTGAATCTCATTCCCTTCTCTCCAATGATCTAACATGCTAGGTGGACTGAGTGGACAAGGTAATAAAAGCCAACCACCTTGAAGATGAGAGTATGACATTCAAGAGTATGATTTTTGCTTATTTAAGGTAACATAAGTAGCAAATGTTGTAATCTAATGTTATATATAGCCAATGACCTTATGAATATATGTAATTATACTAATGTCATCATGTATGAATGAGAGTTAAAGTTGTATGTATGGATATGCACATTTTGGTTATGTATTAGTAAATTTTCATTATGGAAGTATGTGTATAAATGCAAGTGGGATGGTTAAATTGAGATGCATAAGGTTTGGGACCATTTGGACAATTTATACAAGTTCTAATTATACTTTTAGACTTGCCTAAGAGATACCAAACATTAAGAAAAGCCATTTGGATATTTTGGTATCCCATATGGAGCTAAAAATTGACTATAATGAAACTCTAGTCACTTTTCATTCAAATGAGTTCTTTTTGTTCTGAGATTTAGTATGCAATCAAAGCTTATTGAGAGCTTTTTGGAAGCTATAAAAAGAATTTTTTAGAGGTTTAGACAATATTTGATGAATTTTTAAAGTTGGCAAAAATTCTAGTTTTGGTCATATAACTATTCACTCAGGTTCAAAAATGAAATCCATCACACAGGGCTCAAATAATGTCCAATTGCCACAAAATTTTATATAGAGAAACTAGACATTCACAGTGACTTGTACCAACTAGAAACACCTCATTTGGAGGTCTAGAGAGGGAGATATAAATTTTCAAAGATTCTGTCTAGTACTAGGCACTCAAACTTACCTCAGGTACTATTTAATTAAGTTTTAAGGTCTGGACATACCTGAACTAATCTAGAGTTATTTTTCCCCTCTAGTTAACATCCATAGCCTTTGCAGATTGATATCATTTGCATGGATTGAATTTTTATAAAATTAATTGGACATTTTTTAAGTTTACTACAGAATTTTGTGATAGCACCAGTGGACAGCTAGATCTCTAGACCATTTTGAATATCAAACATATTTTTTGTTATGTTTTATGGTTTGGACATATTTTTAGCATAAAATAAACATGTGTAGCTTTCCAGAATATCCAAGAATGCATGATTTTGATTTTTCTAGAATTAGTTATGATTTTTCAAATTTTGTGATAGAAATGGCAAAATTTTGGCCGAAAATATGAGTTTTATATTCCTCTTTGATTTCCACGAGTTGTAGGCCAATTTTAGTGATGCAAATAAGTTGTATTTATATAATTAATTATGAAAATGTGATGTATGAATTCACATGGTCGACGTGACACCGAATAAAATTTTTATATGCGACATAACGCTAAATAATGCATTATTTTAATGCCATTTTTTTTATTCCCTTTGTGCAATTCATGATGTGAGACTTAAAAATGATAGGAAGCAAGTTAGAAATTATGATGTTACATTTTCTTATTTTATTTCTTAAACCCATATTTCTATGTATGTGCGCATATATATATATATATATATATATATTTAGAGTGGGGTTGTACTTATGGCATATGGAATATTTAAATGACTTTTGAGCTTTATTTTAAGAGGACTTATTTTGAAAATGTACATGAATGACAAGAGAGAGCCAGAAAGGATATTTTGGAATTGTCTATAGCTTTGAATGTTAAGCTAGATAGTGAATCTTAGTATTTTTGTCATGTAAATGTCATGAATGATGCATAATGTATATGAACTTGATGTTCACATTTGGTTTTGTTAATGAATGAAGTTGACGGGTAGAATTCCGTGATTTGATATAAAAAATTGTTCAATCTTGAGGTTATGGTATTATTGAGATTTTTGTGCGGCTTAGCATGGTTATCTTGGTTATATGGTAGATTAAGATGGTTCCAATGAAGGAACAAGTGTGAATATATGATATAGACTTTTAGTTTCTATTTGGTTGATTGTACATCTCATTTCTGTTGATTGAGTGAGTAGATTCCAAGTTGTTAAAATTGGCATTAAATAAAGTGTTGTAGGTCTTTTAGGCAAGTGAGGTTAGCCATAGCCACTTTTGATAAATTGTGTTGTAAATTGTTTCCAATGGCCTAGAATAATTTATTTAGGTATTTTAGATTTGCCTAAGATGGTTTGGAGGGAATTTGAGCGGTGTAACACATTTTGGGTATGTGAGATCCAATTTGGGAAGTTTTATTGTGTTGTCAAACTTTTCTTAGTGCTTCTATAAGTGTATATGTGAGGTTTGGCCTGCGCAAATCTTGAAATCATTGAGAGTGTTGAGTTGCTTTGTCCTAGACCTTTGTCTTCAGCCATTTAGAACTTGCGGGTTTTGGTTTGGGAGCTTTTGGAAGTGAAATGAAATAATTGGGTATGCTTTATATACACTTTGAATTGCTATTTTTGCTGCCATAAGTTTATTCTTGTTGGTTGTGTTAAAAAGTGGGATTCAGGGTACCTGAATTTTGAAGCTCGTTGAGTGAACGGTGATGCAGCTTTTCATAGCCTAAATTTGTTATCATATTAAAGTAGCTTAGGTTTTTTGATTCTTGGGGATTTCTACCAGTCATGCATCCTCTTAAGTGATAGCATACAAAAATGCAAATCCATTTTTCCCCTTGGAATTTGTGTTTTAACTCATTGAAAATGTCTCCTATCCTAGTGCAAATAATAAAAGTGAAATAAGGGTGTCTTAATTATAAAATTATGTTACACTAGTTCAATGGCCATTCGTGGCAGTGCCACCAACCAAGGTTGTCAAGAGGGAAGGTTTTTCTTGCCATTTTAAGTTTAGTTTTGGTGAGTTGTGATCCTAGGGTTAATCATAAAGTCTCTTTTATAAGTTTTGAGCAAACTTTAACGTGATTTGGAATATAGGATATAAAGAGCTTAAGATAGGATCAAGGGAATCAAAACCATGGTAACCATAGTCAGGACTTTAAAAGAAAACATGGGGATTCTTTATAAAATTAGGTCTACAATAAGGAGCTAGTTTATGAGTATAATAAATTGGTACATATAGCTAGAGGCTTCTAGTTATTTGGTGAGCTCTTGAATTTGGATTAAGTGGTTGAGTAGAGTAATGTAATATGTTAATAATAAGAGTTACTGTGCTTCAACGTTTAAGAGCAAGTGACCTCACTTCATATCCCAATTTAGAATAATGTTTCTGTAAGTCTTAAATCTTTCTAGATGGCTAGTACGTATCTTCGTTAATCCCAATAATGATTAAAAGTTCATGCAAATAGACTTTAGGGAAAAAGGCATGAGCAAAGGTTAAGTAAGTTTATTTCAAAAGTTTAACATGTATTTTTTGGACATTCGGGCTTTAATATTTATGCTCCCACAATATTTTATCTAACATTAGACAATTAAATGCTTAGTTTAAGTATTGTCGTTTAGTTACAGTGGTTATATTAATATCATGGGTCCATTCGGTTGAATGACATAAAATAGAAAGAAATATAAAATATAAATAAGTAAAGTAAAAATATAACTTTTATATTTTTACTTTTAAAAAGATAATTTAATAGTTAAAATAATAATTTTATAAATATAATAATAAATATAAAAATATAATAAATATTACATATATTATATAAATGTATTATGTTCACTTTGCATGAACCAAACGGGTCTTGTGGGTGTTTTTCTTGGCTTCCACTCCTTTATTTTTTGGGGGATCTCACTCGGAGATGGCTAGGTCCAGAGAGTTAGATACTTTTTTTGGTTTGTGGCTCACAAGAAGCTTCATAACAAAGAATACTGTAGCAAATGGGGGATGGTTTCTCCTCTTGCCACTTCTGCGGAGAATGTGAATCTCTTATGCATTTACTTAGAGACTGCCTCAACGCCATTGGTATATGGAACAGATTGGTGCTTCATGATGGAAAGGTTGCTTTCTTCTCATACCAGCTGACGCAATGGCTGGCTGCTAACCTACGTGATGATTCGCGGCATGATGGCCGCTTTCAATGGCAGGTGACTTCTGCGGTTTGCTGTTGAAGCTATGGAAAAGTCGAAATATGCAGATATTCAGTGCCATGCCTACTACCAACCAAAATGGTCCTCTCCCCCGGCAGCGTGTGCAGATACGCCCAGGGAATGAAGCATGCCAAGGCCAGCAGTTTTCTTTCGAACTCAAGAGCCTCTGATCCGTGTCCAATACGTTGATGGCCACCTGGTCCTCGGGCGAAAATCAACTGCGACGGCACTAGTAAAAGTGACTCCAGAATTGCCAGTTGCGAGGGAATTATAAGAGACTCACAAGGGAACTGGGTGAATGGTTTTTCCGGGAATGTTGGACGGTGTTCTTCAGTAACAGTGGAGTCTTGGGGAGCATACACTGCCTTCAGCTAGCGTGGGACCTTGGTCTTAAGAAAGTGCATCTTGAACTTGATTCTTTGTTGATGGTGAATACTTTAAATGATGAGAACTTTGCCCCACAGCACTTGAGTCATCTGACCATGCAAATTTAAAAACTAAGGAGGAAAGACTAGGACGTGAAAGTTTCTCATGTCTTCCCGAAAGCTAGTAGATATATTGTTTAGAAAATCATAGCCTTGAACTCACTCCTAGTGCTCATTATTGGTAATGTTTGCCACCCTCTGAGTCTTTGTTCTTTATCTGATAGGATGGGGACCTATCTACCTCGTGGTAGCTAGTTTTTCTTCTTGTTTTTTGGGCCTTTAAAAGAAAAGAGAGAGAGAGAGAAAGAGAGAGAGAGAGAGAACTGATTCATATTCAATGGATGGAATGACCTTCATAATTAAGCCCTACACATATGGACAAAAGATAATTATACAGGTATTCGAGTTAATTTTCGATATTCATGTAGTGTGGAGTATTTAACATTATATAAAAAATGTAAAAGCTTAATCTATAAGTGTCAAACTTAAGGTTCCTTTTGACTAATAGAGTATTATGCGGAAGCTTAACTTCAGGTGGAACTAAGAAAAGTATATACGAGTCAATTTCAACCTTTTCTAACCATATGATATCTGATATCTCGCTCAAATTCTTGACCTAGACTTGAGCTCATTTCTAATTCAGCTTCCACTTATTCTATCTACCGGATTCTTGATTATATCTACCCGAGGTCTTATCATACTTAGCACTTAAAAGCTTAAGAATCACCCTAACACGTCTTAAAGGATTTGATCCCATTAGCCTAGTCTCATCATGACTTCTCAGTATTAGTTGACTAAGTCTATTTATAGTTAACCATAAGTTGAGATTATACTTTTATTCCCATCAATATGAACCATGTACAATTGGAGGAAATTCACTTGACTCTAGTCTAAGTACTCCTTAGTTATACTCAAGATACATTTATATAACTCACAGATCAAATTCACCTTAACTTAGGAAGAAAAACACCAAATTCTCACAGTTTCTAAAAGCTTGAAGCCACACAGCCCGTGCCCATTGATAATTTAATTTAATTTTTTATAAAATTAACATAATATAATTTTAAATTATAATTCAGTTTAATTTTATATTTTAGATAATAATTATTTATTTATCAAAATGTAAATTATAATAGTATTAAATTCTTCGATATTAAAAAACATACAGAATGGGGTAGGGACAAACAAATATTCTAATTTTGCATCTACATGGATAGGTTATTTAGTTATGGCTTTCGCGTCACATTATAGAGAACAAAAGCATGATAAACCAAAAAAAAAAAATTACACATATGAGACAAGTAATTATTAATTTATACAAATGGAATCAAAAAATGAAAAATTTTCCAATTCTTTCCTGAATACCGAATTCCCCATGATCTGACAAAACAATTATCATCAAGTATTATAGCATCATGATACAATATTTTTACAACTCTAAGATTGGACACATAAATTTTTGACCGTAGCATATGGCTCAAAAAGTCTCACCTCTCTCCCTTCCAAGTATATACTTCTTCGAAGTCCATTTTTATAGTGCAGGTTCCCAGGCGAAACCCAAAAAAACTAAGGAGAAGCACATTATTTTAAAAATGGAAAAAATAAAAGGAAAACATAAAAGCAACAATTCAGTAGTCATTTTAATTGCCTAATTGAATTAAAAAAATTGATAGGAAAAACAAACGAAAGTCGAAAAAAAAAAAAAATATATATATATATCGATTTAGCGCCACATTAGTTTACTTACTTCCTTGCGCTGCCCACTTCCTCCATGATCACATGACTCAAAACTATTTGCTAATCTTATTTTATTTGCCTCCTTTAGCTTTAGTTTATACTCTGTTTTGCTTTGTATGGCCTTTTTGTTTTTCATGCTATTGTGGCACAAAAAAAAAAAACTAAGTACCTAATTATTAACTAGGTTTGAGAGTCCTTTCTTAGTAAATATATAATATACATGGAAAAACAATCCCGACATTAGTTTTTTATTCTATTTGAGTTAACGACACTTATGCATTTTGTTTTTTTCCGTAAATAGAATGAGGCCGAAGCCAGCAAATGCAAAAACTAGTTAGATATTAGAAGGCGGGCCTCATAGGTCCGCAAAGCATCCGCAAAGCACAATTTGGACAACCCAGCTGGAACATTGGTCCAAATCTTCGAAACTTGATCTTGAGTAGCTCTTATCTTGGCCAAAGCATCAACATGCTTATGATAATCATATCTAGAGGAGGTGAATAGGTTTGATGTGAAGAAAATTTAAGTAATATAAATTTTTACAAATACAAAAGTAGATGATGCTTAAAGTGGAGTGAGAAATAATAAATAGGGTAGGCTACTATAAGCAAATGAAGTGAGCTATTACAGGTAAGTAGAGCAAACACTATATATGCAGGTGGAGTGAGTTATTACAAATAACTGGAGCTGGAGCGAGCTATTGTATGCAAGTGGAGAATATTCTAAAAATGGAATTAGCAAGGTATACAACTAATAAAACAAGATGAAGGGAGAGAGAGAGAGAAAAACAAAATACCAACTTCATCATAGCTCAGCCCCTCAGGCTTACATCTAATGTCCTTAAATTCTTAAGAAATTTTCTTTCAATCAATAACAATTACAGTTTGTAGGTTTTATGTCTCATTGCTAACACAAGTTTTGCAAGCTCATTTTAAACTTTTTATATAGGATTTTTTACAACTCATTCTCAACTCCTCACACCTAGAGAGTTACAAATTGTAATGCATAGAGAATCTTCACCCTTCACCAAGGAATTTCACTAAGTTCAGCAATTGCATCTCAAAAGCTAATACATCAGAAACTCAAAATATTTTCTTGAAAAATAAATGCTTGAATAATTTTCAATGATTTGCACTTAAACCTTCAACACATTTATATCTCTTAATATACTTCTAACCATTAGAGATAAAACGATGATTATAGATTTTTTTTTGGCCGAAACAGAGGGAACATGTCTTTAATGTTCACAATCTTCTTCTTCAATAGAAACTAGTAGTATAGAGCGTCTTTGCCAAGCAACTCACCATCTCTAATCTTCATAAATACTTGTTTCATGGGTTAGATAAAAGTTTTTACTTTTTCTTATAAAGGTAGATAGCCGCAAAAGAGAGTGGCATAAAGAATAACACATTTAAACTATTTTCAATCTACTTGACTGAAAGTAGAGAAGTAGTTTGTCTTATTTTATTAATATTTTTCTTTCAGATATAGACAAGTCAATGATTAAAATGAGCCAAAAGATAATTGGCTTTTAAATGGATAAATAATGCTGGCTTTTGTTATCATCAAAATCATGAGCCAAGTGAGATTTTAATGGCTTACAAAACCTAAGGCCAATAATCCCCCTTTTTTTATAATGAAAAAACTTAACAGTGCAAAATTAATTTCACGTAAAAGCTATAGATACTCTCCCTAAATATTTGTGACCTTTTAAAATGAATTTGCCCAAGAGTGCAGAGCCCAAAAATAAAAACATATAAGGTACAAATGAGATTCATTGGAGTTATAGATAAGCACACAACTAAGCATAGAACAAAGATAGATAACACTAAATTTTGCATATATTGTTCTCCCCATTTTTGTTAACAACAAAAAGGTAAGGAATCAAAGAAGCACACATTAAGCTTAGAGTAATCTCATAATAAGAGAGTAGCATAAGCATAGAATGATGCAAAGGATACATTCAATGCAAATTGATCAAACCACTTAATTCATGAAAAAAAATCATTATCACTAGCTAGGAAAAAATTTTTAAAATGTTCTAAAAAATTTTTTAAAGTATGTTTCTAAGTTGTTCATCTAAGTGACAAAAAAGCCTACCCTATTTGATTAGTAAGGTAAAGCATGGTAAAATTAACAACCTTAATTTGTTGTAACAATACTTGCTTATTCTCTTGAAAAACTTGCTTGGAGTCATGTAGTTCTATAGTCACAAAGTCAAGTTGCTGCCTTATAACCCCATTACTACTAACTATGCCATGGATAGTTCCAACATTTGTGTCCAGAAAATCAAGATCGTTCCTAAGTTTTTGCACCTTCATATTTAAGGTCTAGAAAAGCTAAAGGATCTCATCATTAGAAGATGCCTGAACAATAGGAGGAGGAGGAGAAGGAGGTAAAGGTGAAGGAAAAGGAGCCTGGTGACCATTATAAGGAAGTGTAAAAGGAGATTCAGGAGGAAGAAAGGACGAAGGTAGAGAAGGTTTAGTTCAAGTAAGTGGAAAAAAAGGAGATTCTAGTGAAGGTGTAAGAGAAAAGATTCATGATGGATGAAAGAGGCTGAAGAGGGTGATAAGGATGAAGGAATGAAGTTAGGAATGATAGTTGGAGGAGAGGAAGGATGAATGATAGGTGGAGTAAGCATATCTTCTTTAGAGTCATATATTAGAGTTACCTTAAACTTCTTCCTTTTTCATAAAAAACCTAGCTAGATGGAGGAGACATAGCTAATGCTGAAAGAAGAACTTAAGAAATGGAAGAGGTTGGTCAAAGTTGTAATAATACATCATCCAAAGTTAAAGGGACTTCATTATTAGACATAAACTTAGGAGTATTGAGTCGAGATTCTAGAGGTTCCTCGACTAGTTCTAATAGAAGGTAATCTTCAACAGGTGCTCCCTTTAGAATAGGTCTAACAATTTCAACTGCTGTAGGTTCCTCCAACATAGTGGTAAAAGCATAACACCTTAGCTTATCTAGGTCTTTACTTATTAATTAAGTTTATATGATAGATAATTATAAATTTATAAGGTTATATAGCCGAGAATCAGAGGAAACTTTTCTTTATTTTAATTCATCTCCTTTATTCACTTATTGACATTAAATTGAGCCCATGACCTTACTTTTAACTTAAAAACTCATTTTAACTCTTAAATACATCCATGTTAACCATAAAATAAAATAACATAAGTTTTGAATGAAATCTAATAGAACCTCCCTTTAAAATTTAAGGTTTAGCCATTAAAAACCATTTTTGTACTTTAAACCAATAGTGACCATTCTTTCATATACTAATTAAAGTCTTGGTCCTCATGTCTAAACTTTAACTCTGATCTTAGGGTTTAACTTAGTCTAAAAATACCAAATGTTACAAAAAAGCTTCCTCAGCAATCTTCTTCTATTTTTAAGAGGAAGTTTTAATGGACTTCCCTTTGTTAAGAGATGGAGGAGCCTATGTTAAATGTCATATCAATGCACTAAAAGCTTTAAAATTAGCCTTATATTCTTCCACATCACAATTTCCAATCTATTCACCATTTATCATTGTGCATTTCATAAATTTGAGGATTGAAGCATCATAGGCCACAAAAACAATTAGTAGGCATATCCTTCAAAGTCCACTCCTTGGGCTTCAAAAATCCTAGTGAGAAGCATCCTATAAGGTAGATTGTTATAGCTTGTGAAGTACTATGAGTAGCTTCTCCATATATTTTAACATATAATAATAAACATTGATGCTTTGTTAGGCCATGAGATTGTAGACCCAAAAGAGATCTCTATGGGTCAACACATCAAGAGTTTGTATTCTAGTAAACATGGTGGTTCCTATAATATGTGCTACCACATGATAAGGAAATGAAATAACTTGAGCATTGATTTTCTTACCTATTATTAAATCTTTTCAATCTACAACACACTTAAAGGCACCAACAAATGTTGCTCCCATTTAAACAGGCCAAGAATATTTAGCAAAGAAGTATTCTAGATCTCCTATAAAGGAGACTTCAAAAATTTTCTTTAATGTATTAGCACCCACAATGGTTGGTTTTCCATCTACTAGTGAGCTTAGGGCTTTGCCTTCCTTGATAACATGCAAGTTTATATAAAATTCCTAAACCAAGTCATCATAGATTAATTCATTCACCATTATCAAGGGAATACATTTCATGGACTTGAAATCCATCTTAATTAGGCAATTCAACTAAGTTAATTTCTTAAAATCAATGCATCTACCAATATCAATTGTTTTATGCATTAAATTTAATAGATACCTTACTAAGTCCTATGGAGCGCAAACCTTTGGCAATAAGTCTTAGTAGATTCCTTGTTTTGTTATTCTTCCCTAATCTTGTTCTTACCATTACCTTTTATTGTGGCAAGATTTTCTTAAAGGGGTTTTGCAAATGGTAATACTAGAAAATTTTCTTTGGTGCTTCTATCTTTCTTCTTCAACCTAATGGGGTCTTTGTTAGTATTCGTCTCTCATTTAGGCTGAGGATTTTAAGTTATCAAATATTTCTTCATTTCTTCTTTCTTCTTATTCTAATGTGTTTGGTTGCTTCCTATCTTTCTCATTGATGTCTATAGTGCTTTTATTAGGATGAAATTTTTTAGTCTATAAGATTTTCTTAGATGAAATGTGAATTGATTAATCCATTCATCCATAAACAATTTTAAGGTTAGGGCAGGAATTTCTTCTTCAAGAGAGAGAATGATTCAAAGAAATGATGCTTTATTTCTAATAAAAGTTGGCTTAAAAGACGCATAGTGCAAGCATGGGAAACTAACTATCATTAATGCTTAATCATCATTAATGCTAAACATCATTGAGGCTAACTGTCATTAATTTGAATCCTCGAGACACACTAGTTCGAAAACTAATTAAAACATTAACATCCACCTCAGAAAACATGGCAATTAATTTTAGAGAAATAATTGTCTGTTTAATTAATTAAAAACACATGTCACATAGCAGCATAAATGCATAGCATATTTATTATAAAGTAAAATAAAAAGAAGAATTTATTTATAGACAACACACATTTTATAAATGGAATGTTTAGCTAAGGCAATGTAAAGTGGAGGGAGAAGCTAATAAGGGTAAATGAGGTAGGTAGCTCTGTAGAAAGCACCAAATATTATTATAATTTCCAAGTTCTTTTTTGAAAAGAAAAAAAAACCTACTTTCAAGTAAAGGTTTGATAAATATATCAGCAAATTTGATTTTCAATTTGGATGTATGTTACTTTTACATCTCCTTGTTGAATATGATTTCTAATAAAGTGATGTTCTATCTCAATGTGTTTTGTCCAAAAATGATAAATTAGATTCTTTGTGAGGTAGATAGTACTTGTATTATCACAAAATATGGGAATGTGGCTGAAGCTTAAAGAATAATTTTCCAATTGCTGTTTCATCCATATAAGTTAAGTGCAACAACTTCCCATTGTCATATACTCAGTTTTAGCAATGGACAGAGCCATATAACTTTGCTTTTGGTTGAACCAAGGCACTAGAACATTCCCATGAAATTGGCAACTACTACTAATGCTTCTTCTATCTAATTTGTCCTCTGTAAAATCTGCATAAGCATACCTAACTATATCAAAAGAATTAGTTTTAGGATATCATAATTCATAGTTTTGTATTTTCATCAAATATCTAGAAATACATTTAAGAGTAGTAATGTGTGATTTTTTAGAATTAGCTTGAAATCTAGCATACTTACAAATACTAAACATGATATTTGGCCTATTAGCATTTAAACAAAGTAGTGAGGCAATCATACCTCTTTACTTTTTTTATTCAAAATCCTTAATAATTCTCATCTTTATCTAAAGTAAAGGAATTTCTCTATCAATTCCTTTGTGTATTTGGCTTGATTTATGAAATTTTCTTCTTTTATTTGCTTGATTTCAAGTTCAAGAAAGAAATTCATTTCTCCCATCATGCTCATATGAGATTTACCTTTCATTAGCTCACCAAATTCTTCATATAGAAAATCATTAGTATTACCCAAAATGATACCATTTGCATAAATAATGAATCATTTTAATTATTTTTTAAATAAAGATGGTAGTGTCAAGTTTTCCTTTTTAAATCCCATTTTCTTTAAAAAAAAGTACTCAACTTATCATGCTAAGTTCTAGGAGCTTGCTTTAAACCATAAAGTGTTTTAAAAAGCTTAAAAACATGGTTGGGAGGTTTTTCATCTTTGAATTCGGGAGGTTGCTTAACATACACATTTTCATTTATGAAACCATTTAGAAAAGCACTTTTAACATCTATTTTAAATCATTTAAAATTCATAAAAGAGGTATAAGTAATTAACATTCTAATAGATTCTAGTTCAGCAACTAGAGTATAAGTTTCATCAAAGTTTATACCTTCTTGTTGAGTATAATCTTGAGCCACTAGTCTAGTTTTGTTTATGATAACATTACCTTGCTCATCCAATTTTGTTCTAAGATACTCATTTGATTCCAATGATGGAGGCACCTTTTGGATGCTCCAATAACATTCTTGATATCTTTCAAATTGAGGTAGTTCATTTCACATACTCATTATCTAGTGCTTTTTCAATTATTTTGGCTCAATTTAGGACAAGAGTGCAAGGTTATTTCCACTATTTTTGAATAAGGATCTAGGGCATAGTCCTTCATTTAGATCTCCTTTAATGTACGACAACGAATAAGTGGAGGAGTGTCTCTATTCTTTTGGCAGTCTAATGTCTTTCTACCTAACTTTTTGCATACTTAATCTTTGAATATTAGTTGCTGCTTCAACTTCCTTGCTATTGTTATTTAGAGGATCTTGATCTTTGCTAATGCTTTCCTCAAGAATTTGGAGTTGGCTTTGGCTTAAAGTTTGCTTCTTATTCTAAACTTAGAATTCACTTTTATTTTGATGATAGAATTCACTCCAACTTCTGTTAGTAATTTTAAGATGACTTAAGCCATTTTCTAATGAGTTCTTTTCTTCCTTTAGTAGTGTTTGGAGTTAGCTTTTGATTCCTTAAGTGACTTGTTCCTGAAATATTATCGTCCTCATCTATATTCACTATTTTTCTTAAGGTAGGATTAATTTCATCAAATACTATATGAATAGATTCTTCTACATTTATAGTTCTCTTATTGTGCACTCTATATGCTTTGTTAAATGTTGAATATCCTAAGAATGTGCCTTCTTTGCTTCTTGCATCAAATTTTCCTAAGTTATCTTTTCTATCATTATGAATAAAACATTTACAACTAAATGCCTAAAAATAGCTAATGTTGGGCTTCCTTTCTTTTCATAATTGATATAGAGTTTTCTTACAAATGAGTTTAATGAAATAACTATTCAAGATGTAGCAAGTAATATTTATGGCGTCAGTCCAAAAATATTTAGGAACATCATTGTGAATGAGCATAGTTCTAACTATATCTTGTAAAGTACAATTTTTCCTTTCAACAATCCTATTCTATTAGAGTTTTTTGTGCAGAAAAGTTATGATTAGGATTTTGCTCATCACAAAAATTTTCAAACAATTTGTTTTCAAATTTCTCACCATAATTACTCTAAATACTAGAGATTAAATACCCTTATTATTTTTGAACCCTTCTACAAAAGATTTCAAAATTCTTGAAGGCTTCATCTTTATCAGTAAAAAAGAAAACCCAAGTGAATCTAAAATAGTCATCAATAATAAAAAATGCATTGCTTGTCCCACCAAAGCTGCAAGTTTGTGTGGGGCCAAAGAAATTCATGTGCTATTACAGAGGGGCTTAGAGGAGAAGACAAATTCTTTTAGTTTAAAAGAAAATCTTACTTATTTTCCTAATTTGCATATATCACATAAGTAATCCTTTTCAAAATCTTGCTTGCGATGACCTTTTATAAGATCAAATTTAGATAGTTTGGATACAGGATGCATACTTGCATAGCCAAGATTTCAATGCCACAACCAATGATCATTGCAAATGGAAGAATGATACGTCATACTCTTTGAGCTCAAATTACTTAAACAAAGAATATAAATATTTTTAAATCTTTCACATGAAAATAAGGCCTTATAATCATCATGGATAGTGCTATGCATGGACTTAAACATTACTTTATAGTCCCTATCACATAATTTACTAATACTAAGCAAGTTATATTTCAAACCTTCAACAAAATATATATTAGCTATAGATTGATTTTCACTTAGTTTAACTTTATCAATACTAATGATTTTTCCTTTTCCTCAATCACCAAAGATGATAGATTCACCATTTTTATGCCTGAAGGAAAAAACTTTGTTAGATCTTTAGTCATGTGCCTAGAGCAGCCACTATCCAAAAACTATTGATGCTTTGATATCTTTCCTTTCAAGCATACTTGTAAATATTTCAACTTTTCCAAGGTGCCAATATCTTTTTAGGTCTTGTTAGATTAGTTTTAGGTGTAATAGCCCTTTTTCAAACCCAAACTGAATTGCCCTTCTTGGATTTACAATTGTAGCATGGCTAACTGGCTTTGCCATAGAATATATAAGGAATGGAGAAAGCTAATTTCTCAAAGAAGTTTTTATATAGCTTTACATTTTCTTTTTCTTTATATCCAATGCTGAGTTATCAAACATGTATTTTTATTTACCTAGTAGTATATCTAGGTTTTCTTTCCTTTTTGGAAAATTTGCTAAGTCTTTTGTTAAAGTAGCAACTTGTCATTTTAACTCTTTGTTTTTTGTAGGGGTCAGTTCTAATTTAGTTTTAAGAATATGACTATTCTTTTCCATTTTGGGGTTAACTTGGAGTTGATCCTTATATTTTGAAAATAGATTCTTTAAGTTAACAAAAAAGTTCATTAAAAGTTTCTTCAAGTTTTACGTAAGAAAGAGTTTTAATTTTGCACCTTACTATCTTTTAAAGCCATGAAACATTTGCAACTCCTTGCTCTAGCTCTTCTTTATCTTCATCATCATCACTCTATGCTCTATGCTATCATGACACTTTTCTTTCCATAATATTTGATTGGCTTCTTTTTTATATGTAGATATTGTAATATGATATGCCTAATTTATTTGGGAAAGCTTTCCCTTGCTCTTCTTTCTTGTAGTTGTTTTTCACGGTATTCTCTTTGCTCTTCTGGAACCCTTTCTTTCTCTTGGTATACTTGTCTAGTGTTTTTGAAAAGAATGCTATATTTTGAGCATTTAACTCTCCATCATCTCTTTTAGTAGAGGGCTTTCAATAACAACAACCTTTAGAGCAAGTAATTTTCTTCTTTGCTCCAACTTATGCCTTTTGAGATGATTCTTCTCATAAGTAATAAGTATGCATAGTTCATTATAAGACAATATTGGTAGATTCCTACTTTTAATAGAGTCTACCTTATATTACCATTTTTGTGGAAGACATATAATGATCTTGTTATTAAAGTTCAAGATTAGTATATTTTAAGTTTTGGGATCAACCTCAAGTTTTACAAACCCAGTATACATTTCTTCAATATATTCATTTTCTTCCATATGGAACAATTCATATTTCTATATAAGAATATTTAAGTTCTTTCTTTAACTTTGGAGGTTTTTTCATGTGTGACAATTTGCTTTTCCCACATCTCTTTTGTTGTCTCATAGTTAGATATTTTGTCATACTCTAGTCCACTGATAGTAAAGATTAAGATGTTTCTTATTTGTTGCATTAAACTAGGTTGATGTCATCCTCTATCCATTTGTTTTTTGGCTTGTCAACGATATCTCTAGTTGTTATATCCATCTTAAGCATTTTAGGACAATTTTCTATGACTTTTCACACTTGATAATTAGTAGAATGAATATAGATTTTTATTATATCTTTCCAATGTGAAAAATGTTTTCCTATGAAATATAGTAGTCTAATAGTAGAGAATCCCTTCTAAAAGTAAGCTCTTTCAAGAATATAAGTATTTATTTTTTGCAACAAGAAACAAATAGGACCTTTTCTCTTGGTTATCAAGCATAAACAAGTGAGACTAGCTCTTATACCGATTGATAACCATACCTAGTAGGGGTGAATAAATGTGATATGTAGAAACTTCAAATAATATAAACTTTTGCAAATATAAAAGTGGAGGAAGCTTAAACTAGAGTGAACAAATAGTAAATTGAGCAAGTTACAATAAACAAGTGGAATGAGCTACTACAAGCAAGTGGATTAAGTTTTTATATGTAAGTGGAGCAAACTATTACAAGCAAGTGGAGCAAGCTACTATATGTAGGATAGAACAAGCTATTACAGGCAAGTGGAGCAAGCTATTATATCTAGGTGGAGCTACCTGTTGTATGCAAGTGGAAGATCCTTTAAAAATGTAGTTAGTTGAGTATACAACTAATAAAATGAGATAAACAAAGAGAGACAAACACAATATTGACTTTATCTTGGCTTAATCCCTTAATTCTATATTTAATCCCCTTAAAATCTTAAGGAATTTTCCTTCAATCAACAACAATTACAGTTTATCAATTGTACATCTCATCATTGATACAGGTTTTGCAAACTCACCTTAAATTTTTACATAGGATTTTCTGTAGCTCATCCTCAACTCATTCTCACACTTGAGAGTTGCAAATTATAACACAAAGAGAATTGATAATTCCTAACTATTCATGTTATTGTACATATTTTCTCTCAGTAAATATAATGTTAGCCTCCACTTATAGGGTAAATGATACTTACATAAAAGAAAATGAACATATTTAGGATGAATAGCTCTATACTCAATACTTACTTGAAAAATCAGCATTTATACCTTAATTCTGAGTATATTGATAGCTAATCACATTTTGTTTTTCTTATAGGATGCATGTGTTCATGAGTATTGAGCAATCTCAAGAGAAAAAGGTTGCAAAGTGGTGGTTTTGCAGATCACGCTGCGGCCAAGCTCCTTCACGCTGCAGTTGAAAATGAAGAATCCAAGGGAAAGCATATTGTGCAACTTGCGCCACGGCGGACCATGTTATCGCTGCGATCAGAAGCAAAACACGCCGAGGTGTCATATTGAGGAGCCGCGGCGTAGTTCAATTGAAGCAAAAATCCTCGGTGTGTATGCTGAGCTGCGGCATGGAGTCTCACAGAACCAAGTTTCGCCGCGGCGAAACTTGTATGCGCTGAGGCGAGGAATTTGCATGGCACTCCGAATTCACACAGAACCAAGTCTCGTCGCGGCGCATCATTTCAGGCCGCGGCCCTCAGTCACACAGAACTTAATCTCGCCACGGCGCAAGATGCTGAGCCACGGCATAATGCAAATTAACTGAACGCAGCGTTTTGTTTTCAAAATTTTTGAGGGTTTAAAGCTTCATATGTGAGGGAGAGTCGGAGCAGCCGTCATTCTGGGTCATTTTTGTGTTATTCCAAGTGAGTAGAGGCTAAGGGAGAAGCTAAGAAGGCATTTTGAAGCTAAGTGAACCTGGAGATTAAGGATTGAAGCTTAAACCATCTCGTTTTGGAGTTTCTTCTTCCTTTCTTCTATCTGTATCATTTTTATTGATGTATCTGATTGTTGCTTCATCTTTGTCTTGGGATTTTATGATCATGTATAGCTAAAACCTCTCTAATCTAGGATTATTAGGCACTCTTGTATGGATTAGTGGTTGTTCTTCATTCTAACTTTGCAATCAATGGTTAATATCTATTCATTCAACTTTATGCTTCATGCTTTCTGATTGATTGGCCAACAATTAGATTGAATTGATACCTAACTTGAACTTGGGAAAGGGAAAGGGAGGTTAGATCAAAAGTTGAGTGGTATGGGTGTTTGAAACTTGCTTGGGTAAGTGGATAGTTTAGTTATTGAGATAAGAATATACTTAATAACCTTACATGGTCCAAGTAGGTATTGTGATAATAGTTTGATCTTAGTTAATTTTGTAAGGAATTATAAAATGAACTGGGTAAACCTATATAATATTTGGAAAAATAGATATAGGAACAACTTAATCCTAGACCAGCATGTATTGCCATTGATCGTAAAAGTACTGAATGTTAAGCTAATTACTATGAAGTACAAGAGGACTAATAATCCTAGATGCCACCCGGAACATCCAAATATCAATCCTGAGTTTTGTATAGCTTTTAATCCATAAGCAACCTTTTTTTAATACCAACAATTACAAATTGATTTGCTTAATTTAAATTAGGGTGTGAATTTCGGTACTCGATAATGTTTTGATAACAAATCCTCGTGGGAACGATATTTTCTTAACACTATATTGCCTTTACGATACGTATACTTGCGTGTACGCTTTAAAGAGAGCAACAAGTTTTTGGCGCTGTTGTCGGGGATTTGAGTGCCAAAATATTTCCTTGTCAATATTGATACTAGCACATCTAGTTTGAACTTAAGCATTGTGCATATTTTTACTTTATCTATTTTCAATTTCTTTTCTATTCTATTTTGTAGTGGCTCCCTTCTGTGAGTGCACTACCTCATATGCAAGAAATTGAAAGTCTAGAAGTGGTTTTGTTTCAAGAAGAATCTGAATAAGCATCTAATCAAACCCTGAGTGACGATAGTGAAGCTTCAAACTCGACCATAAAAATGGCGAATGAGGATGAAAATCGTGTCCGCACAGTCAATGATTTTGCTACTCTGAATATGCAAGGATACCACTCCAGTATAAGAAGACCAGCCATTCAAGCAAACAATTTTGAAATGAAGCAAGTGGTGTTGCAAATGCTTCAAATGGCTAGGCAATTTAGTGGTTCACCTCTTGAAGACCCAAACACTCACCTCTCCAACTTCTTAGAGGTGTGTGATTCCTTTAAGCAGAATGGAGTATCGAATGATGCAATTCGGCTGAAGCTATTCCCATTCTCTTTAAGGGACAAGGCTAAGGTATGGCTTAACTCATTGCCGGATGGGTCCGTAGCCACTTGGGATGACTTAGTTACAACATTTAAAGCCAGATTTTTTCCACCAGCTCGATCAGTAGAGTTGATAAATGACATTACCTCCTTCATGCAACAAGATGATAAGCCATTATATGAAGCCTGGGACAGATTCAAGGAATTGTTGAAGAAGTGCCCGAATCATGGATTTCCTAAATGGGTACAGGTGCAAACTTTCTACAATAGATTGTTACTTGAGACAAAAGCCATCCTTGACTCAGCTTCAAATGGGAGTATCACAGGCAACTTGAATGTTGATGTAGCTTATAATTTACTAGAGAATATGGCAGTTAACTCTCTCCAATGGTTTGCATCCAGACCTCATAAGAAAAAGGTAGCTGGGGTACATGAAATTGATGTTCTAACCACGCTCTCGGCTCAGATGGCTGCAATAAACAAGAGATTTGACAGTCTTAAAACACGCTTCAGTGCACCAATGGGGGTTAATGCTATTCAAGCTCCAGTCATTATTTGTGAGCACTGTGGAGAAGAACATCATAGTGATCAATGCCTTTCTTTGGTAGAAGTAGTCAACTACATGGGCAACTATGGGAAAAACCAAAACAATCCCTACTCCAACACCTATAACCCAGGATGGAGGAATCATCCAAATTTCTCATGGAGCTAGGGACAAAATCAAGGACAAAATTAGGCTCAGTCATCCTCTTCTGGTATGAGACCTCCTCATCCCCCTTGATTCTCTAATCCAAGAAGACCACCAATGCCAGAAAAGAAGCCAAACATGGAAGAAATGCTCATGCAGTACATGGCTAAGCAAGATGCTATCTTAGCCAGACAAGATGCAACAATGATGAAACATGAGACCGCAATCCAGAATATAGAAGTGCAAATCGGTCAATTGGCTTCATCTATAAATTCAAGACAGCTCAGGGTGCTACCAAGTGACACTGTTCCTAGCCCCAGGAGAGAAGGTAAAGAGGAATGTAAGGCATTTGCATTGAGAAGTGGCAAAGAGTTGCCAGAAGTATTACCATCAAAGCAAGCCAATAAGTCTGATCAAGATCAAGGTAAGGTGGAAGAGGAGATTAAGAAGGAGAAACCTGTGGAAAAGAAGAATGATGTGGTGGAGAAGAGGAATGACAATGCTGAGAAGAGTAGTCAAGCGAAAAGTCAAGAGAGAATCATTCCCCCACTACCATTTCCTTAATGCTTCAAGAAGAAGAACCTGGATAAGCAATATCAAAAATTCTTAGACATCTTCAAGCAGCTCCACATTAACATTCCTTTTGCAGAAGCTTTGGAGTAGATGCCAAGTTATGCTAAATTTATGAAGGATGTGCTGTCCAATAAGAGGCGGTTTGGAGAATTTGAAATGGTGGCTCTAACTCAAGAATGCAATGCAATTTTGCAAAAGAAATTACCACCTAAGATGAAAGACCCGGGGAGTTTCACCATTCCTTGTAACATTGGAAAACATTTTGTTGGAAATGCTTTGTGCGATTTGGGGGCAAGTGTGAACCTAATGCCACTATCAACTTTCAAGAAGCTTGGGTTGGGAGAGGCAAGACCAATAACTGTCACTTTGTAACTAGCTGATCGATCTCTAGCCTATCCCAATTGGGTTATTGAAGATGTCCTAGTGAAGGTTGACAAGCTAATTTTCCCAGTAGATTTTATAGTCTTGGACTATGAAGAAGACAAGGATATTCCTATCATTTTGGGTAGACCCTTTTTGGCCACAGGAAGAACATTGATTGATGTACAAAAGGGAGAACTCACTATAAGGGTGAATGACCAGGAGGTGACATTCAACATGTACAAGGCAATGAAAAGCCTAAATGAACATGAGGAATGTTGCTTTGTGCATCTAATCACCCATGCAGTACATGATGAGTTCATTGAATCAACTCTTAAAGATCCTCTAGAAGCATCATTAGTTGGTCTAGCTAGGAAGGAGCATAATGGAGTAAGTGAATGTATGAAGTTATTGGATGCTACCCAAAAGCATTATAAGGCTTCTCAACAGTTTGAACCACTCGATGCATCAATTGGAATCAAATCGGTGCTGAAACCATCAGTGGAGGAACCTCCATCTCTAGAGTTGAAACCATTACCTCCCCATTTGAAATATGCTTACCTGGGGGAAGAGTGCACATTACCAGTAATAATCTCTGCTACTTTCTCAAAACAGCAAGAAAGTGAGCTTCTTCGAGTGCTTAAGGGTTTTAAGAAGGCCATCAAATGGTCAATAGCAGACGTAAAAGGGATAAGTCCCTCTATCTGTATGCATAAAATCCTATTAGAGGACAATCACAAGAAATCTGTTGAGCATCAAAGAAGGCTTAATCTAATAATGAAGGAAGTGGTGAAGAAAGAAATTTTGAAATGGTTGGATGCTGGGATTATTTATCCAATTTCAGATAACTCATGGGTGAGCCCGATCCAATGCATTCCTAAGAAAGGAGGTATGACCGTAGTGGCTAACACCCACAATGAGTTGATTCCCACAAGAGCAGTGACGGGATGGCTAGTATGTATGGACTACCGAAAACTCAATACTGCCACCAGAAAAGATCATTTTCCATTAACCTTCATTGATCAAATGCTGGATAGATTAGCTGGGAAGGCCTACTTTTGTTTCTTGGATGGGTATTCAGGATATAATCAGATTGCTATTGCCCCTAAAGACCAAGAGAAGACAACCTTCACATGTCCTTATGGCACATTCGCTTTCAGAAGGATGCCATTTGGATTATGCAATGCACCTGCTACATTCCAAAGATGCATGATGTCCATTTTCTCCGATATGATTGAACAGCCCATGGAAATTTTTATGGATGATTTCTCAGTTTTTTGGGACTCATTTAAAGAATGCCTTACTAATTTGGGGCAAGTTTTGAAAAGATATGAGGAAACTCATTTAGTCCTGAATTGGGAAAAGTGCCACTTTATGGTGCAAGAGGGTGTAGTACTCGGTCATCGAGTTTCCAGTAAAGGCCTTGAGGTGGATAAGGCTAAAATTTCTCTAATTGAGCAACTTCCACCTTCGACTAGTGTAAAAGGAGTTCGGAGTTTCTTGGGTCATGCAGGTTTTTATAGGAGGTTTATTAAAGATTTTTCAAAAATTGCCAAACCCCTTTGTCAACTACTTGAGAAAGACACTCCATTTAAGTTTGACCATCAATGTCATATTGCTTTTGAAGAGTTGAAGAAGAAATTAGTATCTGCCCCTATTATCGTGGCACCTAACTGGACCAAGCCTTTTGAAGTGATGTGTGATGCCAGCGACTATGCTATGGGGGCGGTACTGGGGCAAAGAAAAGGGAGGCTCTTTTATCCAATATACTATGCCAGCAAAACTCTATCTGATGCTCAACTGAATTATACCACCATTGAGAAAGAATTGTTGGCAGTAGTATATGCATTTGAGAAGTTCAGATCTTATTTGGTGGGTACCAAGGTTATAGTTTTCATTGACCATACAAGCATCAAGTATTTGATTGAGAAGAAGGATTCCAAACCAAGGCTTATTCGATGGATTCTGCGTCTACAAGAATTTGATCTGGAGATAGTGGACAAAAAGGGTAGTGAGAACTATGTAGCCGATCATTTGTCTAGACTGAGTACTGAAACTCAGGATGACTAAGAGAAACTGATCAGTAAGACCTTCCCAGATGAGAGCTTATTTTTTGTGGAGTAAAACAAAGTGCCATGGTATGCGGATCATGTGAATTATCTGGTGTGCCATGTATTGCCTCCAGATTTGAGCTCCCACCAAAGGAAGAGATTTTTGCATGATGTAAAATTGTATGTCTGGGATGAGCCCTTCTTATTTAGAATGTGTGCAGATCAAATATTGCGAAGGTGTGTCACAGATGAGGAGCAAGAATCTATCCTACTAAGATGTCATGCAGCTGAATATGTAGGACATTTCAATGGGCAAAGAACTGCAGCCAAAATCCTCCAATCGGGCTTTTATTGGCCTTCATTGTTCAAGGATGCTTATACTTTTGTAGGGAGATATGACAAACGCCAAAGAGCTGGTAACATATCTAAACGGCATGAGATTCCTTTGAATAATATCTTGGAAGTAGAAGCATTTGATGTTTGGGGGATAGACTTCATGGGGCCTTTTACCTCTTCTCAAAATAACCAATATATACTTGTTGCTGTGGATTACGTGACAAAGTGGGTTAAGGCAGTGGCCTGTCATGCTAATGATGCGAGGGCGGTAATGAAATTTCTAAAGAAGAACATTTTTACCAGATTCGGGGCCCCTAGAGCAATCATTAGTGATGAAGGGACCCATTTTAACAATCGCCAGCTCAAGGCATTTCTAATGAAATATGGAGTGCAACACAAGATGGCCTTGGCATATCATCCTCAAACTAATGGCCAATGTGAAGTTTCCAATCAAGAGATAAAGAGGATTTTGGAAAAAATGGTAGGTCTGTCAAAAAAGGATTGGGCTGAAAAGTTAGATGATGCTTTGTGGGCCTATCGTATAGCATTCAAAACTCCAATTGGCATGTCTCCTTACAAGCTTGTCTTTGGTAAAGCTTGTCACCTACCAGTTGAACTCGAGTATAATGCTTTTTGGGCTATGAAGAAATTGAATTTTGACTTGGGGAAAGCTGGTGGGAAAAGACTATTGCAACTTAACAAGCTTGATGAATTCAGGCTTCATGCTTATAATAGCTCTAAGCTCTACAAAGAAAGGACAAAGAAATGGCATGACAGAAAAATTTTACTGAGGAAGTTTGAGCCTGGTCAACTGGTATTGTTGTATAACTCGAGGCTTAAGCTCTTTCCTGGCAAGCTCAAGTCACAGTGGTCAAGACCCTTCGAAGTAGTTGATGTCTCTCCATTCGGTGCTGTGGAAATCATGGAAAAAGAGTCAAATAGAAAATTCAAAGTCAATGGTCAGAGACTCAAACACTATCAAGGAGGAAAGGTGGACCGTCAAAAGTCCATAATCACCCTGGAGGACTGCATGTGAATTCATGGATAGTCAGGCTAAGGACTATAAACTTAGCGCTTCTTGGGAGGCAACCCAAGTTCCTTTTCTTATAATTCTATTTTTCAGATTAAAGATTGTCAGAATTTCATGTGGGTAACTTGTGATTGCAAATTTTTGGTTTCAGGAGAATCTACTGAAGGATGCTAATCATGCGGAGCTATGGGAAGAGTTCAGAATAATTCATGCAGTAGTGAGGCCAAGATCACAAAAGCAAAGATGGGGGAGTATTTTTGACTCTATGAAATTGATCTATTGCCTATTATATGCCTTAAATTTCAAACTTGATGTGTTCAAAGTAAGAAAGTAGTACTACAACTGTAAGATTAGACAAAAGGAGTAAGTGCATCAGGTTAGATTTACGCCGCGGCCCCATACTCTGCGCCACGGCATACTCGAAGTCAGTGGCAAAACTGGCTGTGGCACAAGAAACAACGCGCAGCTTGATTGAGGTCAGTAGCAAGAGTCGCCGTGACATAGGAAAGTAGGCCGCGGCGTGAATCGTCTGAGGCAATTTTGACATGAGAGTTAGTGGTGAATGTTGCCGCGGTGTTATGAACACAGCCGGGCCTTTTTAGGCCCAGTAGCAAAAGTGGCTGCGGCATGATTTATCAAGCCGCGGCGTGAGTCGCGCTGGGCAGTTTTATTTGTTGGCAGAGGCAGTGTTCATTGCGGCCGTAATATCAAGGCCGCGGCGCGAGTCGTATAATTTAGAAATAAAAAAAGGGGTTATTTCATTGTTTTCTCCACTTTTCTCTCTCTATTTCCCTCTTCGCCAGTTTCTCGTCCCCTCCCCACGTCATCCCCTCTTCCCCTCCATATTGCGTTATACTTCCCCAACTCCTCTTTCCCACGTCTTCTCCTCAAACCCTCCTGCCCCTGCATCCGTCCGTCATTTCATTTTGTCCGGTGTTCTTCTCCTTCCCCTTCGCTGGTTCTTCCTCGCCGCATTCCAAGGTAAGTCTCCATTGCCAATCCTTGTAACTGCATTGGGTAATTCTCTGGCTGCTGAGTATTTTCTCTTTATTGGATGGCTTTGTACGAATGGATGGAAGTTTTGATCTAATTTGAGCATTGCAATGGTGAAGTAAATTTGTGCACACCACCTATTTGTTAAATTGCCTGAATGAATTTGTAAGTGTGTGTGGCTATTTTCTGCATGATTTTGCCTCTCTATTCCTTCCTTATTTGCACATAGCTTATAGACAATGCCTCAGGGATGTCTTGAATTCTTCTAATTTTGAAATTGCATCCATGCACACCAACTGTTTATTTAAATGCCTGAAAGCAAGTAAACCCTTGATTTGCTTTTGCTTGGGTGCAACTATGGCTTCTCCTTGTGTCTCCTCTGGTTGGAATTGTCTGAATACTAATTTTACTTCATAGTGTGGCTACTGGGATTATAGATCATTGCTTGTGAAATGATTTGTGCAATGGTTCATTTGGCTGATTATAGCTCATGGCTTGTGGTGCTTGCATGTTGATTGGATCCCTTATTGCATCATAGAAGTTATCTATAGGTTCACCTTTGGGCATAGTTTAGAGAGGAATCCTAATCATTCAAATTTGGCATTGCATAAGCCTAAGGTTTTTACTTTATCTTTGTTGCTTAGTTGCCCATGTTATCTGTGTATAAATTCTCTTGGCAGGTTTCTTCTGAATGGCCCCTAAAAAGAAAGCCCAGGGTGAAGCTTCCTCTTCATCTGCTGCTTCCTTCGATTGTTCTCGCTTCGTGTCCCTGGCAGCTCAGGAGCAATACAATGAAGTCACTTTCCACCGAGCTCTAATTCCAGGGAGGAAGTTCAGTACTACGCCTACTGAGAGTCAGGAAGTAGCGGATCAAATCTCCGCTAGAAGATGGGGAACATTCTGTTATGATCCCGTTGCTGCAGTGGTACCCATCGTCAGGTAATTTTATACCAACACCCTGTTTTGTCGCGAGCACTTGTATCGAGTCCACGGGTGCATAGTCACTATCAACGTACAAGTAATTAGAGACAAGTATTGCCTTACTTTGGTAGTTGACTGTGAGTTTTGCATGTATCAGATGAGTAGGGACACCCTCGATTTGGATGACGTTGTTGCAAAACTGACTCTCCCATGGCGGAATTTTTGGAAGATGTCAAGAGGGGTGCCCAAAAGCATTTTGCGGGGCAATTTGAATCACATGGCCCGTTATTGGGCCCATTTCGTCTGCACCAACTTGCTTCCAAGCAGTCACTTGAGTGATGTAACCATTGACTGGGCGATCCTGATTTATCTCATTATGACTAGGCGCCCGGTAGATGTTGGTTATATTATCTTTGAAAGCATTAAGAAGATTTCCCACTCTATGGTTTTCAGCCTGGCACATCTTCATCTGATCACGGAGTTGTGCACTGATATTGAGGTTCCCTTTGAGCCACATAAGGAGCTCCTTCTTCGGAGGAAGCCATTTTCTATCTTGATGATTGGTGATCTGGAGGCTGTAGGAAATGACCTGGCAGAAGAGCCCATTGACGAGCTGATGGAGCCGCCTGTTGAGGAGCTGGTGGAGTTCCCAGTTGAGCCTGCTTAATCCCCCTATTTGCTCGCTCCAGATCTGTCACCACCTCCGGTGCAGGCATATTCTTTGGAGGCTCTGTTCACGATGGTGCAAGATCTTTCCATCCGAGCTCAGGCTATGGACCACTGGTAATACCAATGTTGGAAACATTTAACCAGCCGTCTACAGTGGGACCCATCTGAACTTCCGCCTCCTCTTGACTTTGTGCTTAGTCTTGCTAGATCCCCACCTCAAGAGCCACCTCCGGAGCCCGAGCAGCCGCCACAGGACCTTACTATCTGACAACCTCCTTTGCTTCTTTTCTCATTCTGCCAATTACATCATTTTACTTTTCGGCATTAGAACTTTGACTATTTATTGTGATGTCATTCGAATTTCTCTTAATGTTTCCTGGTTATTTTATGTTTTATGTGTTTGTTGTTATATTTCATTTCTCATTTCCCTTTTATGTTAGTATCTTTGAAAAAAAAAATTTCTTTTTGCACAGAGCTCTCTGCCTTGTGTCTCTTCTGCTTTCTGTGTTCCTCAACATTGAGGACAATGTTGATTTTGAGTTTGGGGGTAGGATAATTTGGTCAAAGCATAATCAGTGGAATAACATGAAATTTTGTTCTTGAACTTTTCCTTGTTAAACAAAATTTTTGAAATTTGTTTCAAACTAGTTTATCTGTTAGCCTGTTGGTTTTGTTTTCGCTTGCTTCCAATGATAGTGTCTTATGTCAAGAGATATTTGGTAGGAAGTCTATACTATCTGTGTTCTGATCTTAGTTCAAATGCTTAAATTAGGAATTCTTCCATTTTGAAAGCCTCAATATACACCATTGGCTAATTCACAAATCAATTGCTAGTTTTAGGAGAAAATTTTCTGTAATCTAATTTGTATAGCTAGTCTCAAATCTAGGATTTTAGAACTTATCTCCTACCCTCTTGAGGCAAATCAATAGGTATGGCATAACCTTTAGAGATGATTCAGGCATTCCTTGGTTGAGATTGTGCCTTTTTAGCCTGACCCTATTGTAATTACATTTACGCTTGAACCTTATTTAAGCCTTTTGAGAAAAAAAAGAAGAGAAACTGTAGGAGATGGTATTTCATTCTGTTGCCCCAGAGTCACTAAAAGGAGTACCTAACTTGACTAACCTTATAAAAGTCGATTAATCCTGCCCTTGTCTTGAGAATAAGATAGTAATGTATTTATGAGAATGAAGAAACAAGCCAAATGGTTGTTCATTCAAAAAAAAAAAAACAAAGCAAAATAAAATATATTTGAGATAGGGATCCCTTTAAATCATTACTGAAGGTAAATTAAGAGGATCTCTAGTTTATATAGACTATCACATGGATTTTCTCAAGACTTTTTGTACTGACTTTGCCTATCCTTGGTAGCCACAACCCTAGCCCCATTACAAGCCTAAAAGTCCTTTTGATCTAATGGTTTTGTGGTACCTAATTCAGTGGAGAGAGGGAAAAAGGTGAGCTTATGAAGTTCCTATTGTTGAGGCTGGTTATACTTGTTGGAGTACAGAAAATTACTTCTGATGCTTGCTTGAGATGAATGTTTGGCCAAATTCACACACACATTTCAAAATGGTTGGAAGCTTTAATTTTATCATTTGAACTTTGTTTCTAGCACATATGGTTTGTTCTTCCTATTGATTACGCTCTTTGATGCAGCAAGTGAGGACCATAGCAGTCGCTAATGTTTCCAAGGCAATGGTCACTCTAGTAATGTTTTTGGTTTGTATTACTCGAAGACGAGTAAAAGTTCAAGTTTGGGGGTGTGATAATTCCCAACTATTCAAGTTATTGTACATATTTTCTCTCAGTAAATATGATGTTAGCCTCCACTTATAGGGTAAATGATACTTACATAAAAGAAAATGAACATATTTAGGATGAATAGCTCTACACTCAATACTTATTTGAAAAATCAACATTTATACCTTGATTATGAGTATATTGATAGCTAATCACATTTTGTTTTTCTTATAGGATGCATGTGTTCATGAGTATTGAGCAATCTCAGGAGAAAAAAGGTTGCAAAGTGGTGGTTTTGCAGATCACGCTGTGGCCAAGCTCTTTCACGCCGCAGCTGAAAATGAAGAATCCAAGGGAAAGCTTACTGTGCAACTTGCGCTGCGGCAGACCATCTTATCGCTGCGGCCAGAATTTAGTCAGAAGCAAAACACGTCGAGGCATGATATTGAGGAGCTGCGGTGCTGTTCGATTGAAGCAAAAATCCTCGGCATGTATGCTGAGTCGCGGTATGGAGTCTCACAAAACCAAGTTTCGCCGCGGTGAAACCTTTATGTGCTGAGGCGAGGAATTTGCATGGCACTCTGAATTCACACAGAACCAAGTCTCGCCGTGGCACATCATTTCAGGCCGCAGCCCTCAGTCACACAGAACTCAATATCACCGCGGCGCAAGATGCTGAGCCGCGGCGCAACTGAACGCAGCGTTTTATTTTCAGAATTTCTGAGGGTTTGAAGCTTCATATGTGAGGGAGAGTTGGAGCAGCCATCATTCTGGGTCATTTTTGTGTTGTTCCAAGTGAGTAGAGGCTAAGGGAGAAGCTAAGAAGGCATTTTGAAGCCAAGTGAAGCTGGAGATTGAGGATTGAAGCTTAAACCATCTCGTTTTGGAGTTTCTTCTTCCTTTCTTCTGTCTTTATCATTTTTATTAATGTATCTGATTGTTGCTTCATCTTTGTCTTGGGATTTTATGATCATGTATAGCTAAAACCTTTCTAATATAGGATTATTAGGTGCTCTTGTATGGATTAGTGGTTGTTCTTGATTCTAACTTTGCAATCAATGGTTAATATCTATTCATTCAACTTTATGCTTCATGCTTTCTGATTGATTGGCCAACAATTAGATTGATTTGATACCTAACTTGAACTTGGGAAAAGGAAAGGGAGGTTAGATCAAAAGTTAAGTGGTGTGGGTGCTTAAAACTTGCCTGGGTAAGTGGATAGTTTAGTTATTGAGATAGGAATATACTCAATAATCTCACATAGTCCAAGTAGGTATTGTGATAATAGTTTGATCTTAGTTGATTTTGTAAGGAATTATAAAATGAACTGGGTAAACCTATATAATATTTGGAAAAATAGATATAGGAACAACTTAATCCTATACCAGCATGTATTACCATTGATAGCAAAAGTACTGAATGTTGAGCTAATTGCTATGAAGTACAAGAGGACTAATAATCCTAGATGCCACTAATTGCCCGAAACATCCAAATATCAATCTTGAGTTTTGTATAGCTTTTAATCCATAAGCAACCCCTTTTTAACACCAACAATTACGAATTGATTCGCTTAATTTAAATTAGGGTGTGAATTTCGATACTCGACAATGTTTTGACAACAAATCCTCGTGGGAACGATATTTTCTTATCACTATATTGCCTTCGCGATACGTATACTTGCGTGTACACTTCAAAGAGAGCAACAAGAATATTCACCTTTTACCTAAGGATGTCACTAAACTTAGCAATTGCTTCTCAAAAGCTAATACACCTAAACCTTATAGTATTTTTCTTGAGAAATAAATGCTCTTTAAATGCTTGAATAATTTTCGATGATTTGCACTCAAACCTTCAATGCATTTATATCTTTTTACTAATTTTTAGCTATTAGAGATAGAACAATGATTGTAGATACTTTTTAGCTGAAACAAAGGAAAAATGTCTTTAACATTCACAATCTTCTTCATCAATAGTAGCTAGCGGCTTAGAGTGTTCTTCCCAAAATACTCATTTTATCTAATCTTCATTAATGTTTGCTTTATGGTCTATATAAAAGTTTTTACTTTTTTTCGTATAAAAATAGATAGTTGTGTAAAAGGGTTGCACAAAAACAATACATTTATGCCATGTCCCAACTTGCTTCACCGAAAGTAGACAATTAGTTTTGTCTTATGTTCATTAATATTTTTCTTTAACATAAAAATAGATCAACGATTAAAATGGGCTAAAAGATAATGGGCTTTTACATAGACAAATAATTTTGTAATTAGTCATGGAAAGTGAAATTTTAAAAGCCTGCTCAACCTTAGGCCAATAGTTTATTAGTCTTTCTTGGCATATACTTGATGTAAATTTTCTCACTTATATTTATTTTCTTCACTTTTCTCAAAATATTACTAATAAATTAGGGTTTACACCCATTCTTCACATTATATTTGCCCCTTTCACCCCTTTCCTGCCATAATATATCTAACCCAAGTTCATTAAAGGGTGACAAGGCAACGTAAAGCTTTAGGAGTGCTTCGTTAAATATCAAATGATCAAACTTCCCCCTAGTCCTATTCACCATTCATCCTTATAGTGTTTGCCTTTATCCAAGATGTTGTACACTCATCAAAAGGCTAGGTGTTCTAGTTGCATTGATGAGTATTGTAGTCAAGCCACTTGTCTTGCCAAAATCTTGTACCCTTGCCACCATCAATCCTTGTCTAGGATAATTCTTCTATTTACTTCCATAATGAAGTCAAGCCATATCATAATGGTGAAGATATATATATATATATATATATATATAGTGGAAGAGAAAGGCAAACCTTTATTGTATTTTAAATGTAACACCCTTCCCCATAGAGCTTTTGGATTTGCTGTGAAGTTGCCAAGTAAGCTTCAAAAGATAGGCTTCATTCACGTTGCTCAATTTTTTAATGCCTAAACCCCTATTTTATCTTGGTTTGTACACTTGGAACCATTTTAATAAGTGATTTTTATAGGTCTTAGGATCATGACCCTAAATAAAACATCATTGAAGCTTTTCAATTTCCTAGCAGATGGTCTTTGGAACTTTGATCACCATCATGGGATAAATAAGAATGGAGATGAGAATAAACTTAGCTAGCATGACTCTACTCGCCATACTAAGACAATTACCCTTCTAACTTGATAGCCTTTTTTTAACCTTGTTAATCAAAAAATTAAAATTTTTTTTAACCCATGATCTACCATAGGAAAGAGGCATACCCAAGTTCTTACCCTACTCTTTAAAAGGTACAAAGCCTAAAATTTCATAAATTTTTTCCTTTAAATATGTACTTACATTACTTGGGAAGCATATTGTCGTATTTGCATTGTTGACTTTTTGATGTAACACCATAAATTTTTAGCTTGTCTTATGCTATTCTCATGCCTTAAACCATGTATCTCACAAACGAGGCAAGAAAATGACATTAAAATAATGGATATTTTTGCGTTGCGTAGGGAATGGAATTTTCGTTCGGTGTCTTGTGGACCATATGAGCTCATGTATCACATTCTCATATTTAATTACATAGATACAACTCAATTCCATCACCAAAGTGGTCTACAACTCGTGCAAGGCAAGGGAATACATAAAATCCATGGTAGTTACCTCGGCCAGAATTTCTCCTTTTCTGTCATAAATTTTGAAACATCATAACTAATTCTAGAAAAATCAAAATTATGCATTCTTTACCATTATAGAAAGCTACAGATGTCTATTTTATATAAAAAATATTTCTATGCCATGAAAAATCACACAAAAAATGTTTGACATTTGAAAACGTGCAGAGGTTTGACTGGCTACTAGTATTGATATAGCTTTTTGCTATAAACTTAAAAAATGTCTAATTAATTTCAAAAAATTACAATTTGTGCAAATGATACCAATTTGGAAATCTAAGGATATTATCTAGAGGAGAAAAATAACTTCAGACCATTTTAGGAATTTCTAAGGCTTGAAAACTAATCAAATAGTAACCTAGGTTAGTCTAAACGCTTGATACTAGATAGAAACTTCAAAAATTTATATATCTCTCTCTAGACATCCAAATGGGGTGCTTCTAGTTGGCACAAGTCACTGAGAATGTCTAGTTTTTACTTATAAAATTTTGTAGCAATTAAACATCATTTGCCTCTTGAGTGATAGAATTCATTTTTAGACCAGTGTGAACAGTACCTTGAACCAAAATTATAATTTTTTCAACTTTAAAAATTCATCAAATATTTCATAGACCTCCAAAAATTATATACTTTAACTTTCTAAAAATATCTCAACAAGCTATAAATGTATGCCAAATCTTAGATCAAGAAGAATTCATTTAGACAAAATATGGTATAGGTTTCCAATATGGTCAATTTTGGTCCATATTAGATACCAAATGTGTCCAAATGGTCTTTCTTGATGTTTGGCACCTCTTGGGCAAGTTCAAAAGCATTAATATGACTTGTATGAACTACCCAAGTGGTCCTAAACCTCATACATCTCAATTTGGCCATTCCACTTCCATTTACACATATATTTCTATGATGCAAGTTTGCCATTACATGTTCAAATTGTACATTTCCATATATATAACCTTAAACTTTGTTTGTACATGATACATTAGCATAATTATACATGTTTATAACATCATGGGACATATACAACCATAGATTACAACAATTTCTATTCATATGACCTTAAAGAGATAAAACCTATACACTTTGATGTCAAAATCTCATCTCCCAAGGTGTGGGCTCTTATTGCCTTGTTCACTTGGTCCACTTGGCATGTTAAAATATTAGAGAGGAGGATATGAGATTCAAAAAATTCCAATGGCTTATTCCCCTTTCAATCACACATAAAGTATGCAATACAAGCCTTGAAAATGCATGCATGGATATGTTAACATATGTGAGCATTCAAGAAACATTCTTGGCATTTGAACAAGTCATACATAGCATGCATAAGCTTGCTGAGTAAGTGGATTAGCCTTACCCATTCACTTGTGGATTTTAGATTTGTCTCACCCATTTCTTTAAGAGGATTTTAACTCAACCTTACTCTTGGGAGTCAACTTCACCTTCGAGAGACTCTTTACTTTGTCTCAACTAACTTTAAGAGTTATTGGCTTATCCTCACCATGGCTAAAGGATTCTTGGCTTTTCCACACTCAAGCAAACCAAGGCAAGCCTATAAAACATCATTTGAATGCATAAACCATCATCATGGTACCATGGAATAAAAGTTCATGCTAAAATACTTTTCATAACTCAAAACATATATACACACATTCAAAGACAATGTAAGCACACATCCATGCATGAAAGAAGGTGGAAAAAGCTACCTTGCTTGCATTTGCATACTTTTTTCTTAAGCCTTGAGTCCTCCCTTGACCTCACACACCCAAAAAGGTGGAGATCATTTCTCTTGGTCTAGATACATCATATGGAAGCTAATTATACTCTTAAATTACATTCTAAGGCCACACATTCACTAGAAAAGTTACATGACTCATAAGGCTTTCTTATGGTTCCATAATACACTTAATGAAGCAACCTTAAAAAAATATCATCTTTGTTCCATTCTATCTATTCATTTATGATTCTTGACTCCATTTAAACCCCTTGGAGTCATCACACAATTAAATCAAGGAGCCTAACTAGGTGTTGCTTCTTTAAGCCATAATATGGAACATACAAGGCCATCTCACTTTCTATGGTTTCTAAAATTTTTTCAAGGCTTCCTCTCATACTCTCCCATCATACATGACTCAAAAATAAGCTTAGAACAAATTAAAACTACCCTTAGGTGCCATTTCTACTCTAGGCTGAAGCATATACTCTTCTTGGCATCCTTGGAGTTTCTTTGCTTCCTTTGATGGGAGAATCATGTATGAAGCTCTCTTGGTGTCTTATGAACTCATATGAACACTTAAATATCATAAAATATGACTAGGGTTCATGGTAGAATTCAAGGTATAATCAAAACCCTAAATTCCATAACTTGTGTTCTAAAGCTCTCTTTTCAATTCTAGTTGTATATTTTTAATCCTCACACTCTATAACCTTTGGTTCCATCAAGAATACATAAAGAAAAACTATCCTCCTCACTTTCTCTCTCTAGATCAAAGCTTAAATGGCTTGAAAATACAAGATTTTACAAGTGCTTCAAGTGAAGTCTTACCTTAAAACGGAGCTCTCTTCACGTAGATTATTTTTCATCGATTGATTTCTTGAAAAGAGTTCCTTTTTGGCTTGGGTTATACCTGAATCTTCAAATTTTCAAGAAAAGAAAATCACCATTAGAGAGCTCTTAGAGAGAGGAATAACTTTCTTAATTGGCACGAGATGAAACAAGGCCATTTACTTACCTAAACAAAAACTTAAACTTCTTCTCTCTCTTCCCTCTTAATATCTCACCATTGCTGCCCATTTTTCTGCAAATGGAAGCTTGGAGAAGGTGATGAGGTGTAATCTTACTTAAGAAGCCTTTTTTACAATTTTTTAAAATGACTATTTTGCCCCTATGTGCTTGTTTGCTCCGTTTAAGCTCATTTTAACTCCTTTTTGAGAACCGTCTTTTCATCATAAAATTTAGGTCCTCTAATTCATAAAATGCCTTTAGTTTCATCCAAATTGGATTAAAAACTTTCCCGAACAAACTGGTCAAAGTTCAGCTAAACTAACATTGAAAAATGTCCACCGGAGGGATTTTAGTTGTCCCGGGGCTTCTAATGGTTTTCAGGGCCTCTGAGAATCCTAGAGAACTCAAAAATTTCATTTAAAAAGCCCTCCTATAAGAATTCTTAAATTTGCTTAAAATGATGAAAATGACCTTACATTTCGTCAACCTTTCGTTACATTTCGTTTCTTCATTCTAGCTCTATTTTTCTTTCTGTCTGAACATGGGATTCTTATTTTTAGGAGTCTAGAACTTCACAAATTTTTTAAGACCTTAACTAAGCCATTTCGGGGGACTTGCTTTTGTATCCAGTGAATTTTGTTCGTTTACAGAGAAACCGTACATTATGTTTCTCGTGTTTTCTCTCATTTTCAGAGAATCGGATATTACATTTGACATGGCTTTTCACAAAAATGCTCAAGACACTCCTTTGTGCAAACAATTTTATCTACTAAGGCTTCCCCAAACAAGATTAGATCATTACAAACATAGGATGTAAGATTTTTGGCCTATTCTTCCTATTTTTAATAGCTCTCTATCGTCCATCATTAACTGCATCATTAATGATTTGGGATAGTTTTTCCATCTCAAGCACAAAATATTAGGAGAAATGGGGTCCACTTGCCAAATACCTTTAAAGGATATAAAGGATTATAACTTGAAACCATTTCATATGACTTGCGTAGAGACAAATGTTATGCATCTCATAATCATATTTGAGAGGTAGTAAGGAAATTTTGTATATCACAAAGGATACATTCAACAACACTCCATCTAACTCTATCATAGGCTTTCTCAAGCTTAATCTTTATAGCAAAGAAAGCTTTCTTACCTTTTAGTGGCTTCATCATGTGCATAAGCTCTGTGCAGAACTATATTCTCTTATATGTGTCTTCTTAGAATAAAACTAACTTGGTTAGGAAATACAAGCTATGGCAAGAAAGGCTTAGACCTACTGACATTGATTTCAAATATGCATTTTTAGATCACATTACAAAGGGAGATTAGCCTCAATTGTTTGATGTATTCCAAATCATCCACCTTCAATATAAGAACAAGCAAAGTACAGTTGATTTTGCTAATATGCTACTTTCCATTGAAAATTTCCTTGACATACCTATAAATATTGTAACCAATTAAATTGCAATTTTGTTGAAAGCAAATTCTCAAGAAGCCACTAGTTTAATAATCATTTAGTGCATTAACTTTGTAATTAATGTATTAATTTAAAATCATTGAAAAATTATATTTAATATTACAATTTTCAATGACATTTTAGATTGCATTATTTATCTTTAATAAGTTTGTTTATTATTTAACAAGGCCTTTTATAATATTAATTAAATTGATGATAAAACTTAGGTTTGACAAATAAAATTGATGCATAAATAAAATTGTGTTTTATAATTTAATTTCTTAGGCAAAATGTAACAATTAAGGAATTAAAAATTAAGTGGTGGGGTGAAGGCCTTTCATTCTATTAATCATGGTTTTCTTTCATTAACCAAAAATTCTTTGAAAGTTAAGTTTTGGTATGAAATTGAGATATAACTTAATCTATTGATAATGTTTTATGATGTAGAAGTTTCAAACACTATAAAGAATAGTTAATCTAGATTGTAAGATTTTTTATGAAATTTTTTTATTGCAGTGTGCTTGGATTGTTTTTTCTAAACTTGAGAGATAAATTAGTTAAATTATATAATGAATAATTTAAACACTACCAAATTAGAATACTAGAAAATACTATAAGCTGTTTAATTTAATTATTTAATATAATCACTTTGATTTAATTAGTTATATGGTTTTAATTAGTTTGTCCCATAAGCTTTGTCAATCATGCTTAGACAAATGGGGTCAAAAAATAATTGCCAAACATTTTGGTAGTATAAACCAAATAATAAAGTTTGCCAAACATTATAGAGAACAAAAACATAAGATAAACCCATAAAAAAATTACACGTAGTGCAGTCAAAAAATAAAATTTACAAAAATGAGGTTCGGAAATGAAATTTTCTCCAATTTCTTCATGCAAGAAGAAAGGAGCCAAAATAATTTTAGTCGAGTAGAAAAAATAATTTTTCCAACTTCTTCACCAATCCCTATTTGCTTTTTGCAATTTCCTAAGAAAACATGAGGAACTCAATAACATTGCCACCAAGTTCCCCCCTAATCTAAAAGAATGATTTGAAAAAAAAAATAGGGAATTTGATGACACAAGTTCTCCAAAATTATAGCATCGTGATGTAATATTTTCATAATTTTAAGATTTAATTCATAATTTCTTTTACTATAGCATATGGCTCAGAAAGCCAAGAAGAAGGTTTCGACATTGCTTCTCAATTCTTGCATATTTCTTTCTTGTACTTTTGGAAACTTTAGTTAGGCACTCAATCTAAGTATTGGATTTTTTTTTTTTGCTTTTATTTATGAGTAGAATAGAGTTACCTTATGATTGGCTCATTTGCAATCAACTTATATGTAGTTTAAAAGTTTGCAATTAGATATTCCGTAGCATTATTAACATTTTATTACCTTATGTTATTTTAGGGAAAAATCACTCTTGTCCCAATTTTGTCAAAAATTTATTTTCTTTTTTTCTTAAAGCAAAATTCCTATTTTCATTTACGCTGAATAGCGAACTCCCTCCTTAAGTCACTTCCTTTTGTCCATTGAAATATTTAATTGGAGACTTACAACCCAATCACTTCTCCAATTCATCATTTTCCTTTCCCAATTTATCATTTTTAGATGATTCATTATGAGTTTTGGCCAATAACCATTACAAATTGGAGAATTAACACTTTAGGTTGAGTATTTGGAGGGGAGATTAGCGTAATAGCACTTAAATATGTAAGTATTTTCTTAATTTTAGGGAAACCTTTATGAATATGTATGCATTAGCTTAATTTTGGTTTCTATAATTGAGTTTAGATTGAGAAATTAGGGATTTAGTTTTAATTAGGAGGGGGGGGGGGAGATTGGGTCATGTGTGACTTTTGTCCAATTTTTAACAAAAAAGAAAAAGGAAAAAGGCATAAGGCAGTTAAGTGCTGACAGGGCAAATCACAGGATGCCTAATTACAAGCATTTAACAAAATATTATATTTCAAATTGGCCAAACCACAAGATAATAAATTGTAATTTCCCTCTTTTTCTTAAAAAAATAACTTCTAAAAATGGTAAGTGACAATCTTTTGAACTATAATTATCTTTAAAATTAAGTTAAAAATTACAAAAAAATGCAGTTGTATCTATAATAAAATACAACCATAAAATCTAAAAAAAATGGAAAGAATTAAAATACTAGACATTGTATTTCCATGCCTAGAACAATAAACTTTCATTAGCTAAAACATGAAACGCACATAAACTAGTTGATAAAAAAAGAAAAAGGCTAATATTAGTTGTTGTATTTACATACTTGTTTAGTTTTAGTCTTTAAATTTTTTAGAGTGCATGAGTCAATTTTTAGAAATATTAAATTTGCTATAAGTCAGTCCTTTCATCAAGTGTCTCATGGCTATTGTCCAAATTTTGCTTCGATTAATATATTCAGTTAGTACTTTAGGGCTACATGACTTATTCAGTTAAGGCTAAACAAAACTCATCATTTTGTGAAGAATTTATGAAACTAAAATTCTTTTCTAGATCTAGACAAACCAAACTGATCAAATTTGAGATGTATACATCATTTCTCTACCTTAATTTATGAGCTATCAAAAAAAATCCATCCCCTTACATAGTCAGCAAAGTTTTGACAACAACCATAAGCTTTAATTTATTACAAGTAAGGTTTTTCAAAGACTAAAAATTTAGAAATTAAAGTTAAAATGCCTCGCATTAGCAATGTTGAGCTGAAAAGTCAGGTTTACACTTTACACATTTCTTGCTGGTGATAGATCACACCCGCAATCAAAGGACATATATGAAGAAATAGATGTGTTGGTGCGAAAGATGAGACTGACTCTACGCTTCATGATGTGGAGGAAGAGGATAAGGAATGTCATCTGGCTGTTCACAATGAAAAGTTAGCTATCGTTTTTGCTATTTTGAACACCCAACCTAGGCCTGGGTGTCCCATCAAAATTACCAAGAATCTTCGTGTTTGTGGAGATTGCCATATTGCTGCCAAACTCATCTCCAGGATAGTTGGACGTGAAATTGTTGTTAAGGACATCGATTCCACCATTTTAGAAATGGTATATGCTCCTGTGGAGATTATTGGCGAGCTAACAAGTATGGACACTAAGACATGGAAAACGGACATAGTTTTCTTTTTCTTTTTTTCCTTTTGATGTATCCTTGTTTCATAATTGATGAACTTCTTGATGAATGCGTGACCTACATCTACAATTAATGCTAGTTGAGGCATTCGCCCTTCTTCGATGAACTTGTATCAAATTTTGATTGAAACCAAATAAATTCGAAGTGCAATTCGACGAGCTTGATAATCCATTGTATGATAGCAGACGAATCATGCTTGAGTCACGCAATGAGGGGAGTGTTACTCTACAAATGAACGTACTTTTCGCTTGCCCTTTTTATTTGTTCTGTCAATTATGTAATTGAAGATTGCAATTTGCATTGGCCAAAGCTCGTAGTTGGCACAGTAATCTCGACCCTAGAATAAAAACGGGGACTGCTTCGATTGCTTCCTGTGGTATATTACTTATCAATTCTCATAATTTCTGATGTACTATTTTAGGGAAAACTATATTTTACAAATCATATACATATATATGTGTGTGTGTACATATAAATTTGAGATGAAAACGAATTGTTCATAAATCATGAATAATATAACTTCATTTTGGAGTTGCATGCCTTTTTTTTTTTTGCATTTTTTTCCTAATATGCACGGATTTTTATATGATTGTATACGAAGCTCACCTTAATTTTAGTTTATTTATAATATTAATACCTGAATTTTAAAAATTAACGCTTTCGCTTCCGATCCATCATCATCAATTCAAACTAAGAGGTCTAGTTTGCACACTCATTTATCCTTTCAGTATAAATAACTTACTCATATTAAGGGTTTTATCCAAAAATTATTCCCTTGCCTTATGAGATCCTTTAACATTGAAAGGGATGCCCCTATATACGGCAGAAATTGATGTATCATGTTTGAGCCATGTTATATACGGCTGAAAATTCACATAAGAATGCAATTGGGATAAGAACCATTAACTTGAGTGACAGTTACGAAAACTTTTCCATAATTATAAGATATTTGCTTTTTTTGAAAATAAAAATTCTTGCTAGAAACATTAAATTTTAAGAATTAGACACTTAGAGGTTAAAGCATCTAGTATACTCTAATATTAGTGTTTCTAGAGAAAATCATTAAGAATGAATTTTTGATAATTACATTTTAGATTCAAAATAATCATAATATTAAGTAATTATTCATTAGATAAAAAATTTCTACAAGAGTTGGAAATTTTGATAAATGTATGTGCTATTTCTTGCAAGAGGATACTCATTCCGAGGATTCACCTTTTCAAAGATTTCTGTGTATGTTTGTTTGTAAATGTTGAGGAATACAAATACAATTAACTTAGGTTGAAAACTATTGAACAAGCTATTGAAATACCACAAATACAGGCCATTGGGTATGTTATAGAAAAAAGATTATATTTTTAAAAATTTTATATAATATTTATTATATCTTTATAATTATTACTAAATAATTTTTATTTTTTAAAAAAATAGAAGTATGAGGATATTTTTTATTTTCGGAATCACTCATTTTATTTTATTTTTCATTCCATTCCTTTCTATTCAATGCCTCAAAGGGCCTTATAGAGTTAAAACCAAAGCAAGGATATTCCAAATCCTGAATTAAAATGCTTCCACTAATATCGTTAGATTAATTTCTTTTCTGGTAACCTTTCTTGAGAAAAGTAAGATCTGAACTCTCCTAATGTTATATTAAATTTATAGACCAGAATCCAGAATGAGGAATCCGTGTCGACCTTGTAAATATTTGTTAGGCTCGTGTAAGGCTTTTAAATTAATCATCCATTATTCAATTTTCAAAAAAAAAAAGAGCGGGGAAATTAGACAAAATGATCAAAACTCAAAAGCAAAATTAGATAGTTTATTTCAACTTAAAATCACAAGCTTAAACACTTCGAACTCGTCTAGTATGCAATTCAAACATTCCAGATGACCCCAGGAGAAAATATCGATATAAATAAAATCGAAAGAACAATGAATCAGTATATGGAGGCTTGCTGATCCCCTAAGAAGAAAGGCAATGTTAAATACAATCAGAAAGCCTCAAAGACTTTTGTGGTCTGACAAATCTCTCAGGCTGCAAACGCCCAATCTCTCCACATATTACGCCTAAATTTATGACATGTATTTCAACATCGGTGGCTTCAATTCAGCTTCGTTAAATGTATCAGATAAGAAGGCATTAATCTATATGAGTTCATTTTGGGAATTCCAAAATCATAGTATTGAAACTTCAGTATCATTATTATTTATATTTTGTTACCGAATTTAACTTCCTCAATAACAGTCACATAATCTAATTTTAAGCCATAATTGAATTGAATCCTGACTTTTAGTGCTTAATTGGCAGGAAGATTATTATTATTATTATTATTATTATTATTATTATTATTATTATTATTATTTTGCTTCATGTCAAGTTTGTGTCAATCAAAACTTTGTTCCTCTCTTGAGATTTTAAAAGTGCACTTTTGGTGTGATGTATTTAGGGGAATAAATTTTTAAATTTTTTTTATATATTTACTAACTTATTAAATTATAATGAAAATTTATATAGATCCAAATTTATAATATCAAAGAAAAAATAATGCGCATTAATCATAGGGAAGCCCATATCAAAAGTGCTTGCCGAGATTACCCAATCACAGGTGAGAAATTAATTAGGGGAAATTACAAATAAGAACCTAAACTTAAAAAATATTATCTTGCAGAACTTATTAGCACTAAATAGAACTGATTTTAATTAACAGATTCCTTTTATTTATCTAGTCAAGGCGACTTTAGACCGACTCTGGGATGTCAGCTATGCACTTGAAGTCAGCGATTCATTTCCAACAAGGCACGTTTCCCATACTATTCTTCCCCCAGAAGCACTATAAATATCCTCCTTCTCTTCCTCTCTCAAACCACCAAGCAACAAGAAACCAATCAATACAACAGAGAATCATGGCTTCCCTTAAACAAGCTTCTCTCCTATTCCTACCTCTCTTGCTCATTTCTCTCTTCTTCAAGACCTCCCATGCTGCCGGAATCGCCGTCTACTGGGGCCAAAACACCAACGAAGGCTCCCTCGCCGACGCCTGCAATACCGGAAATTACCAATACGTAAACATAGCTTTCTTGTCCACCTTCAGCAACGGCCAAACCCCACAACTAAACCTCGCCGGCCACTGCGACCCCTCCGCCAACACCTGCACTGGCATAAGCGCCGACATCCAAACCTGCCAATCCAAAGGCATCAAAGTCCTTCTCTCCCTCGGCGGTGGCGCCGGAGGCTACTCTCTCAACTCCGCCGACGAAGCCACCCAACTCGCTAACTAGCTCTGGAACAACTTCCTTGGAGGACAATCCAGCTCACGCCCACTAGGCAACGCCGTTTTGGACGGCATTGACTTTGACATTGAGGCCGGTAATGGGCAGCACTGGGACGAGCTCGCCAAAGCTCTGAATGGGTTCAGCAACCGGAAGAAGGTGTTCCTATCCGCGGCGCTGCAATGTCCATTCCCAGACGCTCACTTGGACTCGGCTATCAAAACTGGCTTGTTTGATTATGTTTGGGTTCAGTTCTATAATAACGCTCCCTGTCAGTATACCAACGGAAACATTAACAATCTTGTGAATGCATGGAACCAGTGGACCTCGGTGCAAGCTGGCCAAGTGTTCTTGGGGGTTCCGGCGTCACAGGCTGCGGCCCCAAGCGGCGGGTTTATTCCGGGGGATGTTCTGACGTCTCAGGTTCTTCCGGCGATCAAGGGATCTTCTAAGTACGGCGGAGTCATGATCTGGGACAGATTCAACGATATACAAAATGGATACAGCAACGCCATTAAGAGTGCTGTCTAATTTGAGGTTACTGTTTTTTTAAGGATAGATGTTTGGAATAAGTAGCAGCTTGATAGGTTTCGTTCCTACTTATTGAAAGCTACGTGAGTGAAATAAAAACTTCAATATGTAATAGATAAATTTAAAATAAATAATAAAACATATATGGAATTTCAACTTTCATATTGATCATGAGATTACATAAATGCATTATTAAGTAAAGAAAAATAGATCACGTCAATGTATTTATAGTTCTTCTGCTTAAAGCTTTTATATTTTGAAATTGATGCGTTACAACCTCATTAAAAATATATAGTTTTAAAAACAGCTTTTCTGTGCAATATACTAAACAATCATCAAAAAATTTAATTGCTCATTCAAGTGGGTGAATCATGATATTCCAAGCATTTAACGCGATGAAAAGAAAATAAGAGTATAAAAGATACGTCCTAAACTCTTTGTCAATTTTTTATGCCTTATGGCAATGTGCTCCGGAAATGAAAGAGACTCTCATGTTAAAGTCTTGTGACACCATGATGAAAAGATCTTGCGTCCTCTTAAAAATATTGTGAGGTCTAAAATCAGAAGGGTTAGTGTAAAAAAATATAATATCATTATTTTTAATTAATTTAGAGATTTTTTAGTATTATTTTATAAATAAAATTTTATAAATAAGTGCATTTTTATGAATCATTCTAACTTAATTCAAGGAAAATAAATAATTAATGGGATCACAAGAAGTTAAATTTTTATAGCTTCTATTTGTACATGATATAGAAATATTTTTATTTATTTATTGAAATTATTAGATATAGCTAAGCTTTTTGTCATAACGAAAAATTTTTTAACCTAGATTACTAGTAAGAAATTATGAATTAGTACATAAATTCCTAACTTAGAAAAACAAAGTGAATTAAGATATATAAATTTTAATATCTATATAAAATTAACCTTGATATATTATTTCCAATAGATATGACTCTTATTAATTTAAGGAGTTTACAATATAGCCAAGAAGAGAAAAATATGAAGTATAAGCATAATTATTTAACATACACATGAATATCAAGTGTCAATTCTAAAAACTATGGAATGAAATTAATTAATCTTGCTTTCTTGTTAGATTTGGCCAAGTCAATTACATGACCAAGCTTCGGGAGGACTAGGAGAAATTGGAAGCTATGCATTAAAGATATAGGATTAGAAGGATGACACTTGAATTCCACTTTATAAATTCTACCTAATAAACTTAATAAATGATAACTCATCCTCCATCTCAATTCTCTTAGACGCCTACATTACCTACATTAAATAATATATATATTATCCATATAGTTCAAAGGTTACCTGCCACCACGCTACCATGAAGGAAGCCTAGTTCCAAAGTTATTTACAATGCCAACGTTGGAAGCGGACAATTAATATGAGGTTATCTGTGCCACGTAGCATGCACCATTAAGTCAAATTCCACTAACTGAAATTTTCCATCTCACTTGTGCTTTGACCAAGGTTGGGGGCTAGAAGAAAGAGGAAAAGCAAGCTCTGATGGATGAAAATGGAAGAGAAAAAAGAAAGTTGTTCAAGCTTGCATAAGATAATTTTAGCCATTTTCTCACCTAGCTTTAGAAGAGAAAATTTTAGAGAATCGTACAACCTTTCTAATGGTACTAACTTCATCTCAAAATTTTAATTTGGTTTGACTCTTTAGTTGCACTTTGTTGACCAATTAAGAAGGAGCAATTAGGAAGGAGAAAGCCCCGAGGAATTTCTCTTCATTTTGATTCTTGATTTAAGACCTTTTGTATTTGTTGGAACAAAGGCTTTTTAGTTTTGAATTATATTAAATATGTTCAATTCTAGATTATTGAAAAATAGAGTAATTGAGCTAAAAATGGTATTGGATCAATTTCTGAGCTAAAGCTATTGGATTAATATATTTTAATGGGCTTAATCATGTTTGTCACACCCGAAATGCAACTGCGTGGCATCAGAAATTTTTTTTTTAATTTATTTTCATCAAAACAAAAACTGAATCAAAATAGAAGTAGAGTTGCCATCAAAATTTTAAATTTTAAAAGATGAAATATTAAAAAAATATTTTTGAAAAAAAATAGTTTATGAACCAGATAATGAATTTGTGAGTTAATTGTGAGTAGGGATGGTATTAGGCACTATATAACAACCATTACTGAGAATAATTACCTTAAGTCAGTTGTGTAAAACTAATATAGCATTTATTCTATTTTAATTCTCTCTAACAAATTGCATATAAAATAAGAAGGAAAGAATTTAAAGAAATAAAATTAAAAATAAAAAATGAAAGAAATTAAGGAAATAAAATTTAATAAAAATATTTATTTACAAACGCAGACTTAATTTAGGATGAGAACCTAGGATTTACGTACTCTTCGTGAGGGATTGAAGTCTACGTAATTCAAACTAAAAATTGTGTTTATTAACTAGTGTTTTATTTTTGACTTTTTGTTTTGCTTTTTTTAATGAAAAGAAAAAGATAATAAAAATAACTTTAACTTTAAAAAATAAGACGACTTTTAAATTGGTTGATAAGTCTTAATTTATAAAAACTAAATTAATTTCACATTTTTACTCTTTTCTTTTTTTTTGTTTTTTTTTAAATAAAAAATAGCAAAAATAATTTTAACCTCCGAAAATAAAATAGCTTAGAAATTGGTTGATACTTTCTAATTCACGAAAAACAAAGTTGGTTTTACGTTTTAATTTGAGGTTATTGTTTTTTTAAGGGTGCATGTTTGGAATAAGTAGCAGTTTGGTAGGTTTCGTTCCTACTTATTGAAAGCTACGTAAGTGAAATAAAAACTTCAATATGTAATAGATAAATTTAAATTAAAGCATGATAATTGATTGGTTTTGTTGTAATAATCGCATTTATATTAATCCTTCCATTTGTCCTGAAAATGCTATCAGGATGGTCAACGGTTGTTATTCACAATATAATAGTTCATGTCAACCTCAGCGTCCAGTCTCCAGTTCATCCACGAAATCCGACTTTTCAGATAAGGTCGTTTACAAATAGAACTAATTTTGCTGATTGGTGGGCATAGTACTGGTTTGTTCCTCGAAGTCAACAACAGGGGCAACTTAGGGTTCTGATTAAAACATGGTTCGGTTTGTCTCTTTCCTGAACTTGGTGTTGGTCGGGTCATTTTCATCAATCTCATTCCAAGGTTCTCATGGAGGAAGTTCGACATTCGCTTAGTTTTATACTTCAACAAGATTTTATTTGCAATCTTCATATATATCCATGAGAATTCTTCAGTGTACTTCCATGCTGAAGTTAAGTCACGTCATAATGGTGAAGATATATATATATATATATATATATATATATATATATATATATATAGTTTACCCATGGCTTAGAAGAGAAAGCCAAGCCTTTATTGTATTTGGAACGTAACGCCCTTGCCCATAGACCATTTTGACTCCTTACAAAGTTGCTAAGTAAGCTTCAAAAGACAGGCTTCATTCATGGTGCTCAGTTTTTTAATGCCTAAGCCCCTACTTTGTCTTGGTTTGTACATTTGTGACCAGGCCCATGACCCCAAATAAAAACATTGTTGAAGCTCCTCAATTTCCTGGCAGATGGTCTTTCGAACTCTGATCACCATCATGGGATAAATAGGAATGGAGCTGAGAACAAATTTGGCCAGAATGATTTTACTAGCCATACTAAGACAATAAGACTTCTAGCCTTTTAGCTTTTTTCTTTTCTCAACCTTGGTAGCCAGGAAATTAAAAATTTTTTAACCCATGATCTACTATAGGAAAGGAGCATACCAGGGTACTTACCCAAATCTTGAGAAGGTACAAAGCCTAAAATTTCATCAATTTGTTTCTCTAAATCTGTGCTTACATTACTTGATAAGCATATTGTCATCTTTGCATAGTTGACTTTTTGATTTGACATTTCTCAAGCACTCCTTTGCGCAAACAATTTGATCCACAGAGACTTCTCGAATCAAGATTAGATCATTGCAAACATAAGATGTGAGGTTTCTGGCCCATTCTTCCCAATGTTAATAGCTTTCTATTGTCTATTATTGACTAAATCACGAATGATATGAGATAATTTCTCCATCCAAGCACAAAGAAATAAGGAGAAATGAGGATCTCCTCATTGAATAACACTGGTGGGATTACATTAAGGATTCCATCTTGAAACCATTCCATAGGACTTGCGTAGAGACAAATGTTATGCATCTCATAATCATATTTGAGAGGTAGTAAGGTACTTCCATATTCACGAAGGATACATTCAATAAAGCTCCTTCTAATTCTAACATAGACTTTCTTAAAGTCAATCTTTATAGCAAAGAAAGCTTTCTTACCTTTCAACTGCTTCATGGTGTGCATAAGCTCTTGTGCAATAACTATATTCTCTTGTATGAACCTTCCAGGGGCAAAATTGACTTGGCTAGGAGATACAAACCATGGTAGTAGAGGCTTAAGCCCATTGACAATGATTTGAAGTATGCACGTGTAGATCACATTGCAAAAGGGATATCAAAATTAGTTGTTTCATGTATTCTAGATTATCCACCTTCAATATAAGAGCAAACAAAGTACTGTTGATTTTGCTAATATCCTACTTTCCATTGAAAATTTTTTAGATATACCTACAAATATTATCAACAATGAAATCCCAATTATGTTGAAAGAAAATTGTAGGGAAGTCACTAGTTTAATAATCATTTAGTGCATTAACTTTTTAACTAAGTTATTAATTTAAAATCCCTGAAAAATTATATTTAATATTAATTTTTCATTGATATTTTAAACTGCATTATTTATCATTAATAAGTGTATTTTTCATTAACAATTTAAACTGAAAAATTATATTCGACAAGTGTATATATTATTTGACAAGACCGTTCATAATATCAATAAAATTGATGATAAAACTTAGGTTTGACAAATAAAATTGATGCATACTTAAAATTGTGTTTTATATATTTAATTTCTTAGTCAAAATGTAACAGAATAAGGCATTAAAAATTAAGCGATGGGGTGAAAGCCTTTCATTTTATTAATTATGCTTTTCTTTTATTTACCAAAAAGTTTTATTAAAATTGAGTTTCATTATAAAATTGAGATATAACTTAATCTATTGATAATGTTTTCTGATGTAAAAGTTTCAGACACTACAATAAACAGTTAATATAGATAATAATATTTTTTTTATAAGATTTGTTTATTGCAATGTGAGTGGATTATTTTATCTAAACTTGAGATATAAATTAGTTAAAATATGTAATAAATAATTTAAACACTACCAAATTAGAATACTAAAAAGTACTATTAGTGGTTTAATTTAATCTTTTGATATAATCACTTTGATTTAATTGGTTATATGGTTTTAATTAGTTTGTCCTATAAGCTTTATTGATCATGCTTAGACAAATAGGGTCAAAAAACAATTGCCAAACACTTCGGTGGTATAAACCAAATAATAATGTTTGCTAAGCATTATAGAGAACAAAAGCATATGTGATCAACCAAAAAAAAAGAAAAATGGACACACGAGGTTAGAAAATGAAATTTTCTCCAATTTCTTCACATCGGAAAAAAAGAAGCCAAAATAACTTTGGTGGAGTAGGAAAATTTTTTTTTTGCAACTTCTTCACGTTCCACTCCTTGTTAGCTTTTTGCAATTCCTAGTGACAGCATGGAGAACTCAATAGCGTTGCCACTGAGTTCCCTATGATAGGGGAAAAATATTTTTAAAAAATTGAGGAATTTGATGGCACAAGTTCTCCAAATTTATAGCATCGTAATGTAATATTTTTACAATTTTAAGATTTAATTCATAATTTCTTTAACTGTAACATATGGCTCAAAAAGTCGGGAAAAAGTTTTCAAAATTGCTTCTCAACTCTTGCATTTGACTTTACACTTTTCATTTATTTATTTATTTTATGCATTTTTAAACTTCAATTAGGCACTTGATCGAAGTATTGGATTACTTTTTGCTTTTATTTATGAGTAAAGTAGATTTTGCTACACCATGATTAGCTCATTTGCAATTGACTCATATGTAGTTTAAAAGTTTGCAATTAAATATCTTGTTACATTTTATTACCTTATGCTATTTTGTGCAAAAATTGCTATTGACCCAATTTTGTCCAAAATTCCTTTTCTTTTTCTTTTATTTTTAACAAAATTCCTAATTTTATTTGCAATGAATAGCGAAATCCCTCCTTTGGCTAGCCCAAATTTAACACACAATACAATATCTTTCTCAAATCACTTCCTTTTATCTATTTAAATCCCCAATTAGAGACTTACAACCCAATGGCTTCTCCAATCCATCATTTTTTTATCAATTTATTACGAGTTTTGGTCAAGAACCATTATCAATTTGGGAAATTATTACTTTTTCTTTCCTAATTTATCATTTTTTGGTCAATTCATTATGAGTTTTGGCCAAGAACCATTACAAATTTGTCCAAAATGTAGTTGTATCTATAATAAAATATAGCCATAAAATCTTAAAAAAAAAAAGGAAAGAACTAAAATACTAGACATTGTATTTCCATGCCTAGACAGAATAAACTTTCATTAGTTTGAACTTGAAATGCAACAAATTAGTTACTAGCTTGAAAAAGAAAAAGATGAGACTAATATTATTTGTTGTATTTACACACTTGTTTTAGTTTTAGACTTTAAATTTTTTAGAGTACACAAGTCAATTTTCAAATTTTGCTTCCATTAATTTATTCAGTTAGTACTTTAGGGTAGTATGACTTATTTAGTTAAGACTAAACAATAATCACCATTTTTTGAAGGATTTATGAAACTCTAAAATTATTTTCTAGATCTAAACAAACCAAATTGATCAAATTTGAGACGTAGACATCATTTATGTACCTTAATTTATAAGCTATCAAAAAAATCCATGCCCTTACATAGCAAATTTTTGACAACAACTACTAACTTTAATTTATTACAAGTAGGGTTTTTCAAAGACTAAAAATTTAGAAACTAAAGCTAAATGGATCAATAAATTTGGCAACCAAATTATAAGTTTACTTAGTCCAAAAGAAAAATTGAAGTAGCTCAATTACTAAAAGATATGAGGTTTTGAATTTTTGCCTCCAATTTATTATATCCAGCCCATGCGCATTACATATCTAGCTACTTACTTGCTACCAAATGATGTTGTTTTCTCCTTTTCTTTTCCTTGTGCTATTCAGATTTTACACAATCTCCTTTCTTCCTTTCTCTTTCCTTCATTGGCGTCACTCTTTACTCTCCCTTCATCGCCTCAAAGTTACAGTCCCCATTTACCATCATTTTTAATGGCAGCAAACCCAATTGATCCAATCACATATTACACTAAAACTTAATGCCTAGTTCTCCTCATAGACCTCAACCTTCTCCATCTTTAGGATCTCACCCCATACAGTAATTCCATGCTCATGTCCACCAAAATCCTTCTCTCCTTCCCTTCTCTCTCTTGCTTTAAGCTTTTCTTTTCCTCACTTTCTCCCCTTCTTTCATCCTCTAAGCTAAACTATTTTGTCCCAATCTTCCCCTTTCTTTCTCTTTTGATGACCCTACCTTTACCCTTCAATCCCTCTCACAAGCCCTCGCTTCTCTGCCTCATTTTCACAATCCATTGGATCCCTCACCTCCTAGGGCTTCACACCTTACCCCATCAATGCAATAGATTGTACATGACTATGCTTGGGACTTGTTAATGTGTGATCTTGTACTAGATGATGTTCTGAATTATTCAGTTGTTTGATTGAATTTGGTTGTTTTGTTTTCACCATTGTAGATCATTAAAGTGCTTATTTAGTTAGGTCATGAGTCATTGAAAAATGTGGGTTCATTTTGTGAAAGACTCTCTGGGTTCTTCAAAAGTGTGATTGATGCATTTGATTTTTGGAATATGCAATTTAGTTGGGTTAATGCTAGTTGTGAATCTAAATGTTGTGAGCAGAAGATTAAGACCAATGAAATTAGACAAGTTTATAGTTTCTTTGAGAGCGGAATTAAAGCTTTGGGTTGGGGGTTATGCTCTATGGATTTGATTATACCTAGTTTCTCCCTTGTTCATTTTGGTTTAATTTATCCAAAAATTAGAGTTTCATGGAGTTCTCTTGATATAAATGATTATTTTAGGAAACCTCTCATGTGTAATATCCAGTCTTCCTAAAATTGAACTAAAACTGACGAGATATAAATGGAAGACCATATAATTACGTGAATTAAGGTTAAACAAGATTAGAATAAAAATTTAAATATCTAGAAATGAGGATGCAATGTTAAAGATGGCCCAAAACTAGAGCCAAGATGGCTAAATGAATTTAATCGAAAAGGCAGTGGTAAGACTGTAATTTCGAGTAATTTTTAAAAAACTCAAAGGATGAAACTTTAAATGGTAAAATTAAGTTTCTCAAGGTTTTCAAAAGCTCTAAAAAACATAGGAACTCTTAAAATAGCCAAAACCCTTCTAGTGTATATTTTAGGTCGTTAGTTAACCAAAACTTTGACGAAATGATTCAGGATGGCTCTGAACCCCATAAAATTAAAAGTAAATTTTTTTAATAAACAAAAGGACCTAAATTTTCATATGAAAAAGATAGTTCTCAAAAAGAAGCTAAGATGAGCGAAAATAAAGAAATTGAAGTGAAATGGCATAATGGGAATTGAAGAAAATGTGTAAAACACCTTCTTTTTTTCATAAATTAGGCTAGCCACATCTCTAACTGTCCAAAACTGACCATGAAGCTTTTAGACTAGTACCTTGAGTTACACAAGAAGGGAGAAGAAAGGAGAGAAAAAAAAAGGCAAAAAGGGTAGGATTTTAGCCACTTTTTCATGAGATTTCCTTGCACTACCACAGAAAAAGGTTCTGTAGGTGAACATATGTTGGCAATTCCTGTAAAACTGCCAACAAAATCAAAGTATAGTTGGTGGCTTGCATAAACCACCAACAAATGTCACTCTTTGTTGGTAGTTCATTTAGAACTGCCAACAAAGGCCACTGAGGAAATTGAAACGCCAACACTTTGTTGGCGGTTTCACAAGAACCGCTAACAAAGCGGCCTTTATTGGTGATTCATGTAGGCCCGCCAACAAAGCTCCCAGCCTATGTTAGCGGTTCATATAAAACTACCAACAAAGTTTATGGCCTTTGTTGGTGGGTCTAGATTAATCGCCAACAAATGTCTTTGTTGGCAGTTTGTCTAAAATCGCCAACAAAGATCGTTCGCTTGCATTAGCGGTTCTAAACTAACTGTCAACAATATATCCTTTGTTGGCGATTTTTCTAGAACTGCCAACAAATGGTTTTGGCCTATGTTGGTGGTTCTTTTAGGAACCACAAACTATTTTCCATTTAAACACCCCGTTTGCTTTTCGCATGCACCCCTCTTTAGTGTCTTCTTTCTCTCAAACTACATGCATACTCCCTTCTTCCTTCTCTTGCCATTATACTTCTGCCTGCCATTCTCCCTTGCTTGTGCCAGCATTGTGCCACCGTTCATCCCTTATCTTGCTGCTGTTCGCCCTTTCCTGCTACCATTTAGCCATGTGCTATTTTTTCATCTCGATCCCGCGTACGCCTTTCTCCCTCCATTCGCTTCGTCGTGCTAGCTGTTTAGCCCACTCATCTTGCTGTTCTCATTGTCTCGTGACGCTCGTTTGCCCCTCGTCTTGCCTGCGTGCCATTCTCCCTCACCCCGTCCTTTGCCCCGCCTCATTCTCGCTCCTGTCAGTTCATCCCATTTTTTAAATTTTTTCAAAATTAATTTGTTTTAATCAATGTATTTTTGCTTGGAACAAATTAAGTGGTTATTGTTTTTCTCCATTTTAGGTTCTCATCCTCTATTCATTCATCCATTTTTGCATCAGTGTCTTTTTTTGGAATCATTTCTTTTTTTTACAAAATAATTCTTTTTGTATGATAGAATTAGCAAAATATAATATATGTAAGTTGTAACTTACATAAAAGGAGAGAAAAATTATTCTGTCACTATTCTTTGATTATGGACTCTTGGAATATGTTGTTCTGTGCCTGGAAAACTTCCATTTTTATGCTGTCATGCTACTGGTTTTTCTTTAAAATACATATTGCAACAAAAGAATAATTAAATAGAGCTATGTGTAGTAAAATTAAGAGTCATTAAACACATTTCTCTTAAATTGGATCTTTTTAGATTGAAAATTAAAGGTATGGATCGGAAATATATGTCTACCAATCGTCTATCTAGAGAATATAAGAATGGAGTGAAAGAGTTTATTAAGTTTGTAGTTGAGCATGCAAAAAACTCTAGTAAAATCATATGCCCTTATTTGAATTGCTACCATATGAAACGAATTAGTGTAGATGAGTTGAAAGGTCATTTAGTTTATAATGGGATTAAACAAAGTTATACATGTTGGACAAAGCATGGCGAGATAAGGGATGAGCATAGTAACTGAAAGTATAGTGGGAGTTGTGCCTCAAATGATTTCAACACAGATACATACGAGGTTGATTCTCTTGAAGAGATGGCAAATGTGGTTGAAACGAATCTTAACGATTGTCCTAAAATGTTTGAAATGTTGAAAAGTGATGCAGAAAAACCATTGTATTCTAGCTGTACTAAATTTACAAGATTGTCACCAGTGTTGAAATTGTACAACTTGAAAGCAAAAAATGGATGGAGTGATAAGAGCTTTATAAAATTGCTTGAACTTTTGAAAGATATGCTACTAAAGAATAATGAGCTTCCTAGTCGAATACATGAGGCTAAACAAATGTTATGCTCTATTGGCAAGAGTTATAAGAGGATACATGCTTGTCCCAGTGACTGCATTTTATTTTGAAATGAATATATATCATTAGAGAATTGTCCAAAGTGTAATGCCTCTAGATATAAAAAGAAAAAATTGAGTCCAGTAAAGGTGGTATGATATTTTCCCATCATATCTAGATTTAGATGCATGTACAGTAGTGTAGAAGATGTGAAACACTTAACATGGCATGCTAATGAAAGACTTCAAGATGGCAAGTTTTGATATCCTGTAGATTCTTTTCAATGGAAAAAAAATTGATCATGAGTACCCTGACTTCAAGCAAGAAGACAGAAATTTACACCTTGTATTGGTTACTAATGGAATGAACCCGTACGATGTCCAAAATAGTACCCATAATACATGGCCGGTGATTTTGGTAATTTATAACCTACCTCCATGGCTATGCATGAAGTGCAAGTATATGATGTTGTCTATGCTAATTTCTTAGCCCAAGTAACTTGGAAATGATATTGACGTATACTTGATTCCTCTAATTGAAGATTTGAAGCTAATGTGGGAGACGATAGTAGAGGTATATGATGGGTATAGGAAGGAAAGATTAAACTTATGAGCTATGCTTTTTGGGACAATCAATGACTTTTCAGCATATGGTAATTTATTAGGATATAGTATCAAAGGATGTTGTGGATGCCTTATCTACGAGGAGGGCACACATTCCATGCAGTTGGAACATTGTATGAAGAATGTCTTTGTCGGGCATCGCAGATATTTACCTCGAGACATCATTACTAGTGGTGGAGAAAAGCTTTTAATGGGATGACAGAGGAAGCTAGTGCACCTTGGCCATTGACTGGTGAGTAGTTGTATGAAAAGTTAAAGGATTTGGATAATAATTTTAGCAAACGTTTTGTAGGACACCTTAGGACAAGCGAGAAGGTATATTTTCTTTGAACTGCCATATTGAAAGTCTTTGTATGTGAGACATTTCTTTGATGTCATGCATATCGAGAAAAATGTATGTGACAGTATAATTGGTATGTTACTCAATGTACCGAGAAAGACCAAATATGGGATTAAGGCGAGATTAGATTTAGTTACTTTAGGAATAAGAGGAGAATTAGCACCAATAAAGGAGGGATGTCATACTTATTTACCTCTAGCAGCGCATACTCTATCTTTGAAAGAAAATATTTATTTTTGTGAATTTCTTGACAGAGTAAAAGTTCCAAGGGGTATTCTTCAAATATTAGAAGACTTGTATCAATGAAAGATCTGAAGTTGAAGGGTTTTAAATCTCATGATTGCCATGTTCTAATGGAGCATTTTATTCCGATGGTTCTATGTTCCATTTTGCCTAAAAAGATGCGAAGGACAATCACTAAATTGTGCTTCTTCTTCAAGTACATTTCCAGTAAAGTGATTGACCCTACAAAATTATCATCATTGTAAAGACAAATTGTGATTACTTTGTGCGAGCTTGAGATGTATTTCTCACCTTCGTTCCTTAACATGATGGTTCACCTAACTATTCACTTGGTTAGGGAGACACAAATGTTTGGCCCAACTTATTTAAGGTGGATATATCCAATTGAGCATTACATAAAGATATTAAAAAGGTTTGTTAAAAATCAAAGTCAACTTGAAGGTTGTATTGTTGAATAGTACATAGTCAAAGAAACTATTGAATTATGTACCGAATACCTATGTAATGTTGATAATATTGGGCTTCTGGTATCTTGACACATGGGAAGACTTGTTGGGGGAGGGATTTTGGGAAATGAAATAGTTAACATCATAAGTGCAGAGTGGGAGCAAGCACACTTATATGTTCTGCATAACTCTGATGAGGTTGAGCCATATGTGTGGAAGTACAAGGAGATACTTAGAAGCTTGAACCCCAATAAGAATGAAAGTTGGATATTGAAAGAACATAATCGAGTTTTTATAGATTGGCTCAGAAATCATATTTTCTTAGAGTTAGATGCAAATCTTGGTGCAATTTTTGAAATTTAAGATGGTTAGCAAGAGGTCCAAGTTGACATGTCCTCTCTTACACTGATTATCTCATCAACAGCTACACTTTCTATACAAAAGTGCAAGATGATCGGAGTACAACGCAAAATAGTAGTGTAACTCTTATAGCTCAGTCTATGCATATTTCTAATGCTAAAGACAAAGACCCTATTTATGCAAATATGTCATACTTTGGGATAATTGAATGCATATGGGAGTTGGACTACCTTTTGTTTTAGATGTTGGTCTTTGGTTGTAAATAGGTTGACAACAAGACTAGGCTTTGAATTAATGAGTTAGGGTTTATCCCAATCGATCTTAATAAGGTAGGGTACAAAGACGAGCTTTTTATTTTTGCATCCCAAGTGCAACAAGTGTTCTATGTCCCTGATCCTGGTAGTAAGAAGTGGTCTATCATTCTATTGACAAAAAAAATGGATAAGGACAAAGATGATGTTTAATACAATCAACATACCAATGTTGAGGATGATCCCTTCTTGGGAACATCATTTGAAAGTGATTCCACTAAAGATGATGCTCTATATATGAGAGATGATCATAAAGAGGGCATTTGGATTTTAAAGAAGAGGCGAAGAAGTCTAAATCAAACGAAAAAAAGAAAAAGATTATCTTAAATGTGTATGCTTTATTTTATTCCTTAATTTCTTTATATGTCCCATTGAATTTTTTAAATATTTTTTCTTTTAACCTCAGAATTAATTTTGCTTATTCTTTTAACTGATGTGTTTAAATTTCATTGTAGGTGAATGGCTTCTCCAAGTGGTCATGATAGTGCTCCAAATGATGTGATGAAGGAGATAAACCAAATTAAACGAGGTTTGACCATCCTAAAAGAGGTGACCCGTGCAAGAAGTATTAGAAAGAAATTCGAGGTTCAGTGAAATGTCAAAGGTCAACCAATTAGGAAAAATGATAAAATATTAATCCGCTACATCAGAGTTGTGGCTCGTATGAATATGCCCATTACTGTTAATGATTGGCGAAGGGTTAACACTGCCACGAAGAATGCCATTTGGGATGAAATAGTGTTAACATGTTTTGCCACAAGAATTATGGGCTTTCTTATATATACATGCTCTAACAAGTAAATTAATTATATTGGTTTGTAGATATCTTTTAATATTGTTCAGAGTAGAATGAGGTTTGTACTTGGGACAGCCGGCAAGGCATTATGATCGTTACGTAACATACTCAACAGTAGATTCTTAAGAGATGTTGATAGGAACATTCTTGACCATCCTTCTGAATTATTTTAAGTTATGATAACTCATGAGGCTTGGGATATATTTACTGGTAGACGACAAGAGGAGTCTTTCTAGGTAATCATATTCTACAATATATAGTTGTTCATTTTAGTGTGTAACAATATGTATCGATTAGATTATTATGTTTTTTCATAGAAATTAAGTCAGGATAATCAAGAAAGAGCAAAGAATATTCAATACCCATACAGGAAAAGCCAATTAGGATACCCGGGTCTTGAACAACAGATGGTATGTGAATATAAATATTATATATTTATGAATATATATTGTGATGCAATACTAACACATTTATTTTTTGTCTTAATACACAGATTGAGCAAGAGGGATCAGAAGTTAGCTCAATATCTCGTTACATTCTCTGGAAGGCAGCTCAAGTCAATAAAGCTGGCGAAATTGACAATGAGCACGTCCTTGAAATTTGGAACAAATGTCTAAGTATTAATTGATTATCAAAATTGTCAATCAGTCTATTTCATTTTTCTACTTTTAATAATATTTGTTTTTTAATTTATATGTCATAGGTTGCCTTATCACAGACCCTCCCAAAAGGCAATGTGCACCGAGGGGGTGATGATATATTGGGCAAGGCACTTGGAGTTCGGAGTACCCTGATCGTGCTAGGGGTGTTGGCTTTGGCGTTAGTCAAAAAGATTATTTTGGGAGACAAAAGTGCTTAAAGTTGCATTCTTCAGTTGAGGCTACCGAGTTGAGAGAGAAGGTGGAGAGACAAGAGCAAGAGCAATTTGAGTTGAAAAAGCAACTAGAAGATCAACAATGCCCTATTAAAAATTTAATCATGATACAAATGATAAGGATGTAGGCAGCAAATGTTAGCCCTAGTGGTAAAGACAGTTGCTGCATACTTGCCTCTCAGTATCTCCCTGAGGTAATTTCTTTTGTTTAATTATGTCAATAGTTAAGTTTTTTCACTACTTATCAATAATTTCTTTTGTTATGATTTGTTTAAGGCAAAGCAGATGGTCTTTTATAGTTAGACACCCCTACTCGTTGCATAGTTGCAGAGGGTGGTATGTATAATATTGTAAGTGATACACTTCACAATGCAATATTACCTGCTGACTACATAAGAGTAGCAGTTAATATCCCTATGGAAGAGAATGCTGAATTGCCTATTCCTACTGAGGATGCAAGGATGGTAAGAGAAGCAATGGGAAGTTTCATTACATGGCCCACCAATCTTATTGCGGTAGCTCCATTAAGACAGGTTTGTTAGTTTACACTTCTTTATGGTTCACTCCCTTATAATTCTCTATTGATTCTAAATTAAACTAACTCACTTTGTTGCACAGTCCAAAGGGAAACACCTTAAAGTGTCAAGACTTAGCAAGGAATCAATAACCACACCATTAAAGCCAAAGCCAAAGCCCAACCCTCAGGTTTCAACAAATATAGATTAAGTCTTGAAGCATTAGCAAAACAAATGTTAGGGGACGATAACATAAAAATTGTAAATTTTAATAAAGAGATTTAAAATAAGGAAACATATGATATGTTTACAATGAAAGTCATAAATGAGATCCTCCAGCATGAAATGATAGGAGCCACTACTATTAATTTATATATCAGGTACTTCATCTACTATGCATCAACTATTCTTTACTATGTTCATATTAGTTTATCATTAATCCATTAGTTTCTTCATCTCAGATACTTGTACCATACATTCTTAGTCCCTGGCAACATTACAATGAGGGTTGTGTTTATCAATCCCCATGACATTACTACTTTTTCTCCATAAATGCCACAGAGCTAACTTACAAGTCAATCACAACAAGTAGCGGATTTGTTTACTGCAAGAGCAGAAAATGAGGTGTTATTCCTAGCCCCTTACATACAAGGGTGAGTCATTTAATGCTGAACTTTTTAATTATATGTAATTTGAATGACAAATGTTTAATTAGAATTTGCTAACATTGGTTGATTATTTTAGAGCACATTGGATGTTGATCGTCATTAATCCATGTGCTCTAAAGATATATTACATGGATCCTTTGAATGGTGATCCAATGAATCGTGAGCAGATGTAGGAGTTATTTAATCAGTAAGTAGATGCATTCATTTTCTACATATTTCTATATAGTTGTGTGTTTTAATTTCAAAATAATTTCTTATATTAAGTTTTTCTCTGCTTGTTTAATAGAGCAATGGTGATGTTTTGTGCAAATCGTGGGTTTAAGATGCCAAAATAAAAAACGCTTGCCACATTATACAAATGGAATAAAGTAAAGATATTTATTAATATTTAGGCAATTATTGAGTACACAATTTCCTAAATTTAATATGCTTTTTATTGAATTTTTATAGTGTCCAAAACAACCAAACAACACAGATTGTGGGTACTACGTGATAAGATTCATGAAAGATATTGTCATACATAGATAGTTAATGATCCTAGACACGGTATGTAATTTAGTTCCTTTAAATGATTGGATGGTTTTCCTTGCCTCTATATTTCCTTCTGTAATAAAATATAACTACATGATGGTATTAGTTGCCATTGATATGCTTTTACAAGTTGTATTTAGTGGTATTAGTATGTAATTTGCTGCAAAAAGAGGGCTTAAGACCTGGGAATTTCTATTTTTAAGTCGTTATGTTGCTAAATTTTTTTTAATATAGAGCTTATTTTTAAAAAATACTTTTAAAATTTGAATAATTCCAATCATCTAACTTTAAATTGTTGTTATTCCATTTTGTAGTACTTCCCATATGCATATTGTAAAGAATATTCTAATACTCAAATAGATGAACCCAGGAAAAAGTGGTCTCAATACGTATTCTAACAGTGTCTGTTGATAAATAAGTTGAAATTTATTGGTTTTATAATATTTAGTAACATTTGACTATTGATTGTAATTATCATCTGAATGCTTTATAATAGTTCTTCTTACTGGTTTTTAAGTTGGTAAATAATCTATGATTAGCAAAACTATAGAACAAAAAGGAAATAAATAAACAGGAACTATAAAATGAAAAAAAAAATGTTGGCGGTTATAATCAGAACCACTAACAAAACTCAATCTTTATTCGCGGTTAAGTTACAACCGCTAACAAAAGGTTACTTTTATTGGTGGTTAAAACTAAACCGCCAACAAATATGACTTTTGTGATTTGTTGACGGTTATAACCAAAACCGCTAACAAAACTATTGACTTTTATTAGCAGTTAATAAAAATGGCTAACTTTTGTTGGCGGTTGTAAAATTAATCACCAACAAAAGTCATCTTTTGTTGGCAGTTTTAAAAATAACCACCAACAAAATCTATCTTTTGTTGGTGGTTGAAAAAATAATCGCCAACAAAAATCATCTATTGTTGGCAGTTTCAAACCACCAACAATTTTGTTATGCTTATGTTGGCACTTGCATTGTTGGCGGTTAGAAACCGCTAATAAAAGATAAAAATAACTGCCAACGAAGTCTTTTCCTAGTGTAGTGTTTACCAAACTTCTTCTTCTTCTATCAAAGCTCTTTCTATTGATATTTTTAGCTTCTTGAAAGGAGTATTTTTTTGGCTAAACTTTGGGAAGAAGGTGAAGATTTGAGGAAATAATTTGTACCATCAAATTCCTTTCTTGTTAAACTTTAAGAAAAAGTATGCATCCATAGCTAAAATTGGCTTTTTCTTAATTCTTCCTCCTTGTGCGAGTTTGGCCAAACCTAAGGGAAGATGAAAGGAGAAGATTTTTGACCAAAATAGATTAGGAACAAGGGTTTTAAGGCATGGAGAGTTAGAATATACAATTAGAATCAATGAAGGAGCATTAGAAACTAAGAGAAATTAAGATTTTAATTACACCTTGAGAGTCTTAAAACTTCAGGAGGATAATTTAAGCTATATTAGATCATGTTTAGGTTAAAGAGAAGTTAAAGAATGTCTATAATCTTCAAACTCCCAAGGCAAATAAACAAAACTTCATATAGCTTCCATTAGAGTGATGGTTCGGCCAAGGAAGGGAAGAGGCACCTAGGAAGTGTTTCTTTGAGTTCTAATGAATTTAGAGATTTAAATATAATGAATAAATAATTATGGAAGCATTTAATTAAATTTAAGAGCCTAGAATTAAAATTAAAATTTTAGGACCTAAAGGAGATTAATGAAGCAAGTTAGTTCTAAACCCCTCTAACCAAGCATGTAATAATTCAAATGAATTTCTTAGAAGTTATAAGACTTGTAGCAAATAAGCATTTTGGGTTTGGAAAGCAAAAACCAAGGGGAGCTTCATTGTGGACCCAAAACTAACTTTATGTGTCACCTTAGGCTTTAATGCAATTCAAGAAAGATAATGAATCCTAGAATGAGTTCCATTAGGTTAATTTGTCTTGCAATTACTATGTGTAGGCCCATCTAAGTCAAACACACTTAAGCATAAGTGCCAAGAGAAAGAAAACCAAGAGAAAAGGTAAGACCAAGTGGGTTAGTGGCAATTTGAGTTCTATCAAGTTTCAAGATAGCTCTATCTCCTTTTCTTACATACATTTGAATGCTTAAATGAGTTGAAATGCTCGTATGTGTTGTTACTTGATACATTTATGAGATATGTTTTAGTATGATTCCATAATGAGTTTTAAGTATGAGTATGACATGTTTTTTGGCTCCTAACTGCTTAAGGCATAGAATTAAGCACAGTAACTCTTCCTTGACCCCGAGTTGAGAATAATTAAGTCTAGCAAGTTTATGATGATGCCATTGCTAAGAAATGAATGAGTTTTCATATTCTATTATGCATTTGATTTACATGAGCCATATGCATGACATTCTTGCACCACATGTATTGCATTTACTCATGGTATTCATGTGTGTATTAAATTGGTTAAGATTAGCTCTTAAAATTCTCCTTAAATCTCACCCCCATACTCCCATTAATCATTTCAGGGTCATCAAACCAAAGAGAAGACCATGAGAAGGCATAAACGTTAGGAAATGATATATTAGTATTCTATTTTGTACTAAATTTTGATGTATGTATCTAAATGATACTTTACATATATCATTATGAACTTATGATATATTTGACGATGATACTTATGATAGAACTATATATAAAAGTATGAGAATTTAAATGTATGGCAATTTATGGTAATGTATGAGCATTATGGTAGAAAATAGTATATGAGGTGATATGATTTAAGTATGTACACTTAGGTATCAAGGGGTCAATTTTTTATCGAACCCTTTTTGCATGTCATGGAATAGTTAGAAATATCATTTAGGATGAAAGAAATGTGCTCAAAGTAGAAGAAAGCAATTGGAAACTAAATGGTTCAAATGGAACCCAAGGTTAGTATTAAAATTGCTATAAACAACTCCTTTATCAAAAGTAGCCTAAATGACCTAGTTTAATTTTGAGATTTGGCACCCTTACTAGAGCTTTCTAAAAAGCAAAGAACTAGAATTTTGGGAATTGTATATAATATTTCATGAATTTCTAAAATTTTGTAAAATTTTCAAATAAACTCCAATATTTATAAAATTTTACAGGAATATATTTGACAATATAAGCTTTTTGTGGCTACCAGGATCACATAAATTGGAGTTGTGTAACCTAAGACATACATGTTTGAAGTTTAAGGTATAATACATGAACTTGTTTTTTAGGACAATTATTTTTCTATTGTTTTTCGTGGGCCAATAAACTCAATTTCCTTTAAAATTTTTATAACATATATTTCACATCATACACTTTCTATAGACACCTAATTTGCATAAATCGAAGTTATATAACCTGAGTTATGAATTTTTAAAATTAGTGTAGATTTTTGTGACTTGCACCATTTTGGGTCAATGCAATTGTGAACCTTCTCATGCATAATTTCTGATCTAATGGGTTAAGTGTTTTTATGATGAAAATGAATAAAGGAAAAGAAAAAATCAAATTTGGACTCCTATAACTCTATATGACCCATAAATGAATAGATTTCAGTGCTGAAAAACTTAAAAGTGAATGTGAACTTTGCCTTGAACTTCATGCTTTATATGACTGCGTTAGATAAAGTTAGGTATAGCAATGTGCAATTAAAACTTCAGGTCTTAGATGTAAGTAGGAATCCCTTGGAATATAACTGTTGTGATCTTGAGTTGATCAAATTAAGCTTTTTTGGTAAATTATGATGATGTTCGGTTTACTCCAGAATTGATGAATTCGCAAAAAGGAGGCTGTGAACTAAAGGAAAATTTTTTGACATAATTTGGTAATGGAATCACACAATTTCATATTAAGGTTGTGCAGAGGTGTGAAGCTTTAATTTGTGAAACTTAGGGATCGCATATCTTATTCTGTCCTTGTACGAGAAGTTATTGGAAAATCTAAGATAAAACAGAAGGGAAATTCAAATGAATTCTTTGCAGGCAAAGTTCTTGACATTGTTTCTATTGAATTTGGCTTCATGTGGCAGAGAAACTTTGTACCCATTTGGTAAATGCTCTTAAGTTTTCTTTACAACGAAGGCTGATGGGAATTGGTGTCCCTTTCCATTGGTGAAGGCGATTCATGTATGGGCATTCTAAGGCCTTTCACAGTTTCTTCCGCCTCTTTATCTCCATTAGATGAGCCATATATGGTTCATAATTTTGGTGGAGCAAACATGGCTCAATATTTCAGGACAATGAATGGTGATATTTGCAAGCCTGATATCAACTTCAAAATGCACAAGGAATTATTAGGTTCTCAAGATAAGAGGAGTGGTACAGTGATTGAAGGTCATCAGAAAAAGAAAATAAGGGATAGGAATAAACTTGAAAATCTCACATCGAGCACCTTCTGTAATGCGGCATATGATCACTTTGACATGGACTTGCATGAGGTTTACTATCCCATGGAATGTAACAAGTCAAAGAAGTTCAAGTTTTTGAAGTACTGGATAAAGCAGATGAAGAAACCTGGCTGTCATGATCTAATTGTATCTGAAAAATCCATGCCAAATCAGCTAATGCCAGAAGAGATTAACAATAGTGGATCACTCCAAGATGTTGAATTGCCAATCTCCTCATCTGCCTCAGCAGGAGAGAACACTGACTGAAGCTTCAAGAATCAGGATGGTGCTTTGCTTGATTTTGGGTCAGAAACATTTGACGCATTTTTCAGCAATCTTTCCAACAAGATCCATCAGGGAATTGAATCTAAAGACGTGGACCTGCAGGCTTTGGCTGAGGGACTTATGAACTCATCTATATACTGGCTATCGCACAAGTTTGACAGAGAAACCATTTCTGAAAGTCAAAATTCTTCAAAATGTAATGATGCTTATGGTAGCATGGTCACAGCTGAACTTAGCAAAATAGAGAGAGCCCAGGGAGTTAGCTGCGGAGCATAAAACTATAAAAGCGAAAATCCTTTCTCTCAAGCATCTGATCCAGGACCTACTTCACTCATTACAGTACAAAATAGTTATCTCCATTAGATGAGCCATATATGGTTCATAAGAGCAAACATGGCTCAATTTCAGGACAATCTCTTCATTTGGCCTTATTTCTTCAAGTAAAGTTATATATTTTATGTTTCATTGCTCAAATTGTTAGCATAGTTTGGCTTCTTTTGTTTCCATGTTTTACCATAATGAGCACAAGATATGAACTGCGGATTTTGTTTCGAATGGAAATTTTACAATCAGATGTTGGAAGTGGAGTTGAAGAGTCTAGCAGCAGAAGATGGCGAAGCAAATTTGCCTGCTTTTGGATAGTACTCAAATGCCATATGGAAGGGGGATTCCTTAGTGATTGAAACCTTGATAATTATCCAGCAGGTACATGTTTATACCCCGAGGTTTATAGATTTTATAGATGTCGATTGATACATTTTTCCTGAAGTAACTCAAAAGCATGGTTTTAAATTGGCCTTATTTCTTCAAGTAAAGTTATATATTTTATGTTTCATTGCTCGGTTGCATAGTTGGCTTCTTTTTTGTTTCCATGTTTTACCATAATGCGGATTGCTGGGTGTTGCGAAAATTATATAACGTGTTGCGGGTGAGTTGAAGCGGACCGTTACGAAGCAAATTTGCGGATTTTGCGGATACTCAAAGTGCCGCATCGGCAATATTGCGGATTGCATCATGTGACCCCGAGGCGATGTCCGCATTTTTTGAAACATTGCTCAAAAGTATTTCTTATAGTGGAATTGCAAAAGATTTTAGCTTCCTTTTGGAGTTAGAGGAGTGGCTCAGTTTACTTTCATTTTGTCCATTTATGCTAAAGTATACCATTTGTGGTGGTTTCTCTTCTGCTGTTGGCCAAGATATGAGTATCAGAGAAGGAATCTAACTGAAGAGGTAGCTTCTCCCTAAAACATGACTTTAGAGACACCTTTCGTCTTATCTTTAATTGTCTTGATTTCACCCTGCAATATTACAACTGAAATTCTATTTTCTTTTTCCAAATTAAAAAACTCGGCAACAATGAAAGTCAGTTGAAATTGCATAAAGAGATACGGTAAAAAAGAAAATCCATTAGACTTGTGATCTTTAATTCTTTGAAATTTCAGGTATTCTCGCTCCCTTAGAGACATGGTTCATAAAATCTACGACAAAATGGACTTATTACTGTTTGCCGAAGAGGATGAAACCCCTAATCATTTGCTCATCGGTGAGGACAGCGACAAATCCTAGAAGGGAAAGGCATTTCAGAGACGAGATGGATGAAAATAATGTAATTAGCGGCGGTCCCGTATCATCAGAAAAATGAACCCCTTCAGCTCCTCAAGAATGAAAATGGAAGCCTTGAAAGGACTAAACAACAGGAGGATCATGATAAAAAAATAGTAGAAGCCAGGAAAAAGAGAGAAAGGTCAAGGAGATTTTTCATCTTTTGCAAATTGCATTCCTGATTTGCGGGGTTTGGGCCCTAAAGCAGAAGGATTTAAAACCCAAGTCAGATTCCCTTAGAAAGCTGCCAACAAAGGAAAAAGGAGCGAGCAAGGACAAGCTATGACACAAAGTATGCGAGACCTCAATGACAGGAAACAAACGTTCATGTCCATGGACAAGAAAGGTGGATGATGACCATTACAAGGCTGATGGGAGTCGAACATATACTTCTAGTTCCAAGGCTTTATTTCAAGATGACCATTGACGTGAGTAAATTATATTCAACTCTCACAGAACAGTTGTATATGCCAACTTGCTGTGCAGAATAACACAAAATGGTTACATCAGAGTTCAACCTCAAATGTTGGACGTTGACTGGACACTCGGGTTATGTCCTAATTAGAAGTTGTACTTCATAGTATACTAACATGATCAGTTAACTCACTATAAAAAGTTTTGTTACTGAGCAAATGTTTCATTTGTATAGGTGGTGTATTTGACCGTTATAGAAATGAATATATATTGAAGAAAGAATTGTGCCGTTGCTACATACATCTTTCCAATTTTTGTTACCGACTTTAAAGGAAAAAGGGTTACCATGTGCCTCATTAGGATTGAATCACACATATATTAAATTATGATAATCTTTCTCTTTAATTATAATGTCTCTATTGATAAAAAAAATATTACTATTTAAATTTAAAATTTTTAAATATAAAAAATATTAAAATCTCTTCGTATTATTAAATAAAGGTAATTATGCTTTTGGTGGCATTTACGTATGTGTATTTAATTTGAATGATCTTGTTACCGTATTATGTAATTCTGAAAAAGATCGTCCTACAATGTCATTTGTACCACGCGGCATTAAGTACTCCAACCGACTAACCAATGAGCATGTGACACTTATACTAAATGACTGAGTCCACTGAATATTTGACATGCTAAAAAACTAGTTATATTAAGATATTAATGGGATCCACGAGGATTGTGATAATTAGAAAAATATACCACAACAACATTTATAAGATATATATATATATATATATAATATTAAACTCTTTGAAATATTAACAATCAATAAAGCATTTTATTGGAAGCGGTATTATTAATTATCTATTTTTATGAGTATATCGAAAGATATATTCAACATAATATACTATTCTAATATAATTTTTTATAATATTCAAAATTTTATACTATACAACTTCATAACTGATATAAATGGCATCAGCAATTTATGTGAAATTTTTTTTAATATATATTTCAATCTTTTAAGCATGTCAAAGCTTAATGATATGGATTAAAAATTTTTAATATTAATAATAGTCAAGAAATTAAAATTCAAATAAAAGGCGCATATTTGCATAAGCTTTTGCGAATATCTAAATCTAACATAACGTTTAACAAGCCTCCAACTAAGAAAAACAAAAATAGATAAAACTGAGAGTTAATGCTACAATTAATCCAAAATATTCAAATTGTTGCACAAGTTAGGACAGTACTTAATAAAATCAGACAATCTTGATTTTATCTATGCCGTACAAAAACTTGCTAAATTCCACAAATAACATATTTAACAGTGTAATGTCCCTAATTACCAAAATGATTAAAATTAACGTATAAAATTAGATAATAGATTATCAAAATACAAAAATACAGAGAAAGTTAAACTTTTATATCAACAAATTACGCTACCAAAGTCATACAAAAAAGTTCATATCTGCATGACAAATAAATTTCCATTTAAACCAAGTTACCATGCTAAAACACTTTTAAGAAGCATTAAAATAAGTGTGTACTGAGTCATTAACTGTTATTCATCATTAACATAATGAAAAACGAATTTTAACAGAAGAAATAGAGAGTTTAAAACTTAAGTCGCAACTTAAAAGGATTAGATTATGACTAAAATAGTCTTTAAAATTCTTAAAACCATATTTTAAAATTCTCGCTACACCTTGAAAGATTCTTGCCACAACCAAACACGGGTTTGGACCCAACTACTAGCAAAAACATGATTCCCACCATAGCTAAGAAGGATTAAACCACAACGAAGTGCTTAAAAACCTAAAACTACACATGCAGGCCCAATTCTCATTGCAGTTTAGCATACTCACATCGTAGCGAAACTACTCTTGGGTCCAAGAATTCAGTGAGCCTCCTAAATTTGCCATAGCGTAGTGAGCCTTTGTAACTCACCTTATGCATTTTGGCAACTACTTGAGAGAATATGGCTATGACTCAAATGCCTACTATCTCTAAACACTTGAATGTGCAAACTAACAAATTGCTACTACCTCAAACTCAATCCTATGACATTTCTATGGTAAAAAGGTGAGGTTTATAGAGGGTTTTCTTGTAATCACCATCCAATTACCAAACATTACTTAAGGGTTTAGAAGTTAACCAAACCTATCAAATGCCCGTATGTCAGTACAAGGACTTTTCTATTACAACAAATGGTAAAAAAAGGCTTCAAGTGGCAACCAACAATCCATAATGCTTGGCCTGAACCCATAAGAATTAGATCCCTTGAAGCCATAGCCAATGCTAAAGTATATACACCTTAAAAAAGCCAAACAAAGGCCTAGTGATCCACTTGGAACCCTTGAGCATAGACAAACAAGGACTCTGAGCATTGGAAGATGCTATTGTTGGGAATGCAGGGACACACAATAAAAAATTAAAATCACGAACCCCTTCCCATGGATCCATTAATTTCGTTTAAATCGAGTAGATTTATAAATATTTACCTTTTTTGTCGGATCTCAGGAACTGATCTTTAGATCTGCTCCCTCTACCGATATCCACATGCATGATTGCTCAACTCAAACGGCGTGCTAGCGCCTTTGACTAATGTCCGTACACGTTCTTGGTAGAAAAGACGCTCTCCTCTCTCTCTCTCTCTCTCTCTAGGCAGTCATTCAGTGTCCGTACACTATTAATACGCTTTTTCTCTCTAGGGTTTTTCTTCCTTTTTGTTGTTTTATTGTTCTAGATAACCCAAGCCTCCTTCTTTCTTATTAAGGAGATATCTCATTAAGATTTCAAATATATTTGATTAATTTAAAATACATTATTTTAAATCAAATAAAATCAAATCATAATTAAATATATTAGTTTAAATTTAAGTCTATCTAATAGATTAAATTTAACTAATTATTTAATCTAAATCTAGAACTAAATTCAAATTTAATTTATCTCATAAATTAAATTTAAATTATCATATTAGTATAAATTTAAATCTATCATATAGATTTGAATTTAAAACTAATTGATTTAAATTAATTAAGGGATATATATTTTTTAAAATATAAATATATATACATTTATATTTCGAATTTTATAAACTATATATATATACCAAATATATATTTATTTATTTCTAAAAATTCTTTCATCTTAGATTGAACATGACATTCATTGAATCTAAACGCAATTTTAGATTCAATGAATTTGGACATTTTTGCTCAAGTTGACTCGTTCTTGTGTGCGATCCTGTAGGCCTATATGATATTGGCAGTGGGTTAATGACACTATTTGACCCACAAGTCACAAGTGGCCTCTAGCAAGACATTGTAACTATCCAAATTATATAGGGATCAGTGATTTGATGCAACCTATCATATAACCCTATCACATCCTTTTTGTCACACGATATCTAGATCAAGTATGAGGCATGGAAACGTCATCCTCATCTTACTTGATCTCACTTTCTCGATCTATGTGTAGATTGGCAGTACAAATGAAAACACTTCCATTCGAGGACGGCCATGCATTTCTCAGTCTCACTTATCGAGGGGCCCAAAGATATCTCTCTATTAATCAGAGGGACAAATCCTATCTTGACCACTCTTCTTCTTCTACATAAATTCCACTATGCTCGATCATAACCTCTATGATTACCCAGTTAAAGATGACTTTTGACTATGCCAAAAAAATAGTTTTTGTTTCATGTTGGAAACTATGATAATCTCAAGTTTAAGGGCTCGATGACACAGTTATACATAAGATACGCTTATGACTTAATCCATGTAGTTATTTCATGATGGGTCGATCCAGTATCTTGTTCCCTAATAAGTACCTATGATTTTGATTTGTATCTTTATACATGATTAACATATAATCATCAATCAAAATTATATTAGTCTTAGTTCATCATTATTTCTACAATAATGATTGACTAGGGATATTTAGAATAATCAATATGATTTATCCAAGGATATTATTATATAGAACATGCAAAAAATATAATAATCTAATAAAAGAAAACTCTTATTTCTTAATAAAGTACAATGTTTACAGTACAATGATTGGCCTAGTGCATAATCTCCAACAGTCACAAGGTTGATCAAGTTTTGATAAGTTTGTTAATCCTATGAAGAACCCTAGAGAGAATCCACTCTCAAGTCTGGAATCTCCAAAATTAAAATTTCATTCATTCATCTCATCTAATTACAAATGGAGGTAAAATATATATTTATATAGTATAAGTCAAATCTATCTTTTATTAGCTTAAGAAAAAAAAACTAAAGAAAATAATTGCATAATCCTAACTTAATCACTAGGAATCAAGAATATAAAATACTCAGATCTTTTTTAAAACTAAAAAAGAAACAAAATCTATCTAATTTATTCTAATTTTCGTCCAAATATATAAAAACTTTTAAAAGTTAGCATATTAAGCCCATAATAACATTATTTATGCCTCAATGAGTTAATTAATATATCCTTGGTTTAAACTCTTTAATTTACAATATTCTAACCTAAAATAATTTTAGGCAACTTCATCTTTAGCCTAAATATGTTAAGGACATCTTGATCAATGTTTGAATCAGATTAGTCAAAATTTTGTTTAGCCTAAATCTTTTGAACAAATCCACTCAATTTTTCTTTAAGTCTTTTAGTCCTAGCCCTTATGATAGATCCAACAAAAAGATGTAAAGGATCATTTAAAAGTTTTGAGTTAGTTTATTCTTTTGAGCTAACTAATTTTGTCTTATGATTCACATCATCCTCTTTCTTCTCAAACAGATTTGTCGTTGAATATTCACTTGCATTAAAGGAGATAAATCAATGACATTAAGAGTAGCACTAATATTATATTCACCAGGTAAATCAATCTCATAAGCATTATCATTGATTTTCTTAAGAATTTGGAATGGCTCATCCCTTCTATGAGCCAATTTAGATTTCCTTAGAGCTAGAAAGCTCTTCTTTTTCATATGCACCATCTAATCACCAAGCTCAAAAGTAACATCCCTCCTTCCTTTGTTAACCATCTAGTTTATAAAACTTATCAAATGATCTTTTTTCACAAGCAACAAATACATCAACAAAATCGATATCAATAACATACAATCCTTGATATGTTCAAATGAGCATCCATGTATTCAGAGAAGTAAGAATAATATACCTTATGGACAATGCATCTGGAACCGCATTCTCCTTTCCTTACTTGTTTTGATGACATATGGAAATGTTTCAATGAATTCTATCCATCTAGCATGCCTTTTATTTAGTTTACCTTAACCCTTAATGCACTTCAAAGATTGATGATCTGTGTGAATGACAAATTGTTTAAGCCAAAGGTAGTATTGCTAAGTCTCTAATGGTTTTACAAGTGCATTAAAGTCCTTGTCATATGTTAGATAGTTTAAGGAAATCCCATTTAATTTTTCACTAAAATAAGCAAATAGTCTCCCTTCCTAGATCAAAATGGCTCCTATACTAACTCCTAAAGCATTACACTCGATCTTAAAAGTTTTGTTAAAATCAGGCAATGCTAACATAGGTGTAGATGCAACTTATCTTTAAGAATATTAAATTCATGATTTATGCTTTATCCCATTTGAAACCAATAGATTTTTTAATAATTTCAATGAGTAGTGCAATAAGTGTGCTAAAATCCTTCATAAACCACTTATAAAAACTAGTCAAACTATGAAAACTTCTTACCTCGATTATGCTTGTAGGTGTTAGCCATTTTTTTATTAGTTTCATCTTTTTCTTATCAACTTCTACTCCTTTAAAACTCACCACAAAACCAAGGAAAACAACCTAATCCATGCAAAAACTACACTTCTTAAAGTAACATACAACTTTTCCTTTCTCAAGGCACCAAGCACATAACACATGTAACACCCTAAAATTAATTAAGAATAATTATGATAAATTAAGGAATTAGCATGGGGGATTTGTGGAAGATTAAGTAAAATAAAGATTTATAAAGAAATGGAATTATTTTAGACATTTCAAGACAATAATCATTCTTCAGCCATTGTTAGGTGATGATGTATTAATTATGATTATGGGTTTAATTAATAAAATTAATTGAGGGAAGATGAACATTTAATTTGGGCTTTATGATCAATTCATTTATTCCATGAGCTAAGTAGAGAAGCCTACTTATAGATTGTAAGAAAATCCAATCTCATTTCTTATAGGCCCAACTCACATTTACATCAACTAAACCCTTAAAACCATGGCCCAATAAGTACATACCTAAACCTAAATGGATTTTGGGCTTTTGAGTCAGCCTAAACCTATCTAAAACCCTAACTTACTCAGCCCCTCATCCTTTATTCTATAGACCAACTCTTTTCTCATCCAATGAGAGTTTATTTTCGCATCTTAAGAGGGTGGGCTAAGGTTTTCTACACATTCCTAGCATTTCCCACTTCTAAAGGAAAAATTAGCCAAGGTAATCTATATGAAACTTGTTCTTTTCATTCTATTCTATATTTTGGTCCAAATAGTTTTTGGTTTAGTGAATTTTTTCCCATCACCCAAATCTGAAACTTGCTTTTTCGTGGTTCCATTATTAATTTTTGGAGGTTGAGACTAGAAGGGTCATTAAGTGAGCATCCTTCCCTTATTTTGATGTATGTACTGCTAGTTAAAGACCCCAGTGGCTGACTTATGATATAGGCTTTATTCTCTGCAAAAATATCCAGAATTTAGAATGATATATTGAAATTTCTGGTGTGAGAAGACTCACATTCAAAATTTGATTCATTGGAGTTTAGGTGAATGTTTCTTAAATGCTTAAGAGGTTAAGAATGATAAGTGATTGATTTTGGTGTGCAGTGTTAGCTGAGAAATTGATTTTTGATGCATTAAGACCTTTAGAGTGTGGGCATTTATTTTTTACATCAGAATTTAGCGCAATTACGTGAGATAACTGGGGTTTGATTTAATTGCTTGCATATGTGCATTTGTAATTTGATGATTGCTGCATAATATATCTTTTTTTTCTAAATGATTGTTTGGCTACTTGAATTATTATATTTGGACCATGTGTGAGTCCTTGGTATAGCTGTAATGCAGTTGCCACACGTGCATCATACTTCGATTAGGCATTGAGTTGTGATCAAATGCTTGAATGCACTAAACCTAAGTTGTGCTCAATGGGGATTTGAAACCATGAATGGGTCTTTCTCGGTGTTATTAGCCATTAACATGATATATATATATAATTGCTAGTATAGTATAGTAGTCACTGGTAGGTTAACTAGTTCATTTATTGATCATGATGATATTTTCAATAAATATGTTTCATATGAATTATGTAACACCATATATTTCTAACTCATTTCATGATATTCATATGCTTTACATCATCAATTCTATGAAAGAGTAAGGAAAGGGATTAAAAATAACATATTTTCTTACGTTGCGTCATGTATAAAAATTCCATTCGATGTCATGTGGACCGTATGAGCTCATACAATACATTCCCCTATTTAATTACATGACTACAACTCATTTGGATCATCAAAAGTGGCCTACATCTCAAGGAACTCAATGGGAAGCTCAAAATACACATATTCATTTTCGGCCAGATTTATCCCCTTTTTCTATCACAATTTTGGAAAATCATAACTAATTCTATAAAAATTAAAATCCCATATTCTTGGCTATTTTGGAAAGCTACACATGTCTACTTTATGCTAAAAATATGTTCAGACCATAACATCCAATACAGAGGATGTTTGACATGTGAAATTGTCCAGAGGTTAGGCTGTCCATTGGTGCTATTATAGAATTCTGTATCAAATTTCAAAAATGTCCAATTAATTCCATAAAAATCCAATCTATGCAAATGATACAATATGGAAAGCTGTGGATGTTAGATAGAGGAAAAAAATAACTTTAGACCGATTCAGGCATGCCTAGACCTCGAAATCCAATCAAACAATAACTAAGGTCAGGTGAAGTTCTTAATATTGGATAGATTCTTTGAAAATTTATATCTCTCTCTCTAGAAATATAAATGAGGTGCTTCTAATTGGCACAAGTCACTGGGAATGTCTAGTTTCTATGTATAAAATTTTGTGGAATTAGACATCATTTGAGTCATGTGTGATAGATTTCATTTTCGGACCAAGTGAACAGTGCATTAGACCAAAATCAAAAAATTTTCCAACTTTAAAAATTCATCAAATATTTTGTAGACCTCTAAAAATTATTTTCTTTAGCTTCTCAAAAATTTCTCAACAAGCTCTAATTTCATGTCAAATCTTAGATCAAGAAGAGCTCATTTAGATAAAAAGTGATATAGGGTTCCATTATGGTCAATTTTGGCTCTATATAGGATACCAAAATGTCCAAATAGCTTTCCTTGGGGTTTAGCACCTCTTGGGCAAGTCTAAAAGTATAATTAGGACTTGTGTAAGCTACCCAAATGGTGCCAACCCTCATACATCTCATTTTGGCCATCTCATCCACACTTATACATACTTCTATAATGTCATCCAAGAAACTCATTTGCCAAAAAATGTTCAATAATAAAATATGAGGATTTGAACCTTGAGTTGCCCAGAAATCGGGGTTGGAGTAATGCAAAAATTTTGCCGAAAGGCCAGTGGCATTTTCGTAAATAAGTGCAATTTTGGAAAAACACCTAGGAGGGCTTTTTAAATGAAAATTTTGAGTTGCCCAGGGTTCTCAGAGGCCCCAAAAACCATGGGAAGCCTCGGGACCGGTAAAGACCCTCCGGTGTAAGTTTTCCAACGTCGATTGACCCAAACTTTGACCGATTCGTTCGGAAGGGTTTTAGCTCCGATTTGAGTGATTCTAAAGCCATTTTTCTTAATTGGAAATCTAAATGTCATAAAGGAAAAGACGGTTCTTAAAAAGGAGAATGAAGGAGAGGAGGTTTGGATGGAGAAAAGCATGAAAAATTACCAAAATTTCATACATTTTTGCTTGAATTTCTCCTTCTCTTCCTCTTCCTCTTCCTCTTCCTCTTCCTCTTAGGCACCACTCTCCCTAGGGTTTTCCCTGGTTTGAGGCTGAAAAATAATGGGCTGAATGAGGGAGGAGATGAGGTGCCACTTATATATAAGTGGGAGAAGGAAGACTTTTCAAAAATTCCCATTTTACCCTTCGTTTTTGGCATTTTCGTTTCTAATTCATTTTAGCTTCTTTTTGATAACCATCTTTTCCTAATTTAGTAAAATACCTTTAGAATCACTCAAATTGAAGCTAAAACTTTTCCGAAAGAATCCATCAAAGTTTAGGTGCACTGACATTAGAAAACGTCCACCGAAGGGGCTTTAGCTGTCCCGGGGGTTTCTATAGTTTTCAGGGCTTCTAAGAACCCCGGAGAATTCAAAACTTTCATTTAAAAAGCCCTTCTATGTGAATTCCAAAATTTACTCAAAATTAAGAAAATGCTATTACGTTTCGTAAATTTTTCATAATAAATTATTTCTTCATTCTAACTTTATTTTTCTTTTCCTCTAAGCCTAGGATTCTTATTTTTAGGAGTCTAGAATGCTACTCAAATTTTTTGGAACCTTAACTATCTCATTTCAGGGGACTTCTTTTTGTATTCGATGAATTTTATTCGTTTATAGAGAAACCGTACATTACATTTCTCACATTTTCTCTGTTTTTCAAAGAATCGGATGTTACACATTATACTTATTAAATTGTACATATGTGTGGAATCCCCTTTGATTACTGAGATTCATATCTCATCTTGTTTTATGGGCTAACAATTTTAAGTGAAGGTTTCTCGGGTAAGGAAAAGGGAAAGTAAGTGGATGAACATCCTTGAGCTGAGGCTATGTGTGGAACCTCTAGGCTTGGACTATTTTGACTTAAAGTATATGTTAATTTTGACATTTATTTTGTGTAGCATCATCATGCACTCACATTGTCAAGTGTAGGTATTTTAATGTTTATAGTCAATGATGTAACTAATAGGAGAGTAGACTTTGTAGTAGTTGAAATCTAATGTATGAATTAAATTATGTTTTGATGTAGATTATTATTGATTGAGAATTATGATCTATCATATGAGAATACAATTATTCCTGGCCATGAATGATCAATTTGAATATTGTTGCATGAAACCTCTATTGGAACCTTTTTTAAAATGATGTTATTAGGACCTTGGGTATCTTTGCTGCCATAATATGTAGAGGTGCTGATATATGATAGTGATGAGAATTTCCCCTATGCCTTTACCTAATGAGAATTAGTAAATTGTCGTATTTGGGAGTTAGGAGATCCATAAAACCATGTATGATAGCAAGGGAGGTCCTAATATTCATATAGAGTGAGTGGTAAACTGTTGAAGAGCATGAAAATGAGAAAATATAATCAGAGGGGATTTGAGTCACAGCCCGGGCTATCATAGAACCAAGAGTCACCATGACGCAATATGGTTTGCCAAGGCACAAAGTGAAAGTTTTACCAAATGAGGTAACAGAACTTGACTTCATCGCAACACAACGCGGGAAATTTTATGAGTGTCATTCTAGTAAATCAGCTCACCGCAGTGAGAATTGAGAAATTTTGAATTGTAGGGTCCAAAGGGTAACTTTGCCAAGATACAAAAGGCCTAGATCGTGGTGTAGATCATATATTTTTGGTTTTGAGCTCTAGTGCCCACTCAAGTCATGGCGTGAGTGTAGCAAGTCATGGAACAAGTCCAATAACTTAGTTTTTAGGTTCCAGTAGCTAATTTAGCCATGGCGAGAATGTCCAAGTCATAGCCTAAAACACTAAACTCCTATTTCTAGCCCTTAGAACTTAGTTTTTATGAAGTTAATGGTATGTAATGACTTGGGAACAATTGTAAGAGAGTTTTATGGATGTAGAATTAGTGGTAACATGATATGAATGATGTATTTGATGACTTAAATGTCTTATAGGCTTATATTGCTTTACTTATTAAATAATGATCCTTAAAGAATAATAAGGTTCAAATTTCCTCAATATTTTCCTAAATGGCTATTTGTCCTAACTTTAGTTATTCATTTATGATTGTTAACCACACAGTTAAGTTTAATCATTATAATTAGAAGTCAGGATTGTTACAACACAAATGATCCAAATGTTCATCAAGATTTCTACTATAAATCAAAATATCATCAAAATAAACCATAACAAAGTTTCCACTATTTGTACATAAAACATGATTAATTAATCTCATGAAGGTGTTAGGTACATTAGTTAACCTAAATGGTATGATTAACTATTCATACAATCCATGCTTTGTTTTGAATGTAGTTTTCCACTCATCCCCTTCCCTCATCTTAATTTAATGATACCCAAATTTTAAATCAATTTTTGAGAAGGCACAAAACCTATGGAATTCATCAAGCATATCATCTAATCTAGGTATGGGATAGTTTTATAATAATATTGTTTATAGCTCTTTAATCGATGCACATCCTCCAAGATCCATCTTTCTTTATCACCAAAAGTACTAGAACTACATAGGGACTCAAACTTTCTATAACATATGCCTTGGCCATGAGTTCTTCAACTTACCTTTAAAGCTCATTTACCTCCTCTAGGTTAGCTTTATAAGCTGGCCAAGTGGGAATTGTTACTCCATGAATGAAGTCAATATGATGTTCAATGCCTCTAATGGGTAGTAACCCACTAGGAATATCTTTAGGAAACACATCCTCAAGTTCCTACAACAAAGAACCAATAACACTAGGAAAGGAAGGGTTGAGGTCATCAGTGTTCAAAAAGGCTTCCTTATAAACAAGTACAAACAAAGGCTGTTTAACAAGATAAGCACTCTTCACTTCATTTTCTTTTATATACAAACTCACTTTTCCTTTTCTTTTCTCTTTACTTTTTGCTCCTTTTTTTCTGAATTTCCTTTTTAGAGCTCTTAGTTTTTCTCAATTTTTCCCGCTTATTTCTTTTTTATCTCTCTCTTTCATTTTTAAAATTGCTTTCTTTCTTATCTCTCTTTTTCTTCATCTTGACTTAATCCTTATACACCTGCTTTGGTGTCAAAGGTACAAGACTAACGGGTCTATTATTCATTACAAATGAATATCTATTGGTAAATCAATCCTTAGATGCCTTTCTATTAAACTTTCAAGGTCTTTCTAAAAGTATATATCTAGCATGTATGCATAAAAACAACATCATACAAAACTTCATCATTATATTCACTAAATGAGAATGAAACCAAAACTTATCTATCAACATTAATTTCCCTACATTCATTCAACCACTGTAACTTGTATGGTTTAAGGTGTCTAATGGTAGACAAATTCAATTTCTCAACTAGAGTGATACTAGTAACATTGGTACAACTTCCACCATTAATAATCACCTTACATACCTTGTTGTTTATGAGGTAACAAGTATAAAAAATGTTCTTTCTTTATTGTTCCATGTCATCTTCTTTAACTTGAGAATTCAAAGCTCTTCTAATCACAAGGGCTTCTCCCTCCACTACATACTCAACTCCATCATCACTAGCATCTTCAAGTGAAGGCATGGAATAATCACTTTCACTTTCAACCACCATATCCCCATTATCTTTGATAACCATGACTTGCTTATTAAGGCATTGCAAAGCTATATGACTTATTCCCAAATATTTGAAACATTTTATATCTTTATTTCTAGAAGGTTGGGAATCATATTCATCTTTGCCATTTGTTGAAGCCTCATCCTTGCTTTTGGAATTCTCCTTAGATACAACTTTTTTCCTCCATTTTCTAGTTTAACTTCAATGAAGAACTAGAGCCCGAGATGTATTTGCTACTCCTTTGTGCTTGAGTTGCCTTTCAATCTTCATTGCTATATGCACTATGTCTTCTAACTCCAAATAATGCTGCAACTCCACTATGTTAGCTATATCTCTATTCAACCCCCTCAAGAATCGAGCCATTGTAACTTCTTCATATTTTGATATTATTATATTTTATATCCCTTATATTTAGTCTTAATAATAATTCATAGTGGCTAAATTGATGACTTTGGATTTATTTTATATTAAGTGGGCTAAACTTATATTAATAGATTTTAATCGCATTTTTTTATATTTTTCCAACGGAGGCCTAATTAGTCTTATTTGTATTTTGTAGGTATATGAGCCATTAAAAGGATTTGGATATTTTTTTTTATTGATCCAAAGAAGTGGGCATTGTTACTTCTAAATTAATATTGGATTTCTATTAATGTGAAAAATTATGAATCATTAGATGTGCGCAACTCATCTTAGCCCTTGGATCTTTCTTAAGAAAGAAGGCAATGTCATCTATATAAGAAGGAGAAGATGTCACCATACACACACTCTAACTTCTCTATTTCTCATTCTTGTTTTTATATTTTTCATAGCTTTCTAATTTTTTTATGATCAATCCAAAGTTTGAACCTGATAACAAACTTGAGTCTATGATTGTATAGAACTCTAGTTTGGATTTTGATTTCAGAGGTACTTCATTTTTGTTCTATTCATTTTCATGTAATTATTATCATTCTGGTTAGATAATTTTTGTTGCATGAATTATAATTTGTTTGATCTATCTAAGCATGCAATTTGATTCATTTGGTTAATTAATCAAATAAATTCATTATGAACTATGTTAGGATTCTACGTGCATCTTTGGTCAAGTGCAAAACAGTTTGGCTTCAAGTTATTAATAGAAGCATGGTTGCATTCTGATTAACAATATAAACTAATTAAAATCCTAAACGGTAGTTTAAGAAAGTTAATTGAAAATAACCAAAGGATTAAAATTAAATCAGAGGCATTTTTAGGTGACAAGGATAGAGAAATATCAAGGGAAGAATTTTGGATTAGTTACGCATCATTCTTATTGAATTTCATTTTGTTCCATTTTCGTTAATTAATTTTCTATTCAATTTAATTAGTGTGACTTTATATTTGAACATCCAATCATCATGATTTCAATTCTGTTGTTTCTAAACTAATTGATTTGATTAATAACTCTGCGGGAGACAACCTAGTAGGCATTATACTGTAAACTAGTGAAAATTTACTATTCTTAGCCAATTCGATAACGACGAGTGAATTGTATTTTCTTTACTACTTCCTTATCTTCCCTCATATTAGCTCTTATCATAGCCACTTCTATCTCCTTTAACATATCTCCACACTTTTAGAGCATTGTGTGAGGGTTTGCAACTTTTGATAAAGGTCTCTATTGTAATTACTAAGAATAAATCTCCTTCTCATAAAGCTTTCATTTCCCTCTATGTTTCTACAGGTTTATCACCACTTCTCCAAATGAATGCATAATCATTAAATTCAATCGTAGCCAATTTCACCTTTTTTTTCTTCTTCAGAATAATCATAACACTTAAAAATCAGTTCTATTTTTTTCTCTCACTTCAAATAAGTTTCAGGGTTATTTTTACCTTAGAAAGAAAATATTTTCATCTTAATATTCCCAAGATTCCCATCTACCTTATTTCTATTTCTTGGAGCATTGTGGCTATATTTTCTTTCATATCTAACTCCTCTGGGCCTATCTCTTATGTCTATCATGTCTTTCAAGATTAAGACTTATAGGAAGTTGCCTTCTTTGCAAGTTTGCAATCATTGTATCTTGCCTATCCATCTGATCCCTTATTCCTCTAAGAACCACATTGAAGCGCTCAAACTACTGTTGTATGGCTTTTACAATAGAGTCTATGTTTTGATGACCTCCATTGAATGTTTCCTCTTTGTTAGATATTTTAGAAAGCTACAAGAACTTTTGTTGATGAAATAAAGTTTTTCATAATTTTTCCTCACATGTTTGTCTTCAAGAGATGACACTCTACACTTATATTTCACAGTTTATAGATTTTTCTCAATTCTAAACTCACACCCTTTTGACTTTTTACACTCTTAAGTTCCTCTTTTAGCTTTTCAAAGTAACTTGTCAAGCCAATCAAAGGCTATCACAGTACTTGCAAAACCAACTCAACACTCAAAGATTTTGAGATAACAAAAAGTGGATATTGAGAATCAAGGAATCAAGAATTCAAATGAAAGAAAGTTTTGTAGAAGTTTAGCCCAGGTCAAGCAATATTTCTAGAATAGTACAATTTTTTCTCTTTTTTTTTTTATAAGAATAGCACAAAATTCTCTCTTTTTTTGGGTTTGTTTTATTCCTTCCTTTTTTTGGACTAAAATATGAAGAAAATACGAAAATTACACAAATAAAATGTAATATCTGGTCTCTCCATAAACATGGGAAATGTAATATCCAATTTCTCTATAAACATATAAAACTCACCATATACAAAAGAAAGTCCTCTAAATAGAAAGTTTCATAGCTAAATAAAATTAGGATAAAATTTTAAATAATAAAAAAATGAGAATTTGAGGGTTAAGATGCCCAAAAACCAAAGTTAGAAAAGCTAAGAAAATTTACCAATATGAGTTAGGGCATTTTCGTAATTTTTGGCAAATTTAGAAAACTCGTAGGAGGGCTTTTTAAATGAGAAAATTGATCTTTCCAAGGTTTTCAAAACCATAGGAACCCCAAAACAGCTAAAACTCTTCTGGTGAGTAATTTCGGCCCGTTGGTTGACTAAAATTTTAATCGAATGGTTCGAAATAGTTTTAAATTCAATTTGGGTGAAACTAAAGCCATTTTATAAGTTAGGGGACTCAAATTTTATGATAGAGAAGATGGATTTCAAAAAGGAGTTGAAATGAGGCTAAATGGAGAAACCATAGTTTTGGGACTAAAAATGAGATGTGAAAAAGTGTGTATAACTTTACCTTCTCTTAAAATATGTTCCAACCTCTTCTCCTTCCATTTTCACTACTTGAAGTAGCTTCATATTGGTTTAAGAAGGCATCCAAAGAGGGAGGAGAGGGGAGGAGAAAGAAGGTAAAAAAGGTATGAAAATTCTTGGTTTTTCATACTCCTTCCTTCACCAAACTTGTTCCTCTCCTCCTCTTATTTGTCACACCATCACACATCATATACTAGAACATGCTAAAACATGCTAAATTAGAAGATCTTGTATTGCTGGCCGTAAACCTTGTTGACAAGGTCTTGCACCTCGTCTACAAGAAGTTATCTCAATCTTTAATTTCACATAGTTTAATGCTAACTCATCCTCAATATACTTGCCTAACTAGAAACATCACAAAGGAAGTATGGAATTCTAGTTTAAGATCAAGCATTACAAGTCATTCCATGCAATTCATATCTTCAATTAAGATTTCAACACTTAGTTTGGGGTAACATATGGCTCATTTTGAGCTATAGGGGTCCAACCCTCAATCTTTCTTTTCCTTAATTCATTTTCATCATAAACAAGTTTGCTCAACTCATTTTAGCATGTTTAGCTTAAAGAATACACAAAATCTTCATAGGACCCAAATTAATAGCATGCACATAAACTCTATCCTAACTTCAAAAATTCATAACTAATTCTAGAAAAATCAAAATCATGTATATGATAGCTTTCTAGAAAGCTCTAGATGTTAACTTAAAATAGTTCTCGACCAAGATAGTGGCATTCGACCCATAAAAAGCAATAGAATAGTATATCAGGTCTAGGTGGGGTCCTACAGTTGATCCAAAATTTCAAAATTCATATATCTCTTTATGCAAGTCTAAATTGGGTGCTTTCAGTGGCTGTGAGAAGCTTATGATGCCAACTATATGCTTGTAAAATTTCATGAGCATTGGATTTCATTTGGCCCTCTAAAAACATTAAAAACTAGACTATCCAAAAGCATAGTGCCATGATAGTTTTTGTATAATTTGGCCAACTTTGAAAAATCATAAGATATTCCACAGAGTTCCAAAAATTCTGCTTTTTAGCTCTATGAAATACTCTCAATGAGATCTATATGGCTACTAAATTTTATGCCCACATTTGTTTATTTGCTCTGATTTTGGTTCAAGTGCAAAATATGACTTAGTTTTATACCATAATGAGATCAAATTGCACCAAATGGCCTTTTAACCATACCATGACCATTTGAGTATGTCGAAAAACATAAGCACAACATGTAGAAACACCCAAATGATTCAAATTATCATGGAGCTCAAATTCATCATCCCACATGCATAAATACACATAAATATCATGACTCAAAAATGTCAAAATTATTCATTCTCATACATTTAGCTCCATATTCATTACATATAATATCTTCTTGTACTTTTACACATGCTTAAAGGTTTAAAACTCATAATTAGCTTATACATACATACTTTGACATAAATTCACATCAAAATTTATACTATTGTCAAAGTATCATCACTCATGCTCCATGACTCCCATTCTTTGCTCCTTGGACTTTACCTAGACAAAGTTAGATGGAAAGTGGGAGAGAGTGAATTCAAAAAATCCCAATGGCTATTTCACCCTTCAAGTAAGCATACATGGCATATTATCATGTCAAAGAACACAAACATACAACAAAATCTTCCAAGAATCAAATATAAACATGTTTTCAAGATCACATAAACATGTCAATATCAAAATCAAACTCTAGGAACTTTTGGTTTAGCCTCACCTAATTATTTGAAACTTTTGGATTAGCCTCGCCTACTTTCTAGGAACTTTTAACTTATCCTCACTTATTCCAAGAGACTTTTGGCCTTATCTCACTCATTTTTAAGGACTTTTGGCTTCATCTCACCCATTCCAAGGGACTTTTGACACCACCTCACTCATCAAGAGCAAAGTCACATTCTAAAGACAATTCAAGAAATGTAATGGTACCATAACATCAAACCAATGGCTAGAAATATGTTTTATAATTCAAACATCCATACAAGCATTCAATGACAATCCAACAACCAATAGATGCATACAAGAAAGGATGGAGAGCTACCTTACTCAAGAAGTCCCACTTTCCTTCCTTGGTTTCCCACTTTCCTCTCTCAGCCTCGCAAGCATACTTAGGAGAGACTTGATTTGCTTGGCCTAGACACATTAAACAACACACAAAGGTATCAATGGAACCATCTCTACCCTTACACAAGTGTTATACAAGTTACTTCTAGCTTTAGGCATCCATATGGCTCCATATAGTAGCATAATGAAGCAACTCACACAATTCATTATCTTGGCTCCAATTTCTCACTCAATCTAAGTTACATGACTCTACTTAAATTCATTAGAGTTATCACAAACTTAAATCAAGGAGCTTAATACTAAGTTACTTTTTTATGCATAATGGAACCTAAACTTCCAACTTTCAAACAATAATTCCTAAATTCAAACTAATGGTTCCTTTGATGTTTATTATTCATATCTAGACCATTTCTATCTTTGGAATCAAAGAAAACTCTCTCTAGGCATACTTTCCCCTTTGACCGAGACATGTACACATAAAGGAGCCCATGGAGTTTTCTTAATTTTCCTAGGGAATTTGATGTCCATGAAGCTCCCTAGACCTCTTATGAACTTAAATATGCTCTTAGATGGTCTAAAATATCATTTTATAACTTTTTATTTCCTAAGGTGCAAGTAAAACCCTAGGTATGGAAACTTGCAACCTATAGCCTTTCATGGCTTTCTTTTTGCATAATCTTACTCTCCACACTTTTAAGCACTTGTTTCTATTAAATTTTCATCAAACAAAAGCTTTCTTCTCACTCTTTCTCTTTAGGCTAAATTATGGAAGAAAAAGAAGACTAAGGAAGTGGCAATATCATGGCTTACACCATACCTCATTTGAAAGCTTGTTAAGTGGTGATTCTTGTACTATAGTTATTTGCTTCAAACTTTCACTTTTCCTCAAGAGGTCAGCCATCAAACTCTTCCTTTTAGGAATCTAAAACCCTCAAGAGAAAGAGAATGAAGAGAGGAGAAACTTTCATAACTAGCTTGTTGCAAAATTCTATGTATTTTCATATCTTTTTGTCTTAGTTTTGTTTCTCTCTCCTCCATCTCTCTTGGACACCATGGCTGGTCTGTTTCTAAGCTCAAATGTCATTTTTGAAGGGTGGAGGGGCTAACTTGATTATATTAAAAGGTGGAGGAAGATTTTTTTTAACAATTCTCAAATACCAATTACGTCCCTCAACTTCCATTCCTTCTTTGGGGCTCGTTTTAGTTCATTTTTTAAAACCATTTTTTTTCATATGAAACTTTAGGTCCTATAGTTTAATGAAAACATGCTCTTCCAATTTTATGGAGTTCAAAACCATCCAAAATCTTCTGGTCAAAGTTTCGATCAACTCTTTGTCGAAAATGCACACCGGGAAGGTTTTAACCATTATAATGGTTCCTATGGTTTCTGGGGCCTTTGAGAATTCTAAAAATCTCAATTTTTCCATTTAAAACTCCCTTTTTTGAGTTTTCTAAACTGCCCAAAATTACAAAAATGTTATTGGCCTTTGCAACTTTCTGTTGGGCCATTTTGGCTCCAATTCTAGGCTATCTTGAGGCTCTTAACTATATTTTTAAATATTCTAATTAACATTTATATCTCAAATAGCTTCAATTCACTTTACTCTCAGATTCTCATTCATTAATCAAACAATTTTGATTTCAGTTTCTTGTAGATCTTATTGGCTTTTACTAGACCTATGACCCTTGTAAGTAATTTATTCCACTATTTAGGAATGATTCTGGATTACTAAATCATAGGATATTACACTTTCATTTCTATGGTTTTAGTGTTTGATTTGAGGTTGGTTTTGTCTAATCCAGAGGAGAGAATTTAGAATTTGAAAGAGGAGATTGAAGTAATTGAAAGAGCTCTTCGAGAAGTTAAGGAAACAAGGTAGTTCTTCTAGCTTTCAATGCAATTCCTTGTTGCTTTTCTTGAGAGGTGGTTCAGCCAAACATAGGCCCAACCAAGGGAGGATAAATTCTAACCTAACCAAGGAGGAAACATGGGTTATAGAGTGTGGGGAGCAAAAATATGCAAAGGAATCCAACTAAGATGCATTAAAATTTAAGTTAGCACAACTTGGGGTTTTGACACAAATGATAAAATCTAATTTTTCCTAGAGATATTCTAACTTATGTAAGACATGATATAAGTCCCTTAGACCTCTAGAAAGCTTTACATGAACCATCCCCTTTAAGAGAATGAAGACAAGTCTATGGACTCTATAATATAAACATGTCTTGGCCTAGGCTATACCAAGTACCTAGGGAGTGTTTTAAATTATTCCAAGGCTAGAATAGGACTAGATATGATTGAAGAACATCAAAGAAAGCCTTAAAAAAAATTTAGAAGCCTTAGAATGTAAGATGGAAGTGTAGACTCCATAATGAGACATTAGGAAGCAACTTATAGCTAGGCTCCTTAAAATGAATGTGTGATGACTACAAAGAGTTTAAAGGGAGTCAAGAGACCTAGAATGAATGAGAAATAGGAGCCAAGATTATGAATTCTCATAATTGCTTTATAGGGTATTGTATAGAAGCATAATGTAGTCATAGAACAAAGTAAGCTTCCCTAGAATGTGTGTGGCGCTAGAGCTTGTTTCAAGAATGTAATTAGGTCCTATTTGATGTGTTTAGGCCAAAGGAATCAAGCTTTACCTCATTGCAAGACTTGTCTGAGAAGTGGGAGAAGAATTTTAAGAGAAAAGTATGACACATTTGCTCCAAAGTAGCTCTCTAACCTTTCTCTCATGCATTTTTGGATGTTTTCTTATCCTTGGATGTGTGTATGTATGTTTATGGCATGAGAAATGTTTCTAGCTATTGCCTACATGCCATGATACCATGATGATCTTAAAATATATTTTATAAATGTGTTTTGGCTTAAATGGGTATGGTGATGCCAAAAGTCCCTTAGCGAGGGTGAGGAAGAGCCAAAAGTTCCCAAAATTGGGTGAGACCAAGCCAAAAGTCTCAAGAAGAGTGAGGCTTAGTCAAAAGTCCCTTGAAAATGGGTGAGACAAGTCTAAAAGTCCTAAAAAAACTAGGTAAGGCTAAACCAATGCCCTTAAAAACCTATGTATGTTATGTATGAGTTTCTTGAATATGAAAATGTTATGTATATGTTCACTAGTAGGTAGAAAGCCATGCATGCATTCTTTGACATGTATATACATCCATTATGTATGTTTGAAAGGGTTAAGAGCTATTGAGATTCAAATTGAATCTCACTCTTCTCCCTCCATATGCTTAATCATGTTTAGATAAACTAAGAAGTCCAAAGAAAAGAGACCAAATGCCTTGGAGCATGATTCTTAACAAGAAAGTAGAAAAATAGGCAATTTGATAGCATATTGATGTCAAGAGATGTATCCATGTGATGTATATGAGATGTAATCATTTGAACAAGATTAAATATATATAATTATGATATATATATATATATATATATATGAGTCTTAAAGCCAAATGTATGGAAATGTAAGAATTTGCCGCCCTTGTGTTAGTATGTGCTTGTATATGAATGCAAGTGGCATGGTGAGTTTGAGCTCTATGATGGTTTGGACTATTTGGCATGCTTTCCTAGGCTGTATTTATGCTATAAGATGTGCTCAAGTGGCTATGGAATAAGAGGAAGGTCAAATGATGCCTTATGAACCCACTTTGATCATCAAAAGTGACCAAATCATGAACAAAACCAAAGTCTGACCAAATGGATGAGTTTGTGTATGAAATTTGACAAGCTACTAGGGCTCATCAAGAACTTTTCGTAGAGATAAAGAGCACCCAATTTAGAGCTCTAAAGGATTTATTATGATTTTTCAAATTTGGCCAAATTATGCAGAATGGTAATGTGTATTGTTCATATAGTCAAATTTTGTTTCTATGTAAGTCATAGGCCAAATGAAGTCCAATGGCCATGAAATTTTATAGGAACAAACTACAAACCATAATATTTCCATAGCCACTAAGATCACCTTATTAGGACCTTTAAAGAGAATCAAATTTTTTAATTTGGAGGACAGTACCAGTAGTGCTGAAAGAGCTTTGGTACTATTCCATTGTTTTCTCGATCCAATTGGCGTCTACATGATCTAGAATTATTTCTATCCATTAGTAGGCATGTATACTTTCTATAATGGTATATTTTTTTCTTAATTTTGAATTTTTTAAAATTATTTATGAATTTTCAAAGTTTATATCAAAAACTTATGATAGCAGACCCAACAACTAGACCTTTGGTATTGTTCTATAGTTTTTTGTGGTCCATTTAATGTTGTCATGGTCTGGAATGGTTTTTATCTTTATTTGACATTTATAGCTTTCTAGAAAGCTATCATTTACTTGATTTTGATTTTTTTAGAATTAGTTATGATTTTCTAAACTTCACACCAGAAAGCTATAGTAGAAATCCAAGAATAACTCTTCATTTTTCTGGTGTATGGCTTCCAATCTGAGATGTATGTAATGTTTTATGATAATTATAACTTGTATGGATGGATTATAGGTAGATAATGATATTGAGGAGTTCATGGGATCCGTGGAGTAAAAGATGAATTTTTGAAGTCTTACATTTTCAATAAAAATGTAATTAAATGTATTACTTTTCTTGCAAAATGAATGAAGTTACATAAGTAAAACCCTAGCAAAGTAGTGGAATGGTTAAAGAGGCTAGGTATTACATAGAACATAAACAACCAAATCAATATGAAAAGTCCTAAATGACATATATGAGAAATGACTATATTTCACTTTAGAAAACTCTAATTTATGTGGTTCCAAAATGACTAGAAAGGTAAGATTTTGAACTTTCAAAATGACCTATTAAATGTTGAAAAACTCAAAGGAAAGATGAATAAAGGCACAAAGAAAGGTGACGTCTAGACATAAAGAAGATGAATAGACACAAGAATAGTACACAATCTAAAAAAAAAATGAAAACATAGAAAAACACAAGGATATGACTTGAGTTTAGAATAGAAGCTTTGATGCCAAAATGGCACAAACCTATAAGGATTAGATCTATCGATAGCCAATGCTAAACTATACGCATCCTAAGAAAGTTAAACAAAGGTCTAGTGATCCACTTAGAACCTTTGAGCATGGACGAACAAGGACCTCAAGTATTGGAAGACATCATAAGGTTGATCAAGCCTTGATAAATCTGTTAGTCTTATGAAGAACTCTAAAGAGAATCCACTCTCAAGTTTAGAATTTCTAGAATTAAAATTTCATTTATTCATCACATCTAATTAAAAGTGGAGGCACAATATATATTTATATAATCTAAGTCAAAGTTATCTTTTATTAGTTTAAGAGGAAAACTAGGAAAAATAACTATATAATCCTAACTTAATGACTAAGGAATCAGGAATACAAAATGATCAAATTTTTTTGAAAATGAAAAAGTAAAGAAAATCTATCCAATTAATTATAATTTTCGTCCACATACATAAAATTTCTAATAGTCAACATATTAGGGCCATAATAGTATTATTTAGGTCCAAATGACTCAATCCATGTATGGTCCATGATCTAAGCTCTTTAGTTTGCAATATTCTAATTTAAAAGAGCTCCAATAGCTTTATCTTTAGTACAAATAATGTTGAGGATGTAACACCGTATCATTCTAGCCTTACTTTCCCAATTATCATATTCCATACATGCTTTATATATGGGTTTCAAGAAGAAAATGGATTAAAACCATGGAATATTATAGTGTTGCGTAGCATTTTAACAATTCCAATCCTTCCCTGTGGACCCTATGGACTTCCCAACATCATCTCCTACTCATATTTCATCAAATAAGGTCATAAACATCATGAAACGCCTCATGAAATTCAGATTTGGAGCCCCACATCAGAAAAATGAAGTTTTTGCCTCAGGTCCAAAATTCAAGTTTCTACCACCAAGTTTGGAAAATCATAATTAATTTTAGAAAAGTTGAAATAAGGCAACTGATAGCTTTCCAAAAATCTATGGATGTATACTATAGGCTAAATATAATTCCAGGTATGAAAAACTCAGCTGGACCACGTTTGATAATAGAAAAGTATGAAAGGTCTAGCTGCCTTAGTTTGCTATCACAAATTACTTATATGAATTTCAAAAATTCATAACTAATTTCACAAAAATCAAAACCTAGCAAACCATACCAATTTAGAAAGATATTTAGGGAAAAATAGTTTAGATCCATAAAATGACAACAAACTAAAAAATTTGATAGAATAGTAATTGGGGTCCTACTGCATTACTGACAATAGGTTCCAAATTCAAAAATTCATTTCTATGTCTTTAGACACCCAAATGAGGTGTTTCAAGTTGCTATAGCTCACTGTGAATATCTAGTTTCTCTATATAAAATTTCAAAACCATTGGACCTCATTTAGCCCCTGGATAACATGAAAATATAAATTACTCAAGTGAACAGTGCCCAGGCCAAAACCAATTTCTTATATGAACTTTGAAAAATCATAAGAAATTATATAGACCTCCAAATAATGCAGTTCTTAGACTGACCAAATCTCTATATGAGATCTATATGTAGACAAAAGTTCAACCTCAAACTCGCTCATCTATTTAGGTTGGGGTTTAACTCACAAAAGGGTCATTTTTTATCCCAAAATAGTTCATATGAATGTCAAATGGCCTTCCCCTAGAACCAAAACCACTTAAGCATGTGGGAAAGCCTCAAAACGGGTTATGAAACTTGTCTCAAAAGTCACAAACTCAGATCTCACAAACTCACTCTCCCACTCCAAAGTATACACAAATATGCATAGGCAATTCTAGCCATTCAATATCGAAAATATGCCATTCCATTCATTTGCTTCCAATTTTCATATATACATCATATATTCATATATTTACATATTTTTAAGTATCTATATAACATATGCATTAAGAGATTACATCATTTGGAAACCAATTGACTACAAAGTGGTTACATAACATAACTCTCTTGTCATTCTCTTCTTTTCAAGCTTGGTGGCCTCCATCTCTTTGCTCACTTGGCCCACCTAGACATGTTAGGTAGTAGGGAGGGAGTGAGATTCAAAAAATCTCAATAACCCTATACACTTTCAACCATACATGATGAATGTAATTTCATGCAAAGGAATGCCATGCATGGTCTATGAGCTACATATGCATATCAAGAGCATAGTTTCCATTTCATAAGTCTCAAATACATCAAAGTAGACTATCAAGACCTTGGTTAGCCTCACCTACCTCTCTTGGCGCTTTTAGACTTGCCTCACCTATTTACTTTGGGACTTTTAATTAAGTCTCACTCCTCTTGAGACTTTTGACTTGTCTCACATATACTAAGGGACTTTTGACTCATCCTCACCCTTATCAAAGGACTTTTGGCATTACCAAGTCTATTCAAGTCTTATGCACACATATAAACAATTCAAGACACATAAGTGGCACCACATATATCCTTACTAGCTAGACATGCTTTTTATAATTCAACACACATACAAGCATCCAAGGTAAGAAAACGTCCACACACATACATGAAAGAAAGGTTAGAGGGCTACCTCGTAATGAATTACAATGATATTCTCTCAAAATTCCCTTCCCCTTCTCAATCACACTTTTGCAAAGAGGTAGGGCTTGTTTCTCTTAGCCTATAAACACAAATGGAGCATAACTAAGTCATTGAAATAAAACTTAACTTCTTACAACTCAAGACTAGGCTACTTGACTTAAAGACCTCATTATGGTTCCATGATGCACACAATGAGGTAACATATGGAGTTCTTACTCTTGGCCCCCATTTCTTGATCATTCTAGATCTCTTGACATAGATTAAACTCTTGGGAGTCATCACAACTCAAATCCAAGGGTTCTAGACTTACAATGCTGCTTTGTGCTCTAATATGGAACCTACAAGTCCATCTTCTTCTATAAGCCTCTTAAATTCATTCTAAGGCTTTCTTTAAGGTTTCTTACTCATAATTAGCCACTTTCTACCCTTAGATCAATTTTAATTACTCCTTAGGTGTTCTAGCTCCCTTAAGGCTAAGATATGTACATAAAGGAGCCTATATAGTTACTTGCTTTTTCCTTAAGGGAAATGGCTCTTTACAATCTACCTAAGGGTTTAATGGACTTATACCTCTACTTAGTTTCTTCCTCCTCTTCATTCTCCTCCTTGGTGCATCACTTCTAGAGCTTCAGGGATCTATTTTCAGCTAGCTAAAGTGAATTAAAATGAGGGAGAAAAAGTTGGATGCTTTCTATAAGCCAAAGCCACTTTTTAATGTTTTTTCAGACTAAAACTCGTTATTGTGAGAAATAACCCTCGCTACGGTGAGCATTTATCAATTCCAACCTATTCTTGCTACAGCTGGCATTATAGCAAGAAACTCCTTGGATTTTGTATTAGACTCGAACTCACTATAGCTAACTGGCTTCTTGCTATGGTGAACAACATTCTCGCTATAGCTAATAGGTACACTCGCTATAACTAACAGGTATTCTTACTATAGCTAGGAGACTTAGAAAAATTCAGCAACCTTAAATTCTCATGTCTACGAAAACTCGAATGTTACAAAGGACATCCTTATTAATGCTTGAATCAGATTTGTCAAAATTTTACTTAACCCAAGTCTCTTAAATAAGTCTACTCAATGATTCTTTAAGTCTTTTAGCCCTAAGTCTTATGATAAGTCTAACTAGAAGATACAAAGGATTTTTTGAAGTTTTGAGATACTTGTTCTTTTAAGCTAGCTAATTTTGTCCTATGATTTGCATCAATGCTTAAGCTAAATTCGTCAAATCACTTCAAGTGGGTTTCAATTGACAAAGCAAGCTTGCCCATATCTACAAAGTTTGGATACAACTCCAAACTCAAAATACGACTATTCCACATCCTAAAATCATCCTCAAAGGATCTATTATAGCAAAATGAGCTAGGATAACACCCAAAGGATGGACTAATACACACTTTACATGACTAAAACAATCAAACTACATTTCTAAGGCTCTTACAACATAATCCAAAATAGAACCATATTTACATAGACATCAACATTGATAATTCACCATATATGATAGTAACTTTGACAATACAAGGCCAATAGCAAAAGGAAGCATCATATACATATTCATAATTTGGAAAAGTATTCCTTTATACACACATACCAAATCATAATTACTCAGTTACAAGTAAGGTCATCAAGTTAAACATAATTTAAAGCCTAATCCTATAAGGTTTACCCAGGTTACAAAATATCAAAATACTTACATTTGGTAATATATGAATGCAACATGATACCATATAAAGTTTAGCTACAAAATTTAGCATCTACACTAAACCAAGTTGTCCAAGTGCAAAATCACACAAAGTTTCAAGTTAGGGGTTGTCATCCAATAGTCACTAAAAAAATTAAGCTTTTAGTGGTGACTTTTATTGCCACTAAAAGTTAAAAAATCGCTACTAATTAGTTTTAATGGTGACATTTGGTTATCGCTAAGTTGAAGCTAATACCCCCATACCTAAAGGTCTTCAGTGGCAACAAAGAAGTTGCCACCACAAATAACATTTAGTGGCGACAAAAGTCGCTACTAATACTATTTAATTGTGACAAATATCATCACTAAGGCCCTATTAATTTGTCTTGTATAGTAAAAAAATGACTTTTAGTGGTGACAATAGTTGTTACTAGAAGTACCATTTTTAGTGGCAACTTTATATGTAGTCACCAACCAAAAATATTTTCAACAACGACTAAACTTGCCATTAAAAGTTTTTTGATTTAAAAAAATTTTAATGACACCTATAAGCGCCACTAAATAGTTTTTAGTTTTCTTGTTTAAATATTTTTGGTTGCCCATATAAAATTTAATCCAATTTCATGCAACACTATTAAATTCAAATTCAAATTTATCAAAGCAACCCTTAATTCTCATTATTCTCTTACATTTTGGTGTCCCAAGTTCTTTTAAATTCGTTGTGAACTCAAAGGTGTTTCCTAATGTTTCCTAATGTATAGTCTTATCTCACTTACACCATCCATTTCTCATCAAGTTATATTACTATCAATCCATATCCATTGGTTATCCATTAACTATAGTTTTTGTGTAAAACCATTTAAAAGAAACCAAATCTTTAATATAGGCCCATTTGATCATTCTTCCTCAAGCTTATTGCATCCACTATTAACCACATCAAGTAATAGCATCTCCCTACTCAATTCTTGGCCAAACTACCCAACAAAAAACACTATTCCACAAGATCCCACTTTAATTAAAGACAAAGATGTTTATTAGAGTGAGATGGGATGCATTGGTTTAGAATGGAAATGAAATAAGCTAGTCTATACTAAAAGTCTACCTAGAAAAGCTAAGTTGAAGTCACTTTGAATTGCTAACTAATTCAATTCAAGTGAATAGGCATGCTAGAATAGTTCAATATAAGTCAAACTTGGATATAGTTTTCTCAACTCATAATGCTTTAAAGTAGCTTGATTTAAATGTTATTAATATTGTATTTTTCCTCATTTATATTATATAATTATTGTAGTAGTAGCATTCTAACATAACATGATATAACAATAGGTGTAACCAAATATCAGACAAAGGAGGATCCAAATAGTAGTCAATATTGATGTATAATGTTACTATTACCTTTGCAACATCATTGGAAAATCTTTTTTGAATAAAAGCTTAGACAACATCCCTTTTTGAAGAGACCTTTCTTGAGAAAAACATTATAGAACAATCAAAATATTTCTTATGGAGATAAAAAGTAAAATGTTTTTAATAATATATTGCTATCAATGAATAAAAAAGGGTGCAGGAAAAAGTTAATATGTTACTAAAATTACAACCAAAGAGATACAAAGTGCATAGAGAATCCTAGTAATATGAAATAATGAGAATTAAAATGATTGACATGCACAAAATTGTGGTCAAATTTATTTTATAATAGAAAAGAAATTTTATTAACAATACAAGAGAGAAGGATAATATATCCTCTAAAGAAAGAGAAACAAACAAAAAAATACCCAAAAAAGGGAAATAAAAAAAATCATAACAATCAAGCAAGTAACCAAGTAGTCCAATCTCTCTAGATATCAAAAAGTGGCTGCCTATTAAAAAGGTAATAAGCACAATCCTCTCTTACATCTATTGAAGAGACAAAGACTCCTTTCTTACATAATAAATAAACAAATTGAATAAGCAAGTAAAACAATAATTAATTAAAACCTAGTAGGCCTTCTTTTAATTAAGGGAAAGGTGCAGGTGCAAACAACTAGGGCTATACCTACACATAACCTTTATTAGAGTTGTAAATCTTAAGATCATGATGATATGCACTATGGAGTCAAAACAAACTTATACCTCCTCCTGCAGTTTCAAAGAACACATGATGATAAGGCCTTTTTGTACAAGCTACAATCTCCTGTTCATTAAGTAAATGCTATAAGAGATAAGATATATATAATACCTACATTATGTTAATCAACACAAGTAAAAACTAATAGAAATTCTATTGAGAAAATATATATGAATTTTGGTATACATCTATTGAGTTCAAAAACTTTCTTAGAAATAGATCAATTATAAATATGTATTCAGCATAGCATTTTACGTATAGTTCAATAATGATTGAAGGATAAGAGCATCTTAGAAAAAATGACTTCAATTCATCTATGTTACAATATATATATAGTAGGATTCAATAATATGTAAAATCTTTACTTTTACGAATATGAAAAATAAACAAAAGTTACTTTTATCCAAAACCTAGCCAATTAGTAATATGATAAAAAATTGCAAAATTCAAAAAACATAGTTGAACCATTATACACATCTTATTATTGAACTATTGGCAAAATTAAGTTAAGCATAGATGTGGCATATAACTATTGAACACATGCAAAAGAAAATAAACAATAAACAATATTTATCTACCTATCTTGATTGAACATGTAGTGATATTACAACTTAATGAGAGAAGATTTAGAACAAAGCAAGTATACATGGCAACAACCATCACAAATAATTTCTATGAATTAATAAAAATTAGCAGATAATTTCTATGAATAAGTGGAATGGCAGAGAATTTATGGTAGCAACCATCACAACCAACCCATGTAAAAAAGAAATACTAAAAAGGGAAACAATTTGGCACATAGACACCAACTTGAAAGCTATGAGATCTTAGAGTAACAACATATTAGTTTAATGATAAATTATTATATATTTTTATACTAAAATGTAATGATGATAATATTTTAAAAATAAATAAATTGATGCAAAATGTATTTTTTTAAAAAATTAAATAATATTTTACTCCACAAAAAAGGTATTAAATAATTGATGATATAGAAGTTTGGTCACAATCATAGATGATATAATTCAAGCAAAGTATATCACTGAGTAATTGACCCAAGTCATTCATAAACACAAATGCAAATAAGTAAAATTCATAAACCAACATTTGGACAATGCATTAATTGCAAGTTATGCCATTTTCACAAGCCTTGACCATGTCCCTTGTAACACTATAAATTTCTAGCTTTGTCTCATACTACTTCTAAATCTCATGCCATAAAGTACACAAGAATAAGAGAAGATGGCATTAAAATAAGGCATTTCCTTACATTGCACTATGTATAAATTTTTCTTTCGGAATTCCATGGCCATATGGGCATATACTATACTTTTCCATATTTAATTACATCAATAAAACTCCTTTCCATCACAAAATCATGCCCACAATTCATGGAAACCGAAATGGAGCATAGAACATGGAGTTTCATTCTCAGCCGAAATTGCTCCACTTTCTAACCAAATTTTGAAAAATCATAACTAAATCTTGAAAAATTGAAATCATACAATCGTAGTCATTCTAGAAAGCTTAGGATGTCTACTTCACATTAAAAATATGTCCATATTATAACATACATCATAAGGGATGTTTGACATCTAAAATTGTCCAAAGGTCTGACTAAATTCTGGAACTGTCATAGAATTCTGCAGAAAACTTTGAAAATATCCAATTAATTCCACAAAAATCCAATATATGAAAATGATACCAATATGGAAAGCTTTGGATGTTAAATAGAGAGAAAAAATATCTCTAGATCAGCTCATCAAGCCCAAACCTCAAAATTCAATGGAACAATACTTCTGGTCGGACAAATTTACTGATACTGGACAGAAATTTTAAAAATTCATATCTCCCTCTCTAGACCTCCAAATGATGTGCTTCTAGTTGGCATAAATCACTGTGATCATCTAGTTTCTCTATATACAATTTTGTGGCAATTGGACATTATTTGAGCCTTGTGTGACAGAAAACAATTTCGAACCAAATGAATAATGCGGCAAACCAGAAACCATGAAAATTTCCAAATTCAAAAAATCATCAAATATTCTGTAGACTAGTAAAAATTATGATCTTTAGCTTCCAAAAAAGCTCTCAATGAGATCTAATTGCATGCCAAATTTCAGACTAAGACTAACTCATTTGACAAAAAAGTGATATAGGGTTCCATTATAGTCAATTTTGGCTCCATATCAGGTACTAAACTTGCCAAATAGCTTTCCCTTGGTGTTGGCACCTTTTGGGCAAGTCTAAAAGCACATTTGAGACTTGTGTGACCTGCTCAAATGGTCCCAAACCTCATGCATCTCATTTTGGCCATTCAACCCACAGTTATGCATATTTACATCATACTTTCACATTGCACAATTTGGCATCTCATACTCAAAATATATGCTAAAGCTCATACATCATATTCATAAATATAAACATCACATAATAGCATATTTATACATGTCTCAATGGTTATAGACCATTTACAACATCATATAAATCATGAAACATAATTAGGGTTCCAAAATGGATAAAGTTAGGCATAAGCTTATCAATCTTCCTATTTCATTGTTATTGGCTCCCTTCACCATAGTTACTTGGTCCACCTTGTCACATCCGGTCCCTCCATAAACGTGAGAAACACAATGTTTGATCATTGGAAAGGAGGGAATGAGATTCAAAGAATCCCAATAGCTCGTCTCTGATTCAATCATACATAATATATGCAAAGTAAGCTTTACAAATGCATGCATGGAGAAAATGGAAGTCGTAGAAATTTTAAAAAACTTGGCATATGAACAAATCATACAAGACATTCAAGAGCTTACTAAGTGTTTGAATTGCCCTCACACTTTTCCTCAAGAATTTTAGACTTGCCTCACCCATTCTTTGAGAGCTTTGGACTCAACCATACTCTTGGGAGCCCCCTTTGCTTTTGGGAGACTCTTTACTTTGTCTCAACTAAGCTCAAGGATTCTTGGCTCATCCTCACCAAAGGGAAGAGTTCTTGGCCTCTCCACACTCAAGCAAACTCAAACAAACATCATGTACTCATTTAGAATCATAACATGGCATCAAGAATTATAGCATATAAAGGCATGCTAGCATACATTTCATAGCTTGGAAATACACATACACATATTTTAAAGTAAGCTAAACACATCCATGCATGAGAGAAGGTGGAGAGAGCTACCTTGTGTACACTCACACACTTTTTCCTTGAAATTCAAGCCTCCTCTTTCGGCCACACACCCACAAATTGGTGGAGATAGTTTCTCTTGGCCTAGATACAATTTATGGGAGCCAATTAGGTTCATGAAACACATTTTAAGGTCATATAACTAGGTGAGACACTAGATTGCTCTATAACCCCCATTATGGTCCATAAAAGCACCTAATGAAGCAACGCCTCTAAAATAATTTCTAGGCCTCATTCTTTCCTTTCAAATATGATTCTTGACTCCTTTTAAGCCTCTTGGAGTCATCACACCATTAAAACAAAAGGTCTAGCATCATGCTGCTCCTTTAGGTCATAATATGGAACCTAAGGCACCAAATCACTTTCTGAGTTCTAAATTTTTTCCAAGGCCTCCCTTCATTTTCATTCATCAAATATGACTCAAGAATGGACTTAGAAAAATTTAAAAGTCTCCCTAGCTAGGAGAACCCATCTAGGCCGAGGCTATGAAGCATATTAGGTTCCATGGAGCTTTCTTTATTTTCTCAAGGGAAGAAGCATATGGGGAGCCTCTTAGGGATCTTGGAAGCTCATTTAAACTCTTACTTAGGCCTAGGAATCATCACACAAAATCAGAATTTGGAAGGTGCACATAAAACCCTAGAATTTGCATCTTGATTTCTAATAGTTATTTTGTTGTTTTCTTTGCATATTCTTAATCTCCACACCCTTTTTCTTTAGATTCATGCTTGGTTCTACCTAAAAATCATTTTCCCCTAGGGTTTTCTCAAGTGGGGCGAAATGGTGGAGAAGGGAACCAAAAATGACAACCATAGGAAGAGAAATTACCTTGTTTTCTTGCTTTTTCTCACTTGAATCTTGTGTTCTTTGAGCTCCTCTCTTCAAATCCGAATTTTTCCCTCAATTTCTCCCATAAAATAGATTTATAAACTTCATTATAATCATAGGAAAAAAAGGAGAATGGAGGAGAAGAGGTTTGGAAGAGAAAGAACATGAAAAACTACTAATTTCCATACCTTAAGCCTTTGATTTCTCCTCCTCTTTGCCTTTCTCTTGTGTGCCACTCTCCCAAGGCTTTTCCTCTGGTTTTGGGCAGAACTGCAACATGAAGGGAGAAGAAGGGTGCATCATATATATAGGTGGGAGGAAGTTACACATTTCAAAATTTTCAATTTTTCCCTTCGTTCTTGGCATTTTTGTTTCTCCTTTGTTTTAGCTCCTTTTTTAGAACCGTCTTTTCCATTATGAAATTTAGGTTCCCAATTTAGTAAAATGCCTTTGGAATCACTCAAATTGGAGTTTAAACCTTCCTGAATGAATCAATCAAAGTTTGGGTCAACCGACGCTAGAAAACGTTCACCGGAGGGGTTTTAATTGTCCTGGGATTTTTTATTATTTTTAGGGTCTTTGAGAAACCCCAGAGAACTTAAAACTTTAATTTAAAAAGCCCTCCTGTGTGAATTCTAAAATTTGCTCAAAATTACGAAAATGTCATTATGTTTCATAAGCTTTTCGTAAGAAATTGTTTTTTCATTCTAGCTCTATTTTTCTTTCCGTTTAAGCCTGGGATTCTCATTTTTAGAAGTCTAGAATGCTTCCCAAATTTTTTAGGACTATAACTACATTATTTCGGGGGACTTCCTTTTGTATCCGGCGAGTTTCGTTCGTTAACGAAGAAACTGTACGTTACGTTTCTCACGTTTTCTTTCGTTTTTAGAGACTAGATGTTACATCCCTCACTTATATCCATCATCACTCATTGCATTGCCAAAGCACTTGACATTCAATATGGAAACCTTTTTCCAATAAGGAAACTCTGCAATAACACACATCAAAGGGATCCCAATTCAAGAAACTTAAGCTCTCTAAATATACAAAAGTTAGTATTCTGTTTGGTTTCTTTGTTTTCATCTTTTATTTTTATTAAAAATAGAAACCATGACTAAAAATGTGTTTAATTAGCAAAAAGAAAGTAAAATTAATTTAAGGTTACTTAATTTAATTTGCTTTCAAAATAAAGATCAAAAAACATATTTTATAAACAATAAAAATAGATTTTAAAAACCTCAATCCAAAAAAGGTTTCAAGAAATCAAATATACTAAAATATTTTAAATTATGTACTTGGTTGATGATGTGTAAATGTACAACCATTCATAATCACTTAGATTTTTGTTCTCATGTACCCATTAGAAATCTAGACACCATTGTCCTATGGTTAAATTAAAGTCCCAAAAAATGCCATAAGATTTAGTCCAATCGAGAATATGTTACTAGAAAACAAATGAAAAATTTTTATTCTCTAATAGTAAGCCTTAGAACAGAAGGTCTCACCTCCATTGTGTTCCTTTCTTCTTAAGCATTATAATTTATATTTGTAACACCATATATTTCTAGCTCATTTCATATTATCTCTATGCCTCATATCAAACAACTCATAAAGAGGCAAGGAAAAATAGCATTAAATAATGCATTTCTTAGCGTTACGTCGTATATAAAAATTTCATTTAGTGTCATATGGACCATGTGAGTTCATACATCATATTCTCATATTTAATTACATGAATAAAACTCATTTTCATTATTAAAAGTGGCTTACATCTCGTGAAACTCAAAGGGAAGCATGAAATACATACATATATTTTCGGCCAGATTTTCCACATTTCTATCACAAATTTGAAAAATCATAACTAATTATAGAAATATCAAAATTATTCATTCTTGGTCATTCTGGAAAGCTACACATGTCTACTTCATGTTAAAAATATGTTTAGATCATAACATCCATCACAGATGGCATTAGACATTAAAAAAGGTCTAGAGGTTAGGTTGTTCACTGGTGCTGTCACAGAATTCTTCAACAAACTTCAAAAATGTCCAATTAATTCCAAAAAAATCCAATCCATACAAATAATACCAATCCAAAAATTTAAGAATGTTAGATAGAGGGAAAAAATAACTTTAGGCTAGTTCAGGCACACTCAGACTGTAACAACCGGGAAAAGGGAAAAGGAAAAGGAAGAAGAAGGCTGAAAATTTTCAAAATCCTGAGATTTTTCTAAGTCTTCTCGCTGTAGCGATAAATGGTCTCGCTATAGCAAGAGTGCTTGTTCGCAATAGCGAAAGTGATTCTAGCTATAGCGAGTGCAGGTATTCCATACAAAAACCAGGGGGCTACTCGCCATAACGCGCGCCATAGCGAAAGTGGGGGTTTGGAACTAATACGAGCTCGCCATAGCGAAGGTTAAACCTTGCCATCGCGAAGGGAACTGATACGTGCTTGCCGTAGCGAAAGTTAAACCTCACCATAGCAAAGGTGACTAACACGAGCTCGCCGTAGCGAAGGTTAATTTTCGCCATAGCGAGGGTCGGTCCGGAAAAGAGTAAAAGGCGAGAAAATGACTTCTTAACATGACCCAACTCATTCCTTCTCTCATATTTGCCCTAGACTTTGACCCAAGGAGAGAAAAGAGGTGTGGAGAGTGAGAAAGACCAAGAGAAGGAGGAAGAACAAAGGAAAGGTAAGCAAGTTTCTCTCATTTCTTCTTAGAATCTTGATCTCCTCCCTTTACCCTCTTTTCCTATAGTTTTGTTTGTGAGATTAGTGGGGTTTTGGGCATGGGTCAGAAGAGGAAAAGTGAAAAACACCCTTGAACCTCTTTGTTTTCCTTGGATATGATGATTTTACTTCCATGAGAGCTTGAGAGAGAGGAAGAATTGGTGACATTCTTGAGAGAGAAAGAGAACCCTAGGTTCTTATATGTTAGCAAGGTTTGCTCTGAAGAACTCCTAAGAGTTGTTAAGTTATGAGAGAGTAATTTATGCTCTTTGTTGTGTCTAGGCTCAAGTGAAGCACCTTCATCAAGGTGTGAGTATGAAACCAAGGAGGGAGAAGAGAAATTGAAAAGAAAAGCTTGTGTTGGCTCATAAGGTAGCTCTCTTTCCACTCTTTCTTGTTGCATTCTTGGATGTAATAGTCATTGTATGTTTATGTATATGCTTGTTGTGTGAGATATGCCATATGTTATTGCCATGATGCATTGTTACCAATGTGCTTTTGTATTGGATTGTGAGAATTGTTCAGGTGAGGTAGTGCCGAAAGTCCCTTGAGATGGGTGAGGTAGTGCCGAAAGTCTCTTGAGATGGGTGAGACAAAGCCAAAAGTCTCATAACTGAGTGAGGCTAAGTCAAAAGTCCCTAAACTCGGGTGAGGCAATCCAAAAGTCCCTAAACTCGGGTGAGGCTAAACCAAAAGTCCCTAGAGCTTACTTGTGGCATTGTTGTGATCTCCATAGCATGTACAACATGCATAATGTGAATGAGAATGCTTGGATGCTAAATTACATGCTTTGACTTGTTATATGCCTTGATTGCTTACTTGAATGAGTGCATGAGCTACTGAGATTCCATGAATCTCACCCCTTCCCCTCCCATATTAACATGCTAGGTGGACCTCAAGGAGAAACAAGTGCACACCAAGGAGCTTAGAAGCATGTGTAGCTAGACTTTAGCTTTATTTTGGTCTTTTGATATAAAGTGGTGCCAAAATGAATATGCACCTTTTATTTTTGAGATGTATATATTGTAACGAGTGTAAATGTATGGATATATAATGTACAAACTATGTAGAGAGCCAAATTAATGGAAATGTGGATTTTACCCCTTTTGTTGCATGTATGTGATAGTGTATTTTGGCCCGTAGCATAGTGAGTTTGAAATGTATGATGATTTGGACCACTTGGACATGTTGTATAGACTATTTTTATGCTTTTAAACTTGTCCATGAGTGGCTAGAACATGTGAGAGGCCATTTGGACCCATTTGAACCATTTTGGGTGCCAAAACCGGCAATTTTGTGAGCTCTGTCAAAGTATGACCAGATGAGCTCTTCTTGCCATGAAATTTTGCATGCCTCTAGAGTTTGTAGATAGTTTCTTGGGAAGCTAAATTTGGTAATATTTGGAGGTCTAGAGAATATTTGGTGAATTGTTGAAATTGGAAAAATTTAATGGTTTGGTCATGTACTGTTACCATAGGTCAGAAATGAAATCTGTGGCATTCATGGACCAAATGGAGTCCAAATGTGGTGAAATTTTATACACATAAACTAGACAACCACTGTGACCTATACCAACTAGAATCACCTCAATCGGAGGTCTGTAGAGAGAGAATGAACCTTCTGAAGTTCTATATCAGCATCAGGGAGCCACCTGACCTCCGTTACTGTTCCATCGATTTTCAGGGTCTAAGGGCTGCTGAATTGATCTAGAATTATTTTTCTCCTCTATTAGACATCTGTAGCTTTCCAAATTGTTATAGATTGCCTAGATTATATTTTTGTGGATTTAGTTCTGAATTTCTGAAGTTCATGACAGTAAGCTGCGCCAGAAACAGAGACAGCCGGACCTCTGTCCCATTTTCGATATCAAACATGGTCCAAACGCTGAGGTTGTGGTTGGAAATTATTTTTACTATAAATTTAACACTTAGAGATTTTCATAAAGCTATGGTTGCTAGATTCCCATTTCTCTATAATTAGATATGATTTTCCAAAGTAGAGCCAAAAATCAGACTTTTGGGCGAATGTGAGAAATTGCATTTTTTTGGTTTTTGACTCCATTCCCGTGGCTTATGGCTTGTTTTATGCTATGTATGAGTTGTATAAATGGAGTGTGAGTAAAGAATATGGATGATGGGTTCACAGGACCCACGGGGCAGAAAATGAGTGTTTGAAACCCCGTTTTATAACATGAAAATGCCACGATTGGTACTAGTTCTTTGAAAATCATATGGAATCGAGCCCAGAGGGAGGCTAGATAGAGTTAAGGCATTATGGTGTTACACAGACCTCAAAACTCAATCAAACAATAATTGAGGTTGGTTAGAATTCCTAATAATGGACAGATTCTTTAAAAATTTATATCTCCCACTCTAGACATCCAAATGAGGTGATTCTAATTGGCACAAGTCATTGTAAATATCTAATTTCTTTGTATAAAATTTTGTGACAATTGGACATCATTTGAACCTTGTGTGACAAATTTCATTTTTGGACCAGTATGAACAATGACATGATCAAAACCAAAAAATTTTCCAATTTTGAAAATTTATCAAATATTCTCTAGACCTCCAAAAATTTTGTTCTTTAACTTTTCAAAAATATCTCAACAAGCTATAATTGCATGCCAAATCTCAAATCATGAAGAGTTCATTTGGAGAAAAAGTGACATAGGGCTTTATTATAGTCAATTTTGGCTCCATATAAGATACCAAAATGTCCAAATGGTTTTCCTTTGGATTTTGGCACCTCTTGGGCAAGTCTAAAAGTATAATTATGACTTGTTTGAGCTGTCAAAGTGATCCCAAACCTTATACATTTCATTTTGACTATTCCACTTTCATTCATACATGAAATTTCATAATGTAAAATTGCCATTACATGACCAAAATGAGTATTTCCATACATATAACCCTAATTCTCATTTATACACAATATATTAACATAATTATACATGCGCATAATATCATAGGTCAAATACAACTAGGTATTTCATCAATTGCTATCCATAACGCCTTAAAGTAATAATTTCAAGACACTTTGATGTCATGCTCTCATCTTCAAGATGGTTGGCTTCTATTACCTTGCTTTCTTGGTCCACCTAGCATGTTAGAATATTGGAGAGGAGGGAATAAGATTCAAAGAATCCTAATAGCTCATCTCCCGTTCAATCATGTATAAAGCATGCAAAACAAGTCTCACAAATGCATACATGGTATATGGACATGTGTAATCATTCAAAAAGCATTCTCAGCATTTGAAAAAGTCATACATAACATATATAGGCTTGCCAAGCAAGTGGATTGGCCTCACCCATTTACTTTTGGATTTTGGATTTGCCTCACCTATTCTTTAAGAGGTTCTTGGACTTAACCATGCTCTTGGGAGTTAACCTCACTTTTGAAAGACTCTTTACTTTATCTTAACCAATTTTAAGGGTTCTTGACTCATCCTCACCATGGCTAAAGGTTCTTGGCCTCACCACACTTAAGCAAACCAAGGCAAACATCAAAAACATCATTTGAAAAACATAATGCATCATCATGGTACCATGGAGTAAGAGCTTATGCTAGAACATTTTCATGACTTGAAATACACATACACACATTCAAAGACAAGTAAAGTAAGTAATCATGCATGAGAGAAGGTGGAGAAAGCTACCTTGCTAACATTTGTACACTTTTTTCTTAAGCCTTGAATCCTCTCCCTTGACCCCATACACCCAAGAAGGTGGAGATCATTCCTTTTTGGCCTAAACACAATTTACGAAAGCTAATTAAGTTCATGGAATTAATTCTAAGGCTACACAACTTACTTAGACTCTAGCTTGGTTTATAAACCCCTTTATGTTTCCAAGAATGCACCTAATGAAGCAACACCTATCAATTAAATTCTAGGCTCCATTCTTTTCTTTCAAATATAATTCTTGACTCCTTTTAAGCCTCTTAGAGTCATCACACAATTAAAATAAAGAGTATAACTACATGTTGCTTCTTTAGGTCATATTATGGAATATAAGGTCCAACTTACTTTCTATGGTTTCTAAGTTTTTCTCAATGCCTCCCCTCATCCTCATTCATCATATATGACTTAAAAATGGGTTTAGAAAAATTTAAAACTATCCCTAGCTATATAAACCCCATTAAGCCGAGGCTATGGAAGACTTTGGCTTCATGGAGTTTGTTTTGTTTTCTTGATAGAGGAAGCACGTGGGGAGACTTTTAGGGATCTTAGGAGCTCATTTAAACTCTCATTTAGACATAGGAATCAAGGTATCAAATCAGATTTTGTAAGGAACATATGAAACCCTAGACTTTGCATCTTGAATTTCCATGGTATTTTGTTAATTCTCTTTGTATATTTTTAATCTCCACACCCTTTTTTCTAAGACTCACCCTTGGTTCTACCTAAAAATCAAATCCTCTTAGGTATTCTCAAGTGGGGCGGAATGGTGGAGAAGGGGAGCAAGGGGTAGCAACCATGGAAGAAGAAATTACCTTATTTTCTTGCTTTTTCTCACTTGAATCTTGTGTTCTTTGAGCTCCTTTCTTCAAATCCGAATTTTTTCCTCAATTTTTCCCTTAAAATAGATTTATAAAATTCATTATAATCATAGAAAATAAAGGAGAATGGAGGAGAAGAGGTTTGGAAGGAGGAAAGCATGAAAAACTACCAAAATTTCATACCTTTTTGCTTGAATTTTTCCTCCTTTTCTTCTTCCTCTTGTGCGCCTCATCCTAGGGCCATGGCCTAGACCTTTTGTGTCATGGCCAAGTTGCTCTCAGGAATCACTGGGTAACTTACTTGAATTTCACTGCGGCGATAGCCGCGACGCGTTGGATCTGTGCTGCAGCCAACCTATGTGGTGTCGCGATGAGCTTTGCTACTGTATCCTCCTTAATTAATTTTCTCGACTTGTGCCGCTGCAGGACTTATTGCGTCGCGGTGAGGTTTCATTCTGTCACCCTCATAGGCATTTTTTCGTTCTGTGCCACAGTGAGATTTCTCAAGCCGCAGCGTCCCTCGCCACTGTCACTCTTTAGGCCGCGACGAGGCCTTCTTAGCCGCGGCGTAACTTCCTCCTATAGCTATATTCCCTACATTTCGTCCCCTACACTCCAGTTCTCTCCTTAAGGACACTCCAAGACCACTTCCTCCTTTTTTGTATGTCTCTAAGGGTATTTATCTACCTTATCCACCTAGCTATTCTTCCATTACCAATTCTAAACTTATGTGCCCATTTCATTCCTCTAAATTACTCTTTATCAGCAAGTTTGTAAAGTAATAATAACAGAAAATACATGAACTACTAACAGCTATCCTTTAATACACAATCAATGGGGGTTCCATACATTAGGGGTTCATATCAATATCTTAGGGGTTGCATTTCCATTGATAAGCCATATTATAGGTCAACATAGTTCACAGCAGATATCATGAATCCATACATTGAATACCAAATTAAGATGAGGTATAACCCCTCAGTACATACATCCTCAATAAATCAAATGTGAAAGCCTACACTTGGCAATACAGATACATGATGATGCTATATAAGACTTAACAAAATTAGCATCTATCCTATTACACTCAGACCAAGTGCAGCCTCCCCACACTAGGCCTCAGCTCATGGATGTTCATCCACTTGCTTGCCCTTATCCTTACCCGATAAACCTTCACTTGAAATTGTAATCCCACAAAACGAGGTGAGATACACATCTCAGTAACTAAGGCAATTCCATCATATAATCCAGTTTAATTAGCATATATGCATGAATCAAAATTAACATCAAATCATATCAGCCATATCAGTAAATGAAGCAATTAGGCTATCATGATTACTATCCCATACTAGCAATCATATTATCACATGTTAAAAGCCATTAACACCTGGAGAGGCCCATCCACGACACCTACTCCCCATTGAACACAACCAGGGCTCAGTGCATCTGGGGTTTGATCATAACCTGGTGTTCGATCAAAGCACATGCATGGGTGGTAGCCGCACCATAGCTCCACCATGGATTCACAAGGTCCAATCATAATACAATAGATAGCCAACCAATTCATTTAGCATTTCAAATCATTCATATACAGCAAATATGAAATAAAAATAGATACATGCATGGAATTAATGTAAACCCCAGTTACCTCACTTGTGGACAACTTGCAACAGCCACCAATGGTACAAAAATCCCTATAACCATAGCATCAGAAAATTACCACTCTAATTCATCATTAACAATAGCAATAAGTATCCAAGGAATTTAAATGCTAATAACTACCTAAATAACACTTACCCAATCACCATAAATCCCCAAATTCGGATTGAGTATGTTCTCTACCAGAATTTCGCTATATCACTCAAATTCCTAAGCAAATTCGTACATAATTAATACCTATTTTATAAATCGACTATGGGAGTCTCAAATTAACAAAGAAAGCATCAAAATGGAGGGTTTATACTTACCTAATGTCAGCCCTAATCTCAACCTATGAATTTCACCAAGAAAATCCTAAATAACCACAATTCAGATTTTGGGTAGGGTGAAAATTCTCCAAATGAAAAACTAATTAGACCAAATTAAAGAGAAAGATAAGGGGATTAAGTTGTATAACTATTACCTTGGCTGAATCTTGCTCTAAATATGAGAAAATGTAGAATTCTTACCCCCAACCCTAGCCTCCTTCTCAACCTCCGAATTTTGCTTCTTGAGTTTCAGCAAATGAGAAAGTGGCTCAAGCATTAGGGTTTTAGGTGGGTTTAAGTTAGGTCAAAGATGGGTCATGGGTTGCTCCAAGGTCCAACTCCAATTGGGCTTTAGATTTTAGCTTGTTGGGCCATTTTTAAAGTATTGGGCTGCAGAATTTTATTGGGCCAGTTCTTATGCATTGGGTTACTGAAGTTTAATGGGATTTGGGCTAAGTTTGAAGAGTTCAAGGGTTTGGGTCTGCACAAGGGTAATTGGGCCACTTATAAGAGTCTATACAAGGTGAATCTTGGGCCTCTATCTCATTAAATTGGTTTGGGTTTGCCCCTAATTCATTGGGTCTCCATTTATCCCTTATCATGATTCATTAATTTGGGCCTAGATGAAATTTCTATCCCAAATACTTCTCAAACCCATATTAATAATTTATCTCTCTAAAATCTTCATTCACTTAACTTGCCCAATCATCCCATATTAATTATTCTTAATTAATCTAAATCCATGATTAACACCTTAATGAATTTCGAGGTGTTACATGAAGGCATGCTAGCATACTTTTCATAGCTTGAAAATACACATACACACATTCTAAAACAAGTTAAACACAAATCCATGCATGAGAGAAGGTGAACAGAGCTACCTTAGAAGCAATTACACACTTTTTCCTCAAGCCTTGAGTCCTCTCCCTTGACCTCACACACCCAAGAAGGTAGAGATTATTTCTCTTGGCTTAGACACACTAAAAGAAACATGAATTACTCATGGGAACAAGCCTCGGCATTATACACACTTTACATGATGCTACTTTGGTATATGGCTCCATTATGCTTCCATAAGGCACTTAATGAAGCAACTACAAAAATTCATGATCTTGGCTCCCTTCTCTCCTTTAATCTATGATTCTTGACTCCATTTAGACCTCTTGGAGTCACCACACAATTATTTTAAGGAGCCTAGCTAGGAGTTGCTTCATTATGTTACATTATGGAGCCTACACCTCCATCTCACTATTTATGGTTTCTAAAATTTTTCCAAGGCTTCCTCTTATCCTCTTCCATCATATATGACTCAAAAATAAGTTAGGAGCAAATTCAAACACTCCCTAGCTACTCCCCCCATGCTTAGCTGAGACAATGTAAGAATTTCGGGTTCATAGAGTTTGCAATTTTTCCTTGAAGGGAGAGGCACTTAGGAGCCTTCCTAGGGGTCTTGGGAACTCAAACAAACACTTATATAAGCTAGGAAATTTTTGAATCCAATCAGATTTTTCCATATGTTCAAGAATCCTTAACTTTGCTATCTTGGATTCTAATAGTTCATTTTGATCCCTATTTGCTTTATTGGATCACTCATGCCTCAAAGCCTCACTTGCTATCATGTTTAGACCAGAATTGGACCCCTATTATACAGCCCCTATTCTAACCAAAACCATAAAGGAAAAGAAATTCAAGAAGAAGCAACAAAGTCCCACTTTGCTTACCTTGTTTACAAGCTTTCCAAGGGAGCTTCCTTATGCTACCAAGAACTCTCTCAAATCCTCTCTTCCCTCTCCTAAATGAACCACATATCAGCACCAAATTAAATGCCAAAACCATGAGAAGGAAGAGGAAGAAGAGGGGAAGAAGTTTAACAAGGCAAGGAGTAGAAAAAAGTGGCTAAAACTTACACTTTTTAAAGCTTATTCTTCCCTCCTTGGCCTCCCCTCTTGTGCGCCACTCTTAGCCCTTCTTAATTTTGTTTTAACATGTGGGAGAGTTGGTGAGGAGATCTAACCAGAGGTGGGACGTTTTTATAAGCCCAGGGATTCATTTAAGCAACTTTTAAAAATTTCAATTTAGTCCCTCTTTGTAGTTTTGTTTGTTTCGACTCATTTCAACTCCTTTCAAAGAACTGTCTTTTCCATCATATTTCTTAGGCTCTTAATCATAATAATCTCCTTTGGAATCACTAAAAAAGGATTTGAAACCATTCCAAATCACTCAGTCAAATTTTCAATCAACTTATAGCCGAAATGGCTCACCGAAGGGGTTTCAACTGTTCTAAGGGTTCCCATGGTATTCAGGGCCTCTGAGAACCCTAGAAAGCTTAAATTTTCCATTTAAAAAGCCCTTCTGTGAGTTTTTAAAATTTTTCAGAAATTGCAAAAATGCCCATACTTCCTTCGGCAAATTTTCTGAGCTCTTCTGGCTCTGGTTTTTGGGCATTTTAAACCTCAAATCCTCATTTTTCTAATATTTAAAATTTTATCATAATTTTAATTGGCCCTAATTTTTCCTATTTCAAGAATTGCCTTTTATATTTGGCCTATTTCTGATGTTTACGGAGAAACTGAACATTGCATTTCTCACGTCTATGGAGGGACCAGATGTTACATGAACCGAGAAGGAAGGGACCAGTCCCACATCGACTGGAAGGGGCTTGTGGCTAGCCCATATAAGTGGGGGAGAATCCCTCCCCACCAAGGCACACTTTTCCTACGGGAAAGGACAAACCCCAACGAACCAGGAAGGTAGGGTCTAAGACCCACGAACCGGGAAAGAATGGACAATACCTTGGTGACTCTGTATGTGTGTTGGTATATAAATATAATACCATATCTTTCTAGCCTTCCTCATGCAATTCACATGCTCCATAACATGCATTGCTTAGGAGTTGTAAGAAAATGGAATATAAATAATGGATTAAATTTGTGTTGTGCTATATATGAAAATTTTATTCAATGTTACGTAGGCCGTATGAGCACATACTATACCTTTCCATATTTAATTACATCCATACAACTCCTTTGAATCACAAAATCATGCCTATAAATCATGGAAACCAAAATAAAACTCAAAATAAGCAAGTCTAGCTTCGGCTAGAAATGGCCTCTTTTTTAGTCAAATTTTGGAAAATCATAACTAATTCTAGAAAAATTGAAGTCATGCAATCTTGGTTATTTTGGAAAGCTATGGATGTCTACTTCATACCAAAAATACTCCTAGATTATAACATTCATCATAGAGGGCTTTTGACATCCAAAATTGTCCAAAGGTCCGACTAAATTCTGGAACTGTCATAAGATTCTGTAGAAAAATTTGAAAATATTCAATTAATTCCAAAAAAATGTAATTCATGAAAATGATACCAATCTAGAAAGTTTTGGATGTTAAATAGAGGAGAAAAATATCTCCAAATCAGTTTATTAAGCCCATACCTTAGAATTCAATGAAACAGTACTTCTGGTCAGGCAAATTTACTGATACTAGATAGAAATTTCAAAAATTCATATCTCCCTCTTTAGATCTCTAAATGAAGTGCTTCTAGTTGGAATGAGTCACTATGGTTGTCTAGTTTTTTTGTATAAAATTTCATGGCAATTGGATATCATTTGAGGCTCATGTGATAGAAGCAAATTCGGACCAAATGAATAGTGCAACAAACTAGAAACCATGAAAATTTCCAACTTTGAAAAATCATCAAATATTCTGTAGACCTCTAAAAATTATGATCTTTAGCTTCCCAAAAATCTCTCAATGAGATCTAATTTCATGCAAAATATCATATCAAGACTAACCCATTTGGCCAAAAAGTGACATAGGATTCCATTATAGTCAAATTTGGCTCCATATAGGGTACCAAACTTGCCAAATGGCTTTCCTTTAGGGTTGGCACCTTTTGTGCAAGTCCAAAAGTACATTTAAGACTTGTGTGGGCTGCCCAAATGGTCCCAAATCTCATGCATCTTATTTTGGCTATTCAACCCACATTTATGCACATTTCCATCAAATTTCCACATTGCATACTTTGGCATTACATATTCAAAATATATGCTAGAGGTCATACATCATATCCATACATTTAAACATCACATAATATCATATTTACACGTCTCAAGCGTCATAGACCATTTACAACATCATATACAATATGAGGCATCATTATGGTTCCAAAAAGAGTAAAACTAGGCATATGGTTGTCACTCTCCTTTCTCTAGTGTTGTTGGCTCCCATTGGCATATCCACTTGGTTCACCTAGCATGTGAAATCATTGGAGAGGAGGGGATGAGATTCAAAGAATCCCAATAGCTCATCTCCTATTCAATCATACATAATATGTGCAAAGCAAGCTTTACAAATGCATGCATGTAGGAAAATAGAAATCATAGACATTTTAAAAGCAAGCTTGGCATGTGAACATATCATACAAGACATTCAAGAGCTCACCAAGTGTTTGGAATGGCCCCACACTTCTCCTCATAGATTTTGGACTTGCCTCACCCATTCTTTAAGAGCTTTAGACTCAACCATACTCTTGGGAGCCTACTTTACTTTTAAGAGACTCTTTGCTATGTCTTAACCAAGGTCAAGGGTTCTTGGCTTATCTTCATCAAAAGGAAGAGTTCTTGGCCTCTCCACACTCAAGCAAACTCAAGCAAACATCATGTATTCATTTAGAAGCATAACATGACATCAAGAATCATGGCATATAAAAGGCATGCTAGCATACTTTTCATAGCTTGAAAATACACATAGAAACACTTTAAATAAGCTAAACACACATCCATATATGAGAGAACGTGGAGAGAGCTACCTTGCACACAATTACACACTTTTTCCTTTGGATTCAAACCTCCTCTTTTGGCCACACACCCACAACTTGGTGGAGATGGTTTCTCTTGGCCTAGATGCAATTTATGGGAGCCAATTAGGTTCATGAAACATTCTCTAAAGCTATACAACTTGCTTAAACTCTAAATTGCTCTATAACCCTTATTATGGTCCATTAAGGCACCTAATGAAGCAAAACCCCTCAAATAATTTCTATGCCTCATTCTTTCCTTTCAAATATAATTTTTGACTCCTTTTAAACCTCTTGGAGTCATCATACCATTAAAACAAAAGGCCTAGCATCATGTTGCTTCTTTATGTTATAATATGGAACCTAAGGCACCAAATCAATTTCTATGAGTTCTAAATTTTTCCCAAAGCCTCCCCTCACTTTCATTTATCAAATATGACTCAAGAATGGCCTTAAAAAAATTTAAAACTCTCCCTACTACAAAAACTCCTCTTGGCCAAAACTATGGGCTTTATTGGCCTTCTTGGAGTTCTCTTGGTTTTCTTGAAGGAGGAAGCTTGTGGGGAGCATCTTAGGTGTCTCAAGAACTTATTTAAACTTTTAATTAGGAATCATTACATAAGTTCATAATTTGAAAGGTGCACTAGAAACCCTAGGTCTTGCATCTTGCATTTTAATGACTTTTTAATGATTTTCTTTACATATTCTTATTCCTTTCCATCAAATACCTAAGATTCATGCTTGGTTGGGCTCAAAAATCATCTCCTCCTAGGGTTTTCTCAAGTGGGGTGAAATGGTGGAGAAAGGAACCAAAGATGACAACCATAGGAAGTGAAATTACGTAGTTTTCTTACTTTTTCTCACTTGAATATTGTGTTCTTTGAGCTTCTCTCTTCAAATCCGAATTTTCCCCTTAATATCTCCCTTAAAAAAGATTTATAAACTTCATTATAACCATAAGAAAGAAAGGGGAATGGAGAAGGAGAGGTTTGGAAAGGAGAAAGCATGAAAAACCATGAAATTCCTTACCTTTTCCTTACTTTTTCCCCTCCTTTCTTCTCCTCCATGGTGTGCCTAAGAGAGCTGGTGTTTTTTCTGGTTTTTGGGCAGAATGGGTCATGGAAATGGAGGGGAGAAGAAATAAGAAACTTAAAGTGTGTTTAAGAAGCTTCCACTTTCTCAAATATTCCAATTTTGCCTTTATTTTTGACATTTTCGTTTCTCCTTCGTTTTAACTCCTTTTTGAGAACCATCTTTTCCATTATGAAATTTAGATTCCCAATTTAGTAAAATGACTTTGGAATCACTCAAATTGGAGCTAAAACCTTCCTAAACGAATTAGTCAAAGTTCAAGTCAACCGACGTTAGAAAATATCCACCGGAGAGGTTTTAACTGTCTCAGGGCTTTCCATGATTTTCAGGGCCTCTGAGAACCTTGGAAAACTCAAAACTTTCATTTAAAAAGCTCTTCTGTGTGAATTCCAAAAATTGCCAAAAATTACGAAAATGCCATTACGTTTCGTAAGATTTCTGTCAAAATTTGTTTTTTCATTCTAGCTCCATTTTTCCTTCTGTCTAAGGCTGGGATTCTAATTTTTAGGAGTCTAGAATGCTTTCCAAATTTGTTGGGACCTTAACTACATCATTTCGGGGGACTTCCTTTTGTATCTGGTGAGTTTTGTTCGTTGACGGAAAAACTGTACGTTACGTTTCTCACGTTTTCTCTAATTTTCAAAGAGCTGAATATTACATAATTGGGTTAATGGATATTTCTTTTTTATTTTTAGTTTTTCTCTTTTTATATTATTGTTTATTATATTATTAATTAATTTAAATTTCTTATTAACTTAAAATAGAAATATTAATTAGATAATACTATTATTTCTTATTATTTAGATGCTTATCTAGATTAATTACTATTATGTTATCTAAATTAATTATGATAAGAAAAAGATTGACAATGTCTCAACTATATATCTTAATTATGTATAATATATATAATTAATTATTATTAATGGATAATAATTTATCTATAGATTTTTTATTTTAGTTATTTTTTTGTCTTATTTATTTAATTCATCAATTTTATATTTTAGGAGTTATTATTTTTATTAGATAGATAGTTGTTTAGATTAATTAGGATTAGGTTAGTTAGATTAATTAGGATAAGGAAAAGACAGAATAATGTCTTGACTATATATCTTAATTATATATGAAATATATATATATAATTATATAATATGTAAAAATATAAACAATATATTTAATTAATATTAATAATAGTTGATCATTTACTTTACAAATTTTTCATTTTAGTTTTTTTTATCTATTTTATCTATTTATTTTAGTCAATTTTATATTTTTTCCTTATCCTTTTATTTTAGGAATTATTATCTTTCTTAAATAGTTATCTAAATTAATTAGAACTAAGTAGTCTACATTAATTAAGATAAGGAAAAGATTGACATAGAATGGTCACCACTAAATCTTTTGCATAATCACCTAAAGGCCTGTTCGATAGTGGGATTTAGGATGGGAAACTGGGAGGGAAATGGAAAGGTATGGGAAAATTTTAATTCTACCCCTATAATTATTATTCAATTATTATTTAATACTTTCTGATAATAATTATTCAATCATTAAAAGTAAGGGTATTATGGGTATTTCTTATATACAAAATCACATTTTCCCTTTCCTTTTTCCTTTCCTTTCTTAACTTTCTTCTTACCAAACAGGCTGTAAGTTTTGGTAAAATGAAGTTTTATAAAAATATATTTTTCAAATGATGGGTAGTTAAAAATTTATACAAAAATATATTTTTTGAATGGTAGCAAGCTTGAATCATATGAAAAGGTGAAGAACTAAAGGAGAGCGTGAGATGACACTGGTATGATATGTTGAAAGAAATTTGATACATTGAAGAAGCAAATCTAATATGTTATAATCTTATGAATAAAATTTTGACGAATGAAATTTTTGAATTATTTCATTTAGCCAATTTAGGAGAAAAAAAGATTTTGTTTTTTATTTCATAAACTAGTGCTATTATAATTTTTTTTTCCAAAATATGTCTTTTTACTCATTTTTGTCTTCATTTTATATTAGCATTTATCTTAAATAAAATTATCTATTTTGATTATCTCATAAGATGGATATATTTTTTATGTTATATTAATAATTATATAACTCCAATCTTCTTTCCTCTTATTGGGCCTTTAGAATCAGCTGTTGGGCCTTACAACAGTCGAAAAATCAGTGTCTGGGCCCGATTAAAGTTTTACGGTATAATACATATTTTTAGACTTTTTAAAATTTATAAATATTATTCCCTCTATTTTCTGCACATATTTAGCCTCAAACATGGGTAAGGGGCCATCAACCTCGATCCTCATAAATTTTAGTGTCAATTGGACATCCGGGTCTTTAGGTATAATTTTCACTGTTCTGCATTATGATTGTGCTCTAAAATTTTTATTTATTGTAATTTAGTCCTTGAAACTCCTTCAGGGTTTCTTAGTCCCTTAGCTATTTCTATTTCTATGGTTGTTACATATTCCTCTTTCTATTTTGCTCATGGATACTAATCGGGCTAACTGGATCCTAGACTGGATCCCATCTGGCCATCCAAACATCGTGGCATCTCATGACTGAATAAAGTCTAGCATCATTTAGGGATCTCTCTATTCCTCGGTCAAGGTTAATATCTGTTAGGTAGCGATTTATCTGGCTTTAGCTCTGAAAAGCTACTTTCTTGCTTTCTTCATCCCACATGCTACACTCATCTAGCAAGGGTATAGTCAGTGGTCTAACTATTTGAGTATAGTCTCGCTGTCTATGATGGAAATAGTATACCAGAATTAGGAGATTTCTAGTCTTTGAGACAAAAGCTAACTGAAATTGTACTGGTTTATGAGACTAACTATTCTGTAAAAACTATCTTAGGCTGTCATCTCACCAGAGAACTATCATATTGTAACTGGGGGCTCTCTATAACTCTGTGGGATCTATTGCGACTCTTAGATCTATTGTGACCTTTTAGAGCCCTACTAAGGTCTATTGCAACCCACTACACTATACTAGGATCTACTGTGATCCATCTCTGGGAGATGCCAAAGCCCAAGATCACTGTATCTAAAAATAAAAATATATGCTCACTAAGTCCAGTAACTGTCGCTCATAATTTCTAAGACTCAACTCAAATGTTTCTCATGCTCTTCACATGAAGTGGGTTATGTATCATCTGATTCTCTATGATCCCATCATACTACTACTTAGGAGTATTTTAACTTTCCTTTACAATTCCTTATGGGATCCTCAAGTTCTTACTTCAGCCCTTTTACTTGGACTTTCTTTTCTCACTCCATTGGCTTACCTTGCTACATTTATACTTATTCTATCTTTCCTCTCATATCTTGTAATTTTTAGCTATACCTACATTCTGCTTTTGAGTACCTTGGAACCAGGGCATCTCACTTACTGAGTGTGGCTAACATCTCTGGTAGGAGAGAGGCTACACACTGGTCCCTTCTTATTTCATTTAATTATATTATAAGGGCCTCAGATCATACATACTGAACTCATACTATCTGAATCTAAATGTTCTTTACTATATTATTATTCTTTACTTGGGATTCCTTTTCTACATGCTTTTTTCATCATTCTAATACTACTCAAATCCCTTATTTATCTTTCTATAGTTTATCTTTTAACTTTACTAACTAGGATACTCTTTAATAGTCGGGACACTTTGATAATTGATGCTATCATTTGCTACGCACTTAAGTCATATTACTATTGGGTTGGCTAGACCCAATATCATGTAACCATTGTTACAAGCAAACTATAACATCAAACACTAATCACAAGCGCCTCATGACTGAACTCAAAGCTACTATCGCCTGTATATTACAAGTTTCCTAATAATCTAAAGTATTTCTTTTTTACTTTTCCTTATTTGCCCTATTCTCATAGGATACTTGGGAAAAATAGAACTTTTCCTTTACTTCATCCTGAGATCACTTTACATTGCCTGACTATATTTATTTCAAGCACTATCATACAAAAAGGGCATCTATGCCAAGGACAATTGTGCTTTCTCAAGTACTAAAGTACATCAACTTGATATTTATTTTCAATCTACTATATCCTTGGCTTGAACACCATCGTCCATTTTCTTTCTTTTACCTTTACTATCTTTTTACTTAGGGAAAATGATGCTCTACTACTAATTATTCCTCTTACTAATTAGTGTTTCTTTACGCTCAAGAGCACTTGTATTTTTCTTGGGTTCCTTTACTTTTTCACTCTTTATAACATCAAAGGGGTTTACTTTCTCTTATACTCTTGCTTTGCTCTTAAATAGACCATCCCTTTGTTGGAAAATTCTATTTCATGATATCTCAAGAATTACATTCTATGGCACTCTTGGCTTACACTCTTTCTTTATATAATGCCAAGACTTACCTTCTTAAGCGGTCTCTAGCTCGCTCGAGCTTCCCTGAGGGTATTAAGGCACTCACTATTTGTCTCAACTCATTTCTACGTTCAAATCAAAGCTAAACTTTCTCTCTATTTAATCTCTTACTCTCATCCCCAGGAGCACAGTATACTGATTTTAGGGTTTTACTAACCTAATCCAGGACACGTACTCTCAGTTTCTAGATTTTACCTTACTAAAGACTTATGCTCCACTAGGTGCTCCAATTACTCACGTGCCTTAACCCTATGTTATTCACATATTAGGGAGCTCATCTGACTAACTATTAAATCCCTGTCTGTTTACTTTTCTGGGCTTAGCCTACTCATTTAGTCATTACTAAAGCGAGGGTATCTCTTCTGTAGCTAGTTTCTTAGCTTTTTTTCGCTTCCCTTATCACTATACTCTACAATTCAGAGGGTCTATTGAGGGGAATTTGCTAACCACTACTGGGTGGTTTCCCTAGCTCATGATATCTTATCCTCCCTTCATCAATCTAAGGAGAACCTTCACTGAGCTCTCAGTCAATTTAATTTCTCATTTTACACATCTCACCTCACCTGGAAGATGCTACTGGTCACTTTTCTTAAGCTTTAGCTCATACTTTGTGTAACACCATAATTTCTAGCTCATCTCATACATTTAAATGGCATAATATCATGAATCATAGTGGTTTTCCATGGAAAAGCCAAAGAAATAATAATTATTTTCACGTTGCGTCGTATCTAAAAATTCATTTCGGTGTCACGTGGACTGTGTGAGCTCATGCTATGCATCCTCATATTTAATTACATCATTACAACCCATTTACATCCCAAAAACATACCTACAACCCATGGAAACTGAAATGGGGCATGAAAAATGGGAGTTTATTTTTGGCTAGAATTGACCTCTTTTCACATGAAAAATATGACCAGATCATAAAATGCATCATGGAGGACGTTTAACATTCGAAAAGCTACGGAGGTCGCTGGCTACCTGGACTGCTATTTAGATTACTGATATAAACTTCTAAAATTCATACCTAATTCTACAAAACTCGAAATCATACAAATTTTGTCATTATGGAAAGCTAAAAATGTTAGGTTGATAGTAAAAATAATTACAGAATGAAACAGATACTTTTAGCCATTGGGAACCTATGGAATAGTGACTGAACTCCTGGGGCGCCACTGGTACTAATAGTCAACTTCAAAAATACATAACTCTCTATTCAGCCCTCCAATTGAGCTGATCTTGGTCGCCACAGAAAGCTTATAACCTCTAGTTTATTCCTATAAAATTTCACAAGAATTGGACACCATTTGCCTAGCAGGTGACACAAAAAACAAAACTGCCAGTATGAACAGTGCACATACCAGAATCCATAAAAAATCCTAACTTTGAAAATTCATCAAATATTCTCCAGACCTCCGAAAATTATTTTGTTTAGCTTCCCAAAAATATCTTAATGAGACCTAGTTTCATGCAAAATTTCAGAGTAAGACTAACTCATTTGGCTAAAAAGTGACATAGGGTTTCATTGTGGTCAATTTTGGCTCCATATTGGGCACCAAAGTTGCCAAATAGATTTCCCTTGGTCTTGGCATCTTTTGGGCAAGTTTAAAAGTTTATTTGAGACTTGTGTGAGCTGCCAAAATAGTCCTAAACCTCATGCATCTCATTTTGGCCATTCAACGCACACTTATGCATATTTCCATTAAACTTCCATAATGCATAATTGGACATTCAAAACTCAAATTGTATTCTAAAGCTCATACATCATATCCATGGCTCTAAACATTACATAATAGTATATTTATATATGTCTCAAGGTTTATTGTACATATACAACATCATATACAATATGAACCATCATTATGGCTCCAAAATGGACAAAACCATGCATAAGCTTGTCAATCTTTCCTCTTCATGGTTGTTGGCTCCCTTCACCATAATTACTTGGTCTACCTACCATGTTAGATCATTAGAGAGGAGGGGATGAGATTCAAAGAATCCCAATAGCTCATCTCCCATTCAATCATACATAATATATGCAAAGCAAGCTTTTCAAATGCATGCATGGAGGAAATAGAAGTCATGGATATTTTAAAAGCAAACTTGGCATGTGAATCAAGCATACAAGATATTCAAGAGCTCACCAAATGCTTAGATTGGCCTCACACTTCTCCTCAAAGATTTTGGACTTACCTCACCCATTCTTTAAGAACTTTGGTCTCAACCATACTCTTGGGAGCCCACTTTGCTTTTGGGAGACCCTTTACTTTGTCTCAACCAAGCTCAAGGGTTCTTGGCTCATTCTCACCCAAGGGAAGAGTTCTTGGCCTCTCCACACTCAAGCAAACTCAAACAAACATCATGTAATCATTTGAAAACATAATATGGCATCAAGCATCATGGCATATAAAGGCATGCTAGCATACTTTTCAAAGCTTGAAAATACACATACACACATTCTAAAACAAGCTAAACACACATCCATGCATGGGAGAAGAAAGCTACCTTGTATACAAACACACACTTTTCCTTTAGGATTCAAGCCTTCTCTTTTGGCCATACACCCATAAATTGGTGGAGATGGTTTCTCTTGGCCTAAATACAATATATGGGAGCCAATTAGGTTCATGAAACAATTTCTAAGGCCATGCAACTTGCTTAAACCCTAAATTACTCTACAACCTCCATTATGGTCTATATTGGCATCTAATGAAGCAACACCCTTAAATGATTTCTAGGCCTCATTCTTTCCTTTCAAATATGATTCTTGACTCCTTTTAAGCCTCTTGGAGTCATCACATCATTAAAACAAATGGCCTAGCACCATGTTACTTCTTTAGGTCATAATATGGAACCGAAGACACCAACTCACTTTCCATGAGTTCTAAATTTTTTCCAAGGCTTTTCTTCATTTTAATTCATCAAATATGACTCAAGAATGGCCTTAGAAAAATTTAAAACTACCCCCACCTACAAGATCCCCTCTTGGCCGAGACATGTCTAGGTTTTGGGCTTCATGGAGTTTTTTTTATTCTCTTAAAGGGAGAAGCTTGTGGGGAGCATCTTTGGTGTCTCAAGAACTCATTTATACTCTAACTTAGACCTAGGAAGCATCACATAAATTCAGAATTTGAAAGGTACACTAGAAACCCTAGGTTTTGTATCTTGAATCCTAACGCCTATTTCATGATTTCCTTTGTATATTCTTATTCCTCTCCATCAAATACTAAGAATCATGCTTGGTTGGGCTAAAAAATTAGATCTTCCTGTGGTTCTTAGGCTAGGTCGAAATGGAGAAGAAGGGCCATGGAAGATATGAACCATAGGATGCATTTTTACCTTGTTTTCTTACTTTGTTTGGCTTGAATCTTGATTTCTCCAAGCTCCTCTCTTCAAATCCGAACTTTCCCTTGAATATCTCCCTTGAATCAAGTTTATAAACCTCATTTTAATCCAAGGAAACAAAGGAGAAGGGAGGAGAGGAGGTGTGGATGAAGAAAAGCAAGGAAAATCACCATGAAAACATACCTTAAGCTTGGTTTTCTTCCTCCTTCTTCTTCCTCTCTTCGGTGCCTCTCCCTTAGGGTTTTTCTTCTGATTTGGGGTGGGAAAATCTGAAGAGAAATGAGGGCAAGTGTGAGGCACCACCTATATATAGGTAGGGAAAAGTATTTTTTCAAAAATTCTAATTTTGCCCTTCATACTTTGCATTTTTGTTTCTCCTTCATTTTAGCTCCTTTTGTAGAACCATCTTTTCCATTATAAAATTTAGGTTTCCAATTAAGAAAAATGCCTTTGGAATCACTCAAATTGGAGCTAAAACCTTTTCGAATAGATCCGTCAAAATTTAGGCACATTGACGTTGGAAAACATCCACCGGAGGGGATTTAATTGTCCCAGGGCTTTCCATAGTTTTCAGGGCCTCTGAGAACTCTGGAGAACTCAAAAATTTGGTTTAAAAAGCCCTTCTGTGTGAATCCCAAAAATTGCCCAAAATTATGAAAATGCCATTACGTTTCGTAAGGTTTCCGTCAAAATTTGTTTCTTTATTCTAACTCTATTTTTCCTTCCATCTGAGGCTACAATTCTCATTTTTAGGAGGCTAGAATGTTACTCAAATTTTTTGGGACCTTAATTAATTCATTTCGGGGGACTTACTTTGAAAACATGCCCGTTTTCGTCGTTTAATAAAAATTGGACATTACACTTTGTCTGAGCTACCTATCTCACCAAATCTATATAGCTCACAATAAGCCCCATTATCTCACATAGGCTTATAATAAGTTAGTACTTTTTAAGCTATTCTCATTCTTTTTTGGATCTCTATCACTGGGCTACTCATACTCATCTTCAGGTGTTACCCATGAGGTACACCTTCTAGAGTGCTCACTATATTTCTCACTACTAGTAGCCTTATGTTAATTTCAAAGCTACATTAACATCCCGTCAACAAGGTCCAAGATCTTATGGATAAGATCTCAGATATTGCAATCCATAATTCAAGACCTTGTTAACAAGGTTTTCCTGATAGTGTCTACAAGGTCTTAAACTCATCATATTAGCCCATCATTTAGAATTTCACAGGGTAGCATCCTAAGTTGGAGTCAACACCTTATAGGTGGGTCTCAACAACCTTATTATTCTTGTGTTTGACATTTTCTAAGAGTTTCATTCTCAGTTTCTACTACTAGGCCCACTAATCACACATTACTTATTAATTTTTTCGTGACCATTTATTGCTCTTTTTCTTTATTTATAGTAGGGGTCCCCGCTCTCTGTGCATCGATTGACCCTATAGTAGTTCAGTCTTCAAGTTAGCCTGAATATGACTAATAAGGCCTTTCATGTCGTAGTACACTCTACTATAACTAGGAGCCTTTTCTTTAGCTATGTGATCTAAGCCTTACCATCTCTATTTGCAGCCCATCATCAAAGCTAGAGGATTCTACCTCTTACTTTACTTGTACACATACATAACTAACTACCACCTTTGGGCTATCAGGACTCTATAGAGTGTAACTCCTAACTTAAACCTATGGCTTGAGGGAATTGCTTTCTGGGCTCTTCACATCATCATAATATCTGGGTGTCTTGGTTAGGGGAAAATGGCTTTCTTAATCTCACTCTATGCAGTAGCAACTTTACCTTATACTATGCTGCCACACTGCTTGCCCCTGCATCGGGCAAGACATTCCTGAATGGTCTAAGTATGGCATTCAGGGAGATTAGGCCTCTCATAACCTCTCTAGGAAAACCTTTTTAGCAGCTACACAATCCTTTCTTACTATCTAATACACAAACCTTGCCACTAATCCTGATGAGTTACTATAATTTATAGAGCTCTAGCCGTTGGATCACCTAACTCTGTTCTAGAACTAGAGGCCAATCTCACCCACAACTTACCATCTACTCACGACCATTCACAACTCACTTAGTATAAATAAAAACATGTCACCTTTACACTTCTAAGATACCTTATACAAGGCTCTACATAACTCTATAAACCTTTACATAGCCTTATAGCCACATTCTCAAGCTATATACAACCTTAAAAAGCTTGGAACTTTGCTCTGATACCAATAATGTCATACCTTACTATATAATGCTTTTCTAACTAAAAATACCTCAATAGAACTTAGAGGAGTCAATGGAAACTTGAACTGATTAAAATCTTCTTTTTACTTCAGGGTTGGGTATATACATGGCTTTCTATTACATACCCTATTATCATACAGTGTTATAACACAACTTATACATACTATAATCCAAAGATATTTAATTACATGACAAAATGTGATGCATAAAAGCAAGGTCCTCAATTTATGCCTCCACATTCGTTGCCCTTTCTTTGGTTGAACTCGAACCTAGCATGGATTATATTTGGGGTGAGATCATGAAATCTCAGTAGTAGTATACCAATCTTATTCACAATCAAGCATGTAAGTACATAATATAATGCCAATCAAGATGCCACATACCACATAGGAATACAAGGAATTTCATACAAGGCCAAGCACAATCTAAGCATACATGTTTCATCTTATAGCATAAATGATAGCTTGATATAGCATAACACTCATTATTATACAAACATACAAGCTTAAAGAAAGAGAAAGGAAAACTACTACCTTAGCAAATTTTGCTCCTCAAGCCTTGAAACTCGGTTTACTTGCTTTTGGAGTTCCTAAATAAATATCGAACCTTATAATTATAATGATAATTCATTACAATTAACACATAAACCATAACTTCTAAAGTAGTATGACCCTTTTAAACTTATTGGAACCATTGGAATTGGAAAGATCCAACTCCTTCGCTTCCAACCACTATGGCCGAATAGTGTGCATTTCTTGGCCAAAATTTATAAATTTTATTCCATGAGTTTTTTGGGCTTCGTCATAGGTATTCCTAGCTAAAAAAACCATTTTGAATCCATTGGAATGGATAAAATTATCAAATTCCAGCCCCAACGACAAGTTTTGGTCATAACATAACGTAACTCTGTTTTAGGCCCAAAAGTGAGTTCCATTGGTTCTAAAAATTCCATAGCCACTTTGTTTATGTTTTAGGACTTGAAATTTGGTATACATGACTTTAGGACATTAAGAAAACACTATATAAATTTTGGGAAAATTTAGAGAGCATCTCCCTAACATTTCCATTTTCCTAAAAATTACAATCTTTGTGTTTTTCAAAGTTCCAGCACACAACAAAATGGATAAGCTCATATGGCCTCCATAGTCAATATATAAACTCCATTCCTAGGCCTTCATATTCAACATATAAACTCCATTTATAATCATTAATATGCTGTCCAAAAGTGGCCCATAGCTAGGGTTTAACAAAACTAACTTAAACCATTTGATTCTCAAGTGCAAGGTGGAGAAAACTTACTCTTTAAGCTTAATCCTTGCTTCCTTTGATTTTCTCAAACTAAAATCCCTTCTTTTCCCACTTAGAGCAACATTCCACCTTGAAGAAAAGATGAAGATGCAGCTGCCCTTTGGAGAAAATGGTTGGAGGGTGAAAAAGATGAAGAAATTTGGTGAAGAATGGTGGTAGTTTTGCTCAATTTCACTTTGTCTTCCACTTTTTCTCCCTCTCTCTCTCTCTTCACGTTTTTTCTCTCCTTCTCCCTTGTATGTGGCATGAAAATGGTGTAAGGGAGGTGAAGGATATGAACTTAAATGAAGTAAAATGGTCATACTAAATTTGGACTCTTGGATCAACCTTTTCAAGATCAAATCTTTGCCTTCCATTCCTTTTTTCTTTTGATTTTCTAATTTCATGAATAAATATCTTCTTCCAAAAATTCCTTGGGCACACACTTGGATGCTTATTCTTATCCCTTAAGTTATGGTTAGTAATCATGGTTAATTTTCTTAACTCAACCATGGTCAATTTTTAACTCAACCATAGTTAATTTCTAACCTTACCATGGTTAATTGTTTAAACTAACTAAAATCCTTTTCTTCTTTCCTTTTTATTTTATATTTATATTTGGGTCTTATCTTCTCTAAAGCCCTAATTACATCTTCTTTCCTCTTATTAGGCCTTTAGAATCGGCTATTGGGCCTTACAATAATCTAAAAATCGGTGTCTGGGCCCGATTAAGGTTTTATGGTATAATACATACCTTTAGACTTTCTAAAATTTATAAATATTATTCTCACTATTTTCTAGACATACTGAGCCTCAAACATGGATTAGGGGCCATCAAACTCGACCCTCATAAATTTTGGTGTCGATTGGACATCCGAGTCTTTAAGTATAATTTTCACTATTCTATATTATGATTGTGCTCTAAAATTTTTATTTATTGTAATTTAGTCCTTGAAACTCCTTCAGGGTTTTTTAGCCTTTTAGTTATTTCTATTTCTATGGTTGTTACATATTCCTCTTTCTATTTTGCTCATGGATACTGATCGGGCTAACCGGATCCCGTCTGGCCATCTAGACAATGTAGCATCATTGGACCCATCTCATCAAATGGAGTTTAACCATAGGTCATAGAATTTTGAGATTCCTGCCCAATTTTTAGATATTCATTCCTAAAGCCACGAATAGAGGGTGAAACTAGGGTTCCTTAAAATTTCCAGCAATTTACACATTTTTCCCGACATATAACTTTTTTTTACATGTTAGTCCCTGGCTCCTTTATACTTAACTTTGGAGACTCTTCGGAACCCTTTTTTTTATTTTAGTCCCAATTTTAGGGCACCTCTAGCCTTGAATCATCCTTATTTGTGGTCTAGAATATTAGTCTAATTTTTTTGGACCTTAATTTACTTTATTTAAGGGACTTCTTTTTGTATCCGGTGAATTTCATATGTTGACAGAGAAACCATATGTTACGTTTCTCGCATTTCCTTACATTTTCTTACATTTTTTAAGGACCGGATATTACATTTCTTCCCCCTTTAAATAATTTTTGTCCATGAAATTTGAGTTATATTCTCATTTAACCTTTCTTATGTACTTACTAACTAATCTTTTCTTATCCTTGTCTTTTTAGGTCTAAACAGCGTTTTCCTTTCTTTATTCACTTGAAAGGGCTTATAACTCTTTAGCTTAATAACTGATCATCATGCTCTTATTCTTTCTTGTACTAACATTGAAGAGCAACTACCACTGACTACTGCTGAATTCTGGTGGGATGTTAACTATACTCACAGTGTCGATCACTGGAGACATACTGTACCACTTACCTTATTTAAAACTGCACCTGATGCCTTTCTGAATACATAGTCTAGCATATAGGGATCTCTCTATCCCTCAGTTAGGGTTAATATCTACTAGGTAATGGTTTCTCTGGCTTTAGCTCTGAAAAGCTACTTTCTTGCTTTCTTCATCCCACATGCTACGCTAACCTAGTAAGGGTATAGTCAGTGGTCTAACTATCTGAGTATAGCCTCGCTGCGCTGATGGCAATAGTATACCAGACTTAGGAGATATCTAGTCTTTAAAACAAAAGCTAATTGAAACTGCACTAATCTTTGAGACTAATTATTTTGTAAAAACTATCTCAGGCTGTCATCTCACTAGAGAACTATCATATTGTAACTGGGGGATCTCTGTAACTCTGTGGGATCTATTGCGACCCATAAGTTTACTGTGACCTTTTAGAGCCCTACTATGGTTTATTGCAATCTATTGCACTATGCTAGGATCTACTACGATCCATCTCTGAGAGACCCCAAAGCCTAAGATCACTGTATCTGAAAATAAAAATATATGCTCACTAAGTCCAGTAACTGTCGCTCATTATTTCTAAGGCTCAACTTGTAATGTCCAGTTTTCGTTAAACGATGGAAATTGGCACGCTTTCAAAGTAAGTCCCCTGAGATGAGTGATTTAAGGCCAAATAAAATTTGGATAAAATGTTAAATAATAAAAAATGAGGATTTGAGCCTTGAGTTGCCCAGAAACCGGGGTCGGAGTGATTTGAAAAATTTGCCGAAAGACTAGTGGCATTTTCGTAAATAAGTGCAATTTTGGAAAAGAACCTAGGAGGGCTTTTTAAATGGAAATTTTAAGTTGCCCAGGGTTCTCAGAGGCCCCAAAAATCATGGGAAGCCCCGGGACCAGTAAAGACCCTCTGGTGTAAGTTTTCCAACATCAATTGACCTGAACTTTGATCGATTCGTTCGGAAGGGTTTTAGCTCCGATTTGAGTGATTCCAAAGCCATTTTTCTTAATTAGGAATCTAGATGTTATAATAGAAAAGAAAGTTCTAAAAAAGGAGCTAAAATGAAGGAGAAACAAAAAGGCAAAATATGTAGGGCAAAATAGGAATTTTTAAAAAAGTCACTTTACCCTAGCTATATATAGGTGGCACCTCACACTCTCCTTCATTCACTTCAGAATTTTTAGCCCCAAATTAGAAGCAAATCCCTTGGAGAGTGGCACACAAAGAGAAGGGAAGAAGGAGGAAAGATTCAAGACTTTAGGTATGAAATTTTGCTTGTTTTTCATGCTTTCTCTCCACCACTTTCTTCCCCTCTTTTTCCCTCTTCTTCTCCATGATTTCTATGAAGTTTTAAGGGCTGTTTTGAAGGGAAAACAGAGGGGAAAGTTCGAATTTCAAGTAAGGAGGCCAAGGAAAGCAAGAACAAGTAAGAAAATCCAAGGAAAACAAGGTATTTTGCAATCCTTCCACTTGGTCTTCTTCCTCCCTTACTTGAGCATTTCGACCTACACTTGGACAGATCTAAGGATTCAGATTTTTAACCAAACCAAAGGTGATTCTTAGGTATTTGATGGAGAGGAATAAGAATATGCAAAGAAAACTAAGAAAAAGGCATTAGAAAGCAAGATGCAAAACCTAGGGTTTCAAGTGCACCTTTCAATTTCTGAATTTGTAGGATGCTTCCTAGGTCTAAGTTAGAGTATAAATGAGTTCTTGAGACACCAAAGATTTTCCCCACAAGCTTCCCCCTTCAAGAAAACCAAGCAAACTCCATGAAGGCCATTAAGCTCCATAGCCTCAACCTAAAGAGTTTTCTCATAGCTAGGCAGAGTTTTAAATTTTTCTAAGGCTATTCTTGAGTCATAATTGATGAATGAAAATGAGGGGAGGCCTTGGAAAAAATTTATAACTCATGGAAAGTGATTTGGTGTCTTAGGTTCCATAATATGACCTAAAGAAGCAACATGGTGCTAGACCATTTGTTTTAATGATGTGATGACTCCAAGAGGCTTAAAAGGAGTCAAGAATCATATTTGAGAGTAAAGAATGAGGCCTAGAAATCATTTGAGGGGTGTTGCTTCATTAGGTGCCAATATGGACCATAATGGAGGTTGTAAAGTAATCTAGGGTTTAAGCAAGTTGCATGGCCCTAGAAATTGTTTCATGAACTTAATTGGCTCCCATAATTTGTGTCTAGGCCAAGAGACACTATTTCCACTAACTTGTGGGTGTGGGGCTAAAAGAGGAGGCTTGAAAGCTAAGGAAAAAGTGTGTGCTTGTATATAAGGTAGCTCTCTCCACCTTCTCTCATACATGAATGTGTGTTTAGCTTGTTTTAGAATGTGTGTATGTGTATTTTCAAGATTTGAAAAGTATGCTAGCATGCCTTTATATGCTATGATGCTTGATGCCATGTTATGTTTTTAAATGAACCCATGATGTTTGTATGAGTTTGCTTGAGTGTGGAGAGGCCAAGAACTCTTCCCTTGGGTGAAGATGAGCCAAGAACCCTTGAGCTTGGTTGAGACAAAGTAAAGAGTCTCCCAAAAGCAAAGTGGGCTCCCAAAAGTATGGTTGAGTCCAAAGTGTTCAAAGAATAGGTGAGGCAAGTCCAAAATCCATGAGGAGAAGTGTGAGGCCAATCCAAACACTTAGTGAGCTCTTAAATGTCTTGTATGATTGATTCACATGCTAAGGTTACTTTTAAAATGCCTATGATTTCTACTTTCTCCATGCATGCATTTGTAAAACTTGCTTGCACATATTATGTGTGATGGAATGGGAGATGAGCTATTGAGATTCTTGAATCTCATCCCCTCCTCTCCAATGATCTAACATGCTAGGTGGACTAAGCAATTGTGGTGAAGGGAGCCAACAACCTTAAAGAGGGACAATTGACAAGCTTATGTCTTGTTTTATCTATTTTGGAACCATAATGATAGTTCATCATGTATATGATGTTGTATATGTATTATGAACTTTGAGATATATGTAAACATACTATTATGTGATGTTTAGATGTATAGAAATGATATATGACCATTAGCACATGTTTTGAGTAGGCAAGGCCATGGTAAGAGAATTTAAAGTTTGATGAATATGTGTATAAATGTGGGTTGAATGGCCAAAATGAGATGCATGAGGTTTGAGACCATTTGGGAAGCTCACACAAGTCTTAAATAGGCTTTTGGACTTGCCCAAAAGGTGCCACAACCAAGGGAAGGCCATTTGACAAATTCGGTACCTCATATGGAGCTAAATTTGACCATAATGGAACCCTATGTCACTTTTTGTCCAAATGAGTTAGTCTTGCCCTGAAATTTGACATTCAATTAGGTCTCATTGAGACCTTTCTGTGAAGCTAAATATTATAACTTTCGGAGATCTAGGGAATATTTGATGAATTTTCAAAGTTGGCATTTTTCATGGATTCTGGTATGGGTACTGTTCATACTGGCAGTTTTGAATTCTATGTCACCCGATGGCCAAATGGTGTCCAATGCTTATGAAATTTTATATGAATAAACTAGAGGTCATAAGCTTTCTGTGACCACCAAGATCACCTCATTTGGAGGTTTGAGCAGAGAGGTATGCATGTTTGAAGTTAACTGTCAGTATCAGTAGCGCCTCAGGAGCTCAGTTACTGTTCCATCAGTTCCAGATGTCTAAACATATCTGTTTCATTCTGGAATTATTTTTAGTATAAATTTAACATTTTTAGCTTTCCATAATGACTAAATTTGTGTGATTTCGAGTTTTATAGAATTAGTTATGAATTTCAGAAGTTTGTATCAGTAAACTGAATGACAGCCCAGGCAGCCAGCGACTCTGTAGATTTTTGGATGTCAAACGTTCTGTGTGATGAATGTTGTGACCTGGAAATATTTTTAATGTGAATTATACATCCAAATATTTCCAGAATGACCAAGATTTCATGATTTCGAATTTTCTAGATTTAATTATGATTTTTCAAATTTGGGTCAGAAAATGGAGAAAATCTGGCCGAAAATATGCTTGTTTATTTTGAGTTCCATTTCGGTTTCCATAGGTTGTAGGCATGTTTTTGCGATGCAAATGAGTTGTAATAATGGAATTAAATATGAGGAAGTATAGTATAAGCTCACACGGTCCACGTGACACCGAATTGAATTTTTTAGATACGACGCAACGCGAAATAATCATTATTTCTTTAGCGTTTCCATAGAATATTAATATGATTCATGATATTATGCCACTTGAAAGCATGAGATGAGCTAGAAGTTATGGTGTTACACAACTCAGATGTTTCTTATGCTCTTCATGCAAAGTGCATTCTATATCATCTGATTCTCTATGATCCTATCATACTACTACTCAAGAGTATTTTAACTTTCCTTTACTATTCCTTATGGGATCCTCAAGTTCCTACTTCAGCCTTTTTACGTGGACTTTCTTTTCTCACTCTATTGGCTTACCTTGCTTCATTTATAATTATTCTATCTTTCCTCTCATATCTTGTAAATTTTAACTATGTCCATGTTCTGCTTTTGAGTGCCTTGGCACCAGGGCATCTTACCCACTGAGTGTGGCTAACATCTCTGGCAGGAGAGAGGCTATACACTGGTCCCTTCTTATTTCATTTAATTATATTATAAGGACCTTAGATCATATATACTGAACTCATGCGATCTGAATCTGAATGTTCTTTACTATTAGCACATTCTTTTCTATATTATTATTCTTTACTAGAAATTCCTTTTCGACATGTTTTTCTCATCATTTTGACACTACTCGAATCTCTTATTTATCTTTCTGTAGTTCATCTTTTAACTTAACTAACTAGGATACTCTTTGATTATCGGGACACTTTAATGATTGGTGCCATTGTTTGCTACATACTCAATTCAGCCAATATCATGTAACCATTGTTACAAGCAAACTATAACATCAAACACTAATACACAGGCACCCCATGACTGAGCTCAAAGTCACTATTGCCTGTATATTACAAATTTTTCAATAATCTAAAGTATTCCTTTCTTACTTTTCTTTATCTGCCCTATTCTTGTAGGAGACTATTCCTCTACTTCATCCCACAATCACTTTACATTTTCTGACTGTTTTTATTCCAAGCACTATCATGCAAAAAGGACATCTATGCCAAGGACAACTGTGCTTTCTTAAGTACTCAAATACATCAACTCGATATTTATTCTCAATCTACTATTTCATCAGCTTGAATACTATCATTTATTCTCTTTCTTTTACCTTTACTATCCTTTTACTTAGGGAAAATGATGCTCTACTACTAATTATTCCTCTTGCTAATTAGTGTTTCTATGCACTCAAGAGCACCTGCATTTTTCCTGGGTTCCTCTACTCTTTCACTCTCTATAACATTAAGGGGGTCTACTTTCTCTTGTACACTTGCTTTGCCCTTAACTAGACCATCCCTTTGTAGAAAAATTCTATTTCATGACATCTTAAGAATTACATTCTATGGTGCTCTTAGCTTATACTCTTTCTCTATATAATGCAAAGACTCACCTTCTTAGGCGGTCTCTAGCTCCCTCGAACTTCCTTGAGGGTATTAAGACACTCACTATTTTTCTCAACTCATTTCTACATTCAAATCAGAGCTAAACTTTCTCTCTGTTTAATCTCTTACTCTCATCTGTAGGAGCACAATATACTGATTTTAGGGTTTTACTAACCCAATCCAAGACACGTACTTTTAATGTCTAGATTCTACCTTACTAAAGACTTATGCTCTACCAGGTGCTCTAATTACTTTCCTTCTAACCCACTATGGCCGACTAGTGTGTATTTCTTGGCCAAAATTTAGAAAATTTATTCCATGAGTTTTGGGGACTTTCACATAGGTATTCCTAGCTAAACACACGCTTTTGAACCCATTGGAATGGATAAAATTATCAAATTCTATCCCCAACAACACGTTTTGGTCATAACATAACTCAGCTCTGTTTTAGGCCCAAAAGTGAGTTCCTTTGGGTGTAAAAATTCCATAGCCTCTTCCTTTATGTTTTAGGACTTGAAATTTGGTATACATGACTTTAGGACATTAAGAAAACACTATAAGCATTTTGGGAAAATTCATACAGCATCTCCCTAACATTTCCATTTTCCTAAAAGTTATAATCTATGTGTTTTTCAAAGTTCCAGCACACAACAAAATGGATAAGCTCATATGGCCTCCATAGTCAATATATAAACTCCATTCCTAGGCCTTCATATTCAACATATAAACTCCATTTCTAATCATCTATATGCTATCCAAAAGTGGCCCATAGCTAGGGTTTAACAAAACTAACTTAAACAATGTGATTTTCAAGTGCAAGGTGGAGAAAACTTACTCTTTAAGCTTAATCCTTGCTTCCTTTTCTTTTCTCACACAAAAATCCCTTCTTTTCCCACTTAAAGCAATATTCCACGTTGAAGAAAAGATGAAGATGCAGCTGCCCTTTGGAGAAAATGGTTGGAGGATGAAGAAGATGAAAAAATTTGGTGAAGAATGGTGGTAGTTTTGCTTGATTTCACATCTTCTTCCACTTTTTCTCCCTCTATCTCTCTCTTCATGTTTTTTCTCTCCTTCTCCCTTGTGTGTGGCATGAAAATGGTGGAAGGGAGGTGAAGGAGATGAACTTAAATGAAGTTAAATGGTCATACTAAATTTGGACCCTTGGATCAACCTTTTCAAGATCAAATCTTAACCTTCCATTCCTTTTTTCTTTTGATTTTCTAATTTCTTGACTAAATATCTTCTTCCAAAAATTCCTTGGCCACACACTTGGATGCTTATTCTTAGCCCTTAAGTTATTGTTGGTAATCATGGTTAATTTTCTTAACTCAACCATGGTTAATTTTTAACTCAACCATGGTTAATTTTTAACCTAATTATGGTTAATTATTTAAACTAACTAAAATCTTTTTCTTCTTTCCTTTTTATTTTATATTTATATTTAGGTCTCATCTTCTCTAAAGCCCTAATTACATCTTCTTTCCTCTTATTAGGCCTTTAGAATCGGGTATTGGGCCTTACAACAATCTAAAAATTAGTGTCCAGGCTCGATTAAGGTTTTATAGTATAATACATACCTTTAGACTTTCTAAAATTTATAAGTATTATTCCCTCTATTTTCTGGACATACTGAGCTTCAAACATGGATTAGGGGCCATCAACCTCAATTCTCATAAATTTTGGTGTCAATTGGACATTCGAGTCTTTAGGGATAATTTTTCTCATTCTGTATTATGATTGTGCTTTAAAATTTTCATTTATTGCAATTTAGTCCCTAAAACTCCTTTAGGGTTTTTTAGCCTTTTAGTTATTTCTATTTCCATGGTTGTTACATATTCCTCTTTCTATTTTGCTCATGGATACTAATCGGGCTAACCGAATCCCAGATCGGATCCCATCTGGCCATCCCGAAAATGTGGCATCATTGGACCCATCTCATCAAATAGAGTTTAACCATGGGTTATAAAATTATGAGATTCCTGCCCAATTTTTAGATATTCTTTCCTAAAGCCACAAATAGAGAGTGAAACTAGGGTTCTCTAAGCTTTCAGGCAATTTATACATTTTGTCCTACATATAACTTTTCTTTGCATTTTAGTCCCTGGCTCCTTCATATTTAACTTTAGAGACTCTTTGGGACCCTTTTTTTTATTTATTTTGGTCCTAATTTTAGGGCACCTCTGGCATTGACTCATCCTTATTTATGGTCTAGAATATTATTTTAATTTTGTTAAACCTCAATTTACTCTATTTGGGGGACTTCCTTTTGTATTCATTGAATTTCGTACGTTGATGGAGAAACCATATGTTACGTTTCTCATGTTTCCTTACATTTTCTTGCATTTTCGAGGGATCGGATATTATACCAGTTTATTGTAGCGAGGATGCCATTTCGCTGTAGCGATAAGGCCAGTTCACTATAGCGAGGTCATAACCCATACAAAATCCTGGGAACTTCTAGCCATAGCATAGCTATGGCAAGATCAGTTAGGGTTTGGAAAAGATAGGCTCTCGCTATAGCAAGACTCATTATTGAAACATATAGCTTTGACTTGCGGACTAAAAATGCGATTGGCAGCTGGGGATTCAATATTCTAAGCCTGAGAGGAAAGTTTCTAAGGAGAAAAACGTACTAAAGAGCTAGGGTTTGAAGGTAAGGAGCTTGGATGAAAGTTGGAGGCCGAATCAATGCGATTTCACTAAGTTTCTTACATTCTCCATTTCTTCTTCAATGAATCCTTGTTTATTTGAATCTTTAGTTCATTTGCAATATGTAGAGCCATGTGTGGCTAGATTTCCTAGATCCTAGGTTTACTTGAACCTATTGCCATGTAATGAAGATTTTGTGAAGTCAATTTGGTTTGATTATTGATCTGAGTTCTTAATTTATTTATTGTTCTTCATTTAAGAGTTTGGCCATCTCTTTTATGTAATTGAGGGTTTCATATTAGCTCTTGAGAAAGAGAAATCTTCATGGACCATTTGATTGAGCAACTGAAGATTAGGTTATCTTAATTTTATTCCTAAGTATAGAAATATATCTAAGAACTTTAAGTGGTTTAAAAGGATTGAATACAATTAACCTAATTAATTGTAAGAGAAATCTGCAATTAATTAGAATAGAAGTCTAAGTAGTTCGAAAGACACTTAGGCTTACTTAATCTCCTTAACTATGATATTGTTAATTAACCAATTAATTGAGTAACTTAATTCATGGCAATTAGGGGATAGAAACCTAGGATGCTTTTTAGTGATTGGTCTTATTAGAGCAATCTTAACGTTCAGTATTAGTTTAAGTTCATTGCTTTTAATTTCTTACACTGGTGTTTTTTTTTTTGTCTTGACTTAAATGAAAGCAAATTTCCTTAGGCCTAATTGAGTCTAAATCAATTCCTTGTGGGACGACCTTGATTTACTATACTATAAAAGTGATTCGTACACTTGCAGAATCTATTACAAAAAATAGTGGTTATCACCTAAAAACTTTAATATGGAAGAAGAAACAGGTTTAAGCTCATGAAAGCTTAGAGGATTCTCTCAAAATACAAAGACTAACTCGCATAGATCAATTACACTTTAAAGCACAGAAAAGTATAATTTTAAAGCAGTAGATTGGTGTTTAGTTCTCACTCTTCTTAGTTTGTTCTTCAAGAGGTCTTCAATATATACTTCATGTTTCAACATAGTGACTGTTGGTGGCTGCTTCCTCAATCAATGAACAAGTATGTTCTAACTATCATAAATTTATTTTTGGTACTTTCAATCAATTAGTAAGTGGTGCAACATCTTCATTCCTTAATCAGTAATCTTCATTCAAATTATAGATTGTTGCCTTTATGTGTAGCCTTCTAGAAGATAGCAAACTTGAGCAAATCTTCATAAATATAGTTTCATTTCCACTTTCTTTAAACAACTATTTTCCTTTTTTGTTTCTTGAAATAGTGAGCTTTCCTTTTTTGTTCCTAAACAGAATTATTTCATTAATATCAAAATCATTCTAATTATAGTGAGGTCAATATAGAATATATTATTATTAATAACTTAACTTAATATTTGAAAATTTTCCATGCAAATATTCTTATTAATACGTAGGATATATTATTTCAAAAACTTATTATATATGATTCCTAATAATCTTTCCATTGAAGTAATTTCAAATACTTTCCTAATATGAATATCTTGAGACTGATGAGAACTTTCCTTGTAACATATTTGGTACAAACAATATTATAAAATATTCAACATAGTGAAATCTTTAGCAATTACAATTAGGCTCGTTAAGCCCTTTTGATCCAATTACTTAATATTTAAAGCTTATTTTCCAAAACATACAATTGAATATATTTAGACATAATTCAAACTCAAAAGGCCCAAAGTCTTTGACCTAACAAATATCGTATGCAACAAAGCATTAGCTAGAATGCTTTGGTTAAACTTTAACATGATGAGACTACTTCCAACATTAAACCATGACACGAAGGGCTAAAATAAATAGTTAATAAAAAAATAATTTTTTTTAGAGAGTTCACATAAGCAATAGGTAACATGGTAGAATATACTCAAGCATTTTCAACAAAACCATCAACATTGTCATGTCAAAGAAGAATTAAAATACAATAACGAATCAAAAGGAATAAACTTTAACTTTGGCCAACTTTCATTATAGAACTCAAATCAAGTTTAATGGAATTGTGACTCCATTATTTTCAAAATATACACTTTAATTAGTCCAATTTTTTTATTTTTAAAATAGATATTTAGATTAATAGAGGATATTTTAGTAAAAAATTAAAATTAGACTAAATTGTAATATAACTTTTTATTTCATGGAGGTTCATGTATATTTTGAAAATATAAGGAAAATCTATGTAATTTCAATAAAACTCAAGAAGTTTATGCAATTTACTGAAAGAATGATAATGAAATGGAAACAAAAGATAAGAAGAAGGGGGGAAAACAATATGAGGGGAAGAAAAAGAGAAAGGAAAAGAAAGGAGAAGGAGTTTCATGATTATATCTTTGCGCATAATGGTTATTCTCTTGATCCTTTATCAATAATTTCTTATATCGATTTTCTTTTTTGTGATAACAACAGCCAATAGCCACATTACAAGCTTGAAAGACCTATTAATTTGGGTAGTACAGTAGCCTACATTAGTGGAGAGAGGATTGAAAAGCAAGTATATGAAGTTCCTAGGGTAGAGATTTATTGTGTAATTTGATTTGCATAAACTACTTTAAACCATTTGCATGGTAATTCACACACACTTCATGAGATAAGAGATACTTGCATTAATTATTGTACTTTTAAGCTTGTATGTATTGCTTAGTTTTCCCTATCATTCATATATTATGAAAAATTTTCTAAGGGTTCGAGTCTAACATTATAGGATTATGAATGCTTGAATCAGTAAAAATTTTATTAATGTTTTTACTTATTTTTACTTGAGAACAAGAAAAAAGGTAAGTTTGGGGAATGTTATAAATCCCTTTCATTTACCTATTTCCTTACCTTTTTATAGGGACTTATCATATATTTTTAATGGTTTTGACCTATTTTATGCCTATTTATTTTAACTATTTTGCATTTGTGTAGTCTAAGTGTAAATACGTGAATTTTGTTACAAAACCTTTAATCCTAGGTCTTATTGTACTGATTTGTTTTATTGTTGAGAAAAGACCTAAGTGCCTGAGTTTTCCAGTGGTCATCTGAATGGTATGGAGTAAGGAAACTTAGTTTTTGTTCTATTATAATGTTAGAAGTAATTAGGAGTAGTTAGTTTGTAGTTTAATTGTTAATGTGTTTTAAATTCTTATCTTGGTTAAAGTTTCTAATGAATTTTTAGTTGTGTCTTGTGCTTTTGTAGCTTAGAAATTTAAATAAATAAAAACCTTCGTGTTCTAGAATCAATTCCTAAAAGTCTTGGAGCCATAATTTACAAATCAGCTTCTTGGAAAGTCATTTAATGTAGGTGGGCCATGACTAATACTTCAGCTAGTCACGATGCTCACAGAAGGTTATATCCAATAGAAAAACCAAAGGTTAGGTCACTATGACTAGCCAAGATAGCTGGTTGCACGCCCCTTTGAACAATTGTACAAAGTTATAGATTTTAGAAGGAATTTGGAACTTCAAAAGCTGGTTTTTGAGCCATTTGAGGAAGAAGATGAAGATACATTAGATCTAAGGGATTGAAGCTTGAAGAAAGAATATTCAAGACCTTGGAATGGTGAGAGAAAGAGCTCCTATAGTTTCAATACTTCATCTTGTGGTCAAGACCTCGGAATGGTGAGAGATAAAGATTGTATAGTTTCAATACTTCATCTTGTGGTAAGTCATTCAAGATTCCTATCTTGAATGAGCTTTTCATCTATCTTATTCTTCAATTTAGGTTTTTCATATTGTATTCGTAATTTCTTGATTTTGTATAGGTTTAGCTAAATTTAGGCTTTGATGTAAAGATTCTTAATCACAGTTATGAAATGTTAGTGTTTTTTGATGGATCTATGAAGTGTATGTATAAACCTAATGCTTTGGTTCAATTGAATATTAACACTTGATTGATTGTTATGCTTATACATTTGTTCGAAGTCTCTAAGCTAGGCAATTGACCACCACATTCTTACTTAAAGATTAATTTTTTGCACAAAAAATTTCTTAAATGCTCTTTGTACAAAAATTGCATTAGAGGCCAAATCCATGGTATGAATAATCTACAAATATGTTCGACACAAAATTTTCCATCTACCCTCGACTAGTCAACAGATATAAACTAAATACGCACTTGCCAATCTTGGTAGTTAAGACTTACATCTTCTGCTTGCATACCTTTTACTCGCAACTTTTCAACCAAAATTACTATTAAAAAAAACCACAACAGCTATCAATGCTATAGCATTAGGCAATTTTCCTTCACAAGTATGGTAAATGAACATAAATAATGAATTCAAAGTCCAGACTGTCATTTACCAAACAACTCATAATTAGTAAAATGTTGGTGAGGAGATCTATATCGAGGTTTTAAACAGCTTTGAAGGATGGTTTGATCCTGGTCCTAGCGACCAAATGTCTCATCATGAGACCAAAGCCCAATCAAGCTGCACAAGGGCACTATTTGGTCCATCTGTTTTTCTATGCTATGCACAAGAGAAAAGTAGCACCATTCAAGTGCTTTCTTTAACAATTTAGCACGCTAATGTAAATTGAGTGGTTTCTTGGAGAAGTTTGATTTTTTTAAAAAAAAATTGTTCAATATTTCTGGATTATTAGCTGACTGTTAATGAATGCACATAAAAAAATTATTCTAAATGATATAATTTTCAACAAGAGAAGGAAAACTGGCTTCATTAGGGTATACATCAATATTTAATCAGGGTATCACATTTCTGCTAAGAGTAGGATTGGCAGCAATTGGCTGTGACTCTGACGAATATTCAGTTTCCAACTACTTGCATTTCTGCAACTTTTTGTGTTGTATGAACTCCGAAGTGGATATCTTATACTTTCAGATCAATTCTGTTAATGTACCTAATTATTTCAAAATACTTGATGTTCTGTTTTGTAAAGCACGCTAAATTCTGAAAGTGACACTAAGTCTTCAGAAGTTTTGGTTGCTCCTGAAGATGCATATCTTGACCAATGCATTCCAGGTTATTGGCAAGGTTAACATATTGCCTTTTCTTTTATAATATTTATCAAATTTGAGTGAGAGATAGATTGAACAACAATTTGAAATTTATGGTCTTTGATAGCCTTATGATGCTTGAGTTTGCTCCTAATATGTTGCTTCTGATGGCTTAGTAATGAAGAATGGCATGGCCCCCTGTAATAATTTTTCTTGTCTAAAAATTCTTCTTTATACATGAAAGTTCTTAATTTTTTCTTCAATTCTTCCCCATGTTCCTTGATTGTTACTTAATTTGTGAAAGGAAAAAAAAACATTTTGTGCTAAACCAAGTGCTGTTTGGTGATCTGTTATATTTTGTTTGAAATCTTTTATCTACTGCTTTATCCCGTCTGCCAATGTTCAATGTATATGTGTGTGGTAGGTTGCTGCAGAGAGTGTTCGAATATTAAATGCTATAAAGTCGAAGTTACCATTCTTAGTGACTGCAGCTGATGATACAAAAGATTCTCTTAAAGACGAAATCCGTTTGTAGTACTTATTAAGTTGCATGAAACTCATAACTGATTTTTCATAAAAGTGTTGTCCTAATGATATCAAAACTCCCCTTAATTTATTTTGTTTAAGTTTTGGGAAAATAGACTTCTTATTCAGTAATGTGCTATCGCAAGTCCACATGCTTGATACCCTTGCTCTAATACGGTATTGGATCTTCAGGGCCTTGTTTAATTGATGCTATGATTGATGTTTTACATGTTGGAAAGTGATGTATTTCATCTGTGTTTTATCATTAGCTTTTATGGGAGAGAAAGAATCTGAGAATGTCCTTTTATCATTCTGCAATGCCTTTTGTTGTTTCTATTTATTTGGATTTGTGGGAGATCTATGGCTTATTATTTCTTCTTGGCAGGTATCGATATCTTGATCTAAGTCGGCCCAAATGAATTCCAACATATTGCTGCGACATAAGGGGATTAAACTCATTCGGAGATATCTAGAAGATAGACATGGTTTTCTGGAGGTAATGTCGTGAGTGCATCATTTGTGTTGTTATCTCTCTTCATCATTTGAGTTATAGTGCCTCCTTCCCTCCAACGTTGCTTTGAGGTTGACGGTTGGTATCATGTGTCGATCTTTACCTTCTATGGTCACAAGGATTATCCTTATCAGCAATATAGGGATCTGGTTTTAGAAAAACTTGGCTTCAGATCTCTGTAGAAATCAGATTACTATTTTTTTTTTAATAAAAATAGTCTAGCTCAACCTTCGAGATATTCCTCTTGTAGAAGTGGGGTGTTGGAGCTAAGATTAAGCTTTTGTTGAACCGGACCATTTCATAGACTTTTCAATTGTTCAATTAGAAATTAGATAAGTTTCATGGACTTTTACATGCAAAATGCTAATTGCAAATGCCATAAGATAATATTATTTGGCTTTTCTATTGCTTGGATAATCTTAGTTAGTCTTTCAATCAGAATCTTTAATGGGTTGCTAGGTTATTTACTGAAAAAAGAAAATAAATTTTCAATGGCTTCACATCTAGGTTATTTAGTATTCTGCAGCTTCATAATTAACTCTTGAAATAATTTCAAAAGCGCAGTTCATATTGTTCTGAATAAATTAATCATTTAGCTAAATTAGGTGTTAAGTTATTTCAAAGTGATTATCTATAACTCAGTGAGTTTATATTTTACTTTTCGCATCTAGACCTCAACATTGTCATCAGTGATTTTTTACATCATGATTCATGATGATGGGTACATTTGCCTATTATCTCTTGGAATTTGGTAGCACAAAAGCTGATTTACAGGACAGTACATCTTGCCCACAAGGATTCATGATGATGGGTACATCTGCCTGTTATCTCTTTATTTGGTAGCGCAAAAGCTGATTTATAGGACAGTACATCTTGCTCACAAGGAAAAACCATATAAGCATTGAATTTTTATTTTGTCAGTTATTTTAATAAAAAATCTGCCACATAGAGATCCATATTCTATTATTTGGAATAATATATTTGATGAGCACAGCAATGATTAGGGAAAAACATTTAATTTTGTTCCTTTAATCAATATTTTGCTTTAAATACTTGTAATATCCTATTTTATAGAAATTAAAGCAAAACCAATATTGTGAAATAAGAGTATTCTAAAGCAAAGAAAATTAAAGTCAATTGATGATAGAATATTAATTAAAATATCTAAAAATATGGGTAGAAAACCAATAATAGCTTAAAACCAGAGCTAAATAGAATAAATCGAAAACATAGTGGCAAAATCATAATTTTGAAAAACTTTTTGTAAACTTAAAGGAGGGAGTTTTAAATAATAAAATTGAATTCATTAAGGTTAAGGAGAATTTTCTTTGATTTTAAGGATATAAATAGCCTAGATATGAACTATAAATACCAAATAAATCATTGGTTTAAATTTAGAAACTTTATTTTGAAAAGTGAAAATTTAGGGTTCCATTATACATAAAGTAGCAACTTGGTGATAAGCTTATTGAATTAAGTTTATGATGGCTCTAATGAATTCTAGTGGAGTCATATCACTCATATTGGGTGAGATTTTAGAGCCAAGATATTAATTTATAAGAGTTGCTTCATTATGCATTTAATTGAATGATATAGGAACCCAAAGCTCTAGCTAGATTATACAAGGCTTAAATGGGTATAAATATGGTTCCATTGATAATCTTATACTTCATTTGATGTGTTTAGACCAAGCAAGTGAAATCTCTCTCAAGTGTAGGTGTGAGGCTGAGAAACTAAGTCAAGAAGCAAAAGGGAATTAAGTGATCTCGTGTTAAGATAGCTTTTCATCTATTCTTGTATATGTACGTTAGTTGCTTGAGTGGTCTTAGATTGCTTGTATATATTGGTTGTTAATTATGTATGTTATTGATTGATTGATGAATATATACAATTGCATGACATTTGATTGCATCTAAAATTGGTTTGGCTCTTAAATAGGTGAGGTTGTACCAAAAGTTCCTTGAATTAAGTGAGGCAGGTCAAAAGTCCTTAAATATGGGTGAGACTAAACCAAAAGTCTCAAATATGAGTGAAACTAAGTTAAAAGTCTCTAATTGTAGGATGAGACTAGATTAAAAGTCCCTAGAGTTGTTCTTGCTCTTGGTAGAGCCATGTAATCCCTCATGCATAATTTGAATGATATTTAAGTGTTTACCTTGTATACTTGCGGTCTTTGACCCTTGAAAATGCCATATATGTGTGTTTGAATGAGAAATGAACTATTTAGATCCTTTGAATCCTATTCTTTTCCATATTTTCCCTAACTCTGTCTAGGTAAACCTTATGGAAGCAAAGATGGTGAGAAAAAGCATGAGAAGCATCATTTTAACACTAGTTTAAATCTTAATGTATGTTATTGCACACACAAAATGTATATGTATATTATAAGATATAACCATTCCCACATCTTCAAAAGTATGAGATAATGATATATAAACCATTTTTTTAATGTAAATATATAATATTGTGCAAATTGACTATATGAGTTCTGTAACACCATAAATTCTAGCTCATCTCATGCTTTCAAGTGGTAATGTGAATCAATCATACAAGACATTCAAGAGCTCACTAAGTGTTTGGATTGGCCTCACACTTCTCCTTATGGATTTTGGACTTGCCTCACCCATTCTTTGAACACTTTGGACTCAACCATACTCTTAGGAGCCCACTTTGCTTTTGGGAGACTCTTTACTTTGTCTCAACCAAGCTCAAGGGTTCTTGGCTCATCCTCACCCAAGGGAAGAGTTTTTGGCCTCTCCATACTCAAGCAAACTCATACAAATATCATGGGTTCATTTAAAAACATAACATGGCATCAAGCATCATGGCATATAAAGGCATGCTAGTATACTTTTCAAAGCTTGAAAATATACATACACATATTCTAAAACAAGCTAAACACATATTCATGCAGGAGAGAAGGTGGAGAGAGCTACCTTGTATACAAGCACACACTTTTTCCTTAGCTTTCAAGCCTCCTCTTTTAGCCACACACCCACAAGTTGGTAGAAATAGTGTCTCTTAGTCTAGACACAAATTATGGGAGCCAATTAAGTTCATGAAACAATTTCTAGGGCCATGCAACTTGCTTAAACCCTAGATTACTCTACAACCTCTATTATGGTCCATATTGGCACCTAATGAGGCAACACCCCTCAAATGATTTCTAGGCCTCATTCTTTATTCTCAAATATGATTCTTGACTCCTTTTAAGCCTCTTGGAGTCATCACATCATTAAAACAAATGGCCTAGCACCATGTTACTTCTTTAGGTCACATTATGGAACCTAAGACACCAAATCACTTTCCATGAGTTCTAAATTTTTTCCAAGGCCTCCCCTTACTTTCATTCATCAATTATGACTCAAGAATGGCCTTATAAAAATTTAAAACTCTCCCTAGCTGTGAGAAACTCTTTCGGCCGAGGCTATGGAGCTTAATGGCCTTCATGGAGTTTGCTTGGTTTTCTTGAAGGGGGAAGCTTGTGGGGAGAATCTTTGGTGTCTCAAGAACTCATTTATACTCTAACTTAGACCTAGGAAGCATCTTACAAATTCAGAAATTGAAAGGTGCACTTGAAACCCCAGGTTTTGCATCTTGCTTTCTAATGCCTTTTTCTTAGTTTTCTTTGCATATTCTTATTCCTCTCAATCAAATACCTAAGAATCACCTTTGGTTTAGTTAAAAATCTGAATCCTTAGATCTGTCCAAGTATAGGTCGAAATGCTCAAGGAAGGGAGGAAGAAGACCAAGTGGAAGAATTGCCCAAATGGTCCTAAACCTTATGCATATCATTTTGGCCATTCAGCCCACATTTATACACATATTCATCAAACTTTAAATTCTCTTACCATGGCCTTGTCTACTCAAAACATGTGCTAATGGTCATATATCATTTCCATACATCTAAACATCACATAATAGTATGTTTACATATATCTCAAGGTTCATAATACATATACAACATCATATACATGATGAACTATCATTATAGTTCCAAAAGAGATAAAACAAGACATAAGCTTATCAATTGTCCCTCTTCAAGGTTGTTGGCTCCCTTCACCACAATTGCTTGGTCCACCTAGCATGTTAGATCATTGGAGAGGAGAGGATGAGATTCAAGAATCTCAATAGCTCATCTCCCATTCCATCACACATAATATGTGCAAGCAAGTTTCACAAATGCATGCATGGAGAAAGTAGAAATCATAGGCATTTTAAAAGCAACCTTAGCATGTGAATTAATCATACAAGACATTCAAGAACTCACTAAGTATTTGGATTGGCCTCACACTTCTCCTCATGGATTTTGGACTTGCCTTACCCATTCTTTGAACACTTTGGACTCAACCATACTCTTGGGAGCCCACTTTGCTTTTAGAAGACTCTTTACTTTGTCTCAACTAAGCTCAAGGGTTCTTGGCTCATCCTCACGCAAGGGAAGAGTTTTTGGCCTCTCCACACTCAAGCAAACTCATACAAACATCATGGGTTCATTTAAAAATATAACATGGCATCAAGCATCATGGCATATAAAGACATGCTAGTATACTTTTCAAAACTTGAAAATACACATACACATATTCTAAAACAAGCTAAACACACATTCATGCAGGAGGAGCCATCTCCCTCGGCTATGTGATCTGCAAAGGGGCCTATGGAGGAATTTAGGTGCCATCTCTAGCTATGTGCCCTGGCCTGCCACATCTGAAGCGCACATTCTGCCCCGCATAGCACAGTCTGGTACCGTGATTCTTGCCACACTGGGGACAAGTGATAGGTGGAGCACTACCTTTATTGGACTGAGTCCTCTTTCTTTTACCTCTCTGGTTCTACTGGCTCTTTCCACCTCTTCGGCTAGTCACTGCAGGCTGGGAACCCTCTCTAGGTCTCTTGGGCTCAGGGAGGGGAAGAGGTGGTCTAGCACTAGAGATAGGCTGCAATCTCTGAAGGTTTGTCTCTGTGACTCTGCATACCTCCATAAGGGTATTAAAGTGCCTGATCCTCTATGGCACCATCCTATCTCTGATCTCAGGGAGCAAACCCTTCTCTAATCTATCTGCCCTCCATCTCTCATCATCATGTCTCTGCAAGTAAGAGGAATATCTGGAGAGCTCAACAAATTTCGCCACATATTGGTCCACGGACATCCCCGGAGTCTGCTTAAATAGAATGAATTCTGATTCTTTCTCATCTCTGATAGAATCGGGGAAATATTTCTTGCGGAACACGTCGAGGAATGCTTCCCAGTTGATTGGGGCGTTCCTCGCTCTCAAGATAGGCTCAATGCCCTTCCACCAGTAAATTGCTTCTTTCTATAACTAGAATGCAGCCATCTTGGCTTTCTGCTCAGACATACACTCCATCACCTCAAAGATTTGCTCTAATGCCATAATCCAGGCCTCAGCTTTATCTGCATTCATCTTACCATCAAAGGTAGGAGGCCCGAATTTTCTGAACTATGTAATCACCTTTCTGGTCGAGGGTTGCTGTACAGGAGGCGTCTGAGCTGGTGGAATCGGGGCAACCATCTGCGTCTGTGCTGTGTATCTGGGTGAGTCGCCCCTGTATGCTCGGGATGATCTGAGTGTGAAGGTGGCTGAGGAGGAGTAGGTGTAGGGCCTTGGCTATCTCTCTCAGCAAGCCGTTCCTGAAGCTGCATAATGACGGCCTGCTGCTGATCCAGGCGAGCCATATAGTCAGCAACAAGATGGTTGGAATTTCTAAAAGATTATGATTTCACATTAAAGTACCATCCTGGTAAGGCTAATGTGGTAGCTGATACCCTTAGTAGAAAATCCATACACATGGCCGGTATGATGATCCGAGAGCAGGAATTGATTGAGAGATTTAGAGACATGAGTCTATCCTGCGAGGTGTATTTAGGAAAATTATTAATGAGTGAGACCTGAATAGAAAATGACCTGAGGGATCAGATAAGAGAGGCCCAGCAGACAGATGATCATGTAAATAAGATTAGAGCCCAGATAGCCCAGGGTAGTGTTCAAGAGTTCAATCTGTCTGAGGATGACATAGTAAGATACAGGGATAGGCTGTATGTGCCTAGAAACACAGAAATTAGAGAAAAGATATTAGACGAGGCACATAAGAGTAAGTACACCATTCATCCAGGCAGTAATAAAATGTACCAGGATTTGAAGAAACTGTTCTGGTGGCCCGGAATGAAAACAGACATAGCAGAGTATGTCTCCCGATGTCTAGTATGCCAAAGAGTAAAAATTGAACATCAGAAACTAGCTAGGTTGCTTCAGCTCCTAGATATCCCAGAGTGGAAATGGGATAGCATAGCTATGGATTTTGTCATGGGTTTACCCAGGACATCATCGGGGTATGATGCAATATGGGTAATAGTGGATACGTTAACAAAGTCAGCGTACTTCTTACCTATGAAAGCCACTTATACCCTAGATAAGTTAGCCCAGCTGTATATCAGGGAGATAGTTAGACTGCATGGTGTGCCTAGGAGCATAGTGTCAGATAGGGATCCCAGATTCACATCGAATTGCTGGAGATCATTACAGGATGCTCTAGGCACCAGACTTAGATTTAGCACAGCCTACCACCCTCAGACGGATGGATAGACAGAGAGAACTATCCAAACCCTAGAGGACATGTTGAGGGCATGTGTATTAGAAATGAAAGGGAATTGGGATACATACTTGCCTCTAGCGGAGTTTGCCTATAATAACAGTTATCATGCAAGTATACAGATGGCACCGTATGAGGTATTGTATGGGAAGAAGTGTAGATCCCCAGTGTGTTGGGTTGAACTAGGAGAGCGGAGCCTCATAGGCCCAGAGTTAGTGGACCAGACCTCCAAACAAATAGAGACCATCAGAAAGAAACTTCTGACGGCCCAGAGTAGACAGAAAAGTTATGCAGATAAATGTAAGCGGCTGTTAGAGTTTGAAATTGGAGACCATGTCTTCATTAAGAGTAAAAAGCTCAGTCCAAAGTACATAGGTCCTTTCCAAATTCTTGATAAAGTAGGACCTGTGGCCTACAGACTAGCCCTTTCCTCCGAACCTAAGCCAAGTCCATAATGTCTTCCATGTTTCCCAGTTGAAAAGTACCGGCCCGACCCCTCACATGTCATAGAATATGAGAATGTGCAGTTACAGGATGATCTATCATACATAGTATCACTAGATCGGATCGTGGATGTTAGACTCAAGCAGTTACGGAATAAGACGATACCATTGGTGAAAGTGGTTTGGAAAGGATTATCTCCCGAGGAAGCCACTTGGGAGCTAGAGGATGATATGAGAAAGAAATATCCAGAACTCTTCCCATGAGGTATGTTATCTAAATTTCGAGGGAGAAATTTTTAAAAGGGGGAGAGAATTGTAATGTCCAGTTTTCGTTAAACGATGGAAACGGGCACGCTTTCAAAGTAAGTCCCCTGAGATGAGTGATTCAAGGCCAAATAAAATGTGAATAAAATGTTAAATAATAAAAAATGAGGATTTGAGCCTTGAGTTGCCCAAAAACCGAGGTCGGAGTGATTCGAAAAATTTGCCGAAAGGTCAGTGGCATTTTTCGTAAATAAGTGCAATTTTGGAAAAGCACCTAGGAGGGCTTTTTAAATGAAAATTTTGAGTTACCTAGGGTTCTCAAAGGCCCCAAAAACCATGGGAAGCCCCGGGACCGGTAAAGACCCTCCGGTGTAAGTTTTCCAACGTCGATTGACCCAAACTTTGACCGATTCGTTCGGAAAGGTTTTAGCTCTGATTTGAGTGATTCCAAAGCCATTTTTCTTAATTGGGAATCTAGATGTTATAATGGAAAAGACAATTCTAAAAAAGGAGCTAAAACAAAGGAGAAACAAAAAGGCAAAGTATGAAGGGCAAAATGAAAATTTTTAAAAAAATCACTTTACCCTAGCTATATATAGGTGGCACCTCACACTGCATTATTTGATTTGGGTGCTAGCCACTCTTTTATATCATATGATTGTGCTAAGAGGTTGGGTCTGAGTATGCATATATTTCCATATGAGTTGCATGTATCTACCCCCACAGGGAACCGAGCTATTACCTCCCATGCTTGTTTGAATTGTGTGATCCAGTTTAACCATTGCCTGACCACCCTTGATTTGATTTGTATGCCCCTCATTGATATTGATGTGATTATTGGCATGAACTGGATGTCTGCAAATAATGCCACACTAGATTGTAGCCACAGGTGTATCACTTTACCTGAGTGTGGGACTGTGCCTAGTACTAGGGCTGAGTTATTTGTCATGACCACCTCCCAAGCTGAGAGATCACTAGGGCATGGTTGTCGGGGGTATCTGGTCTTCTTTTCAGTTCAGGCTGAGGTAGAAGAGGGTATAGAAGAGATTCCCATAGTGAGGGAGTTCCCAGATGTCTTTCCTAAAGAAATTAGTGGACTACCCCTAGAGAGAGAGGTAGAGTTTCCTATAGACATTGTACCTGGGGCAAGTCCAGTGTCTAAGGCCCCGTATAGGATGGCTGATAAGCATGAATTTTATATCTTTTATTCTTCCTAACTTAGTCATTTTAATGATCAAAGATGGCTTTAAAGGTTTAATTAGATACAATTTGATTTTATTAGCCACTTATGCACTTTGTGAATTAATTAGCAAAATTATTGAGTTTTAAGGCATGAAATTCTTTTAAATAATTTTGTGGATAATTCTATTGAATATTCTCTTTTCTTTTGTGCAGAATTTTTGATTAGCAATTAGCTTGAATGAGAAATTGAATTGAAGGAGAAGATTGAGCTTCAAGTGTACTTTTTGTGGAGCTAAAAACTTGAGAATGTGAAGCAAGAGCAAAGATGAGCAAAAGGTGCATTTGAGAGGAAGAAAGTGACGCTGAAAGGAGCTTTCAAGCATGCAAACAGCAGCTGTCATGCAAGTTATACTAGCAGAAACAGAGAAGAAAACGTGGGCTGGGTTTAAGAGAGAAACAAAGCAAGAAGCAAAGTCGAGCAGAAACAGGGGAGGCTATGTGGTGAAGGAGAAAAATGTAATAGCCTTGCATGGAGAAAACAAGAAGAGAACCTCAAGTGAGGCTTGTACAGAAGATTGCATGAAGAACAACACGAACTGCACAAAGAGAATGAGCTTGGTTTTGACGTAAAGGATGACTGCATAAAGCACCAGCAGAAACACGTGGAAAGGAAGCTAAATAAGAAGAAGAAGCTGACGCTAAGAATGAACAACACGAGTTGAAGTCTGGACAGTAGCTGCAGAACGTGGAAGAACAATGCAGAACAGAGCATGGAGCAGAATACGCTGGCGCTGAGGAAGAACGTGAAACCAGCGTGAGAATAACGAGCTACTGGAATAAAAACGTAAGAAGAACATGACGTGTGGGAAGTTTGCATGAAGGGCTGGACAGTCACGAGAGAAGCTCGAGTTTGTGTGTAGAATGAACAGAAGCAGAGAGAAATGAAGCTCAAGCCACACTTATACGAAGAAGCTCTAAATACATGCAGAAGAGAGAAGCAAGCACGTGAAATATGATAAAAGAAAATGAATGGGACCCACACCTTATTTCACATGCAATTAGCTACGGGTAATTGGCACAAAGGTAGAGCACGTGGAAAATAAGTGAGCACGAAGAGAGGCTACTGATCACGACGTTGTCTAGCACCCCATTGACTTGGCCCAAAATCATTCACGCCTTTATTCCCTTCGGCTGATTCCATTCGCTAAAATGCCCAGCCCATTCAACATACGTCATTCTCGTCCATTCACTCATCCCTACGCCTTATAAATCCTCAAGCCCTAGCCGTCATTATACGTCACACACACTCCACGCCTCCATTCACTCCACGCCTCCACTCACACAACCATCTACCATTCCATTCTCCACTTTTCAACCACCGAATGAGGCTTTAATTCATCCATCTTGAGGCTAGCAAGGGAGGAAGCTCTTGAGTAGAAGCTTGAATCCATGGATGAACAATAAATTCTGGCTAAGATTTTCTTATTTTTCCTGCACTTTTTCTTTTTCTTGTACAATCTCGGTTGAGTTGTATTTGATTTGGAATTTGTGTAATTAATTAGTGGCTGGTTAGACACTGATTAGGAAACCTTTTTTTGTTGATTAATTGGTTAGATTTGAATCTGATTTTTCATTATTCTCTCTAATCTCCCATGTATGCCACGAAGGTGTTCGATGAATTGCATGAGTGAGGTTATGTGTTTAAATGTCTATTTGAGAATTCCTTAATGTTTAGTTGGTTAATTAAACATTTTTGGATGATGAATCAGAAGATAATTAATTAGTTAATCAATCAAATTGGATGTTCATTGATCTTAAGGACAAGAGTTAACGGTTTAATGCGGGATTGAGGTTTCAATTCAACATTAGATTATTAATCTCTTGAATCTTGAATGGTTATTCAAGATCATTTGCTAATGAACATAATTAGGAATTCTTAGGCCAGAATTAATCAAAATTGGAATAGGATAAGGATAGTGGATACCAAGAGACAATTCCTAAGCTAGTCACAAGCCATTATCATTTACAATTCATATAATTAGGTAGAATTTAGAAATTTTAATTCAATTTAGTTTTAGATTAGTTTAATTCAATCACAAACCCCCAAATTAGATAATTCTAGAATCTTAGAACACTTAGAAAATCCAATTGAACATTGAACTCTATTTCCAAGGGAGATAACCTAGGTTGTGCCACTTGCTATATTTTTATTCAACCTAGTTTTATTTTGAGGGTTGCGCGACAAGCCCGTCAAAATTTGGCACCGTTGCCGGGGATTTGGAGTCTCAATTGTTTGAGAAAGTTTTCTAAGTGTTTTTGTTTTGTTTTATCTTTGTTGTAGTTCTGTTTTGATTTGATTTTTATTCTGTTTCGAACTTGGAATCAGGCAATTTCGGTGTTGCGTATTAACTTGTCTGCTTGCTGGAATTTTCGTTTAAAGTGCCCAGAAAATTCGCATACTTTGTTTTCCAAGGTTTTTGGGTGTTTTGAGCAAAAGTAATAGCAAAGCTATTAGGTGCACCATTTTTTGGCCAAATTCCAACGTTTGAGACAGTTTTTCAAATTTTTTAGTATTTTTTCGAATTTTTTAGGGATTTTTCAATTTTTCTGGATTTAATTTCTTTATTTTTTGTGAGTTTATTTTGTGTGACTAACCTTTATTTAGGAGTATTTCTCATTGTTAGGAACTTCTTAGCTTCATTGAATTTTTTATTTTCTTGAATTTGAGTTAATTTTAGTTATAATCTGTTTGTGATTTTACTTGTGCTTAAAGTGATTGTGCTTCTCATTTTTCCTTGCTTATAAATGGATCAATATTATTCTAATCAAGGTGTTTATGATCCCTGTAGAGAGCATAGGATTTCTCAGAAGTTGGATAATGCCATGTCAATGCTTCAAGGTCTTCTTGAAAGACAAAGACAAGAGCAACAAGCCCAACAATATCAACAAGCACAACAATACCAACAATTCCAACAGCCATGCTACCAACCACACCACAATCCATATGAAGTTCACCCCAGCTACCAACCATACCACAATCCATATGAGATCCATCCAAATTACCACCATCATCATGAGCTATATCATAACTTCCATATGCAAGAGCCATACCCTGATTACCATATGCAAGAGCAAAACTATCATCCTTACAATTACTATGAGGGGTACATGCAACAAGAGCCCCAGAGGGAACCGAGTTCAGAAGAAAGGATGAGGCAGCTAATGGAAGCTTATGATATTCAACACCAGCAAATGCAACAAATGCAGCAAATGGCCCAACGGATAACTGAACGGCTGCAACTCTTTGACCAACAATTAAAGGATTCAGGAATTCAATCGAATCAACTGACTTCAAGTGCTAATGAATTGATTGAAGAGCAAATTAGAAGGGAATGTATAGAGGAGGAAGAGTCTTATTCATTGGGTAATATCCTTCCATCTTCTAATGTCTTACAATTTGTTGGAACTGATTCTAGTTTGCCTGATAGCACTGTGATTACTGATGCATATAATGTTGTTGATTCTGAATTGCATGATGATGTTGTTGATGAGGAAATCGTTGTTGAATCTCCTGATATGGTTGATTGTGGTAGTTCATTGAGCAAAATTGATACATTTGTTGATATTCATAATTCCTTGTGTACTAATGCGCTTGGATTGTCTACACCTAGCTGTGATTATAATGATGAATTTATTTCTGAGCCTGTTAATGATGAATCTATTGAGTCTAGGGTAGTAGATAAGTATGGGGGTGACTTAGAATGTAATGATCATGTTGTTCTTGGTGTGGAATTAGTTGATAATTCTGTTGATAATGCATCTTCTGAGTTTAAAGACAACATGCCATTTGGATCATGTGACATAGCTGATTTAGATGCATCTTTTGACTGTGTGTGTGTTGAATCTACTATATGTGATAAATACTCCCAAATTAATTCTTTCATTGAGACTAGTGAGTCCATCACATATTTTGATCAACATGATTCTTCACTAGCATGTCATGATATGATTGATAAAGCGGTAGATGTAGCATGTGGTGATAATGATATAGACATTGAATTTGTTGAGCAGCTTGTTGATAATTCAGACTCTAATTCACAATGCTTTTGTGATGATATGCATACATGTCTTATATGTGTTGAGATTAATGAATTTTTGGAGTCTAATAAGTCTGTTGAATCCATAGAGTCCTTTGCCTGCACTGAATTTTTTGATGCTACTGATTCCACTGATCATACTAGTATTGATGAGAGTATACATAATGATAGTTTTGATATTGAACATCATATTGAATCTTATGCTGCTGTTGATACTAGTGGGAGACTTGATTTTGCTGTTGATCATTGTTTAGAATTTTATGAGCCTACTGATGTCTCTTTGATCAGGGAAGATGTTGTTTCTCCTATTGAGAGTTCAGAACAAATTCTTAAAGTTAGTGAGCTAGTTCCCAACAATCAACAGACTCTCCAAATTGAGAAAAAGCACCTGTCAAATGCCTTAGAGGACTTAAATTCAAAGGACTGTGAGAAGTTGCAATTAGATTTTCATATTGATGTAGTGACTCTTACTGATGAGAGTCAAGTAGATTTTATTGGCTTTGATAGATATTTAGAGAGTCTAGAGTCTAGTGTTTTTAAGTTTAATTTTAAATTTCCTTTCTTTGGTTTTAATTGTCTTAAATTTGATTTTTCTTCTCTTCCTGTTTTTGAATATGCTGAAAATGACTTTCCTCAACTACTGATGGTTGAGAAAATCCATGAGTCATCACTGCATGATCAATCCAAATGCTTTAAAGTAGTGAGACTTAAATTTCTTGAATTGAGAAGAAATAAAATTGTTTTAATTTTGGTTTTTGATACGTATGATTAGTTAGTCTTTGATAGAGTTTTCTGTAGTTTAGGATTTAGTTTTCTTTTCTTTTCCACATTACAGTTTATTTTGTTTTTGTTTTGTAGGAAATAAATTGCTAACCAGCTATATGGGAATCTTAGCCTACCATTGAGATCTCCATATTCAAGTCCATCCGGTTGTATACTTTCCCTTTCTACTTTTTATACTGTGTTGTTTATCAGTTTACTGGATTGTGTGCTGACATTGAGGACAATGCAATATTTAAGTGTGGGGGGGAGAGTCATTCTATTCTATCCACCATCTTTTCCTTGCTTTGTTAAAAACAAAAAAACTGAAAATTTTTGAGAAATTTTTTTGAAAAATAGTATGATTCTTTTTAGTTTTCCTGTGAAAGTTGCAAGTTGAGATGATCATTAGCTTGGATTCACTTAGACATGATAAGTGATGGATCTTGTGTCTTGATTCAAGTGAAGTGGCAATGAATTTGATTTCAATGAATTATTTGATAGCCATTAGCTGGTGAGAATTTGAGCCTTAATTGTTCAATTCTAGTGTGTATTCACCTATCTTTGTTTTCACTCTAGAACTTGTCTTGATTCTTTGTTGAGACCACATTTGCACTTGCATGCATGAAAATGATAAGGCATTCCTTTCTATTTTAGCTAGAGCCAAAAGGCCAACCCTACATGCATCTTTATCCATTGTTTTAGCCACTTTGAACCTTCTTTTCTTTTCTTGTTAGCCTATAGCCATTAAATATATTACCACCTTGTTTTAAGATGCCTTAGGAATTTTCAAGGAGCATCACATCTAAATAGGATAGGTGAATGTGTGATTTGTATCCATTAAGGCCATTGTTAGTCAAAGAATTTGTTCTAGAAAGAAAAAAAAAATGCAAAGAAAGAAGAGATAGAAGAGCAAAAGGAAAACAAAAGAAAAAGCAATGAAAAAAAAAAAGAAAGAAAAGGAAGCCATAGAAAGTCAAAAAAAAAAAAAGGTGTTTTAAGTTGAGTTTATAGTTGCCTATTGCTTGTTAGAAATAAGGCCTTGGATGCACACTCTTCCCTATCCTAGATTGTCATTGAGTGCTCTTGAGGTCCTAAGGTGTTCTATTTGCTGTTTGTTTTTCCCTTTATTTTTGTATCCATTCATTTCATCTCTCCTAGCCCCATTACAACCCTAAATAAAGTCCTTTGATTTGTGCATTGCATTTGGCATGGGTGGTGGAGATTTAGAAGCTTGACAAGCTTATGGTAGTGAACCTTGATAGGTGAAACTTGAGTGATCCACATTGCCTAAACACTTGAGAGTTGAGAGTAAACACCAATCCATGTGAGAGGCTATACATTTCAATTCATTCTTTTCAAATGAAATTGCCATGGAATTTGATTTCTTGATACAAGTGAAATTAACTTTGATTGTTGAGGTGATGAAGAGTTGTGATTAGTCTCTAGCTTGTGATTCTTACACTCCTTTTTCATTTTTCATTTTCCATTTACCATTCTACTAGCCGGGTGTTTTCATTCAGTCTTCTCTCTTAGATTTTAAGTTTTGCCCAGGAGTGCAAAGGTTTAAGTGTGGGGGAATTTGATAAGCATGAATTTTATATCTTTTATTCTTCCTAACTTAGTCATTTTAATGATCAAAGATGGCTTTAAAGGTTTAATTAGATACAATTTGATTTTATTAGCCACTTATGCACTTTGTGAATTAATTAGCAAAATTATTGAGTTTTAAGGCATGAAATTCTTTTAAATAATTTTGTGGATAATTCTATTGAATATTCTCTTTTCTTTTGTGCAGAATTTTGATTAGCAATTAGCTTGAATGAGAAATTGAATTGAAGGAGAAGATTGAGCTTCAAGTGTACTTTTTGTGGAGCTAAAAACTTGAGAATGTGAAGCAAGAGCAAAGATGAGCAAAAGGTGCATTTGAGAGGAAGAAAGTGACGCTAAAAGGAGCTTTCAAGCATGCAAACAGTAGCTGTCATGCAAGTTACACCAGCAGAAACAGAGAAGAAAACGTGGGCTGGGTTTAAGAGAGAAACAAAGCAAGAAGCAAAGTCGAGCAGAAACAGGGGAGGCTATGTGGTGAAGGAGAAAAATGTAATAGCCTTGCATGGAGAAAACAAGAAGAGAACCTCGAGTGAGGCTTGTACAGAAGATTGCATGAAGAACAACACGAACTGCACAAAGAGAATGAGCTTGGTTTTGACGTAAAGGATGACTGCATAAAGCACCAGCAGAAACACGTGGAAAGGAAGCTAAATAAGAAGAAGAAGCTGACGCTAAGAATGAACAACACGAGTTGAAGTCTGGACAGCAGCTGCAGAACGTGGAAGAACAACGCAAAACAGAGCATGGAGCAGAATACGCTGGCGCTGAGGAAGAACGTGAAACCAGCGTGAGAATAACGAGCTACTGGAATAAAAACGTAAGAAGAACACGACGTGTGGGAAGTTTGCATGAAGGGCTGGACAGTCACGAGAGAAGCTCGAGTTTGTGTGTAGAACGAATGGAAGCAGAGAGAAATGAAGCTCAAGCCACACTTATACGAAGAAGCTCTAAATACATGCAGAAGAGAGAAGCAAGCACGTGAAATATGATAAAAGAAAATGAATGGGACCCACACCTTATTTCACATGCAATTAGCTACGGGTAATTGGCACAAAGGTAGAGCACGTGGAAAATAAGTGAGCACGAGGAGAGGCTACTGATCACGACGTTGTCCAGCACCCCATTGACTTGGCCCAAAATCATTCACACCTTTATTCCCTTCGGCTGATTCCATTTGCTAAAATGCCCAGCCCATTCAACATACGTCATTCTCGTCCATTCACTCATCCCTACGCCTTATAAATCCTCGAGCCCTAGCCGTCATTATACGTCACACACACTCCACGCCTCCATTCACTCCACGCCTCCACTCACACAACCATCTACCATTCCATTCTCCACTTTTCATCCACCGAATGAGGCTTTAATTCATCCATCTTGAGGCTAGCAAGGGAGGAAGCTCTTGAGTAGAAGCTTGAATCCATGGATGAACAATAAATTCTGGCTAAGATTTTCTTATTTTTCCTACACTTTTTCTTTTTCTTGTACAATCTCGGTTGAGTTGTATTTGATTTGGAATTTGTGTAATTAATTAGTGGCTGGTTAGACACTAATTAGGAAACCTTTTTTTTGTTGATTAATTGGTTGGATTTGAATTTGATTTTTCATTATTCTCTCTAATCTCCCATGTATGCCACGAAGGTGTTCGATGAATTGCATGAGTGAGGTTATGTGTTTAAATGTCTATTTGAGAATTCCTTAATGTTTAGTTGGTTAATTAAACATTTTTGGATGATGAATCAGAAGATAATTAATTAGTTAATCAATCAAATTGGATGTTCATTGATCTTAAGGACAAGAGTTAACGGTTTAATGCGGGATTGAGGTTTCAATTCAACATTAAATTATTAATCTCTTGAATCTTGAATGGTTATTCAAGATCATTTGCTAATGAACATAATTAGGAATTCTTAGGCCAGAATTAATCAAAATTGGAATAGGATAAGGATAGTGGATACCAAGAGACAATTCCTAAGCTAGTCACAAGCCATTATCATTTACAATTCATATAATTAGGTAGAATTTAGAAATTTTAATTCAATTTAGTTTTAGATTAGTTTAATTCAATCACAAACCCCCAAATTAGATAATTCTAGAATCTTAGAACACTTAGAAAATCCAATTGAACATTGAACTCTATTTCCAAGGGAGATGACCTAGGTTGTGCCACTTGCTATATTTTTATTCAACCTAGTTTTATTTTGAGGGTTGCGCGACAAGCCCGTCAATGGCTCCCACCGAGCTAGCAAAGCTTAAGAAATAGATAGAAGAGCTTTTAAAGAAGGGTTTCATTAGACCCAGCGTCTCACTGCAAGGAGCTCCAGTCCTATTTGTAAAGAAGAAGGACGGGAGCCTTAGGCTATGTATAGATTACCGGGAACTCAATAAGATTACTATTAAGAATAAGTACCCTCTCCTGCGCATAGATGACCTCCTAGATCAGTTAGTAGGAGCGTCAGTGTTTTAGAACTAGATACGGGCACTATGAGTTTCTAGTTATGCCCTTCAGGTTGACGAATGCACCTGCAGTCTTTATAGATTACATGAACAGAGTTTTCAGGCCATACTTAGACAGATTTGTAGTAGTCTTCATAGATGACATCCTTAGACTGAAGGGCTCCAGCAACTGGATCACTAGGCCCGGCTTCATTCGCACGAGCCTGGCTAGGGGGCCGACCTCTCCTAGTGTTCACCATCGTACTGAAACATCATAACAAACTGTAACATGAGCTAGGGAACACTTCCACCATCATTCACACTGAATTCATCCAAACAAGCTCATATGCATATAGGCAACTCAAAAACACAAGCCACAACCCACAATGAGAGCCTGAACCTTTGCTTTGATACCAATAAATGTAACACCATAAATTCTAGCTCATCTCATGCTTTCAAGTGGCATAATATCATGAATCATATTAATATTCCATGGAAACGCTAAAGAAATAATGATTATTTTCGCATTGCGTTGTATCTAAAAAATTTAATTCGGTGTCACGTGGACCATGTGAGCTTATACTATACTTCCTCATATTTAATTCCATTATTAAAACTCATTTTCATCGCAAAAACATGCCTACAACCCATGGAACTCAAAATAAACAAGCATATTTTCGGCCAGATTTAGTCCATTTTCTGACCCAACTTTGGAAAATCATAACTAAATCTAGAAAATTTGAAATCATGAATTCTTGGTCATTCTGGAAAGATTAGGATGTCTAATTCACAGTAAAAATATGTCCAAGTCACAAAATTCATCACACAGGATGTTTGACATCCAAAAAGCTACTGATGTTGCTGACTGCTTGGGCTGTTGTTCAGTTTACTGATACCAACTTCAAAAATGCATAACTAATTCTATAAAAATTGAAATCACACACATTCAGTATTTCTGGAAAGCTAAATATGTTAACTTGACACTAAAAATAATTCTAGAATGAAATAGATACGTTCATCATACAGGACGTTTGACATCCAAAAAGCTACTGATGTTGCTGACTGCCTGGGCTGTTGTTCAATTTACTGATACCAATTTCAAAAATTCATAACTAATTCTATAAAAATCAAAATTACACACATTCAGTCTTTTTGGAAAGATAAAAATTTTGAATTGACACTAAAAATAATTTCATAATGAAAAAGATACGTTTAGACATTTGGAACTGATAGAACAGTAACTGAGCTCCTGGGGCGCTACTAATACTAACAGTTAACTTCAAACATGCATAACTCTCTGTTCAGACTCCAAATGAGGTGATCTCGGTGGCCACAGAAAGCTTATGACCTCTAGTTTATTCATATAAAATTTCATAAGTATTGGACACCATTTGGCCATCAGGTGACACAGAATTCGAAACTGCCAGTATGAACAGTACCCATACCAGAATCCATGAAAAATGCCAACTTTGAAAATTCATCAAATATTCCCTATATCTCCGAAAATTATGATCTTTAGCTTCACAGAAAGGTATAAATAAGACCTCATTGCATGTCAAATTTCAGGGCAAGACTAACTCATTTGGCTAAAAAGTAACATAAAGTTCCATTATGGTCAAATTTGGCTCCATATGAGGTACCAAATTTGCCAAATGTTGCTTCTTTAGGTCATATTATGGAACCTAAGATGCCAAATCACTTTCCATGAGTTCTAAATTTTTTCTAAGGCCTCCAATCATTTTCATTCATCAATTATGACTCAAGAATGGCCTTAGAAAAATTTAAAACTCTCCCTAGCTATGAGAAACTCTTTAGCCCGAGGCTATGGAGCTTAATGGCCTTCATGGAGTTTGCTTGGTTTTATTGAAGGGGGAAGCTTGTGGGGAGAATCTTTGGTGTCTCAAGAATTCATTTATACTCTAACTTAGACCTAGGAAGCATCCTACAAATTCAGAAATTGAAAAGTGCACTTGAAACCCTAGGTTTTGCATCTTGCTTTCTAATACCTTTTTCTTAGTTTTCTTTGCATATTCTTATTCCTCTCCATCAAATACCTAAGAATCACCTTTGGTTTGGTTAAAAATCTGAATCCTTAGATCTGTCCAAGTGTAGGCCGAAATGCTCAAGGAAGGGAGGAAGAAGACTAAGTGGAAGAATTGCAAAATACCTTGTTTTCCTTGGATTTTCTTGCTTGTTCTTGCTTTCCTTGGCCTCCTTACTCGAAATTCAAACTTTCCCCTCTATTTTCCCTTCAAAACGGCCCTTAAAACTTCAGAGAAATCATGGAGAAGAAGAGGGAAAAAGAGGAGAAGAAAGTGGTGGAAAGAAAGCATGAAAAACAAGCAAAATTCCATACTTAAAGTCTTGAATCTTTCCTCCTTCTTCCCTTCTCTTTGTGTGCCACTCTCTAAGGGATTTGTTTCTGATTTGGGGCTAGAAATTCTGAAGTGAATGAAGGAGAGTATGAGGTGCCACCTATATATAGCTAGGGTAAAGTGATGTTTTTAAAAATTCCCATTTTGCCCTTCATACTTTGCCTTTTTGTTTCTCCTTTGTTTTAGCTCCTTTTTGAGAACCGTCTTTTCCATTATAATATCTAGATTCCCAATTAAGAAAAATGGCTTTGGAATCACTCAAATCAGAGCTAAAACCCTTCCGAACGAATCGGTCAAAGTTCGGGTCAATCAACGTTAGAAAACTTATACCAGAGGGTCTTTACCGGTCCCGAGGCTTCCCATGATTTTTGAGGCCTCTGAGAACCCTGGCCAACTCAAAATTTTCATTTAAAAAGCCCTCCTAGGTGCTTTTCCAAAATTGCACTTATTTACAAAAATGTCACTGACCTTTCGGCAAATTTTTCGAATCACTCCGACCCTGGTTTTTGGGCAACTCAAGGCTCAAATCCTTATTTTTTATTATTTAACATTTTATCCAAATTTTATTTGGCCTTGAATCACTCATCTCAGGGGACTTACTTTGAAAGCGTGTCCGTTTCCATCGTTTAACGAAAACTAGACATTACAAGTTCCATGTTATAGATGTGTATAATGGCAAGTGGAAGTATGATTTTGAGTTGCATGACTTCTTAAACATGTTAGGCCAACTATATGTGCCGTAATTGTCATTTAAAATTTGCTCAAATGAAGACATGACATAGTATGGTGCAAATATGACCATTTGGGATCTAATTTGTACACTTTTAAGCCACAAAATGTCTCTGAACCAAAGTATGATCAAGTGGACAAATTTTGGGCTGAAATTTGGCAAGCATTTAGAGATCATGTAAAGCTTTCTACAGAGGTAAAAAAACACAAATTTTGGAACTCTGTAGAATTTATTATGAATTTTCAAAGTTGTCTGAATTAGGTAGACTTTTTAGTTTGCTGTTTATTTGGTCTAGTTACTATTTTCATGTGTTTTATGGGAACAAATGTACTATCATACTCTTCTAGCTTTCCCATTCCATTACTTGAGCTAAACTTCATACACTTTGCAAGAAAATCCATATATTTTAATGTATTAATTTGTGTTACGTAAGGCTCCATTTATTTATTTCATGCTTCATGTGTCATATGAACTCATCATTATCATATTCCATATATAACACATCCATACAAATAAAAAACATCACAGAATATCTCAAAAGTCTTAGGTTTGGCATCATACATCAGAAAATTCAAGGTTTACTCTTAGGTTTGCTATGATAGCTTTTTAGCAAGAATTTTGAAAAATCATAATTAATTATAAAAAAATCAAAATCAAGCAAATGATAGCTTTTGGGAAAGCCCTATATGTCAAATAAAGGCTAAAAATCATTCTAGACCATGAAAACATCAACTGGACCATGAAAAATAATAGAACAGTACCAAAGGTCTAGCTGCTAGGTCTACTACCATAGGTTTCTGATATAAATTTTGAAAATTTGTAAGTAATTTTAAAAAAATTCAAAATCAAGCAAACCATACTATTTTGAAAAGTTCTAGATGTTAATGAATGAATAAAAATAGTTTCAAACCAATGCAGTGGCATTTAGGCTATAGAAATTGATGGAATAATACACAAGATTAAGTTGCATTACTAGTACTATCATGCAACTTCAAAAATTTGGTTCTCCCTCTATAGAGTTCCAAATGAGATGATCTTGGTGGCTATGGAAATATTATAGTGTTTAGTTTATGATTGTAAAATTTTATGAGCATTGATTTTCATTTGGCCTATGTGTGACATAGAAATATAAATAGATCATATGAACAGTGCTATTACCATTTTAGCAAAATTTTTTCAATTTTGAAAAATTATAATAAATTCTCTAGAGCTCCAAATTAAGCACTCTTTAGCTCTATAAAAATCTTTAGATGAGAGCTATATTCATGCAAAATTTCATGAGAAAATTCATCCATTTAGTTAGTTTGGAGTTTAGCTCAAGATTTGGTCACTTTTTAGGGTCATAAAGGATTCTTAAGGCACCATTTCACTTTCTTAATATTCCATAGCCACTTGAGCACATCCTAAAGTATAACACAACCTAGTAAAGCATCTCAAATGGTCCCAAAATATTATAGAGCACAATCTCACCATGCCATTCACACTTATACACATGCATATCATAGAACCTAGGTGGCAAAAATCCATACATCAATTCATTTGGTCCTAAAATTCATACATACATCATCATTATATATATTTGGATGTGTTCAAGAGCCTACATGATACATAAATCATGAGATTAAAATTTTTGACATCAAAATGCTTTGGAAATGTCCATTCTCCTACTCCTTTGTCAAAGTATCATGCTCCAAGGCTTTGACCTCTATCCTTTGGTCTTTTTGGCTTACCTAGGCATTGTTAGACATTAGAGGGGGAAGAGTAAGATTTAAAGAAACTCAATAACTCTTTAACCTTTTAAACATACATAATGAATATATTTTCAAGTTTAAGAATACATGTCTAGCAATTTAAGCTACTAGACATACATAAAGCAATTTTCATGTTCAAGAAACTCATATATATTATACATAGGCCCTCAAGGATATTGGTCTAGCCTTACCCATTTTCTTTAGAACTTTTGAACTTGCCTCACCCATTTTCAAGGGACTTTTAGTATCACCAAACCCATTCAAACTAAAATGCATTCATAAAGCATATTTCAAGAACATCATGATACTATAATATGTAGGCAACAACTAAAAGCATTTCTCATGGCATAAACACACATACAAGCACTCAAAGACAAGTAACATCCAAGGCATGCATGAGGAAAAGGTTAGAGAGCTACCTTAAAGCCAATGCCATACACTTTTTTCCTTGAATTTGTCTTTCCCTTTTTAGCCAAGCTCATGGAATTGGGTGGCACTTGATTCTCTTGGCCTAAATACATCAATGAGTCATGTTTAAGTTATTAGAACAAGCTCTAACTTCTCACAAGCTTTATGCTATGCTACTTTCGCCTATAACCTCATTATGGATCCATTCAATACACAATGAAGCAAACTTTGGATTTCATGATCTTGGCTCCCATTTCTCACTCAATTCTAGTCTCTTGACTTCATTTAGACTCCTTGGAGTCATCACCATTTCTTTCTACAGAGCCTACACATTAGTTGCTTCCTAATGCCATAAAATGGAACCTACACTCCATCTCACAATACATGCTTTCTAAATTTTTTTCAAGGCTTCCTTTAAAGTTCTTTTATCATATCTAGTCTTATTCTAGCCTTGGAATAATTTAAAACACTCCCTAGGTGCATGGTTCTATTTTGGCCAAGACTATGCACTGGTATAGAGCCCATAGAGTTTTGCAATTTTTCTTGAAAGGAATGGCTCATATGCAATTTCCTAGAGGTCTAAAGGACTCATATCATGTCTTACATAAGTATAATTACCACTAGGAAAAATCAGATTTTACTCTATCACAAAACCCCAAAGTTCACAATCTTGAATTTCCTTGCTTCTCTTTTGATTTCATTTGCATAACCCTACTTCTCTTACTTTAAAACCCCTATTTCTAACTTGTTAAGGCTTGAATTATTCTCTCCTAATTACATCAAATTCTAGATGAAACACCTTAAGGAAAATTAAGCAAGAAAAAGCAAGGAAAACTATGCTACCTTACCTTGGTTTCAAGCTTCATCAAGAGTACTTTCTAGGCTTCTAAGGTTCCCATCAATTCCTCTCCTCTTCCTACTAAATCAGCCCTATTTCAACCTCAATTATTATAGCAAAACCATAGGAAAAGAGAGGAGAAAGGGAAGGACATGGTTAGGGATGGAAGAAGCATAAGATAGTCTTGGATTTTTACCTTTTTCTTAGTCTTTCTTATTCTTCTTTCCTCCTCCTCTTGTGCGTTCTCCTTGGTTGTCTCTCTATTGGAGATTGTGCCTTAAGCCAATCATTGTATTGCAAATATTGTACTTTATTAAGAAATAAGAGTTTTTTTTATTACATTATTATATTGTTTGCATGTTCTATATAATAATATCCTTGGATAAATAATATTGATTATCCTAAATATCCCTAGTAGATCATTATTGTGGGAACGATAATGAACTAAGGCTAGTATAATTTTGATTGATGATTATGTGTTAATCATGTATACAGATATGAATCAAAATCATAGGCACTCATTAGGGAACAAGATGTTAGATTGACCCATTATGAGATAGTTACATGAATTAAGTCATAAGTGTATTTCATATATAACCATGTCACTAAGCCCTTAGACTTGAGATCTCCATAGTTTCCAACATGAGAAATACTATATTTTGGGATAGTTAAAAGTCATCTTTACCCGAGTGATCATAAAGGTTATGATCAGGTATAGTAAAATTCATGTAGAAGAAGATGAGTAGTCAAGATAGAATTTGTCCTTCTGATTAATAGAGAGATATCTCTGGGCCCCTCGATGAGTGAGACTGAGAAATGCATATGAGTGCTCGAATGGAAGGGTTTCCATTTGTACTGCTAGTTTATATGTAGATCGAGAAAGCGACGATCAAGTAAGATGATGATGACATTTCCATGCCTCATACTTGATCTAGATATTATGTGACAAAAAGGATGTGATAGGGTTATATGATAAGTTGTATCGGATCACTAATCCTTATATGATTTGGGTAGTCATAATATCTTGCTAGAGGCTGCTTGTGACTTGTGGGTCAAATAGTGTCATTAGCCCACTGTCAACATCATATAGGCCTACTGGGTCACACACAAGAACTGTAACATCCGATTTTCTGAAAATGAGAGAAAAAGTGAAAAATGTAACGTATGGTTTCTCCATAAACGAATGAAATTCACCAGATACAAAAGGAAGCCCTCTGAAATAAGATAGTTAAGGTCCTAAAAAATTTGGGAAGCATTCTAGACTCTCACAAATGAGAATCACAGGCTCAAATGGAAAGAACAATGGAGCTAGAATGAAGAAACAACTTCTTACGAAAAGCTTACGAAACGTAATGGTATTTTTGTAATTTTGAGCAAATTTTGGAATTCACACAAGAGGGAATTTTAAAAGAAGGTTTTGAGTTCTCTGGGGTTCTTAGAGGCCCTGAAAACCATGGAAAGTCCCGGGACAGTTAAAACCCCTCCGGTGGAAGTTTTCCAATATTGATGTATTCGAATTTTGAAGAATTCGTTCGGAAAGGTTTTAGCTCTGATTTGAATGATTCCAAAGGCATTTTATTTAATTAGGAACCTAAATTTTATAATGAAAAGACAGTTCTAAAAAAGGAGTTAAAATGAAGGAGAAACGAAAATGCCAAGAACGAAGGGCAAAATGGAAATTTTTGAAAAAGTGCTTCTTCCTCCCTTATAAATAGGTGGCGCCTCACACTCTCCCTCACTTAGCTACAGATTATTCTGCCCCAAATTAGAAGAAGAACCCTAAGAGAGTTGTGCACCAAGGGAAGAAGAAAAGGGAGAGAAAATCCAAGCTTAAGATATGTTTTCATGATAATTTTTCGTGCTTTTCTTCATCCACACTTCCTTTCCTCCCTTCTTCTTTGTTTCCTTTGATTAAAATGGAGTTTATAAATCTGATTCAAGGGAGAAATTCAAGGGGAAGTTTGGATTTGAAGAGAGGAGCTCAAAGAACACAAGATTCAAGTGATAAAAAGTAAGAAAATAAGGTAATTTCTCTTCCTATGGTTGTCATCTTTGGTTCCCTTCTCCACCATTTTTCCCCACTTGAGAAAACCCTAGGAGGAAATGATTTTTAGGTAAAACCAAGCATGAATCTAAGGAAAAAGGGTGTGGAGATTAAGAATATACAGAGGGAATTATCAAAAAACCATTAGATTTCAAGATGCAAATTTTAGGGTTTTATGTGTACCTTCCAAAATTTGATTTCATATGATAATTCCTAGGCCTAATTAAGAGTTTAAATGAACTCCTAAGATCCCTAAGATGCTCCCCACATGCTTCCTTCTTCAAGAAAACAAAGAAATCTCCAAGGAGGACAAAAACCCCCATAGTCTCGGCCTAAGCAAGTTTCCATAGCTAGGGAGAATTTTAAATTTTTCTAAGGCCATTCTTGAGTTATATTTGATGAATGAATATGAGGGGAGGCTTTGGAAAAAATTTAGAACCTATAGAAAGTGATTTGATGCTTTAGGTTTCATATTATGACCTAAAGAAGCAACATGTTGTTAGGCTCTTTGTTTTAATTGTGTGATGACTCTAGGAGGCTTAAAAGAAGTCAAGAATCAAATTTGAAAGGAAAAAATGGAGCCTAGAAATTATTTGAGGGGTGTTGCTTCATTAGGTGCATTTATGGACCATAATGGAGTTTATAGAATAACCTAGTGTCTAAGTAAGTTGTATAGCCTTAGAATTTGTTTCACGAACCTAATTAGCTTCCATAAATTGTGTTTAGGCCAAGAGAAACCTTCCTCACACTTTTGTGTGTGTGTGGCCGAAAGAGAAGGCTTGAATTCCAAGGAAAAAGTGTGTGATTATATACAAGGTAGCTCTCTCCACCTTCTTTCATGCATGGATGTGTGTTTAGCTTGTCTTAGAATGTGTGTATGTGTATTTTCAAACCATGAAAATATGCTAGCATGATTTTATATGCCATAATTTCATGATAACATATTATGTTTTCAAATGAATGTATGATGTTTGTTTGAGTTTACTTGAGTGTAGAGAGGCCAAGAACTCTTAACCATGGTGAGGATGAGCCAAGAACCCTTGAGATTGGTTGAGACAAAGAAAAAAGTCTTCCAAAAGCAAAGTGGGCTCCCTAGAGTATGGTTGAGTCCAAGAATCTCTTAAAGAATGGGTGAGGCAAGTCCAAAAATCTATGAGGAAAAGTGTGAGGCTAATCCATCTACTTGGTAAGCTCTTGAATGTCTTATATGACTTGTTCACATGCCAAACTTGCTTCTTGAATGTTCTTAACTTCCATGATATCCATGCATGCATTTTCAAGACTTTGCATATATTATGCATGATTGAATGGGAGATGAGCTATTGGGATTCTTTGAATCTCATTCCCTCCTCTCCAATGATCTCACATGCTAGGTGGATCAAGTGGACAAGGTAATAGAAGCCAACCACCTTGAAGGAAAGAGTTTAACAACCAAGTGCTTAAGCTTTGCTATTTTAAAGCCATATTTGTGTCAAAATGGTGTAACCCTTTGATTTATATGGTTTATGACCCCTTAGACATGAGTAATTATGATAACATGTGATGTATAAAATTTATGGATATGATGTATGAACCCTAGAAAGAAATTTGGATATGTAATGCCAAGATATGTATTTTGGAAAGCTTGATGTAATGTGTATATGTGTGGATGAAAAGGCCAAAATGAGATGCATGAGGTTTGGGACCATTTGGAAAATTCACACAAGTCCTAAATATGATTTTAGATTTGCCCAAAAGGTGCCAAGACCAAGGGGAAACCATTTGGTCACTTTGGTATCTCATATGGTGCCAAAAATGATCATAATGGAACCCTATGTCACTTTTTGGCCATACAAGCTCTTCTTGATCTGATATTTGACATGCAATTAGGGTTCATTGAGAGATTTTTAGGAAGCTAAAGATCATAATTTTTAGAGGTCTACAGAATATTTGATGAATTTTCAAAATTAGCAATTTTTTTATTTTGGTATGCTGCACTATTCATTTGGTCTAAAAATGAAATCTGTCACACAGGGCTCAAATGATATCCAATTGCCACGAAATTTTATACAGAGAAAATAAACATTCATAGTGACTCATGCTAACTAGAAGTACTTCATTTAGAGGTCTAGAGAAGGAGATATGAATTTTTGAACATTCTATCCAGTATCAGGAGTTTTACCCAACTTGAGTTACTATTCTATTAAATTTTGAGGCTTAGGCTGACTAAGCTAGTCTAGAAATATTTTTTCCCTTTAGCTAACATCCATAAATTTCTAGATTAGTATCATTTGTATGGATTTGATTTGTTTGGAATTAATTGAAAATTTTCAAAATTTACTGTAGAAATCTATGATAGTTCCATAAGGCTATTTGACCTCTAAACATTTTTGGATGTCAAACGTCCTTTGTGATGGATGTCAGGGTCTAGACATATTTTTAATGTGAAGTAGACATCCATTGCTTTCCAGAATGACTAAGAATGCATGTTTTTAATTTTTCTAGAATTAGTTATGATTTTCCAAAATTAGTGGCAGAATTGAGCAAAATCTGGCCAAAATGTAATAGGTATATTTTAAGCTTCTCTTCATGATTCATGAGATTTAGGCCATATTTTATAATGCAAATGAGTTTTATTCATATAATTAAATATGAAGATACATGGTATGAGCTCATACGGTCCACGTGACACTGAATGAAATTTTTATACATGACGCAACGCAATTAAATGCATTATTTTAATAGACTTTTTCTACTTCTTTCATAGATTTGAGGATGTTATGAAATAAGTTAGAAATATATGGCATTACAAGAACAAGTCAACTCGAGTTAGAATGTCTAAATTCATTGAATCTGAAATTGCATCTAGATTCAATGAATGTCACATTCAATTTAGGGTGAAAGAATTTTATAAATAAATAAATAAATAAATATATATATATATATATATATATATATATATATATATATATATATATATATATTTGATATATATATAGTTTATAAAATTTGAAACATATATATATTTATATGTTCAAAAAATATATATATATCCTTTAATTAATTTAAATGAATTAGTTTTAAATTCAAGTCTAGATGATAGATTTAAATTTAAACTAATATGATAATTTAAATTTAATTTATGAGATAAATTAAATTTAAATTTAATTATAGATTTAGATTAAATAATTGGTTAAATTTAATTTATTAGATAGACTTAAATTTAAACTAATATATTTAATTAAGATTTGATTTAAAATAATGTATTTTAAATTAATCAAATATATCTGAAACCCTAATGAGATATCTCTATAATAATAAAAAAAGGAGGAGGCTTAGGTTTCCTAAAACGATAAAACAAAAGAAAAACTCTAGAGAGAGAGAGAGAGCATACTGACAATATACAGACACTGTACGGCCGCCTAGAGAGAGAAAGATGAGAGTGTCTTCTCTACTAAAAATATGTACGGACGTTGGTCAGAGCCTCTAGGATGTCGTTCGAGTTGAGCAATTGTTCATGTGGATACTAGTAAAGGAAGCAAATCTGAAGATCAGTTCCTGAGATCTGACGGTGAAAGGTAAATATTTCTAGATCTTCTCGATTTAAATGACATTGATACATCCACGAGAAGGGATTCAGGATTTTAATTTTTTGCTGCATATCCCAGAATTCCCAACACTCTCATCTCTATTTCAAACTAGAAAAATGTGATTAAGGGCTGGAGTAGTGGCTAAACGTATAAAGGAGCCAAAAGGGTAAAGTTAACCTACTTTTTCAACTTTTTATTTCAATCCCTAAACCATGATTTGTCCGTTTGGCCTCATTTCAACTCCTTTTTAAGAATCATTTTTTTCATCATAAAATTTAGATCCTCTAACTTATAAAATACCTTTAGTTTCATCCAAATTGGATTTGAAACTATTCCAAACTGTTCAGTCAAAGTTTCGATCAACCCTTTGCCAAAATTGCTCACTGGAAGGGTTTTAACTGTGCTAAGAGTTTCCATGATTTTCAGGGCCTCTAAAAACCTTGGAAAGCTTAAATTTTTTGTTTAAAAAGCCCTTTTTTGAGTTTTTCAAAATTTTCAAAAATTACGAAAATGCCTCAACTTATTTTCCCAAATTTTATTAGCTTTTCTGGTATAATTTTTTTAGCATCTTAAGCCTCAAATCCTCATTTTTTATTATTTAGAATTTTATCCTAATTTTTTATTCTGCCTCAACTCATTCATTTTAAAGGACTTTCTTTTATAACTAATGAGTTTCATACATTTTACGAAGAAACCGGATGTTATAACAAATGAGCTTGTTTTGAGCTGAAATTTGTATAATAAATAGTCCTCATTATAAACTTTCTGTAACCAACGAATTTGCACAAATCAAAGTTGTGTAGTTCAAGTCATGATTTCTCAAGATATAATGCATATTATGTACCAAAGTTGTGAAATGGAGCATATGAAGTGAGATTGGAATTTTGAGCTCTTTTTATGATATTCTAAGCCTAACAAACTTGTTTAGCATGAATTTAAAAATTTTTATGATGGAATTATTTATTTGTGCATAATTAGAGAAATTGATACTTTGAGAAATTATTTTTGTAAAAGGAATATGGCATGAGATTATGTATATTCTTTTATGGTATGGCAATACTTTCTTCGTGCAAGTATTCTTGATTAGATCTTGTTTAACTTATAAAGCCAAGAGCATTCTATGCCTTGCTTCAAAGTCCACAACTATTTAAACAAATGCTAATGGTAGCTAGTTTTGATAAATATTATCATTTAGCTAGGTAGGATTTTCTTTTATTAGTTGTTTAAGCCTTGGTTGCTATTTATATCTTCAAGATATATTCATGCTTTCTTTTATATTTCTTTAATGAACATAAACCTAGCTTGTGACACAAGTTCTAAGAGAGTTATTTGTGCTTTAATATGATATGTAACACTCCAAAATTAATTAAGAATGATTATGATTAATTAGGAAAATTAATTAAAAGAGGAGGATATTAAATTAGGCCTTATAATTTATTTAATTATTGATTTGGGTTAAGTTTAGGAGCCCAATTTTAGCCTTAGAGATATCCAATTCCATTTTTCAGATGCCTAATATTTATTTATGCAAACCCAAATGTTAATGGACCTTTTTCAGCTTGGCCTAACTCTTGTAATCCTAGAATCCATGGCCCAATAAACATAAAACTGAACCTATTTGGAATTGGGCCTTTTGGTTAGCCCAAGACCCAAACTTAAACCCTAAACCCTTAGTAGCCCTTCCACCATTTTGTAGAAAACAAAACACATAAGAGACACAAGCGTTTTTGGAGGTTTAATGTGGAGGCTAGGGTTCTTGGCATAAATCCACCATTTCTCACTTTTAGAGTCAAAATCAGCTAAGGTGATTGTTATACAACTTAATCCTCTTCTTTTTCTCTTCGATTTGACTAAATTGGCTTCTTATTTAGAGTATTTTCGTCACACCCAAAATCCAATATGGATTATTTGATATTTTCTTGGAGGATTTTTGGAGGTTGAAGCTAGGAGAGATATTGGATAAATGTAAACTCCTCATTTTGATGTATTTTCTGCTGGTCTAAGACCCCCATAGTTGATATGTAGTATGGGTACTAATTTTGTATGAATTTGCCTAGGATTTAGGGTGATACTCTAAAGTTATTGGTGGGGGAAACATCCAATTCAAATTTTTTTTTGTAGTGACTGGGTAAGTGTCCTTTAGCTAGCTATTGGTAGTTTAATTCTCTAAGCATTGGGTTATTGCTATAATTTATGAATAAGAACGGTGATGGTCTGATTTTATGTTTATAGGCTGAGGTAGCATTGTTGTTAGCTCTCAAGAAATTGTCTACAAGTGAGGTAATTAGGGTTAATGTTAAATTCCATGCATATGTTTACTTTAATTTTATATTTTCTACACATGTATGATTTTGAAATGCATAATGAATGGTTAGTTATCCGATATATTATGTTTGGATCTTGTAAGTCCATGGTAGAGCTGTAGTAGGTTGCCACTCATGCATTATACTTCGATTGGGCGCCAAGTTATGATCAGACCCTTATATGCACTGAGCTCAGGTTGTGCACATTGGAGAGTTGGTGCTGTGGACGGGCCTCTCCCGATGTTAATGGCCTTTGACATGTGGAAATGTGATTGCTAGTACAGAATAGTAGTCTCTGATAGTTCAATTGTTTCATTTGCTAATATGACTATTATTTCTTATGCTTATTTAATTAATTGCATATATATTAATTAAATTAGAATATATGAATAAAATTTACCTTTGGTTACTTAGATTTACATCTCACCCTATTTTATAGGCTAACTATTTTAGGTGAAGGTCCTTTGGGTAAAGATAAAGGGAAGCAAGTAGATGAATATCCTTGAAGTAAGACCATGTGTGGGAAGTTCTCCACTTAGATGGATCTAATTTAAGATAGATGCTAATTTTTGTTATTCTTTTGTATAACATCATCATCATGTAATCATGTTACGAAGTGTAGGTATTTTGTGTTTTAGTAAACAATGATGTAAATATTAGGGAGTTATGCTTCATATAGCTTAGAGTTTGATGTATGCTGTCACTTACAATTTGACATAGAACCTCTTTAGTATGAATGTATAACTTGATTATTGATAGCATGCTTTTATATCTCCATGAATGATAAGATTAGTTGCTTATGGTCTTGTTGCTGTCAATATTTCATAAATTTACTAATGCATGATAGTTTGATGAGTAGGAATCAATCTTTAAGTCTTGGACTAGTAATGAAAGGTATGTTGGGTAAATCAAGTAGATTAATGTCATTAGAGCCCTACAAATTAAGATAGAGTGGCTTTGAAGTCTAGAGGGAGAGTTGGAGTGTATGGGATGAAACTTAAGGAGAAATAGTGCTGAAGAGGGTCATGCCATGGCCAAAATGGGCTAAGTCATGGCCAAAGGTCAGGTAGAGGTGAAGAGTGCCATGGCATGAGGTATCTTACCGTGGTGCAAAACAAAAAAGTTGCCCAAGGAGGGTAACAGATAGCAACCTCACCACGATGCAGGTCAAGGGAATCAATAGATGAGTGTTCCAGTAGCTAGTTTCACCATGGTGTAAGTATAGCCTGTCATGATACGAATCACGAAATTTTCTATAGTAAGTTCCAGGGTATTTTCCCACCACAACGCCACATAGGCTCGCTGCGATGAGGGTCTAACTCGTCACCGTGATCATGAAAACATGAATAGTAGGTCCCCTAGAGCACTCTATCATAGCGTGAAAAACCCAAGCCACAGTACAATGTGTGAAATTTCAATTTTGAGCTCCAATAGTCACTTACGCCATGGCGTGAATGCATCAAGTCATTGCGGGAGTCCCCAAACTTGATTTTTAGGTTCCAGTAACCAACTTAGCCATAATAGGGAAGGTCTAAGTTGCGACAGAGGCTCCCAAACTCTTATTTTTAACCTAGAAACCTTGAGATTTACTATGATAATGTCATGTAATGACATGGAAATATTTATAAGAGGTTTTGTGAGTTGAAATTAGTAGTATGATGAATCAAGGTCTTAATTAATAATTATGATCACTTATAGATTCAATTAGTAGTGATTGCTTAATTGATGACCTTAATGATATCATAGTTCAAATTTCTCGACTTTTTCTATTTTAATTAATTGTAATAACTTTAGACCTTGATTTATGATTAGTAACCCCATAATTAAGCCAAATCATGGTAATTAAGAATAAGGGTTGTTACATGATAAATACCTTAAGTTTCATTAGGTAAACTATAAAATATGGATTTTTTATTTTTTATTCAAAGGTCTATATGGCTAAATCTATTTTAAATGTTAAACATGATTGTGATATAATATGCTACTTTTCATAGATGTTTTTCTGATAAAGATTTAAGAGTAGATAAATAACTTGAGTTCATAAAACTAGATGTGGAAATGGCTTTTACCCCTTGGAGGTTAGAACTTAATAAAGATTTGATCAGAAAGGTTAGTTTTAACTGTTGGTTTTTAGAAGCCTTTCTAAAAGGTTATGAAAATGCATCTTCAAATGTTATGTAATTTGAAAATAGTGTAAGCATATTATTAGCGTAAATCTTAGGTAGGAGGGCCAGGATAGATGTAGACAATATTTTGGCTATTTAGAAGGGAGAAAATAGAAGAGAAAGGAAGTAAAGGAAATATAATATGAAATTACTAGTTTCCTTGAAACTGAACCAAAATCAATACTATGATATAAGAGGACCCTAAAGCAAAGTAAATTAAGGTTAACTAAGAATAGGATGTTAATTAAAATATCTTAAAAGGTGGTTAAAAGCCTAAGGATAACCCGAAATCAAAGCCAAACTGACTAAATAGAGTAAATCGAGGGCCAGTGGCAAAATCATCATTTGGAGCAACATTTTAAAAACTCAAAGGAGGAAACTTCAAATGATAACATTGAGCTCACTAAGATTTTCAAAAGTCATAAAAACCATAGGGACTGTCAGAATGGTTAAAACCTTCCAGTATATGATTTAGGTTATCAGTTAACCTAAACTTTGATCGGATAGTTCAGCAAAGCTTTAAATCTTATTAATTTGAAACCAAATTCTTTTAATGATTTAAAGGACCTTAAGTTTGTGAAAGAAAAGATGGTTCTAAAAAAAGAATTAAAATGGGCTTAAATGAAGAAGCCAAATTGTAAGGGACATAGATGAAATTTTGTACAAGTTATAAATATCCTCCATTCTCTTTTTTATCTCATGTTGCCCTCTCTTCCTTAGCTTAATCAACATAATTTGGCTCTAAAACAAAACTTGAACCAACTTCTTGTAGTGTGCAAAAGGGAGGAGAAAGGAGGAAGAAAGCAAGGAAAAAAAGGTAAGAAATTATTCTCTTTTCATGCTCTTGCCTTTATTAACTTGATTTTCCTCCTTATGCTCTTTCTTTTGGTGGTTTAAAATTCTAAATGGTGGGATTTTTTGACTGGTTTAGTAAAGGGAAAGAGGAATTTAAAGGAAGCTTTAGGAGTATAAGAAACACCATTTAACAAGGAATTGATTAAGTGTGATTTCTTATATAAAAATTGTCTTCCTTGCTCTTCTTATTTCAGCTAGACCTAGAGCAATTTAATGGATGCTTGGTTTTGTCTTCCTTGTTCTTCTCAAGTACTCAAGCATATAAACTTGATGTTTATTCTCAATCTATTATGTCCTCTGCTTGAACGCCGTTATATCTTCTCTTTCTTTTTACCTTTACTATCCTTTTACTTAGGTAAGAGGATGCTCTCCTACTAACTATCCCTTTTACTAGTTCATGTTGCTTTATGCTCAAGGGCACCTATATTTTTTTCCTGGGTTCTTTTACTTGTTTACTCTCTATAATCTTGCTTTGTACTGAACTAGACCATCCTTCTGTAAAAATTCTATTTCAAATAATCCCATGAATTATATTCTATGGCGCTCTCGGCTTACACTCTTTCTCAGTATAATGCAAATGCTCTCCTTCTTAGGTAGTCTCTAGCTCCCTCGGGCTTTCTTGAGGGTACTAAAGCGCTAAATGTTTATCTCAGTTTATTTCTACGTTCGAATCAAAGCTAGACTTTCTCTTTGTTTAATATCTTACTCTCATCTCTAGGAGTATAGTCTACTAATTTTAGGATTTTACTAACCTAATCCAGGATACATACCCTCAATGTTTGGATTCTACCTTACTGAAGACTTATGCTCCACTAGGTGCTCTAATTGCTCACGTGCCTTAACCTTACATTATTCTCATATTTAGGAGCTCGCCTAACTAACTATTGGACCCTTATTTGTTTATTTTTTTGTGCTCAGTCTATTAATTTAGTCATTATTAAAGTGAAGGAATCTCTTCTATGGACTAGCTTCTCAGCTCTTTCCCACTTCTCTTATCACTGTATTGCTTACTAAAGACTTATGCTCCACTAGGTGCTCTAATTTCTCACATGCCTTAACCCTACATTATTCTCATATTAGGAGCTCGTTTGACTAACTATTGGACCCCTATTTGTTTACATTTTTGTGCTCAGTCTATTCATTTAGTTATTATTAAAGTGAGGGCATCTCTTCTATGGACTAGCTTCTCAGCTTTTTCCTGGTTCTCTTATGACTATATGCTATAATTCAAGGGGCCTATCTAGGGGAATTTACTAACCACTATTGGGTGGTCTCTCCCACTTAGGATATCTTATCTTCCTTTTCTCGATCCAAGGAGAACTTTCACTGAAATTTCAGTCAAATTAATTTGTCCTTTTACATTGTGTTTTTTTTCTACACTTCTCACCTAGACGATGCTATTGGTCACTTCCTTTAGGCTTTAGCTTATACTTAGCTTGTGTTATTTATCTCATCAGACTTACAGCTTACAATAAGCCCCTTTAACTCATATAGGCTTACGATAAAATTAGTACTTTTTAAACTATTCTTATTTTCTTTGAATTTCTATCACTGGGCTAATCGTACTTATCTTTAGGTGTTACCTATGAGATACACTCTTTTGGAGCACTCACTATATTTCTTACTATTGGTAGCCTTATCTTATATTAATTTCAAGGCTATATTAACATCCTGTCAATAGGGTCTAGGATCTCATCAACTAGATCTCATATATTACAGTGCAAAATTCAAGATCTTATTAACAAGGTTTTCCTGACAATGTTTACAATATCTTAAACTCATCATATTAGCCCATCATTCAGTGTTTCACAGGGTAGCATCCTAGGTTAGAGTCAATGCCTTAGAGGTGGGTCTCAATAACCTTATTATTCTTGTGTCTGACATTCTCTAATATTAAGTTCCCTTTTTAGTCTCAACTACTAGGCCCACTGATTACATGTTACTTGCTGACCTTCCATAACCATTTACTGCTCTTTTTCTTTACTCATACTAGGAGTTCTCGTTCTCTGTGGTCTATTGATCTTATAGTAGCTCATTCCTCAAGTTAGCCAGAATATGACCAACAAGGCCTTTCATGTCATAGTACACTCTACTATAACTAGCAGCTTTTTCTTTAGCTATGTGATCTGAGCCTCATTACCTCTGTATGCAGCCCATTATCAAAGATAGAGGGTTTTACCTCTTACTTCATTCATGTGTAACTAATTGTCACCTATGGGTTGTCGGGCTTTATAGGGTGTAACTTTAATTTAAACTTTTGGCTTAAGGGAATAGCTTGCTAGGCTTTTCACATTATCATAATATCTGGGTGTCATGGCTAGGGAGAAATAACTCTCTTAACATTTACTTTGTGTAGTAGCAGCTTTACCTCATACTGTGCTGCCTCACTACTTGCCTCTGCATCAGGCAAGACATCCCTGAACGGTCTGAGTGTGGCACTTAGGGAGATTAGGCCTCTCATAACTTCTCTAGATAAGCCTTTCTAGCAGCCACACAATCCTTTCTTACTGCCTAATACACAGAACCTGCCACTGATCCTGGCAAGCTACTATAGATTATAAAGCTCTGACCATTGGATCACCTAACTTTATTCTAAAACTAGAGGCCAATCTCACCCATAACTTACCACCTAATCACGACCATTCATAACTCACTCAGTATAAACAAAAATATGAACCACCGCTATACACCCAAAATACCTCATACAAGGCTTTTCATAACTCTATAAGCCTTTACATAGCCTTGTGGCTACATCCTCAAGTTAAATCTAGCCTTAAAAGGCCTAGAACTTTGCTCTGATACCAATAAAGTGCAATACCTTATTATTCTAATCTTCCCCATTTACCTATAATTCATTAATTGACTTAAGATAACACGATTTCCTTAAAAATTCAACTATTACATTCCTTTATATAGCGTTACACCACGTATGAAAATTTCATTTCATATACCTTGGGCTAATTGGTCTCACTTAAGTCATCATCTACTTTAATTACATACATGCAATGTGAAACTATCTTAAAATGTTGCCAAGCCTCGAATTCATAGCATTCATATATGAAATTCCACATGGTTGCCTTGGGTCAAATTTCCAAAATTTGTCCACTAATTTTGGAAAATCATAATTAATTCCACAAAAATTGAAATTTAGCAAACTATACCATTTTGGAAATCTCTAAATTTTTACCATATGATACAAATATTTCAGGTCATGAAGCATCAAGTGGAAGACATTTGACATTCAAAAAACACCTAAGGTTTTAGCTATCTGGGCTACTATTATAGGTTGTTGTTATAAATTTTAGAAATTCATAACTAATTTTAGAAAAATAAAAATCATACAAAATTGGTCATTTTGAGAAGCTACTAGTGTTAAATCTAAGGAAAAATATCTCTAGGCCACGCCAAGTTCATTTAGGAACTAAATTATGATGGAACAATATAGAAGGTTGAGTGGCACTACTGGTACTAACACTAAACTTCAAAGATTCATAGCTCTCTACTTAGACCTCCAAATGAGGTGATCTTGGTGGCCACAGAAAGCTTATAACCTCTAGGTTATGTTTATAAAATATCACAAGAATTGGACATCATTTGGCCCTCAGATGACATAGAACACAAAAATAACCATATGAACAGTGCATGCACTAGAACAGCAGAAAAATCGCAAATTTGAAAATTTATAATTAATTCTATAGAGCTTTGATTTTTTTTGTACTTTAGCTTTTCAAAAAGATCTTAATGAGATCTACATTTTTTCTAAATTTCATATGAAGATTTGTCCATTTGGTTAGTTTGTGCTATAGGATTCTGCTTTGGTCACTTTTATGGTTTTTATTAGCACCGAAGAGCCCAATTTTGTTTCCAAAGCTTGTGTGATCACTTGAGCAAGTGGGAATGTACCAAAATGACCTGAGAAACTTGTACCAAAGGTGTATGAACCCAGAATCTAAGAATTCACATTCTCACCCTATGCCACATACAAGGACATACATGCTACCCTTTGTCATCAAGAGTCCAAAAACCACAATAACACTCATTTGACACTAAGTTCCATACATACATCAAATATTTGGATATATACATGTGTTCAAATGGTTATACAATATTTCCATCATAGAATTACATCATATGCACTTTGTTTCCAATTCTTCATCTCCCAACTTGATGGCTTCCATTACCTTGCTCATTTACTTCGCTTAGTATGTTAAGACATTGGAGAGGAGGGAATGAGATTCAAAGAACCCTAATAGCTTATCTCCCTTTCCATCATACATAAAGAATGCAAATCTAAGTCTAGAATATATTCATGAACATCATAAAACATGTAGTCATCTATGGAACATGCTTAGCATTCAAGAAGTGATACAAACATGCATAGGTTTGCTAGGCAAGAAGTTTAGCCTCACTCCTTTCTCTTGTGAATTTTAGACTTGCCTTACCCATTCTCTTAAAAGGTCTTGAACTAAACCTCACTCTTGGGATATTTTCTCTTTGTATCAACCAATCTTAAGGGTTCTTAGCTCATCTTCACCAAAGTTAGAGGGTTCTTGGCTTCACCACACTCTAGCAAACCAAAGCAAACATATTAAACATCATTTGAACACATAATATAATATCATGATACCATGGCATCTAGATGTATGCTAAAGTATTTTTCATAGCTTAAAACACACATACACATATTCAAAGACAAGAAAGATATTCATTCATGTATGGGAGAAAGAAGAGAAAGCCACATTGCTTGCATTTACACACTTTTTCCTTGAGCATTGGCTCATCTCCTATGGCCCCACACTCACAAAGATGTGAGACTTGTTTCCCTTGGCCTAAACATAATATATGGAAACCAATTAAGCTCTTGGAATCATTTCTTCCTTAAACACTAACTTGGTTTAATGGCCCTTTTTATGGTTCTAAAATGTACCTAATGAAGCAACATCCATAATTTGAGTTCTTGGCTCTATTCTTTCCTTCCATTTATGATTGTTGACTCCATTTAGACCTCTTGGAGCCATCACACAATTAAAACAAGGATCTTAACTATATGTTAGTTCTTTAGGTCATAATATGGAACTTATGCCACCATTTCACTTTTTAAGTTTCCAAAAATTTCTCCAAGACTTCCTCTCATCTTCTCCCCTCACGTATAATACAAAACCAAACTTAAATGAAATTAAAACTATTCCTAACCTATAGTTTTGCCCTAGGCTAAAATGACACATGAAAAGGGAAGCAAACCTATTTTCTTGATGGAAGAGGTATGTGGGGAGGTCTCTAGGGGTCTTAGGAACTCAAGAAAACACTTATCTAGGCTAGGGAATTCATGGATCAAAACAAATTTCATAATGTCTCCATGAATCCCTAACTTTTCTATCTTGCATAAAAAAAACACTTCATTTAGGCTAGGGAATTCGCACCTATCAAACAAATTTCATAATGTCTCCATGAATCCCTAACTTTTTTATCTTGCATTTCCATGCTTCTTTCTTTGATTTCTTCGCACCTACTTGCTTCTCACACTCCAAAACCTATTAATCTCCCTTGCAATTGTGGGTGTGAAGCCAAGAGGAGGCTCTCTTTAACTTAGATGCATTGTGCTTGAAGTAGGACCAAAATTCATCTCCTTTTGCTTGGGCTCTATATGGGATGAAATGTTTACAAGAAGGAGCAAGGAAGAAAAAACATGGAAGACAATAACTTACCTTGATTTCTTAGCTTTTCTCAAGTGCTCTTCCAAGTGTTGAATTCCTCTCCTTCAAATTATGTTATTCCTCCTCTGTACCAGACCCAAAACATCACTAAATCTATCAACAAAACCATAGATATGAATAGGAGAATGAGAGGAACAAGTTTACTAAAGGGGAGAGCATGAAATTCTACACTTTTCTTACCTTTTTCTTGAATTTTTCATCTTCATTTTCCTTCACTCTTGGACGCTATTCATAGCTGCTCTCCCTTCTATTCTTGGGCAAAAAAAAAAGTCAATTCTAAGAGGGAGAGAAGAGGAGCATGTATTTAAAGGTGGTTCTTGAACTTTCCTTTTTTAAAAATTTCAATTTTGTCTTTTGTTCTTGTCATTTTCATTTCTAATTCGTTTTAACTCCTTTTTTAGAACCATATTTTTTATCATAAAATTTAGTTCCTCAATCTTATAAAATGCCTTTGGAATCACTCAATTTGGAGCTAAAACCTTCCCGAACGAATCGATCAAAGTTCAAACTCATTGTCGTTAGAAAACATCTACTGGAGGGGCTTTAACTATCCTATGGCTTTCCATGGTTTTCAAGACCTCTAAGAACTCTAGAGAACTCAAATTTTTAAATCAAAGTGATACCTTATAAGAGGCAAAATTTACTAAATTGGTGAGCTGTATTACTTTTTATCCAAATAAACTCTTCTTAATCTGAAATTTGGCATGCATCTAGAGCTTATTGAGAGTTTTTTGGGAAGCTAAAGTGGTATTATTTAGAGGTCTACAAAATATTTGATGAATTTTTGAAATTGAAAAATTTTTCTAATATGATCACTGTTACTGTACACATGGTTCGAAAATTGTTCTATGTCAATTATGGGGCAAATGATATCCAATTGCCATGAAATTTTATAGATAGAAACTAGACCTTCCCAGTGACCTCTAACAATTAGAAGCACCTCAAGTGGATGTCTAGAGAGGGAGATATTAATTTTTAAATTTGCCATCCAATATCAGGGGTCTAGTCAAACCTATGTCACTATTTGATTAGTTTTCAAGACATCGACATGTCTAGACTGGTTTAAAGTTATTTTTGCCCTTTAGTTAACATTCATAGCTTTCCAAATTAGTATCATTTGCATGGATTGAATATTTTTAGAATTAATTGGCCATTTTTGAAGATTATGACAGTAAGTTGTATCGATACCTGGGACAGCTGGACCTTTGTGGTTATTTCTTTGTCAAACATGGTCTAAAGGCTATGCTTATGTCCTGGAATTATTTTACGGTGAAGTTAACATCTAGAGCTTTCCAAAAAGCTATGGTTTGTGTGATTTTGATTTTTCTACATTTAGTTATATTTTTCAAAGTTGCCCCTAAAATCTGTCATTGTATAGCTACGAGAAATGAAGAAATTTTAGAGTTTTTGACCCTTGATCTGTGGTTTGGGCCATTTTTTGAGAATTTTATGATTTTTATGTGTGGAAAATAGTTAGAGAATGTTATTGATGAGTTCATAGGGTCCTGGAGATGCGAAATAAAAAATGTATCCGCTATGCAATGTAATTAAATTCATTATTTTAATGTATTTCTTGAGATCTCTTGAATAAATCATATAATCTCACTTGTGAGATGAGGTTCAATGTTAGAATATAATATGGTATTATAGAGTGAGTTGCATGAAGTTTGAGGCATGATAAATTAGTTATGTATTCTGTATTTTACATTTGAAAAGTGCTCAAGTGGTTACTTGAGTTGAAGGAGTCCATTTTGAACTACTTAGATCTAAATTTGCACTATTTTAAGCCATTTTTTGCACTTGAACCAAAACTAGACCTTAGAGCTTATTTAAAGCTTTTCATAGAGGTAAAGAACATAATTTTTAGAGCTCTTTAGAATTTATTATTATTTTTTGAAATTGGCAAAAAATTATAGAAATTACTGGGTACTATTTATATGGTATAGATCCGATGTTTTGTGCATTCTAAGGGCCAAATAAACTCCAATGCTCATGAAATTTTATAAGAATATAGTTGATGTTAAAGCTTTCCATAGCCTTTAAGTTTGCATGAATTGAAACTGTGTAGCCAAAGATATATGTGTTTAAAGTTTGAGTTCTAGTTTGTATTCGAAAACAGTAGCAATCACTATTCCATTAAATTTTTATAGCATGTAGCTTATGTTTTGAGCTTTCCTTAGATATATAACTTGCATGAATTGGAATTTTGTAACCTAAGATATGAATTTTTGAAATGGGTGTCTAATATATAGACTCGTGTAAATGTGGTAGTTTGGAGCATAAGGCTTGAGATCCAAAAATTATGCTTCTTTTTATGATGTTCCATGCTAAATAAACTTGTTTAGTATAAATCTTAGGATTTATATGATGAAGTTATGTAATTATGTTTATTTGGAGAAATTAAGCCTTTAATATCAGTATTATCCACTGCTAAAAGTATTAAAGATAAAAAATTAATATAATAAGCTTAATATCATGTAAAATATATACTTATATTTTGCTAGTATGACGAAATACATGCTAAAGCTTAAAAACACACACACACACACAAATGCATGTGTGTTTTTATACAAATACATAAGCTTATTAATAATAAATCAGGAAAGAAAAGTGCAATAAGATGCATAACTTGACTAAACTTCAATGGAGTGGTTCAATTTTCAAAAATATAAAATTAAATGCTTCATTTTCTAAATCAAGATTAACAACATATTAGAATCAATAAATTTCCAAAGGCTTTAAAAGACTAGTTTATGATTGCCAATTTTCCTTAAAAATCTATTTAACACCTTACTTAAAAATTACCAAATGCTGTGTTACTTTTTTTCTTTTCTTAGTCTGAAATTTGGCATGCATCTAGAGCTTATTGAGAGTTTTTTAGGAAACTAAAGTGGTATTATTTAGAGGTCTACAAAATATTTGATGAATTTTTTAAATTGAAAAATTTTTCTAATATGATCACTGTTACTGTACACATGGTCTGAAAATTATTCTATGTCAATTATGGGGCAAATGATATCCAATTGCCATGAAATTTTATAGATAGAAACTAGACCTTCCCAGTGACTTCTACCAATTAGAAGCACCTCATGTGGATGTCTTAGTCAAACCTATGTCACTATTTGATTAGTTTTCAAGACATAGACATGTCTAGACTGGTTTAAAGTTATTTTTGCCCTTTAGTTAACATTCATAGCTTTCCAAATTAATATCATTTGCATGGATTGAATATTTGTAGAATTAATTGGATATTTTTGAAGATTATAACAGTAAGCTATATCAGTACCTGGGACAGCTGGACCTTTGTGGCTATTTCTTTGTCAAAATCATGTCCTGGAATTATTTTACGGTGAAGTTAACATCTAGAGCTTCCCAAAAAGCTATGGTTTGTGTGATTTTGATTTTTCTACATTTAGTTGATTTTTCAAAGTTGCATTAAAATGGTATAACTACGAGAAATGAAGAAATTTTAAGTTTTTGATCTTGTGGCAAGATGGTGGGCAAAGAATTTTATGATTTGTATGTGTAAATTATGTTATTATGCCATTTGGAGATGCGAAATAAAAAATTATTTGTAAATTAACTTCTATTTCGAGAAAGAAGAAGGTAAAGGAAGAAATACTTAACATAGCCAATACTTCTCCAAATAGCATTTTGAATACTAGAGATCAATTTGTATAGTTAGCAATAATGAATTTTCATGCTGAGTGAGATAAGTAAATATCAATGTATCTAAAGGTATTACTTTAGTTTTATGACTAGAAGTACATCCATCTTAAGTTGATATAATGAACTAAACAAGATCATAAGTTTAGATACATCATAATATAGTTTTGATTTTTTTAATGTTCTTCATTTTTCACTAGAATGTCAATTACTTACGAAGCCTAGACCTAGAAGTGGATATGAATAAACCATTTATATGAATTTTAACTTTGTTTCTAGTATTACTTAGTGTCTTGTTCAGGCCATACTTTTCTAACATTTGATATACAACCACTTAACTAGTGTTTGATAGTTTTTCTCATTTTTACATTATTGCTTATGTAGATGTCTATCTTTTAGGAATCATTATGCTAGTCTTTAGAGTGGGTCTATGAGCTCTTTGTCAGTAATCTTGGTAGTGCAGGCTCTTTACTAGATCAAAAGGCTACTTACAAATCCAATCTCTTTAGCTTATTCAATGTGAAGGTTAACTTTGACTATGAACACTTTCTTGTAACTATTAGCTTACATTTTGATAAATGTGCCTTTGTAAAGAGAGATGTGCAGGATGTAGAATTCTTTTTTTTTTTTTTATGTAGAAAATGTAGTATTGTTGTTAAAAAATAGATGGATGAGTGAATTTTGAAAAAAAATTCGTGAATGTCATTAGTCAAACTTTTATTCAGTTGATCTATGTTAGGTAGTGGTTGTGGTATTATAAAATGGTAGTTTCTGTTAGGTGACAATGACATTGTCCTTATTGTTTACTTTGGTGAGATATTGTTGACATGGCATTTAAAGCTTAATTACCACAGAAAAATATTATTTGTGTACTAAGGCAATTTAAAAAGTTATTTACACTATAATCGTAATAAGTACATGTAGACAAAACTTAATAGATTATGGTGGACTCTAGCTACTAATAAAACACATAGTTTAATATTCCATTGCTATAGAGATTGGTATTTCTGGGTTATAAAATTCAGTCTTACTCACTTGTGCTCCAAAATGTAGGAAATTCCTCATCTATAACATCCATGTAATAGAGTTTGCAATATTATGGCCTTCTTAATATATTCCTAAGTACTTGTTTAACGAAAGTATTGGTGGCTTTGCTTTTACTTGATAAAATCTATATTGTCATATTAATTACTTTATGTTGCTTATCCCTTTCAAGAACGACCAAAATGGCTAGATATAAAAATTGTGAATGAACTAAAAACCAAGCTTGGTCATGTCATAGTGATGCTACTCTTGAGTGGGTTGTTTGACAAAAGTAAGAAGGCCGCTATACACAGTCCTATGGATTTGGTATGCTTTTATGCTTCTTCCATCTTAGAATAGAAGTATGATGTGTGCTTTGAATGTATAAAGTTCCAAATAAGAAAAAAAAAATGTTTCAATGGCATACTGAGTATGGTTTCTCTATGTATTTTAGTTTTAAATATATAAAATAATTTTAAAAAACTTTTAGTGGTGGCAAAATTTTTTAAATAAAAATACTTTAATGGCCACTAAAGGTCCTTTTTTTTTGGACAATGGTTATCATAATAAATTACTGTAAGAATCCACAATTTTTTTTATTGTTCTCATAGTAAAATATCACAAAAATACAAAAATAAAATAAAATTTTTTTATTCTCATGATAAATTACCATAAAATTTCATGAGAAAGTCACAAATTTTATCACAATTTAAAAAAATATATATACTCTCATATAACTTTTTTATTGTTCTTATGGAAATCTTCCACAATAACATTTTGCCTCAGCAAAAAATTTCACAAGAATTATGAATTCCTATGGCTTTTTTTCATAACCTAAAATTCATGAGAATTTCTCTGAAAACAGCAATTTCCATAGAATTTTGATGTTTTTCTTATGAAAAAATTTCATGAAAACTTTGCCATTCTCTTGTACTGAACCTTGTGAACTCTTGTGATATCTGTTCAACAATACTTTTTATACTTAATTAGTTGTAAAATACTAACTGAGGAGGAAATTTAAAATATTAACTATTGTCATATATGGATAAGTGAAATTAAAAATATTTGAATTTCGTTTTTAAATTTGACAGCAAATAACATCATCTCATTTTTATTAGCCAAAAAACATTGCAGTTTCCACTAAGGGCTATAAATTAAGTATTAAAAAAAATATTGAAAGGGAAACAAAGACAAGAAAATTGCATAAGAAATAGACAAATTTCAATTAATTCCATTCTTTATAACAGTAATATCTAAGACTAGAATAGCATCAAGAGAGGATGTGAGAGAGATCTTCCAACCAAGAGGCTAGATTCCTTTGACAATAGACTTGACAATCTAATCAAGTGCCTTGTTAGTAGTCCTAGAAATCCACATAAGAGAGAATGATGAAAACTTTCTTCTCAAAAGAATAATATCATCAATAATGGTCCAACTCCTCTAATATGGGCAACTATCCTCTTTGTTAGTCATAGTCACCAAAGATTTACAGTTAGTTTCAAAATAAACCTTGTCCAAACATAGATGAAAAGCTATCAAATTTCCCTTTCTCAATGCTAAAGCTTCACTCATAAACGCAAAAGAGGCAATATAAGGGGCTCCATATATTTTTTATATGCACCTTTTCCAATATCTAATAATGACTCCCACCCCTACCATATTCCTTACGTAATCAAACATGCCATTAACATTAATCTTTATGATTCACTACTAAAAAAGACCAACCAACTACATTACACTCAATATTCCTTTCCAAACCAAGATTGACAAACCACCAACTATTAGTGGACCAAAATTCATTAAGCATGTTAACAATCATATTGACATTTAATATTGGATCATGAAGTATTTGCTCAAACAGCCATTCTCATATAGATTTCCAAATCTACAAACAAATCATGACTATTAAGGATTTATCAAAATTACTGAAATTTAATTCCAACAATGCCCAACAATGCCATATATGCACTTAACTCACATTGCAAAGGGTGGTTTTAAAGGAAAAGCAACTAACCATACCATTTTCATCCAGTCACGTAGCAAAAGCATAAGTTCAATATTTTCCACTTCTGAATAAAATAGGCAGTACAGTGAAACACTACACTATCATTTCCACAAGCTTTCCTTTGTTGGAAGAGCTCTAATGCACACTCTCCAAATGAAATGGTTGATATTATATGGAATCTTCAATCTCCAAATGGCCTACCATAGAGCTTCCAAGGTTTAAGATGAAGTTCTTGCATACTTGCAATTAATAGAGTAGCAAGTCTTCTAGCTAAATGATATCCCTTTTAACCATATAAGACCTTTTTTTGCAAAGGGCCCACATAAGTTTATCTTCATTATTGCAAAGAGGAATAGGAATACTTTTTATGGCTACTAATTCTCCTTGTGACAACAATTCCTCCACATTTGAAAGATCCCAACTAACATTAATAATGAATTCCCCCACCACACAATTTGTAAAAATTTCTAAAGGGACAATAGACCAAAGTCTAAAATTTGGTAATGATGGAATCCATTAATCTTTCCAAAAATTAATCCACGGTCACACCTAACAACCTATCAAAGTTCAAACACAACATAAGTGGCTAAAAGAAGGGAAAAAAAAGAAAATAAATTGATTTCTAGAAATAATTTCAAAAAAAAATTTATTAGGAGTCATTGTTGAAATTTTAATTAAAGATAAAAACTTTAGGGGAAAAAAGTCTCTTTTTAAAAATAAAAAAGTGAAAGGTGGTATATGAATTAAAAATGGATTTAGGAGTCTACTGTGTTGTGAAGAAAGTGTTAGACATCCCACAATACCTATGCCAAAGAATAGTTACCCTAAGCTAATTATGTAAAAAAAAAAAAATAGAGAGAGAGAGAGAAAAAAAATAATAGTAACAATCAAAGAAGACAAATGGAAATAAATAAAATAAAATATTTACAAAGGTGAAAAAAAAATGAAATTAAAAATAAAATATTTGCAAAAATGAACTTGATCTAGAAATGTGACCTGAGGCCTACATACTCAATTAAGAGATCAAAACCCTATAAACTCATACATCCCTTTTAAAGCCTTGTAAAGACAAGAACCCCTTCAAATTCCTTTAAAGACATACACCTCTTTAAAGCCTAATAAAGATAGGCACCACTCAAAGCCCTATAAAGACAAGCACCCATTCAAAGCGCTATAAAAACAAATACCCTTTTCAAAGCCATGTAAAGATAAGCACCACTTCAAAGTCTTGTAATGATAGACACCCCTTCAAGGCCCTATAAAGACAGGCACCCCTTCAAAGCCTTGTAAAGACAAGCAACGTTTTAAAGCCCTATAAAAATAGGCACTTTCTTGAAAGCCCTGTAAAGATAGGCAACCCCTTGAAAGCCCTGTAAAGACAAGCACCCATTCAAAGCCATATAAGCACTTACTTAAAGCCCTATAAAGACAGGTACCCTTTTAAAACCCTATAAAGACAGGCATTCCTTTTAAAAACCTTGTAAAGATAGGCATCGCTTTAATGCCTTATAAAGACAAGCTCCTCTTCAAAACCCTGTAAAGATAGGCATCTTTTGAAAGCCCTATAAAGATAAGCACCCCCTTGAAAGCCCTGTAAAGATAGATACCCATTCAACTCCTTATAAAGCTCTGTGCCTACTGAAAGTTCTGTAAAGACAGGCACCCTTTCAAAGCCTTATAAAGATAAGAACCCCCTTTAATGCCCTATAAAGATAGGCACCCAATCAAAGACCTATTACACAGGCTCCCATTAAAAGCCATATTATGCAAGCCCCCTCAAAGCCTTGTAAAGACAACACCCATTTAAAGCCCTATTATGTAGCTCTTTAAATGCCTTGGTTACGCAAGCCCACTTTCCATAGTCATTTATTTTGTTTTGTTGTTTCATATGTTTGTAGCTCCCTAATCAAAATATGTGTTTCTATTTTCACTTCTTCTTAAGTTTGAAAATATAAAAATGATTTTGTTCAATTTTCTCACTTAAGGAAAAGTAGAGAGGGACAACTTTTCAATATCATATTTTATATAGATTATTTCTTCTTTTCATTTTTATGATTTAAATCAAGTCGAGTTTAATCAATTTACATATGATAGATTGAGTCCACTATAGTCTAGTTGTGTGAGGGTCCACTAGATTAAGTCCAACATGTAATACCATAATGTATTAGCCTCATTATACTAGTATTCATGCTTGATTCCATAGAATTTTCAAGAAAAGGAATAAAAATATTAGCATTTTATTGTGTTATGTAAGGCTCGAAATTTCTATCTTATGTTACATGAGCTATATAAACACACCAACATCATTCTCCACTCATGCTTCATCTATTCAATCCATACAGATCATAAAACAATCCAAGTAGCACAGATTTGATGCCAAAAACTAGAAAATGGCAAGTTACTCACGGGTCCAGAATTCAGGTTTTTGACATCAACTTTGAAAAATCATAATTAATTCGAGAAAAATTGAAATTAAGAAAATGATAGCTTTTTGGAAAGCCCTACATTTCAAGTACATTTTAAAAATTATCCCAGGACATGAACACATTAACTAGACCATGTTTGATAATAGAAAATTACTAAAAGTCCAACTGCCCAAGTTTGCTATCATAGGTTACTGATATAAACTTCAAAAATTCATAACTAATTTTAGAAAAATCAAAACCTAGCAAATCATATATTATGAAAAGCTATGAATGTTAAAGTGAGGCTAAAAATAATGCTAGACCAAAATAGAAGCGTTTAGCTCCTAAAAATCGATGGAACAATAACAGAGGTCTAGCTACATCCCTTATACTGATCTAGAACTTCAAAAGTTTGTTTCTCTCTCAATATAAATCCAAATGAGGTGCTCTCAAATGCTACAAAAATATTATCCTGCTTAGTTTATGCATGTAAAATTTCACAGCCATTGGATTTCATTTAAGCTTCAAGGAGCCCTGGAACCAAAGCTAACCAATTGCATAGTACCATAGCTAAAACTATCAAATTTTTCTAACTTTGAAAAATTATAATAAATTCTTTAGAGCCCCAATTTAGGTTTTATTTAGCTCTATAGAAAGCTCTAGATAAGGTCTATATGCATGCAAAATTTCATGTAAAGACAAGCTCATTTGGTTAGATGTTGACATATCTTAAAGATATGGCATTTTTGGCACTATATAAGGGTCAAATTAGGTCCAAATGGCTTCTTAACCTCTACCACTTCTTGGGCACATTTTAAAACATAAACGTAGCATATATAAACTCTCCAAATGGTCTAAACTATCATGCATCTTAAACTCACTATACCACAAAGAAAGGCCCTCCAAGTGGTGAAATCATGCATTTTCATTGCTTTGGCTCTATCTTTAGTATGTACATCACATTCACATATGTTTACATTTGTTCAAGTATCTACATCTCAAAAATAATATATACATGCAAACTTTGACATTTATATACATCAAGCTTTTGGCTTCCATTTTGGCCTCCTTGAGTTCCACCTAGACAAGTTAAGATAGGAGAAGGAAGGGGATGAGATTTAAGAAATCTCAATAACTCAAAGATTCTTTCAAGTAAGTAAATAAGGCATGTAATTATATCACAAGATACAACCATGTCATAAACTCTTTCAAGAGGTATTACATTCACAAGTTCTATGCCATAGTAACTTATCAAGGCTAAAAACAAGCTCAAGGGACTCTTGGTCTAACCTCACCCCATTCTTAGGACTTTTGGATTAGCCGCACCCTTGGGCTAGGAACTTTTGATTTAGCCTCACTCATCCATGAGAGTTTTGACCTAGTCTCACCCATTCTTAGGGACTTTTGGCTTTACCTCACCCATCACAAGGGACTTTTGGCATAACATCACCCATAGAGCACAATTTTACAACCAAATGCCAATCAAGAAACATAATGGTACCATAGTAATCAAATAATAACATATAGTATTTTTCAAGATCCAAACACACACATAGGCATCAAATGATATTCATACAACCATAAATGCACACAAGAAAGGAATGGAGAGCTACCTTAGTAATTAAACACAAGCTTCCCTCTTGATTACCCTTCTCTCCTTTTAGTTACATACCCATAATTGGATGGAGCTTGATTTCTTTGGCTTAGACACAACAAATAGGATTCTATTACACTCTAGGAACAAGCCTTAGCATCAAACACACATTAAAGAAACATACTTTGTTCAATGGCTACTTAATGGTTCCATAAAAGGCCTAATGAAGCAACTACCATAATTCAAGTTCTTGGCTTCATTCTCTTCCTATATCTAGGCCTCTTGACTCCATTTGGAATCCTTAGAGCCATCACCCACTCATTTCTAAGAGTTTAGATACAAGTTACTTCTATAGATCATATTATGGAACCTATGCCTCTAATTCTTAAAATATAACTTCTAAATTTTTTTTCCATGGGGTTTCTCTCATGTTCTTCCATCATATAAAGTCCCAAATCAAGCTTAAAAAAATTTAAAACATTCCCTAGGTCTCCCAACTCCTTTAGTCCAAGACATGGAAAGCATTTGGAGTCCATGGAGTTTCCAATTTTTTCTTGATAGAAGAGGCACTTGGGAGCCTCCCTGAGGGTCTTAGGAACTCAAGCAAACACTCATATAAGCTAGAGAATTCTTTAATCTAAACAAATTTCACAAGACCTACAAGGATCCTTAGCCTTTCTATCTTGAATTCCAATGGCTTTTCTTCAATTTTCATTGCATTTCCTAGGTTCCCATAGCCTAAATCCTATGATTCTTGCTTGCTTTAGGTCAGAAATTCCTCCCCCTTGGCTGTTCTATTTAAGGCTGAGACACATGCTCAAGAAGCATAAAGGAAGAAAGCAATAAAGAGAAGAAACTACCTTGCTTTCCTTGTTTCTTCAAGAGCTTCTTTCTTTGCCTTTCCCTACTCCTTGAATTTTGAACTCCTCCCCTTTGTACATGGCTCAAAATAGAACCACATCACACACCAAAACTATGGAAAGGGAGAGAAGAAGGAGGAAAGGAGTTGTAAAGGAAGAACTGAGAAAGCCTTAATTTTTCCATACCTCTTGCCTTGATTTTCTTCTCCCTTGTAGCTTCTTCTTGTGCGTTTAGATTGGGTAGAGTCTCTCTCTATTTTAGACATAACAAGTTGGTTAGGAGGAGAGAAGGAAAGGGGATGCCTCTTATAAGAAGAATCAAGAAGAAATTATTCTTTAAAAATGACGTTTACATCATTTCTATGTAGTATTTTTGTTTTAGACTTATTTTAGTTCTCTTTTAGAACTTTCTTTTTTATCATAAAATTTAGGTCCTTTATTTTATAAAATGACTTTGGAATTAGTCAATTTGGATTTAAAATGTTCTCAAACAAAATGGTCAAAGTTTGGATCAACTTATGTTAAAAAACATATACCGGAGGGGTTTAATTGCCCCATGATTTCCCATAATTTTTAGAGCTTCTAAGAACCCCAAAAAGCTTAAATTTTTCATTTAAAAAGCCCCCTGTGAGTTTTTCGAAAAATACACATATTTACAAAAATGCCGTTATACTTTTGGCAATTTTTTTGAATCATTCTAGCTTTAGTTTCTGGGCAACTCAATACTCAAATCCTTATTTTTTATTTTTTAAAATTTTATCCTAATTTTATTTGGCCTTAAATCATTTAATCTAGGAGACTTAATTTTCAAACTGACTCATTTTGGTGTTTTTACGAAATACCAGATGTTACACAACAAGTCCAATGGCATTAGAGTCCACTAAGCTAAGTCTAGTATAGTCTAGATGGGTCTATAAAGTTGAGTCTAATTTAATCAAGTTGTTTCTTTTAAATTACGTTTAGCTATCCAATTATGTTAGAGTAATCAAATCATCCCAAATAAAATATATGTTCTCATCTTTATTTTCTCCTTAGGCAAGAATTTCAAAAATTGCTAAGTCATTTTAGATTTTGTTTAATTCTTAAGTCACCTTTCACTATTAGAGTTATCTTAATTTTTGTATCATTAGAGTTAAGTTCAATTTGGTTTAATTTTAATAAGAAAATCCCAAAAGAAATAAAAAGTCATTAAAGTAAAATTTAATTTTTGAGTTAATTTTAATATAATTTTAAGTTGATAAATAAATTTAAAAATTTTCAAATTAAGAGTCAAGATGTAATGTCCAATTTTCATTAAACGACGGAAACGGTACATTTTCAAAGCAAGTCCCCTAAAATGAATTAGTTAAGGTCCCAAAAAATTTGAGCAACATTCTGAACTCCTAAAAATGAGAATTCTAGCCTCATATGGAAGGAAAAATAAAGCTAGAATGAAGAAACAAATTTTGACAAAAAATCTACGAAACATAATGGCATTTTCGTAATTTTGAGTAATTTTTGGAATTCACACAGGAGGGCTTTTAAATGAAAGTTTTGAGTTCTCTAGGGTTCTTAGGGGCCCTAAATACCAGGGGAAGCACCGAGACAGTTAAATCTTCTCCGGTGAACATTTTCCAATGTCGGTGCACCCAAACTTTGACAGATTTGTTTGGGAAGGTTTTAGCTCCGATTTGAGTGGTTCCAAAGGCATTTTATTTAATTAGGAACCTAAATTTTATAATGGAAATGATGGTTCTAAAAAAGGAGCTTAAACAAAGGAGAAATGAAAATGCAAAAAACGAAGGGCAAAATTAGAATTTTTGAAAAAGTCACTTTCCTACACCTATATATAGGTGGCGCCTCACACTCTCCTTCATTTAGCTTTAGATTATTCAGCCCCAAACCAGAAGAAAAACCCTAGGAGAGAGGCACACAAGAGAGGAAGAAGAAGGAGAAGAAAATCCAAGCTTAAGGTATGTTTTCATAGTTGTTTTTTATGCTTTTCCTCATCCACACCACCTCTTTTTCATCCTCCTTTGTTTCCTTTGATTAAAATGGAGTTTATAAATCTGATTTAAGGGAGAAATTCAAAGGAAGTTTCAGATTTGAAGAGAGAAGCTTGGAGAAAGCAAGATTCAAGCCAAAATAAGCAAGAAAACTAGGTAAAATTTCATCATATGGTTGCTATTCTTGATTCTTCTTCTTTTTAAATTTGACACACATAAGGAACCCTAGGAGGATAAGAATTTTAAGCCAAACCAAGCATGAATCTTAGGTATTTGAGGGAGAAGAATAAGAATATGCAAAGAAAATAACAAAATAACTATTAGATTTCAAGATGCAAATTTTAGGGTTTTGTGTGCACCTTCTAAATTTTGATTTCGTGTGATGATTCCTAGGCCTAATTAAGAGTTTAAATGAGCTCCTAAGATCCCTAAGATGCTCCCCACATGCTTCCTCCTTCAAGAAAACAAAGAAATCTTCAAGGAGGCCAAAAACCCCTATAGTCTCAGCCTAGGCAAGTTCTTATAGCTAGGGAGAGTTTTAAATTTTTTTAAGGCCATTCTTGAGTCATAATTGATGAATAAAAATGAAGAGAAGCCTTGGAAAAAAATTTAGAACTCATAGAAAGTAATTTGGTGCCTTAAGTTCTATATTATGACCTAAAGAAGTAATATGATGTTAGGCCCTTTGTTTTAATTGTGTGATAATTCCAAGAGACTTAAAAAGAGTCAAGAATCATAATTGAAAGAAAAGAATAGAGCCTAGAAATTATTTGAGGGGTGTTGCTTCATTAGGTGCAATTATAGACCATAATAGGGTTTATAGAGCAACTTAGTGTCTAAACAAGCTGTGTGACCTTAGAATTTGTTTCATAAACCTAATTGGCTTCCATAAATTGTATCTAGGCCAAGAGAAACCATCTCCACAAGTTTATGGGTGTGTGGCCGAAAGAGGAGGCTTGAATTCCAAGGAAAAATTTTGTGATTGTATACAAGGTAGCTCTCTCCACCTTCTCTTATGCATGGATATGTGTTTAACTTGTCTTAGAATGTGTGTATGTATATTTTTGAGCCATGAAAAGTATGCTAGCATGATTTTATATGCCATGATTTTATGGTGACATGTTATGCTTTCAAATGATGCTATAATGTTTATTTGAGTTTGCTTAAGTGTGGAGAGGCCAAGAACTCTTAACTATGGTGAGGATGAGCCAAGAACCTTGAGATTGGTTGAGACATAGCAAAGAGCCTCCCAAAAGCAAAGTGGGCTCCCAAGAGTATAGTTAAGTCCAAGAATCTCTTAAAGAATGGGTGAGGCAAGTCAAAAATCTATGAGAAAAAGTGTGAGGCCAATCCAAACACTTAGTGAGCTCTTGAATGTTTTGTATGACTTGTTTAAATGCCAAGCTTACTTCTTGAATGTTTTGTATGACTTGTTTAAATGCCAAGCTTACTTCTTGAATGTTCATGACTTCCATGATATCCATGCATGCATTTTTAAGGCTTACTTTGCATATATTACGTATGATTGAATGGGAGATGAGCTATTGGGATTCTTTGAATCTCATTCCCTCTTCTCCAATGATCTAATATACTAGGTGGACCAAGTGGATATGGTAATGGGAGCCAACCACCTTGAAGAAGAGAGATTGACAACAATATGCCTAGTTTTGCCTTTTTAAAGCTATAATGATGTGTAATGATGTATATTATTGTTGCAAATGGCCTATGACCCTTGAGACATATGTAATTATGATATTATATGGTGTAGGAATGAAAGAATGTGTTATGTAAATGATGGAATGTAAATTGAGTAGGTTATGGCATTATAGTTTTATGAATGGCTTTATGGAAATATGCATAAGTGTGGATGAAAAGGCCAAAATGAGATGCATGAGGTTTGGGATTATTTGGTCAGCTCACACAAGTCCTAAATATGCTTTTAGACTTGTCCAAAAGGTGCCAAAACCAAAAGAAAGCCATTTGGCAATTTTGGTATCCTATATGGAGCCAAAATTGACCATAATAGAACCTTATATCCTTTTTTGGCCAAATGAGCTCTTCTTGATTTGAGATTTGGTAGACATTTAGATCTTGTTGAGAGATTTTTGGGAAGTTAAAGACCATAATTTTTCAAGGTCTATAGAATATTTGATGAATTTTCAAAATTGGCAATTTTTTTGATTTTGGTCTATTGCACTATTCATTTGGTTTGAAAATGATTTTTGTCACACAGGGCCCAAATGGTGTCCAATTGCTACAACATTTTATACAGAAAGACTGGATATTCATAGTGACTCATCCAACTAGAATCACCTCATTTGGAGGTCTAGAGTGCGAGATATGAAGTTTTAAACATTATATCCAATATCAAGACCCTTATTCAACCTGAGTTACTGTTCTATTAAATTTTGAGGTTTGGGTTGCCTGAGATGGTCTGGAAATATTTTTTCCCTCTAACTAACATACACAGATTTCCATATTGGTATGATTTGCATGGATTGGAGTTTATTGGAATTAATTAGATATTTTCAAAGTTTACTATAGAAAACTATAACAGTTCCAGAAGGCAGTTTGACTTCTAGACTTTTCTAATTGTCAAACGTCCTCTATGATGGATGTTATAGTTTGGAGATATTTTTAGTATGAATTAGAAATCTGTAGCTTTTCAAAATGACTAAGAATATATGATTTTGATTTTTTTAGAATTAGTTATGAATTTGCAAAGTTTGGTGAGAAAAGGGGCCAAATTTGGCTGAAAACAAACATCCATATTTTATGCTGTGGGCCACATTTTATGATGCAAAGAGTTCTATTGATGTAATTAAATATGAAAATGTATAATATGAGCTCACACAGTCCATGTGACATCGAATAAAATTTTTATACACGACGCAACGCAATTTAAATGCACTAGACTTTTTCTACTTCCTCCATGGATTTGAGAATATGATGTATAAAAATGTTATAAGATGAGTTAGAAATTATGGTGTTACACGAGATCTTACCATGTTCTTTTAAGCCCAATTCAATCTTAAAAGAAAGTAGTAGAAAGAGTTAAGACCTGCAAGATTGTCTTAAAAGCCCAAGAAAAATAAATAACTAAATAAAAATTTAAGACATTATGACTCCTCTCCCATTTCTCATTCAATGATAGGAAATTAGTTTGCTTTATATTCAGTGTTATGTCTTGCTATACACACGTTCACACACACATACGCAATATATAATTTGTATCATTTTACTCTATTTTTAGGAAATTAGTTAGGTGTTTTTTTTAACCCAAAAGAAAATACAATATATATATAACTTTCAAAAAAAAAAATCTTATTAGAAAATTAAATTGGCTTCTTTTAAAAATTCAAAATAAATACTTTTATTTTCAAAAATAAAAGATAATTAAAAGAGGAAAAATGAAGAGAGCAAAAAAGCCAAAATAATTTAGTTTTCACTAAAATATACTAACTAACATCAAATTTGTTTTGTTTGTGAAAATTAAGTTATTCTTATTTTCAAACTGTTTCCACAAAAATAAATAAATAAATAAATAAAAGTCACTAACCAAATGATACCTATTTCTACCCCAATTCAAACTATATGAACTCTCATCCACTTATCCGATACATAAGCCTTATGCCAAATCTATTTTTGTAAATATTTTATATTTTTTCATCCTTTCAAATATTTCATTTTTAATTTCTTTCCTTTTTCACCTTTGTAAATATTTTATTTTATTTTATTTCCATGTTGTCTTCTTTGATTGTTACTATTATTATTTCTCCTTTTTTTACTTTTGCATGTGTTTTGATTAGAATAATTTAAATAAAATTAAGGTCATATTTATTTTATAAAACTAACTTAGAGTAACCGTACTTTGAAACGAATATTAGAGGTTGCTTAAAACCTTTTCCAATGTACAAGTAGACTTTTAAATCCATCTTTGGTTCATAACCTCATTTCACTTTTCTATTTGAAAAAATGCTTTTTTTTCTAAAGTTTTTACTTTTAATTAAAATTTTAGTGGTGATTCTAAATAAATTAATTTTTGAAATCATTTTTAAAAATCATTTTTTTTTCTTAGTCATCCATGTTGCACTCAACCTTCAACAGGTTGTCAAGTGTGACACACACTCTCCAACAAAGTTCTTCTTCAAGAAGCTTCCTTCCTTCTAATAAGCTTGACCATGTCCTTGATGCTCTTAAACCATTCTTTACATTTAAATAATCTGAATTAGGGAAGTAAATCTCCTTTAAAATTTTAATTCACATGTCATTTAGAGAAATCAAGATCCTCTGCCCCTCACTTTGCTAAGAGAGCCAAATTAAAATTTATAAAATATCTAAATCCAATAGCTTCATTTTTCGTTGACTCTGAAAGACTGCTCCATGATTTCCAATCAATCCTTCCTTCTTTGTGCCTTTAACCCCACTAAAATTTAACAATTATGCTATCTAACTTCAAAAAAGATTTCTCATAGAAGAGGAAATAAGACATCAAAAAAAATAGGGATAGCTAAGGCCATTGACTTAATAAGAACTTCTCTACCCACTTGAGATAACATACCTAGCCTCTAGCCTTGAATTTTAAAGTTTACCTTGTCTCAAATATAAGTAAGTGTTTCTACTTTTGATCTTCCCCACAGCACTGGACCTAAATATTTGCCCAATAAATTTGCAATAAATATTCCCATCAAGGTGCATAGTTCCTCCTTAAGATGTTTTAAAGAAATTTTAGAAAAGAAAATATGAGATTTCTGAATATCTATCCATTATCTAAAGGCCAAAAGTACTGATCCAAAGCATCCTTTAGGGTCAAACAATTCGCCTTGTTTGCTTTCACGAAGAAAAGAGAATCATGAGCTAAAAAACAATGTGAGAAAGAGGGACAGCTTCTAGCTAGCTAATACCACCCAATCTTTTTTAAAAGGTAAGTGAATTAATCATCTTTGATAACACATCAGCCAAATATAATAAATAGGTATGGAAAGAAGGAATCTCCTTGTCTAAGACACTAAAAGCAACTAACTAGATACATTCTATAACACATGCCGCGCATGTATGATCAAGACCTATCTTTAATAGTACTTACTGAAGGAAATTTCACTCTCCTCTATCATATGCCTTATTCATGTCTAGCTTTAAAGCAAATTCATGATTGCCACCTCTCTTTGCTTTAAGTAATGAAAGCCTCATGAGCCACTAGGATATTATCCTGAATTAGTCTTCCTAGGACAAAAGCCCTTTAATTTTCAGAAATAACCTGAGACAACAAATCCTTCATTCTTTTCACAACCACCTTAGAGATGATTTTGTCAAAGAAATTGCATAAGCTGATGGGCTTGAAATCACCAACCTATTTTGGCATCTTAACTTTTGGTATCCTAACAAGATTGGTATCATTAATATTTGCTAAGGACAAACCATGATTAAAAAAATGTTTAATCGAATAGCACATCTAATCCCCTATTGTATCCTATGTTGGTAAAATATGCCAAAAAAACCATTTAGCCTAGGTGCATTAAAATCACCAAGATTAAAAAGAGCCTCCTTAACTTTGTTGAACAGATAGGAGATAACAAAAAAAGCATTATCATCATTTGTTATAACAAGTTCCACAAATTCAGGTACACGAGAAGTCCCTAGCTTCATAAGGAGAAAACTTCAGCATAGAAGCTCTCACAAGATTTTGCTATATCCTTCTAAATATTTGTCTATGAGCCATCATTCTACTTTAGGCTCGTAATCTTGTTTCATTGCCTCCTCTGTATAATAAGTAGTAAAAAAATCTAGAATTTTTATCCCTCATTTGAAACACTTAGATCTTGAGCCCAATATTTTTTTTTCTTGGTCCCAAATATATTCTATCTATTTAGCAAAATCCTTTATTGGACTCGCCTTTTCTGCATCCCAATCATCATTATAACGTTGCTAAAATTGACTAAATAGGTTACTTAATAAAACTTGATCGCTCAAGAAGTCCACCTTACGCTATTTAATCAACACATATCTGAGTCTTTTCAAAGTCTCCATAAAACCTTTTCATGATGTCAAATCTTCCCTCCCTGTTAGAAATCTAGTTATTCACAATAAGAGATTGAAATTTAGCATGCTCAATCTACATTAATTCCAATTTAAAAACCTTCAAAGTTTTGATAACAGTGAATTTAAGAACCAACAAAGGCGTGTGATCAAATCCCAATGGTTCAAGACTATATACTTGGGCGTTTGGTGCGCACACACCTATCCAATGTCTTCATGATATTACTACCACCATCCTAATTATTTGACCATGTAAATTTTTTACCATTAAACCCAAGATTCACCATTCCTCCTTCCCTTATAAAATGCTTAAAATTTAAAAAACTATGAGTAGGCTTGATTTGTCCTCCCTTTTCTTCTAACAGAATATAATTGAAACCTCATATACAGACTCAAGGAACATTTTCACCAGGATTCAACCCCAATAATTCACGCCACCACTTCTCTTTTTCTTCAATATTTGGTGGCCCAACCAGAAACGTTGTCACCACCCCAAAGCATATCAACATGAATAATATTCTAGATATGTATAAAACATCCAACTGGACATTAGTGCTCCACCATAGAGATGAAACCCTTGAAAACTCCATAGGTTCCACTGATGGAGCATGTTGGAATTTTATTTTATTTTTTTAATGAAAATTTTCCATCTTACAATTATTCATCCTAGTTTCCATTAAAAAAAGAAAAAATTAGGGAAGGCATGTATTTACTACAAATAACTCTGGGTGTCTTACCCGTTAAAGTCGGCCGCAAACCTTGACAGTTCTAGGAAAGGAGACTCATGGTGCCTAGTTGGCACCCTCAGGCTTGCCGCCTAGCCCATAAATTTCAGTATTTCCCTTAACCGTGAATTCAAACTCTAAGCTAAGCTTTGAACCACAATAAATATTGTGGGCAGTTCCTTTTATAATCAAATATGCATACATGAGAAACAGAGCCACGACATTTTTTGTCCTTTATTAAGCCCCCAGCTAATTTCCCTTCTTTAAATATACCACAGAGTCACTAACCCAAGTTAATAGTCTCCATCCACTTACCACAATCAACTTTCGATTGAACAGCCAAGTCCTCACCATGATTCTAGACATTCGGCTGTAATCACATGAAGAAACATTACCCATAGCAACTGTATTACAATTTCTCACGATTTCATGCTTCCCCAGATAACACCCATCAACACTACTTCCTGCATTTGAACCAGAGCGTTCCTCATCTTTGCAAGCCATTGTTTTGTCACTATCTCGTGGTTGTTAAGCAGAAGAGCAAGATCCATAAGAATTCAATTTCCTTTTCTTCAAAGAAGGTGAATCCCAGTCCGACGCTGGTACACGTTTCAGAGTGATTTTCTGTAGTTGTTGAATCAGCCCCTTTTCATTGGATATTGCTGGCCGAACGAGTAGCGTTTGGGAGGTAGGGATTCCATCCTCATCGGAAGGCAACTCTATCATAATCGGATCCTTGAGTAACTGGACTATGAGACTCTATCTCACCCTATTCTGTTGAGCGAAAATTTGGGCCAGAATTGTTCCTGTAGTCTTCCTCCATCAAATGCCCATTACAGGACCTATCTGATTGGCATCACAGTGGGTCCTGCACATTACTTCACCCGCGTCAACCCTTAGGTCACTTATTGACTCATCTCCATAGTGTGCCATTTGTCTATCCAAAACATCTGGAGAAAGACTGTTGGGTACATGACAAGGTTGAAAACCAACTACACTAAAAGATCTGTTTCCCATGCATCTTTAAGGAGAGTAGATTTCACACTCCATCTCACTGTCACTTCGTCCTTTAGCCCATTGAGTCCCCTTTGCGATATGAACAATACCAGAAATTACTCTAGTTGGGGGAACCCCGAGACCCGCACCATACGTTAGTTTGGAATTATTAAACACAGACATACTCTTGCCATACTCAGATTTTTATTTTATCATGGCCAATTCTACCACTGAAATAAGAATAATGTTGTAGCTTTTCATATTTAACCACCACCCATACATTGAAAGGTTAGGCCTGGGAACCTAAAAGGCAGGACATGAAGGATTATAAGATCAATACGAACCCTTACAAAACTCCAGAATGTGCAACCGTTCAACCATGGATCTTCATATGCAATCGCAGCACCAACTCTTTTTCCTAATTTAAGTATATTTTTTCTTGACATCCTTTCTTTCGGTAAGCTATGGAATTGGGTCCAAAAGCTACAAGCTGAAAAAACCACCTCTTGCAAATTTAATAATGGCGACCAGGTCCTGAGATTAAGCAAGAAGCCCATCACCATAGGCTATCTCTCCCAACTCAATCATAATCATCTTCACATTCATATTGAAGAATGTTGGAAATAAACAACATATGGAAAAAGAAAACTTACCTGCAATTGTTAGACAATTGCTCCACACAGTAGACTAAAGTTTTTCTACCAGACTTTAGCTCTAAATTTACAGTAGAAGCGCTACAAATTCAAATTCAGACTGTAGAAGAGGGAGTGGGTTTCTAAGAGTTGTTTTCTCTTAATACTCTCTCAAAGATATTGAACGAATGAATTATATATCTCCGTACTTATATCTCCTTTTTGTTTAATTTAATTTGTTTAATTCAAATAAATGAGATAACTTTATTTAAAAAAAAACTCAAGATTTAGTCAGTTATCAAATCCTAGCAAGATAATATATCTGGCTAATATTTTAAATTCACAAATAATTCAAAAATAGGTGGTTAGATAACAATAGATTATTGGATTAATTATTCATAAAATAAATAAATAATTAATTATTCTTTTTTGGGTTTTTATTATGGATCTAAGTGAGGCTATCATAAGTGACCTAATAATTTAACATCTCCCACTTGTACATGATGAGATGAAAACACATAACTTATCACTTCTCTTGAACTTTTATACTAGGTATTCTACCATAACTAGATGGACACAGTATTCAATATGAATTGTGACTATGGAATGAGCTAGCGAGGAAAGAGTAAGATTAAATAGTGGACTGTATACTGAAGTAAGATAAGAAAGAAGATAGAAATTCTCCAATGGCTATTAATGAAAGATAATGAGACCTTATAAAAGCCATTAGGAGATAGCAAGGGAGATTTAATATTAAGTAAGTTATCTCCCAAGACATGTGAGAGAGTCCACTAAGCATAAAGGTCAGCCCCTATGACCAGGTTAAGACTACTCAGGTATGAAATGATAAGCTCTCCCAAGAAATAGGATAAAGTTATAAGAGTTTGATTTAAAGTCAGAAATTCCTCTCCCTTATGAGAAGAGCTAGTATGTGCTCTATAGAAATAATACAAAGGAAAACAAGCAAAAATAATATAGAGGAAAACAATTAGACATAGTAAGTTAGTGACATAAGTTCCTTGGCAAAAAAAAGCCCAGAAGAGTTAAGTCTCTAAGGAAGTAAATGAAGCCAGGAAGAAGGGAAAAAAAAGTCAGTTAGCAAGAAAATGAGAAAAGTTAGAAGAGGTTTTACCCTTAAATTTTAGAGGACGAAATTTATTTAAGGGAGGTAGAAATGTAACATCCAAGGTTTCAGAATTTTTCTAAGTCTTCCCACTATAACCAGGATACTTGTTAGCTATAACTAGGATGCTTGCTAGCCATAGCGAGGATGCCTGTTTGCCATAGCAAGGATGCCTTTTTGCCATAGCAAGAATATTAGTTCGCTATAGCGAGTTCATAGCTCATACAAAATCTAGGGAATTTTTCACAATAACATTAGCTGTGGCGAGAATAGACGGACTTGGAACTAATAAGTTCTCGCCGTAGCGAGCGGTGTTTCCCGTTATAGCTAGATTTATTATGAACAAATGTGAAAAAGTGAAAATTGCTTTTTAAAGTGTCCAAAATTCTTCTCCCTCATTTTAACCAACTTTAGTTGGCTAAAAATAGATCCCTAAAGCTTTGGAAGTGGCAAACCAAGGAGGAGGAAAAGGAGGAGGAAGAAACTAAGTAAAGGTAAGGAATTTCATAAATTTTTCCTTAGCAAGTTGATTCCCCTCCTTCCCACCTTTCCTTCCATGGATTTATTGAAGTGTTTGGTTCTATTTTGAGCCATGCCCAGAGGAAAGGAGTTTGAAATTCAAGGGACAATCCAAAGCAAAGGAGAAGACTCTTGTAAAAAGCTTAAATCAAGATAGATATTCTAGTTTTCCATGCTTTCTTCTTCTTGCTTCTTGAGAGATGATCATTGGCCTTATAGAGAACCACCAAGAGAAAGTAAAATCTAACCTAAACCAAGGATGAATCTTAGGAATTAGAGTGTGAGAAACAAGAATATGCAAAGAGAACAAAGAAAGAGTCAATAAAATGCAAGATAGTAAGGCTAGGGATTCAAGAACTTAAGCTAAAATATGATTTTATCCAAGAGTTCCTAAGCCTAAGTGAGTATTTGTGTGAGCTCCTAACACCCCTAGGGAGCTTTCCACATGCATCTCCCATCAAGGAAAACAAAATCACTTCCATTGGTGCCAAGGAAAGCATTGTCTCAGTCTAAAAGGGTTAAAGCACCTAGGAAGTGTTTTAACTTCTTCCAAGCTTATAATTGTATTATATATGATGGGAAAGTATGAGAAGAAGCCTTGGAAAAAGTCTAGAGAGCCTAGAAAGTGTGATGGAGGTATAGGTTCCATATTGTAGCATAATGAAGCAACACCTAGCTAGGCTCCTTAAAATAAATATGTGATGGCTCCAAGGAGTCTAAATAGAGTCAAGAGTCATAGATTAAAGGGGAAAATGGAGCCAAGATCAAGAATTCCCAAGGTCACTTCATTAGGTGCCTTATGGAACCATAATGGAACCATATGAGTGCATTAGTCATTCTAGTGTATGTGTGGCTTTAGTAATTGTTCCAAGAGTGTAACTGGATCCCATTTCATGTGTATAGGCTAAGGGAGTCAAGCTTCACCTCTTAGTGGATGTTTGGCTAAGGGAGAGGAAGAATTTTCAAAGGCTAAAGTATGCTCTAGTATGCAAGGTAGATTTCTCTTCTTTCTCTTATGCGTGCTTGGGTGTTCTTCTTGTCTTGAATGTGTGTATATTTAAAGTCATGAAATATGGTTCTAGTGAATGATCATATACCATGGTACCATGTTGCTATATTTATGTGTTTGAAATATGTTTTCATGAATGTGTTTGGCTTGCTTGAACTTCGTAAAGCCAAAAGCCCTTTAGCAAGGATGAGAATGAGCCAAAAGTCCTTAAGATTGGTTGAGACAAAGCCAAAAGTCTCTAGAAAGAGTTAGGCTTAGTTAAAAGTCCCTTAAAAGTAGGTAAGGTATATCTTAAAGTCTCAAAGAGAATGGGTGAAGCTAAACCATTGTCTTGGCAAGTTTATGTATGATGAGTATGTGTTCTTGAATGAAAAAAATGCTTTAGGTATGTTCATAATTTTCAAGAAAGCCATGCATGCATTTTCAGACTTGAATTTGCATCCATATTGTGTGTTTGAAAGGAAGAAGAGCTATTAAGATTCTTAGAATCTCACTTTCCCCTCTCTGTTACCTAACATGTTTAGGTGGATCAAAATAGCAAGGAATTGGGAGCTACCACACTTAAAGATATGGTGGTTGGCAAAGAAGTTATAAAATGCTTGTATTATAGCCATGTGGATGCCAAGTGGTGTGTAACACAATGATGTATATAATATATAACCCTTTAAACATGTATGAATGTATGAATATGTGATGTACATATGAGAATTAGAAGCAAAGGTATGATATAGTATGTTCTTGACAATGAATGGCAAGAATTGTTTATGTATGCTTTGTGTATATCTTAGAGTGGGAGAGTGAGTTTGTGAAATATAGATTGTTAAACCTTTGAGACATGTTTAGTAGACCATTTTCATGCTTTCCCATGTGTTCAAGAAGTCATAGATAGGTTAGGAAAGCATTTGGACAAATTTTGACCCATTTTAGTGCTTATAAAGCTCATTTTGGCACCCTATATCACAAATTGACCAAATGGAGGAATTTTCTGATGAGATTTGGCATGGAACTAAGTTTCATAAAACTAAAAACCATATTATTCAGAGCTCTAGAGAATAAATTATAAATTTCTAAAGTTGGGAAAGTTCCTAGATTTAGCATTTGCACTATTCATATAGTTAGTTTCTTCTCTGCAGTCATTCATGAGGTTAAAGGAGTCTGATTGCCTTGAAATTTTACAAAAATAAACTAAACCTTATAAGCTTTCTACAGCCACAAATAACACCCCATTTGGATTTATATTGAGGGAGATATAAATTTTTGAAGTTGGAACTTATTGTTAGTAATGTAGCAAGACACCTAGTAATTTTCTATTGATTTTTGTTAGCTTAATGTTATTTTCTAGATCTAGAGACATTTTTCCTTAATGCAGACATCTGTAGCTTTCTATATTGGTATATTTTACTTAATTTGAATTTTTTTGAAATTAGTTATGAATTTTTGAAATCTATATCAGCAAATTGTAATAGAACTCCAAGATAGATAGACCTATAATACTTTTCTATTGTCAAATGTGGCCCAAATGATATTTTCATGGCTGGAAGTATTTTTCACACAAAGCTAACATTCAGAACTTTCCAAAAAGCTATGGTTTTGTTGGATTTTGGTTTTTTTTTTATTTAATTATGAATTTTCAAAGTCTGTCCCAGAAAACTGAAATCTGGACCCGAAATTGAACTCCAATTTTTTTTATGTGTGGCTTTAAATCTGAATTTCATGAGATGTTTTATGATATTTATGACCTGTATAGATGGATTATGAGTATATTATGATGTTTGAGAATTCACAAGGTCGAAAAAGTATAAAAGAAAAACTTTGAATCCCACATAATGTGGAATATGGCATTGTCTTAATGCTTTTACTTCTTGGAGTATCATAAGAAGGATGTGGAATCCTTGCAAATGTATAAGGAAGGCTAGAAGTTAGATGGTGTTACACTTTCACCCATTATTACTTAGATCAAAATCATTTTCTTTCTTAGCATTGGTCTTTTAGGTTGAATCTATCATAATTATAGGCTATCTGCTAAGGTAGCAAATATTGACTCATCTCCTTGTGATATTATCAAAGTCATAAGAGTATCTATGAAAGGATTTGCTCCTCCCAAGGCTCACACAATAATTAAGGAAGCATCTATTTGTCACAACATACTCTATATAACTAATTTATATCATTTCTTTCTTAAGGTGAGTAAAACTTTTAGCAATGGTTTTAAACTCGTTTTTACATCAAATAAGCCTTTAGGGGTATAATTTTGATTTTGATACCATTTCAATTTATAAACTCCATAGACACATTTCTTTTAGCTTACAAAATCATTATTGAAGACCAAAAAGCATAAAGGAGTCATATATCTCAATTTGGCCTCTTCTAACATAATAAGGGCTAAATTTCAAAAATTCTTAACATTGGCTATATAATTCTGATTTATGAAAACTATGTGTCTATAAAAAGTTTATTATTTCAACTTCATGCTATAAAAATTTCAAGTGAAAATGAATCCATTTGGCCCCTCAAAATTCATAAAAATTAAGGCTATAATAGTATGAATAGTAACTGCAAATTCAAGTGTTTTGTACCAGATTCAAAAATTCAAAAAATATGTTATAGAGGAAAAAAAAATACCACATTTGGCTTGCTAGAAAGCTCTATAAATTAGCCCCAAATTAGGTCATTTGAGCTATCAAAGGTAGAGATATAATTTATATTTCATTTGGACTAAAATTTAGTTCTAAAATGGTCCATTTGACCCCTAAATTGCAATATCTTATTCTGAGTAAATTTTAATCTATTCATGCTTTATTTCCATGGAAACCATTACATGAAATAAGGCTAGTTACTAAAAATCACTATCTCACATCCCATTTTGCATATGAAGCCTATAGTGCACAACATAGTAAATCAAGTTTAATACACTTGTATTTGCATTAAAATGGCACATACTTATATTCATGATCTCAAACATTAGGTGCTAACTATATATCATCATAATGTACATTATGTTGTGACCAATTTGGTGCCATACTAAATATCATTCTCCCATATGCCAATCAAGTAACAAACTAAGTTCTAAATTCTAACTCTTGCATCAAAATAATATATAAGCATATTTTTAAGCTTGTACAAGGATCATATTGCATGCCATCATCATTAATCATTGTCTCATCCCATATCATACACTAAGCATATTTATGTACACACCATGACTATCCATTTACATAAAAGCTTCCATTTATGCTTCTTAAGATTCTAGTTATTCTTAATTTGCTTCTTTTTGCTTGTATTACCTGTCATGGTTAGTAGGAGATAAATGGAGTGAGATTTTTGGGAGAATCTCAATAGCAAATTTCAATCCATATCAATACACATAATGAAGATAAATGAGGAAATGCATGCATAGAGGCTATATGCCTCAAATAACTTAAATATAATGTAACACCATATTTATATAGCACTTAACTTATGGCATGATTGGCATATAATACTTATTTGCATAAAACTAGCACTTTTTACTATGGTATTTTACATAATTGAAAGCCCATTTAATTCATTCTTGGCTTTAGGAATTGTGTGGGAATACCAATTCCATTATCTATTCATAACATATCCATTCATATAAAAAATATCACAATTTAATGCATAAAGCTTAGATTTTGGACCATACTTCACAATATCATAATTTTGCTCTTGGGTTACAAGGCCAATTTTCTGATATGAATTTTGAAAAATCATAATTAATTCTAGAAAAATTGAAATCATACATGTTATAGCTTTTTAAAAAGCTCTAGATGTTAAACAACAATAACAATAATTTTAGACCAAGACAATCCCATCTGGCCCTTGAAAATTAATAGAATAATAGCCTGGGTTGTGCTCTTGGACCAATGCAGACCCTAAGATTCAAAAATCCATAACTCTCTCTATGCTGATCCAAATTGAGTGCTCTTAGTGACTATGAAAAGCTTATGATATCTAGTTTATGCTTGTGAAATTTTATGACCCACTAGACTTCATTTGACCCATGAGTGACATAAGAATGTAAACTAACCATATAAATAGCATCCTTGATAGTTTCTGCATAATTTGGCCAATTTTGAAAAATCATAATAAATTCTCTAGGGCTTCAAATTGAGTGCTCTTTAGCTCTGTTAAAGGCTCTAGATGAAACTTATTTGCTTGCCTAATTTCATGCAAAAAATTATCTATTTGGTCAGACTTTGGTTTAGTTAAAAAAAATGGTCAATTTGAAGTCCATATAGGGATAAAAAGGCACCAAATGGCTTTTTCATCATTCCACAAAATGACGATTGTGTCACGCAATCTCAAATAAAACTAGGCAACAAAATAAATTTTGTAGGTAATAGTGCAACCTAGGTCATTTCTCAAGGAGTCTTTGTGCCTCAATTTGTTGTGAAAGAGTATTCCAAGTATTACTAATTGGAACTTGTTTAAGGGGTTTTGAAATGCTAGAATTTAATTGAACTAAATTTCAAATGACAAGAATAAAAAACTTAAGACTAAAATGAAGTAAACAATTAAGAAAGTATGGTACCTAGCTTTTAGATGGACTCCGTAGAATTTAATTATCCTTGCTCCCTTTTTAGTGTACCAAGTTTGGATTTAATTTCTTGCACATTAGTGTATTCCCCATAAAAGCTCTTGAATGACCATCAAAGATTCAATTCACCAATTACTCAAGGAATTTGCAACCACAAGAAACCTTGAAACATTAATTAATTGAATTAAGAACAAGAACACACTATAACTAATCCTAATTGATCAATAAAATCTGCTGCACAATCCATTTAAGATGCTAATTAACGAATTAAATTAATAAATTCCTCAAACAATTAATTACACAAAAATTCCAGCCACTTAATCCAATAACCATTACATCAATTAGCCTATAATCAAGAGGAAATTAAAAGTAATTTACACAGCATTAATTCTGGAATTTTCACAAACACGAAATGATCACAATTAAAATTTCAAAGATCAAATTATACTCAATCCACAAATCAAAACAATCCAGTAATTTCTAGCAATTAAATTTCTAAATTAATAAACTAAACCTAGTTAAATTAATAAAGAAAATAATTCTGAAATTAAAAGATTGAGCAAGGAATTTTTATCCAATTTGATGAGAAAATGTGGAGCCCAAATCTGCATCTGGGAGTTTCCAAGCTTCAGCTAGCCACCAAGGATGATTCAAGCTTTTATGGAGAATTTAAACGGAAAGAATTTATGGGAGCAGCAGCTATAGAGAAATCGATGAGAAAAAGCTTTTCCTTCACCTCTCTGGAGTTCTCGCCTTTACGTTGTCTCCCATTTATTCTTCCTTAGATCACAGCTTGCTTCTTTTCCACGTTGAGGTCACGTTCCCTTCAGCTCGCATTATTTCTTGCGTTCCTTTCTCCCAGCTCCGTCTTTTTTTACATTTCCAGCTCACTTCACGTGTTTCTTTTTGTCATTATTCTCCAGCTCATGCTTCATTAATCCACATCAATCCACAGCTACATTAATCTCCAGCTCTCTCCATCAACTTGCATGTGTTTCATTTATTTAGCTAGCTACGTTGACTTTCCACTCAAGCTGCATGCATCTTTCCATCGTATTCTAAAGCTTTCACTCCCTTCTCTTTCCTATGGCTTTTAATTATGGCAAGCTCCTTCTCTTTAACTCTTGGTTAGTTCTACCAGCTTATTCCACGTGATATTAAAGCTCATATCCACATGTTTTACTTCTCTGTGTTTTCTTCTCTAACCAAGCACCTAGCTCTTGCTTCACACGAGTTATTGGATTATTCCTACGTCAGCTCCCTAAGAAAAAACGTGCTCTGTTCCACATTCTAGACCTTCCAACCTGAGCCTTGTACTACTTCTTCCTCATTCGTTTTAGTCCTCTATGCTTCTTAAATGTGGGATGCTTCCAGCTTCAACATGGTTCAACTAACTCTTCATTTCTCTACACATTCTTTAACCACATTGCTTCTTCTTTGTTTGCCTAAGCTTCCATGTTTCTTTCACATGCAGTTTTTCTCTTGTGTAGCTTCTTCATCCTTTTCAAAATAGAACCATCCTACTTCTCTACTCATGTAGCAACTCGTGTAGCTTCTTCAATTCAGACTCATGAAAATCATCAACTCAAGCCTCTTTTTATTCTTCCTGTATTCTATCTTTAGCCCGTAGCTTCATTTACATTTTCCCACTCATTCCCTGCTTGAAAACCTTCTTCTCTGTTTTGCATGTGTGTATTTTCATGGCCTGAACTTCTCCCCACAAGCAACTAATTCTAACCCGTAAGTGTGTATGCATGGATGGCTCTCAATCTAGGTTCTCTTTTCTTTTTCTCTATTCGTGTTACTATTAAGCTATTTCCCAGCCTCCTATTCGCATTTTTCTCATATTGGCTCCCCTCATGCTTTACTTAACCAATTGTTTCATGTGTTTTGCACTCTTGGAGGCTTCCAAAACTCATGGCTTCATACTCCTTTCCACAAGGTTCCTCACACAAGCTGCCTTAAGTGTTTAGTCCTTCATTTCTACATCTTCTTCTCCTTTAGCTTCCTTTCATATAGCTGCTCCTTCTTCCTCACATGTTTGCTTTCCTTGCCACGAGTTTTCTTCCACGTTAGCTTCAGCATTTCTTCATCATGGTACTGTTCACATGCACATAGAACTTGAGCCCTTTAGTTTCTGCATTGTCCTAGAGCTTCTTTTTATGTATCGAGCTCAGTAGCTCTTCTTTACCTTTGTTCGTTCGTGTTGCTTCCTTTGGAGCCTGTAGCTTACCCATGCAGCTTAAACTCCTCATGTAGCTCCTCACGTGTTCTTTCATGCATCTTCTTCTCACATGTAGCTTTCTACCTTTGTTGCTTCAAGTGAGGGAATGTGTTGAAGACTTGGGTGAACCATGCATGAGTGAGTTGTGCATCTTCTTAAATCCTTCATCATGTGATTTCCTCTTTTCTCTGTTTCAAAACCATAGCAAGAGATACAAATTCTGCACAAAAAGAATGAAAAGATGAAATAGAAATATTCACAAAATTTATTTAAAAAGATTTGTGCATTAAAATTCCTAAATTTTGCAAATTGATTCATAAAGTGCATAAAATGGCTAATGAAATAAAATTCTGCCTAATTAAAACTCTAAAGCCATATTTACTCATCAAAATGCCTAAGTTTAGGAGGATTAATATGTCTAAAATTAGCATTTATCAAATTTCCCCACACTTAAGCTTTTACACTCCTGGGCAAAAGAAAACTAAGGCTCTGAGAAAAAGATAATAGAAAGGAAATCAAGAAAAATGGACTTGTATAGGTCACTTAGTACAAGGAAGCTCAAAGCAAATCAATAGCTTAATTTTCCAAGTCATATCACTTGCATCAATGCAACAAGTACCATGGCAATACACTTAATAAAAAATGAAATGCAATGAAAGTCCCTCACTTGGATTAGTGTCTATCACTTTACTCTTTAGTGTTTAAGATGAAGTGCTTACTCTCAAATTCCATCCTATCTAACTTTACTACCATAAGCTTGGCAATCATCTACATCTTCACCCCCAAAATCAAATGCCAATGAATAAATCAAAAGGTCTTTTATTATGGTTGTAATGTAGGCTGAGGTACGAAACAAGTGGTAAACAAAAGAATGAAAGAAATTCAAAAAAAAATTAGATGCTAAAAAATCATCAAGACATTAAAATAAGAATAAGGATGGAATGCAAGTGCATTTTAAGGCCCTAATTACCACAAACAAAAATGTGCGCTAAGAGAACAACTTTTCTTTCCTTTTCCTTCTTTTTTTTTTCATTTTTCATATGCTTTTCTTTTAATTTACTTCTTTTTTTATCATTATTATTTTTTCTTTCTCCTCTCTCTTTTTCTTGGAATATTTCCAAAGAAGAACAAACAAATGGCCTATAAATGATGTGAAAAAATGCACCTCCACCCACCTTAACAAGATACAATGCCCTTAATAATCAAAAGCATCCTAATCAAGGTAGGAAGAACATTTGTTTGGTTTTCATGGCTAAAAGGGAAACATATGCGGCGCAAAAGGGGTAAAGCAAATGGATTAAACACATGTAGGATAGCTTTTTGGCTCTAGCTAAAATAATACAACAATGAATGCCTTAATCTTTTTCATGCATGGCAAATGAATAAATGTGGCCTTGAATAAGATTCAAGCTAAGTTCTAGAGTAAAAGCAAGATAGGGGATACACGCTAGAAATGAATAAGCAATTGGTTCAAACATCTCATAAGGTAAATTGACCATCATCAAATTTCATTAAAATAAAGCCACTTAACTTGCATTCTCAACACAAGGTCAACTCCCTATCAAATCAAGATACATCAAAGGTATGATCCCCTCAATACTAGCAACTTACACAAAAGCATAGTTTTAAAACAAAAAATGGAAAATAACATAAAACTTTAACACTCTAAAAATAAAACAAAGGACTAAAAACCTAGAAACTAGAAAAATCAACTAACAAAAAAAAAACTAAACTAAAAATTTTATTTGTATCCCCCCCACACTTAAATATTGCATTATCCTCAATGCTAGTATACAATCCAATAAAAACATAAAGACAACACAATATAAAAAGGGAAAGGAAAAAGTATAACTAGGGATCAAGGTGGGTCATGAAGTTGGAGTTCCTCCTTGTCATCCCTTGGAACTCCTTCATGAAAGTGTTTAAGCCGATGTCCATTAACTTTAAATTTAGCTCCCGTCTACTCATCCAGAAGCTCAACTGTACCAAAAGGGAAAACATCATAAAGTATGTAAGGACCTTCCCATTTAGAACGAAGTTTACTTGGCATAAGCTTTAAGCGGGATTTATAAATTAGAACCTTTTGGCTGACAAAAAACTTCTTTCTTACAATCATCTTGTCATAGAATGCCTTTGTCTTTTCTTTATAGATCCTTGCATTATCATAGGCTTCCAACCTGATTTCTTCAAGCTCTTAGAGTTGGAATTTTCTGTGAGATCCTGCTCCTTTCAAATCCAAATTGCATTTCTTCACTGCCCAATAAGCCCTATGCTCCACTTCTACTGATAAGTGACAAGCTTTTCCAAATACCAGCCGATAGGGTGACATGCCAATAGGAGTTTTGTAGGCAATTCTATAGGCCCAAAGTGCATCATCTAGCCTCTTACTCTAATCTTTCTTGTTTGGCTGCATTGTTTACTTTAAAATTTGCTTCACCTCTTGGTCAGAAATTTCTGCTTGGCCATTTGTTTGAGGGTGGCACAGAGTAGCTACTTTATACACAACACCATACTTGCTAAGCAAGCTGTGCATACTCCAATTGCAAAAATGAGTGCCCTGGTCATTGATAATGGCTCTAAGAATACCAAACCTACAAAAAATGTGAGAGCAAACAAACTCTACAACCATAGAAGAATTATCAGTCTTAGTGGGTTTTGCTTCCACCAACTTCAAAACATAATCAACAGCTAATAAGATGTATGAAAAGCCAAAAAAAGTAGGAAAAGGCCCTATAAAATTAATGCCTCACACATCAAAGACTTCACAAAACAAAATAGGATGCTGTGGCATTTCATTTCTCCTAGATATGCTACCTCTTTGTTGACACCTGACACATCTTTTACAAAAATCAAAGGCATCACAAAACAGAGTAGGCCAATACAATCCACTATCTAGAACCTTCCTAGTTGTGCATTTTGGACTAAAGTGACCTCCACATACAAATGTATGACAAAAATTCAAAACAGAATCAAATTATATATTAGGCACATAATGTCTAATCACTTGGTCACTACATAGTCTCCACAAGTATGGATCATCCTAAATATAATACCTAGCTTCACTCCTAAACTTATTCAACTGATGTTTATTCAAATCAACAGGCAATTCAGAAGCAGATAGATAATTCACTAAATCTACATACCAAAGGTATAAACTATGCACAGCACACAAATGCTCATCAGGGAAATCATCATCAATAGGTAAGGAATTTACCTTTGGACCCTCAATTCTGATCAAGTGGTCTGCCACCAAGTTTTTAGCCCCACTTTTATCTCAGATGTCAATATCAAATTCTTGAAGTAGAAGCATCCATCTAATCAATCTTAGCTTTGCATCAAGCTTCTTCAGTAAGTACTTCAAGGTTGCATGATCAGTAAAAACAATGACTTTAGCATCAAGCAAATAAGATCTAAATTTATCCAAAGCAAAAACAATAGTAAGAAACTATTTTTCTATGGTTGTATAATTTGCTTGGGCCCCATCCAGAGTCTTGGATGCATAAGCTATCACATGGGACCTCTTATTCACTATCTGGCTCAAAACTGCACCTACAGCAAAATTAGACGCGTCACATAAAAGCTCAAATGAGAGTTTCCAATTAGGAGGTTGAATAATGGGTGGGGAAGTCAATCTTTTCTTAAGATCATCAAAAGCTGTTTTACATGCATCATCAAAATAGAAATTAACATCTTTTTATAATAGCTTAGACAATGGCAAAGCAATTTTACTAAAATCCTGAATGAATCTTCTATAGAAACCTGCATGACCTAAAAAAGACCAGACCTCCCGAACACATGTCGGGTATGGTAGAGAAGTGATAACATCTATCTTAGTTTTATCAACCTCTATGCCCTGTTAAGATATAATATGACCTAATGCAATGCCTTTTCAAACCATAAAATAACACTTTTCAAAATTAAGTACAAGGTTCTTCTTTATGCATCTTGTTAGGACTCTATCCAAACTATATAGGCAATCATCAAAAGAGTTCTCATATATAGTGAAATCATCCATAAAAATTTCTATACAGTGTTTCAGAAAATTGCTAAAAAGGGAAACCATGCACCGTTGGAAAGTTCCAGAGGCATTGCAAAGACCAAAAGGCATTCGTCTGTAGGCATATGTTCTAAATAGGCATGTGAACGTTGTCTTCTCTTGATCGTTTGAGGCTATGCTTATCTGGAAATAACCTGAAAATCCATCCAGAAAATAGTAATGAGACTTCCCAGCTAAACGCTCAAGCATCTGATCAATAAAAGGGAAGGGGTAATGATCCTTTCTAGTGACTAAATTAAGCCTCCTATAGTCAATGCAAACCCTCCAACTGTTTTGTACACGCGTGGGCACCAATGCATTATTCTCATTCTAGACAACTATGATCCCTAATTTCTTTGGAACCACCTGCATAGGACTAACCCACTGACTATCAAAAATAGGATATATAATACCAGCGAATAAAAGTTTAAAAACTTCCTTTTTAATCACGTCCAGTATAAGTGGGTTCAATCGCCTTTGAGGTTGCCTTACTGGCTTTGCCCCATCCTCCAACAAAATTCGGTGCATGCATGTATCAGGGCTAATGCCAGGTATGTCAGCCAAGGTCCACCCTATTGCTTGTCTTCCCCTCCTTAAAACCTTTAGAAGCTTCTCTTCCTCCTTTGGAATAATGTCACTAGCTACAATCACAGGAAGCTTCTCATCTTTCTCTAAATAAGTATACTTGAGATTGTTTGGCAATAGTTTGAGTTCTACAGTAGGAGCTTGCTCAACCGACGGTATAAGTTATTTGATTTCAATCTCTTCCATGCCAAATACCTATTCAGACAACTCACAGATAGAAGAAACAACTTTCCTATCTTTAGGAACATCAGTAGTATGGGAAGAATCAAAAGAATTAGCAATCAAGTGAATATCAGCATCATGATTACCTAAACTATCCATATCAACATATAAAGAATTATTAGTACTAGAAAGATCAACAAGACCAGTAAAATCAACAGAAGTTCTAGATGAAATAAAATCAATCTGATCAGCAATAGATTCCTTAGAATTAATATCATCATACGAGCTCAAAAATTCATTAATTTCTCTACATATAGTACAATAATGAGAGTCATCACAATTATGTCTCAAAGAATCATCAAGATTAGCAATATCATAGGAATTAGTCAATAAACTATCCCTAAAATTAGCACTGGCATTATCAACTAGCATATCAATCAGGCTGATACTAAAAACAGAGTTATCATCACAGGGGTGTTTCATGGTATCAAATATATTAAATTGTATCACATTACTAGCAAACTCCATTTGAAGAGTACCCTCATGCATATTTATAATTGTCTTTGCAGTTTTTTACCTAGAATGAGTGGGGCATGTCCACTAGATCTATATCTATCATCCTCCATGTTAAGGACATAAAAATTAGCTAGAAAAATCAAATCCTTTACCTTAACCAGAACATCCTCCAACACTCTTAAAGGATAAAATATGCTCCTGTTTGCCAGTTGCACAACTACTTCAGTAGGTTTCAACTCTCCCATCTGCAAAGATGAATACACAGATTTAGGCATAACATTTATAGTAGCACTAAGATTAATCAAAGCATCAGAAAACTCAAAAATTCCTAATAGTGCATGAGATTGTGAAAGTGCTCGAATCTTGACACTTAGTAGGCATTGTTGGCTATATGAGTGCTGAAACATTCTTACCAAAATTGACTTTTTCATTCCCTCTTAGATGCCTCTTGTTAGTACATATTTTCTTGAGAAACTTGGCGTATTTGGGGATGGTCTTGATTGCATCCAACAAGGGTATATTAACCTCAACCTTCTGGAAAGTCTCAAGAATTTCTTTTTCAATATCTGCTTCAGTTTGCCTCTTTCCCAAGATAGGTCTATGTGGGAAAGGCAAGATCTTCTTTGGCTCCTCTTCTTTGTTAGGCTCATCTAGTGTGACATGTGTTTTTGATGACACCAACTTATCCATTGTAGTGGTATCTGAGGATCCCTGAACCTCTTTTCCACTCCTAAGAGTGATAGCACTAACATTGCTACTATTCCTTAAATTGATAATAGTCTAAGAAGGTAATTAGCCTAATCCTTGGTTTTTACCTTACTGAGAGAGTTAGCTAACTGACTAATCATATTCTCCACATGCTTGTTCTGAGTTTTCATGTTATCCATTTCTTGTCTGTGTCTAGCCTTACTCTGTTCCATCTTTTCCATGAGTTGCTTCATCATAAACTCCATGCTATTATCTTTTCTGGGTTCCTCTTAGATAGGAACTGATTGCCTAATAAGTTGGGAAGACTATGCACTAGGTCCTGCAACATTGTATCTATTTTGCTATTGCCCTCCCTTATATCTCAAGTTGGGGTGATCCCTCCATCTAGGATTGTATGTATTAGAATAGGGATCATATTTTTGTTGCCCTTGTTGCATTGGCCTAACTGGAAACATCCCAGCACAAGTGTCTACCCTGTCCTCTAACATAGGGCATTGATCAGTAGCATGTGTGGCTAAACAACATATGTCACACAAGGGTCTCACCAAGGTAGTAGAGGTAGATGTCTGCCCAGGTGCATAGCACTGTGGATAAGAATGTGTCTGAGTAGGGTAGGACTATGGTGCACAAGTCTGAGATGGAGTAGAGGATGACTGTGGCTACTGCTTATCTAAAGCAAGTTATTAGAGCACAGAAGACATTATATCAAGCTTGCTCTCAATTCTCTAACCATAGCCTGGAGCATACAATTCACTAACTCCTCTTACTGTCTACATTGATTTGGACCCAAATTGCTGAGCATTCTGAGCCATCTTCTCAATCAACTCCTAGGCCCTTGTAGGTGTCAGATAACCTAAGGCTCCACCAAAGGCAGCATCAATCATATTTCTATCCATGTTCAATAGCCCCTCATAAAAGTACTGAATAAGCAGTTGATCAGAAATTTGATGGTAAGGACAACTAACCAGTAATCTCTTGAATCTTTCCCAGTACTCATATAAAGTCTCTCCACCATTCTGTCTGATCCCACATATTTCTTTCCTTATTGATGCAGTGTAAGAAGTAGGAAATAATTTTTCTAAGAAGAGCCTTTTCAGTTGGTCCCATGAAGTGATGGCACCAGGAGGTAGATAGTATAACCAGTCCTTGGCTAAACCATCCAAGGAAAAAGGGAATGCTCTGAGCTTAATTTGTTATTCTGAGACTCCTTGTGGCTTCATTGTAGAGCAAACAACATGGAATTCCTTTAAATGTTTGTAAGGGTCATCTCCTATAAGTCCATGAAACTTAGGAAGTAAATGAATCAAATCATATTTAAGCTCAAAATTTGCATCTAATTCTGGATATTGTATACAAAGATTTTGATAATGTACATTAGGGGTTGTCAATTCTCTAATGGTTCTAGCATGCATGTTATCATTCAAATTTGTATTTACATTCAAGTTAGCCTGAACATGCATATTCATGTTAGCATTCATTTGATCTTGTTCAGCCATATTATCACCAGCAAATTGAAGTACACAATTAATTCTTTGCACACAATCAAAAGCAGAAGAAATAGAACTACTGATTCCTACACCATCCTTGTTCTTCTTAGTCTTTATTTGTCTTCTAAAGGTTCTTTCGATTTTCGGATCCAAATCAATTAATTTTTCACCAGAGCTCCTTGTCATAAACCAATTAGACAAGCAAAAACTAAGAAGAAACACAAGAATCAACAAAGAAAAATGAAAACAATAAATCTAGAAAAATCCTAGAAAATTCGAAAAAATACTAAAAAATTAGAAAAAGTACCTTAAATGTTGGAATTTGGCCTAAAACACCCCAAAACCTTGGAAAACAAAGTTTAAGAATTTTTTAGGCACTTTAAACAAAAATTCCAGCAAGCGGCAAAATCATATCAAGCAACCAAAATGTCCAAAATCCAACTTCAAAATAGGGGAAAAACATAACAAAAACATAGCAAACACAGGGCAAAAATACTAAGAAACCCTTTCAAACAATTAAGAAACTAAACTCCCTAGCAACGATGCCAAATTTGACGATTGTGTCACGCAATCTCAAATAAAACTAGGTAGCATCTATAGGTAATGGGGCAACCTAGGTCATTTCCCAAGAAGTCTTTGTGCCTCAATTTGTTGTGAAAAAGTATTCTAAGTATTACTAATTGGAACTTGTTTAGGGGGGTTTAAATGCTAGAATTTAATTGAACTAAATTTCAAATTACAAGAATCAAAAACTTGAGACTAAAATGAAGTGAACAATTAAGAAAGTATGGTAGCTAGCTTTTAGATGGACTCCCTAGAATTCAATTATCCTTGCTCCCTTTTTAGTGTACCAACTTTGGATTTAATTTCTTGCTCATTAGTGTATTCCCCATAAAAGCTCTTGAATAACCATCCAAGATTCAATTCATCAATTACTCAAGGAATTTGCAACTATAAGAAACCTTGAAAAATTAATTAATTGAATTAAGAACAAGAACACGCTATAATCAATCCTAGTTGATCAATAAAATCTGTTACACAATCTACTTAAGATGTTAATTAACCAATTAGATTAATGAATTCCTCAAACAATTAATTGCACAAAAATTCCAGCCACTTAATCCAACAACCATTGCATTAATTAGCTTATAATCAACAGGAAATTAAAAGTAATTTGCACAATATTAATTTTGGAATTTTCACAAACATGTAATGATCACAATTAAAATTCCAAAGAACAAATTATACTCAATCCACAAATCAAAACAATCCAGTAATTTCAAACAATTAAATTCCTAAATTAATAAACTAAACCTAGTCAAATTAATAAAGAAAATAATTCTAAAATTAAAAGTTTGAGCAAGGAATTTTTATCCAATTTGATGAGAAAATGTGGAGCCCAAATATGCATTTGGGAGTTTCCAAGCTTCAGCTAGGCACCAAGGATGATTCAAGCTACCATGGAGAATTTAAATGGAAGAGAATTTATGGAATGAGCAGCAGCCATGGAGAAATCGATGAGAAAATGCTTCTCCTTCGCCTCTCTGGAGCTCTCACCTTTACATCGTCTCCCGTTTATTCTTCCCCAGCTCACAGCTTACTTCTTTTCCACGTTAAGGTCACGTTCCCCTCAGCTCGCGTTATTTCTCACATTCCTTTCTCCCAGCTCCATCTTTTTTTACGTTTCCAGCTCGCTTCATGTGTTTCTTTCCATCATTATTCTCTAGCTCATGCTTCATTAATCCATGTCAGCCCACAGCTACATTAATCTCTAACTCTCTCCATCAGCCTTACATATGTTTCATTTATTTAGCTAGCTACATTGACTTTCCACTCGAGCTGCATGCATCTTTCCATCGTATTTTTAAGCTCTCACTCCCTTCTCTTTCCTGTGGCTTTTAATTGTGGCAAGCTCCTTCTCTTTAACTCGTGGTTAGTTCTCCCAGCTCATTCCATGTGATATTCAAGCTCATCTCCATGTGTTTTACTTCTTCGTGTCTTTTTCTCCAGCAAAGCACCTAGCTCTTGCTTCACATGAGTCATTTGATTATTCCCACATTAACTTTCTAAGAAAAATTTGTGCTCTATTCCATGTTCTAGACCTTCCAACCTAAGCCTTGTACTGCTTCTTCCTCATTTGTTTTACTCCTCCATGGTTCTTCGACGTGGGATGCTTCCACCTTCAACGTGGTTCAGCTAACTCTTCATTCCTCTACACGTTCTTTAACCACGTTGCTTCTTCTTTGTCTGCCTAAGCTTCCACATTTCTTTCACATGTAGTTCTGCTCTTGTGTAGCTTCTTCATCCTTTTTAAAATAGAACCATCCTGCTCCTCTACTCATGTAGCAACTGTTGTAGCTTCTTCAATTCAGACTCATGAAAGTCATTGACTCAAACCTCTTTTTATTCTTCCTGTATTCTATCTTTAGCCCGTAGCTTCTTTTACATTTTTCCACTCATTCCCCACTTGAAAACCTTCTTCACTATTCTGCATGTGTATGTTTTTGTGGCCTAAACTTCTCCCCATAAGCAGCTCATTCTAACCCATAAGTGTGCATGCATAGATGGCTCTCAATCCAACTTCTTTTTTCTTTTTCTCTATTTGCGTTCCTATTAAGCTAGTTCCTAGCCTCTTTTTTGTGTTTTTTTCACGTTGGCTCCCCTAGTGCTTCACTTAACCAATTGTTTCATGTGTTTTGCTCTCCTAGAGGCTTCCAAAACTTGTGGCTTCATACTTCTTTCCACAAGGTTCCTCACACGAGCTACCTTAAGTGTTTAGCCCTTCATTTCCATGTCTTCTTCTCTTCCAGCTTCCTTTCATGTAGTTGCTCCTTCTTCCTCACATGTTTGCTTTCCTTGCCATAAGTTTTCTTCCATGTTAGTTTCAGCATTTCTTCATCGTGGTACTATTCACATGCACATAGAACTTGAGCCCTTTAGTTTTTGCATTGTCTTGAAGCTTCTTTTTGTGTGTCTCGAGCTCAGTAGCTCTTATCTGCCTTCATTCATTTGTGCTACTTCCTCTGGAGCCTGTAGATTACCCATGCAGCTTAAACTCCTCATGTAGGTCCTCACATGTTCCTTTATACATCTTCTTCTCACATGCAGCTCTTTGCCTTTGTTGCTTCAAGTGAGGGAAGGTGTTGAAGACTTGGGCGAACCATGCATGAGTGAGTTGTGCATCTTCTTAAATCCTTCATCATGTGATTTCCTGTTTTCTCTATTTCAAAACCATAGCAAGAGATACAAATTTTGCATAAAAAGAATGAAAAAGACGAAATAGGAATATTCACAAAATTCATTTAAAAAGATTTGTGCATCAAAACTCCAAAATTTTGCAAATTGATTCATAAAGTGCATAAAATGGCTAATGAAATCAAATTTTGCCTAATTAAACCCCTAAAGCTATATTTACTCATCAAAATACCTAAGTTTAGGAGGATTAATATATCTAAAATTAGCATTTATCAATAAACATAGCCTATGAGAGTATCCCAAATAGTCCAAATCATCATGCATCTCAAAACCACCATCTTAGTTGCTAATATACACATATACATTATAGGTCTATGCTGTCAAAAACTCATGTATTCATTCATTAGGCTTCAAAAATGGTACATACACTATACTTACATTCATCTAAACATGTTCAAGTATTTGCATCATAACCACATCATATATTTACAAACTTTGACATCAAAATACATAAAATTCCTATTATAGTGTCAAAGCTCCACTCTTCAAGGTGCATGGCCTTTATTTCTTGCTCTACTTGGCTCACCTAGACATTGTTAGACATACGTAAGGGAAAAGTGAGATTTAAAGAATCCCAATAGCTCGTTACTCTTTTAAACATACATATATGATGCATTTACATGTCAAAGAATGCATGCATACCATAAACATTTCCCATGAACATACATAAATCAATTTCCTTATCATGTGAACTTATACAAATCAAATATAAGTTCTAAAAGGTGTTGGTGTAGCCTCACCCAATTTTTTTAAGACTTTTGGATTTGTCTCACCCACTTTCAAGGGACTTTTTACTTAGCCTCACTCTTTCTTGAGACTTTTGGCTTTATCTCATCCATTCTTAGGGACTTTTGGCTCATCCTCACCCATTCTAAGGGACTTTTGGTATAACCAATACCCATTTAAGCCACTTTGCATTCAAAAACACATTTTAAGAAACATCATGGTACCATAACATATAATCAATAGCTAGAAACATCTCATAGTTCAAGTATACACACAAGCATCCAATGACAAGCAAACATCTAGGAAATGCATGCAAGAAAGTTTAGAAAGCTACCTTGAAGCAAGAACACAACTTTTTCCCTTGATTACTCCTTCCCCTTTTGGCCACACACATGCAACTAGGTGGGACTTGATTCACTTGGTGTAGACACATAAAGAGCAAGTTCTAGCCTTATACAAACTCTATGCAAGTTTACTTTGTTCTAAGACACCATTATGGTTCCATACAAGACATAATGAAGCAACCCTTAAAATTCATGATCTTGGCTCCGATTTCTCATTCATTCTAGATCTATTAGCTCCATTTAGACTCCTTAGAGTTATCGCAATTTCAATTTATGGAGCTTAGACTCATGTTGCTTCTTTATGTCTTAAAATGGAGCCCAAACCTCCATCTTACAAACCATGATTTCTAAATTCATGCCAATGCTTCCTTTGATATTTATTAATCATATTTAGTCCCTTTTCTAGCATTAAAAGTAATTAAAACTCTTCCTAGTTGATTTATCTTCTCTAGGCCGAGACACTACCACTAAAGAGAGCCCATGGACTTTGTGTAACAAACGTAATTTTCAAAAAATGACGAAATAAGTCATATAAAAGCAAGTCCTCTAAAATGAGCTAGATAATGTCCCAAAAAATTTGGGTAAAGTCTTAGACTCCTAAAAATGATATTCCAGGCTCAGACGGTTAACTTTCTCATAGGAACCAGTTCACAAGACCCAGAAGCTTCCTCTTCCTTAACCCAACTTCCTCCAGACACTATCATACAAGACTCTCAGGATCCCTATGAACCAGATGCTCTTAGAGAATTTGAAGAATGGTTCGCCACCTATTCAAAAAGTCTCCTAAAGACCCTGATGCCACCAAATCTGCCCTTGATGAAGACCCCAATCTGTCACCATCTCATGAGCCAATCAAGAAAGGATAAGCCTTTTCTTGGCATCTCAAGCTTATCCTAACAGCTCAAGCTTTATTGTATAATTATGAGTGTTTAATATTCAGCATGTGAATAATTTTTCTTTCCAGTCTGTAAAAGTTGCTCTAAGAAAAGCTTATCGGCCAGTATGTCTATAGTTTTGTAAAAGTTTGAAAAGCTAGTTTATCTTATATCTCCTGACCTTTTCTATAAGAAGGCTCATGTAATCTGAAGAGAGGTAGAACTCTTCTAAGCCTCAGACCCCCTTGTAAACAAAGTTTAAATAAAACCTCAGTTCTCTCATGTTTTCGTTCTAAGTTTCCTTTTATCTTTTGAAATCTTTTATCAGTAAATCTCTTACGATTATCTTGTCTAAACATCAATATGCTCTACACTTGTCTCTCTTGAGGATCTTGTGTATCAGAAAGTGTAATAGGCAAACATTACTCTTTAGAAAAGATAATCACCTTGTCTATAAGTTTGTGTTAAAAATATTTTCCAAAAAGATCAACAAAATCTTTGGTCCTAAGAAGTTAGCGCACAAAAGCTCAGAAAAGAGAGAGTGGCTATTAGCGTAAGCATACCTGGATAAGGATTTTGATAACTCTAATTGGAATACTCGAATTGAATATTTTTTATTAAGAAGACAAGGCATTGAACCTATCCCATAATCACACTTTTGATTATTCTTCTCCAAATTGTATTTGTAGGCTAACTCTTGAAGAAAAGAAGGCATTAGACCAAGTTTGTCCTCCTCTCACTTTAGAGTATATTCAGGAATATTAGAGTATTCTAAAATCTCCTGAATTGTGTCTCTCAGAAGAGGATCTCTATAAATGGAATAGCCTCAAAGAAGAAACATGGAAATGAATGTGCTCTGATCTATTGTTGGGACCAGCCATGGTATCAGAGCCTCTACATTCATAAGATAATCGAATCAACTTTGCTAGTAAAAGAGAGTAAGAAGATATTAAAACACCATGTCTACTATTTCCTCTACAGATACAGAAGAACCTGTTCGTCTTTCTTCCTCCCTTTCTATGCCTAGATCTATTCCTTCTTCTTATATATCCCATGCCTTTAATAAGATAGATGATCTTGCAGAAATTACCCATATACCAGAAGAATCTCACCTAGAGGAATCCATTACTCTTCTCCTTAACCCTTATCGACTCTATTACTAAAATAGATCCTTTACTTGACCTATTTGTAGACTTCTTTCTTCTAGAAATCTTTCAATTAAAGAAATTGTCCAAGGTACCAAACTTGATCAGTGTGCACTTCAATCTACCCAAGCTGAATAGTATTTTATTTTAGAAATTCCCTCCAGCTTTATATCCCATTGGATCCACCAAGAATACACTCATCTCCATCTTGGAGCTATCAGATTAGTCCTTACCCTTTATGAAATGAAAAGGATAGCGGTAATAGCCCATGTCTTCCTTATCGATACATCTTATACCTCCTATCAAAATGCTTTGATTAGAGCTGCCCTTGTTACCTTAAATGGTGGAAGTGTGATCTTAACCATTATGCCAAATTTCAATATTAAATTGACAGATCCTACTCTTCTACCAGACTAATGGTATAAGTTCATATTATTAGTGCTGAGCAAGTTGCAAATGCTATCCCAGCAACCCTCTATCATCAGATGATCTATCGTCTACAGAACTATTCAGTTGATCTCCACTTTTAGAACACCACTGATGATATTCTCTACATGGTATTTGACAGACCAGATAACACAACCATCATCTAGATCCCCAAGCAGATTCCCAAAAAAGACCTACTTTAACTGATGCCTCTTGAATGGGTTACAAACTATGAAAAAGAGTTGCATGGTAGGCAGAAGACTTTCCATACCTGTGCTCCTCCTATTTTGGAAAAACTCTCTAATGTAACTATTAAATCCACTTTCAAGAGGCTTGGATCTGAAGAAGCTATCACTTTAACTTTAAGATTTTTGAATCACTCTATGATGATCACCCCTGTGGTCATCCAGGAGTAAAAAAAAGGTCTAATTCCCATCCACTAGTTTCAACCTGATAGGTCTTATGCTTATGTTGGAAAAATAAATGGACACTCCTTTGGGATTGTGGTCCATTTAAGAGCGACCTTCTCTGTGGATGTCATGACTTAGAAAATTAGGAAGGACCAAAAGATAATGAGTGATGACCTTGATTCCTTTTCCATTCCCTAGAAGAACTAACTACCCAAGCCTACTTGGAAGTCTGGCCATTGCTCTCGCTATAAGCCCAGCAATAGTTCAGATGATGATGATGACCACCCATCAAAACCTAGATGGGTTGGCATCAATTCTCTAAAGCCCAAGCCAGAAACCTTTTATGACTTACTCAAGGAATTGGGTCATGTTGACCTTCTTCCTCCTCCTTCAGAACCAGAACCTATTATCTCTATACAAACATAGCCCCAGCCTATTCCCTATATGATGTTTTTCTTTGCATCAAAGAACTATGATTTAGAATTCCCTACTATGGAAAGAAGAACTAACCCTGAGACAAATGTAACTAATAAGCCGTATCTTGTTCCTATAGAAGTGTCACCCAATGGCACCCTAAGACCTATCTCATAAGCTAAAAAAGTTCTCAACTAGCATAATCATAATGCTACGGCTCAAAATAATGTTCTTTAGAAGATTGATTCCCACTTTGAGAATCTTTCCACTCAGACGACCTATACTAATTCATGAATTGATGGACTTTCTTCTCATGTCCAAGAATTGTATGACCACCTACAGTAGCAGGTTATCTCTCTAGATGCAGATCTCAAAGGCGTTATTGCTCATGGTTATATGGGTTCTATTTTTACTTAAAAGGAACAAGAGCTTAAACAAGTAAAATCCTAGATTGATCTAATTGAAAAAGATATTGCCAAAGATCAATCTCGGAGCATATATGAACCTTTTCCTTCTCCTTTTATGCCATCCTATAATCTACATCCTTCACCTCCATATTCACCTTATCCCTAAGAAGCTAACTATTTGAAATGTTTTAAAATGAACTATGAAGTCTTCAGAAAGAAAGAAGACTATCATAGTCCAGCACAACTCAAAGAGCTTCAAGCCCAGTAACCTATATCTCAACCTTAACATTAGCAAACTAAAAACATTTGTCCCCCTAAAAAACCACCTCATTTTCCTTCAAAACAACAAGAAGCTTTACCTTCTTTGACTAAACCTCTTGAACATCCTCCTATAAAACCTTATAAATCCATACTCCACCTTCTCCACTGAAGGAGATTTGATGAAACTCTTCTTGATAAATGGAACTCTTGAACCCTCAGCTCTGAGGATGATGAACCTAGACCATGGTTTACATTTGATGAACTCATGCTGAACCTTTACTATAAATGGTCATGCTCAAGCCCAAGCTCAGGCTCGTCCAACTTCTAGACCATGGTTTACATTTGATGAAACTCTTCTTGATAAATGGAGAGATAAGTTACATGAATTCTCAGTATGGATTCATCTCCAAATGACCCGTCCAGATGCCAATCTTCAAAAAACCCTCACTGAATTCACCTTCTGTTTCACTAGTACTCTCCGAGAATGGTTCCAAAGCCTAGGAGAGTATAGGCAATGTTTTTACACCACAGCTGATAGTGCTAATGACCTCCTTGGTCTTATTCACAAAGAATTTCTTGGTGATTTCCACCTTGTTGATAAATAAAAATGCCAGGAATACTTTCAGATGAAATGTTGCTCTTTAAAGAAAAAAGATTTGGACTTTCACTACCAAAGAATCGCAAAAAGGTACTATCTCCTAAATGGCTTCAATGATGTCAAGTTTCGACATACATTCATTACCTCCTTACTAAAAGAGTTACAACCAAAACACTTAAAAGCCATTCAATCCCTCAGAAGAGACATGACTGATATTTCTCTTGGGAAAATCTACCAATTAACCATAGCTACTCTTGAAAAGTTATGTGAGCAGCATAAAATGTTTGATTCCATGTTGGATGGGAAGCTTACCTTACAAAAGGTCTGTAAAAAACCTTATTTATAGATTAAGTGCAAAGACAAGTCCAAATGCTCTTGCTTGGCAAAGAAGAAATCTCATTACAAGCATGCTTATGTCAAGCCTTACAAATCTTACAAGCATGATAAGAAAAGGTGCCATAAAATACCTATTAGGTTTTTCAGACAATGACTAGCGCAACATGGCAAGAGAGATCATTGTTACATCTATGGCAAAAAGGGGCATTTCGCTAAACAATGTCTTAACAAAACTAAAAAGGATGTAAAATTCCTACAACAAGTTCAAGCTAGCATCCCTCTTATTGCTGATGATGACATTAAAGAATTCTTTTCAGAACAAGAAGATGCTGATGTACATACTGTATTTGCTCTTCTTAGACTTCAACTCTCAGATTTAGAATTCTCTTATTCAGAACAATCAGATTATCCTAATCATTATATCCATCCCAACTACTTTGTGCAACCCTACAATTTAGCTAAATAAAAAGAACCCCTAATGCCTTATGTTCAAATGCAGATTCTACAAAGCAAGTATCATAAGCTTATCCCTGTCATAGCTTATATGGATACTAGGGCATTAAAAAGTCTCATGAATCCTGCAATTCTTCCTCCACAGGCATGGACAACTCATTCAGAATACTTCAGTGCAGCTGATGGAAAAATCTTTAAGGTTGATCTTATTACCAAGAAAAGAATTGGTAATAGGATCTTTCCTAACTACATTGTTTATACTAAAGTACTTGGCAGTAGTCTCCCAGAAAAAGATATTCTTGTCGAAATAGACATTTACTGTCAAGCCAAGAAACCTCAAATCCTCCCTCAAGGAATTTAGTTCAAACAACAGTTTAAGCTTTACACTATAATTTCAAAAGTGTTTGAATTTTCCAATGTTCCTGCTGGTTATGAAGAAATTTGTGATCAATTTATGCCCTATTGTCCAAAGTCCCATGATCAATTCTCTCATCCTTCTCCTCTTTGGAAGAATTAAGACTTCTTCTTCCAGCTTCCCTTTAAAAAGAATAAGGATATTAATCCTATAAAAGCTACTTATCCTGGCATGAATCCTGATGACTTGAAACTAGCCAGAGAAGAATGTGCAGCCCTTCTACAACAAGGTCTTATTGAGCCAACCAGATCTGATTGGGCATGCCAAGCATTCTATGTAGACAAACGTTCTAATTAGAAATGTGGCAAAAAGAGATTAGCCATTGACTACAAGCCTTTCAACATATTCTTACAAGATGATAAATTTCTGTTACCAAAGATTAGTTCACAACTCAGTTTGCTCAAAGAAGCCAAAGTATTATCTAAGTTTGATATAAAGGCAGGCTTTTAGCAACTTGGAATTGATCCAGTAGAAAGGTACAAAATAGCTTTTTGCATTCTTAATGCCCAATACCAATGGACTATTATGCCATTTGGATTGAAAGTTTCTTTGTCACTATTTCGAAAGCCATGACAAGAATCTTTGAGCCCATCCTTCATAGTGTTTTAATCTACATCGATGACATTCTGCTTTTTTCAAAAAATGAAGCAAACCACAAGCAGCTTCTGCAACAGTTTTTAGACTTAGTATAGAAATATAGAGTAATGCTCTTGTCCAAAAAAAGTCAATTAGGTCAAGTCCAAATAGAATTTCTTGGGATGCATATTTCTGATAGACATTACTAGCCTGGTCCACACATAGCCCAAGAATTACTTACTTTTTGAATAAAGGTCTCTCGATAAAAGAAATTCAACAATTTCTTGGTGTAATCAACTTTATCAGAAACTTTATTCCAAAAGTATCAAATCATACAAGCCAACTATCCAAGCTCCTCAGGAAAGACCCTCCTCCTTGAGAACCTGCTCAGACTGCAGTAATGCGACACCTCAAAAGAGTCTCTCAAGTGCCTTTACCTTTAAAGATTCTTGATAATGGTAAAAAAAATCCTATAGACAGATGCCAGTGAAGATTTTTGAGGCGCTGTCTTACCTAAAAAGATTGATGGCAAGAAATATTACTGTGACCATGCTAACAGACAATTTAAAGACTCTGAAAATTATTATCATGTAATCTATAAAGAGATTCTTGCTGTAAGATGTATTGAGGAGGGAGACACGGGCTATTGTTGCTATCCTTTTTCTTCTATGAAAGGTAAGGACTAATATGATGGCTCTAAGATAGAGATGAGTGTATCTTTGGTGGATCTAATGGGATATGAAGCTAGAGGGAATTTCCAAAGTAACATACTATTCAGCTTAGGTAGATTAAAGCCCACACTGATCAAGTTTGGTACCTTGGACAATTTCTTTAACTGAAGGATTTCTAGGAGAAAGGAGTCTATGAATAGACCGAGTAAAAGATCTATTTTGGTAATAGAGTTGGTAAGAGTTAAGGAGAGGAGTAATGGATTCCTCTAGATAAGATTCTTTTGGTATATGGGTTATTTCTACAAGATTATTATCTTATTAGAGGTATAGGATATACAAGAAGAAGGTATAGATCTAGGCATAGAAAAGGAGGAAGAAAGACGAACAGGTTCTTTTGTATCTGTAGAGGAAATAGTAGACATGGTGTTTTAATATCTTCTTACTCTCTTTTACTAGCAAAGCTGATTCGATTATCTTACGAATGTGGACGCTCTAATACCATGGCTGGTCCCAATAATAGATCGGAGCATATTTATTTCCATGTCTCTTCTTTGAGGCTATTCCATTTCTGGAGATCCTCTTTTGAGAGATATAGTTCAGGAGATCTTAGAATACTCAAATATTCCTGAACATACTCTAGAGTGAGAAGAGGACAAACTTAGTCTAATTCCTTCCTTTCCTCAGGAGTTAGCTAACAAATACAATCTAGACAAGAATAATCAGGAGTGTGATTAACACACTTATCCCTTAAACATCTTAAGATAGGTTCAAGACTTTATCTTCTTAATTAAAATATTCAATTCGAGTGCTCCAATTTGAGTCATCAAAATCCTTATCCAGGTATGCTTGCACAAACAACCAGCCACTTTCTCTCTTCTGGGCTTTTGTGCGCTGGCCTCTTAGGACCAAGGATTCTATTGATCTTTTTGGAAACTTTTTTTAACAAAGAACTCATAGACAAAGTGATTATCTTTTTCAAAGAGTAATATTTGTTTGTTACAGTTTCTGATACACAAGATCCTCAAAAGAGGCGAGTGTAGAGCATACTGATGTTTAGACAAGATAATCATAAGAGATTTATTGATAAAAGATTTTAGAAGATAAAAGGAAACTTAGAATGAAAACATGAGAGAACTAAGGTTTTATTCAAACTTTGTTTACAAGGGGGTCTGAGGCTTAGAGAAGTTCTGCCTCTCTTCAGATTACATGAGCCTTCTTATAGAAAAAGTTAGGAGATACAAAACAAACTAGCTTTTCAAACTTTTATAAAAGTAAAGACATACTGGCCGACAAGCTTTTTGTAACACCATAACTTCTAGCCCATTTCATGCCATTTATAAGCTTTGTATTATCAATCCCACAAGAGCATATAAAAAAGGGGATGAAAATAATAGATTTTTTTCGCATTGCGCTATATCTAAAAAATTCCATTCAGTGTCATGTGAACCGTGTGAGCTCATACTATACTTTCTCATATTTAATTTCATTATTACAACTCATTTGCATTACAAAAACATGCCTACAACCCATGGAAACCGAAATGGGGCATGGAAATTTAAAGAGCATTCTCGGCCAGAATTAGTCTCTTGTCTGGGTAAATTTTGGAAAATCATAACTAATCTAGTCGAAACCATGCAATCTTGGTCATTCTAGAAATCTGAGGATGTCTGATACACACTAAAAATATGCCCAGGTCACAATATTCATCACACAAGACTTTTGACATCCAAAATGGTCCAAAGGTCTAACTGAAATCTGGAACTGTCATAGAATTCTGCAGAAAATTTGAAAATGTCTAATTAATTCTAAAAAAATCTAATCTATACAAATGATATCAATCTAGAAATTTGTAGATGTTAACTAGAGAGAAAAAATATCTCCAGATCAGTTCATCAAGCCCACACTCCAGAACTCAATAGAACAGTACTTCTGGTCGGGCAAAATCACTGATACTGTACAGAAACTTCAAAAATTCATATCTCTCTCTCTAGACCTCCAAATGAGGTGCTTCTAGTTAACATGAGTCACTGTGATTGCCTAGTTTCTCTATATAAAATTTTATGGCAATTGGACATCATTTGAGCCTCGTGTGATATAAAACAATTTCAGACCAAATGAATAGTGTAGCAGACCAAAACCATAAATTTTGCCAATTTTGAAAAGTCATCCAATATTCTATAGACCTCCAAAAATTATGATCTTTATCTTTTCAGAAAGCTCTCAATAAGACCTAATTGCATGCAAAATTTCATATCAAGACTAGCTCATTTGGCCAAAAAGTGACTTAGGGCTCCATTATGGTCAAATTTGGCTCTATATGAGATACCAAATTTGCCAAATGGCCTTCCCTTGGTTGTGCCACCTTTTGGGGAAGTCTAAAAGCATATTCAAGACTTGAGGGAGCTGCCTAAATGGTCCCAAACCTCATGCATCTCATTTTGGCCATTCAACCCACACTTATATACATAATCACCAAATTTTACATTCTCAGACCATGGCATTTCATACTCAAAACATGTGCTAGTGGTCATATATCATTTCCATACATCTAAACATCACATAATAGTATATTTACATATGTCTCAAGGTTCAAAATACATATACAACATCATATACATATTGAACCATTATTATGGTTCTAAAATAGACAAAATAAAGTATAAGCTTGTCAATCTTTCCTCTTCATTGTTGTTGGCTCCCTTCACCATAATTGCTTGGTCCACCTAGCATGTTAGGTCATTGGAGAGGAAGGGATGAGATTAAAAGAATCCCAATAGCTCATCTCCCATTCAATCATACATAATATGTGCAAAGTAAGTTTCATAAATGCATGCATGGAGGGAATAGAAGTCATGGACATTTTAAAAGCAAACTTGGCATGTGAATCAATCATACAAGACATTCAAGGGTTCACCAAGTGTTTGGATTGGCCTCACACTTCTCTTTATGGATTTTGGACTTGCCTCACCCATTCCTTAAGAGCTTTAAACTCAACCATACTCTTGGGAGCCCATTTTGCTTTTGGGAGACTCTTTGCTATGTCTCAACCAAGCTCAAGGGTTCTTGGCTCATTCTCACCAAGGGAAGAGTTCTTGGCCTCTCCACACTCAAGCAAACTTATACAACATCATGTAAACATTTAAGAACATAACATGGCATCAAGGATCATGGCATATAAAGGCATGCTAGCATACTTTTCAAAGCTTGAAAACACATATACACACATTCTAAAACAAGCTAAATACATATCCATGCATGAGAGAAGGTGGAGAGAGCTACCTTGTATACAAAGCACACTTTTTCCTTAGCTTTCAAGCCTCCTCTTTCGGCCACACACCCATAATTTAGTGGAGATGGTTTCTTTTGGCCTAGATACAATTTATGGGAGCCAATTAGGTCCATGAAACATATTCTAAGGCTACATCACTTGGTAAAACACTAAATTGCTCTATAACCCCCATTATGGTCCATAAAGGAACCTAATGAAGCAACACCCCTCAAATGACTTCTAGGCCTCATTCTTTCCTTTCAAATGTGATTCTTGACTCCTTTTAAGCCTCTTAGAGTCATCACATCATTAAAACAAAAAGCCTAGCACCATGTTGCTTCTTTAGGTCATATTATGGAACCTAAGACACCAAATCACTTTCTATGAGTTCTAAATTTTTTTCAAGGCCTCCCCTCATTTTCATTCATCAAATATGACTCAAGAATGGCCTTAAAAAAATTTAAAACTCTCCCCTACACCTAGGACTCTTCTTGGCTGAGACATGCCTAGGTTTAGGGCTTCTTGAAGTTGTCCTTGTTTTCTTGAAGGAAGAAGTTTGTGGGGAGCATCTTAGGTGTCTCAAGAACTCATTTAAACTCTTACTTAGACCTAGGAAGCATCATACAAATTCAAAAATTAGAAGGTGCACTTAAAACCTTAGGTTTTGCATCTGGATTTCTAACGCCTATTTCTTAGTTTTCTTTGCATATTCTTATTCCTCTCCATCAAATACCTAAGAATCAACTTTGGTTTGGCTGAGAATCTAACTCCTTAGAGCTATCTAAGTCTAGGTCAAAATGCTCAAAGGAAGGGAGGAAGAAGACCAAGTGGAAGAATTACAAAATACCTTATTTTCCTTGAATTTCCTTGCTTGTTCTTGCTTTCCTTGGCCTCCTTACTTGAATTTAGAAATTTCCCCTCTATTCTCCCTTTAAAACAGCCCTTAAAACTTCAAAAAAATCATGGAGAAGAAGAGGGAAAAAGAGGAGAAGAGATTGGTGAAAAGATAGCATGAAAAACAAGCAAAATTCTATACCTAAAGCCTTGAATTTTTCCTCCTTCTTCCCTTCTCTTTATGCATCACTCTCCAAGGGTTTTGATTCTGATTTGGGGCTGGAAATCCTAAATTGAAATGAGGGAGAGTGTGAGGCGCCACCTATATATAGCTAGGGCAAAGTGACTTTTTCAAAAATTCTCATTTTGCCCTTCATACTTTGCATTTTTGTTTCTTCTTTGTTTTAGCTCCTTTCTGAGAGCCATCTTTTCCCTTATAAAATTTAGGTTCCCAATTAAGAAAAATGCCTTTGGAATCACTCAAATCAGAGCTAAAACCTTTTCCAACGGCTTCGTCAAAGTTCAGGTACACTGACGTTGGAGAACGTCCACCGAAGGGGATTTAACTGTCCCAGAGCTTCCCATGGTTTTTAGAGCCTCTAAGAACCCCAGAGAACTCAAAACTTTGGTTTAAAAAGCCCTTCTGTGTAAATTCCAAAAATTACCTGGAATTACGAAAATGCCATTACGTTTCATGGGATTTCTGTCAAAATTTGTTTTTCCATTCTAGCTCCATTTTTCCTTTCATCTGAGGCTACAATTCTCATTTTTAGGAAGCTAGAATGTTACTCAAATTTTTCAAGACCTTAACTAATTCATTTCGAGGGACTTGCTTTGAAAACGTGCCCGTTTTCGCCGTTTAACGAAAACCGCACATTACACTTTTCTTAGAGCAACTTTTATATACTAGAAATGCAAATAATTCACATGCTGAATAGTAAACACTCATAATTATTCAATAAAGCATGAGCTATCAGGATAAGCTTGAGGTGGCAAGAAAAAGCTTATTCTTTCTTGATTGGCTCATGAGATGATGATAGATTGAGGTCCTCATCAATGTCAAGCACAAATTCGGTGGCATCAGGGTCTTTAAGAGACTTTTTGAAATAGGTGGCGAACCATTCTTCAAATTCTCTGAGAGCATCTGGTTCATAGGGATCTTGAAAGTCTTGCATGATAGTGTCTGGAGGAAGTTGGGTTGAGAAAGAGGAAGCTCCTTGGTCTTGTGAACTAGTTCCTGTGAGAAAGTTAACCATCTGGGCTGGCATCTATGATTTTATGTTAAGAAGGTTCACTTCTGGTAACCGTGGTTCTCTAGGGATGAATTCTCCAGGGTATAATCTTAATGAAGTACAGAATATAAACTTGTCATCCTTATAATTATTAATTTCACATAAAAAATTTTTAAGGCTTTCAGAGCACCAAAAGATTATTTTGGCCAGTCTAAAAATATATTCTATTCATATGCATGGTTCTTGGTCAAGAGTATATTTTTTCTGTTAACCCAATAAGGACGATGAAGGATGAAGATATTGGACACCTATTAGTTAGCAATAGGCGTCATAGATTATGTAATTGAATGAGGCGGTGGACTTCATTGCACCACCAAGGTAGTGGAAAGAACCATTCTAATAGGGTCCATAGATTGAAGTCCCTATTTTCTGAAGTGGTAAGGTGCTGGAAGATTAGTAATGGTGGAAAGGCTATAGCACCAAAATAAAGGGCAGTTAAAGCCCAAAGATGCCATAGGGCATCATCAATCACATGGTTAGTGATTTGGAATAGAAACAAGAAAGGTGTCTGTATAAGGTTGAAAGCAAGAAGGGTGGTCATGTGTGGGGCATATTTGAGATACCTGTAGAGATAGTAAAACAGGGATTTTTGGGCAAGTTTTTGCACTTCTGCGGGAGTAGTTGGCCCTGGTTCTCCAGGAGGAAAGTCCTTTTGGAGTTATGGAGAAGGGTAGTGAATGGTACATCTAGGTATTGAATGAGCTATATGGATGAAAGAAACAGGTTTGGCTAAGGAGATAAGGCTAAAATTTTTGAGAGGAATGGAGAGGAAATCAGCAAGGATGTTGTGGCGTCCTTTGATGTGTTCAACATTGAATTTATAGCAAAAAAAATCAGTCTTTCCAGCACATCAGTTGTTTATCCGGAAGGACTTTTTTGTTAGACTCTAAAATTTTAGGAAAAGAAGAGTTATTAATCTGCACAATAAAATCATGTGAGCATAAATGAAAATTGAACTTCTTGATCCCTCTTTTAACAGCAAGAATCTCTTTGTAGATTGTATGATAATATTTTTTAGAGTCTTTGAATTGTCCGCTAGCATGGCCATAGTAATATTTCTTACCATCAATCTCTTCAAGTAAGACAATGCCCTAAAAATCTTCACCAGCATCTATTTATAGGATCCTTTTACTGTTATCAGGAATCTTTAAAGGTAAAGGCACTTGAGAGACTCTTTTGAGGTGTCACACTACTGCAGTCTGAGCAGGTCCCCAAGGAGGAGGGTCTTTTCTGAGAAGCTTGGATAGTTGGTTTGTATGATTTGACACTTTCGAAATAAAGTCTCTGATAAAGTTGATTACACTAAGAAATTGTTGAATTTCTTTTATGGAGAGATCTTTATCCAAAAAAGTGAGTAATCCTTGGGCTATGAGTGGATCAGGCTAGTAATGTCCATCAGAAATATGCATCCTAAGAAATTCTATTTGGGCTTGGCCTAATTGACTCTTTTTATATTAGAGCATTACTCCATGTTTTTGTAGTAAGTCTAAAAACTATTGAAGAAGTTGTTTGTAGTCTGATTCATTTTTTGACAAGAGTAGAATGTCATCGATGTAGATCAAAACACTATGAAGGATAGGCTCAAAGATTCTTGTCATGGCCTTTTGAAATAGTGACGGAGCAACATTCAATCCAAATGGCATAACAGTCCATTGGTATTAGGCATTAAGAATGCACAAGGCTATTTTGTACCTCTCTATTGGATCAATTACAAGTTGCCAAAAGTCTGCCTTCATATCAAGCTTAGAGAATACTTTGGCTTCTTTGAGCAAACTGAGTTGTGAACTTGTCTTTGGTAACAGAAATTTATCATCTTGTAAGAACAAGTTGAGAGGCTTGTAGTCAATGACTAATCTCTTTTTGCCATGTTTCTGCTCAGCATGTTTGTCTACATAGAATGCTTGGCATGCCCAATTAGATCTAGTTGGATCAATAAGATCTTATTGTAGAAGGGCTGCACATTCTTCTCTGGCTAGTTTCAAGTCATGAGGATTCATGCCAGGATGAGTAGCTTTTGTAAAATTAATATCCTCATTCCTTTTAAAGGGAAGCTGGATGACAAAGTCTTGATTTTTCCAGATAGGAAAAGGATGAGAAAATTGATCATGGGACTCTGGACAACAGGGCATAAATTGATCACAAAGTTTTTTATAACCAGTAAAAACATTGGAAAGTTTAAACACTTTTGAAATTGTAGTGTAAGGCTTGAACTGTTGTTTGAACTAAATTCCTTGAGGATCAATCTAAAGTTTCTTGGCTTGACAGTAAATGCCATTTTTGATAAGAATATCTTTGTCTGGGAGATTGCTAACAAGTACTTTAGTCCAAACAATGCAGTTAGAGAAGATCCTAATACCAATTTTTTCTTGATAATAAGATCAACCTTAAAGATTTTTTTATCAGCTACACTGAAGTATTCTAAATGAGTTGTCCATACCTGTGGAGGAAGAACTGCAAGAATCATGAGACTTTTTGATGCACCAATATCCATATAAGCTATGACAGGTATAGGCTTATGATACTTGCTTTGTAGAATCTGTATTTGAACATAAGGCATTAAGGGTTCTTTTTGTTCAGCTAAATTTTAGGGTTGCACAGAGTAGCTAGGATGGATATAATGATCAGAATAATTTGATTGTTCTAAATCAGAGAATTCTGAATCTGAAAGTTGAAGTCCAGGAAAAGCAAATACAGTATGTACATTAGCATCTTCTTGTTCTGAAAAGAATTCTTCAATGTCATCATCAGCAGTAAGAGGGATGCGGGCTTGAACTTGTTGTAGGAGTTTTACATCCTTTTTAGTTTTGTTAGGACATTGTTTAGTGAAATGCCCACTTTTTTCCACAGATGTAACAATAGTCTCTCTTGCCATGTTGCATTAATCATCGTCTAAAAAACCTAATTGGTCTTTTAGGGCACCTTTTCTTGTAATGCTATGAAATTTGTAAGGCTTGACATATGCATACTTGTAATGAGATTTCTTCTTTGTCAAGTAAGAGCATTTGGACTTGTCTTTGCACTTGATCTATAAATAAGGTTTTTTATGTAACACCCTAAAATTAATTAAGGTGTTAATCATGGATTTAGATTAATTAAGAATAATTAATATGGGATGATTGGGCAAGTTAAGTGAATAGGGATTTTAGAGAGATAGATTATTAATATGGGGTAGGAATTTATTGGGATAGAAATTTCATCTAGGCCCAAATTAATAAATCATGATAAGAGGCTAATGGAGGCCCAATGAGTTAGGTGCAGACCCAACCCAATTTAATGTGATAGAGGCCCAAGATCCACCTTGTATAGACTCTTATAAGTGGCCCAATAACCCTTATGCAGACTCAAACCTTTGAGCTCTTCAAACTTGGCCCAAACCTAATTAACCTTCAGCAACCCAATGCATAAGAACTGGCCCAATGAAATTCTGCAGCCCAACACTTTAAAACTGGCCCAACAAGCTAAAAACTGAAGCCCATTTACAGTTGGACCTTGGATCAACCCATGACCCATCTTTGACCTAACTAAAACCCTAATGCTTCAGCCACTTTCTCATTTGCTGAAACTCAAGAAGCAAAATTCGGAGGTTGAGAACGAGGCTAGGGTTGGGGGCAAGAATCTCACATTTTCTCACACTTAGAGCAAGATTCAGCCAAGGTAATAGTTATACAACTTAATCCCCTTATCTTTCTCTTTAATTTGGTCTAATTAGTTTTTTATTTAGAGAATTTTCACCCTACCCAAAATCTGAAATGTGGTTATTTGGGGTTTTCTTAGTGAAATTCGTAGGTTGAGGTTAGGGCTGACATTAGGTGAGTTTAAACCCTCCATTTTGATGCTTTCTTTGCTAATTTAAGACCCCCATAGCTGATTTATAATATGGGTATTAATTTTATATGAATTTACTTAGGATTTTGAGTGAAATATTAAAATTTCTGGTAGAGGACACTTTAATCCGAATTTGGGATTGGTGGTGACTGGGTAAGTGTTATTTAGGTAGTTATTAGCATTTAAATTCCTTGGGTACTTGTTGCTACTATTAATGATGAATTAGAGTGGTAATTTTCTGATGCTATGGTTATAGGAATTTTTGTACCATTGGTGGCTGTTACAAATTGTCTACAAGTAAGGTAACCGGTGTTTACATTAATTCCATGCATGTATCTGTTTTAATTTCATATTTGCTATATATGAATGATTTGAAATACTGAATGAATTGGTTGGCTATCTGTTGTATTATGATTGGACCTTGTGAGTCTATGGTGGAGCTACGGTGCGGCTGCCACCCGTGCATGTACTTCAATCGGGCACCGGGTTATGATCAAACCCCAGATGCACTGAGCCCTGGTTATGCTCAATAGGGAGTAGGTGCCGTGGACAGGCCTCTCCCGGTGTTAATGGCCTTTAACATGTGATAATATGATTGCTAGTATGAGATAGTAATCATGATAGCCTAATTATTTCATTTCCTGATATGACTGATACAACTCTGATATTGATTTTGATTCATGCATATATGTTGATTAAACTGGATTATATGATAGAATTGCCTCGGTTACTGAGATTCATATCTCACCCCATTTCATGGGATTAATATTTCAGGTGAAGGTTCTTCGAGTAAGGATAAGGGGAAGCAAGTGGATGAAAATCCATGAGCTCCAACATGTGGGAAGAAGGCTACACTTAGGCTGGTTTAGTTAGTATAGATACAAATTTTGTAATCCTTATTATATAGCATCACCTTGTATTCATGTTGCCAAGTGTAGGAGTCTATATTTTGATTAGTTGGAATGTATTCATTAAGAACTTAAGTCTCAATATGGCTTGGTTTAAGTTGTATGAACCTATAGTATTTGATGTATAAATTTCTCTAAACTTATAGTACGGTATACTGTTGGAAACCTAATCATGTGATGTATTAGAAATTGATATGAATCATTGATGCATGAAACCTCTAGCAAAATGTGTATGAGATGTTAATTGTTGATAGTATATAAATCCTTGCTGTCATTAACCCATGGAAAGGCTGACATATGGTGGTTGGGTGAGTGAGAATTAGTATTTGAGTGTTGAGTTAATAATGGTAGAATAGCTGGGCAAATAAGGTATATAAATACCATTAGAGCCATATAAAATGAGGGAAAGGGGTCTTAGAGTGTCCCTAAGAAGAGAACTGGAGAGTTACAGGAGAGAATCACGCCGCAACCAGGAAGGCCTCGCTGCGGCTTGAAGAGTGACAGTAGCGAGGGACGCCACGGCGCAGAGTCAAAAAAAGGCCTAGGAGGGTGACAGAACGAAACCTCGCTGCGGCGCAATAAATCCTGCCACGGCGCAAGTCGAGGAAATTAATTAAGGAGATTACAGTAGCAAAACTCACCGCGGGGCCACGTAGGTTGGTCGCGACAAAATTCGAGTAAGTTAGCCAGTGATTCCCGAAAGCAACTTGGCCACAGCGCAAGGTTAAAAACTTAGTTTTTGAGCTCTAGGACCTAACTTCGCCGCAGCGGGAAGGTTCCAGGTCACGGCGCAAGTCCCTAAACTCCTACCCTTAACCTAGAAACCCTAATTTCTTTGATGCTAATGCTAGGGAATGATATAGGAACACTTGTGAGAGGTTTTTGTGTGTTGAAATCTATGGATAGATAAATCACAAACCTTTAATGATGGATCAAACCCTTTTATACATGTTCCTATTTATGGTTGCTTAATTGATGGCCCTAATAATATCAAGGTTCAAATTTCCCTACATTTTCTTAATGTAATTGATTGTAGTGACTCCAAAGCTTGATCTCTAGTTATTAAACATGTATTTAACCATAATTACCAGGATTAGAAGTTAGGGTCGTCACATTTTACAAACCTTCTATAGGGCAAGCTTTCCATCCATCATGGAATCAAACATTTTATGCTGCTCACATAGCTTTTCAATAGTAGCTATGGTTAATTGGTAGATTTCTCTAAGAGAAATATTAGTCATGTCTCTTCTGAAGGACTGAATGCCTGTTAAGAGTTCTGACTGTAACTCTTTTGGTAAGGAGGTAATGAATGTATGTCAAAGGTTGACATCATTGAAGCCATTTAGGAGATAGTACCTTTCTGACATTCTTTGGTAATGAAAGTCCAAATCTTTTTTCTTTAAAGAGCAACATTTCATCTGAAAGTATTTCTGGCGTTTCTATTTATCAACAAGGTGGAAATCACCAAGAAATTCTTTGTGAATAAGACCAAGGAGCTCATTAGCATTGTTAGCTATGGTGTAAAAACATTGATTATACTCCCCTAGGCTTTGGAACCATTCTCGGAGAGTACCAGTGAAACATGAGGTGAATTCAGTAAGGATAAGTTGAAGATTGGCATCTGGATGAGTCATTTTGGAGATCAATCCATGCTGAGAATTCATGTAACTTATCTCTCCATTTATCAGGAGGAGTTTCATCAAATGTAAACCATGGTCTAGAAGTTGAACGAGCCTGAGCTTAGGCTTGAGCATGATATGGAAAAGTTGTAAAGTATAAAGGTTCGACATGATCATCATGTTCTATGTTAGACTCATCATATTCCTCAATAGGAGTAAGATTTACCATATAAGAGGTCGGATATTTTGCAAGTTCTTCGTCCTCAGAGCTGAGGGGTTCAAGACCAACAATTTAAGACTAGTCAGAATTTGAATCAGAGAGATAAGGGATGATAGTTGAAGATGAGGCAATTATCCTAGAAGATTTAGGGGGTTCTATTTGTGGTTGTTTGTCTTTCTAGGTAGGATCAAGGTAATGAGATTAGGTCTCCTTTGGAGGAGAAGGTGGAGTATAGATTTGTAAGAGTTTTATAGGGGGATGTTCAAGAGGTTTAGTCCAAGAAAGTAAAGTTTCTTATTGTTTTGAAAGAAAATGAGGTGGTCTTTGAGAGGGACAAATGTTTCTGGGTGGCTGATGTTGAGGTTAAGATATAGGTTACTAGGTTTGAAGTTGTTTGAGCTGTGCTGAACTAAGATAGTCTTCTTTCTTTTTGAAGACTTCATAGTTCATTTTAAAACATTTGGAATAGTCAGCTTCTTACAGATAAGGTGAGTATGGAGGTGAAGGATATAGATTATAGGATGGCATAAAAGAAGAAGGAAAAGGTTCATATATGCTCTAAGATTGATCTTCGGCAATATCCTTTTCAATCTAATCAATCTGGGATTTTACTTGTTTAAGCTCTTGTTCCTTCTGAGGAAAAATAGGACCTATATGACCATGAGCGATAAAACCTTTGAGATCTACATCTAAGGAGATAACCTACTGCTATAGGCGGTCATACAATTCTTGGACATGAGAATAAAGTCCATCAATTCAAGAATTAGCATGGGCTATCTAAGTAGAAAGATTCTCAAAGCGGGAATCAATCCTCTAAAGAACTTTATTTTGAGTCCTAGCATTATGAGTATGCTAGTTAAGAACTTCTTCAACTTGTGAGACAGGTCTCAGGGTACCACTGGGCGAAACTTTTGTATTGAAAGTACCCATTACATCTAACTATTCTACTACCATCTTAACCTAAAACTAAGACAAAGAAAGAAACACAACTTGGAGAAAATTTCCATGGAAACATGTCTTAAGGCTTATGCATGAAGGAGAAAATGCCATTTTTAGCCAAGATAGCTTTAAGAAAAACTCATCTACTCATTATCTCCTATATTTCTATCCGATTGGTATCTTGATTTGTTGATATTTATGAATATGAAGGTTGAGGAAATTTGGGAATTTTTTTAGTTTATGAAGAGGAAGAAGAATCTTGCTTGAAGGTAAATTTTCCATCCTTTAGTTTTCTTAGTTTTAGTTTTTATAAGGAATTTACATCGAATGGTTGTTCTAGTAATACCCATTTATTCTAAAATGCCATAAACTAAGGAAATTATTAAAGGAGGTCCCCTAAATAAAAAGATTTAAGATCAAATAAAATTAGGATAATAATCTAGAAAATTAAAAATGATGATGCAAGGCTTAAAATACCCAAACACCAAAGCTAGAGTAGCTAAATAAAATCATATGAAAATTAATGGCATTCATAATTTTGGACACTTTTTTGAAAACTCAAAAGTGGGATCTTTAAATGAAAAAATTAAGTTTTTAGATATTCTCAGAGGCCCTAAAAATCATAGGAATTCCTAGAATGGTTAAAACCCCTCTAATTTCCATTTTAGAGCATTGGTTGACCAAAACTTTAACTTGTTCATTCAGGAAGGTTTTAAATCTAATTTGGATGAAACTAAAGGCATTTTATAAATTAAGAGATCTAAATTTCATAATGAAAAAAATGGTTCTCAAAAAAGATTTAAAATCACCCCAAATGGAAGAAAGTAAGAAGAAGGACTAAATTATAATTTTTAAAGTTGCATAATGGACTCTTAAGCTTCTTTAAAACATCCCTTTTTCTGCACTCTCTCTTAACTGACTCACTTGCACTCCAAAATAGATTCAAGAGTTACTCTAATAGGCGCACAAGTGGGGGAAGCAACAAGAGGAAGAAGAAGCTTTAAAAAGGTGAGAAATCAACACTTTCTCATGCTCTTTCCTTTACTAACCTTATTTTCCTCCTTCTCTTTCATTTTCCTATGGTTTTATTGATTCATATGAGCTATTCTATGGCTGGTTCAGCAAGAAGAAGGAAGAGTTTGAAAGAGAGACAAGAAGCTTTGAAAAGCACCTTGGGAAAGCTAGAAAACAAGGTAAGAAATTATTGCTTTTGTTGCTTCTTCTTGTCTCCTTCTTCTATCTTTAGCTTTGACCAAACCTAGACCATTTAAGAGGAAATGATTTCTGGCCAACCCAAGGTAGGAACAAGGGTTTTAAATTATGAGAATTAAGATTAAGCAAGTGGAAATAAATGAAAAACCTTAAAATTTAAGTTGTGATGCCTAGGGATTTTACTACACCTAGCCATTCTTGAAGCTTTCTAAGTATAGTCTAGCTTATGTATGAGTAAATAAAAGATCATAAGATATCTAGGAAGTTTCATAAGTGCCAATCCTTTAAGAAAAATTAACAAAACTCCATGGCCCCGAGTGTGTGTGTATGTGTGTATGTCTCAACTAAAGAAAGATGAAGCATTTAAAAAGACTTTTCTTTGATTCTAAGGATGTGAATAGCCTTAATATGATTAGTAAATACTAAGGAAACGATTGGTTTGAATTTAAAAGACATGGTTTATGAGATAGAAGTTTAGGCTCCATTTAAAGGCATAAAGAAGTAACTTGAGTTTAGACTCCTTGAATTGATTTGAGATGACTTTAATGAATGAGGAATTGAAGCCAAGATCATAAATTTTAGAGGTTGCTTTATTATGCTCTTATATGGAACCATATTGATGTCATAAGATAAAGTAGACTTGCACAGAGTTTATGTGAAGCTAGAATTAGTTCCAATGATTAAATTGTATCCTATTTGATGTGTTTAGGTTAAGCAAATCAAGATCCCCCTAGTTGTGTATGTGTGGCCGAGAAAGAGAAGGACAAACTCGAGGGAAAAAGTTATGCTTCTTCACTTAAGATAACTTTCTAACCTTTCTTACATGCATTTTTTGGATGCTTAAGTGTCATTGGATGCTTGTGTATATATTTGAACTATGAGATATGTTCATAGTCATTGATTATATGTTATGGCACCATTATACTTCTTGAAATATATTTTTGAATGCAAAGTGCCTTGAATGGATATGGTTATGCCAAAAGTCCCTTAGAATGGATGAGGAGAAACTAAAAGTCCCTATGAATGGGTGAGACAAAGCCAAAAGTATGAGAAAAGAGTGATGCTAAGTCAAAAGTCCCTAAAAGTATATGAGACAAATCCAAAAGTCCCAAAGAAATTAGGTGAGGTTAAACCAATATCCTTTAAAGCCTATCTTTGGTTTGTATAAGTCTATGTAATATGGAAATATACTCATGTATGCTTATTAGAAGTTTTTATGACATGCTTGCATTTTTTAACATGTAAATGCATCATATATGTATCCATGAAAGGATAAAGAACTATTGGGATTCTTTGAATCTCACTCTTCCCTATATTATATCAAATCATGTTTAGGTGAGCCAAGTGGACCAAGAAATGGAGGCTAACCATCTTGAAGAACAAGACTTTGACAATAGAATAGAAAATTAGGCATTTTGATGTCAAAGTTTGTAACCATATGATGTATATATGATGTAGACCTTTGAGCATATTTAAACATATATAACTATGATGTATATATCAATTTTGAAGTCAAATGAATGAGTATGTGAGAATTTGACATCATGGAGCCTCAATGCATATGTGTATAAAGTCATGTAGGAAAGTAGTTTTGAGATATATGATGATTTGAACTATTTGGGATGCTCTCATAGGCTATAGTTATGCTTTTGGACATGCTCAAATGGTTGTGGAATAAATAGAAGACCATTTGGTGCAATTTTTACCCCTTTAAAGTTCCAAACTTTACATAATCTTGAGCTAAATCACAAACTGACCAAATAGACAATTTTGGACATGGAATTTGGCATGATTATAGTCTCATCTAGAGCTTTTCACAAAGCTAGAGAGCACTTAATTTGGAGCTTTAAAGAATTTATTGTGAATTTTCAAAATTGACCAAATTATGCAGAATTGTCCCAGTCATTGTTCATATGGTCAATTTGTACTTTTATTTCATTCATAAGATAAATGAAGTCCAACACTCACAAAATTTTACAAAAATAAACTAGACATCATAAGCTTTCCATAGCTACTAAGAGCACCTCATTTGGATATGTGTAGAGGTAGATATGAAGTTTTTAAATTAAGGTTCTGCTACAGCACACATCAGTGACCTAATAAATTGTTCCATCAATTTTCATGGAACAAATCTAGTTGTTATGATTTGAAATTTTTATGGTAGTTATAAAACATCCGTAGCTTTCTAAAATAGTATAATTTTCATGATTTATATTTTTTTAGAATTAATTATGATTTTCCAAAATTCATATCAGATTATGAAAGTTAAGGAAAATTGCAAAGTGTAGGTGATTTTGATATCTATGCTTGAGATCCGACTTTTAGGCTATAAATTGATTTAGTTCTAGTTAAACAAATGTGTTAAGGATGAAAAATAAATATGGTAAGCTCCCATGGTTCATTTGGTAAATAATGAATTATTTTAGCTTATAATGTTGATTATTCCCACTGCTAAAGGTGTGAATTCAACGAAAATGGATATAAATTGATAATTTCAGCTAGTGTATATATAGAATCGATGCTAGATAATTATGGTATGATAGTTCTCTTGATTTTAGCCAAGAAAAGAAAGTGAAAAGGGAAAGAGAAGACTCAAAAGTGGGAGTTTGGAATTTACCATGATAAGTTAAATGGAAATAGTAGTTTAAGAGGTAAACCTTACTCATTCTCCTTTCCAATTTTTGTTTGGACTTATGGAAATGGAAATTGAAAAAATTCCTTCTTATTTTCTTATTGAAGGTTAAAGAAATTGAAAGAACAATCCAAATTAGAAATTTGATAATGGAGATTGGAAAGCTTAAATGAAGTGAACAACCTCCTTGACTTGATCCTTCAATCTTAAAGCTTGAATTATGATTTGAATTCAAGAATAATAATTTCTATATGCATGTGGGTCAAAAATGATGGAAAGCAATTAAGGAACTTTGAATAGAACCATAAAAGATAAAGACTTACCCCTTAAGTGAGGAAAAGAAAGGACTTAAAAGGTAAGTAATTTTCCTAGCTTAATTCCTTAATAACTAAGTTTTAAAATGAGAATTAAGAATAAGTAGGTTGTATACTCTTGCATATGGCCCAATTGATGAAGGGAGTATAGACACTTGCAAATTTAGATTTACAAGGGTGAGAAGAGAAGTTTTAGTGGGAATTATTGAAAAGCTTAAGCTAGGCATGTGTATTTAATTTAAAATTGATATCGTTGTTGATTAAGAATTACAAAAAGAGTAGCAGTTGATATACATACATACATACATACATACATACATACATACACACATACATATATACATTTTTTTTTATGTTCATTTGATTTTGAATAGCCCTTATTAGTTTGCTTGAAACATTAGAGTACTGATCAAGAAGCTTAAAATTTTTGCTTATAAGGTAACCAATTTTCTACTTTTTGTTGCATGTACATTTGAATTGAATATATATATAGCTGAGGATGCTACTATGTAATGATTAGGCTATTTATGTAAGAGTATGATTATGTTTAGCTAAAGCCCGAATGTGCTCTTTAGCATTTTAAGGGAGTTGATTCCAAGTGTACTTTTACCTAGTGGTTAGCCTTCAATTGATTATGTTGAATGCAAGCATAAGGTCATAGTTGAACAAAGTTAGATGTATGCTTTAGAATGAATACACATAATGTGCAAAGAGCTTTTATGTTTTAAATGAATAATGCATTCACTATATATCTAACTAGAATTATCTATTGGTTACTAAGATTTTATATCTCATCTCATTTGTGAGCTGCACTTTTTAGGTGAGCATTCTACTAGACGAAAAGGAAAACAAGATGAAAATTGAGTGTGCTATGGTTACTTTTGAATGTAAGTACCCTCTATGTGTGTGTGTGTGTGTGTGTGTGTGTGTGTGTGTGTGTGTGTGTGTGTGTGTGCATGTGTGCATGTGTTCTTTTTTGGTTGGGTTGTACATATGCTATAAATGTTGACTGCATGTATAAGTAATGATGACTTAAAGCCTTAAATATATATATGAATGTGAATGCCAAGCTAAGATAAAATCCTAATGGTTTTGGTTCATTCGTAATGTGATGAATAAGATGATATATGAAATTGCAACCTAGTGATCATGTTATGGGATGAATGGTTATTAATGATAAATTTATGTTTAATTAGAAAGAATAGGAGCTATGTATGATTTGGGGATGTAACAAGTTCACAAAATCTTTAGATGCAAAAGTAAACATTTTTGCGGCATTAGCTCCTCAAGATACTTGAAATAGCCAAATTTTGCACCTCTAGCTTTGGCATAGTTCTTTGGACTTAAGCAAATGTCTTTACATAATCATGACTAGCCTAAAGTGATTTGGTTTGATTTGGTGAGTTGTAGCTCATTTTTATAGGCCACTTATAGGATACAAGAGGTGACTTTACTATCATAAGATGCTATGTATAGGACTTATGGTTTGGCATAGTAGCTTTTACCATTTGTGGTGTTTTTTACGATTTTAGGTATTGAATAAAGTGTGTTTTGGCAACTGAAAGTTTCTAAGACAAATTTGAAATTATTCAAACCCTACTCGCCCAAGATGGTTATGTGAAACCCCTTTAGTTTAAGGCATATATTGCCATCATAGTTTTGTAAAATTAGATTTATTTGGTTTAACATAGTCACTTTTGAGAATCCTTTGATGTGGTAAGGTGCAAATGGCCTAGAACCATGTATTTAGGTAGTTACACTTATAGGTAGTGATTTGCAGCATAAGAGTGGTGATTTTGCCATGTTGGGCATATCATTCATCATTTTAAAGTCACTGTTCTGCTATCAAATGCTTCGTTATTTTCCTAGTTTCCTTTGTCACCTTATGTTTTTTTTTTCATTCTTGATAGGTTTATGTTGGGGCATTTATAAGGATTCTAGAAGCCTTTTTTTAGCTTTAATTAACCTCATTGAATGATACCTATATCTTGATTTTAGGACATGAGATGAAGGATGGATGCTTTATGTTCTTTTTAGTAGTAGATTGGTGCCAAAACAAAATAGTAGTAGCAAAGGCTCATGGCCTTAACCTTGTCTACATGAGGAACTTTTATTCACAATCTAAAAACTTGGCTTTTAGCTAGGTATGTCCTAAAGATGTATATGTAAGATTTTCTCAAGCTTTTAAAGGTAGTCTTAGGGTGTTATAAGATGTGATTAAAAAGTAAAAGTCTTAGATAAGAGAACATTATATCATTGCCATCATTAGAGATATGTGAGATGAGTGTAGTGAAGTACAACTTAAAGATGGTTATAAAGTTAAGTTTATAGATTAAATCTAGGATTTAAAGGAGAGTGTCAATGTGGGTTAGAAAAGATAATACCCTCAATAAGAATAGAGTGATTAGGAGTAGGTCCCTAACTTGTAGTCAAATACAAATCACTATTAGTTAACTAGAAGTAAGTTACGTAAATTGATAAGTAAGTTCTCCACTTGTAGTTAACTACAATTGGGTTTTAGTTAAATAATAATTGGATCTAAGGTTATTGGAGGTGCTATTTTTCTTTTGCATATTAAAGATAGTTTTTAATAAAGATGTTTTAAGGAAGATAAAGCAAGATTTTCTTAAGCAAATAGCTTTATTTCTAGGGAATTATTTAGTGGGATGAAAGAGTTGGAATTAATTATAAATTAGCATGGTGTCACTTCCATTTTAGAGATCATAAGAGAAAGTTAAGTGTAAGGTAAGTAAAATGAAAGTAATTAGTTGTAACTTTGTGATAGATCTTGAAACTTACTATATTTCTAGGTATGAGAGTAGGTTAATACAATATAGAGAGGGATTTTAATAAGAGCTTGAAGTACTATGAAATAATGGAATCTTAAAAAAATAATAATAAGATAGAGGATTCATACTACTTATAGTTAACTAATATAGTCATGGATAACCTATACTCTAATCAAATTCATAAAAATAAAAATAAGAGGATTTCTTGATGTGGATTAAAGTGTTTAGTACCTATATGGAGTTAACTCCACCATAAAAATTTCAATGAAGTTTATGTCGAGGTGATTAGTGTTACAATTAAGTCACTTAAATTTTTTTTAAAGGTTCCAATTAACCTATATTTTTACTAAGTAATTAGGAGTTTTGTATATGTTTTCTGGAGTTTGACAAGGAGTTAGATCCTAAGTGCTTGGTGTCACACCATTATATACTATAAGCTATAATTTACTATATCAAAAAACCTTGTACTTACTGACAGAAAACCCTGTTAACAAGGTCTCAAATTTTGCGTTGCAGAATACAAGATCTTGTCAACTAGATTCTCGACCTTGTTAACAAGATATTATCTCAGCTTTTATAATGACAAGGTTTGATGCCCCTTATCCTTTATGGCTTATCTAAGCAACTCATGCATATCAATTATGGAGTTTCAAGTAAAAATTCACATCCTTTCATAAGTTTTCAACACCTACATTGGGCCACCTAAGGGTCATTTTGAGCTATAAAGGTCTAACCTTCATTCTTTCTTTTTCTTTATTCATTTTAATCATAAACAAGTTTGTTCATACTTATTTTATCATGTTTAACTCATGGAATCCCTTAGAAAAGTTAACAACTTCAAATGATAGCATAAGCCCAAAATCTGTACTAACTTTGCAAATTCATAACTTGAGCTATATAGCTACAAATCATGCAAATTTGGTGTCTATGGAAAGCTTAGAATATGAACTACATGTTATAAAAATTTTAGCCAAAATTGACTTCATTTGCCCTACCAAAGGAATAGGTTTGTCTTGAGTGATTAGGCTCAAAGTTTTTGGTATGGAAAGGAAGTCTGCAAGGATGTTGTTGTGACCTTTAATGTATTCTACAATGAATTTATAGCGGGAAAACCAGTCTTTCCAATATAGCAATTGTTTATCTAGTAGAACTTTTTTCTTAGACCCTAAAATCTTAGGGAAGGAAGAGTTATCTATTTGCATAGTAAATTCATGTGGACACAAATGAAAGTTGAATTTCTCGATCCCCTTTTTAACTACAAGAATCTCTTTGTAGATTGCATGGTAATATTTTTCAGAGTCTTTGAATTATCTGCTAGTATGGCCATAGTAGTATTTCTTTCTATCAATCTTATTTAAAGAACCTTTCGAGTCAAACAGCTCACACTAATTCTTAACTTGATGGACTGTCTACATATGTCCAAGAATTGTATGATTGCCTCTTGTAACATCCGGTTCTTTGCAAACTAGAGGAAACATGAGAAGCGAAACATATAATTTCTTCATAAATGAATAAAATTCACTAGATACAAAAGGAAGTCCCCCGAAATGTGTAACATCTGGTCCCTCCGTAAACGTGAGAAACGCGATATTCGGTTTCTTTGTAAACATCAGAAATAGGCCAGATACAAAAGGAAGTCCTCGAAATAGAAGGGAATGGGGCCAACTAAAATTAGGATAAAATTCTAAATAATGAAAAATGAGGATTTGAGCCTTGAGTTGCCTAAAAACCAGAGCCAGAGTTATTCGAAAAATTTGCCAAAGACTAGTGGCATTTTCGTAAATATGACCACTTTTGGAAAAGCACATAGGAGGGCTTTTTAAATAAAGTTTGAGTTCTCTAGGGTTCTTAGAGGCCCTGAAAATCATGGGAAGTCCCAGGATAGTTAAATCTCCTCCGGTGGATATTTTCTCACATAGGTGTTCCTAAACTTTGACGGATTCGTTCGGGAAGGTTTTAGCTCTGATTTGAGTGATTCCAAAGGCATTTTACTAAATTGGGAATCTAAATTTTATAATGGAGAATACGGTTCTCAAAAAGGAGCCAAAACAAATTAGAAACGAAAGTGCCAAAAATGAGGGACGAAATGGGAATTTTTGGAATTCTTTTGCTTTTAATACTTTCTCTTTTTCACACTCTCCCTTGCCCTCATTTTCCATCGCCTTTATTCTACACAGAATAGAGAAGAGGATCAGTTCTCTTAGGCACAGAAGAAGGAGCACTCTTGGAGGGAGAAAAAAGCCAAGAAAAGATAGGAAATTCTATGGAAAACCTAGCTTTCTCTTTAGCAAGTCACTTCTCCTCCTTCTCCTCCTTATTTCTATAGGTTTGATGGTGTTTTTAAATCTATTTTGAGGGCAGAACAGAGATAGAATTTTCGAATTTGGTGAGGGGAGGCTAGCCAAGTGAAGAACAAACCAAGAAAACCATGAATCCAAGGTATTTTGCTACTTCCTAAGCTTAGGTCTCCTTGCTCTTCTTCTCTTCAATTCCCCCCATGTAAGACCAGCCATGAGGGATTAAATTTCTGGCCAAACCAAGAATGAATCACATGAATTAGGGTGTAGGAATTTAGAATATGCAAAGGAAACCAAGTAAAAGCCATTGGATTTCAAGTTAGCAAAGTGTAGGATTCTTGAAGAGTTTGTAAAATCTGTTTTGATTCATGAATTTTCTAGGCTATGTAAGTGTTTAATTGAGCTTCTAAGACCCCTAGGAAGCCTCCCAAGTGACTCTCCCATCAAGGAAAAATTGGAAACCCCTTGAACCCTAAATGCTTCCATAATGTCGACCTAGGCTAGAAAGAGTACCAAGGGTAAGTTTTAATTTATTTTAAACTTATTTTTGAGTCATGTAGGATGGAAGAGGATGAAAGGAAGTCTTAGAAAAATTTTAGGAGTCATAGATAGTGAGATAGAAGTGTAGGCTCCATAATGTAGCATAATGAAGCAACTCTAAACTAAGCCCTTTAAAATAATTGTGTGATAACTCCAAGGAGTCTAAATAGAGTCAAGAATCATAGATTAAAGGAGATAAGGGAGGCAAGATCATGAATTCTTGTAGTTGCTTCATTAAGTGCCTTATGGAAGCATAATGGAGCCATAAACCAAAGTAGCATTATATAAAGTGTGTATAATGCCAAGGCTTATTCCCATAAGTAATTCATGTTTCTTTTGGTGTGTCTAGGCTAAGAGAAATGATCTCCACCTTTTTGGGTGTGTGAGGTCAAGGGAGAGGACTCAAGGCTTAAGGAAAAAGTGTGTAATTGATTCCAAGGTAGCTCTCTCCACCTTCTCTCATGCATGGATGTGTGTTTAGCTTGTCTTAGAATTTGTGTATGTGTATTTTTAAGCCATGAAAAGTATGCTAGCATGATTCCATATGCCATAATTTCATTATGTCATATTATGTTTTCAAATGAAAATATGATGGTTGCTTGAGTTTTCCTAAGTGTGGAGAGGCCAAGAACTCTTTATCATGGTGAGAATAAGCAAAGAACCCTTAAACTTGGTTGAGACAAAGCAAACAGTCTCCCAAAAGCAAAGTGGGCTCCCAAGAGTATGGTTGAATCCAAAGCTCTTAAAGAATAGGTGAGGCAATTCCAAAATCCATGAGAAAAAAGGTAACGCCAATCCAAACACTTGATGAGCTCTTGAATGCCTTGTATGACTTGTTTACATGCTAATCTTGCTTCTTGAATGTTCATGATTTGTATTATGTCCATGCATGCATCTTTAAGGCTTGCTTTACATATATTATGTATGATTGAATGGGAGATGAGCTATTGGGATTCTTTGAATCTCATTCCCTCCTCTCCAATATCTTAACATGCTAGTTGGAGCCAATGAACAAGGAAATGGAAGCCACTAAGTAAGGAGATGAAGTCTTGATCATAAAGTTGTTAATTTTATTTATGTTGTAACCACAGGAGTGGCATATGATGTAATCTTTTGTTAGAATCGATGCACAATGAATGGAACATCTGTAAATATCCTAATAGATTATGTATGTATGAAATTTGTGGATAAATGGAATGTATTGCAACTTTTGAGTATTGGATGACCATTTCAAGTGTATGTCTCTTAGTACATAGCTTGCGAATGGAAAATGAAATTCTGTATTTTGAGCCTCCACACCTTTGAGACAAGTTTAGAGAGTCTTTTTAGGCCATTCCCACGTGCTCAAGTGGCCACAAGAACCATAGGAGCCATTTTACCCATCATTAAACCATTAAGAGGCATGAAAATGGCCCAAATGCAACCCTTTGTCACCTTTTACCCAAATGAACTCTTCTTGATTTGAGATTTGGTATAAAATTATATCTTGTTGAGGGATTTTTGGAAAGATAAAGAACATAATTTTTGGAGGTCTAAAGAATATTTGATGAATTTTCAAAATTGGGATTTTCTATTGATTCTGGTATGTGCACTGTTCACACTGGTAGAATTGTGTTTTGTGTTATCTAATGACCAAATGGTGTCCAATGCTTGTTATGTTTTATAAGAATAAACTATAGGTCATAATCTTTCTTTGGCCACTAAGATCACTATATTTGGAGATCTGAGCAAAGAGTTATGCATTTTTTAAGTTGGCTGTCAGTAGTAGTGGCGCCCCAGGAGTCTAGTCACTATTTCATATATTTCCAATAGCTAAACGTATCTGTTTCATTCTAGAATTATTTTTAGCATATATTTAACATTTTTATCTTTACATAATGACCAAATTTGTGTGATTTCAATTTTTATAAAATTAGTTATGAATTTTAGAAATTTGTATCAGTAATCTGAAACAACAGCCCAGGCACCAGCGACATCAGTGGCTTTTCGAATATAAAAAATCTTCCCCTTAATTATTCACGAACTAAAATTATTTTTACCATGGGGTAGACATTTAGAGCTTTCTGTAATGGTAAAGCTTGTTGGATTTTGATTTTTATAGATTTAGTTATGAATTTCCAAAATTATAATAGAAAAATTGAAATTTTGACTATGGCAAATCCGTGGGAATTAATGTGTTTCACCCACTTGTATGAGTTCCAAGCCACTTTCTTGAATGGTTTTAAATTGTATTAGTGTAAATAAATATGATAATTTGTTGTATGAGCTTACATGGTCCACGTGACATCGAATGAAATTTTTATACACTACGCAATACGAAAATATTCATTATTTCTATTGCCTTTTTCCTTGAAAGCTTGTATGATTCTTGAAAATGAGATACCTAAAGGCATGAGATGAGCTAGAAATGATGGTGTTACAAAATGAGATAGTTAAGGTCCCAAAAAAATTGAGAAGCATTCTAGACTCCTAAAAATGAGAATTTCAGGCTCAGATGGAAAGAAAAATGGAGTTAGAATGAAGAAATAATTTCTTACGAAAAGCTTACAAAACGTAATGGCATTTTTATAATTATGAGCCAATTTTGGAATTCACATAGGAGGGCTTTTTAAACAAAATTTTTGAGTTCTTTAGGATTCTCAGAGGCCCTGAAAACTATGGAAACCCCCAGGACAGCTAAAGCCTCTCCGGTGGACGTTTTCCAATGTCGGTATGCCCAAACTTTGACAAATTTGTTCGGGAAGGTTTTAGCTCTAATTTTAGTGATTCCAAAGGTATTTTATTAAATTAGGAACCTAAATTTCGTAATGGAAAAGACAGTTCTCAAAAAGGAGCTAAAACGAAGGAGAAACACAAATGCCAAAAACAAAAGCCAAAATGGGAATTTTTGTAAAGTATAACTTACTCCCACCTATATAAATGATGCACCCCTCTTCTCCCTTCATTATGCACGACCATGTTCTATCCAAAACCAAAGAAAAACCTTAGGGGATGAGGCACACAAGAGGAGGAAGAAAAGGAGGAGAAATTTAAGGTAGAAAGGTATAAATTTTCATAGTTTTTCATGCTCTTTCTCTTCCAAACCTCTTCTCCTTCATTCTCCTTTATTTTCTATGATTATAATGAAGTATATGGATTTATTTTAGAGAAGAAATTGAGGGAAAAATTCTGATTTGAAGAGAGGACCTCAAAGAACACAAGATTCAAGTGAGAAAAAGTAAGAAAACAAGGTAATTTCTCTTCCTATGGTTGTCATCTTTGGTTCCCTCCTCCTCCATTTTGCCTAACATGAGAAAACCCTAGGAGGACTTGATTTTTAGGCAGAACCAAGGGTGAATCTAAGGAAAAAGGGTGTGGAGATTAAGAATATGCAAAGAGAATTAACAAAAAACTATTAGATTTCAAGATGCAAGTTCTAAAGTTTCAATTGCACCTTATAAAATCTGATTTTGTATGATGATTCCTAGGCCTAAATAATAGTTTAAATGAGCTCCTAAGATCCCTAAGAGGCTCCCCATATGCTTCTTCCCTTCAGAAAACAAAGCAAACTCCAAGGAGCTCCATTTCCTCTATAGCCTCAGCCAAGCAAGGATAGCATAGTTAGGGAGAGTTTTAAATTTTTCTAAATTCATTCTTGAGTCATATATGATGAATGAAAATGAGGGGAGGCCTTGTCAAAAAATTTAGAACTCATAGAAAGTGAGTTAGTGCTTTAGGTGCCATATTATGACCTAAAGAAATAACATGTTGTTAGGCGCTTTGTTTTAACTATGTGATGACTCCAAAAGGCTTAAAAAAAGTCAAGAATCATATTTGAAAGGAAAGAATAAAACTTAGATATTATTTGAGGGTTGTTGCTTCATTAGGTGCATTTATGGACCATAATGGGGTTTATAGAACAACCTAGTGTCTAAGCAAGTTATGTGGCCTTAGAATTTGTTTCATGAACCTAATTGGCTCCCATAAATTATATCTAGGCCAAGAGAAACCTTCCCCACACTTTTATGGGTGTGTGGCCGAAGCAAAGGAGGGAGTTTCAAGAGAAAAAGTGTGTGATTATGTGTAAGGTAACTCTCTCTATCTTCTTTCATGCAAGGATATGTGTTTAGCTTGTCTTAAAATATGTGTATGTATATTTCCAAGCCATGAAAAGTATGCTAGCATGATTTTATATGCTATGATTTCATGATGACATATTATATTTTCAAATGAATGTATGATGTTTGTTTGGTTTGTTTAAGTGTGGGGAGGCCAAAAACTCTTAACCATGGTGAGGATGAGCCAAGAACCCTTGAGATTGGTTGAGACAAAGAAAAGAGTCTCCCAAAAGTAAAGTGGGCTCCCAAGAGTATGGTTGAGTCTAAAAATCTCTTAAAGAATAGGTGAGGCAAGTCTAAAATCCATGAGAAAAAGTGTGAGGCCAATCCATCCACTTGGTGAGCTCTTGAATGTCTTGTATGACTTATTCACATGCCAAGCTTGTTTCTTGAATGTTCATAACTTCGATGATATCCATGCATGTATTTTTAAGGCTTGCTTTGCATATATTATGTATGATTGAATGGGAGATGAGCTATTAGGATTCTTTGAATCTCATTCCCTCCTCTCTAATGATCTCACATGTTAGGTGGACCAAGTGGAAAAAGTAATGGAAGCTAACCACCTTGAAGAAAAGAATTTGACAACCAAGTGTTTGAGTTTTGTCACTTTAAGGCCATATTTGTGTCAATTGTTGTAATCCACTGATGTATATGGTCCATAACCTTTTAGACACATATAATTATGATCATATGTAATGTATAAATGAATGAATATGATATGTGAACCCTAGAATATAAATTGGGTATGTAATGCAAGGGAATGTTTCTTGAAAGCTTGATGTGTATGTGCATAATTGCATGTGGTATGGCCAAAATGAGAGGCATGGAATTTGGGACCATTTGGGTAGCTCATACAAGTCCTAAATATGCTTTTAGACTTACCCAAAAGGTGCCAAAACTAAAGGAAAGCCATTTAATCTGAGATTTGGTATACAATTAGAGCTTGTTGAGAGATTTTTGGGAAACTAAAGACCATAATTTTCGGAGGTCTACAGAATATTTGATGAATTTTCAAAGTTGACTATTTTTCTAATTTTGGTCTATTGCACTATTCATTTGGTCTGAAAATGAAATCTATCATACAAGACTCAAATAGTATCCAATTGCCACGAAATTTTATACAGAGAAACTAGACATTCATTCAGAATTTCTACTACTAGGGTGGTCATTTTCAACCTCCATCCCTAGCGGACCCAATCTCAATTCAAGATCAGGAGGATTGGCTGACTGAGCAGGATTTTGTTAATCCATCCTCAAGATCTCTGGCCCCACTTCCAACCTGTACCAACTAGAAACACCTCATTTAGAGGTCTAGAGAGGGAGATATGAATTTTTGAAGATTTTGTCTAGTATCAAGGATTTTATCCAACCTCAGTTACTATTTTATTGAATTCTGAGGTCTGAGCTGCCTGAAGTGATCTGGAGTTATTTTTTCCCTCTAGCTAACATCCACAGCTTTCTAGATTGGTATCATCTGCATGAATTGGATTTTTTTGAAACTAATTGGATATTTTTGAAATTTTTTGCAAAAAATCTATGACAGCGTCAAAAGGCAATTTAACCTCAGGATCTTTTTAGATGTCAAATGTCTTCTGTGATGGATCTTATGGTCGGAACATATTTTTAGTTTGAAGTAAACATCCGTAGCATTTCAGAATAACTAAGAATGAATGATTTCAATTTTGCTAGAATTAGTTATGAATTTTCAAACTTTAGTTAGAAAAGAGCCAATTCTGGCCAAAATTTAATAGGTATATTTTAAGCTTCCCTTCATGATTCTTGAGATGTGGGCCATATTTTATGATCCAAATGAGTTGTATTCATGTAATTAAATATGAAAATGCATGGTATGAGTTCACGCGATCCACTTGACACTGAATGAAATTTTTATATACGATGTAACGCAAAAATAATCAATATTTTATATGTCATTCCTTGTGATTTTCATGAAGTGCATGACATGAGGCATTCCAATTAACTAAGAAAGGCTAAGACATTATGGTGTTACACCTCCAGTAGTAGGTGACTTCCTTAGATGCAGAACTTAAAAGTTTTATCGCCATGGCTATATGGGTCTAGCCTTTGGCTAAAAGGAACAAGAACTCAGACAAGTAAAATCTCAAATTGACCAGATTGAAAAGGATATGGCAAGAGACCACTCCAGAAGCATCTATAAACCTTTCCTTTCACCCTTCATGCCATTATATGATCCTTATCCTACTCTTTCATATTCACCCTATCCTCAGGAAGCTAATTAGTCAAAATGTTTCAAAATGAACTATGAGGTTTTTAGAAAAAAAAAAAAAAAAAAAAGAAGACTATCTTAGTCCAGCCCAACTAAGACAGCTTCAACCCAAACAACCTCCACCTCCTAGAGAACCTCGACCTCCATAAAGACCTCTTTACTTTCCTTCTTAATATACAGTTTCACTTTCATAGACTAAGCCACCTGAACAACCTCCTCCATCGAAATCTTTACAAATTAAAACACCATCTTCTTTACTAAAAAACACCTAATTACCTCCACTTGATCCTACCCAAAAAAATAAACACGTCCAGTCTAAACCACCCAAGTCTTCTAGCACAATAGCTTTAACAACCTCGATGATTCCTTATAGTTTTGATTCGCATTCTGATCAGTCTAATTTCATTGGTCTTAAACCAGTCAGTTATAATGATGAACCTACTAGTCATCCCTCAATCCTTGCCTCTTATATGGTCAACGTCACTCCTGTTAAGGAATATGATGAGTCTAATATTGAACATGAAGATCATGCTGAGTATCAGCCATATTATACTACTTCACCTAACCATGCTCAAAACCAAGTCTGTCTTTCCAAAAGACTATAGTTTACATTTGACAATATCCCTCTTAAAAAATGGAGAGATAAATTGCATGAGTTTTTAACACGGATTGATCTTCAAATAATGCGATTAGCTACTAATCTTCAAGAAGTTCTTATTGAGTTCACAACTAGATTCACAGGCACTCTCCGAGAATGGTTTCAAAGCCTAAGGGAGTACAGACCACATCTTTACATTAATGCTGCCAGTGCAAATGACCTCCTTGGATTCCTCCACAAATAAATCCTTGGAGACTTCCATCTTTTGATAAGCAAAAATGTCGAGAATATTTCCATATGCTTTTTTGTCCTTTGCAGAAAAAAGATCTTGATTTTCACTACTAAAGGATGGTAGAAAGATATTATCTTCTTAATAGTTTTAACGATGTTAATCTCTATACACATTCATTGCCTCCTTACCAGGAGAACTTCAACCATAACTATTGTGAGCTATTCAGTCTCTCAGAAGAGATATGGCAAACATCTCTCTCAGGGAAATTTATCAACTCATTATCGCTACTCTGGAAAAACTGTGTGAACAACACAAAATGTTTGACTCTATGATAAATGGAAAACTGGCACTTCAAAAGGTTTGTAGAAAGCCTTATTTGCAAATTAAATGCAAGACAAAACAAGATGCTCATGTCCCATAAATAAAACATCACATTACAAGAATATTTATTCTAAGCCTTATAAGCCTTATAAAAAGAAAAGGCACAAAAAACCAATTCAATTTTTCAGAAGGAGAACAACTCAATTCATAAAAGGGGATCACTATTACATTTATGGAAAGAAAGGCCATTTTGTCAAACAATGTCATAAAAAATCGTAAAAAGAAGTGAAACTACTTCACTAACTCTAAGCTAGCATTCCTCCTTTTGATCACTAGGAATTTGAAAAACTCTTTTCAGAACAAGAGGATGCTGATGATACTACTATCTTTGTCCTGTCTGACTTACGATCTTTTGATTCAGAATTCTCTGACTCAAATCATTCTGATAGTTATATCCATCACAGTTACTCTTTACAACCTTGCAATCAGGCAGAACAAAAAGATCCACCAATGCCTTACATCTATATGCAGATTTTGTAGAGCAAGTATCATAAGCAAATATCAGTCATTGCTTATATGAATACCGGTGACTTCAAAAGCCTCATAAATCCTACAGTGCTTCCTCCAAAAGCATGGACTACTCACTCTGAATACTTTAGTATTGCTGATGGTAAAATATTCAAAGTTAATCTTATTACCAAGAAAAAAATCGATATCAGGATTTTCTCTAACTGTATCATTTGGACTAAGATGCTTGGAAGCAGTCTCCCTGATAAAAGCATTCTCATTGGAATGGATGACTATTGTCAAGCAAGAAAACTTCAAATCCTCCCTAAAGGAATTCAATATGAGCAGCAATTCAAACTATACACCACCATTCCTAAGGTGTTTGAACTTTCCCAAGTTCCTACTAGATATAAAGATCTTCATGACAAATTTATGCAATATTGTCCAGGGGCTTATGATCAGTTTTGTCATTCCTCTCCACTTTGGAAAAATCAAGGAGGGCATATGACAAACTTAACTTTAAAAATGGATATCTTGAGCTACACAACTCCAAATTGAGTGATCTTAGAGGCCATGGAAAGATCATAATATCATCTATATATCTGTAACATATCAAGAGTAGATGAGCTCATTTGGCTTATGAAAAATATGACATATCAGATACTGCTATAGTACTCAGACATAATTAGACCATTAACTTCAAGAATTCATAACTTCCTCCATACAACTTTATTTTATGCAAACTTAGTGGTTGTAGAAAGCTTGTAATGCCCACTATATGTATGTGAAATGTCATGGGCATTAGAGTTCATTTGGACCTTTAAATCTACTAAAAACCAAAACTACTATATGAACAGTACTAAGGATTGTTTTGCATAATTTGTGGTTATGGAACTTTGGAAATTCATGGAATATTCTGTGAATCTCCAAAAATTATAGTTTTAGGCTTTTCAGAAAGATCTGTTAAGGATCTAAATGCATGCCAAATTTTAGACTCCAACTAGGTCATTTAGGCCACTTTGGGTATAGGAGTGATTTGGGGTCTTTTTATGTCTAACATTGGTATCCTTTTAGGTCATTTGGCATCCAAATGGAATTCTCTCACTTGGAGCAAACTTTAATCATCCTAAATAGCATTTCTAACTATTCTATATCATGCCAAAATAGTTATATCAAAATTTGACCTTTTAATACCCAACTATGTACATACATACTATATGCAAACATAGGCAAAATCATATCTTATTGGGCATGTTCTACCACAAGGAGCTATATACCTAAATTCTTATACTCATACATAAGTTCTTATTCAAAAACATGATATTATACATTAGTAACCATCATCCATACATAATGGTCAAGTTATACATACACACTTGCCAAAAGTTGGACTATTTGTATTACAAACTTCATAATACATTATCCATGTCATTCTTGATCTATAAATTACATCTTAGCATACATAATGCTTCTAGCACATAACTCCCAATATCTAATCTTCTCATCTTCCTTGCGTTGGCTTGATAACTGTGAAATATTAGTAGGAGAATAGGGGTGAGATTCAAGGAGAATCTCAGTAGCAAAATCTCATCCAATTCAATACACACAAGAATGCTATGAACAAATGCTATGTATGTGGTGCAAGAATGTAATGCATATACGTCATGTAAATCATATGCATCATATAACAGGAAAACTCATTCATTTCTAGCCATGGCAACATTATAAAACTAGTTGGGCTTTACCAATCTCAACTTGGGGCCAAGGAATAGCTACTATGCTCAATTCCATACCATGGGAAGCTAGGAGCCATCACAAAAACCTTTAATATACATAAAGTGCCCATAAAACTCATATGAAAACATAATGGGTCATACTTTATGAAAGAATCATACAACTACACACCTAAGCATATCAACTCATTCAAGCACTTAATTGCATCCAAGAATTAGAGAGAAAGCTACCTTAAGACTTGTGGAACCCACTTGTTCTTGCTTTTTCTTTACATACTTCTCGGCTTCACATACATAAGATAATGGAGTTGCTTTAGCTTGGCTTAAACACATTCATTCAAATGCAAGGGCAGCCCATTAGAACCCATTCTAATTCATTTCCTTACTACATAGACCTATAGATATTTAACATCCAAATTTAAGCTACTTTAAATACCTTAAGAGGAAACTCTCACAATTCAACCTCTAGGCCTTAAGTTGTCGCTTGATATAAGCTATAAGACTCTAATAGAACTTATTAAGGCCGTCACATGCAAGCCAAAACATAGCTAACACTAGGTTGCTTCATTGAACCCTTTATGAACTTTAAATTTCACTTTTCAAAATAGAGCTCCTAAATTCATACTAATGATTCCATTAGTGTTCATTGCCCATATTTAGACCATTTAATACCTTAGAATTCATGAAAGCACTCTCTAGGTACTTCATCTAGCTTTAAGCCAAGACACCCTCCATAAAAGGAACAATGGGAGTTTTCTTACTTCCTTCTTAGATTTTGATGTATAGCTATATTCTCTAGCTTCTCTTTAGCTTAATTATGGTTTCACATAGATTAAAATGCTCTTATATGGTTCCAAATCTTTTATGGTTCATGCAAAACCCTAAGTGACATAACATGCTTTTTATGGCTTTCTATGGTATTTTCTTTGCATAATCTTACTCTCCTCATGTAATATCTGGTTCTTTGAAAATGAGAGAAAATGTGAGAAACATAACGTACGCTTTTTTTATAAATGAATGGAATTCACCGGATACAAAAGCAAGTCTCCCAAATGGCTTAGTTAAGGTCCTAAAAAATTTGGGGAAGCATTCTAGACTCCTAAAAATGAAAATCCCAGGCTTAGATGAAAAGAAAAATGGAGCTAGAATAAAGAAACAAAATGTAACGAGAGGTTGACGAAATGTAAGGGCATTTTTGTCATTTTGATCAAATTTTAGAATTCTCATAGGAGAGCTTTTTAAATGAAAGTTTTGAGTTCTCTAGGATTCTCAGAGGCTCTGAAAACTATGGGAAACCCAGGGACAACTAAAGCCCCTCTGGTGGACGTTTTCTAATGTCAGTTGACCTAAACTTTGACCAATTCATTCGAAAAGGTTTTAAATCCAATTTGGATGAAACCAAAGGCATTTTATGAATTAGAGGACCTAAATTTTATAATGGAAAAAATAATTCTCAAAAAGGAGTTAAAATAAGCCTAAACGGAGCAAACAAGCGCGTAAGGGTCAAATGGTCATTTTGAAAAATTGTAAGAGAGGCTTCTGAAGTAAGATTACACCTCATCACCTTCTCCAAACTCCCATTTGTAGAAAAATGGGCAGCAATGGTGTGATATTAAGAGGGGAGAGAGAGATGAAGTTTAAGCTTCTGTTTAGGTAAGTAAACAACCCCGTTTCATCTCGCACTAGTTAGGAAAGTTATTCCTCTCTCTAAGAATTCTCTAATGGTGGTTTTCTTTTCTTGAAAACTCAAAGATTCAGGTCTAACCCAAGTCAAAAAGAAACTCTTTTCAAGAAATCAATTGGTGGAAAACAATCTACATAAAGAGAGCTTTGTTTTAAGGTAAGACTTCACTTGAAATACTTGTAAAATCTTGAGTTTTCAAATCATTTAAGCTTTGGTCTAGAGAGAGTAAGTGAGGAAAAGAGTTTTTCTTTATGTGTTCTTGATGGAACCAAAGGTTATGGAGTGTGAGAATTAAGAATATACAACTAGAATTGAAAAGGAAGCTTTAGAACGCAAGTTATGGAATTTAGGGTTTTGATTGCACCTTAAACTCTACCATGAACCCTAACCATATTTTATGATGTTTAAGTGTTCATATGAGTTCTTAAGACACCAAGAGAGCTTCCTACATAATTCTCCTATCAAAGGAAGCAAAGAAACTCCAAAGATGTCAAGAAGAGTATATGCTTGGGCCTAGAGTAGAAATGGCACCTAGGGTAGTTTTAATTTATTCTAAACTTATTTTTGAGTCATGTATGATGGGTGTAACAACCAGGAAAAGGGAAAAGGAAAAGGAAGAAGAAAGCTAAAAATTTTCGAAATCCAAAAATTTTTTCTAAGTCTGCTCGCAATAGCGAGAGATGGTCTCACTATAGCGAGAGTACCTATTCGCAATAGCGAAAGTGATTCTAGCTATAACGAGTGTAGACATTCTATACAAAAACCAGGGGGCTGCTCGCTGTAGCGTACGCCATAACGAAAGTGGGGGTCTGGAACTGATACGAGCTCTCCGTAGCAAAGGTTAAACCTTGCCATAGCGAAGGGAACTGATACGTGCTCGCTGTAGCGAAGGTTAAACCTCGCCATAGCGAAGGTGACTAACACGAGCTCGCCGTAGCGAAGGTTAATTTTCGCCATAGCGAGGGTCAGTCTGGAAAAGAGTAAAAGGCAAGAAATTGACTACTTTACACGACCCAACTCATTCATTCTCTCATATTTACCCTAGACTTCAACCCAAGGAGAGAAAAGAGGCGTGGAGAGTGAGAGAAACCAAGAGAAGGAGGAAGAGCAAGGGAAAGGTAAGCAAGCTTCTCTCTTTTCTTCTTAGAATCCTAATCTCCTCTCTTTGCCCTCTTTTCTTATGGTTTTTTTTATGAGATTAGTAGGGTTTTGGGCATGGGTCAGAAGAGGAAAAGTGGAAAACACCCTTGAACCTCTTTGTTTTCCTTGAAAATGTTGTTTTCACTACCATAAGAGCTTGAGAGAGAGGAAAAGTTGGTGACATCCTAGAGAGAGAGAGAGAAAGGAGGGTTTGCTCTGAAGAACCTTTAATAGCTGTTGAGTTACATTTTAAAAGAGTAATTCCATACTCTTGATTATGTCTAGGCTCAAGTGAAGCACCTCCATCAAGGTGTGAGTGTGAAACCAAGGAGGGAGAAGAGAAATTGAAAGGGAAAGCTTGTGTTGGCTCATAAGGTAGCTCTCTTTCCACTCTTTCTTGTTGCATTCTTAGATATAATAGTCATTGTATGTTTATGTATATACTTGTTGTGTGAGATATGCCATATGTTATTGCCATGATGCATTGTTACCAATGTGCTTGTGTGTTGAATTGTGAGAATTGCTCGGGTGAGGTAGTGCCGAAAGTCCTTCGAGATGAGTGAGGTAGTGCCGAAAGTCCCTTAAGATTGGTGAGACAAGGCCAAAAGTCTCATAACCGAGTGAGGCCAAGTCAAAAGTTCCTAAACTCGGGTGAGGCCATCCAGAAGTCCCTAAACTCGGGTGAGGCTAGACTAAAAGTCTCTAGAGCTTACTTGTGGCATTGTTGTGATTTCCATGGCATGTACAACATGTATTATGTAATTGAGAATGCTTGGATGCTAAATTACATGCTTTGACTTGTTATATGCCTTGATTGCTTACTTAAATGAGTGCATGAGGTACTGAGATTCCATGAATCTCACCCCTTCCCCTCCCAACTTAACATGCTAGGTGGAGCTCAAGGAGAAACAAGTGCACACCAAGGAGCCTAGGAGAATGTTATATGAATGTTAGCTTTATTTTGGTCTTTTGATGTAAAGTGGTGCCAAAATGTATATGCACTTACTATTTTTGAGATGTAAATGTTGCAGCAAGTGTAAATGTATAGAAATATGATGTACAAACTATGTAGAGAGCCAAAGTAATGAAAATGTGGGTTTTGCCCTTTTTGTGGCTTGCATGCAATAGTGTATTTTGGCCCGTAGCATAGTGAGTTTGGAATGTATGATGATTTGGATCACTTGGACATATTATATAGACTATTTTCATGCTTTTAAACTTGTCCATGAGTTGCTAGAACATGTGGGAGGCCATTTGGACCTATTTGAACCGTTTTGGGTGCCAAAACTGCCAAATTTGTGAGCTTCGTCAAAGTATAACCAGATGAGCTCTTCTTGCCATGAAATTTGGCATGCCTCTATAGTTTGTAGAGAGCTTCTTGAGAAGCTAAAGTTGGTAATATTTGGAGTTCTAGGGAATATTTGGTGAATTGTTGAAATTAGGAAAAATTTCATGGTTTGGTCATGGTGCTATGTCATTAGTCCGAAAACACATCCATGTCATTCATAGACCAAATGGAGTCCAAATGTTCTAAAATTTTATACACATAAACTAGACAACCACAGTGACCTATAGGAACTAGAATCACCTCAATCAGAGGTATGTAGAGAAAGAATGAACCGTTTGAAGTTCTATGTCAGCATCAGGGAGCCACCTGACCTTCGTTACTGTTCCATCGATTTTCAAGGTCTAAGGGCTGCTGAACTGATCTGTACTTATTTTTTTCCTATAGTAGATGTCTGTAGATTTCTAAATTGGTGTATTTTTCCCAGATTGGATTTTGTTTTATTTAGTTATGAATTTTCGAAGTTCATGATAGTAAGCTGCACCAGAAACAGGGACAGCCAGACCTCTGTCCCATTTTCGATGTCAAACATGGTCCAAAAGTTGAGAGTGTGGTTGGGAAGTATTTTTAGTGTAACTTTAATACTTAGAGCTTTCCAGAAAGCTATGGTTTGCTAGATTCCCATTTTTTTATAATTAGTTATGATTTTCCAAAGTAGAGCCAAAAATCAGACTTTTGGGCGAATGTGAGAAATTGCATTTTTCTGGTTTTTGACTCCATACCCGTGGCTTATGGCTTGTTTTATGCTATGTATGAGTTGTATAAATGGAGTGTGAGTAGAGAATGTGAATGATGGGTTCACAGGACCCACGGGGCAGAAAATGAGTGTTTGAAACCCCGTTTTATAGCATGAAAATGCCACGGTTGGTACTGGTTCTTTAGAAATCATAGAGAACCGAGCCCAGAGGGAGGCTAGATGGAGTTCATGTATTATGGTGTTACAATGGGAGTATAAGAGGAAGCCTTGGAAAAATTTTAGAAACCATAGAAAGTGAAATGGCCTTATATGTTCTATATTATGGCTTAAAGAAGTAACACCTAGGTAGGCTCCTTGATTTAATTGTGTAATGACTCCAAAGGGTTTAAATGGAGTCAAGAATCATAAATGAATAGATAAAATGGAGCCAAGATGATGTTTTCTCAAGGTTACTTCATTAAGTGCATTATGGGACTATAAAAGAGCCTTATAAGTCACCCAGCTTTTTTAGTGAATGTATAGCCTTAGAATATAATTCAAGAGTATAGTTAACTTCGATATGATGTGTCTAGACCAAGAGAAATGATCTCCACCTTCTTGGGTGCGTGAGATCAAAGGAGAGGACTCAAGGCTTAAGGAAAAAGTGTGTAAATGCAAGCAAGGTAGCTCTCTCTACCTTCTCTCATGCATGAATGTGTGCTTACATTGTCTTTGAATATGTGTAAGTATGTTTTAAGCTATGAAAAGTATTTTAACATGAGTTCTTATTCCATGGCACCATGATGATATTTTATGTAAGCAAATGATGTTTTATGTGCTTGTCTTGGTTTGCTTGAGTGTGGAGAAGCTAAGAACCCTCTAGCTATGGTGAGGATGAGCTAAGAACCCTAGAACTTGGTTGAGACAAAGTAGAGAGTCTCCCAAGAGTGAGGTAGACTCCTAAGAGTAAGGTTGAGTCAAAACCTCTTAGAAAAAATAGGTAAGGTAAGTCCAAAATCCATAAGTGAATGGATGAGACTAATCCACTCACCTGGCAAGCCTATGTATGCTAAACATGATGTGTTCAAATGCCAAGAATGTTTTATAAATGCTCACATATGTCAATATGCCTATACATGCATTTTTAAGACTTGTATTGTATACTTTATGTGTGATTAAATGTGAGATGAGCTATTAGAATTCTCTGAATCTCTTCCCCTCCTCTCCAATGTCTTAACATGCTAAGTGGAGCAATTAAGCAAGGTAATGGAAGCCACCAAACCTAGAAGAAGGAGATTGACATCAAAGTGTATGAAAATGCCTAGCTTTATCTCTCTTGTAGCCATACACATGGCATATGATATAATATCATGATAAAATTATTATGTAATCATATGAGCATATGTAATTACCCAAATGTATAATGTATAAATGAGGTTTGATGTCAAATGTATGATATAGCATAGTTTAGGTATGGAATGGCAAGACTAACATATGCATTCTTGTGTATATCATAGGGTGGATGAGTGAGTTTGAGAAATTTGGATTTTTGCACCTTTGAGAAAAGTTTAGAATTTCATTTTGGTGCATTCTCACATGCTCAAGTGGTCATGGTTGCCATAGATCTCAATTTGGACCATTTAGACTCTTTGTAAAGCTTAAAAATGACCATTTCACAATCCAATATCAAGATCTGACCAAATGGACGAATTTGCTCATGAAATTTGGCACACATGTAGATATTATCTAGATAATTTTGTAAAGTCAAAGACCAAACTATTTCGAGCTCTGTAGAATTAATTATGAATTTTTAAAGTTGCCATTTTTCTGTTGAGCTGATATAGGTATTATTCATATGGTCAGAAACTTAGATTGTATCATTCATAGGCCAAATGAATTCCAATGCTCATGTAATTTTACAAGCTTAAACTAGACATGATGAGCTTTCCATGGCCACTAAGATCACCCCAATTGGACCTCTAAGCAAGGAGATATAAATCCTTGAATTTAGAGATTAGTACTAGGGATGACAACTGACTTCTAGTACTATTCCATCAGTTTTTGGTACTTATCCCCCTTTTTTGTGGTCTAGATTTATTTGTAACATATATTAGACATCTGTAGCTTTCTAAAATGGTATAGTATGACTAATTTCAAGTTTTCTAAAATTAGTTATGATTTTTCAAACTTCAAGAACAGAATCTGGAAAACTGATCCAAGGCTGCACTAGTATATTTTGTGTATTTGCTCCTTTTGCTCAAGGTATGGACCATTTCTTGAGCTTTTTATGAGTTTCATTCATGTACTTAAATGTGATAATAAGGTAGATGAGTCCATATGACCCATGGGATACCAAGAGAAAATTTTTACTATGGCCAAATGTATCTTGACTCATGATTTCCTATGCCATTATGTTGCTTCTCATAGAATTAGCTTGATGATGAGGCATGGAAATTACATGAATTGAGTTTGAGAATTATGGTGCTACACCTCATTTGTAAACTCTTGTTTCTATCAAATTTTTATTGAACTTAAGCTCTCCCCTCTGTCTCTCTCTCGGGGACAAAACATAAGGAGGATGAAAGTCCAGGAAACATCAAGTTTTCTAACTTATGGCATACTTTATTTGAAAGCTTACTAAATGGTGATTCTTGCTCTATTTGGTTGCTCCAAACCTCCACTTTTTCCCATGAGGTCAGCCATTAAACCCCTCCTTTCAAGAATCTAAAACCATCAAGAGAAAGAGAATAAAGAGAGAAGAAAGTTTCATAACTAGCTTATTGCAAAATTTCATGTATTTTCATACCTTTGCCTTAGTTTCCTTCTCTCTTTTCTCCCATTTTTCACGCCATTTCTAGTCTAGTTCAAGGCTGGAATATCATATCTAAATGTAGAAGACAACAACTTGGCTATTATATAGAGCAAAAACATGGTGATTTAAAGGACCTGTTTGATTCTGTTCTAATTTTTATATTTTTAAAATAGATGTTTTTAGAACAAATTTTGAAAACAAAAAAATTAAAAAAAAAAATTTGAATCATTATTTTGAAAAATCACTATTTTCTGTTTTTCCCCTGATTCTGCAAAATAAAAGTTAACAAAACATCTAAAAAATGTTCTAATTTTGTTGTTTTCAAAAATGCAATTCTATTTTTATATTTTACAAAATGCTTGATTAAAAACACATCATTAAATAGATTTTTTTTTATTTTTTTATTCTTAAAAATAAAAACTATTCTACAAATAGGAAATCAAACAGGCCCTTTTTTTAAAATTCCCATTTTCTCCTTTTCTTCGACTCTTCCATTTATACTTGTTTTAGCTTATTTTTTAGAATCATCTTTTCCATATGAAAGCTTAGGTCCTCTAGTTTATTAAAGACACTTTTATGGGGTTCAGAACCACCCCAAATCATACAGTCAAAATTTCAGTCAACTCTTTGTCAAAAATGCACACTGGGAGAGTCTTAACCATTCTAATGGTTCCTATAGTTTTCAGGGGCTCTGAGAACCTTAGTAGACTCAATTTTATCATTTTAAAATCCTTTCTTTAAATTTCTGAAAAGTTGCCCAAAATTACAATTTTTGCGACTGAGTCCCGTATTCAGCCATTTAACTATTTCGACTCTGATTTTGGGCCACCTTTGGACCCTTACTGTAACAACCGGGAAAAGAAAAGAAAAGGAAAAAGAAAGGGAGTAGAAAGCTGAAAATTTTCGAAGTCCAGAAACTGTGCTAAGTCTTCTCGCAATAGCGAGAAATGGTCTCGCTATCACGAGAATGTCTTCTCGCCATAGCGAACGTGATTCTAGCTATAGCGAGTGCGGGCAGCAGTCCATACAGAAACCAGGGAGTTTCTCGCCGTGGCGTGCGCCATAGCGAGAGTGAGGTCTGGAACTGACGCGATTTCGCCATAGCGAATGGTATATCTTGCCATAGCAAAGGGAACTGATACGAGCTTGCCACAGCGAAGGTCACACCTCGCCATAGCGAAACCAGATAACACGAGCTCGCTATAGCGAAGGTTAATTTTCGCCGTAGCGAGGGTCAGTCCGGAAGAGAGTAAAAGGCGAGAATTAGACTTCATTAAACGCTCAAACTCATTTCTTCTCTCATATCTGCCCTAGACTTCGACCCAAGAAGAGAAAAGAGGAGTGGAGAGTGAGAGAGATCAAGAGAATGAGGAAGAGCAAGGGAAAGGTAAGGAAACTTCTCCCATTTCTTCTTAAAACTCTGATCCCCTCTCTTTGCCCTCTCTTTCTGCGATTTTGTTTGTGAAAATGGTTAGATTTTGGGCATGGGTCAGAAGAGGGAAAGTGGAAAACACCTTTGAATCTTTGTGTTTTCTTTGAAAATATTGTTTCCACTACCATGGGAGCTTGAGAGAGAGAAAGAGTTGATGGCATTCTAGAGAGAGAGAGAGAATTCTAGGTTCTGGTATGTTATGAGAGTTTGATCTGAAGGATTACATTCTAAGAGAGTAATTGCATGCTTTTGTGTGTCTAGGCTCAAGAGAAACACCTCCATCAAGGTGTGATTGTGAACTTAAGAAGGGAGAAGAAGAATTGAAAGGAAAAGCTAGTGTTGATCTTGGCTGATAAGGTAGCTCTCTCTTCCACTCTTTCTTGTTGCATTCTTGGATATGATAGTCATTGTATGTTTATGTATATGCTTATTGTGTGGAATATGCCATATGCTATTGCTTTGATGCATTGATGCTAATATGCTTGTATGATGAGTTGTGAGATTTGCTCGGGTGAGGTAGTGCCGAAAGTCCCTTGAGATGGGTGAGGTGAAGCCGAAAGTCCCTTGAGATAGGTGAGACAAGGCCAAAAGTCTTAACGAGTGAGGCCAAGTCAAAAGTCCTTAAACTCAGGTGTGGCCATCCAAAAGTCCCTTAAACTCGGGTGAGGCTAGACCAAAAGTCCTTGGAGCCCATTTTTGGCATTGTTGTAATTCCCATAGCATGTACAATGTGTGTTGGATGATTGAGAATGGCTAAATGCTTATTCACATACTTTGACTTGTTATATGCCTTGATTGTTTACTTGAATGAGTGCATGAGCTACTGAGATTCCCTGAATCTCACCCCTTCCCCTCCCAACTTAATATGCTAGGTGGAGCTCAAAGAGAACCGAGCACATACCAAGGAGCCTAGAAGCATGCTTAGCTAGATAGTAGCTTATTTTGGATATTTTGATGTATTTTGATGTAAAGAGATGCCAAAATGAGTATACACCTTCTATTTTTTAGATGTAAAGGTTGTAACAAGTGTAAATGTATGAAATGATGATGTATAGACTATGTTGATAGCCAAAGTAATGGAAATGAGGGTTTTGCCCCTTTTGATGAATGAATGAGATAATGTATTTTTTGCCGTAGCATAGTGAATTTGGAATGTATGTTGAATTGGACCATTTGGATATGTTATATAGACTATTGTTATGCTTTTAAACTTGTCCATGAGTGGCTAGAGTGTGTGAGAGGCCGTTTGGACCCATTTTGGACCTTTTGGGTGCCAAAATCGGTATTTTTGAGAGCTCCGTCAAAGTATGACCGGATGAGCTCCTCTTGCCATGAGATTTGGCATGCCTCTAGAGTTTGTAGAAAGCTTCTTGAGAAGCTAAAGTTGGTAATATTCGGAGGTCGAGAGAATATTTGGTGAATTGTTGAAGTTAGGAAAAATATGGTAGTTTGGTCATGTACTGTTTTTATAGGGCAGAAATGAAATCCATGTCCTACATAGACCAAACGGTAGCCAAATGTCATGAAATTTTATACACATAAACTAGATGACCACAGTGACCTATACCAACTAGAATCACCTAAATCAGAGTCTGTAGAGAGAGAACGAACTGTCTGAAGTTCTGTATCAGCATCAGAGAGTCCACCTGACCTCTGTTACTGTTCCATTAGTTTTTGGGGTGTAGGAGCTATGGAACTGATTTGGACTTATTTTTCTCCTCTAGTAGACATCCGTAGCTTTTCAAATTGGTATAGTGTGCCCAGATTGGATTTTTTTGGATTTAGTTATGAATTTTCGAAAGTCATGACAGTAAGCTACACCAGAAACAGTGACAGTCGGACATCCTTCCCATTTTCGATGTCAAACATGGTCCAAACGCTATGTTTGTGGTTAGGAATGATTTTTAGTGTAAATTTACACTTAAAGCTTTCCAGAAAACTAGAGGTTGCTAGATTCCCATTTTTCTACAATTAATTATGATTTTCCAAAATTAGAGCCAAAATATGACTTTTGGGCACAAGTGAGAAAAGTGCATTTTTCTGGTTTTTGGCTCCATACCCGTGACTTATGGTTTGTTTTAGGCTATGTATGAGTTGTATAAGTGAAGTTTGAATTGAGAATGCGAATGATGGGTTCACAGGACCTACGGAGCAGATGATGAGTGTATGAAACCCCATTTCATAGCATGAAAATGCCACGGAAGAGTAGTGGTTCTTTGGAAATCATATGGAACTGAGCCTAGTGAGAGGCTAGGTAACAGTAGTAGATTAAGTTGTCACACTTACCCTCATTTCTGAAAGCTAACTTTACATACACTAGGGGTGGCATGTGAAAGTGACAAGCCACCTTCCATGGTGGCATTAGTGACACCACTATTGCCTCTTTCTTGCCATGCTTATTTTGTTTGCACCAAGTTTTAGCCAAAAAATGTTAGAGTGAGTAATAAACACCACCCTATTGAGGCTTTATAACCCACTTTTTTTCCATCCATTTTAGATGATTTTTAGTGGCATAGAAAGCTCTTTTAATAAGCTTTCTTTTCATGTATGGCTTGAAGCAATTTGTGCTGTGAGATGAGAATGGCAACCCTTGAAAAAGGGCTGGTTATCAAGTGCTAATTGAACATATAAGATTAAAAAATTTAAAATCAAATTACTCCTTGGTAAAGTTTTGGTTTTTCTTCTTTTTCTTCAAATTTTTACCTTGTGTTCATCATTAAGTAAGCTTTCTATTTTATAAGTTTTGCGGCCGATAATGTCCTCTTGAGATTTTTGCCATTAACGCCCATTTATGTTCAAATTTCAAATTAATCCCAAATAGTACAATTATTATGAATCTACCTATGGGAAAGATACTAATGTTAGAAATTAACAACGTAAGATAAGCCTAAAAAGAAAACTTACCTGCAGTAGTGGCTTTTGTCAAATAACTACTCTATGCAATACACTAGAGTCATTGATCAAACTTTAATCTTAAGTTCACAGTAATGGAGACTAGGATAGTATAAAATGCTAAAGTCTCACATTGAGTAGTGTAAAGTACTTAAGTTGGAGTTCTTTCATCTCAATAGCTAACTTTTGAGGAAGCATTCCTTACCTTAATTGAATATCTATCAAGTGGTCACCAAAAATTCAAAGAGTGGAAGAAGGAATGAGTTTCCAAGAGTTCGTCTCTTTAAACACTCTTCAAGAGATATTGGACGAATGAATGATATCCCTCTATGTATCTCTTCTTTATTTAATTTGATTTGTTTAATTCAAATATATGAAAAACTTTATTTCAAAAAATCCCAAGATTTAGTTAGTTATCAAATTCTACTAGGATAATTTGTCTTACTACTATTTGAATTCCCAAATAATTTAAAATAGGTTGTTAGAGGACAATAATTAATTAAATCAATTAATCATAAAACAATCTAATTATAGATATAGGTTAGCCCATCATGAATGGCCCAATAACCCAACAAAAAGACATATATGCTCGCCAACATCATTAGTTGTAACTCTTCCTTTAGCACTCCAACTTTTCAAGATGAGAAATTTGACAATCACTCTATTTACATTCTTGCCTATGAATAATTTTTTGATAAGTACAAATCCTTTATCATGTTTTTTATCCTTATTTTCCTAATCTAATATTATTGAATATCTCTATATATTACCATCAATATATTCTCCTTCCACTTCCATTTTCAAGTATGATCAAAATAAAAAAGGTGATAATAGATCACAACGAAAGAAACCAAGGATCTAATCAACAAAACCAAAAACAATCACTAACTAGTAATGTAAAATACTCTCACAAGGGAAAGAGATAACGCTCACTATGAAGAGTAATTTTTTTCCCTTCACATTATCTCATTGAGAATAAGGCCTTATCTTTTAGCATTGCAATCAATTTCACCTTGGAAGAAAAAAAATTGAAAGACTAATTTCTTTAAATGTCCATTCATGACTCATGTGAAATAAACATAAAGCAAAAATGATTTTAATTACTATCTCTAATACAAAAACATGATATCTTTGGCATATCATTAACAAAGATAGATAACCAAAATGAGAGAGATACTGTCTTCCCTTTACATAGTGCTAAGAATAGATGCCTAAAACTATAAAAAAGGGAATTACAAAACACAAACATAGGACAAGCAGAGAGATCAAGACCCTAATCCTTGGTCTACACTATGATGTTTTAGCTTTTTAATTGTCCAAATTCTATGTCTTAGATTCAGTAAATAGAAAGTTGATGTCTAACCATTCTTTTTGTGAACCTTATTCACTTTATTTGCTATAGTGGAGAGGCTAAAGTGAGGCAAATAAGAGAAAGGATTCTAGATGCAAAATGCTAGGAATATGTCAAAAGTTTCCATTACATTTCCAATGTATACAAATTCAACTCTAGAGTAATTACAATCATACATTTAAAATGGAAAAACAAAGTAGAAGAAAAAGTTAATCCTAGTAATAATATATTGATCATAATTCTTATAAAGGTGTTTCAAAGATGCACTAAATAATTTTTTACCATGTCGATAGTTTTTGTTTATAGTACATATTACATTTATCTATTCATAATGGGATAAAATTCTAATCCGATTGAATATTTTAATATTTGAAGTAAGATATTGAATAATTAATTATCAAAATGATTCATTATTATCTCAAAAAGAGTTAGAATAATTCATATTTAGAATTATTTGAATTAAAATTATTTAAATAAAAAAGGGATTATATCTTATTAATTAGATATATTTTATCAATTGGTTACATTATATTAGATATCTTCTTATAGAGATACAAATTAAGATATTGTAGAATTGTTGATGTTTGCACCATTCAAATTGCAACTATGATGGGCTATTAACTTGTATAAATGGTGCAATTTTATGAATTTCAAATTTAAAGCTAGACTTGGCCATGAATGGTGAAATAACATAACAACAATGTTAGGCACAAATATTCACACCAAATGATGCTTATAGGTTACAAAACATATGGTTAAAACTTAGGATTAAATGAATAAGCCATCAGCAAAAAACAAAAGAATTTTTTAGATTGTGGAAAACATGGACAAAGCAGTTAAGTTTCGAGGCCAAGCATTCTTACTATTAAGGTTGTCAAATTCATAAGTTTAAGTAAATTAGTAAAAATAAGGTAAACTCGTAACATAAATTCATATCGTAAACTCATAAGAGTTTACATTTATTAATAATTACATATGAAATATAATATAGAAACAGAAATTTATTTACATACACTTTAAATTATACTAATTTTTTTAAAAAAAATTATTTATATCTCAGAATTCATATTTCTCAATATAGAAATTCCAATAAAGTTTATACATAAATATTATATTTGAGTATTTCTTTAATGGATTGTACTAGATTTAAAAATTTTATCTTTTTTAAATTTAGTTTGACTCAATTATATGGAAACTTGTCAAACTTGGTTCAAAAATCACTGAGTTAATTGAGTTTATCTAAGTCAAAGGTGAATTAAATTGACTTTGTATTGAGTCCGAGTTTACAAATGAGTTAACATGATTTTTTTTAAGTAGAAACTGAAACTTGCTAAACTCAGAAAGTCAACTTGTGAGTTTAATAACAATGCTTACTATAGGCAATGGCTATGTATAAACAATATATGGTTGAAAAGTTTGTTCTACAAGCTTTAACAAGCTTTCTAACAATATATATCATGCAAAATTTGGATTAGCAACATAAGAGATATATGGCTTCACAGTTAGCTACCCGACCATGGTTATTTTGAAAATTATGAAAAAAAGAAAAAAATTTAAGGCTAAAGGTGGAAGATGACTATGCAACCCCACTCTCAAGTAAAAAGAGTGTGGCTCACCACAATCTCCAATTGCTAACTAAGCATACCAATAGAAAGAGCAAGTTAAGATGAGTCTAATAGTGCAAGCCTAATGACCAAAACAAGCCCCAAAGGCGGTGCATATAATACCATAATATAATACATCTCAACTCATAGCATTCAAGGCAAATCATACCCAATTACATGGAATTAGCATACCTTGGCAACGAAATTATGCATATTGAACACTAAGAATAATCACTTTTGCCTACATGAGTCATTTAAATTTACTTCAACTCATTTCCATCCATAACATATTCAATCAAAGCATAAACATCATAATTCATCTCAAGAACCTCGGATTTGGAACCCAATTTCAAAAAGAACCAGATTTGCTCTCAGGTTTGCTATCACAGATTTTTTATATAAACTTTAAAAAGTCATAACTAATTCTAAAAAAATTGAAATCAAACATATGATAGCTTTTTGGAAATTTTTGGATGTTTAATAAGGATAAAAATCATTCTAGACAATGAAAACATCATCTGAACTACAAAAAATAATGAAATAGTACAAAAGGTTTCTACTGCATCCTTATACTGACCATAAACTTCAAAATTTTGGTTTTCTCTATATAGAGGTCTAATTGGGGTGCTCTTAAATGCTACAGAAAGCTTATCATGTCTAGTTTATTCTTGTAAAATTTTATGAGTATTGGATTTCATTTGGCCCTTAGATGACATAGAAACACAAACTAACCATATGAACAATAACTTGACCAAATCTACATAATTATCCCAACTTTGAAAATTCATAATTAATTCTATAGATCTCTAAATTTGCTATTATTTGGCTCTGTGAAAAAATCTAGATGAGTTCTATAATCATGCCAAAATTCCATGCCAAGACTAGTCCATTTGGTCATATTTTGGTTTAGGATTAATTTATGGTCCATTTATGCATATAAAAGGTCTAAAATGGTGTCAAATGACCTTCTTCCCATACCATGGCCATTTGAGCAAGTCCCAAAGTACCAATGTAACATATTTAAGCCTTCTAATCAGCCTAAAACATCATGGCACTTAAATTCACTCTTCCACATGGACTTACACACATACACATCTACGTCCAAGGGTGGCAAAAACATACCTTCTCATTCATTTAAGCTTAAATATGATTCATACATCATACATACAAACATTCACACTTGATACATTGATTACATCTCATATTCAACATACAATTACATAATTTGACATCAAATCATCATAAAACCTACTCTAATGTCAAGATAGCATCTCTTGTGCTCCATGTCTCTCTTTGCTCCAAAATGTCCACCTAGACATGCTTAGTGATAAAATAAGAAGGGGTGAGATTTAAAAAATCTTAATAGCTATCTACCTTTCATGCACACATATATGGCACTTTTTCATGTCAATGAATGCAAGTATGCTCTAAATCCTCATATTGAACATACATAAATATAATTTCATGTCATATAGACTTATGCAATTTAAGAATAGCTTCTAGGGACTTTTGGTCTATCCTCACCCAATTTTTAGGGACTTTTGGATTTACCTCACCTACTTTTAGGGACTTTTAACTTGGCCTCACTCCTTCTTGAGACTTTTGGCTTTGTCTCACCCACTCTTAGGGGCTTTTGGCTCCTCTTCACCCATTATAAGGGACTTTTGTCACAACCTCACCCACTTTTAACTATCTTGTTTTTAAAACACATTTTATACACATAATGGTACCATAACATGTAATCAAAGACTATAAGCATATATCATGATTCAAACATATACACAAGCATCCAAAGACACTAAATCACCCAACCACACAAGAAAGGATAGAAAGCTATCTCAAGGCTTGGAGCACACTTTTCTCCTTGAAATCCACTCCCTCTTCTCAACCTCATGCACCTAACCATGGAGAGCTTGATTTTTTTAGCCTCGACACATCTAATACGACACAAAAACATCATTGAAACTAACTCTAGCATTCCATAAACTCTACACACACATAAGCTAGCTTATAGCTCAATTATAGTTCCATATAAGGCATAATGAAGCAACTCTCATAATCTATGATCTTGTGTAATACTATAATTTCTAGCTCATCTCATGACATTTATATTTTTCACATCATCAATTCCATGAGAGTGTAAGAAAAAGGGAATAAAAATAATACATTTCTTTGCGCTACGTCACGTTTAAAAATTCCATTCGGTGTCACGTGAACCGTGTGAGCTCAGACTATACATTCTCATATTTAATTACATGAACACAACTCATTTGTATCATAAAATATGGCCCACAACTCATGAAACTCAAGGGAAAGCATAGAATATTCATACATATTTTTTGCCAAAATTTGGCTCATTTCTGTCACAATTTTGGAAAATCATAACTAATTCTAGAAAAATCTATATCATGCATTCTTGGATATTCTGAAAAGCTACGATACTTCATAATAAAAATATGTCCAGACCATAACATCCATCACAGAGGACATTTGACATTTGAAAAGGTCTAAAAGTCAAATTGTCTACTGGTGCTATCACATATTTCTATAATAAACTTTGAAAATGTCCAATTAATTTCACAAAAATCCAATCCATGAAAATGATACCAATCTAGAAAGCTATGAATGTTAATTAGGCGGAAAAAATAACTCCAGACAAACTGTAATAGAGGTTGGCTAGAATTCCTGATACTGGATAAAATGTTTAAAAATTTATATATCCCTCTCTAGAAATCCAAATGAGGTGCTTCTAGTTGGCACGAGTCACTATGAATGTTTAGTTTCTTTGTATAAAATTTTATGATAATTGGACATCATTTGGGCCCTTTGTAATAGATTTCATTTTCAGACCAAATGAATAGTGCAGCAGACCAAAATTAAAAAATTTGCCAATTTTAAAAATTCATCAAATATTCTATAGACCTCCAAAAATTGTGGTCTTTAGCATCCCAAAATACTCTCAACAAGCTCTAATTTCATGCCAAAACTCAGATCAAGAAAAGCTCATTTGGTCAAAAAGTGACATAGAGTTCCATAATAGTCAATTTTGGCTCCATATAGGGTAGCAAAATGTCCAAATGGCTTTCCTTTGGTCTTTGCATCTTTTGGGTAAGTCTAAAAGTATATTTAAGACTTGTGTGAATTACCCAAATGGTCTTAAACCTCATGCATTTCATTTTGGCCATTTTATCCACATATATGCATAATTCCATAATGTCATTCATGAAGCCACATTGTCCATACATATTCAATTTACATTCTATCATTCACATAACACATTCTCTCATTCCTACATCATATATTATCATAATTACATATGTTCCAAAGGTCATAGATCATTTATAAGCAAGGGTTACATCATTTGACATGAATATGGTCTTGAAGTAACAAAATTCAAGAACTTTGTTGTCAAACTCTCTTCTTCAAGGTAGTTGGCTTCTATTACCTTGCCCATTTAATCCACCTAGCATGTAAAATTATTAGAGAGGAGGGAATGAGATTCAAAGAATCCCAATAGCTCATCTCCCATTCAATCACACATAACATATGCAAAGCAAGTCTTGAAAATGCATGCATGGATATAATACAAGTCATGAACATTCAAGAAGAAAGCTTGGCATATGAATAAGTCATACAAGACATTCAAAAGCTTACCAAGTGGATGGATTGGCCTCACCCTTTTCCTCATGTATTTTGGACTTGTCTAACCCATTTTTTTAGAGATTCTTGGACTCAACCATTCTCTTGAGAGCTCACTTTGCTTTTGGGAGACTCTTTGCTTTGTCTCAACCAATCTTAAGGGTTCTTGGCTCATCCTCACCATGGTTAAGAGTTCTTGGCCTCTCCACACTCAAAAAAACTCAAACAAACATCATAGCATCATGTAGAACATAATATGTCTTCATGAAATCATGGCATATAAAATCATATTAGCATACTTTTCATAGTTTCAAAATACACAAACACACATTCTAAGACAAACTAAAAACACATCCATGCATGAGAGAAGGTGAAGAGAGCTACCTTGTGTAACACCATAATTTCTAGTTCATTTCATGCCTTTAAATAACTTAATTCCAAGAATCATTCAAGTTTCCAATGAAAAAGGCAATAGAAATAATGTAGCACCATAAATTCTAACTCATTTCATGACATTCATAAGTTTCACATCATCATTTCCATAAAAGTACATGAAAAGGAGTATGAATATAATGAATTTATTTGCGTTGCGTCATACTTAAAAATTTGCAATTAGTGTCACATGGACTGTGTAAGCTCATGCTATATATTCTCATATTTAAATACATCATTACAACTCATTTGCATTACAAAATCATGCCCATAGCCCATGGAAACTTAAATGGAGCATGGAATAGACTTATTAAATTTTAGCCAGATTTGCCTCTTATTCTGCCCAACTTTTGGAAATTCATAACTAAATCTAAACAAAAATTGAAATCATGCAATCTTGGTCATTCTGGAAAGCTTAGGATGTCTAATTCACACTAAAAATATGCCCAGGTTATAACATTCATCACACAGGACGTTTGACATCCAAAATGATCCAAAGGTCCGACTGAAATCTAGAACTATCACAGAATTCTGCAGAAAACTTTGAAAATGTCCAATTAATTACAAAAAAATCCAATCCATGCAAATGATACCAATATGGAAAGCTTTGAATGTTAAATAGAGATAAAAAAATATTTCTAGATCAGTTCATTAATCCTAGACTCCAGAATTCAATAGAACAGTACTTTTGGTCGGGCAAATTTGTTGATACTGGACAAAAATTTCAAAAATTAATATCTCCTTCTCTAGACCTCCAAACGAGGTGCTTCTAGTTGGCACGAGTCACTGTGATTTCCTAGTTTCTTTGTATAAAATTTTGTGGCAATTAGACATCATTTGAGTCTCGTGTGATAGAAAATAATTTCAGACCAAATTAATAGTGCAGCAGACCAAAACCATAAATTTTGCTAACTTTTAAAAATCGTCAAATATTCTATAGACCTCCAAAAATTATGATCTTTAGCTTTCCAAAAATCTCTCAATGAGACCTAATTGCATGCCAAATTTCAGATCAAGACTAGCTCATTTGGCCAAAAAGTGATATAGGGTTCTATTATAGTCAAATTTAGCTCCATATGAGATACCAAACTTGCCAAATGGTCTTCCCTTCGTGTTGGCACCTTTTGGGCAAGTCTAAAAGCATATTTGAGACTTGAGGGAGCTACCCAAATGGTCCCAAATGTCATGCATCTCATTTTGGCTATTCAACCCACACTTATGCATATTTCCATCATACTTTCTCATGGCACATTTTGGCATCTCATGCTCAAATTAAATACTAGAGGTCACATATCATATTCATACCTTTAAACATCACCTAATAGCACATTTATACATATCTCAAGGGTCACAGACCATTTACAACATCATATACATCATATGGTACATTTATGGTCTTAAAAGTGGCAAAAACTAAACATATGATTATCAATCTCCTTCTTTTAGTGTTGTTAACTCCCATTAGCATATCCACTTGGTTCACCTAGCATGTTAGATCATTAGAGAGGAGGGGATGAGATTCAAAGAATCCCAATAGCTCATCTCCCATTCAACCATACATAATATGTGTAAAGCAAGCTTCACAAATACATGCATGGAGAAAATGAAAGACATGGACATTTTAAAGGCAAACTTGGCATGTGAATTAATCATACAAGACATTCAAGAGTTCACCAAGTGCTTGGATTGGCCTCACACTTCTCCTCATGGATTTTGGACTTGCCTCACCCATTCTTTAAGAGCTTTGGACTCAACCATACTCTTGGGAGCCACTTTACTTTTGGGAGACTCTTTACTTTGTCTCAATTAAGCTCAAGGGTTCTGGGCTCATCCTCACCCAAGGGAAAAGTTCTTGGCCTCTCCACACTCAAGCAAACTCAAATAAATATTATGTACTCATTTAGAAACATAACATGGCATCAAGAATCATAGCATATAAAGGCATGCTAGCATACATTTCATAGCTTGAAAATACACATACACGCATTGTAAAATAAGCCAAACACATATCCATGTATGAGAGAAAGTGGAAAGAGCTACTTTGCACACAATTACACACTTTTCCTTTAGGACTTAAGCCTCCTCTTTCGGCCACACACCCACAAATTGGTGGAGATAGTTTCTCTTGGCCTAAATACAATTTATGGGAGCCAATTAAATTCATGAAACATAGTCTAAGGCTACATGACTTGCTTAAACACTAGATTGCTCTATAGGATCCTTTATGGTCCATAAATGCACCTAATGAAGTAACACCCCTTAAATAATTTCTAGGCCTTATTCTTTCCTTTCAAATATGATTCTTGACTCCTTTTAAGCCTTTTGGAGTCATCACACTATTAAAACAAAGAGCCTAGCATCATGTTGCTTCTTTAGGTTATAATATAGAACCTAAGGTACTAAATCACTTTCTATGAGTTCTAAATTTTTTCCAATGCCTCCTCTCATTTTCATTCATCAAATATGACTCAAGAATAGCCTTAGAAAAATTTAAAACTCTCCCTAGCTAGGAGAACCCATATAGGCCGAGGCTATGAAGCATATTAAGTTCTATGGAGCTTTCTTCATTTTCTCAAGGGAAGAAGCATATGGGGAGCCTCTTAAGGATCTTGGGAGCTCATTTAAACTCTTACTTAGGCCTAGGAATTATCATACAAAATTAAATTTTACAAGGTGCAATTGAAACCCTAGAACTTGTATCTTGAAATCTAATAGTTTTTTGTTAATTCTCTTTGCATATTCTTAATCTCCACACCCTTTTTCCTTAGATTCATGCTTGGTTCTACCTAAAAATCATCTCCTCCTAGGGTTTTCTCAAGTGGGGCGAAATGGTGGAGAAGGGAACCAAAGATGACAACCATGGGAAGAGAAATTACCTTGTTTTCTTGCTTTTTCTTATTTGAATCTTGTGTTCTTTGAGTTCCTCTCTTCAAATCCTAATTTTTCCCTCAATTTCTCCCTTAAAATAGATTTATAAACTTCATTATAATCATAGGAAACAAAGGAGAATGGAGAAGAAGAGGTTTGGAAGAGAAAGAGCATGAAAAACTACTAATTTCCATACCTTAAGCCTTTGATTTCTCCTCCTCTTTGCCTTCCTCTTGTGCACCACTCTCCCTAGGGTTTTCCTCTAGTTTTGGGCAGAACTTGGTCGTGCAACATGAAGGGAGAAGAAGGGTGCATCATATATATAGGTGGGAGGAAGTTACACTTTTCAAAAATTCTAATTTTGCCCTTTGTTCTTGGCATTTTTGTTTCTCCTTTGTTTTAGCTCCTTTTTTAGAACCGTCTTTTTCATTATAAAATTTAGATTTCCAATTTAATAAAATATCTTTGGAATCATTCAATTTGGAGCTAAAACCTTCCCAAACGAATCGGTCAAAGTTCAAGTTAACTGACATTGAAAAACGTCAACCAGAGGGGTTTTAACTGTCTCAGGGCTTTCTATGGTTTTCAGGGCCTCAAAACTCTCGTTTAAAAAGCCCTCCTATGTAAATTTCAAAAATTATTCAAAATTACGAAAATACCATTACGTTTCATAGGCTTTTCGTAAGAAATTGTTTCTTCATTCTAGCTCTATTTTTTCTTTCCGTCTGAGCTTGGGATTCTCATTTTTAGGAGTCTAGAATGCTTTCTAAATTTTTTGGGACCTTAACTACATCATCTTGGGGGACTTCCTTTTTTATCCAGTAAATTTTGTTTGTTTGCAGAGAAACTGTACGTTACATTTCTCACATTTTCTTTGGTTTTCGGAGAACCGGATATTACAAATAATGACTATTTTTGCGTTGTATTATGTATAAAAATTTCATTCAGTGTCACATAGACCATGTGAGCTTATACAACACATCCCCATATTTAATTATATAAATACAACTCATTTGAATCATTAAAAGTGGCCTACACCTCAAGGAAATCGAAGGGAAGCATGAAATATTTATATCCATTTTCAGCCAGATTTTGTTCAATTATGCCACAAATTTGGGAAATCATAACTAATTCTAGAAAAATAGAAATCATACATTCTTAGTCATTCTAGAAAGCTACACATGTCTACTTTAGGTTAAAAATACGTCCAGACCATAACATCTAACACAGAGGACATTTGACATGTGAAATGTTTCAAAGGTCAGACTGTCATCTGATGCTGTCACAGAATTCTGCAACAAATTTCATAAATGTCCAATTAATTCCACAAAAATCCAATCCATACAAATGACATCAATCTGGAAAGTTGTGGATATTAGCTAGGGGGAAAAATAACTCCAAACTAGATCAGGCATGCTTAGACCTCGAAAATTGATGGAACAATAATAGAGGTTGGCTGGAATTCCTGATACTGGATGGAATCTTTAAAAATTCATATCTCCCTCTCTAAACATCCAATTGAGGTGATTCTAGTAGGCAAGAGTTACTATTAATGCCTAGTTTCTTTGTATAAAATTTTGTGACAATTGGACATCATTTGAGCCCTATATGACAGATTTCAATTTCCGACCAAATGAATAGTGCATCATGCCAAAATCAAAAAATTTGCCAACTTTGAAAATTCATCAATTATTCTGTAGACCTCCAAAAATTATGGTATTTAGCTTCCCAAAAATATCTCAATAAGCTCTAATTGCATGCCAAATCTCATATCAAGAAGAGTTCATTTGGCTAAAAAGTGGCATAGAGTTCCATTATAGTCAATTTTGGCTCCGTACAAGGTACCAAATTGACCAATTAGCTTTTCTTAGGGTTTGGTACCTTTTGGGCAACTCTAAAAGCATAATTAGGACTTGTGTAGGCTGCCCAAATGGTCCCAGCCCTCATGCATCTCATCCACATATATGCATAATCCCATAAACTAGTTCAAGAAGCTACATTGCCCATACATACTCAATTTGCATTCTAGTGGTCACATAATACATTCTCTCATTCATACATGACATATTATCATAATTACATGTGTTCATGATATCATGGTACATATACATCCATGGATTACATCATTTGCCAATTGTATGGTTTCAAAGTAACAAAATTCAAGCACTTTGTTGTCATCCTCTCATCCTCAAGGTGGTTGGCTTCCATTACCTTGCTCTCTTGGTCCACTTAGCATGTTAGAACATTAGAGAGGAAGGGAATGAGATTCAAAGAATCCCAATAACTTATCTCCCATTCAATCATATATAATGGATGCAAACAAGTCTCATAAATGCATGTATGGTCATGTTGACATATGCAAACATTCAAGAAGTATTTTTATTATTTGAGAATGTTATATATAGCATACAAAGGCTTGCCAAGCAAGTGGATTGGCCTCACCCAATTTCTTGTGGATATTGGACTTGCCTCACCCATTCTTTAAGAAATTCTTAAACTCAACCATACTCTTAGAAATCCATCTTGCTTTTGGGAGACTCTTTGTTTTGTCTTAACCAATCTTAAGGGTTCTTGGCTCATTCTCACCATGGGTAAGGGTTCTTGACCTTACCACACTCAAGCAAACCTAAGCACATATCAAAAACATCATATAAGAGTATATTATAACATCATAGCACCATGGAATTAAAGTCATGCTAGAACATTTTTCATGGCTTAAAAATACACATACACACATTCAAGGCAACCTAAGTACACATCCATGCATGAGAAAAGGTGGAGAGAGCTACCTTGTACACAATTATACACTTTTTTCTTTGAATCCAAGCTCCTCTTTTTTGGCCACACACACACAAAAGGGTGGGCATGTTTTTTCTTGGCCTAAATACAATTTATGGAAGCCAATTAGGTTCATGAACTCAATTCTAAAGCCATAAAATTTGCTTAGATACTAGGTTGGCTTAATACCTCATTATGGTTCACAATTGCACCTAATGAAGCAACAACCCTCAAATAAATTATAGGCTCCATTCTTTCCTTTCAAATATGATGCTTGACTCCTTTTAAACCTCTTGGAGTCATCACACAATCAAAACTAAGAGCCTAACTACATGTTGTTTCTTTAGGTCTCATTATAGAACATAAAGCACTAACTCACTTTCTGTGGTTTCTAAATTTCTCCCAAGGCTTCCTCTCATATTCATCCATCATATATTACTCAAAAATAGGTTTAGAAAAGTTTAAAACTCTCCCTAGCTACATAATCCCTTTTAGGCTGAGGTTATAGAGCTTATTGGCCTTCATGGAATTTGGTTTGTTTTCCCAAGGGAGGATGCATGTGGGGAGCCTCTTAGGGATCTTGGGAGCTCATTTAAACTTTTATTTAGGCCTAAGAATCATTGTACAAAATCAAGTTTTACAAGGTGCAATTGAAATCCTAGAAATTGCATCTTAAAATCTAATAATTTTTTGTTAATTCCCTTTGTATATTCTTAATCTCCACACCCTTTTCCTTAAATTCATCTTTGGTTCTACCTAAAAATCAACTCCTCCTAAGATTCCTCATGTTAGGCAAAATGGAGAAGAAGGGAACCAAAGATGACAACCATAGAAAGAGAAATTACCTTGTTTTCATGGCTTTTCTCACTTGAATCTTGTCTTCTTTGAGCTCCTCTCTTCAAATCTGAATTTTCCTTGATTTCTCCCTTAAAATAGATTTATAAACTTTATTATGATCATAGAAACAAAGGAGAATGGAGGAAAGGAGGTTTGGAATAAAGAAAGCATGCAAACCATGAAAATCCATACTTTTCTACCTTGAATTTCTCCTCCTTTTCTTCCTCCTCTTGAACCCCTCATCCTCTAGGTTTTTCTTCTAGTTTTGAGCAGAACAATCTAAAGCTAAATGAGGGAGAGTGTGAGGCGCCACCTACTTATAAGGGAGGAAGAAACACTTTTTCAAAAATTTCCATTTTGCCCTTCATTCTTGGCATTTTCAGTTCTCCTTTGTTTTAGCTCCTTTTTTAGAACCGTCTTTTCCATTATAAAATTAAGATTCCCAATTTAGTAAAATGCCTTTAGAATCACTCAAATCTGAGCTAAAACCTTCCCGAATGAATCAATTAAAGTTTGAGTCAACTAACATTGGAAAATATCCACCAGAGGGGCTTTAGCTATCCCGAGCCTTCCCATGGTCCCATGGTTTTCAGAGCCTTTGAGAACCCTAGAGAACTCAAAACTTTCATTCAAAAATTCCTCTTATGTGAATTCCAAAATTTGCTCAAAATTACGAAAATGCCATTACGTTTCGTAAGATTTTAGTAAGAAATTGTTTCTTCATTCTAGCTCCATTTTTCCTTCCATCTGAGCTTAGAATTCTCATTTTTAAGAGTTTAGAATACTTCCCAAATTTTTTGGGGCCTTAGCTATCTCATTTTGGGGGACTTCCTTTTGTATCCGATGAATTTCGTTCATTTACGAAGAAACCATATGTCACGTTTCTCACGTCTTCTCGTATTTTCAAAAAATCGGATGTTACACCTTGCACGCAATCACACACTTTTTTCCTTTGAAAGAATGCTCCCCTTTTCAGCCATACACACACAAAAGTGTGGGGATGCTTTCTCTAGGCCTAGACATAATTTATGGAAGCCAATTAGGTTTATAAACTCAATTCTAAAGCCATGCAATTTGCTTAAACACTAGGTTAGCTTATAACCTCATTATGACTCATAAATACACCTAATGAAGCAACGTCTCTCAAATAAATTCTAGGCTCCATTCTTTCCTTCCAAATATGATTCTTGACTCCTTTTAACCCTCTTAGAGTCATCACACAATTAAAACAAAGAGCCTAACTACATGTTGCTTCTTTAGGTCACAATATGGAACATAAAGCACCAACCCTCACTTTCTATGGTTTCTAAATTTTTCCAAGGGCTTCCCTCATTTTCATTCATCATATATGACTTTAGAATGGATTTAGAAAAATTTAAAACCCTCCCTAGTTATGCTTTCCTTGCTTGGCCAAGACATAGAGCTTTAATGGGTTCTATGGAGTTTTTTTTGTTTTCTCAATGGGAGATGCATGTGGGGAGCCTCTTAGAGATCTTAGAAACTCCTTTAAACTCTTAATTAGGCCTAAAAGTTATCGTACAAAGTCAGATTTTACAAGGTGCAATTGAAACCCTAGAAATTGTATCTTGAAATCTAATGGTTGTTTGTTAATTTTCTATACATATTCTTAATCTCCACACCCTTTTTCCTTAAATTCATCCTTAGTTCTACCTAAAATCCCAGTCCTCATAGGGTTTCTCATGCTAGGCGAAATGGAGGAGGAGAGGAACCAAAGGTATCAAGCATAGGAAGAGAAATTACCTAATTTCCTTACTTTTTCTTGCTGAATCTTGCTTTCTCTAAGCTCCTCTCTTCAAATCCAAAAATTTCCTTGAGTTTCTCCCTTAAATCAAATTTGTAAACTCCATTTTAATCAAAGGAAACAAAGGAGAAGGAAGGAAAGGAGATATGGATGGAAGAAAGCATGAAAAACTACCATGGAAACATACCTTTAAGCTTGGATTTCTCCCTCTTCTTCTTCCTCTCTTGTGTGCCTAAAACCCTAGCTCTCTCCTTTGAAATTAGGCAGAAAATTCTGAGTCCAAATGAAGGAGAAACTGGGGTGCCACCTATATATAGAGGGAGGAGGAAGCATTTTTCAAAAATTTCTATTTTGCCCTTCGTTCTTTGCATTTTCGTTTCTCCTTTGTTTTAGCTCTTTTTCTAGAACTGTCTTTTCCATTATAAAATTTAGGTTCCCAATTTAGTAAAATGTCTTTGGAATCACTCAAATCAAAGCTAAAACCTTCCCGAATAAATCTGTCAAAATTTGGGTGCACCGATATTGGAAAATGTCTACTGGAAGGGATTTGACTATCCCAGGGTTTCCCATCATTTTCAGGGCTTCTGAGAACCCCGGAGAACTCAAAAAGTCCTCCTGTGTGAATTCTAAAATTCACCCAAAATTATGAAAATGCCATTAAGTTTTGTAAGGTTTCCGTCAAAATTTATTTCTTTATTCTAGCTCTATTTTTCCTTCCATATGAGGCTAGGATTCTCATTTTAGAAGTCTAGAATGTTACTCAAATTTTTTTAGGCCTTAACTAATTCATTTCAGAGGACTTGCTTTGAAAATGCACCTATTTTCGTCGTTTAATGAAAACCGAACGTTATATCTTGGCTCCACTTTCTCATTCATTGTCAATCATTTGACTCTAATTATACTTATTGGAGTCATCTCTAACTCCATTTAAGGAGCCTAACCTCAAGTTGTTTCTTTAGGCCTAAAGGAATTTAAATTTTTCAACTTTCAAAATATATTTTCTAAATTAAAACCACTAGATCCTTTGGTGTCTATAATTCATATCTAGACCACTTTAAACCTTGGAATAAAAAAATGCTCTCCCTAAGTACATCTTCCCTCTCGTAGCCGAGATTGATGCACACTTGGAACCTATGGAGGTTTAGCTTGTTTGGCTTAGGGGTTTGGCAGTTGTGAAGCTTCCTAATATCTTGAGACCTTATTTATACTCTTACATAAGCTAGATTATCCTTAGGAAGTCTCATATTTTAATATACATGTCAAATTCCCTAAGTATCTTAACTTGTTGTTTCTTGGTTCTCTCTCACTTCCAATTGAAAATTCATACTCCTTTTACTCCAAAACTCTCTCTCCTACCTTGCTAAGACCAAAATTAATTCCCTTCTATATGGGCTCAATTCTAACCGAAATGGTGGCGGGGGAAAAGAACCAAGAAAAGCAAGAATTTCATGGAAGAGTTACCTTTTCTTAAAGCTTGTTAAGTGAGCTTCTTTTGGCTTCCAAGACTCCGTCCAAATTCTTTCTTCCCTCTACTGAACCAGCCATGAAAGTGTTTCTCTTCAAGAAGCTAAAACCACCATTGGAGAGAGCTTAGAGAGAAGAAGAAAAATTTGTGAAAACAAAATCATGAAATTTTTCAAATTTTTATACCTATTTTGCCTTGTTATTCCTTCTCTCTCCTCTCCCTTTTGAATGCCATCCAAATCTATTTAAAGCTATTTCAAGTTGTGGAGAATGAAGATGAAGTGGCTAGACATGATTTATGAATCAAAAAGGTAAAGTTATCCACTTTTTTAACTTTTCATTTTAGTCCCTAAATCATGGTTTGTCTGTTTGGCCTCATTGCAACTCCTTTCTAAGAACTATCTTTTACGTTATAAAATTTAGGTCCTTTAACTTATAAATTTCCTTTGGTTTCACCCAAATTAGATTTGAAACTATTCCAAACTATTCAGTCAAATTTTTGGTCAACCCTTTGCCAAAATCACTCACGAGAGGGGTTTTAACTATTTTAGAGCTTCTCATAGTTTTTAGAGCCTCGGAGAACCCCAAAAAGTTCAAATTTTTTGTTTAAAAATCCCCAATGTGAGTTTTTCAAATTTTTTAAAAATTACAAAAATGCCCAACTTATTTTTGTAAATTTCTTAACTCTTCTGGCTCAAGTTATTGGGCAACTTAAGCATCCAATCCTTATTTTTAGGGGGGTCTAAATTATCACTCTAATTTTATTTAGGTGCTATCCCCTTGCTTTAGGAAACTTCCTTTGAAAATCGCCTATTTCTGGCCCTTTTTCAGTAAACTAGGTGTTATAATGCATAAGTAGGCTTCCTTTTTTTATTTTCTTGTAATTTGTTTAAGATATGAGCCTTTTTTGGGCATTGCTAGCACGTGAAGGCTTCATTTAAGGTGGTTTCAGGTTTAAAATTATTCTAAAATAAAGATCTACACAATGATATATAATATAAGTATGTTTGGTTAATGTTTCATAATCTTAAAATACACGTTAGATATATAAGAGACCTAATTGAGAACTTATGTTTAAAAATTTTTAAATTATATTATTAAAATAAGTTGAATTATGATAATGTTTGAGGAGAAAAAACATTTTTAATAATTAAAGAGGTCTCAAGAAGGATAAATTATAAACATTTACACATAGCTAATTACCTAGTTGGAATTGAGTTTCAAGTGCTTAAGTGCTAAAAGTAAATTTTATTAGTACTTATTAGGGAGTCCAAATGTTAATGGTTATAGCATTAGTGGAATAGAAAGAACAACAATTCTTAGAACAAATAAATTGTCAACTTATAAAGGTTTCTGTTGTAAGAAAAGAAAAAGGAAGAAAAACTTAACCAAGCATGGCCTAATTAACATACATTAAAAAAATGTTTATTTCTAAAGTAGTTGGGAAAGATAACAACTTAAGAAATGTAAAAGAACCCCAACAATAATAAAACACAGGTTTCACAAAAAGAAGGTCCGTCAAGTTCTTCAATATACTAATAAGCTAAAGCAATTGCAATAAATTGCTAAGGAATTGAACAAGAACATAAGAGTTGACTTAAATAGGATACATTGTATTATGATAAAGCTAAGACAAGCTAACAAGACTTTCTCCAAAATTCCTCTTGCATCAAGATTATAATTCATTCCCTTTTTTATAACAAGTACTCGGAACTTGTTAAAGAAAACCTAAGAATCAAGCAAGGGCTTAGTTTTCTTATATGTATAGGAGAGTACCACAAAAGCATGAATGCTAGGCAGATTATCTTGTTTCCTAGTTTTCAAATGTGAGCAATGCAAGGTAATTTTGCTACAATGCACTTGAGAAAGAGATTTATATGAAAGACTCCCTTAATTGGATCAACCAAACAATTAGCCAAGAAACGCCAATTGAAGTGAAAATTTTGGATAGATTATAAGTCTAAATATTTTGGAAAATTTCAAAAGAATGAATTGTCTTTAATAAGTGAATTGTTAGACAATATATATATATATATATATATATATATATATATATATATATATATTCTTACACACTAATTTTAATGAACTTGTTCATTAGACAATTTGAGTATATGAAAATATGTTATATGTAAATTATGCATCTTAAATAGTGCTTATTCAAGTGGGAGTTCTTAAACTAGTAGCCAAAAGGCTCGTTTCAAGAATTGAAATAAAAGGTTACATGTTTTATTCATAACTAAATTAAAAGAGTAATGGTATACTTAGGTGACATGTGTTGATAATAAGAAAAATGTATACTTTCGATTATGAACCTAATTGTATACCAATGTTAGTCTAATTGCAATATGCGTCAAACATAGATATTATGTATAGGATAGTCGGTGAGGTGTTAATATGTATAGATAAGTCTAGAGAATATATAGCTTCTAAGATCATTATTGCTAACCTAAGCAAGGATGATCAACTAAAAGGTGATGGAAGTTAGCATCATAAAATTTCATACATCATTGAACAAGATATTTATAAGACTCTAAACCATGTCATGCTTGAGATGGAGCATGGAAACACGCAATAAGACTGGAGAGATCTTAAGGCTTTTCAAGCCTAAAAGGAGGAAAAAAAAAAAAGGAAGAACTTGGCTCACATTACAATGCTAAGCAATATAGTTAACAATCTCATATGCGAATTTGAGACATATCAAACTACTCAAGTTGTGTGGATCAAATTGAAAGATAAGCTTAAAGGCACATCAGCTATTAAACTTAAAAGAATGACCATTAAATTTGACAACTATAGATTGTGCCCTAACACAATGAGGTGGCAGTAACTAAGGGAAATCTCAAACATGATAAAAGAGCTAAAATTAGCAAGTCACAACCTTTTCAAATGAACAAACAAGTGCAAATTATTATAAGATCCCAATTTAAGAGAGCATGAAGGTCAATTTGACACACAATGAAAATGTCAAAGTCTTCTAAGGACATAGAGCATTATCTTGTGTTTGAGGATGAGCATCGTAAGATTGCTAAGACATCCAAGTCCAAGCATAAAGGTAAGGGTAAGAACTTTGAACCATGAAGCCTTAGGACAATAAGGGATCTGGTGAACTTATTTATAAGGATAAGCCTGAGTTTAAGAAAGAAAGGATCATCTAAAAACCATTGGCTACCATCTAGTTCTATTATATTTTGATAGTTAAGTGGCTATAACCTACACTAAGGATTATAAGTATCATATCAAGACTAAAACCATTAACACAAATTAGAACTTTGTTGGAAATATCATAGCATAAAAGGAAATCACTCTATTAAGTAGATTATAAAGTTATGTGTTTTGCTTCATTTGAATACTTTTGAACATAATGTATAGATATGTTTTTTATTTTTGAAATAAATGAATGTGGAGTTTCTTATTTATTAATTAGTTCTATATATTACAATAGACACATACACAATATAGTAATATGTCATACATATTGATAAGCCTAGCTCTCTAACACAAGCAACCACGTTGGACACCCATGAGAAATAAACCAAGATGAAACATATGTATTTTTCAAAGCTAGAAAAGGCAAACCAAAGGGTACTAAATAACTAATAAGAACATAACATGCTTGACAATGTCACCCTCACAAGAGACCAAATGAGATCTAATGCAAAAATGTCATATAAATGATCAAATTATGGATACCTACAATCCAAAATACTTGTAACTAGATACAAGGCTTCCTCCATATGTCATGAGAGGCGATTGGGGTGGGAGAACTTGGTTTAGGTACAAGATGTACTTGGACTAAAATCTATATGATGCAAAATGAAGAAAACCAATATACATTCCTATGGAATAATAGACACATTATAGCATGCATTTCATATCGCATGTGCTTTATAAGCATAATTTGGGAAACAAGTGAATAAATCTTTGCTTCATTGTTATGTGAATCCCAAAAAGGAAAAATAATCCTTTCACTGATGACCTTTTGACTTTGATAGCATCATAAGGTGACAAGTTAGCATGTGCTACGTTATTATATATCTAGGGGTTATGATAATGTGACCTAAATGAAAATTCCTAAGAAAACAACTAACTTAAATCTTAGTGATATGTAAGTGAAAAGAAGATCAAGCCAAATATATACACACTATGCTTGTATTTGAGACATGTCCATTATAAAGCTATTTCAAGAAGCACTATAAGCATGGACACAAGGCGTATTAAAGATTATAATGGTAAGGCCTTAAGTAAATAAAACATATAAGAGATCAGAGGTACTACATGTAAAGTGTATATTGACAAATCTAAGATATCTAAGGCACTTCATTACACATTAGGTAAATAAATGGGATAGTAAACTCTTAATTGTTGTTTTTGTGTTGTTGTTCCTAGTTGTTAGTGTAGAATGTGGCATCTTACTCTCTTGTACATATACTTCTCAAATGTAAGATAAAATATTCAGTGTTGTCTCCATCATTTTCTTATTTATCTAAATCAATTTGTTGTGGAGTAATAAAAAGTCTTATCAATTGATATTAGAGCAATGCAATTCGAGGGATGGTAAATACTTGTGTAGAGTGTGGATTGTAGAGTGATGTCCGTTCTACAAGTTCTTATTGAATAAAAGGGTAGTTTTTTGTGTTGTTTCCCATCATAGTTTTCATACTTTATGTCTATCTTCGTTTGAGTAGTATAGGGTTCTATCAAATTCCATGTATAATTTGAACAAACATGAATAGAAAATTGTGTAAATTACATCATCCATCCACTTTTCTTGTCATATTTAGGGTTTAATTCTACACAACTACTCAGAAAGCTTTCTTATATAAATAAGTTAGCATTTAAAGAGAATAGAAAAATGGAGTTATATAGGAATTCAGTCACTTCGTGACCTAGCAAAACCAAACCTTCAAGTTTAAAGGAGTGAAACACAGGCATTTCATTTGACAATAAGTCAGTTTCTAAGAAATGGCACGTTTTTCTTTGGCCCTTAATTAATCAATTTTGTTAAATATTGACACTTTCATATATGAAACTCTCAATAACCTCAATGGCAAAGTTAATATTGCTCATTCGTCATGCCAAAAGTGGTACATTTGAATCCTCTTGCATTTGTAGTTTTAATTCCTACTTAATCGATTCCCACCACTTAGGCCCCACAATTTGCCCTCATATAGCACAATTTGCAACCTACTTATTACCCTCTCTTACCAAAAAAGAGGAAAAGGAGCTACATCAAATATCATTCTTGGGTTCAATAATTCAATGTGATTCTGCTGACTGAAGATGAGACCAGTATTCCTTCACAAGTTACCCTTTCTCACCACAAAAGAGGAAAAGGAGCTACATCAAATATTGTTCTTGGGTTTAATACTTTAATGTGATTCTGCTGACTGAAGATGAGACCAGTATTCCTTCACAAGCTGTCCAAACAGAGATCCTTCTCTCTTCATCAAGTTCATTGGCTCATCATACTCCACCAATTTTCCTAAAAGTATAATACAAACAACTTTCTTCTCTTAGAAGAAATAACAAAAGAACAAAATAGTAAAAGGTATATGTCAAGCTCGACTCAAATTTAAAAACATGAGTTATATGCTCATTAGCAATGACATGTCAGCATTTTAATTTTTATGTTGAAAGTTCAAATGTTAGTAAACTCAACAAGAACCTCTTCTCAACAAAACCCTGTCTTTGTTTTGGTATGAATCAAACCTATTAACATATTGGTCTAAAAGGTAGGTGTTCAACGAGGATTATGAGATTAAGGGTGTCTAATGCTTCTTACCATCACTGATGGAGAGAACCTTAGTGCAATCCATCACAGTTGGTATCCTGTGGGCTACTGTGATCACAGTACAATCTGCAAACTCATTCCTTATGGTTTTCTGCAAAATCAAATCAGTGGCATTATCAATAGATGCAGTTGCTTCATCGAGCACCAAAATTCGACTTCTCCTCAAAAGAGCACGCCCTAAACAGAATAGTTGTCGTTGTCCCATGCTCCAGTTTGACCCATCTTCCACAACTGCGTAACAATTTATTAATAGATATTATTAATCTAAAGAAAAAACCAAAAAAGTGCATGTTGAATTGTTGCAACACTAAAAGTAAGTACTTTCACCTGAAGAGTCTAAGCTGCCTTCTTTCTCTTGAACAGCCTCTCGCAATTGACACTTTCCAAGAACCTTTAAAGGGAATGTATAATTGTTAAAGATTATATTAAAACTACTCATAATACGCACTTAATAGTTTAAGTTGTTTATTTGAAATAATCTTTTAACATGATATCAAAGCCTCTATAACCAAGCAATAAGTAATTCAATTATTCTCTTAATTCTAAGTTTCATTAAAAGATATAGTAATTAATACTTTGTTCTATCAGGAGACACGTTAGAAAATGTGAGTTTATAGTAAAACTATTGGTGATTTTTCAGGATGTTGATATACAAAGCAAAAATAAACAACCAAACAAGACTTCCCCTTGCTATTAACTCAACAACATGGTGAGAAAAAAGGTATAAGACTATAAGGTATTACTATTACCTCCCATATCTCTTGATCAGAGTATTGAGACAAGGGGTCCAAGTTATATCTAACTGTGCCATTAAAAAGGGTGGGATCTTGTGGTATGATACCAAAACGTGACCTCAAATCATGGAGTCCAATAGAAGAAATGTCTATGCCATCAACTATAATCTTTCCACCTACCGGCTCCACGAGGCGGAACAAAGCACCTATAAGAGTGGATTTTCCGCTGCCTGTCCTGCCAACAATGCCAATCTTGTGCCCTCCTTCAAATGTACATGTGATCCCTCGGAGTACAAGAGGAGCATCAGGCCTATATCTTATCTGTTTCGGTATAAACAAGCAAATTGTGTACCTTTAGATCAATTCCCATTTTTCTGAACTCTGTGTTGTAAACTTCAAAACAGCTAACAATTTACCTGCAGATTATTTATTTCAACTTTGCCCACTACAGGCCAATTCACAGGAGGGCGATTTCCTTCTATGACTTCCGGAGCCTCACTTGGTATATGCATGTATTGATTCAGCCTCTCTACTGATATTATATAGTTTGCTGTTGTGCACTGGTTTTGAATTGAGAATACAAGGGATGCATTTAATGAAAGGCCATAAGAGAGAGCCATGCCAATAAATCCTGAAACAGCAGATTTTGCATGAGAATGTTATAGTATAAGGACGAAGACAATGAAATTTTTTTTAAGGCAATAAAAACTGAAGTCTCACCAGAGGTGAAAGTCCCAGGTGGAAGCACAACCATGCAAAGTGCTGCGGAGGCAAGAACAACTGCACTGACTGTTTCTAAACGTTGGATCAACCACTCATTTGCTGTAAAATTATGGAAGAAAGGTGAGGCATTGACATCAATTAAATCGAGATTCTTGGCAAAGAAACGATCTTCCTCCTCAAAAGCCCTTATTGTCATAGCTCCAGCAACAGATTCTGCTAGATGACTAGCTACAAAGGATTTTGTTGTGCCATTCATCCGCATCAATTCTTTAGCAGAGGCAAAGTAGTATCTCTATATGAAAAAAGCATTTCTTTGTAAGAATTAATCTAAAAAGAACCTTGCTGCCAGGATACTATTGATTGCCATATGAACATCAGCATCTATTTCTAAAGTTATTTTCTAGACATGGGAAAATCAGGATTAACACCATGAACTCTAAATAATTTGACATAGCATCTAATTAAGTTGTATTATTCAAACATAAAATGAAAATATATAGCAAAAGAATTTTTTCTGCTTCTTTTCTTTTATTTTTTCCAGGAACTTTGCTTATAACCAATATCGAACACTAAATAAAATATTGATGTTCAGATCTTGAATATTTGGTATTCTAAGTTCATTCCTTTTCTGAGTTGACAGTCTGAAAGCATACTGAGAAGTTTCTTTATAATTACTTTTTGGTGAACAAATTTTCTTTTATTCATTCCTGACAATCCATTACTTCCATGAATATTTCCTCAACCAGTAAGTGTTGTTATCCTCACTATATCAAAAACTTTGAAGTTCTTGATTTGAACTTCAATTTTTTCCCGATAGAAACAGTTTCAAAGCCCAAAATTTGTCCAAAGATACTGATATATATTTTACTGCACATCATTTATTCATCTGTCAAACATGAGCATTCTGCAGTGCGATATGATGACTTTGCTATTAAAAAAAATAGAAAAACTTCGAAGAATATGTACATTACCTGCAGACGAATTGCAATATAAACCATCGGTATAGAGACAAACAAGACTTGCCAAGTAACAACTGCTAAAACTGTAAGATTAGCGTAACAATTTAAAGTGGCTCCAACAGCAAACATAAGGCTGAATGGGACATCAAGGTCAACAATGCTCAGATCGGACGAGACCTGTACAATGAAGTTATACTCAGAATACCATTACTTTCATCACATTTCAATGCAATTAATGAAATTATATGATAAGCTCACCCTACTAAGTATCCTTCCCAGAGGCGTGGAGTCATAAAAAGACATAGGGGCACGAAAAAGGGAGTTCAGAAGCTGTGAAAACAAAGACTTTGATGATTGAAGACCCATAGCAACTATTCCAACACTTCTGCCCAACAAGAAAGTTGTTGAAATGACTCCAATCAACAAGTAAACCCCAATCAATCGCAACGTGCTGACATGGGGATTGTCAACATTGGCAGCCATCCACGAGTTCTGTAATACCTGACCAATCACAAATGCAAGGTGGGAAAGGGCAGCGAAAGAGAAGTATAGATAACCCTTGTTCTGATTCAGATACTGCAAGTAAGGCTTTAGCCCCGTGTCTCCGATTTCTCTTTCTTCTTGCTTAATTAATTGATCACCTTTTGAAGCTTTAAACTGATTCTCTACATAAGATTTATTAATCTCTTTAGCAGAATTTGCACGCGTCTGCGCAGAAGTCACATCCGGAAGCCTTTCGGAACCAGCAGTCTCCTTGTGAGCATTGACGAGCTCCTGAAATTCTTGGCTTGAGGACAGTAGATGGTGATAAGGAGCAGCTTCTCGAATTTCCCCATCAGACATGAGCTGTAAACAAAGAAACAATCCATCATTATTATAACAATAATGCAGCAAACAATGGCTAAACTCTACTAATCAAATTCACATTATGCCCCATTCAGATGAATGCTAATCAAAGAGATAAACCAGGAAAAAGAGGTAAAAAAAAAAAGTTTTTTATTGCATGATATGGATAACAGCATATATAAAAGCTTGTAATTATAGAAGGTGCAGCAAAGTTGATCATGAATTTTCTCCAATGGATTTATGTTATTTATGGAGTTAAACAAAAACAATGAATTGAAAGATAAATATCTATTTTCCACATTTAAAACTGATCATTATGACATAAGAGCAAAACCAAAGCCAGGCTTTTTACACCAAAGAGATTTAAGCAATATATAAAGTAAAAAAAAAGAACAACTGCGTAATCTAAAGGCATTGCTTTATTTTTGAAACTGTTCAGGTAGATGAAACAGCTAAAGAAGATTCATAGTAGTATGCAGGTGTCCGGCAGCGGTATGGGGACAAAAGATCAAAGAATTCACAAATTTGAAGTCACTACAGTTATTAATAACATTGTCATAAACAATGCCTTTAAGTTAAAAGAAATTACCAAAATAGAATCAAAGGCTGGAAGGAAGTCAACTTGGTGAGTCACAAGTAAGACTGTCTTTCCTCTAAGTGCATCCATGACATATTCCTGTCAAATTAAAAGCCATCTTTCAGTTAAAAAAAAATATATCAGTATCACAGAAGATACAATGCAGTATGTGGAGAAAAGAAGTTGGGTTTACATTAAACAAATTTGTGGCAGTATGTGCATCAACAGCACTGAATGGATCATCCAAGAGATATATATCAGCATTCTGATAAAGAGCACGAGCAAGTTGAATTCGCTGCTTCTGACCTCCACTCAGGTTTACTCCTCTCTCCCCTATTTCTGTGAGATCGCCATGGGGAAACAACTCAAGATCCTTCACTAAGGATGACCTTTCAAGTGTTTCCTGATACCTTTGAGCATCCATTGCTGATCCGAACAATATATTTTCCCTTATTGTACCTGTCTGTATCCATGCTGTTTGAGAAACATAGGCAAACTTCCCATGAACTTCAATCTGTAATCCAGAAAAGAGAATCAGATGCTACTAAAAATGAAAGGGTTGGACCAATGCGGACCCCAATAAATTGAATATTAAGGTAAATGATATAATTACTTCCACAAAAGTGAAATTGCCACAATTGTAGCCAACAAAAGGATCAGAAGGTTTAGGAGTAAGAACTTACAGTTCCATGGGTATTAGGAACTTCTCCAAGAAATGCAGCTAATAAGGTTGATTTGCCAGAGCCAACTTCTCCACAAATAGCCACCTTTTGCCCAGGTTTAACCTCTAGATTTATGTTTCTTAGAGTGGGCTTTGATACATTATCTTCCCATGAAAAGTCAGCCGACTTGATTCGAATGGAACCATTGAGACTGTCGCTTGAGCACTTCTCTCTGACATTTGCACTCTGCAGCTCTGGTGCCTCAAGGAATTTGACAATCCGAGTAAATGCCACTTTTGCTTGAATGACCACTCCAATAACATCAGGGATGGTTCTGATTGGATCTTGAACAAGGCGTAAAGTTGCCACGAAGGTGAAAACATTATTTGCACGTAAAGGAACTTTGAGGAAGTAACATGCCCCAAACGAAGCAGCGGAGACCAAAACAGGTGAAGACCAAAACAGAAAGGTGTTGTATGCCTTTCTTAACTGAACAGAGGCTAACCATTTGAGCTCCACTTTCCTCAAGCTGTCTATAGCATTCTTAAAATGGGTTTCCCATGCATATAGCTTCAGTACTTTCATATTCACAAGAGCCTCAGAACTAGCCTTCAACCTCCCATCTTGTGCCACCATAAGTTTGCTCTGAAACTTGTGCTGTAACTTTGCAAGCGGAGTATTGCAAAGCACAGTGAGCACTATCACCACCAAGGAAGCAATTGTTGCTAGCCCGACAGCATTAAAAACAACTACTAATGCGATACATAGTTGAACACTTGTTGTCCAAGTCTGGTGAAACCAAAAGGGGAATTCTCCAATCCTATAAGCATCTACAGTTACATAATTCATAATCTCCCCGGCTGAATGCATCAACCTTGAAGCATTAGATAACCTCAATTGCTTTTTATAAATGGCTGCAGTAAGCAATGATCTAACTTTTAAACCGATTAGTCTGCTTCGGAAGTACCACTGCCTTTGTGATGCTGACTCTATGATCTTGGCAGAGAAAAGTGCTATGGCCAATACATAACCTTCATATTTGAAACTCTCTTTACCCTCAGCAACCAATATGAATGAATTCAGAAGCAGTGGACCAGCAGAGATAGTGATTACTTTCAGCAATGCAAAAAATCCAGATATCAAAATATCTCTCCAATGGCACAAAATTATTGTCCACAAGAGCGATGGCTGCGATGATGGCTCTTTCTGTTTTTGTCTGTTCATTTGATCCAGAAACACCAGATAACAACTTTCAGCTTGATCTGCTTCCCGCAACTTTGGGATATCTTCATCCTGAAGGGTTTTCTCCTTACCCCTTTTCATCAATGGATTCAACCACCAAAACGACACTCTGCTGAAGAATCCAGCTTTGGCAAATGGGGTTACATAGTTAAGAGAACTACTTTTACCAATGTCAGTGTACTCCTCACCATTTAAAGGAGCATAAAGGCTTTCATCGATATTCCCATCAGTGTCTTCATACTTACATCCCTTATATGAGCATATAACCAACAATATTGCTCCTGGAACAGATACAACATCTAAAACTACCTTAAGGGACACTTCTCTGCCACTAATGACATAAAAAATGGAAATAACACAGAAAATACCAGAAATTAAGAAGAGAAGAATAGACAATAGCCTCAACCATGGTTTTGAAAGTTCTCTCAACCTAAGACTTACTGTTAAACCCACCGACAACCATGTGAACCCCTGAGAAAACTCCAGAAACCACCAATGGATAGGAAGAGCAGTGTGAGTTTTCCTCAATTTCTCCTCTAAAACCCAAATGCCTAAGCACAAATGGACTAGCCCAAGACAGCCATTCGCTACGGCAGAAACTACCTGCAAATTCGAAAGCCTTTGTAACCGGACAGGGCCCTGAAATGTCTTCGTTGATGACCTCTGTCTTACAGTGAATAAGAGCAAAATCAGAAGCAGCACATCGAGGCAAATGATCAACGAATGATTGATGCACGCTGAAGGATCTCTCAAAAGCTCGAAATCATAACTGCAAGGCTTTTCCACTGTTTCTGAACAACCATATTCTCCACAAAAGATGTTCCAAAAATCCTCCATCTTCTTTGTGTCTTCTCTTTGCTGCTCAAAAACAATAACAGAAAAATTAAATCTGCATCTTGGAATGCGATTTGTTAGCTCTCACAATCAAGACTTTCATAACCCAAAACCACCAAAAACAAAAAATGTTATGGAAGGCTGTGATCGAAGATTGAAAGTTTATCCTTGAAAAAAAAAATAGAATTGGAGAGAAGTGGAATATACACCAACTACACGAAGCTTCCCAGTATATGATCGTGGCAAAACTAGAGAGAAACTAGTGTTTTAAGATCTCTGTGCTTCTGTAAAGCAGCATTCAGAGACTTTAATGCATGCAAAGCAAACCTACAAAGAATCCGCTCCCCGTTGTAACTTTTGGTTGGCAGTTCCGAATTCTGATACTCACTGATTCAGCCCAAGACATGTTGATGAAACTACCAAACCATAAAATTTACTTCTCAGAGAAGCAGAAGCAGAGACAGCTAATATATAGCACAACAATAAATAAAGGAAGAGAAAACATAACAAAACACCTCCCTCTAATTTGTATTGGACCGTGAGAAAAGAAATATAAAAACAGAGTACTATTTGAGGAAGAAAAATCGTAGTGTCCATGCCCTTTGAATTAATGGAAGAGAAACAGAGGAAGCATATTAAACAAATGAGATGAAAACATTATTAAAATAAAAACAGTAAAAAAAGCAAAAGGAAAAAAAAAACCAGAATCACACGAAACCTGAAATGATGGGCAACCCCAAACGTGGGACGCCGAAGTATGATTCTAAGGAGTTGTTTGTCTCTAGTGAACGGAAATGCAGAGTTGAAAGAATTTTCTGCGTTAAAAAAACAACGAAGATGTTGTTGTTGTTGTTGTGTACGTGAGAGTGTTTTTTCGTTTTTTTAATGTGAAATTGTGGGTCGTAACGACGACGATGATGTTGTAATGGGGAAACGTCTCTCGCCGGATGGTAAATTGAGAGCGAAAGCGAGAGACCAAGATAGAAAGGCAATGGACGCAAACCCAAGTAGCAGCAGAGAGCATTTATGGGAAGCGAGATGGTGTCGTCATGGCTCGCGTATCCGATGCTTTGATTAATTGACACGTGGCTTTTGTCCCTTCTTCTATTTACGTGGGCCATATTGGACATGGGAGCGTTTCGGAGCCGGAATAGGGATGGCCCGGGCACCCGTGAAATTTCTGTATTTTTATAGAAATTTTTATAAGTATTTTAAGAATTTAGATTAAATACCAAAACTATTATTTTGATCTTTCACAGATTTAGTATGTTTTTTAATTTGGTTTGTTATGAAATTTTGTAATTTGATCTCTAATACATAAAATAATTATCTATTATATCTTTCTATCAATTTACTCTAAATAAAAATAATAGAAGTAATGACATATAATATATTTTTTTGATAGGTTTGTTTATTAGTTATTATTATATAATATTTAAATTAATTGTTTGTTTAATTAATAATATATTAATAAAAGGATGTTATTGATAATATTTTTTGTGAGGCGCCAATTTTAAAAGTACATATGTACAAGAGACTAAATTAAAAAATTAATTCTATAAGGGACTAAATTAAAAATTGTCTTAAATTAAAAATTGTCTTATCTATAAGAGATTAAAGTGAAAAGATAATTTTATAAAAAAAATAAATTAAAAAATACTCAATTTTAAAGAGACTGAAAAAAAAAAAAAAGGTTTTAGTCATTTGGATGATACTTGCCCCATTTAAGACTTGGTCTATATATATTTATTTATCTACACTTTATACACATGCCTTATATTAATCAAAATAATATGTTATAAAAAGGTAAAAGAAAAAATCATCCAAATACATTTTATAGGTTTAGAAAATACTTGCAGAAAGGAGCAAAGAAAGCACATCGAGATGAGTTCTACACCTAAATGAGATACTTGTAGGAAATTTAAAAAAAAAAAATTGTTTGACATATTGTATTTTTTATTATGTTTTTATACCAATAGATTTTAAATAAATAAATTTCAACTTGATAAAAATTGGTTCATTTTAAAATTCCTGTAAGTAATAAGTTTGTAATCTGAAAATTCAACGATTCCATGTGGATTAAAAAAAAACTTTTACCTACTAAATATCAGTCTAAAAATAAAGACCACAACACCCTACCTACGTCAATACTCAATTCGTAGGCTAGTTGTCGTTGGATTTTAAAATTCATTGCGTACTACATGTAGAATGTGGCGGGAACCTGACTTGCGAGTCAAGACACACACGAACTTGTGCCATATGTAAAATTTAGCAGAGACCAGACTTGCGAGTCAATCAATACACACGCACACAAAAAATAATCACGTTTACATTTTTCACACTTCAATTAATTTAGAGTAAATATCATTGATATTTTTTAATAATTGATTTTTTTTCAAAAATTTACGCTTAAGTTCTTTAACATTGATATATTAAAAATTTCTTTTATTATTTTATTTTTCAATAAAATTTACTTTTTGTATAATAAAAGGCAGTAATTATATTTTTAGTATGATATTAAAGAGAATTAAATTGATGTTAAATTTTGACAAAATATTGTTGTTTTATTTTTAATATGATAATAAAGGCAATTGAATATTTTTATTTTTAAAATAAACATATATTGTATCAAAAATTAATTTTATTAGCAAAAATTAATTGGACATGAGAATTTTACTTTCCAGTCCAGTCCAAATCAATGCATCTACATGTTAAAAGCTGAAAAAATGATAAATTTTTATTTACAGACTAGAATGAATAACCGCTTATGTTTGCATTCATAGACCAATTCTTTGGGGTTTATAATCAGGTCTATATTAGCGCAAGCCCAATTAATTTTAATGAAACTAAAAGCAAAACAAAAACCAATATATTAAATTCCTTTTGTGGTTTTATGATAAAATAATTATTGAAGGTCAGATTTTAATACTAATTTATAATTTAGCAATTACCATTTTGACCAACTCATAAATTAGGAAAAATTATACCTAAGGTCTTATATCTTGAAATATTTATAACGAAAGATATTAAAAATTAAAATTATTTTTAAAAATTATAATTACCATCAAGTTTTAAGAAATTTATTATTAGATTTAAAGAATTTATCATTAGGTGTAAAAAAATTTAGCACTTTTTAATACCCAATAATAAATATCCTAAACCCACTAGTAAATTTTTTAAAATATGATAATAATTATTAATTTTGATTTTTAAGGTCCTTCCGTACAAATTTTTTAAGATATAAATCCTTGAATATAATTTTTCCATGAAATTAAGAGATATGCTCAAAAGTCCGAACTTTATATGCTCGAAAGTCCGAACTTTTTCTTTCTTTTTTTTTGTGGTTGGAAAATTTTTCAAGAGCCAAAAATCCCTTTTTAGCCGCAATATAATAACTTTGAATCTCGGATATGTATTGGTAGGCAAAAATGGTCGTATTGTATTACGCAAAGCATAAGTGCTAAAGTGCTCCTGACTTCTCATTCTCTGGATAGCTATCATATGGCCTTTTATGGCCATGCAAGAGCTAAAAGGCTGAGCACTTGAACTTTTCAACGTATTATTGAAAATGATCAAGTTAAATGAAAATTTAATTAGTGATTTTTTTTGGACAAATATTAATTAATGGTTTTACATGTAGCAAAAGGCAAATTAATTTTGTTTTTAAAGTCAGTTTTTATTAAAAGATGAAATTATAATTATTTCTAATAAAAATATTAAACTATGAGAAAAATCACAACTGAATAAAACAAAATATATTTTTAAAACTTGTGTAATGAGTACAAGCCCAAAGGGAGAGCCCATTCCAAAAGACTAGTCTATTAGAAGGGAGAACCCTTAAACTTATAAACCCCACTTCACTTGTGAGGCTTCCCGACGTGGGACTCATAACAATGCCATCCCCTTGAGAGCCGACGTCCCCGGCGGCTTTACTCTGCGACGCTTCACTCGGCCTTCTTTCAGTTAGCCCCTCTGCAGATAGCCTTTTCCGTGACCATCGGCCTCTCAATAAAAGCACCAATGTAAGGAGCACAAACTCAAAGAGAGAGCCTATTCCAAAAGACTAGTCTATTAGAAGGGAGAACCCCTTAAACTTATAAACCTCACTTCACTTGTGAGGCTTCCTGATGTGAGACTCATAAAAGCTTGCATATTAGAAATCTTCATTAGTTCACCATAATTTAGATGTGATATACATAAAAAATGTATTTGATAATATTTTTAATATTATTATAAATATCAAGGCAAAAATCAAAAGATAACATGAAATTCAATATAGATTTGGAGGGATATTGTGAGTAAAAAGACTTAAAGTTACAATAATTAGCTAATGGAAAAATGTTTAAACCTAAAACTAAGTTCATTTTCATAATAAAGTCAATAAGGACTACTTATGAATGGATAAAAGAATTGAAAATGCTTAGTGCGTATGTCTTGAATTTGCCAAGATATATGGATTCAAAGAAAAAAAAGTTTTTTTAATTAAAAAGTCATGATTGTTATATCTTTATAAAATGTTTATAGCCAATTGCTTTTAGTACACCATTTAAGCAAATATGAAAACCTATAATTGAGTTAATTAAGTTAATTCTTTAGTAACCTATGTTTTGCAATGTTGAAATAGATAATTTAATACAAATGGAATGCAACATTTTTATCATTGTCTGCAAGTTAAAAAGAATATTTTTATTTAAATTCTTTAATTCTCCAGTATATTTAATAGTCTATTTGCCATTTAAGACTAAGATTGGTGAACTAGTCCAAATGGATGTATTCCTTTAAAAGATAATTACTACTCAAATGATATTATATCAATTTCTAATTATTTTATATTGTAACAATTTATAATTCTCTCTAACTATTTGTCATTTGATTGCACATATTTTTAGATATATTAGAACATATAGTCAAAAATGAAGTTCATGTTAAAGATTCTATTTATGAGACATATTTACCATAAGAGGTTTCACATTTTTATTCATACTATTTCAAGTAACATGTGCATTTTATAAAAGCAAGACTTGCTTGAAATGATTGTGTGAAGGAAATAGAGATAAGTAAGCTAAATTTATCAATTTTCAATAAAGTTAAATGTTCATTTGGAAAATGCTTAACTCATTATTTGAATGATAAAGAAATGGGTGTCGCTCATCTTCTTTTTCAGTTAAATTATGATGAAATCAAGCCATATATTGAGTAAGATATAGGCTTATTACTATATTGTGGTTAATTATTATTTGTATACTAAAATTAAACTATATTATAAGACTTTTAAGCAAGATTTAAGAAAATTAAATCCAAACATTAGCTTTAAACAAATTACTCCATGATTAAGCAAAACTTTGCCCTGCAATTTAAAAACTTTGTATGTGGTGACATTATTATTGCACAGTATTTCTTAATTTTGTCCTCAAGCAAGTTTTTAATCAACTAATATTTAGTGACAATGTATTTTGTGGATGGATACAAATTTTACACCAAATCTTGAAGCATTGGAAGAAGATAATAAATAGTAAAGTGTGTGAAACATATAAGGGAAGACAAAGAGAAAATGACTATTTTTAGCATCTTTTATCTAAGAAAACCTATAAAAATATTAGTTGTATTTTATTAGGATTGGTTTGATCTTACTATGAATTATAAGATAAAGATACACAAAGAATATAAAGTTATTGAAATTAGACATATTAGAAGGTATGAAAATTTTGATATATTTGTGTTTATAGAACAAACTATGCACAAGTTTATTATATGTCATACTCTATAAGAAGTAGAGATAAATTAGATTGGCAGATTGTCATTAAAATTAAATCAAAGGGTTTGGTAAATGATTGTCACACATTAAAGATTATTTACTAAGATTCTGAGACTTATATCGATATAATAGATAATGACATATTAGGTGATATCTTACCAGATAAGGAAAAAGTAAAAAAAGGTGAATCTTAAAGATGAAAAGAGTATAAGGCTTGAAGATGAGGAGCATAACAATGACACTAAAAATGATGATAAAGATGAAGACAATGATGAAGATGATAAAAATGATGAAAAAGAATCTTAATTATTTGTATTATAATATGTTATTGAATAATATTTAATAAATTATTATTTGTATTTTGAAATTTTTTTGAATGACGAAATGATTTCTTATTTTATTTTGACTAAATAAAAAGGAAATCTATTTATTAATTTAAAATAGTTAAAACTAATCTAATAACTATAAATAATCATGATATTAATGCAGACTTAATTTTCAAAAAATTGAGTTATTTCTGTTCTATCTAGTTATTGTATATTTATATTTAATATTTAATATTATATTTATATTTCTTTTATTATTATTAAATATTAAATATTCTTATTTATTTTTATTATATTTCTATTTTACATTAAATAAAAATTTATTTTTTATTTATAAATTATTAAATTATGAAATATTTTGATTTTATATTTCTATAATATAATAGATATTTTTATTTTTTATATTTGTAATAAATAATTATTATAGTATATTTATAATAACTAAAAAATTAAAAAAAATAACAATTTCATGTAAAAGTTGAATGCTTCAGTGGAGCATGAAATACGTCACCAAAGTGTGATACGTGGTTCATTTTTTTTTAATTTAATTAAATATTTTATTATGTGTATGTGTTTTTATTTATTTCTTTTTCTTCATTCGTCTTTCTCTCATTTTACTTATCTTTTCCTTTCATTATTTCTTATTCTTCTCCCTTGATTGAAAAGGAATTCAATCATTTCTATTTCCTTAATTTTTTGTCCTACTAATTGTAAATAAAAATTTTCTCATTTTTTTAATATGTAGATGTCTTATCAAAAAAAGGTGAAATAATTTATTAATCTCCCCTTCATCTAAGTATTCCCAAATCCACAAAAAGTCGAATTTTGATAGTAAAAAAGAAAAAAGAAAATTCATTAGACTGTTAGGAAAAATAGGGTAATATTCTTAATTAATTGTTTTATTTAGTATTGGTATGAATTTTGATTTTCTATATAGCAAATAAATATTTATTTAATTTATTTACCAATCAAGTTTAAGCCAAAGCATCATTATGTTGTTTATTACAATTGTTATCATCTTAAAAAATAATTATAATAGTCCATACAATTGTTGAAAAGAAGTTTCTTACCAAGTTAGGAAATTATAGTTTTAAGAATTTAAGGTATATTTTTATCTTTATGTGTCACACAATTGTAATATTTTGTGTGTTAATTTATTAATAATTAGAACCATTTGTAAAGATATTATTATTGATATGTCAAAGATCACCATTAAATTTTTTAGAACTACGAATATCATGTTACAATTTGCTTGAAGGATTTGTTGATGATGCACTGTGCAATGGGAAAAAAAACTAAATTAAATAAAAGAATAGATTTAGTATGAATTGGGTAGTAGTTCCATAATTCTAACAAAGAAGTGAGCAATAAAAAAACTAAAGGCTTTAACTCTAATTTTGGCTCATCTCTTCATATATGAGGCTCTACTCCAGCCTTAGTTCATGTGGCAAAAATGGGTATAGAATTGAGCAAAACCACAACACCAGCTAAACCTCATATTTGAACCCATTGAATGTTAATAAATGATACTTAGATTGATTAGAAATAAAAAATCACATTTGTAAGTGTAATTATGTATTTAATTTATTTATGTTATTACACAATAAATTCACATATTTAATCTTTTTTGTTTAAAATGGTTATATATATCAGTCTTCAAAATGTAGCAAACAGTTCTGTTTCTTCTTTATAATAACAACTATCGAAAGAAATAGATCTATGGATTAACGCCATTGGAGGAAAAAAAAAGGCTGGCATGGTATATGGTCTTAGAGGTGTTTCATGTCAAATAATTGGAGATTCAATCTTCAGATATAGATATAGATACAGTACCCAACCCGAATCACCAGACATATTCAAGTTGCCAAGAAGTTATACAACCGCAAGGCAAAATACATGAAGAAATTGACCCTTTATAATGTGCAATTACAGCGAAATGAAAATGACTATGTAAGCCATGCAACACCAAATAAACACATATAAGAGATATTATGACAAATTTCATCCCCCAAAAAAAAATATTAGGCCAAGTTAATAAGAAGATCAAGACAATAATGATCATGAGAATAAATGAATTTATCTTTTTTTGAATAATTTGTATTGAATTTATGTATTTAATTTTAATTACTTGAATGATATTTTTATTTAACTATTACTTGATAATAACATGGTAGGGAAAAAAAACTTTTTTTCATTGCATCTTATGATATGAAGGTAGAGAAGTGTTACACGAAATGACATGCCAACTTTGGATCACACACACACACACACAAAATCAGAGGATTTTTCCATTCTTCCTCACCTTACCTTTCAACTTTAGTTTCTCTTGCAATTTATCATCCTCTTATTTCTATTCATGCAAGGAAGCTTGGTTTCATTTCTACAATTTTAAAAGGTAAGTGAGGAGCCATAATTATCTCTTAATCTTTTTTTAATTACTTTGACCCCATATTTAGAATAACTTTTTAATATATATATATATATATATATTAAATTATATAATTCTTTTTATCTAGATATCTTGACAGGTTATATCATCAAATCAAAGCTGAGCATGAGCCCACAACATTCCTCTTCTAATTCATAGAGTTTGAAAATCTAAGAATAATTCGCAAACAATTCATTAAATGCCATAGTGATGAATCATATTAGACAAGATATCTTTCATATTAAAGATCAAATTAGAGATAATAGTGATGATAATAATGATGATGGTGATGAAGAGGAGGAGGAGGAGTGGATTTTAACTTTTTTAAAGGTAATTTTGTTACTCTTTTGTGATTAAGTTATGTTTTCTTTATTTTTATTATAGTTATTTGTTCAACTTTTAATTTGTGTAAATTTATATATTTAATTGATAAAAAACATATTGAACAAATTAAATAAATATTATTTTATTAAATTATATATTATAGATATTAAAAAGTTTAATATATATATATGATCATGCATACATATATATATATATATATATATATATATATAAACTTAATATATAATACATGAAAAGGTTTTACTAACTGTGTGAATTCCAAGCACAAAAATTTTAACATAGAGCATAAACCGCACAGATTGGAAGGGGTAAAAGCAAAAAATGCGAATTTTAAGAATTTCAATGGCGCTAATTTAAACCACGCCAGATTTTCATTCCCACTCTTTAGTTTCTATATACACATGACTTTCTTCTTCTCTCTTTTTTATCTCTCACATTTCTAAAGCTCTCTCTTCATTGCAACTATGTCTTTCTTATCTTCACCTTTTCTCTTCTTTTCTTCATTAACTTTTCATATTTCATTTTATATTTTTCTTCTTTTATTTTTATTTTCCTTGTTCAGCTTTCATTCTCTGTTATGCTTTTTGTTCTCATATTTCATTTTGCTTTCATTCTTGGTTATCATTTATTTTATTTTTGTGCAAATGATTTGTTGGAATATATAGAATTTACATACGGGAAAGATTTATTTGAGTTTCTAATGTTTGTTGGAGCATTTTAATAAATGTGTTTTTAATTTTTGTTGCAAATTTATAGAATTTATAATTGCTTATCATTTTATAATGTTTGTTGCAAATTTACAAAATTTACACAAATAAAGATTAATGAGTAAGAACAATGTGAGAAAGCATAAAGAAGAGATAACATAATGAAGACAAAGATGAACAAAATTGAAAAGAAGATTGAAAACAGATAATGAATATATAGTTGACAAATAATAAAAAAATTATTTGACGAGAAATAGAAGAGTACTTCTTATTTACTTATGGTACTAAAAACTTAGTATATAATATTTATTTATAAAATTTTAATTATAAAAATTAACTTAAAAATTACAATGACATAAACAGAAAAGTCAATCAAGATGACATTAATAGAAAAATTAATCTACATAATTAGGGGGTTATAGGATATATGACATTAAGCATAAAAAGAGATCCTAAAATGTCATTATTTGGAAGTTATGAACATCCATATAACAATACATTTACAACAAAAAGGACATAATAATATAAACTTCAGTTTGAATAAAAAAATAAAGATATTATTTGGTCTAAGAAGTCAAACAATACAAAATGAAGATATCTAATATAAAATTTAAATTTTTATTAATTAATTACATTAAACATTAATCAGTAATCAATTATAAATATGGAAAAGTAATTACTAAGATTATTAATAAAAAATTCTAATTAACAAATAAATTATTTAATTTTAAAATATAAATATAATTATAAATAAAAGAAAAAAATACTAGAAAAAAACATTTTAAATTAAAAAAATAAAGAAAAAGCCCAATTGAAAATTGGTTATTCGACTGATGTCCAACCAATTATCAATCAGCATTCTTTTTTTTTTTTAATTTCTTTTTTCTCAACCTATAGGTACATAATATTAATTTTTCATTAAATGTATTTTTATTAAATAAATTCCGTCCTAATGGTTTTTTTTAATTTTATTTTTTTACTATATTAATTAAAATATATACAAATTATTATTTATAATATTATATATATATATATATAATTTAATATATATTATGGAAATATAATAAATATAATTATGACGATGTTTTTATTAATACAATATAATAATTAATTTTCATTAAACAAATTTTTATTAAAAATACATTAAAATAAATTATTTTCAATAACAAAATGTTAGAATATTAATTTAGTATTATATTAAAATATCGTAATTATATTGCTTAAATTAAAAAGCTACCAAGAGTCAGACAAGTCAAAAAAATTAGAGCGTGTTGTAATCTTATATTATTATATTAAAATTATTGTTTTACTATTGCAAATTATTTGGCAATCAATTAACTACTAACAATAATCTGATTGATCTTTCAACTGCTTCTTCAATCGAAAATAATGTCTTTTCAATTGATTTTGTAATTTTTTCAATTGAAGAATCCCTCACTATTTTAAGTGTTTGTCGTAATGATTTTTCTATCTTTAATCCTTTGTTATCAAACGAACATTCCTCTTTCAAACTAACAAATAAAGCCGATAAAATTCTTAATTCAAAACTTAGGGTTTGCTTGCCACATGTAACAATATAACATTCAGAATTTGACAAACGTATAAAACAAAATTGAGACCAAATAAATAATTAAGATAAAATTAACAATTGCCTTTAACTTTTTAAGACCCACCAAAAACAAAAATACTTTTACCTACTTTTCAGGCTTCTTGCTTACATATACATAATCTAGTCCATTGAACAAGGATCTAGATGCCCATAACTTATTCCTACCATTTTTGTTCATTAGATATATTAATATATTGTGGAGCTTATATCTTCTTGGCCAAAATGCAAAAATTTTCCTCTAATTTAGAGAGTTTAAAAGTTGATCATAGAAGCTAAATTATCAATATATATATAGAGAGAGAGAGAGAGAGAGAGAGAGAGAGAGAGATCTCAGACCCGTAATCTCAAATGACAAATAAGGACCTTTTTGCTACAAAATATGTAGAAGGAAATAATACAAAAAAGGCCCTTGTTACTTAGAATGACAAGTCGAATATATTTTTTTAATTATTAAATCTTTTTCTTCTTATATAGAAAAATAGTGTGAAAGTTTTAAAACAAAAAAAAATTAATGGAGGATCATGTTACACCAAATTAAAAATTTAAAGAGCATATTATCAATTTTTAAAATTAAAGAAAATGAATTTTATTACCCTAAATTGAGAAAATGGTTTGCATTTCGGCCTATCTTCTTTCTTTTGCTTCTTTCCAATCTGTCTCAAGCTAGAATTTTTTGATTCTATGTGACTAGAGTGATCTTTTTGTCTTTTAGTTGTAAGTTTCTGCAAAGTCTCAGAAAATTTGTCCATTATCACAATCATTATCAAGATATGCTTGTATTATTTACTTTATATCAATGTCACACCAATAAAAATTTGACTTTCTTATGTATGATATATGTTTAGTTAAATAAAAGAATACGGTGCCAAATGACGTATGAAAAGGATAACGTTAAAATATAAAATGATAATATTATAAATTTGGGTATTACTTATATTCTAACGACGACATAATAATAGTTATTAAAAATAAAATAATATTTAATTAAATATTTTATGCTAATTACTTATAACTTATTTAATAATTAATAATTTTAATAGGATTAATTTATTTTTTTAATAATTAGTGAATATAAACATAATAATAAATTTAATGAAATAAATAAAATATTATTTTATATTTCATAATTGTTATGTCATAATAAAAATTTATAATATTATTTAATTTATAATATCATCACTTTAAAATATAGGTATTGAGACTACAGGCGACAAATAGGCAAATTGGGCGGGGGGCATGAATGGACAGGTCATATCGTACATGTTATGCATTGATTAATATAAGAGAAAATTATTTTTTAAAATAGTTTTTTTGAAGCTTGATTGTGATTTTAAGACCTAATTATAATTCAATATTCTTTGTTATAATTTTCGCTTAATATAATAATACAAAATGAATAATAAGTACACACATATATAATTTTTTTTAAAAAGTGAGGAAACAAGTGAAGATGTCCATTAATGTTGAACCAGCATATAGCCTAGCCCCGATTTACACTCCGCTTTTTCTTAAATTGACATTGTAAATTTTTTTGAAAAATGACAACGTAATAATTAATGAATAACTATCACTTGTTTTTAAATATAAATATCAATCATTTTGTTTTGTTTTTAATTAATTTTGTCAATGTCCTTTGTTCTTTTAGACATTGTTACGACGTAGCCTTCATGGATATTTATCAATTTCCATTAAAAACGCAAATAGCTAAATCCAATGAGAATGGCCGTAGACAAGGAAGAGGTGGCTTTTGAGTGTGCGTGTGTGTGTGTGAGAGAGAGAGAGTGAGTTATATTGCTCAAAGATAAAGATAATATAGTAAGAGTGCCGAAGTTAGTGTAAGTAGTGAAGGTGTTATATAAGCTAGAAAGAATCATATCTTGTTTGGTGCGATGGAAGGCCCTATTTATGTAAGCGTAAAAGATAAATTAATCATGATTTTGATCAAGTTGGTGTATCTTTTTTAGCTAGGTCGCACTAGTCAAAACAACTTGTCATGGGGGGAGTTGCACTATTTAGAACAACTTGTAGCCATAGTATATTGTATGTAATTTGATGAGATTTGAGACCTTTTGATTGTTAGGGTTTAAGCCTTGATCCATTTTGGGCCTATGAGGATTGAAGGCTTGTAAGACACTTACAATATTTACTCCCAAGTCTATTGGCGAGATTATTAACTAATAGCATGTTTGGATGGGTTTCCCAAGTCTATAAGAAGCAACAAATGGCAAACGTGGTTTGCAAGTTACACCATAAATAGACTTTGAAATAAGCACTTTCATAGACTTTGAAATAAGCACTTTTTTTAGAGTTTGCAGCATCCTTGGGTGTTGTTTTTGGCAGGGGATTGTGCCCTAAGTTGAAAAGAAAAAAAAAAGCTATTCTTGATTCCTTGTTCTACTTTGTGATTGGAGGCTCACTTTTTCTTTGTCAAAGTCCATCCAAAGAGTGTCTTTCCCATGTATTATTATCTGTCGATCAAATGGGTCTATGTTATCTTGTAGTACTTGGTCTTTCTTTGGAGTTATCCAAAACTGGATCTTAGAGTGTTTGTTGGATTTTTCCTTTCTCATTTATGTTAAGGGTTATGACTTCATGTAAGTGATGGTTGTGTCGAATAATCTCAAATAAACTAAGTTAAATAAAAATTTAGAATATAGAGTGTAACGTAAATTGTTTCTTTTAGAAATAGATTTTAGTATTCAAAAGAGCCTTCTAAGTATAAGAGGAACATAAAAACTACCTAATTAAAAGGGGTTTTAATTGAATTTAATAAGCTAAAATTTAAATTGAATTAAAATTTTAAACTACTAACTAAAATACATAAATTAACAAGCAAGTAATGAACATGTGACTAGCTTTAGATTTATCCTTTGATATTTATTACCCTTACCTAATTCAATTACTAATAGCTCTGGTCTAAGGATTCCTACATGTGTTTATAATATTTATCTTGAGTCACCACACAAGATTTAAGAAATTAGTAATTCAATGTTGATTGAGACCTCAACTTCACATTAAATCATTAATTCTCGTGATTAAGATCATTGAACACTTAAAATGAATAATTAATTAATCAAATTAGCCTTTGCACTTTCATCCTAGGAGGTTCAATTAACCAATTAAACTCTTTGATTGCATACATGGAAAATTAGAAGTATATAAAAATTACAATACTTAAATTGATCAATTAATTATCAAAACTTTCTCCTAATTGATGTTTAACCAGTCACTAATTATAAACAACATATTTCTTAATCTCATACAATCTTAACCAAGTTATTACAAGAATAAGAAAAGTGCTAGAAAGAGAGGAAACATAGGATAGAAATCTGAGCTAAATCCTTAATTAATTTTTATGGATTCAAGCTTCAATTCAAGGTTTTCATCAAAACTAGCCACCAAATGAAAATTAAGCTTCCATTAGAATGAGTTGATGGAAGAAATGGGGGAGGTGAGCCATGGTCATAGAGCTTCCCAAATGAATGGAGGATAGATGATTTAAATTAACATTCTATGTGCTTCTCTATTCTGGACCCCCTCTCTACCTGAGCCTCTTCTCACATCTTCCCACTTCAAAATCTCCTACATGAGCTACTCCTCTCGTGAACTCGAGAGTCCCCATCCCTCTTCATGTGATTGTGTGTGTGTACTTGTGTAATCTCTCTCCTCATGAATTAGTGGACCCTCGTGCATGTCATGTGTGTGATTGTGAGTCAATGCATGAAAGAAGAACATGGCAACATGAGTGCATGAATCAGAATCGTGGAACCTCTTGAACATATGAATCTCATGCATTAATGTGAGCCATCCACATTGTATGAATGAGCTGTCCTTGTGTGCATAATCCGTGTGTGAATTTGTGAATGGTTAGATGTGCTTGAACATGAGTGGAAGAGAGAGTGTATGTGTGAGGGTCAACGTTGAATCCTTGTGTGAATGTGTGCCTATGTATAAGTGTGACCAGTGCCTTTTTATTCCACGTGCTTTTCCATCTAGCCTAGTGTGTGCCATGTGGAAGAGCCCTTAGCCCATGCTTACGTGTGTGTGTCTAGCTGTGCATTTTTCCTATAGTGAGCCCAAGAGAGAGTATGGTTGATGTAGTTGTGAATGAATTGTAATGAAAGCATGGACGTGTGTATCCTCCTTCCACATGTATGTGTGAATGAAGTGATTGCAAGGAGCTTGTGCATGTAAGCTGCCCGTGTGTACAAGAAAGCATTCCTGCTGCATGAAAGTTTGAGTATGAATAGAGAGACATGCACGTGATTGTTATTTAGTCTTGTAGCTACATATCCGTGCCATGATGTGTTATTCCCATGCATGAAATGAGAGAGCATCCAATCCACATGAGTGAGTCATGTGTGTGAAACAAAATCTAGTGCCTTTATGTCCCTGGAGAGAGCCATGCATTATAATCTATTTCATGGAGTGAATTGAGTGTGTATTGATGAGAGAGCCATGTGAAAGTGTAATGCATGGAAAGAGTGGAGTGTGTGATAATTGCCATGTATGCTTCCACATGGAATAATGTAGCATGAAGTCCATGTGAATTATGTGAATTCTGGTGCTTTTCCTGTGCCTCAATGTGTATGGACCTAATTGTGAGTGATTTCATGAGAGAGCCTCTAAAGAATTATGTGTGTGAAGTGAGTTGTGCAATGAGTAAGACTCGAGAAAGAGAATGTTGTGTAAAACTCTATCCTTATATTATATGCTACACCTCTTTCCATCAAATTCCTTAAGTCAAAAGAAAATGAAACAAAATCAATGGTTCATGAAATACAATTATCATCTAGAAAATAAAATTATTAAAATGCTCAATTTATACAATAAAATTCCAAAAGGTAAAATTTCATTTCCTAATTCAAATAATATCCAATAAAGCTCAAAGTATTATCAATTCATTAATAAAAAGCCCATAATTAATGGGTAAAAATATAAAGAATATGTGAATTATCAGTAAGGCCACATAGATTTTTCCTTGATTAGGTTGTGTAAATCATTTATCTTAAAAGTCGTGTAGACCATCTTGTAAGGTTAGTAATTCTTCAGTTTGTAGGATTTATTATTGATCTACAAAATTCAATCTTCAAGATATAATTGACAACCATGTACCTTCAATTTTGTAGTAATGACCCTTGCTTTAGTTATTGTTTATGAACCCATTTCTTCCCTTATTTAGACTACAGAACCTCTTTCTTTCTTTTTGTCTTTTTTTTTTTGGGTTAATTGTAGGCACTTCTTGACTCTTATCATGGTCATCCAATTTTGGCTTTATATTATTGTTGATAGGTACAGAGTCTTGGCCATAAGCCCCTATTTTAGCCTTTTGTAGGTATGCATAAACTGTTAAACTAATTACATTGCCTAAGAGTAGTTCTCCTATATGGAGCCATGCATCTTTACCAGGGTAAGTCATATGCACTTTTTGGCTTTCCAATTTATGTTCTAATCAAGCACCCTTGAAAATTCAATTAGGGACTTGTTGGCTTCCTTAAGTGATCTTTAGGTTAATTTATGTGTCTTGCATAAGGATGCATGTCTTGCCATTAAGTGATGTATCTGGTCATTTATGATTGGCTCTGGCAAGGACTATTATCTTTTCATGTGAATTTTTATTTTTGTCTCACCTATTATTATTATAAGCTTTATGTATGGCATCTGTGGTCTTTTTGCCCTTGTTCAAACATTACTATATAAGTTGCTTGTATGGCTTGTTAAGTTCGTAGTTTTTGCTTATTTCTTGTGTTGTCGTTCCTCCAAATTTTTTTTTTGGTGAGAAGTCACAGAAGTTCTTAGTTGCCATTAGACAAATGAGATTGTACCCTTTATGCATGAGAAGCATTTTAGGTCAACAGGCTTTTATTTCGCTATATGGAGGAAAGAAGGATGGGGCACAAGTTAATTGTCCTTGTTGTTGCTATTGCTTGTTTGAAATCTTGATAAAGATCTTTATATTTAAGGTTTCCACAAGCATTTTACAAGTGAATTGCCACCGACACTGATTGTACTTTTTACATCATTTTCTAGGTCAATCTCATTTTTTAGACTAGATGTTGCATTTATTAGAGCTGTTGCTACTATTATTAGATTTTGTATAATTTCCATAAATTCTCTAAGGAAAAAAGCTCATGTGCACACTATGTATATGTCTTTTGCTATATTTTTTAGCCAAGCTGACTTCTTTTAATGGATGGATCAATGTTTGCTTTTAAGCTTGGTAGGATTTCTTGTAGTTCTATGAAGTAGGCTTATAGTGTTTCTTATAGTTCCATGAAATTATTGTAAAAAAAAATTAAGCATATGAATAAAAGGACATCTTTATTTTACGTTATATTTCCTTTTCTTTCTCAACTTCAAGAAAATGCTACTTTTTTTCTTTTATGCCATAAAGTTTAAAGATTTGTAAGATGTGGGAAGTCACAACTAGATATCTTTTACTTTCTTTTGAATGTACTAAACAATTAGAGATTGTGTAAGCATGATTTCATCTAGATGGTGATTTGTGTAGACTCTTTATATTGGGCAAGACTTTTGAGGACCATTTGTTGGCAAGGTTCCCTTTCTACTTGCAAGTTATACCCTGCATATTTTAGAGTTAAGATATGTGTAAATAGTAATTGTGTATCTTTTCTATTGATGAAGTGTTGCATCCCTTCGGGAACTTTACAATGGATAAGATTCTGTAGACTCGTATGTAAACCTACATTTTTTAGATCATATAGACTATTTCTCCTAAGGCAACCATATCAAGGAAAGGTGTCACATCTCCTATTGGTGAGTCATTATTACCTATAAACATATATCTCTAGAAGTTCGATTTCTTTTAATAGATGTTTACTTAAAAAGCACTAAGTTCATTTTTATTCTTGAGGCGTTCATTAAGGAGATATTAGCTTTCTTATTTGTGTTTTGATCAATCCTCATCTTCTATATGGGGATATGTCCCTTACTTCTAAGTGTTGTCCTTTGGTGTTTTCCAAGGATTGTTGACTATCCTTGTGAATTTTTAACCAAACTTTTAATGTAGCATGGTTCTACTTTGTCATCCTTGATGTTGCTTACCTTTAAAAGGTACTAAAATGGCCATTTTGTTCTACAACTTTTGAAACATTTGTGTAGGGTTAAAGAGGTTACTCCAATTTTTGTTCCATGTGCCTCTTTTGAATTAGTTTAAGATTCTTAAGAAATTTATTCTTATGGCACTGAAGGATCATATGGATTCTTCTCGTGAAAAATTTAGAAGTACTCGTAAAGGAAGCAATGAATGTGTTGAATGTAGTTAAAATCTTTAAAAAGAGTTTTAAAGGCAAATTGGTTTAAGCTAAAAATGTTTCTTAACATTCCATAAGCCATTGTAAGGGTGAGTTTGTATGCATTACCAATAAAGTTTGTAGATAATGGGCTCTCAAACATGGTGTGGAAGAAGCAAAAGATAATAATATCATCCAGTGTTTGTTCTGTACCATGGAATGGAAGCCTTCACAACTTATAATGACTGTTTCTACAAATTTGAAGCAATTACAAGTTTAAAGCCAGAGCTTCTTGGATAGATATTTGCTATTTCAACCTCTTTAGGTCATTGCCAGAGTTTTTTTTAGTAAACTTCATGGAATTATTGTAATAGAAGATGTTTCCTTTCTTTTATACTTTTTCCCTTTAGTTGTATGATCATCCTGAAGTCATGTAAACTCTTTCATGTAGATTCTTTAAAATTTCATGAAGTGTAAGAAGTTGTGTTAGTTATGAATAAAATATGTTTTCTTTAGCAAATTTTTTTGCTATGTTTTTTTTAATCATCCTTTTTTATGACTATTAAAGCCATGAAGACGTAAAGCTACATAAACCTATAGTTTTTTTTCCTCAAGTTTCCCATGTTCTTCACATTAGGATTTTTTTTTATTTAGGACCTAAGATACAAATCCTAATATTCTTATTCTCTCCTCCATCTAGCCAATTGGGAATTTGTTGTCCTAAGTTTTGTTGTAATAGGAAGGCCATCTTCATGGCTCTTTTTGTTGAAGCATAGTGTTTTCTTATTCAGCATTGAAAATTTTGGCAAGCTTCCATTGACCTTTAGGAAAGGCCTCATAGGACATGCATTCTTTAGGTGAGGAAGAATCTATAAAAGTGACCTTATGGGGTTGGCACTCTTCTTAAGTGAGATTAAGACCTCATTAAGAGTGTTACCTTCCCCTATTGAAATTGTGCTTATGACAAGTTCTATCTATGGAATACCTTAAAGTGTTGTTTCCATAAACTTGAAGATAAATTTTAAACAATAATTGCAACTTTTACATCAAATTTCGTCATGGTCATTACCCCATGTTTATGAAATCATATAATTTTAGGGCCAAGTGTTACCTCGTCCTAATTTTTTCTAAGGATTCAATTGTTACCCCATTCCATTTGTTTAGGGTCGAGCATTACCTTGTCTTTATTTTTTATGGAATCAAGTGTTACATCATTCCATTTATTCATGGTCAAGAGTTACCTCATCTTGACTTTTGGAGAATCAAGTGTTACCTTGTTCAATTTGTTCAAGGTTGAGCTATAATTATCTTGTGTAAAATCACTAGTTGCTTTTGCACGTCAATCATGATTTCCTATTATTGACATAATATTTGAAAAATCTTGATGTCAGTAATTTGTTAAGCAATGAAGGTTACTAACAAATTGACTAGAAAGGTTACCCATTAGTGGTGGATTGAAGATGTTTCCTCCTCATGGTAGCTTTACTACCTTATTGACCTATGCCATGTTAGCAACATTTTTTGCTATCATGGCTTCAATTGAGTTTTGACTTTATATGATATGATGGTTCTATGTGAGGCATTGTCCGTCTTGTGATATAGGAGTGACTAGGTGGTAACCTAAGGAATAGACTTTGCTTTGTGCTCTAGTGTTTTGATCATTATTCTAATTACTAAAATGATTTCTTCTTGTCTAAGCCATGATCCTTTGATTATCAATGGAGTAAGCCCCTACCTAGTGCACCAGATGTTATGGATCAAGAATGGCTATAGACAAAGAAAAGGTAGCTTGAGAGAGAGAGAGTTATACTATGTAAAGATGGTTTAGAAGCCTTATAATCAAAGTCAAAACCCTTAAAATAGTAATATGCAATATAGGCTAAAGCCTAGAACTGCAACCAACAAAATGTTTTAGATGTGTTGCCCAAAGTCTTAATCTTTCTTTCTCTTCCTAAGGCTAAGGCACTATGACCAAACTAAACTTTTAATTTTGGTGAGTCTATTAGTAAGTGCAAAACATTAAGTTTTGGCAGCACGGTTTATGGTAGCCTATAAATAGGGTTTAAGGGTCTAATGAAGGGGCAAAAGGCCTAACTATTAAGAGTTTTTGGAGATACCTTGGTGGCTCTTGAATGGTGAGGAAGAGAAAGATTTTGAGGCTTTCATGGATTGATCTTTTTGGTAACTCATTCAAGACATTTATCTTAAGTGAGATTCTTCATCATTCTTCCTCCACTTTTCTCTTTTCTTTTCTTTTTTTTTTTAATTTTGCTAATTTTGTTTAAGAATAGATGAATTTTGGGCTATTTGTGTTGAATCTTTCATGTTGGAAATGGCATATCACCTATAAAGTATGTGCTATATGCTTAATCCTTTTGTTGATTGCTTCTTTATTCTTGGTTAATTGATGATGCCTATGCATCAAATTTGAGTCATTGGGTTAGGCAATTAGCTAGAAAGTTTGATGTAATTTGCAATTGAATCTTAAAAGTGTATGCATTGTGTCCAAGTCATTGCACATTAGGACAATTCAAGATCTAGCATACACCATTTAATTGCTTGAACAAGAGGTGTATAAGGAAATGTACATATGTGTAATTAAGAATGAATACATATGAGTCTCTTCACATTAATTACACTTGAATTCATTGACTGTTAATTCTTCCTATGATTAATTAAGCTTAGTAAACTAGGTATGGCTACCTAAGTAAAATTAGGATTAGGAAAGTTCAATACATCACACATGAGTCTCTTGATACATTAGGAATTTGCTAGCTATAATGAGTATAAGATTGATATTGAACTTCAAGTGCATAAAGGATATAGTAATCAAGGTATTGTCTACTCCATTGTTGACTCATTTATATTTGAGTCATTGTAACTTTTATGTCTTGAGTCTTTTCTTAAGTCCTGAGTTCTTTTATCTTTTCATTTGATGCTTGTTAGGTGTTTGATTTAACATTTGTGTGACTAATAACAAGGGTGACTTAAAGTACTAGCTTGTAATTATGTTCCTACTTATAAATACATCATACACTAACTTCAAATAAAAGTAAAACCCCATGAGTATGAAGTAATTCTAATCCTTGTGGGATAAATCCTTTTAGTGAAAGTTTACTTCATTACTTAAGTAACTAGTGCATTTATAAGCTTATATTATTAAAATAGTTTATATCAAGTTTTTTGTACTGTTGTTGAGGATTGGCTATTACTCTTATCCTAGGCCAAAACTACTTTTTGTTTTATGATTTTTGTATGTATACATGTGTATGATATGTATGAAATTTGGAATTTTTAAGGTTGTACATGAGTTAGTTTAGTTTTTGTAAAGTTAGACGACTTTGAACTAAAATTTTAGCTACATAATTTGAGCTGAATTGTTGAAATTTCAAGGATTGTATACAGTTCAATTTTGCTATGATTTTTTGTGACAATGCTTATCTAAGTGTTTAGAATATTGTATATTTTTCTTGAAATTTTGTAGTTTGATTAGGATGTGTAAAATTTCAAATTTTAGGACAATGTTTAGTTTGTCATATTTTCAATGAGAATGAAATAGGGGATGACTTTGTGAATTTTTTAGGAACTAACTTGTTATTGTTTTGTGTGGATTTTTTTAGGTGAAAATTCTCTATATCATGTTCTAAATGTTGTGTAATTTTTTTAGAATTCTTTGTGGTTCATACCTATACCAATTTTGCATTTTAACGCATACAACTTAGTAACATGTCAAAACAGAACAGTATTGGCTTTGCAAAATTTTTGGGAATTGTGCTTGGCTTCTTTTAACCAGATTTTTTATCATAATGTTCCTTTATAAGTTTGTCATAAATGTTTTGTGCTTCAAAATTAGCCATAATTAATCTCACATATGCCTTATTCGTGGAAATATTTTTGGGATTTGGATGCAATGAACATGATCGTTTTAATTTGCAGACATAGTTGTGAGACTGCACACCAGGGTGCTTTATTTGGTTTTCATTTACATTGTGTATTGTGGGTTCATTTGTAGACACTAATTTCTTTTAAGTTTCATATATCCTAGACAGCATACTCATGTGTTAAATCAATTTGTATTCTGTGGTCCTTTTGTGATGCTTATATTATTGAATTCTTTTATATTTTGGACACAATTTGTTAGACTATATACTGAGATGTTGTCAAGTCTTCTATGTTGTGCATGCAGATTTTTTTTTTTAGGACATGAAATGTGCAAAGAAGTTAACCTTGTACCCTGCAATCTAAAGATTGAATGCATGATCTCTTAGGTTAGGCGATTATTTAGGAAGTTTGATGCAATTTGCAATTGAATCCTAAGAGTATATACATTAGGTTTGAGTCACTATTCATTAGGATAATTAAAGACTTAGCATAGACCATTTAATAATCCAATTGAGAAGTGTTTGATAAAATGTAACAATGTGTAATGAAAAGAGAATATATCAAATATGAGTCTTTTTATATTAATTACACCTAAATTCATTGAATATTAGTACTTCTTATAATTAATTGAGCTTAGTAGACTTGGTCCACCTATTTAAATGAAATTAGGATTATAAAAGTTCAATAGATTATACATAAGTACATTAAGAATTTGGTAGCCATAGTAAATAAAAAATTAATATTGAACTTTAAGTGCTTAAATAACGAAGTGGTCAAGATATCATTTATTCCATTATTCAATCTTTTGTATTTGAGTCATTGTGTCTTTTCTGTCTTGAGTGTTTTGTTGAATCTTTTTATCATTTTAGTTTATGTCTTTTAAATGTTTGATTTACTTTTTGTATGACTAGTAATTAAGGTAATTTATGAAAGTAACTTGTAAATATGTATATACTTATAAATAAATCATACCCTAATTTCAAATAAAAATAAAATCACCAAAAGATGATGTGATTTCAATTTTCATGTAAATGACACTTTTAAAGTTTATTTTATTATTTACTAGCTTTTTAATATGCATCATATCATATGAGATGAAATTATATATATATATATAATATGGAATTAAGACTAATCCCAAATTTAAAAGACCAAAACTGTTCTTTTATCTTATTTTAACAATAAGGAACATTATACATAATAGATATCATATAAGGATAAAATAGGCATTGTACATGATTTTTTTCTCTTTTTTTTTTTAATCATACTAAATGGAGCCTAAAATCCAGCTTGATGGAAAGAAATAAGAAAAAAGATGTGAGAAAAAAAAGATGTGAAAAAGAAAATGGTAGACATGTTAGGAAGGCCAACAAAGAACACTAGGGCAATCTTTCTAGTTTGAATATTTTAAGATATACACCATTCATAAGAGAAAAACGTGTCAAATTAATTATAAATATTTAAATATACTCGTAAATATGCATGTAAGAGAAAAGAGAAAATATTTATGACTATATACTTACATAGTTTATATATAATTAACTTAATATTAATTTATCTTTTAAATTGAATATATATTTTTTAAAAAAATTAACCTAAAAGTCTAGAATGCCACACTTTGAAATGAAGATATTCAAAGCTAGCAATAATAACTAGGCATGTCCCTTTCAGTGGCTATCTTTAATGGTATAAGATCGATTGATGAAAGGACGTCCGAGCATCAAGTCCAGATCAGCTCATGTTTGCGCGAGAACATGAGCCACTTAATTTGCTTTCATAAGAATCATTTAATAGATCTGCCACATAAGAAGCTACCAACACTTTAATAAAATGGTGCATTGAGTTTTTTTCCCCCTTAAAATGTCTTGTGCCAAATCATAGCCATCAATGAGATCAATGCTTACCAAGTAGCCAAGTTGCCTCCTCCTTTCTCAAAACGCCGTGTTTTGGAGCTGATATCAGAACCATTGTTATACGTTTTCATCTTGCTCTGTGCCATTATGTAGTTGGTGCGAAAATTTCCTCCATCCCTGCACCTTTTTTCTTTGTCTGATGCTCCAAACTTTCTTGGAATGGTTATGTTTTTGCAAGTGTTGTTAATACTTTAAGGTATGTAGTTCCTTTGTTTCAGGCCATGGATCTATTTCTACAATTGTGAAAAAGCTTCATTGTAGGGGTTGGAATCTATAAGTTCAGCAGGTAGTGTTTAAGGGAGGAAAGTATAAGAGAAGCTATATTAGTGAAAAAGATGAGAATGAGTGTAAGGTTTGAAATATGATTAATAGAGGTGAAGAAGAAGATTTTCCTATAGTGGTTTTGTTTTTCTCTTAAAATAGAGAAGAAGAAGCTATATAATGGGTTCTTTTATTACTCAAAATGTGTGAACCTAATATCTAAATAGAGAGTTTTACATCTTAAATAGATTTTTGATTGCACCTTCTAATCACTAATATGAGATTTTTTTTTCATAAAATTTAGTTATTGGGTATGCACAATAAGCATGGGAAAATTCTAACTTGTATGAGTTTGCATGGGTATTGCATGCTATATATCTAAGTACCTAGTTTGATTTAAAACTAGTGGCTTTTAATCTTAAAGCTAATCCATACTATGTAACATTTGTTGTGTGAAAAGGAAGTTTCAAATATTTATACATAAAGATACAGAGACTCATTCTAATTAATCCCTTCAACAAGTTAACCTTTTGGTTTGTTACACTCCTTTGCTAAACATACAAATGCCAATTAATTTTTGTAACTAGTGCAATTACATACCCCTTTATTTTCTTAACTTCTAAATTGACTTGGTTGTCATTCTCTTAAACTTCCTAACTTCATATTAAAAAGATATATTTCATGTTTATGTCTTCTTTAATAGTTGAAAAGGTTGATAAAATGATCTTTTCTTTTGTGTTTTCATGTTTATGCTTCAAATTCATCAAATATTTATGGGCAGGCAATAAAAGTCAATTTTTGATATTAAAAAGATATATTTAATTTAATCATATTTGAACTTTCAAAAGTTAATTTTCTGCTTTGGAAGCTTCATATACTAATCTATAGTAACATATATAATAACTTTGTTTTTTTATTTTTTATTTTTTTTCAAGTACTATTTTGATTTGTGTCTAGTCTCTTGAAATTGATTATGGAACCTGTCATAGAAGTTGATTGGAAGTCGACACTAGGAATGGAATTTCATAGCTTAGAGGCTGCATGGAAGTTTTGGGGAGACTATGATAGGAGAATCATGTTTGGAGTAAGGAAACAATATTTCAATAGGAGTAAAGATGGCTTTATGACTTAGTGCGGATATGTTTTATTGCAAAAAGGGTCTTTACCGAGAAGACAAAAGATGCTTAATGGTAATGAATCCTCAGCTTAGGACTAGGACCAATTGTTTGGCAAGAAAGGGAGTTTAACTAGTCAATGGAAATATAAAGTGCATGATTTGGTTGACGAACATAATAAAATATCCAAAGTTCAAGCCCATGAGATTGAATTGCAGAGGATTTTGGACTTAAACCACTACAAGAAAACAATGAATTTGTCACGGAATATTCTTGCAAAAAAATTTCTGTCACAACTTCTCACAGATATTATCACTAATTTTATCATGGAATAACTCTTTTCACGAACTTTTCTCATAGAAAAATATGCGAGAGGGAAAATAGAGAGAATTCCGTGAGAAATATTGTAAGAATGGTGGCTCAAAAAGGCGAGAAAAATTTCTCGCAGTAATTTTCCATCAAAAAAATTGACAAAAATCCAATTGGCAATTTTTTGTTTTAATTTTGGGAGTAATTTCTCACCGAATATTCTGTGAGAATTTCTCGCGATGATATTCTGTGAGAATTTCTCGTGGTGATATTCCATGAGAAGTTGCCTTAAGTGCCACGTAGACGTTGTCACTAATTTCTCACAAAAATTCCTATAAGAAAAGTTGCTATTTTGCAAAACCTTCACCTACTTCAGTTCATTTGGTTTCTGCTGGCTTTCGTTCACGAGGTGTTGCAACTTCCATTTTCGCATAGATCTGGCATCTTTTAGGTGCTTTGTTTGTCTGAAACTCTCCATTATCACTCTTAGAGTTCATCCTGACACCACAGCTCGCTGGAAAGTAGTGTTTATTGGCTTTTAACCTCTTAGAGGGAAGGTGAATTTTTTTTTTTCTAAGCATGTTAATGGATTGTTGCTGAGAAACTATGATTTATTTTGACCCATAACTATTAAATCATAGTTAATGACATTTTGATATGTAAAAAATTAACATTTTGTTTATTGTGTATTACTAACCCTTAATCAATCCTCTTCAAATAATTGCCTATGTTGTGTTTCTGAAATATTTGAATCATAATATTTTTTTAAAAAAAGGATACTTCATATTTAAGATTATTTTAATTATTTTAATTATAAGATTTTATTTTAAAATATCCAACACTTGTCGCTATTGAAAATACACATGACAAAAGCCATTAGGTTAACTTCCAATTTTGGAATGTAAATTAGTTTAAATATACATATTGATTGTCTAAATATGACTTAATTATAGTTAGTTTTTAGTATCCCTATAATATCAGATATTCAATATTATTGTTCTTTATGTCATATTATGTAATTTAATTTTTCTTTTTTTTTTGGGTTGAAATTATGTAATCTAATTTTGAATTATAGTTAAATTTGATTTTAAAATTTTTAATGTTACAGGTACAATAAAAATTTTTCACTTATTGAAATTTCATATAATGCCAAAATTTTAAGAAAAAAACTTATAATAGTTCTTTATATTTTTATTATTAGGTTCTTTAATCAAAAAATGATATAAATATATAATTCTCTAATTAAAATATAACAAATATATAATTTTTGCTAATAACTGTATAATTATTAAATTAAACTATATACTTGTCATATTTTTATTAAAAATTCATATACTTATTATATTTTGATTGAAAAATATAATAATAAATATATAAGGAATTATACTTAAATTTAATTCAAAATTTTAACATGCACACTAACAATTCCAGTTTTTAAAGGGAAAAAAAAGCATAAACTATGATTTAATAGTTTGGATGAAATGTTAATGGATTGTTGCTGAGAAATGATTTTTGCTATACAAATTGGGCATATGAAAAATGTAAGTTTTTGTTATGTTTAATATACTTTTTTTATTTATTATTTATGTTATGTTTAAAATTTAGGTATATTGAAATATATGCTTAAAATGTAAGTGTTTGCTATATTTGTTTTTATCTTATTTATGTTATTTTTATTATTAAGTTTATTGTATTATTCTTTAAAAAAATCTATATAAATGGCATTGTTTATCGTAATGGGTATAGTAAGAGAGGTTGGATTAGTAAAAAAGCTTCTGATATTTATGTAAGTCATTTAACTTGTTTGTTAATAAGATTGTTACTATAATTTGTTTATGTACTTAATATTCATTTGTTCTTTATTGTTACAGAGCCAATATGAGCAAATGAAGCAAACTCAAGAGTCAGGATCAGATGATACTGATTCTTCTATATGGCTCAAAGTTGTCGGTGGAAAGAACAAAAGAGGTCGTGCTTATGGGTTTGGGTCAGAGGCTGGTCTTCTTACTTTTGATGGCACACAGCACTTTAGATATGGCCCTGGTGAGCTTTCATAAATGAAAGCGCATTTAGAGGCCTTATTTGAGAAGAAATTAGAAGAGAAACTATCAAAACAAGCCCAAATTTATGAGACAAGTCTTGCCAAAATGCAAAGGTGCACGAAGACAAGATGGAAGCTTTCATGAAATAAATTATGGCTCACATGAGTATAGGACTTGAAAGATGTGGCACTTTGTATGATGAACCAATCCATGATGATGATAGTGACAATGGTGGTGGTAGTGGTGGTGGTGGTGGTGGTGGCAATGGTGGTGGTGGTGATGATGATGATTTTGATGATGTGGATGATGATGATGAATAGTGATCCTAGCATTCTTATTTATGTCACATTATGAAATTATGACATGCAAACTTGTACTGCTAAATAGATATTTGTCTTAAGTTTAATGTACTTTCGGATGTTTCCAACACAAAAATTACAAACTTGTGGTTTTGTTATTATTAAGCTTTTGGTATTGGTTAGCTGAATATAAGCACTGTGCTTTTTGACTGTTTGAATAAGTTGTAATTATTCAAACAGAGGTAAAGGTATAAAAGTAGGGTTAATGACCAATTTTTTTAAGTTTTCTCACAGAATTTTTTCGTGAGAAAGCTTCTTGTTTTTCTCGCGGAATATTTCTGCGAGAAACCTTTTCTCATGGATTTTTACCGCGAGAAAATCCGTGATAAAATTCACAAACTTGACACCACCTTTCTGTCTCATTTTTCTCACGGAAATTAGTTTGCAAGAAACTTTTATCACAAACATTTTCTGTGAGAAGTTATATTTCCTACGGCTAGTTTTTTCACGGTGAGCTTTGCGTGAGAATTTCCATGACAAAAAGCTTTATCACAGAAATTATTGTGTTTTCTCACGGAAAAATACTGCGAGAAATTACCTATTTTCTTGTAGTGAACAAAGAGCATCTCTTAAATTGATAAGTATGCACATAGGAGGAAGAGTTAACTTGGGGTATATGCAGTTGGATGTCAAGAATTATCTTCGATCGAGAAGATAACGAAGCATGGTCTATGGAGAAGTAAGGGCTTTTATGCAATATTTCAACAACAATAGTTGAAAAATCCATCGTTTTTCCATGCTTATCAAATGGACATAGATGAATAGATAATTGATGACTTTTAGGCTGATGCACGTATGTTGATTGACAATGGGTATTTTCGTGAGGTAATATCTCTTGACACAACATATTGCACTAACAAAGGAAATAGACCACCAGCTTTATTTTGTGGATTCAACCATTACAAAGGAGTAGTGATATTTGGAGCAACCTTATTATATGATGAGACAACAAAGTCACTTAAATGGCTTTTTGAAACCTTTTTAGAGCATACAAAAAGAAAAAGCCCTTGACAATTTTTACTGATCAAGACTAGGCAATGACAAAAATATTACAAGAAGTGATGCTTGAGACTTCACATAAGTTATGCACATGGCATTTGATGTAAAATAGCAACAATCACCTTGGTAATTTGATGAAAGAAAGAGGTCATTTCTTGACTGACTTCAAGCGATACATGTATGATTATGACGAAGAAATGCAATTTGAGGCATCACGAAGCCACTTGCTATCAAAATATGATATTCAGGAAAACACATGGTTGAAATTAGTTTACCACATCAAGGAAAAATGGGTAGCTTGTCACCTAAAGAAAGTTGTCATTCTTGGCATGCGAAGCACACAATTCAGTGAAAGTCTGAATTCAGACTTTAAGAGTTGGATGAAAATAGAATTGGACATCATTCAATTCTTTAAGCACTTTGAATGAGTGGTGAATGACAAATGATACAATGAGTTGAAATGTGAGTTTGATTCATGGCAGAAAATATCAAGATTAAAAAGTGAAAATTCATTAATGTTGCGACAACTTTCTAAAATTTACACTACCCCCATCTTTGACATATTCTAACAAGAGTTTGATTTAATACATAATGCATGTATTAAACATAGAAATGAAAGTCCATCATTGTTTGAATATGTTACTACTATGTTTAGTCAAGAAGAAGAATACAAGGTGTTATTTAGTCCATACAACAAATCAATTTCTCGTAGTTGTAGAAAGTTTGAGACATTTGGTATACTGTGCTGTCATGCCTTGAAAGTATTTGATGTCATGGACATTAAAGTGTTTCCTAATCAATATATTCTCAAAAGATGGATAAAAGAAGCAAGAAGCGGAGAAATACATGATGTGTAAGGGAAAGAAGTCAAGGAAGATGCTTGGCTTAATAGCACGCAAAGGTATCACATGCTCTGACTTTCTAGAAGGATTCTTAGTAGTGAATAAAGTCATAGATGAATTAAGTAAGCAAGTTATAAAGCTTCATTTGACGTGAAAAAGTTCAAACAATGATAGTGGTGTTACCACATTAGTGGCAAGTGATAACACAACAATCCCTAAGGGTTTTAAGAGGAGAATTGGTTTGAAGAATAGAAAACGTATAAAAGTTTGGTGGGAAAAGCTACCTAAAAAAAGAAAATCACCTATAAGGGTAAAAAAACTTAGAAAGTCAACATTTTACGGGAAGTAAAAATATGCTTGTATCTACATTTACCAACTAGCTTTAATGCTTTCATTGAATGCATATATAATTTTGCCTAATCTTTGTGGCATAATGAAGCACACAAACAAATGCAATTGGGAATATCTTGTTCAACACCACTAACACCTCACACATTCTCTCATGACAATGAATTTTGCATGCCTATGGTAAGAGAATTTAATATTCTAAAAGAATAGGTTTATGCATATTTAGAATTAGTAGTAAATAAGTATGTATATATATCTCTCTTTATATATATATATATATATATATATATATATGAATCATTATTATTATGAAATTATTGACATTGTTAGTATAATAGATTCAGCTAGAGTCATAGATACATATATGAAGTGTTTAATATGTTAAATTTTTATTATACGTCCTAGTGTAAAGAGTGTAGAAACTGATTTAGTAGATATCGCAAAATTAATAGTGAGTATGGAGTTAATATTTTGTATGTACAGAATAAGAAACTTGTGTATGTCATATACTTTTTATAATTGTAAACTATAAAATTCACTTTGATATATATTACCTATTTTATTAGGCTAAAATTAAAATTATTGTTTATGGTGTGATTATGGTTCTTTTGTAATGTAGATGCCTTTTAGCCACCCTGTGCAGTCACTTTAAACAATGGATTTGAGGTAATGAAGGAAATTATTTTATTTATATATTGATCCAATACAATGATCTCTTCATTACATTGAACTTTGTCTCACAACTTATATTCAAACAATGAACAAGAGCCTACTTTTTTCTACCAAATATATATTCTCAAACAATGTACAAAAGGACAATCAGTATCAAGTGACAATCTTTTCATTTTCTTTTTCTTTTTAATGCAACAATAGCAGCTAATATCAAAAACATCATGCAAGCTTGTAGCCCAGTTTTGTGTAGAAATGTTCAAGCAACTATTAAATTGTTCAAGCCTGTAGAATTGTGCAACAATAGCATCTGATATCAAAAGCATCACAATCACATGTGTAGACTTTATAAGCAACTGCCTAGTTTTGTGTTGTGGAGGTTTTGGGTCCTGAGAAGTGGAAACTTGGAAGAAAAAACATGCTCAATGAGAAACATGTACAAGTTCATTTGTAAAGACTAAAATATTTTACTTAAGTTCTACTAGATATATATACAAATTCTCCCATATTTTCTACTAAATGAGAAACATGTCCAAATTCAATGGGAAGCATGTATAAATTCAATCAAAAGCATGTACAATTTCAATTAGTTTTTTAGTCTTGACCATGAGGTAGATGTAGAAAAAGCACTAAAATTCATTTTTTGTCCAGCATATATGAATTGGTTTTTTACTCATATATTTTCAAAAAAATCAACATACTATAATCTATTTTTCAACAGTCAATTAAGTAAATAAATTCAACATTGCAATTTAAATCACAGAGAAAGCTAAATTAAAGAGGCCAATACAAGCCTTAAAATCAGTCAACAAAATATTCAAACCAACTAAAAAGTGAACACTAAAACTTATAAATCAGCTATGAAATAGACAACTGGAAGCTCATAATTTGTAAAGAGGAAGAACATCATCTAAGAATAACAAAAACAATATCCACTACATAGTCATATCTGTGAGAAGGTTTGTTGTATAGTTTCTACCTCTTTTCCCATAATAAAATATCATAAGATGCAGTTTCTATCTTGATGCGTTGCCATTTTGCATATTGTACTTGCACATTTGAGATAAAGGAAATGTTGGGGGATGATTGGGTGCAAATAGACAAAAGAATTATGCAACAGCATGCAAATCAATGTAAAAGGATCTTTTGGGCAAAGGTTAATTCTTTCAAATTTATTAAGTTTTGTGATGCAGAATCTCTTCTATTTTCTAATTTCTCTTTATATTTATTTTATAAGGATAAATTATAGAATTAACCTATGATGAAGGTAACCTTGGTTACCAATAAGAAATAATGAACTTGAAAAGAGTCTTTTAACAATAAGCCACAGAAGAACATAATCTGTGATTAATAATTTAAGCAATATACAATAAAAGATAACAAATTTCCAAGAGATATTCAAAATTTTCTTGATTAAATTATACAGTGTGCGTTGTAGGTGTGCGTTGTAGGTTCTCCATGTAACCATATTTAACCCATCATATTTATCTACTTTACCCCAATTTTAATAAGTAATGTATAAGCCTAGACATAATAAATTATATATAAATACCATAAAAGTGTGAAAAGACCTATTACTTTTGTAACTTTCTATACGAAAATGATATGGAAATAGAATACAACACAAAAGCCACAATGGTTCCTGTGAGTATAAGAAGCTCCAATAATTAGAGTTATAAGTGGTTAATCAATTGAATCTATGATGAAGCTCTAATAATTAAAGTATTGCATTAGAAATGCATAGGCAAAAGATGAATATATATATATATATATATATATATATATATATATATATATATACATATATATATATATATGTATATAATATTATGGTTAATTAATTGAATCTATGATCTCAAACAGACTCCAATTCCAAACCATTGTTTATTGCTGCAGTAATGTATCGCTAAAATATTTAAATCAACAAGCAAAATATTGAAGTGGGATCAGATCTAACTTCTCCATCAGACATGAAAATTGCATTTGCAATACAGGAAGATTAGTGGGAAAGCAAGATGAAATGGAAGGGGAAATATTAGGGATAAGGAGAAGTGAGAAGCATACTAATGCTGAAAGACCTAAAGGGCGATGCAACGTCTCTGTACATGGTGATGGAGGTTTCATTAAGCATCTCTATACAAGAGACAACAAAAGACCTATCGAAACCAAAGAAAAGCAATAATGGCAGTACGAGTCAGGATCGCGTGGACGTGTGGCCTATTGCTGAACATCGATCACGTGAATGGCTTCGATTGCATCTTCAAATCAAAAAATGAAACGCTATGTTTCATTAAACTAGATCTGCAATGTGGCGAGCTCCTCAACATGAGATCTTGTGGACGAATGTGATTGAGCGAAAATGAGCGCTCATTTTCGCATTGTAACATGAGCGAATCCAAACTCTCGAGCATATGCCATGTATGTTGTACCATTCTGCACGATTAGTAGTAGAATTCTTCATAATAATTTAAGAAGCAAATTATATTAATTTTGAGATTTAGCTAAATTACATTTTAATTTTTTTAAAAAATATTATTTGACTATCTTGATAGACAATATATATATATATATATATTAATTTTTTTTTAATTTACTTTCCATTGATGAAATTAATTTTTTACTAGTAAAGATGAAAATCACCATAAGTGCACCAAGGGAGAAAATTGTATAATTTTTTATTATGAAAAATTGTTTTCAAGGCTTTTAATGATGTTATTATGAAGAAATCTTGGATTGAATGATAAAGGGATAAACAAGAGAATGAGAAAAAGGTGATAACGTATATTAAAAATTTTTTGTAGGAAGATAACAAAATAGAGTAAAAATTATATCTATTGAATTTAGTAAAATCTCAATTTTTTTTATCCTGATGTTAATCTGATGGGTTTTTAATGTTATTTGTATTGTGTTAAAAATATAGATTTCATTTATTTAAAAATATAAATTTTTATTAACCAAATTAATATTTGATACTAATTATATTTTATAAATGTTAAATATAAAAATATTTTAATTAAAATAAATATAAATATAAATATAAATATAAATATAAATTATTTTTTGTTATTTAAAAAAAAACTATTGAGCCTTAGTACATGTTTGGAATTGCGATAGAAAACTACAGTGATATGAAAGTAACAATTTATAGCTTTGTGTAAAACATGATTTTGAAAGGGTATATTGCGTTTCCAAACACTCCATTAATCTAGTCCAAGCAAATACATCTTTTGCCCAAATGATGGCTCTTTTGTCTCATTCGTAAGAATAAAGTTGATCTTTTGGGGGAAATTTTGAAAAAGCTGCCATGGAGTAAACTTAAAAATTAATTAAAAATTAAAGGGTTGTTTTTTGTTTTTTTCTTTGGGCTTTCCACGCTAAGGTGGATAACCTACAGTGGTATTTATTAGCGGAGACGGTGCAATAAGGGCAAAAACTAACATTTTTAAAATTTAATGGAATTAAGATTTAATAATTTCATCATGATTAAATTATACTTAAATTAATAATAATTAAATATATTTTTTTAAAATTTTAATATAATAAATAAATAAATTTAAATATTTAATTATTAATTTCATATTTTTTAAAATGTTAAAAAAATATTTTTAATTAAAAATAAAAATTACTCATAATTAACATTTAAAAGTATTTAATTTTGAGTTTTTAAAAATTTTAAATTATATTAAGATTTTATTTATGATTAAAAATTAAAAAAAGGAGTTTAGAAATTAAAAATTAACAAGAATAATTTATCAACGGAAAATAATTTAAACAAATTAAAAATATAGTTAATAGTATGTATATTATTTTAAATGTTTTTATATATATATTATATATGATATATATAATTATTTATTATATTATTTTATTGAGATATTTATATTTATTAAAAGATGTGCATTATTGTTAAAAGATACTTATAATTTAGATGACAAAGAAGTTCGACAATTGGTGAAGATCGTGCATTCAAGTTTTAGTCGTGAATATAAGCCTATTTAATTTTAAGGGTGTTCAATTTTTAAAACGATAGCAAAAACATATTTTTTAGGGATTAAAATATAATATAATATAATATATTTAAAAATTATAATTGAAAAGATAAATTTTTTAATTATAAAAATTAATATTTAAAAATTTTAATTATATTAAAAAGATAAAAAATTTAATTTTAATTATAAAAATTATATTTTAAAAATGTTAACTGTACAATAATTTTTCGCACAATTAAAAATTTTATTTTCTCAATTATTACTCTTAAATATTATACATCATTTTTTAATCGAAAAGAAAAACCTATTTTTGCCCCTATTGCACTGTCAGAGCAAACGATCCGCATCGTCCCCATGCAACCTATTATCACCTGTGGACCCAATTCGCTTGTTCCAGCATGTGTTACACATGTTTTGATTTTAAAGAAGAAAATTATAATTTTTTAAAATAAATTATATAATTTAAACACAATTTAACCTAAGTAATAACACCGATGAAATTCAGAGAGTCATGTTACACTTTGAATTGAATACAAAGAAAGAGCAAAACTGTACAACTCAGTTATGGCCCCAGGTCGAGCCACACATGTGTATAGTGCCATGTGAAGTAAATGCTGTACGACAATGACTCAGACGTCAGTTTTAGAAAATTTTGCAATATATCTGTACCTCAAGAAAAATTTTAAAATGTATTCTATATACATATACCAATAGTTAAAATTTATTTTTCATATATATACTTACTCTTAATACAATAAATTCTAATTGTTGGATGTACAAAGCATATAAGAATTTTTTGCGCGCTAATCTATTTAAGAATTGCCCATCAATTGTGTGGGAGTTACATTACTTAGGGATTTTATATTATTAAATTTATATTTTGTTTCATATGTAATAATTTATTATCAAAGTTATATTTATTTATAATTTAATATTGAAATAATAAAATGTGAAATATGAAAGTACATAAATATCATCTCTCACTTTAATAAAATACATAGATAATTTTAATTTTATCAATTGAAATAAACAATTTTTTATATTATAATTAGATAATAATATCTAAAATAACTTATTTGATCAATAGTAACTTATTTATGTTGAAACTAAAGAATTTATAATTTTTTAAAAATATAAATTGACTTTAAAAGCTATAAATCAAGATTCAAACTTATAACAACAAAAAAAACTACATATCTAGTCTCTGTAAATTTTAAAGCGTCCAATTCACCAATATTTTTTATTGTTTGATTTTAGAAAATAACCCTAACTAGTTAAAAGGTCGGTATATTAATTTTTTAAAAATAATGATATTATATTCTTGGAATATTATGTTCTTTATTTATGACATAATAATAATTAAATATAAAAAATATTTCCCTCTCTTAATAAATTTATTGTTATAATTATATTTATTAATTATATAAAAATTAAATTAATTATTTTAAAAATTATTAATTGTTAAATAAGTTAATATTTCAAATAACTATTTAATAAAATATTATTTTATATTTATTAATTTATTAATTATAACAAAAACTATAGTATTCGGGATAGCATAACATCATAACTCATTTTTCAATTAGATTGATATGTATGATCTTATTTCTTAAATAATAATATGTCCAACATCCTTGTGTTACTGTTAATTGACAGCAAAGGCTGGCCATGGACAATTCGCCTTTTTCTTCTCTCGCATGCGACAGGGATTGATAAAAATCGAAGGGGGTGCAGGTAGGGCACGCTTGGCCATGGCGAATAAATGTCGGTGTTTGAATTTATTATCAGGCTGATATCAATCACTCATTCAAAAGATAATGGCCCGGCAAGAACTTCTCGGGTCAGATTGGCAAAAAGATTATGATAATTTTATGAATTCAGGTGAATTAGAGGACGCTCTAAAGGGGTGGAATAGAGGAGAGAGATGGCATTTTGCGCGTGCGTGTTTCTTTTTTTTCAAAAAACTCCCACTGTTTTTTTTTTTTATTTCCTCACGTCAGATATATTTCAGAGGATTTTCTAATTTCGAAGATTCAAATTCAATTTATGTTTGTAAATTAATTCTTTTTTTTAAAGATGCTTATATATATATAGTTTTTAAAAATATGCACTAAACTCTCTAAAAACAAAATATAATCAACATACCCTCAAGTATAATATTAATTTTTTAATAAAAACATAACATTAAAAATATTTTCAAAAACTATTTTACTGCTATTTATTTTATATTTAAAGTTGTAAATTCGATTTATTTACAAATTTATGACAGTAATTATATTTATTAATATATATATGTATAAAATACATATGTTATTGGTGAAATTAAATATTATTTATAATTATCTTCTAATTAATTATTCATAAAATGTTATTTTGTGAATATATTTTTTTGTTTTCATAGTTATTTATTATATAAACAAAGAATTTTGTAATTTGTCAAATTTAGAAAGATAGTCATTTATTGCTCAAGTATATATTTAATACTTGTTATATTATAGAAACAACACATATAATAGCATTTTGATTAAAATAGATGAAATTATAGCTTTTTTGTTGCAAGGAAAATAAGCATAGCACATCTTTTAATCTTAAAAGACAAAAAGATTGTTTAATAAAAGAAGGGAGAACAATTTATTCTAAACTTTAAATATTACACAATAATTACTGTATTTAAAATAATATTTTATCTAGTTTGTTAAATCAATTCTATAAATATATTTTTAGTAATAATATTTAATAAAATTAATATTTAACATTTTATTATATTATAATTAAATAGTATAATAAACTCAAATTTATAATATCAGCACTCAATTAAATTAGTAGATAAAATCGGTGAAATAATTTTCCCTTTTATAATCATTAATTAATCTTTTTTTCCTCTTTAAAAATTCAAAAAATATTGTTACCAATTCATGATTAAATTTTTGCATGAATTATCTTCTTGTGCAGAGTCTGCAAATAAACAAGAAATAATAACGGGTTTCATCCATATCGATCGTGTTGCTCGATCTTCATTATCTTGAGGCTTTTCAGGGCAAAGCAAATTTTAATAGTTTTAGTAAAAAGATATTAATTTTTAAAAATTAAAATATTCAGCCATATTTAAAAAAAAAATCTTTTTTAAAGTAATAATAAAAATTTCATTACTAGTCCTAACCTTATATCAGTACACATTCGATTCTATCTCTCTTTTTTGAAATCATTTCATCTTTGGAGATCTTCTTCTAAGAGACATAGTTCAAGAGTTCTCAGGATATCTAAGTATTCCTGGACATACTCTAGAGTGAGAGAATGACAAACTTGGTTTAATGCCTTTCTCTCCTCAGGAGTTATATGAGAAATACAATCTGGACAGAAGTAACTAGGTGTATGGTTTTCACACTTATCCCTTAGTATTCTTGGGATAGGTTATATTCCTTGTCTTCTTAAAGCAAAATATTCTATTTAAGTTTCCCAATTAAAATTATTAGAATCTCTATCCAGGTATGCTTGCGCTAACAGCCACTCTTTCTCTTCAAGGCTTTCTTGCGCTAGCTTGTTAGAATCTAGGATTCTTTTGATTTTCGTAGAAAACTTGTTCAACAAAGAATTCATAGACAAGGTGATTACTTATTCTCAGAAGATACTTTATCAATACTTTCTAATACACAGGATCCTCAATAGAGTTAAGTGTAGATCATACTTATGTTGAACAAAATAATCATAAGAGGTAAAAGATTTCGAAAGATAAAGAAACTTAGAGCAAGAACATAGGAAAACTGAAGTGTTTATTCAAACTTATGTACAAGGGGTTCTAAAGCTTTTTTTTTTAAGTGTTTTTCCCCTTGGAAAGATTGACACTTCTTATAGATAAAGTCTCAGGATACAAACAAATTGTTTTTATAGTGGTGGCAGACAAACTTTCGATAAAGTAGCTTTTACAGACTGAAAGCAAAAGTAAAAGTAAATCACATGTCAAAAGTAAACATAATTATGTAATACGACAAGTGATGAGCTGACAAGGATAAGCTCTAGGATAAGCCTTATCCTTTCTTGATGGGCTCATGAGATGGTGACAAGTTTAGGTCTTCATTAGTATTTATAGCATCTAGGTCATTTTTTGGTGATTTCTTGAAACAAGTGGCAAACCATTCTTTAAATTCTTTGAGAGTATTAGGATCATAAGGGTCCTGAGAGTCTTGTATGGGATTGTCAGGAGATGGTTGTGTGGATGATTTAGAGGCTCCTATCTCCTGAAAACTGGTTCTTATGAGAAAGTTAACAATTCGTGGTGGAGTCCATATTTCTATTTTCGGAAGATTCAATTCTAGGAATCTGGGTTCTTCAGGGATAAATTCTCTAAGATAAGGACCTAATGATGTGTAGAAAACAAACTTGTTGTCTTTATAATTATTAATCTCACACAAAAATATTTTTAAAACTTTTAATGCAGTAGAGGATTGCTTTGGCTAGTTTGGGAAGGTGTTCCATTCATAAGCATGATTTCTTGTAAGGAGCATCTTTTGATTATTGACCCAATATGGATGGTGAATGATGAAGATCTTAACACCTATTGTTTTGCTACTTGGTTTTTTCAAAGGTTATGCAGCTAAATGATTTTGTTGAGTTCATTACACCATAATGGTAGTGAGAAAAACCATTCAAGTAGGGTCCATATATTTGAATTCCTATTTTCAGAAGTGGTGAGATATTAGAAGATCAACAAAGGTGGAAATGCTTTGGCTCTAAAGTAAAGAGTAGTTAATGCCTATAGATATCAAAGAGCATCGTCTGTCACATGGCTAGTGATTTTGAACAGGATTAGGAAACGTATTTGGATAAGATTGAAAGCAGGAGATATGCTATTGGGCAGAACATTGCTGAGATACCTGTGGAGGTAGTAGAACAAAGATTTTTGGGCTAACTATTAAACCTCAGCAGGAATGGTTAGTCTTTGTTCTCCAGGGGGGAAGTCTTTTTTGAGTTGGGGAGATGGATAGTGGATGGTACAACCAAGGATAGAATGAACCATGTGTATGAGAGGAGGATTAAGGTTTTTGGTCTGGAAAGGAAGTCTACTAAGATGTTGTGGCATCGTTTGATGTGTTCTACACTGAATTTATAATAGAAAAACTAGTCTTTCCAACATAATAGTTACTTATCCGATAGAACTTTTTTATTAGACTCTCAAAATCTAAGAGAAGGAGGAGTTGTACATTTGTATTGTGAATTAATGTGAACACAGATGAAAGTTGAATTTCTCAATCCCTCTTTTGACAACAAGAATCTCTTTATAAATTACATGATAATATTTTTCAGAGTCTTTAAATTGTTTACTAGTATGGCTACAGTAATATTTGTTTCCATCAATCTTTTCAAGTAAGAAAGCACCTCAGAATTCTTCATTGGCGTCCATCTAGAGAATTTTTTTACCCTTATCAAGAATCTTTAAAGATAAAGGCACTTGAGAGACTCTTTTGAGGTATCGCACTGTTGCTGTTTGTGCTAGTCCCAAAGGAGGGGAATCCTTTCTGAGGAGCTGTTTGTGATTTGCTTCACTTTTGGAGTAAAATAGAATATCATCAATGTAGATAAGTATGATGTGGAGGATGGACTCAAAAATCTTAGTCATGGCCTTTTGAAATAAGTCGGGACAACCTTCAAGCCAAATGGCATTACGGTCCATTGGTATTAGGTATTAGGTATATAAAAGGCTATCTTATACCTCTCTATTGGATTAATTCCAAGTTGCTAGAAAACCCATTTTAAGATCAAATTTGGACAAAACTTGAGCATCTTTGAGCAGGTTGAGTTATGAAATAATCTTAGGTAATGGAAACTTATCATCTTGCAAGAACATATTGAGAGGCTTGTAATTAATGACTAGTCTCTTTTTTTCACACTTTTGTTTAGCACATTTTTCTATATAAAAGGCTTGGCAAGTCTAATAAGACCTTATAAGTTTAATTAAACCTTGTTGGAGGAGGGTTGTACATTCTTCTCTGGAAAGTTTCAAATCTTCAAGATTCATGCCAAGATGAGTTGCCTTTGTGGGATTGATATTTTTATTTCTTTTGAAAGGAAGCTAGATGAAGAAGGCTTTATTTTTCTAGAGTAGAGAGGAATGGGAAAAAAGATCATGCAGCTCTAGGCAATATGGCATAAATTGATCACCAAGTTATTCATAACTAGTAAGAACTTGAGAAAGCTCAAACACCTTAGAGATAGAAGTATAGGGCTAAAACTATTATTCGAACTAAATTTCTTGAGGAAGGATTTGAAGTCTCTTGGCTTGATAATAAATATCCATTCCAATAAGGATATCTTTATCTGGAAGACTACTACCAAGTACTTTAGTTTAAACAATACAATTAGGAAAGATTCTAATACCAATTCTTTTCTTAATAATAAGATCAACTTTAAAGATTTTTCCATCAGCAGTATTAAAGTATTCAGAATTAGTAGTCCATACCTGTGGACAAAGGACTATAGGATTTATAAGGCTTTTTGAAGCCCCAGTATCCATATAAGTGATGACAGGAATAGGCTTATGATACTTGCTTTGTAGAATTTGCATCTGAACATAAGCCATTGGTGGTTCTTTCTATTCTGCTGAATTGCATGGTTGTACAAAAATAACTATAATGAAGATAATCTTTAAAATAATCTAAGTGATCTGAATTTGAAGATTGAAAGCCGGAAAGGGCAAAGACTGTGTTGCCATCAGCATCATCTTACTCAGAAAATAAGTCTTTAATATCTTAATCATCTGCTAGAGGAATGCTAGCATAAATCTATTAAAGGAGTTTTACTTCTTTCTTTGTACTTTTAGTTTAGCAAAATGACCTTTTTTTTCTACAAATATAACAGTGATCATGTTTCTTGTATTGAGTCAGTCTCCTTCTGAGAAACCTAAATGGTTTTTTGTGTCTTTTCTTTCTGTAGGGCTTGTGAGACTTATATGGCTTAATGTAAATATGCCTGTAATGAGTTTTCTTCTTTGTTGGATATAAGCATTTGGACTTGTATTCGTAGTTAATTTGTAAATAAGGCTTCTTGCAAATCTTTTGAAGTGCTAGCTTTCCATCCATAATTGAATCAAACATTTTATATTATTCACATAGCTTATCAAGAGTAGCTATTGTCAACTGATAGATTTCTCAGAGAGAGATGTCAGACATATCTCTCCTGAGAGACTGAATATCTCACAAGAGTTCTGGTTGTAGTTCTTCTAGTAAGGAGACAATGAATGTATATTGTGGGTTGACATCATTAAATCCATTGAAAAGATAGTATCTTTCTACCATTTTTTTATAATGAAACTCAAGGTTTTTTTTTTCTCTATGGAACAACAATGCATTTGAAAGTACTCTTGGCACTTCTACTTGTCAACAAGATGGAAATCTCTAAGAAATTCTTTATGAAGGAAACCAAGGAGCTCATTAGCACTGCCAGCTATGATATAGAAACGTTGTTTATACTCCCCTAAGCTTTGAAACTATTCTCAGAGAGTGCTAGTGAATCAGGTGGTAAACTCAGTAAAAACTTCTTTAATATTAGCATTTTGGCAAGTAATCTGAAGATCAATCCATACTGAAAATTCATGTGACTTGTCTCTCCAGTTATCAGGAGGAATATCATCAAATGTAAACCATGGTCCAAAAGATGGACAAGCTTGGTTTTGAGCATGGTCTGGTGAAGTTGGTTGATATGGCTGATATTCAGCATGATCGTCATGTTCAATATTGGACTCATTATATTCTTTCACATAAGGGGTATTGACCATACAAGAGGACGGATATTGGACAGGTTCATCATCCTCAAAACTAAGGGGTTTCAGGCCAATAACTTGATACTGATTAGAGTATGAATCAGAATTACAGGAAATTATTATAGATGATAAGGCAATTGTCCCAAAAAGCTTAGTGGGTTTAGTTTGAGCTTATTGTTTTTCTAGGAATGATCAAGATGAGGTGATTGAGTATTTCTTAGGGAAGAAGTTGGTGTTTTGATTTGCAAAGATTTTGCAGGAGGAAGATGTTTTGGAGGTTTGGTCCATGATGAAAAGGCTTCATGTTATAAGGGAAAATAAGATGCGAATGTCTCTAAGTTGAGATTGAGGTTGTCTGGGTTAAGGCTATCAAAACTGTGCTAGACTAAAATAGTCTTCTTTCTTTCTGAAGACTTCATAGTTCATATTAAAGTATTTGGAATAATCAGCTTTCTTGAGGATAAGGTAAGTATGGAGGCATAGGATATGGATTGTGAGATGGCATAAAGGTTGAAGGGAAAGGTTCATATATGCTTCTATAATAATCTCTAACTATACCTTTTTCTATCTGATCAATCTAAGATTTCACTTTGCGAAGTTCTCATTCCTTCTGAGTGAAGATAGGACCCATATATCCATGGGCGATAAAACTTTTAAATTCTGCATCCAAGGATGTCACCTACTGCTAAAGGCGATCACACAATTCTTGGATGTGTAGAAAGTCCATCAATGTGAGAATTAGTATGACTCTTTTGATTGGTAAGATTCTTTAAGCGAGAGTCAATCCTTTAAAGAACTTTGTTTTAGGCCGTAACATTATGAGTATGCCAATTGAGGGCTTCTTTAACTTATAAGACAAGCCTTACGGTACCACTAAGAGAAACTTCCGTAGGTATAGAAAATGACTTATATGTAACGTTTGTCTCAGGGTTAGTTCTTCTTTTCATAGTAAGGAATTTAGAGTTATAGGCTTTTGATGCAGAAGAGAACATCATACAGGGAATAAGTTGAGGTTGTATCTATAGTGGGAGAACTGGTTCAGGTTCTAGAGGTAGAGGAGGAAGAAGGTCTTCATGACCTAATTCTTTAAGAAAATCATAAAAAGTCTTTGGCCTTAGCCTTAGAGATTTAATGCTAATCCATCTAGGCTTTGGTAGGTGATCATCATTATTATTCGAGCTAAAGTCAGGTTTATGGTGATAACAATGGCCAGGCTTCCAAGATGGCTTAAATAGCTTTTTCTTCCAATATGTAGCACAGGAATCATGAGGCCTCCATTCATTATCTTCTAGTCCTTCCTAATTTTTCAGGTCATAACAACCACAGTTTGGGTTACACATAGATGGATCGCAATCCCAAAAGAAATGCCTATTAATTTTTGTGACGTATGAATAGGATCCATCTAGATAAAACCCATAAATGGGAATCAGATTTTTTTTCTGCTTCTGAGTGACAACAGGAGAGACCATTGTGGAATAATTAAGTAATAGTGAAGTAGAAGAAGTAGCTTCTTTAGATCCAGGTCTCTTGAAGATAGATCTGATAGTTATATTAGAGTTTCTCAAGGACAGGGGGAGCAGAGGTATGAAAATTCTTCTGTCTACCATGGAACTCTTTTTCATAATTTGTAACCCATTCAAAAGGCATAAGTTGAAACAGATCTTCTTTAGGAATCTACTTTGGGATTTGGATGATAGTTGTGTTATCAGGTCTATCAGAAACTATATAAAGAACATCATCAGTGGTATTTTGGAAATGGAGATCAATTGAATGGTTCTGAAGACGGTAGATCATTTGATGATGGAGAGTTGCTGGAACAGCATCTATGACTTGTTTAGCTTCGATGATATGGACTTACACTTTTAATTTGGTTAGAAGAGTAGGATCTAATAACTTGATATTAAAATTAGGGGCGATGGTAAGGATCACACTTCCACCATTTAAAGTGACAAGAGCAGCTCCAATTAAAGCATTTGGAAAAGGAGGTGTATGAAGTATCCAAAAGAAAAATATGAGCTTTTGCAGCAATCTTTTTTTTTGCCATGAAAGGTGAGGACTAATCTGATAGCCCCAAGATGGAGATGAGTGTATCCTTGAAAGATCTAGTGAGAAATAAAACTGGTAGGGATTTCCAAAGTGACATACTATTCAAATTGGGTTGACTGAAGCCTGCACTGATCAAGTTTAGTACCTTAGACTATCTCTTTAACAGAAGGATTTTTTGGAGAAAGAAGATTACGGATGGATCTAGTAAAAGAACGATTCTATTGATAGAGTTGGTAAGGATTAAGAAAAGGAGTAATGGATTCTTCTAAATGAGATTCTTCAGAAATATGAGTAATTTCTACAAGGTTATCTATCTTATTAGAGGCATGGGATATACATAAAGAAAGGATAGATCTAAGTAAAGAAAGAGAAGAGGAGAGACGAATAGGTTCTTTAAAATCTATTGTAGAAGACATAGTTGACAATGTTTAAATTTTAGATTTCTTCTTACTCTTTGTTACTAGCAAATCTCATTCTATTATCTTACAAATGTGTAGGCTCTGAAACCATTCTTGCCCAGTCCAGCCTTATCATTGACTGGGTGACATAGCAAGATACCTCGATACCATTTTATCCTTTCGATAGTGTAACCTGCAGCTCAGTGGCTAACTGAGCCGAGCCCTTTAGAGCAAAGAGCCAATACTTTGTCACAGGTCATACTGTGAGAATGCTCTTTAGAGGTTTCGACAGTTTATAACCCTTTTGTCTAAATGGCTCTGATACCATTCCTACTCAGCCTTATCATCAACTAAGTGACATGGTAAGATACCTCAAATACCATTTTACGTAACTGCCTCTCGACAGTGCATCCTGCAACTTAGTGGCTAACCAAGCCAGGCCCCTGAAAGAATCTTTGGCATACTTACATATAAGCTATTCTTTGTACCCACAAAAGTTTCTCCTAATTGTACTATGAGGCCTGTCTCACAAGCTGAAGAAGTCCTCAATTGGTATACTCATAATGCTATGGCCTAGAACGAAGTTCTTCAAATGATTGACTCTTGCCTAGAGAATCTTTCCAGTTAAAATCAATTTCATTAGTACGCAAACAAATCATGATACCTTCAACAGCAGATGGCATCCCTGGATGCAAAACTTAAAAGTTTTATCGCCCATGGATATATGGGTCCTGTCATTACTCAAAAGGAACAAGAATTTTGCAGAGTGAAATCCCAGATTGATCAAATAGAAAAGGACATAGCTAGAGATCATTCCAGAAGCATATATGAACCTTTCTCTTCACCCTTTATACCATCTTATAACCCATGTTCTACGCCTTCATACTCACCTTATCCTCAAGAAGCTGATTATTCCAAATGCTTTAAGATGAACTATGAAGTCTTTAGAAAGAAAGAAGACTATCTTAGTTTAACACAGCTTTGACAGCCTCAACCTAGGCAACCTCAAACTTAACCTAAAGACCTTCATCCTCCTCAAAGACCACCTCATTTTCCCTCACAACATGAAGCCTCTGCTTCATGGAACAAACCTCCAAAACATCTTCCTATTGCAAAATCTTTGCAAATCAAGACACCACCTTCTTCCCCAAGAAATACCCAATCGCCTCATCTTGATCATTCCCAAAAAAAAAAAAACAAGCTCAAACTGAACCCACTAAGCCTTCTAGGACAATTACCTTGTCATCCATAATAATTCCCTATAATTTTGATTTAGACTCTGATCAGTCTCAAGTTATTGGCCTAGAATCCCTCAGTTTTGAGGATGATGAACTTGTCCAATATTCGTCCTCTTGTATGGTCAATACCCCTCATGTAGAAGAATACGATGAATCCAATGTCGAACATGACGATCATGCTAAATATCAGCCATATCAACCAACTTCACTAGACTATGCTTAAAACCAAGCTTGTCTATTTTCTGGACCATGGTTTACATTTGATGACATTTCTCATTATAACTGGAAAGACAAGTTACATTAATTTTCAGCACAGATTAATCTTCAAATGACTCACCAAAATGCTAATCTTGAAGAAGTCCTTACTAAATTTACCACCCAATTCACTGGCACTCTCCAAGAATGATTTCAAAGCCTAGGGGATTATAGACAATGTTTCTATATCACAGCTGGCAGTGCTAATGAATTCCTTAGTTTCCTTTACAAAGAATTACTTAGAGATTTCCATCTTGTTGATAAGCAAAAGTGCCAAGGGTACTTTCAAATGCATTATTGTTCCCTGAAGAAAAAAGACCTGGAGTTTCATTATAAAAGAATGGCAGAGAGATACTATCTTCTCAATAGATTTAATGATGTCAACCTATGACATACATTCATTGCCTCCTTACCAAAAGAACTATAACCAGAACTCTTGCGAGCTATTTAGTCTCTCAAGAGAGATATGTTTGACATCTCTCTAGGAGAAATCTATTAGTTGACTATAACTACTCTTGACAAACTATGTAAATAATATAAAATGTTTGATTTAATGATGGATGGAAAGCTAGTACTTCAAAAGGTTTGCAAGAAGTTTTATTTACAAATTAAGTGCAAATACAAGTCCAAAAGCTCATGCCCAACAAAGAAGAAAACTCAATTACAGGCATGCTTACATTAAGCCATATAAGTCTCACAAGCCCTACAGAAAGAAAAGATGCAAAAAACCAATTAGGTTTTTCAGAAGAAGATTGACTCAATACAAGAAATAGGGTTGCTGTTATATTTATGGAAAACAAGGTTATTTTGCTAAACAGTGTCATAAAAGCACAAAGAGGTAAAAATCCTTCAACAGATTCAGGTTAGCATTCCTCTTGCAGATGATCAAGATATTAAAGACCTATTTTCTGAGCAAAATGATGTTGATGACAACACAATCTTTGCCCTTCCTAGCTTTCAATCTTCAGATTCAAAACTTTCTAATTCAGATCACTCAGATCATTCTGAAGATTATCTTCATTATAGTTATTCCATACAACCATGCAATTCAGTAGAATAGAAAGAACCACCAATGCCTTATGTTCATATGTAAATTCTATAAAGCAAGTATCATAAGCCTATTCCTGTCATCACTTATATGGATAGTAGGGTTTCAAAAAGCCTTATGAATCTTGCAGTCCTTCTTCCATAGGCACGGATTACTCATTCTAAATACTTCAGTATTGCTGATGGAAAAATCTTTAATCTTATTACCAAGAAAAGAATTGGTATTAGGGATCTTTCCCAATTACATTGTTTGGACTAAAGTACTTAGCAATAGTCTTCCAGATAAAGATATCTTTATTGGAAATGATATTTATTGTCAACCTAAGAGACTTCAAATCCTTCCTTAAGAAATTTAGTTTAAACAATAATTTAAGCCTTACATTTCTATCTCTAAGGTGTTTGAGCTTTCTTAAGTTCCTGCTGTTTATGAAAAACTTCATGATCAATTTATGCCATATTGCCCAGAGTTGTATGATCTTTTCTCCTATTCCTCTCCACTCTGGAAAAATAAAGCCTTTTTCATCCAACTTCCTTTCAAAAGAAATAAATATATCAATCCCATAAAGGCAACTTATCTTAGCATAAATCCTGAAAATCTGAAACTTGTTAGAGAAGAATGTGCAACCCTCTTCCAAGAAGGTTTAATTGAACCTACAAGGTCTAATTAGGTTTACCAAGCCTTTTATGTAAAACAACATGCTAAATAAAAGCATGGCAAAAAGTCATTGATTACAAGCCTCTCAATATGTTCCTACAAGATGATAAGTTCCATTACCTAAGATTAGTTCACAACTCAACCTACTCAAAGATGCTTAGGTTTTCTCCAAATTTAATCTTAAAGTGGGTTTCTGACAATTTGAAGTTGATCCAATAGAGAGGTATAAGACAGCCTTTGGTATACCTAATACCCAGTACCAATGAACCGTAATGCCATGACTAAGATTTTTGAGCCCATCCTCCACAACATATTTATCTACATCAATGATATTCTACTTTACTCTAAAAATGAAGTAGATCACAAATAGCTCCTCAGAAAGGATTCCTCTTTCTGGGGACCAGTACAAACAGTAGCAGTGCAACATCTTAAAAGAGTCTCTCAAGTGCCTTTACCTTTTAAGATTCCTAATAAGGGTAAAAAGATTCTTCAGATAGACACTAGTGAAGAATTCTGGGGTGTTATCTTCCTTGAAAAGATTGATGGAAAGAAATATTAGTGTGGCCATGCTAGTAGACAATTTAAAGATTCTAAAAAGCATTATCATGCAATCTATAAAGAGATTCTTGTTGTCAAAAGAGAGATCGAAAAATTCAACTTTCATCTGTGTTCATATAAATTCACAATACGAATGGACAACTCCTCTTTCCCTAAGATTTTAGAATTTAACAAAAAGGTTCTATTGGATAAGTAACTATTATGCTAAAAAGACTAATTTTCTCACTATAAATTTAGTGTAGAACACATCAATGGACGTCACAATATCCTAGCAGACTTCCTTTCTAGACCAAAAATCTTAAGCCTCATTCTTCCAACTAAACCTATTCCTCTTATACACATGGCTCACTCTATCCCTGGTTGTACCATCCACTATCCATCTCCCTAACTCAAAAAAGACTTCCCTTTTAGAGAACAGAGACCAACCACTCCCGTTAAAGGTCTAACAGCTAGCCCAAAAATCTTTTTCTACTTACCTCCACAAGTATCTTAGCAATACTCCACTCAACACCATACTTCCTACTTTCAATCTTATCCAAACATATTTCCTAATCTTGTTCAAAATCACTACCCATCTAATAGACGATGCTCTTTGGTATCTATGGGTATTAACTGCTTTCTACTCTGGAGCAATAGCACTTCTACCTTTGTTGATTTTCCAACATCTCACCACTTCTGAAAATAGGAATTCTAATCTGTGGACCCTACTTAAATAGTTTTTCCCACTACCATGGTAGCGTAATGCACTCAACAGAATCATTCAGCTGTATAACCTTTGGAAAAACCTAGTAGCAAATCAATAGGTGTCAAGTATCTTCATCCTTCACCATCTATATTGGGTCAATAATCAAAAGATGCTCCTTACAAGAAATCATGTTTATGAATGGAACACCTTCCTGAACTGGCCAAAGTAATCCTCTAATGCATTAAAAGTCTTAAAAATATTTTTATGTGAGATTAATAATTATAAGGATAACAAGTTTATTTTCTACACATCATTAGGTCCTTATTCTAGAGAATTTATCCCTGGAGAGCCCAAATTCCCAAAATTGAATCTTTCAAACATAGAAATATTGACTCCAACACAAATTGTTAACTTTCTCATAGGAACCAATTCTTAGGACATAAGAGCCTCCATATCATCCACACAACCACCTCCTGACAATCTCATGCAAGATTTTCAGGACCCTATGATCCTGATGCTCTCAAAGAATTTGAAGAATGGTTCGCCACTTACTTGCTTCAAGAAATAACAAAAAATGACTCAGATGCTATAGATTCTGATGAAGACTCAAACCTATCACCATCTCATGAGCCTATCAAGAAAGGATAATGCAAAATATAAGAAAAAAAATATTTTTTGAAGACCAAAATCAAGAACTTAAATATTAAACTACTACTTAACTTTTTTTTTTTCTTTTCATTTAACTTCTACCTACACTCAAATTTATACATGTCTGTTTAGTAATTTAATGCTAAAAGGCTTTTGTTATTTTTAAGATTTGTCGGACATAATAATATTAAAAAATACTTGTAAACTAATTTTGTTAAGCATAAATTGCTTTTTTTTTCTTTTTAAATGTGTGTGTGTTTTTAATGAAGCTTAATTTAAGCAAAAACTATTTTAAAATAACTAGAAATACACAATAATCTTAAAAGAACTCTTATTTAACTTGGTTTGCAACTTAACAAAGAAGTTAAGGATAAAAACTAGACATGAGCATGAGAAAATTTTTTTCATGAGTTCTTTTTGTTCTGTTATTTTAATACATTTTTCTTAAAAAAAATTATTGCCTTTCCTTTGTTTTCAGATAATTGTAATTTTCCCTACCCTTATCACCAATAATAATAATAATACTTACACTATAATCTCCTTCAAAGAATTGTAAGAGTAATAATATGTACAACTAAGTAATAGTCTCTTACAAAGGCCACGGTTCTATGAGAAGTGAATTTTATATATATATATAATTTGTATAATATTTATTATATTTTTATAATTATTATTTTATTTATTAAAAAATTATTTTAATTAAAAAATTATTTTTAAAAATAAAAATATAAAAATTATTTTTTATTTTATTTATCTTTATTTATCTATTTTTATATCCCTTCTTTTACCAGCCGTCTATATTTAGCTCATCTATACAAATTTTTAATCATCTATAAAATATGTAGCATTCTTGATACACACACGCGTGTCACCGTAATAACATAAAAATATTAAAATATATAATGCGTAAAGTTTATAATTAATTAAATAATTTGTTGGCTCGACTTCAGCCACGATTTTTCTGATTTGACAGCTCTCATGCACTTCAACATGCACTTCATAAATATTTGAATCGATTAACTGTCACATAATCATTTAGTTCAGGTATCTTCACATTAATTTGGAAGTCACAGTTTTTATTTTATAAAGGTAATATTTTCATTGCTACGAGTTACGGTATTACTGATGCCGATAAAATTAGATCGGATATTATATCAGTAAAGAAATTAATTTATAATTTATTGATTTAATTGTGATTAAATTATAATAGAATTAATAATAATTAAATATATTTCAAATTTTATATATTAAAGGTATAATATAATAAATATTAATAAATTCTAAATATTTAATTACTAATTTTATACTTTTAAAATATTTAAAATATCATTTTTTTAATTGAAAAATATTTGAAAAGTCATGGTACATGGTACATGGGATGAGTCTATAATGTAATATCTTGCACGTGTGCTACTATCGAGGGGACACAATTTTATGAATTTAGTCAATCCAAGGTAGTAATAATGGAAGGATAGACTCAATCAACAGAATACTCTAGCAAAAATTAATTTTTAGCTTCATAATTTTATTAAATTACATAATAATCTGGAATTTTGATATGTTTGTGTGAATGTATTAGTAGGTTTAATTTTTCTTTTATCACTAGAAGCACTTATATATTTGAGATTTACAAATCAAACAATACTTTCAATATATATATATATATATGTATTTTATAGAATGCATTACATATGTTTGTTACACATTAGTTAAATGTTGTCATGGCTCATAATATAACTCATTTCCAATAACAGTTAATTGTTGTTGAAGAGGGTTGGAGAAAAATAATCTTTTCCGCATGAAAATTATATCCCATGTTATTTTAAAGAAGAATTGCATGCTTTTTATGCATTAGTTAACTGTCCTTACTACAATTTTTTATGTAATTCATTCTTAACTATAGTTAACTCATGTCATACCATCAGCCAACTATTGCTAGAAAGTTTTACCAAACAAAAATAATTTGTGCAAAAAAAATTCTTCTTTGTAATGAATTCAAAGTTCAAACTTTGATTTACCACACAACTACTCATAATTATTAGTAAAAAGTTGGTTAGGAGATCTATATCAAGATTTTAGACAGCCTCGAAGAACATTTTCCTTGGAGCAAAATGGGACCAAAAGGGGTTAAATTTGATTTGATCCTCGTCCTAGAGTGACTATGTCTCATCATGCAGAGAAAATAAAAGTAGTTAACACATTAGACGTAAATTAACACATTAGATGTAAATTGAGTGGTTTCTTGAAAGAATTTGAGTTTTTCAAAAACAGATCCTTGTTACTGAAATGTTAGTTGATTGTTGCTGAACGCCTATATATATATATATATATATATATATATATATATATATATATATATATATATATATATATATATATATATATATATATATATATATATATTAAAAAAAAAAAGAATTTTCCGGCCAAAGTTCATTGTTACTGGAATATATATAGACGGCTATTATTGAATGTATATGAAGAAATTTGAATTTTCAAAAATTATCTCGTACACCTTTTTGTCATGGTACGTATTAAAACTTACTGATAGCAAATGCTGGCCATAAACAATTCTTCCTTCTCTTGTTTCGCTAGCGCCATGGATTGATAGTGATTGAGGTCTCGTGTAGGGTACTCTTTCATAAGGCTGATATTAATCACTCATTCAAAAGATAACTTAATGGCCCGGCAAGAACATCTTGTGTCAGGTTCTGAAAGCATCAAGGTAATTCCATCCAGCTAGTTGGCGAGAAGATGACTATGATATCATTTTGGGTGATAATTTTATTGTCATACGTTGTAGGGTAAATTAATTCTTTTTATTTTCAAGATGCTTTTATATACGTGCGTGCACACAAAAATAAATTTTTTAAAATTAAAATATAATTGAAATACCATTAAATATAATATTAATTTTTATAAAAAAACACAACATTAAAATATTTTAAAAATTATTTCACTATTATTTATTGTATATTAAAAATGATAAATTTAGTTTATTTTATAAATTTATGATATAAATTATATTTAATAATATATATTTGATGCATATGTTATTGTTGACATTAAATATTATTAATAGTTATTTTTTAATTAATTAATCCTAAATAGTTATTTTGTGAATATTTTTTTTGTTTTTATAGTTATTTATTATTTAAACAAATAATTTTACAATTTATCAAATTTAGAAACATAGCTAATTATTGCTGAAAAATATATATTTAATACTTATTATGTTATAGAAGTAATAGACATAATGGTATTATGGTTTATCTTTTGCTGAAGAGATAAATATAGAATATTTTTTAATTGCAAAAATGAAGATATTGACTCTTGTTTCTTAGCTTTTTCCTAGGTTTAATTGTTGTAATTTATCATTTATTTTTTTAATATTTCATCTGTTTCTTAAGGTTTCTTGTTTCTAAGTTCCCATTTTCCTAAAGTTATTTTCTTTACTTTTTCTATAGGTATGACTTTGTATTTAAATATTGACTTTTAAGGGTTTAAGTTATTTTCTGTTAAAGGACTCGTTTGTTTTTTTTATAGCCTCTATTTTGTTTTCCACTCTACTTAGCTATTGACTAATACTATAAAGTATTTGATTCAAATAATAATTTTATTACTGTATATTTCTTATTCCTCTAGCATCTTGGGAATCAGGAATTTTTAATGGTGACGCTATAACTTCATCTTCTCCTACCTATATTACTACTTCGTCTAAAGGCATATGTATAGCTGTTACGCTTAGATTATTTCTACATTTCCAATTTTGGGTCCTAGCTTTTGTTACATTAACTGAAAGGTGATTTTTTGCAAATGGATTAAATATTTCATTATTATAAGTATACATTTTTAACTATTTAAAGAAATATATATCTGTTTTAATATTCTCCATTTCTTTATACCATTCCTCTCTAATTTTCACCTATTCTTCTTTAGAAAAGGTTGAGAAAAATCATTCTCTTTTATGCTTATGTACTTTTAACATAAATTCTTTTCTTAATAAATCTTTGTTTATCTGATAACTATCTTTTTTAATTACTCTAAGCTGTTGAGATCTGATTAATTGGTATTCTGTGGGTTGGAATTTTCTTTAGATTTCTAACTGAGTTTTTAAATTATTAATGGTTTCATTATTAGAAGTTTTTTGTTTATAGATAGGCTGTGGAATGTTTGGCTCAAAATTAACTCCTCTTAATCTATAATTTATACTAAAATTATCTATAGAACTTCTAGCTTCTTCATATTGTGTTGACTGTCTATGTTCTGGTCTAAGAGTTAACATGGATCTGCTTAACATTTTATAAGATATATCTCCTTTTGGAGTTCTTACAATACTTTCTAATTTCATTTCCTGTAAAGGTGCTGGGGGTGGTAACTTAGGAAAATCTTAGTTAGTAGGGAACTGTACTTTACCGTATTTTAATAACTTTGGTACTAAGACTGCAGTTTTGGAAGGGTCTCCTATTTCTATAAGTATAGTTTGTCCTTTAAGGGATTCCTTTAATACTCTAAAATTCTGATGAGTTCTTGTGAGTTTGAAAGTCATCCTATACTGAATGAGTATAGAAGTGGTTCCTTTTTCCTAAGAGTCATCAGATTCTATTTCCATTACTAATCCATTTCAAGCATTTACATCCTTTAATTTTATTACATAATTAGGGAAACAGTCAAAGTAGACTGGTCCGACATGTAGATTTGACTGTATCATTCCTACTATTGATTTGTCAAAATTTACTATTTGTCTCTTATCTCTTAAACATACGAAAATAGGTTTATTTAAACCTAATTTGAAACAGGGTTTAATTGCTACTTGGATCATTCCTAAGTACATCCAATTTCACTTTTCTTTGTATTTTGCTATAACATCTTGAGTAATCATGGAAACTATTTACTACTAGTTGTTCTTATTTATCTTTCTATAGTATGAGTTTTATATGAAAAATTGAAAATAGTTTTTCTATAAATTTCTTTTTTCTTAAAGGTTGGCATATTCCAATTTGTTAACTGTTCTTGTAAAATTTTTGTGGTTATTTCTCCTTCATTTAATATTTGTTCATTTTCTATTTCTTTTATCTCTATTTCGCCTGTAGTAATACTACTTTCTTCTTTGTTACTAGTTAAACTGTAACTTTGTTGGCTGAAGCTTTTATAACTACTACCTCCACTATCTGAATCTAACATTCTTCTAAACCAACTCATTATACTGGTTTTATATAGTTAGTATAATAAACCATACAAAAATAGTAAAAAATCTAGGAATACTAATAGAAAAGATAAAAAGAAAGTTTGTTACAATTGTGGCCAATTTGATCATTATACTAACAAATGTAAGATAGAAAAGAAAATCAAGGTCTTAGAAATAAGTGAAGAAAATAAACAAAATCTTATGAAAATATTGATGAATAAAGATTTTACTTCAGAATTAGAAAGCAACAACTCTTTTAATAATGAAAAAAATCATATTTATCAACTTCAAGAAAAATGAAAAGTAGAAACTTCAGAATCAGAGGCAGAATGTCTAGGAACAGATATAAGTGGGTGTAAATCTTGTATAGAAAATATTACCAAAATCAAAGTGAATGTAATATTTAAAGAAAATGTTCAATTCTTAATAGATATAATTGATAAAATAAATGATGAAGATATTAAAAGGCAATATTTGTTAAAACATTGACTTAACTTGTATTAAGTTATTACATTTTCCAAGTTATTAAGTTATTAATTAAAACAAGTAATTTTCTCTCGTTTAATCATTAATTAATTTTTTCCCTATGAAAATTGGCAAAAAAGAATCTTATTATCAATTCATGATTAGAAACCACACATTTTTTTCATGAAGCATTATCATGTGCATAGTCTGCAAGTCAACAAGAAATAATGGCGGGTTTCATCCTTATCGATCGCGTTGCTCTATCTTCGTTATCTAAAAGGCCTTTTGGCGCAAAGCAGATTTTAGCCTTCTTAGTGTAGCATCTTATAATGTGATTTTGTAGTTAATCTTACTGGTTATATATATGTATATATGCATATATATGGGTACAATTCGAGGTAAATAGCCATTTACTTGTCAAGAGATATTTATTTTTAAAAATTAAAATATTTAGCCATATTTTTATAAAAATTCTGTTTTAAAGTAATAATAAAAATAAATTTTTTGTTAAAAATTTAAAAATATTAAAAAAATTTCTTAACTTTTTTATTTTTTGAAGAAAAAATGTCCTCACTTAAAATAATTAATTACTACTTAATTTTTTTTATTTAACTTCTACCTGCGCACAAATTTATACATGTTTGCTTAGTATTTTAACACTAAAAAGTATATTTTTTAAAATATTTATCAAACATAATAATAATAATAAAATACTTGTAAAATAATTTTGCTAAACATAAATTACCTTTTTTTTTTTAATGTTCGTGTTTGTGTGTGTGTGTGTGTTTTTTTTAATAATTTTATGACACTCAAATCAAGTAAAAATTATTTTAAAATAAGTAGAAATACATAAGAATCTCACAAGAACTCTTAATCAACTTGATTTGCAACTTAACAAAGAAGTTAAGGAGGAAAACTAGACGCGAGCATAAGAAAATTTTTCTTTATGAGTTCTTTTTGTTATCTTATTTATAATACATTTTTCTTAAAAAAATTTATTGGCTTTCCTTCATTTTTTGATAATTGTTTTTTTCTCCAACCCTTATCACCACTAATAATAATAATAATAATAATAAAATATTACTTACATTATAATCCCCTTCAAAGAATTGTAAGGGTAATAGTATGCACAATTAAGTAATAGTCTCACAAAAGGCCGCACCTCTATGTATTTAGCTCATTTATACGAATTTTCAATGATCTATAAAATGCATAGTATTCTCAATATGTGTGTGTGTGTGTGTGTATATGTGTGTAAACATAACAAACATTAAAATATATAGTAGGTAAAGTGTATAATTAATTAATTATTTAATTTGTCGGCTCGATGTCAGCGAATGTTTTTCTGATTTGACAGCTTTCTTGCACTTCAAAAACATTTGGATCGATTAGCTTTCACATAATTTATTGTATTTATTTCAGGTATCCTTACATGAATTTGGTTGTCGCTGTCGTTGTTACAATTTCTCATGGAACTCATTTTTAACAATAGTTAACTCAGGTCATACCTTCGGCCAACTATTGCTTGAAAGTTTTACCAAACAAAAAAATTTGTTGCTGAAAATTACACCATGTCTTTATTATAAAGAAGAATTTTTTGTTGGCACAAAAATTGCTGTTAAATGCTCTTTAAGGACGAGACCCAAAAAAAATAGATATATATATATATATATATCATTCGCTAACTCACTATACAAAATTGCATTTGAGGCCAAATCTATATGGTATGAATGATCTACAAATATGTTCAGCACAAATTTCTGAATGATGATCAAGACTTACATCTTGTGCTTGCATGCCTTCTCCTCACAACTTCGTTTTACTCACAGCTTTTCAACTAGAATTACCATTGAAAAACTTGAACTCATCATTAATGCTATTGCAATAGGCAATTTCTTCCTTCACATGCACGCTAAATTAACATGAATAATGAATTCAAAGTTCAAACTATGAGTTACCGCACAACCACTCATAATTATTAGTGAAAGGTTGGTTAGGAGATCTATATCGAGATTTTAGACAGCATCAAAGGACATTTTGCTGGGAGCAAAATGGGACCAAAAGGGGTTAAATTTGATTTGATCCTGGTCCTAGAGTGGCTGTCCCTGTCATGCAGAGAAAATAAAATTAGGTCCATTCAAATGTTTTCTTTAACACGTTGGACGTGAATTGAGTGGTTTCTTGCAGGAATTTGAATTTTTCAAAAATAGATCACTGTTACTGAAATAGTAATTAACTGTTGCTGAACGTCTGCGTAGCAAAAACAAAATTGAATTTTCCAGCAAAAGTTTATTGTTACTGAAATATATATAGACGACTATTACTGAATGTATATGAAGAAATTTGAATTTTTCGACAATTATCTCGTGCACCTTTTTGTCATGGTATTAAAACTTATTGACAGCATATGCTGGCCATAAACAATTCTTCCTTCTCTTCTTTCGCTAGCGCCATGGATTGATAGTGATTGAGGTCTCGTGTAGGGTTCTCTCTATAAGGCTGATATCAATCACTCATTCAAAAGATAACTTCATGACCCGGCAAGACTTCTTGTGTCAGTTTCCAAAAGCATCAAAGTAAATTCCATCCAGCTAGTGGGCGAGAAGATGAACATGATATCATGTTGGGTGATAATTTTATGAATTTAGATTTGTATATATTAATTCTTTTTTTTTTTTTAAGATGCTTATACACACACAATAAACTGTTAAAAATTAAAATATAATCAAAATATCTTTTGAATATAATATTAATATTTTATTAAGAAAACAACATTAAGAATATTTTTAAAAATTAATTTACTACTATTATTTGTTTTATATTAAAAATTATAAATTCAATTTATTTATAAATATATATAATACATATGTTATTGTTGAAATTAAATATTATTAATAATTATCTTGTGATCAATTAAGCTTAAATAGTTATTTTGTGTATATATTTTTTGTTTTTATAGTTATTTATTATTTAAAAAATTAATTTTACAATTTTTCAAATTTAGAAAGATAGCTATTTATTATTCAAATTTATATTTAATACTTTTTATATTATAAAAGCAATAAACATATTGGTATTTTAGTTAAAATAGATATAATTATAATTTATCTTTTGTTGCAGAAGAAATAAGTATAGAATATCTTTTAATTAAAAAATAAATGTTTAATTTAGATATTTAATAAAAAGAGGGAATTACTTATTCTAAACTTTAAATATTACACAATAATTACTGTATATAAATAATATTTTATCTATTTTATTAAATCAACTCTATAAATATATTTATATTAATAAATTTAATATTTAATAATTAATAATTTATTATATTATAATTAAATATTATAATAAACTCAAATTTATAATATCATTATTCTATTAAATTCATATATATATCTATATATATATATATATAATTTGTAGAAGTCGCCGTGTTTACAAATTGTTTATTGTGTGATTTTCATTAGGCTATGTATTAATATATTGTTTATGTTAGTATAAGTATTGTTTAAATACTATTTTTTTTGAAAAAAAAAACTTTTTAGGACCTACAAGACATTTTTTTAAATCTCCTGCAAATGCAGGGATGAGTCCTAGTTAAGAGACAAAATCGGTCAAGTAATTTCCCTCGTATAATCATTAATTAATTTTTTCCCCTATAAAAATTCAAAAAAATATTGTTATCAATTCATGATTAGAAACTACACATTTTTCAATGAAGTATTATCATGTGCATACTCTGCAAGTAGACAAGAAATAACGATGGGCTTTATTCTTATCCATCTCGCTGCTCTATCTTCGTTATCTTAAGGCTTTTCGGCCCAAAGCAGATTTTAGCATTTTTAGTATAGCATCTCATAACGTGATTTTGTAGTTAATCTTACTTGTTTTATATATATATATATATATATATATATATAGAGGTACAATTTGAGGGAAAAATGTAAAAAGTTGTTTACTTTTAAAAATTAAAGTATTTAGCCATATTTTTATTTAAAAAATTCTGTTTAAAGTAATAATAAAAATATTTTTTTGTTGTGAAAAAAAATTAAATTTTTCTTAAACGCATAACTAAAATAAAAACAAAAAATTATATTTTGTAGACAAAATATCCTCACCTAAAATAATTAATTACCATTTAACTTTTTTCTTAAACTTCTACCTGCACTGAAATTTATACATGTCCGCTTAGTAATTTAACACTAAAAGGTATATATTTTTTAAATATTTGTCCAACATAATAATATTAAAAAATACTTGTAAAATAATTTTGTTAAACATAAATTATTTTTTTAATTTGTATTTGTGTTTGAATGTGTGTGCGCATGCATGTTTTGTTTTTAATTTTATGAAACTCAATTTAAGCAAAAATCATTTTAAAATAACTAGAAATACACAATAATCTCAGAAGAACTCTTAATCAACTTGATTTGCAATTTAACAAAGAAGTTAAGGAGAAAAACTAAACGTGAGCATAAGATAAATTTTCTTTATGAGTTCTTTTTATTCTCTTATTTATAATACATTTTTCTTTAAAAAATTTATCGGCTTTCCTTTATTTTGAGATAATTGTAACTTTTCCAACCCTTATCACCAATAATAATAAAAAACATATTACTTACATTATCATCCCCTTCAAAGAATTGTATGAGTAATAATATGCACAATTAAGTAATAGCCTCTCACAAAAGGCCACAACTCTAAATATTTAGCTCATTTATACAAATTTTCAATATTCTATAAAATACATAGTATTTTTAATATATATATATATATATATATATATAACGTGTTATAGCAATAACATAAGAAATATTAAAATATACAGTAGGTAAAGTCTATAGTTAATTAATTATTTAATTTGTCGGTTCGGTCTCAGCCAATATTTTTCTGATTTGACCGCTTTCTTGCACCTCATAAATATTTGGATGGATTAGCTATTTCAGTTATCCTTCCATTAATTTGGTAGTCACGGTGTTCATTTTATATAGGTAATGTTTTCATTGTTACCAGTGTGGTTGAAACTATTGCGGTTATTGTATCAGTTAATTATAGTCATAATCAAATTAATAATAATTAAATATATATTTTTTAAATTTTATATATTAAAATTTGATATGATAAATAAATATTAAAAATATTAATTATTTAATTATTAATTTTGTAGTCCTTACCATGTTTAACAAGTTAATTTTTAATTAAAAATAAAAATTAACTATAATTAAAACCTAAAAATATTTTACATCAAATTTTTAAGATTCTTAAATTATATTAAGATTCTATTTATTAATAAAAAATAAAGAATTTAGAAATAATAAATTAAGAAATAATCTATCAAATAAAAAAATTGACTAAAAATATAATTTTAAATAACATTATTATATTATTTTATTTAGATATTTATGTATATAACTAGGTTTTCTCCTCCTGCATCTGGTAAGGGTAATTTAAAAAAGTCTCATGGAACCCACAAAAAAATTTCAAAAAAAAAAGACAGTGCACAAACAGTACATATACTGACTTTAACAATATCTTGCACGTATCACGTAAAAATCGTATTGTTCATAAGCCACGATTTGTATAGACTTTTATATAATATGTTGATTATTTGCACCATAATATATATATATATATATATATATATATATATATATATATATATATATATATATATATATATATATATATATATATTAACAAAGCACTATTTAAAGCATGGTTGGGCAGGCGCTCCGCTTCGACTGGTATCCGATTCCCTCAACATTAGGTAATACTTGGTTTTCAGATTTCAGTATCATATATATAGAATGAGTCTATAATGCAATATCTTGCATGTACGCTACTATCGAGGGGACACAATCCCGTGAATTTGGTCAATCCAAGGGTGGTAAATAATGGAAGGACAGACTCAATCAACAAAATACTCTGGCAAAAACTAATTTTTAGCCCCATAATTTTATAAAATTACATAATAATCTAGAATTTTAATTTGTGTTTGAATGTACTTGTAGGTTTAATTTTTCTTTTATCACTAAAAGGACTTATATATTTGAGATTTACAAATCAAACAATACATAAAAAGTATGTTTTTTTTTTTAATAGAATGCATTACATATGTTTGTTATACATTAGTTAAATGTTGTCAAAACTTATAATATAACTCATTTCCAATAATAGTTAATTGTTGCTGAAGAGGGTTGGAGAAAAATAATCTTTTACGCATTAAAATTATATCCCATGTTATTTTAAAGAAGAATTGGATACTTTTTATGCATTAGTTAACTGTCCTTATTACAATTTTTTATGTAACTCATTCTTAATTAACAATAGTTAACTCATGTCATACCATCAGCCAACTATTGCTAGAAAGTTTTGCCAAAAAAAAAAAATTGTTTCTGAAAATTACACCACGTTTTTATTATAAAGAAGAGTTTTTTTGCACAAAAATTTCTGTTAAATGCTCTTTAAGGATGAGACCCAAAAAAAGAAAAGAATAAATATCATGCACTTACTCACTATAAAAATTTCATTTGAGGCCAAATCCATATGGTATAAATAATCTACAAATATTTTCATTGTTCAGCACAAATTTCAAATGTTTTCTTTGAGAATTGAACACATTAGACGTAAATTGAGTGGTTTCTTGAAGGAATTTGAATTTTTCAAGAATAGATCACTGTTACTGAAATATTAGTTAGCTGTTGCTGAGCCCCCATTGAAAAAAAATTAAATATTCCAGCAATAGTTCATATTTCAAAATTAAGTATGGGTATGAATAGGCATCAGGATTCTCTGTAGAAATCAATCTTCAGGCTTTTTTTTAAGGGGATTAAAAATAATATAAAATATTAAAAAATTTTCATTGAGAGAGTAAAAATTTTAATTACATCATCTTTTCAGTTATAAATTTTTATTATCATTGAGAGAATACAAATTTTAATTATAAAAAGTTTATATTTTACAAATTTTAATTACATAATCTTTTTAGTTATAAAATTTAGATATTTTACATAATTTTTTTTTGGTTGCATTCACTTTTTCTCAGCCTTATCATTATATATAACTGGTGGCGGATTCTACCAATGGGCCCCAACATTAAATAAGAATAAAAAAGGACAATTATTACATTAGCTCTTGAGTTAAAAGTAATATAAAAAAATTTACTTATATATATATATATATATTATAATATAAAGCAAAGGTGACAAATGCAACAAATTTTTTTTAAGAGTCCCACCCACATTCTCTCTTTGTCTCTCTCTTTTTGGTTTAATTTATAAGAAAATTAAAAGAAGAAAAATGAAAAGAATCTACTCCCTTTGCTTTGTGAGATAGATTTTATTCCTGCATATTCTCCTCCCGAAAGCCAAATTTGTTTAGGAATACAAACAGCCTCCATTTTGTTTTGTTGAGTAAAATTAATTAAATAAACTTTTGATAAGTGAATATTTTATATGATTAGATTTAAATATAATTATTTTTATTTTTTATTAATTTTTAAATAAAATTATTACATATGTAAAAAAGTTTTAAAAAATTTACTCATATAATGTTGAGTTGTAAAAATTATATAATTATTTGTAAAAATAATATATTTATTATATCATTATTAAAAAATTATATATTTATTATGTTTTAATTGAAAAACTTGATAGTAAAGATATTAAGTATTATATATATATATTTTTTATTATATACAAATAAACATCACATAAATAAAATTTTTAATTTTTTTCATATATTATGTTTTTAGTAAAAATTCTAATGATCAACACTTAAAAAATTTTGCTTAAGCTTTATCATGAACTCTTTTGCGTTGCCTCTACTACTTCAATTATTTTGATACTTAATTAATATATGTTTAAAGTTTGATTTACTGTTTATTAGCTTTGAAATTATAAATACCTTAAAAAAAACTGTATGCACATTGTTTTTTTTTTTTTCCTGATCATATTTTTAAATTCAAATGCTTTACACGAGGATCCATGCTTTTACCATATGCATCACTAGTTAGTTGTAAAATACTAAGGGTTCATTTAGTATGTAAAAAATTAAAGATAAAAATAAAATATAATATAATATAATTTTATAACTAAAAAATAATTTTATAATATTTTTATTTTTAATAATTAAATAATAATTATTAAAAATATTAAATAATAATTATAAAATTAAAATTAAATTTAAAATTAAAAAATTTTATTTCCCTTTCCTCCTTCCCTCTCCATTTCTCGTTACCCAACAGGTTGTAATTAGGATAAAGTTTTAAATATCAACCATTATCATGCATGAGTGATTGAAAAGTAAAAAAATTTCAATTTTTTAAAGTTTGTTTAGCATTACAATCCATTAAACGTGTATTTGAAAAAATAATAAGAAGTTTTAAAATCACGTTTACTTACTCATTTTTATTAGAAGCAATACTTTGTTACTTCTTCAAAAATATACGATTTTGAGGATGAAAATATTTTTTTAAACATGCATTAAAAAAAGTGTCGAAAATTGAAAACTTTCTAAATCTATTCAAAAGACACGTCAAAAGCAGATCAACTTTATCTTGGAGGAAGACAAATCGAAAGATTAATTTCTTCAAATCTCCCATATTAGTTAAAAGTCCAAGGGATTTAATTGTTAAAAAAGAAAAGAAAGAAATAAGAAAAAGCATGGAATGCCGCCGTCACCTATAATTACATGCATAACACCTTATTGCAAAAGATCCATTCACGGATCAATTCACGACTTATGTGAAATAAACATAAAAGTGAAAATAAATTTAATTAATATCTCTAATAAAAAAAACACGATATCTTTGGCATATCTTTAGCAAAGATAGAAAACCAAAATGAGGGATAAATTGACTTCCACCTACATAGTGCTAAGAATAGCTACCTGAAAAGCACAAAAAGAAGGGAATTACGTGATACAAGACAAGACAAGACAAGACAAGTAGAAAAGTCGATCACGAACCTAATTCAGATGATACGGATTAAATTGAGTGGTTTAGATTTTATATTATTTAATTTTTATTTTTTTAAATTAAACATTCGAAAAATTATCTTTATTTTGTATTTTATTTCTTTTAAAATAAAAAATACAAATATTAAAAAGATAAAAAATCAGAACTGTCTAAACCGGATTCGCATAGAATTCTAGTGGTCTATGGTATGATACTTAGCTCCCAGATTGTCCAAATTCTGCGTCTCAGATTCAACAAATAGAAAGTTGATGTGTCACCATTCTTTTTCATGAACCGCGTTTGTCGTATTGGAGAGGCTAAACTAGGGCAAGTAGGAGGAAGGAGAATGGATGGCAGGCTAAACTGCTGTTGGCTGTTTGTGGAGAGCTAGACATGTGGAATTTATTATAAAATTAAAAAAAAAAAAAAAATTAAAACACACCCTGTCTTTGCGCTAACAGAACAATAGCAGGGAGGATAAACAGCAGAGGATCCATTCTCAAGAAGAAGGGTTCTACCAAGAATATGTCAGAAGTAGGCATTACATTGCCAATGTAGACAAATAAACAAAGCAGGCTTCAAGGAAAAAGTTGAATGCTGATTATAATATCAAAAATTTAACTTTAAGTTGAATAAAAAATTAAAAAATAAATTATCCAAACTTAATTTAAATGACCAAAGTGAGAGTTCATCTATGCGATGAGCGAAAAATCTACTTTTCAGAAACTTGTCATATAATAATAACGCAAGGACGAAACGTGCAAGTCCCTCCACTCCCTCTTCACCTTTTGGACAGATTTTCGTGAAGTTATTTGTCATTTTTGGGACCCAATCATGCTCCTCTCTTTCTTCATTCACCCTTGATTTTCCCTTTTTTTTGTTTGTTTTTGTTTCGTTTTACAAATATCCATCACATAATTCGAATTTCTTGTGTTCTATCGTATTGGATTCATCGTATCCCCAAATCCCAAAAATTCCGAATACAAAGTTTTGTCCGTTATACATGGTGTATGCAGTCACAAAAGGTTATTCATTGAATTCCACATGCTCCAATTTTCACTCAGTCAGTCACAGGGCAATAATTCATCAAACGCTTTTTGAATCCACTAAAACCTATCAGTTAACCTCATAAATAAAGGTAAAAATAAAAAAAATAATAAATTTGGCACTTTGGCAAATGCAAATGCTCTCTTTCACATATTAAATAAGAGTGGAGCTTTCTTCAACCTGCCAATACGAAATTGAATCCTACTAACATGTACCAAGTTCATAAGTTACTAATGAGTGGGCTTTTTGACATAGTTGCTTTAGTTTAAAAAATTAAAAACCCTGACACTGTGTCGCAAATACTATTAACTTATATGCTTAATATTTTTTTTTAAAAGAAACACGGATCCTCATAGTCCACGTCTCCCTCACCATCAAGCCTGCGTTTCAACTTCTAAGGATTGGAAGCAATGTAAGGGAGGGGAAGAAACATTAAGGAGGATAATTTAATATATAATATATAAAATATAATATAATATATTTTATATAATACATATTATATTTTTATATTATATAAAATAAATAAATTATATTATATTTTTTTACATATAATATATTATTTAATTTTTAATATAAAATATTAAAATATAATTAATAATAATAAATTTTATAAATTATGATTTTATTAATAAGATTATATTTTTAATTATAATTTAATTCTTTTCAAGTGATTTACATGAAAAAATTTTTTTGTCTCATTAAAAATTTTATAAAATAAAATATTATTAATTTTCTTGAACGACTAAACGATATGTAATACACAAATTTTTCAGATGGATAGTGATACATAGCTTCATGTGATGACGCTGTTTGTTTTCCCACGCTCAGTTGCTTTCACTGCGTCCATGTTATTGAACTTGAACCCTCACACCACTTCATGTCAACTCTTTTATTCCACGCAGATTTCCTTTGCTTGTTGGGACCCAATTCATCAATGAGGGAATAACAATTAAGTACTCAATATCTCAAACTCTAGGCAGTCTATTTTATTTCTTTTATTTTGTTGAAAATTGTAAAATACTAATAAGTGTGTCACACAATTTTACCATGTCAACTATGAAAAAAAAAAAAACTCACCAGCACATATAGTGGTAAACTTGACCATCATTTCTCTAGAAGGATTTTTTCCAAATAGTTGGCTTATTAGACCTAATTCAATAATAATAATAATAATAATAATAATAATAATCTAAAAAAAGATGAATATTTTTGAAAAAAATTTTATTGAGCAAATATTTTGGGACATTTTTACTGTGTTTAGTACACATAAATCATTTCTATAAGAGTAAAAATGAGAATAAAAATAAAAATGTAATAGAATTTTAGAATCTTAAATTAATAAGATTTTTAATGAGACAAATTTTTTTTATACAAATCACTTGAAAAGAATTAAATATAATTAAAAATATAATCTTATTAATAAAATCATAATTTATAAAATTTGTTATTAGTAATTATATTTTAATATTTTATATTAAAAATTAAATAATATATTATATGTAAAAAATATAATATTTATTATATAAAATATATTATATTATATTATATTATATTATATATATTACATATAAAATTATGCCCCTTAATGTTTCCTTACATTGCTCCCAATCCCTGGAAGTTGAATGCGGGCTCATGGAGCCCGTGTTTGGTGAAGGAGACACAGTCTATGAGGGTTCGCGTTTCCTTTAAAAAATAAAAATTATTAAGCATATGAGTTAACCGTATTTGTGATGCAGTGTCAGTGCCAGGGTTTTTAATTTTTTAAACTATGAGTGAATATAGAGGAATACCTTATTCATTATTCGAAATCTTTATCTACTAGATTATAAAACACATATTATGATGGAGAAAAAATCTAATTCATGTCAAGTAAAAGTTTTGACCATGTGATTATTTGGTTTTTAGAAACCTCAAGTATTCATTATGTCTTTCTCCTTCAATTATATCCCTTTTTTACTTTTAAAATTTTGGTTTTTCAAAATAAAATTACTATTTATATCAAAAAATATTTTTAAAAATTATTACGCATTATTGCATATATTTGACTTTATCTAGACTCACTCAAAATTTGCTCTTTTCAAAAAGTTCACCAACAATTAAATAATATATATATATATATATATAATCTACGATCATATTCATAAATAATTAAGAATAAAAAACAACAATAATCAAGTATTCAAACATAACTCAACAATCCTTTGACAAATCTTACAAAATGAAAAAAAAAAAATAGAAGGACAAACCTTAAAAAAAAAGCTAAAAATGGTGGAACTACGTTGAAAATCACAAAACAGATTGCAAAATGGCGAAAGGTGTGCTTAGATGACAAATGGGTGCGGGGTGGACAATCGGTGGTGTGCTTAAACGACTACTAGACGGGCAGGGTGGCGTCGGGATTTGTTGGTAGAGCTGTAAAGAAAAAAATATAAGCTCCAGATGTGATTGCGAGAGAGAAAGGGTTGTGGGTTATTTAGTACATTTAGCGGCGGTTAAATAACCGCTGTAATTCAACAACAATTTTTCAGAATTACTGACAACTAACTATGGTTGTATACAGCTGCCATTATTTAACAGCAATTATAAACAATGACGGCTAAATAGCAAGCTATTTAAACTGCTGCTATTTAAAGAGTTGCTGCTAAAGAACGGTTGCAATTTTCCATTTTCCTATAGTGTATTATTATCATAATTAGCAATATTTTTTAAATTAGATAACGGTTCATTGATCAAACAATAGTTGAATCGTGGTCAAATCGGTAATAATTAAAATATTTTTTTAATTTATATATTAAAATTTTAATATAAGAAATAAATATTAATAAATTTTAAATATTTAATTACTAATTCAATATTTTTAAAGATATTACAAAAATTATTTTAGAGTTTTTAAATTATATTAAAATTTTACTTATATTAAAAAATAAAAAATAAAAGATAAATAATAATTTTGGCTAAATACCTTTATATTTGAGAGAAATATAATTCGAAAATGGAATAGAAATAAAATAGAGAGCAATATAAAAAATAGCCAAGTATGCACATTTTACTTCCTTTATATTCTCTTATATATATATATATATATATATATATATATATATATTTCAACTCCCTCCTTTTTTTTTCTATTAACTTATATTTTTAATTTGTCAAATTTATTTGGAATGAATTGTTATATTATATAAGAAAAAATATTTTTTTTTAAAAAATAGTACGGACAAGTTTAAACCGATTTTGACCAGTCTAGTTTTGGTTAGTTGGTTTTTTAGACCAACTAAATCAGACCAAGGACTGGTTCCCAGTCGAACCAACCAGTCTAATATGGTTTTTAAAACTATGATTATTTTAGTTATCAAAATATAGGATATTACATAGTTGCATTTTCTACAATTGAAGTAGAATATATGACAATTTGAAGCTATTATTTCTATGGATGAAACATTAACTCGGGGACTTCTCACCAAGCTTCAATTGAATTCCAATTCTCTATGACAACATTGTTGTCATATGTCTAACTAAAAATCCTATATATTACTCTCGAACAAAGCATATTGAGATTAACACATCATTTTATCTAAGATTATGTGCAACAAGGTGAAGTTAAGGCAAAGTATGTTCAAACTGAACATCAACTAGCTGATATTTTTACTAAACTTCTGCTAGAAAATAGTACACAATTCTTGGAAAATAATTAAGGATGATTAATCAAATTTGATGATTATATGCCTTTGTGTGTTTAAAATTTATTTTGTACAAATTTGTGTGAATATATTACTTGTTTGGTTTTTGTTTGGGAACCTTGTTGACTAGATTTAAACAAAGTTGACAAGATGCTGAGGCTAGTAAGTCAAACTTACGTTTATCATAGGTATTCATGCTGTCAGATGAACATTTGTCTTCTTCAATCATGGCATCAACTTTAACTTAGCACCATGGGTTTGACCTCTCTTTCTCTTTCATGGAGTAGTTATAAAAGAGGAAAAGTGGGTTACAATATATCCCTTGAACTTTTGCCAAAATGTCATCTCAGCATACATTTTCTATTTCCATTTGAAAATTGACAGGACTATCTCAGAAGTAGGCATTTCTATTGACTCAAGTAACTATTCATCTTTAAATGCCATTTCTCTCTTTCAAAAACCCTAATAAAGAAAACCTTTCACCATTTTTACCTAAATGGTGAAAACAAAGGCCACTGCTCACAAATAATCTTTGCCCAGCAAAGCTTCTCACTCTGACTCTAATTCAACCATAATGAATCCTCTCTAGATATGGTTATCATTGATGAACAACCCAACCAATCTTAGTCATGGCCTATCAAAGAAGAACATGAAGCGTTGTTCAATCAAGAATGTAACAAACAAGGTCCTCTTGTTTGAATAACAATCTTAAACCTTGAACGATGAAACTCAAATGCTCATAAAAAGAAAATCCCTAAAATTCCTCTTTTTGAAGTTCTCAAGGTGATGAAGAACTAGAGAAGTATCCTTCACTCATGGAATTTGAGAAGACACCAATGGTGGATAAAGGGAAAAGGCCTTTGAAATCATTCTTAACACCTCAATTCAAAAAAGAAGCAAAAAGCAAACCCTAGTGGAGGAGACCCATATGAAGCCTCAGGCTCAGATAGCTCTAATGATGGCTTAGATGGCAAAAAAGATTATAATAACTCTGAAGATTTTCTTTTGAAAGAAGAGAAAGAAAGGTATGAAACTATTTTTGAAAAAAGAACTATTGCTAGTAGTAGAATAGTTTCGTTGTAAAATTTAAAAGATATTCACGGTGATATTGAAAACCATTTTATTGAGATGGGTTGGAAACTTGGTTTGGAAGGAAAAAGAGCTCTAGTTTATGAAGATTTGATAAGGTAGTTCTTTGCAAATTTATTCGTCATGGAGGATGGTATATCTATTGTATCATTCTTGAAGCGAAGAAGGATTACTTTTAATAAGAAAAAGTTGAATAAGCTTCCTGGATGAAGTTTGTGGAAAAATCCTACTTCTTTTAGAAGACTTAAGGAAAGTATTTTCTTGTAGCCCATAAAGCTACTTATGACTTCCTAATAGAGAGACCATACTTACTCATTGTAGGTAAAATAAGTGGTTTAGAGCTATGTTTTAGAAGAAGACTTATGGCTTATATCTTCAATATATGCTTCTTGCCTCATTCTAGGTCCCTAGAATCATTGAACAAAATAGACGTCTATTTATTGTACTACTTGGTCACCATAACTCCTATTGATTTTGGCACATGGATATTGAAGTATATGGCTAAGAGCACCAAGGTCACTAATCCATCTACTGTTTGCCATATGGGATGTTATTTACCAAGGTCTTCAAGGCTTATCACATTAGACTAAAGAAGTATCCATCTCAAGTAATGGATATTACATATGATGAAGCCATATTTAAGTTGATGAAATTCACATCTTTGGGAAATTAGTCGGTAAGAATGATTGATGTGCCCCCACGAGCACATGTTGCAACCATAGCCCTTACCATTGCTCAACAAGAAGTTGGCTCACTTATTGTGATTGAAAACCTTACAAAGGTCCTTGCATCTAATGTTGTTGTGGTTGTAAGCCTTGGAGAGGTCCTTGTTCAAGAAGATGCTCCACAGAATCCACCTCCTTTTACCAATAAAGAAGCTTTGCAATAGGAACCTACTACTCTTTAGATGACCTATGAGATCCTCCTTTCATACCTCATTTTCCTTTAACTTTTATGTCCACAAAGGCATTTCATCATTTCTTTGAGACTATTCAAAAGTTGCTCTCTACCTAAGTCATTCATAATAGAGAATTAACTACCAAACTCTAAGATTTGAGGGACATATTTGACTTGTTGGCTGATGATCTAGGAATCACTAGAGGATTGCTTGAACCAAGGGGAGTGATTCACCAGCAATTCAACTTCCTTTAAAGAGAACTCTAGGATAATAAGGTAGCCCTCAATGTTAAGTCTATAATTGTGACTAACAAATTCAAAGATATTGATGTAGCTCTCTTAAGTCTCAATTAGGAGATGTCACATGTGTAATAACTGATTTTTTAGAAACTAAAATGAAATTGACAAATTGATATGGAAACACCCTAAAGTAAAGAAAATTGAGGCAAAATGAGTTAAGATGTTAATTAGAACATCTAAAAATGTGATTAAGAGCCTAAGGATAGCCCAAAATTGGAGTTAAAACAGCTAAATGAATTTAAGGAATAACGCAGTGGCATAATCGTAATTTCAGGTAAATTTTTAAAAATTCAAAGGAGAGAGTTTTAAATGGAAAAATTGAGTTTCCTGAGATTCTCAAAGGCCTAAAAATCATATGAATCCATAGAATGGCCAAACCCCCTTGGGTATATATTTTAAGTTATTAGTTAATCGAAATTTTGACCGAACGATTGATAAGATTTCAAATCTTATTTAGGTGAAGCCAAAGGTATTTTATGAATTAGAAGACCTAAACTTTATGATGGATAAAATGGTTCTAAAAAAGGATTTGAAACAAGGTTAAATAGAGAAAACAAAATTAAAGGACATAGTTGGAATTTTTAAATTGTTATAAATGGTCCTCTACCTTCTTATTTAGCATGCCCCACTTTCTCCTCTCCCCTTAATCGACTTTCTTTTGGCTAAAAACAGAACCAAAACCCTCTTCAAGTGGTGCACCAAGAGGGAGGAAAAAGGAAGGAGAAAATAAAGTAAAATAGGTAAAGAATTGCTACTTTTTCATGCTATTCTCCTTACTAATGTTCTTCTCCTCTTTCTCCTCTCCTACTTCATGTTTTAAAGCTTTAAATGATAGTGTTTCATGGCTGGTTCAATAGACAGAAGGGAGGATTTGGAGGAAATCTTAGAAGGCTAAGGAGGCCCATCTTGTAAGGAAGTTAACAAGGTAATTTCTCCATGAAAATCTTATTCTTCTTGGTTCTTCTCTCCTATCACTAGTTTAGCCAGCATAAGAGGACCATGTAAGGAGTTTGATTTTAATCTAAACTTGATAAGAAATAGGGTTTTGAAGCATGAAGAATCATATGGAACAAATAGAACTTAAAAAGAAGTTATAGATGACAAGTTATGAAAATTAGGGTTTTAATTACACTTAGAGATTTATAAAGCCTTATAATGATGAGTTAATTTATGTAAGAGTATAATTGAGTTCATAAGAGACTTAGTGTGTGTTTGGATAGGCGGTTTCCCTCCCTAAACCATGTTTCGGATAAAATAATAAATTGTTCCTTCTATATATCGTGAGTAGGCAAATGTGATTTCTAAGCTTTCCAACGCTTATATAGGCTATTAGGAAGCTTCATGAGTGCCAAATTCTCTAAAAAAGCAAACAAAACTTCATGGGTGACAAGTTATGTGCATGTCTTGGCCAAGAAGGATTCTAAGTAACTAGGGAGAATTTTCTTTGATTTTAAAGATATAAATAGTCTAGATATGAATTATAAACACCAAAGGAACCATTGGTTTGAATCATATCTTAAAAATTGGAAGTTTAGGGTTCCATTATGTATAAAGAAGCAATTAGGTGTTTGATTCCTTGATTTGAGTATGTGATGATTCCAATAAGTTTAAATGGAGTCATGTGACTTAGATTGAGTGAGAAAGTAGAGACAAAATGATGAATTATATGAGTTGCTTCATTATGTTATAATTTGGAGCCATATGGAAACATAAAACTAAAAGTAGCTTATATAAGGCTTGTGTAAGGCTAGAGATGGTTCCATTGATATCATTATGTCTTGTTTGATGTGTCTAGCCAAGGAAATCAAGTTTCTCCTAAGTGTGTTTGTGAGACCGAGTCAAGGAAGTATGAACTAAAGAGGAAATTTTGTGCTTCTTGAGAAAGGTACCTCTTCATCCATTCTTGTATGCTTATCTTAGTTGTTTGATTGTTATTAAATACTTGTATGTGTGTTTAAATCATGAAACATGCTTATTGCTATTGGATTGAAGATATGATATCATTATATCTCTTAGAATGCATATGGAATGTGAATGACTCTTAATGGGGGAGATTGTGCTAAGAGTCCTTTAAATTAGGTGAAGTGAAGCCAAAAGTCCTTAGACAAGGGTAAGAGAAAGCTAAAAGTCTCATGAAATGAGTGAGACTAAGTCAAAAATCCTTAACACAGGTGAGGCTAATTCAAAAATCCTACATAATTGGGTAAAGCTAGACCAAAAGTCCCTAGATCTTGTTTTTTACCTTGATGGATCTATTTGATTTCATAAATATGATTATGTTTGATGTTTAGATAAATAAGATGCATGCTTACTTTCTTTGACATGAAAAATATGCTATATAAGTGTACTTGAAGGATGTTTGAGCTATTGAGATTTTTGGAATCTTACTCCTCCCCATGTTTTCTCTAACCATATCTAGGGAACTCTCAAGGAACAAAGAAAGAATGGAGATGTGTAAAAATATGAGATTTTATTGTAAATGTCAATTGTAGTTGTGGAAATGTAAGAATTTGTAATTTGGATATGTGTGTAGCATGGAAAGTGTATGTATAATGCCAAGTGTATTGGTCATTTAAGATGCATGGTGTTTGGGACCTCATAGAATGATCATACATGCTGTATTTTATGTTTTGGACATACTTAAATGGTCACAAAGTCATGTAAGAAGCCATTTTAGACCATTTGATGTAATTTTGATGTAATTTTGAGTTATAATCTATCCTTGAACCAAAATCAGACCAAATGAATAAATTTTGGCATGAAATTTGGCAGACATTTAGATCTCATTGAGAAATTTTCATAGAGTAAAAGATCAAAATTTTTGAAGCTTTGTAGAATTTATTATGAGTTTTTAAAATTGGCTAGAAAATGTAAAAACTGCCTAATACTATTCACTTAGTTCTAGTTTTTTGTGTATTTGAAAGGCCAAATAAACTCAAATGCTCATGCAATTTTGCAAGCATATAGTTGGAATTATAAGCTTTCCATAGCCACTAAGATTACTCAATTTGGAGTTGTATAGCTCAAGTTGTGCATATCCAAATTTTTAGGTTTATACATGCATGAAAATCTAATAGTAGTACTATTCCACTAGTTTTTTGTGGCCCAAATGAAATTTTTTGGTCTAAAATTTTTATAGCATATAGTTTATATCATGATCTTTCCAGAACATACTCATTTGCTTAAATTGGAGTTTTTTTAACTCAAGTTATAAAATTTTGAAATTAGTGGCAAATCTATGGAATTGCATGGAATGATGAAATTGTGTTAGTTTGTGATACTTGACTTTAAACCTGAATTCCATGCTTCTTTTTATGATGCTACTAGTTTAGCAAGTATATTAAGGATGAAAGTTGAGGTTGGTAAGTTGAAATGATGCATTTAAGCTAAATTGAAAATTTTGCACTTTTAATGTTAGTATTTTTCGCTACTAAATGTTTTGAATATATGGAAATTAATGTTATAAACACAATATGATGTAAGTTTGGTGTTATCTCACTATGGCATGACAACATGCTTTTTCATAATGTTTCAAAAGACTCCCTTAATACCTTGGTCCTCATAAGTTTTGGTTGGCCAGTGTTGCTTTTCATATTTTACTGCCTTTCTTAGTTTTATTTTCAAATTTTATGCACTTTAGTTCTTAATTGTCTACTAAACTTATTGCTAGGTATATTTGCTAGATTTATAACTTTTGTTATTGGATATTATTGACACATTATTGATATTTTTATTGCTTGATATTGGATTGAACTGAGATATTGCTGCTGATGTTTTGTTAGTTCATATTACTATTATAATCATTGGTTAGATTGCTTCTTGAACCCTTTTTATTGTTGACAAAAAGGGTAGAAAGATTCTGTATGCTTTGTATGATAGGTTATTTTGCAAATGTTGTTTACAGGATGTTGGTGAACCTAATTAGATAGTGTTATTTTATTCCTTCTATGTTTTTGCCTTTGTGTTTTAATATGCACAAAGATTATTTAATTAAAGGGGAGCAAACATTAATGGGGAACCTTATTTATATTGTGCTTTAACTATATTTAGGACTTTTATCTCTTTGGTTTTGTCATCAGGGGGAGATTGTTGGCCTAATGGTCTCTTAACCTTCCTTATATTTGATGATAACAAAGCCCAAAGTTTTTTTTATTAGAGTCTAATTGTTTTGTTTAGTTTTCAAGTGTTGTGTTTTGACCCAAAGACTATCTCATTTCAAATGAACATAAGATAAATATAATATTTTATCTTTTTTGCTGTACTAAAGGTTGACCATTTTACCATTTTAGAAGGCTACAAAAGTACTTTGTTACTTTTCTCTTGTTCTTTTTCTACATCTACCACATTAGAAATGCATGGCCTCTCAAGTCTAATGCATTAATTAGCATTAATAGAGAAGAGATAACTTGAGTAAAAGATTAGCCTCTCTCTCTCTCTCTCTCTCTCTCTATTCAATGTGTTTCAGAAGTCTTAAACCACAAAAGGATGATAGAGATGGTCTAAAGATATCCGAAAAGAAAAACACCCATACCACTCCTTAGGTGTTCAATTTTCATGATGACTCTACTACTATAATAACAAATTTGAAAAAGAGTCATAATGGATAGAAGCTTAAAGAAATATACAAAGAGAAGAAGTGTAGAATAGAGGACATAACAACCAGTGAATACAAAGCCTTCAAATTTGAGATTTGTTGTAGTCTTCCTTGTTCTATTTATTTTAAGTTTTTCCTTTGCTTTGTAACTAGTCTATTTGACTATTTGAGAGTCAGAGCTTACTTGTAATCCTTTTATTAATAATGGTTCATCAAATCTTTTATCATTTTTATTTAAATATTTCCTAGGCTAATCAATTTATGAATGAGCTGAGAAACCACTTGGAAAAAAAAATTATAGGTGAGCTTGGAAATCTATTTGTGTCAATGTTGTGTAACTATAATTAAGTAGTGAAAAATCCCTTAAAGTTAGTAAGGGGATTGGACATAGGTTAGAGGGACCAAACCAGGATACATATTGTGTACTTCTTCCCTTATTTATCTTTGTTTTCTACCATTGCATTCTGTTTGGAAACCTTGTCACCTAAGTCCTTATAAGTCTCCTTGATCCTTAACCGCCTAGTTATTATTTACAACATCTTGTTAACAAGATCTTTTTCTATCTACAATCGTGATTGCATCTCATTTGCCTTAGTTTCCTTGCATACATTATGATATTGGCATCCTAATTATTTTAACTATGCATAATCTTTGAGATTTCTATAAAAGGAGCTATTCACCCCTCCTCTAAGAGCATTTTGCATTAAAGGACTAAAGTCACTAATGGTTCTTCCCAAAATTACCACTCATACTTCCTAAAGTTACAATATAATCTTTCCAATGTTATAAGGGTGTTTTCACTTAAAGGTAATAACAAATCTAAAACAATTTTGCAACATTGAGAAGACTAGGTTGTAACTTTAAGAAGCATGGATAATAATTTTAGAAAGTACTAATGGTAACTTTGGTTTTTTATAGGAATTTTAGTTTTTTAGATCCTTTAGTATTATTTTTAAGTAGTTATAGTCCTTATACATCATTTTCCCTAAAAATTAACACAAAATTAAGATTTTGCAAGTAAACATGGGGGTTATTCCCTCTTATGAAAGCTTGTTTGATGGAAAAAAGAGGTGAAAAAATTATGAAAGATAATTAAACTAAATTAGTCATAGATATTGTTCAACACTCATATACAAATACATACGCATGTCAAAGATGAGTAAAATATGTGTGACAGGCATTTATTTATAAATAATTCAATAATAATGTATCTATCTTCTATAAATAAGATTATTATTATTATTATTATTATTAATTTATTATTTAACCTAAAAATCTAGAACACCACATACTGATAAAAAATATATATATGCAAAGCTTGGTAGCTAGGCATGTCCCTTATTTTGTGTTTGTCTCTACCCGCAACCAAACCTTCAAAGTCCAAGATGGTTTTTTGTCAATGCTTTTTGTTAATAATTAATTTAACTCAAAAGTTTAAATTGTGAAGTGAAGACTTATGAATAGTTATAATATTTAACACATATTTTCCACAAAAAATTTTAGAGTCGAACTATGAACAAATCATAGACTTATTATACTTTTCACTAAAATTTTAGTTTATTTTAGATAATGGAAGGTGTCAAGGATCAAATTCCTAACTACTTAATTAAAGAAGTTCTGATATCATATCAGGAGCCACTTTAATTTAAAAATTTAAATTATTGAATAAAGATTTATAAATAATTTTATCATAATTTCTACCGCTACCAGTGGTACCATTATACACAATTAGTAATGGAATGGTCCATAATAATTCAAATATAGAAGTAGTACTACAATATATATATATATATATAATGGAAAATTTCATGAAGAAAAACGGCTAAGAAAGATTCTATCAATTTAATTTTTAAAATTTAATTAATATTGAATTAATTTTAATATTTAAAAAATTTAATAAATAGACTTTGATGTTAGCTCTATATTAAATAATTAATTACAAAGTGGTTAATGCGGACAAACATTTGCCCAATTATAACGTTGATTAGTAGCTGGTTTAATAACCATATGATATTTTATCAAAATAAATCATCTTATCACCATCAAAAAGTTGTTTCAAAGTTGGCTTGTAAGAAGCGACTTATAGCAATGATGATGAGGTGGAATATAAGTAATAATTTTTTGAAAAAAAAAAAGCCGAATAGGTTAAGGAGTTAACTATGAACATTCCAACTGTTAATATTTACTCAATAGAGTTAACGTCACGGCCTGTATAATTTATTTTTTAAAAGTATTAGGACTAATATAATGTTTATTAATTTTTACTGTCTTATTAATAGCAGTGATATTGGTACAATAATTTGCTCTTAACCTAATAATATGAAGAAATATAAATAGTATATATATATTATTTCGCACTTTGCAAAACACACACACGATATTTTATCAAGTAGAAACACACACATGTACCTGTTCGCAGGCGCGATAGCCAGACAATAATATATAAGTTAATTTATGTAAATCTTAATTAATTTATATAATCAAAATTATAGTCTTATGTTGGAGAAAAAATTAATATATTTTATATTTTACCTAAAAAATTAACAAATTCAAAGCTGTAAAAATGCATAAAACTACATATCACCTCATCCTTACAATACGCCGACCCTTATCCCAATTGACGGCAAATGCTGTCCACAAACAAATTATCTTCTTTCTTCTTCTCGCTGTCGCTAAGGATTGATCGTCATTGAAGCAGAAGTGGACTCTTGACCATTACCCAGGGGTCATCAATATGTCCGGTGGGAATACCAAAAAATAACATTGGAATGCTGGAATTATGAAAAAATAATAGGTAAAAAAATAATTACCAAAGAGTAATAAAATGTTTGAATTTAAATTTGTAGTGTCTGAATTACATGGAATTCGAATGGACAGAATCTAAATTTTATGTAATTTTCTTTTAATATTTAAAAAAGGAAATTCGGAATGCCCTTTAATATTTTTTAATATTTTGTTTTAATAAAATAACTTAATATTTATTTAACATTTTTATAATATTTCATTTAATATTTATTAATGTAAGGAAAAATTAAATAGAAAACAACAATAAATAAATAAAGAAATTATGTAAGATTTGATATAAAATCATATCAATGTAAATGTTATAAAAAAATTTATGATAAATGATTTCTCGTGCACAGCGAGGTCTTCTCTATTCATACCATAGTTGTTGTTACTCTAATTCTTCTGATTCTTGTTGCTCCTGTGTTGTGAGATTTATGTTTAAATCTAAGGATGGAGAATGAACTAGAGGAATTAGGTCATATGGTGTCATAATTCTTGATTATAACGATATTCCATGCTTAAAGGAGCAACCAGCATATGTGACATTAAATGCATATGTATCAAATAGAAGCTTTGCGAATGATCCAAAAGAGCCAGACATCTACTGAAGGATTTGAAAAGGAGACGAAGGTAAGGGTTGCTTGTAAGAAGAGGGACTTGTTCCACCAAAATCAATGAACTGGCTAGGCGATATAGAATAAGATGTACTAGCCTTGCCAATTTCTTGCTAAACTGGAGTTGGAATGTATGAAAATACACTGGAAATGTCAATGCCAATGTCTTGCTGCATTGGCCCCTATTATTACTAGCTATTTCTTCTAACAATGGGCTGTTGGGTTAATAAGTAACCTTAATGTCTCTTTCTAGAATGACCTGTTAGAATTTGAAGTCTAGGTAGATCTAGTGTTTGGTCAGCAGGCTTAGAAAAAAAGTGAAAATCGCTATTCACTGAGAGTACATAGTATATTGCTAGAGTCTTGAGCTACGATATCATGAAAATCCGCAAAGAAAGGATCCTACAAGTGCATCCTATAAAGTCTCTTTGCTAAATCAACTTAACAAAAAGAAAGATGAGAATTTAAATATCAACATGCAATATATTAAGAAAACAATGATGATAAAGGTGATGAATTATAAAAAACTGTACCTTATATCTAGTAGCAGTACTCAATCTCTAGATCTATCAACGAGTACGTTGCCAGCACCATCATATGTACTTATACGTGTGATCAAAAGACTTTTCAGTGATAAGGAATTGAGACATAGTATTTCCTTATCCATACTATCAATGGATGAAAATACTATACTCAAATACTTAGTTGATCTGAGTTCTTTCTCAAAATTATAGATTATAAAGGGAGTTTAATCTAATTGGCTTTTAAGAAATTGGTTGATGGTAATCAAATTGTCATAGGATGCAATTTGGATGGTATTACTCTATGATCTAGAGGCATATGAGTGGCACCAATACAATTCAAATATTTGGAGAAGTCAAACACTACTTTAGAATTAACTCCCACATTGTCTATGGCTGGCATAGACACTATACAATCTATGGGCGACATAAGATGGAATAATATATAATTATTAAATAGTTTAACAATAATGCACATCATCAGTCAAATTTGAGTATACACCTCATTATCCCTTATTGTGTTTAGTAAAATTTTGTATAGACAAAAGACTTTAACACTCGGACAAGGAAGTTATCCAACATTCTTCTATATGTTACAATGAGCAAACGCATTTGGTAAATAATGGGTAATAAATAAAGTCACTATGGTTAAATTAAATATATGAAAATTTTAATACTATTTCATATCTGAAACCTAGAAATAGAAATATAGGATATTTCTCAATGTGAAGGCCAGGGGTGTGTGGTCTCTTGGATGCAAGCATAAGGAATTGATCCCATGCCCATAGATATAATAGTGTCAAGCATCCAACTATGCCATAATTATTCATATAGGTTGAGTTGCAAAACTCACAATAGACAAAAGCCAACACTATTGATCGCTAATTAAAATGACCAGCCTACTTAAAGTTATCCAGTAAGGATAGGTACATTAAGTAAACTCTATAACTAGATCTATAGGCATAGGTGAACTGACGTATAACCTCATCCTCTATGTCATTTGGTAGATTTGCAAAGCTATATGCCAACTAAGAAATGACAAGTTGCTGTCTATCAACCTGACTAGCTGGTGGCTTAATTCTTATAAGCCATTGATACACATTCGGCCAATTGAAACTTGTCCTACCCACAACAAGTCCCCTCTATCGATAGGCCAAGTTGTATTGCTACATCTTCGAAGATAATCGTGTACTCTCCTCGAGTGTTGTGAAATGCATGTGTCTTTGGGCACCTCTATTCTACTAGCGTGCAAACCAACGACGTATCGTATTTGAAATGGCCAACTCGTGTGATACCATAAAAACCAGACAACTTAAGATAATTGACAATGGTTGGGGGCGGATCACTTAAATGATCATTGTGCAGGACTTATCGTGGGTGGAGTATTTGATTGTCCTGTAAACAACGATAAATTACATAATGAACTAATGGAATGAAATAGGATATAACATTAAATAATTTATCTTACCTCGCCATTCCAGATGGCATATGCTATAAACCACTCTAGTGCATATATAAGTGACTCGATTGTCCTACAAACAATGATAAATTACATAACAAACTAATGGAATGAAATAGGATATAACATTAAATAATTTATCTTACCTCGTCATCCTAGATGGCGTATGATATATACCATTCTAGTGTATATAAAAGTAACTCATCCTCTGAACTTGGATAAATAATCCACTGAACTTGGATAAATAAATTGTCCGACTCTGGCCATGGTATTTATAGATAAAATAACACAATGTATTATCATTCATTTAAAATGGACATGTAAAAATAAAATAACATGTTATTATTCCTTTAAAATTGACATATACAAATAACAACAAACTATTGTCCTTTTAAAAGTTACCAACAAAAATGTCATAACATGCTATTATCCAACTACAATTAGAGAGAATAGAAAATAAAACTTATTTATAATTATTTACAACTTTAGTTAATATTCTACTGAGTGTTAGAATTGTAATGCAGGCAGAAGGCAAGATTATGCTTCATTTTTCTATAAAGGTTGCATTTACTTGGTTATGGCGAGGTCTTAGAATCTATTTCATTTTGATAACGGATCAAATGAGGTCGACCTCACTTACAGAGCATTAACAAATCTGAGATTAACTTTGGACCACTTGGTTGTGGCTAATATTATTATCCTCTAATAGGCTAGAACATATTGTTGTATATATCGCGCATGGTATCCAAGCGAAATACAATATCCACAAGTTGAAATAACTTAAGAGTTACTGTTATGCATGCTGTAAAAGCATGTTAACATGGGTACTTTTCCACTTGTAATTTACCACAATCACATATGCGCTTAGTTAAGTTTGTTGGGAATCATGAGAGGTACATAGCGGAAACATTTAAAGTTTTTGATCTTAATTCCCACCAAAGATCTGTCAAAATCGCTTAAACTGAATAAGTTCAGAGAATTACCTTTTTTGTCAATTAAGTTTGCTATTTACTCTTCGTCTAGATCACAGGAACTGACTGCAGATCAGCTCCTTCTACTGGTATCTACACGAACGGGGTTTAGCAACTTGAACGGTGTGTTAGCACCTGTCTGTACTGTGACGACCCTAAATTCTAACATCGGTAATTATAGTTGAATACATGATTAATAAATAATGATCAAGGTTTGGAGTCATTACAACTAATCACATTAAGAAAATATGGGGGAATTTAAACCTTGATACTACTAGGATCATCAACTAACAACCATAATGGGAACATGCATAAAAGGGTTGTACCATCATTAAAGGTTTAGGATTCATCCATTAATCAATTTCAACCCACAAAAACATCCCACCAATGTACTCATACTATTCCCTAACATTAGCCTTACTGAAATTAAGGTTTCTAGGTCAAATATAGGAGTTTGGGGACCTGTGCCGCGGCTTGAAACCTTTCTGCCGCAGCTAAGTTAGGTTCTGGAGCTCGAAAACTGAGTTTTTTAAACTTGCGTCGCGGCCTGGAACTCTTGCGCCACGGCCAAGTTGCTCCCTGGAATTTTCCTGACTTTTGCCGCGGCAAGTTGGATCTGCGCCGCGGCCAACCTATGTGGCGCCGCGGCGAGTTTTACTACTGTAACCTCCCTAATTAATTTCCTCGACTCGCGTTGCAGCGAGACTTCTTGCGCCGCGGCGAGGTTACATTCTGTCACCCCCTGGGCGATTATTTTCACTCCGCGCCGCGGCGAGATTTCTCAAGCCGCGGCGTCCCTCGCCACTGTCACTCTCTAGGCCGCGGCGTAACTCCCTTCTGTAGCTATTTTCCCTATATTTCGCCCCCTACACTCCATTTCTCTTCTTAGGGACACTCTAAGGTCACTTCCCCTCATTTTATATGGCTCTAATGGCATTTAACTACCTTATTTACTTAGCTATACTTCCATTACCAACTCAAAACTCATATGCCCCTTTCTTTTCTTTAATTACCTTCTATCAGCAAGTTTATAACGTAACAACAACAGATTATACATGAACTACCAACATCTATCCTTAAATACTCAATCAATGGGGGCTCCATACATTAGGGGTTCATATCAATATCTCAAGGGTTACATTTCCATTAATAGGCAATATAATAGGTCAGCACCAATTACAGCAGAAATTATGAGTCCATACAACAATTATCAGGTTAAGATAAAGTCTAGCCTTTCAGTACATACATTCTCAATAAATCAAATGTTCAAGCCTACACTTGGCAATATAGATACATGATGATGCTATACATTAAGGAATACAAAATTAGCATCTATACTAGCTAAGTCAGCCTAGGTGTAGCCATCTCTCCATAAGTGGGAACTCATGGATTCTCATCCACCTGCTTACCCTTATCCTTACCCGAGGAACTTTCACCTGAAATATTAATCTCACAAAACGGGGTGAGATACACATCTCAGTAACCAAGACAATTCCATCATATAATCCAGTTTAATCAACATATATGCATGAATCAAAATCCATATTAGAATCATATCAGTCATTTCAGCAAATGAAATAATTAGGCTATCATGATTACTATCCCATACTAGCAATCATATATTTAACATGTTAAAGGCCATTAACACTGGGAGAGGCCCGTCCACGGCACCTACTCCTCATTGAGCACAACTAGGGCTCAGTGCATCTGGGGTTTGATCATAACCCGGTGCCCGATCGTGGCACATGCCTGGGTGGCAGCCGCACCACAGCTCCACCATGGACTCACAAGGTCCAATCATCATACAATAGATAGCCAACCAATTCATTCAGCAATTTCAAATCATTCATATACAGCAAATATGAAATTAACATAGATATATGCATGGAATTAACGTAAACCCCAGTTACCTCACTTGTAGACAACTTGCAACAGCCACCACAAATCCCAAATTCGGATTTAAGTGTCTCCCACCAAAATTCTCAATGTTTCACCTAAAATCCTAAGCAAATTCGTATAAAATTAGTACCCATAATATAAATCAGCTATGGGGGTCTCAAACCAACAAGAAAAGTATCAAAATGGGGGGTTTAAAGTCACCAAATACTAGCCCCAACCTCAACCTACGAATTTCATCAAGAAAACCCTTAAACACTCACTTTTCAGATTTTGGGTGTGATGAAAACTCTCTAAATGAAAAACTAATTAGACCAAATTAAAGAGAAAGATGAGGGGATTAAGTTGTATAACTGTTACCTTGGCCAAATCTTGTTCTAAGTGTGTGAAAATGCAGAATTTTTGCCCCAAACCCTAGCCTCCTTCTCCACCTCCGAATTTCACTTTGTGTTTCAGCAAATGGGGGAAAAGTGGTTGAAGCATTAGGGTTTAGATGGGTTTAAGTTGGGTCAAAAGGCTGGGTCATGGGTTGCTCCAAGTCCAAATCCAATTGGGTTTCAGATTTTGCTTATTGGGCCAGTTTTCACTTGTTGGGCTGCAGAATTCTTTTGGGCCAGTTTTCACACATTGGGTTGCTGAAGTTTAATGGGATTTTGGCCTAATTTGAAGGGCTCAAGGGTTTGGGTCTGCACAAGGGTAATTGGGCCACTTAATTGAGCCTATACAAGATAAATCTTGGACCTCTATCTCACTAAATTAGTTTGGGTCTGCCTCTAATGCATTTGGCCTCCATCAACCTCTCATCATGATTCATTAAGTTGGGCCCTAATGAAGTTTCTATTCCAATTAATTCTTAAACCCATATAAATAATTTATCTATCTAAAATACCTATTCACTAATTTGTCCAATTATCCTTTATTAATTATCCTTAATTAACCTTAATCCATGATTAATACCTTAATTAATTTCGGGGTGTTACATGTACGACATCCGTACACTGTCTCTCTCTCTAGGATTTTTGGAGGCAGCTCTAGAATTACTTTTCTGATATGGAAACCCTAATCAAATTTTTTAAAAAATTTTATAGATTAGGGTTTCAGATATATTTACTCAATTAAAATTAATTAAATATATCATTAAATATGTTTATTAGTTTAAATTCAAATATATCCTATAGTTTAAATTTAAACTAACAATATTTAGAGTCTAATTTAAATTTAAATTATCTGATTAGTTTAATTTAAATCTATCTAATAAAATCAAATTTAAACTAATTCATATATATATATATATACATATATATATAATATCAAATATAATATATATATATATATATAATATATTTTGAATTTAATTATTTATATATATAAATAATTCCTTCATCTTAGATTTAAAAATTAAATTCATTGAATCTAGACACATTTCTGATTAAATGAATATGGACATTTTAGCTCGAGTTAGTTCGTTTTCGTGTGCGACCCTTTAGACCCATATGATGTTGGCAGTGGGCCAACTGCACTGTTTGACCCACAAGTCATAAGCGGCCTTTAGCAAGACATTGTGACTACCCAAATCATATGGGATCGGTGATTCGATGCAACCTATCTTACAACCCTATCATATCCCTTTTGTCACATGACATCTAGATCGAGTATGAGGCATGGAAATGTCATCCTCAACTTGCTCGATCGTAACTTTCTCTATCTTTGAGCAGACTGATATAAGATGGAACTCTTTCCATCTGAGTATGGCCATGCATTTCTCAGTCATACTCATCGAGGGACCCAGAGATATCTCTCTATTAATCAGAGGGACAAATTCTATCTTGACCACTCATCTTCCTCTGCATGGATTCTACTATACCCGATCATAGCCTTTATAATCACCCAATTAAAGGTGACATTAGACTATGCTAAAGTATAGTGTCCTTCATATAGGAATCTATGGTAATCTTAGGTCTAAGGGATTAATGATACAGTTATATATGAGATAAACTTATGACCTAATCCATGTAGTTTATCTTATGCTGGGTCTATCTAGCGTCTTGTTCTCTAACACATGCCTATGATTTTGATTCATATCATCATACATGATTAACACTTAATCAATCAAAATCATACTAGTCTTAATTTATCGTTGTTCCCACAAAGATGATTGACTAGGGACATTTTGGATAATCTATAAAAATTGATTTATCCATGGATATTATTTTATATAAACATGCAAATAATATAATAATGTAATAAAAGAAAATTTTTATTTCGTAATAAAAACAATATTTGTAATACAATGATTGACTTAGGGCACAATCTCCAACAGCTCCCACTTGCACTAGGTTCAATCATTAATGTTTCTAATACCCATTGACCTAACATGACGATCATGCTTAGCCTGTGCAAGTGGTTTAGTAAGAGGATTAGCAACATTGTCATCAGTTGATACTTTGCATATCTTTATATCACCTCTATCAATGATTTTTCTAATAAGGTGATATCGCCTGAGTATGTGTTTGGTCCTTTGATGTGATCTAGGCTCTTTAGCCTGTGTTATTGCACCATTGTTATCACAGAACAAATCTATTGGATTTAAGATGGTAGGCACCACCCCTAACTCAGTGATGAACTTTTTAATCCAAACAACTTCCTTACCTGCATCTGATGCTGTTAAGTACTTAGCTCTGTTGTAGAATCAGCCATAGTTCTTTGCTTTGAGCTTTTCCAACTTATTACTCCACCATTTAAACAGAATACAAATCCTGATTGTGATCTAGAATCATTTTTGTTAGATTGGAAACTTGCATATGTGTAACTGTTTACATGAAGCTCGTCATCAAATCCTCTATACACCAAAAATACATCCTTAGTTCTTCTCAAGTACTTTAGGATATTCTTGACGGCAGTCCAGTGATTCTCACCTAGATCTAATTGAAATCTACCAGTCATACTCAAGGCATATGAGACATCTAGTTGAGTGCACAATATGGCATATATGATAGATCCAATAGTCGAGGCGTATGTAATCTTACTCATGCGTTCTCGCTCATCACGTGTGCGAAGACACTGAGTCTTGCTGAGATGGATACCATGAGACATAGGTATAAAACCCCTTTTTGAATCTTGCATACTAAATCTATGCAATACCTTGTCTATATAGGTGCATTGACTTAGACTGATTAGCTTCTTGGATCTATCTCTATAGATCCTAATCCCAAGGATGTAATTGGCCTCGCCTAAGTCCTTCATTAAGAAACACTTTTCTAACCAAGACTTGACAATCTACAAGGTAAGAATGTCATTTCCAATGAGTAAGATGTCATCAACATAAAGCACTAAAAATACAATTGTGCTCCCACTAACCTTCTTGTAAACACAAAGTTCATCAACATTTTGGATAAAATCAAAATCTTTGACTACTTCGTCAAAGTGATGATTCCAACTCCGAGATACTTGCTTCAATCCATAAATAGATCTTTGAAGCTTGCAAACCTTCACAGAATTCTCTGGACGCATAAAACCTTCAGGTTGTGTCATATACATATCCTCAAGCAGCTTTCCATTAAGGAATGTTGTTTTCACGTCCATTTGCCAAATCTCATAATCATAGTATGCAGCAATGGCAAGAAGGATCCTGATTGATTTGATCATAACGACTGGTGAAAATGTTTTATCATAGTCTATACCATGTGTTTGTTTGAATCCTTTTGTAACTAATCGTGCCTTGAAGGTATGCACTTGGCCATCCATGTCAATTTTCTTCTTGAAAACTCACTTGCACCCTATGGCTTTTATACTTTTAGGTGGGTCAATCAAGGTCCATACCTGATTGTCATACATGGATTGCATCTCAGACTTCATGGCTTCTAGCCATTTCTTAGAGTCTGATCCCATTATGGCCTCTTGATAGGTGGTTAGCTCATCTTAATCAATGAGCAATACAGCATGATTTTCAGTTAAAAGAAATCCATATCTTTGAGGTTGATGTTGTTTCCTATCAGACTTTCGTAGGCCTTGTGTTACTTGAGTAGGTTCAACAACTTGTTATGAGTCTTCTCGATTTTTCATCTCTAGTTCAATGCGATTTTGTGGCTCTCAAACTTTTTCGAGATGTATCTTACTCCCACTGGTTCTTTTAGAGATGAATTCTCTTTCTAAAAAGATACCATTCTGAGCAACGAACAATTTGTTCTTAGTGGGGTTGTAGAAGTAGTATCCTTTAGTTTCCTTAGGATAACCCACAAAAAAGAATTTTATAGATTTGAGTGCTAGTTTATCTGAGGCCTATTGCTTAACATATGCCTCGCATCCCTAAATCTTGAAAAAAGATAAACTGGGCTTCTCTCCAGTCCATATCTCATATGATGTCTTTTCAACTACCTTAGATGGAACACGGTTTAGTGTAAACGTAGCTATTTCTAATGCATAGCCCTAAAAGGATGGTGGAGGATCCGTTTGACTCATCATGAATTGAACCATATCTAATAAGGTTCGATTTCTCTGTTCAGAAACACCATTCCATTGTGGAGTTCCTGGTGGGGTCAATTGCGAGACAATTCCATAATTTCTTAGATGGTCAATCAACTCTTGGCTCAAATATTCACCACCTCGATTGGATCAAAGTGCTTTAATAGATTTACCAAGCTGATTCTGTATCTCATTTTGGAATGTTTTAAACATTTCAAAAGCTTTAGATTTGTGTCTTATTAAATAGATGTAACCATATCTACTATAGTCATCTATAAAAGTAATAAAGTACAAGTGGCCTCCTCTAGCAGTTGTACTTAGTGGACCATATACATTGGTATATACTACGCCCAATAAGTCAGTGGCCCACTCATTGTACCCAGTGAAAGGTGCCTTAGTCATATTTCCCAATATACAAGATTCGCATGTGTCAAATGATTCAAAATCAAATGATTTCAGAAGCCTATCTTGATGGAGCTTTGAAATGCGTTTCTCATTTATGTGGCCTAGATGACAGTGCCAGAAATAGGTTGAATTCAAGTTGTTAGTCTTGATCCTCTTGGTAGTTATGTTATAGATATCTTGATTATTGGGAGCATAAAGATTTAAATAATAATGACCACCATGCAAATCACCATCTGCATAAAAAGATGCCATTAAAATAAATAGAATATTTTTTATTCCCAATTATTGAAGTAAAACCTTCCTTATTTAAATAAGAAAGTGAAATAATGTTTTTACTCAAAGCAAGAACATAATAGCAATTGTTCAAAATTAACAAAAGTCGACTGGACAGAACTAATTCATAAATGCCTATGGCTAAAGCAGCAACTCTTACTTTGTTTCCAACTCATAGGTCTATTTCGCCCTTTTTTAGCTTCCTACTCCTTTTGAGACCCTGTATATTTGTACAAATGTGAGTTCCACATGCAGTATCTAATACCCACGTTGGAGAAGTAGAAAGATTAATTTCTATAACATAGATACCTAAAGTAATAGCCCCGCTATTCTTCTTTTTCTTTAGATCTTTCAGGTAGAGCTTGTAGTTTCTCTTCTAGTGACCGGACTCATTGCAAAAGAAATACTGTCCTTCCTTGAGAGGCTTCACCTTCTTGGCTTTAGGCTTAGGATTGGGCTTGGGCTTGTTTTGTTCGTTGGACTTATTATCTGAGCCCTTTCCCTTTCCCTTGCCTTTGCCTTTCTTTTTCATTCCTTTTATATTCTGAACCATTAAAACAGTGCTAGGCTTTATCTTGATATTCTGCTCAGTAGTTTTAAGCATCGAATGCAGTTCAGAAATTTATTTCTCCATGTTGTTCATATTATAGTTCATGACGAACTGGTCATAACTCTCTGGGAGTGAGTTTAAGATCAAATTTGTAGCTAACTCTTGGCTCATGGGAAATCCAAGCCTTTCAAGGTGATCAATATAGCCTTTCCTCTTCAAAACATGAGTGCTAACTGATGCACCTTCAGCCATCTTGCAAGAATGTAAGGCCTTCGTGGTCTCATACATTTCTTGCCTTGCCTGTTGCTGGAACATTTCCTTGAGATGCATAATCATCTCATAAGCCTCTATGCGTTCCAGATCTCTCTAAAGTTCTGGGACCATGGTGGCTAGCATCAGGCATCCTACATCCACAGAATCATTGAAACGCTTAGTGTGGGCATCCCTCTAGGCTCTTGGAGCATTGGTTATAGGCTCCTCAGGAATGGGTTCATCTAGGACATATAACTTTCTTTCCTACTTGAGAACAATTCTCAAGTTCCTGAACCAGTCAAGAAAGTTGGTCCCATTGAGTTTGTCCTTTTCAAGGACAGATCGCAATGATAGTGTAGCAAAGTTACTTGTCGACATTTTTCTACAACAAAATATGCAAAAATCAAATTAATAACTTTCCACTAAAATAACCCTCAATTTAATTTAGCGGGCTAAGACCCATATTTCACTTAATTATAAGTCCGCTTTGGCAAGACGCTTAAAATTAAGCTATTTAGGTAGGTAACTCATTTACCAATTACATCACATGTAACTCTTAGATCTTTTATGGGATTCAATCATCACATGATCTGGCATGTTTAATCCCATCTAATGCCTTGAGACCTAAAACCGTTTTGATAGTCTCAATTAAGTCAAACCACTATCTAGACTTGGTTTTGCATTCTTATGATTGAAAGGGAGAAGAGTTATTAGGATTCTTAAAATCTCATTCCTTCTTCCCTATATGTTTAACATGTCTAGCTAGACCTAGTGAGCCAAGGAATGGAAGCCACCAAGCCTAGAGAATGAAGATTGACAACAAAGTGTGAAAATGTGCTAAATTGTAGCCATATGAGTGGCACATAATGTAAGCCTTTATTGTATATGTTGTATAACCTCATGAATGTGACGACCCTAACTCCTAAGCATAGTAATTAAGCTAACACATGCAATTGATAGTCATACATTGAGGTCTAGCATCATTTAAATTAATCAATTTAGGAAAAAGTGAGAAAATTTGAACCTTAATGTTATTAGAATCATTAACCAAACATTTACAAGTATCCATGTATGCGAGTGAGACAATTCTCCAATTAAAAGCCTTTCAATATATTACCCATTCATTTTCAACTCTTAAGAACCCCTTTCAAGTGTTTCTAAGTCATCCCTTAATATTGTCATAGGAAAAACCAAGGTTTCTAGGTTAATATAAGAGTTTAAGAACCTTCACCGTGGCTAAATGACCTCGTGTTGCAACTAATTGCTCCTGGGTTCCCTCCTTATAGCTTTACAAATTTTGTCGCGGCCTCAGTGAGCTTACATGGCGCCACGGTGAGAGGACCTCCTAGAGCCTACCTCACTCGCCTCTCATTATTGGCCACGGCCAAATTCCACTTTCGTCACGGCTAATTCCTTTCTGGAATACCTGGGACATTTTCGAAAAAGTTCATTATGCCCAATTCCCTATTTCACTGTGGGGAATTATCCTCTAGACGAGTTCTAGTTTGGCCTCTCACATTTCGCCATGGCTAATTCCACTTCTCGCTGCGGCGAATTGCTCTTTGGACTATCCCTAGGTGACTTCGTCCTTATTGGCCACGACTAAGACTATTTTTGTCACACCTACACTTTGCATATGCTATAACTTACCATATGGAAGGATCTTGTACTACTAACAAAAGACCTTGTTGACAAGGTCTTAAGTTTTACAAAGCAAAATTCTAGATCCTGTTGACAAGGTCTTTAATTCCATAGTGTAGAGTCCAAAATCTTGTCAACAAGATCCTAGACCTAGGAGGATAATTGTCATACCTAAACAACTTTCTTCATCATTTTCACAAGAAAACCATAAGTTGATAATGTTAATATGCTAGAATTGCTTCCAAGATTATGATAATCAGTTTCATGCAAATGCAATTATAAGAGTTTACTTGTACAAGGAGTTCGGTAGCCCTAATAAACATCATAGTTAACTTATGGTAAATTCCTCATGTGTAATATTTATACAAAACCAACGAGGAGGTAGTAAACAACGCTAAGTATTCAACTAAAGTCAAACTTTTAGCATTAAACATTATTCAGGAAAATCACAACAACTATAGTCACTACAGTTTTCGGATTGGTTCAGTTATCCTCTGTAGGGTGGACTCCGTCTATAGCATGGGTATTACCTGAAAAATAGTTAGCTTTATAATGAGATGTAATCCAAATAGATAACAATGGGTCCATGGTTTACACATACAAAGAACACTAAATAAGAATACTTCGATGCACCATTTGGTATAGGAGCATGCAAATCCCAAGATAGCAGTGTACATTCATTTGTTAGGCTATTATACTTCGGCCATTGGCCAATAATAGTGATCTAGTACTTAAGAGAGTCACATTAGTGGGTACATATGCAGCCATACACAGCATATAGAATTTAGAAAATCATTCAGTGCAATTATGTATGTAAACAGACAAAATGCCATGTTAACTACTTGTTTCGTCACTGTCGTTTTGTCACGTTATTTCTCAGTTCTTGCTGTCCCAATTGCCTTCCTAAATTTCAATCATGCATTTCCTTAATTAAGAATGAGTCATGGTTAATATTTACATTGCAATTAAAGTACTAATCCCCCCATATGAAATTCTTAAACCCCTTTCGTTAGTTGACGATTGGAATTCCTAATTGTAAACAATCACATCTTCATTTTCTTTTCCTTCTCATTAATTAGTTACTATCTAAGTTATTCATGTGTGGTCTAGTGCTTTGAAGTTAAGTCCTTAGTCCTTATTTTCAAGTTTGATTCTCTAATTTACCATACAAATTCACACTACAATAGCGAAAAATGAAAACTACCATAGTCTCAATTTAACTACATTTTTGGACCTATTTTTGTGAAATTTCTTTCCTTCACTAAATGACCTCCAAAAATCATACAAATTGGTAGAGTGACCCCTTATTATGTTAATTATAAGCCACAGAAATAGGTTTCAAGAATTCCCAAGGATAACCCTTGAACTCCTACTATTTTGGTCATTACCTTAGTTGAGCTTGCTATACACTGCCCTTGCTGTTTCTAGCTTTGTTATCCTACCAAATGAGCTCAAAAAATTTTAAGACTTTGCAGACCTAAAGTTATCATCTTAGCTACCTCCCCACCAAGTTTCATGCACTAATTCCTTCATTTACCTATTTAACAAAATTCTTTATGAACTCAGCCCCAAGCTGTCCCACCCAGAAGCTAAATTGAATTAGTGGGTTGTTTCTTTAATCTACCTTATTCCAAAAATTCTGTAATTTTCCAGATTTCAAGTATAAGGAATGGACAACCTATTATACAAATTTTGGCTTCAAAATCCTTTTCTAACTAGTTTTACAAAAGGAAAAATGTTTTAGTCCAGAACAAGGAAACAACTTAGAACTTACCCGTTATGGAGTCCTTGTACCTTGGTTTATCTTTTCATCTCTCTTCTTCTATGGCTGTCCGAGCTTTCTCCCTTCTTACCACTACTTCCCTTAACCTAAAATGAATTAAGGTGAATGGTAACTAGTGCAACGAACAACTTGTGCTTTTTCACCGCTTTTGGATGACATGAAGGCAAATCTAAAATTCCTTGACTCAGTGCAATGCTAGGTGGCAGCATGTATGTGTCTTATTCTTATTTAAGCTACATATTAAAGGCAATAGGTAACTCCTATTGTCAAACCAAATATGAGCATTAACAAATTACAATTGAATATGTATATATATAGGTGGGTGGTGCAAGCATAAGGTATCTCGTTTTTGTGCTGGAGTTTTATTCTTTCCCATTCTTATTTGGTGCAAGCTAGGTGGCAACATTGTACATACATATATTACTCCCTGCATATATTGCATACGGTACCTACCCCTATGGCAATTCAGATTGTGAGTAGGGTTAGAATGGAATTTGTGGACATATATGTATATATATATCTGGCATAAGCATGAGGTGTCCTTGCTTAGTTTGTTTAATGCTTCTTAATTCATTTTCTATTCTGTTATCATGCTAAGTGGCAGCATAATGGTATATATCCTTTCCTCCCATTAAGCTACATTGGATGGATATTCACTCTAACTTACGACTGGGAATATCTTTATGCATTAATGTCCTAGTGGCTACATATACACACACCTACGGTGGAGTCTTTCAAGGAGTGTGTTTGTGGTTTACTCATTTTATTTCTCTTCCATTTAGTCTCTCCCCACTTTGCATGCTAAGTGTCTCTATTTTAGATTATATAACTAATAAGTCCATGCAATCTATGCCAATTCCCACAACTAAACACAATTCTAAGTGACCAAGTGAATACTTATACCCTTGTGTGGTGATGGTGTCAAAATGATGTAATTAAAATAATTAAAATCCCTTCCTTCCATTTCCCATTTTGTGCTAAATAATGTGGTAGCCTATTAGTAGTTCTTTCCCATCTAATACCATATATAAAACTCTAACATTTCTATGGCTAATAAGATGTGCCCATTAACTAAGTACTACATATATACATGGTACGAGTGTGAGGTGCAAGTGTTTTATTCACCTTGATCCTCTTCCTTCCGTACTATTTGATTGAGTTAGCTCTTTAATTAACGTGGGTCACGTTAACAGTTATGAAAAATTTGGAATATGACAATTTTGGCCGTGGCGAAATGCCTTCTGATCCTATAACTTCTAAAATCTTATCTCATACTCTCCACTCTCCCTCTAATGACACCCTAAGGCTACTCTACCTTAATTTGTGGGGCTCCAATAGCTTTCATTAGCCTAATTTACCTAACTTATCTATCATTATTAGTTTAAGACTCAAGTGTTAATTTCCACTTATCCAACTATCATATATCAATAAATTCATAGATTGATGACAGCAAGAATTTCATAGGCTACCAACCATTATCATTTAAATACATATTCCATTAGAGATTTCATGCATCACTAGTTCAGGTTTACATATAATGTATCATATAATTACATTTCTCAAATAGTAAACCATATCATAAGTTTAATAAAGTTTATAACAGAAGTTATAAGTTCATACATCCCATACCAAACTAAAATGAGGCCTACTCCTCAATAGATACATTCTAAGTAACCAAGATATAAACACCTACACTTGACAATATGATTAAATGATGATGCTATAAAAAGAACAATAAAATTTACATCTACTCTACTCAGATCAACCCAAGTATAGCCTTCTCCACACATGGTTGAAGCTCATGGATTTTCATCAACTTGCTTCCCCTTATCCTTACCTAAAGGGTCTTCACCTAAAAGTATGATCTTATGAAATGGGGTGAGATGTGAATCTTAGTAACCAAAGACAAATTCCATTCATATATCCCAATTTAATTAACATATATGCATGAATCAAAATAAGCATCAAAATCATATTAGTCATATCAGCAAATGAAATGATTAAGCTACTATGATTATCATCCTATACTAGCAATCATTTTTTTATATGTTAAAGGCCAATAACACCAGAAGAGGCTCGTCCATTGCACCTACTCCCCAATAAGTACAACTAGGGCTCAGTGCATCTAGGGTCTGATCATAACTTGGTGTCTGATCGAAGCACATGTACGGGTAGTAGCTGCACCACAACTCTACCATGGACTCACAAAGGCCTAAATATAATACAACAGATAGCTAATCAATTCATTTAACATTTTAAATCTTTCATGTGTAGCAAATATAAAATTAAAATAGATATATGCATGGAATTACAAAATCCCCGGTTACCTCACTTATGGACAATTTTCTGGAGAACCAACAACAATGCTACCTCAACCCAGCTATTACAAGAGAAAATTCAAATTAAATGTTTCATTCACTAGAAACTTCAATGTATCACCTTAAATCCTAAGCAAATTCATATAAAATTAATACCCATACTACAAAACCAACCATGGGGGTCTTAAACCAGTAGAAAATACATTAAAATAAAGAGCTCATGCTTACCTAATAACAACCCTAGCTTCAACCTACGAAATTTTACCATGAAAACATTAAATAACAAGTTTCAAATTTTGGGTATGGGTGAAAATGCTCTAAATGAGAAGCCAATTAGGTCAAATTGAAGAAAAAGAGAAGGGGATTTGGTTATATAACTATTACCTTAGGTGAATCTTACTCTAGAAGTGAGAAATAGTAGGTTTCTTGCTTAAAACTCTAGCCTCCTTCTCAAGGTGCAAAAATACTTCTTGTGTTTATGTTTTGTGTTTCAGTAGAATAGTAAGAGGGCTGCATGTGTTTAGAGTTTCAGTTGGGTTTAAATTGGGTCCTAAATGGGTTATAAGTTGACCCAAAGGTCCAATTCTAATTGGGTTCAAATTTTTTACTTGTTGGGTTAGATTTCATTATCTAGGCTACAGAAATTTGATTGAGTTAGACCAAGTTTTAAGAGCTCATTTGATTTGGATTTGCATGAGGGTTGTTGGGCTAGTTATAAGAGCTTATATAAGTTGTGTCTTGGGCCCATATCTCACTAAATCAGATTGGGCCATCACTAGGTGCTATCTCTTGGGTCAAGTCTCACAATAAAAGGTTGGATCTGCACCTATAATCATTGAGCCTCAATTAGTCTTTAATTATGGCCTACTTAATTTAATTTGGCCCTAGATAAGATTTCTAACCTAATTAGATCTCAAACTCATATTAATAATTTTTCTCTCTAAAATTTCTATCTACATAACTTGCCCATTTATTCCATATTAATTATTCTTAATTAACCCAAATCTATGATTAACACCTTAATTACTTTTGGCGTGTTACAATGAATATATGTAAATATGTAAATGTATGATGTATGAATGAGATTTAATGTCATATGTATGAAATAGCATGATTTAGACATTGGATGGCAATACTTGGTGTGTATGCTCTTGTGTATATCTTGGGGTGGATGAGTGAGTTTGAGAAATCAGGATTCTTGAACCTTTGAGACAAGTTTAGTAGACCATTTTGGTGCATTCCCACGTGCTCAAGTGGCCACACAAGCTTTGGAAGTAAAATTGGACACTTTGATACTAGTAAAAACCATAAAAGTGACCAAACTAGAACCCTATGGTACAAACTGACCAAATGGATGAATCTTCCCATGAAATTTGGCATACATGTAGAACTCATTGAGAGCTTTTTAGAAAGATAAATTTTAGAAAAATCAAAGCTCTATATAATTAATTACGAATTTTCAAAATTGGGATTTTTCTACTGTTCTAGTGCATGTACTGTTCTTATAGTCAATTTTGTGTTTTGTGTCATCTAAAAGACAAATAATGTCAAATGCTTGTGAAATTTTATAAGCATAAACTAGAGGTCATACTATTTTTATGGCCACTAAGATCACCTCATTTGGAGGTTTGAGCAAAGAGTTATGAATTTTTGAAGTTTAATGTTAGCACTAGTAGTGCCACTCAACCTCATGTATTGTTCTATCATAATTCAATTCTTAAATAAAATTGGCATGGTCTAAAGATATTTTTCCCTTAGATTTAACACCTGTAGTTTCTCTGAATAACCAAATTTTCATGATTTGAATTTTTCTAGAATTAGTTATGAATTTTCAAAATTTATAATAGTGAACTGTAATAGTAGCCCTGATAGCTGTGACCTTGGGTGCTTTTCGAATGTCAAACATATTCCGCTTGATGTTTCATGACCTAAAATTATTTTTATCATGTATTAGACATTCGGATCTTTCTTGAATGGTATAGTGTGCCTGATTTCAATTTTTTTAGAATTAGTTATAATTTTTTAAAGTTTAAGCACAAAATTTGGAAATCTTACTCGAGGCTACACACTATGTTTTTGAGTATACTATCCAATTGCACGAGTTCTAGGCCACTTCTTGAGTTTGTTATGAGTTATATTTGTATATTTAAATGTGAGAATGAAATGGATGAGTCCATATGGCCCACAGAACACTGAATGAAAAAATTTTCTTGTGATGTAATGCAATTTAATTGTATTGTTCTATGGCTTTCCTTGAGAAATTCATGTGCTTCATAGGAACAAGCCTACATATGATATGAGATGAGGCATAGAATTATGGTGTTACAATGACTGTAATGGATGTTAGCAAAATAATTATTAGGATGATGTAATGGGTAATGGTTGATGACAGGTGAAGCTTGCGGGAGACTGCTAGACATATTATAAAGCTGTGAGGGGCCAAGATTGAGGCTAGTATATGTATGATCAAATCTATAAAAACATATTAGGGCTATGTGTCTTATTTGACCACAAATTTGACACTGTGGCTTGTTGACATTGTTATATCTAAGGAAGTGACCTTTGCCATGAGTTCCTTGAAACATTTGTGGACGTGATCCACGAGAGGGAGTGAAATTAATATAGAGTGCATCTCCATGCTCGAAGTTGCTCTAGATTTAAGATTCTTCCAATCTCTAGCCAATGTTAGGGTGGAGTGCAAGATTTGTAGCTGTTGTTTGTTGGGGTTCAAGCACTTTTTGTCGTGCTTCTGCATCAAGTAGCATAGAAGTTACTATTCAAAGTCATGGCTATCTGGCATTGATAATTGCAATGACTGATTCATATTCTGAAGATAATCCATTTAGGATGTGGGAGATTTGTCATGATTGATTCACTTTCTGTCCAACAATAGCAAGATTGTCACAGAGTGTTTTAACAAATGCTAAATACTCTCGCATTGACATTTCTTCCTTTCTTTGATTGCTCATCAGATTTCTATAATGCATGATCTTGGACGTGGATTGTGTAACAAAGAGTTGGCATAGCTTATTCCAAATTTCAGAAGCTGACTCATATCCTACAAGTTCTAGTAGAATTGAAGGACTTACGGATGAGATTAACCAAGAAGCCAATGCAGAGTCTTGTTGCTCATAAATGACATAGATTGGATTCTCCATTTCTTGCCTTGTTCATTCTTTATCTTGATTGGAGGAATTTCTATAGATCCATCAAGATAGTGATGTAATCGATGCTATTTAACTATGAGAAAGACTTGCTATTTCCAGAGAAGAAAATTGTTTTCATTGAGCTGCATAGTGATCTTCTTATTAGAGAAGATTTTCGGAGCTGTAGACGAAGCAAAAGCACCATAGTTTTGAGATTCATGAGCAACGGATGACTGTGAAGCCATAGACATTGTGAGTGGGTGAACGAGCTAATCTCGTGAGAGAAGAGGCTTTGATACCATGCTGTGCACTTGGTTTTTTAGAACATGAAAGAAAATGTTCAAGAAAGTTTTGCATTAAATGTGCATGTCTATTCTGAATCTTACTAGAGAGCTTAGTACATTTATTTATATCAAAGTCTTGACCCTTATGTTGTTTATAATGACATAAACTATATCTTTGACTAACTTCAACTAACTAATCTATTTTATCATATACGTTAACACCATCAACTTGAATCATTGGCTTCAAGTGCTCAATGCATCAATACAAGGCTTCAACGCCCAAAATATGCGCTTAGACACTAAAACTAATTCACTAGTAGAGGCATTCTGGGGATATTGTTTCATCACAAACTCAACATATGAGCCAGGCATGAAATGTTACACTACGGCCATCCACTTAAATAATATAGCATACGAGCTCTCCCAATTATTAAAAGCAACAACGATGTCTTTATGTTTTACTCTCTAAGCCTTCTATAAGATGTAGTATAACCAAACAAGTTCTTCATTTGCTTGATGATTTGGTTTATTAGAATATTGGGTGTCTTAGTCACCATTGCCACGATATATGATAAGATAATATTAGAGTCCAATTTTGGATAATCTTGTAATAACATTGCAAACAAACATGTATGTGGATCTCTATATCTTGTAAGCTTTTAGAATAATCTCTTTCTCTTGTCTTTTTTGCATGCTTTGACCTCCCATCTATAGCCGCTGCCATAATTCACACACTGACATTTCTCATACTTTTTACTTGTCAAGTATTTCTTAGGAGTATGGCATGCCTTCACAGAGTATAGTTTCAGAGCAAGCGCAATGCTTTCTAATTCAAATACTTTAATCAAATAAACAAATCCTAATTATTCATTTACATTTGATTTCCGACCTCCTCAAATTCATCACCCCTTGCTAAGACTAAATTAACTTATTAGAAGAATGCAGCAGTGGAGTCAACATATTGGGATACTACTTCAACATCCAAGGCACCATCATCATCACCTTTGCAGTCATACACATCATCATCATTAGTGTCATCATCATCGTCATCATCTACATTATCATTGTCATAACAAGGGTTAAGTTCTGCGTCACACTCATCTTCATTTTCAAAGTCTTCCAATATATATTTTTCACTTGGCTTGTTTTAACTCTTTCAAAGTGATATTAGTGCTAACTATTATGTCTCTTAACATTGTACACTGAAATGTGACACTCTGAGTGCTTTTATAAATTCTTCTATCCACATAAATGTAAATAATCTCATTCCTCTTCTTGGCCATTTATTTTCTCTCAAATATCTTAATTATAGACATACTCTAAATAGTTATAGTTGTAATAGATTTTTTAGTTTAGCTTTAATTATTCATTCAAATATCTTAAAATTTTGTACATTGCTTTTATAATTATTTACAAATTTTATTTCCCTTCTCCTAATTTTTAGTATATTTTTTTCATAAAAATATTAATACTTCTAAATTTCAGGACTTTTTTTATTTACATAAATCTTTCACAATTGTAGATTTTTTTTTACTTACTTCATTGTTCCAAATTTTTGCTCATTATTTTTTAAAATTATGCATACTTGCAATTGTAATTTTTTAAAATTATTTTCACTTATATCTATATTTTACTATATTTTACTTTTTTATTTACTTACCATTTCATATTTTCATTCATTATTCTTTTATGTTTAATTACTTTTAATTTATACATATCCAATACATACATATTTTGTCTTCTTTAAATTATTTTTTGCTATTCTAATAATTACCTTTTAATTTTATTAAATTATTTTTCTCATAATTTTTTCCTCTTTAAATAATTTTTTTACTCATAATGGCCTTCTACTTTTTGTCCCAAAAATTTCTTTTCCCACCCTAATTTTTTTTATATCTTTTACTATTGGTTTAAAATATTTTGCAATTATTTTTCAACTATTCTAAATTTATTTCTTCTACCATCATTTTTTCAATTATTAATATAAAATATATTTTTTTACCAACTATGTAAATTTATTTTTTTCATTATAAATATAAATATATCAAAATTATTTTTTTCTGTATAACTTTATTTCTTCTACCATAATTTTTCCCATTATTAATATAAAATGTATTTTCTTACCAACTATATAAATTAATTTCTTTTAGCTATTAATATAAAAAATTTCACAATTATTTAAATTATTTTCTTCTAACATTATTTTTGTAATTATTAATATAAAATATATAATCATAATTTTCCCAATTATTAATATAACATATATTTTTTCACTTACTATATAAATTTATTTCTTTTACTATTAATATAAAATATTTCAAAATTATTTTTCAACAATCTAAATTTTTTTCTTCCTTTATTATTGTAATTATTAATATAAAATATATTTCTTTTACAACTATATAAATTTATTTATTTTACTACTATTTTAAAATATTTTTCATTTATCTTTCAACTACATAAATTTATTTTTTCCTTCTCATTTAATTTACTTCAACTAATTTTCATTTCATATTTTTTTCTCTAAATAATTTTTTAGTTCTAATAATTACTTCCTTTTTTTTTTTACAAATATTATTTCTTTCCTTCCCCTACTCAAATTTTTAATATCATTTTAGTTATAAATACACATATTTTACATATTTTTCAATTTTTACCCACTTAATTATTTCACACTTTTTTTCAAAATTTTTTCCTATGACTATTTTTCATTATCTGCAATGTAAATCTATAATAGCAAGAATAATAAAAAAATACAACAAACAAACATTAGATACAATTAAACACTATTATAGAAAATTATAACAACGAAAGTTTGTATATTTCAAAATGTAACGAAAGTTATTATTATAGCATAAATATTTCAAAATGCATATACTTCTCTCATAATAACAGTAAAATGGTAGATACAAAAATATATTACAAATATATTTTAACTACTATCCCCGATTTATCTTAGATTTTTCTATGAAATGTAGCTTAACTGATAAATTTTGTAGTACTTCCTCTAAATTTGTAGCAAAGCCTAAATAGAAAAGGTAAAACAAGATAATATTGACAGAAGTAAATATGGTAGAGAAGGGAATTGCAAATGGCAGGAAGTAAATTTGCAGCGGAAACTAATTTATAAGCAAATGGCTCAAGGGCATGTTCGTAGATTTATTGTTATATTATCTATTATTTTATTTTTCAAACAATCAGAATGCATGGAAATCTACCTCAACTTATCACAAGTTGCCATGTGTCAAGACCACAGTAAAATTCCTTATTCATCATTTTATCATTTCTTGTTATTGGTCAACTGACTAGTTACGTCAAAGCTGCAGGCTAACCTAGCTAAATTCAAAACCATAAGTTTCGAATTCATGCCTAGGTTAACAAGGCATGATTAAGGCATTAAATTTGGTTAGATTGCCATTGAATTTAATGCTTTGGTCATTGTAAAGTCAGATTAAAAGCCTTCGAATTTCACAATTTATTACTTTTGGGACAAATTTTTTTGCCTCTATTATTTTTGGCAAATTTTTTCTTTTATTATTTCTGATTCAATTTTCGCAATATGTCCTATGTGGTAGTTTGAACCATCATGATACATTTAATTGACTAACATACATCATTAAATGGCCTAAAGAAAAAAAGGAGATGCACCATCATCAACCATTCATGATTTGAAAGATTACTTAATGGTCTAGCAAGTACTTTTTTGTTTCTAGTTCTAGGAAATTCCACAAGTCAAAAATGGATATTTAACTTCAATGTTTTAGCTATAGGTATTAAAATTGCAACTAAGACAAGTTTCAATTGTGATTTATCTAACCACAATTAAAACTAAAAGTCTTACTATAGTTCTTCACAATCTATAATTAGGCCTTTGGTCATTACTACAATTTGTAAGAATCATAGCTAGTAGCCTAATCACAAAATCATAATTTGGCTCAATGCTTTAACTATGGTTTTAAAACCATAGTTAGGGCAAAAAGGTTGTAGCAAATCTATGATAAATTAAATCCTATAGCCTTAATTTTAGATTAGCAACTTGATGGCCTCCACCCTCATTTGAACCCCCATACGACCTTGACCCTCATTCAAAACTAGATCTGCAACTTCATTTAGGGATGGAAGCCACCTCTGACACCAATCGATGGAAACCATCCCTCCCCTTTGGCAACTACCTACAACCTCCATCGTGATGTGTTCATTATTGAAAACAATGGAATTGTAATAAAGAATGATAAGAAGGACTTGCATTGTGTTGAAGCTTTTCATAGGTGATTTGTACATATTGTAAGCTTTGTAATTTCATTCATTTCTCTAAAATTCTCTCCCTCTTTCTCTATTTCTTTCCCTTTCTCTGATTTGTATAGATTGGTTGGCCTCTATTTTCTTCGCCACATTTCTCTTCATCACTAGTAAGGAGAATTTCAGCCCATTTCCATTTTCATAGACCTTTTAGTTACCTAATTGTGGAAATGTATTGTTTATATGCTAGGATTGCGTTGTTTTACTTCTTGATTATGGCTTTTTTTTTAATGGCGTACAATGCTTTAAATTTGTTAATAATATTAGTCTTAAATATAAGTATGGCATGGGAAAAAATTAGGAGCTATTTAAAACAAATCCTAAACCTAAACTGTCCCTCTTTAATAATAAGACCATTGGCATATAATTAGAAATATCAAAAAGCAAAGTAGTTTCTACTAGTTATTTAATAGGAATTGAGTAATTTATTCTTATGTAATAATTGACTATCTTTAAGTTATTTAATAGCAAAGTAGTTTCTTTAAGAATGAACTTACCAAATGAATAAGTATTTATCAACCTCTAATACTCTCAATATATCACCTAACAAAGAAAAGTCATGCAATGTTTAATTAGATCACTACTTTTAGTTTATTATCCTTTATAAATGGATAAGTCTTGAATAACTAAGCCTCAAAATACCCTAGAATATTTAGAGAGACTTGGTGGATATTTAGACTTCATATTTCACAAATAAGATGTGGTGTGTAAAATAATATGCCTATATCCTGACTGTAATTTCAAGAAATGGCATAAGTTTAGATTAGCTTGAAGTTGGCTTGATGGAAGGGAAGAGAAGAGAAATCCTCTGGTGGCATTAACTAGCTTAGAAATTTTAAGATGACTTGATAGTATTAATATTGTATTTGGAAAAGAGGTTAAAGTAGAAAGGTGAGGAAGAAGACCTAGAGGGACTGATAATGTTGATAATGACACTTAACAAAGTCATAAGAAGAGTATATTTTTTTTAATCTTCTATATTAGGCAAACAATTTGCTATGCCACAATCTTGATGTGATGCATATTAAGAAGAATGTCTATGACAATGTGATATTCACTTTGCTTAATGAATTTGAAAGATCAAAGGACAATTTACAAACACAAAGAGACTTATAAGAAATGAGAATTTGGTTTAAGCTCTAGCCTGGTGACAAGAGTAGATATCTACTGACTTTTTCACATTGAAAAAAGTGAACAAGGACATCTTTCTTAGGACTTTAAAGAATATCACCATACCAGATAGCTATTCAAGTAAGATTTTTAGATGTATTGATTTGAGACAATGCAAGATTATAGGATTGAAAAGTCATGAATCACATGTTCTTACGGAGCACTTACTAACTCTAGCCATAAGAAAGAGACTTCCTAAGCAAGTGTCTACAGTAACAATTGACTTGTTGTTCATTCTTCAAGAAATTATGTAATAAAGTAGTAAATGTGACTGAACTTGACCAACTTCAAAACAAAGTTGTTTTCACACTTTGTCATGTGGAAGTGATGTTACTATCATTGTTCTTTATAGTCATGGTTCGTTTGATTATATGCACAGTTGAAGAAGCCAAACTTGGAGGCCTTATCCATTATCTATTGTTGTATTCTATAAAGAGGTAAGTATGCAGACAACTTCGAATTTCTCAATTCTTTCAAGTATTTGTATTTGCATCAATGACTCAAAAGGAATAATTTTTATAGGTACTTAGGAAAATTAAATTCCTATGTATGAAATAAGGTTCGACCAGAAGGCTCAATAGCTAAATGTTACTTTGCTGAAGAAGTCTTAACTTTTTGCTTGAGGTATTTAGATGGAATAGAGATAGAATTCAATCAACCTAGAAGAATTAATGACCAACCCAATGCTGGTTCATTTGATGAAGGCACAATGTTTCTAGCAATTGGAAAAATGGTGGATGGTTTTGAATACTTTATCCTTTTCATTAGGGAAAAACTACAAGCATATTGGTATGTGCTGACTAATTATAGAGAAATGGATCCTTTTTCTTTAGTAAGTGTACTAAAGTTATTAAGCAAAATGTTCTAGACTTACTAATACTTACTTTCTTTATTTCATATAGAGAAGTAAGTGACCTTATTTTCATAATGAAGTTCCATTTGTCCTTCACTTAGATTACCCCCACATTTCTTTAGTCCAACCTTCTTAACCAAAATGAGTTTCACCTCTTACAGGTTCATCTAGTTTAAGTTTTCAAGTCTTACATTCAACTATCTCATAAATTATTGCACATATTATCCTCATTTATTGTCCATTAGTAGACAGTTCATTATTTCCATTAGACGTATAGAATTCCCCTTTCATTTTCAATTAGTGCCTAAGATTCCTCCTCCTTATTTGTTGAGATTCCCAAGGGTTAAAACTAATATAAAATCCTATCTCACAACTAATCTCTTGAAGGCACCCAAACACTTCAAGTTCACCTTCCCCATAATAGAAATCAAACATAATCTTCTAAGTGAAAATAAACACGATATTTTAGGTCTAGATTATATTTTATAATAAGACCTGATCTTAAGGGTGAGAGTACCTTGTCCAGAGCATCAAGGTAATCTTTTAGGACTTAGGAAGGAGTTCTTTAAATCTTATAAGTCATAGTTTCAATGGATGGTTTATTAGATAACATAATTTCCATTGCTTGCCCATAACATTAATTTTTTAGCTCTTGATGATGGTTCATTATAGACAACCTGATCACCCCCTTCAGGGGTAACCAGCATAGGAAAATCCTTAATAAGCCTTTTCCCTCTCTCCTCTTTTTTTTTTTACAGTGGCAAAGGCATCACCGCAATCATATACATGTGATTTTAAAAATTACCACGATCAATAGATCCTAATGTCTCATTTTAATTCTCAGTCACTATAAGCTTTAGTAGTCAACTTAATGGCATCTATACTCATTTGATGTTAACTGAACATATCTTTAGGTTTTATGTCATTATATAGTCCCAAAGGCCTATACTTTCATATTTTCTACCCCTAACTAAGATATTTTCATACAAGTATAGTCATTCTTCAATTGGCATACTTCTTGCCTTTTTTCGTGATACTCTAAATTCTCTCAAACCTCCTCACATACAACTAAGTTTTTTTTTTAATATTCTCTAGTTTGGAAATTCATAATAATTTCTCAAAGAGTAATGAAATAATATCTTGTCAACAAGGTTTAAGATCCTATCAACAAGATCTTGTATTCATTAATGTAAAATTTGAGACCTTATCAATAAAGTTCTCTGACAGCAAGTAGAAGGTCTTTTGACCATACATTATAGCATATAATATGATATGGTATAATAGTTTTTGTCCTTACACAATGGCCTATGCCAACCACAACTGACTCTTTCATTCCCCTAAAAGTTTTTAGGCCTCAATTTCACGCCTGACTATTGGGAGTTAAATTAATATAGTAAGGATACTTAGTGAGTCCTTTCATTATTAAACATTCCCTAATTGTCAACAGATCAAGTAAGGATTCCCAGTGAGAGAACTTAAGTATCATTTACCACTAGGGTTTCACCCTTCCTTGTCAATCATTATACTAATGTTTTGTTGTAATAACATAAGTTAATTGCATTAATGTCATCTCTCATTCATTTCCCCCAGGTTATTATTCTAGATCAGGGAGTCCTCTTTCAAAGTTAGGGAGTTTTACAACTATCGTAAGTATTAGTCCATCTCAAATTCCCAATGTTGTCTCTATCCTTTTAATCCTACCATACGTGACATATTACAATAAAATTACTAGTGGCGGAATCAGGCTTTGCCTTTAATATTAACAAGCAATTCTTTTCTGTGGCCATACACATGCTCATCACCCCATGATGACTGTATCTCAACCACTTGTACACACACGGGTACCATTTTATTCTCTTTTTAGGTGGATCCTTACTATCAAGATCTCCTCTTTACCTTCTAGGCAGAAAGTCTGCTTAGTCTAGTTTGACACCAATTTGGTGGTTGAAGTTCATTAAATCATATGATAAGTGACACGCCCCGCATGCCCTTAGCACCGAAGTTCCGATGAATAAGCACGTCCCACGTGCCTTTAGCACTAGAGTGCTGTAGAATCTTACCTTACACTCCCCGAGTGTATCATGCAAGTAAAGTGCTTTTAACTACCATCCAAATGCACGTCAACACATAGCATAAGTAAACTAAATTACACAAAAGACAGCATGCACAAGCACCCTGTGCCGATGCACCTCACCCTTGTCACACTAAGGGGTCGTCTTTTTCTTTATCATAATCTCCCTATTTTGCCATAGTACATTAAAGGAGGAGCCTCAAAGCTCTCAAAATTCCTTCCAAAACATCATCTTCCTTAATCTCTTGCTTTAAAGTCACTATCCCCCATTTATAAATAGATTCGACAATCCTAAGGGTTTTTTACCCTCCTTTCTTGTCATCATTAACTAAAAATGGCTTACTTACTCCAATAGTTTGAATAAAATTATTTGAAATGTTCTTTAGCTCTTATTGCCCTTATTCATTATGCCCAAAATTGTGTTAGCTAGGATCGAGTAATTGCATTCTTTATTAACCGGGATCAAGCAAGTGGGTTAAAACCTTTGTTCTTATAAAGCTCCAACCTTGGGAACCTTTTGAAATCTACATAATTCTAACTCGTTATGGATTGTATATCACTTCATATATTTAATCAATCATACTTATTTATTATACACTGGCCCTCAAACTTCCATTGTCAATTTCCTAATCATAAGTAAGGTTTACATCTTAACTTTCTGTAAGGTTTTTATAGCTAGTCAGATGTTTTACTCGGTTTTGTTGCCTTCTAAGTTCTCAACATCACTCTAGATAGCCCTTGAAAAGTTTAGAATTTTGCTTAGGCAAAGAAGTGCTATTCTTGTTAGGATCAATTGACTACTTCGATAGGCCAGTCAACTGGTCAGCCATACCTAATAAATGGTAGTCAACTAGTCATAAACGCTATTAGTAGCTTTGTTCATCATCCTCATCAGTTACTTGGTCTCATTCATTCAGTCAACTGGTGCCTCACAGTGAGTGACTAGTGCATCTATTGTGTAGCCAGTTGGCAATAAGCCTCAACTAGTTATTTATCTAGATTGAGACTAGTAACCCAATCTTCAAAGAAAAGAAGGGCAAAATTCTAGTCTTTTCATTGGTATTAACAACTTCAAATCTCAAAATTAGTATTACTAAAGTGTTATGAGGTAGAATTTAACTATACTCTATTATTCTCCGAGGTATACTTATTGTGATAGGTAATGTTCTAAATAAAATTCAAGAAACAGTCATTTTAATCAAGCATTACAAGCCTCATATCATCATTCCTCTATACTTCCTTTCAGAACATAAAGCACATCAACTATATGTTTGCCTAATTAGCTATTCTCATGAGCTAATGCCATGCCAAATATGCATCATGATTGCTAAGCTTCTAGTCATAAAATTTAAATTAGAATGGTTTTCCTGAACCATTGCTCTGATACCAATTGTAACGACCTTAACTTCTAATCATCATAATTAAAGTTAAGTACGTGATTAATAACCATAAAATTTAAATTAGAGTTGAAAGTCATTACAACTAATTATATTCGAAAAATGTTGAGAAATTTGAACTTTAATGTTATTAGGGTCATTAATTAGACAACCACAATTATTCAAATGTGTAAATGAATTTGATCATTAATAAGGAGCCTTTGATTCTTCCATCCATCAATTCCAACTCATAAAAACCTCTTACAAGTATTTCAAAATTATTTCTTAGTATTACTCTTGGGTTCAACTCCTTACACCTCCACAAATTTCACGCATTTTGCTGCAATCAAATACTCCTTTCGCTGCAGCAAAATACCCTCTGGAACACCCTTAGACTTGCTTCTCAAACTTAGCCGTGACTAACCACACTATTCGCCGTGGCCAATTTCTCTTTGTTTTCTTCCCTGGCAGGTTTATCACATTTGGCCGAGGCCAATTAAATGTTGGCTGCTACCAATTCCTCTCTGTTACCATTTGGCCGAGGCCAATTAAATGTTGGCTGCGACCAATTCCCTTCTGTTCCTATAACTCCTAAGATTTCATCTCATGCTCTCCAATTCCTCCTCTAGCGACCCTTTAGGCCATTTTAACTTAGTTTGTGAAGATTTAATGTCTTTCTTTTACCTAATCTACTTAACACATCTATCATTACCCATTTAAAACTCAAATGTAGATCCTCAACCCTCTATCCATCATAAATCAGTGAGTTTATAGATCAATGATAGCAAATAGTTCACACACTACTCACATTTCTATTTAAACATAAGTCGCATTAGGAATTTCATACATCACCAATTTAAATTGACATCTGATGTATCAAATGATTACAATTCCTATGCTTAGCAATTCATGATGCAATGTGACAATTACATAAAGTTAGTAGTCTAGTTATACAAATACAATCTGATGAGGTTTCCAAACCTATCTACTATTAAACCATATAATAAGCTTCCATTAATTTTCCCCTTATCACTAAGAGGTTTGGTCTCTGAAAATGTTAGCCCACAATTAGGGTGAGATATACAATCTCAGTAACAAGAGGCAAATTCCATATATATGTACAAATTAATCAATACAATGCAATTTCATATCATCAATACCAAAACCATCAATTCAATTTGCAAATGAACTAGTTGAGCTACCAATGACTACTGTCTCATACCAACAATCATACACAATATGTTAATAGCCAATAACACCAGGAGAAGCCCATCCATGGCCCCTACTCCTTAATGAGCACAACTAGGGTTCAGTGCATCTAGGGTCTGATCACAACCCGATGCTCGATCGAAGTACATGCACGGGTGGCAGCCGCACCACAGCTCTATTATGGACTCACAAGGTCCAATCACAATAATAATTTAAGTAGTTAACTAATCATTTAGTATTTTAAAATCAAGCATGTGTAACAAAGATCAGATTAACATGAGCATATATATGGAATTAGGAAAATAATCCTGGTTACCTCAATGAAGCCAATTACTCTTCCTTTAGCAACCATAAAAATCCAAATGTACATCAAGCCTATAACAAGCATAATAATCATCATTTCTAGCAACAAATCAGATACCCAAAGAGTTGAACCACTAATGACTACCTAAAGGTTACTCACCTAATTACCAATGGATTTTATTATCTTCTATTTTTAATTTGTCAAAATTATTTAAATTTAATTATTCTATTATATAAGAAAAAATTAAAAAAAAAATTACTTCTGACCGGTTCAACCGGTTTTTCCAATCCAGTTTTCACCGGTTTTCATCAATTTTTACCGGTTCTTGACCGATTTGACCGGTTCTTTGATTGTTCCGATTTTTCAGCTCAATTGGACCGGACCAGGGACCGGTTCCTAGTCGAACCGGTGAAACCGGTCGGTCTGGTCCGGTTTTGAAATCAATGGTTAAATTGATATGAAACTATTATCATCATTGAATATCAATGGTAAGTTATATTGAACAGCTGTACAAAGTTGTAAAATTGTTATCATAAGCAAGGCAGTTATGTATAATGTATTGCATTTTAAAAAAATGACTTAAAACCATTGCTAAAGATTTGTCACCTTTAGCTATGGTTATTCCTTAACTGCAGTTAAATTAAGGCTTAGTTGCAATTATATAATCGTAGCTAAGCCTTAGTTTAACTATGGTTTTTAAACTTTTATTTAACTATAGTTGTACAATCATAGTTAAACCCGGGAGTAGCTACGATTGCCCCAAATTGTAGTTAAACTTATCTTTATGGTCAAGTCTACTGTGGTTTGGAAAATCGCAACTAGGACTTTTTTTTCGATAAACCATTGGTTTACTATTGTTGTACAACCTAAATTAAAACCATATGGGTAGCTTTAGTTGCCCAAATCATCATTAAACCCTTTTTTGTTTTTTTGTTTTTAGGTAGTGTTCTATATTAGTCAGACTTATTGGCAATAAGATAACTATGATATTAGTTTAGTAGATAAGATCATAGGAATGTTTTTCCATCATATAATTAGGGAAACATTATATTTTATTAAAGTAAGTTTTAATTACAAAATTAATATATAAATATTTAAAATTTAGCACAATATATATATATATATATTTTAATTTTGGACTAAAATTAAAATGTCAATCCCAAGTTAAAATTAACTATAAGAGACTACTTCTTTGTTTCAGCAAATCTTATAGACTAGCATGTGGTTTAGATGAAATTGGAGATATAAAAGACTACATAAAGATCATGTGATCTCTTTTAGCTACACTATCCTCCCTTAAAACCAAAAGATGCATTATATACTTCCTCTGTAACAAAATATAAGCCATAATTACACTTATTTTAACCAAAATGTTATAATCTCTATCATTTATATAATATAAAAGTATTTAATATATATTTGAATAATATAAAATAGTTACTTTACTAAATTTAACAAATTGTAAAATTATTTGATAAAAATAATTATTAAAAACTTGTTCACAAAATAATTTTTTAAAATAAAGTAACTAAAAGATAATAATTAATAATATTTAATTTCAACATTAACATTTCTATTAAATATATATTAATAAATATAAACATTGTCTTAAATTTAATAAAATTTTAGAGTAGAGCAAATTTATGTTTTTTTAACAGAAAATAAGTAACATAAAGAAAAGAATTTAAGAAATACATGTTTTAACAAGTTATATTTTTAACAAAAAGTTTTTTTAAAAAATATTTTAATAATTCACAAATTTTGAAAGATATATATTTTTTAATAATAAAAAAGGATTGTATAAATTCCTTTTTTAGTTTATATATATAAATAATACTTTTTATATCCCACTTAGCTTTGTTGTGATTTTAGAAAATTGGAAGTATTGTCATAGTTGTAACACAAATAGCATAATGGATCTTCCTTAGTGTAAAGGTGCAGTTAGGCTAAATTTTGACCGTTTTATCATTTTTTATTGAAATTTAAGGCTTATAAAATTTAATTACAAAGATAAAAAGTATAATTAGAATTATATACTTTTTATCTTCACACTTAAATTTCATAACCTCTATATAAAGAAAAAAGAAGCCAAAAATTGACCTTAATTGGACTTAGGCAAATTGCTTATGTGGCTACAGAGGGCACATCTCACACAAATAGTAACAAAACAAGAATATTTATGTAACTCCCTTTAAAGTTGTAAAAGAAATATCAAGCCACATTCAACTTCAATATTAAAAAATAACAATGGAATGTTGCAATTATAGAAAAGTAATAGGTGAAAAAGTAATCACCACGAAGTAATAAAACTGCTGAATTTGGATAAGTGGGTATCAAATTACATGGAATTCTGATTGATAGATTTCAAATTCCATGAATTTTTATTTATATTGCAAATGGGAATTCAGATTGGTTCAATCTGAATTCCCATTTATTTTTTTAAAATATTTTATTTTAATAAAATATCTTAATATTTATTTAATATTTTTCACTAAATATTTGTTCTGGTAGAATAAGTTAATATTTTTTATTAAATCTTTATTTATTAGTAAATGATTAATATTTGTTTTATTAAACTAATGTAAAATTTGTTAAATTAAATTAACTTAATCTTTATTAGTATTTTTTTTTAAATAAAAGAGTGTTTCGAGGTGTTATTATAGATAAAAGAGTAACGTTTAAACTTAAGGATAAATTTTACTGCATTGTTATAAAACTAATAATATTGTATGGATTAAGTGTGGAGCAATAAAAAGTTAACAGAAGAATAAGTTTAATGTTGTAGCGATGAGAATATTGCGTTAGATGAGTAGACATACCAAACAAGATATAAATAAAATAAATATATTAGAGAAAAAGTTGGGATTGCATCTATTGTAAAAAAAAATTGTAGAATTACGTATTAAATGATTTGGACATGTGTGGAGAAAACTTACAAAAGTTCTAATAAAAAAGGTAGATTAGATGAAGAGTAATCTAATAATTAGAGGAAAAGGGAAATCACAAAAAATTATAAGCGACATTATTAAGAAAGATTTATAATTAAATGGTTTATCTAAAGACATGATTTATAATAAAACTTTATGACATCGTTTGATCAATGTGACCGACCATACCTAATAGGAAAAGGCCTATTATTGTTATTGCAATCTTTAGTTAGTATTTTTCTAATAAAACAAATATTAAGTTATTCTAATAAAACAACAATTATTTTGTCCTCTTTTATAAACAGAATTATTTCTTTCTCAAAAGCAATCCTCCTAACATCTTTAAGTAAGAATAAGGCTTTATCAAAACAAAACATTCAATAATTTGCTAACACTATTAAATCCTTAAGTTATTTTTGTAACAACCGGGAAAAGGGAAAAGGAAAGAAAGAAGGAAGTTGAAAATTTTCGAAATTCAGAAATTTTGCTAAGTCTTCTTGCAATAGCGAGAAATGGTCTCGCTATAGCGAGAGTGCCTGTTCGCAATAACGAAAGTGATTCTAGCTATAGCGAGTGCGGGCAGCAGTCCATACAGAAACCAGGGAGTTGCTCGCCGTAGCGTGCGCCATAGCGAAAGTGGGAGTCTGGAACTGATACGAGTTCGCCATAGTGAAGGTTAAATCTCGTCATAGCTAAGGGAACTGATACGTGCTCGCCATAGCGAAAGCTAAACCTCGCCATAGCGAAAGCAGCTGATACGAGCTCGTCGTAGTGAAGGTTAATTTTCGCCGTAGCGAGGGTCAGTCCGGAAAAGAGTAAAAGGCGAGAATTTAACTCCTTTAAACGACCCAATTCATTCTTTCTCTTATATTTGCCTTAGACTTCGACCCAAGGAGAGAAAATAGACGTGGAGAGTGAGAAAGACTAAGAGAAGGAGGAGGAACAAAGGAAAGGTAAGCAAGTTCCTCTCATTTCTACTTAGAATCTTGATCTCCTCTCTTTGCCCTCTCTTTCTATGGTTTTGTTTGTGAGATTAGTGAGGTTTTGAGCATGGGTAGAAGAGGAAAAGTGGAAAACACTTTTGAATCTCTTTGTTTTCTTTGAAAATGTTGTTTCCACTACCATGAGAACTTGAGAGAGAGGAAGAATTAGTGGCATTCTAGAGAGAGAGAGAGAACCTCTAAATTCTTGTATGTTAGGAGGGTTGCTCTGAAGATTACATTCTAAGAGAGTAATTCCATGTTCTTGATTGTGCCTAGGCTCAAGTGAAGCACTTCCATCAAGGTGTGAGTGTGAAATCAAGAAGGGAAAAGAGGAATTGAAAGGAAAAGCTAGTATTGGCTCATAAGATAGCTCTCTTTCCACTCTTTCTTGTTGCATTCTTGGATGTAATAGTCATTGTATGTTTATATACATGCTTGTTGTGTGAGATATGCCATATGTTATTGCCATGATGTATTGTTACCAATGTGCTTGTGTGATGGATTGTGAGAATTGCTCGGGTGAGGTAGTGCCGAAAGTCCCTTGAGATGGGTGAGGTAGAGTCGAAAGTCTCTTGAGATGGGTGAGACAAGGCCAAAAGTCTCACAACTGAGTGAGGCCAAGTCAAAAGTCCCTAAACTCGGGTGAGGCCATCCAAAATAGTGCTGAAAGTCCCTTGAGATGGGTGAGGTAGAGCCGAAAGTCCCTTGAGATGGGTGAGACAAGGCCAAAAGTCTCACAACTGAGTGAGGCCAAGTTAAAAGTCCCTAAACTCGGGTGAGGCCATCCAAAAGTCCCTAAACTCGGGTGAGACTAGACCAAAAGTCCCTGGAGCCCATTTTTGGCATTGTTGTGATTTTCATAGCATGTACAACATGTATTATGTGATTGAGAATGGTTGGATGCCAAATTACATGCTTTGACTTGTTACATGCCTTGATTGCTTTCTTGAATGAGTGCATGAGCTACTGAGATTCCATAAATCTCACCCTTTTCCCTCCCAACTTAACATGCTAGGTGGAGCTCAAGAAGAACCGAGCGCACACCAAGGAGCCTAGAAGCATGCTTAGCTAGACTTTAGTTTTATTTTAGTTTTTTTGATGTAAAGTGGTGCCAAAATGTATATGCACCCACTATTTTTGAGATGTACATATTGTATCAAGTGTAAATGTATGGATATATGATGTATAAACTATGTAGAGAGCCAAATTAATAGAAATGTGGGTTTTGCCCCTTTTGTTGAATATATGTGCTAGTGTAATTTGGCCCATAGCATAGTAAGTTTGAAATGTATGATGATTTGGACCACTTAGACATGTTATATAGACTATTTGTATGCTTTCAAACTTGTCCATGAGTGGCTAGAACATGTGAGAGGCCATTTGGACCCATTTGAGCCGTTTTGGGTGCCAAAACCGTTAGTTTTATGAGCTTCGTCAAAGTATGACCAGATGAGCTCTTCTTGCTATAAAATTTGGCATGCCTCTAGAGGTTGTAGAAATCTTTTTGAAAAGCTAAAGTGGGTAATATTCGGAGGTCTAGAGAATATTTAGCGAATTGTTGAAATTGAGAAAAATTCATGGTTTGGTCAAGTACTGTTACCATAGGTCAGAAAAGAAATCTATGTCGTTCATAGACCAAACGATGGCCAAATGTCATGAAATTTTATACACATAAACTAGATAACCACAGTGACCTATACCAACTAGAATCACCTAAATCGGAGGTCTGTAGAGAGAGAACGAACCTTCTGAAGTTCTGTATCAGCATCAGGGAGCCATCCGACCTCCGTTACTGTTCCATCAGTTTTCGGAGTATAAGGGCTACTGAACTGATCTAGACTTATTTTTCTCCTCTAATATAGCTTTTCAAATTGGTATAGTTTTCCCAGATTAGAATTTTTTGGATTTAGTTATGAATTTTCGAAGGTCATGACAGTAAGCTGCGCCAGAAACAGAGACAGTCGGACCTTTGTCTGATTTTCGATGTCAAACATGGTCCATATGCTGAGATTATGGTTGGGAATTATTTTTAGTGTAAATTTAACACTTAGAGCTTCCTAGAGAGCTATGGTTTACTAGATTTTCATTTTTCTATATTTAGTTATGATTTTCCAAAGTTAGAGCCAAAATATGACTTTTGGGCCCAAGTGAGAAATTGCATTTTTCTAGTTTTTGGCTCCATACCCGTGGCTTATGGCTTGTTTTATGCTATGTATGAGTTGTATAAATGGAGTGTGAGTAGAAAATATGAATGATGGGTTCACAAGACCCACGGGGCAGAAGATGAGTGTATGAAACCCCATTTCATAGCATGAAAATGCCACGAATTGGTATTGATTCTTTGGAAATCATATAGAACCGAGTCCACTGAGAGGCTAGATAGCGTTAGTATACTAAGGTGTTACAATTTTCCTTTGATTTTAGATTTTGCACTACACAATAATTGTGCAACATAATAAAGATCATGTTAAAAAATTAAATTATTTTTTTTTAATGTACTAGCTCCTGTGTTTGGAAATATAAAAATTGTAACATATGATTTAGTCTTTTTTTAGGTCATATAAATAGATTATCTTCAAATTTTATTTGGATTATTCCTCTCTTAAATAATTAATTTAAAAGAGGATTGTTTGAACTTACAAGAGCACACCCTTTGATTTAATGTGACATTTTCACATACGAATTTGTAGTTGAACTAAAAGGGACTGTTTGGCAGATGGAAAGTTAGGATAGAAATGGAAATGAAAAGCAAAAATATGATTTTGTAGATAGACAATAACCATAATACCTTTACTTTTAATGATTAAATAATTATTATTAGAGAGTATTAAATAATAATTGAATAATGATTATAAGGGTAAAATTGTAATTTTTCCAACTTTCCTTCACATTTTCCATTTCCCTTCTTCTCTCTTGGCAAACCGAATGGGTTGAAAATTATATTATTATTTTTGTGAGGTGGATGCCATGCTTGTTATAGTAAATGACTAATATTTGTTTCAATAAATTAACTTAATATTTGTTAAGTTAAATTAACTTAATATTTAGTTAATATTTTTTTTAAATTTCATTTAGTATTTTTTAATGTAAGAAAAAATTAAATAGAAAACAACAATAAATAAGTAAATAAATAAATAATGTAAGATTTGATGTGAAATTATATCAATGTAAATATTGTAAGAATATTTATAATAAATGACTTTTTGTGCCATAATAAGGTCTTTTTCTTTTATGTTGTGGTCATTATTATCTTAATTCTTCTTATTGATATTGCTTCTATGCTGTGAGACTTATGTTTAAATTTAAGAATAGAGATTGAACTAGAGGAATCAGTTCACGCGGCGTCATATAAATCTTGATTACGACGATCCTCTAGTCTCAAAAGGAGCACCCAGCATACGTCGCATTGAATGCAGATGTATTAAATAGAAGCTCTATGAATGATTCGAAAGAGCCAAACATCTACTAAGGATTTTCAAAAGGAAATGAAGGTAAGCGTTGCATGTAAGAAGAGGGACCTGCTCTACCAATGTCACTAAATTGGCTTAGCAATATAGAATAAGATCGATCATACATGTCAATATCTTACTACATTGGAGTCAGAATGTATAAAGATATGATGAACACCTTTTCTATATATATTAATCCTCCTAATTTAGGCATTTTGAGCTTTAGGAATTTAATTAGAAGATATTTGATTTTATTGGCTATTGTTTGCACTTTAAGAATTTATTTGCAAAATTATTAAATTTTAATGCATAAATTTTTTTAAATAATTTTGTAAATTTTTCCTATTGAATATTTCTTATTATTTGTATAGATTTTCAATGAGCAATTGGAGCTTGAATGAGAAATTGATTTGAAGTTGAAGATGGAAGTTTCATTTGTGCAATGGAGTTTTAGAAAAATAAAAATGAAAAATAAAAAAAGGGGGAATAAGGCAGCACACTCACTTGAAGCCCCCTATCTAATTTTCATATCACTCACGGGCCCACAACACACTTCATTGCACAGCCCATTGTTCCTTCTACGTAGCAGTAGGCACCACGTTCATACACAGCTTCATACATGTGGCTTCCACTCCCTATTCACTCCATTTAACACAGATTACACACAAGCAGCTGGCAAATCATTCACACTTACATCCATCACACTCAAGCACACCTTCATGCAAGGCTTCACTCACGTTGCAGCACACTCACACAGGAAGCTTACATGGATTAGAAGGCACGGGTTTTATGCACACATTCACTTAAAGCACTCGTCCATTCACTCATAAAACACTCTCTCACACATGCAAGCCATGGACATACACGTAGCAGCTCATAACACATGCACAGTAGCTCCATCCATTCACTATTTCACTCATCACGTCACAGCACCAACACTTAGCAACACAGCTCTTTTGCATAGAAGGAAACATGTGAACTCACACACGGGCAGTTGCAGAAACAGAAGGAAGCTACAGCAGCAGCTCATGCATGAGCCCAAAACAATGCAGCAGATCTTAACTTCATACGCACACAGCAGTTGATGTGGGAAACTCGAGGCAAGGGAGAAGGTTTCACGTGAGAGGAGAATTGATAAGAAAGCATGAACACGTTATGAAGAGGCTAAAGAATAAATGGAGCAGCTCACGTGAAGGGGCTTGAGAACGTGGAGCAGAATGAACAAAAGTGGAGAATGAATCTCAAGCTGGAGAGAAAGGAAGCAGCATGTGAGAGAGAAGGAGAACAATGAGGCTCAGGTAGGAGAATAAAGAGCACGTGATTCGTTAAAATGATTAAAAGATGCTCGGGTTGATGTGAACACATGGAAGAGGCTGGCAATTATTGAATAAGAGATGCACGGTTCTGATTTAAAGAGAGACATACATGTGATCATTAGATAAAATAAGAGCACGTGAGGGGGTATTAAAAAGAGACTTGGGCAAGCTCCAGGGGAGGCATCAATCCATCCATTCATTCACGCCAATCCATTCATCCAGAACGCTTCACCTCATCCACTCCATATTCGTAGCTACCTCTACTCCATTTCACTCCATCTCCTTCCACCTCCATGAAGCACTAATCCTTTGGTGGCTAGCTTGGATGAAGAACTTGGATTGAAGCTTGAATCCATGGAGTTTAACAAGGGATTTTGGGCTAAGATTTTCATCTTATTTTCTCTCTTTCTATATTAATTTTTGTTTTTAAACTTGTTTGGTTAAGTTTGTAATTGACTAAAATTGGTGTAGTTTATAATTAGTAGCTAGTTAAACACTAATTAGAAAACTATTTGATGATTAATGGATTGAATTAAATGTTGAATTTTTTATTTTATTTTAATTTTCCATGTATACAGTCCAGGTGTTTGATGAAATGCATGTATAAAATTGTGTGCTTAATTATTTAATTTAAGAATTTCTTAGAGTTTAATTGGTTAATTGAACATCTTAAAGTGTTAATTCAAAGGATAATTTATCGATTAATCACTCAAATTTAAGTGTTCATTGATCTTAATAACAAGAGTTAATGATTCAATGTGGAATTGAGGCTTCAATTTAACATTAATTTGTTAACCTTTTGAATCTTGTGTGGTTACTCAAGATACATTGTCATGAACACAAATAAGGACTCTTAGACTAGAACCAATAATAATTGAATTAGAATAAAAATAGTAGATATCAAAGGAAACATTTAAAGCTAGTCACATATTTATCATTCACTTCTTAGTTAATGCATTTAGGTAGTATTTAGGATTTTAATTCCATCTAATTTTAACTAGTTAAATTCAATCAAAACCCTCTTTTGTTGACTAGTTTTTAGATTTCTTTTACACTTAGAAAACTCAATTGAATATTAAAATCCATTTCCAAGGAAAACAATCTAGGTTGCACCCTATATTGCAAATATTTTTCAACCTAGTTTATTTTGAGGTTACACAACACAACTATAGAGATACAATGAGAATGTCAATGCTAATGTCCTACTGCATTAGCCCCTATTGTTGCTGGCTATTTCTTCAAATAGTGGGTTATTAGGTTAACAAGTAACCTTGACATCTCTTTCTTGGATGACCTATCAAAATCTAAGGCTTGGGTAGATCTAATACCTAGTTGGCAGGTTAGGAAAAAAGTGAAACCACTATTCATTGAGAGCGCGTAGTATATTGCTAGAGTCTTAACTGATGATATTACGAAAATTTACAGGCAAAAGATCCTATAAATGTATCTTATAAAGCTCATATATTAAATCAACTTAATAAAATAAAAAGACGAGAAGGAAAATATGAGCATGCAATAAATTAAGAAAATAATGATGATAAAGGTAACAAACTGTAAAAAAAACTATACTGCATATCTAGTAGCAGCACTCAATCTCTAAGTCCATCGATAGGTGCATTATCAGTACTATCTCATGTACTTAGATGTACGATCAAAGGGCTCATCAGTGATAGGAGACTGAGACATAGTATCTCGCCATCTATACCATTACTAGATGAAAATGTTATGTTCAGATACCCAATTAGTTTGGGTTCTTTCTCGAAGTTATAGATTATGAAGGGAGTCTAACCTGACAAACTCTTAAAGAATTGGCTAGTGGCGACCAAATTATTATAAGACATTATCTAGATAGTGCCACTCAATAATCCAAAAGCATATAGGCAGCACCAGTGCAATCCAAAGGTTCAAAGAAGTTAAATAGTACTTTAAAATCAACTTTCGCACTATTTGTGACTAGTATGGATGCTATACAATCTATTGATGATATAGGATAGAATAGTAAGTAATTATTAAATAGTCAAAAAATGATGCACATCATAAGTTAATATCGTGTACACACCTCATTATCCCTTATTACATCTAACAAAGTTCTATATAGCTAAAGGGTTTTAACACTCAGCTGAGGAGATCGTCCAACATTCTTCTATCTTTTACAAAAAAAAAAAAATACATTAGATAAGTAATGAGTAATAAATAAAGTTAATATGGTTAAATTAAATATATGAAAATTTTAATGCTATTTTATACTTGAAACCTGGAGGTGGAAGTATAGGATATTCCTTAATGCGAGGGTCGAGAGTAGGTGGTCTCTTAGGTGGAAGCATAATGAATTGATCCCATGTTTGCAAATGTAATAGCGTTCAGCATCTAACTATGCCATAATTATTTTTATAGGTTGCATTGCAAAGCTCACGATTGAGAAAAGCTAACACTGCTAGTCCTTAACTAAAACGACTAGCCTGCTCAAAGCCATCCAGCAAGGGCTAGTACATTATGTAAACTTTATAATTGCATCTATCTAGCATTAACTAATCCCCAATCATATGAAGAATATAAGCACCAGTGAATTGATGCACTGCCTTATCTGCTACGTCATTTAGCAGATATATAAAGTTCTATGCCAATCAAACGATAGAAAGTCACTGTCTATCAATTTGATCAGCTGATGGCATAATTCGTAGGAGCCACTGATGTAACTCTGGCCAATTGAAATGCGTCTCACCCACAACAATCAATAAGCCTAACTACACTGTTACATCCTCAAAGGTGATCATACACTCTCCTCGAGTGGTATAAAATGTATGTATCTCTGAGTGCCACTATTCGACTAGTGCACTGACCTGTGGTGTATCATACTCGAACTAGACAAGTTATGTAATGCCATAAAAATCAAACTACCTCAAATAATCGACAATGGTTGGTGGTAGATTACCTAAATGATCAACATGCACAACTCATCATGGGCAAAATATCCAATCGTCTTGTACACAAAGATAAATCACATAATGAAGTAAATAAATGCAACATGAAATAGCAATAAATAATTTATCTTACCTCATCATCCCAAATGACTAGCAATATATATTGCTCATGTCAGTATAGAAGTGAGTCATCTTCTAGACTTAGATGAATAGGTTGTCCAATTTTGGTTGTAATATTTATGGGCAAAATAACACAATATACTATTATTTATTTAAAATGAATATATTCAAATAACATGACATGCGATTATTCCTTTAAAATTGACATGTACAAATACCACAATAAACTATTATCTTTTTAAGAGTTACTAGCATAAATGTCATATCATGCTCTTCTCTACTTACAATTACAGAGAATAAATAATATAACTTATTTATAAACATTTATAACTTTTGTTAATATACTACTAGGGGCAAAATTGCAATGTGAGCTAGAGGTACGATTATGCCCTATTTGTTTTGTAGAGGCTGTATTTACTTGATTATGCTGAGGTCTCAAAATCTCTTTCATTTTGATAATGGGTCGAACAAGGTCCTCATTCGACCTTGCTCACGGAACGTTGACAGATCAGGAACTAACTTTCAACTACTTGGCTGTGGCCAATATTTTTATTCTCCGATAGGTTGGAACATATTGCTATATGCATCATGCATGGTGTCTAGGCAAAATATGGGATCTATAAGTTAAAATAGCTTAAGAGTTGCTGCTATGCACTCCGTGAGAGCATGTTAGCAGGGGTACTTCTTCACTTGGAGTTCACCACAATCACATATGCATTCAGTCAAGTTAACCTTGTAGAAATGACTGTATCAGTGATTTATTTAGTCATACAGCTCTTTGACATTGAACAATTTAGCTTGTTGATTGAATATCTGCACAATACATGAATGACTATGCTTCACATTTGCTACCATCCTCTTTATCAAGGTTTAAGAGTAAACCTAAGTCATTGGCATATGAGCATTGATTTATTAAGCAAGTTGCATGAAATCCTGACTAACTCGATAATACATTACCTTCGTTATTCCTTATATAGGCAAGGACTTGATTCCCTTTAAGATGCCATTCATACACTCTTCTAGGTTCATTGTCATGTGGCTGTACTACCGACCTTCCACATCATATGTGTGGATCTAATGTTCTTTGGGGAATTTTGTAATCCACTTAGCTATCTCCTCATGTATGGTTGCTATCTCGGCTAGCTTCTCATTGATGTATTGATACTTGTATACATAACCTATGTAACATGATCAATGGCTTTGCTATTAGTTACTAATCATCTATAACATGTATAATTAAGTATAGAGGAGAAATATACCAATGCTTGTTAACTTCTGCTTTAGATCAGATGACCTATAATGTGTGTAAAACTTGTTTGCCATATGACAAAAACATGATAACCATATGATAATTGCCATCCAATTTGTGTCATCCAAGTACCATTCACCTACGTAGGTTTGGGAACTATGTCCATACTGATTGTGTCTCCCCTTTCATAATAGCAAAGGTGAGGGGAATAATATGTCGATCGCTGTCCTATGCCATTACCATTAATAATGTCCCTTTATATTTTCTGAAGAGGAATGTCCCATCAACTTGAATTATTGGCTTTAAGTGCTTAAATGTATCTATGTAAGGCTTGAATGCCCAAACTACATGCTTAAACATCGAAACTAGCTTACTATTAGAGGCGCTCTAGGAACATTATCTCATTACAAACTCAACATACAAACTGGGTATGAATGCCCAAATTGCATGAAATGTTGTTTTGCATTTGATATCCCAATTACCAAAAGTAATAGCAGTGGTTTTATGTTTTCTTCATACCTTTTTATAAAATATAGTGTAAATGAATAAGCTTTTCATCCACTTGATGATTTGGCTGATTGGAACATCAGGTGTCCTAATCAACATTGCCACGATACATGACAAGATAATGTCAAGGTCCAATTTCAGATGATTTTGTGATAATATCATAAACAAACATGTATATGGACACCCATATCTCATAATCTATCAAAACGATCCATTTCCCTTGCCTTTTCTGCATGCTATGACATGCCATCTATAGTTGTTGTCATAATTCACGTACTAAAGTTTTTCATACTTTTTACTTGTCAAGTATTTCTTAAAGGTATGGTGCACCCTCACAGAATATAGTTTCACAGTAAGATGCAACATCTTCTTATTCAAATACTTTAATCTAACAAAGAACTCCTAATTGTTCATTTGCATTTAATTTCCCACCTCCTCAAATTCATCACCCCTTGCTAAGGCTAAATTAACTTGCTAGAAAAATGTAGTAGTGGGGTCAACATATTAAGACACAGGTTCAACATCAAAGGCATCATCATCACCTTCACTGTCATACATGTTATCATTATCATCAACATTGGTGTCACCATCATCATTATCATTATAATCAGGGTTAAGTTTTATGTCGTACTTATCTTCATTTTTAAATTTTTCCAATACATTTTTCTTTTGTGCCTGATGCAGAAGGAGGTTCATCAAAGCTAATTGCTGGATAGGAGAAACTCGGATGTAAAATGCTCTCTAGTGGTAGGATTTGATAATGTTGAGTATAAGCAGGTGGTCAATAGAACAGATTAGGTGAGGGCCATACTTCATTCACTTGGTCTAACTGAAATTCAATGCTTAATTGTTGGTCAACACTTGTGATGTTTGCATATACCTCAACTATATTCAACTGTGATGGGAAACATGAGTGTGATTACTACATCTTCTGTGATAGGAAATGTGAGTGCGATTGCTACATCCTTTGTGCTTCACATCATCTTCTAGTATAATCATTTGGTACCATGTTGGATTTATTATCATCGGGAGTCTATATATCAAATCAGATACAATTTGGTTGGTAGAAAGGCATAGCTTTTGACTAGCGGCTTATTTTAACTCTTCCAAAGTAATGTTAGTATTAACTATTATGTATCTCGACATTGCACACTAAAATGTAACACTCTGAGCACTTTCATAAATTCTCCCGTTCATATAAATGTAAACAATCTCATTCCTCTTAGCCATTTTATTCTCCTTAAATATCCTCATCATAAACATACTTCAAATAGTTATAGTTGTGACAAACTTAGTAGTTCATTTTTAATTATTCATTCAAATGTCTCAAAAATTTGCATATTTTTTTTTTCATAATTATTTATAAACCTTATTTCTCTTCTCCTAATTTTTAGTATATTTTTCATTAAAATATTAATACTTTTAAATTTCTGAATTTTTTAAATTTACATTAATCTTTTACAATTATAGATTTTTTTTTTTACTTACTTCATTATTCCAATTTTTTGTTCATGATTTTTTTAAAAATATGCATACTTGTAATTATAATTTCTTAAATTATTTTCACTTATTTTTTCATATCTATATTTTACTCTTTCTAACTTTTTTATTTACTTATCCATTTCATATTTTTGTTCATCATTTTTCTATGTTTAAATACTTTTCATTCCAAAAATTTTTCCTCCCACCCTATTTTTTTTTTATATCTTTTACTATTGATGTCAAATATTTCACAATCATTTTCCACCTAGTCTAAATTTATTTCTTCTATCATAATTTTTATTATTATTACTATAAAATATATTTTTTCTACAACTGCATAAATATTTGTTGTATTATTAATAAAAAATATTTCATAATTATTCTTTAACTATATAAATTTATTTCATTCACTATAAATATACAATATTTTGCAATTATTTTTCAACTAATATAACTTTATTTCTTCTACCATAATTTTTCTCATTATTAATATAAAATATTTTTCCTTATCAATGATATACATTTATTTCTTTTACTATTAATATAAAAAAATTTCTCAATTATTTTTCAACTATTTAAATTTTTTTCTTCTTCCTCTATTGTTGTAATTATTAATATAAAATATACTTCTTTTACAACTATATAAATTTAGTTCTTTTACTACTAATATAAAATATTTTGCATTTATTTTTTAACTACATAAATTTATCTTTTCCTTCTTATTTAATTTGTTTTAACTAATTTTCATTTCATATTTTTTCTCTAAATAATTTTTTTGTTCTAATAATTGCTTCCTATTTTTTTACAAATATTAATTTTTTTTCTTCCCCTACTCTAATTTTCAATATCTTTTTAGTTATAAATACACATATTTTACAATATTTTCCATTTTTACTAATTTACTTATTTCACACTTGTATCCTTTTAATTTTTTCCTGTGACTATTTTTCATTATCACTCATGTAAATCTACAATAGCAACAATAATCAAAAAATACAACAAGCAACCATTACATAAAATTAAAGATTATTACACAAAATTCTAACAATGAGCATATATTCCAAAATGCAACAAAAATTATTATTATAACACAAATTTCTCAAAATGCATATACTTCTCTCATAATAACAAAAAAATGCTACATATGAAAATATATTACAAATATATTTTAGCCATTATCTCTGACTTATCTAAAATTTTGCTACGAAATGTGGTTTTATTGATAAATTTTGTAGCACTTCCTTTTTAATATGTAGCAAAGCCTAAATAGAAGAGGTAAACCAAGGTAATTTTAGCAAAAGTAAAAGTGGTAGAGAATGCAAATGGCTGAGTTAAATCTACTGCAGAAACCAATTTATGAGCAAAAGGCTTAAGGCATTTTCATAAATTTACTATTACATTATATGTTCTTTTATTTTCTAGCCAATCACAAGCTGCCATGTGTTAGGAGCACAATAAATTTCCCCTTTATCGTTTCACCCTCTCACGATGACTGGTTAATTGACTAGTCACATTAAGCTAGAAGCTAGCATAGGCTGGTTTGCAGCTTTTGCTAAATTTGGAACTCATGGTTTTGAATTCATGCATTAAATTCAATCAAATTGCCATCGAATTTAATGCATTGATCAACGTAAACTTGAATTGGCAACTTCCAAATTTTGCTTTTTATTACTTTTAGGACAAATTTTTTTGCCTCTATTATTTTTTTAAAATTTTTTTTCTTTTGTTACTTCTGATTCAATTTTCACACAATTCTATGTGTGGTTTTCTTTTAATAAAAGCACTGTATAAGTATTAATATTACATTTTAAAAACAGCACTTTAAAAATGGAAATTAAATAGCAAGCAACAGACAAAGAAGAAAAATGGAAAATTGACATGAACATTTAAATCCATCTAAACAATGACAACAATTATAGGATGGATGGGACTTAATAGTGAATTAACTAATATAACAATTAATATCAATATAAAACAAAAATTATAGGTTTCTGATTAATTATGGCCTTATTTGGTTATAAAAAAATATGTAGTGGAAATGAAAATTGAAAAGAAATTTATTGCATTTTTTGTTTGGTTACACAAAAAATATGATGGAAAGGGAATCAATTGTGAAAAGGCATAAAAAGACATAAAAAATTAATTTGACATTGCAGCATACAAAGAAAAAAATCATTTTAAACAAAAAATTCAAAAAATCTATAATAATTTTATTTGAGTTAAAATTGTTGGTGTAACAACATCTTTTTTTTTCCAAAATTTTAATTTATATATTTTTTAAATCAAATAATTTTTAGATATTAATTTTAACTAGTACATAATATTTTTACACTTTTTTAACAATAGTAACCTTAAGGAGAAAAAATTATTATTTTATAATTAAAATAAGTAATACTAATTCTAAAAATAATAATAATAAATTATAAAATTAATTAATAATTATTATATTTTAAAAAATAATAATATTTTTAATATTAAAATTAGTAAATTATATAAATAATATTGAATATTAAAAAAAAGTTGATTGAAAAGTAGTTAGTATTAGTCCGGTCAATTGTCAGTCAATTTTCATTTATATATATATATATATATATATATATATATATATATATATATATATATATATATATATAATGTTATATATATTATAATATTTTGTATTTATTTATTTATATTTTACATCTATTATAAATAACATATAAATATATATTTATATGTTAATATTATATATATATGTTATATTTTTTATATTATATGTATAAATATAGATTTAAATATAAATAATATTATAATATATAAATTTATTAGTTTTAATTAATTGTTGTATGGACTAAAAAATAAATAACATTACTTTTAAAAACAATAATACATAAAAATATTTAAAAATTTATTATAAAACTAATTAATAATAAATATATTTTAAAAATAATATCACATTTTTAATATTAAATTTAATAAATTATATATATATATATATATATTAAAACAAAACACCAATTGAAATTTAGTATGTGACTATGCAATCAATTGGTAGTCAATATAATATATATGATGTTATATAATATATCGATTACCTGCTTATTAGCTAGATGATGCATTGCTACATAGGGAATAGGATCAAAAATCCAAGATATTAGACTCGAACTTTTAAAAGTAAGATCAGAAGTCCATCTTATAAATCAAAAGATTGATAAGATTAGTCAAACCTTAGGAATAAGAAATATAGTACACCCAATAACAGAACAACCAAAAATTAATATGATGAGATTATATAAAGAAGCTGTATTTGGAGAAGTTACTGAGCCACAAATTAAATCAAAACCCATGAATGAACAGATATATGAAACTAGAGTAATAGTTGAAGAACTAAAACATGGACAAGAAGTCATAAATAATAACCTATGGACTATTTATGATGAAACTCATAAACCTAAACCTAAAACAACTCAAGAAGTGCATGAAAGAGGGCAGAGTTCCTTCCATGACTTGGTTTAGTTTCGGTCACCCCTATTCCTAATTCTAAATTACTCCTTGAATGGGTAGCTGATCTCGCTGATTCCAGGCTGTCACAAGTAATGGTATCAAAGCATTGATGGATAGATAAGGGAAGAAATATGAAGCTTAATCTCCTTTAATTCAAGTCATTTTGATATTTGCTTTCTGTGCTTTCTACCTGCTTCTTGCTTACTCCCTGCTTACTGTTTCCTATTTTCCGTCGCCTGTGCCTTTACATTTAATTATGTCTTTATTAAGTAGAATTGAACCTCGAATTTATGAAGTAGATCAAGGTAGTTTACCAATTAGTAGCTTTATCCTAATTAGAGACGAAACACTAGTAGCTTCACCTTTCATGTTAAGAGGTGAAGGTGATATAACATGGAACTTATGTAATTGGACAAACATGTATTTATTAAAACAATTAGGTTATCTCGTAGATCCCGATATATCACCACTTCACACCTTAAAACACCCACCTAATGAAATCCGATGAGTAGGTGTCACTGTTTTAGGCGTCCTTACATATGCTCAATACCATTTCTTATGACAGCCTGGAATGGTGTATTGAGTGATGATTTGGTGATAGTGTTTGGCGGCTTTAAGCCATATTGAAGGAAAAACAATTGAACAAAGATTAATTAATAATTATAGTGAAAACCATTTAGTCCACTGGAATAAATCAAAACTTTATGCTAAAATCGAATTGTTTGATTATAGTAAGGAAATAGTAAGTAAACCTTACCCTTGGACAGAAAAAGATAAACAAGAATTCATTATACATTTAAATGAAATGGAGCAATATAATTTAATTAGAGAAAGTAGATCAAATTATTGCTCATCAGCCATGATTGTTATGGGTCATGCTGAAATTAGAAGAAATAAATCTCGAATGGTTATTAATTATAAAAAGTTGAATGAGTTAGCTATTAGAAACCGTTACCCAATTCCAAAGATAGAACTCTTATTTAATTTAATAAAAGGAAAATAAATCTTTAGTAAATTTGATTGTAAGTCAAGATTTTTTCAGATTAAGATAGAAGAATCAAGTAAGAAATATACTGCCTTTTTAACCTCTGAAGGATTATATGAATGAAATGTATTACCAATGGGATTTCATAATAGTCTTAGTATATTCCAAGAACATGTCACAAAACTGTTATTACCTATTAGAAACTTTGCAGTAATTTACATTGATAATATTTTAATATTTTCTGAAAATCAAGAACAACATGAAAAACATTTAGATCAGTTTATAACTTTAGTTGAAGAAAAAGGAATTAATATTTTCCTTAAAAAAATTGAACTAAGACAAAAACGAATAGCTTTCTTAGGTCATTATATTACTTCAAATGGAATAGAATTACAAGAAAATATTAGTCACAAAGTAAAAGATTTTAAGAAAATCACAACCAAACAAGAATTGCAATCCTTTTTAGGCCTCGTAAATCAAGCTAGAAATTTTATTCCTAATTTAGCTAAATACATAGCGCAAATTTCTAAATTAGCTGGAGAAAAATCTCCTTGGCACTAGAATGATGATATTGAAAAAATTACAAATAAAATTAAAGAATTATGTAGCAATTTACCCAAACTAATAATCCCAACTCAAGAAAATCTTAAATAGATTATATATACTGATGCATCTGATAATTATTGGGGCACTGCCCTTTACCATGTTAATAATGAAGGAAAGGAAATAATCACTCAATATGCTAGTGGAAAATTTAATGATAGTCAATCTAAGTATTATTCAACTTGGAAAGAATTTTTAGCAATTATAAAAACTATAGAAAAATTTGAATTATTCATTGTTAACCATCAGTTCATTATTCGCACTGATAATACTCAAGTAAAATACTGGTTATCCCGAGATCTTAGAACAACTAAATTAGCTAATAAAATATTATATAAATGGCAAGCTGATTTATCTTATTATGATTATATTTTGAATATGTGAAAGGCAAAAATAATCTTATTGCTGACTTTTTGAGCAGAGATGGAGCAGTCCTCTCAAACGAGTAAAGCTACGAGTAATCCTCAGCAAGATGAAGATATGAGTAATACTCATATAAATGCTCAACTGACTTCACTTGAACTAAATATCAGTATTCTTTCTTCTCAAACAACAAATCAAGTGAATAGTCTCTCTACCACAATGAACTACCTAACTCAAGCCCTGGGAAATTTCAGTTCCTATGTAAATGAGTTAGAAAAACAATTAAGTAATGAGTATATCTCCTACTCCTTCTCCTCCACAAACACCACAAAGCCAACCTACTCAAACTACACCTACTCCTTCGTTTGTAGCCATTCTCGAACAAGAAACCCAACAAGCCCATGAAAAAGTTTAACAATCTAGTCCTCAAATAGCCTGTACATCCACAGCAAATCCTCTAACTACAGCCCAGAGAAAATTACATGAACAGTTTGAATATTTCCAATTAATTATTGAAAAATTAAACCACTATCAAATATCTACCCCGAGCATCAAATACATCTCTTATTACTCCATCAATAAAGCCATTATTAACTCAAGAACAGACCCTCAATTAGTTTATACCCTATTTAGTTATGGTTTAATTCACTGTATTTATCCTTTTAAAGGCCTTCCTGAATTAAGCTGACTCCCAAAAGCCATCCAAGAAGCAGCCAAACACTATCACCAAATTATCACCCAATACATCATGTACATGCGATATTATTCTACCATAGCCGAAATAACACCTGAAAAGTTTTATCCTCCCATTAACCTAATTAAATTTGGAACTACTCGACAGCCCTTCGAATTTGATGAAATCAAAAAATCTTCTATTGACCCAGATGAATTATGCCTTTTGATTTCCAAAATTAGAGCCTAAGAATTTGACACTCTATTCATGGAAATGAACCGAACTCTAACCAGTGATAAGGCCCAATGGACCTACTTCACCAGCTCAACTACATGTATATATTCAGTAAAACGAACTAGTCGAAATAGTCGACTATTTACCTCCTTTTATAATAAAGTTAAAACCAATAAAATGGATAATGCCGACGATACCAAAAAATAGATATGCTAGCAATTATCTGAATATCCTTCTCATATTTGCATTTATTACAAAGATAAGGATCGCTCAGAAGATCAATATAATCCATCGACCTCCATCAATATCCTTGAAAGCTGAAGTGACTAAAAGAAGACGAAGTGACAAAAGGATGCCGAAAGTATTGACAAAAAGCATCGATATGACAAAAAGCAAAAGTAAAGTAAAGTTGAACATGACAAAGCAACAAGACCGAAGTGACAAAAGAAAAAGGACGACTAAAAGAAGCCAACCCTTATCTATTCGGAATCTCTTTATATAATTCAATTATTAGCATAGGAACGGCAGAGGAATGCCTCTCACCTATATAAAGCCATGTAATTGCCATTTGAATTCAAGCTTTGGAAAAGCAAGCCTTGTAATCACTCAACTCTGAGCTCTCTCTCCTTCTCTCTCTACATTCCCTCTGCACTCTTGTACAAGCATAATTATCAATAAGAAGAATTATTTTGCTGATTAAAATATGACTTGCTAAACCTCCCTTCGAAGATTAAGAAGATTATTTCTAATCTTATCTTCCATATATGAGTTGATCCGTTAATGGGATACTATTGGAATGAGGATTAGAGATACTTTGAATAGTTATTTAGAAAAGGGAATAGTACACCTCCAGTAGAAAACGATGGAATGTTATGCTGGACTAAGCTGAAGGGGGAAGGTCTTGGCTAAATGAGCTTTGCTCATCTTGTTTTGTTAGCCATAGAAAAGACCTCTGTATGAAAGAGGGCAGAGTTCCTTCCATGACCCGATTTAGTTTCGGTCACCCCTATTCCTAATTCTAAATTACTCCTTGAATGGGTAGCTGATCTCGCTTATTCCAGGCTGTCACAAGTAATGGTATCAGAGCATGGATGGATAGATAAGAGAAGAAATATGAAGCTTAATCTCCTTTAATTCAAGTCATTTTGATATTTGCTTTCTGTGCTTTCTACCTGCTTCCTGCTTACTCCTTGCTTACTGTTTCCTGTTTTTCGCCGCCTGTGCCTTTACATTTAATTATGTCTTTATTAAGTAGAATTGAACCTCGAATTTATGAAATAGATCAAGGTAATTTACCAATTAGTAGCTTTATCCCAATTAGAGAAGAAACACTAGTAGCTTCACCTTTCATGTTAGGAGGTGAAGGTGATATAACATAGAACTTATATAATTGGACAAACATGTACTTATTAAAACAATTAGGTTATCTCGTAGATCCCGATATATCACCATTTCACACATTAGAACACCCACCTAATGAAATCCGACAAATATTAGAAAAAGAACCTGAACATAAAAGAATTTATCGATTAATTGAATTAGCAAAACCTTTAGAACAAAAGATATATGAACTCAAAGAAGAAATTAAGGGAATAGGATCAGAAATCCAAGATATTAGACTTGAACTTTTAGAAGTAGGATCAGAAGTACATCTTATAAATCAAAAGATTGATAAGATTAGTCAAACCTTAGGAATAAGAAATACAGTACACCCAATAACAGAACAACTAGAAATTAATATGATGAGATTATATAAAGAAGCTGTATTTGGAGAAGTTACTGAGCCACAAATTAAATCAAAACCCATGAATGAACATATAGTAGAATCTAGTTTTACCATAATAGTGTTACAATGGTGGAAAAGTTTAACAGAAGAATTTAGACAAAATGTAAGACAAACAACAAGTTATACTACACGAAGAGAATTTTATGGACTCTTATTAAGAAAATATGAACAAGTCTTAAGAAATGAATTTCTAGAAAGAAGTGTAGGAGCTAATGAACAAACCAAAATAGATAAAGCTATAACTAAATTATATCAAATCGAAATATGTTCTTTAGACCCAAACATCTTAAATCAATATATTTGTGAATACCAAAAATATTATTATGAAGCAAGATTTAAAGATTATGAATAAAAAAGATTCTATTTAGATTTATTTTCTCATAAATTACCAAAACTATTATCAGAAATACTTATAGTTGAATATAGAAAAGTTTTTAATGATAGAACGGATTTAATACCACATTTAGATACTATGGGAAGAAGAGAAGATTTTCTTGGAGAATATTTATCAAATAAATATAAATACGCTTGGCGAAATAATAAATATTATAAAACAAACAAATTAATATTACAATGTAGTAATTTTGAAACACCTCATAAATGCGGATGTAAACCTGAAAGAAAATATCAAAAAAAGAAAAAATCATTTAAGAAATACCAATCACCTTATAAACGATATCAATATAAATTTAAAAAATATCCTAAATCAAAATTTCAACAAAAATCAAAATTTAGGAAACCCTTTAAACCTAGGATATATTTTAAAAAAGGACAACGAAAAATTAATTATAGTAAATATCCTACAAAATGTCAATGTTATAATTGTGGAGAATTATGACATATAGCTACTGACTATAAAAACCCTAAAAATAAAAAACATATAAATCTTATGGAATTAGCAGATGATTATAACTTAGAACCAATTGAATTTAATAAATATATAAATGACGAATTTGATTATTTAGATATTGAAATCTATAAATTAGAAAAATTAACGCTAGAATTTGAATCTGAAACAAATTCTAGTATGAAACCTATATCTAGTGAATCAGAAGAAGATTTTAATTATATCTCTGCCGAAAATGAAATTAATATGATGCAAGGAGGAAAGTAGTAGTAATACCCAAATAGATTTTGAAGAATTTCAAGAAATTCGAACTCCGAGTGAAGGAATAGTTGAAAAAAAAATGATGTTTAATAAAAAATAATATAATAAAATTTGTGATAAGGAATTAGATTTAACGCCACAAGATTTAATACATAATAGTATTATCAAACAATTAATGAAATTAATAAAAACAAAGAAAAAATAAAAATCTGATTGTATAGTTATAGAAAGAAATTTCCTATTGAATTAACATTAACTAAAGGAGTTCTTAGAATTCCTATTATAGATAAAACATTAATTAAACATGAAATTCAAAAATTAGATATTAAGGATGAAGTAACAGAAATCTATATCTCCGGAATACAATTATTAATAAAAGCCTATTTCAAAGCTGAAATAGATATACCAATTAAACTGTTAATTACTGATAACCAAATAATTAATAATGTGCCAAATAGTATATTAGGAGTTTTAAATAGAAATTTAGTTTATCAAAAATTAAAATTAACTGTTAATACCAACTTTGCTATCTCTAGAGTTGAAACAAATATGAATAGAACTTTAGTTATATATCACAAATTACAAGGAATTAAAATACCTCTCGGAAGTAGAATTATTAGTATAACGGGAATGGTAGGATTAGTATTTTCTAATGAAAATAAAATTTATAAATGAAATATAAGAAATATTACCATCGATAAACATTTTATGCCAATTTTAGAAGAATTACCTTTAGATAGAAATAGAATAACCATACCCCGACAATTACAATTAGAATTAGATAATACAAGAGAATTAAGAGAAGAAAATCCTTCTAGAATCTCTTTTAATAATAGATTAGGAAGTCGAAATATTAGAATCAATACACCCACAGGTATTAATATTAATATCAATCCTCGAAGAAGTGTACAAGAATCAAGACCTATAAACTAACCTTTACTTAGATCTAGAAGTTATAGTAATTATGAAGTAAACAGATTAGCTGAAATACCTATAAGAACAAATTTAGCCGAAATTCAACCAAATATACCTGAAATAGATTTAACTCAACATTTAGAAAATTTAATACTCTTAGAAATAACCCAAGAAGGAAAATGGATAGAAATAATTGCTTTAATTAACCCAGAAATTATAAGAAGTAATATACATATAGATTATACAGATAATAATATTAAAATTCATGAAGAAAAAACTAGTGCACAAACTATGCTTAATAAAAGAGATATCGTAAAAGTAAAATTATATGTTGAATCCGAAATCACAAATCAAACCCATAAGATTATCTTAGGAAAAGATTTCCTCGAATATGTCAAACCATATCGAATTCAAGAACATAGGATCTTAATCAATATTAACCATCAAGTAGTAATATTAGAAAAGATTAAATTACTATAAATCAATGAAATTTTACTACATATTAGTGAGATTTAATTATATAAAATATCAATCACGCAAATACCATGCTATGATTGATACAAGAGCAAATATTACCACTGCTAAATATAATATATTACCCTCTGAATTATGGAAAAAGGAAAAGCCAATTAGGATGAGTAGTATTGGAAAAGAAATTTATTTTATTGAATTATTAGCAAAAGACATACCGATACAAATAGGCGATTATGAATTAAAAATCCCAATCTTATACCAATATAATGAAACCACTCTTGATATAATCCTAGGAATGGATTTTTTAGAACAATATATGCCTCTACATTTTACCTAAAAAGCCTTAATATTAATCATACCTTGTAAACACCAAGCATGGGTAATTAGGATTAATAACCCATATAATAGGACAAATACAATACTTAAAAGAAAGAAATTTGATAATGAAATTTAATTTATCCCTAATAATAAACCTATAGAAATCGAAGCTAATTTCTAGTTATTTTGTTATTGGGTGTACTGTATTTCTTATTTCTAAGGTTTGACTAATCTTGATTTTTTAGCTTCGATTTCTATAGGTTTATTATTAGGGATAAATTGAATTTCATTATCAAATTATATATATATATCATTTATATATTAAAATATATATAATATTGTAATATATGATAATATAATATATATAAAATATATATAAAATTGAAAAATATTTGTTCTATTGATATATATTATATTTAAATTAATTAATATATATTAAAATAATATCTATAAAATTTTAAAATAAACAATCATATTTATTATATTAAAATAATAATTTATAAATATTTTTTTGAAATAAAATTTAATTATTACAAAGAATGTATTTTTTAAAAAGTAAATTTTTATTGAAGTGTAAATTAAATTAAAATTATTTTATTATAGAAACATAGTTATATATAAAAATATTTTGTTTAGAAATTTTATTAAAAGACTTATTACAGAAAATGATATACATACATATATATATATAAATAATGTTACAGAAAAAAATTAAAAAATTATTTTGGCAAGGTATTTTAATTTTATGACTTTTGTTACTTTTTATTTTATTTTTATTTTATCTAATCAAATATTCAAATATAAATATAAATTTTTTTTTTCACTCATATCAAATATAAAATTTTTTATTATATTTTATTATTTTTTTAATTATTAAATTTTTTGTGTATCAAACAAAATTTGCGCTGTGACCAACGCGCGCGCGCGCGTGTGTGTGTGTAATCGTTTGCGCATTAACAGGAAAGTCTAATTTTTTGGCTCGCCGTCTACAGCAGTGCTTTCAGATGTGACATTCATGTGCAATTTGTGACATCATGTATGACGTTTATTTCAGGTACCTTGACATTAATTTGGCAGTAACAATTATTATTTTACATGGGTAATATTTAGACGGTAATACAGATTATGACAATAACTACAGAAGTGATATACAGATAATGAATAATATGAATTGCTAGAAACATATATCACTAATTAATTAGCATAAAAATATTATTTTATAGTAGCATAAAAAAGTATATTTAAATGTAAAAATACAAAAAAAGTATATAGTATTTTTCTAAACTTTTTAATATTATGAAACATTTGTGGTCACACAAAAAATAAAGAATGAAAAAAATCTTTGGCCCACAATTGCGTCACCTAGTATAGGTTCGGCGGTAGACAAATTTGTCACAAATTGCTAGTAACTGCAATATATTTCTCAGCCTATAATTATATGATTGCATAAAATACCAAACAAACGGTCAAATGCAAAATACTTTTTGCTTATTATGGGACAGACGAAGATGTCGTATCCGGATTTTCTCCTCACTAAAGCCAAATAAGATTAGGAACATGTCTACTAGTTTTCTTCCCTTCTTTTTTTGTTTCTTTCTTAATTTTCTTTTCTTTTTTCCGTTTATTTATCTATTTTCTCCATTGTGTATTTAGTGTTGCACATATTTTGAATTTAAAAGGGGGGAATGTAATTTTTCATAATGTGAATGTGAGTGCTTTGGACATTCTTCAGAAAAGGAGAGTGTAATTTATTCAAAAATTAAAATTGGCATATTGAGATAATTTTTTAATATATATATTTAGCTGCAGTTAGGATCACCACAAATACATTTTGCAAGCATTTGTGATTGTGACTAGCATTGATCAAAATACCCATACTTAATAAGTACCTGTAAAATTTATCTGATCTAATCCAAATACGGGGAAGGAAAAAATGGGTTTGACTCTAGAAATTTGGTTGAGGATTCTTAAGGGTCTATGGCTGGGGATGAGGAGCAGGGTGGCATCCATCCGGCCTGCTGTGCATATATATATATATATATATATGTATGTATTAATTATTATGCTTAAATATGTATTTGTTGAGACTGGACAATTGCAAGTTATATTGACTATGTGTTTGGATAATATTAATGATTGAGATTTTTATTATATGAATAAATTTCATATGAAAGAGTATTAATTTGGAAGATTACTTATTTTGAAATTTCTTTTAAGTAAGTAAGTCTGAATTTGAGAATTCAAAATTTTCATTTCATGGAGAAGGAGATAAGGATTTAGTTAGATATCCTCTAGGCTATCGGTCTAGGATGGAGAAAATATTTTTCTTCAAAGTCGAGGGATGTGGACTATAGTATCCTTTCTAGTTATGACCATTCTAATTGTGACCTCTTGGCAGCAAATTTTACACTAAATTGACTCCGTCAGAGAGCAATAGCAGCGGTTCTTAATGCGGCAAACTGGTATTAATTAGCACTTACAAAGAGCCAAAGTCAAGTAATTCTTCAAGACTTCTTATTGAATTATATTAAATGTTTTTGGGACCTAAGTCAAAGGAGGTTAATCCACATTTTTAAGAGATTATTCTATCTCAAAATATGTTAACTATTAAAAGAATATATAAGGGAAGATTCGAAAATTATTTTTTGATGAGAAAGAACTAAACTTCACTGAGAAATAAACTTTAATGGCACTTACAATAATTGTATACTAAATTTATGACAATGAATGTACATTTATTATTTTTTGCGTTGAATTGAAAGATGAAAAGAAAAAAAGTTTTATTGGTTCTTTAAATTACAAATTTGGAATAATTATTACCTTCCATCGGGTTGTAACGAGACAACCATGTTTATTCACTTTATTGTGTTATCTAACACTTCGACAACTTTATAAAATTCTTATATTCAAGGAAAAAAACTATAAATACTCCGATTTTAAACGAGACAAAAAACTCTTAACTGAAATGGATCAAAACAGCTTTCTGATCTATCAATAAAGGCAGATTCAAAGAATGAAGACTTTTAATTAGAATCTTTAACAGGAACACCATATCTTTCGCGTAATCATTAGCTTAGAAAACCAAAATGAGAGATATTATCTTCCACTTACATAGTGCTCATAACAGCTGCCTGCGATTACCAAGAGGGAATCGCACAACACAGCACAAGACAAGCAGAAGAGACGAAAAAACCAGAATTAGGGTTAGCTAGTGGATGTATGGGACTCTGCAAGAGTTTCATAACCCTAATCTTTGGTCCATAATATGATATTTAGTTCCCAAATAGTCCAAATTCTGCATCTCAGATTCAACATACAGAAAGTTGATGCGTAGCCATTCTTTTGTGAACCGTACATGTCGTAGTGAAAAAGCTGAAGTGTGGCAAACGGGAGGAAGGAGATGTTCCAGAGTACAGCCTAAAAGCAGCACGCGAGAAATATGTCAAAAGTAGCCATTATTACAATGGCATCTATATAGGGTTTGGCTATAGGAAGCTCGAATTTTTCAGAGCTTGATCTTTCAACCGTTGGATGGTCTCAAGATTTGTGATATGTTATATTATTATGAACAAATCTTAAAGCATATCTAATGGTTAGAGAGCTCGAACTCTCCAAATTATTTCCTATCTATATATAAAAATTAGTACATAACCCCAATCAAATATTTTACATTTCCTATGCATGTAGAAAGCTTGAACTCTAGGTAGTCACAATTAATCGTACTTGGAAAGCGCAAATAACTCTGTTTATAAGAACAAAAAATTGAATTCTCTTCATGAAATACTCTTCATGCTCTGTCAAGTTTCGGATCGTTTTTGGTTCTTGAGGAAAAGTATTTGAAGTACGTGCATGCCATAGTTGTGTATGTTTGGGAAAGACTTTATTTTTACAATTTGCACTTAGTAAACAGACATTTTAGACATATATTTTGTTTTCTTGGATGTCATACCAAGAAACATGAACAATTGAACATTGACAAACTAGTGACACGACAAATTACAAATCTTAAAACGGGCCAGTTTTGTCCACTTGAAAATGGAGTAAATTATATTAATCTCAAGTTTGGCTAAATTTATTCATGATACTTTTTTTATTTCGAAAATATTATTCGACATTTTTCATTTATTATATATCACAAGAACTTTTTTTTGAATTTATTTCTTCCAATAAAGATACCTTTATGTATAATATGTATTCCTTCTAAAAATAAAAGTTTACTTGAAAATTATAGCGATCATGTTGGAGAATAACATTAACTTAACCACCAATACTATTATAGTAAGAATAAAATTAGTCTTGTGCAAAAAGTTACTTTATGGATGGAAGATAAATTAGAGAAAAATTGTGGTAATATATATTAAATGTCAGAGAAAGTAGATAATTTTTTTTTTTGTACAAATGAATATAATTAAATCTCAAGAGTGATTAATATGATGTATTCAAACAAATATGCCATATGAATATTTTGTATAGCCTAGCATCTCTTAATTCTTTCTTTTAAGATGCCATGTGAATGTTTTAATGTGTTGATTGTTTTGTCAAATAAAATTCTTTTAATAAAAATATATATTTTTTAACATGTTAAGTTTTCGTTAGAAAAACTTCGTAACAAACATTTAAGTAACTTCACCGGTGCTTTCAAACAAGTCACGCCTAGTACCTAGCGTGACAGTGTGCAGTAGGCGTTGAATCTTTTTTTTTTTTAATTTTCTTACAAGTGTCTATGTTTTGTAATTCTTAATTCTGATATATTTTATTGTTCCAGAAAAATGAGGAAATGCCATTTCATCTTACAGTGATCAAGGAAAAATACTGAATAAGCATGGAAACATTTTATTTTCAACACCTAAACATTTTAAATATAATACGTCTTACAACATAGTACAAACCAACTAATTCCAACTGTAATTAGCAAGATTAACGTGTAGATTCATTCAGATGCCATATACAGGCAGAAAACATACACACATGCAAAGCTCCAACAAGGCAACAACAAAAGACTGAAAAAACAATGAGAAGCAAATAGCATCCGTGACTGGGAAAGAAGGAAAGAGACAAATTGAGAAGCATCTATACAAGAAATGCTTGCATCGAGTGGGCTAATGACCGCTTCATATCGTTCCACTAATACACACAGGAAAGCTAGTGGACTACAGATTGTATTATTGGCCCTGTATAGTGCAAACTTAGAGGTGTGCTTTAGTGGTCCAAATTTTGATCTGCAGGCGTAATTGGGAATCTGTTCATATATGTTCCTTTTTTAACTTGTTTGAACTTTTAGCATTATATTTCTACTTCAATTTCATGCCCTTTTAATTCGTCTCTTCATGCTGGTATACTCAATATTTTTTTATTGGGCCGAATTACATAGCACTTCTTTTACCTTAATTACTTTCAAATCTTTTTTTTTAATATATATATATAGGTAAGCCTTCTTGAAATACATCTAAGTAAGGTTTGGATATATTTATTAATTTAAAGGCATGAATATACGGTTGGTGACTTTGCAAAACAAGCTGAAGTCTTTAGAGAACTGCTAACATAGATGTTTGTAGGGGTATTCATTTGGTCTGAGAGTTTGGCTGATTGAGTGTTGTTTGACCAAATTAAGCCTAGTTTAAAATAAAAATTAGAAGATTGGCTCAAGCTAGGCCTAGCATTGGGTTAGCAATCTTAGCCAGTCTAGCCCAGCCCAATCTAGTGGCATATATATATATATATATATATATTATAAAAAAATATAGGGACTAAAAAGAAAAGAATATATTTTACAAATTATAAATAGTTAAAAAGTTAAGTACCAAACCTTTCTTAAATATGATTATCACATTCAGATAAAAAAAAAAAGAGATAAAAAATATATTTTTTTGATTTAAAATAATAGATAACTTGTTTTGAAGGAAAATAGTTAGAAGGTGATTTACGTAAATTACATTTTTTTATATATATCTTCTTTTAAACCTTTTTGTTTTTTATTTTCACTACATAAATTCGTAAAAACGTAACAAAATAAATAGTTATTTATGTAAAATAATCAAATGATTACAAAAATATAAATATTCAAATTTATAAAATTAACCAAAAAAAAACATAGCTCAATTTCAAACTTGATAACAGCCTAGTCCAATTTCCAATAGGCAATGCTGGGCCTCGGAACTCCTTTTTTTGAACACACCTTAAACCAGGCCAAACTATAAGCCAAGGAAAAACCTGACTAAATACCCCCAGATGTCTGCCGCATACATACCCCTAGATGTTTGCATGCCTCGATTCAGATCGATACGAATCCCTCTATGTAGTCATTCAATAATCGGGTTCCATGGCATATTGTTATATTAGTATGCCATTACTCAATAAAAGCGTATGTTCCAGTTTTGCAAATGATAATTGACGTAGAACATTGACATTTTAGCTTACTTTCCTCCTTATAATTACTGAGCAGTAAAAGAATAGACATTGAGAATGGAGTATCAAAAGTTATCACATACATGGTTTCATCTTTTTGTGGTTAGATAAAAGCTACGGCTGTAATTCTTTTTACTGCATACCTTTTTCGTCACCCTTTTTTTCCCGAAGCAAATTTCACCCCATTGACAACTTATATTTCAGACAATAACCCAGGGACTATATCTGTTATATTCATAAATCTTCTTGAAGGATATATAGACTTGGGAGTGAGCATATAAAAGTTTAAATAATTGAAAAGTTTAATAAACCTTTTCCCTTCTTTTTTCTCAATCCAAACGTACCCTTTAAAAAAAAAAAATAAAACTGCAAGAATAAATATTTTTTTAAATAACATGATATTTGCAAAATTAATTTGCCCATCACTATTTTTGACAATTTCTGGCCATCACTTTCCTAAATAAGGGAGGCACCAAAAAGGAACCAGTCATCCCAATTCTTGCTTTCCTCCCATCCTCCCCAACCCAAGTTTCTATCAGGCTACCATACTTTTTATAAGAAAAGCAAAACTGTACGGATACAATTACTACATCAATAGACAGAAACAGTCATGTGAATTAGAACCATATAAACCAATATAGCTTGAAAGTAATCAGAGAAAAAGAAGGGTCAGACCAGGCTAAGGACTTTGCAACGTCAGTATCCTCCCAGGACACATCATTTTTTGTCTGTGAAGCTTGATTAAGGACTCTGCAGCATCAGTATCCTCTCAGGACACATCATTTTTTTGTTTGTGAAGCTTGCTTTCCTCTGAAGACACCCCACAGATAATACTTTGACTGAAATCCTGCCCAAAAGATAATACAAAAAGTCAATATATAAATTAACCATCACCAAACAATTAGATGAAAATGTACCATTGACGAATTAGAATAAATGAAGCTCACTCCAATATTGGGTTGGGAGCACTGTAGAAGGAAATACTAAAAACTCTGCATTTTCAACTACCGCTCTCATGGCAAGGTCAAGGTAAATTATCTCATTAACCAGCTTGTCAAAAATCCTTTCATCTCTGTACAGGCATGTAATATTTATTTTAAAACCACATTAGAGAGTAGAATAAGATGAAGATTATTAATCTTGTCTAAATTATCACCTTTCAGTTTCAGGAAAGATATAAAGAGCAATACTCTGATTGGTTGGCCCCGAATCCTTGAAACCTTTTGGCCACACTGCAGATCTATGAAGCAAGTCAGCACAAAGCACCTCTGGAAACAGTTTTGTCTCGTCCAAAACTTTGGAACATGCTAAACTGGACACATGGGCCACAAGTCCCCTAACGGTAGCACCAATACTTAGGTTGCAGATGAAAAAGCTTCCCCTTTTAACCAGAGAATTAAACACCATACAATGTTAACCACAGAGACTATATAAGTTCAACATTTTCAAATGGTCACAAAACAAATTTCGTACCTCCAGATTGGTTCAGCAACAGGCTGTGCCTCAGCACAAACTTCTAGTCCCAGAATATTTAAATCATCTTTCACAGCTACTCCAGAGTTTTGTAGAGAGTCAGACACCTTGTTAGAATTAGCAGTATCTCCAAAAGATGGTGCACGGAGCTTTACAAACCTCTCATGATCTTCAAAATTATCACTACATTGAGTCTGATCACATGGCACACCATGATGAATCTGATCACGATAAGAAGTGTGGCAACCAGATAATGGTTCCTTTGTTTTAGTAACAAAACCAGGAATATAATTTGTTCTCTTCTGGTTCTTCATAACCTTCCTCTGTTGCTTATTATTGTTTTTTTTCACTCTCTTTATGTGATTTTTATCACGATGAGGAGCGTGACAAACAGATAATGGCACCTTTGTTTGGTCAACAAAGCCAGAGGTATCTTCTGTTTCCTTCTGCTTCTTCATAATTTTCTTTTGTTGCTTACAATTGTTTTTCTTCACTCCTTTTATGTGATTCTTGAGTTTTAAGATGGCTTGGATTGTATCTTTTGCCAAATTTACATTGTCGCTTGTTCCACAAGGGAGAGGTGTAGAATTGTCAAGAGATGATGGCTTTGCCATCTCAGCTTCACAATCCTCACAAAACCAAGTAACATCATCATTGAAAATTACAGGCCCATCTAAACAATACCTGAAAAAGGAAAATTGAGGAATCAAAAGCCAAATAAGGTGTTCAAAATTGTGAAATTGAAACTCTATAAAATGTGAAGTCCCTGCATTTCTTCTTTATTAAGTTACTGGGAGAAAAATTCAGAAACAACAAAAACCTCAATTAAAGTTTATCCTTTGGCTTCTCAACATGGACAGGTACATTCACACTTCTTATACACTTGAATGGAAATTTTGATTAAATTTCATATGGAACTAGATATAGTGGCATTCACAACTTAGTGTATGACAAAAACCTGCTTTATGCCCATCCAAGCTTGCAAAAGGAAAGGGCCCATGAAGAATGGACATGCACCACGACACAGAAATGTAAACATTGAGATGCCATATTTCAAAAATATAAAAGAAAAAGACATGACATATATACACACACAGGGCATATCAAGTGACGAGTGCTTTTAGGGGAGGTGTAAGAAGAGTAAGTAATCACCATTACATCACAAATTAACAGTCAAGAACATCATAAATGTGTAATACATATCTTCCTTAATTTCGTATTAATGGCATGGGTGGGTGGATATGTGTGTGTATATACAAGGCACATCAAGTGAGAGAAGTAATTTTTGGTGAGAGGTGAGTGGAGGTATTAACCCCCGTTAGATTAAAATAAATAAATGGTGGCCATGATTAATCTAAAAACCATTAAAAGGAAAAATCATGAAAGATATTTATGCACATTTTATGCATTAATCTTGATCATTAATTTGTGATCTAACATATGTCAACTATTTATCTCGTTTCTTACCTTAAATCACTCCTCTCACTCAGATACCTTGTGCATGCATGTGTGCCTAGGTGTGTCTTATCATATTCAAATTCTAATATTGTAAACATTTCATTAGTGATAAACTTCTAAAGAGAAACACAGCCGGCATTATCACATATTCTAGGTATCTTAACTATTATTTTCTGAAAAAACGAAATACTAAATTAAAAGTGGTAGAACTGTATCATTCAAATTATTCATATAGAAAATATATTAGGAGAAAGAACTTTAATTATCTCATCAAGATAGGATTTCTAGTCTCTCATTCTACTTTCTTTTGGTTGTTTTCCCAATTTTTGGATTCATCTGTGTTCAAGCTATATCTGGCATGGGTCTGAAACCTAAAAATATTTTTTTTTATCTTGACACATCCATACGCACGTCAAACATCTGTTGGCAGCGTTGGTGTTTGACACATGTCCGATATATTACATGCCTAAAAATAGGTATGTTGGTGCTTTATAGGAAAGGGTATATAACAAGTACCTATGCAATGCATAGATCTGACACTGGTTGCAATAAACCAACCACTCTGGAAAGCCTTCACTGCCACACGTGAGACAAACTGATACCTGCAACAAGTGTATGGAGCCTTATAGAAATGGTCAAAATAGCATAAGAGCAACTTGAAGCTGTAGAAATTTAGAGTTTAATTTTCCTTTAAACTTACTTTGTTGAATTAAAATAGCAAAATAAATGAAGGAAAGGAAGCAACAAACCTTGCCACTAAAATCCCAATAATTAATAATCATAAGGCTTAAACTAAAGCTAATGATAAAATATTTGAAAACTCCTATTACCTAGGATGCCTATTTTAACCAAAACATTTAAACTAATCTAGTGGACCTGGTGTATTCTAGAAGATATATATTGGTCATGGGGGTGGTCTAAGGTAGGGTCCAAGGATAATAGTGATGAGATGTCCCCACGCCTAACTAACTCCCACATGCATCACTGGGAGAGTGAGGAGGAGATTGCAAAGAGAAAAAAGTTATGATGATATATATAAGGGTGATCCATGACATAAACATTCGACAAAATTTTACGTTTAACAAGAGCCGATGCCACAATGTATGCTTTTTGAAGATGATATAATCCTAGTTGGAGAATCAAAAAAAAAAATAAATGAGTAGCTAGAAATGTGGAAACTAGATTTGGAAGTACATGAATTTTGTTTAAGTAGAAGTAAAACGGAGTATATGAAATGTAAGTTTAGTAAAGACGCATTAATTCTATCATAAAAGTGAAAATTGGAGAACATACCATACCATAAGTCACGCGGTTTAAGTATCTTGGATCCACAATACAATATGTTGGGAAAATACAAAAAGACGTAAAACATAAGATTCAAGCAGGCTGGATGAAATTGAAGAGTGCTTCCAATTTCATTTGTGATAAAAGAGTACTACTCAAATTTAAGGGTAAATTTTACCACATAGCTATAACACTTACAATATTGTATAAAATTGAGTGTTGACCAATAAAAAGCCAACAAGAGAATCAGTTCAATGTTGCGAAGACGAAAATTTTGCATTAAATAAATAGATATACTAGACAAGATAGAATTAGAAATAAATATATTAAAAAGAAAGTAGAAGTCTCACCTATTATGGAAAATATTCTAGAATTGTGCCTTAGGTGATTTGGGCATATATCAAGAAGACCTATAGAAGCCTCAGTAAGAAGAGTAAATCATACAGAGAGCAGTCCAATAGTCAGAGATAGAAAGAGACCAAGAAAAACTATAGATCAAACCATTAAAAAAGATTTAAATTTAAATGATTTGTCTAACAATATAATTTACGATAGGATTTTACGGTATCGATTGATCCATGTAATCAACCTCACCTTGTGGGGAAAAGCTTGTTGTTGTTGTTGATATATATATATATATATATATAAGGGTGGGGAGTTGAGTAGGGGGAAGGGAAGATTTTGGCTTGTCTGTGGGAGAGACTTAGGCCTCTCAAAAGCCTGAGGACTAGTTTATTTTACATTCCTGTCATTTTGCTTTATCACACCCCTCTATAATTTCTTTGGGTCTACAACTACCCTTTTCTTCATTGCTTGAAAGGGATTTGCAACCCATATTTCATATAAATAATACCAGAATCACTTAAGGCTCCATCAATTTCATATTAGAGCTATTTCATTCAAGGGAATGGAGGATAATAAATTGGAAGAGAGAGTCTATAAGCTAGACCAAGATATGGCTGCCATAAAGGAAAATGAGGCAACTATGAAAGAATGGGCCATAGGGATGCTGGAAACTCTGAATCATTCAAACGGCAACAGCAAGGCTGTAATTACTCAGCCTACATTACAAACAGAGAAGAAAAAGAAATTACGGATCTGAGGGCTCTTTTGGCAGAGCAAAAACAAAAGAGTGCAGAGTTGAGAAAAGCAAGAGAAGAAGATATATTGGAGTTGAAGAGGCACCCCTTAGGGAAGTTTTGGTTGATTTATCTACCCTCAAAGGAACCTAGAAAGAGAGAATTCGGAAAGAGACGGTCTTGTGGCCAGATTTGTTGCTATAGGGGCTTGTGAGAACAAATTAGAAGGAAATGTACAACCAGCCACCATTGATAAAACTGAGCTTCACTATTTTTACTTCCTCAACACACAAGAAAGCATGAGAGAATAGAGAGAAATCTCATGGGAAAGAGACCTTCTTGGCAGACAAGGGGAGCAAGCATCCACAATATTGGCTGTTAACGACAGAGGAGGAAGAAGATGCTAAAGGCGAGGAAAAGGTAAATGGATCGTGCATTGGGCTAGGGAAATTTGATGGTGTAGAAGTCAAAACTAAATGGAGTGAGAGATATAGTTGGACCCAATGATTTCTTAACCCATAACAGTGGGTTGATCCAATCTCATATAGCACCCAATCTTGCAATTCAGATGCAGCTTATGGGCTTGGCCCATAAAGTGGAGGAGAGAAACCTAATTCTCACAGTAAGCTAAGGCTGCAATGCAGCATTTTGCATCAAAAAGAGACCTTCATTCTCCACTTCAATGTCGAGCAATTCCACAGGTCCAACGTGGAAAAAACTGAGGAAGGGAGCTGCCGTTGCCTTTTGGTCATGCTGAAAAGTTTGGGGGCATCTTAGAAAAATCAGAATGAGCAGCTTCACATTTTGCTTATGGCAAAAGAAGATGATGATGAGGACAAAGAGGAGGAAGCACTCAAGAAGAAGATTCAAACCAATATTGCAAACCAATATTTTGGAAAAGGAGGGGCTACAGGCATGTCAGCAGACAATATAGGGTTGTTATTCAAATATGTTGAGCTTCTATAACATTTTGGTGTTTGCAAATGGATATTTGATGGTGCTGGATCAGCTTTCTCCAAACAAGGTTCAAATCTTTTGGGGATCAAAAACTTTGAAAGGCATACTGATAAGGTGGAGCCATCGTATGGAACCAAATGTGCCATAGAAGGAAGCACTAGTCCCACAATTCAGGAGTGGGTGCTCTCTGTTCATAAGGAAAATCCACATCCTCCAGCACCTAACCCATTCACTCCTACTGACTTGTCGCTTAAGATGGTGCAAGAGAAGGTCGAGTTTCCAATTTTGTAAGCAGGTCATCATATCTAGCTTTACGGTACAAGACAGGTACAATGTTTTCCACTCCCAAGGCTTATGCCAAGATAGATTTCAATTGTACTTATGCTGGAAACTTCCTTAAAGCTGAAGTTTTGATTGATATTTTCACACGGTTATTGTTGGACTAGTTTACTAAGTATGCTTACTATGCTCAAGGTGTTGGTTTGTAAAATGACATAAACCACACAGATAGTGGTTTTCAGGTGACTCCCCTATTTCCAATAGAGAATCTTGTTAAATTTGTACTGGTGATTCTCTCAAGGACCATTTCAGAGTGTTATGTAACAAGGAACCTTAAAAGCAATGGAGCAGAATCAATGGTTAGGCACATAGAAGATGCTCTCTTCAAGGCTTCAAACCCTCTATGCCAACCTTTATTTCCATCTCAACATTTGACAAATCAGGTTATTAAGTTTGAAAGTGGCATGGGGTCATTGGCCCTATCTTGGTGCAGCTCATGCACGATAATAATTGTTGATAGTCTTCACAAGGCCACTGGAAACCAAGAGCTTTATTTTCTGTATTGGGTGGTTTAACTGTTGGGTTGATAGCATTGGTATATCCTGAAATCCTCTACGGAGGTTTTGAGAATATTGACCTTGTGTTAGAATCTCAACCATTTGTGAAGGGTGTATCCACTGACCTACTGCTTCAGGTACTAGCCATTAAGATTATTGCAACTTCGTTGTGCTGGGCTTCTGGATTAGTGGGAGGTTATTATGCCTCATCTCTCTTTGTTGGTGTAATGACCTTAGTTCAGGGTACTATTGAATTAAGTCAGAAATTGCATGCCTTAGACAGATTTAATCAAGATTTTTGGGTCAAGCTTCTAGAAGAGGACAACTCAAATGACATATAAAGAGGGGACAATCTTGCAACTTTAAGAGCAGAATTCAGGAGTCAAGGGAGGCATTTGGAGATGCATGAAGCTTTTAATATTGCTGTTACTGAGAGTCTAGTAAAAGATTCTTTGAGCAAACATAAGTTAGGCCATAAGAAGTTGGGCTATTTGGGGAAGAAACCGCAGGTCCCAACTTCTAGTTCTCACCTTGAGGGCACGATGAAGCTTTGAGGGCTGGGTAATGGTGGGACCCAGTATATTCTAGAAGATATATGTTGATCATGGGGTGGTCTAAGGTAGGGTCTAGTGATAATAGTGATGAGGTGTCCCCAAGCCTAACTAATTCCCACAGGCTTCAAGGGCAGAGTGAGGAGGAGATTGCAGAGAGAGAAAACAATTACCATGGTATTTATGATGGTTGGGAGCTGAGTAGGGGGAAGGGAAGATTTTCGCTTGTCTGTGGGAGAGACTTAGACCTCTGGAAGGCCCGAGGACTGGTTTATTTTACATTTCTGTCATTTTCCCTCATCACACACCTCCATAATTTCCTTGGGCCTATAACTACCCTCTTCTTCACTGCTTGAGAGGGATTTGCACCCCACATTTCATATAAATAGTATTAGAATTACTTGAGGCTCCATCATAATCTTATCCTAATCAAAACAGAATACTTAAATTAATCCTAAAACTAAAAGCATTATCCAAACTAACTAAAATCAAATAAGCCTTAATTAAAACAAAACAAATAAAATAAAAACAATTCAATTAAAATAGACACATAACAACATAATCTCCAACAAAAGCATGCACATACTACACTATCAACATATGCAGGTAAAGGATGCAAGTCACATGTAGAAATTTGAATCATGTATGGATGATGAAAAGACCATTTTTTTAAAATGTTTGTAAACTTCACCGAATTTAGTGCTCCCCTATTTCCTCTAGAGATAAGAATACAAACATTTGCATCAGCTGTTGCAAAACACCAAGATTCCCCTCTGCCACTTATTTCACTATTTTTAATCCTATTTATTCTGATTTCATATAGACCATAAATTGCCCAAGTGGCAATACAATGGTTACCCCATGAGACGTAGCACCATTGCCCAATTGGCATTTAAGTGTCTCACCAATTCTACTAGCATTATGTTAGACATCACATAACATCAATTGGCAAATCAGAATTAGCCAAATTGCAGAAGGTTCCCAAAATTCATGCCTGTCACAATAACAGTTGATCAATTACTTCACCGAACCACTTAACTATAACCAAATTCGTACATTAGATCTCTTAAGAAGCAACTGATGATAAATGATAATATTGTTTGATAGTTCCTGCCTGAATTGAACTTCTGAAATATACCTTTGCAACTATCCTGCAATGCATCTGTGATATTGATAATTGCAGCCATTTGTTACTTCTCATGGGGGTAACCATCACCATCTTATGAAAGAAAGGAAGGGGTAAGGTAGGGAAAGAAAAGTAACAAATACAACCTAGGAGAAAAGAAACTTACTATAAATAACATAAACACCATGTGCAAGAGAAACATTGACAGGCCAGGGAAAAAATATGGACATAAGATCATGATATTCTCAATACCCTAAAATTTGCAGTCTAACCCTTTGTAAGCAGAGAAAAACAAGCAAGAACAACAATATCGATGCAAGAAATAACATCACATAAACAATTGTTAGCTTGGAACAAATCATAATAATCCTCTTTTGTTTCAACAGACAATTTAATTCCTCCCTCGAATTAATGGTTGGGACAGAGTCACTCAGTTTGCAGTGCTTCACTTACATGCTTAACAACCCAGCAGCCTCTTACTTTAACATTGGGTTTACTCTAGAATTAATGGGTTCAAGTCTTCCAATACACTGGCTTGGCTTCTATAGGGTCCAATCTGTGACCAGTTAGATTGTAAATCCCTATGCTCACAATGATCAAAATTTCCTAATAAGACACTGATCCTTAGCAGCAACACAATGAAATTCCAATCAAGATCTTCCATCCACTAACTGGTTGAACATAGTATAAACGCCTTACTTCACTATGATAATTGTCCAACGACAATCATTATAAGATAAAATTTCATCATCAAAACGCAATAGCAGTTCCCAAAAACAATCAATAGAAACATTATAATGACTCCAAACACAAGGTGGCAATCCAACTAAGGCAACCTAAAAAATCATTTATCATTAAGATTAAATTTGGTAATAGGGTCCTGTAGGCCCTGACCAATCAAGAAGAAGAGAAGCACCACAAAGCCACCGCTGCTTCCCTAGAACACACATCTTGTTCTGACAATAAGAAATATAAATAAATAAAGAATGCAATATAGTGCCACCTTGGAACCTTGACAACTGACTGTCTTGCTTGGGGTCAAGTTCAAACCTTTGAACTGAACCATTTGGACCACTCAAACTGGTTTGAACCAGTAACCTGATCATGACATGTAAAATTATTATAATTTCAAAACTTTACCTTGTTTGGCTGGAACCCATGACCTGCTGGAAGAAATAACAGGCCTCAACCACTTAAACATCTACCTTTATGTTCAAAAGGTTCTAAACAACAATATTTAATTGTTGATGAGTATTTTAAAATGATAATCAGGCCCTTTTGTTACCTCAGGGTATACCAATACCAAGAAGTTGTAAACAAGATTATCAATATATATATATATATATATATAAAATATGACATAATTAGTTCTATATTATTATTTTTATATCATTCTTATTCCAATTCCTATAATTATTTATAAAAATGTAAATTTGGTTTTCTCCCTTCTGTTTTTGTACTTTTGTACATATTAATGCATTATCATTATACTTGTCAAATCATGTATTTAACTATAAATGAATATATCAATTTTATGTGATCTAAAGAAACTACGTAGGAAAATTTACATTGCTTTGATGAATGATCTAACTGATTGAACCAAGTAACATGTGATCCAGCCTCCTTTGTTGATCACCTTCCAGTTTGGGTTTTAAATAACTACAGCATACATACTGAAAATTTACAATAATTTGTACAAGGTCAACCATGTAAAATGAACAATACACAGACTAATTAAAGGCCCTATCTCCAATAATCTGACAAAATAATGTAGTACAACTTATCAAAAAAATAATATGGTTTCAAAAGCTCACATAAACTGAACAAAAGATTAACTTACTTTTCAATTTAAAAAAAATAAAGAAGCCACTAAATTAGAAAGAAAGGCACCAGAAAGAAAAAACAACGGAAACATAAACATAGACAGAAATACAAAAGTGCTCTCCGGTCCCTATGCATATTTGTCAAAGAGATTCCTAAAAAGGACCATCTACTTAACACCAAAAGAGAGAATAAACACAATATATGTCAATCCCATTATTAATCTTTGATTCTAAAAGAACTTTCCTTGAATATATGAGCATTCTGCTCCAGTCAAAAAATACACCATAGAACAGCATACATTGTGACACCTTTGACCAGCATGTTCTCCACATTCATTTATCAGAATATTCAAATAATATCTCAAGATAATGGTCCATCTTTTATATACAAGACTGGTTCAAGTAAATTTGGTGTTTGTTAGATTTATCTAATCAAACTTACAGTGCAGAAGCAATCATACCCTTCTTCACACAATTTTACAAGTGGTTAATATCTCCCTCACTTCCAACATGCAATTCCTATTCTTGAACTCATACATTTATCAAGAACTGTGGAATGTTTTTAAGCTTTTGATCTGTCATCCAGGTTTCCATAAGGAAAGATACTCATCATAAGCCTAACCAAAATAGTAATTCAATAAATTTATCAGTTTAAATCTATATTCCAGGCTTCTTTATAATCCTAAATTTCCAAGTCTAGATCCATACCCCCCCCCCCCTTGCCCCCTAGTTGATTGAGCCCCTACTTAATCTAAACGTGGACAGAGGTTGTCAGGTTTAGGAAATGTCCCAACTAAGTATCACAACACACAGGGATGCAGTCAAGACGTTATTTTTTTTATTTTGAATCTTCCAAATCATTCCCGCAAGACGTCTGGACCCTTTTTTTCTGATCCTATGATAAAAAGATTCATTCTCTTCATAAAATATAGGAGGTAGAACCAATAAAGATTTCTTTTTCGATTCATCCCTGGAGTTGAATCATTCAAGAATTGTTTTTGATCCAATATGGAGGAATCAATAAAACAGGAAAATCCCTTATGATACACCAGATCTGACTCAGTTATTGATAGAGTGAATAGATCAGCCATTTCAGCAAGTAGAAAACACCCTCTGTAGGTCTATCACTCTGAATAAGTTTATTCTATTCATCAATGAGCCATAACACTCTTCGTCCAAAAAGGTTTTGACAAGCCACTGCTACCAGGACAACGATGAGAAAACGGGAAGATCTCCTCTATGATTAAACTTAATAATAAGATTTCCAAATACACGTTTTGCTTACTCAGGCCACGCTTACACAACACTTCACACTGAAGTTTGACTTAAATATGTATCACATCAAGCTTACAGCTAAAGACAACAATTTTATCAAGATCTACGGACAGCTATGCCGATATAAATTTGTATGAAGACATCAAGGCTTGAAATATATCCAAAATAGCGTCCCTAGTCTTCAAATAACTACAGAAGGAATTACAAAGAAATGTCTATCACCAAAAACCACCTTCCTTAATCATTTATACACAATTTATTCTCAACCTTCACACAGCAACCACATTTCCAACTATAAATAGAAAAAAAAAAATCCAAAACTAGGGGAAAAATCCATGCAGTGTGAGCCACGAAACGGGAATTCCAAAACCCATTCATAAAAATAACATTGTTTGAACCCCTAAAATGAAAAACTAACCCTCTCTACCCTCCTCGGAGGAAGGGGGAAAAAAACTCACCATGGTCGCTACTTCAAGGGTCCCACATTGGCTTTACGAAGCAGAGATTCCTTGAAAATGACCATTAAATTGAAACTCAATTTTAGTGAGACGGAAGGAAGGGCTTTGGAGTATCGCGGACACCTGTAGTCAAAAGGGAAAACCGCCAAAGGGGTAAAACAGTTATTAAAAAAAAAAAGATGAAAAACAAGCGAATTCAGAGTACGATGTTTGTTTTAGCTGGAAAAATTATTAATAAATAAATACTGTTTAAAAGGGGGAGGGTGAAGCGTGGGTGGGGAAGCATAGCAAAGCAGTAGAAATTTGTGGGAGAGGCAGACATAAGATTTCAGTCAATCAGGTAAAGAGAGTGAAATATTAAAAGGAAAATAAAAAAATAATAAATAATACTTATTTTTTTTTATAAAAATAATAAATAATGATAATAATAATATAATAAATATTATATATCTTATTTTTTGTATAAGGAAATCATTCCTAGAGCCAAATGTTCAAATCTAAGTCCATGTGTGAAACAAATGCCAATCCTTATCGGATTTCATTTTTAGTTAGGTTTATTTTTTTAATGAAATAGGATAATATTCACCTAACACAAATAATACTAAAAAAAATGGTGTGAATTTTTATAGAAAAAATATTTGCGGCTTATTATATTTTTTTTATCAAACTCTATAATTAAAATATGACAAATATATAATTTTTTAATAATAAAATGATAAATATATAATTTTTTTTTGTAAATAATTGAATAATTTTTCAATTGAACTATATATATGTTATGTTATTTTTAGAAAATTATATATTTATTATATTTTAATTAAAATATTTGATAATAAAAGTATAAGAAATTGCATATAAATCTAGTTCATTTTCATATTGATTGTTGCTCAAATATTTTAAATTATTTTATTTCAAAATGATTTGGAGTTAAACATACTTTATCTCTTTTTTTTTTTAAGCCTCATCCCTAATTGTATTGAGTTATTCCCCTATGTTAATTATTTAATGATTTTTATATATCTTTGTAAAATAATTAATTAAATTAAATTAAATGTTCCAATCCAAGGGAAATGAGGGGCGCTATTTTACAAAATTTTTTTGTTAAACATTATCATAGTTAAAGAATAGTGCCAGAGGTTAATAAGAAGTCTAAATTAGTTTTTCTGTGAACCTAACTTATTATTTTTTATATATACTTAATGTTATTTCAAACTTTGTTCAAATTCAAGAGAAAAACAAACGTAAAAATTAAAATTTCAGACTTGATAGTTCTTCTTCCTTATTTTTAAGGTCTCGTTTGGTATGCAAATTTCTCAATAGTAGAAATAGAAATAGAAAGATAAATGAAATGTAATGAGGAAAAAAAATTATATTTGATAAGAATGAAAAGAAAAGGGATTATATTTGAATCTATTTGTTTGGTTGAATGAAAAAGAAATAAAATGAAAAGTAAGAGAAGATAAAAGACAAAAATACCCTCGTTGAGAAAAAGAAAATAATTCCATATCATATTAAGCATAGTGTAGTATAAAATTTTCAATTATCTTGTTTCAAAAAGGCTATTATCAAAACAAAAGATTCAAATGTGTAAATATATAATGGACATGTTCATTTTATTATTATTAATACAATTGTCTTTAATTTAGATTTTTAAATAATAAATTTGACTTTATTTAATTAATTTTGTAAGTGATATAGTTAATTATATTTTTATTTTATTTCTTGTTATTTTATCTTTTTGTAATCATTTTAAATTATTATTGGAGATAATCAAATTTAAAAATAATTGTTTTATGCTTAGAGGAAAAACTGAAAAAAAAAAAAAAAAAGATAGGGAGAAGCAAACAAATTATACAATAAAATAGCCCTAACAAAATGCGATATGGGCTCTCAAAAAGAGGGTGAGTTGAACAAGCTCCAACTGCATTTATACTCAAAATGCAGTTAAAATACGTTGGACAGGAACAGCCACCTGTAAAACTGTTACAGATCCATACTCCACCTTTTTCGCCAAAACATACTTCGCCTCTTCCTCATCCTAATCCAACTCAAAAAAATAAACAACCTCAAACAGAACCAACTAAACCATCTGGAACAATCTCCTTATTGTCCATTATCATTCCATATCCTTCTGATTCTAATTTAGACCAATCTTGAATTATTGGTCTCGAACCTCTTAGTTCTGAAGATGATGAACCAGTTCATTACCCAACTTCCTGCATGGTGAATCCTACTTGTGTTGAAGAATATGATGAGTCAAACATCGAACATGATGACTATGTTGAACAATTATATCATACAACTTTCCCCCGATCCTCTTCAAACTCGTCCAACCATTGAACTATGGTTTACATTTGATGATATTCCTCCTGATAAGTGGAGAGATAAGTTACATGAATTCTTAGTATGGATTGATCTTCAAATGACTCAACCAAATGCTAATCTTCAAGTAACTCTCAATGAATTCACCACCAGACTCACTGGCACTCTCCGAGAATGGTTCCAAAGCCTAGGGGAGTATAGACAGAGATTCTATACCACAGCAGGTAGTGCTAATGACCTTCTAGGTCTCATTTACAAAGAATTCCTTAGTGATTTCCATCTTGTTGATAAGTAAAAGAGGCAAGAATATTTCTAGATGAAATGTTGCTCCTTAAAGAAAAAAGATCTTGACTTCCATTATTCTGACCATTACATTCACCCCAGCTACTCCATCCAACCTTATAATCTCACTGAATAGAAAGAACTTCTAATGCCTTATGTTCAAATGTAGATTCTTCAAAGCAAGTATCATAAGCCAATCCCTGTTATAGCTTATATAGATACTGGTGCCTCAAAAAGCCTTATGAATCCTGCAGTTCTTTCTCCATAGGCATGGACATCTCATTCTGAGTATTTTAGTACAGTTGATGGCAAAATCTTTAAGGTCGATCTTATTACCAAGAAAAGAATTGGTATTAGGATCTTTTCTAATTGTATAGTCTAGACCAAAGTACTTGGAAGCAGTCTCCCAGATAAGGATATCCTTATTAGCATGGATATTTACTGCCAAACAAAAAAGCTTTAAATCCTTCCTCAAGGGATCCAATTCAAACAATAGTTTAAGCCTTACACTATAATTTCTAAAGTGTTTGACCTTTCAAATGTTCCTGCTAGCTATGAAGAAATTCATGATCAATTTATGCCTTACTGTCCAGAGTCTCATGATCAGTTTTCTCATTCTTCTCCTCTCTGGAAGAATAAAGATTTCTTCATCCAACTTCATTTCAAAAGAAATGAAAATATCAATCCTACAAAAGCTACTCATCCTGGCATGAATCTTGATGACTTAAAACTTGCCAGAGAAGAATGTATAGCCTTTTTGCAACAAGGTCTTGTTGAACCTACCAAATCTGATTGGGCGTGTCAAGCATTCTATGTGGATAAACGTGCAAAGCAGAAACGTGGCAAAAAGAGACTAGTCATTGACTACAAGCCTCTCAACATGTTCTTACAAGATGATAAGTTTTAATTACCAAAGATCACTTCTTAACTCAGTTTACTTAAAGAAACTAAGGTTTTCTCTAAATTTGATCTTAAAGCAGGCTTCTGGCAACTCGGAATTTATCCAGCTGAGAGGTACAAGACAGCCTTCTGATACCCAATGCTTAATACCAATGGACTATTATGCCATTTGGATTGAAGGTTGCTCCGTCTCTATTCCAGAAAGCCATGATAAAGATTTTTGAGTCCATCCTCTATAGTGTCCTGGTTTACATTGATGACATTTTGCTCTTCTCAAAAAATGAAGCGGACCATAAATAGTTTATCCAACGATTTTTGAAGCATAAAAAACATACCACTTATATCAGTAAATGCAACAATTAGGCTATCATGATTACTATCCCATACTAGCAATCATATTTCCACATATTAAAGGTCAATAACACTGGGAGAGACCCGTCCACAGCACCTACTCCCCCTTGAGCACAACCAAGGCTCAGTGCATCTAAGGTTTGATCATAACTCGGTGCCTGATCGAAGCACATGCATGGGTGGCAGCCACACCGCAGCTCTACCATGGACTTACAAGGTCTAATCACAATACAATAGATAGCCAACTAATCCATTCAATATTTCAAATCATTCATGTATAGCAAATATGAAATTAAAGCAGATATATGCATGGAATTAATATAGTCCTGATTACCTCACACAGAACTCAATATCGCCACGGCGCAAGACGCTGAGCCGTGGCGCAATACGAATTAGCTGAACGCAGCGTTTTGTTTTCAGCATTTTAAAGAAATTCAGCAATTTCTCAGTGTAATCAACTTTATCAGAGACTTTATTCTAAAAGTATCCAATCATACAAGCCAGTTGTTCAAGCTCCTCAGAAAGGACCTCCCTCCTTGAGGACCTGCCCAGATCGTAGCAGTGCAACACCTTAAAAGAGTCTTTCAAATACCTTTGCCTTTAAAGATTCCAGATAAGGGTAAAAGGATCCTCTAGATAGATGCTAGTGAAGATTTTTGGGGCGCTATCCTACTTGAAGAGATTGACGAAAAGAAGTATTATTGTGATCATGCTAGCAGACAATTCAAAGACTCTGAAAAAGATTATCGTGCAATTTACAAAGAGATTCTTGCTGTCAAAAGAGGGATAGAGAAATTCAGTTTCCACCTATGCTTACATGATTTCACTGTGCAACTCCTCCTTTCCTAAGATTTTAGAGTCTTACAAAAAAGTTCTTCTGGATAAGTAATTGATGCATTGGAAAGACTAGTTTTCTGGCTTTAAATTCACAGTTGAACACATCAAAGGACGCCACAATATTCCAGTCGACTTTCTTTCCCGACCTCCAAAAACCTTTAATCTCATCACTCAAGCTAAACCTGTTCCTCTCATCCAAATGGCTCAGTCAATCCCTGGATGCACCATTTACTATCCTCAGCCCTAACTGAAAAAAGATTTTCCTCCTGGCGAACCACGGCCAACTATTCTTGCAGAAGTTCAAAATCTTACCCAGAAATCTCTATTTTACTACCTTCACTATTACCTAAAAGACTCTCCATACAATATCATTCCTCTTGCCTTCAACCTTGTCCAAACCCCATTTCTACTCTTATTTCAAATCACCGACTACGTAATTGATGATGCCCTTTGGTATCTTTGGGCACTCACTGCTTTTTACTCTAGTGCCTTAGCATTTCTACCACTCATGATTTTTCAGCACCTCACCACCTCTGAAAATAGGGATTTCAATCCATGGACCCTATTGGAATAGTTCTCTCCACTACCCTGGTGGCGCTCTGAACTTAACTGTCTCATCCATCGTCATAACTTTTGGAAAATACCTACTGTTGACAAACAGGTGTCTAGCATTTTCATCCTCCACCGTCCTTATTGGATCAACAGATAAAACATGCTCCTTACTCAAAATCATACATATGAATGGAATATATTTTTAGGCTGGCCAAACCAATCATCTGGTGCCCTAAAGGCTTTAAAATTATTTTTATATGAAATTAATAATTATCAGCCTAATCTGTTCATATTCTGTACTTCATTGAGACCATACCCTGGAGAATTTATCCTTGGAGAACCTCAGCTTCTAGAACTAAATTTTCCCAACACAGAACAATGGACTCCAGAGCAGATGATTAAATTCCTCATAGGAACTAGTCCACAGGACCTAGGAGCTTCATCTTCTTCTACCACTCAACCACCTTTTGACACAATAATGCAAAACTCATTAGACCCCTATGAACCTATTGCTCTGAAAGAGTTTGAAGAATGGTTTGCCACCTGTTTCAAAAAGTCACCAAGGGCCCTAACTTCGACACTAATGATAACCCTAACCTATCTCCATCTTATGAGCCAATCAAGAAAGGATAAGCCTTATCCTAAAGCCTATCTCGCTAGCTCATGCTTTATTGTATAATTATGTGTGTTTACTATTCCGCATGTGAACCACTTTGTAAAAAGCCACTTTCCTAAAAGTCTATCGGCCAGTGTGTTTCTACTTTTACAAAAGTAGTTTGTCTTGTATCACTTGACCTTCACTATAAGAAGGATCACTAAGTCTGAAGAAGGCAGAAGTCCTCTAAGCCTCTCTCCCCTGTAAACAAAGTTTGAAATAAACTCCAGTTTCCTTATGTCTTCATTCTAAGTTCTCTTTATCTTCTGAAATCTTTTATCAATAGATCTTTTATGATTATCTTGTCCATACACTAATATGCTCTACACTTGTCTCTCTTGAGGATCCTGTGTATCAAAAGGTGTTGAGACTACTATACTATCTGGATAACAATAATTACCTGATCTATGAGTTCTTTGTTAAAAAGAGTTTCTAAAAAGATCAATAGAATCCTTGATCTAAAAGGCCAGCACACGAAAGCTCAGAAGAGAAAGAGTGGCTGTTAGCACAAGCATACCTGAAAAAGGATTCTAGTGATTCCAAATAGAATACTCGGCTTAAACATTTTTTATTAAGATGACAAGGCATTGAACCTATCCCCAGATGTTTAAGAGATAAGTGTTTACACTCTCATCATTATTTTTGTCCAAATTGTATTGGTTGGCTAACTCCTAAGGAAAGAAAGGCATTAAATGAAATTTGTCCTCCTCTCACTTTAGAGTATGTTCAAGAGTATTAGAGTGTTTTAAGATCTCCTGAAGTATGCCTTTCTGAAGAAGATCTCCAGAAATGGAATGATCTAAAAAAGGAGAGATGAAAATGAATGTGCTCCGATATTGTGTCGAGACTAGGAATGGTATATAAGATGTTACAACTAAAATTTAGTTGGAACTTTCTAATTGAATTTCTATCAAATTTTTTTTAGAATTGTTGTACTTAATTTTTTTAAATTTTAACCGTGCGTTTTCTTTTAAAAGAACATTTTTTGACCTTATTTAAGAATACTTTTTTTATTATTTAAACATTTTTTTGAATTAGTTTCCACTTTTTTATTTCATTATTTGGCTTATTTTTTTTAAAAAAAAATTGAAATTTAATTTTTACAAGTTTGTTCTTCTTTTTGAAAATTTATTATTGTTATTTGTTAAGTAATTTTTTTTTTAAATTTGATTTGATTTTTTTGTTAATATCATTAATTATTCAATTTTTTATAAGACTAATTATTTTTCAATAATAAATAAATTTTGTTTGATAACATTACAATGTGAATTATACATTAAAAAGTTATATTGTGAACGAGGAAAAAAAAGTAAAAAAAGCATCATTGATAGCACAAGAAAAAAGGCATAAAATAGGAAAAAAAAATACAATATTTATACTTTTTGTATCAATTTCATTTCTTGTGACGCATGTATACCAAATACATTTTAACAACTAATTCTATTTTGTTTTTAATTTTCGTCGTCATGCCAAACGGGTTGGCGTGGGAGATAGTGAGTATTAGCTTCGTTTCTCATGATAAAGTGCTTCTTGGCGTTCTTACTCTCTGTTTCTTTCTTCCTTTCGCTCTGCAAGGTTGTGTAGATGGAATATGTTGTTATTTCGGCTATGAAACTTTTGTGCATGTGGCAGATAATACTTTAGTTGATAGAATGCTAATAGGTTTTAAGCGTGTTTTTAAATTTTTCATCTTTTTTATTGTAGCGTTTTACTCTGTGGGGGTGTGGGCCTGACAAGTTGTTAAATATTTGTTTGTAGCTATGAATTGGCAACATGCCTGTGCTCATGGATTTGGGTGGATGGCAAGTAGTTCTAAAGGTAAATTAAAAATTCATCTTCTAATGATGCCACACTTCTTTCTGGTAAGGAATTCATTCAAGCTTTGCAAAATTTTTGGCACACGCGTTTGATTGGTATCTTGGTGGATGAGAGGGATATATGCCTATTCACAGGCTTCAAGCAATTCTTCAGGAGGCTTGGAAACTTCAGGATGAGTTTAAGATCATTAGCAAGGAGAAGCAGCGTTATACGATAGCCTAGAAAAAAGTGAAGACAGGACTTTGTCGACACGCATATAGCCCTGGGTTAGTGCAGAACTCATTATTAGTCTGTGATTGCTTGAAGCCAAATATGATATTAAGGAACATGATTGTCACGATCGTATGCCTATTTGGGTTTAGTTTTAGGGACTACCTTTGGAGTACTCAGACACAACTTTAAATTTTGGAAACTAAGTGGGGATTTAAATGAATGCGACTTCGAAAGACAATATACTCGCAACATTCGATTTCTTTGGGTACGCTCCTTGGTGGATCCATCACTGGCAGTATTGACAGGTTGGGTTGAATGCAGACATGAGCGAGTTTTCCGGCAATGTTGTTAATGTGGAAGGATAGGTCATATTGCCTATTGGACTGCACGTGGGATTATCCGCCGGTTTTATAGGCATTGTAGTATCAAGAAAAGCATATTAGAGATAGATATAATGTGGATTTTGTGACAGAATTACTAGAATTAGATGGGTTGAAAGAGAAACAAGAAGTTTTCATTATTTGCATAGTGATGATCAGAACATGAGTCTCTAATTCCTCGACCAACAAATTTTATCCATGTTTTGGAAGGCTCTGTATGGTCTCGTTTAGGAACGCAGATGTCTGACACAGTCGTTGCTCGATTTTGCTCCACGTTAGAAGCTCAGATGGAGCTTGTTCCACAAGACAGCACAACCATTATGACTCAGGAGGTGGCAACACAGGAGATAGCATAGGGGGAGGGTGAGGTGGCAGCGTCGAACGTATTCTTCTAGCTTCTAATAATGAAGGCCAGTTGTCAGGAAGTAATCTTCATCATAATTTTTTTGAATCAGCAGTTAACGATAGTATCGCGTGTGCAATAGAAGCAATGCAGGCAGTGTTAAGACTATCCAATTTAATTAAAAAAAAAATTGTAATTCAAATTATAAGAAAGTAAAAATAAGTATTTAAATACTTTTAGCTATGTCTATTACAAAAGTTGTATCATTAAAATATGTGATAAAGAGATTAACATATCAAATATTTATGTAGCATAAATAATGAAATTAGAATGTATTTATATTCTCTAATACTTCTGGATTATTTAAAAAACATAATATACCTTTTATTCTATCCTAATTAAATATACAATTATAATTATCTACTTGTAAACTAAGATATATTATAGCAATATATTTAATTATAATTGACATTTTCAAATAATGTATGTGTAATTTTATTTTTATAATGCATGTACATATATATATATATATATATATATATATATATATATATATAAAATATGTTATGGCTACTCATTAATTTATATATACTAATCACAAAAATAGATAAGTTCATTATGGGCATTTAAATATATATATATATATATGCACTAATTAATTTTATCTTAATTAAAATTTAATTAATTAATTAATCAGATAAACTAAATGTGATTAAATAATTAAAAGTTTTTCTCCTATAATTATTCCTTGAATATGTAAAAAAATTTGTCCAAAACAATTACTTATAATTTAGAAAAATTAAATAACACTAATAATAAGTTTGCAAAATTTCTTAATATGTCAAATTGTCCAAAATAATTTTTCTATATTTTAGAAAAACTAATTATAATTATTTTATAACTTATATTGGTCCAAAAAATTAATTATAGGTCAAAACAAAAAAAAATTAACTCACAAGACCAAAATTAAATTATAACAAAACTCAAATAAGGCCAAATACGTTTTTTTAATCCCAAATGGCCGAAAAGGGTCAAAATTGGGTTTAACAAGCTCAAATACCATTTTGCGAAAGCTTTTTTTTTAACCTGAAATTAGACCCAGTATTTAGGCCCAAACCCACAACCCAGAATCCTTTTACTGTTTTTTTAAGAAAATATAGCTTAAAAAGATAGTCCAAAAACGTTATATTGAAGCCCAACACTCCAATTAATAAAATTGTGTGTTCTGATTAAAGAAGTCCAATGTCTGAAACACATAATTCAATGCGCTTCCAATTTCTTATATAAAAAATCTAGAACATATGCCTAAAATTTTAGATCCCCAAACCAACATAATGATGCAAAGATCTTTATGCACTTTAAACACCATATATCTTATAGTTAAAATAAATTCCATAACTGAAGATGTAATTATCTTCAACATCTAAGATCTCCCATGTAGACAATACCGAGAAGTAAATATGGAAGAAATAACATAACATAATGCCCATATAGATTTGGCAATAACAAACAAAATGGATATATGTGTATAGAAAAGTATTCAACATATTTAAATGAATAATATTTTTGAAATTTTCTAAATTTTTTCACCTTCACAAATTTAGGATACTTCAAGATAGGCAAAGGTAATCAAAATTAAACTCTAATATCACATGTTAAAAATATCATGTAATTTAATCAAAAAATACATTGCAATTCAAATAACAAATTAAAAAAAATAGAAATAAGAATCTAAATACCTCCAGCTATGCTTTTAAAATTTGATAAAGAACCCAAAGCATAAATAAATTCTCTTTGAAATATGAAGGGAACAAGGAAACACAAAAGATGTAGAAAAGTAAGTAAAGAAATAGTAGTTAGAGAAGTTTGAGTGAATGAGAGTTGTCTGATAAGCACTGGTGTCGCAGTGATAGACTATTAGCTAATTCTACTTATTAAAAACTTTTTTAAATTCCAACATTATTCAAACTAACCACTATCCTATCAAAAGAAGTTGGTTGTTTAACATGTATTCCAACTAAATCTCACTAACCAACTAAACTGATATATCAAACAAATAAAATTTAAAAATTGAAAACTACCAATCAAAATATTTTAATTTAAAATTAGAGATATTATGAGATATTATTTAATTATTATTACTTCAAAATATCCTAACTTTTGATATGAAATATCTTAAATAAATATTTAATTAAAATAATATCTCAACAATTAAATTAAATATTGTAACAAGATGGTTAACTTTGGATGGGTAATTGGGCTTATGGTTTGGCAAGCTTTAGGCCCTTTGAAATTATTGCATCTAGGAGTTATTTGGATTAGGCACATGGAGTGTAGGATTCATTCTTTTATGCCTTGTATAGATAGGCTAAAGAAAGAAATGGGATGTATTATTACATTGCACAAGCAACAAAAATTGTTTTGGCACCTTATTTAAACAATTTGGTAAAAAAATGGATAAGGTTTTATGGGCTATAGATTACTTTGTAAAATTTATAATAAAAGATCTTAACAATTAAAATTATCTCTAAAGACCAAAATTGCTACTACTTACTACTAAGATTTAGGAAACCTATTATTAAGTTTTAGGAAAGTTACTACTAAAGTTACTTAAAATTGTAACTTTTCTAACCCTTAGTATTAACTTTCTTAAATTGTAGTAGTAAATTTCTTAAAATTTAGTAGTAATTTTAGTCCCTAGGGGTAATTTCTAATTTTAAGATCTTTTATTGTAAATTTTGCAAAATCTAATTCCTCGAATGTAAATTTCCCTTAGGTTTATTGTCGGCCATCTTATAACCATTTTCTTTCACTTTTTAATAGGGTTTTGTCACACCCCAAAGTATGGAGATGCATGCAACAAGGTGTATGAGTGAAGATTTGTATTCATAAGCCTCACAAAATAGTCAAAAAATCTTCATTTCTAAGTACAAAGACTTCTTACTAAAGAGGTGTTTTGAAGAAGGAATGGTAGGGAAAATGACCCAAAAAAAAAAGGTTGTCATACATACGACGACGACGACGATAACAACAATAACAAGCCTTTTCCCATTATGTGGGGTCAACCATATGGATTAAACAACGCCGTAAAGTTCTATTATGAATCATATCTTTAGATCAATCATTTAAATCTAAATCTTTCTTAATGGTTTTACTTATAGTTTTTTTTGTCTCCTTTTATATCTAATTATTGGACTACTCTCTATTTGATCTACTTTCCTTATTAGGGTTTCTATAAATCTTCTCTACACATATCTAAACTATCTAAGATGTGATTCTATAATCTTTTTCGTAATAAGTACAACCCTAACTTTCTCTCTAATGTATTTATTTCTAATTCTATCTTGTTTAATATGTCCATTCACCCAACCTAATATTTTCATCTCTATAATATTGAATTTGTTCTCTTATTGACTTTTTATTACCTAACATTCAGTCCTATACAACATTGTAGATTTTATAACTATGTGGTAAAATTTATCCTTAAACTTGAGTGGTACTCTTCTGTCTATAATAACACCCAAAATACTTCTGTATTTCATCCAACCAGATTATTTTAAGGACAATTTGGTCATAAGGGAAAGATTTTTCTTTAATGGGAAAAACATAATTTGAGTCCTTAAAATCAACAAATGTTTTAAATGAGTCCTTATATTTATTTCAAATAAATCTATATTTTAAATATACTTCTAATACTAATGAAAAAAATTTAAAAAAATAATTATGATAATAGAAATAATAATATTAGTAATAAAATTCAAGGTTATTACATATTCTCCCCCCTTAAGAAGATTCAGTCTACAAATTTAAGTTTGAGTACTTGCTTTAGTAGTCGAATAAATAGGGATGTTTGGTTTCATAAATTCCTCTAAGGCACTATCCTATTCATTAAAACCAAATACCTGCTAAGAGATAAAAAAAATCCCTGCTAAGAGAAGATATCCTATTCATTAAAACCAAATACCTTTGGTGAGAAACACTTTTACAACCTCAAAGACAAAAAAGGAATAATCAATAATAGAAAAGAAGTCTAAAGGGGTAAATTTTAAGTACCAAGCTCCTTTGATGGATTATAATGAATGGGAAATTCAAGTGAAAAAGCAAGGACTCCAATCATATAAGAGGAGAAATACAATAATGTCTCTGCTCCCAAGAATCTCTTCAAGTCATTTTCCATTCTTAGGAGTTTAATGACTACAATGCAAAGATCTATATGACATATGCTCAATTGAGATAGCTTAAACATTTTATAGGGTTATATCAGGGCTAATTTAACGTTGAATTGCTTGCACTCGATTAGTAATTCATATCCCATGCAATAATAGCCAAAGATTTTCCACCTTAATCACTTCATATAAAGATTAAAATGGCCTAAAGTTAATCCCAACATTACTCTTAAAGGCCTAATATCAACAAATAAACAAGGATTGTAACTATCTTTCAAAGATAGAAAAATAAATAAATAAATAAATAATATAGAAGGCTACATTAAATTGTCAATAGCATTGTGTCACATTGCAATATGTAAGGAAAACTAAATGAATGAAACCAATTCACAAGTAAGGCTCCTCCCCATCAAGGGTAAAAACTATTTTACCTTGTTAGATTTAAATGTCCATGACAAGATAAATTTTATTCAAAATATCTTAATATTGAATCAACATATTACATAATTAGTTATTAGGATAATTGGTTATTATTTCATAGGAAGTTAAGATAATTAACTATCTAATAATTAATATTTGAATTTTTAAAATGGAGAGTTATATCTTATTAGTTGGATTTGTCTTATCAACTAGATAAGAGTTTTATTAGGACACACATAGAGATTTGAGAGGAAATGATTAAAAGTGACTTGCTATGGAAATAACATGTGAAGTTACAAATTTGATTTTATGTAACTGTAAAGACAATCAAGTAAGTTTCCTATTTTTGTTACAATTATTATTCTTTTAATTAATTTTTTTTATTCTGCATATTTTTTATTTGTCATTAGTATCAAACCTTATGGTTTTGATTACCTTTGTTAAGTAACCCATAGTCAGCCTTATATATCCAAGATGCTGCTAAATTAACAATTTATGTATGAATGCTATAACATCTATATCTATTGCCTGCATTTTTTTGTTAAAATGAAGAAAGCCAAGATTCATGCTTACACTACATTTGGATCTTCAATACATAGATATCGTCTTGTTTTATCTTGTACTTTGCTTATCTTTCTTTTGAATTATTCAAAGGAACATTGATTTAAAGCCTATGTATGAAAATTGTTAGGTCAATTTTGGCTTTAAGTGCTTGGAGATTATTTTTATGTCTTTTGCCTCTTTTGATTTCATAGATCTATTTCTTGCCAAAAAAAAGAAAGGGATAAATTTAGGCTTTTTAACTTAAAACGGAGCCCTAGAGAGCGTAAAACAATTGAGTAAAAAATCAAGTGTAAAACAAGTCCAAGTTGAGTCAAGCTAACCCAACCCAAGGGTGGAGAAGTGCTAAACCATGTGAAGGGTAAACAACACATCATTTTGGATGTGTGAAGGTTATGTTTCGACCTTATGCTAAACCATGTATCATTTACAAACTCTTAAATGAAATGCACTAATTCTAAGTCAAGCCATTCATTTCTAGGCTTTTTTTATTTTTTTTGGACTTTTTTGGGGGGGTTTTTAGTTATTTTTTGTTTGAAGGAACACATAAACATAAAAAAAATGAAGGCCTCATGTGTATGTGGGGGCTCATTTTGAATGGTTTTGGTTTTAAAATTTTCCTAGAATCATGATTTACCTATTAGTATAGATATTGGTTATATTTAGATATTATTTTTAATATTTAAATATGTTCAAGTAGTATAGAGCCTTAGTAATTTTTTATTATTATTTAAAAAATTATAATAAACAATTTTTATATACATAATTATTTTTTTTCTTTTTTATAAGAACAATGAATATCAAAACATAAACATATTTGACAACATATCTTAAAAGAAATTGTGAATAGAGCAAAATATCAAATCCTACGTAGTTAGAATATTTTAACTTAGGATAACATTAAGACAAAGAGGCAAAGTTTTCTCAAAAGCCACTTGGGTTAGAGCCTTGATTGATTCTCTTCCAAACAACAACTTTTAGGATCTTATGAAAAGAAACTTGATAGCTGACATAAAGCTAATTCTTTATAAGTGTATAATAGAGATAGAGCTTTTAGATGAGTGCCTCAAAAGAGTGAATGTAAGGTGATTTATCTTATTGTGTCAATTTCCAAACATGAGAAGTGTAAGCCATTTTGGATACAGTACAATTGAGAAGGGAACTCATTTGAAAAGTGTAATACCATAATTTCTAATTCATTTCATACCTTTAAATAACTCATTTTTAAGAATCATATAAATTCTTAAGGAAAAAGGCATTAAAATATTGATTATTTTAATATTGCGTTGCGTATAAAAATTTCATTCAGTGTCATGTGAACTATGTGAGCTCATATATTATATTCTCATATTTAATTATATGGATATAACTCATTTCCATCACTAAAAGTGGCTTACAACTCATGGAAACCAAAGGGAAGCATAAAATACATGTATGCATTTTCGGCTAGAATTTTCTCACTTCTGTCACAAAATTTAGAAAATCATAACTAATTTTAGAAAAATCAAAATCCTGCATTCTTGACCATTTTGGAAATCTACACATGTCTATTTTATGTTAAAAATATGTCTAGATCTTGAAACATAATATAGAAGGCATTTGACATTCTAAAAATTCTAGAGGTTAGGCTGTCCACTGGTACTGTTATAGGTTTCTGTAGCAAATTTCAAAAATTTCTAATTAATTTCAAACAAATCCAATTCATATAAATAATATCAATTTGGAAAGATGTAGATGTTAAATAGAGGAAAAAAATAACTCCAAATCAGTTCAGGCATGTCCATACCTCAAAACTCAATCAAATAATACCTGAGGTTAGTTGGGGTGCCTGATATTGGGTAGAGTTTTTAAAAGTCCATATCTCTCTCTCTAGACATCCAAATGAGGTGATTCTAGTTGACAAAAGTTACTAGAAAATTTTAATTTCTCTATATAAAATTTCTTGGCAATTGGACATCATTTGGCCCCTGTGTGACAGAAATCATTTTCGTACCAAGTGAACAGTGCATCAAACCAAAATCAGAATATTTTCCAACTTTTGAAAATTCATCAAATATTCTTTAGACCTCTAAAAATTTTGTTCTTTAGCTTCCCAAAAAACCCTTAATAAGATCTAATTGTGTGCCAAATCTCAGATCAAGAAAAACTTATTTGGACAAAAAGTGATATAGGGTTCTAAATTGGTCAATTCTCAGTTCATGCAAGACACCAAAATGTCCAAATGGCTTTCCTTAGTGTTTGACACCTCTTGAGTAAATCTAAAAGTATAAATATGACTTGTATAAGCTACCCAAATGACTCCAAACCTCATGCATCTCAATTTAGTTATCTCGTTTACATTTATACATACAGTTTCATAATACAAACTTGCCATTACATGGCTAAAATGTGCATTTCCATTTATACAACCTTAGCTCTCAATTATACATGATACAATAACATAATTATACATGTTCATGTGGTCATAAGTCATATACAATGATGGAGTACATCAATTGCCATCCATAAGGCCTTAAAGTAACAAAATCTAAGCATTTTGATGTCAAGTTCTCATCTTTCATGTGGTTGGCTCCCATTTCCTTGATATCTTAGTCTACCTAGCATATTAGATCATTGGAAAGAAGGGGATAAGATTCAAAGAATCCCAATAGCTTATCTCCGATTCAATCATACATAAAAGATGTAAAACAAGTTTTACAAATGCATGCATGGGCATGTTATTATGTGTAAACATTCAAGAAGTATTTTCAATATTTCAACAAGTCATACATAACATACAAAGGCTTGTCAAGTAAGTGATTTGGTCTCACTCATTTACTTGTGGATTTTGGACTCACCTCACTTATTCTTTAAGAGGTTTTTGGACTCAACCTTGCTTTTGGGAGTCAACCTCACTTTTGAGAGACTCTTTACTTTGTATTAACTAATCTTAAGGGTTTTTGGCTCATCCTTACCATGGCTAAGGGTTCTTGGCCTCACCATGCTCAAGCAAACCAAAATAAACATGACTTAAAGACATAATACATCATCATGGTACCATGGAGTAAGAGCACATGTTAGAACATTTTTCATAGCTTGAAATTCACATACACACATTTAAAGACAAGTAAAGCAAGCAATCATGTATGAGAAAAGGTGGAGAGAGTTACCTTGCTAGCATTTGTACATTTTTTCCTTAAACCTTAAATCCTCTCCCTTGACTTCATACATCCAAGAAGGTGGAGATCATTCCTCTTGGCCTAGACACATAATATGAAAGCTAATTATATTCTTGAAGTAAAGTCTAAGGCCACACAACTTGCTTAGATACTAGCTTGGCTTATTAACCCCTTTATGTTTCCAAAAATGTACCTAATGAAGTAACACCCATCAAATAAATTCTAGGCTCTATTATTTTTTTTTCAAATATGATTCTTGACTCCTTTTAAACCTCTTAGAGTCATCACACAATCAAAATAAAGAGTTTAACTACATGTTGCTTCTTTAGGTCGTATTATAAAACATAAAGCATAAACTCATTCTTTGGGCTTCCTAAATTTTTTTTAAGGCTTCCTCTCATATTCATTCATCATATATGACTCAAAAATAGGCTTAGAAAAATTTAAAACTCTCCCTAGGTATATAAACCTCTCTTGGTTGAACCTATAGAGGAATTTGGCCTTTATGGATTTTGCTTTATTTTCTTGATGGAGGAAGTACATAGGGAGACTTATAGGGATCTTAGGAGTGCATTTAAACTCTCATTTAGGCATAGGAATCAAGGTATCAAGTCATATTTTGCAAGGAACATATGAAATCCTAAACTTTGCATATTGAATTTTCATGGTTATTTATTAATTCTCTTTGTATATTCTTAACCTCTACACCCTTTTTTCTAAGAATCACCCTTAGTTCTGCCTAAAAACCAAGCCCTCTTAGGACTTCTTGAGTGGGGCGAAATGGGTGGAGAAGAGGAGCAAGGGGTAGCAACCATGGAAGAAGAAATTACCTTATTTTTATGGCTTTTCTCACTTAAATCTTGTCTTCTTTGAGCCCCTCTCTTCAAATTTGAATTTTATCCTTAATTTCTTCTTTAAAAGAGATTTATATACTTCAATATAATCACAAAAAAGAAAGGGGAATGGAGAAGGATAGGTTTGGAAAGCAAAAAGTATGAAAAACCATGAAAATTCATACTTTTTTACCTTATTTTCTTCCTTCCTTCATCCTCCTCTTGGTGCGCCTCATCCTAGGGCTTTTTTCTCTGGTTTAGGGTAGAAACATATGAAGCTATATGAGGGTCAGAGTGGGGCGCCACTTATATATAGAAAGGAGGAAGAAGGACTTTTCAAAAATTTCTATTTTGCCCTTCGTTCTTGGTATTTTTGTTTCTAACTCGTTTTAGCTCCTTTTTGAGGACTATCTTTTCCATTATGAAATTTAGATTCCTAATCTAGTAAAATGCCTTTGGAATCACTCAAATCGAAGGTAAAACCTTCCCAACAAATTAGTTAAAATTCAGGTCAACTAACATTAGAAAACATCTACTGGAGGGATTTTAATTGTCCCAAAGCTTTCTATAGTTTTCAAGACCTCTGAGAACCTTGGAGAACTCAAAATTTTCACTTAAAAAAATCCTTCCCGTGTGAATTCTAAAATTTGTTTAAAATTATGAAAATACCATTACATTTCGTAAGTTTTCTATAAGAAATTATTTCTTTATTCTAGCTCAATTTTTCTTTTCATTTGAGCTAGGATGGAAAGATAGTTTAGAATGCTTCTCAAATTTTTTAGGACCTTAACTAATTCATTTCGGGAGACTTCCTTTTGTATTTGGTGAGTTTCGTTCATTTATGGAGAAACCGTACATTATATTTCTCACGTTTTCTCTTATTTTCAGAGAACTAAATGTTACAAAAAGTCTCCTTAAGATTTTCAATTATGAGATTAATTGGGAGTTCCTACCTAATGTGAAAGATTTTGTATACATTGAATTTTAATTATTTGTAAGATTTAGAGATATGGAACATCTTATATAACAAAGAAAGAATACAATGTAAATTCTTTATGATATATTTTGGTAAATTTTAAGGATTTTTTAAATATTTTTTGGAATACATTTTTATTCCATGTTTAGTTGAATATTTTATAATATTATATGTGAATTTTTTAGTTAATTCTTATTCAAGAGGGAGTTCTTAAACGGGTAGACATGGACTCGTTTCAAGAACTTAATTAAAAAAAATAAATAAAAAGGGGATTAAATGTTTTGCGCATGATTGAATAGGAAGAATGATAGTATACTTAGGTAACATGTGATAAAAGTATGACAAAAGTAGATTTTTTATCATGAACATTAAGTATATCACTATTAGTCTAACAGCAATATGTGGCAAACATAAAAAAAATTATACATGTATTAACAAGTGCTATGTTTCTTTAGGAATAAGATAAGTCTTGAAAAATGGCTTCTAATACAATTATTAGAAACTTGAATAAAGGTGACAAATTGAATAATAAAAATTATGATATTTGATACTGTAAGATTCAATATATCCTTGAAGAATAGATATTCTAGTGTGATGGTTAAGCCGATGAATGAAAACACGCAATAGCACATATGAAATCATGAGGCTTTTCAATATTGAAAGAAAAAAAGAACAACATAGCTCATATGATGTTGTCGAGTAGTATGGTTGATGTGATCTCATGTGCGAGTTCAAGATGTAACATCCTCCCCTAAACAAGGTATATAATAATTGTGTGAGATGAATTAGATTGTGTGATTTAAAGAAATTATTACTATTAAATTAAATTTTGAGATAGATAGTTATTTAATCACATTTATATGTTTAGATTCAGATATATACTAAAAAGAAATGTATTAAAGAATCAAATAATAGATATTTTAGTAAAATAAAAAAGTATATTTTGGTCAAAGAAAATATAAAAATATATGCATCGAACGTAATTATTGAAAAATGATAATGATAATTATGATAATAATAATTTAATTAAAAAATTAATGTTCTCATAATTTAAAATATATAAATAAATAAATAAATAAATAAAATAATAAGGGTACAATATAAATAAGATGAAAGGATATCTATGCTTCAAGAAACATGAACTGAAACAACTTAATGCATAAGCAAAACTGATGTTTGCATGGCTATCAAGATTTAAACTCTTGCCACGTAGCACAAAATGAAACTCCTCTTTCACCACGTTACCACATAGCTGGCAGTAAATTACTTCCTTTTCACCACTATATATACTCACACCTCACAATTCACTCAGCACAAAGAGAAAGACGCAGGGTAGAATGGAAATTAGCGTGAGGAAGAGCAAGAAGTTCAAGGAGAAAGCTTTTAGTGACGTAGGAATAGCAGCACTCTTGGTATTTTAATACTAAAATATCTTTAAATTCATGATTGAAACGTAATTATAATAACTGGTATATCTAAGTTGATTGAAAATTTTTACTCTCTTATCTCTGTGATAATCTGGAACTGATAAATAATAATACTGAAATAAATTCATCTGAACTGCTGTTGAAAGAAAACACTAGAGTAATTAAAGAATTGAAGTCTTGTTCTGCATGTGAATGCTAAGAGGTGGCGATATTGATTTCGTTTTCTTGAAAGCTATTTACTGAACATAAATTACATGCTCTAGCATTTACTATATTATGTACACATTTTCTGCTATCTGCACGCCATTTGCTTGAAATTTGACATGATACTATGCTACCCCCTTCCAGTGCTTGTCTAAATTCATTTGATATACATACATCCCAAAGCTTCCTTATTATATATTATTAAATATTGAAATTCTGTTGATACTACTTTTATGCAAATCTCTGATTGTCTGCACACAGTGGATTACATTGAAATTTTGATGGCATGGTGACAGTACTTTGCATCAAATATAATATTTTAATAGTTTCTCTTATGCATTGCCTTTATACAATTTCATAACACAGTTGCAACGAAATTTCTTAAGTAAATAAAGTTAGGGGCATATGATTAAATCAATAGGTCTTTTTGTTTATACATATTTAATATATGGCAAATTGTTTAAATTTTGTATGTGATATATGTTGACTCTGATCCTTGCCACATATAATGGATTTTATAATTATCTCGCAAGCCATTACCTGCGCATGAATGCCCTTCACTCTAACAAATTAAATATACTGAATAGCAATTTCCTTCCCTTCATGTTATCTCTAATCGCCCAATTGGCATTGTTTACTGCTTCTTATATAATTCATGGTGCCAACTACGGCATACCTTTTATAGAGACTTGATAATTATAATTAAGAAAAATTCATAAATATATTCAATATTTAAATCATGCTCATAACCTTTATAGTATTATTTTTATTTTTTTTAATTTAAATTGTCAAAATTACAGCACTAGTACAAAAAATAACTTTAGTACACAAAATAACTTTGGGAAAACATGTGATGAATATTGTAATGATGTATTTCTTCTTGATTCATGAAGGTTGCATTTTCATAATATACAATTTGAATTTGAAAATAGTTTATACCCTGTACAAATTAGTGCACTTTTCAGTGTCGACATATTAGCCGCTATAAGCATTTATTCTATCTTTTGTATGCTAATCTTCATGTATTCATATTTACAATCATATAATGTATTTTATGAGATTTTATAGAAGTTTATGAAATTATTAACAGAAAGATAAAGAAAAGATAAATAAAGTTATGTGAAATAAGAAATGATCCTAAAAAGAAAAAGTTAAAAAAAGAAAGTAATCTTAGAAAATTACAAGAAATAATCTCCAAAGAGAAAAGAAAAGAAAAAAAGGGTGACCTTTAATTGTTGATTCACTAGATATGAATACATTTTAGGGGACACCCTAGTAGAGAATATGTTGAGTAATTTGGTTTTAGTTTACCTAAATAACTAAAAGATTGGCACATATGTTCATAAAGAAATGATAAAAAATGATATTACTTAGACATGAGAATACATTTTGTCACGAATGTGCATGAATTATTAACTAATAATATTATACGATAATATTTAATATTTTCTTATTTAATTACTATATGCAATACAACCATGTTGGTACCATCATGACTTTCTTTTCATTCATTGCTATTACTTATGGAGATTTTTAAATTCTCACTATGTTTTCATGATATGTTCAGATAATTATGGCTAATCTTCTATTGATCTTTGTAACTTCCTATGTATGGATGAATATTGTCATACCATCACATATTATATATATTCCATATTACATGCATCCTTTTGTCGCAAATTATGATACCTAAACTTCTAGCAGTGGTACTTTTAGTCACTAGAAGCATCAAATAGTTCCATGATGCTTAAACATGGATTCTTACCATTTCATTCCACAATTTCATACAAGACAAATTTGTTACAACTAGGATAACATGTATATGGAGTTGAGACTCGTTAAAATGATCATTTGCTCAAATTGACTATAGAACACATAATGAATATCAAACTTCAAAAATTCACAAATTGACTAATACAACTCTAATTGATACAAATCAAGTGTCCTTAGAAAGCTTATGATGTGAACTTTTTACTATAAAAATTTCAAATCAAAATGAATTCATTTGGTTCTTCAAAAGGTATAAAATTCAAAAATTGTACAAACTAAACAATAATTACACTTGACAACTTTTTGGGCTAACTTTAAAAATTTACCAAATATTCTATAGAGTTATGAAAATTATGATCTTTAATTTTATAAAAAGTTCTAAATGTTTTCTAATTACTTACCAAATTTCAACTCTAAATTTGGCCATAGAGGCTGTCAAGGTTAAAGACATATTTTATGGCTTAAATGATCAAAATTTTAGTTTTAAATACTATCAAATGAATTCTAAAATGTCATTTCTTATTATGAGCAAATTTCAATCCATAAATATATAATGTAGGACTAATTCATCATGTAAAAATTGCCTTACATGTAAAAATTACTATCTCACATGCAAGAATACATATATACCTCATGGATTCTTATATACCAAATCATATTCTATAATGTCATACATCCATCCATTGGTCGTATAACTGTGGTCTATATAACACCATAAATTCTAGTTCATTTCATGCTATCTTTATGCTTCCCATTAGACATCTCATGGAAGAATCAAGGAAATAGTATAAAAATAATGAATATTTTTATGATGCATCGTGTATAAAAAGTCTATTCAGTGTCACGTAGATCGTGTGAGCTCATACTACACATTTTCATATTGAATTACATCATTACAACTCATTTGCATCACAACATTATGCCTATAATTCATGAAAACCGAAATGAAGCATGAAATGGGCTTAGTGAATTTAAACCAGATTTGTCCCTTATTCTTGCCCAAACTTTGGAAAATCATAACTAATTCTATAAAAATCAAAATTATACACATTTGGTCATTTTGGAAAGCTACAAATGTCAAATTTATGTTAAAAATAATTTCAAAATGAAATAGATACATTTAGCTATTAAAAATCTATGGAACAGTGACTGAACTCCTGGGGCGCCACTACTACTGATAGCAAACTTCAAAAATACATAACTCTTTGCTCAGACCTCCAAATGAGGTAATCTCAGTGGCTATAGAAAGCTTATAACTTATAGTTTATTCTTGTAAAATTTCACAAGAATTGGACATCATTTGCCCATTGGATGACACAGAATACAAATATGACCATATGAACAGTACATGCCTTATGACAGTAGAAAAATCTGAACTTTGAAAATTCATAATTAATTCTATAGAGTTCCAATTTTTTTGTACTTTAGCTTTCCAAAAAGCTCTTGATGAGCCCTACATGTTTGCAAAATTTCATGGCAAATTCCTTCATGGAAAATTCCTTCATTTGGTTAGTTTGTGCCATGGGGTTCCATTTTGGTCATTTTTAAGCTCCATAATGGTATCAAAGGGCCCAAATTTGCTTCCCAAACTTGTGTGGCCATTTGAGCATGTAAGATTGCACCAAAATGAAATTTTAAACTTGTCTTAAAGGTGCAAAAATCCATAATTCAAGAACTCACACTCTCACCCCATACCATACACACATTTCCATAAGGCTAGTCTTGGCATTTCATACCCAAAAATTGCAATACATTCCATTTATCCACAAATTTCATACATACATCATCTATTAGGATATTTACACATGTTCCATTCATTGTGCATCAATTATAACAAAAGATTACATCATATGCCACTCCTTTGGTTACAACATAAACAAAATTAAAAGCATGGCTTCATCTCCTCACTTGGTGGCTTCCATTTCCTTGTTCATTGGCTCTACCTAGCATGTTAGGATAGTGGAGAGGAGGGAATGAGATTCAAAGAATCCCAATAGCTCATCTCCCATTCAATCATGCATAAAAAATGCAATACAAGTCTTAAGGATGCATGCATGGCATATTAATATGGAAAATGGTGCAAAATACATTCTTAGCATTTATACAAAGCACATATAACATACTTAGGCTTGCCAAATGAATGGATTAGCCTCACCCACTTACTTCAATGTTCTTAGACTTGCCTCACCCTTTTTCTCAAAGGCCATCAACTAAGCCTTGCTCTTGGGAGATTTTTTCTTAGTCTCAACCACTTCTAAGGACTCTTAGCTCATCCTCACCGAAGATAGAAGGTTCTTGGCCTTTCCACATTCAAGCAAATCAATGCAAACATTCTAGGCATCATTGAATATATAATGCAACATTATGGTTCCATGGAACATAGGCATCATACCAAAACATAATTTATAGCTTAAAATACACATACACATATTCAAAGACAATGTAGACATTCATTCATGCATGGGAGAAAAGAGAGAAAGCTACCTTGCTTGCATTTACACACGTTTTCCTTAAGCCTTGAGTCCTCTCCCTTGACTTCACACACCCAAGAAGGTGGAAATAATTTCTCTTGGCCTAGACACATCATATGGAAGCTAATTACACTCCTGAAACAAGCTAGGACATTAAACTTATATTTAAGAACACATTTGGTTCTATAAGTCACATAATGGTTCCATAAATGGCCTATTGAAGCAACCATCATGATTTAAGTTCTTGGCTCCATTCTCTTCTCATTTCTAGGCCTCTTGACCTCATGTACGGTCCTTGGAGCCATTACATATTCATTTACAAAAGCCTAGACACAAGTTGCTTCATAAGGTCACATTATGGAAGCTATTACCTCATCTTCCAATCCATGGCTTCTAAATTTTTTCCAATGATTCCTCCCACCTTCTACCATCATAAAAAGTCTCAGACCAAGGTTAGAATGAATTAAAACACTTCTTAACCTATTCAAGTAGCCTAGGCCGAGACATGAGGGGGAAGAAGAGTTCATGGCCTTCTTGATTTTTCCTTGATGGGAGACACACTTGGTAGGCTTCCTAGAGGTCTTAGGAGCTCAATCAAATACTCATACATGCAAGGAAACTCAGATATCAAATCAGTTTTTGCAAGGTGTTCAAGAGCTCTACACTTTTTTAACTTGGAATTCCTTGGTTTTGCTTGCAATTTCTTGGTATATTCTAAGTTTTCACACTCCAATTTCATGGTTTCTTATTAGTTCAAGGTCAGAACTTTCCTCCCCTAGATGGTTCTATTTTTAGGCATTACACACACAAGGAAGAGCAAGAAGGAAAAAGCAACAAAAAGCAAGAAATTACCTTGGGTTCAACTTTCTTTCAAGAGTGTTTCTTCTTGCTTTAGCTTGCTCTTTGGATTTCTAACTTTTCCCTTTTGGTTCAAGGCCAAAATAGAACCATTTCACTCACCAAAAACATGGAAAGATGAAGCAAAGAGAGGAGAGGAGGGCTTCAAGAAGAAAGGCTATGGAAATCCTTACCTTTTGTTAGCCTTTTCTTCTTCCTCTTGAGCTCTCTTAGTGCATCTCTCTCCCTTGGTCTCATGCTCTATTTTGGGTAGAAAGAAGGTTTGTTAATCAGAGGCCAAAGGAAAGCGTGCTTTAAGAAGGTGAAAAGTCCACTTTATGCACTTTTCTATTTTGCATTTTAGTCCTTATTCTTAGTTCTTATCATTTTGGCTCAAATTAACTCCTTTTTGAAATTTGTATTTTCCATCATATTCCTTAGGCTCTTAATCATAAGAATTGCTTTTGGAATCACTCAAAAAGGGCCATTCTGAACTGTTCGGTCAAAGTTTCGGTCAACTGACGGCTGAAATCGCTCACCGGAGGGGTTTCAACTGTTCTAGAGGTTCTTATGGTACTCAGGGCCTCTGAGAACCCTAGAAAGCTCAAATTTTTCATTTAAAAAGCCCTCCTATGAGTTTTCAAAATTTTCCAAAAATTGCAAAAATATCACTACTTTCTTTGGCAAATTTTTTAAATCACTCTGCCCCTGGTCTCTAGGCAACTCAAGACTCAAATCCTCATTTTCTAATATTTAAAATTTTATCATAATTTTAGTTAGCCCTAATTCCTTCTATTTCGAGGACTTCCTTTTATATTTGGCCCATTTCTTATGTTTATGAAGAAACCGAACATTGCGTTTCTCACGTTTACGGAGGGACGAGATGTTATAGTCTGATACTCTTAAATATGTTTACATTACATTATGTCATATATGATTACATATCCACGTATGTAATAGCTTTTCCTAAGCTAATTTCGTTGCTATAAATGGTTTCTTTAAGCTTTTTGCTCATCTTTATCTTTTCTTTTAGTTTCACTTGGCCATAGTTAGTGGAGATAAGAAAGAGTGAGATTTAAAGAATTCCAATAATTAATCCAACATTCAAACATACATATGGTTCACTTAAGCATATGGAAGCAAGTATACATGTCATATAATCATAGCCAAACTATAATTTGTGCTCTAAGTATCTCATGCCTTAAGCAAGAGCAAATCCATTCTCTAGTGACTTTTAGCCTAACTTCACCTAACATCTAAGGACTTTTACTTTAGTATCATCTACATTTAGAGACTTTTGGCTTAGTTTCACTAACATTTGGGCACCTTTGGCTTAACCTCACCCACATTTGGAGACATTTGGCCTAATCTCACTTATTATCAAGGGACTTTTGGCATAACCTCACACAAGAGCCAATCCAACCTTAAATGTAAATGAATGTTATATAATTGCATATTATACTCAAATAATCAACAAGTCATATAATTGACAAACAATACATACAAGCAATCAAGCAATTCAAGCAAACCAGTCGTACATATATAAGAATGAAGGAAATTGACACATTTAAACTAGTTCCCTTGGTCTCCTCCCTGGGTTCCATGGCCTTACATACACATTTGGAGATGATTTTATTTGTTTGGCCTATACACATTAAATGAAGCATAAAATGATCAATTTAGTCATATATAATCTCATATTATCCTTCATGTGCTAATCAAATCTTAAAGTATAGCTTTAGGTAATTTTGAATGCCTTAAGAAGTAACATTTAGAATTCAACTTTTAAGTTTCAAAATTTCATCATATATGATTTTCATAATTCCAATGGAATCCATTAATGTGATCAAAAGCATGACACCTAGAGCCTTGTAATCCTATTGGGTATCTTGGAACTTGAATTTTTCACTTTCAAAAATAAAGTTTATAAATTCATTCCAATGGCTATATTAATGTTTATAATTCATATCTAGATTACTTATAATTTTAAAATCAATGAAATAATTCCCTAGATGTCTGATCTTCTCTATGGCTGAGACATGATCTTGGTTCCCATTCCTTGGAGTTTTGTTTGCATCTTGGGGATTTTGTCGGTTTTAGGATCTCTTTGATTTATTTCTCATTCAATTATAATGTTAGAAGGATTAATTAACTCTTTTAAGGTTTTGAATCTCTCAAAAGCAAAACCAATCTTAGGTGAACCTATATGCCATTCTTTTGATTCTTTATCAATTTTATTTGTATAAACTTAATCTTTACCCTTTAAAACCCTTAATTTCATCTTGGCTTCATTAAATATATACTCCATTCCTTCAACCCTTATCTTGGCCAAAATGGTAATGGTCTAAGGTTTCATATATACCAAGTTTTCCTAATCTAAACCAAGCATCATTTGAAAGTATTCTTGATAATGAATATTTTCGTATAATTGGTTTCCATAAAGGAGCTTCTTCATCCAAGAGTTCAGCTACAAAATTCAATCTTTTAGGAAACCAATACTACCATGAGAAAGAGGAGAAGGAGTAGAAAAAGTTAATAATAATATCATAGGCAAATTTAGCATGTTTACTTACCTGTATGTGTCTTTCTTCCTCCTTTCTTCCTTTCTCCTTTGTTAGGCCTCCAAGAGACTTGAAATGGCTACCTTAGGTAGGTCACAAGTGAGGGAAAAGTTTGGGGGGTGCCACCTATATATATCTAAGGTTTTTATCAACTTTTCAAAAATATCGATTTCGCCCCTCCACTTTAATTCCTTTGTTTTAGTGTATTTCTTAGTATTTTTAAAAATCAATACTTCATACTAAAACTCAAACTCTCATCTTCATTAAAAATATTTGCTTTGAGATTACAGGGACTTAAAATAGTTTTAAAAAATTCAATTAAAGTTATGGTTAACCAAAGCCTTAAATTGTATATTGTTAGGGATGTAGTCAAACCAACCTCATCTGGTTATTCTACTAATCTTATTTCATACTATTATGATAAGGAATAAATTCTCAAGTTTATTATCATATTTTCTAAATCTTTGAATTTTTGTTTGTTTGGCTTGTATCAGTTCCTTTTAGCCTTGACTGGACTTTTCTCTTCTCGTGACACTTTTTTAATCATTCATTTCCATTCTTTAGGAATTATCTTAGTTTACAAAACATAAGATATTACAAATGTACCACACATTAGTCTGGTATCTATACTAGTAGATATTCAGGTTATAGGATAGATGATAATGGACTTCCTAGGTTGAAAAATGTAGAAATAAAAAAGGAACTTTTTGTATGTTTCAAAATATTTCCTTAAAAATTATTTTGTATGTATAGAAAGGAAATCTATAAACTCCAATTGATGTATTAGTGTATGCGACCTTTGACTAAAGTAATGATATGACATTAAAGATCTTTTGACTTATTTTTTATTCTTCTTTTATGTGTGCTTCTTTAAATTCTTTTAAAAAAAATCAAGTAATTACTCTTAGTTTGAATCAAGCAACATAAATCTATAATCTTAAACAAAGGGTGTTACACGAAAGTTACCTAACAACTTAAACTACATGGATTATGAAGAACAAGTTTGGGTGCACTTTTACTATCAAACTTAGGAGATTGACCATCAAATTTGACACCTACAAATTATGCTTTAACATAACAATGAGGTAGCATCTAAGGGAGATGTCAAATATGATAAGTGTAACACTGTATGTAGCTAACATTTAGTTTACATCACAAATAGCTAAAAGGGTTCATTTTCATGAATTTAGTACTTTTGGCAGTGGATATTTATGTCATTGGAAGTTAAATTAATTCATTCTTGGCTTAATAGACCATGTGAGCTTACCAAATTTATTTTTCATCCCTAAATACTTATTCAATAAGAAATATCACAATTTGAAGCTCAATACTTGGGTCCAAGGCATACATCTCAAAATCACATTACACTTTGCAATTCCCATTGAATTCCCTATTTTGATATGAACATTGGAAAATCATAACTAATTCTAAAAAAATTCAAATCATGCAAACTATAACTTTCTAGAAATATCAAGATGTCATCTAGCTTCCATAAGAATTTCAAATCGAAATAACCATGTTTAGCCCACAAAATCTAATGGAAGAGTACTTTGGGTCTAGTGGTCATTCTATAGCAAACTAAAAACTTCAAAAATTCATTTCTTCCTCTACAAAGCTCCAAATTAGGTGTTCTCTATGGCTATGGAAAGCTTATGATGTTTGCTATATGCATATAAAATTTCATGAGAATTCGATTTCATTTACCCCCTGAGTGATATAGAAAACCAAACTGACCACATAAACAGTAACAGTGATAGTTTCTGCATAATTTGGCCAATTTTAAAAAATTATAATAAATTCTTTAAATCTCCAAAAATAGTGATCTTTGGCCTTGTGAAAAACTATAGATGAGACTTATTTGCTTATCAAAGTTTATGCACAAATTCATCCATTTGGTTAATTTGTAATTTAGGTAAAAAAATGTAGCCAATTTTGGAATCATAATGGGGTTAAAGTGCACCAAATGGCCTTCTAATCATACCATGACCATTTGAGTACATCTATAAGCATAAAAACATCATATAGAAATACCTCAAATGGTCCAAATAATCATAGAACTCAAAATCACCTTCTTAGTTATTCATATGCACATGTACATCAAAGCTCATGAATGTCAAAAACTTATATACTCATACATTTAGTTCCAAATTTGATTCATACACCATATTTACATACTTTTACAAGTGCCCAATGGTTTGCATCTTATAAACTTTATATATATACAAATTTTGACATCAAAATACATGAATTCCTATTTTATTGTCAAAGTCTCATTCTTCAAGTTGCTTGGCTTGCATTTTTTACGTTATATGGCTCATCTAAATATGGTTAGACATAATGTGGGGAAGAGTGAGATTCAAACAATCTCAATAGCTCTTTTACCTTTTCAAGCTTACATACATGACATATTTTCATATTAAAAAATGCAAGCATGCAATGAATGCTTATAGTAAACATACATAATCATTTTTAAATTCATTCAATCAAACATAGGTTCTAGGAACTTTTGGTTTAGCCTCACCCAATTTTTTTAGGACTTTTGGATTTGCCTCACTCCCTTTTAGGGACTTTTGACTTAGTTTCACTCTTTCTTGAGACTTATGACTTTGTCTCACTCATTCTTAGGGACTTTTGGCACAACTTCACCCATTAGGAGCCATCTTGTATTCAAAACATGTTTCGAGAAGCATAATGGTACCATAGCATTTATTCAATGACTATAAACATATCTTATGGTTCAAACATACACATAAGCATCTAATAACAATCAAACATCTAAGAAATGTATACAACAAAGGATAGAGAGTTACCTTGAGTCAAGGAACACAAGTTTTCTTCTTGGAATTTTCCTTCCCCTTCTCGGCCTCACAAACACACCTAGGGGGAGCTTGACTTACTTGGCCTAGATATATCAAATAAGACACAATTACATCATTGGAACTAATTCTAGCCTTACATAAACTCTATGCAAGCTTATCTTAACTCATAGCATGGTTATGGTTCCATACAAGAGTATAATGAAGCAATCCCTAGAATTTATGATCTTAGCTCCAATTTCTTATTCAGTATAAGTCTCATGACTCTATTTAAACTCCTTAGAGTCATCACAAGCTCCATTCAAGGAGTCTAAGCTTAAGTTGCTTATTTATACCTTAAAAAGGAACCTAAACTTCCATATCATAAACTATGGTTTCTAAATTCAAACTAATGATTTTCTTGGTGCTTATTAATCATATCTAGACCATTTCTATTCTTAGGATCAAGGAAAAATCTCCTTAGGTGCACAATCTTCTCTTGACCGAAACATAGCTTAAGGTGAAGGATCCATGGAGTTTCATTCAATTTCCTAGGGGTTTTGGCATTCATGAAACTTCCTAGACTTCTTATGAACTCATACATACTCTTACATAAGTTAGATTATCATTAGAAAGCTCTAAAAATTGCTAGGTGCAACAAGAACCCTAAGTAACATAACTTAATTTCTACAGCTTCTCTATTAATTCTAATTGCATATTCTTACTCTTCATGCCTTAAAACCTTTGTTCCTACCTTGTTATGACTTGTAATCCTACCCTCCTTAATGGGCCTAGGGTTGGCCAAAACATACAAGAGAAGAAGTAACCAAGAAGATGCAAGAAAACCAAGAGAGTTTACCTTATTTTTAAGCTTTTCCAAGGAGTTTTCCAAAGCTTCTAATCTATCCTTCAAACTCTTTCTTCTTCTTACTGAACTAGCCATGAAATAGCTCCAAGTAAGTCATCAAAACCATGAGAAAAAAGAGGAGAGAGAGGAGAAGAAGTTGGAAGAAGGAGAAAGCATGAAAAACCATGAATTTCTTACACTTTTCTACTTGGTTTCTTCCTTCCTTGCTCTCCCTCTTGTGCGCCTCTTCAAGCTTGTCCAAGTTCTATTTTGGAGCAGAGTGAAGTCGGTGGAAAATGAAGAGAGGAGATAGCATGTTGAAATTAAGAGTAAGGCTAAGTTATTACACTTTTTAAAAATTTTCATTTTAACCTCTTTCTTGGTTCTTTCCATTTGGGTTCATTTTAACTCTTTTGAGAATTGTCTTTTTCATCATGAAATTGAAGTTCTCTAATTGGATTTAAAACAGTCTTAAATGAATTGATCAAAATTTCAATCAACTAACACTCTAAATTACATATTAGAGGAGTTTTAATCATTCTAGGGGTTTTTATAATTTTTAGAACATCTAAGAATCCTAAAAAACTCAAATTTTCCATTTAAAGGCCTCTCTTTTGAGTTTTCTTAAAGTTATCCAAAATTATAAAAATGCCACTACTTTTTGTCTAATTTTGTTTAACTATTCTAGCTTCAGTTCCGAGCATCTTTTGTAACAACATATCCCTTTAGTCCTTTCTCTTCACAAATAAGCTTCATACATGTTGCATTACAAAAAGTCAATAAATTTAATGCATTATTTTTACGTCACATAAGACTTTAAAAATTCATTTTAAGCTCCATAGACCTCATGAATTCCTCAATATCATCCCTACTCATAATCTATCCATACAAGTCATAAATATCATAAAACATCACTTACAATTTGGATTGGAAGCCCCACACCAGATAAAAAACAAGTTGGCCACAGGTTCTAATTTTTAAATTTCTAGCATTAATTTTGGAAAATCATAATTAATTCTAGAAAAATTGAAATCAAGTAAGTGATAGCTTTCTAGAAAGCCCTGAATGTCAACTATAGGTTAAAAATCATTTTAGGCTATGAAAATATCAACTAGACCATGATTAACAATAGAATAGTACTAAAGGTTTAGCTGCTCAGGTTTGCTGTCACAGATTACTGATATAAACTTTAAAAATTCATAACTAATTCTAAAAAAATCAAAATCTAGCAAACCATACCATTTTGGAAAGTTTAGCCTATGAAAATTGATAGAATAGTATTGGAGGTCTGCTTGTGTTATTGGTACTAACACCAATTTCAAAAATTTATATATATCTCAATATAAATCCAAATCAAGTGCTCTCAAGTGCTATAGAAAGCTTATCATTCCTAGTTTATGTGCGAAAAATTTCATGAGCATTGGAAATAATTTGTCCCTCGAATGAATAGGAGAAGAAATTGACCATTTGCACAGTACTGATACCATTTCAATAACTTTTTTCAACTTTGAAAATTCATAATTTATTCTCTAGAACTCTAAATAATATGGTTCTTAGCTCTACAAAAATCTCTAGATAAAACCTATATGTAGGTCAAATTTCATGAAAAAATTTGTCCATTTGATCAATTTATGATATAGGATGCCAATGTAGGGTTTTTAAGCACCAAATAGGTTCAAAAGTAACTCAATTGTTATTCTACCTTAACCATGACCTCTTGAGCATGTGAGAATGAGTAAAAACAGCAAGAAAAACTTGTCTAAGAGGTCAAATTATCCATGCATTACAAAACCACCTCCTTACTTGTTCATATATACAATAATTCACATGCATATCTAGGCATATGGATGTCAAAAACCTACACATTCATTCCCATGCTTCCAAATTTAGTATATACATTATATATCCATATATTTACATGTGTTCAAGTGTCTACATATCATATACAACATATGGTTACATCATTTGACACTAATATGTCAACAAAGTGACTATATAGCAAAATCCTTGTCAAAGTCCTTGTCTTCATGAGTGATGGTTTCCATTCCTTAGTCACTTGGTCCACCTAGACATTATTAGACATTAGAGGGGGAGAAGTGAGATTCTAAGAATTCTAATAGCTCTTAACCCTTTCAATCATACATAATAGTCATATTTTCAAGTCCAAAAATGCATATATGAACATTAAGCTACTATTAACTATACATAAATTCATTTTCATGTGCAAGAAGCTCATACATGTCATACATTGGCTTTCAAGAATATTGGTTTAGCCTCACCCTATTTCCTTAGGATTTTTGACTTGCCTCATCCATTTTCGAAGGACTTTTAACTTAGTCTTACTCTTCTTAAGATATTTGGCTTTGTCTCACCTAATCCTAGGGAGTTTTGGCTCATTCTCACCTTTGCTAAGAGACTTTTGGCTTCACCAAACTTATTCAAGTTATAACACATTCATAAACACATTTTATGCACATAATGGTATCATAGCATGTAGAAAATAGCTATACACATTTCTCATGGTATAAACGTACATGCACACATTCAAAGACAAGAAAACAACAAAAAATGCATAAAAGAAAGGGTAGAAAGTTACCTTACAGCCAATGCCACACACTTTCTCCTTGAACTCTTCCTCCCTTTTTTGGCCAAACTTAAAGAATTAGGTGGCACTTGATTTTCTTGGCCTAAACACATCAAATGAGGCATAAATTACTCATAGGAACTGTAACGTCATATATTTCTAACTTATTTCATAACATTCCCATGCTTTGTAACACCATAATCTACTACCGCAATCTAGCCTCTCACTGGGCTCAGTTCCATATGATTTCCAAAGATCTAGTACCAATTCGTGGCATTTTCATGCTATAAAACGGGGTTTCAAATACTCATCTTCTGCCCCGTGGGTCCTGTGAATCCATCATTCACATTCTCTACTCACACTCCATTTATACAACTCATACATAGCATAAAACAAGCCATAAGTCACGGGTATGGAGCCAAAAACCAGAAAAATACATTTTCTCACTTGGACTCAAAAGTCAGATTTTGGCTCTAACTTTGGAAAATCATAACTAATTATAGAAAAATGGGAATCTAGCAAACCTTAGCTCTCTGGAAAGCTCTAAGTGTTAAATTTATAGTAAAAATAATTCCTAATCGAAATCTCAGCGTTTAGACCATGTTTGATATCAAAAATCAGATAAAGGTCCGACTGTCTCTGTTTCTGGCCCAGTTTACTGTCATGAACTTCAGAAATTCATAACTAAATCCAAAAAAATCCAATCTGGGTACACTATACCAATTTGAAAAGCTACAGATGTCTACTAGAGGAAAAAAATAAGTTCAGATCAGTTTAGTAGCCTCTACACCCCGAAAATTGATGTAACAGTAACGGAGGTTAGGTGGGCACCCTGATGTTGATACAGAACTTCAGAAGGTTCATTCTCTCTCTACAGACCTCCAATTTAGGTGATTCTAGTTCATATAGGTCACTGTGATTGTCTAGTTTATGTGTATAAAATTTCACTACATTTGGACTCCATTTGGTGCATGAATGACACAGAAACAGTTTCGGACTAATGAAACAGTACCATGGCCAAACCACCAAAATCTCCCAATTTCAACAATTCACTAAATATTCTCTATACCTTCGAATATTACCCACTTTAGCTTCCCAAGAAGCTCTCTACAAACTCTAGAGGAATGCAAAATTTTATGGCAAGAAGAGCTCATCCGATCATACTTTGACATAGCTCATAAAATTATCGGTTTTGGCACCCAAAATAGTTCAAATAGGTCCAAATGGCCTCTCACACATTCTCACTCCACATAGACAAGTTTGAAAGCATAAAACTAGTATATATAGCAAGTCCAAGTGGTCTAAATCATCATACATTCTAAACTCACTATGCTACGGCCAAAATTACACTATCACATACATTCAACAAAAGGGGCAAAACCCACATTTCCATTAATTTGGCTCTATGCATAGTTCATACATCATGTATTCATACATTTACACTTGTTACAACACTTACATCTCAAAAATAGAAGGTAAATATTCATTTTGGTACCACTTTACAACAAAATAACCAAAAGAAACTATTATCTAGCTACACATGTTCCTAGGCTCCTTGGTGTGTACTTGCTTCTCCTTGAACTCCACCTAGCAAGTTAAGTTAGGAGGGGAAGGGGTGAGATTCATGGAATCTCAGTAGCTCATGCACTCATTCAAGTAAACAATCAAGGCATATAACAAGTCAAAGTATGTGATTTGGTATCCAACCATTCTCATTCATATAATACATATTGTACATGCTATGGAAATCACAACAATGCCACAGATAAGCTCTAGGGACTTTTGGTCTAGCCTCACCCGAGTTTAGGGACTTTTAGATGGCCTCACCTTAGTTTAGGGACTTTTGATTTAGCCTCACTCAGTTATGAGACTTTTGGCCTTGTCTCACCCATCTCAAGAGACTTTTGGCTTCACCTCACTCATTTCAAGGGATTTTCGGCACTACCTCACTCGAACAATTCTCACAATCCATCACACAAGCACATTAGTAACAATGCATCATGGCAATAACATATGGCATATCTCACACAACAAGCATATACATAAACATACAATAACTATTACATCTAAGAATGCAATAAGAAAGAGTGGAAAGAGAGCTACCTTATGAGCCAATACAAGCCTTCTCTTTCAATTTCTCTTCTCCCTTCTTAGGTTCACAATCACACCTTGATGGAGGTGCTTCACTTGAGCCTAGACACAATCAAAGAATATAAATTACTCTCTTAAAATGTAATCTTCAGAGTAACCCTTCTAACATACAAGAACCTAGGGTTCTCTCTCTCTCTCTAGAATGCCATCAACTCTTCCTCTCTCTCAAGCTCTTAAGGTAGTGAAATCAACATTTTCAAAGAAACAAAGAGATTTAAGGGTGTTTTCCACTTTCCCTCTTCTGACCCATGCCCAAAACCTCACTAATCTCACAAACAAAACCGTAGGAAGAGAGGGCAAAGAGAGGAGATCCAGATTCTAAGAAGAAATGAGAGGAACTTGCTTACCTTTCCTTTATTCTTCCTCCTTCTCTTGGTCTCTCTCACTCTCCACGCCTCTTTTCTCTCCTTGGGTTGAAGTCTAGGGCAAATATGAGAGAAGAAATGAGTTGGGGCATTTAAAGAAGTCATTTTCTCGCCTTTTACTCTTTTCCCGACTGACCCTCGCTACGGCGAAAATTAACTTTCGCTACGGCGAGCTCGTGTTATTCGCCTTCGCTATGGCGAGGTTTAGCTTTCGCTATGGCGAGCACATATAAATTCCATTTGCTATGGCGAGGTTTAACCCTCGCTACGGCGAGATCGTATTAGTTCCAGACCTCCACTCTTACTATGGCGCACGCTACGGCGAGCAACTCCCTGATTTCTGTATGGATTGCTGCCCGCACTCGCTATAGCTAGAATCACCTTCGCTATTGCGAACAGGCACTCTCGCTATAGCGAGACCATTTCTCGCTATTGCGAGCAGAATTAGCAAAATTTCTGGATTTCGAAAATTTCCAACTTTCTACTTTCTTTTCCTTTTTCTCGGTTGTTACATGCTTTATATCATTAATTCCATAAAGGAGTAAGGAAAAAGGGTTAAAAATAATATATTTCTTTGCGTTGTGTTGTGTATGAAAATTTCATTTGGTGTCACGTAGATCGTGTGAGCTTATACAACACATTCCCATATTTAATTATATGAATACAACTCATTTGAATCATGAAAAGTGTCCTACAACTCATGGAACTCGAATGGAAGCTTAAAATATACATACATACTTTTAGCTAGATTTTTTCACTTTTTTGTCACAACTTTGGAAAATCATAACTAAATCTAGAAAAATCAAAGTTATGCATTCTTGGCCATTTTAGAAAGCTACAGATATTTACTTCATACTAAAATTATGTGTAGACCATAACATCCAACATAGAGGATGTTTGACAATGATTAAACTGGATTACATAATTCAAACAAGGAAATAAGTGTAAAGAATGACCAAGTATTGCTACCAATTTTGATGACCAATTAAATCAAGTGAGCCACATAGGAGAACCCATAACACTAGTGTTCATGCTAGAAGGCAAAATGAAATATGTATAGTGTAATATCCAATTTCTCAAAAATGAGATATTATATTATGTGACCATTAGAATGTATATTGAGTATGAAGCATGGCAACGGACCAAGTTAATTTAAAGGCTGAGATAACATCTTATCACCTAGGTCAAAGATCTTGTCGACAAGATCCTGTAATCTATAGTGTAATTTCTGAGACCTTGTCGATAAGGTTTTCACCAGTAAGTACAAGGTTTTCTTGTATAATGTGTTAAAACTTATATAGTATGGAATTGGGTATGGAAGGCTTTTTTAAATGAAAGTTTTAAGTTTTTTGAGGTTCTCAGAGGCTTTGAAAACCATGGGAAGCCCCGAGACAACTAAAGCCCCTCCAGTGGACATTTTCTAACGTCTGTTAACATAAATTTTGACTGATTCATTCAAGAAGGTTTTAGCTCCAAATTGAGTGATTCCAAAGACATTTTACTAAATTGAGGACCTAAAATTCATAATGAAAAAGATGATTATCAAAAAGGAGCTAAAACAAGTTAGAAATGGAAATGCTAAGAACAAAGGGCAAAATTGAAATTTTTGAAAAAATCCTTCTTAAACCCATGTATATATAAGGCGTCCTTCTTTTCCTCTCATTTAGGTTGACCAAACTCTACTTAAAAACCAGAGAAAGCTCAACGGAAGGAGGCACACAAGGACAAGGCAAAAGAAAAGGGAAAAAACTTAAGAAAAGGTGAGAAATTATTAGAATTTCCTAGTCTTCTCCTTAGGAAATATCTTTTCCTCCTTCTCCCCTTTCTCCCTATGGTTTTCTTAGAGTTTTTGGTGCTATTTTAAGGTCAAAACAGGAGGAAAAATTCGAATTTGAAGAGAGGAAGCCAAAGAAAGTGAGAATCAAGTGAGAAAATAAGGAAAAATAAGATAAATCTTCCATCCCACAATAGATACTTCCTCCCCCTTCTTTCTCCCTATTTTGCCCCATATATATAAATGCAAGAGGGCTAGAATTTTGAGGAGAACTAAGGATGAATTCTATGAATTTAAGGGAGGAGAGTAAAAATATAGAAAGAAATCCAAGTAAAAATCATGAATTACAAAATAGAAAAGTTAGTGTTTTAATTGCACCTTGAACTCTATCATGAACCATAGCCATATTTTATGATGTTTAAGAGTTCATATGAGTTCCTAAGACACCAAGAGAGCTTCCTACATGATTCTCCCATCAAAGAAAGTAAGGAAACTCCATTGATGCCTTATAGAAACATAGCTTCGGCCAAGGAGAGTCCATATACCTAGGAAGTGTTTTAATTCCTTCCAAGCTTAGTTTTGTATCATGTATGATGAGAGAGTATGAGAGGAAGCCTTGGAAAAATTTTAGAAGTCATAGATAGCAAGATGTCCTTATATGTTCCATAATATGGCTTAAAGAAGCAACACCAAGCTAAGCTCATAGAATTGACTATGTAATAACTCCAAGAGGTTTAAATGGAATCAAGAATCATGAATGAATAGATAGAATGGAGCTAAGATGATATTTTCTTAAGGTTGATTCATTAAGTGCATTATGGAACCATAAAAGAGCCTTATAAGTCACCTAGCCTTTCTAGTAGTTTTGTGGCCTTAGACCTTGCTTCAAGAGTATAATTAGCTTCCATATGATGCGTCTAGGCTAAGAGGAATGATCTCTACCTTCTTAAGTGTGTGAGGTCAAGGGAGAGGATTCAAGACTTAAGGAAAAAGTATGCAAATGCAAGCAAGGTAGCTCTTTCCACCTTCTCATATGCATAGATGTGTGCTTCCATTGTCTTAAATGTGTGTATGTATGTTTTAAGCTATGAAAAGTATTCTAACATGATTTTATATGCCATGGTACTATGATGACGCATTATGTTTCTAAATGATATTTTATGATATTTGCTTTAGTTTGCTTGAGTGTCAAAAAGCTAAGAACCCTCTAGCCATGGTGATGATAAGCCAAGAACCCTTAGAATTAGTTGAGATAAAATAAAGAGTCTCCCAAAAGCAAGGTTGAGTCCAAGAACCTCTTAAAGAAATGGGTGAGGCAAGTCCAAGATCCACAAGTAAATAGGTGAGGCTAATCCATTTACTTGGCAAGCCTATGCATGCTATGTATGATTTTTTCAAATGCCAAGAATACTTCATAAATGATTACATATGTTAATATGCTCATATATGCATTTTAGAGACTTGTATTGCATGCTTTATGTGTGATTGAATGGGAGATGAGCTATTGGGATTATTTGAATCTCATCTCCTCCTCTCCAATGTCTTAACATGCTAGGTGAAACAATTGAGCAAGGTAATGGAGGCCAATAAGCTTAGAAGAAAAAGATAGGCATCAAAGTATATGAATATGCCTAGTTTTATGTTCTTTTAGCCATACATATGGCATATAATGTAATCTTATGATGAAATTGTTATGTAACCATATGAACATATGTAAATATCCAAATGCATGATGTATGAATGAACATTGATGCAAAATGCATGAGATAGTATGTTTTGGGTATTGAATGGCAAGTTTAACTCTTGAATGGTTAGACAGATTAGTGTAATAATGGAAGGGGAATGACCAAATTGAGATGCATGAGGTTTGAAACCACTTGGACAGTTCATACAAGTTATGTTCATACTTTTAAACTTACCCAAGAGGTGCTAAACTCAAGAGAAGACCATTTGGACCAAAGTGACTCTTGATAGGGAGCAAAAATGACCATTTTATGAGGCTATGTCACTTTTTGACCAAATGAGCTCTTCTTGATTTGAAACTTGGCATGCATGTAGAGCTTATTAAAAGCTTTTTGGTAAGTTAAAGGACATAATTTTTGGAGGTCTAGAGAATATTTAATGAATTTTCAAAGTCAAAAAATTTTTTGATTTTGGTCTAGTGTACTGTTCACTCAGAACCGAAAATAAAATTTGTCACTCAAGGGGATGTCCAATTGCTATGAAATTTTATAAGGATAAATTAGAAACTTTCAATGACTTATGCCAACTAGAAGTACCCCATTTGGATGTCTAGAGAGAGAGATATAAAATTTTGAAGTTTCTGCCTAGTATTAGGCACTCAAACTGACCTCAGGTACTGTTTGATTAGAGTTTGATGCCTGATCATTCTTGAACAGGTCTGGAGTTATTTTTCTCCTCTAGCTAACATCTTTAGCTTTCCATATTCGTATTATTTATGTACATTGAATTTTTTGGAATTAATTGGACATTTTTGAAGTTTGCTGCAGAAATCTGTGATAGTACCAGTAGATAGCCAGACCTCTATCCCTTTTCGAATGTCAAACATCTTCTAGGTGGTGTGTCATGACCTAGTCATATTTTTAGCATAAATTAGACATGTTTAGATTCCCATAATGGCAAAGAACACATGATTTCAATTTTTCTAGAATTAGTTACGATTTTTCAAAGTTTGTGACAGAAAAAAGGAAATTCTAGCCTAAAATACAAACATGGGTTTTATGTGTTCCTTTGCTTTCCATAAGTTAGAGGCCAAATTTGATGATGGAATTGAGTTTTATTCATGTATTTAAGTATAAGAATGTGATAGATGAATTCATATAGCCTATGGGACTCCGAAAGAAAAATTTTACCTGTAGAGAAATGCATCTTAATCTATGACTCCTTATGCCATTAAGTTATTTCCATAGAAAATATATGAGATGAGGCATGAGAATTGCATGAATTGAGTCGTAAAAGTATGGTGTTACATATAGCCATCCTTTAAAGGGTGCATTATAAGTCTAAAACAAATTCCAAGAGCTTCACATGTCTAAGGAATGATTAAACAAAAAGTTGCTTGAAGAACACACTTAATTCTTAAGCAGCGATTATACCCCACAAATATAAACCTTAAGATAAGCCAAAAAGGGAGAAAGCACAAATCAAAAGGGATCAAATTGGTGGCTATTAGTTTTAATTAGCATAATCATCCAAATTGCCCATAATGAGCAACTAGTGCTCTTATGTAAGCTTGAGAATGAGAAAGAGTGAAGTAGGATCAATACACAGTCAAATTCAGTCACCCAAATTGGATGATGAGCAATTGGCATTTTAGGCACATTCCATGCTTGAAATAACCTAAAGTCTATGCTAAAACTAGAAAGGGAAGTGTTAAGTGATTTAGATGAATTTTAAACTCAATTTCAAGCTAAAAATCATGCTTACCATGTTCAAATTGCAATATCATATTATTCATGTTATCATACTCTCCTATTCAGGGTAATTTGTACACATTCACGGGGCAAAAGCAAGGAAAATATGAAAACAATACGCTTTTCTTGCATTACGCTGGGGAAAATTTTTCATCTTGCTTTATATGGGCCCCATGGATTATCCAACAACATTCCATGGTCATTTACCATTTAATGAATCATACATCACATAATCCATGGTTTTCAAACTCAAACCTTGAATTTTCATCAATCCTTCTCGGACAGCAAGTAGCAACTTTCAGGGGTAATTTTAAAAATTCATAACTAAATGTAAAAAAATTGAAATCACATAAACCATAGCTTTATGGAAATCTCTAGATGTTAAATTCATAATAAAAATAATTTCAAGACATGAGTATAGCCTTTGGACCACATTTGACAATGAAATAGTTACAGAGATCCGGCTGTCCCTGGTACTGATGTAGTTTGCTATCATAAACTTCAAAAATGTCCAATTAATTCTAAAAAAAAATACATTTAATTTAAATAATACCAATCTAGAAAGATATGGATGTTAGTTAGAGGGAAAAAATAGTTCCAAACTAAGCCAAGAGTATTCAGACCCTAAAAACTAATCAAATAGTAACACAGGTCTGATTGGTCACCTGGTACTGGATAACAACTTAAAAAATTAATATCTCCTTCTTTAGACATCCAAATGAGGTGCTTTAAATTGGAACAAGTCACTAAGAAGGCCTAGTTTCTCCTTGTAAAATTTTGTGGCAATTGGACATCATTTTCCCCATAAGTGACAGAATTTCATTTCAGACCAAAATGAACAGTGTACTGAACCAAAACCAAAAAAATTCCCAACTTTGAAAATTCACCAAATATTCCATAGACCTCTAAAAATTATGCACTTTAGCTTTCAAAAAAGCTCTCAATAAGCTCTAGATGCATACCAGATTTTAGCCTGAGAAGAGATGATTTGGACAAAAAGTGGTATAGCTCACTAAAATGGTCAATTTTGCTCTATATGAGATACCAAATGTGTCCAAATGGCCTCCTTTAATGTTTGGCACTTCTTGGGTAAGTTTAAAAGCATGAATATGACTTATATAAACTATCCAAGTGGTCTCAAACCTCATGCATCTCATTTTGGTTATTCCACATCCAAGAATGTATAGTTGCATCAAGCCATCAAAGAGCCAAATTCTACATTTGCATTGATTTAGTGTTACACCTAGGTTATACAAAGTCATACATCATATTACATTTGTTCATGGTCTTACAATACAAAAATAATATGTACAAAGCCACTTTGACATTCAACTACAATTTAAACTACATAATAGGCAAAGTAAGGCTTTTATTGTTCTTGGCTTGTATTTCTTTGTTTTTGAGCACAACCTAGACAATTCAGGAGTGAGAGGGAAGGGGAGTAAGATTTCAAGAATCTCAATAACTCACACACCTATTCACACATACATTCAAGGCATACATACATCAAGAACACAAATATATAAGGTGCCTCAAGCATATAATGCATAAAACCCTATTTTCATGCCACCATCTCATATTAAATTCAAGGAAAAGGTTTAGAGACTTTTGGTTTTGCCTCACCTTATTTCTAAGACTTTTGGATTTGTTTCACTTTTGCCCTAGGGACTTTTGACTTAGCCTCACCCATCCAAGGAGCTTTTGGCCTAGTCTCATCCATGCCTTAAGACTTTTGGCATCTCCTCACCCACATTAAAAGACTTTTGGCATCCACATGCCAAGCCATTCAAGAATACACATTGGTACCAATGCAAGCACCCAATAACATACATACATACAAGAATGTAAGGAGAATGAAGTGGAGAGCTACTTTTCGATTGATGCAAGCTTTCTTTACTTTACTCCCTCCCTTTCTCGGCTTCACAAGGACACTTAGGTGATGGGATGTTCTCTTGGCCTAAACATTACAAATAACACACAATCACATATTTGAAGCAAGCCAAAACACTAAACTAAAGCTTGAATACACACTTGGTTTCATAAGTGGTATAATGGTTTCATAATTGGTCTAATGAAGAAACTCTCACATTTCAAGTTCTAGGTTCCATTCTTTTGTTATTTTTAGGCTTCTTGGACTCATTTAAGGTCCTTGGAGCCTTCACACATTCATTTACACAATTGGAAAACTAAGTTGCTTTATAACGCACCATTATGGACACCATTATTCCATCTTCTAATCTATGGCTCCTAAATTTTTTTCAATGATTTCTCCTATCTTCTAACATCATATAAAGTCCTAAACCAAGGCTAGAACAATTTAAGACACTCCCTAGCTTAATTATCCTAGCTTGGTTGAAACATACACACCAAGGAAGGTTCATAGAGTTCTTGATTTTTCCTTGATGGGAGAGCCACTTGGGAGGGTTTCTAGAGGTTTTAGGACCTCAAGGAAACATTCAAATAACTAAGGAATTACTCACACAAAATTAAATTTTACAAAACCTTGGAAAACACCACACTTTCCTAACTTGATTTTTATTAGTTTTTCTTGGAATTTCTTGCCATATTTATCTTCCTCATGGTATAAAACCCTAGTATCTCTCTTGTTTTGGAGCAAAACACCTCCCCCTCATATGGTTTTGTATAGGGTAGAAACATGCACCAAGAAGAAGCAAGAGAAGAAAGCAACATAAGCAAGAAGTTACCTTAGATTCAAGTATGTATTCAAGGCTCTTCCTTCTTGGTTTGTTCCACCACAAGGAAATCAAACTCCTCCCTTAATTTCTGGACCAAAACAGAACCATTCATCTCAAATAAACCATGGAAAGAGAGGAGGAAAGGAGAGGAACAAGATTGGAGGAAGATGGAGCATGAAATTCCTTAGATTTCCTTACCTTTATCTTGATTTTTTCCTCTTTTTCTCCCTCTCTTTGTGCACCTAGAAGAGCTATTGTTTTGCTTTAAGTCATGCTTAAGAAGGTGGGAGAAAAAGGAAGAAGTGTATGGGAGCTTTTAGAAATACGCTTTTTCAAAAATTCTAATTTTGTTCTTCCATAATGGCAATTTCGTTTTAGATTTGTTTTAGCTCCTTTTTGAGAATTTTCTTTTCCATTATAAAATTTGGATTCCCAATTTAATAAAATGCCTTTGGAATCACTCAATTTGAAGCTAAAACTTTCCTAAACGAATCCGTCAAAGTTTGGGCTCATCGCTATTAGAAAATGTATACCGGAGAGGCTTTATCCTCAAGGCTTCCCATGGTTTTTAGGGCCTCTGAGAACCCTGGACAACTCAAATTTCCTAAAAGCCTTTCTATGTGTTTTTTCAAAAGTTGCACTTATTTAAGAAAATACCATTATGTTTTGTTAGTTTTAGTCACAAATTATTTCACCATCTTAATTCCGTGTTTCTTTTTGTCTGAGCCTAGAATTATCATTTTTAGGAGTCTAGGACTCTACTTAAATTTTTTAGGCATTATTTAGCTCATTTCAGAAGGCTTACTTTTATACAGCTCATTTTGTCATTTTACAAAAATTGCGTTCGTTATACAAGTATTATTAAGACAACTAAAATCACTTAACATAATCAAATCTTGAATCACAAGTTTGAAATCAAGCTAAAATCAAACTAACTTCACCAAGGCAGTAGGATATTTTGAACAAGGTTTAGTTTCAAAATTTACACTCAAAACCTTAACTAAATCATGCTAAACGTTAATAGAGGCAATAACAGGGCCTTTCAAATTTTATGCTCAAAGTTAAGAGAGAAAATACAAACTAGAACAAATTAATGATTAGCAAAATAATAGCAAGAGTTTACCTAGAAATAACAAATAGAGCAACACAATAATGTAGATAAAGCTTCATTTAAATCTTTCTCTATCTCTCGCATCACTGCTATTAGAGGTGTAAAGATCCTAGTCTTAAATTCATTTGGACAAGCAACACAGCAAAAGAGTTACCACAAGTGAATCATAAGCTTAAAATTTTTCCAGAGTCATCAAAATAAGGAAGACATTACTAGATTTACAAAAACATAAAATATAATGCCACAGTGAGAAAAACAATCTCGAAGCTCAAACACATACAATCACAATCATCTTTGAGGATTAGAAAATGAATAGAGGAAGTTAATATAATAGATTACTTATAGAATCCCTTTGCTTCACTCCACTATTGTTCTCCCACTTCAAAGGAAAAACCACAGTGGTCTATAGAATCCCTTCACTTTACTCTACTGTTGCTCTTCCACTTCGAATGAAAACTTTTCATTCCTTACCTCTCTAGATGAGATTTGAAAACCTAAAAAGAAACTTAGCAAAGAAGAAAGATGTCTAGCCTCTCACTTCCCTAATTTCTTCTTCTAATTCAAAACTAACTTCCCCCAATGATGCTTCCCTTCTTGGCTCTCTCATCTTTTATTCTTATCTCTTCAATTCAAAAACCCCCAAGCCTCTCACTTTCAATTTTTCATCCACTCCAACAACCTAGAAGCCTTGTGCCTCACTCTATTCTTCCTCTTCTCCATGTCTTTCTTATTCTTTCTCTTTCTCTTTTGATTCAAATAAGAGGCCTCTTCTCTTTTTTTTAGTCTCTCTTTCTCTTTGCTTCTTAATCACTTAGGCCTGAAAACCTCCATTTTCAATTTCAAAAATTCCCCCCTTAATCTTTGCCTTTTTGTCTCTTTTCATGCCTTTTTTAGCCTTTCTAGCCTCTCTTTCCCTTCCTTCTCGTAAACTTCAGCTCCTTGTTTGCTCTTCTATCTCTCTCTTAATCTCTTGTCCTTTGCCTTCTTTCAGTCTTTCCTCTCAATTCAAAAATCCTGAACTTCTCCCCTCTCTCCTTATCATCACCCTCTTCTGAATATATAGAGAATTAGAGAGTGATTTTTACTCTTAGCCTTTACCCATTTTCCTCTTCCTTTTATACCAAAATGTGCCTCTCTGCTCTACTAATTTGTAGTGCCACCGCTCGTTTTGATGTTTGGTTCATGCCTCCCCTCCACTTCTGTATTTCACCTTTCCACTTTTGTTTGCTTCAAGGATATGTAAGAGGGAGCTAGAATAGAGGGGGGGACCAAACATGAAACGGGTAGGGTTTGAAAAAATGGATATAGACATGGGCTCCTGACTTGAATTAGAGAGGCTGAAGGTTTGAGGCTATGGGCTTCCGTTTTTTGCCATTCTTTTTTTCTTTCGGTCTATTTTTCTTTTCAATTGGTTCTTGGTTGGGCTTTTCTCTTTTCTTGGTAATGAGTTCTGATATATTTTTTTTTTTGATGTTTTTAGGCCTTTTTGTTGGGGCTTTGGATTTGGCTTTTCTTCTTCTCCTTCTTTTTTTCTTTTTTTTAATCTTTGTTTCTCCACTTTTTTTTGTTCTTTAATTATTATTTTTGGATTTTGATTGTTTTCTCTCTTTCTCTCTCTTTTTTTTAATAATGATTTTAATGATTTTTATTTTATATTTTTTATTTATTTAAAGGGTTAAGTCATTAGGGCTTTTGGCATTTAGGAGGAAAGAAGCCTAATACTTTCTTTTGAGTAATTTTTCTTTACTTTTCAAATATAACTTAAACTAACTATTCTTTTTTAATTTATTATTATTATTTTTATTTTTGTGCTAATTTAATTTTATTATTATTTTTTTGAGGTTGTCTAGACAAAATACAGTGTTTATAGGAAGCATGACTTATAATGAAAGTGTTAAGACCTTTGAGGACATTGAACATCATCTTGTGCTTAAAGATGAATGTCGATAAGTACTAAAACATTTAAATATGCTTATATAGTTGAATTTGTTAGGAATTCCAGGCCCAAGCAAAAGGGTAAGGGTAAGAAACCTTTCTTCATGAAGAATAAACACAAGAAGGTATCTAGTAAGCCTAATCAAAAGGGTAAGCATGAATTTAATAAGAGAGGTAAGTATGATGGCAAGAAGCTGAAATAAGGTAACATAAGTTGAAATAAGTTGAAATAGTGTTACTCTTACCATAAATGGGGTCACTTTGCTCATGATTTCTTTGAGCGAAATAAGGTAACATCATGCTCTACACATCATTATATTGCTCATGTCTTTAGCAATGTATTAATGGCATATGCTTATTCTTTGTGGATGTTAACTTACATAACTTACAAACCACAAAGTCAAGAGTAAAGGATTATTTGTAAAATACCATCGATTGCCATCCAAGAGTATATGGCTTTATGTAAGAAACAACATAGCTATTGAAATGAAAGGGATCGACACATGCAAAATGGAGCTACACAATTGGCAAACCCTATTCCTAGATGATGCTTTATACATTCTAGAAATTAGATGGACCTAGCTTTAGTTGTTTCTCTTCTTAAGTTAGATTTCATTGTGATGGATAAAACACTATGGTTTTGGCTTTTTGTTGAATGATTTTATTATTTTAGATTCAATTAATAGTAATGATAATAATATTTTATAATCATGGTTGCTTGACTTTATCAACTACCTAAAATTCAAATTTAGATGTGAATATTAACATCCTATGCTAGGACATATAAGTTAAGAAAGAATGAACAAAGAGGTGAAAAAAGGATTATTATGATCCATCACTAAATTTGAAATGTCAATCTGTGAACATTGCATAGCAAGAAAAGCAACTAAGAAATTGTTCGGCAAAAGGACTAAAGCTGAGTTTCAATTGCCATTAATACATTTCAACAAATGGGGTCTTGTGAGTGTAAGGGCAAGGCATGAAGCTTTTTATTTCATTACTTTCATTGATGATTACACTTGGTATGATCATGTCTATTTAATTTCACATAAGTTTGAAGCCTTGGAATGCATTAGATAACTCATTAACTTGGTTGAGAACCTATTAAATCAAAAAGTAAAAGCCATAGGAACTGACCATAATCATGAGTATTTATAAGATCAATTTAAGGATCTATGCAATGGAAAGGGAATCATAAGACAATTAGTGATTCCTAGCTTCATAACAAAATAGAGTTATGGGGCAAAGGAATAGGACTTTGCTTGAATGATTAGATCTATGATTGCATAAGTAAATCTCCTTATATTACGTAGATGCTTTGATGATTGCTAACTTTATACTTAACCAAGTACCTTCTAAATCTATTGCCTTCATACCTTATGAATTGTGGATGAGTAAAAGGCCTAATTTGAGTGTATTGTGACCTTATAAGTCAGTAGCCTATATGCATGAACCTTTCCTTAAATATGGGAAGTTAGGCCCAAAAGGCAAGAAATACATTTCATTAAATATTTTAAACACTTAAAAGGTTATGTCTTCATTAGAGAAAAATAAAGATGGAGATATAACAAAATTTGAATCATGTGATGCCACATTTTTTGAAATAGATTTTCCTAGCAAAGGGAATATAGATAAAATTGTGTCATTTCATGAATTATTAGATCAATATATAGAAAATTAAAACCAAACGAGTGAAGAACAACTAGTTGCACCTTCATTGTAACACTCTAAAGTTTATTTAAGGATAATTATGATTAATTAAGAATTGATATGGATTAATTAGAAAAATTAATTAAGAGAACTAGACATTGATTTAGGCATTATTGATTAATTTAATTATGCTTGGGGCCTAATATAGAAGCCCAATCATGCCATGATCTTAATAGGAGAGCCCAATATTAGTTTTCTTATAGGACTAACTTAAATTTTCTAGAAGCTAAAAACTTATGAGTGAATTTAAGTGAGACAAGAGCCCATTTAAGCTTAGCATAAACTTGGAAAATGAGTCTAAATGGGTTTTGGGCTATTGGATTAGCACATTCCATCCCTAACCTTAAAAATACTATAGCTTAACCTATAATGTTTGGCCCAACAAGCTAAAATCTAAACCCTACTTAGATTTGGGCCTTTGGGTTAACCCACAACCTAACTTAAACCCATTTAAACTTTAAATACACTCAGCCTCCTCTCTATTCTATATAAAACACAAGAGGCAAGAGTTCATTTTCGCATTTAGAGAAGGGAGGCTAGGGTTCTTGGCAAAAATCCATTTTTTCCCACTTTTAGAGTTAAAATTAGCCAAGGTAACTGATATATAAAATAATCCTCTCCTCTTCTTCTTCAATTTGACTCAATTCATTTTCCATTTGGAGCATGTTCACCCATACCCACAATCTAAAATGTGTTGTTTGATGTTTTCTTAGAGGATTTTCAAAGGTTAAGGCTAGGGTATTGTTAGGTAAGTATTTCCTTCCTATCTTGAGGTAGTTTCTATTGGTTTAAGACCCCTATAGTTGGTTTATAGTATAAGCATTAATTTTATGCACAATTGGCCTAAACTTTGGAATGTAATTCTGACGTTTCTAGTGAGGGGACAACCAATTCTGAATTTGGAGTCTTGTAGTAGATGGATAAGTGTTCTCTAGGTAGTTTATGATGCTTGAGTCTTATAATATCTAATTATTGTTACAATTAATATCTGGGGATATGCTTGATTTGATTTAGGATCTCTAGAGTGTAGGGATTCATTATTGGCTTCAGAATTTAACTTAATTGAGTAAGGTAATCGGGGTTAATTTTTATTCCTTGCATATATTCAACTTAATCTTATATCTTCTACACATGTATGATTTTAATTACTAAATGAATGTGATAAGCATGATTTTTATACATTTTAATTCTCCTAATTTTGGCATTTTAATAATTAAACATGGCTTAAGGAATCTAATTGAATGAAATTTGATTTTATTGACCATATTTGCAATTTAGGAATTAATTTACAAAATTTTGAATTCTCAATACATAATTCTCTTTTTAAATAATGTTGTAATTTGTTCCTACTTAATTGCTTCCATTCATTGGGTGCAGATTTAATTGGGCTTCCTTAATTGCATGGAAAGGAGAAAAGTTACATGTGTGTGTGAGGAAGAAGCCTCGCGCAGCATCTCACAAACGCGAGCAAAATAGAAGCTACTCATGTGGAAGAGTCGTGGTTGAACAGAGGAAAGGGAGCTGCACAAAGGAGAAGCTACAAGAGAAGAAGCCATTTTCTAAATTCAAAGAAAGCAAGAAGCAACGGGTTGGGCAATAGAGGTGTAAAATGAAGCAAAGCCATGCATGCAGAGGTAGCTAACATGGAAAACACATGAAGTCTAGGCAAAAAAGAAAAGAAGAAGTTGCACGAGTTGCAAGAAGAAAAAGCCACGTTCTGGTTTGAAAGAGAAAGAGTTGCACGAAGGATGGCTTCTCGAGGATAAGAAGCTCGAGTTCTATGTGAAACATGTGAGCAAAATAGAGAAGAAGAAAGATGAACAAGCTACGGGTTCATTAAGAAAGCAAGATGAACAAAGAAGAGCTTTCACGTATAGAGTAGCCACATGAGAAGTTCGAGCTTGGGTGCTTGATGCAACGTAGAAGAAACATATACAAAAAGCCAAAAGCTGCAGCTGGACAAAGGAGAAACACAAGAGAAAGAAGCTCGAGCTTGAGAGAAAGAATGAAGCTATGGGTTGCACGTTGGAATGGGAAGGGAGACGATGGAGTTGAATGATGAAAAGAAAAGGAGCAGAAACAAAGGATGCTGGAGCATGAAAAAGAGAACGAGCTGGATTTAGCTACGGGCAAAGGAAGAATGATGAGGCAGCACTTAAACGATAGAGCTGAATAACGTGGAAACAAACAACTCGAGTGGGAAGTTCTACTTAGATTTGGAAGACTCCCACGAGTTTCTCTTCACGTCACAAGTATACATATGCAGAGCTGGAAAATGAAAGAGTTGCCATGCATGGAAATCACGTGAGAAACTCGAGCTGGAGATTAATGAGTTGAGCACGTGAGAGATAAATGAAAGCTTGAAAGGAACGTGAAAAGGACTATGAGCTGATGTGGGAAATGAGTTGGGAGCTGGGATTAAAGAAGGCTGATGTGAGAGCAGAACATGTGGATTAATGAAGCTTGAGTTAGAGATTTTGTGAGCTGGGAGATGAGAAAAAATACGTGACTTCAGTGTGCAAAATGAGGAGCTGAGGGGCACGTGATTAATTAATGAAAAAGGCGCTAAAGCAAAAAGGAGACGAGACGTGATTCAGCGAGAGAGGACGAGCTGTGGGTTCCAGAGGAGAGAAAAAAAGGACGTAAATAGCGAAAGCTCTAGAGCTGAAGGAGGAAGCATTTCTCGTTGATTCATCTATGGCTGTAGCTACCTTTATCAATTGTCCTCCGATTAAAACCTCCATGGCAGCTTGAATTCCTTTTGGTGGCTAGCTGAAGATAGGATTCTCCTAGATGAAAATTTGAGCTCCACATCTCCTCACCAATTTGGATAAAAAACTTCTTTACTCAATCTTTTAATTTCAACATTATTTTCTTTATTAATTAGACTAGGTTTAGCTTATTGGTTTAGGAATTTAATTGCTGGAAATTACTATATTGAATTGATTTTTGGATTGAGTTTAATTTGATTTTTGGAATTTTAATTGTGATCATTATATATTTGTAAAAATTCTAGAATTAGTGTTGTACAATTAACTTCTAAATTCCTCTTGATTTTAGGCTAATTGATGTAACGGTTATTGGATTAGTAGGCTGGAATTTTTGTGCAATTAATTGTTTGAGGAATTAATTAATCTAATTGGTGAATTAGCATTTTGAATGGATTGTACAGTAGATTTTATTAATCAATTAAAATTGGTTGTAGTGTGTTCTTGTTCTTAATTCAATTAATTAGTTATTCAAGGTTTCTTATGGTTGCAAAATTCCTTAAATAATTGATGAATTGAATCTTGGATGGTTATTCAAGAGCCTTTATAAGGACTATACTAAAGAGCAAGAACTTAAATCCAAATTTGGTAAACTAAAAAGAGTAAAGATAATTGAATTTTAGGAAGTCCATTTGAAAGCTAGCTACTACATTTGCTTGACTATTCACTTCAATTTAGTCTTAAGTTTTTAATTCTTGTCAATTAAATTTTAGTTCAATTAAATCCTAGCATTTTAAAACCCCCTAAACCAGTTCCAATTAGTAATACTTAGAATCCTTCCATAAACAAATTGAGGCATAAACTCCTTGGAAAATGACCTAGGTTGCACCATTATCTATAGAATTTATTTTGCTACCTAGTTTCTATTTGAGATTGCGTGATACAATCTTCAGAATGGTTGGCTATCTGATATGTTATGATTGGACCTTATGAATCTATGATAGAGCATTGGTGCAGTTGCCACCCGTGCATTGTGCTTCAATCGGGTACCGGGTTATAATCAAACCCCTAAATGCACTGAGCTTAGGTTGTGCTCATTGGGGAGTTGGTGCTGCAGACAGGCCTCTCTTGGTGTTATTACCTTTGACATATTGCATATGATTGTTGGTATGGTACAGTAGTCATTAGTAGCTCAACTATTACATTTTGCTAATATTATGATGTTTCTAACATTTATCTAATTTAATACATATATGTTGATTAATTTGAAGTAGATGAATGAAATTTACCTCTGATTATTGCGATTTGTATCTCACCCTGTTTCATAGGCTAACTCTTTTAGGTGAACGCTCTTTGGGTAAGGATAAAGGAAAGTAAGTGGATGAACATCCATGAGCTGTGACCTTATATGGAAAATGCTACACTTGGGTTAATTTAACTTAGGATAGATGCTAATTTTGTTATTCTTTTGTATAATATCATCATGTAATCACATTGCCAAGTGTAAGAGTTTTGTATTTTGGTGATCTATAATGTATCTAATATGGAGCTAGACCTTATACAAATTTGGAATCTGATGTATGTAGCCATTTATATATGATGTGGAACCTTATTAGTATGGATATAAGACTCATCACTTGAAGTATGTTATTGTATCACTATTAAAGATCATGTTAGTGGTTTATGAATCTTGTTGTTGTTATTAATTCTTGAATTTGTTGATGTACAATTGTTAGAGAGATTTGAGATCAAAACTCTAATTTCCAAGTGGATGTGAGGGTACTGGTAGTTTAGCTAGTTGTTTGCCACTAAAGCCATACAAATTAAGGTAGAATGATCCTTGGATGTTGCTTGAGGGAGGTCTGGTATGTGTGTGATGAAATTTAAAGAGTTTAAGTGTGAAAGAGGGTTGAGCCGCAACCAAAACTACTTAAGTTGTGACCAAGGGAGCTCCAGAAGCTAGGATCGTCATGGCGCGAGATGCCTCGTTGTAGCGTAACATGAGAAATTCATCTAGGGAAAGTGAGAGAAAACTTACTGTAATGTAAGGGAAGCTCATCGCGGTGAGCGTTGGGAGACAAGCTTAGAGAGTTCTAAGAGGCTCTCTTGCTATGGCACCACATAGACTCATTGCAGCTAGTGTTGCGGCAAGAATCATGAAAGTGTGAAAAGTAGGTCCAAAGACCACCTTCATTGTTGCACGAAACACCTGAGTCATAGCATAAGGTTCGTAGTGTTGATTTTAAGTTCTAGTAACCAAATTAGCCATGGTAGGGAAGGTCCAAGTCGTGGCCTAAGAGTAACGCCCGGTAAGCTATAAAAACACCTAAACGGGCCAGGTTGAAAAGTAAGTCCCCTGAGATGAGTGATTCAAGGCTAAATAAAATTTGAATAAAATTTTAAATAATTGAAAATGAGAATTTGAGCCTTAAGTTGCCTAGAAACTAGGGCTAAAGTGATTAAAAAAATTTGCCGATAAGCCAGTGGCATTTTCGTAAATAAGTGTAGTTTTAGAAAAAACACCTAGGAGGGATTTTTAAATGGAATTTTTGAGTTGCCCAGGGTTCTTAGAAGCCCCAAAAACCATGGGAAGCCTTGGGACCAGTAAAGCCCCTCCAGTGGATGTTTTCCAATGTCAGTTGACCCAAACTTTGACAGGTTCATTTGGGAAGGTTTTAGCTCCAATTCGAGTGATTCCAAAGGCATTTTATTAAATTGGGAACTTAAATTTTATGATGGAAAAGGTGGTTCTAAAAAAGGAGCTAAAACAAAGCCAAACCAAAAATGCCATTATGGAAGGGTGACAATGGAAATAATTTACAAAAGGAAGCTTCTAAATTCTCCTTTTAAGTCCACGTTCTTCCTCTCCCTCCCTAAATCGAATTTCTTCTGCCCAAATTTTAGAAAAGAAGATGTTGTCTTAGGCACACAAAGAGAGGGAAATTTGGAGGAAGAAAGCAAGGTAAAAGGTGAGAAAAGGTTAAGGATTTCATACTCTTGCTCTCCCACTCTTGCTCCCCTCCTTTTAGGCTTTCTTTCCATGGCTTTCTTATGATGGTTAGTTCTGTTTTGGTCCAGAATTTTAGAGGGGGAGTTTAAATTGGTTGAAGAAGGAAGAACCAAGAAGGAGAAGCCTTAAAAGAAAGCTTGAAACTAAGGTAAAGAAGGAAGCTTGAAACTAAGGTAAATCTTGTTCCTAGTTGCTTCTTTTTCTTTCTTCTCTTCCATGGTGGGACGCCTAAAATAGAACCATGAAAAGGGAAGAGTTTCTATTTTATAATCCAAAAGAATTCATCAAACTAGGCCATGGGAAGATGGAATACACTAAAGAAATGCATGAAAAGCTAGTAAAATTCAAGTTGAAAAAGTGTAGGATTCTTGAACATAACCTAAAATCTGGGTAGATTCAAGAATTTTTCATCATATATGAGTGTTTGTTTGAGTTTCTAAGACTCCTAGGGAGCCTCCTAAGTGCCTCATCCATTAAGGAAAAATTTCAAACTCCATAGGTCCTTAATGGAAGCATAAATCGGTCAAAACCCATAAAGATAGCGAGGGGATGTTTTAAATGATTCTAAGCTTGATTTGGGACTTTATATGATAAACGAAGATAGGAGAAATCCTTGAAAAAAATTTAGAAGCCTTAGAATGGGAGATGAGGCAATGGCTTCCATAATATAACCTTATGAAGTAACATGGACCTAGGTTTGTAAAAGTGAGTGTGTGATGGCTTCAAGGACCTTAAATGAGGTCAAGAGGCCTAGATATGGCAAGAGAATGGAACCGAGAATGTTAATGATGGTAGTTGCTTCATTAGGTCATTAATGGAACCATATTATGACAAATAGAACAAAGTGTAATCTTAAGAGTGAGTTGGAAGTCCAAACTTGTTCCAAGAGTATAATTAAGTGTTGTTTATTGTGAATAGGTCAAGGAAATCCAACCTCACCTCATTGTGCTTGTAGAACCAAAAAAGAGAAAGAATAAACAAAATAAAGCTTGAATTTACACCAAGGTAGCTCTTTACCTTTTCTTGTTACATTTCTTGTTGCATATGTGTCATTGTGTGCTTGTGGCTATATTTATATTTTTGAGACATGCCACTTGATGCTATATTGTTATTTTGGTACCAATATGTCTTCTTGAATATCTTTGAATTGTGGAAATGGCTCATAAGGGTGAGGTAGTGCTAAAAGTCCTTTAATGTGAGTGAGGAGATGCCAAAAGTCTCATGACATGGGTGAGACAAAGCCAAGAGTCCCTTGGATGGGTGAGGCTAAGTCAAAAGTCCCATAAACTAAGAGTGAAGTAACCCAAAAATCCTAGAAATGGGGTGAGGCCAAACCAAAAGTCCTTAAAGCTCATTCTTATGCTTGACATAAGTTTGTGACACAAAAATGTGAAAGTTGAATGTTTCATAAATTGATTGATTGTATATTTGTACCTTTAACATGTTTTATGCCTTGAAAATGTCCTTGAATAGGTGTATGAGCTATTGAGATTTAATGAATCTCACCCCCTCCTTTCTTTCCTCTTATATGATCTAAGTGGAGTTCAAAATCCAAAGGATGGAGGCTAAGGAGCTTAAATATCCATCTCTTGGCAAATTTTGCTAGTTTTAATGTATTAGAATGTCAAAGTATATATGTATATGTTATTTTTGAGTCATTACACTTTAAACAAGTGTAAAACTATGTAAAGATAGTATATATATCAAGAATATAGTTAAATGAGTGGAAGTGTGCAATTTGACCCTTTGGGAGTTCACTTGTGCATGTATGTTTATAGAAGTGGCATGATGAATTTGAGTTACATGATGACTCAGACCTTATGAGAGTTTTATTTATGATTTCTAAGTTGCTCAAATGTGTGTGGAGCAATGTAGAGCTCATTTGGACCAAATTTACCTCTTGTTGGGACAAAAGGTGTTATAATCTTGAGCTACAGCAAAGTCTGACCAAATGATCTCTTCTTGACTTGAAACTTTGTATGAAATTAGATCTTGCCTAGAGATTTTTAGGAAGCTAAAGACTAGGTAATTTGGAGGTCTGTGGAAGTTTCTATGATTTTTCAAAGTTGGTATCAGAAATTCAGATTTGCAGTAGCACTATTCATTTGGTCAGTTGTGAAATTATGTCATCCAAGGGACAAACGTGGTCCAATGGCTATGAAATTTTATATATAGAAACTAGACATTCATAGTGACTTATAAAATTGGAAAAACCTCGTTTAGTGGTCTGAGCTAAGCGATATAAATTTTTGAATTTCTAGAACAGCAACAGTAGCATAGCAAGACCTGAGTCACTATTCCATTAAATTCTAGTGGCTAAACGTGTTTGTTTTGGTCTGAATCTATTTTTAACATGATTTTAACATTCATAAATTTCTAAATTGGTATCATTTATATAAATTATATTTTTTTGAAATTAATTGAATATTTTTGAAGTTTATAGCATACACTTACATCAGTGTCAATAGCTGTCTGAACCTTTGCATCTTTTCATATGTTAAACATCTTCTATACTATATTTCATAGTTTGGAAATATTTTTGGCATAAAGTAGACATCTGTATCTTTCTAGAATGCCATATTATTCTTGATTTTTATTTTTTTAGAATTAATTACGAATTTCCAAAATTGGTGACAGAATTGATAAAATTCTGGCCGAAAATAATAGTGTGAGTTTGATGCTCCCCTTTGAATTCCATGAATTGTGGGCCAATTTTGGTGATGCAAATGAGTTGTATCTGTGTAATTAAATATGAGAATGTGATGTATGAGTTTATATGGTCTGCGTGACACTGAATGGAATTTTCATACGTGACACAACGCTAAATAAGGCATTATTTTAATGCCATTTTTCTATTCCCTTTGTGCAATTCATGATGTGAGACTTAGAAATGATAGGAAGTAAGTTAGAAAATATGGTGTTACACTAAGTCCTTCAAACTCTTATTTTTGCTTAGAAACCTTAGATTTTACTATGAACATTGTAACAACCAAAAAAAGAAAAGAAAAAGAAAGAAGAAAGCTGAAAATTTTCAAAATCCTGAAATTTTTCTAAGTCTGCTAGCTATAACCTAGCTATAGCAAATGTACCTGTTCACTATAGCGAGAAATGGTCTAGCTATAGCGAGAGTAGCTGTTCGCTATAGCGAAAATGCTTCTAGCTATAGCGAGTGCGGGCATCCCATATAAAAACCAGGGAGTTGCTTGCCGTAGCGTGCGCCATAGCGAAAACGGGGGTCTGGAACTGATACGTGCTCGCCGTAGCGAAAGTTAATTCTCGCTATAGTAAGGGTTAGTCCGGAAAAGCATAAAAAGCGAGAATTTGACTTCTTAAAACGTCCCAACTCATTCTTTCTCTATTATCTGACCTAGACTTTGACCCAAGGAGAGAAAAGAGGCGTGGAGAGTGAGAGAGACCAAGAGAAGGAGGAAGAACAAAGGAAAGGTAAGCAAGCTTCTCTCCTTTCTTCTTAGCATCTTGTTCTTCTCTCTTTATCCTTTCTTTCTGTGGTTTTGCTTGTGAAATTAGTTAGGTTTTAGGCATGGGTCAGAAGAGGGAAAGTGGAGAACCACTCTTGAACTTCTTTGTTTTCCTTGAGAATGTTGGTTCTACTACCATGAGAGCTTGAGAGAGAGGAAGAGTTGGTGACATTCTAGAGAGAGAGAGAGGACCCCTAGGTTCTTATATGTTAGAAAGGTTGGCTCTGAAGAACTCCTAAGAGTTGTTAAGTTATGAGAGAGTAATTCCATGCTTTTATTGTGTCTAGGCTCAAGAGAAACACCTCCATCAAGGTGTGAGTGTGAAACTAAGAAGGGAGAAGAGGAATTGAAAGAAAAAGATTGTGTTGGCTCATAAGGTAGCTCTCTACTATTTCTTGCTGCATTCTTAGATGTAATAGTCATTGTATGCTTGTGTACATACTTATTGTGTGAGACATGCCATATGTTATTGCCTTGATACATTGGTACCAATATACTTATGTGTTGGATTATGAAAATTGCTCGGGTGAGGTAGTGCCAAAAGTCCCTTGAGATGGGTGAGGTAGAGCCGAAAGTCCCTTGAAATGGGTGAGACAAGGCCAAAAGTCTCATAACCGAGTGAGGCCAAGTCAAAAGTTCCTAAAATCGGGTGAGGCCATCCAAAAGTCCCTAAAATCGGGTGAGGCTAGACCAAAAGTCCCTAGAGCTCATTTATGGCATTGATATGGTTTTCATGGCATGTACAACATGTATTGTATAATTGTGAATGGTTAGATGCTTATTTACATGCTTTGACTTATTATATGCCTTGATTGCTTCCTTGAATGAGTGCATGAGCTACTGAGATTTCATGAATTTCACCCCCTCCCTTCCTCATATTAACATGTTAGGTGGAACTCAAGGAGATTCAAGTGCACACCAAGGAGCTTAGGAGCATGTTAAATGAATGTTAGTTTGTTTTGACTCTTTTGATGTAAAGAGGTGCCGAAAATGAATATGCACCTTTTATTTTTGAGATGTAAATGTTGTAACAAGTGTAAATGTATGGAAAGATGATGTATAAACTATATAGAGAGCCAAAGCAATGAAAATGTGGGATTTGCCCCTTTTGTGGTTTGTATGCGATAGTGTATTTTGGCCCGTAACATAGTGAGTTTGAAATGTATGATGATTTAGACCACTTGGACATGTTATATATACTATTTTCATGCTTTAAAACTTGTTCATGAGGTGTGAGAATATGTGGGAGGCTATTTGGACCCACTTTGAACCGTTTTGGGTGTCAAAACTACTAAATTTGTGAGCTCCGTCAAAGTATGACCAAATGAGGTCTTCTTGCCATGAAATTTGGCATGCCTCTAGATTTTGTAGAGAGCTTCTTGGGAAGCTAAAGTGGGTAATATTTGGAGGTCTAGGTAATATTTGGTAAATTATTGAAATTGGGAAAATTTGATGGTTTGGTTATGGTACTGTGTCATTAGCCCGAAAAGAAATCCATGTCATTCATAAATCAAATGGAGTCCAAATGTCAGGAAATTTTATAGGCATAAACTAGACAATTATAGTGACCTATATCAACTAGAATCACCTAAATTGGAGGTCTGTAGAGAGAGAATGAACTGTCTGAAGTCCTATATTAGTATCAGGGAAGCCATCCGACCTCTGTTACTATTCCATCAGTTTTCGAGGTCTAAGGGCTACTAAGCTGATCTGGACTGATTTTTTTCCTCTAGTTAACGTATGTAGCTTTCCAAATTGGTATAGTTTGCTCAGATTGGATTTTTTTAGATTTAGTTATGAATTTTCGAAGTTCATGACAGTAAGCTGTGCCAGAAACAGGGACAGCCGGACCTCTGTCTCATTTTCGATGTAAAACAGGATACAAATGCTGAGATTGTGGTTGGGAAGTCTTTTTATGTATAGTTAACTCTTAGAGCTTTCCAGAAAGCTAGGGTTTGTTGGATTTCCATTTTTCTATAATTAGTTATGATATTCCAAAGTTAGAGCCAAAAATCTAACTTTTGGGCCCATGTGAGAAATTGCATTTTCTTGGTTTTTGGCTTCATATCCGTGGTCTATGGCTTGTTTTATGATATGTATGAGTCGTATACATGGAGTTTGAGTAGAAAATGTGAATGATGGGTTCACAGGACCCACGGCAAAAGATGAGTGATTGAAACCCCATTTTATAGTATGAAAATGCCACGGTTTGTACCGGTTCTTTGGAAATCATATGGAATCGAGCTCAGCGGGAGGCTAGATAGAGTTAATATATTATGGTGTTACCAACATGATATATAATGACTTAGAAACATTTGTAAGAGAATTTTATGATGCTTGGGATTAATGGTAATGTGAATCAAAGTCTTAATTGATAATTGGATTTACTTATGAGATCAAATAGTTTTAGTTGTTTGGCTAATGACCCTAATAATATCAAGGTTCAAATTTCCTCAATTTTTCTCAATTTAATTAATTGTAATGACTTTAGACCTTGATTTACAATCATTAACCGCATAATTAAGCCTAATCACGATAATTAAGAATTAAGGTTGTTACATTCACCTATTGATTTAAGTGGAAGGATAAGTCCTTTAAAGAATAATCCCCAAGAAACATAACCATGTAATAGTAATTAAGGATATGTTCCCTGACATTCTTTTAAGGTTAAAAGGATAGTAATAATAATTACTCTATAGGATGATGAGAAGCCAAATTTAGCACAAGAGGCTCTTTCATGCTCCACTAAGGAAAAATGATTGAACATAAAGGAAGATGAGATAATAGTTATTCCATATGACTAACCATGCTTAGGACTTCATCAAACTTTTGTCAAGTCAAACAGCAATTGAAAATAAGTGGGTTCTTAAAATTAAGAGAAAGGTAAATGGTAACATTAAAAGACATAGGGCTTGTTTAGTAGTTAAAAAGTATGCATAACAAGAGGGTATTGATTATGAAGATGCCTTCTTGTCTATAGTGAGATTTAGTTCAATTAGACTTATTTTAGCAATATTCACAAGTTTGAACTTGAAATTACATCATATGGATGTAACGATCACTTCTCTCAATAGAGAATTAGATAAGGAAATTTACATGAAACAACCATTAGGTTTTGTCCAAAAAGGAAAGGAGTGCAAAGTTTGTAGACTTCGTAGGTTGATTTATAAACTCAAATAGTTATTTTGGTAATAATATTTAAGATTTCATTGAGTAATTATATCTTATAATTTCCAAATGATCAATAAAGACCATTGTATGTATGTGAGATGGTTTGAAAAATAGTTAATAATATTATCTCTTTATGTGGATGATGTAACTTTAGCCAGAGGTAATCTCACTCTTATAAATTGCATTAGTTGGTTCATTTTTGAAATGAAGGACATGGATGAAATAGAGTATATTCTTAGAGTTAAAATCTATATGGATCACACAAAGAATTTGATCACTTTATCATAAGAGTCATATATTGAGAAGATTCTTGAGTGGTTGAGGATGAAAGACTATAAACCCATAGATACCTTTATGGCAAAAGGCCATAATTTAAGTTGCAACATGTCTTCTAAGACTTAATCTGAACAAAATGACATGAATAAAGTCCTTTACTTCAATGCGGTTGGGAGCATAATATATGTAATAAAGTGTATAGGACCTGATATTTGCTTTGTTATAAGTCTTATAAGTTGTTTTCAGTTTCATCTGGGACAAAAGCATTGGTAAACAATAAAGAGGATTATGAGATACTTGAGGGGCATTGCTAATTACAAATTGTGCTATCTAAGAAGTGACTTATAGCTGGTAGATTACTCAGATGCTAAGGTGACTAGGATATGGCCAAATCTACCTTTGGTTATATATTCTTGCTAAACAATGGTGCCATTTCATAGAGTAGCAAGAAACAAATATGCACAGCATTGTCAACCATGGAAGATGAATGTGTTACATGTTGTATACCATTGTAAGAGGCAGTTTGGTTAAGAAGATTTAAGGAACACATAAGGATCTTTGGTGAGCCACTAGATCCAATTGTATTATGTTATGACAACCAAGTAGTTTGCAACCTACACCAAGGACCATAAATATCACAAAAAGACTAAACACATAAGTATAAAGTATAATTTTGTTGGAGATATCATACATAAAAAGAAATTATTCTACAATACATTACTATGCAATAGATGATTGCTGATGCCTTAAGAAAGCCTATACTTGGATATGTATTTATAAAACATGTAGACTTTCTAGGATTGCATAGATTGAAGTGTTGTCTTTTCTTTTAGTTTTGTTTCAAATAAAATATATACACATTTTTTTAATGACTAAGTTTTCTCATTTAATTCCATGTATCATGGTAGATACATACATAATATAGTAGCATATTGTACAGGTTGGTAAGGTTGAATCTCTCATAAGAGCAACTGCCTTAGGCACCTATGAGGAGTGAGTCAAAATGAGATATTTGAATTTCTTGAGCACTAGGCAAGGTCGCTGAAGGTGCCCAGCAGTTAATAAGAACATAGTGAAATTGAAAATGTTGCCTTGGTGAGAGACCAAGATGAGATCCAAAGAAATAATGTTATATAAAGGATTAAATTATGGACACCCACTATCCATAATACATGTAGCCAAATGCGATATCTCCTTTAAGTGCTATGAGAGGTAATCAAAATAGGAGACTCGGGTCAAGAACTAGACATGTACTTGAACTAAGATCCATATGATGTAAATGATGAAAAATTTACATAAATTTTATAAAATAAAAGGTACACTATAGAATGTGTTTCATACCATATGTGCTTTAAAATTGCAATTTGGGAAGCAAGTGAATAAATCTCTGCTTTATTGCTATGTAAGTCCTAAAAAGGAAAAATAATCCTTTCACTGGTGCTCTTGTGACTTTGACAATACCATGAGATGACAAGTTAATGCATGCTACCTTAATATGTATTCAAGGGTCATGATAATATGACATGAACAAACAATGCTAGGAAACTAACTAACTCTAGTCTTAGTGATATATAGTCAAAAGGAAAATTAGGTAAAGTATATAAACACTATGCTTATGTCTAAAACATGTCCATTATGAAGCTATTTTTAGAAGTGTCATAAGCATGGACACAAGGCATATGGAGATTACAGCAATAAGGCTTTGAGTAAATAAAACTTATAAGGGATTAGAGGTGTTGTATATAAAATGTATATAAACATATTTAAGGTATTTGACGCACATTAACAATGCAACAAGCGAATAAAAAAAGGGTAGTAGACTCTTATGCTAATCATGAAAAGGATTACTAGTATAAGAGCTCCCAAACATATTGTTCAAGCGGTCTTGGTAGGCACTCTGTATGAAAACCTAAGAGGAAAGACTTTGTGTAATTTATCCCATCACATGCAAGTGGGAGATATTAGATTTATTTACCTATGATAGGATAACTCTTAGTCCAATTGAGTATCTTAATATTTGAATTAAGATATTAAATAATAAGCTATTAGGATAATAGGTTATTATCTCATAGAAAGTTGAGATGATTAATTATAAATAATATTTGAGTTTTTAAAATAGAGAGTTGTATCCTACTAGTTAAACATATCATATTAGTCGAATGAGAGTTTTATCCAAGTAAGACTTTATTTAATAGGTTTATAAAAAGGAGGCTAGGGTGAAAGCTTGAGTTGTCTTGAAAAATATAAGACTTAAATAGAGATCTAAAAGAAAGGGTTAAGGGTGACCTACTATGAAAGCAACACATGAAGTCCTAAGTGTAGTTTTATGTAACCACAAGGGCAATTAGACAAGTTCCCCATTTCCACTATAATTGTTATTCTTTTAATTAGGAAACTTTTTTTAATCTACATATTTTTTATCTAATACATCTTGTTCTAATTATCTTTAAAGAGTGGTAGCATTTTCTAACCATTAAATCCACACTAAAATCCCATACCCAATCCTTCAAAATGATAAAAAAAATCACTTCAAAGATTGTCTTCCCTTTTAAAACTAATCACCACTAGTGAGCTTATTAATGCTTTACATATTCTAAAGATGAGTTGAGTGAAGTATCGCCAAATTCAAGAGATTACTTGAGTTGTTGCTTTCAAAAAATTTGCATACACAAGCTACATAATGACAATCTATACTTATAGTGAATCATATATTTCTAAAACCTAACACTTAAGTTGGCAACCTAGACTTAAGTGCATAGCTTTGCTTGATCACATAAGCACCCTACAAATCTTTTAATTAATAAGCTAATTTTTCATTCACCGTTCAACCAAATAAGCTATATCTTAGTCTATCTTGAATAACCTATAAAACCAATCTTGGGTCTTGTGATATTTAATTTAATATTGCTCGAGTATGACATAAATCCAAGATTTAATTACTAATATATAAAAAAAAAATTCCAAAATCTTTCTAACCAATAGAATGCCATAGCACATGCCCAAAATTTGAAAATCCAATTTCAATGCTTTGATACTAACTTTATCACACCTCAGATACAGAGATGTGACCAACATGACATAATGAGTGAAAACTTGCATTCATAAGCCTAGTAGAATAGTCAAAACTATACATTCTCATACTATTAAAGTATTAACATGATATTAATTCATTGTAAAACAAATTTCATAATGAATGCCAATTTACTAATGTAAAGTGTAACACCATGAATTTTAGTTCATTCTAACTCATCAAGTGCCTTTACATAACCTAATATCATGAGTCATGTGAGTTTTGAATGAAAAAGGCAAAGAAATAATGCTCATTTTAGCATTGCATTAGGTTTCAAAATTTCATTCAGTGTCACGTGTACCGTGTGAGCTCATACTATACTTCCTCATATTTAATTTCATTATCAAAACTCATTCGCATCACAAAAACATGCTTACAACCCATGGAAACTGAAATGGGGCATGGAAACTTAAATATCATTCTCGGCCAGAATTGGTCCTTTTTCTGGGCAAACTTTGAAAAATTATAACTAAATCTAAAAAAATCAAAACTATGCAATCTTAGTCATTCTAGAAAGCTTGGGATGTCTATTTCACACAAAAAATATGTCCAGGTCACAATATTTATCACCTAGGACGTTTGACATCCAAAAATCTATAGAGATCTGACTAAAATCTGGAACTGTCATAGAATTCTGTAGAAAACTTTAAAAATGTCCAATTAATTCCACAAAACTCCAATCAATGTAAATGATACTAATATGAAAATCTGTGAATGTTAACTAGAGAGGAAAAATATCTCCAGATCAGTTCATCCAGTCCAGACTCTGGGATTCAATAGAACGGTACTTCTGGTTGGGCAATTTCACTGATACTGGACAGAAACTTTAAAAATTCATATCTCCCTCTCTAGACCTCCAAATGAGGTGCTTCTAGTTGACATGAGTCACTGTGATTGCCTAGTTTTTGTGTATAAAAGTTCATGGCAATTGGACATCATTTGGGCCTCGTGTGACAGAAAACAATTTTGGACCAAATGAATAGTGCAGCAGACCAAATCCATAAAATTTGCCAATTTTGAAAAATCATCAAATATTCTGTAAACCTCTAAAAATTATGATCTTTAGATTCCTAGAAATCTCTCAATGAGATCTAATTACATGCCAAATTTCAAATTAAGACTAGCTCATTTGGCTAAAAAGTGACATAGGGTTCCATTATGGTCAAATGTGGCTCCATATGAGGTACCAAATTTGCCAAATAGTCTTCCCTTGGTATTGGCACCTTTTGGGCAAGTCTAAAAGCACATTTAAGACTTGTGTGAGCTATCCAAATGGTCCCAAACCTCATGCATCTCATTTTGGCCATTCAACCCACATTTATACACATATTCATCAAACTTTAAACTTACATACTATGGCATTACATACTCAAAACATGTGCTAGTGGTCATATATCATTTCCATACATCTAAACATCACATAATAGTACCTTTACATATGTCTCAACGTTCATAGTATATATACAACATCATATACATGATAAACCATCATTATGGTTCCAAAATAGTTAAAACCAAGGCATAAGTTTGTCAATCTCCTTCCTTTAGGGATGTTGGCTCCCATTAGCATATCCACTTAGTTCACCTATCATGTTAGATCATTGGAGAGGAGAGGATGAGATTCAAAGAATCCCAATAGCTCATCTCCCATTCAATCATACATAATATGTGCAAAGCAAGTTTCACAAATGCATGCATGGATAAGGTAGAAATCATAGACATTTTAAAATCAACCTTGGCATGTGAATTAATCATACAAGACATTTAAGAGCTCACTAAGTGTTTGGATTGGCCTCACACTTCTCTTCATGGATTTTGGACTTGTCTCACCCATTCTTTAAGCACTTTGGACTCAACCATACTCTTGAGAGCCCACTTTGCTTTTGGGAGACTCTTTACTTTGTCTCAACCAAACTCAAGGATTCCTGGCTCATCCTCACCCAAGGGAAGAGTTCTTGGCCTCTCCACACTCAAGCAAACTCAACCACACATCATATATTCATTTAAAAGCATAATGTGGCATCAAGAGTCATGGTATATAAGCATACTTTTCATAGCTTGAAAATATACATACACACATTCTAAAGCAAGCTAAACACACATCCATGCATAAGAGAAGGTGGAGAGAGTTACCTTGCACACAATTACACACTTTGTCCTTTAGACTCAAGCCTCCTCTTTCAGCCACACACCCACAAATTGGTGGAGATAGTTTCTCTTGGCCTAAATACAAATTATGGGAGCCAATTAAGTTCATGAACCACACTCTAAGGCTACACAACTTTATGAAACACTCTCTATAGGTTCCATTATGGTCTATATTGGCACTTAATGAAGCAACACCTCTCAAATGATTTCTAGGCCTCATTCTTTCTTTTCAAATATGATTCTTGACTCCTTTTAAGCCTCTTGGAGTCATCACATCATCAAAACAAAAGACAAGCACCATATTACTTTTTTAGGTCATAATATAGAACCTAAGGCACCAAATCACTCTCTGAGTTCTAAATTTTTTCCAAGGCCTCCCTTCATTTTCATTCATCAAATATGACTCAAGAATGGCCTTAGAAAAATTTAAAACTCTCCATAACTAGGAGAACCCATCTAGGCCGAGGCTATGAAGCATATTGGGTTCCATGGAGCTTCCTTTGTTTTCTCAAGGGAAGAAGCATATGGGGAGCCTTTTAGGGATCTTGGAAGCTCATTTAAACTCTTACTTAGGCCTAGGAATCATCATACAAAGTCAGATTTTACAAGGCGCAATTGAAACCCTAGAACTTGCATCTTAAAATTTAATGGTTTTTTGTTAATTCCCTTTGCATATTCTTAATCTCCGCACCCTTTTTCCTTAGATTCATGCTTGGTTCTGCCTAAAAATCATCTCCTCCTAGGGTTTTCTCAAGTGGGGTAAAATGGTGGAGAAAGGGACTAAAAATGACAACCATAGGAAGAGAAATTACCTTGTTTTCTTGCTTTTTCTCACTTGAATCTTGTGTTCTTTGAGCTCCTCTCTTCAAATCCAAACTTTTCCCTCAATTTCTCCCTTAAAACAGATTTATAAACTTCATTTTAATCATAGGAAACAAAGGAGAATGGAAGAAAAGTGGTTTGGAAGAGAAAGAGCATGAAAAACTACTAATTTCCGTACCTTAAACCTTTGATTTCTCCTCCTTTTCTTCCCCTTCTTGTAAGCCTCATCCCTTAGGGTTTTCTTCTGGTTTTAGGCAGAAGATGGTTGTGCATAATGAAGGGAGGAGAAGGGTGCATCATATATATAGGTGGGAATAAGTTACACTTTTCAAAAATTCCTATTTTACCCTTTATACTTTGCATTTTCATTTCTCCTTCGTTTTAGCTCCTTTTTTATAATCATATTTTTTATTATAAAATTTAGGCTCCCAATCAAGTAAAATGTCTTTGGAATCACTCAAATTGGAGCTGAAACCTTTCCGAATGAATCCGTCAAAGTTCAAGCACACTGACGTTGGAAAATGTTTACCGGAGGGGCTTTAACTGTGTGTTTTTCAAAAAGTGCCCATATTTACAAAAATGCCACTGGCCTTTTGGCAAATTTTTCGAATCACTCTGGTCTTGATTTCTGGGCAACTTAAGGCTCAAATTCTTATTTTCTAATATTTAAAATTTTATCATAATTTTAGTTGGCCCCAATTCCTTCTATTTTAGGGACTTTCTTTTGTATTTGGCCCATTTCTACCGTTTACGGAGAAACTGAACATTGCGTTTCTCACGTTTACGAAAAGGCCGGATGTTACATAAAGCCTTTGATTACATATCTAATTCATCTATAATTTTTTGTAGAAATTTTGTAGTGCCCCTTGAAAATAGAACACCTTGAAATTTTACAATAAACAAAACTCAGCCACCCAAATAGTAGAGCTTCACCCTCAATCAACAACTACACAATCTATTCTACTTGTGGCATTATAGAGCTACACAAACATACAATCAACAATTACATTTAATAAGAACAACTATACTCAAAAAATGCAAGACATGATAGGTAATCACCAACTTACCTATGGCATAAGATTGACCCATGATTGATCCTACAATTCTAAAGCTTGTAAAAAATGTTAAAAAGAGTAAATGGTGACACTTATTGAGCCTAAGAAGGGACAAGCTGACAACGATAGAGTTTTTGAAAAACTAGGTTATAGCAATATGCAAATAAATAGAGACAAAAATTCATTTCTTTTCTCCATATGTTTAACTACTAAAATTCATCAAAGACTAGGGTGATCATTGATCTAGTGGGCTCAGTGGACCTAATTCAACCCAACTAGGTTAGGCCGAGTTGTAAAAGAAAACAAGCTAAAATTGAAATAAGGGACTAGGCTAGACAACCACACTATAGGCTAAGGCTTCCTACCTATTTAGCCAAACTTACCTTGGTAGTATAATATTATATATATATATATATATTTAATTTCTAGTCCTAAACAATGTCATCCCATGATCCCATCCCATTTCACATATAGGCTCTAGCCTTCCTAATTGAAAACCTCAGTTGTCCTCATTTCATCTAGTCCATTTGTCCCCTTCCCTTACCAAATTTTAGATTTGCTCCATTTTGTTTTGATTGAAGCTTCCAAATTGATGGAACCTCATCCTTGTCAAGTCATCCTTCATGGCTTCACCCTTTTCTTTTGTAAACCACTTCCACTCCCTGCATCCATTAAAGCTCTAGGAGGTAAGTAACTAAGCTAATAATCTTCTTTGGTTCTCTTGTCAAGTTATGACTTTGATTCTAACATTGTGTGTGGCGTTTAATTTGTAAATCTTATCTATCATGCAAATTTGTTGAATCATATTGGTTGGCTTGATCTTTATTTTCTAAAATTAATTATAGGTTTACTGAAATTTCTCTAACCTCTATTTCATTCATCTTTGCTCTCTCTCACTCTCTCTCTTCTTAGACGAGATTTTTGTGATCTCTGGTGGGATTTGCTTTCAAGGCACATTTTTCAAATTGGGTTTTGTTTCATGTCACAATTGAGCTCTCCTTTCCTCTGCTTGAATAATTTATAGTTTGTCTATTTTTGTATTGATTTATATTCCTTATTTTATATTGCTTCCTGGCATCAAGATAAATGACAATCATATTAGTGTTGTGATTTCCTTTCTTATAGGTATGTCTTCCTCTTTCTCTTATTAGTCTCTTGAATGGTAAATTCCTTGTTTTTGTTGCAACTTGGGTTAATACATGTTAAAATAGTGGACTAATTTGTTGAAAGGCTTGGGTAGTGGGTAGATAATTATTTGGATTTAAATAAATGTTAGCTTGCTTTAAACTAGGATTTTAAAACAGATGTTCTAGTTATAACCAATACATAGATAAATGGACTTATATGTTGAGGTAAGGTGCAAATGTTAAAAATGATAAGGAGATGCTTTAGAATTATGTTTGAACAAGTAAAGATTTGTTTAGTTTGGTTAGAGTGCTATTTTTTTTTTTAGTTCTTCCAAGTAGCTTGCTTTATATAGGAGAAAAAGTTTGTAAAAAAGTCCTAACTACTTTATAACTACAATAAAGTAGTTAGGACTTCAAATTATGGGAAAGTGAAATATATTATTGTATATAACATAATAAAATTAGTAAATCATATAGTAACACAAATTATATTAATTGTTAATGGTTCATGCTTGAAGTTTTAGTTCATAATTTAGTTTCAATCCATACTTTTTTTTTTATATAAAAGTTCATTGAAATGGCATTGGAACATTTCAATTCATTGTGAAATGACATACTAGAGTATTGAACAAACTTAAGGCCAACCTTAACCTAACACCAATCCTAGTTATAACTTCCCTGCTACTACTTAAGATGTTACTGCTACTGTAACCTCTATTGTTGTGACAAATTCTACATTATAGGTGAAAAAAGAAAACCCTTTATAAATAAGTCTAGTGTCTGGGATCATTTTATAAAACTTCCATTAGAAGAAACTAATGGGAAGCCTAGAGCTACATGTAAGTATTATGAGTCTTTCTATGCTGTGATCCAAATAAACACAACATAAATTCCTTAAAGAGGCACTTGGTAAAATGTCAAAAGTACCTATTAGGGCTCAAGAAAAAAAAAATCCATGTTAGGATCAAGTAAGAGGTTAGTCATATAAGAGCCTTGGTCCTTCATGCTTATAATCTAGATGAATGCTAAAGGGCTCTAACTAAATATATGATATATGAAAAGATGCCTTTTCGAGTTGTAAAAGGTATAAGTTTTGAAAGTTATTAAATAGTCAAGAATTGAGATTCCCAATTCTGTCAATAGTAGGGATTATTTGAAACTCTTTTTGAAAGAATCCAAAAAAAAAAAATAAAAGATTTTTTTTTAAAAAAAATTATGTGTGCATATTTGCCTTACTATAGATACTTGGTCGTAGTGCAAAATTTTAACTACATATGCCTCATAGCTCATTTCATTTATGAATGTTAGAGATGACAATATCATATACTAGAATTTTGTATAATTGGAAAATCATAGGGGTAACACCATAGGAAAGATAAATGAAAAATGTTTTTTAAGATATGGATTGAAAAAGTGTTCACCATAATCATAGATAATCCAAGCTCCAATAACATAGTCATGGCTTACTTGAAAAAATGATTGACAAATTGCAATGGTTTAGTGTGTGATAGGGATTATCTACATGTAAGGTGTTGTGCTTGTATTCTAATCTTTGTAGTAAATGATAGGTTAAAGGATTTGCATGACTCTATCTCTACCATTTAGAATGGTGTGAGATATGTCAGGTCTTCTCCTGTAAGACTTCAATGATTTAAGAGTTTTGTTGGAAAAGAAAAAATTTAATTTAATAATCTTGTGTGCTTGAATATTTCATTTAGGTGGAATCCTATATACATGATGCCGGGACATGCCATGAAGTTCCAAAATATTTTTAAGAGAAGGGAAGATGAAGATGGGGCATACAATGAACACTTTAAAGAAGATATTAAGTAGATTGATCATTCGATGGTACATGATTGGAGTAATGATTTTGTATTTGTCAAGTTTTTAATGGATTTTTACAATATTACATTGAAATTCTTTGGATCATTATATGTGACATCAAATGCATGCTTCTATTAAATTACTCATATTCATGCCATGTTGCAAGCAAGTACTATGCATGAAGATCCTTTTATTAGCAATATGGCAAGGAAAGTGCACAGTAAGTGTGATATGCATTAAGGCAAGCTGGACAACTTGAACCATTTGATGGTAAGACGGGTGATATTAGATCTAAGGTGTAGACTTGCTTATTTGACCTTTACTCTGAAAGATATGTATCTTGATCATGAAGTGTGTGCTACCATGAGAAAAGGGTCACAGATGCCTTGTATCATCTATATAAACAATATTATGTGATAGGATGTTAATGAATCACCTGATATTCCTTAAGATAGTGGTGAATTGAGTGTAAATGATATAAAGGATTTAGAGATATTTGTTGATATGATAAATAAACATTTGGCGTCAAAGAAATTGAAAGTTACTTTAGATGAAAAAATAGAGTTGGATAAGTATCTTGCAACTAAGTTAGTTGATTGTGATCATTTTTTTGATATATTGGCATAGTGGAAAGAAAATTTTATGAGGTATAAAGTGCTTTCTCTAGTTGCATGTGATGTGTAGGCTATGTTAGTGTCCATTATGGCTTTTGAATATACTTTTAACACCAATAGGCATGTGCTTGATGTTTTTAGGAGTTCATTATCACCAAAGATGATTGAAGCACTCACTTGCACCTAAAATTGGCTATATTGATCAATATAAGGAGTTCGAAGGTATTATTGCATCCAATATGCTTCATACTTTGATTGTTTTACTTTTACTTTGTAACATTGTTTTACTTGGTAATCAAATTTGCTTTGATGATTTTATCTTTACTTTTTAATTTTTCATTGTTTTATATTCTAAGAGGTTTCAGGAGCTTCTAGTGTCACCAAATATGTTATGAACATCAATCAATGTGCTTTTATTTAGCATTTGTAATTTGTAATTTATGTATTGTATTTTTTGATCTATGACTCCTAGTGTAATGTATTTGTATTTAGCTTTTATGCAATGTGTTGGGCTACTTCTAGTAATTGCTACACATAAGTTTCTTACTTTTTGATTGGTTATCTATGAAGTTTTTACCATGATTGTTAAGTAAATCATATACATTATAGATCTTAACATTCAAGTAAGTTTATTGATTTCTCATTCCTTTATTGCTATGCTTCTTTCTTCTTCCACATCAAGGTCTTACAATTTTGCTATCCAATGTATATGCAGTTGATGAAAGATCCTATAGTCATTTGCACAAGGTAAGTATGTACTTGAAAATAATTTCTGTCTTTGCATTTTATTTAATCCCTTGTATTGTTAATGTCTTTAATTATGGTAAAATTTAAAAGGTTATATATCATTTGTAGAAAAATGTAACATTTTTTATATAATGAATGATAAATTCCATAAAACGACAAAATGAGCTATATAAAAGTAGGTTTCCTATAATGAGCTAGATAATGTCTTAAAAAAATTTGGGTAGTGTCCTAGGCTCCTAAAAATAGTAATCCTAGGCTCAGACAAAAAGAAAAATGGAGCTAGGACAGTGAAACAAAATCATGACGAAAATTGATGAAATATAGTGGCATTTTTGTAAATATGTGCAACTTTTGGAAAAACTCACAGGAAGGCTTTTTAAATGGAAAATTTGAGTTGTCTAGGGTTCTCAGAGACTCTAAAAATCATAAGAAGCCCCAAGACCAGTAAAGCCGCTCCGGTGTATGTTTTCTAATGACAGTGAGCCCGAACTTTGATGAATTTGTTCGGGAAGGTTTTAGCTCCAAATTGAGTGATTCCAAAGGCATTTCATTAAATTGGAAACCTAAGTTTCATGATGGAAAAGACAATTCTTGAAAAGAAGCTAAAACAAAATTGCGATTACGAAAGGATGAAATTGAAATTTTTGAAAAAAGTTACTTCTTGAATGTTCCACACACTTCATGCCCTTTCTCCTCCGTTGTTTAGGTCTGCCCAAAAAAAAAAAAAAAGACCAGATCTCTTAGGCACACCAAGGAGGAGAAAAAAGGAGAAGAAAAAGTAAGGAATTTTATGGATTTTTATGCTCCTTTTTCTTCCAATCTTGTTTCTCTCCTTCTAAGCTCTCTTTCTATGGTTTTATTGAATAAAATGGTTCTATTTTAAGGAAAAAATAGAGGGGAAGAGTTTGAAAATTTAGGGGAGCACTCAAGCAAAGGAAAAAGCATCAAAAGGGAGCTAGGAATCTAAGGAAGTTCTTGTTTCTTGTTGCTTCATCTCCTTGCTCTCCTTTGTGCCCTTTTTGGCCAAGAATAGAACAATATGAGGTGAAGATTTTCTATCCAAAAACGAGAGAGAAACTAAGGTTTTAGACCATGGGGAAGTAGAATATGCCAAGAATTTGTAAGAAAAACCAATGAAATTTAAGTTAGCAAAGTGTAGGGTTCATGAAGGGTTTGTAAAACCTATTTTGATACATGAATTTCCTAGGCTATGTGAGTGTTTAATTAAGCCCCTAAGACCTCTAAGAAGCCTCCTAAATTGCTCTTTCATCAAGGAAAAATCAAGCTCATGAACTCTTGTTCCTCCCACTATCTCAATCTAGGCTAGTTAATTAGGTTAGGATGTGTTTTAATTTGTTCTAGCCTTGGTTTGAGACTTCATATGATGGTAGAAGATTGGAGGAATCCTTGAGAAAAATTTAGGAGCCATGGTTTAAGAGATAGGAAAATGATTTCCATAATGGAGCCTTATGAAGCAATATATGTCTAGGCTTATGTAAGTGAGTAAGTGATAGCTCCAAGGACCTTGAATGAGGTCAAGAGGCCTAGAAATGAGAAGAGAATGGAGCTTAGAGTTTAAATTATAAGGGTTGCTTCAATAGGCCACTTATGGAACCATTATGTGAACTATGGAACCATTTATGTTTCTAAAAATAAGTGTAGTGTCTTGGCTTGCTTCAAGAGTATAATTGTGTGCTATTTATGATGTTTAGACCAAGAAAACACCAACCTACCTAGGTGTACTTGTGGAACCAAAAAAGGGAAGGAGAATGACCAAGAAACACTTGCATAAGTTCAAGGTAGCTCTCCATCTCATTCTCTTTGCATTCTTGGTCGCATATATATATGTCATTGTGTGCATGTGTATGCTTTTGTGAATTAAGAATATGCCACTTAGTGTTTTGAGATTGCATTGGTACCAATGTGTTGTCTTGAATGTCATTGATTGTGGAAATGGCTTATAAGAGTGAGGTGATGCCAAAAGTCCCTAAATGTGGGCAAGGAGATGCTAAAAGTCTCATTGCATGGTACAAGGCCAAAAGTCTTTTGGATAAGTGAGGCTAAGTTAAAAGTCTATGGATAGGTGAGGCATAGTTTATGTGAAGTTTTGAGATGTTTATGATTTTTATGGATGGAAAATAACTCAAGAATGTTGTTGGTAAGTTTCCGAGGTCCATGGATCAAAATTTAAATTTTTAACCCCAACGTATTGTCATTATTTCTATTATTTTAATGCATTTTAGTGGATTTCTTTGATAAATTGGGCAAGTCCCACTTGGATAAAGGAAATCAATGCTAGAAATATTATGGTATGACATTTTAGGTCCTTAAAAAAATATAGAGTTATACTCTTTCTTCCAAGAAATAATTTAGATCAAAATTCATATTTATAATCCTTCAATTTTCTGATGGTATTTTTATGCTCGAAAGGAGCATATCTTGAAGATGGAAAGGGATTAACTAATTAGGATGTTTTTAGTTACATAACAAGTAAGTTTTTTGTATCAATTTCTATCTTCTTACTTGTTTGCCTTTAAGTTTCTTGAGTTGCCAAGTCTATGTTGAATAAAATGTTTTTATTTTGAGCTTAGAGTTATGTTAACCCATCTTTTACTTATAGCAGCTAGTCAATTTTAGTGGTTAGCTTTCTTTCATTGATAATAATAAATATGATATTTTGATGTGAACGAAAAAAAAATGGAATTTTTGCACTCATGAAGCTTGCTACTTAAACTCACATAGGTATTTTACTTTTTATGGCTTGTGTGAATATTATACTAAATTTGTGGGAAACAAATTCATTTAGGAATGCCTCAGACTATCATATAGTTTAGTTAAAATATATGTGAATTAGAATGCTCTTCCATTTGCTTGTGCTTAATATATTCATATCTTTTTCTTTGCCTATAAGTAATGAAATTTGTTTTTATGTAGGGAATTTTACAAGGGATGACCCTAAACATAATGATCTTTACTTATATAATAACTAAATAATCAATTGTTTAATTCCAAATAAAATTTAAATTAAACTCAATAAACTCATTATATGATTACTTAAATCATGATTTGTAAATCTCCAACCTGGCCATATAATTTTTTTCCTTTTCTAGTTTAGAAGAAAAATATCATTGGCTTGGCTTGGCCTAACCATGGGCAATAAAAGACTACTTGATTGTCAAACTAGGTTGGGCACCAAGCTAACTTAATGCTTGGCCCAACCCATGTGGACCCATACTAAAGACAAGTATAACATCATTCATAATTAAATTAATATTTCAAAGCCAATTACATATATAATAAAGTCAAATAATCATTACTTCACTTATTAAAACAAGAAAAATTTCTAACCAGAATCAAGTTAGAAAGGAGTTTAAGGCTCATCATATTTCATATCATGTGTCATACTATAGTAGATTATACAAGAACCTCATACTATAATACTCATTTAACAAAAATAAGTCATGCTTGCACTTTTGGTAGTGAAACTTACTGTCATTGAAAGCCTCAAATAATTCAATTGTGTACAAATAAGTATTTTCATCATATTATTCTCCAAATTCATGTCAAGAAAGATTGTTAGGCTTATAATATCACAAAAAGAAGCCAAAAATCCATGGGTTGCACTATGTCACACCATAAGTTATTTGGCTTCATATTTCCATATTAAAGGTTAGTCTCATGTAACTCAAGGAAAACTAAGAAAAAAAGGGAATAAAAATATTGCATTTTCTTGCATTATGTCAGGGTATAAAATTTTATTTTGCATTTCGTGGGCCTTGTAAACTCATCAATATCATTCTCTATTTATTTTCCATCTAAAAAAGTCACAAATAATTTAAAACATTTCATAAACTATGGATTAGAAGCCAAAACCAACAATTTCATGTTTTAGCCTTGGGTTAAAATTTTAGTTTTTTGCTAGCAACTTTAGAAAATCATAAATAATTTTAGAAAAATTGAAATCAAGCAACCCATACATTTTGGAAATCTCTAGATGTTAACATTATATTAAAAATACTTCCAAGCAATGAAAACCTCATATGGACCACGTTTGACAATAGAAAATTGGCAAAGGTCAGAATGTCCAGTATTTCTGATATAGGTTATTGATATAAACTTCAAATATTCATAACTAATTCCAAACAAATACAATCTAAGAAAACTATACCAATTTGGAAAGCTACACATGTTAACTAGAGGGAAAAAATAAGTTCAGATCAGTTTATATGCATTTAGATCTTGAAAATTAATAGAACAATAACCAAGGTCAGTTTGCCCCACTATCACTGATCTAAACTTTCAAAAATTCGTATGTCCCTCTATATACATCCAATTGTGGCGGTTCTAGTTAGTATAGGTCATTGTGAATGTCTAGTTTATGCCTCTAAATTTGTATGGTCATTGGATATCATTTGGCCCATGAATGATAGAGGTAAAATTTCGGATCATATGAATAGTGCCACTATCAAACTTTGCAATTTTAGCCAACTTTGGAAATTCGCCAAAAATTCTGTATAATTCCAAATAATATGCACTTTAGATTCCCAAAAAGCTCTAACTAAGACCTATATGATTGCTAAATTTCAGACTAAGAAGAGCTCATCTGGACAGATTTTATTATAGCTCACAATTATGGTCAATTTTGCATCTTATAAGGCACCAATTTGGTCTAAATGGTCTTTTTTGTGTTCTAGCACCTCTTGGAAAAGTTTAAAAGCATAATTACAACATATGTGAACTACCCAAGTGGCTTGAATCATCATACATCTTAATTTGGTCATTTCACATCTAAGAATACATAAGCATTTCCAAGTCATCAAAGGTCCAAATCTTATATTTATATTGATTTGGTATCAAATATGGTTTCTACATCATCCATACATACTTTTACATTTGCTCAAATGTTTACAACTCAAAAATAATATATACATAAGCACTTTGACACTCTTTTACATCAAAACTATACATAATCATGCAAAAGTATCAAGATGGCCATTTATGTTTCATGGCTTCCATCATTTGTCTCTTGAACTCCATCTAGACAAGATAAGATTGGAGAGGGAGGGGGTGAAATTCATGGAATCTCAATAGCTCATACACCCATTCAAGCACACATTCAAGGCATATAACATGTCAAAGGCACAAATATGCAAGCTAACATAATCATAAAGCATTTCAATCCACATTTTTATGCCACAAGGTCGCAACAAGGTCAAGAATGAGCTCTAGGGACTTTTGGATTTGCCTCACCTTTGGCCTAGGGACTTTTGACTTGGCCTCACCCATCTATGAGACGTTTGGCCTTGTCTCACCCATATCAAGAGACTTTTGATATCACCTCACCCTTATGAGCATTGTTCACAAACCAATAACATTTAAGAAGGTATATTGGTACCAATGTAACAACACAACATTAAGTGGCATGTTTCAAGATACAAATGTACACACAAACACACAGTGACATATATACAACCAAGAATGCAAACAAGAATAAAGTGGAGAGCTACCTTGGTGAAAATCCAAGCTTTATTTTGCTTTATGCCTTCCCTTTCTCGGTTCCACAAGCACAACTAGATGGGGTTTGGTTTCCTTGGCCTAAACATCATGAATAACACATAATTATACTCTTGAAGTAAGCCAAAGTATTAAACTTATACTTAAGAAGCACACTTTGTCCCTTTAGTCTTATATTAGTTCCATTAATGGCCTAATGAAGTAACTAGCATAATTCAAGTTCTTGGCTCCATTCTCTTACCATATCTAGGTCTCTTGACCTCATTTAAAGTCTTTGGAGCCATCACACACTAACTTTTATAAGCCTAGGTACATGTTACTTCATAAGACTACATTATAGAAACCATTGCCTCATCTCCCAATCTATAGCTTTTAAATTTTTCCCAAGGGTTCCTTCCACCTTCTACCATCATATGAAGTCCTAAACCAAGGCTAGAATAAATTAAAATATTCCCTAGCCTATTGTTCTAGCTTTGGTCGAGCTTATGGAGGAAGAGAGAGCCCATGGGATTTTTGATTTTTCCTTGATGGGAGACATGCTAAGGAGGCTTCCTAGAGGTCTTAGGAGCCCAATCAAACACTCACATATGTAAGGAAACTCATGCATCAAATTAGTTTTTACATCATGTTCAAGAGTTCTACACTTTCCCAATTTGGATTTCATTGGTTTTTCTTGCAATTTCTTGGCATTTTCTAAGTTCCCCTAGCCTAATTCTATGGATAATCACTAGTTCTTGGATAGAAATTCTCCCTCTCTACCTAGTCTCCATTTGGCTGAAGAAGGAGAAGAAAGCAAGAAGGGATGGGAATTACCTTAAATTCAAGGCTTTTTCAAGAGTGTTTCTCTTTGCTTTAACCTTTTCTTTGAATCTCTAACTCTTCCCCTTTAATTCAAGGCCAAAATAGAACCATTAAGCATTCAAAACCATAGGAAGATGGAGCAAAGGGAGGAGAATGAAATTACAAGAAAAGAAACTATGAATTTTCTTATCCTTTTCCTTGATTTTCTCCCTTCTTTCTTGGCCTCCTTGTACACCTCGTTCTCTAGCTCTCTCTTCTTTTTTTGGACGAAGGAAAGTTGGTTAAGGAGAGGAGGAGAGGTGAGATGCATAATATAAAAAACTTCTTGATTTATTTGTTTTAAAAAATTCCATTTATGTCCCTTGTAATTGGCATTTTTGTTTTAACTTCGTTTTAACTCCTTTTTTAGAACTGTCTTTTCCATCATAAAATTAGGTTTTTAATCTTATAAAATGCCTTTAGAATCACTCAAATCAAAGCTAAAACCTTCCCAAACGAACTGGTTAAAGTTTGAATTAATTGATATTCAAAAACACACATCGGAGGGGTTTTAACTGTCCTGAAACTTCTCATGGTTTTCAGGGCCTCTAAGAACCTTAAAGAACTTAAAATTTTCATTTGAAAAGCCTTCCTATGAGAATAATAAAATTTGCTCAAAATTAAGAAAATGCCACTAAACTTTCAGTAAATTTTTTAAACTACTCCGGCTTCAATTTTTGGGTAACTCGAAACTCAAATCCTCATTTTTCATTATTTAAAATTTTATCCAAATTTTATTTAGCCTTAAATAACTCATTTTAGGGAACTTGCTTTTCAAACTGACTTATTACAGTATTTTTACGATGTACCGAACATTACACATGACACACACCAATTCACCACTTCAACACATATGAAAAGCCAAACTTTGAAAACTCATGATTTGAACTACATAACTCCAATTTGTGTACTCTCAATAGCTTTGGAAAGCTTATAATAAGAACTATCTACTTTAACAAATTTATATCAAAAAAAGTTCATTCGGTCCCTCAAAATATGCAAAAGCAGAATTAGACCACATGAACAGTGCAGCAGCAATTTCTACAAAAAATAGCCAATTTCAAAAATTCATAATAAATTCTAGAGAGATCCAAAAATTGTATTCCTTAGCTCTATAAAAAGTTTTAGATGTGTTCTAATTGCTTGCCAAATTTCAGCCCAAAATTTGTTAATTTGTTCTATTAATGGTTCATAGACATTTTATGGCTTAAAGAATGCAAATTTTGGTATCAGATGGTTTTGATTGAGCCATATTATGACATATTTCCATTTGGGCACATTTTAAATGATAATTGTAACATGTATAACTAGCCTAACATGTCATAAATATCATAGGACTCAAAATGACCTTCCTACTTGCCATTATACATATGCGTAATGTGGAACTCAAAGGGTCAAATAACATAATTTCATATATTTCCATCCAAAAATAATTGGTACATCATAGTCTCATAGCTTTAAGTGTGTAGGAATAGTCATGTATCAAAATATACGTATTGTAACATCCGATTTTCTAAAAATGAGAGAAAATATGAGAAACGTAACGTACGGTTTCTCCATAAATAAACAAAATTCAATGGATACAAAAGGAAGTTCCCTAAGATGATGTAGTTAAGGTCACAAAAAATTTAAGTAACATTCTAAACTCCTAAAAATGAGAATTCCAGGCTTAGACTGAAAGAAAAATGGAGCTAGAATGAAGAAATAATTTCTTATAGAAAACTTATGAAACATAATGGCATTTTCATAATTTTAAGTAAATTTTAAAATTTACATAGGAGGGCTTTTTAAATGAAAATTTTGAGTTCCCTAAGGTTCTCAAAGGCCTTGAAAACCATGGGAAGGCTGGAGACAACTAAAGCCCCTCCAGTGGACGTTTTCTAATGTTGATGTACCCGAATTTTGACAGATTCGTTCGGGAAGGTTTTAGCTCCGATTTGAGTGATTCCAAAGGCATTTTACTAAATTGGGAACTTAAATTCCATAATGGAAAAGACAGTTCTCAAAATAAATCTAAAACAAATGAGAAACGAAAATGCCAAGAACAAAAGGCAAAATGAAAATTTTTGAAAAAGTCATTCTTCTCTTCCTATATATATGAGGTACCCCACTCTCCTATTCATTTAGTCTCATATTGTTCTACCCTAAACTAGAGGAAAAACCCTAGGAGAGTGGCACACCAAGGGAAGAAGAAAGAGAAGAAAAATCAAGGCAAAAAGGGAGAAACTTATGGGAAAATTCAGATTTAAAGAAAGGTGCCTAGAGAAAGCAAGATTCAAGTGAGAAAAAGCAAGAAAACAAGGCCAAGAGAAATCATCCCCACACTTTTGTATATGTGTGGCCGAAAGAGGAAGCTTGGATTCAAGAGAAAAAGTGTGTAATTATATTCAAGGTAGCTCACTCCTCCTTTTCTCATACATGATTGTTTGCTTTACTTGTCTTTGAGTGTGTGTATGTGTATTTTTAAGCCATGAAAAGTTCTCTAGTATGACTTTGATTCCATAGTGCTATGATATTACAATATGCTTTCATATGATGTTTATGATGTGTGCTTAGGTTTGCTTGAGTGTGATGAGGCTAAGAACCCCTAATTATGGTAAGGATGAGCTAAGAATCCTTAAGATTGGTTGAGATAAAGTAAAGAGTCTCCTAAAAGTGAGATGGACTCCCAAGAGCATAGTTGATTCTAAGAATCTCTTAAAGAATAGGTGAGGCTAGTCCAACATCCACAAGAAATGGGATAAGACCAATCCACTTGCTTGGCAAGCCTTTGTATGCTATTTATGACTTTTTTAAATGATGAAAATACCTCTTGAATGTTTGCACATGTCAACATGACCATACATGCATTTATGAGACTTGTTTTGCATTCATTATGTATGATTGAATGAGAGATGAGCTATTGTGATTCTTTGAATCTCATCCCCTCTTCTCTAATGATCTAACATGCTAGATGAACTAAGAAAGCAAGGTAATGGAAGCCAACCACCTTGAAGATGAGAGTGTAACATCCAAGAACATGAATTTTACTACTTTAAGGCCATACAATTGACAAATGATGTGATTAATAGATGTATATATATAATGATGTTATAAACATATGTAATTATGATAATATGTCATACATAAATGGGAGAATGTATTATGTGATCACTAGAATGTAAATTGAGCATGTTATAGCATTGTGGTTCCTGGAATGAATTTATGTAATTGTGCATAATTGTAAGTGGCATAGCCAAAATGAGATGCATGGAGTTTAGGACCATTTGGACAGCTCATATAAGTCCTAATTATGATTTTAGACTTGCCCAAGAGGTGCCAAACTCCAAGGAAAGCCATTTGGACATTTTGGTATCCCATATGGAGCCAAAATTGACCAATTTAAAATCCGATATCACTTTTGTCCAAATGAGCTCTTCTTGATCTAAGCTTTAGCAAGAAATTATATCTTGTTGAGAGATTTTTGGGAAGCTAAAGAATAGAATTTTTTGAGGTATACAGAATATTTGATGAATTTCCAAAGTTGGCAAATTTTCTAGTTTTGGTCATGTCACTATTCACTCAGGTCTAAAAATGAAATCTATCACATAGGGCCCAAATGATGTCCAAATGCCATGAAATTTTATACAGAGAAACTATAAATTTCTAGTAACTTGTGTCAACTAGAAGCACCTCATTTGGATATCTATAGAGGGAGGTATGAATTTTCAAAGAATTTGTCTGGTATCAGGAAATCTAGCAGACCTCAGTTATTGTTTGATTAAGTTTCGAGATCTGGGAATACTTGAACCGGCCTGCAGTTATTTTTTCCCTCTAGGTAACATACACAAATTTACATATTGGTATCATTTGCATGGATTCGATTTTTGTGGAATTAATTGGATATTTTTGAAATTTGCTGCAGAATTCTGTAACAGCACCAGTGGACAGCCTGACCTTTAAATAATTTCGAATGTCAAATGTCCTATGTGTTGAATGTTATGGTTTGGACATATTTTTAGTATGATGTAGACATGTGTAGCTTTCCAGAATGGCTAAGAAAGTATGATTTTGATATTTTTAGAATTAGGTATGATTTTTCAAAAATATGACAAAAATGAGGACAAATTTGACCAAATTTATATATGTATATTTCATGCTTCCCTTCGAGTTCCTTGAGATGTAGGCCACTTTTGATGATACAAAAGAGTTGTATTCATATAATTAAATATTATAAGGTGATGCATGAGCTCACATGATACACGTGACACCGAATAGAATTTTTATACGCGACACAACACAAAAATACTCTTTATTTTTATGCTATCTTCTTGATCTTTCCATGAAATGCATAATGGGAAGCATAGATATGGCATGAAATGAGCTAGAAATTATGGTGTTACACATATTCATCACTATATATGTAAGAATATGCATTAAAACTTAAATTCATGTCAAAATGGTTATTCTTAGGCTCTTTGCTTACCATCTTTACTTCCTTGAGAACCACTTAGACATAGTTAGGGAAAATAAGGAAAAGAATGAGATTCAAAGGATCTTAATATCTCATTCATCATTTAAGTATACATATATCACATACTGTCACACCATACACAGCTGGCATCATTTCACATCTCATTTGGCTAAAAATATTCATTTCCATAAATTAAGCACCTTTGGCAGCGAAATTTGCCATCATTAAAAGCCAAAGTAATTCATTAATTGCCAAATGGACTGCGTGAACTTACCGAACTCATTTTCCATTTATAACATATTTGTTTAAGCAAAATTATCACAAATTGAAGCTTACAATTTGGGCCTAAGCCATAGAACTCGAAATGCACATCACACTTGCCATTTCCATGAAACTCTATATTTTGATATGAACTTTGGAAAATCATAACTAATTTTAAAAAAATTAAAATCATCCATACTATAGCTTTTTGGAAAGATCAAGATGTCCTCTAATTACCATAAAAATTTTAGATCAAAACAACTAGGTTTGCCCTACAAAAATTGATGGAACAATAACACTAGTCTGGGGGCATCCTGCACCTGAATTTTAAAAATTTATATCTCCCTTAATACAAATCCAAATGAGGTGCTCCCAATAACTATACAAATTTTAAGATGAGACCTAATTTTTATATACATTTCAAGGGCATATGAGTTTATTTGACCCACGAAATCTATTGCATATTAAAGGCTACTATAGTACTCAAGCATCACTAGACCTCTAACTTCAAAAATTCATAAGTCTCTCTATACAACTCCTTTTCATGCAAACACAATGGCCTAGAAAGCTTATAATGTCAGATATATGAATATGAAATTTTATTAATATAAAATTTTATAGGCATTGGACTTCATTTGGCCCTTGAATGATATAGAAATGTGAACTGACTATATAAACAGTAACCTTGACAATTCTACATAATTTGGCAAACTTTGAAAAATCATAATAAATTCTCTAGAGCTCCAAATTGAGTGCTCTTTAACTCTATGAAAATCTCCAGATAAGACCTACGTACTTGCCAAATTTCATGCAAAAAATCATCCATTTGGTTAGACTTTAGTTCAGTTCAAGAAAATGGTCAATTTGAAGTCCATAAAGGGTTAAAAAGGCACCACATGACTTTCTCATTATTCCCTAACCATTTGAGCATGTCTAAAAGTATAAACACAGCCTATGAGAGCATCCCAAATGGTCCAAATTATCATGCATCTCAAAAACACCAATCTAGTTGCTATTATACACATATATATATATATCATAGGTTTATGGTGTCAAAAACTCATGTATTCATTCATTTGGCTTTAAAAATGGTACATACACTATAGTTTCATACATCTAAATATGTTCAAGTATTTACATTACAAATATATCATATATTTACAAATTTTAACATCAAAATACACAAAATTCCTATTTTAGTGTTAAAGGTCCACTCTTTTAGGTGTATGGCCTCCATTTCGTGCTCTACTTGGCTCGTCTAGATATGGTTAGACATATGTGGGAGGAAGAATAAGATTTAAAGAATTCTAATAGCTCTTGACCCTTTCAAATATACATATATGATGCATTTATATGTCAAAAAATGCATGCATACTATAAACATTTCTCATGAATGTACATAAATCAGTCTCCTTATCATATAAACTCACACATATCAAACAAAGGCTCTAGGAGATGTCTGTTTAGCCTTACCCAATTTCCTTGGGACTTTTGGATTTGCCTCACCTACCTTAAGGGACTTTTGCCTTAGTCTCATTTATTCTTGAGGCTTTTGGCTTTGTCTCATCCATTCTTAAGGACTTTTGGCTCATTCTTACCCATTCTAAGGGACTTTTGGCTCATTCTTACCCATTCTAAGGGACTTTTGGCATAACCATATCCATTCAAGCCACTTTGCATTCAAAAAATCATTTCAAAAAGTATATTGGTACCATAACATGTAATCAATGACTATAAATATATCTCATAGTTCAAACATATACACAAGCATCCAATGACAAGCAACCATCTAGGAAATACATACAAGAAAAGTTAAAGAGCTACCTTAAAGTAAGAACACAAATTTTTCTCTTAGGTTACTCCTTCCCTTTTTTGGCCACACACATGCAACTAGGTGGGGCTTGAATCTCTTGGTCTAGACATAGCAAATGAGCCATAATTACATCATTAGAGTAAGTTCTAGCTTCACACAAACTCTATGCATGCTTACTTTGTCTAATGCCACCAATATGGTTCCATAAAAGGCACAAGGAAGCAACCCCTAGAATTCATAATCTTGGCTTTAATTTTTCATTCAATCTAAGTTTCTTAACTCTATTTAGGCTCATTAAAGTCACCATAAATTCAATTCAAGGGGCCAAATACTAGGTTGCTTCTTTATGTCCATAAAGATGCCTAAACTTCCATCTCACAAATCATGGTTTCTAAATTCAAACCAATGGTTCCTTTGATATTTATTAATCATATCTAGGCCATTCCTATCCTTAGAAGTTAAGAAAAATCTTCCTAGGTGCTCTTTCTAGCTTTGGCTAAGATATGTGCACCATTAGCCACCCATGGAGTTTCATTTATTTTTCCTAAGAAATTGGTACTTGTGAAGCTTCCTAGATGTCTTATGATCTCTTACATACTCATACATAAGCTAGATTATTATTAGAAAGCTTCAAAACTAGATAGGTGCAATAAGAACCCTAAGTCACATAACTTGATTTCTAAAGCTTCTCTTTTGAATCTAATGGTATATTCTTAATCCTCATGCTTGCAAGCCCTTATCTCTGCCTTGTTTTGACTTGAATTCATTCCTTAGTGTATAGGCCTTGTGTTAGATGAAACTACCATGAGAAGAGCAAGCAAGAGGAAGCAACAAAAGGCCATGATTCTTACCTTATTTCCAAGCTTTTTTAAGGAGCTTTCACTTGGTTCTAGCTTTTCCTTCTAATTCAAACTTCCTTCTACTGAACCTTCCTTAAATTAGTCCTAAATTAGTCATGCAAACTATAGGAGAAAAGAGGAGAAAGAGGAGGAAAAGATTGGTGAAGGAGAAGACATGAAAAACCATGGATTTTTTTCCTTACCTTTTGCTTGGTTTTATCTTCCCTTCACTTCCCCTTCTTGTGCGCCTTCTTAAGCTACCTTAGGTTCTATTTGAATGAGGTGAAAGTCAGTTATTAGGATGTACATAAAAGGGAGAGTGCTTAAGAAGCTTAAAAGTCCACTTTTACAATTTTTTCTACTTTTCATTTTAGTCCCTAAAACATGGTTTCTCCATTTGGCCTAATTTCAACTCCTTTTTGAGAACTGTCTTTTCCATCATAAAATTTAGGTCCTCTAACTTATAGAATGTCTTTGGTTTCATCAAAATTGGATTTGAAACTATTCTAATCTATTTAGTCAAAGTTTTAGTCAATCCTTGCTGAAATAGCACACTGGAAGGGTTTAAGTTGTTTTTGGGAGATTTTCACTTATAGAGGTTCCTTAGCTTTTTCTTAATTCAATTATACTCTTCCATAACTTAAAATACCATTTTAAGGCTACATACTTCCTAAAACACAATAAAACCCTACATATCCAATCTTGCATCTTATAGCTTTCTAATTGATTCTAATGGCATATTCTTAATCTTTACACTTCAAAACCTCAATTTCCATCAAGTTTCAATAAAAAAACAATTCCCTCTAGGATTCTCACATGTTGGTCAGACTTAAGGGAGGGAAGATTTTAAGGAAAAAGCATGTTTTCTAAGCCATATCATATACCAAATGAAAGAGCTTCTAATGGAGGTTATTATGATGTATCTGTTTCCCTTTAAAGACCCTATTCCTTTATAGGTTTAGCCACAAAACCCCACCTTTTAGAAATTTAAAACCATAGAAAGAAAGAGAAGAAAGAGTAGGAATTAGGTTATATTGACATTATAGGCAAAATCCTCACATTTGCATACATTGGGTAGCTTTTCCTTCCCTTGGTTCTTAGTGGTTCTTGGACACCTCTTGTAACGTCCAATTTTCGTCAAATGATGGAAATGAATGGTTTTCAAAACAAGTTTCCCAAAATGAATTAGTTAAGGTCCTAAAAAATTTAAGTAGCATTCTAGACTCTTAAAAATGAGAATCCCAAGCTCAGGCAGAAAGAAAAAAAAGAGTTAGAATAAAGAAACAAATTTGAATGAAAGGTTGACGAAATGTAATGGCATTTTTGTAATTTAGAGTAAATTTTGTAATTATCATAGAAGGGCTTTTTAAATGAAAGTTTTGAGTTCTTCGGGGTTCTCAGAGGCCTTAAAAACCATGGAAAGTCTCGGGACAGTTAAAACCCCCTCCAGTGGACGTTCTCTAACCTTAGTTAACCCGAACTTTGACGAATTTGTTCAGAAAGGTTTTAGTTTTAATTTGAGTGATTCCAAAGGTATTTTATTAAATTGAGGACCTAAATTTCATAATAAAAAAATGGTTCTAAAAAAGGAGCTAAAATGAACTAGAAATGAAAATGCCAAGACAAATGGACGAAATTAGAATTTTTGAGAAGTTCTTCCCAATCTACCTATATATATGTGTCACCCTACCTCCTTATTCATTTAGCCACATTTTTTTCTACCCTAAACTAGAGGAGAGAACTAGGGTTTGAGGCACACCAAGAGGAGAAGAAAGGAAGGAGAAAAACAAGGAAAAATGTATGGATTTTCTTGGTTTTTCATGCTTTCTCTTTAGCAAACTCCTTCTCCTCCATCTTCCCTTCTTTCCCATGATTTTATTGAAGTTCTTGGATCTATTTTGAGGGCAGAATAGAGGTGAAAAATTCAGATTTGAGGAGAGGAGGCCAAGCAAAGTGAGAAACAAGCAAGAAAAGCTAAGAAAATAAGGTAAATCTTCATTCCATGGCAGCCACCTCTTATTCCCTTCTTCTTCGTGGTTCATCCCACCTAGAGAGCTTCAAGAAGACATGCATTTTGGGTAGAACTAAGGGTGAATCTTAGGGAATTGAGTATGGAGAATAAGAATATGCAAAGATAATTAACAAATAACCCTTGTAAAATCTAATTTGATATAATAATTCCTAGGCTTAAATGAGTGTTTAGATGAGCTCCTAAGATCTCTAGAAGGCTCCTCATAGGTATCTTCCATCAATAAAACAAAGTAAACTCCCTTGTCATCCTTATGCTCTATAGCCACGGCCTAATGTAGTTAGGACACCTAGGGGAAGTTTCAATTTATTCCAAGCTCATTTTTAAGTCATATATAATGGAAGAGGATGAGAAAAAGCCTTGGAAAAAATTTAGAAACCATAGAAAGTGAGATGGCATTATAAGTTCCATAATATGACTTGAAGAAGTAACATGTAGTTAGGCTCCTTGTTTCAATTATGTGATGACTCCAAGAGGTTTAAAAGAAGTCAAAAATTATAAATGGAAGAAAAGAATAGAGCCTAGAACTCAATTGATAGATGTTGCTTCATTAGGTGCATTTAGGAATCATAAATGAACCATAAGACAAAGTTAGAGCTCCAAGTAGATAAGTGGGTCTGAGAATGATTCCAAGAGCATAATTGGTTCCTATTTTATATGTTTAGGCTAAGAGAAACAAGTCTCCCATTATTATGAGTGTGTGGCCAAGGAAGGGAGTGCAATTCCAAAAGAAAAAGTGTGCTTGTGTGGCAAAGGTAGCTTTCTCCACTTTCTCTCATGCATGGATAAATGTTTACCTTGTCTTTGAATGTGTGTATATGTGTTTTAAGCTATGAAAAGTGTCTTAACATGTGCATATGTATTATAGTACCATGATGTGATATTATGTTTTCAAATGATATTTTATATGCTTGCCTTGGTTTGTTTGAGTGTGGAGAAGCTAATAACCTTCTAGTCATGGTGAGGATGAGCCAAGAATCGTTGAGAATGGTTGAGATAAATATTAGAGTCTTCCAAGAGTAAGGCTTAGTTCAAGGCTTTTAAGAAAAAGGGTGAGGCAAGTCCAATAACCTTGAAGAGAATGGGTGAGTCTAATCCACTTACTTGACAAGTCTATATATGCTTTGTATGACTTGTTCAAATGCCAACAATGCTTCTTGAATGATCATACACACCATTATACTCATACATGCATTTTTAAGACTTAAATTGCATTCTTTATGTATGATTGAAAGGGAGATGAGCTATTGGAATTCTTTGAATCTCATTCTTTCCTTGCCAATGTCTAGGTGGACCAAATAAGCAAGGTAATAGGAGCCACCAAGTTGGGAGATAAAAGATTGACAATAAAGTGTATAGTTTTGCCTTTTTGTAGCCATACAAATGGCATATGATGTCATCCTATGATGGAATTGTTATGTAATCATTTGAACATGTGTAATTATTCAAATGTTTGATGTATGTATGAGTTTTAGTACCAAATGAATGATAATATGCATTTTGGGTAGTGAGTGGCAATTTAAAGCTTATGAATCCTTATATATGATATGGGGTGAAAGAGTGAGTTTTTAATTTCTGGGCTTATGCACCTTTGAGACATATTTAGTAGACCATTTTGGTGCTTTCTCATGTGTCAAGTGGTCATGGGTGTCTTAGAAACCAAAATAGACCATTTGGAGCCCTCTTGTGACACAAAGTGACCATTTCATAACCCAATGTCAAAATCTAACCAAATGAACGAATTTGCTCATAAAATTTGGTATGCATATAGATCTTATCTAGAGCTTTTTGGTAAGCTAATGACCAGATTAATTGGAGCTCTGTGGAATTAATTATGATTTTCCAAAGTTGACATTTTTCTGCTAAACTAATGCAAATACTATTCATATGGTCAGTAACTTGAACTGTGTCATTCAAGGATCTCTAATGCTCATGAACATTTACACGCATAAACTAGACATGATAGGTTTTTCATGGCCACTGAGATCACCCCAATTAGACTTCTGAGCAGAGAGATATAAATTTTTGAAGTTGAAGGATAGTACCAGTAGTGATAGACAACCTCTGATATTTTTCCATCAATTTCTGCTAGCTAACAGCCTCTATTGCGGCCTGGATATATTTTTTTCATTAAGTAGAAATCTATAGCTTTCCAGAATGGTAAAGTATGCTTGATTTTAATTTTTCTAGAATTAGTTATGATTTTTCAAATTTTATGATAGTAATATGGAAATTCTACCCAAGGCTGCATCATTGAATTTCAAGAGTTCACTTCATTTGCACAAGTTCTAGGCCACTTCTTGAGATGGACTTAAGTTGTATTTTATGTAATTAAATATGAGAATGAGATGAATGAGTTCATATGGTTCACAGGACACTGAATGGAAATTTTATCCACTACGTAATGTAAATTTATTTATTATTTTTAATGCCATTCTTTTGCCTTCTTGTGAAATGCATGGGATAAGGCATGAAAATAGCATAAGATAAGTTAGAGAAACATGATGTTACACCTCTTAGGTTAGATTTAGAGCTACACAAGGTCGGCCAAATGAAGAAGGGTGGGGGTGGCTATTTATAAGGAAGAGCTAGGGTTTCATAAAGTTTCTAATTCCTAATTTTGCCCTTGATCTTTAATTTCATGTTTTAAACTTATTTTAACTCCTTTTTTGGAAACTATCGTTTCCATCATAAAATTTAAAAATATTTTGTTTCAAATTTATGAGATTTAGAATAATCTAGAATGATTCGACTAAAGTTCGAGTCAACTGACGACCTAATTTGTACACCAAAAGGGTTTTAACCATTTTGATAGTTCCTATAATTTTTTGTGCCTTTGAAAACCCTAGTGAGCTCAATTTTAATTAAAACTCCCTCCATTAAGTTTTCAAAAACTTGCCCGAAATTATGATTTTGCCATTGGGTTTTTAATTCACTCTGTTTAGTCATTTTGGTTCTGATTTTGGGCCATTTTTAGTTTTCTAATCATATTTTTAAATGCTCCAATTAACATTTTATCCTTAATTGGCCTTAATTCGCTTTGCTTTTGTAACACCATATCTATATAGCTCTTAACTCCTAACATAATTGGTATATGATACTTATTTGCATGAAAATAACACTTTTTGCCATGGTTATTTGCATAATTGAAAGCCCATTTAATTCATTCTTAGCTTTAGGAACTATGTGGGCTTGCCAATTCCATTATCCATGCATAACATATCCATTCATGTTAGAAACATCACAATTTAGTGCATAAACCTCATATTTTGAACTATACTTCACAATATCATAATTTTGCTCTTGGGTTGCAGAGCTAGTTTTCTGATATGAACTTTGAAAATTTATAACTAATTTTAGAAAACTTGAAATCATGCATATAGCTTTTTGGAAAGATATGGATGTTAACTAGTGACTAAAAATAATTTTGGCCTCTAAAAATTGATGGAATAGTACACTGGGTCGCGCTCTTGGATTGATATAGATCTTAATATTTAAAAATTCATAACTCTCTCTATACTAATCCAAATTGAGTGCTCTTGGTGGCTATGGAAAGCTTATGATGTTTCATTTATACTTGTAAAATTTCATAAGCATTGGACTTCAGTTGATACTCGAGTAACATAGAAATGTAAACTGACCATATGAACAATAACATGGATAATTCTACATAATTTGGCAAATTTTGAAAATTCATAATAAATTCTCTAGAGTTTCAAATTAGGTGCTTTTTAGCTCTAGGAAAAGCTCTTAATGAGACCTATATGCTTGCAAAATTTCATGTAAGATGTGACACCTTAAACTACTACCGCTACCTAGCCTTTCTATAGGCTCGGTTTCATATGATTTCCAAAGAGTCACTACTCTCCCGTGGCATTTACATGCTATGAACCGGGGTTTTATATACTCATCTTTCATCCCGTGGGTCCTGTGAACCCATCTCAAGCATCCTCAACTCAAACTCCATACATACGACTCATACATAGCATAAAACAACCCATAAGCCACGGGTATAGAGCCAAAAACCAATAAAATTGCATTTTCTCACTTGGGCCCAAAAGTCATATTTTGGCTCTAAGTTTGAAAAATCATAAGAAATTGTAGAAAAATGGGAATGCAGCAAACTTTAGCTTTCTGGAAAGCTCTAAGTGTCACCTTTACACTAAAAATCATTCCCAACCACAAACACAGCGTTTGGACCATGTTTGACATCGAAAATGGGAGGAAGGTCCAGCTGTCACTGTTTCTGGTGCAGCTTTCTGTCATGACTTTCAAAAATTCATAACTAAATCCACAAAAATCCAATCTGGGCAAATTATACCAATTCGGAAAGCTACGGATGTCTACTAGAGGAAAAAAATAAGTCTAGATCAGTTCAGTAGCTCCTACATCCCGAAAATCGATGGAACAGTGACGGGGGTCAGGAAAGCTCCCTGATGCTGATACAGAACTTCAGTCGGTTCAATCTCTCTCTACAGACCTCCGATTTAGGTGATTCTAGTACCTACAAGTCACTTTGGTTTTCTAGTTTATGTGTATAAAATTTCACCTCATTTGGAATCCATTTGGTCTAAAAGTGCCACAGATTTCATTTTCTGGTTTAGATGAACAGTACATGACCAATCCATTAAATTCTCCCAAATTCAACAATTCCCCAAATATTCTATAATCCTCTGAATATTACCCACTTTAACTTCTCAAGAAGCTTTCTACAAACTCTAGAGGCATGCCAAATTTCATGGCAAACGGAGCTCATCCGGTCATACTTTGACGGAGCTCACAAATTTACCAGTTTTGGCACCCCAAAGGTCCAAAACGGGTCCAATTAGCCTCTCACACATTCTCACTCCACATAGACAAGTTCAAAAGCATAAGACTAGTATATCTAACATGTCCATATGATCCAAATCATCATACATTCCATTTTCACTATGCTACGGCCAAAAATACACTACTACATTCATGCATCAAAGGGGTAAAAACCCACATTTCTATTACTTTGGCTAATAATAGAGTTCATACATCATCCTTTCATATTTCTACATGTGTTACAAACTTTACATCTCAAAAATAGTGGGCATATCTTCATTTGGCACCACTTTACATCATATATACATCAAAATGTCAAAAGAAAATAATATCTCTAACTATGCATGCTCCTAGGCTCCTTGGTGTGTGCTCGGATCTCCTTGAGCTCCACCTAGCATATTAGTTGGGAGGGGAAAGGGGTGAGATTCAGGGAATCTCAGTAGCTCAAGCACTCAATCCAGCAAGCAATCAAGGCATATAACAAGTCAAAGCATGTGAATAAGCATTTAGCTATTCTCAATCATCCAACACATAATGTACATGCTATGGAATTCACAACAATGCCAAAAATGGGCTCCAAGGACTTTTGGTCTAGCCTCACCCGAGTTTAAGGGACTTTTGGATGGCCTCACCCGAGTTTAAGGACTTTTGACTTGGCCTCACTCGTTTGAGACTTTTGGCCTTGTCTCACCTATCTCAAGGGACTTTCAGCTTCACCTCACCCATCTCATGGGACTTTCGGCAATACCGCACCCGAGCAATTCTCACAACTCATCACACAAGCATATTGACATTCAATGCATCAAAACAATAGCATATGGCATATTCCATACAACAAGCATATACATAATCATACAATGACTATCATACCCAAGAATGCACAAGGAAGAGTGAAAGAAAGAGCTACCTTTGGAGCCAAAGCCAACACAGGCTTTTCCTTTCAGTTTCTCCTTTCCCTCCTTAGGTCCATAATCACACCTTGATGTAAATGTTTCACTTAAGCCTAGACACACCAAAAGCATGCAATTACTCTCTTGTCATTTAATTCAGAGCAACCCTCTATCACACACAACCTAGGGTTCTCTCTCTAGAATACCATTACCCCTTTCTCTTTCTCAAGCTCCCACTAAGCTCCCATGGTAGTGGAAAACCTCATTTTCAAAGAAAACACAAGGATTCAAAAGAGTTTTCCACTTCCCCTCTTCTGACCCATACCCAAAATGCAACCATTTTCACAATTAAAACTGCAGAAAGAGAGGGCAAAGGGAGGGGATCAGAGTTCTAAGAAGAAATGGGAGAAGTTACCTTACCTTTTCCTTGATCTTCCTCCTTCTCTTGATCTCTCACACTCTCCATGCCTCTTTTCTCTCTTTGGGTCGAAGCTTAGGGCAGATATGAGAGAAGAAATGAGTTTGGGCGTTTAATGAAGTCTAAATCTCACTATTTACTCTCTTCCGGACCGACTCTCGCTACGGCGAAAACTAACCTTCGCTATAGCGAGCTCGTGTAATCTGGCTTCGCTATGGTGAGGTGTAACCTTCGCTACGGCGAGCTCGTACCAGTTCCCTTCGCTATAGCGAGATTTACCACTCGCTATGGCGAAATCGCGTCAGTTCCAGACTTCACTCTCGCTATGGCGCCGCTACAGCGGGCAACTCCCTGGTTTTTGTATGGGCTGCTGCCAGCACTCGCTATAGCTAGAATCGCCTTCGCTATTGCGAACTAGCTCTCTCGCTGTGGCGAGACCGTTTCTCGCTGTTGCGAGAGGACTTAGCAGAAATTCTGGATTCCGAAAATTTCCAGATTTCACTTCCTTTCTTTTCCCTTTCCTTTTCTTTTTCCCGGTTGTTACATTTCTACCCCTCTTAAAAGAAATTTCGTCCTCGAAATTTAAAAAACTTACCTCAAGGGAATAATTTTGGATATTTCTGCCTCATCTCATCCGCCAATTCCCAAGTGGCTTCCTCAGATGTCAGACCTCTCCAAATCACTTTCACCAGAGGAATGCTCTTGCTTTTCAGCTGTTTCAGCTTAGTATCCACAATTCTCTCCGGTTTCACTACATAGGAAAGATCTTCCTGCAATTGCACATGCTCATATTCTATGACATGTGAGGAATCTGGTAAATACTTTTTCAACTGGGAGACATGAAAAACACTGTGTATTTGGGCTAGGTTAGGAGGCAAGGCTATTCGGTAAGCCACGGGTCCAATTTTCTCAAGGATTTCAAATGGACCAATATACCTAGGACTGAGCTTCCTTACCCTCATTGACCGACCTACTCCCGTCATTGGAGATATTCGAATGAACACATGGTCTCCAACCTCAAACTCTAACGGCCTCCTACGCTTATCAGCATAGCTTTTCTATCTACTCTGGGCCGTGAGTAGCCTCTTTCTAATCATTTCTATCTGTCGGGTGGTCTGGTCCATAATCTCAGGTCCTATTATACTCCTCTCACCTAACTCAACCCAACACAGAGGGGATCTGCACTTTCTCCCATACAAAGCCTCATAAGGGGCCATCTGGATACTGGAATGGTAACTATTATTATAAGCAAACTCTGCTAACGGTAAATACACATCCCAGTTCCCCTTCATTTCTAGCACACATGCCCTCAACATATCTTCTAATGTCTGGATGGTCCTTTCGGTCTGACCATCAGTCTGGGGATGATATGCAATACTAAACCGCAATCTCATCCCTAAGGCATGCTGCAATGACCTCCAAAAGTTCGATGTGAACCTGGGGTCTCTATCTGAAACTATGCTATTGGGTACCCCATGAAGTCGCACTATCTCTTTGATATACAACTAGGCCAATCTATCCAGTGTATCAGTAGCCTTAATAGCTAAAAAGTGTGCAGACTTCGTCAGTCTATCCACAACTACCCAAATAGCATCGTGTCCAGAGGATGTCCTGGGTAACCCCATGACAAAATCCATGGCTATACTATCCCACTTCCACTCAGGGATATCTAGAGGTTGCAACAACCCAGCTGGTTTCTGATGTTCAATCTTTATCCTTTGACACACTAGGCATCTAGCCACATACTCCGTCACATCACTTTTCATCCTTGGCCACCAGAAAATCTTTTTCACATCCTGATACATCTTGGTGGCACCTGGGTGGATAGTATACTTACTCTTATGCGCCTCTTCCAGAATGCTTTCTCTCAACTCATTCTGACTAGGCACACAGATTCTATCCCGATATACTATCATGCCATCCTCAGATAACTTGAAATCTGAGGTCTTACCTTGGGTGATCTCATTCCTGATCCGTTTCAGGAACTCATCCTCTCTCTGGGCATCTAAGATCTGGGTTCTCAAGATATTCTCAATTCGGGTTTCACTCAGATACAATCTACCCGATACCACCTGACACGAGAGGTTCAACTCTCTGAACTTCTCTAGGAGCTCCTGCTATCTAATCATCATATGGGCTACATGGATGGATTTTCTACTCAAGGCGTCTGCCACCACATTGGCCTTGCCCGGATGGTATTTCAACACATAATCATAATTTTTCAAGAATTTCATCCATCTCCTCTGTCTCATATTGAGTTCTCTCTGATCAAACAGGTATTTCAGACTCTTGTGGTCACTATAGATCTCTATGGTCGCACCATATAGATAGTGTCTCCAAATTTTAAGAGCAAACACTACGGCAGCTAACTCCAGGTCATGTGTGGGGTAATTCTCCTCATGAGGTCTCAACTGCCTCGAGGCATATGCCACTACTCTACCCTGCTGCATCAACACACATCCTAACCCTTTGCCCGAAGCATCACAATAAACCACAAATGGTTCACTAGGGTCAGGGATAATTAGCACAGGGGCAGTGGTCAAACAGAGTTTCAACTCCTGGAAACTCTTCTCACATCTCTCGTCCCACACAAACGGTGTATCTTTCCTGGTTAGCCTCGTCAGTGGTAAGGCCATTCAAGAAAAGTCCTGAATAAATCGTCTGTAATACCCTGCCAAACCTAAGAAACTCCTGACTTCGGTGATCGTTCTAGGTCTATCCCACTGTAACACAGCCTCAACTTTATGGGGATCCACCGCAACTCCATCTCGTGAGATCACATGACCTAAGAATCGCACCTCGGTCAGCCAAAACTCACATTTACTCAGTTTGGCATACAACCTTTTCTCTCTCAAGGTCTTTAGGACTAGTCTCAAATGCCTCTCGTGCTCCTCAAAAGATCGGGAGTACACTAAAATATCATCAATAAAGACCACCACAAACTGATCTAGATACGGTCTGAATACCCTGTTCATATAATCCATGAACACAGCAAGCGCATTCGTCAACCCGAATGGCATCACAAGGAACTCATAGTGCCCATATCTCGTCCTGAAAGCCGTCTTAGAGACGTCTTCAGTTCTCACTCTCAACTGGTGGTAACTAGATCTAAGATCTATCTTAGAAAACACAGATGCCCCAGCCAACTGATCTAACAGATCATCAATTCTAGGGAGAGGATATTTATTCTTGATGGTAACTTTATTCAACTCTCGGTAATCTATACACAACCGCAAGCTACCATCTTTCTTTTTCACAAACAACACCGGAGCACCCCAAGGTGAAACACTAGGGCGGATGAACCCTTTCTCTAACAGTTCCTCTACCTGCGCTTTCAACTCAGCAAGCTCGGCGAGAGCCATCCTGTAAGGAGCTTTGGACACCGGTCCAGCACCAGGCACTATGTCTATAGGGAACTCTAATTCTCTCTCAGGAGGTAGGCCACTAAAATCAAACTCTCTAGGGAAAACCTCCGTGAATTCCCTGACAACTGGGATCTCCTCTATCCCTTCTTCTACCTCAGCCCGAATAGAGAAAAAGACTAGAAACCCTTGACATCCACACTCTAAATATCTCTCAGCCTGGGCAGTAGTCATAAAGGATAACTCTGCTCCTACCCTAGGTATGGTCCCACAAACAGGTAAGGAAATGGTTCGGTGTTCACAATCAAGTATGGCATTATTTGTAGCTAACCAGTTCATACCAATAATCAAGTCAATTTCATGAAAAGGCATACAAACCAAATCAATAGTGGTATGACAGTGGTTAAATTGGACAGTGACATTCAAGCAAGTATGGGAAGTAACCACGTGGCCTCCAGTGGGTGTAATGACAGATAAGTCAAAGGGCAAGACACTAACAACCAGACCTAATTTCCTCACACAATCATAAGATATAAACGAGTGACTAGCACCCGAATCAAACATAGCAACTACAGGAAAGCCATTCACTAACAGCGTACCTCGGATCAAACTGGGAGATGCGCTGGCTTCCTGCTGAGTAAGGGCGAACACTCGGCCCTGGGTCTGTGGTCTAGGAGGAGGCGCTGTCTCCATCTGAGGACAATGTCTAGCAATGTGCCTCAGCTTCCCACACTTATAACATGTCACCGGAGACTGCTGGAAGGATGACTGACCCCGAGGAGGTGGCACACCTCGCTGCGGCCTTCTACTCCATGGCCCCTTGCCTCTTTTCTTGGTACTAGGGGTCAAACTAGAGCCCTCTTCTGGTTTCAGCCTTTTCAAATCCGGAACCCTCTTCTGACTAGCCGTAGTCGCAGTAGGCATGATGACTTGCAGATTCGTCTCAATCACCCTACTGACCTCCACCAGAGTATTAAACTTTCTGATCCGCTGTGGAGTGACTCTATCGCTAATCAGGGGCCTCAAACCAGTCTCAAACTGCTCACATCTCCAGGGTTCATCATCATACCTCTGGAGGTAAGAGGAATACCAAGACAGCTCTATAAGCTTGGCCACATACTGGTCCACAGTCATCTCATCAGTTTGTCTCAAACTCATGAACTCCATCTCTTTCTTCTTCCTCACTGAACTTGGGACATACTTCTCATAAAATTCAACCAAGAATGTCTCCCAAGTAATCGGTATGTTCTTGGTCTCCATCAGTGGTTTCGCACTATCCCACCATCTATCAGCCTCCTTTTCTAGCATAAAGGTGGCTAACTGGGCTTTCTGCTCAGTGGTACAATCCATCACAGAGAAGATTTTCTTAAGCTGCATGACCCAAGCCTCCGCCTTATCCGTATCCAATTCCCTGTCAAACGAGGTGGATTGTTCTGCCTAAACTGTTTCAATACTTTCTGGATAGGCGTCTGGGTCTGTGGAACAGCAGGCTCTTGGGGAGGTATAGGTGGAATGCTACAACTTCCATGACCATTCACACCAATTACAAGCAATTCACATACTTCAAGAGCCTAACATCGAGCAAAAGTGCCTGAACCTTTGCTCTGATACCAAAAATGTGACACCTTAAACTACTACCGCTACCTAGCCTCTCTATAGGCTCGGTTTCATATGATTTCCAAAGAGTCACTACTCTCCCGTGGCATTTACATGCTATGAACCGGGGTTTCATATACTCATCTTTCACCCCGTGGGTCCTGTGAACCCATCTCAAGCATCCTCAACTCAAACTCCATACATACGACTCATACATAGCATAAAACAACCCATAAGCCACGGGTATAGAGCCAAAAACCAATAAAATTACATTTTCTCACTTGGGCCCAAAAGTCATATTTTGGCTCTAAGTTTGAAAAATTATAAGAAATTGTAGAAAAATGGGAATGCAGCAAACTTTAGCTTTCTGGAAAGCTCTAAGTGTCAACTTTACACTAAAAATCATTCCCAACCACAAACACAGCGTTTGGACCATGTTTGACATCGAAAATGGGAGGAAGGTCCAGCTGTCACTGTTTCTGGTGCAGCTTTCTGTCATGACTTTCAAAAATTCATAACTAAATCCACAAAAATCCAATCTGGGCACATTATACCAATTCGGAAAGCTACGGATGTCTACTAGAGGAGAAAAATAAGTTCAGATCAGTTAAGTAGCTCCTACACCCCGAAAATCGATGGAACAGTGACGGGGGTCAGGAAAGCTCCCTGATGCTGATACAGAACTTCAGTCGGTTCAATCTCTCTCTACAGACCTCCGATTTAGGTGATTCCAGTTCCTACAAGTCACTTTGGTTTTCTAGTTTATGTGTATAAAATTTCACCTCATTTGGAATCCATTTGGTCTAAAAGTGCCACAGATTTCATTTTCTGGTTTAGATGAACAGTACATGACCAATCCATTAAATTCTCCCAAATTCAACAATTCCCCAAATATTCTATAATCCTCCAAATATTACCCACTTTAGCTTCTCAAGAAGCTTTCTACAAACTCTAGAGGCATGCCAAATTTCATGGCAAACGGAGCTCATCCGGTCATACTTTGACGGAGCTCATAAATTTACCGATTTTTACACCCCAAAGGTCCAAAACGGGTCCAATTAGCCTCTCACACATTCTCACTCCATATGGACAAGTTCAAAAGCATAAGACTAGTATATCTAACATGTCCATATGATCCAAATCATCATACATTCCATTTTCACTATGCTACGGCCAAAAATACACTACTACATTCATGCATCAAAGGGGTAAAAACCCACATTTCCATTACTTTGGCTAATAACAGAGTTCATACATCATCCTTTCATATTTCTACATGTGTTACAAACTTTACATCTCAAAAATAGTGGGCACATCTTCATTTGGCACCACTTTACATCATATATACATCAAAATGTCAAAAGAAAATAATATCTCTAACTATGCATGCTCCTAGGCTCCTTGGTGTGTGCTCGGATCTCCTTGAGCTCCACCTAGCATATTAGTTGGGAGGGGAAAGGGGTGAGATTCAGGGAATCTCAGTAGCTCAAGCACTCAATCCAGTAAGCAATCAAGGCATATAACAAGTCAAAGCATGTGAATAAGCATTTAGCTATTCTCAATCATCCAACACATAATGTACATGCTATGGAATTCACAACAATGCCAAAAATGGGCTCCAGGGACTTTTGGTCTAGCCTCACCCGAGTTTAAGGGACTTTTGGATGGCCTCACCCGAGTTTAAGGACTTTTGACTTGGCCTCACTCGTTTGAGACTTTTGGCCTTGTCTCACCTATCTCAAGGGACTTTCGGCTTCACCTCACCCATCTCATGGGACTTTCGGCAATACCGCACCCGAGCAATTCTCACAACTCATCACACAAGCATATTGACATTCAATGCATCAAAACAATAGCATATGGCATATTCCATACAACAAGCATATACATAATCATACAATGACTATCATACCCAAGAATGCACAAGGAAGAGTGAAAGAGAGAGCTACCTTTGGAGCCAAAGCCAACACAGGCTTTTCCTTTCAGTTTCTCCTTTCCCTCCTTAGGTCCACAATCACACCTTGATGTAAATGTTTCACTTGAGCCTAGACACACCAAAAGCATGCAATTACTCTCTTGTCATTTAATTCAGAGCAACCCTCTATCACACACAACCTAGGGTTCTCTCTCTAGAATACCATTACCCCTTTCTCTCTCTCAAGCTCCCACTAAGCTCCCATGGTAGTGGAAAACCTCATTTTCAAAGAAAACACAAGGATTCAAAAGAGTTTTCCACTTCCCCTCTTCTGACCCATACCCAAAATGCAACCATTTTCACAATTAAAACCGCAGAAAGAGAGGGCAAAGGGAGGGGATCAGAGTTCTAAGAAGAAATGGGAGAAGTTACCTTACCTTTCCCTTGATCTTCCTCCTTCTCTTGATCTCTCACACTCTCCATGCCTCTTTTCTCTCTTTGGGTCGAAGCTTAGGGCAGATATGAGAAAAGAAATGAGTTTGGACGTTTAATGAAGTCTAAATCTCGCTATTTACTCTCTTCCGGACCGACTCTCGCTACGGCGAAAACTAACCTTCGCTATAGCGAGCTCGTGTAATTTGGCTTCGCTATGGCAAGGTGTAACCTTCGCTACGGCGAGCTCGTGCCAGTTCCCTTCGCTATAGCGAGATTTACCACTCGCTATGGCAAAATCGCGTCAGTTCCAGACTTCACTCTCGCTATGGCGCCGCTACAGCGGGCAACTCCCTGGTTTTTGTATAGGCTGCTGCCAGCACTCGCTATAGCTAGAATAGCCTTCGCTATTGCGAACTAGCTCTCTCGCTGTGGCGAGACCGTTTCTCGCTGTTGCGAGAGGACTTAGCAGAAATTCTGGATTCCGAAAATTTCCAGATTTCACTTCCTTTCTTTTCCCTTTCCTTTTCTTTTTCCCGGTTGTTACATAAGAGATCATCCATTTGGTTAGACTTTGGTTTAGCTTAAGAAAATGGTCAATTTGAAGTCTATAAAGGGATAAAAAGGCACCAAATGGCTTTTTTCCACAACCTTTTGACATGTCCAAAGACATAAACACGGCCGATGTAAGTATCCTAAGTGGTCCAAATTATTGGGCATCTCAAAACCACCATCCTAGTTGCTATTATACACATATATATCATAGGTCTATGGTGTCAAAAACTCATGTATTCATTCATTTGGCTTCAAAATTGGTACATGCACTATAGTTACATTCATCTAAATATGTTTAAGTATTTACATCATAAGTACATCATATATTTACAAACTTTGACATCAAAATGCATAAAATTTCTATTCTAGTGTCAAAGTTCCACTCTTTAAGGTGCATGACCTCCATTTCTTGCTTTACTTGACTCACCTAGATATAGTTAGACATATGTGGAGAAAGAGTAAGATTCAAAGAATTCCAATAGCTTTTTACCGTTTCAAACATACATATGTGATGCATTTACATGTCAAAGAATGCATGTTTGCCATAAAAACTTTCCATAAACATACATAGATCAATTTCCTTATCATATGAACTCACACATATCAAACAAAGGCTCCAAAGGATGTTGTTTTAGCCTTATCCTATTTTCTTGGGACTTTTGGATTTGTTTTACTCACTTTAAGGGACTTTTTACTTAGCCTTACTCCTTCTTAAGACTTTTGGCTTTATGTCACCCATTCTTAGAGACTTTTGGCTCATCGTCAACCATTTTAAAAGACTTTTGGCATAACCACATTCATTCAAGCCACTTTGCATTCAAATCACATTTCAAGAAGCATAATGGCACCATACTATGTAATCAATAGCTAGAAACATATCTCATAGTTCAAACATACATATAAGCATCCAATGACAAGTAAACATTTAGGAAATGCATGCAAGAAAGGTTAGAGAGCTACTTTGAAACAAGAACACGACTTTTCCCTTTGATTACTCCCTCCCCTTTTTGACCACACACATGGAATTAGGTGAAGCTTGATTCACTTGACCTAGACATATCAAATGAGGTACAATTCAATCATTGGAACAAGTTCTAACCTTATACAAACTCTATGCATGCCTACTTCCTCTTATGACACCATTATGGTTCCATACAAGGCATAATGAAGCAACCTTTGCAATTCATGATCTTGGCTCCAATGTCTCATTCAATCCATGCCTCTTGACTCCATTTAGACTCCTTAGGATCATCACAAATTCAATTCAAGGAGCCTAAATTTAAGTTATTTCTTTATATCTTACAAAAGAACTTCAACCTTCATCTCATAAACAATGATTTCTAAATTTGAACTAATATTTCTTTTGATGTTTATTAATCATATCTAGGACCTTCCTATCCTTAGAAGTGATTAAAACTCTCCCTAAGTGCTTGAACATGTATTGGCCGAGACTTGAACAAAGGAATGGACCCATGGATTTTACTTGGTTTTTCTTAGGGAATTGCCACTTGTGAGGCTTCCTAGATGTCTCAAGAACTCATACATACTCTTAGACAACCTAAATTACCATGAGAAAGTCTCATATTTGTGAAGGTGCAACAAAATCCCTAATTACCATAAGTTAATTTCTAATGCTTCTTATTCAATTTTAATTGCATATTCTTAATTCCCACACTCTTGAACCATTACTTCTACCTTGGTTTTGGTTAGAATTTATGTCCTCTTACCTAGCATAGAGTTGGTAAAAAATACTCAAGGAATAAGAGACAAGAAGAAGCAATAAAATTCATAGTAATTTACCTTGTTTTCTAGCTTTTCCAAGGTGTTTTCCTATGCTTCCAACAGCTCTTGCAAACTCTTCCTTCTTCTTGTTGAACCAACCATTGAACAACCCCAATTCAATCATCCAAACCATGGGAAAGGAGAGTAGAAGGATGAGAATAAGTTTACTAAAGGAAGAAGCATGGAAAAAGCCTTAAATTTGTACCTTTTTACTAAGTTTTTCCTTTCTTCTTTGCTCCCTTCTTGTATGTCTCTCTTGGCTAGTCTCTCCCCTAGTTTGAAGTAGAACTAAAGTCGATTAAGAGAAGGGAGAAGTGGGGGATGTGTTTTATAAGAAGAAAAGGGTCCATTTAACACTTTTTCAAAATGACAATTTAGTCTCTTAACTTGGTTTCTTCCATTTAGGGTCATTTCAACTTCTTTTCTAAAACTGTCTTTTCCATCATAAAATTTAGGTCTTCTAATTCATAAAATGCTTTTGGTTTAATGCAAATTAGATTTAAAACCTTCCTGAATGAATTAGTCAAAATTTGGGTAAACCAATATTCTTAAACGTAAATTGAAGTGGTTTTAACTATTTTAGGGCTTCTTATAATTTTTAGGGTCTCTGAGAACCCTGAGAAACTCAAATTTTCTATTTAAGAATCCCTCTTTTAAGTTTTCTAACAAGTGCCCAAAATTACAAAAATGCCACTAGTTTCCATCTAATTTTATTTACCTACTCTGGCTATGATTTTTGAACATTTTAAGCCTTGTATCCTTATTTTAAATTTTTTTGATTATTATTCTAATTTTATTTTTCATTAAATCTTTCTATTTAGGGGACCTCCTTTAGTTATTTCCTTAGTTTAAGGCATTTTAAGACAAAAGGGTATTACAACTTTAGTGTCCTCTTATATCCTACTATACAAGAAATCCAAATGTATGTAAGAAAGGGAAAAGTGAGTTACCTTGTGAAGTTAGGAGCTTTGATCCACCACTAACCCACTTGCTTCTTTCTTGTTTTCTTGGTAGTTTTTAGGTTGGCATACACATAAAAGTGGAATTGCACTATCTTAGCTTAAATACATCAATTTAAATGTAAAGTAACTCATCAGAATTTAGTCTAACTCATTTCATTACTACATAGGCCTATTATAACTTTAAAATGTAAACTTAAGTTACTTTAAGCCCTTTAAATGGTAACTCTCATAATAAAACTTTTAGGCTTCAAGATCTTACTTTGCATGAGCCATATGACTCTAATGGAACTCATAAGGGCTATTATATACAAGCTTAAACATGTCTAACATCATGTTATTTCATTAAGCCCTTTCTGAACCCTAAATTTTTACTTATAATAATAGGGCTCCTAAATTCATTCTAGTGATTCCATTAGTATTCATAGGTCATATATAGACTATTTAAAACCTTGGAATTCATGAAACCACTTCCTAGGTGCTTCTTCTCCTCTATGGCCAAAACATGCACAGTAGGATCATACATGGAGATTTTTCCATTTTCATGAGGAATTCAAAAGATATAAGATATCCTTGACTCTTTTCTAGTACAAGTATGACCTTAGAAGATTTAAAACATCTTTTTTTATAATTTTCCATCTTCCATAACTAATTTGGAACCTTAAGTGCCCTAACTTGATCTCTATGGCTTTTTATATAGTTTTCTTTGCATAATTTTACTTTCTTTCTTTCTAAACCCTTGTTTCTATCAAGTTTTCATCAAACTTAAGCTTTCTCCATTCCCTTTCTCTCTTGGATGAGACATAAGTAAAGAAGAAAATTCATGGAATAGCAAATTCCTAGCTCATTGCATACCTTATTTAGAAGTTCTTGAAATGGTGATTCTTTTGCTATATTTGGTTGCTCTAAATCTCTTGTTTTTCTCAAGAGTTTAGCCATAAAGATTCTATGTTCAAGAAACTAAAACTACCATTATAAAGGACATGAAGAGGAGAAGAAAGTTTCTAACTAGCATATGCTTTACTTATTTAGCTTCTTTTTCCTCTCTCTCTCTCTCTCTCTCTCTCTCTCTTCATGCCATATGAGATAAGTCAATTATGAAGGAGAGGTGAAGGTGGCATGATGATATAAGGAGAAAGAATGGTTTTTATAATAATTTAAAAAATGCCTATTATATCCCTTTATTTAATTTCCTCCATTTAAGCTCATCTTTTATCCTTTTCAAAAACCATCGATTATATACTAAAATTTAGGCTCTTTACTTCATTAAAAGCATCTACTCAAAGAACTCAGGGACTTAATATAGTCTAGAAAAGTCCACTAAAAAAGGAAGCCTAATTTGTACACTGTCAGAGATTTAATCGTTCTAATCTTATCCAGTTAATCTACTAATCTTATTTTATTATATTGTGATGAGGAATATAAATATATCATGTTAAATCTTATGATAATTAAATTCTTGATTTTTTCTACTTTTTGGTTAAACTAGCCCTTTTTCCTTATGTTTTATGTCTTTCATTCTTTTAACCTTTTCCTTTCCTTTTGTAAGCCTCTAGTCCCTCATTATTAGGTCAATTAGCTTATCTTTTAATGTCTAAAAATTTAGAAAATACTGGGTATGACAAGGGAGCCTTAATCTTCATTCTAATGTGGCTTGGATTTGAAAAGGCATCCAAAAGGTCATTAATATAATTTGTTTGAACTTGAAATGGCAAATAGGGAGTGGTGAATCCATTTCCATAATCAATAGTTTCTCCTCTTGATTTTATTAGAACATTGAGTGACTTAATCCTACATAGTAAAGGTACCTGGAAATTTTATCCACTTTATATTCACCACAAGTGCTTCAACAAATTATAGGCACAGTCATTTCAATTACAAATCAAAATGATCGTTTGGTAGTCATAATGGACTATACTTAGTTAGGGAAGGTTATTGAATGTTGACATAAAATGACTATCTTCCTATAGCATCTAATTTTAAAGACTAGAAAATCTTATGGAATTTGAAATTACCTTTCTATGTTGTTTTATTTACTTGGAAACTTATGAATGATTTGCCAACTACAAATAATTTAATGATGTACCATCTAAGGATTGAAAATAATTGTCCTTTTTGTCACTTGTATATGGAAACTTCATATAATCTTTTTATCAAGTGTTCTTTAGCACGGTGTGCTTCTCCACTTGCAATCCAAGTGGATAGCTTATATCTATAAAATATTCAAACATGGCTGCAAATTTGGATAAAAAAACATCCTAATGCTCTAATGGATTTTAAATGTTTAACCTATTATATAATATTATTGCTATATGGGATATGGTACTATCAAAATAAAAATAGAAATAAATTGGGTTTTTAATAGAAACATTGTCATACCATCACATATTTCATATATATCCCAAGCTATATTCATTCCTTGGTAAGAAATAATAATGTTCACACTTTTAGTTGTGGAATTTCTTGTTACTAAAAGCCTAAAATGATACAATAATGTACAAACATGAATTTTATCGTTTTATTCCACAAATTCATTTATAACTAAATTTTTAAAATAAATATAACATATAAATAAGAACTAAATCCATGGAATAAATTGTTTGTGCATTATGGCCTAAAAACACCTAATTAGATCCAAATTTTAAAAATTTATAACTTAAATTATATAATTTCAATTAATGCAAATTAGATATACTTGGAAATTTTATGATATGAATCTTTTACTGTAAAAATTTCAAGTCAAAACAAATCCATTTGACCCCTAAGAAGACCTGAAAATCACAGCTATGATAGTCTAAAGAGTACAACAAAATTTTAAGATTTCTTGACCAAATTAAAAAATTCACCAAATATTCTCTAGAACTCCAAAAAAATGCAAGCTTTAACTTGTTGGAAAGCTCTATATGTTGTAACACCCAGTTTTCATAAAAATGACGAAAACAGACCAGATATAAAAGAGAGTCCTCTAAAATGAATGAGTTAAGGCTAAATAAAATTAGGATAAAATTATAAATAATAGAAAATGAGGATCTAAGACTTAAGATGCCCATAAACCTAAACTAGAGTGGTTATTGAAAATCTGACAAAATGCAGTAGTATTTTCGTAATTTTGAGCACTTTTTAGAAAAACTCAAAGGGATTTTTAAATGAAAAAATTGAGTTTCTCGAGTTCTCAAAGACCTTAAAAACTATAGGAACCCTTAGAATGGTTCAAACCCCTTCGATTTATGTTTTAGAATGTCAGTTGACCTGAATTTTAACTTTTTTGTTCGAGAAGATTTTAAATCCAATTTGAGTGATTTCAAAGGCAATTTATAGGTTAGAGGACCTAAATTTTATGATGAAAAAAATTATTTTCAAAAAGGAGTTGAAATGAGCCTTGAAGGAAGAAACCAATAACAAAAGACAAATTTGGCATTTTGAAATGTCTTTAATAGATCCTTAGCTATATGTATAAGGCATCCCACTTCTCCCACACACTTAGTCGACCTAATTTTCATCTTAAACCAGGGGAAAGTTCTGCCAAAGGAGGCACACAAGAAGGAGATTCAAGGAAGGAGAAAAACCTAGGAAAAGGTAAGAAAAACTAAGGAATTTCTTGCTCCTTTCTTCATTAAACTTGTTCTCCTCCTTCTCCTTTCTTTTCCTATGGTTTTGGTTTGTGATTTGGAACTGTTTTGAATCTTGTTCAGAGGGAGGAGGTTAGAAATTCAAGGAGAAGCCTATAGTAAAAGAGAGAACTCTTGAAAAGGCTAAGAATCAAGGTATGTACCATGTAATACCATATATTTCTAGCTTTACCTTATGCTATTTCCAAATCTCATGTTATGGAATTCACAAGAATACAAGAAAATAGCATGTAAAAGTAAATATTTTAGCATTGCGTCGCATATAAATATTTTTTTCGGTGTTCCATGAACCATGTGAGTTCATGTATCATATTCTCATATTTAATTACATAGATACAACTCATTTCTAGCACAAAAATTGGTCTAGAACTTGTGCAAAGCAAGGGAAGACATAAAATTTATGATGGTAGCCTCGGCTAAAATTTCCCTTTCTCTATCACAAAATTTGGAAAATCATAACTAATTCTAGAAAAATCTAAATCATGCATTCTTTGCCATTCTGAAAATATACACATGTCTACTTTATGCTAAAAATATGTCTAGGCTATGAAACACAATACAGAAGACGTTTGACATTCAAAAAAGTGCAGAGGTATGGCTGGCTACTGGTACTATCACAGGTTTCTACTATAAACTTAAAAAATATCCAATTAATCTCACAAAATTCCAATACATGCAAATGATACCAATATGAAAAGCTACAGATGTTAGCTAGAAGGAAAAAAATAACTACAGATTAGTTTAGGTACGTTCAAGTATAAAAAATTAATCAAATAATAACCTGGGTTAGTCTAGATGCTTGATACTGGACAAAAATGTTAAAAATTTATATCTCCCTCTCTAGACATCTAAATGGGATGTTTCTAGCTGGCACAAGTCACTAGGAATGTCTAGTTTCTCTCTATAAAATTTTATAGCAATTGGACATCATTTGCCCCTTGAGTGACAGAATCTAATTTTGGACCAGCGTGAACAGTACCCTTGACCAAAATCAGAAAATTTTCCAACTTTAAAAATTCATCAAATATTCTATAGGACTCCAAAAATTCTATACTTTAACTTTCTAAAAATCTCTTTCTAATTGCATGTCAAAGCTTAGGCCAAGAAGAGCTCATTTGAAAAAAAAAAGTGGTATAGGTTTCTAATATAGTCAATTTTGCTCCATATTAGATACCAAGTGTGCCCAAATGCCCTTTCTTGGTGTTTGGTATCTCTTAAGCAAGTTTAAAAGCATGAATATGACTTGTATGAATTGCCAAGTAGTCCCAAACCTTATGCATCTCAATTTGGCCTTTTCACTTCCATTATTACATACAATTCCATAAGCTAGTCTAGCCATTCTATACTCAAATTGTACTATACCATTCATACAATATTCAATCTCATTTGTACATGATACATTAACATAATTAAACATGTTCATAATGTTATAGGATATACACAACAATAATTTACAGTACTTGCTACTCATATGGCCTTAAAGAAGCAAGATTCATGCACTTTGTTGTCAATCTCTTATCTTCCAAGGTGTTGGCTCTCATTACCTTGTTTTCTTGATTCATCTAACATGTTAAAACATTGGAGAGAAGGGGATGAGATTCAAAGAATCCTAATAGCTCATCTCCCTTTCAATCACACATAAAGTCTGTAAATAAGCCTTAAAAATGCATGCATTGAAATATTAACATGTCTGAGCATTCAAGAAATATTCTTGGTATTTAAATAAGTCACACATAGCATACATAAGCTTGCCAAGTAAGTGGATTACCCTCACTCATTCACTTATAGATTTTGGACTTACCTCACCCATTCTTTAAGAGGTTCTTGGACTCAACCTTGCTCTTGAGAATCAACCTCACTTTTGGGAGACTCTTTACTTTGTCTTAACTAATCTTAGGGGTTCTTGGCTCATCTTCACCATGGCTAAGGGTTCTTGACCTCACCACACTCAAGCAAACCCAAACACATATAACAAACATCATTTGAAAACATAATGGATCATCATAGTACCATGGCATATGAAATCATGCTATGATACTTTTCATTGCTTAAAACACACATACACATATTCAAAGACAAGCCAAGCATACATTCATGCATGAGAGAAGGAGGAGTGAGCTACCTTGCTTGCATTTACACACTTTTTCCTTGAGCCTTGAGTCCTCTCCCTTGACCTCACACACCCAAGAAGGTGGAGATCATTTCTCTTGGCCTAGACAGATTATATGGAAGCTAATTATACTCTTGAATCAAATTCTAAGGCCACACAATCACTAGAAAAGCTAGGTGACTCATAAGGCTCTTTTATGGTTCCATAATACACTTAATGAAGCAACCTTTGGAAAGCATCATCGTGGCTTCATTCTCTCCATCTATTTATGATTCTTGACTCCATTTAAACCTCTTGGAGTCATCACACAATCAATTCTAGGAGCCTAGCTAGGTATTGCTTCTTTAAGCCATATTATGGAACATATAAGGCCATCTCATTATCTATGGTTTTAAAATTTTTCCAAGGCTTCCTCTCATATTCTCCCATCATACATAATGTAAAACTAAGCTTGAAAGAAATTAAAACACTCCCTAGATACATTAACTCTCCCAATAGAGTTTTCTTGCTTCCTTTGATGGGAGAAACATGTAGGAAGCTCTTTCAATGTCTTAGGAACTCATATGAACACTTAAACATCATAAAATATAGCTAGGGTTAGAGTTCAAGGTGTAATCAAAACCCTAACTTTTCTATCTTGAAAATTCATGGTTTTTACTTGGATTTCTTTGCATATTCTTACTCTCGTCTCTTAAATTCATGGAATTCACCCTTGGTTCTCCTAAAAATTCCAGCCCTCTTACATCTACATACATAGGGTGAAATAGGGAAAAGAAGGGGGGAGGAGTAGCTACCATAGATGGAAGATTTACCTTATTTTTCCTTAATTTCTCACTTAAATCTTGTCTTCTTTAGCCTCCTCTCTTCAAATCCAAATTTTTCCCTTAATTTCTCCTTTAAAACAGATTCATATACTTCAATATAATCATAGGAAAGAAAGGGAAATGGAGGAGAAGAGGTTTGTAGGAGAAAGAACATGAAAAACTACCAAAATTCTATACTTTTTACCTTGTCTTTCTCCTTCCTTCATCCTCCTCTTGGTGCGCCTCATCCCTTAGGGTTTTCTTCTGGTCTAGGGTAGAAGCATCATGGGCTAAATGAATAAGGAGGTTGGGCGCCACTTATATATAAGTGAGAGGAAGAAAGACTTTTCAAAAATTCCCATTTTACCCTTTATTCTTGGCATTTTCATTTTTAATTTGTTTTAACTCCTTTTTGGGAACCGTCTTTTTTATTATGAAATTTAGGTTCCCAATTTAGTAAAATATTTTTGGAATCACTCAAATCAGAGCTAAAACCTTCCCAAATAAATCCATCAAAATTTGGGTACACCGACATTGAAAAAGGCTTCTAGAGGGGCTTTAGTTGTCTTGGGCCTTCCCATGGTTTTCAAGGCCTTTAAGAACCCTAGGGAACTCAAAAGTTTTATTGAAAAAGCCCTCCTATGAGAATTCCTAAATTTTCTCAAAATGACAAAAATGCCCTTATGTTTCGTTAACCTTTCATTCAAATTCGTTTTTTCATTCTAGCTCCATTTTTCTTTTCATCTAAGCTTGGGATTCTCATTTTTAAGAGCTTAGAATGCTTCCTAAATTTTTTGGGACCTTAACTAAGTCATTTTGGGAGACTTGCTTTTGTATCCAGTGAATTTTGTTCGTTTAGAAAGAAATCGTACATTACATTTCTCATGTTTTCTCTTATTTTTAGAGAACCAGATATTACATATCATAGCTTTCCTTGCTTCGTTCTCCTTGTTCCTCCATTGGTGATTTTCGGCCCCATAGAGAACAACCAAGAGGGAGTAAATTCTAACATAAACCAAGCATGAAACCTAGGTTTTTGAGGGTGAGAACTAAGTATATGCGAAGAAATTCCAAAAAGAAGCATTATAAAATAAGTTTCCAATATCTAGGAGTTTTATTACACCATGGTATGTATGAAGCTCTCTAGTGGTATTTTTAGTTGTCTAAGAGTGTATATGGGTTCTTGAGATACCTAGAAAGCCTCACATGTGCCATTCCCTTTAAGGAAACAAAGCAAACTCCAAGGGCCACTTTCCATGAGGGTGTCTCAGCCTAAGCTCCTTCAAGCACCTAAGGAGTGTTTTAAATTTTTCTAAGTGTAAAAAGGGACTAAATATGATGGAAGAATATTAAAGGAAGCCTTGGAAAAAATTTAGAAACATTGGTTTAGGAGATTGAGGTATAGGTCCTTTTTTAAGACTTAAAGAAGCAATTTGTATTTAGGCTCTTAGGAATGAATTTGTGATGATCCCAAGGAGTATAAATGGAGTCAAGAGATCTAGGTAAAAGGAGAAAATGGAGCCACGATCATGAATTCTAGTAGTTGCTTCATTTGGTCTTATATGGAACCATAATGAAGCTAGTTAAGAAAGTGAGCTTACATAGAGAGTGTGTGATGCTAGAGCTTACTTCAATAATATAATTGCATCCCATTTGATGTGTGTAGGCTAAAGGAATCAAGTTCCACCTAGTTACAAGTGTGTGGCCGAGAGAGGAGAAGAATAATCTAAGGGAAAGTGTGTGAATCTTGCTTTTAAGGTAGCTTTCCAACCTTTCTCTGATGTATGGTTTGGATGTGTATTTGTCTTTGAGTGCTTTTGTGCAAGCTATGGTACCATTATACTTCTTGAAATGTCTTTTTATGTGCAATATAGCTTGAATGGGCTTGGTTGTACTAAAAGTCCCTCAACAAGGGTGAGAATGAGTCAAAAATCCCTAAAAATGGGTGAGATGGCCAAAAGTCTCAAAAAGAGTGAGGCTAAGTCAAAAGTCCCTTGAAATTGGGTGAGACAAATCCAAAAGTCCCAAGAAAGTTGGATAAGGCTAAACCAATGCCTTTAAGAGCTTATGTTTGCGATTTATGAGTTAATGTGCCAAGGAAAATGATTTATGTATACTCACTAGTTGCTTGAATGTCATGCATACATTCTTTGACATGTATATGTATCTATTATGTATGTTTGAAAGGGTTAAGAGCTATTGGGATTCTTTAAATCTCGCTCTTTCCCTACATATGCCTAACCATGTTTGAGTGAGCCAAGTGGACTAATAAATAGGGGTTAACAACCTTGAGAAGCAAGACTTTGACAAAGAGATAGAGAAATGACCTTTTTCTTTGCATTTTAATGTTAAGAATTATAACCATGAGATGTATATATAATGTAAACTATTGAACATGTCCAAATGTATTTATATATTGTGAATGTATCAAGGTTGGAGCCAAGTGAATGTATATGTTGGAGATTGATATTCCAGCACCCTTACATGCATGTGTATAAATGTGAGTGCATGGTGAGAATGAGCTCCATAATGATTTTTATCATTTGGCATGCTTTTATGTATTGTATTTTATGTATTGAACATGTCCAAATGTATTTATATATTGTGAATGTATCAAGGTTGGAGCCAAGTGAATGTATATGTTGGAGATTGATATTCCAGCACCCTTACATGCATGTGTATAAATGTGAGTGCATGGTGAGAATGAGCTCCATAATGATTTTTATCATTTGGCATGCTTTTATGTATTGTATTTGTGCTTTTAGACTTGCTCATGTGGTTGTGGAAAGTGAAGAAGAGCATTTGGTGCTTTGAGATACCCATTTGGACTTCAAATTTGACTATTTTGTGTGCTGAACCAAAGTCTAACCAAATGAGTGAGTTTTTTCATGAAATTTGGCCAACAAGTAGGTCTCATCTAGAGCTTTTCAAAAAGTAAAAGTGCACTCAATTTGGATATTTAGAGAATTTATATGATTTTTTAAAATTGGCCAAATTATACAGAAATGGTATATGCACTATTTATATGGTCAATTTATGTTTCTATGTCACATATGGGACAAAGGAAGTCCAATGCTTATAAAATTTTATAAACATAAATTAGACATCATAAGATTTCCATAACCACTAAGATCACTGCATTTGAAGCTTTGTAGATAAAGGAATGAATTTTTGAAGTTGTATAACAATACCAATAATGCAGCTTGACATGAGTTACTATTCCACCAATTTCTATAAGTTAAAAGCTACTACATTGGTCTAGAATTATTTTTATTCATTAGTTAACATCTAGAGCTTTCTATAATAGTATGATTTTCTTGATTTCAAGTTTTTTTATAATTAGTTATGAATTTTCAAAATTCATATTAGAAATCTAGAAAGTGAACCCGAGAGCAAAACATTGATTTTGTGGGATGTGGCTTAAAACCTGAGGCTCTTGAGATGTTTTGTGAGGTTTATGACTTGTATGGATTTGTTATGGATCAAAAGTGATATTTATGAGTTCACATGATCCATAAAGCATAAAATAAAAAAATAAGGCCTTATGTAACGCAATTGGATACCATTAAATATGTTGATTTTCTTGAAAATGTATGAAGCTAAGTATGATCAATGAAATATGAAGGCCAGAGGTTAACATATTAATATGTCCTCTAATTTCCTACCAAATTTAAGCACCAAACTAGGTCATTTTGGACTGTTAAGGGTAAATGGACATTTTATGGTTCAAGTGGTCTAAAATTTGGTTCTAATTGGTACCAATTGAGCTCTAAAATGTTATTTTTCATTTTGAGCAAATTTCAAACCACAAATGCCTCATGTATGGTTGATCCATTATGTGAAATCACCTTGAATTAAAAATCACCATTTAACATGTAAGAATACACACATATATATAGGAACTTAAGGTATCAAATCACATTACATAATGTCTTACGAACCTTAAATGGTCTCTATAACATAATCTAGTACTTTTAAATATATTTGCATAATCATATATCAAAATATAAAAGTATATGTTGATATATAATATCATTCCTTAAACCAAATTCCATTGTCAAAAATGTTCTTCTTGTGTCTTTTGCTTATCATTCATTCATTCTTGAGTATCACCTAGCCATGGTCAGTGAAAATAGGGAAAAGTGAGATTCAAAGAATCTCAATAACTAATCCAACATTCAAACACACATATATGGTTCACTCAATTTCATGTAAATGAGCATGCATGTCATATAAGTATAACCAAATCATAATTCATGCTCCAAGGATCCCACGGTTCATTCAAGAGCAATTCCATGCTCTAGGACTTTTGACCCAGTTTCATCAATATTTAGGGACTTTTGATTTAGCCTCATTCACTTTTAAGGACTTTTGACTTAGCCTCACCTACAAATAAGACTTTTGGCCTCACTTCACCCATAATCAATGGCTTTTAGCATAGCCTCATCCATTCAAGAGCCAATCTAATTTCAATGCAAATAAATGTCATACAATGGCATATTATACTCAAGCAATTAACAAATCACATAATTGGCAAACAATAAATACAAGTAATCAAGAAACTCAAGTGAACCAATCATATATACATTATAATGAAGGAAAAGTTATCTTGTCACATAATTTCAATTAGTTCCCTTTAGCTTTCGTCTCTTGCTCCATGGCCTTTCACACATAATTGGATGTGAATTGTAACAAATGTAATTTTCGGAAAACAATGAAATGAGTCGTACAAAAGTAAGTCCTTTAAAATGAGCTAGATAATATCCCAAAAATTTTGGGTAAAGTCTTAAGCTCCTAAAAATGATAATTCTAGGCTCTGACGGAAAGAAAAATAGAGCTAGAATGGAGAAACAATTTATGACGAAAACTGACAAAACATAATGACATTTTTGTAAATAAGTGCAACTTTTGGAAAAACACATAGGAGAATTTTTTAAATGAAAAATTTGAGTTGCCCAGGGTTCTTAGGGGCCCAAAAAACCATTAGAAGGCTCGAAACCAGTAAAGCCCCTCCGATGTATATTTTCTAATGTTAGTGAGCCTGAACTTTGATGGATTCATTTGGTAAGGTTTTAGCTCCAAATTGAGTGATTCCAAAGGTATTTTATTAAATTTGGAACCTAAATTTTATAATAGAAAAGATGGTTCTAAAAAAGGAGATAAAACAAAGCCAAAACGAAATTGCTATTACGGAAGGACGAAATTAGAATTTTTAGAAAAGTGTGCTTCTAGAAACTCCCACACACTTCTCCTTTCTTCTCCTACCTTCTTAAGCACGAAATTTTCTACCTAAAATACAGAATATGATCTGCTCTCTTAGGCACACAAGAAGGGAAGAAAAGGAGGAGAAAAATCAAGGAAAAGGTAGGTAAATTCATGGAATTTCATGGTCTTTCTTCCTCTAACTTTGCTCCTCTCTTTCTAGGCTTTCTTTCCATGTTGAGCTATTTGGTTCTATTTTAATCTAGAATATTGAGGGGGAAGTTCAAAATTCTTGAAGGGAAGCAAACCAAGGAGAAAGATTCTTGAAACTAAGTTGGAATCTAAGGTAATTCATGCTTTGAATTGTTTCTTCCCTTTGCTTCCTCTTACTTTGAGTTTCGGCTAAATCAGAACCATATGGGGGAGGGAAGTTCTATCTAAAAACAAGAGAGGAACAAGGGTTTTAGGCCATGGGGAGATGGAATATGGCAAGAAATTCCAAGAAAAACCAATAGAAATCAAGTTAGGAAAGTGTGGAGTTTTCTAGGGTTGTGTAAAATTTGATTTTGTGTGAATGTTTCCTTTGTTATTTGAATTTTTCCTTAAGCTCCTAAGACCTCTAGAAACCCTCCCAAGTGGCTCTCCTATCAAGGAAAAATCAAGAACTCCATGAACCTTCCTTAGTGTGGTTATCTCGGCCTAGGCTAGTTCATAGAGCTAGGGAGTATTTTAATTTATTCTAACCTTGGTTTAGGACTTTATATGATGTTAGAAGATGGGAGAAACCATTGGGAAAAATTTAGGAGCCATGGATTGAAAGATGGAACAATGGTGTCCATAGTGGTGTTTTAAGAAGCAACTTGATTTTCCAATTGTGCAAGTGAATGTGTGAGGACTCCAAAGACCTTAAATGAGTCTAAGAAGCCTAGAATAATAAGAAAATGGAGCCTAGAACTCAAAATATGAGAGTTGCTTTATTGGGCCAATTATGGAACTATTATGCCACTTATGAGACTAAGTATGTATTCAAGTTTTAGTTTAGTGTCTTGGCTTGCTTCAAGTATGTGATGGTATGATAATTGTGATGTTTAGGTCAAGAGAACCCTACTCCACCTAGCTGCACTTGTAGGACCAAAAAGAGGGAAGGAAAGGATCAAGAAAAGCTTGCATAAATCTAAGGTAGCTCTCTACCTCATTCTCTTTGCATTCTTGTATGCATATGTATGTTATTGTATGCTTGTGTGTATTCTTGTGACTTGATGATATGCCACTTGATGCCTTGACTTTATATTGGTACCAATGGATCTTATTGAATGACTATGGTTGTGGAAATGGCTCATAAGGGTGAGGTGATGCCAAAAGTCTCTTAATGAAGGTGAGGAGATGCTAAAAGTCTCATGGCATAGGTGAGATAAGGCCAAAAGTCTCTTGGAAGAGTGAGGCCAAGTCAAAAGTCTCTAGACCAAGAGTGAGGCAAATCCAAAAGTCCTAGAAATAGGGTGAGGCAAAACTAAAAGTCCCTAAAGCATGGTCTTGGCTTGAATATGAATAAATGGCATGGGAATTGTGACTTTGCATACTTTATGGTTGCTAAACCTTCCATACATGTGCTTAGATATATATATGCCTTGAATGTGTGTGTGAATGGGTGTGTAAGCTATTGAGATTCTTGAAATCTCACTCCTCTTTCCCCTTCCATCTTGAATTGTTTAGATGGCTCATAAGAAGCAAAGAAAGCAGGGCAAGAGCCTTGAAGGGCTATAGTTTCTTTGTGCATCGATATGAGAGTGATATTATACATGTTATTTTTGTAATGTAAGATCATGAACAAATGTAACATTATGTATGAATCTTGTATGGTGCCAAGATAATGGAAATATGGAAATTGAACACTTGGGTTAACACTTGAATGTATGTATTGTTGGGTGTGAGATGGTCAAAATGAGATTCATGGTTTTTGGAACCACTTGGGTAGTTTTTACAATTCATATTCATGCTTTTAAACTTGCCCAAGAAGTGCCAAACTCAAAAGAAGGCCATTTGGACTAAAGTGATACCTTATGAAAGGCAAAAATTTACCAAATTGGTGAGCTATATCACTTTTTATCCAAATAAGCTCTTCTTGGTCTGAAATTTGTCATGCATATAGAGCTTGTTGAGAGATTTTTGGAAAGCTAAAGTAGGTATTATTTAGAGATCTACAGAATATTTTATGAATTTTTGAAATTAGAAAATTTTTCTAATTTGGTCACTATTTTTGTAGCTATGATCCTAAATGAAACTCTATCACTCATGGGAAAAATGATGTCAAATTATCATGAAATTTTACAAAGAAAAACTAGACCTTCCCAATGAATTGTTTCGATTAGAAGTAGTTAATTTGGATGTCTAGAGAGGGAGATATTAATTTTTTAATTTGTTGTCCAGTATTAGTTGTCTAGTCATACCTATGTCATTATTTGATTGCTTTTTGGGATCTGGATGTACCTGGACTGGTTTGGAGTTATTTTTTTCCTCTAGCTAACACATGTAGCTTTTCAAATTGATATCATTTCCATGGATTGGATTTTTTTGGAATTAAGTGGACATTTTTTAAATTTATGACAGTAAACTGTATCAATACCAGGGATATCCGAACCTTTGTGGCTAATTCATTATCAAACATGGTCCAAAGGCTATGCTCATGTCCTGGAATTATTTTTAGTGTGAATTTAACATCCAAAGCTTTTGTGAAAGCTATGGTTTGTATGATTTTAATTTTTCTACATTTAGTTATGATTTTTCAAAGTTACCCTTGAAATCTACCACTGTACAACTGTAGGAAATGAAGAAAATTTGGAGTTTTTTACCTTTGATCTGTGGTTTGTACCATTTCTTTTTAGAATGTTATGATTTGTATGTATGGAAAATAATTATAGAATGTTGTTGATGAGTTCATGGGGTCCCAGAGACGTGAAATGAAAAATTTATCTGCTATGCAACGCAATTAAATTCATTATTTTAATATATTTCTTGAGATCTCTTGAATAAATCGTATAATCTTACTTGTGAGATGAGGTCCAATGTTAGAATATAATGTGATATTACATTAATTCACTTGTTTAGCCTAGACACATCAAATATAATACAAAATAATCAATGGAACCATGTTTATACTTAAACTAGCTTTACATAGACAAGCTAGGGTTTAAGCTGTGTTTATGGCCTACTTGTGTGCCTTAAGAAGCATCTCTTGTAATTCAACTTCTTGGCTCCAAAATTTCACTTGATATGGGCCATATGACTCTAATGGAACCCATTAACACCATTATATGTGTGGTTAAACAAGCGTAATATCAAGTTGCTTCTTTAGGCTTATTTAAATTCTAAAATTTTACCTTTCAAAATAAGGCTTCTAAATTTATTCTAATAGTTCCTTTAGTATTTACAATTCATATTTAGACCACTTATAACCTTAGAATCATTGAAACAACTCCCTAAGCACCCAAACCTAGCCTTGGCAGAGACATACTATATGTAGCTTCCATGGAGTTTTGTTTGCAACTTAGAGAATTTTAAAACTTTAGGATATCCATGCTTCATTTATCACTCAATTATGGTATTAGAAACCTTAATTAACTCTCCTAGGGTTTTGGATTTCCTAAAGGCCACTATAAACCCTAAGTGAAGCTATATGGCATTCTAATGGTTCTTTACAATTCTAATTGCATATTCTTGTTCTTCACCTTCCAAAACCCTTGTTTTAATTAAGTTCTCATCTCACACATATCTCCTCTTCTTCCTTCCTCTCTTGGCCAAAACCTAGAGTGGCTAGGGTTCCAAGATTTTATAATTTTCCTAGCCTAAGTCATATACCATTTGAAAGTGTTTTAAATGGAGATTATTTTGGTGCAATTGGTTTCCATAAAAGAAGCTTCCTCATCCAAGAGTTCAGCCACAAATTTCACTCTTTTAGGAAACCAAAACCATAAAAAGAAAGAGGAGAAAAAGCAGAAAAATGTTTATACTAATATCATAGGCAGATTTAGCATACAAGCTTACCCTGAATGGCTACCTTCCTCCTCCTTCTTCCTTTCTTCTCCACACCTCTTTGGTCTGGTCTTGGGGCTATTTATGGTGCCTAAAATGAAGAAGAAGGGTGAGGGGTGGTATTTATATAAGGGAGATGGGGTTCTATAATTTTTGAAAATTTTAATTTTTCCTTTACAATTCAATTTCACCTTTTGGTTTATTTCTTCATATCTTTTGAACTTGACAGCTCTATAATAAAATTTAGGCTCTCTTTTTCATTAAAAACATCTATTTTAAGGCTAAAAGGACTTACTCAAAAGAAATTCTATCAAAGTTATGGTCAACTAAAACCCTAAACTGAACACGATCATGAATTTGATCAAACAAACCTAATCTAGTTAATCGATTAACCTTGTTTCATCATATTGTGGTGAGAAATATTGATTTCTCATACCAATTCTCATGTTTTATAAATGTCTAAAATTTTTGTCAGTTAGGCCCGTATCAATTCCTTTTAATTATGACTAACCTTTCCTGGCCCTATGACCTCTTTTTAATTCATATATTTTATTATTTGAGGACTATTTTGATTCATAAAATATAGGGTGTTACAAACATGCTTTGCCATTAGATGTCATCTCTTTTATGAGTAATTGGTTCTAATGAAATGGTATGGTTTTGGTAGCAAGACACAAGCCTATAAGCAGGAGTTTAAACATGGCTATTGTAAGAAAAGGTAACAATTGGATGATTTGATATAGAGAGGTGAAAGGTTCTTGTTTGGTAGACCATACAAAGTAAGCACATGGGACTAGGATAATGGTTTTTTACTTGTGAAATTATTAACATATCTCGAGCAATGTTAGGAAAAGTTGACTTCTTAAGAGGTAAGTTCTTTCATTCTTGAATTTTTTTTAAAATTTGCATAAAATAATTTATTATTATTATACACACAAATTTCAAAATAAGTTAATGATAAGGAATCTTGACTTCAACAAAATCATGCATCTTTCTAATTGTGATACTAAATAATAAAACTTTAAATGTTAGAAGAGAATATTAACTCAATTAAAACTAAATTGATTAAATTAAAATTTTTACAACACTGGTGATCAATTAAATATTTCCAAATAAATGGCTTTTATGACACCAAATAACTAATCTAAGTAATTGTTTGATACATTTACCTTTGATGAAATGAGTAAGGTACATGAGGGATCTTGCCATAACATTTCAAATGCATGCTAGAAGATTGTATATACTTGTCACTATGCAAGCAACTTCACCCTCTAAAAAATGCTTTTTGACCATGCAAAACATCAATTCTCAAATGTTTAAGTTATGAGATTCTTCAAGTAGGGCCATTAGTTATTCTCTTAATCCTTGAATAGAAAATAAATTTAAATCTTCAAAATATTGCACCTATAACAATTAGGGTTAAATATTTAAGAATTTAGTTAACTAACTAAGGTTCTAGTCTAATACTTAGGGATTTCTCTTTTAATTGTTAAGGTGCTAAGTTAATTGAATAAAATAAAATAGAACTTGTTTAGTTTCTAGTTAACTCAAACTTGGATTTTCAAGTGCCATTAACTAGTTTTAGTTAAGTCCAATTTATTTTAGTTAACTTAAGTAGTATGAGATACTTAAAATCCATTCACTAGATCCCCCAACTATCATAACTCTAAAGCATAATAGATCATGAAAATTCACTTAAATTTATCCCTTAATACTGTTTGAATATGTAGGGAGATCATTTGTTAAAAGCTTAACCACACACATGCTAAGGAAAAACAACAACAAATCACGGAGCACAAAGTAACCCTAGTGCCTAGGCCTCAACTTTCTAGCCCAGCCCCAACACATACTGCCTTACTTTGAGGTAGTGCTCAATAATGCTTAGGGCCTAGGCTACAAGTTTCTAGTTGTGACTTTAACACCTGTTGTCGTTAGAAAACACTAGTTCTTGCCTCATTTTGCATCTTTTCCAATTTTACCATGTTTCTATGCACACTTTGACTATCAACCACCTTAAGATATAAATCAACTTCTCCAAAACCTAATTTAGGGTTTCCAACCACAAGTCTTTCAAGAATTCAAAGAGAAACAAATTCATCATACATCCATTTCATTACTCACAAGAAGTTAAAACAAACTATCCTATTTTGTGTCATGAAGCCAAATACCATCTCCTAAAAGTCATAAGGCTAAAATTCCTCCATAATTGTAATAACACTTTGCACAAGCACTTGCATACATTTTAAGAACATCACCTAAAGGTTCAAGGCACCAAAACCAGCTCATATGCATTATAACCATACTATTTGCAAAACATATACAATCTTGATAGTTGGTTAGATCACATCACACTATCTAATTTCTACATATAAAAAAGGACTTATTTTATCACATTTACATCCTTGAACTACCCATATGTAGACAATAAAACAAATTACACATAACTAAGGACTGTACAACTCTTTTTACACTATAAAGGTTAATCCACACTTGCCTCCTCATTAAGCATATTGAGAGGTTAATTTATGGAAAAACATAATAATGAGACATATAATCCCAATAGCTAATATTTCTTTTTCATGTGAGTGACAAGCAACAACATGAGCATAATATGGACTTATATTTTCATAAAAACATGCCATATATAAGATCTCTACTTGGATTCTTTGAATTGGTCTCTCTCCCCTCGTTCCCATACTTGCAAAGGAGTGTATACTCAGTTGATGGCCAACAACTTGGGAGGAGTTCTATTTAATATCAACTCCCATATCAATGGGCTTAACTTAGCTCTTGTATAGATCAAGGGATAACTTAACTTGGCTTCTATCCTTTCTACAATAATATGCACATAACCAATCTAATTACACATAGCAAATCACAATAATAACACATGGTCACATATATACAAAGCTCATGGTAAAAAGAAAACTAGCTACCTTAATTGCCATCTTCTTCTTAATCACTTCACTTCCTTCTTCTAGATAGAATTATTTAGGGCATTGTGACAATGTACGTAATTCATAACAAAACTAACAATAAAACCTTTAAGAAATTTGCCTCAGGGAGGATTACCATTTTCCTAATTAAAACAACCCATAAATCAATTTTCCTCTTTCTTCCATCCACACTCTCATTTTTAGTGATTAATGGAAATATAAGAGCAATTGTGAAGTGTGTGAAATGAGTGATTCAACTAAGTTAAAAGGCGAAATGGAGGAAGAACATTACCAAATTTTCCTTCCTCTTTGCCAAAAATGGCTTCTACCTTCTCTTTCTAAATTCTCTCTAAATTTTTTCTTTCCTACCTTCATTTATAAAATCCAACAATAATTAGCTCATTAGAAAGCTTACAAGACTAGGAGCATACTTGTTTTTTTTCAAGTCACCTAAGCAATGGAGCAACAGAGCAATGGAGCTTGGACATGCAAAGCTTCCTTTCTTCTTCTATGGTGTTTTGTCTTTCTCTTTCTCACTCTCATCTTCTTCTAGTTAGCGACATAATGAAGAAAGTGTCTAATAGGATGTATGGGAAAGTGGTGCCACTTTAGAGGAAATTAATGAGTGGAGGTAGTTAGAATTATGTTAATATAAAATACATAATAAGTAATGGAAAGTAACCAAGTATGGGATAATAGGTGTCTTTCTATTATTTTATATTAAAATTAGTAATTAAGTATTCTATTATTTAATTGGAGGAGCATATTTATGAGATTAATTTGGCTCAAGGAGCAGTGAAGGGTAAGAAAACTCTTAGGAAAATGATTTCTTCTTCTTAATGATTGATTCTTGACACAATGAAGTGAGAGCTATTTATACTAGTCTCATGGTAGACAGAAATTAAATTCGAGATAGGGTTACAAGCCACTTATTATAGGGGTTATATGCTATTTATTCTTGCTAGTTATAGCTTTCTAACATTAGTGGCAATTATGGTTCCTTTTCTTCTATTTCATCCTCCCTAGGTTGGACGGGACTCGCCCTGGAGTCAAATTCAACATCATCTTCAATATAAGGTGAAAGATCAGCAACATTAAAGGTAGTAGAAACTCCATAAGCTTCAGTTAACTCCACCTTATAGGCATTGTTGTTAATCTTGTACACAATCTTGAAGGGACCATCAGCTCTAGGCAACAACTTAACATTAGGTTGTTTAGGAAATCATTCCTTTTGCAAATGTATCCATACCAAGTCTCCTTCTTTGAAAGTTTGCAATCTGCAGTGTTTGTCACGTTGAGCTTTGTATCTCAAGTTTTGCTTCTAAATTCACTCACGAACTTGCTTATGCAGCTTTTGGATTTCTTTAGCCCTTTGTTCTACATCTACACTATAATTTTGTCTGTCCAATGAAGGAGTCAAGTCTAGTGGGCTAAAGGGACTGGTGCCATAAACAACTTCAAACGGACACTTTCTAGTGGCTTGGTTAACTGAGTTGTTATAGGAAAATTAAACTTGAGCAAGGATAAGGTCCCACTGCTTCAAATTCTTTCGGATAAAGCTCCGAAGTAAGTTTCCCAAGATTTTATTAATGGCTTCAGTTTAACCGTCTATTTGGGGATGGTGAGCACTGCTGAATTAAAGCTTAGTCCCCATCTTTTTCCACAGAGTCCTCCAAAAGTGGTTAAGGAACTTGATATCACGATCAGAGGTGATAGTCTTAGGAATTCCATGGATACATACAATCTCTTTGAAATACAAATCTGCAACTTGGACGGCATCATTAGTCTTCTAGCATGGGATGAAATGTTCCATCTTTGAGAAATGATCTATAACAACCATGATGAAGTTTTTTTTGTCTCTGTGTCAAGGGTAATCCAAGGACAAAGTCTATGCTCACGTCCTTCCAAAGAGCTACTGGCATAGGAAGTGGCATGTATAATTCAGTATTTTGGCTTTTAAACTTAGCTAAATGACAAGTTTAGTATCTCTGTATGTGTCTGTTAACATCTCGCTCAAGCCTTAGCCAATAGTAATTTTCCTTAACTAAGGCCACTATTTTATCTTGGCCAAAGTGACCTGCCAATCCTTCATTGTAGGCTTCCCAGATAATTACCTCTCGTAAAGAACATTAAGGAATGCATAAGGCCCTTCCCCAAAATAAGAACCCTCTATGCTTATAGTATTTCTGGAAAGGTTGAGCTTCGGTGATACTCCATGCTTCATGTAAATTAAGATCATCTTGGTACAACTCCTTGATAGTCTCTATTGGAGATTGTGCTATAGGCCAATCATTGTAGTGCAAACATTGTACTTTATTAAGAAATAAGAGTTTTATTTTATTACATTATTATTATTATATTTTTTTGCATGTTCTATATAATAGTATCCTTGGATAAATCATATTGATTATCTTAAATATCCCTAGTCAATCATCATTGTGGGAACGATGATGAACTAAGACTAGTATAATTTTGATTGATGATTATGTGTTAATCATGTATAAAGATATGAATCAAAATCATAGGCATTTGTTAGGGAATAAGATGCTGGATCGAACCGTCATAAGATATCCACATGGATTAAGTCATAAGTGTATCTTATGTATAACTGTATCACCAAGCCCATAGACTTGAGATCACCATAGTTCCCAACATGAGGAACACTATTTTTTGGCATAGTCAAAAGTCATATTTAATCGGGTGATCATAAAAGCTATGATCGGGTATAGTGCAATTCATATAGAAGAAGATGAGTGGTCAAGATAGGATTTGTCTCTCTAATTAATAGAGAGATATCTCTAGGTCCCTCGATGAGTGAGACTGAGAAATGCATGGCCGTGCTCGAATGAAAGGGTTTCCATTTGTACCGTCAGTCTGCACGTAGGCCGAGAAAGCGACGATCAAGTAAGATAAGGATGATGTTTCCATGCCTTATACTTGATCTAGATATCATATGACAAAAGGGATGTGATAAGGTTATATGACAGGTTGTATCAGATTATCGATCCCTATATAATTTGGATAATCATAATGTCTTACTAGAGACCATTTGTGACTTGTGGGTCAAATAATATTATTAGCCCACTGCCAACATCATATGGGCCTATAGAGTCGCACACAAGAATGAGTCAACTCGAGCTAAAATGTCTAAATTCATTTAATTTAAAATTGTGTCTAGATTCAATAAATGTCACATTCAATCTAGGGTGAAAGAATTTTATAAATAAATAAATATATATTTGATATATATATATATATAATTTATAAAATTTGAAATATATATATTTATATATTCGAAATATATATATTTTTCAATTAATTTAAGTCAATTAGTTTTAAATTCAAATCTATATGACATATTTAAATTTAAACTAATATGATAATTTAAATTTAATTTATGAGATAAATTAAATTTGAATTAAGTTCTAGATTTATATTAAATAATTAGTTAAATTTTAAATATATTAGATAGACTTAAATTTAAGCTAATCTATTTAATTCAAATTTGATTTGATTTAAAATAATGTATTTTAAATTAATCAAATATACTGAAAACCCTAATAAGATATCTCTATAAAAAAGTAGGAGGCTTAGGCTTCCTAGGCCTACAGAACTAAAGAAAAACCCTAGAGAGAGAAAGCGTACAAACAAGCATATGAAAACTGTACGAACGCTTAGAGAGAGAAAGCACACAGACGCCTAGAGAGAGAGGAAGAAGAGAGCATCTTCTCTACCAAGAATGTATACGGATGTTGGTAAAAGATGCTAGCACGTCATTCAAGTTGAGCATTCGTTTGTGTGGATACCGATAGAGGGAGCAAATCTATAAATCAGTTCCTAAGATCCGACAGAAAAAGGTAAATATTTTTAAATCTACTCGATTTAAACAATATTGATGGATTCATGGGAAGAGATTCAGGGTTTTAATTTTTCACTATGCATCCCAAAATTTCCTAACAGTGGTATCAGAGCCACATCAATGGTTGTTTAAATTGAGTTTTTGTATGAAGTTCTGTGAATTTTACCTTTGTTGTGATTTTGCATGGCCTATATGTGATACAATATGTTGGAATATAATATAAGTATGCGAACTAAAGGCCCACATGATTAGTGTTTGAATCTAGCGTTCATATATATATTATATGTTCAAATCAATTTTAAATTTGATTTCATATAAGTGATATTTGAACTCTACAATTCAATATTATGTGCGACATATGTGTGTGAATTACAAAGAGGTTCGAATTTGATTTGGAATTTGATTCTAAATTGTTCAATTCGGATGTTTACAAATTTGTTTAACAAGTTTCTTCATGTTTTCGTATATGAAACATGTTTAGCACAACCTAATCTAATTTAACACTAAGATCATAATGCTTACAACCTTTCTTATGAGATAAGATGTTTGTAACTTTATATATGAATTATGTTTGTTTGAATTGGATGGGTATGGTGCACAATATGGCCCTAGGTTTTTATGGTTTGCAATTTTCAAAATACAACCTGCGTGTCGTGTCTCTCTCTATTTATTCTGGATGTACATTCTCTTCTCATCTCACTCCCCTCAAATGTTCAATTGAGGTTTCTCTTTATAGTTTTAATCTTAGAAGAATCCTCTCATTGGCTTGGGAGGAGATAGGCTAGATGGGCCATATTGTGACACATTTATTTTATACTTTATGATAAGATCATATGTATGTATGAGATGCTATCGTAGTATATTATCATGTGATGATTAAATATTTGAATCACAACAAAATAATAACAATAAAATCCCTCGAATCAAATTTTAAGTTTATATGCCACCCATTTATGAACACCTGTTAAAGCTTTGATCGCCTAAGTGTATGTTCCATCAAAGTGGATATACTTAGGTTATCTTAGTGAGGCAGCTTGGGTAATGGTGATACTCATAAGGTTTATAATGCTTTGACTTAATTGAGACTATCAAAATAGTTTTGGGTCTCAAGACATTAGATGGGATTAAATATGTCGAATCATATGATGATGGAATTCCATAAAGATCTAAAAATTACATGTGATGTAATTAGTAAACAAGTTACCTACCTAAATAACTTAATTTTAAGTATCTTGCCAAAGCGGACTTACAATTGAGTGAAATATTGGTCTTAGCTTGCTAAATTAAATTGAGAGTTAATTTTTAGTGCGAGATTATTAACTTGACTTTGCATATTTTGTTGTAAAAAAATGTCAATAAATAATTCTGCTTCATTGTCATTGCAATCTGTCCTTGAGAAGGACAAACTAAATGAGACCAACTTTCTTGACTGGTTTAGGAACTTGAGAATTGTTCTCAAGCATAAGAGAAAGTCATATGTCCTATATCAACTCATTCCTAAAGAGCCTACAGCCAATGCTCTAAGAGCCCAAAAGGATGCCCACACTAAGCATCTTAATGACTCTGTGGATGTAGCATGCTTGATGCTAGCTACCATGATCCCAGAACTTCAAAAAGATCTGGAACACATGGAGGCTTATAAGATAATTGTGCATCTCAAGGAAATGTTCCAACAACAGGTGAGGTTAGAAAGCTATGAAACTACCAAGGCCTTACATTCCTGTAAAATGGTTGAATGTGCATCAGCTAGCGCTCATGTCTTAAAAATGAAAGGCTATATTGATCACCTTGAAAGGCTCAGATTTCCCATGAGCCAGGAGTTAGCTACAGATTTGATCTTAAACTCACTCTCGGAAAGTTATGACTAGTTCGTCATGAACTATAATATGAACAATATAGAGAAATCAATTTCTGAACTACATTCGATGCTTAAAACTATTGAGTAAAATATCAAGAAAAAGCCAAGCATTGTTTTAATGGTTCAAAAAGGAAATGGAATGAAAAAGAAAGGCAAAAGCAAAGGAAGGGGAAAGGGCTAGGATAATAAGTCCAAGGACCAAAACAAGCCCAAGCCCAAACCCAAGCTTGAAACTAAGAAGGCAAAGCCTCCTAAGGAAGGACTTTGTTTCTTTTGCAATGAGCTCCGTCATTGGAAGAGAAACTGCAAGCTCTACTTGGAAGATCTACAGAATAAAAAGAATAGTGGGGCTATTACTTCAGGTATTTATATTATAGAAATTAATCTTTCTACTTCTTCTACATGGGTAGATATTGCATGTGGAACTCACATTTGTACAAATGTGCAGGGTCTTAAAAAGAGTAGAAAGTTAAAAAAGGGCAAAAAGACCTATGAGTTGGAAACAGAGCAAGAATTGATGCTTTAGCTGTAGGCACTTATGAATTAGTTTTACCTAGTGGGTTTTGTTTGTTTTGAACAATTGCTATTGTGTTCCTGCTTTAAGTAGAAATATTGTTTCACTTTCTTATTTAGATAAATATTCTATTTATTTTAATGACATCTTTTATACAGATAGTGATTTACATGGTGGTCATTATTACTTGAACCTGGAAATTTCCAATAATGAAAATATTTATAATGTAACTACTAAGAGGATCAAGTTAAATAATTTGAATTCGACCTATCTATGGCACTATCGTCTAGGCCATATAAATGAGAAATGCATTTCAAAGCTCCATCAAGATGGACTACTCAACTTATTTGATTTTGAATCATTTGACACCAGTGAATCTTGTTTATTAGGAAAGATGACTAAGGTACCTTTTATTGGGCATAGTAAGGGCCCATTGACCTATTGGGCTTAATACATATCGATATATGTGGTCCACTAAGTATTGCTGCTAGAGGTGGTCACTTGTACTTCATTACTTTTATAGATAACTATAGTAGATATAGATACATCTATTTAATGAGACACAAATCTGAATCTTTTGAAATGTTCAAAACCTTCCAAAATGAGGTACAAAATCAGCTTGGTAAATTTATTAAAGCACTTTGATCTGATTAAGGTGATGAATATTTAAGCCAAGAATTTATTGACCATCTTAGAAATTGTGGAATTGTCTCATAATTTACCTTACCAGGAATACCACAATGGAACAGTGTTTCTAAACAAAGGAATCGAACCCTATTAGATATGGTTCGATCTATGATGAGTCAAATAGATCTTCCACCATCCTTTTGGGGTTATGCATTAAAAAGAGTTACGTTCACACTAAACTGTGTATCATTTAAGGCGATTGAAAAGACTCTATATGAGATATAGACTGGGAAGAAGCCCAGTTTAGCTTTTCTCAAGATTTGAGGATGCGAGGCATATGTTAAGCAATAAGCCTCAAATAAGTTAGCACTCAAATCTATAAAATGTCTTTTTATGGGGTATCTTAAGGAAACTAAAGGATACTACTTCTATAATCCCAATGAGAATAAATTGTTTATTGCTCGAAATGTTATCTCCCTAGAAAGAGAATTTATCTCTAAAAGAACCAGTGGGAGTAAGATACATCCCGAAGAAGTTCAAGAGCCATAAAATCACATTGAGCCAGAGATGGAAAAATAAGAAGACTCACAACAAGTTGTTGAGCCTACTCAAGTAACACAAGGCCCACAAAGGTCTGATAGGACGTGACATCAGTCTCAAAGATATAGATTTCTTTTAACTAAAAGTCGTGATATGTTACTCATTGATCAAGATGAGCCAATTACCTATCAAGAATCTGTAGTGGGATCAGACTTTAAGACATGGCTAAAAGCCATAAAGTCTTAGATGAATCCATGTATGGTAATCAGGTATGAACCTTGATTAAACCACCTAAAGGTATAAAAATCATTGGGTGCAAATGGGTTTTTAAGAAGAAAATTGACATAGATGACCAAGTGCATACTTTCAAAGCACGATTGGTTGCAAAAGGATTCAAATAAACCCATGGTATAGACTATGATAAAACCTTTTCGCTAGTTGCCATGATTAAATTAATCAGGATCCTTCTTACCATTGCAGAGTACTATGATTACGAGATCTGGCAGATAGATGTCAAAACAACATTCCTTAATGGGAAGCTACTTGAGGATGTGTACATGACACAACCTGAAAGTTTTGTACATCTAAAGGATTCTGGGAAGGTTTGTAAGCTTCAAAAATCCATTTATGGGTTGAAACAAGCATGTCGGCGTTGGAATAATCACTTTGACAAAGTAGTCAAAGATTTTGGATTTATCCAAAATATCGATGAACCTTGTGTTTACAAGAAGGTTAGTGGGAGTATAGTTGTATTTCTAGTACTTTATGTTGATGACATCTTACTCATTGGAAATGACATACCTACCTTGCAAAATGTTAAGACTTAGTTAGGAAAGTGTTTCTCAATGAAAGACTTAGGCGAAGCCACTTACATCATAGGGATAAGGATCTATAGAGATAGATTCAAGAGGTTAATCGGCCTAAGTCAGAGCACTTACATAGACAAAGTATTATATAGGTTTAATATGCAAGATTCAAAAAAGGGTTATATACCCATGTCTCATGGCATCAATCTCAATAAGACTTAATGTCCTAGTACACATGATGAGTGAGATCACATGAGCAAGATTCTATATGCCTCAGCTATTGGATCTATCATGTATGCTATGTTATGCACTTGACCGAATGTCTCATATACCTTAAGTATAACTAGTAAGATATCAGTCAGATCTAGGTGAGAGTCACTGAACTGCTATCAAGAATATCTTGAAATACTTAAGAAGGACTAAGGATGTATTCTTGGTCTATGGAGGATTGAAAGATGAGCTTATTGTAAATAGTTACACAAATGCAAGTTTCTAATCCGATAAGGATGATTATAGATCGCAATCAGGATTTATATTCTGTTTGAATGGTAGAGCAGTCAGTTAGAAGAACTCCAAGCAAAGCATAGTAGCTAATTCTACAACAAAAGTTGAGTACCTAGTAGCATCAGATGCAGTTAAGGAAGCCATTTGGATTAAGAAGTTCATCACTGAACTAGAAGTGGTGCTGACCATCTCAAATCTAATAGATCTATTTTGTGACAACAACGGTGTTATAGCACAGGTTAAAGAGCCGAAGTCACATCAAAGAACCAAACACATACTCAAGCGATATCACCTCATCAGAGAAATCATTGATAGGGGTGATATAAAGATATGCAAAGTACCAACTGATGACAATGTTGCTGATCCACTTACTAAATCGCTTGCACAGGCAAAGCATGAGCATCATGTTAGGTCAATGAGTATTAGACACATCAACGATTAGGCCTAGTGTAAGTGGGAATTGTTGGAGATTGGGCCTAGTGTAAGTGGAAGTTGTTGGAGATTGTGCCCTAGGCCAATCATTGTATTACAAACATTGTACTTTATTAAGAAATAAGAGTTTTCTTTTATTACATTATTATTATATTTTTTTGTATGTTCTATATAATAGTATCATTGGATAAATCATATTGATTATCTTAAATATCCCTAGTCGATCATCATTGTAGGAATGATGATGAACTAAGACTAGTATGATTTTAATTGATGATTATGTGTTAATCATGTATAAAGATACGAATCAAAATCATAGGCATTTGTTAGGGAACAAGATGCTGGATTGGCCCACCATAAGATATCTACATGGATTAAGTCATAAGCGTATCTTATGTATAATTGTATCACCAAGCCCTTAAACTTAAGATCACCATAGTTCCCAATATGAGGAATACTATTATTTGGCATAGTCAAAAGTCATCTTTAACTGAGTGATCATAAAGGCTATGATCAGGTATAGTAGAATTCATATAGAAGAAGATGAGTGGTCAAGATAGGATTTGTTCTCTAATTAATAGAGAGATATCTCTAGGTCCCTCAATGAGTGAGACTGAGAAATGCATGGCCGTGCTTGAATGGAAGGGTTTCTATTTTACTATCAATCTGCACATAGACCGAGAAAGTAACAATCAAGTAAGATAAGGATGACGTTTCCATGCCTCATACTTGATCTAGATATCATGTGACAAAAAGGATGTGATAAGGTTATATGGCAGGTTGCATTAGGTCACTGATCCCTATATGATTTAGGTAACCACAATGTCTTACTAGCGACCATTTGTGACTTATGGGTCAAATAGTGTTATTAGCCCACTGCCAACATCATATGGACCTACAGGGTCGCACACAAGAATGAGTCAACTCGAGCTAAAATGTCTAAATTCATTCAATCTAAAATTGTATCTAGATTCAATGAATGTCATGTTCAATCTAGGGTAGAAAAATTTTATAAATAAATAAATATATATTTGATACATATATATAATTTATAAAATTTGAAATAATATTTATATATTCAAAAAATATATATATATATCCTTCAACTAATTTAAATCAATTAGTTTTAAATTCAAATCTATATGATAGATTTAAATTTAAACTAATATGATAATTTAAATTTAATTTATGAGATAAATTAAATTTGAATTAAGTTCTAGATTTATATTAAATAATTAGTTAAAATTCAAATCTATTAGATAGACTTAAATTTAAACTAATATATTTAATTCAAAATTGATTTGATTTAAAATAATGTATTTTAAATTAATCAAATATATTTGAAACCCTAATAAGATACCTCTATAAAAAGCTAGGAGGCTTGTGTTTTCTAGAACTACAGAACTAAAGAAAAACCCTAGAGAGAGAAAGCATACGGATGGGCTTACGAACACTATATGAACGCCATATAGACACCTAGAGAGAGAAAAGTGTATGAACGCCTAGAGAGAGAGAAAGAGGAGAGTGTCTTCTCTACCAAGAATGTGTACGGATGTTGGTAAAAGGTGCTAGTATGTTGTTCGAGTTGAGCATCCATTCATATGAACACCGATAGAGGGAGCAGATCTGTAGATCAGTTCCTAAGATCCAACAAAAAAGGTAAATATTTCTAGATCTACTCGATTTAAACAACATTGATGGATCAATGGAAAGGGATTCGGGGTTTTAATTTTCTGATGCACATCCCAAAAATTCTCAACAGTTTTAGCTAACAACTTTGCCCTAAATGGTAAATAACAAAGCATGTCGGCGGCTAAGGGCATTGGCTACTGAATTCAAGGTCCCAACCTTGTGCTTAAGAAAAAATGGATAAGCTTGCAAAGTCTCACTCCAAGAGGCATGTTTGCGATTAATCTTTTGTTGGGAATTCAAATGCTTCAGGGCCTTATGGTCTGGATAAAGGATAAATTCCTTACTCAACAGATAGTGATTCCAATGTTACAAGGCTTGAACAATTGCATAGAACTCCTTATCATAAGTAGAATATTTAAGCTTGGCATCATTAAGTTTCTAACTGAAAAAGGCAATTGTATGACCTTATTGGCTTAGCACAGCACCAATTTTAGTGTTGAAGGCATCACAACTGACTTCAAACACTTGGTCAAAATTTGGAAGGACTAGCACTGTGCTTCAGTCAAATGCTTCTTCAATTCTTTAAAACTTTTTTGAGCTTGCTCTATCTATTGAAATTTGTCTCCCTTAAGGCAATCTATGAGTGGCATAGCAATGGCACTGAAATTATGAATGAACTTCCTATAGAAGGAAGCTAATCCATGGAAGCTTCTGACATCTTGGATAGACTTCGAGGTTAGCCAGTTGTTAATGGCTTCAATCTTGTGGGTCAACTCAAACACCCTTAGCAGTGATGGTAGTGATGATATAACCCAGGAAAATAACTTCATCGGTTAAGAAAGTGCACTTCTTTAAATTGGTATAAAGTTTTTGTTCCCGCAAAGCTTACAAGACTTGCCTTAAGTGCTTAAAGTGCTCTTCTTGCTGTAAATAAGAATGTCATCAAAGTAAACAACAACAAATTTGCCAATGAAAGGATGAAGTACCTAATTCATCAGGTGCATAAATGTCCTAAGGGCATTAGTTAGCCCAAAAGGCATTACTATCCACTCGCACAGGCCATCTCGAGTCTTAAAGGCAATCTTCCATTCATCTTTTGGTTGAATTCTAATCTAATGGTATCTACTACGAAGGTCAATTTTGGAGAAAACAGTGGCAACGTGCACCTGGTCTAGCATATCATCAAGTCTGGGCATCAGAAACTGATACTTAATAGTGATCTTGTTAACTCCTCGACAGTCAATACACATTCTCCAACTACTATCCTTCTTGGGTACTATAAGTATAGGTACAATACAGAGGCTGATGCTTTCTCGAATTAATCCTTTTTTCAGCAACTCTTCAACTTGCTAGTGGACCTCTGCATGTTCTTAAGGACTCATCCTATAGGAAGGCTTATTGGGAATGACAGCTCCTGAAACAAAGTTTATTGCATGCTGGATGTCTTGCATAGATGGCAATCCTGGCAGAATGTCATCTAATATCACATTTGTAAACTCAACTAGCAACTATTGAACCTTAGATGGAGTGGTAGCTCTATTTTTTTATTCAAGCACAAGAACCAAACTCAAAACTTGAGCTTCTGATTTGGACACCTTGAACTGCTCCTTGGCAACTAAGGACACCAATGGCTTGGCTTCCCTTTTACTTTGGCTACACTCGTCAAGTGGCAATGGTGCTAGCTTTATCTTCACTCCATCTTTCACAAAGGAATAGGTATTTGCATGACCATCATAGAGAACACGATGATCATATTGCCATGGCCTTCCTAGAAGAAGGTGACAAGCATTCATCAGTGCAACATCGCACCAAACTTTATCCTGAAATTTGTTACCAATTAAAAAACCAACAAGGCAATGTTTAGAAACCTTTACCTCACTTCCTTTGTTAAGCCACTGTAGCTTGTAGGGATGTGGGTGATTTTAAGTCGGTAACTTCAACTTTTCCACCATGTAGTTGGACACTACATTCTCACAACTTCCATTATCAATGAGGACATCATAAACTTTTCCTTGGGCAGTGCACCGAGTGTGGAAAATGTTGTGACGTAGCTAAGGTTCTTCTTTTGCTTGTGCTACGCGTAAGTTTCGCTGAACCACTAGTGATTCTCCATGGTCTGCAGATATAAATTCTTCATCATACACTAGCTCAGTCTCTTCAAATGCTATCTCTTCATCTTCTTCTTCGAATGCTTCATAGGCTTCCCCTTCAATGTTTGTAACAACCTTGTGGTTGGGACACTCAAAAGCTATGTGATCGAATCCTTGGCATTTGAAACACTTGATTGCTTTAGCACTGTATTCCTTGGTAGCTTTTGTTGAAGGCTTACTGAAAGTGCTTGGTTGCTTAGCTTTTACTTTATAGGAGCTAGAAAAATCCTTGGTCGATGAAGAAGGTTAAAATGAGGACCTTTTATTTGTTTACTTCTCGATATAGATAGCTAGATGAATAACATCATCTAGAGGCCAATACTGTTGAAGTTGAACCTAGTGGGCAATACTTGTGTTTAACCCTCCAATATAGCGAGCTATAGTCTGCTCCTCCTTCTCTTGAATATCATATTTCATCATGGGTTTTTCAAACTCTCTAGTATATTCTTCCACAGATAGAGTCTTCTGTCAAAGATTCTGTAACTAGATGAAATTATCTTGGTAGCAGTGTTCTGTCAGGAATTTTTGGGAGAGTTTGTGACGCATCTTCTCCTACGTGTGAATTTTGCTTTTCCCTTCTTGTTCCCGCTTCTTCTTTAAGTTCTCCCACCATATTGATGCATGCTTTTTTAGCTTGATAGCCATAATCTTGACCTTTTGTTTCTCAAGTACCTCCTTGAATTCAAATACTCATTCCACCGTTTGTAGCCTATCTACAAAATCATCTGGTTGGAGTTTTCCTTCAAAATTAGGGATTTTCACCTTGATGTCACTATTGCAAAATGTCTGTCCTCGAGCACGCCGATTGACAGCAGATGAAGAAGTGCTATTATCAGATTCATTTCCTCTTGCTTCTCTTTGTGCCTCCAATTGTGCTCGTTGGAGGTCTACAATCCCTTGTAATACTTCAACTCGATGTCTCAACTTTTTAGTTTCAACTTCATGCATAGATCGGCGTCTTGGAGGCATTATGAGAAGTTATGGGCTAAACTACAACTTCAAAAAGCTAAGGGGTGAAAGTAAAAATTTTAAAGATATAAAGGTGAAACTATAATTTCTCAAAAGTTAAGGGGGGCATAAGTGTAATTTCAAAAAGTTTAAGGCAAAAAATGTAATTTCAGAAAGATAAGGGTCAAAATGGAATTTTAGAAAAAAATTAGGGTTAAAGTGGAATTATGGAAAAATATTGGGGCCAAAATGGAATTATAGAAACTTTTACAGTCAAAGTACAATTTTGTCAAATTTTTGCTAACTGGGTAGATGACGTGGCAGGTATGTACACATAGCAAGTTCTGAATGGATGATGTGTCGCTGACTGGAAATCTCAAAGCTTGCGTGGCAGATGATGCAACAGGATGAATTGTCGTTACTACCGTGGTGACCTTTTGATAGGTGATAGGTGCTAAATGGATGTTGTGTCGATGGCTTGACACATGGCAGATGACGTGGTTGTCTTCGACCTTTAGCAAGCAGGTGTCGGCGCATGGATGGAGTGGCCGGCTCGTGAGACGTTTTACGACAGAGGGTGATTCCTTTCTAGGATTTTCTGACCTCCTGAGCACAATGGCGATATCTGTTTGGTTGAAAAATGACTGGAAATAGGAGTTTCGAAGATGATAGTGCCCTTCTCCATCGACAACCATGTGAACTCCGATTCCAGGCCATTTCCCAGGCAGTTCTCTCTCTCTTTGGAACTTGGCTCTGATACCAAAATTGGCTTAAGGGTAATGAAGAGTAAGAAAACTCTTAGGAAAATGATTTCTTCTCAATGATTGATTCTTGACACAATGAAGTGAGAGCTATTTATACTAGTCTCACAGCACACAGAAATTAAATTCAAAATAGGGTTACAAGCCACTTATAGCTTTGTAACGTTGGTGGCAATTATGGTTTATTTTCTTCCGTTCCATCAATAATAAAAAAATGGTATGCCTAATGTAATTTAGTAGTGATAGGTAAAGAATAATACTAAAATCATAAAATTCATTCTTAAAATATTGTTAATAAAATTATCTAAGAAATTTTCAAATATCTTATAAATTAATCCCTATTTGATTAACTTAGTACACTATATTAAAATTAAATTCCCTAAAGAATCATGTAGTACCTTTACTTTTTCCAATACTATTTCCATATTCTTTTCTTAAGTTTAATCAAATATAAACTCCAATAAATCTTTATTTTATTTATAGAGCAAAGTAGGGTAATTATCGTAACGTTACAGCTCCAATTTATTTTACTGGACTCTTCAAGAATTGGTCTGCTCCTTGTAAATATATATATATATATATACACACACAAGTTTTAACGCTGTTATATAAAAAAGTTCAAAATTAGTCCCATAGACTTGAAGAGTGAAACCATTCATTCTAGACTTTGAACATACGCCTTTACACTTTTACATCTGATAGCACTGAATTTGAAACACAATCATCACCTATAAACTCCAACAATGAAAACCGTTTTGAGACTTGAAGAATTAATCCATTCATTATAGACTTTAAACAAATCTTTACGTTTACATCTGATAGCACTAAAAATTTGAAAACATATCATCTATAAATTTGAAAACAATCATCATGTATAAACTGTACTTTTTATCGGGGTCATTAATCTCGAGTTTGGAATAGAAAACAAACCTGAATCTTCAAAACATTGCACCAGTATATATTACTCAACTCTACATGAATTGGTCTGCTCTTAGCAAATATATATATATATATATACAAGTTTTAAAACTGTTACATAGAAAGATCAAAATTACTCCTATTCTAGACTGAAAACTGTTTGAGACTTGAAGAATTAATTCATTCATTATAGACTTTTGAACATACTCCTTCGCGTTTACATCTGATAGCACTCAAAATTTGAAAACAATCATCATCTATAAACTTGAGCTTTAACCATGGTCATTAAGTTTGGAACAGAAAACAAACCTTATCCGTCAAAACATTGCACCGGTATATATTACTGGACTCTACAAGAATTGGTCTGCTCTTAACAAATATATATATATATATATATATATATATATACAAGTTTTAAAACTGTTACACAGAAAGATCGAAATTAGACAGCAAAAACTGTTTGGGACTTGAAGAATCAATCCATTCATTATAGACTTTGAAACATAATCCTTTACATTTACATCTCTTAGCACTCAAACTTTGAAAACAATCATCATCTATAAACTTCAACAATGTACAAGTCTTAGTAGAATTGGCTCCTAGGGGTCAAATATTGAGCCTCGTCAGTACTGGGCCTGTTTCCAATAACATCCAATATTTCCTCAGTATCATTTGGCAAGACAGGCCTGATTCTCACCCTTGGTTTACTTGCAGGTAACCGTGGAAGTGGTGCTTCTCTCTTGAGAATCCTAGTCGCATCTCTCACTGTTGGCCTATTCTCATAGTCTGGATGCACACATACAAGCCCCACCATGAGCATCCTCTCCATCTCTTCCACATCAAACCTCCCCATCAACCTTGGATCTCCTGCTTCAATCAGCTTCCTCTTTTCCCACAATTTCCAAACATAATCCACAACGACAGTTCCATCATCTTCCACTGGCTTCCTCCCTGTTGCCACTTCTAGCACCACCACCCCAAAGCTGTACACATCAGTCTTGACAGTTGGAACACCAGAATATACATATTCAGGTGCAAGGTAACCCATTGTTCCAGCAGGTAAAGTAGCTTCTCTTGTGTTGGAACTATGCTCATAGACTTCTGCTAAGCCAAAATCCCCTAGCTTGGCATTGAAATCTGCATCAAGCATTATATTGCAGGTCTTCACATCTCTGTGAATGATTTGTCTCTCACACTCTTCATGAAGATAGGTGAGGGCAGAAGCAACCCCCAGAATTATATTCACCCTTTGCTTCCATGAAAGGACCACTGAAGAATTGTAGTTTTTGTGTAGGATTTTGTTGAGGCTACCATTAGGTAGGTACTCATAGACTAGGACTAACTCAGCCCCTTCACAGCACCATCCTTGAAGCTGAACCAAGTTCTTGTGCCTTAAGCAACCTACCATTGTGGCAAACTCGGTGGTGAAAGGATTGCGCAAATAGTCTATGCTATTACTACCATTAACCGTCTCAAATCTTTTCACAGCAACGTCTCCTCCATATGGAAGAGACCCTTTATAGACTTTTGCTGATGTTCCTTCCCCAACAAGTCTATCTCTACTAAATCCCATTGTGGCTGATTTGATTTCAGAGAGTGACAATCTTGAAGGCAGTTTTGTGGTTTGGAGTTCACAATGTTGGCCTTCTCTCAGAGCCTTTCTAACAAAACCCTTATTTCTCTTTGTCAAGAATACGCTGATTACAAATGCAGAGACTATAAGTGCAGTTATGCCTCCCAACCCAAGAGCCATCTCCCCTATCTTTTCTCTTCTATGATGGGTACTATCAATCTGTTGAGTGGCTATGGTAGAATTCTCTGCATAACAAAAGAAGCAGTCTCCTTCGACCATATCCATAGGACTTACTGAACTAATAAACCCAAAAGTTTTGAATTGCCAATGATCAATAATATGAATACCTGAGCCCATCCCACCGGAGGCAGAGAAACCCACATGCATTAACTCCTTGAGTTTCTCAGAGAGGTCAATATGAGCAATCAAAATAGGAGTTGGAGGCCGAGCTGGAGAGTGACCCACCCACACGCGAACCATTTTCATGGCATCTCTGTACTCAATCCAAGCAGTAATTTTTCTCCCACTCTTCAGATCGATTCCCTTAGAAATAGCATCCACTGAGGCGATAGATATGATTGTATTAACATCGATACCAATGTGATTCCCATTAATGTCACCAAGTGATGGGTCAAATTTGGTGTCAAATTCCACGGCGAAATAAGAATCTTGTCGATTTACTGATAGAGATGGGAGACCCATATGTCCACGAGAGAAGCTGACTAAGTCGGGGTTGGAGATGATCATGAAGGCAAGGCCATCACCAGAATGACACAATGGGGAGGAGACGATTGAGAAGGAGAAGCGGCATGAGAAAGAAGCCGTAGAGTTTGTTTCAGAATCAAGAAATCGAACTGGGTTTACATAGAATGCTCTTCCAACCCCAGAAGAAGAAGATAAAGAAGAAGGGAGGCAGCTAAGATCTTGGGTAAGACTAATGGCGTTGTTTCCGAAATAGGCGTCACCAAAGAGGGTTATGTTTTGTGAGGGCAAGAAAGGGACAGACAGGGAGGGAAAATTGAAGTTGATGAAGAGAAAGAAATGGGCCCATAAGAGAAGCGGCTGGTGCGCACCGAACGCAGATCCCATTTCTCTGCACTGCAAAGTAGCTGGTTTCGCAGATTCATAAAGGTATAAACAGAGCTTATGCAGAAATTTGAAGGAGAAAGAGTGAAACACGGAAAGTTTCAAGCTTTTCTTGCCTAGTTGTTTTCATTGACTCGGAGAGAACTGGAAAAAGCGGAGTGCAAGAGGCGGGAAAGAACAAAAGGGTTGATGAATTCTTCTTTTTTCATTTTTTGATCGATTTGGCCAATAAGAATCTTTGTTTTTTGGGGTCTTCAACGGGAACTATAAGGTCCGATTAAACTTTGTTCATAATCCGCAGTTTAATCAAGAAAACCGTAATACAGACTAACTGTAATTATTATGCGACTAAAAAACTTGTCCAACCAAATAAGAGAAAAGAGTAAAATTTTTCTTTTTGTGGTAAAAAAAAAATGTTATCATTTAGTTCAAAATATTTTCTCATTAATTAAAAAAAATTTCTACTAATATATGTAGTGTAATTTAAGAAATTCCTTTTAATGAAAATATATAACAAAACTTGACTTCCTCGTTAAAAAGAAAAAAAATACTTTTAATTTTTATAATTTCACTCAATTTTTAATTTAATCTTCTATAGTTTAAAAATTTATAATTAGATTCTTATAATTTATAAATTTTCTTAATTTAATCCTTACTGTTAAAATTCAATGACTATTTATTATATTTTATTGATGTAATTAATTATGTATTATTTTAATATTTTAAATATATATGAATTATGCTAATGAAAAAATAAAAGTATAGCTGATGAAGTAAAATTAATTTATATATATAGCAAAATATTAATAAAAATATAATAACAGAAACTAAACTAAAAATTATTTAAATTCTAAAAATCTAATCATAACTTTTTAAACTATGAAAATCAAATTAAAACATAAATAAAAACATAAAAACAAAAAATATAGGATCTTTTTTATTCTGTTTTTATTTTAATATTTTTAAAATAGATATTTTTTAGAATAAATTTTGAAAATAAAAAAATCTGTTTAAATCATTATTATAAAAAATAACTGTTATTTTTTTTGATTTTACAAAAAAAAAAATTATAAACATTTAAAAAATATTCTAATTTTTCTGTTTTTCAAAAATAAAGTTTTATTTTTTTGTTTTATAAAATATTTTATTAAAAACAAATTATCAGATAAATTTTTTATTTTTTTAATTTTAAAAATAAAAAATTATTCTAAAAACAAAAAATCAAACTGGCCATAATTTCCCTCCTCTTCCGTGGTTTGTCTTTCAAATATATGCTTCTATTTTAGTGAATCAAGCCCCACGCACAGCTTACGTCTTCGACGATTCATTATCGAAGATACCATCAGTAGTTGCTTTATAAGCAAAATTTCACCCTAATTACCCTTTTCAAATTATAGGAGTTCGTGTCGCTTTTAAAGGAAAGCGTCCCGACATTTTTATTTTTGGGAAGAATCAAACATCGTCCGAAGGCAATATTTTAGACAATATCAACGTAGGAAATCCTGTGCTGAACATTTAAATCTTTTTTTTTTTTTAATAAGTACGTTGAAAATTTGATGATTCAGAAAGTAAAAAACTAAAAATATATTGACATTTCCAAATCCTTTTAGATATAGATTCTTAATATCTTCCCCCAGTTTTACGAATCCCATGCGAAAATGCATTCCCAATCGATTCACATTTGCTGCCGCTCACACAGATCAATAAAACGAGAAACTTAATCAATTGAAAAAAAACAATAATACGAATTTGTTACGTAGGAGATATTTGGACATTTATCAAAATTTTCCAAAATGTGATTAATTACATTGCCTAGCTCTTTTAAACTAGGTTTCATTAGTTTCAAACAAATCAACACACACACACACCCACACACGACGCAGTGGTTAAAAAAAGCAATTTGAACAATATTGACAGTCTCTGCTTATGTGGATTTGTAAAGCATGCAAGCTCCAGAGGAAATTTCCCAATGCCGAGCTATAGAAAATAGTGAAAATCAAACGGGAAGAGGCGGAACAAGATTTCTGCTTTCTTTCGAAGTCTTTCAAAGCCAATGAAATTGCATTCTCAAAACAGACTATGGGAAATTTTCAAAGCACTGAAGGAGCAACTGCTTGCCATAGTACATCATCAAACAATTCTTTCACATCATTCAAAATCCTTACAAATGCTTCTATAGCAGTAGACCAATACGAAAGGAGCATATATTGACAACAGGGAAATCGTAGAAATGGAACACGTCATCTTGGAATATTATTAGCAGCTTAGCAATTACAGAATTTTTGAGAAATTCAAGACGGGCAAAAAGCATACCAGTTACAGCAATTGCCAAAGAGAAAGCTCGACCGCAGGGATGCTATTGATGATGATAGTCTCGATTTCCCTGCAAATACAACAGCCTCAAGTTTTAGTGATTATTTCATTAGTTTATCCGATATAGCCATGTTACAAGCAGCTCAACCAAGAGCAAGAGAGGCTAATCTTAGGCTAGTCAACCGAGTTCTCTGTGAGGCTACTGCACAACCTAATTTCTCACTACAAATTGTGTGTCCCATAATTGATTGAAACAACAAGTACTACAAGACTTAGGTCATTTTGCTGGTCTGAATCATCATGATAATTCTCAATCTGAAAGTCATTTTACTCTCCAGCCGCTCTAGGACAGGCACCATATATAAATTTAAAGCTTTTTCTGCCACAATTCAATGCCAGAGACAATCACTTCAAAATAAACAAATGTAACTAGAGAACTCCCAAATATCTGGTTATTTCTTCTCAAGAAAGAAATAAATAAAATTAAGTGCTAGCTAGCTTTGGAACCATAACAAAGATGTCAAAAAAGAAAAAGATTGAAACTGGGTTACCATCTTAACTCAAGCAGTGGGTCAAGTGGAAGAGCGAATGACAAAGGATGAACACATTCATGAGTGTACATTAATATTTCAAATCAAACAGGAAGCCTAGGCCTAGAAGAACTGATAATTACCATTGGCAGCTAGAATCTAGAGCTTAGCAGTAGATGGGAAACTCATGCATGTGCAAGCTCATTAAATTATTGTCATTAAAATTCACTAGAACTAAAAATGCTAATATACCTGGCAACTATCGAGGAAACAAAGCTACAAGCACAGCATAAAAAATAAATAGAATGCAGTTTAACTTATTCTCAAATATTTGATCATTCAATTATTGTAAAGAGCTCCAAAACTATCTTATGTACAGCATTACACAAGTAAAACCTGCTAACAAATTTGTTTCTGGTGCGTAGCACAATAGTTGCGACTAGGGCATCAAAAACTAGACCTTAGCATTGTGTTTTATATTGAATAAATGAAATATATTTAATATAATTCAGAATGATCACAATATACTAATATTTATAGAAACTAAAGTCATATAAAATATAACTCTTGTAAACTTTAAAAATCATTGTAAGTCTAACTGCATTAACCGTCAAACACTTGAATCAGTAATAAGTCTGTCTTTTCCACATCCAGCAATGCAGAAATAAAATAAAATGAGAAGAAGAGAGGGGGTGGGGGGGAGAGAAAAGGCCTGCAATAAAAACACCATGCATGGGTCTTGGCTAGTCATCTGCCACAAACTCTGCTGGCAACAGTGATCACTGAGCTGGTGATAGACAAGGCTGGCCAGCATCCCCATGACAATGAAGAGGAAACAAAATGGACAGATGAGTAGACAACCAATAGCTGCCATAAATATCCTCCCCAGAGATAGAGTGACAATAACTATGATGAGGGACTCGAAGGCTGCACTAGTATGTTTAACCCCAACCCTTGTCAAATTTTAGATGTCATTCCAAATTTACAATATAGCCATACTATGAGCGCACTATGAGGACATTACAATAGCACATAGATCTTGCCATAGCTGCACCAAAAGAAAGTTCCTACACTACAGGTTTACCATATAAATCCCTCTAATAGAGAAGTTCATGAACTTGAGGTTTTTTTACTTATTCTAAAGCCCACTCATTTTTCTTCCTCTTTAGATAGGAGAGTTGGGCTGTAGATTCATTACGTGTTTTCTCTTGTAAGTCCTATGTTGATTTCCTCACGTCTTCTCCTAAAATGGCACCATTTCTTCTTAAGAATTTTATTTGGAATTCTAAAACTCCTCTAAAAGTAAAATCTTTTGTGTTGACAGTGATACTAAACAGAAATAATACTAGTCACAATGCTGCAGGTTTGAAGGCCAAATTTGGGCTACTTTCCCCTAACAACTGTTTTATGTGTACAGTTAACTTAGAAACAACTAGGCACTTGTTCTTACATTGTAGTATGGCCACTTCGCTTTGCAATAAGTTGTTTGGAATCTTTTGGCTAGATTTGGATTTTCCCAAAACATTTTGATCAATTTTTAATGATTTTTTATAATTTTTTGGGAAAAATAAAGATGGAAAGGTTTTATGGCAATGTGCAATTTTTGCTATGAATTGGCGTATTTGGTTGGAAAGGAATGCTAGAGGTGCTTCAGGGTGATTTATGGTAAGGGTCTTATTTCTTGCTTATCTTTGATGTTCCATTCATGGTTTTTTTAAGGGAGTCTTCTTTGACAGATATATAATGGATTGGTTGGCATTGCTATTTCTTAGGTTCATGTTCTTTCTCTCCCTTTTAGTCCCACTGCCCGTCTTTTCTTTTCCTTTTTCTCTCTTTTAGGAGGCTATCTTATCCTCCTCTCTTGTAATTTTCTAGTAAAATTCAATTTTCAATGACCCAAAAAAAAACATGCAAGTTAAGTAAAGACAGAGTCAGATAATTAATAATAGCAACTGACATTCATCAAAAACAACTTACACCAATATCATTATGCTTCCATTTTGCAATATCCCATGAAAGCAAAAATTCCCAGAAATGAGGCTCCATGTCTATCAAAATCTCCTGTTATGAAATGAATCAAAAAATTCAAGCTTTAGAGAAATTCTAGCTGATGGGAGCATAGATTGCTTAAGTTGAAACTTACACCAAGATCATTATTTGGTTGAAAAGGAATGCTAGAGGTATTCCAATATTTATGTAAGTTTTAGCTCATGATATACACGGCTAATGGGAGGGGTTGCTACTTGACCAAATGCTCATGCTTAGATATATTCATATATGTGAAGGTAATGGAGCCTTATGATGAGAATGGTCACAAACTTATCTTGACTCATGGCTATATGCTTCCATGCTATATGAATTGCCATGCCAATGTCTCATTAAGGCTTCCTAACATATATCTTCCTCTTTAGTCCTACTTAAATCCATTACTCTTAATTGGCCTTGATTAGTTTCCTAATACTTATTTGAGGTTGTTCCTTAATGTTCTTCTTTAGTTAGTTTGGTTACATAACCATCTAAGGAATTTTAGAACGTGACATTAGTTCATCTTTTCCTTTCCATTTTCTTGCATTTAGATTAGTAATTTTCCTATTTCTTCCTATCAACATTATTTGGGTAGGAATTTGGTATAAATTCAATAATATAAGTAGAGCTTCATCATTAGATATCATAGTGGTTTCTTTCTAGGGAATGTTTCATATGAATGGAGTAAAGGATGGATTTAGTTGAGAAAGGCTTAGAGGATGTGAGAGTCCAATTGACAATAGTGATGGAAAAGTTGATGGAGCTACAAGATAAGGAAACAAGTCCCAAAACCCATCTTGCAATGATGATAGAGGGAAAGGAGTGGCAATGGGCCAACCAATATCTCATTTTGAAGCTAGTAAGGGGGTGAATGTGGCAAGCTTGGAAAGGGAAGCTTTGTGCTTTAAGAAACTTAAGTTGCCCCTATTCTTAGGAGAAGACCCGAGTGAATGTTTCAAGTGGAGAGATGCTTCTCCACCAATGGAGTGAGAGAGGAGCAAAAGTTGGAAGCTGTTACAGTATGTATGTAAGGGAAGGTCCTTAGCTAGCTGCAATGGATGGAAACTCAAAGCCCATTGAAAGATTGAAAGGAGTTTAAGAAGGAATTAATAGCTAGGTTCCATAAAAGGCAACGTGGGGATGGGTTTGAGATGTTGATGGCATTGAAGAGGATAGGTCAATGGCTGAATTCAAGGAGAGTTTTGAACTGTTATTAGCGATTATGAAAGAAGCTTCAAAAAAGGGGCTTATGGAAGCCTTCAAGAATGGGATTAAGGAAGAAATTAGAGCTAAGGTTCGAATGATGCAACCCACTTCTCTAAAATAGCTCATAGACCTGGCATTTCAAGTGGAGGAGTGGAATATAGTGGTGGAACAAGCAAGGGAGAGGAAGATTATATCCAAGGTGGTAAAAGCTACTGTGGAACCTAAGTGGCAAGGATTCAAACAAGGTTTTAAGGGAACAAGGGTTGTGATTTAAATGTGATGAACAAATAGCCTTAATCACAGATGCACAAACAAGTCTCTATACATGACGATACTATCTTTTGAAGAAGGGGAGAATAGTGAAATTAAAGTAGTTAAGGAGGATAGGAGTATAAAAATTATGGAATTATCTATCAATTCCATAGTGGGTATAGATGGGCCTAAATCCATGAAGCTAATAAGAACAATAAAGGGAGAAGTTACCCTAGTTTTAATCAACAGCAGTGTAACACATAATTTCATCTTAGCAAAGCAGGTGGACCATTTAAGTTACCAACACAAGAGACTAGAAAGTATGCCACCATAATTAGTAATATGTATAAATTTTTTAGCATAAGTGTATGTAATAGGGGGTCAAATCTTTAAGGAGTTAAGATTCAATTGAACTTTTACCCCTTGATCTAAGTGGGGTAAAGTTTGTTTTAGGTGTTGAGTGACTGGAGTCTCTTGCAAAAGCTCGAATTAATTAGAAATAACTTAACATGAGGTATCTTGCTAATAAGTAGTGGGTTTGCTTAATAGAAGACCCTTCTTTAACCAAAACTATGATATCATTGGATTCTTTAGTCTAGTCTCTTAAAGGGGAAGGACAGGGATTCTTAATAGAATTATGCAAAATAGCAAAACAAGATGAACAAAAGGAAAAGGCCCCAGAAATTCAAGAGATGCTTTATGAGTGTGCAAGTATTTGCAAGTTAGCGAAGGGCTTACCTCTTCAATGCTCTAGAGACCATGCTATTCTGATTCAACCAGGGGCAACTTCACCTAATATACACCCTTATTGATACACCCACTCCCAAAAAATAGAAATTAAAAGATTGGTTAAAGAGATGCCACAAGTAAAGATAATTTATCCTAGTAGTAGTCCATATTCCAACCCGATGCTTTTAGTCATAAAGAAGGATGAGACTAAGAAATTTTATATAGATTACTAGGCCTTGAATAAGGTGACTATCCCAAATAAGTTCCCCATCCTTTACATTGATGAATTGTTGGATGAGTTGGGTGGAGCTCCCATTTTTTCTAAGTTGGATTTAAAGTTTGGATATCACAAAATCCAGATAAAACTAGGGAATGAGGACAAGACAACATTCTAAATGAATAAGGGACACTATGTAACACCATACTCTTCTAGCCTATCATTTCCATTTCAACAACTTGGCTTCACATCATCACATGAAAAAAAAAAAGATATATTTAATCCCATTTAATCGCGTTACATAAGACTTTAAAATTTCATCTTATGTTCCATGGACCACACGAACTCATTAATATCATTTTGTACCAATAACACATCTATACAAATCATAAAGCACCTCATACATCTTGAGTTTGGCTTCAAGCATAAGAAAAACAAAGGTTTAGGCTCAGGTTCACTTTTCAAATTTCTGATATGAACTATGAAAATTCATATCTAATTCTAGAAAAATTGAAATCATGTATATGATAGCTTTCTAGAAAGCTGTGGATTTTAAATAAAGAATAAAAATAGTTATAAACCAATACAATGGCATTTAGCCTAAAGAAACTTATGGAATAGTACCTAAGGTTAGGTTGCATTATTGGTACTATCATGCAACTTCAAAAATTTGGTTCTCCCTCTACAGAGTTCCAAATGAGATGATCTTGGTGGCTATGAAAAACTTATGATGTCTAATTTATGCTTATAAAATGTTATAAGCATTGGCATCAAATGGTCCATAATGTGATTTTCTAATGTAAGTGACTATTTAAGCACATTCATCACATGATTTATAACATATTTGGCTATCTCATAAGGTCCCAAATATTATGCAACTAAAAAAGACCTATCCACTTGGGAATATACACATATTTTCCATAGCTTATGCATACCAAAAATTCATTCTTTTGTACAAATGGTTCTAACTATAGTACATACACCATAATAGCATACTTTTACATGTGTGAAGGGTTACATTACATAAATAACATATATATCCATACTTTGACATCAAATCATACAAAATCCTATCCTATTGTCAAAGTGGCATAAATCAAGCTTCTTGGCCTCCACTCTTTGCTCCATGAGAATTTCTTAGACAAGGTTAGACATAAAATGAGGGAGAGTGAGATTTAAAGAATCTCAATAGCTTATTTACCTTTTCAAGCATACATATATGGCATGTTATCATGTCAAAGAAAGCAAGCATGCATCAAATGCTTCCAAATATCAAACATGAACATATTTAGAAAGTCATATGGATCCATCAAGTTCAAGAACAAGCTCTAAGGTCTTTTGGTCTAGTCTCACCCAATTACTTGGGACTTTTAGATTAGTCTCACCTATTTTAGGGATTTTTTTACATAGCTTCACTTATTCCATGAGACTTTTGGCTTTGTCTTACCCTTAGTTAGGGACTTTTGGCTTCACCTCACTCAATTCAAGGAACATTTGCACAACTTCTCCCATCAAAAGTTATCTCACATTTTCAAAGCAATTCAAGGAGCATAATGCCATTAAATCATTAAACTAATAGCAATAAACATGTTTCACGATTCAAACACATATACAAGCAATCAATGACAATCAAACAACCAAGATATGCATACAAGAATAGATGAATAGCTACCTTGAATCAAGAAGCACAACTTTCTTCCTTTATTCCCTAGCTTCTCCTCTCGGCCACACACCTACACTTAGGAGAGATTTGCTTTTCTTAGCCTAAATACATCAATAACATACAAAAGGCATCAATGAAACCATCTCTAGCCCCACATAAACTCTACATAAGTCAATTCTATAACACCTGATTTTCGAAAAAAATGATGGAAACAGGTTAGATATAAAAGAGAGTCATCTAAAATAAATGAGTTGAGGCCAAATAAAATTAAGATAAAATTCTAAATAATAGAAAATGAGGATCCAAGGTTTAGGATGCCCAGAAACTAGAGCCAGAATAGCTAAAAAAATTTTGACAAAATGTAGTGACATTTTTATAATTTTAGGCAACTTTTAGAGAACTCAAAGGAAGGATCTTTAAATAAAAAAAATTGAATTTTCAAGGTTCTTAGGAAGTCCTAAAAACTATAGGAACCCTTAGAATAGTAAAAACTCCTCCGGTTTATGTTTTAGAATGTCAGTGGGCTTAAATTTTAATCATTTCATTTGGGAAGGTTTTAGATCTAATTTGAGTGATTTCAAAGGTAATTTGTAAGTTAGAAGACCTAAATTTTATGATAGAAAAGATAATTTTAAAAAAGGAGTTGAAATGAGCCCTAAAAGAAAAGGTAAAGAACGAAGGGCAAAATTAGCATTTTGAAATGTCTTAATTGGTTCCCTAGCTATATATATGAGGCGTCCCACTTCTCCCTCACACTTAGCTGATTTATTTTTTGTCCAAACCAGAGGGAGACCAGTTGAAGAAGGGTGCACAAATAGGAGCTCAAAGGGAGAAGAAAAACTAAGCAAAAAAGTGAAAAAATCCTTGAAATTTCATGTTCCTTCTTTTAGCAAACTTGTTCTCCTCCTTCTCCTCTCTTTTCATATGGTTTTGGTGTGTGATTTGGATCTATTTTGTAATGACCTTAACTTCTAATCATGGTACTTAAGTTTAAATATGCGATTAATAATCATAAATCAAGGTCTATAACTATTTTAATTAATCAATTTAGGAAAATATAAGGAAATTTAAATATTGATATTATTAGAGTCATTAACCAAATAATCACAATATTCACATAAATGAATCTAATCCTCAATCAAAAGCCTTTAATTCATTTATCCATTAATTCTAACTTACAAAAAAACTCCTACAAGTATTTTTAAATCATTTCTTAGTATCACCACAGGAAAAACCAAGGTTTCTAGGCTAAAAGTAAAAGTTTGGGAACCTTCGCCGTGACTTTGAAACCTTTCTGCCAAGGCTCAATTGGCTACTAGAACTTAAAAACTGAGTTTCGTATCTTGCGCTGCGGCCTAAGATTTTCACACTGCAATAAAGTTGCTCTTGGGTTCAACTTCTCACATTTTTGCAAATCTCGCCCCAGCAAGTTGGACTCTCTCTACAACTAGCCTATGTGGCGCCGCAGTGAAAATACCCCAGGGAACCTACTGTAGCAAATTTCTTGATTCACGTTACAATAGTTATACTTGCACTATGGCAATATTAGCTACTGGAATGCTCATTCTCTAATTTCCTCGACCTACACAGTGGCTGAAAAGTTTACAATGTGACAAGTTGCTTTTTGTTCCCTCCCTGGGTAACTTTTTGTTTTGTGCCACAGCGAGACACCTCACGTTGTGACTCTCCTCACTTCTCTTTGACCCTTGGCCGTGACTCAATCTATTTTAGCCATGGCATGACTCTCTTCTATACCAATTCTCCTTAAGTTTTACCCCATACCCTCTAACTTTCCCTTTAGAGAGTGTTTGGTTCAAAGGAGGGGAGGGGAGGGGAAGGGTTTTAATAATATATTGTTTGGTTGATTTGGAGGGGGGGGAGGGGAGGGGTTTTAATGAAATCTTGTTTGGTTGAGGAGGGGAGGGGAGAGGAGATAAAATTAAATAGACAATTATACCCTTATTGTATTAGAATTTTTAATTTTTTTTAATTTTATAAAAAAAGACTTTTTTTTTGCTTTTTATTATAAAAAATAATTTTTTATTTTTATTCAAAAAATATTTTTTATTTTTATAAAAAATTATCTTAAACCCTATTAAAAAAATAAGATTTATATTATGTTTTAAATAAAAATAAGAGTGAGGGGCAATTTAGTCAAATGGAGTTAAAAAATTTCTCTCCCTTCCAAAAACCCCCACTTTTGGAGGGGAGGGAAGATAAAATTAAATAGACAATTATACCCTTATTGTATTAGAATTTTTAATTTTTTTTAATTTTATAAAAAAAGACTTTTTTTTGCTTTTTATTATAAAAAATAATTTTTTATTTTTATTCCAAAAATATTTTTTATTTTTATAAAAAATTATCTTAAACCCTATTAAAAAAATAATATTTATATTATGTTTTAAATAAAAATAAGAGTAAGGAGTAATTTAGTCAAATGGAGCTAAAAAATTTCTCTCCCCTCCAAAAACCCCCACTTTTGGAGGGGAGGGTTTGGAGGGGAGGGGAGGGGGTATTTTACCTCCCCTCCCCTCCAACTTTTCTATACCAAACAAGGGGAGGGCCTCCCCTCCCCTCCAAACCCCTCAAACCAAACAGGCCCTTAGTAACACTAAGGTTGGACATGAAGTTTTGATGGATGAATGATATGAACTGAGGATTCTTGTGCTATTTTATGATGGTTTTGAGTTGTATGAGTGTTTTTTAATTGAAGAATGATATAAGTGAGCTTATATGAGCCACGAAACGCAAGATGAAAATTTTAAGCGCTACATAATGCAATTTAATCTATTATTTTAATGGACTTTTCTTTATTCTCCAATGTAATCAAGCATATGTATGCCATGAATGATCTAAAGAGGTTAGAATGATAAGGTGTTACATTTGTAATATTCGATTACTTAAAAAAGGCCTCAAACTAATCGGTTATACTTTATATGGAAAGAATTAAGGTAAAAAAAAAATTAGAGTAATGATCTAAACATCAAAAAATGAGAATACAAGGCTAAAGATATCTAAAAATAGGAGCCATAATAGTTCAATAAAATTTGGCAAAAAGGTTGTGGCATTTTTGTAAATTTGACCAACTTTTAAAAAACTCAAAGGAGAGATTTTTAAATGAGAAAATTAAGTTTCTCTTGGTTCTTAGAGGCCTTAAAAACTATAAGAACCCTTAGAGTGGCCAAAACCCCTCTGATTTACATTTTAGAGTATCAGTTGACCAAAATTCTGACTGATTCATTTAGGAAAGTTTTAAATCCAATTTTGGTAAAACCAAAGATATTTTATTAATTAAAGAACCTAAATTTTATGATGGAAAGATGATGTTTAAAAAGGAGTTGAAATGAATCTAAACGGAGCAAATAGGCACGTAAAGGCAAAATGGTCATTTTGAAAAATTATAAAAAAGACTTTTTAAGTAAGATTATACCTCATCATCTTCTCCAAGCTTCTATTTTCAGCATTTTAAAGTAGCCATGGCGTGACATTAAGGGAAGAGGGAGAGAAGAAGTTTAAGCTCCCATTTAAGTAAGTAAATGGCCTCGTTTCATCTCGTGCCAACTAGGAAAGTTATTTCTCTTTCTAAAAGCTCTCTAATGGTAGTTTTCTTTTCTTAAAAACTTCAAGATTCATGTTTAACCCAAGCTAAAAAAGAACTTTTTTTAAAAAATTAATAGGTGAAAAATAATCTACATGAAGAGAACTTCGTTCTAAAGTAAGAATTTACTTAAAACATTTAGACTAAGTTAAAAGCCCCTTAAAGTGGGTTAGGCAAATCCAAAAGTCTCAAAGAAATTGGGTGAGACTAGACCAATATCCCTTAGAGCCTATGTTTGACTTGTATGAATTTATGTGATATAGAAATATGCTTATGTATGTTTTCTAAAAGTTTTTATGGCATGCTTGCATTCTTTGATGTGAAGATGCACCATATATATATGTTTGAATGGGGTAAAGAGCTACTGGGATTCTTTAAATCTCACTTTTCCTTACATTATGTCTAACCATGTCTAGGTGAACTTCAAAGAGCAAGATTAGAAGTCAAGGAGCTTGAATCATGAGACTTTGACAATAGGATATGATTTTATATAATGTAATACCAAAGTATATATTTATATGATGTTTATGAGATGTAAATTATTTAGCATGTATAAAAGTATGTAAATATCGTGTATAAATGGGATTTAGAGCAAAATGTATGCTTACGTGAATTTTTGACATCCTAGTGCCTTGATGTATATATACATAATGACAACTAGAAAGGTGGTTTCGAGATGTATGATGCTATAGACCATTTGAGAAGCTTTTATATGTCTCATTTACTTTTTGAAACGTGCTCAAGTGATTATAGAATGGCTAGAAGGCTATTTGATACCATTTGACCCTATTATGGTTACTAAAATGTGACATAATCTTGAGCTAAACCACAAATTGACCAAATGGATGATTTGGTGCATGACATTTGGCATAAATATAGGTCTCATCTAAAGCTTTTCACAAAGCTAAAGAGTACTATTTTTGGAACTCTAAAGAATTTATTATGAATTTTCAAAATTGGCTAAATTATGAAGAATTGCCTTAGTCACTATTCATATGGTCAGTTTGCATTTCTGTGTCATTTATAGGCCAAATGAAGTCCTATACTCATGAAATGTTACAAGCATATAGCTAACATTATAAGCTTTCTAGAACCACTAAGTTTGCATAAAAAAGAGTTATATAGAGAGAGTTATGAATTCTTGAAATTAGAGGCCTAGTAGTGCCCGAATACTATAGTAGCCTATAATATGTAATGGATTTCATAGGCCAAATGAAATCATCTACCCTTGAAATTTTTAAAAAACTTAGGTCTCATTTAAGCTTTCTATAGCCACCAAAATTACCCCATTTGAAGCTCTATAGAGAGAGATATGAATTTTTAAAGTTTAAGTTTAATTGTAGGATGTATTAGTGACTAGTGTTATTGTTCCTTTAAATTTCATAGGGCAAACCTATTTTTTTTATCTAAAATTTTTATGGTAGTAAGAGGACATCCTGAGCTTTTTACAATGGTATAATTTGCATGATTTGGATTTTTCTAAAATTAATTGTGATTTTCCAAAATTTACAATAGAATATGGATTTAAAGAAAGTTCAAGTTTGGTCTTGAATTTGTGTTGCCTACTCCAAACCCAAAATGGAGGCTTTGAATTGTGATGTTTCTAATATATTAAGTATATTATAGATAGAAGAAAATGTTGGTAAGGCCAAATAGTCCATATGATTAAAATTGAATTATTTTGGATTATAATGTTGGTTATTTCCATAGCCTAAAGTGTCAATTTCTTGAAAATAGAGTTAAATTAATACTTTTAGCTAGTGTTGGTACAAAATTGGTGCTAGATAAATATGGTGTTACAATTTTCATGCCATGGTTAGATGAATATTAAAGTTTCATGCCAATTTCATGTTTGAGTTACTTGATGCATATAATTTACATGCTTGTATTTCCTCTTATGGATTCATTATGTGCATTGACTTGGAATGAGTTTAGCTACTGAGATTCTCCTATGAATCTCACCTCCTTTATCTTCTACTAATCATGATAGGTACCAGAAGTAAAGAAAAAGGAATTAAAGAAGAGTGAGAAAAAGGCCATTGATATGTAGATATTTGTAAAATGTATGCTTGAGACAAACTAGTAGTGAATCATGATGTATATGGTGATGAATTAGAATAAAAAGTTATGTATAAGTTTGAGACCATGAATGTATGCTACTTTGATGTAGAAATATGAAAATAGAATATGTTATGGTATATGAGAAGTGCATGGTTCTTTATGTCTTGTTGCAAGTGAGATAGTGAATTTTAGTAGCTAGTCGTATTTTATGTAATGACTCCTATAAAAATGAAGTATGAATGGAATGAAATTTTCTCAAGGTAGGAGATTGCACTTTAGAGCCTAAATGGGCCACTTTAGAACCAAAAATTGGTTTAAATGAGCCATAAGTTGCAATCTTACCCTTGATAGCCTTAACAACCTAGTTTGGGACTAAAATTTAATGGACATTAGAGAATATATAGAACTTTCTAATAAGCCAAAGATTGTTTTTTTTAACTCTAAAGAATATTTGGTGAATTTCTGAAGTTGGCACCAAAAAGCTATCATACACTTAGCCCTCAATTTTCATGTTCTTTGAAGGCTTAATGAGATTTATTTTAACTTGAAATTTTTACAACTAAAAGTTCAGATCATGAGGTTTTTATAGACATTTAATTTGCATAAATCAAAGCTATGTAGCTAAAGTTATGAATTTTTGAAATTTAGGACCCTTTATGTCAAAATGGTCAAATTTGGCTATATGGCTCATATATGCAAATGAGACATGGATTATGATCATAAGAGTAAAAACCAATATGTATATGGAAGTTTTGTAGAGAAATGGAGGTTCATTTGACAAATGAATGGTTGAAACCATTGTTAAAAGTTTTGCTGCAGTTATTTTTTTTGTATGTGATAGTAAGATAATATGAAAATGATTAAATATAACAAGTTATGACACAAAGCATTTACAAACAATAGCATGAAAGTATCTAACGTTAGGTTTTTTTGCCTTCTTATAACTTATAAGGAGTTTTATTTAAAATAAGCTGCATTAAGTAGGAAGTATTCATTGCTTTACCCTAGAGGTTTTTGAGAAGGTTATTTTCATAAAGTAGTGTTCTATCTATATCAATTAAAGTATGATTTTTCCTTTCTATAACTTCATTTTATTGAGGACTTCTTGAAGTAGAAAAATTGTGATTTATTCCAAGTTCATCATAAAAATCTTTTGAAAAAAATAGATTTTCAAATTCCTTCCTATAATCACTTTGAATTAAAGAGATTAAACACCCTTTCTCATTTTGAACTTATGCACAATAGGTTAAATTTTTCAAAATAATCATTCTTATAAGCTAACAAAAAACCCTATGTAAATCCAAAGAAATCATCAACTATCTATAACAAAAACATTGCTCTTATCTCCAAGGCTTTGTGTCATTACAAGATCAAATAAATCCATGTGAATCAATTAAAGTGGCCTACTTATTGTAGCAATTTCCTTGGATATGAAGTATGATATAGTTTATTTCCCTTTTTGACATGCTTTACAAACATGGTTCTTTTCATAGTTTAGGCAAACCATTAACAAGGTCCTTTGATGACATTTTAGATATTAACTTCATACTAATATGTCCTAGCCTTTTGTGCTAAAGCCAACTTTGATTATGTATTGATGTAATACATATTTGACTAGGGATATTATCAAGATGCAAAATATAAAAATTTTCATATCTTTTCCTTTGATTAAGATATTATGCATTTCTTTGTCATAGATAATGCATGAGCAAGAATCAAAAGCAACTCTATGTCCTTTTTCATATAATTGACTAATCCTAATTAGATTATGCTTAAATCCATCTACATAATACATATTATCAATAATAAGAAATGTATTTATGCTTATGGTACTTGAATCCATAATTTTATCTTTCTTATTATCACCAAATGTAGCAGTACTAAATATCTTAAGAATGAAAGATAGAAAGTTTTTCTTATTTCCACTCATGTGACTAGAACATCTAGAATCCAAGAACCATAGGTCTTCTCCAATTTTTGGCCTTGAAAGAGACCTACATATCATATATTAGAATTTGTGCACCTAAGAAACTTTGGTCCTTAGCACATTGGCTTCAAATTCCTAATATATTATTTATAGGAATCCATTTTCAAATAACCTCTCTTGCTTCATTAAACATTGATAAGATAGGTGACCTTTCCTATTACATGTATAACACATTCTAAGTGACCTATTGTTTGTAGCCTTTACAAAAATAGTCCTTATTTGTTTATCATCATTTTTATCTTCATTATTTTCATAACTAATACCATTATTTCCCAATGACCATTTTTATGTTTTGAGAATTATTTGCAAATTTTCATAGCCTTTTGTTGCTAAATCTTAAGTTAGACTTTCAATCTTTTCTTATAGCTTTTTTTTCCCCCTCAAACAAAAGGGCTTACATGTCAAGCCTTTCTTTTAACACTTCTTTTTCACTTTTAGTAATGCTAAACCTTTTTAAAAATTTCATATGACCTTCTTTTAAGTTATTATATTTTTATGCAATTTTATTTGAATCTTCCACAACAATATCAAAAAACATGTAATAATTCATTATATGTGAAGATTATTTACCTTTTCTTCTACCTTAATGTCCTCAGACTCCTCATTGGTCATGAGACAAAAGCTTTTAGCTTCTATTTCCTAATCGACATTGCTTCAAGAATCTATGGCAACAAGAAGACACAAATTTGCCATTTCTCACTCTTCTCCTTCACTAGTTTTGTCAAAAAGTTCATCATCACTCCATGTTGAGTTAGTTACCATGGCTTTCTTATTACTAGTTTAGCTTGTTTTGTTTGCCAATGGACAATCAGTTTTAATATGGCCTATCTTTTTGCATTCATAACATTTGAATGTATCTTTAGTTCCTTTTTGCCTTGGTTGGCTTCCCTTTTTTGGTTATTGTGTGATCTTTTATTATAGAAGTTATACATCCTTCTAGTTAATGTAAGCATTTCTTTATCCTCTAATTGGTCAGTAGGAAACTCATCTTCATCATCTTAATGTGAAATTCTTGGTGTAATGCTTTTCTCCTTCTTTGAGCTTTCTATGTTTTTATTTAGATAGCTTCTTTCATAGGCAATTAGATTTTCTCTAAGCTCATCAAATGTCATTCTTTCTAATTCTTTAATTTCTTAAATTACTACTACCGTTGCACTCCATGCTGGTGTCAAACTCCTAAGGACTTTCCAAATGAGATATTCATTTAGATAGCATTTTCCAAGGACATTGATATCATTTATAATCTTTCCAAGCCTCTTATATGCTTTCATCATCTTTTGTTTTAAAGAACTTGTATTCGTACACCAAAGTATCAATCCTTATCATCTTTCATTTTGAACAACTTGTATTTGCACACCAAAGTATCAATCCTTGTCTTTCTCACTTCTGTGGTTCCTTAATCTTTTACTTGTCCATGTTTATTTTGCAAAGTAGCACTTTAAGAGCATTTCAAATTCTTATGCATTTACAGCACAAAAAATGTAGTTAATAGCCTTACAATTAATCTTATATCTCTTTTTATCTTCTACATTCTAATCACTTCACACTTTCTTAATTAGCTTGCCATCAACTTTCATTATAGGAACAAATGACCCATTTTCAATCACACCTAACACTTCTAATTAAGTTGATTTAATAAAGATCTTGTAACATCCTAAAATTTATTAGTATGGATTATTGAGGAAAAATAATTCAATTAAGAATTTTTAGAGAAAAATAATTAAATTAGGGATTTTAAGAGAAAATAATTAAATAGAAAAAATTTTTAAGGAAAGATAATTATTCTAGGATTTTTTAAGAAAAATAAATTTTTATGGGTTTAAAATTAATTTAGTAGAAATTCATAATTTACCCCTAGAAAAATTAATTAAAGCCCAATAATCCCTAAGATTTAATTGAACCTAATTAAAATGGCCTAAAAGTATATTCCCAGAGAGGCATAACTTAAATTTAACAAAATTTAAGACCCAAATAGCTCAAAATCCAAATCTATGATCCAAACCTATGACCTAACTCAACTTTAAAGTTGATTTTTAGCCTTCCACACTATCATTTCAACATGTCATCCCAAAACAATCTAAAGAGAAAGAAAATTTGCAAAGAGAAAGGGAGCTAAGGCTTTGGCACTTTGGAGCTTTGATCTAGCGAGAAAGGTGTTTCTAGCTCAAGTGAGTGAAGAGAAAAATGTTATTGTCCTTCTCTTCTTTCATTTGAAATGAATATCTCTTGATTTGGTGAAATTTAATAAAGCCTTAGTTAGTAAATTTAAGGATTTTAGTGTGTTTTTAGTCGATTTATGGAAAAAGGGGTTTAACCATATGTTAGGTAAGTAAATCCCCTCCATTTGTCATGTTATTATGCTTTATATTTATCTCTATATTTGATGTGATTATGCTTTATATTCATCTCCATGTTTGATTTTTCTATGGGTGAACTTACATGTGCAAAAATTTAAGAAGAAAGGTTGACTTATTATGTTAGTTTAGACTCTTGCACTCAAATTGGTGTTTTGTTAAAACTAAGTGATAATTAGGTTATTGATTTAATTTAAGTAAAGGTCCCTTTAGGCTTATGCATATATATTGGTTGTTCATGGTTTTTATAGGCTTGTGTTTCTCTTTAATTGTTGTTAGTGGCTATTTTGGAGGTGGAATTTATCAATTGAGGCAATTAGAGGCTTAATTCCATTCATATTTGTCATGGAACTATGTTTATAGCTTGTATATGCTTGTTAATGTTTTCTATATTGCTACATTAAGTTTGACTACTTGTATATATTTTATTATGGACCTCAAGAGTGTATCTTAATGATTATGGCGAACCTCATATGTGTTATGATAGAATGTATAGCATGTGGATCTCAAAAGTGTATCCTGGCTATTAGTGGGAAGTAGGGGACCTTACAATGTGTCCTACCCACTGAGAGTTAGTGATCAATGATTGTAAAAATTATTATCAAATTTGCTACTTTTGATTTGTTAAATATGGCATGATGAATTGATAATTTTATCATGTACAACTTTATACTTGGTGTCTATATGAATATGAATGGAAGGTGCTCTTGGTTATTGAAATTTTATGTCATACCTAGATGTAGGCTAACATTTTATAGGCAAAAATTGGCTCTGACAAGGGCAAGCAATCAAAGACTTGAGGAGATTAGACTAGGCTGACCTTTTTGGATAGCCTACATTTCAGTTCATGTATTTGATAATTTTTAACTAACTTATAACTTTTAAAATGATTTGTCAAGTGTAGGGTTAATGTCTTTTAATGAATTGTGCATGTGAGGGTGATAAGTAGTACTTTAAATGATACTAAACTTTTGCAAAAAGATCTCACATGTAATTATGGTTTACCTTAGACGAGCTCATATTCTATGTTGGATTATATGCATATTTGACTTTTAACTTTAATGGTTTTGTATAATGTTAATCCTTATCTGATTACTTTTGTAGGATTACATTAGGGTTGGTTTTGTTTATGCTTTTGAGAGTTATGGTATAAAAGTTATTGGTTGTGAGTTATGTGGGTAAAGAAGTCATATAGTCAAATTTTGAGTTTGCAAATGTTTTATGGTTCCATTGATTTAAAACACTTTCTCTTAGCATTTAAAACTTGTAAGGCATGGTTTAAGGTCAAATGGTTTTATATTAGTCATTTTGGGTATGTGAGTTGTTGGTCTAAAACTCGCTTCTGCTGTTATGGTCTATTTTTCTAATCTTCCTTACAAATCTACTACTTAGAGGAGTTTGTGAGTATTTGATCACTTGTCTCTAAGTTTTCATATCATTAAGAGGTGTATTTAGAGCCATTAGATGTGTCCCATGTCTATTGGATTAAATTAGGTGCTTGTGGTTGATGTATCATTAACTTAACATTTCTTGTATTATGTGATTTGGACATAAAGGCATGACTCTTTAATGCCACAGTGCCACATAGGTTTTTCACCTTGGGTGTCAATGTTTATGTTACAACATTGTAGTATGGCATTGAGGCACTATAACAACACTGCACAAACAATGGTGAAGATGCTGTAGCATTGTAACAACCCTATTTCTTAATTAATCTAATCAAGCATAACTATACTCTTAATTACTAGTACTTACAATATAATGCCAATAATAATTTAGTAATGAGTGGAAATATGAGGAAATTTTAACCTTTTTAATAATTAATGATCATTATTCAAATAAACAAGAAGATTTGTGTTTATAAGAAGTTTAACTTCATATTTAATGCTTCCATCTCGTTCATAAATAGTTTTAGAGGGACAAAACTCCTACTAGTTAGTTTATAATTCAGTACTTTCCATTTCTATAGTGAAAACTAGGATTTAATAGATAAAACAGGGCTTTAGGGACTTAGGCTACAACTTAGAAGGACTTAGTCATAGCCAAATTGGCTACTGTAACTCTTAAAAGCATCAGAATATACCCACGTGCTGACCCAGAAACTTCCCACTGCGACTTAACTCAATTTTGTAACCCAGAAACTAGAAATACAAACCTACACATGACTTAAATATCCCATGTCATTACTTAGCCTGAAACTGGAACCAATTCTTTTCAAAAAACCAATCCTTACTAAGACAAAGTGCCCCTAGGCCTCATTGTACACAAAATTCATAAGTCCCACTATGGCAAACCTACATGGCGCCATGACGAAATTGCATACTAGAACCCCAACAAGTCATTTGCTTGATTCTTGCCATGGTGAGACCTTCTCATGCCACAGCGAGATTGCGTTCTAGAGTAGTCTCTCCCTAGTTTTCCTAATTCACGCTATGGTGAGGGAACTTACACTGCAATGCACTTTGCTTCTGTTAACTCCTAAACTTAGTTTGGCCACAAGTTAAAGACACTTTGGCTGCAACTTAGTTAACCTCTGATCCTAAACTCTTATTCACCCCAACCATTTAGCACTTCCTCTAATCGAATTCTAAGGTCCCTCTATGCCTAAAGTATATGGTTTTAATGACATAAAAACCCACAACTCATTAACTTTCATCATTTAGGGACTTAAGGATTGACTAAACCAATTAACCTTACTATATATAAGCAATTCCCTTATTATAAAGCAAAAAGGTACTTAAAGCCATTAATGACAATATCAAAATATGCACTTCCCTACCAATTGACCTTAAACCACTTTAGGACAAGTTTCAATAGACCAAATAAACTTATTCCTGACCTCAAATTCCTAAAGTATCTTCAGGTATAAAATATAGGTATGACACACCTCAAATCCACACATAAAGGATAAATAATAGCAAGAATCTTTATACATCAAAATTTAAGCTAAACATTCATATAATAGCATAACATCATTCATGGATTAACAATTCAAACTTCACATATTCACAGTAATTCGTGTCTGATCAATATTAGATAAATACATCAGATTCCATGTAAATCAAGGTTTAGCTTCCTAAAGGTTACATCCTTAGTTACAAACATCAAAATACCTACATTTGGTAAAAATGAATGCATCATAATGCCATTTAAGCTTGATTATGAAACGAATAGCATCTACACTAAGTTAAAATTGTCCAAGTGTAGAAACCCCATACAAGGCCTAAATCTAAGGGGTTATCTACTTCTTTCTCCCCTTTTTAGCTGAGGAACCTTCACCTAAAATCGTTAGACCATGAAACGGGGTGAGATGTGAATCCCAATAACTGAAGAGAAATTTCGTACATATGTGTAAAATAGTTAACATAAATGCCATTTATATAGAAAAATACTAAAACCATCAATATAATCAGCAAATGAACTGGTTGGACTACCAGTAACTACTATCCCATACTAGCAATCACATACATGTTAATGGCAAAAAATAAAAGAAAAGGCCTGTCCATGGTGTAATGAACATAATTTCTGTAAAAATGACGAAATGAGCCGTATAAAAGCAAGTCCTTCAAAATGACCTAGATAAAGTCCCAAAATAATTTGGGTAGATTCTTAAACTTCTAAAAATGATAATTTTAGGCTCAGATGGAAAGAAAAATGGAGTTAGGACGAAGACACAATTTGCAACGAAAACTGATGAAGCGTAATGATATTTTCATAAATACGTGCAACTTTTGGAAAACCCTATAGGAGGACTTTCTAAATAAAAGTTGAGTTACCCAAGGCTTTCAGAGGTCCCAAAAATAATGAGAAGCCCTAGGGCTAGTAAAGCCCCTTCGGTGTATGTTTTTTAACGTAAGTTGACCCGAACTTTAACCAGTTCATTCGATAAGGTTTTAGCTCCAAATTAAGTTATTCCAAAGGCATTTTATTAAATTGGGAACCTAAATTTTATAATGTAAAAAATGGTTCTAAAAAAGGAGCTAAAACAAAGCCAAAACGAAATTGCCATTACAGAAAGGCAAAATTAGAAATATGAGCTTCTTGAACCTTCTAAAGACTTCCACACTTTTCTTGTAACAACCGGAAAAATAAAAAGAAAAAGAAAGAAGAAGGCTGAACATTTTCGAAATTCTGAGATTTTTTTAAGTCTTCTCACTATAGCAAGAAATGGTCTCGTTATAGCGAGAGTGCCTGTTCGTTATAGTGAAAGTATTAAGAGGAGAGGCAAAAGGCTGTGGAATAGAAGGCCACAGCGAGGTATGCCACCTCCTCGGGGCCAGTCATCATTCCAGTAGTCTCTGGTGACATGTTTCAAGTGTGGGAAGCCGAGGCACATTGCTAGACACTGTCCTCAGATGGATACAGCGCCTCCTCCTAGGCCACAGACCCAGGGCCGAGTGTTCGCCCTCAGTCAGTAGGAAGCCAGCGCATCTCCCAGTTTGATCCGAGGTACGCTGATAGTGAATGGCTTTCCTGTAGTTGCTATGTTTGATTCGGGTGCTAGTCACTCGTTTATATCCTATGATTGTGTGAGACAATTGGGTCTGGTCATTAGTGTCTTGCCATTTAACTTATCTATCACTTGCAGGAAGATCTTTCCTATGTAGTGAGACCGGAGAGAATTATGGATGCTAAGCTGAAACAGCTGAGGAGCAAGAACATTCCTCTGGTGAAAGTGATCTGAAGAGGTCTGACATCTGATTGCTTCCTTGAATGAGTGCATGAGCTACTGAGATTCCTTGAATCTCACCCCTTTCCCCTTCCATCTTAATATGCTAGGTGGAGCTCAAGGAGAAACAACTGCACACCAAGGAGCCTAGGACAATTTTAGATGAATGCTAGCTTTATTTTGGTCTTTTGATGTAAAGTGGTGCTAAAATGAACATGTACCCACTATTTTTGAGATGTAAATGTTGTAGCAAGTGTAAATGTATGGATATATGATGTACAAACTATGTAGAAAGTCAAAGTAATGTAAATATGGGTTTTGCCCTTTTTGTGGCTTTCATGTGATAGTGTATTTTGGCCTGTAGCATAGTGAGTTTGAAATATATGATGATTTGGACCACTTAGATACTTCATATATGCTATGTTTATGCTTTCAAACTTGTCTATGAGGAGTGAGAACGTGTGAGAGGCCATTTGGACCCATTTTGGACCTTTTGAGTGACCAAAAATATAACACCATAATATATTAACGCTATCTAGCCTCCCTCTGGGCTCGGTTCCATATGATTTCCAAAAAACCAGTACCAACTGTGGCATTTTCATACTATAAAACGGGGTTTCCAACACTCATCTTCTGCCCCGTAGGTCCTGTGAACCCATCATTCACATTCTCTACTCACACTTCATTTATACAACTTATACATAGCATAAAACAAGCCATAAGCCACGGGTATGGAGCCAAAAACTAAAAAAATGCAATTTCTTAAATGGACCCAAAAGTTGGCTCTAATTTTGGAAAATTATAACTAATTAGAGAAAAATGGGAATCTAGTAAACCATGGCTTTCTAGAAAGCTCTAAGTGTTGACTTTATACTAAAAATAATTTTCAACCATAATCTCAGCGTTTGGACTATGTTTGATATAAAAAATCAGACAAAGGTCCAGCTTTCCCTGTTTCTGGCGCAGCTTACTGTCATGAATTTCGAAAATCCATAACTAAATCCACAAAAATCCAATCTAGGCAAACTATACCAATTTGAAAAGCTACAGATGTCTACTAGAGGAAAAAAAAGTCCAAATCAGTTCAGTAACCCTTAGACCCCAAAAACCGATGGAATAGTAACGGAGGTCGGATGGGCTCCCTGATGCTGATATAGAACTTCAGAAGGTTCATTCTCTCTCTACAGACCTCTGATTTAGGTGATTCTAGTTGGTATAGGTCACTGTGGTTGTCTAGTTTATGTGTATAAAATTTCATGACATTTAGCTACCGTTTGGTCTATGAATGACATGGATTTCTTTTCAGACCTATGGTAACAGTACATGACCAAACCATTAAATTTTTCCAAATTCAACAATTCACCAAATATTCTCTAGACCTCCAAATATTACCCACTTTAGCTTCTCAAGAAGCTCTCTACAAACTCTAGAGGTATGCCAAATTTCATAGCAAGAAGAGCTCATTTGGTCATACTTCGACAGAGCTCACAAGTTTGGCGGTTTTGGCACCCAAAAGGTCCAAAATGGGTCCAAATGGCCTCTCACACGTTCTCACTCCTCATAGACAAGTTTGAAAGTATAAACATAGCATATATGAAGTATCTAAGTGGTTCAAATCATCATACATTTCAAACTCACTATGTTACGGGCCAAAATACACTATCACATGAAAGCCACAAAAAGGGCAAAACCCACATTTACATTACTTTGACTTTCTACATAGTTTGTACATCATATATCCATACATTTATACTTGCTACAACATTTACATCTCAAAAATAGTGGGTGCATATTCATTTTGGCACCACTTTACATCAAAAGACCAAAATAAAGCTAACATTCATCTAACATTGGCCTAGGCTCCTTGGTGTGCACTTGTTTCTCCTTGAGCTCTACCTAGCATATTAAGATGGGAGGGGGAAGGGGTGAGATTCATGGAATCTCAGTAGCTCATGCACTCATTCAAGGAAGAAATCAAGGCATATAACAAGTCAAAGCATGTAAATAAATATCTAACCATTCACAATCACATAATACATGTTGTACATGCCATGAAAATCACAACAATGCCACAAGTAAGCTCTAGGGACTTTTGGTCTAGCCTCACCTGAGTTTAGGGACTTTTGGATGGCCTCACCTGAGTTTAGGGACTTTTGACTTAGCCTCACTTAGTTATGAGACTTTTGGCCTTGTCTCACCCATCTCAAGGGACTTTCGACTTTACCTCACCCATCTCAAGGGACTTTCGACACTACCTCACCCGAGCAATTCTCACAATCCATCACACAAGCACATTGATAACAATGCATCATGGCAATAACATATGGCATATCTCATACAATAAGCATATACATAAACATATAATGACTATTACATCCAAGAATGTAACAAGAAAGAGTGGAAAGAGAGCTACCTTATGAGCCAACATAAGCTTTTCCTTTCAATTCCTCTGATACCAAAAATGTAACACCATAATATATTAACGCTATCTAGCCTCCCTCTGGGCTCGGTTCCATATTATTTCCAAAGAACCAGTACCAACCGTGGTATTTTTATACTATAAAACAGGGTTTCCAACACTCATCTTCTGCCCCGTAGGTCCTGTGAACCCATCATTCACATTCTCTACTCACACTTCATTTATACAACTCATACATAGCATAAAACAAGCCATAAGCCACGAGTATGGAGCCAAAAACCAGAAAAATGCAATTTCTTAAACGGACCCAAAAGTTAGATTTTTAGCTCTAACTTTGGAAAATCATAACTAATTAAAGATAAATGGGAATCTAGTAAACCATGGCTTTCTGGAAAGCTCTAAGTGTTTACTTTACACTAAAAATAATTTCCAACCATAATCTCAGCGTTTGGACCTTGTTTGACATCGAAAATTAGACAAAGGTTTGGCTTTCCCTATTTCTGGTGCAGCTTACTGTCATGAACTTCGAAAATCCATAACTAAATCCAAAAAAATCCAATCTATGAAAACTATACCAATTTGAAAAGCTACAGATGTCTACTAAGGGAGAAAAATAATTCCAGATCAGTTTAGTAACCCTTAGACTCTGAAAACTGATAGAATAGTAACGGAGGTCAGATGGGCTCCCTGATGCTGATACAGAACTTCAGAAGGTTCATTCTCTCTCTACAGACCTCCAATTTAGGTAATTCTAGTTGGTATAGGTCACTGTAGTTGTCTAGTTTATATGTATAAAATTTCATGACATTTGGCCACCGTTTGGTTTATGAATGACATGGATTTCTTTTCAGACCTATGGTAACAGTACATGACCAAACCATTAAATTTTTCCAAATTCAGGGTGCATGTTCATTTTGGCACCACTTTACATCAAAATACTAAAATAAAGCTAGCATTCATCTAACATTCTCCTAGGCTCCTTAGTGTGCACTTGTTTCTCCTTGAGCTCCACCTAGCATATTAAGATGAGAGGGGGAAGGGGTGAGAATCAGGGAATCTCAGTAGCTCATGCACTCATTCAAGGAAGCAATCAGATGTCAGACCTCTCCAGATCACTTTCACCAGAGGAATGTTCTTGCTCCTCAGCTGTTTCAGCTTAGCATCCACAATTCTCTCCGGTCTCACTACATAGGAAAGATCTTCCTGCAAGTGACAGACAAGTCAAATGGATAGACACTAATGACTAGACCCAATTGCCTCACACAATCATATGATATAAACGAGTGACTAGCACCCGAATCAAACATAGCAACTATAGGAAAGCCATTTACTATCAGCGTACCTGGGATCAAACTGGGAGATGCGCTGGCTTCTTGCTGAGTGAGGGCGAACACTCGGCCCTGGGTCTGTGGCCTAGGAAGAGGCACTGTATTCATCTGAGGATAGTGTCTAGCAATGTGCCCTAACTTTCCATACTTGAAACATGTCACTGGAGACTGCTGGAATGATGACTGGCCCCGAGGAGGTGGTATACCTCGCTGTGGCCTTCTATTCCACGGCCCTTTGCCTCTCCTCTTAGTACTAGGTGTCAAACTAGAACCCTCTTCTGGTTTTGGCCTTTTCACCTGCTCCCTAATCATCATATGGGCTACATGGATGGTTTTTCTACTCAGGGCATCCGCCACCACATTGTCCTTGCCCGGATGATATTTTAACACATAATCATAGTTTTTCAAAAATTCCATCCATCTCCTCAGTTTTCGGGGTCTAAGGGTTACTGAACTTATTTTTCTCCTCTAGTAGACATCTGTAGCTTTTCAAATTGGTATAGTTTGCTCAGATTAGATTTTTATGGATTTAGTTATGGATTTTCGAAGTTCATGACAGTAAGTTGTGCCAGAAACAGGGAAAGCCGGACCTTTGTCTAATTTTTGATGTCAAACATGGTCCAAACGCTGAGATTATGGTTGGGAATTATTTTTAGTGTAAAGTCAACACTTAGAGCTTTCCAGAAAGCCATGGTTTACTAGATTTCCATTTTTCTCTAATTAGTTATGATTTTCCAAAGTTAAAGCCAAAAATCTGACTTTTGGGTCCGTTTAAGAAATTGCATTTTTCTGGTTTTTGGCTCCATACCTGTGGCTTATGGCTTGTTTTATGCTATGTATGAGTTGTATGAATGAAGTGTGAGTAGAGAATGTGAATGATGGGTTCATAGGACCTACGGGGCAGAAGATGAGTGTTAGAAACCCCATTTTATAGCATGAAAATGCCACGGTTGGTACTGGTTCTTTGGAAATCATATGGAACTGAGCCCAGAGGGAGGCTAGATAGCGTTAATATATTATGGTGTTACATTTCTCCCTTTTTCTCCCTCTTATTAGGCATGAATTCTTCTGCCCAATTTACAAACAAAAAAAAATAGCAGCTCCTTAGGCACACCAAAAAGGGAAGAAAAAGAGGAAGAAAACCAAGGAAAAATTATGTAATCTCATGAAATTTTAAGCTCTTCCTTCTTCCAATTCTCTTCCTCTCTTTCTTGGCATTCTTTCTACGATTTTCTTAAGTGATTTGATTCTGTTTTTGGTCTAAAACAAAGGGGGAATTTTTGAAAATCAAGAAGGGAAATAAAACAAAGAGAAAGAGTCTTGAAAGGAAGCCAAAATCCAAGGTAAATGTATGGTTTAGTTGCTTCTCATCTTTGCTTCTTCTTGACATGTGTTCGACCAAATTAAGGGGATAGTAGGAGATGGATTCTGGGTAGAACCAAGAGAGGAACTTAGGAAAAAGAGTGCAAGGATTAAGAATATGGCAAGAAATTCAAGTAAATACTAAAGGAAATCAAGATAGAAAAGTATAGGCTTTCTTAGGGTTTTATAAAATTTGATTTTGTGTAAGAGTTTCCTTGGCTATTTGAATGTTTCCTTGAGCTCCTAAGACTTTTAGAAAGCCTCCCAAGTGACTCTCCCATCAAGGAAAAATCAAAAAGTCCATGAACTTCCATTATAGTGTATATTTTGACTAAGCTAGGTTCATTAGGCTAGGGGATGTTTTAAATTGTTCTAGCCTTGGTTTGGGACTTTATATGATGTTAGAAGATGGGAGAAACCATTGAAAAAAATTTAAGAGCCATGGATTGAAAGATGGAACAATGGCCAACTTGGTTTTCTAATTGTGCAAGTGAATATGTGAGGGCTCCGAAGACCTTAAATGAGTCCAAGAAGTCTAAAAATAATAAGAGAATGGAGACTAGAACTTGAAATGCAAGAGTTGCTTCATTAGGCCAATTATGGAACCATAATGCCAAGTATGAAACCAAGTGTGGGTTTAAACTCTAGTTTAGTGTCTTGGCTTGCTTCAAGTATATAATTGTGTGTTGTTTATAGTGGCTAGGCCAAGAGAACATCCAACCACGTAGATACACTTGTGAGGTCAAAAAAAGGAAGGAAAAGGATCAAGAAAAGCTTACATAAATCTAAGATAGCTCTCCACCTCATTCTCTTGCATTATTTTGTGCATATGTATGTTTTTATGTGCTTGTGTATGCTCTTGTGATTTGAGAACATGCCACTTGATGTCTTGAGGTTGCATTGGTACCAATGTGTTGTCTTGAATGCCATTAATTGTGAGAATGGCTTTTAAGGATAAGGTGATGCTAAAAGTCCCTTAAAGTGAGTGAGGATGTGCCAAAAGTCTCAAGGCATGGGTGAGACTAGACCAAAAGTCCCTTGAATGGATGAGGTTAGGTCAAAAGTCCCAAGGTCAAGAGTGAGAAAAATCCAAAAGTCCTAGAAATGGGGCGAGGCAAAACCAAAAGTCCCTAGAACATGAAAATGGCTTTGATATGGAAATTTGGCATGGAAATGTAGTATAACACTTTATGCTTGCACACTTGTGATTTTGATGTATGTATATTTTAAATGTATATGTGAATAGGTGTGTGAGCTATTGATATTCCCAAAATCTCACTCCCTTTTCCCCCTCACTCTTGAAATGTCTAGGTGGTATTCAAAATCAAGGAAATGCAAGCCAAGAACATTAAATGGCTACACCTTGTTCATTTTATAGTCTAACTTGTGATGGAATGTCAAAGAAGTTTTGTACATATTATTTTTGATAATGTAAGACCTTAAGCACATGTAATATGATGTATAGACTCTATGTAAACTTTATGTAGCATTAAATTAATGAGATTATGTACTTGGACCCTTGAATGGCATGTGTGTTTAGTGTATTAATGGATGTTGAATGACCAAAATGAGATGTGTGGAATTTGGGACTACTTAGGCCGCTTCCACAAGTCATAATCATACTTTTAAACTTGCCCAAGAGGTGCCAAACTCAAGAGGAGGCCATTTAGACCAAAGTGACTCTTGATACGGAGCAAAAATGACCATTTCATGAGGATATGTCACTTTTTGTCCAAATGAGATCTTCTTAGTCTAAAATTTGTCATGCATCTAGAGGTTATTAAGATCTTTTTGAAAAGCTAAAGTTGGTAATTTTTGGAGGTCTATGGAATATTTGGCAAATTGTTGAAGTTGAGAATTTTTCTACTTTTGGTCATTGGTACTGTAGCACTGGTCAGAAATTAAATTCTATCACTCATAGGGCAAATGATGTTCAATTGCCACAAAATTTTAAATGGAAAAACTAGACATCTCCAATGACTTGTGTCAACTAGAAGAACCTCATTTGGATGTCTAGAGAGGGAGATATGAATTTTTAAAATTCTTCTCAGTATTAGGCGCTCAAACAGACCTCAAGTACTATTTGATTGGGTTTTGAGATCTGCGCATACCTAAACTAGCCTAGAGTTATTTTTTCTTCTAGCTAATATCCACAACTTTCTAGATTAGTATCATTTACATAGATTGGAGTTTTTTGGAATTAATTGGATATTTTTGAATTTACTATAGAATTCTGTGACAGCACTAATGGACAGCTTGACCTCTAGAATTTTTCAAAGGTCAAATATCCTTTGTGTTGGATTTTATGGTTTGAACATATTTTTAACATAAATTAGACATGTGTAGCGTTCCAGAATGGACAAGAATACATGATTTCAATTTTTCTAGAATTAGTTATGATTTTCCAAAGTTTGTGACAGAAGTGAAGAAATTCTATTTGAAAATGCATATATAAATATTATATGTCTCCTTGCTTTCCATGAGTTGTAGGGTACTTTTAATGATAAAAATGAGTTGTATCTATGTAAATAAATATGAGAATGTGATACATGAACTCACATGGTTCGTGAGACATCGAATGAAAAATTTAAATGTAACGCAATGTAAAAATAATCCATTGTTTAATGCTATTTTTCTTGCCTCTTGTGTAAGTAGCATGGTTTAAGGCATGAGATTAGTATGAAATGAGTTAAAAATATATGGTGTTACACATGGCACCAACTAGCCATTAAGAATGCTCACAACTCAATGCATTCCATTAAGTCTAATCACAACTCAATGCACAATTATGGTGCAAAGTGTAAAACTTTAACCACTTAGCTCTAAAACCATTGGTCTATGAGCTATCTCCGAATCTCCCATGTATATTGGAAGAAAACTTACACTTTCACATATGGAAAGTTGCATAATTGGAAGGCCACATACATAATTCATAGCTCTAGGGACTATATCAACTCATTAATAACATTTTCTATTCATAACAAATTTGTACAAGTCATACACATCACAAAACAACCTATAAGTTTCGAATTTCAAAGCACATTTCACAATTTCAATGGTTTGCACTCGGGTTACAATGGCAAAATTTTAGCATCAATTTTGAAAATTTATAATTAAATTTAGAAAAATTGAAATTAAGTAAATATAGCTTTATGGAAATCTATAGATGTCCATGATAGGTTAAAAATCATTCTAAGCCATGAAAATATCATCTAGACTATGATTGGCAATAGAAAAGCACCAAAGGTCTAGCTGCCCAGGTTTGCTATTAGAAGTTACTTATATAAATTTCAAACATTCATAACTAAATCTAAAAAAATCAAAACTTATAAAATCATACCATTTTGAAAAGTTACAGATGTTAGATTGAGGGTAAAAATAAGTCCATACCAATGCAGTAGCATTATGCCACCAGAAATCGATGGAACAGTACCAAAGGTACTGCTGCATTACTAGTACTAACTCCAAATTTTAAAAGTTCATATCTCTCTGCTCATACCTCCAAATGAGATGATCTTGGTGGCCATAAAAATCTTATCATGTCTAGTATAAGCCTGTAAAATTTTATGAGCATTGGACACCATTTAAGCCTTAAATGACATAGGAGAAAAAATTAACTATATGAATAGTAACCATATTACAATAGCAAAAATTTGGCAATTTTAAAAATTCATAATTAATTCTACAAAATTCCAAATAATTTGGTCTTTATTTTCATAAAACTCTCTAGATGAGATCTATATGCATGCCAAATTTTATGAGAAAACTTATCCATTTGATCAGTTTGTATTATAGGGTTCCAAAATGGCATTTTTCAAGCTTCATTAGGGTCAAAAGGGACCAAATTGGCTTCTAGCATTTTTAAGGCCACTTGAGCATATGGAAAAGCATCAAAATAGCCTATTAAACATGTCTCAAAGATCCAAAAATCCAGATTTCACAAACTCACTCTCCCACTTGATGATACACACAAGGCATACATAGGCAATTCTAGCCATTTAATGTAAAAAACATGCCATTCCATTCATTTGCTTCCAATTCTCATATATACATCACATATCCATATATTCATACATGTTTAAAAGGTTATACATTATATACATAATTGAATTATATCTTGTGACAACAAAGTAGCTACAAAAGAGCAAAATAACACATTTTCTTGTCATTCTCTTATCTTCTAACTTAGTAACTCCTATTTCCTTGCTCACTTGGTCTGCTTAGACATGTTAAGTAATAGGGAGAAAAGAATGAGATTCTAAGAATCCAAATAGCTCTTCTCCCTTTCAAGCACATATAATGGATGCAAATTCAAGTCTAAATATGCATGCATAGCTCTCTTGAAATTCATAAACATACATGGAACATTTTCTTCATTCAAGAAGTCACATATAACATTCATAGGCTTGCCAAGACAATGGATTAGCCTCACCCATTCTCTTTAGGCTTTTAGACTTGCCTCACCTATTTTTTCAAGGGATTTTTTACTAAGCTTACTCTTTTTGAGACTTTTGGCTTTGTCTCACCCATTTTTAGGGACTTTTGGCTTTACCACATTCAAGTAAGCCATTCATGTTCATAAAACATCATTCAAGTACATAAGCAAAGCATCATGGTACCATGGCATATAAATACATGCTAGAAACATCTTTCATGGCTTAGACATACACACAAATTCAAAAACAAGAAAACATCCAAAGATGTATAAGGGAAAGAAGAGAAAGTTACCTTGGAACCAATGCCACACACTTTTCTCTTAGTTTCTTCCTCCCTCTTTTTGGGCAAACCATGACACTTGGAGGCACTAGCTTCTCTTGGCCTAAACACATCAAAAGAGATATAAATCACTCATGGGAGCAAGCCTTGGCATCACACATACATTATATAAAGCTACTTTGTTCCATGGCTTCATTATGCTTCCATACAAGACCTTATGAAGCAACTATGATGATTCATGATCTTGGCTCCTATTTCTCATTCATTCTAGGTCTCTTGACTCCCTTTAGACTCTTTGGAGTTATCACACATTCATTTTAAGAAACCTAGCTATAAGTTGCTTTATAATGTCGTATTATGGAGCCTACACCTCCATCTCACATTCCATGACTTCTAAATTTTTTTCAAGGCTTCCAATAATGTTCTTCTATCATATTTAGGCTCATTCTAGGCTTAGAACAAATTAAAACACTCCCAAGATGCATGAAGTGGGTTAGGTCAAGACATGAAGAGCATTATGCACCCATGGAGTTTGCTTGCTTTCTTTTAGGGAATTGGAACTTGTGAAGCTTCCTAGATATCTTGAAAACTCATATATACTCTTAGACAACTTAAGTTACTACTAGGAAACTTTATCTTAGCCTAGGTGCAACCAAATTCCTAAATTCTATAACTTGCATTCTAAATCTTCCTTTTCAATTCTAGTTGTATATTCTTAATCCACACTCCATAACCCTTGGTTCCATCAAGAACACATGAAGAAAAACTCTTCTCCTCACTTTCTCTCTTTAGACTGAAGCTTAAATGGCTTGGAAATACAAGATTTTGCAAGTATTTCAAGTAAAGTCTTACCTTAAAATGGAGCTCTTTTCGTAGAGATTACTTTTCACAGATTAGTTTCTTTAAAAGAGTTTCTTTTTAGCTTAAGTTGGACCTGGATTTTCAATTTTTCAAGAAAAGAAAACTACCATTAGAGGGCTCTTAAAGAGAGGAACAACTTTCCTAATTGACGCAAGATGAAATGGGGCCGTTTACTTACCTAAATAGAAGCTTAAAATTCTTCTCGCTCTCCCTTCTTAATGACGTGCCATGGCTACTCAAATTTCTAAAAATGAAAGTTTGAAGAAGGTGACGAGGTGTAATCTTACTTAAGAAGCCTCTTTTACAATTTTTTAAAATGACTATTTTGCCCTTATGTGCATATTTACTCCGTTTAAGCTTGTTTCAACTCTTTTTTTAGAATCATCTTTTCCATCATAAAATTTAGGTCCTCTAATTCATAAAATGCCTTTAGAATCACTCAATTTGGAGCTAAAACCTTCCTAAATGAAATGGTCAAAGTTCAGGCCAACTGTCATTAGAAAACATACATTAGAGGGGTTTTAACTGTCTCAGGGCTTCTCATAGTTTTCAGGGCTTTTGAAAATCTTGGAAAGCTTATATTTTCTATTTAAAAATCCTTCCTTGGTGTTTTCTAAAAGTGCCTGAAATTATAAAAAAAAACATTATGCTTCATTGCATTTTCGCTAAATTCCTTCTGGTTATTCTAGCACTATTTTCAGGGCACATTTGACTTTATATTCTCATTATTTGAGATCTAGATTATTACTTTAATTTTATTGGATCTCAAGTCATTCTATTTGGGGGACTTCCTCTTGTATTCGATGAATTACGTAAGTTTATAGAGAAACTGGGCATTACGTTTCTCACGTTTACGGAAGTACTGGATGTTACACTTCTTCCCCTTTAAATAAATTTCATCCTCAAAATTTAGGGGTATAACCTCATCTATCTTTTCTCATATTCTCATTAACTGACCTTTTCTTTTCCTTCTTCCTAACTCTATTTACTTCCTTTAGAGACAAAGCTCTTTTACTCGAGAATTTATGTCACTAGTTTACCGTACCTAATTCTCTTTTTTTGTGCTATTGCTACAGAGCATATACTAGTTCTTCTCATAAGAGACAAAATTTTTGACTTTACATATACTCTTATACTCTGGCCTATTTCTTGGGAGAGCTTCTTGTTTCATATCTAATTAATCTGATCCAGTTCATAAGGATTGACTTTTCTTACTAGCTCACCCTATGGTTCATCATCATATTCCTTTCTATCATAAGCCTCATATTTTTTTTTACTTACTAGGATCATAGCTCTTTTTAAAAAGGTTGTTATTCTCAATCATTCTAACCTTATTTCTTACTCTAATCATTGCCTTTTCAGGCCTGAACTGTGTTTTACTCTCTTTATTCACTCGAGAGTGGGTTTTATTTAACTTTTCAGTTTAACAACTGATCATCATAACTCATATTCTTTCTTGTACTAACATCGAAGAGCAACTACCACTAACTACTATTGAATTCTTGTGGGATACTAATTTTTCATAACTTCAACTACTGGAAACATAGCCTACCACTTACCCTATCAAGACAAACTATACCTGATCCCTCTCTAAACATATAACTTTGGCATATAGGGATCTCTCTATCCCTTGGTCAAGTCCAACATTTACTGGATAGTGGTATTTAGCTATAATATTGGAAAGCTACTTTCTTGCTTTCTTCATCCTACACACTATGCTGATCTCTCCAATAAGTCTAGTCAGTAGTCTCATGGTCTGAGTATAGCCTTCATATCTCTATGGCAATAGTCCACCAAACTTAGGAGATCTTTAGTCTCTAAGACAAAATAGTTTGAAATTATACTAGTCTCTGAGACTAACTACTTTGTAAAACTATCTCAGGCTGTCATCTCCCTAGAGAATTGTTGTGCTATAACTGTGAGCTCTCTGTATCTCTGTGAGCTCTCTGTATCTCTGTGAGATCTACTGCAAACCCTGGGTCTACTACAACCCCTCAAAGCCCTACTAGGGTCTACTGCAACTTGCTATACTATGCTAAGATCTATTATAATTCATCTTTAGAGGATGTCAAAGCCTAAGATCATTATATATAACAGTAAAATATATGCTCACTAAGTCTGGTAACTATCACTTATAATGGCTAAGGCTAAACTCATATGTCTACTAGGCTTTTCATGTGAAGTGCATCTTGTTTCACTTATCTCTTTGTTGATCTCATTGGAACAATACTTGGGAGTATTCTAAGTTTCACTTACTACTCCCTATGGGATCCTTAGGTTCCCACCTTCAACTTTTTTACTTAGGCTTTCTTTCTTTACTTTTACTAGTTTACTACACTTTACTTGTACTCTTTTTATCTTTCCTCTCATATCCCACAATTGCTAACTTGCCCCTATTCTGCTTTCAAGTGCCTTTAGCATTGGGGCATCACACACATAAGGTGTGTCTAACATCTCTGGCAAGATAGAGGTCGTAGGCTAGCCCCTTTTTGCTTCATTTAGTCATATCATAAGGGACTCCAACTTTTACATTCTAATACTGCTAGCAAGTTCCCTTTTGCATCATTGTTCTTTACTTGGGATTCCTTTCTACATACTTTCTTATCATTTTGATATTAATGGAATCCCTTACTTCTCTTTCTTTAGCTTATCTCTTGATTTAACTAACTAGGATACTTTTTTATTATTGGGATACTTTATATGGTTGATGCCATTTTTTGCTATACATTCAAGTTATATTACTATTAAGTTGGCTAGACTCAATGTCATGCAACCATCATTGCAAGCAAACTATAGTATCAATCACTAATACACTAGTGTATCATGACCGAGCTTAAAGCAACTATAACCAATATATTATAAGTTTTTCAATAATCTAAAGCATTCCTCTATTACTTTTCTTTATCTGTCTTTATTCCATATGACACTCGGGGAAAGAGGACTTTTCCTCTAATTTCATATGAAATTTTCTGCTTCATCCTAAGGTCACTTTATGTTGCCCAATTATCTCTGTTTATGGCATTATCTCATACTTGATGGACATCTATGTTGAGGACAATCATGTTTTCTTATGCACTGATCCATGTCACATCTACCTCTATTTTCAATTTGCTATGTCCTCGACTCTGATGTCATCACATGCCTTTTCTTTTACTATCCTTTTATTCTAAGGAAAAGACTCATCGTGTAACACCATAATTTTTAACTCATTTCATACTATATCTAAGCTTCCCATTATGTATCTCATAGAAGAATAAAAAAATAGTACAAAATAATGAATATTTTTGCATTGCATCGTATATGAAAATTTTATTTGGTGTCACGTGGATCATGTGAGCTTATACATCACATTCTCATATTTAATTACATGAATACAATTCATTTGTATTATTAAAAGTGGCCTACATTTTGTAGAACTCGAAGAGAAGCTTAAAATATACATATATATTTTCAGCTAGATTTGCCCTTATTTTTGTCACAATTTTGGAAAATCATAACTAATTCTAGAAAAATCAAAAGCATGCATTCTTGGCTATTCTGGAAAGCTACACATGTCTGGTTCATACTAAAAATATGTCCAAATGATAACATCTAACACAGAGGATGTTTGAATTCAAAATGGTCCAGAGATCAAATTGTCCTTTGGTGTTGTCACAGAATTCTGCAGTAAAATTCAAAAATGTCTAATTAATTCCAAAAGAATTCAATTCATACAAATGATATCAATCTAAAAAGCTATGGATGTTAGCTAGAGGGGAAAATAACTCCAGACCAGTTCAGTCATGCCTAGACCTTGAAATCTAATCAAACAGTAACTAAGGTCAACTGAAGTTCCTGATACTAGATAGAGTCTTTGAAAATTCATATCTCCCTCTCTAGACATCCAAATGGGGTGCTTCCTGTCTAATTTCTCTATATAAAATTTCATGGCAATTCGACATCATTTGGGTCCTGTGTGACCGATTTTATTTTCAGACCTGAGTGAACAGTGACATGACCAAAACTAGAAAATTTGCCAACTTTGAAAATTCATCAAATATTCTATAGACCTCCATTGTTCTTTCGCTTCCCAAAAAGCTCTCAATAAACTATAATTTTATGCTAAATCTCATATGAAGAAGAGCTCATTTGGACAAAAAGTGATATAGGGTTCTAAATTGGTTAATTTTGGCCCCTATGGGATACCAAATTGTCTAAATGGCTTTTTTTGGGGTTTGACACCTCTTGGGTAAGTCTAAAAGTATAATTAGGACTTGTGTAAGCTGTCCAAATGATCCCAACCCTCATGCATTTCATTTTGGCCATCTCACACACACATATGCATAATTCCATAATGCCATTCAAGAAACTACAATACCATAACATGCTCAAATTACATTTTAATGATCACATGATACATTCTCCCATTTATACATGACATAATATCACAATTACATGTGTTCATAACATCATAATACATATACATCCATTGGTTACATCTTTTGCCATTTGTATGGCCTTAAAGTAGCAAAACTCAAGCATTTTCATGTCATCCTCTCATCTTCAAGGTGGTTGGCTTCCATTACCTTGCCCACTTAGTCCACCTAGCATGTTAGATCATTGAAGAGGAGGGGATGAGATTTAAAGGATCCCAATAGCTCATTTCCCATTCAATCATACATAATGAATGCAAACAAGTCTCATAAATGCATGTATGATCATGTTAACATGTGCAAACATTCAAAAGGCATTTTCATCATTTGAGAAAGTTATACATAGCATACAGAGGCTTGCTAAGCAAGTGGATTAGCCTCACCTAATTTCTTGTGGATGTTGGACTTGCCTCACCCATTCTTTAAGAGATTCTTAGACTCAACCATACTCTTGGGAGTCCATCTCACTTTTAAAAGACTCTTTATTTTATCTCAACCAATCTTAAAGGTTCTTGGTTTATCCTCACCATGGCTAAGGGTTCTTGGCCTCACCACACTCAAGCAAATCCAAGCACACATCATAAACATCATATGGAAGCATATTGTAACATCATGGTACCATGGAACCAAAGTCATGCTAAAGAACTTTTCATGGCTCAAAAATATACATACACACATTCAAATACAAGTAAAACAAACAATCATGCATGAGAGAAGGAGGAGTAAGCAACCTTGGATACAATTACATACTTTCTCTCTTGAATTCAAGCTCCCTTTTTTGGCTACACATACACAAAAGTATGGGGATGATTTCTCTTGGCTTAAACACAATTTATGGAAGCCAATTAGGTTCATAGAATTAATTCTAATGCCACATAACTTGCTTGAACTTTAGCTTAATCTATAAACCTCATTATGGTTCTATAATTACACGTAATAAAGTCAAATAAATTCTAGGCTCTATTCTTTTCTTTCAAATATGATTCCTGACTCCTTTTAAACTTCTTGGAGTCATCATACAATCAAAACTAAAAGCCTAACTATATGTTGCTTCTTTAGGTCATAATATGGAATATAAAGCACCAACTTACTTCCTAAGCTTTCTAAATTTTTCCCAAGGCCTCCCCTCATTTTCATTCATCATATATGACTTAAGAATGGGTTTAGAAAAATTTAAAACTCTCCCTAGCTATGCTATCTCCCTTAGGCCAAGACAATGGAGGTTTTTGCTCTCTATGGACCTTGCTTTGTTTTCTTAAGGGAAGATGCATATGGAGAGCCTTTTAGGGATCTTGGGAGCTCATTCAAATTCTTATTTAGGCTTAGGAATGATCATACAAAATTATATTTTACAAGGTACACTTGAAACTCTAGATTTTGCATCTTGAAATCTAATGACTTTTTGTTAATTCTTTTTGCATATTCTTAATCTCCATACCCTTTTTCCTTAGATTCACCCTTGGTTCTACCTAAAAATCAAATCCTTTTAGGGTTCCTTAGATGAGGTGAAATGGAGAAGGAGGGGAACCAAAGGTAGAAACCATGGGAGGAGGAATTACCTTGTTTTCTTACTTTTTCTCACTTGAATCTTGCTTTCTCCAAGCTCCTATCTTCAAATCCGAAATTTCCCCTAAGTTTCTCCTTTAAAATAGACTTGTAAACTTTATTTTAATCAAAAGAAATAAAGGAGAATGAAGGAGAGGAGGTTTGGATGGAAGAAAGCATGAAAAACTACCAAGAAACCATACCTTAAAGCTTGAATTTCTTCTCCTCTTCTTCTTCCCTTGGTGTGCCATTCTCCTAGGGTTTTTCTTTTGATTTTGGGTAGAAAAATCTGAAGCTATGTAAGTGTGAGAGTGAGGCGCCACCTATTTATAAGGGGAGGAAGAAACACTTTTCAAAGATTCCCATTTTGCCCTTCGTTCTTGGCATTTTCGTTTCTTCTTTGTTTTAACTCCTTTTTGAGAACTGTCTTTTTCATTATAAAATTTAGGTTTCTAATTTAGTAAAATGCCTTTGAAATCACTCAAATCAGAACTAAAACCTTCCCAAACAGATCTGTCAAGGTTTGGGTATACCGGTGTTAGAAAACGTCCACCGGAGAGAATTTAACTATCCTAGAGCTTCCTATGGTTTTTAGAGCCTCTAAGAACTCCAAAGAACTTAAAAATTTTATTTAAAAAGCCCTCTTGTGTGAATTCCAAAATTTACTCAAAATTACGAAAATGCCCTTACGTTTCGTCAATCTTTCATTACATTTCATTTTTTCATTCTAACTCTATTTTTCCTTTTCATTTGAGATTGGGATTCTCATTTTTAGGAGTTTAGAATGCTTCCTAAATTTTTTGGGACCTTAACTACTTCATTTTGGGGGACTTGCTTTTGTATCCGGTGAATTTTGTTCGTTTACGGAGAAACCATACGTCACTTTTTTTTCTCGTTTTTAGAAAATTGGATGTTACACATCTAGTACTCATTTATTCTTCTACTATTTTTCTATTTATCTATGCTTAAAAGAATTTTTATTATTTTTTAGGTTCACCTTTACTTACTCACTTTCTATAAAGTGGGGGAAGGGTCTAATTTCTCTTATTCTCTTACTTTATTCTTAATTAGACTGTTCCTCTGTTAGGAATGGTTCCCTGTGAACCGTAGAGTTTGTTTTCTTTTAAAGTTCATGGCTTACCCTACTACTTTACCTAATCCTGGAGCTCACCTTCTTAGGTGGCTTTTAATTCTCTTTAACTTCCTTAGAAGTATTGAGACATTAAATGCTTGCCTCAGCCTCTTTCTCATTTTGTTTTCATCTCTAAGAGCATAATTCATTAATTCTAGGGTTATACTAACTTGATTCAGGTCACACATCTTTTCAATGTCCCGAATCTATTTCATCAATAACTATATGCTTTACTAAGTACTCTTACTACTCATGAGCTTTGACATTACATGAGTCTCATACCAAGGAAGCTCATCTGACAAAGTACTAAACTCTTGCCTAACTATCTTTACTCTATTAACTCTCCTTTAGTCACTACTAAGGCGAGGGTATCTTTTGCTAAGTACTAGTTTCTTAACTCTTCCTCGCCTTTCCCCTATTACTGTAATTACTAAATTGAGACTTTCCCTCTTAGAGAGTTACTAACCACTAACTGAGCAGTCCTCTATCTCATTTTCATTTTAAGGTATCATCCTTAAGATAGACCTTCTTATAGACTCACTACATTCTTAATGCTATCAACACTAAATCATGTCAATTTAATGGCTACGAAGACATCCTATCACTAAGATCCAAGATCTTATAAACAAGGTCTTATATTTTGCAATGTAAATTTTGAGATCTTATCAATAGGGTTTTCCTGTTAAGGAGTACAAGATCCTTTAACAGTGAATAAAAACATATAATATGTGAGGGTATGACACTTGTTCTTTGATACAGATGTATCCTTCCTTTACACATATACCCATAGCATGCTTTAGATATCTAAAGCTCACAATAAAAAAACCCATCACTCGCTAGCACATAGAATAACATTCTAGGTTAGAGTCAATGCCTTGTATGCAGATCTCAACAACCTCACTACTCTTGTGTCTAATCGGTTGACTCTGGGTGCTACTCAATCTTAGACATGAGCAAGGTCATTCATAAGCTCGGCTAGTCTTTTTTTAGACTCATGTACTAGGCCCACTACTTATTTATTACTTAATTATTCTCAACATGTAACAACCAAAAAAAAAAGGGAAATTGAAAATTTTTAAAGTTCTGAAATTTTCTAAGTCTGCTAGTTATAGCAAGAAATGGTCTAGCTATAGCGAAAGTGCCTTTTCGCTATAGCGAGAATGTTTCTAGCTATAGCAAGTGCCGGCATCCCATACAAAAAAAAGAGAGTTCCTTGTAATAGTGCATGCCATAGCGAAAACAGGGGTCTAGGACTAATATGTGCTCGCCATAACAAAGGTTATTCTTCACTATAGTGAGGGTTAGTCCAGAAAAGCATAAAAAAAGAGAATTTGACTTCTTAAAGTGTCTAGATCCCTTCTTTTTCTTTAAATCGACTTAGGCTTCCTCCAAAGGAAAGAAAAAGGCTTAAGAGAGAGAGGGAAACTAAGAGAAGCTAAGAGAGAAGGAAGGAAGCCAAGGAAGAAAGGTAAAAACCTTTAAAGATCTTCATGCTTCTTCTTCTTGATTTTATTCTTCTCCTTCTAAGCTTCCTTTCCATGGGTTGTTGAGTAAGAAAGCTCTGTTCTGACTAAGAATAAGCAAGAAACCCTTGAAAGAGAGTGTAATAAGTTGAGAAATACAAAGAAAGAAGAAGAAGAAGAGTCGGTGAAATTCGAGAGAGAGAGAACCCCTAGTTTCTTATATGCTTTGTAGGTTTTGTTATGAAAAAACCCCTAACTTTATGAATAATTGTTGAGTTATAAGAGAGTAATTCCATGCTCTTTATTATGTCTAGGCTCAAAAGAAGTAGTTCCATCTAGTTGTGATTATGAGACTAAGAAGGGAGAAGAGAAATTGAAAGGGAAGACTTTTGTTGGCTTATAAGGTAGCTCTCTACTCTTTCTTATTGCATTCTTGGATGTATATAGTCATTGTATACTTGTATATATGCTTATATTATGAGACATGCCATTTGATGTTGCCTTGATGCATTGGTACAAATATGTTTATGTTTTGGGTTGTGAAAATTGCTCGTGTGAGATAGTACTAAAAGTCCCTTGAGATGGGTGAGGTGGAGCCAAAAGTCCCTAAACCAAGGGTGAGGCCAATCTAAAAGTCTCAAAAATCGGGTAAGGCTAAACCAAAAGTCCCTAGAGCTTATTCTTGGCATTGATATGATATCATGACATGAAAATCATGTGTTGTGTAATTGTGAATGGTTTGCATACTTTAGCCTATTTATATATCTTAATTGCTTCCTTGAATGAGTGTATGAGCTATTGAAATTTCATGAATCCTACCCCCTCCCTCTTCCATCTCATATGATTCAAGTGGAGCTCAAGAGCCTAAGAGTAGAGGCCATGAGGTATAGAAGGCCTTTGTATTGCCACTTTTGCACACTCACACATAGTTTGATGTATAGGAAAGCTAAAGTGCTTATGTATACATATTCTTTTTGAGATGTAAATGCTTGAGCAAGTGTAGTAATATGTATAAATGATGTATGAACCATGTATAGAGCCAAAGCAATGAAATTATGAGATTTGGTTCCTTTATGGCTGATCTGCAGTAATGTAATTTTGCCTGTAACATAGTGAGTTTGAGATACGTATTGGTTTGGATCACGTGGGCAATTCATATATACCATGTTTATGCTTTAAAACTTGCTCAAGGGGTGCTAGAGCATGTAGGGGACCATTTACTCCCATTTTGAACCCTTTATAGTGTCAAAACCACCAAATTTGTGAGCTTTGTCAAGATATGACTAAATGAACTCTTCTTGATGTCCTTTTCATTGGAAATCATATGGAATCAAGCTTAAAGGGAGATTAGTTAAAGTTAAGGCATTACGATATTACACAACATCTATTAGTGAGTCATTATCTCTCTTTTATCTTGCTCATACTAAGGGTCTTACTCTCTATACTCTGTTTGACCCCTTAACAGTTCATTTCTCATATTAATATGAATATGACCAACAAGGCCTTCCATATGGTAACACACTCCACCCTCAATGGTACTTCCTTTCTGGCTATATGTTCAGCCCCTTCATTAAGCCTAAAAGGTTTTGCCCCTTATATTATTTATGTGTAGCCAAATGGTACATCTAGGCTATCAGGGCTTTGTGGAGTGTTGCCTATAAACTCTGGCCTCTAGCTTGAGGGAATAACTTCCTAGGCTCTCTAATTCCTTTAGACGCTTAGGTGTTGTGGCTAGGGGAAATAACTCTTTTTCTCATTTCTCTTCTAATCTAACCTTGTATAGCAACAGTTTCATCTCATGCTATGCTACACCAATGTCTGACTTTACATTAGGCAAAACCTCTCAGAATGGTGTGGGTATGGTAACTAGGGAGGATTAGGCCTCTTATAATCTCTCTAAGCAAGCCTTTCTAGTAACTACATAGAAATCTCTCATTGCTCATACACACTACTTACCACTGATCCCAACGAGCTACCATAACTCATAGAGCTCTAGCTGTAAGATCACTCAACTCTATTGTAGCAACTCTAGAGGCCAACCTCTCCTAATGTTCACTGCCTACTCTAACACCACTTCATAACTCACTTATCATGAATATAACTATAAGCCACCTTCACACACCCAAAATACCTCATACAAAGCTTTAGGGAGTGTTTGGTTGGGGGTTTTTGGAGGGGAAGGGAGGGGAGGGGAGAGGGATAAGGTGTTTGGTTGGATAAAATTGGAAGGGAGGGGAGCAGAGGGAAATGAGGCCAATTTTGGTTCCCCTCCAAATTGGGGGGTTTTGGAGGGGAGGGGAGGGGAGGGGGAGGGGTGGGGTATTTTTAAATGTTAATTTACTTTTGTACCCCTTTTAGTTTTTTAATATTTTAATATATTAATATTTAATAAAAATTAAGATAAATTTTTTTATCAGAAATTAAAAATAAAAAAAGATTGAAATTTATAATTTTTTAAAATTATTGATATAAATAATTTTTTTTATAAAAAATAAAATTAAAATAATATAAAGGATAAATTTGTCTAAATATAATTACCTCCCCTCCCCTCCCTTCCCCCCTGAACCAAATAATAATCTCTCCTTCCCTCCCTTCCCCTCCCTTCCAACCAAACATAACTCATTAAATCCCCTCCCCTCGCCTCCCCTTCCCTCCATTAACCTCCCATCTCCTCCGTTGAACCAAACGGAGCCTTACATAATTATACAAGCCTTTGCTAGCCTTATCACCATATCCTTAAGCCATATACATCCTTAGAGGGCCTGGAACTTTGCTCTAATACCAATAAATGTAAAACTTTAACCTCTTAACTCCCAAACCATTGTTTCATAAGCTATCTTTGAATCTCCCATGTATATTGGAAGAAAACATACACTTTCACACATGGAAAGTTGCAAAATTGGGAGGCCATATGTAATATCTAGTTTTCGTAAAAATGACAGAAACGAATATGTTTTCAAAGTAGGTCCTCTGAAATGAATGGATTAAGTTCTAAAAAAATTAGAATGATGATCTAGACATTAAGAAATGAAATTAGAAGGCCAAAGGTACCTTGAAATAAAGGCTAAAATAACCAAATGGAAATTAACGAAATAGTTAGTAACATAATGGCATTTTCGTAATTTTGGAAAAATTTTGGAATTCTTATAGGAAGGCTTTTTAAATGACAAATTTGAGTTCTTTGGGGTTCTTAGATGCCTTGATAACCATGGGAAGTCCCGAGACAATTAAAACCCCTCTGATGTATGTTTTTTAACATCAATTGACCTAAACTTTGACCCTTTCATATAGGAAGATTTTAGCGCCAATTTGAGTGATTTTAAAGGCATTTTATAAGATTAATAACCTAAATTTTATGATAAAAAAGACGACTCTAAAAAAAGAGCTAAAATGAACTAAAAACGAAAATGTCAAGATTAGGGGACAAGATTGAAATTTTTGGAAGTGAGTTTTAAACCCTACCTATATATAGGACCATGCCCCACTCTTCCCTTCACTTAGCTCATTTTATTTCTGCCCTAAATCAGAGAAAGAAGCAAGGGAGTGAGGCACGCAAGGGAGAGGAGAAAGGGAAGAGAAAAAGTAAGGAAAAGGTATGATGTTTCATGGATTTTCTTGGTTTCTCTTTAGCAAATTCCTTCTCCTCCATCTTCCCTTCTTTCCTATGGTTTTATTGAAACTTTTGGATCTGTTTTGAGGTAAGACTTAAGGGGGGAATTCTCAAAAATCAAGAGGAAAAGCTAAGCAAAGTGAAGATCAAGCCAAGGAAACCAAGAAACCAAGGTATTTTGCCATACTTCAAGCTTGATGTTTCTTGTTCTTCCTCTTGCATATTTTGCCCCATATAATACTAGCCCTAAGGGGTTGAATTTCTAGACAAACCAAGAGTGAATCTTAGGAAAATGAGGGATAAGAACAAAAATATGCAAAAGAAACAATCAAACAACTATTAGATTTCAAGATAGAAAAGTTAGGGTTTCAAGTGTTCCTTTAAAATTCTATTTTGATACAAGAATTCCTAAGCCAAAATGAGTGTTTGGATGAGCTCTTAAGATCCCTAGAAGGCTTTTCACATGCATCTTCAATTAAGAAAATAAAGCAAACTCACTTGGTATTCATATAGTGCATAGTCTCGGCCTAGGCTAGATGAAGCACCAAGTGGTAGTTTTAATTTGTTTCAAACTTGATTTTGAGTCATATATGATGAAAGAGGATGAGAGGAAGCCTTGAAAAAATTTTAGAAGTCATGGATAGTGAGATGGTATCATAGGTTCCATATTATGGTTTAAAGAAGCAATACCTAGCTAGGCTCCTTGAATTAATTATGTGATGACTCCAAGAGGTTTAAAAGGAGTCAAGAATCATAAATGGATGGAAAGAGTAGAGCCAAGCTTATGTTTTCCTAAGGTTACTTCATTAAGCGCATTATAAAACCATAAATGAGACATAAGCACAACCTAGCTCTTGAAATGAATATGTAGCCTTAGAATTTATTCCAAGAGTGTAATTAGCTTCTATATTATGTGTCTAGGCCAAAGAAAACAAGTTCCACCTTCTTGTAAGTGTGTGGCTATGGGAGAGGAACTAAATTCAAGGAAGAAAGTGTGCATTTGTGACAAAGGTAGCTCTCTCTTCTTTTTCTCATGCATTAGTGGATGTTTACCTTATCTTAAATGTGTGTATGTTTGTTTTGAGGCATAAGAAATTTTTTAGGATGCATCTATATGCCATGGTACTATGATATTACATTATGTCTTTAAATGAACTTTCTTTGGTTTGTTTGAGTGTGGTGAAGCCAAGAACCCTCTAGCAGTGGTGAGGATAAGCCAAGAACCCTCAAGAATGATTAAGACAAAGCCAAGAGTCTCCTAAGAGTAAGGCTTAGCTAGAAGCCTTTAAAAAAAAGCAAAGCAAGTCCAAAATCCTTGAAGAGAATGGGTTAGGCTAAACCACTTATTTGGTAAGCCTATCTATGTTTTGTATGACTTCTTGAATGCTAGAAATGTTTCATGAATAATTACATGTTTCATGATAGCCATGCATGCATTTTTTAGACTTGGATTTGCATTCTTTATGTGTGGTTGAAAGGAAAAAGAGCTATTAGGATTCCTAGAATCTCCTCCTTTCTCCCCCAATTCTCTAACATGTCTAGGTGGACCAAGTGAGCCAAGGAATGGAAGCCACCAAGCATAAAGGAAGGAGATTGATAATAAGTATATGGAAATGCCTATTTTGTAGCCATGTGAATTGCATGTGATGTAATCCAATATTGTATATGATGTATAAGCTTATGAACATATGTAATTACATGAATACTTGATGTATGAATGAGATTTGATGCCATATCTATGATATTGCATGATTTAGACATTAAATGGCAAGAACTGGCTTATGAACTCTTGTGTATATCTTGGGATAAGAGTGTGAATTTGTGAAATCTGAGTTTATGCACCTTTGAGACATGTTTAGTAGACCATTTTGGTACTTTTCCACATGCTCAAGTGGCCATGGATGTCTTAGAAGAAACTTTAGACCATTTAAGACCCTTAGAAGACACCAAAAGAGTATTTTTAGAACCTAATGTCAAAATCTGACCAAATGAACGAATTTACCCATGAAATTTGGCAAGCATATAGATTTTATTTTGAAATTTTTGGGAAGCTAACGACCAAATTATTTGGAGCTCTATGGAATTAATTATAATTTTTCAAAGTTTTCATTTCTCTGTTATTCTGGTATAAGCACTATTCATAGGTTAATTTCTTGTGTTGTGTCATTTAAGGGCCAAATGGTGTCCAATGTTGATAAAATTTTATAGGTATAAACTAGACATGATAAGCTTTTTATGGCCACCAAGATCACCCTAATTGGACATTTAAGTTAGGAGATATGAATTTTTGAAATTCAATGATAGTATCAATAGTGATAGGCAACCTTGGTTACTATTTCATCGATTGCTAATGGCTAGATATCCTTGTTGTAGTCTAGATTTATTTTAGCATAAATTAGACATCTATAGCTTTTTATAATGATATAGTGTGCTTGATTTTGATATTTTCAGAATTAGTTATGATTTTTCAAAGTTTATGACAGAAAGTTGAAATACCAACCCGAGGCTGCACATGCTATTTTTATGTATATACTCCATTAGCTTGAATTCTTGGCCACTTTTTGAGATAGTTATGAGTTGTATTTGTGTATTTAAATATGAGAATAAAATAGATGATTTCATATAATCTATGAAACACAAGATAAAAAATTTACCCACGATGTAACACTAAAAGAATACAATATTTTAATACCATTTCTTGAAAATCTTGTGTTATTCATGGAAGGGAGCCTAGAATTGATATGAGATAGCCTAATTGAATATGGTGTTACACCACATACATAATTTATAGCTCTAAGGACTATATCAACTCATCAATAACATTTTTCATTCATGACAAATTTGCACAAGTCATACACATTATAAAACAACCCAAGAGTTTCGGATTTCAAAGCACATTCCACAATTTCAATGGTTTGCTATCGGGTTACAATGGCAGAATTTTGGCATCAACTTTGAAAATTCATAATTAAATGTAGAAAAATCTAAATCCAGTAAATGATAGCTTTTTTGAAAGCTCTAGATATCTACTATAGGTGAAAATCATTCCAAGCTATGAAAACATTATCTGAACTATGATTAACAATAGAAATGCATCAAACGTCTAGTTGCCTACGTTTGCTATCACAAGTTACTGGTATAAATTTTAAAAATTCATAACTAATTCTAGAAAAATCAAAACCCAGAAACTCATACCATTCTAGAAAGATACATATGTTAAATTGAGGCTAAAAATAAGTCAGACCAATGCAGTAGCCTTATGCCATCGAAAATCAATGGAATAGCACCAAAGGTACTACTGCATTACTGGTACTAACTCCAAATTTCAAAAATTTATATCTCTCTACTCAGACCTTCAAATGAGGTGATCTTTATGGCCATAAAAAGCTTATCATGTCTAATTTATACTTATAAATTTCATGAGAATTGGACACTATATGACCCTCAAATGACACTAGAGAAGAGACTAACTATATAAAAAGTAACTATATTATAACAATAGAAATTTGACAACTTTAAAAATTCATAATTAATTGAGTTCTAAATAATTTGATCTTTAACTTCTAAAAAGCGCAGGATGAGATCTATATGCATGCCAAATTTCATGAGAAAATTTGTCTGTTTCGTCAATTTGTGCTATAGGATTCCAAAATGACATTTTTCAAGCTTTATTAGGGGTCAAAAGGGACCAAATTGGCTTCTAGCATTTCTAGGGCCACTTGAGTACATGGAAAAGTTTCAAAATAGCTTATTAAATATGTCTCAAAGGTCCACAAATTCAGATTTCACAAACTTACTCTCCTACTTGATGTTGGACTACTAGTGACTATCGTCCCATACCAACAATCACAAACAACATGTTAAAGGCCAATAACACCGGGAGAGGCCCGTCCACGGCACCAACTCCCCAATTAGCACAACCTAGGCTTAATTTATTCAGAGCTTTGATCACAATTTGGTGCTTGATTGAAGCACGATACACAGGTCACAGCCGCATCACAACTTCACCATAGACTCACAAGGTCCAATCACAATACAATTTAAGTAGTCAACCAATCATTTATTATTTTAAATTATACATGTACAGCAAATATCATATCAAAATGAGCATATACATAGAATTAGAAAATTAATCCCAGTTACCTTAATGAAGCCAATTACTCTTTCTCTAGTTACCATTAAAATCTAAATGTACATCAAGCTTATGAAAAGCATAATTATCATTATTTCTAGCAATAAATCAGATACCCAAAGAGTTGAACTACTAATGATTACCTAAAGGTTATTTACCTAACCACCAATAGATTTAAATTTTGGGTTCTAGCTTCCCCACAACAAAAACTACCATAGTTCACTCCATTTTCTGGGTAATTTTGCATAAAACCAAAGCCCATATCATAAGTTAACTATTGGGGTATCAAACTAGCAAAAAATGCATGAGAGTTAGGCCTAGCTAAAAAAGTCCATTAACATTTGGGTCTGTACAATTGAATATTGGCTCTTTAAGAAATGAAATTGGATTTTTCTAAGGCTAAGATTGGGATTCTACACTTAACCCAAAATAATAATTAAATCATTATAAGGCTCAATTTAATGTCCCTCCTCTTTTAATTAATTTTCCAAATTAAACCTTTATTAACAATTTAGTCCTCCATAAGTTCCACTTACTTAGTTTTACTAATTATATGGATTAATTCTCTAATTATCATAATTATTCTTAATTAATTTTAGAGTGTTATGTAACACCATAATTTCCTGACTTATTTCATACTATATCTATGCCTCACATCAAGTAATTTATACAAGAGGCAAGAAAATGACATTATTTTAATGTATTTCTTAGCGTTACGTCACGTGTAAAAATTTCATTCAGTGTCACGTAGACCATATGAGCTCATACATCACATTTCCATATTTAATTATATTAATACAACTTATTTTCATCATTAAAAGTGGCCTACATCTCGTGGAACTCAAAGAGAAGCATGAAATACATACATATATTTTTGGCCAGATTTTTCACATTTCTGTCACAAATTTTAGAAAATCATAACTAATTCTAAAAAAACTAAAATCATGTATTCTTCGCTATTCTGGAAAGCTACATATTTCTACTTCATGTTAAAAATATTTCCAAACTATAATATTCATCACAGAAGATGTTTGACATTCAAAAAGGTCCAAAGGTCAGGCTATTCACTGGTGCTATCACAAAATCCTGCAGCAAATTTCAAAAATATCCAATTAATTCCACAAAAATCCAATCCATAAAAATGATACCAATATGGAAAGTTGTAGATATTAGCTAGAGGAAAAAAATAACCCCATACCAGTTCAGGCATGTCCAGACCTTGAAACTCAATCAAATAATGACTGAGGTTGGCTAGAGTTTCTAATACTAGACAGATTCTTTGAAAATTCATATCTCCCTCTCTAGACATCTAAATGAGGTGCTTCTAGTTGGTACAAGTTACTAGTCTCTTTGTATAAAATTTTTAACAATTGGATATCATTCGATCCCTGTATAACAGATTTCATTTTCAGACCAGTATGAACAGTGACATGACCAAAACCAAAAAATTACTCAAATTTGAAAATTTATCAAATATTCTCTAGACTTCTGAAAATTCTTTTCTTTAGCTTTCCAAAAAGCTCTCAAAAGGCTCTAATTGTATACCAAATTTCAGATCAAGAAGAGCTCATTTGGATACAAAGTGACATAAGGTTCCAATATAGTCAATTTTAGCTCCATATAGGATACCAAAATATCCAAATAGCTTTCTTTAGGGTTTGGCACCTCTTAGGTAAGTCTAAAAACATAATTAGGACTTGTGTGAATTGCCTAAATGGTCCTAAACCTCATGCTTCTCATTTTGGCCATCTCACCCACACTTATACACAATTCTATAATACCAATAATGAAGCTAGTTTGCCATCATATACTCAAATTACATCCTAATGTTCACATAATATATTTTCTCATTCATACATGCTATATTATCATAATTACATATGTTCTAAAGGTCATAGACCATATGCAATAATAGTTTACATCATTAAACATCAATATGGCTTTAAAGGACAAAAAATATGCATTATGTTGTCAAGCTCTCTTCTTCAAGGTAGTTGGCTTTCATTACCTTGCTCTCTTGGTCCACCTAGTACGTTAGAATATTGGAGAGGAGGGGATGAGATTTAAAGAATCTCAATAGCTCATCTTTCATTCAATCATACATAAAGCATGTAAAACAAGTCTCACAAATGCATGCATGGCATATGGACATGTGCAATCATTCAAGAATCATTCTTAGTATTTGAAAAAGTCATACATAGTATACATAGGCTTGCCAAGCAAGTGGATTGGCCTCACCCATTTAATTGTAAATTTTGGACTTGCTTCACCTATGCATTAAGAGGTTCTTGGACTCAACCATGCTCTTAGGAGTCAACCTCACTTTTGGGAGACTCTTTACTTTGTCTTAACCAATCTTAAAGGTTCTTAGCTCATCTTCATCATGGCTAAAGGGTTCTTGGTTTCACCACATTCAAGCAAACTAAAGCAAGTATCATAAACATCATTTAGAAGCATAATGCATCATCATAGTACCATGGCATATAAAATCATGCTAGAATACTTTTCATGGCTTAAAACCTACACACACACATTCAAGACAATGTAAGCACACATCTATGCATAAGAGAAGGTGGAGAGAGCTACTTTGCTAGCATTTATACACTTTTCCCTTAGGCCTTGAATCCTCTCCCTTGATCTCACACACCCGAGAAGGTGGAGATCATTCCTCTTGGCCTAGACACAATTTATGGCAGCCAATTAGGTTTATGGAGTTAATTCAAAGGTTACACAACTTGCTTAGTCTCTAGCTTGATCTATAAACCCCTTTATGGTTCCAAAATACACTTTATGAAGCAACACCCCTCAAATAAATTTTAGACTCTATTCTTTCTTTTTAGATATGATTCTTAACTCCTTTTAAGTCTCTTGGAGTCATCACACAATTAAAATAAAGAGCCTAACTACATATTACTTCTTTAGGTTATATTATGGAACATAAAGCACCATCTCACTTTCTATGATTTCTAAATTTTTTTCAAGGCTTCTCCTCATATTCATTCATCATATATGACTCAAAAATGGGCTTAGAAAAATTTAAAACTCTCTCTAGCTACTCAAACCCCTTTAGGCTGAGGCTATAGAGGAGTTAAGGCTTCATGGATTTTGCTTTGTTTTCTTAATAGAGGAAGCATATGGGGAGACTTCTAGGGATCTTAGGAGCTCAATTAAACTCTTATTTATATATAAGAATCATTGTACAAAATTAGATTTTACAAAGTGCAATTGAAACCATAAAAATTGCATCTTGAAATTTTATGGTTTTTTATTAATTTCTTTTGTATATCCTTAATCTCCACACCCTTTTTCCTTAGAATTACGCTTGGTTCTGCCTAAAAATCAAACCCTCCTAGGGTTTCTTAGGTGGGGAGAAATGGTGGAGAAGGGGAAGAAAGGATATTAACCATGGAAGAAGAAATTACCTTGTTTTCTTGCTTTTTCTCACTTGAATCTTGCTTTTCCTAGGCTCTTTTCTTCAAATCCGAATTTTCTCCTAAGTTTCTCCCTTAAAACAAATTTGTAAACTTCATTTTAATCATAGGAAGAAAGCTCAAGAGGAGAGGAACAAGTTTAGAAGAAGAAGGAGCATGAAAATCCATGAAATTCCTTACATTTTCCTTGCTTTTTCTCCTTCATGGTGCACCTAAGAGAGCTGGTGTTTTCTCTGGTTTTTAGGTAGAATGGGTCATGCAAATGAAGGGGAGAAGAAATAAGAAATTTAAAGTGTGTTCAAGAAGCTTCCACTTTCTCAAAAATTTCAATTTTGTCCTTTGTTTTTGGCATTTTCATTTCTAACTCATTTTAGATCTTTTTTTAGAACCATATTTTCTATTATGAAATTTAGTTCCTAATTTAGTAAAATACCTTTGAAATCACTTAAATCAGAGCTAAAACCTTCCCGAATGAATCCATCAAAGTTTAGGTACATCGACGTTGAAAAACGTCCATCGGAAGAGATTTGACTATCCCGGGGCTTTCCATAGTTTTCAAGGCCTCTGAAAAACCCGGAGAACTCAAAAATTTCATTTAAAAATTCCTCCTATGTGAATTCCAAAATTTGCTCAAAATTACAAAAATACCATTATGTTTCGTAAGTTTTTCGTAAGAAATTATTTCTTCATTCTAACTCCATTTTTCTTTTTGTCTGAGCTTGGGATTCTCATTCTTAGAAGTCTAGAATGCTTTTCAAATTTTTTGGAACCTTAATTAATTCATTTCGAAGGACTTCCTTTTGTATCCGATGAGTTTCGTTCGTTTACGGAAAAGCCGTACGTTACGTTTTTCACATTTTCAGAGAATCGGATGTTGCAAGTTACATAGATACTATACATAAGAGAAGGTAATCTAAGTAAAATTGAACTTAAGAGGGATTAGATTTGCTGTGAATATCAAATATAGTGTATATAGGTGAATTTAGAGCATCCTATATACACAAATAAATGTGTAATGTATATCTAAGGGATGCATCTTTTATGCTAGTCCTATAATAAGATATCTTGCATAAGAGCTCTTGAAGATTATGCTTAAGTGGTTATTATGATAGATTACTTGGTATGAAAGTTCAAGAGGAGTGAAAAGTTTTGTATCATACATCCCATCATGTGGCGAGTGTAAGATGTTAAAATTTGAGCCATCCATAATAGGCTGACTTATAATTTAGTAATCCAAATCCAAATTAATTATTAATTGGTAATAAATTTATTAACATTTGAATTTATTTATTTAAAATTCAAAAAGGGAGCCAATTTTTATATGAATGGTTACATATGCAAGGTAAACTAACTCAACGTACATACAACAACTTCTCTTCAGAAAAGAAGTAAGACACAAAACAATGGTTCTCTTTGATAAAATTACTTCTTCTTCTACTTACTTTAGACTATAATGTTTCTGTCATGAACAAGAAGTTAAAGTCCCACTAGTGATTTTTGGCCCAAATTGCATGGGATAGAAAAATTCACAAGATCTGCTTTTGCACAGGTAAATACCCTAAAAAATTTTTTATTGCCCTTCTGTAATGTTTCTTCCTTTTAAATAAAAGGTATGTTAATGTTTTAGTCCAAAAATAACAATTGTATCACTTAGACCAAGATATTAATTGGAAAATAATTTAATTAATAGCAAATAAAAAATGATTTAATTGTAGTGAATCTTAGTTTTAGGAAAAGTTCATATATAATCATTTAATTAAAAAAAATTGTGTAGCTAAATCATCTTTCGTGGAGACAAATATATTTTTTACCATAATTATCTAACATAACCAAGTTCTTAGCTTAAATTAAATAAATAATTAAACTAGTTGATAATGTTAAAGTAATCTATTGTTATTGTTTTTTCCCATAAAAACATAACAAAATTATTTTCATTTTTTCTGTTTGAAAAAATCATCAAAATCTACTTTGCTCAAACCCATACAAACAAACAATTAAGGAGCCTACCTTTGCATTTATGATCCGTGTAGTTGGCGTGTATATAGGAGAATTTTGTCCCTTTGTTTTGTTTTCTTTTTTTTTTTTTATATTTTGAGTTGACTGATAAACATAGAAAATAAAAATTATGACGATGAAAACAATTATATTTTAAAAATTTTAATTATATTCTACAGTTAAAATTTTTAAAAAAATATTTTTTTTATCATTATAATTTTTGTTTTCAAAGTTACAATTTTTTACTTTTATATTTATCTCCAAACTTAAAAATTTTTTTAAAAAAAGGCAAAAAAAAAAAAACAATAATTGCGGGCTAACTATATGAATGCCAAATACAAAAGATCCATGCGCGTGGACTTAGGGAAAAAAAAAATTCACTAACCCAATTCATTCTCATAGAATATTATTAAAACAAATAAACAAACAAACATTTGAGAAACAAGTAGAAATCTCAACATCCTTGAGGATGCAAGCTATGAGTCGACTTAAAAAGATTTGAGATACACCTGCAAGGAAGACTTTTAGTCAAGGCTAGCTAGTACTCATTTGAAACTAGCCTATCAACAATGCAAAATTGGATTAAAAGATCCCTGAGCAAAAGCAAAGTGAGAGAATATGCAGATCCTATTTAAACGAAGCATGACAACATGCCTTCTAGAGCAAAACCTAAAAATTAAAATTACAAGAAACTAAACAATTCACTTTGTCTTTATTATAAATACAAAGACAAAAATTTGCACCACAAAAAAGCATGAAGATTCTCAAAGGAAGCAGCACACCCTGTAATCTTCTCCGAGAACTTCGTCTCCTAAAGAGTTTCTTTTCGTTAAGATTGTCAAGGCCGTTATTGCGTATTTAACGAAAGGTTTCAATCTTCAACAACTACAATAAAATCTAAAACTTTTTACGTGAAAGAGATAAAGCTTCTGTAAAGGGGTAAAAAAACTTCCATGAAGAAAAAAAATATTGCTTCCATAAAAGAGGAAGAAAGAATAAGAAAGTTGGGCCAAGTTTCTCCGAGAGAAATTGCTTATTTTTCTTAAAAGAGTGCTTATTTTGTAATTTTGTGGTTTTCGGCCTATCTACCTAAAAAATAAATTGCTTTTAGGTGGTAGTAGAAGTAATTTTTCTATCGTAGGAAGTAAATAGAAAATCAGATATCTTCTTTAATAGAGAACTTTTTAAATACTCTGAAAGTGATATATTATTTATACTTTTTCTAATAAAAAATAATATAAATCAAACAAAATGGAATTTATTTATTAATAAATTAAAATTTTTCATAGTAAGTAATAGAGTGTGGATCCCATACAATATTTTATTTATGTAATAATAAAATAGTGAATAATTAAATGTGGGATCTAGTTATATAACTTGACATTATTTTATTAGTAAATGGGTCTTACTTTGATTAATTTAGACTTTTTTATTAGAAAGAATATAAATAATGTAACAACTCCAAGAGTATTTATGAATTTCTTCTTCTTCAAAGTAGAAATAGAAAATTATTTTTTGAAGACAAAAATACCCTCACTTAAAATAATTAATTACCATAATTACCCCTAATTATTTTTATTCCCATTTTTGCTCCCTTTTTACTTTTATGGAATTGACTCAAGATAGAATTAGGGATGAAAGTTTAAAAACCCTCTTCACGCGTAAGTTGTTGTCCTTCATTTTAGGGGTGAATTTTCAATATTCAGTGAATGATGTATTTTGAAATATTTATTTTTAATTTTATATATTGCATTTATTTATTTAGATTAAAATATTTTATATATTTATTATGATTTTTTTTCTCATATTTTAATTAAATAAAAAATTAAAAATAAATTAAAATTAATCATAATAAATATTTAAAATTATTTATCTATTCAAAAATTAATTAAGTCAAATCTATGCATGGTATTTTTAATAATTTGACAGTGAAGAGTATTTATTTTTCAAAAGAATTGTCAAGCACAATAATATTAATAAAAATATTTATTTAATAATTTTGCTAAACACAAATAATTTCTCTACCACGCTCCTTAAAAACATTTCAAAATAATTGGGCTGCAGTGCGCCATACCCAATTCACCAAAAGCCCAAAACTGATACATAAAATTTTTCTCTCAAGAAAAATTTAGATCTTGCTCTTCATGTCTTTGGAGGAGTGTAAGAACTAGTGTAATCATCACCCCTAGCCTCTCTTATCCATTTCATTCTCGACCGGAATATCTTCTCCTTTGAAATATTTAACAGAGATGGAGTTCCAAGAGGCCGGCACCTTACTTTGCTTCCGTACGATATAGAATATCCAGGTTCCATCTTTGCAATTTCATGAACAAGATATTGGAAAAGTTAGATGAAGAGTACTTTGTCCAACTTCATAATTTTGTCAAGCAATTTAAGTTAAAGAGCGAAAAGAATTGATTCATACAGATACACGGATAAGAGACTTAGATCCTCACAACTTTTTGGTGTTCAATTTTTTTAGAAGAATAGACACATCCTGCGTGATTGATCATTTGAATAATAAACCTCACAATTTGTATGAGTCCTGCACATTGTCTTATTTTATCTAAATTGACCCCCACCAATTTCTTAAAAAATTGGAAAGATCTAAATTCTTATAAGTAAATTACACAAATTTTATTTTGTTAAAATTATACAGATTTTCTATTTATTTTTAAAATATACATAAATCTCTCTTGAAACAAAAAATTATGTTGTATCTTAGTCCAATTTTAAATTTTGTTAATTAAAATATTCTCAATTAATCTAAATACATATATTTTGGATTCAATTTAATGAAAACAAAATAGGCAATTTTTTTTATTTGTGCATGTTTAAATATAATACATATTTATATATTTAGATTAATTAAGAATATTTTAATTAAAATTTTATAATTAAATTAAATTGTATATTTACAAATAGAATAAAAATTTATGTAATTTCAACAAAATTAAAAGAGATACATGTAATTTTCTCAAGCTTTATTGATTGAAAATTTTGTCTTTAGTGGAAAAAAAAATCCACAAGGGACTTGATGATTATATGAACGATGAACAAAAGAGAGTGCATGCAGATTTGTAATTATTTGCTTAATTATTTTACTGATCAGCTTTATGATTATTATGAGAAAACATGCTATTGCAAATAAAATTTAAAAAGCTTTACAAGAAAAAATATGATACTGATAATATTTTTTTGCACTATCAAAAGGTAGACAACAAATTAGTGATTGAGCAAACACGAGTTTCAAATGCTTGCCCAAAAAGTCAGATTAGAAAGTACATACTACAATTACCAAATTTTCTTTGCCCTGAAGGTCAGAATTTGAAGCAAAATATTCAATTAGAGCCTTTATAAAAGATAAAGAAAATATTTAGAGATAGCACTTACCAAGGTAGACATAAGTCCACCCTAAAGAAAAATAATGGTCCACCCATAAAACTTCAATGTATTTCTTGCTGGGTATGTGGAAAACATGGACATTTATCAAGGAATTATAAATTCTGGAATCATGGTTTTTACATTGCAAACCAACATTGGCTAGGAGCCTTTTGTGTCTATGTAACCATAATTTGAAGAAAAAGAAATTTAGAATTTGATAGGGATGCTTTTGGTATACTATCAATTATCCAACAGAAATCAAGACGGATTGAAATTGTGCTGAAACAAAATGCATACACATTGCTTAATTGTAACATCTGGCAAAATTTACCCCAATATCATCAAAATTCTAGAATTCCCAACAGATGAATTTGTACTTTTTCGTTCAGAAATAACTAGAGAACATTTCTACTAGCAAACAAATTGCTTTAGAGCTGAAAATGTATACTAAAATAAGAAAAAACTGTATATCTATCCATTCCTAGCATTTTCTTTCTATTCAAATCATTAGAGCTTGACAATAATCAAATTGGGCAGATATTCTAACTTCTAAAAATCCCATTCCCTCTAGTGACGCCTTCTCAAAACCATTCCTCAGAATACTGCAAATGGTTTCCTGTATCAGCATAAGAATCATCAAGTTTCATCATATAGGGATAATAGAGATATTCTTCAATCAACTGGTTTTCCGCCTGCATATTTGGAACCAAGAGACTATCGCTCACGTATATAGAGAATCCTCCCAATCACACGAGTTAGCAGAAACATGCATATGAATAAAATATCCATTATTACTCTGAATGCGATTAAACTAACTGCATTTTAGAGATAAAAGGTGAAAGGGAAGCGACCATTATAATTAAGATTCTGTCTCATCTCATGTAGTCTAACAAACTGATTTCCCTCATGCAACCATGCATATTAAGAAGCCCCTGCTTTTGTCTTACTTTTCCCCTTCTCTTCATTTTCCAATTGTGTCAAGTGTTACAAACTTACAATGACATAATAGCCAAAGAATAAATGGTCATTCCGCTGAATAAAGATAGATATGGTTGGACTTTAAAAAGCGAATACCAGCAATCTCTGTTTACAAACTGTCATTCATTTTTCAGAAGAATTCTTTATATAGATTTTGCCAATGTGGCACTATAAATAATGAGAAGTCAATGTAATATTAAGAGACTGAAGTACGATTTGCACAATTTGGGACACACGTAAGTTAAGAATAATCGAAACAGAAACAACAAAGTTCTGTTACAACACGTAAGTACCATTTGCAGAATTGAAGTTCTGTTAAAATTTGAGTTGCTGATAGCAAGCGTACTTGGAAAGACAAAACCTTTTAAGTCAAAATTGAAAAAACAGGAATGTCTATATATAAGTTGAAGTTCTTAACCTTTAATTTAGGGAGATCTTATAAATCCATTGGCTTATGTACCAAAATGGTTTATGAAGTAGACAATTCAGATGAGATCAAGTACTAGTACAAGGAAGGATAGCACAAGAAAGAGTTATCTTCATATCAGGAAGATATGATGGCTATTTGCAATATAAGAATATAAATACCATAGTTTTAAATGAGCAAGATGGTTTGAATTGGAAAATGTAAGAATATGAGAGAGAAGCAAAGAATGATAAACAAGCCAGTGCTTAAACGAATTCAAACTTGATGACAACGATTCCAAATAAGTCTTTAAATACGAATTTTTGTGGCCAATCCTAAACTTTTTGCTTAAGGCTGCTAGTTGGTGAGCTCGCCTTGAATGTAATCATGATGACAGATTTCAAACATATGGAAAACTTGAAGTAACATGACGGAGTCTATTAGATAAAACCATCAACCAGACATGTAATGAAGCAACTATGGTTGAAATTCATTATGCCAATTGTTTAAATGTCAAACAAAAACAACTCATTTGCAAATAAAACAAAAGAGACTTAAAGATAACGTAAATGCTGTTAAACTCAGCTAGGGGTAACAGATATTTCGCTTAACTCCTTCTGCATAAGATATTGGTGCAGTATCGTAAGCCTCGCCGTTTCAAACGCAAAGTATCCCAATGCTGAAAAGCAAGCACTATGAAGAACTCGAGGACCAATCCCGCTAGTCAATCCAATCCACCCTTCTTCCTTCAAAATTTGCTTCACAGTAGCTGAAACCCCACTGTACATAACAGCAGCAACTTTATTCATAGTCTCCCCATGAACCTGGGTCATCAGTCTGGTCTTAACCACATCCAGTGGTGTAGTGAGAGAAGCCGATATTGCCCCAGCCAATGCCCCACAAAGGACACTCTGAATTGGCTCCAAATGACTCTTTTTCGTCCTGTGCAATACTGCAGCTTTCAGATACTCAAATGATGAATAACTCAAAACCCCAGCAGGCAAATTTCTCAGCAAAGTAGCAGAGTACCCTGCATACAGACCCAATATACCATCTTTCTCTAAAATTTTTAGCAGAACCTCCCAAGACCTTCCTTTAGCCCCAGCTTGCATTCGCTGGGTGATCAACTCCTTCGGCACCATTATTGCGGACGACACAATATTGCCCATTGCCCCAGCTGTTGGTGGAATTAGAACCGAAGGGTATTTCTCAAATCTCGACAACAACGACTTTCCAAATTCACAAGTACCAAAATACACCGCCGAGGAAGCGGTGGAACCAACAATCACCGCCGAAACGCCGCGGTAAAACCCTAGAATCCCCTTCGTTTGGAAGGTCTTAACAATGGCATCGATAGCATTCTTATAGACCTCAGACGCGCCTTTGGTTTGCATCTTAGTCTTGATGGTGTCTAGTGGGAGCAGGCAGACATAGGTGAAGGCACCGGCGATGCCCCCGCCAGCTGCGCCGATAAGGGCTCGTTCAAAGACCGATAGATTCTTCATCAGGATTTGAACTTTGAGGCTGTTTCTTGAAGTGGGTTTCAAAAATTTCGGGGATGTAGGCATCGCGTGGGTCTGAGTGGCCATGGAGGTTGAAGCAAATGTAAGGTGGGGAATGTGTGAGTCGCGAAATTTGAATCTGTGTGTATCATTGGAGGCGTGAGTGAGTGTGTTGAAGTGGTTTAAGAGGCCAGTGAAGTCAGTAAGAGTTGAGGTGTCACAGGGATTTGAAGATGAAAGGCCAAGAGAGGCTGAGATCCTGGCCTCCATCGCAAACTAAGTAATTACTTCGCAGCTCAAATCAGCAACTGAGATTGAGGTGGGGAAAGCAAAGAGGATAGGTTTTTTCTTTTTCTTTCTCGTTTTCTTTCTTTATTAAGCGACTGATAAGTGATAACTACTTCTCAAATGCTGAAAAATATAAGTTCCTAAGCTCTAGACTATTTGCTGATTAAAGGCACGTGTCGGTGAGGTGATATAAAAAATATATAAAAAATAAATAGGTGAAATAAAAAATTATTTTTATATTTTATTTTTTAAAAAATAATTTAATAATTAAAATAATAATTTAATAAATAAAATAATAATTAAAAAATATAATATACATTACATAAATTATATAAATATATTATACCTATATCGCATGTAACCAAACTGTATTGCATAGATACGACCAAAAATAATGTCATACCCGAACTGGATGCATATTTCGTTATTTGGGGCACAAATAATGCAAAAAGAAAAATTATGAGCAAAAAGCAATAGGGTAAAAAGTGTTTACCAGGGAGCAATAAAATCAATGAACTCAATGATATGATTAACTCCGAGTTCACATTTATTGACAAAGAACTCAAAGTAAACCACTCCGAATTCTTCATCTGCTACAAACTTAGAATCAGCTGGCATGAACTCAAAACCATTAGCGTTTGAAGTTCCAATAACTGCAAACTAAGCTCAGCCTAACTTATAGCAGTGTATTTGTGACAGGTCACATCAAAAAGTAATGGTTAAAATTTTGAATGGTGATTCACGTGGCACACTGTAATTGGTTGTGGCAAATTTTTGTAGAATATGATTGGTTAAAAAAAATGAAGGAGATAATGTTGAATTACAAATTGACCAATATAGCCTTCAGATTATGTTATAACATAAAGCAACTTCAGATTATGCATATTGCTTCAGTTAAAACCGTGAAGCTGACCCACTACCTTCTCTTTTCTTTTCATTTGCCTCCTAACAATGTCTCATTCAGTATTTTTTTTTTTTAACATTTCGCTTCTTTTCCAGGGAACTAAGCTGAGAAGAGTGGTGAAAACTAAAAAGAAGCCAACAAAAGAATTTTTTTAAGGTAAACATTATTTGATATATAATTTTTCTTTCATTTATCTTTTTTTTATTTTATATAATGTAAACAAAATTCTCTTGTTAGAAAATGTATGGAAGAAGGAATAAATATTTTCTATGGAAGCCTTCGAACCATTTACTGCTTTTTTGTTTTCATGATTTTGTATAACGTAAACAAAATTGGAGCCTGTTGGAAATGTATGGAAACTTTTGAATCATTTATTACTTTTTTATTGTTATGATTTTAAGAAATGCATGGAAGAAGAAAGAATTATTTTGTAAGTGAAAAAAAAAAAGACATAAAAAATTGCAAGAAGGAAAAAAATTCTTAAGGTAAAAATGTATATTAAAAGGGTAAAAATGCCGGAAATAGCCTAAAGATGCAAAAAGAATTATAGAGAAAAATAAGTATATCCAAGAAATTAGGATAAATGGGAAAAAATGTTGAAAAACAAAAAAAAAAGCTTTTAAACTTATGAAATAATAACGTAAATAAAGAAAATGCAAATAGGGCAACAAAAAATATTATTAATTTAGAAATGAGGATAATTTATAAATAATTAAATAAAAATAGGAAAAAATTAGTAAGGATTATAGGAAAATATAAAACATTATAGGAAGAAATAATTAAATTTATGAAATAAATATGGATATTTTATAAATAATTTTAAGAAAATAGTAAATAAGTAATTATGGTAAAAAAAATATAAAAAGATTATATGAAAGAATAATTATATTTAAGAAATTAGGACAAATGAAAAAGAAATTTTGCACACCAAAAAAAAAAGCTTTTAAACTTTTGAAATAATTATGATAATAAGAAAATTATAATTAGGATTATAAAAAAACACTAATGTAGAAATGAGAATATTTTACAAATAATTAGATAAAAAGAGTAAAAAATTAACTATGGTGAATAAATTCAAAAATATAGAAAAAATGATAAATGATTATAAAAAATTATTATATTTATGAAATTAGATAAATTAAATGAAATTTTGTAAAAGAAAATAATAACTTTAAACTTCTAAAATAGTTATGTAAATAAAAAGTTATAATTAGGATTATGGAAAAAAAAATAGTAGTGTAGAAATAATTCAAAAATATCTTAAAGAAAGGGAAAAAATTCTAGGAAAAATAATTATATTCAAAAATTAGGATAAATGAAAAAAAATTATGTAAAATTAAAAAAAAAAAAAGCTTTTAAACATCTAACATAATTATGGAGAAAAAAATTATAAATATGATTATGGGGAAAAACACTATTTTAGAAATAAATTAGTTAGGGTGGGCAAATTTAAAAATATTCAAATAATGAAAAATTATTATATGAAAAATTATGTAAATTAAAAAAATTATTAGGGGCGTAGGAAAATGTAAGGAAATATTTAGGAGTGTAGGAAAATATAAGAAAAAAGTTATGAAAATAGCATAAATTTAAAAGACCAAAATATTTCTAAATGGGGCATCTTGAAAATTATTTTATACCAATTGTTAAAAAAAAAAAGATTGACAAATAGCATGAAAAATAAAGTAAAAATAATAAATATTAATTATGGTAGAAGTTTCCCAAAAAAAGTATTTATCTTATGATTAAGAAAAGTGCAATAAAATAAGGTATTTATATGAGCTGGATTACTAAACAAAGCTTTGAATATAGGAAATCAAATTGTTAGAAGAAATGTGTTTGTTTACACTTATACAAACAGAAGAATTTTTGAAAGTGCTTAAAACATAATATTGAAGTGCGCCATATCAAAATATGCAACAGTTAGCATCAACATCGCTTTAGAGTAATTAAAAGATGTAGTGAATCAAAAGCTACAACATCCCTCTAATCAAATTGTTTCTCATTTGATATATAGACTCCTAATGTCACTAAATTCCATGTGGTACCAATTGATTCTTCTAGAAAATTATTTTAATGTTCAAAGGATGTAGCATGCCCACTCATGTTTCTCAAGCTAGTTGAATGTGATTGAGTTATATGCAAACACATCTCTTGTTGACTCATAGGTGAGCCTAGAAATTCAGCCAACCTATTTGCAACAATATCACATTATACCAATGTAGCCTAGTTTGCAACCAAGTTCCTCTTACCTAACACTTTGCTTTATTGAACTTCCTTCACCAAATGGCTCCAAAGATAATGTTTCGAAAAACTTTGAAAATGAAGATTAATACGATACTAAACTTAACCCTAATTATAATGATAGTGAGGATGATGATGATGATGACAATGATGAATTTGAAAATGATGATGATATTGATAATGTGTGTAGAGAGGAACTAGTAGATGCCATTGATGTTGGATCAATGTCTTAATATGTAAACCCCATTGCTACTTTTTTCTCCCAAATTAATATGGCCTTAACTAGTGGAGGTAGATTTAAGGATGTTAGGGATAACATGAATTCTAGCATGCAATTGTATATTAGATTGTAGTATCTGAGCGAAAAGGCACTACACTATGCTATTAAATTATACTCTATGAAAGTACATCACATCTTTAAAAAATACTTGACATTTGAAAAATACAAAGAATTTTAGTATGTTAATTATAGGGATGGTTATATATGGCAGGTGAAGGTAGACAAAAAAGGTAAAGGGAAGAGATTACACTGGTAAATAACAAAATATGGTAGTTCACCTACTTGTCTATCTGCAACCTTATCGTAGGATCACTTAAAATTGGATTCTAACATTATATCATCATTTATTGTGGGTATGGTGACTGACATGCTTGATGTTTGAATTAAATAGATCATTGAGTAGATAAAGAACTTGTTTGGTTATAAAGTGTCATACAAAAAAGCCTAAAAAGCAAAATACAAAGCTGCTACAATTACCTTTAGTAATAGGGAGAGCTCGTATGCTATGCTGCCTAGGTAGATAACTGCGATTCAACATTTCATGCTAGGATCGTGCATTGAGTTTGTGACTGATGAATGCTATTTTTATATATATTAATTCCCCTAAACTTAGGTATTTTAATGATTGAATATGGCTTATTGCATTTTATTAGATGATAATTGATTTTAATGACTATTTTCTGTATTTTGGGAATTAAATTGCAAAATGATTGATTTTAATACATAAATTCTTTTAAATAATTTTTTGAATTTTCCTATTTAATTTTTCTAATTCTTTTTTGTGCAGATTTTGATGGGCAAATGGAATTTAAGGTTGAAAATTAATGTGAAAAAGAAGTAGAAGTCATAAGATTGAATTAGAGGCTAAAAAGTTGAAGATGGAAGCTTTACTAATTTAATGGCAAGTATGGAATAATGGTCTACATGTTTAATGGAGTTTTAGAAAAATAAAAATGAGAAAAAAAAATAAAAATATAGGCTAATGGTGTAAGGGGTTTATGTACATAAAGCTACCACACATATACACATGTTCATAAAGCACACAAAGAGAAGCATAGGCTGGAAGAAATACACTCACAAAGCTTCTAGTTTTGACCACGTCACTCATAGCAACTCACACTTTCATCTACACGAAGCTTGAACATCTCTTTAATGTACATTCCATGTAGACATGCATTGAGTTTCTCATATAGGAGGATACATGGAGTAGCACATACTAGACTCACATTTCTGCACACTCACAAGCTCTCTCACCTTCCACTCCTCCATACCCACGAGTCCAAGCACACACATGCATGCATGGCTCCACGTTGCAGTAACACATTCACTCACTCACGGGTAGCACCTCAAGTCACTCTTCCTCACACAGATAGCATACACTAATAAGTACATGAGCTGGGAGTTTAGCACGAGATTGACACATAAAGCACATGCAGTTCAGCTCACTCCACTCCACGAGTCTCAACACATTCTCCTTACACAAGTCAAGAAGCCACGGGTTTAGTGAGGGAGAAACAGAGGAGCACATGGATAGAAGTGTGGAGGAGGTGGTCGTGGGATTATGCAGTAATGAAGCTGAGGAGAAGAGAATGAGACACGAGTTCACCATAATGTTGCAGCTCTTAACTTCATCACACTTGAACAAATGATGAGAGACTCGATGGTTCTATTTTGGTGAGAAGAAGCAGGAAGGAACAAACATGTAAAAGAGAAACGAGAGAGCAAAAGCTAGGAGGAAGAAGCTGGGCAATTCTCACAGAATCCATGGGATCAGAGTGGAAAAGATTGAATGAAGCACAGGGAGAACATGAAGATAATGAGCTACGAATTCATCAAGCTGACGTGGGAAATGAAAAAAAAAAAGACGTGACATGGGTGGAGGGGTGATGTGAGCAGATGATGGTCCTGATTTGGACACACAAGCACGTGAGGGAATAAAAAATTAAAGAGCACGTGAGAGGTTAAGAAGAAGCATGCATCAGTGAGAAGGAGGCTTGGTTATAAATAAAAGGAAGAAGCATGTGAATCATTAAAAGAAGAGTGAAGGGCACGTGATTCAAAATATACTCCAGTAGTAGCGAAAAATAGGGGGTCCAGTGCTTCATTCGAATATATCATCCATTCACTATCAACGCCTCATTCACGCATTCCACTCTCCATCCATCTCTACCCTAAAAAGCCGTAGCTTCTTCTTCTCCATTCCTCCTCTATCTCCTTCCATCTCCATGAAGCACTAATCCTCTTATGGCTAGCTTGGATGAAGGACCTTGGTTGAAGCTTGAATCTATTGGGATTAGAAAGGGAATTTTGGGCTAAGAATTCCATCTTATTTTCTCTCTTTCTATATCAATTTTTGTTATTTTATTTATTTGGTTGAGTTTGTAATTGACTGAGATTGGTGTAGTTTATAATTAGTGGTTGGTTAGACATTAATTAAGAGACTATTTGATGATTAGTGGATTGATATTAGGTGTTAGATTTTTCACTTTTCTTTAATTTCCCATGTATGCCGTCAAGATGTTTGATGAAATACATAAGTAAAATTATGTACTTAATTGTTTGATTTAAGAATTCTTTAGAGTTTAATTGGTTAATTGAACATCATAAGGTATTAATTCAGAGGCTAATTGATTGATTAATTATTCATATTTAAGTGTTCATTGATCCTAATGAGAAGAGTTAATAATTAGATATGAAGTTGAGGTTTCAATTCAACATTAATTTGTTAATCTATTGAATCTTGAGTGGTAACTCAAGATCACTTACCATGAACTTAATTAGGAACTCTTAAACCAAAGCATTAACAATTGAATTAGGATAAGAATAATGGATTCTAAAGGATGAATCTAAGGCTAGTCATATGTTCATTAGTTACTCCTTAGTTTATGCATTTAGGTAGTAGTTAGTCATTTTAATTCAATTTCATTTTAGTTAGTTTAATTCAATCAAACTCCCACTTAAATTAAGTAGTTCTAGGACTCTCTTACACTTAGAAAACTCAATTAAACATTGAAATTCATTTCAAAGGGAGACGATCTAGGTTGCACCCTATATTGCAAAATATTATCCAACCTAGTTTTATTTTGGAGGTTGCGCGACATGACCATTAGTGGCCAAATAATGTTAAGTAAGCAATTCCATTAGTGAGCTAGTGGCTATGTTTAAATGTGTTTCCTAGGCGTTCAAACCTTGTATAGACACATTTACTCACTTGAAACTGATGATTTAGATTGATGAGACATTTTTGTACATCAAATACAAAAAGAGTTTATTAATGGCAACAATACAAGATAGCGATAGACAAATTGTGCCTATTACATTTGTAGTAGTTAAGGGAGAGACACAAGCAACATGGACATGGTTCCTTCTTAACTTGTATAAGTGAGTAGTACTAGGAAAGTATAGGATTTGTGTGATATCTGATAGACATCCATAAATTCTTGCTACCATTCTAATCTTTAGACTGGTTGGCAACTACCATATAGTCATCATGTGTTCTATCTTTGCCATGTGGTTAGCCCCTTACACACTTACTTTAGGGCATCGGATCTAAAGTATATGTTAAAAAATATTAGCCTATTTTTCTCTTTAAGTAACCAATTACATGGTCGTTGTTTCAGTGCTAATTGTAACATAAGTGATTATGTTCAATAAGTTATCCATACAAGTGTTGAGAAGTCAGCTGAGTCGGCAACTATACATGAGGAAATGGCTTGTAGACATCCCAAAGGAACAAGGGACTTAGATGTATGATGTGGAGGATTGTTGCTTAGGGCACATGACAATAAACCTAACCAAGTGCATTAATGACATCATGTCTTTACTAATATTAGGCATAGCTAAGGCAATATTATAGGGTCAACTAATACTTTATGCAACATGCCGAACAAATCAATGTTCAAATAGCTGCAGGCTTAGTCTATTCTCAAAACCTGATAAAATAGATGGTGACAAATATGCAGTGCTCCCCTACATATACAATGTAGGCCTTTGATAGAAATGCTGCATCACTTGAGGTGGAAAAGCCATATGATCAAATGAATCGCTAGCATAGACAGTGTTGTAAGATTAGTTTAATTGGGCGCATTTCTGACTATGATGAATTTCAAGTGGAGAAATACAACATGTTCTTGTAGCATGTGTTACCATTTCCCTAGACCCATTCCAATTTATGGATCTCGTTTTCTGCTTAGGCACCATGTATAGTGTGTACATGCTTTTCAAGCCAATCAGGGGACAAGAATATTGGGCAAATACTAGTGGTCCAATGTTGGTCCCCAATCCATCAATGCTCTGTGAGAAAGGTTGAACATGAGCTTTATACTATTAAAATGAAATAAACTTTAGAGCCTCGAGACAACCTATTCAATGTGATTTATGCCAACAAGCAGGACATAATTAGGTGACTAACCCGCATTGTCAATGTGATAACTAGTAAGAGAACAACATTTGTTGATTATATAAAGTAATGTATAAATCAATATATTATTGAATGTGTATATGTTAATAAATCAAGTTTTAGTAGTATAATTTAGCAATTATTGAAAAGCAATATGTCATTCAACTTATTTATATGTATTAAATGGCATCAATTCGTTGCATATGTGTATTACTTCTAAACTCTATTAAATTTGTATATGTGTATTATTCCATAAACTCTTGATAAGTGAGTTGACGTCATGGTCACTCCACAGCATGTTGTGCATCCAGGTCTTGAAAATGATTTATTATTATACCTATAGATACTACATATGTCAAAGGCCATTTGGAATGGCCAATTGAGATAATTTGATTACTATTGCTAATTGTCTAATTATTTTACACTGACAATTGTCTAAGTTAACTAATAGGCATGTGTAATTTGTATATGTTTACAGGACAATTGAATTCTCTACCCATAACATGTTCAGCACAAGGATCATTTTATAGTAAATTATCTTAGGCAAGCTAGTTTTTAGGGTGCAGCTTGATTAAGCCATTTTGAGTATGATCCATCACTTGTCAATGAACTTATAAAATGATGATACCTAGAGACGCACATATTTCACACCATTTAGGGTGAGAGTACGATCACCCTTGAGGATGTTGTCATACAATTAGGCCTACCATATGATAAGAACCCTATTTCTAAAGGGACAAATTGGTTATGGCCAAATACATGTGAGTGGCTCCTTGGGATTCGACTGCCAATTGAGAAAATTGATTGCCAATGACTAATTATTGCATGGTTGGTTAAGCACTTTGCTAACCTAACAAATGATGCCGATGAAGAGGCTATGCATCATTTTCATGAGCCTACCATAAGGTATATTTGATATATCTTCTATTGCTTGTGGGCTTCAAACAAGCTAGCAAGTTTAGTTAAGGTTCAACAGTGTTAGTTTACCTATATCAAAAGCTCTGCAATGCAACATATAGGGACAAGAAGGGGATAGATGGTTGCTTGACATTGCTCTACTTATGGGCATGGGATCAATTTCTTATGCTTACACTAGAGAGACTACTAGTTCTTAATTCTTGTATAGAGGAATATTCTATACTTCCACCTCTAAGCTTTAGGCATAAATTATAATTTACTTATGTATGCAACTGCATCTATGATGACTCTATATATCATTATTTGCCTAATATGATTGAACATCGTAATAGATGGAAGAATGTTGAACAACCTCCTCTTCTTGGTATGCAAGCCCCCAGTTATTATTGAACTTTACTAGATATTATGAGGGACAATGAGGTTAGTTGTTGGTTTTTCTTCTTCCTCTATGTTAACATCACAATTTTTACATTTTGTAATATCCTATTATTTTATCTATGTTGCTTACAAATTGCTTGGTGCCTATATCAACCATAAGGTCTGTATGACTAGATTTTGGAGTACTAATTGACTTATCCTGACATTTAGATTGTTTTAATGACACTCATATGCTTCCACATCATAGAGTGGAACCATCCAGACTGTTTCCTTTACCAATTTAGTCGATACCAACAAATCCCTCAAGCACCAGTTAAATTGAATGCCTTCTATCTTCAAGGAAGAATGCAAACTAACTGGATAATAAAGCATAGAACATTCATCCAACCATGGTATAACTGACAAAATGCTAAAGTACAATTCTCTATTATTGAAGAGCCCTTTAATTGCACATCCGAAAACATGCGATGGTACTAGCGGTGTATTCAGTGATGGATCCACCCACTTAATGTTATGATTGGCTATGCGGTAAATTTTTTAATAGCTATCACATTGGTTCTCTTTTTTTTCTTGAGATATGTGTGTGTGTGTGTGTGTGTGTGCACGCAAGCTCATGTGTATGTATGTATGTATATATACACTACATTGTTATGCTGACATTTAAATTTTCATTTCTTTTTATTTAAGCTTGTAACACCATAATTCTAAGGCTCATCTCGCATCATATGTAGGCTTATTTCCTTGAAGCACATGAGTTTCTCAAGGAATAGCCATAGAAAAATGTAATTAAATTATGTTACATCATGAGTAAATTTTCATTCGGTGTTCCGTGGGCCCTATAGACTCATCCATCTCATTTTCATATCTAAATACATAATTACAACTCATAACAAGCTCAAGGAGTAGCTTAGAACTCGTGTAAATGGATGGTGTACTCGGAAATATAATGTGCAGTCTTAGGTAGGATTTCTAGATTTTGTACCTAAAATTTGAAAAATCATAATTAATTCTAAAAAAATCAAAATCAAGTAATCTATACCATTCTGGAAAGCTCGAAATGTCTACTATATGAAAAAATAATTTTAGGTCATGAAACATCAAGTGGAAGATGTTTGATATTCGAAAAGTACCTAAAGTCTTAGCTATCTAGGTTGCTGTCATAGGTTACTATCATAAACTTTGGAAATTTATAACTAATTATAGAAAAATCAAAATCATGCAAATTCAGTCATTATGAGAAGCTACAGGTACTCTAAGGGAAAAATATTTTTAGACCATGCCAAGTTCATTTAGGAACTGAATTATGATAGAACAGTTCAGGAAGTCGAGTGGCGCTACTAGTACTGATACTAAACTTCAAAAATTCATAACTCTCTACTTAGACTCCAAATGAGATGATCTCAGTGGCCACAGAAATCTTGTAACCTCTAGTTTATGCCTATAAAATTTCACAAGCATTAAACACCATTTGTCCCTCAGATGACACAAAATATAAAACTGACTATATGAACGGTACATGCACAAGAATAGCAGAAAAATTCCAACTTTAAAATTTCATAATTAATTCTATAGAGCTTTGATTTTTCTACTAGCTTCCCAAAAAGCTCTCAATGAGTTCTACATGTCTGCCAAATTTCATAGGAAGATTCATACATTTGGTCAATTTGTGTCATAGGGTTCCCGTTTTGGTCACTTTTTAGTTTTTACTAGCATCAAAGTGCCCAATTTTTCTTCCAAAGCTTGTGTGCCCACTTGAGCACATGGGAATGCACCAAAATGACATTCTAAACTTGTCTTAAAGGTGCACAAACTTAGATTTCTCAAACTTACTCAACCACCCCATGATATACATAAGAATGCATATGTCTAGTCTTGCCATTCCATGCCCAAATCATGCTATATCATGCATATGGCATTAATTCTCATTCATACATCATATATATAAGTATTTACACATGTTCAAATGATTATACAATATTTCCATCATAGTATTACATCATATACCATTGGTATGGTTACAAACGAGACAAATTTAGACAATTCTAGATATTTTGATGTCAATCTCCTTCCTTACAACTTGGTGGCTTCCATCATCTTGTTCATTTGGTCCACCTAGCATGTTAAGATATTAGAGAGGAGGGAATGAGATTCAAAGAATCCCAATAGCTCATCTCCTTTTCAATCACACATAAAGTATGCAATACAAGTCTTGAAAATGTATGCATAAGCATAATGACATGTATGATCATTCAAGAAGCATCCTTGGCATTTGAACAAGTCATACAAAGTATACATAGGCTTGCCAAGTAAGTGAATTAGCCTCACCCTTTTTCTCTAGGAGGTTTTGACTTAACCTCACTCTTAGTAAACTCTTTACTTTGTCTCAACTAATTTTAAGGGTTTTTGGCTCGTCCTCACCATCATCGGAGGGTTCTTGACTTCTCCACACTTAAGCAAACCTAAGTACATATACTAGGCATCAATTGAAAACATAATACAACATCATGATATCATGGAAGATAGGCATGTGCTAGAATACTTTTCATGGCTTAGAACACATATATACATATTCAAAGACAAGATAAGCACACATTCATGCATGAGAGAAAGTAGAGAGAGCTACCTTTGCCACATAAGCACACTTTTTCCTTGATCCTTGAGTCCTCTCCCTCTACCTCATACTCACAAGAAGGTGGGATGTGTTTCCTTTAGCCTAGACATAATATGAAATACAATTATACTCTTGAACCAAATTTTAAAGCTACACATTCACTAGAAAAGCTAGGTGGTTCATATGACTCTTTTATGGTTCCATAATGCACTTAATGAAATAACCTTAAGAGAACATAATCTTAGCTCCATTCTCTCCATTCATTTATGATTCTTGACTCCATTTAAACCTCTTAGAGTCATCACATAATCAAATCTAGGAGCCTAGTTAGATGTTGCTTCTTTAAGCCATAATATGGAACTTATGATACCATCTCACTATCAATGGCTTCTAAAATTTTTTCAAGGCTTCCTCTCATCCTCTTCCATCATATATGACTCAAAAATAAGCTTGGAATAAATTAAAATTACCCCTTGGTGCTTCATCTAGCCTAGACCAAAACTATGCACTATAAAAACACCAAGTGAGTTTGCTTCATTTTCTTGATAGAAGATGCATATGAGGAGCCTTCTAGGGATCTCAAGAGCTCATCCAAATACTCATTTAGGCCTAGGAACAATTACATCAAATCAAATTTTTAGTGGAGCACTTGAAACCCTAACTTTGCTATGTTGAAAATTAATGGCTTTTACTTGAATTTCTTTGCATATTCTAAATTCCCACACCCTAATTCATATGATTCATTCTTGCTTCTACCTAAAAACACTCTCCCTTGGCTGGCTATAGGGAGGATAAATTGCACACAAGAAGAACAAGAAAAGTGAAGCATGAAAACTCAGAATTTCACCTTGATTTCAAACTTTCCTTAAATGCTTTCCCTTTTCTTCTAGCTCTGCTCTCCAAATTCGAATTTTCCCCCTTAGGTCTACCCTTAAAACAGCACCAAAAACCTCAACAAAACAATGGAAAAGAAGAGGAGAAGGAGGAGAAGAAGTTTGGTGAAGGAAAGTGCTTGAAAAACCAAGATTTTCATACCTTTCTTGTCTTACTTTTCCTCTTCTTCTTGCCTCCTCTTGTGTGCCATTTCCCCTTGCTCTCACTTCTACTCTTGGGTAGAAATAAGGTTGGTTCTAAGAGGGAGAGAAGGAGGGCGTGATTTAAGAAGGGGTCTCTTGAAGCTTCTTTTTCAAAAATTCCACTTTTGCCTTTCATTATTGGCATTTTTGTTTTTAACTCATTTTAGCTCCTTTTTTAGAATCATATTTTTCATTATGAAATTTAGTCCTCAATTTAATAAAATGCCTTTGGAATCACTCAAATTGGAGCTAAAACCTTCCCGAACGAATCAGTCAAAGTTTGGGTCAACTGACATTAAAAAACATCTACCAGAGGGGCTTTAACTGTCTCGGGGCTTCCCATGATTTTTAGGACCTCTGAGAACCCTAAAGAACTCAAAATTTTCATTTAAAAAGCCCTCTTATGATAATTCTAAAATTTTCTTAAAATTACGAAAATGCCATTATATTTTATCAACCTTTCGTTCAAATTTGTTTCTTCATTCTAGCTCTGTTTTTCTTTTCGTCTGAGCTCGGGATTCTCATTTTTAGGAATCTAGAATGCTACATAAATTTTTTAGGACCTTAACTAATTCATTTTGAGGGACGTCTGTTGTATTCGATGAATTTGGTACATTTACGGAGAAATCGTATGTTACGTTTCTCGCATTTTCTCTCATTTTCAAAGAACCGAATATAACAAAGTTGATTTAGTAGAGGGACTTTATCAAATGCACTTGCAAGACCCTTTACCTTTGGATTTCTATGGGACTATAAGCTAAGACACTAGAAATATATTACTAACTTTTAGTGAATAACGGTTCTCACTATTTTCTCAACCTATTGAACTAGCATTCGATTTACCCAGATCTCAAATTCTACTAGGTTGGCTAGGCAAGAGACATCAAGGCTACTTGTCATCCCAGTGGCCCACTATTGCAAGAGATAGGCAGCAAGATGAGGAGCCAGTATAGCAAGACATTAGTAATAGCATGGCTAGCCTATGTTCTTATACTCCAACGCTGGTGTTTTAAGATATTAGCATGGCCAGTCCATCTTCTTCTATCTAAGCCAGCCAATTTAGTAACTTTGTAGGATCTGGTTCTTTATATTACATGCCATCATTGCCCATGTCTTATTTTGAAAAATTCGAGTAACAATTTGACACTTTTTGTAGACTTTTTGTTTGATACATGTATATTTAGTGCTACATATGCCAGTAACTCCTTGGACCCTGGAGGATCATTGCAACCATGATTTGTGACACCACATGAACTGATTCCTTATATTCCAATTTAAATTCTCCACCCATTGTATAGAAGTAATAACAATCGAAAGAAGTAAGATAACAATGATTACAATGTGATAGGCAAAGGTCTCGTTGTAACACTAGAAGTCATTTATTATAATATTTTTTTTCTAATATTTACATAATTTTATTTTCACATATTCTATAATTTTTTCATTCATTATTATATATCATTTTATTTCTTTTATCTTATATTAAATTAATTTTATATTAAATTAATTATTTAAAATATATTTATGCAAAAAAATTACTTAATCTATGTTTGTTTACTTGTTTAAATTAGTACAATAGTCTAATATATATACTGAGCCTTGAATTCAGATTACCTTAAACCAAATTCAAGGGCAATTTGAACAAAAAAATTATGTGCCTTGAATTTGGATTGAATCAATCCAAATTTGGCAAAAGTATTGCCTTGCCTTATTTCATTTTGGTTATTATCTTCCCCCCTATTATGTTCTAATTTAGAACCTATGCATATTTGATATAGATATGCCTATGATATAAGTACATATGTAACCAAAAAACTTTTTTTTGTTATGTATATTTCATAACATTTCGAAACATACTGAAATGTCTATAAACAACTATGAAATGGCTTTGAAACAATGCTGAAACAAAACACATCATTTTGGCAAAATTTTCCCAAAGCATTCATTCTAGAATCCCTTTTTGTCTTATTTGCCCAATTTCTCCCTTCTATTCTCATCCAAAACATGTCTAGCTATTCATTACAGAGTTGTTTCTTTCTCTTTGGGTATGTAGTTGCCATGCAACATAGGACCATTCTTGGTCTTCATCATTCTCCACACTCGTCTATCCTTGTCCATGCAACAAAACTTCTCCTTATTCTTCTCGTTCTTCTTTTTCTTCTTCTTTTTCTTTTTTGAGCTTGATTTGGTTGCTAGGGTATTCATTGCTTCATTTATAATTATATATATATATATATATATCCCATATTTGTATTTTAAAATTTTAGAAATTGCTACATCCCATATATTATATTGTATTGTACCCAATACATGTACCTATATCGATGTTACATAGGGTACTTCTTATTTTGATTGCTTTAGTGCTTTTCAATGTACCATTTAAATGTAGAGATACGATGTTACACTTCTCAGCCCAAAAGAAGCAAGGTGTTTAGATGTATTCTTTGGCTTCTACCTATTATATGAATGACACTTAAGGTGTGATAAGGTAAGCAAAATGAATTTATAAGGGAACTTCGACTCTGTGGAGTTTGCCTCAATACTTGAATTAGGAGAGTGTAACGAATGGTGATTTCATTAAGAGATTCAATCAAGGCGACACTAGATTGGATGGAAGAAATCATAAAGGAAGATCGCAAACTCCTTACAGTAGTACGATTGGAATAACTCAAGTGGCTAAAAGGTTGTGGACAAGCATTTCATGAGTTTTGATGTGAGGATGCAAGTCATGAAAGCTTTACTATTGATCCCTTTTGAAGCTGCTACCACAATTTTTCACAAAGAGGATGTTAGCTATTTCGTAACGGTAACAAGCCAATGTATCTAGTGCAATAACTCTATATATGGTCTATGTATTTTAGACTCTGAGATCACATGAAGGAATATTCCTTCTAGCCATTGTATTTCCTATTTCCTTTTATGGGAAGGAACAAAAATTTGCTAATATAAACTCATGGGTCCTTAGGTTCAATTTTACTATCTTAAAGACATACGAAGGCATTCATACACCATTATAAAAGTAAAACCCAAAATCTAGAAGCACCCATAAGTCATAAAACTTGTAACTCAACCTAGGAAAGCAATGGCTAGCACCATTATAAAAGTAAAACCCAAAATCTAGAAGCACCCATAGGTCATAAAACTTGTAATTCAACTTAGGAAAGCAATGGCTAGAGGTATGTTGTAACGAACATAATTTTTGTAAAACAATGAAATGAGCTGTATAAAAGTAAGTTATCTAAAAATGAGCTAAAAAATGTCCCAAAAAATTTGGGTAGAATCTTAGGCTCCTAAAAATGATAATTCCAAGCTCAGATGGAAAGAAAAACAAAGTTAGGATGGTGAAATAAATTGTGACAAAAATTAACAAAAAGTAATGGCATTTTCATAAATAAGTGCAACGTTTTGGAAAAAACACATAGAAGGCCTTTTTAAATGAAAAATTTGAGTTGCCCAGGGTTCTTGGAGGCCCTAAAAATCATGGGAAGCCCCGGGACTAGTAAAGCCCATCCGATGTATGTTTTCCAACGACAGTGAGTCTGAATTTTGATGGATTTATTCGAAAAGGTTTTAGCTCCAATTTGAGTAAGTCCAAAGTTATTTTATTAAATCAGGAATCTAAATTTTATAATGGAAAAGAAAGTTCTCAAAAAGGAGCTAAAATGAAGTCGAAACAAATTGTCATTGCAAAAAGGCAAAATTGGAATATTTTTAGAAAGGAAGCTTCTTAATTTCTTTTTTAAATTCACACCTCTTCTCCCATGTGTGTAGACCAACTTAGCATCTACCAAAAATAGAAGGGAGAAGCTCCATCTTAGGCTCACAAGAGGAAGGAAATTTTAGATAGAGAAAGCTAAGAAAAGGTGCGAAAATCATGAAAAATTTGTGTTCTTCCTTTAGGAAATTTCTTTTCCTCCTTTCCTCCTCTCTTTCTATGCATTTATTTGGAAGTTTGGTTCTGTTTTTGGTCCAAAACACAAGGGGGAGTTTGAATTGCTTGAAACGAAGCAGATCAAGGAGAAAAAGTCTTGAAACCAAGCTAGAATCCAAGGTGATTTCCTATTCTTGAAGCTTCTCCTTTTTGCTCTTCTCTTGATGCTTGTTCAGCCTCATACAGAACCATGAGAGGGGAGGGAGTTTTGTCCAAAAACAAGAGAGGAACTAGGGTTTTAAACCGTGGAGAAGAGGAATATGGCAAGAAATTCCAAGAAAAACTAATAGAAATCAATGTAAGAAAGTGTTGAGTCCTTGGAAGTTTTACAAAATCTGATTTTGTGTGAGTATTTTCTTGGCTATTTAAGTCTTTCCTTGAGCTCCTAAGCCTCCTAGAAACCTCCCTAAGTGGCTCTTCCATCAAGAAAAATTTTGAAATGGTGCTTGTCTCAGTTTAACTAGGTTCAATGGGCTATTGAGTATTTTAATTTGTTCTAGCCTTGTTTTAGGACTTTATATGATGTTAAAAGATGGGAAGAACCATTAAAAAAAATTTAAGAGCCATAGATTGGGAGATGGGACAATGGTATTTATAATGGTACTTTATGAAGTAGCTTGATTCTAAGCTTGTGTAAATGATTGTGTGAGGGCTCCAAGGACTTTGAATGAGACTAAGAGGCCTAGAAATGGAAAGAAATGGGAGCCTAGAGCTTGAAGTGTGAAGGTTGCTTCAATAGGCCATTCATGGAGCCATTAGGCCACTTATGGAATCAAGTGTGCATTTAAGAATATAATTAGTGTCTTGACTTGCTTCAAGTGCATAATTATGTGTTAATTGTGATGTTTAGGTCAAGAGAACCCCATTCTACCTAGGTGCTCTTGTGTAATCAACAAAGGAAAGGAACAAACCAAGTAAGCCTTGCATCAAGTTAAAGGTAGCTCTCTACCTCATTCTCCTTGCATTCTTGTGCATGTGTATGTCTTTGTGTGCATGTATGTGTTTATGTGACTTGAAAACATGACACTTGATGTTTGAGTTTCCATTGGCACAATGTGTGTTCTTGAATGGCTTACTTGTGAAAATTGCTCCTAAGGATGAGGTGATGCCAAAAGTTCCTTAATGTAGATGAGGAGGTGCCAAAAGTCTCAAGGCATAGGTGAGACTAGGCCAAAAGTCTCTTGAATGGGTGAGGCCAAGTCAAAAGTCTCTAGACTAAGAGTGAGACCTATCCAAAAGTCCTAGAAATGGGGTAAGGCAAAACTAAAAGTGCCTAAAGTTTCTTGATAACATGATTGTGAAAGTGTGGCATGAAAATCTTGAAAATGTGCATTCATGATCCAAGTAACTTGTTTACTTATATTCTTAATGTATGTATGCCTTGAATGTGTATGTAAATAGGTGTGTGAGCTATTGAGATTCTAGGAATCTCACCTCTTTTTCCCCTTTCCTCTTGAAACATTTAGGTGGTGCCCAAGATCAAAGGAATGCAAGCCAAGCATCTTGAAGAGACTACACTTAAGTTTTTGTAGCTTTTTAAGTATTTAGTGATCAAATGGATATGTATATATTATTTTTGACTTATAAATCATTGAACAATTGTATTATCATATGTAAATGATGTATGAACATTGAATGGTGCTAAGATAATGGGAATGTAAAATTTGAACCCTTGTGTGCATACTTGGATACATGCATTGTTGAGTGTGAGATAGCCAAATTGAGATGCATGATGTTTATGACCACTTGGGTAGTTGATATAAGTCATATTAATACCTTTAAACTTATTCAAGAGGTGCCAAACCATTAAGGAAGCCATTTGGGCAAAGGTGACATCTTGAAGGAGGTAAAAATAACTATTTCATGAAGCTATATCACTTTTCTATACAAATGAGCTCTTCTTGGTTTGAAATTTGGCATGCATCTAGAGCCTATTGAGAAATTTTTGAGAAGCTAAAGTAAGTAATATTTGGAGATCTATATAATTTTTGGCAAATTTTTGAAGTTGTCTGAAATTTTAGAATTTGTCCTGATATTGTTCATATAGTCTAAATTTTGATCTCTATCATTCATAGGGCAAACGATGTCCAATTGCCATGAAATTTTATAGAAATAAACCATACCTTCCTAGTGACTTGTGCCAGGTAGAATCATCTCATTTGGATGTCTAGAGAGGGAGATATGAATTTTAGAAATTACTATCAAGTTCCAAGCACACAGTCTAACCCATAGTACTGTTTGATTGATTTCGAGGTCTAAATGAACCTGGATTGGTTTGGAATTATTTTTTCCCTCTAGCTAACATCTGTAGTTTTTTATATTAGTATCATTTGGATAGATTGGATTTTTTTGTAATTAATTGGATATTTTTAAAATTTATATCAAAAATCTATATTAATATCAGATGGCAGTCGAACCTTTATGCCTTTTTCATTGTCAAACGTGGTCCAAATGCTTTGTTCATGGCTTGAAATTATTTTTAGTGTAAATTACTCAGAGATTTCAAAAAATTTATGGTATGGTAGATTTCAATTTTTCTATATTTAGTTATAATTTTTCAAAATTTCCCTTGAAATTTGCCATTGTACAGTGATGAAGAATGAAGGTAATTTCAGGGTTCTTGACTTGAAAATCATAAATTGCTTGGTATTTTGAGTTGTTTATGAGTTGCTCCAATGATAAATGACTAGAAAATGTTGTTGGATAATCCATGGGGCCACGTCATGCAAATTGAAAATTTTTACCTAGGCATAATGCGATAAAATGCATGAAAATGTGGCTTTCCCTTAATAATTCCTTATGAATATGCACTGAATTATCTTGAATAGAAATATATGATGGAAGTAAATATATGGCATGACATTTGTGATATCATAATTATGTCTTGTATATGTAATACAATATATTTCAAGCTCATTTCATGACATTCACATACTTTACATTCATAGATTCCATGAAAGAGCAAGAAAAAGGAATTAAAATAATGTATTTCTTTACGTTGCGTCATGTATGAAAATTTTATTCAGTGTCACGCGGGCCATGTGAGCTAATATATCATATTCTTATATTCAATCACATGAATACAACTCATTTACATCATGAAAAGTGGCCTACAACTCATGGAACTCGAAGGGAAGCATGAAATGCATATATATAATTTCAGCCAGATTTGCCCTCATTTCTGTCACCAATTTGGAAAATCATAACTAATTCTAAAAAAATTAAAATCATGCATTCTTGTTATTCTGGAAAGCTACACATTTCTACTTCATGCTAAAAATATGTCCATACTATAACATCCAACATAGAGGACGTTTGACATTCAAAATGGTCCAGAGGTTAAGCTATCCATTGGTACTGTCACAAAATTCTGTAGTAAACTTCAAAAATATCTAATTAATTCCACAAAAATCCAATCCATGAAAATGATACCAATCTAGAAATTGGTGGATGTTAACTAGGGGAGAAAAATAACTCTAGACTAGCTCAAGCATGCCCAGACCTCGAAACCTAATCAAACAATAACAGAGGTTGGTTGGAGTTCTTGATATTGGATAGAATTTTTAAAAATTCATCTCCTTCTCTGGACATCCAAATGAGGTGCTTCTAGTTGGCACAAACTGTGGATGTCTAGTTTCTTGGTATAAAAGTTCATGGCAATTAGACATCATTTGAGCCTTGTGTGACAGATTTTATTTTTAGACCAGTATGAACAGTGACATGACCAAAACTAGAAATTTTCCTAAATTTGAAAATTCATCAAATATTCTCTAGACTCCAAAAATTTTGTTCTTTATCTTTCCAAAAATCTCTCAAAAATTTCTAATTTCATGACAAATCTTAGATCAAAAAAAACTCATTTGAACAAAAAGTAATATAGGGTTTTAAATTGGTCAATTTTGACTCCACAAGGGATACCAAAATGTCCAAATAGTTTTTCTTAGGGTTTGGCACCTCTTGGGCAAGTTTAAAAGTATAATCAGGACTTATATAAGCTGCCCAAATGGTCTCAACCCTTATGCATCTCATTTTGGCTATCTCATCCATGCTTATACACAATTGCATAATACCATCAATGAACCTAGTTTGCCATCATGTACTCAAATCACATTCTAATGGCTACATGACATATTCTCTCATTCATACATGACATATTATCATAATTACATATGCTCAAAAGGTCATAGACCATATACAATAGTGGGTTACATCATTTGACATAAGTATGGCCTTAAAGAACCAAAACCATGTATTATGTTGTCAAGCTCTCTTCTTCAAGGTGGTTAGCTTCTATTACCTTGTCCACTTGATCCACCTAGCATGTTAGATCATTGGAGAGGAGGGGATGAGATTCAAAGAATTCCAATAGCTCATCTCCCATTCAATCATACATAATGGATGCAAACAAGTCTCATAAATGCATGCATGACATGTGGACATATGCAATCACTCAAGGAGCATTTTTAGCATTTGAAAAAGTCACACATAGCAAACAAAGGCTTGCCAAGCAAGTGAATTAGCCTCACCCAATTTCTTATGGATATTGGACTTGCCTCACTCATTCTTTAAAAGATTCTTGGACTCAATCATGCTCTTGGTAGTCCATCTTACTTTTGGGAGATTCTTTACTTTATCTCAACTAATCTCAGGGTTCTTGGCTCATCCTTACCATAGCTAAGGGTTCTTGGCCTCACTACACTCATGCAAACCCAAGCACACATCATAACATCATTTAGAAATATAATATGTCATCATGAAACCATGGCATATAAAATCATGCTAGTATACTTTTTATGGCTTGAAAATATATATACACATATTCTAAGACAAGCTAAGCATACATTCATGTATGAGAGAAGGTGGAGAGAGCTACCTTGGATACAATTATATACTTTTTCCCTTGAATGCAAGCTCCCTTTTTCGGCCACATACACACAAAAGTATGGGGATGATTTCTCTTGTCCTAAATACAATTTATGGAAGCCAATTAGGTTCATAGAATTAATTCTAAGGCCACACACTTACTTAAACTCTAGCTTGATCTATAAACCTCATTATGGTTCCATAATTGCACCTAATGAAGCAACACCCTTCAAATAAATTCTAGGCTCCATTCTTTCCTTTTCAAATATAATTTTTGACTCCTTTTAAGCCTCTTGGACTCATCACACAATCAAAATCAAGAGCTTAACTATATGTTGCTTCTTTAAGTCATAATATGAAACATAAAGCACTAACTCATTCTCTAAGCTTCTTAAATTTTTCTCAAGGCCTCCCTTCATTTTTATTTATCATATATGACTCAAGAATGGGTTTAGAAAAATTTAAAACTCTCTCTAGGTGTTTCATTCCCTTTAAGCCGAGCCTATATCTCCTTTTGGCCTCCATGGAGCTTGCTTTGTTTTCTACATGGAAGATGCATATGGGGAGACTCCTAGGGATCTTAGGAACTCATTTAAATATTCATTTAGGCCTAGGAATAATTATATCAAATCAGATTTTCAAGGGAACCAATGAAACCCTAGGTTTGCTACCTTGAAAATCCATGGCTTTTTCTTGAATTTCTTTGCATATTCTTACTTTCCTCCCTTAAATTCATGGAATTCACCCTTGGTTCCCCTCAAAATCCTAGCCCTCTAGCATTTACATACATAGGGCAAAATATGTAGAAGAAGGGGGGAGGAGTAGCTATCATGGGATGCAAGATTTACCTTATTTTCTTACTTTTTGTCACTTGAATCTTGTGTTCTTTGAGCTTTTCTCTTCAAATCCGAATTTTCCCCTCAATTCCTCCTTTAAAATAGATCCATATACTTCATTATAATCATAGGAAATAAAAGAGAATGAAGGAGAATAGATTTGGAAGAGAAAGAGCATGAAAACTACTAAATTTTCATACCTTAAGCCTTTGATTTCCGCTCCTCTTTGCCTCCCTCTTGTGCACCACTCTCTCTAGGGTTTCCTTTGGTTTTGGGTGGAACTTGGCTGAGCAAAATGAAGGGAGAAGAAGGGCACATCATATATATAGGTGGGAGGAAGTTACACTTTTCAAAAATTCTCATTTTACCCTTTGTTCTTGGCATTTTCGTTTCTCCTTTATTTTAGCTCCTTTTTTATAACTGTCTTTTTCACTATGAAATTTAGGTTCCCAATTTAGTAAAATGCCTTTGGAATTACTCAAATCGAAGCTAAAACCTTCCCGAATGAATCCATTAAACTTTAGGTACACTGACATTGTAAAACGTCCACCGGAGGGGATTTGACCATCTCGTGGCTTTCCATGATTTTCAGGGCCTCTGAGAACCCTGGAGAACTCAAAAATTTTATTTCAAAAGCCCTTTTGTGTGAATTCCAAAATTTACTCAAAATCACAAAAATGCCATTACATTTTGTAAGTTTTTTGTAAGAAATTGTTTCTTTATTTTAGCTTCATTTTTCTTTCAGTCTAAGCCTGGGATTCTCATTTTTAGGAGTCTAGAATGCTTCCCAAAGTTTTTGAGACCTTAACTACATCATTTCGAGGGACTTCCTTTTATATCTGGTGAGTTTTGTTCGTTGACGGAGAAACCGTACATTACATTTCTTGTATTTTCTCTCGTTTTCAGAGAACTGGATGTTATAGTATATCCATTAGTATCTAATAGTTAGTATTAAAGCCCACTGGGGCCTTTACCTTGCTCATTTCAAAAGCATAAGTTTCACATAATTGTGTTATATTGGGATGTATTTTTTAAACTACTTTTCATAGTTTTCATGATAGAAATTTAAACTCCATGAAAATTTGACCATTTTTTGTTTTGGAAGTGTTCAAAAAAAAAAGTACTCTAGAATGTATAAATAGTTCAGGTCAAACAATGGGCTCAAAAATGGGTGAATTTAAGCAAATTAAGCTCAAGAAAGATTAGAATTATCGTAAATATAGAATATAATGTATATTGGTAGAATATAGTTTATATAGGTAAATTTAAAGCATCTGAGATACACAAATAAATCTGTAATGTATATATAAGGGATGTGTCTCTTTTGCTAGTCTTATAATAAGATTCTAGTGTAAAAGCTATTGAAGATTATGCCCGAGTGATCATAATAGAGCACTTGCTATGAAAGTTCAAGAGGAGCAAAATGTCTTGTATCTTTCATTCCATCATGTGCATGTTGCAATATATTAAGCTACCTATGATGTGCTAACCTATAACCTGACCCAACAATTAATTAATTATTATTTTGAATTTTAAATTGCTTATTCAGAGTTAATTAATTTTAAAAAGAGGAGTTATTAAAAGTGTAAACATGCACAATTATTTTCCAAGGAACTAGCATACTCTCTCCTCTCTTTGTTTTCTCCTCAGGAAGAACATAGAATACATAGAATAAAGACAAGAAGAGTCTCTTCCTATAGACAATGGTGCATCTACTGTGAAACAGTAATCAGAGTCTATCTTGTGATTCTAGTCCAAAGCTATGTGGGATAGATACTTGATAGATTCGCTTCTATAAAGATAAGTACCCAATTTCCCTTCATTAGTAATTAGGGTGATACGATAATTATGCAATCAAGTCGAGGCATGGCATGACTTAGAAGGACATATCATATTAGGACAACTTTAGCTAATATGTATACCATATTATTATATGCCTCCTAGATGTTTGATAAAATGTAACCAAGGTTGAATTAGGTAAAAATGGCTCTCAGAGATGCATAGCACTTAGTTTTGCCTGAATTCTTTATATGGTAATGCATTAAAGGACTAGTGGAACTTGAGTTGATGTGGTGGACAAAATTAGTGGAAATTAGGAATAGGATAGTCTCCAAAGGATGGACAACAGATTAGGAATTTACTATCCATATTAAATAAGAATACATGTTGAACTGTGTATGCAATCGGCCAATTTAGTATTTGTCTATTTACTTTTCCTTTATGTCTTTTCTATTTTGGGTCTCAAGTCTTTAAGTATTTTCTTTATTCATTTAATACTTATATATTTTTCACTTTAATTGTTCAATAATATGTCTGATCAACTAGTAACTAGGAAAACTTGGCCTATTATCATATATAGATAATTAGACTCATAATATCAAAAACAAACATCTAACTATAAACTTAATTTCTAGTAAAAAAAACTTATAAAAATACATCATTCCTTATGGGATCAACACCTAGACTTTAAGTTAACTATATTACTTATATAACTAATACACTTGCTAACAATATCAATCAGATAGCATGTATCAAGAAAAAGAAAAGCTAAACTTGGCTTAGCTCATATAGACCTAGCCAACCTAATCACAAATTGAGCCTCATTAGGTCAAGCTAAGGCTTGGGCCTAGCAAACAAGCTTGATTGTAAAGTTGGGTTGCATAATATCCAATCTTCCTAAATTGAACTAAAACTGATGAGATACAAAAGGAAGACCCCAGAATAAAATGAAATAATTCTAAACAAGTATAAAATAATAAATTAAGCATATAGAAATGAGGATATAAGGATAAAGATAGTTCAAAACCGGAGCCAGAATGGGTAAATAAATTTAATAAAAAACACAATGACAATATCGTAATTTTAGGCAACTTTTTAGAAACTTAAAGCATGAAATTTTAAATGTTAAAATTAAGTTTTCTAGGATTCTTAAAGGACTAAAATACTATAGGAACCCTTTGAATGACCAAAATCCCTTTGGTGTATATTTTAGGCTATTAACATATATTTTGACTAGACAATTCAGGATGGTTTTAAACCCCCTAACATTAAAAGTAAATGTTTAAGTAAATGTTTTTAATAAATTAAATGATCTAAATTTTCATATGGAAAAGACAATTCTTAAAACGGAGTTAAAATGAGTATAAACTGAGGAATTGAAGTAAAAAGGCATAATGAGAATTTAGAAAAATGTTTAAAACACCTCCTTTCCTTCTTATATCAGGCTAACCACATTTCTAACTTCTCAAAACCAACTTTGAAGCCTCTGAACTAGCACCTTGTGTTGCACAAAAAGCAAGAGAAAGGAGGAAGAAAACAAGCCAAGAAAAGGTAAGAAATTGCTCTCTTTTTATGCTAGTTCCTTCACTAAACTTGTTCTCCTCTTTATACTCTCTTTCTTGGTAGTTCTAGTTTTCTAAAAGGAGGATTTTCATGGTTGAACTTATGGAAGAAGGAGAAGATTTAAGGAAAATAAGTATAACATAACATTCCCTTCTTTATGAGCTTTAAGATGATGTATAGATCATAATGAAAAGACAGCTTCTCCTTGTCTTCCTTCCTTCCTCCATGTTCAGCCATGTTGGGTCCCATATGGAAGGAGAATTTTTTGCATGGAAACAAGGTAGAACTAGGGGTTTTAAGGCATGAGGAATTAGATTATGCCATTGCAACCAATTGAGTTTTAGAATTCAAGATAGTGAAATTAAGGTTTTTATTGCACCTAGAGAGTTTTAAAACTATAAAGAGGCCTTTTGAGCTATATGAAATCATGATTACATAAAAAGAGAAGTCAAGGAATGTTGCTATACATCAAAATCTAAGGAAGAATCAACAAAACTTTCATGGACTTCCTCAAAACTATGGTTTCGGCCAAGGTATGGAAAAGGAACCTAGGGAGTGATTTTTTGAGTTCTAATGAATTTAGAAACCTAGATATAATGAATAAATAATTATGGAACCACTAAATTGAATTTAGGAGCCCTATAATGAAAGTTAAATTTTTAGGACCTAAATTAGGTTAATGAAGCAAGTTGATTCTAAATCCCTCTAATCAAACATGTAATGATTCAAATGAGTTTCTTTAGAGTTGTAACAAGCAAGAGTTTGGGGTTTAGAAAGCAAAACCCTAAGGTTGCTTCATAATGGACGTAAACTAGTTCTAATTGTCACCTTAAGCCCTAATGAGATTAAGTAAAGATGACAAGGCTTAGAATGAGTTCAAATGGAATAATTTATCATGTAATTGCTATATATAGGTCCATCTAATAAAAATTCACCTAAGTATGATTGTCAAGCCCAAGAAATCCAAGCTAAGTGAACCAAGAAGTGGGTTAGTGGCATTTTAAGTTTCTACAAGCTTTAAGATAGCTTCATCTCCCTTTTTTGTATGCATTTGAGTGTTCGAATGAGTTAAAATACTTGTGTGTGTTATTGCTTGATGCTTCCATAAGAAATGTTCCATTATGTTTTCTAAATAAGCTATATGAGTACTATATGTATATGAAAAGTTTATGTGATGGCTCTTGACTCCATAAGGCATAAAATTGAGTATAGTAGTTCTTCCTTAGCCTTGGATTGAGATTAGTTGAGCCTAGTAGGTTTATGATGATGTCATGGCTTGAGAATGAATGAGTTTTATGCTATATGATGCATTGGACTTACATAATGTACATGTATAGCATTCTTATACCACATGCATTGCATTTAAGTCATGGTATTCATGTGTGCATTGAATTGGTTGAGATTAGCTACTAAGATTCTCTTAAAATCTTACTCTCATGCTCCCACTAACCTTTTTAGGGTCACCAAGCAAGAATAAAGATGTGGAAAGGAGTAAAACATTAGTTGTGATGTATTAAAGTTGTCATATGTTTTATATTTTGATGTATGTAAAAGTATGACATTCTTTTGTATCTCTAATGGCCTATGATGTAATACATTGTAGATAATCCATGTTTTATGACGAGACTATATGTAAAAGCATGAGAATGTGAAGGTATGGCAAATTATGGTGATACATGGGCATTATGGTAGCAAATTACATGTAAAGTGCTATGATATATATGAACATTCTTAGATGTCAAGGGGTCAAATTTTGATCCAAGCCCTTTTCAATGTGTTGGAATGGTTAGAAATTCATTTAGGATGATTAACACTTGCTCCAAGTGTAAGAATTCCAATTGGATACCAATTAAACCAAATTGATCCTAAAGACCATTTAATATTAAAACCATACTACACATAAACTTCTGGACCAAAGTGCAATAAATTGGACATAACTTACCTTACAAACCTTCAAATGAGCTAGTTCTTAAGTCAAGAAATACTAAGACAAAGCTCTACAACTCTCTAGTTTAGCTTGAAGCCCAATTTGCAAAGAAAATAAGTCAAAATGGAAGTACAACAAACATAAATTAATAGAAAATATTCTTCTTGACATATATCGACTTTGTTAGCATAACTTGCGAACTTGAAGTTCAAATTGAATGAAATCAATGGAAATGGAAAGCTAAGAGAAAATTCTAAAATTCTAATGAAGATCACAAAAGCCAAGTCATGTATTTTAAGGGAGTTAAATAGTTAGCAAAGTAGGTTATGTTTTTATTAAACTTTTTTTTTTGGTAACATACTCTATCTAGTTGATTATAGATTATAACAATACTTATCTTGGGTGGTTAAGGTTTTCTAGCCTTGGGGCTGAAGTCTTATTATAAATAAGGAGGTTTAGAGTTGGAGTAAGGCATGATTATTCTTGGAGAAAAAGAGGTTAGAAGTTGTAGCACTCTTTGATTTGTGTTCTACATTTTCTGTTACTTCTTTGTTACTTATGTCTTTGATTATATTCTAGTTTTCTTTCAAAGTCTAAGGTAAAGATGAACCCTAATTAGGATATTGTTTTCTTTGATTGATTCTATGGCATGTGTCTTTACCTTAAATATTTTAAGTTAATTCACTCTAATTGACTAAACAACAATTAGATTGATTAGGTTGTATGTTAAAGACTAAGAGATGATAATATATAATTGAGATCTTAAATTAAATTTCATAATATTGTGTAAATTGGAATAAGTTCATGTGATGTAGGTATATCATATAATTCCATAGAACCTATTAATGCATTCCTAATTTAAATTAATTCTATGTTCTTGCAAGATAAGGTGAATTAAATTTACAAAATTAGATTTTGAAATCCAAGAATTAAAGATAGTGTTCAAGAATTGTTTAAAGGATCAAGAAATTAACCTAGGTGAAATCATAAGCCTTGGAAGTCTTAGTCAATTGTATATTTAAAAGCTCTTATGCTATTTAAATTAATCTAGTTTAAATTTGGTCTTTCAAATAAAGTTTAGTTGGTTATATATTTTGCTATTTAAAATCAAACCTTGTGAGATGATATTAGGATATTCTAAAGTCCCTTTATTACTTTTAAATGATTCATGCACTTGCAAACTATTTCATTAACATAGATGTCTCTCTCTCTCAATTCTCAAAGAATAAAAAAAAAAAGGATTGTGAAACTTTTTATACACCATCTGAAATCAATATAAATGATAAGAAGTTTATGTTTCTTTTTTTAATATTATCAAAGATATTTGCATCCATTGCTTGAGTATTGGTGTAAGATATCCAGGAATTTTATTAATAATTGTTATTATTCCACTTTTTGTCTAAGAAAGCATTAAAAATAATAGTATTAAGGCTAACAAGCTTCAAAATAGAAAGGATAAAAGCTAGGCCAATAGGAAGATTCTTTTGCATTGAGAAAAAGAGAATGATGATCAAACTGGATTCTAGTAAGCTCTTTAACATCTACATAAGGAAATAATAATCATCCATTAATGCTACAATGAGCATGATCAAGCCTTTTGAAAGCCTAATTGTAATATCCGGTCCCTCGAAAATACAAGAAAACCTAAGGAAACGCGAGAAACGTAACATACGATTTCTCCGTCAATATACAAAATTTACCGGATACAAAAGGAAGTCTCCTAAATAGAGTAAATTGAGATCCAATAAAAATTAGAATAATATTATAGACCACAAATAATGATGAGTCAAGGCCAGAAGTGCCTTAAAATTGGGGCCAAAATAGATGAAAAGAAAAAAAAAGGGGTCCCGAAAAGTCTCCAAAGCTAAGTATGAAGGAGTCAGGGACTAAAATGTAAAGAAAAGTTATGTGCAGGGAAAAATGTATAAATTGCCTAAAAGTTCAGGGAATCCTAGTTTCACCTTCTATTCATGACTTTAGGCACAAATATCAAAAAATCGGGCAAGAATCTCAGAAATCCATGACCCACGATTAAACTCCATTTGATGAGACGGGTCCAATGACGCCAAGTTGTCCGAACGGCAGGATGGGATCTGGTCCGAGATTCGGTTAGCTCAATCAGTAGCCATGAGCAAAATAGAAAAAAGAAAGTTGTAACAACTATAGAAATAGAAATAGATAAAGGGTTAAGAAACCCTAAAGGAGTTTCGGAGATTAAATCGTAATAAATGAAAATTTTAGAACACAATCATAATATAGAACAGTGAAATACACCTAAAGACCCGGATATTCGATTGACACAAAAATTTATGAAGATCGACCTTGAGGGCCCCTAATCCATGGTTGAAGTGTATGGCCAGAAAATAGAGGAAATAATATTTATAAATTTTAAAAAAAGGTATGTATTGCATTGTAAAACCTTAATCGGGTTCGGACACCGATTTTTAGACTACTGTAAGGCCCAATAGCTTATTCTAAAAGCCTAAAAGAGAAGAGAAGATATAATTAGGGTTTTAGAGAAGATGAAACCCAAATATAAATATAAAATAAAAGGGAAAGAAGAAAAGGATTTTAGTTATTTTAAAGAATTAACCATTGTTAAGTTAGAAACTAACTATAGTTGAGTTAAAAGTTGACCATAGTTGAGTTAAGAAAATTAACCACGGTTACTATCCATAACTTAAGGGCTAAGAAAAGGCATCCAAGTGTATGGCCAAGGAATTTTAGAAGAAGATATTTAGTCATAAAATTAGAAAATCAAAAGAAAAAAGGAATGGAAAGCTAAGATTTGATCTTGAAAAGGTTGATCCAAGGGTCCAAATTTGATATGACCATTTAACTTCATTTAAATTCATCTCCTTCACCTCCATTCCACCATTTTCACGCCACACACAAGGGAGAAGGAGAGAAAAATGTGAAGAGAGAGAGAGATGGAGAAAAAGTGGAAGAAGAAGTGAAATCAAGCAAAACTAACATCATTCTTCACCAAATTTCTTCATCTTCTTCATCCTCCAACCATTTTCTCCAAAGGGCAGCTGCATATTCATATTTTCTTCAAGGTGGAATGTTGCTCTAAGTGGGAAAAGAAGGGATTTTAATGTGAGAAAAGCAAAGGAAGCAAGGATTAAACTTAAAGAGTAAGTTTTCTCCATCTTGCACTTGAAAATCATATGGTTTAAGTTAGTTTTGTTAAACCCTAGCTATGAGTCACTTTTGGATAGCATATGGATCATTAGAAATGGATTTTATATGTTGACTATGAAGGCCTTGAAATGAAGTTTATATATTGAACATGAAGGCCATATGAACTTAGTTATTGTTATTATGTGCTGAGACTTTGAAAAACACAAAGATTGTTATTTTTGGGAAAATAGAAATCATGGGGAGATTCTGTTTGAATTTTCCCAAAATTTTTATGGTGTTTTCATGTATACCAAATTTCAATTCCTAAAACATAAAGGAAGAGGCTATGGAATTTTTAGAAACAAAGAAACTCACTTTTGAGCCTAAAACGAAGCTAAGTTATGTTATGACCAAAACATATTGTTAGGGCTGGAATTTCATAATTTTATCCATTCCAATGGATTCAAAAGGGTGTTTTTAGCTTGGAATACCTATGGCAAAGCCCCCAAAACTCATGGAATAAAATTTATAAATCTTGGCCAAGAAATGCACACTATTCGGCCATAGTGAATTGGAAGGGAAAGAGTTGGATTTTTCCAATTCCAATGGTTCCAATGAGTTTAAAAGGGTCATACTATTTTAGAAGTTAAGGTTTATATGTTAATTGTAATAAATTATCATTATGATTATAGGGTTCGATATTTGTTTTAGGAACTCCAAAAGCAAGTAAACTGAGTTCCAAGGATTAAAGAGCAAAGTTTGCTAAGGTAGTAGTTTTCCTTTCTCTTTCTTTAAACTTGCATGTTTGTATAATGATGAGTGTTATGCTATATCAAGTTGTTATCTATGCTATAAGATGAGACATGTATGTTTAGACCGTGCTTGGCTTTGTGTGAAATTCCTTGTATTCCTATATGGTATGTGGCACCTTGATTGGCATTATGTTATGTACTTACATGCTAGTTTGTGAATGAGATTGGTTTGCTACTACTGAGATTTCATAATCTCACCCTAAATATAACCCATGCTTAGTCTGAGTTCAAGCAAAGAAAGGGCAAAGAGTGTGGAGGTATAAATTAAGGACCTTACTTTTATGCATCACATTTTGTCATGTAATTAAATATTTTAGATTACTTCGTGTATGAGTTATGTTATGATACTGTAAGGTACTCAAGTATGGAATGGAAAGTCATGAAAATATGACTGGTGTGCCTAAAATGCAAAAATGCATCTGCTTATATAAAGGCAAAATAATAATAACAATATGTCAAGTGAGGGGTAAAATTGTCCAATTTTTGTAGGGACATTTTGATATGAATTTATACACATTCCGCTGAGGAAGTATTTTCCCCTTGTAAAGGGCTTAGAGAGCTTGAAGTAGAGCCTTGAACCAACCTTATGCGATTTTTCTATAATTAATTATATATTTTCAAAGTTGGATAAGAAGTTGGAAATGACCAAATGAATAGTGAAATTATATGAGGAAGTTTTAAAATGAAAAATTTTTATCAGTTCAGGTTTTCATTGATTCTTCTTAGTTCTATATGAGTATGTGTAAAGTCCCACATCGGATGGATTGGTCCTGGGAACGACCCATATAAGTGGGAGCGAAGCTCTCCCCACCAGCGAGGCCTCTGGGCGTGGATCTCTGAATGGCGGATCGCCTCAAGAACAAAACCCCACCAGGCAGTGTGCCGGGTGCCGCAATGGGGACAATATTGCTGGAGGACCACACAGAGCCTCCAGCAATATTGTCCCCGTTGCGGCACCCAGCACACTGCCTGGTGGGATTTTGTTCTGAGCCGATCTGCCATTCAGAGATCCACGCCCAGAGGCCTCGCTGGTGGGGAGAGCTTCTCTCCCACTTATTATGGGCCGTTCCCAGGACCATTCCATCCGATGTGGGACTTTACATTCCACCCCCCTTGGGGCCAACCCGTCCTCGGGTTGCACATTCGAACAGCCGGCTCTGATACCAACACCATACAGAGCCTCCAGCAATATTGTCCCCGTTGCAGCACCCGGCACACTGCCTGGTAGGGTTTTGCTCTTGAGGCGATCCGCCATTCAGGGATCCACCCTCAAAAGGCCTCGCTGGTGGGAAGAGCTTCGCTCCCACTTATATGGGCCGTTCCCAGGACCATTCCATCCGATGTGGGACTTTATAGTATATGTAGTAGAAAAAGTGTTATATGTAAGGTATGACACTAATCATATGCTAGCCATTTTGACCCCTTCTTAGTGAACTTGAAACCAATAGCAGCTAAATTAATTAACTTTTGGTTATTGATCGAATCATGGAAAGTAACACCTTGATAAAGATTGATGTTAGCTCTTCCTTTCTTTTCATCAAACCTAGCCATCTCATTAAATCACTGCAAGCAACCATGGGGCAAATATATTATGATAAATCCTATGAACCAAATTATCCTTTTTTTTTTTTTTTGCCTTTTAAAGGTTGAAGGGCACACGATAGTTAACTGCCAATGTTTCTTACTTGTAAAATCAACATGGAGATTAAGAAATTAAGAACAATTTTCAATAGCAAGAAGTAGTTGATAATTATGCTTGTTTGTAGTTTAAATTTTAATGTTGGAATTTTCTTTACTTTTGAAAAATTTTCTCAAATATATTTGCTAGACATGATTTGATTACATTTTGTTTTTATGTAAATTAATTCGTATGAGTCATATGATTTGGAGAGATGATTTAGGCATTTCATTGGTGTGTTTAAGCCTTGCAAGCTTAACCTATTTAATATTCTATTGCTTGAACCCTATTTGTGTTTTTTATTGAAAACCTAAATGATTATGTAATTGTTTGTTTTTACCTACATTGACTTTACCATTTTCAATATGAAAAATCAAGGATTGACAAATTTCAAGAGAATTTTAGCACATTACAATTTTGTGTTTGAAAAATGGAGTTATTGGTGGCTAAATAAAATATTGTGTGAAAAGCATATGTCATACCATTATAGATTATATAGAAATATTATACCATATTTCTTATTTAGCAACAATTATTCAAATTCAAATTTTTGGTAGTGAAAATAATCGTCATTGAAGCCTTACATAGTCCAATTGTTCACAAATAAATATTTTCATCATTCTATTATCCAAATTCATGCCAAACAAGTGTGAATGACTGTAAGGCTATTGTTTAGAATATCCCAAAAAGAAACATATCGTGAGTTGCATAACATACACAATTCCATCACTTTAACACACATCAAGGGTCAAATTTTAAAAAATCATAACTTGAGTTATACAACTCTTATTTGCGCAAACTCAATGACCATGGAAAGCTAATAATGAGAACTATTTACTATAAAAATTTTAGGTTAAAAAAAGTCAATTTGGTCCTAGCAAAATCCATAAAACAAAAATAAAACCATATAAACAGTAACCAACAAAATATACAAAAAATAGCCAACTTCAAAAATTGATAGAATATTCTTCAGAATTCCAAAAATTATATTTTTTGGCTCTGTACAAAGCTCTAGATGTGCTCTAAAAGCTTGCCAAAGTTTAATTGAAAATTTTTCCATCTGGTCTATCAATAGATCATGGACATATTATGGCTCAAAGAATGAAAATTTTGGTCTAAAATGGTTTTAGATGAGCCAAATTATGCCATGTCTCCATTTAGGCGTGTTTTAAATGTTAAATGCATCATATATGGCTAGTTCAATATGTCTCAAATGCCATACAACTCAAAATGACCTCCCTACTTGCCAATTTACACATGTATTTCCAAGAACTCAAGGGGTTAAAATGTACAATATCATATATTTCAATTCACAAATGGTTCATACATCATATTCTCATACTTTTAAATGTGTTAGAGTAATCATACATTAAAATATACAAATACATCATCATATATGCACAAGTAGGTTCAAAAACTCAATCTATTATTAAAGTAGCCCTTCTTATGCCTTTAGATCATCATTCTTACTTCCTTGAAAGCCACGTAGACATAGTTAGTAGACATAGGGAGAAAATGAGATTCAAAGAATTCCAATCATTAATCTAACATTCAAGTATATATGTATGGTTCACTCAAGTACCAAGAATGCAAGTATGCATGTCATACGATTATGTATCATTCATATTCATGTATTAGTAACCCCATGGCTCATTTAAGAGCAAAACCAAGCTTTATGAACTTTTGATCTAGTCTCACCCAATATTTAGGAATTTTTGGTTTAGTCTCATCCTCTTTTAGGGACTTTTAACTTAGCTTGTAACACCCAATTTTCATAAAAAAATGGACTAGATATAAAAGAGAGTCGTCCAAAATGAATGATTTTGAGGCCCAATAAAATTTTAAATAATAGAAAATGAGGATCCAAGCTTAAGATGTCTAAAAACCAGAGCCGAGGTTACTAAATAAAATCTAGCAAAAGGTAATGGCATTTTCATAATTTTGGACACTTTTTAAAAAACTCAAAGGATGGATCTTTAAATGAAAAAAAATTAAATTTTCTGAGGTTTTCAGAGGCTCTAAAAACTATAGGAACCTCTAGAATTGTTCAAAACCCTTTGGTTTATGTTCTAGAATGTCAGTTGACTCGAACTTTGACTATTTTATTCGGAAAAGTTCTAAATCTGATTTAAATGATTCTAAAGGCATTTTATAGGTTAGAGGTCCTAAATTTTATGATGGAAAAGATAGTTCTTGAAAATGAGTTAAAATGAGTCTTGAGGGAAGAAACCAAGAACAAAGGGCAAAATTAGTATTTTGAAATGTCTTAAATGGATCCCTAGCTATATATATGAGGCATCCTTCTTCTCCCCCACACTTAGCCGACCTAATTTTCATCTCAAACCAAGGGAAAGTTCTGCCAAGGGAGGCGCACAAGAAGGAGCTTTAAATGAGAAGAAAACCCTAGGAAAAGATAAGGAAAACCATGGATTTTCTTGCTCATTCCTTCATTAAACTTGTTCTCCTTCTTCTCCTCTTTCTTTTTATGGTTTTGGTGTGTGATTTGGGACTATTTTAGGTCTAGGTCAGAGGGAGATTAGAAATTCAAGGAGAAGCCTATAGGAAAGGAGAGAGCTCTTGAAAAGGCTAAGAATCAAGGTATGTATCGTAGCTTTTCTTGCTTCCTTCCCTTTGTTCTTCCATAGGTGATTTTTGGCCAAGTATAGAACAACCAAGAGGGAGTAAATTCTGACCTAAACCAAGTATGAAACTTAGGTTTTTGAATGTGAGAAACAAATATATGCAAAGAAATTCCAAAAAGAAATATTAGAAAATAAGTTTCTAAAACCTAGGGATTTTGTTGCACATATGTATGAAGCTTTCTAGTGGTATTTTTAGTTGTCAAAGAGTGTATATGGATTCTTAAGAAACTTAGCAAGCCTCACATATGCCATTCCCTTCAAGAAAACAAAGCAAACTCTATAGGTCCATTTTGGTGAGGGTGTCTCAGCCTAAGCAAGGGAAAGCACCTAAGGAGTGTTTTAAATTTTTCTAAGGATAGAAATGGACTAAATATGATGGAAGAACATCAAAGGAAGTCTTGGAAAAAATTTAGGCTCCATAATGAGATTTAAAGAAGCAACTTGTATTTAGGCTCTTAGAAATGAATTTGTGATAACTCTAAAGAATCTAAATGGAGTAGAAACCTAGATAAAAGGAGAAAATAGAGCCAAGAGCATGAATCCTAATAGATGCTTCATTAGGTCTTGTATGGAACCATAATTGAGCCATAGAACAAAGTAGCTTCACATAAAGTGTGTGTGAGGTTAGAGCTTGCCTCTGTGATGTAATTATATCCCATTTGATATATTTAGGCCAAAGGAATTAAGCTCCACCTAATTGCAAGTGTGTGGCTAAGAAAGGGGAAGAATAATTAAAAGAAAAGTGTGTAAATCTTGCTTCAAGGTAGCTCTCTAACCTTTCTCTCATGCATGGCTTAGATATTTACTTGTCTTTGAGTGCTTGTGTGTATATTTGAACCATGAGAAATGTTTCTAGCTATGGCTTACAAGCTATGGTATGATTATGCTTCTTGAAATGTGTTTATATATGCAATATGGCTTGAATGGGTTTGGTGATGCCAATAGTCCCTTAGTAAGGGTGAGGATGAGCAAAAAGTCCTTAGAAATGGATGAGACAAAACCAAAAGTCTTAAGAAAAGTGAGGCTAAGTCAAAAGTACCTTGAAAGTGGGTGAGGCAAATCCAAAAGTCCTAAGAGAGATGAGTGAGGTAAGACCAATGCCCTTGAGAGCTTATATTTGCTATATATGAGTTTATGTGATAAGGTAAATGTTTTATGCATGCTCCCTAATAGCTTGAATGTCATGCATGCATGTATTCTTTGATATGTATATACATCCATTATGTATGTTTGAAAAAGTTAAGAGTTATTAAAATTTTTTGAATCTCACTCTTTTCCCCCTAACATGTCTAACCCTGTCTAGGTGAACCAAGTAGACCAAGGAATAGAGGCCAATAATCTTAAAAAGCAAGCCTTTGACAAAGAGATAGAGAATTAGCCTTTTTATTTATATTTTGATGTCAAAATATATAATCATATGATGTATATATGATATAGACTTTTGAACAAGTTCACATGTATGTATAAATGATGTATGTAACCATTTTGGAACCAAATGAATAAATGCATGAGTTTTTGCCACCCATATGCTATGATATATATGTGTATAATTGCAAGTGACAAGGTAAGAATGAGTTCTATGATGATTTGGATCATTTTGAATGCTTTTATATGTTATATTTATACTTTTAAACTTGCCCAAGTGGCCATGGGATGAGAGGAAAGCATTTTTGTGCCTTGAAATACCAAATTGGACTTCAAATTTGACCATTATGTGTGTTGAATCAAAAGTCTAACCAAATGAGTGAGTTTTTTCATGAAATTTGGCCAAAAAGTAGGTCTCATCTAGATCTTTTGATAGAGCTAAATAGCACACAATTTGGAACTTTAAAGAATTTATTATAATTTTTCAAAGTTGGCTAAATTATGCAGAAATGGTATATGTACTATTCATATGGTTAGTTTATGTTTTTACGTCACAAATGAGTCAAATAAAGTCCAATACTTATAAAATATATAGACATATACTAGACATCATAAGCTTTTCACAGCCACTAAGATTACCTCATTTGGAGCTCTGTAGAGGGAGGACCAAATTTTTGAAGTTGCATGATAGTACTAGTAATGCAGCTCAACCTCTGGTACTATTCCATCAATTTCCATGGGTTTAATGCCACTGCATTAGCCTGAAATTATTTTTAGTCAACATTTAGAGCTTTCCAAAATGGCATGGTTTACTTAATTTTGATTTTTCTAAAATTAGCTATAAATTTTCAAAATGCGTACCAAAAAAATGAAATAGTGAACCCAAGAGCAAACTTTAATTTTCTAGTGCATGGCTTCCAAACCCATGATGCATGAGTTAAATGATGATGTTTATGATTTGAATGGATATGATATGGATAGGAAATAATATGGGTGAGTTCACATAGTCCCTAAAGCCATGAATCATAAATATGGTCTTCCAATCATTTAACTTTCCATGTATGAAAACATATACTTCCTTGTAAATGTTGTCTAATATGCTATAAATGGATTGGGATAGATCATGGGACTATTGCGTAAGGGTAAAGAGGTTAAGGTATTACATAGCGTCACTTACAATTGAGCTTTTGGCCTTGTCTCACCCACATTTAGAGACTTTTGGCTTCACCTCACCCATTTCAAGAGACTTTTAACACAATCTCACCCATTCAAGAGCCAAACCAATTCCACATGCAATCAAATGTCATGAAATTGCACAAAATCATCAAGAAATCCACAATATACATAATTTACAAGCAAAACATACTAGCAATTTAAGACACTTAAGTAACCAAGCATATATACATAAAAATGAAAGAAAAGCTACTTTGATCCAAGAATTCCTATTGATTCTCCTTTGTTTCTTTCCCCTCTTCCAAGGCTTTACATCCACACTCAAATGAGACCTCACTTGCTTGGCCTAAGCACACCAAATGAAATACAAAATTAACATTAGAACCATGCTTACACTCATTTTAGCCTTATACGTGTTAGTTAGGGTTTTAGGTGCAAATAATGGCTTCCTTCATTACTCTAAGAAGCAAAACTTTGAAATTCAAGTTCTTGGCTCCAAACCACAATTGATATAGGTTAGATGGCTCTAATAGAATCCATTAGAGCTACCATATACATGATTTAGGGAGCATAAAACCAAGTTGTTTCTTAATGCCTAATTGAACTTTAAAGATTCACCTCTTAAAATAAGGTTTTTTAAATTCAAACCAATAGTTTCTTTAGTATTTATAATTCATATATAGACTACTTATAACCTTGAAGTCAATTAAAACTCCTTTTAGGTATTAAAACTCCCTCATGGCTAAACCTATGCCTTCCATGTAGGCTAAGGAAGTTTTGCTATCCTTTTTAGGAAATTTGATGCATATGGAAGTTCTTTAGCCTCTTCTTACCTTAATTATGGTTTTACATGGCTTAAAATACCTTCTTAAAGTTCCAAGCTTCCTAAGGTGCAATCAAAACCCTAATTTCTATATCTTATAATCTATAGTTTTATAATTGATTCCAATTGTATATTCTTGATCTCCATGCTTTAAAATCCCAATCCCTATCCTATTTCGGCTAACAACTAATTCCCTTTATGTTCTCTTTAGGTTGATCGAATATGGGATGGAAGAGTAAGGAAGAGCTATTTTCTTATGCCATGTTATACACCATTTGAAAAGGCTTTGAATGGAGAGTATTATGGTGTATTTAGCTCCCTTTAAATAGTTCATTCCTTCATGAGTTTAAATGCAAAACTTCCTCTTTTAAAGAACTAAAACCATAGAAAGAAAAAGGAGAAGGAATGGAAAATAGTTTATAAAGACATCATAGGTAAAATCTCCATAATTTCTTACCTTAGATAGCCTTTCTTCTCCTTGTTTCCTTATGATTCTTACATGCCTCTTAGGTTTGGTTTATAGCTACTCAAAGTCGACCAAATGAAGGGGGAAGGGTAAGGCTGATATATATAGAGACAAGTTAAAGTTTCATAATTTTTCATATTCAAATTTTGCCTCCAATCTTTAATTCCATGATTTCCTTTTTTAGAACTGTCATTTTCATCATAAAATTTAAGTCTCTAGCTTGTTAAAAATATTAAGTTTCAAATTTATAGGATTCAAAATCATCCAAAACAACGTGGTCAAAGTTTAGGTCAATTAACGACATAAGTTATACATCGGAAGGGTTTTACCAATTCTGATAGTTCCTATAGTATTTGGGGCCTTAAAAAATCCTATTGAATTCAACTTTAACATTTAAAACCTCTTCCTTTAATTTTTTAAAAAGTTGCTTGAAATTATAATTTTGCCACTAGGTTTTTAGGTCATTCTATTTAGCCATTTTTGTTTCAATTTTAGGCCATTCTTAGTTTCTTAACCATATTTCTGTATGCTCTAATTAGCATTCTACCTTCAATTGGCCTTAATTTGTTTTGCTTTAGGGTTCTCTTTGATCTAGATATAGGTTTCCATTTAGCTTTTTCAAAAAAATAGATATTACAACATATGAGTTCTAAAAATAGCAAATAGGTATGGTTTTGTTTCCCTTGTGCAGTTTTTAAAATGTGAAGTAAGGTTGATAAAAATCAACCTCTTATAAAATGTGAAGTAAGGGCCTTAAAAAACCCTAGTAAATTCAATTTTACTATTTAAAATCTCTTCCTTTAAGTTTTCAAAACGTTGTTTGAAATTATAATTTTGCCACTAGGTTTTTGGGTCATTTTATTTAGACACTTCTGTTTCGACTTTAAGCCATCCTTAGTTTCTTAACCATATTTTTAGATGCTCTAATTAGCATTCTACTCTCAATTGGCCTTAATTTGTTTTGCTTTAGGGTTCCATTTAGCTTTTTGAAAAAACAAGTATTACAACGTATGAGTGGTAAAAATAGCAAATATGTATGGTTTTGTTTCCCCTTGTGCAGTTTTTAAAATGTGAAGTAAGGTTGATAAAAATCAACCTCTTATAAAAAAATTTAAAAAAAAAAAAAGGAAGAAGAAGAAGAAGAAGAAAGAAAGAAAAAGAAAAGAATGAAAAGTTAAATAAGAAAGATCTTAAGTTTGTGGGAAAATTAGAGGGGAAAAAAGTGAATAGGTTGATAAAAGGAAGAAAATGAAATAGAATGTTCTTTTTTTTTTTTTATGTATGTGCTTACATTTGAATCCTCTTGAAGTTTTTGCATTTTCCCATATCTATTCTTAGATTGCCATAAACCTTGGTCACACTTCAAGCTTGAGGGACCTATGATCAAAGGGTTGTGTGATATCTATATTAATGGAGAGAGAATAAAAGGGGAGGCATATAAATTTTGTACATTTAAAATTTTTTTTATACGTTTTTATGTGCATAAAATTGAGCCAAACAACTACATGATAATACACATACACTTCAAAAGTATCAGGAAAAAAAAAAACTTGCGTTATATTTTGAACTTTGTGACTTGCGTACATTACTTCATCTTCTTGTTGAGTACACTACTTAAGGCAACTCTTAAAGGTTTAAGCTAGCATGGTTATGATTTTGCATTTGGATGTGTTTGCTAGATTCTTGTTTGTTTTGTTTTAATTGAATATGAGTAAAAGTTTAAGTTTAAGGTGTGTTAACTCTCATTAATTTAATTATTTTTTGCATGCTTTTAACAGTTAAATTTGGTTTATTTTAGGTTTTAAGGACTAAAAGTTAGTATCTTAACTTTAATTTTGACTAGATTTAGTATGTTCAATTGCACTTTCAAATAGATTTTGTTTCAAATTTTGGTTTAATTTCTAATAATTAGTTAGGACTTGAATTTTGGTGTATTGCAAGGAAAAAAATATAGAGGAATCAGGAGTTTAAAGGCCCAACAACTAAACCATAAAAACCTAGACGCAAAAAAGAATTGAATTGAAGGAAAAAACCAAATTAGTGTAGCGATTTGAAAAGTTTAGGTTGCAGTGCCTAAATTAGCAACTTGCAATTTTAAGCTTGAGAGCTCTAATGCTATGATCCAAAGAAAGTTATGTTGTGGCATTACATCAAAAGTACATAATGAAGTCCTTTTTTTTAGCCTATTTTTGTTAATATAAAATAATCTTTTCAAGGGTTTTGAAGGAAAGGCCAAAGTCTAGGCTATTTGAGGGCAAAAGTAAGGGATTGACCTTCCATTGGCTAGGAAAAAGCTAGGGTTTGAAGAAGATTCACTTATTACTTTAGTTCTTCGTTCCTTCCTTTGCTTCTCTTTATATATATATTGGCCCGTTTGCTCAGTAGTAAAGCCATGGTCATTTGTGCCCCCCTCATTTTTTCAAAGTTTGCATGTATATAATATAAGTTGTAATGTTATACCCCCACATTTCTGAAAAATTTGAATCCATTGGATCCACTTATGTTTGATTTAAAATAAAGTATAGAGACCTTCTCAACTTTTATTAAAATTACATGAATCTCCCTTATATTTTCAAAATATACATGGATTCAATATATATATAGAATTCCTCTTAAACAAAAAGTTACACTATATTTTAGTCTAATTTTAAATTTTTTGAGTAAATCACACTTTGTTAACTCTCTTACATATTTTTTTTTATGGAGGATATTTTGGTGAAAAAAAAGGACTAAAGCGTATATTTTGAAAATAGAGTGGAGGTTTATGTAATTTTAGCAAAACTTAAAGAAAATTTGTGTAATTCACTCATTTTTTATTATTTGACCTTTTAAATTGAACCCAATGAACCTACATATGTATTATATATGTAACTCTTACAAAATAAGGTTTATTACTAATATTTCCTCTTTTCCTTCTCCCCATCTTCTTTCTTTCTTTTAAAGTGTGAGCTTTCAAAGTGTGATGTCCATGCCTCCAATGTTCAATTTTTAGCTTCTTGAGATAATCTCTAAGCTCAATTTGAAATTTAAAAGTTCAATTAAGTCAATTTTGTCTTAAATGCTAAGTTGTTAAATCATAAGTATTGCTTGTGCTACAATTTTATTATCTATTACTAATATAGAAGTGAATTTGTAATTTCAGTTTCTAACATTTTATTTAAACAATAACTATATAACCATAATTTTTTTTAATAGGATATGAAATTTTTGTGGAAAAAAATTGACATCAAAGCAATAGTCTTCTCATTAATCAAAATTCTAGCAACAATAAATTGAGATTAATTTAAAAGATTTGTCATAAAAAAGACAATTATGATTCTTATCTATAAGCCACCATGTGCGTTTAGCTAGTGATGCCACATTTATATCATGCACTTTTTTGAAACCTAGCCCTCCGCTGTCACAACAATTGCATAATGTAGGCCAGCTTAGCTTAACTGATGAATTCTGGGTTTATTTTACAAAATTCCTAGAAAAAACAAAATTTGCAAGCATAGATTCAATCTTAGAATAGTACTTTCTTGGCAACTCAAAACAAGGTGGAGGATAAATTAAGAATGAATTCACAACGGAAGTGATAAGGGTATATGTACCAGCATATGATAAAACCATGGCTTTCTAAGATTGTAATTTCTTTTCAATTTTCTCAATCACCTTTTTATAAATATGGGTTTTATTTCATCCTATATCCACCCCTATTCCCAAATATTTACCCAATCTACACTTGAAGCGTACCTAAAAAATACCTACCATTCGAATTTTTTTAAAGGTATTGTACATTAGGGTCGAAAACAAATTCAGATTTAGAGGAGATAATTACTTGGCTTGACAATCTACTATACTTCTCTAGGGTCCTCCTAATAGCATTTATGAGATGCGTAATTGCTTCCGACTCTCTGCATATTCTGACACCTTTCCATAACTTATTCCGTTCCGCCTTTGTAATCACACATAATAAAATATTAGAACACAAAATAAACAGATACAGGGATAACATGTCACTTTGCCTAAGACCCTATTTTAGAGCATTCATGCAAAAAGGCCATTAATTATCACTTGGTATTTTATTGTACTAACACATTGCATGATCATTACAATTTAATGTCTCCAAAACAAAAAGGACATTTTTTGTAGTGTAGCCTTAAAAAATGACTAGGAAAGCTTGTCATAAGCTTTTGCAATATCTAATTTAAATGCAAACCCACCTTTAATAGTATTCTTGGCCTAATGCAACTTATGCATAATCTCCTATTCTAAGACTCTGGGATTTGTTTTAATCTATCATAATATGGAGTTATGAGGTCCAGTGGGATTTGTTTTAATCTATCATATATTATCATGGAAGTGATTTTATAGGACACATTACACAAATTTATTGGCCAAAAATCTTTCGAAGTTTAAGGCAACTCAATCTTAGGAACCAAGAAAATATGTGTTCTATTTGGACTTAAAAAGATATCCATGCAAAAAAAAAGCATTAACTATGTTAATGACATCAACTTTAACTATGTCCCAAAATCTGGCAGAAAACCATTTGATCTTGGAGCACAATCCACCTCCTAAATTTCCTGTACTTGAAGAGCATTAGTAAGAATTACCTGACGCCGTGCCATGAGTATAGGAATTTCATAGTTATCCAACTCCTATAGAAAACGCTACTAAAATAACGACAGACCTCCGAATCGCCTTGTTTGGCTCTGAGATACGAAAAAAATAACATTATTGACTCTGCATTTATTTACTGTCCTATGAAAATATTTGGTATGCCTGTCACCGTCTACCAACCATGTTTTTCTAACTTTCTGTACCCACAGACTTTCCTTACAATCATAGTAAAATTATAATTCTTACCTCCTTTCAAGACTTCAATATTCTTGATTTTGTAAATTTGACTGATATTTTTGCAACTCATTTTCCAAGTTTTTGATTTTAACTTGAATATTACCCACATGGTATTTATTTCAATTTCAAAGAGCTTTAGCCAACTGAAAAAGCTTGACTCACTTTATAAGCATATGAATCCGGAATCCATTGATTGCAAATACCATTCACCACATTGCAACACTGGTCAAGCAGAAACAAAAACTTTTCAAAATTAAAAGGTCCGCGTCTAAAAGGTTGCCATACATATGTATTAAACAAAAGAGGGGCATGTTTCAAAGCACTTGGTATTAAATTACAAAGCCCGGAATGAGGAAAAGCATCAAACCATTGAATATTGCCTGGAGCTCAATCTAACCGAGCCCAAACATCATCACACTGTTTGTTGTTAGTCCATGTAAAGTGTGGTCTACCGGCAATAATGTCTGCAAAGCTGCATCTATCCATCATATCTCTAAACTCAGCAAACCCCCGTGTTAGTGACCCCTTGCTCTTCTTATCGTAAGTTTGAGAGAATCTAATTAAAGACACCAACAGCTAGCCCATTTCATGAGTTCCATGCCTCCCACTTTTTTTATCCGCATCTTGGGCCAACGTAATAATATCTCCCGAAAATTGCTATGTTCTCAAGAATCGAATGTTTTTTGGAATATGATTCGTCACCGTCACTATTACACATATCACCCACTAGTTTACCCAGCACTCATGCAACATCACGAATATGATACTCTAATGGAAGACCCCATACCTGAACCCGCAGAGGCACCCGCACTACCACCATGTCGCGAAGCCCAATATTCGATTCTACATTTTCGAAGTTAATCATATAATAGTCTTCAGGCCTTCCCCCAAGCTGCTTCCAGCCAATGCAATGGGAGTTCTTTTATGTTGACTACGACCGCAATGAGACATGCTAGAAAGTGAGAGATTTTTTTCAGAATTTCAGCGCTAAAGTTAAGCACGGACCCCAACGTGGAATCATAAAACTGGGACCGTCTTTTTTAGCACCCAAACAACCAAGTAGAAAGGATAGTAAGAAGGCAAGGTCTCTCTTTCGAGGGGAGAGAATCACTTGCTCCATAGGCGGCTCAATACATTTCTTGCTTCTCACTTACTACATTTGCTACAACCAAACAAAACTAGAGCTACAAAGTTGGAATAGGAATGACAAACTCTACCACCAAACGAACTGCTAGACTTGCTTCTAGTGCCAATCACTGGCTGGTCCGGCCCTACTTCCTAAAAGGCTCATGCTGGTACATTGAAGTCCTTCATCCTGAAGTGGTTCTAGTGGCTCCGTTCTCCTGCTAAGTGGTCCCTCTTATCCTGGTTGGCTTGTTAATTCAGCTCATTCCCTGTAACAATCTAGCTAATGTGGAAATATTCTCTGACCATCCAAAGCCACGGGTAAAAACTGAGTTTAAATTTGCCACAAATATAAATTGACTACATATAATATAATCAAAAGAGACATTAGAAAAAAAAAAGGAGTATGAGAAAAAAAGTAAATCTTATACACTTCCTTATCTCTGTTATTTTTTCTTAAGCTACATGATTATATGATTACAAAAATTTTTCCAAACCCTTCTCATTTATTCATCTTATTTACTAGAAACTCTGCTGCCCTCTCTAGCCAATGGAAACCGGTGTGGATACCTGCCTGTTGCCAAATAAACCAACACAATCACCACTTTACCAACACCAAAGCTCCCAACCACACCAACGCCACATGCAAAAGTAAGCAGGATAAAATCTTTACAATGACTGCAAAAGAGACTAGTTCATGTTTCTTCCTCCTAATAAAATGCTGGTATATGCTAATTGAATGTTGAGATAGAAAGGCAAAAAAAGGGGAAAAAAAAGAAGTTTCTAGACGTTGTTTAGCCATTAAAATTTTGAATAATTTGTAAGGTGTTAAGTTCGATCTTCCGTGCAGTCATATAAAAGAAAATAAAGAGGAAAAGTTTCTTAGTTTACAAATTTCCTTCTCTTTCAGTAAAATGAGGACTCTACTTTTTGTGAAGACATAATGATCATGAGAAGAAAGAAAAAAGGACATTAACTACAAGGACGAATTTATGAGAATTTCTTTAGTACACAAAGCATATGATGATTAGCACCTGTTCCATACATATACACCTACTGCTCTATATATAAATGAAACAAATCTTGATGGTTAAATACATATGCATTTAGTACACATCCGAATTTTTCCAAATTTATTGTGTCCATTTCTCCACGTAACCATCATGCCATCATAGAAAAATCCAAAACCTATAGAAAGCCTTTTTTCTTTAGTCTCCTTCGAAGGAAGCTAGTACAAGGATCAGCAATTATGCAACTCCAACTGCAATTATAATCCGTAATAAAAATAGAAAAAAAAATTACAAAGGTACAATTGAATCAGGGAAAAAATGGTATTGTAAGAACTAATAGAACTTAAGAAAATAAAAAGATTAAAGGTGAGGAGATCTTTACCCAAGATTATCTCAATTGATAATTTTTATATACACTACATTACAAAAGATATGTAAATGGCATATGCCCAAATTAAATCAAAGATAATTAAGAGTAGAGAGAAAGGGCAAAAAGAAGGGTGCCTGCTTCCTTCACACTGATGGGTGCTTCGGTAAAATTATGCTCTCTGTAACAAAATGTGTTAATGGAGAACTTCCCCCCGTCTACTTTTCCTAAGATTGGGCAACAAGTGAAGCAGCACTCTCTGCCTTCCGAGTTGCTTAGCCCGAAGATTTGTCGGTGCTACGAACATTGTACTTTTCATATACCTTCTCACGGTTCTCCGACCACCATATCTCTGCTTGATGCTCTCCAAATCTCCTCCGGCTGCATACACATCAACAAATAAAATAAAATTTGTGGGGAAGATTTTGAGAAAATTTAGACTGGTCAGTTTTGAAGCAATAGTAACCAGGTATGAACTTGTGGAAGATATTCATGATGCACAGTTTGCACAAGAAATGGAACTATCTATGTGCCAATTAACATTAGAATTATGAAAATCATAGTAAAAGAGTACACATGCTAGTCCCAATCCCTATCACCCCCACTAAGCCTCATCACTGTTCAATCACCAGAGCTTATACCATATGCAGCAATATACACCAGTAGAACCAGACACACAAAACATGACAATGTCAATCAGTACCTGAAGCGCACTCGTTTTAGATCTCGTGTCCCATCCTTCAGGGCCATGAGTGTTATATACACACCAGGTTCATACTGTTCAATCCACTCTGCCTCAATTTGATTACTATTAGCAGCCAGTGCACCATCCCTTGATCTCAAACCACCCTCACCATCTTGTAAAGGTCCCGAATCCCTGCTATCAACAGTATCTAACATGCTATGGTTGCTTGTGTGAGTCACACCACCATTTGGCAATTTAACACCTGGGTGTTCATCAGTCCCATTGGAGGTCACAAGCTGCCAGTTTTGCTGGTAAAGAATAGTTCCATAGGTTCCAGACAAATTCCCCTCAACTCTATTTGACAGAGATGATTCAAGTCCCAGAGAGGCCAAGCTAGAGGTGCTGATTGACTCTGCTTGGGAGTGGCACTCCCCGTTTGAGTCTGGAAAGTGGATGCCGTTTAACTCCAAACCATTTGGCAAGTAAGCCGGTCTGACAGCATCTTTAGCTCCAGGAGGAAGCCTCTCAGCCAGATCTTTGAGCTAAAATCATGTGAAATGGCAATCAGTAGAACACCAATACCATATAAGCAAGGAAGAGGAAAAGCGATGTAGGGGAAATTTCCACTTTTAAGAAGACAACAGTGAAGTTATGCAGTATAACTCAGGCCTCTCTTACTGCATGTTAAACACTCCAATTCCCCCAAATTGAATAATCTAATATGATGTGACATAATACAAGAAACCAAAAAAAAAAATTTAAAACAAAAATAAAAACAAAAACCAATAAAAAGAATCAAAAGAAAGACTAAATTGTCTCCATTTTAAATCCTTGAAATAAAAATCACAAAAAATTCCTCTTATACAGCCAAGAAAATTGTTCTTAAAACCTTGTCACAATTATCAATTTGTACTACTGTATATAATATCATAGAATTCCAAATTGATAGATGGTTTAATCTGGGTATTCATTTCATTAAAATGAAAACTTGGACAGGATTCACAAAACTGCATGCATAAAGCTACTAATAATAATAAAGCAACATATGAAAACAAGACCCTTTCCAAGACATCTGGTGCCAAGAGAAGTAAATGAAGCAAAATATTACCTGCGCTGTAAGTGACTTTATAACTTCTTTTGCAGCTTTAGATTTAGAAGACTCCTCAGCAGCAAGTGCCATCGCTTCCTCAGTTTTCTTTGCTGACCTTTGAAGCTCCAATTCTTGCCGTTCACATCTCTGCCTCAGGCTCTCAACCTAAGCAGATTTAAATTAGATTTATCTTGATGTGAGTCTGGCACTCAACATTCAACTTCCTCAGATAAAGTAAAAATACAAATATGTTCATAAATAGAGAAAATTAACTTCTCTGGCCATTTAATAAACTACTGCTATTAACCCAAAAAGCAGAAAAAAGCAGAACTGCTCAATGCCCCCCCCCCCCAAAAAAAAAAAAGAAAGTACATTACTGCTCATGTTTTACAAGGCATAATTACGAGATTCAACACATAAGAGGGAAGAGATTTGGAATAGCGGGGTAGTCAAACTGCCAATGCAGCTAAAACATTGTTGATTTAAAAGGGCAAAATATAATTTACCTGAGAACGTAGCTTCAGCACTTCTTGATTTAAAAGTTCATTTGTTTTCTTCAAACTATCAGCACTGCTTTTGGAGAAGGAAAGTCCAGATGTGGTTGGAATAGGTGTAGCAGAACGAGGGGGGCTTGGTCTTCTAGAGAAAGGGGACACAGATCTGGAATTTACTCCAGATGGTGCAAGAACTGGTCTTGGAGCTGTTTGTCTCGGATCAACAGCAGTGGACAAGACCACATCTTTCAGCTGCAGCAATGAAGGTGCTTGCAAGGTGCGAACTAGGGCAAATGTCTCAGCTTTCTTCCCTTGTTTGGCTGCTTTACTATCTAGCTGCTTTATCAAATCCATATTAGAAGGAACCACCTTGGACAATCTTATCTCAGACTTGTCTAACCTGTCCTTGTTTTCACCTGACAAACGTGGCATAGCATTCTTCCTATTATTACTGCCAGCTTCTGCTACCTTGTTCAGTTTTGCATAACAAGAATCACAAACTCGATATGGCTTGCCAGGATTAGGAGCCAGAGCTGCTCTTAATGCTTTCCTTGAACTGCATGAATGACAGTGTACAAGTCCACAATTATAACAATTGTGCCTCTTTCTAGTGAACCCAAATGCCTGTCTACAAGCAGAGCACTGAGACTGCTCAGCACCTGATACCCATTTATGAATGCATATAGCAGCAGAGTAGTTTGAACCACATGCAATAGATTTCACATGTCTATCCTTCAAAGCTTCAACCAAAGTTGGTATTTTCCTGTCTTCAACATCTCCATGACCCAACCTCCCATTAGCACCCTTTCCCCATGTATAAACTTCATTTTTTGACGTTAAAACTGCAACATGATATGCACCACATGCAATTTCTTCAACAGATTCTCCAGCAAGCTTGTCTTCAACCAAGCAGGGCAGCTTTCCATCAGACTGGGGATTCCCAAGTTGGCCATAAACAGTGCTCCCCATTGTAAAAACATGTCCTGATGTTGTCAGGCCAACCGTCAAGCTGTGCCCACAAGCAATTTTATAAAAATTGCATTCAATAAGTGAAGGCACACAAGTTGGTTTAAGCCGGGCCTCCTTGTCCCCATGTCCAAGGCGATTTTTGTCTCCATCACCCCAGGTAAACAGTTTACCTGATGATACACTAGCACTGGATTGTGCTACTATAACTTCTACCACAGCTGCAGTATGCCACACTCCACATGCAACAGCTATTGTTCTCAGCCCAGATAAGGATTCTACTTCTTTAGGATAAGAAACATTTTCCCTATCTCCATGGCCCAAGACACCAAATGTTCCATCACCAAATGTGAAAAGCTGCCCACTTGAAGTTACCAAGGCTGTGTGCCATGGACCACAAGAGACTAAAGAAACCTGAAGTCCCTCCAGTGGACCTGCAATTCTCTTTGGTATCCAATGACTAATATCAGTGCCATGACCAAGAAGCCCTGCATTATGAGTACCATCACCCCAAGTATATAGTTCCCCAGCCATTGTAACAGCACAGGTATGGAACTCCCCACAGGCAACAAAATCAACAATTGTAGAGGCCAATGCTTCAACTAAATGAGGTTGAAGCACATTCTTTCCAACACCATGGCCAAGGCGTCCCCCAGATTCTTCCCCCCATGTAAAAATTTCACCTTGCCTTGTGACTAGAGCAGCGTGTTTAACACCACATGCTATATGATGTACATCTAGAACTACATTGGACTCCAATGGTCTAGGGAGAAGCACATCTGCCCTTGGGCTAAAACAACTGGCACTTTTATCAGCACCAACTTTCACAACGTTCTCACAGATTACCTCTCCCCATATGTATACATCCCCAAGAGCATCACAATCATCTGGTGCAGACCCATGACTAGATGTACTGGGGGCACTCGAAACACTAACACGAAAAGCATCTGAACCAGATCCTTTCACTTGCATATTTGTTGGGTCAGATGGTGCATGTGACCTTTCAGAATTAGCAGTATTCTCAGGCTGAAAGGACTTTGGAGAAGAATTTGAATTAAGACTCACAGAAACGTCAGGAGAGCTAATATCTTGGGAAGTACTAACTGAACTTCCACTTGGACGATTTGAAGTCAAGTCTCTGTTATCCTGCAAGTAATTAAGCAAGAAAAAATTATACAAGGCTGACCGTGTATTATATCATGGAAGTTATATTAGGCAGCTTAATAGCACCAGTAGCAATACATGGAATTCAATGAACTTTTAATACAAGTATTTAATCTGCATCATTTACACCATAGATAACATCACCATAGAAACACCGAAGTAGGCTAATCACTGCACTCAAAACGCCTAAGGTGTGATAAAAGAAGTGAATGAAAAAGTGAGTGGCAATCAATTTTCCGAAAAATTGCATTATAGATCCTTTCAGTGTAACAGCTGCTATTCTAGGAAATAAAGGCAATAACCTTACTTTAGGAAAACAATAGATCCTCTTCTATAGCATCAGATACACACAAAATTCTCTATCCAGATTTATCCCAAACAATAATTCCAGGGAAAATGCTGAAACCCTCCACTACTGACTCAAGACTACAATCAATCATCTCCCCCACATTATAGATCATAGAGCAAGAAACATACTCAGGTTAAAAGAAATTAACTACAAAGACAACAAGTAGGTATGTTTACATCAAGATAGAGGCCCCCATCACTCCATCCATCAATTTTGGACCGGCCACCTTGAGCAGAAGATATCAGTGATTTGAGGCCAGCAATCCAAACTTCTGCCTCAACTTTATCCTTGCAAATCTTAAAAGCAACAAAACATCATTATAGCAAAACCCTAAAATGAAGAAAACAGAAACAAAATGACATTATATTTATACGTAGAAATTCAAAACTCATCACCAACCAAATCAAGGGACCGCTTTCCGTTGTTATAAATAAGTGAAAAAGACAGATAATCCTTCTCAGGACGCAGATAACGTTGGAAAACAGCCTGCCACAAGATTGAAGAGAAGTAAACAAAGAACATAAAAGAGTAAGTCTGTTGAAATATATATAGAAATAAGTTAGTTTAGTTCAACCTATGGAACACTAGAGCATTTGCATTATGTAATATAGATGTGTAGAGATCTCACAGTTCTTTGTCCAGGAATAATTCTTGAGACAGAAGATAGCTTCAAACGTCTTTCTCCACTACTTGATATCCAAACTAAAGATGACTCATCCTGTACATCCCAGATATTTTAATGAGGACAAATAGAAGGAACTTAAACAAGTGCAAAAATATAAGCCTAGAATATATGACTGATAAGTTCATGATCTACAACCAAGGGAGCACAGACAATATGCATTCTTATTAGAATACATTAATAAAATATATAAAACTATAACGCATTGATCAAAATACATAACATACACTCCCAGCAATAGAGTTATAATATCACCATTAATTTGCACTTATAGTGAGGAGATAATATTACTCAAGTAACAATTCAGTAAATCTGACCTGAGTCTAACAGAAAGATTGTGTTTCTTTTATTTAACCATTTGAACATTAATTACAGTTCAGCCTCAATAATCACAGATATATGGCATCAAAAGCCAAGGTACTCCTACTACTTGGCAAAGAAACCAAACAAACAGTTTCATTACCAATCCTGAGATTATGTTGATAATATAACCTAATCATTTTTGCCAAGCCACAAAAATTTGGGTAGAAATAGCAATTAACAACCTGCAACCAACCACTGTGATGCGATTATTGACCCAGAAAAATCGATGGGCCAAGATCAACAATGTCCTATTTTTAGCCTGGAACTGTAATGTACATATGGTATATTGGTAAAATGAAACTGAATCAAGTCGTAGTCATCCAATTCCTATGCAATGAGAAAGGAAAGAAAATGGGCATATACAAAATAGGAGCAGAGTATACAGCCAGAAAGTTATTTGGACACAGTCTCAAACGAATTATTTAATCACTCCATACTGGTGGACCATGGACCTAAGGATATGTAGATACTGAGCAAATGCAGTATGTCAAAATTCAATCCAATGGAAAAAATAAGAGATACTTCTGCTTATCTAAGCCCACCTGAAAATATCTAACTTTCATCCCGTTTGAAATCGTTAGTCATTTTTATTTTGGGCTGAAATTTGAAATCAATGTCAAGTAATATAATTTCCTACTAAGAACCTTGATGATTAATCATCCCAAACACAAGTTTCTCAAACCAAACGAGTTCTCACAGATTGGAGGTGTTATTAGCATGTAGTCAATCTCACACCAAAATGCTATCTTTACACATCCAAGAAAGCAGAAAGTCACTGGGAAAGGGATTTTACTAATAATATGATTTATCAGCAATCAGTAATTTAAACTCAACACAAACTGAAAATTGTATCCACTGAATGCCATCCACAATTTTGATTAAGACATTCATGCTCATCGTTCCTCCCCCCCCCCCCCCTTCCCCAAAAAATTAAATAAATAAATAACGCTTTGCAACCAGCTTTCTCTCAGTAATAGCAGGGCACATAACTAAAGAAAATGAACAAATAAAAAGTCTTTCAGAGCAGACATGCAAAACGAGAAATCATTTCTACAATAATTACACATATCATTAGTTAAGTACCGTCCAATCAGGCAGTTAATCAATCAACTGAAGTATTGAATCAAAAAACATATAGCTTTCCTTTAACTTACATTGGAAAGTCTAAATGGACAAAACTTGGGCTTTCCCTTGCGACCATATTTAAGCAGCTGAGCACCCTTTTTCAAAGCTATCAATGCCTGCAGAAATTAATATCAAAAACCATAAAAGGACAGGAATGACCAAAGAAACCCCCAAAAAAAAATTAATACATGAAATTCAGCACATACAGAGGATTGAGTAATTAGAACAACCTAAGCCATCTTATACAGAGCATATTATAAAGTCTCATAAGAAATATAAAGCTTTAAAAAATGAAGATTACTTAAAAAGCATCCCACTCTTCTCCCTCCCCCTTCCCTTTCTCACTTCTCTTCCTTTTTAATATTTGCACCAAGACTGAAGGTCTTACCCTTTCTTAGTGGATATGAAGCCCAGACACTTCTCAAAAGGAGCCATGTTTGCACCTAATTAGTGCTGGGCACTCAATTAAACATTACACAACACTCCAAATAACAGACACTTCAGATTTTTTCATGTTGCCAAGTTTTTATTACATCTCATGTCCACGTTAGTATTTTTGCTTCTTAGTCTTTTATAGATGTCTCTATGAACATAAGCCCTACACTCATTTTTGTACAAATTTTTAAATCATATATAATTAGACCTGTGATTCTGCAATGCTAGGTGGAAACAATTAACATCAGTTTATTTCACCACATGAAGTCTAATGTAGTAGGCTCCCAATCAGAACTAGATCATGAGAGGTTCAGGAACTTCAGTTATTAACATCAGTTTATTTCACCACATGAAGTCTAATGTAGTAGGCTCCCAATCAGAACTAGATCATGAGAGGTTCAGGAACTTCAGTTATTGCACACTATCCTTCAAATGAATGAAAGCTTTTGCTTTGATTGAAGGTGCTAAAGAAATAAGAAAAAAATATTGATGCAAGGTTGAATCATCTATTTCAAACGATCCAAGACAAGCTACAAGGTGCTGCACTATCCACATTTTATCATCAGAAGAAAGCATCACTAGGCATATTTTTAGTCACAGAGAGACAGTTATAGTTGTTAATAATTAGAACCAATTTACCCATACTACATATCAGCGCATCCCATTCAAATACAATCAGGAAATTCATATATTTCCAATCTAAGACTGCCATTTAATCCCAACGACACTAGCATTAAATCATGTAATCTACCCTTCTCCAAAAGGGTCAAAAACTTCAATTCATAAAGAGAACACTATCAATTTTTTAATAATATTTCTTTCTTATTTCCCAAAAACAAAATGGACCAAATATACATATTTCTCGTTATATTTTGGCCCCCATATTTCATTTTCCCCTCTTCCCTTCATGATCTTTCAACAAGAGTCAGAAGGAACCCCAAATTTCCCAAGCTGTCCAAACAATAAAATGCACACTTCATCATAACACTCTTAGCAATCAAAGATGCCTGGAAGAAGAAACCCAATTCCCATATTCTGCGAGAAAAATTCGAAAACAGAAACTGAAACAAAGCAGTAAAATTTAACCAGGGCTAACAGAAATACAAGAACTTTCACACTAAATTTGTAACCCACAGAGTCAAAGGCACCTGCTCAATATCACGGTGGGCATTCCCGTAGCTAGCAAGATCTGCCATTCCATGTGAGAAATTGACGAAAACGCCACCACCCTCTGCGATCGCTGGCCGGAACTCCGGTCATCATAAACAACTCCAACCTTTTCCGTACACAACCATTCACTTTTACGCCCAATCACAACCTCTCCCTCTCTCTCAAACAAACCAAGTTCCTTTGTCGCGTTCTAGAACACACGAAGCTTTGCAGATCTATTCCTCTTCACAGAATCAAAAAACCCAGCAACTCCATTGACAATTTCAAGTCAAAGCAACCACTTCTTCAACTCATGGACTAACTTGGACCAGCGAGGGCAGCAAAAAACACAAGCCAACCATATATTCGGACCTGATAGAAGCGGGCTCTCCACAAGGTAGCGATGGTCCACGGCCCACGAACAGTTGTGGAAGAGAAATTCCGGCGACAAATGCAGGCTCCGGCGTCGCCGAACCGGGTTGAGGAGACAGAGGAGGGAGAAAAACTCAGAAAGAGAAAGAATCGGAGCCTGTAAAAGTAGAACTAGTCAAAGAGGGAGCAGCTTCTCTCCTGTTTGCGCGCAAACATGAGCCTCCAGTCCTGAGAGAGAAGTTGTTTTATTTTATTGTTTATTCACTTTCTTCTTTTTTTTTGTTTAACTTATGATTTCGCTCACTCACAACTGGACCCTCATGTTGGCGCGCAAACTGGAGACAATCCGCTCCCAGTCAAAGACGAAGAAAGAGGCAAAATTGAAAACTTGATGAATAAATACGGAAAAGCAGAAACTCGACCTGAGGGACAGCAAAGACATGAGAAGACATTTCCAAAGCCCCACAAATTTTCAATTTTATTTTAAAAAATTTTAACTCTTTTAAATTTTTTTATAAAAAATTATAAAAATTAAATTATAAATGTTTATATTAAAGAATTTTAAATTTTACAATTATTTTAAAGAATTTAAAAATTAAAAATTTAAACTACATTAAAAAATTACAATTCAAATTTCAAAATTAAAATGTATTATTTTTAGATTTTGAATTATTATTTTAAATTCAAAATTGTTTGCTATAATGTTTTTTCCCCTACGCAGTAGCTTTAAGTTAAAGAGGGCAGCACAAGGTGAATATTTGGTTACGGTAAGATAAATAATAAGATGGAAAAGGGTCCATGAAATGGCGTGTGCGTGTGTGGATGGGAAAGAGCTGGAGAGTTGAAAGGAACCTAGAAGAATGTAGTGGCTGGGTGAAACCGAAGCGCGGACTCTTCAACACATGTAGATGATATTTGGAGCAAGATTTGTCCATTTTCATACCCCAAAAGAGGGATACATTGTGCAGCAAAAACCTAGAGAAGATATCACAATATTCCTGACATTCTCTTTTAATGATATATAATTAAAAATTCTATTATAATTGAATCATAACATGTATATAGGATAAAATATAATTATCATATAGTTTTGTCCTTTTGTAATTGACTGCCCTATTAATTAAGATGATGTTTGTTACTCGAAATATTTTTTGATTTTTGAAAATGTTAGGTATAGAAAGTTAAATTTTCTAATGGGTGGGAATGTTACATTCCAATAACATGAGAATATCTTTAAAAAGATTAAATTACTTATCATATATCACATTGTATTAAGTATTTTATTTTTAATTCATCTCTCATTTACAACTAAAAATATTGCCATCACTATCACTTTATCACTTCTTTTCTATTGTCATTGCTCCTACTACAATCTTCATTGCTACCACTTTCATCATCTCTCTACCTCCATTGCTACCACACCTCTATCACCATCATTGCCACATCGACTACTTTTTCATCTGCTGCTACTATTGCCACACCATTGTCACCAACATCAACAGTACTATCATTGCCTTCACCTTGCTATTGTTGAAACCACCATCACTGTTGTTCCCTTCTTCCTCTTCATCCTTCCTCTTCATCCTTTCTTCTATCTCACCTCACTCATGGTCTCTAGAGACAAGTGATGCTGGTATTACGAGCTATCTTTTTAGATAAGTGTTAGTTTTTATTTACTTTTTCCTTCCACGTTTACTTTTCATGTAACATCATATTTCTAAGTGGGTTGCATCTTCTCTAAAGCTCATATATGACTTATTATTATTGGTTTAGAAAAAGGGTTTCAAAGTACAAAATTGTTGAAGACTTGTAAATGTAGGTTTCTTTTACTATACTATTTTTTGGTTTAAATGGAAAATGTTTTATACTGTTAACTTTTGTATCTCTACCTCTACTCTCACAATCAACTATGATTGTGTTTGGAAACGCATTAGATTCTTTTAAAATCACGTTTCAACGAAACAAAATATTGTTGCTTTTGTCTCAACGTGATTTCTCACTATATTTCCAAACATACACTATGTGCTTTTTATGTAATCAGCTTTTGTTTTTTTTGTTTTTGTATTGCCACATGTGGAGTAGATTGTTTTAGTTTATAGGTTGTTTTGTCCTTGTTTTTTTTTTCTAATGTTTGTTAAGAAAATTCTTATTAAACCATTCTCTTTAGTTTATTACTTTTTTTTTTTGGCGATATTGTGCATGAATTTACTTTCTCAAGTACAATTTTATAAATGCCCAAAATGTGCAATAATCCTTTCTAGAGCAGAACTTTTTTGGGTTGTTACATACAGAGCAGATGATTTAAGCTTTTTAATTGTTAAACATGAATCTAATGATGAATTTTTAAAATTTTGAAAACTAACCATCCGATCTAATCTAAACTAGCCAAGTTTGAATTGAATTGATTCAGCTATAATCAAATTCATTGGATTGATGGGATGAGAATCATCTAGCAGATTAATTTGATTGGTCAAGATGACCAAACTCATGATCACCACTAATTGTAGGTGAATCATGATTCCTAAGGTCAGCAAGCTACTATATTCACTATAGTTATGGCTCTCTTTCTCACATTCTTGAGCATTCCTAAGTATTGGTTTGCACGAGTTCTTTCCCAAACACCCCTTGCTATCCTTCATTCTAGCTCAAGATTATATAGTGACATGTACCCTAAAGGACACATGTTGCAGTAAAGAATCTTAAATTGAGTTAAATCCTAACAACCAAATCAAAGCATCTAATGGAATTACCCCTTTCAAAAACCTCAAACATATTCAACAATCAAGAATATTCAACTACTACGTGAAACACATAATTAATGGGAGTTATCCTTTGGCAATTCCAACCATATCCAAACATATAACACTTAATGGGAATCACCCCTTTTGGGAACCCGACAACCAATCCAAAAAAATTAGCTTAATTAATCCACTCACATAAATCTGCACAACTCAACCAACATAAAATATCATAACAACCAACCCAAATAGGTTTTCATGCATTAACTAAAATTCAAATAGAGAATAGAACCTATAATATCAAGGTCATGTAAGTGCCATAAGATATGAAACATAGAACAAATTACTAAAATGATAAAAGAACAAAGAAAACAACTCTCTTACCACTCAAAATTACCAACAAGCAATCACTGGAAACTATATCATCACCAAGTCAAATTTGGTTCAACATTAAATTTTAGTTCCCAACAACTATTTAGTACCATAATAAGTTTACTAACCTAGATACAAGCAACCAAAAATTATAGACTTTTGTGGTCAAATATGCAAGAATCTAAAAAAAATGAAACAACCAAAAGTAACAAAAACAAAGGCAATTTCTTTTTTTGGCCCTTGCTTTTTTCCCCCTTTGTTGATCATCCTTGCTCCAAGAGAGAGAGAGAATGCCGAGGACATTCCCTTGCTAAGTGCCTTCCAAAAAGGGAAAGTGTTCTCTTATTTTAACTATGGATTCATCTCTCGTTAAAGGTTTAGATTTAGCGAGAGAATTTCAATTATACCCTCAGTATTATGCCTCTAAAATGCATACCTTGCTATGACCATAGCTATTTTAAAGAATTTTTGTTGTGAAAAGGAATAAGCACATATAGACACACAAAGAAGATTGATTTAGTAAACATTAATTCATCTTACATTTCATTGTACTTTAGATATTAAAACATATGATCTTATGATATTTAAAAATTTTAATATATATTAAAACATATGATCTTATGATAGTTAAAAATTTTAATATTTGTATAAAAATTAAAATTGATTAGAAAAACCATATAATTAATATTTTATAAAATTTGAATTAGTTAAAAACTAAAACATATGATTTCTCAATAACATTTTTTTATAGTACAAGATATCAATACATTAAATGATATTTTATTTAGAATATTTTAGATATCAAACACAGTTGAATGTCACTAAATATCTTCAATATTAAAATAAAAATGAAAATATTCAAAATGCATAATTAAAGAAATCTTACTAGAAAGAAAATTACAATTTACCCTATTCGTTTGTTGCTTGAAATTTATATGAAACAAGTTATAGACCTGTGCAATTCATGGAATCTTTTAATATATAAGAAAAGAACAGTGTAATTCTTTTTTTTTTAAAGACTTGACATCACTCAACAATCTGCAATTTTTGTCAGTGGCTAACAATATATACAAATTAAAATTAAAAATAGAAGGCTAAATAAAACACATAAATAATTGGTGCAAAGAAAAAAAAATCTTTGTTTTAAGGTTAATGGGAGTTTGTAGCAAAACAGGAAGAAATTTCAAAATAAAAAATCCTCACAATCAATAGCTCACATCATCAATTATGAATTCTATTTATATATGATAATTTAAACAATTAGCACTTATCTTTTTATAAGTACTTATAGTTATTTATTTAGTCTTTTTTATGTATTTTTATTATTAATTAAATAAAGTATAATTTGTAATTTAAACATTTAGTACTTATCTCATTAAATACAATTGTCTCATATTTAATGCGCCAGTTATTACAATTTGACATATATTGCTAATTTTTGCAATATTATATAATGTAAAGGAAAAAAGAAGTCTTGAAGTGGAAAAATTGCTATCTCAAAATAAAGGAATGGGAGAATCTTATTATTCATTAATAAATAAATAACTAAATAAAAAGAGCACGAGTGCGCCTTAATAAATATGGCTAACTGTGGGGGAGCTTGATCTTCCTTAAAATTGAAAGAGGGTCCACGAGGATGGGAAGAGACCCGACCAAGACAAGTAGGATAATGTGATAGTGTTAAATCAAGTGGGGACCTTGGCCATAGAATTTTGGCTTCTTGTCGGCAAAGCAAGGAACTTTTGGATTTGGAACCTCTTTCTTTTCTCATCATTCTAAAGCTTTGCTTCTCTTGCATCAAGGTTTTACTCACTTTTTCACCTCCTCGCACTACATATCATACCAAATGCCTTCAAGGTGATCATGTTGCTATTATTGTAATTGTCTAATTATTACTTCCATCCCGCTACCAACTCCCAATCCACCATAAATTTGGCTTCAAACTTCCACTTCCTTCCCATTCTCACTCCTTTCCTTCCTACTCCAACAAGACCTTTTCGTTTTACTTTTTATTGGGGCAGAAAATGACAATGTGATGAGTTAATTTAATAAGATAGATTACTAACAAAAGATGATTTAATTATATAATTTTATTTTCATTATTAAAAAATTATGTAGTCCTTCCCAAAAATAAAAAATTCTCTACAAAAATTTGTTTATTTATTTATTACTATGAGATGAGAATTTTTTAAATTTTAGTAAAATTTAAAATATATAATAAAAATTGAATTACTATTAACAACAAAAATATGTTTACAATATATTTTAAAAAAAATTTAACCAATTAAAAGAAAAAATTTAATTAAATTTAATTCTAACAACATTGCATATATTAAATATAGACTTATATCAACAAAAGGACTATTATAAATGTAATAAAATTTTATAATAAATTAAGTATACTATTTTTTATACAAAATAAATAATTTTAAAATATAAGTCTTAAGTTTGGCCAAAAAAATTTTAAGATATAAATTTTTTGATAAGTTTTATTTCAACAAAAAATCTATATTATCTTCTTCTTTTTTTGGGCTAAAAGTGGGTTTTATCTTGAGTAGATTACTCTTTTTGTCATAGAGAAGACTTTATTACATGGCTCTCACATTCATTATAAAAACACAACTCTCCACTAAAACCAAAAAAATACCCTACAAGTAAAGTCATTTTGATCAAAATACATGACATCAATTCTTTTTTTAAAACAATATATAACTTATTGAAATTTTAAAGATTTTTATTTTAATATTATTTATTTTTTGTGAAATCACTATAAACTTAATTTACTTCAAAAATGTTATTACATTTATAACAACATTTATATTGTTTAAATATATATTTAAAACACATACTATTATCAACATGAAATATTATTAAATTTTATCCTTTAATTGGTTAGACTCCTTTAAACAATTATGTGAATATGTTATTTTCTTTTAATCATTACTTTTTTTATTAAATGATTTCAAATTTTAATAAATTTATAAAGTTGTTGTTTTATAAACTTGAAGATGTTTTGGTGAAAAGGGGTTTAAGTGTAAGATATTTTATGTGCAAAATTCTTTGTTTTTTTTTTGGTAAAAACTAGAATTAAATTACTAGTGAGATAAGTACGAGGTTGGCACTCTTTACAAGAGAGTCAACTAGAAGCCAAAATAATGATAAAAAATAATAGAAAAATAAAATACTAACATAAAAAGAACAACAAAAAAGCATGATAAAAACAATTGGGGACCACAAGTTCTTATTAATGAGCTTAAACCCTAACATTATAGGGCTCCTAAATTGCTATATTCAGGTGCACCAAATCACTTGAGTTATTCCTTGTGAGTAAGGTCAACAACATCCAACTAACAAGATTTTCAAATTTTCTTCTACATGAGACAAAACCATCTTATGATCATTGCTAAAAGAGAAGGGAGCTAATTTACAAGGAATAACTAATCTTTAATGTTCCATGGATATCTTGGTGAAGGACTAAAGTGAAGATTATTATCAAAGTAGAAATTGACTGCTCTTAAATGGGCAATGAAGGTTAAAATTTTGTCTTTAATGATTCCTCAATAACTTGAGGCATTGCTTAAAGGAAGAAGTGACCATGAGTAGGGTGCATTGTGAAAGGCTTAAGGAATCAAATTTATATGAGAGAAAGGAGAGATGGGAGGGTCATTCACATTTGAGAATTAGGTTACTAAGGAAAGGTTATATGATGAAGAAGATTGGAAGGGAGAAAGGTTATGTGTGTAAGATGTGAAATAGGAAGGGTTCATGTTTTCCAATAAAAGAAAGAAAAGGTTAAGAAATAGGTTAAATATAGAAGAAACAACAAAATAAGTCAAAAAAGATTCAATAAGCATGGAAAGGATAGCTTGTCTTTTACAGACACATTTGATGAGAGAGAAATAAAAAGGGACAAAAAGGACTTTGTACTGTGAAGAAGCTTCAAAACTTTAGGTTCACAGGCTATTGTAAAAATGTGGATTGAGTTTGAGCAAGAAGTTAACACGTTTTTGAAAGAGTAAGGCTTCATACATATGTTAATATGTTAGCATTTGACAACAAAAAATGGGTCATGTGAGAAAATGGCAAGGGAAAAAGATGGCTAGCTATTGAAAGAAGAATTTTATGGTATTAAAAAATGTGGAGATTTTTTAGTATGGCCATTAAAGTCAATGAAATATGGAAGGTGTTCAAAGAACAATGGTTTAAAACAAACATGATTAAAGGAGGCAAAAGCTAGTAAAGAAGGTTTGATAGGAATGTGGGGATCTATGGTTGAGGTATTCTGCTCTAGAAAGAGGAACAAAGGGTATTGCTAGCAATTGCACCATAGAGAACACCAAGGACACACATCAAAGATTTATATGAGGAAAAGAGAAAACAAAATAAGGAAAAGTTAAGAATGTACTTAGTAGTTTTCCATAAGTGAGGACTAGATTTGTTAATCAAGAGAGGGCGAATATAGGTGAGATGGCAATAGGAAAAGGCTACAAGGTGGACTTTTGGTATAAGGGTTTGAGAAAGAGCAATGATGGCAGCCATTTAAAGTTAAACAACTTTCATAAGAGAGAGAAATTAAGATAGGAAGATTTGATTTTTTTTTTTTTTTGGAATAGAATCAAAATCTGATATGAATGGCAATCTATGAGAGAACAAAGTGTAACATCTTATAATTTAATTACTAAAAATTATAAAGAAAATAATTTGGTTTAAATTTTTGATTAATTAATTGAGATTTTAGGAAATTGGAAATTTATTCTCAATTTTTAGGGAAACTAATTAAGTTACTAAACTTTTGGAATAAATGAACTAAATTAGGGGTTAAATAAATAAATTGGGTAGTTTTATAATTTCCCTAAAAAATTAAGCTAAAGCCATTTACCCATAGAATTTAATTTATATTTGAGTTAGAAATAATTTTAAACATGCAGGTTCCTTATTTCATTAGTTAGGATCTAAGAATAAAGCACCCATAACCCAAATTAGCTAAAACACTGAAACCCACACTCTAGCTAGCCCAAAACGTAGCATTTAGCCCTAAATGTCACTTACCCCATTTCATTTTCTCCTTTTCTTAGCCTCATGCATGTCCAAACATAAAGGGAGAAGAAAGAGAAGAAAGAGCTTTAGATTTCCTTACTTTGCAAGCTTCTAGTGGCTCAAGGATGGAGATTTGGCCCAAATGAGTGAAGGAAAACTTTTTCCACTCTTCTTCTACTTCATTTTGATCCAAACAACTCACATTTCTATCGCCGTTTACAAAACTGTAGGATTTAGAATTTGGTGATTTTGGTGTGATTTTAAACAAGAAATGGAAGAGAAAGCTAGGCTGAGGTATAGGTATGAGTTTCCCCCTTATTTGTGATTGATTTTATGCAACATCCCATTTTTAAGTTGAACTTTGTAGTTGGGCTAATTATATGCGCAAATGTGGAAGGATCAAAGGTGGAAGCTTAGTGTTTAGGTGTTCAAGACCAAGGATTGCTTGTTCTTGGAGGCTTAGTGAGGTGAGTTAATGATCTTGTAGACTATAACTTGTTAAAAGGTGGAGTTCACTAAATGTGTCATGTTTAATTGTTAGTTTTTGATGTGTTCTTTTGCTAATACTTGGAACATCTCCTTAAGGTAGGTTGAGAGCAATTTAGGAGGAAGAAGCATGTACGTTAGGTAAATGAGTTTTAATTCTATTCATATGTCTAGTAATATCCTATTTGAATGCTTCTACATGTGCTTATTTGATATCAATGATGGGTTTGACTATTATGTTATAGATTATAGTGAACTGTGACTATGTCCTAACGATCAAAGCTATGATCATGTTTTTGATTGAATATATGTGTTGTGATCATGCTTGTTTAAAAGGAGAAGTTACCATGATCATGCCACTCCTTAAGTTATTGGCCAATAGCTATGTATATTTTATGTGATTATTAGTATGAGATAGTAATAATAAATGGTCAAATTTGTTCATTGCTTAATGAATGCATTGCCTTTATTGATTCTTGTGTGTAAAGCATGGTGTTGGTTCATTTTATATCATATGTTTTGAATTATACCTCAGTTATTGAGATTAAACATCTCACCCCAATTATTGACTAATATTCCAGGGAGGAATCTTTTAGTGGTAGCATGGAGAAGCCATCCGAGAGCTAGCCATAGCTTGGTAGCCTTGTAGGCTTAGCATTTTGATTCTTGTAACGTGAAGAATGTAATGGAATGATGTTATGCCTCTTTGATTTCTTTTGTATAGCATGTATGCATCATGACTTGCAAGTATAAGGTCCTTTATGCCTTGCACTTATGGGATAGATATCCCCTTGGAATACTTTTTCTTTATTTTTTTGTATAAGGTTCTTGATGTAATTATGGATCACATGTATATTGGAATGGCTATTTTGTTGATTATATGACCGTGCTTTACTTTGATTGAAAAGTTGTTTCAATAGCTTGTATATGTGGATCAATGCATAGATCAATGATCATCTTGATTTTGGTCATGTTAAGGAAGTGTATATGTGGTTTATGATGGATGTGAAAGCTAATAAATGATTCGGTAATGTTTTGAGCATAAAATAGTTATAAATGGGAGTGTTTACATAGGGGTTAGTTTGTGTGGCTTGGGAAGTCACCAGGTCAAATTTGGTTATAAGAAGATTTATGTTTTAACCATAGTGGTTTTAGGAGTTTTGGTCATTTGATTTTTTCCCCAATAGGTTTGGTAGGCTTTAATAGGATTTGGAATGGTTTAGGAGGACCAAATTACTTTTTAGGATCATATAGAGTCCTTTTCCTAAGATGTGCACTATGAGGGTCTATGTAACAACTTGAAATTAATTAAGAGTAATTATGAAAAATTATGGAATTATTAAGAGAAATTTAGAAAAATTATAGAAAATAAGAATTTTTTAGGAAATAGATTATTTTGGACATTCTAAAGACAAATAATTATTATTGGGGAAATTTTTTGAAGAAAAATAAAATATTACGGCGGATTTGAATTTAATTGGGTTAAATATTAAATTTAGGCCCAAGATTAACTTAACATATATCAGGGAATTTGTAGAAACCCAATTTCACTTCTAAGGAAGCCCAACCTACTTGGACCAACCTAAGCCCTTGTAGATAAGACCCAATGTGCAGGTTATGGGCTTAACTGGACCATAGGCTCTTAGGTCGGCCTAAATCTATTTAAAACCCTAAAATGCTCATCCCTTTTTATCCTATTTTGTAGATCAAACCATTCTTCAACTAAGGAAGAGCTTCATTTTTGCACATTTGAGGAGAAGCTTAGAGTTTTCCACCTTCTTGCCACCATTTTGCACTTTTAGAGGGAGTTTTAGCCAAGGTAAGCTATATAAAACTTGATCCTCTTATCCTCCTCTACACTTGGGTCTGATTGGTTTCTAATTTAATGGATTTTCACCTCACGACCAAATGTGAAATTTGATGTTTTAATGGTCTTTTACTTGATTTTCAGAGTTGAGGCTAAAGAGACTATTAGGTGAGTATCTTCTCCTCATTTTTCATATATTTTCTATTGAATATTAGCCCTAAAATGACTAACTTATATAATAAATTTTAATTTTGTGTGAAAATGCTAAGGATTGGAAGTAGGACATTGAGGTTTTTAGTGTAGGAAAGCCTAAGTCCAAATTTGAAAATCATTGGAGTCTAAGTAAGTGACTCTTAGATAATTCATGATACTAGGAATGATGGGTATGTCCTTGGTGGAGTTATGGTTCAACTGCCACCTGTGTATTATACTTTGATTGGACACTGAGTCATGATCAAACTCATTTACCTAGCTATTCTTTCATTACCAATTCAGACTTATGTGCCCATCTCTTTTCTCCAATTACCCTCTATCAGCAAGTTTGTAAAGTTACCATATCAGAATATACATGAACTACCAGCAGCTATCTTTTAATACTCAATCAATGGGGGTTTCATACATTAGGGGTTTATATCAATATCTCGAGGGTTACATTTCTATTGATAAATCATATTGTAGGTCAACATAGTTTACAGCAGATATCATGAATCCATACAGTAATTACCGAATTAAGATGAGATCTAACCCCTCAATACATACATCCTCAATGAATCAAATGTGCAAGCCTACACTTGGCAATACAGATACATGATGATGCTATACAAGACTTAATAAAAATTAGCATCTACCCTATTACACTCAGACCAAGTGCAACCTCCCCACACTAGGCCTCAGCTCATGGATGTTCATCCACTTGCTTGCCCTTATCCTTACCCGAGGAACCTTCACCTGAAATTATAATCCCACAAAACGGGGTGAGATACACATCTCAGTAACCAAGGCAATTCTATCATATAATCCAGTTTAATTAACATATATGCATGAATCAAAATCATATCAGAATTATACCAGTCATCTCAGCAAATGAAATAATTAGGCTATCATGATTACTATCCCATACTAGCAATCATATATTCGCATGTAAAAGGCCATTAACACTGGAAGAGGCCCGTCCACGGCACCTACTCCCCATTGAGCACAACCAGGGCTCAGTGCATCTGGGGTTTGATCATAACTCGGTGCTCAATCATAGCACATGCACGGGAGGCAGCCGCACCATAGCTCCACCATGGACTTACAAGGTCCAATCATCATACAATAGATAGCCAACCAATTCATTCAGCATTTCAAATCATTCATGTACAGCAAATACGAAATTAAACAGATACATGCATGGAATTAATGTCAACCCCGATTACCTCACTTGTGGACAACTTGCAACAGCCACCAATGGTACAGAGTCTCCTTATAATCATAGCATCAGATAATTACTACTCTAATTCATCATTAACATTTGCAACAAGTACCCAAGAAATTTAAATGCTTCTAACTACCTAATGGACACTTACCCAACCACCACAAATCCTAAATTCTGATTAAAGTGTCCTCTACCAGAAATCTCAATATTCCACCTAAAATTCTAAGCAAATTCGTACAAAATTAATACCCATAATATAAATCAGCTATGAGGGTCTCAAACCAACAAAGAAAGCATCAAAATAGGGGGTTTAAACTCACCTAATACCAGCCCCAACCTCAACCTACGAATTTCACCAAGAAAATCTCCAAACATCCACATTTCAGATTTTGGGTATGATGAAAACTCTCTAAATGAAAAACTAATCAGGCCAAATTAAAGAGGAAGATGAGGGGATTAAGTTGTATAACTATTACCTTGGCTGAATCTTGCTCTAAGTGTGTGCAAATGAAGAATTCTTGCCCCCAACCCTAGCCTCCTTCTCAACCTCCGAATTTTGTTTCTTGTGTTTCAGCAAATGGGAGAGTGGCTGAAGCATTAGGGTTTTAGGTGGGTTTAAGTTAGGTCAAGGGATGGGTCATGGGCTGCTTCAAGGTCCAGATCTAATTGGGTTTCAGATTTTAGCTTGTTGGGCTAATTTTGAAGTGTTGGGCTGCAGAATTCTATTGGGCTAGTTTCATACATTGGGTTGCTAAAGTTTAATGGGATTTGGGCCAAGTTGGAAGAGCTCAAGAATTTGGGTCTGCACAAGGGTTATTGGCCCACTTATAAGAGCCTATACAAGGTGGATCTTGGGCCTCTATCACATTAAATTGGGTTGGGTCTGCACCTAACTTATTGGGTCTCCATTAGCCTCTTGTCATATTTCATTAATTTGGGCCTAGGTGAAGTTTCTACCTCAATTAATTCTCAAGCCCATATTAATATTTTATCCATCTAAAATACCTATTTACTTAACTTGCCCAATCATCCTATAATAATTATTCTTATTTAATCTTAATCTATAATTAATACCTTAATTAATTTCGGGGTGTTACATGCACCATTTTAACTTAGAGTGGATGCTATTTTTTTTGTCATTTATTATATAGTATCATGATGCAATCATATTGCCAAATATAGGTATTTTGATATTTTGTAACCAAAGATGTAACCACTAGGCAGCTACGCTTTAAATTACATGAATTCTACTGTATTTACCAAACACTGATCTAATATAAATTTCTGTGAATATGCGGAGTTTAAATGGTTAATGTATGAGTGAGGATTTTGTTATTATATGAATGCCAACTTAAAATTTAGATGTATGATAATTCATGCTAATATTGATGCTTTGTATATAAAATTATGGTGTGTCATAACTATAATTATATATGAGGTCACTTTAGTAAGTTGTGATCAGGAATAAGTTCATCTAGTTCATTGAGACTTGTCTAAAGTGGTCTAAGGTCAGATGGTAAGGAATTGCACACTTTGATATGGTCACTAGTGGCTCTAGGTACCCTCCTTTGCTATCATAATAGGTAGATTACTTATATAAGGTAAGGTTAATTAGCTTGGTTAAGCTTCAAGTTCCTAAATGATGAGAGTTAGTAAGTTAAGGCATATTGGAGATTTTATAATAATAAAACCACACATTCTAGGCATAAAAGACCTTAAAGTTCAATTGAAAAAAGTGTTAAATGGTTGGGATGAACATTTTAAAGTTTAGAATCAGGGGCATATCAAGTTATGACTAAAATGTCTTTGAGCCGCAGCCAAATTAAATTTAGAGGGTAACAGAAGCGAAGTGTGCCATAAAGCAGGTTTCCCAGGAACCGCATGAATCATGAAAAATAGGGTGAAAGTGCTTCCAAGAGTAATCTCATCATGGTACAAGAGGGTCTTACCACGGCAAGAATCAAAGGAGTGTCTTGGCAAGGCTCCAGTGAGCAATCTTGCCATAACACTAAGTAGGCTTGCCATGGTGAGACATGAAGCCTTGGTGAATAGGGAGTTCTAGAGGGCACCTCTCTATGGCATGGAGGATCTCAACCACAAAAAGGATCGAGCAAATTTTTTGTTCTTTATTCTAGTAGGATCAAGCAAATTTGTGTTCTTTGTTCCAGTAGCTAGCTGCACCCCAACACAGGCATCTCAATTCGTTGTGAGAAGTGTTCAAATTGTGACGTAGGTATATCTTGATATTTTTAGAGGTTCTAGTAGCCATTTTAGCTACAGTGAAGTTCTTCCAAGTCACGGCCTAAGACCCTAAACCCTTATTTTAGCCTCTAGAACCTTATTTACAATATGTTAATGATACATAATCACTTATAAACAATTATATAGGAGTTTTATGCTTGTAGATTTAGTTATGAATGAAGTGAAAGTCCTAAATGAGAATTTAAATCCCCTCTGAGCTTAAGTCTCTTTGTTTTTCTAAATAATGATTTTCAATGACAAAAAGATTCAAATTTCCCTATATTTTCACCATTTGGAAAACTATTATTGGCTTTAGATGTTAAATATGTATTATCAATCATATGATTTTGCTTAATTAGCATAATTAAAAGTTAAGGTTGTTACAGTTTAAAGGTTGAGTCTAGTTATGAGCCTTAACAAGCCTTTAGACTACTCATAGATGTCCTTCCATGCCAAATTTGGTAATAATTGGAATGGTGTGAGTCCCCTTAACTCTTAGGTAAAATTAGAGAAAATCTTTACATTGATTTTATCACTTCTACTATTGTACATGGGTTGCCCTTGCTACTACACACAACCATGTTAGGTATATTCAAAGGCCTAGAGTTGTGGCAGAGGCAGTACGCTCTTGTTAGGGTGTCTAGAGACATGGTTGAGTGTAGTCAAGCCTTTTTCATACATTTTTGCCTTATTTTGTTATGCAAATCTCTATACCTTGCAACTAGCACATTGTAGTAGGTCATTTATCAAATTTTATAACCCACCAAATATCTTTGGGTTGAGCTAGGTTCAAAAAAAAATGTAAGAGTTATAACCTTAAGTATTAGGCAATAATTAGTGGTATCTTAAAGGTAAAGATCCTTTTTGTTGAGGTTTTTATTAAGTTCAAGATTTTAAAATGTATAAAATAGTTCCCTAATAGGGCTTTTAGTTAGTTTCCTTATTTAAATCTTGTTATTGTTACTAGTCTACTATTGTTTAAGGTGTTACAAATAGAATCTATAAAGAGTTATCAGTGTGTGAGAAAGTGAGTAAGAGAGAGAGAGAGAGAAAGGAAAACATTTATCTTCTTTGGCAAAAGATGAGACTAATTAGGCAAGGGACGAATAAATGCCTCATCAAACTCGAGGGTAAATAGAGGAAAGAGAGTCATTGAACATCATGGATGACAAAGTAAGGGATAAATAAATAGAGAGATTATAGATGCTGCAAGTGTGTAGGTGATAAGGAGATTTTAAAGGTGAAAGAAATAGTAGTATTAGTCTCTATAAAGCTACCAAGCTAGACAAACCTTATCCCATATTGTATAGTAATCTTCATTTTTTACTTTAAATTCACATATGGCAATCCTACAACATTTATTTCTAGCACTTTAATATAACAATCATAACAATAACAATAATAAGCCTTTTTTTACTAGGTGGGGTCTACTACATGGATCAAATGATGCATAAAGTTCTATCATAAATTATGTTTGTAAACAAACTATTTAAGTCTAAATTCTTCTTAATGATTTTGCTTATAGTTTTTCTTAGTCTCTTTACACCTCTAACTATGCCAAGAATGTCAACTATAAAAGCAATATACTTATTATAAAGATTGATAGAGAGATATCAAAGGAATAAAAAAGACTTATATATGGTGTTCATCGATTTAAGGTAGGCATATAATAAGATGCTAATAGAGGTTTTGTGGAATGCTTTGGAGAAAAAAAGGGGTTCATATTGATTATATTCGAGTAATTTAGAATATGTATGATGGGATTACAACTAATATGAGAATAAAAGGTAAACTCACAGAAGATTTTTCGATAATTATTGGCCTATATCAGAGGATTAACTTTGAACCTCTATTTTTTCACTTTAGTATTAGATATACTCACTGAATATATTTAAGAGTTAGTGCCAAAATGCATGCTTTTTGTAAACAATATAGTTCTAGTTGGAAAGCTAAAAAAAGAAATAAATGAGAAGTTAAAGATACCTATAAACTGAGCATCACTAGATTTAGGAGTAAACAAGTTACCTATAAACTAAACATCACTAGATTCCCCTTGATATTGGGGTGAGTAGCCCTATGCAATATGAGTGATTATAAATTATTAATTATAAATACAAAAATATAAAAATTCACATTAATTGACTTTATATTAATTACATATATACTTTTGAAAGATAATCTAATCATTTTTTTTTAATTTTTGGAAAAATATTTCTAAAGATGGTTACTCGAAGATTACTGATTAAGGCACTAATGACATACCCAAATTTTTTTATTCAATATAAAATATGAAGGATTCTAATCTTCACATACAAATAAGGAAGTCTATAAAAGTCTTGCATGTTGTTTTGCTGAAATAATAAAACTCTAGGTAAAATACTATTTTTTATATTGAGAGATGTTTTGATTATAAGACACTTCCCACTTTTGATAAAAATATGCATATACTTTGTTAAATGTAAGTTATTTGTGCAAGGACTAAAGAATTTAATTAAAAAAAAACCATATCTTATAGTCTAATCTTTTAAAAAAATTGATCAAATTTTTATAATAGTATACTTAACTAAATATTAATTAGTCAACTATTTTTCTTAGGCTTCACCACTATTTTTCTAATTAATTGTTCTATATAAGAAGGGTAATTTAATAAATTTTGAGACAATTAACTTTGATCCCCAGTTTAAGGCTTATTTCTAAAAATTAAAGTGTATATATATGTGTGTAATTTTAAGGAATTAAAGAAAAAAAAAAAAGGAAGGATAGAAAATCTGCATTATGAGTTAGTCTTAGATCCCATATTATAGACATCTTCTCTACAAAATCTTATAGCATTCCTAGGCCTTATATAAGGACTTGCCTTCCATTTGCACAAAAGGATAAATATTGCTTTTCAACTTGGAGTCTTGCCATATGGGAAGTATTTGGCTAGAAAAGCCTATGATAGCTCATCCTATGTGGTAAAAGAGTTGGAAGGCATAGAAATCAACTGTGAACACTGTATTTTGTTCAGGAAAACTCTAAATAAATAAATAATAATAATAATAATAATAATAATAATAATAATAATAATAACAAAATCAATTTAGCAAAAAACAAAAATGAAAAAAATGAAGAAAGTAAAAAAAAAGGGCATTGGATTCATTTTCCTTCAAATTTTTGAAACCCAATAATTCAACATTGAAAAAGAAGGTAAAAAAAAGAAAGAAAAAAGGGATAAAATATAAAAAGTAAAAACATAAAATGAAAATCGAAGAAAAAGGAAAAGGTAAAAGAAATTTTTAACCCGTTAAAAAAAAATGCATCCCAAATACTAAAAAAAAAGGAGGGTTCCAGCCCAACTCTCCTAAGCCCATTAGCCCAACAAGCAGATGCCCAAAAGTTTTTTTAAAAAAAGGGGACAAGAAAAGGGTCAAAATGTAGGGTTTTTGGCGTTCTGATTCCCACTTCCTCTGTCCCTCCTCGTTGACCCCATTAGCTGCAAAAGGAAAAGGAACTGAGGCACTGATCAGCCCAAGGCCTCATATAAGCATGAGAATGGAAGAAGCAGGGCAGTGTTTCAGAGGGACCAACAGAGGGAGGAGCAGAGGGCCAGCGATGTGCTCGAGAGGTTGACCTCCCCTCATGTCCCTTTCACCGTTGGAGACCGAGAAAAGGAGACGCAAAAATGGAAGGGGAGGAAGGAGACGCGAACCGAGGAAAAGGAAGGAAGTGGAAAAGAGGAATCCCAGATTCAGACCAAGGCACAAGAGAGAGTGAGGAGGTCTGAGATAAGAAGAGGGGATTTTCTGATTCGGGAAGATAGAGAAGGCAAGAGGGATTTTTTGATTTGGGAAGAAAGGGAGATTGAAGAGGGAATAAAGAGAGATCGAGGCAGAAAGGACAGAAAGGCAAAGATCAAAAAATTGAGGCTAAAAAAAAACAAAGGGGACGAAAGGACGAAAAGGGGCATTTCTGATTCAGGTCGTGGAGAAGATTGACAGTGTGGGGAAAACCAAAGGGGACGTTGAGTCAAGAAAGAGGCTATGACAAATCAAGGCCAAGGAATTGGAGATAGCGAGGCAAGGTGGAAACGAGTCCAAATTTCGGAAGTTCATAGAGGTATTTTGTTTTCTGCTCGAAATTCTGTTTGCTGGCTACTGGAGATTGTGTCTTGAGATCATTAGGCACTTTGATTCTTTGTGACCCCCCATTATGTTAACCCCCAAACCTAATCCTTCCTTTTGTGTATTGGGTAGTTGGCTGCCATATTTTGCACTCTTTTGAATTAGAACGTCCGCGAGGATAGGATGTATAGATGCATGTATGCCTCTGTGAAATTTTATTGGCTGCCATTCTTTATGTTTCAACATTGCTTAATTTAGTTTTCAGCTCTACATTACATTGAATATTAAATAGGAATGGGTCTAGTCAGTAAGATGGTATAACTGTTGCTTTCTTTTTTTATTTACTTTTAAGTTCTAGTTCACGAGATTAGGATTTCTGATCCCTTAGTGTGAGTAGTCTGTCCCTTTTAAAAGTCCAGGTTACCTAAGACATGCTACTACTGTCTCGAGGGCCATCCAATCTTTGGTCTTGATTTTCTTTTTGGATGTATATCCTGAAAATATGCTAATGCTGCATTCCATGGTTATGTAGATGGACTTCGTGTGAGTGAATGCTTGTAGGGAGTACTTTTTGAGTACCTTTGGTGTGTGAGGTTGGAATCATGGTGGCTCACGGCTAAGTAAGGACGTATGTTAAAGGGGCACACATTAAGAGATTCAGTAGTGGCTAGGAGAGAAACCATATCCCTTTCTTTTCTTCTTTTATTTATGGGCTGTGAACATGATGTAAGCTATATTCCAAAGAAATATGGTCAAAACAATCAAATGCACACAGGCACACACCAAAAGGTTGCAAGCACGTAAATCTTTTATTTCAATCCTATTTTATTTCTATTTTTATTTTATTTTATTTTATTCATTTTAAAATTGTCTTGTGGGATTCCTTGTCCCCCCAGACACATGAAGGGTTATCCGAGGAACCATGTGGGATAATGAGTCTCTTTGGTGCTTACTAGATTTTTTTGTTCACGTGCTAATGAGTTTTTAGGTTTCAATAGCCTCTGCGTAATTTGGTTTTGTTTAAAAAAAGATGGTAAATTTTGAAAAAAGGGGAAGAAATTTTGAATTTAGGTTTCTAATGTAATAAAAATTATTATAAAAAAAAGGAAAAGAAGAAAGGAAAGGGAGAAAAACTTTAGGTAAGGTCTTGATTTTGGGCTCCCGTAGCTCGCATTAAATCAATCTTGGTTTCAAAAAGTGTAATAATAAAAAGAAAACACAAAGAAGAGGGTTTTCAAGAAGAGAAAAGTTTTTTTTAAAAAAAGGATGAAGAGCACTCCTAAAAAAGGGAACCCAAAGAAAAAGCAAAATAAAAAGGAAAAATAAACAAAAAATAAACAAAAGCCAAAAAAATAAACAAGAATAAAAATAAAAAGTAAAAAAAGAGCTTTTAGAAAGTCAAATGGATTTCTGTTAAAACAAAAATATGTGTTTACAAAGTTTGGAGTTTAAGTTTTAAATATAAGAAAGTCAAAAAAAAAAGAGGAAAAGAAAAAAAGGAGAAGGGAAGAGTTATCATATAGAAAATGGGTTTATTTATGAATTAAGCTTAAATCTTTTAAAACAAAAAAAATTGAAAAGCAAAAAAAAAAACAAAAAAAATCAAAAAAATCAAAACAAAGAAATAAAAAATACAAAAAAAAATTACCAGAAATTAAGACAAAAATGGGAAAAAACAAGACTCATTAACAAAAATAAAAAAGGGGAAAAGCTAAAAATGAGGGAAGAGTAAAGAAATAAAATTAACTTTAACTTTAGCAAACTAAAACACATCCACTAATTCTAAAATTTGTTTTAGTTGCTAAAGGTAAAAATAATTTTTATTTTCTTTCTCTTTTCACACAAATAATAATAATAAATAGGAATTCAAAATAATCAAAAAACCAAAAAAAAAACATAAAACAAAGAAAACAAAAAATAATAAATAAATAAATAACAGAACCTTAACCAAAAGACAATTTGAGCCTGAACTACGTGAACTTTGATCCCTATTGAAGGGTACATAGGCTCTATGCTTTTATCCTAAGTCAAGTCCGCTCTTATAAAGAATCATTTTCTTCTAAGTTTATTTCCTTAATTTTTCTTTATCTTATTTTACTTTTAATTTTATTCCTTCTTATTTTACTTTATGAATTTCTTTCTGTTCTATTTTACTCTTAATTTTCTTTCATTTTTTAATTTTACTTTATATCTTTAAGTTCTCTTCTTTTTAGTTTTACATGTGATTTATTAGGGATAATTAAAATAGAATAGAGGCTATATTGATTTTGTACAACTAACTTAGAGTAACCATTCTTAGTAACGGATGTAGTGGAGTGCCCAACACCTTCCCCACTCATAATCGACTCTCGAACCCATTTTCTAGTTCATAGACTATTTTTCTTGTTTTCCAAATAAAAAGTTTTTTTTTTAAATTTTGCCTTTTTAAAAATTAAAAATTTGGTGGCAACTCTATTACTTTTAATTTTGATTTCGGTTAGGCGCCACGCAATCACATTTTTGGGTGTGACATCAACCATAGCTAAGCCTTGTCCCTCGAAGAGAAAGGGAAGAGCCTTAATAAGATAACATATTCAAAACCCCCCCATTTATCTTTATAATGTTGCATATTAGTAGGACACAGACAATATATGTATTTGGGTCCTTTTTGACTCCTCCCCAAACTCATTATGTTAGACCATATGAATCATCCCAAACTTGATTTCAAATTGTTGGCCACAATATCTAGGTTGACAATACTATTTTTTATCCCATATGCATTTAGCATAACAAACTCCTACATAGATTAATGACAATTAAGTGAGGTCATTGCTTCTTACTTTAAGTTATCAGCTTAGGTTTCTTGCAATATGTCCTCTTGTCTACTTTTAGAGTGCAAAGTGCAATGCCATGATTTATTAGCTTCAACTTCCCTATTCGAACTTAAACTCACAAAATTTGCTTGAAGTTTCAAAGAAAACGAATAAAAATAATACAATTTTTATACGTTGTGTAGGGCCCAAAAATTTTGTTTCATGGCCGTGGGTCATATAAACCTATCCATATCTCTCTCATTTTATTTAGCACCAATACAATTCATATTAATCATCAAACAATTCAAGAACCACGGATTTAGAGGCAAAAACCCAACAAATGGCTTATTTATCTTGGGTTCAAAGTGGTAGACTCCTAGGGCAACTTTGAAAAATTATAATTAAATCTAAAAAAATTAAAATTTGACAAACTATAGCATTCTAGAAAGCTATAAATGTTAAATTTATGATAAAAATAATTCCAAGTCACAAAAACCTCATATGGACTATGTTTGACAATAGAAAAGTAACAAAGGTCAAACTGTCTAGCATTTCTGATATAGGTTACTAATATTTCAAAAATTCATAACTAATTCTACAAAAATTCCATTATGGCAAACTATACTAATTTGAAAAACTACAGATGTTTACTAAAGGTGAAAAATAGTTCTAGATTAATTCAAAAGCATTTAGACCCTGAAAATTAATGGAACAGTACCAAAGATCTGATTGTGCACTTAGAACAGACCTGAAACTTTAAAAAAACGTATCTCCCTCTTTAGACCTCTAATTAAGGTGATTCTAGTTGTTATAGGTCACTGTGATTATCTAGTTTTTCCATGTAAAATTTCATAGCTATTGGACACCATTTGCCTAAGGATTATAGAGATAAAATTTCTGTCCATAATGCACAGTGATAGTACCAAAATGGAAAATTTTGCCAATTTTGAAAATTTACCAAATATTCTCTAGAGCTCCATATATTATATACTTTAGCTTTCCAAAAATATATAGACAAGATCTATATGCATGCCAAATTTTAGACCAAAAAGAGGTCATTTGGTTAACTTTGACATAGCTATAGAATTTGGCAATTTTAGTAGCTTGAAATGGTCATTTTGGATTCAAATGGCTTCCTACATGTTTTAGCCCTTCTTGAACAAGTTTGGAAGCATAATTATACCACATATGAACTACCAAGTGGTCCAAACCATCATACATCTTAATTTCACCATGCCACATACAAGAATACACTACCATTTATAAACAATACAATGCCCAAGTCTTACAATTACATTAGTTTGGTGTCAAATATGGTTCTTACACCATCCATACATACTTTAACACTTGCTCAAATGGTTGTAATTCAAAAATAATATATACATAAATACTTTGACATTCTTTGACATCAAAAGCTATACATAACACTATAAAATGTCAAGAAATGGCCAATTATGCTTCATGGCCTCTATTCTTTGGCTCTTAAGCTCTATCTAGATAATATGAGATGGGAGAAGGAAAGGAGTGAGATTTATTAAATCTCAATAACTTATACATCCATTCAAGTACACATTCAAGGCATGCAACTTGTCAAAAAATGCAAGTACGCCATCTAGCATAACTATAAATAATTCAATGTAACATTTCTATGCCACAAGGTCACACCAAGGTCAAGAATAAGCTCTAGGGACTTTTGGTTTAACCTTATCCTATTTATAGGACTTTTGGATTAGCCTCACCCTTAGCTTAAGGACTTTTGACTTGGCCTCACCCATCTATGAGACTTTTAGCCTTGTCTCACCCATATTTAGAGACTTTTGACATCTCCTCACTTATATCAAGGGACTTTTGCTATCACCTCACCCTTATGAGCTATTTCACAATCAATTCACATTCAAGGAAGCATATTGGTACCAATGTAACATTATAACATCAAGTGGCATGTTTCAAGATACAAATGCACACACAAGCACACAATGACATATACACATCCAAGAATGTAAACAAGAATCGGGTGGAGAGATACTTTGGTGGATATTCAAGCTTTAATCTTGTTTTATTTCTTCCCTTTCTTGGCTACACAACCACAATGAAATGGATCTTGATTTCCTTGGCCTAAACATAATGAACAACACTCCATTACACTCTTGAAATAAGCCCAAGCATTAAACTCACTCTTAAGAACACACTTTGTTCCATTGGTCTCATATTGGTTCCATTAATGGCCTAATGAAGCAACAACAACAACAAAGCTTTTTCCCACTAAGTGGGGTCAGCTACATGGATCAATCGACACCATAAACCCCTATCATAAATCATATTTTTAGACAAACCATTTAAATCTAAATCTCTCTTAATAATTTTTCCTATAGTTTTTCTTGGTCTTTCTCTACCTCTAATTATTGGACTATTCTCCATCCCATCTACTCTTCTAACTGAGGCTTCTATAGGTCTCCTCCCCACATGACCAAACCATCTAAGTCTCGATTCTACAATCTTTTCTACAATAGGTGCGACTTTCACCTTCTCTTTAATGCATTCATTTCTAATCCTATCTCGTATAGTGTGTCCACTCATCAACTGCAACATTCTCATCTCTGCAACATTGAATTTATTTTCTTATTGACTTTTTATTGCTTAACACTCAGTTCCATACAACATTGCAGGTCTTATAACTGTGCGGTAAAATTTACCCTTAAGTTTAAGTGGTACTCTTCTATCACAAATAACACCCGAAGCACTCCTCCATTTCATCCACCCCGCTTAAATCCTATGCTTTACATCTTCTTCTATTTCCCTGTTATGTTGTATGATGGATCCAAGATACTTAAATCGTGTGACTTGTGGTAGGATATGTTCTCCAATTTTTACTTCTACACCAGAAGTGGTGTGCTTCTTACTAAACTTACACTCCATATACTCCATTTTACTTTTACTTAAATGAAATTTATGAGCTTCCAAAGTTTGTCTCCACCTCTCCAACTTCTCATTCATTTCCTCTCTCGATTCTCTAACTAGGACAATATCATCTGCAAAAAGCATGTACTATGGCACCAGCTCTTAGATATGTTCAGTAAGCACATGCAAGACTAAAGTAAAAGATAAGGGCTCAGAGTTGACCTTTGATGTATACAAATAGTGTAACATTATAATATATTAACTCCAACTAGTCTCTACTTAGGCTCGATTTCATATGATTTCCAAAGAAAATGACAAAAGCTGTGGCATTTTTATGTTATAAATCGAGGTTCAAATGCTCATATTTTGCCCCGTAGGTCCCATGAACTAATCACTCACATTCTTTACTCAAACTCCATTTATACAACTCATACATAACATAAAACGACCCATGAACCACGCATATGAAGCCAAAAATCAAGAAAGTGTAATTTCTCAAATGGGACCAAAAGTTAGATTTTTGGCTCTCAAACTAACTATGCTACGGTCCAAAATGCACTATTGCATACAATCCACAAAATGGGACAAATCCCACATTTTCATTACTTTGGCTCTCTACACAGTTTATACATCATTTATACATATATTTACACTTGCTCCAATATTTACATCGTAAAAATAATAAGTACATATTCATTTTGGCACCTCTTTACATCAAAAGAACCAAAATAAACTAACAACCATCTAAACATGCTCAACTAGGCCCCTCGGTGTGTACTTGAATCTCCTTGAGCTCCACCTAACATGTTAAGATAGGAGAGGGAAGAGGGTGAGATTCATGGAATCTCAATAGCTTATGCACTTATTCAAGGAAGCAATCAAGGAATATAAACAAGTCAAAGCATGCAAATAGGCATCTAACCATTCACAATCAGACAATACATGATTTACATGCCATGAATATCATACCAATGCCAAGAATAAGCTCTAGGGACTTTTGGTCTAGCCTTACCCGATTTTAGAGACTTTTGGATGGCTTCACCCTTGGTTTAGGGACTTTTAACTTGGCCTCACTTAATTATGAGACTTTTGGCCTAGTCTTATCCATCCTCAAGGACTTTCGGCTCTACCTTACCCATCACAAAGGACTTTTGACACTACTTCACCTGAGTAATTTTCACAATCCAACACATAAACATATTGGTACCAATGTATCAAGGCAATCAAGGCAATAACATATGGCATGTCTCACACAACAAGCATATACACAAGCATACAATGACTATATACATCCAAGAATGCAATAAGAAAGAGTGGAGAGCTACCTTCTAAGCCAACACAAGCCTTCTCTTTCAATTTCTCTTCTCCCTTCTTAGTCAAAGCGTCCAAATTCATCCTTTCTCTTTTAACTGACCTAAGCTTTGACCAAAAGAGAGAAAAGGGGTATGGAGAGAGAGAGAGACCAAGAGAAGGAAGGAAGAACAAGGAAAAGGTAAGAAAGCTTAAGATTTCCCTATCTTTTCTTCTTAGAATCTTATTCTTCTCTCTTTGCCCTCTCTTTCTATAGTTTTGGTTGTTGAATTAGTGGGGTTTTAGGCTTGGGTCAGAAGAGGGAAAGTGGAAAACCACTCTTGAAGAAGGCTAGAACTCATGTATCTTTACTTCTTCTTCTTTGCTTTCCTTAAGTATGTTGGTTCTACTAACTTGAGAGCTTGAGAGAGAAGAAGAGTTGGTGAAAATTCTAGAGAGAGAGAGAACCCTTAGTTTCTTATATGCTTGTAGGGTTTGCTATGAAGAACCCCTAATAATTGTTGAGTTATGAGAGAGTAATTCCATGCTCTTTGTTGTGTCTAGGCTCAAAAGAAGCAGCTCCATCTAGTTGTGATTATGAGACTAAGAAGGGAAAAGAGAAATTGAAAGGGAAGGCTTGTGTTGGCTTAGAAGGTAGCTCTCCACTCTTTCTTGTTGTATTCTTGGATGTATATAGTCATTGTATGCTTATGTATATACTTGTTATGTGAGACATGCCATATGTTATTGCTAAATATTTCCTAGACCTCCAAATATTACCCACTTTAGCTTCCCAAGAAGCTCTCTACAAACTCTAGAGGCATGTCAAATTTCATATCAAGAAAAGCTCATTTAGTCATATCTTGACAGAGCTCACAAGTTTGGTAGTTTTGACACCATAAAGGGTTTAAAATAGGGGTAAATAATCCCCTACATGCTCTAGCACCCCTTGGGCAAGTTTTAAAGTGTAAACATGGTGTATATGAAATGCCCAAGTGGAAGTCAAATTCTTTTTTTTCACGCTTTTCTGGACTAACCCTCGCTGTAGCGAAAATTAACCTTCGCTACGGCGAGCACGTATCAGTCCCAGACCCCTGTTTTCGTTACGGCGCATGCTACGGCGAGCAGCTCCTTGGTTTTTGTATAGGATGCTCGCACTCACTATAGCTAGAAGCATTCTCGCTAGAGCTAACAGGTACATTCGCTATAGCTAAATCATTTCTCGCTATAGCGAACAGGTATATTCGCTATAGTTAGACTATTTCTTGTTATAGCTAGCAGACTTAGAAACTTTCAAGACTTCAAAAATTTTTAGCTTTTTTTTTTCTGGTTGTTACAAATAGTTATCAAAAAATCTTCCGTAAATCTACCTTTTGTTACAACGCTAGTTGTAACCTTATCATACATGTCTTGGATTACTCGAATATAAGCTATACGAATTCCTTTTTTCTCCAAAGCCTTTTATAGAACTCCTCTTGGCACTCTATTATATGCTTTTTCTAAATCAATAAACATCATGTGTAACTCTCTTTGTCTCCCTAGATCTCTCCATTAATCTTTGCAACAAGTATATTATTTCTATAGTTGACCTTCCTGGCATAAAACTAAATTGATTCTCCATAACTTGACTCTATTTCCTTAACCTTCGCTCAATTACTCTTTCCCATAATTTCATAGTATGACTCATGAGTTTAATTCCTCTATAATTTGCACAATTTTGAATGTCCCCTTTACTCTTATAAATAGGGATTAAAGTACTTTTCCTCCATTCGTCTAGCATCCTCTTAGATCTCATAATTTCATTAAATAACTTTGTGAGCTAACTTATACATTTCATTCCCAAACCCTTCCATACTTCAATGGGTATATTATCCAGTCCAACTGTTCTGCCATTCTCTATTCGCTTTAATACTTCTTTTACCTCTACCTCACAAATTTTACGATAAAAAGTATAATTTCGATCCTCTTCTTTAGTGTCTAACCTATCTGATTGCAATAAAATCTTATGCCTCTCATTAAAAAGCTTATGAAAATAATCCTTCCATTATTCTGTGATATCTCGTTCCGTAACCAACACTTTCCCTTCTTCATCCTTAATGTATTTCACTTGATCCACATCTCTTGTCTTTCTTTTCCTACTTTTAGCTAACTTGTAAATACTTCTTTATCCAACTTTAGTACCTAAATATTGGTATAACCTATCAAATGCCCTCGCTCTCGATTCGCTCACTGCCTTCTTAGTGTCTTTTTTAACTACCTTATATTTTTCCCAATTTTCATTACTCTTATATAATGACCACACTTTATAACACTCTCTTTTAACTTTAACCTTATCTTGCACGCTTGCATCTCACCACCAAGATTTTTTATCTCTAGGTCTAAAACCTTTTGATTCACCTAATATTTCCTTTGCCACCTTTCTAATCTCTTTAGCCATTCTATTCCACATATTGTTAGCACTTCCTTATATTTCTCAAGGTCTTTCCTCTACAATCCGTCTTTGCAAATTCTTTTTTTTATCCCCTTTTAGTTGCCACCACTTAGTCCTTAACACTCTATCTTCACCTTTACTTTTTACTCTCCTCTTAACTCTTACATCCATAACCAAAACTCTATGCTAAGTAGTTAAACTCTCTCCTGGTATAACTTTGTAATCCATGCAAAATTTTCTATCTAATTTCTTTATAAAAAAGAAATCAATTTGAGAACATACCCTTCCACTTTTGTACGTGATAAGATGTTCCTCACGCTTTTTAAAACAAGTGTTAGCTAATATAAGATCGAACACTAATGAAAAGTCTAGAATAGTTTTACCCTCTGCATTTACTTCTCCTATACCATGTCTTCCATGAACATCCTTGTAACTTGAAGATACACTTCCCACATGACCATTTAGATCCCTTCCTACAAAAATCTTTTCTCTTAATGGTATTTCCTGAACTAAATATTCTAAATCCTCCCAGAACTTTACCTTATGATATTCTTCTAACCTTACTTGTGGTGCATAAGCACTAATAATATTAAAGATTTCCTTTTCTACTACAAACTTTAATGCAATGATTCTATCTCCTAACCTTTTGACATCCACTACAATATTTTTCTAAAACTTATCTACAATTATACCTACCCCATTTCTAAATTTAGCTTTACCAGTATACCAAAGTTTAAAACATGAAGTATCTAATTCTTTCGTTTTTTCTCCTACCCATTTAGTTTCTTGTAAACACATAAAATTAATTATCCTCCTAATCATAGTATCTACTATTTTCATAGACTTACCTGTAAGTGTACCTATATTCCAAGTTCCAAAACGAATCCTACTCTTATGAACTAGCTTCTTTAGCCACATTCATTCACAAAAATATGGGAGCCCTTGCTTATTTTTCACTACACCCAGGCATCGATGCAGTGACTCTTGCTCACTTATCACTATACTCGAGCTATACAGCACGTTATTTATGGGCAACGACCTAACCTTACGTCTAATATATCAATTGTTCATGTCATATATCTAGGCCTCTTGACTTTATTTAAGATCCTTGGAGTTATCACACATTCATTTTCAAAAGTCTAGATCCATGTTGCTTCATAAGGCTACATTATGGAAGCCATTAACTCATCTCCCAATCTATGGCTTCTAAATTTTTTCCAAGGATTCCTCCTATCTTCTTCCATTATATGAAGTTCCAAACCAAGGCTAGAATAAATTAAAATACTCCCTAACCTATTGCTTCTACCTTGGTCGAGATTATAGAGGGAGGAAGAGCCCATGGACTTTTTGATTTTTCCTTAATGGCAGACACACTTGGGAGGCTTCCTAGGGGTTTTAGAAACTCAAATAAACATTCACACATGTGAGGAAATTCATGTATCAAATCAATGTTTACATTATGTTCAAGAGCTTTACACTTTTCATTCTTGAATTTCATTAGCTTTCCATCTAATTTCTTTGCATTTCTCAAGTTTTCACACTTTAAATCAATGGTTTCTTATTAGTTTGGTTAGAAATTTCCTCCCCTTGGTTGTTCTATTTTTGACTGAAACTCCACACCAAGAAGCAAGAAGGAAGAAACAAGATGCAATGAGTTTTTACCTTGGTTTCAAGCTCTTTCTAAGAGGTTTTTCCTTTGCTTTATTTTTCGTTTTGAATTTATAACTTTTTCCCTCTGATTCCAGGCCAAAACAGAACTATATCATTCACCAAAACCATGGAAAGATGAAGCAAGAAGAGAAGAATGAAGATTTAAGAAGAAAGGCCATGAATTCTTGAATTTTCTTACCCTTTTTCCTTGATTTTTCCCTTCTTCTTTGGCCCTTCTTGGTGCATCCCTCTCCCTAGCTCTCTTCTCTATTTTTGACCATGCAATATTTCAATTGGAAGAGCCTAGAATTTGGATGCCTAATATAAGCAAGAAAGAAAGGATTTGTTCTTTAAAAATGATGTTTACGTCCCGCATAGGTGACATTTTCGTTTTAACTTTGTTTTAGCTCCTTTTTTAGAACCATCTTTTCCATGATAAGATTTAAGTTCTCAATCTTATAAAATGCTTTTGGAATCACTCAATTTGGAGGTAAAACTTTCCTGAACGAAATGGTCAAAATTTAGGTCAAACATCATTCAAAAACGTACACTAGAAGACTTTTAACTGTCTTGAGATTTCCCATAGTTTTCATAGCTCTAAAAACTCCAAAGAGCTCAAATTTTCTATTTAAAAATCTCTCTTGTGAGTATTCCAAAAGTGCCCATATTTATGGAAATACTACTAGACTTTCGACAAATTTTTTGAACTACTTCGGCCTTGATTTTTAGACAACTCAAGATTCAAATCCTTATTTTGTATTATTTAAAATTTTATCCAAATTTGATTTAGCCTTAAATCATTCATCTTAGGGAACTTCCTTTTATATCCAGTGTATTTTATGCATTTATGAAGAAACCATACGTTATGTTTCTCATGTTTTCTCTTATTTTTTACCCTTAAATCATTTATCTCAGAAGACTTCCTTTTACATCCGGTGCATTTCATGTATTTATGGAGAAACTTTACATTATGTTTCTCACGTTTTCTCTTATTTTTGACCCTTAAATCATTTATCTCAAGAGACTTCATTTTATATCCAGTGCATTTCATACGTTTATAGAGAAACTGTACATTACGTTTCTCATGTTTTCTCTTATTTTTGAAGAACAGAATGTTACATAAAGTGTTCTAGCTCTAAGTTGACTCCTAAAACTTAGCACCTAATGAATGACTCATAAGTCTTAATCACTTGAAATAAGGAAATTGAGAATTAACCAAAAAATCAAAAATAAGAAAAACAAAAGTAAAAATTAAAAGGAAAAATTTATAAATTAATAAGAATAATTATTTTATTGATAATGGTTGTGCCTTTCTCGACAATTATGCCAAAAACTTGTTGGTGATTTTCCACAAGAGTATGAGTCATATAAGTAGTATAAAAGTGAAAGAGTATTGTCCCATGAAACAGGTAAACCAAATGCCAATTTTCCTAATTACTCCTATTATCTAGAAAACTAACTAAATTAAATCAAACTAATTATGACCTAAGAAAGTAATTGTAACACACAAAAATAAAATTTGAATTTCAATATTTACTTCCGATGAATAAATGAAGAGCACTCATGCAATTAATTTTAATCATACTTAACAACTAATTCCTTAATATATGTCTAATTCTCTTTCAAGATAAATCACATGTATGAATGCTAGTTCTAAATCTATTTTTGTGATTATAAACTAACATAGACCTCTTAAATTCAATGGACTTCAATGTACCCCTGCATGTAGTAGCTTGGTATGTATATAGGTTACAATTTATCTAAGTAGATCTATATCTTTATAGAATCTAAACTTAGGTCTATTATTTAAGTGATCCCTTATAACAATTCACTTTTTAGTTCGTTTCATATAAATTAAAGATTCATAAATAGTTATCAACAATTTGCATATAAATTCATGAACTAAATAATAGATTAATCAGGAGAAGAATCATTAATGAGTCAATCCAAATAAAAAACAATCTACAAATATCTCCATCAAAACTAAAAATCTAAAAGGTTAGCTACTCATACTAAAAAAAAAAATCCTAGAGTTAAAAGTAAATAAATCCTAACAAACAAAAAAGAAAAGAGTAGATGAAAAGAAAGTAATCCAATGGTAGTTATGTTGGATTTTGATGGCCAAGCACAGCAAAAGATTTGAAAATTTTTTCAAAACCCACCAAGGATCCTTGCAAAAAGATCATAAATTGGTTGATAGAATTATGACCCTTTTCATAAAGAATGTTTATAGCAAAAGGCAATATGTGAATGTACAATCTCATGAAATGTCTACTCTTTGATTAAATGTAGGAACCTCACAAGCAATCCTTCTTGAATATGCAATTTAAAATGTGAAGTATGCAGGAATCAATAATGCAAATTGTTGAACCTCCGTTTTTATAGTTTCCACATAAACAAGATCAAAATTTCAATTCCTAAAGGAATTGGATGAAGCATGCATGCTCCTCTTTGTCTCTAGTAATAGCTTTCAGATTTTTTTTTTAATTGATGTCTTATGCATAAAACTAAAAGCCTTAACGAAACCTACGAAGAGTGAAAAGACTATTGGGCTTAAGTTATTGACCCAGTTTAATAAATGACTTGGATTAATAATTAGTCCAAAAAGAATGAAATATTATTTTTAATATTATATTATATTATATATGTTGGGCTATGTCCTTAAGATCTCTAGTCCTATTAGGAATCTGAATTATATTATGTTAATTCTAATTTTGACATACCCTTTTGTGTGTAACCCTCTAAGTTTCTATTGGTAGTGATCCTAAAAAAGAATCTTATTTTAGTATCATGAATAGTGAATAGTATCTAACAATATATCACTACTACTCAAACAATAAAAATGCTTGTGATTTAATATACCTAATCTATGACCAACATTCTAAGTAGTTTAATCCCTTTTGTTTGGATATCTAGATTAAACTCATGGCATTGAATATGTCATCATCTTTATAATTTAATCTTTATGTTTCTTGATCCCTAACTGTACTAAATTAAAACAAATGAATTAATATCACATATTGATCTATATAAGTACGTTCATGCATTTATTAGTCCAACTTAATCAATAGACCTATAGATATCACTTTTTTTACAGAGAAGGGACAAATTTCCATATAGATCACGTACACTCTTTTGCATGATTTATTATATACTTAATCAAGCAATCTTTATCAAAGGTGACATTGGATGGCATCAAAATATATGACTTCTCTTGTAGGAAACTATAATGATTTTAGGTCAAAGGACCATGTACATTATGGTTACTATAAGAATTGTTTATGGCACTCACTAAGCAATCCATGTAGCATTCTTATAGCAGTTATGTTTAGTACATTTGTTCTCTAACACAACACTTATATCATGACTTGATATCTCATCCATGGCCATTAGCTAACGTAAATACTAGTCTTCCCATATTATTTCTATTCTAATTCACAATAATATTCCACTAGGAGCATTTTTAAAAAATCAATTATTCTAGGGAGAAATAATGTATTTATTTATATTATATAAATATAACATAAAATATAATAACTGAAATGCCTTCATAAACAAAACATAATAAAATTTATGTAAAAAACAATCATTTTATGATTGCTTTCTATAGTATACACTAATAGGTTATAGTCTTCAGTAGGAATTCTAGATCTTGATGTCATGACCATTCTCTAAAGCTCTCTCCTCTTGATTAAAGCATGCCTCAATTCATTCCCTTTGTTTACCTTTTTATACACTCTTACTAAGGTTTCTTGTTTTTGCATTCTTAATATGCAAAAACTTTTCTATTTTTCTTTCCTTGTAGCTTTATAAAGCTTTTTTTTTCTTGTAAAGAATTTCCTATTTTAATTTCTTCCTCTCCAAGCTAGGTTTAGGCACTATATACACGACAAATTAGGCTTCCAATTAGGTACATAAGCTTGGTCTTCCCTACATTTTCCTTTTCTCATTAGCATTCATCATATTCCTACTCGAAAATGCATAAAATTAATATAATAAACCTTATTAACTTGATCACTGACTAAGATTAAAGTTCAATTAATATATAAGACATGTATCACATCAAATTCTTAACCCAATCCATAATGATCCTAAAAACTAAGCTATAATTCCATGGAAGCAAATAATATATTATTGTAACCTCCTTAAAACAAATTGGGATATCTAACACAAGTAGATAAAGCATAAAATATGACAAGATGAAGATAGACATGATATAAGGAAAAAAAAATCTAATGTGTTACATTACCATTATAATGTACATGCATTTTCAAACCATTTGACAATACACATTCATTTTGGCTCATAGCATTGCCTCCCCTTGAAAAATACCTTTGTCTTTCAAGGTTATTGTTGATTTGAAGATTTGGATCTAATTGAGGCAATGCTTTCACAAATGGCATTGCTGGAAGGAGTAATGATAGCCATATGGATGAATAATTTATTAGTTTATGAGAATCTCTCTCTAGAGTTTTGTTTCATATGAACAAAATCATAAGGAAGGTCCTATTCCTAGGAAATTGATAAACATGATCTTTCATACACTTAATTCTCCTTAACTTAACCTTTTTAATAGATAAATGAGGCTTAATGGATTTACTTAATTGGAATTTGATTTTGCTAGCCATTATTTGCACTTTAGAAAATAATTGACAAAATAATGGGTTTTAATGCATAAGTCATTTTAAATGAATTTTGTGAATTTTCTATTTCATCTTTCCCATTCTCATGAGCAGATTTGACATAAGATTAAGAGGAGAAAAAGCATGCAAGCTAACATGGCAGCCACAAGGCATGGCTTAGGTGTTGAGGCTGAAGAATATGCTAAAACAGGGGAAGAAGAGGCCATGAGCAGAATGAAGAGAAGCCATAAGTTGGAGAGTTGGATAGAGCATGTCAAGATAAGAACAAGCATGCAAAAATAACGTGAAAAGAAAGAGCATGGATGGTGGAAACATAAGGCAGAAGCTACAGGGCTGGATGGGAGGAAACACGAATGATGCTACGAGTTAGAGAAGGAAGAATGAAAGGAGCTTGCATAGAGCTAGAGTTCTACATGGAAGGAAAAGCTTGAGAGGAGGAGTATGGGCAGTAGCTGAACAAGGAAGAAGCAACTCCAGAACAAAGAGCAACACGAGCAGAACGCTTGGCAGAACAGAGGAAGAAAACTCGTGGAAAATGAGCACATAGAGGCAAGTGTAGAAAGTATGAGTTAAATGCAGCTGAAACAAGAAGCCACAGGGAAGAAGCTGGGTTGAAGGAGCAAGGAAGCATGAAGATAGAACGAGTGAAGGAAGTAAAGGGGCTGGACGAAGCAAAACAGAGGAGAAGGAAGCAAGCCTCGAGTAATGAAGCAATAGCTGGGAAGTGAACACGTGGAAAACCAAAAGAACAAGTCAGGAGTAGCCACGGGTTCCAGCAAGACTTCAAAGTAGGATGTTGAATTGAGAGATGAAGTTAACATGGAAAAGTGACGTGAAGAAGCTAAGCATGCATGCAGCAACAGAATAAAAACGAAGGGAAATAAATTTGGGCAATTGGGCACAAGCTGGACATGGAAATAAGCAGCTCGAGTTTTGCTAAAGTTTTGAAGACTCCCACGAGATTCTCTCCACGTCACATGTTTACATATGCAGAGCTAGAAAATGAAAGAGCTGGCATGCATGAATAACGTGAGAGATAAATGGAAGCTAGAATGAAACGTGAGAATGACTACGGGCTGACGTGGGAAGTGAGCTGGGAGATGAGAAAAATGCGTGACTTCAGCGTGTAAAATGAGGAGCTGAGGGGCACGTGATTAATTAAGGAGAAGGAGAGAAAAACACTAAAGGTTACTCGGGCAGAATGTGACTGGAGCATGTGAAAAAAAAAATGTGGAAATACTTCGGGCTGGAAGAGAGAAGAAGGACGACGTAAACAGCGAAGGCTCCAGCGCTAAAGAAGGAAGAAATTCTCGTTGAATTCTCTATGGCTGCAACTTCGATGATCAAATTTCCTCTGATCAAAACCTCCATGGCAGCTTGAATTTCCTTTGGTGGCTAGCTGAAGATAGGATTCTCCTAGATGAATATTTGAGCTCCACACCTCCTCACCAATTTGGATAAAAACTCTCTTGCTCAATCTTTTAATTTTAGCATTATTTCCTTTATTAATTTGACTAGGTTTAGCTTATTGGTTTAGGAATTTAATTGTTGAAAATTACTGGATTGAATTAATTTTTGGATTGAGCTTAATTTGATTTTTGGAATTTTATTTATGATCATTATATGTTTGTAAAAATTTCAGAATTAGTGCTGTACAATTTACCTCTAAATTCCTCTTGATTTTAGGCTAATTGATGCAATGGTTATTGGATTAGTTAGTTGGAATTTTTATGCAATTAATTGCTTGAGGGATTAATTAATCTAATTGGTGAATTAGCATCTTGAGTGGATTGTGCAGTAGATTTCATTAATCAATCAAAATTAGTTGTAGTGTGTTCTTAATCTCAATTCAATTAATTAGTTGTTCAAGGTTTCTTGTGGTTGCAAAATTCCTTGAATAATTGATGAATTGAATCTTGGATAGTTATTCAAGAGCCTTATAAGGAATGCACTAAAGAGCAAGAACTTAAATCCAAAATTGGTAAACTAAAAAGAGCAAGGATAATTGAACTCTAAGGAATCCAATTGAAAGCTAACTACCACATTTGTTTGACTATTCACTTCAATTTAGTCTTAAGTTTTTAATTCTTACCAATTAAATTTTAGTTCAATTAAATCCTAGAAATTTTAAACCCCCTAAACTAGTTCCAATTAGTAATACTTAGAATCCCTCCATAAACAAATTGAGGCACAAACTCCTTGGGAAAATGACCTAAGTTGCACCATTATCTATAGAATTTGTTTTGCTACTTAGTTTCTATTTGAGATTGCATGACACAATCATCAAAAATGCAACAAGGAATAGTATAGCTTTGTTAGGTTAGGGGAATCATTAAATGTCACTTACTGATATGGATGAGTTCTGAATTTAATGTAGAAGAGAATATTAGTGGCTCTAATACTACTAATAAGATAAGGAAGTAGAAGAAAAGAGAGAATATGGATAAGCATATTTTGATTACCTCTAAAACTACAAAGCTCATTACATTTATAACCTTATATTCAGCAAGATAGCACCAGTGCTTCTAATAGCCTAGTGATCTCAACACACAAGGGTACATCTAACATGATATAAGGAAAAAATATCTAAAGGTGCCATATATTGTTAAACCACTTGATAATAAACATATTGTCAAACCATTTGACAATTTATATACAAACTTTTCTACTTTTAGCTAGTACTCTATTAGAACTCCCCCCTTTATGCATCCTTGTTCTTAAAGATGAAAACAATATTAAATTTCTAATTTTATTCAACTAACATCTAACACCAAATGAAACACATTCGTTGCAATCCAAACACAAAGATAACTTGTCATTGGTAGCATACAGACTCCAAGAAGAACTTGAAGGAAATGCTAAAAGCATTCTTTAAAGCAATAGCTATGTAATAAGCCAAGTCAAAGACAATAATGGTAATCTATGGTCTAGGAATATCTTAGGGTGTTGTACACATGTCCCATCAGCTTCTTTTATACGCTTCCTACACTGCCTTTTTTTGACCAACCAAGGTCTCTATTCTTTGCACCCTTATTCTCCTTCTTCGAAACTCAATGAACAGGAGACCCATTTGAAGATCTGCACCTTCAATTTTCATGTTCAACTTCGTTCCTTCTTTTCAGTTTTCTATGATTCTTTTCACTTCTTCCTTGCCCTTATTCTATTTTTTGATCATTTATTCTTGTAAGTTCCATATCTCCATTCCATCTAAAATTCAACAGACGATTGAGGATTTTGATTCGGTTCCAATAGCTTCATTTTATCTTCTTCCATTTTGGTTGCATGCCTTGTGGATCGCTTGGATTAAAACTATCTTCTATCAAAATTTCTATCACTTCTTTCTTCATCTTACTGGTTGAAGTCTTCTCCCTCAACCTCCTCAAACAAGTTCAAAGACTTCCCTTCATTGGTGTAAACTGTGAGTTGAATGAGAGAGCAAGAGTATGATTTTTTTTCTTTCTTCCTTCCTCCTTGCATGTACCTAGGCGCTTTTATTTTTGGATATGTTCTAGTAGAATGCTGCCTCTTCCTCAATTCGTGGCAGCAAGAAACACCTACAACTCTCCCTCTCCTCCTTCCCATTCCTAAACGCGACTTGTGATCTTGAGTCTACCATTTTTGTAACTCATTTGTCTTCGATTTGGAGGTGTTGTTTCACCCTTTCAGCCATATCTTTATAGGTGAGAAAACACACACAATGTGCTAGTCTTTCAGCTACAAAATCCCCTGTTTTGTAGACCAAAACATGGAATCCAATGAAGTTAGTAAGTTTCCTCTTTCTTTTTATTCTTTTTATTTTTCACTACTGTACCAATATGGATGTTGTTTGATTTAGGTTTAGTGTTTGATTTGAGTGTGAGTGAGCTAAAAACCCATCCCCATTGCTTCTCCATGATTGGTTGTTGGATTAAGAATGTGTGTTAATGAATTGGGAGAATTATAGGGAATTTCTATATCATCCTTATGTTAGGATTTCGAATAGAGGTGATGGAGAGTACCTTTACTACACCGAAAGCATTATGAGTAGATAATGTTGACTATAATTGGTTTTCTAATATGCATAATTTCTATTATTATATATATTTATTTATTTACTGTGGCTACTATTCTTTGGAAACAAACTTCTTGTCCGTATTGTTTTGATACATGTAAATTCTGGTTTGGTACATTCTAAATCTACTAACAGTTATAATTTGTACTGATCCTTGGAACTATATGAATACTTCATAATCCCTTAAATGATAAATTGTGATAAAAGATCGCCCTTAATACGATGATTTTGAACTATGATAGTATTTTGATTTTGAATCTTCTGAATGTTTTAAACATGAATACATGAGTTTGGTTTTCCCTTGCGAAGCTGTCTAGTACAAGACCCTGCAGCTAACAATATTAATTATTAGCCTTAGTGCACCTTGATCTTAATCCCAACTAGTAGGGGTGTTGCTAACCCCGTGTGTCAACCACCACACGTGGATCTGTTTTGATTATCGCGAGTTCTATGCTCTACATCTATAATTATTTACCCTCGTGAGCTATGTGCTTTGCGTTTGTTCTATTGTGGTTTTAACTAGATGCTTCCCATGCAAGTTTGTTAAATGACCTCATAGTAAGACTTTTTGTTGAAGTATTTGCTTTAACTATGACACAAACATTGAATTATTTGTACATTGACATTGTTATTTCATATCATTTGTGAATTATTTTGTCCTTATTATTATTTTAAAAAAATAATACAAATTTATAGTGGTTTATTGACTCTCAATGTGAACACTATTTTCAAAAAACCCTTGTGTCTCGGTTTGTCCCTTCATGTTATAACTAGTGTTATCTACTCACTGAGTGTTACAACTCACTCTACTTAATTTTTTACAGGTTACTGATTATTGTAAGATCTATTATGAGTCATTATTGGGGTATGGGGACCTTAATATGTAGCTATCATGTCTCACATTTTCTTTTTCCTCGAGCACAGCTCTTTCCTTAGTGTAATTAATAATTGTACTATAGTGTAACTCTATAATGTCACAGGTAGGAACCCCTACCCTAATTTAGTTAATAACGTAAAGAGTTGGGCTTTCTCACTTGTACCATTGAGTTTGAGATGTAGTAGAATATGCAAGTTCCTTATTTACTGAGGACACTTTGCCTAAAAATAGAAATGATAATTTCTACAAGGAAGAGAACTTGATTAGGCACGGATGATTCTGAATTATGTTATAGACATTTATCCATTGATTATGTTTGCCAAAGTTATATCCTTAAACTTTGGCATTGTGAATTTAAGAATTATGATTTTAGAGTGTTAGGCTACACTTATAGATGTATGGTAAACCTCGCATTTTTGTTCTAGTCACATCTTTGTACTTGGGGTGTGACAAGTTACAATTCTAAAGACCTTTAAAAACCATGCCTTCTATGAGTCATTTTTATGCTTATTATCCTATAAGCAAATATTGTAAAGTAATTCTATATCATCTACATGAATTCCTACAAAATTATTCATGTAATAATCCTAAATATAAGAGATTCTCAAGTAAAAACAATTAAACATACCTTTAGCCATAATAAAGAGCCCTAAATTTGGAAGCCTAAGCCAAACCTTTCAATAGCACTTTACTCACTATAATAATGCTAAGGAATATTAATAGAAGCTTCTAACTACTTGAAAATCTTTTTTCCAATTTTTAAACTCTATTTTTGTCTGACTTTCAAAGGCGAAAATAAAACATTAGCAATTCATACAAAAATTTGCAATTTATGTAACTTTTACAGATAAATTCAATTGCTTAACAATATTTTTCAAACAATTTCAATAAACTAATATGGTAAAAAGTTGCAAAAAAGTAGGAGTTTAGTTGAAATAATAAAAGACATGAAGTTGTATTGTGTCATCCTTCCAATGGAGAAACACGTAAACATTTTCATAGAGTATATCCCAATTTTGCCATAAAACCATGAAATATTAAAATGGGTTTATGTATAGATGGGTTCACGTTTTTACAATCAATATCTTTTGTTGTATTCATGTTAGCCTATGATAATTACTTCTTACAATTTCTTTCTTGGATCGTGCATGATACTCTTTACTTATTTTTTACAATAATCATTCTTGGATTACAAAATTCCAAGATTAAGATTAATGCATTCTTGTAGTCATTGATGGATAAGGGACAAAATATTATGGGAGGAAGGAGTATCTACCTATAACATCTCAAAAAAGCAAAATTTTCATATGAGAGCAACATTAATGTGGATGATAAATAACTTTCCAACATATGAAATATTGTTCAAAATGATTATAACATCCTTCAAATTGTGGCAAAGAGTTTTGCTTCTTTTTCACATCAATTTTCACAACAATAAGAAATAAATATGTTGATGAAAGCTATTGGAAGAAAAAAGATTGGCATTGTGTATGCTCTTAGAGGTGTCTGACATCAAATACTTAGAGATCAAATCTTTAGATACAAATGTAATATCAACCCCAATTACCAAACATATTCAAATTGTGTGGATGATATACAATTGCAAGGTAAAATACATAAAGATATTAACCCCTTATGTTGTGCAATTATAGGAAAATAGATTAACAATGTAAGCCATGCAGAACCAAATTGAGACATATAAAAGATATTATAATAAATATCATCAAGAAAGTTAGCAAAAAGACCAAGACAATAATAATGAGAATGAATAAATTTTTATATTTTTGAATAATTTGTATTGAATTTTTAATTGGTTGAATGAGATTTTTAATTTAATTTTTAAAAATATTTTATTTTTATTGTATATTACTATATATTACATAAATAAGTGTTGTAACACTCCAAAAATTAATTAAGGTATTAATAATGTATTTGGACTAATTAAGAATAATTATCATGAAATAATTAGGCAAGCTTTATGAATGAAAATTTATAGAGAAATAAGTTCGTAATATAGGTTTAAGATTTCATTTGGGTTAAAGCCTAATTGGGGCTCAAGATTTAATTTGAATAAGTCATGGATAAGGATTTATGGAGGCCCAATGATTCTAGATGCAAGCCCAACTCCTTATCATGAGACTTGGGCCAATAGAGATCACCTAACAATAGCTCAATTTGATTTTGTGAAATAGAGGCCCAAGACCTAATTTACATGAGCTCTTATAGTTGGCCCAACACACATTATGCAGACCTAAGTTAGATTGACTCTTGGAACTTGGCCTAGCCCAGTCAAATTTCTGTAGCCCAACTCATGAGATTCAGCCCAACTTATGAGATAAGGCCCAACAAGTATAAAAATCTGAACCCACAAGGAATTGGGCCATTGAGTCAGCACATTCCACTTTTAGCCTGAAATTCTCTGCAGCCCATTCATTAAACCATAACCCAATCACTAGAGATGGGCCCAATTGGACCTTGGGCTGATGGGTCAGCCTATTTCTTATTAAAAACCCTAAAGGGTCAACAGCCTCCCTCCCTATTCAGCAGAAAACACAAGAGGCAAGGGAGAAAATTCAGAGGTTTAGGGGAGGCTAGGGTTCTACCAACATGGAAGCTTCATTTTTGACTTCTAGAGGATGATTTAGCTAAGGTGAGTTATATATAACTTGACTCTCTCATCCTCCTCTTCATTTTGGTCTGATTAATTTCTGGGTTTGAGCATTTTCATCTTCTTCTCAAATCTGAAATTTGGTGTTAGGTGATTCCTTGCAAGATTTTCGGACTTGGAGGTTAGAGGGAGGATTAGGTAAGCTTTTCCCTTCCATTTTGTGTATCACTTTGCTGGAAAATGCCCCTAAGGATGTATTATCATAATGGGTTCTGTTATTGTGTGAGATTACAAGGAGATAATGGTGGAAAATTGAATTTTCTGGGCTTAATGATTGAAATGCGAATTTTGGTGCTTCCATGGTGGATTTTCGGAGGCGAGGCTATGGGTGTTATTAAGTGAGTATCTTCTTCCCATTTTGATGCATTTTCTATTAGTTTGAGACCCCTATAGTTGACCTATGATAAGGGCTTTTGTTTCATGTGAAATTACCCAGAAATTGGAGTGAACTATGGCAATTTCTGGTGTGGAAAAGTTGGAATATGAAATTAAATCCCTTGGTAATTAGGTGAGTAACCTCGAGTCTGTCATTAGTAGTTCAACTCTTTAGATATTTGATTAGGATTAGAAATGATGATAATTATGCTTGTTATAGGCTTGGTATGCATTTGGATTATTATGGTAGCTAGGGGAAGAGTAATTGGCTTCATTGAGGTAACTGGGTTATTTTCCTAATTCCATGTATATGCTCATGTTAATCTACTATTTGTTACACATGCTTAATTTTGAAATGTTAAATGAATGGTTGACTACTTGATTGTTATTGTGATTGGACCTTGTGAGTCCATGGTGGAGCTGTGGTGTGGCTGCCACCTGTGCATGTGCTTCGATCGAGCACCGGGTTATGATCAAACCCCAGATGCACTAAGCCCTGGTTGTGCTCATGATGGAGTAGGTGCCGTGGACGGACCTCTCCTGGTGTTATTGGCCATTAACATGTTGTGTATGATTGCTGGTATGGGGCAGTAGTCATTAGTAGCTCAACTAGTTCATTTGTGAATTGAATTGATGATTCTGGTATTGATGACATGAAATTGCATTGGATTGATTGACTTATACATATATATGAAAATTGCCTTTTGTTACTGAGATTGTATATCTCACCCTGTTGTGGGCTAACATTTTCAGGGACCGAACCTCTTAGTGGCAAGGAGAAAATTAATAGAAGATCATTAAATGGTTTGGTAGCACATAGGCTTGGGAGCTTTGACAAAATGTATTGTAACTAAATTGTTAGTTCTGTATCATTGCTACATTGCATCATGAGTTGCCAAGTATAGGGATTGTATATGTAATTTGATTATCATGGAATTGAACATTATGATTGTAATTGGCTAATAATGGATAAGTGATTTGATTTTATATGAACATTAAGCATTGACCCCATGCACCTTGTGACCATAATACATTTGCTGTCATTAATCTATGAACTCACTAGTTTATGGTAGCTAGAGGGTTAAGGATCCACATTTGAATTTTAAATGTGTAATGATAGATGTGTTAAGTAAATTAGGTGAAAGAAAGACATTAAATCTTAAAGTAGCCTAGAGGGGGAATTGGAGAGCATGAGATGAAATTTTAGGAGTTATAAGAATAGAAGGGAATTGGCCGCGGCCAACATTTAATTGGCCTAGGCCAAATAGAAACAGAGAAGAATTGGCCACGGCCAACAATTAATTGGCCTCGGCCAAATGTGGCGAACCTGCCAGGGAAGAAAATAGAGAGAAATTGGCCACGGTGAATAGTGATGTTGGCCGCGACTAAGCCTGGGAAACAAGTTTGGGGGTGTTCCAGAGGGTATTTGGCCGCGGCGAAAGGGGTATTTAGCCGCGGCAAAATGCGTGAAATTTATGGAGGTGTAAGGACTTGAATCCGAGAGTAATGATTTAGAAACACTTGTAAGAGGTTTTTATGAATTGGAATTAATGGATGGGAGAATCAAAGGCTCCTTATTAATGATTAAATTCACTTGCACTTTTGAATAATTGTGGTTGCCTAATTAATGACCTTAATAACATTAAGTTTCAAATTTCTTAACATTTTTCGAATATAATTAGTTGTAATAACTTTCAACCCTAATTGAAATTTTATGGTTAGTAATCACGTACTTAACCTTAATTATGATTATCAAAAGTTAGGGTCGTTACAAGTGTTAAATGGTCAACTATTAAAATGAATGAAATATCACATGCATGCCCACTATGTTAGCAGATTTTATTTATGTTATTTATGTATGTATATAAACTTGCGTTAGGGCTTCTTTCTCACCTCAGCATTCTTCTTTCTAAAATTCTCTGTGTCTCAAACCATTACTTTCTTCTCCTATATTCACGCAAGGTAATAGTTTCATTTCTACAAAGGTAAGAAGTGAGAAAATGTACTTATTTAAACATCTTTTTTCTCCTAATTACTTTGATTTCATATTTACAAGAAATTTGAAAAAAAAATCTTAATTTATATAATTATTTTTATCTAGATGTCTTAATGGGATACATCATCAAGTGGAGGCAAAGCTTGAGCCTAGAACATTCCTCCTTTAGTCCATAGAGAGTCTAAAACTTTAGGGACAATTCAACAACAATTCCTTGAACCAAATAAGGCATTAGGATCACTATTTAATTTATTTATATTATTTAATATCAATATAATTTTTTATTACTTATAAATTTAATTAATATGTATAATTTATCTACTAATTAGATTCATACCAAATCACAAGTAGTTGTTACTTGTATAGTTAATATTTTTAAAAGTAAATATGAAGAACCATGGAATAGTTGGAAAAATTTTCTTAATGCATATAAGAAATTATGGTTTGGAGAATTTCAAGTTAATTTTCATAATTATTTATCACATGATTACAATATTGTATGTTTTAACTAGCACTTCTATCCCTTAAACCTCTCTATCTGTATGTGCTTTAGCCATGGTTACATAATTTAGTATATAAAGAGAAAGAGGAAAGAAAAAATGGGCCAAATCGCCAGTATGCAATTCAAACAAGAAACACATACTTTATTCTCTAAAAATCACTAGTCTCAAGAGATGGAGCTTCTGAGATACTTGTTGTAACATCTAGTTCCTTCGAAAACATGAGAACATAATATCTAGTTTCTTTGTAAATGTATAAAATTTACTGCATATAAAAGGAAGTCCCCTAGATAGAATAAGGGGAGGTTAAATAAAATTAGAACAATATTCTAGACCTCAAATAATGGGAATTCAATGTTAGAGGTGCCCTGAAAATGGAGCCAGAACAATGAAACAAAAATGGACGAAAATGTAATGGCATTTTCATAATTTTGGACACTTTTTGAAAAACTTAAAAGAGAAATTTTTAAATAGGAAAAATGAGTTTTTCGAAGTTCTCAGAGGCCCTAAAAATTATAGGAACTTCTAGAACAGTTCAAACCCCTCCGGTTGACATTTTACAATATCGATTGACCCAAATTTTGACCCTTTTATTTAGGAAGGTTTTAGATCTAAAGTGAGTAATTCCAAAGGCATTTTATAAGTTAAAGAACCTAAATTTTATTATAAAAAAGACGATTCTTGAAAAAAAGTTAAAATGAACCTAAAACGAAAAAGCCAAGCAGCAGGACGTAAATGAAATTTTTAGTGAACAATTTTAAGGCACTTGGTTCCTTATATAGCGTCCCATTCTTCTCCTCCCTTTAGACCAACTTGGTTACTGCCCAAGCTAGAGGAGGTTCTAGACCCAAAGAGATGCACAAGAAAGGATGAGAAAGAGGAAGGAGAAATCCAAGAAAAGGTGAGAAAAAGTATGGAATTTCATAGTTCTTCCTTTATTAATCTCTTTCTCTTCTTTATTCTTATGGCTTTGATGATGTATATGGGGCTGTTTTGTGGCTAGTTCAAAGGAGGGAACTCAGAATTTTAAGGAGGATCATGAAGCAATGGAAAGAGCCTTTGGAAAAGTATGAAAATAAGGTAAGAAACCTAGCCTTTCATTGCATCTTCTTGGTTATCTCCCATGGTGCTTGTTCAGCCAAGATGGAGTCCAATCATTAGGGGATAAATTCTGTCCATACCAAGGTGGAATTAAGGGTTCTAGAGTGTAAAGATTAACAATATATAATTGGAACTAAGTAAGAAGCATTAAAGAACAAGTTATGCTACTTATGGATTTTAGTGTTCCTTGGCAAATATAAAGCTTCCTAAGGGTTATTCAAGATGTCTAAAAGTGTATATGAGTTCTCAAGACACCTAGAAAGCTCCATATATACCAATTCCCTAAAGAAAATGAATGGAACTCCATGGGTCCATCTTGGCCAAGAGGGGAAGTAGCATTTAGGAAATGTTTTAATTTGTTCCAAGACTAGAATGAGACTAAGTATGATAGAAGAGCACCTATGGAAGTCTTGGAAAAAAATTAGGAGCCATAGAATATAAGATGGAGGCATAGGCTCCATAATGGAACATAAAGAAGCAACTTGTAGCTAAGCTCCTTAAAATGAATTTGTGATGACTTCAAAGAGTTTAAATAGAGTCAAGAGACTTAGATGGAAGGAAAAAGTGGAGCCATGATCATGAATTCTCATAGTTGCTTCATTAGGTCTTTTATGGAAACATATTGGAGTCTTGGAACTAAGTAGGCTTCCATAGAGAGTGTGTGATGCTAGAGTTTCATTCAATGATCTAAATATGTCCTACTTGATGTGTTTAGGCTAAGAGAACCTAGTGCCTCTAAGTTTCATGGGTTGGCCGAGAAGAGGGAGGAAGAATCCAATGAAAAAGTGTGTGACATTGGCTCCAAGGTAGCTCTCTAATTTTTCTTTCATGCATTCTTGGATATTTTCTTGTCTTTGGATATGTGTATGAATGATTATGCTATGCATAATATTTTTATTAAATGTTTACATGCCATGATACCATGATGCCTTTGTTATGTTCTTGAAAGACATTTTTATGAATGTGTTTTGGCTTGCATGGGCTTAGTGAAGCTAAAAGTCCCTTAGTAAGGGTGAGGATGAGCTAAAAGTCCCTAAGAATGGGTGAGACAAAGCCAAAAGTCTCTAGAAGAGTAAAGCTTAGTCAAAAGTCTCTTGAAAGTAGGTGACACAAGTCCAAAAGTCTTAATGAAAATGGGTGAGGCCAAGCCAATGCTTTGACAAGCCTATATATGTTGTGTATGATTTCTTAAACATAAGAAATGCTTTATGTATGTTCATAAGTTGTAAGATTGACATGCATTCATTCTTAGACTTGCAAATGCATCCATTATGTATTTTTAAAAGGGTAAAAAGCTATTGAGATTTTTGGAATCTCACTCTTCCCTCTCCAATGTTTACATATGTTTAGGTGGACCAAATGAATCAAAAAATGGAAGTCACCAATCTTGAAGACAAAGAGATTGACAAAGGAAATGCCAAATGGTTGTTTTGTAAACATATAATTGTCAAATGATGTAATCTTATGTTGTACATGATATGTTGCTCTTGAACATATGTAATTACATGGATACATGATGTATGTATGGAATTTGGAAGCATAGGAATGAGAATGTAAGTTTTCGCCATTGAGATGCCTTGACGAATTCATGAAACCTTGTATATATGAACAAGTGGGGTAGTGATTTTGTATTGTATGAGCATTTGGACCTCTTGGACAAGTTTAGTAGGTTGTTTTTAAGCTTTCTCACATGCTCAAATAGTCATGGGCAAGGTAGAGGCAAGATTGGTTCGTATTTGACCCTTTAGGATGCATAAAATGGCCATTTTGAAACCCTATATCACAAACTGACCAAATGAATAAATTTTTTCATGAAATTTGGCTTGCATATAGGTCTTCTTTAGAGGTTTTTGAAAAGCTAAAAATCATATTATTTGGAGTTATATAGAATTAATTATGAATTTTCAAAGTTGGAAAAAAGATATTGAAATGGCAAATTTACTATTCATATGATCAGTTTCTTCTCTTATGTCATTTGAGGGCCAAATGTTATCCAATGCTCATGAACTTTTATAGGCATAAATTAGACATGATAATATTTCTGTGTCACTGAGATCACCTCATTTAGAGGTCTGTAGAAGGAGATATGAATTTTTAAATTTTGGAGATAGTACTAGTAATGCAGCATGACCTTTGATATTGTTCCATCCAATTCTGTGGGGTAAATGCTTCTATTTTTGTCTGGAAATATTTTTATCATATAGCTAACATCCACTAATTTTTAAAATGGTATGGTTTACTAGGGTTTGATTTTTCTAAAATTAGTTATAAAGTTTTGAAGTTTATATCAATAACTTGTGACAGCAAACTTGAGTAGTTGGACCTTTGGTACTTTTCTATTGTCAATCATGGCCCATATGCTATTTTCATGTCCTGGAATGATTTTTAACCTATAGCTGACATTCAAAGCTTTCCAAAAAGCTATTATTTGCTTAATTTTGATTTTTTAGAATTAATTATAATTTTTCAAAGTTAATAGCAGAAAGCTAGAATATGGAACCTAAGGAAAAATCTTGATTTTGTGTGATATGGTTCCAAACCCAAAATTAATGAGACCAAATATGGTATTTATGACTTGCACAAACTTGATATGAATGGAAAATGATATTGATGAGTTCATATAGTCTATAGAGTTATGAATTATGTATGTGGCCTCCCAATTATACAACTTTTCATGTGTGAAAGTGTATATGTTTTTACAAATTTCTTCCAATATACATGGGATATGTTGAGATAGCTCATGGGACAATGGTTTGAAAGCTAAGAGGTTAAGGTATTATACTTGTCCCCATCTCAATCTCTCTTGGCCACCCTCGAAGCTAAATGAATAAGGGCATAGCAGACTCATTGGTTAAAGTAAAGACAAACTACCTTGCTAAAGCTACTTCAAAATTTAAATAGAATTTCCTTCGTGTCCTTGGTGCCTGCCATTAGGACTACAGCCTCGTAGTCTAATTACAAATCCCTATCGTCAACTCAGGCAAAAGGGCTCACTCCTAGCCTATGATTATACTATATTAATAGTTTGCTTCATGGATATCAATGTGATAGCCTTCCTTTCCTAATTAGCTCGAGAAATTACTAATTGAAATGCCAAAAATTGTTGTCCTTCATTCGAGCTAACTTACTCAACTTAGATGCCAAAACTCTTCTTTATATGCAGCTACCTTTCCTGGTGCTTTGAAATAGAAATAATTGAAACCTCTATCACTATAACAATGTTTGCAATTTTTAATTGAGGTATTTGACTAAATTTTGATTGATACGATTATATATATATACATACATATGTGTGTATATATATATATAACTTTTAAATGATTTTTAACTAAATTTTAGTCGCTAAATAGTAAAAGATAGAAACTTATGCTAGAAACTAATAAAAAGTTTTTGGATAGTAACTTTTTTTCCTTAGCCAACCCCAAATATGTTTGGCATTTTGGCCACCCTTTTAGCCAATTGAGCCAACCATAATCCAGTCTTAAGATTTTTTTTGCTTAAATTTTAATTTAATATTTTTACTTTTCAATGTAGTCTTTTTGGTAAAACAACGAATAGTTTTGTTGTAATACAATAGTTGAAATGTTTATAATTTAAATTTTAAAATGACACATTAGAAGAATTTAATTTTTTTAGTAATTTTTTCTATTTATTTTATTTTGAATTTTTATTAATTTATTATTGTAAAATTTATTATTTTAGTTTTATTTGATTTTAGATTTTCTCTATATATATATACTAAACAATCAATTGTCTCATTCAAAAATTTGATTCGCCAAAGGTCAACCAATAGTCAATCTAAATATGGCAAAATTGAAATTTGGATTGAATTTTAAATGCCACAAAAATTTGTTTTCTATCTAGAAATAGGTTATTATTTTTTGTTTTTGGGTTCAACTAAGGTCTTTGCACTTTTTTCTTTTTTCTCTTCTCTCTTCGTAATTTTCATCTTCTTCTTCTCTTATTCTACACTTCATCTTCTTCTTCTCTTCAAACTTTCTTCTTTTTCTCTTTCTTGTAAATTTTTAAGTAAGGCCTTCATCTTTTCTTTTAATATGTTTATCGAATTCTTTTATTTCATTTTGGTAAATTTTTTCTTCTAATGTTTATGTGTTTTCTTTGTTCATCAACTCCAAATAATTGCAATTAGATAGTTAGATAACTATAGTTGCAATTTTAATTGCCTCTAAGTAAAGATTTATTTGAATTTTTGAGTTTGTAATGTTTGTTGTAAATTTTTTATAAATTAATCATTTTTATGTTACAAATTTACAAAGAAAAGATGACTGCATGATGAAGAAAAGATGACTTGATGATGAAGAGAAAAATGCAATTGGATGAATCAAAGAATGCTTTCAGAACAAAATAATGAGAATAAAAATTTAAAATATTATTAATTAAATTACAATAAATAAAAATAAAAAAGGAAATGAAATAAAAAAATTGAGTTGTTTTTGTTTTAATTCTCATAATAAAAAAAAAGTTGCCACATAAAAAAAAAACCTACCGTATTGCAGAAAACATTGTTCAACATTATGTTTTGACTAATTTTTAGTCAATATATCATCTATTGACCCGGGAAAAAAATTGATAGATGGAGGCAACTAATTTTTCAATCAAAAATACAAAATTTTTTACTAAATTTTCGTGTTTACTAGTTAATATTTTAGTCAATAGTTATGATCTTTATTACAGTGTATTTTTTTAAAAAATAAATTTTACTACTGGAAACCCAGAGATCACTATCAAAGAATTTCAAAGTAGTTCTGCATTTAAAATATCTTATTGGTGATACTTCAAAATATGGGAAAAAAAACTTGTATTAATTAGAGAATCCATTTGAGAGTAGTTGTATGAACTTTGTGGCTCTACAAGAGTTCCAAGAGAAAAATGAACAAAACAAAAAGAATAGAACTTCAACTCTTGTTTTGGGTCATCTCTACACACTAGAGGTTCTATTCTAATAATAGACTATGTAAGAAAATTGGTAACTAATTTATCTCAATAATTACTTATTGTTATACATATATACATATATGTATATTTAACTACTAATATTTTTGTGTGTGATAAAAGTCATAAGAGTAGGCAACTCCAGTTAAGGTGTTCCTTAAAACTCATCGATATCCAAATAATACCTAGGTAGATAAAAAATCATAAATTATATTTATAAGTGTCATTTTGTATTTAATTTATATATGTTATTATAATTTTATGATTTTGACCCTTTTTATTATTTCAAAATGAGTATAATCGCCATAAAAATGAAGTGAAAAGTTCAAGGGAGAGTATTTATATTTATGATTGTTAGCTACTAGTGGAAAGAAAAAAGATTTAGTGTTTAGCTTAGGAAGTATCTCATCATACAATATAGTTAGAGATCCGACTATAAATAGTCTGGGAGACACCCACGCTAAAAAGCTATCATACACTCACTCATGGGATATAATAAGAAATAAATTTATTGAATAGACAAAATAGGCATACAATGCTCAACTCGAAGAGCAAAGAAAATAAACACAGGAAATCCAAACTCAACTAAATCAATATAGAAGTTTTTATCCACAATGCTCCCAACAAAATGATGGCTCAAGTTTACAAGAATATCCAATTCCATATAGGCTAAACATCTCTCATATTAAAGATCAAATGAGGAGGAGGAGGAGTAAGTTTTTATTATTTTATTTGATTATTTTTATGTAATTAAGTTATATACAATTAATATTTTTGTATGTCAATTTTTATTAGATTTTTTTTACTTTTAAATTTGTGTAAATTTAATATTTTTGCTTGATAAAAAAACATATCTAACAAATTAAATAAAATTTATATTATATTATTAAAAAGTTTGATGACAATATAAATACATATATATATATATATATACACACACACATACGCACACTTTTTAATAAAATATTAAAACACTAAAAATTAAGAAATGGTGCAAATTAAGAAAAATTGCCGAAATTAAGTGGCACAACTTCATTGTTTATATATATATATATATATATATATATAAAGGAAAGGTGCAAAATTTAAAACCTACCAAATTTTTTAATCTATCCTTTCTATGTATACATAATTTTTTTCCTCTCTTTTTCAAATTCTAAAGGATTCTCTCTTCACTTTCATCCTTTGAGCATTTCTCTCTTCATCTGGTGGTATTGCTTTTCTACTATTTTTTGTCCAAAGCTATTGCTCTTCTTTTATGTTTTATTTGAAACTGCTTTAGTAACAATGTTGATCTTCTTCTCTCAAGCACTCTTCTCTCTCCTTTTTTTTTTTTTGTTTCAAGTATGTTTATCAAACTTCTATTTTTTCTTTGCATTCAACTTTCTGCACAGTTTGCAGGTTACCTTTTTTTCTTTTTTTTTTTCTTTTTTGTGCAATATGTTTTATTTTCAATTTTGCATATTGTTTCTTTTATTTTTTTCACAAATAATTGGAGAATGTAAAGACTTATTTGAGTTTGGACAAGGTAAAAATTTATTTGATTATTTGATTTGTAATATTTACTACAAATTTTTATATATTAATGTATTTTTAACATAGTTGTAAATTCGTAGAAAGACGAAGGATAATAGTTGGATGAAGAAAGACAAACACAAAAGATAAGGAAATTTAAAAACATAAGTTGAAAAATAATAAAAGCAATGTAATAATATATATAATTGGCAAAAAGTTATGATAAAAATAAAATAAATAAAGATATTAGTTTATTCAACAAATTAAATAAATGTAAAACAAAATATTACTAATTACAATACATATTAATTATTAAATTATATAAAAATAATTATTTATAGAAATATTTAATAAAACAATATCTTAATTACAAATCAAATGAACCAAAAAAAAATATCGATAAATTTTTGTTGAACCTATGCAGCCAAAATTTAGTCAAAAGTTATTTCGAATTGATAATTGGTCAGATAGTTTGACTAATTTCAGTTATAATTAGAATTATAATTTTTTATTAAATAAATTAAAATTAACTAATTTTTTTCTTCTTTTTTTGATTTTTATTTTTAAAATTTATAAATTATTATTTATAATATTATATATATAATTTATAAAAAATATAATAAAAATAATATGATAATTTTTTATTAATACATTATAATAATTAATGTTCATTAAGTAAATTTTTATTAAAAATAGAATATATTAATATGTATTTATTTTTATTAATAAAATGTTAAATATTAATTTACTTTACTACTACAAAGAATTAAAAAAAGCTACAAAAAATCAGAGAAGTCAGTTGTTTGTAGAGTTATTGTTTGACTATTATTTCATTACTCCAATTCAATTGATAACTACTTATCGATTAGCAAAAGTTTTACTAATAGTGCGACTGAATTTTCAATTGAAAATAATACATTTTCAACTGAAATTACATTTTTTTTTTCAATTGATACTTTAGTTGGTATTTTGTTTTGTTGTTGCAATGATTGAAATTCACAGACGGAGAAAGAAAATAATGAAGAATTTCAGAGGCAATTTTTTTTGGGAAATTTCCAATCTCAATAATAATAATTAAGTTTAAAGATTGTCTTTATTAGGGACCCTTTTAAATTTAGACGAACGAGAACTCATTTTATCTTTCCATCAAAGAATTTGCACTTTGTATATGTGATATTGACATATAACCACTTTTTTTCACCGGTAATTGCCTATAGTGGCAAATTAGTAATTTAAGAGATGCAAGGATCATTCAATATTTTAAAATTCATAACAATCCAAAAAACAAATTTAAGAATATTCTAATTGATTTTAAAATATTCCTACAAATACTGTATCATTGTTGCCATTCATAGTACCTTTAACAATATGCTCAGCAGCAACACAAAAAACGTGTCATGGTAGTAGGACCCAAGACACATATGCATACTTGTTTTGCACAGTTGTTTCTCCATTTGCATACTCTGTAACCTCTTCTTGATGAATTTCCCTTCGATTTAGTGGACGAACTCGAACGACCAATGTAACATTTTCTTTCACTTTTTCCGCATCCAAAGGCATGCCTTTTGAGAAAAAACATACCGTGGCTTACTTCTAGCCGATGAAGATGCAGGCAAGCTTAGACCATCACGACTCTTTTATTGAGAAACTCCAAAATTTTCTTGTGTAGTTTGGCCAATTGCATGGCATTGAACAAGGTGAGCGGTTGAACAGTTGTACTGCACTGAAAAATAAATAAATAAATAAAACTTAACAATAATAAAGAAGATGATTTTCGGTTACTTATATTAAAAAAGTATTAAAAATTTTGATATAAATCCAATTATTGATAAATCTTATAATGTAAAAGAACAGCATGTTTAACTTAGGAAAATTACAAAAAAGTATATCATATATACTATTTAGCATACAAATTTTACATATACGAGCATGTTTTTTTTTTAAAATTTTTAGCCTAATAACTTGATCATAGATGTGTGAGAGAGAGAGTGATAGAGAGAGAGAGAGAGAGATAAACTAATGAAAAAAAAGTATGTCTACGTAAATGAATAGAAGTCCAGCTATCATTTAATTTTTACATCAGAAAAAATTCATTTTTAATTTTCAAAAATATATGTCTATATGTATATTAATTTTTTTCATTAATTTAATTCAAACTCAAATTCTTATATTGTTTTCAAATCAAATATAGTTATACAAAAATGACTATGTAATCTATATTTAAAATATTTGTCGCCATTAATATACAAATTAGGGAGGTGTTTGGAATATGTAGTCCACCATACAATTTTTTAAATGAAAATAAAAATTAATGAATAATTATTTAAATATTTTAAATGATTTTTTATTAAAATAGAATTTAGATTAGATTGTTTACAGGATTGTCTTTTTATGTTCTTGGTAAGTCCAAGGAGGAAAAGAAAATAATAAAGAAAAACAAAGGTGACAGAAACTGCAATGGTATAGAACGGCGGGTCCTATTGAATCATCTGCCAAATATGGTTGCTCACCAACCAAGGAGGATCTGTTTGGCTGCTTAAAAGCAACGAACTATGCTATGCAGCAAAAGCAATTGCCAATTATTGATATTTGCTCAATTAGTTATAATAGATATTATAATAATGAAATACAATTGCCTACTATAGGTTAACTACTAGTAATGTGTTTACGTTGTGAAGCCCTAAAATTCATTCTTTTGTAACATTTGATGAACTGCACTAATATATAAAATTAAAAATGGTTTTTGTATTCTTGATATTGGTATTAAAAGAAAAACATTTCATATTTTCTCACTTGATATGATAATATATATAGAGAGAGAGAGAGAGAGAGAGAGAGAGAGAGAGAGAGAGAGAGAGAGTTAAAGTGAGAGGAAGAAGGGAGAACAAGAAATAGTCACCTTATATCACAAGTCAATGAATGAGATTAATGTAAAAATTTCTTTCTTGATTTTCATATTAATTGTAATACAAAATTTTTTAATTTGATAATTCGAAAATATCAATTTAATTATTTGTAATGTTTTTCAATCAAAGCGGTTCTTCTTTTGGAATAACTCAATATTCAACAAAGCTATCAATGTAAAATAAATTGGAGTTCACTTGGCTATTAACTCATAATATGAATTTGCTTAGGAGGTACTTTCTCCCAAAATAGCATCGTTTTTATAATTTATTTTTGTGAAATTTGCTTATAAATGATATCATTTTGAGAGAACATGTCACTAGGACAAGTCTAGGCTTTGAATTAACGATCCCGTGGGCTTCTATTTATGCCATGTTAGTAGGTCTGTAAAGTGGTTGTGAGTTTGCTTAATGGAGAGACAATTTTGATTGAGAGAAAATCTTTGATAAGACAAAATTGAGGGGAGAATAAATTTTTAAGGATAAAACCATATATATATATATATATATATATATCAAGAGAGAGAGGTTCAATTACTCTTCTAGTCGTTATAATTTCTTTCAATTTTTAATTTAATCCTTATCATTAAATTTTGCAATCATGGCCAAAGATGTATTATATATTACCTTGGCATTCTAAATATCCTCCTTCATTTCAACTCACCCAAGCCACTTAACACAAGCAACATCACACGCTACACATGTGAGTAAATTTTATTCCATCATCTACTTTTATCCATTCTATTAACTTTCTACAACTTCATTTATTTATTTATTACAATTTTTTTTATAGTTATTGACAAGTTGGAAGTTCTTTGGCTTCTTACTGCTTACTACTTCGTTTATTTTTTCAAAATATAAAAAATTATTTTTTATTTAAAAAATAAATTAAACAAAAAAATTAACATCCATGTTAGTGCATGCCAAGCTAATATATTTGGATTTTGGAATCAAGATATTGAAAAACTTTAAAATAATTGGTGAAATTTTGTCAAATCTGAGTTATCAATTACACAAATTATCACACTCTAGCCTTTTATCATCCAAAATGGATATTAAATTGTAACAATGGAGTACTTCCATAAATAAATAACTAATGACAAAAGTAATGTGTTAAAATTAATTTTTATTAAGAGAGCTAAACTAATGACAAAAGTAATGTGTTAAAATTAATTTTTATTAAGAGAGCTAAACTAATGACAAAAGTATTACTCGTAATAATAAACTGGAGAGAAAAGAGCAGTTCAGTGGTCAGCTACAATATATAAACGTAAATTATCAACCATTGTTAGCAAGTATTTTGGGGGCATGTAAGGAAGGCTAGTCGTGCAATTATCTTTTGGCGCATTTGCTATACTAAGAGGCAAAACCCCTTCACTCAAATTTCTACTTTTGTGTTTTTCTTTTGGGTTTATCTTTTTCAAAGATACTGAATATGGTCCTCGCATATAATGCACAGTGACAAATTTACACACCCATTTATCTTTCATATGGAAAGTAGGTCTGTAGGGCAAATCTTGCACTTGAAAAAGCGTCAAATTAAAGTCGGCAAAATTGGCCATATGGGCCTTGGGAGCGTGCTAGTATTGATGTGATCGTGAGTCAAATCGCATGACCAAAAATAAAGAAAGGGTCAAATCACAAGTTAAATTTTTTGTTTTAATTTAATATATATATATATATATATATTAACGTTGACAATTTACCTTTTTATCTGCAATAATGATTTTGACGACCTAAGGTGAACAACTTATTTAGGAATCTAAATTTTCCTGATGATTAAAATGTGTTCCGCTTCCAGAGGTCTTAAAAAAAATTCAATTGTTATATTTTAGTAGTAATACTAATAAAATTTGTTTTTTAATCATATTATGTTATTTATGGTTTGTTTTTAATAGATAGGTGTGTTTCCTCTTAGTCATTGATTTTTTATTTCTAATTTTGTTTCCCATAAGAGCAAACGCTTTTGTTATTTCATTGTAAGTCTTGTGCTTGTTTAACCGTGTTATTCGAGAAGAAGTTACTTATTTTAAGAAAAAAGTATTTATTTTGAGATTTCAAGGTGTTTTGCCAAGCTGCTTTTTTTTTTAGCTTTATGAATGGTAGTGAAAAACGTTTTTTGGATTAAGAAAAAGAAGCAAAAAATTGGAGCTTTTTCTTAAAAGTATTAGCAGAAATTAAAAAAAAATGTAAATTTTAAGAACAATTGCACCCCTACTTAAAATCATTATTTACTATGACTATTAGGGAGTAAGAATTTCTAGGTGTGTACTAGGTGCATAGGTTTTTTTAGTTATTTTTTTTAACTGTAGATAAATCTTTATATTAATAAGATCCATAACATTTTATATAAATATTATTTGGTTTAGTAAAATTTACAACAAAAAATATTCAAGATATAATTAGTGATAAAAACTTATATATATTTTTTATTTTTTAAAAAATTTTACTAAATCAAGCAGTATATATATAAAATATTACAAATTTTATTTATATACAAATCTTGAATAGCTATGCGCACAATGCAAAGCACCATGCTGTGCTATTAATGCACAGTAAAAGATGCAGAGGATCCCATGAATTTCCCCTATAGTAAAATTTTGTATGGAGATGTCAAATTTATAAAATAAAAAATAAAAAACAAAAAAAAATTGGTTGAGATACTACAGAGGAAATTTACGGTTTCCTCACTGTAGAGGATTCAATCTCGTAAAAGATCCTCTATCATTGTATTATCCTCAATGATAATGTCATTGCTTAGGAGCTTTTTCATCACATGGGTTAAGTTAAAGGGTAGCAACATTTTATGACTATTAAAGTCGATTCAGAGAAAGTCAATCAGTGTTTGAACTAGAATTTTATCGAGAAGTTTCTTTTTGAACCTAATTGTCCCAACATTTTCACAAAGTTTACTATCATTTGAATTAAATCTGTTAGCATTAAGGTTTGTGCAATGGGGAAAAAATGGAGCGGTTTCTTCCCATGGGAGGCATTAGACACTGGGGGACTCGCTATTATGTCTAAAGTCAGTTTTTTTAATAAAAATAAACTTTTTTTTTTTAAGAAACTCTTTTAAGAGTTAAACTAATTAACAAGTATTTCTTAATTTAAAACTATATTAAGTTAACTAGTTGTCTTTTTAATAAGAAAAGAACTTATATAAATTTCCTTATATCTTTAATTTGCTATCAATATCTCTAATTAAAACATGACAAATGTTAATTTAATACAAAAAACTTTGAAAAAAGAATATTATTTATACAAAATGAGGTTAATTGATATGCTATTAATACATTCTTAGTTAGTAGCCTAAAAACACTAGTTAAGAATTAAGACTCATATGATATAATTATATACATACATGATGGCTCCCTAATTTTGGTAAGAGTAAGGTGTATTTTATGATGGATTAGAGAGTCAAATTTTTATCTAATAATATATATATATATATATATATATATATATATATATATATATCATTTGCAATATTTTTATTAGTTTTGAGCTTTTTTTTATTTTGATTTTAATCTCAAGAGAAAGGTAGAAATTTGCTAGAAAGGAATGAGAAAAAGGAGAGAAGCTGAAAGTTCAAAAGCAAGTTGTTCAAGTCCCTTTACTACAGTGAGTATGCAATTTGCTGTAGCTAGGATGCTTTTTCGTTGTGGCGAGAAAATCAGTTTACTATAGCGAAGTCGGACTTATACAAAATTCAGGAAGTTTCTAGCTATAACGCAGGTAGTAGCAAAATCAGCAAAGATCGGAACCTATAAGTTGTCGCTATAGCGAGATCAGTTACTGAAATGCACAGCTTCGATTTGCAGACTAAAAATGCGATGGGCAACTAGGGATTTGTTATTTTGAGCCTGGAGGAGAGTTTTTTAGGAGAAAAATGCACCGAGGAGTTAGGGTTTGAAGAGAAGGAGCTTCGGTTAAAGATTGGAGGCCGTATCAACGCGATTTCACTGAGTTTTCTTATATTCTCCATCTTTTCTTTCATGACCCCTTGTCTATTCAAATCTCTGATTTTGTTTACAATGTGTAGGGCCATGTGTGGCTCGATTTTTTAGATTCTAGATTTACTTGAACCTATTGCCATGTAATGGAGATTTTACTAGGTTAATTTGATTTGATTATTTATTTGAATGCTTAATCTATCTATTGTGCTTCATTCAAAAGTTTGGCCATCTCTTTTGTGGAATTGGGGGGGGGGGGGTTTGAGATTAGCTCTTGAAAGAGGAAAATCTTAATGGACCATTTGATTAGGCAACTTAGGATTAGGTCATTTTAGTTTTGTTTTTAGGTATAGAAATATACTCAAGAGCCCTAAGTAGCAAAAAGGATTGAACACAATTAATCTAATTAATTGTGAGAGAGATCTACAATTAACTAGAATAGAAGTCTAAGTGGTTTGAGAGACACTTAGGACTCATTTAATCTCCTTAACTTTTAGATTGTTAATTAACCAATTAATTGAGTAACTCAATTCGTGGCAATTAGGGGATAGGAACCTAGGATACTTCTTGGTGATTAATCTCATTAGAATGATCTTAACATTTAGTACTAGTTTAAATTCATTCTCTTTAATTCTTTACATTGGTAGTTGCTTGTCTTGACTTAACAAAAGTGAATTTCTTTATTTTTAATACAATTCCTTGTGGGACGACCTTGATTCACTATATTACAAAAACAATCCATACGTTTGCAGAATCTATTGCAAAAATAGTGGCTATCAATAAACACATATATTCATATCACAGATCTACTCTTGTAATATTCATAGGAGGTGGTGTTGAATTATTCACTACAAAATTGCATGGATTTAGCCTTGATTTTTAATTGCTTTAACCATGGTTATAAACATGATAAATATTTTTAGCCATGGTTTCCACTTTCATGGTTAAATAGTTCGGGGAAAAGGATTTAACTATAGTTTTACATAACCATTAATAAGAGCATAGCTGAAACCTTTCTTAGCCACAATTTTGATAAACCTTGGCTATGATCCACTTGGGCATGGTTCACATGAACCATGGCTAAGACAATGCTTAGCCATGATTATATAGATTGTGGCTATGTCTGTCTTAGCCATAATTTATCTTAACTGTGAATAAGTCTCCTAGTCACATTTATTTAAATTGTGGCTAAGTTAACTATGGTTAAAATACTTTCTTTATATAGCCATTTGAGGTTTGTCCAATATCTCCAACATAAACTGTGATAGCCAATTTTTTTTTTTGGCCATAAAACTATAACAATAAATTTTAACTAATATATCTAATAACTAATTTCTAATAACAATTTTCAATAATGTATCTAACAAGAAGAACTAACTTTCAATGACAACAACCATACAAAAAGCAATATAAATATAAAGTTTGTCCAAATAATATATCCATTGTTATAGAGAATAATTATCATTAGTAGGTTGGTGTTCGCTGTTATGATCACTTAGTCTTTAAAATTTAAAACAAAAATTAGTCAAAATTCATTTGTGTAAAGTCCCACATCGACTGGAAGGGGCCTGTGTTAAGGCCTTATAAGTGGGAGTGAAGCTCTCCCCACCAACATGCATTTTCCTGGGAAGGCAGGGCCAAGGCCTACAAACCAGGAAGCGACAAAACCCAACAGAGCGCGGTTCGTGGAACCTGCAACTGAGGGACAATACGTTTGGAGGCTTTGTAGGGAATTGGTATCAGAGCAATCCAGACCCATGTGTGACCCGAGAATGAATTGGCCCAAAAGGAGGGTGGATTATAAAGTCCCACATTGGCTGGAAGGGGCCTATGCTAAAGCCTTATAAGTGGGAGCGAAGCTTTCCCCACCAAGGCTCACTTTTCCCGTGAGTTAAAAGGGAAGGGACAAACTCCAATGAACCGGGAAGGCAGAATCAAAGATCCATGAACCGGGAAGGAAGGGACAATACCTTGGTGGCTTTGTATGTGTTGGTATCAAAGCAATCATGGCCCATGTGCGACCTGAGGACGAGTTGACACAAAAGTGAGGTGGATTGTAAAGTCCCACATTCGCTGGAAGGGGCCTGTGCTAAGGCCTTATAAGTAAGAGCGAAGCTCTTCCCACTAGATGCGTGTTATCCTGGGAAGGCAGGGCCAAGGCCTACGAACCAAAAAGCGACAAAATCCAAGGGAGTGCAGTTCGTGGAACCTGCGACCAAAGGACAATACGTCTGGAGGCTCTGTAGGAAATTGGTATCAGAGCAATCCTAACCCATGTATGACCCGAAGACGGGTCAGCCTAAAAGGGGGGTAGATTGTAAAGTCCCACATCAGTTGGAAGGGGCCTGTGGTAAAGCCTTATAAGTGGGAGCGAAATTCTCCCTACCAGCTGCGCGTTTTCCTGGGAGCTAATGGGAGAAGCCATCTTTCAGGAAGTGACAAAACCCAAAGGAGCACGGTTCGTAAAACCTGCGACCAAGGGACAATACATCTGAAGTCTGTAAAGAATTGGTATCAGAGCAATCCTGGCCCATGTGCGACCTGAGGACGGATTGCCCCAAAAGGGGGGTGGATTGTAAAGTCCTACATCACCTGGAAGGGGCCTGTGCTAAGGCTTTATAAGTAAGAGCAAAACTCTCCCCACCAGACACGTGTTTTCCTGGGAAGGCAGGGCCAAGGCTTATGAACTAGAAAGCAACAAAACCTAAGGGAACGCGGTTCGTCAAACTTGCGACTGACGGGCAATAAGTTTGGAGGCTCTATAGCAAATTTGGTATGTAAAGTACCATATCGGCTAGAAGGGCCTGTGCTAAGGCCTTATAAGTGGGAGCGAAGCTCTCCCCACCAGACGTGAGTTTTTCTAGGAAGGCAAGGCCAAGGCCCACGAACCAAGAAGTGACAAAACCCAAGGGAGCATGGTTTGTAGAACCTACGACCGAGGGACAATACGTCTGGAGGCTTTGTAATGAATTGGTATCAGAGAAATCCTGACCCATGTGCGACCCGAGGACGGGTCGGCCTCAAAAGGGGGGTGGATTGTAAAAATTCCCTATAGAGTTTCCAGACGTATTCTCTCTCAGTTGTAGGTTCCACGAACCGTACTCCCATGGGTTTTATCGCTTCCTAGTTCGTGGGCCTTGGCCTTGCCTTTCCAGAAAAATGCGCGTTTGGTGGGGAGAGCTTCGCTCCCACTTATGAGGCCTTAGCACAGGCCCCTTCCAGCCGATGTAGAACTTTACATACCAAATTCCTTACAGAGCCTTCAAACTTGTTGTCCATCAATCGCAAGTTTAATGAACTGTGTTCCTTTAGGTTTTGTCGCTTCCTGGTTCATGGGCCTTGGCTTTGCCTTCCTAAGAAAACGCACGTCTGGTAGGTAGAGATTTGCTTCTACTTATAAGGCCTTAGCATAGGCCCCTTTCAGCTGATGTGAGACTTTACAATCCACCCCCTTTTTGGGTTAACCTGTCATCAGGTCGCACATGGGCCAGGATTGCTCTGATACCAATTCTTTATAGAGCCTCTGGATGTATTGTTCCTCGGTCGCAGGTTCTACAAACCTCACTCATTTGGGTTTTGTTGCTTCCTGGTTTGTGGGGCTTGGCCCTGCCTTCGCAGGAAAACGTGCGTCTAGTGGGGAGAGCTTCGCTCCAACTTATAAGGCCTTAGCACAGGCCCCTTCTAGTCGATGTGGGACTTTACAATCCACCCACCTTTTAGGCCGACCCATCCTTGGGTTACACATAGGCCAAGATTGCTCTGATACCAATTCCCTACAAAGCCTCCAGACGTATTGTCCTTCTGTCGTAGGTTCCACGAATTGTGCTCCCTTGGGTTTTATCGCTTCTTAGTTTGTAGGGCTTGGGCCTGCCTTCGTAGGAAAATACGTGTCTTGTGGGGAGAGCTTCACTCCCACTTATAAGGTCTTAGCACAGGCCCCTTCCAGCTGATGTGGGACTTTACAATTCATCCCCATTTTGGGCCGACCTGTCCTCGAGTCGCACATAGGCTAGGATTGCTCTGATACCAATACATACAGAGCCACTAAGGTATTGTCCCTTCCTTCTCGGTTCGTAGGTCTTTGACCCTGCTTTCTCGGTTTGTTGGGGTTTGTCCCTTCCTGCTTAATTCACGGGAAAAGCGCGCCTTGGTGGGGAAAGCTTCGCTCCCACTTATAAGGCCTTAGCACAGGCCTTTTCCAACCGATGTGAGACTTTATAATCCATCCCCCTTTTGAGTTGACCCATCCTTGGGTCACAAATGGGCTACGATTGCTCTAATACTAATTCCTTACAGAGCCTCCAAATGTATTGTCCCTCGGTCGCAGGTTCCACGAATCGCACTCCCTTGGGTTTTGTCGCTTCTTGGTTCGTGGGCCTTGGCCCTGCCTTCCCAGGAAAACACACGTCTGGTGGGGAGAGCTTCGCTCCCACTTATAAGGCCTTAGCATAGGCCCCTTTTAGCTAATGTGGAACTTTACAATCCACCACCCTTTTGGGCTAACCCGTCCTTGGGTCACACATAGGTCAGGATTGCTCTGATACCAATTCCCTATGAGCCTCGAGACATATTGTCCCTCAGTCGTAGGTTCTACGAACCGTGCTCTCTTGGGTTTTGTCGCTTCCTGGAAGATGGCTTCTCCCATTAGCTCCTAAGAAAGCGCGCGTCTGGTGGGAAGAGCTTCGCTCCCACATATAAGGCCTTAACACAGGCTCATTCTAACCGATGTGAGACTTTACAATCTACCCCCTTTTGGACTGACCCGTCCTCGGGTCACATATGGGTCAAGATTGCTCTGATACCAATTCCCTATAGAGCCTTCAGACGTATTATTCCTCGGTTGTAAGTTTTACGAACCGCAATCTCTTAGGTTTTGTCGCTTCCTGGAAGATGGCTTCTCCCATTAGCTCTCAAGAAAATGCGCTTCTGGTGAGGAGAGCTTGGCTCCCACTTATAAGGCCTTACCACAAGCCCCTTCCAACCGATGTAGGACTTTACAATCCACCATCCTTTTGGGCCACCTCGTCCTCGGGTCATACATGGGTCAAGATTGCTTTGATACCAATTCCCTATAGAGCCTCTAGACGTATTGTCCCTCGATCGCAGGTTCCACGAACTGCGCTCCCTTGGATTTTGTCGCTTCTTGGTTCATGGGCCTTGGCCCTACCTTCCAATAAATGTAATACCATCTATATATAACATCCCATTCATGGCATTCATAAGCTCCATATCATCATGTTCATAAGAGCACATGGAAAAGGAACCAACTATAATGGATTTAATCGTGTTACGTCATACTTAAAAATTCACAATTACTGTCACGTGGGCTATGTGGGTTCATATCATATATCCTTATATTTAAATACATTATTACTACCCATTTAGATCACAAAATCTTGCTCATGAGCCAAGGAAACCGAAATGGAGCATAAATTGAACTTATTAAATTTCGGCCAGATTTGCCCCCATTCTGTCCAAAACTTTGAAAAATCATAACTAAATATAGAAAATCGAAATAATGTAATCTTAGTCATTCTGGAAAGCTTGGGATGTCTACTTCATGATAAAAATATGTACAAGTCATAACATCCCACATATAGAGTGTTGGACATGTGAAATAGTCTAGAGGTCGGACTGGGTCATGATGTTGTCACAGTTTACTGATATGAACTTTCAAAATGTCCAATTAATTCTAAAAAATTACAATTCAAGTGAATGATACCAATCTGAAAAGCAGAGGATGTTAGCTAGAAGGAAAAAATCACTCCAGACCAGTTCAAACTTGCCCAGAGCCTAAATTTTGACCAAACAGTGACTAAGGTTTGGTTGGACGCCTAACACTGAATTGAATCTTTGAAAAATCATATCTCCCTCTCTAGACATTCAAATGGGGTGATTCTAGTTGAAACAAGTCACTTATAACCTTTAATTTCTGCCTATAAAATTTTCGTGGCAATTGGACTTCATTTGCCTCATGTGACAGAAAATGATTTCGGACCTAATGTAATAGTGCATCAGACCATTTCAAGAATTTTGGCCAACTTTGAAAAATCATTAAATATTCTATAGATCTATAAAAATTATGATCTTTAGCTTTTCAAAAAGCTCTCAACATATTCTAATATCATGCCAAATTTCAAATCAAGAATAAATCATTTAGCTAAAATGTGATATAGGGTTCCATTTTTGCCACTTTTGGCTCCTCATAGGGTACCAAAATTATCATTTGGCTTCCCTTGGGTCTTGGCACCTTTTGGGCAAGTCTAAAAGCATGTTTAAGACTTGGGGGAGCTGTCCAAATGATCCCAAACTATTTGTATCTCATTTTGTCCTTTTCACCCTCATTTATACACATTACACCAAGTTTTTCTCAAATGCATACATTGGCATAAACAATCAATTTATGTTCTAGAATACATACACCATACTCATTCATTTATCTATCACATACTATCATTTTTACATTTGTCCAAGGGATCATAGACTATTTACAATAATAATATACAACATGAAGTCTCATTGTGAATCAAAAGATAAAAATCAAGTATAAGGGTGGTAATCTTCTTTCTTCAATGTGGTTTCAATTTCCTAGAAGCATATGCTACCACTCTGCCTCCTTGCATATGAATACATCCTAGCCCTTTCTTTGAGGTATCACTATAGACTACAAAAGTCTCTCTAGGGTCAGGAAGTACTAAAATTGGGGCTGTGGTTAACCTATGCTTCAGCTCTTCGAAGCTCTTTTCACACTTCTCATCCCACACAAAAGGTACATTTTTCCTAGTGAGCCTCGTCAGTGGTATAGCTATATGAGAAAAGCCCTAAATAAACCTCATGTAGTATCTTATTAAACCTAGGAAGCTCCTAATCTCTATTACTATCCTAGGTCTTTCCCATTGTAACACTGCCTCTACCTTATGGGGATCTACTGCGACCCCTATCTGGGAGATCACATGGCCTAGGAACTGGACCTCAGTGAGCCAAAAATCACATTTACTAAGTTTAGCATACAACTGATTTTCCCTCAAGGTTTCTAGGGCTAATCTCAGGTGTTGTTCATGTTCTTCTCTACTCTTTGAATAAATGAGAATGTCATCTATGAAGACTACTACAAACCTATCTAAGTATGGCTTAAAGACTCTGTTCATGTAGTCCATAAATATTGCAGGTGCATTCGTTAACCCGAAGGGCATAACCAGAAACTCATAATGCCCATACTGGTTCTAAAGGCTGTCTTAGGGATGTATTCAACCTTGATTATGAGCTGGTGATGAGGTTTATCTTAGAGAACATTGACGCTCCTACTAGCTGGTCTAAGAGGTCATCTATTCGAAGGAGAGGATATTTGTTCTTAATAGTTATCTTATTGAGTTCCCTATTATCTATACATAGCCTAAGGTTCCCGTCTTTCTTCTTTACAAATAAAACTGGAGCTCCCCACGGTGAGACACTGGGTCTAATGAAATCCATTTCTAAAAGCTCTTTTATTTGTCTCTTTAACTCGGCTAGCTCAGTGGAAGCTATTCTGTACGGGGCCTTAGACACTAGACCTGCCTCAAGTACAATATCAATAGGAAATTCTAATTCTCTTTCTGGGGGTAGGCCACTAATCTCCTTTGGGAATACCTCAGGAAACTCTCTCACTATTGGAATTTCCTCTATTCCCTCTTTTACCTCAACCCAGACTGAAAAGAAAACTAGGAACCCCTGGCAACCATGCTCTAAGGATCTCTCAGCCTGGGAGGTGGTCATAATAGCTAGCTCAATCCTAGTACTAGACATGGTCCCACATTCTGGCACAGTAATACATCTGCAGCTACAGTCTAGTGTAGCATTGTTCACAGACATCCAGTTCATACCAATGATCAAATCAATATCAATAAGGGGCATACAAATCAAATCAAGTGTGCTATAACAATGATTGAACTAGACTACACAATTTAAGTAGGCATGGGAGGTTATGGCTCTATTTCCAGTGGGAGTGTATACCTGCAAGTCATATGGTAATGTACACATACTCAAACCCAACCCCTTAGCACAGTTATATGATATAAAGGAATGGATAGCACCCGAATCAAATAATATAGTTATAGAAAAATCATTTATCTTAATAATACCTTGAATCAGACTCGGGGACTAGCTAGCCTCTTGCTGTGTCAGGGCAAAAACTCTACCCTAAGTTTGAGGTCTGGGTGCAGGAGTCATCTCCCTCTGCTGGGTCAACTGCTGTGGAGCCTGGGTGTAGTCCCTCATGTGCCCTAGCTTACCACATTTGTAACAGACATTCTACCCCGCGTAGCACAGTCTGTTCCCATGATTTCTACCACACTGGGAACAAGCTGTAGGAGCAGTACTGACTCTGCTGGACTGAACTCTTCTCCTCTTGCCTCTTCTACTCCATTGACTCTTACCACCTCTACAGCTAGTAACTACAGCCTCGGAACCCTCTCTAGGTCTTTTGGGCTTAGGGAGGGGAAGGAGTGGTTTGACACTGGAAGTAGGCTGCATTATCTTAAGATTCGTCTTTGTCACTCTTCACACCTCAACTAGGGTATTAAAGTGCCTGATTCTTTGTGGCACTACCCTATCTCTAATCTCAAAGAGCAAGCCCTTCTCTAACCTGTCTGCCCTCCATCTCTCGTCATCATGTCTCTGTAGGTATAAGGAATATCTAGAGAGCTCGACAAACTTTGCCACATACTGGTCCACGAAAATCCTCGGAGTCTGCTGAAACAGAATAAATTCGGATTCCTTCTCATCTCTGATGGAATTTGGGAAGTACTTCTCATTGAGCACTTCGAGGAATGCCTCTCATGTGATCGGGGCGTTCCTTGCTCTCAAAATAGGCTTAGTGCCCTTCCACCAGTAGATTGCTTCTTTTTGTAACTGGAATGCGGCCATCTTGGCTTTCTACTTAGATGTGCACTTCATCACTTCAAAGATTTACTCCAGTTCCATAATCCAAGCCTAAACTTTATCTGCATTCATCTTAATATCAAAGGTGGGAGGCTCGAATTTCCTGAACTGGGTAATGACATTTTTGATCGAGGGTTTCTGCATAAGAGGTGTCTGAGCTGGTGGAATCGGGGCAACAGCCTGCATGTGTGGCTGTGCATTTGAATAAGTCGCCCTAGAATGCTCGGGACGATCTGAGTGTGAAGGTGGCTAAGGAGGAGTAGCTGTAGGGCCCTGGCTATCCCTCTCAGTAAGCTGTTCCTGAAATTGCATAATGATGGCCTGCTGTTGATCCAGGCAAGCCATGATAGACTGTAGGGCTCTAGCAACTGGATCACTGGGCTCGGCTTTATCATCTGCATGAGTCGCTCTGGGAGGCCTACCTTTTCCTCTACCTCTACCTCTACCTTGGCGCGTGTCTACCATCTTTTTGAAACATATAAACATGCTTTAGTACATAATATGGACACACGCCACTGCTATGCACTCAATCATCCATAAATGAGCTCGTATACATCTTGCCAACTCACAAACACAAGCCACAAGCCACAATAAGAGCCTGAACCATTGCTCTGATACCAATTCCTTACAGAGCCTCTAGACATATTGTCCCTCAGTCGTAGGTTCCACGAACTGCGCTTCCTTTGGTTTTGTCGCTTCCTGGTTCATGGGCCTTGGCCCTACCTTCCCAGGAAACACAAGTCTGGTAGGGAGAGCTTCACTCCCACTTATAAGGTCTTAGCACAAGCTCCTTCCAGCCAATGTGAGACTTTACAATAATTTCCTATAGAGCCTCCAGACGTATTGTCCCTCGGTCGCAGGTTCCATGAACTGCACTCCCTTGGGTTTTGTTGCTTCGTGGTTCGTGAGCCTTGGCCTTACCTTCCCAGGAAAACACGCGTTTGGTGGGGAGAGCTTCGCTCCCACTTATAAGGCCTTAGCACAGGCGTCTTCCAGCTGATGTGGGACTTTACAATCCACCCCCTTTTTGGGCCAACCTGTCTTCGGGTAACATATGGGCCAGGATGGCTCTGATACAAACACATATAGAGCCACCAAGGTATTGTCCCTTCCTTCCCAATTCATGGGTCTTTGACCTTGCCTTCCCTATTCGTTAGGGTTTGTCCCTTCCCGCTTAATTCATGGGAAAAGCATGCCTCTAGGTGGAAGCGTGGCTAACCCCTCCCTAAGGTATTGTCCAGCGCAGGACCTTTAACCAGATCACTGGGTTTGCCTTCTCCCGAGCCATCTTCCTATTGCTCAAGGGAGAAGCGCGCCTTTGGTGGGGAGGGATTCTCCCTCACTTATATGGGTTAGACACAGGCCCCTTCCAACCGATGTGGGACTTTACAATCCACCCCCCTTTTGGGGCCGACCCGTCCTCGGGTCGCACATGGGCCAATATTACTCTGATACTAACACATACAGAGCCACTAAGGTATTGTCCCTTCTTTCCCGGTTCGTGGGTCTTTGACCCTGCCTTCCCGGTTTGTTAGGGTTTGTCCCTTCTCACTTAGCTCATGAGAAAAGCGTGCCTTTGGGTGGAAGCGTGGCTAACCCCTCCCCAAGGTATTGTCCAGCGTAAGACCTTTAACCAGATCGCTGGGTTTGCCTTCTCCCGAGCCATCTTCCCATTGCTCAAGGGAGAAGCGTGCCTTTGGTGGGGAGGGATTCTCCCCCACTTATATGAGCTAGTCACAGGCTCCTTCCAACCGATGTGGGACTTTACAATTTGCATGGCTATAACTAAAACATAAATTTAGAAAGTTACCCTTTTGGCATGTAAGGCTACAAGCTCTGGTGGCAGTGTATCCCAAAAAACTTTAGAGTATGAAAGCCATAGTTGCTTCTACTTTTCATTATTGTTCAGTAATTGCATCATTTTCAGCTTTTGCTTATCATTGTCACTCATCTTTTTCAGCCATTTGTACTTTAAATTGAGTGATCTCATTTTGCAATTTTGCATGAGAAGGTCTAGAGGAACTCCCATGAACCTAACATCTAAACACTTGGGATAGGCAAACATCAAATCCCATTCTTTGAACTTGATCAAAGTGCCCCTTGCTTCCTAAGGCTTAGGCCAATGAATTATCACTTAAAATTTCTTTAGAAGAGGAGTCTTCAGCCTGAAGCATTCTAATTCATTCATGCAAAATTGAATGGAGTGTAACAAATCAGTTGAAAAATAAGAACTTTCAACAAAATCAAAAGTCGACACCTATGTTATTCAAACACTTACACAGACCACTTTAACTTTGTCATTAACATAAGATCTATCACCATATTTATAGATTGCAGTTCACATGTCTCCTTATGTGACTAGACCCCCACATTTAGCTTTTTTCAAATTTGAAAACGTATGTGACATATCTCAAATTACATTTAAAATTCAAATAACTTGTTCAATAAAATGAACTTATCATCTCGACTTTTTTTTTTGGTGCAAAGCTTTTTGAGCCACTAGTATGTGACATAGTTAACATCTTTCTATTTTGAGTTGAATCAATGTTGCAAGATAGATAAGCTAACTTAGTATGCACATTCTAGCTAGTTAATGTTCTGAGCTTTGAAAAATCACTAACAGTCTACATCAAAGTTGCACGTATATTGAAAAATTCATCAATGTAAGAATCATAGGTTTTGAACTCCTACATTCCACAAATCTATTAGCACTTCTATTGGTGATTGTAGATAGATACCAATGTCATTCCTTTGTGCTCACCTTCCTGGAATTATTATTGATAGAATAAATGAGCTTTGTTTCATACACATTCAAGAAAGAAGGTTGTATGGCATAAGAGCCACTAGTTATATGCTATAACTTGTACTTAAAGTTCTAAATGGATTAAAGCCATCATTGGCTAACCCAAGACATACATTTCGAGGATTTGAAGCAAATTGAGTATGCATCATGTCAAATTGCTTCTAAGCCTTGAAGTCTCTCGGATGCCTCATCATACCATAATTATTCTTATCAATGGAATGCCATCTCATGTGTTTGATGGTCTTAAAGGACATAAAAAGCCTTTGCAACCATGGCTTTAGTGAAAAATATCTAAGTACTTTTATAGGCCATTTGATTTATTTTCACCTTTAATTTTTAGTTTTCATCTAAATGTATTGCACCTTTTACACACATCCTTATTTTTGTCATCCCTTCAATATAGCATGTAATCATTTTCACATGCATGAATTTTTATATAATTGAGCCCTAATTTATTAATAATTTTTCTTCGCCTTATAAAAAACAAGTGGAGTATTTGCATGTTGAAAGACATCAGCTAATAACTCCAATATTGTTGATATAACCTTATCATTTATTCCACATAAACATTTGATGTGATACAATTTAACTAAAAAAGATAATTTTGAAGACTTTTCACATCCTTTAAACAATTTCTGTTGCCTATCCCTCATTAACTCATAAAACTCTTTTACATCGTTGTTTATCCTTCAGTTTGATGGTGAAATTGGACCCTCAACTTTGTTAATACTTTTGTTATCATGAACCCTAAATGCATCAAGAACCATATCTTACATAGGATCATCCTCACAAATTCATTTTTCTCCCACTTGTGACTATAACTGAGGTTTTACAATAGGCTCATGTCTAAGTTTTTATCCATGTTTAACCCAAAAATTATGCCATTGTAAGAAAGGTTTAACAATTAATTGGTTATGCATAACTTTTCTAATATACCATTTCTTAAATTGTCATTTAGAACATGGATATATTATTTTATTCTCCACGCTCCCATTAGCAAATGCAAAGTTTAAAAATTCATTCAATTTATCTAAATATTCACAAGTATTTCGAAGTTAAACGATTCAAGACTTATCTATTTCTGTAATTAAAAAAATCTTTAATTATTTAATATTTAAAAAAATACCTTACCAGATGATTAACCATCATTAAAAATAATAAAACATCACCACTTGACTTTATCTAAATATATTATATATTTCTCATGTGAATGTAATACATTAAAATTTTATTATTTAAGTACTATTTAAAAGAATTGAATTTATATTAGTAATTTTTTTGTACCATTATAAACTTGATCATTTCTAAAATAATCTTTATGGTAGATTCTATATATTAGTATGATATACTTAATTTTTTAAAAAATATTCATCTCAATTTTTTAGCCAAGTAATTAAATTAAAAAATCATACTTTCACAATCACTAGATAATCCCTTTGAATTATATTGATAAGGAAATATAACATTTGCCTAAATTATTTTCTAAGATCAATAAAACTTTTGTCTCCTACAATTTCTACATTGATCGAATATCTTTCATCAAATAAAAAATATAAATTGGTTCAGGTAAATGCAAGTTGAATTGAACACTAATTATAGTTTAAAAATATTAAAAAGACACTACACTAATAAAAAATTAAACAACTAAAAAAGATATTTTAAATAATAAAATTCAGAAATTAAAAATTGAACAAATTTAATTTATATTCTAAACAATAGAGCCAAAAAGAAACTAGCAAAATATAACTCTATACCCGACTAGAATGACAAATAAATTTTCAGCCAATAAAAATCTACCATTATAATTAAGAAATTTTTATTCACATTTTGAACAATAAAACCAACAAAAAATTCAAAATACCCAACATCAAAATATCCAAAAATGGCTACCAAAAAAGGAAGACAAACTTACAAAAATGGAACGAAGAGCACGTAAATGAGAAGGATGAGCAAAATGTAGGAAAAAAGTTGAAAATAGCTAGATTTGAGAGAGATGAGGGATGAGTTGCAGCAAATCATTGGTGGCGAGACAAAGAGAACACACACACACACAAAGAAGCTGCAAATTTGGAAGAAAAGTTGAAGAAGGGTTATACTATGTGGCTTAACCATGGCTTACCCCAAATCGTGGTTAAACCATACACTAGGCCATAGGATTTTAAAAAAATATGGTCAAGTTACATGACGCTTTACCACTATTTATTATAACTGCAGTTAAAGCCTATATATGACCACGATTTTTTAATAAACCATGGTCTAGTTTTATGAGCTTTAACCATGGTTCTATATAATTGTGGTTAAGTCAACACTTAGCCATGATTTTTTGGATAGTTGTGGTCAACTCAAACTGGTATAACCATGATTCACAATAACCATGCTTATACCATTGTCATGAGTAGAGTTATCTAACTATGGTCAAGTCAACGAATAGTTTAAGCACAATTTCCTATAACCATAGTGAAAGGTTAATCTTAACCACAGTTAACAATAATTATGGTTAAATTTGTTTTCTAACCATGATTTTTATAACTGTGGTTAAGTGATGTTTTGACCATGGTTACGGTAACTATGGTTAATGTACTGTCCCTAGACCCCCACTTTTTTGTAGTGATTTAAGGTTGCTTCAGTTCAACACAAGTTGGTGTAGGTGCAATCTTGGTGCCACCACAAAAATCTTGGTGTAGCCAAACAAGACCAATTCCAAGCTCCAGTAGTCGTAGAGGATCGTGCTCTTCGTGAATGATACTCACCAAAGCCACTGTGAGATATATCACCCCGACGAGGAAGAAACAAGAGAAAGCTGAAAAGATGAAGCGACACAGTGTAGTAATGACGGCTTTTACTTTGTCAGTCAGCATTTTATTTTATGGTCAACCAAAATACGTATGAAGCTACGCAATGAAGTCTATTACAGGTTCAATTTAATTATAAAATATATATAGCAAATTTTAGCAATTTCTCAAGGGGACAACTTGTATTGAATTCATTAATTATTATATGGTATATATTAACACTCATTCGTTGCTGCCTAGGTCACTTGGTCCTCCAGGATTAATTAATTCCTTTGTGTACCTTTTTCTTTCTGTTGCGTCGGGGTTGATTGCTGGCTTCTGATATCCCAACCTGGTGCTTCTATTGTGGTATGGTGGTGTAGACTTATCCTTAGTGTCTTTTTGTCTGAGATACATAGATATAGCAATGGAAATTCTTTGTTGGAATTGTGAAAATAAAACTACATATAATGTAAAAAGCACATAAGTTATAGATAATTAAGTTAAAATCAACATTTAAAAACCACATATATAAATACTCTTACATGAATCAACATTTAAAATCACATAAATAAATAATCTTACATGATATTTTATATCTTTTTTTTCCTTGAATTTTTCTTTGTTTGTTACTTTAAGGCATCGCGTAATAGTCATGTTGTGTTGTTTTTAGAGGTTAATCTTAATTAATATATAACGTTTTCAGCTAATTTGAAGGAAATAAAATATTTTATTTTAAAATTCATTAATCAAATAAACTATAAATAAGGAGAATTATACATATATATATATATATATATATATATATGTAGTTTTCCTTGATTATTGAATCTCATCTTTGTGGTATTTTTAATGGAAACTATATATATATATTTATATATATATGCAAAAGATATTCAGTTGCCTAAATAGATGTAGATATTCAGGTGGCGTAGTGATGCTCAATTAGAAGATGTTCCAGGTTTTCTCAAAATTGAAAGCTGGTTGCCAGACAGCTATTGTTTAACGGGGCAAAAAACAATTAGCAAAATATAAGAATAAAACCATTGATAACCAAAATTATGTATAAAAATTCTTTCGGTTTCGATACTCAGACTGTACCAGAAAACGCTCCAGAAATTTGAGTCAGAAAATTACAAATGATGATGGTCTATGGCAAGATGGCAGAGCAACTGTAGGAAAAGTTGCAATAGACTATTACAGCAATCTCTTCATATCAGGGATTTCAGGCAATATTAGTAGTGAACTTAAGTTTCCCCAAAAAGATAACTAAAAGGATGATTAGATGGCTTCTGCATTCAATTTCTTTTGAAGAGGCAAAGAGTATTGCTTTTTCTATTGATCCTAAGAGTGCTTGAGGAAATGATGAATTTACAGAATTATATTTCAAAATCTCGTAAAGTTCTATATATATATATATATATATAGTCCTGGAATAATCATATTTTACGTATGTGACTCGATGCTCACTAGTCTATTGTAATGTTCTATTCAAAATAGTCAGTGTACTTTCACAATTGGCGCCTGATATCGGATAACCTTTTGATTGCACATGAGAGATTATACATTTTTTAAGACGAAGAAGCATAGGAAAAACTGAGGCCCTTAAACTGGATATGAATAAAGTCTATATATAATTGTGTACATTAATGAGTACTTGAATTAATTTTTCCATGAAAAGGTATGGCGAAAACAGATTTTGGCAAAAAAATTTTCAAAAAATAAAAGTATAACGACTTTTAGTTTTCAACAGCTTCATGACTATTGAAGTTGATTTAGAGAAGGCTATGATTGTCTGAACTGGAATTTTATTGAGAAGGTTCTCTATGAAATTGATTGGCCTAACATTTTCACAAAGTTTACTATTGCATTCAGCTTCTCTCCTATAGCGCGGGAACGTGGTTTCCATCATGTCCAACAAATCTCAGTCATCTAATAGATCCATTGGTTGCTGTCATGCCATGCGTCCGATGTAATACCATATATATATAACTCCATTCTTGGCATTCATAAGCTCCATATCATTATGTTCATAAGAGCACATGGAAAAGGAACCAACCATAATAGATTTAATCTCGTTACGTCATGTTTAAAAATTCACAATTGGTGTCACGTGGGCCATGTGAATTCATACCATGCATCCTTATATTTAAATACATTATTACTACTCATTTGCATCACAAAATCTTGCTCATGAGCCAAGGAAACCAAAATGGAGCATAAATTGAACTCATTGAATATCGGCTATATTTGCCCCCATTATGTCCAAAACTTTGGAAAATCATAACTAAATCTAGGAAAATTGAAATCATGTAATCTTGGTCATTCTGGAAAGCTTGGGATGTCTACTTCATGTTAAAAAGATGTACAAGTCATAACACCCCACACACAGAGCGTTTGATATGTGAAATAGTCTAGAGGTCAGACTGGGTCCTGATACTATCACAGTTTATTGATATGAATTTCAAAAATGTCCAATTAATTTCAAAAAATTCCAATTAGAGTGAATGATACTAATATGGAAATCTAAGGATGTTAGCTAGAAGGAAAAAATCACTCCAGACTAGTTCAAGCTCACCAGAGCCTGAATTTCGATCAAACATTGACTAAGGTTTGGTTGGACGCCTGACACTGGATTGAATCTTTGAAAAATCATATCTCCCTCTCTAGACATCCAAATTGGGTGATTCTAGTTGCCAAAAGCACTTATAACCTCTAGTTTCTGCCTATAAAATTTCATGGCAATTGGACTTCATTTGGGCCTCATGTGATAGAAAATAATTTTGGACCTAATGTGACAGTGCATCAGACCATTTCAAGAATTTTGACCAACTTTGAAAAATTATCAAATATTCTATAGATCTCAAAAAATTATGATCTTTAACTTTTCAAAAATCTCTCAACATATTCTAATAGCATGCCAAATCTCAAATCAAGAATAAATCATTTAGTTAAAAAGTGATATAGGGTTCCATTTTAGTCACTTTTAGCTCCACATAAGGTACCAAAATTGCCATTTGGCTTCCCTTGGGTCTTGACACCTTTTGGGCAAGTCTAAAAGCATGTTTAAGACTTGTGGGAGCTGCCCAAATAGTTCCAAACCATTTACATCTCATTTTGGTCTCTCAACATCTATTTATGCATAGTTACATCAAGTCATCCAAGAGCCAATTTGTACAATACTATTGATTTAGTGTCATATAAAGTCTACATCATATTCATACATCATTTTACACTTGTCCATGGTCTTGCATCACAAAAATATTACACACATCATTACTTTGCATTTAACTACCACTTAAAGTACATAATACACCAAAATAAAGATGTTCAATGTCCTTAGCTTGCATCTCCTTGACTTGGAACGCCACCTTGACAATTCAAGGATGGGGGGAAAAGGGGAGTGAGATTCCAAGAATCTCAATAGCTCACACACCCATTCACACCACATTCAAGGCATACATATATCAATTTCATAACTATACAAGCATAAAGTGTGCAATAAATTCAATTCCATGCCACATTCATATGTCAAGATCACTTTCATGCTCTAAGGACTTTTGGTTTAACCTTACCCCATTTTTAGGACTTTTGGATTTGCCTCACTCTTGGTCTAGGGACTTTTGACTTTGCCTCACCCATTCAAGGGACTTTTGGCCTTATCTCACCCATGCCATGAGACTTTTGGCATCCCCTTACCTTCATCAAGGGACTTTTGGCATCACCTCACCCTTATGAGCTTTTTCTACAACCATAGTCATTCACGACAATGCATTGGTATCAATGCGCAATAAGAATCAAGTGGCATGTCATCAAGCATCAAGAATGCATGCAAGCACACTAAGACATACATATGCACACAAGAATGCAAAGAGAATGAGGTGGAGAGTTACCTTTTTATTTATACAAGCTCACTTTGCAATTTCCTTCCTTCCTTGGTCTAACCTCAAAATGGAACCAAATCATTCAAAAAATCCATGGAAAGAAAGGAGGAAGAGAGGAGAACAAGATTGAAGGAAGATGGAGCAAGAAAATCCATGAAATTACCTAATTTCTCCTTGACTTTCTTCCTCTTTTTCTCCTCCCTTTAGTGCGCCTAAGAGAGCTGAAGATTTTCTGTATTTTGGGCAGAAAGGGTCGTGCTCATTAAAGAGGAGAAGAAGAGAGAAAAGTGTGGAACTCTTTAGAACATTCAAGAACCCATTATTTTCAATTTTGCCTTTCCATAATGGTAATTTCGTTTCAGCTTCGTTTTAACTCCTTTTTGAAAACTGTCTTTTCCATCATAAAAGTTAGGTTCCAAATTTAATAAAATGCCTTTGGAATCACTCAAATTAGAGTTAAAACCTTCATGAACAAACCGATCAAGGTTTGGGTCAACTGACATTGGAAAGAGTACACTAGAGAGGCTTTACCCGTCTCGGAGCTTCTCATGATTTTTAGAGCCTCTAAGAACCCTAGGTAACTCAAAATTTCTATTTAAAAATCCCTCCTAGGTGTTTTTCCAAAATTGTACTTATTTACGAAAATGCCATTGGCCTTTTAGTAAATTTTTCGAATCACTCTAACTCTGGTTTCTGGGCAACTCAAGGCTCAAATCCTCATTTTCTATTATTTAAAATTTTATTCAAATTTTATTTGGCCTTGAATCACTCATCTCAGGGGACTTACTTTTCAAATCGACCCGTTTCGATATTTTTACAACGTACTGAGCGTTACATCTGAGCCTTAATGAAACATTGCGTTTTGAAGCAGCTTCCCAGTCAACCAGAAATACAAAGATCGTGTTCATCCTTTAGCTTCCTCCAGATTGTGACACGTAGCATGCATAGCCCCCATTAAGCCACGTTTGAAGCAGGGTCTCCTTCTCGCATTTGGCTTCTCTCGCTGTGGATTCTGTAACAAGCACATTGGACCTAGAAGCATTTGCTTGCGTGTTCTTCGAAGGAAAATTTGGTTAAGCCTTTACCATAGGCCAGAATATAAAGGTATGCTATTTGTACTTGTTGCTAAGCAAGATGAAAAACTAAAAGTTTTGTTCCTTTCAAATGCCTATCTGTACGTTTTTTGTTATTACTAATCAGAATGGCCCCTAAAGCAGGGCATTTTCTCCATTCATAATGAGATACTTAATTTCTAGATGTAAGTACTTTATCTCCAAGTTTAAATGAACTCTGTTATTTGCTGAACTTGGTGCCTTTTGCTCTGATTCCTTTTTTACTCGTTAGAATTAAATAAGCTGAGGTGTAACTTTTGTTATTTTAGATTTCTTTTCCACACTTGAAGTCTTTTTAACATTTGGGATTTCTTTTGCACCTTCATTTTTCATATTTATTGGGCATAGCATTGCCTTTCTAACAACTAATTCCATCATGATATACAACAATTGCTTTCATATTTATTGGCTTTCATCACATAGTTGAATGAATCAAGGGAAGGGGAAAAACTAAAAGAGGAGTTTTGATGTCATTTTAATTGCTTTCTTGTATTGTTACAAATGATTCAGTATTTCTTAATAAATGTTTAAAAGATCTATCTCTTTCTTGAATTCTGGCTTCTTTTATGACTGTGGTAATTGTGTCGTGGTTTTATTTTTGCAAATTAAACACTTTCTCTTGATGCATGTGTGGCTTGGAACTAGTTGCATGTCCATTTCAGAAAAAAAACTAGCAAACGCTAATTAACTTGTCTTATCTTTGCACTTAAGTGCTTAAATGCTAATAACATTGTTGTAGGCATGTGATAAGGTTCTTCTTTTTCCTCTTTCTCACCATATACACAGCTATGAAAGTTCCAATAGTTGTGGATCTCAATTCCCTTAGACTATTGCCTGAAATGATTAGAACAACTAATTTGCCTAAGATGTGTTCAAAGCTCTTGAATTGCCTGCCTTCACTACCTAATATACCTGATCTTCTTCAATTTAAAAATCAATTAACAACATCTCTGCATTCTCTAGACTTCTCATTATTAGGTTGGCATGTTGTGGAACTTCTCACCAATTGCTTTCCTGAGCAATTTTCCTTTGCTTCCAAGTCACAAGATATTGTTTTGGTAAGTTCCTATTCCTCTAGATGGAATACACTGTAAGCTTTTGTTTATTTATTCAGAAACTATGATGTAATTTAAGTGAATGATGGAAAACATAATGAATAACAATCATGATTTTGAGTTGTTAGAAATTGAATTATCACAAGTTGTAATGTTATTGCAAAATGATGATTAGTTACCCCGATTGTAGAAACTGATTTTAGCTCTTCTTTCACTATTGTCCCTTATTAATGCTTTCATGTATCTTAGTTTTTACAATGACAAGAAAAGTTTATTAATCTTGATTGGTTGAAAAACAATGAGACATAGAACAAGTTAGGAAAGGCAGGTAAAAGCTTTGAATGAATCTTCCAACTACATAGGTATGTTTTCCCACCAAAAGCTTCCTTCTTCTGTAATATAATAGGGCACCAGATGATGAAGGAGACCCTACTTCAGAGGCAATACTATGGGGACTATGCGTGCTATGTGTCACAATCTAGAGGAAGCCAAAGGACGACCATAATCTCTGTGTTTCCAGTTGATTGGTAAGCTACTTCAAAACATAACATTTCATTAAGGCTTGGACGCGTGGCATGACGACAACCAATGAATCTGTTAGACAGCTGGGATTTGCTGGACATGATGGAAACCACGTTCCCACGCTACGGGACAAAAGTCGAATGCAAATCTATTAGAATGATTGTTCATGTAATGGGAGAAAAAAATGGAGCATTTCTTCCTATGGGAGGCATTAGACACGAGGGGACTTGCTCTCCCTATACTTAATTATTCTTTTTCATGGACAAACTTTTGATTCTTGAAGTCCTTGATGACAAGAAGTGGAAAGCAAATGACTCGCTGTTGTTTGTGTGAAAGCAAGTTTGGAGCAAATTAGATTAATATACTTCAATTTATCTTGGCAAAAATCTAATCATTTATAATTAATTCTAAATTTATTGAACCTTAAGATGTGTTATAATTAAGTGTGAACCGTATTCAACTTACTTAAGTGAAAGTTAGTTATATGATAGTTTAGTTGATTCCCTTTTTAACTACTAACAACTTAAAAATTTATGCGCTTAATATGTTTTAGGGATAGTACAACTTAAGTTGTCTTGCCTTTAGCTCTTTAAAAAAAAGGCCAAAATCTCAAATAAAATAGAAGTCTATGTTGATTAACTATTATTACATTAAATATAGTTATATATAATAATAGATCATAGGATACTGAGCTTTGTACTTGAACTAGTAATAAGTTTCTAATTCATCTTTTTACATTTTTTCTTTTAGGTCAAAGTCTCTAAGTTTTGAATATTTTGTTCTTTTTTAGTATTTTTCCTTTTGCACATTTACCCTACACACACACACACACACACACACACACACACACACACACACACATTGTAAGTAGTGTAACAATTAACCCTCTAAACCTATAAAAAAACTCTAGAATGATAAGTAATTAATCCTTGTGGAATCAACACTTTTACTAAGGATTCACTTGATTTGTTACTTCGGTGATTTAGTAACTACACTAATCACATTAGTATCAAACGATAACAAATTTCTCTTAAATTGGATGGCCTATTTGGTTTTCATGAAGTATGCACTGAAGACAAATTAAGTCCAAACAATGAGAAATTCTTGAAGTATTACCATACTTGCAATTGCTAAAGTTTCCTCTTAATTGCAAGAGCCTAAATTGCAAATAGACTTGATCATCAGCCAAGCATATAAAAAAATAATAAAAACTAAGAATTAGTACTATTCATGAAAAATGGACTGAGTCTGACTTGACCTAACCTGTTAATATCTTTTAATTTTTTTTTTTTTTGCTAAACTTCTAGACTTTAACACATATCTAAATATTAAAAAAAAAATTTAATTTATACAATTTTGTTAGAGCATTGTCATATCTAAAAAATATCCAAAAAAATAAAATTTAAATACAATTGACTTTAAATATAGTAATAGATACATTTATCATTTCTTTTGAGTTATTATTACAAAGTATGTATATAAGAAAGATAAACTATACTAAATCAGTGGAACATTTAAATTTAATAATAAAAGAGAAATGAATAAATTTTAATAATATTAATATATATTTTGAAAAAAGGTTATTAAGCCTAGCTCTGGTTGGATTAGGCTTTTAAAAAAATAGTCTAAATCCAACCTATTTTAAAAATGGACCTTTTTTAGATAGACTCTTTTTTGGCTTATATCCATATTATTCAACATGAGCTTATTGAATTGGATGGGCTTAATAATAGAAAAATAATAATTAAAATTTAATAATATTATATATTTGAAAAAAAGGGTTATCAAGTTGTGCTTAAGTTGGGTTAGGCCTTAAGAAAAAAGTCTAAATCTAACTTATTTTAAAAATAGACTTTTTTTAAATAGATTTTTTTTATTCATATCCATATTATTTGACATGAGCCTATTAAATTAGATGGACTTTTCAACATATGATCACGTCTAATTGTAAGATACTCTTTGTTTACGTGAGTAAAAGTAGTACACGGCTCACTGTAGACCACAAGTCAATGTTATACTCCTTCCTTGCACGAGGAGATGATACGAATAAAAAGAAACACTGAAATACCCCTGAGCATGAGTATAGAGTGCAAGCAACACATAAAAAAGAAACAGTAATACTCCTTCCTCTTATGAGTATAAATTACGAACGACGCATATCAAAGGAAGCATTGTAATAATCTTGGTCCATGCGAGTATAAATAGTAAGAGGCTAAAAATAAAAAGAAGGAAAAAAAATCCCTTTTGAACTAAGTTTAACCTGACCCCTGGTTGGTTAGGTAGGCAAGTTAGTAAGATTCCTTGCTAAGTTTAGTTACATATTAAAAAATATATATATTGACTTGATTCCATGATGAGTACGAGGGCAGCTTAATTACTGATACTCTCCGCTAAGTTCAGCCATGTGATTTAAAAAAAAAAAAAAAGGAAAATCCATTGTTTGATTGCATGTACAACCTAGGTACAAAATGAGTAAGTGATGATGTTGTCATTGGTCCAATTCTTGTTGACTTTGAAAATGACTATCTAGTTTGAAGAGCACACTAAAAAAAAAAAAATTTGAGGGGTGCCAGTAATGAAAAATCAAACAAATCGGTATTACTCTTTGAAACTTTTGAGTTCACTGCAATGTCACAAGTACCTTGTGAAGACAATGACAATGCTACTATTATAGGTGAAACCGATGATAAAAGGTCCTATGAAGATAATGATTAATTGAGGCCATGTCGATCCACATGCGACAGCGAAAAAACTCCGGGTGGTATATGCAAGGATTATGAATAAACTGTCTGTCGCTCCACTATACGCAATCTTAATCCAAATGCACGGTAATGTTAATGTATACAACTGGAATAAATCAGCGTTATGTCGATGGACGAGTGCAGGGAGGACAAATAAGCTCTATGTGTTGGAATATTTATTAATTGTAAATTAGTATTAATTAATTATTAATCTAATTAATAGATTATATTTTAAATAATATCAAATATAATTATTTTGTATTTAATATTGTTTAAACAGATTGTGTTTACTTGTGTTATGGATAATTTATAAAAGGCTAAATTATGTATACGCTCATTTAGAAATAGGTTCTAATTCAGATCCTATTTAGATTACTGATTCTATTTTTATTGGTTAATCTAATTTTGTATTCTAAATTCTGATAGATTCTCTAAGTCTTGAGATATTGTAAGATGTAATTCTTAGTTTTCCTCTTATGTTTTAATTGGGATCTATAGTTTGTTGATAGATCCTTTATTCCCAGTTTGATCTATATTTCTCTCTCGACTAGTTTTAGCAATTGATATCAAAACTTTAATTTTGATTCCGGTTCTTTTACAATTTCTTTCTTTTTTTCTTTTAATCTTTTGATGGCTTGGATATTGATTGTGAATTGTTGACATTGAAATCATATTCTTGAAAAAAAAATGGATCTTGACCATAATTATGATATATTTATTCTCATATTTTAGTGTAAAAAAATTTTATTTAATCCAAGTTATTATGTTCACAATATTCCCAATCCCACTGTTGGCCATTGGTCTCCTTGACCAGCCAGAGAATTTTAGATTTACCTTATATGAGAATTATTTCTTCTAATCCTGATTTTGCATCCAAATCAAATTGATTATGTTGCTGATACATTTTAATGATAATTTCGTTTTTCCTCCAATATACCTATAAGTTGCAATTCGCTAGTTGCAACCCACTTTTTTCTATACTTGAGTGCCAAGTAGGTTTGGTACATCAAGTTTTTATTAGTTCAAAGCTTTTTTGGACTATCTTGTTAATTTCCATGCCTAGATTAGAAACGGCGAAAAATTTTTCGTTATGTCCGTTTATACATGGACATTTTGACCTATGCTCTATCATGCATGTGAAGGCAAAGGAGAATTGTATTCACTAAAGAGCATAATTGTGCAATTCTCTTATTTTGTAAATTATTTTCATTTATTGTGAAAATAGTTATGTATGTACCTTTTCTTAACGTTGTTGTTTGGCTATACTACCTTTTAGACATTTGTCTTGCCAACTAAGAATCATGTGAGAGTACTATGCCAGATTCATTATGATAAAAAATGCTGAACGTATCTTGAAGGATGGTGGAGTTTATAAAGTACCTGAAAATCCAGAATATTCTATTAAACATCTTTATCAAATTTCATTCATTTTGGAATTTTCTGGAACTTTATATGAAAATTTCCAATATAGCCCTACTTTTGCATAGTTTGTCAATTATGTGCGAATTTTTTGTGATCCTAAATTCGTGGAAAATTTTCATTATAATGTTGCCGCTTTGATTATTGGAGCTTCCTTTTTTACGGGCTTTACTTTTGGGCCATTTTTGAAAGAGTTTTCAAAACTTTTGGGCTATTGTAGGCTTGTTTGGGCCAAAATGTCAGATTTTTGGGCACAATTGGATTTTTGTGTTTTATGGGCCAATTTGAGTTCTGGGCCGAATAAAAAGGTCTGAACTATTTATTTGGCAAGTGCGTTTTTTGTCAGGTTTAGCTTTTTGGCCCATTTGGGCAAAGGTTTTTATAAATAAACTATGAGCCTTTTTTTTGGGCTTTGGGTTCTATTTTTTTGGACAGAAAAGCATTATGGACTGCTTTCATGGATTTTTGGATTTTTTTGTACAAAATATATTTTTGGACTTTTGGGTCAAATTTTTAATCTTTTTGTCAACATCTAGTAGCCCATATGATTTTTTTTGGGTCCAAAAAGGGAAAAAAAAGCACAAATTCTTGTGGAAAATTATTTTTTCTTTGTGCCATTTAATTTTTCCTAAATTATGAAAAATTATTTTTGGTGATATTTGACATTTTTTGTGCCAATGAACCTATAAGGGAAGTATTTTAGTGGAAATGAAAATTTTATGAGCAATTATTTTAAATCTCAAAATTGTTTTATAGTGAATTACTTATAGAATTGTTTAAATCTTTATATTTTTAAATAATTTTTACATAGAATGAAGATATTATAAAATTAACACATGACAATAACACTTATAGCATGTGATAATAATTGTTGATGAATTTTCAATTTTTATCAAGAGGCATCCTTGAAAATTATAAATGGATGATTTTAGATGTAATTTGGTTGATAATTGGCTACTTTCCTAATGAGTTCCGAGTATACATATTTTTTCTAGCCTTGAAAATGATGAATTGAAGCCAAGTTATCCGATTCTTGTGCAAATTTTATGTGATTTAATCATGAATGGATGGAGTCAAGAAGCAATAAGATATCTATACAAAATCATTCAATTACAACAAGCAACAGACCCTAGCCGTATAAAGAGTACATGTGCATGCAAAGAAGGGGATTCTAAGCCACATAGTAGTGCACATGAAGAGGTGTGTGAAGCCACACGCTTGTGTGGCTTGGAAAACATGTGACATGGTAATTGGGTGATTTGACATGGGTGTGTTATTTACATCAACAAGAAAACATTTTTGGAAAGTTTTGGAGTATTTTTGGAAACTTTTGGGAGAAATCCTATGGCAATAACACATTAAAGTATTTTGATAAGCACTTTGGATGGTGCACAACAACTTTGAAAGAGCTCATGATATCTTGATTACTGCCTAATAGAATTGGAATTCTTGTTTGAAAATTGCTATGCCACCTTCATAGTTTTTATTTATTTCTACTTTTTCTTTTCTTTTAGTATAGATTTGATTTGTTTGGAGTTTATGTTCTCATTTTTGACTGAGTAACTAAACCCCTTATATTTGGGGTTTGGATAGATATGTCTACTGATTTTGTTTGAATTTGATATACTCATATAATTATTTTTCATCTAATTAATTTATTATTTAGTTTATAATTCATTTTGCAATTTGGTAGCCACTTATTGTGAAATTAGATATGTAGTGAGAACGATCAAAAGGTGAATTATTATCAGGGATCACTTGAATAATAAACTTAAGTATAGGCTTTCTAGATATAGTAGTCTTGCTTAGGCAGACTACACGTAAGGTTACACTGAGATCTATAAAGCTTAAAAGGTTTATGTTAGAATATACAATTATGAGAGTAGACGTAGGCTTAGCATAAATATGAGTGATTTATCTCGAAAGAAAATTTTACATAACTTAGGGAATCATCCATTAATTATTATAAAAAAATTGCATGAGTTGATCTTATACATTTTTAGGAAATGACATTGAAATCCAAATCTTATAGCCTTTTTTTCCATTAGACAGTTTGACTCTTTATTTTGCAAGGTTTTGCTTGTTCTTTAAATCTTAGTTTGTTTACTTTCAATGGACCTTCTAGATAATAGGAACTAATTTTAAGAAGTTTGTGGTTAATTAACTTTCCTCATGGGATAATATCCTACTCACTTTATTATTATTTGTGTGATTCATACACTTGCAAATTTTTTACAACATCTTCTTATCCTTAACTTCATTATTGAAACATGATTTGATTTCACAATTTTGATGATAATATATATGTATTTTGTACACTATGCCATCCAAATTGCATGTTTATAATTTCTTGTACACTATTGTTATGAGATATTATAGATGTTATTTTGGCTGATCATGATAGTGCGCCTTTTATATGCCTATAAAATAATTGTGGCTATTGACCCTTTATGATTGTGAACTTAACTATCGTGAACTATTCACAAAAGTGTGTGGTGTTAACTAAAATATTTGTATAACATAGGATATATTATACAAATAATGGACATAACTTATCAATGTAACATTATCAATTTTGATAATACATGAATAATGATAAACGAGAAAATTTATAATTATCAAAAGACTAATTATAAGAGGCTCTTGTATCAAAGATTTTTTGTAATTAATCTATGACATTATCAATATATTATATTAGTACTATGATACATTTTACTTGGTGTTTTAATATTTCTTGAACCTTATCGGTATAGATGTGTTAGAGATATTAATTTGTTATCCTTGAAATATCTATTGAGTTCTCTTAGTTTCCTGTGATCCAAAACCCTTAGTCAAGATTATAATAAATTAAGTTTTTTATTTCTAATTGCATTAGTTGAATCTTAAAGGGAACTCTTATTTATAATTATGTTGTATACATAATTCATATTTCCCTATATTGTTGCTATTCTAATTACTATGCCCATGCAATTATTTTCCATGAGAACTTTAAAGTTGAGTTTCTTCATAAATATCCTATTTGACATCTTGTTTAAGCAATTGATTGAAACATGTCAAGACTTATGAGATTAAGAAAGCGGGATATCATTGTAATTTTTTGTATACTAGTGAACCTCATGTAAGAATCAATGAGGTATCTTAGCATGATGATTAATTTTCATTACCTTGACATAGTTCTTTGATTTAGTGAAATATTATTAAATAATTTTTACCAACAATAAGTGGGAGCGAGTTCATTTTTGTGTAAACTGGGATCATATGATATTTATCCATTTTAGCACATAGATTCATTGTAATAGAACTTGTTATATTCTTAGTTTGTTTTATAAACCCTACATTTGGTAGGATTTTGTATGAGTGAAATTTTTACCCTCACTTTTATGTCAATCTATATCCTTTTAAAAAGAGAGAAAGACTCAATAATATTTGATGTCATTAATAATGAATAAATAAAGTCTTGTTTCTTTTTGTAGCATTAGTGACCTTGAAGTATACTTAAGTATGTACTCATTCTGACATAGCTTTGACTATTAGTGTATTTGGTAGACATACTTGAGCAATATTGGATTTGATTAATGAATGGTTGGTAAGAAAATTAGGTGGTACTTATAAGGTATCTAGGGTTACATGTTAAGTTAAATGCTTTAACTTTTGTATACATCTTATGATGCTTGTAGGGGCTTTTTCATGAGAAGTGCCAGGTAGATATTAACAATTGCCTTAACCTCTATATACATCTCATGATTTCTAGAGGATTTATTTCATTCAAAGGTGACAATTGGACACTTGCAGTTGCCTTAATTTTGATTGCAAAAAATTTCGTTTATAGGGTTATTTTTAAGCTATGTCATCAAGAAAATTACTGCATATTTTGACTATTTAATTACGACAATGATTCTACTTATACTTCTCTCAAAATTATAGGAATTCTAATTGTATTAAATTTTGAAATTAATTTCATATTCGTTAGAGTGAAGATTTGTGAATCTCATACTCACGTTATATATATTTTACAAATAATATGCTATACTAATCTATTAACTATAGGCTTATTCATTGGTGTCTCTTAAGAAACATGTCACTTTTGAGTGTAGTAAAATTTTTTATGATGTATTGATTTAATGAGAGTTTGAGTTGTACTTTAAAGAGATATTTTGATATATTTTAACATATGGTTAAATCAAGTATTTTAGATATATTTCTTTTGTAATTTCATTTAATTCAATAATTGAACTTTGTTAGCATTTTAACATTGTTTTTCTTATTGGATTAGATGTTTTTGGTTTGTCATTTCATTTATGAATTTTGGTTAAAATGGATATTAATTATTTGATATTCTTCATATATTATGTTGATTTGTTCTTTGTTTGTCTAACAATTAATTAATGTTATCTAAGTTAGATATTATTAGAATATTTATTAATTTATAGTATAGTAGGGGTGTTCATGAACTTATTTGGCCCTAGGGCCCCGCCTAATTAAGTCGGGTCGGGTCGAACTAAAATATATAAATAAGTAGAACTTTAAACAAAACTATATCGGGTCAAATTGAACCACAGACAAAGACATGTTCAGCTCAACTTGCCCTAATAGTTATTTTTTTTTTTAGTTATAAATATCTTACCATCTTAGATATATATATATATTATTCTTACTTTATATGATTCTCTCTGCATGCTGTAATTTTTATTACCTATCCAAACCCTCCCTACTTCTTAATTAATTCCATCATTGATGTGCATGAGTACTGATATTTCTTTTGTTGAATAATGAAAATACACATGTTTATCTAAGGCTAATTATATTAGTATAACTTATATTTTGCTTAATAATACTAAATTATTTTTTTTATTATTGATAAAAATATGATGGTTCTAAAAGCCCATTGTTTTTAAAATATATGCCTATAAATATTTAAAAAATATTTTATATTATTAGTATTAGTTCATAAAAAAAATGACTCGGGCCTAACTCGCTCTAGTCTAACATAAGACCGGACTTGTTTGAGCAGGATCGGGCTACGAGTATAAAAATAAGCTCGATATCTTAATCGTACTAGGTATCGGGCCTACTAGATGTTTGGCCCAGTTTTATCCATGAGCAGCCCTATAGTATAACATTCATTAATTATTAGTTTAATTAACATTATAAATAATATGAAAATAATTATTTTGCATTTAACAATGTCTAAGTAAATTGAGTTTATTTGTGTTATAAATAGTATGTAATAAGCCAAACTATCTATAATCCTATTTATGGAATATATCCCAATTCATAATCTATCTAGATGAGTAATCTTATTCAACATTAATTAAAATTTATTGATTAACCTAATTTTGTATTACAATAGACTTATATTCTTCTTTTACATTTTAATTGAGATCTCTAGTCGGTAAATAAATTCCCTCACTTTAGATTAGATCTACACTTATCTCCTAACAAATTTTAGCGCTTTGTCAATATACTACGTAGAGATAGTGAGACTCCATATCAATCCACATGACTAGTGCTTGCCACTTACAAGACACAATCTTAATTCTCTAATCATTTTTTATATATAAAAGCAGTGGGTTTGGTACTATTTATTCGCATTGTTGATAACGTTACGTTATGGTTTGCACTGTTCACATACTGCTCTTTACTATTCAAACATTGTTTTGTGTACTGTTATGTAATATTTATTATTGTTTAACACTATCCATCAGTACTATTTTCCTTTTTATTTTTTATTTTTTGGGACCCACATTTTCTTTTTTTTTGTGGATAAGATCCACATTTTTTAAAAACCCATAAATCTCTAAGGGTTAGTACTAGTGTTTTGTAATATTGATTGAAGTTTTTAGTTGCTTTCCATCAGTTTTTTCATAATTAATTTTCAAATGACTATTTTTTTAATATTATTTCCTACAATGCAATTTGCAACTTCTACTATAATCTATATTCTTTTTAGTTGAATATAAATTTCTTTGGTAACTGAATGAAAAAAGCATATCAACATTTTATATAAAAATATAAAATTATAAGATTATATATTTCTAGTTTTAAAATTATATGTATATATTAATATTAAATAAGCTTTTAAGAAAATAAAAATGAAAATAAAATACATGAAGGATTCAACAAAATAAAATTTAAACTAATAAAACCTAAACCCTAAACTACCTAGAAAAATTACACTTAAATGAAAATCTAAAAAAATGGTGTTTTGTAACGAACGTAAATTTCGTAAAACGACGAAATAAGTCATATAAAAGTAAGTCCTCTGAAATAACCTAGATAATATCCCAAAAAATTTGGGTTGAGTTCTAGATTCCTAAAAATGATAATTCTAAGCTCAAACGGAAAGAAAAATGGAGTTAGGATGGAGAAATAATTTGCGACAGAAACTGACAAAATGTAATGGCATTTTTGTAAATAAGTGTAACTTTTGGAAGACCACATAGGAGGGCTTTTTTAAATCAAATTTTTGAGTAGTCTAAGGTTCTCAGAGGCCCTAAAAACTATGGGAAGCCCCGAGATTGGTAAAGCCCCTCCGGTGTATATTTTTCAACGTCGGTTGACTTGAACTTTGACTAATTCGTTCGGTAAGGTTTTAGCTCCAAATTGAGTGATTCCAAAGGAATTTTATTAAATTGGAAACCTAAATTTTATGATAGAAAAGACAGTTCTAAAAAGGAGCAAAAACGAAGCCGAAACGAAATTGCCATTACAGAAGGGCAAAATTGAAATTTCATGGTTTCTTGAATGTTCTAAATAGTTCCACACTTTTCTCCCTTCTTCTCCTCTTTAATAAGAATGACCCTTTCTGCCCAAAAGACAAAAAATCTTCAGCTCTCTTAGGCACACAAGAAGGAGGAGAAAAAGAGGAAGAAAGCCAAGGAGAAACTAGGTAATTTCGTGGAATTTCTTGCTCCATCTTCCTCCAATCTTGTTCTCCTCTCTTCCTCCTTCCTTTCCATGGATTTTTTGAATGATTTGGTTCTGTTTTGAGGTCAGAACAAGGAGAGAAATTTCGTGTTTGGAGAAGAGAAGCCAACCAAGGGAAGAAATATCCAAGAAACTAAGGAAAAATAAAGTAAAATCTCATTCCTATGGTAGCCTTTTCTTGTCCCTTCTTCTTGTATGTTTCAGCCAACATAGGATGGGATAGGAGGGGCTGGATTTTGGGTAGAACCAAGAGAGAAACCTAGGAAAAAGAGTGCAAGGATTAAGAATATGGCAAGAAATTCAAGTAAAAACCAAAGGAAAACAAGTTAGAAAAGTGTAGTGCTTTCTAGGGTGTTGCAAAATCTAATTTTGTGTGAATGTTTCCTTAGCTATTTAAATGTTTCCTTGAGCTCCTAAGACCTCTAGAAAGCCTTCCAAGTGGCTCTCCCATCAAGGAAAAATCACAAAGTCCATGAACCTTCCTTATGGTGCATATTTCAGCCAAGCTAGGTTCATTAGGCTAAGGGATGTTTTAAATTGTTCTAGCATTGGTTTGGGACTTTATATGATGTTAGAAGATGGGAGAAACCATTGGGAAAAATTTAGGAGCCATAGATTGGGAGATGGGATAATAGTGTCCATAATGGTGCCTTATGAAGCAACTTAGTATTTCAATGGTGCAATTGAATATATGATAGCTCCAAGGACCTTAAATGAGTCCAAGAAGTCTAGAAATAACAAGAGAATAGAGCCTAGCACTTGAATGATTTGAATTGCTTCAATAGGTCATTTATGGAACCAATATGTCCATTATGGAACCAAGTATGTGATAAGCTTTAGTTTAATGTCTTGGCTTGCTTCAAGGAAGTGATTGTGTGTTATTTGTGATGTCTAGGTCAAGAGAACCTTACTCCCCCTAAGTGCTCTTATGGAATTAACGAGGGGAAGGAAATTGCAAAGTGAGCTTGCATAAATTAAAAGATAGCTCTCTACCTCATTCTCTTTGTATTCTTGTGTGCATATATATGTTTTAGTGTGCTTGCATCCATTCTTGATGCTTGATAATATGCCACTTGATCCTTGTTGTGCATTGGTACCAATGTGGTGTCTTGAATGACCATGAATGTGGAAAGAGCTCATAAGGGTGAGGTGATACCAAAAGTCCCTTGATGAAGGTGAAGAGATGCCAAAAGTCTCATGGTATGGGTGAGACAAAGCCAAAAGTCCTTTAAATGGGTGAGGCTAGGTCAAAAGTCCCTAGGCCAAGAGTGAGGCAAATCCAAAAGTTCTAGAAATAGGGTGAGGCTAAACCAAAAGTCCTTAGAGCATGAAAGTGGTCTTGACATGTAAATGTGGCATGGAATGGAATTTATTGCACACTTTATACTTACATAGTATGAGTTTGATGTATGTATGCCTTGAATGTGATGTGAGTGGGTGTGTGAGCTATTGAGATTCTTGGAATCTCACTCCCCTTTTCCCCTCATCCTTGAATTGTCTAGGTGGTGTTCCAAGTCAAGGAGATGCAAGCTAAGGATATTGAACATCTTTATTTTGGTGTATTATGTACTTTAGGTAGTGGTTGAATGTCAAAGTATAAACATGGTGTATATGAATTGCCTAAGTGGTCCAAATCATCACACATCTCAAATTCACTATGCTATGGGCAAAAATACACGACTGTAGATAAGCCACGAGGGAGCCAAATCTCATGATTAAGTATAGAACTATATATGAATGATGTATGAACTATGTATAGAGTTAAAACAATGAAATTATGAGATTTGGCTCCCTCATGGCTTATCTACAGTGGTGTATTTTTGCCTGTAGTATAGTGAATTTGAGATGTGTGATGATTTGGACCACTTGAGTAATTCATATACACCATGTTTATACTTTAAAACTTGCCCAAGGGGTGCTAGAGCATGTAGGGGACCATTTACCCCCATTTTAAACCCTTTATGGTGTCAAAACCGCCAAACTTGTGAGCTCTATCAAGATATGACTAAGTGAGCTCTTCTTGATATGAAATTTGGCATGCCTTTAGAGTTTGTTGAGAGCTTCTTGGGAGGCTAAATTGGGTAATATTAAGAGATATAGGGAATATTTGGCGAATTGTTAAAATTTAAAAATTTTGATGGTTTAGTCAATGCACTATTACCAGAGTTATACCAACTAGAATCACCTCAATCGGAGGTCTATAGAGAGAGAACTAACTTTCTGAAGTTCTGTGTCAGCATTAGAGAAGCCATCTGACCTTCGTTACTGTTCCATAATTTTTCAAGGTCCAAAGGCTGTTGAATTGATCTAGACTTATTTTTTTCCTCTAGTTAACATCTGTAGCTTTCCAAATTGGCAGTGTTTTCCCAGATTGGATTTTTGTGAAATTAGTTATGAATTTTTGAAGTTCATGACAGCAAGCTGCACTAGTACCAGGGACAACCGGACCTCTGTCTCTTTTTCGATGTCAAACATGGTCCAAATGCTGAGATTGTGGTTGGACATTATTTTTAGTGTAAAGTTAACACTTATAGTTTTCCAGAAAGCTATGGTTTGCTTAATTTTCATTTTTTTTAGAATTAGTTATAATTTTCCAAAATTAGAGCCAAAAATTTGACTTTTTGGCCCATTTGAGAAATTGCACTTTCTTAGTTTTTGGCTTCACATCCATGGTTCATGGGTTGTTTTATGCTATGTATGAGTTGTATAAATGGAGTTTGAGTAGAAAATGTGAATGATGGGTTCATGAGACCCACGGGGCAAAATATGAGCGTTTGAATTCTGATTTATAACATGAACATGTCACGGCTTTTGTCATTTTCTTTGGAAATCATATGGAATCGAGCCTAAGCAGAGACTAGTTAAAGTTAATATATTATGGTGTTACATAAGACCATGAACAAGTGTAAAATGATGTATGAACATGATGTAGACTTTATATGACACTAAAAGTAATGGAATTATGCAAATTGGCTCCTTGATGGTTTGATGTAACTATACACAAATGGATGTTGAGAGACCAAAATGAGATGCATGAGGTTTGGGATCACTTGGGCAGCCTCTACAAGTTATAATTGTCCTTGGGAACTTGCTCAAGGGGTGCCAAACTCAAGAAGAGGCCATTTGGTGCAAAGTGACTCTTGATAAGAAGCAAAAATGACCATTTTATGAGGCTATATCATTTTTTATCCAAATGAGCTCTTCTTGGTATGAAATTTGGCATGCGTCTAGATCTTATTGAGAGATTTTTTGGAAGCTAAAGTTGGTAATTTTTGGATGTTTTTGGAATATTTGGTGAATTGTTGAAGCTAAAATTTTTTCTGGTTTTGATCCTTGGGACTGTAGCATTGGTCCGAAATTAAACTCTGTCACTCATGGGGCAAATGATGTCCAATTACCATAAAATTTTATACAAAGAAACTAAAAATTCTGTGACTTGATCTAACTAGAAACACCTAATTTGGAGGTCTAGAGAGGGAGATACGATTTTTCAAAGATTCAATCCAGTGTCAGGCATCCAACCAGACCTTAGTCACTGTTTGATCAAAATTCAGGGCCTGGGTGAGTTTGAACTGGTCTAGAGTTATTTTTAACCTCTAGTTAACATTCCTAAATTTCCAAATTGGTATCATTCACTCAATTTGGAATTTTTTGGAATTAATTGAAAATTTTTGAAGTTTATATCAGTAAATTATGACAGCATCAGGACCCAGTTCGACCTCCAGACAATTTTTCATGTCAAACATTTGGTGTGTGAGATGTTATGACTTGTACCAATTTTTAGCATAAGGTAGACATCCCAAGCTTTCCAAAATGACCAAGATTACATGATTTCGATTTTTCTAGATTTACTTATGATTTTCCAAAGTTTTGGACAGAATAGTGGCAAATCTGGCCGAAATTCAATGAGTTCCATTCATGCTCCATTTCGGCTTCCTTAAGTTATGAGCAAGATTTTGTGATGCAAATGGGTTGTAATAATGTATTTAAATATAAGGATCCATGTTATGAACCTACACAGTCCATGTGTCATCGATTTAAAATTTTTAAGCATAACGCAATGTGATTAAATCCATTATTATTGGTCCATTTTCCATGTACTCTTATGAAAATGATGATAGGGAGCTTATGAATGCCATGAATGGGGTTAGATATATATGGTATTACATTTATTAGTATTAAAGCAATGGTTCAGGCACTTTTGCTCGATATTTGGCTCTTGAGTGATGTAATTGGTTTGCTTTCAGGTGGAATATTGATGTATATGTGTTTACATTGTGTTGTGAGGCTAAGATTCTGATTATTTTTCAGTAAACATGGTTGAGACGAGAAAAGGCAGAGGCAGGGGCAGACCACCTAGAGAACCAGGAGTTGAGTCTGCGGACCCCTTACGGGCTGTCACAGATCGAATTGATAGATTTGAGAATATGATAGCCCAGCACTAGTATTTTATCCAGCAGCAGCATGAGATGATTGTGTGGCTGTAGGAGTCCTTGGCTAGATAGGAGGAAGCCAGGAGAGATGTTCCTCAACCTCAGCCTCAGCCCTCTACTTCTGCCATCCCACAGCCTTCCACCTCGGGTGTTCCACTCTCACCTCCCCAAGAGTCAACTCAGACTCCGCCATCCATTCAAAAACAAATAAATCAGTTTAGAAAAAACAACCTGCCCATATTTGATGGTGAGTTAGATGCAGACAAGGTGGAGACTTGGGTAAGGGAGATAAAGAAGATCTTCACAGTGATGGATTGCACCTCAGAACAAAAAGTTCAAGTAGCTACTTTTATGCTACAAAAGGAAGCCGATAATTGGTGGCTCAGTGCAAAGTCCTTAATGGAGGCTAGAAATTTATAGATGACTTCGGAAAACTTCTTAGTACAATTTTATGAGAAGTATTTCCTTAGTTTTGTAAGGAAACAAAAAGAGGTGCAATTTATGGGATTAAAGCAAACTGATGACATGACTATGGACTAATACACGGTAAGATTTATAGAGTTGTCTCGTTATTCTTCTTACCTTCAGAGGTATGATGATGAACCCTGGAGGTGCGAACAGTTTAAAATTGGATTGAAACCTCAGGTCAGAGATAGAGTGACTCCATACAGATTCTGGAACTTTAATGCTATTGTGGAGATTAGCAGGGTAATTGAGAATAATTTGAGAGAGATTATGCCTGCTGTCATGGCATCTGGCCAGAGGGGATCCTTGGAGTTGAAGAGACTGAGACTAGAGGAAGGAGCCAGCTCTGCACCTTTTAGCAAAAAGAAGAGTAAGGTGCTGTGGAATAAGAAGCCACCAAAAGGAAAGAAGGTACAGCCTCAGAGGACTCAGGCATCCATACAGCAATCCATGGTGACGTGTTACAAGTGTGGGAAGTCAGGGCACATTGCCAGAAACTGCCCCCAGGTAGATACAGCACCTCCATTCAGACCACCTCCTCTCAGGTCACAGACCCAGGGCAGGGTGTTTACCCTTTCTCAGCAAGAGGCTAGTGCGTCTCCTAGTCTTATCTGAGGTACGCTCATAGTAAATGATTTTCCTGTAATTGCAATGTTTGATTCAGGTGCTAGTCACCCATTTATATCCTATGACTGTGTGAGACGTTTGGGTCTGGCCATTAGTACTCTGCCATTTGATTTATCTGTTACTACACCTACTGGAGGCCACGTTGTTACTTCCCATGCTTGTCTAAATGTCACTGTACAATTTAATCATTGTCATACTACCATTGATTTGATTTGTATGTCATTTCATGATATTGATTTAATTGTTGGCATGAACTTTATGATTGCTAATAATGCTGTCCTTGATTGTGAACACCAAACTATATCTGTACCTTCTTGTGGGACCATACCTCGGGTAGAGGCCGAGTTATCTTTTATGACTACTACTCAGGCTGAGAGACACATAGAGCATGGATGTCAGGGGTTTCTAGTCTTTTTCTCTATTTAGGCCGAGGTAGAAGAAGGGATAGAGGAGATCCCGATAGTTAAGGAATTCCCAGAGGTCTTCCCTAAAGATTTTGACTTTAGTGGCCTACCCCCTGAGAGAGAGATAGAATTTCCTATAGATATAGTGCCTGGGGCTGGACCAGTGTCCAAGGCTCCCTATAGGATGGCTCCTACCAAGCTTGCTGAATTAAAGAAATAGATAGAGGAGTTGTTAGAAAAAGGGTTCATATGCCCTAGTGTGTCACCCTGGGGAGCTCTAGTGTTATTTGTGAAAAAAAAAGATGGTAGCTTGACATTGTGCATAGATTATAGAGAACTAATTAAAGTTACCATCAAGAATAAGTATCCTCTCCCTAGAATAGATGACTTGTTAGATCAGTTGGCTGGGGCATCAGTATTTTCTAAGATAGATCTTAGATTTGGGTATCACCAACTAAGGGTGAGAGCTGAAGACGTCCCAAAGACAGCCTTTAGAACTAAATATGGGTATTATGAGTTTCCTGTGATGCCATTCGGGCTGATGAATGTGCCCGCTATGTTTATGGATTATATCAATAGAGTATTCAGACCGTATCTGGATAAATTTGTTATGGTCTTTATTGATGATATTTTAGTGTACTCCAGATCTTTTGAGGAGCATGAGAGGCATTTAAGATTAGTCTTAGAAACTTTGAGAGATAAGAGATTATATGCCAAATTGAGGAAATGTGAGTTCTGGCTAACTGAGGTGAAATTCTTAGGTCATGTAATCTCACGAGACAGGGTCGCGGTAGATCTCCATAAAGTTGAGGCTGTGTTACAGTGGGATAGACCTAGGACTATCACTGAGGTTAGGAGTTTTCTTGGTTTGGCAGGATACTACAGATGATTTATTCAGGGCTTTTCTCAGATAGCCTTGCCTCTTACGAGGCTGACTCAGAAAGATACACCTTTCGTGTGGGACGAGAGATGTGAGAGGAGTTTCTAGGAGTTGAAACTCTGATTGACCACTGCCCCCTTGTTGATTATTCCTGACCCTAGTGTGCCATTTGTGGTATATAGTGATGCCTTAAGGAGAGGGTTAGGATGTGTGTTGATCCAGCAGGGTAGGGTAGTGGTGTATGCCTCTAGACAGTTGAGGTCTCATGAGGAGAATTATCCCACACATGATCTAGAGTTAGCCGCCGAAGTATTTGCTCTTAAAATTTGGAGACATTATCTATATGGTGCGAGTATAGAAATCTATAGTGACCACAAGAGTCTGAAATACTTATTCGATCAGAAGGAACTCAATATGAGACAGAGGAGATGGATGGAATTTCTGAAGGATTATGACTATGTATTGAAATATCATCCAGGCAAGACTAACATAGTGGTCGATGCCTTGAGTAGGAAGTCCATCCATGCTGCCCATATGATGATTAGAGAGCAGGAGCTCCTAGAGAAATTTAGAAATTTAAATCTTTCTTGCCAGTTGGTACCGGGTAGATTGTATTTGAGTGAGACTCGGATTGAGAATGAATTGAGAACCCAAATCTTAAATGCCCAGAGAGAGGATGAATACTTGAGATGGATTAGGAGTGAAATCTCCTAGGGTAGGACCTCAGAGTTTAAGATATTTAGGGATGGGGTGATAGTATATCGAAATAAAATCTGTGTGCCTAATAGTAATGAGTTAAGAGAAAGAATCTTAGAAGAGGCACACAAGAGTAAATATACTATCCACCCGGGTGCCACAAAGATGTATCAAGATTTTAAAAAAAACCTTTTTAGTGGCCAGGAATGAGAAATGATGTCACAAATTATGTGACAAGATGTTTGGTATGCTAGAAGGTTAAGATAGAACATCAGAGGCCCGCTGGGTTACTACAACCCCTAGATATCCCGAAGTGGAAATGGGATAGTATCGCTATAGATTTCATTATGGGGCTACCCAGGACATCCTTTGGACACGATGCTATCTAGGTAATTGTGGATAGATGGACAAAGTTTGCACATTTCTTAGCGATCAAGGCTACTTACTCACTGGATAGATTAGCCCAATTATATATACGTGAGATAGTGCGACTTCATGGAGTACCCAGTAGCATAGTATCTGATAGTGACCCCAGGTTCACATTGAACTTCTGGAGATCATTACAGCAAGCCTTAGGGACCAGGTTGCGGTTTAGCATTGCTTATCACCCCCAAATAGATGGTTAGACTGAGAAGACCATCCAGACCCTAGAGGATATATTGAGGGCATGTGTATTAGAGACGAGAGGTAACTAGGATACGTATCTATCACTAGCAGAGTTCGCTTATAATAACAGCTACTATTCAAGTATCCAGATGGCCCCTTATGAGGCTCTGTATAGGAGAAAGTGTAGATCTCCATTATGTTCAGTTGAGCTAGGTGAAAGGAGTTTACTAGGACCTGAATTAGTTGACCAGACTACCCAGCAAATAGAGATGATTAAAAGGAAACTCCTTACGGCTCAGAGTAGACAGAAGAGTTATGCCGATAGGAGAAGGAAGTCGTTAGAGTTCGAGATTGGAGACCATGTATTCATCCGGGTGTCTCCAGTGATTAGGGTAGGTCAATCTACGAGGGTAAAAAAGCTCAGTCCTAGATATATTGGCCTATTTGAAATTCTTGAGAAAATTGGACCCATGGCCTATCGGATAGCCTTACCTCCCAACCTAGCCCAAATCCATAATATTTTTCATGTCTCCTAATTGAAAAAGTACTTACCAGACTCCTCACATATTATAGAATATGAGCATGTTCAATTGCAGAAAAATCTTTCCTATGTAGCGAAACTAGAGAGTATTGTAGATGCCAAGCTGAAACAGCTAAGAAATAAGAACATCCTTTTGTTAAAAGTGATCTGGAAGGGTTTGATGTTTGAAGAGACAACCTAGGAGCTGGAGAATGAGATGAGACAAAAATATCCAGAACTATTTCCCTAAGGTATGTATTTAAATTTCGAGGACGAAATTTATTTTAAGGGGGGTGAAAAATGTAACGAACGTAAATTTTGTAAAACGACAAAATAAGTCATATAAAAGTAAGTCCTCTGAACTAACCTAGATAATATCCCAAAAAATTTAGGTTGAATTCTAGATTCCTAAAAATGATAATTCTAGGCTCAAATGGAAAGAAAAAAGGAGTTAGGATGGAGAAATAATTTGCGACGGAAACTGACGAAACGTAATGACATTTTTCGTAAATAAGTGCAACTTTTGGAAAAACACATAGGAGATCTTTTTAAATGGAAGTTTTGAGTTATCCAAGGTTCTTAGAGCCCCCAAAAATTATGGGAAGCCCTGGGACTGGTATAGCCCCTCCGGTGTATATTTTTCAATGTCAATTGATCTGAACTTTGACTGATTCATTCGGTAAAGTTTTAACTCCAAATTGAGTGATTCCAAAGGCATTTTATTAAATTGGGAACCTAAGTTTTATGATGGAAAAGACAATTCTCAAAAAGGAGCTAAAATGAAGCCAAAATGAAATTGCCATTACGGAAGGGCAAAATTGGAATTTATAGTTTCTTGAATGTTCTAAAGAGTTCCACACTTTTCTCCCTTCTTCTCCTCTTTAATAAACATGACCCTTTCTGCCCAAAAGATAGAAAATCTTCAGCTCTCTTAGGCACACAAGAAAGAGGAGAAAAAGAGGAAGAAAGCTAAGGAGAAACTAGGTAATTTCATAGAATTTCTTATCTTCCTCCAATCTTGTTCTCCTCTCTTCCTCCTTTCTTTCCATGGATTTTTTGAATGATTTGGTTCTATTTTGAGGTCAGAACAAGGAGGGAAATTTCGTGTTTGGAGAAGAAAAGCCAACCAAGGGAAGAAACATCCAAGAAACTAAGAAAAAATAAGGTAAAATCTTATTCCTATGGTAGCCTTTTCTTGTCCCTTCTTCTTGTATGTTTCAGCCAACACAGGATGGGATAGGAGGGACTAGATTTTGAGCAGAACCAAGAGAGAAACCTAGGAAAAAGAGTGCAAGGATTAAGAATATGGCAAGAAATTCAAGTAAAAACCAAAAGAAAACAAGTTAGAAAAGTGTAGTGCTTTCTAAGGTGTTGCAAAATTTAATTTTGTGTGAATGTTTCCTTGGCTATTTGAATGTTCCCTTGAGCTCCTAAGACCTCTAGAAAGCCTCCCAAGTGGCTCTCCCATCAAGGAAAAATCATAAAGTCCATGAACCTTCCTCATGATACATATTTCGGCCAATCTAGGTTCATTAGGCTAGGGGATGTTTTAAATTGTTCTAGCCTTGGTTTAGGACTTTATATAATGTTAGAAGATGGGAGAAACGATTGGAAAAAAATTAGGAGTCATAGATTGGGAGATGGGACAATGGTGTCCATAATGGTGCCTTATGAAGCAATTTGGTATTTCAATGGTGCAATTGAATATGTGATGGCTCCAAGGACCTTAAATGAGTCCAAGAAGTCTAGAAATAACAAGAGAATGGAGCGTAGCACTTGAATGATATGAATTTTTTCAATAGGTCATTTATGGAACCAATATGTCCATTATAGAACCAAGTATGTGATAAGCTTTAGTTTAATGTTTTGGCTTGCTTCAAGGATGTGATTGTGTGTTATTTGTGATGTCTAGGTCAACAGAACCTTACTCTACCTAAGTGCTCTTGTGAAACCAACGAGGGGAAGGAAATTGCAAAGTGATCTTGCATAAATTAAAAGATAACTCTCCACCTCATTCTCTTTGTATTCTTGTGTGCATATGTATGTTTTAGTGTACTTGCATGCATTCTTGATGTTTGATAATATGCCACTTGATCCTTGTTGTGCATTGGTACTAATGTAGTGTCTTGAATGACCATGAATGTGGAAAGAGCTCATAAGAGTGAGGTGATACCAAAAGTCCCTTGATGAAGGTGAGGAGATGCCAAAAGTCTCATGGCATGGGTGAGACAAAGCCAAAAGTCCCTTGAATGGGTGAGGTTAGGTCAAAAGTCCCTAGGCTAAGAGTGAGGCAAATCCAAAAGTTCTAAAAATGGGGTGAGGCTAAACCAAAACTCCCTAGAGCATGAAAGTGGTCTTGACATGTGAATGTGGTATGGAATGGAATTTATTGCACACTATATATTTACATAGTATGAATTTGATGTATGTATGCCTTGAATGTGATGTGAGTGGGTGTGTGAGCTATTGAGATTCTTAGAATCTTACTCCCCTTTCCCCCTCATCCTTGAATTATCTAGGTGGTGTTCCAAGTCAAGGAGATGCAAGCCAAGGATATTGAACATCTTTATTTTGGTGTATTATGTACTTTAAGTCGTGGTTAAATGTCAAAGTAATGATGCATGTAATGTTTTTGTGATGTAAGACCATGAACAAGTGTAAAATGATGTATGAACATGATGTAGACTTTATATGACATTAAAAGTAATAGAATTATGCAAATTGACTCCTTGATGGTTTGATGTAACTATGCACAAATGGATGTTGAGAGATCAAAATGAGATGCATGAGGTTTAGGATCACTTAGGCAGTCTCTACAAGTCATAATTGTGTTTGGAAACTTGCTCAAAGGGTGCCAAACTCAAGAAAAGGCCATTTGGTGCAAAGTGGCTCTTGATAGGAAGTAAAAATGACTAGTTCATGAGGCTATATCATTTTTTATCCAAATGAGCTCTTCTTGAAATGAAATTTGGCATGTATCTAGATCTTATTGAGAGCTTTTTGGAAAGCTAAAGTTGATAATTTTTGGAGGTCTGTGAAATATTTGGCGAATTGTTGAAGTTGAGATTTTTTCTGGTTTTGGTCATTGGTACTGTAGCATTGGTCTAAAATTAAACTCTGTCACTTATGGGACAAATGATGTCCAATTGCCGCAAAATTTTATACAGTAAAATTAGAAATTCCCAGTGACTTGATCCAACTAGAAGCGCCTGATTTGAAGGTCTAAAGAGGGAGATACGATTTTTCAAAGATGCAGTCCAGTGTTAGGCGTCCAACCAAACCTTAGTCACTGTTTGATGGAAATTCAGGGTTTGAGGGAGCTTAAACTGGTATGGAGTTATTTTTACCCTCTAGCTAACATCCCCAACTTTCCAAATTGGTATCATTCACTCAATTTGGAATTTTGTGAAATTAATTGGACATTTTTGAAGTTTATATCAGTAAATTGTGACAACATCAAGACTCAATCCGATGTGTGGGATGTTATGACTTGTACCTATTTTTAGCATAAGGTAGATATCCCAAGCTTTTTAAAATGACCAAGATTACATGATTTCGATTTTCTAGATTTACTTATGATTTTGCAAAGTTTTGGACAGAATAGTGGCAAATCTGGCCGAAATTCAATGAGTTCCATTCATGCTCCATTTCAGTTTCCTTGAGTTATGGGTAAGATTTTGTGATGCAAATGGGTTGTAATAATGTATTTAAATATGAGGATACATGGTATGAACCTACACGGTACATGTGTCACCGATTTAAAATTTTAAGCATAACGCAATGTGATTAAATCCATTATTGTTGGTCCATTTTTTATATACTCCTATGAAAATGATGATAGGGAGCTTATGAATGCCATGAATGGGGTTAGATATATATGGTATTACATGTTTGACCTAACTTAAAATTCATAAAAGTAAGTCATTACCATTGGTTTACTAGCATAATCCATAATTATATATTAGCAACACATAAGGCATTTTAATTTAAATTAAATTAAAATATATATTTATCTACATGTTTTTTTAATTAACGTATTGGCAAGTCATATATATTTTTATATATTATTTTAAAAATTAAATTAGCATATGAAATATATTTAAAAAATAAGATATAATTAATATAATATAATTAAAATAAATATAATATAATTAATTGGACAATAGAAAATTAGTTGGACAATATGTCCGACTAAATTTCACGTGTACCATTATTTTTCAAGAAAAATATGATTTAATAGAAAAATTAAACATGTATAACATAATTAAATATATATTATAAAAAACTAAATATTAAAATAATCTCACATACACATATTTATATTAATACAACATATATTAAGTTAATTACATCATTCTATTTTTTAATAAATTAGTTTGTCATATACTAATATTTTAAATATATATATATATGTATATAAACTAAAAATATTTTAAAAACAAAAAAATTTATATCTTTTAATTATTTATTTTTTGATTAAATTGCAATAGGGTTAAAAAATTAAAAATATATGTTTAAATTGTATGCTTTTTGAAATTCAAATAAAAATCTTAAAAATCAAAAAATAACTGTTCCAATGCAAACCTTCACGTGACTTGTCAGAATTCACTTTTTGCCATGATGACATGAGTAGACATTTCAAAATTTAAAAGTTGCAAATTTGAAAAAATGGGAGAGATAAAAAAAAACTATAAAATAAAATTTAAAAGAAGTATGGATCAAAATAATTTTCTTACTCGGCCTGCACGTTTTAATTTCTATTTATGCCTACTTTTCTTCATCTTCGTCTCTTCATTTTGCTACATCTTTAGTCTCTTCTTTCTCTTTTTTTCTTTTCTCTTGTCTTCCCTTTTTTTTTTACGACTTATCTTCCTTTTGCATTTTTATTTTTATTTACTTCTCACTTCATATTTAATTTTTCTTCTTTTATTTTTCTTTCTTCTACTTTCATTTTTCTAATTCATTTTACATATTATTTATCCATAAAGAGGAAAGTTTAAATATAATGTTTGTTCTTTATATATATATATATATATAAACTGATTGTGCTTCTTATCGTTTGGATTGAAATGTTTAATGTTTTAAGAGGAGAAACAGAAGATAAGCATAAGCAAAATGAAGATACGCCAAAAAAAAAAAAGGGCAGAGTTTTTTGTTTCAGTTTTTAAGTTTCTAATGTTATTGCAAAATTTTTTATAAATTAATCTAGTTTTAATGTTTGTTACAAATTTACAAAATTTACAACTTAGAGTGGAATGAAGTGAAGGAAGATAAAAAATGAAAAGTAGGAAGACGAAGAATATAGAGCAGAATGAGATGAAATTTAAAAACAAAAAATGAATATACAATTAAAAAATAATAAAAAAGTAATAATATATACTTGAAAAAAGTTGGATGAAAATAAGAATATAAATATATTATTTGGTTTAAAAAATAAAATAAATACAATACAAAAAAGAAAGATATCGATTATAAAATTTAAAAATATTATTAATTAATTACAATAAATATTAATTACTAATCTATTGTAATTATGGAGACATAATTAATCAAAATAATTAGTTAATAAAAAATTATGTATTTTTAAAATTTAAATATAATTATAAATAAAAGAAAGGAAAGAAAAAATATAATGAAATATAATTATAAATAAAAAAGTTTCGAACAAAAATTGGTTAGTGTTCGACTAATTTTTAGTTGAAACTTTTTTTTAAATGTAAGTATAATATTAATTATTTATTAAATAAAATCTATATTTCTATAATTTTTTTGAATTTATTAATTATAATTTATAATATTAAATATATATTTTTGAATAAATATCATAAAAATAATAAAATAATTATGGGCAGGTTTTTATTAATACAAAATAAGTATTATTTTTCATTAAATAGATTTTTATTTAAAATAGAATATATATAATTATTTTTTTAATAAAATGTTATAATATTAATTTACTATTTTATTAAAAATATAATAATTATATTACGTAAATTAAAAAAGTTGTAAGAGTTAGAGTCAGAAATGTCTTGCAGTCTTATCTCGTTATATTGAAATTCATGTTTTGTTATTGCAAATCAATTAGTAATTATTTATTAACAAAAATATAAGAGTATGTTTGATTAGAGAACATAATGATAAAGGAGATATAAAATATAAATAAGTGGGGATAGTTAAGATAAGAAATAATTGTTTTATTTTTATATTTTAAAAAATAATTTAATAAATAAGATAATAAGTAAAAGAATATAATAAATATTATATAAATTATATAAAAGGAATACGTTCGTAATGTAGCAAACCAAATGAAACCTAAGTGATAGATGGATTGTTTGCTTTTCAATAAGAATTAAAGTTTTTTTATAAAATATTTTATAATAAAAATATAAAATATAGATAAGTAGAAATAGTTAAGATAAGAAATAATTGTTTTATTTTTATTTTTAAAAAAAATAATTTAATAAATAAAATAATAAGTATAAAGATATAATAAAAATTATATAAACTCTATAAAAGAAATACGTTCCTAATATAGCGAATTAATATAGTGAACCAAACGAAATCTAAGTGATAGGTTGACTGTTTGCTTTTCAATAAGAATTAAGGTTTTTTTTTATTGTTTTGCAATTTATTTGATTGAAATATCAATTGTCATTTTAAGTATTTATTGTAATGAATAGATTCACATTGTATAAAATATATTCAAAGAGAGAGAGATTGAAAGTGTTCAACATTAAAAATTACTTTTCCTTATCATACACTCGGTTTATTTTCCACTAACCACAAGGCATCAATTTTCTCGTGAGCTGCAGTGATCCAGACGTGATGCTGAAATTCAATCCAACCGATGACTTTGTCATACTTGAGGGTATTCGTAAAAAACATTTTATAAAAGTGAAGGGATCAATTGGTTCAAGGAAATCAATTTTCAACTCCCAAGGACAAGAGCGAGTTGATTGAATTTGGATGGGGTCGAAGTTGGGTTAGGTACTGAAATTAACTAGTAATTCTTAGAAACAGATTCCAATAAAAGATTAGCAACTTGATAATTGATTAGTATAAAACATTGACCTCGTTGACATGTGCCAGATCATTTTGAATCCAAGTTTCAAAAGAACAAAAATCAAAATTACATTTTGGAGTGGTCCTCCGAATAAATAAAAAAGACTTCATTGGAGTAATATAGAACAACGACCAGCGGCAATCTCAAGAACTGAAGTAATAATCTCTTATTTCATTGAGAGACTTAATATAAAATATCGACCTGGGGTGTCTGCAGAACAGTTAAGAGCAATTCTCCATCTTTCTTGCTTTATCCAAAAATGGGGTGTAGTAAACTTACCAGGCTGTTTCTTCATATCAAGTTTAGCAGAAGAAAATTTCACAGCACTGCCGATCGAAGCTCGAATTGGAGAGATGTTATGAAGAAAGAGTTAGATACAGCAAGGGCAGTAGAAAGTGATGACTGTGTCTGCATTTACAGGGTGCCATCAAATCTGCGTAATGTTGAACCCAAAGCTTACAGACCCAACAACATCTCAATCGGTCCCTACCATTATGGAGCACCAAACTTGCGAAACATGGAAATGCTCAAGAAGAAGTTCTTTCGCCGCCTCTTCGATGCAAACGATGTAAATGGAACGAAGTTAGACGATGCTTTTAAGACATTGGAGGAGATAGAAGACAAGGCACGCAGGTGCTACATGGACCAAACAAAACTGATGAGCAGGGATGAGTTTCTGCAGATGATGCTCATTGATGGCTCCTTCATCGTTCAGCTCTTGAGGGATTTATCAGATAATGAATACAGACAAGCCCCTTATCTCAGTAGATGGATGCTTCCCACCATCCGCCGCGAGTTGATAATGCTTGAAAACCAGGTTCCTCTGTTTGTTTTGAACGAATTGTTCGACTTGACAGAGAACAGACAACACAAGAGTCTCAAAGCTCTTGCCCTTCGCTTCTTCTACCCTTTGTTGCAGGTGATGTTGCTAATAAATATTCGAGGAAACTACAAATATTTTCTTTAAATTTTGTTAAAATTATATAGATTTTTTAATTTATTTTTAAAATATAACTTTTAATTTAATTTTAAATTTAAACTAAGATACTTTTCATTAAAAAATTATATAAGAAGACATTTTGGTCTAAAAAATATATATATTCAGATTAACGGTGAATGCTTTAGTAAAAAAAAATTTAAAATTAAATATATAGTATACTTTTTTACTTTGAAAACATTTACATATATTTTAAAAATAGAAAAAAAATTTGTGTAATTTTAATAAAATGTAAAAAAGGTCTTTATAGTTTATTCTAAATATTTTAATTACTCTATTATTTGGGATATACAATTAATTGATGTTGATTATATTTTGGGAAATTGTGATTTCTCTTCTCTGGGCAGGTGGACTCAGATGACATTCCAGAAACCCAGAGTGCAGATGAGATTGAAGGAGAACACTTTCTTGATGTTCTTCGTTCTAGCATTCGGCCAAAACTTATGGTGCCAAGAGGAACTCAAACACACATGATTCGCTCTGCAACTGAGCTTAAAGAAGCTGGTGTGAAGATCAAAGCCGATGAGACAAGACAACTGCTAGATATAGGCTTCGGACCAAAATGGGGAATGGTGATGAAGAAAATGACCATTCCTTCTCTTTACATCAACGACCACAGAGGCACTGTGTTTCGTAACATGGTGGCATTTGAGAAGTGCCACAAGAGGTGTAATCCAGACGTCACAACCTACTTGTTCTTCTTGAATGGGCTCATCAACTCGGCTGAGGATGTGGCTCTTCTTCATTACAAAGGCGTGCTTCACCATTCTTTAGGTGATAACCATGTGGTGGCCAAGCTCATCAATAATATTTCGAAAGAGATGGTTCGTGATAAGAACGAGTCCTACTTGCACCGTGTGGTGAACAATGCAAATGAATACTTTGCTTCCTTCTATGCAAGAAACAGAGCAGCCATAGTGCATTACTATTTGAGAAGCTGGGTTGTGGGCGTCTCGACTATTGGTGCGTTCTTGGCCCTTTACTTCACTTTCATCCAAACTGCATGTGGAATTGCAGATACATTAGAGGTGTTGAAGACGAACAAGTTCAGATCGTTTTTCAAAGATGCCTTTTTTCTACCATTTAGCAATTCTCCTAGCTCTCAAGTTTCAAGCACAGATAGTGAAGAAGATAAATCTATTTGTAAAGCTGAAGTTGCTGCAACAAAAGGTGGACATGATTCCCACTGTGCATATTTCAGCAGGGATCTTCGTGATTTATGCTTGGAGGTTTGTCTCTCAGAATAAAGAAAGAAAGAAATAAGACGCTTGGATTTGTTTTCAATATGAAAAATGAGTGCTACATAGTTGTTTCACCTTTACCCTTCGTTTATTTATTTTTGCTAAGATATTGACTATCCACCAACCAAATGCAATTCTCTCACCTACAAAATGGGGTGAGGAAAAAAATATAAAAACCCAAAAATTAATAATGAATAAATAATTTGACATTTAAATTAATTATAATTAAAATAATAGTATAATTTTATTATATGGCTTTTGGATATCCAGAAGCACTATTTCATATTCAAATTAGATTGAATTGAGTGTGACTTGTAATATCCGACCTTTCTAAAGTTGAACTGAAATAGATGAGATATGTAACACCCCGAAATTAATTAAGGTGTTAATTATGGATTAAGATTAATCAAGGATAATTAATAGAGCATAGTTGGGCAAATTAGTGAATAGGTATTCTAGAGAGATAAATTGTTAATATGGGTTAAGGATTTATGTAGGATAGAGATTTACATCTAGGCCCAAATTAATTAAATCATGATAAGAGGCTAATGGAGGCCCAATAAACTAGAGGTAGACCTAAATTAATTTAATGAGATAGAGGCCCAAGATTTATCTTGTGTAGGCTCAATTAAGTGGCCCAATTACTCTTGTGCAGACCCAAGCCCTTGAGCTCATCAAATTAGGCCCAAATCCCATTAAACTTTAGCAACCCAATGTGTGAAAATTGGCCCAACAGAATTATGCAGTCCAACAATTAAAAACTAGCCCAACAAGCAAAATCTGAAACCCAATTGGATTTGGACTTGGAGCAACCCATGACCCAACCCCTTGACCCAACTTAAACCCATCTAAACCCTAATTGCTTCAGCCACTTTCCCCCCATTTGCTGAAACACAAAAAATAGAAGAGAATTTCGGAGGTGAGGAGAGGAGGCTAGGGTTCTTGACTTAATTCCATCTTTTCTCACATTTGGAGTAAGATTTGGCCAAGGTAATAGTTATACAACTCAATCCCCTCATCTTCCTCTTTAATTTGGTCTGATTAGTTTTTCATTTAGAGAGATTTCATTATACCCAAAATCTGAAAAGTGAGTGGTTGGGGGTTTTCTTGGTGAAATTCGTAGGTTGAGGTTGGGGCTGATATTTGGTGACTTTAAGCCCCCCATTTTGATGCTTTCTTTGTTGGTTTGAGACCCCCATAGCTTATTTATATTATGGGTATTAACTTGGTACGAATTTGCTTAGGATTTTGGGTGAAACATTGAGAATTCTGGTGGGAGATACTTGAATCCGAATTTGGGATTTGTGGTGGCTGTTGCTATTATCTGCAAGTGAGGTAACTGGGGTTTACATTAATTCCATGCATGTATCTAATTTAATTTCATATTTGCTATATATGAATGATTTGAAATGTTGAATGAATTGGTTGGCTATCTGTCGTATTATGATTGGACCTTGTGAGTCCATGGTGGAGCTGTGGTGCGCCTGCCACCCGTGCATGTGCTACGATCGAGCACCGGGTATGATCAACCCCAGATGCACTGAGCCCTGGTTGTGCTCAATAGGGAGTAGGTGCCGTGGACGGGCCTCTCCCGGTGTTAATGGCCTTTAACATGTTAAATATATGATTGCTAGTATGGGATAGTAATCATGATAGCCTAATTGTTTCATTTGCTGAAATGACTGATATGATTATGATATGGAATTTGATTCATGCATGTATGTGGATTAAACTGGATTATATGATGGAATTGTCTTGGTTACTGAGATGTGTATCTCACCCCGTTTTGTGGGATCAATATTTCAGGTGAAAGTTCCTCGGGTAAGGATAAGGGTAAGCAAGTGGATGAAAATCCATAAGCTTCAACCTATGGGGAGATGGCTACACTTGGGCTGACTTAGCTAGTATAGATGCTAATTTTGTATTCCTTAATATATAGCATCATCATGTATCTGCATTGCCAAGTGTAGGCTTGAACATTTAATTTATTGAGAATGTATGTACTAAAGGGTTAGACCCCCTCTTGACTTAGTATTTGATGTATGGATTCATATGATCTGCTGTAAACTTTGTTGACCTATAATATGGTCGTCAATGGAAATGTAACTCTTGAGTTATTGGTATGAACCCCCATTGTATGGAACCCCTATTGATTGAGTATTAAAGGATAGTTGCTGGTAATACATGTATATTCTGTTGTTGTTATTTTATAAACTTGCTGATAGAGGGTGATTAGAGAACGGAAATGGGCATATAAGTTTTGAATTGGTAATGGAAGAATAGCTAAGTAAATAAGGTAGATAAATGCCATTAGAGCTATATAAAATGAGGGGAAGTGACCTTAGAGTGTCCCTAAGAAGAGAAATGGAGTGTAGGGGGCAAAATATAGTGAAACTAGTGACAGAAGGGAATTACGCCGCGGCCAGGAAGGCTTCGCCGCGGCCTAGGAAGTGACAGTGGCGAGGGACGCCGCGGCTTGAGGAATCTCGTCGCGGCGCGTAGTGAAAATAATCGCCCAGGGGGTGACAGAACGTAACCTCGCCGCGGCGCAAGAAGTCTCACCGCGGCGTGAGTCGAGGAAATTAATTAGGGAGGTTACAGTAGTAAAACTCGCCGCGGCGCCACATAGGTTGGCCGCGGCGCAGATCCAACTCGCCGCGGCGAAAGTCAGGAAATTTCCAGAGAGCAACTTGGCCGCGGCGCAAGAGTTCTAGGCCGCGGCGCAAGTCTAAAAACTCAGTTTTCAAGCTCCAGAACCTAACTTAGCCGCGGCGGGAAAGTTCCAAGTCGCGGCGCAGGTCCCCAAACTTCTATATTTGACCTAGAAACCCTAATTTCACTAAGGCTAATGTTAGGGAGTAGCATGGGAACATTGGTGGGATGTTTTGTGGGTTGGAATTGATTAATGGATGAATCCTAAGCCTTTAATGATGGTACAAACCCTCTTATGCATGTTCCCGTTATGGTTGTTAGTTGATGATCCTAATAGTATCAAGGTTTAAATTTCTCCTATATTGTCTTGATATAATTAATTGCAACGACTCCAGACCTTGATAATTACTTATTAATGGAGTATTTAGCCATAATCACCGATGTTAGGATTTAGGGTCGTCACAAGATAACAAAAGAGCATCTTAAAATAAATGAAATAAGGTCAAGTAATGATAGAATGATAATTTGAATATCTCGAAATGAGATTACAAAGCTAAAAATGGTTCGAAATTAGAGCCAAAACGGCTAAATAATATAAACTGAAAAGATAGTAGTAAAATTTTAATTTTGGGCAACTTTTTAGAAACTTAAAAAAAGAAGTTTTAAATAGTAAAATTAAGTTCACTAAAGTTTTTAGAGACTCTAAAAACCATAGAACTATTAGAATGATCAAAACTCTTTCGGTGTGCATTTTAGGCCGTCAGTCGACCCAAATTTTAACCAAGCGATTTGGGATAGTTCTGAATCTCAAAAATTTGGAAGTAAATGTTTTTAATAAATTGGAGGATATAAATTTTCATATGAAAAAGAAGGTTTTTAAAAAGGATGTAAAACGGGCCTAAATGGAGGAATTGAACATGAAAGATATAATGGAAATTATAAAAATTATTTTAAAACCCTTTCTTCCTTCTTATTTAGTGCCACACCACTCTCCCTAAGACCAGAACCTACCTAAACTAGACTTGGACCAGCAACTCAAGCATGCACAAGAGGAGGGAGAAAGAGGAGGAAGAAAGCTAAGAATAGGTAATAAATCATGCTCTTTTTTATGGTATAGCTTTCACCAATCTTCTTATCCTCTCTAAGCTCTCTCTCTTGGTGGTTTTAGCTTTATGAAAGAAGCATTTTGGTGGCTGAACTTTGGAAAAAAGGAGAGAATTTGAAGAAGCTAATCTTACCACAAGAATCATCATTGAACAAGGAAGCCAACAAGGTATGATATTATGCAAGGTTTTTGCTTCTTCTTGTTCTTTCATTCTCTTCATAATTCGGCTAGCCCTAGGAAGCATTAATGGGAGTTGAATTTCAACCAAAATAGAATAAGGACAAGGGTTTTAAGGCATGGAGATTAAGAATATGCAATTGAAATCACTTAGGGAGCTTTAAAAACCAAAGTAGAGTAGTTCAGGTTTCAATTGCACCTTAAGAGTTTTGGAATTATAAGAAGGCATTTTAAACTATATGAATTCATAATTAAGCTAGAGAGAAGCCAAAGAATGTCTATATGTATCAAAATCCCATAAGAAACTAACAAAACTCCAATTGACTTCCATGCATGTGTAGTTTTGGCCAAGATGGGTTGGAAGTACTTAGGAAGTGTTTTCTTCGGTTCCAATGATTTAAGAGACTTAGATAAGAAGATAAAGAATTATGAAACTATTTGATTGAATTTAGGAGCCTTAAATTGAAAGTTAAAATTTTAGGACCTAAATAGGGTTAAAGAAGCAAGTGGCTTTAAACCCCTTTAACTAAGCATATGATAATTCAAATGAGTTTTATTAGAGTTATATGACTTATAGCAAGTGAGAGTTTGGAACTTAGAAAAAGAAAAACAAGATTTGCTTCTTAAAAGGCCTAAATTAGCTTTAAATTCCATATTAGGCTTTAATGGGATTAAGTGAAGTAAATGAGACCTAGAATGGATCCTAATGAATTGATTTTCTTTGTAATTATTATGTGTAGGCCAGGTTAGTCCAAACTCACCAAAGTGTGGGTGTCCAGTTAAGGAAAAAGAAGAGAAAAACCTAGAGCAAGTCAGTTAGTGGTGTCTTGAAACCTCACAAGTCCTAAGGTAGGTTTATCTCCCTATCTTTCATGCATTTAAGTGTTTGATTGAGTTGAGATGCTTATATGTGTTGTTGCTTGATGTATTCATAAGCTATGTCTTAATATGCTTTCTATTATAAGTTTTATACATGAGTTTGACATGTTTCTCTGTTCTAGCTCCCTAAAGCATGCAATTGAGCATAGTAACTCTTCCTTGACCTTAGGTTGAGTTTAGTTGGACCTAGTTAGTTAGTTTTGATGCCATGGCTTGCTGAGAAATAAATTTTTATGTTAAAAGTTGCATTTGAGTTGCATAAAGCATATGAATGGCATTCTTGGACCATATGCATTGTAACTTCTCATGGTGTTCATGTATGTATTGATTTGGTTGAGATTGACTATTTAGATTCTTCCCAAAATCTCACCCATGTATTCCCACTAACCATTTTAGGCTCTTTAAGTAAGGAAAAGGAGGTAGAGAAGCATTAGACTCTAAGAAGTTATGTAATATGACTTTTGTAATGTAAATGTGCTATTAGTGCGAAGTGTACTTAAAAAGTTAGAAAACTTACATATGTATGATGGATGTTCATGTAATTGATGATGTTTGTAATGGAATCATATGTATGATCTAGAACACCTCAATGTATGACATTTTGAGTTAAGAGATGGCCTATTATGCTAACATATACATATGAGATACATGAAGGTTCATATGCATATTTGGGTGTTGAAAGACCAAATCTTTATGCAACCTTATTTCCCATGTTAGACTATATGGATTGCATTTCTAAGATGATTGAAATTTGCTAAAAGTGGAAAAGTGCAATTTGAAAACAAATTGGACTACTTTAAAACTAAAATTTGGTTCATATGCATATTTGGGTGTTGCACCTCTACCTTTGAAAACCTAAATGACCTAGTTTGGGGCTGAAATTTGGCATGCATTTAAGGAACACTGAGAGTTTTCTAACAAGCTAAGAATGGGAGTTTTTAAAGCTTTACAATGAATTTCCAAAATTGCCCAAATTATGCAGATTGGTCTATAACTATTCATACTATACCAATTTTTGTTTTTTGTGTTTTTTGAGGGGCTAACGAATCCAGTTGTTTATGAAATTTTACAGGTATAAAGTTCACATTGTAAACTCTCTGTAGCTACTAAGTTTGCATAAATCAGAGTTACATAGCCTAAGATATGAATTTTTGAAATTTGATGTATAATATGTTAAATGGTCAATTTTTTTAGCTTCCTTCAACTTTTAGTGTATATTGTTTGACCTAATAGACCAAAACAAGTTTGTTTATGATGAGCATAAATAAAGAAAAATAAAATTTTGAAATTTAACCCCTTAACTCTGATTAACATGTAAACGAATTGATTTTTGCCATAAAAAGCATAATAAAGGTTGTAGATTTTTTTGTTGATGTCTATGAACGGTATAAGTGAATTTAATAAAACTAGGTATGACATTAGTTGGTATTAGAGCAAAGATTTAGGTAGTCTAGAGATGGGTATGGCTTAAGGATAGGGATTTTATGTTATGTAATAGCTTGTATGGGAATCCTGGTTGCTAATGTGTGGCATATGTGTATGTTTTGCGCTAAATTATATTTGAATTATTTTAGATAAAAACACCACGAGAGGAAGGCCTTCTAGAACTTCTAGAGCAGAGCTTGTTGAACCCATGACTAGAGCCTTGCAAGTTATTATAGCTCACCTGGATCAACAACAGGCCATGATACAGTAGTAGCTAGAGGTTATTATGCAACTACAAGAAAGGCTGGCTTAAAAAGAAAATGAGAGGCTTAATCTTCCCTAGCTGCCACACCCAAATAATATTGAGAATTTTGAGGTAAGTCCCTCTAGTCAAATTACATAGAATCAATAGAATTCTTAAACTTCTCACCACACAACAAGTTATAACCTCATTTAGGAAATATAAGCCTCTAGCATTTGATGGTGAGCTTAACACAAAGAAAGCAAAGGCTTGGATTATGCACTTAGAGAAAATATTCAGAGTAATGGAGTGCATATCTAAGCAGAAGGCCATGTTGGCCATATTTTAGTTAGAAAAGGAAGTTGACTACTGGTGGAGGAGTATAGAACCAATATTGAGGTCAAAGAACATCCCAATTAACTAGGAGACATTGTTATAGGAATTCTAAGAGAAGTACTTCCCTAGCTCAGTGTAGGATGAGAAGGAATCATAATTTATTCTATTGGGGTAGACAAAGAATATGTTTATAGATTAGTATGTAGCTAGGTTCCTTGAGCTCTTCGAATATTCTTTATACCTCTAGAAGTAAGATGATAAAAGGTGAAGAGTAGATAAGTTAGAGAGGAGGTTGTTACCTGATATCAAAGATAGAGTGGTGTCTTAGAGGATCAAACTTTAATGCCCTGGTTAAAGTTTACAGAGTAAGAGAAAGTAATTTGAAAAGGATGCAGATAGCCCTAGTCTTAAAACCCTTTCCTCCAGAGAATAAAAGACTTAGGGAAGAAGAGATAGCCATCGATAGTAGCGAGAGAGGTGGCAATAGGCTGTGGAATAGGAAAGGTAAAAATAGAAGGAAACCAACTCAGTTAGGCAGAGGCAGTTCCACCCTAATGCCTTGTAATTAGCGTGGCAGGTACCATGGAGGTAGAGCATGTTACGCAAATTAGAATGTCTACTTTAAATATGGCAAACTGGGGCATATGGCTAGAGATTGTTCTCAACAAAGGGAGGTAGCTCCTACACCTAAACTACAAACCTAGGGTAGAGTTTTTATCCTGACATAGCAGGAGGCTAGCAGATTCCTAAGTTTGATCCAAAGTGCTATTAAGATTAATGATTGTACTGTAAATGCTTTATTTGATTTGAGTGCTAGTCATTCATTCATATCCTATGACTGTGCTAGGAGGTTGGGTCTAAGTATATGTGTTTTACCTTATAACTTGCATATTTCTACCCCCATAAGAAATAGAGCCATTACCTCCCATGCTTTCCTGAATTGCATAGTTCAGTTTAACTATTGTTATACCACACTTGCTTTGATTTGTATGCCCCTAATTGACATTAATTTGATCATTGGTATGAATTGAATGTTTGTAATAATGCCATGCTTCATTGTCATAATAAATGAATTACTTTACCTAAATGTGGGATTGTTCCTAGTACTAGGACTGAGCTAGTATTTATAACCACCACTCAGGCTAAAAGGTCTCTAATACATGGTTGTCAGTGTTTCTTAGTTTTTTGTTTTTTGTTTTGCATAGGTAGAAGTAGTTGAGGGTATAGAGGAGACATTTGTAGTGAGGGAATTCCTACAAGTATTCCCCAAGGAAATTAACATACCATCCCTTGACAGAAAAGGAGATTTTACTATAGACATTGTACTTAGGGCAGGTCTAGTATCTAAGGCTCCATATAAGATGGCTCCCACTGAACTAACTGAGTCAAAGAAATAAATAGAACAACTATTAGAGAAAGGTTTCATTAGACCTAGTGTTTCTTAATGGGGAGCCCTAGTTTTGTTTATTAAAAGAAAAATGAGAGTCTTAGGCTTTGCATAAATTACAGAGAGCTCAATAAGATCATAGTTAAGAATAAGCACCCCTATTCAGAATAGATGACCTCTTAGATCAGTTAGTAAGAGTGTCAGTATTCTCTAAGATAGATCTCAAATCAGGGTACCATCAGTTATAGATTAAGGTTGAGGATATCCCTAAGATAGTCTTTAAAACTAGATATGGCATTATGAATTTCTAATGATGCCCTTCATATTAACGAATGCACATGTTGTATTCATGGATTATATGAATAGAGTGTTTAGGCCTTACTTGGATAAGTTTGTAGTGGTCTTCATAGATAATGTCCTTATGTAACATCATAACCTTTTAACTCTTACACAATAGTCATATAGGCTATCTCATCATATTTCATACATATTGGAACATATTTGCAAGAAAGTACATATTCTTATACATGGATAATTGTATAATTGGAAAGCCATATACATGATTCAGGGCTTTAAGGACCATGTGAACTTATCAATATCATTTTCCATCCATAAGATATCTATATATGTCAAAAACATCTCATTTTATCTCATTTATCTTAGGTTTGGAACCATATATTAGAAAAATCAGATTTTGCTCTTGGGTTCCCTGTTCCAGATTTCTAATATAAATTTTGAAAATTTATAACTAATTTTAGAAAGATCAAAATTATACATATGATAGCTTTTTAGGAAGCTCTAGATATTAACTAATGATAAAAATAGTTTTAGACTAAGAAAACACCATCTGAACCACGAAAAATAATAGAACATTAGCAGAGGTCTCTGCTACATCCTGATATTGACTATAAATTTCAAAAATTTGGTTCTCTTACTACAAAGCTCCAAATGAGATGCCTTTAGTGGCTATGGAAAGCTTATAATGTCTAATTTATGTTTGTAAAATTTTATGAGCATCAAACTTCATTTGGCCTATAAATAATATAGAGAAGTAAATTGACCATATGAATAGTGCAATGACCATTTATGCAGAATTTTCTCAATTTTAAAAATTTATAATTAATTCTCTAGAGCTCCAAAAATAATGGTTCTTAGCTCAACAAAAAAGCTCTAGATAAGACCTATATTATACCAAATTTCATGCTCAAAATCATCCATTTGATTAGTTTAGGATTCAACTCACAAAAATGGCACTTTTAGGTATCAAATAAGGTCAAAATGCTACCAAATGCTCTTCCATTCATTCCTTAACCAATTGGGCACATCTACAAGCATAGAAACAACATACAAAGGCTGCCCAAATGGTCCAAATTACCATGCATCACAAATTCACTCTCTCACATCCACTTATACACATGTACAACTAAGCTCAAAGGTGGTAAAAATTCACATAATCATTCATTTGAGCTCAAATCTGATACATACAACCTTTATACATATATTTACACATGTTTCAACTTTTACATCTCATGTACATCAAATAATTACATACTTTGACATGTAATTTTACATATTCCTAAGCTATTGTCAAATTGCCATCTCTTGCACTCTATGGCTCTCTTTCTTTTCTCCATGAGCTTCACCTAGACAAGATTGGACATGTGGAGGAAAGAGTGAGATTAAAAAAAATCCCAATAGCTCTTTTACCCTTTCAAACATACATATATGGGCCATTTTTAAGTCAAAAAATGCAAGTATGCCATAAAACTTTTTAGAAAACATACATAGCCATTTTTCCATGTCATACAAGTTCATACAATTCAAACATAGACTTTAAGGGTTGTTGGTTCGGCCTCACCCAAATTCTTAGGATTTTGGATATGCCTCACCCATTTTTAGGGACTTTTGACTTAGCCTCACTCTTTCTTGAGACTTTTTACTATGTCTCACTCTTAAGGACTTTTGGCCTAACTAACCCATTCAAGCTATCACATATTCAAAACAAGTTTAAAAACAGCATCGTGGTGCCAAGACATTCCATCATTGGCTATAAACATATAACATGGCTCAAACATACACAAACATTCTAAGACAATCAACATCTAAGAGATGCATGTAAGAAAGGTTAGAGAGCTATCTTATGTCAAGATCACACACCTTTTTTCCTTATTTTTTACTTCCCCTCTTCTCAGCCTCACACACCCATGATGGAGAGTTTGCTTTGCTTGGCCTAGATACATCTGACAAGACACAAAAACATCATTGGAACCACTTTTAACATCTTATAAACTCTATTCAGGGCTATTGCCACTTATGGCTCAATCATGGTTCAATATAAGGCATAATGAAGTAACTCTCATAATCTATGCTCTTGGCTCCAATATCTCATTCATTCTACATCATTTGACTCTGATTAAACTTATTGGAGTCATCTCCAACTCAATCTAGGGAGCCTAACCTCAAATTGCTTCTTTAGGCCTAAAGGAACCCAAATTTTTCATCTTTCAAAATATGGTTTCTAAATTAAAACTAATGGTTCCCTTAGTGTCTATAATTCATTTCTAGACCATTTATATCATTGAAAATAAGAAAAACTCTCCCTAGGTACATCTTTCCTCTCTTGGCCGAGATTGATGCTTCTTGGGAGCTGATGGAGTTTTGTTTGTTTTCTTGTTCAATTAGCCACTTGTGAAGCTTCCTTAATGTCTTAAGAACTCTTATATACTCTTAGATAGGCTATATGATCCTTAGAAAGTTTCATATTTCCATTTACAACTCAAAATCTCTAGGTAGAACAACTTGCATTTTGATACTTTCTTTTTAGTTCCAATTGCATAATCCTACTTCTCTTACTCTAAAACCCACTCTCCTACCTCCGTAAGACCAGAATTAATTCTCTCCTTAATGGGTTAGATTCTAGATGAAATTCCTGTGAAGAAAACAACCAAGAAGAAGTAAAAGGAAGCCATGTATCTTACCTTGGTTTTAAACTTCTTCATGAGTATTGTCTAGGCTTCTATGCTTCCTTTCAATTCCTTTCATCTTCCTACTAAATCAGTTATATTTCAACCTCAATTAGTTCAGCAAAATCATGGGAAAAGAGAGGAGAAAGGAAAGCACATGGCTAGGGAAAGACGAATCATAAGATAGTCTTGGATTTTTACCTTTTTCTTAGTCATTCTTCTTTTTCTTTCCCCTTCCTCTTGTGCGTCCTTGGAGCTCTCTCTCAGTTCTATCTAGACTAGCAAGCTTCAGTGGAGAGAGCTGGAGCAAGTGGCTGGATGTGATTTATAAGATAAAAAGTAAAGTTATATAAACTTTTTTACTTTTCATTTTAGTCCAAAAAACCATGGTTTCTCTATTTGGCCTTATTTTAATTCCTTTTCAAAATTCATCATTTCCATCATAAAATTTAGGTTCTTTAACTTATAAATTGCTTTTGGTTTCAACCAAATTGGATTTAAAACCATTCTGAGCTATTTGGTTGAAAGTTCGGTCAACCGATGGCTTAAATTGCTCACCAGAGGGGTTTCAACTGTTTTAGGGGTTCCTATAATTTTTAGGTCCTCTAAGAAACTCAAAAAGCTCAAATTTTCTATTTAAAAAGTCCTTTTGTGAGTTTTCAAATTTTTTTAGAAATTACAAAAATGCCCTAACTTTTTTTCACAAATTTTTCTACCTCATCTGACTCAGGTTTTTAAGTAACTCAAGTCTCAAATCCTCATTTTTAGGGGTCTATATTATTACTCTAATTTCATTTAACTGCTATCCCCTTGATTTAGGGGACTTCCTTTAGAAATCACACCTTTCTGACCCTTTTTCAACAAATCGGGTATTACACCTTATCTATTCTAAGAGTAAAGAAGAGCATAAACAGTATTTGAGATTAGTCTTGAAAGCCTTGAGAGAAAAACAACTTTATGTCAAATTTAGTAAATATGAGTTTTGGCTCACAGACGTAAAATTCCTAGGCTATGTGATCTCTCAAGTAGAAGTCACAATAGATCCCCATAAGGTAGAGGCAATCCTTCAGTGGGAGAGAACTATCACACATACAAAGATCAGGAACTTCTTTTGTTTGGTAGGTTATTACAGAATATTTATCTAAAGCTTTTCTCAAATGGCCATGCCACTTATTAGACTCACTAGAAAGAATGTACCATTTGTATGGGATGAGAAATGTGAGTAGAATTTTTAAGAATTGAAGTATAAGTTGACCACAACCCCAGTTTTAGTTATCCTTGACCTTACAGAGGCTTTTATAGTTTATGGTGATGCTTCTAAGAAAAGGTTAAGATGTGTACTCATGCAGAAGGGTAGAGTGGTAGCCTTTATTTCTAGACAATTGAAACCACATAAAAAAAAAAATATTCCACCCATGATTTAGAGCTATCAGCAGTGGTTTTTGCTCTTAAGATATGGAGACGCTACTTGTATGGTGCAACTATAGAAATATATAGTAACCACAAGAGTCATAAATATCTATTTGAATAGAAAAAAATTGAATATGAGATAAAGGAGGTGGTTAGAGTCTTTGAAAGATTATGATTACACTTTGAAATACCATCCAAGTAAAGCAAATGTAGTTATAGATACATTGAGTAGAAAGTCCATCCATATGGCCTATATGATGGTAAGAGAACAAGAGCATACAAAGAGATTTAGAGACATAAATCTTTCATGTCAGGTGCATTCTAGTAAGCTATTAATGAGTAAAACACGAATAGAAAATGAGTTGAGGAGTTAGATAAGAGAGGCTCAACAAGAACATGAGTTTATAAGGAAGATTAGAGATCATATGTCCCAGGGTAGGATCTTAGAGTTTAACTTATTTGAGGATGGAATAGTAAGGTACAGGGATAAGCTATGTGTGCTTAGAAACTCAAAGTTGAGAGAAAGAATACTAGAAGAGGCACATAAAAGCAAATACACCATTCATCCAAGCAGTAATAAGATGTATCATGATTTAAAGAAAATATTTTGGTAGCCTAGGATGATAACTAACATAACAGAATATGTAGCTAGATGTTTGATATGTCAGGAAGTTAAGATTGAGTATCAGAGGCCAACTGGGTTACTTTTCCCTTAGATATCCTTAAGTGAAAGTAAGATAGCATAACCATGGATTTTATCATGGGCTTGCCTAGGACATCATTGGGGTATGATGCTATATGTGTGATAATATACAGATTAATTAAATTTGCTCATTTCTTAGTTATTAGAGCTGTACTGTGCCCTAGATAAACTAGCCCAGCTATACATAAAAGAAATTGTAAGATTACATGGTGTATCTGGAAGCATAGTATTAGAGAGAGATCCCAAATTTACTTCAAATTTCTAAAAATCATTATAGGATGCCCTAAAAATTAAATTAAGATTCAGCACAGCCTATCACTTCCAAACAGATGGCTAAACAGAAAGGACAATCAAAACCCTAGAGGACATGTTGAGGGCTTGTATTTTAGAGATGAAAGGGAACTAGGATATCTATTTACCATTAGTAGAGCTTGCATATAATAATAATTATTTTTATTAGTCTAGTATGCAAATAGCCCTATATAAGGAATTATATGGGAGGAAGTGTAGGCCATAGTGTGTTTGGTTAAACTTGGAGAGAGAAGCCTTATAAACCCAGATATATTGGACCAAATCTCCAAACAAATAGAATTGATTAGAAAGAAACTTCTAACAACACAGAACAAGCAAAAGAGTTATATAGATAAAAGGATAAGGCTGTTAGAGTTTGAAGTTGGAGACTATACATTCATTAGAGTGTCTCCAGTCACAGGGATAGGTAGGTTAATAAAGACTAAAAAGCCAAATATAAAGTATATAGGTCTATTCCAACTTTTAGACAAAGTCAGACTACTAGCCTATAAACTAGCTTTTCCTCTTGACTTAGCCTAGATACACAATATATTCCATGTATCCCATCTTAAAAAGTACCAGCTTGACACCTCACATATCACAGAATATGAGAATGTTCATTTATAGGACAATTTGTCTTATGTAGTATCACCAGATTGGATCGTGGATACTAAGCCTAAGCAATTAAGGAGCAAAAGCATACAGTTAGTGAAAGTAGTTTGGAACGGATTATCACCTGAAAAGGCCATTTGGAACTAAAGGAAGAGATGAGAAAGAAACATCCACACTTATTTCAATGAGGTATGTATCTAAATTTTGAGGATAAAATTTTATTTAAGGGGGGAAAATGTAATATTCGGCCTTTTTAAAGTTGAACTAAAACTGATAAGATAATAAAGGAGAAGCCTAAAATAAAATGAAATAAGGTCAAGTAAGGAGAATGATAATCTAAGCATCTCGAAATGAGATTTTAAAACTAAAGATGGCTCGAAATTGGAACCAAAATGGCTAAATAAGATAAACCTAAGGGTAGTGGCAAAATCATAATTTTAGGTAAATTTTTTAGAAACTCAAAAAAAGAAGCTTTAAATAGTAAAATTAAGTCTACTAGGATTCTCAGAAGCCCTAAAAATCATTGGAATCGTTAGAATGACCAAAACTCTTCCATTGGGCATTAAGTTGTTAGTTGATCTAAACTTTGACCAAATGATTTAGGATAGTTCTGAATCCCATAAATTTGGAATTAAGTGTTTTTAATAAACTAGGGGACCCAATTTTCATATGGAAAAGATGGTTCTTAAAAAAAATTTAAAATGAGTTTCAATAAAAGAATTGAACATGAGGGGTATAATGGAAATTATAAAAATTATTTTAAAACCCTTCCTTCCCCCTTATTTAGTATCACACCACTCTCCCTAAGACTAGAACCAACCTAAACCAGACCTGGACCAACAACTCAAGCATGCATAAGAGGAGGGAGAAAGAGGAGGAAGAAAGCCAAGAATAAGTAAGAAATCATAATCTTTTTCATGGTATAGTTTTCACTAATCTTCTTCTCCTCTTTAAGCTCTCTCTCTTGGTGGTTTTAACTTCTTGAAAGAAGCATTTTGGTAGTTGAACTTTGGGAAGAAGGAGAGAATTTGAAGAAGCTAATCTCACCATAAGTGTAACGTCTGGTTTTCCATTAAACATAAGAATTAAGTCGATTATAAAAGCAGGTCCTCTAAGATGAATGATTTGAGGCCAAATAAAATTTAGATAAAATTTTAAATAATGAAAAATTTGGATTTGAGTCTTGAGTTGTCCAAAAACCAGAGCCAGAATAGTTCAAAAAAATTTGTTGAAAGCATAGTGGCATTCTCATAAATGTGGGCACATTTTGAAAAACTCACAGAAGGGCTTTTAAACAAAAAATTTAAGCTTTCTAGAGTTCTTAGAGGTCCTGAAAGCCATAGGAACCCTTGGGATAGTTAAAGCCCCTCTGGTGCATGGTTTTGAATATCAGTTGACCCAAATTTTGACTGGTTCATTCGAGAAAGTTTTAAATCCAAATTGAGTAATTCCAAAGCTATTTTATAAGATAAAGGACCTAAACTTTATGATGGAAAAGCTAAAAAAGGAGCTAAAATGAACTTAAAACGAAAATGTCACAAATGTGGGACGTAAATGTCATTTTTTGGAATAATTTCTTCTTGAATCTTCTTGATAAGAGATGTCCCCTTTTTGCTCTCCACTTAACTAAACTTATTCTATCCAAAATAGAGAGAACTTCTGCCTAACCCAGATGCACAAGAAGAAGCACAAGAAGGAGGAGAAATAAGCTAAGAAAAGATATGGAAATTCAAGGATTTCATGGCTTTCTCCTTTAGAAAACTTGTTCTTCTCTCTTTGCTCTCTCTTCCTATGGTTTTGGTTGTTTATTTAGTTCTATTTTGGCCTTGGTTCAGAGAAAAAAGATTAGAAATTTAAGAAGGAAGTTAAAGCAAGAGAAAAGACTCTTGAAGGAGCAAGAAAAAACAATGTAGTTTCTTCTCTTTGTTGCTTTCTTCTTCCCTTGCTCTTGTTATGGGTGTCTTGGTCAAGAACAGAATAGCCAAGGGGGAGGAGTTTTTGTCCAAAAACAAGTGATAATCCTAGGTTTTAGACCATGAGGAGTTAGGAAATGCAATGGAAAGCTAGTAAAATTTAAAAATAGGAAGCTAGGGATTCTTGAACACTTTGTAAATTCTATTTTGATTCATGAATTTCCTAGCATATGTAAGTGTTTATTTGAGTTCCCAAGACCCCTAGGAAGCCTTCTAAGAGGCCTTCCCATCAAGGAAAAATGTGGAACTCCTTGGGCTCATTTCCCTTGCATAGTCTCAGCCTAGGACATATGAGAGGGCTAGGGAGTGTTTTAATTTGTTCTAAGCTTGGCTTGAGACTTTATATGATGGAAGAAGATGGGAGGAACCCTTAAGAAAAATTTAGAAGCCATAAATTGGGAGATAGGGCAATAGGTTCCATAATGTAGCTTTAAGAAGCAACTTGTATCTAGACTCTTGGAAATGAATTTGTGATGACTTCAAGGAATCTAAATAGAACCAAGAGGCCTAGACATGAGAAAAAAATGGAACCAAGAACTTGAATTATGATAGTTGCTTCATTAGGCCATTAATGGAGTTATTATGTAACCAATAGACAAAGTGTGTTTCCTTAGTGCATATGTAATGTTCTAGCTTACTTCAAGAATATAATTGAACCCTATTCATTGTGTCTAGGCTTAAGAAATCAAGTCCCCTTTACTTGTGGGTGTGTAACCAAAAAATGAAGAGAATAACTAAGGGGAAGAATTATGTTTAATTGCCAAGGTAGCTCTTTATCCCTTTCTTGTGTGCAATATGGTTGTGTAAATGTCATTTGATGCACGTATGTGTACTTGAATCTTAAGAAATGCCATATGTTATTATTTGACTTCTATGGTACCATTATGTTTCTTAATTGGCATTTGATTGTGAAATTGTGCTCTATGCGTGAGGTTGTGACAAAAGTCTTTTGTGATGGGTGAGGTGAAGCCAAAAGTCCCTACGAATAAGTGAGACAAAGCCAAAAGTTTCATAGATGAGTAAGGCCAAGTTAAAAGTCCTTAAACTAAGGGTGAGACTAATCCAAAAGTCCCAAAAATGGGGAGAGGTTAGACCAAAAGTCCCTTGAGCTTGTTCTTAGTTTAGATATGTTATTATGGCATGGAAATTGTGAATGTAACATTATTTGGAGGTGTGTATAACATGCTTGTATCTTGTGACATGACTATATGCCCATTTGCTTGCTTGAAAAGGATGTTTGAGCTATTGAAATTCCTTAAATCTCATCCCCTTCCTTCTCTTATCTTACATGTCTAGGTGGTGTTCAAGAAGGCCAAGGAGGTTGATTAGCCACACCTTGCCATTAGTGTAACTTATGATGTAATTGAATGTCAACAATTGTATATACGTATGATTTTTGAGATGTAAATCTTGGAGCATATGTAAAAGTATGTATATGTGGTTTATGAACCAAAATTGGAACCAAATCAATGAGGAAAAGTGTTTTGGGTACTTGGTAGCTCATTGTGTATTCTTGCCTGTGGCATAGTAAGATTGCAATGCATAGTAGTTTAGACCATTTGGGAAGCTTTTATATGTTGTGTTTATGCTCCTAAACGTGCTTGTAACACCTCAAAATTAATTAAGGTGTTAATCATGGTTTTGGGATAATTAAGAATAATTAATATGGGATAATTGGATAAGTTAAGTGAATAGAAATTTTGGAGATGTAACACCCCGAAATTAATTAAGGTGTTAATGATGTATTTGGAATAATTAAAAATAATTATTATGAAATAATTAGGTAAACTATATGAACGAAAATTTACAGAGAAATAAGTTATTAATATAGGTTTAAGATTTCAATTAGGTTAAAGTTTAATTTGGGCCCAAAATTAATTTTAATAAGCCATGGATAAGGATTTATAGGGACTTAATAATTTTTGGGTGTAAGCCCAACTCCTTATCATGAGACTTGGGCCAAGAGAGAGATTACTTAGCAATGGCCCAATCTGATTTAGTAGAATAGGGGCCCAAGACCCAATTTATGTGAGTTGGCTCAACGCACATTATGTAGGCCCAAATTAGATTGGCTCTTGAAATTTGGTCTAACCCAACTACAACTCTGAAGCCTAACTCATGAGATTCAGCCCAACTAACACCAACCTTTGAACCCACTAGAATTTGGGCCTTAAGGTTAGCATATTTCACCTAAATTCAAAGTATTCTATAGCCCACCTCACCAAACAAAGGCCCAATGACTAGAAATGAGCCTAAATGGATCTTGGGCTGATGGGTTAGCCCATTTCCCCCTAATAACCCTAAAGGGTCAGCAGCCTCCCTCCCCATTCAGCAGAAAACACAAGAGGCAAGGGAGGAAATTCGGAGGTTTAAGGGAGGCTAAGTTTCTACCAACATTGTAGCTCCATTTTTGACTCCTAGAGGATGATTTAGCCAAGGTGAGTTATATATAACTTCATCCTCTCATCTTCCTCTTCGATTTGGTCTGATTGGTCTTTTATTTGGAGCATTTTTATCTTCCACCCAAAACTGAAACTTGTTGTTTGGTGCTTCCATGGTGGATTTTCAGAAGTTGAGGCTATGGGTGTTGTTAAGTGAGTATCTTCTTCCCATTTTGATGCATTTTCTATTAGTTTGAGACCCCTATAGTTGACCTATGACATGGGCTTTGGTTTCATGTGAAATTATCCAAAAATTAGAGTGAACTATGGTGGTTTTTTGTGTGGGAAAGTTGGAACCCAAAATTAAAATCTGTTGGTAATTAGGTGAGTAACCTCTAAGTAGTCATTAGTAGTTCAACTCTTTGGGTATTTGATTTGTTACTAGAAATAATGATAATTATACTTGTTATAGGCTTGATATGCATTTGGATTTTTATGGTAGCTAGAGGCAGAGTAATTGGTTTCATTGAGGTAACTGGGGTTATTTTCCTAATTCCATATATATGCTCATGTTAATCTGCTATTTGTTACACATGCTTGATTTTAAAATGCTAAATGACTGGTTGACTACTTGATTGTTATTGTAATTGGACCTTGTGAGTCCATGGTGGAGCTGTGGTGCGGCTGCCAACCATGCATGTGCTTCGATCGAGCATTGGGTTGTGATCAAACCCCAAATACACTGAGCCCTAGTTGTGCTCATTATGGAGTAGGTGCCATGGACGGACCTTTCCCGGTGTTATTGGCCATTAACATGTTGTGTATGATTGCTGGTATAGGACAGTAGTTATTGATAGTTTAACTAGTTCATTTGCGAATTGAATTGATAATTTTGGTATTGATGACATGAAATTGCCTTGGATTAATTGACTTGTACATATATATGGAAATTACTTTTTGTTACTGAGATTGTATATCTCACCTCGTTGTGGGCTAACATTTTCAAGGACCGGACCTCTTTGTGGCAAGGAGAAAATTAATGGAAGCTTATTAAATGGTTTGGTAGCACATAGGTTTGAGAGCCTTGTCAAATTGTATTGTAACTAGATTACTAGTTTTGTATCATTGCTGCATTGCATCATGAGTTGCCAAATATAGGGACTGTATATGTAATTTGATTATCATGGAATTGAACATTATGATTGTAATTGGCTAACAATGGATAAGTGATTTGATTTTATATGAACATTAAGCATTAATCCTATACACCTTGTGACCAGAATACAATTGCTGTCATGGATCTATGAACTCATTGGTTTATGGTGGCTAGAGGGTTAAGGATCCACATTTGGGTTTTGAATGGGTAATGATAGATGTGTTAAATAGATTAGGTAAAAGAAAGACACTAAATCTTCAAAAACCAAGTTAAAGTGGCCTAGAGTGTTGCTAGAGGGGAAATTGGAGAGCATGAGATGAAATCTTAGGAGGGGGTTTCGTCGCTGCTAAAACAGAGTTAGTTACGACCAATAGAGGCAAAATTGCCCAGGGAGAGTGCCAGAGAGGAATTCGTCGTGACGAAATATATAATTAGCGGCGGCGAAATGTGAAAGGCTAAACTGGGAGTCGTTTAGAGGAAAATTCATCATGGCAAAAGGGGGAATTGGCCGCGGTGAACTTTTGTAAAAAGGAGCTAGGAATTCCAGAGAAAAATTGGCTATAGCAAAAAGAGGTATTCGCCACGGCCAATAGTGAGAGGCGAGTGAGGTAGGTTTCAAAAGGCTTCCTTGCCGCGGCACCATGTAGGTTGGCCGCGGCGAAGGTCCAACTCGCTGCGATGAAATTAGTAATGATGCGAGGGGTAAAGCCGAGGGGAATTGGCCATGGCTAATGGGAAATTGGCCGCGGCGAACATCCTGAAACCCTTATATTAATTAGGAAACCTTAATTTTTTATATGGTAATCTCAAGGGATGATTTAGAGATATTGGGATGAGTTATAATTGATGAGTAATGAATAAAAGGCTTATAAATAAATGTTTATTTCCCTTATAAACATAAGTGCTTGTAATTATATGATTGATGACTCTAATCACATTCAGGTTCAAATTTCCCTGTATTTTCATAATGTAATTGGTCGTAATGCTTTGTAACCCCAATCTATGATTATTAATCACATATTTAACCTTAATTACAATATTTAGAAATTAAGGTTGTCACAAGAGAGATAAATTATTAATATGGGTTTGAGATTTAATTGAGATAGAAACTTCATCTAGGCTCAAATTAATGTAGGAGATCATGATAAGAGGCTAATGAGGGCCCAATAAGCTAGGTGTAGACCTAATTTAATTCAATGTGATAGAGGTCCAAGATCCACTTTGTGTAAGCTCTTATAAGTGGCCCAACAACCTTGGTGCAGACCCAAATCCTTTGAGCTCTTGAAACTTGGTCTGGCCATATGAAGCTGGCCCAACAAAGCTTAAATCTGAAGCCCATTTGGAGTTGGATACTTGGAGTAGCCTATGACCCACCTTAGACTATGACCCACCTTAGACCCAACTTAAACCCTAAACACTTCATCCTCTTCCCCATTTTACTGAAACACAAGAGGGAATTTTGGAGGTTTGAAGGAAGGCTAGGGTTTGAGGTAAGAAATCCATCATTTTTCACTTCTAGAGCAAGATTCAGCCAAGGTAATAGTTACATAACTTAATTCCCTTCTTTTTCGCTTCATTTTAGCTTGATTAGTTTTTCATTTAGAGTATGTTCACCCATACCCAAAATCTGAAACTTGCCATTTGATGTTTCCATAGTGAAAATTCGTAGCTTAAGGCTAGGGCTGACATTAGGTAAGTATAAACTCTTTATTTTGATGCCTTCTTTGCTAGTTTGAGACCCCTATAGCTGATTTATAATATGGGTATCATTTCTGTACGAATTTACTCAGAATTTGAGGTTTCTGGGGTAGGAGCAACCAAATCCGAATTTGGTTTTAATGGTGATTGGGTAAGTGTTTTTGAGTAGTCCTATATAGCTTAATCTTTTTCTTAAGTGATGGGTTGCTTATACAAATTATGATTAGGGATAGTAATGGCTTGGTTTTGTGTCCATAGGCTAAAGTAACATTCAATTGGCTCTTAGAAAATTGGCTACAAGTGAGGTAACTAAGATTATATTAATTCCATGCATATATCTATTTTAATTTCATATTTATTGTACATGAATGGTTTAAAATGCTGAATGAATTGGTTGACTATCTATTGTATTGTGATTGGACATTGTGAGTCAATGGTGGAGTTGTGGTGCCATTGCCACCTGTGCATATGCTTCGATCAAGCACCGGGTTATGATCAAACCCCAGATGCACTATGCCCTGGTTGTGCTCAATGGGGAGTAGGTGCTGTGTACGGGCCTCTTCTAGTGTTATTGGCCTTTAACATGTGGAAATATGATTACTAGTATAGGATGGTAATCATGATAGCCTAATTATTTCATTTATTGATATGATTGGTATGTTTTTTAATGCTTATATGAAATTATGCATATATGTTAATTAAACTAGAATATATGATGGAATTGCTTTGGTTACTGAGATTCACATCTCACCCCATTTCATGGGATTAAACATTTCAGGTGAAGGTTCTTCCGATAAGGATAAGGGTAAGCAAGTGGATGAACATCCATGAGCTGAGGCTTGGTGTGGGGAGCTACACTTAGTCTGAGTGGAATAGAGTAGATGCTAATTTTGTTAACCTTTGTATAGCATTATCATGTATCTATATTGCCAAGTGTAGGAGTTTGTATTTTGATGACATAGAATGTAACCAATGAGAAATAGGCTTCATATTAGTTCTTTATGGATGTATGAGTTTATGACACTTATTATGGTTTGTAAACCTGTGTTTTAACTGACTATTTAAGTTATGAAAGCATGTGATATATGGATTATGGATTTGAGTTAGCGATGCATGAATTGTCTGATGAAAATATGATTGAATGACCATTGTGAGAAATTCATAAATCTGCTGATATAAGAACAATGAATGAGTAGGAGAATCAACCTTTAAATGAGGATAGGTAATAATATAATGGTTAGGGCAAATCAGCTAGATAGATGCTATTAGAATCTCATAACAAGTGGGCGAGTAGCCCTAGAGAGCCCCTCGATAGAGAGTGGGGAGTAGGAGATAAGATTTTAGGAGTTGTAGGATTAGAAGGTATTTTGCCGGGGCCAAGATAGGCTTAGTTGCGACTAATAAAGGCGAATTTGCCCAATGAGAGTTTAGAGAGAAATTCACTACTGTGAAATGTGAGAGGTTAAACTGGGAGTCGTCCAGAGGGAAATTCGTTGTGACGCAAGGGGGAATTGGCCGCGGTGAACTTTTGTGAGAATTTGCCAGGTGTTCCAGAGAGGAATTGGCCGCAGCCAATAGTGAGATGCGAGCGAGGTAAGTTTCAAGAGACTTCCTCACCGTGGTGCCATGTAGGTTAGTCGTGATGAAGGTCTAACTCACCGCAACGAAATTAGTTACGATATAAGGGGTAAAGCCGAGAGTAATTGGCCGCGGCTAAGAGTAATTTAGTTGCGGCGAACGTCCTGAAACCCTTATATTCACCAGGAAATCTTGGCTTTTCATGTGGTAACCTCAAGAGATGACTTAGAAACATTAATAGAAGATTCTTGTGAGTTGAAATCAATGGGTAATAGAATCAAAGGCTTATAAATGAATTTTTATTTCCCTGATGTACATAAGTGCTTGTAATTGTATGGTTGATGACTCTAATAACATTAAGGTTCAATTTTTTTCGCATTTTCACAATGTAATTAGTTGTAATGCCTTGTAATCTCAATCTATGATTATTAATCATGTATTTAATCTTAACTACAATGATTAGAAATTAGGGTCATCACAGTGCTCATGTGGTGGTAGAAGAAGTAAGAAGCCATTTAGATCAATTTTGACCCATATATAGTGCTAAATTTGCCATATTTGTGAGTTATATCAAGATTTGACAAATGAGCTCTTCTTGGCTTGAAATTTGGCATGCATATAGGTCTTGTCTAGAGCTTTTTGGAAAGCTAAATTGCACATTATTTGAAACTTTAGAGAATTTTTGATGAATTTCAAAGTTGGCAATTTTTGACAGATTTGGCCTAAGTATTGTACAAATGGTCAGAATCTTTGCCTCTATCACCTGTGGGCCAAATGATGTCCAATGGATATGAAATTTTACAGGCATAAACTAGACATGATAAGCTTTTTGTAGCACTTAAGAGAACCTCATTTAGATTTATAAAGAGGGAGAAACGAATTTTTGAATTAGTATTAGGCACCTAGTCAGACCTCTGTTACTGTTCTATTGGTTTTCATGGCCTAATTACTTTGTTTCGATCTAAAATTATTTTTTCCTCTATTTAACATTTATATATTTCCATAATGATATGGTTTACTAGGTTTTGATTTTTTAAAAATTAGTTATGAATTTTTTAAATTCATATTAGTAACCTATAACAGCAAACCTGTGCAGCTAGACCCTTTGATATTTTCTAATATCAATCATGGTCCAGCTTGGGTTTTATGGCCTAGAATAATTTTTATCCTATAGTTGACATCTAGAGCTTTCCAGAAAGCTATCATTTTCTTGATTTTTATTTTTCTAGAATTAATTATGATTTTCCAAAATTGGTGCCAAAAATCTGAATTCTGAACCCGAGAGTAAATTGCAATTTTTCTAGTTTTTGGTTCCAAATCTGTGGTTCATGGATTGTTTATGAAATGTATGAATTGTATGGATGAAGAATAAGTAGAGAATGCCATTGATGGGTCCACAGGGTTCACGGGGCGAAGTATAAATTTTTAAAATACTACGCCACGCAAGAAAATACTATTATTTTTATTCATTTTCTTTGGCACCATGTGAAAGTGAGCTTAAATGTGAGAATATGGAAATAAAGGGAGTATGGTATTACAACAAGAATCTCCATTGAATAAGGAAGCTAACAAGGTATGATATTATGCAAGATTTTTGCTTCTCCTTGTTCTTCCATTCCCTCCATGATTCAGCCACTCTTAAAAAGCATTAGAGGGAGTTGAATTTCAACTTCTCCTTTCTAATCTCTCTCTCTTTCTCTCTCTCTCTCTTGGTGGTTTTACCTTTTTGAAAGAAGCATTTTGGTGGTTGAACTTTGGGAAGAAGGAGAGAATTTGAAGAAGCTAGTCTCACCACACGAATCTCCATTGAACAAGGAAGCCAACAAGGTATGCTATTATGCAAAATTTTTGCTTCTCCTTGTTCTTCCATACCCTTGATAATTTGGACAGTGTTAGGAAGCATTAGAAGGAGTTGAATTTCAACCAAAATAGAATAGGGACAAGGGTTTTAAGGCATGGAGATTAAGAATTTGCAATTGGAATCACTTGAGGAGCTTTAGAAACCAAGATAAAGTAATTAGGATTTCAATTGCACCTTAAGAGTTTTGGAACTATAAGATGGCGTTTTGAGCAATATGAATTCATAAATAAGCTAGAGAGAAGCCAAGGAATGTCTACATATATCAAAATCCTAGAAGAAACCAACAAAACTCTAATTGGCTTCCATGCATATGTAGTTTCAGCCAAGGTGGGTTGGAAGCATTTAGGGATTGTTTTCTTGCATTCTAATGATTTAAGAGACTTAGATAAGAAGAATAAAGAATTATGGAACCATTGGATTGAATTTAGGAGCTCCAAATTGAAAGTTGAAATTTTAGGACTTAACTAGGATTAAAGAAGCAAGTTAGTCTTAAACCCTTTTAACTAAGCATACGATGATTCAAATGAGTTTTATTAGGGTTATATGGCCCATAGCAAGTGAGATTTTGGAGTCTAGAAAAATAAAAATAAGCGTTTCTTCTTAAAGGGCCTAAATTAGCTTTAAATTCTATATTAGGCTTTAATGGAATTAAGTAAAGTAAATGAGACCTAGAATGGATCCTAATGAGATGGTTTTCCATGTAATTATTATGTATAGGCTAGGTTAGTCCAAACTTACCAAAGTGAGGGTGTCTAGTTAAGGAAAAACAAGAGAAAAACCAAGAGCAAGTCAGTTAGTGATGTCTTAAAGCCTTGCAAGTCCTAAGGTAGGTTTATCTCCCTATTTTGCATGCATTTGAATGCTTGATTGAGTTGAGATGCTTGTATGTGTTGTTGCTTGATGTATTCATGAGCTATGTTTTGATGTGCTTTCCATTATAAGTTTTATGCATAAGTTTGACATGTTTTTTGGTCCTAACTCCTTATGGCATAGAATTGAGCATAATAGCTTTGCCTTGTCCTTGGGTTGAGTTAAGCCTAACTAGTTTAATTTGGTGCCATGGCTTGATGAGAAATGAGTTATGTTAAAAGTTGCATTTGAGTTATATGAGGCATATGATTTGCATTCTTACACTACATGCATTGCAATTCCTCATGGTGTTCATTTATACATTCATTTTGTTGAGATGAGCTACTGATATTCTTCCCAAAATCTAACATATGTATTTCTACTAACCATTTCAGGCTTTTCAAACAAGGAGGAGAAGGTAGAGAAGCATTAGACTCTAAGAAGTTATGCAATATGACTTTTGTAATGTAAATGTGCTATTAGTGCAAAGTGTATTTAAAGAGTTAAGAAGCTTACATATGTATGATAGATATTCGTGTAATTGATAATGTTTGTAATGGAGTCATATGCATGATCTAGAGCATCTCAATGTATGTCATTTTGAGTTAAGAGATGGCCTATTATGCTAATGGATTCAGTTGCTCATGAAATTTAATAAGCAAAAAGTTGACATTATAAACTTTTTATAGCCATTGAGTTTGCATAAATCATAGTTACATAGCCCAAGATATGAATTTTTGAACTTTGATGTATAATATGTTAAATGGTCAATTTTAGGTCCTTTAGCTTCCTTGAGCTTTTAGTGTATATTTTCTGACCTAATGGAACAAAACAAGTTTGTTTATGCTGAGCATGAATAAAAGAAAAGAAAAGTTTAGAATTTGACCACTATAACTCCGATTAACATGTAAATGGGCCAATTTTCACCATAAAAATCATAGTAAAGGTTGTGGATTTTGTTGTTGATATTTATGAATGGTATAAATGAATTTAATAAAGTTAGATATGACATGAAACATTCCATGGTTTGGTTCAATTCATGCAAAGTTATAGCAATTCACTATTAAAAAAAATTGTCAAATGGTATAGTATAACAATTTTTGCATTAATATGTTATACTCCCTCCTCAAGTTTTAAATTTTTTTCTTTAAATTTGGTGATAGTGCCACTAAGCATTATAACAAAAAATAAGATTATTAAATAGATATTTTGTTAATAAATTTAAAATTTCACTTGGAAATCAAAGAACTTTGATTGAAAATTTAGTCAAATAATCCATCGATTTTTATTTAACTATTGGTATCTTATTGCAATTATAATTTAGTTAAAACACAATAAATTTCTCTTTCTCTCTCTCCCATCACATCAATGGTAGCTTTTTGATTTTCAAAGATAAATTATATTTAATATATAATAATATCTAACATATAATAATTAAATAACTAATACTATTAATAAAAATTTAAATAATAAAGATTAATAAATAAATAATATTAATAAAATTAATATAAATGATAAGTAAAAATTTAAAAAATAAAATAAAAAGTAAGTAATATTTATTTAATTATTAGAACTTTTGTACAAAATTTTGGTTTTAAAAAAATATGTATTTGTCAAAAATAAATACTTCCAACAAACCTTTTTAGGTGGAAAGATTTTTGACAGATGTCGAAAAACATTTTGATAGAAGGATTTCTTTTAAAGCTATTTTTTTAAAATATAATTGTAAATATAATAAATTTTTTTATAATTCATAATTTATGTTATATTCATTTTAATTTATCCTATTATTATTATGATTATGATGTATTTTCTTGCCTTTTCTAGTTTTTTGTTCATTCTTCATCTTCCTTTTTCTATTTCTTTCCATTTTTAGCTTTACTTCCTCTTGTTATGCTATCTCTAAATCATATAAGAAAAAAGTTACTAATCAAGCCAAATTCTTTATTCTTCATATTTGATTCCTTTTTCTTGTCCAAATAAAAATAAAAATAATCAAAAGTGAAACAAAATAAGAATAAATAAATAAAGCCAGATGAAAAAAAAATCTTGAATGCAATAAAAATAAAAAGATTTATGCATATTACAAACAAAATAGATTAGGAGATATGAAAAAAAATGACATAGTAATAATTATAACTGATTCTAGTTTATAGATTCTCATCTAATGTTAAAAATCAAATCAACATTTGAAGATATAAAAATTTTTATTGCAAAAAAATCAATAACAAGAAAACATAAAATATTTTATGAAAAATAATCCAATATGAAATGAGGAAAAAAAGAATGAAGAAGCAGAACTTGAACTGAAGAGAAAATTGACAAGGATGATTGAACCAATAGAAAACATGTAATAAATGAAATGAGATAAAAGAGAAGGAAAAAAATGACCAAATGAGATAAAATGAGAGTGAAGAAATTTATAGAGAAAGCAATGGAAAAAATTTAGGGATTTGGTGGGCAAAATGAATTTCACTTCATTTTCATTTCACTACTTTTATTTTTTTAATCTTTCACACCAATTTTAAATTTTTTTATAATTCATAATTGCTACAAGCATTTTAAATTTTTTTATAATAAATTTTTTTATAATTCATAATTGCTACAAGCATTTTAAATTTTTTGTAAAATGTACCTTAATATAAAAAAGTTATATATATTATTAACTTAGTATCCCAATATATGAATTTATAAAGTAATAAATATTAATTATAAAAAAATTTTAATATGAAATAATATTCCTTCAAATAAAATAACATAAATTAAATTACATAAAACAAAATTAACAATCAATCTTTGTCTCTTTCATCTTCCTCTTCCTCTTTATTGTCTGTTTTAATATTCGACAAATCTTGCCTATATTTAGAGCTTTGGCCAACTTCATTTTGACTTTGGTATTGTTTGAACAATTTTAATTCTTTGTTAAGTGATTTGACTTGTCTTTTTTGTTCTTTGTGTTCAACATTGTGAGTTTGTGATGTAAAAGCCAAACATTCTTTTCTTATCATTTTTATATACATTTAGAGTAATTATATGCAAGGGCTTGAGAGTGGGAGTATCTAGATATTAGATTTCCAAATACATTATGTGATATACTCCCCAAAACCATATATTGTGATGACCCTAACTTCTAATCCCGATAATTATGGTTAAATACACGATTAATAATTAATGATTAAGGTTTGGAGTCGTTACAATTAATTACATTAAGAAAATATAGAGAAATTTGAACATTGATGTTACTAGGGTCATCAACTAAACAACCATAAATGGGAGAACGCATAAAAGGAATTGCATTATCATCAGGGGTTTGTGATTCATCCATCCATCAGTTTCAACACACAAAAACCTTCTATAAGTGTTCCTATATCATTTCCTAGCATTACCATTAAAGAAATTAGGGTTTCTAGACTAAAGGTGGGAGTTTGGGGACCTGTGCCGTGACTTGGAACCTTCCTGCCATAGCTAAGTTAGGTACTGGAGCTTGAAAACTAAGTTTTTTACTTTGTGTCGCCGCCCTGACCTTTTCGCGCCACGGCTAAGTGGTTCTCAGGAATCATTGGGTAACTTACTCGAATTTCACCGCGGCAAGTTGGATCTTCGCCACAGCCAACCTACGTGGCGCTGTGGCAGAGATGCCTCCTGGAGCTACTGTTTGAAGTCCCACAATTTGCGCCTTGGCGAAATACACTTGTGCCGCGACGAGTTTTGCTACTATACTTTCATTAACTAGTTTCCTCAACTTGCATCGCGACAGGACCTATTGCGCCATGGTAAGGTTTCATTCTGTCACCCTCCTAAGAAATTTTTTTCGCATTATGCTGCAACGATATTTCTCAAGCCGTGGCGTCCCTTGCCACTGTCACTCTTTAGGCCGCGGTGAGGCCTTCCTAGCCGTAGCGTGACTGTCTCCTGTAAGTATATCTCTTAAATTTTGTCCCATGTACTCCAATTCTCTTCTTAGGAACACCCTAGGACCATTTCCTCTCATTTTATATGACTCTAATGGTATTTATCTACCATATTCACTCAGCTATTCTACCATTACCAATTTAAAACTTAAATGTAAATTTTCACTTTTCCAATTACCTTATATCAGCAAGTCCATAGAGTAATAGCAATAAGAATTCATGCACTATTGACAATTAACATTCGATACACATTCCGTTAGAGGTTTCATGCATCAATGATTCATATCAATATCTAATACATCACATAATTATATTTCCAATAGTATACCATACCATAAATTCAGTAAAATTTATACATCAGGTGTTATGGGATTCATACATCCAATATCAAATTATGATGAGGCCTAACTCCTTAATAAATACATCCTAAGAAATCAAAATATAAAAGTCTACACTTGGCAACATGATTACATGATGATGCTATACAAAAAGGAATACAAAATTTAGCATCTATTCTAAATAAACCAATTTAAGTGTAGCCTTCTCCCCACACGGTTGGAGCTCATAGATTTCCATCCACTTGCTTCTCTTTATCCTTACCTAAAGAACCTTCACCTGAAATATTTAATCTCATGAAACAGGGTGAGATGCGAATCTTAGTAACTAAAACAAATTCCATTCATATATTCTAATTTAATCAACACATATGTATGATTTCGTATAAGCATAAGAAAACATACCAGTCATACCAGTAAATAAAACAATTAGGCTATCATGATCACTATCCCATACTAGCAATCATATTTTCACATGTTAAAGGCCAATAACACCGGGAGAGGCTCGTCCACGGCACCCACTCCCTAATGAACACGACCAAGGCTCAGTGCATCTAGGGTTTGATCATAACCTGGTGCTTGCTCAAAGCACATGCATGGGTGGCAACCACACCACAACTCCACCATTGACTCCCAAGGTCCAATCACAACACAATAGATAGCCAACTAATTCATTCAGCATTTCAAATCATTCATGTACAGTAAATATGAAATTAAAATAGATATATGCATGGAATTAATATAATCCTGATTACCTCACTTGTAGACAAATTGCAAAAGCCACAAAAATCTCCCCAGCCACTATAAATTTCCAAAATTTGGAATGGATGTGTCCTCTACTAAAAACTTTAATATATCACCTTAAATCCTAAGCAAATTCATGAAAAATTAATACCCATACTATAATCCAATCATTGGGGTCTGAAACCAGCAGAAATACATTAAGAAGATGAGTTTATACTTACTTAATGTCAGCTTTAACCTCAACCTACGAAATTTCACCATGGAAACATCAAATGGCAAGTTTCAGATTTTGGGTATAGGTGAAAGTGCTATAATTGGAACATTAATTAGGTCAACTTAAAGAGAAAGATGAGAGGATTAAGTTATATAACTATTACTTTGGCTGAATCTTGCTCTAGAAGTGGGAAAAGGTGGAAACATGCCAATAACCCTAGCCTCTCCTTTGGACCTCCGAATTTTATATGTGTCTCTTATGGTTCTACAAAATGGGGGGTGGCTAGGTTAGTTTTTAGGGTTTAAGTTAGGTTTTCTATGGGTTATGGGCTACTCTAAGATCTAATTCCAAATGGGCTTCAAATTTTAGCTTTGTTGGGCCAGCTTTAAGGTGTTGAGCTGCAGAATTTCATTGGGCCAGACCTAGTTTTAAGAACTCCATTGTTTTGGGTCTGCACAAAATTTATTGGGCCATTTATAAGAGCTTATGGAAGTTGGGCCTTGGGCCTTTAATTCATTAAATCAAATTGGGTCTGCACCTAACTTATTGGGCCTCCATTAGCCTCTTATCATGATCTCCTACATTAATTTGGGCCTAGATGAAGTTTCTATCCTAATTAATTCTCAACTCATATTATTAATTTATCTCTCAAAATTTCCATTCACTTAACTTACTCGATTATTCCATATTAATTATTCTTAATTAACCCAAATCTATGATTAGCACCCTAATTAATTTTAGAGTGTTACATATATCATATACGAAGCTCTTTTTTTCCTCTCCCTAAAGCTTCATATGTAACTCCAATTTTGATATATTTTCTCACATACTTTCTGCTATAAGTGAATAAAAGAAGTTAAATCATTAAATTATGATAGGATATATAGATTGAATATGAAAAGACACTCACATATATAATTTCAAATTTTTTATCCATCCAAATGCTAGCTAATTTATGAGTCTTAAGAAAGACCTCAAAATATGTTAGGTCTCTTTCTAATTCTTATATCTTTAAAATAAAATTATTAGTTAAACATATATTTAAAACAATAAGTAAGAATATAAAAAAAATAAAATTAGTTGCCAATCTCCTTATGTGCTTAAGCATTGAAATAGAACTTCGTGTAGATTAAGATGAACCATACTCAAAGGTTAAGGCTTTGTTTTTTCTTTTTCTTTTTTTAATTTTTCATTTGTGCACTCCTTGATTGGAAGTCTTTAGTGACCCACCTTCTACATGGTTGATGTCAAATAGATTCTCCAATCCATTCATATTTCTTTCTTAATTTTTGAGCATCGTTGGCTAAATCTCTTAAACAGACAATTACTTTTTTCGTCCAATTTAAATAAAATTGATTGTGATATTGGGGACTTTAATAATAATATCTCTACAATAGAAGTTTTAATTATTAATAAAATAAAAAAACACAATATTATAATGATCTAATAAATAATTAGGAAAAATCACTTAAAATTCTAAAAATCATAATTTTTGGTATTCTGTAGGAATATCTCTCCAATTATACCAAACTTCTTCATATTTACTTTTAAAAATATATCCTATACATGAATGAATTGTATCATTATTTAGTCTAAATTTACATAAAATATGTCTATTAAATTTATAAATAATTAAAAGTTATAATAAATTTAAATAATATATAAAAATTAAATAGTAACTTATTACCGTATGGTTGAATAAATTTCTTTTAAATTGTTTTTTGAGCTAGAGTCTAAGTCTCTTCGTGTACTGAGGGAGGATTGTTTTGAGTTGTAATTGATCCTTGCTTGATGATGTTTCCCATCGAGACATCTAGAAAAAAAATAAATTACATAATTTAACATATAACACCATATTTACATAGCTCTTAACTCATGGCATAAATAGCATGTAGTACTTATTCACATGAAAACAACACTTTTTGGCATCGGTTCATTGCATAATTGAAAGTCCATTTATATCATTCTTGGCTTTAGGAATCATGTAGGCTTACCAATAACATTATCCATACATAACATATCCATTCCTATAAAAAATATCATAATTCATCACACAAATCTTGGATCTTGGACCACATTGCACAATATCAGAATTTTGCTCTCAGGTTGCGGGGCTAGTTTTATGATATGACATTTGGAAATTCATAACTAGTTTTAGAAAAATCAAAATCATGCATGTTATATTTTTTTGGAAATTTTTAGATGTTAACTAACTACTAAAATAATTCTAGACTATGAAAAAAGCATTCAGCCCATGAAAATTGATGGAACAGTAACCTGGGTGATGCTTTCATATTGATGTAGACCTTGAGATTCAAAAATTCATAACTCTCTCTATACTAATCCAAATTGAGTGCTCTTAGTGGACATGGAAATTTTATGATGTCTAGTTTATACTTGTAAAATTTCATAAGAATTGGACTTCATTTGACTTATGAGTGACACAGGAATGGAAACTGATCATATGAACAGTCCCCTTGATAGTTTCTGCAGAATTTGGCCAACTTTGAAAAATCATAATAAATTCTCTAGAGCTCCAAATTGAGTGCTATTTAACTCTGTGAAAAGCTCTAGATAAGACCTATTTTTTTGCCAAATTTCATATAAAAAATCATCCATTTGGTTAGACTTTGGTTATGCTAAAAGAAAAAGTCAATTTGAAGTCCATAAAGGGATAAAAAGGTACCAAATGGTCTTCTACTCAATCCACCACAATTTGAGCATGTCCAAAAGCATAAACATAGCCTATGAGAGCATCCCAAATAGTCCAAATCCTCATGCATCTCAAAACCACCATCCTAGTTGTTAATATATACATATACATCAAGGTATATGGATGGCAAAAACTCACATAATCACTCATAAGATTCCAAATTCCATTCACACATCATATTTACATATAATTACTTGTACTCAATGGTTTAAATCACATGTGTATCATATAGATACAAAATTTGACATCAAAATACATAAATTTCCATTCCATTGTCAAAGTCCCATGCTTTAAGATGTTTAGCCTCCATTCCTTAGTCCACTTGGCTCACCTAGATATGGTTAGACATATGTGGGGGAAGAGTTGTAATACCATAAGTACGTACATGCCATACCATAATATTCAAAGCATTACATACTCATTTATATGAAATTTGCATACTTTAGCAACAGAAATCAAGCGTATGGACACTGAAATTATTCAATTTTGCCTACATAAGTTGTCTAAATTTTCCCCAAATCATTTTTATCCATACCATATCCAAAGAAATAAGAAACAACCCATTTTAAAGCTTACATCATGGATCAAAAGCCATTACATCAAGTTTACAACTTTGGTAGTGGATTTATCAGATATTGGTAACCAAACCCATGTATAAATATCCATGAGAATTATTTTTACTTAGTTAAATTCTTCTCCATCCATAACATACTTAAACATATCAGAAATAACATAATTGGAGGCTTACAACACGGATTAAGAACCATTTAACACAAAATTTCACTTTTGCTCTTGGGTTGCCATGACAATTTATTGATATGAATTTTGGAAAATTATAACTAATTCTAGAAAAATAAAAATCATGCATATAATAGCTTTCTGGAAAGCTCTAGATGTTAATTAAGGATTAGAAATAGGTCTAGACCAAGAAAACACCATTTGAACCATGAAAAACAATAGAACAATACCAGAGGTCTTTACTATATCAAAATACTAACCATAAATTTCAAAATTTTGGTTCTCTCTCTACAAAGCTCTAAATGAGGTGCTCTTAATTGCTATAGAAAGTTTATAGTGTCTAGTTTATTCTTGTAAAATTTCATAACCATTAAATATCATTTAACATTCGAATGACATAGAAACATAAATTAACCACATAAATAGTGCACAGACCAGATCTGCAAAATTTTCTCAACTTTAAAAATTCGTAATTAATTCTCTAGATTTGCAAAAATAGTGGTTCTTGACTCAACAAAAATTTCTAGCTAAGACCTATATTGATGACAAATTTCATTTTAGGTTGCAAATATAGTCATTTTAGGTGTTTTAAAGGGTCAAAATGTTCCATTTGCTTTCCTACTCCACCCACAACCAATTGGGCACATTTAAATGGCTAAAAACATCATACAAAGGTTGCTCAAGTGGTCCAAAACCTCATACATCTCAATTCCACTTCCTTACTTTGCCACACATACAAGCACATTAAGGCATATCTAAGTATTGGAATGTCAAAAACTCACATAAGTGCATATATGGTTCCAAAATCCATTCATACATCATAAACACATGCTTTTACATATGTCCATGTATCTACATCACATTTACATCATTTGTACAAAATTCATAACCTTATTTTTACAAAATCTCCTATCTTAGTGTCAAGAGCTCAACATCAAGGGACTTGGCCTCCACTTCTTGATTCTTGGGCTTCACTTAGACATAATAAGCATGTGGGGAGAAAGAGTGAGATTCAAAGAATCTCAATAACTCTTTTACTCTTTCAAACATACATATATGATGCATTTTCATGTCAAAGAATGCAAGCATGTCATAAAATCTTCTAGAAAACATACATAGCCATTTTTTCATGTTATACTGCTCATAGAAAGCCTGTAAAAATGTCTCCTAGTTAATCAGGAGGTTCTTTGACTTAATGATAGGTTTAGTGCTTCTCCACCAGTAATCTACCTTTTTCTCTAGTTGAAAAATAGCCATCACGGCCTTCTGCTTAGACGTGCACTCTATCACCCTAAATATCTTCCTTAACTGCATAATCCAGTCCTCGACTTTCTTTGTATGTAACACCAGGTTTTTGTAAAAACGATGAAAATAGACAAGATATAAAAGAGAGTCCTCTAAAATGAATCAGTTGAGGCTAAATAAAATTAGGATAAAATTCTAAATATTAAAAAATGAGGAATCAAGGCTTAGGATACCCAAAAATTGGAGCCATAGTGGTTAAAGAAAATTTAACGAAATGCAATGGTATTTTCATAATTTTAGGTAACTTTTAGAAAACTTAAAGGAAGGATCTTTAAATGGAAAAATTGAGTTTCCTGAGATTCTCAGAGGCCTTAAAACCATAAGAATCCCTAGAATAGTTAAAACCCCTTCGATTTACGTTTTAGAATATCGGTAAACTCGAACTTTGACCCTTTTGTTCAGGAAGATTTTAGACCCGATTTGGGTGATTTCAAAGGCTATTTATGGGTTATAGAACTTAAATTTTTTGATGAAAATATGATTTTCCAAAAAGAGTTGAAATGATCCAAAAATGAAAAAGCCAAGAATGAAGGACAAAATTAATATTTTGAAAAGCTTTATAAGGATCCCTAGCTATATATAGGTGGCACCCCACTTCCCTTCACTTTTGGCTGACCTAATTTTTGCCTAAAACTAGGGAGAAGTTCTACTAAGAAGGGTACACAAGAAGAAGCTTCAAGGGAAGAGAAAAACCTAAGAAAAGGTAAGAAAATCTTTGAAATTTCAAACTCCTTCCTTTAGCAAACTTGTTCTCCTCCTTTTTATCTTTCTTTCTATGGTTTTGGTACATGATTTAGATCTTTTTTGAGCCATGTTCAGAGGGGAGAAGTTCAAAATTCTAAGGAGAAGCCAAAGTAAAGGAGAAGACTTTTGGAAAAGGCTTAAATCAAAGTAGATATCCTAGCTTTCCATGCTTTCTTCTTCTTATTCCTTAAGAGGTAGTTCCAGCCTTATATAGAACAATCAAGAGGGACCAAAATTTGACCTAAACCAAGTATGAAACCTAGGTTTTTAAGGGTGAGAAACAAGAATATGCGAAGAAATTCCAAAAAGAAGCATTAAAAATTAGGTTTCCAAAACCTAGAGTTTTCATTGCACCATGGTATGTATGAAGCTTTCTAGTGGTATTTCTAATTATATAAGAGTATATATGGGTTCTTGAGACACCTAGAAAGCCTCACATGTGCCATTTCTTCTAAGAAAACAAAGCTAGCTCAATGGATCCCTAAAGCCTCCATAGTCTTGGCCTAAGCTCCTTCAAGTACCTAGGGAGAGTTTTAAATTCTTCTAAGGGTAAAAAAGGACTAAATATGGTAAAAGAACATCAAAGGAAGGGTTAGAAAAAATTTAAAAGCCTTGGTTTGTGTGATAGAAGTATAGGCTCCATAATAAGACTTAAAGAAGCAACTTGTGTCTAGGCTCTTGGGAATGAATTTTTGATGACTCCAAGAGGCTTAAATGGAGTAAAGAGACCTAGGTGGAAGGAGAAAAGGGAGCCAAAATCTTGAATTCTAGCACTTGCTTCATTAGGTCTTATATGAAGCCATTATATAACCATATAACAAAGTGAGCTTCCATACAAAGTATGTGATGCTAGAGCTTGCTTCCATAATGTAATTGTGTCCTATTTGATGTGTCTAAGCCAAAGGAATCAAGTTCTATCTAGTTGCAAGTGTGTGGCTGAAAAGGGGAAGGAATAGCCAAGGAAAAAGTGTTGAGTTCTTGCTTCAAGGTAGCTTTCTAACCTTTCTCTCATACATGGCTTGGATGGTTGCTTGTCTTTGAGTGCTTGTGTGTATGTTTGATCCATGAGAAATGTTTCTAGCCAATGCTTACATGTTATGGTACCATTATAGTTCTTGAAATGTGTTTATGATTACATTATGGCTTGCATAGGTTTGGTGATGCTAAAAATCCCTTAACAAGGGTGAGGATAAGCCAAAAGTCCCTAGAAATGGGTGAGATAAAACCAAAAGTCTCAAGAAGAGTGAGACAAAGTCAAAAGTCCCTTGAAAGTGGGTGAGACAAATCCAAAAATCCTAAGAAAGATGGAAGAGGCTATGCCAATGCCCTTGAGAGTTTATGTTTGTTATGTATGAGTTGATGTGCTAAGGAAAATGAATTATGTATGCTCACTAGTTGCTTAAATATCATGCATGCATTCTTTGACATGTTTTAGCATCCATTATATATGTTTGAAAGGGTTAAGAGCTATTGGGAATCTTTGAATCTCACTCTTCCTCCACATATATCTAACCATGTCTAGGTGAACCAAGTGAACAAAGAAATGGAGGCTAACAACCTTGAAGGTCAAGACTTGACAAATAGTTAGGAAAAATAGGCATTTTGATGTCAAACTATGTAACCATGAGATGTATATATGATGTAAACCCTTAAGCATGTTCTAATGTATGTATAAACGGTGTATGTATCAATGTTGGAGCGAGATGAATGAGAATGTGAGATTTTGCCACTCATTTGCCCTTATGTGATATGATATATTTGTGTATGCATGCATATGGCAAGGTTAGATTGAACTCCATGAGGATTTGGATCATTTGGCATGATTTTATATATGGTATTTATGCTTTTAGACTTGCCCAAGTGGTTATGGAAATTCAAGAAGAGCATTTGGTGTTTTAAAGTCCCATTTTTTGCTTCAAATTTGACCATTTGGTGTGCTAAACCCAAGTCTGACCAAATGAGCAATTCGTTCCATGAAATTTGGCCATCAAGTAAGTCTCATCTAGAGTTTTCCACATAGCCAAATAACACTTAATTTAGAGCTCTAAAGAATTTGTTATAATTTTTCAAATTTAGCCAAATTATGTAGAAATGGTATGGTTACTATTCATTTGGTCAGTCTGCTTCTCTGTATCACATGTAGGCCAAATGAAATCCAATACTCATAAAATTTTGCAAACCCAAACTAGACACCATAAGCTTTCCATGGTCACTAAGATAACCTCATTTGGAGTTATGTAGAGGGAGATATAAATTTTTGAAGTTGCATGGCAATACCAATAATGTAACCTGACTTGAGTTACTATTTCATCAATTTTCGATGGCTAAAGGCTACTCCATTGGTCTAGAACTATTTGTTATTCAAAATTAGACATCCATTGCTTTCCAGAATAGTGTGGTTTTCTTTATTTTAATTTTTTCAGAATTAGTTATGAATTTTCAAAATTTGTATCAGAAAGTTGAAATCTGAAGTCGAGAGCAAACCATAGATTTTGTGAGATGTAGCTTTAAACCCGAAATGAATAAGACCAAATGTGATATGTATGACTTGTATGGATATGTTATGAATAGAAAATGATATTGATGAGTTCACACGGTCCATGCAGCATAAAATGAAGAAATGAAACCTCACGTAACACAATAAAATCCCATTAAATATTCATTATTTTCTTTATGTAAGGTGTATTCTTCCTTACAATTATGCTTCATCATGTATGTTATGGATGAGATAGCTTATGATACTAACATATAAGTGTAAAGAGGCTAAGGTATTACATTTATTGGTATTAGGGCAATGGTTCAAGCACTTTGATGTGCTTTGTGGCTTGAGAACATTGGATTGTCATGATGTATGAGTTAGATTCGGATGAAATGAGTGTGAAATTATGGCTTTGTTCATAATTTGTATTGAGCTATGTTTATAATATTTTAGAAAGATGGTGAACACACGGAGAGGTAGGCCTTCTAGAGAGGCTCGAGCAGAGGCAGAGCCTAGTGATCTAATGGCTGGAGCCTTTCAGGCTATTATGGTTCGCCTGGATCAATGGCAGACCATGACTATGCAGTTTTAGGAATGGCTTGCTCAGAGAGACAGTGAGAGGCCTACTCCTCCTCTGCCATAACCAATACGACACTTAGATCATCCTAAGAATTCAAGGATGACTAACTCAGGTCTATAGCCACAGATACAGCAGATGCCTCAGACTCCACTAACTCAGATGCCTCCAGCCCTTAAGTAGCCTTCCACAAGGAAAACCATAGCACAGTTCAAAAAGTTCGAGACTCCTACCTTTGATGGTGAGTTAAGCACACAAAAAACTAAGGCTTGGATCATGCAGCTAGAGAAGATATTTAGGGTCAAGAAGTGCACATTTGAGCAGAAGGCTGTGATGGCCATTTTTCAGTTTGAAAAAGAGGTAGACAATTGGTGGAGGAGCACTAAACCTTTTATCAAATCAAAGAACCTCCCGATCAACTAGGAGACATTTTTACAGGTCTTTTATGAATAGTATTTTCCCAATTCTATTTGGGATGTGAAGGAGTCAAAGTTTGTACTCCTGAGGCAGATAGAGGGATATTTGTGGACCAGTATGTGGCAAAGTTTGTAGAGCTCTCTAGATATTCCTTTTATTTGCAGAAATATGATGACAAGAGGTGGAGAGTGGATAAATTAGAGAAGGGGCTCCTACCAGAGATTAGAGACAAAGTGGTGCCCTTGAGGATTAGGGACTTTAATGCCCTAGTTAAGGTGTACAGAATCACCGAGGCTAACATAAGGATGATGCATCCAGCCTCGAGTGCTAGACCTCCCTCCTAGAGAGTAAGAGGCCACGTGAGGAGTTACCTGCCACCAGTAGTAACAAAAGAGGTGGCAGAAGTCAGTGGAATAGAAGAGGCAAGGACAGAAGGAAACCAACTTAGTCTAGCAGAGCCAGTTCCACTCCAGTAGCCTACACTCAGTGTGGCAGGAATCATAGGAACAAACCATGCTATGTAGGTCAAAATGTATGTTTCAGGTGTGGTCGCCCAGGGCATATAGCCAAAGATTGCACACAGCTTACATCACATAGGGAGGTAGCTCCTGCACCTAAACCGTAGACCCAAGTAGAGTTTTTGCCCTAACACAGTAAGAGGCTAGCAGGTCCCTGAATTTGATCCAAGGTATTATTAAAATTAATGATTGTTCTGTACTTGCATTATTTGATTCGGATGTTAGCCATTCTTTCATATCTTATGACTATGTTAGGAGGTTAGGTCTGAGCATGTGTACTTTACCATATGACTTACATGTATCCACTTCTACAGGAAACAGAGCTACTACCTCCCATGTTTGTTTGAACTATATAGTCTAGTTTAACCATTACTTTACCACACTTGATTTGATATGTATGCCCCTTATTGATATTGATTTGATCATTAGAATGAACTGGATGTCTGTAAATAATGCTATGCTTGACTGTTACCATAGATGTATTTCCTTGCCTGAATGTGGAACTGTACCTAGTATTAGGACTGAGCTAACTTTTATAAGCACTACTCAAGCTGAGAGATCTCTAGAGCATGGTTGTCAGGGCTTTTTAGTTTTTTTTTTTCCTACAGGTTGAGATAGAAGAGGGCATAAAGGAGATACCTATAGTGAGGGAATTTCCAAAAGTATTCCTTCAAGAAATTAGTGGATTACTCTCTGATAGGGAAGTAGAGTTTCCCATAGACATTGTGCTTGGGGCAGGTCCAATGTCTAAGGCCTCGTATAGGATGGCTCCCACCAAGCTAGCAGAGCTTAAGAAATAGATAGAAGAGCTTTTAGAGAAAGGTTTTATTAGACCCAGTATTTCACCGGGGGGAGCTCTAGTCTTATTCGTAAAGAAGAAAGACAGGAGCCTTAGATTATGTATAGATTATAAAGAGCTCATTAAGATTATAGTTAAGAATAAATAACCCCTAATTAGGATAGATGACTTCTTATATCAGCTAGTAGGAGCATCAATTTTCTCTAAGATAGACCTCAGGTCAGGATATCATCAGCTTAGGATTAAAGTTGAGGATATTTCTAAGACAGCTTTTAGAACTAGATATGGGAACTATGATTTTTTGGTTATGTCCTTTGGGTTAACAAATGCACCTGCAATGTTTATAGATTATATGAATAGGGTGTTTAGGCCATACTTAGATAGGTTTGTAGTTGTTTTCATAAATGGCATTCTCATATATTCCAAGAGCAGAGAAGAGTATAAGTAGCACCTTAGATTAGCCCTAAAGACCTTAAGAGAAAAATAGTTGTATGCTAAACTTAGTAAATACAAATTTTGGCTCACTGAGGTTCAATTCTTAGGCCACGTGATCTCCTAAGTAAGGGTCGTAATAGATCCCTATAAGGTAGAGGCAGTACTTCAGTGGGAGAGATGTAAGAGAGTGACAGAGATCAGAAGCTTCTTATGTTTAACAGGATATTACAGGAGGTTTATCTAGGGCTTCTCTCATATAGCGATGCCATTGACTAGGCTCACTAAAAAGAATGTGCCATTTGTGTAGGATGAGAAATGCGAACATAGTTTTCCGAAGTTGAAGTATAAATTAAACACAGCCCTAGTTTTAGTACTTCTGACTCGAGAAAGACTTTTATAGTCTATAGTGATGTCTCAAAGAAAGGGTTAGGATGTGTGCTCATGCAGGGAGGTAGAGTGGTAGCTTATGCTTCTAGATAGTTGAAACCACATGAAGAAAACTATCCCATTCATGACTTAGAGTTAGCAGCAGTGGTATTTGCTCTTAAGATATGGAGACACTACTTGTATGGAGCGGTCATAGAAATATACAGTGACCACAAAAGCCTTAAGTACTTATTTGAACAGAAAAAATTAAACATGAGACAGAGGAGATGGTTAGAATTCTTAAAGGATTATGACTTTACCTTGAAATACCATCTTGGTAAGGCTAATATGGTAGCTGATGCATTGAGTAAAAAATCTGTACACGTGGCTTATATGATGTTGAGAGAGCAGGAATTGATTGAGAGGTTTAGGGATATGTGTAACAACCGGGAAAAGGGAAAAGGAAAAAAAAGAAGGAAGCTGAAAATTTTCGAAATCCAGAAATTTTCCTAAGTCTGCTCGCAATAGCGAGAAATGGTCTTGCTATAGCGAGAGTGCCTATTCGCAATAGCGAAAGTGCTTCTAGCTATAGCGAGTGCGGGCATTCCATACAAAAACCAGGGGGCTGCTCGCCGTAGCGTACGCTATAGTGAAAATAGGAGTCTGGAACTGAGACGTGCTCGCCGTAGCGAAGGTTAAACCTCGCCATAGCGAAGGAAACTGATACGTGCTCATCGTAGCGAAAGTTAAACCTCGCCATAGTGAAGGTAGCTGATACGAGCTCGCCGTAGCGAAGGTTAATTTTCACCGTAGTGAGGGTCAGTCCGGAAAAGCGTACAAAGTGAGAAATTAACTTCTTTACATGACCCAGTTCATTCTTTCTCTCTTATTTGCCCTAGACTTCGACCCAAGGAGAGAAAAGAGGCATGGAGAGTGAGAAAAACCAAGAGAAGGAGGAAGAACAAAGGAAAGGTAAGCAAGTTTCTCTCATTTCTTCTTAGCATCTTGATCTCCTCTCTTTGCCCTCTCTTTCTATGGTTTTGCTTGTGAGATTAGTTGGATTTTAAGCATGGGTCAAAAGAGGGAAAGTGGAAAACACCCTTGAACCTCTTTGTTTTCCTTGAAAATGTTGTTTCCATTACCATGAGAACTTGAGAGAGAAGAAAAATTGGTGACATTCTAGAGAGAGAGAGAGAGAGAGAACCCCTAGGTTCTTATATGTTAGCAAGGTTTGCTCTAAAGAACTCCTAAGAGTTGTTAAGTTATGAGAGAGTAATTTATGCTCTTTGATGTGTCTAGGCTCAAGTGAAGCACCTCCATCAAGGTGTGAGTATGAAACTAAGAAGGGAGAAAAGGAATTGAAAGGAAAGACTTGTGTTGGCTCATAAGGTAGCTCTCTTTTCACTCTTTCTTGTTGCATTCTTGGATATAATAGTCATTGTATGTTTATGTATATGCTTGTTGTATGAGATATGCCATATGTTATTACCATGATGCATTGTTACTAATGTGCTTGTGTGTTGGATTGTGAGAATTGCTCGGGTAAGGTAGTGCCGAAAGTCCCTTGAGATGGGTGAGGTAGAGCTGAAAGTCCTTTGAGATGGGTGAGACAAGGCCAAAAGTCTCATAATCGAGTGAGGCTAAGTCAAAAGTTCCTAAACTCAGGAGAGGCCATCCAAAAGTCCCTAAACTTGGGTGAGGCTAGACCAAAAGTCCCTAGAGCTTACTTGTGGCATTATTGTGATTTCCATGGCATGTACAACATGTATTATATGATTGAGAATGTTAGATGCATATTTACATGCTTTGACTTGTCATATGCCTTGATTGCTTCCTTGAATGAGTGCATGAGCTACTGAGATTCCATGAATCTCACCCCTTCCCCCTCCCATCTTAACATGCTAGGTGGAGCTCAAGGAGAAACAAGTGCACACCAAGGAGCCTAGGAGAATGTTAGATGAATGTTAGCTTTATTTTGGTCTTTTGATGTAAAGTGGTGCCAAAATGAATATACACCCGCTATTTTTGAGATGTAAATGTTGTAGCAAGTATAAATGTATGGATATATGATATACAAACTATGTAGAGAGTCAAATTAATGGAAATGTGGGTTTTGCCCCTTTTGTTGAATGTATGTGATAGTGTAATTTAGCCCGTAGCATAGTGAGTTTGAAATGTATGATGATTTGGACCACTTGGACATGTCATATATACTATTTTCATACTTTAAAACTTGTCCATAAGGAGTGAGAACGTGTGAGAGGCCATTTGGACCCATTTTGGACCTTTTGGGTGCCAAAATTGCTAAATTTGAGAGCTTTATCAAAGTATGACCAAACAAGCTCTTCTTGCTATGAAATTTGGCATGCCTCTAGAGTTTATAGAGAGCTTCTTGGGAAGCTAAAGTGGGTAATATTTGGAGGTCTAGGAAATATTTGGTAAATTGTTGAAATTGAGAAATTTTGATGGTTTGGTCATGGTACTGTTTCATTAGTCCAAAAATAAATCTATGTCATTCATAGACCAAATGGTAACCAAATGTCATGAAATTTTATAGACATAAACTATACAATCCCAGTGACCTATACCAAGTAGAATCACCCAAATCGGAGGTCTGTAGAGAGAGAACAAACCTTCTGAAGTTCTGTATCAGCATCAGGGACGCCATCCGACCTCCGTTACTGTTCCATCCATTTTCGAGATCTAAGGGCTACTGAACTGATCTAGACTTATTTTTATCCTCTAGTAGACATCTGTAGCATTCCAAATTGGTGTAGTTTTCCCAGATTGGATTTTTTTGGATTTAGTTCTGAATTTTCGAAGTCCATGACAGTAAGCTGCGCCAGAAACAGAGACAGCCGGACCTCTGTCTCATTTTCGATGTCAAACATGGTCCAAACGCTGAGATTATAGTTGGGAATTATTTTTAGTGTAACGATAACACTTATAGCTTTCCAGAAAGCTATATTTTGCTATATTCCCATTTTTCTCTAATTAACTATGATTTTCCAAAGTTAGAGCCAAAAATCTGACTTTTGGTCCCATGTGAGAAATTGCATTTTTCTGGTTTTTGACTCCATACCCGTGGCTTATGGCTTGTTTTATGCTATGTATGAGTTGTATAAATGGAGTGTGAGTGGAGAATGTGAATGATGGGTTCACAGGACCCACAGGGCAGAAGATGAGTGTTTGAAACCCCGTTTTATAACATGAAAATGCCACGGATTGGTATTAGTTCTTGGGAAATCATCTGGAATCGAGCCTAGAGGAAGGTTAGATGGAGTTCATATATTATGGTGTTACAATATGAATCTCCCATGTCAAGTGCATTTGGAGAGATTATTAATGAGTAAAACCCAATTAGAGAGTGACCTGAGGAGTTAGATAAAAGAATCTCAGCAAGAAGATGAGTATGTGAGTAAGATTAGAGCCCAAATATCCCAGGGTGGTGTGTCAAACTTTAATTTGTCTGAGGATGGAATAATAAGGTATAGGAATAGCCTGTATGTGTCTAGAGAGCCAAAATTAAGAGAAAATATATTAGAAAAGGCACACAAGAGTAAATACACCATTCATCTAGGCAATAACAAGATATATCATGATTTAGAGAAAATATTTTGGTGCCTTGGGATGAAAACAGATATAGAAGAGGATATCTCCTGATGTTTAGTATACTAGAAAGTCAAGATAGCACACCAGAGACTAGTTGGGTTACTTTAGCCTTTAGATATCCCTGAGTGGAAGTGGGATAGCATAGTGATAGATTTTTTCATGGGTTTACCGAGGACATCATTGGGTTATGATGCTATATGGGTGATAGTGGATAGATTAACCAAGTTAGTGTACTTTTTAGCAATGAAAGCCACTTACACCCTAAACAGATTAGCTCAGCTGTACATCAGGGAAATAGTGAGGTTACATGGTATACCTAGGAGCATAATATCAGATAGAGATCCTAGATTTACTTCGAACATTTGGAGATCCTTACAGGATGCCTTAGGAACCAGGTTAAGATTCAACACAGCCTATCACCCTCAAATAGATGATCAAACAGAGAGAACCATCCCAACCTTAGATGACATGTTAAAGGCTTGTGCTTTAGAGTTAAAGGAGAACTAGGATACCTATTTGCCTCTGGCAGAGTTTACCTACAATAACAGTTATCACATTAGTATTCAGATAGGCATTATATGGGAGGAAGTGTAGGGCCCTAGTATATTAGGTTAAGCTTGGAGAAAGGAGCTTTATAGCCCCAGAGTTAGTGAACCAAACCTCTAGACAAATAGGGACTATCAGAAAGAAACTCTTAACAACACAGAGTAGACAAAAAAGCTACGCAAATAAGAGGAGAAGACTGTTAGAGTTTAAGATTGGAGACTATGTCTTTGTGATATTGTCTTTAGTCATAAGGATAGGTAGGTCCATTAAAAGTAGAAAGCTCAGTCTAAAGTACATAGGTCTGTTCCAAATTCTTGATAAAGTTAGACCTGTGGATTCACAAACGGGTACAAAAATGCTCAAATAGCACTGAAACTTCAACCCACCTAGCAGAGCCAAAATTAGAGAGCAACATAGACCAATATTTGAAAGAAAAAGAATAAACCCAACTATTTTTTTTTAATCTCGAGTTCCTTATCTTAAATCACGGAAAGGAGTTTATATTCAAAAAAATAGAGTATGATAAAAAGGCTGAAAATCAGAGTATAAAATTCCAAATAAGCATAAGCCACAAAGCCCTTATTCCTTATCTCAACTCCCTTATTCTTTATCCCAACCCCCAATCAAGGGCGATACTTACATACTAGCTGAACAAAAATGGAGATGAAGCAACACACAACAGTAACACAAACTAACCAAAAATGGAGATGAAACTGTAATGATACTTACATACTAACTAGCGGTAGTGATGTCAACACACTTAAGACCGATTAGCTCTCAATTCAAGAACAAACTAAACAGAAATGATAAATCCAGTTTTCATATGCAAAGTAAACCAATCCAGATAGAAAATGAAACTACATTACAAGTCATTAATTGAAACCAATACCTGTCCAGCCAAGTAACATATCTATGTCTACCTCGCAGCTTTTCTTCCTCAGCCTCCAGCCTAAAGCATCTCCTTCAATCTTCAGTCGAAAGCTCTCAATCTCCAGCCAATACAGAACTTGAAAGCCAGATCTAAAGCCTCCCTCTAGAACTTTTAGCCAAAATCTTCTTGAACAATTCCTCAAAGACATCCTTTTTTCATAGATTCGGTCATTACAACAGACCCGTCTAAGCTAGCATCGGGGCTTTTGGATGAACCCGAGGGAGAGAGAGAGAGAGAGAGAGAGAGAGAGAGACCAACTAAGCCCAAATGGCCTCGGGCTCATCGGTTTGTTTTTCTTTTTTTTTTTCTTTTGTTTTATTAGTTTAGTGTGTTTTTTAGTTTTTATTTAATTTATTTATTTAATTTTTTTTCATATTTTACATTGCTTTTTATATTATTCTTTTTTTGGTTATTCTGATTCTTATTATATTGGGCCATTTGGGTATAGATTGTTTGGGCCTTTTTATATTTTTGTCTTTTTTCTTTTAAACTTTTCTTTTTTCCATTTCTATTTTGTTTTATTTTATTATTATTTTCTCTTTCTTATTTTTATATTATTTTATTATTTTTATTCAAATTTTTTATACTCTTTTTAGTATTTATTATTCTTATCATTTAAATTTATTTTATTCATTTATTGTATATTTTAGTTAAAGTTCAAAAATTAATATGACTTAAAATTGATTAATGACTTTCCCCTTTTTATATTTTTTAGTTATTTTTTTAATTCAATTATCATTATTATTTAATTTATATTATTATTTTTAAGCCCAGACAAAATACAATATTCATAATCATCATCAATCACAATGCTAGCAAGTACGCTAATCACATAATAATAAAGTGGATAATGAATCTAAGTATCTAAGACATCTAACTAGTAAAGTTCTTATGTTTTTATAATGTGACCCTCTAAACATTGGAAGGCTAGCCTATTCTAAAGTGCTTTAATCCAGTAACATCGTAGGACCTATAGAACTAGATGCCCTATTTGAACACATTACCAAATATAGTGAGAATATACATTCTCAATAAAAACATAGTTAATTTTTAGAAAACTAGTAATGGTCTAACTGTCACATGAGTAGAAAATATTTTCTCTTTGTCCCTTTGTCTAAAACATATAAAGATAGTAGCATATTGCAACATATAGGAAACATTCAGATACATACACATAAGAAAACACATTTGCACATATATTGGTGGTGTACTTAACATATTCATACTATATATTCTTAATAGAGTCATTTCTGCAAATGGAGCATTATGCTAAACTTACCATATTTGTGTACCGTGCAATCATGACAATTAATAGGAAATTGCATAGAAATATTAAAACATATAGCGTGGGTTCCTATCTATTTTGCCATCATGGCTGTCATAAATTTTAGGGACTGTTATGGTTGGATTTTAAGGTAGTTTAAGAAGTCTAGTGGAGGACTTAAGTGTTTGAGTAAGTGGACAATGGTTCTAGCTTAAATACATAAAGAAATATTAGAGTTCAAGTCCTTAAAAGAAGCCTAATACTATCACGTACAAGTTGAGAGGCTGGATATGAAGTTACATAATTAAGATATAAAGACTTTGATTAGGTTAACCCATGAATTTTAGGAAATTTTATTCTATATAATTCACCCTTTTATTCTCCTATTAAACTTTGAAAGTTAGTTCTTTGGTTTTAATGATTTCAAAAGCTTTAGGTTTTGCTTGGGAGGTACCATTATTTTCACCTACATATGTAAAATTCTTGGTTTTTATTAGAGTTTTTAGCCACTTTAATTTGAGTTGCGTGAATAGAATGAAGTAGGAGCCTCTAAGAAAGTATGAATCAATGTTGGGCATCCTTTTTAAGACGATGAAGAGGTGGTCTAGGTGTTAAAAAAAATAAGAGTTGAACAAACTCTTGGTTAAAGAAACTTTTATAAAACTAGCCTAATTATCATAGGTATGTTTGATGAAGACTACCTTATGTAATTTAATAGGTATCTTAAAATGTAATAAATATAATAAAAAGGATAAAACTCTATAAAAGATAACACTTGGGATTTTTTTCTAGTATCTAGTGTTATTATAAGCTCTTAAGTAATGGATTTCAATTTACCAGAATACAATTCAAGGATGAATATATAAGCATAGGAGAAGTAAGTTTGTTTTAAAAGTTTTAATTTACCAATATTTTTGATAACCTTGGGGTTCATTTCTTGATCTTACACATTAATTACAAGTTAGCAAGGGTTTAGTTACGCATTTTAGCTTAATTGAAAATTTAAGGTGTTACATTTTTGTATCAAACAATGGTTCAAGCAACCTTCTTTAAAATTGATTTCTATGGCTAGAAACTTGAAAATCATGATGCATACTTGGCCTAGTGTTAGCTTAGAGAGTAGTTAATCATGTGAACATACTTTTTCTCTTTTTTGTTCCTTACCTTTAGAGAAGGAATATAGAGGAATAATGATAAGAGGCTTATGGTAACTATTAAGATTAATGTTTCTTGGTTTGTGTTTAAAGGATCACTTACTTTGATGAATATGCCCCTAGGAAAAATTGAATACAACGAGATTTTGTCTCATATTGCTTAAGTGGAATTGAATTAAATGTAGGGATGTTAGTGCCAATAAAAAGGCCGAGAGTTTACCCTTTTCTTTTGGGGCTAAGTTGCTAGTTTTAATGCAAATAGTCAACTAGTTAAGGTTTATTATCAACTGGCTATGTAATTGGATGCACCAATCACTCTTTGTGAAGCACTAGTTGATTGGATGTAAGAAACCAAGTTGTTATTAAGGGTTATGAATATAATTGCTAATAGTGTCTATGATCAGTTGATTGCCATTTACCAAGCAGTTGACAAGGTATGGCTCACCAGTCAATAGGTTATTGAAGTAGTCAATTGATCACAGCAAGAGTAATTATTCTCCACTTAGGTAAAGTTCCAAGCTTTTCAAAGACCATCTGGGGTGATGTTCAAAACTTAGAATGCAATGTTACAGAGTAGAATGCTTGGTTAGCTTTAAAAACCCCGTGGAAGGGTATGATGTAAGTCTTAGTTGTGACTTAAAAATTTGCCAATAGGAATTTGGAAATAGTATATAATAAACTAGTATGTAGTTGATTAAAAGTTCAAGGTTGATGTATGATTCATAATGAGTTAAAATTTTGTATGCTTTAAAAGGCCCATATAGCTAAGATTTTGTAGGCATAAAGGTCTTAACCCACTTAATTGATCTCAATTAATGAGGATGATAATTACTCAATCTTAGCTACCATATTTTAGCCCAATGAGTGATGATGATAGAACTTAAAGGACATTTTAAATAGTTCTATCTTAACCATCAAGGAGAATAAACTGGCTCTTAACGACAATGATGAGGGATATAAATAGAAAACCCTTGAGATTATAAAATCTATTTCTGAATGAAAAGTGGCAACCTTAAGGTAAAAGGTTAAGTAGAGATAATGTCTTGAAGGGAATGTTGAGAGTTTCAAAGTTTAAAGTTCCTCTCTTTGTTTACTAGAATAAAAAAGAAGAGAAATTATGATATAGGAAGACAACTTCTTAGTGTGATAGGGATGAGGTGTGCAAAGCATGCAGTGCTTATATATAGTCTCCTTTATATGGTTCAGTATACTTGTATTATGTGCGACATTCACTTAGATGGTGAATAGAAGCAATTTACATGCATGATAAGCTTCATGAATGTAAGATTAGATCTTGCAGCATTTCAATGCTAGAGGCATGCAGGGTATGCTACTTATCTTGTGTCCAATGAGTTTTGACCACCAAATTGATGTCAAATTAGATTGAGTTAAATTTGTACTCAATAAGCAAAGAGAAGATCTTGGTTACGTGGATCCATCTAAAAGGAAAAAAATTGGTACCCTCATGTATATAAGCATTTGAGATATGGTTCATTATAGAGTAACAATTATATGTATAGTCAAGGAAGAGACTTGCCTGATATAATTAGAAGCAATGCCTAACTATTCCATTAATAGTTTTATTACCATGTACAGTGCGATTATGATTACAAAGATAGCAGTAGAGATATAAGATTTTGACTACTATTTAATGGTAAAACTCCCTAATCTTAAAAGAAAACTTCCTGATTCAGAATAGTAAGTCTGGAAAAAAGGATGAAGGGTTGTGGTAATGTAACTAAGTTATATAATGGCTATGGAGATTTGGTACAATGACTGATGAGAAAGAAAGAATCACTTGATGTAGATGATGCTCAAAACCTTTTATTAAGAATCCCTACTAAATCTTGATAATAAATAGGGAATGTTTGATAATAAAAAGACTTAATGAATTTCATTACCCTATTGACTTAATTCCTAATAGACATATATGAGTTGAGACTTAAGAACTTTTGTGAAATTCTAAAAGTCAACTGTGGTCAATAAAGGCCATTAAATTTGGTCTTATGAGGGAAAGTTAAGAAGAATTCAATACATTATAAGAGGGATTGGTAGTATGTCATTTAAAGTATGTTTATACTTATGTAAAAATACTTTAGCTATGCATAGAAGGTTAAGAATGAGTAGTTCCTTTAGACTATATGATGATGTAGGATCTAAAGAAATGCTCAAGTGACTTAAAACAAGTATAGATGTCACTAAATTGACTACTAATGCCTGTAGTAACTAAGAGTTAAGACAAAATGCTTAGACCTAATAATCATGGTAACATCTAGAATCATGTGCATGGGATTCTAGTGATAACTTCACAAATGATAAATAGGTTCCTAGGGATCTTCCTAGTTTTTGTAACACCTGAGTATAATGAATGGAATGTCTAAGATGGACCACCATCATGGATGAATAATTTTCAGTGCTTTAGGTGGATTGTTTAGGTGTGGATCATTATAATCATAGGATTTAGCAGAACATCTACTTGGACTATGGTTTTATAAAACTTGAGGAGACTTGCCTCCCAAGTTTTAAAAGATTACCTCAATACCCTAAGTGACATACTACCACTCTTGAGGTGAGGTTTTATTAGGGAACATAACCTAAATCTAAAAGCTGATGCTTGATTATGTACATGTTGAGGATGTGGCCTTAGAATGCTTGATGATTTTAAATGGACTAATCACAAGAGTGGAGTCCATATTAGTTCTATAATGTTAGGTTTTCTTAAAAATGTGAAAAATGGACCAGTTATAAAAAGAAGTCTCCTAAATAGAAAGATTTAAGGCCAAATAAAATTAGGACAATAATCTAAAAAATTAAAATTGAGGAAACAAAGCTTAAGATACCTGAGAACCAAAGCTGGAATAGCTAAATAAAATCCAAGGAAAACTAGTGGCATTTTCATAATTTTGAACACTTTTTAGAAAACTCAAAGGAGGAATTTTTAAATGGAAGAATTGAGTTTTTTGAGGTTCCTAGAAGCCTTAAAAATCATAGGAACCCTTAGAATGGTTCAAACCCTGCCAGTTTATGTTTTAGAATGTCAATTGACCTGAACTTTGACTGTTTCATTTGGAAAGGTTTTAAATTTAATTTGGGTGAAACCAAAGGTATTTTATAAGTTAGAAAACCTAAATTTTATGATGGAAATGATGGTTCTCAAAAATGAGTTGAAATGAGCTGAAAAGGAAAGAACCAAGAAAAGATGATAAATTAGGATTTTTCAAAAAAGTGTCTTAAGAAGCCTTGTGTTTATATATCATGTCCCACTCTCTCGTTTGCTTAACCGACTTAGTTTCTATCCTAAACCAGAGGAGAGACCAGCCAAGAGAGACACACAAGAAGGGAGAAAGAAGGAAAAGAAAAGCTTGGTAAAAAGGGTAAAAAAATCATAGTTTTTCATGCTCCTTCCTTCACTAATCTTGTTCCCCTCTTTTTCCTCTCTTTTTCTATGGCTTTAATGTTTGATTTGGGACTATTTTGGGATTGGTTTAGTAGAAGAAAGTTAGAAATTGAAGGAGGAGCTAAAAGCAACTGAAAGTGCTCTTGAAAAGGTTTGAAACCAAGGTAAGAACTATAGCCTTTCTTGCTTCCTTTTGCTTGTTCTTCCTAGGGAGAATTTTGCCCAACTATAGACCACCTAGAAGGGAATGAGTTTTGACTAAAACCAAGCAAGGAACGAGGGTTCTAGAGTATGGGAATTAAGAATATGCAATTGGAATTGAATAAGAAGCATTAGAAATTAAGTTGTAGAATCTAGGGATTTAGTTGCACCTTGACAAATATAAAGCTTCCTAATTGTAATTTAGGTTGTCTAAGAATGTGTATGAGCTTTTAAAACATTTAGGAAGCCTCACATGTGCCAACTCCCTAAAGAAAATAAATGAAACTCCATGGGTCTATTTGCTCTTCCATGTCTCGCCCTAGGTAGTGATATAGCACCTAGGAAGATTTCTTTTTAATTCTAAAGATATGAAGGGCCTAAACATGATTAGTAAACACCAAAGAAAGCATTGGAATGAATTTAGGAGTCATAGTTTGTGAGATAGAGGTATAGGTTCCATTTTAAGACATAAAGAAGCAACTTGTGTCTAGGCTCATTGAATTGAAATTGTGATGGCTCTAAGGAGTCTAAATGGAGTCAAGAGACTTGGATTAAATGAAAAATGGGAGCCAAGATCATGAATCTTAAGGGTTGCTTCATTGTGTCTTGTATGGAACCATAATGGAATCATATGAGAAAGTAGACAAGCATAGAGATTCTATAAACCTAGAGCTTGTTCCAATGATTAAATCATGTTTTATTTGATGTGTCTAGGCCAAAAGAGTCAAGCCCCACCTAGTTGCATGTGTTTTTCCAAAAAAGGGAAGAAATAGTCAAAGAGAAAAGCTTGTTTTCTTGCCTCAAGGTTACTCTCTAATCTTTTTCACATGCATTGCTTGGATATTTACTTGTCATTGGATTCTTATGTGTATGTTTGAACTATAAGATATGTTTCTAGCCATTGGATACATGTTATGGTACCATTATACTTCTTAAAATATGTTTATGAATGCAAAGTGGCTTGCATGGGTATAATTATGCCAAAATTCCTTTAGTATGGGTGAGGATGAGCCAAAAGTCCTTAGGAATAGATGAGACAAAGCCAAAAGTCTCAAGAAGAGTGAGACTAAGTCAAAAGTCCCTTGAAAGTAGGTGAGGCAAATCTAAAAATCCCATAGAAATTGGGTGAGGCTAGACTATTGTCGTTGAGAGCCTATGTTTGCCATGTATGAGTTTATATGACAAGAAAAATGATTTATATATATTCATTAGTAGCTTATATGGCATACATGCATACTTTGACATATAAATGCATCCTTTATATATGTTTCAAAGGGTAAAGAGCTATTAGAATTCTTTGAATCTCACTCTTTCCCCTACATATATCTAATTATGTTTAGGTAAACTAAGAAATGGAGGCTTAACATCTTGAAGAGCAAAATTTTGACAATAGAATAGATAATTAGGTATTTGATATCAACATTTGTAACCATATGATGTATATGTGATGTAAACCTTTGAGTATGTTTAAATGTATGTAAATATGATGTATGTATCCATTTTAAAGGTAAATGAATGAATATGTGAGTTCTTGCCATCCTTATACTATTATGCTCATATGTATGAATGCAAGTGGCAAGATAAGAATGAGTCCCATGATAATTTAAACCATTTGGCATACTTCTATAGGCTGTAGTCATGCTTTTAGATGTGTCAAGTGGTTGTGGAAAGATGAGAAAGTCATTTGGTGCATGTTGAACCCTTTATGGACTTTAATTTTAACCATTTCTTGAGCTAAACCAAAGTCTAACCAAATGGATGATTTTTTTCATGAAATTTGGCTAAAAAATAGGTCTCATCTAGAGCTTTTTACAAAGCTAAAGAGCACCTAAATTGGAGTTCTAAAGAATTTATTAATATTTTTCAAAATTTTCCAAATTATGTAAAATTGTCAAGGGTACTATTTATATGGTCACTTTTCTTTCTTATATCATTTATGGAACAAATGAAGTTTAATGTTTATGAAATTTTATATGCATAAACTAGACATCATAAGATTTCCATATCCACCAAGAGCAGCTCATTTGGAGCTTTGTAGAGGGAGAAACAAATTTTGGAAGTTTCAAGACTTGTAGCTGTCTGGGAGCATGACCTGATGTATTGTTTTATTATTTTTCATGATTTAAATGCCATTATCTTGGTCTAGAATTATTTTTAGTCATTAGTTAACATCTAGAACTTTCCAGAAAGCTATCATATGCATGATTTTAATTTTTTTAGAATTAGTTATGAATTTTTAACATTTATATTAGAAAATTGGTATAGCAATCCGAGAACAAAATTCTGGTTTTGTGAAATATGGTTCAAAATCCAAGATTCTTGAGATAAATTTTGATTTTTATGATATGAATAGATATATTATGGATGGAAAATGAAATTAGTAAGCTCAAATGGTCCCTAAAGCCAAGAATGAATTAATTAGACATTCAATGACACAAATTCCCGCTACCAAAAGTGCTATTTCATGTAATTGTAATAAGATAAGCCTTTGTGATGAAATGTAAATGCTAGGAAGCTAAGGTATTACAAGTTTCAACTTTTTGAAATTATGACTAATGGAAAGAGTGAATAATAGAGTGCAACCAAATTGAGATTTTGTAAGATGGACTGGAATTCCAAACCTCAAATTGGGAGAGAACTATTAGGATACAATATCTCTACAAGATACCTAAACATAAGACTTAGATACTTAAACCAGATGACCCTACAAAAGGAAAGACTAACTTTAATTAAGGTAGTTAGCTATAAAGAGTAAGGTATCCTCGAGTAAAGAATGAGCAAAACCTTGTTACGAAATAAGGTTTACCCACCTATGTTGATGTTAGAAGGATGAATAATATAAGGCTAATTAAGTGGAGTTCTCCCATAATTCTTAATGTCATCTAGTGAAGAAACTTAGATTAAGCATTTAGGAACTATTCCTTTAATGAACTAAGAGTGAGGATAGGGAAAGAGTTAACTTGAAGCTCACTAGTAACTATTGGTGTAACACCATATTATATTAACCCCAACTAGTCTCTGCTTAGACTTGATTCCATATGATTTCCAAAGAGAAAGAACAAACTGTTGCATTTTCAAGTTGTGTATCGGGTTTTAAATGCTCATATTTTGCCCCGTGGGTCCCGTGAATCCATCAATCACATACTCTACTCAAAATCCATTTATACAACTCATACATAGCATAAAACTACCCATGAACCACGGATATAAAGCCAAAAACCCCAAAATATAATTTCTCAAAACGGGCCCAAAAGTCAGATTTTTGGCTCTAACTTTACAAAATCATAACTAATTCTAAAAAAATGAGAATCAAGCAAACCATATCTTTATGGAAAGCTCAAGATGTTAAAGTTACACTAACAATAATTCCAAACCACAATCGCAATGGCTGGATCATGTTTGATGGCGAAAAAGAGACAAAGGTCTAGCTGTCCTTGATACTAATACAACTTGCTGTCATGAATTTCAAAAATTCATAACTAATTCCAAAACAATCAAATCTCAGAAAAATATACCAATTTGGAAAACTACTAATGTTAACTAGAGGAAAAAAATAGGTCTAGATCATTTCAATAGCTTTTAGACCTTGAAATAGATGGAATAGTAATGAAGGTCGGATGGCTTCCTTAATGCTGACACAAAACTTTAGAAAGTTATTTCTCCCTCTACATACCTCTAATTGAGGTGCTTGTAATTGGTATAAGTCACTATGGATGTCTAGTTTATGTCCCTAAAACTTTATGACAATTGGACACCGTTTACCCTATAAATGACATAGGTTTATTTTCGGACCCATGGTAACAGTGCACTAACCAAAACTAGAAAATTCTCCAAGTTCAACAATCCCTAGACCTTCAAATATTTGGTACTTTAGCTTTCCAAGAAGCTCTCAACAAGCTGTAGAGGAATGCCAAATTTCATATCAAGAAGAGCTTATTTGGTCATACTTTGATGGAGCTCACGAATTTGGCAAGTTTGATGCCATATATGGTTCAAAATAGGTTTAAATGGCCTCCTACATGTTCTAGCACATCTTGGGTAAGTTTTAAAGTATAAATACAACATATATGAATTGCCCAAGTAGTTTAAGCTATCACATATCTTAAACTCACTAGGCTACGGGCAAAAATACACTATGATATACAAGTCACAAAGGAGCTAAATCTCATATTTCCATTGCTTTGGCTCTATACATGGTTCACACATCATTTATACATACATTTACACTTGCTCAAACATTTACATCTTAAAAAATAATATATACATATCTATTTTGGCACTTCTTTATATAAAAAACAAGCCATACAACTAGTTAAGCATGCTCATATAGGCTCCTTGGCTTGCATTTTGGTCTTTTTGAGCTCCACCTAACATGTTAAGATGGGAGAGGAAAGGGGGTGAGATTCATAGAATATTAATAGCTCATACACTCATTCCAGGTAACAATCAGGGCATATAAACAAGTCAAAGCATGCAAGTAGGCATTTAACCATTCAAAATCATACAACACATGATTTACATGCCATGAAAATCATATCAATGCCAATAACAAGCTCTAAGGACTTTTGGTCTAGTCTCACCTTATTTTAGGAACTTTTGGATTGGCCTTACCCTTGGTCTAGGGACTTTTAACTTGGACTCACTCATTCATAAGACTTTTGGCCTTGTCTTACCCATTCCTAGGGACTTTTAGCTCTACCTCACCTATCATAAGGGATTTTTGGCATTACCTCACCTGAGTAATTTTTATAACCTAAAACATAAGCATATTGATACCAATACATCATAGCAACATCAAATGGCATGTCTTACAATACAAGTATATACACAAGTATACAATGACTATTACACATCCAAGAATGTAATAAGAAAGAGTGGAGAGCTACCTTACAAGCCAACACAAGCCTTCCCTTTCAATTTCTCTTCTCTCTTCTTAGTTTCACAATCACAACTAGATGGAGTTGCCTCTCTTGAGCCTAGACACAACAAATAGCATGCAATTACTCTCTCATAACTTAAATAAATACTCACAAGGCTAGAGGGTTCTTCATCAACGCAAACCTTACAAAGTATATAAGAACCCCTAGTTTCTTCCTCTAGAATTTCACTAACTCTTCTTCGATTTCTTTTGCATGTCTTAACTTATCACACTCTAATTCAAGGGTTTCTTACTCATTCTAGGTCAAAATAGAGCTATCTTACTCAACCACCCATGAAAAGGAAACTTAGAAGGAGAAGAATAGAGTTAAGAAGAAGAAGCATAAAAATCTTTAAGGGTTCTTACCTTTCTTCCTTGGTTTCCTTCCTTCTCTCTTAGCTTCTCTTAGCTTATCTCTCTTTCTTAAGCCTTTTTCTCTATTTTGGATGAAGCTTAGGTCAGTTAAAAGAAAAGGAGAGGATCTGGAGTCTTTAAGAAGTAAAATTCTCCTTTTTCATGCATTTCTGAACTAACCCTCGCTATAGTGGAAAATAACCTTCGCTACCGCGAGCAAGTATCAGTCCTAAACCCCCGCTCTCGCTATGATGTGCGCTATTGCAAGGAACTCCCTAGTTTTTGTATGGGATGCCCGAACTTGCTATAGCTAGAAGCATTCTCACTATAGTAAACATGCACATTTGCTATAGCTAGGTCAGTTCTCACTATAGCAAATAGGTACATTCGCTATAGCCGGGCTGTAGCCAGTATACTTAGAAAAATTTCAGGACTTAGAAAATTTTAGTAATTTTTTTATTGTTCTACCCCCCTTAAAAGAAATTTCACTATCAAAATTTAAATACATACATAAAGAGAATAACTCTGGATATTTTTACCTTATTTCATCCTTTAATTCCCAGGTTGCTTCCTCAGATGTTAGGCCCCTCCAGCCCACTTTCACAAGAGGAATGTTCTTGATTCTCAGCTGTTTCAGCTTAGCATCCATAATTCTCTCCGATTGCACTACATAGGAAAGATCTTCCTGCAATTGCACATACTCATATTCTATGACATGTGAGGGGTCTGGTAAGTACTTTTTCAACTGGGAGACATGAAAAACACTGTGAATTTCGGCTAGGTTAGGAGGTAAGGCTATCTGGTAAGCCACGGGTCCAATTTTCTCAAGGATTTCAAATGGACTAATATACCTAGGATTGAGCTTCTTTACCCTTATTGAGCGACCCATTCCCGTCACTGGAGACACTTGAATAAACACGTGGTCTCTAATCTCAAACTCTAATGGCCTCTTTCTCTTATTGGCATAGCTTTTCTGCCTACTTTGGGCCATGAGGAGTCTCTTTCTAATTAATTCTATTTTTCAAGTGGTCTGGTCCACAATCTCAGGTCCTATCATACTCTTCTCACCTAGCTCAACCCAACACAAAGGGGATCTACATTTTCTCCTATACAAAACCTCATAAAGGGCCATCTGAATACTGGAATGGTAACTATTATTATACACAAACTTTGCTAATGGTAAACATGTATCCCAATTACCCCTCATTTTTAACACACATGCCCTCAACATCTCTTCTAAGGTCTAGATGGTCCTCTCAGTCTGACCATCTATCTGGGAGTGATATGCAATACTAAACAGTAACCTAGTCTCTAAGGCATATTGTAATAACCTTCAAAAGTTCAATGTGAACTTGTAGTCTCTATCTGAAACTATGCTACTGGGTACTCCGTGAAGTCGCACTATCTCTCTTATATATAACTGGGCTAATCCATCCAATGTGTGAGTAGTTCTGATTGCTAAAAAGTGTGCAGACTTTGTTACTCGATCTACAACTACCCAAATAGTATCGTGTCCAGAAGATGTCCTAGGTAACCCTATAACAAAGTCCATGGCTATACTATCCCACTTCCACACAGGGATATCTAGGGGTTGTAATAACCCAGTGGGTCTCTGATGTTCTACTTTTACCCTCTGACACACTAGGCATCTAGCCACGTAATCCGTCACATCATTCTTCATCCCTAACTACCAGAAAATCCATTTCAAATCCTGATACATCTTGGTGGTACTTAGGTGGATAGTATACTTACTCTTATGTGCCTCTTCTAAAATACTTTTTCTCAACTCATTCTGACTAGGCACACAGATTCTATCTCGATATACTATCATACAATCCTCAAACACCTTGAAATATGAGGTTTTGCCTTAGGAAATCTTATTCCTAATCCGTTTCAGGAACTCATCCTTTCTCTGGGCATTTAAGATTTGGGTTTCTAATACATTCTCAATTCTACTTTTATTCAGATACAATTTACCCAATACCACCTGACAGGAAAAGTTCATATTTCTAAATTTCTTTAAGAACTCTTGCTCCCTAATCATCATATAGGCTACATAGATGGATTTCCTACTTAGGGCATCCGCCACCATATTGGCCTTGCCTAGATGGTATTTTAACACATAATCATAGTCTTTCAGGAACTTTATCCATCTCTTCTGTCTCATATTGAGTTCCTTCTGGTCAAACAGGTATTTCAAAGTCTTGTGGTCACTGTAAATCTCTATGGTAGCATTATACAGATAGTGTCTCTAGATTTTAAGAGTAAACACTACAGCTGCTAACTTTAGGTCATGTGTGGGATAATTCTCCTCATGAGGCCTTAACTACCTAGAGGCATATGCTACTACTCTACCCTGCTACATAAACACACATCCTAACCCTTTACCTGAGGCATCACAATAAACCACAAATGGCTCACTAGGGTTAGGGATAATCAGTATAGAAGCAGTGGTCAAATGGAGTTTCAACTCCTAGAAACTCCTCTCACATCTATCATCTCACACGAAAGGTGTCTCTTTCCTAGTTAGCCTCGTCAGCGATAAGGCTATATGAGAAAAGCCCTGAATAAATCATCTATAGTACCTTGTTAAACTTAGGAAACTCCTAACCTCGGTGATCGTTCTAGGTCTATCCTATTGTAACAAAGCCTCAACTTTATGGGGATCAATCGCGACCCCGTCTCGTGAGATCATATGACCTAAGAATCTCACCTCGGTTAGCCAAAATTCACATTTACTAAGTTTGGCATACAATCTCTTATCTCTCAAGTTCTCTAAGACTAATCTCAAATGCCTCTCGTGTTCCTTACAAGATTTGGAGTACACTAGAATATCATCAATGAAGACCACTATAAACTGATCTAGGTACAGTCTGAATACCCTGTTAATGTAATCCATGAACACAGCGAGCGCATTCATCAGCCCGAATGGCATCACAAGGCACTTATAATGCCCATATCTCGTTCTGAAGGATGTCTTAGAGACGTCTTCAGTTTTCACCCTCAACTGGTGGTACCTAAATCTAAGATCTATCTTGGAAAACACAAATGCTCTAACTAACTGATCTAGCAAATCATTAATTCTAGGGAAAGGATATTTGTTCTTGATGGTAACTTTATTCAACTCTCTATAATCTATATATAATCGCAAGCTACCATCCTTCTTTCTCACAAATAACACTGGAGCTCCCCAAGGTGAAACACTAGGGCTGATAAATCCTTTCTCTAACAATTCCTCTATCTACTTTTTTAACTCAACGAGCTCGGTAGGAGCCATCCTGTAAAGAGCCTTGGACACCAGTCCAGCCCCAGGCACTATATCTACAGAGAACTCTAGCTCTCTCTCAGGGGCTAGACCACTAAAATCAAAATCTTTAGAGAAAACCTTCGAGAAGTTCCTGACAACTGGGATCTCCTCTATCCCTTCTTTTACCTTAATTTGAATAGAGAAAAAAACTAGAAACCCTTAACATCCATACTCTAAATGCCTCTCAGCCTAGGTAGTAGTCACAAAGGATAACTCAGCTCCTACCCTAGGTATAGTCCCACAAGTAGGTAAGGAAATGGTTCGATGTTCACAATCAAGTACCGCATTATTTGCGGCTAACTAGTTCATACCAACAATAAAATCAATATCATGGAAGGACATACAGATCAAATCAATAGTGGTATAACAATGATTGAACTGAACAGTGACATTTAAGCAAGTATGGGAAGTAACCACATGGCCTCCAGTGGTTATAGTGACAGATAAATCAAACGGTAAGACACTAACAGCCAGACCCAATTGCCTCACATAATCATAGGATATAAATGAGTGACTAGCACCAGAATCAAACATAGCAACTATAGGAAAGCCATTCACTATCAGCGTATCTCGAATCAAACTGGGGGATGCACTGGCTTTTTGTTGAGTGAGGGCAAACACTCGGCCCTAGGTCTGTGGCCTAAGAGGAGGCACTATATCTATCTGAGGATAGTTTCTCACAATGTGCCCCAACTTCCCACACTTGAAGCATATCACCGAAAATTACTAGAAGGACGATTGGCTCCGAAGAGGTGGCATCGACTTGCCCTGCTGTGGCCTTCTATTCTATGGCACCTTGCCTCTCCTCTTAGTGCTAGGTGTCAAGCTAGAACCTACTTCTGGTTTCGGTCTTTTCAATTTTGAAGCCCTTTTCTAACTAGCTGTAGCTATAGCAAGCATGATAGCTCGCAAGTTATTCTTAATGACCCTGTTGACCTCCACAAGGGTATTAAACTTCCTAATCCACTGTAGAGTAACTCTATCACTAATCAGGGGCTTCAATCTAGTCTCAAACTGCTCATATCTCTAGGGTTTATCATCATACCTCTAGAGGTAAGAGAAATACCAAGACAATTCAATAAATTTGGCCACATACTAATTTATAGTCATCTCATCCGTCTGTCTCAAGCCTATAAATTCCATCTCTTTCTTCTTTCTCAATGAATTAGAAAAATATTTCTTATAAAACTCGACCAAGAAACTTTCCCAAGTGATTTGTATGTTCTTGGTCTCTATCAGAGGTTTCGTGCTACGCCACCACTTATCAGCTTCCTTCTGTAGCATGAAAGTGGCTAGCTGAGCTTTCTGCTCTGTGGTACAGTCCATCACTGAGAATATTTTCTCTAGCTCTATAACCCAAGCCTCTACCTTATCTACATCCAACTCTCTGTCACATGAGGGTGGACTGTTCTGCCAAAATTGCTTAAACAATTTCTGAATAGGCATCTGGGTCTGAGCAGGCTCCTAAGGAGGTGCAGGTGGAACGCCAGATGTGAATGGATGTGGTACAGGGGCTCTCTCCTAGCTTCTTCTTGCTTGGCTAAGGTATCTTGTAACTACATGATCATGTCATGCTATTGCTGGGCAATATACCTCTGCTATTCCAGCATCTCCTGATGCTGGCCCATCATAGTTGCACACCGATCAAGCCTCTCTATGATAGTCTGCAGAGGATCGTCAGGCCCAACCTGAACTTCTGGCTCAGCTCTTTGAGCCCTGGGCAGCCTGCCTCTACCCCTGCCCCATCTAGTCTTAACCATCTTAGCTAAAAAGAAGTAGTAACCCTCAGTTCATAATTATATTTCAAGCATATATGCATATGTATGCTACCACTTCCATGGCAATTCACACTAAACACAGATAAATCACACCATTCAAGAGCCCAACACCAAGTAAAAGTGCCTGAACCTTTACTCTGGCACCAAAAATGTAACACCATATTATATTAACCCCAACTAGTCTCCTCTTAGGCTTGATTTTATATGATTTCCAAATAGAAAGAGCAAACCGTGGCATTTTCATGCTATATATCGCCGTTTAAATGCTCATATTTTGCCCTGTGGGTCTCGTGAACCCATCAATCACATACTCTACTCAAACTCCATTTATGAAACTTATACATAGTATAAAACAACCCATGAACCATGGATATAAAGCCAAAAACCCTAAAATGTAATTTCTCAAAAGGGGCTTAAAAGTAATATTTTTTACTTTAACTTTGAAAAATCATAACTAATTTTTAAAAAATGGGAATCAAGAAAACCATAGCTTTAGGTAAAGCTCAAGATGTTAAATTTATACTAAAAATAATTCCAAACCACAATCTCAGTAGCTGGATCACGTTTGATAGTGAAAAAGAGATAGAGGTCTGGCTGTCCCTGATACTGATACAACTTGCTATCATGAACTTCAAAAATTTATAACTAATTTGAAAATAATTAAATTTATGCAAACTATACCAATTTGGAAAGATAACAATGTCAAGGAGAGGAGAAAAATAGGTTCAGATCATTTCAATAGCCTTTGGACCTTAAACACTGATGGAACAATAACGAAGGTCAGATGGCTTCCCTGATGTTGACATAGAACTTCAGAAAGTTATTTCTCCTTCTACATACCTCCAATTGGGATAGGTCACTATAGATGTCTAGTTTATGCTTCTAAAACTTCATGACAATTGGACACCATTTGCCCTATGAATGATACAGGTTTATTTTTAGACCCATGGTAATAGTGCACTAACCAAAACCAGAAAATTCTCCAAGTTCAACAATCCCTAGACCTCCCAAGATTTGGTACTTTAGCTTTCCAAGAAGCTCTCAACAAACTCTAGAGGCATACCAAATTTTATATCAAGAAGAGCTAATTTGGTCATACTTTGACAGAGCTCACGAATTTGGTAAGTTTGATACCATATATGGTTCAAAATAGGTCTAAATGGCCTCTTACATGTTCTAGCACATCTTGGGCAAGTTTTAAAGTATAAACACAACATATATGAATTGCCCAAGTAGTTTAAGCCATCACACATCTCAAACTCACTAGGCTACGGGCAAAAATACACTATGACATACAAGCCACAAAAGTACACTGTGACATACAAACCACAAATGAGCTAAATCTCATATTTCCATTGCTTTGGCTCTATACATGGTTCACACATCATTTATACATACATGTACACTTGCTCAAACATTTATATCTCAAAAATAATATGTACATATCCATTTTGGCACTTTATTACATAAAAAACAAGCCATACAACTAGTTAAGCATGCTCATCTAGGCTCCTTGGCTTACACTTTAGTCTCCTTGAGTTCCACCTAACATGTTAAGATGGGAGAGGGAAGGGGGTGAAATTCATAGAATCTCAATAGCTTATACACTCATTTCAAGAAACAATCAGGGCATATAAACAAGTCAAAGCATACAAGTAGGCATCTAACTATTCAAAATCGTACAACACATGATTTACATGCCATGAAAATCATATCAATGCCAATAACAAGCTCTAGGGACTTTTGGTCTAGCCTCACCATATTTTAAGGACTTTTGGATTGGCCTCACCTTTGGTCTAGAGACTTTTGACTTGGCCTCACGTATTCATGAGACTTTTGGCCTTATCTCACCTATTTCTAGGGATTTTTGGCTCTACCTCACCCATCACAATGGACTTTTGGCACTACCTCACCCGAGCAATTTTTACAACCCAAAACATAAGCATATTGGTACCAATGCATCATGGCAACATCAAATGGCATGTCTCATAATACAAGCACATACAAAAGTATACAATGACTATTACATATCCAAGAATGCAACAAGAAAGAATGGAGAGCTACCTTACAAACTCTCACAAGCCTTCCCTTTCAATTTCTCTTCTCCTTTCTTGGTTTCACGATCACAACTAGATGGAGCTGCTTCTCTTGAGTCTAGACATAACAAATAGTATGCAATTACTCTCTTATAACTTAAATAAACACTCACAAGGCTAGGGGGTTCTTTATCAAGGCAAACTGTACAAAGCATGTAAGAACCCTTAGTTTCTACTTCTAGAATTTCACTAACTCTTCTTCTACTTACTTTGCATGTCTCAACTTATCACACTCTAATTCAAGGATTTCTTGCTCATTCTTGGTCAGAACAGAGCTATCTTACTCAACCAACCATGAAAAGGAAACTTAGAAGGAGAAGAATAGAGTCAAGAAGAAGAAGCTTGAAAATCTTTAAGGGTTCTTACCTTTCTTCCTTAATTTCCTTCCTTCTCTCTTGGCTTCTCTCTCTTTCTCAAGCTTTTTTCTCTATTTTGGACGAAGCTTAGGTCGGTTAAAAGAAAAGGAGAGGATCTAGACTCTTTAAGAAGTAAAATTCTCCTTTTTCATGCATTTCTGAACTAATCCTCGCTATAGCGAAAAATAACCTTCGCTACGGCGAGCACGTATCAGTCCCAGACCCCTGCTCTCACTATGGTGTGCGCTATTACGAGGAACTCCCTAGTTTTTGTATAGGATGCCCAAACTCACTATAGCTAAAAGTATTCTCGCTATAGCGAATAGCCACATTCGCTATAGTTAGGTCATTTCTCGCTATAACGAATAGGTACATTCACTATAGTCGGGTTGTAGCCAGCAGACTTAAAAAAATTTCAGGACTTAGAAAATTTCAGCACTTTTTTTGTTGTTACAATTGGTACCCTAGAATTTTTAAGAAAACTAAAAGAGAGAAAAAAAAATCGGTAGTTGTTTAAGTTAGTTGCCTTGAACTTAGCTATAAAGGTGGCTATATGGGACTTAATCAAGATTTTTCTAATTGTAGGCAAAAAAAGAATATAGGGGATATGTACATTTACACAACATTTGGTCATATTGGGTTTGACAGAGAATTGTGGATATCAAAGTGAGATAACAGTGTATTAAGAACACTTAATTGGTGAAAATAGTTGGGAAAGATCTAACTTTAGGGCGAAACTCCCCAAGAGAAAAGGAAATGTTGAGGGAGGATTATTCGTAGTAGATTGAGTTAGGTAAGTCTAATTTTGAGAACAAAATTCCTACAAAGAAGGAGGTAACATCCCAAAATTTAATTAAGTGGATTTATTTAGGAAAAATAATAATTTATTAAGGATTAATTATGGATTAATGAGGAAAATAGGAATTTCCAAGGAAAAATATCTATTTGGGCATTCTTGAGAAAAAATAATTATCTTGAAATTTTTTAAGGAAAATAAATTTAATTATGGAATTTGAATTTACTAGGTGAAAAATTAATTAAAGGCACTTTGGAAATTTAATTTAGAACCCAATAATTTTGTTTGACTCTGCTAAACATAATATCTAGAAGCTTAACTTGAGTTATAAGTTAAGACCCAACCTTTTTGGACTTAGTAGACCATGATCCATTATCTAAATACAAGCCTAATTGACCAAAATACCCCTAGGTTAGCTTACACTCCTCACTTAAACCATTTTTACATTGAACCCTCCTCCTATGTGCTGAAACACACTATTTTGGATAGCAAGAGAAGAAATCACATTGGAAAAGAGAAAGTGCTGGAGTTCATCAACTTTGTGACGCCAATTTACTACGTTAGAGGAAGATTTGGCCAAGGTGAGTATAATAAATATGATCTACTCCTCCTCCTCTTCATTTTAACCTAAATATCTTTTTATTTGAAGGTGTTTTGATTTTGCCCTAGGTTTGAAAATTGGTCTTTTAAGGGCTTCCTTGCTTTATTTTCATTCTTAAAGGCTAGCTAGTCATTAGATAATTATTTCTCTTTATTTTGATGCATTAATGTCCTACAATTTGGCCTTTAAGTTTGATTCTTACATTGGGTTGTGTTAGTGTGTGAAAATGGAAGAAAATGTGGTGACCAATGTGATTCCTTATTGTTAGGATTTCAAATCAATCTATTCGATCTCTTTGATGTATGGATAAGTATCTCCATCCATTTTCTGATGACTATATGCTAAATTTTCAGCATTTGGATTGATTTTGAGATGGTTTACTGGCATATATGAAAATGAAAGAGGAAATTATGATTCATTGGGTTGATATGGTCAAATGAGCTCAAATTGGTACTTTGAAGCTCTTGATAGCTTAGGTATTCATTAGATAGGTGTTTCCTTCCATTTGTGTGCTAAAATGTTGAAATTTCATTATATAGATTGACCTTTGGTAAGGATTGTGCATGTGTTCAAAAATTCAAATAATTAGGGTGAACCATTGTGTATGCTTGTGGAATGGAGCTCAAACTAATGCATTTGGTTTCTTTAAAGCTTGGATAAGTGTTTTCCATATGATTGTAGGCACACTTGGTTATTTGACATGTGGCTCCTTTGTTAATATTAGTTAATTGTTGACATTGTTACTTGTCTTAGCCCTTAGGCTTGTTAGGCCTTTTGGGACATGTTGTAAATTAAAGAAAAAGTAATTGACCTTCATTGAGGTTTTCATATCATTAAGAGGTAGCCTATATTCTACATTACCAGATGCTTGTAACATCAATTTCTCATTTTTATTACTTTTAGTAGCAAAAATAACCAACATTAAAGACCCAATTTCTTTAATTTAGTTTAAATACACAATTTCATCTTACCAATCTCAAAATCCATCTTTAACATATTTGCTCAATTAGAAATATCATAAAAAGAAGCAAGAATTTCGGGTTCTAGGGCATGGACATCAATTTATCACATTTCTATAGTTTGACATTGATGAATATTGTAGCCACTAACTTCAAAAATTCATATATTGAGCTAAAGAACTCTAAATTATGCAAATTAGAACTCTATGTAAAACTCAAGACATGAACCACATGTTGTAAAAATTTCAAGTCAAAACAAATTCATTTAGGTCATAAAAATATAATAGAGTAGTAACTATATCAGTATCTTAAACCCAACCAAGACTTGAATTTTTGAGTATGTATATTTTTGGCTACATAGCTCCAAATTAGGTGATGTCAGTGACTATAGAAAGCTTATAATGCCAATTATATGCCTTAAAATTTCATGAGTATTGGAGTTTATTTGACCCTTCAAGTATATGAAAAACCAGAACTGATCATATGAATAGTACCCAGACAATTTTGTATTTTTTAACCAACTTTAAAAAATCATAATAAATTCTACAGAACTCTAAAAATTATGTTTTTTAACTTTGTGAAAATTTCTAAATGAGATCTAAATGTTTGCCAAATTTCATGCCAAAATTTGTTCATTTGGTTAGATTTTGGTTTAAGGGCAATTTATGACTCAAAATGGTTCACCATAGGTATCAAATGCTTCAAAATAGCCTCTTCCATGACTTGTGACCATTTGAGCATGTCCTAAAGATGAAATGCAGCATGTATGACCATTCCATAAGGTCACACACATTATGGAACTCAAAAGGACTCCTCCACTTGGCATTATACATATATTTTCATGGTATATATATACCCAAAACACATGGTCTTGTATTTCCACAACTAAAATTAACATTTACATCATAATCTCATACTTTTACATATGTTGGAGCATTTACAAACTCTCATTAACAATATATTACACAAAATGCTAAACTATTATCAAAGTAGCATGTATCATGATTGTTAGTCTCCATTCTTTTCTCCTTAAGAGTTCCTTAGACAAGATTCGAAATAATATGGGGGAGAGTAAGATTTCAAAAATCCCAATAGCTCATTCACCCTTCAGGCACACTTATATGGCATGTTATCATGTCAAAGAAAGCAAGCATGCATCATAGGCAGTCGAACATCAAACATAATTATATTTATGAAATCACATGGATCCATAAAAGTCAAAATCAAGCTCTAAGGACTTTTGGTCTAATCTCATCAAATTATTTGGGACTTTTAGATTAGCCTCACCCATTTTAGGGACTTTTGACTTAGCCTCACTTATTTCATGAGACTTTTGGCCTTGTCTTACCCTTACTTAAGGACTTTTAGCTTCACGTTACCTAAGTCAAGAGACTTTTGGCACAACTTTACCTATTAAGAGCCATTCATATTCTAAATGCATTCTATGAAAAATAATGATATCAAATCATCAATCCAATAGTAATAGGTATAATTCATAGTCCAAACACATATACAAGCAATAATGACAATCAAACAATCAAGATAAGCATACAAGAATGGATAAAGAGCTACCTTTTCTCAAGAAGCACAATTTTTCTCTTTAGTTCTCTAATCTTTCTTCTTAACCTCACACACACACTTGGGAGAGCTTGACTTGCTTGGTCTAAACATATCAAACAAAACACAAATGCATTGATAGAATCATCTTTAACTTCGCATAAGCTTTACACAAGCTATTTCTAGTTTTAGGCTTCCATATGGCTCTATTTAATGGCATAATGAAGCAACTAATATAATTCAATTTTAAGTCATATGACTCCATTTAAACTTATTAGAGTCATCACAAATTCAAATCAAGGAGCCTTACATCAAGTTGCTTCTTATGTATAATAGAACCCTAAACTTTTAGCTTAACAAATAAGACTTCTAAATTCAAATAAATGGTTCTTTTGGTATTTATAATTCATATTTAGACCATTTCTATCTTTAGAATAAAAAAAAACTCTCCCTAGGTACTTCAATTAGAGCTTGGCCAAGACACACACAAAAAGAAGCACCCATAAAGTTTTGTTACTTTTCTAAAGAATTTAGCATGTATATGAGTTCTTTAGCCTCTTCTTAACTTAATCATATTCTTGCATGATCTAAAATATCATTTTAAAGGCTTATATTTTTCTAAGTGCAATCAAAACCCTAATTCCCATAACCTGTTATCAATGGCTTCTTTTTGAATTTTTTTTGTTTCATATAATTCTTTATGTTTCAAAACCCCATTTCCTATCAAATTTAGGCCAAAATCAAACTCCCTTTATATTTCCCCTAGGCTGGTCAAAATGAAGGAGCAAGAAATAAGTTTTCCAAGAAGCCACATACCTTGTTTGATTCCTTATCAAGTAGGCTTTCTTGTGTTGCTAAGGTTTCCTCTAAACTCTTTCTTCCTTCTGCTGAACTAGCTATAAATCACCACCATTTAGAACTTCAAAACCATAGAAAGAGAGAGGAGAAAGAGGAGAAGAACATTAGAATAGGGAAGAGCATGAAAAGAGTGCAATTTCTTACCCTTTTTGCTTGGTTTTCTTCCTCCTTTCTTCCCCTTTCTTGTATGCTTCTTCAAGCTAGTCTTAGTTCTATTTTAGAGTAGATGTAAGTCGATGGTAATGAGTGAGAGAGGGCGGCGTGGTATTAAAAAGGAAGAAGGACAAGTTATAACATTTTTAAAAGTCCAATTATGTCCCTTAAACTTTAGTTTCTCCATTTGAGTTCATTTTAACTCTTTTTTGAGAACCATCTTCTCCATCATAAAATTTAGGTCCTCTAACTCATTAAATACCTTTGGTTTCACATTAATTGGATTCAAAATAACCCTAAACAATTTAGTCAAGTTTTTCATTAACTAACAACAAAAATCATAAACCGAAACAGTTTTAACCATTCCAATAGTTCATATAGTTTTCTAGGTCTCTAAAAACCCTAATGAGTTTAATTTTATCATTTAAAGCTCCCTCCTTTGAGTTTCAAAAAGTTGTTCAAAATTACAATTTTGCCATTGCATTATTTCTTAATTCATTCAGCCATTTTGGCTCCATTTTTAGGCTATCCTTAGGCTCTTAACTATATTTTTAGATGTTTTAATTATCATTCTAATATTAATTAGCCTCAATTTGCTTTACTTTAGGATGATCCTATCTCATTTTATTGGTTTCATTTCAATTTCTGAAATACCGATTATTACAGAGGTAACAGCGGTTAATTCCATGAATATATGTAATTTTAATCATATGTTTGCTTTCACATGTTATTTTGATGGCTAATGATTAGTTTGACTACTTATTGTATAACGTAGACTTATGCTTCCATTATGCATTGTGCCATGAATATGCACCGAGTTGTGATCGTACTCTTGTGAATGCATTAAGCCATGATCATGCTCAATAGGGAGCTTATGTTGTGATTATGCCTTTCCTTAGTAGTTAGCTAATAAATTGTATGTAATTGCTAGTATAGGATAGTAATTACTTGTAATCAAACATGTTAAATGACACATGCATTGCTCTCGTTACAACTATTCATGCAAAGCATTATGTTGATTAATCTATACTCATATATGGAATTTGATAGAGATATATATCTTACCCTAACTATGGGGTAACATTTTAAAAGATCAGACTTCTTAGTAGCAAGTAGTGTATAGGCTTAAATGCCTTGTTTAATTGGGTTTGTATAGTTGAGATACTAGTTCTTATGTTATTGATTATTATGTTATAGATTGCCACATTGCATCACGTATTACCAATTATATGGACTAATTATGCAATTTGAGTTATTGTGGAATTGATAGTTGTAATTATATTTAAATGATTTTTAATAAATAACTTGGAATTATATGACCAATAATCATTTAGCATTATGAAATTAATATTTGAACTATTACCTATGACTAGTAGTGAAGTGTCCACTTGAGTATTCTAGTCAAGATTTTGGATATAAGATGACCACTTGAGCATTTTAGTTATTCTAGGTAATTTCTGGTATTAGGCAAGTGTATTTTTGTGGTTTAGGATCATTGAATATGACTTGGAGCCATTTAGACTCCATTTGTAAATTTGGATATGTAAAACCCAAGATATAAGCCAATTTGGAAACTAGTTCTTATAAAAGTGCTAAATTAAGGTTTCTAGTCATCATATTTTGTTCTATATATTTTCATTTGGATTTTTGTTCTTGTACACCTTTCTTTACATATTTGAAAATTGCCTAAGGTGATTTGGTAAATTTATGAGTTAGGTATGCCACTTGGTAACAAAAAATTATGTTTTGCTCTCATTTTCCATGTCGCATGGTCAAAGGTTATTATAAGTTTCAAATCAAAATTTTCATGGTTTTGAGGAACTTTAAGTTTTGAAATACTTAATTAAGTATTTGGGACTTGTTAGTAAAAGAGGCTTAGGAACATATGGTCTTGTAATTTGAGTTCTAGAAGATATTTAGCTCACTTGATATAGCCTTTTTTGTTATCATTCCAAGAGTTTTGTTGTCTCGATTTTAAAGGTTGTCAGGTTGAATTTTGGGTAGCTCATATGCTCAAAGTAGAATTAGGTGTTTAAGATAGTAGGAGAAAGTTTTAGCTTGAACCCATAGAGAAATAGTAGTGCTTTGGTCCAAGTTAGTGGTTTTAAAGTGTGTAAATTTTCTAGTTTTGTTATCACTGTTATATTTAGTTGTCATGGTTTTGTAGGGACTATTTTAGCCAAATTTTAGGGGGGCTTAGGTGATCCAATGATGAACATAGGTATTTAAGAAGGTAGTTAAAAGTTTTAGCTTGAAACTATGAAAAATTGGTTATGTTTAAATCCATTTATGAAGCTTAAAAGTGTGGTTTTCTTAGTATTTTGCTATCATGGTTGTCATAAATTTTAGGGGCCATTATGGTTGGATTTTAAAGTAGTTTAAGAACTCTAATGAAGGACCTAAGTCTTTGAGTAATCTAGTTTAAATACATAAAGATATATTGAAGTCTAAATCCCTAAAAGAAGCCTAATAATGCTTGTTTCTATTACGTACATGTTAAGAAGATGCATAGGAAGTTACACAATTATGATATAGAGACTTTGATAAGGTAAACCCATAAATTTGAGGAAATTTTATTATATATAATTCACCCTTTTATTTCCCTATTAAACCCTGAATGTTAGCGCTTTGGTCTTAATGATTTGAGAAGCTTAAGTTTTTGCTTAAGAGGTACTATTATTTTTGCCTACATATGTAAAATTCTTATTTTAGACCATGGCTACATCTATGTTACTTTTAATAGAGTTCTTAGCCGCTTTAATTTGAGTAGCATTAATTGAATTAGCTAGGAACCATGAGAGAGTATAACTCAGTGTTAGGCATCCTCCTTTAGATGATTTAAAGGTGGTCTAGGTGTAAAATAAATAAAATAAAATAATAGTTGAATGAACTCCTAGTTAGAGAAACTTTTATGGAACTAGCCTAATTATAATAGGCATGTTTAATGAAGACTACCTTATGTAATTAAATAGGTATCTTAAAATGAAATAGTTATAAAAGAAAGGGTCAAACTGTAACACCCCAAAATTTATTAAGGTGTTAATCATGGTTTTGGGATAATTAAGAATAATTAATATGGGATAATTAGATAAGTTAAGTGAATAGAAATTTTGAAGAGATAAATTATTAATCTGGGTTTGAGATTTAATTAGGATAGAAACTTCATCTAGGCCCAAATTAATGTAGGAGATCATGATAAAAGGCTAATGGGAGCTCAATAAGCTAGGTGCAGACCCAATTTAATTCAATATGATAGAGGCCCAAGATTCACCTTGTGTAGGCTCTTATAATTGGCCCAACAACCTTGGTGTAGACCTAAATCCTTTGAGCTCTTAAAACTTGGTCTAGCCCAATTAAAACCCAACACCCCAACACCCCAACACATGAAGCTGGCCCAACAAAGCTTAAATCTGAAGCCCATTTGAGGTTAGATACTTGGAGCAGCCTATGACCCACCTTAGATCCAACTTAAACCCAACTAAAACCCTAAACACTTCAGCCACTTCCCCATTTTGCTGAAACACAAGAGGGAATTTCGGAGGTTTGAAGGGAGGTTAGGGTTTGGGGCAAGAAATCCATCATTTCCCACTTCTAGAGCAAGATTCAGCCAAGGTAATAGTTATATAACTTAATTCTCTCATCTTTCTCTTCATTTCGGCCTAATTAGTTTTTCATTTGGAGTATTTTCACCCACACCCAAAATCTGAAACTTGCAATTTGATGTTTCCATGGTGAAAATTCGTAGGTTGAGGCTAAGGCTGACATTGAGTAAGTATAAACTCTCCATTTTGATGCTTTCTTTGTTAGTTTGAGACCCTTATAGCTGATTTATAATATGGGTATTGTTTTTGTACGAATTTACTCAGAATTTGAGGTGTTATTTTGAGGTTTCTGGGGTAGGAGCAACCGAATCTGAATTTGGTTTTAGTGGTGATTGGGTAAGTGTTTCTAAGTAGTCCTATATAGCTTAACTTTTTAAGTGATAGGTTGCTTATACAAATTGTGATTAGGGATAGTAATGGCTTGGTTTTGTGCCCATAGGCTGAAGTAACATTCAATTAGCTCTTAAAGGATTGGCTACAAGTAAGGTAACCGGGACTATATTAATTCCATGCATATATCTACTTTAGTTTCATATTTACTGTATATGAATGATTTGAAATGCTAAATGAATTGATTGGCTATCTATTGTATTGTGATTTGACCTTGAGAGTCCATGGTGGAGCTGTGGTGCAGCTACCACCCATGCATGTGCTTCGATTGGGCACCGGGTTATGATCAAATCCCATATGCACTGAGCCCTAGTGGTGCTTGATGGGGAGTAAGTGCCGTGGATAGGCCTCTCCCGATGTTATTGGCCTTTATCATGTGAAAATATGATTGCTAGTATGGAATAGTAATCATGATAGCCTAATTGTTTCATTTACTGTTATGACTGGTATATTTTTTTATGTATATGTGAAATCATGCATATATGGTAATTAAACTAGAATATATGATGGAATTTCCTTGGTTACTAAGATTTGCATCTCACCCCATTTCATGGGATTATACTTTCAGGTGAAGGCCCCCTTCGGGTAAGGATAAGGGGAAGCAAGTGGATGAAAATCCATGAGCTCTAACCATGTGTCGAAGAAGCTACACTTGGGCTAACTTGAGTAGAGTAGATGCAATTTTGTTAATCTTTTATATAGCATCATTATGTAATCATATTGCCAAGTATAGGCATTTGTATTTTAATTAGTTGGAATGTATTTATTAAGGTGTTAAGTCTTAATATGGCTTGGTTTAGGTTGTATGAACTTATAGTATCTTATGTATGGACTTTGTTGAATTCATGATATGGTTTACTATTGGGAATGTCATCATGGTATCTATTAGATTGTTGATTTGAATTAGTGATGTATAGAATCTTTAATGAAATATATACTTGAATGGTAATCGCTGGAAGTTTATGAAATTCTGCAGTTATTAATCTATGAACTTGTTAATATAGGGTAGTTGGAGGAGTAGGAATGGACACTTAAGTCTTGAACTAGTAATGATAGACTATCTAGGTAATTAAGATACATAACTACCATTAGAGTTGCATAAATTAACGTAGAATGGCCCTAGGGTGATATTGGCGGGAGAGTGGAGAGTATGAGACAAGATTTTTAGAGTTATAGGATTAGAAGGAATTTCGCAGCGGCTAATAGAGGTGAATTTGCCCAGGGAGAGTCCAGAGAGAAATTCACCGTGCCGAAATGTGAGAGGCTAAATTGGGAGTCGTCCAGAGGAAAATTCATCGCAATGAAAGGGGGAATTAGCCGCAACAAACTTTTGTGAAAATATCTCAGGTGTTCCATAGAGGAATTAGTTGCGGCTAACAAGGGAATTGGCCACGACTAATAGCGAGAGGCGAGTGAGGTAAGTTCCAGGAGGCTTCTTCGCCACAGCGATGCTAGTGATGAAGTAAGGGGTGAAACTAAGAGGAATTGGCCGCGGCTAAGTGTAATTTAGCCATGACGAACGTTTTGAAACCCTTATATTAATCAATTTTCATATGGTAATCTCAAGGGATGATTTAGAGACATTGAGAGAAGATTATTGTGAGTTATAATTGATAGGAAATAGAATCAAAGGCTTATAAATGAATGTTTATTTCCCTTATGTACATAAGTGCTTGTAATTATATGGTTGATGACTCTAATAATATTAAGGTTCAAATTTCTCCGTATTTTCACAATGTAATTAGTTGTAATGCCTTGTAACCCCAATCTATGATTATTAATCATGTGTTTAACCTCAATTACAATGATTAAAAATTAGGGTCGTCACAGTTGGTATCAGAGCAATGGTTCATGCAAGTTTGTTTGACTTATAACTTTGTGGTTAGAAAACTTGGAAATCATGATGCATGCATGATAGGAATAGAAGCATTGTGACTTAGTGATAACTCTTATATATATATGTACTTGCCATGGGTGGAGTGTGTTTTGTTTGCCTTGGGCTATAGCTTAATAGGGGATGCTTGTGGTTTTGCTTGTAGCATTACAGAGTTAGATGGCTACACGTAGAGAAACAACTGAAATGCTAAGAGGGATGCAAGAGGCCATGGCTGCAATGGCCAACCGAATGAGAAAACAAGCTGAGGCCCATGAAACTACAGTTAGGGTAATGACTAACCGGCTTCAAGAGCAAGCCAAGTCTCATACAGCGACTATGCAAGTGCTGTAACAGCTACATGAAAACACGAATAAGTCGAATCAAGAGGTGCCGATGGAAAATCGTGTGGGGGCTGGTCATAACCCTAGTGTGGGACACTAAGGGGAGGATGGTGACCTCTCTATTGTGTTGGCCAAATTCAGAAAGGCCGATCCTCCATCGTTTTTAAGGGAGTTAGACACTGAGAAAGCTGAGAGATGGCTGATGCAACTGGAGAAAATCTTTAAGGTTATAACTTGTACCATAGAACAAAAAGCAAAGTTGGTCATCTATAAGTTGGAGGGTGAGGTTGAGCATTGGTGGAGGAACGCCTCTAGACTATTGATTGCAAGAGAGATACCCTTGACTTGGGAAGGTTTTCAAACTGCTTTTAAGAGCAAATATTTCCCACTATCGGTGAGGGCTGACAAGGAAGCTGAGTTTAACTTCCTTGAGCAAGAAGACATAAACGTAGATCAATACACAGCCAAATTCATTCAATTGTTTCGCTTCTCCTCCTACTTGAAAAGATTCGATGATGAGCCATGGAAAGCTGAAAAATTTGAAAGAGGCTTGAGACCAAAGATTAAGGATAAGATTGTATCTCTACAGATCTGTAATTTTGATGAATTAGTAGAGAAATGTAGAGTAACAGAGAGGGCTATGATGGAAAATGATGCCAAGAGGAAGAAAGCCCTGAAGGGTAAGCGTGACCGAGGCATGGAGTCCTTTAGGGGTAGAACTAAGAAAAGAGCCAATAATGGGAGTGGCTTTTGGGGTAGGAGACTATCTCCGTGGAATGTCCCTCAAAGAAGAAGCATGGGACCACCAAGAAGTGTAGTGAGTGCCCCACCCACTTGTGCCAAATGTGGGAAGAACCATGGGAGTGGGTCATGCCCAGTGTGCTATAATTGTGGGAAGCCTGGACACTATACATGTACTTGCATAGTGTTACGGGAGTCGACCTTATCGGTTAAACCACCTATCCAGGGAAGGGTGTTTGCACTTACGCAGCAAGAGTAGATCCCCTAGTCTGATCCGAGGTACTTTACTTGTCTATAATCATGTCGTAGATGCATTGTTTGACTCGGGTGTGACCCACTCATTCATTTCATATAACTGTGTTAAGCATCTGGGTCTTAAAATTAGCCTGTTTCCATTTGAATTATCTGTGTCCACCTCTACTGGATATTCTATGATTACATCTGATGTATGCTTAAATTGTACTATACAATTGGATAGCTATTGTACTACCCTTAACTTGATTTGCATCCCTTTGTGTGATTTTGATGTAATCATTGGTACAGACTGGCTATCGGCTAATAATGTGATACTTGATTGTAATTGTAAGACTATTTCCTTACCTGTAAATATACCTGAAACCTGTCCTGTGACTGAGCTTACTTATGTGCCAGTTGCCCAAGCTGGGAGATGCCTTAGGTGTGGTTGCCAAGGGTTTTTAGTATTCTTCTCATTGTATATTAAGGTCGATGATGGGTTAGAGGATATACCTGTGATTAGGGAGTTCCCTGAAGTTTTCCCTAAGGAGTTTAGTGGACTACCTCCGGAGAGAAAGTTAGAATTTTCTATTGATTTGGTACCCGGTACAGGTCCAATCTCTAAGGCCCCGTATAGAATGGCGCATGCTGAGTTAGTTGAGTTGAAGAGTCAATTAGAAGAGTTACTTGAAAAAGGGTTTATTAGGCCAAGTATGTCTCCACGGGGAGCACCAGTGTTATTTGTCAAGAAAAAAGATGGTAGCCTTAGACTTTGCATTGACTATAGGCAATTGAACCAAGCGACCATCAAGAATAAATACCCGTTGCCTAGAATTGATAACTTACTTGAGCGATTAGCTGGAGCGTCAGTCTTTTCAAAGATTGACCTTAGATCAGGATATCACCAACTTAGAGTCAAGGCTGAGGATGTACCTAAAAATGCCTTTAGGACTCGATATGGCCATTATGAATTCCTAATTATGCCTTTTGGGTTAACCAATGCCCCTGCCATTTTTATAGACTACACGAATAGGATTTTTAGGCCTTATCTTGATTGGTTTGTGATAGTGTTCATTGATGACATTCTTATCTACTCTAAAAGTAATGAAGAGCATGAAGAGCATCTTAGGATAGTTCTTCAAACCTTGAGAGAGCATTAGTTGTATACTAAGCTAAGCAAGTGTGAGTTGTAGTTGCGGGAAGTCAAATTCTTAGGTCATATGATATCAGAACAAGGGGTAGCAGTAGATCCTAGCAAGGTAGAAGCAGTATTAAATTAGGACAATCCCAAGACGGTGATCAAAATCTGTAGCTTTTTAGGTCTAGCTGGCTACTATAAAAGATTCATTAAGGGATTTTCTCAATTAGCTATGCCCTTGACAAAATTGACTAGGAAGGACTAACCATTTGTGTGGAATGCCAAGTGTGAGAATGCCTTTTAGGAGCTTAAGGATAGGCTTACCACCGCACCTGTGTTAGTGATACCTAACCCTAAAGAAACATTCACAGTCTATAGTGACGCTTCTAAGAAGGGATTAGGGTGTGTCTTAATGCAACAAGGTAGGGTAATAGCCTATGCTTCTAGACAACTTAGACCCTATGAGGAGAATTACCCTACCCATGACCTGGAACTAGTTATTGTAGTTTTTACCTTTAAGATTTGGAAGCACTACCTCTATGGTGCCCAATTTGAGGTGTATAGTGATCACAAAAGTTTAAAGTACTTGTTTGACCAAAATGAGTTAAACATGAGGCAAAGGAGGTGGATGGAATTCCTTAAAGACTATGATTTCTTCTTAAAGTATCATTCAGGGAAGGCGAATGTAGTCGCCGATGCCTTGAGTAGGAAATCTATTCATATGGCAATGATGATGCTTAGAAAGCAAAGGTTGATTGAGGAGATGAGAGATTTGAATTTATCAATTTCAATGAACCCTAGTAGTCTTCTTTTGGGAGAATTGAGGATAGAAAATGACCTTAGAAAGAGGATTAAAGAGGCCCAAGAGCTAGATGCCTACTTGGGAGGAATTAGAGAGCAACTAAAGAGTGGTGAGGTCAAAGATTTTGACCTATCAGAAGATGGTTTGGTAAGGTACCAGGGTGGAGTGTGTATACCCAAGGATGAAGAGTTAAGGAAAATAGTGTTATCAAAAGCTTATAAGAGTAGGTACACCATTCATCTGGGCACAACTAAGATGTATAGGGATCTAAAGAAGAGCTTTTGGTGGTCTGGGATGAAGTCAGACATAGCAAAGTTTGTTGCTAGATGTCTAATTTGTCAAAAGGTTAAGATTGAGCACCAAAGACCCACAGGCTTTCTTCACCTTTTAGAAATTCCAGAATAGAAATGGGATAGTATATCCATGGATTTTGTGATGGCTTTGCCTAGAACATCCTCGGGTTATAATGCTATTTGTGTGATTGTGGATAGATTAATGAAGTCTATCCACTTTCTACCTATTAGAGCCACCTATCCTCTAGATAGACTAGCTCAACTGTATGTTCGTGAGATTGTAAGGTTACATGGTGTTCCTAATAGCATTGTGTCAGATAGAGACCTAAGATTCACATCAAAATTTTGGTAGTCTCTACAAGAAGCTTTAGGTACTAGTCTTAACTTTAGCACTGTCTATCATCCTCAGTCTGATGGATAGACTGAAAGGACAATTCAGACCCTTGAAGACATGCTTAAAGCAAGTGTACTAGAATTAAAAGGGAGTTGGGATGTGTATTTGCCTTTAGCTAAGTTTGCTTATAATAATAGTTACCATTCCAGTATCCCGATGGCACCATTTGAGGCACTTTATAAGAGGAAGTGTCGGTCACCCTTATGTTAGGTAGAACTTGGTGAGAGGAGTCTCTTAGGTCCAAACATAGTGGATCAAACCACCCACCAAATAGAACTCATTAGAAAAAAGTTATTGACTGCCCAGAGTAGGCAAAAGAGTTATGCGGATACGAGAAGGAAACCCTTAGAATTTGAGGAAGGAGATTATGTGTTTCTTAAGGCTACTCCAATGATAGGTGTAGGACGGTCTATCAAGACAAGCAAGCTCAGTCCTTGTTATCTTGGTCCTTTCCAAATCCTTAAAAGGATAGGACCCGTGGCCTATAGAGTTGTTTTACCTCTAAACCTAGCCAGATTGCATGATGTATTCCATGTGTCCCAACTAAAAAAGTACCACCCAGACCCTTTGCATGTCATTGAGCATGAGAATGTGCATCTACAAGATGATTTGTCTTATGTGGTTGAGCTAAAAAGGATTGTGGACTCAAAAGTCAAACAGCTGTGTAATAAGGACATCCTCCTAGTAAAGATAGTATGGAAGGGACTTACTCCGGATGAAGTAACTTGGGAGATAGAAGAAGCAATGAGGAAGATTATCCTGTATTATTTGAGTAAGATATGTCTAATTTTGAGGACAAAATTTCTAAAAGGAGGGGAGAATGTAACACCCCAAAATTAATTAAGGTGTTAATCATAGTTTTGGGATAATTAAGAATAATTAATATAAGATAATTGGATAAGTTAAGTGAATAGAAATTTTGAAGAGATAAATTATTAATATGGGTTTGAGATTTAATTGGGATAGAAACTTCATCTAGGCCCAAATTAATGTAGGAGATCATGATAAAAGGCTAATCGGGGCCCAATAAGCTAGGTGCAGATCCAATTTAATTCAATATGATAGAGGCCCAAGATCCACCTTATGTAGGCTCTTATAATTGGCCCAACAACCTTAGTGCAAACCCAAATCCTTTGAGCTCTTAAAACTTGGTTTGGCCCAATTAAAACCCAACACCTCAACACATGAAGCTGGCCCAACAAAGCTTAAATCTAAAGCCTATTTGAGGTTAGATACTTGGAGCAGCCTATGACCCACCTTAGACCCAACTTAAACCCAACTAAAATCCTAAACACTTCAGCCACTTCCCTATTTTGCTTAAACACAAGAGGGAATTTTGGAGGTTTGAAGGGAGGCTAGGGTTTGGGGCAAGAAATCCATCATTTCCCACTTCTAGAGCAAGATTCAGCTAAGGTAATAGTTATATAACTTAATCCTCTCATCTTTCTCTTCATTTTGGCCAGATTAATTTTTCATTTGGAGTATTTTCACCCATACCCAAAATCTGAAACTTGCCTTTGATGTTTCCATGGTGAAAATTCGTAGGTTGAGGCTAGGGCTAACATTAAGTAAGTATAAACTCTCCATTTTAATGCTTTTTTTGCTAGTTTGAGACCCCTATAGCTGATTTATAATGAGTATTGTTTTTGTATGAATTTACTCAGAATTTGAGGTGTTATTTTGAGATTTCTGGGGTAGGAGCAATCGAATCCGAATTTGGTTTTAATGGTGATTGGGTAAGTGTTTCTGAATAGTCCTATATAGCTTAACTTTTTAAGTGATGGGTTGCTTATACAAATTAGGATTAGGGATAGTAATGGCGTAGTTTTATGTCCATAGGTCGAAGTAACATTCAATTGGCTCTTAAAGGATTAGCTACATGTGAGGTAACCGGGACTATATTAATTCCATGCATATATCTACTTTAGTTTCATATTTGTTGTACATGAATGATTTGAAATGCTGCATGAATTGGTTAGCTATCTATTGTATTATGATTGGATTTTGAGAGTCTATGGTGGAGCTGTGGTGCAGCTGACACCTATGCATGTGCTTCGATCGGGCACCGGGTTATGATCAAACCCCAGATGTACTGAGTCCTAGTTGTGCTTGATAAGGAGTAGGTGTCATGGGCAGGCCTCTCCTAGTGTTATTGGCCTTTAACATGTAAAAATATGATTGCTAGTATGGGATAGTAATTATGATAGCCTAATTGTTTCATTTACTGTTATGACTGGTATGTTTTCTGATGCATATGTGAAATCATGCATATATGGTTGACGATCGTGTCGTGCAACCCTCAAAATAAAACTAGGTTGATCTAAAAATATAGCAAGTGGCACAACCTAGGTCATCTCCCTTGGAATTGGAATTCAATGTTCAATTAGGTTCTCTAAATGTTCTAAGGTCCTAGAACTATCTAGTTTGGGGGATTTTTAATTGAATTAAACTATCCTAAACTGAATTGAAACAAATTTCCTAATGTCTACCTAATTGGATGAATTGTGATGAATGATGGGCTTGTGACTAGCTTAGGAATCATCTCTTGGTATCCACTATCCTTATCCTATTCCAATTGTGATTAATTATGGCCTAAGAATTCCTAATTATGTTCATTAGCAAATGATCTTGAATAACCATTCAAGATTCAAGAGATTAATAATCTAATGTTGAATTGAGACCTCAATCCCGCATTAAACCGTTAACTCTTGTCTTTAAGATCAATGAACATCCAATTTGATTGATTAACTAATTAATTATCTTATGATTCATCATCCAAAAATGTTTAATTAACCAACTAAACACTAAGGAATTCTCAAATCAAACAATCAAGCACAAAATCTCACTCATGCAATTCATCGAACACCTTAGTGGCATACATGGGAGATTAAAGAGAATAATGAAAAATTAAATTCAAATCCAACCAATTAATCAACAAAAAAGGTTTCCTAATCAGTGTCTAACCAGCCACTAATTAATTACACAAATTTCAAATCAAATACAACTCAACCGAGATTGTATAGAATAAGAAAAAGTGTAGGAAAAATAAGAAAATCTTAGCCATAATTTGTTGTTCATCCATGGATTCAAGCTTCTACTCAAGAGCTTCCTCCCTTACTAGCCTCAAGATGGATGAATTAAAACTTCATTTGGTGTGGAGAGATGGAGATGGGAGGGATGGATGAGAGTGTGGTGAATGGAGGCGTGAAGGTGTGAATGGAGGCGAAGGATGGTTGATGATTTAATAAATGATGGATGCCCCCTTTATAGAGTGAAGGCGTGAATTAATAAAAGATGGCTAGGGTTTGTGTGAATGGAGAGAATGACATATGTTGAATGGGCTGGGCTGTGTATGGGCGAATGACGTCGTATAAAGGGAAAGACGGAGGTGTGGTTTTAACGTGAATTCTCCTCTCCTTCAGCCTCATTCTCACGTGATTCTTTTATTGATTCCACGTGCTCAGCTTCTTCTCACTTTAATTATCTGAAGCTTGCATGAGTGTGGGCCCCATTGTGGATATATTAATCATCTACGTGAGCTACGCCTTCTCCCACGCTGCAGCTGGTTCATTTAATTCTCATTCATTTGCTGGAGTTTCTCCTGCTGCATATTCCTCGTGCTTTGTAGTTCTTCGTAGCAATCCACGTTTTGCTCAAGCGTGGCTCTTCATTCATGTTTACGTCGAGTTCCACATTGCTACTCTTCATTTAACACAGCCCTCGAGTTCAGCTTCTTTTGTAGCCTGTAACTGGTGCTTCAGCGTGTTCTGTTCATGTGTTTCTTCCTCTTTTCTTAAGCTCCAGCCACGTTGCTTTGCTTAGTTCTGCTTCGTCCAGCTACAGCTGCTGTCTTCGTGGCTTCTTGTTCCACTCGAGATGCTTTGTGGTTCTTTATTCTTTTTCCACGTTAACCTTCATGTAGCTGCTTTTTCACGTGTTTTTCCACTTCTCATGCAGCCATTGGTTTGTGTTTTGTTTCCATCTCCTTCAAGCACCAGAACCCGTGGCATGTGTGTGTTTTTGTGGCCAAGATTTTTTTTTTTCATAGCTCATTCTTCCACATTGAATTTGCTCACAAGCTTCTTTTTTACGTATTTGCACGTTCTGGACAGCTCCACTGTTTCTTCTCTGTTCACGTCCCTGGAGCTGCGTCCAAAAACCCAAAGCTCTCCTTCATACAAACTCATAGCTACATTTGCTGCTCCTTTATTTCCTCTGTTTCTTACTCATTCTCAACTTCAGCTTGTAGCGTTGGAACCCGATGCTTCTTCATGATTTCCTACTCATCCCAACGTTTTCATGCTTCTTGTGCTATGTGTGTATGAACTGGACCCATGGCTTCCTCTCTAAGACTTTAAGAGCATTAAATGGAACCTAGGTGAGCAGAAAAACCAATAGCTCCTTGCTCTCCACATGCAGTTCTGCATGAAACAACCCATAGCTCTAGCTTGTAAATTTTTCTCATCAATTTGTACACATGAAGCCATCATTTCTTCTTCAATTCAATTTCCATTCAAGCTATTTGCCCATCAAAAGTTCTGCACAAAAGAATGGTAAAAATCAAATGGAATTTATCCACAAAATTATTTAAAAGAATTTCATGCATTAAAAACCAATAGTTTGCAACTTAATTCCTTAAAGGTAAAAATAGCCAATTAAATCAAATTCCATTCAATTGCCTTCATTAAGCCACATTTAATTATTAAAAAGGTGAAGTTAGGAGGAATAAAGTGTATAAAAATCATGTTTATCAATGGTAATTAAATTGGAATATATGATGGAATTGCCTTGGTTATTGAGATTTGCATCTCACCCCATTTCATGGGATTATACTTTCAGGTAAAGGCCCTTCGGGTAAGGATGAGGGGAAGCAAGTGGATGAAAATCCATGAGTTCTAACCATGTGTGGAAGAAGCTACACTTGGGCTAACCTGAGTAGAGTAGATACAATTTTGTTAATCTTTTATATAGCATCATCATGTAATCATATTGCCAAGTATAGGCATTTGTATTTTGATTAGTTAGAATGTATTTATTAAGGTGTTAAGTCTTAATATGGCTTGGTTAAGGTTGTATGAACCTATAGTATCTGATGTATGGATTTTGTTGAATTCATGATATGGTTTACTATTGGGAATGTCATCATGGTATCTATTAGATTGTGAATCTTTAATGAAATATGTACTTGAATGGTAATCGTTAGAAGCTTATGAAATTCTGCGGTTATTAATCTATGAACTTGTTAATATAGGATAGTTGGAGGAGTAGGAATGGACACTTAAGTCTTGATAAACTATCTAGGTAATTAAGGTACATAACTACCATTAAAGTTGCATAAATTAAGGTAGAATGACCCTAGGGTGATATTGGAGGGAGAGTGGAGAGTATGAGACAAGATTTTCGAAGTTATAAGATCAGAAGGAATTTTACCGCGGCCAAAATGGGATTAGCCGCGGCCAATAGAGGCGAATTTGCCCAGGGGGAGTCTAGAGAGAAATTTGCCGCAGCGAAATGTGTAATTAGCCACGGCGAAATGTGAGAGGCTAAACTAGGAGTTGTCTATAGGGAAATTCGTCGCGATGAAAGGGAGAATTGGCCACGGCGAACTTTTATGAAAATGTCCCAGGTGTTCCAGAGAGGAATTAGCTGCAGCTAACAAAAGAATTGGTCGTGACCAATAGCGAGAGGCGAGCGAGGTAAGTTTTAGGAGGCTTCCTCGCCGCGGCGATACTAGTGACGAAGTAAGGGGTGAAACCGAGAGGAATTGGCCGCGGCTAAGTGTAATTTGGCCACGACGAACATTCTGAAACCTTTATATTAATCAGGAAATCTTGGTTTTTCATATGGTAATCTCAAAGAATGATTTAGAGACATTGAGAGAAGATTATTGTGAGTTATAATTGATGGGAAATAGAATCAAAGGCTTATAAATGAATGTTTATTTCTCTTATGTACATAAGTGCTTGTAATTATATGGTTGATAACTCTAATAATATTAAGGTTCAAATTTCCCCATATTTTCACAATGTAATTAGTCGTAATGCCTTGTAACCCCAATCTATGATTATTAATCACGTATTTAACCTTAATTACAATGATTAGAAATTATGGTCGTCACATAAACTCTATAAGAAACAACGCTTAGAAGCTTTTCTAATTATCTAGTATTATTATAAACTCTCAAGTAATGAATTTAAGTTTACTAGAATAAAACTCAAGAATGAATATATAAGTATAGACAAAGTAAGTTTATTTTAAAAGTCTTGATTTACCCATATTTTTGGTAAACTTAGGATTCATTATTTGATCTTATGCATTAATTACAAGTGATGAAAGGTTTAATTATGTGCTTTAGTTTAATTGGAAATTAAGGTGTTACACCCTATGCACTAGTTCCATTAGCAAGTGGCATAACTTTCCAAAGACAAACAAATATGGTGACATTCCAAATGGGGCTTTGAATGTCATCCTTTATGCCTAGAAAGAATCTTCAAATTTACTTGGCCAATCCTTCTTAACAATGCTAACTATCTTCTTCAATGTTCTTTTAATTTCTTTGTTAAAAACCTCCACATATCCACTAGTATGTAAGTGATGTGGAGTACCAACTTTATGCATTACTTCATATTTTTCTTGCAATATATTTAAGATCCTATTATAGAAATGGGATCCCTTGTCACTAATGATTGCTCTTAGTGTACAAAATCAGGTGAAGATATTCTTCCTTAATAACCTAGCCATCACTTTTGCATCATTGGTTGGTTTTGCTATTGCTTTCACCCATTTTTGACACTTAATCAATTGCTACTAAAATATTGAAATTATTTGAAGATGGGGGAAATGACCCTATAAAATTGATACCCTACCCTTAAGATACTTAATATTCCAACATGATATTTTGTGGCATCTTATTCTTCTTAATATGTTACCAAAATGCTGGCATTTATCGCATCTCATCACATGCTGATAGGAATCCTTCAATAATGTTAGCCAATAGAACCCACACTAGAGCACCTTGATGGCTATCCTGATTACTTTGTGATGTCCTCTCACCTCACGATTAAGGCAGTACTCTAGAATGCTTTGTATGTCCACTCTTGGTAGACATTTGTAGATGATTTGGTTAGGGCATTTCTTGTAAAGGAACAAATCTTCCCAAAAATAATACCTCATATCTTTTAAAAACTTCTTTTTTTGTTGAAAAGAAAAGTGCAAAGGTATATGTGATTTGCAATTATGAAATTGGCTAAACTAACCTTGCTGTCTTTAGAAGCTTGGAAATGATAGTTGAGAACAAATGTTCATTAGGGAATCTATTGTCTTGCTTTTCCTCTCTTGTTTAAGCTAGACACCATTGGTTTAGCCTTGATAGATGATCTGCTACCACATTTTTAAACCCTGTTTTATCATGCATTTCAAAATCAAATTCCTATAATGACAACACCCACCTAATTAATCTAGGTTTGACATCCTTCTTTGCCAATAGATGTCTTAAAGGGAGTGATAAGTTACTACAACCTTAGAACCAAAAATACATGGCTGAAATTTTTCAAATGCAAACATTATGGCTAATATCTCCTTTTATGTTGTATCATAATTCAATAATGTTTTAATAAAGTCTTGCTGGTATAATAAATTGTATGAAAAACTTTACCTTCTCTATGACCTAAGACAGATCCAATAGCCACATCATAGGGCAAAGTCCAATCAATTAGCATAACTATGGGCACAATGCACAATTTTTCCTTCAAAGTTTCAAAGGTATGCAGAGAATTATCATCAAATATGAATTTTGCCTTTTTTGCTAGTAAATTGCATAATGGTTTGGATATGTGAGAAAAATCCTTAAGAAACCTTCTATAATACCTAGCATATCCAAGGAAACTTTTGATTCCCTTGACATTAGTTGGTGGAGGAAGATATGCAATTACATCAACTTTGGTCTTATCCACTTCTATTTCTTTTTATCAAAAATTTTATAGCCTAACACAATTCCCTCTTGTACTATAAAATGGCATTTTCCCCCTATTTAATAGCATATTTGTTTCTTCACATCTCATGATAAGATCTAGATGGTAAAGACAACTATTGAAATCAAATCTTACCATAATAAATTTGTGCATAAAGACTTTGAAGAATTGGTAAATCATATCATGAAAAATAACCATCATATACCTTTAGAATGTTGCTAATGCATTACAAACCAAAAGGCATCCTTCAATAAGCAAAAGTACTGTAAGGACATGTAAACGTTGTCATTTCTTGATGTTCTAGGTTTATAGGGATTTGATTGTATCTAGAAAAAAAGTACAATTTCTTGTTAATTTTTCCAATATTTGATTAGTAAATGAGAGTCAAAAGTGATCATTTCTTGTTGTATTATTTAATTTCCTATGATCTATACACATCCTATATTCAGTTATTATCCTTGTTGGAACCAAGTCATTATTTTCATTCTTTATAATGGTCATGCCTTTCTTTCTTTGGTACACATCCTTCACTTAATTTTGTGCATGACTATTAGAGGACTAATTTCCTTAATATCCTCAATGGTCTAACCTATTACTTTTTATGCCTTTTTAAGTCTTCCAATAATCTTTCCTCAAAATCCCTAGACAAAAAAGATGAAACAATAATAGGGCAAGTTTCTTTTTCCCTTTGGAAACAATACTTTAAGTGGGCAAGCAAAGCTTTGAGTCCTAAAACTTGAGCTTAAGTAGCAAGAGTCACTTCTATAGCTGCTGTAGATAAAACAAAATGTCTATTATTAACCTTGATGGATTGATTTGCTTCACTAATTATTTTTCCTTCCAATCAACTTACAACTTCTACAATTGAGGAAGACTCCACTTGAAAGGATCAGTGAGAACTTCCATCTTTATGCTTTCATTGATATCAGTTATTTCATCAGTAGTAAAGATGCATTCATCTACTTCCCACAATGGAAACTTCTTTATACTCTTTTTGAGATCAAAGACCTTTCTATGTTTACCTTTTCAAAAGGTGATTCACCCATCATTATAGTTAATAAAGGTTTTACTAGTGGCAAAAAATAGTCTTCATAAAATGAATTGATTTTAACTTTTTCCTTCCAATGCTAGGACTACAAAGTCAGTTGGAATATAAAATTTTCTACTTTAACTAATACATCTACTATGATTCCCACTAGTTTCTTTACTAATCCACTAGCCATTTGCAACTCAAAATACACATCTCTCAAATTTCTAAAGCCTAAGTTCTTATACATTGATGAAAGCATTATATTGATACTTGCTCTTAAATCATATAAGGCATTAATAGACAAAGCATCAATAGAACAAGAAATAGTGAAATTGCTTGAATCATTTAGTTTAGGAGGGATTCTATTTCGTAGTGTGACACCACAAACTTTTTACAATTGAATGATTTTACAATTATCCATTTTTCTTTTATTGGAGAGGATTTACTTCAAAAACCTTGAATAAATGGGCATTTGTTCAAGGGCATCATTGAAGGGAATGTAACTTGTGACTGTTGAAATAGTAGTTTAAATATCTCAAACTACATTCTATTTTATCCTTTTTAACCTAGAGGGATAAGTTAAGGGTACATGCTTCTTTTAGTTCTCCAAGCTAAAGCTAAACTATGTGTCATACCATCATATATTATGTATTCTACCTTTTTGGGATTGAGACCTTATTAACAAGATCTAATTAGAGTTGCCTAAATCTTAGGCTTCTCTAAGTTTTCTCAATTAAAGAATATCTTATCATGAGGCAAAAGATCCTTTCAAAAACCTAGAAATTTCATATCAAAATGAGTTCATTTGGTCTCTCAAAAACCTAGAAATCTAAAACTACGCTATGTAAATAATGTATTGTAAAATTTTGCATAATTCAGCCAGATTCAAAAAATTAATAAAATATTCTATAAAGTTTCAAAAATTATGATCTTTAGCTCTATAAAAACCTGTCAATGCCCTCTAAATGCTTGCTAAATTTTAGCCCAATACCCATTCATTTGGGCTATCAAAGGTGCATGGGGCATATTATGGCTCAAAAGTAAAAAGTTATAGTCCAAAAGTGTATCAAATGAGTCATAGTATGTCTTCTTTTGGGCACGTTTCAAATGACAAATACATCATGTATTACTAGTTCAATATGTTCCAAATATCAGGCAACTCAAATTACCTTCCCACATGCAAATATACACATTCATTTAAGAACTTAAAGTGCCAAATTATAATATATCATATATTACAATCCAAAAATGGTCCTTACATCATATTTTTAAATGTGCTGGCATAATCGTACACCAAAATATACCAATACATATTCATATATACAACAATATTGTTTAAACTACACTCTATTGTCAAGGTTGCTCTATCTAAGCCTTTTGTTCATTATTTTTGTCCCTTTAAGATACACCTAGCCATGATTAGAAAAAATGTAATAACTTAAGCCTCTAAGATTTCTTTTCCATAAACAAGCTTCACACATGTGATGTTCATGGGAAAAGCAATAAAATAATGTAATATTTTTACATTGCGTAGGGCATTAAAAATTCATTTTTACGCTCCATGGACCCCGTGAACCCATTAATATCATCCTTTACTTCTATCTATTCAATTCATACACATCATAGAATATCACAAACCATTTGGATTTGAAGGCTACACACCAGAATTTTAAAAGCAACTCTCGGGTTCTAGTACCAGATTTTTGGTGTAGATTTTGGAAAATCATAACTAAATCTAAAAAATCAAAATCAAGTAAATGATAGTTTTCTAGAAAGCTATAAATTCCAAATATAGGATATAGATCATTCCAAGTAATGCAAACACCAACTAAACCATGATTGATAACAGAAAAGCACCAAAGTTCTAGCTACACAGGTTTGCTATCATAGGTTACTAATATGACCTTCAAAAATTTATAACTAATTATAGAAAAATCAAAACCCAGTAAACCATATCATTTTAGAAAGCTATGGATGTCTACTAGAGAGTAAAAATAACTCTAGACCAAAATAGAAGTATTAAGGCTATGAAAACTAATGGAATAGTACCAGAGGTCTTGCTGCACCCCTGATACTGATATGAAACTTCAAAAAATTGGTTCTCCCTCTACAGACCTCCAAATGGGGTGCTCTCAATTGCTATAGAAAAAATTATCATGTCTAGTTTATGGTTGTAAAATTTAATCACCATTAGATGTAACACCATAAATTCTAAGATTCAACTCATGCAAATTCCATGCCTTATCTCATGCTAGTTCTATAGGAAGTAACATAATGGCATTGGAATCATAGATAAGGTTACATTTCATCATGGGTAAATTCTTCTTTTGATGTCTTATGGGCTATGTGGACTCATCCATCTCATTCTCACATTTAAATACACAATTACGACTCATAAAAAGCTTAAGAAGTGGCCTATATCTCGAGCAAAGGGATGATATACTCAAAAACATGGTGTTCAGCCTTGGGTAGGATTTCTAAATTCTGTGCCTGAAATTTGAAAAATCATAACTAATTTTAGAAAAATCAAAATTAAGCACACTATACTATTATAGAAAGCTACAAATGTCTACTTTATGATAAAAATAAATCTAGACCATAACAGAGACTGCTAACCACTAGAAATTGATGGAATAATACCAGAAGTCGACTATCATTACTGGTACTGACCTCCAACTTCAAAAATTCATATCTCCCTGCTCAGAGGTCCAATTGAGCTGATCTTAGTGGCTATGGAAATCTCATCATGTCTAGTTTATTTCTATAAAATGAGAATTGGACATCATTTGGCCCATGAATGACATAGCTTAAATTTCTGGCCATATGAACAGTGTCTGCATCAGTTTAATAGAAAAATGCCAAATTTGAAAATTCATAATTAATTTCACAGAGCTCCAAACAATCTGATATTTCTTTTTTCGGGCAAGATCTATATGTTTGCCAAATTTCATGTGCAAATTCATTCATTTGGTCAGATCTTGATATTTGGTTACAAAATGGCTCATTTTGTGTTATATAAGGGGTCCAAATGGTCTATTTCAAGTTCTAAGGTGACCATGACCACTTGAACATGTGGCAATGCATCAAAATGGCCCTCTAAACTTGTCTCAAAGGTGCATAAATCCAAAAATTAAAAACTCACTCTCTCACCCCATGCCATACACAAGCATGCATACACTTTCTCTTGCCATTCAATACTCAAAAACTACATTATCATTTATTTAGCATCAAACTTAATTTATACATCAAATATATGGGTATTTACACATGTTCAAGTGATTACATAACAATTTCATCATGGGATTACATCATATGTCATATGTATGGCTACAAAAGAATAAAACTAGTCATTTTCATACACTTTAATGTCAATCTCCTTCTTCTAGGCTTGGGGGCTTCCATTACCTTGCTCAATTGCTTCACCTAGCATGTTAAGATATTGAAAAGGAAGGGATGAGATTCAAAGAATCCTAATAGTTCATCTCCCTTTCGATCACATATAAAGAATGTAATACAAGTCTTAAAAATGTATGCATGGGCATATTGAAACATGTGAATATTCAAGAAATATCCTTGACATTTGAACAAGTCATATATAGCATACATAGGCTTACCAAGCAAATGGATTAGCCTCACCCATTCTCTTATAGATTTTGGACTTGCCTCACCTAATTTCTTTAAGAGGTTTTGACTCAACCTCACTCTTGGGAGACTCTTTACTTTGTCTAACCAATTTTAAGGGTTCTTAACTTATTCTTTCCATGGCTAAAGGTTCTTGGCTTCATCATACTCAAGTAAACCTAAGTACACATACTAGGCATCATTTGAGAACATATTACAACATCATGGTACCAAAGAACAAAGGCACATGCTAAAACACTTTTCATGGCTTAAAGCACACATACATACATTCAAAGACAAGTCAAACACATATTCATGCATGAGAGAAAGTGGAGAGAGCTACATTTGTCACACTTGCACACTTTCTTCCTTGAACTCAGATTCTTTCCCATGGCCGCACACTCACAAGAAGGTGGGATGTGTTTCCTTTAGCCTAGACACATAATACAGAAGTCAATTATACTCTTGAACCAAATTCTAAAGCCACACATTCACTAGAAAGGCTAGGTGGTTTGTATAACTCTTTTATGGTTCCATAATGCACTTAATAAAGCAACCATATGGAAACATGATCTTTGCTCCATTCTCTTCATTCATTTATAATTCTTGACTCCTTTTAGGCCTCTTAGAGTCATCACATTATCAAATTAAGGAGCTTAGTTTGGTGTTGCTTCTTTAAGCCATAATATGGAACCTATGATACCCTCTCACTTTCTATGGCTTCTAAAATTTTTCTAAGGCTTCTTCTCATCCTCTTCAATCATATATAACTCAAAAAAAAGTTTGGAACAAATTAAAACTATCCCTTGGTGTTCCAATCTCTTTAGGCTGTGGCTATAGGCCAAGGAGACACCAAGTCAGTTTGCTTTGTTTTCTTAATGGAAGATGCATATAAGGAGCCTTCTAGGGATCTCAAGAGCTTATCCAAACACTCATTTAGGCCTAGGAACAATTGCATCAAATCAAATTTTTGGTGGAGTACTTGAAACCCTAACTTTGCTATCTTGAAAACTAATGGCTATTTGATTGTTTCCTTTGCATATTCTCCCTCATTTTCTTAAGATTCACCTTTGGTTTAGCTAGAAATCCAACCTCTCTTGGCTGGTCTCATAAAGGGCGAAACATGCACCATAGAAAGAATAAGGAGAATCAAGTGTAGGAATGATAAAATACCTTGTTTTCTTGCTTATTCTTCACTTGGTTAGCTTCCTTTCCTCAAACATGAAATTCCTCTATCTATTCTGCCCTCAAAATAAAACCAAACTCCTCATTAAAACCATGGAAAGGAAGCTTGAGAGGAGAGGATCAAGTTTGAAAGAAAAAGGAGCATGAAATTCTATGAAATTCCTTACCTTTTTCTTGCTTTTTCTTGTTTTTTCTCTTCCTTTCTTCTCCTCCTTGGTGCGCCTAAGAGAGCTGGTATTTTCTCTAGTTTTTGGGCAGAACAAGTCATGCAAATAATGATGAGAAGAAACATGAAACTTAAAGAGTGTTCAAGAAGCTTCCATTTTCTTTAAAATTCCAATTTTATCCTTCTATCTTGGTATTTTCGTTTCTAATTCATTTTAGCTTCTTTTTTAGAACCATATTTTCCATTATGAAATTTAGATTTCCAATTTAATAAAATGCCTTTGGAATCACTTAAATTAGAGCTAGAACTTTTTCGAACGAATCTATCAAAGTTTGGGCTCACCGCTATTGAAAAACGTCCACCGGATGGGCTTTAGTTGTCCCAGGGCTTCCTATGATTTTCAAGGCCTATGAGACCTCAGAGAACTCAAAACTTTCATTTAAAAAGCCCTCCTGTGAAAATTCTAAAATTTTCTCAAAATTACAAAAATGCTATTATGTTTCATCAACTTTTTGTTCAAATTCGTTTCTTTATTCTAGCTCATTTTTCTTTTTGTTTGAGCAAGGGATTCTCATTTTTAGGAGTCTAGAATGCTATGTAACATTTTTTGGAACCTCAAATCACTCTATCTGGGGGACTTTCTTTAGTGTTTGGTGAATTTTGTATGTTTACGAAGAAACCATATATTACGTTTCTCGCATTTTCTCTCATTTTCAGAAAATTGGATATTACATTGGACATTATTTAACCTATAGATGACACAGGGAAAGGAACTAACCAAATGAATAGTGCACTTAGCCATTTTGAAATTTTTCCCCAACTTTGAAAAAGCATAATAAATTCTATAGAGCTCTAATTGGGTGCTTTTTAGCTCTACAAAAAGCTCTAGATGAGACCTATATGTAGGCCAAAGTTGATGGAAAAATTCACTCATTTGATCACTTTTTAGTTCAGCACACAAAATGGTAACTTTTAAAACTCCAAATGGTTCAAAATGGTGCCAACTTGCTTCCTTCATTGTTCAAGGCCACTTAGGCATGACCAAAACCATAAACATAGCCTAGGGAGACATGCCATTTGGTTTAAAACCTCCTAGAGCTCATTTCCACTATATTACATGCATACATGCTGTCACGAACTTAGCTTTTTCAACGACCATGTGGTACTTAGATATACTCAACTAGTATCTAAGTCAGCCTTTTTCCCACTCAAACCCACTAGAAGGCTTGATCCCAAGAGGAAGCTAGTCAGAAAGTAGAGAAGAGAGAACTTAAACAAGAGAATATGGAGAATGCTTTGTGTATTGCAAGAGTGAGAGTACAAACTGAAGTGTCTTCCCCCTTGGCATCTTAGGAGTATTTATAGCTTTCCACTTCTTCAATGGACAGTGGAGATTAATTCAATCTAATGGTACATGATTACTCTCTAGAAATATCTAGGATATGTACAAGAGCCTAGATAGTTACAAAATTACCTAAAATGATCTAGAAGTCTTCTAAGAATTATCTAGATTTACATGGATATTTGTATGAAGAGTTGTGTAGAAGATTCTAGAAGCTTCCAAGATCATCTTCCATAGCACATCCATGTCATTCTCCCCCACCTACTTCTGCAATACCCTCGTCGTGTCTTCATATTCTCGAACAAAATCTTTTTTTCTTATACAAGGTCAACTCATGCTCCTAACTTGCCTCACTATCAGGCAAGCCCTTCCAACGCACCAAGTACTCTACATAGCTTGGATGAGTTCCCTTCCTTGGAATGACTCGATGTGCCATTATCTCTTGGGCCTCTCATTCATGTGTTATAGTATTAGTAGTGGGAGCTCTCTTCGATTCACTTCTACCCATGTCTTCCTTATCAAGATGGTAGGGCTTCAAAAAGCTTACATGAAAGATGGGGTGTTCATCAATATGGGATGGCAAGGTAACTCAGTATGTAAGCTTGCCAACCCTCTTTTCAATTGAGAAAGGTCTTTTATATCTCCTTAACAACCCCTTATGCACTTTCCCATACAAGTGAAGCATGTGAGGGAGGAGTTTCACCATGATTACATGCCCTTCTTCATATTCCACGTGCCTCCTCTTCTTGTAGACCCACTTCTTCATCTTCTTAGCCGCCTTGGAGAGATAGGCCCTAGCTATCTCAGCTTTCTCCTTATGCTCCTTGGCAAAGAAGAAGACACTTGGGCTCTTCCTAAAATATGTCTTAGCCAACATTTGGGGAGTCAATGGTTGTTGCCTAGTGGCTAGTTCAAATGAACTTGCCCCAGTTGACTCACTTCTTTAAAGATTGTATGAGAATTGGGCCACATCCAGTAACTTGACCTAATCTCGTTGATTGGCACTCATAAAGTGCCTCAAGTATAACTGCAATAAAGCATTCACCCTTTTAGTTTGTCCATCTGTTTGAGGGTGAAAGCCAGTAGAAAAGTTTAATTCAGAGCCAAGTAACTTGAACAACTTAGTTCAGAATCTCCCATTGAATCTAGTATCTCAATCACTCACAATTGATTTTGGAATGCCTAAATACTTCACCATGTACTTGAAGAATAACCTTACTATGTCTTCAGCATTATACTTTGTCAGCATAGGGATGAATACTCCATACTTGCTAAATCGATCGACCACAACCATGATGTTGCCAAAGCCATCCACCTTCAGCAAGCCAATGATGAAATCCATCGAGATACTCTCCCATGGTCGCTCAGGGATAGGTAATGGCTCCAATAGTCTAGCAGGCCAGTTTTGCTTCCCCTTATCTTATTAGCACATAAGACAAGTCCTCACATACAGCTTTACATCGTCACGTAGTTGAGGCCAATAGTATCCTCATTCCATAAGTGCCAACGTGCAATGCATACCTAGGTGACCAGCCTACAATGAATCATGACACTCTTCTAGGATTTCCTTCCTCAAACCATCCTACCTCAGTACATACAAGCATCCCCCTTTGGTGCGAAGTAACCCTTCTCCCAGCCAGAACTTCCTTGTCTTGCCTCCCTTCGCAAGCTCTACCAAGTTTCTAGCTTATGGATCCTTCTCAAGATCCTCCTTGATACGCTCCACCAAAGGAAAGGTAGGTTGAGTTAAGGTAGCAAGTTTAGTTTTCCTACTCAAAGCATCAGCCACTGAGTTTGCCCTTCCTGGCTTATACTCCATCATGAAATCAAACTCAGCCAAGAAATCTTGGCACCTAGCTTGCTTCAGTGTCAACTTCTTTTAGTTGAGGAAGTAGCTTATTGCCACATTATTAGTTTTCACCATGAACTTAGACCCTAATAGATAATGCCTCTATATTCTTAGGCAATATACTATGATGGTCATTTCCTTTTTTTATACAATGTACCGCCTCTTGGTATCATTCAACTTTCTCCTTTCATAAGTTATAGGGTGTCCTTCTTGCATTAATACACCCCTAATGGCAAAGTTGGATACATCAATGTACACCTCAAAGCTCTTGGTGTGGTCAAGTAGTGCCAACACAGGGTGCTCCATTACAGTGCGCTTCAATTTCTTGAAGGCCTTTTGACACTTATTATCACATTCCCAAAAATGATTCTTCTTTAGTAGGTCCATTAATAGGGCAGCCAAAGAAGAGTAGCCACAAATGAATCGTCTGTTGTAGTTCACCAAACCGAGGAATGATCTCAGCTCAATGATTCTTTTAGGAGGCTCCTAATCTTGTATTGCTCGAATCTTGGACTCATCCATCCTCAATTGTCTCTTGCCAATAATATGCCCTAAGAATACCACTTCTTCTTGGGCAAAGGACCACTTCTCCTTCTTCACGTATAGTTTATTATCCTGCAAGGCCTTAAAGACTTGATGAAGAAGTTAAACATGGTCTTCCAGGGTCTTGCTATAAATAACTATGTCATCCAAGTACACCACCACAAAGTGATCTAGGAAAGGCTAAAATACTTTGTTCATCAGGGTGCAGAATGTGGTAGGTGCATTGGTGAGTCCAAAAGGCATGATGCAAAACTCGAAGGTTCCATATCGGATGACACACGTTGTCTTTGGCTCATCTCCTTCGACAATGCGGACTTGTTAATATCCAGACCTTAAGTCAAGCTTAGAGAACCACTTTGCATCTCCAAGTTGATCGAATAAGTTAGCAATAAGAGGGATGTGATACTTGTTCTTCACAGTAATCTTGTTTAGTACTTGGTAGTTAATGTACATGTGAAGCAACCCATCATGCTTTTTTAGGAATAACACTGGAGCATCATATAGAGCCTTCGATGATTGGATATACCCAACATCTAGCAACTCTTTCAATTGCCTCCTTAGCTCCTTTAGCTTAAGAGGTGCCATCCTATATGGTATAGCAGTAGGAGGCCTGGCACCAGGTTCCAATTCAATCTTGTGGTCCATCTCCCTTCTTGGAGGTAACTTTTTCGGTAACTCCATGGGCATGGCATGTTTCAACTCCTCTAGTGCACTTTGGACCTCCTTGGGTAGCTCAGAGGCATTACTCCCTTTTTCCTCCTTAAGTGCCGCTAAAAATGTAGGTTGTGCCTTCTTGAATACCTTGCTAAGTTGCATGGCAGATAAGGATTTAGCTTGACTCGTCTCACCCAATGTCAAAGGCACCATGCACAAGTTCCCTTCTTCTAGAATGCACATAGTGTCAGTGAAGGGGATTGGCACATCTTTCACTTTATCCATGAAGTTCATGCCCAATATAATTGGATAATCATCCATAGGAATAACAGTAAATTCTACCAGGCCAGTCCACTCACCTAGGCAAACTTTGACATTGTGTGCCACCCCATGGATCATTCTTGGAGGAGAGTTCATAGCTTTAAGCCACTCTAACTTTTGGTTATACTTAATCTCCAACCGGTTTGCCTCTTTCCACTCCAGGAAATTATTCGTGGCACCAGTATCTACTAAGGCTCGTACTTCTTCACCACCAACCTTAGTTTGTACGAACAAACGCGCTTTCTTCTCAGTCTTGGGCACCTCCACCTTGGCTTTGATGGCATTAAAGACTTACAAAGAGCCCACTTCCTTTTGTTGATGTTCTACTTCTTTCTCCTCGATCAATGTGGAGAGCTTGCTCTTCTTAGGGCAATCTCAGACTAGATGAGGACCTTCACAAAGGAAGCACTTTGGTGGTGGCCTTTCACCATTCTTTTTGTTCTTTGTACCCTTCTCCTTAAGCTTGAAAAACTTGAAGGCACTATCCTTGCCTTATTTACCTTGTCCCCCACCTTTACCCTTGTCCATCTTGGCCTTGCCTTTATCAGGCTTTCAAAATTTGATGAGGGATTCAGCAATGGACATGGTAGTGGCAAGGTCTTTTACATCATGTCACTCTAACTCCAACTTGGCCTATGGTTACAATCCATCCATGAAGGAAAAGAATGCCTCAAAGTCGAGATAGTCAGGGATCTCCAAGAGCACCTCAGACAACTCCTTCACATAATCTTGAATGCTTCCCTTTTATGTAAGGCACCTCAGCCTTGCTCTCGCATCTCTTTCAGCATGCTCGGGATAGAATTGCTCCTTAAGCTCCTTCTTGAACTCATCCCATGTATCAATGGTGCAAGTACCTTTCCCAATATCCTTATGTCTCGTCCTCCACCATAGCATAGCTGTGTCCTCTAGGAAGAGAGATGTGCTATCAATCTTTTTGGCATCCTCCATGATACCTAATATACGGAAGTATTACTCTATTCTCCATAGGAAGTTATCAATCTCCTTCGTGTTCCTTTTCCCCTTGTATGCCTTGGGTTTAGGAATGTTCACCCTCGAAGGAGCAGGAGTTAGAGTAGAGGCAGAAGCTCCTCTATCCTTAGCAACCACCATCTTTACCAGAGTCACCTCACTCTTTAGTTCCCCAAACTCCCTTAATACCCTTTGAAACTCCTCCCTAAGAGTAGCATTCTCATTCTTAAAAGAAGTAAGTTCATTGAGGAAGGAATTATGCATGGCTTCACCTAACTATGTAAGTTGCTTCGTCACCTCATTCCTTGCATCTACCCACGAAGTTCTTCATTCCCCCTTTTAAGATCCTCAATGCAAGCATCATGCTCCTCTATTCGAGCATCGATCTCCTTAAACTTGTCTTGACTTTCAACAACTGCGATCTCCATCCTCATAAACCTTGTGTTGAGATCCCCTAGGTCCTCTACCCTAGATGGTTCTCCAGACCTTGACTTGCTTCCTTTCTTCTTTAAGACCTTATCTTATTCCATACCATGAACATGAGTAGTCTTGCTTGCAATCTCTACTTTAGCAAAAACTTCTCCCAATGAAATGGACGAGGCTCTGATACCAACTGTCATGGACTTGGCTTTTCCAATGACCGTGCAACACTTAAATAGACCCAACTAGTATCTAAGTCAACCTTTTTCCCACTCAACCCCACTAGGAGGCTTGATCCCAAGAGGAAGCTAGTCAGAAAGTAGAGAGGAGAGAATTTAGACAAGAGAGCTTGGAGAATACTTTGTGTATTGCAAGAATGAGAATACAAACTGAAGTGTCTTCCCCCTTGGCACCTTAGGAGTATTTATAGCCTTCCACCTCTTCAATGGACGATGGAGATCAATTCAATCTAACGGTCTATAATCACTCTCTAAAAATATCTAGGATATGTACAAGAGCCTAGATAGTTACAAAATTACCTAAAATGATCTAGAAGTCTCCTAAGAATTATCTAGATTTACATGGATATTTGTATAAAGAGTTGTGTGGAGGATTCCAGAAGCTTCCAGGATCATCTTCCATAGCACGTTCGTGTCAATACACATTAAAAACCAAGATGCATAAGGGGTCTTTGGTGTCAAAATCATACATCCTCATTCAGATTACTTTAAAATCATTACATATATCATGTCTACATATATTTAAGTATGCTCAAGTGTCTACATCATATATACAATGCATGGTTACAATTTTTGACATCAAAATACATTTATAAGGCCCATTTCACTATACACTTATCAAAGTCTTGCTCCTTAAGCTTGTTGGCTCCCACTCTTTGGCCCACATGGCTCACCTAGGCATGGTTAGATAGTGGAGAGGAAAGAGTGAGATTCTACAAATCTCAATAGCTCTTAACCCTTTTCAATCATGCATAAGAGTCATAATTTCAAGTTCAAGAATGCATGCATGAACCTTTAGCTATTAGTGCTCATATATACAATCATTTTCACGTTCAAGAAACTCATACATATCACATATTAACTTTTAAGAGTATTAATTTAGCTTTACCCCCTTTTCTTAGGACTTTTGGCATTGCTTCACCCATTTTCAAGGGACTTTTGACTAAGTTCACTCTTTTTGAGACTTTTAGCTTTATCTCACCCAATCCTAGGGACTTTTGGCTCATTCTCACCTTTGCTAAGGGACTTTTGACTTCACCAAACTCATTTAAGCCAATCAACATCTATAAAACACATATTATGCACATAATGGTACCATGACATGTAGAAAATCACTAGAAACATTTCTCATGGTAAAATCATATATACACACATCCAAAGACAAGAAAACAACTAAGCATGTATGAGAGAAATGTTAGAGAGCTACCTTAAATGCAAACACACACACTTTTCCTTGATTGCTCTTCCCCTCCTTTGCACTTGCAAGTGGGTAGAGTGTATTTCCTTTGGCCTAGACACACCAAATAGGACCCAATCACATTTTTTAAACAAACTCTAACACTATACACACCTTATGGAAACCTACTTTCTTAAATGGCTCAATTATGGTTCCATAAAGCACCTAATGAAGCAACTATAAGAATTCATGCTCTTAGCTCCATTCTTTCCTTTAATTTATGATTCTTGACTCTATTTAGACTCCTTGGAGCCATATAATCATTTTAAGGAGCCTAATTATATGTTACTTCATTATATCACATTATGGCACCTATAGCTCTAACTCTTAATCTATAGCTTCTAAATTTGTCTAAGGCTTCCTCTTTTCTTCTTCTATCATATTTAGTCTCATTCTAGACTTAAAAAATTTTAAAACTCTTCCTAGGTGCTTGGTGTAGCTTAGGCCAAGACATAGAAGAGCATTGGGCACCCATGGACTTTTGCAATTTTTCTTTAGGGATTAGGCACTTATGAAGCTTCTTAGACCTCTTATAAACTCTAAGACACTATTACATAAGTCAAATTATTCTTAGGAAGCTTCAAAATTGACTAGGTGCACTAAGAACCCTAAGTCACATAACTTGATTCCTAATGCTTTTCTTTTAAATCTAATTTCATATTCTCATTTCTCATGCTTGAATACCCTTGTCTCTACCTTGTTTTGGCTTGAATTCCTTCCTTTTTCTAGTTTCTCTCTCTATACCTAATATAAAAGCCATTGGAATTCAAAGAAAAACAAGTTTTTCTATTGCATAACATACCTCATTTGAAAGCTTACTAAATGGTGATTCTCTTGCTTTATTTGGTTACTCCAAACCTCCACTTTTTCTCATGAGGTCAGCCACTAAAATCATCCTTTCATGAAGCAGAAACCACCATTAGAAAGAGATGAAAAGTAGAGCAAGGATACTAACTACCATAATATGAGATTTTACATATATGCTTACCTATTTAGCTTTCTTTCCTTTCTCTCTCCTCCCTCCCTTCATCACGCCATAGCTACTGGTCTTAGGTAGAATTCAAGTCGAAAAAAACAAATAGAAAAGGCATGGATGATGTAACACCAAAATTTCTTAGCTCATTTCATGCTATCTTTAGGTCTCATATCAAGTAATTCACAAAGAGGCAAGGAAAAATAACATTAAATAATGCATTTCTTAGCATTACGTCGCATATAAAATTTTTCTTCAAAGTCCTATGGGCCATATGGACTTATGTATCATATTTTCATATTTAATTACATGGATAAAACTTATTTGTATCACTAAAAGTAGCCTACAACTCGTGGAAACCAAAAGGAAGCATAAAATACATATATGCATTTTCGGACAGAATTTCCTCATTTCTATCACAAATTTGAAAAATCATAACTAATTCTAAAAAAATAAAAATCATGCATTCTTAGTCATTTTGGAAATTTAAACATGTCTATTTTATGATAAAAATATGTCCAAACCATGAAACACCACACAGAAGGCGTTTGACATTCTAAAAAGTCCAGAGGTCAAGCTATCCACTGGTGCTGTCACAGAATTCTGTAGCAAACTTTAAAAATGTCCAATTAATTCCAAAACAATCCAATTCATGTAAATGATACCCATATGGAAATATGTGGATGTTAGCTAGAGGAAAAAAATAACTCTAGACCAGTTCAGGGACGCCTAGACCTCTAAACCCAATCAAACAATACTTGAGATCAGTTGGAGCGTCTAGTACTGGACAAAATATTTGAAAATTCATATCTCTCTCTCTCTCTTTAGACCTTCAAATGAGGTGTTTTTAGTTAGCACAAGTCACTGGGAATGTCTAGTTTCTCCATATAAAATTTCATGGCAATTGGACATCATTTGGATCCTGTGTGACAGATTTCATTTTCGGACCTGAGTAAACAGTGACATGACCAAAACTAGAATTTTTGTCAACTTTAAAAATTTATCAAATATTCTCTAGAGGTCTAAAAATTTTGTTCTTTAGCTTTCCAAAAATATTTCAACAAGCTCTAATTGCATGACAAATCTCAAATCAAGAAGAGCTCATTTAGACAAAAAGTAACATAGGGTTCCAAATTGGTCAATTCTTAGTCCATACAAGATATCAAAATATCCAAATGATTTTCCTTAGGGTTTGGCATCTCTTAGGCAAGTCTAACAGTATAAATAGGACTTATATGAACTGCCCAAATGGTCCCAAATCTCATACATCTCAATTTGACCATTCCACTTTCATTTGTACACAATTACATAATGCCATTCAAGAAGCTAGTTTTGCCATAGCATACTCATTTTACATTCTAATGGTCACATAACATAATCTCTCAATTATACATGAAATATTATCACAATTATAAATGCTCATAAAGTCATTTGTCATATACAACCATAGATTACACATTTGCCACTTTGATGGCCTTAAAGAAGCCAATTTTATGCATTTCAATGTCATGCTCTCATCTCTTAAGTGATTGGCTCCCATCTCCTTGCTATTTTGATCCACCTAGCACATTAGAACATTAGAGAGGAGGGGATGAGATTCAAAGAATCCCAATAGCTCATCTCCCATTCAATTATACATAAAGTATGCAAAACAAGTCTTATAAATGCATGCATGGGCATATTAACATGTGCAATCATTTAAGAAGCATTCTTAGCATTTGAAAAAGTTATACATAGCATACATAGGCTTGCCAAGTAAGTGGATTAGCCTCACCTATTTACTTATGAGTCTTAGACTTGCTTCACCTATTTCTTTAAGAGGTTCTTGGACTCAACCTTACTCTTGGGAGTCAATCTCACTTTTGGGAGACTCTTTACTTTGTCTCAACCAATTCTAAGGGTTCTTGGCTCATCCTCACCATAACTAGAGGGTTCTTGGCTTCACCACACTCAAGCAAACCAAAGCAAGCATCATAAACATCATTTCGAAATATAATGCATCATCATGGTACCATGGCATATAAAATCATGTTAGAATACTTTTCATGGCTTAAAACATATACACACACATTCAAGATAATGTAAGCACACATCTACACATGATAAAAGGTAGAGAGAGCTACCTTGCTTGCATTTACACACTTTTTTCTTGGGACTTGAATCCTCTCCCTGGACCTCACACATCTAAGAAGGTGGAGATCATTTCTCTTGGCCTAAACACAATTCATGGAAACCAATTAGGTTCATAGAGTTAATTATAAGGCCACACATCTTCCTTAAACACTAACTTAATCTATAAACCCCTTTATGGTTCAAAAAATGCACCTAATAAAGCAACATCCATCAACTGAGTTCTAGGCTCCATTCTTTCATTTCATATATGATTCTTGACTCCTTTTAAGCCTCTTGGAATCATCACACAATTAAAACGAAGAACCTAACTACATGTTGCTTCTTTAGGTCATATTATGGAACATATAAGGCCATCTATGGTTTCTAAAATTTTTCCAAGGCTTTCTCTCATACTTTCCCATCACACATGATACAAAACTAAGCATGGAAAGAATTAAAACACTCCTTAGGTGCATAAACTCTCCTTGGCCGAAGCTATGCTTCCATATGGCACCAATGGAGTTATTTTAATTTTTTTGATGGGAGAAGCATGTGGGAGGCTCTCTTGGTGTCTTAGAAACTCATATATACTCTTAGACAACTTAAATTAATACTAGGAAGCTTTATCTTAACCTAGGTGCAACCAAATCCCTAAATTCCATAACTTGCATTCTAAGGCTCCCTTTTCAATTCTAGTTGTATATTCTTAATCCTCACGCTCCATAACCTTTAGTTCCATCAAGAACATATAAAGAAAAAATCTCCTCCTCACTTTTTCTCTCTAGACCTAAGCTTAAATGGCTTGGAAACATAAGATTTTGCAAGTGTTTCAAGTGAAGTCTTACCTTAAAATAGAACTCTCTTCGCGTAAATTATTTTTCACTGATTGATTTCTTGAAAAGAGTTCGTTTTTGGCTTGGGTTAAACCTGAATCTTCAAGTTTTCAAGAAAAGAAAACTACCATTAGAGAGCTCTTAGAGAGAGGAATAACTTTCCTAACTAGTGCGGGATAAAATGGGGCCGTTTACTTACCTAAACCGAAGCTTAAACTTCTTCTCTCTCTCCCCTCTTAATTTCATGCCATTGCTGCCCATTTTTCTGCAACGGAAGCTTGTAGAAGGTGATGAGGTCTAATCTTACTTAAGAAGCTTCTTTTACAATTTTTCAAAATAATCATTTTGCTCCTACGTGCCTATTTGCTCCGTTTAGGCTCATTTTAACTCATTTTTTAGAACCATCTTTCCATCATAAAATTTAGGTTTCCAATTAAATAAAATGCTTTTGGAATCACTCAAATCGGAGCTAAAACCTTTCCAAATAAATTAGTCAAATTTCAGGTCAACTGATGTTGAAAAACGTCCACCAGAGGGGTTTTAACTATCCTAGGGCTTCCTATAGTTTTTAGGGTCTCCGAAAACCTTGGAGAACTCAAAAATTTTCATTTAAAAAGCCCTCCTATGAGAATTCCAAAATTTTCTCAAAATGATGAAAATACCCTTACGTTTCGTCAATCTTTCGTTATATTTCATTTCTTTTTCTAGCTCCATTTTTCTTTCTATCTAAGCTTGGGATTCTCCTTTTTAGGAATCTAGAATACTTCCCAAATTTTTTGAGACCTTAACTAAGTCATTTTGGGGGATTTCCTTTTGTATCCAATGAATTTTGTATGTTTTACAAAGAAATTGTACGTTATGTTTCTCACGTTTTCTTTCATTTTCGAAGGACTGGATTTTATAGATGACATAAAGAGAAGATGGGGGATATTCTCAACTTTTTCCATAATTACCATTCTTGCCACTACACTTTGACTATGCCATTTGAGTTCGTTTTAAATCCTTTTTGAAAACTGTCTTTTCCATCATAAAATTTAGATCCTCTAATTCATAAAATACCTTGGAATCACTCAATTTGGATATAAAATCTTTCCGAATGAACTGATGAAAGTTCAGGTCAACTGATGTTATAAAATGTTGACCGGAAGGGTTTTTACTATTCTAAGGGTTCCTATAATTTTTAGGGCCTTTGAGAACCCTAGGAAACTCATTTCTCTCATTTAAAAATCCCTCTTTTGAGTATTCCAAAAAGTGCGCGAAATTATGAAAATGCCATTATACTTTTGGCAATTTTATTGAACCATTCTAGCTCTGGTTTCTAGGCACTTTAAGCCTTGGATTCTCATTTTCTATTATTTGAAATTTTATTCTAATTTTGGTAAGCCTCAACTCACTCATTTCAGGAGACTTGCTTTTTAAACTGACTCATTTTGGTGTTTTTATGACAAACTAGATGTTACAAGAAACAAGGGCAAAAATGAGATTTCAAAAATCTCAATAACTAATTCAACATTCAAATGCATATATATGGATCATCTAAGTACATGAAAACAAGTATGCATATCTTACAACCTTAGCAAAAATATATTTCATGCTTTAGGAATCCCATGGCTCATTCAAGAGGAAAACTAAGTTTTAGGGACTTTTGGCCTAGTCTCACCTAACATTTAGGGTCTTTTGGTTTAATCTCACTTATTTTTAGGAACATTTGACCTAGTCTCACCCATAATTAGGATTTTTGGCCTAGTCTCACACTTTAGGGGACTATTAGCCTCATCTCGCCCATCTCAAGAGACTTTCCAAACTAAATGCAAATAAATGCTATGCCATTGCATAATATGCTTAAACAATCAATAAATCACATAAATGGAAAACAACACATATAAGCAACCAAGAAACTCAAGCAAACCAATCACACATATAAGAATGAAGGAAAAGCTCCCCTGTCACACAATGATCCAATTGGTTCCCCTTGGTATCTCTCTCTTAGTTCCATGGCTCTATAGACACACTTTGATATGCTTTCACTTGTTTGACCTAGACACATCAAATAGAATATAAGGCAATCAATGGAACCATATTTATACTCATACTAACCTTACATGTAGGGTTTTAGGTGTATTTATGGCCATACTTGTATACTTTAAGAAACAACTCTTATAATTCATGATCTTGGCTCCAAAACCTCACTTGATATGAACTATATAACTCTAATAGAATTCATTAGAGCCATCATATACATGATTAGAGGAGCCTATCACCATTTTTTTTTTTTTTTTGCCTAATTGAACACTAAAAATTCACCCTTCAAAGTAAGGCTTTTAAATTCAAACTAATGGTTCCATTTGTATTCATGATTCATATTTAGACGATTTATAATTTAGGAAACATTGAACTCTTTCTAGGTACCATTTCAATGCCTTGGCCGAGCCTATGCTTCAATAGAGAGCCTTGGGAGTTTTACTATTTCTTTAAGGGAATTTGGCACATATGGAGGTCCCTTAGCTTCTTTCTAGTTTAATCATAATCTTATATGACTTAAAATATCTTTCTAATGTTCTAAACTTCTTAAGGTGCAACCAAAACCATAATTACTATATCTTGCATCCTATAGCCTTTTAATGGATTCTCTTTATTCCATATTAATCTCCACACTCTTAAACCCCCATTCCTATTAAGTTTCAGCCATAAATCAATTTCCTTTATGGTCCCCTCAAGTTGGCTGAACTATAGAGAACATAAGAAGCAAGGAGAGAGCAAATTTCTTATACCATGTTATATGCCATTTGAAAGTGCTCTAAATAGAGATTATTATGATGTAATTAGTTTCCCTTAAAGAGCTTCTTCCTCCATGGATTTAGTCATAAAACTCCTTTTTTTAGAGAACCAAAATCATAGAAAGAAAGAGGAGAAAGAGTATAATAACAAGACCAAGAGTATAATAACAAGACCAAGATAGGCAAAATCTCCATATTTACTTACCTTTGGATTCTTTTTCCCTTCTTCCTTGGTTCTTCTTTACACCTATTGGTTTTGTTTTGGAGTAGAGGAAAGTCGGTTATGGGTGTCCAAGGATGTGGCTAAACATATATAAAGGGAAGAGGGGTATTCTATAACAATTTCAAAATTTTCATTATGTCCCTCAACTTTATTTTCTCCATTTAAGCTAATTTTATATCTTTTTTGAAAACCATCTTTTCCATCATAAAATAGAGACTTTCTAGTTTATTAAGATACTTAATTTCAAATTTATGGGATTCAAAACAATCTCAAATAATCCAGTCAAAGTTTAGGTCAATTGATAACCTAAATTACACACTGGAAGGATTTTAATAATTCTGACAATTCTTATAGTTTTTAGAGCCTTTGAAAACCCTAGTGAGCTCAATTTTACTATTTAAAATTATTATTATTATTAGTTTCCAAAATTTTACCCGAAATTATGATTTTGCCACTAGTTTGGATTCATTCTATTTAGCTATTTTGGCTCTGGTTCTAAGCCATTCTTGGTCTTCATTCCACTCTTTAGCGACTATTTTAGTTGCTAAAATATAAGATATTACACAATCCAATCACTTTAGGAGTTTAAGGCTCCTTAGGCTAAGGTTCTTCCTTAAGTCGGTCAAGTACTTGTTCAAGTCAATTAGGGTGTCATCCTGAGAGTTACAACTATGGGGTTCACAAAAGTTATCAACTAAAGATAAATCTTTCCCTTAACACTCATCAATTATATGTCCCTTGAAACTATATAAAGAACAATATAGTAATAGCTCAAAGGAGTCTTCCCTATTCAATATTTCCATTTCTTCTTTTACATCCACAATCTTGCTAATTAGATTATTTACAGTTCCTACACAAAATAAACATTAGTGGCCATACATATCTTTTTCCAAAAGTGCACATAGTGCTTCTTTCACATACCAAATCATTGGCAATCATTCTTAATTCAGAAAAATAAGATATGGTTGTGCTCAAATTAGAATATATGAATAACCATTTCTAATCAAGCAAAATAAAGAGTAAATCTAACCATAAGAAAAGAAAATGTGTAGCTTAATTTTTTACTTGAAAATCTTAAAATTTCATTAGTGAAACTTAATACTAATACCAAAATAAAAATAAAAATAAAAATAAAGAACTCTAAGACTAACTTTATTGCCTAACTATGAGTATGCTATAAATATTTTATAAACCTTACCTAAACTACCTTACCTTTAGATTAACAAGCTATATATGGCTTAATAAATTCTAAAATTACACTAAACTAAAGCTATCTAGATCAACTAATTTCCTAAAGAAGACTAAACTATAAAAGTTGACGTGCCAGAAGACACGACACTAAAGCTATTTTGTTAGTCAATTGAAAGTTATTCTAAGAATGCAATAATTCAACTATGTATAAATTTACAAAAAGCAAAGAAAAATATTTTTTGGTTTCCTTATCACTTAGCAATTGCTAGGTAACAATAGTCTTTTGGCAAGCCATTGCACTCAAAAACATTAAATTTTCAATAATCCTTTAAAACATCACTAAAAATTTAATGCACGTAACTCTATTTGAGTATTGTGAAATAATAACAACAACAACAACAACAATAGCAATAATAATAACAATAATAATAACGACAATCATAAGTCACATCATTAGCAAGTACACTAATTGCATAAGTAACGTAATACCTTAACTATCTAGCTCTTATCCAATTACTATAGATCAACAGAAAGTCCATTTATTGATGGAAGAAAATATTGAATCCAAAATTTTAACCATAAAAGTAAAACATACATAACATTCTTCTAAGGAAAATCCTATAGAGTTTCCCCTTATAAAACTAATTATCTAAACCAATAAAATGGTCACTTTTCAACCTCACTCATAGATACGAAAAAATACAAATAATAACAGTATCATGTATCACAACTTGGGCATAAAACATCATCTGAATCTAAATAACTTAAGCTAGAGTAATATCACTATTAGCAATATACTAGTATACATAATACTTCACGGTGAAGTTAAACATAATCCATATGCATTCTTTGTACATTACAACAAAATTAGGTACAAAACATTCATATAGTTTTTTTGCTAATCCAAACATTATTCTTTCTCTTTTCCTTTGCTCACTGGAACTTCCACCTAGCATTAGCTAGAGGGAAAAATAGATATGGCAGTAAGGTTCAGGAGAATCTCAGTAGCTATACTCAAATCACCTAGAATAAGCATGAGACAGTTAAATAAGAATAATGTAAGTATGCATGGTCATGGAAAATTAACATAACTGCTTTACATGTTTACTACATACTTTATTATGGCCATGAATCTCAGCTTAGTTTAAGCTTTTCTCTTAGGCTTAGGAGAACTACTGCACTCGTTACCATTACCCCTTTTTATAGCATCAACTTATTAAATATCATTTGCAAAACATGACATATGACTAATGCAATGTAATATAACATATATTGTGATAAAACAACCAATACCATACAATGCATATCAAGCTCAAACAAGTCCACATGCAACTAGATAGGGAAGAGTAAGCTACCTTATATAAATGACAGAAACCCAATAAAACTTCTAACTTTTCCACTTTGTTTTTAGCTTCATTTCCTTTTCTTTCTTGGCTTTACACTTACAATGAGATGGAGCCTCACTAGCTTGTCCTAAAAATATCACATAAACATATTATCAACATCTAGAACTCATAATAACTTCTCTTAAACTTCTTTGACTTTCAACTATACTTTTAGCCATTTAAAGTACATTTAGAAACCCCTCTTACATACTTTCAAGACACATGCTTATTGGGTGGTAATTATACTATCTAAAATGCTCAAATTTGACTATATTCAAAGGCCTAAATTTATGAAATCTCCTTTGGATTTTATGTAACACCATAGTTATTTGGCCCATTTTTTACGTTTACGGAGAAACTGAACATTGCATTTCTCACGTTTACGGAGGGACCAGATGTTACATTTTAGCTCTCCATAATTGTTTCTTCACTTAGGTTTTAGGTTAGGCATTTCACTAAGTTTAAATCCTAAGCCAACTTTTGCTTCTAAAATTCATATTTAAGCCACAAATTCCACATTTATTATTCATATGATCATTAGCACTATTCATTTGGTATTTTCACTTGTATATATAATCGAACACATTATGTAACCTTAAGTCTCAAGAGGTAACTTCAAAAATTTAACTTCTAGTATAGCACCTTAGCTATCTAGCTCGTATTTAATTACTATGAATCAACAATAAGTCCATTTATTGATGACGAAAAAAATACTGAATCCAAAATTTCTAAAATTTATATACTTACCTTGTTCATAAATTTCATGTCCAAACAACTTAACCATTAAAGATAAAATATACATAATATTCTAAGGAAAATTTGGTAGAGTTTCCTCTTATAAAATTAACTGTCTAGACCACTCAAATGTTCACATTACAGCCTGAACTCACAAACATAGGAAAATATAGATAATAACAAGGTCATATATTGCAATCTAGGCATAAAGCATCAACTAAAACTAAATAACTCAAGTTGGAATTATACATCACTATTTATAGTGCACTAATATACGTATTACATCATAATGGAGTTAAACATAATCCATATACATTCCTTGTATATTACAACAAAATTAAATATAAAATATTCATATAGTTTTGTAAATTCACCTATCATTCTTTCTCTTTTCCTTTGCTAGTATCGGTACTTCCACTTGACACTAGTTAGTGGGAAAATCGAAATTAGGATGAGATTTGGAAGAATCTCAATAGCTATACTCAATTCACCCAAAATAAGCATGAGACAGTCAAGCAAGAATGATGCAAGTATACATGGTCATATAAAACTAACATAGATGCTTACATGTTTGCAATTTACTCAATCATGGCCATGAAACTCAACTTGGCTTAGGTTTTTCTCTTGGGCTTGGGGGAACTACTGCGTTCATTCCTATTACCTCTCTTTAGCTTTTAGCCTCAACTCATCAAACATAACATGCAAACATGCAATATAACTGACGTAATACAATATAGCATATATTGTCATAAACAACCAATATAATATAATACATATCAAGCTCAAACAAGTCTATATGCAACTAGATAGGGAAGAGTAAGTTACCTTGGACAAGTGATAAAACCTAATAAAAATCTCTAATTTCTTCATTCTATGTTTGGCTTCATCCCTTTTTCTTTCTCAGCTCTACACTTACAATGGGGTGGAGCCTCACTAGTTTGTCCTATAAATAACATATAAACATATCATCAACATCTCATACTTATAATTACTTCTCTTAAGTCCCTATGACTTTTATTTATACTTTAGGCCACTTAAGTGCACTTAAAACCCTCTTTTACACACTTTCAAAAATACACACTTATTGGGTGGTAATTTGACAATCTAAAATGCTTAAATTTGACCATATTCAAGGGCCTAAATTTGTGTATTTCCTTTTAGATTTTAGCTTCCCATGATTAGTTCAACACTCAGGCTTTAGGTTAGGGATTTCACTAAGCTTGAATCCTTTGCCAACTTATGTTTCTAGAATTCACAACTCAAGCCACAAATTTTGCATTTACTATTCATTTGGTTATTGGCACTATTCATTTGGTAATTTCACTTTTCTACATAATGGAACTCTTTATGGAACCTTAAGTCTTAAGGGGAAACTTCAAAAATTTAACTTCTAGGATTCAAAATCTTGCCATACATGATTCATATAACCACATTAAGATTTATTAGAAGCACTACAAGCTTGGTCACACAAGCCTAATGCCAATTGCTTCTATAGTGCTCTTTCTTGGCTTCTAAATTTTTGACTTTCAAAGTCTAACTTCTAAATTCAATCTAATACTTCCATTATTGTTCTTATATCATTTTAAGATAATCTATAGCCCAAGAATCTATTGAACAACTTCCTAATCCCTTGAAATCATCCTCAGTCGAAAATGGAACCATAAAACCCTAACTTGTACATTTCAAGGTTTTAATCAATTCTAAACTTAGATTCTTCTTCCCTTCATCAAATAACATCTAAATACACTAATTAAGAATGGAAAATAACATGATTTCCCCTTCAATCTAACCTTAGGTAAAACATCACATAACATAGTCTAACTTGCTTTCTTTTGTGATTCAATGGAAAATAATGTTAGATATGGAATCCTTGCATGCTAAAACCCTTAGTTCCATCAACAACACATGAAGAAAAACTCTCCTCTTCACTTTCTCTCTCTAGGCCGAAGTTATCATAGGCTAGAAATTAACTCCATACTTATCTAGCATAAATTTTATACCAACACTAGCTAAAAGTATCAATTTAAATCTATTTTCAAGAAATTCATACTTTAGGTAGTGGAAATAATCGACATTATAAGCCAAAATAATTCAATTTTAATCACATGCACCATTTGGCCTTACCAATATTTTCCTCCATCCATAATATGCTTAATGGTCCAAAAACATCACAATTCAAAGCCTCCATTTCGGGTTTGGGGTAGGCAACACAATTTCAATACCAAACTCGAACTTTCCTTAAATCCATAATCTGTTACAAATTTTAGAAAATCACAATTAATTTTATAAAAATCTAAATCATGCATATTATACCATTCTGGAAAGCCCAAGATGTTCTCTAACTACCATAAAAATTTCATATCAAAACAACTAGGTTTGCCCCACGAATTTTAATGGAACAATAACACTAGTAACTAATGTGTCCTATAACTGAATTTAAACTTTAAAAATTCATATCTCCCTTTATGGAGCTTAAAATGGGATGCTCTCAATGACTATGGAAAGTTAAGATGACATCTAACTATTGTTAACATTTCAAGGGCATATGAGTTCATTTGGCATACGAAATCCATTACATATCAAAAGCTACTATAGTATTCAGGCATCACTAGACCTCTAATTTCAAAAATTCATAACTCTCTCTTTACAACTCCTTTTCATGTAACATCAGTGGCCTTAGAAAGCTTATAGTGTCAGCTATATGTTTATAAAATTTCATAAGCATTGGATTTCATTTGCCCCCTAAATGATATAGAAATATAAACTAACCATATAAACAATGACTGAGGCAACTCTACATAATTTGGCTAACTTTGAAAATTCATAATAAATTCTCTAGAGCTCCAAAAATAGTTATTTTTAGCTTTGTGAAAAGCTCTAGATGATACCTATATTCATGCCAAATTTCATGCATCAAATCATCCATTTGGTCAGTTTGTAATTTAGCTCAAGATTATGACACATTTTGCAACCGTAATGGGGTCAAATGGTATCAAATGGCCTTCTAGCCATTCCATAACTATTTGAGCATGTCCCAAAGCATAAATGCAACATATAAAAGTTTATCAAATGGTCTATAACGTCATACATCTCAAAACCACCTTCCTAGTTGTCATTATGGATATGTACATCAAGGCACTAGAATGTCAAAAATTCACATAAGCATATATTTGGCTCCAAATCCCATTCATACACGATATTTACATACTTTTATATATGCTCAATAATTTACATCTCATAAACATCATATACATATATACTTTGACATTATATTACACAAAATCCTATCCTATTATCAAAGTCTCATAATTCAAGCTCCTTGGCTTCCAATCCTTGCTCTTTGAAGTTCACCTAAACATAGATAGATATAATATAGGGAAGAGTGAGATTCAAAGAATCCCATTAGCTCTTTACCCTTTCAAATATACATATATTGTGCATTTTTATGTCAAAGAATGTAAGCATACCATAAAAGCTTCCAGTAAACATACATAAGCATATTTCCATGGCACACAAACTTATACAAATCAAATATAGGCTCTAAAGGATATTGCTCTAGTCTCACCCAATTTTCTTAGGATTTTTGGATTTGCCTCACCTATTTTAAGGGACTTTTGACTTAGCCTCACTGTTTCTTAAGACTTTTGGCTTTGTTTCACCCATTCTTAGAGACTTTTGGCATCTCTTCACCCATTCTTAGGGACTTTTGGCATCTCTTCACCCATTCTAAGGGACTTTTGGCACAACCATACCCATTCAAGCTACTTTTGCATTCAAAACCTCATTCAAGAAGCATAATGGTATCATAGCATGTAAAAAATGGCTATAAACATGCCTCATGGTTTAGACATATACACAAGCATCCAATGACAATCAAATATCCAAGAAATGCATGCAAGAAAGGTTAGAGAGCTACCTCAAGTCAAGGAGCACATTTTTCCCTTTGAGTTTCTCCTTCTCTTTCTTGGCCACACTCACACAACTAGGAGAAGCTTGATTCACTTAGTCTATACACATCAAATGAGACACAATTACACCATTGGAACATGTGATAGCCTCACACAAACTCTATGCAAGCTTACTTGATCTTATGACATCATTATGGTTCCATATAAGGGTACAATGAAGCAACCCCTAGGATTCATGATCTTGGCTCTACTTTCTCATTCAATCTAGGTTATATAACTCCATTTAAACTCATTAGAGTCATCATAAGTTCAATTCAAGAAGCCAAATACTAGGTTGCTTTTTTATGTCCAAAAAGGGACCTAAACTTCCATCTCATAAGCCATGACTTCTAAATTTAAACCAATGGTTCCTTTGGTGTTTATTATTCATATATAAGCCATTCCTATCCTTAGAATCAAAGAAAACTTTCCTTAGGTACCTCTTGGACTCCTTAGCCGAGACATAGCACCATTTAAGAGCCCATAGAGTTTGCTTCATTTTTCTTAAGGAATTGGCACTTGTGAAGCTTCCTAGATGTCTTATAAACTAATACATAAACTAAATTATCCTCATAAAGCTTTAAAAATGGCTAGGTGCAACAAAATCCCTAAGGATCACAACTTGAATTTCAAAACTTTTCATTTAGCTCCACTTACATATTGTTAATCCTTATACTCTAAAATCCTTAATCCTGCCTTGGTTTGGTCAGAAATCATCTCCTCCTTCATGGGCCTGGGTCTGGTCAAGACATCCATGGAAGAAGGAAACAAGATGAAGCAAGGAAATCCATGGTTTCCTACCTTGTTTCCTAGCTTTCCAAAGTTGCTTTTCAAAGCTTCTAGTCTGTCTTTCAAGGTCTCTCTTCCTCTTACTGAATTGACCATAAAATAGCCCCAAATAAATCATCAAAACTTTAGGAAAAGAGAAGAGAAAGAGGAGAAGAAGTTGGAAGAAGGAGAAAGCATGAAAATTCATGAAATTCTTACCCTTTTTCACTTGGTTTCTCCTTCCTTTCACTCTCCCGTCTTGTGCGCCTCTCCAAACTAGCTTAGGTTCTATTTGAGACTAGATGAAAGTCAATTGGAAGAATGGAGGAGAGTGGGATGTGTTTTAAAAAGGCTAAGGGTCCCTTTATGTCACTTTCTTGGTTCTTTCCATTTGGGCTTATTTCAACTCATTTTTGAAAATTGTCTTTTTCATCATGAAATTTAGGTCCTCTAATTCATAAGATATCTTTGGTTTCACTCAAATTAGTTTTAAAACCTTTCCGTACAAATCAGTTAAAGTTTTGATCAACTAACACTCTAAATTGCAAATCAGAGGGGTTTTAATCATTTTAGGGGTTCCTATGCTTTTTAAGGCCTCTGAAAAACTCAATTTTCCCATTTAAAAATTTCTCCTTTGAGTTTTCTAAAAGCTACCCAAATCTACGAAAATGCCATTGCCATTTTGCCAAATTTTATTTAGCTATTTTGGCTCCAATTTTTAGGCATATTTGGCCTTGTATTCTCATTTTTTTTGTGTCTAGATCATTGTTCTAATTTTGTTTGGCCCCAATTTTTCCCATCTAAGGGACTTCCTTTTATAAATAATCAGTTTTGGACCTTTTTAGGATGACACGAAATACAAGGATTTGTAATTATTTCAAGTGAAATCTTACCTTAAATCGAAGCTCTCTTCTCATAAATTAATTCCATCAATTGGTTTCTTGAAAAAGATTCCTTATTGGCTTGGGTCAAACCTGAATCATCAAGTTTTTAAGAAAAGAAAACTACCATTAAAGAGTTATTAGAGAAAGGAACAACTTTCCTAACTAGCGTAAGGAGAAACAGGGTCATTTTCTTACTTAAATGGAGGCTTAAACTTTTTCTCTCTCCTTTCCCTTAATGTAACGCCATGGCTAGTCTAAAATTCTTAAAATGGAAGCTTGGAGAAGATAATGAGGTGTATGTTACTTAAAAAGTATCTTTTATAATTTTTCTAAATGATCATTTTGCCCTTAAATGATCATATCTATCCCCGTTTCATTTTTTAGGCTTTTCAAGATTTGACTACTTCTTGTAAATTTTTAAGTGCTCTTTCACATAAAAACATTAATTTTGGGGTTTGAATGGCTTAAAATGGTGAAAAGTAATTTCGCCTAAAATTTTGGCACTGTTTGACCCTTTCAACACATCGTAAGGGCCTTAGCTGATTCTAACTGTTCTTATGGCTTTTAGGACCTATAAAAACCTTACCTTAATTTTAGGCTTCAAAACTCTTTTCTTTAAGCTTTTAAAAATTTGCTCAAAATTATAATTTTCCCCTGATAAGCCCTTTTTTTTTTCTGTTTTGCTATTTTAACTTCGTTTTCTTTTCATGTATGAATTTATATCCACATTTCTCAACATGATGATTAATATTTTACCCTTATTTAGCCTTAATTCAATTTACTTTAAGGTCCTCTTTCATTAACATACTCTTTTCACCTAAAATTTTGGCACTGTTTGACCCTTTCAACACATCGTAAGGGCCTTAGCTGATTCTAACTGTTCTTATGGCTTTTAGGACCTATAAAAACCTTACCTTAATTTTAGGCTTCAAAACTCTTTTCTTTAAGCTTTTAAAAATTTGCTCAAAATTATAATTTTCCCCTGATAAGCCCTTTTTTTTTCTGTTTTGCTATTTTAACTTCGTTTTCTTTTCATGTATGAATTTATATCCACATTTCTCAACATGATGATTAATATTTTACCCTTATTTAGCCTTAATTCAATTTACTTTAAGGTCCTCTTTCATTAACATACTAGTCCCAGTTTAGTTAAAAAGTTGGTTGTTACATCTGGGCATCAAAATCTTATCATATATGATTTGTATAGTTACATTAGGATTGATAAGAAGCATTACAAGCTTGGTCATATAAATCTAATGCCAATTGGTTCCATAATGCCCTTTCTTGAACCCTAAATTTTCAATTTCCAGAATCTAGCTTCTAAATTTAATTTAATGCTTCCATTATTATTCTTATATCATTTTAAGACTATCTATTGCCCAAGAATCAATTAAACAACTTTCTAACCCCTTGGATTTCTCCTTGGTCGAATAGGGTACCATAAAACCCTAACTTGGACGTTTCAAGTTTTCAATCAATTCTAAACTTAGATTCTTATTCCTTGCATCATAAAACATCTAAACATACTAATTAGAAGTTGAAAATAACATGGTTACCACTCATATAGCCATGGCCAAACCTATAGCATAATATGGTCTAAATTGGTTCCTTTCATGATTTAATGGAAACCAATGTTAGATATGAAATCCTTGCATGCTAAAGCCCTTGGTTGCATTAAGAATTCATGAAGAAAAACTCTCCTCCTCTCTTTCTCTCTCTTGGCCAAAACTTATATGGTCTAGGAATACAAGATTTTTCAAATGTTTCAAGTAAAATCTTATCTCAATGCGAAGTATTCTCTGCATAGATTAATTTCCATCGATTGATTTCTTGAAAAGAGATCCTTCTTTGCTTGGGTTAGACCTGAATCTTTAAGTTTTTATAAAAAGAAAACTACCATTAGAAAGTTCTTAGAGAGAGAAATAACTTTCTTCATTGACTCGAGGTGAAACGGGGCTGTTTACTTACCAAATAGAAGCTTAAACTTTCTCCCTCTCCTCCCTTAATGTGATGACATTAATGACTTCTCCAAGGTTTGTTTTAGAAGATAGTAGAAGATGGTAAAGTGTGACTTACTTAAGAAAACTAAACTATAATCTTAAAAATGACCATTTTGCCCTTACTCACATGTACGATCCATTTGAACTCATTTTTCAGGCTTTTCAGATTTTGATTGCTACTTACAAATTTTCAGATTCTCTTTCACATAAAAATATTATTTTTGGGGTTTAGATGGTTAAAGTGGTGAAAAACAGCTATGTTTAAAATCTCAGTACTGTTTGACACTTTCATAATAGCGAAAGGGTTTTAATTGATTCTAACTGTTCTTATAGTTTTCAAGACCTTTGAAAATATTGGTGAACTTAATTTTAGGCTTTAAAACTCTTTTCCTTGAATTTCCTAAAATTTTTTTAAAATTACAATTTTGCCACTGATATGCCTTTTTTCTCCATTAAACCATTTTTGCTTCATTTTCTTTCTACGTATGATTTCTTGACCCTGTTTTTTGATATGCTAATTAATGTTTTACCCTTATTTAGCCTTAATTCTATTTACTTTAGGGTCCTCTTTTGTTAACATACCAGTCCCAATTTAGTTAAAAAGCCAATTGTTACAAGTAATAATGTAAACAATGAGTCCAGGTATCAATCCCACAAAGATTATTGGGCAATAATAAAGATTTTTCAATATCAAAGAATCAACTAAATAATAATGATCTTGTGTCATGCATAAAGACGGGAAGAAAATTGGGATCCCTGGCAAAGTCCAATGAAAACTCCAAATTGATTCCATCTTTTTCAAGCCTCAAATTAAAGTCAAGCAAAGCTCCCCAATTCTAGATTCAAGCTTTTTCAAGCCCTCAAATTAAAATGAATTAAGTAGAAGAATTTTGGGCTTTCGTGTGCTGAAACCTACCCACCTCACTCACCTATCCAATTCAATATGCACTGATTGTGGAAACATTCAAACTTTCAAGTCATTTTGATCATTCAAATATCAAAAATCCAAGAACGCTTCATTGTGAAGATTCTACATCTAAACAAGTGTTTTAAAACCCTCAAATTGAAATCAAAACGAAAAGAAGAATCAAAGGATTTTGCATTCTACAATGAAAAAAAAAAAAAACATGATTGAGATTGTATTAATCCCCACACTCTGTTACATATCTCTAACCTAATTTCTTTAAAATGTAAAATTCAATGAATATTCCAACTTCACAGCACTCAATTTAAAAAAAAAAAAATTTGCAAGTGTCACCTTTTTTTAATAAATTTGCAACTGTATAGGTATGTCATTTGCCGATACAGTAGTAATTTAAAAAAAGAAATTGCACCTATATTAGCATACCTTTTGTAAATACACTTGTGGGTTAAAAAGATTTTAATTTAGAATTTTAAATTACAAATATTTATATTAAAAGATCTTAAATTTTAAAATTATTCTATAGAACTTTAGAATCAAGAATTTTAACTTATAATTTTAAACTATAATTTTTTTTATAACTTAAGTTTTTGGTTTGGAAAACTTTTTAAATAATTTTAAAATTTAAAATTTTTTAATATGAAAATTTTTAACTTAAAATTGTAAATTATAATTTTTTAAATAAATATATATATATATATATCTTGTCAACTGTCAAATTGAAATGACAAAAAGTAAGGTAATAGATGAAATTTTTTTAGTACTGTATAAGTAATAAGGGTGAATAAAAAACCCCAAAATTATGGATGCTTCTAACGATATTGGAAACTAAGCAAATGGTCCAGATGGTATAACAAAACTCACTCAAATTTTCTCTTTCTTTTTTCTTTTTTTTTTTCCATAAATTTTCACTCCCTTGAAAACCCAAGAGTTTGACATCAAGTATCTTTGTCTATTGTCATGCCTGTGGAAAATGGCCATTAATGGGTCTCATGTGCCTTGAAAGCGGGGTTTGAACCGTAGGCATGACAAGAAGTAGATTAACTACGATACAAAAATATCATTTTGAGGAGCTACGTAATTTAAAGCGTCTTTCAATGAAAAATGTTAACTAAATTTGATAATGGGTCAGATTCATTTAAAAATAGACAATTTTTTAAAAAATTTAATTGCAAAAATTGAATCGAGCGCAAGTCTGACCCCAAAAAAAATGCCAAACTCTAGCCCCTTTTTTATTCACATTATTAATATTTAAAACCATGTGAAGTGTTTTATTGCTATCATTATTTCATGTTTCTTCGATACAACATCATAGCAAAAACTTATAGCCTGGATGCAGTAGTAGATATATTCTCAAGTCGTTTCACTACCATCAATGTTTTTGAAGTGGTGATGTCCATCTAGCATTAAGGTGGTGCTTTACAGTGCTGAGGATTAGGGGTGTACATCGGGCCCGACGGCCCTAGGGGCCCGCCCTAGCCCGGCCTAATCGGGCCAGGTAGGGTCGGGCTAAAAATATAATCGGGCAGAGCCGGGCTAAAAATATATCGGGTCGGGTCGGGCTACGGGCAAAGACATTCTGCCCAACTTGCCCTAATAGTTTTTTTTAGTTGTTAATATCTTATCATCTTATATATATATATATATACATATATATATATATATATATTTTATATTTATTTTATCTGATTCTCTTTACATGCTGTAATTTTCATTATCTATTTAAACTTTCCCTATTTTTTAATTATTTTTATTATTGATGTGTATGCTTACTGACATTTCTTTTATTGAATAATGAAAATACACGTATTTACCTAAAGCTAATTATGTTAGTATAGGTTATATTTTGCTTGGCAATTCTAAGCTATCTTTTTATTATTGATAAAAACATGAAGGTTCCAAAAGTTTATTGTTTTGAAATATATGCCTATGAGTCTACAAAAAAATATTTTTATATTAAGTATCAATTTATAAAAAAAAATTTCGGGCGGTTTAGGGCCGCCCTAACCTGCCCTAAAATCGGGCTTGTTCGGGTCGGGCCGGGCTACGAGCATAAAAATAAGCCTGATGTCTTAATCGGGCCGAGTATCGGGCATACTAGATGCCCTGTCCGGGCCTGCCCATGAACACCCCTACTAAGGATGATAGAGACACATAGGAAATGTGCCAAAGATGGATCATCATTCTTCAGCACCTATGTTTCTGACATGGAGAACGACACCAATATCAGCAAAATGAATAAAAAGAAACTCATGCATCTGATGAATTATATAAAATATTTTGGAATGAAAAAATTGTCATATTATAATTAATATATTAAAAAGCTTATTAGTTCAAGCATTGGAGTAAAAGGTTTGAGTCTGACTTGTTTTACATGATAAACTTTTTTTAATCATCTTAGTTTTCAGACTTTTTTTCAAACTTATTAAGTAAACTTTGAAAGTCATAATTAAGCCTAATGTTAATATATAACTAATCAACTCTTTTGACCAAGCTAAAATTGAATATGTTACATTTTGTGTGAGAGAGAGAGAGTGTGAGATATATATATATATATATATCTTATGAGACATCGTCGCTCGAGTAACTTAAGAAGACAAATTTCAAGAAAAATATATAAGAGTAAAGTTAATATTGTATGAGAAATTATATTTAATTACTTGATATTATGATTTACTTAGAAAATCAATATATAAAATCTGAAACATAATACAAAATGGCATAAATTTCAAAATATAACATAACACCTTTGACAATTTTTTTAATATTTAATATTTAAAAACGTATTTTGTTACATTTTAAAATTTAGTAATTCATTTTACAATTAAGCCTTAGTTCAATATATTCTCTAAATTTTAAAATATAATAAAATACTCCTTAATGCAGTGATTGTTTAATATTATGAGAATTTATATTTTAATTCTTTGAATTAAAATTTGATTATAAAATTTAGTGTTTAAAATGTAATAAAACTCCTCTTTCAAATTTAAAATGTAATAAAACACTTGTAATGTAATTTTTAGTAAGTATTTGATGTTCAATAACTATTTTGTGATTATTTTGTTACATTTTAAAATTTAAAAAAGCAATTTATTATGTTTTAAAATTTATTAATTTTATAATAAAGTGTTAGCTCAAAAAATCATCTAAAATAAAATATAACAAGATACTTTATGTAATGTTTTATTTTTTTTAAAGAATGTATCTATTCTATTTTAGAAATTATGTATTAATTTTATAATTAAGAAGGGAAATAACCCTATAATTCTAATTGCAATTGCAGATCGGGAAAAGGACAGGTAGAAGCGGCACAGAAGCTGAGGCTATAATTGCGGGTATAGGCTTTAGAGTAGGAGAGGAAGAATAGGAACACAAGGGGTGGTCGTACGGACATTTAATTCACTATCACTGCGTCATAAATCAAATCAAAACGCAACTTTGAGAGGATTCGCACGTCACCTTCTCCGCAAATTATGAACCAACAGTCAAAACCTTTCAGCTTTGCACACTCCTCAACCCCAAAAAACTTCTCAAGAAATTCCAGTTCAAGTGGCACATGAGCTTAATGATAAGCAAAACCTAACTTTTGCAAGATGCAGAAGCAGATACATATTGCTGAGTGCTGAACATTTAATCATTTTCCCTTTCAGTCAAATGCACCTAAATATATCTTGATTTGAACCTTAAACGATTCTGTTTCAAGTATGAAGCTGATAACTATATATTAATTCTCCATAATATCATCTTCTGAAACCGTTTAATTTGTCCCTCAGGAGGAGAACCAAAAAATAAAGGGAGAAAATAATTTTATAACAACACCATATACATTACATACCCATCAATTTTCTGTAAGATCAAAGAAGGAATAAGATAGATCGTCATATTATCCCTTTTCTGCGAGATTGTGCAGAGAGATCTTCTATGGTATGCTCCACGTGCTTTGTAACCCGATGCCGTTGTGCTTCCTAGAAGGCCCTGAAGGTGGGATGGGGATTGCTTTAGGCAAGAAGTCAAAGAAGCTTGAAGGCGACGGAGCCTCAGACTTGGGCTGCACTTTGAAAAATTGAGTCTTTCTAGAGCCATAGCTTTGACAAACCCAAGATATCAACAAGAATAGCAGCATTATCAGTACATGGAGATTTCTTCTACCCATTATAGCAATTGTGAAGCAACCCCAGAAGAAAAAAAAAAAAGAGAGAGAGAGAGAGAGAGAGGGTTTTTTAAGGTTAAGGTGCAAACTACAAGGAGGTTGTCATATATACTTACCACAAGTGAAAGAAGGAATTTGGAGTGGTGGTTGTGGCAGGAGTGGCTTGTTTATGAAGGATAATGTAAGAAAGATGACAATGGTACAAAAAGCAATGAAGGGTGTGCCGAAACATGGGGAAGGAAATGCAGGGCCATGTGCAATAAGATATGGCTGTTTCGACTACACTCGTTCTTTAATAAATAAATAAAATATAAAAAGAGACAAGTAAGTGTGGTAAAGCTCATTTTCAGCACTTACCTTGATAATGTTATATGTATTTTTATAATTTATTTGATTTACTTTTGTTTTGTAAATTTGTCATAGAGTAGGTTTTGTGATGGATGTTTTGGTGGCTTGTAGTATTAAATGAGACAACGCGAAGCAATAGTTCTATTGTCCAATGAAATAGAGAAGAGACAGGAAAGCCTTTAGGAGGGCCGGGAACGGGTCTTTAGGGGGTGTGTTGGGAGCCATAAAAGTGGCAAACTAACAAGGTTACACCAAAGATTATAATATTATATATCGAGAGCGAAAGGAGGAGTGTTGTCTGGTTAGGTGAGTTTGGAGCCCGTCTGGAAATTAATGGCCAACTATGGAAACTCAAAATTTTTAACTGTTGTGCCAAGTCACATAGCAACATGGAAATATGTCCCATCGTCTATATGGCTTGAGACTGCACCTCATAGGGCTCTCAATGGGGTGATGTCGGTCTTAAGCTTCAATCTCTTTCTCTCTCTCTTAATTCCCAAATTGAAGGGCTGCCCAAATTTATTCAGTTATTTTTAAGACAAGTTTAATTTATAAATTGAATCTTCCTATTTTACTGTCAGATAATTTTAAAGTTTGCGTGTATGATAATTAAAAAATTATTTTATACAGATTTGGTGGTAGAGCTCTCTATATTACCTTTAATAAGTTAATTATAAAACTAAATTAATAATTTAATCTCTAATTGTTAGATTTATAATTTTGTGTTTATGAACTAGTGAATACATAGGTTAATTTTTAAAAAGAGTAAATTATATTTACCTTTGTTGAATTTGGTTGAAATTATACAAATTTTTTTCTATTTTTAAAATTTATATTTTAGTCTCCTTTTTTTTAATAACAGACTCTCTATTAACCTAAATATGCATTATATCCAAATATGCATCAAACAAACTAAACAAAGAATAAATTTTGTTTTTAAATATACACAAATAAAAGGAGAAAAAAGTAAATTTTGTTTTTATTAAATTTTTTTAAAATAATTTAAATTAATAGAGGATATTTTAATAAAAAATTCAAAGTTAGATTAAAGTATAAAATAACTTTTTATTTCAAAAAAGTCCATATATATTTTAAAAATAAAAAATTTCATATAATTTGAATAAAATCTAATATATAATTTATTCTTTTTAAAATAATAAAATCACCACACTAAACCTGATCATAGGCTGAGAAGCCCGCCCGACCTAACAGACCCAACCCAAAAAATATATATATGAGTCAATTTTAAAAAAACCCAAATATAAAAAGAGTCAGGCTTGGGTTTTTTTTAAAGCCCGACCCAAGCTTGACCTTCCCGTATTATAATTATTTTATATATATTATTAATAAATAATATTATTAGAATATTTATTTATAACTATAAATATAAGTAAAAAAGAATTATATAACATATATGATTATTTTTTTACTTTTACTTATTGTATAATATATTATTAGAAATAAATTATAATTCAAATAAAATAAGTTATTAATAGTAATATTATTAGAAAAATTATTATTTTGAGAGATTTTATTATCTTATATATATATATATATATTTCAAGTTATTTAAGATAAAAATGTAAAAAAAATTACAAAATGGGCCCTGCCCTTTTTTAACTGGGCTTAAACCCAACCCAGTATTGTTCAAATAATATCGGCACGGGCTAGGTTGGGGCTTAAAAAGTTTGTAAACTTTTTTATGAGCGCAGCCCGTAATCAAGTCTACACCACACTAATAGTTCTAGTATCTTTGGACCACTTGACACATACTAACATGTAATAAGGTTATGTAATTTTAAGGCTGTTATCCGTACACTTATTAATTTTTAAGGACTAAATTTAAATAAGTCAATACTTTAAAGCTCAAATTAATGATCTGATCTTGATGTTGAAATTAATTTAATTTAATTGATAACTTGACACAAGAACTAGTTTTGTAATTTTAAGAATTTTGTTCGTATATTTATTAATTTTTAAAGACTAAATTTAATATGTCAACACTTTAGATCTCAAATTAATGATTTGTTCTTGATGCAAAAATTAATTTAATTTGATTATAAATAAATGTGCTCATATGCTCACATGACTAATCTGCTACACAGGAAGAAATTAATCAGCAAGGAGAGCACTTGGTGGTTGCGCACTTAAAAATGGGGTTTTAATTTTTATGTTAATTAGGGGATGGACAATGTTGATAGGGCCCATATATAATGCATACGAATTAAAAGGTGATAAAGTTGGACCTACGTGCTGTGTCTAAGCAGAGAAACATTTAGGGGCAGACTGATGAGAGAGCAGATTTTGTTGTAATCAGTGCATGTGAGTTTTCAGTGGAGAGAAAACCCTGGTTCATGGGGGAGTGGGAAAAAATGGCACCAGGAGTGGAGAAATTGAAGCGGTCTCAACAAGGGATGAGTTGCTATGTTCTTGTCCTAGGGTATTATGTCATTATTGTCTGCATGATCATTTTGGCAAAAGATTATTTGCTTATTATTTTGATCTTTAAATTTAATTTTTTAATTTAGGTTATATTCTTTTTTATTTTATTTTATTTGGAATTTTAGAATAAGCTTTTAACTTTTTTAATATTTTAAAATGACTATGTAATGAAAAAGATGAATATAATATAAATTAAAAATTAAAGAATCGAATTAAAATAAAAAAAATTAAGAGGTCAAACTAAAATAAATTAATTAATTAAGAAGCTAAAATAATAATTAAACTAAAAAAATTAAAGAATTAATTGGGTGGAGTAAGTTTTAAATATGAAGTGTTGCCTTATGAAAGTTCCTTTATTGCCACCTTAACTCATCTACAAAAGAACAAGAAAATAAGACAAAGGTTTACTCCTTTAATACATAATTGTTTTTTTTTTCTTTAAACAATTATAGTAAGAATATCAATTTTTTGAGACCAGAGGATACCATAGCTGAGGCTCCTTATAGAAAGGGTTTTTCATACAGATTTATATCGATAAAGACTTTATATATAACATAAAAGGATTTATTAATTCTAAAAGATGTCTTAAGAGAGGCTAAATGAAATGCAGAAAGAAAGTTCTTTCTGCGCACGCATAGTTCTTTATTTTATCTGATAAGCGTTGATAAGAGAAGAAACAAAAACATACACTCTTTGCACTGTTACTGGAAATTTTAGTTTCTTAAACACTAAAAAATTTATTTTCAAATGTTTGAACTTTATGTAAATTTTAAAATTTATATATTGTACATATCTTAAAAATATATAGAAAAATTAATTTTATTGTTTATCTTATATTCAAAATTTTTAGATATAATTTTTCAAGCGTATGAAGAATTAGAGTATCTATATACCACACGCCACTCTACATATGGTACAAATAACTCTCTTGAAATCCTACTCGAAGCTCCTTTGAATTTTGATGATTATTGACAAATTTTCCTTTTTGAAGGGGGATTTGCATAAGCTTTTGAAAAAGAGATCGGTTCGTGTAAAATAAATAAAAATAAAATAAAGTGAGATTGAAACATCACAAAATCTACAGTATTGTCCTCATAATTCATATGCAGGGACTGATAATGCAGTATTCCAGGGATGAAATGGCACTGTAGCTACATTGACAACAACAGAGAATATATTCCATCCAAAGTATAAGGAAAAAAAAATGTACTAGCTTTCTTTTTGTCTGTCACTCGTTATTCATTTATTCTTTATTCAATACGCATATATTTGTTTACCTTTTTTCCCAGTTCTTATACATACTTTTGACACTAGACGGGATATGTAGGAAATAAGGAGGAGGTGGGGAAAAAAAAATTCCACGAGTTTCTTATTTTTCAGAACAATCAAGATGATCATGGTTTTTCTTTTTTTTTTTTTTACCTAAAAATTTTTAATGATCATACTTTTTAATATATATATATATAAATAAACACATAATGAACTCTCATTGGCATGTGACAGAACAAAATTTAGATTTTAAGACCTGCTAATTATTTACCTCACTACTAAATCATACCTACTTATTTATTACATGATGAACTCTAAATGTTAAAGACGTCCAAGTCAATCCATTGATTATTCTCTTTTTTTTTTGGAACTGTTTTCTTTTTCACGTTTTGAGAATCATGCGGATTTATTTCTTCATAGGATTTTGTAAGTTCATTTCAAACCATATGCCTTTTATACGTCGATGCATTATTTATCTTTCATTTCATATATTCAAAATAATAATTCATAATTATTTGTATATTATTTGCATACGTATTTTGGTACAATATTATCATTTTTTGCAGATTTTGAGTACATTTGAGTTTGGTGGCATTACACACCAAGTGAGCAATTAAGATTCTTTTTTTCTTGCTGGTCAATAGCACGTAAGACAATTAAATGGTATATATATACGGGTGAACTGCAGCGTTGGGCTTTCTAATTGGAAGTGACTTTGGGCCTGATTGAATCTCCTGGGCTAGGAAGGTTGGAAGGAAAAGTTTGCGCTTTTCAACACTTGGACCCTAATTAAACTGTGAATACATGGCTTATGTGGCGACTTTCCAAAGAAAGAAGGGGCATACCTAATTGTTTTGGACCCATAACTTTGAAAATAGTGTTTTTGAATTTTTTTTTTCAATTTTAATTTTAATTTTAATTTTAACTTGTGTATCAACCAAGACTTGGTTCTCTTCGAGCCATCTTAAAAGCTCACTACCACATCAATTTAGTGTCTTTAAAGAAAACAAATTCTTCTAAGTACTAATCCCAATATTTTAAGATAAAAAGTATACTTTCTTAATTACTAGGCCTCAAGCTTCTTTTTTGTTTCTTAAAAGCCTATTTGTAGAAGTGGAGAAACAAAATTGTACCTACATATATTTGAGGCACACAATAAAGAGTGGTACACATGTCGTACCTTGTACAATGTGTCATATTTGAGGTTTAATCAACATATCAAAGTACTAACTAATGCGAAGCTTAACTTTAATACATGATTATGCAAATTACAGGGTCATTTGAACCTTTAATCATGTACATAAATCATATTAACTCAACCTAAAAGCCTTGACATAATTTTATTAACTCCTTTAGTTCATCTCTCGTTTATCTAATTTCCTAAGTTCTTGATTATGTCTCTCATAGACCTTGAACCTACCTCAAGACACCTTAGAAGACAGCAAGTTAAATGAGTAAGCCATGCAGAAAAGTTTGTGTCCATAGTATGCCATGTAACTCTCAAGTTTCACTATCGGAGAAATCTAAAATTTTGGCTAACTTGGAACTATGAGTTGGACTATCAAACAACATTCAAAATTCACCAAATTTGGCATGCATTAACATTCATATGTTATCTAATTGAAACCAAAATTCAGCATAAAAATCATCCATTTGTCTCCTCAACTCTTATGATTTGCAAAACTACCTAATTTTGCCTAAAATAGAAATAGGTGCGCTTTAGGTGCTAGTTTAGTTAGGCAAACCTACCTAGAACTTAACCAAATTTAACATGCTATAACTTTCATATGTTATCTAATATATACTAAAATTTTAGACCATTTGGACAATGTGTGATCCATGAACACTCACCCCCAAAATTCTTGCCTTGTTTGCATAATTTTCAAGTTACAATCTCTTTTTCCAAAAGTTACAACTATCCTTCCCTAAAGTTAAAATCTGTCATAACTAAAGTTACCACACTTTCAACCTATACTTTGAAACCAACTATACCATACCATAACTTTACCATTTATATCATTTCATATTAAAATCTTCCTAAACTTGCATAAAATCCATTTCATGCCATATTCACAACTTGCATTCACATTAACATACATATTTCCCATACACGTAATGTCCAGTTTTCGTTAAACGACGGAAACAAGCACATTGTCAAAACAAGTCCTCTGAAATGAATTAGTTAAGGTCTCAAAAAATTTGAGTAACATTCTAACTTCTTAAAAATGAGAATCTCAGCCTCAGATCGAAGGAAAAACGGAGCTAGAATAGAGAAACAAATTTTAACGGAAAACCTACTAAACATAATGGTATTTTTGTAATTTCGGGTAATTTTTGAAATTCACACATGAGGGCTTTTTAAACCAAAGTTTTAAGTTCTCCAGGGCTCTTAGAGGCCCTAAAAATCATGGGAAGTCTCGGGACAGTTAAATCCCCTCCGATGGACGTTTTCCAATGTCGGTATGCCCGAACTTTGATGGGTTCATTCAGAAATGTTTTAGCTCCGATTTGAGTGGTTCCAAAGGTATTTTTCTTAATTGGGAACCTAAATTTTATAATGAAAGAGACGGTTCTCAAAAAAGAGCTAAAACGAAGGAGAAACGAAAATACAAAATATGAAGGAAAAAATTAGAATTTTTGAAAAAGTCACTTTTCCCTACCTATATATAGGTGGCGCCCCACTTCTCTCCCCATTTGGAATCATAAAATTTTGCATAATTTTAGAAGGGAGAACTATGGTTTTGGGCACACCAAGAGAGAAGGAGAAGAAGAAGAAATTCCAAGCTTAAGGTATGTTTTTATGGTTGTTTTCCATGCTTTTCTCCATCTCCACCACCTCTCCTTCATTCTCCTTGCTTTACTTGGATTAAAATGAGGTTTATAAATCTGATTCAAGGGAAAAATTCAGGGAAAAGTTTGGATTTGAAGAGAGGAGCTTGGAGAAATCAAGATTCAAGCCAAACTAAGTAAGGAAACAAGGTAAAAATACATCCTATAGTTGATACCTTCCATCACACTTCTTCTCCATTTCGCCTAATCCTAGTAGCCATAGGAGGATTTGATTTTCAAGCCCAATCAAGCATGAATCTTAGGTATTTGATGGAGAAGAACAAGAATATGCAAAGAAAATAACAAAATAACCATTAGATTCCAAGATGCAAAACCTAGGATTTTTAGTGCACCTTCCAATTTCTGAATTTATATGATGATTTCTAGGGTTAAGTAAGATTTTAAATGAGTTCTTGAGACACCTAAGATGCTCCCCACAAGCTTCTCCCTTCAAGCAAACAAAGACAACTCTAAGAAACCCTAAACCTAGGCATGTCTCGGCCAAGGAGGGTTCTATATGTGGGGGAGAGTTTTAAATTTTTCTAAGGCCATTCTTGAGTCATATTTGATGAATGAAAATGAAGGGAGGCCTTGGAAAAAATTCAGAACTCATGAAAAGTGATTTGGTGTCATAGGTTCCATATTATGATCTAAAGGAGCAACATGGTGTTAGGCCTTTTGTTTTGATGATGTGATGACTCCAAGAGGTTTAAAAGGAGTCAAGAATCATATTTGAAAGGAAAGAATGAGGCCTAGAAATTATTTGAGAAATGTTGCTTCATTAGGTGCAATTATGGACCATAATGGGGGTTATAGAGCAATATAGTGTTTAATCACATTGTGTAGCCTTAGAATATGTTTCATGAACCTAATTGGCTCTCATAAATTGTATCTAGGCTAAGAGAAACCATCTCCACCAATTTGTGGGTGTGTGGCCGAAAGAGCAGGCTTGAAAGTTAAGGAAAAAGTGTGTAAGTGTATACAAGGTAGCTCTTTCCACCTTCTCTCATGCATAGATGTGTGTTAAACTTATTTTAGAACATGTGTATGTGTATTTATATGCTATGAAAGGTATGCTAGCATGCCTTTATATGCTATGATCCTTGATACTATGTTATGTTTTCCAATGAGTACATGATGGTTGTTTGAGTTTGCTTAAGTGTAGAGAGGCCAAGAACTCTTCTCTTGGGTGAGGATGAGCCAAGAACCCTTGAGTTTGGTTGAGACAAAGGAAAGAGTCTCCCAAAAGCAAAGTGTAATACCATATCTTTCTAGCCTTCCTCATGTAATTCACATGCTCCATAACATGCATTGCTTAAGAGTTGTAAGAAAATGAGATATAAATAATAGACTAAATTTGCATTGCGCTACATATGAAAATTCCATTCGATATCACGTGAGTCGTATGAGCACATACTATACTTTCTCATATTTAATTACATCAATACAACTCCTTTGCATAACAAAATCATGCCCACAAATCATGGAAACCAAAATAAAACTCAAAATAAGTAAGTCTAACTTCGGGTAGAAGTGGCCTCTTTTTCTAGTCAAAATTTGAAAAATCATAACTAATTCTAAAAAACTTAAAATCATACAATATTGGTCATTTTGGAAAGCTTAGGATGTCTACTTAACAATAAAAATATGTACAGACTATAATATGCATCACAGAGGGCGTTTGACATTCAAAATTATCCAAAGGTCTGACTGAATTTTGGAGCTATCATAGAATTCTGCAGAAGACTTTGAAAATGTCCAATTAATTTCACAAGACTCCAATCCATTCAAATGATACCAATCTGGAAAGCTATGGATGTTAACTAAAGAGAAAAAATATCTCCAAATTAGTTTATCAAGCCTAGACTTCAGAATTCAATAGAATAGTACTTCTGGTCGGGAAAAATTCCTGATTCTGGACAAAAAATTCAAAAATTCATATCTCCCTCTCTAAACCTTCAAATGAGATGCTTCTAGTTGGCACGAGTCACTGTGATTATCTAGTTTTTCTGTACAAAATTTTATGACAATTGGACATCATTTAAGTCTCGTGTGATAAAATGCAATTTTAGACCCAATGAATAGTGCAACAGACCAAATCTATAAAAAAATACCAATTTTGAAAAATCATCAAATATTCTATAGACCTTCAAAAATTATGATCTCTCAATAAGATCTAAAGACATGTCAAATTTTAGATAAAAAAGAACTCATTTGGACAAAAAGTGGTATAGTCTCCCAAAATGGTGAATTTTTGCTCCATATGGATAACCAATTTGTCCAAATAGTTTTCTTAATTGTTTGGCACCTCTTGGGTAAGTTTCAAAGCACAAATATGACTTGTAGAGACTACCCAAGTGGTCCCAAACCCCATACATCTTATTTTGGTCTCTTAACATTCATTTATGCACTAAACACATATGCCATTCAAGGGTCCAATAACATAATTCTATGGATTTAACACTACATACATTATACACATGGTCTATACATCATGTTACATATGCTTAAGGTTTTACACAACCAAAAATAATATGTACAATGCTTCTTGACACTCCATTACAGTTTAAACTACAATTTAAATAAAGTGTAGCCCTTTAGTGTTCATGGCTTGCATTTCGTTGGCCTTGGGCACCACCTATACATTTTAAGCATGAGAGGGAAAGGGGAGTGAGATTCCAAGAATCTCAATAGCTCACACACACATTCACACCACATTCAAGGCATACATACATCACATATATGAATATGCAAGCATAAAGTGTGTAATAAATCCCATTTCATGCCATATCAATATGTCAAGACTACTTTCATACTTTAGGGACTTTTGATTTAGCCTCACCCTATTTCTAGGACTTTTGGATTTGCCTTACTCTTGGCCTAAGGACTTTTGACTTAGCCTCACCCATTCAAGGGGCTTTTGGCCTTGTCTCACCCATGCCATGAGGCATCTCCTCACCTTCATCAAGGAACTTTTGGCATCACCTCACCCTTATGAGCTCTTTCCACAACCATAGTCATTCAAGAGACACATTAGTACCAATGCAATTTCAAGACATCAAGTGGCATGTTCTCAAATCACAAGAGCATATACAAGCACACAACATATACATATGCACACAAGAATGCAAGAGAATGAGGTGGAGAGCTACCTTTTAATTTATGCAAGCTTACTTTGCCAATTCCTCTCTCTCCTTGGTCTCACAAGAGCACTTAAGTAGAGTAGGGTTCTCTTGACCTAAACATCACAAATATCACACAATTACACATTTGAAGCAAGCCAAAACACTAGGTTCACTCTTAAATACACACTTGGTTCTATAATGGGCATATTGGTTCTATAAATGGTCCATTGAAGCAACTCATATCATCCAAGTTCTAGGCTCCATTCTCTTATTATTTCTAGACTTCTTGGACTCATTTAAGGTATTTGGAGCCATCACATATTCAATTGCACCATTAGAAGACTAAGTTGCTTCATAAGGCACCATTATGGACACCGTTGTCCCATCTCCCAATCCATGGCTCCTAAATTTTTCCCAATGGTTCCTCCCATCTTCTAACATCATATAAAGTCTCAAACCAAGGCTAGAATAAATTAAAACACTCCCTAGCCCTATGAACCCTCTTTAGCCAAAACAAGCACATAATTGGGTTTCTTGGAGTTTCAAAATTTTTCTTGATGGGAAAGCCACTTGGGAAGGTTTCTAGAGGTCTTAGGAGCTCAAGGAAACATTCAAATAGCCAAAGAAACTCTTACACAAAATCAAATTTTATAAAACTTTAAGAAAGCCTACACTTTTCTATCTTGATTTCCTTTGGTTTTTACTTGAATCTCTTACCATATTCTTAATCCTTGCACTCTTTTCTCTAGGTTTCTCCCTTGGTTCTGCCTAAAATTCATCTCCTTCTATCCCCCCTTAGGCTAGCCGAAATTACCACAAAGAGGAGCAACCAAGATGAAGCATCAAGAATGAAAAAATACCTTAGTTTCAAACTTGTTTTCAAAGCTTTTCTTCCTTAGTTCCCTTCTCCTTGGCAAATTCGAATTTTACCCTTTAGGTATGGACCAAAAACAGAACCAAAACATTCAAAAAAATCCATGGAAAGAAGGGAGGAAGAGAGGAGAACAAGATTGGAGGAAAATGAAGCAAGAAAATTCATAAAATTACCTAGTTTCTCTTTGATTTTCTTCCTCTTTTTCTCCTCCTTATTGTGTGCCTAAGAGAGAAAATAACTTCTCTATTTTGGGCAAAAGATTTCGTGCTCAATAAAAGGAAGAAGATGGAAGAAAAATGTGGAAGTGTTTAGGACATTTTATAAGCTTTTATTTCCAATTTTACTTTTTTGTAATGGCAATTTTTGTTTCGGCTTTGTTTTAGCTCATTTTTTAGAACTTTCTTTTCCATCATAAAATTTAAGTTCCCAATTTAATAAAATGCCTTTGGAATCACTCAATTTGGAGCTAAAACCTTGCCGAACGAATCAGTCAAAGTTTGGGTCAACTGACGTTGAAAAATATACCCCTAAGGGGCTTTACCAGTCTCAGGGCTTCCCATAGTTTTTGGGGCCTCTGAGAACCTTGGGCAACTCAAAATTTTCATTTAAAAAGCCTTCCTATGTGGTTTTCCAAAAGTTGTATTTATTTACGAAAATGCCATTATGTTTCGTCAGTTTTTGTCGTAAATTATTTCTCCATCCTAACTCCATTTTTCTTTCCGTTTGAGCCTAGAATTATCATTTTTAGGAGTCTAAGACTCAACTTAAATTTTTTGGGACATTATCTAGGTCATTTCAGAGAACTTACTTTTATATGACTCATTTCGTTGTTTTACGAAAATTATGTTCATTACATAAAGTGGGCTCCCAAGAGTATGGTTGAGTTCAAAGCTTTTAAAGAATGGGTGAGGCAAGTCCAAAATCCATGAGGAGAAGTGTGAGGCCAATCCAAACACTTGGTGAGCTCTTGAATGTCTTGTATGAATGGTTCATATGCCAAGTTTGCTTTTAAAATATCCATGTCTCTTATTTTCTCCATGCATGCATTTGTAAAGCTTACTTTGTACCTATTATGTATAATTGAATGAGAGATGAGTTATTGGGATTCTTTAAATCTCATCCCCTTCTCCCCAGTGCTTTAACATGCTAGGTGGACTAAGTAGCTATGGTGAAGGGAGCCAACAACAATGAAGAAGGGAGATTGACAAGCATATGCCTTGTTTTATCCATTTTAGAGTCATAATAATGGTTCATGATGTATATGATGTTGTAAATGTACTATGAACCTTGGGACATGTATAAATATGCTATTATGTGATGTTTATATGTATGGATATGATATATGAGCTCTAAAATACAATTTGAGTATGTAATGCCCAAATATGCAAGTTGGAAATTTGATAGAAATGTGTATAAGTGTGGGTTGAATGGCCAAAATGAGATGTATAAGATTTGGAACCATTTGGGCAGCTCACACAAATCTCAAATATGCTTTTAGACTTTCCCAAAAGGTGCCACAACCAAAGAAAATCCATTTGGCAATTTTGGTACCCTATATAGAGCCAAAATTGACCATAATGGAACCCTATATCACTTTTTGGCCAAATGAGTTATTCTTGGTCTAAAATTTGGCATGCAAATAGGTCTTATTGAGAACTTTTTGAGAAGCTAAAGATCATAATTTTTGGAAGCCTACAGAATATTTGACGATTTTTCAAATTTGGCAATTTGCATGGTTTCTGGTTTGCTACACTATTCATTTGGTCTAAATTTACATTTTGTCACTTGAGGCTCAAATGATGTCCAATTGCTATGAAATTTTATATAAAGAAACTAGACAATCACAGTGACTCATACTAACTAGAAGCACCACATTTGGAGGTTTAGAGAAGGAGATATGAATTTTTGAAGTTTCTGTCTAGTATCAGTGATTTTGCTCGACTAGAAGTACTACTCTATTGAATTCCAAAGTCTGGGCTTGATGAACTGATATGAAGATATTTTTTCTCTCTATTTAACATCCACAGCTTTCCAAATTAGTATCATTTGCATGGATTGAATTTTTTATGGAATTAATTGGATATTTTCAAAGTTCTCTGCAGAATTCTGTGACAACTCCAGAATTCAATAAGACCTTTGGACCATTTTGGATGTCAAACATCCTCTATGATACATGTTATAGTTTGGGTGTATTTTTTATTGTGAATTAGACATCCTAAGCTTTCCAGAATGACTAAGATTGTATGATTTCAATTTTTCTAGATTTAGTTATGAGTTTCCAAAATTCGGTCAGAAAATAGAGCAAGTCTAGGCTTGATGAACTGATCTAGAGATATTTTTCCTCTCTATTTAACATCCACAACTTTTCAGATTGGTATCATTTGCATGGATTGGATTTTTTGTGGAATTGATTCGATATTTTCAAAGTTCTTTGCAGAATTCTATGATAGCTCCAGAATTCAGTCAGACTTTTAGACCATTTTGGATGTCAAACATCCTCTGTGATGCATGTTATGGTCTGAGTGTATTTTTAATATGAAGTAGACATCCTAACCTTTCCAGAATAACTAAGATTGTATAATTTTGATTTTTGTAGATTTAGTTATGAGTTTCCAAAATTTGGTCAAAAAAATAGAGCAAATCTGGCAGAGAATGAACTTCAATATTCCATGCTCTATTTTGGTTTCCATGAGTTGTAGGCATATTTTTGTGATGCAAATGAGTTGTAATGATGTAATTAAATATGAGGATGCATAGCATGAGCTCACACGGTCCACATGACATCGAAATGAATTTTTAAGTATGACGTAACGCAAATAAACCCATTATTTCCATTCCCTTTTCATGTGCTTTCATGAGAATAATGATGTGAAGCCTATGAATGATATAAAATGAGCTAGAATTTATGGTGTTACAATACACGATCAAGTGTTCACAATCCATTATCAATGTTATCATCTAATCATATGTTAAGCTAATCAAGTTACAAGATTAAGACTTCCAATCATCTCATTCATACAACAGTCTAAAATCTTGCAAAATCATCATAACAATACCATAACTATTAGCACATACCACAAGTAAATAGGTCATAAGGTCATATACATAGCCTTACTTTGTCATCTCCCTTTGCCATCAACAAAAGCCTAATTTGGCATAATCCACATCCTAACTTGACTTTTGCATCCAGATACATGTTAAAACTTAAGTTCAAGATCATTCAACATATTTACATTCATGTACAGCCTTTTATACAAATAGGTATCTAGCATAGTATCACAACACAAATTCATAGTACATATAATGTCAATTTTTAACATGCTTTTCTTTTCCTTTTTTGTAAGTAATTACCTACAAAAATATGGCCCACAAAGGGGTGAGATAAAAATCTTAGTAACTAATATGTAATAATAGTCAGATATCTAATGGATGTAGAATCAATATAAATCATAAAATTTCATGGCTAGCTATGTGTAAACAAACTAAAAATTCATTTGGCTATACCCATTTATAGTCTTGTATCCAATTATTGGCCAATAATTATAAGAGAAGTTAAAATGCTATCACTTTCTCTGTCATATGCATTTCAAGATAAGTTAAGCTACTACCACTCTGCTAGTCATACAAACTCTGTGAGAAGCTACTGCTACCACTTTCTAGAGATATAGACTTATATATCATACATTATCATACTCATATACAACCAAATCCACATAGAGCAACATTCTTAGCATTACATGAGAGAGAGAGAGAGAGAGAGAGAGAGAGAGAGTATCAATACCATTCACATGCATATGCAATAAGAATTATAAATTGGTTTCCTAACAAACAATAGTTTTAAGCTTTGCTTATCAATCTTAGTCTCTCAAATATATTGTCACACCATACATAGCTAGCAATAATTTTACATCACAATTGGTCAAAAGGATTTACTTTTATAATTTAAGCACTTTTAGTAGCGGATTTTACTATCATTAAAAGCCCAATTAATTCATCATTAGCTAAATGAACCATATGAGCTTACCATATTTATTTTCCATCCATAATACATATGTTCAATCAGAAACATCTCAATTTAAAGATCAAAACTCAGGTTCAAGCCATGCAATACAAAATGGAATCTTATTTGGCAATTTTCAAGAATTTCATAATCTGATATGAATTTTGAAAAATCATAATTAATTCTAGAAAAATAGAAATCATGCAAATTATATCATTCTAGAAAGCTATGGATGTTCTCTAACTATCATAAAAATTTCAGATAAAAAAAACTATGTTTGTTTGACAAAAAGTAATCGAACAATACATTGGGTCACTAATACATCCTAGAGCAGAACCTAAGCTTCAAAATTTCATATCTCCCTCTACACATATCCAAATGGGGTGCTCTTAGTGGTTATATAAAGATTATAATGTCTAATTTATGCTTATAAAATTTTATGAGCATGGAACTTCATTTGGGCCATGAATAACATAGAGCTGCAAACTGACATATGAACAGTGACTGGGACAATTTTGCATAATTTGGTTAACTTTAAAAATTTATAATAAATTTTCTAGAGCTCCAAATTAGGTACTCTTTAGCTCTGTGAAAAATTCTAGATGAGACCTATAATCATGCCAAATTTCATACACAAAATCATCCATTTAATTAGTTTGTGGTTCAACTTAAGATTATGTTAATTTTGAAATTACAAAGGGGTCAAAATTGTACCAAATGGTTTTCTAATCATTCCACAACCATTTAAGCACATCCAAAAGCATAAACACAACCTATAAGAGCATCCTAGGTGGTTCGAATCATCATACATCTCAAAACTACTTTCCTACATGACTTTATACATATATGCATCAAGGCTTCATAATGTCAAATTCTCACATACTCATTCATTTGACTTCAAAATTGATATATACATCATAGTTACATACATTTAAATATGTTCAGGGGTCTACATTATATATATATATCATATAGTTACAAGCTTTGACATCAAAATGCCTAATTATCTATGCTATTGTCAAAGTCTTGTTCTTCAAAATGTTTGGCCTCTATTTCTTACTCCATTTGGCTCACTTAGACATGGTTAGACATAATATGGGGAAGAGAGAGATTTAAAGAATCCCAATAACTTTTTTACCCTTTCAAGCATACATACATGACATATTTTCAAGTTAGAGAATGCAAGCATATCATAAAAACTTCTAAAAATATATATAAGCATATTTTCATGTCACATAGGTTCATACAAACCAAACATAGGCTCTAAAGGATATTAGTCTAATCTCACCCAATTTTCTTAGGACTTTTGAATTTGTCTCACCTATTTTAAGGGACTTTTGACTTAGCCTCATTCTTTCTTAAGATTTTTGGCTTTGTCTCACCCATTTTTAAAAACTTTTGACTCATCTCACCTATTCTAAGAGACTTTTGGCATAACCATATCCATTCAAGCCAGTTTCCATTCAAATTTTATTTAAGAAGCATAATGGTACCAAAATACTAAATCAAAAACTCTAGACATATATCATAATTCAAACATACACACAAGCATCCAAAGATAATCAAACATCCAAGATATGCATGCAAGAAAGATTAAAGAGCTATACCTTGAGCCAAGAAACACAACTTTCTCCTTTGCTTTTTTACTTCCCCTTTTTGGCCACACATTTACACCTAAGGGGATCTTGGTTTATTTGGTTTAGACACATCAAATAAGACATAATTCACTCATTATAACAAATTTTAGCTTAACCTAAACTCTATACAAGCTTCTTTTATTGTATGACTTCAATATGGTTCTATAAAAGGGCATAATGAAGCAACCTCTAGAATTCATGATCTTGGCTTCAATTTCTCATTCATTCTAAGTCATATGACTCCAATTGAACTCATTACAGTTATCTCCAACTCATTTCAAGAAGCCTAAACATAAGTTGCTTCTTTATGCCTTAAAATAGGGCCAAAACTTCTATCTCATAAATCATGGCTTCTAAATCCAAACGAATAGTTTCTTTAGTGTTTACTATTCATATCTAGATCATTCCTATCCTTAGAATTAATTAAAACTCTCCCTAGGTGCTTGAAGCATGCTTGGCCGAGACATATATAAGGAAATAGACCCATGGAGTTTTGTTAATTTTCCTTAGGGGATTGGCACTTGTGAAGCTTTCTAGATGTCTTATAAACTCATACACACTTTTACATAAGCTAAATTATCTTTAGAAAGCTTTAAAATTAGCTAGGCACAACAAGAACCCTAAGTTATACAACTTAAATTCTAAGGCTTCCTTTTTAGTTTCAATTGCATATTCCTATTCCTCATGGTCTAAAATTCTTGCCTCTACCTTGTTATGACTTAAATTCTTCCCCTCCTATGTAGTCTTAGGTTTGGCTGAATTAACACCCAAAAAGAACAAGCAAGGAGATGTAAGAAAGGGCATGGTTCTCCCCTTATTTTCTAGCTTTCCAAAGTGCTTTCCAAGGCTCCCAAGCTCTCTTTCAAACTCTCCCTTCTCCTTGCTGAACCAACAATAGAACAACCCTAATTCATTCATCAAAACCATAAGGAAAGAGAGGAAAAAGAGGAGGACAAATTTAGTAAAGGAAGTAGCATGAAAAATGATGATTTCCTTACTCTTTTGCTTGGCTTTCCTTCCTCCCTCGCTCTCCCTCTCGTGCATCTCTTAGAGCTGACTTAGGTTCTATTTCAGACAAGTAAAATGTTAGTTATGAGAAGGAGTAAGGGTGGGAAGTGTTTTAAAAGCAAAAAGGTGGATTAAAATAGCTTTTAAAATTCTCATTTTGTCCTTTTTACTTGCTTCTTTCCATTTAGACCTATTTCAACTTCTTTTTGAGAACTGTATTTTTCACCATAAAATTTAGATCTTTTAATTCATAAAATACCTTTATTTTCACTCAAATTGGATTTAAAATCTTCCCAAATGAATTGATCAAAGTTTTGGTCAACTAACACTCTAAATTAGATATCGCAGGGGTTTTAACTATTTTAGAGGTTCCTATGATTTTTAAGGCCTCTAAGAACCCTAAGAAGCTTAAATTTTTTACTTAAAGATCCTTCCTTAAAGTTTTCTAAAAGTTGTCAAAAATTATAAAAATACCACTACTGTTTGGTTCAATTTGATTTAACTATTTTAGCTCCAATTTCCAAGCATCTTAAACTTTATATTCTTATTTTTAAGGGTCTAAACTATGGCTCTTATTTTATTTGGCTTCAAAATATTCAATTTAGGGGACTTTCTTTTGTAATTAGTTCATTTTAGATGTTTTTTGAAAAATCGGGTATTATATATATCAATTGGGCCCTATGCTAGTCATAAACTCCCTATTTTTAGGATTCCAAGGTCCTAAGTTTTCTACTCAAGCAAGTTAATCTTCTTTAAATTTACTAACATGACAAAAGAACAAAGAAAACAACTCCCTTACCACTCAAAATTACTATCAAGCAATCACTATAAACTATGCCATCACCAAGGAAAATTTAGATTCAACAATAAATTTTAGTTCCAAACAACCATTTAATACCATAGTATGTTTAGTAATCTGGATACAAGCAATCAAAAACTAAGGACTTCATAGCCAAAAATGCGTGAATCTAAAAATGAAACAACCATAAGCAACAAAAACAAGGTAAATTATTTTTTTTGGCCCTCACTTTTTTCCCCCTTGTTGATTACCCTTGCTCCAAGAGAAAGAGAGAGAATTCCAAGGATGTTTCTTGCTATGTGCCTTCCAAAAAAGGAAAGTGTTTTCTTATTTTAACTAGGGAATAATCCCTTGTCAAAGAATTAGATTTAGCAAGGAAATTCTAGTTATCCCTTCATTATTATGCCTCTAACATGGCAAGTGTGACGACCCTAAATTCTAATATCAGTGATTATAGCTAAATACACAATTAATAAATAATGATCAAGGTTTGGAGTCATTGCAATTAATTACATTAAGAAAATATAGGAAAAATTTAAACCTTGATACTACTAGGATCATCAACTAACAACCATAACGGGAACATGCATAAAAGGGTTTGTATCATCATTAAAGGTTTAGGATTCATCCATTAATCAATTTCAACCCACAAAACATCCTACCAATGTACTCATACTATTCCCTAACATTAGCCTTACTAAAATTAAGGTTTCTAGGTCAACTATAGGAGTTTGGGGACCTGCGTCGCAGCTTGGGATCTCTCCGCCGTGGCTAAGTTGGATTCTGGAGCTCGAAAACTAAGTTTTTAACCTTGCGCCGCGGCCTGGAACTACTGCGCCGCGGCTAAGTTGCTCTCTAGAATTTTCCTGACTATTGCTGCGGCGAGTTGGATCTGCGCCGCGGCCAACCTATGTGGCGCCGTGGCGAGTTTTACTATTGTAACTTCCCTAATTAATTTCCTCGACTCGCGCCGCAGCGAGACTTATTGCGCCGCGGCGAGGTTACGTTTTGTCACCTCCTGGGCGATTATTTTCACTCTGCGCCGCGGCGAGATTTCTCAAGCCGCGGCGTCCCTCGCCACTGTCACTTCCTAGGCCGCAGCGTGATTCCCTTCTGTCACTGTTTTCACTATATTTCGCCCCCTACACTCCATTTCTCTTCTTAGGGACACTCTAAGGTCACTTCCCCTCATTTTATATGGCTCAAATGATATTTATCTACCTTATTTACTTAGCTATGCTTCCATTACCAATTCAAAACTTATATGCCCATTTCTTTCCTCTAATTACCCTCTATCAACAAGTTGGTAAAGTAACAACAGAATATACATGATCTACTAGCAACTATCCTTTAATACTCAATCAATGGGGGTTTCATACATTAGGGGTTCATATCAATATCTCAAGGGTTACATTTCCATTGATAAGCCATATTATAGGTCAACATAAATTACAACAGATATCATGAATCCATACAACCATTACTAAATTAAGATGGGGTCTAACCCTTCAATACATACATCCTCAGAAACCAAAATATGAACGCCTACACTTAGCAATACAGATACATGATGATGCTATACAAGACTAAACAAAATTTAGCATCTACCCTATTACACTCAGACCAAGTGTAGCCTCCCCACACTAGGCCTCAGCTCATGGATGTTCATCCACTTGCTTGCCCTTATCCTTACCCGAGGAACCTTCACCTGAAATATTAATCCCATAACACAGGATGAGATATAAATCTCAGTAACCAAGGCAATTTCATCATATACTCCAGTTTAATCAACATATATGCATGAATCAAAATCCATATCAGAATCATATCAGTTATTTCAACAAATGAAACAATTAGGCTATCATGATTACTATCACATACTAGTAATCATATTATCACATGTTAAAGGCCATTAACACTGGGAGAGGCCCGTCCACGGCACCTACTCCCCATTGAGCACAACCAGGGCTCAGTGCATCTGGGGTTGATCATACCCGGTGCTCGATCGAAGCACATGCACGGGTGGCAGCCGCACCACAGCTCCACCATGGACTCACAAGGTCCAATCATAATACAACAGATAGCTAACCAATTCATTCAACATTTCAAATCATTCATATATAGTAAATATGAAATTAAAATAGATACATGCATGGAATTAATGTAAACCCCAGTTACCTTACTTGTAGACAAATTCACAACAGCCACCACAAATCCCAAATTCGGATTCAAGTATCTCCCACTAGAATTCTCAATATTTCACCCAAAATTCTAAGCAAATTCGTACCAAATTAATACCCATAATATAAATAAGCTATGGGGGTCTCAAACCATCAAAGAAAGCATCAAAATGAGGGGTTTAAACTCACCTAATATCAGCCCTATCCTCAACCTACGAGTTTCATCAAGAAAACCCCAAATAACCACATTTCAGATTTTGGGTAAGGTGAAAATCCTCCAAATGAAAAACTAATTGGACCAAATTAAAGAGAAAGATGAGGGGATTAAGTTGTATAACTATTACCTTAGCTGAATCTTGCTCTAAGTGTGAGAAAATATAAGATTCTTGCCCCCAACCCTAGCCTCCTTCTCCACCTCCGAATTTGCTTCTTTGAGTTTCAGCAAATGGGGGGAGTGGCTGAAGCATTAGGGTTTTAGGTGGGTTTAAGTCGGGTCAAAGGGTTAGGTCATGGGTTGCTCTAAGTCCAAATCCAATTGGGTTTCAGATTTTGCTTATTGGGCCAGTTTTCAATTGTTGGGCTGTAAAATTTCATTAGGCCAGTTTTATACATTGGGTTGCTGAAGTATAATGGGTTTTGGGCCTAATTTGAAGGGCTCAAAGGTTTGGGTCTGCACCTAATTCATTGGGCCTCCATTAGCCTCTTATCATGGTTCATTAATTTGGGCCTAGATGCAAATTTCTATCCTAATAAATTCTCAAATCCATATTAATAATTTATCTATTTAAAATCTCTATTTCCTTAACTAGCCCAATCATCCCATATTAATTATTCTTAATTAATCTTAATCCATGATTAACACCTTAATTAATTTTGGGGTGTTACAGCAAGAATTCCCACTAAATGGAATTTAGTCATTATAATGAAGGATGAACAACAAGGATTGCATACCTTGCTATGACCATAGCTATTTTAAAGAATTTTTGCTATGAAACCAAAGGAATAAGCACATATTGACACACAAAGAAGATTGATTTAGTAAACATTAATTCATCCTACATTTCGTTGTACTTTACATATAAAAATATATGATCTTTATGATATTTAAAAATTTTAATATTTGTATGAAAATTAAAATTGATAAAAGAAACCATATAATTAATATTTTATAAAGTTGAATTAGTTAAAAACTAAAACATATGATCTCTGAATAACATTTTTTATGGTATGAAATATCAATAAATTGAATAATATTTTATTTAAAATATTTCAGATATCAAACATAGTTGAATCTCTCTAAATATCTTCAATATTAAAATAAGAATGAAAATATTCAAAATGCATAATTAAAAAATCTTACTAGAAAGAAAAGCCCAATTTACCCTATTCATTTATTGCGTCGAATTTATATGAAACAAGTTATAGACCTATGAAATTCATGGAATCCTTTAATAGAGAAAAAAAAAACAAATTGTAATGCATTTTTTTAAGAATTGATGTCACTCAACAAATAGCAATTTTTGTTAATGGCTAACAATATATACAAATTAAAATTAAAAATAGAAGACTAAATAAAACACATAAATAATTGGTGCAAAGAAAAAAGCAATCTTTGTTTAAAGGTTGAAGGGAGTTTGTAGTAAAATAGGAAGAAATTTCACAAACAAAAAAAAATCCTCACAATCAATAGTTCACATCATCAGTTATCAATTCTATTGATATATGAAGTATTTTTATATGAATATAAATATATTTTTAATATATAATTCAAACAATTAGTATTTGTCTCATTAAATACGATTGTCCCTATTTAATATGCCACTTATTACAATTTTGACATATATTGCTAATTTTTGTAATATCATATAATGTAAAGGGGAAAAAAAAGTCTTGAAGTGGAAAAATTTGCAATCACAAAGTAAAGAAATGGGAGAATCTTACTATTCATCAATAAATAATTAATTAAAAAAACAAATCACATGTTCTCCTTAATAAATATGGCTAACTGTGTGGGAGCTTGATCTTCCTTAAATTTGAAAGAGGGTTTATAAGGATGGGAAAGGACCCGACCAAGACACGTAGGATAATGTGATAGTGTTAAATCAAAAGTGGGGACCCTGGCCATAGAATTTTGGCTTCTTGTTGGCAAAGCAAGGAGCTTTTGGATATGGGAACCTCTTTCTTTTTTCATCATTCTAAGGCTTTGCTTCTCTTGCATCAAGGTTTTACTCACTTTTTCTCCTCTTTGCACTACATATTATACCAAATCGACAAAGTCTGCCTTCAAGGTGATCATGTTGCTATTATTGTAATTGTGTAATTATTACTTTCATTCTCTCACAAACTCCCAATCTTTACAAAAAAGAAGAGGTTTAGGGATAGTACATTAACCACGATTCTTATAACCATGGTCAAAACAAAACTTAACCATGATTTTACAAACTATGGCTAAGACAAAAATTTAATTATGGTTGACAAAAAAATATGGTTCAGATCCCTATTTAACCACAATTATAAAAAACCATGGTTAAACAATTCATTGCCTTGACCATGGTTATATAACTATGTTCAAGACAATAGTATAATCATAATTAGCATTAACTATAGTCAAGCCCAAGTTTTAGCTACAGCTACTAGAGCCATGGTTAAACAAAAAAGAGGGTTAACCATGGCTCTCATTAGTCGTGGCTAGGCTATTTTGACTTAATTGTAGTTTTTTGATAGCCATGATCAAATTAAATAAGGCTTAACCATAGTTAATGAAATCGTGGTTAAGCCTCAAGTTACTTGACCACAGTTTTTTAGTGAATCGTGATCAAGTATGTGGCTTAACCATGGTTTAGCCTCATTTAACTTGACCATGATTTTTTAAATAACCATGGTCAAGTGCATGGCTTAACCATAGTTTTGGATGAACCGTGGTTAAGCCACGCACTATTAAACCATCTTTATTGTCTCTTTTGCAAATTTGCAGCTTCAGCTTTGTGTCTTCACTTCATCTCATCGTCGATCATCTACTACAATGCACTTTGTCCATCATCCCTCTTAGACCTAGCTATCTTCAACATCTTTCTTGCATCTCAGTCATCCTTCTTGTTTATGTGGCCTTTCATACCATTTCTATTTTCCATTTTTAGCAGCCATTATTGGATATTTTGATGCTAGGTTATTCTGAATTTTGTGTTTGCTTTATTGCTTAAAATGTGAATAAAATTTCATTGATTATAATGGCAGATTTTTATTATTTAAAATTTCATTTGTGGTTCTAGTTGGTGTAGAGTTATATTTTGCTAAATTTCTTTTGGCTTTATTGTTCATAATATAAATTAAATTTGTTTCATTACAATGATTGAATTTTATTATTTAATTTTTAGTCGTTTAAATTTTTTATCTTATTGGTGTGGTGTCGCTTTATTTTTATTTTATTGCAACTAGTGTTCAAGCCAACTTACATCTATCTGAATCAATTTACATTTTTTATTTGATAAAAGATAGACTATCAATGCAAAAATTAAAATATTCACATTTTTTTTTATCTAACCTTAAAAATATCATCATAACTAGAATTATTATAAGAGACAAAAGAATTTTAATCCACCATAAATTTTGCTTCAAACTTTCACTTTCTTCCCATTGTTACTCCTTTCCTTTCCTACTCTAACATGACTTTCTAGTTTTATTTTTTATTGGGGCAGAAAATGACAATGTGATGGCTTAATTTAATAAGATAGATTACTATGAAAGATGATTTAATTATATAATTTTCTTTTCTTATTAAGAAATTATGCAGTCCTTCACAATAACAAAAAAATTTTTACAAAAATTTATTTATTTATTTATTTATTATTATGAGATAAGCATTTTTTTAAATTTAGTAAACTTTAAAATATATAATAAAAATTGAATTACTCTTAACAACAAAAAATATCTTCACAAAATATTTTTTTAAAAATTTAACCAATTAAAGAAAATAATTAATTAAATTTAATTCTAACAACAGTACGTATGTTAAAATGATTTTGGGGTGTGACAACATACATGGTCAATCCCAAGGTTTCAATTATAGTTTATTAAATGATTTTGATGATTATAAATTAAGTTAAATCTTGGTCTTTAAGCTGGCCAAAAAAAAAAATCTTGGTCTTTAAATTGTTATTTTGAAAGACGTAATATTTTCATAAAGATATGGAATCTACATGTATTTTTTCTATATTTATGAAATTTAGCACTATTATAATGTTTATGCTTTTTGAATATATGACAGATTAAGAATCGATGATTATGAGCAAATTGAGGCTGATGTTATTCACGAAGGAAGATTTTGAAATTAATGACGTTCAGACTGAGAGGTTTGAAATGGAAAACTTTCAAACGACCAAGATTGTTAAATATCAACTTGTGAAGAGGATCGAGAGGATCCTCCTGAGTACCAGCGGGTGAAGTTCTTGTAGAATTCAGCCAATTCTGGCCGTCCGTAGCTTCAAGGGAGATTAACGAGCCATATATCCCTCTAGTCATCAAAATGCACGTATCTCAAATACGAGCTTTAGAACGCGTTCGAAGCTTCATCGCCATCCCAGGAGCACACCTCATCAATCATCTTGTCATCAATGGCTGCTGCGGCACCACTCCCGCCACCAACTCCGGCCACTGCATCGCCATGCTATAAGCTGCTTTCACACCCTCTTCTTCAGGGATTTTCAATTATTTCACTCTTCCACATTTTCTCTGTCATCTGATTTGTGGTGATTTCTCGATCCTAGGCTTTTATTCCCAGAAAGGTGTATCGGAATATAGTTGTGAGTGCTTATTATGTTGCTCCAGAAGTTCTACGCCCCAGATATGGAAAAGAAACAGATGTATGGACTGCAGGGGCTATGCTGTATATCTTAGTGGTGTACCTCCATTTTGGGCTAGTATAAGCTATGACTTGCTTTATTATAATAAGATTATCACCTTGTATTAGAGGCTATAATTTTTTCTTTTGTCTATTACCAAATAATCTTTTATCAAATATGTATTGTAACGAACGGAAAAGGGAATATTTGATGCCATATTGCAAGGTTATACTGATTTTGAAAGTCAACCCTGGCCAAGCATATCGAATAGTGCCAAGGACGATGTTAGTAGGATGCTTATACAGGACCCAAAGAAACGCATTACTTCTGCTCAAGTTCTAAAAAGAATTAACATATATATATATATATATAAGTTTTGTTATTTTAACTTTTTAACTTTCAATATTTTATTGCTCAATTTTTTTAATTAGTTTCACAATATGAGAGAGAGAGTCTTTGGATAACAAGTCATATGTAATTATATAAAAAATTTAAAAAAAATGTTCAAAAGCATGCAAAAGTGAATACATATAGCCAATGTATTAACCTTACAAAGAATTTTGGCCAAAAAAAAAAAAACTTAGAATGCATAAGCGTAGATTTTAAATTTTTTTTCTTTTTTTGGAGGAAGATGGTGGTTGTGAAGATTTTTAATATATTTGTATCCGTCATTGTATACAAATAATTTAAAAGAGAAATCAGGTCAGGTATTTCACACTTTACAACATATAAATCAACCTATATATATATGTGTGTGTGTGCGTGTATAAGACACAAATTCTGGAAAGAAAAGTTATGTTTGACATACTGACAACAATCCTTGTCAAGATTATCAGCAAGCTAATTAACAAGAAACAAAATTATATTCGCGCAATTGCCCAGCTTTTTAAGTCATTTATAACCTCATATATGAATGTCCTTCCGGCAGCTTATGAAAGAAAATTAGATCAACATGAAGAATATAAATGTTGGGTATCACATTTTCACGTTATAAATGTTAGTTATCACTTTCTTTTTGTCAGTAAGGAGATAGCACTAGACAATAAGATGGGTATTTCAATGGATTGATGAAGCATGCTTACCCCCTCCCAATTTAGCCATGGAAGAAATTACGTATATATAAGAATATGTATATATATATATATATATATATATATATATAATGGCGGGAGCCAGCACTCCCTTTGGCCCCTCTTGTATCCGTCCCTATCATTTCCTAACAACTTAATACTTGAAATGTTACTTTATCCTAAAATCGCTTCATAGCTTGACTTTCCTGATCACAATAGCCACATATGAGTAGACGCTGACTAAACGCTCAAATGGGCAATCGCTGACCTTGGTTTGCTACAATCACCCCTCAGTTTCATGATAGGAAACGTCCAAAACACATCAGAAGGTTGATTATTTAAACAATGCGTTTTCACTTTGTGGCAAGAACAGGTGGCAATTTCATGCTCGTTTATCTCCCTTGAAGCTCCGAATGGCTAGGATTGGCCAAACTCTATAGGAACTTCACCCGCTAGAACTCCAGAGGATCCGTTTGTGAATTTCATAATTAAGAAATCAAGTCAAGGTCATCTCTACAATAAAATAATTTGAATTGAAGATTCAAAGACTAATTTTTGAAATAAAATGCAATCAATTTTCAATTGATGTATCGGATCGAATTTCGATTGATATAATATATATATTTACAATTATATGTATTTTCGATTAACTTTTAGTTGGATATTAGTCGGCCAATAATAATAGAATGGTAAAAGTAGAAATTTGCCCCCAAAATTTAGTAAAAAAAAAATTCATACCGAAAAGGCTATATAAGATTGTGCATGTCAGGTTTATCAATAAAAGACGACTAAAAACCGACTAAAGTTTTAATCAATTGCAGGAAAATCCAAGTGGCCAACGAACTTAAGCCCAACCAAGGCAGATCGAATTTTACTTAACCCCTTTTTATTTTTTTTTTCTAAATCATTGATTAATAATTAATAATTTTGTTTTATTACTTTATTAATTTAATAATGAATTATATATAATCTATTTATATTCAATTAATATTATTTTATTCATATTTAATATATTAATATAGAATCTACTTTAATTTATGTTAATTTTATTAATCTATTTTTTCTATTTTTATATTTAAATTTTGTACTTAAAGAAATCCACTACCATTTTATATTGATGATGGGCAAATCAATTTTTAATATTTTAACACTTGTTTAAATTTTGAAAATTAAAGATTTAATTTTTTACAAAAACCATTTTTAAAATAATGATATATTAATTTTATTAATACTTTTTTAATATGATTATTAAAGTAATTATTAATTCTGTATTATTAATTTATTTAATCTATTTATATTCCATTAATATCATTTTATTAATGTTTAATATATTAATATTTAAAAGGAATAAAAATTCTTTCAAGAAAAATAGAATTGAAAGCAATCTCCCTCCCTTGGGAAGGGATTATGCCATGTGATGATCTTTAGATTAAGGAACTTTTAGATTACTAGGCTACGGGAACATCACAATTGAACGAAGTAAAGTATATTTTGAAAGCTTTCATATTAAAAACATTTGTTAGTTTAGCATAATATATATTTTTATTATTAATATATTTTAAAATAATTATTTTGTAAGTCATATTAATATTAATATTAATATTACAAAAAATATTTTGTAATTGATTTTAATATTAATTTCATAATATTAACATTAATTATTATTATTAAAACATATATAAAATAAAAAGTGTATAGCATGTAAAGTGTACAACATGTCACATAAACACTGTATGCTAAAACATTAGTGATTGTTTTAATATATATATATATATATAATTGAGTAATTTTTTTATTTTATGTAATTCTATTCATGTAATTAAATTTATGTAGTTTTAATTTTATTAAATTATCTCATATAAGATTTTTTAATTCTTATTTTATTTAAATTTCATATTTTTACTTTATAATATTATACATTATACATATGCTTAATAAATTTAATAATTAATATATATATATTACAAATAGAGGTGTGCAAAATTTTAAAATTGCCAAATTATTTGATGCCAAATTTTTATTTTTTTGTCTATATATATTGGAACTTTGGTTTTTTTTTTCTTTTATTTTCTTTTTCTTTTTTTTCTAGTCACTTTTTCAATTGCTTATTTACTCTTTTATTTTATCTCTATTCATCTATCTATCTAAAGCATATATGTTCTTCTTCTCATTTTCATTGCTTTATTATACTTGTTACAGGTAAATGAAACAAAACTAAAATATTTTTATTGGGGTTTTGATTTTGATTTCTGTTGATTTTGTTTATAATATTGATATGAAAATCACTACAAGAAATCAAGATTTTCTCACAAAAAATTCTTGCAGAATTTGTCTAGTGAAAAATTCTCATAGAAGTTCTTGCAGGCTTTTTTTACAATTTGCAAGTTTTTCATAATTCTCACAATAAATTCTCATAGTTTTTTTAGAGAGTTTTAAGAGAAATACCATGACAAAAGTGTCACGGTATGGCAAGAGTGAGGTGCTAACGATTCTTGTAAAATTTTTTCGTGAGAATTCCTTCAATTCTCACAAAAAACTACTGTGAGAATTATAGAAAAATAAATTTTTAAAATTATTTTCACAATAAAATATCATGAGGAAAGAAAAAAATTAAAATTTTTTCTAATCTCACAATATTTTACCATGAGAGTAGTAAAAAATTTTCCTAACATTATTGGTGTAATACTCGGTTCCTTCATAAATGGCCTAAAACTAATCAGTTATAAAAGGAAATTCTCTAATGGGAAGAGTTGAAGCCAAAAAAAATTAGAGTAATGATTTAGACATAAAAGAACGAGAATACAAGGCCAATAGTGCCCTGAAAATAGAGCTAAAACAACTAAACAAAATTTGACGAACATGCAATGGCATTTTCGTAAATTTGAGCACTTTTTAGAAAACTTAAAGGCAGGATCTTGAAATGAAAAAATTGAGTTTCTCAAGATTCTTAGAGGCCCTCAAAAATATAAAAACCCCTAGAATAGTTCACACTCCTCCGATTTACGTTTTAGAGCGTCAATTGACCTAAACTAGAACTGATTTGTTTGAGAAGGTTTTAAATCCAATTTAGGTGAAACCAAAAGTATTTTATAAATTAGAGGACTTAAATTTTATGGTGGAAAAAATAATTCTAAAAAAAGAGTTGAAATGAACCCAAATGAAAAGAAATAAGATGAGGGACTAAATTGTAATTTTAGAAAATGTTGCAAATGGACCCCTAGGCTTATTAAATCACGTCCACATCTTCTCCAGCCCTTACCACTAACTTGCTTCTAGTCCAAACAGATTCTAAGAGAGTCTTAAGAGTTGCACCAAAGGGGAGAGCCAAGGGAGGAAGAAGAAGCTTGAAAAGGATAAGATTTGGTCACTTTTTCATACTCTTTCCTTTACTAAACATTTTATCCTCTCTTCTCCCATGGTTTTAATGGTTTGTTTGGGTATGTTTTGGTACTAGTTCAGCAAAGGAGAAGGAGAGATTGAAAGGAAGCTTTGAAGCATAAGAAAGAGCACTTGAAAAGCTTCCGAATAAGGCAAACACATATAGTTCCTCTTGCTCCATCTTGCTCCTTCTTTTCTTATGTAATTCGGCCAGATTAGGGGTGGTATATTAGAGACTTTATCTTAGCCCAAACTTGATAAATGTAACACCATAACTTCTAACTCATTTCATGGCCATTTATAAGCTTTGTATTATCAATCCCACAAAAGCATATGAAAAAGGGAATAAAAATAATAGACTTTTTTGCATTGCACTATATCAAAAAAATTCAATTCGGTGTCACGTGGGCTGTGTGAGCTCATACTATACTTATTCATATTTAATTTCATTATTAAAACTCATTTGCATCACAAAAACATGCCTACAACACATGAAAACCGAAATGGGGTATGGAAATTTAAAGAGCATTCTCAGCCAGACTTGGCCTCTTTTCTGGGTAAACTTTGGAAAATCATAACTAAATGTAGAAAAATTGAAACCATGCAATCTTGGTCATTCTAGAAAGCTTAGGATGTCTACTTCATACTAAAAATATTCCCAGGTCATAGCATTCATCACCTAGGACTTTTGACATCCAAAATGGTCCAAAGGTCCGATTAAAATTTAGAACTGTCACAGAATTCTGTAGAAAATTTTGAAAATGTCCAATTAATTCCACAAAAATTCAATCCATGAAAATGATATAATCTGAAAATTTTTGGATGTTAACTAGAGAGAAAAAATATCTCCAAATCAGTTTATCAAGCCCAGACTCCAGAACTCAATAGAACAGTACTTCTGGTCGGGCAAAATCACTAATACTAGATAGAAACTTCAAAAATTTATATATCTCTCTCTAGACTCCAAATGAGGTGCTTCTAGTTGGCACGAGTCACTATAGTTGCCTAGTTTCTCTGTATAAAATTTCATGATAATTGGATATCATTTGAGCCTCATGTGACAGAAAAAAATTTCGGACCCAATGAATAGTGTAGCAGACCAAATTCATAAAATTTTCCAATTTCAAAAAATTATCAAATATTTTGTAGACCACTAAAAATTATGATCTTTAGCTTCCCAGAAAGCTCTCAATAAGACCTAATTTCATGTCAAATTTCAGATCAAGGCTAACTCATTTGGCTAAAAAGTGACTTAGAATTCCATTATGGTAAAATTTGGCTCCATATGAGGTACCAAACTTGCCAAATGGTCTTCCCTTGGTATTGGCACCTTTTAGGCAAGTCTAAAAGCATATTTAAGACTTGTGTGAGCTGCCTAAACGGTCCCAAACTTCATGCATCTCATTTTGGCCATTCAACCCACATTTATACACATATTCATCAAACTTTAAACTTTCATACTATAACATTACATCCTCAAAACATGGGCTAGTGGTTATATATGATAATCATACATCTCAACATCACGTACTAGTATATTTACACATGCCTCAATATTCATAGTAAAGATACAACATCATATACATGATGAATCATCATTATGGTTCCAAAATAAACAAAATAACACATAAGCTGGTCAATTGTCCCTCTTCATGGTTGTTGGCTCCCTTCACCATAATTGCTTGGTCCACCTAGCATGTTAGATCATTGGAGAGGAGGGGATGAGATTCAAAGAATCCCAATAGCTCATCTCCCTTTCAATCATACATAATATGTGCAAAGCAAGCCTTTTAAATGCATGTATGGAGAAAATGGAAATCATGGACATTTTTAACACAAGCTTGGCATGTGAGCACATTATATAAAGCATTCAAGAGTTCACCAAGTACTTGGATTAGCCTCATACTTCTCCTATGGATTTTGAATTTGCCTCACCCATTCTTTAAGAGCTTTGGACTTAACCATACTCTTGGGAGCCCACTTTACTTTTGGGAGACTTTTTACTTTGTCTCAACCCAACTCAAGGGTTCTTGGCTCATCCTCACCAAAGGGAAGAGTTCTTAGCCTCTCCACACTCAAGCAAACTCACACAAACATCATGTAATTATTTGAAAACATAATATGACATCAAGTATCATGGTATATAAAGGCATGCTAACATACTTTTCAAAGCTTGAAAATACACATACACACATTCTAAAATAAGCTAAACACATATCCATGCATGAGATAAGGTGGAGAGAGCTACCTTGTATACAAGCACACACTTTTTCCTTAACTTTCAAGCTTCCTCTTCGGTCACACGCCGACAAGTTGGTAGAGATAGTCTCTCTTGGCCTAGATACAAATTATGGGAGCCAATTAAGTTCATGAACCACACTCTAAGGCTACACAACTTAGTGAAACACTAAATTGCTCTATAGGTTCCATTATTGTCCATATTGGCACCTAATGAAGCAACACCCCTCAAATGATTTCTAGGCCTCATTTTTTCTTTTCAAATATGATTCTTGACTCCTTTTAAGCCTCTTGGAGTCATCACATCATCAAAACAAAAGGCCTAATACCATGTTGCTTTTTTAGGTCATAATATGGAACCTAAGACACCAAATCACTTTCCATGAGTTCTAAATTTTTTTCAAGGCCTCCTCTCATTTTCATTCATCAAATATGACTCAAGAATGGCCTTAGAAAAATTTAAAACTCTCCCCCACACCTAGAAATATTTTTGGCCGAGACATGCCTAGGTTTAAGGCTTCTTGGAGTTGTCTTTGTTTTCTTGAAGGAGGAAGCTTGTGGGGAGCATCTTAGGTGTCTCAAGAACTCATTTAAACTCTTACTTAGACCTAGGAAGTATCATACAAACTCAGAAAATTGGAAGGTGCACTTTAAACCCTAGGTTTTGCATCTTGATTTCTAATGCCTATTTCTTGGTTTTCTTTGCATATTGTTATTCCTCTCCATCAAATACCTAAGAATCACTTTTGGTTTAGCTGAAAATATAACTCCTTAGGGCTATCTAAGTCTAGGTCAAAATGCTCAAAGGAAGGGAGGAAGAAGACCAAGTGGAAGAATTACAAAATACCTTGTTTTCCTTGAATTTCCTTGCTTGCTCTTGCTTTCCTTGGCCTCCTTACTTGAATTTCGAAATTTCCCCTCTGTTCTCCCTTCAAAACATCCCTCAAAACTTCAAAAAAATCATGGAGAAGAAGAGGAAAAAAGAGGAGAAGAAACTGGTGGAGAAAAAGCATGAAAACATACATAAAAACCTACATTTACCTTGGAATTTCTTCTCCTTCTCTTTCTCTCTTGGTGCGCCCAAAACCCTAGCTCTCTCTTCTGAAATTATGCAAAATTTTATAATTCCAAATGGGGAGGAAATTGGGGCGCCACCTACATATAGGAAGGAGAAAGTAACTTTTTCAAAAATTCCAATTATGCCCTTCATACTTTGCATTTTTGTTTCTCCTTCGTTTTAGCTCCTTTTTGAGATTTGTCTTTTCCATTAAAAAATTTAGATACACAATTAAGAAAAATGCCTTTGGAATCACTCAAATCAGAGCTAAAACCTTTCCGAACGGCTTCGTCAAAGTTCGGGTATACTGACATTGGATAACATCCACCGGAGGGGATTTAACTGTCCCAGGGCTTTCGATGGTTTTCAAGGCCTCTGAGAACCCCGGAGAACTCAAAACTTTGATTTAAAAAGCCCTCCTATGTGAATTCAAAAAATTACCGAAATTACGAAAATGCCATTACATTTTTTAAGGTTTCCGTCAAAATTTGTTTCTTCATTCTAGCTCCATTTTTCCTTTCATCTAAGGCTACAATTCTCATTTTTATGAGGCTAGAATGTTACTCAAATTTTTCGGGACCTTAACTAATTCATTTTGGGGGACTTGCTTTGAAAACGTGTCCGTTTCCGTCGTTTAATGAAAACCGGACATTACAATTAAAATGGGGGGTTTTGAAGCCTAAGAGATCGAAGGAAGCAATTAGAATTCAAAAAGAACTATTAGAAAATAACTTTTGGAAATTAGAGATTTTGTTATACCTTGGTAATTATAAAGCTTTCCAATGATAGTTTAGGTTGTTTAAGAGTATGTATGAACTCCCAAGACATCAAGGAAGCTTCACAAGTGGAAAATTCCTTAAGAAATGCAAGAAAATTCCATGGATCTTTCACTTTGTCTATGTCTTAGCCAAGTATGAGAAGTAGTACTTAGGGAGATTTTTCTTCACTTCTAAGGATAGGAAAGACTTAGGTATGATTAATAAACATAAAAGGAAACATTGGTATGAATTTAGAAATCATGATTTATGAGATGGAGGTATAGGCTCCATTTTAAGACATAAAGAAGCAACTTGTGTCTAGGCTCCTTGGATTGGATTGGTAATAACTCTAATGAGTTCTAATGGAGTCATGCGTCTTAGATTGAATGAGAATTTGGAGCTAATAACAAAGATTATGAGGATTGCTTCATTATGCATTATATGGATCCATAATTAAACCATAAGCTAGCATATGAGTGTGTAGAGCTTATAGGATGTTAGAATTGGTTCCAGTGATGTTTTTTATGCCTTGTTGGATGTATCTAGGCCAAGTTAATCAGGCTTTCCATCATTGGATGTGTGAGGTCGAGAAGGGGAAGATGTAACCATGGGAAAAAGTGTTGAATTCTTGCTTCAAGGTAGCTCTCTTATCTTTTTTACATACATTGCTTGGATGTTTACTTGTCTTTAAGTACTTGTGTGTATGTTTAAAATATGAGAAATGTTTCTAGTCATTGAATACATGTCATGGTACATTATATTTCTTGAAATGTGTTTATAAATGCAAAGTGGCTTGAATGGGTATGATTATGCCAAAAGTCCCTTAGCATAGGTGAGGATGAGCTAAAATTCCCTAAGAATGGGTGAGACAAAGCCAAAAATCTCAAGAAGAGTAAGGCTAAGTCAAAAGTCCCTTGAAAGTGGATGAGATAAATCAAAAAGTCCCAATGAAATTGGATGAGGTTAGACCAATTCCCTTGAGAGCCTATGTTTGATATGTACGAGTTCATATGACAAGGAAAATGATTTATGTATGTTTATTAGTAGCTTAAATGCCATCCATATATTTTTTGACATAAAATTACATCCATTATATATGTTTGAAAGGGTAAAGAGCTATTAGGATCTTTGAAATCTCACTCTTCCCCCACATATATCTAACCATATCTAGATGAACTAAGTAGATCAAGAAATGAAAGCCAAATATCTTGAAGAGCAAGACTTTGACAATAAGTAGAATATTAGGCATTTTGATGTCAATATTTGTAGCCACATATTGTATATATGATGTAGACCTTTGAACAAGTTCAAATATATGTAAATATAATGTATGTATCTATTTTGAAGTCAAATTAATGAATATGTGAGTTTTTGTCATCCATATGCCATTATATCTATGTGTATGTTTGCAAGTGGTAAGGTGAAAATGAGCTCCATGATGATTTGAACCATTTGACATGCTCATACATACTATAATTGTACTTTTGGACGTGCTTAAGTGGTTATGGATCTATAGGAAGGTCATTTGGTACCTTGTTTTCCTATTGTAAACTTCAAATTTGACAATTTCTTATATTGAACCAAAATCTAACCAAATGGATAAGTTTTTGCATAAAATTTGGCCAAAAAATAGGCCTCATCTAGATATTTTTATAGAGCTAAAGAGCACTCAATTTAGGGCTCTAGAGAATTTAGTATAATTTTTCAAAATTAGCTAAATTATGTAGAAACTGTCAAGGGTACTACATCAGTTTACATTTCTATGTCTCCTGTAGGTCAAATGAAGTCCAATGCTTGTGAAAATTTTACAAACAAAAACTAGACATCATAAGCTTTCCATAGCCACTAAGAGCACCTCATTTAGAACTCTATAAAGGGAGAAACAAAATTTTGAAGTTCTAAATCCTGTAACTATTTAAGAACAGACTTGATGTACTGTGCTATTATATTTTATGGGCTAAATCATATTGCCTTAGTTTGGAACTATTTTTAATCATTAGTTAACATTTAGATCTTTCCAGAAAGCTATCATATGCATGACTTTAATTTTTTTAGAATTAGTTATGAATTTTCAATGTTTATATCAGAAAATTGATGTAGCAACCTAAGAGCAAAATACTAGTTTTGTGAAATGTGGTTCCAAATATGAGATTCTTGAGATGAATTGTGATGTTTTTTTTATAGGAATGGATATGATATAGATGGAAAATGAAATTGGTAAACTCACGCAGTCCCTAAAGCAAAGAATGACATAATTGGACATTTAATTAAGTAAATTTCCCATTTTCAAAGTGCTATTCCTATGTAATTGCATTAGATAAGCCTTTGTGATAAATGTAAAGACTAGGAAGCTATGGTATTACAACTGGGTTACTATGGAGCAACGTTTTTTACTATTTTTACAATAAAGTATAGTGAAAACAAGAAAATTCATGGTAATTTACTATAAGAATAGTAAAGAAAATTACTTACCAATATGATTAATATTATAGTGATTCTCATAGTTAATAATAATAATAATAATAATAATAATAATAATTGTGTTTTTTTTTTAATTCTCACAACATTTTACCATGAGAATTTCAAAAACTTTTGTAAAATTTAAGAGGAAAAGTATGTTTTAATTCTCATGGCAATTTACTATAAGAATAAAATAAATGTGCAATTTTTTTAATTCTCATAGTTTGTAAGAATAAAAAAGTTGCAATGTTTTATTCCCACAATAATTTATTGTAAGAATTAAGAAAAAATTTTAAAGCTCACTTAAAATTATAATTTTGGAATACTATTTCTTACAACATTCTCACAGTAAAATAACATGAGAATGTTGGAAAATCATGAAAACCCAAGTCCCTCACACTTTATCACTTGGGCACTCTAATCCCTTTCATTTTATTTTCACAATTAACATATTAAGAGAAGAGAGAGATGCTACGAGAAGAAGAGATAACTACCACAAATGACCTTTGATCTTCTGCATGTAGGTGAAAGAAGCAATTTAAACCATGGTGAGTTAAGAAAAAAAATCCATCTCCTCTCCTTACTTTACAACCCTATTTAAATAGTTTATCATTTAGCCATAAATATTTTTTATTTAGGGTTGCTAAGCTTTAAGGCTTTTAGCTTGTTTGGGCAAAGAGAAGTTGTGAGTGTAAGGTAAATCCTTCATCTTTGGCCATTTGAATTTCAGTTTTGGAAGGGAATTTCCATTTAATAGTGGCTGTTATTGTTTGGCCAAAATGTACAGAAAAAGGATGGAAGGGACATGAGTTTTGAATGGGTCTTGGCAAAGAAGGAGAGTAAGCTTTTAAGGTAAGCCTTTCTCCTAATTTCATCTTTGATTCTTAGCTTATAGAAATCATATATTGTGTAATTTAAGGAGGCCTATGCTATGGAAATTGCGAAGTGGAGAACTTGATTTTTGAAGTATAAGAAAAGAGAAGTTGAAGTAGTAAGTAGTCCTTTTTTAATATAGTCCTTAAAAGATGAATATTGTAATAAACTTAATTTTCGTAAAATGATTAAATGAGCTATCAAAGCAAGTCCTTTGAAATGAGGTAGATAGTGTCCCAAAAAATTTAGGTAGAGTCTTAGACTCCTAAAATTGATAATTCTAGGCTCTGACGGAAAGAAAAATGGCGTTAGGATAGCAAAATATTATAATGAAAACTAACAAAACCTAATGGCATTTTCGTAAATAAGTATAAATTTTGAAAAAACACATAAGAGGGCTTTTAAAATGAGAAATTTGAGTTGCCCAAGGTTCTTAGAAACCCCAAAAATCATGGGAAAGCCCAGGACTGGTAAAGCCCTTTCGGTGTATGTTTTCTAATGGCAATGAGCTTGAATTTTGACGAATTTGTTCAAGAAATTTTTAGCTCCAATTTGAGTGATTCCAAAGGCATTTTATTAGATTGGAAACCTAAATTTTATAATGAAAAAGATAGTCTCAAAAAGGAGCTAAAACAAAGACAAAACGAAGTTGCCATTACATAAGGATGAAATTGAAATTTTTTAAAAAGTGAGTTTCTTGAAACTTCCACACACTTCTCTCTTTTTCTCCCACCTTCTTAAGTACAACTTCCTATGTCCAAAATAAAAAAATTGATTAACTTCTTGAGGCACACTAAGAGAGAAAGAAAAAGGCAAGAAAGGTAAGGAATTTGTAGATTTTCATGCTCCATCTTCTTCCCATCTTGTTCCTCTCTTTCCATGATTTGTTTGAGTGAATTGGTTCTATTTTTGGTTAGAACAAAAGGGGAAAGTTTGAATTAATTGAGAGGAGGCCAACCAAGGAGAAAAAGTCTTGAAACCAAGCTTGAATTTAAGGTATTTCATAGTTTTGTTATTTCTCCTCTTTGCTTCTTCCTTGAATATGATTTCGGCCAAACCAAAACCATATGAGGGGGAGATGTTCTGTCCAAAACAAGAGAGGAACTAGGGTTTTAGACCATGAGGAAGAGGAATATGTCAAGAAATTGCAAGAAAAACCCATGAAAATTAAGATAGAAAAGTGTAGGCTTCTTTAGGGTTTTGTAAAATCTGATTTTCTATGAGTAATTCCTTGACTAGTTGAATGTTTCCTTGAGCTCCTAAGACTCTTAGAAAGCTTCCCAAGTAGCTCTCCCATCAAGGAAAAATCAAGAACTCCATTAACCTTCCTAGGTATGTATGTCTTGGCCAAGCTAGGTTTATTGGGCTAGGGGATGTTTTAATTTATTCTAACCTTGGTTTGGGACTTTATATGATGTTAGAAGATGAGAAAAACCATTGAAAAAAATTTAAGAGGCATGGAATGGGAGATGGGACAATGATGTCCACAATAGTGCTTTGTGAAACAACTTGATTCTAAGCTTGTGTAAATGATTGTGTGAGAGCTCCAACGACTTTGAATGAGGCCAAGAGGTCTAGAAATGGAAAGAGATGGAGGTCTAAAACTTGAATTATGAAGGTTGCTTCAATAGGCCATTTATGAAACTATTATGTCACTTATGGAACCAAGTGTGTGTTCAAAAGTGAGTTTAATGTCTTAGCTTGCTTCAAGTATGTGATTGTATGTTCTTTATGGTGTCTAGGATAAGAGAACACCAACCGACCTAGGTGTACTTGTGAGGCTGAAAAGAGGGAAGGATAAAATAAAAGAAGCTTACATAAACCAAAGGTAGCTTTCCACCTTATTCTCCTTGCATTCTTATATGCATATGTATGTCCTTGTATACTTATGTGTGTTCTTATGACTTGATGATATGCCACTTGATGCCTTGACATTGCATTGGTACCAATGTGTTTCTTTGAATGGACTTAGTTATGGAAATGGCTCATAAGGGTGAGGTGATGCCAAAAGTCCCTTAATAAAGGTGAGGAGATGCCAAAAGTCTTATAGCATGGGTGAAACAAGGCCAAAAGTCTCTTAGAAGGGTGAGGCCAAGTTAAAAGTCCCTAAGAGTGAGGAAAATCCAAAAGCCCTAGAAATGGGGTGAGGCAAAACCAAAAGTCCCTAGAACATATTCTTGGCTTGAATGTGAATAAGTGGCATAGACATTGTGACTTTGCATACTTTATAGTTGCCAAACCTTCCATACATATGCTTTGATATGTATATACCTTGAATGTGTATGTGAATGGGTGTGTAAGCTATTGAGATTCTAGAAATCTCACTCCCCATCCCTCCATTATCTTGAAATGCCTAGGTGATGTCCAAGAAACAAGGAGTGCAAACTAAAAACCATGAGAGATTGCATTTTGTTTATTATGTAACCTTATTTGTAGATGAATGTCAAAGTTACTTTGTACATATTATTTTTATGGTGTAGGACCATGAACAATTGTAATATGATGTATAAATCTCGTATGGACTATATGTGGCATTAGATCAATGAGAATGTATAATTTGACACCTTGATGGCTTGTGATGATTATGCATTCTTAAGTGTGGGATAGCCAAATTAAGATGCAAAGGGTTTGGGACCACTTGGCCAGTTGCTACAAGTCATATCCGTGCTTTTAAACTTGCCTAAGAGGTACCAAACATTAAAAGAGGCCATTTGGATAGATTTGGTATCTCATATGGGACAAAAATGGCCATTTTGGTAAGCTATATCACTTTCTATCTAAATGAGTTCTTCTTGGTTTGAAATTTGGCAAACATCTAAAACTTGTTGAGAGATTTTTGAAAAGCTAAAGTGGCTATTATTTGGAGGTTTTTTGAATATTTAGCAAATTTTTGAAGTTGGAAAAATTTTCTGGTTTGGCCACTAGTATTATACAATTGGTCAGAAAATGAATATATATCAATCATGGGACCAAACGATGTCCAATTGTCACAAAATTTTACAAGGAGAAACTAGACCTTCCTAAATATTTGTACCAATTAGAAGCACTTCATTTGGATGTCTAGAGAGGGAGATATGAATTTTTGAAGTTTTTGTCTAGTACCAAGTGAATAGTCAGATCCATGGTACTGTTTGATTAATTTTTAAGGTCTAAATGCTCTTGGAATAGTCTAGAACTTTTTTTTCCTTCTAGTTAATATCTGTAGCTTTCCAAATTAGTATGGATTGCATGGATTGTAGTTTTGGAGAATTAATTATAAATTTTCAAAATTTATATCAGTAATATCAAAGGGCAGCTAGACTTTCCTGCTTTTTCTATTGTCAAACGTGGTCCAAATGAGATTTTCATGGCTGAGAATTATTTTTACTGTAAAGTTGACATCCAGAGATTTCTAAAAAGCTATGTTTTGTGTGATTTTGATTTTTTTACATTTAGTTATTATTTTTCAAAGTTGCTCCTAAAATCTGCCACATGCTGTCCAAGAAGAAATAATGGAATTTCAGGGTTTTAAGCTTGAAACTATGGAATTGTGTGATGTTTTGAGTTATGTGTGATGTGTTGCAATGATAAATGGCTAGAGAATGTTATTGAATAATCCACGAGACCCACGTAACGTGAATTGAAAAATTTAACCCTGTCATAACGCAATGAAAGTGTATTATTTTCATCCTTTTCCTTACTTTTGTCTTGTAAATGTACACCAATTGTCCAGAATGGAAGTGTAACAACTAGAAAAAGGAAAGAAAAAGAAAGAAGAAAGCTGAAAATTTTCAAAATCCTGAAATTTTTCTAAGTTTGCTAGCTATAGCGAGAAATGGCCTAGCTATAGCGAATGTACCTGCTCGCTATAGCGAGAAATGGTCTAGCTATAGCGAAGGTACCTGTTTGCTATAGCGAGAATGCTTCTAGCTATAGCGAGTGCAAACATCTCATACAAAAACCAGGGAACTGCTCACCGTAGCACGTGCCATAGCAAAAACAGAGGTCTAGGACTGATATGTGCTCGCCGTAGCGAAGGTTAATTTTCGCTATAGCGAGGGTTAGTCCAGAAAAGCATAAAAAGGGAGAATTTGACTTCTTAAAATGTCCTCATTCATTCTTTCTCTTTTATTTGACCTAAGCTTCGACCAAAGGAGAGAAAAAGGGCGTGGAGAGAGAGAGAGACCAAGAGAATGAAGGAAGAACAAAGAAAAGGTAAGCAAGCTTGAGATTTTCCTCTCTTTTCTTCTTAGCATCTTGTTCTTCTCTCTTTGCCCTCTCTTTCTATGGTTTTGGTTGTTAAATTAGTTGGGTTTTAGGTATGGGTCAGAAGAGGGAAAGTGTTGGTTTTACTAACTTGAGAGCTTGAGAGAGAAGAAGAGTTAGTGAATATATGCTTTGTAGGGTTTGCTAAAAAACCCCCTAGCTTGGTGAATAATCCCATACTCTAGTTGTGATTGTGAAACCAAGAAGGGAGAAGAGAAATTGAAAGGGAAGGCTTGTGTTGGCTCATAAGGTAGCTCTCCACTCTTTCTTGTTGTATTCTTGGATGTAATAATCATTGTATGCTTGTGTATATGCTTATTGTGTGAGACATGCCATATGTTATTGCCTTGATGTATTGGTACCAATATATTTATGTGTTGGATTGTAAAAATTACTCAGGTGAGGTAGTGCCAAAAGTCCCTTGAGATGGGTGAGGTAGAGCCGAAAGTCCTTGTGGTTGGGTGAGACAAGGCCAAAAGTCTCATAACTGAGTGAGGCTAAGTCAAAAGTCCCTAAACCAAACGTGAGGCCATCCAAAAGTCCCTAAAATAGGGTGAGGCTAGACCAAAAGTCTCTAGAGCTCATTCTTGGCATTGATATGGTTTTCATGGCATGTAAATCATGTATTGTATGATTGTGAATAGTTGATGCTTATTTGCATGCTTTGACTTGTTTATATGCCTTGATTGCTTCCTTGAATAAGTGCATGAGCTACTGAGATTCCATGAATCTCACCCCCTTCCCTCCCGCATCTTAACATGTTAGGTGGAGCTCAAGGAGATTCAAGTGCACACCAAGGAACTTAGTTGAGCATGTTTAGATAGTTGTTAGTTTATTTTGGATTCTTTTGATGTAAAGAGGTGCCAAAATGAATATGCACCTACTATTTTTGAGATGTAAATGTTGAAGCAAGTGTAAATGTATGGAAAAAATAATGTATAAACTATGTAGAGAGCCAAAGCAATGAAAATGTGGGATTTTCCCCTTTTGTGGTTTGTATGTGATAGTGTATTTTGACCCGTAGCATAATAAATTTGAAATGTATGATGATTTGGACCACTTGGATATTTCATATATGCTATGTTCATGCTTTAAAACTTGTCCATGAGGTGCTAGAACATGTGGGAGCCCATTTGGACCCACTTTGAACCGTTTTGGGTGCCAAAACCGCCAAATTTGTGAGCTCCATCAAAGTATGACCAAATGAGCTCTTCTTGATATGAAATTTGGCATGCCTCTAGAGTTTGTAGAGAGATTCTTAGGAATCCAAAGTGGGTAATATTTGGAGGTCTAGGGAATATTTGGCGAATTGTTGAAATTAGGAAATTTTGATGGTTTGGTCATGGTACTGTGTAACTAGTCCAAAAATAAATCCATGTCATTCATGGACCAAATGGAGTCCAATTGTCATGAAATTTTATAGGCATAAACTAGACAACCACAGTGACCTATACCAACTGGAAACACCTAAATCGGAGTCTGTAGAGAGAGAACGAACCTTCTGAAGTTCTATATCAGCATCAGGGAAGCCATCCAACCTTCATTACTGTTCCATCATTTTTCGAGGTCTAGGATCTGCTGAACTGATCTGGACTTATTTTTCTCCTCTAGTTAACATCTGTAGCTTTCCAAATTGGTATATTTTTCCTAGATTGGATTTTTTTGGATTTAGTTATGAATTTTTGAAATTCATGACAGTAAGTTGCACTAGTATCAATGACAGCCGGACCTTTGTCTCATTTTCGATGTCAAACATGGTCCAAACACTGAGATTATGGTTGAGAATTATTTTTAGTGTAAATTTAACACCTATATCTTTCCAGAAAGCTATGGTTTGCTTGATTCCCATTTTTCTATAATTAGTTGTGATTTTCCAAATTTAGAGCCAAAAATCTAACTTTTAGGTCCATGTGAGAAATTGCATTTTTTGGGTTTTGGCTCTATATCCGTGGTCTATGGCTTGTTTTATGATATGTATGAGTTTTATAAATAGAGTTTGAGTAGAGAATGTGAATGATGGGTTCACGGGACCCACGGGACAAAATATAAGCGTTTGAACCCCGTTTTATAGCATGAAAATGCCACGGTTTGTACTTGTTCTTTGGAAATCATATAGAATCGAGCCTAGAGGGAGATTAATTGAGGTTAAGACATTAAGAGTATGATAATAGAAATATAAGGTATTGAGCAAGTGTGCTTTGGTATTTAAAAGTTGTTTGGATATGTTTGGAGTCTTTTGGATCCCATTTTCCTATTTTGGGCATGTGGGATCCAATTAGTTGGGGAATTGAAATTTTCGCTGTGTAGATTTTCTTATGGATTTGGAGTTTGAGGTGGTCACTTTATGTTTTGCCTATTTTTTAGGATGTTTAGATAAGCTTAATGTGTATTTGAAGCTTGCTCAAAGTGTTTAAAAGAATTTAGAATGTGTATATTAGATTTTGATTTGCGATATAGTGATTCTTAGAAGTGAATTTTGCCATCATGAGGTAGTTGCTCTCATGCCCTATGTTACTGTGTTTTAAGGGTTATTTTGCTTAGAGTTTGGGATAATTTGATAGTTTGAAATTATTCCTAGGTGTTAGTGGAAAAAGGGAGAAGTTTAGGAATAGTCTAGATGAGTGGGGGGAATTAAAATCTCACCTTTTAATGTTTATAAGTGGAATTTCTATCATGGCATTGTCATGTTTTTCTTTTGGTTTTTAGCTGTTATTCTAGTAGCTATTTTATGACTAGATTGTGCATTTGAAAATGGTTAAGGAAGGGGCTAAAAGTAGCTCACATGAGAAGCTTGAATTTGTGATATTCTTAACACATTCACTACTTATCTATTGATGTTTTCCTCACATATAATGTTTTTTTATTGGTTGGTTGCATCCAAAATTTGTGTTTCTTGATTGTTTAAACAAAAGTTACTTGTTTAAATAGGAGTTGATGATAAAATGCAATGTAAAAAACAAAAAATTTGTAGCATTCTCAGAATTTTTTTTTGAGAGAATGCTGAAAATTTAGTTTTTTTGTTTTCTCACCATACTTTAATGTGAGAACATAAAAAAGTTTCAATATCTTTTGTGTTTTCACAGCAAAAAACTATGAGAATGCTAAAAAAAATTTCCCAAATTTGCAACTTTTTTTAATGTTTTCATAGTAATTTTTATGGAAGAGCACAAAAAGTTTTCCCATGATAAATTAACAGAAGAATCATAAAAAATTTTCCAAATTTTGGCAAAATTTTTAATAGTTCTCACTATAATTTATTGCGGTAACAAAAAAGTTAATTTTTTTTTGTGCTCTCATTGTAAATTATTGTGAGGACAAAAAAATTACAAATTTATTTTCACTCTTATGATAAATTGTTAAAAAAATGCCTTGATTTGGAATTTTTTTTGAATGATTCTCATGGTAAAATATCACGAGAACACAATTAAATTTTCTTTTGTTCTCATGGTAATTTATTATGAGAATTCCACAAAAGAAATTCATAAATTTCATTTCAACTTTTGAAAAAAGAATTCTCATTGAACTTTTTTTATATTCTCCCAAAAATTTTCTACAAAGACATTATTCTCATGGAAAAATGCTGCGATAATTGTGAATTTCTACAGTTGTTTCTTCACAACTTAAAACTTGTGATAATTTACAAAGGAATAGCAATTTTCACAGAATTTTAAGGTTTTTGTTATGAAATAATTTCATTAAAATTTTGCTATTTTCTTGTAATGTATGTTTTGATTATTAATATATTTTGCTTTATTTTTCTTTTCTTGTTTGTTGATATCACAGCAAAAAATTATAGATTTTGAAGCGACAAAATTTGTTGCTAAAACACTAAAAGTCATTACAAAAAATATTTAGCAACAACAAAATAGTCGTCACCAAATTGCCACAACAACAGCTATTGCTAAAGGGATTTTGTAATGAACGTAATTTCTGTAAAACGACGAAATGAGTCGTATAAAAGCAAGTCCTTTGAAATGAGTTAGATAATGTCCTAAAAAATTTAGGTAGAGTCATAGGCTCCTAAAAATGATCATTCTAGGCTCAGACAGAAAGAAAAACGGAGTTAGGACGGTGAAACAATTTGTGATGAAAATTGACAAAATGTAATGGCATTTTCGTAAATAAGTGCTACTTTTAGAAAAAACACATAAGAAGGCTTTCTAAATGGAAAATTTGAGTTACCTAAGGCTCTCAGAGGCCCCAAAAAAATAGGAAGCCCTGGACTAGTAAAACCCCTCCAGTGTATATTTTTCAATGGCAGTGAGCCCAAACTTTGACGAATTTATTCGATAAAGTTTTAGCTCCAAATTGAGTAATTTTAAAGGAATTTTATTAAATTGGGAACCTAAATTTTATAATGGAAAAGATGGTTCTAAAAAAGGAGCTAAAACAAAGTCGAAACAAAATTGTCATTGCAGAAGGACGAAATTGGAATTTTGGAAAAAGTAAGTTTCTTGAATGTTCCATAAGCTTCTTGTCTCTTCTCCCCCTCATATAGCATGACCCTCTCTACACAAAATATAGAAAAAAGAAGCTCTCTTTAGGCACAAAAGAGGAGGAGAGAAAGGAGGAAGAAAGCCAAGGAAAGGTAGCCAATTTCAAGGAATTTCATGCTTCTTGAGGAGAAGCAAATCAAGGAGAAAGGCTCTTGAAAGCAAGTTTGAATCCAAGGTAATTTCTTGTTTTGGTTGCTTCTTTCTCTTGTTCCTTCCTTGTGTGTATTTCGGCCTAAACTAGAACCATATGGGGGAGGGATTTTCTGTCCAAAAACAAGAAAGTAACTAGGGCTTTAGACCATGAGGAAGAGGAATATGGCAAGAAATTTCAAGAAAAATCAATAGAAATCAAGTTAGGAAAGTGTGGTGTTTTTTAGGGTTTTGGAAAATCTAATTTTATGTGAGTAATTCCTTGGCTATTTGAATGTTTCCTTGAACTCCTAAGACTCTTAGAAAGCCTCCCAAGTGGCTCTTCCATCAAGGAAAAATCAAGAACTCCATGAAACTCCATTATGGTGCATATTTTAGCCAAGCTAGGTTTATTAGGCTAAGGGATGTTTTAATTTGTTCTAGCCTTGATTTAGGACTTTATATGATGTTAAAAGATGGAAGAAATCATTGAAAAAAATTTAGGAGTCATGGAATAGGAGATGAGACAATGGTGTCCATATTGGTGCTTTATGAAACAACTTGATTCTAAACTTGTGCAAACAATTGTGTGAGGGCTCCAAGGACTTTGAATGAGGCCAAGAGGCCTATAAATGGAAAGAGATGGGAGCCTTGAGCTTGAATTGTGAAGGTTACTTCAATAGGCTATTTATGGAACTATTATGCCACTTATGGAACCAAGTGTGTGTTCAAGAGTAAGTTTAGTGTCTTGGCTTGCTTCAAGTGTGTAATTGTGTGTTCTTTATGGTTTCTAGGACTAGGGAACATACATCCACCTAGGTGTGCTTGTGGGACCAAAAAAGGGAAGGAAAAGGATCAAGAAAAGCTTGCATAAATCTAAGGTAGCTCTCCACCTCATTCTCCTTGCATTCTTGTGTGCATATGTATGTTATTGTATGCTTTTGTGTGTTCTTGTGACTTGATGACATGCCACTTGATGCTTTGACATTACATTGGTACCAATGCGTCTTCTTGAATGACTATGATTGTGGAAATGGCTCATAAGGGTGAGGTAATGCCAAAAGTTCCTTAATGAAGGTGAGGAGATGCCAAAAGTCTCATGGCATGGGTGAGACAAGGCCAAAAGTCTTTTGGAAGGGTGGCTAAATCAAAAGTCCCTAAAGAAAAAGTGAGGCAAATCCAAAAGTCCTAGAAATGGCATGAGGCAAAACCAAAAGTCCTTAGAGCATAGTCTTGGCTTGAATGTGAATGAGTGGCATGAAAATTGTGACTTTGCATACTTTATGGTTGCCAAACCTTCCATACATATGCTTTGATGTGTATATGCCTTGAATGTTATGTGAATGGGTGTGTGAGCTATTGGGATTCTAGGAATCTCACTCCCCTTCCCTCCAGTATCTTGAAATGCCTAGGTGATGTTCAAGAAGCAAGGAGTGTAAGCCAAAGACCTTGAGAGATTGCATTGTGTCCATTATGTAACCTTATTTATAGTTAGATGTCAAAGTGAACTTGTACATATTATTTTTGTGATGTGAGACCATGAACAAATGTAAAATGATGCATGGATATTATGTAGACTATATGTGACCTTAGATCAATGTAAATGTGGATTTTGGGTAGTTGAATGCTTACTTGAAACATGTATTCTTGGATGTGGGATAGTCAATCTAAGATGCACGGGATTTGGGACCACTTGGGCAGCTCACACAAGTCATATTTATGCTTTGAAACTTGCCCAAGAGGTGCCAAACACTAAAGAAGGCCTATTGGACAAATTTGATATCTCATATGGAGCAAAAAAGGCCATTTTGGTGAGCTATACCACTTTTTGTCCAAATGAGCTCTTCTTTATCTAAGCTTTGCCATGCATCTAGAGCTTGTTGAGAGCTTTTTAAGAAGATAAAGTGGATAATTTTTAGAGGTCTATAGAATATTTGGCGAATTTTTGAAGTTGGAAAAATTTTTTGGTTTGGCCACTTGTACTGTTCATATAGTCCAAAAATTATTCTATGTCATTCATGGGCATGTCCAATTGCCATAGAATTTTATAGGTAGAAACTAGATCTTTCCAGTGACTTGTGATAATTAGAAGCACCTCATTTGGATGTATAGAGAGGGAGATATGGATTTTTGAAGTTGTTGTCCAGTACTAGGTGACCAGTCAAACCTGTGTTACTATTTGATTGATTTTTGGGGTTTGAACATCCCTGGATTGGTTTGGATATTTTTTCCCCTTAGCTAACATCTGTAGCTTTCCATATTGGTATCATTTGCATGGATTGGATTTTTTTGGAATTAATTAGACATTTTTGAAATTTATGATAGTAAACTATATCAATACTAGGTGGCAATTGAACCTTTGTGACTAATTCATTGTCGAACATGGCCCAGTTGGGATTTTTGTGGCTATGACTTATTTTTATGTAAAATTGACATCTAGAGCTTTCTAGAATGCTATGGTTTGTATGATTTCGAGTTTTTTACATTTAGTTATGATTTTTCAAAGTTGCCTCTGAAATCTGCCAATGTACAACCACGAGAAATGAAGAAATTTTGGGGTTTTTGACCCTTGATCTGTGATTTGTGCCAAAATTTTATGATTTTTATATATGAAAAATAATTAGAGAATGTTGTTGATGAGTTTATAAGGTCCCAAAAACACAAAATAAGAAATTTATCCACTATACAACGTAATTTAATTCATTATTTTAATGTATTTTTTGAGATTTCTTAGATGAATTGTATAACCTCACTTGCAAGAAGGCATTCAATGTTAAAAATAATATGGTATTACAGATTTAATGGCAACAAAAATGTCCTTGATACAAAGACTTTTTGCAATGACAAAACTTGCCCCTAAACATATATAATTTTGCCACTAAAACTCTTAAACTTTTAGGGTCGCGGCATTTAGAAGTAATAAATTTTGACATTAAAGGTTCATCAAGTCTTATGTTGTTGCAAAAAATACTTTTAGCGATGATCAATTTCATCACAAAAAGCTATTAAATGGCAATTTTATAAAAAGTGGATATTAAATAAGACTTTAGAGGCAAGAAAAGTAATCATTAAACGTAAAGTTTTAGAGGCAACAACATCCTTTGACACTAAACTTTTAGCAATGACTTTTGTCAACAGCTGTGGTCGCTAAGTGTATCTTTTTAGTGACAACCCTTTACTTCAAGTGATTTAGCGGCAACTCTTTTGCCACCAAAGTCTTTCTATTTGGCCTTTTAAGAAGGCCTTATTAGGGGGAGACATAAGTGGTGACACCATTGTGCCATTACTAAATGGATCTTTTAATGATGACATATACTTTGAAGTTAAATATTATTTTGGCAACGACATTTGTAGCCGCCAAAATTTTTTTCAATTGGCATTTAGAAAAATAGTGGTGACCATTGTCATCACTAAATGTATGCTTTTAGTGGCAAAACATTTCAGTGATGCTAAATAGGATTTTAAGGGCGACAATAGTGCAACATTTATGGTTGCTAGATGCCTATTTTTATCATTTTTTCGCCACTAAAGTTTTTCTTTAAGCATCAACTTTTTTGTGTCACTGCTAAAGATATTTTTAACGTTGACTATTACTAACAATAGTAGTACACTATTAGCGACAACTTTAGTCACTACTAAAAAGATCATTTTATTTTTGTCATATTTATAATACTTTCTTAATTATTTTGTTCAATCCTATTTGCTAAAATAGATTCTATAATTTTATAAATGGTAAAGAATAAATCTTCTAAATCTCTAATAACATAGATAATTTCACAAGATCCCACATTTTGAAATGCGTAAGCAAAAAGAAAGCAAAGTAAACTTTGCTAACAAGTCTCATATATACATTACTATAATAGCTTATCCAACAAGTATAAATGCAAAAACTAACCATATGAATAATTTTTTAAGCTCATTCATACACTTCAGTATTCAATATTGAAAATAGCATTACTTTATTACTAAACAAAAGAAAAAGGGCAATAAGTTGGCATAAGCAATTGCTTGAATCTTTGTAAGTCAGGAGAGAGGTACTAGCATTCAATCTAGACACTTTATTTTGCTTTGTAAATGCTAAGACTTTCTCCATCAAAGCAATCACCTATGTGACAAATTGAGATCACATTCCAATTTCAGTGAAGTATAATGTTTGAAAAACTATGTACGCCATAAACAAATTAACGTTAAAAGTTTGAAATAAAACCTTAGGCACACAAGTGATATAAAAGGCAAATGATGCTAAATTAAGATGCATTATTTTTATAAGTTGAATAATCAATCATTAAAACTCCTAATTACTTATAGAATTATTGAGCTTCTGCACTTAAAGCATTGTTCATCAGAGGTATATTTCCCTACTAAGAAGAAACAAAACACTAAGTTTTTTAACATTAAAAAGAAAAAGAGAAATTCATAAGATACTTGTTGGAATGTGGCCATGAAGGCAGCCATTTAAGTATGAGTTTCAACTTGCATCTGTGCTTGCATTTGGGTTCGCTCCTCTTATAGTTTTCGTTCCATTTCTTAGCACGTCTCTTTACTTGTTATTTTACAGAAGAAACTCTGGACTCTACTTTAGATTGTCTAATGCTTCTCTTTCTTGAGAGTTTCTTCCTATATCCCTTGTTGTGCACACACCTTAATCTCTCCCCTAGTACAACAGCGAATATCTCATTTCCAGTCATGCATGCCTCCCTATGTTTTGTTTAGTGTTAAATAACAAGATTGTGAATATGCGATTGTAGTGTAGGACACAAGCTAGGAGCATGGAAAATGGTGCAAAAGTAAACAATTTTTTAAAGTTAATGAATTTGAGAATATTACATGAATCTCCTGGAACTTCAAATCTACCTATACTATCTCCCCCTCATTTGTCCGATGGGTGTGTTGTGTAATATCCAGTTTTTGTTAAAACGTCATAAATGAGTCAGTTGTAAGGATAAGTCCCCTAAAATGAAAGATTTAAAGACAAATAAAATTAGGATAAAATTCTAAATAATGAAAAATGAGAATTTGATGTTTGAGTTGCTCATAAACCTAAGCCAAATGAACTAGAAAAGTTTGTGAAAGAAAGTGAGACATTTTTATAATTTCTGGCAATTTTGAAAAACTCATAGAAGGGTTTTTTAAATAAAAATTTGAGTTTTTGGGGGCTCTCAAAGGCACTAAAAATCATGAGAACCCTTAGAACAGTTAAAACCCCTCCGATGAGTAATTTCAGCTATAAGTTGACTAAAACTTTGACCAAATAGTTTGAAATAATTTTAAATCTGATTTGAGTAAAATCAAAGCCAATTTATAAGTTTAAGAACATAAATATTATGATGGAAGATATGGATTTTGAAAATGAGTTGAATTGAGCCTAAATGAATGGAACCAAAAAAAGGAATGTAAAGTAGAAAAGTGTATAAAGTGACTCTTCCCCTTCCATATAACACATGCTCCTTTTCCCATATGGTTAATTAACTTATTTGCTACGCAAAATAGAGAGAAAATGTAATACCATATCTTTCTAGCCTTCCTCATGCAATTCACATGCTCCATAACATGCATTACTTAAGAGTTGTAAGGAAATGGGATATAAATAATGGATTAAATTTGCATTGCGCTACATATGAAAATCCCATTCGATGTCATGTGAGTCATATAAGTACATACTATACTTTCCTATATTTAATTATATCAATAAAACTCCTTTGCATCATAAAATCATGCCCACAAATCATGGAAACTAAAATAAAACTCAAAATAAGCAAGTCTAGCTTCGGCCAGAAATGACCTCTTTTCTGGTCAAAATTTAAAAAATCATAACTAATTCTAGAAAAATCAAAATCATGAAATCTTGGTCATTCTAAAAATTTCAAGATGTCTACTTCATACTACAAATATGCCCCAGACCATAACATGCATCACAGAGGGCGTTTGACATTCAAAATCGTCCAAAGGTCTGACTGAATCCTGGAGCTGTCATAGAATTCTATAGAAAAATTTGAAAATGTCCAATTAATTTTACAAAAATCCAATCCATGCAAATGATACCAATCTAGAAACCTATGGATGTTATCTAGAGAGAAAAAATATTTCCAGATCAGTTCATTAAGCCCAGACTTCGGAATTCAATGGAACAGTACTTTTGGTCAGGTAAAATTCCTTATTCTGGACAATAACTTCAAAAGTTCATATCTCCTTCTCTAGACCTCCAAATGAGGTGCTTTTAGTTGGTACGAGTCACTGTAATTATCTAGTTTCTTGGTACAACATTTCATGGCAATTAGACATCATCTAAGCCCTGTGTGACAGAATGAAATTTTGAACCCAATGAATAGTGCAGTAGACCAAATCTTTAAAAAATGCCAACTTTGAAAAATCATCAAATATTCTGTAGACCTCAAAAAATTATGATCTTTAGGTTCCCAAAAAGGTCTCAATAAGATCTAAAGGCATGCCAAATTTCAGACCAAGAAGGACTCATTTGGATAAAAAGTGGTATAGTCTCCCAAAATGGTGAATTTTTACTCCATATGGGTAACCAATTTGTCCAAATGGTTTTCTTAATTGTTTGGCACCTCTTGGGCAAGTTTCAAAGCACAAATATGACTTGTAGAGACTACTCAAGTGGTCCCAAACCCCATGCATCTTATTTTGATCTCTCAACATTCATTTATACACTAAACACACATGCCATTCAAGCGTCCCATAACATAATTCCATGGATTTAACACTACATACATTATACACATGGTCTATACATCATGTTACATATGCTCAAGGTTTTACACAACCCAAAATAATATGTACAATGCTTCTTGACACTCCATTATAGTTTAAACTACAATTTACACAAAGTGTAGCGCTTTAGTATTCTTGGCTTGCATTTCCTTGGCCTTGGGCACCACCTAGACATTTTAAGCATGAGAGGGAAAGGGGAGTGAGATTAGTGAGATTCTAAGAATCTCAATAGCTCACATACCCATTCACACCACATTCAAGGCATACATACATCACATATATGAATATACAAGCATAAAGTGTGCAATAAATCTCATTTCATGCCACATCAACATGTCAAGACCACTTTCATGCTTTAGGGACTTTTGGTTTAGCCTCACCCCATTTCTAAGACTTTTGGATTTGCCTCACTCTTGGTCTAAGGACTTTTGACTTAGCCTCACCTATTCAAGGGACTTTTGGCCTTGTCTCTCCCATGCCATGAGACTTTTAGCATCTCCTTACCTTTATCAAGGAACTTTTGGCATCACCTCACCCTTATGAGCTCTTTCCACAACCATAGTCATTCAAAAAGACACATTGGTACTAATACAATTTCAAGACATTAAGTGACATGTTCTCAAATCACAAGAGTATATACAAGCACACAACATATACATATGCACACAAGAATGCAAAAAAATGAGGTGGAGAGCTACCTTTTAATTTATGCAAGCTTACTTTGCCAATTCCTCTCCCTCCTTAGTCTCACAAGAGCACTTAAGTGGAGTAGGGTTCTCTTGACCTAGACATCACAAATATCATACAATTATACATTTGAAGCAAGCCAAGACACTAGGTTCACTCTTAACCACACACTTGGCTCCATAATGGGCATATTAGTTCCATAAATGGTCCATTGAAGCAACTCATATCATCCAAATTCTAGGCTCCATTCTCTCATTGTTTCTAGACTTCTTGGACTCATTTAAGGTTCTTGGAGCCATTACATATTCAATTGCACCATTGGAAGATCAAGTTACTTCATGAGGCACCATTATGGACACCATTGTCCTATCTCCCAATCCATGGCTCCTAAATTTTTTTCAATGGTTCCTCCCATCTTTTAACATCATATAAAGTCCCAAACCAAGGCTATAACAAATTAAAACACTCCCTAGCCCTATGAACCCTCCTTGGCCGAAACAAGCATATAATTAGGTTTCTTGGAGTTTCAAAATTTTCCTTGATGGGAGAGCCACTTGGGAAGGTTTCTAAAGGTCTTAGGAGCTCAAAGAAACATTCAAATAGCCAAGGAAACTCTCACACAAAATCAGATTTTAAAAAACCCTAAGAAAGCCTACACTTTTCTATCTTGATTTCCTTTAGTTTTTACTTGAATCTCTTATCATATTCTTAGTCCTTACACTCTTTTCCCTAGGTTTCTCCCTTAGTTCTACCTAAAATTCATCTCCTTCTATCCCCCCTTAGGAGGAGGAGCAACCAAGATGAAGCATCAAGAATGGAAAAATACCTTAGTTTCAAGTTTGTTTTCAAAGCTTTTCTTCCTTGGTTCCCTTCTCCTTGGCAAATTTGAATTTTCCCCTAGGTCTGGACCAAAAATAGAACCAAAACATTTTAAAAAATCCATGGAAGGAAAGGATGAAAAGAGGAGAACAAGATTGGAGGAAGATGAAGCAAGAAAATCCATGAAATTACCTAGTTTCTCCTTAGTTTTCTTCCTCTTTTTCTCCTCCTTATTGTGTGCCTAAGAGAGCAGAATAACTTCTATATTTTGGGCAGAAGATTTCGTGCTCAATAAAAGTGAGAAGATGGAAGAAAAGTGTGGAAGTGTTTAGGACGTTCTAGAAGCTTTTATTTCCAATTTTGCCCTTCCATAATAGCAATTTCGTTTTGGCTTCCTTTTAGCTCCTTTTTTAGAACTATTTTTTCCATCATAAAATTTAGGTTCCCAATTTAATAAAATACCTTTGGAATCACTTAATTTGGAGCTAAAATCTTATCAAACGAATCGATCAAAGTTCGAGTCAACTGACGTTGAAAAATATACACTGGAGGGGCTTTACTAGTCCCAGGGTTTCTTATAGTTTTTGGGGCCTCTGAGAACCTTGGGAAACTCAAAACTTTCATTTAAAAAGCCCTTCTATATGATTTTCCAAAAGTTGCACTTATTTAAGAAAATGCCATTACATTTCGTCAGTTTCTGTCGTAAATTATTTCTCCATCCTAACTTCATTTTTCTTTCCGTCTGAGCCTAGAATTATCATTTTTAGGAGTTTAGGACTCAACCCAAATTTTTTGGTATATTATATGACTTATTTCATCATTTTACAAAAATTACGTTCGTTACAGAAAACCAGTAAGGGAGGATGCACTAAGAGGAAGGGAAGAAGAAGAAGGAAAACTAAGGAAAAGGGTAAGGAAATCATGGAAATTTCGAGCTTCTTCTTTCTTTAACTTTGTTCTCCTCCTTCTCCTCTTTCTTCCTATGGTTTCCATGAATGATGTGAGGTTATTTTGGCTCTGGTTTAAAGGAAAGAGAGTAAAATTTCAAAGTGAAGTCTATAGCAAAGGAGAAAGCTCTTAGAGAAGGCTAGGAATCAAGATAAACATCATTGTTTTTCTTGCTTTCTCTTTCTTGTTTCTTCTTCAATATGTTTGGCCACTATAAGAGCATGTAGAAGGGATTAGTTTTTGACCAAGAGCAACCAATGAACCTAGGTTATAGAGTATAGAAAACTAGGAAATGCAATGGAAGCCAAAAGAAAACCATTAGATTTTAAGATACCAAAGTGAGAGGTTATGTCGCATAACCTCAAAATAAACTAGGTTGAATTAAAATTTGTAGTTAGTGATGCAACTTAGATCATTTCCCTTGGATATAGATTTCAATGTTTAATTAAGCCTTCTAAGTGTAAGAGGATCCTAAAAAATACCTACTTGAAAGGGGGTTTTGAAATTATCTAACTAAAATTTAAAGTGAATTAAAATTCCTAACAACTTCTACCTAAATGCATGAACTAAGGAGTAATGGACATGTAACTAGCTTTAGATTCATCTCTTGGTATCCACTATCCTTATCCTAATTCAATTGTCAATACTTCTGGTCTAAAAGTCCTTATTTGTGTTCATGGCAATGCATCTTGAGTTACCACATAAGATTCAAGAGATTAATAAGTTAATATTGAATTGAAACCTCAACCCTGTATCAAATCATCAATTTTTATCATTAGAATCAATGAACACTAAATTTGATTGATTAATCGATCAATTAGCTTCTGAATTATCACCCTATTATGTTTAATTAACCAATTAATGTGACAACCCTAACTTCTAATCATTCTAATTAAGGCTAAATATGTAATTAATAATATGAAATCAGGGTTAAAAGTCATTACGACTAATTACATTCAGAAAATATAGGGAAATGTGAACTTTAATGTTATTAGAGTCATCAACCATATAATTACAAGCACTCATGTACATAAGGGAAACAAACACTCATTTATAAGCCTTTGATTCTATTACCCATTAATTCTAACTCACAAGAATCTTCTACCAATGTTTCTAAGTCATCCCCTGAGGTTACCATATGAAAAACCAAGATTTCTAAGTTAGAATGAGAGTTTGGAACCATTAGCTGCGGCTAAATATCCTTGCACCGGGACCAATTGCTCTCAAGTTCACCCTTATATCTTCACTACTGTGGCGAGTTGGATCTTTGCCACTACTAACCTACATGGCACTATGATGAGGAAACCTCCTGGAGCTTACCTTGCTCGCTTCTCGCTATTGGCCATGGCCATTTCTTCCTTTCGTCGCGGCTAATTCCTCTTTGGAACACCTGACACATTTCACAAAAGTTTGCCGCGGCCAATTCATATTTAGCTGCAATGAATTACCCTTTGGACGACTTCCAGTTTGGCCTCTCACATTTTGCTGTGGCTAATTCCACTTCTCGCCACGGTGAATTGCTCTCTGGACCTCCCCCCGGGCAACTTCACCTCAATTGGTCGCGGCAAAATGCCCTCTGATCCTACAACTTCTAAGTCTTGTCTTATACTCTCCACTTTCCCTCCAATGATACCCTAAGGCTACTCTACCTTAATTATGGGGCTCTAATAACTTTCATTAACTTAATTTACCCAGCTAATCTATTATTACTAGTTCAAGACTTAAGTGTCAATTTCTACTCCTCTAACTACCCTATATTAGTAAATTCATAGATTAATAGCAGCAGAATTTTATAAGTTTCCAACAATTATCATTCAAATATACATTCCATTAAAGATTTCATGCATCACTAATTCAAGTCTATATCCAAGGTATCACATAATTACAATTCCCAAATGGTAAACCATATCATAAATTCTACAAAGTTCATACATCAGATGTGATAAGTTCATACATCTAATACTAAGCTAAGATGAAGCCTAACTCCTCAATAGGTACATCCTAAGAAATCAAAATATAAATACCTACACTTGGTAATATGATTACATGATGATGTTATATAAAAGATTAACAAAATTGCATCTACTCTACTCAGATCAGCCTAAGTGTAGCTTCCTCCACAAATGGCTAGAACTCATGGATTTTTATCTACTTACTTTCTCTTATCCTTACCCGAAGGGTTTTCACCTTAAAGTATAATCCCATAAAACGGGGTGAGATGAAAATCTCAGTAACCAACGCAAATTCTATTCATATATTTTAGTTTAATTATATATATGCATGATTTCATACAAGCATCAGAAAATGTACCAACCATATCAGTAAATAAAATAATTAGGCTATCTATGATTACTATCCCATACTAGTAATCACAATTCCACATGTTAAAGGCCAATAACACCGGGAGAGGCCCATCCACGGCACCCACTCCCTAATAAGCACAACCAAGGCTCAGTGCATCTGGAGTTTGATCATAATCCAGTGCCCGATTGAAGCACATGCACGGGTAGCAGCCGCACCACAACTCCACTATAGACTCATAAGGTCCAATCACACATAACAGATAGTTAACCAATTCATTTAGTATCAAAATCATAATCATGTAGCAAATACAAATTAAAACAGAACATATGCATGGAATTAGCATAAACCCCAGTTACCTTACTCTACAGACAATTGAAAAGCCACCAGTAGTGCCAAAATCTCCCTATAACCATAACATCAAAAGATTATTACTTTAAATCATAATGTACAGTAGCAACAAGTACCCAAGGGATTAAAATACTAATGGCTACCCGGAAGACGCTTACCCAACCACTACAAATCCCTAAATTCGGATTAAATATGTCCTATATTAGAAACTTCAATATATCACCTTAATTTCTAAGTAAATTTATACAAAATTAATACTCATACTATAAATCAACCATAGGGGTCTTAAACCAGCAGAAAATACATTAGAATGGAGAGTTTACACTTACCCAATGTCCCTCCTAGCCTTTACCTTCGAAAATCCTCTAGGAAAATACCAAACAACCATATTTCAGATTTTAGGTATGGTGAAAATGCTTTAAATGAGAAACTAATTGGGCCAAAATGAAGAGAAAAAGAAGGGGATTAAGTTATATAACAAGTACCTTAGCTGATTTTAAGCTTAGAAGTGAGAAATAGTGGATTTCTTGCCCCAAACCCTAGCCTCCCTCTCAAGGTGCGAAAATCCTCTTGTGTTTGTGTTTCAGCAAAATGTGGAGGGGTTGATGTGTTTAGGGTTTTAATTGGGTTTAAGTTAGGTCTAATATGGGTCATGAGCTACCCAAAGGTCCAACTCCAAATAGGTTTCAGATTTAAGTTTTGTTGGGCCAGCTTTCATGTGTTGGGCTGCAGGATTTTAATTGGGTTAGGCCAAGTTTTAAGAGCTCAATTGATTTGGGTCTGCACAAAAGTTGTTGGGCCAATTATAAGAGCTTATATAAGGTAGGTCTTGAGCCTCTATCACATTAAATCAGATTGGGCCCTCCCTAAGTGCTCTCTGTTGGGCCAAGACTCATATTAAAAGGTTGGGTCTGCACATAAAATTATTAGGCTTCCATTAGTCTCTAACCTTAGCCTACTTAATTTAATTTGGGCCTAGATGGGATTTCTAACTCAATTAAATCTTAAACTTATATTAATAATTTATCTCTATAAGATTTCCATTCACTTAACTTGCCCAAATTACCCCATATTAATTATTCTTAATTAACCTAAATCTATGATTAAAATTTTAATTAATTTTAGGGTGTTACAATTAAACTCTAAGGAATCCTCAAAATTAAATAATTAAACACACAATCTCTCATATGCATTTCATCAAATACCTTGATTGCACACATGGATAATTGTAGGAAATTAAAAATTCAGCACTTAATTTAATCAATTAATCATTCAAATAGTCTCTTAATTAGTGTCTAACTAGCCACTAATTATAAACTACACCAATTTGAGTTAATTACAAATTCAACCAAGTAAGTACAATAACAAAAATTGATGTAGAAAGAGAGAAAATGAAATAGAAATCTTTGCCCATTTCCTTGACAATCTTCATAGATTCAAGCTTTAATCATGGTCTTACTCCAAGCTAGCCACTCAATACAATTAAGCTCTCATGGGGATGGAAGGAGATGGAGTGAAATGGAGTGGAGGTAGCTATGGATGAAGGGGATGAATGAGGGTGGATGGAATGAGATGATGAGATGAAATGTGTGAATGATGGAGGATCTCTCCTTAATAGCATTCTGCACAAGCTAATTCCCTCTCCTCACATGTTTTCTTCATTTCCATTTAATGATCACATGTGTTGCTCTCCTAGATGCTACCTTACCCGAACCTTTAATCCTCTCATGTGCTTTTCCTTGTGTATATAAGTGTAGGCCTCCTTGTGATGTTGACGTGTTAAAATATAATATAAAATTTGTCTATGCTTCTTATTTCTCTAGCTAGCTATGCAGCACGTTAACATCCTCACAACCATGCTCCCCTCATAAGCTTCTTCCTTTATGATCTCATGGCTTTTTAATCACGTGTTCTGCTTTTATTTTATTCCACATGGTTGCTCCTCCTTCTTTAAACCTCCTAACCCATAGCTTCTCTTTTATTATTCCCTTCTCTCCATGTTAGAATTGGCTCGTGCCCTTTTATTTGTTCTATTAATGTGTTTTGCCTCGTTCTTTTCTCGTGGTTTCATTTGTTGCTATTACGTGAGAATCTCCCATGCCTATAGCTTCCTCTACTTCAGCTTATCTCTCAAGCTTCCCTCTCCCTCTCTTCTTATTGTTGTCTATGTGGATCCATTTGTGCTGCTACCCGTGCTTCTATTCACGTTGAAAGTCTTCCATTCTATCACGTTCTGGTCTTCTGTGTACTTCATGTAGCTTCCACGTTTTGCTCATCACACCTGGTGGTGCTGGACTAGTGCATGTGAGTGTGAAACGTTGGCATTAAAGTGCATGTAACCCGTGGTTATGAGCTGTGTGTGATGACTTGGTCTCGTGCTCTATATGTGCTAGCCCATGTAAGCTTCTTATATGAGTGTGCTACAATGTGAGTGAAGCCGTGACCTTGAACGTGTGCTTGAGTATGATGTCGAGTGAGTTGCTGTGCATGTATGAAGGTGTTAATGGACTAGAAAATGGAGTGGTTGGACATGGATGTTTGTTGCTACAAGTGAGGGAGATGTGTGCATGAAGCTAAAAGAATAGTGTGAGAGATTATGAAAGCTTTATTCTAAATGAAGAGTGCAGGTCTGTGAGAAAATGCCTCGTCTAAATAGATGTCCATGTGTTTCCTTCTCCTTTGCATGTGTGTGTTGTCCCATTAGTAGAGAAACCCATGGCATTGTGTAAATGAGAAAGCCCATGTAGCCTTTGTGTTCTTGTGAGTGATATGAAATAGTGGGCTAAAGGTATGCTTTTTGTGACGTGTAGCTGCTGCAATGTGTTTGTGTGCTGCTACTGCTCTTCCCACATCAATCCATATAAACACGTGGCCCTTGTGTAAGTGGGTGGCTACATGTATGAACATATGTAGTGTGGCTTCCATGCAAGAATCAAGTGAAAGAGAGAGTTACATGAGGTGAATCCATGCGTGAGTGTATCTAGTGAGGTGCCATGTGAGAATGGAAGGAGAGTGAATGTACTAATGATGAAGTGGGCCCATGGCATTTTTCTTCCCCAAGTATTCTCCTATATTTTCTCCAACATTTAAATTTAATTTGCCCAAAGTTTGCACAAAAACAATGGAGACAATTAAGTAGGAACAATTTTACAAAATTATTTAAACAAATTTATGCATTAAAATTTAATAATTTTGTAAATAAATTCCTAGAGTACAAAAGTGGCTACTAAAATGAAATCTTATCTAATTAAAACCCATTAAGCCTAAATTATTCATCCAAAATATCCAAATTAAGAGGATTAAAATATAAAAATAGTATCTATCACAAAGCTAGGGATCCACTTGCACCTTGACATGTCTAAAGCTTCCTAGGGATAATTCAAGCTGTCTAAGAGTATATAAGAGTTCCCAAGACATCTAGGAAGCCTCCCAAGTGCCATCCCCTTCATGAAAACTTGCAAAATCCATGGTGCACCAAGGATGTGCGTGTCTCGGCCAAACTTGGAGCATGCACCTAGAGAGTGTTTTAAATTTTTTTAATCTTAGAATGGGACTAGATATGATAGAAGAACATCAAACGAAGGCTTGGGAAAAATTTAGAAAGCCTAGAATGTGAAATAGAGATGCAAGTTCCATAATGAGACATAAAGAAACAACTTATAGCTAGGCTCCTTAAAATAAACGTGTGATGATTCCAAGGAGTCTAAATGGAGTCAAGAGTCATAGATTGAAGGAGGAAATAGAGCCAATACCATGAATTCCCATAGTTGCACCCTTAGGTCTTATATGGAACCATAATTGAGCTATATAAGAAAGTAAGCTTCCCTAGCTAGTGTGTGATGCTAGAGCTTGCTTCAAAAATGTAATTGGCACCTATTTGATGTGTCTAGGCCAAAGGAATCAAGCTCCATATCCTTACATGTGTGTGCCAGAGAGAGGGGAAGAATAAGCAAGAGAAAAGCTTGTAATTTTTGTTTCAAGGTAGCTCTTTAACCTTTCTCTCATGCATTTTTGGATGTTTTCTTGTCTTTGGATGTGTGTATGTATGTTTATGCCATGAGAAATATTTCTAGCTATTACCTACATGCTATGGTATCATGATATTCTTAAAATGTGTTTTATGGATGCATTGTGGCTTGAATAGGTTTGGTGAAGCCAAAAGTCCTTTAACAAGGGTGTGGATGAGCCAAAAGTCCTTAGGATTGGGTAAGACAAAGCAAAAAGTCTCAAGAAGAGTAAAGTTTAGTCAAAAGTCCCTTGATAGTGGGTGAAGCAAGTCCAAAAGTCCTAAGGAAAATGGGTGAGGCTAAACCAATGCCCTTGAGAGTCAATGTATGATTTTTATGAGTTCTTAAACATGGAAATTGTTTTATGTATGGTTACTAGTAACTTGATCTTCATGCATGTATTCTTTGACTTGAAAATATGTCCATTATGTATGTTTGAAAAGATTAAGAGCTATTAAAATTCTTGAAATCTCACTCTTCCCTCTCTAATGTCTAACCATGTCTAGGTAAACCAAGTGAGCTAAGAAATGGAGGCCAACAACCTTGAAGACTATGATTTTGACAAAGATTTTGTTATTTAGCCATTTTGTGGACATATGGATGTCTAAGGGTGTAACTATAGGATGTGTGTATGAGGTAGATACTTGAGCACACTTAAATATATGTAAATATGATGTATGCAATGATTTTGGAATCATATGAATGAGTATGTATGATTTTACCACCAAAGGGCCTTTATGTGTTATGACTTCCATGTGTATAATTGTAAGTAGCATAGTGAGAATGAGCTCCATAATATTTTGAACCAATTGGCATGTCTCCCTAGGTAGTGAATGTGGTTTTGGACGTGCCTAAGTGGCTATGGATGGTTAAGAAAGCAATTTGACACCTTATTGAACCATAATGGACCTTAAAAAGTGACAAATCGTGAGCTGAACCCCAAACTAACTATATGGATGAATTTTCTCATAAAATTTGGTATCAATGTAGAGCTTTTCACAGAGCTAAAGAGCACCCAATTTGGAGCTCTAGAGAATTTATTATGATTTTTCAAAGTTAAAAAAATTCTGTTGATATGGTAGCAGCACTATTCATATGGTTAGTTTATATTTCTATATCACATATAGGCCAAATGAAATTCAATGCTTATGAAATTTTATAGGCACAATTTAGACATCATAGGATTTCCACAGCCACTAAGATCACCTCATTTGGAGCTTGTAGAGAGAGAACCAAATTTTTGAAGTTGCATAATAGTACTAGTAATATAGTCTGACCTTTGGTATTATTCTATCAATTTTTGTAGGTTAAATGATTTTGTTTTAGTTATAAATATTTTTATCATTAGTTAACATTCAGAGATTTTTAGAATGGTATGGTTTGCGTAATTTTGATTTTTCTAGAATAAGTTATGAATTTTTAAATTTCATATCAGAAACTTGGAAAGTGAACCCAAGAGCAGACCTATATTTTTCTGATGCATGGTGTAAAATCTGAGACTCTTGGGATGTTTTGTGATGGTTATGACTTGTACGTATGTATTATGGGTAGAGAATAATATTGAGAAGTTCATGTGATCTATGAAGAATAAGATGAATTTTTAAGATCTTATGCAATGTAATTAAATACTATTAAATATATTCATTTTCCATGCAACATGCATGAAGCTAAGCATCTTAATTGGGATAACAAGACTAAAGGTTGAGGTATTACATGTTGTGACTTCCATACTCAATCAACTGTTGCCAACTCCCCTATCTTTGGGTCCCTCTACAAATTTTTCAAATTTTAGTATTCAAAGCTTCTTAACATGAAAAAAAAAAGTATTAGTGAATATAGAAATGAATTTCTTCTAAAATACAATGAGATGTTCACCAAAGACTCCTCAACCTTTGCAAATAAGCAGGTCCCACATATGTGTAATGTTACCTGCTTTGAACTATTTTCTACTACTTGCAATCTGCATATAAAGCCAAAGTGTTGTTAATGATAAAATATCAAAAAACTTTATGTAATTAATAATATTACAGCTACAATAAAGTTTGAACTAAGACCTAAAACTCGTCAGACTTGAAGTGCTGCTTCAACCAATGCCAATCTTTAGGGCTAACATCCTTTGGTTTTATTGCTTGCCTCTCCTTGTCAATTGTATAATCTTTATATATTTTTGACAATAAAGCCTTCCAATTATTGAAGAGTCGTTGCATTAAGTCCATATAGTAAGACTTGAATACCACCTCTTGCTGAGGGTCATGAACTTTAAACTTGTGCTACGCATTAAGAATAGCAAATTGAAATTACAAGTAGTAATAATTGCAAACATAATATAGGTATTTATAGATTAATTAAAGATATGCATTTAAGATATGCAACTCGTTACCTTCACTTTCAACTATATGGTGTCTCTATCTTTGTTAGCAATATCTTTCTAATCGCCATCTCTAAATGATACAGTAGTCCACACCATCCAACTAATGTAACTTGATAAGTCTTGAGCCCTATCTTCGATCAACCATTCAGTAGTCCTAGACATGCTAATTAAGATCTTGTTGCCAAATTTTGTTTTAAGGACAACTCCTAAACACTTATACTTCCCCTGACCTTTCCTGACAGTGCTGCAAGAAGCTGAACAATATGGAAAAAAGAAAATGATTAGACCATGATACATAAAATATATATATATATATATTTATATATGACACAATGCATAAATTTAACCAAACACTTATTACTTCCCTTGCTCACCTGCACTACTATGGTTTTGTGATGGTTGGGTCAGAGGTAAACCATTTTGTTCTTCCTCACTAACTACCTTTAGTGGCAATGGAGAATGTTGAGCTTCTAGTGTATCATGTTTGCGTTGCCCTCTCATACACTGTGGGGATGTGATAAATGAAATATTTTATATATTCTATTTCCCTTAACTTAGGCATTTTAATAATAAATTGTGGCTTAAATGATCTAATTAGATAATATTTGATTTTATTAGCCATTTTTTTCACTTTAGGAAATAATTTGCAAACTTATTTGTTTTTAATGCATTAATTTCTTTAAATAATTTTGTGAACTTTTCCTATTGAATATTTGTTTTTTTTTTGTAGATTTTAATAGGCAATTAGAATTTAAATGGAGAGATTGATTTGGAGAAGAAATGGAGTTTTAAATGTGCAAATTCAAGGAGGGAATAATGGTCCACATGCAAAAGGATTAAAATAAGAAATATGTGATTTTGGGCATGATTTGATTGGGAAAATAAGAAATGCACGAGGCACGTCCAAGTTCATCCACTCATTCTTTCACACTTTGCCACATACACACCATTCATCTATTCTCATGAAACACATCACTAATCCATATCGTCACATATTAACAATCACGTGCACAGCTTGAGATCACACACTCTCTTTTGAATACGTACATCAAACAAGCTAATGTGGAAGCTCGGGTTCATGATGCATGGATAACCCACTCATTAATATAATCACTCTTATTCACTAGCATAAAGCCTCTACACTTCACATATGGTTATCTCGCTATAATGCATAAGCTTTTACAAAAGCACAGCCCACTGTAACTTCACACACATATGCACACTCACATAGCACTAACACACATATGCATGGGGACAACTCATTAGACAGCACAATTACACAGGCTTTCCACTCTCATTTCACAATCCACGACTTCCTTCAGAATAGGTTGTAGCACACATAAGATCAACGTAAGCCACATGCTAGAAGAGGGAAGCTCCACATTTTATGTTCATTAAAACATAACACATTTATACATGTAGCCACGAGAAAAGGGATCCATTGAACACGCTTCACTCACTCTCGAGTTATGGGGGTTGACTATGGGAGCTTTACACACACTTAGGTTCACGTGGTAAGTAGTAGGTAGCTTAGTTTTGCAGTGGAGAAGAAATGAATCTGACGAGGAATAAAGAGCACGTGGTTTATAGAGGAAGAACCACAGGCTATAGAACACGTAAAGGGAGAAAATAAGGCTGAGGCAGTAGTGAATGAAAGGAAAAATGTCTAGGTTATGGCTTATTCATATACTCTCATGCATAGCTCCACTTATTCATCACACACGGGTTTTTCAAGAAGGAGAGCATGTGAAATGCTACATTGGGACCCACTAATTTAGGAGAAGAAAGAGCATTAAGAAGAGACTCACGTGGGAATGAATAAAAGAGGCACAACTAAAGCACATAGGAGGAGAATCAAAGAAGGCTCTGGTAGTAGGCAAAAAAAAAATGATCCATCCCTAATCCAAATTTGGTTTTTGTAATAGTTGGATAAGTATTTTCTAAGTAGTCCTTTATAACTTAACCCCTTGAATAATGAGTTTACTGATATAAATGATGATTAGGGATAGTAATGGCTTAGTTTTGTGTCCATAGGCTGAAGTAGCATTCCATTGGCTCTTAAAGAATTGGCTATAAGTAAGATAACCGAGGATTTTGTAATTCCATGCATATATCTACTTTAATTTTATTTTTGCTATATATGAAAGATTTGAAATGCTAAATTAATTGATTGGCTATCTGTTGCATTGTGTTTAGACCTTGTGAGTCTATGGTGGAGCTGTGATATGGCTGCCACCTATACATGTGTTTCGATCGGGTACCGGGTTATAATTAGACCCCAGATGCACTGAGCCCTAGTTGTACTCATTGGGGAGTGGGTGTTGTGGATGGGCTCTCCTTGTATTATTGGCCTTTAACATGTGGAAATGTAATTACTAGTATGGGATAGTAATCATAGTAGCCTAATCATTTCATTTGCTAATATGATTGATATGATTCTGATGCTTATTTTGATTCATGCATATATGTTAATTAAATTAGATTATATGGATAGAAATTACCTCGGTTATTGAGATTTACATCTCACCCCATTTTATAGGCTAACTATTTCAGGTGAAGGTCCTTCGGTTAAGGATAAGGGGAAGCAAGTAGATTAAAATCCATGAGTTCCAACCATGTGTGGGGGAGGCTATACTTGGACTGATCTGAGTAGAGTAGATATAAATTTTGTTATTCCTTTACATAGCCCCATCATGTAATCATGTTGCTAAGTGTAGGAGTTTGTATTCAGACAACATAGAATGTGTCTATTGAGGAGTTAGGCCTCATATTAAATGGATATTTGATGTATGAATTCATAACATCTTTCATAGAACTTTATGGATCCTGTGATATGGTTTACTTTTTGGAAATGTAATCACGTGATATATTGGATGTTGACTTAAGCTAGTAAGGCATGGAACCTTTAATGGTATGTGTATTTGAATGACAATTATTGGTAGTTTATAAATCCTTACTGACATTAATTTATGAAATAACGATTATAGGATAGATGAATGGGTTGGAATCAGCACTTAACTATTGTACTGGTAATGATAGATTAGTTGGGTGAATCAAGTAAATAAATACCATTAGAGTCTCACAAATTAAGGGAGAGTGGTCCTAGAGTGCCATTAGAGGGAGAGTTGGAGTGTATGGGGTGAAATTTGAGAGTTACAAGAACAGAGGAGAATTGGTTGTGGCTAAAATGGAATTCCCGCAGCCAAACATGACAAAGTTGCCCAAGGAAGGAAACAGAGAGGAATTGGCCATGACGAAGAGTGATGTTAGCCATGGTGAAATGTGTGAGGCAAGTCTGGTGGTGCTCCAGGGGGTAATTCGCCATAGCGAAAGGGGTATTTGGCCGCGACAAAGGTGCTCAATTTCTCATATTCACCTAGAAATCTTAGTTTCTCTTCTGGTGATGTTAAGGAATGATTTAAAAACACTTGGAGGAGGTTTTTGTGAGTTGGAATTGATGGATGGAGGAATCAAAGGCTCCTCATTGATAATTAAATTTACTTGCACATTCGAATAATTGTGGTTGTTTAATTAATGACCTTAATAACATTAAAGTTCAAATTTCTCTGCATTTTCCGAATGTAATTAGTTGTAATGACTTTTAACCTTGATTTATGATTATTAATCACATATTTAACCTTAATTACAATGATTAAATGTTAGGGTCGTCACAACACTCACAACATAAAATCAATTGCATAGAGAAAGAGCAAACGATGGACTAGATTATCACTTACATAGCATCCTCCCTTTTCAGTTTTTGTGTTCTCCTCCTTCACAATGAAATCAGGTCATAAGATGCTCTACTTTTTGTGCACAAAATATTTTAGTATTAGTTTCTATTGACACAGAAATAATCTAGAGAAAAGAATGTAAATATAAGGATTGAATAAAAAGAGAGGAGGAGAGTATAAGTATAAATAAGTGAATGAGAAATGGAGTTTCGAATTTGCTAGAAGAAGTATATGAATAGAAAAACATTTTCTTATGTGATTTTTAAATCTAATTTTCATCTTGGGAAATTAATTTTATGTATTCTTTGACTTATTTTTTATTTTATTAATTAAAGTTTTGTATACATACTTTCTTTAATTTTAAACAAGTTATTAAAACTTTATCATATAAATTATAAATAAATAACTTTTAAATATACAATGTTTTTAAAAACTATGTATAAATATTTTTTTTGTCAACATTGCAGCCAATTTTAATGAGTAAAATTTTTTATTTATTCTCTTTAACTAATTTAGGTAGAAAAACCTTTTTCATTTCACTCATTTTAATCTTTATTTTGAATTAATATTCAAGGAGAAAAACCTATGTATAGTCTTTATTTTGAATTAGTATTGAGGGAAAAAAAAAACCTATGTATGGTTAATGATTAAATGATTTTAAAAATTCAATAAAAAATAATTAAAAAAAACTTTCAATAAACATTATATACATAAAAAATGTTCATAAAACAAAAATACATTTTTGAGATAATTATTAAGTGTTTTCATAGATTTGAACAATATTTATTGAAATGCTAATAATTATCTATTTCAATCATTCCATAAAGAGACGGAAGATACTCTTCTTTGTTACACAAAAGAATAGAAATTGGAAAAGTGAGGGAAAAAATAAAATTTAGGATTAAATTAAGTATTCTTTTATGACACTTTTTTTTTAAAAATGATATATACATATAATTCTAAAGAGACTTTATCATACAATATCAAAATATAAATACATAACTTTTAAATGTGTAATGTTTTTAAAACCAGACTAGTTATTCTGTTGATGAAGATATTAGTTCATGATTAATTTATCTCAATACAGTAAAGTGTGAATGCAACGATAATAATTAAACATATATTTTTATAAATATAATTTTTGATAAAGTTATATTTCTAAGTATAATATATTTTTTAACTTATTTATATATAAAAATGTTTTTTTAGTCTTATTAAGAATTTAATAGAAAAATTATCTCATTTCATTTGTATATTTGCATATAAAATATAATCAATACTATTAAATTTATAAATTTAATTTTTTTTTATAAAGTTACATTTTTTTAGTATAATTATTTTTTTAACTTATTTGTACGTAAAAATATTTTTCTAGTCTTATTAAGAATTTTATAAAAAGATTACCTCAAGTTATTTGTATATTTGTATATAAAATATAATTAATATTATTAACCTTAAAATTTTAATTTTCCTTGATAAAGTTATATTTGTAAGCATAATTTATTTTTTTAACTTATTTGTTTATAAAAATATTCTAAGTTCAAATATTTGTATATAGAAATAAGTTACAAAAATATTTTATACCTAGAAATATAACTTTATCAAAAAGCTATCTTTAATGGTGACTTCAACCTATTGTCACTAAAAGTTTTAGCTCAAAAAAATTTAATCGGTAAAAAATTTTACATCAAGACTTTTAGTGGTAACTAAAATAATTGTAACTGAAGGTTACTTTTTAGTGGCAACTAAAACTAGTCGCCACTAAAAGTTTTGGAACAAACATTTTAATTGATCAAAAGTTTTGCACCAAAATTTTTAATAATGACTAAAATAGTAACCGCTAAAAGTTATTTTAGCAGTAACAACTTTTGACGTCACTAAAAGTTTGGCAAAAAATTTATAGATTTGCAAAAGATTAGGCATGTCACCACTAAAAGTCAATTTTAGCAGTGACCTTTTAGTTGCAATGAAAACTATAACACCATAGCCTACTAGCCAATCATTTTCATTTTAAGAGCCTAGCTTCACACCATCACATGAAATATATATATATATATATAATCTCATTTAATCGTGTTACATAAGACTTTAAAAATTCATCTTATACTCTATGGATCACATGAACTCATTGATATCATTCTCTACCCATAACACATCCATGCAAGTCATAAATATCATAAAACATCTCATACATCTCGGGTTTGGCTTCATGCACTAGAAAAATAAATGTTTGACCTCGGGTTTACTTTCCATATTTCTGATATGGAATTTGAAAATTCACAACTAATTTTAGAAAAATCAAAATCATGCATATGATAGCTTTCTGGAAAACTATGGATATAATTAAAGACTAAAAATGGTTCTAGACTAATGTAATGGCATTTAGCCTATGAAAATTAATAGAACAGTACCCAAGGTTAGGCTGCATTATTGGTACTATCATGCAACTTCAAAAATTTTGTTTTTCCTCTACAGAGCTCTAAATGAGGTGATATTGATGGCTATGGAAAGCTTATGATATCTAATTTATACTTGTAAAATTTCATGTGTATTGGACTTTATTTGACCTATGTGTGATACAGAAATATAAACTGACCATATAAACAGTGCTACTACCATTTCAGCAAAATTTTCCTAACTTTGAAAAATCATAATAAATTCTCTAGAGTTTCAAATTGAGTACTCTTTAGCTCTATAAAAACTCTAGATGATACCTATATTCATACAAAATTTCGTAGGAAAAATTATCCATTTACTTAGTTTGGGATTCAACTCATAATTTGGTCACTTTTTGAAGTTAAAAATGGTTCTTAAGGCACCAAAAGACTCTCTTAATGTTCCGTAGCCACTTAGACACGTCCTATAACACAAATACAGCCTAAGGAAGCATGGCAAAAGGTCCAAATCTTTATGAATCTAATTCTCACTATGCCACTTGTTATCATACTGATGACTCCTTAATTTTGGGTAAGAAAAAAATGTATTTTATGATAGATTAGGGAATCAAATGGCCTATTTCTTAAGTGACCTTGTATAAATTTCTATCCAATCAAAGAAGATGAATAAATATATCATTTGCAATATTTTTTATTAGTTTTAAGCTTCATTTGATTTTAATTTTTATCTCAAGAGAAAGGTAGAGAATTGCTAGAAAGGCATGAGAAAAAGGAGAGAAGTTAGAAGTTCGAAAGGAAAGCTTTTCAAGTCCATTTGCTACAGCAAGTACACAATTTGCTGTAGCTAGAACACTTGTTCGCTGTGGCTAGGAAGTCAGTTCACTATAGCAAAGTCATCATTCATACAAAATCTAGGGAGCTCGTAGCTATAACGCAGGCAGTAGCGAGATCAGCAAGGATCTAAAAGCCCATAAGTTCTCGCTATAGCGAGAAACGTTCCTTGCCATAGTGAGATTAGCTACTGAAATGTACAACTTGGATTTGCGGACTAAAAACGTGAGGGGTTACTAGGGTTTGGTCATTTTGAGTTGAAAGGAGAAGTTCTGAAGAGAAAAATGCACCAAGGAGCTATAGTTTGAGGAGAAGGAGTTTAGGTTGAGGATTGGACGCTGAATCAACGCGATTTCACTGAGTTTCCTCATATTCTCCATCTTTTCTTTCATGACTTCTTGTCTCTTCGAATTTCTAGATTTGTTTGCAATGTGTAAAGCTATGTGTGGCTAGATTTCTTAGATCTTAGGTTTACTTGAACCTATTGCCATGTAATAGAGATTTTGCAAGATTAAATTAAGTTAATTAATGATTTGAATGCTTAATCTATCTTTTATGTTTCATTTAAGAGTTTGGGCATCTTTTGTTGAATTAGGGGGGTTGAGGTTAGCTCTTGAAAGAGGAAAATCTCAATGGACCAGTTGATTACAAAACTTAGGATTAGGATTAGGTTTTGTTCTTAGGTATAGAAATATGCTCAAGAACCCTAAGTGGTTATCAAGTTTATTGAATACAATTGACCTAATTAATTGTGAGAGAAATCTACAATTAATTAGGATAGAAGTCTAAGTGGTTCGAGAGACATTTGGGCTCATTTAATCTTCTTAACTTTTAGATTGTTAATTAACCAATTAATCGGGCAACTCAATTTGTTGCAATCAAGGGATAGGAACCTAGGATACTCCTTAGTGATTGATCTCATCATAATGATCTTAATGTTTAGTATTAGTTTAGTTCCATTTTCTTTTAATTCCTTACATTAGTAGTTGCTTATCTTGACTTAAATGAAAGCAAATTTCCTTAGGCCTAATTGAGTTTAATTCAATTCTCTGTGGGACGACCTTAATGCACTATATTACAAAAGCGATCTGTACGCTTGTGGAATCTATTGCAAAAATAGTGGTTATCACATACATAAGATATCATATCACATAAGGGCTCCTTGGTGGCAAAAGTATACATATTCATTCATATAGTTCCAAAGTAGGCGCATACATCATATTTACATACATTCAAATGTGCTCAAGCATCTACATAACATATACATCATATGGTTACATCATTTGACATCAATATGTCAACAAAATAGCTAATTAACTACTCCTTTGCCAAAATTTTGGTATTCAAAGTTATGGGCCTCCATTTCTTGGACCATTTGACTCAACTAGATATGGTTAGACATTGGAAAGGGAAGAATAAGACTCCAAGAATCTTCATAGCTCTTTACCTTTTAAACATACATAATGGATACTAAAACATGTCAAAGAATGCATGTATGGCCATTACGCTACTAGTGAACATACATAAATCATTTTCATGATCATAGAAACTCATACATATCATACATAGGCTCTCAAGGGCATTGGTTTACCTCACCCATTTGCTTTAGGACTTTTGGACTTGCCTCACCTATTTTCAAAGGACTTCTGACTAAGCCTCACTCTTCTTAAGACTTTTGACATTATCTCACCTAATTCTAAGGACTTTTGGCTCATCCTTACCCTTGCCAAGGGACTTTTGGCATTACGATGCCCATTTAAGCCAAAGCACATTCATAAAGCACATTTTAAGAACATCATGATATCATAACATGTAGGCAATAGCTAGAAACATTTCTCATGGCATAAACATACATACAAGCACCCAAAGACAAGAAAACATTCAAGACATACATGAGGGAAAGATTAGAGAGCTACCTTTGAAGCAAGAAAGCAAATTTTTTCCTTGATTACTCTTCCCCTCCCTTAGCCACACACTTGCAAAGAGGTTGAACTTGATTCCTTTAGCCTAGACACATCAAATAGGACACCATTACATCATGGAAGCCAGCTCTAGCATCACACACACTTTATGTGAAGGTACTTTGTCTTATGGCCACATAATAGTTCCATACAAGACCTAATAAAGCAACTATAAGAACTTATGATCTTGGCCCCATTTTCTCTTTCAATCTATGAGTCTTGACTCCATTTAGACTCTTTGGAGTCATTACACATTCATTTTGAGGGGCCTACCTATAAATTGCTTCTTTATGTCTTATTATGAAACTTACACCTCCATCTCACAATCTAGGCTTTCTAAATTTTTTCCAAGACTTCCTTTGATGTTCTTCCATCATATTTTATCTCATTCTAAGCTTAGAAAAATTTAAAACACTCTCTAAGTGCTTTGGATGGTCTAAGTTGAAACATGAGCATAGTATAGAGCCCATGGACTTTTTCAATTTTCCTGGAAGGGAATGGCTCATATGCAACTTTCTAGAAGTCTAAAGGACTTATACCATGTCTTACATAAGCCTAATTGTCCCTAGGAAAAATCAAATATTACTCTTTGTCTCAAAACCCAAGATTCACAAACTTGATTTTCTTGGTTCTCTTTTTGATTTCAATGGACCAATCTTACTTCTCACACTCCTAAACACTTGTTTCTTTCTTACTAAGGTCAAAATTCATCTCCTTCCATGGAAGCTAGGTTTGACCAAAATTACACTAAAGAGAAGCATCCAAGAAAAAACCATTAAAACTCAAGAAGCTTACTTTATTTGCTTGCTTTTCCAATGCACTTCCACTTGTTACAAGTTTCTTGTTCCAAAGCTTCCTTCTTCTACTTGGGCTGACCTCAAAATAGCACCATATCAACCTCCAAAACAAAGGAAAAAGAGAAGGGAAGGTGGAGAAGAGAGTGAATATGAGAATAAGCCAGAAAAAGAGTAAAAATTCTCACCTTTTCCATAAGTTCTCTTCCCCCTTTCTCCTCCTCGGTTGTACGTCTCCTAAGACCTCTTAAAATTCTTTTTTCAAGTGTCCAAAACATCAATGAAGAGGGAGCTAAAAAGGAACGTGCTTTAGGAAGCTAAAGGGTCACTTTATGCACTTTTTAACTTTGTATTTTAGTCCCTTTTCTTGGTTCCTTTCATTTTAGCTTAATTCAACTCCTTTTTGAAATCCACCTTTTCCATCATAATACTTAGTCTCTTAAACTTATAAATTGGCTTTGGTTGGTTTCACTCAAAATAGATTTAAAATTATTTTGAACCGTTCGTCAAAGTTTTGGTCAATTGACGGTCGAAATTAGTCACTAAAGGGGTTTTAACTATTATAGGGGTTTCCATGGTTTTCAGGGCCTCTGAGAACCCCTGAGAACTTAAATTTTTTATTTAAAAAGCCCTTCTATAAGTTTTCCAAAATTGCCAAAAACTACAAAAATGCCCTAACTTTCTTTCTCAAACTTTTTTAGCTCATCTAGCTTGGATTTATGGGTAACTCAAATCTCAAATCCTTATTTTTTATTATTTAAAATTTTATTCAAAATTTATTTGTCCTTCAATCATTTATTTTCAGAGGACTTGCTTTTATAACTAGCTCATTTCATTGTTTTTACAAAAAACTGGATGTTACAAAAACATAATCACTAAATGTGACTTTTTAATAGCGACGATGTTGATGACATCGCTTAAAGTATTTAACGGTGGCTATTTTGTTGTTACTAAATAATTTTAGTGGCAATTTTTTTTGTTGCCACTAAAAATTTTGTCAAAATTAAGAATAATATTTTTATGACAACTTTTAGCAACAACCTAATAAAATTGTTACTAAAAATGTTTTTTTAGTAGCAACTTTTTTCAGTCGTCAGTAAAAGTCTATTCTTTCTTTTTGTAGTGTATGAATCAATTTTGATTATGAATTTATCTATTTTTATTTTTCTTCTTTTGATGTTAATGACATTTCATTCCATATTTTGATTTCATTTGGAAGGTTTTTTTTTAAACTTGAAAATTTTATAAAACTGAACTCAAAACTGAATAAAGATAAAGAATAGAAAAGAACCCAAAAAATGAAAAATACCAACAACTCAATAATTTCTCAAAAAACTATATAATCACCTAATAAAATTTTTAAAATGAAAAAAATTTAAAATAATGAAATATTAATAATATATATTCATTTTGAGAAACAATTAGTATATTAATGAAAATATTATATGGTTTTTAAAAAATATTTACATTTATAACTAAATTAAAAAAGAAGTCATTTTTAATTGAATTATGATAGGATAAGTGTCCTCCCATAATTCATTAGGACAAGGTGTCCTAAAATGTGGTAGAACACTTGTCGTACCATAATTCTATTGGTGCTTTACTAAAAAATTAAATAAATAATGTTGTGTTATTAGCTTGTCATTAGCTTTTCATTTAAATTTGTGTTAACATTATACTTTATACTTTATTATTTATTGTATATTAAATAATGTTTTTAAAAAAAAAATTAAAAACTTGATAGATAGATGTAATGTGTTTGCAAAGAGTGTAGAAAGAAAACAACTGCATTGCTTGATGACTACAATTCCATCAAAAACAAATACTAATAAAAAAAAATCCAACAAATTATCTGACTAAACATTCAATCAAAAATCATGTATTTTCAACCAAAATTAATAAGTTTCGAATTGATCTTTTAGTCAATATTCAAGCATTTTGTTATAGTGAATTAAAAGGTACTAAAATAACTTACTGGAAAATCTAAAAAGAATTTTGATGATTGGAGAATGAAATCATGTAGACTAAAAATATGACCAAAAAGTAAGCTAACCATACACTATCCTAATTCAATTTACATTGGCAAATTTGGTAAGAATTTGATTTAAGTGAGAAAATCAATCCCAAATCAATTTTAGGATTACGTTCAATGGTCAAGAGGCATTAAAAGATTTAATAAGGGAGGAATTCAAAGAATAATGCAAGAATTACTCGAACAAAATTTTGAAGTTTAGTGTTGAAAGTGCTCCTTTGTCATCTTGTAGATTCTTTAAATCGAGTCATCTTTTATATGTGCTTTGTCTAAGATATTCAAGAGCAATCTTTGCTAGCCTATATGGTGCTTAGGCTTCCTATTTGAATCATTTTGTATGAATATGGCTGAAATTTCTAGGAAGAAAAAGTGTAGATGATGTTGTTTTCATGTAAAACTAGTGTATTTGTTTTGGTAAGCCAAGCAAAAGTCATTAGAGATTAGCATGAGAAAACACTTGTAAAGTCATTACTTGTTAGTGGACCAAAAAAAAAAATTCTAGAAGTCAAGGCAACTAGATTTATGCCTTATTATTGACTAAACAAAGGATAAATGTGTCCTACTCTTCCATACATTTCTTTTATTTGTGGTTGATTTTAATTTCATATTTTGTAGTTGTAATTGAGTGAATTAGTTAGTTTGAACTTATTGCAATAAATCTCAATTGACTAACTTAGGTGTTGGGAATTAGAAATTACATATTCAATTTCATTTGCTTATTTTTTATTCAATATTATCTACTTCGTTATTTTCACTTACTAGATATATCTTATTTAAATTTACTTTTTATAAAAATAAATAACTTTTATGAAGTTCCAATTTCACAAAGCATATAATTATCAAAATTGTTGTAGGAAATGTGTAGGAAAATTTTGGGTTGGCAAGTAAATATCTTTATTAGTTTAGTTAATTTGCCTACTAGTTTTACAATAATTAATAGGAGGGAAGACGTAAATAAAAACCTACTCATGAATGGGATTATAAGCACAAATATATGGAACTATCTACAATCGGTTATTATCTTAAAAACATAACATCTATTCGTAAAAGCTGATTATTTTCCTTTAACTTGGTGTTTGGATGGTGAATGTTAATGTACAGAGATCTCATGTAACTTGGACACGTCTATTTTAGGAGTTTAATATATGCATACCTACCACCAATATGAAAACATAATAACACTTTTGAGTAGAAATTTTTCATAGATTTATCTTGATCCTTGGCAAGCCTTTTCCATTTTTTCCTATTAACATTGCATTATTTTCGTTTTCTATCACCATTACATTAAATTTCTTAAAGCTCTTATCCCCTGTATTCTTCTTGGCTTGCATGCTAGAACCACCTAGATGGAGACTATTGGTTGTCTCCATTTACATTACCTAACATCACTTGTGCACCTCATTGACTTCCACTTAACATTGTTTTTTCTCTTGCAAAGTTATAGGAGAATTAATTTCTTGAGAATCCAAACCACTGTTAGATTTTTGTACATTGATCAATTCCATTTCCAACCCATTTCCACTTAAATTTATGTCTCCCTCACTATTGATCATGTGCGATTTTCTAATCACTAAAGATACATTCAATAGTTTGGCAAAGTAGTATATTAATTATAGCTTTGTTCATATTCAATTAGCAAATGCTTCTTAAGATCTTCTTGTAATACCATAACTCATAAGCCTCAGATTACAACATTCAAGGTAAACCATATACAATTACATGTCTTTAGCAACCCTTGCAACGGAAACATTGTATACCAGACACCAAAATTATTCACGATTGCTCACAAGAGTCATTTAACTTATCCTCATATCATTTTCTTTCATAATATACTCAATCAAATCAGAAACATCACCATTCATTACACAAACCATGGACTTTGAACCATATTCCACAAAATCATATTTTTAGCCTCAAGTTAGTACTCTAGGTTTCTTATATGAATTTTGAAAATTCATAAATAATTCTAGAAATATTGAAATCAAGCAAACCATACCATTTTGGAATCTACTAATGACTACAAATAAATCTAGATCAAGAAAATGGTGTTTAACTCACAAAAATTAATGAAACAATACCAAAGGTCAAGCTGCATTATTGGTACTATCATGCAACTTTAAAAATTCGGTTCTTCCTCTACAGACCTCCAATTGGGGTGTTCTTAACTGATACAGAAAGCTTATCATGTCTTATTTATATCTATAAAATTTAATGAGTATTGGATATCATTTGGCCCTTAGATGACATGGAGGAAGAATCTAACCATATAAACAATGCTGTTACAATTTTTACAGAATTTTTTCAACTTTGAAAAATCATAATAAATTCTCTATAACTCTAAATTGAGTGCTCTTTAACTCTATGAAAAGCTCTAAATGAGAGCTATATTACCAAATTTTATGTCAAGTCTAGTTTATTTAGTCAGATTTTGGTTCAACTCAAGAATATGGCACATTTTGGTACCAATTTAGGTAAAAAAATGTGTTAAATGGTCTTCTATCACTTCCATGACTATTTGAGCATATCTCATATCATAAATACAACATATATAAGCATTCCAAGTGGTCCAAACCATCATGAGCCTCAAACTCACTATCCCACATGCGTAAATACACATTCAAGAATAGGTTTTCAAAAGCCAAAATCACATATTCTCATTCATGTGGCTCCAAATATGATTCATACACTACATTTACATATTTTTACAATTGCTCAAGTGTTTACATCTAAAAAATAACTCATACATATGAACTTTGAATTTTAATTACATCACAAAATAAGCTATTGTTAAGAGATAGCTTCTTATGCTCCTTGGCTCCCATTCTTGCTTTCTTGGGCTCTATCTAGGCATAGTTAGATAAAAGAGGGAAGGGGGTGAGATTCATGAAATCTTAATAGCTTATACATCCTTTTAAGTAAGCATATAGGCATATAATCATTTCAAGGACCACAAGTATGCATCCAACATAAATAAGAGTCATACAAACAACATTTTCCACATTATCAAAACATGTCAAAGTCAAAATCAAACTTTAATGATTTTTGGTCTGGTGTCACCTCATTTTTGAGACTTTTGGATTGGTCTCACCCTTTTTTCTAGGGACTTTTGACTTAGCCATACTCATCCTTGAAACTCTTGGCTTTATCTCACCTATTCTTAAGGACCTTTAGCTTCACCTCACTCATTTCAAGGGACTTTTGGCATAATCTCACCCACAAAGAGTAATTTCACAAACAAATGCCACTCTAAGAAACATGATGGTGCTATATTAATCAAGCAATGGCAAATGGTATGTCTCAAGATTCAAACACACATACAAGCATCCAATGACAATTATACAACTATAAAATGTACATAAGAAAGGATGGAGAGCTACCTTAGTTCAAGAAGACAAATGCTTCCTTTGTTTCCTCACTTCCCTAGCTTGACTCATACCCACACCTACGAGGAACTTGGTTTGCTAGGCCTAGACACATCAAACAAGACATGAACACATCATTGGAATTAACTTTATCTTTATATAAACATTACACAAGCTACATCTAGCTTATGACACCATTATGGTTCCATACAAGGGCATAATGAAGCAACCTAGATAATTCAAGGTCTTGGCTCCCATTTCTCACTCATTCTAAGTCACGTGATTCCATTGAAAGTCATTAAAGCTATCACAAATTCAATCCAAAGAGCCAAATATCAAGTTATTTTTTTATGCCTAAAAAGGAAACCTAACTTCCAATGTTCAAAACATGGTTTCTAAATTAAAACCAATGGTTTCTTTGGTGTCTATAATTTATATCTGGACCATTTCTAACCTTGGATTCAAAGAAAAACCTCCCTAGGTGTCTCTTCCCTCTCTTGGCTAAATTGCACACCATAATGGAAGCCTATGGGATTTTCTTGATTTTCCTAGGGAACTTGCTATCCATGAAGCTTCCTAAATATCTTGGGATCTCAAGCACACTCTTAGACAACCTAAATTACCATTAAAAACTTTCAGATTTGCCAAGGTGCATCCAAATCTCTAATTACTATATTTTGTTCTTTAACGGTTCTTTCTGCATCCTAATTGTTTCATTTGATTTCCTATGCCTCAAAGTCTCACTTACTATCAAATATCAATTAGAGTAAGACCCTTAACAGATGGTCTCAATTCTGGCCAAAATACATAAAAGAAGAAGGAGCAAGATGGAGTAAGAGAGACCATGGGAATTTACCTTATTTGGAAGCTTTTCAAATGTGCTTTGCTATGCTTCCAATAGCTCTTCCAATTTCTCTCTTCTTTCCATTGGACCAACCACCAAACATGACTAAACAAACCATTAAACCCATGAGAGAAGAGAGGAGAAGGAGGAAAGGGAGTTTAGTAAAGGAAAAGACATGAAAAACTAAAGGATCCCTACACTTTTCAAAGCTTTTTCTTCCTTCCTTGTCCTCCCCTCTTGTGCACCATAAAGAGCAGCTCTTGGATCTATTTTGGAGTGAAGATAAGTCGGTTAAGAGAGAGGGCAGATCTGGGACATTTTTAGGAGGCGAAAAATTCACTTTTTACAACTTTTTTAACTTTTTGATTTAGTCCCTCATATTAGTTTTTACCGTTTAGGTTCATTTCAACTTCTTTTCAAAATTTGAATTTTTCATCATAAAATTTGAATCCTCTAATTTATAAAATAGCTTTGGTTTCACTTAAATTGGATTTAAAACTATTCTGAACTATTCGATCAAAGTTTCAGTCAACTGATGGCCGAAATCGCTCAGCAAAAGGGTTTTGATTGTTCCTAGAGTTTCCATGGTTTTCAAGGTCTCTGAGAACCTAAAAAAACTCAAATTTTCTATTTAAAAAGCCCTCCTGTGAGTTTTCAAAATTTTCAAAATTGCAAAAATACCCTACATTCTTTCGCGAAGTTTTCCTAGCTCTTCTGGCTCAATTTTCTAAGCAATTCAAGCTTTAAATCCTTATTTTTTTAGGTCTAGATTATTATCCTAATTTTATTTAGCCTCAAATCCTTCTATATAAGGGACCTCCTTTAGTAATTAGAGCATTTTAGAATAAACAAGTATTACACTTCTTGTATTCTAAAAACATTTAACTAATGAACATTATTGTTTATTACTAACTTACCATGATGAACTATGAGATATTGTGACACTTTGCACTACAACAAAATAATTAAATAAAAATAGATATATCTCTCACAAAACTATAATTTTCTATCGTAAAATTAAGGTTTGCAACAGATTATATTTGTCACAAAACTAAGGTTTGTGACAGATATAATTTGTCGCATATTCTATCATCATTTTTATTATTGCTATTATTTGTGACAAAAATTTTTGTTGCAAAACTTCTTGTCCTCTCTCCTCTTCGACACTCTTATCTAATATAAACAAAACTAAATTCAAACCTAAATTTAAATAATAGAGAATTAATTTAAAAATCTTAAAATTTTGAATTTAAAAATCTATAATAAAATTTGAAATCATAATAATTAATTTAATAAATTAATAAATTAAAAATAAATTATTAAATAATTAATGAATCTATTAATAAATAAATAAAAATAATTATAAATTTATTGAAAAAATTATGACGACAAAATTGTGGTAGGACATTATCCTACCATAATTCTGTCGCTTATATAAAAAATATATAAATTAAATATGAAACATATAAATAATTATAAAATATATATTAATAAATATATTTTTAATTAAATATATTATATTATTAACAAAGTAATAGAATCTTTCGCTATAACAATAAAATATTCTATCGCTACATATAGCGGCAGAATAGTGGTAAGATGTTGCCTTATCGCAATTCCATTGCTAAAGGCCAATAAAAATTTTAAAAAATAATATTTTTAGCTAATAATAATTATAATTATAATCAATTAAATAAAAAACTATAATAATTTCAATAATAATAAAAATAATAATTTATATTTCAAATAATATTTTTTATTAAAAATGAATTTTTTTATTGTAGGTATAATTATTGTTTATATTTTTATTTAGAAAATTACTTCTCTTAATTCTTTTATATAAATATATTATTATAATTGCAACTATTCACATTATATTAATTCTTTTATATAAATATGTTTATGTTAACTCTTTTGTACAAAAATGTTATTGTCATCGCAACTGCAAATATAATTTTTATTTTGTACATGGAATAAATAATGAAATATGAAGAAAAATAAATTAGTAAAGGAAAATAGTAGAAAAAATAATTAGGAAGAACAAAACAAAACAAAGATGATAATTGTTATGGTGTCATAATTTCATTTTTTATCATCGAGAAATTCATCTTCTGGAAGAAGGGAAAAAAAAAAAGGAAATGAATTAGAGATATAGCTAGATAAATAAATTGGAGAAGAGAAAAGAAATATCAATTTATCTTATTTATCATCATCTTCATCATGTTGTGCAAAGAAACAAAAAAACCTGTGTAGAAAAAAAAAAGAGTGTAATACCATATTCATCAATCCCATCTCCTTCCATTTTAAAACTTAACTTCCCACACTTACATGGAAAAGCAATATATTTAATATAATATTTTCGTGTTGTGTAGAATTTTAAAAATTCATTTTATGTTCCATAGACCACACTAACTTCCAACATCATTCTCTACTTATAATCCATCCATACAAGTTATAAAACAACATAAAACATTACATACAACTCGGGTTAGAAGCCACACACCAAAAAAATTACAAGTTGGTCTCAGGTTCAACTTTCTAAATTTTTTATATCAATTTTAAAAAATTATAATTAATTTTAAAAAAATCAAAATCAAACAAATGATAGCTTTCTAGAAAGCCCTAAATGTCAACCATAGGTTAAAAATCATTCCAAACTATAAAAATGTCAAATGGACTATGATTGACAACATTATAGCAACAAAGGAATAGCTGCCCAGGTTTGCTGTCACAAGTTTATAATATAAATTTTAAACTTTATAACTAATTCTAGAAAAATCACAATCCATCAAACTATACTATTCTGGAAAGATGTAGATGTCTACTTTCGACTACAAATAGTTTTAGATTAAGAAAATGGCATCTAACTTATGACAATTGATGGAACAGTATAGGAGGTATGTCTGTGTCATTGGTACTGACCACTAACTTCAAATACAATACAGGTGCTCTCAAGTGCCACAAAAAGTTTCCTAGTTTATACTTGTAAAAGTTCATGAGTATCGAACTTCATTTGACCCACTTGTGACACAAAGACAAAATCTGACCATATGAACAATGCACCTTACCATTCTGTAGAATTTTTTCAACTTCCAAAAATCAAAATAAATTCTTTAGAGCTCCAAATTGGGTGTTATTTGGCTCTATAAAAATTTCTAGATGAGGCCTACTTGTTGGCCAAATTTTGTGGAAAGACTTACTCATTTGGTTAGATTTTGGTTCAGCACACATAATAGTCCAATTTAATGTTCAAGATGATACATTAAGGGGTCAAATGGCTTTCTTAACCATCCATAGCTACTTAGGCATGTCCAAAACTACATTCACAGCCTAGGGACACATGTCATTTGGTTTAAAACATCATGGAGCTCATTTCCACTATACACATTAGAAGCATAACACATCAAGGGCCTTTGGTGGTAAAATCATATATATTCATTTATATGAACCCAAAATCATTACATACATCATGTCTACATATATTGGAGTATGTTCAAGTGTCTACATCATATATACAACATGTACTTACAATTCTTAATAACAAAAAGTTATCAAAAAGGCTATTTCACTACTCCATTGCCAAGTTCTTGCTTTTCAAGGTTGTTAGCTCTCATTTCTTGTCCACTTGGCTTACCTAGACATGGTTAGACATTGGAAAAGGAAGAGTGGGATTCTAAGAATCCCAATAGCTCTTAACCCTTTCAATCATACATAATAGCCATATTTTCAAGTCAAAGCATGCATGTATGAAACTTAAGCTACTTGTAATCATACAAAAAATCATTTTCATGTTCAAGAAACTCATATATATCATACATTGGCTTTTAAGAGCATTGGTTTAGCCTCACTCCCTTTTCTTAGGACTTTTAGACTTGCCTCACTTATTTTCAAGGGACTTTTGCCTAAATCTTACTCTTTTTGAGACTTTTGGCTTTTTCTTACCCAATCTTAGGGACTTTTGGCTCATCCTCACCTTTGCTAAGGGGCTTTTGGCTTCACCAAACCTATTCAAGCCATAACACATTCATAAAATGCATTTCAAGAACATCATGGTATCATGGCATGTAGAAAATAACTATAAACATTTCTTATGGTAAAATCATACATACACACATCCAAAGATAAGAAAACAACCAAGAATGCAAAGAGAAAGGTTAGATAGCTACCTTTGGAACAAAATCCAAGTCTTTCTCTTGATTATTCTTCCCCACTTGAGGTCACACACTTGCAAGTGGATGGAACTTGGTTCCTTTGGCCTAGACACATCAAGTAGTATAACATCCGGTTCCTTCGTAAACGTGAGAAATGCGATGTTCAATTTCTCCGTAAACATCAGATATGGGCTAAATACAAAAGAAAGTCCCCGAAATAGAAGGAATTGGGGGCAAATAAAATTAGGATGAAATTATAAATAATAAAAAATGAGGAATTGAGTCTTGAGTTGCCCAAAAATTAAGGCTGGAGTGATTTAAAAAATTTGTCGAAGAAAGTAGGGGTATTTTTATAATTTTTGGAAAATTTTGAAAACTCACAGGAGGGCTTTTTAAATGAAAAATTTGAGCTTTCCGAGATTCTCAGAGGCCCTGAAAACCATAGGAACCCTTAGAACAGTTGAAACCCCTCCGATGAGCAATATCGACTGTCAGTTAACCGAAAACTTTGATTGAAAGTTTGGAATGGTTTCAGATCCAATTTGAGTGGTTCCAAAGGTATTTTATAAGTTAAAAAGCCTAAATATTATGATGGAAAATATGGATTTCGAAAAGGAGTTGAAATAGACCTAAAATGAAAAGGCCAAGAAAAGAGACTAAAATGTAAAAGTAAAAAGTTGCACAAAGTGACCTTTAGCTTTTTCTTCTTATCCACGTTCTAGTAGCTCCTCATTCCATGATTTGTTTCTACCCCAAAAATAGAGGAGGAAGCTAGTCTCTTAGGCACATAAGAAGAGGAGATTTTAAAGAGAGAAAAAGCAAGGAAAACGTAGGAAAATTTATGAAAATTCAACCTTTTTCTCTTGCAAGTTGCTCTTCCTTCTTCTCCTATTTATTTCCATGGATTTGATGATGTTTTTGGGTCTGTATAGAGGGCAAAATAGAGGTGAAAAATTCTTATTTGGAGAGGAGAGCTATAAGAAAAGGGAAAGCATTTAAGGAAAGCTTGAAATCAAGGTAAAAATCTTAGTCTCCATGCTTCACTTCTCTTAGCCTTCTTGTGTGCAATTCATCCTCCCTATAGCTAGCCAAGGGGAGAGTGTTTTTGGGCAGAACCAAGAATGAATCATATGAATTAGGCTCGGGAAACTTGGATTATGCCAAGAAATTGTAAGAAAAACCAATAAAATCTAAGTTGGAAAAGTGTAGTGCATTTGAAGGAATTGTAAAAACTAATTTAATATATGAATTTCCTTGGCCATTTAAAAGTTCCATTGAGCTCCTAAGACCTCTAAGAACCCTCCCAAGTGGCTCTCCCATCAAAGAAAAATTGGAAACCCCTTGAACCCCAAATACTTCCATAATGTCAGCCTAGGACAAATGGAGGGATTAGGGAGTATTTTAATTTATTCTAGCCTTGGTTTGGGACTTCATATGATGGTAGAAGGTGGGAGAAACCCTTGGAAAAAATTTAGAAGCCATGGATTGGGAGATGAGGCAATGGCTTCCATAATGTGACCTTATAAAGCAACTTGTGTCTAGGCTTTTGTAAATGAATATGTAATGGCTTCGAGGACCTTAAATGAGGTCAAGAGGCTTAGAAATGAGAAGAGAATGGAGCTAAAAACTTGAATCATGATGGTTGCTTCAATAGCCATTTATGGAACCAAGTAGGTTCTTAAATATAAGTTTAATGTCCTAGCTTATTTCAAGAGTATAATTAGCTTCCATATGATGGGTCTAGGCCAAGAGAAATGATCTCCACCTTCTTGGTGTGTGAGGCCAAGGAAGAGGACTCAAGGCTTAAAGAAAAAGTGTGTAAATATAAGCAAGGTAGCTCTCTCTCTTTTCTCCCATGCATGAATAAATGTCTATATTGCTTTTGAATGTATATGTATATTTTAAGCTATGAATTGTATTTAAGTATGATGCCAATGTTCCATGGAACCATAGTATTGCATTATGTATTCAAATGATGCCTAGAATGTTTGCATTGGTTTGCTTAAATGTAGAGAGGCCAAGAACCTTCTATCTTCAGTGAAGATCAGCCAAGAGCCCTTAGAAGTGGTTGAAACCAAGAGAAAGTCTCCCAAGAGCAATGCTTAGTTCAAGGCCTTTGAGAAAAAGGGTAAGGCGAGTCCAAGAACCTTAAAGGAAGTGGGTGAGGCTAATCCATTCATTTGGCAAACCTACGTATGCTATGTGTGCTTTGTGTAAATGCCAAGAATGCATCTTTAACCATTTCAAATGTTAGTATGCCATGCATGCACTTTAAGGCTTGTATTACATTTTTTATGCATGATTGAATGGGAGATGAGCTATTGAGATTCTTTGAATCTCACTCCCTCCTCTCCAATATCTTAATATGCTAGGTGGGGCCAATGAACAAGGAAATGGAAGTCACCAAGGTGGAAGATAAAGCTTTGGCCCTAAATTGCTTGATTTTGCTTATGTTGTAACCAAAAGAATGCACATCATGTAATCTTTTGATAGAATTGATATACAATGAAGGGAATATATGTAAATACCCTAATAGATGATGTATGTATGAAGTTTGATGATAAATGGAACGTATTGCAATTTTTAGGGTATTGAATGGCCAATTCAAGTGCATGTTTCTTAGCATATAGCTTGGGGATGGAAAATGAACTTCTATGTTCTGGACATTTACACCTTTAAGACAAGTTTAGGGAGTCTTTTTGGGCCATTCCCACGTGCCCAAGTGGCCGCAAGAACCTTAGGAGCTATTTTGCACACCATTGCACCATTAAAAGGCATTAAAATGACCCAAATGGCACTTTATAGCACATTCTAACCCAACGAAGGAATTTCTCCATGAAATTTGGTAGATATGTAGATCTCATTAGGATATTTTTGGGAAGCTAAAGTTTAGAAAAAATGGAACTCTACAGTATTAGTTATGAATTTTCAAAGTTGGGATTTTCAATTGGTTCTGGTATGTGCACTGTTCATGTGGTCAGATTTATGTTCTACATCATCCAATGGCCAAAGGGTGTTCAATGCTTGTGACATTTTGTAAACATAAACTAGAGGTCATAATATTTCTATGACCACTAAGATCACCTCATTTGGAGGTCTGAGCAAAGAGTTATACATTTTTGAAATTTGCTGTCAGTAACAGTAGCGCTCCCTAAGTTCAGTTATTGTTTTATAGATTTCCAATGGCTAAAAGTATCTATTTCATTTTGGAATTATTTTTATCATAAATTTAACATCTATAGATTTTCAGAATGACCAAATTTGTATGATTTTAAATTTTATAGAATTAGTTATGAATTTTGAAAGTTTATATTAGTAATCTAAAATAGTGGCCCAGGCAGCAGAGACCTCAGTGGCTTTCGGATGTCAAACGTTTTCCTGTTAATGTTTCATGAGCCAAAATTATTTTTACCATGGGGTAGACATCCAGATCTTTCTACAATGGTAAATTTTGTTGGATTTTAATTTTGTTGGATTTAGTTATGAATTTTTGAAATTGTGATAGAAAAACTGAAAATCTTATTGTGGCTAATTCGTGAAAATTAGTATGTTTCATCCACTTGTATAAGTTCCAAGCCATTTTCTTAGATGGTTTTGAATTGTATTAGTGTAATTAAATATGATAACAAGTTTAATGAGTCCCTTTAGTCCATGAAATACCGAATGAAAAATTTATCCGCTACGCAACGTAAGAAAACTTAATATTTTAATGTCTTTTCTTGAGAACTCACATGCTTTATGGAATAGAACCTAGAAATGGCATGAAATGAGTCGTGATATTATGGTGTTACAAGTAGGATACCATTACATCATGGAAGCAAACTCTAGCATCACACGCACACACTATAGAAGTATACTTGATTCTAAAACACCATTATGGCTTCATAAGGGACCTAATGAAGCAACTATGATAATTCTTAATCTTAACTTTATTTTCTCCCTCAATCTATGACTCTTGACTCCATTTGGACTCTTTGGAGTCATCATACATTCATTTTGAAGAGTCTATCTATATGTTGCTTCTTTATGTCATATAATAGAACTTATATCTGCAACTCTCAATCTATGGCTTTTAAATTTTTTCCAAGACTTCCTTTAATGTTCCTCCATCATATCTAGTCCCAATCTAGGCTTAGAAAAATTTAAAACACTCTCTAGGTGCTTCAACTATGTTTGGTCGAGCCTATGCCTCTAGTTTAGACCCATAAAGTTTATTTTGTTTCCTTGAAGGAAGAGACATTCGGGAGGCTTCATAGGGGTCTTAGAAACTCAATTAAACTCTCACATAAGCTAGAACATCCTTGGATAAAGTCAGATTTAGCCATATGTCTTTAAATCCCTAGCTTAGGTATCTTGAATCCTAATGCCTCTTCTTTGAGTTTAATTGCATAATCTCATTCCCCACACTCTAAAATATAAGTTTCTTGCTTGATTATGATCAAAATTAATTCCCTCCTACATGTTCTCTTCAAGGCCAAAACTCACACCATGAAGAACAAGAAAAGAAAAGCAAGAAAAGCCATGTACATACATTGATTCTTTGCCTTTTCAAGAGCTTTCTTTTTTGCTTTAACCTTCTCCTTGAAATTCTAATCATCTCCCTCTATACCAGACCCAAAATAGCCTCATATCATTCACCAAAGCCATAGAAAGAAAGGGAAGAAGGAGGAGAATAAAATTACTAAAAGGAGAACTATTAAAAACCTTCTCTTTCTTTACCTTTTCTTGAAGTTTTTCTTCTTTTGCTTCATCCCTCTTGTGTGTCTCTCCTTCCTAGTCACTCTCTCTGGTTTGGGCAAAAAAATAGGTCAATTAAATGAAAGAGAAGTGGGACACCACTTTAAGAAGCAATATGTCTTAAGATTTGTTCTTTAAAAGTGCCATTTGTGTCCTTTTTCTTAGCTAATTCATTTTAGGCTCATTTTAACTCATTTTCGAGACATCTAGTTTCTTCGTAAACATACAAAACTCATTAGATATAAAAGAAATTTTCTCGAATAGAATGATCTGAGGTCCAATAAAATTAGAGTAATAATTTAGACCACACGTAATGAGTATCCAAGACCAGAGGTGCCTTGAAAACAAAGCCAGAACAACCAGAGGAAATTTAATGAAGATGTAGTGGCATTTTCATAATTTCGAGCACTTTTTAGAAAATTGAAAGGATAGATTTTTAAATAAAAAAATGGTTTTTCTGGGGTTCTCAGAGGCCCTAAAAACTATAAGAACCGTCAGAACAGTTAAAACCCTTTCGATTAATGTTTTAGAATGATAGTTAACTCAAACTTTGACATTTTCATTCAAGAAGGTTTTATATCCAATTGGAGTGATTTCAAAAGCAATTTATAGATTAAAGGACTTAAATTATATGATGAAAAAGATAGTTTTCAAAAAGGAGTTGAAATGAGCCTTGAGGGAAGGAGCCAAGAACAAAGGGCAAAATTAGCATTTTAAAATGTCTTAATTGGTTCCCTAGCTATTATATGAGGCATCCCACTTCTCCCTCACACTTAGCTAACTTATTTTTTGTCCAAACTAGAAGGAGACCAGCTGAAGAAGGGCTCACAAGAAGGAGCTCAAAGGAAAAAGGAAAACTAAGCAAAAAGGTGAGAAAATCCTTAAAATTTCATCCTCCACCCTTAAGCAAACTTGTTCTTCTCCTTCTCCTCTTTCTTTCCATAGTTTTGGTACATGATTTGGATCTATTTTGAGTCATGTTCAGAAGGAGGAAGTTTGAAATTCCAAGGAGAAGCCATAGCAAATGAGAAAGCTCTTAAAAAGGCTAAAGAATCAAGGTAATTTCCAAGCTTTCCTTGTTTTCTCTTCCTTGTTCTTCAAGAGGTGAATTTCATCCCTATATAGAACAACCAAGAGGGAGAAAAATCTGACCTAAACCAAGCATGAAACCTAGTTTTTTGAGTGTAAGAAACAAGTAGATACAAAGAAATTCCAAAAATGAGCACTGGAAAATAAGTTTCTAAAACCTAGGGTTTTTGTTGCACCTGGGTATGTATGAAGCTTTCTAGTGGTATTTTTAATTGTCTAAGAGTGTACATGGATTCTTGAGACACCTAGAAAGCCTCACATGTGCCATTTCCTCTAAGAAAACTTGCAAAATCCATGGATACTCCTAGGCTTGCTATGTCTCGACCAAACATGGTTCTAGCACCTAAGGAGAGTTTTAAATTTTTCTAAGCATAGAAAAGGACTAAATATAAGGGAAAAACTTCAAAGGAAGTCTTGAAAAAAATTTAGAAGTCTTAGTTTGTGTGATAAAAGTGTAAGCTCTATAATGAGACTCAAAGAAGCAACTTGTATCTAAACTCTTGGAAATAAACTTGTAATGACTCCAAGAGGCTTAAATGGAGTTAAGAGACCTAGATGGAAGGAGAAAATGAAGCCAAGGTCTTGAATTCTAGTAGTTGCTTCATTAGGTCTTATATGGAATCATAATTGAACCATAGAACAAAGTAGCCTTCCATAGAGAATGTGTGATGCTAGAGCTTGCTTCCATGATATAATTGTGTCCTATTTAATATGTTTAGGCTAAAGGAATTAAGCTCCACCTCATTGCAATTGTGTGTGGCAGAAAAGGGGGAGGAATAAGCAAGGAAAAAGTGTTGAGTTATTGCTTCAAGATAGCTCTCTAACATTTCTTACATGCATAACTTGGTTGTTTTCTTGTCATTGAGTGCTTGTATGAATGTTTAAGCCATGAAAAATGTTTCTAGCTAATGCTTACATATTATGGTACCATTATGCTTCTTGAAATATATTTATGGTTGCATTATGGCTTGCATAGGTTTGGTTGTACCAAAAGTCCCTTAGTAAGGGTGAGAATAAGCCAAAAGTCCTTAGAAATGGGTGAGACAAAGCCAAAAGTCTTAAAAAGAGTGAAGTAAGTCAAAAGTTCCTTGAAAGTGGATGAGGCAAATCCAAAAGTCCCAAGAAAGTTGGGTGAGGCTAGACCAATGCCCTTGAGAGCTTATTTGCTATGTATGAGTTTATATGACAAGGAAAATGTTTTATGTATACTCATTAATAGCTTGAATGTTATGCATGTATTTTTTTTCACTTGTATATGCATCCATTATATATATTTGAAAAGGTTAAGAGCTATTGGGATTCTTTGAATCTCATTCTTCCTCCACATATGCCTAACCATGTCTAGGTGAGCTAAGTGGACAAAGAAATGGAAGCCAACAAGCATAAGAGCAAGACTTTGACAAATGGATAGAGAAATGAGCTTTGTAATTACATTGTGATGTCAAAAATTGCAACCAGGAGATGTATATATGATATAAACCCTTAAACATGTTCTAATATATGTATAAATGGTGTATGTATCAATGTAGAAGTTAGATGAATGAATATGTATGTTCTTGCCACCAAGGAGCCTTTATGAGATGTGATATTCATGTGTATGTATGCATTTGGCAAGGTGAGATTGAACACCATGATAATTTGGATTATTTGGCATACTTTTATATGTCGTATTTGCACTTTTAAATTTACCCATGTGGTGATGGAAAGTGTAAAAAAGCATTTGGTGCTTGAAATGTCTATTTTGGACTTCAAATTTGACCAAATAGTGACTTGAACCAAAATTTGACTAAATGAGTGAGTTTTCCATAAAATTTGGCCAAGTAGATCTCATCTAGAGAATTTTATAGAGCTAAATGGAACTCAATTTAGAGCTCTAGAAAATTTATTATGATTTTTCAAAATTAGCCAAATTATGCAGAAATGGTATATTTACTATTTATTTGGTCAGTTTGCTTCTCTATATCACACAAGGGACAAATGAAGTTTAATACTCATGAAATTTTACAGGCATGAACTAGACATCATAACCTTTCTATAGCCACTAAGATCACCTCATTTGGAGCTCTGTAGACAATATTAGTAATACAGCCTGACCTTTGGTACTATTCCATCACTTTCCATAAGTTAAACGCCATAGCATTGGTTTGGAATTATTTTTAGGCTTTAGTAGACACCTACAACTCTCTAGAATGATATCGTATGCATGATTTTGATTTTTTTAAAATTAGTTATGAATTTTCAAAACTTGTATCAGAAAGTTAGAACATGGAACCTGAGACCAAATTCTGGTTTTGTGAGATGTAGCTCCAAGCTTGAAATGAATGAGACCAAATATGATGTGTATGACTTGTATGGATGTGTTATGACTAGAAAATGATGTGGATGAGTGCACATGGTCCATGGAGCATAAAATAAAGCAATGAAGCCTTACGTAACACAATTAAATTCCATTAAATATTCATTATTTTTCATGGCCAAGTGTATGTATTCCTTATATTTGTGCTCCAATACATATGAGATACATTGAGATAGACTATGGAACCATTGTGTGAAAGTTAGAAGGCCAAGGTATTACAAGAACCATCTTTTCCATCATAAAATTTAGGTCTTCAAACTTATAAAATAACTTTGAAAACACTTAAATTTGATTTAAAATCTTTCCGAATGAAAAGGTCAAAATTTAGATCAATCGAGGTTCAAAAAATACACTGAAGGGGGTTTGAACCAATCTAACAATTCCTATGATTTTTTAGGGCCTTTGAGGATCTCAAAAAGCTCAAATTTTCTGTTTAAAAAACATTCGACAATTTTATTAAACTTCTTTGGATCTAGTTTTCGGGCATCTTAAACTTTGGATCCTTATTTTTCATTATTTAAAAATTTATTCTAATTTTATCTGGTCTCAACTCACTCATTTTCGAGGGTTTGCTTTTTAAACTGACTCATTTTGTTGTTTTTACGAAAAATTAGATGTTACAAAGAGTAAGTTATGAAAGAAAAAAATGAAATGGAAAAACAAAGATGAAGATGAAGAGGTCTAACTTTGAATTATTAGAAACAAAGATTGAGAAGAGATGAAGCTAAGACTGGAGAGAGAGATAAGGAAGAGATGAAGCAAAGAGTCTAAAGATAGAAATAGGGAAGGGACAAATGTAAACATTTGTAGCAAGAAGAGAAAAGGAGTGAAAATTTGAAAGTTGTGTATTTTGTAATGGTGGGTAATGCAGAGTTTGGTTTAATTTTTTTAGTCTTTCTTGCGGGAGAGCAAATTTTACCATTTTGAGATGAGGTTAATCTTTATTTTTCTTTTTCCATTACAATAATGGCTTATGGTATATATGAATATATATATATATATAGCTATACATATGAGTAAATTTATAATTAATTATATAATACATCACAAAAAGTATTAAATTTAAAAAAAAATATGAAATTATAATATAACAAAAATTACATAAATTAAAATATATTAAATTTAAATTAAAAATACATTAGACTTTTATAAAATTTTCAACAATCACTCACTTCCTCATTGTGTCTCATTATCCTCATCTTTCATCTCATTATCTTGAGCTTGATTAGGAGGCATAGGCATTTTTGGCCTTTATACTGAACTTATCCCAGCTTCATTATCATGCAATTGTAAGTATTGTTGAAAAAAAAATCTTATATTGACTTAATTCAGCTTTAATTTTTTCAATATGTTTTTGTTGTTCATAAAGTAGGGTATTACAAAGATCTTGCATAAAAGTTATACATTCATTTTTTATAACTTCTTGAATATAGGCATAGTAACTATAGGTTGGCTCTTGGAACTCAATGAACCTAATTGTTGGATTTCCAAATATGTTGTGGGACATGCTCCTTAAAACATATACTAATCATTTTTTCCCTCCCATAACTTGCATCCATAAAACTAATTCCGATATATTCTCTCCCTTACTCTCTACCTCAAGCTTTCGATGAAAAAACTCATTCTGAAAAATAAATAAAAAAGCCCAAATTAAAAATTTGCTACTAAACAAACTCATCCTAAATAGCCAAAATCATAATAAGATATAATTGCATGTGTAACAGTAAATATAAAATGATGCTTACATATACAACTTCTGATTTTTTGTCAATCCAAGAGTTATTATTTTTTATGGATTCTAAGATAAATCTCAGAATACAAAGGTAGTCTCCCTAATTCTTTTGCTTTAAAAATAAAATATTATTAGTTGGAAATATATTTAAAATAATAATTACAAATAGTTAAATATATAATGAAAATACCAATTAAATAGATAAAGAAATAAAATTACCTAACAATCTTCTAGTATATTCAAATATAGAAATAAAATCTCCTATATGTTGTGATGAGCTATACTCAGAAAAGGAGACCTAATTTTTTTGCATCTGCTCGCATAAGGTTTGATATTGTGGAGTATTCCATTTGTCACCAAGTTGATTCTAAATCGTGTTTCCAATCCATTGAGGTTTTTTTTTTTGCTTGTTCATGCTTTTCAGATATTATCCCTTAATTGCTCAATTATTTTATTTTGTCAATTTTGTTTAATTCATTTGTGGTTGTTGGGTGACCAATAATAATATTTCTAAATAAAATAAATTTTAATTATAAAAATACATAATAATATAAACCTTAAAAATTAATTAAAAATGTATATAAAATTCTTAAAACCATAAATCCTTATACTCTTGTGGAACTGCTTTCCAGCTATTCCAAGATCTTTAATATTTACTTTTAAAAAAACTAATGATGCACATATGAATTGCATCATTATTTGGTTTAAATCTGTATAAAATAAATGTTTAAAGTAAGTGTAAAAACAATAAAAATTCATAATGAAAGTAAAAATAATAAAAAAAATTGTATAATAACTCATAATCGCCTATAGGTGTAATAAGTTATTTCTAGATAATGTCAAGTTGTGACTCTTGATGAGAAGGAGGAGATGGTGGAGGAGGAGAAGTGAAGTTCTCTTGCTTAGGAATAGGAGTGAAGTGAGATAGTAATCGACCATTGCTTGATAGTGATCTGCGTTGAGACATCTAAATAAAATAATTAGAACAAATAAAAAAGTTACATCAACTAAAACTTTGTATAAAGATAGTAGTAATAATTTAATATTGATATATCTATATATATACTTATACACAATGAGAGGAAATGAAAATTTTTAAATGAGAATCATAGTCAAGATCGATTGAATGAGTAGAGAGCTCTTTGTGATAAGATGCAAAGATGTACATATATATATATATATAATATGTAAATAATATTAACTTTACAACTTTATCTAACATATAGTCTCAAGTCTATAATGTAGCATGTGCATAAAGTCTCAACATATGCAGTAACATCAACTATCTAGTACAAGTGTGTAATAAAATCAAGTACAATAATAAAAATAATAATAAAAGTAATTCTGATATTGATATTTTGACATTACATAATCTATAATTACAACTCATCTTTTCTTTTTGTTTTTTTATACATTTTTCATTACATAATTTATTGATTATAATTAAATAAAAGAAAAAAATCCTTTCATATTTTTTTACACATTTTTATTATATAATTTATTGATTATAATTAAATAGAAAAAATTTTGCTACAAACAAAATATAAAATTTATTAAAAATTATAATTTTATAATGTGTATAATAATTGTCCAATAACTTTAAGTGTGTAGTAAAATGACAAATGAAAATGAAAAATAATAAAATCAAGTACAATAATAAAAATGGTTCTAATATTTGTTTGTTTCTTACAAATAACATCAACTACAATTACTAATCGCTTTTTCTTTTCATATTTTTTCTACACAATTTTTATTACATAATTAATTGATTATAATTAAATTAAAAAAATTAAGCAACTCACCTTGTCTTTTCATTTTTTATTACACACTTTCCATTACATAATTTATTGATTATAATTACATAAAAAAAAAAATCAATGTGAACCAAATATGAATCTATTGAAAATTATAATTCTAACCACTTCAATAAAAGTAAGTAAAATAATAAATAATAAAATCAAGTATAATATATATATAATATTTGTTTGTCATAAATAACATCAACTACAATATATTTGTATAACTCACTTTTTCTTTTCATATTTTTTACAAAATTTTCATTATATAATTTATTATTTATAATTAAATAGTAGAAAATTTTAATATGTAAAAAATATGAAATTTATTAAAAATTATAATTTTATAGTATATACTAACATGTCTAGTAACATCAACTATGTAAGAAAAGCAAATAAAGTAATAATAATAAAATCAAGTACAATGAAAGCTCTGACATTTTATTTGTTATAAGTAACATCATTTGTATAACTCACTTTTTGTTTTTATATTTTTTTAAAACAATTTTTATTATATAATTGATTGATTTTAATTAAATAAAAAAATTAAGTAATATCAACTTCAATCACATTTGTACAACTCACCTTTTTTTCATTTTTTATTACAAACTTTTCATTACATAATTTATTGATTATAATTAAATAGAGGAGAAAAATTCAATATAAACCAAATATAAATTTATTGAAAATTATGATTCTAACCACTTCAATGAAAGTAAGTAAAATAATATATAATAAAATCAAGTACAATAATAGATATAATATTTATTTGTTATAAGTAACATCAACTACAATACATTTGTATAACTCACTTTTTCTTTTATTTGTTTTACATGCTTTTTATTACATAATTTATTAACTATAATTAAATAGCAAAAAAATTCAATACATAGCAAATATGAATTTATTAAAAATTACAATCTATAAAATGTACTAACATGTCTAATAACATCAACAACTAAAAATGTGTAAGAAAAGCAAGCAAAATAATAAAAAATAAAATCAATTGCAATGATAGTTCTGACATTTTATTTGTTATAAGTAACATTATTTGTATAATTCACTTTTTCTTTTTATATTTTTTCTACATAATTTTTATTACATAATTTATTGATTATAATTAAATAAAAAAATTCAACACAAACCAAATATAAATTTATTTAAAATTAGAATCAAATAGAAGAAGAAATTAAATATGTTATTAAATTTAAATTGATTATTTAGTTGATCTTAGCTTTTTCATTAATAATAGCAATTATAATAACATAAATAATAATGTTATGATAAATTTAGTGATAATAATAATACTTTATGTTTTAAATAATTATTTAAATTTATAAGTTAAAATTAAAATAATATAACATTGAATTTTTATTCTAGATTTAATTATTACAAATATAATTTTTATTTTGTACAAATAAAGAAAATGAAATTGGTTAAAGAAAAAAAGTAAAAAAAAATTATATAGTAAAAAAATAATCAGTATAAACAAGTAACTTGTAAATAATATCAATACAATAATATAATCAAGTACAATATTATAATCAAATATAATAATATAATAAAAGTTCTAACACTTGTTAAGTGGCTTTTTTTCTCATATTTTTTATACACTTTTTATGACATAATTTCATATGAGAAAATAATTGAAAATTACCATTAAATAGATGATAAAAATTCAATACAAATAAAATATATGAATTTATTTATTATTTTTATTATGATGACTCTTATAAAAACTCTTAAATACATTAAATTGGTTTTGTAATCCTTGTATAGTCCTATTATTTTCTTGAAATTGCGAGATTTGAGAATCTATGATGTTTTTAATGTCTAGATGTAATACACCTCTAGGAGATATTGCTTCATGCATACTTAGATAACTTTGATAACTAGAGACATTTTTGTATCTATAGCCAAAGATTAGATCTCCTACTATGCGAGGTGAAATAGTTCCAATACCATAGATCATCCATCTAACCTTTCTTCCTCTTGTTGCTTGTATCCAAAGCTCTATTTCTTCAAATAATTGTTTTTGTGATAATTGTTGTGGTAGAGGAGTCACCTCACCTTTAAGTTTCAAATATTCATTCTGAATAAAAGACAAAATATGTCAACTTAAATTACAATGATAAATATATGTTAAATACAAGAGCAATTTATCAATATATACTTACATAGGTGGCTTCTGATTTTTTATCAATCCAATGACCATTCTTCAAATGCATAGCTGGGTGAAATTCAACTGGTCTTAGTTCCCTCCCAAAATTATTTTTCAAAATCTCCTAATAAAACCATGGTACATGAGAGTTGGCAGTAGAAATGGAGCTAAAGCCAGATGTTTTATTTTTTTTTTATTCTTTTTGCTTTTTTGTTAGAATTATAAACTAGCCCAACTAGCACACAACGAGTTCCAAACATATTCTTTCATCCAAACTGGTCTTTTTTTTTCTCTCATATATATCCTATCATGCCTTTCAACTTATTTCTTGTAACATCTGAGTTTTCATAGAAATGAGAACTCAAGATTTCAGAATTTTTCTAAATCCCCTAACTATAGCAAGAATACCTGTTAGCTATTCCTATTTGCCATAGTGAGGATGCTTATTCACCATAGCGAGAATATCAATTCACTATAGTGAGTTTGTGGCCCATATAAAATCTAGGGGATTCTTCATAATAGTATGTGCTATGACGAGAACTGTCGAGTCTGGAACTATGAACTCTCGCTGTAGTGAGGGATGTTTTTGCTATAGCGAGACCTTTTTTGAAAACTCACAAGAGGACTTTTTAAAAGAAAGATTTGAGCTTTTTAGAGTTCTCAAAGGTCGTAAATAAAAGACCATAGGAATCCTTAGAATAGCTAAAACTCCTTCGGTGAGCGATTTTGACAAAAAGTTGACTTGAACTTTGACCGAATAGTTTATGAAGGTTTTAAATCTAAATTGAGTGGTTCCAAAGCCAATTTATATATTAGAGAACCTGAATTTTATGACAGAATAGACAATTTTCAAAAAAGAGTTGAAATAAGCCCAATTGGACAAAACCAAGGAATAAGGACTAAAATATAAAAGTAAAAGGTTGCAAAAAGTGGCTTTTGGCCTTCTAGAAATCGTCCAACTCTTTCTCCTTCATTCTAACTAACTTTTATTGGCTGAAAATAGACCCTCCAAGCTCTGGAAGTGGTGCACCAAGGAGGACGAAAAGGGAGAGGAAGAAACTAAGTAAAGGTACGAAAATTCATGGTTTTTCTTTTAGTAAGTTGATTCTCCTCTTTCCCACCTCCTTTTTTATGGTTTTAATGTTTTGCTTGGTGCTGTTTTGGGTCTGGTTTAGAGGAGGGAGAGTGAAGTTCTAGGAAGAGGAGTTAACCATTTGAAAGAGCATCCAAAGAAAATTAAGAATGCCAAGGTAACCTTCTTGATTTGTTGCCCTCTCTCCCTTTCTTCTCTTAGTGTGTATGTTCTGCCAAGAAGAGGGCTGAAAGGGGGGAGCATTTTCTGACCAAAAGCAAGTAAGAAATCTAAATTATAGATGATGGGGGACTAGAAAAGGTAAAAGAACTTAAAGGAAACTCTGTAAAACCCAAGATAACAAAGATAGAAACTTTTGAATATATCTTAAAATTTGATTTTTCCCAAGACTCCCTAAGCTTATATGAGAGTCCAACTGAGTTTCTAAGACCCTCAGAAAACCTCCCAAGTATTTCTTCTTTTAAGGAACAATAGCACACTCCATGGGCTCTTGATCACCTCTAAAACCTATAAAGGCCTAATGAAGTAATGTATGACTAGGCTTAAGATTTGGTTTACGGAGATAATTAAATTCTATTTGTTGTGGTTAGGCCCAAGGAAATCCTACTCCACCCATTCTCAAGTGTGTAGTCAAGGAAGGAGAGAAAGATCAAGAAAAATTGTTTGTAATTGCACTCAAGGTAGCCCTCCAACCTTTCTCTTATGTATGTGTATGGATGTTTTCTTGCTTTAGATGCTTGTGTATGTGGTTGAACTATGAAAAGTATCCTTAGCTAGTAGAGACATGTGTGGTGCCACTTATGTGTTTTAAATTGCTTTATGTGTGCATAAGACTTAAATGAACTTGGTAATGCCAAAAGTCTCTTGATAAGGGTGAGGATGAGTCAGAAGTCCCTTAGTATGGGTGAGACAAGCCAAAAGTCTTAAGAGAAGTGAGGCTTAGTCCAAAGTCTCAAAGTAAATGGGTGAGGCAAATCCAAAGGTCCCAAGAGAGGTGAGTGAGGCTAACCAAGGTTTTGAGAGTCTACTTTGATAACTTTGCGACTTATGAAATGGAAATCAAGTTCTTAATATGTATATGTAGCTCATAGACTATGCATGGCATTCCTTTGCATGAAATTACATTCATCTTGTATGATTGAAAGTGTATAAGGCTATTGAGATTCTCTTAATCTCACTCCCTCCTCATTACCTAACATGTCTAGGTGGACCAAATGAGCAAAGAGATGGAGGCCATTGACCTTGAAAGGAAGAGATTAACAAACGAATTATTTGTCTAGCTATTTTGTAACCATTTAGTTGTTAAATGATGTAATCTCATGATGTATATATTGTATAAATACTTGAACATATGTAAATATATGGATATATGATGTTGTATGAGAATTGAAAGTATATGAATGAGATTAGAGAATTTTGATATTGAAATACATGGTTGTGCCCTTAAGAACTTATGCATGTGAACAAGTGGGGTAGTGGTTTTATGACATATAGATATTTGGACTCCTTAGAAAAGTTTAATAACCTATTTTGATGCTTTCCCACATGCCCAAGTGGTTTTAGTTTCAGGGAAGAACTATTTGGCTCTTATATGAACCATTTGGGGACAAAAAATGACTTATTTTGTAAGCTAAACCCCAACCTAACCAAATGAGCGATTTTGAGGCTGAAATTTTAAATACATATAGATCTCATATAGAGCTTTTTTTTAGTTTAAGAACCGCATTATGTGGAGATCTATAGAATTTCTTATGAGTTTTCAAAGTTCATATCAGAAATTGATTTTGGTCTGGGCAATGTTCACTTGAGCAGTTCACATTTTCATGTCATCTAGGGTCCAAAAGAGGTCCAATGGTTTTAAAATTTTACATGGAGAAACTAGACATTCATAGTGAGCTACAGCAACTAGAAGCATCTCATTTGGAGGATTAAAGAGAGAGAAATGAATTTTTGAAGTTAGAACTTACTGTCAATAATGCAGCAGGACCCCAAGCATTTTTCCATCAATTTCATTAGCTTAATGTCATTTTGTGGATCTAGAGCTATTTTTTCCTTAAAGTAGACATTTGTATCTTTCTAGATTGGTATGGTTTACTCAATTTGAATTTTTGTAGAATTAGTTATGAAGTTTTGAAGTTCATATCAATAAACTGTATCAAAACTCCAAGACAACAGAACCTATGTTACTTTTCTGTTATCAAACATGGTCAAGATGATGTTTTTATGGCCTAGAAATATTTTTAGCATAAATTTAACATTTAGAGCTTTTCATAATGCTATGATTTGTTGGATTTTTATTTTTTTAGATTTAATTATAAATTTTTAAAATTGGTGATAGAAACTTGAATTCTAGGCCCAAAAACAAGCATACCTTTTCTTAATGTGTGGCACCAAATCGGAATTGCATGAGATGTTTTATGATGTTTATGACTTATTTAGATAGAATATGAGTAGGAGTTGGTGTTAGGGAGTCCACGGGATCCACGGAGAAAAATTTGAATAGTTAAAATGCTACACACGCTATTATGAGCCATGATTTCAATTTTCTTTTTTCTTGAAACCCATGTATGAAGCATGTATACAATATAATATATGGGAAAGTAAGGTGTCACATTTCGAATTTTTTGTAACTGTTAACATAACCTATGTTAATTAAAGAGATAACTTAGTCAAATAGCATGGAAGGAGGAGGAGCAAGGTGAATAAAACACTTGCACCTCATACTCGTACCATGTATATATATATATATATAGTACTTAGTTAATAAGCATACTTATTAGTCGTAGAAAAGTTATAGTTTTATATATGGTATTAGATGGGAAAAAACCACCAATAGGCTGCCACATTATCTAGCACAAAGTGGGAAATGGAAGGAAGGGATTTTAATCATTTTAATTACACCCATTTGACACCATCACCACACAAGAGTATAAGCATTCACTTGGTTACTTGGAATTATGTTTAGTTGTGAGAATTGGCATAGATTGCATGGACTTATTGGTTATATAACCTAAAGTAGAGACACCTAGCAAGCAACCGAGGAGAACCAATGAAATTCCTAAATAAATAAACCCCATGCACCTAACTATTATGTTTACACCGTAGCATATATAAGTGTGGCATTTGGTGTTACCTTTGGCCGTGGGAATTAGTAAGGAAAGTGCATGTAAAGGAATAGCTTATATGATCTAAAATGGAGACACCTATCCTACTCGGTGGAGAAGTAAGTGGAGGAGAATAATTAAGAATAAAAACCCCTACACCTCATTCTTACACTATATGTATATGTGTCCATAAATTATACTCTAATTTTGTTCACAATCTAAATTGCCATGAGGGTAGGTACTGTATGCAATATATGCATTAGAGGGGAGTAATATATAGATGTAGAATGCTGCCACCTAGCTGCACCAAATAAGAATGGGAAAGAATAAACTCCAGCACAAAAATGAGACACCTCATGCTTGCACCACCACCTACATATATACATATTCAATTGTAAATTGTTAGTGCTCGTATTTGGTTTGATAGCAGCAGTCAAATATTACCTTTAATATGTAGTTTAAATGAGAATAAGACACATAAATGCTGCCACCTAGCATTGCACCAAGTCAAGGAAGTCTTGATTTGCCTTCATGCCATCCAAAAGTGGTGAAAAAGCGTGAGCTATCCGTTGCATTAGTTACCATGCACCTTAATCCATTTTAGGCCGAGAGAAGTAGTGGTAAGAAGGAAGAAAACTCAGACAACCATAGAAGAGGAGAGAGGAAAAGATAAACCAAAGTACAAGGCCTCCATAAAGGGTAAGTTCTAAGTTGCTTCCTTGTTCTGAACTGAAGCATTTTTCCTTTTGTAGAATTAGTTAGAAAAGGACTTTGAAGGCAAAATTTGTATAACAGGTTGTCCATTCCTTATACTTGAAATCTGGAAAATTACAGAATTTTTAGAACAAGGTAGATGAAAGAAACAACCCACTACTTCAATTTAGCTTCTGGATGGGACAGCTTGGGGCTGATTTCATAAAGAATTTTTTTAAATGGTTAAATGAAGGAATTAGTGCATTAAATTTGGTGGGGAGGTAGCTAAGATGTATAAATTTAGGTTTACAAAGTCTTAGAATTTTCTGAGCTCATTTGGTAGCATAAAAAAGCCAGAAACAACAAGGGCAGTGTACAATGAGCTCAACTGAGGTAGTGACCAAAATAGTAGGAGTTCAGTGGCTATCCTTGGGAATTCTTGAAAAATGTTTTTGTGGCTTATAAAACATAATAAGGGGTCACTCTACCAATTTTTATGATTTTTGGAGGTCATTTAGTGGAGGAAAGAAATTTCACAAAAACAGGTCCGAAAATATAGTTAAATTGGAACTATGGTAGTTTTCGTTTTTCACTATTGTGGTGTAAATTTGTATGGTAAATTAGAGAATCAAGCTTGAAAATAAGGACTAAAGAACTTAACTTCAAAGCACTAGACCACACATGAATAACTTAGATAGTAACTAATTAATGAGAAGAAAAAGAAAATGAAGATGTGATTGTTTACAATTAGGAATTCCAATCGTCAAGTAACAAAATGGGTTTAGGAATTTCATACGGGGGGATTAGTAATTTAATTGCAATGTAAATATTAAACATGACTCATCCTTAATTAAGGTAATGTATGATTGAAATTTAGAAAAGCAATTGGGACAACAAGAACTGAGGAATAACGTGACAAAATGACGGTGACGAAATAGGTAGTTAACATGGCATTCTGTCTGTTTACATATATAATTGCACAGAATGATTTTCTAAATTTTGTATGCTACGCATGGCTGCATATATACCCACTAATGTGACTCTCTTAAGTACTAGATCACTATTATTGGCCAATGACCGAAATATAATAGCCTAATGAATGAATGTACATTGCTATCTTGGGATTTGCATGCTTCTATACCGAATGGTGCACCGAAGTATTCTTATTCAGTGTTCTCTGTATGTGTAAGCCGTGAACCCATTGTTATCTACTAGGATTATATCTTATTATAAAGCTAACTATTTTTTAGGTAATACCCATACTACAAACGAAGCCCACTCTACAAAGGATAACTGAACCAATCTGAATAATGTTAAATGCTGAATAATGTTGTTACTTCCCTGAATAATGTTAAATGCTGAAAGTTTGACATTAGTGAATACTGAGCGTTGTTTACTACCTCCTTGTTGGTTATGTATAAATATTACACATGAGGAATTTACTATAAGTTAACTGTGATGTTTATTAATTCTACCAAAATCCCTGTACAAGTAAACTCTTATATTTGTGTTTGCATGAAACTAATTATCATAATCATGGAAGCAATTATAGCATATTAACATTATCAACTTATGATTTTCTTGTGAAAATGATGAAGGTTGTCTAGGTATGACAATTATCCTCCTAGGTCTAGGATCTAATTGACAAGATTTTGAATTTTACACTACGGAATTAAAGACCTTGTCAACAGGATCTTGGATTTTGCTTTGTAAAAGTTAAGACCTTGTCAATAGGGTCTTTTGTTAGTAGTACAAGATCCCTCCATATGGTAAGTTATAGAATATACAAAGTGTAGGTGTGACATAAGGCTAAAGTAATATGGTGTTACATTTCTCACTTAGTCTAAGAAATTTTCATAAATTAAATCATAGACATCTGTAGCCCAATAATAACATTTCTACCAAAAAAAATTATGTTACAAAATTATAATATACATAATACTAAAATTCTAACAAAAATTTTCCCTAAGAAAATAATAATTACAGTATACCTAAAACTCCTGAAATGATGGTAGTCTAACTTGTTGTGGAACTTCCTTCAAAGAATTGTATGGACCATCAAAATTGTTTTGGATGATGGTAAGAATGCATTCACCTACAATATTATCATTTGGTCCAAATCTAATTGATGAATTAAATATATTCATAAGAGTTAATTTATAAATAACTGTATGTGTAATGACTAAATAGTATAAGTATAAATATTAACCTGTATGTATTGCATAAATTAGTTTTTGTTCAACCTACAAATCTTGACAAATTTCATAATAGGGTTTTGTGCCTTGTGTTTGTGCAAACATTTATGAAAAATAAAAAAAAATGTTAAAATTAATAATGTATTCCACACCTTACTAATAACAATGATCACTTCATTGTAACTTTAGATACTTAGTTTTTACCTTGACTAGAACACACAATATAGTTATCTATGTAGTACACAAAAAAGGAAACGAGAGAAGCAATTTTCTATGAAGCAATCAGAAAAAAAAAAAAAGTTTTTTATGCAGGAAAAGAAAATAACCAAATATATATATAGATCAATAACAAATAAAAAAAAGAAAATAATCTAGTTCACCTCTATTTATTAAATTAATTTCTTATTTCATTATTTATAATATATATTTAAATTTTAAGTAATTATTAAAAGTATTAATTACAAATAACAAATAAAAATTATCATTAACATAGATTAAAAAATTATATAAAATAAAATATGTTAAAATAATTTATTATATTATATACATTATTATTTTAACTTTGGTTCATGTAAACTAAAGTTAAAATAATTTTATAGTTCATGTGAAGGCTAATATCTTTAAGCTTTCACATAAATTTTATTTATTATTTTAAAAATATTAAAAAATAAAATGAATTAAAATGATAATAATATAGTTCACGAAAAGGTGAAGGCTAACATTTTTTAGCCTTCATGTGAACTTCATTTATTATTTTAAAAATATTAGAAAATAAAATAAAATGATAAACAATATTATAAATAAATTATTTGTATTATGATAAATAATTTATTTATAATGTTTTTTTATGATTTTATTTTATTTTTTAATATTTTTAAAATAATAAAGAAAAATATTACAATGAGTAAATAAAATAAAATAATTAAAATAAATTATTAATATTAAAAAATATGGTATAAAATTTTATTCATCATAATAAATAAAATAAGATATATTATATAAAAACATTGACTGGCTCGCAAGCCTGAACCAAAGTTGAAATAATTTTAATTAATTTTATTACAATTTACATAAAAGGTGACATTTCTCAACCTTCATGTGAACATTTAGTAAAAAATAAATCTCATGCAATTTCTTATAACATCAAATAAAATAAATAAAAATATAATAAAATAAATTATTATTTATCATCAAACTCAAAATTTAAAAATTAAAAATTAATGTAATAAGTATTGTTATTATAAAAAACTTAATAATAAAATGAAAAAAAAAACTTAATAATAATATTGATAATTATTTTTATTGTTATTAAAAATAAAATAAATTATTATTCATCATCTTCTTCGACTTCATCATCATTGTGGGCAACCTCTTCATCACCCTCATCTTCATCTTTATCTCCCCCCTCACCATCATCATCATCTCAATCTTCTTCTTCCTCTTCTTGCATATCTATATAAAAATTCATATTTTCAACTTATAAATTGATATGAAGATTTACCTCTTTCATTTCCCCTTCATCACATAAGGTATAAGATGATATCTCATTATTTACTATTCTTACATCAGCCTCGTCATCTTAATAAGCAACATCTAATGAATTATTATCATCCATAGTTTTTATAGCAACCCACCAATTACCTTTTTCTTTGGTCCTCACAGAATACGGCACATAACAGACTTGAACACAGTCCTTTGCAAACAAAAGTAGATCAAATTTTCCCTACTGCCTAATATGTTTTATATCAATAATTTCATAGTTGCTATATATTTTCATTCCCCGATTCATAATAAGATCGAACCAATCACAAAGAAATAATACTATTTTTTTCAAGTTCTCTTATATATTGTAATTGAACTACTTTTTTAAGGATACCAAAGTAATCATTATCTCCATTTTTTCCCATTCCCTTAACACAAACTTCACTATTTATTGTTTTCTTCCTAATGCTCTAATTATTGGTGTGAAACTTATATCCATTCATAAAATATCCTAGCCATGTTCGCGCCTCTCTAAGTGGTCCTTAAGTTAAGTCCTTTAAATATTTATTGTTACTAAATCCAAGTTAGTTAAGAACCTATTTGAAAAGAAAATTAAGTTAACATCATACAAGTTAATAAGTAAAAAAGTATATAAATAAATAAATAAATAATGGCACTACATACATAGGATTTAAACTACCGTATAAATTTATGTTCAATTTGTTGTTGATTTCTTATGAGTCAATGTATGGGTTTAACATTGGTAACTCTTACTTAAAAATCCTACAATACAAGTTATATGTTATAATATTAATCAATGATGAATTATTAGTGTGATGAGTTTCAATCTTACTCGAATAAAGGCTTGACTTCATCGCAATTCAAGAGGATGTGAAAATGAGCAGTAATCATTTCTCTGTCATTCAAATAATGAGTTAAGCATTTTCCAAGCAGCTGTCTAACTTTAGTGAAGACTGATAAAGTTGGTTCATTGTTTCTTATTCATCCACATACTCATTTTAATAAACTCTTGTTTGTAACAAAGATACTTGTGACTTAAAATAATATGAACAAAAGTGTGATACTTCTTATAACAAATACGCCTCACATATATATTTTTCCACACAAGCTTTATTTTTAACTGTGCATTTTAATCTATTTAAAAATTTGTATAACCAAATGATAAGTAGTGAGAGACAAGAATATATTATTTCAAGCAACTGATATTTAGATATAAATATAGCTTAAGTATCAATTACCATTCAAAGGGATACATCTATCTATATTGGACTGAGACATCCACCCTAGCCTCAAATGGCAATTAGATCAGTAAATGCTCCATAGAATTTAAAAAAAAAAAACCCATGGAAATATTCTTTCTAGTTTACAAAGGATGATAGGAACATTATGTTCCATTTGCATAAAGTTATCAACCTTCAATGTTGTTAGACATAATTCCTTGAAAAATAGACTCAACTTGGTTATGGGCTTCCATATTTGTTTAGGAAGTGCATTGAAAGCAACTAGCAATAAGCATTCCAAAAAAATGTGACAATCATGACTTTTAATACCAACTAACTTTCCTTTTGTTAAATCTACACATCTTGACAAATTTAAGGAATACCAATCAGGCATTTTCAATCCTTTTTATCCTAGCGATCTAAAAATACCTTGGTCAACTACTTTTGGATGGATCTTCACAAGTTGCCATAACTCTTCCCTATCCAATCTTAGTGGATAGGGATCATTTTCAACTTTTTTTTTTTGAAAGTATTTTTATTCCTTCCAAAAACATGGTTTATAGGTAGAAATTGTCAATGACAATTGAACCAAGAGTTCTTTCCCCCATACTTTAGGATAACAGCTTTTAAGTTTTTTATACAATAAGGACAAACTAGTTTTCCAATAGTACTCCATCCTGACAACATCCTATATGCTAGAAAGTCATTTATTATCTACATCAGTGCTGCTCACATAAAAAAGTTTTGTTTCTTTGAGACATCATATGTAGGTACTCCTTCTTCCCATAACAATTTTAACTCATCAATCAATGGTTGCAATAATACATTAAATCTTCATTTGGGGATTTTGTGGTTCAGGAATAATTGTTGTTAAAAATAAGTAAGGAGTAGTCCTGCAGACTCCAAGAGGGAGATTATAAGGAGTAATTATCATAGGCCAACATGAATATGGTGAAGCAGACTAGCTGCAAGGAGTGAACCCATCTGTGCAAAGACCAAGACAAACATTTCTTGGCTCCATTGCAAAATCGAGATATATCTTATGAAAATATTTCTATGCTTCTCCATTAGATGCATGACACAGTACACCTTTGCACCTTTTAATATTCCAATGCCATTGCATAAGTCCAGTAGATTTCATTGAAGCATAAAGCCTTTGTAATCTAAGGATAGTCAGTAAATAATGCATTCTTTTATATGAAATCTCTTTTGAACTTTGTCTTTGGGCAGGTCGATTGAAATTACCTATGTGCTCTGCAAAATTTACACATTATCTCATCTATATCATTTTTATAATACAACATACATCCATTGATGCAAATATCAATTTTTTATGCTAATAGACCAAGTTTTGATACTATCTCCTTTGTTTGATACTAGTGATCAGGTACAACATTATCATGCGAGCAACTATTTTTCAACAAACTTGCAAATCAGTTAAAACTATACTATGATATATTACTGTCAGATTTAATACTTAACATTTCTACAGCAATGGATAATTCAGACTGATTACTGCATCCTGGCCAAAATGGTTGCTGAGACATATTTAGTAAATCAAAAAATTGTTGGGCTTCTAAATTTGGCAATTCCTTGACATAATTATCATTATTATCTCTTTCAACATAACTATTAACATCAAATTCAAGATAAGTTACTTCAGAGATCATTCTTTTATATATATTATCATGATCATCATTTACTAATTGTGATGAGCTAGGTGTTCCAGTAGATGTTTCAACATCCATGTTAGGTATTGAGGATGGTTCGATCTTACCATGACATGTCCAACACCAATATTCAAGTTGAAATCCTCTTTTATAAAGATCAATTTTTACTTCATCAAGAGTAAAATATGTTGTATTTTTATGTGTAGAACAAAGATAACTAATTTTTCCTCTTCTTTTCTGACATTGCCCCTTTTTCACATCCAAAAGTAATAAATTCTTCTACTCCTTATAAAAATTTATTAGTATATCCTTTATATCTAGGATTTAATCTATTATACATCCACCTTCAATTACTAGGATTTTCTATTTTCTATTTCAATAAATATTTTAAATATTACTTTACAATTTTTTTATAACAAAATCTACCTTTAATACATTATCAAATAAATATAATACTTCTTTAAATACAAATGTTATCACTAGACTTTTGTATATTAATTTATCAATATTACCTAGATATCTATCTCCACTATATTATGACATCACAAAAGAATAATCAACAATTATTTATAATCAATAAATTATAAAAAATAATATGCTTATATATTTCATATAAACATTATATTTTCCTAGACAGGTTGAGATAAACAAAATCTCTATTTCAGACCAATTCTCCACTTAAACAGGGCAGTGAAATTTTGAAAAAATTTGAGAAAGAAAATAGGATGGCAAAATTCTAAGGAAGAAAATGAGGGCAAAAGACAGTTGTGAAAAGTGAATAAGAAATATCATCCTTCCTTACATAAACAGGCTTTTTCTAACTGTCTTTTTTCCCAATGATCTTTTTTTTAGTGGTTATTTTTATTTCCAACAATTATTTTTTTTAATGGCTATTTTTTTCGATAGCTATCAATAATTATTTTATTTTATTTCTTATAAAAAAATATATTTGTGTAACCCTAAGTACGAATTACTTTTTTATATATAAAATACAAATTTTGTTTTATATATATAATATAAAAAATTTTGTGCACATCAAACTATCTCTAACAATAATTTTATTTAATTATTATATTCTTTATATTTATTTTTATATTTATTAAAATTATAATTATTAATAATATTTGAATATTTCAATTATTATAATATATATATATTAAGGCAACAAAAAAATATTTATATATTTAAATATTGTGGTTGGATACCATCTAACCACCTTACTTTTGTTTTTTCTTTTCTTATGATAAATATCATTATTATAAATTATACTATAATTTATTTAATTATCCTACTTATAGTTATGATATATAATTTATAATATATTTATTAAATTATAATAATTGAATATTTTAATTATTAATATTTATATATAATTTATATGACATATATTTTATAATATTTCACCATTCCTTCTAACAACATAAAGATAGTTGGGGATGTCTAACCACCTTTTTATTGCCATGTCATTAAATTATATAATTATATAATTATAATATGGAGATAGAAAGGTGGTTGAAATTTATATCATTTTACCCTAAACCATCCAACCACCTTTTTGTTACTAAAAGGAATTTATATTATTTTATTACTTATAATTATATTCTAATTTTTATAATTATATGATATATCTAAATTTAATTTATGTATTTATATTAGTTATATTTATGACATATAATTTATATGATATATATTTATAATCTATTCTTTATACTATATTTTAGTTAAAAATTAATATTACTTATATATATTTTTATACATTATTTTCTTTTTTATATTTGATAAATAATTTCATTAATATAAATTACAGATTATATTATAATTTCTCTAAATTATAATATAATCTATGGAAATTATAATATTATTTATATACTTATAATATAATTAATTAATATTACTTACATTTATCTAAATTATAATAATTTGTAATATTTGAATATTTTAATTAATAATATTTATATATTTTTATGCAACCTTTTAATTATAATACTATTTAGCTAACTTAAGTCAATAGAATATTTATTTTCCATATATTATTTACTTTTTTTATTTGATAATAAATATCATTAATATATATTATAATATGATTTATATAATTATACTCTAATTAGAATTTATAATATGTTATCATATTTATTATATAGTTATAATATATTTTTGTAATATATTATATTTGAACATTATATATATTTGATATTTGTTTAAATTAAAAATTAATATTATTTATAATTATTTTTGTATAATAATTAATCTTTTATACATTTTTATCTTATCAATTAATTTTTTTATAATTCTTTTTATCAATTGTGAAACTATTGTTTTGTCACCCATAAATGGTGACAGAATATTGGTTGGGCAATTTAACTATTATTCTGTTATTATATGTGGCGATAGTTTTATAGTTATAATATTGAATTATAAATATGTTGTCATTGATTTTATTTTTATATTTTTTATTAATAAATAAATAAATCTGCCGCCGTTTGTTATAAGTTTTTTTTGTAAAATATGCACATTCTTGTAATATTGGCTGTGACACTTTGGCTGTGGCTGTAGGAGATGCGATTGTTCCTGTATAAGTTTTTTCTTTTGTTCTGTACTGCATTCCCTTGTTCTTAACCTTTCATCATTAAAACTTACATTTGCAAGTCTAATTTACCATTACTTTGATGTACAGACAGTGTGTGTGTGTGTGTTAAGACTATGGAAATAGAGGGAAGTAGTTCAATAATGGGGGCACCAGGTCACAGACTAAAAAGGTTTTACTCTTATCATTTTCTATCTCGTAGACATCGTTTCTTATATACATAGATTAATTGAAAATCATATTCTAATTATGGGCAAATGAAATGGATTAGATTAGATACAATGTTAAAGTAGTAAGTCACATATTAAATGAACAATGAAATGTTTAGCAGGAGAGAGCAAAGATTATGACGTAGTGGACAGATCTGATTGAATAGAACATAGAGGAGGTAGCTGCATCATTTGATTAATATTGTTGTTCTTTTCCTATTATTATTCCTCATTTTATTTGCACATGAAATGGTACAACCCACCAATAATTTATTTCTTATGCTATCAATTATTAGGGCTTAAAGAACTTTATAAAGTCCGTGAACCTATTATCCGATTACAAAAGATTTAATGGAGACAATTACCATGAGGTGAGCAATCCCAATTTCCTTGTGTACTTATTGGATGTTTTCCTTTTAAAGTGTGACATCATCAATTCTTAAAAATTTGGAATATGAACATATATTTATGGTCTCACAGATGAATACTTTTTTCTTGGATTAATGATACAGACTCTGCCAAATTTTTATTATAAATGTTGGTCTGGTTTTACCCTACTCTCGAACACTGCCAAGAATTTTATTGATCCCAAACCAACTACAATGATTCATGTATGTCAAAGTGCTGCCTTCAGACCTTAAATTATTGTTTAAGTGTGTTGACATTTCTTGCTCTTTATTTAATGCTTTTAGGAATTACCGAGATTTTTGGATACAAGTAACAAAGCAAATTAGGAAGCAATGGTGCTTTTGGTTGCAAGATGGAAAGTTAAAAGAAAAAGCAATATTTTTTGTTTATTATATTATTATTATTTAACAGTATTTGTCTTATGTTATTATTATTTTTAAGTAAAGATACAAGAGTTATTTCCCATCTATTTTACTCACATTTTATGTCTAGTAATTTTGTATACCAAATGACCATTAATGTCATGTATTCCTTTTTTTTTTTTGTATATGTTAGAATTCTCTTCATTTTAAAGAGCATTGAAGTTTAAGTGGTGTGGCTTCTGGATTCACATTAAAGAGCATATTGTTATGGTCATTGGCAAATGCTGCAAAACCGCTTCTGGTCTAATATTTACATGGAAGGACATGACTTTCTCTTAGATTCATCTAAAACTCTTGAGTTATGAAAGTCCACTTCTAATTTAGCGTTTTCCTTGAGGTTTCACTCACTAGAAATTAGGGATTTTGTATCAGAAACGCTCAGAAAGATGATTCTCGAGCTCTACATTGTATCACTTTATAGCCTATTCTGTTACTATACAACAAATAAAATGATTCCATCTGACATTTACACATCAACAGAAAACTCATACTTTTCGTGCAATATTAGAAAATAGGAAATAATAATTATTGATTCTCAACACACCCCCGTAAACGAGAGATGTTAATAACATCGAGTTTGTCTCTCAAAAACCAGAATCTTGAATGAGTTAGAGGCTTTATAAAACAATCTGCAACTTGCTCAACAGAAGGAACAAACTGAATAGATACCTGGTTTGGTATGACCTGATCTCGGATAAAGTGTGTGTCGATTTCTATATGTTTGGTCCTAGCATGATATACAGGATTTAATGCAAGTGAAGCAGCTCTAATATTATCACACCATATTATAGGGGTTCCTTTAATCAGAATCTGCAACTCTGTCATTAAAGAATGTACCCAGGTTAATTCTGCAACAGTTTCTGTAAGTGACCGATATTCTGATTCAGTACTTGATCATGCAACAACTTTCTGTTTCTTGGAAGACCAAGAAATTAAAGAATTTCCAAAATATACATAGTATCCTCTAGTAAACTTGCAATCATCTGGGCATGATGCCCAATCTGCATCTGAAAAAGAATTTAAATCCATAAAATCAGACTTGAAAAAATGCAGTCCATAATTAATAGTGCCTTTAAGATACCGAAGGACTCTTTTAAAAGCTTGCCAGTGAGTAGTAATGGGTGAACTCAGAAACTAACTTAGTTTCCCAACACTAAAACTAATGTCAGGTCTGGTATTACACAAATATTGAAGTGCTCCAACCAAACTTCTGTATTCGAAAGCATTTGTGATCAAATCACCATCATTTGCACTTAATGATTTTCCTACTACCATAGGTGTAGGACATGAAGCAGCAGATTCCATGCAACATTTCTTTAGTAAATCAACTATATATTTACTTTAAGAAAGATACAGCCCCTTATCATCTCTGTAAGCTCAAATCCTAAGAAATAATAAAGTTTACCTAGATCTTTTAATGAGTACATGCTATGTAATTTCTCAATGAATCAAATAAGACTCTGAATATTACTTCCAGTCACTAATATATCATCTACATAGATTAATATGAACAAAATTTGTGACTGATCTTTATAGAAGAATAAAGAAGTATCATTCTTCAAATTACTAAAACCTCTAGTAAGTAAAGTTTGTTTGAGTTTGTCAAACCAAGCTCTTGGAACTTGTTTTAAGCCATATAAAGCTTTAGATAATTTGCATATGTACTTAAGATGTTGAGAGTCAAGAAAACCTTTCGGCTGCTTCATATACACAGTTTCTTGTAAGGTGCCATTGAGAAAGGCATTGTTAATATCTAGCTGCCTTATTTCCCAATTAAAATTCATAGCAAGAGATAATACAATTCTGATTGTAGTAATTTTGGCTACTGGAATATATGTCTCACCAAAATCAACACCATGGCTTTGTTGAAAACCCTTTGTTACTAGCCGAGCCTTGCGTCTATCAATAGTGCCATCAACCTTGTATTTAATTTTGAAAACCCATTTGTTATCAACTACATTGTATGAAGCTTTGGGAGGAACCAAAGACCAGGTCTTGTTTTGTATAAGCGCATCATACTCCTTGCATATTGCTTCTATCCAAACTGAAGAGGAAAGTTCTTTTTTAACTGATCTAGGTTTAAAATCAATTTTCTTATGCTGATGCTGAGTATGCTGATGCTAAGTAAATCCTACAAATGGAACTTTAGGTTTAAAGATTCCACTTTTGCTTTTGGTTTGCATAAGATGTTAGGTAGTAAAAGATTGCTCAATTCCTGATGGATCATGAGCAACTTGCTTGTCTACAGATTGATGAGTTGACAAAGAGTCATTAGACTCAGGATTAGATGCAAATACAAACACTTCTTTAGAATCAGAGTCAGTAATGAAAGGTATATTCATATGTTCAGATTCACTGCCATTCACATGAGGATCTCAATGAACATCTGCAACTTCAATGGCATTTGGATTCTTCTTAGAATTTGAATCAGCATATATAATTTCAGTCAACTTTCTAAGATTTAAATTCTTTTTCAGATGCAGATTAGGCATCATGCCCAGATGATTGCATGTCTACTGGAGGATACTGTGTATATTTTGGAAATTCTTCAATTTCTTGGTCTTCCAAGAAACAGAAAGTTGTTGCACGATCAAGTACTGAATTAGAATATCGGTCACTTGCGAAAACTGCTGCAAAATTAACTTGGGTACATTCTTTAATGACAGAGTTGCAGATTCTGATTAAAGGAACCCTTGGAATAGGACACTCAACAATAGAATTAGTACAATCATTAGGATTAAACCAACTTGGAGGTGCATCAATAGTGAGTGGCTCTTCGTTTATTAAGAAAACCAGTGGCAAATGGAAACTCAGCTTCATTGAACATCACATGATGAGATAAATATATTCTTCCAGAAGAACTCAAACACTTGTATCCTTTGTGAGAGTTACTATTACCAAGAAAAACACATTTCACACTATGAAATTGTAACTTGTGTTTGTTGTATGGTCTCAAGCAGGGAAAACATGTACAACCAAATGTATGCAACTCCTTATATTTTGGAACTATTTTGAATAATTGCTCATAAGGAGACATATTCCTCAAGACAGGAGTTGGAAGTCTATTAATTAAGTGAACAGATTTAGCAAAAGCATCCCACCAAAATGATAAAGGCATTGTTGCTTGAGCTAACAAGGTTAATCCCATTTCAACTATATGCTTATGTTTTCGTTCAATTCTACCATTTTGTTTTGAAGTGTGTGGGCAGGGATGTCGCAGCATAATACCAAATTCAATGGCAAAACTAGCAAATGATCTATATTCACCACCCCAATCAGTTTGCAAAATCTTAATCCTCTGATTAAACTGATTTTCAACTAAATTCTTAAATTGTTTAAACATTCCAAGAGCCTGATCCTTTTTTTTAAGAGGATAGATCCAAGTATAACGACTATGATCATTAAGAAATGTGATTAATACTTATATCCCAAGGAAGAGGTAATTGGCGCAGGACCCCATAGATCTGAATGAATTAGATCCAATGGACCATCAGCAATGGAAACCGAGTTTGAAAAAGGTAATTTATGGGACATCCCAAGTTGGTAAGCATCACAAAAAGGGTTCTCATTACTTTCTTTAGTTCTGACATTACATTCAGATAAAACTTTGTTCAATATATAGTTTGAAGGATGACCAAGTTTTCTATGCCATATTTGTAAAATAAAGGCATAATTCTTTTGTGAATCTTCACTTGATTTCTTTACTGCACCATCATCAGCTTTGTACAATCCTTCAATGGGTATTCCAGATAGTAGGATCTCTTTAGTGTTTTGTCCTTCACAAAACACCTATGTGAGTGGAATTCAACAAAAACATCATTATCTTTAGTCAATCTTGAAACACTAACAAGGTTTTTCTTAATTTTTGGCACCACAAGAACATCACGCAACTTTAGAGAAATATAAGGATTACAACTGTGTAGAGAAGAAGACCCAACTTGAGTTACAAACAGAGGTTTTCCATTAGCAATAATTAAACATCGTTTACTTGGATCAAGATCAAGAACTCTTGAGTCAAGATTAGTAGCATTATTAGTCACATGTTTTGAAGTAGCACTATCCAGGTACCACGCAGGATCATTAACAACCTCAGAGGATGCAATATAAGCTGATGGTGAAACATCATTCCTTTAAATAATAGGTCCCATGAAATCTTTGTCAAAACGATAGTAGCAATGAGCAACAGTGTGGCTGCTTTTGTTGCACAACTGGCAGGTAGGAAGATTCCCTGAACATCCTCTTCGTTTTTGGCTACCACCACGTCCACCTCTAAATGACCATTGACTAGAACCTCTCCAATTTCCAAAGCCTTGCCAATTCTTGTTTTTAGAGTACAGAGACATATTAGCAAACTCATATGTCACATTAGATGAATTGTAAGCCTGAATTTGTTCCAAATGGCTCTCGTAAGTTAGAAGACGAGCATGAAGCTCCACTCATGTGAGATTCTCCTTGTCAGCTAGTTGCACAACAATTGGAGTATACTCTATGTCAAGACCTGCAAGAGTTTGGATGATGAGATCATTGAGTGGGACTGGATTTCCAACAAGAGCAAGACTATCAGCGATTGACTTCATTTTACCTAAGTATTCAGTCATTTTCATGGACCCTTTCTTGGTCCTCTACAACTCGTTCTTATGTAGTACAACACGAGCTCGAGTGTGAGCTTCGGCCATTTCTTTAGCCTCATTCCAGATTTCTCGAGAGGTAGTACAGTGCATTATCTGCGTTGCTATATCAGTCGCCATATGCCCATGAATCCAGCCAAGTAACAAAGAATCATTAGCTACTCATTCCTCATATTCGGGATTCGAGATAGAAGCACTTGCATCATTGAGAATAAACTCGTTTGGGCACAATTTTGTTCCCATAATGTATCCATCAAGCCGATGGCCTCAGATAATTGGAAAAACCATTAAGTGCCATAACATATAGTTCGACTTGTCCAACTTGACAGCATTCGATTGATTGAGAGAGCTGAGAAGAGAGATTTTTTTTGTAACAATGTTTGGGACATTAGTACCAGCTGACGGAGAACCTAGAGAGGTTCTTGACAGTGGTGTTGTCTCAGAGGCAGAAGGATTCATAATGAAGGATAGGGAGTGGCTTTGATACCAACTTGAAATTAGGGATTTTGTATCAGAAATGCTCAGAAAGATGATTCCCGAGCTCTACACTATATTACTTTATAGCCTATTATTTTACTGTACAACAAATAAAATGATGCCATCTGGCATTTACACATCAACAGAAAATTCATACTTTTCGTGCAATATCAGAAAATAGGAAATAATAATTATTGATTCTCAACACACTCAAACTTCAATTTGTCCCTAAGCTTTTATTTTATTGTATTCCCTTATTTAGTGGTGTTATCTCATTTCTAATAAAGATTAAAATGGGATCCTGAATCTGATTGCACAACATATGAGGCAAATTGTGGGACTTAAAATCTTAAGAGAATTAGAGTTAAGGACGTAAAATTAAAAAAATTTATTTTAAAGAACCTATTACTACTACGTTTAGGTGATTTTACTTAAAGTCAGTAGTAATCTATCTTAAAACAATGATAATAAGTCTTTTAAAGTAATTTTTTTTAACTTTAAATCTTCAATTATAATTTTTCCTATAATCTTTATCCTTACAAGATGTATTTCATAAAATGAAACATCACACCATTCTCAATCTTGAATTCTTGCTACGAAAACTGTGATTGTACTTGTCCACAAGCCAAGTAAGCAATCACTAGTTAGGGTGTTAGAGCTCCTTAATGTTCCAATATCACGCTCATCTATCATTATGTATCAGGATTTTTTTAAAAGAGTAAATTTAGATATAGTTTTTTTATATTTTTATTATTAATTTATGTAATTAAAAAATAACAAATTTACGTTTTAGAGAATTATATAATTGTTTATAAAAATTATATATTTATTATATTATTATTGAAGAATCATTCACTTATTATATTTTAATTAAAAAATTTGATGATGAAAATATAAAGAATTATATCTAAATTTTATCTTTTTTCTAAATGCCGAGATTGTTGTGCGTCCCATAATTAATGACAGTGTCATCAAAACTATTATATTGTGAGTTTTTGACCGTATAAGCTTTGGATATGCAGGACCCTGGATATGTCTACAATGCAACATGACACGTCTGCTGATCTCAATGTGGTTGGAAAAAAACTAAAGAAAATCTTGGAGGTCAGGATTATATTTCTCCATTGTTGGGAATAAATTTACTTAACATGGCTTTAATAGCACCGATATAATGATGTGAAGGTTTGGTTTTGAAATCTACTTCCACTTATGGAGATGAGATGTAGAGATTCTAATTTCGCTCATAATGGGAGTTCAGACTTCAAATATTGATTACCTTAAGGTGCCATTTGGTACACAGACATCTTAAATTCTCAATTTCCTAGTTTATGAAAAATTTAGTTTTCTTGTGTTAATTAGGACACAAACAACACATGAACTGTGATACTGACTATGTATATGCTTTCAATATTACTCCCTGGAAATGAGGGAGTTGGTTGTTGAGCTCTGTAACATAGATGCTACATGCGGTGCTCGTCTTTCAACTGCTGGCCGCTTGGGAATCTTGAAGAAACTCGGAAAGACACCGTCATTGATAGAAAGAATAAGAAGAGCGTGATAGCCATGGATGGTGGATTATTCGAGCATTACGCGAAGTAAAGTGACTAGAGAACACCCTAAAAGAATTGCTCGATGAAGATGTCTCGAAAACTATTGTCATCGAGCACTTAAATGATGGTTCAGGCATCGGTGGTGCCTTTCTTGCTGCCTCTCATTCCCCTCTTACACTATTGACTTCTTATTGTCCATTTTGGTTTCTTTTATTTGATTGTCATATGATTTGGAAAAAGTATTGTATAGTAGTTGTTAGATGGACTGCTTATTTTGTAAGAGGGAAATTATTAGTTTTTTTAATACAATGGAATGAGTTTATAATTACTTAAAAATTCATTCAGTCTTTTATATATATATATATATATATATATATATATTTGGATCAATTAAATGAGCATTAAAGGAAGGAAAGATGAAAAATAGGAAATGTCAAGTGATGATCAAATCTTACAACCAGGAAATCATTATTGATAATAAAAGTTTTAATAACAGTAAAATATCCATAAATAAACACTTTAGTAACAATAAAATTTCAAAGAATAAAAATTTTATTAAACCCTCTATAATATCATAACCTCTTAGCTCTCACACAATGGTCACATAAGCTATCCCAACATATCTCATGCATATTGGAACACATTTGCAAGAAAGCATGTACTTTAAGTATGTATAATTGCGTAATTGGAAAGCCATATACATGATTCATGGCTTTAGAGACCATGTGAACTCATCAATATTATTTTTCATTTATAATATATCCATTTAAGTCATAAATATCACAACTCTTCTCATAAACCACGGATTTAGAGCCAAAATTCAAGAACAAGCAAAGTTGCTCTTGGGTTTGCTGTCACAAATTTTTTATATAAATTTTGAAAATTTATAACTAATTCTATAAAAATAGAAATTATACATATGATAGCTTTTTTGAAAGCTCTGAATATTAACTAAAGATAAAAATAGTTCCAGACTAAGAAAACAGCATTTAACTTATGAAAATTAATAGAACAATAACTTAGATCGTTTCTCGGATAGCTCCAAGACCTATAAATTTAAAAATTTGGTTCTCCATCTACAGAACTCCAAATGAGGTGATCTCAGTGGCTATGGAAAGCTTATGATGTTTAGTTTATACATATAAAATTTCATAAGCATTGGATATCATTTGTCCCATGTGTGACACAGAGAAGCAAATTGACCATATGAACAGTAAACATACCAATTATGTATAATTTGGCCAATTTTGAAAATTCATAATAAATTCTCTTGAGTTCCAAATTGAGTACTCTTTACCTCTATGAAAAAATTTAAATGATACCTATATTCATGACAAATTTCATACTAAGACTAGTCCATTTGGTTAAATTTTAGTTCAACTCAAGAACATAGCACTTTTTGGTATCATAAAGGGGGTCAAAAGACACCAAATGGTCTTCCACAACTTGTATGACCATTTGAGCACGTCCCATAGCATATATAAACAGTCCAAAAGGTATAAATCATCATACATCTCAAACTCACCATCCCACATGCATAAATACACATTCAAGTAAAGGCTCCCAATTGCCAAAATCATACATTCTCATATATATGGCTCGAAATTTGGTTCATACAACATAAATACATGCTTTTACAATTGCTCAAGGGTATACATCTAAAAAATAACTCATACATACAAACTTTGATATTTAAGTATATCAAAAGCTATTCTATTGCCAAAGTATTGCCAATCATGCTCCTTGGCTCTTATTTTTACTTCCTTGAGCTTCATCTAAACATAGATAGATGGGAAATGGCAGAGAGTGAGATTCAAAAAATTCTAATAGTTCATTCACCCTTTTAAGTAAGTAAACAAGGCATATATTCATGTCAAAGAATACAAGCATGCCAATAACACTTCCAAGAATCATTCAAATCATGATTTTCACATCACATAAACATATTAAAGCCAAAAACAAGCTTTAAAGACTTTTGACCTAGTCTCACCCTATTATTTAGGACTTTTATATTAGTCTCTCCCACTTTCTAAAAATTTTTTACTTAGCCTCACTCATTCTTAAGACTTTTGGCCTTGTCTCACCCATGATTAGAGACTTTTAGCTTCACCTCACTCAATCCAAAGGACTTTTGGTACAACCTCATCCATAAAGAGCAAATTCACATTTCAAAAGCAAATCAAGAAGCATAATGATACCATAGCAACAATTCAATAACAAATAGCATGCCTTATGATTCAACCACACATAAAGCATTTCATGACAATTATACAACCAAGAATTACACACAAGAAAGGATGGAAAGTTATCTTAGTTCAAGAAGACAATTCTTCCTTTGTTTTCTCACTTCCTTAGCTCGGCCTCACACCCACACCTAGGAGGAACTTGATTCACTTGGCCTAGACACATCAAACAAGACATAAACACATCATTGGAACCAACTCTAGCCTCACATAAACATTACACAAGCTACATCTAGCTTATGACACCATTATGGTTCCATACAAGTACATAATGAAGCAACCTATATAATTCAAAGTCTTGACTCCCTTTTTTCACTCATTCTAAGTCACATGACTTCATTGAAAGTCATTAAAACCATCACAAATTCAATCCAAGGAGCTAAATAACAAGTTGCTTCTTTAGGCCTAAAAAGAGAACCTAACTTCCAACTTTCAAAACATGATTTCTAAATTAAAACCAATGGTTCTTTTGGTGTTTATAATTCATATCTAGACCATTTCTAATCTTGGAATAAAAAAAAACCTCCCTAGATGTCTCTTCCCCCTCTTGGCTGAATTGCACACCATAATAGAAGCCTATGGGATTTTCTTTATTTTCCTATGAAACTTGCTATCCATGAAGCTTTCTAAATGTCTTGGGATCTCAAGCACACTCTTAGACAACCTAAATTACCATTAGAAAGTTTTAGATTTGCCAAGGTACATCTAAATCCCTAATTACCATACTTTGTTCTCTAATGGTTCTTGCTGCATTCTAATTGTTTCATTTGATTTTTCATGCCTCAAAGCCTCACTTACTATCAAGTATCAATCAAAATAATACCCCTAACATATGGTCTCAATTCTAGCCGAAATACATAAGAGAAGAAGGAGCAAGATGGAGCAAGAGAGACCATGTGAATTTACCTTATTTGGAAGCTTTTCAAAGGTGCTTTGCTATGCTTCCAATAGCTCTTCCAATTTCTATCTTCTCTCCACTAGACCAGCCACTAAACATGACCAAACAAACCATTAAACCTATGGAAGAAGAGAGGAGAAGGAGGAAAGGGAGTCTAGTAAAGGAGAAGACATGAAAAGCCAAAAGATTCTTACACTTTTCAAAGCTCCTTCTTCCTTCCTTGGCCTCCCCTTTTGTGCGCCTTAGAGAGTAGATCTTGGATCTATTTGGAGTGACGATAATTCAGTCAAGGGAGAGGGCAGATCTGAGACATTTTTAATAAGGCCAAGTGTCCATTTGCATAACTTTTTAACTTTGCAATTTAATCCCTCGTCTTAGTTTTTACCGTTTGGGTTCATTTCAACTTCTTTTTGAAATCTGTCTTTTTCATCATAAAATTTGGATCCTCTTATTCATAAAATGGCTTTGATCTCAATAAATTATATTTAAAACTATTTTGAACTGTTCGATCAAAGTTTTGATCAACCGACAGTTAAAATCCCTCTCTATATGGGTTTTAACTGTTCCAAGAGTTTTCATAGCTTTCAAGGCCTCTAAAGACTCTGGAAAGCTCAAATTTTTTGTTTAAAAAGTCATCTTGTGAGTTTTTCAAATTTTTCAAAAATTATAAAAATGCCCCATACTCTTTTGCAAAGTTTTTCTAGCTCTTCTGGCTCGATTTTCAAGCAATTCAAGCCTCAGATCCTTATTTTTTGGAGTCTAGATTATTATTTAAGTTTTATTTGGCCTCAAATCTTTCTATTTAGGAGACCTCCTTTAATAGTTCCTTAGTTTCAGGCATTTTAGAATAATCGTGTATTACACCCTCAGTATAAGTTTTAATAACAGTAAAATATTTGTGAATAAAGGTTTAAAAGTTATACCCCTAGCTTATAAAATCATAGGTATAAACAAGAAAATTTAAAAGAATTTTAGACTATAAATAGAGGTCAATGGGAGTTATACTTTTTACCCATGAAAATTTACTGTTTTTATATAACATTTTTCTTATAGTGCCATTTGGATTTGTTTGGAAATTAATCGTGTTCATTTATTTCAATGGGTGTGAACTTTGTTAACCACTCTTTAGAATAAGCAAAAGGCATGGAGAAATTTAGATAGAAGGAAGAGAGGTATCCTAAAGAATTAAAGTTAAACTGAGGTCTATCCCCACTATGTCTTTAATCTTCCTATACATGATATTTCAAATATGCTCCAATTTTTGTATTCTCTATTTACAAAATTTAATGTAAAAATTTATCATTTTAAGATTATTATTGCTTTCATTTGTAGATAAGAAATTTTTCATATTATACTTATCAAATTGCCACATAAATCATGAGTCATAAATTGTATTGAATTATACTATTTAGATACACAATTAAAAAAATAACTTATAACATATCATATAAATTAAAACATAAAAATGCTTAAATAATAAATTTAAATTGAAAATTGATAAAAACGTAGCCATAAGTCTCACAAAACAAAATCATAAGTCATAACCTAGTCTAATTGGCAACTGAAATATTGGTTAATAGATATAAAACTCATTAATAACAAAGTCCAAATCTAATTATCCTTCTATTCATTAATACTAATGTTACTACTATCACTTTCATCTCTGTCATCAACCAGCATGACTATTCTTTGATTCTCCTCTTCAATATCACATCATTTCTGACGTCTTCTTCAACAATATCTTATATTTGAATGTCTTTTCTTTGTCCATTCTTGTTGACATTAAGGTTTTGTAGACTTAAAAATATGCTATGTAATTATCTTACATAAGGAAATCAACTAAGTGAGAAAAATAATTTAAGAATTACTAAGAGGTTTAAGATTACAAGTGCAATATACCTCTCTTTCTTTTTTCACTTGAATCTCTTTCATCAATCTTGAAGCACTCTTAAACATCTATCTAAGAGTTCCCTTCCATTAGGCAAGGCTCCTCTTGTTAAGTAATCCATTCATTATCAGATTCATCGTCTAATAAGCAAATAGGATTGTATGTATCTCCTTTTACCTCCTTTTACTTTGTTTGATCTCAAGTTGAAGATTATATTTAAACAATATAAGAGCATTCAATCTTTGTTGCTCTTAGCAATTTTTTTTTCCTTAAAATGAATATGATCAAACACACTACAATTTCTCTCACACTTTGTAGCACAATAGGTGAAGCTTAGGTTGTGAATGGCAAATGAATGTCGCTCTTTTCACTCTTCACCATTCCACCATAAAGCTAGCAGAAAGAAATTATAAATTATGGCATCGGTAATTACATAATCAATCTATATATAACTTTTAAAATAAATGAAGTAATAAATTGTGTTATCAAATAAACAATTATTAGATTGCTAATTACTAGGTTACTTCTTCTTTTTTTAGTTGCAATTGCCAAGCTATATTCAAAAAGTCTCTCTATCTTATCAAATTTCTCAATTTTGTAATCAATTTGACTATTGTCTCAATATTAAGACATATCTTGTCCAAGGTTTTGGACAATCCAATTTTTACTTCAGGATTGAAGTTAAAATTTGGATGATAATAAAACCTATAAAATTATGATAAGATAAGATATAATAATAAATTAAACATAAAGTAATTATACTTCATAAAAATATAAATTATTTCTAAGAAAATAATTACTTAGGATTAAGAAAATATATGTCGCCACTTAAGGAAGCCTATAGAGTTGATAGTACCAATACTTGTCTATGATTTTTCATACTTTCTTATATTTTCTTTTCACATTATTAAAATTCTTTTCTATTTATTCCTTTGCTTTATTCATATGGAGCCTTATAAATGTATCCCATTATCAACTTTGAATCACCATTCACAAGTTTAAGAACTTTCACAAGAAGAAATACCCAATTCAACCAATATTTTATGGACTTCCAAGCTTTGAATCAACCAAAACAATGTCTTCTACAATTTTAACTTTAATCTTGAAGGCATAGGCACTTTTAACTTATTTTTTTTACACAAACATAGATTGAAGCACAATCTTTTGTTTCAAAGTAAATTTTGTTATGAAATAAGATATAAGGAACCTTGTTATTGCTAGCCTACCTAACTCTTTATCATGATAATGGCTTCTATACAAATTAAGCACCTCAATGTATCTATAAATTTGCTTTTCTAATGGTATTATGGAATACCATAATGTCATTAATGCCTTCAAGAATCAAATTAAGACAATATGTAGCAAAAATTGACCAAAAGAATTGCTTTTTTTTATCCATCAACTTTTTTTTAATAGATACAAAAGCAAAAGTATTATCTATCACTACTCGAACCACATTAACCGCTTTTAGGTACATTTTTGTTGAATTAGTTACCTATAGCTTCTATTTTTGTGGAATTATTTTGCAGATACATTGATATCCCGTACTAGGGCTTAATCTTATGACTAGGAGTAGGATTTACCGATTGTTCTTCTTCATGTTAACTCTTTTGAACTTCGTCAACAGTAGCTTAGATATGTGGAATTTTGGAACATGTGTCGTTTTCGGTTTTCTTTTGTTTGATTCATGCAGTTTGAAATTACTAGGCCATGGACTAGCTACAGTTGCATCTTTGACTAGCTTGCCCAAGGACAATTTGTTTTGTGATATTTTAATTTAATGATATTTCCTCTTTTACCATAAAAAGTAGAAACAAAAAGATTCAATTTGCTCAAAGAGTCAAAGTAAACTTTGTTAGACAAGAAATTAGTAAAGGTAGTGGGTTGGTATAGGGAATATGGCATTTTGGTTTCTTATTGGGATGGAATTCAAGAATGTTTGGCTAGTTTAGTTGTTGTAAAACAACCCATTTTTGTTGGGAGAAATTGCAATTTATGGGATCTACTTTTAATTAAAGAAATAGAGAAAGATAGTTCTATTTTGTAATTATTCATATTGTCCTATTTTTGACATAAAGATAGCTCCTCTGTGATTACTCATCTCATACTTTTGCCTTTATTCCATTCACCATAACCCTTTCATGCCTCCAATTTGTAGTCACCGCTGAAACTTAACGAGGACAAAAGCAATGACTCAGTGGCGACTCAAAAGCAAAAACATTTTGAGGGCAACTTCTGGACTCTTACTTTTATTGGTGAACCTAATTAATTTTCTCATATGATTTATATGTGTGTGCGCATTTGACACATTAAACTTTTAATTATAATTTTTGGAATCGTACCAAACATCAAACAAATGAAGACACTAAATAATACACACACACACACACATATACATATATATATATATATATATATATAGGTGGGGCTCTTATGCTAATAACACAAGGCCGTGTCTCATCACTTAAATTTATAAAAAAATGGTGTTAAAAAACATGCTAACATATAATCCGATGCATGACTTACATTATTTATGACTTATAAACATTATCATTCTCTATCACTTATCTATATATATATATATATATATATATATATATATATATATATATATATATATATATATATATATATATATATATATATATATATATATATATATATATATATATATATATATATATATATATATATAATATGATATCCACAAACATGTGTACACATATGCACTTACTTGTATGCATGCATGCTGGTGCACTCACACCAAGAACAACTATATAGTTTAATAAATTTTACTTTTGATATAATTATAAAATATTAAATACACTATGTTATATTTTGAAAAGTTAATATATAAATAAATTATAAAAACTTTATGAATTTATCTAAAAATTAATTTAAAGTAATTTTTTATAAAAATATTTGATCTGGTTTAATTACTCTATGTCATAAGTTCAACGGTTTAATCGACGAGCCAAAATAATTTAATCGGGTTTAATTGTAAATACTCGAGAATATGGAACTATATATGCCGCATTTTATTCAACTCTTGCTGAATTGGATTTAGAATAATTCAATCTAATAATTAATTTAGTGTACGTGACTTTCATCTGGTGGCCATACAATTATTTAACAGTTATAGGTAAATTAAGGAACCGTATAATACAAGTAAAAGCAGACAGGTGCCTTGTACGTCACAAGTTGGTCTCTCAAAGGTAGCCGTAATATATAAAATTTGAAAAATTATATTTTTGATCTCTTTAATTTTATTCAATTTTTAATTTAGTTATTATAATTTTAAAATTTATAATCAGGTCCTTACAATTTATAAATTTATAAATTTGGTTCTTATTATTAAAATTTTGTTAGTATTTTATTAAATTTTATTGACATAACTAATTACATATTATCTTGACACTTTGAATATATATGATTTATACTAACAAAATATGTAAAAGTATAAATAATGAAGTAAAATTAGCTCATATATATATATATGGAAAAATATTGACAAAAATATAATGACAATGACTAAATTAAAAATTATTTAAATTTGTGGAAGTCTTATTTTTCTTTCTTTATTTGTTTTTTTTTTTGGGTTTCTTGTGATTAACTTACTTCTATGGGTACTATTTAAATTTCCTTTCCTCTAGGCCTATAAATAGGGTATCCATTACTTGTAAACCACATAATAATATTCATTCTCAAAATTGAGTACATTTTCTCAACTTTTTTTATACCATTTCTACATGGTATCAAAGCTTTAGGCCCTTATTCTTCTATTCTATGACATCCTTTTTGTTATGTGGTATTTTTTCCCATTCTGTGTCTTTCATTCCTAAGCCAAAGCTTCATTCATCTCACATTGACCCAACCACCTTAGGAATCCCCCATAGATGTCGTTAATCAGCCCACTCCAAGACATTAGACTTCTACCACCACCACATGTGTTGTCTCTATTTTTTAAAATGATCTCTCACACACTAGCGTGTGAAATCACATAGAGCCTTCTCTCTAGTTGTTGTTCACTCAAAACTGATTGCCAGCTTCTATATCTTCAAGCCCAACCCCTCTCTTCTCATTTTGGACTTCGTTTGTGTAGTTGGATTAGTTCATGGTGTGTTCCTCACCACCTTCTCTCTACCATTAGTTCACTAGCCATCTCCTCTACCTTGTCCAATTTCTTATGGCTACTAAAGCAAGCCAAACTCCTAGTGGGTCCTTTGGACAAGACCTCTCTAACCATGGTGGAATGGAACGCTTTATCTAACTCATCATAAGATAAAAGTTAAATGGCCACAACTACTTGCAGTGGGCTAAGTCCTTAGTGATCTTTGTCTTTGGCATGGATAAGGATGATTACCTTACTAGTGGCATTATCCAATTGGAAAAGAAGGACCTAAAGTATAAGATATGGAGGGCGAAAAACAATATGGTCATGTCCTGGTTAGTCAATACAATGGATAATGATATCAGACAAGATTGTATGTTTTATGATACTATCCATGAAATATGGATAGCTACAAAAGAGACATAATAAAGACAACACTTAACTATTTGAGATCAAAAGAACCCCTTATGATCTCAAACAAAGAGAGTTGTAAGTAACCTAGTATTTCACTACACTAATGCATTTGTGGCAACCATGGGATGTTTTTGAGAACCCAAATTGGACCTGTCTTACGTGAAGAAATACAATGATATTGTGGAGAAAGAAAGAGTTTTTAAATTTCTTGTAAGCTTGAACTCATCCCTTGATGAAATTAGAGGAAGAATTCTTAGTTCAAAGCCATTACCTTCACTCAGAGTTACTTTCTTTGATATGCAAATAAAGGATAGCAGAAAGAAACTTATGTTAGGAACCAATGTAGCTCTTATAACTCCATTTGAAGGTGTTGCCCTTGTATCCCAAAGAGAGAACTAGATTCATAAATGTAAACCAAAGAAGGGGAGGCCATGGCATGAGTATTACAAACACACAGGTCATGAAACATGGTAGAAGATACATAGAAAAATAGTAGATTGAAAGCCCAAGAAACATAAAGAACACATAAGGTATGATGCCACTTCAAAAAAGAGTGAGAAGTTGACAAATGAACTTGCCTGTTTCATCAAAGAACAAGTAGAATGGCTTTAAAAGCTTATCAGTCAAGGTTCATCATCCACCTCTAATGTTACCACTAAAACTACAACACAAAAGGTACCTTTTTAAATATTGTTCATGCTCAAGCAAAAGATAATACCTCTTGGATTATTGATTCACATGTTTCAGATCATATGATTGGAAATGCCTTATTGTTCCTTGAATACAAGCCATACTATGATAAATATAAAGTGAGAATCACCAATGGATCTTTATCCATAGTGATTGGTATTGGGAGAGTGAAAATCTTTGAGACCTTCATATTGGAATCTATTCTCTTGGTTCCAAATTTATTTTGTGATTTACTTTTTATTAGCAAGCTTGTGTTGCTAAGTTTTCCTCCCTGAATGTCTTTTTCAAGATTCGGAGTTGAGGAAAATGATTAGCAAATGCTAAGGAGAATGGAGGTCTTTTCCATATCAAAGTTAATAATAAAATCACTCATACCTACCATGCGACCACATCTTCAAATAATTTAGACTGTACTGTTATGTTATGGCACCAAATTTTGGACATTTAAATTTTATTTATTTGACTAAGATGTTTCCTACTTTATTTATCAATACAAGTCCAAATAGTCTCCAATGTGAGTTTTGTCAGTTATCTAAAGGCAGTTATAACTCTAATCCCAATCATGTTTACAAAATCATCACCTCCCTTTCACTATAAGAAATTAGGGTTTTCCTTCTAAAAAATTCTCGTGGAATTTGTGTAGTGAGAAATTCTTATGGAATTTCTCACAAACTTTGTCATAATGTACAAGTTTTTCATAATTTTGTGGTAAATTCTCATAATTTTTTTTCCATGAGAAATTTTTGAAAGAATTTCAAGAGAAATTGTGACATCCAATCCTTTTGAAATTGAATTATAATCGATTAGATAACAAAGGAGGACCCTAGAATAAAATGCAATAGGGCCAAGTAAGAATAGAATGATAAATTAAACATACAAAACTGAGATTAAAAAGCTAAAAGTGGCCTAAAACCAGAGTCAAAATGACTAAATGAAATAAATTGAAATGGCAGTGGCAAAACTATAATTTGGTGCAACCTTTTAGAAACTCAAAAGAGGACGTTTTAAATGGTAAAATTGAGTTCCCAAGGGTTCTTAGATGCTTAAGATGGCAAAATTGAGTTCCCAAGGGTTTTAAATGCTTAAAATCATAGGAATAATCAGAATGACTAAAACCTCTTTGGTGTACACTTTAAGCCGTTCGTTGACCTAAACTTTAACTAGATAATTCAGGATAGTTTCAAATCTCATAAAATTGAAAGTAAATTTTCTTAATAAACTAGAGAACCTAAATTTTCATGTGGAATAGAAGGTTCTAAAAAGGATCTAAAACGAGCCCAAACAAAGTGGTCAAAATTACGAGATGTAACAAAAATTTTGTAATTATTATAAAAATCACTTTTTCTCCCTTATATGAAGTCAACCATGCCTTTAGCTCCTCCAAATCGACTTAGAGCTCTCTGAAATCAAACTAAAGACACACCAAAAGGAAGGAGAAAGGAGGAGGAAGAAAGCCAAGAATAGTTAAGTAAATATGCTCTTTTTTATAATCTTGCTTTCACTTACCTTCTTCTCCTCCCTAAGCTTTATCTATAGGTGGTTTTAGCTTCTTGAAAGGATAAAGTATGTGGGTACTCTTGGATGAAGAAGAGGATTTGAAGAAAAAATTGTAGCATCAAACTTTCCATTTCACAAGGAAGTAACTAAGGTATAATTCCATATAGGATTTTGTAACTTCCTTGTTCTTTCATCTTCTCCATGGTTCGTCCAACATTAGGAGACACTAAAGGGAGATGATTCTTAACCAAAACAAAATAGGAATCATGGTTTTAAGACATGGAGAATTAGAATATGCAATCAAAATGCCATGGGAAGCTATGGATCACAAGATAGTGTAATTAGGGTTTCAATTACACCTTAAGAGTTTTGGAATCTTAAGAACCTAATTTAAGCTATATGAAAGTATGATTAGACTAAGGAGAGGCTAAGGAATATATATATATATATATATATGCATCAACATACTAGAAGGAATAAAGAAAACTCCATGTTGCTCTTTCATAAGTGTTGGTTTGGCCAAGGTGGGAAGAGAGCACTTGGGGAGTGTTTTCTTAAGTTCTATTGAATTTAGAGAATTAGATATGATGAATAAATAATTATAAAACTATTAGATCAAATTTAGGAGCCCTATATTGAAAGTTGAATTTTTAAGGCCTAAATTAGGTTAAAGAAGCAAATAGGCTTTAGACCCTTTAAATCATACATATAATGATTTAAATGAGTTCCCTTAAAGCTAAAACACTCATAGCAGGCAAGTGTTTAGGGCTTAGAAAGGTTACCACTTGTTAGGCCCAAACTAGAAAAACTTCACATTAGATTTCAAAGGGATTAAGTGAGGATAATGAGACTTAAAAGAAATCATAATGGGTTAATTTATCTTGTAATTGTCATGGGTAGGCTTATCTATCTTAAACTCTTCTAATAATGGGTGTCAAGCAAAAGAAAGTCAAGGGAAAAGCCAAGATCAAATGGGTTAGTAAATTTAAGTTTCTGCAAGCTTCAAAGTAGCTTCATCTCTCTTTCTTGCATGCATTTGAATACTTGATTAAGTTTAAATGCTTGTGTGTATTGTTGCTTGATACTTTCATGAGTTATGTTTCATTATATTTTCTAAATGAGCTATATGTATATGGAAAGGTAATAAGATGATTTCTAACTCCTTAAGGCATGGAATTGAGTACAGTAACTCTTCCTTAACCCCAAGTTGAGATTAGTTGAGCCTAGTAAGTTTATGATGATACCATGGCTTAATCATGAATAAGGTTTTATGCTATATGATGATGCATTTGACTTATATGAAGCATATGCATAGCATCTTTGCACCATATGCATTACATTTATTCATGGTATTCATTTGTGTATTGATTAGTTGAAATTAGCTATTGAGATTTTCCTCAGAATCTCATTCCTATGCTCTCACTAACCATTGCAAGCCCATCAAGTCAAAGTAAGGAAGATAGGAAGACTTAGATACTAGGAATAATGTATTAAAAGCATGATAGATGCCACAATGTAATGAATGTATTAGCATGACATTAATTTGTGTCCTAAATGGTTATGATGTAAAATGATATAGTTATTCCATATTTTATGTTGGAACTATATGTATGAGTACGAGAATAGGAATATATGTCACTTGGTGATGAAATATGACGACTTATATGTATTCTTGCCATATTGTGCAAAGTTATGTAAGTGCATATTTGGGTGCAAAGGGGTCACATTTTGACCTAAACCTATTTGCACATAAAGAAATGGTCAGAAATGATGTTTAGGATAAAAGAAAGGTGCTTAAAGTGGAATTTTCTAATTGGACACCATTTGGTCCAATTTGACTCCAAAAATAGACTAAAAAGGGACCTAACCTACTTCTATGTCAAAAGTAGTCTAAATGATCTAGTTTAAGTCTAAAATTTGGCATGCAATTAGATGCTTTAGAGCTTTCTAACAAGCCTAGAATGAAAAGTTTTGGAGCTCTACATAATATTTCACAAATTTCCAAAGTTTAGAAAAAGTTACAGTGTGGTCCCTATACTATTCCTATTGTCCAAATATGATATTTTATGTCTTTAAAAGGCCAAATGAACTCAAATGCTCATGAAATTTTATAGGCATATAGTTCATATCATAAGCTTTCCATGGTCACTGAGTTTGTGTAGCTAAAGTTATGCATTTTTGAAGTTGGGGTTTGATATATGTGTTGGTTTGATGCTGTCCACCCTGCACAGCCTTAGTTCTTCAAGGTTTTAATGAGTCAAATGGATTCATTTGTCTTTGGAAGTTTTTTTTTCATGTAGTTTACATCTTAAACTTTTCATAGACACCTACTTTGTGTGAATTTGAGTTACGTAACCCGAGTTGTAAACTTTTTGAAGTTGATGCATATTATGGCTTATGGTACCAAATTGGGTTAATGGAACTCCTTAGGTATCCAAAGTGTGTTTTATGATCAAATGGACCAAGGCAAATTTCTTTATGATAAATGTAAATAAAGGAAAGGAAAGGAAAAATCCAAATTATGATCCTTATAACCCCGATTGGCTTGTAAAGAACTGATTTATGTCATTAAAACTATAATAACAATTGAAATCTCGTGACTTACACATATGAAGGAAATAAATAAATGAGATAAAGTGAGGTAAGACAGAAATAATGTGACAAAAGTGTAGTGGCATGGCAAGAATAAGGTGCCAACAATTATTTATGGAATTTGTCCATGAGAAAAAAATATTTAACAAATATTTTTAATTCTTGCTAAAAAAATATTGTGAGAATTAAAAAGAAATAAACCCTATAACTTTTTTTTTACTATTTTCATCATAAAATATCATGATAAAAGAAAAACATTTAAAATTCTTTCTATTATCACAATATTTAACTATGGGAATACTAAAGAAATTTCTTAAGATGAAAAATATGTTTTGATTATTATTATATTTTACTGTGAAAAGAAAATGCAATTGTACTTTTTTTAATCTCATGAAATTTTACTATGAGAATTGAGAAAAAAAAATAAGATTGAATTTTTTTATTTTCACAATAATTTATCTTGAAAATTTTAAAAAAAGTGTGAAATTTAAGAGAAAATTTGTATTTTAATTCTCATGATATTTTACTATGAAAATAAAAAAAAAATTGCAATTTTTCTAACTCTCACAATAAATTATAATGAGAATTAAAATAATTGTAAATTCTTTTTCTATTCTCACAAAATTTTATCATATGAATTGAGAAAAAATATCTCACAATAATTCACAATGAGAATTTCAAAAATTTCTACAAAATTTAAGAAGAAAAATGTCTTTTAATTCTCAAGGTTTTTTACTATAAGAATTAAAAAAATTGCAAGTTTTTTTTCTTTTTCTTTTTCTCTTCTTTTTCTTTCTTTTCTTCTCTCCCACCTAAAGCTTTGCTCTTCCCATCACTACGCGTCTCTCTTCTTCATCCAAAATGCTGCTGCTCATAGTGCTCTGTCCAACCATGCATCCATCCTCCTCCATCCACACATCACCATCAGTAACTTGTCCTAACTGTCATCTTGAGTTTTTGGTGTCTTCTCACAACGCTAACTTCCATCTCTTGTTTTTTGCCATTTCTTCCTCTTTTTGTTCAGTTTGCTTTATCTTTTCTCCCATTTTTCTTGTATTTTTGGCCCATCCCATCTTCAATGGTGGCCTAATCTATTACAGCTCCTCCTCCCTCCATTAATGGCTGAAAGTGAGCTTCAAATTTAGGGTTCTCAAGATTAGATCTTAAGGTTTTAAATCTTTACCTCCTCCTTCTCCTTCCATTAAGTTGTCACACGAATGGTAATCCTCCAAATTCATCTTCAATTCTCAAATTTCATTTATAGGGCTTTTTTCCCCTTAGAATCTTTGTTTCACTATGTGTTTCCTTTTCCTTTGTCTATTTTATGAAAGGCTATGAAACTCATTACTAGTCTAATCCCTATTTCATGGTATCTAAACCTATTTGTGTTCATGCTCAGCATCAACATCATCTTGACTGCCTCTATTTTCGTGTAAGTCTAATTTGATCCCCACACCTTCATAATTGTGTTTCTTCAATCGTACATTGATTCAAATACATTTCTCATATTAAATTTTAGTTTTTATTCAGCAATTCACATTTGGTCTCATGATCTACTCATTGGACAATTTATAGTGAAGCATAGTTATGGAGGATTTGTATGAATTAAGGAAATTAGCATGCAGAAAATTTGATATTTAAGAATTTTGGAATTGTTTAGACCTAGATTCATAGTTCTTGAACTAAATAGTCTTCTTTATTGATTTTGAATTGTTTGTGCTAAATTTTTTAGTATCACTTATTTAGCAATATTGGCATAGCAATTTTCTTAAAATCTAAAGGACACAGCTAGGTAAAAGCTGATAAATAACATTAGAATTTTTTTTTAAAATACTACACAATGCATATCTAATTATCCATACCAAAAAGCACAATTAACAAGAAAAAAAATTGTTAACCTTGCTTTTTACAACAAAATTAGACTGTTATGTATTGGATAGTCAAATACTAATGTGATATGAGTACAATATAAGATCATATACCTACAAAACTGGAGTATTAATACTTTGTGAATTATTAGAAGGATCATTGGATTGAATTTAGCTATAGTAAAAGTTATAAGTATAACAATCAAGACTAAAAAAGTTCTTGTGTGGTACCTTAACCCTTCCAAGCTAACAACTATAAATGCAAAAGCAATGTATTATTAAGGATATGATGCTAGTAATGGTCTTGGTAGGAGGTTAACGATGATATACGCTTACTAGGGTCAAGTAAAAAGTAACTACTAATGGCTATCTTGGTTCTAGTGGTTATGTGATTACGTTCTAATCAAGTTGACTCTTAGCATTTAATTGTTTATGGACTCTCTTGTATGCACCTATTTATGTGCCATCTATTTTTATGGAGGTTTAGATATTTAGGCAAGCTTAAATATGTATTTGAAACTATCTTAAAGCCTTTAGAAGAATGTAAGAGGCATATATTGGATTTTGATTTGCTACTTGGTGACTTTTAGAAGTGAATTTTTGTTGTGGTAAAGTAGTTGTTTATCATGCTCTGTATTGTAGCATTTTATGGGTTGTTTTGCTTAGAATTTGGGCTAATTTGGTGGTTTGATATTATCGCTAGGAATTGGTGGAAGAAGGAGGAAGTTTAGGCCTTGATGTTGATGAGTTAAAAGAGTTAAAATTTTACTTTTTAGTGTTTTGGAAGTAGAATTTTTTGTCATGGGAGTGTCATGCTTTTCTTTTGGCTTTTGGTCACTATCCTAGTAGTTATTTCATGGTTGAATTATGCATTTAGGAATGGTTAACATATTTAATTAGGTATTTAAGACTTGGTGGAAGTAATTTGGGAATTTGTAGACTTATGGAATGAATTTTTAGGTTATATTGTGTTCACTTGAAACTCCATTTTGCTGTTAATTTACTATTACTACTATCATGGTGGTAAGGACTATTTTGGCAAAATTTTAATGTGGCTTATAAGCTCTAATTGTGAAGTTAGGTACTTAAGATAGTAGGTATAAGTCCTAACTTGAAACCATGAAGAAATAATGATGTTTAAGTCCAATTTGATAGCATTAAAGTGTGTGAAATTTTTTGATTTTACTATCATGGCTATCATGGTGCAAAAGTGAGATGCTTAATGTGTAAATTCTGTTTTTAAGATGCAAGGGCTAATGTATGGCGATGAGTAAGTTCCTATGGGAGTTTAAAACATGTTTAGGGTGTTTTGTAACAATGGAAGTGGAAATAAAGTAATTTTTTTAGCCAACTATCCATCCCTATTTTTCTATAGATTTGTCATAAGCTAAATGCAATGTAAATAACCAAAGAAATTGCTGCATTCTCGTAGGAATTTTTTGTAAGAATGTTGTAAATTCAAAGTTTTTTGTGGTTACATTATAATTTTTGTGAAATTTTTTTGTGAGATTGTTGCAAATTTTTTTTTTTTTTGCTCTCATGGTATTTTATTATGAGAACACAAAAATATTTTAATATTTTTTGTGTTATTGTAGTAAAAAACCATGAGAACACTAGAAAATTTGCCAAATTTTGCAAATTTTTTTAATGTTCTCATGGTAATTTGAAATTTGAAATTTTTTTGGTTCTCGTGATAAAGTACCATAAGAATTTTGTGGAAAATTCACAAATTTTACCACAACATTTGAAAAAATTCTTACAGTAATTTTTTCAAAGAACATTATTCTCATGAAAAAATTATGTGAAAATTGTAAATTCTTATAGCTATTTTTTTCACTGTCTAAAATCCATGACAATTTCACAACAATTCTTATAGAATTATGTTTCTTGAGAATTTTGTTGTTTTCTTGTAGTATTTCTATGATTCATAATGATATCTAGGGACTATCGGATAGCTAGTGCTTTTTGGTTCCTTTCTTTCATTGATGATCACCTTCATATTAGTTGGATTTTTCTAATGAAAGATAAGTCTGAAATAGCCTCTATTGTCCAAAACTTTCATTCCATGATTCAAAATCAATTTCTAACAAAACTTCAAATCTTTTGAACTGATAATGGTAATGACTATTTTAACTCAATCTCTTAGAAAGTTTTTCCTTGAAAATGGTTTTGCTCACCAAAGCTCTTATGCCTATACTCCTTAACAAAATGATATAGTTAGAGAAAAACCGACATCTTCTTAAAGTTGCTTGATCTCTCATTTTTACAAATAATGTCCCTAAGCAATATTAGGATGAAGCTATTATAATTACAACATATCTTATCAACCACATGCTCTTAAGGACTCTTAAATTTAACTCTCCTTGCCAGGTTCTTCTTAAAGCCTTTCCTAAAACTCATATCCTCATTGACCTTCCTCTCAAAGTGCTTGGCTATGTTGCATATGTTCATATCCTTTAACAACGAAGAGGCAAACTTGACCTAAAATTTGTAAATTATGTTTTTCTTGGACATTCCAAATATAAAAAGCATTATAATTGTTATTCTCCTATCAGTCAAAAACTCTATACCTCCATGGATATTACCATTCTTGAATAAGTGCCATAATACCCTAAAACTCATATTTAGGGAGACATTATCTTTCTTACACCTGAGACTATGCCAAGCTACTTACTTGAACTTAAGACTCCTAAAACTCTAAACTAAAGGGCTTGCAAGGATCTTGAGATGTATTCAAGGTGCAATAAGCAAGTTGAGTAGTAATGCACTATCTAAGAGCATTACTAGTTTGACCCAAGTCCAACTCCTATAGAAAGCACATAAAGTAATCAAGGTAATGATGATTCTAAAGTCTCTATTGATCTTAATATCCTTATTACATGGAGAAAGGGAACTAGATCATGTGCCCAACATCCCATCTTTCACTTTGTATCCTATGAAAGGTTATCTCCTAGTTATGGGGGAGTTTACAACTAACTTGGGCAGCATTGAACATCCAAACAGTATAGAAGAAGCACTGAGCTCTTAAAATGAATGGCATATGGCAGCCTACTTAAAGACCTTAAGGGAAACAACCTATGAGTTGCAAATGGGTATTCAATTTGAAACATAAGGCCGCATGTTGAAAGGTACAAAGTGAGATTAGCTGCAAAAAGTTTCATCTCAATATATGGAATAGATTATTAAGAAACATTTGCTTCTATTGCAAAGCTAAATACAATTTTGGTTCTTTTGTCTATAATAGCTAATCTTGAATGAAAACGTTATTAGGTTTACATCAAGAATTCATTCCTCAAAAAGATGAGGAAGTTTACATGGAGATATGTCCAGGTTTAAAAAATTCCAATAATGCAAACTTAGTATGTAGATTACAAAAATCTCTATATAAACTCAGGCAATACTTGAGGGCATGTTTTAAAAGGTTTACCAATGTAATCAAGTAGCTTAGGTTCACACAAGAGTAGATAGATCACATCCTTTTCATCAAAGCATCAAGGGATAAGATTATTGTTCTCATTGTCTATGTAGACGATACTATTGTGACTAGGAACAATGAAGAAGAAATCACTTGCCTCAAGAAAGTCCTAAGCAAAGCTTTGAGATTAAAGATTTGGGAGCCTTAAGGTACCTTTTAGGTATGGAAGTGGCTTAGTCTAAAAAAGGAATTCCATTATCCCAAAGGAAATATATCCTCAATTTGTTAAAGGAAACCTATATGCTTGTTAGTAAACTTGCTCATATTCCTATGGATCTATCAAACAAAATTGGGACAAGAGAAAATTCTATCCTAGTTGATAAAGGGATGTACCAAAGATTAGTGAGAAAATTGATATATCTTTCATATACCAAACTAGATATCAAATTTGTAATAAGTGTGACAAGCCAGTACTTTGAAGTAGTAAACTGAATCTTTTAGTACTTAAAAATGACACTAGAAGAAGGGTTGTTTTTCAAGAAAGGAACTAACAAGAGTAAAGAAGTATTCTCTCATACAGACTGGGCTGAATCTCCCATTGATAGATGGCTAACCTCAAAGTATTATACCTATGTCTAGGGTAACCTTATTACTTGGTGGAGCAAGAAGCAATCAGTTGTAACTTGAAGCAACATTAAGGCTGAATTTTAGGCTATGGTTCATGGAATCTATGAAGGGATATGGTAGAAAAGTCTTCTAGAAGAACTTGAATTTCCTACTTCAATATCTATGAAATTATTATGTGACAAACAAGTAGCAATAAACATTGCAAAGAACGCAATCTGTCATCATAGGACCAAATATGTTAAAATTGATCGACATTTTATCAAAATGAAAAAAAAAATAGAAAAGGTTATCATTGAGGTGATTTATATACTTACACATTAACAAATAGCTAATATTCTAACTAAAGCCATTCCAAGAACTCAATTTGATGTTCACTTATCCAAATTGGGCTTGACTAACATATATTCCCTAGTTTAAAAGGGAGTGTGACTTATTTTTCTTTTCTTTTTTTTAGTTTTTTGTAAATAACCTTACTCTTAAAAGTACCATTGTAAATTTTTTTAGTTTGGGCATATAAATAGGATGCCCATTACTTATAAGACACATAGTGATATTCATTCTCAAAATTGAATACATTTTTTCTGCTCTTTCTCTACCATTATGACAAAATCAAAAGGATCTAATTATAAATTTTTAAATTATAAAAATTATATTAAATATTAAATAAAATTATAGGCATGAAAAGTACATTTTTCCCAGCAAAATTATGGCAGTACACATCCTACAATTTGAATTGATGTATTAATTAACTTACATGGATGCAGGAGCTTTAACTCATGGCGATAGAAGGTTGATGTTGCAGTCATAATTGATGCAAAAATTAAATGGGCAATTATATTTGTACTTTGCAAGAAAAGTCCGTGCTAGCTGGGCATTGCAAGATTCAACCCTCAACAACTCAACACTCGTATTTTCTTCTCCAACTTGGAAGAATTTCTAACTTGAATAGGCCACTGCAAGACTGAGAAGTCAACAGTCAATGATCCCAATTTTCTTTACATCTAGGAAGAGTTTTTCTTCTTTTTCTGTTAGTAAATTAGGCATTTTTACATTAGTTTGGTTAAAATTATATAATTTTTTATTTTTAAAATATATACTTTAATTCAATTTTAAAAAATTTGACTCGAATATTTTCTATAAAAAAAATATAAGAAGGTATTTTAGTTAAGAAAATATATGTATTTAAGTTAATAGAAAATTTTTAGTCAAAAAATTTAAATTTAAACTAACAAAATAGTATAATTTTTTCCTACTCAAATAATTTGATAAAGTTTCCAAATTGTAAAGCTGTAAACACTAAACACGCATATTGCAGTTTTTATTCAAATTAAAAAGTGTGGTCTAGTGGGGCAGTGCAATTTTACCAATTTGTTCATAATGTTGAAACGGGGATCCCGTGCAGCACATTCCCAATTCATTAATTAAAAATTAAATGGATAATTTCTAATGGCGATTCCAGATTGTCATATTCCGTGAATCACAAGACAGACAACAACAAAGCAGCGTTTCAAATTTAAATTCACATTTTCATTTCGGGTCCCTTTTCCCTTTTTGCACTCAATTACTATCTTGTTCAACTCAATATATAGTCAAAATATAGGGACGAAGTTTAAAGCAAGACCACGGAAAAATAGAACTTTTATTATTGAGTTTAAAATTTTTATAATCGTTATAAATGCCGATGAACTTTATCAAGAAATGAATTTATAATCTTGACGACTTTTACAAAACAAGTTATTCAATCGTGAAAGATTATTTGTTAAAAACGTTGAATTTAAATGTTTGTACTGTCATTTGTTAATGATATATTAAAAACGTTGAATTTAAATGTTTGTACTGTCATTTGTTAATGATATATGCATATATGTAATCTATTAAAAGATTAACTGTTCATGATGAATTGACCTATAATCGAATCTAATAACTTAATCTGTTTAAATGAATGAATGAATTAATGTTTATATTATTTAATTAATTAATAATTAAGTAGTTTTTAAAATTTTAAATTCAAAAAAAATTGAGTGGTTAATTTTTTGGTTGATCATTTGAATATTTTAATTATCTAATTAAAAAAAACTGCATTCTCTCTCTCTTCAAAAAATAGCATACGACAACTTCTTTTTTTGTAATAAGAGAAGAAACACTTAACAAAGTGTAGAGTACCATTCGTTTTGAAAAACTCTCAGTTTTCTTTCTTTGGCCATGGTGTTATTTCCTGTGAATAAATAGCTTAATTCTATCTAGTGATCTAGTTCAAACTACGTGAAAGAGATGATTCAACAAAACTGGCTAGTTCCGCATAGGTAAGTACTCATAACTTCCTTTATAATCAATCAATGTTAAGTCTGGCAACAATAAGGGGAAAAAAAATCACTGAGCATTATCAGTATACACTCGCTTACGGAAATAAAATTATTCTTCATTCGTTGTTGTTGTTTGTTAAGGCGCTTTTTTTTTTTTTTTCCATCTCTTTGTTTAGGCTGTCTTGGTATTTTTGTATCTATTTTAATCAATTTTATATTATTTAAAAGGCTTTTATAAAAGAGATAATATATTTCTTTTTTTGGGTAAAACAGATAATATCTTTTTATCAATTTACAAGTTAAGGAACTACACCATTAAAATTGTCTGAAAGAGGCTTAACTGAGACAAAATTTAAGAATATAAAACGAAAAGAATTATTTTTCTTTCAACAAATAAAATATAATTTATTTGTTCTACTGATACCGTGGTTCACATCTAAATTTCTTAGGACTTTTTTGGGTAGTTATAAATCAGAAATTTCATAGGACTAAGACCTTTCAAAAGTCACTACGATATTGTGGATTTAAGTATGCCTTCTAGTCTGCCTTTTTTTTTTTTTCAAAAAAACAAGTTTGCTTCTTGTTATAGCCAATAATTAAGATTTAATTTCCTAAGTATCTCATTTGTCACAATTTAATATGGTAAACAAATACTAAATGTACTATTAATTCAAATATATATTAAACCAGAAGTTCATTACAATATAAAAATATATTTGGTGGCTACTTTGGAAAAAAATTATGACAAGATCTAAGTAAAATTGTTTAGGCGGTTGTTTTCAACTTCTTCAATAAGAAGGTAACATGTAGAGAAATTTGTTTACATGACTCAATTATTTAATGTTGATTTGTAAATAATTTTGCATTTTTCATTTTTTTTATTGAAGAATCTGAAATAAATGATCTAAAAATTACACTTAATTTTTATGGTAGAATTATTATTCCTTCTCAATTGGATCAAATTCTAAATATTGGTCTACGAATAAATCAATTATCTGCTCAAATTGTCTAAATTTGTCTTTTGTTAATCGTAAGAACTTTCTAATTAGCATACTAATGTAAATTACAATATTCTTAATTATTAAAATCATTTCGGGCTCCAATAGGTCACCATAAAGTGTTGAATCGTCTGTTGATAGTGGACCACCATTTAATTGCGCCACTGAATGAGATTAATCAAATTTGTCATTGGCCATAGAGGAAGAATTTTGTTTTTTTCTTTGTTTTATAAATTATACTGAACTTAAAATGTAAAAATTCTCATTAAATTTCAGTTATATATAAATAATTTTTTAAATTTTTTAAACCAAAAAAATTAAGTTATCAAACATTTTATATTTCAGAAAATAGGTCTTTATATATATATATATATATATATATATATATATATGATGTTAAGTCAAATGTCAAATTAGATTTGTCATAAATGATGTAACAAGTTATTATCTATCTCAAATACTAACATGTTAATTATAAAAAATTTGATGTGGTATTAGAGTTAACATCTTTAAAAAACATAGATAGAAGAAATTATTTCTTAAAGACTTAATTTCTGATTTTAAAATTTCACAAAATTATCTATAAGGTATCTAAAGTTTGAGAAATTTTTTTTGCATTTCTTCTTCTTTAGAAATTTGGTGACTTTCGATGATAGAAAAATAGAAATTAAAATTTCTCAAAAAGTTAAATCAAAAGGCTATAACTTGTAACAACCCACTCCACCCAGCTAAATACTCTTTAAACTTCATGGGTCTCCTTTATGGCCAAAGGATTCAAGGGTATTCAAGTGGCTCTGAAATTGAACTTCAAATGGGTAGAATTTGAATCAGGTTGTTAAGACTTGGCTATAGCCGTTCACACTTCATCTCCTTGCCTTGATTGGAGATCTTTGTAGATTGTTGGAGATATGAAATTTCTTTGTAAACATATTTCTTTTTCTTCTCTTTCTTGGGCTTCAAAATCTATTAATTGAGTCTCAAATTGGCTTACAAAACATTCTGACCGGGAATATTCCCGTTTGGATGGGAATCTTTCCCCCTTTCCCTTTTTATCAGTTCCAAGTATTTAATTGCTTGTAAATAAAAGTTTGACTCAATTGATCTACTGTAACTTACCTCGTTGCTTTTTCTTTTCACAGTTTTGTACTCTCTTTTTTTTTTAGGTGTGTATTGAACTTCAGTTGGTTAGAAAAATAAAATTCAATGATAAGTTTATAATAATACAAGATAATTAAGGAAAAAAAAGTGAAGATAAAGAAGGAAGAAAGAAACTAATAATATTTTTCTTCTTTCTGTACTTGTATATTTTTAATCACGTTTGTTCAAATGATCTAATCCAATGTGGTATTTCTTAATGACGTTTTAATTTTAATTTATTAATTCTGTTATTATATTATTAAGCTGATGTTATCAGTCAAAGGTAGCGGTTACATGTCATTTTCTACAGTCTTTAGCAAGTGCATTTGTAATATTTTGTGTTCGGTCAAAAAGACAAAAGTTACTTTTTTTTGTTAGATTCAACCAAATTATATTTAATATTTTTTTTCAAAAAAGTATACTCAGCTTTCATAATATTTTGGTATATTATAGAAATATCTCCTCTAATTTATTTTTCGTGAAATTATGATTTTATTCTCAACATGATTGCAAAAATAGTTAAACTTAATTTTTAGAGAAAATACACATTGTGTAACAAATTAATTTCCTTAGCAAAAAATAAATCAAAAAATTGAGTGTAATATTTTAAATAAGAATATTAAATATATTTTGATTAAAACGCATATAGTGTAACTTACTTCTAATGTAAATACAATCTAAATGGCTACGTCACTTTCAGCTTAATTGTACCTTAATTGACTCAGCATCAACATATTGACTTTGTCAAAAATAGAAGTAGGTGATCTTTGAGTCAAAACAGTGGTTGAAGTTTGGGTCGGTCGTCTGTGGAAAACTTGCCCGTGTAACTCAGTGTTGTAGATAGAAGAAGGTGCAAGGCAAGGCTTATTTGTTACACAAACTTTATTAAATTCCACAATGCCCAACTTAAAGGGTTTTAACTCAATGGTTAAAGAAATATACTTGTAATAATATATTGATTATTGGTATTATACCTAAAAAGATATCTAGACGAAATTCTTCTTCTTCTAATTATATTAGCACAAAAGCAAGGACGGATCTATGTATATGAAAATAGGGGTAATCGCCCCCTTAAAAAAATTCATAAGTTCAATTTAATTAGCATTGTAAAAAAAAAGCGTTAAAAAATTAAAGTTGTGTAGATAGTTTATTACGTTTTGTCACTTCAAAAGGTGATGCAGAACATTTCGTCTCCTTATGTTTTTTTTATTGCGTTTAAAGGTATGCCTTCATTAGTTAAGGTTGTCTGATATAATATTAATTTTAATTAATATTTAAATTCATTAAAAAATATCATCACAAAAAAAAAAAATCACTACGCCCATACTTTTGCCATTTCATCCAGGCTTTTTGACTTTCATACTTCAACAAGAAAAACATATCACTTAAATATTTTATTGCCAAAACGTTTGCTCCAAATGCATTTTCCTTTTGTTTTAATGTTTAATCTTTGAGGAAAAAAATTTAGGAAAAAACTCGGGGTCAGTGACCCCGTGTTCGGTCAATGAATTTTTTTTTTTTGGGGGGGGGGGGGGGGGGGGGGGGTGTTGTTTGGCAATGGTGAATGTGGAGGGGAGGGGGTGGGGGATAGCCGTGGGGATTCTCTAACGTTAAAGCACCACTGGATGGTGAATTTAGGCATGATTGGCAGTAGTTTTAGAAAGAAGAGGGAAGGTGACAATGGAAAACGAGTGTGTAAAATAGAGGGAAAAAAAAAAAGGAGAGAGACTAAAATCACTCTGGGATTGGTCTCATAACATTAGAGAATCCCTACTACAGGATGGGTACATGTATATAAAATATGTTTTATATAATGTAAATTATATTTTATATTATACCAAATAAATATATCATATTATATTTATTATATAAAAAATATATATTATATATTATTTTATTTGTAATATTGTACATTAAAATATATTTAATAATAAAATTATAAATTTTATTTTATTAATATTGTTGTATTTCAAAGTATAATTTATTTTCTTTAACCTATTTGTATATAAAAATTATATTTTTAGTCTTACCAAGAATTTTACAAAAAATTTATTTTAACTTATTTAGGATAATGGACTGGTTTAGTCTAATAACAAGTTTTTTATTATATACACTAAACAATACAATATATTATAGATTTAGCTTTTCGAGTCTTTATAGTAAAAAAATTTATAATACATAAATAAATAAAAATTAATAACAAATATTTATTAAGGAAAGAATTTGTATTAAATGCATAACAAGTAAATAAATATTTGTTATGATAACAAATAAAATAATAATAACAAATGATAATAAATATTTATTTATTAATTATCCATACAATACAAGTTTTTTTCTCAATAAATATTTGTTATTATTAATTTTTTTATTTATTTACTATAAATAAATAAATACAACAAATATTAACAAAATGATAACAAATACTTGCATTGTATGAATTTTTCCAATTTTCTAATGAGATTTGATTAAATTATATTAATTTTTTAAAAAAAGTTCATCTAACTGTTTAATTTATTTTTTGTCAATAAAGTTAACTTCTGAAATAATATATATTTTTCTAAAAATAAAATTATTTAAATATTTTTATTTTCATATTAAGAATAAAATTACCATTCATGTTGAAACTTGCTATCAAATAAATTATCTTTATTCTCATGTCAAAAATAAAATTACTGTCTCAATTAGGACAAAAAATTAACTTATTTAACAGAAAATAAATAAAAAAAATTTCCAATATATATATATATATCAAAACCAAATTTAATTTAAAAAAAAATATATGTTAGATATAATTCTACCAAAGTTTAAAAAAAAGAAAACATAATTTGTTCTTTATTTTAATATTATAAAAAGTAATACTTATAACCGAAAAATGAATGCAGATTGCTTCTTCACCCCTATGATCAAGGAAGGATGAAATGGCTTGTTGACCAACATACTCTAATTAAATATATATATATATATATATATAATTTAAATACTCTGTTTTTAAAACGTTTTTCATATACACACACACACGCACAATTTTTTCAGGAAACGCGACAGTCTACATCATCTTAAAATTTAGGAAAGAGCATCTAATCAAGGAAAATTATGGGGTTAGGGCGTTGGGGTCTGGTAACGGTGAAAGCATAATTTTCTCAATAGTGTAATATAATTGACTTTAAATAAGGTAAAGGGAGATGGAGAAGGATTCTTTTTCTATATCCTCATTATAATAGTTAGATTTTGTCCAAACACTAAAAAGAAGGAAAGAATTCATTTCCTTTAGATAGGGGCACAAATAAATAGTAATTATATTATTGCACCTAATTTATACAAAATGTATTATATTATTGTTATTATTATTTTAATTATTTTTTGGAGTAAAGATATCAAGGTCATTTTCTTATTATTCTTTTCCATTTCAATGCGTTTTTATCCAACCAAATATATAGATAAAATAATATTCTTATTTTTTTCTATTATACTAAATATAATTATTTCATTTTATTTATATCCTTATTCTCTTTCAATTTTGACATCTAACAATTTTATATAATAAATGGAGTGTTATTTATTTGTCAGCGCATTTCATAATTTTGCATTGTTTTATAATATATAGTCACAAGTGTTATACCTCCTTTATAATAAAAAAGGTTAAAGTCTATTTTTAGTCCAGTTTTATTTAAGTTTCATTTTAGTTTTTAAATTTAATTTTGATTTAATATAATCCTTAAAATTTCAAAAAACATTTGATATCATCTTTTGCTATTTCAATATCATCTTTTTTTCCGTAATGTCAAATAACTTGCACTTAAAATGAATCGGACCTAGCTACGTAAACTCGTGGAATTTCCCCCTTAAATTCCACAAAATAGATGAATTTTGAGGCATTAGAAAGATTAAAAAGAAACAAAATACTATAGTATATGTCTAAATTAAATTTGAATTATCACATTTAAGTTTTGAAAAAAATATATATAATTTTTCATATTTTTATTATTAAATTCTTCAATTAAAATATGTCAAATGCATAATTTTTATAGACAATAATATATAATTTTTTAATTAAATTTATATTTATCATAATATTATTAAAAAAATTATTTTTTTAATATTTTAATTAAAAAATTTGATAATAAACATTAAAAATATTACATCTAAGTCTAATTTTAATATTTTTTATCAATTCATTAAATTACTTGTAATGTTACATTGAACATTTTTGTTATGAGAATGAAAGGTGATATTAAATTATTTTTAAAATTTAAAATTTAAAAAGTATATTAAATTAAAATAAATTTTTAAAATTAAAACGCAATATTCGAATAACTTCTCTGTACCTAATAAAAAAATAGCTCTGGCTAAGTTGCAGTGCATAATGACCAGTCAAAACGACCAAAATGAGTCCAAATTCAAGAGTTCACCGCACGCCAAGTATTACGCTCCTTTTTTTCAAGAAAAACAATAAAGTATTAAAAAAAATTTAACATTCATATATATATATATATGTATATATATAAAGCCTTTCATTAATTGCTTCACTTTATAAGGAAGTATAAATGCAAAAGGCGTATGCAATGATATATTTATAGATTTCAAAATTAAAACGATATGTCGTTTTCCGTATTTAAGCGTCCTCTGACACGTTTTGATTCACACAGAGTCATGGATGGGCCACATCTACAGTATAGCATACACGGAACTTTGACCAACAGACACCTTCGTCTGACTTCCCTTCCCATGAAACCATCGCCATTGTTTGTTTCTACCTCCCCTTCTCTCTATATCTACCATCCTTCTCTCTCTCTCTCTCTCTCTCTCTCCTTGTAAGATCAGCAGAGAGAACAATGGCGAGGGAGAAGCTATACGTCACCGTCCCGAGCCTCTTCCGGTGCCCTATCTCGATGGACGTAATGAGGTCTCCCGTAAGCCTCTGCACCGGCGTCACATATGATCGCTCCAGCATCCAGCACTGGCTCGACTCCGGCCACGACACCTGTCCCGCCACCATGCAAGTCCTCTCCTCCAAAGACTTCATCCCCAACCTCACCCTCCACCGTCTCATCCAGAATCTCAAACTCTCCCCCTCTCATTCCTCTCCTTCCAAAATCTCCACTGAACAGGTCACTGCTCTCATCCACGCTATTCAACACCAGAATGATGACATCGCTGTTTCGCTTTCCAAGATTGCGGAATTCGTCGGTTACTCAGACGAAAATAGGATTTTCTTGTCGAATTTCCCTGGGTTCGACTCGGCCATCGTTCGTGTTCTCGGAAGGAAATATTCTCAGGTTGAGATTTCAGAAACGGCGATCAGAGTTTTGAGTTTGATTATGCGAGAAAGTGGAGTCAAAGAACGAATTCGCGCGTTGGTTTTCAATGCCAACCGAGATTGCTTATCTTCGATCGTCTCGATTTTGCAAAACGGAAGCTCTCTGACCTCGAAGGTTGAATCGGCGATGGTTTTAGAATCGCTCGCCGGAGATGTTCAATCGAAGCGGTCAATCGCTGAAACACAGGGCCTTTTGTCCGTACTCGTCAACCTACTCCGCCAAGAAAATGATTCCAGCTCAGAACTAAACGACGCCGTTTTCTCGCTCTTAATAGCCGTTTCAGTGACCCAGTCAACCAAAACCGAACTCGTCCGGCTCGGACTCGTTCCGGTTCTCACCAAAACGTTACAGACCTCATCAACCTCCAGCAATTCAACCGCTGAGAGGTCCCTGAGACTACTGGCCATACTTTCGACGTGTACGGATGGAAGGTACGCGATCACCGAAGAGCCGGGGTGCGTTGAGGCGGCGACAGAGAGGCTCGTAAAGGCGTCGAAGGCGGCGACGGAGGACGCGGTGGTGCTGCTGTGGGGTATTTGCAAGAATGGGAAGGTGCAGGAAAAGGTGGTGAAGAGTAATGGCGTGACGAAGATACTGCTTGTGCTGCAAAGAGATTGCGAGGAGCATGTGAGGAGGATGTGTGGGGATTTGGTTAAGGTTCTGAGGGCCGTGTCCAAGGATGGGTTGAGTAGCTATGAGACGAAAACCACTCATATCAAGCCCTGCTAGACCCTAGCTAGCTAGTTCATCATCAACCATGATTTTCTGCAACTTGTTCTTTGGGCTTAGAAAAAGGATATGTAAATTTTAGGAAAAATAATGTTGCATCCCATGAAGAAGAAAATATTCATCCTTTTCCGTGTTTTTGGTATACAAAAGAAAAGATTAAACAAATAAAACTGTTCCCATTCAATTCCTGTTTCAAAAAGCTATTCTTGCCAACTCACCATACGATCGTTCATCTAACTTGAATGCACGATATATTAAATTTTTGAAGGTCTTTTCGCGGCTCATGATCATAAATGAATGATCCAAATTGAGTTTCCTTCGGTAAAATAATTTATTACTACCTCGCATCTCATAATAGATTTTTTTAAAGTTTAATTTAATCTAAAATATAAAAAATAAACTACAGTTATATGATATATTAATTATAATATTTTAATTATGTCTTTTGTATATTTTAAATTATGAGTAATAATTATCATTAATTTTTAAAAATATATATATACATAAAATAGAGATATTTTAAAAAATAATTTTTATTTAAAATAAAATTAAAAAATTAATTACTTTTAATTAACTTTTCTAATTCTAGTAAGTTAGTTATTTATTTTTAATATATGATACTAGAAGTAATATATGTCAAAATCTTTAGTTTTATTTTGTGGCTTAGCATGTACTTTAATTTTTTTAAAATATAAAATTAAATTATACTTATTTTTGTATTTTAAAAATAATTAAAAATAGTGAAAAGTTATTTAACTTCTTAATATTTTTTACATGCATTCTAACTTTTCTTTCTTATATTATAATTTATATTTATATTTTACGTTATGTATGTAGTAACATATGATCTTGGGACTAATGACCAGAAAGTTCATATATTTTAGTATAGATTATCTTATTTAGATAAAAAAGTATAGATTATTTTATAATACCTACTTATATAAAATATTAAAAAAATAAAATACTTCAATATTTCTTCTATTTTTGTTTTTACGAGATTTTTTTCTCAAAATATACACAAATTTAATTAACTTACACAAAAAATTAATTAACTTACAACGTTTTAAATTGGAAGACATTCGCAAGCAAAAAGTTACAACACATACAAAGAAAAGAGCAAGTTATTGCCGATGAGAATAAAAGGCTAAGATTGAGCCCTTTTAACAAATGACAATTAAGAACCTAAGGAATAGAGACTCAACTGAAATCATTATAATAAAAACAACATGGACTAAACTAAAACCTTAAAAAAGTATAAAGAACTAACATGAAATCATTTAAAAACGTCAAGAATTCTTATTCAGTTCATATTTGTTAGTGGAGTTAACCGAATTAGGGAGAAAAGAATAATCTTGAACATTTTTTGAAATATTGACGATGATATCGGACCAAATTGAACTTTACTTTGGGACAAAATCAAAATTTGAGTAAAATTTTAAGGATGAAAATTTATTTAGCGTAATGAGTTTGCTTTGGTGGTAGGAGAACCGTAAAGGAACACGATCGGCTCGTTTTGGAAAGCACAAGTTTGAAGAGCCATTGGATTATCTAATAGAGAGCATAAGAGCGCATGGCTGAAGGGCCAGTAGATTTTGTAACAAAGTGTATGGGTGTTACTCCATTTATTTCATACAATTCTTGAAGAAGCTTGTGAAGGTTTTTTCAATAAAATTTCATGTAAGGAATAAAGTACAGTGAAAATAATTTCCTAATCCTCCTAATCCAAGTTTTTCTGTTTCCTTTTTTTTTTTTTCCTTTTTTTGAAAAGATGAGTGCTTTCCTTCCCTTTTGAAAAGAAAATGTGCCTTTCTATCAATTTATCAAGTAATTAATGTAAATATGAAATTCTTGAAAGAATGTCTACTCAATGAGAGTTAAGAAATGATTGAAAAGAGGTGAAAAACTTTCCTGGTATGGAGTTGTTCAAGCATGCCAGCCGCTTGGGCTTTGTTTCTTCATATACTCATATAAAGTTTATTCCTGAAACCGAAACATTAAAAGTAATGCATTGTCAAAGTATAATAAATTGTATAAAATTAGCTAACGAGGGAAAGCTAAAAAAAAGTATTAAAGAAAAGTGAAAGAACTCCCTTTGCATGTATTTGCTTGAGGGACCTAAGCTTCATCAAAGTATTTCGGACCTTACGGGTCGTACTTACGGGAGAAATGTTTATTCTTACTCTCCTTCTTGTTCAATGTCCATTCGAACGTTGATTTGATTAATTAAATGATTACCTAAAAAGGCTTCAAGCCTACATGTTTGATACCAAGATTTCATTTGGTTCATCGTGTTGCGATCGTTTTTTTTTTATATACCTTGTGTAATATTTATTTTATCCTTATATTTATTATTCTATTTTTTAAATCATTTTTTTAAAAAAATAAGAATAAAATAATTATTTCTTATTTCACCTACCCCACCTACTCACATTTTACATTCTTTTTGCCATTCCCTTCATCAACCAAAAAGAGTACAAACAATGTATTTAAGGGAACAGAAAAGCTTTTAAAAATAAAAAAAATAAAAAAATTATTATATTGTTGTTATTATTATTTAAGTATTTATTTATTTTTTTAAAGTAAAATATATGAAAATTTTTTTATTTATTTTATCTTTTTATTTTATTTTATTTTTTATTATACTAAAGGTGTTTGGATTTTTCTATTGCCTGACAAGGCTTTATTCTTGAAATTTGTGATTGTCTAAAGCACGTACTCTTTAAGTACTTTTATTTCTTGATTGATCTTTGGTCACCTAAAATGGCTTTAATCTTGAAGGGCAAAAGGCTTTTGGGGCTTTCCTCACAATTTTGGAGGCTGATCGGCCTTCACTTTCTATGGACTTATTTTCTCTAATCCATCTCATTTCGATTGTCATGTTTAGACTTTAATCGAAAGATCAACTGAAACGTCTATTTGGATTCACGTTCAAATATCGCATTTACATAGAAGTAACAATTTGACGCTTCGTATGAAACGTGATTTTGACCCTAAAAAATGCATTTCCAAACACACGCTATAACCTTGCAAGAATTGGTTGCCAAAAACATTTTCACATGGGCTGTGTGAGCCTTGATTGATTGAAAAGTGCTTGTGTCGATGTGGGTAGATGCCAAACACCTTAAAGGCTTCCACTTGAGCTTTTTTGACTCTCATGAATATATGGGAGAAACATATAATCTAAACATTTATTAGTTGTAAGAATATTTTCTCCAAATGTAGATTTGATTTTTTTAAAAAAATTTGCAATAGGGTTTCCTATGGGTTTAAAAAGAAATTTATTTATTTATTATTAAATATAAGAATGCGGAAGAATTTCTCCTATATTATTTTATTTTATTTTAAAGAAATGTAGGTTATCTTTATTCGTGTTTTCTTATTTATTTATTTTATTTATATAAGGGGAACATGAATGAGGACTATCTGCATTGCCCTCAAAATTCTATTTTTCTTAATTTTTTATTAAAATTTGAGGATGCAAGTTTTTAATGAAAAAAAAGTTAGGAAAAGTTTATTGTCATAATAATTATAATAATATAAAAATATAACACTTTGAATAAAAAAAGAATAAATATAAAATTTGACATATATGAAGGAGAAAAAGAAAAGAGTATTTCTAAATCATTCACTGTCACACCCGAAAATGCGACCGCGTGGCGCTTTTAAAAAGAAATTTTGAAAAGAGAAATTTCGATGCAATTTTCAAAGAAAATGAAAACTGAAATCGAAATTAAGACAAGTAGTAGAGTCGCCACCAAAATTTTAATTTTTGAAAAGGCAAAACTTTGGAAAAGCCTTTTATTTGAAAAATAAGAAAAATGGTCTACGAATCAGAAAATAGGTTCGGGAGTCAGTTGTAAGTGGGAAAGGTGTTAGGCACCCCACTACACCCGTTACTAAGAATGGTTACCCTAAGTCAGTTGTGCAAAATCAATATGACCTTTAATATATTTTAATTCTCCTAACAAATCATATACAAGATAAGAAATAGAGATAAAGAAAATAAAATTGAAAAGGAAAAGAAGAAATAGATTAAAGAAACAAAACTAGAAAAGACAAAATGGAGGAAAAGAAATTAAGGAAGTAAAAATTAAACAGAAAATTTTATGTACAAAGCCGGACTTGATCTAGGATAAGAGCCTAGGGCCTACGTACCCTCCAATAGGGATCAAAGTCCACGTAGTTCGATTGAAAATTGCATTTAGTTACTTGTTTGTTTTTTTTTTCTTCTTCTTTTTTTTGGTCTTATGTTTTGACTTTTTTTTTTGGTCTTATTTTGTTTTTGTTTTGTTTTTTTTTTATGTTTCCCTTTTTTATTATTGTTTTAATTTTTGTTTTGTTTTATTTTTATTTTTGTTTTTTCTTTTGTATTTTTGTTTTTGTGTTTTTCGTTTTTTCATTTTTATTTTTTTTCCTTTTATTTTTGAGTTTTTCTCTTTTCCTTATTTATTATTTTGTTTTTTTTTTCTTTGTTTTTTTTTGTTTTATGTTTTGACTTTTTTTTTGGTCTTATTTTGTTTTTGTTTTTGTTTTTGTCTTTTTGATTTGGCTCTTGTTTGATTCTTCTCTTATTTCTTTTTTCGTGTTTCCGTCATTTTTTTTTGTTTTTGTTCTTTTATTAATTTTTTTATTTAATTTTTCCTTTGGGTGTTTTTTTTCGAAAAGACGAAGAAAAATAAACCACTTTTTTCTTTTAACGAATAGAACGAGTTTTGATGTGTTTTAATTTGTGAAAAGAAAACTTGATTTAGTTTTTCTTGCATTTCTGATTTTTATTTTCTCTCTCTTGCTTTTCATTTATTTTTATTTCATTGTTTCTATTTTTTTTTTCTTTAAAAAAAATTTGTTATTATTTTATTAGTATTATTTTTTTTACCTATTTTTGTTTTTTATTATTATTATTTTTTTTTTAGAACGCGTTTTATTCTCCTTTTTTTTTTATCTAAGCTTTTTAGTGTTATTTTCTGGATGAAAAAGGCAAAGAGAATAAAAATCACTTTTTCTCTTAGCAAATAAAACGAGGTTAGAATTGTTTAGCGTATGTTGATTTGCTAAGAGTGGGATTAATTGTACTTCTTTACCTTTCTTGTATTTTTGACTTATTTGTTTTTTTTATTCCTTTTTCATGTTTCCATTTTTAATTCTCTTGATTTTTATTTTGTTTCGTACATTTATTTTTCCCCTTCTTTGGATGGTTGATTTTGAATTTTTTCCTTGTTTTGGTTATTTTCTGCTTTCAACTTTTTATTTTTCCCTATTCCCGTTTTTGTATTTGTTGGTTTTTCATTTATCCCCTTTTTCTTTTTGGGTGAATAAAAGGGAGGGTGATTGAAGTTATTTTGGGCTTTTGACAACAAGAGTGGGTTTGAAAATATTTGGCATATTGAATTTGTAAAATTAATTACGCTCTTTTCTTTCTTTTTCCTTGATCTTCTTTGTTTCCCCTTTTTTTTTTATCTTTTGTTCTTGATAATTAGTACTTGATTTTTTTCTCTTTTTTTTTTGTTTTAATGATCATTGATATTTTTGATTGTTTTGTTTTGTTTTTATTTGTGGTTTATCTTTCTTGGTCTTTTTATTTGTTTTTATTTTTTTTGTTGTTTATTAATTTATCATTTTGAGAAGGAGTAGGAATAGTTAGACCTTTGCAAATAGAAGCCTTAAAGGTGGTTTAAGGATTTTTGGCTCTTGAAAACTAGATTCTTTAATTTTCAAATAGGGGCCATTGGAACAGAAAACCTATTGACAAAATTTTCATGACTCAAAAAAAGTGGTTGAAGAGACTTATTGTCACATACAACCCTTCGATTTGCTTCTATATGCCTGAGGAGATATTAAATCTCACACAGTGTCCTTCAAAATAGAGAGAGTAAAAAAAAAATGATAGTGAAATAAAAAAGAAATAATAAACAAAATAGAACTGAAACCAAATCCCTACAAGGGTGTAACATCTTTTGCCATTTTATTATACGCAGAACGAGGGTCAGGTCTTTGCCTAGACTTGTACATCATCTCCTTCGAAGGCTAAGAGTCTAATGTGGATGATATTTTTTCACATTTTCGCTCGAGTGCAGTTGCAATGGCCAATAGTAAATTTAGAACAAATTTTAAGATCCAAGAAAAAAAAAAAGAAAATGAACGATACATGCTAAAACTGAGAAAAACAAGATAGCGGGCGGTGTTTTGTATCAAACTTTTGCATAACCTCACATTAACAGTTCAAGGTTAGAATCAGTTCAAAGACATAAGGCAACAAAACTTATAGTAAACCATATTGAAACAAGGAACCACATTTGACGCCCCAATAATGGAACTGCAACAAAATTCAGCCAACAATATACTATAAAACACTCCTGCATTCAACTGGTTCTGCAATGTATTTGGCAATCCAAAATCCTCACATAACCAGGGGAAATCTATGACGAATCAAAAGCCAAAGTCACTGGAATGAGGTTATTTATACTACATTCGAGACCAACACATTCTTAGCAATACTACAGTTTCCATTAATTCAAAAATACAAATCAGGCAATCTTAATTAGGCACCAAAACCCAACTTAGCCCTCTCTCAGACATTTTATCAAGCACCTGCTGTGCATTCCGTGGGGTCATCTGGGGAAGGCTTCCTGGACTTCGACTATGGCTACCCAGTACAAGGATACTAACTAAATCACCCATTCTCATTTCAGACCATCATCAACCACAGAGGAATGAGATCATGGCTTACCTGCAGGAGTTTCAATGTCTCTCTTCGTGTTTCTTCTTCGATTTGCAACACTGCCTCAGCTTTCGTTTCTCTGCCTCTCCTTCTTGAATCTAGAAACGCCCTCGGCCTCCCTTTCTGCCGGTCCCCTGTTGCCTCCAATTCGTGGATATTCCTCGGCTCTTCCTCAATTTCCTCGATGTCTCTCTCTAATTCCCCGAAAAATCGACTCCCTTCCGTCTCTCCTTGATTTGAATCCGAAGAAAAACCCCTCTCTGTCTCTTCGTCCTCAATCTCCCTCTCTCTCGCTCTCTCTGTTCACACTCTCTCTGCCTCCTATCTCTCAATTTTCTTCCGATTTTCCTCCTCCCTCCGTTCTCTCCATCGGTTTCTTCATCTCCCGATTTTTCGGCTCCCCTCTGCCCCGTAATTTTTTCGATCTCCCTCTCTCTCTCTCTCTCTCTCTTTTCACGCTTTCTCTGCCTTTCCTTGATCCCCTTTCTCTGTCCCTCGAATTTTCGTCCTCCATCTCCCCCTCTGCTCCTGGTTTCTGACGATGAAGGCGACACGAGGGGGGTCCACCCCTCCCCCTCATCCTCTGCTTTTCCCCCCTCTTTCTGGCTTCCCCCCTCCTCTCGGCTTTGATGGTGAAGGCGACATAAGGGGGGAGTCAACTCCTTGAGCCCCTCGCCGCCTGAACTTTCTCCTAGACTCTTCTGCTCTTCCCTTCCCGCTCTGTCTGTGCTCAGCGTTTTTTCTGGAGTCATTGAACCTTCCCCTCTTGTCTTTCGATCCTCTGCCCCCTCTGAGTGTGTCGTCTTGTGTGTCTCCAGGGGTAGGAGTGCCAGGGAGCTCCGGGTTGGGCTTCAGAAGGGGATTGGGCTAGATTTAACAAGGTGGGCCTGGGAGTTTTGGGCTTCAAATTGGCCTTTTTTAAGTATTTTTCTTTCTTTTATTTTGTTCATCATCACTCCTTTTTTTTTAAAAAAAAAAAATTTAATTATTTTCTTTGCTTTTTCTATTTTATTTTATCTGATTAGGAGCCTTCTTTTTTTTTTTTTTTTTTAAATTCCTACCTCATTCTCAATTTCTGTCTTCTTTTTTTTTTCTTTTTGGGTTTTGGGTTGCTTTTTTTTTATTGATTGATTTTTTTATATATATTGTTTTCTTAAGCTTCCCTTTTTCTTTTTTTTTTTTTTACTCTTAATTTTATATTTTCTTCTTTTTTTTTTAAATTTTATTATTTTCGTAATTGGCTCGGACAAAATACGGTGTTCACATTCATAATAGTTTGCTATCCCATATTGAAATCTTCTTTTGAACCATTGTGGTCAGTTTTGTATTAGCTCTTCTTCTTTTTCTTCTTTTCTGATGATGAGGATGATAATGATAATCATTCATCATGGTTGTGATTGCCAAATTGAAGTCCCACCAAGGGAATTGAATAAGTTGAATAAATTGATTTAAAGTGAGAAACCTTTATTGTAGTTGATAGAATGATTCTTATTATTCAAAAGATATATCAACATACTTAGCACTCAATGCAAATGGATATAAAAATAGTGCTGCGAGTGGGACTCTATTAGATTGTATGGGTTGCATCATGGAGGTGAAAAAAGATAACTATATGTGGAGAGACTAAGGCACTGGTGGTGTATAGAAAAAAGATAGACACCTCTATAGTCCATGTACTATTGTATAGTAGTTGTAAATAAAGATGGCACAAAGGAAGAAGGACTAACATGTCTTATTAAATCGATGCTAAGGTGTAAGAAGATGACAACACACCTAAATCATCACCACCTAATGCATCATCCATCATTGGTTCCTTAAATGAGAAGAAATCATGCCCTCTCTTTCCTAACTTAGCCTTTGGCTTTGGTAGCTTTAGTAGATAAAGTGCAGGTGGAGCAAGTTAGGAGATTATCATCTTCCAGTATTCACCAAAAGCATGCAATATGGTTTTAATATCTCTACTAACCCTTTTCCTTAACTTGTCACAATCGAGTGTTAGAGGTTCATTGATAACAAATTTATACAAATCCTCTAATATATTAGCATGTAGAAATGGAAAATTGATAATTAAATATTTAGATAATGTAAATATATATAGAATAGGAGGGAATGCAAAGATGACAAATATATAAAACTCTATCACAAAACCTTTCAATGCCTTAGGCCTTTTTTTTGTGAATTATATTGATTTCCCTAAATTTTAAGGAAATTATACAGACTTCTATTATATTTTCAAACAATACATGGACATTCTCTAAAACACAAAGTTGCATTATATTTTAATCTAATTTTAAATTTTTTGACTAAAATATTTTGTATTAGCCTATATATATATTTAACTAAAACATATTTTATTCTTTTTATTTTTATTTATGCATATTTGGATATGATTCAATAAAAAACAATGTGAATGTGAAGACATTAAGGTTACCAAAACATGACCTCTAATTCTTGAAAAAAAAAAAGTCACATAATATGTATTTAGATTAATAAAGTGCGTTTTAGTAAAAGAATTTTTTAAATTAGACTAAAATATATATTTAAAAATAAAAATAAATTTATATAATTTTAACAAAATTTAAGACAAATTCGTATAATTTATTCTAAATTTGGTGTCACTAATGCGTTAGACTTTCAAGACTCCTTTTTTGTGGTAGGAATGTATCAGGTGGAGCATAAATTGAAATGATTTTTGTCCATTCTTCAATAAAAAATAAAAGTTAAAAAAATTATTTGATTTTAAGAAAAAAATAAAAATAAAGGATAAGTAAAATATTAAAGAAAGACTTGTTACATAAAATAAATGTGAATATAGCACTTTTGCAATTTATGACTTGTTCTATGGAAAAATTATGAGATTTGGATGGTTTTATGCTTACTTAAGAATTATATATATCTATATATAGGTTTAAAATGTGATAAATTTTGTTAAATTATGTTTTGATAATTTGATATAAAAAAGGCAATAAAAATTGAAAAAGTAACGAATTAAACATATTAATTTTAAAATATTACAACAATTCAAATGTGATAAAATTTAACATCAGATTTGAAAATAATTTTTATTATTCCCAACAAATGAGTTTCACATATTAAATGATACACTAAAAGATCATCAAATAACTGAAAAGAATAAAGGACCAACGTAAACATGCAGGGCCTTATCATAATTCAATCTAGCGATTCGATCTATTTTTTATTATTCACAATAGATGAGTTGCACATATTAAATGATACACTAAAAAAATCATCAAATAACTGAAAAAAAAGGACCAACATAAACATGCAGAGCCTTATAATAATTTGGGATTTGGATCCCCTCCCACACCCTCTCCATTGCTCTTTGCAATGCCAATATGGATCGTTCAAATTAATTTAGTTGATCCACATTTAATTCTTTTATTTTTAAATAATTCTTTTAAAAAAAAGTAAAACACAAAATAAAACTAATTTTTTAATTATGAATTTTTTTAAAAAATATTGTTTAAGTTTAAAAAATATTTGAATCGTATAAATTAAAATCTGAACAATTAAGGTCTTATGAGAGAGGTAGCCAAGAGAGAGAGCCATAAGAGAGGATCTTTCTCCAAATCGTATCTAAGTATTTGGATCACCCCGTTATCAATGGCATTCATTCTTTTTTGTTTCGTGCAAATTTGTTCCTTGTTGCATGGTCAGTGGCCATTCAGCCTGTTGGTGAGGGCAGCCCTACTGATGGTGATCATCCTACTGAAGCTTATGATTCGGTATATAACTTTGCTTGAAAGTGCTAAATGTCAAAATTGTTCATGTTCCTTACTGTCGCCTTTGTTGCTAATTAATGGCGTCTGCCATAGTCAACGCCTTGCTTTGTCTTAATGTACTTCTTCTTGAAAGGTAAGGGTCGTTCAGTCTTGTGTGGGACACCAAGTTTTTACACAATAGTGTGGTAGATGAAGAGGTCCTTAGACCCACGTCCGATCCCCGCAGCACTACTACTGCACCTGGTGCAGTAATGTGCTTCAAAGCTTTTTTTTAGAAACTGAAAAATCATACAGAATATTTAATGACAACAATTTTAATTATAAAAAAATTATATTTTAATAATTTTAATTATGTGCAGTAATATGCTTCAAAGCTTTTCTTATAAGCTAAAAAATAATTAAAAATATTTAAAAATTATAATTTGGATGACAAAAATTTTAACTGTAAAAAAAAACTTATATTTTGAAAACTTTAACTACGGTACAATTTTTAAATACCGTACATTACTTTTTAAATTTTTTTTAAGAAATCTTCAAAAAAGCTATTCATCGGCGTGCATTTGGATCTTTTGCAAACATTGTTAGGACCCTCAATATAAAAAAATTAAGAAAAGAAAAATTACAGTTAAAAATATTAATATTAAAGAACCTTAAAATTTGAAATTATTTTACAAAATTTAAAGATAAAAAATATTAATTTGGGTCTTAAATTATAATTTTTTAGCATAATTTAAATTTTTAATTCTTAGATCGTTACAAATGATTTTAAAATCTTTTAATATAAATATTTTTAACAATAATTTCCTCAAAAACTTATCTCATTGCAATCCCAATCGCTCGAAAAAATGGATCTTGTCAGTACCCTGTGTTAGTTTCTATTTTAGCACCGCAAGCATTGGTTGACGTAGATCGTGCCCATATGAACTTCTCCACTCTTTATTATTGCTAAATGCATTATCAAGTAAATCAAAACTAAAAATGATTCTCCCAGCTTTATTGAAGAGAGATAAAATCACAATTGAAAGATTTCAAAGTAAAATAACAACTGAGGCTTATTGCATTCCATGTTCGTGGAATAGTTTTTCCAATGGTCTCTAAGCGAGTATTGGGCGAGTTTGCCTGAAAAGGATTTGATCCTGAAAGTTGTTTGAAATGGCTTTAATCTCTTTTTAATTTTCTTTCATTTTTTCTCTAAAGAACAATCATAAATATAATTCAGCTAATTAATTGACATAACAAATAAACATATATTGGAGGAATAGAAGGATAGATCCCCTATTTAGTAAGTTCCACCATGTTATTCTCTCTCTCTCTCGCTTCTATCATATCATCCCAAATCGATGGCTTGCCTTTTCTGTGTGATCGATCAATTCACCCTTTTGGTTAGTTGGTTAATCGTCTTGTTTTTTCAGGTTTTGGGTAAAGCTAAACTTAGATCATTCGAGACACTCAGATTTAGGAATCATTTTTTTTAATATTCTTACTATTAAATTTTTTATTGAAAATATAATATACATAACAAAAAAAATTTGAAAGACTCAATCATGTAATATTGAATTATATGTAACTATATATTTGTTCACAAAACTCATATACTTATCATATTAATATTAAGGAACAAAAAAATATATAAAAATTACACAAATAGACTTTCTCTAAAAACAATTCATGGTGGAGTTGGGGCAAAACCTAGGCCAGTATATTTTGTGTGTTAAAATTTAAGAATCGTGCATGTGGGGATAAAAATCTCTAAAATAGATTGGATATGTGAAAATAGTGTAGGATTTATATGCATAGTCGGTATACTATATTATACATGATAAAAAATAATATATAGAAAGAAATAATATTGTTCTCTCCAGGAACAAGTAATATTCGCAATATATATTTGAATTAATTCAAATATGACATGTAATATATTAATGCAATTGGTATTTAGTTACCTTTACTATTAAGAGATCAATGTATTGGAAATTGTTCTACTATAAAATTACATTTAAAATATATGAAGAAAATATATATTATTTTAATATATTAGAAATATGACATAAAAGACTTGTCTTCTTGGCTCGTTTTCTCATTAAAGCAGAAAATTATAAGCAAAAGAATTTAATGAATTAAACAATTAATCAACATAATTTATTTGGAGAGCTTGTAAGTGTAGCGCATCATATGCAAAACGGAAAATATGAGTCACAATTCTTGTAGGCTGTGCCACTTTGAAGCTATGTAGCACATCATTTATACACTATTTAATAAAATAAAACCAATTTATATAATCAGATTTCACGGAATATTTCATTTATAGAATAATGTTATAGTAAATAATAAAATATGAGTCTTCCATAACATCTCATTTATATGATGATACTATAATAGGTAATGGAATGTGGATCCTATTATAGCATCATCACATACATAGGGTTGTATGAGTTGGGTCCAATATATAATTTAATTTCATTTTCTTAAATAATGTATAAATATCATAGTACCTTAGGTGTTGATAAGAATTTTTCACTATTAATTGGTTAATTGTTTATAGTGTCCACATAAAATAAATTCATGCTAATAAATTCCACAAAAAAAGTTGCCGCCCACAACATGTAACATGCATAATCAAATTAAAAAGATTTTCTGTTTCCCACCATGTGACTATTGGCCGTTGCCAAAACTAAATTGAATATACTAATAAATTCCATTAAGGTGAGAAGGCCCATGTGCATAATGCCAGTTTCATGATGCCATAATCAAATTGATAGCGTTTTCTCAGAAAAAATCAATGTTAGGCCCATGTTAAACTTTATTGTATTTAAATGCTTATAAATGATAGTGATAATTTCTAATAAATTAAACTGATTATGCAGCCCGTTCAAGATTAAAGCATTGAATCATTTATAGATGCCTAATCATTAATTGGGCCTGCCAGAGTTAATGGGCTACCAAAGTGTTACACCTAAACTATTTGGAAAATGTCAAGAGTCTAGCCCAATGGTAGGGCCTAGAATATATATCAAAGGGGGCTGTTACCAAAATCCTATTGCCCGATTTGTCCAAATCATTTGCAATATAAATCAAAGAACATAAGGCCCGTTTGTAGGTGAGATAATATTGCTTGAGACTGGATTGTATAAAAGTTTTTACACAATACAATACTTGGTGCATCACTTTATAACACATTGGACGATATGAAAAAGATCAATTATTGCTTTTCACTAAAATTTTATTAATATACACACTAGTTGTGCTTCGTGCCGTGTGTTATATAGTTTGTTTCTGTTTTCCCTGGGCCTTCTGGCCTCATGTATCACCAAAAAGAAAATGATAATTATGATATATCAACCAAAATTATTATTATATTCCATTCAATCAAAAGAATACATTTTTTCCTGCATCTTTAAATTTTTAATTCACTCTTGAAATATAAGAATTTCTAATATTGATTTTCCATGATGAGTTTCATAAAGTCAAATTTTTTTCCTGTCAATAAAATTCAAATTTCCTAAATTGGGCCAAAATGCTAAGTGGTCGAATACAAGGCTTGGGTTCGGATTTTGGAGTATCCATTCTATTCGATCGGCTACGCTTCTTTTTTTGAAACACCTACACGTTGGATCTAGATACCCTGCAGCTGCATTAGGGGATTCGGGGTCCAGTAGCTAAATTTTGACTTTTGTTATTTTTTATTTTTTTAACTTTTAGGGTTTAAAGTTTAAGATAGAATAAAAAATTATAATTATAAAAAATGCGCAAAAAATATGCTATCATTCGGAAGCTCTTCAGAAATTTGAACTATGTTTCCAACGGAATTCTGTGCCAAGAAATCGACTATAGCCTGTCCTTAGCAATTTCAATTCCACGCCAGCCTTCCTCGGCTTAGAAGTAATCGGATTAACTGCTGATTGACGTGAGGGGATATATCTTCTTCTATTGATTGACTTCTTAAAAATTTTAATAAAACTTTTTTTCAGAGGTATTTTTTTTTTCTATAGTTATAATTTTTACTTTTTATATTAAATTTTACGCTCTAAAAAATAAAAAAAATTGAAAAGGATAAAAAAAAAACCACTTCTGCACGGCTTACTGCAGAGGATCCTATTACGTACACGCCAAGATGATCTCTAAGCAACGGTTAATATCCTCTCCTGTGAATTATGTAATGAATTAACATGAAAGTCTCTTTCCAACGGCTATATTGTGGTTCTGTGCACAAACGTTCAAATTCAAATTCAACGGCTAGTATCTTGTTAATTATGTTATACATTGTCATTGAAGCCGATTGGGATTAGCGCGTGGAAGTCTCTCCTTAACGGCACAATAGGAACCCATCAAATTGGGTTGCTTCGGTGGGTTTCAGACTTTGAACAAGTCATTCAAGTTCAAATTAGCTGCGAATTTTTACTGTACATGGACTAAGAGAATGCTCTGGGCGGAGTTATTCTTCTTCGCCATTCAGCCAAACCCGAGATCATCATCGAAATATTGTGACATTGAATCTGATGCAGAGGGAATGCCTTATTTTCCAGGGGTGAATAAGATATGGTAATTCATGAATCATGACGGTAATTTTTTTTTCTTTTCTCAGAGCTGATCATCTTCGGAATGTCATGGTGATTTCGTTTCCTTTCCTTTTCCCTCTTTAACGTTTGCAATGATTTCTGTAAAGTGAAATCTACTCTGTTTTATTTATTTATTTTTTTACCTTAAAAGTATTCTAATTATTTAAATTCGCACTCAGTACATTTAGTCTGAGAATGCATTTAGTTCTTTTCTTTATTAAAGCCAGAAATTATTGTTTTGAACATCTGGCTGCAATTTCTGGAATTGCATATGGAACAAAACATTTGTTAAGTGAAAGCAGCAGATCATGTAAATACAGATTAACCATGGTACATTATGTGATAGAATTGGTACTTAATGAGGTGCATAATGCTTACTTATTAGTTTGATAATCAGAGTCAAATCTAATTGTAATTTTAGAGCTACCAGAACTAGTTAAATAAAATATTGATTATCATTTGCTATACTTCTTTTGGCCAAAGATCACTCACTATCAGTTTTGTTGATGTGTATGTAAAATCGACTTTATGGAATATGCTTCCACTTTCATGGAACTCATTTGGCTTTAATAATCAAAACTGGGCTTATCACTGTCATTTTATCCTTCACCGTATGTTTTGCCTTTTTATCTCTTTCCTTGTCTAACTTTGTGGTTCTTTTCATATTTTGGAGCATTGAAGATAATTTTTTCCGTAATATTAATGTAGAAGAAGAAGAAGAAGCCACATATCAATAGCAAATACTTTTGACTTTTTATAATACTATAAATGTGTATCATTATACATTGTTGCATACAGATTGTATCATTAGGTTTCTGTGTTACAAATTAAACTTGAAGAAAAACAAGGATTGATCCTCAATGAATATTATGGGACTTTCTCAATTGTCTTCACGAATGTGGTTGCCTCCTTTCTGTAATTTTATATATTTTGCTTGCTAGTCTTTTCCAAAGCTGAAATTAATGGACTGAAGTTGCCTCCTTTCGTTATTTTATAATTTTCTGGAACTTATATTTCTGCAGCCAAAAGGACTGAAGTTGAACCAATGTATCGTTTGTACTAGTGCCCAGAAAAAAAAAAAATCAAAATGCTGACAGAAAAACTAAGGAGGGGTCGGTACCATGAACTTTTTGGGTAATTAAAACGTCACTTTTTCTTCTTCTAGGAACACTAGAATTGCCTAGTAGACTGCTGAAAAGTATCGTGGAGGTGGTGCAAATGCCTTTCTTGTTTTTGTTGACTCTAGTATCTATATACAATTTAAAAAGAATCTAATGCAATAATTTTCTGGAACTTATATTTCTGCAGCCAAAAAGACTGAAGTTGAACCAATGTATCGTTTGTACTAGTGCCCAGAAAAAAAAAAAATCAAAATGCTGACAGAAAAACTAAGAAGGGGTCGGTACCATGAACTTTTTGGGTAATTAAAACGTCACTTTTTCTTCTTCTAGGAACACTAGAATTGCCTAGTAGACTGCTGAAAAGTATCGTGGAGGTGGTGCAAATGCCTTTCTTGTTTTTGTTGACTCTAGTATCTATATACAATTTAAAAAGAATCTAATGCAATAATGAATATAACCACTGAGTTTATTTTCTCTAAACTCGATGGTTGTATAAAATATTGTCGCCAGGTTTGAAAGTAAAAGTTTTTGACATTTGAGGACAAAAATTACTTGCTAACAATTGTGCAAAAGATTAGAAGATAGAATTTTAAATTTTAGTTGAGAGTGTATTTGAATCTATTGGTTAAATTAATTAACCACTGAATTTATTTTCTCTAAACTTGATGGTTGTATAAAATTTTGTCACCAGGTTTGAAAGTAAAAGTTTTCAACATTTGAGGACAAAAATTACTTGCTAACAATTGTGCAAAATATTAGAAGATAGAATTTTAAATTTTAGTTGAGAGTGCATATGTTATCCTCTATTTTCTAATTGAGCGTAGACCTTAAAGGTTAGAGGAACATGAGAAAGAGAGTTGAAAACCAAAGAAAGAGAAAAAATAGAGAAAAAAGCAAAAAAAAAAAAAAAAAGAATGAGTTTCAAAGGCGTCTGAATAGTAAAATGTCGAAAGTGGAAAAAATAAGGATTTTAATAAATAATTAATTATAACAAGTTAATGTTATTTCCCCACTATATGTTATATAAAGAACATCTTGGAAGCATAAAACAGGTTTGATATTGATGGTATGATTTTGAATTGTTTTATGCCATTCCGAGCCCTTGTAACCTAGGAAAGTTGGCCTAAGGGTATTTTAAATAAGAATATGGAGTCCAAATCTGCATAAAAAATGAGTTAGAATGCAAAAATTTTAAAGTCCAGATAAGTAGGGGCAAAATGGGTATAAAAGTCAAAAAGTCAACACATATAAACCTATTTTTTATTAATTCTTTATATGGTCTTCATTCTGCCAAGATTTCCACCGCCTGAAGCTCCATTTTAAGCGAAATGCAAAGTTACGTGAGCCTAGAAAAATGGTCATCAAAAGTAGTATTAGGGATATACTCCTATCAGGTAGCATTTCCTCCTTTCTTTCATACTTTTGAGTGCTTTGATTGTCTGTATGATGTGTTTGCTTGACTTTTGAATAAGTTTTATGGTATTTCAATGAATTTTGGCCTAGTAAGCGAAGCTTTACTTGATATTGGCTAAGAGAAGAGGGCCGGAGAACTGAGCACAGTAGTTTTTCCCTATGCTAAGTATCAAAGCCACTCAGGAAAGAGTTCAATGAGCTTGGCTAGATTTCAGCTATATGTATGCATATTTTCACATGTTTAGAAGCTTAGATATTAGAAAAATTGTATTCACACATATAGGCATACCTATATACTTGAGTGGTTAATGTGCGTTAGAGTAGGATTATAAAGATATCTTATTAGACTATATTTTGAAACTAATATGTATGCACCACTAACTCCTTTGCCAGGTGAAAGTAAGTAGACCGAGGAAAATCCATAACTTTATGAAGATATCTTATTAGACTGTATTTTTGTGTTGTATTTTTGTAAATATCTTATTAGACTGTACTTTGAAATTAGTATGTAAGATGATGTATACATCTTGGGTTTAGATAGGACAGTTTAAAGATGGATTAAAAAGCATATGATTAATTTTCAGAAATGTAAATGCTAATGCACTTATGAGTATTCAATATCCTTAGCTATATGAGTAGTCGAAGTTGAAAGGCTAGTTGATAATTGAGCCCTAAGGCCTCCGAAATTGAGTATATTATAATTCTATTGTATGCAGGTGATTGTTATCAGTAAAAGGGAGGGCCAAAGAGCATGAACCTTTGTTCTGATATCAATAAATGTGATTCTATTGTATGCAGGTGATTCTTATCATATCTTAACCCCAAGAAACTCATATCATAGCATTCAAGCAATAAGCACCCATACTTGCACACAAAGTGTAGCCTATGGACCGAAATCACACGGTTCAATCTTACTTTGGTTTAATCATTTTTATCCATATAATACCCATACAATATCCATTCAAAGCAAGAATATCATTCCATAAACTCTTAAGGTTCTTTTCAAGCTACTTGAACTTTTCACACAATTTACTTGCACATATAACACAAAACAATGGGAAGCACACTATTAAGAACCTCTAACTAAGTACTAAATCACTTTCAAAGCCCATAAATTGATCCTCAACTCATCAAACATATTAGATTCATAGCCATTTAGGTCAAGAAACTCGGGTTTGAAAGTTTGGAACACATATAAGAATTTTTTTACCATGGGTTCTAGTTTTTAGTTTTCTATTATCAAATTTGAAAATTTATAATTAAATTTAGAAAAATCAAAATCAAGTAAATGATAGCTTTATGGAAATCTCTAAATATCTACTATGGTTAAAAAATAATTCCAGGCTATGAAAACATCAACTGAACCATGATTGATAATGGAAAAGTATAAAAGGTCCAGCTGCCTAGGTTTGCTGTCATAGGTTACTAATATGAATTTCAAAAATTCATAACTAATTTTAGAAAAATCAAAACTTATCAAACCATACATTATGAAAAGCTATGGATATTAACTTTGTGGAAAAAATAATTTTGGACCATGTTAAGCTCGTTCAGGAACTAAATTATAATGAAACAGTACATGAATTTGGCTGGCACTATAGGTACTAACATAGAAATTCAAAAAATTATTTTTCCCTTTATAGACCTCCAATTGAGGTGTTTCTAGTTACTACAAATCATTGAAAATGTCTAGTTTAAGCTTATAAAATTTCACACTCATTGGACCACATTTGACCTACAGATGATATAGAGACCTAAATTGACCATATAAACAATACATAGACTAATATGAATTTTTGATATGAATTTTGAAAAATCATAATAAATTCTCTAAACTTTCAAATAATATGGTTCTTAGACCAACGAAACTCTCTACATGAGATCTATATGTGTGCAAAATCTCAGCCTCAAAATTGCTCATTTGGTTAGGTTGAGGTTCAGCTAATGGTTCAATTAAGTGCCAAATGGTCTTCCCCCTGAACCAATACCACTTGGGCATGTACAAAAGCACTATAACACCCTAAATATGCATGCCAACTAATTTGAAAAGCCATGGAGCTCAGATTCACTTCCTAGCTCCAACTTATACCTAAGGTTCCATACTCTTTCTTAGGTATACAACAACCACTTTTGCATAATGTGTTCAAATGACTCTTCTAAGATTACATTCATTATACATATCCATTTTTACACTTGTCTAGCCATAAGATTCATATACACAGGTTCACCTAGCCATACACACATCCATATTCACACATAAAGGCTACCAAGTGGCAAACTTACACATTTCTATTCACATAAGTGCAAATGGGGTTCATACATCATTCATATATATATATTATATAAGCTATCCATGAGTTTACATTACAAATGGTACATCATTTGACTACAAAGTACATTTCAAAACTTATTTCTATACATCAAATCCATTAATCATGCACTCCTCAGGGGTTGGCTTTCGCTTCTTTTTCTGCTTGGCTCACCTAGCATAGTTAGAGGGGAATGAAATTTAGGGAATCTCAATAACTCTAAATCCCTTTCACACATGTATATAAATTATTTATATATGTTAAAGAATGCAAGTGTGTCATGTAATGTTCTTCAATGATGCATAGCTATAGATTTTTATATCATACATAAACAAATAACACATTATGGACTCAAGAGAGCAATGGCTCGGCCTCACCCACAATCTTGGGACTTTTGAATTTACCTCACCTATATCTTGGGGCTTTTGACTTGGCCTCACTCTTTTTTGAAGCTTTTGGCCTTGTTTCACACTTTCTTAGGGACTTTTGGTCTTACCATACTCATTCAAGTCTTTTCATATAACTTTGCAAACAAAAATCAAGTCATGGTTTCAAAACATTCATCTAATAGCTACAAGCAGTTTCCAAATATCAAACACACATATAAGCAATCTAAGACAAGTTATGAATGCATACATGAAGGAAAGGATTAGAGAGCTACCTTATGGAAAATTACACTTTTCCTTTACTTTTTCTTTCTTCTTCTCGGCTCAAGCAAACACAAGAAGGGAGTTCCTACCTCTCCTGGCTTAGACATAATAAACATGACATAAATTAGGCTTAGGAACCAATTCTAGTTTCAAGGAAGGATAGGTTAGCTTGCTTAGCTCTAAATTACACATAATGCTCATTTAGGATACCATGAAGCAACTACTTTAAATCTTGATCTTGGCTTGCCATTTCCTTTCTTTCTAGACCTCTTGTCTCCACATAAACTTATTGAAGCCTTCATGAACTCATTTTTAGGAGCCCAAGCCTATGTTGCTTCATTATGCCTAAATTGAGACCTTAAAATATCAACTCTCAAACCAAGCCTCCTAAATTCAAACAATTGGTTCTTTTAACTTTTATAATTCATATCTAGGCCTCTAAATTCCTTAGAACACAAAAATTCACTCCCTAGGTATGAAAACCCCAAAGTGGTCGAACCATACACTCACACATGGACCCATGGAATTGGCTTGCTTTCTTGCATTGGTTGGTTTATGGGAAGCTTCCTAGGGGTTAGTTAGGCTTATACAAACCCTTACATACATTGAAAAATGTCTAGGAAAAATCAGATTTAATGTTGAACCTTGGAACCCCAAGTTGTACAAACTTGGTTTCCTTAGTTCCTTTTTGGTTTTTCTTGGCTTAAACCTTCTTCCCACACTCCTAATCACTTAATTACACCAAGGTAAGATCAAAATTAAACTTTCCTTGTAATGTTCAGGGCTGTCCGAATTGATGAGGGAAAGAAAAACTCAAGAAAAGCCATGGAAGGAATAGGAACCTACCTTAAATTCTTGCTCTTCCAAGTGGCTTCCTCTTGCAACCAAGCCTTCCATCAAATCCTAACTTCTCCTTACTAGACTAGAACCAAAATAGCATCAAAATACATTTTGAATCCATGGAAATATGGAGGAGAAGGTAGGGAATATTTATTATAAAGACAAGAGGAAGAAAACACACACTTTCATACCTATTCAAGGGTTCTTCTTCTCCTTCATTGCTTTTTCTTCCACATGATGCCTTGGCTAGATTTTTTAAAAGTTTCAGAAATGGGTAAAATGTTGGTGCAAATTGGGGAGGGCTAGAATGTGTTTTATGTAATGTCCCGTTTTCATTAAACGATGGAAATGGGCACGTTATCAAAGCAAGTCCCCTGAGATGAGTGATTCAAGGCCAAATAAAATTTAGATAAAATTTTAAATAATAGAAAATGAGGATTTGAGCCTTGAGTTGCCCAGAAACGGGGGTCGGAGTGATTCGAAAAATTTGCTGAAAGGCCAGTGGCATTTTCGTAAATAAGTGTAATTTTGGAAAAGCACCTAGGAGGGCTTTTTAAATAAAAATTTTGAGTTGCCCAGGGTTCTCAGAGGCTCCAAAAACCATGGGAAGCCCCGGGATCAGTAAAGCCCCTCCGGTGTACTCTTTCCGATGTTGGTTGACCCAAACTTTGACCGATTCGTTCGGGACGGTTTTAGCTCTGATTTGAGTGATTCCATAGGCATTTTATTAAATTGGGAACCTCTTTGTTATGATGGAAAAGACGGTTCTCAAAAAGGATCTAAAACGAAGGAGAAACGAAAATGCTAAGAACGAAGGGCAAAATTGGCATTAAAGTGTTAAAGGAAGCTTCTTTCTTCTTCTTTATATGCCATGTTCTGCCTCCCCCTCTCTAAACCGACTTGCTTCTGTCCATTTTCAGAGGAGAACTCCAGCTCCATAGGCGCACAAGAGGAGGAGGATTTTGGAGGAAGAAATTCAAGAAAAAGGTAAGAAACTTTAAGACATTCCATATCCTTCCTTCTTAAACCTTGCTCCTCTCCTCTCAAGCTTTCTTTCTATGGTTTTAATGGAGAGTTTGGTGCTGTTTTTAGGGCAGAACAGAGAGGGGAATTTCGAAAATTGAGGGAGTAAGCCAACCAAGTGGAAGAACAAGCCAAAGGAAGCAAGAAAACAAGGTAAAACTTCCATTCTTTGGTAGTTTCTCCCTCCCCCTTCCTCTTGCACGAATTTGACCACCATGAGCCCAATTCTTAGGGGCTGTTTTTTGTCCAATTTATGGAGGGATTAGGGGTTTTAGATGGCAAGGATTAAGAATGAACCAATAGAATCAAGAAAGGAGCATTAGGAAACAAAATGGAATCATTAGGGATCCAAATGCTCCCTTGCAAATATGATTTTATATAAATGTTCTTAGGCTTAAATGAATGTTTAAATGTGCTCCTAAGATCCCTAAGAGGTCCCCCATATGTCTCTTCCTCCATAAAATGAACAAAACCCCATGGAAAGTCATGAACCTAAAAGTTGGAAAAGTGTAGAGCACTTAAGGGGATTGTAAAAACTGATTTAATCTATAAGTTCCCTTGGTTGTTTAAGTGTTTCCTTGACCTCCTACAACTCTTAACAACCTCCCTAAATGGTTCCTCCATCAAGGAAAAATCAAGAAGCCATGAAATCCCATTTATGCTCTAACTTTCGGCCAAGTAGGGATGGCATAGTTAGGGAGAGTTTTAAATTGTTTCAAGACCATTTTTGAGTCATACATGATGAATGAATGTAAGGGGAAACCTTGGGAAAAATTTAGGAAGCTTAGAAAATGAGTTAGTGCTTTAGGTTCCATATTGTGACCTAAGGAAGCAACATAATGTTAGGCCCTTTGTTTTAATTATGTGATGACTCCAAGAGGCTTAAAAGAAGTCAAGAATCATATTTGAAAAGAAAGAATGAGGCCTAGAAATCATTTGAGGGGTGTTGCTTAATTAGGTGCCTTTATGGACCATAATGGGGATTGTAGAGTAATCTAGGGTTTAAGCAAGTTGCATAGCCCTAGAAATTGTTTCATGAACTTAATTGGCTCCCGTAATTTGTGTCTAGGCCAAGTGAAACTATCTCCACCAACTTATGGGTGTGTGGCTAAAAGAGGAGGCTTGAAAGCTAAGGAAAAAGTGTGTTTTTGTATACAAAGTAGCTCCTCCACCTTCTCTCATGCATGGATGTGTGTTTAGCTTGTTTTAGAATGCTTGTATATGTATTTTCAAGCTTTAAAAAGTATGCTAGCATGCCTTTACATGTCATGATCCTTGATGCCATGTTATGTTTTAAATGAATCCATGATGTTTGTATGAGTTTGCTTGAGTGTGGAGAGGCCAAGAACTCTTCCTTTGGGTGAGGATGAGCCAAGAACCCTTGAGCTTGGTTGAGACAAAGTAAAGAGTCTCTCAAAAGCAAAGTGGGCTCCCAAGAATATGGTTGAGTCCAAAGTGCTTAAAGAATGGGTGAGGCAAGTCCAAAATCCATGAGGAGAAGTGTGAGGCCAATCCAAACACTTAGCGAGCTCTTGAATGTCTTGTATGATTGATTCACTTGCTAAGGTTGCTTTTAAAATGCCTATGATTTCTACTTTCTCCATGCATGCATTTGTGAAACTTGCTTGCACATATTATGTGTGATGGAATGGGAGATGAGCTATTGAGATTCTTGAATCTCACTCCCTCCTCTTAAATGTCCTAATATGCTAAGTGGACCAAGTGGACATGGCAATGGGAGCCAACCACCTTGAAGAAAGAAGATTGCTATCCTTATGCTTGATTTTTGGTCTTTTGATTCATAATGAGACTTCATGATGTATATTATTATTGTAAATGGTCTATGACCCCTTGGACAAATGTAAAAATGATATTATGTGATAGATAAATGAATGAGTATGGTGTATGTATTCTAAAATATAAATTGAGTGCTTATGCTAATGTATGCACTTGAGAAAAGCTTGGTGTAATGTGTATAAGTGAGGGTGAAAAGGCCAAAATGAGATGCAAATGGTTTGGGACCATTTGGGCAGCTTCCCCAAGTCTTAAACATGCTTTTAAACTTGCCCAAAAGGTGCCAAGACCAAAGGAACTCTATTTGGCAATTTTGGTACCCAATATGGGGCCAAAATTGACCATAATGGAACCCTATGCCACTTTTTAGCCAAATGAGTTAGTCTTGCCCTGAACTTTGGCATGCAATTAGGTCTTGTTGAGAGCTTTCTGAGAAGCTAAAGATCGTAATTTTCGGAGACCTAGGGAATATTTTGTGAATTTTCAAAATTGGGATTTTCTATGGTTTCTGGTATGTGCACTGTTTATACTGGCAGATTTGATTTTCGTGTCACGCGATGGCCAAATGGTGTCCAATGCTTATGAAATTTTATTTTCATAAACTAGAGGTCATAAGATTTCTGTGGCCACCGAGATCACTTCATTTGGAGGTCTGAGCACAGAGTTATTCATTTTTGAAATTCGCTGTCAGTAACAGTGGCGACTCCAGAGCTCAATCACTGTTCCATCAGTTCCAGATGCCTAAAAGTATCTGTTTCATTCTGTAATTATTTTTAGTGTCAAGTTAACATTTTTATCTTTCCAGAATGACCAAGTGTGTGTGATTTCAATGTTTGTAGAATTAGTTACGAATTTCAGAAGTTTACATTAGTAACCTGAATCATAGCCCAGGCAGCCAGCGAGTCTATAGCTTTTTGGATGTCAAACGTCCTGTGTGATGAATTATGTGACTTAGAAGTATTTTTAGTGTGAAGTAGACATCATGAGATTTCCATAATGACAAAGAACACATGATTTTGATTTTTCTAAATTTAGTTATGATTTTCCAAAGTTTGTGACAGAAAAGAGGAAATTCTGGACGAAAATGCAAACATGAATTTTAATGTGTTCCTTTGCTTTCCACGAGTTGTAGACCAAATTTGATGATGGAAATGAGCTATATTCATGTATTTAAGTATGAGAATATGATAGATGCATTCATATGGCCCACGGGACTCCGAAAGAAAAATTTTACCCGTAGAGAAATGCATTTTAATTCATAACTCCCTATGCCACTAGATTGTTTCCATCGAACAAACATAAGATGAGGCATGAGAATTGCATGAATTGAGTCCTAGAAGTATGGTGTTACATTTTAAGAGAGCAAAAAGCAACTTTTAACAACTTTTTCTTTTTGCATTTTAGTCCTTATTTTTCACTTTCATCATTTTTACTCATTTCAACTCCTCTTTAAAGTCTGTCTTTTCCATCATATTCCTTAAGCTCTTAATCATAAGAATTGCCTTTGGAATCACTCAAAAAAGTTTTGAAACAATTTTGAACAGTTCGGTTAAAGTTTTAGTCAACCTTTTGTTGAACTCGCTCACTGGAGGGGTTTCAATTGCTTTGGGGGTTCTCATGGTTTTTAGAGCCTCTGAGAACTCTAAAAAACTTAAATTTCTCATTTAGAAAGCCCTTTTGTGAGTTTTTGAAATTTTTCAGAAATTATAAAAATGCCCTTACTTTCTTTGACAAATTTTTTGAGCTCCTTTGGCTCTAGCATTGGGGCATCTTAAGCCTTAAATTCTCATTTTCTATTATTTAAAATTTTATTCTAATTTTAGTTGGTATCAAATCTCTCTATTCAGGGGACTTTCTTTGGAAATTGACTCATTTTCGTCATTTTTCGGAAAATCGAACATTACATTTCTATCTCCTTAAATAAATTTCATCCTTGAAATTTAAGGGGTATCAACTCCACCCTATTTGCTCATGCACATGCTTACTGATCTCTTTCTTTTCCTTTTTTTGATTTGGCTTATCTTTTTAAGGAGCTACATTTCTTTAAGTTTCTTTTTATTAGAGAATGTGCATTCCTCACCTTACTATATGTATATATAACTCTCTTTCTTTGGTTTATTTCACAGAGCATGTGACTCATTCTTGTCATGAGGGGAAGATACTTCCTAATATTGAGACATACTTTAACAACTTAGGCCTTTATCTTGGGAGAGCTTATGATTTTATACCCATTTGCTTTTAACCCATTTCTTAGGATTGAACTTGCCTGTTTAGTGGACTCACTTGCCATACTCTTGGAGATAACTTGCAAATGCACGTTTATACTACTATAACTCCTTTTTTATCATCTTTTATTGGCTTTTACAAAACTTTTTATCTTTCCTTTTCATTGCAAGTCATTAGGAATTTATCTAACTATTTAACTCATTTAAGAGTTTAGTCTACTATTTCTCATATTTTCTTTTTGACTAGCTCATCCCATGATCATGTTTCCTATATTTTCTTTTCTATCATAGGTCTCATATCTTAACCACTTACTGGGATCACAACTTTTGGAAGAATTTCTACGCTTACTACTTCTTTACTTACTATTACACTTGCCTATAAGACCTGAATTGTGCTTTGCTTACCTTACCTATTAGAGAGGAAATTAACAATGGGAAGCACATTACCAAGTACCTCTAGCTAAGCATTAAATCACTTCTAAAGCCCATAAATTGATCCTCAACTCATCTTAAACCATGACATATTAAAACATATCAGATTCATAGCCATTTAGGTTAAGAAACTTGGGTTTGAAGGTTTGGAACACATATCAGAACTTTTTTTGCCATAGGTTCCAGTTTTTTATTTTTTGTCATCAATTTTGAAATTTTATAATTAAATCTAAAAAAAAACAAAATCAAGTAAATAATAGCTTTATGGAAATCTCTTAATGTCCACTATGGTTTAAAAATAATTTCAAGGCATGAAAATATCAACTAGACCATGATTGATAATAGAAAATCACCAAAGGTCCAGCCGTCTATGTAACGAACGTAATTTTCGTAAAATGACGAAATGAGTCATGTAAAAGTAAGTCCTCTGAAATGACCTAGATAATGTCCCAAAAATTTTGGATTGAGTCCTAGACTCTTAAAAATGATAATTCTACGCTCAGACGGAAAGAAAAATCGAGTTAGGATGGAGAAATAATTTGTGACGAAAATTGACGAAACGTAATAGTATTTTCGTAAATAAGTGCAACTTTTGCAAAACCACATAGGAGGGCTTTTTAAATGAAAATTTTGAGTTGCCCAATGTTCTCAGAGGTTCCAAAAACTATGGGAAGCCCTGGGACCAGTAAAGCCCTTCCGATGTACGTTTTTCAAAGTCGATTGACCTAAACTTGGATCGATTCGTTTGGTAAGGTTTTAGCTCCAAATTGAGTGATTCCAAAGGTATTTTATTAAATTGGAAACCTAAATTTTATGATGAAAAAGACGGTTCTCAAAAAGGAGATAAAACAAAGCCGAAATGAAATTGCCATTACGGAAGGATAAAATTGGAAATAAAAGCTTTTAGAATGTCCTAAACACTTCCACACTTTTCTTCCATCTTCTCCCTTTTATTGAGCACGAAATTTTCTGTCCAAACTATAGAAGTTATTCTGCTCTCTTAGGCACACAAGAAGGAGAAGAAAAAGAGGAAGAAAACCAAGAAGAAACTAGGTAATTTCATAGATTTTCTTGCTTCATCTTCTTCCAATCTTATTCTCCTCTCTTCCTCCTTTCTTTCTATGGATTTTTTGAATGATTTGGTTCTATTTTTGACCCAGAACTAAGGGGGAAAATTCGAATTTGCCAAAGAGAAGGGCATTAAGGAAGAAAAGCTTTAAAAACAAGCTTGAAACTAAGGTATTTTTCCATTCTTGATGCTTCATCTTGATTGCTCATCTTTGTGGTAGTTTAGGCCAGCCTAGGGGCAATAGAAGGAGATGAATTTTGGGTAGAACCAAGGGAGGAACTTAGGAAAAAAAGTGCAAGAATTAGAAATATGGCAAGAAATTCAAGTAAAAACTAAAGGAAAACAAGTTAGAAAAGTATAGTGCTTTCTAGGGTTTTACAAAATTTGATTTTGTGTGAATGTTTCATTGGCTATTTGAATGTTCCCCTGAGCTCCTAAGACCTCTAGAAAGTCTCCCAAGTGGCTCTCCCATCAAGGAAAAATCACAAAGTCCATGAACCTTCCTTACAGTGCATATTTCAGCGAAGCTAGGTTTATTAGGCTAGGGGAAGTTTTAATTTATTCTAGCCTTGTTTTGGGACTTTATATGATGTTAGAAGATAGGAGAAACCATTGAAAAAAATTTAGGAGTCATAGGTTGGGAGATGGGACAATGGTGTCCATAATGGTGCCTTATAAAGCAACTTGGTCTTTCAATGATGCAATTGAATATGTGATGGCTCTAAGGACCTTAAATGAGTCCAAGAAGTTTAGAAATAATAAGAGAATGGAGCCTAGAACTTGGATGATATGAGTTGCTTTAATGGACCATTTATGAAACCAATATGCCCATTATGGAACCAAGTGTGTGTTTAAGAGTGAACCTAGTATCTTGGCTTGCTTCAAGTGTATAATTGTGTGATGTTTGTGATATCTAGGTTAAGAGAACCCTACTCTACCTAAGTGCTCTTGTGAGACCAAGAAGGGAAAGAAAGTGGCAAAGTAAGCTTGCATAAATTGAAAGGTAACTTTCCACCTTATTCTCTTGCATTCTTGTGTGCATATGTATATGTTGTATGCTTGTATATGCTCTTGTGATTTTAGCCATTCAACCCCACTTATGCACATTTCCATTAAACTTTCACATTGCACACTTTGGTATTGCATATTCAAAATAAATGCTAGAGGTTATACATCATATCCATACATTTAAACATCACATAATAGCATATTTATACATGTCTCAAGGGTCATAAACCATTTACAACATCATGTACATCATATGGTACCATCATGGTCTTAAAGTGACAAAAGTTAAACATATGATTGTCAATCTCCTTCCTTTAGTGTTGTTGGCTCTCATTAGTATATCTACTTGGTTCACCTAATATGTTAGATCATTGGAGACGAGGGGATAAGATTCAAAGAATCCCAATAGCTTATCTCCCATTCAATCATACATAATATGTGCAAAGTAAGCATTACAAATGTATAAATGAAGAAAATAGAAGTCATGGACATTTTAAAAATAAACTTAGTATATGAACAAGTCATACAAGACATTCAAGAGCTCACCAAGTGTTTGGATTGGCTTCACACTTCTCTTCATAGATTTTAGACTTGCCTCACCCATTCTTTAAGAGCTTTGAATTTAACCATATTCTTGGGAGCCTACTTTGCTTTTGGGAGACTCTTTGCTATGTCTCAACCAATCTCAAGAGTTATTGGCTCATCCTCACTATGGTGAAGAGTTCTTGGCCTCTCCATACTCAAGCAAACTCAAACAAACATCATACATTCATTTGAAAACATAACATGACATCATGAAATCATGGCATATAAAATCATGCTAGCATACTTTTCCTTTGCATATTCTTAATCTCTACACCCTTTTTTCTTATGTTCATCCTTGGTTCTGCCTAAAAATCATCTCCTCCTAGGGTTTTCTCAAGTGGGGCGAAATGAAGGAGGAGGAGACCAAAGATGACAACCATAGGAAGAGAAATTACCTTGTTTTCTTACTTTTTCTCACTTGAATCTTGGGTTTTTTAAGCTCCTCTCTTCAAATCCAAATTTTTCCCATAATATCTCCCTTAAAACAGATTTATAAACTTCATTATAATCATAAGAAAGAAGGGGGAATGGAGAAAGAGAGGTTTAGAAAGGAGAAAGCATGAAAACCATGAAATTCCTTACCTTTTCCTTGCTTTTTCTCCTCCTTTTCTTCCCCTTCTTGTGAGCCTAAGAGAGTAGATCATATTCTATATTTTGGGTAGAAATGTCATGCTTAAGAAGATGGGAGAAGAAAGGAGAAGTGTGTGGGAGCTTCTAAAAACACACTTTTTCAAAAATTTTAATCTTATCCTTTCGTAATGGCAATTTTGTTTCAGCTTTGTTTTAGCTCTTTCTTCAAAATCATCTTTTCCATTATAAAATTTAGATTTCTAATTTAATAAAATTCCTTTGAAATCACTCAATTTGGAGCTAAAACCTTACCGAACGAATCGATCAAAGTTCAGGTCAACCAACGTTAGAAAATATCCACCGGAGGGGATTTGACTATCTCGGGGCTTTTTATGGTTTTCAAGGCCTCTGAGAAACCCAGAGAACTCAAAAATTTCATTTAAAAAGTCCTCCTATGTGAATTCCAAAAATTGCTCAAAATTACGAAAATGTCATTACATTTCGTGGGCTTTTCGTAAGAAATTATTTCTTCATTCTAACTCCATTTTTCTTTTCATCTGAGCCTAAGATTCTCATTTTTAAGAGTCTAGAATACTTCCCAAATTTTTTGGGACCTTGACTATATTATTTTGGGAGACTTCCTTTTGTATCCGGTGAGTTTTGTTCGTTAACAGAGAAACTGTACGTTACTTTTATCATGTTTTCTCTAGTTTTCAGAGAACCAGATATTACACCAAACTAAAACCATATGAGAGGGAGATGTTCTATCTAAAAAAAGAGATGGACTAGGGTTTTAGACCATGTGGAAGAGGAATATGGCAAGAAATTACAAGAAAAACCTATGGAAAACAAGATGGAAAAGTGTAAGCTTCTTTAGGGTTTTATAAAATTTGATTTTGTATGAGTAATTCCTTGGCTATTTGAATGTTTCCTTAAGTGGCTAAGACCCCTAGAAACCCTCCCAAGTGGTTCTCCTATCAAGAAAAAATCAAGAAGCTTGTGAACCTCCATTATGGTGCTAGTTTTGGCCAAGGCAAGAATACTAGGTTAGGGAGTATTTTAATTTGTTCTAACCTTGGTTTGAGACTTTATATAATGTTAGAAAATGAGAGAAACTATTGAGAAAAATTTAGGAGCCATGGATTGGGAGATGGGACAATGGTGACCATAATGGTGCCTTATGAAGCAACTTGGTTTTCTAATTATGTAAATGAATATGTGATAGCTCCAAGCACTTTGAATGAGGCCAAGAGGTCTAGAAATGGAAAGAGATGGGAGCCTAGAGCTTGAATTGTGAAGGTTGCTTCAATAGGCCATTTATGGAACTATTATGCCACTTATGGAACCAAGTGTGTGTTCAAGAGTGAATTTAGTGTCTTGGCTTACTTCAAGTGTGTAATTTTATTCTGTTTATAGTATCTAGGCCAAGAGAACATCCACCCACTTTGGTGCACTTGTGAGGCCAAAAGGAGGGAAGGAAAAGATTAAGAAAAGCTTGCATAAATCCAAGGTAGCTCTCCACCTCATTCTCCCTTCATTCTTGTGTGCATATGTAAGTCTTTGTGTGTCTGTGTATGCTCTTGTGACTTGAGAACATGTCACTTGATGCCTTGACATGACATTAGTACCAATTTGTTTCCTTGAATGGCCTTGGTTATGGAAAGAGCTCATAAGGGTGAGGTGATGCTAAAAGTCCCTTAATGAAGGTGAGGAGATGCCAAAAGTCTCATGGCGTGGGTGAGACTAGGCCAAAAGTCTCTTGGAAGGGTGAGACCAAGTCAAAAATCCTTAGGCCAAGGGTGAGGCAAATCCAAAAGTCCTAAAAATAGGGTGAGACAAAACCAAAAGTCCCTAGAGCATGTTCTTGGCTTGAATGTGAATAAGTGGCATGGAAATTGTGACTTTGCATACTTTATGGTTGCCAAACCTTCCATATATATATTTTGATGTGTATATGCCATGAATGTATGTCTAAATGGGTATATGAGCTATTGAGATTCAAAGAATCTCACTCCCCTTCCCCCTTCCATCTTAATATGTCTAAGTGGCTCCCAAGATACAAGGAAAGCAAGCCAAGAGCCTTAAAGAGTTACAATTAGAATATTTTGTTGTTCTCTTTGTGTATAAATGTCAAAGTGAACTTGTACAAGTTATTTTTGTAATGTAAGACCTTAAGTAAATCTAATATGATGTATGAATGTTATGTAGCCTATGTGCGACATTAAATCAAGGAAAATGCGGAATTTGGCTTCTTGAATGGTTTATGTGTGTAGTGCATTAATGGATGTGGGATTGCCAAATTAAGATACATGAGGTTTAGAACCACTTGGGAAGCCCACATAAGTCATAATTGTGCTTTGAACTTGCCCAAGAGGAGCCAAACTATTGGAGAGGCCATTTGGACAAAATTGACCCCTCACATGAAGCAAAATTGACCATTTGAGTGAGCTATATCATTTTTTATCCAAATGAGCTCTTCTTGATCTAAAATTTGGTATATATCTAGAAATGTTTTAGAGTTTTTTGGGAAGCTAAAGTACATAATTTTTGGAGGTCTATGGAATATTTGGCGAATTTTTAAAATTGGCTAAAAAACCAAAATTTGCCACTAGTACTGTTCACATGTTCTTAATTTTGTTTTCTATCATTTATAGGGTAAATGATGTCCAATTGTCACAAAATTTTACAAAAAGAAACTAGACCTTCTCCATGACTTATGCCAACTAGAAGCATCTCATTTCGATGTCTAGAGATGAAGATATTAATTTTTGAAATTGCTGTCTAGTATCAGGCTCACTGTCAGACCCAAGGTACTATTTGATTGATTTTTGGGGTCTGAACGTTCCTGGATTGGTCTGGAACTATTTTTTTCCTCTAGTTAACATCTATAGCCTTCTAAATTGGTATAGATTTCATGGATTAGAGTTTTGTGGAATTAATTATGAATTTCCAAAATTTATATCAGTAATCTGTATCAGTATCAGAGGGCAACTAGAACTTCCTGCCTTTAAACATGGTCTAGATGGGATTTTCGTGGCTGGGACTTATTTTCAGTGTAAAGTTTACATCCAAAAATTTTCTAGAAAGCTATGATTTGTGTGATTTTGATTTTGTTACATTTAGTTATGATTTTTCAAAGTTGCCCTTGAAATCTATCTTATGCTATCCGCAAGATGGAATGAAAATTTAGGGTTTTTCCCCTAAAGTCTATGGATTATGTGACATTTTGAGTCATGTATGAGTTATATAAGTGATAAATGACTAAAGAATGTTGCTGGATAATCCACAGGGATCACACAACATAAATTGAACAATTTTACCCTGACATAATGCGAGAAAAGAGTATTATTTTTATACTTTTCCTTACTTTTGTCTTATGAATATGCACCAATTGCCCTAAATGGAAGACTATGATAATAAAAATATAAGGTATGACACTTAACACCTTTCTTATTCAAAATCAACTCCTGAATCTATATCTGGTTCGTAGATCATTTTTTCTTACAAAAAGACTTTTTTTAAAGTTTTGCCTTTCTAAAAATAAAATTTTGGTGGCGACTCTACTCTAACTTTGATTTCAATTTTTTTTTTAAATCACAAATAGAATTTTTGAAATGTTTTCTATTCTAGTGCCACGCGGTCACATTTTCAGGTGTGACAGGGATGTGCTCAAGTGGTTATGGAATGGTTAGAAGCCTATTTGATATCATTTGACCCCATTATAGTTGCAAAATTTGACATAATTTTGAATTGAGCCATAAACTGAACAAATGGATGATTGGATGCATGAAATTCGGCATGAATATAGGTCTCATCTAGAGCTTTTCACATAGGTAAAAAGCACTATTTTTGGAGCCCTAGAGAATTTATTATGAATTTTCAAAGTTGGCCAAATTATGCAGAATTGCCTCCGTTACTGGTCATATTATCAGTTTGCATTTTTGTGTTATTTAGGGATTAAATGAAATCTACTGCTCATGAAAGTTTACAAGCATATATATGAAATTATAAGCTTTCTAAAACCACTGAGTTTGCATGAAAAGGAGTTGTATAGAGAGAGTTATGCATTTTTGAAATTAGAGGTTTAGTGGTGCCCGAATACTGTAGCGGCTTCTTATATTTAAAGGATTTCATAGGTTAAATAAACTCAGATGTAATATCTAGTATTTTATATAAAATACCAAAATGAGTCAGTGTGAAAAGCAAATCCCTTGGATTGAATAATTTAAGCCAAATAAAATTAGGATAAAATTTTAAATAATGAAAAATAAGGATTTGAGCATTGAGTTGCCTAAAAACTAGACTCAGAGTGGTTCAATAAAATTACTGAAAGTATAATAGTGTTTGAGTTTTTTTACACAAAAAATTTGAGGTTTTCAGAGTTCTCAGAGACCTTGAAAATAATAAGAACCCCTAGGACGGTTGAAACCCCTCTAATATATGGTTTTGAATGATGGTTGACCTGAACTTTGACCCTTAAGTTCGAGAACGTTTTAAATCCAACTGAGTGATTTCAAAGTTATTTTATAAGTTTGAGGACCTAAATTTTATGGTGAAAAAGATGGCTCTCAAAAAGGAGGTAAAATGAACCTAAAATGAATTAGCCAAGAGAAGGGACATAAATGGCATTTTTAAGAAACAAATTTAAGAAATTCTTTCTTATAAGAGGTGTCCTCTTCAGCTCCCTCTCCTAACTGACTTTTGTCTACCCAAAATAGATGAGAAGACTAAGGGAGAAAGATGCATTGTAACATTTGGTTCTTTGAAAACCAGAGAAAATGTGAGAAACATAACGTATGGTTTCTTCGTAAACGAATGTAATTCACCAGATATAAAAAGAAGTCCCCCGGAATGAGATAGTTAAGGTCCTAAAAAATTTGAAAAGCATTCTAGACTCTTAAAAGTGAGATTCCCTAACTCAGACAGAAAGAAAAATAGAGCTAGAATCAAGAAATAATTTTTTACGAAAAAATTATGAAATGTAATGGCATTTTCGTAATTTTGAGTAAATTTTAGAATTCACATAGGGGGCTTTTTAAATGAAACTTTTAAGTTCTCCGGAGTTCTCGAAGGCCCTGAAAACTATGAAAAGACTCGAGACAGCTAAAGCCCTTCCAGTGGATGTTTTACAACGTCAGTGTACCTGAACTTTGACAAATTCGTTCGGGAAGGTTTTAGCTTCGATTTGAGTGATTTCAAAGAAATTTTACTAAAATGGGAACTTAAATTTCATAATGGAAGAGACGGTTCTAAAAAAAAGAGCTAAAACAAGTTAAAAACAAAAATGCCAAAAATGAAGAGCAAAATTGGAATTTTTGAGAAAGTGGAAGCTTCTTGAGCACACTTTAAATTTCTTATTTCTTCTTCCCTTCATTTGCATGATCCATTCTGCCCAAAAGCCAGAGAAAACACTAGCTCCCTTAGATGCACCATGGACAAGAAGAAAGGAGGATAAAAAGTAAGGAAAGGTAAGGAATTGTATGGATTTTCATGCTACTTCTTCTTCCAAACTTGTTCCTCTCCTCTTAAGCTTTCTTCCTATGATTATAATAAAATTTATAAATCTATTTTAAGGGAGAAATTGAGGGAAAATTTTGGATTTGAAGAGAGAAGCTCAAAGAACACAAGATTCAAGTGAGAAAAAGCAAGGAAATAAGGTAATTTCTTCTTCTGTGGTTGCTACCATTTGTTCCTTTTCTCCACCATTTCACCTCACTTGAGAAGACCTAAGAGAATTTGATTCTTAGGCAGAACCAAGGGTGATTCTTAGGAAAAAAGGTGTGGAGATTAAGAATATGCCAAGAGAATTAACAAATAACCATGGAAATTCAAGATATAAAGTCTAGGGTTTTATATGTTCCTTACAAAATCTGATTTGATACCTTAATTCCTATGTTTAAATGAGAGTTTAAATGAGCTCTTAAGATCTCTAGAAGTCTCCCCATGTACTTCCTCCATCAAGAAAACAAAGCAAAGTCCATGAAGGCCAATAAGCTGGCTAGTTTCAGCTAAGAGAGGTTAGGGTAGCTAGGGAAAGTTTTAAATTTTTCTAAGTCCATTTTTGAGTCATATGAAAATGAGGGGAAGCCTTGGGGAAAATTTAGAAACCATAGAAAGTGAGATGGTGCTTTATGTTCCATAATATAACCTAAATAAGCAACATGTAGTTAGACTCTTTGTTTTAATTGTGTGATGACTCCAAGAGGCTTAAAAAGAGTCAAGAATCATATTTGAAAGAAAAGAATGGAGCCTAGAATTTATTTGATGAGTGTTACTTCATTAGGTGCTTTCTTTGAAACATAAAGGGGTCAATGAGTCAAGCTACAGTTTAAGCAAGTTGTATGGCCTTAGAATTAATTCCATGAACCTAATTAGCTTCCATAAATTGTGTTTAGGCCAAGAGAAATCATTCCCACACCATTGTGTGTGTGAGGTCAAGAAAGGAAGCCTTGATTCAAGGAGAAAAGTGTGTGTTTGTATCCAATGTAGCTCTTTTCACCTTTTTTCATATATGATTGCTTACTTTACTTGTTTTTGAATATGTGTATGTGTATTTCAAGCCATGAAAAATGTCCTAGCATGAGCTCTTACTCCATGGTACCATGATGATGCATTATATTTTTAAAATGATGTTTATGATGCTTGCTTTGGTTTTCTTAAGTGTGGTGAAGTCAAGAACCTTTTAGCCATGGTGAGGATGAGCCAAGAATCTTTAAGATTGGTTGAGACAAAGTAAAGAGTCTCCCAAAAGTGAGATTGACTCCCAAGAGCATGGTTGAGTCCAAGAACCTCTTAAAGAATAGGTGAGGCAAGTCCAAAATCCACAAGTAAATGGGTGAGACCAATCCACTTGCTTGGCAAGCCTATGTATGTTATGTATGACTTTTTCAAATGCTAAGAATGCTTCTTGAATGATTCCACATGTCTATATGCCATACATACATTTGTGAGACTTGTTTTGCATGCTTGATATATGATTGAATAGGAGATAAGCTATTGGGATTCTTTGAATCTCATCCTCTCCTCTCCAATGTTCTAACATACTAGGTGGACCAAGAGAGCAAGGGAATGGAAGCTAACCATATGAGAAAATGAGAGATTGACATCAAAATACATAGTTTTGTTCTTTAAAGCCATATTGATGTCAAATAATATAACCCATTATTGTATATGGTCTATGACCTCTTAAGCATGTATAATTATATTAATATGTGATGTATAAATGGGAGGATATGTTATGTGAATACTAGAATGCAAAATGAGTATATTGTGGGGGATTAGCATCTTGAATGGCTTTTTGTAATTGTGTACAAATGGAAGTGAAATGGCCAAAATGAGATGCATGAGGTTTAGGACCACTTGAGTAGCTCACACAAGTCATAATCATACTTTTAGACTTACCCAAGAGGTGGCAAACCCCAAGGAAAGCTATTTGGATATTTTGGTATCCTATATAGAGCCAAAATTGACCATAATGGAACCCTATATCACTTTTTGTCTAAATGAGCTCTTCTTGATCTAAGATTTTGCATGACATTAGAGCTTGTTGAGAGTGTTTTGGGAAGTTAAAGATCAAAATTTTTGGAGGTCTTGAGAATATTTGATGAATTTTCAAAGTTGAAAAATTTTATGGTTTTGGTCATGTCACTGTTCATACTGGTCTAAAAATGAAATCTGTCACACAAGACTCAAATGATGTCCAATTGCTACAAAATTTTATACACATAAATTAGACATTCCAGTAACTTGTTTCAACTAGAAGAACCCCATTTAGATGTCTAAAGAGGGAGATATGAATTTTTAAAGATTTTATCTAGTATCAGGAACTCCAACTGACCTCAGGTATTGATTAATTAATATTCAATGCCTAGATGTGCCTGAGCTAGTTTGAAGTTATTTTTTCCTTCTAGCTAACATACATAGATTTCCAAATTGGTATCATTTTCATGAATTAGATTTTTTTGGAATTAATTGGACATTTTTAAAATTTGTTGCAGAATTCTGTGACAGCACTAGTAGATAGCCAGATTTCTAGATTTATTTGAATGTCAAATGTCTTTTGTTTTAGATGTTATACCCTGGACATATTTTTATCATGAAGTAGACATATTTATCTTTCTAGAATAGCCAAGAATGCATGATTTCAATTTTTCTAGAATTAGTTATGATTTTCCAAAATTTATGATAGAAATGGTAACATTCTGGCTGAAAATACAAGTATGAATTTTATGCTCCCCTTTGGTTTCCACGAGTTGTGGGTCACTTTTGGTGATGGAAATAAGTTGTATCCATATAACTAAATATGAGAATGTGATGTATGAGCTCACATGGTCCACATAACACTGAATGAAAATTTTATATGCGATGTAACACTAAGAAATGCATTATTTAATGCTATTTTCCTTACCTCTTTGTGAGTTGCTTGATATGAGGCATAGAGATAGTATGAAATAAACTAGAAATATATGGTGTTACATGCATTAAGGGAAGAGAAGAAGAAGAAGAAAGAACAAGGAGAAAGGTATGAAAATTCAAGACTTTTTATGGTTTAACCTTTAGAAACCTTGTTCTCCTCTCTTCCCTCTTTCTTTCCATGGTTTGGTTGCTAATATAGGTCTATTTTGGGTGTGATTTAAAGGGAGGAAGTAGACTTTGAAAGAGGAGGCTAAAGCAAGGGGAAAGACTCTTGAAGAAGTTAGGAAATCAAGGTAAATCTTCTTTTCTTTGTTGCTTCTCCTCCTTGCTTCTTGTGTGTGTTGTTTCGGCCTTGGAAAGAGCTTGTAGGGGAGAGGAATTTTTGACCAAAAGAAAGCAGGAAAATTAGGTTTTCGACTATAGAAACTTAGGAAATACAAAGAAACTTGAAGAAAAACTAGTGAAATTCAAGATACCAAAGTTAGGGATTCTTGAACATATCTTAAAATTTGATTTTGTATAAAGATATCCAAGCTTATGTGAATATTTATTTAAGTTCCTAAGGCCCCTAAGAAGCCTCCCAAGTGCCTCTTTCTTCAAGGAAAAATTGCAAACTTTATGGGTCCATAATTTCTCCTATGTCTCAGCCTAAAGAGTTTGGAAGACCTAAGGGGTGTTTTAATTTTTTTTTAAGCTTAGTTTGGGACTATATATGATAAGAGAAGATGAGAGAAAGCCATGGGAAAAATCTAGAAGCCATAAATTGAGAGTTAGAGGTATAGGTTCCATATTGTAACTTAAAGAAGCAACATATATCTAGGCTCTTAAAAATGATTGTGTGATGGCTCTAAGGAGTCTAAATGGAGTCAAAAGACCTAGATATAAGAAGAAAAGGGAGCCAACATCTTGAATTATGGTAGTTGCTTTATTAGGCTCTTTTATGGAACTATTATGTAACCATAGGACAAAGTATGCTTCCTTATTGTGTGAGTGATACTAGAACTTGTTTCAAGAATGTAATTGGATCCTATTTATTATGTTTATGCCAAAGAAATCAGACTCCATCTATTTGCAAGTGTGTAACCTTGAAGGGAGGAGATTAATTGAGGAAAAAGACTTGTATTTTGCACCAAGATAGCTCTCCGCTCCTTCTTGTATGCATTCTTAATTCTATGAATGTCATTGAATACTTGTGTGTGTATTTGCATCATGAGACATGCCATTTGATGTTGTCTTATTGCTATGCTACCATTATGTTTTCTTAAATTGCTTTTCTAATGTGAATTATTTTCTAAGGGTGAGGTGGTGCTAAAAGTCCCTTGAAATGGGTGAGATAAAGCCAAAAGTCCTTAAGAATAGATGAGTAAGGCCAAATGTCTCAAAAATGAGTGAGGCTAAGTTAAAAGTTCTTAGATCAAAGGTGAGGCTAATCCAAAAGTCTCAAAAATAGGGTGAGACTATACCAAAAGTCCCTAGAGTGTGTTCTTAGCTTAACATGTTGCTATGGCATGGAAATTATGGAATGAATCATTCTTGTTTATATTGGATGCATACTTATATTCCTTGACATGATTATATGCCTTGGTTGCTTACTTGAATGGGTGTTTAAGTGATTGAGATTCTTTGAATCTCACTTCCTTCCCTCTCCTATCTCACCATGTCTAAGTGGAGCTCAAGGAGAAAAAAGTGGAAGCCAAAGAACATGATTGGCCATATTTTGACATTAGTATAGCTTTTAATGTAAATAAATGTCAAAATATGTATGCATCAACTATTTTTGAGATGTGAAGCCTTGAGAAAATGTAATAGCATGTAAATATAGTGTATGAACCAAAATGGGAACAATATGTATTAGAATGTATGATTTTGGTAATTGGAAGCCCATCCTTGAACTTGTATATTTGCAACAAGCACAGTCATTTTAAGATACATGATGATTTAGGCCACTTGAATAGCTTATATGTACTATAATTATACTCCCAAATGTATTCAAGCAATTATGGAAAGATGTATGGACCATATAGTGCTAGATTATGCCATTTTAGACTTCAAATTTGCCATATTCTTGACCCAAACCAAAATCTGATGAAACGAGCTAGTCTTGGCATGAAATTTGGCATGCAATTAGGTATCATCTAGAGATTTTAATAAAGTTAAAGAACACCCAATTTGGAGCTATACAGAATTTATTATAATTTTTCAAATTTGGATAACATGTGCAAAATTGGCAAATGTACTATTAATATGGTCAGCTTTGGTTCTAGGGGTTCTTGTGGCCTAAATGAAATCCAATGGCCATGAAATTTTATAGGCATAAACTAAACATGATAAAATTTCTATATCACCTAAGAGAACCTCATTTGGAGTTATATTGAGAGAGAAATGAATTTTTGAAGTTTCATATCAGTATTAGGGATATAGCTAGACCTTTGTTATTTTTCAAGGGATAAAGCTTCTTTCTTGGTCTAAAGTTATTTTTAACCTCTAGTTAACATCCATAGCTTTCTATAATGGCATGGTTTTCTAGGTTTTGAGTTTTCTAAAATTAGTTATGAAATTTTAAATTTTATATTAGTAACTTGTGATAACAAACCTGGGCAGTCAGACCTTTAGTACTATGCTAGTATCAATCATGGTCCAACTAAAGTTTTTATGGCTTGGAATGATTTTTAACCTATATTTGACATTCAGGTATTTCCAAAAAACTATCGTTTTCTTGATTTTAATTTTTCTAGAATTAATTATGATTTTTCAAAATTAATGTAAAAAATATGAAATTTGGACCCGAGGTAAAACTCCTTTTTCTTTAGCATGTGGCTTCTTACCCGAAATTGGTAAGATGTTTTATGATGTTTATGACTTGTGTAGATGCATTATAAGTAAAAGATGATATGGATGGGTTTATATGGCCCATGTGGCATGAAACAAAAAATTGAGACCCTATATAATGCAAAAATATTACATTAAATATATTGTTTTCTTGCTACAATGAATGAAGCTACATATTCAAACAACTTGGGAGAGTAATGGGAAGACTAAAGATGGTTAGGTATTACATCACATGTAATGTCTAATTTTCATTAAACGATGGAAACAAGCGCGTTTACAAAGTAAGTCCCCCGAAATGAATTAGTTAAGATCCTAAAAAATTTAAGTAGCATTTTAGACTCCTAAAAATGAGAATCCCATGCTCATACTGGAAGAAAAACAGAACTAGAATGAATAAATAAAATTTAACAAAAAACTTATGAAATGTAATGGCATTTTTGTAATTTTAAGCAAATGTTGGAATTTACATAAGAGGGCTTTTTGAATGAAAGCTTTGAGTTCTCTGGGGTTCTCAGAGGCCCTGAAAACTATAGAAAGCCTTGGGACAGTTAAAACCCCTCCGGTGGACGTTTTCTAACATCAATGTACCTTAATATTGATAGATTCATTCGGGAAGGTTTTAGCTCTGATTTGAGTGATTCCAAAGGTATTTTACTAAATTGGGAACTTAAATTTTATAATAGAAAATATAGTTCTTAAAAAGAAGCTAAAATGAATTAGAAACAAAAATGCCAATAACGAAGGACAAAATGGGAATTTTTGAAAAGTCTTTCTTCCTTCCATTTATATATATAGGGCGCTCCACTCCTCCACTCACTTAGCCACATATGTTTCTGCCCTAAATCAGAGAAAAAAACCTAAAGAGAGTGGCGCACAAGAGGAAGAAGAAGAGAAAGAGAAATCAAAGGCAAAAGGTATAGATTTTTTGTTGTTTTTCATACTCTTTCCTTAGCAAATATCTTCTTCTTTACTTTCATTTCTTTCCTATGATTATATTGAAGTATATGGATCTATTTTAAGGTAGGAACAAAGGCAAAAATTTGGATTTGAAGAGAAGAGGCCAAAGAAGGGAAGATTCAAGTGAGAAAATAAGGAAAAGCAAGGTAATTTCTTCTTCCATGATAGCTATCCCTTGCTCCTTTTCTCTCCTTGGTTCGCCCTACTCAAGAAGCTACAAGAGGGCTTAGATTTTGGATAGAACCAAAGGTAAATCTTCGGAAAAGGAGTATGGGGAATAAGAATATGCAAAGGAAATTAACAAATAACTATGAAAATTCAAGATAGCAAATCTAAGGTTTCATGTGTTCTTTGTAAAATTTGACTTGATATCTTAATTCCTATGCCTAAATGAATGTTTCAATGAACTCCTAAGATCCCTAGAAGTCTCCCCATATGCATCTTCCATGTAGAAAACAAATCAAAGTCCATGGATGCTTAAATGCTATGTAGTCTTGGCCTAGAAGGGTTAGTACACCTAAGGAGAGTTTTAAAATTTTTCAAGCTCATTTTTGAGTCATATAGGATGAGTGAAAATAAGGAGAAGCCTTGGAAAAAATTTAGAAGACCTAGAGAATAAATTGGTGTCTTATGTTCTATAATATGACCTAAAGAAATAACGTGTAATTAGGCTCTTTGTTTTAAATGTATAATGACTCCAAGAGGTTTAAAAGGAGTCAAGAATCATATATGAAAGGAAAGAATAAAGGTTAAAATTTATTTGATGGGTGTTGCTTCATTAGGTGCATTCTTGGAACTATAAAGGGGTTAATAGACCAAGTTAGTGTTTAAGGAAGATGTGTGGTCTTAGAATTAATTCCATGAGCCTAATTGGCTTTCATAAATTATGTTTAGGCCAAAAGAAACTAATCCCACACCTTTGTGTGTGTGAGGTCGAGGAAGGGAAAGTAAATTCAAGGAAAAAAGTGTGTAGTTGCATTCAAGGTAGCTCACTCCTCCTTCTCTCATGCATAAATGTATGCTTGACTTGTCTTTGAATGTGTGTATATATGTTTTAAGTTATGAAAAGTATTCTAGCATGAGCTTTTATTCTATGGTGCCATGATGTTACATTATACTTTCATATGATGCCTATTATATATGTTTGGATTTACTTGAGCGTGGTGAAGCCAAGAACCCTTAGCCATGATTAGGATAAGCCAAGAACCCTTAAAATTGGTTGAGACAGAGTAAGAAGTCTCTTAAGAGTGAGGTTGACTCCCAAGAGTAAGGTTGAGTTAAAATTTTCTTAAAGAAATGGGTGAGGCAAATATAAAATCCACAAGTGAAATAATCTACTTACTTGGCAAGCTTATGTATGCTATGTATGACTTACTCACATGCCAAGATTGCTTCTTGAATGTTCATATTATTCAATATGCCTATACATGCACTTGTAAGACATGGTTTGCATGCTTTACGTATGACTAAAATGGAAATGAGCTATTGGGATTATTTAAATCTCATTCTCTCCTCTCCAATATTTTAACATACTAGATGGGCCAAGTGGATAAGATAATGGGAGCCCACACCTTGGAAGATAAGATTATGGCAACAAAGTGCATGAATTTTTCTTCTTTATGGCCATATGAATGGCAAAGTGGCTTTGTATATATTATTTTTGAAATGCAAACTCATGTATGAATGCAAAATAATGTATGACTCTTGCATAGACTATATGTGGTATAAGATCAATAGAAATAGAAAGTTTGGCTTCTTTATGGCTTGATGCTTTAGTGTATAAATGGAAGTGGAATGGCCAAATTGATATGCATGAGGTTTAGAACCATTTGGGCAGTTCATATAAGTTATATACATGCTTTTAAACTTGTTCAAAAAGTACCAAACATCAAAAGAGGCCATTTGGACATATTTGGTATCTCATATGAAGCAAAATTGACCATATTGGTAAGCCATATCTCTTTTTGTCTAAATGAGCTCTTCTTGATCTGAAATTTGGCATGAATTTAGAGCTTATTGAGACTTTTTAGAAAGCTAAAGTGCAGAATTTTTAGAGGTCTATGGAATATTTGATAAATTTTTAAAGTTGAAAATTTTTCTAGTTTTGATTCAGTGTACTGTTTACTCTGGTCCAAAATTAAAATCTGTCACTTAGGGGACACATGATATCCAATTGCCACAAAATTTTACATGAAAAAACTAGACCTTCCTAGTGACTTGTGCCAACTAGAATCACTTCATTTGGATATCTAAAGAGGGAGATATAAAATTTTGAAATTTCTGTCTAGTATCAGGCATCTAGTCAGACCTATGTTACTGTTTGATTAGTTTTTTAAGCCTGTACATGCCTAGACTGGTCAAAAGTTATTTTTTTCCTCTAGCTAACATCTATAGATTTCCATATTGGTATTATTTTCATAGATTAGATTTTTTTAGAATTAATTGGATATTTTTAAAATTTATAGCAGAAATCTGTATTAATACCTGTAGCCAGTCGGACCTTTGCACCTTTTCGAATATCAAACATCTTCTATTTGATGTTTCATGACCTAGAAATATTTTTAGCATAAAGTAGAAATTTGTAAACTTCCAAAATGGTCAAGAATGCATGATTTTGATTTTTTTATAATTAGTTATGATTTTTCAAAATTTATGACAGAAAGTGGAAATTTCTAGCCGAGGCTGCAACTATGAATTCTATGTATTTCCTTCCCTTGCATGAGTTCTAGCCTACTTTTGGTGATAGATATTTATGTAATTAAATAAAAGAATGTGATATATGGGCTCATATGGTCCATGGGACATTGAATAAAAAATTTATACGCTACACAACACTAAAATATTCAGTATTTTAATGCTAATTTCCTTACCTCTTCATGAAATGTATGATGTAAGACTTAGAAATAACATGAGAAAAAGCTAGAAAATTATGGTGTTACATCATACACCCTTGATATTTTTACAGCAATTAGGCTCATCTCAAGGTTTCTATAGAATTTTTGAAATTTAGGTTTAGCTGCAGAATGCTTCAGGGACCAATGGTACTATTCCATTGAATTTCATAGGGCAAACCTAGTGGTTTTGATCCAAAATTTTTATGGTAGTTAAAGAACATCCTAAGTTTTCCAAAAAGTTATGGTATACATGATTTCAATTTTTCTATAATTAATTATGATTTTTCAAAGTTCATATTAGATTATGGAAGTTAAGGAAAATTGCAAAGTGCATGTGATTTTGATATGTATTCTTCGAGTCTGACTTTTGGGCTTTAAATTGTGTTAGTTATGGTTGAACAAATGTGTTAAGAATAGAAAATAAATTTGGTAAGCTCATATGGTCCCTAAAACCAAGAATGCATAAATTGAGCTTTCAATGTCGATTATCTTTGCTACTAAAAGAGCTTAATTCATAGGAATAGCTAGTTTTAATGTGAAATAGATGCTAGCCATGTATGGTGTGATAGGAATCATGTTTATAACCATTTAAGCGTTAGACAAGTTAACTAGCACTTCAAGCTTCCATATGCTTCAATTAAGTGGCATAATGAAGCAACTCTTGTAAATTAATATCTTGGCTCCAAGATCTCACCCAATATGAATTATAGAACTCTATTAGAACTCATTAGAATTATCACTGATCACATTTTGTTTCTTCCTAGAAATTCATCAAAGTCGAGCAATAATCATGAATGTACAAAAATAGGGAATTCTAACCAATGTGGAAGAATCAAGGCATTTGGGCATCCAAACCAACCTAGAAAAATCTAGAAAAGTTCTAGAGGATTCATAACACATTAAGAAAGATTTCTCCCAAAAATCATGATTTAATTCCACCAAATGAAGTTCAAATAAATTTGATGCAGATAAGGAAAAATCACACTGGCAAAAATTCTTAGCATTCCACATATATATATATATATATTTCAACACATTTTCTAACCCATCAAATAAATTAAAAAATAATGAAAATTTTACTAAACTACTCACAAACATGTTAGCAATATCAAACAAAAAAAAATTATAGAATCAAATGCTTACAACGGTTATACAAATTCTTAACACAATAAACTTTACAAAAAATGAATAAATAATAAAATGAAAACATATTAAATTCCTATGCTACTACACAAATTAACATATTTACGACCTTGCATAAGATAACACACCTAAAAATAGAACTACAAGTCTCATATGCAAGCTTGAAACATACATGAGTATATACTAGTGTGCATAAAACACGAAAGCTTAAAATAAAAAGAAACACACTACACCAAAAAGTGACTTTTATCGGCAATTAATTAATGGCTAAAACTACATTGCTTGCAATAGGTTTTAAAAATTAAAATTTTACTGGCAAATATTCATTAGCCACTAATTAATATAAATATTCTGGCAATTAAATATAATTGCCCTTAAAAAAAGCTAATTTCTCACGGTAAAATACATATCCTTTTCCCCCAATTTCTAAATCCCGCGAAACATACCCTATGCGCTCACTCTGCGTCTAATTTTGCTAGAGGTTCCGTGAGAAATACATATTCTACTCCTGTGTGCCGTCTACATTCCTATCCCATTCCCACCTCTGTGTCGTCTGCATTTTGCTCTTCAAAATTAACTTTGCTCGTGCCATCTGCGTTATATGTGTGCATTTTGCTTCTACATCTATTCATCAGTGAATTCCCCCTTCTCTCTCTCTCTCTCTCTCTCTCTCTCTCTCATTATGTCTCTGTATGGGTTGATTGTTTTGTTTAACTCTGAATACTTCATCAAAATCAATTTAAATTTATGCTTTATCTGACAATTGGCTCATTTTTTCTTTCTTATACTTTCAGTTTGATATACAGATTGGCCTATCAGTTCTGTTTTGCCTTTTTCTTTTTTCATATGAATGTTATGCTATTGAAGCCATCTTTGTTTTTGTAATTTGCGTTCTTGCGTTATAACAATTGGCCGTAATTAGTACTTAATTGCAAAATTAGGTCCTAGAAATGGTAATTGATATTCATTCTGACATTGCCCCTGTTCAATAGATATGTGCGTTGTAGACATGTGCGTGGTAGTTGATATGTGTGTTTTCTTGTTGATATGTGCGTTTTCCTATAGACCCCCTGCTTTTGTCGATATATGCATTATAGCTGTAAACTCTCTTAGGAATTCTCCACCCATCTTTAAAGAGTTAACTTTTCAAAACTCTTCCCTAGTGGCCTAGGGCGTAGTCAATCTACTGGGGAGCTACAGATTTAAGAAGCTATCATTTTAAGAATGGGATGAATATTAGTAGTCTAAGGATTCAAATCTTTATGAGACATGAATAGGGCTTAACAGCGCCTTCTTATTTTCTTTTCTCTTGACCGGGATCTCCTAAGTATGGCTACAAAGAGAGCTATGGAGCCTAGCTGAAAGCTTGACAAGGCCTACTCAACGGAATTTGTCCACGGGCAAGACTACAACGAAAGTAAACTTTCATTTTAAACCCTCTTCTTGAAAGCTTCAGCACGGCTTAAGCAAAGCCGAGATCTCCTTCGGCTTCTAAATTCCGCTTAGCGTCTTAGTTTTGATATTTTTCTTTATTTTACCAAGTCTTAGTAGGAATGCCTTTAGCTAGGTCTTGTTAGCTCTTTGCTCTTGCTTGCTATGAGCCTTACTGCTGCTTAGAACGTTCTTTCTTTGCTGGTTGCCGAAGTTAAAGAATGACCTGGTAACATGCACTCCATTGGCTGATTTATCAACAGTAGCATCAGTGGCTTGGCTTTTCGGACTGAAGGAAGAACAACGGGTGAACCCATAAATCAACGGATAGAACCGATTCAACAGAGGATCCAAGTCCAAAGGATGAGGCTGAAAGCTATAGAAAAAAGCCAGGACAATCTAATGAGACAAGTAGAGTAATAGAGAAAGCTAATATACTAAAAAATTGCAACATAAAACTTATCTTTGGATAGATGATTTTGTGGTATATAACTCTATATAGAAACATGAATATTGTTTAGTAATTGTGTACAGTTTAAATATTTTAAAGTTATTTTATGCTTTAATCAAAATTAAAATTTTTTTCAAATAATTTTAAAAACTCCTTCATAGTATTTAAAAGAATAAGTTCTCTTTAAACTTTATCTAATAAAAAATATTCTTGGTTTCTACTTTTCAATAATGAAGTTATGTATTTTCCATTAAGAAATTGCAGAAGAAAAAGACACTTGTAAGGTTATCCACCAAACATGTCTAAGCTACGGTACATGGAAGCAAAGCTAAATTATAAAAAAAAAAAAAAAGTGTCTTGAGATATTAATTTATATATATATATATATATATATATATACATATATGTGAGCTGCTAAAGGTGTAATTTTGTTTTATTGTGCTTCATTAATCCCAATCAGATTTGAAGACATAGAAATTGACGTGCCAACAGAAGCATTATAAGGGAAGTGACATGCAATATATCTATGGCATTGACTAACGAAAAGGAAAAAAAAGATAATAGCTAAAAAGAGGATAAGAATTTGTTTTTTTAGAAGTACACTTATAGTTAGTTATCTATATGTCATTATGTGATTTACTATATATATTTTTTTCTCTCTTATAGTGCAGCACATAATCAGAATGAATATGAATTCACTAAGTAGTTGTTAAAGAGAATTGTTTAATATGGTTAGAAGGTTTCTTTATTTAATTTGTATGCATAGATAATACATGTTATCTAACTTTATTTATTTTAAAATTTTAAATTAAATTCAAAGACTAGTAAGTAGCATAATAACACAATGTTTGTAGGCTATGACTAGATTGAATGAGAAACCTTGATACTAATAATTAATTCAAACAATTTAGAGATAGAAATATTTATTATAAAGTAACCTTTAACGTCATAGAAATTATCTACTATTTAGTTTGAGCAACATGTTAGAAGCATAACATGCTACTAAATTTAATATATTTAGATTTATTATTTTTATTTTGGCAATTCCAACCATCTATTTTTTTTAATTATGATATATATTTTTAAGTTTAAAGAAAGAAAAATGTAAGATTGAACTATTGGAAATTGAAGGTTTATTTTCATTTTACATTTTGTTTCTCTTAAAATAAAAATTTATCAAAATAAAATAAAATGTAAGATGAAACTATTTTAAATCATTATTTTTATGTCAGTTAGGAGAGGAATGATTTCTTGTCATGGATGTTCCTAGAAGAAGAAGATGGATGGACTGTGATAGAGTTAGCAAAGAATATTTGGACAGAGTTAATAAGTTTCTACAATATGCCTTTAGTGAAAAACAAGATGGAGAAACAATTCCATGTCCTTGTAAAGAATGTGTGCTACACTATAAAGTAAATCGGGATACAGCATATGATCACCTTGTGGTTAATGGCATCATACCATCATATGATACTTGGTTCTGTCATGGGAGTCAATTGATGAATTAAATTGTATTGAAGAAACTATTTGCACATAAGTTGCTAAGGGTGGCGATGATATGGTAGGAATGATACATGATGCTTTTGAAGGCTCTATGAAATTCATGGATAATAATACTAGTGAAAGGGATGAGGTAGAGCCAAACTTAGAAGAAAATAGTACTTAACCATCACAAAATCAGCCTCATCCAGAGGTAGCAAAGTTTGAACAACTAATGAAAGACGTAGATGAAGAATTATACCCTGGATGCGAGAAATTTAGTAAACTTTCATTTTTGTTGCATCTTTACCATATACAACGGTCGTTCAAATGGACAAATGAGTCTTTTAATGCTTTGCTTGGGCTATTGAAGGATGCATTACCTAAAGGGGAAAAGTTACCTCCTTTTTACTATAAGACCAAGAAGATAATTGAGGGATTGGGCTTAAAATATGAAAAAATCCATTCTTGTCCCAGTGATTGCATGCTTTTTAGAAAAGAAGGTGAATGATGATGAATGCTCAATTTATGGGGCTTCTAGATGGAAAACTAATAAAAAAAGGTTTACAAACCACAAATTCAAGTATAGATAAGAGAAAGCAAAAAAAAAAAAATTATAGCCAAGGTTTTAAGGTATTTTCCTTTGAAACCAAGGCTGCAAAGATTATTTATGTCATAAAAAACTTCTAAACTAATGAGGTGGCATCATGAAGAACGCAATAAAGATGGAATTTTACGACATCCTATAGATTCTAAGGCATGGAGAAGTTTTGACACTTACCATCTAGAATTTGCTAAAGATCCTTGCAATGTTCGCTTAGGATTAGCTACAAATGGCTTTAATCCATATGGCACAATGCAAAGTGTTTACAGTACATGGCCAGTGATTTTAATACTATATAATCTTCCGCCATGGTTGTGCATGAAGTAAGAATTTTTCATTCTATCCTTGCTCATTCTTAGACCAAAAGGGCCTGAAAATAACATTGATATTTTCTTAGAACCTTTAATAGAAGAGTTGAAGGAATTATAGGATGTAGGGTTGGAAACTTATGATGCCTATACTAAGGAGACATTTCATATGCAAGTAGCTCTCATGTGGACTATAAATGATTTTCCAGCATATGGTACTTTATCCGAATGGTGCACTTATGGTCAATTTGCATGCCCTTCTTGTAATATAAGCACCATATCTAAAAGGCTCAAACATGGGAAAAAATTTTGCTACATGAGTCATCGACATTTCTTAAAGCCAAGGCATAAATATCGAAATGATGCAAAGTCATTTAATGGGACAAAGGAATTTAGTCTTGCACCTTGTCCAATATTTGGTTCATTAGTTTTAAATCAAGTTAGAAACATAAAGTTCACTTTTGGTAAGTTTGGTAAAGAGGTTAGTGGGGTGATGAAAAACACATGGAAAAAAAAAGTATACTGTAATTTTGTATTCGCTGCTTGAACATATTTTGTATTTTTTTATTAATGACATTTTTTCATTTTTTCGTTTCAGGTTATATACTGTACTTTTCAATTTGCTGCAAAATAGCTCTTCATGATGAAGCTGAAGATTTGAAAAAATGATCATGTCTATTGTCTTATGGTGTACTTTTTAATATTTGATGACACTATTTAGTTAGTAGGCTTATGGTGTACTTTTTTATATTTTGTTATTAAACATATATGAAATTAATGATAAGTAGTTGTTCTTTCAATTGTTAAGTTAATGAAATTTATTTTTATAGAATGAGTTATAATATTTTTTTTATTAGAATTATTAAATTATTTTTTAGGACAAATACAAATAGTCAATTGTAAAATTAGTTTTAGTAATCATAACAATGTTAGCATATAATTGTGATTATAAGTCTCTTTTAATTAAAAATGTGATTAAATGTTAATTAGTCATAGATGGAATCAATTTTAGTGATCATAATATTTACTTGCATATAATTGTTACTATAAACCTATTTTTATCGGCAATAAAAAAGGCTGTTAAATGTCGACATTAGTTAATTATGAAATTAGTTGTAATGGCAATAACAATTGTTGGAAAAGAATTGTTGCTATAATCTATTATTTTTTCCAACAATAAAAAATGCCATTAAAAATTAACATTAGCTAATTATAGAATATTTTTTAGTGGCCATAACATTTGCTACTATATAATTGCCGTTAAAAGCCCTTTACTTTTAACTGCAATTGAGTGGGTCTTTACCAGCTATTATTATAATTGCCACTAAAACTTTTACCGACTCTAGATACACTGGCAAATGATTAATTGCCAGTAAAAGTTTTTGCGGCAATTATTATTGCCATTAATGTGCAAAGTAATGGCCACTAAAAGTCTATTTTGCTGAAGTGATAAAAGACTAAAAATTGACTTCATAGCATTTAATAATTCCCTTTAAGGTTTGATACATATAGATAACCATTGTGAGGAGCAAAAATCCAATTACAACTAATAAAACAACTAACAAACCATGAAAACTCCTTGGCAATGGCAGCAAACAACTTAATGCGTACTTAATATGATGTAGCAAGCATACTAGTTGTTTACGTAGTATAAAATAGATGTTGAGTTTGAGTATTGTCTCCCTCATGGAGTTAGGAAATAAAAAGAAGCCTTATTTTTCTAAAAGGAAGGAAATTAAATAAAAGCAAAGCCTAATTATATAAACTACAACTAGTAGCCCAGTTGCTTTGTTACTAGCATTTGAAAATATGTTTGTTTGAATTAAGAAAATTAAATAAAACAAATTAAAACAAAAGACTTTTGAACCCAAGGTAGAAAAGACTCAAAAGGTCAAACTTAGCTATTTGAATGGATATGAATCAAGCTCCTTATTCATTATTAATGTCTAGTTGTTACATGCTAGCAAAGTTCCTAAAATAGTTGAAGGTGTAGCTACGAAAAAAAAAGTCACTTTTAGTGATGACATATAAGTCCATTTATTGCTACTAAAGGCTTTCAGTGGCAACATTCAGTTGCTACTAGGTCATCACCAACACCCCATAACAAAAGGTTTTTAGAGCCAATAAAAAATTTCACCACTAAAAATTATATTTTGTGGTAAGGAAAGTGCTGCTAAAACAATTTTAGTGGTGTCTTTTCTCGCCACTAAAGCCTTAGTAGTTTGGGTTTTGTAGAATGTCACTATTGAAAAGGTACTTTTTGTGGCAATATTTGTCTTCACTAAAGACTCTTTAGTGGTGACTTTCTGAATCATAACTAAAGATTCTTTGAGCAATGACCTATGTCAATGGTAAAAGTATCTTTTGGCATCATTAAAAGTTCCTTTATAGTGGAGACATTATTTGTCATCATTAATATTGCCTTTAGTGGCAACAATAGTCATCGTTAAAGGTTTTTTTTTTTAAAAAAAGGTTTAATTTCTTTTAAATGACTTCATATTGCAGCTACACAAGACATAATGCTTAGAGAAATTTTATACATTAATTAAGAGTCTATATATATAAACCCTAAACCTATTACATGTAGTTCCCATTTCAAAATTAATAGGCTTCACTATCTCTCTTTCCCATTCATTTTTCCCAACCAAGTTCATCTTCCATCCTATTCCCATGGCTTACAAAATACTAAAATACTATGGGCCTTAGCTAGTTCATTCTTCCTTGTTGGCCAACAAAAGATTCTAACTCTTTCACATATGTGGCTTATAGTATGTGAATGTTCTAGCCATTATATTTAGCCTAATAAATGGGTACTTGACAAATTGCACTTTGTGAAGCCAGGATTTGCATGTGTAAAAATCAAACATTGTGTAATTTTGCACTACTAAAATACAAATATTTAATCATAGTTAAACTAAGGCTTAACCATAGTTAAACTAAGACTTAATTGCAATTAAATCATATAAACTAGCCATGGTTCATATAAAATCGTGGTTTAAATCTTGCAATTTAATTATGGTTTCAACAAATCGTGGTTAACTACTACAATTTAACTCTAGTTCCATAAAACTACAATTAAACCAATAGTAATTTAACTATGGTTTAGATGAAACCACAGTGGTTTAACTGCGGTTCACTATGGTTAAATTGCATTTAAAAAAGTCCTTAGATACGAAACAAATCTACCACATACGACCCCCTTTCACTACCCTGGTCATGGACAACCCCCTTTTTCTCCCCTTAGTTAGGTGACTTGCAACATATATAGATTGTTGATGATGCCAGACTAGAGCTAGATGACATCGGCCATCCAACAAGGAAGATAGCTAGTGACCTGCAATGGTGAGAGACATGGAATCCACAATTTTCCACCATTGTGTACATTTTTTGCATTTTTTATTAGTTCCAAATTCATTGGTGAATTGCTATGATTAACCAACTTTAGGTGTCCAAATTTATTGGTGAATTGCTGGGTCTTTGTTTCATTGGTACAAGTTTGATAATCTTTAGTATCGATACTTTCTAAAAATTTTTCTATTCTTTATGGCCTGAAATTTGAATCCTATTTTTTCCTTTTAGTCCCTCCTTTTTGTTGCTTTGGCTTAGTTGTTCCTTTTCCTTTCTTTATTTTTAAGAATCATCTATTTTTAGATTTTGCAAATGCTATTTGGTAGGCCCTAAAGTTAGGCATCGGCAAGTAGATCTAGTTCATTGGGAGGAAAGGTTTTGATTGCCAAATGTAAGCATGAATAATTTACACTTAGTATACATTTGACTATTACCACATGCTTTTAGAATGGCATGGGATGATTCATTGCTTAAACTATATAAGCTTAATGAACATAATTATCTTATGTGATAATTACATGCTTGTGACTATTTCCATTTAGTGAATTCTAAATAGTTTTTAAATTGAATGTTGTAGTGATATTGATCATTTGTTGCATGCTTTTGTAGGTATTTTTATTTCAAAAACTTGTTCCTTGCAAACGTAATATAGCTGTGAAACTTATTATGCTTACATGTGTTGTGGATAACATGACTAACAAAATATGACTAACTTATGTAGAAGCCACTGATGTTGCTAGTGCTTTCTTGGATGGTGAGCCTATTGTTTTATGATTTCACTTGTTAGTTAAGTGCTTATTATGCATAGCTATAATTACCTAAATTCTTGGATTGGTAAAATTTTTAAAACATAAGGAAGTGATTTATAGTAAAAGCAATCTAACTAGCTACCCACTAGTTATACATAATATGAAAATTATAGTTAGTTTTTCAATATTCTTCTTAGTAAAAGAAGTATATCTTACTCCTCCTGAATCATTGTATTATGTTTGCCATAATCTATGCATATGAATAAAGTATCAACCACCTATACCTAAAAATACCACAAATGATTTTGGATTTTCTTTTTGGCTCTTCTTACACACACACTAAGTTAAGATGGGTGCAAGACAGAAAGAGTGAGAAGGAGAAGGAGAAGGAAAAGAGACCACTATTTGTGGAAGAACTTAGTATTCAAATCAATCATGGGAAGAATTTAATAATTTGGGCTTTATATGCTTTTTTTTTAGTTTCTTCTAACTAAGAATGATTGGATGCTTAGGATATTGGTGCATTATTTATACAACTCAATATCTTTTTTAAATTAAATATGGTGCTTGTTAAGATGTAATATTCAGTTTTTCAAAAACTACCTTGAAACCTATATGTTGATAAAAGAGGAGCCTAAAGCAAGATAAATTAAGGCCAATTGAAGGAAAAATGTTAATTAGAGCATTTAGAAAATGTAGTTATGAAACTAAAAATGGCTTGAAACTAAAGCCAAAATGGCTAGAGAGAGTGATTGAAAAAATTAGTGGCAAAATTATAATTTTGGAAAACATTTTGAAAACTTAAAGGAAGAGGTTTTAAATGATAAAATTGAACTCATTACAATTTTTAAATCCCTAAAAAAATTATAGAAACCTTCAAAATAGTTAAAACATTTCTGGTGTATAATTTAGGTCATCATTTGACTCGAACTTTAATCAAATTATTTTGGATTGTTCTGAATCTCACAAATTTAAAACAAATTATTTTTAATAAACTAGAGAGCTTAAATATCATAATAGAAAAGACAATTCTAAAAAAGGATCCAAAATGATCTTAAACAGAGAAAAGGAAGTGGAAGAGCATAACAGGAATTTTGAAAAATATTATAAAACACATTTTTCTTCATATATCAGCACACCACCCTTCATGAGAGCCCTATAGCCAACTTATTTCTGAATCAAAACAGAACCTTAGGCAGAGGAAGAATGAGGAAGAAGCAAGGGAAAGAAGGCTCCATATAGGTAATTTTTTATGCAATTTTACCTATGACGCTAGAACAAATTGTATTATACTCTTTCTCTTCTCTCTTTCTATAGTGTTAGGTTTTTAAAAGGTGGGGTTTGTGGCTGAACCCATAGAGGAAACAACTCTTTAAAAGGAACAAAACACACTATAATAATCTTTATTCAAAGCACTTTCTTACGGTGTATGATTTAGGCTAAGATAACTTGTTCTTCCCTTGGGTTCTCCTCCTTACATGTTAGGCCAAGTGAAATAAGAAGAGAAGGGAATTTGATTTTTATCAAAACATGCTTGAATTATGGGTTTTAAAGCATAGAGATTAAGAATATACCATTGAAATCAATTAGGAAGCTATAGAATGTAAAACTTTGATACATAGGATTTTAATTGCACCTTAGGAAGTATAAAGCCTTAGAATAGTATTTAAAGCTATGTGAGAGCATAAATGAACTAAGAAAAAGCTGAGGAACTCCCCCTAAGAATGGAACAAAAACTCTATAGAAGCCCATCCTAGTGTATGTCTCGGCCAAGACCTATTTAGGGTGCCTAGGAAGAGGTTTTAATGATTCTAAGGTTATAAATGGTCCAAATATGAATTATAAATACTAAATGAACTATTGAGTTGAATTTAGAAGCCTTATTTCAAAAGGTGAATTTTTAGGGTTCAATTAGGCATTAAGAAGCAACTTAGTTTTAGCTCCCTAAATCATGTATGTGGTGACTCTAATACTTTCTATTATAGTCATATAATCTATATCAATTAAGGTTTGGAGTTAAGGACTTAGATTTTAAATTGTTGTTTTTTAGAGCAATGAAGGAAGCCATTATTTACAACTAAAACCCTAACTAACATATACAAGGTTTAAATGAGTACAAGTATGGTTCTATTGATAATTTTGTGCTTCAATTGATATGTCTAAGCCAAACAAGTAAGGTTTCATTCAAGTATGGGTGTAGAGCCTTGGAAGAGGGGAAAGAAACAAAGGAGAATCAATAGAAATTGTTGGATCAAGGTAGCTTTTCCTTTAGTCTTATGTATGTATGCTTGGTTACTTGAGTGTCTTGGATTACTTGTATGTACTAGTTGCAAATTATGTATATTGTTGATTGCTTGATGACTTTATGCAATTGTATAAAATTTGATTGTATTTAGAATTTGTTTGGCTTTTAAATAGGTGAGATTATGCCAAAAGTCCCTTAAAATAGGTGAGCTAAAGCCAAAAATCTCATTTGTAAGTGAGGTTAATCAAAAGCCCCTAAAAAAGAATGAAACTAAACCAAAAGTCTCAAGTTATTAGGTGAAGTTAGACCAAAAATCCCTAGAGCTTGGTTTTGTTCTTGAAAAAGCCATAAGATCCCTAATGCATGAATTTGACTGAATATACATACTTGCATCCTTGCATTTAACTGAATGTTATATATATATATATATATATATATGCTTGAATGTTAGATTAGTTATTGAGATTCTTAGAATATTATTTTTCTCCTTATTTCCACTAACCATGTCTAGGTGGCTCTCATGGAAGCAAAAATGGGGACCAAAATGTTTAAAGAGTAACTTTGACAATATATTTCATTTTGAGGAATATTCTTATATCTATGACTATGTACTTGTATATTTGGATATTTGATCATTCCCACACATTCAAAAGTATGAAATTATGATGTACAAATCATTTTTTAATGTAAATATATAAAAGTGTGTCATTTGATCATTTGAGTTCTTGAATTTGCATGTTTATAATGGCAAGTGGAGGGGTCATTTTGAGTTGTATTATTTTTTAGACATGTTGGACTAGCCATATATGATGTATTTGCCATTTAAAACATGCCTAAATGGATACATGGCATAGTATGGCTTAATTAGAACCCTTTGGAACCAAATTTTGCACTTTTTAAGTCATAAAATGTCCATGAACCAATTATAGACCAAATAGATGAATTTTTGGCTAAAATTTAGAAGTATTTAGAGCAATCTAGAGCTTTTTACAGAGTTAAAAAACATAATTTTTGAAACTCTATAAAATTTATTATCAATTTTCATAGTTTACTATTTTTGGTAATTTTCTGGTTTACTATTCATATGGTTTTGTTTTTATTTTTGTGCGTTTTAGGGAACAAATGAATTTATTTTGACTTAAAATTTTTATAATAGATAGTACTCATTATCAAAATTTTCGTAGTCACTAAATTTGCGTAAATTGAAGTTAAAAGTTATGATTTTTCAAAATTCAGCCCCTAATATGTGCTAAAGTTGTGAAATTATGTATATGAAGCAAGTTCCAAAATTTGAGCTTCTTTATGTGATATTCTAAGTCTAACAAACTTTTTTGGCATGAATTTGAAATTTTCTATGATGAAAATATTTATTTGTGCACAAGCAGATTAATTGAGATTTTCAACGATGATTAATTCCACTGCTAAAGATCTAAATTTCAATAATTGACGTTAAATAAGCAGTATGGCTTAAGATGTTTATGTAATTTATAATGGAATGACATAAGATAAGATATATATATATATATAAACCACCATCATTTCAAAAAATAATGGTGTCCTAATTGCATTCAATGCAAGTTTTTAAATTACACAAAACCAATTATTTTATCTTATCATAATGTCAATATCTTATGTTTATGCTATTGTTTCAATTGCTTTGTTGCTTTGACTTTTTGTTAAATGCATCACATAATTTCTTCCTGCCATATCCAAATGAGTAATGAAGTCAAAGTTGTTTTCAGGAGGGAAAAAAAATAGATATCAAAAGCAGCAGTTTCAACCATTGCCTTTGGTACCTATATTTTGCCACAATTTATGAACCATGACTTCCTAAGCTATAACTGAACCATAGTAGTCCCCTTGATTTTACAAAACCATGGCTAAACCTCTCATAACAGATAGTTTTGCCATGGTTTTGAAAACTATAGTTAGGCAGTCCATCTAAAAATTGCAATGAAATCGAGTTTTTTTTTTTTAAGTGTTGGTTCACATTTTAAGGATAAAAGATATGAATACAAAGTTGAATATCAACCTATAGTCTAGCATAGCCATAAAATCCAAATAGAATCAAACACCAAAAAGAGGGAAAACTTCTCATATTAAAATCATCATCACAACACTCATGAACTTGTGGGGAAAAGAAAAAAGAAAAACAATTCCAGCAATTCCCAAATCAAATTGAATCAAACACAAGTTCAAACACTAGATTAATTAAGAAATAAAATCAAACATAGGTCTAGCCACTAAATCAAGTCCAGCACACGAATTCAAACATAAGTTCCAAATTCTATAAATTCAAAAAATTACAAATTTTCCTTGAAATTTGAAAAAAAATAATGAATACTTATTGTCCTTGGTTCATTTGCCATTACAAAAGTCTATTGGCATTTGTTGTCATCCCTTATTCCCTCCATCATCCTTGGTTCATTCCCTTTGTACATTTTCCATGTTCATCCTCCCCCATTCGTTCTATCGATCTTTCTTACATATTATTGTCTCTTACTTATACTCTGTCATTCATGATGCTTCCATTGCTAACTCTATCACCATCATTCTCTCTCACTCTCAAGTCACTCTTATGCCCTTCATCTCCCTTGCTCTCGCTTTCCTACTGTGAAAAGGGAAAAGGGGCTAGGGTTTGAAACTAATCAGGGGAATGAAACACAGTTCCTACTTCACTAATTAAAAATAAAAATAAAAATAATTAGCAGTGATGTAAAAGTCTCTTTAGTCACCACTAATTTCATCTTGTCGCCACTAAAAAATTTGGCTCCAATATTTGTTGGCTTGTAAGGGAAAAAATTTTAAAAAAGAATTAATGGTGACTTATTGTCACAACTAAAAGAGTTACTATATAGTGTTTTAGCTGTGATATCTAGTTGTTACCACTATAAATTTTTTTAGTGGCAAGTTTCTATTGCCACAAAAAGTTAAAAGTGGTGGCAACGAAGAATGTCACCGCTAAAACCTATTTTATTAGTTAAAAACAATTTCACTAAAATTATGTTAAAAAAATGATATAAGGATTAATGGCAATGTATTATCACCACTAAAACTTTTAGCAGCAACTTTTTTTGTGTTGCCATTATAAGTTCTACCAAAAAGATAAATACCCTTTTAGCAATGCATCACTGTTAAAAATGAATTTATAGCGACAACTATTTTTAGTCTTTGCTAATAGTCGCAATTAAAAATGACTTTTTGCAGTGTGCCTCATAATTATCAACCTAATCTTATTTCATAAATCTCCCTTAGAATGTGCCTTGCAATTGTCAACCTATTTTAACAAATCTCCCTTAAGACGTGCATCATAGTTACGTAAATTCAACTTATTAGCAAGCTTCATTAAAAACAGTGAACTCATGGACAATTAAGTACTCAAATGTGCCTTGCAATTACCTCACATAAAGTTTCCATTGCTACACTCCATCAAACACCCTATAGCCATCCTCTTAAGAAAGGTATGATTATAGTATTAAAGTGTCTAAATGTAATAACGTGCCTCGCAATTATATTACACTTAAACCTAATCTTATCCTTGCTATCTTGTCCTAAATTACATTTGTAGCTTAGCTACTTGTCTCACCATTAACCTTAAATCACATAATATAATCAAAATCACAACTTATACAAGAGGGCATGAAGAACAACAATTATACAACATAGTAATAACGTAAGAACAACAATCATTAAAAAACATTATTATAATAGCAATAATCTCCTAGGTGATAACTTGAGAATTTTTATTTTAATGCATCACCTAGGCAGTGGGTACTTCATCCCCTAGGTGATGACCCCTTTTCATGCACTACTGATAGCTTCGATATTGCCTAGATGATGACCCTCAAAATTTCCTTATTTTTAGGCTTTGCTAAGCTCTGATTTAATTGTAACTTTTTTCCAATATCTGCAAATTAATCCCAATTATATTAGCCATCATTTATTATACAAAATATTATTTAAAAACTAATAAAATCAATAATTTCTAATATTTACCATCAATTTACAAAATAATAGAAAATGAACAAAAAATGCCTAAAAATACTAATAAAAGCCTATGATATATCATCAAATAAACTTATAAAATCATGTAAATTTAGGACTTATCTAGTCACTATAATTTTCCTCTGTTTGAGAAAATCAATCTTCACCCACAATTGCAAACATAAAGATGTCAATGAAAGCACAAATTAAAAGTGCTTGGGATGGGAGAGAGTAATTAAAGAACTCATAAAGGAAACTCATTTTGAAAGAAATTCTCTTTTAAGCAAAAAGGAAGCTCCATTATTGCATTGTGAAATTCAACTCTTAGATAGATCATTCTTCCATTATTCACTCTTTTATATGTCTATCTCTCCCTTTAGTTGACTAAAAGACTTAAACTTGCTGCATAACTACAAACTACTTGCTATAACAACCACTCTTTTTTAAAGTTTATAGTCCTTAAACTAATGAGCGACTTTCTTTTGCCTTCTGGATCTTCTTAGGGGCTTAGAGCATTTGTACCTAACCCATATGTCATGCATAGCCTAAAACCCTTCTGAATCATATAAAAAAATTTTGCCACTATGAAAGCAGAAGTAATGGAACATACATGATTGAAAAAATATGGCAACTCTCATTCCCAATCATCAAAGGATAGAGGAGATTTAGGAAGTGAAAACGTAATACCTAACCATCTTTAGGCTTCCTATTACTCTCCCAAGGTGTTTTAGTATGTAGCTTCATTCATTGTAGCAAGAAAAAAATATATTTAATGTAATATTTTTGCATTACGTAGGGTTTGAAATTTTTTTTTTATGCTATGTGGGCCATATGAACCTATCCGTATCATCCTCTACTTATAATGCATCTATATAAGTCATAAACATCATAAAACATCTCACCAATTTCAGGTAAGAAGCCACACACTAGAAAAAAAAAAAAGGAGTCTTGCATTGGGTTCAAATTCTAGATTTCTATCATCAACTTTGGAAAATCATAATTAATTCTAAAAAAAATCAAAATCAAGCAAATGATAGCTTTCTGGAAAGCCCTGAATATTACCTATAGGATAAAAATCATTCTAGGCTAGAAAACATCAACTGGATCATGATTAACAATATAATAGCACCAAAAGTCTGGTTGCCCAGGTTCACTATCACATGCTACTAATATAAATTTCAAAATCTCATAACTAATTCTAGAAAAATCAAAACCTAGCAAACCATATCATTTTGGAAATATATGGATGTTAAATAGAGGCTAAAAAGAACTTCAAACCAAAACAGAAGCTTTAGCCCACGAAAACTATTAGAATAATAACAGAAGTCTAGCTACATCCCTGATACTAATGTGAAACTTCAAAAATTTATTTCTCCCTTAATATAACTCCAAATGAGGTGTTATCATGTCTAGTTTATGCTTGTAAAATTTTACAACCATTAGATTTCATTTGAGCCACAAGGATCCTTGGAACCAAAGTTGACCATATGAATAGTGCATTTGCCAATTCTGCACATTTTGTCCAACTTTGAAAAATTATAATAAATTCTTTAGAGCTTCAAATTATGTGCTCTTTGCCTTTATGGAAATATCTAGATGAGATCTAATTTCATGCCAAGACTAGCTCATTTGGTCAGATTTTGGTTTGGGTCAAGAATATGGCAAATTTGAAGTCCAAAATGGCATATACTAGCACTATATGGTCCATACATCTTTCTGCAACCACTTGAACACATTTAGGAGTACAATTACAGTGTATATAAGGTATCCAAGTGGCCCAAATCATCATGCATCTCAAAATGACCTTCCTAGTTACAAATATACACATTCAAGAGTGGGCTTCCAACGACCAAAATCATATATTCCCATACATAGTGTTCTTATTTTGGTTCATACATTATATTTACATGCTTTTACATTTGCTCAAGGCTTTTACATCTCAAGAATAGTTTATGCATATATATTTTGACATGTAATTACATTAAAAGCTACACTAATGTCAAAATATGGCCAATCATGCTTCTTAGCTTCTACTTTTGTCTCCTTGAGCTCTACCTAAACATGGTGAGATGGGGACAGAATGGGGTGAGATTTAGAGAATCTCAATAGCTCAAGCACCCACTCGAGTAAGCAACCAAGGCATATAATCATGTCAAGGAACACAAGTATGCATCCAACATAAACAAGAATCATTCATTCCATAATTTCCATGCCATAACAACTTGTTAAAGCTAAGAACAAACTTTAAGGACTTTTGATCTAGCCTTACCCTATTTTTGGACTTTTGGATTTCACCCTTGGTCTGGGGACTTTTGACTTAGCCTCACTCATTCATAAGACTTTTGGCCTTATCTCATCCATTCCTAAGAACTTTTGGTTTCACCTCACCCATTTCAAGGAACTTTTATTAGCACCTCACCCTTAGAGAATAATTCACATTATAAAAACAATTCAAGAAAACATAATGGTACCATAGCAACAAGACAACATCCAATGGCATGTTTCATGATGCAAATACACACACAAGCATTCAATGACATACATATAACCAAGAGTGCATACAAGAAGGAATGAAGAGTCACCTTGGTGCAAAATACAAGTTTTTTTCCTTGACTAATCTCTTCCCCTCAAGGTCACACACTTACAAATAGATGGAGTTTGATACAGAATAAATAAGATCCAATTACATTCTTAAAACATGTTCTAGCATCAGTCACACATTAAGGAAGCATACTTTTTCCTGTGGTTACATAATAGCTCTATAAAAGGGCTTAATGAAGCAACTACCATAATTCAATATTTAGGCTCCCTTTTCTTCTTATATCTAAGTCTCTAAACTCTATTTAGACTTCTTAGAGCCATCATACCAGTATTTTCAAGAGCCTAGATACATGTTACTTCTTTAAGTCACATTATGGAACCTATACCTTTAATTCTCAATTTATACCTTCTAAATTTTTCCCATGGCTTCCTCTCATCTTCTCCCATTATATAAAGTCCCAAACTAAGCTTATAAAAAATTAAAACACTCCCTAACCCCCTCCAAGTGTGCTTGCCCAAGACATAGCTAGCATTATGGACCCATAGAGTTTGCAATTTTTCCTTGAAGAAAGAGGCACTTGAGAGGCTTCCTAGAGATCTTAGGGACTCAAATAAACCCTTAAATATACTTGGAAATTCTTGGACAAGGTCAGATTTTAGAATATGTTCAAGCATCCCTAACTTTGCTATCTTGAATTTCATTAGTTTTTCTTCAAGTTTCTTTACATTTCCTAGGTTCCCATAGCCTAAAACCTAGGTTTCATACTTGCTTTTGATAAAAAATTCCTCCCCCTACAAGCTCTCCCTTTGGCCGAACCAACACACACAAGAAGCAAGGAGAAGAAACAATAAAGTTAAGAAGATTTACCTTGATTTCCTAGCTTCTTCAAGAGTTTTTCCCCTTGCTATAGCAGCCTCCTTCAAGGACTAATATCCTCCCTCTAAATCAAGGCCAAAAAAGACCCATATCAATAGCCAAAACTATGGAAAGAAATGTGAGAAGGAGGAGAATAGAATTACCAAAGAAACAACCATGAAAAACTTTCATTTTATTTTGAGAACCATCTTTTTCATCATAAAATTCAGGTCCTCAAACTTATAAAATGGCTTTAAAATCACTCAATTTGGATTTAAAATCTCCTCGAATGAAAAGGTCAAAGTTCAGGTCAACTAACATTCAAAACTATACACCAGAGGCGTTTTAATTGTCCCGAGAGTTTCTATGATTTTTAGAGCCTTTAAGAACTTTGAAAAGTTCAAATTTTCCATTTAAAAAATTCATCCTATGAGTTTTCCAAAAAGTGCACATAATTACGAAACTGCTATTATACTTTCAGCAATTTTGTTGAATTACTCTGGCTCTGGTTTCTGGGTAACTTAACGCTCAAATTCTCACTTTTTATTATTTAAAATTTTATCCTAATTTTATTTGACCTTAAATTATTCAATCTAGGGGACTTGCTTTTCAAACTGACTCATTTTGGTGTTTTTACAAAATACTGGATATTACATTTCTCCCGGTTTAAATAAAATTCCATCCCCAAAATTTAAATACATACCTCAAAGGAAAAGCTTTAGATACTTTATTCTTCTCTCCTCTTCCAATTCCCAAGTTACTTTTTCAGGTGTTAAACCCCTCCAAACCACTCTTACTAGAGGAATATTCTTACTTCTCAACTGTTTTAGCTTTGCATCCACAATTCTCTTCAGTGTTACTACATAGGAAAGGTTTTCCTACAATTGAACATGCTCATATTCTATGACATGTGAGGGGTTTGGTAATTTCTTTTTCAATTGGGAGACATGGAAAAAATTATGGACTTTATGTAGGTTTAAAGGTAAGGCAATACAGTAGGTCAAGGGTCCAATTTTCTCAAAGATTTCAAATAGACCAATATACCTAAAACTAAGCTTTCTTACCCTCATAAACTGACCTACCTCGGTCACTGGAGACACTTGGATAAATACATGGTCTCTAATCTCAAACTCTAATAGCCTCCTTCTCTTATCAGCGTAACTTTTCTGCCTACTATGGATCATGACGAGTCTCTTCTTAATTAATTCTACTTATCGGGTGGTCTAGTCTATAATCTCAAGTTCCATTTGACTCCTCTTACCTAGCTCAACCCAACGCAGAGGGGATTTACACTTTCTCTTATACAAGGTCTCATAATGGGCCACTGAATACTGAAATGGTAACTATTACTATATGCAAAATCAGCTAATGGTATATACACATCCTAGTTACCCCTCATCTCTAGCATACATGCCCTCAACATGTCTTCCAAGGTCTTGATGGTTCTCTCAAACTAACCATCTGTTCGAGGGTGATATGCAGTACTAAATTGTAACTTAGTCCCTAAGGCATGCTATAATGACCTCTAGAAGTTCAATGAGAATCTGGGGTCTCTATCCGATACTATACTACTAGGTACTCCATGAAGCCACACTATCTCCCTAATATATAACTAGGCTAATTTATCCAATGTGTGAGTAACCCTGATTACTAAAAAGTGTGTAGACTTTGTCAGTCTATCCATAACTACCCAGATAGCATCGTGTCTAGGGGATGTCCTAAGTAACCCCATAATAAAATATATGGCTATACTATCTCACTTCCATTGAAGGATATTTAGGGGTTGCAATGACCTAACTGGTCTCTAATGTTCTATCTTTACCATCTGACACACTAGGCATTTAGCCATGTAATTGGCTATGTCACTTTTCATTCCTAGCCATCAAAAAATTCTTTTCAAATTCTGATACATCTGTGTGGCACTAGGGTGGATAGTATATTTGCTCTTATGTACCTCTTCTAAAATGCTTTCTCTCAATTCATTCTAGTTAGGCACGTAGATTCTCTCCTAGTACACTATCATACCATCCTCAAATACCTTGAAATCTCAGGTCCTACCCTGGGAAATCTCATTCCTAACCTATTTTAGAAATTCATCCTCTCTCTAGGCATCTATGATCTCGGTTCTCAATTTATTCTTAATTTAGGTTTCACTCAAATATAATCTACCCGATACCACCTGACAAGAAAGGTTCATATTTCTAAATTTCTCTAAGAGTTCTTGTTCTCTAATCATCATATGGGCTGTATGGATGGACTTCCTACTCAAGGCATCAGCTACTACATTGGCTTTGCCAGGATGATACTTTAAGGTATAATTATAATCTTTTAGAAATTCCATCCATATCTTCTATCTCATGTTTAGGTCCTTCTGATCAAATAGGTATTTTAGACTCTTATGGTCACTATAGATTTCTAAGGTAACACCATACAGATAATGTCTCCAAATTTTAAGGGTAAATATCTCTGCAACTAACTCTAGGCCATGTGTGTGATAATTCTCCTTATGAGGCCTCAACTGCCTAGAGGCATATGCCACTACTCTACCCTATTGTATCAACACACAACCTAACATTTTCCTCGAGGCATCACTATACACTACAAATGGTTCACTAAGGTCAAAGATAATCAATACAGGGGCAGTGGTCAAATGGAGTTTCAACTCCTGAAAACTCCTCTCACATCTATCATCCCACATGAAAAGGTGTCTATTTCCTAGTCAACCTCATCAATGGTAAGGCTATCTGAGAAAAGCCTTGAATAAACCATCTATAGTACCCTGCCAAACCTAGGAAACTTCTAAACTCGGTGATAGTTCTAGGTCTATTTTATTGTAACACAGCTTCTACTTTATAGGGATCAATTGCAACCCCCGCCTGTGATATCACATGACCTAAGAATCTCACCTCAATTATCCAAAACTCACATATACTAAGTTTAGCATGTAACTTATTATTTTTCAAGGTTTTTAGGACTAGTCTTAGATTTCTCTCATGCTCCTTAAAAGATCTAGAGTACACTAAAATGTCATTAATAAAGACCATAACAAATTTGTCTAAGTATGGTCTGAATACCCTGTTCATATAATCTATGAACACAGCGGGCGCATTCGTCAGCCTGAATGGCATCATTAGGAACTCATAGTGCCCATATCTAGTTCTAAAGGCTATCTTTAAGATGTCTTCAGTTATCATTCTCAAGTGGTAGTACCTAGATCTAATATCTATCTTGAAAAATATAGATACCCCAACTAATTGGTCTAATAGGTCATCTATTCTAAGGAAAGGATATTTATTCTTGGTGGTAACTTTGTTCAGCTCTCTATAATCTATACACAATCTCAAACTATCATCTTTCTTTTTCACAAATAATATGAAGCTCCCAAGGTGAAACTCTAGGGCTTATGAACCCTTTCTCTAACAACTCCTATATCTACTTTTTCAACTCAGCAAACTCAGTAGGAGCCATCATGTAAGGAACCTTGGACACTAGTCCAACCCCAGGCACTGTATCTATAGGGAACTCTATTTCTCTCTCAAAAGGTAGACCACTAAAATCAAAATATTTAAGGAAAATCTCTAGGAATTCTCTCACCATTAGGAGATCCTCTATCCCTTCCTCTACCTTAACCTAAATAGAGAAAAAGACTAAAAACCCTTGATATCCATGCTCTAAGTATCTCTTAGCTTAGGCAATAGTAAAAAATGATAAAAAATGATAACTCAGCCCCTATCCTAGGCATGGTCCCACAAGCAGGTAAAAAAATAGTTTGTTGTTTGCAATCAAGCACGACATTATTTGCAACCATCCAATTCAAACCAACAATCAAATCAATGTCATGAAAGGGCATACAAATCAAGTCAATGGTAGTATGACAATGATTGAACTGTATAGTGACATTCAAGTAAGCATGGAAAGTGACAGCGTGGCCTCCAGTGGGTGTGGTAACAGATAAATCAAACAGTAAAATACGAACGATCGAAGCCGCTTGCCTTCCATAATCATAGGATATAAACGAGTGACTAGCACCCAAATCAAACATAGCAACTATAGGAAAATCATTCATTAGGAGAAAGAAGGGTTATGGAGTGTGAGGATTAAGAAGATGCCATTGAAATTGAATAAGAAGCATTAGAATGTAAGTTAGCAAAGTTAGGGATTTTTGTGTACCTTGGCCAATATGAAGCTTCCTAATGATAATTTAAATTATTTAAAGTATATATGAGTTCTCAAGACACCTAGGAAGCCTCACATGTGCTAACTCCCTAAATAAAATGAAACAAACTTCATAGGTGCTATTAGTTGTGTGTGTCTTAGCCAAAATAGAACCATGCACCTAAAAAGTGTTTTAAATTATTTTAAGGCTAGAAAGGGACTAAATACGATAGATGAACACTAAAGGAAGCCTTGGTTTGTGAGATGGAGTTGTAGGCTTCATTTTGAGACATAAAAAAGCAACTAAGGTGTAGGCTCCTTGAAATGAAATTGTAAAGACTCCAAGGAGTTTAAATGGAGTCAAGAGACTTAGATTGAGAGAGAAAATAAATCCAAGATCATGAATTTTCATAGTTACTTCATTAGGTCTTGTATGGAACCATAATTAAGTCTTAGAACAAAGTAAACTTCCATAGAGTTGTATAAGGCTTAAGCTTATGCCTATGAGTGACTCAAGTCCCATTTGATGTATTTAGGCCAAGAGAATCAAGTGCCACCTAATTGCATGAGCTTGGCCGAAAAGGTGAAGAAGAATTCAAGAGAAAAGTGTTGCGATTTTACTTCAAGATAGCTATCTAACCTTTCTCTCATGTATTGCTTGGATGTTTATTTGTCTTTGAATGCTTGCATGTATATTTGAACTATGAGAAATGTTTTTAGCCATTGCTTACATATTATGGTACCATTATGTTTCTTGAAATGTGTTTATATATGCAAAGTAGCTTTAATAGGTTTGGTTATGTCAAAAGTCCCTTAACATGGATAAAGATGAGCTAAAAGTCTCTAAGATTGGATGAAATAAAGCCAAAAGTCTCAAGAAGAGTAAAGCTAAGTCAAAAGTCCTTTGAAAACAGGTCAGATAAATCCAAGAATCCTAAAAAAAATAAGTGAGGTTAGACCAATGCCCTTGAAAGCCTATGTATGAATTTCTATAACAAGGAAATTACTTTATGTATGTTTACTAGTAACTCGAATGCCAAGCATTATTCTTTGACATGTATATGCATTTATTATGTATATTTGAAAAGGTAAAGAGCTGTTGAGATTCTTTGAATCTCACTCTTCCTCATTTTTCATCTAACCATATCTAGATGAAGTTCAAGGAAGCAAAAATGGAAACTAAGGAGCATAATGTGCAACACTTTGATAATAGAATAGTTTCTAATGTAATGTCAAAGTATGTATCTATGAGTAGTTTATGACATGTAAACCATTGAGCATGTGTAAAAGTATGTGAATATCATGTATGAGTGAAAATTGAAACCAAATATATGTTTATATAGATTTTTGTCATCCATGTGCCTTAATGACTATGTATAAAAGTAAGTCACATGGTAAGAATGAGGTCCATGATAATTTAAATCATTTGTCATGCTTTCATCAGCTATAATTATGCTTTTAGACTTGCTTAAGTAGTTGTGGGAAGATGAAAAGAGCATTTGGTACCTTGTTATCCCATTTTGGACTTCAAAATTGACTAAATGGTGAGCTTGACTAAAGTTTAACCAAATGGATGAATTTTACATGAAATTTGTCTAACAAGTAGGTCTCATCTAGAACTTTTTATAGACCTAAAAAGCACTCAATTTGGAGCTCTAAAGAATTTATTATAATTTTTCAAAGTTAGCCAAATTATGCAAAAATGGTATATGTACTGTTCATATAGTTAGTTTGCTTCTTTATATTACACATGGCCCAAATGAAGTCCAATACTCTTGAAATTTTGCAAGCATAAAAGAGACATCATAAGCTTTCCATAATCACTAAGAACATCCCATTTGGAACTCTATAGAGAGAAAACCAAATTTTTGAAATTTGTAATCAGTATCAGGATGCAGTAAGTACCTCTGATACTATTCTATTAGTTTTTGTGGTCTAGATGGTGTTTTCTTGGTCTAAAAATATTTTTACTCATTAGTTAACATCTAGAGCTTTTCTGAAAGCTATCATATGCATGATTTTGATCTTTTTAGAATTAGTTATAAATTTCCAAAGTACATATCAAAAACTACCATTATCAACCCGAGGCTAAAAATTCTGATATGATGTGTGTGGTTCCAAACCTATGCATTTTGAGATGAAATGTGATGTTTCTACTATGGATGAAAAATGATATTGATGAAATTATATGGTCCATGAAGCATAAAATAAATTAATTAGGCCTTATGTAACGTAATCTAACACTATTAAATATGTTATTTTCCTTGTAACTATATGAAGTTAAGCCTTGTAATGTAATGGAAGCGATAAAAGGTTAAGGTATCATAGTTTATGAAGGAAGAAACATGTAAGAGAGTGAGGAGGCTAGGTTAGAGGGTCCAAACCTGAGAAAAAGGGTAGAATGTAAATGAAGGAGCTTTTTCATGCATTGACTCACTTCTTGACACGTAAACACTGCACCAACACATAGGCACAGCTATTACACATACCACCAAATCACACATGGTTCTATTTCACTAAGGAAGCACATGGAAAGAATGATGAGGAGTTTTGGTTTTATGAAGGAAGAAGCATAGGGAGAACGTGATTTGAGAGATGAACAAAATAGAAAGTGAACCTACGGGAATGAAGGGATTAAAGGATGAAGAAGCATGTAAGAAAAAGGAAGATAATATGTGACACCTTAATCTACTACCGCTACCTAGCCTCTCACTGGGCTCGGTTCCATATGATTCCCAAAGAAACAACACTAGTCCGTGGCATTTTCATGCTATAAACCGGGGTTTCATACACTCATTTTCTGCCCCGTGGGTCCTATGAACCCATCATTCATCTTCTCTACTCAAACTCCACTTATACAACTCATACATAGCATAAAACAAACCATAAGCCATGGGTATGGAGCCAATAACTCGAGAAATGCAATTTTCTCACTTGGGCCCAAAAGGCATATTTTGGCTCTCACTTTGAAAAATCATAATTAATTATAAAAAAATGGGAATCTAGCAAACTCTAGCTTTCTGGAAAGCTCTAAGTGTTAAATTTACACTAAAAATCATTCCCAACTACAATCTCAGCATTTGGACCATGTTTGACATCGAAAATGGGAGGAAGGTCCAGCTGTCACTATTTCTGGTGCAGCTTTCTGTCATGACTTTCAAAAATCCATAACTAAATCCAAAAAAATCCAATTTGGGCACATTATACCAATTCAGAAAGCTACGGATGTCTACTAGAGGAAACAAATAAGTCCAGATCAGTTCAGTAGGTCCTACACCCCAAAAACTGATGGAATAGTGACGGGGGTCAGATGAGCTCCCTGATGCTGATACAGAACTTCAGACGGTCCAATCTCTCTTTACAGACCTCCGATTTAGGTGATTCTAGTTCTATAAGTCACTGTAGTTGTCTAGTTTATGTGTATAAAATTTCACCACATTTGGAATCCATTTGGTCTAAGAATGCCACAGATTTCACTTTCTGGGTTATATGAACAGTACATGACCAATCCATTAAATTTTTCTAAATTCAACAATTCACCAAATATTCTCTAGACCTCCGAATATTACCCACTTTAGCTTCTCAAGAATCTTTCTACAAACTCTAGAGGCACGCCAAATTTCATGGCAAGAGGAGCTCATCCGGTCATACTTTGACGGAGCTTTCAAAAACACCGATTTTGGCACACCAAAGGTCCAAAACGGGTCCAAATAGCCTCTCACACACTCTAGCCACTCATGGACAAGTTTAAAAGCATAAAACTCGGATATATAACAAGTCCATGTGGTCCAAATCAACATACATTCTAATCTCGCTATGCTACGGCCAAATATACACTACTTCATGCATTTAACAAAAGGGGCAAAACCCTCATTTCCATTCATTTGGCTATAAACATAGTTCATACAATATCATTTCATATTTTTACACTTGCTACAACCTTTACAACTCAAAAATAGTGGGCGCATATTCATTTGGCACCACTTTACATCAAAATATCCAAAAGAAAGTAATATCTAACTACACATGCTCCTAGGCTCCTTGGTGTGTGCTCGGTTCTCCTTGAGCTCCACCTAGCATATTTAGTGGGAGGGGAAGGGGTGAGATTCAGAGAATCTCAGTAGCTCATGCACTCAATCAAGTAAGCAATCAAGGCATATAACAAGTCAAAGCATGTGAATAAGCACTTAGCTATTCTCAAACAACCAACACACGATGTACATGCTATGGAAATCACAACAATGCCAAAAATGGGCTCTAGGGACTTTTGGTCTAGCCTCACCTGAGTTTAGGGACTTTTGGATGGCCTCACCCAAGTTTAAGGACTTTTGACTTGGCCTCACTCGTTTGAGACTTTTGGCCTTGTCTCACCTATCTCAAGGGACTTTCGGCTTCACCTCACCCATCTCAAGGGACTTTCGGCGCTACCGCACCCGAGCAATTCTCACAATTCAACACACAAGCATATTGGCATCAATGCATCAAAGTAATAGCATATGGCATATTCCACACAATAAGCATATACATAATCATACAATGACTATCATATCCAAGAATGCAACAAGAAAGAGTGGAAAAGAGAGCTACCTTTGGAGCCAAAGCCAACACAAGCCTTCCCTTTCAATTTCTCTTCTCCCTTCTTAATTTCACACTCACACCTTGATGGAGGTGCTTCACTTAAGCCTAGACACAATTAAAGAGCATGGAATTACTCTCTTAACATGGAATCATCAGATCAAACTCTCTCTCTCTAGAATGCCATCAACTCTTTCTCTCTCTCAAGCTCCCATGGTAGTGGAAACCACATTTTCAAAGAAAACACAAAGATTCAAAGGTGTTTTCCACTTTCCCTCTTCTGACCCATGCCCAAAATCCATCCATTTTCACAAATAAAACCGCAGAAAAAGAGGGCAAAGAGAGGGGATCAGAAATCTAAAGAGAAATGGGGGAAATTTCCTTACCTTTCCCTTGCTCTTCCTCCTTCTCTTGATCTCTCTCACTCTCCACGCCTCTTTTCTCTCCTTGGGTCGAAGTCTAGGGCAGATATGAGAGAAGAAATGAGTTTGGGCGTTTAATGAAGTCTAATTCTCACTATTTACTCTCTTCCGGACTGACCCTCGCTACGGCGAAAACTAACCTTCGCTATAGCGAGCTCGTGTTTTCTGGCTTTGCTATGGCGAGGTGTAACCTTCGCTACGGCGAGCTCGTATTAGTTCCCTTCGCTATGGCGAGATTCGACCTTCGCTATGGCGAACTCGCGTCAGTTCCAGACCTCACTCTCGCTATGGCGCACGCTACGGCGAGCAACTCCCTGGTTTCTGTATGGACTGCTGCCCGCACTCGCTATAGCTAGAACCTCATTCGCTATTGCGAGAAGACATTCTCGCGACAGCAAGGCCTTTTCTCGCTATTGCGAGGAGACTTGGCAAAATTTCCAAATTTCGAATTTTTCCAGCTTTCACTTTCTTTCTTTTCCTTTTCTTTTCTTTTTCCCGGTTGTTACATAATACATGTAATAAATGAAGAAACACACATGTGGAGTTGACATGGAATAAGCAGAGTGCATCAGCAGGAAGCATGAGTAAGGAGGCAAAACATGTGAAAAGAGAAAATAAGGCTTAGGCAGTAGGAAAAGATGGATGTCCAGGTCAATAACTCATGGAGGCCCATTAATTGAGACACACGGATGAATCACGTGAGAGGACAGGAGAAAAATATGAACAAAGGCTTGGGATAAACATCATTCACCATTCATTCACTTTCCATTCGTCCATGAAGAAAGCCATAGTACTTTACTCTAATTTTCATCCATCTATCTCCTTAATGGAAGCTTGAATTTACTTGGGTAGCTAGCTGAGAATATGACTTCCTTGGATAAATATTTAAACTTCAAGACTCATCCCTAATTTGGCTAATTTCTTTTCTCCCTATCCTTTACTTTTAGCATTAATTTTCTTGTTTAATTTGGCTAGGTTTAGCTTGTTAAATGGAGATTTGGATAGTTGATTGTGTTGGATTCAATTGCTCTATAATTTTGATTGTAATTTCATATTTGGAGACTTATTTTGAAGCCTAAGTGTTTGTAGAAATTCCTGACTCAATGGCTATCCAATTTGCTAGTTAATTCCTTTTATTTTTAGGCTATTTAGTACAATGATCATTGTATTAAGTAGCTGGATTTTTGTGTAATGTTTGTACTTGAGAAAATCTTTAATCTAATTGGTTGATTAGCATCTTTAAATAAATTGTTCAGTGGCTTTAATAAGCATTTTGGTACTATTTTGGTGTCTTCTTATTCCTAACTCAAGTAACTAATTTTTCATGGTTCTTTGTGGTTACAAATTTCTTGATCATTATTAATTTGAGTCTTGGATGGTAATTCAAGAATCTTTATAAAGAATACACTAAGAAGTAAGAAGTCCAAGTCTTGGTATATTAAAAGAGAGTAAGGATAATTGAATTCTAGAAAGTCCATTCAAAAGCCAGTTACTACTCTTTACTTATAGTTTTAAGATTTTTTTTAGTTATAGTTTTTTTTTAATTCATTTAAATTTTAATAAAGAAAAATCCCCTTAAACACCTCTAATTTAATGACACAATGAGAACTCTTTCATAGATAATTAGAAGCAAACTCCTTGAAAAATGACCTAGGTTGTGCCATTAGTCACAAATTTTTACTCAACCTAGTTTGTTTGAGGTTATTCGATAAAACCATCAAATATCCAATCCTCTAAAAACTAAACTAAGACCAATAAGATATATAAAAAAATGACCTTAAATTCAAATGAATTGAGGTTAAGTAAGGTTAGAATAATAATCTAGGTATCCAAAAATAAGAATATAAGTTTCAAGATGGCGTGAAACCAAAGCTAGAATGGCTAAATAAATTTAATAGAAAATGTAGTGGTAAAATCATAATTTTATATAAATTTTAAGAAACTCAAAGGAGAAAACTTTAAATGATAAAATTGAGTTTCCTAGGGTTCTCGAAAGCCCTTAAAATCGTGGAAACCCTTAAAATGGCTAAAACCCTTCCCGTGTATATTTTAAGTTATCAATTGATCCAAACTTTGACCAAAAGATTCGAGATGATTTTGAACCCTAAAAAATTGAAAACAAACATTTTTAATAAACTAAAAGACTTAAATTTTCATATGGAAAAGACAATACTAAAAAATGAGCCAAAATGAGCCTAAACAAAGGATTTTAAGTGGAAAGGCATAATGAAAATTATGAAAATTATTATAACTTACTTCTCTTCTTATTTAGTGTCACACCACCTCCCATCAAACCACAACCAACTCTAAACCCTTTAAACCAATAGCTTGTGTCGCCCAAGAAGGAGAAGAAAGAAGGTGGAAGAAAGGCTTAAATAAGTAAGGGTTTAGGCTCTTTTTCATGGCATTTCTCTTACCAAACTTGCTCTCCTTTCCATGCTCTCTTTCTTGATAGTTTTAGTTTCCTAAAAAGAGGGTTTTCATGTTTGAACTTTTGGAAGAAGAAGAGAATTTGAGGAAACCAAGTATGGCATCATTTTTCTCTCTTGATAAGCTTTAAGACAAAGTGTAACTCATGATGGAAAGATAGCTTCATCTTGTCTTCTCCTTCACTTCCAAGTTTGGCTATCCCTAGCTCTCTAAGAAGATGAACTATTTTGCATGGAAATAAGGCTGAACTAGGAGTTTTGAGGCATGAGAAATAGGATTATGTAATTAGAATGCAAAGTAAAGCTTTAGAATCAAAGATAAGACAATTAGGATTTCAATTGTACCTAAGGAGATATAAAACCCTAGGAGCCTAATTTAAGCCATATAAAAGTATAATTTAACCAAAGAGAGACCAAGGAATATAGGTATGCATTAAACTCCTAGCAAGAAGTGACAAAACTCCCTATGAATCCTTTTTAAGTGATGTCTCAGCCAAGACTTAAATAGAGCACCTAAGGAGTGATTTTTTGAGTTCTAATGAATTTAAAAGTAAGATATGATGAATAAATAACGATGGAACCATTAGATTGAATTTAGGAGCCCTAAAATGAAAGTTGAATTTTTAGGACTTAAAGTGAGTTAATAAAGCAAGTTGATCCTAAATCCTTTTAATCAAATATGTAATGATCCAAATGAGCTTCTTAGAAATTGTGAGACTTGTAACCAACAAGGGTTTGGGGTTTAGAAAGCTAAAACCAACAGTAGCTTCATAATGAATCTAAACTAGTCTTATTTGCTATCTTAGACTTTCATGAGATTCAATGGAGATGATGAAGCCTAGAATAAGTTCAATTGGGTTAATTTACCTTGTACTTGCTATGTGTAGGTCCATTTAGCTCAAACACACTAAAATGTAGTTGCTAAGTGAGAGAAAGCTGAGAGAAAAAGCTAGATCAAGAAGGTTAGTGGCATTTGAGCTTCCATAAGTCCTAAGGTAGCTTCATGTCTCTTTCTTGCAAGTATTTGAATACTTGATTGAATTTAAATTCTTGTATGTGTTATTTCTTAATGCTTTCATAAATTATGTTTCATTATGTTTTCCAAATGAGCTATATGTGTACGAAAGAGGCAATGAGATGGCTCCTAACTCCTTATGACATAGAATTAAGTGTAATAGCTCTTCCTTGGCCTCGGGTTGAGATTAGTTGAGCCTAGCAAGTTTATGATGATGCCATGGCTTAAGAATAAATGAGTGTTTATGTTATATGATACATTTGACTTACATGATGCATAGACATAGCATTTTTGTGCCACATGCATTGTATTTATTCATGGTATTCACGTGTGCAGTAAATTAATTGAGATTGGCTACTAAGATTCCCTTAGAATCTAACTTCCCATGCTCCCACTAACTATTTTAGGGTCACCAAGTTAGGGCAAGGACATTGAAAAGACTTAGATGTTAGAAAAATTGTATTAAAAGTGCTACGTGTAAAATTTTAGTATATGTAGTAGTGTGACCTCTCTTTTGTATTCTTGATGATGTATAATATCAAACCATGTATATTTTCTATGTATGACAATAAGACCATGTGTAAAAGTATGAGAATGTGAATTTTGATAATTAAAGGTGATATTTGTACATGAACGTTGCAAATGGCACATTTAGTGTTAAGGAACATATGTGTATTCTTGGATGTCAAAGGGTCATATTTTGATTCAAACCTTTTGGCATGTAATGGAATGGTAGGAAATGTCATTTAGGATGATTAAAAATTGCTCTATGTGGAAGAATTCCAATTGGATATCAAATAATCTGATTGATCCCAAGTTTGGTCTTAAAAGAGGACTAAACAACTCTAATATCAAAAGTAGTCTAAATGACCTTGTTTGAGTCTAAGATTTGGCATGCTACTAGAGCCTTAGTAGAGTTTCCTAACAAGCTAAGAACTATAATTTTTGGAGTTGTATAGAATATTTCATGCATTTTTGAAATTGTACAAAAATTTTAAATTAGCTCATAATACTGTTCATATGGTTAGGTCTAATCTTTTGTGCATTTAAGGGAACAAATGAACTTTGATGCTCATAAAATTTTACAAATATATAGTTGGTATTATAAGCTTTCCATAGCCTCTGAGTTTGCATAAATCAAAGTTGTGTAGCTAAAGATATGTATTTTCGAAGTTGAGGTCTGCTATATGCATTCATTACTACGCTAGTTACAGTTTCATTAGGTTTCCCTAGGATAAATGAACTTATTTTGATCTAAAATTCTTACAACATGTAGTTCACATCTAGAGCTTTCTATGACACTTAATTTGCATGAATCCAAGGTATATATCCCAAGATATAAATTTTCAAATTTAGTAGAGTTTTTTGTGAATTATACAATCTTGGGTCAAATACATTTGTGAGCCTTTCTATGTATATTTTCAGATCCAATGAGTTGAAACATGCTTGTTTATGATAAATATGAATAAAGGAAAAGAAAGAAATGAAATCAAACCTCTATTGCTCATTTTTGTATGTAAATAGACTGATTTTCTTGCTAAAAGCATAGTAAATACTATACACTTTATAGAATATGCCATGAATGGTATGTCTATGAGCTAAATAGCTAGATATGACAGGCATTTAGTTTGTTACAATATATTGTGTTGGCATTTTTCTATTGGTGGAAGTATATTCAATATAGAGTTATATAATGCAAAAAGGTCTCCAGATCGTCTAAGGGAAAATGAGATCAGAGTTTTCAATCCTCTCTTTGTTTAGAAATTTCGGCCTGCATCATTAGTATGATGTTAGAAAAAAAAGCAAATTGATCACATTCTTTAAATAAGAATTTTCATTAATGTACTATCAGTCATAATTCAAGATTTTGAATTGGTTAGTGAAGGAGCTTCTTGAAAAGGGAATAAAGGAAGTTTGGAGAGGAAAAACAAAGAAAGGATGGAAAGCTACCTTCCTCAAGAAGCACCACTTTTCTTCTCTGGTTTCTCACTTTTCCCTCTTGGCCTCACAAGCATACTTGGGAGAGACTTGATTTGCTTGGTCTAAATACATCAAACAACTCACAAAGGTATCAATGGAACCATCTTTAGCCTCACACAAGCCTTATATAAGCTACTTCTAGCTTTAGGCATCTATATGGCTTCATATAGTAGCATAATGAAGCAACACACAATTCATTATCTTGGCTCCAATTTCGCACTCAATCTAAGTCACATGACTTCATTTAAGCTCATTAGAGTCATCACAAACTCAAATTAAAGAGCCTAATATCAAGTTACTTCTTTATGCATAATGGAACCTTAAACTCCCAACTTTCAAACTATGGTTCCTAAATTCAAATCAATAGTTTCTTTAGTATTTCTATCTTTGGAATCAAAGAAAACTCTCCCTACATACCTCATAGACCCTTTGGCCGAGACATGCACACATAAAGGAGCCCATGGAGTTTTGCTTGTTTTCCTAAGGAATTTGCCACTTATGAAGCTTCTTAAATATCTTGGAACTCAAACATACTCTTATACAACTTAGAATATCCTTAGAAAGCTTTATAATTTACTAGGTGCAATCAAAATCATAATTTTTATAACTTGTTATCTATAACTTCTTTTTTAGTTCTATTGTTTCCATATGATTCCTTAGGCTTCAAAATCTCTTTCTCTACCATGTTGGGACCAAAATCAAACTCCTTACATGGTGCTCTAATTCTAACCAAAACGCTCAAGCAAAAGAGAGCCAAGAAGAAGTAAGTTGGGCCATGGTTACTTACCTTATATCAAAGCTTGTCAAGAGAGCTTTCTTAGACTTCCAAAATTTTCTCCAAACTCTTTCTTCTCTCTACTCAACCAGTCATAGAACACCTCCTTTTAGAATATCAAAACCACGTGAAGAGAGAGGAAAAAGAGGAAAAGAACTCTCATGAAGGGAAGAGCAAAAAAAAGTAGTAAAATCTTACCATTTCGGCTTTCTTTTCTTCCTTCTCGATGCACCACTCAGGGCTAGTTCTGTTTCTGTTTCAAAGTGAAAATGAGTCAATTAAGATAAGGAAGAGAAGTGGGATGTGATTATAAGGGGTGGAACTCACTTATAACATTTTCTCAAATTCCAATTATGTCCCTAAACTTTGTTTTCTCCATTTGAGCTCATTTCAAATTCTTTTTGAAAATCACCTTTTCTATCATAAAATTTAGGTCCTCTAATTCATAAAATATCTTTGGTTTCACCCAAATTAGATTTAAAACCTTAAGTTTGAGTCAACTGATACTTTAAAATACAAACCTGAGGGGTTTTGACCATTATAAAAGTTCTTATCATTTTTAGAGCCTCTGAGAGCCTTAGGAAACTCAATTTTCCCATTTAAATCTTTCCTTTGAATTTTTTGAAAATTTGTCCAAAATTATGATTTTTCCACCGACCTTCGCATCTTTCCGTTTGGCCATTATGGCTTCTATTTCAGGCTATCTAGAAGATCTTAACTATATTTTTAGATATTCTAATTAACATCCAAATTTCAATTAACCTCATTTCACTTTACTTTGAGGTTCTCATTCATTAATCAAATGATTTTGATTTTTGTTTCTCGTAGTTCCTACTAGCCTTCGCTAGACCTATAACCCCTTGTAAATAATTTATTACACTGTTTAGGAATAATTTTAGATTTTTAAATCATAGGATATTATAACTATATTTTAATATAAGCTTATTTTTATATGTTGAACCATATAGAATGTACGATTAAAATGACTAAAATTAGCTTAAAGTGGGAAAGTGCAATTTAGAAATCAATTAGACCACTTTAAAACTCAAAATTGGTTCAGAAAAGTCATAAATTGCACCTCTACCCTTGAAAGCCCAAATGACCTAGCTTGAGGCTAAAATTTGATATGCACTAAAAGGACATTGAGAGCTTTCTGGTAAGCTAAGAATGAAAATTTTTAAAGTTTTATGGAATATTTTTTGAATTTTCAAAAGTGGTTGAATTTTGCATAATGGTCCTATCACTGTTCATACTGCACTAGTTTTTTTTTTAAGGCAAAACAAATTTAGTTGGTCATGAAATTTTACAAACATAAAGTTCATATTATAAGCTTTCTGTAATCATTGAGTTTGCATAAATCGAAGTTACATAGCCTAAGATATAAATTTTTTAAGTTTGATACATAATATGTTAAATGGTCAATTTCAGGTTCTTTAGCTTCCTTGGACAATTAGTGTATGTTTCATGATCAAGTGGACCAAAACAAGTTTGTTTATGATAAATATGAGTGAAGGAAAAGAAAAATCTAAAATTTGACCCCTATAACTCCGATTGGCATGTAAACAGATTGATTTTCATCATTAAAAGCATAATAGTGGTTGTAAATTTTGTTGTAAATGTCTATGAATAGTATAAATGAATTAAATAAAGCTAAGTATGACACTAAAACCCCTAAACTTTTTGGGCCACAATATTTAGAAGTAACAAATTTTACCTTTAAAGGTTCATCTAGTTTGATGTCGTTGCAAAAAATACTTTTAGAAGCAACAAATTTTGCCACAAAAAGCTGTTAAATGGAAATTTATAAAAAGTGAATACTAAATAAGAATTTAGTGGCAGAGATACGGTTGCTAAATGTAAGGTTTTAACGGCAACAATATCTTTTGACACTAAAAAAGCTTTTAGCGATGACTTTTGTCTACAACCATGGTCACTAAATGCATTTTTTTAGCGATGACCAGAGATATGGTAGCTAAATGTAAGGTTTTAATAGTGACAATATCTTTTGACACTAAAAAAGCTTTTAGCGATGACTTTTGTCTACAGCCATGGTCACTAAATGCATTTTTTTAGCGATGACCCTTTGCTTCGAAAGATTTAGTGGCGATTTATTCACTGCAAAATTCTCCTATTTGGCCTTTTAAGAAACCTTCATTTGGGGGGACATGAGTGGCGAGAACATTTTTCCATTACTAAATTGACCTTTTAGTGATGACATATACCTTGATGCTTTTAGTTGGCATTTAGAAGAATTAGTGGGTGACCCTTATCGTTACTTATAACACCATATCTATAAAGCTCTTAACTCATGGCATACTTGGCATATGATACACATTGCATGAAAATAGAACTTTTAGGCAATGGTTCAAATTACATCACAAGGCTCGTCCTTATGCATCATGGAGATCACATCTTTAGCATTGGTCTTTTATGACATTAAAAGCCTAAACACTTGATGTTCAGCTCAATAAACCATTTAAGCTTCTCTAATTTATTTTTCATCCATAACATACTCATTCATATCAAAAACATCATAATTCATCACACAAATCTCGGATCTTGGACCACCATACTTCACCATATCAAAATTTTGCTCTCGGGTTATAGGGCCAGTTTTTTGATATGAACTTTGGAGATTCATAACTAATTCTAAAAAATAAAAATCATGCATTCTATAGCTTTCTAGAAATCTCTAGATGTTAATTAATGAGTAAAAATAATTCTAGACCAATACAATAGCATTTAGCCTATGAAAATCAATAAAATAGTAACCTAGGTCGTGCTATTAGACTGATGCAAACCTTGAGATTCAAAAATTCATAACTCTCTTTATATTAGTCTAAATTGAGTGCTCTTGGTGGCTATGGAAAACTTATAATATCTATTTTATGTTTGTAAAATTCCATAAGTATTGGACTTCATTTTACCTATAAGTGACATAAGAATGTAAACTAACTATATGAATAGTACCATTGACAGTTTCTACATAATTTGGCCAATTTTGAAAAATCATAATAAATTATCTAAAGCTCCAAATTAAGTGCTCTTTGGCTTTATGAAAAACTCTAGATGAGACCTATTTGCTTGCCAAATTTTATGCAAAAATGCATCCATTTGGTCAAACTTTGGTTCATCTCAAAAAAATTGTCAATTTGAAGTCCATTAGGGATAACAAGGCACCAAATGACTTTCTTATCACTCCACAATCATTTGAGTATGTCTAAAAGCATAAACATAGCCTATGAGAGCATCCCAAATGGTCCAAATCCTCATGCATCTCAAAACCACTATCCTAGTTGCTAATATACACATATACATCAAGGCACATGGATGCAAAAATTCACATATGCATACATTTGGTTCCAAAATGGATTCATACATCATATTTACATACTCTTACACATGCTCAATAATTTACATCTCATAAACATTATTTTGTTATGAACTTTGACATTAAAATAACTACTTTTCCTATTCTATTATCAAGAGTCCATGCTTCAAGGTACTTGGCCTCTATTCCTTGGTCCACTCGGCTCACCTAGACATGGTTAGACATATGTGGGAAAAAAGTGAGATTTCAATAATCCCAATAGCTCTTTATCCTTTTAAACATACATATATGATGCATTTACATGTAAAAGAATACATGCATGCCATAAAAGCTACTAATGAATATACATAAATCAATTTCCTTAGCATGTGAACTCATACATGTCAAACATAGGCTCTAGGGAATAATGGTTTTGCCTTACCTAATTTTTTTAGGACTTTTGGAATTGTCTCACCTACTTTAAGGGACTTTTGACTTAGCTTCACTCCTTCTTAAGACTTGTGGCTTTATATCACCCATTTTTAGGAACTTTTAGCTCATCCTCACCTATTCTAAGGGACTTTTAGCATAACTACATCCATTCAAGCCACTTTGCACTCAAAATCACATTTCAAGAAGTATAATGGTACCATATTATGTAATCAATAGCTAGAAATATATCTCATAGTTTAAACATACACACAAACATCCAATGATAAGCAAACATCTAAAGAATGCATGTAAGAAAGGTTAGAGAGCTACCTTAAAGCCAAAACACAAACTTCCCCCTTGATTACTCCTTCCCTTTTTCAGCCACACACATGCAACTAGATGAAACTTAATTCACTTCACCTAGACACATCAAATGGGACATAATTATATTATTGAAGTAAGTTCTAGTTTCATACAAACTCTATGTAAACTTACTTTGTTCCAAGACAACATTATAGTTCCATATAAGACATAATGAAGCAACCCTTGGGATTCATGATCTTCACTCTAATTTCTCATTCATTCTAAGTCTCTTGACTCCATTTAGACTCCTTGGAGTTATCACAAATTCAATTCAATGAGCCTAAACTTAAGTTTCTTCTTTATGTCTTACAAAAAAACCTAAACCTCCATCTCATAAACCATGATTTCTAAATTCATACCAATGTTTCTTTTAATGTGTATTAATCATATTTAGTCCCTTTCTAGCCTTAGAATTAATTAAACTCTCCCTAAGTGCTTTATCTTCTCTAGGTTGAGACACCACTACCAATGAGAGCCCATGGACTTTGCTTGCTTTTCTTTAGGGATTTGGCACTTGTGAATCTTCTTAAACCTCTTATGAACTCTTACATACTCTTACACAAGATAATTTATCCTTAGAAAGTTTTAGAATTTGTTAGGTGCATCAAAATCCCTAGGCTACAAATCTTGAATTTTAATGCTTTTCTTTTAGATCCAATTGGATAATCCTATCCCTCATGCTCTAAAACCCTTAATCCTACCTTGGTTTGGTTAGAAATCATCTCCTCCTTCATGGGCCTAGGTCTGGATGAAACAGTCATGGAAGAAGCAACTAAGAAGAAGCAAGACAACCATGAAGATTTACCTTGTTTTAAGGCTTTTTCCAAGGAGTTTTCAATTGCTTCTAGTCTTTCTTTCAAATGCTCCCTTCCACTTGCTAGACCGGCCACAAAATAGCTTCAAACAAATTAATAAAATCATGGAAGAAGAGAGGAGAAAGAAGAGAAGAAGATTGGTGAAAGAGAAAGCATGAAAATCTATGAAATTCTTACCCTTTTCACTTGGCTCCTTGTTCCCTTCATCCCTCCTTCTTGTATGCCTTTCCAATCTGCCTTGGTTTCTATTTGAGACTAGATAAAGTCAATTATGAAGACTGGGCAGAAGTGAGATGTGTTTTAGGGGGCTAAGAACTCATTTATGCAACTTTTTAAAATTGCAATTTGGTCCCTCTTTTTGGTTTCTTCCATTTAGGCTCATTTCAACTCTTTTTCAAGAACCGTCTTTTCCATCATAAAATTTGAGTCTTCTAATTCATAAAATACCATTGGTTTCACCCAAATTTAATTTAAAATCATTTTGAACTATTTAATCAAAGTTTTGCCCAACTGATAGTTAAAATCACTCACTTGAGGGATTTTAACTATTCTAGGGGTTCTTATAGTTTTTAAGACCTCTAAGAACTCCAAGAAATTCATTTTTTTTTCCATTTAAAGCTCCCTCCTTTGGGTTTTCTAAAAAGTATCCAAAATTATAAAAATGCCACTGCTTTCTTTCCCAATTTTTTTTAACCATTCTGGCTCAGATTTTTGAGCATCTTAAGCTTCATATTCTTATTTTTTGAAATCTAGATTATTGCTCTAATTTTTTTTAGCCTCAATTTTTTCCATTTAGGAGACTTTTTTTTCTAACTGACTAGTTTCAGGCTTTTTTTAATAAACGAGCATTACATTACTAAATGTAACCTTTTAGCGACGAAATTTATCAATGATGCCAAATAAGATTTTAGGGGCAACAATAATGCAAATCAAACATCAACATTTGCGGTTGCTAAATGCCCATTTTAAATTCTTTCATCACTAAAGTTTCCCTTTTAGCATTAACTCTTTTGTGTAGCACACTATTAGCAATGACTTTAGTCATCATTAAAGAGTTTTTTTTTTTTGGTTTATAATATTTTTTAATTATTTTCTTCAATCTTGTTTGTTAAAATAGATTCTATAATCTTATAAATAGTGAAGAATAAATCTTCTAAATCTCTAATAACATACATCATTTTTACAAGATCCAACATTTTAAAATAAGCAAGGAAAAAGAAAGCAAATTAAACTTTGCTAATAAGTCTCATATATACATTACTGTAATAGTCTATTCAACAAGTATAAATATAAGAACTAGTCATATGAATAATTACATAGGCTCACTCATAGACTCCACTATTCAATATTGAAAATAGCATTACAGCATTACTAAACAAAAGGAAAAAAGCAATAAGTTAGCATTGGCAATTGTTTAAATCTTCGTAATTCAGGAAAGGGGCACTAGCATTCAATTTATACACTTCATTTTTCTTTGTAAGTACCAAGACTTTCTCCATCAAAGCAATCACCTATGTGACAAATTGTGACTATATTCCAATTCAGTGAAGCATGATGTTTGAAAAACTTTGTACACCATAAACAAATTAATATCAAAAGTTTGAAATAGAACCTTAAGCACAAAAGTGATATAAAAAGCAATGGTTAATTAAGATGCATTATTTATGTTAGTTGAATATTCAATCATTAAAACTCTTAATTACTGATAGAATTATTAAGCTTCTCCACTTGAAGCATTGTTCATCAGAGGTTTATTTCCTCACTAAAAAGAAACACAATACTAAGTTTTTCAACATTTGAAAGAAAAAGAGAAGTGCATAAGATACCTGTTGGAATATGGCCATGAAGGCAGCCATTTGAGCACAAATTCTAGCTTGCATCTATGCTTACTCCTCCTCTAATTTTAATTCCATTTTTTGGCACATCTCTTCATGCAATTGTTTTATTGCAAAAGAAACTCTAGATTTCACTTCAGCTTGATCCATGCTTCTCGTTTTTAAGGGTTTCTTCCCATATCCCTTGCCATGCACATACCCTAATTTCTCCCCTAGTATGGTGGTGAACGGTTGTGTCGTGCAATCTCAAAATAAACTAAGTTGAAAAATATTTGCAATATAGGGTGTAACCTAGATTGTCTCCTTTAAAAATGGATTTCAATATTCAATTGAGTTTTCTAAATATAAAAGAACTCTAAAAAACTACCTAACTAAAGGAGGATTTGATTGAACTTAATTAGCTTAAATTTAAATTGAATTAAAACCCCTAACTACTACCTAAATGTATAAGTTAATAAGTAACTAGCCTTAAATTCATCTCCTAGTATCCACTATCCTTATCCTAATTCAATTATCAATGGTTCTAATCAAAGAGTCTCTATTTGTATTCATGGCAATATATCTTGAGTTACCATATAAGATTCAAGAGATTAACGAATTAATGTTGAATTGAAACCTCAACTCCATATTTAATTATTAACTCTTGTCATTAGGATAAATGAATACTTGAATTGAAAGATTAATAAATCAAATTAGGCTCTAAATCATCACCCTAGAATCTTAAATTAACCAATTAAACTCCAAGGAATCCTCAAATTAGACATTCAAGCACTCAATTTCTCACATACATTTCATCAAATACCTTGACTATGTAACACCATATTTATACAACTCATTTCATCTCAATTCTAGTCACACTTCCTTGAATACACAAGCTTTTCAAGAAAATGGCATTAAAATATTAGATTATTTTTGCATTACATTGTAGATAAAATTTTCATTTTGTACCTCGTGGATCATATGAACTCATCCATCTCATTTTCATATTTAATTACATAGATATAACTCAAAACCATCTCAAAAAGTGGCCAAAAACTCGAGCTCATGGAACATATACATAAAAATTGCATGTGTAGCCTCGGATTAGCGTGACAACTTTTTGTCATAAACTTCAAAAAATTATAACTAATTCTAAAAAAAATCAAAATCAAGCACATTATATCATTCTGGAAAGCTACAGATGTCTACTTTATGTTAAAAATAATTCTAGACCAAAACAAAGACATTTAGCCATTGGAAATTGATAGAACAGTAACTAAACTTGCCTAGTATTACTGGTACTATCACATAAATTTAAAAATTCATATCTTCTTGTTTAGACATCCAATTTAAGTGATCTCAGTTGTTGTAGAAAGCTTACCATGTGTAGTTTATGGCTGAAAAATTTCATGAGTATTGGACACTATTTGGCCTTCAAATGATATAGGAGAAGAAACTAACCATATGAATTGTAACTATACCAGAATAACTAAAATTTGGCAACTTTGAAAATTCATAATGCATTCCATAGAGCTCCAAATAATCTGATCTTTAACTTTTCAAAATGTTCTATGTGAGATTTATATGCATGCTAAATTTCATGGGTAAATTCGTTCATTTGGTTAGATTGTGTTATAGGGTTGCAAAAATGCTCTTTTATGCTTCTTAAAGGGTTTCAAGAGAGTCAATTTTGGTTCCAAGGCTTTCATGGCCACTTGAGTATGTGGGAAAGCACCAAGATGGTCTATTAAACATGTCTCAAAGGTGTATAAATCTAAATTTTACAAACTCACTCTCTTATCTCAAGGTATATACATGAACACATAAGCCATATCTTGCCATTTAATGTCAAGATCTTGCTATGACACTCACATGGCATTAAATCTCATACATTCACAATACATCCATATATTTACAAGTATTCATAGGCTCATACATCATATACAACATTGGATTACATCACATGCCATTCATATGACTACAAAATAGACAAAATCACACACTTTGTTGTCAATCTCCCTTCTTCAAGCTTAGTGGCTCCTATTTCTTAGTTCACTTAATCCACCTAGACATGTTAGGCAATGGGAAGGAAGGGATGAGATGTAACGACCCTAACTTCTAATTATCATAATTAAGGTTAAGTACATGATTAATAATCACAAATCAAGGTTTGAAGTCATTAAGATTAATTACATTGGGAAAAAGTGAGGAAATTTGAAACCTTAATGTTGTTAGGGTCATTAGCTAGAAAACTACAATTTTTCAAATGTGCAAGTGAATTTAATCATTAATAAGGAGCCTTTGATTCTCCCATCCATTAATTCCAACTCATAAAAACCTCATACAAGTGTTTCTAAATCATTCCTTAATATTACCATAAAAGAAATTAAAGTTTCTAAGTGAATATGAGAAATTGAGCACTTTCGCCGCGGCCAATTACTCTTGGATTTGAGTCCTTACATCTCTATAAATTTCACGTATTTTGCCGCGGCCAAATACCCCTTTAGCCGCGGGCAAATACCCTCTGGAACACCCCCAAACTCACTTCCCAAACTTAGCCGCGGCTAACGTTACTATTCGCCGCGGCCAATTGCTCTCTGTTTTCTTCCCTGGCAGGTTCGCCACATTTGGCCAAAGCCAATTAATTGTTGGCCGCGGCCAATTCTTCTCTATTTCTATTTGGCCTAGGCCAATTAAATGTTAGCCACGGCCAATTCTCTTCTGTTCCTATAACTCCCAAGATTTCATCTCATGCTCTCCAATTTCCCTCCAATATCACTCTAGGGCCATTCTACCTTAATTTATGCAATTCTAATGGTAATTATGTACCTTAATTACCAAACTAATCTATCATTACCCATTTAGCATTTAGATATGGATTTTCTTACCCATCCATGGGATTTTATGTCAGCAATTATAAATCTCCCACAATGGTCATTTAATCATACTTTCATTGGGTATTTCTTGCATTAATAGTCAAGTCTATAAGGAACATATCATGGGATTACATTCTATGTTAACAAAATAATTCTACACTTGGCAATTCATGATGCAATGCAACAATGGTACAAAACTTGTAAATTAGTTACATTACAATTTGACAAGGCTCTCAAACCTATGTGCTACCAAACCATTTAACAAGCTCTCGTTAATTTTCTCCTTGCCACTAAGAGGTCCGGTCTCTGAAAATGTTAGCCCACAACGGGGTGAGATATACAATCTCAGTAACAAAAGGAAATTTCCATATATATGTACAAGTCAATCAATCCAAGACAATCTCATGTCATCAATATCAGAATCATCAATTCAATTGGCAAATGAACTAGTTGAACTACTAATGACTACTGTCCCATACCAGCAATCATACACAACATGTTAATGGCCAATAACACCAGGAGAGGTCCGTCCATGGCACCTACTCCATAATGAGCACAACCAGGGCTCAGTGCATCTGGGGTTTGATCATAACCCGGTGCTCAATCGTAGCACATGCACGGGTGGCAGCCGCACCACAGCTCCACCATGGACTCACAAGGTCCAATCACAATAACAATCAAGTAGTCAACCAGTCATTTAACATTTCAAACCAAGCATGTGTAGCAAATAGAAGATTAACATGAGCATATACATGGAATTAGGAAAATAACCCAGTTACCTCAATGAAGCCAATTACTCTTCCCTTAGCTACCATAATAATCCAAATGCATACCAAGCCTATAACAAGCATAATTATCATCATTTCTAATCACAATCAAATATCCAAAGAGTTGAACTATAAATGACAGACTAGAGGTTACTCACCTAATTACCAAGGGATTTAATTTCGGATTCTAACTTTCCCACACCAGAAATTGCCATAGTTCACTCAAATTTCTGGGTAATTTCACATGAAACCAAAGCCCATATCATAGGTCAACTATAGGGGTCTCAAACTAACAGAAAATGCATCAAAATGGGAAGGAGATACTCACTTAACAACACCCATAGCCTTACCTCCGAAAATCCACCATGGAAGCACCAAAATTCGCATTTCAATCATCAAGTCCAGAAAATTCAGTTTTCCACCATTATCTCCTTGTAATCTCACACAATAACAGAACCCATTATGATAATACATCCTTAGGGGCATTTTCCAGCAAATTGATTCATAAAATGGAAGGAAAACGCTTACCTAATCCTCCCTCTAACCTCTAAGTCCGAAAATCTTGCAAGGAATCACCCAACACCAAATTTCAGATTTGAGAAGAAGATGAAAATGCTCAAACCCAGAAATTAATCGAACCAAAATGAAGAGGAGGATGAGAGGGTCAAGTTATATATAACTCACCTTGGCTAAATCATCCTCTAGAAGTGAGAAATGGTGGAGGAATGCAGAAAACCCTAGCCTCCTCTCTTCCTATGCGAAAATGGAGTTCTCCTTTGTCTAAGGTTGAGTTGGTCTGCAGAATAGAGGGTAAGAAGCTGAGTAAGTTAGGGTTTTAGATGGGTTTGGGTCAACCCTAAAGCCCAAAATCTATTTAGGTTCAGATGTGTGCTTGTTGGGCCTTTATTTGGTGAGGTGGGCTGCATAACATTTTGAGTTTAAGTGAAGTATGCTGACCCAATGGCCCAATTCCTTGTAGGTTTAGATTTTTATGCTCGTTGGGCCTTATTTCATGAGTTGGGCTATAGAAATTTGATTGGGTTAGGCCAAGTTCCAAGAGTCAATCCAACTTGGGTCTGCATAATGTGTGTTGGGCCAACTATAAGAGCTCATGTAAATTGGGTCTTGGGCCTCTATTTCACTAAATCAAATTGGGCTATTGCTAGGTAATCTCTCTTGGCCCAAGTCTCATGATAAGGAGTTCGGCTTGCATCTAGAATCATTGGGCCTCTATAAGCCTCTTCTCATGATCTCCTACATTAATTTGGGCCTAGATGTAGTTTCTATCCCAATCAATTCTCAACTCATATTATTGATTTATTTCTCAAAATTACCATTCACTTAACTTGCCCACTTATCCCATATTAATTATTCCTAATTAATCTAAATCTATGATTAACACTTTAATTAATTTTGGGGTGTTATATTCTTCCCTCCTTTTAGAAATTTTGTCCTCAAAATTAGTCAGACCTTACTCATTTGATGTTGGACAATTAATCCTCATAACCTCCTCCTTGATAACTGAGATAGTCTTGCTAGAGACTAGTCCCCTCTTACTACTTTCTTGGGGAGGATATTCTTGTTATGTTACCACTTCACTTGATAATCACCACTCTATTTCCTCTAGTTAACCTACGTCAAATGACATACCGACTCGAATATTCCATATTCTTTCTTTGTCCATAACTAAAGAGATCCTGACCAAGCCACACTTGATCATCTTATAGCAAGCTCTTGATACCTAGCTCAAATACATCCTAATTTTCTCTCCCTTCATAGCTTTTTGTTTAATTCTATTTTATATTTTCCTCGCCTCTTTTTTTTTTTCTCTTTTTTCTCTCCTCTCTCATTTTTTTTTTTTTTTGTCTTTCTAATAGCTGATTATTACATGTTCATGTTAATTTCCTTTCCTGCTTAACTTCCAATCCGTTTGAGGGATAACTCCTAGATACTTTAGTTTAACTCTCCCTAACAGTTGATACCAAGAACTATAAGGGATTCCACTTAGTCAGTCGTTTTAGTATTTATTCCACTAATAGCAATATAGGTAAGTGACCTTATTTCATCATAAAGTTCTATTTGTCCTTCACTTAGATTACCCCCACCTTCTTAACCAAAATGGGTTTCACCTCTTACAAGTTCATTTAGTTTAAGTTTTCAAGTCTTACATTCAACTATCTTATAAATTATTGCACACATTATCCTCATTTATTGTCCATTAGAAGATAGTTCATTATTTCCATTAGACGTATAGAATTCCCCTTTCATTTCCAATCAGTGCCTAAGATTACTCCTTCTCATTTGTCGAGATTCCCAAGGGTTAAAACTAATATGAAGTCTGATCTCACCACTAATCTCTTGAAGGCACCTAAACACTTTAAGTTCACCTTCTATATAGTCGAAATCAAATATAATCTGTCAGGTGAAAAATAAACATGATATTCTAGGTCTAGATTATATTTTCTAATAAGACCTAATCTCAAGGGTGAGAATACCTTGTCCAGAGCATCAAGGTAATCCAGTAGGACCTAGGAATGAATTTCTTTAAATCTTACAAGTCATACTTTTAGTGAGTGGTTTATTAGATAACATAATTTCCATCGCTTGCCCACAACATTAAGAATTTTTTTTTTTTTTGTTGGCTCCTGATGATGGTTAATTATGGACAACCTGATCACTTTCCCTCAGGGGTAACCAACATAGGAAAATCCTTATAGATCTCTTCCCTCTCTCTCTCTTTTTTTTTTTTTTTTTTTTGTTTTCCTCCTTTTTTTTTTTTTTTTTGTGCACTTGCAAAGGCATTACCATAATTACATACATGTGACTCTAACGATTACCATGATCAATAGGTCCCAATGTCTCATTTTAACATTCAGTTACTACAAGCTTTAGTAGTCAACTTAATGGCATCTACACTTGTTTGAAATCAACTGGACATCTGCTTGGTTTTTATGCCATTATATAGTCCCAAAGGGCTACACTTTCGTATCTTCTACCTCCGACTAAGATATTTTCATACAGGTATAGTTATTCTTCAACTAGCACACTTTTTTTTTTTACCACTTTTTTTTTGTTTCTAGTTGGGAAATTCCTAATATTCCCCAAAGAGTAAAGAAATAATATCTTGTCAACAAGATTTAAGATCCTATCAACAAGATCTTGTATTCATTAATGTAAAATCTGAGACCTTGTCAATAAGGTTCTCTGACTGCAAGTACAAGGTCTTTTGACCATACGTTATGGTATGACAGTTTCTGTCCTTACACAATAGCCTATGCCAACCCTAACTAACTCTTTCACTCCCCTAAAAGTTTTTTTTTGGCCTCAATTTCATGCCTAACTATTGGGAGTTAAATTAACATAATAAAGAGACTCAGTGAGTCTTTTCATTGTTAAACATTCCCTATTTATCAATAGATCAAGTAGGGATTCCCAGTGAGAGAACTCAAGTGTCATTTACCACTAGTGTTTCACCCTTCCTCGTCAATCATTATACTAAGGTTTATTGTAATAACATCAGTTAGTTGCATTGATGCCATCTCTCATTCATTTTCCCCGAGTTATTATCCTAGATTAGGGAGTTCTCTTTCAAGATTAGGGAGTTTTTCTACCACAGTAATCATTAGTCCATCTTGAATTCCCAATGTTACTTCTGCCCCCCTTAATCACACCACACGTGATACATGACAATAGAATTACCAATGGTGGAATTAGGGTTTGCCTTTTTAATATTAGCAGACAATGCTTTACTGTGGCCATACACATGCTCATCACCTCGTGATGACTATATCTCAACTACTTGTACTCACACAGGTACAATTTTATTCTCTTTTTAGGTGGGTCTTTACCATCAAGATCTCCTCTTTACCTTCTAGGAAGAAAGTCTACTTAACCTAGTTTGACGCCAATTTGGTGGTCGAAATTCATCAAATCATATGATAAGCGACATGCCCCGCATGCCCTTAGCACCGAAGTGTTGATAAATGAGCACGTCCCACGTGCCTCTAGCACTAGAATGCTGTAGAATCTTATCTTACACTCCCCGAGTGTATCATGCACATAAAGTGCCTCTAACTACCACCTAAATGCACGTCAACACATAGCATAAGTAAACTAAATTACACAAGAGACAACATGCACAAGCACCCCATGCCGGTGCACCTCACCTTTATCACACTAAAGGGTTGTCTTTTCTTTTGTCATAATCTCTCTTTCTGCCTTAGTACACTAAGGGAGGAGCCTCAAAGCTCTTAAGATTCCTTTCAGAACATCATCTCCCTTAATCTCTTGCTTTAAAGTCACTATACACATTTAGAAATGGATTCGACAATCTTAAGGTTTTTCTTGCCCACTTTCTTATCATTATTAACTAAAGATGGCTTACTCACTCTAATAGTTTGAATAAAACTATTTGAAGCATTCTAGCTCTTATCACCCTTATTCATTAGGCCAAATTGCGGTAGCTAGGATCGAGTAATTGTATTCTTTATTAACCGGGACCAAGCAAGTGGGCTAGGACCTCTATACCTAAAAAGTTTCAACCTTGGGGACCTTTCGAAGTCTACATAATCCTAACTCATTATGGATTGTGCATCACTTCATATATTTAATCAATCACACTTATTTATTACACACTAGTTCCATTATCAATTTCCTGATTGCAAGTAAGGTTTACATCTTACTCTTCCATAAGGTTCTCATAGCTAGTTAAGTGTTTTACTCTGTTTTGTTGCCTCCTAAGTTCTCAACATCACTCTAGATAGCCCTTGAAAAGTTTAGAATTTCACTTAGGTAAAGAATTGCTACTCTTGTTGTGATCAGTTGACTACTTCGATAAGCCAGTCAATTGGTCGGCCGTACCCAATTGGCTTGCTTAGTAAATGGCGGTCAACTGGTCATAAGCGCTATTAGTAGCTTTGTTCATCATCCTTATCAGTTACTTGGTCTCATTCATTCAGTCAACTAGTGCCTCACAACGAGTGACTGGTGCATCTATTGCGTAGCCGGTTGGCAACAAGCCTCAACCAGTTATCTATCTAGACTGAGACCAATAACCCAATATCCGAAGGAAAGAAGGGTAAAATTCTAATCTTTTCATTGGCATTAACAACCTCAAGTCTTAAAAATTAGCATTACTAGAGTGTTATGAGGTAAAATCTCACTATACTCTATTATTCTCCAAGGTATACTTATTGTGATAGGTGATGCTCTAAATAAAATTCAAGAAACAGTCATTTCAATCAAGTATTACAAGCCTTATCTCATCATTCCTCTATACTTCTTTCCAGCACATAAAGTACATCAATTATATGTTTGCCTAATTAGCTATTCTTATGAGCTAATACCATGCCAAATATGTATCATGATTGCCAAGCTTCTAGTCATAGAATTTAAATTAAAACGGTTGTCCTGAACCATTGCTCTGATACCAACTGTAACGACCCTAACTTCTAATTATCATAATTAAGGTTAAGTACATGATTAATAATCACAAATCAAGGTTTGAAGTCATTAAGATTAATTACATTGGGAAAAAGTGAGGAAATTTGAAACCTTAATGTTGTTAGGGTCATTAGCTAGAAAACTACAATTTTTCAAATGTGCAAGTGAATTTAATCATTAATAAGGAGCCTTTGATTCTCCCATCCATTAATTCCAACTCATAAAAACCTCATACAAGTGTTTCTAAATCATTCCTTAATATTACCATAAAAGAAATTAAAGTTTCTAAGTGAATATGAGAAATTGAGCACTTTCGCCGCGGCTAAATTCCCTTTCGCCGCGGCCAATTACTGTTGGATTTGAGTCCTTACATCTCTATAAATTTCACGCATTTTGCCGCGGGCAAATACCCTCTGGAACACCCCCAAACTCACTTCCCAAACTTAGCCGCGGCTAACGTTACTATTCGCCGCGGCCAATTGCTCTCTGTTTTCTTCCCTGGCAGGTTCGCCACATTTGGCCGAGGCCAATTAATTGTTAGCCGCGGCCAATTCTTCTCTGTTTCTATTTGGCCTAGGCCAATTAAATGTTGGCCGCGGCCAATTCCCTTCTAATCCTATAACTCCCAAGATTTCATCTCATGCTCTCCAATTTCCCTCCAATATCACTCTAGGGTCATTCTACCTTAATTTATGCAACTCTAATGATAATTATGTACCTTAATTACCCAACTAATCTATCATTACCCATTTAGCATTTAGATATGGATTTTCTTACCCATCCATGGGATTTTATGTCAGTAATTATAAATCTCTCACAATGGTCATTTAATCATACTTTCATTGGGTATTTCTTGCATTAATAGTCAAGTCTATAAGGAACATATCATGGGATTACATTCTATGTTAACAAAATAATTCTACACTTGGCAATTCATGATGCAATGCAACAATGGTACAAAACTTGTAAATTAGTTACATTACAATTTGACAAGGCTCTCAAACCTATGTGCTACCAAACTATTTAACAAGCTCTCGTTAATTTTCTCCTTACCACTAAAAGGTCCGGTCCCTGAAAATGTTAGCCCACAACGGGGTGAGATATACAATCTCAGTAATAAAAGGAAATTTCCATATATATGTACAAGTCAATCAATCCAAGACAATCTCATGTCATCAATATCAGAATCATCAATTCAATTGGCAAATGAACTAGTTGAACTACTAATGACTACTGTCCCATACCAGCAATCATACATAACATGTTAATGGCCAATAACACCGGGAGAGGTCCGTCCACGGCACCTACTCCATAATGAGCACAACCAGGGCTCAGTGCATCTGGGGTTTGATCATAACCCGGTGCTCGATCGTAGCACATGCACAGGTGGCAGCTGCACCACAGCTCCACCATAGACTCACAAGGTCCAATCACAATAACAATCAAGTAGTCAACCAGTCATTTAATATTTCAAACCAAGCATGTGTAGCAAATAGCAGATTAACATGAGCATATACATGGAATTAGGAAAATAACCCAGTTACCTCAATGAAGCCAATTACTCTTCCCTTAGCTACCATAATAATCCAAATGCATACCAAACCTATAACAAGCATAATTATCATCATTTCTAATCACAATCAAATATCCAAAGAGTTGAACTATAAATGACAGACTAGAGGTTACTCACATATTTACCAAGGGATTTAATTTCGAATTCTAACTTTCCCACACCAGAAATTGCCATAGTTCACTCAAATTTCTGGGTAATTTTACATGAAACCAAAGCCCATATCATAGGTCAACTATAGAGGTCTCAAACTAACAGAAAATGCATCAAAATGGGAAGGAGATACTCACTTAACAACACCCATAGCCTTACCTCCGAAAATCCACCATGGAAGCACCAAAATTCGCATTTCAATCATTAAGTCCAGAAAATTCAGTTTTCCACCATTATCTCCTTGTAATCTCACACAATAACAGAACCCATTATGATAATACATCCTTAAGGGCATTTTCCAGCAAATTGATTCACAAAATGGAAGGAAAACGCTTACCTAATCCTCCCTCTAACCTCCAAGTCCAAAAATCTTGCAAGGAATCACCCAACACCAAATTTCAGATTTGAGAAGAAGATGAAAATGCTCAAACCCAGAAATTAATCGAACCAAAATGAAGAGGAGGATGAGAGGGTCAAGTTATATATAACTCACCTTGGCTAAATCATCTTCTAGAAGTGAGAAATGGTGGAGGAATGCAGAAAACCCTAGCCTCCTCTCTTCCTATGCGAAAATGGAGTTCTCCTTTGTCTAAGGTTGAGTTGGTCTGCAGAATAGAGGGTAAGAGGCTGAGTAAGTTAGGGTTTTAGATGGGTTTGGGTCAACCCTAAAGCCCAAAATCTATTTAGGTTCAGATGTGTGCTTGTTGGGCCTTTGTTTGGTGAGGTGGGCTGCATAACATTTTGAGTTTAAGTGAAGTATGCTGACCCAATGGCCCAATTCCTTGTAGGTTTAGATTTTTATGCTCGTTGGGCCTTATTTCATGAGTTGGGCTATAGAAATTTGATTGGGTTAGGCCAAGTTCCAAGAGTCAATCCAACTTGGGTCTGCATAATGTGTGTTGGGCCAACTATAAGAGCTCATGTAAATTGGGTCTTGGGCCTCTATTTCACTAAATCAAATTAGGCTATTGCTAAGTAATCTCTCTTGGCCCAAGTCTCATGATAAGGAGTTGGGCTTGCATCTAGAATCATTGGGCCTCTATAAGCCTCTTCTCATGATCTCCTACATTAATTTGGGCCTAGATGTAGTTTCTATCCTAATCAATTCTCAACTCATATTATTGATTTATTTCTCAAAATTACCATTCACTTAACTTGCCCACTTATCCCATATTAATTATTCCTAATTAATCTAAATCTATAATTAACACTTTAATTAATTTTAGGGTGTTACATGAGATTTTAAGAATCTCAATAGCTCTTCTTCCTTTCAACATACATAAAGAACATAAATCTAAGTCTAAAAATACATGCATAGACATCATGGCTTTCATAATTATTCATGGAACATTTCTAGCATTCAAGAAGTCATATAAAACATATATAGGCTTGCTAAGCAAGTGGTTTAACCTCACCTATTCTCTTTAGGGATTTTGAACTTGCCTCACCCATTTTCTTAAAGAGTTCTTGAACAAGCCACACTCTTTGAAGACTCTTGGCTTTGTCTCACCCATTCTTAGGGACTTTTGGCTCATCTTCACCCTAGCTAAGGGACTTATGGCTTCACCACACTCAAGAAAACTAAAACATATTCATAAAGCATCATTTAAGTGCATAACATAACATCATGGTACCATGACATATAGATATATACTAAAACATTTTTCATGGCTCAAAACATACCTACACACATTCAAAGACAAGATAAACATCCACCCATGCATGAAAGAAAGAAGATAGAGCTACTTTTATTACAACAACACACTTTTCCTTTCAAGAATGCTTCCTCTCCCTCGATCACACACTTACAAAGATGTGAGACTTGGTTCCTTTGACCTAGACACATAATATAGAAGCCAATTACACTCTTGGAACAAATTATAAAGCTACACATTCATTTCAAAAGCTAGATTGTTCTTATGGCTAATTTATGGTTCCATAATGCACCCAATTAACCAACCTTCGGAAAACATGATCTTAGCTCTATTCGTTTCATCCATCTAAGGTTCTTGACTCCACTGAAGTCTCTTAGAGCCATCACACCTTCATTTCAAGGAGCCTAACTAGGTGTTACTTCTTTAAGTCATAATATGGAGCCTATGATACCATCTCACTAACCATGGCTTCTAAAATTTTTCCAAGGCTTTCTCTCATCCTCTTACATCATATATGATACAAAATCAAGCTTGGAATAAATTAAAACTACCCCTTGGTGCTCCTTCTAGCCTAAGCCAAAGCTATACACCATTAAGGGAGCTATGGAATGTTCTTTGTTTTCTTGATGGGAGATGCATGTGAGGAGCTTTCTATAGATCTTAGGAGCTCATCCAAACATCCATTTTGGCTCAGGAACTCTTGCATCAAAACATAATTTTGGTGGAACACTTAAAACCTTAACTTTGCTATCTTAAAATCTAATTGTTGTTTTGTTATTTTCTTTGCATATTATTGTTCTTCTTTATCATTTTCCTAAGATTCACTCTTGGTTTGGCCAAAAATTCAACTCTTAAGGGTTGGTCATATATAGGTCGAACAACACAAGAGAGGGAACAAGAAGAATCAAGCTCAAAGTATAGTAAATTACCATGTTTTCTTGGCTTCCTTTCTTGCTCTTCACTTTGCTTGGCTTTTTCTCTTAAATTTTGAAATTTTCCTCTTAGGTATGACCTTAAAACAGACCCAAAAGCTTCAATAAACCCATGGGAAAGAAAAGAAGAAGAAGGAGAAGAAGTTTGTAAAAGAGAAACTAAGAAAAACCATGAAAACCATACCTTTCTCTTGTTTTTTCTCCTCCCTTTCTTTCATCCCTTGTACGCCTCACTCTCTTGGTTCTTTATTTGATTTAAGGCAGAAATAAAATGACCCAAATGAAGAGAAATGGGGCATAGGGTATATATAGTTAGGCTTCAAGAATTGTTTCCAAAAATTTCATTTAGGTCCCTTTAACTTGGCATATTCATTTCCAATTTGTTTTCACTCATTTTTTAGAATCATCTTTTCTATCATAAAATTTAGATCCTGAATCTTATAAAATACCTTTGAAATCATTCAAATTGGAGCTAAAACCTTCCCGAATGAAAGGGTCAAAGTTTGAATCAACCAATGTTAGAAAACATGCTCCAGAGGGGTTTTAATTGTCCCGAGTCTTCCCATAGTTCTTAAGGCCTCTGAGAACCTTGGAGAACTTAAAATTTCCATTTAAAAATCCCTCTAGTGAGTATTTTAAAATTTACCCATAATTACAAAAATGTCATTACGTTACGTAACAATTTTGTTAATTTCTGTCTAGTTATTTTAGCCTCTATTTCAAGATGTCTCTGGCCCTCTAATTTCATTACTTAATATCTATATCATTATTTTAATTTTTTTGGAGTTTAACTAATTCATTTCAAAATACTTACTTTGAAAACATATATGTTTCTGTCACTTTTACAAAAATCGGACATTACAGATTGCATACATGGATAATTATGGGAAAATGAAAATCCAGTACTTAAATTAATCTATTAATCATTCAAGTAGTCTCCTAATTAGTATCTAACCAGCAACTAATTATAAACAACACAAATTCTCAATCCAATACATCTTAACCAAGAAAATACAAGAAAAAGAAAAATGCTAGAAAGAAAGGAAATCTTAGCCTAATCCCTTGACAATTTCCTTAAATTCAAGCTTCCATCCAAGGTCCTTCTCCTAGCTAGCCATAAGAGGGAATTAGAGCTTCATGAAATTGAAAATGGTGGAGTGAAAATGGGATAGATGGTCATGGCAATGGGGAAGAGTCGTGAATGGAATGGATATTGGTCCAATGTGAATGAATGATGGATAGGGTCTATATTCTAGATGCTACCTAAGCCCTTCTAATATCAAATTCCCTCTCACATGTTCTCATTTATTCTTCACGTGCTCTCTTAATGTTTCTTCCTTCTTTTCAAGTCTCATAAATGCTCCCCTTCTTGCTGTTCACGTCTTTCTCTTCCTTTTTAATTAATGGACCCCCTTTAGTGTAGCATTTCACGTGCTTTCTTCTTTATAATTCTCCACCTCTCCTTCATTAAAAATCATAGGCTACTTCTTCTCTTCCATGTGTTTTCCACATCAAAGCATGTACATCTCTTTACTTATCATGTGAATCTCTTCCTCAAGCTCTAGCTCATACTTCTTCTAATTCTCAACTCTCTTCTCCCTCTTGAGTCCATGTGTTGGTGAACTACTTGTGTTATTGTTTATTCTATGTGTAACCACTTTACGTGTATGTGAGTGGAGCTGGAGGGACCTGTGTATCAACATGCATGCATATGTGTGTGGTTACGTGGATGAATAGGAATGTCGTGTGAATGTGTTGCAATATGTAAGAGTGAACTGTGTTTTGTGCTGCTGTTTAGCCCTCCAAAAACGTAACTACTGTGCATTTACATGAGGGAATGAAGTGAAGACCGTGAATGACTCATCCTTGTATATGACGTGAAGGAACTCATGTGAACGTAGAACTCGTGCTTATCTTTGTATGCTCCATACCTTCACACCTTCTGTAAACATCACAACTCGAGGTTCCTTTGCTACTATGATGTGAATGAGACTACATGCCTAGCTCATGTTCAATATGGGTGTATGAATATATGGAAGAGGTGGTTGCTACATATGTGAAGACATGGTTAAAGAGGAATTCATTCCTTCAAGTGACTGGACCTCATGCCTTAAATGTGTGCTAATCCATATGCTACATGCATGTGTGAAGGTGTTGATGCATCTGCAAGGATGTGTGACTAAGTGAACCCATGAATGTATGAGTGCCATATAGCTATGTGTCAACATGCTTCTTGTGTGTAAACGATCCATGTGGAAGAGGCACCTGATGATGACTACATGCTCCCTTGCATAAATGTGCTTAAATGTGATTTTGTTCTGGAGGAAGCCTATGTGTGTCACTATGGAATGGAAAAACCCATAAGGAATGTACATTAATGTGAAAGGGTCCTTGCATGTGTAAGTGTGTGAATGTATGATGTAAGCATGCATGATTGTGCTATTCTTTTGCCACCTTATTTCCCATTTCCCAATTTTATTTTATAAGAGTCCATGAAAAATGTGGCAATTATTCCAAGCTTAATATTGCATATATGAAGCTTCTATCTTCAACTTTAAGCCCCTTTGATTCAATCATATGGCTTTCAAGTCTTTGATTTCCATTGTCCACAAAATCTGCACAAATAATAGGGAATCTTCAATAGGAAAAATTCATAAAATTATTTAAAGGAATTGATGCATTAAAATTAAAAAAATTTGTAAATAAATTCCTAGAATGTAGAAATGGCCAGTAAACTCAATTATCCTCCAATTGAATCCTTTAAGCCTTAATTCATTATTAAAATGCCAAAGTTAAGGGAAATAGAATATATAAAATATGGCAATTATCAGGTAACTAGTATCTTATCTCCAGTCATGCGTGCCTCCTCACCTATTGTTTGTAGCTAAATAACAAGATCATGAATGCTCGACTATAATGTAAGACATGAGTTAGAAGCATGAAAAATGGTGCAAAAGTCAACAATTTTTTAAAGTTAATAAATTTGAGAACGTTATAAGGATCTCTTGGGACTTCAAATTTACCTACATTATCTCCCCCTCCTTTATTCGATGGGTGTGATGCCTCCTATACTCAATTAGCTATTGCCGACTCCCTTATTTTTATGTCCTTGTACAATTTTTTTAGACATTAATATTCAAAGCTTCTTAGCATGAAAAAGGTGTTAGTAAATATAGAAATGGATTTCTCCTAAAATACAATGAGATGCTCTCTAAAAATTCCTCAATCTCTACAAATGAGCATATCTCACATGTATGTAATATTACCTGCTTTGACCTATTTCATCTATTTCTACTACTTACAGCCTACATATAAAGCCAAAGTGATGTTAGTTGTAAAAACTTAGAAAATTTCGTGTAATTAATAATAGTACAAATGCAATAAAGTTTGAAGTAAGAACTTGAAACTTGTCAGACTTAAAGTGTTACATTAGCCAATCCTAATCTTTAGGGCTGACACCCTTTGGTTTTGCCACTTGCTTCTCCCTGTTACTCATGTAGTTCTTGTATATCTTTGACAATGAAGCCTTCTAATTCTTGAAAAATTGTTGCATTGAGTCCATGCAGTAAGACCTGAATACCACCTCCTGTTAAGGGTTGCAAACTTCAAATTTGTCCTACGTATGAAGAATAGCTAATTCAAATCATAAGTAGTTATAATTGCAAACATAATGCAAGTATTTATAAATTAATTAAAGATACGCATTTAAAATATACAACTCACTACCTTCACTTTCAACCACATGGTGTCCCCATCTTTATTTGCAATATCTTTCCAATCACTATCTCTAAACAACGTGGTAGTCTGCACCACCCAATCAATGTAGTTAGATAAATCTCGAGCCCCATCTCTAATTATCGTTCAAAGGTCCTAAACATGGTAATTAAAACCTTGTTGCCAAATTTTGTTTTAAGGTCAACTCTTAAACACTTATACTTTCTCAACCCTTCCTAACAATGTCGTAAGAAGCTAAACAAGGTAGAAAAAAGAAAACAATTAGACAATGATACATAAAAAGCAAATATATCTATATATGACACAACGTAAAATTTTAACTAAATACTTATTGTTTCCCTTGCTCACTTGCACAGCTTTGATTTCATGATAGTGGGTTAGAGGTGAACCCACTTGTTCTTCCTCACTAACTGGCTCTAGTGGCAGTGGAGAATGTTGAGCTTGTAGTGCATCATGTTTGAGTTACCCTATCATACGCAGTGGGGATGCAACATCACTCGAATTGTTATGCCTCTCCATCCATTTCCACGTCTTAAGCCTCATCCACCTTGTCTAGCGCCCTCCCACACCCAGCACCTAATATTTCATGGATCATTACAAGTACATTAAGAGAACAAGGTAGCTGAACAATGTAAATTTGTAAAATTATAAAACTTTTAACCACAAGATAGCTTACAAGTTATAAGAAAAATTTTAAAATTTTAAAATAATGATAATAATAATAACAACATGATAGAAACATAAATGAAAAAAAAAATATACTCAATGAAATAGGATGCTGCATATGGATTTAATATTTCAATCATTTATTATATCTATATTTTTTATACAAGGATGCAATCTACCAACCATAGAATTTTAATTAATCTTGATTAGTATTCGTGATATCAATATCAAGTTCATCACCCTTCCCAAGTATGTCATTTGAATCTCCTTTGTTAGTGGACACATCCTCATCATTGTCATCAATAAATTTATATCTTACATCAATTACACTTGGCCATTTTGTTCGCAAGCATTCACTGGAATGGCTTAGAGTCTCTAGTGCAATATCATCCCTTTGCAATTGGACCACAAAGTTATTTCCCACATTATCGTCAAGAACCACGTACAGTTCGACCTCGTCTTGTTGATATGCCTTATCGATAAGCCCTCCTTCAAAGTTCCCACTAACGTCATCATCAATCACTTCAGGCATATTGAACAAGTCATGGGGATTTGTCTTAACAACAATGAGCCAGTTTGCATCAACAATATCATTCAAATAGAATTCTTGTTTGGCTTGAGATGCAAAACAAATGACTTATTAGAATTAAGTGAATAATGGGTATTCATGCTAGTGATTCCAAACTTATCAACTTTGTATCCTCTTCCTAGATGACCCACATCCCACCAATGACAATTGAACAAATGCACTTTCTCATGCCCAATATACAACAACTCATATATGTCCTCCAAGACACCATAATACTCTTTATTCTCGTCTTCATCATCACCCAATACAAGTATTCTACTATTATCTATTCCTTGGCCTAAGGCACAATTTTAATATGAAATCTAAAGCCATTCCTTGTAAATGTTGAGTAGTAGTGAACCACTTTATGTGAGCCAGCTGCTAAATACATGAGATCATCACTACCCTCACCTCGTGCACTTAACTTTGCAACCTACAGTAAAAGACAATCACTTATCACCACTAATAAATTCTGCTATGACCAAAACTTATCACATAACTCTTACATCCTAGAGCATTGTTTAGAAACTGACATATTCATGAAACCATTTTGGGAACTCTTTAATTGTTAATCCATGCGTTTCCATCTGCTTCTTATGCTCCCTGCAATGAATGACGTAATTAAGGCAATAAATTCTTCAAGAAGTATCATTTAGAAGGAGTTACCAAGCTCTATGAACGTACTCTATGAATGGTCAAACCTCCTCACAATTATAGAGTACATACATACAAGTTTGATTAAAGTCTACACTAAATAGAAATCTCGATTCGTAACCTCCTCAGGCTTACCCACTTTTATTAAAGATGGATGTCTCATCCTTTCCTATAGGTCCATTATCGTTCCTAAAAGGCCTATTGAACTTGGTGGAAATGTCTTTCAAGTAATAGGAGCAAAAGGTAAGACATTCATTTGCTAAATACCCTTCTGCAATTGAACCTTCTGATCGAGCCTTATTGTGAACATATGCTTTGAAAGTTTGCAACTACTTAAGTACATAAGAGGATTCGAATAAAGAATATAGCATAAAGTATTAATGAAATTTATGAAAAAGGATATATAATGTAGTAAGTTACCTTTTGATGGGCTACATTCACTTATATTGTGCAAACCCATTGAGCTTCCCCTTTCTTGCCAAATAGATAGACAAGTGAATCATAATATTAAAGAAGGCTGGTGGAATACTATTTCTAATTTGCACAACATGCTTGCAATTTAGGATTCAAGCCGATCAAGAGCTTCGTTTATTAGGTACTTAGAACACAAATTCTTAAAGAATTTACCCAACTCTAATATAGGCTCAGATACCTCATTGGGTAGCAAGCTATTTAATGCTATAGGAAATATATCTCATAGCAAAACATGGTGGTCGTGACACTTCAATTCAGAGATTTTTTGCTCACGAACATTGACACATCATGAAATGTTTGAGGAGAAGGCATGAAGCATTTTTAAAGTAGCTAAGAAGTTACAAACTTTCAACCTATCTTGTGGGGACAATACATAGCAAGTATTCGGAATCAAAACTTTGTTCCCTTCTTCTATTAGGTGAAATTCTAACCTAATTCCCATGTCAACTAAGTCATATTGACTCTTCATTATATCTTTTGTCTTTCTAGCCAACCCTATAATAGTTGACACGATGTTATCTGAAACATTTCTCTTGATGTGCATAATATCAAGGTTGTGTCAGATCAACAGTGTTCTTTAATAAGACAAGTAAAAGAAGATCCTTTTCTTCCTCCAATTAAATGCATTAGTGACATAGTCACACTTTCACTTCTAACCTTTCCCTAGAGTCACATCACCCAATGCTCGTAATTAACAAAGTGCCTCATCACTAATTAAAGGAAAGGATGCAACTAACTCTATGTTCAACTTTCCCATAAAATGTCCTTTGATTTCACCACCATGAATGATTGGTTTGTAGGAAGTGACGATGGCCCCAGTAGCATAACTTATTTCATAACGAAATAGAATATGTATTTTTGTGGCAACAAAGGCATGCAAGCTTTCCTTTCATAGAGCATCCTGATCGGTTCTCATATGTTGAAAAGTCATTAATTGTCCACAATAAAGCTACATGCAACCTGAAATTAGGCTTCTTATAAGCATTATATGTCTCAACTTCTTGCTCCCATAATTCAAGCAATTGCTCAATCATTCATATCTATGTCATCACCTAGACTTCTAGGGCCTCAAATTAGAAAAGTTATCATAAAGCATGGGTGCTTCATACATTACCATGCAACAAATTAGATGGAACTAACATAATTGGCTAAATACTATGATTAATACTCATATTTCCCCAATGCTAGAACCCATCACTTACTAGGCCCAACCAAACATTTCTTAAACGACCAAAAAATTATGGATGCCATTGGTCAAATGATTTCCAAGCAATAAAGTTAGCTAAATGCCACAAAACACCATCATTAATGCGTTTCTCATCGTGCCACCTCATCCTTAACTGTGTGGTGAGACATGTACAGCCTTTGCAGCCTAGGCTTTATAGGGAAATAATGTAGGGACTTTCTTTCCTTTATGACTATTTGACCTCCATCAAGATATATTGCACTTAGGATATGATTAAGCATTAGCGTGTTCTTGCCAATACAAGATGCAATCATTCTCACATGTATTAATTCTGATATAATCCAATCCTAACTCCTGAATAACCTTTTTTTCTTTGTAGTAAGAGTTAGGTATTAGTGTCCCTTCTAGAAGAACATCCTTAAATAAGCTTAACAATGAATCCATGGATTTGTTGCTCTAATGGTTAAGGCACTTAAGATGGAGTAGCTTAAATATAAAAGAAAGCTTTGAAACTTTGTTACAACTTAGAGAGAGATCAGTCTGAGCATCCTGCAACAAGTCAAAGAACTGTCTCGCTTACCCATTAGGTGGCTTATGGTTCTTTGACCTATGATCCCTTCATTTGAATCTGTGCGACTATACGTATCATGAAGCATCCCAATAATATCATCTTCTTCATCAATATCATCAACTGCCTCACTATTATCCTGATGCATAGGACTATAAGCACCAGGACGAACTTCTCCATTTAAGTCCCACACTTTATAACTTAAGTTAAAACCCTTCCTCAATAGATCTGCCCTTACATCAATTCGACTGTTCCATTCTATATTCCTACACCCCTTGTATAGGTATCGAATCATATCAGTCACCCTTGGCTAACTAAAGGCCCATTAAAGAAACTCAGTAACTCCTCATCTATATGTTAGATCAACTTTATTATCGATTTTTATCCAACCTTTATCCATCTCTGCTACTTTCTACATTTTAATCAACATCATTGCAAGTTAAGTCATTGACAAGTCAAGCCCTTTACATGTATGGGAGCAACTTAAGGTAGAGTTAAGTTCATATATGGGAGCATCAGCCCCAAAAAAAGGTTCATATATGGGATCAAAATGGTGGTTATAACGGTATAACCAAACAAATTTAAATTGAAGCCACACCTTCACTTACTAGTTGCTTTTTATTCCTTAAGGAGACTTACTAAGGATTTTCTAAAATAATAGTGAGAAGGCTAGAAAATCTCCATTCACTTAAATATTCCTTGCGTCTAAGGTATTGCGATATAATAACAATAATAATAAATAAGTAATTGAATTTATATTTTTATATATTATTGTATTATAAACTCTGCTTATATTGAACTTTGATGTAAATTATTTTTTATAATTAGTCCCAAACCGAAAAAAAAAAAGAGGATAGTTGTGTTAGGTAGTCGACAATTAACATAAAATTTTATCGAATCTTTATTATATGAATCATTGATGTATTAGAAGTAATCGTTGCTTGGAAATAATGCACTGTATAGTTTGAGTATAGTGACAAATGAACAAAAGTCACTGTATTGAAGCCTAGGTGTAGTGAAAAATAAGCAGTGATTGTAACATTCGATCCTCTAAAAATGAGAGAAAACGTAAGAAACGTAACATATGATTTCTCCATAAACGTACAAAATTCACCGAATACAAAAGGAAGTCTCCCGAAATAACTTAATTAAAGTCCCCAAAAGACTTAATTAAAGTCCCAACAAAATTGGAAAGCATTCTAGACTCCTAAAAATGAGAATCTCAAGCTCAAATGGAAAGAAAAATAGAGCTAGAATGAAGAAATGAATTGTGACAAAAGGTTGATGAAACGTAAAGGTATTTTTACCATTTTGAGCAAATTTTGGAATTTACATAGAAGGGATTTTTAAATGAAAATTTTGAGTTCTCTGGGATTCTCAAAGGCCTTAAAAACTATGGGAAGCCCTGAGACAGTTAAAACCCCTCCGATAGACGTTTTCCAACGTCAGTGTACCTAAACTTTAACAGATTTGTTCGAGAAGATTTTAACTCCGACTTGAGTGATTCCAAAGACATTTTATTAAATTGAGAACTTTAATTTCATAATGAAAAAGACGATTCTAAAAAAGAAGATAAAACGAGTTAGAAACTAAAATGCCAAAAATGAAAAGCAAAATTAGAATTTTTAAAAAGTGGAAGTTTCTTAAACACTCTTTAAGTTTCTTGTTTCTTCTCCCCCTTCATTTGCACGACCTATTCTGCCAAAAACTAGAGAAAACACCAGGTTTCTTAGGTACACCATAGAGGAGAAGAAAGGAGGAGGATAGTGTATGAAAAGGTTTAGGTATGAAAGGTATAAGTTGGCTCACAAAATTATTTAATGAAATTATGAGGTCTAAGAAAATGTCAAATGAGTGGAGGAAAAGTATTTTAGTCCCTATTTATAAGAAAAAAGTGGATATACAAAATCATGCAAATTATAAAAGAATTAAACTCATAAGCCACACTATGAAATTATAGAAAAGGAAATTAAACTGTGCAAATACATTAAGGATGAAGAAGGAAAAGTCTTGGTCATAGAACAAGATATCAGAGAACGATAGAGGGATTATTTTTATAGATAATTTAATGAAAGACATGGAATTTTATTGCACTCGAATAGACTAGACATTAAAATAGATTACCAAAATTATACTTTTTATCATAAGATTCGAGAGTCAGAAGTAAAAGAAGCATTACAATAAATGGAGAATGGCAGAGCAATTCGATTGGATAATATACCTATTGAAGTATAAAAAAATTTAGGTATGAAAGGTATAAGTTAGCTCACAAAAATATTTAAACTTATGAGGTATAAGAAAATGTCGAATAAGTGGAGGAGAAGTACTTTAGTCGTTATTTATAAAAATAAAGTGGATATACAAAATCGTGCAAATTATAGAGGAATTAAACTCATGAGCCATACTATGAAATTATAAAATAGGGTAGTTAAGCAAAAATTAAGGTAAAAGACTTAAATTACTAATAATCAATTTAGTTTTATGCCAAGAAGGTGGACCATATAAGCAATATATTTATTACAAAGATTGATATAGAGATATCAAATGAATCAGAAATATTTATATATGGTATTCATCGATTTGGAGAAGGCATATGATAGGATGCCAAGAGAGGTTTTATGGAAGACTCTAAAAAAAAGAGTTCATATAACTTATATTCGAGCAAGTCAGGATATGTATGATAGGGCTACAATTAGGGTTATAACAAAAAGTAGACTTACAGAAGATTTTTCGATAATTATTGGTCTATATTAGAGGTCAACTTTAAGTCCTTATCTTTTTACTTTAGTCTTAGATGTGCTCACTGAACATATCCTAAAATTGATGCCACAATACATGCTTTTTGCATATGACATAGTCCTAGTTAGAGAATCGAGGGAATAAATGAATGAGAAGTTAGAAATGTGAATACGAACTTTGGAAGCACACGGATTTTGTTTAAGTAGAAATAAAACGGAGTATATGAAATGTAAGTTTAGTAAGAGGTGAAAATTAGAGAGCATACCATACTACAAGTTATATGATTTAAATATCTTGGGTCCATCATATAACATGACAAGGAAATAAGGGAAGATGTAAAATATAAGATTCAAGTAAGGTGAATGAAATAGAAGAGTGCTTCGAGTATTATTTGTGATAGAAGAATACCATTCAAACTTAAGGATAAATTCTACCACCCAACTATTAGGCCTACAATGTTGTATGAAACTGAGTGTTGGGCAATAAATGGTCAATAAGAGAATGAGCTCAATTTTGCAAAGATGAGAATGTTATGTTGGATGAGTAGACACGCTAGACAAGATAGAATTAGAAATGAATGCATTAGAGAGAAAATGGAGGTCACACCTATTGTGGAAAAGATTGTAGAATCACGACTTAGATGGTATAAGCATGTGTGGAGAAGACCTATAAAAGCCCCAATTAAGAGAGTAGATCAGATAGATAGTAGTCTAATAATCAGAAGTAGAGGGAGACACAGAAAAACTATAAGAGAAATTATTAAAAAATATTTAGACTTAAATAGTTTGTCTAAAAATATAATTTATGATAAAACTTTATGGTATCAATTGATCTATCAATTGAACCAAGCACAAAATAATAGTATTATTCCCTTATATTTTTCCTACATAAGTAATCATTATGAGAACTACTTTTTGGACATGCATATCTTTAAGTAACCAATACAACTCCCCAAACTATATAAGGCAATAGAAATGGTAACTTCTAACCCTATTAATCAATAACGAGTGAAATTTTTTTAAGAATTAGGTCATGTATTTCTAATAAGATTTAAAACATGTATATTCAAAAATGAAAAAGTACCTTTGCTCAGAAAACCATGTAGTGGTGGTGATTCTTATAGGAATTGAGTTGCACTTGCAGCTGAATGGCAATAAGTTTGGCCCATTAATTGATATAAAATTAGTGAAATAAAATAGTGTAAATATCAAATAGATATAGGATTATAGGAGTGCATTACAATTTATAATTAAGGTATTTGAAAATTTCAATTCCAATCAAACACACTAAAAAAAACATATAAGAGCTCTTTATTTATAAACAATGCTAACTTGTTATGCCCGAGAGAAGAAAAAATTTATCCATCATGAAGCTTTTTGTCTTTGTCTCTCACTCTATTATTTTGCAATGCTATGAATTTACTTAATATCTCTCTTCAGAGTTAGAGGGTGGAAACAATAAGAAGGGGATTTTTGGAAATTGCACGCCTGTATGTTCATATAATTTAACTTAAAATTAAAGGTTAGGAGGTTCATAAATTAAAAAAAAATGTTAATGCTCATTATGCATAAGCATGCTCCATGGAGTGGGTGTGGTTTAGCTAAATAGGTTTCTACTTTCAAATGGATGGATTTTGATTTTAAAAAGAATTCTAGAATCTATTATCAAACTCACTTAATATAATTGATGCCTTATAACATTACAAATTAAACCCACTAGTGTTTGCATGACACTAAAAAACATAACACAAATAAATAAATACACTAGAATGCTTGGGATCGATTCAATCATAGATGTATAAATGAACATAAGGAAATAAAATTAAAGACATTTTATGCATATCATGCAAATCCCACATTTCCCTCCAGGTCTCACACATATACTAGCTAATGCAGTTTTGCTTATTAATTTTGCAACTTCAAGTTCTACTTTATGTGATTGCTTTTTGGGGTGACTCTAGTTTAAGTGAAGGAGAAAATATGTAAGGAATTGAAGTTATAGGTTTCTTTCTTGTCCTTGGTGTAAAAGAGGGAGGTGAAAATAATGAAAGAAAAATGCTTTTGTGACTGTCTTAAGCATCGAACTTCATGCTTTTCTTAAGGTCAAATATGTAGTGATGACAAGTATATACACAAGCAAAAGAAAGTTCTGAAAGTTGTTAAAGGGTGAGTGTGGGACCTGTGGGCACCACCATGAACTAGTTTTGAAGACCAAAACATTTGCTTTTTGAGATGTGATCATGCATGTACTCTTTCTAAAGCTTTTGGAATCTCTTACTAAATCTTCATGCTCATATTTTCTTATGTCTTTCCCCACCTACCCATCCTCCTTTCTCAGCTTCTCCATGCTAGTCTTGAAACTAAGATAACTGAATCCTAATCCTCTATGAAACATCAACACAAAAAAAAATCTTATCCTAGTTAGACACGTATTTGACAATTGGATTTATTTCTATGTCCATACTTCTTAGCTAATTCTTAGTTTATTCCATCATAGATGTGTTGAGCAATTAAATTCATTATACCAACCTCATAGCAAGTTTGTAATCTAAATTCTACAAATTATGAACTAAAGTATTATAATAAACAAAATGCATCATAAAATTGCAAGTGATAGTATTATAATGGGATTCATACATGTGCCGCTAGAATTGCATTTTAATTTACTACTGGTATTTTATATATACATAGCTTGAACAGAGGTGCGTGGTTCACCCACTTGACTCCCAAATTAGACGATTCCATTACTGAAAGAAAAAGGAACATGTTGCTTTAAGAACCTGAATTAAAATTAGGAGATGCAATTTTTACTTAACATTTTTTGCTTTGACAATTCTTCAAATAAGTTCTGGGCAAAGTGAAGTTAGCATCAGAAGGATCATTAGCGGAGCCATTACATATCTAATAGAAACACTAATTTTGTTGTCACAATGAGGTGGAGCCGTTACATATTTATTGTCCATTGCAAAACCTTTAGTCTGTATTCCAAGGCCATAGACTTGTATTCACATCCAACATAACGCTCCTCATTCTCGAAGAAATTAGGATTTGGCTTAAATATATCAGACAGCAAAGATTTTTTTTTTTTGAAAAAAGGAAAAAGGCAACATAAACTGCAAAGCTTTCATCCATGTTAACCCAATCAATACATAAGATGCAATCCAATCAAAGAAGGGGAAGAATTAGGATTGCAGAGCACTTAGCTTAGAAGATCAAGAATGGCTTCTTCGCACCCATGGAGAGTTGCACAAATGGCGGCGAGGGGAAGCCCTGAACTCGTAATGAATTCGGAGTACTAGTGTGTGGCAGCTGACGACAACAGGTAGACGTTGGATGAAGAAAAGGGACACAGATTAAGGGAAATGGATTCCCTCATGTTAGGGATTGTTCATGTTGCTTATGTTCTCTCACATGAGGGATCCATTCCCTCCCCCAAGAAAAAAAGAAAAATTAAAAAAAAAATCAAGTTTGTGAGGGACATGAGCAAACATGAGGGGATTGAACATGAGCAGATCCAAATCCCAGATTAAGGCTCTATGAAATTAAGGCAAAGGGGTGCGTGTGTAGATTAGTTGTGAGGGGGCACAAGGGAAAGGGACGCTTGACTTTTTTATACATATTATAAAAACATTTTGTTTCATTTATTTCTGGTTAAAAAAATTATTTTTTTGTGCAGTATTTTATTTTTAATATAATAGTGTAAATAATTAAGTTAATATTTAGTTTTAATATGAGATTGTATTTTTATCCATAATACGATAGTCAAAATAATTATGTAATTTTTTTTAGATTAAAATTATGCTATGTATAAAGTTAATTTTATTAAAAAATAAAAAATAAAGTATAATTTTAAAATAAAAATATTTAAATTTAATTTAATTAAAATAAATAAATAAATAAATAAATAATTTAATTTTTTGAGTGTGACGTAAAGTACAGGACTTTCTATTTTTCAAGTGGAGAAGAGGAATTGTTTATACTATTTTCTGAAAAAGAAAAAAAGATTATTTTCTTAATTTTAGTTGAGAATGAAACAATAAATATTTTGAAATTAATTATATAATATTTTTTTACTAAATGATTTTTTTTTAACAAAAGAACTATGATAAACAATAATAAGAAATAGTATTTTATAAATATAGCATTACTGTGTTAAAAACCAAGATGAATTTTCTCTAATTGTATTGTTAGTAGAAAAAAAATTATTGCCTATTTTTTTTTAGGCCTTAAATTATAAGTTTAAAGGTAAAAAGCAAACCTTTTTATTTATTTTTCCATAAAAAGAATATTTTATAAGGGATAGGTTAATATTAACCCTTTAACCTAACCAAAAAAAAAAAATAATCATAATATCACAGAGTCAAGTATAAGCTGTTTCTTTTATAAATGAAATTGAAACATAAAAGTGAGTAATTTATCTAATATTAAAACTTGAAATTAATTAATGATTAATTCATGGACTTGAATATAATATTGATAATACATATATATATGTATTACTACATATAATATGAGTGTAAAATAGATTTAAAATATGTTCACAAAATAAAAATGTTAACAAAATTAAACTCAAAATAAAATATGTAAAAACAAAAAAAAAATTTAACCAAATTAGGTTTTAGGTTGTGTCTCTGTCTATCTGAAACTAAGTAAAAGATAACCAAAAACACTGAAAAGTAGATGTTTCTTCAACTAAAGCACTATAGAGATTAACCCCAAAAGTATAATGATATAATGATATACATAGAGTTGTAAACTAGCCTCTTGATAAAGGCAAGATCATTTATAAAGTAAATGATAAAAAGCCCAAAAGTAATAAAACCAAAATATGTTTAGGTCATTAGATAATTAGACTTTTTTCTCTAGTTTATTGTTAGACTAATTAAATTTTGTTGATTAAATTATATATTTTATAAAAAAAAATCTCAATCCCAAAATATATCTCAAAATTCAAACTTTACCTTAGTCATAGAAAGAACATTTGTTTTAAAATAAATTTAATTTATAATGAATTAAATTAAATTTTCTTTCACTCATAATAGCATTACATTATTTAAGCACATGAGAAGAAGAATCCAACTCATAATTATAAGAATAAAAATTTTAACAATGAAAGAAAACTTTCTACAAAGAAACATAGATATTTGTTTTTTTTCTTCTTGGAAAATCAAGTTTCCATGAAGAATAAAGGGTTAAATCAGTTATGACTACTAAAAATCCTAAAGTGTAGTGCAGAGTTGACATTTAGAAAAATATTTTGAAATTATCATCTTTCACTATTTACATTTTTAAGTTTAATTTACTAATCACATCTTTATTTAAAATGTTACCTCAAATTTGAAAATATTTTGAAATTATGACAAAAAAGCTATGGTTAAAATTTAAAAAGAATGGTTGCATTTCTAATCACAATATCATAATCATGAAATATAATGTAGCTAAAATTTATATTATAAATCTAAATCATTATAACTGTGTTCAAAATCTTTTATGCAATATATATATATATATATTTATATATATTATTTTAAAGTTAGAATGAACTTTCAAAATATCAATAGTTCAAAACTTTTCAACAATTTAAAATTTGGAAGAAGTGTTTGCAATCATGACTCAAAATTAAAATGTGTTAATAAGTGCAAGTTCATGTTAATTTACTTTCATTAAGATTTTCAACATGGTTTTTTATATGAAATTTTCTAAATTTGAATTGCAAGTACATTATACTTGGTTTTAGACTTAATGCTAATAAGGAGATTAAAAAAAAATTATTTGAATATTTGTTGAATAATCTTGAATGTATTAGTTTAGATTTGTATATAAAGTAAGTCAAGATTCTTTATTTTCATTTTATTCAATTTCAACCTTTTAAGAAAGATTATTTTTATATTATTTAATTTCAACCTTTTATTGTTAGTTAACACATGATAACAAAACCATGATCACTAGTTTGATTGTAATCAAATTGTGGCCAAATTAGTAATAACTAAATATAAATTTTTATACATACTTAATACAATTTTATAAGTATATTTATATAAAATTTTGTTACCAATTACTGCAAAAACAATTTGCTTATACAAAACTTGGCCAACATATGTCAAATAGCACTAACAACCAAGTGCTCTTGAACATGAAGGGTCTTTGATTTAAATCTATTAGTGCCATTTTTACCAAAATCAAGTAGAAATATAAAATATAATAGTATTTATAATTTAGATATATATAATAAAAGTGATTATAAATTATAATAATGGAAATATATTTAGAGGTGACTTGAAAATTGGCCACTAATCCATTAGTTCTTTTTTTTTTTGGTTTATGCCAAAAAATATATAAATGGTTTTTGGGCCGACTATTTCTATATTGTTGCAAAATAACATATTAGCGACGTAGAATTTAGCCACTAAAAATATCTTTGGTGGCATCCCACCAAAACTTTCATGGGGTGTCTAAAAAATTTAAATGCTTTCTATAAAGACAAAAGTCATGTGGTCGCAAATGACATTATTAGCAGCAAAGGAAGTTAGCCACTAAAAGAGTCTTTAGTGGTGAGAGAAATATATGGTCACTAAAAATTTTCACATACAACATTTTTTTAGTTACACAAAAAAAAAATGCTTTGTAGTGATATTTGGTATGAGGTCGTAAATGATAGCATTAGCGGTGATGCAGCCACTAAAAATAAATTTAATAGCAATTGAAATATGTAATCGCTAAAATATTTTCCACCAAAATTATTATTAACTTGTCAAAAAATTCAAAGTACTTTCATGACAACAAGTGAAATGTGATCATAAATGACATTATTAGCAGTGACGTCAAGTGGTCACTAAAAATATTTTTAGTGGTAACAAAAGTATGTAATTGTTAAAAAAATTTTCACCAAAATTTTTTTGACTTGTCAAAAATAAAAGTTCTTTTGCGTTGGTAATTAGTATGTTGTCACAAATGAAATTATTAATAGTGACAAATAGTGGCCACTGAAGAGGTCTTTAGTGACAACAATGATATGTAGATACTAAAAGTTTTTTCCCATTTTTTTTTTTTTTGCACAAGCTAAAAAAATCAAAAGCACTTTTGTGGCGACACTTGGTACGTAGTCACAAATGACATTATTAACAGCGACATGAGGTGGCCACTAAAAATATCTTCAGTAGCAAACAAAATATATGGTGGCTAAAAAGTTTCCCATCAGGATTTTTTTTATTCGGCCAAAAAATTTAAGGCTCTTTTGTGGTAACTATTTGTATGTGGCCGCAAATGACATTATTAGAGGCGATGTTACATGGTTACTAAAAACTTCTTTAGTGGTGTGATACATATGTGGTTACTAAAAGATTTCAGACCAAAGTTTTTTTTTTTGTTTTGGTGAAAAAATGTGAACGATCTTTTGTAGTGATTACAAATGAGTGGTTGCAAAAGAGCCATTTAGTGACAACTCTATTGACCACTAAAAACATATTTAATAGCTAATGATCTGATGTCCTCATGAAAATGTTTTCTTAACGACTTTTTAATGACCACAAAATAGATTTAGTGGTGACTTTTAAAAAGCTATAACTAAAGGTTTTAACAGTAAATAATATATACTTTTAGTGTCAATTTTTAGTGACGACTAATTGTATTCGCCACTATATCTTGTTTTCTAGTGACAACAAAAAAGTCACTGCTAAAAGTCGTAACAAAAAACTTTTTTTTTTTGTGGTGATGATAGGGATCAAACTCTATACCTTTTTCACGTGGTAGGAAGCAAAAGCTCACATAGAGCAATTATGCAATGTATCAAACAAGCCATATGCACATGTAAAGCATAGCTAAATATGAGCAAATATCTTTTCATTTGTAGACATATATTTACATTCTCATCAATACGATTTTCATTATTCAATGTTCAAAAATTGATAATACTACTTGGTCTGAATTTTCAAAAATCACATAGGCATCAAAACTAAAGTCACCAACATGTTTTCCAAAGTCACATTGTATCAAAGGTATCAAGAATTCAATATTCACTATCATCAAAATGTTTAATGAAATTTCATATAGTTGAAAAATATCTATAAATATTTTTCAATTTTAAAAAGACTAAAATATAAGAGTCAATTATCTCAAACGCAACTATCCAACTAAGTTTATGATGTTGAATTGCTTACCAACTCAAAATTTAGAACTTGAATAACATATTATCCATTAATCAACTATATAACTAATGACAATATGTGCATGCACATAAAACCCCAAGCCAGCAAGACATATGTAAATACTACAAATTCTTAACTAATTGAATTGGATGTTCTACTCTTGCTACATTCATGTTGAATATAAGATTTTTAGTTTAACGTAACGCCTACTTCACACTTATGTACCTTACTCTACAAACCTTATTTCATGTGATATTAAGGTATCTAGGAAGATAACATTAACTACTACATGTTCATATATTTAGTTGGCCATAAAAAATGCCACTAGAAGTTAACTCATAGGAAATTTTGTGATAAAGCACACTTTGTGCCCCCAATAAGAGAGTTGAAAAACACTCACAAGGTCATCATAAAAAAAGATTCTAGTCTCCAATTTAAAAATTCTCCATAATCATTTCATCAAACACCTTAATATAATCTTTGGACTCCCCATAGATAGAACATCTCATCCATAGATAGAAATTGTCAAAAAAATAAATCCTCTTTTCGAAAATATGATTCTATATCCTAAAAATGTAGAGATGTAAAGAAGTTAGGGACTTGATGAAATCTTACCCTAGAGAAAAGTTTAGGAAGAAAATGTTGAATCATAACATGTTTCCTCTTTGTGCTTCCAAACTTTCTTGATTTTGCCATTTTTAGGAACCCGTCACGTAGAGATAGGAATAAAGCTAGGGTTCTTTTTTCTCTATAATAATAAGGAATTTAAGTAATGTTTTGGTTTCTTCAATAAGTTATTCTAAATCTTTATTATCTCTTAAGATAAGGATATATTTCTTGAGGCCCATCATATTAACACAAGCTTATGGAATTATATTTTGTTTATTTAATATTTGTGTAATTATCTCCTTCATTTAATTAAATATTTATTTTAGAATATTTACCCTTAGTACTATAATTTGCTCATATGGTAATATAGGAGTTATATAAGTAAGAGGCTTGTGATTCCTCTATGACTTGTATTAATGTACATGTAATAAGAAGAAGAGGTGTTTTACATTTAGCTGTGACTTTTAAATTACTTTTTTTTGTGTGTGTTCCACATGTATGGTTTGGACCAAAAGGTCTTTACTTTTTTAATTAAAGACAAAATTAAAATAAAAGGGGTGTAGGGATGTTCACTTGGTTTGCCTAATTTGGTCTTATTCAATCACTTTAGGCAAAGTTGAACTAAGCCAAAACAACATAATGACTAGACCAAGGCAAGCACTGGGCCAACTTAGTTGACAAATTTGTTTAGCTTTGTCAAGTCTTTTATATATTTTAAAAATAATTTTATAGTAACTTATATGAAATTTTTTTTAGGTGTTATTTTATAATTTTTATCAAAAGTTTTATCAAAAAAGTGACCCACCTAAACCTAGTCAAGTAGCTTTGCCTAACTTGGTTAAAAACCAAATTGGATTTAAAAAAAAATCTAATGCAAAATCAGATTAAGCAATGGACTAAGGCAAAATTTGATCAATCCTGGCCCACAAACACCCCTAATAGAGGGTATTCAAGTTATTTCGATTAAAAAAAATTGATACAAGAGTATTTAGGTCATTCTTGTATGTGTAATAAATGCAAGATTATGAGAAAATAGCTTGAGCATCGATATACTTATTAGAAAGAAACTTGTATATAATTACTTATATATTTTATTATTAGATTCTCTAATTAAAATATGATAAATATATAATTTTTAATAATAAAAAAATAAGTATATAATTTTTATATAAAAGTGTATAATTTTTACAATTCAACATCATATGATTAAATTTTTTAAAGAATCCTTTTTATACGTATTATATTTTTATTAAAAATTTGATAATAGATATATAAAAAATTATATCTAAATTTAATCCATACTTATTTTGTCCTTAGTGGGAAAATGAGGCCATTTTGGCTCAAAATATAGATATGGAGATTGCCAACATATACAACACCAATATTTTGATTCAAAATAAAATATAATAATATTTTAAAAAGGTAAACATAGATTATAGTTATGTGTGAGAGGGAGAAGTTAAGGATGTGAGATTGAAGTATGCAAAGAAAAAGAGAACCTAAAAAATAGGTAAATAAAATAAAAATAATTTTTTTATTTTTATTTTTATTTGATAATTAAAATAATAATTTAATAATAAAATAATAATTATAAAAATATAATAAATATTATAAAAGTTATGTAAGTAGAATGCGTTTACCTTGCCGCAACCAAACCACCCAATTTTTTGAGTTTTTTTTTTTTTCATTATTACTTTCTTCTACTTCTACATGTTTCTTTTTTTATAATTTATATTTTAATAAAAATATTATTATTTATTTTCGTAGAGTAGAATAAATAGCCTCTCCTGGCTGTTTGCTACAAACCCAATTTTTTGAGCTTTTCCTAAACTTTCCCTCACCTCCATTTCTATGTAATAATTATAAAATTTACCGAACTTCGATGAATTACAGTCCCTGGAGCGAATGAAATTTAATTTCCACGAAACGTCTAGAAGTTGTGAAAGGGGGCTGAGTAGGGTTTTTCCAGTCTTCCCTTTCACATCCTCCCCAATTTTCGCCAAGTCAGAGTTTCTGATTACCAAGTTCGCTTGTCCCTCAAATCTCTCGCCATGACTGACGGCTACTGGAATCGGCAGCAGGCTCCTCTCCCCTCTTCCGGCTTGCTTAAACGACCTCGTTCCGACTATGGTTTGCTCTCTTGCCTACGCTTTATACTGATTGTCTTTGTTGCTAATTTTTTCATTCTTTGGGTACGAATAATCCATCTCTTGGTGCCTTGTGAATCAGTGTTCTCTGTTTGTTTGTTTTGTGATTTGTATTCTGGTGATAGAACTTTTACGCCCTTGTTGTCTTCGAGGTCGACAAAATCATGTAAGTTCCCTTTGGGATAGGCGTTTTCAGCTCAAGATCATTAGCAGCTAGTATCTTACATTCTATACAAACCAAGATCTTCGTTGGTTTTTGTTTGTAAGATACCTTAAAACCGAAAAAGGATTAATGCGATGAAATTTGCCTATTATCTTTGTGGGTTTTAAGTTATCTTACATGCTAGAAGATGGCATATCTGCAGAAATTCTTTGTGGACAACATGATATGGAGTATTGATTAATGCATTAATCTTGGGCTGAAAATTCTTTGTGGGCAAGACGTGTCTTACATAGTAGAAAACCTTAGTTTTTAAGGTTTTAATGCGAGAATTTTCAGGCCAAGATCCTTCTTGCCCATCTTCTTTGGGATATGGATTTCTAGCTTCTTTGTGGGTTTTAGTTCATGATTTTTTCTGGAGCGGTTTCTCTGTCTGATATGCAGAAATTGGTGAGCCCTTTGGAGTTGATGCTTCTCTTTTATTTTGTTCTTTTCTCTTCTCTATCTATCTTATTTCAGTTCATCGTAAATGTTCTGCACTCAATTTTGCTCATTTAGTAAATGGAGTGTAATAATTAATCTATTTTTCACCTCAGCCATTAATTTGCCTGGCAATGAGTTCTCTGATGAGTTTATAGGGGGGTTTGTTGAGGAATGGGATTTTAGGTAGGCTTTGGTATGTTTACAATGAAATTCTGGAAAGGGATTTTTTCTGGGTGTTTGATTAAATTAATTGAAAACTGATCAGATTCCCTATGAAAAAATACAAGCTTGGATGTTGAAGAGGAAGGTAACTAAGCTTATTAGTTGGGCCCCAGGAGATAGGCTTAGTGTTGGGACAAGTGATTAGTACTATGAAATTGGTTCCTTTACACTTATTTTGGAACAATTTGGCCTTGAGATTGAGTGTGGATTGGTTTTCAGAATAGGTGAAAAGTACAACACTTACTAATAGAGCAACAACAATCACAGGGGCTTTACCCTATTGAATTTTAGTTCTAGTGATTAGAGAGATAGTGATGTGGATGCTGAACTTTATTTTTTAAGAGTGTTATGATTTGATTAGGGTTTTAATTCAGGTATAAGTGTTCTATTTTATTATGGAATGTTTGATAGTGATTGTTTATTTCCAGGATAACTAATTATATCTTAGGAGTTTTAGTTAAGTTACTCTTCTAATTGTAGTACACTTTTGCAGAAATTGAAATTGAAGTTCTCCTCAAAATTAAGGGACAGAAAATATACTTTAGCATTTTCTTTTTATAACCCTCTTGGCTTCCATTTATAGCATTTTGGTGATATATAAATCTGATGGGCCTATTGCTGGCAAGCCATATTCACACTTATAGTAGGAATCATGCCCAGAGGAAGGAAGAGGAAAAGAGGGAGGATGGAACTGAAAAAGTGAAAGCATATTCTAGAAGAATCAAAAGAAGTGAGAGTGGAAGTGGGTAGGAGAGGATAACTGACAAGGAGTTAAGGAGGTTGTGGGGCAGTGGGTTGGGAGAGAGAAAGTGGCAGTTACAGGGTATTTGGGAGGGGAAGTTACCAAGAGAAACGTGTGGAAAAATTGGAGAAAGAGTCTGGGGAGAGTGCTAGCCTTTTGAATGCTAGTCTGAGAGTAGTTTATTTGTTTTTCTTTGTTTCTGTGCTGCTGTTTTGTGTTGCTGTGTTGATATTTTCTGAGTGTCTATGTTGTATTGTGGAGTATTTTCTTCTCATGATTGTTGTTGAATGAAGAAGTGTTATTCAGTGTCATTTTCCACCTCTTTACATAATTATTTGTTTTAATTTTCTGTGAAGTAGTAGAAAGTCCTATAATTTTGGTATCAGAATGTGAAATGGAATTATGTTTTATTGTGTTGAATGAGGTAGCATACATGGCTATTATAGATACAAAGAGGCTACTCTAGGGGTAAAATTGCAACTGGGGACATTAGGGACTAATGAAATAACTAAAATACACATGTACCTAATAACTAAAATAATCACGTTATTTACAAGTATTTTTAACACTCCTCAAGTTGGTGAATGGTATCCTTCATGCCAAGCTTGATGATTAAGTTCCTAAAGGTGACATTGGACAATCCTTTGGTAAGCATATATGCAAGTTGGTCACTAGAAGAAGCAAAAGGAGTACAAATTAGATTGCTATTTAGCTTTTTTTTTTTTTTGGTGGATAACGTGTCGATCTACTTCCCCATGTTCAGTACGGTCGTGTTGCACCAGATTATGAGCAATGTTGATAGCGGATTTATTATCACAATAAAGTTTTATTGGGCCTTCCACATTAATCTTTAAATCCTACAAAATTATCTTTAGCCACAATAATTCAATAAAGCTTCATTGTGAGTGCCATTACTTTGAACTCAGCCTCCATACTAGATCTTGCAGCTACATTCTACTCCTTGCTTCTCCAAGTGGCAAGATTTCACCCTAGTAAAGTATACTATCTTGATGTTGATCTTTTATCCATTAGAGATCCTACATAGTCTGCGTCAGTCCTTCCCCCTTTTTGAACAAAATTCTTTTCCCCGGTATACCCTTTAAGTACTGTAAAATTTAATGAGTTGCCCTTAGACATGATTCTTTAGGGTTGTGCATAAACTGGCTTATAACACTCACAACATAGGCTATATTGGGCTTGGTATGAGACAAATAAATTCATTTTTCCACAAGTCTCTAATAAGACTTTTTATCAATTGGCATATTTTCTGGAGCCTCACAGAGTCTATAATTTGACTCTATGGGTATCTCTATTGGTTTGCATCCCAATTTGCTTGTATCAGTCAATAAATCTAGCAGGTACTTTTGCTGTGATATGAAAATCGCTTGCTGTAAGTGAGCTGCTTCAATGCCAAAAAAGTATTTTTGTTTGCCTAGTCCCTTGATCTCAAATTCCTTTATTAGTTGCCCTTTTAACCACTGTATTCCTACCAAGTCATCCCCTATAATTATAATGTCATTCACATAGATGAATACTATTGACACTTCGCCTGAGGTTGAATGCTTCACAAAGTGTGGTCATCTTGGCTTTGCTTATACTTCTTACCAATCATAGTTTTGGAAAATCTCCCAAACCATGCCTCTGGGGATTGTTTGAGCCCCTACAATACTTTTTTGAGTTTACAAACTATGCCAGTACAGGATGTTAGTCGAATCTTGGTGGAATCTCCATTTAGATCTCCTCCTCTAGATCTCCATGCGGGAAGGCATTCTTGACATCAAATTGCTATAATTTCCATCCAAGGTTGGTAGCCACAAATAATAAGATTCTCACTGTATTCATTTTAGCTACTAGAGTAAAAGTTTCTATGTAGTTTATGCCATGGGTCTGAGTATACCCTTTGGTAATGAGCCGAACTTCATACCTTTTCAAAGTACCATCTAAATTATATTTATAGGTGAATACCCATCTACAGCCAACTAGTTTCTTCCCTTTTGGTAGTTTCACTAGGTCTCAGGTTTTGTTTTTCTCAAGTACTTCAATTTCAACCTTCATAACATGTATCCAATTCTTATTCTTTAGTGCCTTGGATAGAGTTTTGGGAATAGGGATGGCATTTAGACTGGTGAGAAAGGGAGACAAATTTTTATATGAGATGAAAGAAGACAAAGGATGCTTAGTGTAGCAAATTTGGCATGGCTGTTTATCTTTTGTTTCTAAATCCGTATAATGAAGCAACTACACTATTTGGGTTTCTAGTACTGGAGTAAGAGCTGGGGTGGGGTACAAGAGGGGGATGAGCTGTTACAGCTGTAATCCTGTGATGGAGAGATGGGTTGATTTGGTCTGATAAAATAGTTAATAGAATTTCATAACTGGTACTGGCTTTTCAGCTTCTGGCAGACTCTTTTGGACTGCTATCTGTGAGCGATTGCATTTTTCTTTATGAGATAACCACTAAGGCAGATGTTTGATAAACATCAGGCTGTTGGAGTGGGTGAGAGAGAGGGAGAGAGCATAGCGTTGGGTTGGATAAAAAAGATGATATTATTACAAAGAGCCAACATATTTTGGGAGAAAATGCTTGAAAAATCTCAACGATTTAAAGGAACATTTCAAGCTTTTTCTAGAAATTATTTATCTGGAGTTTGAACCAACACATTTTAGTCATGTTTTTTTATTTCAAAATGAAAACAGAAAATTTCCCTAGCGAAGATGCTCTTAGTTACCCCAGCTTTGCTTGTGTATGGCATATTTGTTTGATCTAGCATTTAATTATAATAACTTAGTATTTAGCTTTGTAGGAATAGCATATGATATTGCAAATAGATTACTAGTTTTTTGAACAGGGTACTTCGAGTTTCAGCTTCTTTGTTTATACTTTTTTTTTTTTTTTTTGCAGATATGCTATCTTCAGGTCTGGCTTCAGGTAATGAGATGCATGGTTATATTTCTCGTGATGATGACCATACCAGTCATCGGCTTTTGAAGGACACGAAGACAATAGGTTCTGCCTATGATCGCTACCTTCAGAGTGCAGTAATGTCTTGCCCTCTTATCTTTGCAGAATCCTTTTTCCCTCATGTTATACTGTTTATTTACTGAAAAATGTTATCCTGCAATTTTTTAAAGCAACATTCTACTTTTACTTCCGGAGAAGCTAGTACCATTGGTGGTGTTGGATTGGCTAGAGCTGTTGGTGGTGGAATGCCTGGTCATTCACTATCTGATCCTGCAGCCATGGGCCATGTTGGGAGTGGTGGTCCTGAACTTTTGCCAAATGGACGGGGTGTTAATTTTGGTGGTCAGCTACCAGTGGATGCGGTTTCCAGGCCTGCACCAGAGACAGTACCTCTACCCCCTGATGCTTCAAGTACTTTATATGTTGAAGGTCTACCTTCTGATAGCACAAGAAGGGAAGTGGCTCGTATCCTTTTTTTGTGACCCTGCTGATGATTTGTATAATTTTTCTTTCTATCTTTATCTTCTGATCTTTTATTTGTTTTAATTTGTTATTCTGATCCCTTAACCTCCTTTAGATATTTTCCGCCCTTTTGTTGGATATAGAGAAGTGAGACTTGTGAGCAAAGAATCAAAAAATGTAAGTGGACTGTTGATTGCAATTGTTGTCTGCTTGTCTTCTTTTGACATGTTCTGTCACTATTGTACTGATTGGTTGAAAGTTCTAATATGCTAACATGCTTGGTCATTGAAGCGTGGTGGAGATCCTATTATCCTTTGTTTTGTGGATTTTGCCAATCCAGCTTGTGCAGCTACGGCTATGAGTGCCTTGCAAGGTACCACTTCTTGTTGTCTTCTGATATAAAAGAAGATTTGTTTATGTTTTGATTATGTGATTAACTGAAAGGAGTTACATTGTGGAGTGAGGTTTCCCTTTTGGTGGCAGGAATAAAATAGGGACAATTCCTGATCAGTGCAACTTAAAATGGATTTCCACTTTGGTTCTTTGAAGTTGGTATTTTCTATTCAAATGTGATTAGCACCAAAGTTCTGATATTTTGTTATTAAACGGGATTGCAAATTGAAGTATGATTTTATACTAGTTGTACTGAACTGGAAATTTCCCTGTGGAATACCATATATTGAGAATGTTATAAGAAGGTATGATATGCTCTTCTAACTCAATATTCTACTGAACTAAAGATACCAACTTAGAAAGTTGTAATTTCACCCAAGGTACTGAATGTCTTTATTTATGATGTTACTTGCAACTTTATGGGCTATCTTGTTTTTCACCAAAAGAAAATATAAATAAATATTCAAGCAAATTTTGAAACAGTAACGTAACTGAAGTAGTAAATACGTGACATGATGGGCGTCCCTCTTCCATGCTCGGCTAGTGCTCATTATAAAAGTGTATAATATGAAAAATGCTTTGAAATTCGTTCGGCCATCATTATTTTACCTGTATTGTTGTCATTGTCCGACAGACAAACATGCCTGACTGCCTTCTCATTACCTCTGGAAAAATATTCGTACAAATAGCATAGATAGTGATGAATTTTAAAAGTCATCCTGAGTTCCTTTTTCTGCCCCTTTATTATGTGTAAATTGCCATTACACCTTCACTCTGACAACTTTTTCTGCATCTATGTCAACAACAGCAAAAAACTGTTTAATAGAAGAGTAGGGGATCCTATCAGTTGTCCATTCCAGCGCCTGAATTAGGACAAATAACTTTGCCTTGTGTCTATATCTCTTTTCATTGGTGTTGATTTTAAATTGTATGTCTAACAGATCAGCCTTCTTATTATGGATGTAAACAATCTCTGTTTTGCAAAAGAGAGGAAATTGAAGTCTAAGAAGACTGCTAAAATTAAGTAGACTGAAACGAGAATGAAGAGAGATTTGATTCAAGAGTTCAAATATCTTAATAAATTGTTTGATTTTTTTTTCCCAGTTACAAAGGGAGTGGGATGACCCACTCTTTTTATTTTGTTTTTTTTTGGGGGGGGGGGGTTGAGTTTCGAACACCCAACCCTCTGCCTATACTGGCAGGGGAGGTGCTATTGTGGCACAAGGCCACCGGCAAATTGTTTTAGATTTAACTTATGTAGAAGTACCAAATTGAGCTTTGGATGGAATTTGAGTGCACAGATTTGGACGGGAAACGTGTGTAGAATGGGTCTTCCTTTCACCACCCCCCCCCCCCCCCCAAAAAAAACCCAAAAAAAAAAAAAAGTCATTCCTTGGCCAATTTTAGGGGAAGGAACTTTTTAGTTAGATGTGCCTGTCTGTGGTATGCTATTAAATGCTGACGAATCCAAGACGAGAAGAATTATCATGTTATACGTGAAGTTTGTTGGATCTTTTACTGACTGTTTAATGATTTTCTTAATGCCCAAATTACTGGAAGTTTGCCGACATTGTGGTTGGGTTTTGCAGGTTATCAAGTTGATGAACTCAATCCTGAATCTAGTCACTTACGGCTACAATTTTCTCGGTTTCCTGGTCCTAGAACTGGACCCGGATCCCGTGGTAAGAGGTAAGAAGGTTCACCTAGGGCATCTAGGTTATTGTGCATTATATTGCCGATGGTCATTCATATTTTTTGGAGGCGGGTGAGCATCTACATGGGTCAATAACATGGAATTTTAGTCACTTCTAATTAGGAGTCCTTGAGATGCACATAGTATTAACAGTCATAATACAATTTCATTTGTGCAAATCTAACCAGTGGATAATTTCAAGATGGTCATATCCAATTACCCTCTGTTGTATAATTGATACTTGATCAAAATATGAACTTAACGTCTTATTTATGGTAGCGTTGACAGTGTTCCCAAATAGGTGTTTCTTTATCTGAATAGAATTCTTCTGTGTCCAATGCCATGTTTGTATGTACACACTTCTAGGTATGTGCTTGTGCAATCTGAATCATTTCCTGTTAACCTGCAATGTCATTTTGTTAGATAAAGATAGATCAAGGGATGTGGGTCTTGTACTGTCTCACTCCGTCTTTTCTGATGTTGGGTCTCCCGTCTTGTGTTATTGACTATTTTAAAATATTAAAAAACATTCACTTTGGAACACAGAATATTAAGAAAGCATTTTAATTTTAAAATACCAAATAAATTTAGAGATAAATATGATATAAAATGAAAGTTACAAGATTAAATTAAAAGAAAAAATAATTAAATAAATAATGTGAAACAAATAAATTAATTAAAAGGTTAAAATAATAATTAATCAGAAAAATTAGATCAACAAGAGCAATTTTGCTTAACATAGGCAATTATATTTATATATAGTGCTATGAATATATAATTATTAATGCACATGCATATACGTTATTACTTATTGGTAAGAAGTTTTTTTTATTATTTTGGAGTAAACTACTATATTGAATTATTGGGCCCTACGGAGTATTACTAGTTCTTAAAATGTTATTATCAATTTTGTTGTAAAGCTTTTTAATACACATTATTTGAGTCTTTGTTAACATTAATAAAGTCGATGATTGTGAATTATTTTTGTTCAACGTGATCGACCATCTACTGATATAGACTATTAATGGAGCATTAAAACGATTGTGAATTATTTTTGTTCAATGTGACACACCATCTACTGATACAAACATTTGGTAAAACCCGACGCACGCAAATTTGAAGGGCACCGTATGGTGCACCTACTGTTCAATTAGAAATGCAATTAAGAGGGGGGGGGGAGGGGCGAAATTGATATATTTTCTTAAAATATTATATCTATATTAACAACAACAAAATTTTCAAGAATAAACTAATAACAATATCTCTAAAAAATTAGTACGATGTTTTCACTTAATTTGTTTAAAATTAAACATGAATATAGCTATATTAACAATAGTGCGCAATCTATATCCTCTCTTTGGTGTAACTTCAAGGTTATGTGTGGAAGTCTAAAAGGAGTTGAAGGAAATGGCACTGAATGGAATAGAAAGATATATATCATTTCATTATTTAATAAAAGAAGTGGAATGAAATAATTTATAAATTAAACTTTAATATTATTTTTATAATTATAATATGATTTTAATAAATTTTTAGCCAAAATAATATAATTGTATTTCTTGTTTATTTCACTTCTTTTCAAACATCCAATTTGGAAGGAAAAAAAAAAGGCTCTGAAATCTCTTTTCCTATTTTTTGTCATCTTAAAAAGAACTCTCAAATAAAGATTTATCTCAAAATAATCGGTTTCACACTGTCATCCCATCATTTTTCATCTATCTTTTTGAAGGCGGGAAAATTGTCCTTCTCTTCGTTTTCCTGCATGTAATTTGGAAAAGATCATTGATTTAATGATAGACTATAATTATTTTTGAAAGATCGATGTGTGAGTGCGCGCGCGCAGTACGCATACATATATTTTGCTTATTCACTTCCCGCAATTGGGTGGAGATTCTTTCCCCCCCTTCATCCAAGATGGTAAACAATGCAGTTTGCTTTTAGTATAAGCAATGCCAGTTCGCTCATTGGAATTCGAGAACTTCCTGCACTGTAGTAGTTCACAGATAATTCTTACTGGATAATAAAGTGAAAATGTGAAGGGTCAGATCATGAAGGCCAGTTTTGTATAAGCCAATCAAAACTCATAAGGTCAAATTTTCGTACTGTAAGAATCTTGTATAATTATCACCAATAATTAAGATTCTTCACTAAGCGTCAGAAAAATTCAACTTTGTTATCTTAAAATAATAAAAGAAAATTTTCAGTTTAATATAGTTATATTAAAAAATTTTATATTTTAAGATCATTTTAAAAAATTTTAGAATTGAAACTTTTAATTTGAAGTTTGAACTATTATTTTTTGTATAATTTAAATTTAGTTTTAAAATTTAAATATTTTTAATATAAATATCTTTAATTTAAAATTTTAAACTATAATTTTTGCTAAAATATATAGCATAGCACATGGCACATGCTTTCAATCACAACGTTGGGAGGGGTCGGAGCTTGGGAAAAAGATGGAAATTAAGATGGAAAAAGCAAAGATCTAGATCCATCCATTTGTCTGCATGTGCAAAAGCATTGGCTCAAGCTAAAGTCTCTTTTTCCTTTGCATGGCATCCTGTAAAGTATATGCCTACCATATGATTAGCTTGCATAGACCACCTTAAACAAGATAATTGCGTGTAAGCGCAAAATTTTGGTAAAATTAATTTACTTTTGCACTGATAAGAGTCATTTTTATTTAGTATTTTGTAATTTTACTATGTATGTAATGCATAATCTTCATCTAACTCAATTTCAGTCAAATTTGAATCCCATTGTAATGATTATTGAAAGAAGATGATATAATTTTTTCCTTTAAAAAATATTGTAATTATTTAGTTCTTGAATTATAAAAATACATAATTAAGTATTTAAAAAATATATACTTTTAACTATTTAGTACCCGAATCCTAAACCTAATTTGTTTCAGAAACACATGGATGAAAACTGACTAGTGGTGAATAAAAAATTTCTAAAAGTGAATAATTTATTTTTAAGATTAATGAACTAAATAATTGAAGCATATATCTTTCAATAAATGGATCGAGCTTTTCCAACATTCAATGGTTAAATACATAAATATTTAAAAAGAAAAGCTTCTTATTGAAAAAATATTGTTGATGAGTTAAAAATTAGACGTCCGAATGAAGAATAATGAAAGGTGGTCGTTTTGGAATCTAACGCTGTAGATCTACCGCCAATTTGTCAGATCTGAAACAAGTACTCATTTTTGCCCATAAAATAAGATATACAGATATTGATACGGATGTAATATATAATACATTAAAAATATTATAACACCAAAAAAAATTATAATATTTAATATATAAATCTTATATTATATATATATGATAAGACATTAATTTGACACTTGTCAAACACAATAATACTCTATTATCAAAGAATAAATCCTTCTTACTCATCAATTATGATAGAGAGGAGAAAAGAGAAGCATGTTCAAAGAGGCAACTGTAGATGTCAACAACAAAAAAGTAAAATTAGGTGTCTTAGAAAATTCTTGGATTCTTTGGTGAAGAAGATAAGTGAAAGAGAAGGAGAGAGAGAAATTAGGGTTACAGAATCATACAGTGCAGTGGTCCCTATGCACTTTATCTTATTCCCTGAGGGGAAGGCAATTTGTTCAAAGGCTGTTCCTTTCACAATTAAAGATTTTTGTATTATGTGTTTGGCAAACTGTCCCAACTCAGGAACCTTTCAGAAATGGCCAGAACACACAATCAGACCTCAGAACAGAGGGTCACTAGCTATGTGTCTATGTGATGCGAAGCTACTTAATTTGACTCTGTGCTTTTGCCTTGCCTATTTGTGGTGAATACCCTTAGAAACTCTTATATGCCCCACAAATGGGATCATCCTGACCTCTGATTTCTTCACCATACTCCAATCATAGCCATCCGATCTTCTCTAAGTCATGCTTGTCCAGGTCTTAAATGTACAACCAGTCTCATGCTATCATTTCTGTGTCGGTAGCCGAGGTGATATTTTTCTGACCCTAAATATAAAATGGGTTTTTTTTTTAATTTTTTTTTCTTGGTCCTAGTTACATGTTTATGGTCCAATTTTTGACCCGTAAAGGGAGTGCAGCGAAACAAGACATGGAAAAAGAGAATATGATGTTGAATAATGGTAGAACATAATATAATATAATATAAGTGCAGTAGTTTCCCACGTTAATTTGCTTTTTATAATGTAAATTGTTTGCTGTTCAGTACAGTCATCATGATTTTTTTTTTAATCTTGAGGGTTTTCTTTCTGAAGAATTCAAATGTGTAGCTGTCACTCTGTCAAATTAATTATTTGATAAATCATGCGTCCTCTTTATTTAAAGTACTCTAGGATTTGCTGAATGGTTCCCCAACATTTTAATTAACTAAATTATTCTTAATTAAAAGACCTGTAATTTCAAAATTTATCAACTTATCATGGAATCTAGCTTAATTATAGATAAAATATCGGTGGGCAATTTTGTATTTTAACAATGAAAGGAAAAAGGACGTCTGACACCCTTTTATCTTTTGTCTTGGCTATGTAAAAGCAGTTGCCCGTATAATTACAACTTGACATTGGTAAAACTGAAAATGGTGAAATTGATTCTACCAATTAATGGGCCTGTAGGGACAAACAGGGACCACGCTTAGGTGATGAAATTTAGGAGCATTGGCCATATAAAAAGTTTAATTTAATTAATATTCTCTCCCATTGTTTTTATAAAAAAATTTAAAGAGATTTTTTTAATTTTAAAATATAAAAAATATAATATATTTTTTTATTTTATTAAATAATAAATTCTTTTTTATCCTTCATTTATTATTACACTCAATATACTTAACAATGCATAATATTTTTTTATACAAAATAAATATGGATAAAATAAGAAAGAATTACCAAATTTAAATTTAATCAATGAATTAAACTGATATTAATTATTTTTTTTAATACCTGTGAAACAGTTTTTTGTTTCTAATAAAAGGAATTAGAGGTAATATTAAAAAGATATTAAAAATTAAAATTATATAAATAATATTACCTCCAATCTTATATACAAAAGATTTTTTTTAGAACTTGATTTGGTTTAAAATATAAAAAATAAACTACAAATATATTAAATATTAATTATAAGATTCTAATTATTCCTTTCCTTTCAAATTATGAGTAGTAGTTGTTATTAATTTTAAAGAGATGTTGATATATTAAATAGGAATGTTTTTAAAAAATAATTTTCATTTGAGATAAAATTAAAAAAAATTAATTATTTTTAACTAATTTTTTTAATTATTATGAGATGTATTAGTTATTTATTTTTTATATGTAAAATCGTATGTAGTATAATTTATTTTATTCCTACAAAAAATAGTATAATATATTTTGCCATTTTGTTATTTTATGTTAACACACAATTGGAGGGACCCTTTGCCATGTGCTATTTGTTTTATGTGTCTTTGATTGGGTGATGTAAAAAATAAAGAATATAAAATATGGGTAGATTAAAAAAATGACTTTTGTTTCTATATTTTTTATAAATAATTTAATTATTAAAATAATAATTTGATAAATAAAATAAAAAAATAAAAAATAATTATGTGAAACAAATACGTGATGAACTAAACGGAGGATTAGTTGGTGGCTTCATGGATGGCTTTGTGCGATCTTCTCAAAATTTACGAATTCCAATTCTATAAAATTTGTAGATGTTAAAAAGCTAATACTTGATGCGTGGCCTTTCGCGGACTTTTCACCCCTCTTTGAAGACATCTTGATTGATACTGGTCCGTAAGCACATGCTAACAACCCGACCAATTTTTAAATTAATTTTGTTTGCAATTGTTTTTTCTTTCACTTATTTTTAATGAATTATTTACTCTTTATTATTATTATTATTATTATATTTAACTTTGATATAATATAATTATATACAGGTAAGAAGGACTTGTTCCTGTACGTTGCCGACGAGAGAGAATGGGCTGAGAATAACAGAGTCTTTTCTAAAACAAGCCAACCATGCTTTAAATTGATTTCATCAGCTGGATCGCTCCATTGAATCGTGCTGGGTAGATCTAAAATATATTACTTTCACTAACTTGGTGAAGTTGATGCACTAATTCAGATCCTAAATTAAATTTATATGATACTCAATCAATTAAAGAAAAATAGATACAAAAAATGGCATAACATTTTAAAAAATAATTTTTAATATTGAAAGTAATTTTTAAAATTGAAAGTTTTTAGTCACTCATTCTCTAATTATACAGAGTATAGTATTACAGAAGATCTATTTGTATTGATGCATCCCCATTTTAATTTGCATATAATTAATATAAGTTCTAGAGTATGAACTAGTTTTTGAAGTTCAAGAGGGAAAAAACTAATTCAAAACAAACAGTAAAACACAATTGATTTATACTTATCTTTTTAATATTCATTTGTGGAGTCACTTTCCTAAGAATGGCAAGGAGTTTACCCTGAAACACAAAATGGGCATTGAAAGTTTTTGGCAATTGCTTGTTCTGCCGTCTCTAATAGTTTCTAGAAAAGAATAGAAAAATGGTCAAAACCTATTTACTATTACTTTACTGTTATACATTATTCTCCCTCTTAATGAGAAGAAAGAGATCCCATTGTCCTCTTTTTTGCCCCTTTTTTCTCCCTCTTAATTCTCTAAAGAGAAAGAAAAGTAGGAAAAGAGATTCCATTAGATTAGCGATCACCTACTTCCCTAAAGTTATTTGAAGAGTTATTATCAATGGCACATGAGAGGGTCATCTCTCACATGCAAAAGGGCCACTGGTCGCTGCTCACTGGCATCTCAATGATTGTTAAAGGTCAACCAGGACAGGCTGAGGAAGCCATACCTTACCCCTCCCCCCCAAAAAAAAAAAAAAAAGAATTTCTCTTTCTTTTATAATATTTTACACAAGAAATTAATTAAAGTTTGGTAAATAAATCATAATCGAATTTAAAAAAAAAGGTTTGGCAAATAATGATTGCCTTAGTTGTTGCCTTCCCCTTCATTAATATGTTTCCATTATTTTCCGTGATGGTGACTATAAAAATTTGCTTTGATCTGGGATAGATAGATTATTAATTTGCCCTAGCTCTTCGCTTGAAGCATCCCTTCCTCCATGCTTTATTTAATTAAGATGAACCTCCTCACATTACCATGTTAGTGGAGTGATTTATGCTAATTTCATATGAATTTTAGTTAAATTATATTTAATATTCTTTTTTTTGGTTTTAACTAATATTTTGATATATTGCCGAATATTTTCTTATTTATTTTTGTTAAAGAAGTGAATTTTTGTATAACTTGAATCTTTGATTTCATTTTTAATATAATAATAGAAATAACTAAATTAATGTTAAATTATAATATAAAACTGTGTTTTTATTGTTCACTTGACAATAGTGATAGTTAAGTATAATTTATTTTGAATGAAACACATATTGTAGGAAAACTTAACTTTATTAATGAAAAGTAAATTAATAAAAAAATAGGGTGTATAATTTTTTAAATAAGAGTAGCATCAGTTGTAATTTATCCAAATTTAAAAAAAATTAGTGTAATTTACTCTAAAATTTGATTAGACTACTCCAATTAGTACAAAAACAAAAAAAATAGATAAACTTAATTATTTTTTAAAAAATAATATTAAATTAATTATTAATATATACGCAAATATATCAAACTGGAAGTAGGCCCATGCAGTTGTATAGGAATCTGTGTCAATTGCATGTGGCCCACATGAATTCAAAATAAAAAATTTAAAAAATTATTTGAAGTAAAAAAGTTAGATCCATAAACAGGACATTGTTTTTTACAATAACTACCGTTCTCCTTTATATATATATATATATATATATATATGATGGGTCTATTTATATATATATATATATTCATAATTCATTTAATTTATGTTTGTTTTATGCGTAGAATCAACTTAAGAAATTAATTAACTTGGTTTCTTTTAAAAAAAAAAAGAAAACCCAAAACGTCTTTATCCAACAACCAATTGCTAGCTAGCTAGGTATGGGGAATTGTACTTTGCATGGTATGCCTGATCAAGTTAACATTTTAATCCTTTATTTTATTGCAATTTTACTAGTCATCCTATTAGTTTTCGTGAAGGAGCCGTAGGGTTGGTGTATCCTTATTCAAGTAAAGTTTTGTTTTAAGCTATAATGATAAGTTTGCAAGCTAGCTGGTGTTACTTGTTAACATTACTAATTTATCTCTGATTTGTACAGTAGCTCTAGTTTAGGATACGTTGAAACAAGGATTATATGCTTATACCAACACTTTCTAGCTACTTAGTATTCTCTCTCATTAGGTACAAATGATATTTTCGCCTTGGTACTACTATTTTTTGCTTGATTTTTCACGTTGTACCGATTATTATGTTTCTTTTTCTTTTGCTATAATTTTGGGTAATAAGATGCAACGTTTAAGAGCTTCAAATAACTTATCTCTTTCTTTCCTCCTCTCCATTTACAAGTACCTCTAATTAAATCTCTAAACAAAGCAGAAAGTACCCTTTTCTTTTCTTCATCCTCTATCTTCAACATATATTTTCCTGTAAACCGAACAGTCGAAAGTTCGAAGCAGTCCCATATCTATCCATGAGTCATGTCATATTACCCTCTATACCAGTACGAATGACGAAAAAGAATATAACAATACCATTTAAATAATTATAAAATAATATACCCTTTAACAAAATTTGTTACCGAAGAACTAGGTTGTACGATTTCAAATAAGTTATCCTAATTATTCTGATCGATTAAATACTCCTCAGAGCCCATCACACTTGATGTATTCGGTCAACATATATATCACTGAGTTGTTTTAGTCTATGAAAATAATTTCCTTTCATATAAATACAAAGTTTGGTACACTCCTCTATAATTGTTGGATAAATAATTAATTAACGGGCTGAACCATGACAATAAATAAGTAAATAAACAAATTGATAATTTACTTCTATGGGTGTACTGATAATGGACAAAAGTTGCTTGAGCTTTATTTTGAAGACGAAATCCTTTTCACTTTAAAGAGCATAAAACCTTACTTTAGAAAGTAAAAAGCTAAGCAGCAAAAGTAAAAGAAGTCGTAAATTGAGGCAACGCCATGCCATGCATTAATAATAAGAGAGAGAAATCACGGAGGATACTTCCCGCTTCCTCTCATTCCTGTACAGTATTATATAGAATTTTTTTTTTTAAAAGTAATTTAATGGCGACAAATTCACACAAAGTTTGGCATGCTTTCGAAGTTTGTAGGGGAGAGGAAATGACAGAACAGAAATACATAATTTAGCGAAGAAGACTTTTGAATATTTCAATTATTACCTATATTGCTTACACAGCCAATATATTTAAATATTGTTGGTGTCCTATTTTTTGCAAAGAAAATAAGGATGCTGTCAACATTACTCTCTACTTTATTACATGCTTAGCTAGCTTGCAGCCTCCATCCAATCCAAACTCGCGTTCCAAAACCCACTTGGAGTCACATGAGTTAATAGTAGAAATTAAAATTACCAAAGGTGATTAGTATAGGTGTTAACTTGGTTAGAAAGAAACTATATAAAGGGTGGTATTAGGCTCCATCAGAGCAGAACCAAATCCCACTTTGGGGTGAAGAAAGATGGGGTCCCTAATGGCCTCTGCTACGCTCACTGTGCTGCTGGCAATTGTGTCTCTGAGCTCTTTGCCATCTGAAACCTCTGCAGACAACTACATCTACTCATCTCCTCCGCCTCCGGTCTCTCCACCACCAAAGCCTTACAAATACCCCTCTCCACCTCCGCCGCCGGTGTACTTGCCTCCTAAGGCACCCTACCACTACCCATCCCCACCACCACCTAAGAAGCCTTACAAGTACCCTTCACCTCCTCCTCCACCTTACCATTACCCATCTCCCCCACCACCCCCAACTAAGCCTTACAAGTACCCATCACCTCCTCCACCAGTTCATGTGTACCCTCCTAAGGCTCCCTACCACTACCCATCTCCTCCTCCACCACCCAGAAGCCATACAAGTATCCCTCTCCTCCTCCACCAGTTCCTGTGTACCCTCCTAAGGCTCCCTACCACTACCCATCTCCTCCTCCACCACCCAAGAAGCCATACAAGTATCCCTCTCCTCCTCCACCAGTTCCTGTGTACCCTCCCAAGGCTCCCTACCACTACCCATCTCCTCCTCCACCACCCAAGAAGCCATACAAGTATCCCTCTCCTCCTCCACCAGTTCATGTGTATCCTCCTAAGGCACCTTACCACTACCCATCTCCACCACCACCACCAAAGAAGCCCTACAAATACCCATCTCCTCCACCACCAGTTCACAAGTATCCTCCATACTACCCACATCCACACCCAGTGTACCACTCTCCCCCACCACCCCATAAGAAGCCATACAAGTACCCATCTCCACCACCCCCAGTTCCCAAGTACCATCCCTACCCCCATCCCCATCCCCACCCCCACCCATACCCACACCCACACCCATACCCAGTGTACCACTCTCCACCACCACCCCACAAGAAGCCCTACAAGTACCCATCTCCCCCACCCCCAGTCCACAAGTACCCACCTTACTACCCCCATCCAATCTACCACTCTCCACCACCACCGGTCCACGGTTACCCACACCCATACCCTCACCCACACCCACACCCACACCCATACCCACACCCACACCCACACCCACACCCACACCCACACCCACACCCATACCCACACCCGGTTTACCACTCTCCTCCTCCTCCTCCAGTTCACAAGCCCTATGTCTATGCTTCCCCACCCCCTCCTTACCACTACTAGATAGTGCCTTTCCATAGCTCGCACTACTTGGTAAGCTTAGTTTTCCGTTCACTTCTGCTCTTTCTCTTCTCAATCCTCCTACATTATGAAAGAAAAAATTAAATGCATTTTTTTATTAAAATTATAACATGAAAATAACTTTTTTTCAAAAAAAAATAATAATGCGATATCAAACGGTGGGCAATATCAAGAAGGGTTTGCTTTTTAATTGCTGGATTTTTTCGATATTTGAATAAAATTATTATTTTTTATTTTATGCACAAAGATCTCAAAATAATTTAATAACAGAGAACTCGACCTTTAGAAAGTCAAATTCTTTGCAATAAAATCCAAATTTATACAAAATGCCTATAGAATTTTATTTAAATTTTGTTCTAACAATATTTAGTAGTTTATAATTAGCCTAACAATAGTTTTCGTTTCATGCAAAACTCGATTGTTGTGAATAGATTTGGTGGGGGGCCAATGACACGGATTAATGGATTTGTATAAATGTGTTTTTGACAGGATCTTAGAATCTGAGCAAATAAAGAAAGCGATGGATGGGACGAAGCCCTTTAATTACAATACAGCAGAAAGGAGACTGGAAGCAAAGTTTCCGCGTCATGTCCAAAAAAAAAATTGTGTTAAATTATTTATTCTGTCTATCATAGCATTGGTTTTTCTCTCAATTTCTTTGTTTTTGCTTTATGATGTAATGTGACGGTTGTGAAGCTCTGCCCTGGGTATTTGCTTTTGTTAAAAATTATTAGTAAATTATGCATGCATTGTAGTTTTCAACCTGCTGCGTTTGCAGGGGGTTGAGAAACCAATATATTAATAAAATAATAAATATTATCGTTCACAAACTCTGTCTCTATTTCTGTGCTTCCCTCTCTCTCTTGACGTGGTCCATGTTTTCAATTTTCCATTATAATGTTTTCTGGGAAATTATCGAGATTGAAGAGCATGACCTGCTAGACCTAGAAACATGAGAGTGAAAAGCTCAATAATCGTCATCGAAGATTTTTCTTCTGGAATGATGTGATGCATCGTTTTATACACACACACACACACACACACACATATATCAGAGCAGAGTATGTCATTTAATTAACAGATATATTGTGACTTAATCAACATTAATTCATATAAATTTATGTAAGGTGAAGTAATTTGCAAAGTTGAACAGCGTGAAGAATGCTTCAAATGGCGTGAAAGAACGCTGGCATGGAAATCTACTAAAATAATTTTTATGAAATTATCTCAGATTCAACTTCAACAAGCTTGGTTTTTTGTAGTCTCAACATTTCTAGCCTTATAATAGTACGAACTACTATGTCATTTGTTCTTGTTGGATGATAATTGAGGGAAGCTCTACTTGAAAGTGGAATATGTGGCAAGATATATAAAGAGTAAAATGTTTCCAAAACCTTAAAATCCAAAAACAAGTTATTATTTTTACTACTCTCAGAGATTCCTTTAATTTCTTCCATCGGTAGCTGACCACAATTTTCAAAACAATCATTGTTCAGGTCTAACCTTCATTACATTCTTGCTTTCTAATCTTCATTTGAATCAACACATAACCAAAAAGAAAGAACACACACAAATTTATCAGGAAAATATACCTTTTTTGTCTATAATAAATATATATTTTAATTATTTGATTTTTAAATATTAAAAATAATTAAAATTTTTTAAAACATTGACTTATTACTTGTTCACCCTTAAAACTTCTACATTGATCTTTTTTTTTTTAAAATTTTTTTAACTAACAAAAGATTAATTAATAATGAGTAAAAACTTTTCAAGAATTGAATTGTAAATTTTTAAAATTTAAGAATTTAATAATTAAAATATATTTTTAAAATATTAAAAAAATTACTGTTCATGTGTTCCACTAATTAAATAAATAAAGAACTAAAGATCTAGACACTGGTGAAGTAATGAGAGAACCTCTGGTCCCATTCATTTCTTCTCCGCCTTTCCCTCATCTTTAATCTCGTTGATATGTATACAAAATTATTGTTAGGCATTATGTATTGAAAAACGACAAATCATCGTGCTTCCACATAATAATAGGGGAAGCCACATTCTCATTGATTTTCTTTCTCTTCTGAGTACAAGATATTAGAAATTAAAAAAAAAAACTGTGTATTAAACTAATCAATTATTAAATGAGTTTTTTTTTTTAACTGGATTATGTATCAGGGTTAAAAGAAATTCCGGCACTGTGTAGCGAGTTAAGATGATAATGGCTGGCTAATTTGTCACTTTGTCTTCGATTTGCTGACATTTTTGGACAAATCTTATCTTAAACATTATTGAAACACCTTAGGCCCCACCATCTACCATATCTTTTGTAAGTGTGCCACATGACCTGGAGGTTGGCGAGTTCGAAGGCATGAGAATATGTTTGTCACTCATCATTTCCATTTTTCTTTTTAAGTAGGATTAGTTTAGATTCTTTCATGTTTAGGAAATTCTCATAGGATTAGTTTAATTATATCTCACTTATTTTGTTATTATCTCTTACATAAGAGCGCCTCCTGAATATAAGAAAATCTTAGACTTTGACAAATTAAATAAGCAAATAAATAATAATAATAATAAAAGAAGGATGAATGTGTTTATTAATTATAATCCTCCTTTGTTAACAAGTGTCCGTTTCAATTGCTGAGAAGGCTAATTAAATATCTGACTGAAAAAAATTACTGTATACTGAATGCTGATTCTCAAGCTTTTAAAGCATATAAATCTCATCTTTTCCTCACTTTTGAGAAAGGATGTATTTTTCAAATTATAAGCTCAAAGCAAGCAGAAATCATGGAGAGCTATCCGGGAGCATTTACTTCTTGCCTAATTATATAAAGACAAAAGCACCCCAAAAAAATTATACAAAGACAAGAAATCCACATCTGATTGAGAGCATCATCATTATCATGACATATCACAGAATTTGTATATTATATTAGTAATTTGAAAATATAATTTGCTTTTAAATCATATATTTTTATTGATATTACTATATTTTAGTATTTCAATAATATGTAAAATGATGAACGCCATTTTAGTCTGTGGTTGTTCATAGTCCAACTCCAATGGTGGTAAATCTGTGAGATAGAGAGGGTCAGGCTACAAGAGTTCAAGAGTCAAGACTCTCTTACGAACTCCGATGTTCAAAATAATAAAGGGTGAAAGAGAAAAATAAATAAGGTGATTTGATATATAGAAATTTAAAAATAGAAAAATAAATAAGATAATTTTATGAATGACAAATAATTTTTAAAATTTTTTAAAAAGTAATAAAAGAAATAAATATTGTTGAATAATGACTATAAAGATATTGATAAATTTGTAAATTATCATATATCTTTTTAATTTTTTAAGGGACTTATTATATTAATATTGAATTTATTTTATATTTTTGGCATATAAAATTAATAAATCTTTGTTAATATTTAGTAAGTTTTAATTTATTTCTTGAGTTTTAAATAAATTTTTGTTTTAGTTAAGTATAAGTTGTATTTTGTATTTTTATTTAAATTTTTAGTTTTTTAAATTATTTAATCTTTATTAATAGATTATAAATAATAATTAGATGAATTATATATTTTTGTAGAGTTAAAAATAAAAAAACAAGTTTAGAACATGCAGAATGCAAATCAATAAAAGTTGAGAAGATTTGTTGAAAAGGGACAATTAAAAAAAAAAACAAAAGAAAAAGATAGTGGGCAAAAGCGCTATGAAAAATGCAATGCTATGGTGGCACATTTAAGTGCTGTAGTGCCCAACCATAGAACAAAACACATTGTTGCAAAAAAATTTCACACTGCAACACTTTTGACCATTGCGGAAAAAACCTTCAACAAGCATCCTGGTGCCTATCATAGAAAATGCAAAATGTAGCATTTTTTGGAGGGTTTTAAGGGGACTTCAACATTTTTCTTTGGAGGGGCCACCATATTGAAGATTTTAGGAGCAAAAGAAAGCTTAGGGAGTGCTTCAAATCATAGGAAAAACTTGATTTTAGAAGAGATTCACCAATTAATTTTATTTTTCTCTTCTTCCCTTGAACTTTCTTACATTTTTAGATCCATTTAGTTTATGCTCTATTGATTTAGGACTGTAATAAACTTTAACTTATAATATATTGTAATTACTCTATTTATTTGCAATTGATGGTGTGATTTATTTACTCAATCCTTGTACTTCATAATTTTAAGTGTGTGAAAACTATTAGATGGTTTAGGTAACTTAAATGAACTAAGAAAAAAGATTTTAGAACTAGACCATGGATTTAATAGTGTGGATTCATAAAGTTTGTAATGTTGAGTGCATTCATTTACTTGTAGGATAGAGATATGTCTACTAGTTTCATATATCCATATTAGGACCCAATTTTGATTAAGTCTTTAATCAATTGCATGAGGAATTATGGATTGGTTAAGGGAATATCTATAGGCTATTTGGAAGATGCTTGTAGATAAATCAAAGTTCTAAATTAATAATGACATTATAAATAAGGTGAAGAGACGTAACTAGTTCATATGACACTATCACAGAAATATGATTTATTGTCGCACGTTCGTTGGTGATTCTGATAAAACCACCAACAAAAGTTAAGTATAGTTGGCAGTTTATAATAACCGCTAACAAAAATACAAAAAGAAATAAGGGAAATGTTGGCAGCTCATTAGAACTGCTGACAAAAAACAAAAAGGAAATATGTTGGTTGTTTATATGAACCGCCAACGTTAATGGCTTTTGTTGGTAGTTCATACAAATTGCTAACAAAAGATACCTATATTGGCAGTGTTGGGAATCATGGGAGGTACACAGTGGAAACATTTAAAATTTTTGATCCCGATTCCTACCAAGGATTCTTCAAAATCACTTAAACCGAATAGGTTCAGAGAATTACCTTTTTTGTCGATTGAATTTGCTGTTTACTTTTCGTTTGGATCACAGGAACTAACCGCAGATCGACTCCCTTTATTGGTATCCACACGAACAGGGTTCAGCAACTCGAACGGTGTATTAGCATCTGTCCGTATGACGTCCGTACAGCTATGTACAACGTCCATACACTGTCCTTCTCTCTAGGGTTTTTTTGGACGCAGCTCTAGAATTACTTTTTTGATATGGAAACCTTAATCACATTTTTAAAATTTTATCGACTAGGGTTTCAGAGATATTTAATTAATCAAAATTAATTAAATATACCATTAAATATATTTATTAGTTTAAATTTAAATCTATCCTATAGTTTAAATTTAACTAACAATATCTAGAGTCTAATTTAAATTTAAATTATTTGATTAGTTTAAATTTAAATCTATCTAATAGAATCAAATTTAAACTAATTTATATATATATACATATATATATATAATATCAAATATAATATATATATATATATAATATATTTCGAATTTAATTATTTATATATATAAATAATTCCTCCATCCTAGATTTAAAAATTAAATTCATTGAATCTAGGCATATTTTTGATTCAATGAATGTGGATATTTTAGCTCGAGTTGGTCCGTTCTTGTGTGCGACCCTACAAGCCCATATGATTTTAGCAGTGGGCCAGCTACACTGTTTGACCTACAAGTCACAAGTGGCCTCTAGCAAGACATTATGACTACCCAAATCATATGGGATCAGTGATCCGATGCAACCTATCTTACAACCCTATCATATCCCTTTTGTCACACGACATCTAGATCGAGTATGAGACATAGAAATGTCATCTTTAACTTGCTCGATCGTAACTTTCTCGATCTCTGAGCAGACTGATATAAGATGGAACCCTTTCCATTTGAGCATGGCCATGCATTTCTTAGTCACACTCATCAAGGGGCTCAGAGATATCTTTCTATTAATCAGAAGGACAAATTCCATTTTGACCACTTATTTTCCTCTGCATGAATTCTACTATATCCGATCATAACCTTTATAATCACCCGATTAAAGGTGACATTAGACTATGCCAAAGTATAGTGTTATTCATGTAGGAATCTATGGTGATCTCAGGTCCAAGGGATCAATGACATGGTTATATATGAGATAAACTTATGACCTAATCCACGTAGCTTATCTCATGACGGGTCTATCTAGCATCCTGTTCTCTAACACATGTCTATGATTTTGATTTATATCATCATACATGATTAACACTTAATCAATCAAAATCATACTAGTCTTAATTCATCGTTATTCCCACAAAGATGATTGACTAGGGACATTTTGGATAATCTAAAAAATGATTTATCCATGGATATTATTATATATAAAAGAGCAAAATATAATAATGTAATAAAAGAAAACTCTTATTTCGTAATAAAAACAATGTTCGTAATATAATGATTGGCCTAGGGCACAATCTCCAACAGGCGGTTCGTATTGAACAGCTAACAATAATGAAACTTTTGTTGGCGGTTTATTGTGAACCACTAACAAAAATAAAAGGAATATATTGGGGTCCTTTAGGAACCGCTAACAAAACTTACTTTTTGTTGGCAATTCAGAAGGAACTGCCAACGTATGTGTCGTTTAGTTAATGCGATTTCAGAAAAATAGCTAACTATTTGCATTTTAAATTCCTCTATACCATTTCGTGTTCACCCCCTTACTTCCTTCCTTTTTCGTAAAACCACATGCAAACTCTCTGCTGCGAAGACTCTATCATTTGTGCGCCATTATCCTTCCGTCCATGCCATTTGTTCATTCGTGCACTGCCATTGCAGCTTCTCCCATCCTACATTGGCCTATGATTTTCTCGTATGTCCACCCTCTGTGCAAGTTTGTTCGAGAGCTCCACCACGACTGACGTCTTGTTTTATGTAACACCATAAATTCTAGCTCATTTCATGACATTCATTAGCTTCACATCATCATTTCCATGAGAGCACATGAAAAAGGGCATGAAAATAATGAATTTATTTGCATTGCGTCATATCTAAAAATTTGCAATCGGTGTCATGTGGACTGTGTAAACTCATGCTATGTATTCTCATATTGAAATACATCATTACAATTTATTTGCATTACAAAATCATGCCCATAACTCATGGAAACCAAAATAGAGCTCAAAATAAGCAAGCATATTTTTGGCCAGATTTATTTTATTTTCTGACCCAACTTTGGAAAATCATAACTAAATCAAAAAAATTTGAAATCATGCAATCTTGGTCATTCTGGAAAGCTTAGGATGTCTACTTCACAATAAAAATATGCGCAGGTCACAAAATTCATCACACAGGATGTTTGACATCCTAGAAGCTACAGAGGTCGCTAGCTACCTGGGCTGCTGTTTAGTTTACTGATACAAGCTTCTGAAATTTATAACTAATTCTATAAAAATCAAAATCACACACATTCAGTTATTCTGGAAAGCTAAAAATGTTAACTTGATACTAAAAATAATTCTAAAATGAAACAGATATGTTTAGCCAGCAAGAATCGAGTGACACAAAACACAAAACTGCCAGTATGAACAGTACCCATACCAAAATCTATGAAAAATCTCAACTTTAAAAATTCATCAAATATTCCTTAGACCTCCAAAAATTATGATCTTTAACTTCCCAGAAAGCTCTCAAGACTAGCTCATTTGGCCAAAAAGTGACATAGGGTTCCATTATGGTTAATTTTGACTCCATATTGGGTACCAAAATTGCCAAATGGATTTCCCTTGGTCTTGGCACCTTTTGGGCAAGTTTAAAAACTTATTTGAGATTTGTGTGAGCTACCTAAATGGTCCCAAACTTCATACATCTCATTTTGGCCATTCAACCCATACTTATGCATATTTCTAACAAACTTCCATATTGCACACTTTGGCATTACATACTCAAAATAGGTTCTAGATGTCATACATCATATCCATATATTTAAACATCATATAATATCATATTTACACATGTCTCAAGGGTTATAGCCCATTTACTATATCACATATATCATATGGTACAATCATGGTCTTAAAGTGACAAAAACTAAACACATGATTGTCAATCTCCTTCCCTTAGTGTTGTTGGCTCCCATTAGCATATCTACTTGGTTCACCTAGCATGTTAGATCATTGGAGAGGAGGGGATGAGATTCAAAGAATCCCAATAGCTCATCTCCCATTCAATCATACATAATATGTGTAAAGTAAGCTTTTCAAATGCATGCATGGTGAAAGTGGAAGACATGCATATGTTAAAACAATCTTGGCATGTAAATCAATCATACAAAACATCCAAGAGCTCACCAAGTGCTTAGATTGGTCTCACACTTCTCCTCATGGATTTTAGACTTGCCTCACTCTTTCTTTAAGAGTTTTGGACTCAACCATACTCTTGGGAGCCCACTTTGCTTTTGGGAGACTCTTTACTTTGTTTCGACCAAACTCAAAGGTTCTTGGCTTATCCTCACCCAAGGGAAGAGTTCTTGGCCTCTCCACACTCAAGTAAACTCATACAAACATTATATGGTCATTGAAAATATAACATGGCATCAAGAATCATGGAATGTAAAGGCACGCTAGCATACTTTTCAAAGCTTGAAAATACACATACACACATTCTAAAATAAGCTAAACATATATCCATGCATGAGAGAAAGTGGAGATAGCTACCTTGTATAAAAACACACACTTTTTCTTTAGGATTCAAGCCTCCTCTTTCGGCCACACACCTACAAATTGGTGGAGATGGTTTCTCTTGGCCTAGATACAATTTTGGGAGCCAATTAGGTTCATGAAACAATCTCTAAGACCATACAATTTGCTTAGATGCTAGATTGCTCTATAAGCTCCATTATGGTCCATAAATGTACCTAATGAAGCAACACCCCTCAAATACTTTCTATGCTTCATTCTTTCCTTTCAAATATGATTCTTGACTCCTTTTAAGCCTCTTGGAGTCATCACATCGTCAAAACAAAAGGTCTAGCACCATGTTGCTTTTTTAAGTCATAATATAGAACTTAAGACACTAAATCACTTTCTATGAGTTCTAAATTTTTTCCAAGGCCTCCTCTTACTTTCATTTATCAAATATGACTCAATAATGGCCTTAGAAAAATTTAAAACTCCCCTCACCTACACAATCCCTTCTTGGCCGAGACATAGACACCATTTAGGCCATATGGAGTTTTCTTGGTTTTCTTGAAGGGAGAAGCTTGTGGGGAGCATCTTTAGTGTCTCAAGAACTCATTTATACTCTAACTTAGACCTAGGAAGCATTATACAAATTCAGAAATTGGAAGGTGCACTTAAAACCCTAGGTTATGCATAAACTAGAGTTCATAAGCTTTCTGTGTCCATTGAGATCACCCCATTTGGAGGTCTAAGCAGAAAGTTATGCATGTTTGAAGTTAACTGTCAGTATCAGTAGCGCCCTAGGAGTTTAGTTACTATTCCATAGGTTCTCGCTAGTTAAACGTATTTGTTTCATTCTGGAATTATTTTTAGTATCAAGTTAACATTTGTAGCTTTCCAGAATGACTGAATGTGTGTGATTTTGCTTTTTATAGAATTAGTTATGAATTTCAGAAACTTGTATCAGTAAATTGAAAAGCAGCTCAGGCAGCCAGCAACTTCTGTAGATTCTTGGATGTCAAACGTCCTGTGTGATGAATGTTGTGACCTAGGCATATTTTTATGTAAAGTAGACATCTTAATCTTTTCAGAATGACCAAGATTGCATGATTTCAAATTTTTTTGATTTAGTTATGATTTTCCAAAGTTGGGTCAAAAAATGGAGCAAATCTGGCCGAAAATATGCTTGCTTATTTTGAGCTCTATTTCGGTTTCCATGAGTTATGGGCATGATTTTGTAATGAAAATGGGTTGTAATGATGTATTTAAATATGAAAATACATAGCATGAGCTTACACAGTCCATGTGACACTGATTGCAAATTTTTAGATATGACGCAATATAAATAAATTCATTATTTTCATGCCCTTTTTCATGTGCTCTCATAGAAATGATGATGTGAAACTTACGAATGTCATGAAATGAGCTAGAATTTATGGTGTTACATTTATTGGTATCAGAGCAAAGTTCCAGGCTCTCTTGGATTGGATTTTGGCTTAAGGATGTAGCCATTGGGCTTTGTAAAAGGCTTGTATGACTATAAAAAGTCCTCTATAAGACATTGTGGGTGTGTGAAAGTAGTTTGTAGCTTTATTCATGATAAGTAAGTTGTAAAATAGTCTTAGAGTAGTTAGTGGACACCAGGAAGAATGGCCTCTAAAGCAGCTTGAGCAAAGTTGAGGGATCCAACGGCTAGAGCTTAATGAGATATGATAGCTCGCCGGGATTAGTGGCAAGCCCTAGATATGAATGATGAGAATGATCTCGTTGATAGGAAGAGGCTTGCTAGGGAGAGTATGTGGGGCTTAATTCTCTTGGATAGTCATACTCAGGCCATTCTGAGATGTCCTGCTTAATGCAGAGAGAAGTAGCGATGCAGGGTGGCATAAGATGAGATTGTAGCTGCACAGGACCAGTTTAGAGGGGAATGAGAAAAAGAGTTATCCCTTAGCCACAACACCCAAATGTCTAGATAAGTGTTAGAGCCCAAAAGGCTAATTCCCTCAGGCCAGAGGTTGAGTTATAAGCTATACCCTGGAACCTGACAGCCTGGGGGTGATAGCTAGTTATGCATGAATGAAGCAAGAGGTAGAACCTTTTAGCTTAAGGATGGGCTAGATATAGAGGCAATGAGCCTCAGGTTAACAGCTAAAGGTGAAAATCCAATCCTTGAGAAATAACCCAATCAGAGGCCGTTGGCCGTGGCCAATTATTCAATAGAAGCAACGAGATAATCCAGAGAGTTTCTCACTACGAGAAGTTAGCCACAGCGAATGATGTGTTAGCTGTGACGAATGACACTATGAATGCCTTGTTGGTCATATTCAGGCTAACTTAAAAAAGAAACTACTAAAGGGTTAGATAACCCACAGAGAATGGGCACCCCTAGTATAAGTAGAGGAAAAGAATAGTTATGAAAGATCAGTAAGAAGTCTGTTGGCCTAGTAAATGAGACTGAGGAAAGAGCTCAACACAGAAGAAGTTAGACACAAGGCTAATGAGGTTGTTGAGAGCCGCCTATGAGGCGTTGACTCCAACCTAGAGTGCTACCTGGTAGGACACTGAATGATAGAATATTAGTGTAGCCTCGAAATGACATAAGATAAAACTATCAGTAGTAAGGCACCTAGCGAGTGGCCTAGAAAGGTGTACCTTATAGGTAATACCTAGAAGTAAGTATGAGTAACCAGTAATAGAGGCTCAGAAAAGAATGAGGATAATTAGTAAGCTATGGGTCCGATGAGATGGCTAGCCAAGCTGAGCATAAGCTAAAGCCTGAAGAAGATGACCAATAGCATTGTTCCAGGTAAAATATGTAAATAAAAAGCTAAGTGAAAGTTCTCCTTAGAATGAAAAAGGGAAGATGAGATATCCTCATATCAGGGAAACCACCTAGTAGTGATTAGTAAAGTCCCCTAGATAGACCCTCCCGATTGTAGAGTATAGTGAGCAAAGAAGCGAGGAAGAGCTGAGAAATTAACCATAGAAGATATGCCCTCGTTTAGTAACAACTAAATGTATAAATTAAGTTCAGAAAGGTAAACGGATAGGGATCTGATAGTTAGTTAGACAAGCTCCCTAATATGAGAATAGTACAGGGTAAGGCACATACATGGTCGAAGCACCCAGTAAAGCATGAGTTTCAGCGAGGTAGAATCTAGACATTGAGAATATGCATTCTAGATTGAGTTAGCAGAATCCTAGAAATAACATATTGTGCTCTTAGGGATGAGGCTATAGAGGCTAAACAGAGAAAAAACCTAACTCTGATCTGAATATAAAAATAAGTTGAGACAGACAGTTAGTGCCTTAGTACCCTCAGGGAAGCTCGAGAGAGCTAGAGACCGCCTAAGAAGGCGAGCCTCATTTTATGTAGAGAAAGAGTATAAGCCGAGAGTGCCATAGAATGAAATTCCTAGGATTATGTGAAATAAAATCTCAAGGGATGTCCTAATTAAGAGCAGAGTAAGAGTATGAACGAGATGTTACATAGAGTGAATAAGTAGAGGAACCCCAGGAAAATGTAGGTGCTCTTGAGCGTAAAGAAACCTGAACTGACAACAGAAACAACCAGTAGTAGAGTATCCTTTTACCTAAGTAAGAGGATAAGAAAAGATGTGATAGTGTTTAAGCCGAGGACACATCAGATTGAAAATAAATATTTAGTTAATGTACTTGAGTACTTAAGAAAGCACATTTGTCCTTGGCATAGATACCCTTCTAACATAATATTACCCAAAGTATAAATAGCCAGGCAATATAGAGAGATTTTGGGATGTAGTAGATGAAGAATCCTACTTTCTCTGAGTATTCTACGAGAATAGGGTAGATAAAGAAAAGTAAGAAAGGAATACTTTAGATTATTGGGAAACTTGTAATATATAGGCGATAGTGGCCTTGAGCTCAGTCATGAGGAGCCCGTGTATTAGCGTTTAATGTTATGATTTGCTTGCAACAATGGTTACATGATATTAGGTCTGGCCAACCTAGTAGTAATGTGGCTTAAGTGCATAGCAAACGACGACATCAATCACCAAAGTGTCCCGATAATCGAAAGGTATCCTGGTTAAAGAATGAGATAAGTCAGAAAAGAAAGGTAAAAGGATTCCAGTAATATTAGAATAATGAGAAAAGCATGCAGAAAGGAATCCCGAGTAGAAAATGTTCAGATTTAGTATGCATAGCTTGAGTCCCTTATAGTATATGTAAATAAAATGAATAGGGACTAATGTATAGCCTCTTTCTTGCAAGAGATGTTTACTACACTCAATGTGTGAGATGCCTTGGTGCCAAGGCACTTAAAAGCAGAACATGGGCATAGTGAGAACTGCAGGATATGAGAGGAAGGCTAAAATGAGTATATGTAAAGTAAATAAGCTAATAGAGTAAGAAAAGAAAGCCCAAATGAAAAAGGGGCTGAAGTGGGAATTTGAGGATCCTATGAGGAGCGATAAATGAAAATTTAAAATGTTCCTTAGTATTAGTATGATGGGATCCTAGAGAATGAGATGATACATAAATCACTTCTCATGAAGAGCATGATATACTTCTGATTTTAGCCTCAGCTATTATGAGTAATGATATACTTCTGATTTTAGTCTCAGCTATTATGTATTTTACTGTCAGATACAGTAATCTTAGGCTTTGACATCTCTCAGAGATGGATCGCAGTAGATCCTAGCATAGCATAGCGGGTTGCAGTAGACCCTAGCAGGGCTCTGAGAGGTCGTAGTAGACCTAGGGGTCACAGTAGATCCCATAGAGTTACAGAGAGCCCTAGCCACAGCATGATAGACCTCTGGTCGAGATGACAGCCTAAGATAGTTTTTACAGAGCAGTTAGTCTCAGAGCCCAGTACAACTTTAGCTAGCCTTTGTCTCAGAGACTACAAATCTCCTGAGTCTGGTAGACCGTTGCTACAGAGATATGAAGGGTTTACTCAGACAGTTAAACCACTGATTAGCTCTCTTTAGAGATGAGCATAGCATGTGGGATAAGGAAAGCAAGAAATAAGCTTTCTAGAGTTAAAACCAGATGAACCACTACCTAGCAGATAGTAGCCCTGACTAAGGGATAGAGAGATCCGCACATGCTAGCTTATGTATTTAGAAAAGGGTCAGGTGCAGTTTTTATATGAGGTAAGTAGTACAGTATGTCTCCAGTGAGCAAAACTGTGAAAATAGCTAGCATCCCATCAGAGCCCAGCTGTAGTCAGTGGTAGTATCAACTCTTCAATGCTAGTATGAGACAAACAAGTTTGGCCTATCAGTGTTGAAATGAGGGACTATAAAATGCCACTACAAGTGAGCAAAGAAGGTAACAAAAGTCCCGGCCTACAAAAACAGATGTAGTAGTAAACAGAGAGATTGGGATCATAAAAGCAGAAACTCCTCAAAGGAGTTGTAATCCCAGTAAGTAACTAAGATGTGAGGCCTATGACAGAAAAAAATGCAAATTATAATCATGGGATGAGCTAGTGAGAAAGGACGCAGAGATAAATAGTGGACAGAACATGTAAGTAAGCAAATAGATAGAAACCTCCGATGGCTCTAATGATTAGAAAAGATGATGAGATGTTATGAGAAGCCATTCAGATAGGATATGGGAGATGTGATATGAGATAAGTTACCTCCTGATATGTAAATGAGTCCACTGAAAGAAATGTTAATCCTGCGAACGGGTTAACATTAACCCGATATGATTAGTAAGCTCTCCCAAGATAGGCCTTTAGAGTCAGAAATTTCTTTCTCTTATGAGAAAAAACTAGCTAATATTTTATAGCAGTAGAGCCCTCATTAAGAGTTAGTAATAAAAGTTCCCTGGCTAAGAGAAAATTCGCAAGAATGAAATCACTAAGAAAACGTATAGAGCCAAGAAGAAGGGAAAGAACAGAACAGTTAGTCAGAAAAAAAAAGAGTAAGAGGAAGTGTACCCCAAATTTCAAGGATAAAATTTATTTAAGGGGGGAGGAATATAACATTCGGTCCCTCCATAAATGTGAGAAACGCAATGCTCGATTTCTCCGTTAACGGCAGAAATGGGCCAGATACAAAAGGAAGTCCCTGAAATAGAAGGAATTAGGGCCAACTAAAATCATGATAAAATTTTAAATATTAGAAAATGAGGATTTGAGCCTTGAGTTGACCAGAAATCAAGGCTAAGTGATTCAAAAAATTTGTCAAAAGGCCAATGACATTTTTATAAATATGGGCACTTTTTGAAAAACACATAGGAGGGTTTTCTAAATGAAAGTTTTGAGTTCTCCGGGGTTCTCAGAGGCCCTAAAAATCATGGACAGCCCCGGGACAGTTAGAGCCCCTCCGGTGGATGTTTTCTAACGTCGATGTGCCCGAACTTTAACGGATTCGTTTAAAAAGGTTTTAGCTCCAATTTGAGTGATTCACTCATTTGGCCAAAAAGTGACATAGGGTTTCATTATGGTCAATTTTGGCTCTATATTGGGTACCAAAATTGCCAAATGAATTTTCCTTGGTCTTGGCACCTTTTAGGTAAGTTTAAAAGCTTATTTGAGATTTGTATGAGTTGCCCAAATAGTCCCAAATCTCATACATCTCATTTTGGCCATTCAACCCATACTTATGCATATTTCTAACAAACTTTCATATTGCACACTTTGGCATTACATACTCAAAATAGGTTCTAGAGGTTATACATCATATTCATACATTTAAACATCATATAATATCATATTTACATATGTCTCAAGGGTCATAGCCCATTTACTACATCATATATATCATATGGTACAATCATGGTCTTAAAGTGATAAAAGCTAAACACATGATTGTCAATCTCCTTCCTTTAGTGTTGTTGGCTCCCATTAGCATATCCACTTAGTTCACCTAGCATGTTAGATCATTAGAGAGGAGGGAATGAGATTTAAAGAATCCCAATAGCTCATCTCCCATTCAATCATACATAATATGTGCAAAGCAAGCTTTTCAAATGCATGCATGGTGAAAGTGGAAGACATGCATATGTTTAAACAATCTTAGCATGTGAATCAATCATACAAAACATCCAAGAGCTCACTAAGTGCTTAGATTGGCCTCACACTTCTCCTCATGGATTTTGGACTTGCCTCACCCATTCTTTAAGAGTTTTGGACTCAACCATACTCTTGGGAGCCCACTTTGCTTTTGGAAGACTCTTTACTTGTTTCGACCAAGCTCAAGGGTTCTTGGCTCATCCTCACCCGAGGGAAGAGTTCTTGGCCTCTCCACACTCAAGTAAACTTATACAAACATCATATGGTCATTGAAAACATAACATGGCATCAAGAATCATGGAATATAAAGGCACACTAGCATACTTTTCAAAGCTTGAAAATACACATACACACATTCTAAAACAAGCTAAACACACATCCATGCATGAAAGAAGGTGGAGAGAGCTACCTTATATACAAACACACACTTTTCCTTTAGGATTCAAGCCTCCTCTTTTGGCCACACACCTGCAAATTGGTGGAGATGATTTCTCTTGGCCTTGATACAATTTCGGGAGTCAATTAGGTTCGTGAAACAATTTCTAAAACCATACAATTTGCTTAGATGCTAGATTGCTCTATAAGCTCCATTATGGTCCATAAATGCACTTAATGAAGCAACACCCCTCAAATACTTTCTAGGCTTCATTCTTTCCTTTCAAATATGATTCTTGACTACTTTTAAGCCTCTTGGAGTCATCACATCATCAAAACAAAAGGCCTAGCACTATGTTGCTTCTTTAGGTCATAATATGGAACCTAAGACACCAAATCACTTTCTATGAGTTCTAAATTTTTCTGAGGCCTCCCCTCACTTTCATTCATTAAATATGACTCAAGAATAGCCTTAGAAAAATTTAAAACTCTCCCCACCTACACAATCCCTTCTTGGCCGAGACATAGACACCATTTGGGCCATATGGAGTTTTCTTGGTTTTCTTGAAGGGAGAGGCTTGTGGGGAGCATCTTTGGTGTCTCAAGAACTCATTTATACTCTAACTTAGACCTAAAAAGCATCATACAAATTCAGAAAATTGGAAGGTGCACTTAAAATCCTAGGTTTTGCATCTTGATTTCTAATGCCTATTTCTTGGTTTTCTTTGCATATTCTTATTCCTCTCCATCAAATACCTAAGAACCACCTTTGGTTTGGTAAAAAATCTGGCTCCTTAGGTCTATCTAAGTCTAGGTCGAAATGGAGAAGAAGGGCCATGAAAGATATGAACCATAGGATGCATTTTTACCTTGTTTTCTTGCTTAGTTTGGCTTAAATCTTGATTTCTCCAAACTCCTCTCTTCAAATCCAAACTTTCCCTTGAATATCTCCCTTGAATCAGATTTATAATCTCATTTTAATCCAAGGAAAGAAAGGAGAAGGGAGGAGAGGAGGTGTGGATGAAGAAAAGCAAGGAAAATCACCATAAAAACATACCTTAAGCTTGGTTTTCTTCCTCCTCCTTCTTCCTATCCTTGGGCACCTCTCCCTTAGGATTTTTCTTCTGATTTGGGACAGAAGATGGTCATGAATAATGAAGGGAGGAGAAGGGTGCATCATATATATAGGTGGGAATAAATTACACTTTTCAAAAATTCTCATTTTGCCCTTCATACTTTGCATTTTTGTTTCTCCTTCGTTTTAGCTCTTTTTTGAGAACCATCTTTTCTATTATAAAATTTAGGTTCCTAATCAAGTAAAATGTATTTGGAATCACTCAAATTAGAGCTAAAACCTTTCCGAACGAATCCGTCAAAGTTTGAGCATACTGACGTTAAAAAATATCCACCGGAGGGGCTCTAACTGTCCAGGGGCTTTTCATGATTTTTAGGGCCTCTAAGAACCTTGGAGAACTCAAAAATTTCATTTAAAAAACCCTCCTGTGTGTTTTTCAAAAAGTGTCCATATTTACGAAAATGCCACTGGCCTTTTGACAAATTTTTTGAATCACTTTGGCCTTGATTTTTGGGCAACTCAAGGCTCAAATTCTCATTTTCTAATATTTAAAATTTTATCATGATTTTAGTTGGCCCTAATTCCTTCTATTTCAGGGACTTCCTTTTGTATCTGGCCCATTTTTGTCGTTTACGGAGAAATCGAACATTGCATTTCTTACGTTTACGGAGGGACCGGATGTTACATATTGGCCCATCATTGTCTCGCATCTTGCATCTGCAATCTACGTGAGTTTGTTCGAGAGCTCTGCCATAACTGACGTCCCATGTCTGCCATTTTTGTTCCACCACCTTCCATCTGCCTCCCATTTGAAATCTCTACTGAATCTGCTCCATTCGCTTTACATTTTCGTGTTGCTCTTTCCCTTTCAATTTTCTTGTAAGTTCATCCCATTTTTTATTTTTATTTTTTACAAAATTAATTTGTTTTAATTAATGTATTTTTTCTTTGAACAATTTAAGTGGTGGTTGTTTTTCTCTATTTTGGGTTCCCATTCTCCATTCTTCCATTTTTACATCTATGCCTTTTTTGGGGACTATTTCTTTTTTTTAATGACATATTAAGATAATGTTTAGAAAATAATTCTTTTGGTAGGACAGAATGTACAAAATATAATATAGCTAAATTATAACTTTTATAAAAAAAAAGAAAAATTGTTCTGTCATTATTCTTTGATTAAGGACTGTTGGAATATTGTTCTAAGCCTGGGAAATTTTCAGTTTTTATGCTATCATGCTACTGGTTTTTCTTTGAGATATAGATTGCAACAAATGAATAATTAAATAGAGTATAGTAAGGTTATATTTAGTAGAGTAATAGGTAGGAGTTCAAGTAAATTAAGAGTCACTAATCATATTTCTCTTAAATTGGTTCTTGTTAGATTGAAAAGGTATAGATCGAAAATGGATGTCTACTAATCGTCTGTCTAGAGAATATGAGGATTGAGTGAAAGAGTTTATTAGGTTTGTAGTTGAGCATACAAAAGACTCTAGTAAAATTATATGCCTTTGTTTAAATTGCTATCATGTGAAGCGAATTAGTGCAGTTGAGTTGAAAGATCATTTAGTGTGTAATGGGATTAACAAAGTTATACTTGTTGGACAAAGCATGGTGAGACAAAGGATGAGCATAATAATTGGGAGTATAGTGGGAGTTGTGCCTCAAATGATTTCGACACATGTACATACGAGGTTGATCATCTTGAAGAGATGACAAATGTGGTTGAAAAGGATCTTTAGGATTGTCCTAAAATATTTGAGAGGTCGAAAAGTGATGTAGAAAAGCCATTGTATTCTAGTTGTCCTAAATTCACAAGATTGTTAGTAGTGTTGAAGTTATACAACTTGAAAGAGGGAAATGGATGGAGTGATAAGGGCTTTATAGAATTGCTTGCACTTTTAAAAGATATGCTACCAAAGGATAATGAGTTTCTTAGCCGAACATATGAGGCTAAACAAATGTTATGCTCTATTAGCATGGGTTATGAGAAGATACATGCTTGTCCCAATGATTGTATTTTATTTCGGAATGAATATGCATTGCTAGAAAAGTGTCCAAAGTTTAATGCCTCTAGATATAGAAAGGAAGAATCAAGTCCAACTAAGGTGGTATGCTATTTTCCCATCATATCTAGATTTAGACGTAATGACAGTAGTGTAAAAGATGTGAAACACTTGACATGGCATGTTGATGAAAAGATTCAAGGTGGAAAGCTTTGACATCTTGCAGATTCTCCTTAATAGAAAAAATTGATCATGAGTATCCTGACTTCGGGTAAGAAAACAGAAACCTACATCTTACATTGGCTACTGATGGAATGAATTTGCATGGTGTCTGTAACACCCCAGAATTTATTACTGAGGATTATGGTGAATTAAGGAATTAATACAAGGATTTGGGAAAATAAGGAAAATAAGGTTTCTAAAGAAATGGATTTATTTTAGACATTTTGAGTTAATAATCATGTTTAGTTATTGTTAGGTGGAGATATATTAATTATGGTTATGGGTTTAATTAAGGAATTAACTAAGGGAGTTAGACATTTAATTTGGGCCTTATGATCAATGTATTTATGCCGTAAGCCAAATAAGAAAGCCCACTTCTAATTTGTAAGAAGGTCCAATCTCATTTCTTAAGAGCCCAACTCTCATTTCATTAACTTAACCTATCAACTTATAGCCCAATAAGCACATATCTGAATCTAAGTGGATTGTGGGCTTTAGGGTTGGCCTAAACCCATCTAAAACCCTAACTTACTCATCCCTTTGTCCTCTATTATGCAAACCAACTCAATCTTAGGCAAAGGAGAACCCCATTTTCGCATAGGAAGATGTTAGGGTTTTCTGCATTCCACCACCATTTCTCACTTCTAGAGGAAGATTTGGACAAGGTAATCTATATAAAATATGTCCCTCTCATTCTCCTCTTCATTTTAGTCTGATTAGTTTCTGGTTTTGGGTATTTTCATCTCTTTCTCAAATTTAAAATTTGGTGTTTGGGTGATTCCTTGCAAAATTTTTAGAGTTTGGAGTTAGTGGAACCATGGGGTAAGTGTTTGCTTTCATTTTATGGTGTAATCTTGCTCAGATTTCATGTTATAAGCTGACTTTGGTATATGGCTGATTCCATGTGCAAAAAATCCAAGTTTTAAGGATGGCCCATAGTGTGGTCTTGGTAGTTAAGGCTCAACTTAGTCTATTGGACATCTTAGGTGCATGGTTAAGTGTTCCCTCTTCTTTTGTGTGGTGTATGTGTTGAATTCTCACATTTAGGATTGACTTTTGCTGCATGGTTTGTACATGTGCAAAAATGGAGTTGTGGAGAGTGAATCATGGTAAGCTTTGATGTATGGACCTTAAATTAGTGTAATAGATCATTAGGAAGCTCAGGTAAGAAGCTCTCAATGAACTCTTGTTAAGATTAATTTTTGGATAAGGAAATTTCTAACTAATGATAGTTAAATGATGATGATTATGCTTATGTTAGGCTTGGTATGCTTTGGACCATGGCAGTAGTTAGAGGAAGAGTAATTGGCTTCATTGAGATAACCAATGTTATTTTCCTAATTCTATGTATATGCTCATGTTAATCTGATATTTGTTACACATACTTGATTTTGAAATGCTAAATGATTGATTGAATACTTGAATTATTATTATGATTGGACCTTGTGAGTCCATGGTAGAGCTGTGGTGCAGCTGCTACCCTTGCATGTGTTTCGATTGGGTACCGGGTTGTAATTGGACTCCAAATACACTGAGCCCTGGTTGTGCTCATTATGGAGTAGGTACTATGGACGAACCTCTCTCGGTGTTATTGGCCATTAACATGTTGTGTATGATTGCTGGTATGGGACAGTAGTCATTGGTAGCTCAACTAGTTTATTTACAAATTGAATTGATGATTTTGGTATTGATGATATGAAATTGCATTGTATTGATTAATTTGTACATATATATAGAATTTGCTTCTTGTTACTGAGATTACATATCTCACCTTGGTTGTGGGCTAACATTTTCAGGGCGGACCTCTTAGTGGCAAGGAGAAATTAATGGAAGCTTTTTATATGGTTTGGTAGCACATAGGTTTGGAAGCCTTGTCAGATTGTATTGTATAATTAGATTAATAGTTTTATATAATTGCCGTATTGTATCATGAATTGCCAAGTATAGAAAATGTACATGTAATATAATTATCATGGAATTGAACATTATGGTTGTAATTGGCTAACAATAGATAAGTGACTTGATCTTGTATGAACATTAAGCATTAGTCTTACGCGCCTTGTGGTCGGAACACTTTTATTGCCACTAAATGATGGAATTTGTTGATGTGTGATAGTTTGGTGAGTAGAAATCAATACTTAAATCTTGAAGTGGACAATGATAGATTAGCTAGGTAAATCAAGTTGATAAAGACCATTAGAGTTTCACAAATTAAGGGAGAGTGGTACTAGAGTGTTCCTAGAGGGAGAATTGGAGTGCATGGGACAAAATTTGGGAATTTTAAGAATAGAAGAGAATTGGGCACGACTAAAATTTAATTGGCCTAGGCCAAAAGTGACAAAATTACCCAAGTTAGGTAACAGAGAGGAATTGGCCGCAGCGAAAAATAAATTGGTCTTAGCTAAATGCGAGAGTCGAGTCTAGTAGTGTTTTAGAGAGTAATGAGTTGCGGCGAAATATAGAATTGGCTGCGGCCAATATCGATAAGCAACTTGAAAAGGCTCCAGTAGGTCGTTTAACCGCAGTAAAGCTCCAAGTTAGCCGTGGCGAAGTTCGTGAAGTTGAGTGGAGTGAACCCGAGAGCAATTGGTTGCGGTGAAGAGGAATTTAGCCACAGCTAAGGTTCGAAATTTTCTCATTTTAATTTAGAAACCTTGGTTTTTCCTATAGCAGTGCTAAGGAATGATTTAGAGACACTTGTAGAAGGTTTTTGTGAGTTGGAATCTATAGTAAATGAACGTAAGACATCTTATTGATGATTAGATTCACTTGTGCATTTAAAGACTTGTGTTAGTTTAATTAATGTCTCTAATGATTGAGGTTCAAATTTTCTCACTTCTTCCTGATGTAATTAATTGTGATGGCTTCAAACCTTGATTTATTATTATTAATTGCATCTTTAATCCTAATTACTATAATTTGAAGTTAGGGACGTTATAGTGTCCAAAGTAGTACTCACAGTATATGGCTAGTGATTTTGGTGATTTATAACCTACTTCCATGGCTATACATGAAGCGCAAGTATATGATATTATCAATGCTAATTTTTGGGCCCAAATAACCCAAAAATGATATTGACGTATACTTGACTCCTTTAATTGAAGATTTGAAACTAATGTGGGAGACGGGAATAGAGGTATATGATAGGTATAGGGAGAAAAGATTCAACTTGCGAGCTATACTATTTAGGACAATCAACGACTTTTTAGTGTATGGTAATTTGTCAGAATACAATATCAAAAGTTGTTGCAGATGCTCTATTTGTGAGGAGGGCACACATTCCATGCGGTTATAACATTGTATGAAGAATGTCTTCCTCATGATTAACAATGTAGTGGTAAGTGCTTGATTCTTCTAGTAATTAATGATAAGAAAATTTGGAAGATTTAAAATTTTTTAATATAAATACAAAGAGTTAGTTGATTTTTCATTATATGCATAATTTTTAAATGTTTATTAACCTCTTTTCTCATTATTGATGAAAAATTAATTGCATAATTTAAATATTATATTTTATTTTTAAATAAAGAAAATTAATATTTTTTAAAAAAGAAAAATGTAGAGCAAATTTAGACTGACACCTTTTTTGGAGTAATATTTTGGTTAGTGACTTTTTTAATTTTGTTCGAATTAATTTTTTTAAATAATAAAGGTTCACTTTATGAACCAGTTAGTTTTTTGGGTGGTCGGTCAATATGCTCCGATGGTTGGATCCTGTATTGATTCTACACAACAGAGAGTGGTCGGAACTATGAAAGGGCAGCCCCGTCTTGGAATTTGATGCCTAAATCAAATGCATGGGAAGAGAAAGAATGTACACATTGCAAGATAAATAGAAAGGAGATCAAGAGATTTAGGAGTTATGACTTGATATTTATGGTTGAATTACCTTGGTTTTTATAAGGGAGCTCTTTAAGTGTGCCTTCTGATGTAAGTAATTATGGTGAGCTGGCCTTTAAACTGGTTTGTTGAGCCGGTCTATTAAACCCAATGGATCGAGTCCAACTCCTACTTTACCGTACTCCTTTAAATCGGCTTAGTGCAGTGATAATTTTATCTTTAAACTGTTGTAAAGAAGAGAAAAAAAAAAAAAAATGGAACTGGGAGACATTATCTGATGTATTTAGTAGGGTCCGGTTCCAGGAACTCCATCATGGTGTAGAAGTATGGACTGTGGACACAAAAATATATGGGATCCTTTCACGCAAAGCAAAACAAAACACGTGTATGGGACCTCTGAACATTTTTCTTCCGCTCGATTCTTCGCTTACATGCTTCAATGTTCGACTAAAAGTCTCAACCACAAAAAGGTTCGACTAAAAATCCGATATCTATATTACGGTGTAGAAAATAAGAAGAAAAGGTTAGAAACAACTAATATAAATTGCATAGTCTTTGAGATGGAGCAAACCCTAATTTAACGTTAGGAAGTCTTTTGAACCCCTAACTGGGGAAAAGAAAAACAAAGAATTTGTATAAAAACCAAATCCATCATATTTTAAGCCTTCTTGTGTCATACAAATTAATAGTCTCTCAATGCCCCTCTTAATGCATCAACACTTGCACCATTCCATTCTCAAAAGCAATCTTGGTCTTAATTCTCAAGTATATATTTTCCCTTTATTGGTACGTAAGCCCTATGAATATAACTTTAAAAGAGAGAAAGAAAAAAGAGAACCAAACTTGCAGTTAACTGTTAAAAGCTAGAATTTGAATATTGGCAAAGTTTTTTATATTAAAGATGCCGACAGATCTGTGAATATTATTTGCATGTGAAGAGTTTTGTACAATGATATGATGGTTGGAGCAGGCTGTATACTATGAAAATTGTATGGTTGTTTTCAGTGTTCATGCATACACATATAATTAATGCATAAATACATATAATATGCTTTTAAAATTGCAAAATCATCATCATCATTTATTAAATACTCATAATTAATTTCATTTTTGCATGCTATATAGTTCTTTCTTCTTCTTCTTCTTCTTCTTCTTCTTCTTTTACTTACCTTTTTGAGTCTACTTCATTAATATGATGCAGCTAGAGAGTATGTATAAATGTCCATTAAGTCTCTTTGCTAAGAGATGATATTATATAATCATCAATTAATGAAACCATAATGGAAACTTTAGCTAGTGATATCAATTATAAGACTACTAAAAGAGGAAAATGATTTTTGAAGGATGTTAGTGTTAGGCTATGTTTGGTTGGGGGTTTTTGGAGGGGAAGGGAGGGGGATAAGGTGTTTGGTTAGATAAAATTGGAGGGGAGGGGAGGGGAAGGGAGGGGAGGGGAGGCAAATTTGGCTCCCCTCCAAATTGGGGGGTTTTGGAGGGGAGGGGGAGGGGTGGGGTATTTTTAAAGTGTAATTTATTTTTTTGCTCTTTTTAATATTTTAATATATTAATATTTAATAAAAATTAAGATAATTTTTTTATCAGAAATTAAAAATAAAAAAAGATTGAAATTTATAATTTTTTTAAAAAATTATTGATATAAATAAATTTTTTATAAAAAATAAATTTAAAATAATATAAAGGGTAAATTTATCCAAATATAATTACCTCCCCTCCCCTCCCCTCCGTTGAACCAAACGGAGCTTTAGGGAATTTCTGGGCACAGACCAAAAAGAAACATAACACAAACCAAGAAAAAGAAAAGCAAACAAAGGGGTCCATATCATGCCTATTCATCTTAATAATCACAAAATGATGAATTCTACAAACCCTAGCGGATATATTGCGATCCAGTGTTACATCCTCTAATTGAATTACCTAAATAAACATAAAACATAGGATTCCATTGGACAGAGAAAAAGCTTTGTATCCTCAATTACGTAATCCCTTTCTAAAGAAATTAATAGGAACCTTAATTTATTGGTTCTCTGGGGAAATAAATATAAATCAGATCCTTTAATATTAGATAAGCCCTTAACTCCTTTCTTACATTGCTTTCAATGGGACACATAATGATGTCTGCCAGCTCTCATTTTTAAACGGTAGTGAGTGATGACTTTATAAATTCGTTGGACAACATTTTTAACTTGAGAATTACCCATATATATTATTAATTATTCAGCTTGATTTCCTATAATCTTTTATAAATTATACGTTGGCCCTTTCTCAGTAATTTACCTACTGAGACTATATAAGGTATATGCCTTTACATCATATAACGAGGTTTAATCTTAAATAAATCAAATTTTGTGTCCTGGAATATGTTTGGTATTTTGTCCTATCCAATGTCCTATCTTTTCCGTTGTCTTAATATAGTTTTAATTAAATTAAACAAGAATTACTTACTCTTCTACTTGTGAGAAAAAGACAGAGTGAAGCATGTTAATCAATGTGGTATGGAATAGTAATAAAGGGGAGAAAAAAAGGAAACAAAGTGTAGTGGAAGATGGGGTCTGCTTCTTGATGGGTTCTTGTCTTCGTCTAATAAGGTAAATAGAATTATTTAAAGAATAGAAAAGACAATCCACAAAATACATCAAATTACCGACAAATTGAACCTGGCTGAATTTCAAAGTCACATGCATTCAATAATTCTCATTCCCATTCTTGATGGGTTAGTTTATGGAGAGGTCTACCAAAAATTTTCCTATTTTCCTTTCCTATCTTTTATGTGACTTATATATGTAACTCTGTTTTTCTACATTTATTAACTTTATATAATAAAGATTTAGTAAACTTTTAGCCCAACTAGAGCAATCTTATAGTGACATTTGATGATTTTCTCGCATAAAAAAATATGCTTTCTTGGGGAACACATTATAACTGATGGCGTTGTTACTTTCAAAAATTCTTTTCGAAATTATAAGAATAATCCATTTTTCTATTGCGGGGCTGCGGGGGCATGTGGTAGCTCCTATCCTCGTGAATATGACCAGTCAATTCAATTAAACTACTTCTATTTATTGTTTTCTTTGATGAAATAAATTAATTAAAAAATATATAAACATGTATTGGTTAACAAAATTAATTTTTAAAGTATTTATATATTTACTCATAGTCAATTTAACTAATTTATTTTTTGTTTATCAAATCTATCTATTGTTTTAAATTATCCTCATATGATAATGATTTCATTTTATGGTATACCATAGTTGTTATTGATACTAAAAAAAAAAATTGCTTAAAAACACCGATTTCAACTTACATTTCTGTCTAATAAACAAACAACAATGACAACTACAAAACCAGGTAGGAACTGTTGCTTTCAATGGCACTATAATGAAAAAGACATTATGTATGACGCTCACATTTAATAATATAATTTTTATTTCTTAGTATAGTACATATCATGTCTTTTTAAAAAGAAAAATTGACACTGATTTTTTGTTTTCAATTACATGCGCAAATACATTGAAGAACACAGAAGAACAAACATGTATAAGTGAGATAAGGATAATATTATTTAGATAGTTGCAAGCAACATTACTTATATATAATTTGAAGACTTATTTACCATTTTGGCTCTTTTAATTTACTGAAGAAAGCAATTTAATTAATCCCGCAAGTTTTAGTTAGACAATGTGGTCCTTCTAGTTTATTTCTTAGAACAATTTAATTCTTAAGTCTCAATTGGATCAATATTAATCAACCTCCAATTATTTGATAAAAAAAGTAATGAATGAAAATTTTAAATTTCATATTTTTACAATATAATTAAATAATTTTTTATCCTATTTAATCATTATTCTTAATTGTTCTGATGTAACTTTTGGACATATAATATTGTTTAAATTGACACTAAATGAACAAAATCACTCTTTGAAATAAACTAGAAGGAGGGCATTGCTTTAATTGAAATTAAAAAAAACTAAGTTATTTACTTAAATGAATTAAAGGGACTACAATATACAATTAAACCTTATATTTGAATATAATTATATGATGATGTATGCATTATGAAGAATGGTTTAAAGTGAGACGTAACCAAATATAGATTGAAATCAATGATCAAGATTATTCACTGTTGTTAATTCAACGGGAAAACTAAGTGCCTGATCATAAATACCAATGAAATATGTGTAAAAATCACTCCATGATTTTCACACAAACTGCCCTTTGTCTTAAACTTTACGGTTAATTCTGATAAAAGTGTTTATTGACTCCTCGCAGGTCACTATTTTCACTAAATATGCTTCCTAATCATATATAGCATATTTGAATTTAAGTGATATAAATATATATTGGTTGTAACTTTTTATTTTGTTAAATTCAATAGCAGACATAATAATTATTATGAATAATCTAGTAATTTTGAAAGTAGCATTATAGTTCATTAAATAGCACATACTCTTCGAATTAGTTCTATTTTTATACTGGAGTAGTGGTTGGCCTGTTGCTTTCCAAGGATAAGATGTGGTGCAAGATACTGTTCCACCAATAATTCTACTACAAATGGGATATGTAATCTTTAAAATACTAATTAATTTCTTTTTAATAAGATTGATCAATTGATATTAAAATATTTATAAGTTTTCTCAAGAACAAGACCAACGCACAATGTTTTTGTTGATTATTAATTAATGAGTTGTTAGCGAAATGCTATGCTCCCTATGTGGTTTTCTCAAAAAAAAAAAAAAAAGAAAAAAGAGAGAGAGAGACCAACGCGCAATGTTTTTATTGACTATAAATAAAAGAAAAATGATTGAACTAATATAAATGCGCTAAATACATTTTAGTGTTGATTTTATATTTTCAATGTACATAGCATAAATTAGATCTCAAAACACTAACTTTTTAATCATTAAATCACACCTAGTGATTTTACTTCACTAGAAAACTTAACCCAATAAAAAAAAAGGAAATTGTCTTTGCGCTCAACTAAATCCATTATAATGTTAATTTGTGTCCAAAAAAAAATCCATTATAATGTTTGCTTGATCTATATAAATTTGCTCTATACAACTAAATTCACGCAAAAGGAAAAGATTAATTATTTGGCATCTTGTTAACTTGATGATACTTGAGATTGATTAATTGAATAATCTATTCAAACGTGGGAGGCACTTCTAAAAGATTTGGATTCTCTCTACCAAATCCTCCTTCAATTATTTCTCCACCAATAATGGACAGCTAGGATTATATCTTTTAAAATGACATGTAAGGTTTTATCACTGATTATTAGTTACTGACAAACCTACCAGTTTAAATTTTAGTGGAGAGGCAGTAGAGAGAAAATAGTAGAAGGAAGATTTAGTAGAGAAAATCCAAATCCACTTCTAAAACATCACATTCACATTTATTTGACAATTATGTCTTGTACCTTGTAAGTGTGTTTATTAATATCAAGGTTTATAATACAAGGCGGATATTAGAGAGATTCTGATATAACTAATTGATATAAAGTGGATATTCTCATAGACTGCCGATCAACCTTGGTGTCACTATTATAACTAATTGTGTACTATCATATAAGCTCAACTTGGCATGAAGCACCTTCTCTCATCATTTACTCATTTTCACTTAATTATGAGAAATATACTGAAATTTCATCCTTTCAGTCTGTCTTAACTTTCTCGGTGCACTAAAAATATGTTCAGTTCTACTTCTGTTAGAGTTTGTGTCCTCATTTAGTTACGTTATTTTGAAGAAATTATTCCATTTAAAAATCTTCACCAATGCGAGAGTATTTAAAGCGTCGAGTTACCACACACGATTGTCTTGTTATGGTAATATGGTGATGATTAGTGACAATTTTTCATCTCAACAGTACCATATATTTTTGGAGAATTATTATATTTTTGTTTGTATTTTTATCCAATAAAAAGATGAAAAAAATTATATGTAAAGACCAAAATTTGTAAAATTTACAATAAAATATTTTAAAAATTAAAATTATGTTTAAAGATCAAAATTATTACAAGATTTTAGATGACTTATTACTAAATTTAAGAAAATTACTACTAAATTATAAAAAAATTACAATTTAAGTAACTTTAAAAATAATTTTTTTAAAATCTAATAATAACTTTCTTAAACTCTAATAACAAATAATAATAATTTTGATCATTATAGATAATTTTAATTTTTAAGATCTTTTATCATAAATTTTATAAAATTTGAGTCATAAAATACAGCTTTTTCTAAAAAGATTATAGATGCTCAAATATTGTCGTTAGATCTGAAATCTGAAACACGTATTTGAATAATATTTATTTTTATAAAATCCAAATAAAGGCAAAAGGCATAAATATAAAATAAAATTATTTAATACGCTTAGCTATTTTTTAATGGCCTTTCTATGACATTAATTATATTGAACATTTAGTTGAGCAAGGTGAGTCCAACTATTAGGGCAGTACAATTCATTTATAAAAGCACCAATTCCAAGTTCATAAAATACATCAATCCTCCCTTAATATAGAATAAAATACTCTTACAATCTTTGAGAAATGAGTTAATCACACGATCTTTCTTATTATAAAGGTAAACTTAAATCTTTCTTGGGACAAAAAGATATATTATAATTAAATTTATTTTAATCAAAGTATCTTTAAAAATAGGATTAATTTTTTATAAAAAATATTTATCATAAAATGTATTTCTTAAAATTTTTATTTGAATGTTATTTAATTTATTTAAAAATGTTGTACATCCATTTATAACAATGTTTATGTTGATTAAATATATATTTACAATATATACTATTTTTGAATTAAATATGATTAAATGTTGCCTTTTAATTAGTTATTTTTTTAAAAAATTATTTTGAAAATACATTATTTAATTCTAATGATTAATTAACTTTGATATTAAATTATTTCAAAATTTGATGAACTTAAAAAAGCAATTATTTTAAGTTAATCAAATATATATTTAATACTTGTTATATTATATAGGTAATAAACATAAATATATTTTAAACAAATGAATTAATAATCTAGTGCATTTTTTTAATTTCAAAAAAGGTTTGTATAGATTTTAATAACAAAATAGAGTGCCATGTAGCTAAACCATCTGCAAAAGTATTTTATCATAAACTATATAATGAACGCAGTAGAATTTTTGTAGTTATGTCTAATATGTACATGTCAAGTTGTGTTAAACACAAGTTAATCATAGTTTTCTTATAATTTCGTTTTGGCATAGAAACTAAATGGAAGTGGATTCTCTGCATATAGGCGCGATGAGTATAGAAACCTACTTTTTCAATCCTAACCATCGCCGTGATCCAACATCTCAAAAGCACACCATGTGGCTACCAGCCTTGATCCCTGCCGTCCATGTTCTGTGATCTGGTCCAGCTATCTCAGCTGGAAAACACGCATTTCAGCAGGTACCCTTCCTCCTTCTCATTGTCGTCTGATCCACAGCAACTCGAATTCATCCCCTGATCCAGAGCAACTTGAATTCGTCCCTTGATCTAGATTTGTTCTCTTCGTCGTCTTCTTCCCTTCCACATTCGTCTCATCTGCATTATTGGCAATGGTTCCAGACCCATCTCTATGCTTCAATTTAGAGTATGGTATGAAATTGCCAGATCTGAATTGTTTAAATAATTTTACCTTCTCTCCTCTCTTTCCATTTTGAGTGACGCGAATAGAAACTTCTTTCTAATGATTCAACAATTCCTTTTCTTTCTATGCATTTTTGTACATTTATCATTCTGAGATTTGAGCTCTTTGCACATGAGCAATTGTGTTATTTTTAATAAGTGATTTAGCATGAAATTTTTAGCTTGATGACAAATTCAGTCCATGCATGACACGTATATACTGAAACAAAGGAGATTCATGGCAATTAGAACCTTCCTAAAGCATATACGCTAGATCCCATCTCCAATGACTCTTTTTAGTGCTCATCTCTACTATATGTAGAGAATCCTAGTTGATGTGGGGCAATTTGAAGCCTAAGAAATATCTACTACTGCTAAAGAATTGCATTATCTTATATTTTGATCCCATAAAATTTGTTCATCGAATTTTTCCTTTTCTTTCATTTCTTGTAATATACATCCAAACTAAAATTTCTTGTTGCATGGTATCCTAGCGTCCAAAGGATAGTTACAGTAGAAAAATTAATTTGTATAAAAAAACTGTGATGCTTCTCATATCAAAACCTAATGGCTATCATTTACATTATTGTTCACCATCTTGAATCAGGATGAGGCTATTTCATTTGTTCTGATATGACAAAACATGATCTATTTTGTCTCAGGCTATTCTTTCAGTTGCCCAGTTAAATTGATCTGGCATAGACATGTCATGAAGCGAATATGCTAGTGAACCTCTATCAATTTTGTTTGGAAATAACATTTTGCTTATTATATGTTATTCAATTATGAGTGTGCTGTATAATTACAGGAGTTAAGCAAAATTGAAGCAAAGGGAGCATGAAGCACTTGAAGCCATAATATTGAACTGTACTGAATTAGGAGTAGAAAGTAATGAAGTGCATTGAGACATAAGCTATATTGAACTGTGTTGAGATTTGAATGTAATAAACCAAATCCGTTTACAAAATAAATTTACATGACATTCAAAAATTGCTATTGCATTGTCTCTGGACAGTGGAGAACTTGAAGATAAAATACTGTGCTGAAGTTGCTGTGACTTGAAATATCTGAAGCAAGAAGTCTGAATTGGAATTTCATTGTAGTGCAAAAATACTAGACATGCAGTTGCCTATTTCTTGAACCCTTCTACAAAGGCTTGTCACTTTGTTGGTTGTAGCCTAGAGTTGTAAGCAAGATTTCAATGTAATATGTTTCAGTTGAGTTGTAAGCAAGAGTTCAACACAATATGTTTCAATTTGAGTTGTAAGCAAAAGTTCAAAGTATATGAACAAGATTATTTCAATAAAATTGTTGTTTTTTTCATCTTTCAGTATAGTTTTTATTATTTGTACCATGTGGGACTCATGTATATCATTGGAAAACTACAAAGCTGAAAGGCTACATTATTTTGGCTTAGTGACACATCCTTCTGATTCTGAACAAAATAAAAGTATCATATTTTGTAATAAATTATACACAACATGCAAGGACTACTTAATATCACCAAAAAGGGAAGGAAAAAGTAATATATATTCATGGAACTTTTTTAAGATACAGGCAATCATCAATATTATATTTTTCCTTGTAAAAATACAAAATCATGAAGTGTGGTTTTTACTAACCATGTAAGACGTCTTGACTGAATTCCAAAGTGTCAAGGGATGGCATAGGAACATCAAATAGGGCCTACACGTTAAAAGAACACTAATTAAAATATAAACACTAAATATATAGCAATACCATATAAGGAAAAAAATTAACTATTTTTACCATTAACATTTGAGTATACGTAAGTTCGCTCTTATATGTTTGAGGACAATTTGGAGGTGCTAAAGAAGAAACTCCATGTTGCATATCATTATCCTGAAAGAGAAAATCATCATCAACACTTCTTAATTACGAATCACACTTCTTCAACATATTGCATTACGTTATCTATACCAAAGATTGGTGACATTGCGATGCTCTAAGCATGGAAACTATTTGTGCTATTTTTTTCTTTGGTTGATTCTCAAGACAACTCTTCAGTCTATTCTTTCGCCTAATACTAGCTCTCCTCTTGAATCCTATGCTTGGTGCAATACATTCCGTTAGTGGTGTTGTGGAAGCATCGCCATTATTGTTTGGACCCTATTACCTTAACAAAAACTCTATGACTTGTTTTCTCAATTCTAAAACACCTTTTTGCACCAAAGAGAATGTCTCTTCACAATCAGATGCCTCAGTTGCTAGCCTTATAAGCATGGGACAGAGTTGTTTCTATCGGTGTGTGCTCTGTAACCTAGGATCTGCTTCAACCTCCTTTCCCTTAATATCATATATTACACCACTTCGTGCCTCTTTTGTCCACCTATTTATAATATATTGATCAGGAAGATTTTTCATATCGAGCACATCATATACCTTTAAAGCATGATAATGATAACATAATATTCCCCAAGTTTCAAACTTATGACAACTACATGTAATTGACCTAAACACAGGATGATATTGAACTCTCCATTCTCCCTGCTCATCTACCATACTAATAACATATTCAAACATCGATTGACTTTCATTTTTGTGTCTTATGCAAGCAACAACATGTAGATTCCATTCATGTTGGAATAAGTCAAAGATAAGAGGTGTGTATATTTGAGCTACTTGTTGCAACATGGGTGAACGCTGGACAATCAATCTTGGCAACTTTTGTCATGCCTCAAAATCTCGTTGTAACTCATTATACCTTGTATTATCAATAACTCGATTGAATTGTGTGAAGAATTGATTGATATCCAAGTCAGGTTTTGTACATCTCTTGATGTTAGCATTCACACTTTCACTGAGTTGTATGCTGCGCTTGCTAAGCGTGAAAGCATTCTTCATATAACACCATACCCATTTCTCTTTTATTTTATACACCTGCTTCAACCATGTGTATTCATGTGCATTATAATTGGATAGCAAGCAATTCCATGCTATTTCAAACTGTGTTTCCTCCAAGTATTCAAACATGCACTTCTTGAAATCCCTTTTAAAACTTGATTCGTCTTTAATCAAGTTGTCAAGATGTTTGACACCATTTTGCATTAAGTGCCATGTGCATAAACCATGCTTTGCATTTGGAACCACTTCATGTAGGGCTCTTGCCATAGCTACATCTTGATCAGTAAAAATTGTTTGAGGCCTTTTTTGATTGTGTGCTTCTAAGTTCAACTAGCCACTTAAATGATTTAATGGTTTCGTCATAAAGTAAAGCCACTCCAAATATGATGACACTCTATAGTGATTGAAATTTGAAAATATCGCAAGTGGCCTATGATCACAATTAGTGCTATATGTTGTATCGAGAGATACCACATCACCAAAAAAGGCATAATCAATCAACATTCGTGCATCAGCCCAAAAGACATTGGTTATTTGTTCTTTTGTATCCATATGATAAGTATGATAAAATGATGAATTTTTAGATACTTGTTATGTGAAATATCGTAACAAACAACCAGCTTCTCCGTACATCATGCTCTGCTGCCTCTTTGAATTAAGGTAATTTTTGCATCCAAATGGGTATACCCTAAATTGGCTCTTCCATCGGCATACAAACTCATCAACTGAAAAGATTCTTTTTGTTGAAGTCCAGAATTTTCTGCCAAATCAATCTCATAAGCTTGCAATTCTGTTACTTTGTGTTGTGAAGCCAACATGTGAACTGTTTCTGGAGGATGAAGTGGGTGATTGTGTTCTTCAATAAAGTCATTGACTTTATATTTTCCATTAACTCGTGCTATTGACATTCTTGCTTTATAATTAGTTCTAGTCTCTTGTCGAGGTTTGATAGTCTTAAAATCCCTTTTGTTTGGTCTTCGTAAACCCTCTTTACAGTAAACATATCTATATGAACATATGGAACTATCTTTCTTACTCTTGGTATAATTATGTTTTCTTGCTCCAAATCCTTTTCTCCCACCGTAATCAACCTAAAATTGCCATGCTTCCTCTAAACTGTCAAATTCTAAACCAAGTGTAGGGATCAAATCAACCTCCATGGATAGATACTTAGCATCTGAAAAAAAAAAGCAGACCAAATTAGTTTTGCTTCCAAAAGCTTTTCATAAATAATATAAGTTCATATTCACCATTATCATAGAGAAAAAACATTCGTTAATGGCTTCTAGTTGTATTATTCTAATCACTCTAAACTTTGTTAAACTTTATAAGTATGCAATAAAGAATTTATTTAAAAAATTTAGTACCTAAAAAATTCATTCATTGAGTTAAACTTTACACTTATAGTAATAACAAAATATCATCAGTCTTAAATCTCAAATCTTAAGAACATAACAAGTACGCAACCTCTAATTGCACTTGCATTATTCTAGTCACCCAAAAATTTATTTATGTTTAAGATGATAATTTGTTTAAAATAATCATCTTGGTTCCATTAAATAATCACTCTCTTTGCATTATTATAATATTATATTTGAAATAATCACACTCTTTGCATTATTATAATGTCTCTCTATTATTCTAATCAACCAAGGTAAGAGAAAAAAAAATACTAAAGCTCTAGATTCACATACAACAGTTACAATGATAGAGTGACCCTGCTTCATGTTGATACAGCAAATAAGATTCGATGCCCCATTTCAGGTTGCTGCACTGCCCCACTTCAGGTTGCTACATTGCCCCACTTCAAGTTGCTGCACTGCCCCACTTCATGCCTTTGTTTTGCTTCACAAAGAAAGATGTTGCGTGCGATGAAACAGGGCTCAAAGATGGCGCGAGAAAACATTTCATTTAGGCACGATTCAGTGATGGATGGATTAGATCAACACACATGGATGGCTTGGATGGGTTTAGCTACTGAATACGCACCATTTAACTTAATAGACACGGCACATCTTGAAACATTGGATCACGGCGACGGTCAGGATTGAAAGAGCAGGTTTCTGTACTCCTTGCTCCTGTATGCAGAGAATACGCTTCCAAACTAAATGGTGTTTGTAATAGCTTATCCATAATTTATTAATTTACATTACATGCTTGCTATACTCTTGTCATTATATAAATCTCTTATAATTTTTATTCGGCAGGTATAATTTGATTTAGTAAAATTGGAACTTTATTAATCTTAGAGGATGGTCTCTATGGGACAGTACCTTTTATATGGTTGATATTGATTGTCAGTTGTCACCCTCATGAAAACGAAAAACTATCAGTTCTGATTCCCCTTGCTCTCTTCTTTATTCCAGACTGCAATAATTCATGTACGAAGAAAAATAGCACCCTTGTTTGTTAAATTAGTATGAAAATAACATATGGATTATGAAAAATGATATATGGCCTTCTCAAATTCAAGAAAAATTTTACTACCACAATATTGCATATAATTGATAGGGAAAAGTATCTTATATTCTCCAAAATTTTGGGATTATTGTTAATTTTTTTTAAAATATTGATCCTGTCAATTTTGTCTTATATGGTTTTTTAAAATTCTGAATATTATCTAAATTAACTCCATTAATTAGATGAATAAAAATTGATTATATATTGTTACAGATGGACTAATAGTCATGATAACAAACTGAGGTGAATTATACACTGTTACATGGATATTACATTATCTAATCTCATAATTCTAACAATTAATTTTAATCTCATAATTCTAACTAGTAAATGTTGTAAATTAATTGTTTTTTATATTCTAAGGGTAATGAGATTAGGGATTAAGGTTGTGAGATTAAGTAGTATAATATTCGTATGGCAGTATATAACTTATCTCAATATATTATAGTGACTGTTAGTCCATATGTAATTACATGTCATGAGTTTTTTTAACCTAATTGACCGAGTTAGTATTTAAGATGATATATGAAAATTTTCACAAATATATCAAATGAAATTTACATAAAATAAAGTTTTGAGGAAAAATTAATAGCGGCTCTAAATTTTTGAGATGGAAAGAAATACTTTTGCCCAATTGATAAACATAAATGATGTTTAAGTTTAATGCTTCCACCGAATGTGTTTGATTAAGGTAATACAAATGAATCTGGACAGGTTGTGAGCAAGCATTCGTTTCACCAAGCCTCCCACACACACACACACACACACACACACACACACACACACATATATATTTCCCTTCAAGCTAAACATCTTCATGATAACCACTGGACCCAGCAATTTGAAGTGGTTGTATAAAGGAAGCTTGTTTTTAATCTGCCTGAATGAGGACGTGTTTGTGGTGGAGAATCCTCTATCACATGTTGATGTGTTGTCCATATCAAGTGTAAAGTCAGACGGTGTCTTTGGCCTTCTGTTCGTGTCAGTTTAAATCACAAACTATTGTCAAACAAGAAAATAAATATTTGACAAGAGGATTCATTGTTTACTAAAACCGTGTGGCTTTCATTTTTTTAAGTTGAGATTAGATTGTATGGAATCAGTTTGTGTGTAATTTTAATTTATCCATAGTTTGAATTCAAATATTTTATAGACATGACAAATCTGTCGGTGGTCCTTATATCATTCCAAGTGATATTTATTATTATTATTATTGTTGTTGTTGTTGTTGTTGTTGTTGTTGTAAACATTTTGTTTTAGTTTTGTAATAGATTTTAATTCATTTCATAAAATAAAGTTTAGCTGCACTTACAATAATTGCAAAATTAATTTTAAAGTCTAATTCTAAAAACTTAAAACATTCATAATTTTTTTTTAATTGAACTAAGGGGTGGATAAAAGCTTTGATCACTCCTTCAGATTAAAATTCGGTACCATGCTTGATGCTGCAACAATGTAAAAACTTTCGTTCTTTTTACATATCAAATCCATCAAATTTTTCAACGGCTTGAAGGTCTTAAACTTTAAAAATAAGAACAAACTAAAAACTCTACCTAAAAAGAGGCATGAACTTTTAAGTAGAGATTCAAATCTGCCTTTGGGATAGAATCAAAGTCCAGAGAAAGACTGATTCGAGAATAGTATGAAAAATAATAATAATAAAAGGAGAGAAAGAAAAGGAAGAAAAGGGGGAAGAGGAGAGGAGAGAAGGAGAAGGTACACCGCAAAGGAAAAAGTACATCCGTGCTGAGGGTTGGAAACACTTGATGCTGAGAGCAGCATTGAGTTAGAGACTTGTTGCTGTTCTTTGAGGCTTCATGAAGAGGCAATCTAGGCTTTAAGAATGAAGCATTTCCTATAAATATTTACTAATGAGCTTGAGGGCAAGCAAACCGTCCAACCTTCTATTTCTCTCTCTCCCTTCTATTTTTTTTTCAAACTTTATTTGAATCTAGCTTTTTTTCTCTGGACAATTTCAAATATACATTCTTCTACATCGGTGATAGATTTAGAATTTTACTCTCATAATTTTTCTTATTAAATATTAAATTTAAATTAGTAAAAAGAGATATTATTTCTTTCACGAATTCAGTCATGTTCATTTTCAAATTAAATGATAAGAGTAGGGCTTTTATACAAGGATGTAGTTTGGAACTGAACTACAGGAACTGCACTCTGATATTAGTTGCTGTTTACATGTCATTTGGTCAAGCCTAATGGCGTTCCCTGAATTTCTTTCTTTTGCTTTTTGTCTATCGAAATTTGGGCCATACAAGGTAGCCCAATGGGGATCAAACATGTTAATACAAAATAGAAGAATTTATGCACACTCATCAAATTAAAGGAGTAAGCCATTACATCCTCACGTGTAATGGTTTAAACTGTTCTTATCTTAATGTCATTTGTTTTTAGTTTTATTTCTTCGATATATCTTAAGTTTTCATTTTGTTTCTTAATTTTATTATATTGGTTTCCTCCTTAACTTCAAAAAATTACTCACATATATATATTTTTTGTAACATCTTCAAATTCAAATACTCAACAGAATTTTGTATAACTAATTAATGACTTAATTCTAATAACTCAAGCCACCAATGAGCCACATAAAATTTTTTTTATTAAACAATTTGATAGTGTTAGAGGTAATGAAATATTTAAGCGTTTTTGTTAAGCTAAATGATCAAATTAGAACAAAGTGAAATTAAAAAGCAAAAATAAAAATTGAGATAAAGTTAAATGATTAAATTGGAATTAAATAAATTTGAGAAATAAAAGTGATAACTAAGATAAAATTAAAATATCAAAACTGTAGTTCAGTCTTTATTTATTAGAAAATGTGATTATTTGGCCAAAATCATGATTATTCTGAATGAAATGCAATAAGTGGCCCCAATATCTTACTAGTATCACTAGCTTGATGGTTTTTAACACACGCACACACATTTAAAATAGCTTGAAGCATTTTTTTCATGTAACATAAATCAGAATAATTGAAATCTTCTGTGAGAGCTATGTTCAATTCTGAAAGAATATTGGAGTTGCTGCTAATATTGTTTCCATTTCTAGATCAACGTACTAAGTTGTCGCCCATCGGATTGCAGAATGTATTAGTATTAGAAAGCTCCTCATGCTTTTGAGTAGAAGCACTATCGAAGTTTATGTTGCTCTGTTTGGTTGGTATGCAACTGGGCATGGCTCAGGCAGAAGTATATTGAAATCGATCGTACTTTTCTCTCTTTGGAGGCTACATTTGTTTTCCACAAAATCTTTCTAAAAACAAAAAATTATAGGAAAAATTACCATATTTCTCCATTTTAATTGATGTTGTACTGCCAGAAAAAAAAGTGTGTATAATACAAACCAATGTTTTAAGAATTTGATCCGTGATTGAATCACTCAAAAAACCAGTTCACAATTGATTTATCTAACTATGATCAAATTGTAGTCAAATTCGTTATAATATGATATATAAAAAATGTTATACAAAAATATATATTTAGTAATTTTAAAATGGAAATTTAATAGCATTATATATTGATATAAACAAAATAAAATCATAATTTTACATGATATAATATATAATAATTTGGTCGGTAAATTGTTTTGCACTTCTTGGTTTTGAAATATGTCAAACATGTGTAAATATGTGTTCTTGGAAAAATGGATTGAAATTGTAATATTGTTTTTCAAGCAAAAATTATTTGTTAATGGGTTGAATCAAGCTTTTTATATTTTATGAAATATTTTAATTATGCTAAGTTTTTCAAATGAGAAATTAATGAGTCAGGTGTTTCATATGAAAGGATTTTGAAATAAGAATAATGTGGTTTACAAAATTATAAAGGTCATTTATAAGGAAAGTTTTTAATTGATGATATCTCTTGGATTTAATTTGAATATGTTATGTGGTCAAGTTATCCACATGGGAATATTTCATTTTGACCTCACATTGATTTATTATCCTATGCTTTTAATGTTATATCTCTTATTAGGAATGGAAAAGGCAAGTCCAAGATTAAGGAAGATATATAAGGAAGTCTTGATACTTGAAGGAAGCAAAAATGAGCACTACATTGATGAAGATCAACTGAAAAACTATTGCCTTCTAGAAACAATACATGGAAACAATGACCTACATATTTAATGGCCACTTAATTTGGGAAGAAGTTTTTGTAAATTGGTGTAAAGCATTCAAGATGAATTCTTGAATGATGGAGCATCTTTGCACATTAATGAAGGAAGCTATTGTCAACGATCACTGAAATGAAGGTTGTTACATATATTGAAGACCATTTGAAAAGGTAATTAAGAAGAGAGAATAGAACACTAAACACATACTCTTTGAAGTTCTAAGTTGTACTTTAATGTGTAATTGCTCCGTGTGCCCTTTCTAATTGAGAAAGCCTAAAGAATTCGTGAGCTTTACTCAAATCTTGTTTGATCTTGAGTTTTTAAGTGTCTTGAGAAAAACCTAGGGAAGAGTTTTAAAGTGGAAGCTTGAGAAAAATATTGGGAAGAGACCTAGTGTGTGGAAAACCTGTGAAGAGAAGAAAAGTTATAAAAACTAAGTGTTGAGTCCTATTATGTTACCTTGGGATATGTGGCAAAATCTAGAGAGTTATACCTATGTTGTAGGGTTTCTTTGCATACTTGATGATTATCCCTAGTTCATAAAATACCTTTACTTTGTGGTAGGGAATTGGATGTAGGACATATTGATTCGAATGAATATAAGTATGTTGTGTGATTCTTTCTCTTCCCTAATGTATTTATCATTTATTTTAAGAATTTTATTATGAAGAGTAGGATTATATTCCTTAGGAACATAACATTATATAAAGGAATTAAAACTAATCAAGGAAGGCAAAATAATTTTAAAATTTGATTCAAATGCCTTTCTTGGGTAACTTCTAGATTAACAATTGATATTAGAGCATGGTCTCTATTTTGCAGGACTAAACTCTTAAAGAAAAGACCTTGTTTAGAAGATGAGTTAGTTTCTTGGTACTAAAGGCCACTCAGTCAATAGACCATTATATTTTGATGGGACAAATTATTCATATTGGAAGATTAGAGTGAAGATCTTCATTAAATCTACTGAATTTCAAGTGTAGGACATGACTGAAAATGGGCCATTCATCCCTATGAAGAAAGTTAATGAAAAGGTAGTTGAGAAACTATAAAGTGAATGGAAGGATGAGGATAAAGATAGGCATGAATTAATTGTAAGGTAAATAACTATATTTTTTGTGCCATAAATGTAGAAGAGTTAAAAATGCTCTCAAGGTGTCACTCAATAAAAGAAATGTGGGACAAATTACAAATAATAGACACAGGAACCACATAAGTCAGTAAGATAAGAATTGACACATTGGTGTATGGATATAAGCTGTTCAAAATAAGGGATGTTGAAAGCACAGAAGAGATGTTCCAAAGACTTGGAAAAATCATCAATAATCTTGATGTTCTTGGAAAATGCTATCTAAATGAAGATATAATCTAGAAAGTTCTTAGGAGCCTAACACCATTATAGAGTGCAAAGCATGTTGTAATTCAAGAAAGTAGAAAACTAGAAACAACAACTTTTGATGAACTTAAAGGAAACCTAATTGCCTATAAAGGAAGCTATCTAAATAGAAGCATGGAAAGCTCAAAGAAATAGAAAGCATTGCACTAAGAACCTCTCATGAAGATGATGAAGATGCTGATTGATGAATATCATTTCTATATTTTTTATTCCTCTTTATTTAGACTTTTTAATGATGAATTATGGCTTATTGGATTTTATTAGTTGAGATTTGATTTGATTGGTTATTTTTTCCACTTCAAGAATTAATTAATTCTTGGTTTTAATGCATAAATTCTTTTTAAATAATTTTGTAAATTTTTCTACTTAATATTTTCTATTATTTGTGCAAATTTTTTACGGGAAAATGGAATTTAAATGATGAAAATTAATTTGGAGGAGAGTTGTCTACAAGATTGAATCAAAAGGTCAAGATTTAAAGATGGAAGCCACAAGTTGATAATGCAAAGAAGGGAATAATTGTCTAGATTTTTAATAAATTTGTAGAAAATAAAAAATGGCAAAAATAAGAGCTATTGTGATAGACAATTCACACAATGCAAAACAGATCCAATACATGGCTCTCCAACTCTTTTTAATGCATGAAGACATAAATGGGTGAAGGCTACACGGCTTTTTCTTTCACAGAAACATTCACAAACAAATTCAAAGAATGGATGAATCATGCTCCACGGCCCTTTCACACTTATATCCAAGCACAGAAATCTCACATTTATGAAAAGAAAAATACAAGCAAGGACATTTCATATGGGATTAGGGGGTAGATCCATTACACACAATTAAAACTCACTTTGGGGCCCTCTTAGTCACACATTGAAGTACGAGAAAAGATGCTGTAAAGTCTCCTATAGGGGGATGATTGGCATGGACTTTTCACACTAATGAGTAGATCTAATATAGACTTTTAGATTCACACATCTGGCCCATGAATTCTCATTAGATGCATGAATGGAATAAAGCATCAGAAGGAGGCACAAATCAAAACACATGCAGGATGCGTTATTCCATTCTCATTCTCCCTTTTGGAAGGTTCAATGGTTAAGTATGTGCATCAAGTTTTCTCCATCAATTTCTTGCAATAAGAGCTTAATTCTTCCATATAGCTAGAGTGGGTAAATACCTTAAAGTGCATATTTGAATCCAACACAAATGCTCTAAAATTTGGCTAATTCCTTTTTCCTTTTCTTCTTCTCTTAATGTTGCCAATTTCTAGGTTTTATGAGTCTAGGTGTAGCTTGTAATTACTCAAGAATTGTGGCTAACATTTTGGATTAAATTCTTGAGATTATTGAGCTATTAAATAGACCTTTTGGAGATTGAATTGGAGGATTAATTGTTCAATTATTTCCCTATTTTATAATTGCACATTTCATTCTTTCTTCCTCTAAATTTTTAGCTTGATTAATGCAATGGTTATCATGTGTAATCTTGTTGGATTTTTTTTGCTTAAATTGTGATTTAAGGAATCTTGATGCTTGATTGGTTAATTAGGCATCTAGAATGAAAGTGTAGAGGATTTAAAGGTCAATTAATATTTTTTTTTTGGTGTGTTCTGTGCCGACCCTAATTTCTAATCATTGTAATTAAGGTTTTATACATGATTAATAATCATAGGTTGGGTTACAAGGCATTACAGCCAATTACATTATGAAAATACGAGAAAATTTGAACCTTAATGTGATTAGAGTCATCAATCATATAATTACAAGCACTATATTCATAAGGGAAATAACTATTTATTTATAAGCCTTTGATTCTATTACTCATCAGTTATAACTCATTCCAATGTCTCTAAATCATCCCTTGAGATTACCATATGAAAAACCAAGGTTTCCTACTTAATATAAGTGTTTCAGAATGTTCGCCGCAGCCAAATTACGCTTAGCCGTGGCCAAGTCCTCTCGGTTTCACTCCTTTCTTCTTCATTGAGAGTTGGACCTTCGTTGTGGCCAACCTACATGGCACTGCGGTGAAGAAGCCTCCTGGAACTTATCTCGCTTGCCTCTCGCTATTGGTCGCGGTCAATAACTCCTTTCGCCGCAGCCAATTCCTCTCTGGAATGCTTAGCTCTTTTTCGCAAAAGTTGGCCACGGCCAATTGCCCATTTCGCCGCTACAAATTTTCCTCTGGACGACTCCCAGTTTAGCCTCTCACATTTCGTTGCGGCTAATTATACATTTCGCCACGACGAATTCCTTTCTGGTACTCTCCCTGAGCAACTTCGCCTCTATTGGCCGTGATTAACTCTATTTTAGCCACGGCGAATGGCCTTCTGGTCCTACAACTCCTAAATTCTTGTCTCATACTCTCCACTCTTCCTCCATTAACATTTTAGGGCCCCTCTACCTTAATTATAGGGCTCAAATAACCTTCATTAGCCTAATTTACCTATCTAATCTATCCTTACTAGCTCAAAATTTAAGAGTCAATTTCTTTTCTCTAGTTACCCCCTATCAGCAAGTTTGTAGAGTAACAATAATAGAAATTCATGAACTATCAATAGTTATCATTTCATACACAATCAGTGGGGGTTCCATACATTAAAGGTTCATATCAATATCTCAAAGGTTACATTTCCAATAGCAAGCCATATTATAGTTCAACAAGGCTCACAGCAGACATCATAAATCCATACATCAAATACTAAACTAAAGAAAGGCCTACTCCTCAATAGGTACATGTTTTATTATCAAATACTGACTCCTACACTTGGAAATATAGATACATGATCGTGCTATACAGAGGTTAACAAAATTTTAACATCTACACTATTCCACTCAGACCAAGTGTAGCTCCCCACACCAGGCCTCAGCTCATGGATGTTCATCCACTTGCTTACCCTTATCCTTACCCGAGGAACCTTCACTTGAAATTATAATCCCATAAAACAGGGTGAGATATGAATCTCAGTAACCAAGACAAATTTCATCATACATTCCAGTTTAATTAACATATATGCATAATTTCACATAAGCATCCAAAACATACCAGTTATATCAGTAAATGAAATGATTAGGCTATCATGATTACTATCCCATACTAGTAATTATATTTTCACATGTTAAAGGCCAATAACACTGGGAGAGGCCAGTCCATACCACCTACTCCCTATTGAGCACAACCAGGGCTCAGTGCATCTAGGGTTTGATCATAACCTAATGCTCGATTGAAGCACATGCACGGGTGGCAGCGGCACCACAACTCCACCATGGACTCACAAGGTCCAATCACAATACAATAGATAGCCAACCAATTCATTCAACATTTCAAATAATTCATGTACAGCAAATATGAAATTAAAACTGACATATGCATGAAATTAATGTAAACCCTGGTTACCTCACTTGTAGACAATTGCAATAGCCAACACGGGTACAAAATCTCCCTATAACCATAGCATTAGAGAATTACTACTCTAATTCATCATTAACAGTTGCAACAAGTACCCAAAGAATTTAAAATGCTAATGACTATCTAGGGAACACTTACTCAGCTACTACAAGTTCCAAATTCGGATTGAAGTGTCCTCTACCAGAAACCTCAATATTTCACCCAAAATCCTAAGCAAATTCGTACAAAATCAGCTATGGGGATCTCAAATTAGCAAAGAAAGCATCAAAATGGAGGGTTTATACTTACCTAATGTTAGCCCTAGCCTCAACCTACGAATTTCACCAAGAAATTCCCAAGCAACCATATTTTAGATTTTGGGTAGGGTGAAAATACTCCAAATGAAAAACTAATTAGGCCAAATTAAAGAGAAAGATGAGGGGATTAAGTTATATAACTATTACTTTGGCTAAATCTTGCTCTAAATGTGAGAAAATGTGGAATTCTTGCCCCAAACCCTAGCCTCTCTTTACACCTCCGATTTTCCTTCTTGAGTTTCAGCAAAATGAGGATGTGGCTGAACTGTTTAGGGTTTTAATTGGGTTTAAGTTGGGTTTAAGATGGGTCATGGGTTGCGCCAAGATCCAACTCCGAATGGGTTTCAAATTTTAGCTTTGTTGGGCCAGCTCTTATGCATTGGGCTGCTAAATTTTAATTAGGCTTGGGCCAAGTTTGAAGAGCTCAAGGATTTGAGTCTACACAAGGGTTATTGGGCTATCACTAGGTGCTCTCTCTTGGGCCAAGTCTCATAATAAAAAGGTTGGTTTGCACATACAATTATTGGGCCTCCATTAGTCTCAACCTTGGTCTACTCAATTTAATTTCGACCTAGATGAAGTTTCTATCCTAATTAAATCTCAAACCTCTATTAATAAATTATCTCTCTAAAATCTCCATTCACTTAACTTGCCCAATTATCCCATATTAATTATTCCTAATTAATCTAAATCCATGATTAACACCTTAATTAATTTTGGGGTGTTACATGTTCAATGAGCTTAATTCAAATATTAGTAATCTAATGTAGTCTTGAAGTTTCAAGAGTCACTAATTTACTAATTTCTTGCATTCTTAAGTGACAACTTGAGGAAATTAATTATGAATACACTAAAGAGGATTGGGTCCAGATTATAATTTGGATGATGAGAATCACATTTTAAAGAATTTACCCATGGCTAACTATACTTGATTGCTTTGTTATTATTACTTTCTTTGATGTTAGTTAGTAGTGCATTTTAATTCCTTATTTCCTCTTAATTTCAGTCATTGAATATGTAATATCTAGTCCTTTGAAAACATGAAAAAACACGAGAAACGTAAATGTTCAGTTTCTCCATAAATGTACAAAACTTATCAGATACAAAAGGAAGTCCCCCAAAGATAAGGATTTAAGGTACAATAAAATTAGAATAATATTCTAGACTTTAAATAATAATGATCCAAGGTTAGAGGTACCCTGAAACCGAAGCCAAAATAACCAAACAAAATTTAATGAAAATGTAATTAACGAATGACATTTTTGTAATTTCGAGCAATTTTTAGAATACTGACGATTGTGTCGCGTAATCTCAAATAGAAACTAGGTAGCAAAATAAATTCTGTAGATAATGGTGCAACCTAGGTCATTTCCTAAGGAGTTTATGCCTCAATTTGTTTATGGAGGGATTCTAAGTACTACTAATTGGAACTAGTTTAGGGGAGTTTAAAATTGCTAGGATTTAATTGAACTAAAATTTAATTGGTAAGAATTAAAAACTTAAGACTAAATTGAAGTGAATGATCAAACAAATGTGGTAGCTAGCTTTCAAATGGATTCCCTAGAATTCAATTATCCTTGCTCTTTTTAGTTTACCAAATTTGGATTTAAGTTCTTACTCTTTAGTGCATTCCTTATAAGGCTCTTGAATAACCATCCAAGATTCAAGTCATCAATTATTCAAGGAATTTTGCAACCACAAGAAACCTTGAACAACTAATAAATTGAATTAAGAACAAGAACACACTATAACTAATTTTGATTGATTAATAAAATCTACTGCACAATCCACTCAAAATGCTAATTCACCAATTAGATTAATTAATTCCTCAAACAATTAATTGCACAAAAATTTCAGCCAAATAATCCAATAACCATTGCATCAATTAGCCTTAAATCAAGAGGAATTTAGAGGTAAATTGTACAGCATTAATTTTGAAATTTTTACAAACATAAAATGATCACAATTAAAATTCCAAAAATCAAATTAAGCTCAATCCAAAAATTAATTCAATCCAGTAATTTTCAGCAATTAAATTCCTAAACCAATAAGCTAAACCTAGTCAAATTAATAAAGAAAATAATGTAGAAATTAAAAGATTGAGCAAGAAAGTTTTTATCCAAATTGATGAGGAGATGTGGAGCTCAAATCTTCATCTAGGAGAATCCTATCTTCAGCTAGCCACCAAATGGAATTCAAGCTGCCATGGAAGAATCAATCGGAGGAGAATTGATCAAGGTAGCTGCAACCATTGAGAATTCAATGAGAATTTCTTCCTTCTTCAGTGCTGGAGCTTGTCGCTATTTTTACATCGTCTCTCTTCGTTGGAACCCGATGATTCTCCAGCGTTATTCTCACATGCTCCAGTCACGTTCTGCCCGAGTCCTTTAGTGTTTTTCTCTCCTTCTCATTAATTAATCACGTGCCCCTCAGCTCCTCATTTTGCACGTTGAAGTACGCCTTTTCTCTCATCTCCCAGCTCACGAAATCTCCAGCTCTCCAGCTTCATTAATCCACGTGTTCAGCTGGTGTGTATATTTCTTCTATTGTGTGTGGTATGGGCCCCACTTTATTTCATATTATAGTATATTCCACATGCATTCCAGACGTAGCTCTAGCTCGAGTTTCTCCTCTATTTCTGCATGAGTTTATGAGCTGCTGCCATGGCTTTTGTTCACGCTACAGCCCTTCATTTGTTCGTGTTTCTCTTCCTTTCTAGCTCGCTTTTGCATGTCTGTATTTCTGCTCGCTAACTGGTAGCTCTTCGTGTTTTGTTTGCTTTGTTCTGCATGCTTTTAACTTGTACTTTCTGCACTTGTCTCCACATTATTCCTACAGCTCCCTGCTTCATGTTTTGAGCTGGTGCTTCATTGTGTTCTTTTTCCAGCCATGCAAACCCAGTTCAACATTTTGCTTGTGTTGCTTCGTGCTTGTTCAGCTATTGCCCCACGTGATTTTCTTCTTCCATGTCAGCTTCAAATTCATGCTTCTTCCAAGCTAAGCTTCATGATCCCGTGGCTTCATTTATGCTTCTTCCAGCTGCAGCCCTTTTGCTCTTTGAGTTGCTCTTCATTTCCGTGTGAATTCCTTCTCCATTTTTACTCGAGTTTGTGAGCATGTGGTAGCCCCCTTTTCAGCGTCACTTTCACGTGCCTACAGATCATGCTTCTTCATGCAAGGCTCGTGGTATGTGAGCTAAACACAAGTTGTTTCCAAGTTAACTTCTGCATGTTTGTTTCTCCATCTTTCTCGTGGAACTTCAAATTGCTGAATGCTACTTGGATGGATCTATTTTGCTCCTCTCCATGTTAGAACCAAGCACTCAAGCTTCTCAACGTGGCTTCTCTTCCTCTGTTCATGCTCTGTCTTTGTGTGGTTCTTCTTTCTGTTTCTACTGACACAGCATCATCTCATCACAAACCAAAACTCGAGCCTCCTTTTGTAGTTGTTGTGCTCACGTGTTAATTTTTCTTTTGCCACCTTTCTTCCTTTGTTTTGCTTTACATTCTTAAATTTTTAGCTCCACAAAAAGAACACTTGAAGCTCAATCTTCACCTTCCATTCAATTTCCCACACTCAAGCTATTTGCCCATAAAAAATTCTGCATAAATAATAAGAACAATTTAATAGGAAAATTCACAAAATCATTTAAAGAAATTTATGCATTAAAACTCAATAATTTTGCCAATTAATTCACAAAGTGCATAAGTGGCTGATGAATTCAAATTGAATCTAATTAAACCTTTAAGACCATATTCCATCATCAAAATGCCAAAATTAAGAGGATTAAAGTGTATAAAAATCATGTTTATCAAATACTCATAGGAGGGCTTTTTAAATGGAAAATTTGAGCTCTTTGAGGTTTTTAAAGGCCCTGAAAACCATGGGAAACCCCAGGACAGTTAGAATCCCTCCAGTGTACATTTTCTAATGACAGTTGATTTGAACTTTGACCTTTTCGTTTGAGAAGGTTTTAGCTTTAACTTGAGTGATTCCAAAGGCATTTTATAAGATTGAGAACCTAAATTTTATGATGGAAAAGACAGTTCTAAAAAATGAGCTAAAATGAACCTAAAGCAAAAATGCTAAATTTACGAGACATAAATGGAATTTTTTTAGAAAAAATTTCCTTCCTTTGGCTTTATAAACCATGCCCCACTCTTCCTTATGTTTAACTGACATTTGCATCTACTCAAACTAGAGAAAAGACTAAGGGAGAGAGGTGCACAAGAGAAAGGAAGAAGGAGAAGAGAAGCAAGGCAAGAAAGGTATGAATTTCATGAAATTTCCTAGTCTTCTCCTTAGTAAGCTTGCTCTCCTCCTTCTCCTCCTTCTTTCCATGGATTTATTAAAGCTTTTAGTTCTATTTTGAGCCTAGACCAGAGGCATAGAGTTCAAAATTTGAGAGGAGGGCAAAGGCAAGAGGAAAAGCTCTTGAGAAAAGCTTGAATTCAAGGTAAAATCCTTAGTTTCCATGCTTGTCCTTCCTTGTTCTTCTTCTTGTGTGTTTTGTCCCATGTATGAACAACCAAGAGGGATTGAATTTTGAACCAAAAAAAGGATGAATCTTAAGAATTAGAGTATGGGGAATGAGAATATGCAAAGGAAACAGAGAAAGAACTAAGATTTTTCAAGATGCATAACTTAGGGTTTTAGTTGCACCTTGGTTTGTAAGATGATTCCTAGCCATAATTTAAGGTGTCTAAGAGTTCATATGAGATTCTAAGACTCAAGGAAGCCTCCCACATGCATCTCCCATCATGGAAAACAAAGAAAACTTCTTAGCCCCTTAAAGAGGCATAGTCTTGGCCTAGGGCAAAACCAATACCTAGGGAGTGTTTTTGATTCCTTCCAAGTTTAGTTTTGTATCATATATGATGTCATAGTATGAGAGGAAGCCTTGGAAAAAATTTATAAAGCTTAGGAAGTGAGATGGAGGTATAGGTTCCGTATTGTCACTTAAAGAAGCAACATATAGCTAGGCTTCTCAAATTGATTGTGTGATAGCTCTAAGAGGTCTAAACAGAGTCAAGAACCATAGATGAAAGGAAAGAATAGAGCCAAGATCTTGTATTCTTGGTGTTGCTTCATTGGGTGCATTATGGAATCATAATTGAACCTTAAAAGTAATTTAGCTTTTCAAGAGCATGTGTAGCTTTAGAAATTGTTCCAAGAGTTTAATTGGCTTCCATGTGATATGTCTAGGCTAAAAGAATCAAGCCCCACCTCCTTGTGGGTGTTTGTCTGAGGGAGAGGAATCATTTCTAAGGAAGAAAGTGTGTTCTTGTGTACAAGGTAGTTCTCTCTTCTTTCTCTCATGCATAGTTGGGTGTTTTCTTATCTTTAAATATGTGTATATGTCTAAGCTATAAAAATGTTTTTTGGCAAGCATGTATATGCCATGGTACCATGATGTTTGCTTATGTACTTAAAATATTTTTATGAACATATTTTGCTTTACTTGAGCTTGGTGAAGCCAAAAGTCTCTTAGCTAAGGTGAGGATGAGTCAAAAGTCCCCAAGGATGGGTGAGACAAAGCCAAAAGTCCCTAAAAAAGTGAGGCTTAGTCAAAAATCCCTTGAGAAAATGGGTGAGGCAAGTCCAAAAGCCCAAAGAGAATAGGTGAGGTTAAACCATTGTCTTGGCAAGCTTATGTATGTCATATGTGACTTCTTGAATGTAAGAAATATTCCATGTATGTTTATGAATTTCAAGATAGCCATGCATACATTTTTAGACTTGAATTTGCATCCATTATGTATGCTTGGAAGGAAGAAGAGCTATTGGGATTTTTCGAATCTCATTCTTTCCTCCCCATTACCTAACATGTTTAGGTGGACCAAGTGAGCAAAGGAATGGAAGCCACTAAGCTTAAAGGAAGGGGATTGACATGGAAATGTATTATGTAGTCACTTTGTAATCATTTTGATGGCATATGATGTAACCTTATAATGAATATACTGTAAACCCTTTTGAACATGTATAATTACATGGATACTTGATGTATATATGAGAACTGATACCATTTGAATGATATAGCAAATTGTTGACAATGAATGGCAAGAGTTGCTTATGTATGCTCTATGTATGCTTTATGTATTCCTTGGAGTGGGAGAGTGAATTTGTAAGGTTTAGGTATTTAGACCTTGGGAACATGTTTGGTAGGCTATTCTTACACTTTTCCACATGCTCAAGTGGCCTTGGAAGTCTTGGAAGCTAAAATGGATCTTTTGTGACCTTTAAGAAACACAAAAGTGACCAAATTGTAGCCCTATATCAACATCTGACCACATAAATGAATTTCCTTATGAAATTTGTCATGCATATAGGTATTGTCTAGAGCTTTTTTTGAAGCTAAAGACCAGATTATTTGGAGCTCTGTAGAATTAATTATGAATTTTTAAAGTTGCCAAATTTTTGTTGTTCAAATATAGTTACTGTTCATATGGTTAGTTTTTTCTCCTATATCATTTGAGGGCCAAATGGTGTCCAATGCTCATGAAATTTTGCAGTCATAAAGTAGACATGATAAGATTTTTATGACCATTGAGATCACTCCAATTGGATATCTGAGCAAAGACATATGAATTTTTGAAGTTCAGAGTCAGCACTAGTAATGTAGTAGTACCTATGGTATTGTTCCATCAATTTCTAGTGGCTAGACATTCCTATTTTGGTTTAGAATTATTTTTAACATAAATTCAATATCTGTAGCTTTCTAGAATGGTATAGTGTGCTTGATTTTAATTTTTCTAGATTTAGTTATGATTTTTCAAAATTATTAACAAAAATTTGTATTAGTAGACCCAAGGCTGAACTCGTGACAATGTGTGTGGATGATCCAAGCTCAGGAATTTTGCGACATTTTGAGATGGTTTTGAGTTGCATGAATGTATTTTAATTGGAGAATGATATAGATGAGCTCGTAAGGACTACAGGATGCAAGATGGAAATTTTGAACCTTACGCAATGCAAGAAATCCCATTATTTTTAATGAATTTTTTCTTATTCTCCAATGAAATCAAGCACATAAATATCCAAAGAGGATCTAGAGAGGTTAATGTAATATGGTGTTACAAAATCCACAACAAATATTTATAATTATTAGTTTTTAGAGTGCCTTTGACATTTAGAAATCTTCCTTAAGTAATTGGAAGCTAATTTTGTGGGAGACGATCTTGGTTGTATCACTATCTACAAATTTATTTTTACAATCAAATTATTTGTAACTATTTGACAATAGTTATCATTGATCAATTAGATGATAAAGAAATGGCACTTTTGGCTAGAAGCATGCATAACTTCTATAAGAGAAGATCACAAAACAATTAAAGAGGAAGCTTACCAAAGTATGAAGGAACTAGAGACACTAAAAATGCTATGGATGTAAAAATACAGGTCATATAAGAGTTAATTGTTTGTTACCACATAAATCAAGCTCAAGCAATAAGAAGAAGGCTACGGTAGTTAACTCATCATGCGGTGATGATGACTTTCTAGACAAATCTTGTAACATCATGATTCTATGACTCATCTTCTACCATTTGTAAGTTCAATTCCATAAAGCACATGAGTTCTCAAGGAAAAGGCATTAAAATAATGAATAAATTAATGTTGCGTAGCGGGTAAATTTTTCATTCGGTGTTCCATGGACCATATGAATTCATTCAACTCATTGTTATATTTAATTACATTAATACAATTCAAAACCATCTAAGGAAGTGGCCTAGAACTCGTGTAAGTGGATGGAGTATATGAAATTCAAGAGTGTAGCCTCGGTCAGAAATTCCAAATTACTGTTATAAACTTTGAAAAATTATAACTAATTCTAAAAAAATTGAAATCATGCATTCTTTACCATTTTAGAAAGCTACATATGTCTACTTTATGTAAAAATATGTTTTGACCTTAACAAGGGCTGCTAGCTATCGAAAATTGATGGAATAGTGCCAGAGGTCAACTAGTGTTACTGGTACTGTCATCCATCTTTAAAAATTCATATCTCCCTGTTCAAAGGTCCAATTGGGATGATCTTAGTGGCCATGGAAATCTTTATTTTGTGCCTATAAAATTTCATTTGGCCTATGAATGACACAGGTCAAGTTTTTAACCATATGAACAGTGTCTGCATCAGTTAAGCAGAAAAATGCGAATTTTGGAAATTCATAATTAATTTCACAGAGTTCCAAATAATTTAGTCTTTGACTTCCCAAAAATCTCTAGATGAGATCTATATGTGTGCCAAATTTTATGGGCAAATTCGTTCATTTGGTCGGATCTTAACATTGGGTTGCAAAATGGTTTATTTTGTGTCACCAAATGAGTCTAAATGGTCCATTTTGAGTTCTAAGGCAACCATGACCACTTGAGCACATGAAAATGCACCAAAATGACCTTCCAAACTTGTCTCAAAGGTGCATAAATGCAGAATTTGAAAACTCACTCTCTCACCCCATGCCATACACAACAACATACAAGGCTAGTCTTACTCCTCAATGTCCAAAATGCACTATATCATGCACATAACACTAAATCTCATGCATACATGATACATTTGCATAATTACATATGTTCATAAGGTCATAGGACATATAAAATAATGGACTGCAATATTTGCCACTCATATGGCCATAAAGAAGCAAAATCTATGTACTTTGGTGTCATACTCTCATCTTCCAAGTTGATGGCTTCCATTACCTTGCTCACTTGGTCCACCTAGCATGTTAGAACATTGGAGAGGAGGGAATGAGATTCAAAGAATCCTAATAGCTCATCTCCCTTTCAATCAAATATAAAAAATACAAAACAAGTCTTGAAAATGCATGCATAAGCATTACGAAGTGTGCAATCATTCAAGAAGCATTCTAAGCACTTGAACAAGTCATACAAAGTATACATAGGCTTGCCAAGTAAGTGGATTAGCCTCACCCATTCCCTTATGGATTTTAGACTTGCCTCACCCATTTTCTTTAAAAGGTTTTGACTTAACCTCACTCTTAGGAGACTCTTTACTTTGTCTCAACCAATCTTAAGGGTTCTTGGTTCATCCTCACCATGGTTAAGGGTTTTTGGCTTCACCACACTTAAGCAAATCCAAGCACACATACTAAGCATCACTTAAAGACATATTATAACATCATGGTATCATAATACATATACACATGCTAGAACACTTTTTATGACTTAAAACATTACACACTTTTTCTCTTGAAAATGCTCTCCCTTCCTCGGTCTCACGCACACAAAGGTGTGGAATATGTTTCTCTTGGCTTAGACACAACATATGGAAGCCAATTAGGTTCTTAGAATCATTTCTAAGGCCATACATCTACTTGGAACTCTAGTTTTGTCTTATGGTTCATTTATGGTTCCTAAATACAGCTAATGAAGCAACACCTATCAAATGAGTTCTAGGCTCCATTCTTTCCTTTCATTTATGATTCTTGACTCCTTTTAAGCATCTTAGAGTCATCACACAATTAAAACAAATAGCCTAACTACATGGTGCTTCCTTAGGTCATATTATGGAACCTATGATACCAATTCATTCTCTAGGCCTTCTAAATTTTTCTAAGATTTTCTCTCATCTTCACTCATCGTATATGACTCAAAAATGAGTTTGGAAAAATTTAAAACTAACCCGAGGTACCCTAACTCTTCTAGGCTGAAACTAGGCTTCTTCTTGGCACCCATAGAATTTGCTTTGTTTTCTTGGTGGGAGAAGCATATGGGGAGCCTTCTAGTGATTTTAGGAGCTCATTCAGATACTAATTTAGGACTAAAAATTATTGTATCAAATCAGATTTTGCAAGGGACACTTGAAACCCTAACTTTGTCATCTTGATTTTCCATGGTTCTTTTGTTGTTTTCTTTGCATATTTTTATTCTTCTCCCTTGAATTGCTAAGATTCATCCTTGGTTTAGCTAGAAATTCAACTCCCTAAGGCTGGCCATATGTAGGTCGAACCACCCATAAGAGAAGGAAGGAGGAAGATTAAGTGAAGAGATGCCAAAATACCTTGATTTTCTTGGTTCTTCTTGCTTGTTCTTCACCTTCCTTGGCTTCCTCATCTCAATTTCAAAATTTCCTCTTTATTTTGCCCTAAAAAAAGATCCAATAACTTCAATAAAACTATAGAAAGAAAGGGAAATGGAGGAGAAGAGGTTTGCTAAAGAGAAAGCATGAAAAAACTAAGAAAATCCATACCTTTCTACCTTGTTTTTCTCCTTCCTTTCTCCTCCTCTTCATGCACCTCAAACCCTATCTCTCTCCTCTAATTTAGGGCAGAAACAATTGTGTCTAATTGAAGAAGGAGATGGGGCACCTCATATATATATATATATATATAGGTAGGTTTAAGAAAGACTTTTCAAAAATTCTAATTTTGTCCCTTCATCTTGGCATTTTTGTTTCTAGTTCGTTTTAGCTCCTTTTTTGGAACCATCTTTTCCATTATAAAATTTAGATTCCGAATTTAATAAAATGACTTTGGAATTACTCAAATATAATCTAAAACCTTCCCGAACGAATCTATCAAAGTTCGAGTCAACTGACATTGGAAAACGTCCACCGGAGGGGTTTTAACTGTCTCAAGGCTTTTCATGATTTTTAGGGCCTCTGAGAATCCCAAAAAACTCAAAATTTTCATTTAAAAAGCCCTCCTGTGTAAATTCCAAAATTTGCTCAAAATTACGAAAATGCCATTACATTTCGTCAATCTTTCATTCAATTTTGTTTCTTTATTCTAACTCTATTTTTCTTTTCATCTAAGCCTAGGATTATCATTTTTAGGAGTCTATAATGATACTTAAATTTTTTAGGGCCTCAACTAATTCATTTTGGGGGACTTGCTTTGAAAATGCACCCATTTTCGTCGTTTAACGAAAATGAAACATTACAAATCTAGTGAAGAAGAGCAAGAAACAACAAATTTATGTTTCCTAGCTGTGATAGATTACTGGAATGAGATCATTGAAGAAAAAGAAGCTGAAACCTTCTATCTGATGACCAATAAGAAATTTGCTGACACTGAGGTAGAAGAAGAGGTAAATAATCTTTTTATATATGATGAATCATTGTATGCCTTTGATGTTGTTGTGGATGATTTAAATAAAACTGTAGTAAAATACAATGAACTAAAAAGGGATCATATGAAAACTTTGAAAAGTTTGGGTGAAGGCTTTTTGTAATAATAATCATGTGAAGGCTTGACTCTGTCAGACTTACTTTTTTCATCAAAAGTGAAAATGATATCTTAGAAGAGAAGCTTAAGTTTATTGAATAGGAATATTCTATGTAAACTCTTTTAACGTAAAATAAAAAGCTCAAAAAAAGTTGCAAGTCTAATAAATGAGGATTTAGCAAAATTTATGAAAGGTCTTGAAAAGTTAAAAGTGATTCAAGGAAGACAAAAATAGTCCTTAGGAAAGAAAACACCTAGAATATGTTATACTTGCAATTAGAAGAGAACATGTATCTTGTTAATATTCAATAAAGCTGAGAAGGGTTGTTCAAAAATGGATTACTAAAAATGCTCTTATATATAAGGAATCTAAAGCTAATGTGATAAGGACCTAAAGCTTCTTGGGCACCTAAATTTTTATATATTGTATGCAAGTTGCTCTTAAGGCTAGAATTAAACAAGACCTATGGTCCCTAGATTTTGGATGTTCTTGTTAAATGATTGAAAACAAGATAAATTTTTTATCCTTTATTCCTAAGGTAGTTACGGCCTGTTTGGTAGCTCGCGGCAAATGGAATGTGAAATGGATTTAGGTGCTAAAGCTATTTGGTAGCTTGAATCTCTGGTAGAATGGGAAAGTTGGTTACAATTGTATTTTTTGGAACTGTAGCACAGGAATAGAAGATCTTGAAGCAAATTTGGTGAAATATTGCTTTTTCTCTTCTTCACCGTACAAGCCTTAGTAGGTTTGTCTCATTATCACGTGTGTGGAATCACATAGCCCAAAGAAGGTGCAACAATGGAAGCTTTAAAAATGGAAGCATGTGGGTCAAAATAGACAAAGAGAACAAAGGCAGCAATTAAAATGGAAAAAAAAATTGGAGAAGGAGACCCAAAAATAGTAGTAGGGGCAGTTTCGAAAAGTATAAGAAGGGAAGGGAAATACCAGTAGCTCCTTTCTCCCCTCTTGTCTGCATCTAAAATAAAGGTCCCACTAATTTTTTTATTTTTTCTTTTAAGTTAAATTACCAAGGGTAGTTTGGTCTTTATATATACTTTACTTTCCATTTCTATATTATTTTCATCATACCAAATATATCATTTGTAAAAGCATTCTTTTTCATTTTACTATTTTTTTTTCTCTTACATTCCATTTGGTATTCAGTTCCCCTTTCTATTAAAACGTTTTCTATGTACCAAATAGGCCATTAGTGCTATTACATTTGGTGATAATAAGAAATGTAGAATAGTGGGTTTAGATATAGTAAGCATAAATGCATCTCTTACAACTAAAAATTTGTACTTTGTTGATGGACTTAAGCAAAATCTTATAGGCATTGGTCAATTGTGTGATAAAGGACATAAAGTTCCATTTGATTCCTGTACATGTACCATTTATGATAAAGAAATAAATAATATCTTAATTGAAGGAAAAAGGCATGATAACGTCTATATTTTACATCTTGATAATATCATTACATAAACATGTTTTGCATCTATGTAAGAAGTGGACCTTGTTAGTGTGTCTTGTCTACTAGAGTTATTGGGCAATGACTATGTGTTATATTATAGTAATAGTATCATTGTCAAACTCACTAAGTATGATTGATTAAATATGGCATATTTGATTATTTCTATCTGTTAAGCATTTATCTTGATTTGTTTTATATAAATGTGAATAGAATTTGCTTATTGATTTTTGAGATTTTATATTTCACCATAGTTATGGGCTAACTCTTGAAAGGTAGGACTTTTCACCATAGTGAGGAGAAGCTAGTGAAAGCTGGTCATGGTGGTTTGGTTGTTGTGTAGATTTCAATGTCAATTATAGAGAAAGTAGGGTTTAGCATAATCATTTTTAGCTATTTCTAGTGCCATTAGAATTTTTAGGGCTTAAACACATTTGTTTTGATGGTTGAATTATGTGTGGATAGGTTTAGGATGCGTTAGAGTTAAACTTCACATTTTGGATATGTGGATCCTAATGGATGAGTAGTGGTTACTATCAAAAAGTAAAATTTTGTCCATAATGTGTAATAAATGGGGTTAAGATGATTAAAAGTTGCATTTTAACTTAGAAATGATATTTCATGACTTAAAGTAGTGTAATACCATGTAAAGATTTGTCTAGGGCATTTTGGCATGTTGAGGAAGTGAGTAACTCAAATTGGTACGTCATTGTGCTTTGAAACCACTTTCCCTTTGTAGTTAGGTGGCTTGGGAAGTCACCAACTCAAATTTTGATCCATGTGGGTTTAGACCTTGGTTATGCCACTTTGGTGTTGGTTTGAGGTATTGAAATTTGTTTTAGGAAAGTTGGTTAGGTTTAGAGAGTGTTATAGTGCCAAAGGGAGTGCCTAAAGTTCCATTTTGGCATTCAGAGGTCAAAACTGGGTGGTTTAGGAAATGTGTGGTTTCAAGGGACCAAATGGTTAAGTCTTGGTGTGAGCTTTGGCATGCCTTTAGATTATTTACAGATGTCTTTACATGCTAAAATTGGTGTTCTTTAATGTTGCATGGTGTCCCAAATTGTCAAGCAAAGTTAGAGAAAGTTCCAAAGGTGATTTTACTATTTCTATAGTTTAATACAGGTTGTTTGTTCTACTATACATGTAATATCCGATTTTTGTAAAAAAAATGGAAACAGATACATTTTAAAAGTGAGTCATCTAAAGTGAATTAGTTAAGGTCTAGAAAAATTAGAATAATGATCTAGATATTAAGTAATGAAATTAGGAGGCAAGACGTACCCTGAAACAGAGGCTAAAATAGCTAGACGAAAATTAACGAAATAGCTACGCAACGTAATGGCCTTTTTGTAATTTTCAACAATTTTTGTAATTCTCACAGAAAGGCTTTTTAAATGAAAAATTTGAGTTCTCCAGGGTTCTCAGAGGCCTTAAAAACTATGAGAAGTTCTGGGACAGTTAAAACTCTTATGGTATACGTTTTCTAATGTTAGTTGACTTGAATTTTGACCCATTTGTTTGGAAAGGTTTTAGCTTCAATTTGAGTAATTTCAAAAGCATTTTATAAGATTGAGGACTTAAATTTTATGATAGAAAAGATAGTTCTCAAAAAAGAGCTAAAAATGAACCAGAAATGAAAATGCCAAGATTAAAAGACAAAATATGAATTTTTGGAAGCAAGTCTTGAACCTTAGCTATATATATGACCACGTCCCACTCTTACCTTCACTTAGCTCATTTTATTTTTGCCCTAAACTAGAGAAAGAAGCAAGGGGGTGAGGTGCACAAGGGAGAGGAGAAAGGGAAGAGAAAAGGCAAGGAAAATGTATGGTTTTTCATGGATTTTCTTGGTTTCTCTTTAGCAAATTCCTTTTCCTCCATCTTTCCTTCTTTCCTATGGTTTTATTAAAGCTTTTGGGTCTATTTTGAGGTCAAACCAAGGAGGGAATTTTCGAGTTTGGAGAGGAGAAGTCAACCAAAGTGAAGAGCAACTAAGAAAAAGCAAGAAAACAAAGTAGTTTGCCATGCTTCAGGCTTGATTTCTCTTGTTCTTCCTCTTGTGATTTTTGCCCTATATAAGACCATCCCTAAGGAGTTAAATTTCTAGCCAAAACAAAAGTGAATCTTAGGAAAATGAGGGAGAATAACAAGAATATGCAAAGGAAACAATCAAATAACCATTAGATTTCAAGATAACAAAGTTAGGGTTTCAAGTGTTCCTTTAAAATTCTGTTTTGATACAAGAATTCTTAGGCCAGAATAAGTGTTTGGATGAGCTTCTAAGATTCCTAGAAGCCTTCTCACTTGCATCTTGTAACACCATAATTTCTAGCTTATTTCATGATAGTCATGTGCTTCACATCATTACACTCTATGAGGGTATATGAAAAAGGGAATAAAAATAATGGATTTCTTTGCGTTGCGTCATATTTAAAAATTTCATTTGGTGTCACGTGGATCGTGTGAGCTTACACTATACATTCTCATATTTAATTTCATTAATACAACTCATTTATATCATAAAATGTGGCCCACATCTCAAGAATCATGAAGGAGAGCTCAAAATAATCAAGTGTATTTTCGGCCAGAAATGGCCCCTTTTCTGACCAAATTTTGGAAAATCATAACTAATTATAGAAAAATTGAAATAATAAATTCTTAGCTATTATGGAAACCTATGGATGTCTACTTCACACTAAAAATACTCCTAGACCATAACATCCATCACAGAGGGCATTTGACATTTGAAAAGTTCCAGAGGTCAAACTACCTTCAGATGCTGCACAGAATTCTGCAGTAAAATTTGAAAATGTCCAATTAATTCCACAAAAATCCAATCCATGCAAATGATACCAATCTAGAAATTTGTGGATGTTAACTAGAGGAAAAAATATTTCTAGACTAGCTCAGGCAACCCAGACCTCAGAATTCAATAGAACAGTAACTCGGGTAGGGTAAAACTCCTGATACTGGACAGAATGTTCAAAAATTCATATCTCCCTCTCTAGACCTCCAAATGAGGTGCTTCTAGTTGACGAGTCACTGTGAATATCTAGTTTCTCTGTATAAAATTTCATGGCAATTGGATATCATTTGAGCCCTATATGACATATTTCATTTTCGAACCAAATGAATAGTGCAACAGACCAAAATAAAAAAAATTGTCAACTTTTAAAAATTCATCAAATATTCTATAGACCTTCAAAAATTATGGTCTTTAGTTTCCCAAAAAGCTCTCAACAAGATCTAAATGTATGCCAAATTGCCAATCAAGAAGAGCTCATTTGGCCAAAAAGTGATATAGGATTCCATTATGATCTTTTTTAGCTCTATATAGGATACCAAAGTGACCAAATGGTTTTCCTTTGGTCTTGACACCTTTTGGGCAAGTCTAAAAGCACATTTAGGACTTGTGTGAGCTGCCCAAATGGTCCCAAACCTCATGCATCTCATTTTGACCTTTTTATCCACACTTATGCGTATTTCGATAAAGCCATTCATGAAGCTATAATGCCATAACATACTCAATTTACATTCCATCATTCACATAACACATTCTTTCATTTCTACATCATATAATATCATAATTACATATGTCTCAAGGGTCATAGACAATTTACAACAATAATATACATCATTAAGCATCGTTATGGCTTTAAAAGGCAAAAGCTAGGCATCATGGTGTCAATCTCTCTTCTTTAATGTGGTTGGCTCCCATTGCCATGTCCATTTGATCCACCTAGCATATTAGATCATTGGAGAGGAGGGGATGAGATTCAAAGAATCCCAATAGCTCATCTCCTATTCAATCATACATAATATATGCAAAGCAAGCCTTAAAAATGCATGCATAAATAAAATGGAAGTCATGAACATTCAAGAAGCAAGCTTGGCATGTGAACAAGTCATACAAGACATTCAATAGCTCACCAAGTGTTTGGATTGGCCTCACACTTTTCCTCATAGATTTTGGACTTGTCTCACCCATTCTTTAAGAGCTTTGGACTCAACCATACTCTTGGGAGCCCACTTTGCTTTTGGGAGACTCTTTACTTTGTCTCAACCAATCTCAAGGGTTCTTGGCTCATCCTCACCATGGTCAAGAGTTCTTGGCCTCTCCACACTCAAGCAAACTCAAACAAACATCATACATTCATTTGAAAACACAATATGTCATAATGAATCATGGAATATAAAATCATGCTAGCATACTTTTCATGGTTTGAAAATACACATACACACATTCTAAGACATGCTAAATGCACATCCATGCATTAGAGAAGGTGGAGAGAGCTACCTTGTATACAATCACACAACTTTTCCTTGGAATTCAAGCCTCCTCTTTTGGCCACACACCCACAAATTTGTGGAGATGGTTTCTCTTAGCCTAGATACAATTTATGGAAGCCAATTAGATTCATGAAATAATTTTAAGGTCATACAACTTGCTGAGACAGTAGGTTGTTCTATAAACCTTATTATAGTCCATAATTGCACCTAATGAAGCAACACCCCTCAAATAATTTCTAGGCTTCATTCTTTCCTTTCAAATATGATTCTTGATTCCTTTTAAGCCTCTTGGAGTCATCATACAATTAAAACAAAGGGTCTAACATCATGTTGCTTCTTTAGGTCATAATATGGAACCTAAAGCAATAAATCACTTTTTATGAGTTTTAAATTTTTTCCAAGGTCTCATTTCATTTTCATTCATCAAATATGACTCAAGAATGACCTTAAAAGAAATTAAAACTCTCCTTAGCTATAAGAACCCCCTTTGGCTGAGAGATAGGGCAATTTTGGCCTTCACGGAGATTTCTTTGTTTTCTTGAAGGAGGAAGCATGTGGGGAGCATCTTAAGGATCTTAAGAACTCATTTAAACTCTTAATTAGACCTAAGAATCATCACACAAAATCAAAATTTAGAAGGAACACTTGAAACCCTAGAATTTGCATCTTGAAATTTAATGGTTATTTTGTTATTTTCTTTGCATGTTCTTGTTCTTCTCCCTCAAATACCTAAGATTCATGCTTGGTTTGGCTTAAAAATCAGATCCTCATAGGGTTCCTCATGTGTGTCGAATTGGAGAAGAAGAGGAACCAAGAATAGCAACCATAGGATGAACTTTTACCTAGTTTCCTTGCTTATTTTGGCTTGAATCTTGCTTTCTCCAAGCTCCTCTCTTCAAATCCAAAAAATCCCTTGAATTTATCCCTGGAATTAGATTTATAAACTCCATTTTAATCAAAAGAAACAAAGGAGAAGGGAGGAGAGGAGGCGTGGATGAAAAAAAGCATGAAAAACAACCATGAAAACATACCTTAAGCTTGGATTTTCTTCTCTATCTTCTTCCTCTCTTGTGCGCCTCACTCCTAGGGTTTTTCTTCTGGTTTGGGGCTGAATAATTTGAAGCTAAATGAGGGAGAGTGTGAGGCGACACCTATATATAGGTGCAAGAAAGTGACTTTTTCAAAAATTCTAATTTTGCCCTTCGTTCTTTGCATTTTTGTTTCTCCTTCGTTTTAGCTCCTTTTTTAGAACCATTTTTTCCATTATAAAATTTAGATTCCCAATTAAATAAAATGCCTTTGAAATCACTTACATCGGAGCTAAAACCTTCACGAACGAATCCGTCAATGTTCAGGCACACCGACATTAGAAAGCATCCACTGGAGGAGATTTAACTGTCCCGGGGCTTCCCATAGTTTTCAGGGGCTCTAAGAACCCTGAACAACTCAAAAATTTCATTTGAAAAGCCCTCATGTGTGAATTCCAAAAATTGCTCAAAATTACGAAAATGCCATTACGTTTCGTAGGTTTTTTGTCAAAATTTGTTTCTTTATTCTAGCTCCATTTTTCCTTCTGTCTGAGGCTAGGATTCTCATTTTTAGAAGTCTAGAATGTTACTTAAAATTTTTAGAACCTTAAACTAATTTATTTCAAGGGACTTACTTTGAAAACGCGCCCGTTTTCATCATTTAACGAAAATCGAACATTACACATCTCTCATCAAGAAAACAAAACAAACTCACTTGGTGTCCTTATGGTTCATAGCCATGGCCTAGAGAGGAAAGAGCACCAAAAGATAGTTTTAATTTATTCCAAACTTGATTTTGAGTCATATATGATGGGAGAGGATGAGAGAAAGTCTTGAAAAAATTTTAAAAGCTATGGGTAGTGAGATGGTATCATAGGTTCTATATTATGGCTTAAAGAAGCAACACCTAGCTAAACTCCTTAAATTAATTATGTGATAATTCTAAGAGGCTTAAAAGGAATCAAGAACCTTAGATGGATGGAATGAATAGAGTGAAGATTATGTTTTCCTAAGGTTGCTTCATTAGGTGCATTATGGAACCATAAAAGAGCTACATGAACTACCTAGTTTTTTTTAAATGAATGTATAGATTTAGAATTTGTTCCAAGAGTGTAATTCATTTCCATATGATGTGTCTAGACCAAGGGAAATAAGTCTCACATCCTTGTGAGTGTGTGGCCGTGGGAGAGGAAGCATTTCAAAAGGAAAAATTGTGTTATTGTAACAAAGGTAGCTCTCTCTTCTTTCTCTCATGCAAAAGTGGATGTTTATCTTATCTTTGAATATGTGTGTGTATGTTTTGAACCATGAAAAATGTTTTAGCAAGTGTCTTTATGTTATGCATTTAAATGATGCGTTGTGAAATTGCTTCGGTTTGCTTGAGTGTGGTGAAGCCAAAAGTTCCCTGGCCATGGTGAAGATAAACCAAGAATCCTCAATAATGGTTGAGAAAAAGATAAAAGCCTCCTAAAGGTAAGGCTTAGTTAAAAGCCTCTTTAGAACAGAGGCAAGTCCAAAACCCATAAAGAGAATAAGTGAGGCTAAACCACTTGATTGGCAAGCCTATGTATGTTTCATGTAACACCCCAAAATTAATTAAGGTGTTAATCATGAATTTAGATTAATTAGGAATAATTAATATGGGATAATTGGGTAAGCTAAGTGAATCGGGATTTTAGAGAGATAAATTGTTAATATGGGTTTGAGAATTAATTGGGATAGAAATTTCATTTAGGCCCAAATTAATGAATCATGATAAAAGGCTAATGGAGGCCCAATGAGTTAGGTGTAGATCTAACTCAATTTAATGTGATAGAGGCTTAAGATCCACCTTGCATAGAATCTTATAAGTGGCTCAATAAACCTTGTGCAGACCCAAATCCTTGAGCTCTTCAAACTTAGCCCAAACTTAATTAAAATCCTGTAGCCTAACACCTTAAAAAAACTGGCCCAACAAAGCTAAAATCTAAAGCCCATTTGGAGTTAGACCTTGGAGCAACCCATGACCCATATTTGACCTAACTTAACCCAACTAAAACCCTAAAAACTGACCAGCCACCTCCCCTATTCTGCAAAACACAAAGACACAAAAAGAAATTCGGAGGTGAGAAGGAGAGGCTAGGATTTTTGGCATAATTCCACATTTTCTCACATTTAGAGCAAGATTCAACCAAGGTAATAGTTATACAACTTAACCCCCTCATCTTTCTCTTTAATTTGGTCTAATTAGTTTTTCATTTGGAGTATTTTCACCCTACCTAAAATCTGAAATGTGGTTGTTTGGGGATTTTGTTGGTGAAATTCGTAGGTTGAGGTTAGGGCTAATATTAGGTAAGTATAAACCTTCCATTTTGATACTTTCTTTGCTAATTTGAGACCCCCATAGCTGATTTATAATATGGGTGTTAATTTTGTACGAATTTGCTTAGGATTTTGGGTGAAATATTGAGATTTCTGGTAGAGGACATTTTAATCTGAATTTGGGATTTGTGATGGTTGGGTAAGTGTTCTTTAGGTATGTATTAGCATTTAAATCCTTTGGGTACTTGTTGCAACTGTTGATAATGAATTAGAGTAGTAATTCTTTGATGCTAGGGTTATAAGGAGACTTTGAACCATTGGTGGTTGCTACAAATTGTCTACAAGTGAGGTAACGGGGGTTTATATTAATTCCATACATATATCTATTTTAATTTCATATTTGCTATACATGAATGATTTAAAATGTTGAATGAATTGGTTAGCTATCTATTGTGTTGTGATTGGACCTTGTGAGTCCATGGTGGAGTTGTGGTGCAGCTACCACCTGTGCATGTACTTCAATCAGGCACCGGGTTATGATCAAACCCCCAATGCACTGAGCCCTGGTTATGCTCAATGGGGAGTAGGTGCCATGGACGGGCCTCTCCCGGTGTTATTAGCCTTTAACATTTGAGAATATGATTACTAGTATGAGATAGTAATCATGATAGCCTAATTGTTTCAATTACTAATATGATTCTGATGTTGATTTTAATTCATACATATATGTTAATTAAATTGGATTATATGATGGAATTGCCTTGGTTAACGAGATTTATATCTCACCCCGTTTTATGGGATTACAATTTTAGGTGAAGGTTCCTCAGGTAAGGATAAGGGCAAGCAAATGGATGAATATCCATAAGCTGAGGCCTAGTGTGGGGAGCTACACTTGGTCTAAGTGTAATAGGGTAGATGCTAAATTTTGTTAACCTATGAATAGCATCATCATGTATCTATATTGCCAAGTGTAGGCTTTCATATTTTGATTACTTAGGATGTATTTATTGAGAGGTTATACCTCATTTTAATTTGGTATTTGATGTATAGATTTATGATATCTACTGTAAACCTTGTTGAACTATTATATGGCTTACCATTGGAAATGTAACCTTTGAGATATTAATATGAACTCTTAATGTATGGAACCCCCATTGATTGTGTATTAAAGGATAACTGCCGATAGTTCATGTATTTCTGTTATTGTTACTTTACAAACTTGCTAAGGGAGGGTAACTAGAGAAAACAAATTGATTCTTAAATCTTGAACTAGTAAGGATAGATTAGATAAGTAAATTAGGCTTATGAAGGGTATTGGAGCCCCATAATTAAGGTAGAGGGGCCTTAGGGTGTTAATGGACAAAGAGGGGAGAGTAGGAAACAAGAATTTCAGAGTTGTAGGATCAGAAGGCAATTCGCCACGGCAAAATGTGAAATTAGCCGTGGCGAAATGTGAGAGGCTAGATTGTTTGTCGTCTAGAGGAAAATTCACCACGGCGAAGTGGGGAATTGGCTGCGGTGAACTTTTACGAAAATGTCCCAGGCATTCCAGAAAGGAATTGATCGCGGCGAAAGGAGGGGTTGGCCACGGCCAATAGCGAGAGGCGAGCGAGGTAAGTTCCAGGAGGTTTCTTTGTCGCGGCGCCAAGTAGGTTGGCTGCGGCGAAGGTCCAACTGAAACTAGTGATGGAGTGAGGGGTAAAACAGAAAGGAATTGGCCTTGGCTAAGTATAATTTGGCCACGCACAAACATCCCGAAAATGCTTATATTAAGTAGAAAACCTTGGTTTTCTATATGGTAACCTCAAGGGATGATTTAGAGACATTGGGATGAGTTATAATTGATGGGAATAGAATCAAAGGCTTATAAATAAATGGTTATTTCCCTTATGAACATATGTACTTGTAATTGGATGAATGATGACTCTAATCACATTAAGGTTCAAATCTCCCCATATTTTCATAATGCAATTGGTTGTAATGCCTTGTAACCCCAACCTATGATTATTAATCACGCAGTTAACCTTAATTACTATGATTAGAAATTAGGTCGTCACATTTCATATGACTTTTTGAATGCTAGAAATATTTCATGAATAATTACATGTTCCCTGATATCCATGCATGCATTTTTAGACTTGGATTTGCATTCATTATGTATTGGGATTCCTAGAATCTTATTCCTTCCTCCCCATTGTCTAACATGATTAGATGGACCATGTGAGCCAAGAAATGAGAGCCACCTAGCTTGAAGAAGAGAGTTTGATAACAAAGTGCATGACAATGTCTAATTTGTAGCCATATGAACGGCATATGATGTAACCCCTTGTTGTATATGATGTATGACCTCATGAACACATGTAAATATATGAATATATTGTGTATGAATGAGATTTGATGCGATATGTATGATATATGAATTTTTGGGCATTGAATGGCAAGATATGGCATATGTGTTCTTATGTGTACTTTAGGGTGAGAGTGTGAGTTTATGAAATTTGGGTTTATACACCTTTGAGACATGTTTAGTAGACCACTTTGGTGTTTTCCCATGTGCTGAAGTGGCCATGGATGTCTTAGAAGTTGTTTTGGACCATTTGAGACCCATTGAAGACACAAAAATGACCATTTTGGAACCTAATGTCAAGATTTGACTAAATGAATGAATTTACCCATGAAATTTCATGAATATAGATATTATCTAGAGCTTTTTGGAAAGTTAAAGTCCAGATTATTTGGAGTTCTATGGAATTAATTATGATTTTTCAAAATTGTCATTTTTCTACTATTATGGTATAAGCATTGTTCATATGGTTGGTTTCTTGTGTTATGTCATTCAAGAGCTAAATGGTGTTCAATGCTCATGAAATTTTATAAGCATAAGCTAGACATTATAAGTTTCTATGGACACCAAGATCACCATAATTGGATGTCAGAGTTGGGAGATATGAATTTTTAAATTTTAGTGACAATACTAGTACCAATAGGCGACCTTGGTTACTGTTATATCAATTTCAAGTAGCTAGACGTCCTTGTTGTGGTCTAGAATTATTTTTAACATAAAATAGACATCTTTGGATTTTCAGAATAGTATAGTGTACTTAATTTTGATTTTTCTAGAATTAGTTATGATATTTCAAAGTTCATGATAGAAAGCTAAAATACCAACTTGAGGCTGCACATGCTATTTTTATGTATATACTCCATTACCTCAAGTTCTTGGTCACTTCTTAAGATGGTTCTAAGTTGTATTTGTATAATTAAATATGAAAATGATATGGATGACTTCATATGGTCCATGGGACATGAAATGAAACATTTATCCGTGACGTGACACAAAATAATCTATTATTTCTATTGCTTTTTCTTGAGTAAGTGTGCTAGACCAAGGAAAGGCAAGCTAGAATGAGATTAGATGAGCTATATGAACATGGTGTTACAATACACACCTATATCGAGGTTACCAGTCATTTTGTGGGATCTTAGTACTAGACATGGCTTGCTTGTGTCTAAGTACACCCTTGTGTCATGCATTCCAATAGGTGAACACGACTAATAGCATGTCCATATGTACAACTGTAACATCTTGAATTAATAATTAATAATTAAAATAATATCATTAATCCTAAATTAAAATTAAAATTAATTATTAGGGGTGCGTTTGAAGGTTAAGAATTATTTATTTAATTATTAGAAATAATTATTTTATGGATTTATCACTACAAAAAAAATATATTTCTAGTGATAAGTCTTAGTGGCGACTAAAAAAAAAGTTGTCATTAAAAATATACATTCAGCGGTGACTTCATAAGATTGTTGCTAAAAATTATCACTAAAATACTATTTCTAATTTTGAAAAAATTTTTGATGGTGACAAAAAATTGTTGCCATTAAAAATATTTTGTAGCGACTTTTAGAATACTTGTAGTGGCAACATCAATAGTGTTGCCACTAAAAATGATGTTTAGTGGGGACATTCTAGTTGCAACTAAAAGGTTATGCACAAAAAATTTTGGATTTCCAAAAAAAAAATTATGCAACACTTTTAGCCACAATGCAAGGTTGGCATTAAAAGGGGTTTTCTTGAAGTTGTTTACATAATTATTTGAATTTTACGTTATTTTTTAGGTAAATTTTCTAACACCATTAGTGCCCACATCTGTTGTCATTAAAAATTTTCCACAACATTTAGTTGTCATTGAAAACAAGCTTTAGTAGCACCACTAAATGTTGCACTTTTAGTGGCAATAGTAGTCACTATTAATATAGCTTTAGCAATGACTAAAGTCTCTACTAATACAACTTTGGTGGTGACACGAACTCATTGCCACTAAAAACCTTTCATTTGTGGTAGCATCTTTGCCATTGATAATAACTTTTTAATGGCGAGAAACTTCAATTGCTACTAAAAATGTTGCAATTAGTGGCAATTTAGCCACCATAAATGGCTTATATTTAGCGATGACCCTTAATTAAAAAAAATACTAATTTATCTAAATACTTTTTAATTAATACCTTATTGGCCACTAAATGTGTTTCAATGGTGACTTTGCCACTGCTCAAAAGTCATTAATGGTAATTGTTATCGCCACTAATGACTTTTTAAGTGGCGACCTATTTGTTGTTATTAAGGATCTTTTGTTACACTAGTATTAGTCACAACATAGCAGTGACTTAGTGTCACCACTATAAATTTTTTAGTGGTGACTTTTATTCTTTTAACGGTGAGAAATGTTGCCACTAAAAGTTGTTATTTTTGTAGTGTATATTTATAGGAGTTAATTTGGTGGTAAGGATGAACGAATGAGAATTTATATTATTAGTGGGTATTTGAGGATTTAGTTTAAAAAATATTTATATAATTATAAAATGTTAGAAAAATATATTATTCAGTAAAAGTTTGGACTTCTAGTTAGTGGGCTAATTTATTTTAGTGTTTTGGGTTTAAAAGATGATAAGAAATTATAAAGGTCCAAGTAGTTTGTTTAACCCAATTAAATAAATAGAAATAAAAGTCCAATAGTTATTTAAGTCACTAGAACCTAAAAGTAAATATTTGAATGAATTACTATAGCTCAATAGTAACTTTTTGATTGAATTATCGTAACCCAAGTGAGATTAAATGGATTTAACCTAAGACCTATGGATCAAACCCACCCAACACCACTTATCCAAGTCATCTTTTATTTTATTTATTTATTTTTGTTTTAAAAATTATTACCTTATTTTAGTGAAGATGATGCCATATGCAGGAAAATAGGAAGGGGGAGATGTTTCTTCATCTTTTAAGAGAAAGCAAATGTAATACCTAGTTTTTCTAATATTGAATTGAAACTGATAAGTTATAAAAGGAAAACCCTAAGATCAAATGGTTAGAAGCTAAACAAGATTATAATGATGATCTAAACATCTAAAATTGAGGATATAAGATTAAGGATGCCTCTAAACTAGAACCAGAATGTCCAAATAAAATTACCCAAAAAATGCAATGGTATTTTCGTAATTTCATACAACTTTTTAGAGACTCAAAGGAGGAAGTTTTAAATAGTGAGTTTCATAAGGTTTTTAGAGGCCCTAAAAACTATAAGAACCATTAGAATGGTTAAAACCCCTTCGGTATATGATTTAGGTTATTAATTAATCCAAACTTTGACCGGATGATTCAGAATAGCTCTAAATCTCATAAAATTGAAATTTAATATTTTTAATAAATCAGAGGACCTAAATTTTTATATGAAAAAGACGGTTCTAAAAAAGGAGCTAAAATGGTCGAAAATGGGAAAAATGAAATTGAAAGGCAAAACGAGAATTATGAAAAATGTTATAACTCACCTCCTCTCTTCTTAAACCAAGCTAGCACATCTCCCACCATCCAAAACAGAATTTCCTTGCCTTAAACTAGACCTCTAAGTTGCACCATAGAGAGGATAAAGAAAGAGGAAAACTAACCATGAAAAGGAATGAATTTTGGCACTTTTTCATGCTTCTTCCTTCACTGAGATGATTATCCTCTTCAAGCCATCTTTCCTCATGGGTTTAGTTTTCTAAAAGGAGGATTTTCATGGCTGAACTTGTGAGAAGGAGGGAAGGATTTGAGGAAACCAATCTTTGCACCAAATTCTTCTCTTGAAAATCTTTAAGATGATGTACGAAATAAGGTGCAAAAATGGTTTCTCCTTGCCTTCTCCCTCCTTCTCTTATTTGGCCACCATAGGGTCCATGAAGTGTAAGGATGTTTTGGATGGTAACAACATAGAACCAAGGGTTTTAGAGCGTGAGGAATTGAATTATGCAATTAGAATCAAGAAAGAAGTATTAGGAAACAAAATACAAAAGTTGGGGTTCAATTGTATTTTGAGAGTTTTGGAACTTTAAGAGGATAACTCAAGCCATATTTGATCATGTTTAGACTCTAGAGAAATCAAGGAATAAGAGTATGTATCAAATTTCTAAAGAAAAGCAAGCAAACTCCATATAACTTCCATGGAGGTATAAGTTCAGCCAAGGCTTAAAGGAAGCACTTAAGGAGTGTTTTTTTTAGTTCTAATGAATTTAAAGACTTAGATATAATGGATAATTAATTATGAAAGCTTTGAATTAAATCTAAGAGCCTTAGAATGAAAGTTAAAATTTTAATGGCCTAAATGAGGTTAATGAAGCAAGTTGATTCTAAACTCTTCTAACCAAATATGTAGTGATTCAAATAAGTTTTTTAAGAGTTATAAGATTTGTAGGAAGCAAGAACCAAAGATTGCTTCATAATGGGTTTAAATTAGTCTTAATTGATAGTTTAAGTCCTAATGGGATTAAGAAAGAACCATGAAGTCTAGAATGAGTTCTATGAGATTAATTTGCCTTGTAATTGTCATATGTTGGTTAAGCTAACTTGAACTCCCTTATTTGTGAGTGTCAAAACAAAGAAAGTAAAGAAAAAAGAAGCCAACAAGTGGGTTAGTGGTACATCCAAGTTCCTAGAATCACAAGGTAGCTTTATCTCCCTTTATCGCATACATTTGAGTGCTTAAATGAGTTAAAATGCTTGTGTGTGTTGTTACTTAATATTTTCATGAGCAATGATTCATTATGTTTTCCATATGAACTATATGCCTACTATATGTATATGAAAGGTAATAAGATGACTCATAGCTCCCCTAAGGCATGGAATTGAATGCAGTAGCTCTTCTTTGGCCCTAAGTTGAGATGAGTTGAGCCTAGTGACGATTGTGTCGCGCAATCTCAAATAAAACTAGGTAGTAAAATAAATTTTGTAGATAATGGTACAACCTAGGTCATTTTCCCAAAGAGTTTGTGCCTCAATTTGTTATGAAAGAGTGTTCCAAGTATTACTAAATGAAAATTGTTTAAGGGGTTTTGGATTATTAAAATTTAATTGAACTAAAATTTATTTGACAAGAATAAAAAACTTAAGACTAAATGAAGTGAACAGTTGAGAAAATGTGGTAGCTAGCCTTCAGATGGATTCCCTAGAATTCAATTATCCTTTCTCCCTTTTTAGTGGACCAAATTTGGATTTAGTTTCTTGCTCATTAGTGTATTCCCCATATAAGCTCTTGAATGACCATCCAAGATTCAATTCATCAATTATTCAAGGAATTTGCAACAACAAGAAACCTTGAAAAATTAATTAATTGAATTAAGAACAAGAACACACTAAAACTAATCCTAATTGATCAATAAAATCTGCTGCACAATCCACTTAAGATGCTAATTAACCAATTAGATTAATTAATTTCTCAAACAATTAACTACACAAAAATTCCAGCCACTTTATCTAATAACCATTGCATCAATTAGCCTAAAATCAAGAGGAATTTAAAAGTAATTTGCATAGCACTAATTCTGTAATTTTTACAAACATGTGATGATCATAATTAATATTCCAAAGATCAAATTAAATTCAATTCACAAATTAACCCAATCCAGTATTTTCCAGTAATTAAATTCTTAAATTAATAAACTAAACCTAGTCAAATTAATAAGAAAAATAATTCTGAAATTAAAAGATGGAGTAAAGAATTTTTATCCAATTTGGTGCGAAAACGTGGAGCTCAAATCTGCATGTGGGAGTTTCCAAGCTTCAGCTAGCCACCATGAATGATTTAAGCTACCATGGAGAATTTAATCGGAGGAGAATCGATGATGAGAGCTTTAGCCATGGAGAAATTGATTAATTAACCTCTCGTCCATGTTCTGGAGCCTCCAGCATTCTTTCATTGTTCCTCCTATCTATCTCCCCCCAGCTCTCCTTTCTCGCGTTAATCCCCCGCTTGATGTTCACGTTGTACATGTTTTCTTTTTGTCACTCAATCTCCAGCTCATCTTCATTAATACACGTCAGCCATAGCTCATTCATGTTGCAATTTACTCCTATGTCAGCTTCTCATGTGTTCTATAGCTTCACTCCTTTGACGTGCCCTTTGATTTTCCACATGCTCAGCTCCCTCATTTTTCTTCTTTTGCCCGTAGCTAAATCCTCCTAGCTCACAACTTATTAATGACGTGGCTTCATACCAAATTAACCCACAGCTCCTTCCTTTAACTCGTGGCTAGTTCTCCCAGCTCATTCCATATGATATTCAAGCTTATGTCCATGTGTTTCTCCTTTTTTGTGTCTTCTTCTCCAGCCAAGCACCTAGCTCTTACTTCACATGAGTTATTTGATTATTCCTACATCAACTCCCTAAGAAAAATGTGCTTTGTTCCATGTTTTGGACCTTCTAATCCATAGCATCTTCTTAGCTCGCATAAGCTTTGTGAGCTTATGAATGACGTAACTTCAACGTTTCTTCATCGTGGGCTGCCTTTTCACTCATTCAGCTTATGCATCCACAACTAGTAGCTTGAGCTTTCATCATATTTTGTCCAAGTTTAATTCCTCCAGCTCTTGCAAGCTTCTAGACGCTAGCTACCCCACGTCAACTTTGCATGCTTTAGCTTATGCTCACAGCACCTAAACTCGAGCTTCCAAACCTGAGCTACTTCCTTGTGGCTTCCAAGCTCCTTCATGCAGCTTCCTTCGTAGAGTGCCCAACCCATGGCATTTCTTTCTCCTATCTCATGTACTAGTAGCTTTGTGTTGCTAAAGGAGAACATGGCTTACACTTTTCCTTTTCAAACGAGAACCCACTCAAGGCACCAGAATGTGGCTTTTTCTTGAATCTAGATGCAGCATATTCTTCGAATCCTTCTCATTCTCAGCTTCACGTATCTTTCCACATGATTCCTCTACACTTCTATTTATAGCCTCGAGTCTTTTCTTTAGCTGCTGCACGAGTAAATGATTCTGCATCTCATTCCACATTATATCTAGCTCTCCTAGCTTTAGCCCATTGCTTCACATGTTTAACCCAAGTTTTGCCTTTGCATGTGTGTGTTTTCGTGGCCTGAACTTCTCCCCACAAATAGCTCATTCTATCTCGTAAGTATGCATACATGGATGGCTCTTGATCCAACTTCTCTTTTCTCCTCTGTTTTGCTCACATGCATGTAGAGCTCGAGCTCAAGTTGGCTTCTTGCTTTGCCTTCTCATAAAAAGAAACCCGTAGCTTCTTATAGCTATTGTAGTGTTCTCTTTTCTTCTCTAGAAGCTCCTCACATGTTCCTTCATGCATCTTCTTCTCACATGTAGCTCTCTTCTTGATGTTCACTTGCTTCCTCTGTTTTGCTTGTGCTTCTAAGTAACTCTGCTGGTGAAAGTGAATGTGAATGAATAGTCCTCCCTTCTCTGTTCAAGTCTCCAAAACCCAAGTCTTGTCTTGCACAATAACTTTTCTCTTCTTCAAATCACTTTATCATTTAAAGCTCCAATAACCCATTGAAATTCTACACAAAAGAATGGAAAATATTCAATAGAATTATCCACAAAATTATTTAAAAGAAATTTATGCATTAAAACTCAATAATTTTTCCAATTAATTCACAAAGTGAACAAATGGCTAATGAAATCAAATTATATCTAATAAAACCTTTAAAGCCATATTTACTCATCAAAATGCTTAAGCCTAGGAGGATTAATATGTCTAAAATTAGCATTTATCACCTAGCAATTTTATGATGATTCCATGGCTAAGACATGAATGAGTTTTTTTTTTGTTTGATTCATATGAGGCATGAGCATAGCATTCTTGCATCATATGCATGACATCCACTCATGGCATTCTTGTATGTATTGAATTGGTTGAGATTAGTTACTGAGATTCTCTTGAATCTCACCCCTCATATTCCCACTAACCATTTAAGATTCATCAAGTGAAGGCCAAGATCATGAAAAGCAATTGATATTAGGACATGATGTTTTAAGACACTATGTTGCACCAATTTTTGTTATATGTATGTATATGACATTTTATATGTAATATGATGGACTTATGATGTATACAATCATGTTACTTCATGTTTAATTATGGAATCATGCGTAAAAGTGTAATATCTGGTGCCTAAAAAATGCGAGAAAATGTAAGAAAATGCAAAAAACATAATGTATGCTTTCTCTGTCGACGTATGAAATTCATCAGATACAAAAGGAAGTCTCCCAAATAGAGTGAATTGAGATCCAATAAAATTAAAATAATATTCTAGACCACAAATAATGATGAGTCAAGGCAAGAGGTGCCCTAAAATTGGGGCTAAAATAGAAAAAAAGGTTTTGAAGAGTCTCTAAGGTTAAGTATGAAAGAACCAGGGACTAAAAGGCAAAGAAAAGTTATGCACAGGAAAAATGTATAGATTGCCTGAAAGTTCAGGGAACCCTAGTTTCACCCTTTATTTGTGGCTTTAGGCATGAATATCAAAGAATCGTGCAGGAATATTAGAAATCCGTGACCCACGATTAACCTCCGTTTGATGAGATGGTTCAATGACGTAGCATTGTCTGGATGGTTGGATGGGATCCAGTCTGGGATTCGGGTAGCCTGATCAGTAGCCATGAGCAAAATAGAAAGAGGAAGTTGTAACAACCATGGAAATAAAAATAGCTAAAGGGTTAAGAAACCTTGAAGGTGTTTCAAGGACTAAATTGCAATAAATGAAAATTTTAGAGCACAAGTATAATACAGAATGGTGAAAATTAAACCTAAATACCCGGATGTCTGATTTACATCAATATTTATGAGGATCGAGGTTAAGGGCCCCTTATCCATGTTTGAGGCTTAGTATGTCCAGAAAGTAGAGAAAATAATATTTATAGAATTTAGAAAGTCTAAAGGTATGTATTGTACCGTAAAACCTTAATCGGGCTCGAACACTGATTTTTAGACTGCTGTAAGGCCCAATAGCCGCTTCTAAAGGCCCAATAAGAGGAAAGAAGATCTAATTAGGGCTTTAGAGAAGATGAAACCTAAATATAAATATAAAATAAAAAGGAAAGAAAGAAAGAATTTTAGTTAGTTTGAAGAATTAACTATAGTTAGGTTAGAAATTAACCATGGTTACTAACCATCAAATCACCATAACTTAAGGGCTAAGAATAAGCATCCAAGTGTGTGGCCAAGGAATTTTAGGAAGATGATATTTAGTCATGAAATTAGAAAATCAAAAGAAAAAAGGAAATGGAAGGCTAAGATTTGATCTTGAAGAGGTTGATCCAAGGGTCCAAATTTGGTATGACCATTCAACTTCATTTAAGTTTATCTCCTTCACCTCCATTCCACCATTTTCATGCCACACACAAGGGAGAGAGAGATAAAAATGTGAAGAGACAGGGAGAGGGAGGAAAAGTGGAAGAAGAAGTGAAATCAAGCAAAATTACCACCATTCTTCACCAAATTTCTTCATCTTCTTCATCCTCCAATCATTTTCTCCAAAGGATAGCTGCATCTTCATCCTTTCTTCAAGGTAGCATGTCGCTCTAAGTGGGAAAAGAATGGATTTTGGTGTGAGAAAAGTAAAGGAAGCAAGGATTAAAGCTTAAAGAGTAAGTTTTCTTCACCTTGCACTTGAAAATCACATGGTTTAAGTTAGTTTTGTAAACCCTAGCTATTGGCCACTTTTGGACAGCATATGGATGATTAGAAATGGAGTTTTTATGTTGAATATGAAGGGCTAGGAAGGGAGTTTATATATTGACTATGGAGGACATATGAGCTTATCCATTTTTGTTATGTGCTGGAACTTTAAAAAACACAAAGATTGTAATTTTTGGGAAAATGGAAATGTTGGAGAGATGCTGTCCGAATTTTCTCAAAACATTTATGGTGTTTTCTTAATGTCCTAAAGTCATGTATACCAAATTTCAAGTCCTAAAACATAAAGGAAGAGGCTATGAAATTTTTAGAACCAAAGAAACTCACTTTTAGGCCTAAAATGGAGCTAGGTTATGTTATGACCAAAACGTGTTGTTGGGGCTGGAATTTGGTAATTTTATCCATTTCAATGGATTCAGAAGTGTGTTTTTAGCTAGGAACACCTATGGTAAAGCCTAAAAACTTATGGAATAAAATTTCTAAATTTTGGCCAAGAAATGCACACTATTTGGCCATAGTAGATTGGAAGGGAAGGAGTTAGATTTTTCCAATTCCAATGGTTCCAATGAGTTCAAAAGGGTCATACTACTTTAAAAGTTAAGGTTTATGCATTGATTGTAATGAATTATCATTATAATTATAGAGTTTGATATTTGTTTAGGAATTCCAAAAGCAAATAAACCGAGTTTCAAGGCTTGAGGAGCAAAGTTTGCTAAAGTAGTAGTTTTCCTTTTTCTTTATTTAAGCTTGTATGTTTGTATAATGATGAGTGTTATGCTATATCAAGTTGTCATTTATGCTATAAGATGAGACATGAATGCTTAGATTGTGCTTGGCCTTGTATGAAATTTCTTGTATTACTATGTGGTATGTGGCACCTTGATTGGCATTATGTTTATGTATTTACATACTTGCTTGTGAATGAGACTGGTTTACTACTACTGAGATTTCATAATCTCACCCCAAATATAACCCATGCTAGGTTCGAGTTCAAGCAAAGAAAGAGCAAAGGGTGTAGAGGCATAAATTAAGGACCTTACTTTTATGCATTATATTTTGACATATAATTAAATATCTTTGGATTATGGTATGTATGAGTTGTGTTATAATATTGTATGATAATAAGGTATGTAACAGAAAGCCATATATATACCTAATCTTAAAGTAAAAAGAATATGACTAGCATGCCTTAAATGCAAGGATGCCTGTGCTTATATAAAGGCAAATTAATAATAATTTGACAAATGAGGGGTAGAACTGTCTAGTTTGTTTTAGGGGCAACTTTATATGAATTTATATGTACTCTACTAAGTAAGTATTTTTCCCTTGTAAAGAACTTAGAGAGCTTGAAGTGGAACCCTGAACCAACCTTATACGATTTTTCTAAAATTAATTATGTATTTTCAAGGTTGGACAAGATTCTGGGAATGACCAAATGAATAGTGAAATTGTATGAGGAAGTTTTTAAAAAGAAAATTTTAATTAGTTCAAGTTTCCATTGACTTCTCTAAGTTCTATATGAGGTATTTGTAGTATAAAAAGCATTATATAGTAAGGTATGACATTATTGGTATCACAGCAAAGTTTCAGGCTTTCTAAAGTTGTATATGGCTTGAGGATGTGGCTATAAGGCTATGTAAAGGTTTATAGAGTTATAAAAAGCCTTGTATGAGGTATCTTGGGTGTGTAGAGGTGACTTATGTTTTATTTATACTAAGTGAGTTGTGAATGGTTGTGAGTAGGTGGTAAGTTATGGGTGAGATTTGTAACACCATATATTTCCTAGATTTTCTCATGCTATTCTCATGCTTCACATCATGTAACACATAGAAGAGCAAAGAAAATAGCATAAAATAATGAATAATTTAGCATTATGTCACGTATGAAAATTCCATTCGATATCACGTGGACCATGTGAGTTCATACATCACATTGTTATATTTAATTACATGAATACAACACATTTGCATCATCAAATATAGCTCACATCATAAGAAAACCGAAATGAAGTATTAAACATGGACATTTATTTTCGGCCAGATTTGGCTCTTTTCTGACCAAACTTTGGAAAATCATAACTAATTCTAGAAAAATTAAAATCATGCATTCTTAGCCATTCTAGAAATTTATGGATGTCTACTTCATACTAAAAATATATCTAGACCATAACATCCATCACAGAGGACACTTGACATCTGAAAACATCCAGAGGTGAAATTGTCATTGATGTTGTTACAGACTTTTGCAACAGACTTTAAAAATGTCCAATTAATTCCAAAAAAACCCAACCTATGCAAATAATACTAATCTGGAAAGATGTGGATGTTAAATAGAGGGAAAAAATAACTCTAGATTAGCTTAGGTAGCCCAGACGACAGAATTCAATGGAACAATAACTGAGATCAAGTGAAGCTCCTGATACTGGATAGAATTTTTAAAACTTTATATCTCCCTCTCTAGACTTCCAAATGAGGTTCTTCTAGTTTTCATAAGTCACTGTGAATGTTTAGTTCCGCTGTATAAAATGTTGTGGTAATTGGACATTATTTGGGCCCTGTGTGATAGATTTCATTTTCAGATCAAATGAATAGTATAGCAGACCAAAATTAGAAAAATTTTTAACTTTGAAAATTCATCAAATATTTTGTAGATCTCCAAAAATTTTGTTCTTCACCTTTCCAAAAAGCTCTCAATATGCTCTAATTTCATGCCAAATCTCAGATCAAGAAGAGCTCATTTAGCTAAAAAGTGATATAAGGTTCCATTATGGTCAATTTTGGCTCCATATGAGGTACCAAAGTAACCAAATGGCTTTCCCTAGGGTTTGGCACCTTTTGGGTAAGTCTAAAAGCATGATTAAGACTTGTGTAAGCTGCCCAAATGGTCCCAAAATCCATGCATCTTATTTTGGCCATTTTGTCCATACATATGCATAATTCCATCAAACCACCAATGAAGCTAATTTGCCACCATATACCCATTTCACATTCTAATGACTATAAAATATATTCCCTTATTCATACAGAGCATAATATCATAATTACACATGTTTAAGAGGTCATAGACCATATACATGGGTTACATCATTTGACATAATTATGGCCTTAAAGAATAAAAAACTATGCACTTTGATGTCAAGCTTTCACCTCTCATGTAGTTGGCTTCCACTCTCTTGGTTTCTTAGTCCATCTAGCATATTAGCCCATTGGAGAGGATGGGATGAGATTTAAAGAATTCCAATAGCTCATCTCCCATTCAATCATACATAATGGATGCAAACAAGTCTCATAAATGCAGATATGGTCATGTTGACATGTGCAAACATTCAAGAGGTATTTTTATCATTTGAGAAAGTCACACTTAACATACAAAGGCTTTCCAAACAAGTGGATTGGCCTCACCTAATTTCTTGTGGATATTGGATTTGCCTCACCCATTCTTTAATGCATTCTTGGACTCAACCATGCTTTTGGGAGCCTACTTTGCTCTTGGGAGACTCTTTGCTTTATTTCAACCAATCTTAAAAGTTCTCGGTTCATCCTCACCATGACTAAGGGTTCTTAGCCTCACCACACTCAAGCAAACCTAAGCACACATCAAAACATCATATAAAACATCATATGTCATCGTAAAACCATGGCATATGAAATCATGCTATCATACGTTTCATGGCTTGAAAATACACATATACACATTCTAAGATAAGCTAAGCATACATCCATGCATGAGAGAAGGTGGAGAGCTCTACCTTGCTTACATTTTGCATACTTTTTCCTTAAGCCTTGAATCCTCTTCCTTGAGCTCACACACCCTAGAAGGTGGGGATCATTTCTCTTGGCCTAAACACAATTTGTGGAAGCCAATTAGGTTCATGGAATTAATTCTAAGGCCACATAACTTGCTTAGACTCTAGGTTGCTCTATAAACTCCATTATGATCCATAAATGTACTTAACGAAGCAACACCCTTAAAATAATATCTAGGCTCCATTATTTCCTTTCAAATATGATTCTTGACTCCTTTTAAACCTATTCGAGTCATCACACAATTAAAACTAAGAGCCTAACTATATGTTGCTTCTTTAAGTCATAATATGGAACCTAAAGCACTAACTCACTTTTTATAGGTTCTAAATTTTTCCTAAGGCCTCCCCTCATTTTCATTCATCATAGATGACTTAAGAATGGGCTTAGAAAAATTTAAAACTCTCCCTAACTATGCTATCCTTGCTTGGCCAAGGCTATCGAGGAAATGGGGCTCCTTGGAGTTTGCTTTGTTTTCTCTAAGGAAGAAGCATATGGGGAGCCTCTTAGGGATCTTAGGAGCTCATTTAAACTCTTAATTAGGTCTAAGAATTATCATATAAAATCAGATTTTACAAGGTGCAATTGAAACCCTAGAACTTGCATCTTGAAATCTAATAATTTTTTGTTCATTCCCTTTGCATATTCTTAATCTCCACACCCTTTTTCCTTAGATTCACCCTTGGTTCTGCCTAAAAATCAAGCCCTCCTAGGGTTTTCTCATGTTAGGCAAAATGGAGGAGGAGAAAACCAAAGATGACAACCATAGGAAGAGAAATTACCTTGTTTTCTTGCTTTTTCTCACTTGAATCTTGTGTTCTTTGAGCTCATCTCTTTAAATCCGAAATTTCCCCTCAATTTCTCCTATAAAACAGATCCATATACTTCATTATAATCATAGGAAATAAAGGAGAACAAAGGAAAAGAGGTTTGGAAGAGAAAGAGCATAAAAAACTATGAAAATCTATACATTTCTACCTTGAATTTCTCCTCCTTTTCTTTCTCCTCTTGTGCTCCTCATCCCTTGGGGTTTTCCTCTAGTTTTGGGCAGAACATGGTCATGCATAATGAAGGGAGAAGAAGGGTGCATCATATATATAGGTGGGAGTAAGTTTCACTTTTCAAAAATTCCCATTTTGCCTTTCGTTCTTGGCATTTTTATTTCTCCTTCTTTTTAGTTCCTTTTTTAGAACTATCTTTTCCATTATGAAATTTAGGTTCCTAATTTAGTGAAATGCCTTTGAAATCACTCAAATCAGAGCTAAAACCTTCTCGAATGAATTTGTCAAAATTTAGGTACACTAATGTTGGAAAACGTCCACTGAATGGGCTTTAGCTGTTCTAGGGCTTTCTATGGCTTTCAGGGTCTTTGAGAACCCTGGAGAACTCAAAACTTTCATTTAAAAAGCCCTCCTATGTGAATTCTAAAATTTGCTCAAAATTATGAAAATGCCATTATATTTTGTAAGCTTTTCGTAAGAAATTGTTTCTTCATTCTAGCTCCGTTTTTCTTTCCATCTGAGCCTGGGATTCTCATTTTTAGGAGTCTAGAATGCTTGCCAAATTTTTGGGACCTTAACTACATCATTTGAGAGCCATACTAGGTGGATCAAGATAGTAAGGAGATGGGAGCCAATCACTTGAGAGATAAGAGCATGACATTCAAATGCATAGAATTGGCTTCTTTAAGGCCATCAAAGTGGAAAATGTGTAATCTATGGTTAAATATGACAAATGAATTTATGAGCATGTACAATTATGATAATATGTCATGTGTAAATGAGAGATTATGTTATGTGACTATTAGAATGTAAAATGAGTATGCTATGGCAATTTGGCCTTTTGAATGGTTTTATGCAAATGTGTATAAGTGTAAGTGAGATGGCCAAAATGAGATACATGAGATTTGGAACCATTTGGACAACTCACACAAGTCATAATCATGCTTTTAGACTTGCCCAGGAGGCGCCAAACATTAAGAGAGAGTATTTGGACACTTTGGTATCCTATATGGAGCCAAACTTGACTATAATAGAACCCTATATCACTTTTTGTCCAAATGAGTTCTTCATGATTTCAGATTTGACATGCAAATAGAGCTTGTTGAGAAATTTTTGTAAAGCTAAAGAACAGAATTTTCGAAGGTCTAGAGAATATTTGATGAATTTTCAAAGTAGACAAAAATTCTTATTTTGGTCTGATGCACTATTCACTTGGTCTAAAAATGATTTTTGTCACAAAATTTTATATGGAAAAACTAGATATTCCCAGTGACTTATAACTCTAGAAGCACCCCATTTGGATATCTAGAGAGTGAGATATGAATTTTTAAAGATTATGTCAAGTACTAGGCACCCCAACTGACCTCAAGTACTCTTTGATTGAGTTTCAAGGTCTAGACATGCCTGAGCTAGTCTAGAGTTATTTTTTACCCCTAGCTAGCTTTCCAAATTGGTATTATTTGTATGAATTGGAATTTTTTGGAATTAATTGGACATTTATAAAGTTTGCTGTAGAAACTTGTAACAGTACCAGTGGATAGCTTAACCTCTAAACTTTTTCAAATGTCAAACATCTTTTGTGTTAGATTTTATGATCTTGACATATTTTTAGCATAAAGTAGACATTTGTAGCTTTCCAGAATGGCCAAGAATGCATGATTTTGATTGTTTTAGAATTAGTTATGATTTTTCAAAATTTGTGACAAAAATGGCAAAATTCTGGCTGAAAATACAAGCATGAGTTTTATGCTTCCCTTTGATTTCCACGAGTTGTAGGCCACTTTTAGTGATGAAAATAAGTTTTATCCATATAATTAAATATGAGAATGTGATGCATGAGTCCATATGGCCCACGGGACTCCAAATGAAAAATTTATACATAGTGCAACGCTAAGAAATTCATTTTCTTACTACCTTTTTCCTTGCTCCTTCATGAAATATATGATGTAAAGCATGAGAATAGCATGAGATAAGCTAGAAAATTTTTGGTGTTACACTAGATATGACTAGTAAACACCAAGGAAACCATTGGTTTGAATTTAGAAACTATGGTTTATGAGATGGATGTTTAGGCTCCATTTCAAGACATAAAGAAACAAGTTAAGTCTAGGCTCCTTGAATTGAAATTGTGATAACTCTAAGGAGTCTAAGTGGAGTCAAGAGACTTGGATTGAATGAAAAATTAAAGCCAAGATCATGAATTCCAAAGGTTGCTTTTATAAGAGGAAGTAGGCATGCATAAAGTTTTTATAAGGCTAGAACTTGTTCCAATGATTGAAGTGTGCCTCATTTGATGTGTCTAGGCCTAGTGAATCAAACCCCACCTAGTTGCATGTGTGTGTCCAAAAAGGGGAAGGAGTAATCAAAGGAAAAAGTTATGTTATTGCTTCATGGAAGCTCTCTAACCTTTCTTACATGCATTTTGTAACTAACGTAATTTTTGTAAAATGGCGAAATGTACCGTATAAAAGCAAGTCCTCTGAAATGAGCTAGATAATGTCCCAAAAAATTTGGGTAGAGTCCTAGGCTCCTAAAGATGATAATTCGAAGCTCAAATGAAAAGAAAAATGGAGCTAGGACAGTAAAACAATTTGTGACGAAAATTGATGAAACATAATGGCATTTTTGTAAATAAGTGCAATTTTTGAAAAAACACATAGGAGGGCATTTTAAATGGGAAATTTGAGTTACCTAAGGTTTGCAGACGCTCCAAAAACCATGGGAAGCCCTGAGACTAGTAAAGCCCCATCAGTATATATTTTCCAACAACGGTGTACCTAAACTTTGATGGATTCGTTAAGGAAGGTTTTAGCTCCAATTTGAGTGATTCCAAAGGCATTTTATTAAATTAGGAACCTAAATTTTATAATAGAAAAGACAGTTCTAAAAAAGGAACTAAAACAAAGCCAAACGAAATTGTCATTATGGAAGGATGAAATTGGAATTTTTAAAAAAGCTAGCTTCTTGAATATTCTATCAACTTCTTGTCTCTTCTTCCACTTTCTTAAGCATGACCCTTTTTGCCTAAAATAGAGAAAATTTTAAGCTCCTTCAGGTGCACCAAGAGAAGGAGAAAAAGAGGAAGAAAAAGGCAATCAAAGGAATTTCATGTTCCATCTTCTTCCAATTATATTCCTCTTCTTTTCTCCTCTCTTTCCATGATTTATTTGAAGTGAAATGGTTCTGTTTTGAGTTCAGAACAAGGAGAAGGAGTTCAAATTTCTTGAGGAGGAACAAACCAAAAGGAAAAGGTCTTGAAAGAAAGCTTGAATCTAAGGTATTTCATGGTTTTGTTGTTTCTTCTCTTTGCTTCTTCCTTGTGTATGATTTTAGACAAACCATAACCATATGAGGGGGAGATGTTCTACCCAAAAACAAGAGAGGAACTAGGGTTTTAGACCATAAGGAAGAGGAATATAGCAAAAAATTGCAAGAAAAACCTATGGAAAACAAGATAGAAAAGTGTAGGCTTCTTTAGGGTTTTATGAAATCCGATTTTATGTGAGTAATTTCTTGGCTATTTGAGTGTTTCTTTGAGCTCTTAAGACTCTTAAAAAGCCTCCCAAGTGACTCTCCCATCAAGGAAAAATTTGAAACTCCAAGAACCCCATTATTGCTTATAGGTTCAACCAAGCCAAGATGGATAAGGTAGAGGATATTTTAATTTGTTCTAACCTTGGTTTAGAACTTTATATGATGTTAGAAGATGGGGAAAACCATTGGAAAAAATTTAGGAGCCATGGAATGGGAGATGGAGCAATGGTGTCCATAATGGTGCCTTATGAAGCAACTTGGTTTTCCAATTGTGCAAATGAATGTGTGATGGCTCCAAGGACTTTAAATGAGGCCAAGAGGCCTAGAAATGGAAAGAAATGGGAGCCTAGAGCTTGAATTATGAAGGTTGCTTCAATAGGCTATTTATGGAACCATTATGCCACTTATGGAACCAAGTGTGTGTTCAAAAGTGAGTTTAGTGTCTTGGCTTCCTTCAAGAGTGTAATTGTGTGTTGTTTATGGTTTTTAGGCCAAGAGAACATCCACACACCTAGATGCACTTGTGAGGCCAAAAGAGGGAAGGATAAAAAAAAGGAAGCTCGCATAAATTCAAGGTAGCTCTTCACCTCATTCTCCTTACATTCTTAAGTGCATATGTGTGTTATTGTATACTTATATATGTTCTTGTGAATTGATGACATATCACTTGATGTCTTGACATTACATTGGTACCAATGTATCTCATTAAATGGCCTTGGTTGTGAAAATAGCTCATAAGGGTGAGGTGATATCAAAAGTCCTTTAATGAAGGTAAGGAGATGCCAAAAGTCTTACGGCATAGGTGAGACAAGGCGAAAAATCTCTTAAAAGGGTGAGGCTAAGTAAAAAGTCCCTAGGCCTAGAGTGAGGCAAATCCAAACGTCCTAAAATTAGGGCGAGGCAAAACCAAAAGTCCTTAGAGCATGTTCTTGGCTTGAATGTGAATAAATGGCATGGAAATTGTGACTTTGCATACTTTATGGTTGCCAAACCTTCCATACATATGCTTTGATGTGTACATGCCTTGAATATGTATGTGAATGGGTATGTGAGCTATTGAGATTCAAGGAATCGCACTCCCCTTCCCCCTTCCATCTTGATATGTCTAGATGGCTCCTAAGATACAAGGACAGCAAGCCAAGAGCCTTGAAGAGTTACAATTGGAATATTTTGTTGTTTTCTTTGTGTATAAATGTCAAAATCAACTTGTACAAGTTATTTTTGTAATATAAGACCTTGAGCAAATGTAATATGATGTATGAATGTTATGTAGCCCATGTGTGACATTAAATCAATGCAAATGTAGAATTTGACTTCTTGAATGGTTTATTCGTGTAGTGCATTAATGGATATGAGATAGCCAAATTAAGATGCATGAGGTTTAAGACCACTTGGGTAGTCCACATAAGTAATAATTGTACTTTTGAACTTGCCCAAGAGGAGCCAAACCATTGGAAAGGCCATTTGGACAAAGTTGACCTCTCACATGAAGCAAAATTGACCATTTAAGTGAGTTATATCACTTTCTGTCCAAATGAGCTCTTCTTAGTCTAAAATTTGGCGTGCATCTAGAGCTTGTTGAAAGATTTTTGGAAAGCTAAAGTGGGTATTATTTGGAGGTCTATGGAATATTTGGCAAATTTTTGAAATTGAAAAATTTTTTTAGTTTGGCCACTAGTATTATGCAATTAGTCTAAGAATGAATTTGTGTCAGTCATGAAGCAAACGATGTCCAATTGCCAAAGTAAACCTTCCCACTGACTTGTGCCACTTGGAAGCACCTCATTTGGATGGCTAAAGAGGATATATTAATTTTTGAAGTTGTTGTCCAGTACTAGACGCACAGTCAGACCCATGGTATTATTTGATTGAATTTCGAGGTCTGAATGAATCTAGATTGGTTTGAAATTATTTTTTCCCTTTAGTTAACATATATAGCTTTCTAAATTTGTATAGATTAAATGAATTGGATTTTTGTGCAATTAATTATGAATTTTCAAAGATTATATCAGTAACTTGTATCAATATCAGAGAGCAATCAGACCTTCCTGCTTTCTCTATTGTCAAACATGGTCCAAATGGGATTTTCATGGCTGGGAATTATTTGTAATGTGAAGTTAACACCTAGAGCTTTCCAACAAACTATGGTTTGTGTTATTTTAATTTTTTTACATTTAGTTATGATTTTTCAAAGTTGCCTATGAAATCTGTCATTGTATAGCCGTGGAGAATGAAGGGAATTTTGGGGTTTTTGACTTGAAATCCATGGATTTCTTGATAATTTGAGTTGTTGTGATTTTTTCTAATGATAAATGGCTAGAGAATGTTATTGAATAATCCGTTGGGCCTACATAACATGAATTGAAAAATTTAACCTTATCGTAACGTGATAAAAGTGTATTATTTTCATACTTTTCCTTACTTTTGTCTTGTAAATGTGCACCAATTGCCTAGAATGGAAGAGTATGATAATCGAAATATAAGGCATTACACACTTCCTAGATGTTTACTTGTCATTGGATGTTTATGTGTATGTTTGAATTATGAGATATGTTTCTAGCTATTGATTACATAATAGGTCCCATTATGCTTATTGAAATGTGATTTTGAATGCAAAGTGGCTTGAATAGGTATGATTATGCCAAAAGTCCCTAAGAATGAGTGAGGCAAAGCCAAAAGTCTCAAGAAAGAGTAAGGCTAAGTCAAAAGTCTCTTGAAAGTGGATAAGGCAAATTCAAAAGTCCCAAAGAAATTGGGTAAGGCTAGACTAACACCCTTTAGAGCCTATGTTTAACATGTATGAGTTCACATGATAAGGAAATTAATTTATGTATGCTCATGAGAAAATTTTATAGTATGCATGCATTCTTTGACATGTAAATGCATCATATATGTATGTTTGAAAGGGTAAAAAGCTATTGGGATTCTTGGAATCTCATTCTTCCCTTACATATGTCTAACCATGTGTAGGTGAGCCAAGTAAACCAAGAAATGGGGACCAAGTACCTTGAAGTATGGACTCTTGAAAATAGAATAGGAAAATTAGGTGTTTTGATGTCAAAGTTTGTAACCAAATGATGTTTATGAGATGTAAATTATTGAGCATGTGTAAGAGTATGTAAATATGACGTATGAAGCCATTTTTGGAACCAAATGTATGCATATATGAGTTTTAGCCATCCATGTGCCTTGATGTTTATGTCAAGTGAAGAGGTGAGAATGAGTTCTATGATGATGTAAACCATTTGGCATGCTTCTATATGTTGTAAGTATGCTTTTGGATGTTCCCAAGTGGTTGTGGAATAATGTGAAAGCCGTTTGGTGCCTTTTATCCCTTTATAGACTTCAAATTGACCATTTTTTTAAGCTGAGCCCAAGTATAACTAAATGGATAATTTTTTAATTAAATTTGGCAAACAAATAGGTCTCATCTAGAGCTTTTCATAGAGGTAAAGAGCACTCAATTTGGAGCCTTAGAAAATTTATTATGATTTTTCAACTTGGCCAAATTATGCAAAAACTATCAAGGGTACTATTCATATAGTCAGTTTGCATTCCTATGTCACTCGTGGGACAGATGAAGTCTAGTGCTTATAAAATTTTAGAAACATAAACTATACATTATAAGCTTTCCATATCCACCAAGAGCACTCAATTTGGATTAGTATAGAGAGAGTTATGAAATTTTGAATATCAGGGTCTATATTAGTCTAAGAGCATGACCTAGCGTATTGTTCCATTGATTTTCATAAGTTTAATGCGATTGTCTGAGCATGAAATTTTTTGTATAATTAGTTAACAACTCCCAAAAAGCTATAACATGCATGATTTTGACTTTTCTGGAATTCATTATGAATTTCTCTGGAATTCATTATGAATTTCCAAAATTCATATCAGAAAACTAACCTTGCAACCTGATAGTAAAATTATGATATTATGAAGCATGGTCCAAATCCAAGCTTTATGCACTAAATTGTGATGTTTCTTATATGAATGGTATGTGATGCATGGATAATGGAATTGGTAAGCCCACACAGTTCCTAAAGCCAAGAATGAATTAAATGGGCTTTTAATTACATAAATAACTAACACAAAAAATGCTATTTTCATGCAAATAAGTATTATATGCCAATTATGCCATGAGTTGAGAGCTATATAGATATGGTGTTACACAAAGACTGGTAACTAGATTTTAAATGGATTTCCTAGTTTTAGATTTAATATTGCATTTCTTTTAAACGAAATTTACTGAACCATTGGATATGCCCAACCTATTTAAACCCTTAGATTCCCTTTAGGTCATATTAGTTAAATGATTACTCCTCTGCAGTGTTATTCTAGAGGGTCTTTGTGTGATTGTATGAACATATGCTTTTCTAGAGTAATATTTTGTAATGTCTTTCTAACTTTCCTCTTGTAATCAATCTTAGATTCAAACATGATATTGTACTAAAGTCTACATTCTAATATTATGAATTGACTGAGTTTTAATCTTAAATGAATTTTCATTTCCTTTCTTTCTATTTTCATGTAATCTATATGATTCTGGTTAGATGATTCAAGTTGCATGATTACTGATTTGCTTGCATTATTTGAGAACCTAGTTTCATTTAATTAATAGATTAATCAAATAAATTCATTCTTTTGCCATGACCAGGTATTTGCATGTGTAGTCTAGTTGTGGACAAAAATAGATTTGCTTCTTGTTATTAGTTTGAGCATAGTTGTGTTAGGATTAACGATATGAACCGATTAAAATCATGGACAATAGTTTAAGGATATTAAACATTAATAACCAGAGGAGTGAAATCAAACTAAGAGAGATGGCAAAGAAAGGAAAATATCAGGGAAAGGATTTTGGATTGATTAAATTTCATTTAATTGTTTAAGTTTTGCTAATTAACTTTCTATTTCTGTTTATTTTTGTAATTCCAAATTTAACCCCTCTTTAGTTTAATTTTAGTTTCTTGGATTCTTAATCTAATTGATTTGGCTAAAAGCTCCTTAGGAGACAACCTAATGGACATTATATTGCAAACCAATAGATTAACACTAATCTTGGCTGGCACTAACAACCATGAATGAAAATTTTCTTTACCATTAAGCCAAGGAAGTTTAGGGGAAAAAAAAAAGAATCAAGTGGGTTATTGGTAGTTTCAAGCTTCCAAGTCCATAAGGTAGTATCTCTCCCTATGTTGCATGCATTTGAGTGTTTTTTTTAATTAAGATATGTGTATGCTTGTTTGCTTAATGATTTCATGAGCTATAATTCTCATCCTAGGAGTTAGCAAGTAGGATTGAGTCCCCTCTCCATCTGTCTCTCCAAGTTTCTACCACTAAGTAGCACTTTTACTATTCAATCATAGAATCGATTCCGATCAAGCTGGAAAATGAAAGAAAAAAGCCCTATATTACTAGTAAGCTAGCACCCTGCAATAAAAAAATAGCGCTAACAAGCAAGAAAGGTGTTTTGTAATGGTTTCTACCTTAAGTTTTGTGCATATGAAATGACTATGTTATGGCTCCTAGCTCTCTATGGATGGGAATTAAGTGTAATAGGTCTTTCTTAACCCAGAGTTGAGTTTAGTGGAGCCTAACTAGTATGTTTTAATGCCATGGCTTGATAAAGATGAAAGTTTCACGCTAAATGTTATGTTTGAACTATATGATGTATATGAATGACATGCTTGCATTTTCTCATTGCATTCATTGTATGCATCAATATAGATTGAGATTTTCTTCTGAGGTTCTCCCAAGAATTTCACCCTATGCATCTCCCATAACCATTACATGTTCCTCAAGTAAGGAGAAGGAAATGAGAAGAAATAGAGCTTAAAAATCATGTATTTGAAGCTCTTCTGGTAACTATGTAATTCTAAATGTATGTGACACATTAGTAATGAAACATTTTGTAAATGATAAGAATATGTAGTGGTAACTTGTGTATAAGCTTGAGCACATGGATATATGCCATGATTTGGCCATTAGTACATAAATTCCTATATATGATGCTATATGGTCCATATGTATAATTAGGTATGAAATGGTCAATTTTTTATGATAGCTATATTTCATGCAATGGATCTTATGGAAATAAAGAATAAATAGATTAAAACTTGCTCAAACTAAGGGATTGCAATTTAGAGGCCAAATGAACCATAAATGGCATCTCTACCCATGATGGCCTAAATGACCTAATTTGGTACTAAATTTGATAAGCATTTAAAGAATTTATAAATCTTTCTAATAAGTCAAAGATGATATTTTTCTAAGTACTATCAAATATTTTATAAATTTTTAAAACTTTCCCTAAAAACTATGTAGTTACTATTCACTCTTATGCAACCTTAGTTTTTGTATTTTGTGAGAAGTCAAATAGATTTATTTTCACTTGAAATTTTCATAGCATAAAGTTTAAATCACAAGCTTTTTGTAGACCCTAATTTGTGTAAATCAGAGTTGTATAGCTAACGTTATGAATTTTTCAAATTTTAGGCCCTTTTATGTCAAAGGTGGCCATAATGGGCTACATAGCTTTTATATGCAAATGGGGTTAGTCACTTAGTCTTATGGATTATTTTCTATGGTAACCATGAATGAGAAAGAAAAGGAATTCAAATTTTGACCCCTATAGTTCCAATTGATGTATAAAAAGAGCAAAAATCGCTACCTAAAATTTTGCAATGATTGGAATTTCATCGCTTTATGATGGAATTGATATGAATTAGCTCAAATAAGCATGTTATAACAAATATACATCTCAATTTGCCTTCAATTCTAACACACTAACCCTAAGCATATCCTCAAGAGTCTAGATATTCCTATCAGTATATTCATATAATTGACAATGGTAGGCAATGCTAAAGTTATGCTTAGTACCTAAGACTTCCTGCAATGACTACCAGAATTTCAAGGTGAACTGAAGGTCTCTCTTTGACATAATGTTATTAGGAGCATTGTTCAACATAATAATCTCTTAAACTTACAACTGTGCTAGTTGTAACATCTGGTTCTCTAAAAATAAGAGAAAACGTGAGAAACATAACGTATGATTTCTTTGTAAACGAACAAAATTCATCAGATACAAAAGGAAGTCCCTCAAAATGAGATATTCAAGGTCTCAAAAAGTTTGGGAAGCATTCTAGACTCCTAAAAATGAGAATTCCAGGCTCAGACGGAAAGAAAAACAGAGCTAAAATGAAGAAACAATTTATTACAAAAAGCTTATGAAACGTAATAACATTTTCATAATTTTGAGCAAATTTTGGAATTCACACAAGAGGGCTTTTTAAATGAAATTTTTGAGTATTTCAGGGTTCTCAGAGGCCTTGAAAATCATGAAAAGCCTCGAGACAATTAAATCCCCTCCGATGGACATTTTCTAATGTCGATGTGTCTGAACTTTGATGAATTCATTTGAGATGGTTTTAGCTTCGATTTGAGTGATTCCAAAGGTATTTTACTAAATTGGGAACCTAAATTTTATAATGAAAAAGATGGTTCTAAAAAAGGAGCTAAAACAAAGGAGAAATGAAAATGCAAAAAACGAAGGACAAAATGAGAATTTTTTAAAAAGTGCTTCTTCCTCCCTTATAAATAGGTGGCGCCTCACACTCCCCCTCATTTAGCTTTAGATTATTCTACCCCAAATCAGAAGAAAAACCCTAGGAGAGAGGTGCACCAAAGGAGGAAGAAGAAGAGAAGAAATCCAAGCTTGAAAGTATATTTCTATGGTAGTTTTTCATGCTTTTCTTCATCCACACCTCCTCTCCTCCTTTCTCCTTTATTTCCTTTGATTGAAATGGAGTTTATAAATTTGATTCAAGGGAGAAATTCAAGGGAATTTTCCAATTTGAAGAGAGGAGCTTGGAGAAAGCTAGATTCAAGCAAGAAAAAGTAAGGAAACTAGGTAAAATTTCATCCTATAGTTGATATATTCACCCTCCCTTCTTCTCCATTTCGCCTAACCCTAGGAGCCATAGGAGGATCTGATTTTTAAGCCAAACCAAGCATAAATCTTAGGTATTTGAAGGAGAAGAATAAGAATATACAAAGGAAACAACAAAATAACCATTAGATTTCAAGATGCAAATTCTAGGGTTTTGTGTGCACCTTGTAAAATCTGACCTTATGTGATGATTCCTATGCTTAATTAAGAGTTTAAATGAGTTCTTAAGATCCCTAAGATGCTCCCCACATGCTTCCTCCTTCAAGAAAACAAAGAGAATTCCAAGGAGGCCAAAAAGGGGCATAGTCTTGACCAAGCAAGTTTGGGGTAGCTAAGGAGAGTTTTAAATTTTTCTAAGGCCATTGTTGAGTCATATATGATGAATGAAAATGAGGGGAGGCCTTGGAAAAAATTTAGAACTCATAAAAAGTGAGTTGGTGCTTTAGGTTTCATATTATGACCTAAAGAAGCAACATGATGATAGGCCCTTTGTTTTAATTGTGTGATGGCTCCAAGAGGTTTAAAAGGAGTTAAAAATAATATTTGAAAGGAAAGATTAGAGCCTAGAATTTATTTGAGAGGTGTTGCTTCATTAGGTGCATTTATGGATCATAATGGAGTTTATAGAACAACCCAGGGTCTAAGCAAGTTGTGTGGCCTTAGAAATTATTTCATTAACCTAATTGGCTCCCATAAATTGTGTTTAGGCCAAGAGAAACCTTCCCTACACTTTTGTGGGTGTGTGGCCAAAGCAAGGGAGGGATTTTCAAGAGAAAAAGTGTGTCATTATGTGCCAGGTAGCTCTCTCCACCTTCTCTCATGCATGGATGTGTGTTTAGCTTGTCTTAGAATGTGTGTATGTGTCTTTTCAAGCCATGAAAAGTATGCTAGTATGATTTTATGATGACATATGATGTTTCAAAATGATATTATGATGCTTATTTGAGTTTTCTTGAGTGTGGAGAAGCCAATAACTCTTAACCATGGTGATGATGAGCCAAGAACCCTTAGAATTAGTTGAGACAAAGTAAAGAGTCTCCCAAAAGCAAAGTGGGCCCCCAAGAGTATGGTTAAGTCCAAAACTCTTAAAGAATAGGTGAGGCAAGTCCAAAATCCTTATAGAAAAGGGTGAGGCTAATCCATCCACTTGGTAAGCTCTTAAATGTCTTGTATGACTTATTCACATGCCAAGCTTGTTTTTTGAATGTTCATGACTTCCATTTTATCCATGCATGCATTTTCAAGACTTGCTTTGCATATATTATGTATGATTGAATGGGAGATGAGTTATTTGGATTCTTTGAATCTCATTCCCTCCTCTCCAATGATCTCATATGCTAGGTGGACCAAGTGGACATGGTAATGGAAGCCAACTACCTTGAAGGAAAGAGTTTGACAACAAAGTATTAGAGTTTTCTCACTTTAAGGTCATATTTGTGTCCAATATTGTAATCCAATGATGTATATGGTTCATGACTTCTTAGACATGTATAGTTATGATATTATGTGATGTATAAATGTATGGATATGATGTAAGAACCCTAGAATAGAATTTGGGTATATAATGCCAAGGTATGCATTTTAGAAAGTTTGATGTAATATGTATATGTGTAGGTGAGAAGGCCAAAATGAGATGTATGAGGTTTGGGACCATTTGGGTAGCTCACATAAGTCCTAAGTGTGCTTTTAAACTTGCCCAAAAGGTGCCAAGACCAAAGAAAAATCATTTGGTCACTTTGCTATCTCATATGGATCCAAAAATGACCATAATTGAGCCCCATGTCACTTTTTTGGCTAAATGAACTCTTCTTGCTCTGAGATTTGGCATGCAATCAGATGAGTTTTCAAACTTGGCAATTTTTTTATTTTGGTCTGCTACATTATTCATTTGGTCTGAAAATAAAATTTATCACACAGGGCCCAAATGATGTCCAATTATTATAAAATTTTATACAAAGAAACTAGATATTCACAGTGACTTGTACTAACTAAAAGCACCTCATTTAAAGGTCTAGAGAGAGAGATATGAATTTTTGAACATTCTGTACTGTATCAGGGATTTCAGCTGACCTTTGTTACTGTTCCATCAAAATTTAAGGTTTTGGCTGCCTGAGCTAGTTTGAAGTTATTTTTTTCCTCTAGCTAATGTCCACAGCTTTCTTGATTAGTATCATTTACTTAGATTGGATTTTTGTGGAATTGATTGGACATTTTCAAAATTTGCTACAGAAATCTATGATAGTTCCATAAGTCAGTTTGACCTCTGGACCTTTTCAAATGTCAAACATCCTCTGTGATGGATGTTATAGTCTAGACATACTTTTAGTATGAAGTAGACATTCGTAGCTTCCTAGAATGACCAAGAATGCATGTTTTTAATTTTTCTAGAATTAGTTATGATTTTTCAAATTTTGGATAGAGAAGAGGCAAAATCTGTCTGAAAATAAACATCCATATTTTATGCTTCCATTGGAGTTTCTTGAGATGTGGGCCACTTTTGATGATGCAAATGAGTTGTATCTATGTAATTAAATATGAGAATGTGTTGTATAAGCTCACATGGTCCACATGACACAAAATGAAATTTTTATACACAACGTAACGTAAGAAAATGCATTATTTTAACTCCTCTTTTCTTACTCTTTCATGGAAATTAGGAATGTGAAGCATGTGAATGTTGTGATATGAGCTAGAAATATATAGTGTTACACTAGTCTATCTAAGATAAAAGTAGCCCTAATTGGTAGAAAGTGGGTAGACTTCATTAGTTTATCCATAATCACACAAATGGCATTATGATTTGAGGATGTCCTAGGAAAACACATTAGAAAATCCATGGATATACTATCTTATTTCCACTCATGAATCTCTAAAAAATGTAAGAAACCTATGGGTTTTTTATGTTCAATCTTAACTTTACGATAAACTAAGCACTCAGTAACATAATTTGTTATGTTTAACTTCATTCTAGGTCACCAAAAAATTTTCCTAAGGTCTTTGTACATCTTAGTGATGCTCAGATGAATGATGACCTACTCTTATGGGCTTTAAATAATACTGGGTCTCTCAATTCTTTAGGTATGCACACTCTACGCTAACACTCACCAAACCATCTTCAGATAAATCAAATTTCTTTACTTTACCACTTCCTAATTACTTTCTAATCCTACCCAAATGCTCATATTAGTCTTGGGCCTCTTTAATCTACTTCCTAAGGTCACTCTATATCCTTAACTCACCTAAAAGGAGACTACTTGGATGTACAAAAATGGAAAAGTTCATTTCTCTTAGTTCCTTAATCAATTTGTGCTCCCTAAGCATCATCATTACCATGACTATATTCCTACTCAAGATATCAATGACCACATTCAGCTTCCCTAAATGGTACTTCAAAGAGAAATCATAGTCCTTAAGGAATTCCATCCACCTTTTCTACCTCATATTAAGCTCTTTCTAATCAAACAAGTATTTTAAGCTTTTATGATCACTATAAATATCAAATTATACACCACAAAGATAGTGCCTCCAAATTTTAAGGGCAAAGATGACAATAGCTAATTCTAGGTCATACGTGAGATAATTCTTTTTATGAGGCCTAAGCTGCCTAGAAGTATAAGCTATTACTCTACATTGTTGTATCAAAACATAATCCAATGCCATTTTAAAAACATCACTATAGATCATAAAAGTCTCATTAAGGTTGAGTATCATTAACATGAATGTAAGTTTTAAGCTCTTGAAAGGTATTCTCACACTTGGCATCCCACAAAAAAGGTTAGTGCTTTCTAGTTAACTTATTTAATCACATCACTAATTAGGAATACCCTTTGATGAAGCTTCTATGGTAATCAACTAAACCCAATAAACTATGAATTTTGATTATTGACTTAAGACTCTCCAACTTCAGCATCGCTTCTACCTTACTAGGGTTAACGATTACCTCTTGTTCTAAGATCATATGACCTAAGAATATCACCTCACATAATTAAAAGTCACACTTACTAAGTCTTGCATATAATTAATGCTCCTTTAAGGTCTGATTAACTATCCTAAGATGCGCATCATGTTCCTCACTACTCTTAAAATAAATGAGAATATTATCAATGAACATTATCATAAACCAATCAAAGTATGGCCTAAAGATCTTATCATATGATACATGAAGATAGATGAGGCATTTACCAACCTAAAGGTGATTATAAAAAACTCAAAATGATCATAATAAGTCCTAAAGGCTGTTTTAGTAAAATCTTTAGCCTTCACCCTAAGCTGCTAATAACTTGACTTAAGGTCAATATTTGAAAAGACTAATAGTCCTACAAGCTAGTTGAGCAAGTCATCAATCTTAAGAAAGGGATATTTATTTTTGATAGTCAATTGGTTCAACTATCTATAATTGATGCAAGGTCCTAGGTGACTATCCTTCTTCTTGACAACTAGTGCACCTCAAAGAGATGCATTCGGCCTAATGAACCCCTTCTCTAGCAACTCTTATATTTGTTTCTTAACCTTAACTAACTACACATGCATTATTCTAAATGGGGCCCTAGAGATAAGACTTGTACTAAGTACTAAGTTTATGGAAAACTCTAACTCTCTCTAGAAGTAGACCACTAAGCTCTTTAGGGAAGCCTTTAGGAACTCCTTAATCATAAGTATATCCTCTAACTCATCCTTAACCTCAACATATAAAGAAAAGAAAATAGAAAACCCTTGGCAACCATGCTTAATGTAACACCTTATATTTCTACCTTATTTCATTACATTTCCATACTTTACATCATACATTCCATGAAGGAGCAAGAAAAAAGGGATTAAAATAATACATTTCTTAGCGTTGCATCGCGTATAAAAATTTCATTTAGTGTCATGTGGACCATGTGAGCTTATACATCATATTCTCATATTTAATTACATGAATAAAACTTATTTTCATCATTAAAAGTAGCCTACAACTTGTGGAAACCAAAGGGAAGCATAAAACTCATATTTTCAGCCAGAATTTTGTTATTTCTGTCACAAATTTAGAAAATCATAACTAATTCTAAACAAATCAAAATCATGCATTCTTGGACATTTTGGAAAGCTATAAATGTCTAATTTATTCTAAAAATATGTCCAGGCCATATTTTCTAACAAAGAAGACATTTGACATTCAAAAGGATCTAGAGGTTAGGCTGTTCACTGGTACTATCATAGGTTTCTGCAGTAAAATTAAAAAATATCCAATTAATTTCAAAAAAATCCAATCTATGCAAATGATATCGATATAGAAAGATATAGATGTTAGCTAGAGGGAAAAAATAACTCTAGACTAGTTCAGGCATGCCCAGACCTCAAAACCTAATTAAACATTAACTGAGATCAGTTAGGGTGCCTGATACTGGGTAGGATTTTTAAAAATTCATATCTCCCTCTTTAGACTTCCAAATGAGGTGCTTCTATATGGCACAAATCATTGGAATGTCTAGTTTCTCTATATAAAATTTCATGGCAATTGGATATCATTTGAGCCCTGTGTGATAGATTTCATTTTTAGACTTGAGTAAACAATAATATGACCAAAACCAAAAGTTTTGCTAAATTTGAAAATTTATCAAATATTCTCTAGACCTCTAAAAATTTTGTTCTTTAGTTTCCCAAAAAGTACTCAACAAGTTCTAATTGCATGCCAAATCTCAGATCAAGAAGAGCTCATTTGGATAAATTGACGTAGGGTTCTAAGTTAGTCAATTCTTGGTCCATACAAGATACCAAAATGTCCAAATGGCATTCCTTGGGGTTTGGCACCTCTTGGGGAAGTCTAAAAGTATAATTAGAAATTGTATGAGCTACCCAAATGGTCTTAAATCTCATACATCTTAATTTGAGCATCCCACTTGCATTTATACATAATTACATAATACCATCTAAGAAGCTGGTTTGCCATAACGTACTCAAATTATATTCTAATAGTCACATAACATATTCTCCCATTTATACATCACATATTAATATAATTATATATGTTCAAGTAGTCATGGGTCCTATACAATAATGGAGTACATCAATTGCCATCCAAAAAGCTTTTAAGTAACAAAATCTATCCATTTTGATGGCAAGCTCTCATCTTTCATGTGGTTGGCTTCTATTTCCTTGATCTCTTAATCCACCTAGCATGTTAGATTATTGGAGAGGAGCGGATGAGATTTAAAGAATGGGCATGTTAACATATGCAAATATTCAAGAAGCATTTTCAACATTTGAACAAGTCATACATAGCATACAAAGGCTTGCTGAGCAAGTGGATTAGCCTCACTCATTTACTTGTGGATTTTAGACTTGCCTCATCCATTTTTTAAGAGGTTATTGGACTCAACCTTGCTTCTAGGAGTCAACCTCTTTTGGGAGACTCTTCTCAACCAATCTTAAGGGTTCTTAGCTCATCTTCACCATAGTTAAGAGTTCTTGGCCTCACCACATTCAAGCAAACCAAAGCAAACATCATAAACATCATTTAAAAACATAATGCATCATCATGGTATCATGGCATATGAAATCATGCTAGATTACTTTTCATGGCTTAAAACACACGTACACACATTCAAAGATAAGTAAAGCAAACAATCATGCATGAGAGAAGGTGGAGAAAGCTACCTTATAAGCAAACACACATTTTTCTCCTTGAATCAATGCTCCCTTTCTTGGTTTCACACACACAAGGTGTGGGAATTATTTCTCTTGGCCTAAACACAATTTATGAGAGCTAATTAGATTTATGAAATTAATTCTAAGGCCACACAACTTGCTTAGACTCTAGCTTGACTTATTGACTCCTTTATGTTTCCAAAAATGCACCTAATGAAGCAATACCCATTAAATAAATTATAAGCTCTATTCTTTCCTTTCAAATATCATTCTTGACTCTTTTTAAGGCTCTTAGAGTCATCACACAATCAAAACCAAGAGCTTAACTACATGTTGCTTCTTTAGGTCATATTATAGAACATAAAGCACCATCTCACTTTTTATGGTTTCTAAATTTTTCCCAAGGCTTCCTCTCATATTCATTCATCATATATGACTCAAAAATGGACTTAGAAAAATTTAAAACTATCCCTAACTATGCTATCCCCTCTTAGTTGAACCTATGGAAGGTTTTAGGTTTCATGGAGTTTACTTTGTTTTCTTGATGGAAGAAGCATGTAGGAAGACTTCTAGGGATCTTAGAAGCTCATTCAAACACTTATTTAAGTCTAGAAATCATTGTATAAAATCAAATTTTACAAGAAACACTTGAAACCCTAAAATTTACATCTTGAATTTTCATGGTTCTTTTGTTGTTTTCTTTGCATATTCTTAATCTTCACACCCTTTTTTCTAAGAATCACCCTTGGTTCTATCTAAAAACCAACCCTTCCAAGGGTTTCTTAAGTGGGGTGAAATGGTGAAGAAAGAGGAGCAAGGGATAGCAACCATGGAAGAAGAAATTACCTTACTTTCTTGCTTTTTCTCACTTTAATCTTCTCTTCTTTGAGCTCTTCTCTTCAAATCCGAATTTTTCCCTTAATTTCCCCCTTAAAAAAGATTTATAAATTTTATTATAATCATAAGAAACAAAGGAGAATGGAAGAGAAGAGGTTTAGATGGAAGAAAGCATAGAAAATTACCAAGAATCCATACCTGTTGCCTTGATTTCTCCTTCTTCTTCTCTCCCTTTGGTGTGCCTAAACCCTAGCTCTCTCCTCTAAATTAGGGCAGAAACAATTGTTTCTAAATGAGTGAGGAGGTGGGGCGCCACTTATACATAAGTGGGAGAAAGAAACACTTTTCAAAATTTTTTGTTTTACCTTTTGTTTTTGCCATTTTCATTTCTACTTTGTTTTAACTCCTTTTTGAGAACTGTCTTTTCCATTATGAAATTTAGGTTCCCAATTTAGTAAAATGCCTTTGGAATCACTCAAATCAAAGCTAAAACCTTCATAAATGAATCCGTTAAAGTTTTGGTATACCGATGTTGGAAAACATCCACCGGATGTCCCAGGGTTTCCCATGGTTTTTAAGGCCTTTGAGAACTTCAGAAAACTCAAAACTTTCATTTAAAAAGATCTCCTATGTGAATTCTAAAATTGCCCAAAATTACGAAAATGCCATTACGTTTCATAGATTTTCCGTTAAAATTTGTTTCTTTATTCTAGCTCTATTTTTCCTTCCATCTGAGCCTAGAATTCTCATTTTTAGGAGTCTAAAATGTTACTTAAATTTTTTGGGACCTTAACTAATTCATTTTAAGGGACTTGCTTTAAAAACACACCTATTTCCATTATTTAACAAAAATCAGACATTACACTTAAGATACTTCTTGGCTTAAGCAATATACATATATGTAAGCTCAGTTGATGGTTAGGATTTAGGCATAATAGTAGGTAAAGCAATAGTTTTGTTACAATCAAGTGCTACATAATTGGCTGACATCTAGTTCATACTAATGATAATATCAAAATCTCACAAGGGATGCAAATCAAGTTTAGGGTAGTACACTTGACCTCTAGTTTATGCATATAAAATTTCATAAGCATTGGATACTATTTGTCCATTGGGTGACACAGAATACAAAATTGCCAGTATGAACATTACCCATACCAGAATCCATGAAAAATTCCAACTTTGAAAATTCATCAAATATTCCTTAGGTTTCCGAAAATTATGATCTTTAGCTTCCCAAAAAGCTCTCAATGAGACCTAATTTCATGCCAAATTTCAGAGCAAAAATAACTCGTTTGGCTAAAAAGTGACATAGGTTCTATTATAGTCAATTTTGGCTCCATATTGGGTACCAAAATTGCCAAATAGATTTCCCTTGGTCTTGGTACCTTTTGGGCAAGTTTAAAAGCTTATTTGAGACTTATGTGAGCTGCCCAAATGGTTCCAAATCTCATACATCTCATTTTGGTCATTCAACCCCACACTTATGCATATTTCCATCAAACTTTAAACTTTCATACTATGGCATTACATATTCAAAACATGGGCTAGTGGTCATATATAAGAATCATACATCTCAACATCACATATTGGTATATTTACATATGTCTCAACATTTATAGTACATATACAACATCATATACATGATGAACCATCATTATGGTTCCAAAATGGCTAAAACCAAGGCCTAAGTTTGTCAATCTCCTTCCTTTAGGGTTGTTGGCTCCCATTAGCATATCCACTTGGTTCACCTATCATGTTAGATCATTGGAGAGGAGGGGATGAGATTCAAAGAATCCCAATAGCTCATCTCCCATTCAATCATACATAATATGTGCAAAGCAAGCTTTACAAATGCATACATGGGGAAGATGGAAGACATGGACATTTTAAAAGCAAACTTAGCATGTGAATCAATCATATAAAACATTCCAGAGCTCACCAAGTGTTTGGATTGGCCTCACACTTCTCCTAATGGATTTTGGACTTGCCTCACCCATTCTTGATAGCTTTGGACTCAACCACACTCTTGGGAGCCCACTTTGCTTTTGGGAGACTCTTTACTTTGTCTCAACCAAGCTCAACGGTTCTTGGCTCATCCTCACCAAAGGGAAGAGTTCTTGGCCTCTCCACACTCAAGCAAACTCATACAAACATCATATAGATATTTGAAAACATAACATGGCATCAAGAAGCATAATATGTAAAGGCATGCTAGCATACTTTTCATAACTTGAAAATATACATACACACATTCTAAAACAAGCTAAACACACATCCATGCATGAGAGAAGGTAGAGAGAGCTACCTTATACAAATCTATACACTTTTCTCCTTGGATTTCCCTCCTTTGCCTCTGCTATACACCCATAAAAGTGTGGAGAGGGTTTTTCTTGGCGTAGACATGATTTAAGGAAGTTAATTAGGCTCATGGAATAAATTCTAAAGCTACACAAATTGCCTAGACCCTAACTTGCCTTAGAAGCCTCATTATGGTCCATAGAGGTACCTAATGAAGCAACACCCCTCAATTAACTTCTAGGCTCCATCCTTTCTTCTCAAATATGATTCTTGACTCCTTTTAAGCCTCTTGGAGTCATCACACCATTAAAACAAAAGGCCTAGCACCATGTTGCTTCTTTAGGTCATAATATAGAACCTAAGACACCAAATCACTTTCTATGAGTTTTAAATTTTTTCCAAGGCCTCCCCTCACTTTCATTCATCAAATATGACTCAAAAATGGCCTTAGAAAAATTTAAAACTCTCCCCCACACCTAGAACTCTTCTTGGCCGAGACATGCCTAGGTTTTAGGCTTCATGGAGTTTTCTTTGTTTTTTGAAGGAGGAAGCTTGTGGGGAGCCTCTTAGGGATCTTAGGAGCATGTTTTAACATTCAATTAAGCCTAAAAACATTCATATCAAATCAGATTTGCAAGGGAGCATTTGGATCCCTAATAGTTCCATCTTGTTTCTAATGCTCCTTTCTTGATTCTATTAGTTCATTCTTAATCCTTGCCACCTAAACCCCTAATCCCTCCATAAATTGGACAGAAAACAGCCCCTAAGAATTGGGCTCATGGTGGCCAAATTCATGCAAGAGGAAGGGGGAGGAAGAAACTACCAAAGAATGGAAGTTTGACCTTGTTTTCTTGCTTTCTCTTGGTTGCTTTTCACTTTCCTTGGTTGCCTCCCTTCAAACACGAATTTCTTATCTTTATTCTACCCCCAAAATAGATTTTAAAAACACCATTAAACCCATAGAAATAAGGAGGAGAAGGAGGAGAAGTAACTTGCTAAGGAGAAAGCTAGATTTTTCCATGAAATTTCCAACCTTTTCTTAGCTTTTTCTTCCCTCTAAGAGTGCTCCTTCTTATGTGCCTAAGAGAACTGATTCTCCTCTCTATTTTGGGCAGAAGAAAGATGGAGGAAAATGAGGGCAAGAGAGGGTGTGAGTTTAAGAAGCATCTTGTTAAAATTATTTCCAATTTTGTCCTTCGCAATGGCATTTCCGGTTTGACTTCGTTTTAGCTCCTTTTTTAGAACTGTGTTTTCCATCATAACCAATAGGGTCCCAATTTAATAAAATGTCCTTGGAATCACTCAAATCAGAGCTAAAACCTTCCCGAACGAATCGGTCAAAGTTCGGGTCAACTGACATTGGAAAAATTACACCGGAGAGTCTTTACCGGTCCCGGGGCTTCCCATGGTTTTCTGGGCCTCTGAGAACCCCGGAGGACTCAAAATTTTCATTTAAAAAGCCTTCATGTATGTTTTTTCAAAAAGTGCCCATATTTATGAAAATGCCACTAGCCTTTTGACAAATTTTTCGAATCACTCTGACCTCGGTTTTTAGGTAACTCAAGGCTCAAATCTTTATTTTCTATTATTTAAAATTTTATCCTAATTTTATATCGCCTTGAATCACTCACCTCACGGGACTTGCTTTGAAAACTGACTCACTTCAGTATTTTATGAAAAATTTGACGTTACATTTCTACTCCCCTTAAATAAATTTCGTCAAAATAGGTTCTAGAGGTCATATATCATATCTATATATTTGCACATCATATAATATTATATTTACACATGTCTCAAGGGTCATAGCCCAGTTACTATATCATATATATCATATGGTACAATCATGGTCTTAAAGTGGCAAAGCTAAACACATGATTGTCAATCTCCTTCCTTTAATGTTGTTGGCTCCTATTAGCATATCCACTTAGTTCACCTATCATATTAGATCATTGGAGAAGACGGGATGAGATTCAAAGAATCTCAATAGCTCACCTCCCATTTAATCATACATAATATATGCAAAGCAAGCTCTTCAAATGCATGCATGTGAAAATGGAAGACATGGACATTTTAAAAGCAAACTTAGCATATGAATCAATCATACAAAACATTCAAGAGCTCACCAAGTGTTTAGATTGGCCTCACACTTCTCTTAATGGATTTTGGACTTGCCTCACCCATTCTTTAAGAGCTTTGGACTTAACTATACTCTTGGGAGCCTACTCTACTTTTGGGAGACTCTTTATTTTGTCTCAACCAAGCAAGGGTTCTTGGCTCATTCTCACCAAAGGGAAGAGTTATTGGCCTTTCCACACTCAAGCAAACTCATACAAACATCATGTAATCATTTCAAAACATAACATGGCATTAAGCATCATGGCATATAAAGGCATGCTAGCATACTTTTCAAAGCTTGAAAATACACATACACACATTCTAAAACAAGCTAAACACACATCTATGCATGAGAGAAAGTGGAGAGAGCTACCTTGTATACAAACACATACTTTTCCTTTAGGATTCAAGCCTCCTCTTTCGGCCACACACTCACAAATTGGTGGAGATGGTTTCTCTTGGCCTAAATACAATATATGGGAGCCGATTAGGTTCATGAAATAATCTCTAAGACCATACAATTTGCTTAAGTACTAGATTGCTATATAACCCCCATTATGGTCCATATTGGCACCTAATGAAGCAACACCTCTCAAATGACTTCTAGGCCTCATTCTTTTCTTTCAAATATGATTCTTGACTCCTTTTAAACCTCTTGGAGTCATCACATTATCAAAACAAAAGGTCTAGCACCATGTTGCTTCTTTAGGTCATAATATGAAACCTAAGACACCAAATCACTTTCTATGAGTTCTAAATTTTTTCAAAGGCCTCCCCTCACTTTCATTCATCAAATATGACTCGAGAATGGCCTTAGAAAAATTTAAAACTTCCCCCACCTACACAATCCCTTCTTGGCCGAGACATAGACACCATTTGGCCTATATGGAGTTTTCTTGGTTTTCTTGAAGGGAAAAGCTTGTGGGGAGCATCTTTGGTGTGTCAAGAACTCATTTATACTCTAACTTAGACCTAGGAAGTATCATACAATTTCAGAAATTGGAAGGTGCACTTAAAACCCTAGATTTTGCATCTTGATTTCTAATGCCTATTTCTTGGTTTTCTTTGCATATTCTTATTCCTCTCCATCAAATACCTAAAAATCACCTTTGGTTTGGTTAAAAATCTGACTCCTTAGGTCTGTCTAAGTCTAGGTCGAAATGGAGAAGAAGGGCCATGGAAGATATGAACCATAGGATGCATTTTTACCTTGTTTTCTTGCTTAGTTTGGCTTAAATCTTGATTTTTCCAAGCTTCCCTCTTCAAATCCGAACTTTTCCTTGAATATCTCCCTTGAATCAGATTTATAACTCTCATTTTAATCATAGGAAACAAAGGAGAATGGAGGAGAAGAGGTTTGAAAGAGAAAGAGCATGAAAAACTACTAATTTCCATACCTTAACCTTTAATTTCTCCTCCTTTTCTTCCCCTTCTTGTGAGCCCCATCCCCTAGGGTTTTCTTCTGGTTTGAGGGAGAACATGGTCGTGCATAATGAAGGGAGGAGAAGGGTGCATCATATATTTAGGTGGGAATAAGTTACACTTTTCAAAAATTCCCATTTTGCCCTTCATACTTTGCATTTTTGTTTCTCCTTCGTTTTAGCTCCTTTTTGAGAACCGTCTTTTCCATTATAAAATTTGGGTTCCCAATTAGGAAAAATGCCTTTGGAATCACTCAAATTGGAGCTAAAACGTTTCCGAACAAATTCGTCAAAGTTCGGGCACACCGACGTTAGAAAACGTCCACCGGAGGGGCTTTAACTGTCTCGGGGCTTTTCATGGTTTTAAGGGCCTCTGAGCACCCCGAAGAACTTAAAACTTTCATTTAAAAAGCCCTCCTGTGTGTTTTTCAAAAAGTGCCCATATTTATGAAAATGCCACTGGCCTTTTGACAAATTTTTTGAATCACTCTGGCCTTGATTTCTAAGCAACTCAAGACTCAAATCCTCATTTTCTAATATTTAAAATTTTATCATAATTTTAGTTGGCCCTAATTCCTTCTATTTCAGGGACTTCCTTTTGTATTTGGCCCATTTCTGCCATTTACGGAGAAACCGAACATTGCGTTTCTCACGTTTATGGAAAAACTGGATGTTACAATAGTTATAGCATATAAGATATGCATGATGCAATTAGATAGAGTATTCACTAAACTTTGTGGGGGTCCCACATTCTTCTTTAAAAGAGTATTTCTAAAAAGGGTTTCCTATTGAAAAGCCACTATGGCTATTTCCATCTCTCTTACTACTACCTCTTTAAAACTTCACCTTATGGTCTCTCATCTTTTCTAGCATCCTTTTCTTCTTAGCCTTTGTGTTCATCAAGGTCCTCTCTATCACATGGCACCTCTCAACAAATTGATCAAAGTTTCTCGTCTAAAATGGCATTATTTTGTCTTGAAATTCTAGCCTAAGCCCTCTCTCAAACTTGATAGCCTTCCATGGCTCATCCTTAATTTGCATCAAATAGGAGGCGAAGTGAGACAATGTGACGACCCTCATTTCTAATCTCGATAATTAAGGTTAAACACGCAATTAATCCTCATAAGTTATGAAAATATGGAAAGAAATTGAACCTTAATGTGATTAGAGCCATCAATCATATGATTACATAGACTTGTGTTCATAAGGGAATTAAACATCCATTTATAGGCTTTAGATTCCATTACTCATCAATTATAACTCATCCTAACGATTCTAGGTCATCCCTTATGATCAACATATGGAAAACCAGGGTTTTCTAAGTAATATAGGTGTTTTAGCAAGTTAGCCGCGGCCAAATTACTATTCGCCGTGGCCAATTCCTTTCTGTTTTACCCCTCTCTTTATCACTAGTTTCGCCGCGGCTAGGACCTCTGCCGCGGCCAACCTACATGGCGCCGCGGCGAAAAAGCCTCCTGGAACTTCCTTGCTCGCCTCTCGATATTGGCCGCGGCCAATTCCACCTTTCGCCGCGGCCAATTCCTCTCTGGAATGCCTAGGGCATTTTCTTAAAAGTTAGCCGCGGCCAATTCCATAATTCGCCGCGGCTAATTCCCCTCTTGATGACTCCCAGTTTGACCTCTCAAATTTCATCGCGGCCAATTAACATTTCGCCGCGATGAATTACTCTCTGGAACTCTCCCTGGGCAACTTCGCCACTATTGGCCGCGGCCAACCATATTTTAGCTGCGGCTAAACTCCTCCTGATCCTATAACTCTGAATTTCTTGCCTCCTACTCTCCCCTCTCCTTCCATTAACACCCTAGGGCTCCTCTATCTTCATTGTGGGGCTCAAATGTCCTCCACTAGTCTAATTTAACCAGTTAATCTATCCTCTCTAGATCAAGATTTAAGGGTCATTTTCTTTTCTCTAATTACCCTATATCAGCAAGTCCATTTATCAGCACTTTGTGATACAATAATAACATGAATTCCACAAGGCTCATTCAGATAACATAAATCCATACATCAATCTCTAATTTAAAGTAAGGTCTACTCCTTCATGAATATACATTACATTATCAAAATACAGGCTCCTACACTTGGCAATGCAGATACATGATGATACTACACAAGACTTAACAAAAATTAGCATCTATCCTATTCTACTCAGACCAAGAGTAGTTTCCCCCACACGAGGCCTCAGCTTATGGATGTTCATCGACTTGCTTACCCTTATCCTTACCCGAGGAACCTTCACCTGAAATTATAATCCCATAAAATGGGGTGAGATATAAATCTCAGTAACCAAGACAATTCCATCATATAATCCAGTTTAATTAACATATAAGCAAGAATCAAAATCATCATTCAGATTCATATCAGTTATCTCAGCAAAATGAAATAATTAGGCTATTATGATTACTATCCCATACTAGCAATCATATTATCACATGTTAAAGGCCATTAACACCAAGAGAGGCCCGTCCACGGCACCTACTCCCCATTGAGCACAACCTGGGATCAGTGCATCTGGGGTTTGATCATAACCCGGTGCCCGATCGCGGCACATGCACGGGTGGCAGCCGCACCACAACTCCACCATGGACTCACAAGGTCCAATCATAATACAACAGATAGCCAACCAATTCATTTAACATTTCAATTCATTCAACATTTCAAATCATTCACATACAGCAAGTATGAAATTTAAACTGACATATGCATGGAATTAATGTAAGCCCCGGTTACCTCACTTGTAGACAAATTTTGCAACAGCCACCACAGATACAATATCTCCCTATAACCAGAACATCAGATGATTATTACTCTAATTCATCATTAGTAGTTGCAATAAGTACTTAAGAGATTTAAATGCTAATAACTACCTACAGAACACTTACCCAGCCACCACAAATCCTAAATTCGGATTTTAGTGTCCTCTACCACAAATCTCAATATTCCACCCCAAAATCCTAAGTAAATTCGTACAAAATTAATACCCATAATATAAATCAGCTATGGGGGTCTCAAATTAACAAGGAAAGCATCAAAATGGGGGGTTTAAAGTCACCAAATACCAGCCCCAATCTCAACCTACGAATTTCATCAGGAAAACCCCTAAACACTCACTTTTCAGATTTTGGGTATGATGAAAACTCTCCAAATGAAAAACTAATCGGACCAAATTAAAGAGAAAGATGAGGGGATTAAGTTGTATAACTATTACCTTGGCCAAATCTTGCTCTAAGTGTGTGAAAATGTAGAATTTTTGCCCCAAACCCTAGCCTCCTTCTCCACCTCCGAATTTCACTTTGTGTTTCAGCAAATGGGGGGAAAGTGGCTGAAGCATTAGGGTTTAGATGGGTTTAAGTTAGGTCAAAAGGCTGGGTCATGCGTTGCTCCAAGTCCAAATCCAATTGGGTTTCAGATTTTGCTTATTGGGCCAGTTTTCACTTGTTGGGCTGCAGAATTCTTTTGGGCCAATTTTCACACATTGGGTTGCTGAAATTTAATGGGATTTAGGCCTAATTTGAAGGGTTCAAGGGCTTGGGTCTGCACAAGGGTAATTGGGCCTCCATTAGCCTTTTATCATGATTTAATTAATTTGGGCCTAGGTGAAATTTCTATCCCAAGTAAATTCTTAACCCAGATTAACAATTTATCTCTCTAGGATACCTATTCACTAACTTGCCCAATTATCCTCTGTTAATTAGCCTTAATTAACCTTAATCCATGATTAACACCTTAATTAATTTCGGGGTGTTACAGACAACTAAATGAATTTTTCCATGTACTAATTTGTGGTCATCTCTTCCTATTTAAGAAAAGTAAATTTAGCTTCTTTGTCCACCATCATCGATAGTGGGAAATACTTATTCTCAAAGGCCATAAAAAAGCTTTCCTAAGTCAAGGCTATCTTCCTTATAGCCAAGAGTCTTACTACAATATACCACTAGTGCTCAGCTTCACGTTTCAACTTATAGATGGCTAACTTATGTAATGTCTAATTTTTGTAAAAATGATGAAAACAAATGATAAAGTGTAACACCATATTCATCTAGCCTATCTCATATCATTCCAAGCATATTTCCTTGGTCAAGCACACTTTCTCAAGAAAAATGAAATTAAATAATTGATTATTTTACATTACGCTGTGGATAAATTTTTCATTTCATGTCTCGTAGATCATATGAACTCATCCATCTCATTCTCCCTTTAATTACACACATACAACTTAAAACCATCTCAAAATGTGGTCAAAAATTCAAGCTCATGAACCATATACATAAAAATCACATGTGCAGCCTCAAATTGGTGTGCCAGGTTTCTATCATGAATTTTGAAAAATCAAAATCAAGCACACTATACTATTCTGGAAAGCTATAGATGTCTGCATTATGCTAAAAATAAGTCTAAACCAAAACAAGAATGCCTAACTACTAGAAATTAATAGAATAGTGTCCAAACTCATTTGGCATTACTAATACTATCAAAGGATTTCAAAAATTCATATCTCTCTGCTCGGACATCCAATTGGGGTGATCTTAGTAGCCATAGAAAGCTCTTCATATCTAGTTTATGGCTGTAATATTTCATGAGTATTGGATACCATTTGGCCCTCAAATTATGTAGGAGAAGAAACTAATCATATAAACAGTAACCATACTAGAATAGCTGAAATTGGGCAAATTTGAAAATTCATAATTAATTCCACATAGCTCTAAATAATCTAGTCTTTAGCTTCTCAAAAAGCTCTAGATGAGATCTATATGTTTGCCAATTTTCATGGATAAATTCATTCATTGGTTAGATCTTGACATTAGGTTCCAAAATGGTCAATTTTGTGTCTTCTAAAGGTCTCAAATGGTCCAAATTAGCTTCTAAGACATTCATGGCCACTTGAACACATGGAAAAGCACCAAAATAGTCTATTAAATGTCTTAAAGATGCATAAATCTAGATTTCACAAACTCGCTCCCTCACCTTGTCACACTATACTTTATTAGACTCCATATTCCCTTAATCAAAGTAACTTTCATGTGCAAGCAAATAAAAACCAAGAAAAGGGAATAAATAATGTCATTTCTTTATGTTACATTGGGGTTAAAAATTTAAATTGTGATCTGTGGGCCTCAGAAACTTACTAACAATATTTTATAATTATTTTTCTATCCATACAAATCATAAATATCCTAAAACCTTGCATAAACCACTGATCAAGAGCTAAAAACCAGAAATATTCACGTTTTGCCTCGGGTCAGAATTTTAGTTTTCTACTAGCAACTTTGGAAAATCATAACTAAATTTAGAAAAATCAAAATCAAGCAACCTATAGCTTTTTGGAATGCTCTAGATGTTAGCTTTACATTAAAAATAATTCTAAGCCATGAAAATCTCATTTGGACTATATTTGACAATAGAAAAGGCACAAAGGTTGGACTGCCCACTGCTACTGATATAACTCACTGATATGAAATTTGAAAATGTACAATTAATTTCACAAAAACCTAATTTATGCAAAATATACCAATTTGGAAAGCTATAGATGTTAACTAGAGGTAAAAAATAGTTCTAGATCAACCCAAGAGCATTTAGGCCCTAAAAATTAATGGAACAGTACTGAGGGTCTGGTTGTGCACTCAGAACAAAATAGAAATTTCAAAAATTCATATCTCCCTCTATTGGTGTGTTTGGTTCTGCACTTGCAAGGCTCAAAATCATGTTTGCAAGGAAGCAACAATTTGCTGCTTCTACACAAACGTGGTTTTGAAACGAGATTCCAAACATGCACTATAGACATCCAAATGAAGTGCTTCTAGTTGGCATAAGTCACTAGGAAAGTTTGGTTTCTGCTTGTAAAGTTTCACAACCATTGGACATCATTTGCCCCATGAATGATAGAAATCCATTTTTGGACTAAATAAACAGTACCATGGCCAAAACCAAAAAATTTGCCAATTTTCAAAAATTTGCCAAAAATTCTGTAGACCTCTAAATATTATGCACTTTAGCTTTCCAAAAAGCTTTTAACAAGTTCTACATGCATGCCTAATATTAGACCAAGAAGAGCTCATTTGGACAAATTTTTATATGGCTCACCATTATGGTCATTTTTGCCTCTTCTAAGGCACTAACTTGGCCTAAATGGCCTTCCTTTGTGTTTGGCACCTCTTGGGTAAGTTTGAAAGCATAAATACAACTTATAGAAACTATCCAAGTGATCCTAAACCCTATACATCTCATTTTGGTTATTCCACATCCAAGAATACATAAATACATACATGTCATCAAGTGTCAAGTTTTCTCATTTGTATTAATTTTGTGCTATATATGGTCCATACATCATTCATACATAATATTACATTTTTTCAATGGTTTACATCTCAAAAATAATATGTACAAGTTTACTTTAACATTCAATTACAAGTAGAACTACATAATTGTCAAAGTGTAGCTTCTCAAGACCCTTGGCTTGCATTTCTTGCTTCATGAGTGCCACCTAGACATATTAAGATGAAGGAGGGAAAGGGAATGAGATTCATGGAATTTCAATAGCTCACACACCTATACACACACACATTCATGGCATACATACATCAAAGGCACAAGTATGGAAAGTAACACAACCATAAAGCATACAAGGTCACATTTCTATGCCACCGTTTCATCTCAAATTCAAGAAGGAGCTTTAGGGACTTTTGGTTTTGTTTCATCCCATTTCTAAGACTTTTAGATTTGCCTCACTCTTGGTCTAGGGACTTTTAACTTGGCCTCTTCCATCCAAGAGACTTTTAGCCTTACTGTTGGCATCTCCTCACCCACATTAAGGGACTTTTGGCATCACCTCACTCTTATAAGCCACTTTTTACAATCAATCACATTCAAGATAACACATTGGTACCAATGCAATCTCAAAGCATCAAGTGGCATATTCTCAAGTCACAAAAACATACACATGCACACAATGACATATATACAACTAAGAATACAAAGAAAATGAGGTGGAGAGCTACCTTAGTATTTATGCAAGCTTTACTTGGTCTTTCTCCTTCCCTTTTCTGGTTCCACAAGTACACCTAGGTGGGTTAGGATTCTCTTGGCCTAAACATCATAAATAACACACAATTATACTCTTGAAGCAAGCCAAGACACTATACTTATTCTTAAAAACATAAATGGTTCCATAGGTTACATAATAGCCTATTGAAGCAACCTTCATGATTCAAGTTCTAGCTCCATTCTCTTTTTATTTATAGGCCTTTTGACCTCATTCAAGGTCCTTCGAGCCATCATCTACTCACTTACAAGAGCCTAGGCATGTGTTGTTTCATAAAGCTTCATTATGGAAACGATGGTCTCATATCCCAAACCATGGCTCCTAAATTTTTCCTAAGGATTCCTCCTACCTTCTACCATCATATAAAGTCCCAAACTAAGAGTAGAATAAATTAAAATACTTCCTAACCTCATTAACTAGCCTAGGCCAAAACATTGGGAGGAAGAGGAGTTCATACGTTTCTTGATTTTTTCCTTGATGAGAAAGCTATTTGGGAGGCTTCCTAGAGGTCTTAGAAGCTCAATTAAATACTTACATATGCAAGAAAATTCAATAATCAAAACAAATTTTATAAACCCTTCAAGAGTCCTACACTTTGCTAACTTGAAATTTATTGGTTTTTCTTGCAATTTTTTGGTATATTCTACTTCCCCATGGTCTAAAACCCAAGTTCCTCTCTTGTTTTTGGACAGAAAATCTTCCCTCCATATGGTTCTGGTTTAGGCTGAAAACTATACAAAGAAGGAGCAAGAAGAAAAAGCAAGTTACTATGACATTTACCTTGGATTCAAACTTGCTTTCAAGAGCTTTTTTTCTTAGTTTGCTTCTCCTCAAGAAATTTGAACCATCCCCCATGGAAAGAAAGCTTGGAGGGAGAAGAACAAAGTTAGAAGAGGAAGAAGCATGAAAATCCTTAAATTTTCCTACCTTTCTTGGCTTTTCTTCCTCCAAATATCTCCTCCTCTTATGTGCCCAAGATGATGCCTCATTTTTCTATTTTTGGATAGAACCAAGCTGACCTAAATGAGAGGGGAGAAGTGGCATGAAGTGTGTGGAAGTTTCAAGAGGCTACTTTTCTCAAAAATTCTATTTTTTCCCTTCTGTTGTGGTATTTTCATTTTAGCTTTGTTTTAGCTCCTTTTTTAGAATCGCATTTTCCAACAAAAAAATTAGGTTCCCAATTTAATAAAATATCTTTGAAATCACTCAATTTGGAGCTAAAACCTTCCTGAACGAATTCGTCAAAGTTTAGGTTCACTGTCATTGGAAAATGTACACCGAAAGGGCTCTAATTGTCCTGAGACTTCCAAAGGTTCTCAAGGCCTTTGAGAACCCTAGGCAACTCAAATTTTCTATTTAAAAAGCCCTCTTATGAGTTTTTCAAAAATTTACGTGTAATTACGAAAATGCCACTACATTTCATCAATTTTGATAACAATTTTACTTCACCATCCTAGTTCCATTTTTCTTTCTGTCTGAGCCTAGAATTGTTACTTTTAGGAATCTAGGATACTACTTAAATATTTCAGGACATTATTTAGCTCATTTCAAGAGACTTGCTTTTATATGGCTTATTTTGTCGTTTTACGAAATTTACCGTTAGTTACACATCCCAAGGTATATACAAGAATACATAAGCTTTATCTTGCCATTCAACATCAAAATCATGTAATATCATTCATATAACTCTAGTTCTCATACATATATAATATATCCATACATTTACGAGTATTCATGGACTCATACATCATATATAACATTGGATTACATCTTATGCCATTCATATGGCTATAAAATGGACAATTTATATAATTCTATGTCAATCCCCTTCCTTTATGCTTAGTGGCTCCTATTCCTTAGCTCACTTGGTCCACTTAGACATGTTACACAATAGAGAGGAAGGAATGAGATTCTAGGAATCCCAATAGCTCTTCTCCCTTTCAACTATACATAAAGAATGCAAATCCAAGTCTAAAAATGCATGCATGGATATCATGGAGTGCACGATCATACATGGAATATTTCTTACACTCAAGAAGTCATATAAAGCATACATAGATTTGCCAAGAAGATGGTTTAGCCTCACCCACTTCTCTTAGGAGATTTTGGACTTGCCTCACCCATTCTTTTAAAGGGTTTTTGACTAAGCCTCACTCTTTAGAGACTTTTCGCTTTGTCTCACCTATTCTTGGAGCTCATCTTCATCCTAGCTAAAGGACTTTTTATAATATCCGATTATCTGAAAACGAGAGAAAACATGAGAAACATAATGTACAGTTTCTCTGTAAACGAACGAAATTCACTAGATACAAAAGGAAGTCCCCCGAGATGAATTAGTTAAGGTCCTAAAAAATTTGGGAAGCATTCAAGACTCCTAGAAATGAGAATCCCAGACTCAGATAGAAAGAAAAAATGGAGCTAGAATGAAAAAACAAATTTGAATGAAAGGTTGACGAAATATAATGGTATTTTTGTAATTTTGAACAAATTTTGAAATTCACACAAGAGGGCTTTTTAAATGAAAGTTTTGAGTTTTTCAGGGTTCTCAGAGGAAAGATGAGCTTATTCAAGCGAATTTGCTCCAAAGAAAAGGTGATCTCGCAGAAGGCCTTGAAAACCATGGGAAGCTCCAAGACATTTAAAACCCCTCCAGTGGACATTTTCCAATGTTAGTTAACCTGAACTTTAATTGATTCATTTGAAAAGGTTTTAGCTCTAACTTGATTGATTCCAAAGATATTTTACTAATTTGGGAACCTAAATTTCATAATGGAAAAGACATTTCTAAAAAAGGAGCTAAAACGAGTTAAAAATGAAAATGCTAAAAATGAAGGGTAAAATTGGAATTTTTAAGAAAGTGGAAGCTTCTTAAACTCTCTTTAAGTTTCTTATTTCTTCTCCTCTTCATTTGCATGACCTAATCTACCCAAAAACTAGAGAAAACACTAGGTCTCTTAGGCGCACCATGGAGGAGAAGAAAGGAGGAGAAAAAGCAAGGAAAAGGTAAAAAATTTCATGGATTTTCTTGCTCTTCTTCTTCCAAAATTGTTCCTCTCCTCTTGAGCTTTCTTCTTATAATTTTATTGAAGTTTTTGGATCTGTTTTGAGGGAAGAATAGAGGAAAAATTTTGGATTTGAAGAGAGGAGGCCAAGGAGATGAGAAACAAGCAAGAAAAGCAATGGAAACAAGGTAAAATCTTCATCCTATGGTAGCTATTCCTCCCCCCTTCTTCTCCCTATTTCACCCCATATATGTAGCTATAAAAAGGCTTAAATTTTGGGCAAAACCAAGAGTGAATTCTATGAATTTAAAGGAAGAAAGTCAGAATATGGGAAGAAATTCAAGTAAAAGCCATTGATTTTCAAGATAGCAAATCTAGGGTTTCATGGGTTCCCTTGAAAATCTAATTTGATGTAATTATTCTTGGGCCTAAATGAATGTTTAAATAAGTTCCTAAGATCCCTATAAAGGTCTCCCCATATACATCCTCCATCAAGAAAACAAAACAAATATCCATGAAGGCCAAATGCTACATAGTCTCGGCCTAAAGGGGATGGGATACCTAGGGAGAGTTTTAAATTTTTTGAAGCCCATTTTTTATTCATATATGATAAATGAAAATGAAAGGAAACTTTGGGAAAAATTTAGGAGGACTAAAGATGAATTGGTGTCTAGGTTCCGCAATATGATTTAAAGAAGCAACACGTAGTTAAGCTCTTTGTTTTAATTGTGTGATGACTCCAAGAGGCTTAAAAGGAGTCAAGAATCATATATGAAAGGAAAGAATGAAGCCTAGAACTCATTTGATGCATGTTGCTTTATTAGGTGAATTCTTGGAATTATAAAAAGGTTAATAGAACAAGTTAGTGTTTAAGGAAAATGTATAGCCTTAGAATTAACTCCATGAACCTAATTGGCTTCCATAAATTGTGTCTAGGCTAAGAGAAATGATCTCCACCTCCTTGGGTATATGAGGTCAAGGAAAAGGATTCAAAGTTCAAGGAAAAAGTGTGTGAATGAAAGCAAGGTAGCTCTCTCCACCTTCTCTCATGCATGAATGTGTGCTTATATTATCTTTGAATGTATGTATATATGTTTTAAGCTATGAAAAGTATTTTAACTTGAGCTTTTATTCCATGGTAACATGATAATGATGTTTTATGTATTCAAATGATGTTTTATATGCTTGTCTTGGTTTGCTTGAGTGTGGAGAAGCCAAAAATCCTTCAGCCATGGTAAGGATGAGCTAAAAACCCTTAAAGTTGTTGAGACAAAGTAAAAAGTCTCCCAAAAGTGAGGTTGACTTCCACAAGTAAGGTTGAGTCAAAAATCTCTTAAAGAAATTAGGTAAGGCAAGTCCAAAATCCATAAGTAAATGGGTGAGGCCAATCCACTCACTTGGCAAGCCTATGTATGTTATGTATGACTTGTTTAAATGCCAATAATATTTCTTGAATGCTCACATATATTAATATGTTCATGCATGCATTTTCAAGGCTTGTATTGTATACTTTATGTGTGATTGAAAGGGAGATGAGCTATTAGGATTCTTTAAATCTCATTTCCTCTTCTCCAATGTTTTAACATGTTAGGTGGAGTAATTGAGCAAAGTAATGGAAGCCACCAAATCTAGAAGAAGGAGATTGACATTAAAGTGTATGAGAATGCCTAGTTTTGCCTCTTTTGTAGTTATACCAATGGCACATAATGTAATACTATGATGGAATGATTATGTAATCATTTGAACATATGTAAATACTCATATATATGATGCATGTATGAAAGTTAATGCCATATGTATGATATAGTGCACTTTGGGTATGGAATGGCAAGACTAATGAATATTTGTGTATATCATGGGGTGGATGGGTGAGTTTGAGAAATTTGGGTTCGTGCACCTTTGAGACAAGTTTAGAATGTCATTTTGGTGTATTCCCACATGCTCAAGTGCCCACACAAGCTTTGGAAGCAAAATTGGACACTTTGATACTAGTAAAAGCCATAAAAATGACCAAATCGAAACCCTATGGTACAAACTGAACAAATAGATGAATCTTCCCATGAAATTTTGTAGACATTTAGGGCTCATTGAGAGAATTTTGGGAAGCTAAAGGTCAGAAAAATTAGAGCTCTACAGAATTAATTATGAATTTTCAAAGTTGGATTTTTCTGCTATTCTGGTGCATATACTGTTCATATGGTTAGTTTTGTGTTCTATGTCATCTAATAGTCAAATGGCATCCAGTGCTTGTGGAAATTTACATAAATAAACTAGAGGTTATAAAATTTTTTGGGCACCAAATCACCTCATTTAGAGGTCTGAGTAGAGAGTTATGAATTTTTTAAGTTTAATGCCAGTACCAGTAATGCCACTGGACCTCTAGTACTGTTCCATCATAGTTCAATTCTTAGATGGTCTTGGCATGATCTAGAGATATTTTTACCTTAAATTTAACATCCGTAGCTTCTTAGAATAACTTTAGTTGCATGATTAGGATTTTTGTAGAATTAGTTATGAATTTCCAAAGTTTATGACAGTAAACTATGATAGTAGCCCAGGCAGCTACGACCTTAGGTGCTTTCTGAATGTCAAACGTCTTCTACTTGGTGTTTCATGACTTATAAATATTTTTAGCACAAATTACACATCTGTAGCTTTCCAAAATGATAAAGAATGTATCATTTTTATATTTCTAAAATTAGTTATGATTTTTCAAAGTTTGTGACAGAAAATGGGAAATTCTAGCCGAGGTTGCAACCATGAATTTTGTGTATTCCCTTGCCTTGCACAAATTCTAAGCCACTTTTGGTGATGGATTTGAGTTGTATCTATGTAATAAAATATGAGAATGTGATACATGAATCCATATGGCCTATGGAACTCTAAAAGAAAAATTTTTGCATAGCGCAATGCAAGAAAACTCAATATTTTAATGCAATTTTTCATGCTTCCTTATGTAATGCTTGGCATGGGACTTAAAATTAGCATAAGGCAAAGTTAAAAATCTATGGTGTTACACTTTTGGCTTCACCGCACTCAAGCAAACCAAAATATGTTCATAAAGTATCATTTAAGTGCATAACATAATATCATGGTACCATGGCATATAAATACATGCTAAGACATTTTTCATGGCTTAAAACATATATACACATATTCAAAGACAAGATAAGCATCCACTTATGCATGCGAGAAAGAAGAGAGAGCTACCTTGGTGCACAACAACACGCTTTTCTCCTTGAATTTGGTTCCTCTCCCGTAGCCACACACTCACAAAGATGTGAGACTTGGTTCCTTTGGCCTAAACATATAATATAGAAGCTAATTACACTATTGGAACAATTTCTAAAGCTACACATACACTAGAAAAGCTAGCTTGCTTCTGAGGTCCAATTATGGTTCTATAAGGCATCTAATGAAGCCTCTTGGAGCTATCACACAACTAATTTAAGGAGCTTAACTATATGTTACCTCTTTAAATCATAATATGGAATCTATAGCTACAGCTCACTATCCATGACTTCCAAAACTTTTTCAAGGCTTCCTCTCATTCTCTTCTATCATATATGATACAAAACCAAGTTTGGAATAAATTAAAATCACTCATTGATGCTTCTTCTGTTTAGGCCGAGGCTATGGACATTAAGGAGAAACAAGGAGTTTGTCTTGTTTCCTTGATGGGAGATGCATGTGAGAAGCTTTCTAGGGATCTCTAGAGCTCATATAAATACTCACTTTATCCTAGGAACTCTTGAATCAAAATAAAATTTTAGTTAAGTTCTTGAAACCCTAACTTTGCCATCTTAGAATTTAATGGTTGTTTTATTGTTTCCTTTGCATATTCTTGTTCTTCTCCCTCATTTTTCTAAGATTCATCTTTGGTTTGGTTAGAAATCCAACTCCTCTTGGCTATCCCTAGGTAGGTCGAACTACACAAGAAAAGGAACAAGGAGGAGCAAGCATCAAAGTAGCAAAATACCTTAGTTTTCTAGGTTTCTTTAAGAGCTCTTCTCTTTGCTTGGATTCTTCTCCTCAAACTCGAAATTTCCCCCTTGGTCTAACCTCAAAACAACCCCAAATACATCAATAAATCCATAGGAAAGAAGAGAAGAAGGAGGAGAAGGAATTTGCTAAAGAGAAACTATGAAAATCCATACCTTTCACTTGATTATTCTTCTCCTTTTTCCTTCTCCCTTGTACGCCTCACTCTCTTTGTCTTTTCTTTGGTTTATGGCATAAATGAAATCAACCAAATAAGGAAAAGAGTGGGGCGTGGAGTATATATAGGTAGGGTTTAGAAATTATTTCCAAAAATTTCCATTTATGTCCCTTAAACTTAGCATTTTCATTTCTGGTTCCTTTTAGCTCCTTTTTTAGAACTGTATTTTCCATCATAAAATTTAGATCCTTAATCTTATAAAATGCCTTTGGAACCATTCAATTTGAAGCTAAAACTTTCTCGAACGAAAAGGTCAAAGTTTGGGTCAACTGATGTTAGAAAACGTACACCGAAGGAGTTTTAACTATCTTAAGACTTCCCATGGTTTTCAAGGCTTCTGAGAACTTTGGAGAACTTAAATTTTTCATTTAAAAAGCCCTCCTATGAGTAATCCAAAATTTGTCCAAAATTACAAAAATGCCATTACATTACATAACAATTGCGTTAATTTCTATCTGGTTATTTTAGCCTTCGTTTTAGGGTACCTTTAGCCTCCTCTTTTCAATCTATCTAAGGATGGGCTAATGAGATATAGGAATAGGCTGCATGTGCCTAGAAATGAAGAGATTAAAGAGAGAATACTATGAGGCACACAAGAGCAAATATACAATTCACCCAGGTAGTAATAAAATGTATCATGATTTGAAAAAGATGTTTCAGTGGCCTGGGATGAAAGCAGACATAGTAGAATATGTCTCCCAATGTCTAGTATGTCAGAAAGTCAAAATAAAACACTAGAAGCTAGCTAGATTACTTCAACCCCTAGATATCCCAAAGTGAAAATGGGATAGCGTAACTATGGATTTTGTCATAAGCTTACCTAGGATATCATTGGGGCATGATGCCATATGGGTAATAGTGAATAGATTAACCAAGTCAGCTCACTTTTTAGCAATGAAAGCCATATTTACCCTAGATAAATTAGCCCAGTTGTACATTTGGGAGATAGTGAGATTACATGGTGTGCCTAGGAGCATAGTATCAGACAAAGATCTTAGGTTCACTTCAAACTTTTAGAGATCATTATAGAATACTCTAGGTACTAGATTGAGATTTAGTACAACCTACCACCCCCAGACAGATAGATAGATGAAGAGAACCATCCAAACCTTAAATGACATGTTAAGGGCATGTGTAGGAAACTGGGATACATACTTACCTCTAGCGGAGTTTGCCTATAATAATAGCTATCATGCAAGTATTCAGATGGTACCATATGAGGCATTGTATGAGAGAAAGTATAGGTCTCCAATGTGTTGGGTTGAGCTAGGAGAAAGAAGCCTAATAGGCCTAGAATTAGTGGACTAAACTTCTAGGAAAATTGAAACCATAAGAAAGAAACTTCTAACGATATAAAGTAGATAGAAAAGTTATGCAGATAAACGGAAAAGGCTGTTAGAGTTTGAGGTTAGAGACCATGTCTTTGTTAGAGTGTCTCCAATCACAGGGATAGGTTAGTCCATTAAAAGTAAAAAGCTTAGTAAAAAATACATAAGTCTATTCTAGATTCTTGATAAAGTAAGACCCATGGCTTACAGACTTGCCCTTCCCCTAAACCTAAGCCAAGTTCATAGCGTATTTATCATATATAGTATCACCAAATCGAATTGTGGATGTTTGACTCAAGTAGTTACGGAATAAGACAATACTATTGGTAAAAGTGGTTTGAAAGGGGTTATCTCCTGAGGAAGCTACTTGGGAGCTGGAAGACGAGATGAGAAAGAAGTATCCAGAGTTCTTCCCATGAGGTATGTTATATAAATTTTGAGGACAAAATTTATTTAAGGGGAGAGAAATGTAATGTTCGGTTTTCGTAAAAATGACAAAAACATATATGTTTTCAAAGTAAGTCCTCTAAAATGAATTGGTTAAGGTCTAGAAAAATTAGAATAATGATCTAAACATTAAGTAATGAAAAGAGGAGGCAAGAGGTACCCTAAAATATAAGCTAAAATAACCAGACGGAAATTAACTAAATTGTTACATAACGCAATGGCATTTTCATAATTTTGGGTAAATTTTGGAATACTCATAGAAGAGCTTTTTAAATAGAAAATTTGAGTTCTTCGAGATTTTTAGAGCCTCTAAAAACCATAGGAAGCCTCGAGATAGTTAAACCTCCTCCAATGTATATATTCTAACATAGCTTGACCTGAACTTTTAATCTTTTTGTTCGAGAAGGTTTTAGCTCTAAATTGAGTGGTTCTAAATTTATTTTATAAGATTGAGGACCTTAATTTTATGATTAAAAAGGCAATTCTTAAAAAGGAGCTAAAAGGAACCAGAAATGAAAATGCCAAGTTTAAGGGACATAAATGAAAATTTTTGGAAACAATTTCTAAACCCTACCTATATATACCCCACACCCTACTCTTCCCCTCATTTGGTTGATTTCATTTCTACCCTAAACTAGAGAAAAGACCAAGAGAGTGAGGGACACAAGGGAGGAGGAAAAAGGAAAAGAAACATCAAGTGAAAGGTATAGATTTTCATGGATTTTCTTAGTTTCTCTTTAGCAAATTCCTTCTCCTCCTTCTTCTTTTCTTTCCTATAGATTTATTGATGTATTTGGGACTATTTTGAGGTTAGACCAAGGGGGAAATTTTGAGTTTGAGGAGAAGAATCCAAGTAAAGAGAAGAACTCTTGAAGAAACCTAGAAAACCAAGGTGTTTTGCTACTTTGATGCTTGCTCCTTCTTGTTCCTTTTCTTGTGTAGTTCGACCCACCTAAGGATAGCCAAGAGGACTTGGATTTTTAACCAAACCAAGGATGAATCTTAAAAAAAATGAAAGAGAAGAACAAGAACATGCAAAGGAAACAACAAAACAACCATTAAATTCTAAGATGGCAAAGTTAGGGTTTCAAGAACTTAACCAAAATTCTATTTTGATTCAAGAGTTCTTAGGCTAAAGTGAGTATTTATATGAGCTCTAGAGATCCCTAGAAAGCTTTTCACATGCATCTCCCATCAAGAAAACAAGACAAACTCCTTGCTTCTCATTAATGTCCATAGCATTGGTTTAAGCTAGAAGAAGCATCAAGGAGTGATTTTAATGTATTCCAAGCTTGGTTTTGTATCATATATAATGGGAGAGATTGAGAGTAAGCCTTGGAAAAATTTTAGAAGTCATAGATAGTGAGACATAGCTAAAGGTTCCATATTATGACTTAAAAAGGCAACATGTAGTTAGGCTCCTTAAATTAATTGTGTGATGGTTCTAAGAGGCTTAAATGGAGTCAAGAATCATAAATGGATGCAAAGAATGGATCCAAGATCATAAATTGTTAGTGTTGCTTCATTAGGTACCTTATGGAACCATAATTGGACCTTTGAAGCAAACTAGCTTTTCTAATGTATGTGTAGCTTTAGAAATTGTTCCAAGAGTGTAATTGGCTTTCATATTATGTGTCTAGGCCAAAGGAACCAAATCTCACATGTTTGTGAGTCTATGGTCGAGGGAGAGAAACCAAATTCAAGGAGAAAAGTGTGTTATTGTGCACCAAGGTAGCTCTCTCTTCTTTCTCTCATGCATGAGTATATGTTTATTTTGTCCTTAAATGTGTGTATGTATGTTTTGAGCCATGAAAGATGTTTTAGCATGTATTTATATGCCATAGTACCATGATGTTATGTTATGCAGTAAAATGATGCTTTGTGAACATGTTTTGGTTTACTTGAGTGTGGTGGAGCCAAAAGTCCCTTAGCTAGGGTGAAGATGAGCCCCAAGAATGGGTAAGACAAAACCAAAAATCTCTAAAGAGTAAGGTTTAATAAAAAATCCCTTAAAAAAATGGGCGAGGCAAATCCAAAATCTCTCAAGAGAAGTGGTTGAGGTTAAACTATCTTCTTGGCAAACCTATGTATGTTTTATATGACTTCTTGAGTGCAAGAAATATTCCATGTATGATTATACACTCCATGATATCCATGCATGCTTTTTCAGACTTGGATTTGTATTCTTTATGTATGGTTGAAAAGTAAAAGAGCTATTGTGATTCCTAGAATCTCATTCCTTCCTCCCCATTATGTAACGTGTCTAGGTGGACCAAGTGAGCCAAGGAATGGGAGCCACCACTCATAAAGAAAGAAAATTGATATAAAATTATGTAAATTGTCCATTTTGTAGCCATATGAATGGCATAAGATATAATCCAATGTTGTATATGATGTATGAGTCCATGAATACTTGTAAATGTATGGATATATTGTATATATATGAGAACTAGAGTTATATGAATGATATTACATGATTTTGATATTGACTCGCAAGATAAAGCTTATGTCTTCTTGTGTATACCTTGGGATGAGAAAGTGAATTTGTGAAACCTGAGTTTTTGCACCTTTGAGACATAGTTAATAGACCATTTGGTGCTTTCTCACGTGCTCAAGTAGCCATGAATGTCTTAGAAGCTAATTTGGCTATTTGAGACCCTTAAAAGGCACAAAATTGACTATTTTGAAATCCAATGTCAAGATTTGACCAAATGAACGAATTTACCAATAAAATTTGGCGTGTGTATAGTTATCATCTAGAGCTTTTTGGAAAGCTAAAGATCAGATTATTTGAAACTCTGTGGAATTAATTATAAATTTTCAAAATTACCAAATTTCAGTTGTTCTAGTATGGTTACTATTTATATGGTCAATTTTTTCTCCTATATCATTCGAGAGACAAATGGTGTCCAATGCTCATGAAATTATACAAGAATAAATTAGATATGATAAGCTTTCTATTGCCACTGAGATCACCCCAATTGGATATGAGTAGGGAGATATGAATTTTTGAATTTCTATAATAGTACTAGTAACTCCAAATGAGTTTAGGTACTATTCCATCAGTTTCTAATAACTAGATGTTCATATTTTACTCTTGACTTATTTTTAGCATAAATTAAACATCTATAGCTTTCCAAAATGGTATAGTGTGCTTGATTTCAATTTTTCTAAAATTATTTATGATTTTCCAAATTTCATGACAAAAACCTGGCACACCAATCCAATGTTGCACTTGTGATTTTTATGTATATAGTTCATGAGCTTGAGATTTTGGTCATATTTTGAGATGGTTTTGAGATATATATATATATATATATAATTAAATAGGAGAATGAGATGGATGAGTTCATATGGTCTACGAGATATGAAATGAAATTTTATCTACGATGTAATGCAAAATAATCAATTATTTAATTGCATTTTTCTTGAGAAAGATATGAGATAGGCTAGATGAATATGGTGTTACAAGTTAGCCTTTTTCTCCATTGTGTAATCCATTTCTTAGTTTTCTCAGTATTTAACTCCCTTTAGAAGGATGAAGAATTAGCCTCCTTAAACTTTGCTATCATGAAGGATAAATCATTCTCGTTCCCATGGTACCCTATACTTGGGTTGATCCCTTAATGCCCATCCTGATTATGCTTATTTAACATCTTTTGCAACCTTTATGATGCCTGTGTAATGGTTTCATGTGTTGCAGCTTGCCTTTTGAACCAATTGGTCATTATTTGAATAGTAACAACATGAGCCTCTACCTCTCTTACAGGCAATTGGTCATCGCAATTATGGCTTGTTGCATATCATGGAACATCTTGACCATTTCCCTTCTTACAAGCATGGTAACCTACAATATCACATGCAACAGCAATAGGTTTTCATTAGGCCACAACTGTATCATAAGGATCCCAACACACATTGTCAAGAATAATGACAACCAAAAGATAACCTACAAGGTTAACTTACTTCTAATTCTAGCATGTATGCATCATAATTGCCAAGTTTCTAGTCACAAAGTTCAAGTTTTTCTTAAACCATTACTTCATTACCAAAATATAACACTGTAATTTCTAATTAAGCCAAGCTATGCATTTTGCAACTCAACCATAGGTAAAAGGTGCAAAAGTTGGAATAACAAACCTGAAAAGGCATAACATTTGAGGCAAATTTAAACTTTTTACTTCACATAACTAATGAACTTAACAAGAATAATTATATCTTACATCTAACCCATAATGTAGGACTAACACTAATCATGATCAATTACAAACCCAAACATGAATATAACAAATTGGATGTCTCTTATGACCTTTAAAAATCCCATTATAAGTGCCCTCAAATAAACAACCAATCCCACTATTAATCTTAGCTAAAATAATTCTAAAAAATAGAGGCAACAATTCATGCTAAAAGTTACATAAAACCAAAAAATTTTAACTCATTTAAAGTAGTAGCAACCAAAATTCCATAATACACCTCATAAATTCATCTAACCACTATAGCAAGTTTTTAATGTCAAATTGAGTTTGTCCAAGCACCCAAAGCCTTGAAAATTTTTCAAACTCCAAATATAACCATGTTATGCCCCAAATCACCTAATAATGAACTCATGGGAGCAAACTAAGCTATGGCAACACTAAAAATGGTCTAACATCACATTCCATATGGCTAGGACCCCAATAAACATTCCTAGGGCTTCTACACCATAACCAAACATAAAATCACAATTACTCAAGCATTAACATTAGCATTGCACCTTATATGACACCAAAATTCTTTATTTGACAGTAACAAATCCAACATCAATGCAAGTGCAAAATTTTCCCATGATAGTAGTATTAATGTAGACAATAAATGACTTTCCAACATATGAAATGTTGTTAAGGTAGAATACTATTGAAAAATTAGCTTATCTTTATTATATGCACAATTTAAAAGCTTTTACTTTGAAGTATAGGGGAAAGAACTCCTAATTTGATTATCATTGATAATTTTTGTATATGAATCATGTTTTTACAAGGAATAAATATGCTTTCAAGAAAAAGAGTTGAAAACAATCTCCCTTTCCCATAATTGGATGGAGAAGAATTGGGACAACATGTGAGTACAATTCCAAAAATAGTAGATCAAGGGATTCCTAGATTACTTGGTTATGGTTGAACACATGTTCAACCATATTTTGGTAAAAAAGTGATTCTAATTGAAATATTTAGTTAGAAATTATCATTTCTAACTAATTTTTTTTAAAAAATTTCTATCAAAACATAATAAAATTAATTCAATTCTTTTTATTTTGATTTAAATATTTTTAATTATTATTTAAATAAAGCAAAATAATTCTCATCAATTTTATTAATACTATTTAATAATGAATTTTTATTATTTAAATTTGTGTTAAAATTATGATGTATTAATTAATGTATATTAACTTAAAATTTTTTCAATAAATTAAAAGGTTGTATGATGTGACAAAGTGCAAAATAATGCAGAGATGATATAGTTTTTTCAATAAATTAAAATTTTTTCAATAAATTAATTAATACCTACTATGCTACATTGTTTGGTGACTAAATTTTCAACTAAAATTGCAATTTTTCTGACTAGAGTTTCAGTTGCTATTTTCAGTTTTTATTGCAATGGATACATCAACTCATTTTCTTCATGCTTCTTTCTCTATGTTTTGATTTTGTGAAAGTTTTTTTAAGTAGGGTTTGGCAACACTTGCAATTATGGATCCCAAACATACTAAATCTTCAATGGATTAAGTAAAAACACCATCTTATCCTTTCAGAAGTGAAGTTAGTACTATCAAATTAATCAAGTTTGATGAACTTTTGGATTTTCTGTTGGAAGTCACTCTTTAAAATTGTTAGAAATATAAGATGAGAGAATTGAGAAAACATGCTTTGAGGCATGAATGGACACTTTTTTGAAAGAGTGATCTCTTATACATTATAAAATTATAGACAATACTATTTTAAGACATGAGAAAACCTCTTAGCATGTACTTGTATTATTCTTATAACACTTCTGGTATAGAAGAAGGGAGATATATATAATCTGAATAGTTACTTCTAATAGTCATTTGTTTTTACATCAACAAACATGTAATTTTATTCATGTTTAGATTAAATTAGTTAGACAATAAGTGTATCTCTCACACACACAAGCTTCTTTTTTAAAGAATTTCTCTTTCTTTTATAACATTTTTAGAATGGATTAAATAAAAAGGTTTGGTAAATAATCATTGCCTTAGATGGTGCCTTCTCCTTCATTAATATAGAGCGTTATCTCTATGTGTCTCACATGCAAGAAGGCCTCTCTGGTCATTGCTGACTAGCATCTCTATGATGTTGAGGGTCAATAAAAAGTTTCTCTTTCTTTTGCAATATTTTTTACAATAGATTAACGTTTCGTAAATAAATAATAATTGAATAAAATAAAAAACGTTTGGTAAATAGCCATTGCCTTAGATGGTGCCTTCCCCTTCATTAATATCTTTCCATTGTTTTCCGTGACGGTGATTATAAAAATTTGCCTTGATCTAGGATAGATAGATTATTATTTTCCTCTAAATCTTCGTCAGAAGCATCACTTCTCTATGCTTAATTAAGATTAACTTCCTGACTTTACCATATCAAAATTTAGAATAAATTACCCTCAGCTCCAATAAAACTTTGTTAAATTACACTTCGTACTTCTCTTGTTTTAAAAAAGTACATTTAGCTTTTCTAATATTTTGATATATATTGTAAACACCTCATCCTTCCAATTTATTTTTGCTAAAGAAGTTATTTATTCTATACAATATCAGACTGTGTTTTATTCTTAATATGAAAATATTTAACAAAGTAGCTAAGTTGATGTTAAGTTTTAGTATGAGATTATGATTTATTATTAAAGTGACAGTAAAATTAATTCGATAATTTTATTTTTGAAAGAAACATATATTATATAAAAAGTTAATTTCGTTAGCAAAAAATACATTAAAGAAGAACTGAATATAATTTTTTATTAATTCAATATTGTCATCATCCATTGGACTCTAAAAAATAAAAATACTCGTAAACTTAACGCTAATATGTCTATAGATTCAATTCACGTATATATTCTTTTCAAAATCCAATTCCCTTCAATGTGGCATAAATTTTCTTAAAAGTATTTCAGTGGGAAAAATTCGCGCAAAGTTTGGCATTGTTTTCGAAGTAAGCAGGGAAGAAGAAATGACAAAATAGAAATAAATAATTTAATGAAGAAGACTTTTGAATAAATCAATTATTACCTGTATTGCTTACACAGCCGATATATTTAAATATTGCTGGTGTCCTATTTTTTGCAAAGAAAATCAGGATGGGGTCAACGTTACACTCTACTTTATTCCCTCCTTAGCTTCCTAGCAGCCTCCACCTAATCCAATCCTACTTGGGGTCACATTGGTCCGAAAACTAATTTCTTATTCAAACTCTTCGAGGGTATTGAGTTAATAGTACCAATTGAAATTAAAATGAAATTTACCAAACGTGATTACCGGGTGTTAAATGGGTGAGAAAGAAAGTGCTATATAAAGGGTGGGATTAGGTTCCAAAAGAGCAAAACCAAATCCCACTTTGGGCGTGAAGAAGGATGGGGTCCCTAATGGCATCTGCTACTTTCACTCTGCTGTTGGCAATCATGTCTCTGAGCTTCTTGCCATCTGAAACCTCTGCAAACAACTACGTCTCTCATCCTCCGCCACTCGAGAAGCCCTACAAGTATCCTCCTCCTCCTCCGCCGCCAGTTCACTACCCTCCACCCCACCCACACCCAGAGTACCACTCTCCACCCCCACCCCATAAGAAGCCCTACAAGCACCCATCTCCACCACCTCCCGTTCATAAGTACCCTCCCCACCATCCCCACCCCCACCCCCACCCCCACCTCCACCCTCATCCTCACCCAGTGTACCACTCTCCACCCCCAGTCCACAAGTACCCTCCTCACCACCCCCACCCACGCCCAGTTTACCACTCTCCTCCTCCTCCTTACCACCACTAGATAGCGCCTTTCCGAAGCTGCCACCGCATGGTAAGCTTAGTTTTCCCTTCAGTTCTATTCTTCCTTCACAATCCTCATACTTCATTTTATGAAAACAAATTTAAATGTATTTTTTATTTAAATTATAATAAAAATGTTTTAAAGAATTAATAATGTGATATTAATGTGTGAAAAATGTATATATTATGGAGCATTTTTTTTCATCATTGAATTTTTTTTATATTTATTTAAAGCAAATTTTTTACTATTATATATACAAATCTCAAAATCATTTTATAATAAAAACACGTCCTGTTTGCGTAAGATCTAAATTTGATACAAATGCCTATAGAATTACATTTAGATTTTGTTTTAATGATATTTTATAGTTTATAATTAGGCTAATAATAGTCTTCGTTTCATGCAAAACTCGATTGTTGTGATTATATTTGGTGCCGGGGAGGTCAATGACATGGACTAATGGATTTATATATATGCGTTTTTGACATGATCTAAGAAAATGAACGAACAAAGAAAGCGATGGATGGAATGAAGCATTTTACAATCCGGCAGAAAGGAGAATGGAGGCAAAAATTTCTTCGTTTTGTCAAATAAAGAAAAAAAAAATTGTGTACAATTATTTATTCTGTGTTTATCACAGCGTGGGTTTCACTCTCAATTCTTCGTTTTTGTTTTTGTTTTATGATGTAATGGGACAGTTGTGAGGCACTGCCCTGGTCCATGTATTTGCTTTGTTAAAGATTAATAGTAAATTATGTGTGCATTGTGTAGTTTTTCAACCTGCTGCGTTTGCAGGGGGTTGAGAAACCAATATATTAATAAAATAATAAATATTCACTTTCACACATACTGTCTTTATTTCTCTGTGCCTCGGTGTCTCCCCCGACGTGATCCACATTTCGAGTATTCCATTTTTAATGCTTTCTGGTAAAATATGAAGATTCAAGAGCATGACTTTGCTAGACCTAGAAACATGATAATGAAAAGCTCAAAGAATTATTATCGAAAACTTTTACTCGGGCCGGAATGATGTGGTACATCGTCATATTTATATATATCTAGCTGTTAGCACCAAAAATAAAATAAATAAATGAATCCTATCAGACTCCAGCTATCCGTACAATTTTATACTCGTAAATCAGTTAATTAACAGATATATGTTGACTTAGTTAACTCATAAATTCATGTAACGTGAGGTAATTTGCAAAGTTGAACCGCGTGAGAATGCTTCAAATGCGTGAAAGAGAGCTGGCATCGAAATTTACTAAAGTAATTTTCATGAAATTATCTTAGATTCAACTTCAACAAGCTTTGTTTCTTCCGGTCTCAACATTTCTAGCATTATAATAGTGCGAACTACTATGTCCATTTGTTCTAGTTGGACAATAATTGATGGAAACTCTGTTTGAAAATGGAGCATCCAGCAAAATACATTTCGAACTTTTGTTTCTACATAGTTGCCTTATAAACTTTTACTCTCACAGCTTCCTTCACCGACGAATTCTCAATATCTTCGTGAAAATATTGGAACACTGGCCAGAAGTTGGGCCTGATTTCCTGTTTCCAGAATAATTTTTTGTTTTTAAGAACAAAAAAATAAAAAAAATTGTTTGATAATGTGTTTTTAATAAAGTGTTTTGTAAAACAAAAAAATAAAATTTTGTTTTTGGAAACAGAAAAATCAGAACATTTTTTTGATGTTTTGTAATTTTTGTTCTGCAGAATCAAAAAAAAAAAAACAAAAAGCAGTTACTTTTCAAAATAATGATTCAAACGGATTTTTTGATTTTTTTGTTCTCAAAATTTGTTTTAAAAAACATTTGTTTTGAGAACATTAAAACAAAAACAATTTCAAACAGGCCCTATTTCGACAAAACTGTTGGTTATTCCTGATGCTCTTAAAATTTCTCTTCAACAACAGTTCAAAGATAAAGTTGGTTTGTATATATATGTGTTCTTATAACACTGTTGTAATGTTCTTTAAGTTTCCTTTATTATTAGAAAAATTACGGGCCTGTTTGGTTTCCTGTTTTCAGAACAGTTTTTTGTTTTTAAGAATAAAAAAAATAAAAAAACTTGTTTGATAATGTATTTTTAATGAAGTGTTTTGTAAAACAAAAAAACATAATTTTGTTTTCGGAAACAGAAAAATCAGAACATTTTTTTGATGTTTTGTAATTTTTGTTTTGCAAAATCAGAAAAAAAACAAAAAATAACTATTTTTCAAAATAATAATTCAAATGGATCTTTTGATTTTTTTTGTTCTCAAAATTTATTTTAAAAAATATCTATTTTGAGAACATTCAAACAAAAATAATTTCAAACAGGCCTTGGAGTAGCATGTTTCCAATACTTTATTATCTAAAAACAAGTTATTATTTTTACTAGCTACTCTGAGCGATTACTTTGATTTCTGGCATCCGTAGCTGAGCACAATTTTCAAAAACATCTTCGTTCAGGTCTAGCCTCCATAACATTCTTGCCCTCTAATCTTCATTTGAACCAACACAACCGAAAAAGGCACACAAATATTATCAGGAGAATGTACTTTCTTGACAGCAAAGAATTCATATTTTTAATTATTTGATTTTTAAATATAAAAATATATGATTCAATCTTTTAAAATTAAAGTCCTCGTTATTGAAGTTTTACAGATCTAATATCTTCGTAGGTCCAAAAGGGTGAAGTCCGCATTGCCAAGGACTACATTACTAAAATAACCCTCTTAATTCTAAGGTGCCCGACAACATTTGGTATGGATCCCTAGTTAAGAAAAATGAGTTTTCATCTACATGGGGCCCTAGCTATTTTCATCATTCTTAGGAAACGGTTATCATACTTAATATATCATTGTAAATTGGTGGCTGTAGGTAACCATATTTTCTCCTTTTAGCTAATAGATGAGAAATCTTGTACCCTTTATATTATAAGCAATCTATTTTACTCCTCTTAGATTAAGCCTCCTTATCTCTGTTGTGTCATTTCCTCAATGCCAACATTTGATGCACTAGGTAGAAGACTCAATATCTCAGAATCTAGATCTATAGATTACTTGAGGCTCATGGCTCAAACAAGGAAAACCGCTCCATCAACTAAAAACGAAGACCAAAACACTGGAGTCCAGAATGAGATACACATTAAGGATTGTTGCCAAGCCATCTCTTCTTCATAAGATGGCAGAAACAAACATCACAGTGTCCAAAATCACCCTAACACACAAAGGCTAGGTAAATCTACTAATCCTAACCACAATCGAACTAGTGGGTAATGCCGTCAACCTTGCAAGAACTATTAACACCACTATTCTATTAATGGGCAATGCCTTAAACATAGCACTAATGGGTAAATCTGCTCAATAATGGTAGGTATCTCTATTAATCTATAACCAGATAACATTGAGATCCTCTAAATGTTGTATCGACAGTAGTAGTACGTGATAGAAATGCAAGTGCAATCAATAGCCAAGGTACTCAAACTCGCAAGTATAAGCACAGTCGTAAAGGGAGTGGACTTGTAATGTGACTCATAAGAGTTTACCTCTGTAAATAAATAACTATTGAAATATATAATTACATTATACACAAGGTTACCGCAATAATTAGACCACACTTCTTTACCATTCCTATCAATATCCATCCCATGTTTCCATCCAATATTAGACCTATTACCTAGATAGTTTTTCCTTGCAAGAAGCAACTATTTTTTTTTTTTGACTAGTAGCCCACTTGCACTTAAAAACATATTAAGATCAATTTATAAGGACTTAATCAACAAAAAATCTAACATAATAAAAAGGTAGAATGAAGCAAGTAGAAGAATGAATAGGGCAATGGAACAACGCACATAGAGTTGCAGAAGAAGGAAGTCATGTCATGTGGTGTAGTGTTGCCATGTTAGTGTGATAAGGTCATGCAATAGTGCGAGTGTGTGCAAGGATGGGCAACATTTCTTCCCTTGGCTAGGGCACAAGAAGCAAAAGGCAAAGGTGCAAAACTAAAACACAAAGTAGGATTATAGGAAGGAAGTTAACCTAACTCTAAACATTGAGTTTAACACTTTCTCTCTTTTTTTCGGTCTAAACACTTTAAAAGGCTGAGAAGGCTTATTTTGGACCTAGCTAGGGCTTCTTGTATAGGTCTTTTGAAGTCCTTTTTAGTAGGGTTGACACAATATTTAGGCTAAAAAGGGTTATCTTCAAACTTGCCTCTAAAATATCAAGTCAACTGATTCTACACGAGTCAATTACGAATATTCTACATTAGTTATCTCTGATTCTAAGTCTATGGAAATTTGACATATTTTCTTAGTTAAAAACATAGGCCTAGTAAACTTTGTGAGTGAACATTCAAGTTTGACTACCATGCTAATAGCTTCGACAGAAGAACCTTAAAGGAGGGAAGCGACATGATCTTGAAAGGGGAAAGAAGTCAACAACTAGGAAGTTACCCAAGCTACAAGAGAACATTCTCATGAGAATCAAGCTTGAGTTAAGAATGAAAGGAGACAAGTGTGTGAAGCCTCTCCAAAAAAAAGATTACATACCCTTGAAGGAGAATGATAAGAATAAGTCATAAGAGAGGGGGAACAACATGGAAGACACCTCCCACGAAAGGTGATGGGATGAAGAAGCCATGGAGAATGTGAGGAGAAGCATGGGTGGAAGGTTTAGAAATATTCTATGAGGTAAAGGTCATCTAAAGGCCAGTGTAGCTAGAAATGCTCTGCATGGTAATGCTTACCCAAAGGCTAGCAAAATCCTTAACCCTTGACATGGTAATGCTCAATGGGCAATTAATGAAGTTAGGGAGTGTGCAAGAAAAGAAATGAAACGTTGTTGTGAAAACTATGAAAAGTAATGAAAGAGTAGCAAGCTCAGGGAGAAAAACATGAAGCTATGGAAGCAATCTTAAATTTAAGAAGTAAGAACATCTTTCACGCTTATTACTTTGGAGACGCCAATTTCCAAGGTTCGACAATTCCCTTTTCACATATGACATTTGGAGGGCACAACCCCTCAAGACGTATAAGCAAATATCAATTCAACCAAATGATATTGAAAAGGTTGACCCCATCCATCATCTACAGATTTTTACCATACAAATGGACTTAGCTCAAGTATCACCATAATATAGATGTAGGCTTTTTTCAACAACTCCAAGGGATAAAGCAAGGATATAGTTCTATATCCTGCCTCAAAATTCAATTAGTAGATATGGTCAACATGCTAAGTGATTTCAAGTTGAATTTGCAATAAGTAAAATATATACTTTGGACTCATATACTCTTTTAGGGATACACTTAAGAGAAGAGGAGAGCTTAGAGGATTTTGTAAGTGTTTCAACGAGAAGCCTTATACCATGAATAATGTAGATCTTGGAATGGCTATCATAACTATAAACTTGAAGCCTCGAAGTTTGAAATTCTCTTTAGAGAAAAAGCAACAAGAAAAGGTAGTTAAGCTTATATAAAAAGTATCACAGCATATCCAAGTAAGGAATTGTCTAAAGGTAGAAGAGGATGATGAGAAAGAAGAAAGGAAGCTAAGGCAGCAAAAGAAAGGTGACCTACTTCCTCAATAGTTCATCAAAAACAAAATGGGAGGAAGAATTATACAAATTTTATACCCGATTAATAGTTTCGTTGGTGGAGGCCTTAATGAAGGTTAAAAGGAAACATTCTAGAAAATACCTCTATCAATGAAGATTAGAAAGGCAATTATAATCAGAACAAATATTGTCATTGCTACTATGATATTGGCCATGACATAAAGCAGTGTAAGGATTTTAAGGATGTTGTAGAAAAATTATTCAAAGGGATTACTTGCAAAATTAGATTGCTGGAAATGACAATAAGCAAGGTAACAACACTTGGTGGTGTAATAATGATAGAAGACAAGATGAGGTAGCTAAAAGAAGAGGAAAACAACAACCTCAAATATGAGTACAAGCCCTTGTATTAGTTACACTGGTAAGGATCATCAATGTCATCTTAGCTTAACTTTGCCACATATAAAAGGACACCGAGCATTATCGTAGCAAGGCTATGACCATTGACGATAATGCTTGAGCTATGCTACAATCACAATTCCAAGTAAATCTTATGTAATTGCATAGTCTACTTAAACAACTAATAGGCCAAGCAATTGTAAACAATACACACATGCAACCCATAAATCAAGCAAACCAACCATATATAAAAAAATAAAGGAAAAGCTACCTTAATAAGCAATTCAATCAATTCTTTTATTCTCCTTTTCTTGATCCCACAGCCTCATACACACATTAGTATGGTTCCACTTGCTTGGCCTAAGCATATCAATTAAGGTATAAAATGTAACATCACTATCTAGCTCTTTTATAATTATTATGGTTCAACAACAAGTCCATTTACTGAAGGAAGAAAAATACTGAATCCAAAATTTCCAAAATGCAAACATCGGCCTTTTCATGATTTTCATGTCAATTCAATTTTAACCACAACAAGTAAAACGTACATAACATTCTAAGGAAAATCTAACAGAGTTTTCCTTTATATTTAAATTATATTTAAATACTAGAGTCTAAAAAAATTATATTTAAATACTTAAAATTTTCTTTTCACTTTTCTAAGCCCAAATTTGTCCTAGGACCTATTTGATGTCTAAAATAATTCATAAATCAGGGTATAACATCAAGGCACAGAATAAAGTCCAGTATAGCTATAAAAAACTTATTCAAGTATATGAGATGCTCAATAAAGCTTAGTAAGTTCAAAATAGGTCCAAAATATTTGAATGACCCTCATTAGTCCTAATTAGTATTTTAGGTATTTTCAAATATCTTTTTTAAATAAAATTAGACATCCAACACAATAATAGCTATCTAGTGGCCAACTCTGGCACACACAGAGCTTATCCCCTAAATAAGGCAATTCTACCATAATATATATAAGCCAATTCTTTACCAAACAACCAATATTCATGAAATCAAATAGTAAACAATATATCAATATATTTACCATATATTCCATTCGTGACATAATATTTCATAAAATTCTAACTATCACAAATAGGCACCAAATTATACAAAATAAATATCATCATAATCCAGGCAACATATAGAACATATTAGAATACATAAATCATCCAAAACACATCAAATAACATAAGTAAAAATTCAAGAAATTCTTGGTCAACACTTCTTCTTAAAAAGTTGACTTTTTTATAAAATGATCTATAATTCACCAAAATTTTATCATAGGCCTTATTTTTAGTGTAGATTAACCTAATTTAGTTGGATTTTAGAAAACTCTTCCCTAGATATCTCTAATGGTCTTGGCCAAAGCTATGCACCAAGGAGAGTATGTAATTTTGCTTTAATTTCATGCACTAAATAGATATACATATATATTCAAAGGAAATGCACAAAACCATCAACCAATTTCTAGAAATTCCATGTATATTCTACACTTTTCTCAAAATAAAATTCCATGTATATTCTACACTTTTTTTTTTTTTTTTGTAGTGATGCTTCCTAATCTGCTCTTACAAATAATTTTCATATTGATTATTTTATTCATGCTACTTGCTTACTTGATTCTTAATGGATGATTTGATTGCATTGTGACATTATGACTCTTTACTTAATTTCCAACTTCTTTTAATTATAATCTATTAATATTAACTCTTTTTTGCTTATTAGATTGTTATTGTAAATTCCTATTTTTTGAAAAACTCTCGTACTTATGGCTTGTCCCTTCCTAACATAGTATCATTTACTCACTAAGTGTCACAACTCAATTCTTCAACATTTTAAAAGTTTTAAGTAATACTACAACCAAGATTTGTATATTGCAGTATAAGGGGATGAGTTAGCACCTTATTGGTAAGGCACACACTTGTTTATGTGGGTAACAATTTTCTTTGAAACTATATTTTAATTGAATTATAATCTAGAGTAGCTACATAAACTTATAGGTAGGATCCAACCTTCCTTGTATAGTTGTATTGATTTAAATTGTGTTCTGAATGTTGAGAACAAAGTTCTCAAGTAGAATAATTGTATTGGTCTTTGGCTATTATATTAAACTGGGAACAATCTAAATTCAAGGGAGCTTTTGCTAAAATTGTCATAGAAAACTTTCATATGTATATGAATAAAAATTTCTGTTATATTACATTATTCTTTTTATTTTTGCTCCATAGGTTTACAAATGCGAGGTTAAGTTGTATTTTGCGTTGGTCACTCTTCTAGTTTTTGGGTGAAATAATATACCGCTATATTTTATTCACTGATGGAGTATAAAATTGTGTTTATGCCTTTGTTATTTTTCATAATCTAGATTGATGTTTATGATCTATCTTCATTTGGTCTAGAGTTGTTGGATGATAATATTGACTTTGTTGTTATGAATGATGACGAGTTCTTATGTATTTCATACAGTCTGGAGTTGTTACTTAAGATGAGGATATGTATGCCATTTCATAGTTAGATCAATAGGTGTTCAATGAAATGTAATGTATGATGACAATATGTGAATTTGTTTAGTCCAAAGTCTAATAATTGAAATTATTCTTAAATTCACTAATTGGTAATGTGTCTTATGACTAATCAAGCTTAGGAATGCCTAATTTAGGTTTTCTAGTAAAATTAGGATTAAGATAGATCAATTGCCTAGTTTAGGAGTTGATTACATTAGGAATTCACTTTCATAATGGATAAATATATGGTGTTGAATAATTTAATTATTTTATCATATAGTCAATAAAAGTCAATAAATATGAATAATATTAGAGTTTTCTATTAATTATTACAAGTTATTAATTATGATAAGTTATAATTATAATTTTTTATATGTATTAATTATTTAAAATTATTAAGTATTAAGAATTAATTTTCATTTTATTATATTATGTCATATTATTTTCTAATTTTTATTTTGTTTAAATTTAACATTTTTACTTCAAAAATTATATATAATATATAATTTTATATAAATTATATATTATATTTTTTTGTAGGAAAAGTTTTTTTTCTATAAAAATATGGTTGGACATGTCCAATCATATTTCTATTAAGTGTTTCAATTTTTTTAATTTTATTTTTAATACAAATAAATGAAAATTAATTACATTCTTTTTTAATTTTAATTTGTAAAAATTTTTTATCATTATTTATATCAATTAAATAATTCATATAGGACATATTAAATAATAATAATATACTAACTATTAATTATAATATATTAAATATTAATAAAATGATAATAATAAAATATAACTATATTTTATATATTTAATTAATATAAATAATAATTAAAAATTTTCAAAATAAAAATTAAAATAAATAATTTGGAAACAAAGATTAGAAATATGATTAGATACATCCATCTTCATTTTCATCATCATCTCTATGTTTCACATCTAAAGATCCACATCTAAAGAAATCCTACATTAGATAAGATTGGACTAGAAGAAGGATGTGTTGTAGAAAGAACTTATAGACCTAATGCTTTAAGATTTTAGGTTAAAAGGTGATATCAAACCCACTTATATAATTTCTCCCAAAAGTTTAAGAAGGCTGAATGGATCTCTATGATATTTGAAGCTCTTCTAGATCGTAACAGTGGTATCATAGCCTAGTTCGACATGAACAAGAATAAAGATGATAACTCAAGTGGATGGAAACCTTTTATTTGTACTTACTTAAAGTTGAAGGCTTAGTAGTTTAGGCATAGTCATATAGATATTAGGCCATCAGTGGTAAGGTATGGGTCTTCCAGGCTCTAACTTTCTTTTTTTGATATAAGATATAAGCTTGATATCTCAAATTCAAATATAGCCTTTATTTGTTCTTATATGAAAGTAAACTTTTGGTTTAACTACTCTCTAGTAGCTTATTCTTTCAACTCTAAATCTCTCTGCCAAAAGCTTAAGTTCACTTTCACACTAGGACTTAGGAGAGCATCAAACATCATAGAGATCCATTAGGTTTTCTTTGTTGAACTTTTGAGAGTAGTTGTATAAGTGGACTTTTAAACCATTTCTTGACCTAAAACCTTAACCTAAAACTTTAAAACATTATGTTTATAGATCCTTTTCACTTATATATCTCTCTTCTAGTCCAAATTTATCCAATGTGAAATTTTTTTAGAGATGGATCTTTAGATAAATGTGCAAAATGGAGATAAAAAATGAAAATAAAGATGAATTATTAAATGAAAGGTAATTCAATTATTTATATATACACACAATATTAATATTAATGATTTCAATTTTAATTTATTAATTATTAAATTTCAATCATTTATGTTACTTTAATTCTTAAATTATTATTCTTTTTTATTTTTTTTATTTTTTATTTATATTCACTATTATAAGTTACTAATTATGATAGCTTATAATTATTATTTATTAATTATTCAAAATTATTAATGATTAATGATTCATTTTAATTTTATTAAATTATCTCATATTAATTATTTTTTTAATTTTTATTTAATTTGAATTTAATATTTTTACTTTAAAGAATCATATAGAATATATATAGTTTTTATTTAAATTAGATATTATATATTTCTTTAGGAAAGTTTTTTGAAAGAAATTTTTGTAGAAAACACATTTCTAACATAAATGTGGTTAAAAGTTTTGGAGGAAAATACTTACCTATAAGGTTTTCAATTTTTTTAAAAAATAAAATTAATTTTTTTAAAAATAAATAGCTAAAAATAATTACATTTTTTAATTTTGATTTTTCAAAATTTTAATTATTAATTTTGTCAATTAAAATAATTTATATTAAATATATTAAATATTAATAAAATGCTAGTAATGAAATGTAAATAGATTATATATAATTAACAATTAAATTAATAAATTAGAATTCTATAATCTATATTGTATATTTCTATATTATAAAATTTCATATTTTTATAAATAATAATAATAACAATAATTTAATTCCTTTTTGTTTAAATTGAATATTTTTCTTTCATAAAATTATATATTATATATTTGGTTAATAAATTTAATTATATAGGTATACACACACACACACACACACACACACACACACTTGTAATATATTACAAAATATTAATTCTTAAAAATAAAATTAGATAGCTAGAGGCGTGGGCCACAAATTTAAAAAAAGAAAAAAAAAATTTTTGGCCCACCAATTTTTTCCACACCTCTTTATATAAATTTCAAGGTTTTCCTATCTCATTTTATTTTCTCATCTCCATTCCTTATCATTTCAAAGTTCATCTCCATTTTTTTTCATCATTTTTATTTTTGTTGTTCAAATCTCTCTCTGGTTGTGGTTCAACTCTTTATTTTTTTTTCTCTTATTTATGGTATTTATACTTTCAATCTTATGCTTATGAGTTGTATCTGTTTGCTTTTTATATTGTGTGGGTGTTCATTGATTTATTTTAAAATATGAGTTTTTATTATTTTACTGAATCTCTATCTTTTCTTTTTGTTTATTAATTGTCATTACTGATGGTTTGCTTTTTTGTTAAGGTAAAAATTTGAAAATTTATCTAGTTACATTTTAAAAAATTTTAAATTTGAATTTTTTTCATTTTTTCTTTAAAAGTTTTTTTAAGTTTTGAATAATTTATTTGATTTTATTTCTTTGATTTGATTTAATATTTTTTATTCATAAGTTAGAAGGTAGAAGATAGAGAAGAAGAATCCAAAAAAACTTAAGGAAAAGAAAAAACTGCAAACCAAACCCAGAAAACTTAGAAAACATACTTAGATACTTAAACAACTGTGAAACTAAATTAAATATAACATAAATTTGTATTAATTACAAAAAAGTCATAATATAAAATAATATGTGATTAAAATATATGTAGCAAATTAATAATTATTGTAATAAACATTAATTATTAGTGTGTATATAATACAAATTATTAAAAAGATATCATGAAATGTGTTTTAAAAAATTATTTGGTACAAATTATTTTTAATAGAAGGTTGGTTGGATTCTATCAAAGATTTATTGGTTAGACATGTGTCCAACCATGACTTTTTATTATTTTTTTAAAAAAATGTATAAATATTTTTTTTTATTTTTTAACATTATTTATAAATAAATAATTATAATTAATTAATTAAATTAAATTAAAATAAGTGTTATTAATTATTATTAACATTATTTCTTAATTTTTTTATTATTCAAACTTTTATTAATATTATATTTATATTAGATAAATTTTTTTTATAAAAAAATTTATATTTATTAATATGACATGATAGAAACATCAGGGTGGCAAAGTGGTAGGAGAAGAGAGAATTCAAATAGAAATATTTGTAGGAAAAAATTTATCATATCAACATTAACAATATATTGAGTAATAGATTATTTGTGTTAGAAAACCATAATTTTCAACTGTTTACAACATATATTAACTGTCGAAAATTGATTGTATTGTTGTAGTGTTCCTTTACCTTTGTTTATGTCTTGAAGCGATTTCTGTCATTATAGACATAAAATGTTGCACCAAAATCCAAGCATGAATATTGATTTTTAGTCACTGCACTTGCCATGTTTAATTCTATAATCATCCTAACTTGAGATGTAGATATCATGGCAACTATGTGTTGAACATTATTCTCTAATTTGCAATGCATTAGAAATTTTCACATCAAGATCTTTTAGTTTTGAAGCTAATAATTGTAATTCATGAATCCGATCCATCATAGACTTAGAATAAGTCATTTTGAATTCAAAATATTGTGCGAGGAATTTATCTATACCTTGCTTTTTAGTTTGGTATACAATCTCCAAGGCAATCTAGATTTCCTTTGGTGACTTCAAATTACTACACAAATCATATAAATGATCAAATAATGTGTTCAAAATATGTCCACGACATATCAATTCATCTTCTTCATGCTTCTTTCTTTGTGTTTCGATTTTATTATATTCCTTTTTAGTAGGGTCTAGCAATACTTGCAATTGCACATCAAGAACATAGTAAATCTCCATTTGAGTAAGAACACCATCTTATCTTTTCAAAGAGTTCCAATCAATGAAGTTAATGTCATCAAACCTATCAAGTTTGATGAGCCCTTTTAGATTTTCCATTGGAAATCACTCCTATAAATGGTTATAAATATAAGATGAAAAAATTGAAAAAATAGACTTTAAGGCATGAATAAACACATTTCTTAAATAGTAATTGTCTGTAAACTGAAGAATTATAGATAATGTTCGCCCCCTATATAACAAAGTCTCTTACAACACTTGTATTTTTCTTAGCACTTATGCTATGAATGAACGGAAATATATATACTATAAATAGTTACTTTTAACAAATTTTTGTTTTTACATAAGTAAACATGTTATTTTATTACTGTTTATTTGAAATTTAAAATTAAACGAGTCATATATATATGTTATGTAAATATATTAAATGAGTTTCTCTTTCTATACCTTTAACTTATTGATTGCCTTTCCATGTAAAATTTTAAATCTCATCCAATATTCCAAAGTACCTAACACTCAAGATAATTTAATATCAAAAGCACTACCTCTGTGTCTCACATGCAAGGGGGCCCTCTGGTCTCTGCTCACTAATATCTCTATGATTGTTGAGGGTCAACCAGGATAGGCTAAGAAAGTCAAACCTTCTTTTTTTTTTTCGTTTTTAAATTTATCTTTCATAATATTTTTCACAAGATATTAACATTTCGTATATAAATAACAATTGAATAAAATAAAAAGATTTGGTAAATAATCATTGCCTTAGATGGTGCCTTCCCCTTCTTTAATATGCTTCTATTATTTTCCGTGACGGTGATTATAAAAATTTGCTTTGATCTCGGATAGATAGATTATTATTTTCCTCTAACTCTTCCTTAGAAGCATCACTCTCCTATGTCTAATTAAAATCAACCTCTTGATATTACGATATTAAAATTCAGAATAAATTTATAAACTTTGGTTAAATTATACTTAACACTCCTCTTATTTCAAAAATTACATTTAGTTTTCCAGACATTTTGATATATATTGTTTAAATTAACCTCTTCCTTCCAATTTATTTCTATGAAGAAAATTAATTGCTCTACACAACATGAAACTATGTTTTATTCTTAATATGACAATAGTTATAAAGGAAATTAAGTGGATATTAAGTTTTAATATGAGACTATAGTTTATTTTTAAATTAAACACAAAAACATGTAAATAATTTTATTTTTAGAAGAAATATATATTATATAAAAACTTAATTTCATTGACACAAAATTAAAGAAAAATCAATATAATTTTTGAAATAAGAGCAGCATCAAATGTAATTTACTCAAAATTTCAGGAGAGACTAATGTAACTCTAAAACTCGATTAAACTACTCAACTCGTTAAAAAAAAAATTATTTTTTGATAACCCTAATTATTTACAAAAGAAAAAATTAAATTAAATTGATAAGTTTTCAAGCTAGCTGGTGTTACTTGTCAACATTACGTACTAATTTATCTGCGCTTTGTACGGTGGCTTTAGTTTGGGACGTGTTGAAACAAAGATTACATGCTTATACCAACACTTTTTAGCTCCTTAGTATTCTGTTTCAGTAGGGACAAATGCTATTTTCACCTTGATTTTTCACCTTGATGCTACTATTTGCTGCTTGACTTTTATATTGTACCGATTATTATGTTTCTTCCTTTTTGCTATAACGTTTGGGTAATAAAGATGCAAATTTAAAGAGCTTGAAATAACTTACTGTTACAAAAACCTCTAAACCTTTTTTTTTTTTTTTCAAATAACAGAGAAACATATACTCATATAGCTTAAAAACCTAGAGAACATAAATGACCTCTAAATCTTCAAGCAAAGAAGAAAAAGTATTTGGTTTTCTTTTCTTTATCCTCTTTTCTCAACGTATATTTTACTTCAAAACAAGAGAGAATTACAAAAAATATCCAAAATTAAAAAAATTATTTTACAGAACTTATTACTACTAGATATCACTAATTTTATTTAAAATCAATTGTAATCTATGTTAAAATAATAATAATAAGTTCTGCAAAATATTTTTTTAAAACTTTGAGTCATTGTTTATAATTCTCCCACAAACAAACATAGTTAAAGGTTTTGAATCAGTCCCTATCAATCGATGAGTCATATCACCCTCTATACTAGTACAAATTACAAAAGAGAATGCAGCATCTCCATTTTGTTAATTATAAAATAATATTATTTAACAAATTTTGTTACCAAAAGATTAGGTGGTATGAATGAAAATAAGTTAAAATTATTTTGATCGATTAAATACTCCTAAGAGCCCATCATTCTTGATGTACTGGGTGAACATAAAGTGTCAAATGTCAGACCCCATCATTGGACTTTGAAAAGGAAATTGTATAAATGGATTTGACCATATATCTCAACCTAAATTACTTTGAAGTAGTAGCATTGTTATCTTCTATTAAAGTCTGAGAGGAAGTATATCCATATACTTAACACTATATATCTTGGCCAAAAACCTCAAATCAATAAATTTATGGGTCTAATATTTCATTTATGTGCTGTTCTCAAAGTTTAATTTCTTCAAACATAAGACTCCTTATTCACACTTATAACCTAGTATATAAAACTCAATAAACTGTTTATTTAGTCTATAAAAATAATTTCCTTTCATATAAATAATAGTTTGGTAAATTCCGCTATAATTGCTGAATAAATAATTCTTTAAAGAGCTGCTTCATAACAAATAAATAAATAAATTTCCCTTCAATGCCAAGCCATGCATTAATCATAAGAGAGAGAAATCGGGGAGGTTACTACTGGGTTCCTCTCATTCCTGTACAGTACTATAAAGAAATCTTTTATAGTACCTATATTGCTTATACAGCCAATGCATTTAAATATTGTCAGTGTCCTAATTTTTGCGACTATGGTGTCAACGAAACTCTCTACTTTATTCCCTCCTTAGCTAGCATGCAGGCTCCATCCAATCCAAACCCGCGTTCCAAAACCCACGTGGGGTCACATTGGCCCAAAAATAATTTCTTATTCGAACTCCTTTGAGGGTAATGATTTAATAGTACGAATTAAAATTAAAACGAAATTTACCAAATGTGATTAGTGGGTGTTAAATAGGTGAGAAAGAAAGTACTATATGAAGGGTGGGATTAGGTTCCGCAAGAGCAGAAACAAATCCTACTTTGGGGTTGAAGAAAGATGGGATTCCTAATGGCCTCTGCGACTCTCACTCTGCTGTCGGCAATTGTGTGTCTGAGCTTCTTGCCATCTGAAACCTCTGCAAACAACTACGTCTACTCATCTCATCCTCCACCACCCGAGAAGCCCTACAAGTATCCTTCTCCATCTCCACCAGTTCATGTTTACCATCCTAAGATACCTTACCACTACCCATCTCCTCCTCCACCACCAAAGAAGCCATACAAGTACCCTTCTCCACCACCTCCAGTTCACAAGTACCCTCCATACCACCCACACCCAGTGTACCACTCTCCACCACCACCCCATAAGAAGCTCTACAAGTACCCATCTCCCCCACCCCCAGTCCACAAGTACCCTCCTCACCACCCCCATCCAATGTACCACTCTCCACCACCACCAGTCCACGGTTACCCACCTCACCATGGCCACCCACACCCCCACCGCCACCCACACCCCCACCACCGCCCACAACCATACTCACACCCACTTTACCACTCTCCTCCGCCACCACCATACAAGAAGACTTATAAGTACAACTCTCCTCCTCCTCCAGTTCACAAATCCTATGTCTATGCTTCTCCACCCCTTCCTCACCACTACTAGATAGTGCCTTTCTACAGCTCGCACCACTTGGTAAGCTTAGTTTTCCTTTCTCTTCTACTCTTTCTTCTCAATCCTCATATTTCACTTTATGAAAAAAATAAATAAATAAATGCATTCTTTTATTAAAATTATAACATGAAATGTACTTTTTTAAAGTCCTGATAATTATGGTTTTAAATTATGTTGCGAACATTGAATATAGTATAAGAAAGATTGTGGACGTTACGATTGATTAATGCGGATATGGCTAATCCTTCAACAATAATATTACAGTCGCATCATATGATGCGGATTGCAATTTAAAATCATACTAATAATATGATATTAACAAGTGAAAATGTATATATTATGGGGCTTTTGTTTTATCATTGAACTTTTTTTATATTTAAGTAAAGTAATTTTTTTATTATCATGTACACGATGGATCTCAACATAATTTAAGATCTAAATTTGATACCAAATGCCTATAAATTTTTATTTAAATTTTGTTCTAGCGATACTTTGTAGTTTATAATTAGCCTAATAACAGTTTTCGCTTCAAGCGAAACTCGATTGTTTTGATTATAATGGCGCCGGGGAGGCCAATGACGGGGACTCATGGATTTATATGAGTGTGTTTTTGACAGGATCTAAAAATATGAGCAAATAAAGAAAGCGACGGATGGAACGAAACACTTTATAACATAGCAGAAAGGAGAATGGAAGCAAATTTCCGCTTTTTGTCGAAAAAAGAAAAAAAATTGTGTACAATTATATAATCTGTGTCTATCATAGCATTGGCTTCCCTCTCAATTCTTTGTTTTTGTTTTATGATGTAATGGGACAGTTGTGAGGCACTGCTGTGGTCCATGTACTTGCTTTGTTAAAGATTAATTTTAAATTATGCGTGCTAGTTTTTCAACCTGCGGCGTTTGCAGAGGGTTGAGAAACCAATATATTAATAATTAAATAATAAAGATTCACTTTCACATGCGCTGTCTATATTTCTCTGTACCTCGGTGTCTCCCTCGACGTGGTCCACGTTTTGGGCTTTTTTATTAGAATGTATTTTTTTATTTAATATTTTAGTCAAATTTATATTTGTAAAAAATATTACACCCAAATCTTGGTCAAATAATGATTTGTAAAAAATTTGATTTGATTTGATTTGTAAAAAATAATGAGGAGGTAATAATTTATGTATGATAAGTGAATAATAATTATATAATTAGACAATAATTGTTATATAATGAAGTAGTTAAAATTAGTTAGTATTAATTTATTTGATAAATAGGTAATATAATTAAATAATAATAATGATTGAATGATTAGTTAGTTAAAATTAGTGATTAATTTGTATGATTAGTTAATTAAAATTAATAATTAATATTAGTTATGTAATAATTGATTAATAAATTTAGTTAGATAGTAAATACTAATAATTATTAAAGAAGTAGTAATAAGAAAATAATTATTAAGAAATTAATAAATAAAATAAATTAAAACAAAAAAAATAGAAAAAATTGCTAGGAGATATAAATGAAATCACAAATTATTATTTTAAAAACTATTAACAATATAATATACTTTTAGACATGGGATAAATCTATATATCTATACTAAAGTTCTTCCAAAAGTTGGTCCTGGGACAGGTGTCAATTTCAAGTTTTTTCCTTTAGGTTTCCAATTATTTTTTAAAAAGGAAAAACCAATTGCAAATAATAAAAAAAGGACAACCCATTCCAGTGAAAAATGCTCCTAAGTGTCACGTCATTTAAGTTTCCAATTAATTTTAAAAGATGGAAAATCAATTGGAAATGATAAAAAAATGACAATCCATAAAATTTAAAAAATGCTCCTGCGTGCTATGTTGTTTGGTCCTATTATAAGTCTTCTTGCATTAATGTTTAGGGAAACCAATTGGTAAAGGCGTCCAGGAGAAAGCATCGGAGATGAAAAGCCGCAGTCTCTTAGGTTTTTGCTGCAGTAAATGACTGGCTAACGAATGGGTATGAGTAAGGGTTCTTCAAGCAGCTATATTTCTTTGTGTGGTGATTTGTTTTCCGATGGTGAAATTAATTCAGTCTATATTCCTATTCAAGCATCGGAGATGAAAAGTCGCAGTTTCTTAGATTTTTGCTACAGTAAATGACTAGCTAACGATTGGGTATGAGTACGGGTTCTTACAGCAACTATATTCCTTTGTGTGGCGATTTGTTTTTTGATGGTGAAATTAATTCAGTCTATATTCTTATTCAAGCATTGGAGATGAAAAGGCGTGGTCTTTTAGATTTTTGCTGCAGTAAATGATTGGCTAACGATTGGGTATGAGTACAGGTTCTTGCAGCAACTATATTCCTCTGTGCGGCGATTTGTTTTCCGATGGTGAAATTAATTCAGTCCTATTCAAGCTATTTCTCGATGTTTTCTGATGCAGTTTGAGTATTTGTGTCTACCTGAAGTTTTTCATTTATTGGGTATTCAAACGCCATACTAATTTTTTCATTAATCGGTCTTACTTGATGTCTATAAATATAAATACCTATGGTTCTATTCAATACTTTTCTGTTAGTCTATTTGTTAGATTTTTACCATTTTGAATTGTTTGGGTTCTTTCTGTGTTTGTTCGATGGCACGTCGTTTGGATTCAATCTCTGAAATAAGTCCTCTCAAGTCTTCTTGGAAGATAAGAGTTAGAGTCGTTCGAAAATGGTATATGCCTAGATATGGAGATGAGAATGACATCAGTTCTCTGGAGATGATACTCATGCATGGAGATGTGAGTAATATATATTTTTAAATCTTATTTTATGTTCTGAGAATCCATATAACATAGTTTCAAATCCTGACACTGCTCTTTGTTTATATAGGGGGGTCGCATCCAAGCTTCTATTAAAAGAGTCTTCTTTCCTAAGTTTGAGGATTTGATTAAAGAGGGCATAGTGTATATGCTTAGTAATTTTGGAATAGGACAAAACACAGGAGAATATCGTGCGACTTCTCATGCTTATAAAATCAGTTTCCAGTCTTCAACTTATATATATGCATGTGATGATAATGGCACCATTGATCAATATGGATTTAAGTTTGTTTCATTTGAAGATATACAGAACAGTGTCATTGATAACAAATTCTTAGTCGGTAATACTTCCATCTACTTGAGAAAAAAATAGATCCTAACATATTCAAGGTTTAATTTTTATGATGTTATGTTTGATGCAGATGTTATTGGTAAGGTATGTGAAATTGAAGATAATGAGGAGGATTGCAAGGATGGGGTGAAGAGAAGGAAAATCATCTTGCACCTAGAGAATCTTGAGTACATTGTCATGTTTGTTTGAGATTTTATATAATAACATCCAGTCATGTTTATTATTTAATGAATTTTCTCCACCAATATAGGAAGAATAGACTTTATTGTACCTTATGGGCCAAGCATGCAGAGGAGGCGTAAAAAATGCTAGAAGACATAAACGAAGGACCTGTGGTTGTGATAATGCAGTGGTGCAAAATAAAAAAATTACCCAGGTATGGAGATTATATTCCTTATGAATGATATCAAAATATTAATCCATTTGATGTAGTTTTGATATATTTCCTCTTAGCTCCTATATTAGTATCAAGCAGCATGTATGCTACACAAATTTAAGTGAATGCTGATCTTCAAGAGATTAATGATTTTAAAAATCAGTAAGTATTTGTTTTTTTGTATTCTTTTTTATGTTTCTATGATTCCATCTTTTCTAAGCAAATGTTTTTGAATAAATTTATGAAGGTTGATAGTGAATGATACCAATTTCATGTCCACTCCAAGCCATATATCTTCTCAGAGTGTAACCACACCTTATGAGGACTTTGTTGTTCTATCTGAACGAAGAAATATTGATGAAATTAGATCAAGCAAGGAGGTTTGTTTTTTATTAAAGGAAATTTATCCATTTTCTAAAACCACAAGTTAATATTAATGTTTTATTTATTTATATCTAAAGTGGTGTCTATATGTGTCTGGCCACCATTGTTACTGTTGAGAATGAAGGACAGTGGTATTACAATGCATGTAAGAGATGTAATAAGAGTGTGATGCCAGAGAGTGGTCTGTTTTATTGTCCAAAATGTTGCAAGAGGGTTTATGATGTAGTTCCCATGTAAGTATTATCCCTTTTTAAAACATATATATATATATATATATATATATTTAATATTTTTTAAATTATTATTGATAAATAGTTAATGATCACAACTACATCATGCTTTATGGTCAGGTATAAGCTGCAGATAAGAGTGATCGATGCTATTAGCCATGCTTCTTTTATAATGTTTGAAAGGTAAGCTAAGTATTTACTTCAAGTCAGTGCAAGTGATCTAAAAAAGGAATTTGATAAGGTAATTAATTTATTTATTAGGCTCATGTAGTCCCCAGTGCACTTTTGTAATCTTGAGGTCTTATAATTGGTATTTGTTTTCTTATAGTTTGAGGATTGCAATGAACTGCCTGAGAAATTTGATGAGTTGTTGGGACGAAGAGTTTTATTCAAGGTTGAAGTATCAAAAAAGAATTTATGTGAGGTTGTTCCTATGTATACTGTTAAAAAGTTAACTTCCGATGCTTTTATGATAGAATCATTTGTGTCTACTTTTGATTCATCACAGGTAAGTGTGGTGTTAATACATTTCTTAGTTTACATATTGAAACTCACCCTTCTTTCTTAGCATTGCAATAACCATTATTGTCATAGTGATTAATTCATGATGTAATTTGCATTTTCATAAAATTAGATTCCAAGTCAATCTAAGATAATTGATGCAACAGAGGTTAAGCAGGGTATTGTAGGTGAAGATAAAGTAAGAACTTTGTTTTGACTACTGATTTTTTTTTTGAATCATTTATTTTAACTTTATGCAGTTATATATATAAATTTAATGCTATCTTTTTGTTACCAGATGCAGCGTTCTATTAGTGCAAGCTGTAATATGGATGGTTATGATATTGGAAAAGTTGACAATAATCCTGAATCTCTTACACCTACTGGTGGTTCTGCAGATCAGGGTGGGATTTTAGAGTCCATAGTTGCTGATGACAAGGATATTCAATTCTCTACTACTAAAATGATTATGAAGACTAAGAAGTAGAATATAGTGTTATTCAGTTGTTATTAGTTTAGTAGTTTGTTTTGATATGGATTTTTTTTTTTTTTGTGTACTCAAAGTTGGTTCTGATATGGATGTTTATTTTGTTATGGATCAGTTCAAGTTGTGGTATTCCTATGGGCATTTTCAATAAAAGGTAGAAATTGCCATTTTAAATATGAGTGTGTCAGCCTACATAAGTCTTCACCTACATGTTGAATCGTCACGATGGTTGCACATTGCTGTGAATATAGAGCTTCACAGTGATGACAAAAGTCCCACCAAATTTTGAATTCATTTACTGCATGGTGTACTTAATTTCAGCATATGACGGCACACAGAGATATATCCAAGGCAATGATATGAAAAGTTTGTAATTTAGGAGGTCAAATTTTTTTATTATTGATTTTTTTTCAAGATTCATATAATTTTTTTAAATAATTACCATATATATAAAATTTTGAATAAGACGAAGACGACCATGTGGTATAGCTTTCTCAGTATTGGGCAAAAAGAAGAGAAAGCAACCACAATTCATTTTGTTTTTCTTCAAAAATTGAAAAATAAAAAAACAATGTCCGAAGAGGGTTTGAATGGCTATGCATATCTGATTACATCCAAGATATTAAATACAATGAAAGGGGGAAGAAACAGAGTGACAGTTCCCCTTTCAATTTATTAAAACATTATTGATAGAGACGAACAACTTCATAGGTGCCACCACAGTAATGAATTATTTTATAGGGGTAATAAATAAGGGGAAGATGAAAATGAAAGATGAGATGGGTGTGTCGCTGTTATAAATTAAACCTACCCTTTTAACTCAACCTGAATCCCTTTCCAAAACTTTGCTATCGTTCAGAGTGAGACACAGGGAAGGATTGTATGCATCCAAAATGCCAGCGTACACAAGCCAACATCCACCTATATATATCTATATAACCATTTCTTAATCGTCTAAACAATCATGGATTATGAAGAAAATTAATTTTTTTTCAAGTGCACAATTTGCGTGTTAGATTTATGCTGAGAGAAAAAAGGACATATTAAAATTAATCTCACATAAGGGAGCAAACTGTAGCATCTATAAATATAGCTGGGAGCTTTAACTGGAACATTGACGTAAACTAATTACAGGCCATGAGTTTTCACTTTGACCCCTTTGGGGCTTTCTTCCACACCTCGACTCAAACTACCAGAAATTCTAATAAACAATTTACTCAGAAACAATGATCTAATTCATTTCCTGCTTTGTGGATGCAGGAGCCGAATGTTCCAAAGGATATTCCTGCTCTGTGGATGCAAAAATTATAATAAACAATATGCTCATAGAGAATTAATACTTTGTGCAACAAAGGATACTCGACCCCTGCTTTGTGGATGCAGGAGCAGGATGAGCTAATACCCATAATAGCATATAACTGCTTCACTTTCTACTACTCTTTCTTCGCCTCTTGTCATTGTCACTCTCATCAGAACTTGATAAGTTTGACTCAGACTCAGAATTAGCAGTTCCCGAATTTGAAGAATCAGAACTTCCTAACTCATCATCTGATTCTAAAATAGAGATTGGTTTAACACTTGCATAATTATTGCAGGAAGATGTTTTTGGGTATATTGCTATTATTTATTATTGCATCTGAATTTGTTTCGCATGAGCTACCTTCCCATATACATTATAAATGCTTCTGATGTGTGGCAATTTTTTTTCTGATGATGAAATAAATTCAATCCATACCACAATACACTTGTAAAGCCTTGGAATTCCAAAGAAGGACCTCTTGGATGATTCAATCATGGTCGCTTAATAGATTGAAGAAAAACAAATACCAATTATAAGACGTCTGCTGAAACCCTTTGATTGTTAACCACTCTACCAAATCGCCAGTTTGCACTCTCCAGGTTTATTCCTTCGTCTCTATCTGCAGAGTTTGATCAGGTATGAACTCATTTTTTAACTTCTCAGGTACTATGTTATTTAAAATAATGTTCTAATTTTTCATTTTTTGTGTTCACTCCATTCTATCATATTTGAAAATTGGTATTAAACAATTTTTTACATGTAATGAAATGGGAATCTTCAGTTTTAAAATGTTGGATAAAATTTTAAGCTCTATTTGGTATGAAAATAGAAAAATAAAAAATAAAAACTGATGTCATTAAAAATTTATTATAATAAAAACTACACTTTTTTTAAAAACAAAACTGAGTATAAGAGTTTTTTTTAATTTATAAAGTGCTTTTATATATTTTTTAATCTTTGATTTTTTATGTATCAAATAAACCTTGGAAAATTGATTTATATATTATGTTAGATACGTGGGCAGGGAAATTTTATTTTTTACTTTGCACGTAATACCAATATAAAATAAATTTTTTTCTCCAAAAAATAAAAGGTAATAAGACATGAAATGAAAAAGGGGCTGTTTAATGGACAAGGCTTAGAATTGAATGGGTAAGGGGATGACAGAGATAAAAAAAATTAGTTTATCAAATGGGTAGAAAGGTTGAAAGAGGAGATTATTGATTACCCATATGATTATGGTGAATATAAAGTTATTGTTGCTAATGCCATGTCTAGAAACAAAAAAACCTTTACTCTCTCTGCTTTCACTTTTCCCTCAAAATTCATGTCATACGTTTTCATTATTTATTTTTTAGTTATCATCATCATCATGTTCCTGCAATATAGTAGATATAGTCAATAGTGTGAGATTTAAGTTAGTCACTAATGTTTTTTCTTTTTTCACTTCCTATATATATGTTATCTATATAGAATTAGTTATGAGAACAAAATGCTTAATATTTTTTGTCCTCAAATGTTATATGTAATGTTAGTTTATTTCTTTTTGATTTAACATTTAAGACACAAAGCAACTAATATAATGATATAGTTATTCTACTGTGTTATTATTCATTTTAATAAATTACAAGAATTATTGTTGAAGGAATCTTATAGCTCTTCACATGGAAAAAGATATAGCTTCTATTCATAGAAAGAGGTGTAAGTCTATTATCAATCAAAAACGCTCAAGACCTCTGATATTTCATATAGGTATCATATTTTAAAATTAATGGGTTAACCTAACCTATATCTTTTATAGGGTATCTTATTTTAAAATTGATGGGTTAACATAACTCTTTTCCTTTTTTTTTTGTATCTATTTTTTATCAAGCAGACTTACATTCCAATGATAAGGATTGTTGCTTCAACTAATGAAGTGGTTGTTAATGCCATGGAAAATCATTTGTACAAGACTCAAAAGAGGGTGAGAATAAATTATGAAAGTCGAAGATGCTTGGTAGATATAACAAATAGAAATAATACCGATGGCAGTATAGTAGGTGATAGCATTGTCACACATATAAAAGATAAATATGGAGGATGTCAATCAATCCCATTGCCAAATGAAAGAAAACATGTTGGTAAGTACTTTATTTTTTTTTTAGAGGTTATTCTTTTTTTTAATCTTTTCGAATTTCAATTATGTCTATTTAAAATATATACTTATGCTTTATGTTTTTATACTTTAGGTATTGATAGTTCTTATGAGCTACTAAGGAATGAAGATCAAAATCTTGGAAAGTATCGTCATTTGTTTTTTTCAGGGGTTATTCATTTTTCTATCATCTTTTCGGATTTCAATTATGTCTATTTAAAATATATAGTTATGCTTTTATATTTTTATGCTTTAGGTATTGATAGTTCTTGTGAGCTACTAAGGAATGAAATTCAAAATCTTGGTAAAGATGGTAAATATATTATGTATATATATGTATTTATTTATTTTTTCTTATTATATTCTAATTATTTCTGTTTAAAATGTATATTGTTATGATTTACATTTTTATATTTTAGGTCTTGGTAGTTCTTGTGAGCGGATAAGCAATGAAGATCAAAATGGTAATATATATGGTAATTATATTATGCATATATATTTTTTTTAATATTATTTCTCAATTAAAAAAAATCATATTGCAAATGGTTTTTGATTCTAAAGCAGATTTTAGTTGGGTTATTGATGAAGAAAATAATTCCAGTCAAGAAATTAATTCGAGTAACAATAAAGGTATGTGTTTCTAAGAATAATTGAAATTATTAGTTTATCTTTACAAATAATATGCTAATATTAAGATCATTCCAATCACATAGATTACTGGGACATTGGAGAACCTGTATATGAATGTCAATTTTGCAAAGCTAAAATGTGGTATGAAGAGAGAACAAGAAAGGATCAACATCCAAGAAAGCCAGTGTTTTCAATTTGTTGTTTACAAGGGAAAGTTATTCTGCCAATAGTTCCTGTGCCTCCATGTATTCTTAATAATTTATTACATGGCTTCGATAGTAGGAGTAAAGATTTTCAGAAGAACATTAGGGGTTACAACATGATGTTCTCATTCACTTCATTACAAGGAAAAATTGACAATTCAGTCAATCGAGGTCGAGCTCCTTATGTTTTCAGACTAAATGGCCAGAACTATCATCGAATCGGTAGTCTATTACCTCAATCAAGTTCCGAACCTAAATTTGCTTAACTTTACATTCATGATACTGATAATGAAGTACCCAATCGAATCAATGCCATCAGGTAAACTCTTTTTCCCCTATAATAGTGTTATAAAATTTTTGTACAAAATAATTAGCATTATATCTATTATGATTATATATCTTATACGTGTTTTATCTTATATTTTGTTAGGACCAGGGCTGATATAAATAATTTATATGATTCTTCAGTTGTTGATGATTTAAAACGAATGTTGGATGAGAATAATGTGTTAGTCAAGTCTTTTAGAATGGCAAGGGATAAAATCATGTATGAGGGTTGTAATAATATTAAATTACGATTGATAAGGTGAAGAGGCAAGGATTCAAGACAATACAATTTACCTTCATGTTCAGAGGTCGCTGCTCTTATAGTTGGAGACTTTGAAATATCAAATACAGAGAGAGATGTAATCGTGGAGACACAAAATGGTGTTCGGCAACGTGTTAGTGAAACTCACCCTTCTTTCTTAGCATTGCAATATCCATTGTTATTTCCTTTTGGACAAGATGGGCATACAGATAATATTGAATTGAGCCAGGGTGGAAATATTTCTTCTAGAAAGAGGGGAAGGGTATCTATGCGTGAATATTTTGCATATAGGATCCAAGATAGAAAAATAGATGCTGTAACTATATTGCTCTCTAGAAAGTTGTTTCAACAATTCTTGGTTGACGCTTATACAATGATTGAATCTGAAAGGTTATCATATATTCGCTCACATAAAAAAAAACTTAAGAGCAGATCTGTACAAAGGACTAGCTGATGCAGTTTTACGAGGAGAAACAAATTCAGCATCTCAAGGAAAGAGAGTAATACTTCCTTCTTCTTTCACTGGTGGTGCTCGATATATGTTCGTTACTTTTACTTGCAATCCTAAATGGCCTGAAGTTCTATGCTTTGTTCGAAAATGAAATATACGTCCAGAGGATCGTCCTAATATCCTTTGTAGGATATTTAAAATTAAATTGGATCAATTAATGCGTGATTTAAGGCATGGTCAATATTTTGGCAAAGTTAAAGCTGGTATATATTTATTACTTACTAATTTGTATTAATTATTATATGAAATATGTGTTTATTTTTGTTAATTTTGAGATTTTTCTATATTTGTAGCCCTTTACACTGCGGAATTTCAAAAAAGAGGATTGCCTCATGTGCATATATTATTGTTTTTGCATCCAAACTACAAATATCCTACTGTTGATGACGTAGACAAAATAATAAGTGCTGAGATTCCAGATCCTAATGAATTTCTTGAGCTTTATAATGCTGTTAAGAATCTTATGATTCATGGACCTTGTGGAGTAGCAAATCCCTCCTCTCCTTGCATGGTTGATGGTTGTTGTTCAAAGCATTTTCCAAAAAAGTTCAATGACAGAACTTTAATAGATGAGGAAGGATATCCAATGTACAAGTGTAGAGATAGTGGAGTCATCGTGGTAAAAAATGGTATTCCATTGGACAATCGATATGTTGTTCCTTATAATCCTCAACTTCTGCTAAAGTATGGGGCTCATATTAATGTAAAATGGTGTAACCAATCAAGATCGATCAAGTATTTATTTAAGTACGTAAATAAAGGCCATGATCGAGTAACAGCTGCATTTTATGAGAGTACAGAACAAAATGAATCTGAGCAAATTTTTGATGAGATCAAAAGATACTATGATTGTAGATATGTTTCTCCATGTGAAGCTGCCTAGAGAATCTTTGGATATGATATCAATTTTAGAGATCCTCCAGTAGAAAGATTGAATTTTCACCTTCCGAATTAACAAAGCATTTATTTTGAGGATAATGAGCCATTAGATTCAGTTTTTGAAAAGACTGATGGTAAAAAAATTATGTTCTTGGCATGGATGGAAGCAAATGCAGAGTATGAAGAAGCAAAAGATCTAACATATGCTGATTTTCCTACATGATATGTTTGGAAATGTGATGTGAAAAAATGGGTGCCAAGAAAAAGAGGCTTTGCAATTGGGAGAATGTATTACATTCATCCTGGTAGTGGTGAGTTGTATTTCCTGCGTATATCGTTGAATTTTGTTAAAGGAGCAACCGGTTATGAAGATATACGAACTGTGGATGGAGTATTATATGATACTTTCAAAGGAGCATGCTATGCTATGGGTCTTCTTGATGATGACAATGAATATGTTGAAGCTATAAAAGAAGCAAGTTTTTGGGCTTCAGGTTATCAATTGAGAGTTCTTTTTGTCACTTTGCTTCTGTCTAATAGTATTAATTTACCAGAGGATGTGTGGAATAAAACTTGGGAATACTTATTAGAAGATATCCTATATCGTCAAAGAAGATTATTACAATATGATGGTAAGTTCTTTATATATCCACTTATTTTAAATTTAAAAAATAATTTTGTTAGTTCTGTTAGTTTATTAGATATATGTGTTATTATGTTTAAGCTATACTTTAGAAAAATTATTTCTTTGGTTATAACATTTTTTTCTAATGTTATAAAGCTTTGCAGCTCAATGGTGAAGAAATACAAAACTATGCTTTATATGACATTGAAAAATTGTTGTGAACAAGTGGACGTAGTCTGAATGATTTCCCATCAATGCCTACTCCTGTGGACTTTGATTTGACAGATTTGAATAATAGATTGATGCTAGATGAGCTCTCTTATAATAGAAAAGAGTTGATGGTCGTACATTCAAGGTTAATATCATGTTTAAATGAAGAGCAACAGATTGTGTATGATACAATAATGTCTGCAGTAGCATATGAGCGAGGTGGCTTCTTTTTTGTCTATAGATATGGAGGTACAGGGAAGACATTCATATGGAATACTCTATCTGCTGCAATACGTTCAAAAGGAGATATTGTACTTAATGTTGCTTCAAGTGGTATAGCTGCTCAGTTGCTTCCAGGAGGAAGAACAGCTCACTCTCGATTTTGTATTCCATTAGAGATAAATGAAGATTCTACATGTAACATCAAGCAAGGTACACCATTAGCTGAACTACTGGTGAAAGTAAAACTTATAATTTGGGATGAGGCTCCTATGGCTCATAGATTTTGTTTTGAGGCATTAGATAAAAGCCTTCGAGACATATTAAGGTTTTCAAACAAAAATAGTATGGATGAACCTTTTGGAGGTAAAGTAGTGGTTTGGGGAGGAGATTTTAGATAGATATTGCCAGTCATACCGAAAGGTAGCAGACAAGACACTGTGCATGCCACAATTAATTCTTCTTATTTGTGGCAATCTTGCAAAGTATTGACATTGACTCAAAATATGAGGCTTCATACAGGTTCAGTGGGTAATACAGCTAATGAATATCAACAATTTGTTGAATGGATACTAAAAGTTGGGGATGGGAAAGTTGAGTATCAGAATGATGGTGAAGAAAGTATAGAAATACCTCATGAATTTCTTATAAAGGATACTTTTGATCCTATTAAGAGTATTGTCGATAGTACTTGTACTTGTCGATTGTTATTAACACATATGGATGACATGAAGTACTTTCATGAGAGAGCTATTTTGGCTCTTACACTTGATATGGTAGATATCATTAATGATTTCATGTTAGAGATACTTCCTGGTGAAGAAAGGGTATATTTAAGTTCTGACAATGTTTGCAAAATACATTCAACAGTATTGGTCATTAGGATTTTTGTACCCTAGAATTCTTGAACACTGTAAAAGGATCCGGACTACCAAATCATGTTATTAAATTGAAGATTGGTACTCCAATTATTTTGCTAAGGAATATTAATAAGTCTTCAGGTTTATGCAATGGAACACGATTGTTGATTACCAAATTGGGTTCTCATGTATTGGAAGCAAAGGTTATATCTGGTAATACTGTTGGTAACAAGGTGTTAATTCCTCGCATGCTTATAACACCTTCTGACACAAGGATGCCTTTTAAGTTTCAACGCAGGCAATTTCCCATCTCAGTAAGCTTCGCAATGACAATAAATAAGAGTCAAGGTCAGTCTTTGAATAATGTTGGATTATATTTACCACGTCCAGTTTTTTCTCATGGACAGTTATATGTAGCCATTTCTCGAGTTAAGAAAAAGGAAGGACTCAAAATTTTAATTTGTGATAAAGATGGGAATTCATGTAATTCCACATCTAATGTTGTATACAAAGAAGTTTTACAAAATGTGAACTAATTATTTTATGTCATTTGATTCTCATTTTTTAATGTGTGAAGAATTATTTTTATAATAGATCATGATATAAGGTTTTTTTTTATGAAGGGGTTATAATCAATGGTTTAATATTCTTAGTTTATTAAAATATACATATTACATTTTGTATCTTAGTTTTTATCTCAGTTTTTATATACTGATTATATGTCATAATAATTAAAATTAAAATTATATGTTCCTCTTGATATAAATAACATCTCTAGAAATTTTAAAAAATCTAACCCCCCTCCCGGTGCATTGCACGGGTGCAAAACTAGTTGGATTAATACCACTAATTTATTTTTTAACAATATACAAAAAGATAACTTATTTGATCATATATATATATATATATATATATCAAAAGTAGTGGTTGTCGGTACCATAACGAACTCTTCGCCTTTCACGTTATGGTTGCCTTTGACTTACTAGTTGTTCATGTTCTTTATGTTGTTGATATGATGAATTGTTAATAGGAGTAAGTGGTGAAGAATTTAGATCAAACATGGGAGCATGCACAAGGGGGATTGGATGCCGAGGGGTCACAAACCCATAATGCAATGATCCTCCAATTTCCAAAAATTCACTACCGTATTCAGTATTGAAGATCGTTGGGTCATCAAATAATGATATAAATGACACAAATTAAGAGGGATTGGAAGATTCAAATTAAGATAACGGTGAAGGAGGCACATGATATGAAAGACAAACTTCTCCAAACTCTGTATATTGGTTAGTGGACATAAAAGAAGATGGATCCACTGTACCAATGTGTTGCTTTGTCACAGCACCTCCATCAAGTGCAGATGATACTGAAGCACCGATACCATGACAATTTTGTTCATCGAAGTCAATAATAGGCAATCGAGTTGATATGTAACCTTCACGTCTCTTGCCCCGCCTGCCTTCTGAAATTTTTGGTTGTGGTAAATCAGGTACAGGTGGAGCAGGTTGGGAGACCATCGTAAAACGCTATTCCCTAAGAGCCAGTAAAATATTCATTTGATTTAACCTATAAAGGTCATTAGCACTATTGGCTTGAAAAAAAATTATGCTAGTAAAACAAAGATATATGATATATTAAGAAAGTAAAAATAGTAAAAGTGACAAGTAAAAATTGTATTATAAACCCAGCAACACCACTAGCAGGGTAGATCCACTTATGAGTGCGAGTCCAATACCATTGCATGTATTCAGAAGTATGATCCATGGGTGTTGAAGCTATGGAAGCTTGAGATAAGGCATTTTGCCATCCATTCCATGCCTCAACAAAGCCTATATTTTCTTCTTGCCAATTCATTGATGTTTTTCCTCGTAACTATAATATATGGCAAGCCCCTAAATTGACTAGAGAAGTGGGAATTGGTTGCTACCTACCAAACTGATAGAGTACACAATCGAGGTAATGTCACTTGATGAAATGAAAGCAAATAAGGGGTATTAAAGCTAGCCAAATGGCCCGACATGCCAAGCAACATTATAGGATAAGTTCTTGCACATTGTTTGATTCATATGGTTGCCAAATGATCTATGCACAAAACATGAAAATGGCATAATAAATGCATCATATAAACTAGTTAATTTAATAAAAATCAATTCATGCAAAGTAAATAAACTTCATTATCTCGCATTGCATCCAATAAAATCTGATATTACCATAAAGCTGTGATTTCAGGACAAGGAGGTCGTCTCATGTTTTTTCATCTATGGTTCAAAATAAATATGTCACAATATGTTAATAGAGAAATAATTAATGTTTTAAATCTATGTAATATGTATACATTATTTATCATGTCTTACTTGAATCCTAAAGGAGGTAGTAACAGATAGATATTGTTTAGGGATTTAGCTGTAGAGGTCTTTGTGATGCTAACATTGGGAATCTATTTCATGCCCATAGATGAAGTAGGATTAGTCAACCACCTATACCCTATTCCTCAAGATTAATTGCATTGCAAAGCTCTCTATACAAGTGAGCTAATAGTACAGATCCCCAACTATATTCCTCTGCTTATTCAAAATCCCACAACAATGGGAGGTACATCAAATACACCTTGTGACTAGATCTATTCGGCATAAAAAAACTTCTGATCAACCTTAATATATATGCACGAGCAAATCGTTGCACATTTGCATCATTTGCATCATTTAGCAGTTCATCAAATTATTCAGCCAACCAACTAATGATAACTCTTTGTCTAATTATTTTGTCATCTGATGGGATAATTCCAAGTAGCCACTCACATGTTTATAGCCATATAAAGTTTGTGCAACCAATAATAGGCCTTCCCATGCATGAGAGGCCTAACTGTATAGCAACATCTTCCAAAGTGATTATGTACTCTTTACGGGTAGTGTGAAACATATGGGTCTTGGGCTGCTATCTCTCTATAAGTGCTGACACAAGTGATGGATCATATTCAAACTAGCTTAATTGCACAGCACCATAGAATCCAACCTATCAAATATAGTAAAAAATAGCAGGCAAAGGTGGGGGTAACCGATCACTGTGCATGACATGTTGTGGCTGGAGCACTCAGTCATCTTATAAAAAAATATAAAATATTATATGTATAATATAATAATTAAATCAAGCAAAGTATAAAACATTATAATTATAAGATTATCATACGTGGCCAAGCCATATAGCCTATGACACATGTTGTATCTAAAGGTACAGAAAGGAGTCATCCTCTGGCCCTGAATGGCTAGAGGGTTAAGGATCCATATTTGGGTTTTGAATGGGTAATAATAGATGTGTTAGGTAGATTAGGTAAAAGAAAGGCACTAAATCTTCACAAACCAACTTAAAGTAACCTAGAGTGTTGCTAGAGGGGAAATTGGAGAGCATAAGATAAAATCTTAAGAGTTGTAGGATCTGAAGGTGTTTCGCCACGGCTAAAACAGAGTTAACCGTGGCCAATAGAGGCGAAGTTACCCAGGGAGAGTGCCAGAGGGGAATTCGCTGCAGCAAAATGTGAGAGGCTAAACTGGGAGTCGTCCAGAGGAAAATTTGCCACAGCGAAATAGGGAATTGGCCGCAATGAACTTTTACGAAAATGAGCTAGACATTCCAAAGAGGAATTGGCCGTGGCGAAAGGAGGTATTAGCTGCTGCCAATAGTGAGAGGTGAGCGAGGTAGGTTCCAGGAGGCTTCCTCACCGTGACGCCATATAGGTTGGCTGCGGTGAAGGTCTAACTCGCCGTGGTGATAGGGGTGAAGCCAAGGGGAATTGGCCGCGGCAAATGTCCTAAAACCCTTATATTGGCTAGGAAATCTTAGTTTTTTATATAATTACCTCAAGGGATGATTTATAAATAGTGATAGAAGATTCATGTGAGTTGAAATTGACAGGTAATAGAATCAAGGCTTATAAATGAATGTTGGTTTCCCTTATATACGTAAGTGTTGGTAATTATATGGTTGATGACTTTAATAACATTAAGGTTCAAATTTCCCCACATTCCCATAATGTAATTAGTCTTAATGTCATGTAACCCTGGTTTATGGTTATTAATCATGCATTTAACCTTAATTACAATGAGTAGATATTAGGGTCGTCATAGTGCACAAAGATATGGTCTATTCAAAAGTAAAGTTGACGGGCTTGTCGTGCAACCCTCAAAATAAAACTAGGTTGATCTAAAAATATAGCAAGTGGCACAACCTAGGTCATCTCCCTTGGAATTGGAATTCAATATTCAATTAGGTTCTCTAAGTGTTCTAAGATCCTAGAACTATCTAATTTGGAGGGTTTTTAATTGAATTAAACTATCCTAAACTGGATTGAAACAAATTTCCTAATGTCTACCTAATTGGATGAATTGTGATGATAATGGTCTTGTGACTAGTTTAGGAATCGCCTCTTGGTATCCACTATCCTTATCCTATTCTAATTGTGATTAATTATGGCCTAAGAATTCCTAATTATGTTCATTAGCAAATGATCTTGAATAACCATTCAAGATTCAAGAGATTAATAATCTAATGTTGAATTGAGACCTCAATCCCACATTAAACCGTTAACTCTTATCCTTTAAGATCAATGAACATCCAATTTGATTGATTAACTAATTAATTATCTTCTGATTCATCATCCAAAAATGTTTAATTAACCAACTAAACACCAAGGAATTCTCAAATAGACATTTAAACACACAACCTTACTCATGTAATTCATCGAACACCTTTGTGGCATACATGAGAGATTAGAGAGAATAATGAAAAACTAAATTCAAATTTAACCAATTAATCAACAAAAAAAGGTTTCCTAATCAGTGTCTAACCAGCCACTAATTAATTACACAAATTCCTAATCAAACATAACTCAACCGAGATTATACAGAAAAAGAAAGAGTGTAGGAAAAATAAGAAAATCTTAGCCAGAATTCTTCTTCTTCCCCAAGGATTCAAGCTTCTACTCAAGAGCTTCCTCCCTTGCTAGCCTCAAGATGAATGAATTAGATCTTCATTCGGTGGATGGATGATGGAGTATGGAATGGAGAGATGGATGAATGGATGGAGGCGTGATTTGTGGATAGTGCTGGATGTGTGGAGTGAATGGCCGAATGAATGATGGATCCCCCTTTATAGAGTGAAGGCGTGTAGAGAATGGGCGAAGTGACTCCAATACGGCTAGGGTTTGGAGTGAAGGCGAATGAATAAAGATGGAATGTGTGTTGAATGGGCTGGGCTGACTGACGAGGTCGTGTTGCTGGCGTGGTGAATGGGCAGACGATGTGGATGGGGTCGTGAATGGGCTGGATATGATGGAATGACGGAATGGAGTGTGTGACGTCGTATGAATGGAGGATGGATAAAGGCGTGATTCACTGTGGAATGTATGGCCTGTTTTAGCTTCTGCCCGAGTGTGTATGACGTGCCTCTCACGTGATTCCTCTAAGTGATTTCACGTGCTCCTTATTTTCAATTGCCTGAAGCTATCATGCATGAGATGGGCCCCACTTGAATGCTGAAGTGTTGAATCCATGCTACTTCATCTTTTATTCTTTCTCCACGTAAATCTCACGTTGCTTCTGTTCTGCTCGCTTTAAATATTCACGTGTTTCTGCTGCAGATCCTTCACGCTCTGTTTTTCCATTTCTGCTCAAAACCCATCTTGCTGTTTGCTTGTTTATACTGCAGCCACATTCCAGCACATTACAGAGAATCTTGAGCTCTAGCATTTTTATTCAAACCAGCTCGTGTTGCCTTTGTGTTCCTCATTCGTTCTACATTAGCTGCTGGTTTGTTTGTTGCTCGAGTTGTAAGTTGCTGCCATTCCTCTTTCAAACCAGACTTCAACTTGTTGCTCCCTTCGTTGGCTCTGTAGCTGCTGAGCTTCCTTTCATGCTGTTGCTCCTTTGTTTAACTTGGCTCCTTTCCATTCTAACATGCTGCTTCATTCCATTTCAGCTCGAGTTGTGAGCTGCTGTCTTCTTGCTTTTAGCCCAAGCTTCCACGTCTTTTTCTCAAAGCTTCTCTTTTCTTCTCAAAACTGTCCAGACGTGATTCTGCATGTGTTTCTTTCTTCTCCTCATGCTTTGCACGTTAACTTCTGCAGCTTCTTCACTTTGATGCTGCCTCCCACGTGAAACCTGTAGCTTGTGTCTTTCATGTAAGCTGCATGCTTTTCTTTTCATTTGTTTCCAAGCCCCTTCAACCCACGTGTTTTCTTTTCTCCCATATATATATGCCTTCATCTCTTCTTTAAATCAAATATTCATTTAAGCTATTTGCTCTTCACAAATCTGCACAAAAGAATAGAGAATATTCAATAGAATTATCCACAAAATTATTTAAAAGAATTTCATGCCTTAAAACTTAATAATTTTGCCAATTAATTCACAAAGTGCATAAGTAGCTAATAAAATCAAATTGTATCTAATTAAACCTTTAAAGCCATCTTTGATCATTAAAATGACTAAGTTAGGAAGAATAAAAGATATAAAATTCATGCTTATCAAAAGTCCCAACCCATTTACATTCGACTAAGTTTTTATACATATACATGTTCATGAATAATAAGATATATTCAAAAGTACGGTCCTAACTCATAAACATTGCAACCAATATTTTATATATATACATGAAAAAGCTTGGTCCTACTATTGTCTAATGAGGTGACGGTGTGGATAAGTGGAACAATTATGGCCAACTTTTTTACATAACCCGCACTTATTTAGTTGATCAGGTTGTGTCCAATCTATCTCATTGCATGTGTGTGGAATGAAGGCGGCCTTTTGCTCAAATCATTGATAGATCGAGAATCAACTTTGGTGAATCTATTTGTAGCCCCTAATGGGTTGGAACTCATGCTATATGCACTGCGTATCATTTCCAATCAGATCATTTCCAATCAGAAAATGTAGTCAATAAAATGCAAATGGTCAAGACCAACATTATCACAAGCCACAATAACATGTTGACACTAGTACTTTTCAATTTGAAACTCGCCGCACTCACATTTTTGCTAAACTAAGTTCACTTTGCAACATCGACCAAATTAACAATTTTGGACATCGTATGGCTCCTCAACCTCAAAAGATGTTACTCTCCTATCAAATGCGCGAACAACATATGCAGAGGCAACTTGAGCAATTAGAGCCAACTTCTTTGTAAGCGTCTCACAAAATACTTGGCTGACTGTTACCTGTGCATGCATTTATTGAGCTCATTCAACAAAATATCTATTTACCCTGTACATGGTTGCCTTTGTAAGGCTAGTTATAGGCAAACTCCTGATGCCTTTTAAAAATGTTGTTTATTGTCTCAGCCAAGTTTGATGTCATGTGACCATAGCATCAACTCTCTATGTCATAGGCTTGTGACCATTGCTCCTTGAAAATGTTAGCTATCCAAGTAGCTACAGGGCCATATAAAATTACTAATTTGGCCAAACATGTATCAACAATATGACGCTCATATGCATATCTAATATTTATGAATTTTTCTTTTAGCCAATTTGTCCCATGTGCTTTATGCAAGTTGCAAGCCACATGCCAAAGACAGAAGACATGATACCCATATGGTGGCTGCCACCCTACCCTCGAGTCAGAGATGGTGGATAAAATTAAAGGATGTATATTTGATATCAAACAAATCCCCCTTCTACTCTTAACGACACCTCTATGAAGATTAAAAAGGAACCATGCCCAAATTCCTTGTGTCTCTCCCTCCACAATAACAAATGCAAAGGGCATGACTTTCTTATCACCATCTTGAAATACAGCCATAAGTAGTGTGCCCTTATATTTTCCATACAAGAATATCCTATTAACTTGAACAATCGGTTTGAGATGTTGAAATGCATCAATGTATGGCTTGAATGCCCAACATATTCAACAAAACATCTCTATAGGTTGCCTATCAGCATTGGACTACTGAAATTATTTATTTGAAAGATATACAACCGAACCAGGCATGAAATGTTGAATGGCAGCCAACCACCTAGGCAATACTGCATATGAGCTTTCCTAATTTCCAAACGCAATGGTAAGAGTATGGTGCTTTGTCTTCCATGCCTTTCTATAAGACACAGTATAGCCAAATAAATTTTGCATTCTTTCAATGATTTGGAAAACTTTAACCTCTAGTTGGTACATCACCATTGCCACAATATACGATGATATAACATCATAATCCAACTTTGGATGGTCTTGGGACAAACTTGAAGACAAATATGTATGTAGTCCCCCATATTTTGTGATATTTCAATGTGTTCTTTTTGCCTTTTTATATGCTCTGACCCTTCAATTGCAACTGCAGTCATAGTCAGTACACCAATATTCTTCATTTTTTGTAACAAAATTATACACATGAAATGTGTGGTGCATTCATATGGAGTAAAGTTTAACCACACGATATAATGCCTTTATATCTACATATTGCATGCTAACACTTAACTCTTGATTGTCATTAAGATTCATATACTTTCCACTTCCAAGAAAATTGGCACCACTTGTTGCCTCTGTATTAACCCGTGTGAAGAAGGCAAGAGCTGGGTCATTATATTCACTTGCAGTTTCATTGGTCACTATATTGGACTCATTGTCATCTTTGTCATCATCATCATCATTAGGGATGGTAGAGTTATATTAATCTTCATCCTCAAATTCATCTATTAGATCTTTTGTTACAATCATAGGAGATTGAGATAGAGTATTGTCCAATACTTGATGGGATAAACTCGGTTAAGACATGTGGTCTATAGGAGGAATGTTATACTGTCCACTATAGTTGACTTGTGGATTAAATAGGTGAACATCTCCAAGATATGCACTGAATAAGGATGTCTATTGTAACATCCAGTCTCTCTGCAAACGTGAGAAACGCAATGTTCCGTTTCTCCGTAAACAGCAGAAATGGGCCAGATACAAAAGGAAGTCCTTGAAATAGAAGGAATTAGGCCAACTAAAATTATGATAAAATTTTAAATATTAGAAAATGAGGATTTGAGCCTCGAGTTGCCGAAAAATCAAGGCTAGAGTGATTCGAAAAATTTACCAAAAGGCCAATGACATTTTCATAAATATGGGCACTTTTTGAAAAACACATAGGGGGGCTTTTAAAATGAAATTTTTGAGTTCTCCAGGGTTCTCAGTGGCTCTAAAAACCATGGAAAGCTCCAGGGCAGCTACAGCCCCTCCGGTAGACGTTTTCCAACGTCAGTGTGCCTGAACTTTAACGGATTCGTTCGAAAAGATTTTAGCTCCGATTTGAGTGATTCCCAAGCCATTTTTCTTGATTGGGAACCTAAATTTTATAATGGAAAAGACGGTTCTAAAAAAGGAGCTAAAACGAAGGAGAAACAAAAATGCAAAATATGAAGGGCAAAATAGGAATTTTTAAAAAGTATAACTTATTCCCACTTATATATATGATGCACTCTTCTCCTCCCTTCATTATGCACGACCATGTTCTGCCTAAAACCAGAAGAAAACCCTAGGGGATGAGGCTCACAAGAAGGGGAAGAAAAGGAGGAGAAATCAAAGGCTTAAGGTATGGAAATTAGTAGTTTTTCATGCTCTTTCTCTTCCAAACCTTTTCTTCTCCATTCTCCTTTATTTTCTATGATTAAAATGAGGTTTATAAATCTGATTCAAGGGAGATATTCAAGGGAATGTTTAGATTTGAAGAGAGGAGCTTGGAGAAATCAAGATTCAAGCCAAACTAAGCAAGGAAACAAGGTAAAAATGCATCCTATGGTTGATACCTTTCATCCCACTCCTTCTCCATTTTGACCTAAACTTAGATAGACATAAGGAGTCAGATTTTTAACCAAACCAAAGGTGATTCTTAGGCATTTGATGGAGAGGAATAAGAATAAGCAAAGAAAACCAAGAAATAAGCATTAGAAATCAAGATCCAAAACCTAGGGTTTCAAGTGCACCTTTCAAATTTTGAACTTATGTGATGCTTCCTAGGTCTAGGTTAGAGTATAAATGAGTTCTTGAGACACCAAGGATGCTCCACACAAGCTTCTCCCTTCAAGAAAACAAAGAAAACTCCATAGTGCCCAAAACTTAGGCATGTCCTGGCCAAGCATGTTCCATGGTGCTAGGGAGAGTTTTAAATTTTTCTAAGGCCATTCTTGAGTCATATTTGATGAATGAAAGTGAGGAAAGGCCTTGGAAAAAATTTAGAACTCATAGAAAGTGATTTGGTGTCTTAGGTTCCATATTATGACCTAAAGAAGCAACATGGTGTTAGGCCTTTTATTTTGATGATGTGATGACTCCAAGAGGCTTAAAAGGAGTCAAGAATCATATTTGAAAAAAAAGAATGAGGCCTAGAAATCATTTGAGGGGTGTTGCTTCATTAGGTGCCAATATGGACCATAATGGAGGTTGTAGAGTAATCTAGGGTTTAAGCAAGTTGCATGGCCTTAGAAATTGTTTCATAAACTTAATTGGCTCCCGTAATTTGTATCTAGGCCAAGAGAAACTATCTCCACCAAGTTGTGGGTGTGTGGCCGAAAGAGGAGGCTTGAAAGCTAAGGAAAAAGTGTGTGCTTGTATACAAGGTAGCTCTTTCCACCTTCTCTCATGCATGGATATGTGTCTAGCTTGTTTTAGAATGTGTTTATGTGTATTTTCAAGCTATGGAAAGTATACTAGCATGCCTTTATATGTTATGATTCTTGATGCCACATTATGTTTTAAATGAATCCATGATGTTTGTATGAGTTTGCTTGGGTGTGAAGAGGCCAAGAACTCTTCCCTTGGGTGTGTAACACCCCGAAATTAATTAAGGTGTTAATAATGTATTTGGACTAATTAAGAACAATTATCATGAAATAATTGGGCAAGCTTTATGAATGAAAATTTATAGAGAAATAAGTTCGTAATATAGGTTTAAGATTTCATTTGGGTTAAAGCCTAATTGAGGCCCAAGATTTAATTTGAATAAGCCATGGATAAGGATTTATGGAGGCCCAATGATTCTAGATGCAAGCCCAACTCCTTATCATGAGACTTGGGCTAAAAGAGATCACCTAGCAATAGCCTAATTTGATTTAATGAAATAGAGGTCCAAGACCCAATTTACATGAGCTCTGATAGTTGGCCCAACACACATTATGCAGACCCAAGTTGGATTGACTCTTGGAACTTGGCCTAACCCAATCAAATTCCTATAGCCCAACTCATGAAATAAGGCCCAACAAGCATAAAAATCTAAACCTACAAGGAATTGGGCAATTGGGTCAGCATACTTCACTTAAACTCAAAATGTTATACAGCCCACCTCACCAAACAAAGGCCCAACAAGCACACATCTGAACCTAAGTGGATTTTGGGCTTTAGGGTTGACCCAAACCCATCTAAAACCCTAACTTACTCAGCCTCTTACCTTCTATTCTGCAGACCAACTCAACCTTAGGCAAAGGAGAACTCCATTTTCGCATAGGAAGAGAGGAGGCTAGGGTTTTCTGCATTCCTCCACCATTTCTCATTTCTGGAGGATGATTTAGCCAAGGTGAGTTATATATAACTTAACCCTCTCATCCTCCTCTCCATTTTGGTCCGATTAATTTTTGGTTTTGAGCATTTTCATCTTCTTCTCAAATCTGAAACTTGGTGTTGGGTGATTGCTTGCAAGATTTTCGGAGTTGGAGGTTAGAGGGATGATTAGGTAAGCATTTCCCTTCCATTTTGTGTATCACTTTGCTGGAAAATGCCCCTAAGGATGTATTATCATAATGGGTTCTGTTGTTGTGTGAGATTATAAGGAGATAATGGTGGAAAACTAAATTTTCTGGGCTTGATGATTGAAATGCGAATTTTTGTGCTTCCATGGTGGATTTTCGGAGGTGAGGCTATGGGTGTTGTTAAGTGAGTATCTCCTTCCCATTTTGATGCATTTTCTGTTAGTTTGAGACCCCTATAGTTGACCTATGATATGGGCTTTGGTTTCATGTGAAATTACCTAGAAATTGGAGTGAACTATGGCAATTTCTGGTGTGGGAAAGTTGGAATCCGAAATTAAATCCCTTGGTAATTAGGTAAGTAACCTCTAGTCCGTCATTAGTAGTTTAACTCTTTGGATATTTGATTGTGATTAGAAATGACGATAATTATGCTTGTTATAGGCTTGGTGTGCATTTGGATTATTATGGTAGCTAGGGGAAGAGTAATTGGCTTCATTGAGGTAACTGGGATTATTTTTCTGATTCCATGTATATGCTCATATTAATCTACTATTTGTTACACATACTTGATTTTGAAATGCTAAATGACTGGTTGACTACTTGATTGTGATTGTAATTGTAATTGTAATTAGACCTTGTGAGTCCATGGTGGAGCTGTGGTGCGGTTGCCACCCATGCATGTGCTTCGATCGGGCACTGGATTGTGATCAGACCCCGATGCACTGAGCCCTAGTTGTGCTCATTATGGAGTAGGTGCCGTGGACGGACCTTTCCCGGTGTTATTGGCCATTAACATGTTGTGTATGATTGCTGGTATAGGACAGTAGTCATTGGTAGCTCAACTAGTTCATTTGCAAATTGAATTAATGATTCTGGTATTGATGACATGAAATTGCATTGGATTGATTGACTTGTACATATATATGGAAATTGCCTTTTGTTACTGAGATTGTATATCTCACCCCGTTATGGGCTAACATTTTCAGGGACCGGACCTCTTAGTGGCAAGGAGAAATTAATGGAAGATCATTAAATGGTTTGGTAGCACATAGGTTTGAGAGCCTTGTCAAATTGTAATATAACTAATTTACAAGTTCTGTACCATTATTGCATTGCATCATGAATTGCCAAGTGTAGAAGTATTTTGTTAACATAGAATGTAATCCCATGATATGTTCCTTATAGACTTGACTATTAATGCAAGAAATACCCAATGAAAGTATGATTGAATGACCATTGTGGGAGATTTATAATTTACTGACATAAAATCCCATGGATGAGTAGGAAAATCTATATCTAAATGCTAAATGGGTAATGATAGATTAGTTGGGTAATTAAGGTACATAATTACCATTAGAGTTGCATAAATTAAGGTAGAATGGCCCTAGAACGATATTGGAGGGAAATTAGAGAGCATGAGATGAAATCTTGGGAGTTATAGGAACAGAAGGGAATTGGCCGCGGCCAACATTTAATTGGCCTAGGCCAAATAGAAACAGAGAAGAATTGGCCGCGGCCAAAAATTAATTGGCCTCGGCCAAATGTGGCGAACCTGCCAAGGAAGAAAACAGAGAGGAATTGGCCGCGGTGAATAGTGATATTAGCCACGGCTAAGTATGGGAAACAAGTCTGGGGGTGTTTCAGAGGGTATTTGGCTGCGGCAAAAGGGGTATTTGGCCGCGGCAAAATGCGTGAAATTTATGGTGATGTAAGGACTTGAATTCGAGAGTAATTGGCCGCAGCGAAAGGGGATTTAGCCGCGGCGAAGGTGCTCAATTTCTCATATTCACCTAGGAACCTTAGTTTCTTTTATGGTAATAATAAGAAATGATTTAGAAACACTTGTAAGAGGTTTTTATGAGTTGAAATTGATGGATGGGAGAATCAAAGGCTCCTTATTAATGATTAAATTCACTTGCACATTTGAATAATTATGGTTCCTTAATTAATGACCCTAATAACATTAAGGTTCAAATTTTCCCAACATCTTTCGAATATAATTAATTGTGATGACTTTCAACGTTCTAATTTAAATTTTATGGCTATTAATCACATACTTAACCTTAATTATGATGATTAGAAGTTAGGGTCGTTACAGGGTGAGGATGTGCCAAGAACCCTTGAGCTTGGTTGAGACGAAGTAAAGAGTCTCCCAAAAGCAAAGTGGGCTCCTAAGAGTATGGTTGAGTCCAAAGTGCTCAAAGAATGGGTGAGGCAAGTCCAAAATCTATGAGGAGAAGTGTGACACCAATCCAAACACTTAGTGAGCTCTTGAATTTGTATGATTGATTCACATGCCAAGGTTGCCTTTAAAATGTCTATGATTTCTATTTTCTCCATACATGCATTTAAAAGGCTTGCTTTGCACATATTATGTATGATTGAATTGGAGATGAGCTATTGGGATTCTTTGAATCTCATCCCCTCCTCTCCAATGATCTAACATGCTAGGTGAACCAAGTGGATATGCTACTGGGAGCCAACAACCCTAAAGGAAGGAGATTGATAAATTTATGCCTTGATTTTAGCCATTTTGGAACCATAATAATGGTTTATCATGTATATGATGTTATATATGTACTATGAATATTGAGACATATGTAAAGATACTATTATGTGATGTTTAGATGTATGGAAATATTATATGATTACTAGCATATGTTTTGAGTATGTAATGCCATAGTATGCAAGTTTAAAGTTTGATGAATATGTGTATAAATGTGGGTTGAATGGCTAAAACGAGATGCATGAGGCTTGGAACCATTTGGGCAGCTCACACAAGTCTTAAATCTACTTTTAGACTTGCCCAAAAGGTGCCAATACTAAGGGAAGACCATTTGGCAAATTTGGTACCTCATATGGAGCCACATTTGACCATAATGGAACCTTATGTCACTTTTTGGCCAAGTGAGCTATTCTTGATCTAAAATTTGGCATTCAATTAGATCTCATTGAGAGCTTTCTGGGATGTTAAAGATCATAATTTTTGGAGGTCTACAGAATATTTGATAATTTTTTGAAATTGGAAAATTTTATGGATTTGGTTTGCTGTACTATTCATTTGACCCGAAACTGTTTTCTGTCACACGAGGCCCAAATGATGTCCAATTGCCACAAAATTTTATACATAGAAACTAGCCAATCACAGTGACACGTGTCAATTAGAAGCACCTCATTTGGAGGTCTAGAGAGGGAGATATGAATTTTTGAAATTTCTGTCCAGTATCAGTAAAATTGCCCGACCAAAAGTACTGTTCTATTGAATTTCGGAGTCTGGGCTTGATGAACTAATCTGGAGATATTTTTCCTCTCTATTTAACATTCACAGCTTTCCATATTGATATCATTTGAATGGATTGAATTTTTGTGGAATTAATTGGACATTTTCAAAATTTTCTGCAGAATTCTATGATAGTTTCAGATTTCAGTCGAACCTCTGTAGCTTTTTGGATATCAAACGTCTTGGGTGATATACTTTAGTGTGAAGTAGACATCCCAAAATTTCCAGAATAACCAAGATTGCATAGTTTTGATTTTTTTAGATTTAGTTATGATTTTCCAAAATTTGCCTAGAAAAAGGACCAATTCTGGCCGAGAATGATCTTTAAGTTTCTATGCCCCATTTCGGTTTCCTTGGGTTGTAAGCATGTTTTTGTAATGCGAATGAGTTGTAATGATGAAATTAAATATGAGGAAATATAGTATGAGCTCACACGGTCCACGTGACACTGAATGAAATTTTGAGACCTAGTGTAATGCTAAAATGAGCATTATTTCTTTGCCTTTTTCATGCAAAACTCACATGATTCATGATATTAAGTTATGTAAAGGCACTTGATGAGTTAGAATGAGCTAGAATTCATGGTGTTACATTTATTGGTATCAGAGCAAAGTTCTAGGCTCTCTTGGATTAGATTTTGGCTTGAGGATGTAGCTATTGAGCTGTGTAAAATGCTTGTATGACTATAAAAAGTCCTCTACGAGACATTGTGGGTATGTGAAAGTAGTTTGTGGCTTTATTCACAATAAGTAAGTTGTAGAATGGTCTTAGAGTAGTTAGTGGACACCGAGAAGAGTGGCCTCTAAAGTAGCTTGAGCAGAGTTGAGGGATCCAACGGCTAGAGCTTGATGAGATATGATAGCTCGCCGGGATCAATAGCAAGCCCTAGATATAAATGATGAGAATGATCTCGTTGATAGGAAGAGGCTTGCTAGAGAGAGTATGTGAGGCCTAATTCTCTCGAGTAGTCATACTCAGGCCATTCCCAGCTGTCTCGCAAAACGCAGAGACAAGCAATGATGCAGTGCGGTATGAGATAAGACTGCGACTGCACCAAACCAATCTAGAGGGGAAGTGAGAAAAAGAGTCACCCCATAGCCACAACACCCAAATGTCTAGCTAAGTATTAGAGCCCGAAAGGTTAATTCCCTTAGGCCAGAGATTTGAGTTATAAGCTATACCCTGGAGTCTGATAGCCTGAAGGTGATGGCTAGTTATGCCTGAATGAAGTGAGAGGTAGAACCCTCTAGCTTGATATAGGCGGTGAGGCTCGGGTTGGTAGTTAAAGATAAAATCCAATCCCTAGAATAGTAAGCCAATCAGAGGCCGTTAGCTGCGGCAAATGATGTATTAGCCATGACGAATGGCACTATGAATGCCTTGTTGGTCATATTTAGGATAACTTAAAAAAGGAACTACTAAGGGGTTAGATAACCCACAGAGAATGGGCACCCCTAGTATAAGTAGAGGAAAAGAATAGTTATGAAAGATTAGTAAGAAGTTCGTAGGCCTAGTAAATGAGACTAAGAAAAGAGCTCAACATAGAGGAAGTTAAACACAGGGCTAATGAGGTTGTTGAGAGCCACCTATGAGGCGTTGACTCCAACCTAGAGTGCTACCTAGTGGGACACTGAATGATAGAATATTAGTGTAGCCTTGAAATGACATAAGATAAGACTATCAGCAGTGAGGCATCTAGCGAGTGGCCTAGAAAGGTGTACCTCATAGGTAATACCTAGAAGTAAGTATGAGTAACCAGTAATAGAGGTTCAAAAAAGAATGAGGATAATTAGTAAGCTACGGGTTCGATGAGATGGCTAGCTAGGCTAAGCATAAGCTAAAGCCTAGAGAAGATGACCAGTAGCATCGTTCCAGGTAAGATATGTAAATAAAAAGCTAAGTGAAAGTTCTCCCTGGAGTGAAAAAGGGAAGATAAGATATCCTTATATTAGGAAAACCACCTAGTAGTGATTAGTAAAGTCCCCTAGATAGGCCCCCTAATTGTAGAGTATAGTGAGCAAAGAAGCGAGGAAGAGTTAAGAAATTAACCATAGAAGATATGCCCTCGCTTTAGTAACAACTAAATGTATAGATTAAGCTCAGAAAGGTAAACGGATAGGGTCTAATAGTTAGTTAGACGAGCTCCCTAATATGAGAATAGTACAAGGTTAAGGCATATACGTGGTCAGAGCACCCAGTAGAGCATGAGCTTCAGAGAGGTAGAATCCAGACATTGAGAATATGTGTTCTAGATTAAGTTAGCAGAACCATAGAAATAGCATACTATGCTCCTGGGGATGAGGCTATAGAGGCTTAACAGAGAAAAAGCCTAGCTCTGATCCGAATGTAGAAATAAGCTAAGACATACAGTTAGTGCCCTAATACCTTCAAGGAAGCTCGAGAGCGCTAGAGACCGCCTAAGAAGGCGAGCCTCATTTTATGTAGAGAAAAAAGGTAAGCCTAGAGAAAGAATGTAAGCCAAAAGCACTATAGAATGACATTCCTAGGATTTTATGAAATAGAATCCTCCTAATCATGGGATGGTCTAGCTAAGAGCAAAGCAAGAGTATGAGTAAAAAAAAGACCCCCTTGATGTTATAGAGAGTGATTAAGTGGAGGAACCCTGGGAAAATGCAGGTGCTCTTGGGCTTAAAGAAACCTAAACTAGCAACAGAAATAGCCAGTGGTAGAATATCCTTTTACCTAAGTAAGAGGATAAGAAAAATAGAAAGAAAAGATGTGATAGTGTTCAAGCCGAGGACACATCAGATTGAAAAAAAATACTCTGTAAATGTGTTTGAGTACTTAAGAAAGCACACTTGTCCTTGGCATAAATGCCCTTTTAGCATGATATTGCCCAAAGTATAAATAGGCGGGCGATACCGAGAAATCTCGGGATGTAGTAAAGGAAGAATCCTACTTTCCCCGAGTACTCTACAAGAATAAGGCAGATAGAGAAAAGTAAAAGAAGGGTACTTTAGATTATTGGGAAACTTGCAATATACAGGAGATAATGGCTTTGAGCTTAGTCATGAGGCACCCGTGTATTGGTGTTTGATGTTATGGTTTGCTTGCAACAGAGACTACGCGATATTAGGTCTGGCCAACCTAGTAGTAATGTAGCTTAAGTGCATAGCAAATGACGACATCAATCACCAAAGTGTCCTGATAATCGAAAGGTATCCTGGTTAAAGAACGAGATAAGTCAGAAAAGAAAGGTAAAAGGATTCCAGTAATATTACAATAATGAGAAAAGCATGCAGAAAGGAATCCCCAGTAGAAAATGTTCAAATTCAGTATGCATAGCCTGAGTCCCTTATAGTATATGTAAATAAAATGAATAGGGACCAGTGTATAGCCTCTCTTGTAACATATGGCCTTTCCGTAAACCTGAGAAATACAATGTTCAGTTTCTCTGTAAATGGCAGAAATGGGCCAGATACAAAAGGAAGTCCCTGAAATAGAAGGAATTGGGGCCAACTAAAATTATAATAAAATTTTAGATATTAGAAAATGAGGATTTGAGCCTTGAGTTACCCAAAAATCAAGGCCAGAGTGATTCGAAAAATTTGCTAAAATGCTAGTGGCATTTTCGTAAATATGGTCACTTTTTGAAAAATACACAGGACAGCTTTTTGAATGAAATTTTTGAGTTCTCCGAGATACTCAGAGGCCTTAAAAATCATGAAAAGCCCCGGGACAGCTAAAGCCCTTACAGTGGACGTTTTCTAACGTCGATGTGCCCGAACTTTGACGGATTCGTTTGGAAAGGTTTTAGCTCCAATTTGAATGATTCCAAAGGCATTTTTCTTAATTGGGAACCTAAGTTTTATAATGGAAAAGATAGTTCTAAAAAAGGAGCTAAAACGAAGGAGAAACGAAAATGCAAAGTATGAAGGGCAAAATGGAAATTTTTGAAAAGTGTAACTTATTCCCACCTATATATATGATGCACCCTTCTCCTCCCTTCATTATGCACGACCATGTTCTGCCTAAAACTAGAAGAAAACCCTAGGGGATGAGGCTCACAAGAAGGGGAAGAAAAAGAGGAGAAATCAAAGGCTTAAGGTATGGAAATTAGTAGTTTTTCATGCTCTTTCTCTTCCAAACCTCTTCTCCTCCATTCTCCTTTGTTTCCTATGATTAAAATAAGGTCTATAAATCTGATTCAAGGGAGATATTCAAGGGAAAGTTCGGATTTGAAGAGAGGAGCTCAAAGAACACAAGATTCAAGTGAGAAAAAGCAAGAAAACAAGGTAATTTCTCTTCCTATGGTTGTCATTTTTGGTCCCCTTCTCCACCATTTCGCCCCACTTGAGAAAACCCTAGGAGGAGATGAATTTTAGGCAGAACCAAGCATGAATCGAAGGAAAAAGGGTGTGGAGATTAAGAATATGCAAAGGGAATTAACAAAAAACCATTAGATTTCAATATGCAAGTTCTAGGGTTTCAATTACATCTTGTAAAATATAACTTTGTATGATGATTTGAAGGCCTAAGTAAGAGTTTAAATGAGCTCCCAAGATCCCTAAGAGGCTCCCCATATACTTCTTCCCTTGAGAAAACAAAAAAAGCTCCATGGAACCTAATATGCTTCATAGCCTCGACCTAGATGAGTTCTCCTAGCTAGGGAAAGTTTTAAATTTTTCTAAGGCCATTATTGAGTCATATTTGATGAATGAAAGTGAGGGGAGGCCTTGGAAAAAATTTAGAACTCATAGAAAGTGATTTAGTGTCTTAGGTTCCATATTATGACCTAAAAAAGCAACATGGTATTAGGCCTTTTACTTTGATGATGTGATGACTCCAAGAGGCTTAAAAGGAGTCAAGAATCATATTTGAAAAGAAAGAATGAGGCCTAGAAATCATTTGAGGGGTGTTGCTTCATTAGGTGCCAATATGGACCATAATGGAGGTTGTAGACTAATCTAGGGTTTAAGCAAGTTGCATGGCCCTAGAAATTGTTTCATAAACTTAATTGGCTCCTGTAATTTGTATCTAGGCCAAGAGAAACTATCTCCACCAAGTTGTGGGTGTGTGGCCGAAAGAGGAGGTTTGAAAGCTAAGGAAAAAGTGTGTGCTTGTATACAAGGTAGCTCTCTCCACCTTCTCTCATGCATGGATGTGTGTCTAGCTTGTTTTAGAATGTGTTTATGTGTATTTTCAAGCTATGGAAAGTATGCTAGCATGCCTTTATATGTTATGATTCTTGATACCATATTATGTTTTAAATGAATCCATGATGTTTGTATGAGTTTGCTTGGGTGTGAAGAGGCCAAGAACTCTTCCCTTGGGTGAGGATGAGCCAAGAACCCTTGAGCTTGGTTGAGACAAAGTAAAGAGTCTCCCAAAAACAAAGTGGGCTCCCAAGAGTATGGTTAAGTCCAAAGTGCTCAAAGAATGGGTAAGGCAAGTCCAAAATCCATAAGGAGAAGCGTGAGGCCAATCCAAACACTTAGTGAGCTCTTGAATGTTTTGTATGATTGATTCACATGCCAAGGTTGCCTTTAAAATGTCTATGATTTCTATTTTCTCCATACATGCATTTAAAAGGCTTGCTTTACACATATTATGTATGATTGAATGGGAGATGAACTATTGGGATTCTTTGAATCTGATCCCCTCCTCTCCAATGATCTAATATGATAGGTGAACTAAGTGGATATGCTAATGGGAGCCAACATTACTAAAGGAAGGAGATTGACAAACTTATGCCTTGATGTTGGCCATTTTGGAACCATGCTTATGTATCTTAATGTCTATGATGTTGTATATGTACAATGAACCTTGAGACATGCCTAAATATACTATTATGTAATGTTTATCACTATGAATATGATATATGAGCTTTAGAATACAATTTGAGTATGAAATGCCAAATTGTGCAATGTAGAAATTTGATAGAAATATGCATAAGTGTGGGTTGAATGGCCAAAATGAAAAGCATAAGGTTTGGGACCATTTGGATAGCTCACACAAGTCTTAAATATGCTTTTAGACTTGCCCAAAAGGTGCCAATACCAAGGGAAGACCATTTGGCAAGTTTGGTACCTCACATGGAGCCAAATTTGACCATAATAGAACCCTATGTCACTTTTTAGCCAAATGAGTTCTTCTTAATCTGAAATTTGGCATGTAATTAGGTCTCATTGAGACTTTTTTTAGAAGCTAAAGATCATAATTTTTGGAGTCTACAGAATATTTGATGACTTTTCGAAATTGGCAATTTTTATGGATTTGGTATGCTGCATTATTCATTTGGTCCGAAATTATTTTCTATCACACGAGGCACAAATGATGTCCAATTGCCATGAAATTTTATACACAGAAACTAGGGAATCACAGTGACTCATGAAAACTAGAAGCACCTCATTTGGAGGTCTAGAGAGGGAGATATGAATTTTTGAAGTTTCTGTCCAGTATCAGTGAAATTGCCCGACCAGAAGTACTGTTCTATTGTATTTCGGAGTCTGGGCTTGATGAACTGATATGGAGATATTTTTCCTCTCTAGCTAAAATTCCCAGCTTTCTAGATTGATATCATTTGCATGGATTATATTTTTGTGGAATTAATTGGACATTTTCAAAATTTTCTACAGAATTCTGTGATAGTTCTAGATTTCAGTCAGAGCTCTGTAGTATTTTGGATGTCAAACGTCCTGGGTGATGAATATCGTGACCCAGGCATATTTTTAGTGTGAAATAGACATCCTAAGTTTCTAAAATGACTAAGATTGCATAGTTTTGATTTTTCTAGATTTAGTTATGATTTTCTAAAGTTTTCCCAAAAAAAGGACCAATTCTGGTCGAGAATGATCTTTAAGTTTCCATGCCCCATTTTGGTTTCCATGGGTTGTAAGCATGTTTTTGTGATGAAAATGAGTTGTAATGATGAAATTAAATATGAGGAAGTATAATATGAGCTTACACGATCCATGTGACATCGAATTGAATTTTTTAGATATAGCACAATGCTAAAAGGCCTATTATTTTCATCCCCTTTTTCATATGTTCTTGTGGAATTGATAATACAAAGCTTAAAAAATAGCATGAAATGAGCTAGAAGTTATGGTGTTATACATCTCTCCTACTAGAGATGTTAACCACACTCAGTGTGAGATGCCTTAGTGCTAAGGCATTTAAAAGCAAAATGTGGTCATAGTTAGAAATTGCAGGATATGAGAGGAAGGCTAGAACGAGCATATGTAAAGGTAAGTAAGTCAATAGAGTAAGAAAAGAAAGCCCAAGTGAAAAAGGGGCTGAAGTGGGAATCTGAGGATCCTGTGAGGAGCGATGAACAAAAATTAAAACGCTCCCTAGTATTAGTATGACGGGATCCTAGAGAATGAGATGACACAGAACCCACTTCGCGTGAAGAGCATGATAAACTTCTAAGTTTAGCCTTAGCTATTATGAGCGATGGTAACTGGACTTAGTGAGCATGTATTTTACGATCAGATACAGTAATCTTAGACTTTGACATATCCTAGAGATGGATCGTAGTAGATCCCAACATAGCATAACAGGTTGCAATAGACCCTAGCAGGGCTCTGAGAGGTCGCAGTAGACCCAGGGGTCACAGTAGATCCCACAGAGTTACAGAGAGCCTAGCCGCAGCATGATAGACCTCTGGTAGAGATGACAGCCTGAGATAGTTTTTACAGAGCAGTTAGTCTCAGAAACCAATACAGTTTCAGCTAGCCTTTGTCTCAGAGACTACAGATCTCTTGAGTATGGTAGACCATTGCTACAGAGATATGAAGGCTTTACTCAGACAGTTAGACCACTGACTATCTCTCTTCAAAGATGAGCATAGTATATGGGATGAGGAAAGTAAGAAATAAGCTTTCCAGAGTTAGAACCAGATGAACCACTACCTAGCAGATAGTAGCCCTGACCGAGGGATAGAGAGATCCCCATATGATAGCTTATGTATTCAAAAAGGGGTCAGGTGCAATTTTTATATAAGGTAAGTGGTACAGTATATCTCCAGTGAGCAAAACTGTAAGAACAGCTAGCATCCCATCAGAGCCTAGCAATAGTCAGTGGTAGTAGCTCTTCAGTGCTAATATGAGACATACAAGTTAGGCCTATCAGTGTTGAAATAAAAGACTATAAAATGCCACAGCAAGTGAGTAAAGAAAGCGAGAAAAAGTCCCGGCCTATAAAGATAGATACAGTTGTAGTAACAGAGAAACAGGGATCATTAAAAGCATAAATTCCTCAAAGGAGTTGTAATCCCAGCAAGTAACTAAGATGTGAGGCCTATGACAAAAAGAAATGCAAATTATAATCATGGGATAAGCTAGTGAGAAAGAACGCAGAGATAAATAGTGGAAGGAATATGTAAATAAGTAGACAGATAGAAACCTCTGATGGCTCTAATGATTAGAAAAGAAGATGAGATGTTATGAGAAGCCATTCAGAGAGGATACAGAAGATGTGATATGAAATAAGTTACCTCCCGAGATGTGTAAATGAGTCAACTAAAAGAACGTTAATCTTGCGATCGGGTTAACATTAACCCAATATAATTAGTAAGCTCTCCCAAGATAGGCCTCCAGAGTAAAAAATTTCTTTCCCTTATGAGAGAGAGAACTAGCTAGTATTTTATAGCAGTAGCACCCTCATTAAGAGCTAGTAATAAAAGTTTCTTGGCTAAGAGAAAATTCAAAAGAATGAAATCGATGAGAAAGCGTATAGAGCCAGAAAGAAAGGAAAGAATAGAATAGTTAGCCAGAAAAGAAAAGAGTAAGAGGAAGGAAAAGAGTAAGAGGAAGTGTACCCCAAATTTTGAGGACAAAATTTATTTAAGGGGGAAGGAATGTAACATCTGGTCCTTCCGCAAACGTGAGAAACGCAATGTTCCGTTTCTCCGTAAACGGTAGAAATGGGCTAGATACAAAAGGAAGTTCTTGAAATAGAAGGAATTGGGGCCAAATAAAATTATGATAAAATTTTAAATATTAGAAAATGAGGATTTGAGTCTTGAGTTACCTAGAAATCAAGGCCAGAGTGATTCGAAAAATTTGCCAAAAGGCTAGTAGCATTTTCATCAATATGGGTACTTTTTGAAAAACACATAGGAGAGCTTTTTAAATGAAAATTTTGAGTTCCTTGGAGTTCTCAGTGGCTCTAAAAACCATGGAAAGCCCCGGAACAGCTAAAGCCCCTCCGGTGGACGTTTTCCAACGTCAGTATACCTGAACTTTGACGGATTCGTTCGGAAAGGTTTTAGCTCTGATTTGAGTGATTCCAAAGCCATTTTTCTTGATTGGGAACCTAAATTTTATAATGGAAAAGACAGTTCTAAAAAAGGAGCTAAAACAAAGGAGAAACGAAAATGCAAAGTATAAAGGGCAAAATGGGAATTTTTGAAAAGTGTAACTTATTCCCACCTATATATATGATGCACCCTTCTCCTCCCTTCATTATGCACGACCATGTTCTGCCTAAAACCATAAGAAAACCTTAGGGGATGAGGCTCACAAGAAGGGAAAGAAAAGAAGGAGAAATCAAAGGCTTAAGGTATGGAAATTAGTAGTTTTTCATGCTCTTTTTCTTCCAAACCTCTTCTCCTCCATTCTCCTTTGTTTCCTATGATTAAAATGAGGTTTATAAATCTAATTCAAGGGAGATATTCAAGGGAAAGTTCGGATTTGAAGAGAGGAGCTTGGAGAAATCAAGATTCAAGCCAAACTAAGCAAGGAAACAAAGTAAAAATGCATCCTATGGTTGATAGCTTTCATCCCACTCCTTCTCCATTTCGACCTAGACTTAGACAGACCAAGGAGTCAGATTTTTAACCAAGCCAAAGGTGATTCTTAGGTATTTGATGGAGAGGAATAAGAATATGCAAAGAAACCAAGAAATAGGCATTAGAAATCAAGATGTAAAACCTAGGGTTTCAAGTGCACCTTTCAAATTTTGAACTTATGTGATGCTTCCTAGGTCTAGGTTAGAGTATAAATGAGTTCTTGAGACACCAAGAATGCTCCCCACAAGCTTCTCCCTTCAAGAAAACAAAGAAAACTCCATGACGCCCAAAACCTAGGCATGTCTCGGCCAAGCATGTTCCATGGTACTAGGGAGAGTTTTAAATTTTTCTAAGGCTATTCTTGAGTCATATTTGATGAATGAAAGTGAGGGGAGGCCTTGGAAAAAATTTAGAACTCATAGAAAGTGATTTGGTGTCTTAGGTTCCATATTATGACCTAAAGAAGTAACATGGTGTTAGGCCTTTTATTTTGATGATGTGATGACTCCAAGAGGCTTAAAAGGAGTCAAGAATCATATTTGAAAAGAAAAAATGAGGCCTAGAAATCATTTGAGGGGTGTTGCTTCATTAGGTGCCAATATGGACCATAATGGAGGTTGTAGACTAATCTAGGGTTTAAGCAAGTTGCATGGCCCTAGAAATTGTTTCATAAACTTAATTGGCTCCCGTAATTTGTATCTAGGCCAAGAGAAACTATCTCCACCAAGTTGTGGGTGTGTGGCCGAAAGAGGAGGCTTGAAAGCTAAGGAAAAAGTGTGTGCTTGTATACAAGGTAGCTCTCTCCACCTTCTCTCATGCATGGATGTGTGTCTAGCTTGTTTTAGAATGTGTTTATGTGTATTTTCAAGCTATGGAAAGTATGCTAGCATGCCTTTATATGTTATGATTCTTGATACCACATTATGTTTTAAATGAATCCATGATGTTTGTATGAGTTTGCTTGGGTGTGGAGAGGCCAAGAACTCTTCCCTTGGGTGAGGATGAGCCAATAACCCGTGAGCTTAGTTGAGACAAAGTAAAGACTCTCCCAAAAGCAAAGTGGGCTCCTAAGAGTATGGTTGAGTCCAAAGTGCTCAAAAATGGGTGGGGCAAGTCCAAAATCCATGAGGAGAAGTGTGAGGCCAATTTAGTGAGCTCTTGAATGTCTTGTATGATTGATTCACATGCCAAGGTTGCCTTTAAAATGTCTATGATTTATATTTTCTCCATACATGCATTTAAAAGGCTTGCTTTGCATATATTATGTATAATTGAATGGGAGATGAGCTATTGGGATTCTTTGAATCTCATTCCCTCCTCTCCAATGATCTAACATGCTAGGTGAACTAAGTGGATATGCTAATGGGAGCCAACAACCCTAAAGCAAGGAGATTGATAAACTTATGCCTTGATTTTAGCCATTTTGGAACCATAATGATGGTTTATCATGTATATGATGTTGTATATGTACTATGAACATTGAGACATATGTAAAGATACTATTATGTGATATTTAGATGTATGGAAATGATATATGACTACTAGCACATGTTTTGAGTATGTAATGCCATAGTATACAAGTTTAAAGTTTGATGAATATGTGTATAAATATGGGTTGAATGGCCAAAATGAGATGCATGAGGTTTGGGACCATTTGGGCAGCTCACACAAGTCTCAAATGTGTTTTTAGACTTGCCCAAAAGGTGCCAATACCAAGGGAAGACCATTTGGCAAATTTGGTACCTTATATGGAGCCACATTTGACCATAATGGAACCCTATATCACTTTTTGGCCAAATGAGCTAGTCTTGATCTGAAATTTGGCATACAATTATATCTCATTGAGAGATTTTTAGGAAGCTAAAGATCATAATTTTTGGAGGTTTATAGAATATTTGATAATTTTTTGAATTTGGAAAATTTTATAGATTTGGTCTGCTGCACTATTCATTTGGTCCGAAATTTTTTTCTATCACACAAGGCCCAAATGATTTCCAATTGCCACAAAATTTTATACACAGAAACTAGGGAATCACAGTGACTCGTGTCAACTAGAAGCACCACATTTGGAGGTCTAGAGAGGGAGATATGAATTTTTGAAATTTCTATCCAGTATCAGTGAAATTGCCCGACCAGAAGTATTGTTCTATTGAATTCCGGAGTCTAGACTTGATGAACTGGTCTGGAGATATTTTTCCTCTCTATTTAACATTCACAAATTTCTAGATTGGTATCATTTGCATGGATTGGATTTTTATGAAATTTATTGAACATTTTCAAAGTTTTCTGTAGAATTCTGTGATAGTTCCAGATTTTAGTCAGACCTCTATAGCTTTTTGGATGTCAAACATCTTGGGTGATAAATATTGTGACCTAGACATATTTTTAGTGTGAAGTAGACATCCCAACCTTTCCAAAATGACCAAGATTGCATAGTTTTGAATTTTTTTAGATTTAGTTATGATTTTTCAAAATTTGCTTGAAAAAAGGACCAATTCTGGCCGAGAATGATCTTTCAGTTTCCATGCCCCATTTCGGTTTCCATGGGTTGTAAGCATGTTTTTGTGATGCGACTGAGTTGTAATGATGAAATTAAATATGAGAAAGTATAGTATGAGGTCACACGGTCCACGTGACACTGAATGGAATTTTGAGACCCAGTGCAATGCTAAAATGAGCATTATTTCTTTGCCTTTTTCATGCAAAACTCACATGATTCATGATATTAAGTTATGTAAAGGCACTTGATGAGTTAGAATGAGTTAGAATTCATGGTGTTACATCTATTCTACTATCTCATTCATATTACTAGTAGATGGGAGTGTTAATGCAACATGATCCTCCTCTAGTTGTAATTTGAGGTTCAAATCCACCTCATTATTTAAGATACAGGCATACAATTCTACACCAATTAATTGAGAAGAGAAATGCGAGTTTATTTGCCACATCTCTTGTACGTCTGAATCATTTTCTAACTTACTTGCTTAGTATTGTGTTGTATTTAATGACACCGGATACCTATATATTAACTTAAAAATAATCTGATTGGGGTAAAGTCGTAACTTTTGCCCAACTATTTGCTTCAATGTCTCCAAAGTAATATTTGAATCAACCGTCATTATTTTTACTCTTGCACATTCAAATGTCACACTATTTGAGCTATTGAAAATTTGTCCATTTGCAAATATACATACAATCTTACTTCTAGTAGTCATTATTTTTCCCTATAATAATATTTGCAAATAAAAAAATATAAGAAAATATTAATTCTAACAAAGTAACTATAATCACACAAAAAATTGACAAAAGAAATAAATATGTAAAAGACAATAAATGCAAACTAAATAAAGATAAGAATAAAAATAATTACGATGAACATAAATATACCACCCAATATATATATATATATATATAGGAACAAAATTTAAAGCAATGTAAACAAAATAGATATTACCACAAAATTTAAAGAAGCCATAATTAATATAATCAAAGAAAATCAATGAACAAAACTAAATATGCCATAAATAATAAATTCAACCATAATAAATTTAGACAAAAAATTAAATGTTCTTAAAATAAGTATTTAACAAATGAATAGTAACATGCCAAATGCAACAAAAAAGTAAATGTCACCAAAATAAATTCGTAACAAAATTAATACAAGCAACCTAAATAAATATAACATAAACATTTAACGGACACGAAATAAATATAACAATAAAAAGTAAAATATATATATATAACAACAAAATAAATGCAAATAGTATAAATATAAGACAAAAAAAATTTAAACTTAACAAACATAACAAAAAATAGATATAAATAAAATAAATATAACGCAAAAAATAAATGTAAACAAAAAAATTATACCATAAAAAATTGTAACCAAATTTAAAATAGAAACAATAAATAAAAATATAACAAACATAGCCAAAAAATTAAATATCATCTAAATAAATGCAAAAATTAAATAAATTTAGCATAAAATCAAATGTAAGCAAAATATATGAAACAAAAATTAAATGCCCATTACATAAGTATAACAAAAACATTAATTTGAATAAATTAAATAAATAATACAACAGAAATAAATTTAACAAAAAATTAATTAATGCAAGCATAATTAATATAATAACAAAATAAATATAAAAAAACTCTATATACACAAAAATTAAATGCTACTAAAAAAATATAACACAAAAATAAATTCGAATATAGTAAATGAAAAAATAAATAACAAAATATAATTAATGGCAACATAATAAATATAACAAAAAAATTAAATATAACTTTAATAAATATACAAACATTACATGCATGCTAAATAAATATAACAATAAATAAAATGCAACTAAAATAAATATAATATTAATATTTTATGTAAACAAATTTATTATAACAACAAAATGAACTTAGTCACAAAAATAATTGCAATTAAAATACATGTAACAACATATTAAATATAGATATATCATTTAACAATTTTAAAAAAATTACTAACCTTGTTAAGTTAGAGAAAGAAAATTAAGTGGAAGATGAGTCTTATTAATAATTAAAATAGATGAGAGAAAGAAAATTAAAATGATAATATATGTGAAAAAATAATGCAAAATCTTGACAAATCAAGTTTAGCTGAAGAAAGAAGAGAGAAGTAGGATACTGGAAGAAGAAGAAGAGGAAAAAAAGTAAACGTTGTTGATAATATAACATGTATTTAAATAAGGAGAATGAACGGGGGAGCGAGGCCGCTGGATGGACTCAAATTTTGAGTCCATCTATGTTGTCGACTTAACAACGCAGGCTTAGTAGTAGGTTAAGCCTATAATGCGTGACAGGCTGAGCCTGTCACATGCAAGCAAGGTGTGCAAGTGTGCAGGCCTTGCCTGCACCTTCACATGGCTTGCAATGCAGGCCATGTGAAGGAATTTAAATATATATAAAAAAATGTGAAAGTCAGATCCAAGGATTTCGACTTTCATAGAAATTATTAAAAAGAAAAATTTCAAAGTCAGAACCATTGGTTTCAACTTCCAAATCATCTACAAGATATTGGTCAATATTCTGTACGAAAATGGATTTGAAACATTTTTTTAATAAAAAATAAGATTTACCTAAAAAAACCCCAAATTTTGAGTATTCCATTTTTAATGTTTTCAGGGAAAATATGAAGATTTAAGAGCATGACTTTGCTAGACCTAAAAACATGTAAGTCAAAAGTTCAAAGAATTATTAGCTAAGCACTTTTCTTCGGGCTAGAATGATGTGATACGTTGTTATATTTATATATATCTTCATATATCTAGTATTTAGCACAAAAAAAACCCTCAATATGCCAAGAAAAAGACTTTATTGATGGTTATCTTTCCTTTTTATTAGCAGTTTTTAATTGTTAACAGTGCAAACACTAGCAAAAAGGTCAACTATTTGTTAGCAGTTCTAAACCACCAACAAAAGTCAATCTTTGTTGGTGGTTGTTAAATAATTGCCAACAAAAGGCTAAATTTTGTTGGTGGTTTTGAAAATAACCACCAATTATAATCGTCAACAAAAGTTTGGACTTTTGTTGGTGGTTCTGAAAATAACCACTAATTATTTTCAGAACCACCAACAAAAGTCCAAACTTTTGTAAATAATCGCCAACAAAATGTAGCCTTTTGTTGGTAATTATTTAACAACCACCAACAAAGACTAACTTTTGTTAGCAGTTCTAAATGGAACTGCCAACTTCTTTTTTTTTTACATGATGTATATGATAAGAATATGTCATGTTAACTTGTGTGTAACCTCTTGCATATAAATATATGTCATTTTTGGGTGTAATATGATCATTGGTATGTAGACTTGGATATGAGATGCTATATGGCTTATATGAACCTTTAGGTGTTGAATGGTTAATTTTTTATGGAAGCTATATTTCATGCATTAGACTTTATGGAAATGACGTTTAGAGTGATTAAAATTTACTCAAAGTGAGAGAGCGCAAATTAAAGGCCAATTAGACCACTTTAGAACCAAAATTTGGTCCAAATGAACTATAAATTACACATCTACCATTGACAGCCCAAATGTAATACCATAGTTCAAGAATATGGCAACTTTTGGTACCATGCAAGGGTTAAACTTGTTCCAAATGGCCTCTTAACCACTCTACCACAACTTAAGCATATTTTGAAGCATAAACATGAGATATATAAGCTTTCCAAATGGTCCAAACTACTATACATCTCAAACTCGCTATGCCACATACATAGATACACATTTAAGAATGGGCTCTCAAGTGGCCAAACTATATTTCCTCATTCATTTGCCATTAACTTTGGTTTATACACTATATTTACATACTTTTGCATTTGCCTAAGGGCTTACATCTAAAAAATAATGCATATATACAAACTTTGACATATAAATACATCAAAAGCTATACTAATGTCAAAATATGGCCAACCATGCTCCTTGACTTCTACTTTTGTCTCTTTGAGCTCCACCTAGACATAGTGAGATGGGAAAGGGAAGGGGCTGAGATTCAAAGAATCTCAATAGCTCAAACACTCATTCAAGTAAGCAACCAAGCCATATAATCATGTCAAGGAATACAAGTATGCATCCAACATAAACAAGAATCATTCATTCCATAATTTCCATGCTATAGTAACATGTTAAAGTTAAGAACAAACTTTAGAGACTTTTGGTCTAGCTTCACCCTATCTTTAAGACTTTTGGATTAGCTTTCACCCTTGATCTAAGGACTTTTGACTTAGCCTCACTCATTCTTAAGACTTTTGGCCTTGTCTCACCCATTCTTAGGAACTTTTGGCTTCACCTCACTCATTCCAAGGGATTTTTAGCACAACCTCACCCTTAAAGAATAATTCACATTACAAAATTAATTCAAGAAAATATAATGGTACCATAGTAGCAAGACAACATCAAATGACATGTCTTATGATGCAAATACACTCTACAATAATGGCATCTAACTATGCTAAAGTCTCTTGGTTGAAATATTGACTGTATGCCATATTGGTCACCTTTATTCTTCTCCCTTTGTTAGAACCCTTTATAGCCAGTAGTTGACTCTCTCTAAGGTAATCTTCATTTCTTACCATACAATGATTCTCTTTCAAAGCTCTCATTACCTCATTCAGCTGCATTGTGCCTTCCCTATTAGCATTGACTATATAAATGATTTATAGGATCTAAGTAACGAAGCCAATAGGAGCAATGCTTGCTCGACTTTATTAATTGTCTCCCTTGCATTCAAAAGTCTAAATACCAACTTATTAAACTTATTTACATAGTCAATAACATTACCTTCTTCCTTTATCTTCAATAAGGATAGATCCATCTTCACCATCAGATGATTAGTCAATATCCTTGAGACATACTTGTCTTCCAACCTCTCCCACATCTTTTTTGGTAATGTTTCTGACAATAGTATGATTTTTATTTGTGGGGCTAATGCTAACCAAATGGTACTAATGGCCTTCTTTTGGATATTACTCCATTCTGAATCTTTCATGTCACTTGGCTTTTTATCTTGCATTACAAATCAAGACCCTACTAGACCTAATAATCTTGAATCATGCGTTGCCATAGAGTAAAATCAATATTTCTATCAAATAATGGAATCTATATAACGCCTCCCTCAATTACCTATTTTTAGTAATTTATTAAACTTTTTTTCTTTGGAATTCTAATTAATTTATGTCTAATTACCTTTTTCCTACTTTCTTCTTTTTTAATTGTTCCTTTATGATATAAATTCTTTATTTTGTTAACTAAATTGTTATAGCATAATGGAATATGAAAAATGATAGAAATAACTATAAATACTACATACTATTAATAAAAGTCTAGTCATAGGGGAGCAAGATCAATATAAGTATAGACTAAAATATAATACTGGGGATTTAGTTTGAACTACCCAAAAAGAAATCTCCACATAACAAAAAGAAACTACAATAGTCATCCCCTATCTAAATAAGAGAATAGTGTTAGTGGCCATGTAACACCATAAATTTCTAACTTGCCTTATGCTATTCTCATGCTTTAAGCCATGCATCTCACAAAGGAGGCAAGAAAATGACATTAAAATAATGAATATTTTTGCATTGCGTATCGTATAAATTTTTCATTTGATGTCCCATGGACCATGTGAGCTCATGTATCACATTCTCATATTTAATTACATAAATTCAACTCAATTCTATCACCAAAAGTGGCCAATAACTTGTGTAAGTGCAAGAAACACATAAAATTCCATAGTGTAGCCTTGGCCAAAATTGCATGCTTCTGTCACAAACTTTGAAGAATCATAACTAATTCTTGAAAAATAAAAAAATACATTATTTACCATTCTGGAAAGATGCAAATGTCTGATTTATCCTAAAAATATATTTAGGTAATGAAATATCAAGTAGAAGATGTTTGACATTCAAAAAGCACCCAAGGTCTCAACTGTCTAGACTACTGTCACAGGTTACTATCATAAACTTTGGAAATTCATAACTAATTCTATAAGAATCCAAATCATGTAAATTTAGTCAATCTAAGAAGCTACTAATGTTAAATACAATGAAAAAATACCTCCAAACCACGCCAAGTCCATTTGGGAACTAAATTATGATGGAACAATACTAGAAGTTAAGTGGCATTACTGGTACTGGTATTATACTTCAAAAATTCATAACTCTTTGATCAGACCTCCAAATGAGGTGATCTTAGTGGCCAAAAAAATCTTACAACTTCTAGTTTATGTTTGTAAAATTTCACAAGCATTGGACACCATTTGGCATCAGATGACATAGAACAAAAAGCTGACCATATGAACAGTACATGCACCAAAATAGTAGAAAAATCTCAAATTTGAAAATTCATAATTAATTCTATAGGGTTCCAATTTTTCTGCACCTTAGCTTCCCAAAAATCTCTCAATGATCTCTACATGTCTACCAAATTTCATGGGAAGATTCATCCATTTGGTCAATTTTTGCTATAGGGTTCCAATTTGGTCATTTTTATGGTCTCTACTAGCATCAAAGTGTCCAATTTTGCTTTCCAAGCTTGTGTGGCCACTTGAGAACATGGGATTGCACCAAAATGACATTTTAAACTTGTCTCAAAGATGTAAAATTCCAGAATTTGGAAAATCACACTCTCACCCCATGCCATACACAAATTTCCATAATGCTAGTCTTACCATTCCATACCCAATTTGCATTATAACATTCACAAAACATAAATTCTTATTTGTATATGATATATTAGCATAATTACACATGTTCATAAGGTCATAGGTCATATAAAATAATAGATTACAACATTTTCCATTCATGTGGCCATAAATAAGCAAAATCCATGTAAATTGTTATCAATCTTTTATCTTCCAAGTTGTTGGCTCCCATTGCCTTGTCCACTTAGTCCACCTAGCATGTTAGAACATTAGAGAGGAGAGAATGAGATTCAAAGAATCTCAATAGCTCATCTCCCTTTCAATCACATATAAAAGATGTAAAATATGTCTTGAAAATGCATGCATGACCATAATAGATAACATGAACGTTCAAGAAGCAATCTTGGCATGTGAACAAGTCATACAAAGCATCCATAGTCTTGCTAAGTAAGTAGATTAGCCTCACCCATTCACTCATAGATTTTGGACTTGCCTCACCCATTTTCTCAAGGAGATTTTGGCTTAACCTCACTTATGGGAGACACTTTGCTTTGTTTCAACCATTTTTAAGGGTTCTTGGCTCATCCTCACCATGGCTAAGAGTTCTTGGCTTCTCTACACTCAAGAAAACCTAAGAAAACATCATGAACATCATTTGAAAACATAATGCATCATTATAGTATCATGGAATAAGAGCTCATGCTAGAACACTTTTCATAGTTACCTTGGTTAGTTGCAACCACACACTTTTCTTTTTGAATTTACTCTCCCTTCCTCAGCCTCACATACACAAAGGTGTGAGATTGATTTTTCTTGGCCTAAACACAATTTATGGAAGCCAATTAGGTTCATATGATTAATTTTAAGGCCACACATCTTCCTTAAATACTAACTTGGTCTATTAACCCTTTTATGGTTCTAAGAAACCACCTAATGAAGTAACACCCATCAAATGAGTTCTAGGCTCTATTATTTCCTTTCATGTATAATTCTTGCCTCCTTTTAGGCCTCTTGGAGTCATCACACAATTAAAACAAAGAGCCTAACTACATATTGCTTCCTTAGGCCATATTATGGAGCATGTAAGACTATCTCACTTTCTATGGTTTCTAAATTTTTTTCAAGGCTTCCCCTCATCTTCACTCAACATATATGACTCAAAAATGGGCTTGAAACAAATTAAAACTATCCCTGTGTACTCCAACTATGCTAGGCCGTGGCTATAGAGCAATAGGATATCAAGGGAGTTTTCTTTGTTTTCTTGATAGAAGATTCATATGGGGAGCCTTCTAGGGATCTTAAAAGCTCATTTAAACATTCATTTAGGCCTAGGAATCATGGTATCAAATCAGATTTTTCAAGGAACACTAGAAACCCTAGGTTTGCTATCTTGAATTTTCGTGGTTGTTTGTTAATTTTCTTTGCATATTATTATTCTTCACACTCCTTTTCCTAAGATTCACCCTTGGTTCTACCCAAAATCCAAGCCCTCTTATAGCTTCTCATGTTGGACAAACCAAGGAAGAAGAGGGAAGAGGTGTGGCTACCATAGAATGGAAGATTCACCTTGTTTTTCCTTATTTTCTTGCTTGAATCTTCCTTTCTTTGGCCTTCTCTCTTCAAATCCGAATTTTTCTCTTTGTTCTTCCCTTAAAACAGATCCATAGAATTCAATAAAACCATAGGAAAGAAAGGGAAATGGATAAGAAGAGGTTTACTAAAGAAAAAGCATGAAAAATAACTAAAAATCTAAACCTTTTGCCTTGTATTTCTCTTTCTCTTCTTCTCCCTTTGGTGCACCTCAAACCTTAGCTCACTCCTTTGGTTTAGGGTAGAGACAATTGTGTCTAAATGAGTGAGGAGGTGGGGTGCCCTATATATATAGGTGGGAGGAAGAAAGATTTTTTAAAATTTTCAATTTTGCCCTTTCGTTTTTAGTTCATTTTAGCTCCTTTTTTAGAGCCGTCTTTTCTATTATAAAATTTAGATTCCTAATTTAGTAAAATGCCTTTAATTACTCAAATCAGAGCTAAATCCTTCCTAAACGAATCCATCAAAGTTTAGGACTACTATCATTAGAAAACATCCACCGGAGGGGTTTTAACTGTCTTGGGTTTTCCTATGGTTTTCAGGGCCTCTAACAATCCCAAAGAATTCAAAACTTTCATTTAAAAATCCTTCCTATGAGAATTCCAAAATTTGCTCAAAATTACAAAAATATCATTACGTTTCATAAGTCTTTCATCAAATTTTGTTTCTTCATTCTAGCTCTATTTCTCTTTCTATCTAAGCCTGAGATTCTCATTTTTAGGAGTCTAGAATACTAATTAAAATTTCCAAGACCTTAACTAATTTATTTCAGGGGACTTGGTTTGAAAACGTACTAATTTCCATTGTTTAACGAAAATTAGACATTACAGGCTGGGCCTTTACTCATGGATATGGAGAAGTAGGAGGTTCAAATTCTCCTATTGGGAATGAGTGAGATTCAATGTAATACCATAACTATATAGGACTCAATCCATAGCATAAATAGCTTATGGCATTTATTTGCATGAAAATCACATTTTTTGCGGCAGAAATAACAGACATCGAATGTTCAATTAACTCATTCTTGGCTTTAGGGACCATATGAACTTACCACATTCATTTTTCATTCATAACACATTTTTTCAACCTGAATTATCACAATTGGAAGCTTAAAATTTGGGTCTAAGCCATAAAACACAAAATCACATTACACTTGACATTTTTCTCATCCATTCCATATTCTGATATAAATTTTGAAAAATCATAATTAATTCTAGAAAAATTGGAATCATGAAAATTAAACTATTCTAGAAAGCTATGGATGTCCTCTAACTTCCATAAAAATTTTAGGTCAAAACAACTAGGTTTGCCCTATAAAAGTTGATGGAACAATAACACTAGTCACTGAGGCATCCTACAATTGAACTCAAGCTTCAAAAATTTATTTCTCCCGCTAATGACCTCTAAATGAGGTGCTCTTAGTGGCTACATAAAGAGCATGATGTCTAATTTATGCCTATAAAATTTCATGAGCATTAGACTTCATTTGGATCTCGAGTGACATAAAAATACAAACTAACTATATAAATAGTAACTGGGACAATTCTACATAATTTAGCCAAATTTGAAAATTCATAAGACATTTTCTAGAACTCCAAATTAGGTGCTATTTAGCTTTATAAAAATTCCTAGATGAGACCTATAATCATGCCAAATTTCATGCCCAAACTCATCTATTTGGTCAGACTTTGGTTTAGCTCAAGATTATGTCAATTTTGCAACTATAAAGGGGTCAAATATGCACCAAATGGTCTTCCAATCATTCCACAACCATTTAAGTACATCCAAAAGTATAAACACAGCCTATGAGAGTATCCCAAATGGTCTAAATCATTATGCATCTCAAAATTAACATCCTACTTGAATCCATACACATGTGCATAAGAGCTCCATGATGTCAAAAATCTATATAACCATTCATTTGATTTTAAAATTGATACATACATCATAGTTACATGTATTTAAGTATGCTCAAAGGTTTACATCACATATATATCATATAATTACAAACTTTAACATCAAAATGTAAAATTTCTTAAACTATTGCCAAAGTTTTAGTTTTCAAGGTGTTTGACCTCCATTTCTTGCTTCACTTGGCTCACACAAACATGATTAGATATATGTGGGGAAAGAGTGAGATTTAAAAATTTTCAATAGCTCTTTTACCCTTTCAAGCATATATACATGGCATATTTTTAAGTCAAAGAATGCAAGCATGCACTAAAAGCATCTTGTAAGCATACATAAGCATTTTTTCATATCACATAAACTCATACATTGTCAAATATAGGCTCTAAAGGTTTTTGGTCTAGGCTCACCCAATTCTTTGGGCTTTTTGGATTTGCCTTACCCACTTTTAGGGACTTTTGACTTAGCATCACTCCTTCTTGAGACTTTTGGCTTTTTCTCATCCATTCTTAAGGACTTTTGGCATCTCCTTACCCATTCTAAGGGACTTTTGACACAACCTCACCCATTCATGTCATCTTGCATTCAAAATATAATGCAAGAAGCATAATGGTACCATAGCATTTCATCAAAAGCTATATGTAACACCATAATTTCTGGCTCATCTCATAACATTCTTATGCATCACATTCTCAAATCCATGAAGAAGGTAGAAAAAGTCTATTAAAATAATGCATTTAATTGCGCTACGTTGTGTATAAAAATTCCATTCAGTGTCACGTAGACCGTGTGAGCTCATGCAATGCATTCTCATATTTAATTACATGAATAAGACTTATTTGGATCATAAAATATGTTTCACATTTTCAGAAACTCAAGGGAGAGCTGAAAATAGCCATGTGCATTTTCGGCCAGAATTGGCCCCTTTTCTGACCAAATTTTTAAAAATCATAACTAATTCTCAAAAAATAAAAAACATGCATTCTTGGTCATTTTGGAAATCTACAGATGTCTAATTCACTCTAAAAATATGTTTAGACCATAACATCCATCACCAAGGATGTTTGACATCCGAAAAGGTCTAGAGGTCAAACTGCCTCCTGATGCTATCACAGATTTCTATAGCAAATTTCAAAAATGTCCAATTAATTCTACAAAAATCCAATCCATATAAATGATACCAATATGGAATTTTATAGATGTTAGCTAGAAGGAAAAAATATTTCCAAACTAGCTCAGGCATACCAAACCTCAAAATTCAATAGAACAGTAACTGAGGTCGGATAAAACTCCTGATACTAGATAGAATATTCAAAAATTCATATCTCCCTCTCTAGACCTCCAACTAAGGCGCTCCTAGTTGGAAAAAATCACTATGAATGTCTAGTTTCTTTGTATAAAATTTCATAGCAATTGGACATCATTTGGCCCTGTGTGACAGATTTCATTTTCGGACTAAATGAATAGTAAAGCAGATCAAAATTAGAAAATTTGCTAAATTTGTAAATTTATCAAATATTCTGTAGACCTCTAAAAATTATGGTCTTTAGCTTCCCAAAAATCTCTTAACAAGCTCTAAATGTTACCAAATCTTATATCAAGAAGAGCTCATATGGCTAAAAAGTGACATACGATTCCATTTTGGTCATTTTTGGCTCCATATAGGGTACCAAAGTGACCAAATGGTTTTCCCTTAATCTTGGCACCTTTTGGGCAAGTCTAAAAGTACATTTAAAACTTGTGTGAGCTGTGCAAATGGTCCTAAACTCTATGCCTCTCATTTTGGCCATCTTATCCACACTTATACATATTTCCATAAAGCCATTTATGAAACTATAATGCCATAACATACTTAATTTATATTCCATCATTCACATAACACATTCTTTCATTTCTACATCATATAATATCATAATTACATATGTCTCAAGGGTCATAGACCATCTATAATAATAATATACATCATTAAGCATCATTATAGTTTTAAAAAGATAAAAGCTAGGCATATTCGTGTCAATCTCTCCTCTTCAATGTGGTTGGCTCCCATTACCATGTCTACTTGGTCCATCTAGCATATTAGATCATTGGAGAGGAAGGAATGAGATTCAAAGAATCCCAATAGCTCATCTCCCATTCAATCATACATAATATATGCAAAGCAAGTCTTGAAAATGCATGCATGGATAAAATAGAAGTCATGAACATTCAAGAAGTAAGTTTGGCATGTGAATAAGTCATACTAGACATTCAAGAGCTCAACAAGTGGATGGATTGGCCTCACACTTTTTCTCATGGATTTTGGACTTGCCTCATTCATTCTTTAAGAGATTCTTGGACTCAACCATACTCTTGGGAGCTCACTTTGTTTTTGGGAGACTCTTTGCTTTGTCTCAACCAATCTCAAGGGTTCTTGGCTCATTCTCACCATGGTTAAGAGTTCTTGGCCTCTCCACACTTAAGCAAACTCAAACAAATATCATACATTCATTTGAAAACATAATATGTCATCATGAATTATGGCATATAAAATCATGCTAGCATACTTTTCATGGCTTGAAAATACATATACACACATTCTAAGACAAGCTAAACACACATCCATGCATGAAAGAAGGTGGAGAGAGCTACCTTGCACACAATCACACACTTTTTCTCTTGAAACTCCCTTCCTTGCTTCGGGTACACACCCAAAAACTTATGGAGATGGTTTCTCTTGGCCTAGATATAATTTATGGAAGCCAATTAGGTTTATGAAACAAATTCTAAGGCCATACAACTTACTTAGATACTAGGTTATTCTATAAACCCCATTATGGTCCATAAATGCACCTAATGAAGCAACACCTCTCAAGTAATTTTCAGGCTCCATTCTTTCCTTTCAAATATGATTCTTCACTCCTTTTAAACCTCTTAGAGTCATCACACAATTAAAACAAAGGGTCTAACATCATGTTGCTTCTTTAGGTCAAAATATGGAACCTAAAGCACCAACTCACTTTTTATGAGTTCTAAATTTTGTCCAAGGCCTCCCCTCATATTCATTCATTATATATGACACAAAAGTGGGATTAAAAAATTTTAAAACTCTCCCTAGCTACCCCAACCTTGTTTGGCCGAGATATAGGGCTTCCTTGGCCTCTTTGGAATTCTCTTTGTTTTCTTGAAGGAGGAAGCATGTGGGGAGCATCTTAGGGATCTTAGGAGCTCATTTAAACTCTTAATTAGACCTAGGAATCATCACACAAAATCAGAATTTAGAAGGAACACTTGAAACCCTAGAATTTGCATATTGAAATCTAATAGTTATTTTGTTGTTTCCTTTGTATATTCTTGTTCTTCTCCCTCAAATACCTAAGATTCATGCTTAGTTTGGCTTAAAAATCAGATCCTCCTATGGCTCCTAGGGTTACGCAAAATGGAGAAGGGTGGGTGAAGATATCAACCATAGGAAAAGAAATTACTTAGTTTCCTTGTTTTTTTTTTGCTTGAATCTTGCTTTCTCCAAGCTCCTCTCTTCAAATCCAAAATTTCCCTTGAATTTCTCCTTTGAATCAGATTTATAAACTCTATTTTAATCAAAAGAAACAAAGGAGAATGAAGGAAAGGTGGGTGTGGATGGAGAAAAGCATGAAAAACTACAATGGAAACATACCTTTAAGCTTGATTTCTTCCTCCTTCTTCTTCCCCTTTTGCATGCCTCTCTCCTAGGTAGGAAGAAATGGCTTTTTCAAAAATTCCAATTTATAGGTAGGAAGAAATGGCTTTTTCAAAAATTCCAATTTTACTCTTCGTTCTTTGCATTTTCGTTTCTCCTTCGTTTTAACTCCTTTTTTAGAACCGTCTTTTCCATTATAAAATTTAGGTTCCCAAATTAATAAAATAATTTTATGATTACTCAAATCGGAGTTAAGACCTTCTCGAACGAATCCGTTAAAGTTTGGGCACACCGACGTTGGAAAACGTCCACCGGAGGGGTTTTAACTGTCCCGGGGATTCCCATAGCTTTTAGGGCCTTTGAGAATCCTAAAGAATTCAAAACTTTCATTTAAACAACTTTCCTATGTGAATTCCAAAAATTGCTCAAAATTATGAAAATGTCATTACATTTCGTAGGTTTTTCGTTAAAATTTGTTTCTTCATTCTAACTCTGTTTTTCCTTCTGTCTGAGGCTAGGATTCTCATTTTTAGAGTCTAGAATGTTACTCAAAATTTTCAAGATCTTAACTAATTCATTTCAGGGGACTTGCTTTGAAAATGTGCCCGCTTTCTTCATTTAATGAAAATCGGATATTATAATTCTCCCCCTTTAAAAATTAGAAAAATTATGTTTAAGGACCAAAAAAGTGAAAAAAATTATTTTTAAGGACCTTTACCACTAGGTTCAACTGATTGTTGCTAAATTCAGTGGTAATCATCCTAAAATAAGTGGTAATAGATCCTTAAAGATAAATTTCTTCACTTTTTGGTCTTTTATTATAATTCTCGCTTAAAAATTTCGTCCTCGAAATTTAGATAACATACCTCATGGGAAGAGTTTTGGATATTTCTTTCTTATATCATCCTCTAGCTCTCATGTAGCTTCTTTGAGAGATAACCCTTTCCAAATCACTTTCACCAGCGATATTGTCTTATTTTGTAATTGCTTAAGTCTAACGTCCACGATCCGATATGGTGATACTATGCATGATAGATCTTCCTGTAACTGCACATTCTCATATTCTATGACATACGAGGGGTCGAGTTAGTACTTTTTAAGTTGGGAAACATGGAATACGTTGTGCATTTGGCTTAGGTTTGGGGGAAAGGCTAGTTTGTATGCCACAGGTCCTACTTTATCAAGAATCTTGAAATGACCTATGTACTTTGGACTGAGCTTCTTACTCTTAATAGACTGACCTATCCCTGTGACTAGAGACATTCTAAGAAAGACATGGTCTCCAATCTCAAACTCTAACGGCCGCCTACGTTTATCTGCATAGCTTTTCTATTTACTTTGGGCCATTAGAAGTTTCTTTCTAATGGTTTCTATCTGTCTAGAAGTCTGGTCCACTAACTCTGAGCCTATAAGGCTCTGCTCTCCTAGCTCAACCTAACATATTAGGGACCTACACTTCCTTCCATACAAAGCCTCATATGGTACCATCTGTATACTTACATGATAACTGTTATTATAAGCAAACTCTGCTAGAGGCAAGTATGTATCCCAATTCTTATTCATCTCGAGCACACATGCCCTCTAGGATTTGGATAGTTCTCTCCGTTTGTCCATCCGTCTTAGGGTGATAGGATGTGCTAAATCTAAGTCTAGTACCTAGAGCATCCTGTAATGATCTCTAGAAATTTGATGTGAATCTGGGATCTCTATCTGACACTATGCTCCTAAGCATACCATGTAGTCTAACTATCTCCCTGATGTACAGTTAGGCTAATTTGTCTAGGATATAAGTGGCTTTCATAGATAGAAAGTGCGCTGACTTTGTTAACCTATCCACTATTACCCATATTACATCATACCCCGATGATGTCTTGGGTAAACCTATGACAAAGTCTATGGCTATGCTATCCTATTTCCACTTCGAAATATCTAGGGACTAAAGCAACCCAGCTAGTTTCTAATGTTTTATTTTCACTCTCTGGCATACTAGACATTGAGAGACATACTCTAATATGTCTGTTTTTATTCCAGGCCACCAGAACATCTTCTTTAAATCTTGGTATATTTTATTACTACCCAGATGAATGGTATATTTACTCTTATGTGCCTCATCTAATATTTTCTCTCAAATTTCTATATTTCTAGACACATACAGCCTATCTTGTATCTCACTATATCATCCTCAGATAGATTGAATTCCTGAACGCTATCTTGGGCTATCTGGGCTCTTATTTTTCTTATATGGTCATCTGTCTGTTGAGCCTCTCTTATCTGCTACCTCAGGTCATTTTCTATTTAGGTTTCACTCATTAATAGCTTCCCCGAATACACCTCGCAAGAGAGACTCATGTCTCTGAATCTCTCAATTAATTCATGTTCTCAGATCATCATACAGGCCATGTGTATGGATTTTCTACTCAGGGCATCAGCTACCACATTAGCCTTACTGGGATGATATTTCATTGTGAAATCATAATCTTTCAAAAATTCCAACCATCTCCATTGCCTCATATTCAACTCTTTCTGTTCAAACAAATATTTGAGGCTCTTGTGGTCGCAATAAATTTCTATAGCTGCCTTATATAAGTAATGTCTCCATATTTTCAAAGTAAACACCACTGCAGCTAACTTTAGGTCGTGTGTAGGGTAGTTTTTCTCATGAGATTTCAACTGTCTAAAAGCATAAGCTACCACTCGGCCTTTTTACATAAGCACACATCCTAACCCTTTCTTAGAGGCATCACTGTATACTATAAAAGTTTCTTTAGGGTCAGGGAGTACTAAAACTGAGGCCGTGGTTTACTTGTGTTTCAATTCCTGAGAACTACTCTCACATTTCTCATTCCACACAAGCGGCACATTCTTTCTAGTAAGTCGGGTCAGTGGCATTGCTATATGAGAAAAGCCCTAAATAAACCTCCTATAATACCCTGCTAAACCTAGGAAGCTCTTGATATCTATTACTGTTCTAGGTCTCTCCTACTATAATACTGCCTCTACCTTATGGGGATCTACTGTGACCTCTGCCTGGGAGATCACATAAACCTAGAAACTGAACCTCAGTGAGCCAAAACTCACATTTATTAAGTTTAACATACAACTATCTCTCTCTTAAGGTCTCCAAGGCTAATCTTAGGTGCTGCTCATGCTCCTCTCTACTTTGTGAGTAGATGAGGATGTCATCTATGAAGACTATTACAAATCTATCTAAATATGGCCTGAAGACTTTGTTCATGTAATCCATGAATACTGTGGGTGCATTCGTCAACCTAAAAGGCATAATTAAAAATTCATAATACTCGTATCTGGTTCTAAAAGCTATCTTGGGAATATCCTCAGCCTTGATTCTAAGCTGATGGTATTCTGACCTGAGATCTATCTTAAAAAATACTGATGCTCCTACTAGTTGATCTAAGAGGTCATCTATGCGAGGGAGAGGGTACTTATTCTTAATGGTGATCTTATTGAGTAATCTATACACAATCTAAGGCTCCCATCTTTCTTCTTTACAAATAGGACTGGAGCTCCCTATGATGAGACACTAGGTCTGATAAAACCCTTCTTTAAAAGCTCTTTTATCTGTTTCTTAAGCTCTGCTAGCTCGGTGGGAGCCATTCTATATGGGGCCTCAAATACTGGACCTGCCCTAGGTATAATGCCTATAAGAAACTCTACCTCTCTTTCTGAGGGTTGTCTACTAATCTCTTTAAGGAATAACTTTGGGAACTCCCTCACTACGGGAATCTCCTCTATACCCTCTTCTACCTCAGCCTGCACTGAAAAGAAAACTAGATACCCCTGACAACCATGCCCTAAAGATCTTTCAGCCTGGGAGGTGGTCATGACAGATAACTCAGCCCCCGTACTAGGCATAGTCCCACACTCAGGTAAAGTAATGCACCTATGGCTACAATCTAGTGTGGTGTTATTCACAGATATCCTGTTCGTACCAATAATCACATCAATATCAACAAGGGGCATACAAATCAAATCAAGGGTGATAAGGCAATGATTAAACTGGATCACACAATTCAAACAAGCATGGGAGGTAATGGCTTGGTTTCTTGTGGGGATAGATACATGCAAATCATATGGCAATATATGCATACTCAGACCTAACCTCCTAGCACATTCATATGATATAAAAGAGTGGCTAGCACCCGAATCAAATAATGTAGTCATAGAAAAATTATTTATTCTAATAGTACCTTGAATCAAACTTGGGGAGGGAGGAGGAACCATCTCCCTTTGTTGTGTGATCTGCAAAGGAGCCTATGGAGGAGCCTAGGTGTAATCCCTGGCCATATGCCCTGGCCTACCACACCTAAAGCATACGTTCTGCCCTACATAGCACGGTTTAATACCGTGGTTCTTGCCATACTGGGGACATGTGCTAGGTGTGAAACTGCCTCTGCTAGATTGAGTCCTCCGTCTCTTTCCCTTTCAGCCCCACTAGCCTCTGCCACCTCTTCCGGCTAGTCATTGTAGCCTGTGATCCCTTTCTAGGTCTCTTGGGCTTAGGGAAGGGTAGTCTAGCGTTGGAAGTAGGCTGCATCATCCTGAGATTTGTTTCAATTACTCTACATACCTCTACAAGGGTATTAAAGTATCTAATTCCCTGTGGCACTACCCTGTCTCTAATCTCAGGGAGCAAGTGACGGGCTTGTCGTGCAACCCTCAAAATAAAACTAGGTTGAACTAAAAATATAGCTAGTGGCACAACCTAGGTCATCTCCCTTGGAAATGGAATTCAATGCCTAATTGGGTTTTCTAAGTGTTAAAGATACTAAAAACTATCTAATTTTGGGGGTTTTGGTTGAATTAAACTAACCTAAAACAAAATTGAATCAAAATTCCTAAATTCTATCTAATTGGATGAATTGTGGTGAATGATGGTCTTGTGACTAGCTTTGGAATCGTCCCTTAGTATCCACTATCCTTATCCTAATCTAATCATGATTAATTCTGGCTTAAGAGTTCCTAATTGTGTTCATTAACAAATGATCTTGAATAACCATTCAAGATTCAAGAAACTAGCAATTTAATGTTAATTGAGAACTCAACTCTCATTAGATTACTAATTCTTGTGATTAAGATCTTTGAACACTTGAATTGATTGATTAATTGATTAATCTAGCCTCTGAACTATCATCCAAAGATGTTTAATTAACCAACTAAACATCAAGGAATCCACAAATAGACAATTAGGCGCATAATCTCACTCATGCATTTCATCGAACACCTTCGTGGCATACATGGGAGATTAGAGGAAATTGAACAATTTAGAACTAAAATTAATCAATTAAAATAATAATTATCTTCCTAATCAGTACTTAACCAGCTACTAATCAATTACACAAATTCTCAATCCAATATTCCTTAACCAAGCAAATATAAGAAAGAGAAAAAGTGCTGGAAAAATTAAAGAAATCTTAGCCAGAATTCTGCTTCTTCTCCAAGGATTCAAGCTTCTCCAAGGTTTCTTCCAAGCTAGCCTCAAGGTGGATGAATTAGAGCTTCATTCGGTGTGGAGAGATGGAGATGGGAGGGATGGATGAGAGTGTGGTGAATGGTTCTGGACGAAGGGATATATGTGTGGAAAAGATAGAATGGGCGAAGTCGTGATGAATGGGATAGCGTGGAAAATGACGAAATGAAGTGTTATTCACGTGCTACCCCTTGCCTCATTCTCACGTGGATTTTTAACTTGTCACATGCTCAGCTTTTGCCCCATTTACCCGAAGCCTTTTTTCCACTTTGCTTATGTGAGTGTGGGCCCTATTGTGAATATAATAATCCACATTTGCTTCAGCGTTTCTGTTTGTGTTCACGTCGGGTTCCACGTCGCTGCTCTTCATTTTGCTGCTATCCAGATGTGATTCTGCGTGTGTGTTTCTCCTTATCTCAACATGTAGCTTCTCTTCTTCGTTTTGGAGCTTTCATCCCCAGCCAAAGTCTCGCGTTTCTTCCATGTGAGCTCAAGTTTTTTTTTTTCTGCTCATCACGTTACTTCTCCTCTGTTTTGCTCGAGCTTGTGAGCTCCATGCAAGCTTTCTTCGTTCGTCCAGCTGCAGCTTTCCACGTGTTTAGCTTCATTTTCACGTCTTCATCTCTGTTTCAGCTGCTCCTTCTTGTTCTCTATGCCCGTAAAACCCATAGCTTTCCTTCACTCTTAGCTTGTGCTTCATCATACGTTGCTGTCAACATTTTTTTTTCTTTCTCCCAAAACAGAGGTTACTTCCTTCATAGATTGCCCAGTCCATAGCTTGTATTGCTTTGTTTTCTTCTTGAGAAGCCCCCACGTCCAGAAACCCATACAAGTGAGCTACATTCTTCTATGTTCTACATGTATATGTGTGCATGGAAGCTTGTGTGAGCTTATGTGTGTGTCTTCCATGTGGGAACAAAGGAGTTGGAGCTTGCTTCTTCTTTTCTTTAAATCAAATGCTCATTCTAGCATTATTGGCCCATTGAAATTCTGCACACGAAAATAAGAAAAACTAAGTAAGAAAAATTCACACAATTATTTAGAAGAAAAGTATGCATTAAAATCATTCATTTTGCAATTTAATTTCTAAAGTGTAGAAATGGCTACTAAATTAAAATCTTATCTAATTAAAGCCCTAAAACCATATTTGGATATTAAAATGCCTAAGTTAGGGGATTAAAATATATAAAATATCATGGTTATCAAATTCCCCCACACTTAAACCTTTGCACTCCTGGGCAAAGCTCAAAATCTAAAGAAAAGCTAGTGGAATGATCAATGGAGAATGAAAAAGAAAATGTAAAAATCACAAGCTAGAGACTAAGACTCTTCAACACTTCAACAATTAAAGATACTTTCACTTGCATCAAGAATTAAGCTTCATGGCAATTTCATTTAAAAAGAATGAATTGAAAATGCATAGCCTTTCACATGGTTTAGTGTTTACTCTCAACTTTCAAGTTTTTATGGGTAATGTAGATCACTCAAATTTCACCTATCAAAGCTCACTACCATAAGCTTGTCAAGCTTCTAAATCTCCACCACCCATGCCAAATGCAATGCACAAATCAAAGGACTTTATTTAGGGTTGTAATGGGGTTAAGGGAGATGAAATGAATGGATACAAAAATAAAGGAAAAAACTAAACAAAATGGATACCTTAGAATTTCAAGAGCACTCAATACAATACCTAGGATAGAGAAGAACATGTGTAATTCAAGGCCTTATTTCCTATCACTATAGGCAACTACAACTCAATTTGAAACACTTCTTTCTTTTGATTTTCAATCACTTTTCCTCTTTTTCTTTTTCTTTTTTTCATTGCTTTTCTTTTGCTTTCTTTTTGCTTTTCTATCTCCTCTTTTCATTGCATTTTTTTTCTTTTTAGAACATATTCCTCAACTCTTACTATCAATGGCCTAACTTGATGCAAAGCACACATTCACCTATCCTATTTAGATGTAATGCTCCTTGAAAATTCCTAAGGCATCTTAAAACAAGGTGGGAATATATTTAATGGCTATAGGCTAACAAGAAAAGAAAACAAGGTTCAAAGTGGATAAACAATGGATAAAGTGCATGTAGGGTTGGCTTTTTGGCTCACTAGTTATAAAAGAAATGAATGCCTTATCACTTTCATGCATGCAAGTGCAAATGTGGCCTTAACAAAGAATCAAGACAAGTTCTAGAGTGAAAATAAAGATAAGTGAATACACACTAGAAATGAACAATTAGGCTCAAATTCTCACCAGCTAATGGCTATCAAATAATTCATTGAAATCAAACTCATTGCCACTTCACTTGAATCAAGACACAAGATCCATTACTTACCATGTCTAAGTGAATCTAAGCTACAATCATCTTAACTTGCAACTTCCACAGAAAAATTAAAAGAAAATCACGCTATTTTTCAAAAATTTTCTAAAAAATATTCAGTTTTTTTTTTCAAAATAAAGAAAAGATGGATGGAATGAAATGACTCTCTTACCAATTCCCCCATACTTAAATATTGCATTGTCCTTAATGTCAGCACACAATCCAGTAAAAAGATGAACAACACAAGATAAAGAGTGAAAAGAGAGAATACAACCGGATGAACTTGAATCGAAGATCTCAGGGTAGGCTCAGATTCCCTTTTGTAACTAGTTAGCAATTTTTTATTACCTACAAAACAGAAACAAAACAAACTGTAATGCAGAAAAGATAAGAAAACTAAATCCTAAACTAAAAAGAACTTTATCAGCGACTAACTAATTATATGTATCAAAAACCAAAATCAAAACTACTTTATTCCTTTTTAACTGAACAAATTTGAGTCTCACTACTTTAAAGCATTTTGATTTGATCATTCAGTGATGACTCATGGACTTTCTCAACCATCAGAAGTCTCAGAAAGTCATTTTTAGCATATTCAAAAGCAAGAAAAGAAGAAAAATCAAATTTTGGACAATTAAAACTAAAGAAAGAAAACTTAAAATCAAATTGAAATTTTGAACTTTCTAAAAATCTATCAAAACCAATGAAATCTACTTGACTCCCTTCAGTAAGAGTCACTACATCAACAGAATGAAATTGTAACTTCTCACAATCCTTTGAGTCCAAAGTGTCTAACAGTTGTTTATCCTCTACCAGAAGAGTGTGTGGCTTGTTGGGAACTACTTCACCAACTTCAGGAATTTGTTCAAGACTCTTAACAATAGAGATAGCATCTTCCCTGACCAAAGAGACATTAGTAGGCTCATAATATTCTAAACAATGATCAACAACAAAATCAAATCTCTCACTAGTATCAACAACAGCACAAGCATCAATAGAATTTTCAACATCAGCAGTATCACTATGCATGCCCTCATCAATACTAGTATGATCAGTAGAATCATTCTTATTAATCATTTCAATGCAAGTAAAGGATTCTTTAGATTCAATAGACTTACCAAACTCCAGAAACTCATTAATCTCAATACACATAGGACATGTATGCAATTCATCACATAAGCATTGCAAATTAGAGTCTGAATTATCAACAAGCTGTGCAACAATTTCAATGTCTGTATCATTATCACCACATGCTACATCTATTATTTTAGCAGGCACACCATCACAGGCTAGTGAGGAATCATGTTGACTAGAATATGTGAGGAACTCATTAGTCTCAATGGAAGAATTAATTTGGGAGCATCTATCACATATAGCATATTCAACACACACACAATCAAGAAATGCATCCAAATCAGTTATGTCACATGGTCCAGATGGCATGTTGTCCTTAAACTCAATAGATGCATCATCAATAGGCTTCTCAACTAGTTCTAGACTAGGAATAGCATGATCAGCACATTCTAAGTCACCCCCACATTTATCTACTACCCTAGACTCAAGAGATTCATCATTAACAGGCTCAGAAATAGAATTACCACTAAAGTTATAGCTAGGTGTAGACATCCCAAGTGCATCAGTACACAAGGGTTCATGAACATCATAAGAAGTATCAATTTTGCTCAATGAACTACCACAATCAACCATATCAGAAGATTCAACAATAATTTCCTCATCAACAATATCATCATGCAATTCAGAATCAACAACATTATATGCATTAGGAATCAAAGTGCTATCATGCATACTAGATTCAGTTCCAACAAATTATAAAACATTAGAAGATGGAAGGATATTACCCAATGAATAAGACTCTTCCTCCTCTATACATTCCCTTTTAATTTGCTCTTCAATCAATTCAGTAGCACTTGAAGTCAGTTGATTCAATTGAATTCCTGAATCCTTTATGAGGTTATCCACCTTTTGTTGGTTTTGTTGTTTCTACCATTTAGCCCCTTGTTGGATCATTTGCAACATGTATTCCTTATGATAATTGTAAAGATGATATTGTGGCTCTTGCCTATGGTAATCATGGTATGGCTCTTGCATATGGACGTTATGATATGACTCATAATGATGGTGGCAATTTGGGTACACTCCATATGGATTATGGTATGGTTGGTAGCTGGGGTGGACTTCATAGGAATGATGGTGTGGTTGGTAGCATGGTGGTTGGACTTGTTGGTATTGTTGTCTTTGTTGATTTTGTCTTTGTCTTTCAAGAACACCTTGAAGCATTATCTTGAGATCATCCAATTGCTTGGAAATCCCATCATCTGCATAAGAATTATAAACACCTTGATTAGAATAATAATATGGATCCATTTAAAGCAAAGAAAAATGAGAAGCACAATTAAATTCAATGCAAAACAAATCACAAACAAATTATAACTAAAATTAACTCAAAATCAAGAAAATAAAATTCAAATGAAAATAAGACTTACCTAACAATTTAAAATACTCCTAAACAGAGGCTAATCACACAAAATAAACTCACAAAAAAAATAAAGAAAATAAATCCAGAAAAATTTCTAAAAAGTTCAAAAAAATAATAAAAAATTAGAAAAAGTGCCTCAAACATTGAAATCTGGCCAAATAATGGTGCACCTATGCTATTACTTTTGCTTAAAACACCCAGAAACCTTGGAAAACAAAGTTTGAGAATTTTCTGGGCACTTCGAACAAAAATTCCAGCAAGCAGGCAAGTTAATACGTAACACCGAAATGAACAAATTCCAAGCTCGAAACAGAATAAAAATCAAACCAAAACAGAGCCAAAACAGAGCTAAAACAAAACAAAAACACTTAGAAAACTTTCTCAAACATTAAGAATCCAATTCCCCGGCAACGGCGCCAAATTTTGACGGGCTTGTCATGCAACCCTCAAAATAAAACTAGGTTGTACTAAAAATATAGCTAGTGGCACAACCTAGGTCATCTCCCTTGGAAATGGAATTCAATGCCTAATTGGGTTTTCTAAGTGTTAAAGATACTAAAAACTATCTAATTTTGGGGGTTTTGGTTGAATTAAACTAACCTAAAACAAAATTGAATCAAAATTCCTAAATTCTATATAATTGGATGAATTGTGGTGAATGATGGTCTTGTGACTAGCTTTGGAATCGTCCCTTAGTATCCACTATCCTTATCCTAATCTAATCATGATTAATTCTGATTTAAGAGTTCCTAATTGTGTTCATTAACAAATGATCTTGAATAACCATTCAAGATTCAAGAAACTAGCAATTTAATGTTAATTGAGAACTCAACTCTCATTAGATTACTAATTCTTGTGATTAAGATATTTGAACACTTGAATTGATTGATTAATTGATTAATCTAGCCTCTGAACTATCATCCAAAGATGTTTAATTAACCAACTAAACATCAAGGAATCCACAAATAGACAATTAGGCGCATAATCTCACTCATGCATTTCATCGAACACCTTCGTGGCATACATGGGAGATTAGAGGAAATTGAACAATTCAGAACTAAAATTAATCAATTAAAATAATAATTATCTTCCTAATCAGTACTTAACCAGCTACTAATCAATTACACAAATTCTCAATCCAATATTCCTTAACCAAGCAAATATAAGAAAGAGAAAAAGTGCTGGAAAAATTAAAGAAATCTTAGCCAGAATTCTGCTTCTTCTCTAAGGATTCAAGCTTCTCCAAGGTTTCTTCCAAGCTAGCCTCAAGGTGGATGAATTAGAGCTTCATTCGGTGTGGAGAGATGGAGATGGGAGGGATGGATAAGAGTGTGGTGAATGGTTCTGGACGAAGGGATGGATGTGTGGAAAAGACAGAATGGGCGAAGTCGTGATGAATGGGATAGCGTGGAAAATGACGGAATGAAGTGTTATTCACGTGCTACCCTTTGCCTCATTCTCACGTGGATTTTTAACTTGTCACATGCTCAGCTTTTGCCCCATTTACCCAAAGCCTTTTTTCCACTTTGCTTATGTGAGTGTGGGCCCCATTGTGAATATAATAATCCACATTTGCTTCAGCGTTTCTGTTCGTGTTCACGTCGGGTTCCACGTTGCTGCTCTTCATTTTGCTGCTGTCCAGACATGATTCTGTGTGTGTGTTTCTCCTTATCTCAACATGTAGCTTCTCTTCTTCGTTTTGGAGCTTTCATCCCCAGACAAAGTCTCGCGTTTCTTCCATGTGAGCTCTTTTTTTTTTTTTCTGCTCATCATGTTACTTCTCCTCTGTTTTGCTCGAGCTTGTGAGCTCCATGCAAGCTTTCTTCGTTCGTCCAGCTGCAGCTTTCCACGTGTTTAGCTTCATTTTCACGTCTTCATCTCTGTTTCAGCTGCTCCTTCTTGTTCTCTATGCACGTAAAACCCATAGCTTTCCTTCACTCTTAGCTTGTGCTTCTTCATACGTTGCTGTCAACATTTTTTTTCTTTCTCCCAAAACAGAGGTTACTTCCTTCATAGATTGCCCAGTCCGTAGCTTGTATTGCTTCGTTTTCTTCTTGAGAAGCCGCCACGTCCAGAAACCCATACAAGTGAGCTACATTCTTCTATGTTCTGCATGTATATGTGTGCATGGAAGCTTGTGTCAACTTATGTGTGTGTCTTCCATGTGGGAACAAAGGAGTTGGAGCTTGCTTCTTCTTTTCTTTAAATCAAATGCTCATTCTAGCATTATTGGCCCATTGAAATTCTGCACACGAAAATAAGAAAAACTAAGTAGGAAAAATTCACACAATTATTTAGAAGAAAAGTATGCATTAAAATCATTCATTTTGCAATTTAATTTCTAAAGTGTAGAAATGGCTACTAAATTAAAATCTTATCTAATTAAAGCCCTAAAACCATATTTGGATATTAAAATGCCTAAGTTAGGGGATTAAAATATATAAAATGTCATAGTTATCAGCAAGCCTTTCTCTAATCTTTCTGCTCTCCACCTCTCATCATCATGTCTCTATAAATAGGAGGAGTATTTAGAGAACTCAACAAACTTCGCCACATACTGGTCCACGGACATCCCCTCAGTCAGTCTGAATAGAATGAACTCTAACTCTTTCTTATCTTTAATAGAACCAGGGAAGTATTTCTCGTGGAATACCTCGAGGAACGCCTCCCATGTTCTAAATTTTTTTCAAAGCCTCCCTTCATATTCATTCATCATATATGACACAAAAATGGGTTTGGAAAAATTTAAAACTCTCCCTAGCTACCTTAACCTTGTTTGGCCAAGACATAGGGCTTCCTTAGCCTCCTTGGAATGCTCTTTGTTTTCTTGAAGGAGGAAGCATGTGTGGAGCATCTTAGGGATCTTAGGAGCTCATTTAAACTCTTAATTAGACATAGGAATCATCACATAAAATCAAAATTTGGAAGGAATACTTGAAACCCTAGAATTTGCATCTTGAAATCTAATAGTTATTTTGTTATTTCCTTTGCATATTCTTGTTCTTCTCCCTCAAATACCTAAGAATCATGCTTGGTTTGGCTTAAAAATCAGATCCTCTTATGGCTCCTAGGGTTAGATGAAATGGAGAAGAAGGGTGGGTGAAGATATCAACCATAGGAAAAGAAATTACCTAGTTTCTTTACTTATTTTTGCTTGAATCTCTCTTTCTCCAAGCTCCTCTCTTCAAATCCGAAATTTCTCTTGAATTTCTCCCTTGAATCAGATTTATAAACTCCATTTTAATCAAAGGAAACAAAGGAGAATGAAGGAAAGGTGGTGTGGATGGAGAAAAGTATGAAAAACTACCATAGAAACATACCTTTAAGCTTGATTTCTTCCTCCTTCTTCTTCCCCTCTTGTACGCCCTCTCTCCTAGGGTTTTTCTTCTGATTTGGGGTAGAATAATCTGAAGCTAAATGAGGGAAAGTGTGAGGCACCACTATTTATAGGTAGGACGAAATGGCTTTTTCAAAAATTTCAATTTTGCCCTTCATTCTTTGTATTTTCGTTTCTCTTTCATTTTAGCTCCTTTTTTAGAACCATCTTTTCATTATAAAATTTAGGTTCCCAATTTAATAAAATGACTTTGGAATCATTCAAATCGGAGTAAAAACCTTCCCGAATGAATCCGTTAAAGTTTAGGAACACTGACATTGAAAAATATCAACTGGAGGGGATTTAACTGTCTCGAGGCTTCCCATGATTTTCAAAGCCTCTAAGAACCCTGGAGAACTTAAAACTTTCATTTAAAAAACCCTCCTGTGTGAATTCCAAAAATTGCTCAAAATTATAAAAATGCCATTACGTTTCGTAGGTTTTCCGTCAAAATTGTTTCTTCATTCTAGCTTCATTTTTCCTTCCGTCTGAGGCTAGGATTCTCATTTTTAGGAGTCTAGAATGTTAATCAAATGTTTTAAGACCTTAACTAATTCATTTCAGGGGACTTGCTTTGAAAATGTGCCCATTTTCTTCATTTAACGAAAACCCGACATTACACTATAAACATATCTCACATTTCAAACATACACACAAGCATCTAATGACAACTAAACATCCAAGACATGTGTGTGAGAAAGGTTAAAGAGTCACCTTGAATCAGAAATCACAATCTCCTTCCTTGGTCTTTCCTTTCCCCTTCTTAGCCATACACACAAAACTAGGTAGAGCCTAATTCACTTAGCCTAGACACATCAAATGAGACATAATTATATCATTGGAACAAGTTCTAATCTTATACAAACTCTATGCAAGCTTATTTTGTTCTAAGACATAGTTATGATTCCATATAAGTGCATAATGAAGCAACCCCTAGGATTCATGATCTTGGCTCCAATTTCTCATTTAATCTAAGTCTCTTGAGTCTATTTAGACTCCTTGGAGTCATCACAATTTAATTTAAGGGGTCTAGATTTAAGTTGCTTATTTATGTCTTAAAAAGGAACCTAAACCTCTATTTCACAAACCATAATTTCTAAATTCAAACTAATGTTTCCCTTGGTGTTTATTAATCATATCTAGGCCACTCCCCTCCTTAGAATTAATTAAAACTCTTCCTAGTTGCTTGAACCTTGCTTGGCCAAGACATGAGCAAGATAATGGACCTATGAAGTTTGCTTGATTTTTCTTAGGGAATTGGCACTTATGATGCTTCCTAGATGTCTTAAGATCTCATACATACTCTTACATAGGCTAGACTATCCCTAGAAAGATTTAAAATTGGATAGGTGCAACAAAAACCCTAAGTTATACAACTTGAATTATAAAGATTTTCTTTTAAATTTAATTGCATATTCTTGTTTCTCATACTCTAAAACCATTGTTTTTTCCTTGCTAAGACCAAAAATCATCCCCCCTTTGGTGGTCTAAGGTTGGCCAAAATTTCCCCTATGAAGAACAAAAAGAAGAAGCAAAAAAAACCATAGAAGTTACCTTGATTTCAAGTTTTTCCAAGAGCTCTATCACTTGCTTCTTATCTCTCCTTCAATTTCTCTCCTCCTTTCACTAAACTAGCCATGAATCATCCTCAAATCAATCATCAAAACCATAAGAAAAGAGAGGAGAAAGAGGAGAACAAGGTTGATGAAGGAAGAAGCATGAAAAACCATGGATTTTCTTACCTTTTTGCTTGGTTTTCTCTTCCTTTCTTCCTCCCTCTTGGTGCACCACTTCAAGAAGCCTAGGGTTCTATTTTGGAGCAAATGAAAGTTGGTCAAGGTGAATGGGAGAAGTGGAGCATGATATATATATGCAAGGTTAGCTTAAGACACTTTTTCAAAATTTCCATTTTACTCTTTTCTTTTGTTCTTTCCATTTGAGCTCATTTTAACTCTTTTTTTAGAACTGTCTTTTTCATTATGAAATTTAGGTCCTCTAATTCATAAAATGACTTTGGCTTCACCCAAATTGGATTTAAAACCTTCCCGAATGAATCTATCAAAGTTTCGGTCAACTAACACTTTAAAATATAAACTGGAAGAGTTTAAACCATTCTAGGGGTTTTTATAGTTTTTAAGGCCTCTAAGAACCCCAGGAAACTTGATTTTCCCATTTAAAGATCTCTCCTTTAATTTTTCTAAAAGCTGCTTAAATTACAAAAAATGCCACTCTATTTTCATTAATTTTTATTTAGCTTTTCTGGCTCTAATTTTCGAATATATTAAGCCTTGTATCCCCATTTCTAATTGTCTAGATTATTGTTCTAATTTTATCGGCCTCTAATTACTCAATTTAGGGGCCTTCCTTTAGTAATGCACTTAGTTTATGGCTTTTAAAACAAAGTTTGTTACATTCAAGCTTTCTTAAGGCCACAAAATACACTAGTACAACACAGACAGTGTTATCATACGATATGATTAATATGTTATGGATGACAAAGACCTATCCCTGAAATGAGAATTGAATCCACTCAGCCTAGAGTTCTAATGTCACTTAGTAAATTGGCATTTAAAAAAAAAATATAAACTACAATAAAGTGAGAAATAATTTTCTCACTAACACAGACAAGATTAATATAAATAATAACTATGAAGAAAAATCAAGTATGAATTTAATAAACAACGAATAGTATAAATGGAATGCTCTACTGAATTTACAAAATAACATAAATAGAGGATAACATAATATTTACATAATATTTAATATAAATATAGTATAATAAAAGCAAAGGATAACATAGAATTTCATATGACTGTATAAAGAGAGAATATCATATAAATTTCAAGATTTTCCACATATTAATAATACATGATTTAAATCTAGCAATAAATAGGATATCATCATTTTTGGCTTTCAAATATTGTCATAACTAGTTTCCTTGCATCATTCATATACATCATAAAGTTAAAAACCAAGTTCACATCCATTTACATGTAATTTGACACTAAAATTTTGGCACATTTACAGGTCATATACAGTTGTAAGGGTCCAAATTTATTTCCTTCTTTTCCTTTATTTATTTTCATCATAATCAAATTTGTTCATACTCATTTTATCATGTTATGCTCATGGAACCCCTTAGAAAGATCAAAAACCCAAAATGGACATAGTGGCCAAAAATCTTCACTAAATTTGTAAATTCATAACTTAAATTATACAAGTCCAAATCATCCAAACTTGATGTCTATAGAGAGCTTAGGATGTGAACTACATGTTGTAAAAATTTTAGGTGAAATTGAATTCTTTTTCCTTATGAAAAGCAATGGAACAATAACCTGGTTCAAAAAGGAGGGCATATGATACACCTAAAGTTTAAAATTTCACATCTTAGGCTACACAACTCCATTTTAAGTGATCTCAGTGGCTATGGAAAGATTGAGATGAGACCTATGTATTGTTGAAATTTCAAGAGAATTTAAGCTCATTTGTCCCACAAAAAATCTAGCATATCAGTAACTACTATAGTACTCAGACATAATCAGACCCTTAAATTCAGAAATTCGTGAACTCCTTTATACAACTCCTTTTTATGCAAACTTAGTGACCTTAGAAATATTATAATGCCAACTATATCCTGTAAAATTTTATAAGTATTAGAGTTCATTTGATCCTTCAAATTTACTAAAAACTAGATCTGACAATATGAACAGTACCAAGGACTATTCTGCAAAAATTCTAAAACTTTGGAAATTTGTGAAATATTCTATAGACCTCCAAAAATTATGATTTTTAGCTTGTTAGAAATATCTCTTAAGGTTATATATGCATGCCAAGTCTTAAACTCTAAATAGGTCATTTGGGTTACTTTGGGTATGGGAGTTGTTTAAAGTCTTTTTATGCCTAACATTGGTATCATTTTAGGCCATTTGGCATCCAAATCGAATTCTCCCACTTAGAGCAAGTTTTAATCATCCAAAATGGCATTTCTAAATATTCCATATCATACCAAAAGACTTGGATCAAAATTTGACCCTTTGGCACTCAACTAATATATGCTTTTCAATAACATTCCATACATCATCTTAGCCATTCATTGCCAAATCATACATTCACATAACTAACATACATGTTCCCATACTCAAATACTTGGTTCCATTCATAAACATCATTAAATACATAAGTAACCATCATCCATATATAATTGTCTAGTTATACATAAACACTTGCCAAAAGTTAGACTATTTACATTACAAACTTCATAATATATCAATTCCTATGTTCTAATGCCTCTCAACCTCTTTCTCTTTGCTTGAGGTACCTGAAAATGTTAGTGGGAGCATGGGGTGAGATTTGAGGAGAATCTCAGTAGCATAAACTTATCCAATTCAATGTAAACAAGAATGCCATGAGTGAATGTAATGTATGTGATGCAAGAATGCTATGCGTATGCATCATGTAAACCATATGCATTATATAACATGAAAATTCATTCATTTCTAGCCATGGCAACATCATAAAACTAGTTGGGCTCTACCAATCTCAACTTAAAGTCAAGGAAGAGCTACTACACCCAATTCCATGCCCTAGGGAGCTAAGAGCCATCACATAAACTTTTCATAAACATAAGGTGCTTACAAAGCTCATATGTAAACATAATGGACCATATTTCATGAAAGCATCAAGTAACTACACACACAAGCATATCAACTTATTCAAGCACTCAATTGCTTGCAAGAAGTGGAGAGAAAGCTACCTTAGGCTTGATGGAGGCTCAAATTGCTACCAACCCCTTGTTCTTGTTCTTTACCTTGGTTTTCCACCACTTGACACCCACAACTTGGTGTGTTTCGATTAGTTTGGCCTACAAGCATCAATTCATAATACAAATTAGCCCATTTGAATCTATTTAAAGTCTTATTATTGACACTTATCCCCACTTTAGTCTAACTTGTGTTTTAGGGTCAATTTAGGCTTATTAGGAAGCAACTTCCATTTTTCTTCATCTAGGTCCCAATTTCCCATAGGCTACATGCTACTTGACCTCAATGGAACCTATTTAAGCCATCACATCTTTAGCTAGAGAGATCTAAAGCCAACTTGTTTCTTTACCTGATAGAGGGGTCTAATGCCATCATATCTTCTCTTGTTAACAAGCCAACAATATATAATCAAGGGAGATAGATAAAAGCCCTAAAAACAATTTCCAGGAATTCTATAAATATTCTACACTTTTATCAAAATGGAATTCAAAGGTATCTTGCCTAAATCTTCACAAAAATCAAGATTATATTAATCTATTTCTTCTTTAAAATTTCTCCCATTATTCTCCTATTATTTTCTCTTCAATTTCTTCCATGGCTTCTTGAAGTTCAAAATTCCAAAATTTATAGAAAATATTCCAAGAATAGGAATTTTTTTGAATCACATGAATCCATTAATTACAGATATAAATTCTCCACCTTTTTCTTAGCTTAGATTTTTGAAAACAACAAAATTTCTTTTGTTTTTGTCATGGAGGAAACACGAAGAGGAGGAGAAAAGAAAATCTGTGGAAGAAAATAGAAGAGAAACTAAGAAGAAGAGAGTTTATCTATGTTACCTTGAATCAACAGCTTTCCTTTTCCTATGTCTTCCTTCTTTCTCCCTTCTTCCTTTCTCCTTCTTCTTTTCTTCTTGATTGAACCCTCCCTCTCTTTTCTCTCTTAGGCTGTGGATGTGTGTGTGTCTTGGAGGAAAGGGGTGTGGCATGAAGAAGTGTGTGTGTTTTAAGGTGAATTTCATGTTAAATTAATGGTTAGTATTGAATATGTTTTAAGATGGAAGTCTAGGCCATTAGATTGAATGGATGGTTAAAATTTAATCTTGAAATTGGAGAGGCCTTGGATTAGATTAAGGGTTGTAATTTGATTTCAAAAAGTAGAAAAATCTAGGTCATAGGATTCCATCAATGTTGAGATCATATCTTATTTTACGAATGAATATTAGTAGTTAGATTTTAATCGTAGTTAAATTTTAACCGTGGTTACTTTGCTCTTTTTTGTGAAGATAACTTTGCATTTGTTACTACTTGAATTAGCAGCTATGTCATCTAGTGTCAGTAATGATATCAATAATAACTTTTCATAAAACACTAGATTACAATCTTTTACTAAGATTTGCTAATGTAAGCCAGTGTCGTCATTTCATAACATGTGTAGTCTCCAGAGAATTCTTTACACATGGTGCCACATTACTGCTTTCCCTACACATGTTGCCACGCCAATATGCTCCCTACTCATGGTGCCACATTAGCGCCTTCTTGGCTAGAATTTATAAAAATGCCACTATTTCCTTGATGTATCCTTTCATAAATTCTCTATAATATTTCATTTAGCCTGCATTCTTTGGGTTCTCTGCTATATTTTAATATTATTTGGGCTTATACGGGTCTCATTTAAGTTCTTTAGTCATATATCTTATTATTTATTTTCTTAATATTTGATTATTTTAGAGTCCAAATGAGTATTTTGCCCTTGGTGGAAGGGTCACAGATAAACACCTCCATTTGTTTTTCACTTATATCTTCATTTTAAGACCACATTTTCGGATTCTATCACCACCATTTGGTAGATCTTTCTGATCACGAAAAATTTTATGTGTGTTCGCAAGTGCACGGGTCGGATCAAGTAGTTCAGTGATAAGTAAGAGTATCGTTCCCACGAAGAATGACTTAAATACAATTAGGCAATGCACAACCTACTTTCATCCACGTTAAGCAACCAATTAAGCAATTCATGAACTTAGAACTAATTTTAAAATAAAACCATTTAAAGAAAACTTTGTTGGCAAAGAAAATTTAGACCCAAATTCAAGATTTTGAAGCTACCTAGAATCATTATTCCCTTGATGCTTACTAGAACTTAATTACTTGTTCAATTGCAATTAATTATCACCTTGTGGGTTAAGAGATTCAGAAGCTATAACCGTCAGTCGATGTAATTATAGCCCTACTCTCCCTTAAAACCTAAGTGTCCTTAGATTTAGGTTAGAGTGCATTAGATACTATAACCCTCTTCAAACCAATTAAGGCAATTGGGTATATTTCTATCCTAATTACAAATTAGATAATTCTAAACTTAATTTATCCAGCTCTTAGGTCTAATGAGAATCCCTTTTTCAAGGTAAATTCTAATTACCCAAATCAATCCAAGAGGTGGCCAATCCCTAAGAAAGCATTAAGCAAGAGAAGGATACACAAGGCTCCAACCATCACAATCAACAAGAAAAGTAAAGATTTAGTTCACATCAAGTTCATAGTACTCTAGGTAAAGAGGAGTTTAGCTACACATAGCTAAATCTACAGTGAATCCCAATCAAATACATGGAGAAGATAAAGAGAAGCAGAGAAAGCAAACAAAGGAATGAGAGAAATGTAGAAAATTGAGCTCCCCTTTGATTGTTCCTCTTCCTTCACCCCTCCAAGCTTGAAGAACCTCCAAAGACCACCCAAAAATGCCTCCTGCACGTTCAGAACCCTCCTTTGCCGCAGAATGAATGAAAACCTAGCTGCAATTCGTGTTTTGTATCCTTATTAATCAAAACGCAGAGTTTTGACGTCGAATTTAGCAGCCGCTTCTTCAGATAAAGCGATCGCTTCTTTGCCTGGAGCTTATCATTGAATATAATTCTGAAACAAGAAATATTTTCTATTAATACAACATTTACTCAATCATAATTATTCACAATTAACTTCATTTTTCTCTTTCACTTTTGATTTGGAAAATTACTTATAAATAATGAATAAATCTCACCAAAACTCTAATGGATGACTCCTAAATTAAATCTAATTAACTATAAGTAATACAAAATATTGGGAGTCATCACTCCCCCACACTTAGACAATTGCTTGTCCTCAAGCAAAATTCATTGATCCATACTGTCAAAACAAACAATAAAATAACACAGTATCTTAGAACATTTAATTCTAGCTTAAAATTTCTTCATACTTGAATCCAGCTACGTTGTGTAACCAAGAAGCTAAACAAGCGTGACTTAACTTCACAATTTACACATTTCCAATACAATTTGTAAGGCCAACCCATGCACTCATAAAATGAGACTTGAAATTCTAATATAGAAGAGATCATCCACTTCTTTTAAGTCTTTCTACAAGTATCATTTTATTCTTTTCCTTTCCTTTCTTTTTTTTTTCGTTTCAATACTTTTTATATATATATATATATAGATTTTCTTCCTGTCCTTGTCTCCTAAATCCTTTTTACGCGAATGACAACATTTATAATAAAGCCACCCAGTTACTCAGACTAAGGTGACACAGTCAAGGTGCTTTGCATACTCATAGGTTCCACTACTATTTTACGCGAAAGCTAACATTGGTGATGAAAGCCCCCGGTTACTAGGTAGCTTCTACTAAAGGAGAAGAATCTCTATCATTATTATATATATATAATTTTTTTTTTTACACAAAAAGGAATATCTCTCTTCTAATCAGCAATCTCAATCCCATTATACAAATTCATGAGCAAAACCACAATCAAATTATATTAGAACTTAACCAAGCTTCTACAATTAAATCACACAAGTTTTAACTACTTGTCATAAGAATTGCCATAAACAAATAAGAGAGAAATTAAACTCAATTAAATCTCCAAAAACACTGTAGCCATTCTATTGTTTTCTCATCAATTTTCATTCTAGACACAAACATCAACTTTAATAAACACCTCTCCCCTACACTTAAGTCACACATTGTCCTCAATGTGAATAAACATGACAATAAACAAAGGAGGTAGAATAGATGAGATACTGAGACTTCCCTGAAAGTACGGAGAAGAAAGAAAAGAGAGAAGGGGAGAGGCAAAGAAGCATCAGAACCTGCCATTTGTAGACATAAAGGGCAAAAGAGATAGGTAAGCATAGATCTGTCAGACGGCCATCAGGATAATAAGAAGTCCTAAACAGTCATCCAAGAGGCTACAGAAAATAAAGATTTTTTTTTTTTATACACAAGAAAAGATGCGGCCACATGCTCAGAACAAGCTATCATATCATGCTATTCGGGAAAATGTATGGAAGAGGCTGCAGCATTTTTAGCGATCGCTAAAACTGAGTATGCGATAGCTAACCCACTAATACTTAAAAAATGCTGTCGCTTTCCCAAGACAATGCTACCGCATTAAGCACTTCGGGAAAATATAGGGGAAATTGACTGCAGAGATTAGCGATCGCTAAAAACAAGGATGCTATCGCTAAACAAGATAGAACCAGAAATCAGCAAGGATTCGAATTTTTCTTTCAAGTTTCACAATTTTTAACAAATCATAACTAAACCTTACCCAATTCAACTCCCCTTAAACAAACCAATATTTTCCCTCATAACACATGACAAACAAAACAATCCATCAACAGCAAACATCAAACTTCCACATCATGATTAAGAAATGAAATAGGTTAAGAAATACTACCTCTTTTTATGAGATTATTGCCCATTGACTCAATCCATCCTCATACTGATCAACTAAAAGATTCTTTAGGAAGAAGATTTGCTCCATCTACAAAGAAAAACAAACAATTAAACTTATAGCAAACTAGCTAATGAACTAAGAAATGAACAAAGCAAAAGACACTTGGGTTGCCTCCCAAGAGCGCTAAGTTTAAAGTCTTTCAGCCGGACTATCTTGACACTTCTATGAGAAGTCTTGGAGCTGCACATGTGCCTTCATCCTGTCCACCGGTCCACCAAGGTAATGCTTCAAGCGTTGGCCATTTACCTTAAAATTTTCTCCACTTTTCTCATCTTGAATTTCATTGGCACCAAAGGTAGTGGTAGACACAACCTTAAAAGGACCAGACCACCTTGATTTAAGCTTTCCTGGGAACAACCTCAAACGAGAGTTATATAATAATACTAAATCACCAAGTATCAAATCCCTTTTTAAAATCTTTCTATCATGCAAGATCTTAAGAGATGGTACTAAACGGGAAGCCAAATCTATAGATTTTACTTGCCAATGCTTTTTAACCCGAGTGGTTGAAAAATTAAGCACTTGGGCTACCTCATGACTAGCTTCAGTCTTCTCATGCTTCACTCCCATTAATAATGCTTCAATAGGATCTTGGACTATCATTGTATTAAATTGTTCTTGAGCTAAATCATCAATCACTGAAACTCTGAAGCAATCTTCAACATCTCTAGGATATTTCAGTGCTTTGTCCATGTTAAACACCACTTGCTCATCCCCCAATCTCATCACTATTTGCCCTTTCTCTACATCAATGAGAGTTCTAGCTGTAGCTAAGAATGGATGACTGAAAATCAGAGGATTATCCTTATCTTCTTCACAGTCTACAACAATAAAATCAGCTGGATATATGAACTCACTAACCTTCACTAAGACATCTTCAATTATACCCTTTGGATATGCTAAGCTCCGATCCACTAATTGCAATGTTACTGTAGTAGGTCTTACCTCACCAAGTTGCAATTTCTCAAAGACAAATAATGGCATAAGATTTACACTGGCTCTAAGATCACACAAAGCTTTACCTTGAAAGTGAGTACCTATTTTACAAGGCACAAAGAAGCTATTCGGATCTTTGTACTTTATTGGAATCCGTAGGTTGATTATTTTGCTGCACTCTTCAGTAAGTGCTATAGTTTCAAATTCACCAAATCTTCTCTTCTTGCTCAGCATCTCTTTTAAAAACTTGACATACTTAGGCATGTACTCCAATGCTTCTGAGAATGGGATATTTATATGAAGTTACTTGAACACTTCAAAAAAATTTTGATACTGCTTATCTTCCACCTTCTTTTGAAGTCTTTGAGGAAATGGTAAAGGAGGTATTGTCCTTGGTAATGTTTGTAGTTTCTCTCCTTGTTTCTCACCCTTATCAACATCTGCATGTTTTTTAACTTCTTCACTACTCACTTTTCTCCTTTTTTCAACTGATGCATCCATATGTTCTTCTCCTATTCTTTTATTATCACTCTTCTCCTCTGTAGCAATTTCACCTTTATCATCATCCTCTATAACAGCATTTGATGTAGGTGTGTGGCTAACCACCCTTGGTGTTTGAATATCTGGCAACACTTTTCCACTTCGAAGAGTTATGGCCTTACACTCTTCCTTGCCTTCTCTTCTAGGATTAGGCACTGTATCACTTGGCAATCCCCCTTGTCTTAATGAATTCATTGCTGAGGCTAGTTGACCCATTTGCAATTCTAAATTTCTCAATGAGGTGTCAACTTTAGCATTCACTTGAGCTTGCTCTTTATTTTGCTTACTTTGGATGCTAATGAATTTAGCCAAGGCATCTTCCAAATTCGCCTTAGGTTCGTGAATAGGTGCATTTTGCCTCATAGGTTGAGCAAAGCCTGGTGGTTGAGTAGGCTTAATGCTTGAGGAAGATGCTGGTTGATTCAGTGCTGGGCCATGCTTCCAAGAGAAGTTTGGATGATTCCGCCACCCAGGATTGTAATTATTGGAGTAGGGATTCTGATTCTTTAGAAAGTTCCCCACATAGTGAACTGATTCTGAAGGTGCCAAAGGACAATAATCCATTGAGTGTAGATCCCCACAGTTTTCACAAGTAATTAGGGCCACCTGAGTAGAACAGACATTCAAATGCTGACTTCGCTGCACTTGAGATTCTAGCATATCAAATCTCTTGTTCAGAGCGGAGAGAATAGTTGCAAGTGGAATAGAGGGGTCTTCTTGAATATTGGCAACATTAGCACTCACCCTTCTGTCACCTCCTCTTTGCACATAACTTTCAGATAATGTGTCCAATGCCTGAACAACATCATCTACAGGCATTTCATCCTAACGTCCATTTAAAATAGCATCTAACATTGTATCAGTTTGTGGAGTTAGATGCGTGCAGAAGTTTTGAACAATCGCACAGTTATCCATTCCATGGCTTAGGCATTGGCGAAGCAAATGCTTGTACCTCTGCCATGCAGCATATAAGTGCTCATCTAAAGCCTGCTTGAAGTTGATGAGCTCACGACGTGCATCCGCTATTCTATTGTTTGGAATGAAGCGAGCTCTGAACCTTGCCTCTAGCTTATCCCAAGTATCAATTGAACCCTCAGGCAGAGTCAATAACCACTCCTTAGCCTTTCCTTGCAGAGAGAGTGGGAATAGTCGAAGTCTCAGAACATCCCTTAGTACCCCATTCTGCTTGAATGAATCGCACACTCCCAAGAATGATAGAATATGACAGTTGGGATCTTCATCGGACCTCTCACCAGTGAATTGTCCGTTGAGCTGCAACATGGAGATCATCACAGGCTTTAACTCAAAGTTAGCAGCTTGAAAGTCTAGCACTACTATGCTAGATAGAGTGCCCTTCATAGTACGACCCACAAAGTCTTTTATGGACTGATTTTGATTCCCTTCTTGAGCCATTTCTTCACTTACTGAATTTTGAACTTTAGAAGGAGTTTCTTCAAGATTCAAGTTCACCACAAGATCACTACTTTTCTTTGTTGTACGCTTCTTCTTTGTCGGGGATCACCTCGGCATGTACCGTGGTACCTATAGAGGAGAATTCAACCAACTGTATTAAATTAAACAAAAAGTCAAAACAAATAACAGAATGAAAAGAAATTCTAACTAATTAACTAACTAATACTTAATCGAGGACTACTAAAGATTACACACTTCTAACTGAACAATTAAGCCATTCCCCGGCAACGACGCCAGAAAACTTGATCACGAAAAATTTTATGTGTGTCCGCAAGTGCACGGGTCCGATCAAGTAGTTCAGTGATAAGTAAGAGTATCGTTCCCACGAAGAATGACTTAAATGCAATTAGGCAATGCACAACCTACTTTCATCCACATTAAGCAACCAATTAAGCAATTCATGAACTTAGAACTAATTTTAAAATAAAACCATTTAAAGAAAACTTTGTTGGCAAAGAAAATTTAGACACAAATTCAAGATTTTGAAGCTACCTAGAGTCACTATTCCCTTGATGCTTACTAGAACTTAATTACTTGTTCAATTGCAATTAATTATCACCTTGTGGGTTAAGAGATTCAGAAGCTATAACCGCCAGTCGATATAATTATAGCCCTACTCTCCCCTAAAACCTAAGTGTCCTTAGATTTAGGTTAGAGTGCATTAGATACTATAACCCTCTTCAAACCAATTAAGGCAATTGGGTATATTTCTATTCTAATTACAAATTAGATAATTCTAAACTTAATTTATCCAGCTCTTAGGTCCAATGAGAACCCCTTTTTCAAGGTAAATTCCAATTACCCAAGTCAATCCAAAAAGGTGGCCAATCCCTAAGAAAGCATTAATCAAGATAAGGATACACAAGGCTCCAACCATCACAATCAACAAGAAAAGTAAAGATTTAGTTCACATCAAGTTCATAGTACTCTAGGTAAAGAGGAGTTTAGCTACACATAGCTAAATTTACAGTGAATCCCAATCAAATACATGGAAAAGATAAAGAGAAGCAGAGAAAGCAAACAAAGGAATGAGAGAAATGCAGAAAATTGAGCTCCCCTTTGATTCTTCCTCTTCCTTCACCCCTCCAAGCTTGAAGAACCTCCAAAGACCACCCAAAAATGCCTCCTGCACGTTCAGAACCCTCCTCTACCGCAGAATGAATGAAAACCTAGCTGCAATTCGTGTTTGTATCCTCATTAATCAAAACGCAGAGTTTTGATGTCGAATTTAGCAGCCGCTTCTTCAGATAAAGCGATCACTTCTTTGCCTGGAGCTTATCATTGAATATAATTCTGAAACAAGAAATATTTTCTATTAATGCAACATTTACTCAATCATAATTATTCACAATAAACTTCATTTTTCTCTTTCACTTTTGATTTGGAAAATTACTTACAAATAATGAATAAATCTCACCAAAACTCTAATGGATGACTCCCAAATTAAATCTAATTAACTATAAGTAATACAAAATATTGGGAGTCATCACTTTCTACACTAAATCTCCTGAGGTAGTTAACTTGAAGTTCGAGGTTTAGTTCATCTCTGTATAAGCTTTTAATTATTCAAGGCCATTTCTGATCCTAATGTTTTCAAAATTTTACAAAATAAATTTTATAATTTTTTGCATATTATTTCCTATCTATTGACATATATATATATATATATATATTGGGCTAGTTCTTGACTTCCTAGCCTTTTGAAAAATTTATCAAAATTCATCTAGGTGATAATTAACGATTTTGCCCCTAGCCCCCTAGACCCTTCTTAAATCTCAAAAATTCCTATGGCTCCTATTTACCTCATACTTTTCATATTTAAAGTTATTTTATTCAAATTCATCTTATTAAAGCTTAATAAATTCATTTCATAAAATACTAAATAATTAAAAAAATCCTAATTTTTTAAGGGTGTTACAATCTCATACTTCAATATCATGGTATTTAATAACTCAATTGAATACTTTTACCCAACTAACCAATAATAAATACCAAAACATAAATTTGAGAAAATCAACCTAAAAAATGGAACCAGAACACCAAAATTAGAAAGAATCAACCTCTCTCTAAAAATCACTGAAGTGGCATCGAGACTTGTTGATGTGGCATTAGGACTCACCAGGATTATTGATATAGCACCTCATGTTCCTTTCTCTCTCCTCCCTAGGCCAAAACCAATGGCTTTAATACCACCTATTGAGACCTAACAACAAAAGCACACACAAGAGAAAGAAAAGAAAAAGACAAAAAGATTTCCACAATCTTGACAAAGATAACTGTATTAAAATTTTTAACAGAAAAATTACAAATTGAGAATGTTCTTGTCGAAGGACCTCAAAAGATACTAGGTTATAAAAAAGAATTGTAGCTAGTGGCACAACTTAGGTTATTTCCCAAAGAGTTTGCTTTTAGTTATCTATGAAAGAGTTCTCCTGGTGTGATTAAACCAGACGTGTTTAGCGGAGTTTTGATTTACTAGAATTTAAATGAATTAAAAAAATAACAAGAACTAAAAACTAAAAACTAAGTAATGACAACAATTAGACAAAGAGTGGTAACTAGCTTTTGAATAAACTTCCTAGAATTTAATTATCCTTGCTCCTTTTTTATATACCAAAACTTAGACTTAACGTCTTACTTTTTAGAGTATTCTTTATAAAAGCTCTTAAATTACCATTTAAGACTCAAATTACTAATGATTAAAGAATTTGCAACCACAAAGAACCATAAAAAAAATTAGCCATTTGAGTTAGGAATAAGAACACATCAAAACAGTGCCTAAATGCTTATTAAAATCACTGAACAATTCACTTAGAGATGTTAATCAACCAATTAGATTAAAGGTTTCCTCGAGTACAAACATTATACAAAATTTTAGCCACTTAATACAATGACCATTGCACTAAATAGCCTAAAAACAAGAGGAATTAACTAACAAATTGGACAATTATTAAGTTTGGAATTTCTACAAACACTTAGGATTCAAAATAAGTCTCCAAATGTGAAGTTACAATCAAAATTACAAAGCAATTGAATCCAATATAATCAACCATCAAAATCTCCATTTAACAATCTAAACCTAGTTAAAGTAAACAAGGAAATTAATGCTAAAAGTAAAGGATAGGGAGAAGAGAAGTTAGCCAAATTTGGGATGAATCTTGGAGCTTAAATCTTCATCTATAGCAGTCACATTCTCAGCTAGCTATCTAAATGGATTCAAGCTTCCATCGGAGGAAATGGATGGAGGAGTTGATGGAGGTAAGCCATGGATTCATAAGCTTGATGGAATAATGAATAATAATGCTTCCTCATGTGTGCTCGTGCTCTCTTCTCCCTTTTTTTTCCTCCCAGACCTGAACCCATAGCTTGACCATCGAAACCCGAGCCACTCACATTCTACCTGTGTTAGTTTCGATGTGATTATCACGTTCTACTCTCTTCAGTCCGTCACTTGTTGTCTATGTGTGAGCGATGAATTAAATGAAATGCCCCGTGTGTGCTTCCGTGTACATGAGTATGTTTCTGCCTGAGCTTCCACATGAGTGAAAGCCATGTGTGTGCTCTTTGAGAGTGGCGTGAGCTACTGTGCATGTGTTAATGGTCCATGCGTATCAATGAGTGTTGGATGTTTGACTGGATGATTATACGTGTATGAATGATGTGGCTGGACGCTAGAGCTCATGCCTCTATATTCCATGTGAATGAATTGATAAAGTGTATCATTGCATTGAACTCATGCCGTGCATGTGCTTCTGCTTCTGCTTCATATAGCTGTTGCGTGTGTATGAATGAGTGGATGTGGATGTTGTGCTACGTGTGAAGAATGGGAATGCGGTGTTGGGTGCATGGTCTGGTGCCTCGTGTGTACTTGTCAAGAAGAGAGGAGCTCGTGTATCCTACCTCTTATCATGTGGAGTGTGTGTGTGTGACTGGACGAGCTGGAAGTGAATAAAAGAGAGATTATATTCATGAATGTGGGCCAGCCATGCATCATGAACCTGAGCTTCCATGTTTCTATGCCTAAACTCATGCATTTTGTGTGTGAAAGAGTGAGTATGTGTGCATTGGAGTGCAACTAGGTGGAGCTGGATGTGTGTATTTCTGGTGGCAGCCCATGAATGAAAAGTGAGTGAATGCATGATTATGTAGGCCGTGGAGTGTGATATGAGAGAGCCCAAGCCTTCATTTGTGACCCGTGTGTTATTTTGCCTGCACGTGATTCATATATCCATGTGTTGATGCCTCCTGATGCATGAAAACCCATGTGAAGATGAGTGAAATGCCTTATATCTCCTGAGCATGTGAGAGCCTAATTCACGTCCCCTTCAACTCCACTTCTTCCCATTTTTTTCATTTTCTCAAAATTTATTAAAAATTCTGGATAATTATTTCTCCTTTTAGGTTGCAAAATGTTGCTTTCATCCTTTAAATTTCCATTGCCTATCAAAATATGCACAAATAATAGAAAATATTAAGAAGAAAAATTTACAAAATTATTTAAAAAATATGCATTAAAAACCAATAATTTTACAAATTAATTCCTAAAGTATAAAAAATGACTAATAAAATCAAATATTATCTAATTAGATCCATTAAGCCAAATCCATCACCAAAATGCCCAAATTAAGGAAAATAAAATCTATAAAAATGATGTTTATCGCAAATCCTTTCTTATTCACAATTACTTGATACCGTCATTACATCTTTATGGCAGTCATATGACTGGACTTATTGTAGTACCTATACCAATAACTATGAAGTCTTATTTATAGGACTCTATATACTCTTCTTCTCTTGAACCCACTAATATGGGACTTTGGAAAACAACCCACCAAATATATGATCGTTATTATGAGCATTTCTGCTATTTACTTTCTTGGTAAGGAATCTATAAATAGAAGGTAAAGATACAGGGCTGGAAAGTCATAAGGAGTTATGAAATCCTTTGGGAGTTTTGATTCTTTTCTCGAATTAAGATACAATGATATTCAATACATAAAATTATATACCTCTCTAAATTCCATCCATTTCCAAGTTCCATCAGAGCAGCTCTACCACCCCAAGCACTCCATGAACCCTAACTATAATTTGGTTGATTTTGGCATATTATGAGATCTGCCAAGGATGATGAATTACATGAGTCAACTTTCGGACACGTGGAATAATGCCACGTTGGATTGACCATTCTGATGGAGTGAGGAAAAGGAAAACGTCGATGAAATTTAGATAGTTAAAAGACAAAAATGAAATTAAGAAATCTTAAGGGATGAAAATATAACTTGGTATAAAGTTAGACTTTGAAAAGTGAATTTTGGTCACCTTACATAATCAAGCAATTGACATTTGGAATGCCACATCAGATTTACTCCAAGCATTTCACAGAGAGTTAAGAGAGAAAAATATTGACGGAGTTCAAGAATTAAGAAATGAAATTGGAACTAACAGGTTTTAGATGGACAAAAATGAAATCTAATGTAAAGTAAGAGAATTAAAAATATATTTTGGCCTTTTTTTTTTTGTAACTCAGCATTGGTTTATTTAGATTTTTCTAATATCATAACAAACACTTAAAAAATTTTACCTAAATTTTATGTTATTTTTTCTTTTAAGGAATTTGAAATTAACGTAAAAAAATTATTTAATATATTTAGTCATGAAACGCTATTCGTCCCAGCTTCTCGTAGGTCTAAACATTAATTATATATATTTCTTACATTAAATTAACTATGACTTCCTTCCAAGATATATCATTATTATTATTCTATACCAACTTGTACATGCTAAGCTTGATATTGTCCTAATCGTTGAAAAAGCTGGGAAAAATTATCAGCAGAAGGGATCAATCTCCATTCTCTATGTAAAAGGCTTGTTTCAACCTATAATTTCAACCGCATTAACAATTGCTAAGTCAGAGCGCAGAAACATTTTAGCAAGCACATTACTTTTAAATTTCAAGCAGAATCTTTATTGTGAATTATGAAGCTATAACTGGATGCCCACATCATCCAGTTAATTCTAATTATATATCTTAATTGGACACAAATATGTACTTCATGATCATATTATAGAAGGCCATTCTGTATTGAAGCAAATAAAATAGATAAATAAATAAATACACCCTTACGAAAAGGAGTGAATATATAATAAAGTTAATGTGAGGTAGATCTACGATAAACATATTCAATTATCCTTTTTTTTTTGGTTAATTTTTGCATACGCTAGGTGCATGTAAGGGCCAAGATTACATCTTTAAATGAAACTCACATAAATTTTATGTAGTCAAAATTTTTGTGAAATAGTTAAAAATGTTTTCAATAAATCTAACTTATTAAGATATGCAAACAAATTAATCATACATAAATTCATAAATTTGTTAGGTGTAATATTTTAATGTGATTTATATTTAACACACTTATTTTTGTTTATATTTAATTTAATTTTTCTATTTTGAATGTATTGAATTTAGTTAAGAATCTGCGTCATGGGGGTGGGAGCGGAAAAATATGGTTAGACCTACGAGAAGCTGGGACAAACACACACACACAAGAAACACACTTTAAACGAAAAACAAAAGGTTTTCACTAAAAAAAATTAAAATTAAAATTCACACTACTTATTTTTGAATCAAAATTTTTAGTAAATTATACATCTTATCTCTATACGCTTTTCTTTTTTGGGCAAATGAATTCTTACTTCTTCTTCTTCTTTTTTGGCTATTACAAAAGAAAGTTCCCATTGGCTATCTTCTATCATGTCCCATCAAACTCTCACTGCATTATCTAATGGATTGCCGATGTATCAAAAGTTAGAACTGAACTGGACTTTATTTTGTTTATATTCAATTTTAATTTAATCACTCTACTTTCTCCTTATTTTTAATTGGGTCATTCTTACTTTATGATTGATTCCACTTTAGTATTTTGAATTGACACCTAACTATATCATGCTATCCAAATTAGTAATTTTTTGCAATGTTATAACAGCCACTCATCACGGTGCAAACCGTTTGTGGCCATCATCTTGCAGAAAGTTTAGAGTAAAGTCATATGTGGATAAAATTAAAGTCGCATATGGATAAAATAAAATCAACATTAGCTTTAACTTGTGATATATAAGCAATCCATTCAACATAATTTTGACGATGTCATGACATAGGCTAATAATAAGAACTTGCTTGAAATGGTAAAAAATTATAAGGATTGGTTTATATATATAAACCCAAAAAAAATGAATATGAACTTAATTAAAATTTTAGTTGAAATATAGTACTAGATCAATAATTTAATTCTTTTTTCCTCTTGGTCGAAACATTTTCACTAAACTTAATTGAGGCCAAAACAAGGGTAAAGATTTTCATATTAGCATCTACTCTCAAATCAAATTTCATTCGCGAGGCATCATATTTTAAAACGATGCGTCAAGACTCACGTTTTTCTTTAATGTTTTAAATAATTATAAAATAATATCTCAGGATGATATTAAAAAAGTGAAATCTTATAAAATACATCTAATATTAAGGAATCAATGACATTTTTAATTTCCATAATCAAATCAAATATTTGAGAAAAGTACATATAATTCCTCTTAACTATAGATTAATTATAATTTTAGTACATAAATTTTAAAATGTAACACTTTAATTATCTTGTTAAACTATCACAAGAAGTGACCCACACACACACACAAAATTTAAAACTGACATACAAAGATCTTGTGATTGTCACATGATAACTTAAGCAAGGGAAATATTTCCAAAAAGAAATAGAGACATGAGATATCATGTGACAATTTTGTGATTTTTAGATGTTATTTTAACTAGTATGTAACATTTTTGCTTTTCTAATAGTGTAGGGGGTTAAATGTTATATTTTAATGTTCATATATCAAAATTATCATTGACAATACTTTAGAAAAATTATATGTCGTTTCCCCCAAATATTTATCTGAACCGCGCTAAACGTTTTGTGAATATGTAAGTAGATAATTTAATTACTTGGCTTCAGAATGATTTTGTAATGACGCTTAAGAATGAGTTTCATTTTGAACAAATCCTCTCAGCGCCTTGTTTGAAGCGTGGAAAAAAAGAAGGGACATAAATAAAGACTTGGGCTATCTGGCTATAAGAAGTCTTTAATTCTATGTTCCATATGAATTAATGGACTTGAAAACACAAATTTTGAATTAAGGACTAAGAATAGCTTCTGATTCTAAAAGGCAATTTGATCGTTCAAGTGTTATAAAGTTGATTAGTCTAGCTATGAGGAGCTCACTGAAGAGTGAAGTGAATTTACAATTGCAAGTTTGCAAATAGTTTATGATAAAATCATGTCTTGTCTTTAGGTTCTCGATAGATTTTTGACAATCTCCCATTAAGGAGGTGATCTTAAGCATTACAAAATACATTACGATCAACATTATGAGGGGATTGGAGGTCTCGTCGTAAACTCTGTACTTAAATTAGTTTTCCATAACCAAAGTCAGACAGAATAGAAGATACAAAATATGAAAGCTAAGAGGAAAAAGAGAATGTGAATCTCCTACCAGATGAATATAACAAGATATTTACAATTAGAGCTATATATAAGTAGGGTTGGGCTGGACATTTAGTATGTCCAATGTTCAGTCTGATTAAGACATCGAGCTTATTTTTATACCCGTAACTCGGTCTTGCCTGAACAAACCCAGTTTTATGTTGGGATATGGCGATTTAAGGCCGCTCGAACTATTTTTTTTTTATAAATTGATACTTGTAATATAAAAATATCTTTTTACAGATTCATAGGCATATACTTCAAAACAAATGACTTTCAAAACAAATGGCTTTTAGAACCCTCATATTTTTATCAATAATAAAAAGATAACTTGGTATTATTAAGCAAAATATAAGATATACTAACATAATTAGCCTTAGGTAAACATGTGTATTTTCATTATTCAACAAAAAAAATATATCAAAGCATGCACATCAATGATAAAAATAATTAAGAAGTAAAGAGAATTTAAGTAGGTAATAAAAGTTATAGCATGCAGAAGGAATTAGATGAAATAAGAATAAATATATATAAGATGACAAGATATTGATAATTAAAAAAAAGTACCTATTATGACAGATAGGACAGAACATGTTTTTGCCCATGACCCAATTCGACTTGATATAGTTTTGTTTACAATTATATCCATTTATATTTTTTATTCGACCTGATCCGACCCGATAGGTTGGATTAAGGTGGACCCTAGGATTTAACAGGTCAATGAACACCCCTATTTACAGTTGAGCCTTTTAGATAGTTTGGTCATTTTGCTCCATTGAGTTAGGTCAAATAAGAGTATTGGATTGAGTTTGGCCCAACAATAAAGATAACCTAAGAATATATATTCATAAATTTATGTATGAAAAGTAGTTATATTAATATAAATACACAAGATCATGTGAACTTAGGAGAGGTGATTGAATAAGTATGGACTCATAAAAAGATTACAAATTAAATCTTCCTCTTCTTAAATATATATATATATGTGTGTGTGTGTGTGTGTGTGTGTGTGTGTGTATGTACACATGTATACGCACTGTTGTACACGAAAACCATCCAGTAATAGTGCGTCGGAGTGGGCTAAAGTCCTTCACTTTCAACTTCCAAGAAGTTTACTGCATCTGTCAGTTTCAACTTCACAAAAGTCCTTCACTTTCAACTTCACTTTCTATAAAATCACGTTTGTTCTATAAACTTCCGTTCATATTGAACTGAAAAAAAAATACTTTTATGTTGGATGAACTACATCGATGTTGACAATCACTTTTCAAATAAAAATTTTCAAACATAAATTATGATCTTACAAAATTATTTTTGACTAAAATTAGGTTTGTACAATTCTAATTTAAATACACACAGATGTTATGCCACAGCGGTCACAATTTATGAGGAGATAAAATGGCCAACACGTCCATCATCTCTGCACTGTGAAGCGTCACTTTGAAGTATCATAACCATTATTACCATGTCCACCAAGTATTAACATGCATAAAGTTTTATAACTATACATAATTGTTTTTCCAAACTAATCAGAAATGGTAATTACACATCGTGAAATAATAGCAGCAGGCCATAATCATAAAAACACTCCTAACGAAGGCAGATCCATTTTTGTCAGTTGTTTCCCGTAAGAGGCTAATAACCTAATATTTATGAATAGTTAAATACAGATGAAGCTCAATTCATTTCAAGATTGAATTTGAGCTTAAAAAAACACCTACATTGCAATTGTCAAATGTCATGACTTCAAACTCATTGTCTATTACTTAGTTTGAACGGCAAATCTAAACCCTCCGTCTTTATTTTCTTTATTTCTTTTTAATCCCAAACAAAACAGAAGATAAAGACAATTTTTCAACTTTTTGCATTTTACTTCCTTTAAAATAATATATATATATATATATATATTATTAGAACTCCAAAAATATGGATGATCCAAATTTGCTACTTGGCAATATAGATGGTCCAAATCCGTTGTTACTCAACAATGTAAATGGTCTAAATCTACCGTTTAGCTTGAGTAGCAGAAAATCAAAGTTTCATGACTTACTCATCATCACTGGTTTATTACATTAAATAATGGTGTTTGCACCGTTAAGTATATGTACAAGTATTTGCACCGTTAAGTACATGTACAAGTAAGAAAGTGCAAGCTAATTGAAAAACAAATAACCTGTAGCTCTCAAAGCTTTATGCAGCAACTGTTATATAGCACCTACTCTTACTAGGAGTCCAATATTCATTTTCTTTCGGACAAATGCGGAATTTAATAAGATTAGAAGAGAGAGAGTACGATTGAGGATCAGGAAGCCTCCTGGAAATGAAAGGAACAAAACAAAGGAAAAGAACATAAAAAACCGAAGGGTATCAGTTCAGAAGCAGTTTCTTGGAATATCAGGAAAAGAAATATCCTTGTGGATTTTGTTAGCCAAACCCACAAGGAGACTAAGAAACAAGCACCTCGTACAAAAAACAATAGATGAGGAGGAAAAAAATTGAGGGCAATTACGGAACTATGCTCCAACCGCACACTCAAAATCTCAACACCAATTACTGTACAGAGAAAAGAATTTCCAGCTTACCTGGACAGATTTTGATAAAGGACACGAAACCATACGAACGTAGTGACAAAATGTGTATTCGACACGATATCTCTCTGTTTTGAGAGTATAACTGCGTCATAGCTGCTAGGCTACCTTCAATGCAAAAATAATAAAAATTTCTTTACCATGAAGTTGTATAATTGCTGATTTACAGGAAGTAATAAAACCTAGCATTATCTTTGATGACAGAGAACTTGAGCTTTAAAACACCTTGCAATGCTTCTATAAGGGCATGAGAGAATAAAGATGACAGGCTTCACATCTCCTTGGCCCATCTATCACTAGAAACTGTTAAAGCTATTCTAAAACGTGGAAACGGATGATCTAGAGTGCACGAGTCCAGTGAACACTTCAGAGAGAAGTGCAGAGTGAATCACTGTCAAAAACAAAATCAACTGTTTAGTTTTTATAAGGTACAAGCAACTTGATAGCACTCTACAGATATGTAGAAACTAACTTCGTTAATTTTCTCATCGAGGGTTACCCACTTGTACTTTACCCTCAAGAATGCAGGGCGCACTTTAGCCAAATCCCTAAAATGTTACCTTGTATTGCAGTACAGACACCTTTCTCTGTGCTCAGTTATCACTCGCATACTCTCTGGGATCAGATCTAATTCAAGGAATATGTTAGCTCACCTATAAGCAAGTTTGGATGTGCATGATTCAATATAATTTTATCATTCACCGTGTATACAAGTCTCCAACCAGTTCTACATTATGAGAATATAAAAAGATTATGGGCCTGTTTGATTCTATTTTGGTTTTAATGTTTTTAAAACAGATGTTTTTTAAAACAAATTTTAAAAACAAAAAAAATTTTGTTTGAATTATTATTATGCAAAATTGCTGTTTCTTGTTTTTTCTCTAATTTTGCAGAATAAAATTTAACAGACCATATAAAAAATGTTCTGATTTTTCTGTTTCCGAAAACACAATTCTATTTTTATGTTTTACAAAATACTTTATTAAAACACATTACCAAACAAGTTTTTTTGTTCTTAAAAACAAAAAATTGTTCTGAAAACAGAAAGCCAAATAGGCCCTTATACTTTCTGTGAGCATAAATAATCGGAATAACCGGCCATAGCTAAGAAGCTAATATCAGGAATAAAAGACGCAGGACAACTAGATAAGGAATGACAAAAAGAATGAAAGAGGAAAAACCAAGAAAAGCAAGTTGGATAACTATAATTAGAAGTTTATTTCACAAACTTGCAGGAGACAGCTGTTTTCTACAATTTATCCATACACTTTTGGTGACTCACTCCTAAAGAATGGACTAAGAGTGTTACTACAGAGCTTAGGATATGAAACCACCGACCTGCGTAGTTGTGACGTAAGCCAAAGTTTAGGAAAGGAATACGCTTTAATGAACAAGTGTCAAGAAAGTAGTTGTGACGTAAGCCAAAGTTTAGGAAAGGAATACGCTTTAATGAACAAGTAACAAGAAAGTGTTCGATTGGCTGAAGTAGGTATACTGTATCTAGGCCATTATTTTTTTGGATGGAAAAAGAATTTATTGATGAGAAGTGAAAACAACACATCAATGGAGGACAAGGAATCCCCCCAAAGCGGAAAAAAAATTGAACAATCATTAGCTCAAAAATGCTTGTCAATCTCTTTGTAAATTGACAAGGGACAGGCCCCTAAAAAAGCCATTTGCTGAAACCCACAGGAAGGCCCAAAAAATAACCCTTTTCCGAAGGAGATGTTACAAACGTCTAATTAAAAACTTGCATTTCATTCTAACCATATACACCACTAACCAGCAAAAACAGCACAATGCCAAAGGGCATTATTCTCTTGTTTGCTCCCAAAGCCACCATACTTAATAGCTAATAAATGCTCAAAATTAGGCCCCTCTTGGCACCACAAGCAACTTTTCCTTCTTCTAGTAAGAGTTTACTCAAGTGACCTTGGGCCTCTTAGAGTAAGATGACCTCCAATAGTCCTTTGGGGATCTCTTAGCTCTTGGACCCCCAAGTCGTCCTGAGAACTGCCAAAGGGTGAGCCCCCTCCCTGGGTGGCAGAACAACCTTGTTCTCTGGTAGCTTTAGAACTCACAAATGGTGTTTGACCCCAAGCTTATGGGTTTGTTTTGACAAGGGGGCACTAAACTCGAATGCAGCCTGGACCAAAACCTGAAAGAGAGTTTGTCAAATGTCTTGAAAAAATAATATTAAGGTGACTCCCACAAAACTTGTCTTGGATAGTTGGTATTGAAGACTTGGGCGATTGGGATAAAGATTATCCTTCGAAATTGACTTGATAAGTGGAGTCTGAGTTGAACTGAGTTAGTGCCACTTCAAGACTGGACATGTGTCCTCTCCAAGCACATAACTTAAGAAGTCACATCATCCTTGTCTTTACGCACATTTAAGGATACAGGTCGCTTCCTCCAAAGGTGGCAACCTATGCCACCTGGTGTGGTTTCATTAGAACTCAATTGCAAGATATGGGACTTGAGTCCCACATTAGAAGCATGAGATTCTTACATGGAATTTATATGGACCTTGAGCTCTCCAACCTCATGAACTAGCTTTTGTGATGTGGTCCTCTAAAAGGTTGCTACCATTTTATATCTAAACTTTCCACTGCATCCCAATTGATGCAAATATTATAGTGTTAACAGGGCTAGAAAGCTAGCACAAAGCCAGCCTACTGTTGATACCAGGGCAATAGAACAAGGAGGAATGTTTAACCCAATTGCAAGGTATGGGACTTGAGTCCCACAATGAAGTATGGGATTTTGATGTGAGGTTTATATGGACCTTTGGGCTCTCCAACCTCATGAGCTAGCTTTTGGGGTGTGATTCTCTCAAATGTTCCTATTAGGTTCCCTGTATCATACATCTGATTAAGGCGACTTAAGTAAGGAACCATTTACCACTTGCTATAAAATAACCATTAGACTTGAAATTCATTTAATGCCTTGGTTCTACCATTCCTAATCAACTATGGTCTAAGCATTAAATGTCTCCCCTACCATCTTCACCAATATAGATACCCCTCATAAATCCATTGAGAAAGAAATTCCTCTACTAAGAAAGTGCAGTAACTGTCAATATCAAGACTGATTTTTACCCCTACGATCTTATCAAAGTATTTTGTTCCTCTCACCCGTAATCCTCCATTATTGTCTATTCTTTCCACAGTCAACTTCCCAAACTCAACCCATTCCCAGAAACAACGAGTAAAAACTAAAATCTAATAACACATTCAAGTATTAAATAGCTCTATCTCACATCACAATTTCTGTTCCACTCCCACATATTCAAAATAACAACAAACAACAATAAATTAAATAGCATTTTGATCCCACTATATTAACATGCTGCTAATCAAATTCAGAACCGTTCAAACTATTTTGACTTTGTTTTCCTAACCCAGCTGTCTATGCCAGCCCCAGAGGACGATTCCCTGTGGCTCCCAACATCAAAATAGGTGCATGGCTATCAATTACCACTCTAATCATTTTCATTCTGGGGAAGGAATGCTTGACTGCTTGCTTCTTGAACATATCATGGTATTTTCACAGAAAGTACTAACATCTAGGCCGGTGATTCAATAGAATGATCATTTTTGGTTTTTCGCTCCATCTGGTACTATTTGTTTATTCCTGCCATAAATGGCTTATGGATGGATAGTAACTTCCACAGTCCCATCACCATGATAATTCTGTCCATAAGAGCTTATTTAATTCTCAGACTTCTTTTGTTCATTTGAGGGTGTTTGACAATCTTGTTGGAAGGGAAGTTTTGCATAATAGTGTAAGAGAAGCAAGATTCATAATTTTGTATTTAAGGACCAAGACCAGCAACTGTTAAAAGAGCACAGGCAAGGTAGTACCATCTTATGACTCAAGCTTCTTAAGAAATGTCACCATAATGCAACTATATTAATATACATTCCACAAAAGACTCTTCCAGCAAAGCATGATGGATTTTGCTTATTCAATAAAATTTTGTCATCTAATAAATGTTCGGGATTCATGGTTCTTCTACACAGCATAGCAAAGCATCAGCATATTACAAGTTTCTCAAAAACGTCAACCCAATCTGCCAATTTATGCCTCTATTGCTAGCAATATTTTTTCTCATCTTCAAAGGTGGAGCCAGTTCTGCATTAAACAATATTCCTAACAATAGAGGAATCAATAAAATCTTGCAATAACCCTTTCAAATTTAGCAATAGAGAAATCAATAAAAATGTAGTCACCACGTCAAAAATAGATTCCTATTTCCCAGTTCATTTTCTACAAATTTTGCAGAATCCTTTTACCGATCTTATGTTCTGCCAAAATTCTCAATTGCTGTTGCTTAAATTCAGAAGCCAGGGATTAGGCTCTGTAACTAGAATGCATGCTTCTAGTGTACAAAAACAGAAATCTTTCAGTGTCTAAATTTCATGCTTGAAAGCAAAATAATGGCAGGTACCTAGTCCAGTAGTTCTATGACTGAGCTGCTTACAGTTCCCAATCAATTTCCTTAGGTAATACATCATTGTAAGAGACCAGTCAACTGGAAAAAATTGCAATAGTAGAAACACCTTAAAACTACAGAGCAATTTAGTGCCCTGGAAAGCCTGCCGTGCTTTCATTTTCGGAAAACTGAAGCACTATCTAATTCAACTACATAATTGATGTAGTGTAAATGAGGGTTTCGAAGAGGGCAGGGGACTTGACCTATTAACTGGCTCATTCAACTGGAGAATTAATGAATCAGAAAGACTCACATCAAAGATCCGCCTATATCCAATATCACTATATTAAATCAAAGTCACGGGTTCACTCGAAGTTCAAAGGACATACATTCATAAAGGGTACCCTTCACTAGTGCAGATAAGTCTGTGCTAAACACACTTGACTTAGACAAAATTAAATGCTAATTTAAGAAAAAAAATTAGATAAATGGGTTTATCTGGAATGCACAGTATGTTACAATAATTGTGAACTTCCAAGGTCAGTAAAAGTAGTAGAGCAACACAAGCCATAACAAACTCTGATGAAAATAGTTTCGGCTTTAAAACCTACTTAGATCTAGAAGGAAAACCATAGATTAAAACATCAACATGGACATCAATTTAACAATTATATACTTATAACAAGTAATTATGTTGATGATTCCTTATAACATTCTACGGTTTAGTTGAATTGCATTGATAAAACATTGGTCGTTTGGTACAAATACAGTTCAAGATTGGCTAGTCATAGAACAAACAATTCTTATAAACATACCCATCCTCCAATTTGACTTGGCAAGGGGAAAAGGAGCATAACCATCAAGGTAAAGACGTTAGCCTTCCTTCAAACACAAATCCTCGATAAAGCCCATCGCCATTTCCCGGCATGTTATCTATCCATCGCCAATCACCCCCGGCACCACACCGATCCCACAAGGCCAACTTCCCAATCCTCTTGGCCGAAAAACAAACCCTGTCTCCACCACCAAACACCTTGAACTTGCTTGATTCCTGAAAACACTTGAACATATCCGGTGGCATTCGCCCTGCCTCGTCCCAGTCCAATGTGTCCAAATCCAACCTTAAAATCAAAATTGTTGAGCATGGCGAGTTTAATGAGAAGGAAGATTTCAACCCACCAACCATCAGAATCCGATTTCCAACTCCACGTACCAGACGGGGCCGTTTCAAAATGTCGAACACGTCCCTCCATTCGTGCCTTTCAAGACGAGTCCAAGTCTGCGAGGTCGTAAGCTTGGTGAGATTGCAAGAGAACAACTTCCATTGGGTTCTCCAAGGTGACCCAACATCACAGAGCGCGTAAACTGAGTCGGAAACCAATATTGGGCTTCTAGGTTTCGACGGCAAGTTCGATGAGAACTTGAGCCAGTGGTTTGATGTCCCCGAGAAGTAGAGAGCCGCAAGTTCTGTAAGAACCATGACTCGGTTAGCCGAGTCAACAAGGACTGACCCGTGACGCGACCAAGCGGATCCCAGCTGCGGCAAGACCCGAAATTGCCGAGTCAAGGGGTTACAGACAACCAGAGACTTGTTTGACTCGGGCGAGTCGGAAGATTCACCCCAGAGATAGACGAGTCCAAGGGAGGATGCGACGGGGTGAAGCGACCGAAACGGAAGGAAATCGAGAGTGAACTTGAGCCATTGGCTGAGGTCGGGGTCGAAGACGTCAAGGGAAGAAGGAGAGGAGACATGATGGCGTTGGGTGTGATGAAGATGGCGATAGTGGGGTGGGCGGAGAGCGAGGAGGTAGAGAGGTGGGTGTTGTGAAGAGACAAGATGGAGGAAGGAGGGAGACGTGAGGAATTGGCGGAAGAACTTGGAGACGGAGCGGCAGATGATGATCTGACGGAGAGGGAGGGAGGAGAAGATCTGGTGGAGAGTGTCCTGAGGGAGATGGTAGATCGGAGGGAAATCCATGGGCAGGCGAATGGCGGCTTCAGATGAGAGAGAGAGAGAATTTGACGATGCCTAAGGGGGAAGAAGTCAAAAGCGTTTTGGGCTTGCTTTCTCGCTAGTGGTTCATTTTGAATGCCTCCGGTTTTTCAAGTTTTGCTCCTTTTGGTAGTATTTGGTTCAATGGAGGGGAGGGGAGGGGAGGGATTTTAATGAAGGGGAGGGGAGGGAGGGATTTTAATGAAGGGGAGAGGTTTTAATGATATGTTGTTTGGTTGGTTTGAAGGGGAGGGGAGGGGAGGGGTTTTAATGATATGTTGTTTGGTTAAGGAGGAAGGGGAGGGGAGATAAAATTAAATGGACAATTATACCCTTATGATATTAGAATTTTTAATTTTTTTATTTTTATAAAAAAAACTTTTTTTGCTTTTTATTATTAAAAATAATTTTTTATTTTTATTTAAAAAATATTTTTTATTTTTATAAAAAATTATCTTAAACCCAATTTAAAAAATAAGATTTATATTATATTTTAAATGACAATAAAAAGCAGGGGCAATTTTGTCAAATGAGAGATAAATTTTTTCTCTCCCTCCAAAAACCCCCACTTTTGGAGGGGAGGGTTTGGAGGGGAGGGGAGGGGAGGGGAGGGGAGGGGGTATTTTGCCTCCCCTCCCCTCCAAGTTTTTCATACCAAACAAGGGGAGGGCCTCCCCTCCCCTCCCCTCCCCCCCAAAAACCCTGAACCAAACGGACCCTTTGTGGATATATCTGAATCTTACTAGGTCCCCTTTCTACCCTTCCATGGCTATTCTCCTGCACATATAAGGAATTTAGAAAAAAATCAAAATATATATTACTTAGGTAGCTTTGATTTAATAATTTGGTAAATTATAGTTTATTATATTGTGATATAAATCATTTGCCCTCAACTATCACAGTGTAAAAGGTTTTTATTTGAGGTGCCACTTGTATCCAAATTCTTTAAAGGCTCAGTATCCTAATTTTTGTTTATGTTAAATTTGGATGGAATGAATATGAGCCAAGTGAATCACTCTATTTTCTCCACCAAATTGAACACAAATGTATTCTTTTTTTTTTTCAGTTTGCACTCAATTTTAGACATTAAAATTTAATAAGTACTGTCTATCAAAAAAAAATTTAATAAGTACTTACATATTTAAGTGCTCTTATGCTGTTTTCTTCTTAAATTCTCAATTTAAAGTTCTAATTATCCAAATATACAATGATTGTCTTTTTCTTCTAAACATAGAAATCAACAAGCATATGATGTGCTTGCCTTCACCTTATTCTTACCATACATCTTACTGTACAGCATATTCCTTTTTAAGTTATCGTCTTACAAGTCAATATGAACTTAGTACTTGCAAAAATAAAATAAAAAGATACAAAGCAATGGCTTGAAATGAAACAAAATGTAATGTATATTACCTTTTTTATTTCTTATTCTCTGAAAAGCTAATGGACCTACTATGTGAACTAGTGATCCTTGCACAAATAACCAATTCCTTTTCAAGGTGTCAAAGTTCTTCCTCTAGGTCTCACACACCAAATATTCAGGAGACCATCCCACAAAATTATATGCATGTCCAACAAGCCCTTAGCCCTAGTTTATTATATGTTTATCATGTTGGCTAGTTTCATGGCCTATGTCCACACATTGAGTAGCATGTTGAAATATCACTCAAAACATGCCCTATACCTAACACTCCTAGCTAATAAGCATTCTTCGTTCGTGGCAAAGTGATATATGATTAGCAGACATTAAATTAATGTAAGTGTCCTACACAACCAAATTAAATATTTGTACTAAATAATGTTACATATGAATTTGGCAAACATAACATCCTTTGTCTTTTGGGGGTATTCCTTCCATCAAGCACAAATGGGAGCCATCTACACAAACACCTACTAGAAAATCCATGAGGTGATCTTAGGTGGATCAAATTGCATCCTGCAAGCAAATAATATCACATTAGAAATATAAATTAAATTGATGACATACCCTATAGGAATATTATGGAGGATCGCTAGGTGTGAATGTAATGAGTTGCCTCTTATCTTTTGTCAAACCTACAACTTGTGAGGTAGAAGATGGCTTAGTAGCAAAAATATTACGAGTAACTTGACTAAGAATAGAATGCCCTACAAGTAGACAAAGTGGACAAGTAGATGATGCTACACATATCATGATCACAAGGAAAATAAATCAATGATATTTCATTGGATATGTTTAAAAATACAAAGAAGAAAGTAAAATGAAAATACTTGTTACCTCTTAAATAAGAGGATGACCACCAACTAATAGCACTAGATATCTAGTTGCACATGGATGGTTGATTTGGCCTATAAGCAATAAAAAAGTTGTATCACCATAATTTCTTAGCCTTCCTTATGCAATTCCTATGCCTCATGCCATGCATTTCATAAAAGTCACAAGAAATAGCATATAAAATATTGATTACTTTAGTGTTGCGTCACGTATAAAATTTTCATTCGATGTCTCGTGAACCATGTGAGCTTATACATTACATTCTTATATTTAATTATGTAAATACAACTTATTTCCATTACCAAAATTGTCCTAGAGCTCCTGTATCACAAGGGGATACATAAAATTCATGCATGCATTTTTTGCCAGAATTTCCTCACTTTTGTCACAAATTTTGAAAAATCATAACTAATTCTAGAAAAATTAAAATTATGCATTATTTACTATTCTAGAAAGATACACATGTCTACTTTATGCTAAAAATATGTCCAAACCATGAAACACAATACAAAAGACGTTTAACATTCAAAAATATGTAGAGATCTAGCTGGCTATTGGTACTATCATAGCTTTCTACTACAAATTTAAAAAATGTTCAATTAATTTCACAAAAATTCAATCCATGCAAATGATACCAATCTAGAAAGCTACAGATGTAGCTAGAGGGAAAAAAAACTCTAGACCAGTTTAGGCACACCCATACCTCGAAACCCAATCAAATAGTACCTGAGGTCAGTTTGGGTGCCTGATACTGGCAGAATCTTTAAAAATTCATATCTCACTCTCTAGACATCCAAATCAGGTGTTTTTAGTTGTCACAAGTCACTGGGAATATCTAGTTTCTTCCCATAAAAGTTTATGAAAATTGGACATCATTTGACCCCTGAGTGATAGAATTTATTTTCATACCAGTATGAACAGTACATGGCCAAAATCAAAATTTTTCCCAATTTTGAAAATTCATCAAATATTCTATAAACCTCTGAAAACTCTCCACTTTAACTTTTCAAAAAGTTCTCAACAAACTCTAATTGCATGCCAAGTCTCAGATCAATAAGAGTTCATTTGGACAAAAAGTAGTATATGTTTTCAATATGGTCAATTTTTTCTCCATATAGGATACCAAGGTATCCAAATAACTTCCCTTGGTGTTTGGCACCTCTTGGGCAAGTTTAAAAGCATAGCTATGACTTTTATGAACTTTCCAAATGGCCCTAAACCTCATGTATCTCAATTTGGTCATTCTACTTCCATTTATACACAATTACATGAAGCCATTCAAGAAGCTAGTCTACCATAACATACTCAATTTATATTCTAATTGTCTCATAACATAATCTCTCATTTATACATGACATATTATCATAATTACATATTTTCATAACATCATAGGATATATACAACCATAGATTACATCATTGCCATTCATATGGCCTTAAAATAACAAAATCTATATACTTTAGTGTCATGCTCTTATTTCTCATGTGGTTGGCTTCCATTCCTTTACTCTCTTAGTCCACCTAGCATGTTAGAACAATGGAAAGGAGGGAATGAGATTTAAAGAATCCCAACAGCTCATCTCTCTTTCAATCACACATAAAAGATGCAAAACCAATCTTACAAATGCATGCATGGGCATATTAATATGTGCAAACATTCAAGAAGCTTTTTCAACATTTGAGCAAGTCATACATAGCATACAAAGGCTTGCCAAGCAAATGGATTAGCCTTATCCATTCACTTGTGGATTTTGGACTTGCCTCACCCATTCTTTAAGAGGTTCTTGGACTCAACCTTACTCTTGGGAGTCAACCTTGATTATGGGAGACTCTTTACTTTGTCTCAAATAATCTTTAAGGGTTCTGAGCTCATCCTCACCATAACTAAGGATTCTTGGCTTCACCATACTCAAGCAACCCAAAGTAAGCATCATAAACATCATTTAAAGACATAATGCATCATCATGGTACCATGGCATATGAAATCATGCTAGAATACTTTTTATGGCTTAAAACACACATATACACTTTCAAAGACAAGCTAGGCATACTTTCATGCATGAGGAAAGGAGGAGTGAGCTACTTTAAAAGCAAGCACACTTTTTCTCTTGAATTTCCTTTCCTTTCTTCGGCCTCACACACACAAAGGTGTGGAAATGATTTCTCTTGGCCTAAACACAATTTATGGAAGTTAATTAGGTTTATGGGATTAATTCTAAAGCCACACATCTTGCTTAGACACTAACTCAATCTATAAACTCTTTTATGTTTCCAAGAATGCACCTAATGAAGCAAAACCCATCAAATAGATTCTAGGCTCCATTCTTTCCTTTCATATATGATTTTTGACTCCTTTTAAGTCTCTTGGAGTCATCACACAATTAAAATAAAGAGTCTAACTACATGTTGCTTTTTTAGGTCATATTATGGAATATATAAGGCCAACTCACTTTCTATGGTTTCTAAATTTTTTCCAAGGCCTTCCCTCATCTTCACTCATCATATATGACTCAAAAATGGGCTTGAAACAAATTAAAACTATTCTTAGGTACCTAGACCTCTCTTTACCGAAACTAGGAAGCATTATGGCCTTCTTGAACTCTGCTTTGTTTTCTTAATGGAGGAAGCACATGGAGAGACTTCTAGGGATCTTAGGAGCTCATTTAAACTCTCATTTAGGTATAGAAATTAAGGTATCAAATCAGATTTTACAAGGAACATATGAAACCCTAGAATTTGCATCTTAAATTTTTATGGTTATTTGTTAATTCTCTTTGCATATTCTTATTCTCCACACCCTTTTTCCTAAGAATTGCCCTTGGTTCAACCTAAAAACTAAGCCCTCCTATGACTTCTTGAGTGGGGCGAACCATAGGGTGAAGAGGAGCAAAGGGTAGCAACCATAAAAGAAGAAATTACCTCGTTTTTTCTTGTTTTCTCACTTGAATCTTGTCTTCTTTGGCCTCCTCTCCTCAAATCTGAATTTTTCCCTTAATTTCTCCCTTAAAATAGATTTATAAACTTCATTATAATCATAGAAAATAAAAGAGAATGGAGGAGAAGAGGTTTGAAAAGAAGAAAGCATGAAGAACTATCAAAATTCCTTACCTTCAAGCCTTGATTTCTCCTCCTCTTCTTTTTCCCTTGGTGCACCACTTTCCTAGGGTTTCTTCTATGGTTTGGAGTAGAAAAATATGAGGCTAAGTGAATAGGAGAGTGAGGTGCCCTATATATATATAGGTGGAGGAAGAATAACTTTTTAAAAATTCCTGTTTTGCCATTCGTTTTTGGCATTTGTGTTTCTACTTTATTTTACCTCCTTTTTTAGAACTGTCTCTTCCATTATAAAATTTAAGTTCCCAATTTAGTAAAATGCCTTTGGAATTACTCAAATCGGAGCTAAAACCTTCCCGAGCAAATCTATCAAAGTTCGGGTGCATCGACGTTGGAAAACATTTGCCGGAGGGGTTTTAATTGTCTTAGGACTTCCTATGATTTTCAAGGCTTCTAAGAACCCCAGAGAACTCAAAAATTTTATTTAAAAAGCCCTCATGTGTGAATTCCAAAATTTTCTCAAAATTACAAAATACCATTACATTTCGTAAGTTTTTTGTAAGAAATTATTTTTTTAGTCTAACTCCATTTTTCTTTCTGTCTAAGGCTAGAATTCTCATTTTTAAGAGTCTAAAGGTTACTCAAATTTTTTGGGACCTTAACTAATTCACTTCGGGGGACTTACTTTGAAAACTTGTCCATTTCCATCGTTTAATGAAAACTGAACATTACAAAAGTCACTATGACCATTTGCAACTTTGTATCGTCTAGTTTGGCCTAATACCATTAGTGCCTTCATTATCATCAATGAAGTCATCATTAAACTAAATGTTTGACGAGTTACATATTTCATTTATGGTAACTTCTTCCATTTGAGCATGTTCACTGAACAACAAAATTAACAAGTTATCATCCATAATGAAGACATGTTATACATCTTTTGATGACATGTTTTTTTGGTAGTAATCAATGGCACCCACTTAATCCCAAATATCACTATCTTTATTAAGTGTCTTCATTATAAAGAGATTTGGTCTAACCTTGCAAGCTACTCACCATTCAACACTAACTCTACCTCAATCAAGTAGCTATTGTCACAACCATAATTTTTGCAATATTTCTAGACATTAAAAGAGATGATAAAAGACATGATAATGAGGAACTAGAAGCCTAATTGAAATTAAAGGAAAGGGTGAAAAGTGGAAAAAAATGTAAAACAAGAGGAAAAGGAGCCAATTTGACTAAAAAGCGAGAAAAATTAAGGATTTAAATATCATAAGATTTAACATGAGAAACCCATATCTTTCATCATAATACGATAAAATAAAGCTTTTAGATTAACCAGATAAAGTCAGTTCAATTAAATCCCTGACGATGTACAAATTAAAATTCTCAATAATTATATTTTAGACTAGACTTTTTAAAACTATTTTAAACCCCTAAAGCTTCTAAGTATATGTTTCTAATAAAGAAGAGAGTTTAAAATTTAGTATGGAGTATACAGTTTTTGAAAAGAATAAAAAATAAGCTCAAACAAAGGAAATAAAGCAAAGGATATAGTTAGTATTTTTAAATGTGTCAAAAATATCTTAAACTTTTCTTCTTTTAAGTCACACCTTTCTTCCCCATCATTTGGCATCAACTTTCAATAGTGCAAAACAAATTCATGAAGGTATGAAAAGGAGGAAGAGAAAGAAAGAGAAGGAAGGTAAATTAGGTATGTAAATATGTAAAATTTTGCTATATAGTTGTTAGGAAACCTCTTCCTCTCTTCATACTCTTTCTGATGATGGTTTTAATTTCTTGTGAGCAAAAGAGCTGATTTGAGGAAGTCAAATATACAATACAAAACTATAACCAAGGAGCTTCCAAATAAGCTATGCATCAAACTAGAAGAATTGCTATTCTTTGAAACCTAAATTCATGTTTCGTTTTGCCTAGAGAAAGAAAGAGGAAAAGGCATGAGCTTGAGGAAAACTTGATGAAAACAAGGGTTTAGGAGGATGAGGAGTAAGATTATGCAAAGAAAATCATAGAGGAAGCCATAGAACTCAAGTTATTGTCACCTAGGGTTTTTGATGAACCATAGAAGTTTCAAAACCCTAAGAAGACTATTCAAACCTTCTAAGGCCATAATTGAACTAAAAATGAGTCATGGATACCCTAAAGCCTCCCATTTCCCTATTAAGTAGACAAAATCCCATGGCTAGGGCAAGTATCTATGTGTCTTAACCAAGGGAGAGTTAAACTAACTAGGGAATTATTTCATTGATTATAAGGTTTTAAATGGTCTATATATGAAATATAAACACTAATGAAAGTATTGGAATGAATTGAGGAACCCTATTTTTATAAGTGAAAAATTAGGGTTAAAAAATTCCTAGTCAGACCATATGACTTTAGGCATGTTTAAGTATGCTTTTAATGGCTCTATTGAGTTATATTGGAGTCATGAAGATCATACATTGTGAGATTTTGTGTAATAATCGAGTCTTCAAAAATTGAATAGAAATTGATAAATTGATGTGAGGAAACCCTAAAGCAAAGCAAATTAAGGCTAAATAAAATTAGAATGCTAATTAGAACATCTAAAAATGTGGTTGAAAGCCAAAGGATAACTTAAAATCAGAGCCAAAATAGCTAAATGAATTTAAAGAATAACGTAGTGGCTAAATCATAATTTCAAATAACTTTTTGAAAACTCAAAGGAGAGAGTTTGAAATGAGAAAATTGAATTTCTTGGGGTTCTAAGAGGCTCTAAAAACCATAGGAACCCTCATAATGGTTAAAACTCCTTTGGTATACATTTTAGGTCATTAGTTAACTAAAATTTTGACTAGATAGTTCAGTAAGATTTTAAATCTAATTTGGATGAAACTAAAGACATTTGATAAATTAGAGGATCTAAATTTTATGATATAAAAGACAATTCTCAAAAAGGATTTAAAATGAAGCCAAATGGAAAAACTAAAGTTTCGTAACATAGTTGGAATTTGGAAATTATTATTATAAACCTCCCTCCCTTCTTATATTAGCATGCCACCTCCTACCTTCATTTTAACCAACTTTAATCTACCTTAGAATAGAACCAGAACCAAACTCCACAAGAACACCAAAGAGGAAGCAAAGAGAAAGAAACTAAAGCCAAAAAAGGTAAGATTTTGCTACTTTTTCATACTCTTCCATTCACTAAAGTTCTTCTAATATTTCTCCTCTTGTAACAACCCTAACCTCTAATTATTGTGATTACGCTTAATTATGCAATTAATGATCATAAATTAAGGTCTAAAGTTATTTCAATAAATTAAATTAGGAAAAAGTCAAAAAAATTTAATCTTCTTATGATTGGGATTATTAATTATACGACGAAGCAATGTGAGCCAACAAGAAATTCTAATTGTCATATAAGGCTTTTGATTCATTTTATCACTAATTCCTGACATACAAAATCCTCTTATGAATGTTCCTAAGTCATTATATAACATTATCATAATGAATTTTAAGGTTTCTAAGTCAAAAATAAGAGTTTGGAAACTTTCGTCATGACTTGGACCTTTCTCGCCACAGTTAAGTTGGTTATTGGAACCTAAAAACCAAGTTTGGAGACTCACACTGTGACTTGGTACACTTGCGTTGCGGCATAAGTGGCTACTGGAGCTCAAAATCCAAAATATAGACCTTGTGCAGTAACTCAGGTCTTCTGTATAGCGAAGGTGCTCTCAAGAACCTACTATTCAACTTCTCTTAATTCTCACTGCGGCTAGCTTTCCTAGCACCGAATGGCCCACTGCGGCGAGCCTATATGGCGCTGTGGTGAGAGAGCCTCCTGGAACTCTCTCAGCTTACCTCCCGATGCTCACTACAGTGCAACTATTCTTTATTACCCCTTGGAGTTGATTTCTCACCTTGCGTCACGATGCTCCTAGCCTCTGATAGGCTAAACTTCAATTTTGGCCATGGCTCAACTCCTTTAAGCTGTAACTTCACCCCCTATTGATGCTACTTTCTCATTTTCATGCTTTCTAACCTATTACCACTTATTCTAGATGAATTTTAAGGCTTCCATAACTAACATGCTCAGTTTTCTAGGCCTCCCAACTTTCAAATATGATGATTCACTAATCCTCATTGTCTAGGGGTTTAAGATTTAATTAGAGTAATCAAAACTTAATTTTATATCAGTCAATTCCTATTCCATGATAGCAAAATGGGTTTACCACAAATGTTCACACGGCTAATGCTTAATGGCCATAAAAGATCAAGTCATTCATCAATTATTAGTCAATTATAATCATAATGTTCAATCCCATGATAATTATATTACATAGATAGTCCCTATACTTGGCAATTCATAATGTAATATGACAAATATATAAAAACTAGTATTCTCATTACACAAACCCAATCTGATAAGGTCTTCAAACCTATGGCTATTAAACCATACAATAGGCTTCCACTAAGAGATCCAGTCTCTAAAAATGTTAGCCCATAATTGGAGTGAGATATACTATAACATCATAAATTCTAACTTATTTCATGACATTCATAAGCTTCACCTCATTATTTTCATAAGAGCATATAAAGAGAGGAATAAAAATAATAGGTTTATTTGCGTTGTGTTATGCTTAAAAATTTGCAATCGGTGTCACATGGACAGTGTGAGCTCATGATACGCATTCTAATATTTAATTCCATCATTATAACTTATTTACATCATAAAAACATGCCTACAATTCATGGAGACCGAAATGGAGCTCAAAATAAGCAAGCATATTTTAGGCCAGATTTGCTCCATTTTCTGACTCAGCTTTGGAAAATCATAACTAAATCTAGAAAATTTGAAACAATGCAATCTTGGTCATTCTAGAAAGCTTAGGATGTTTAATTCACAATAAAAATGTGCCTAGATCATAACATGCATCATGGAGGACGTTTGACATCTGAAAAACAACAGAGGTCACTGGCTACCTGGGCTACTATTCAGATTACTAATACAAATTTCTAAACTTCATAACTAATTCTATAAAAATTGAAATCACACACATTTGGTCATTTTGGAAAGCTACAAATGTTAACTTGATCTAAAAATAATTTTAGAATGAAACAGAAACTTTTAGCCATCAGAAACCTATGGAACAGTAACTAAACTCTTGGAGCGCCACTAGTACTGACAGTCAATTTTAAAAATGCATAACTCTCTGCTTAGACCTCCAAATGAGGTGATCTCGGTGGCCACAAAAAGCTTATAACCTCTAGTTTGTTCCTATAACATTTCACAAGTATTGGACACCATTTGGCCATCAGGTGACACAAAACACAAAACTGCTAGTATAAACAGTGCCCAGACCAGAAACAATAGAAAATCCCAACTTTGAAAATTTATCAAATATTCTCTAGACCTCCGAAAATTATGTTCTTGAGCTTTCCAAAAAGCTTTCAATGAGACCTAATTGCATGCCAAATTTCAGAGAAAGGCTAACCCATTTGGCCAAAAAGTGACATAGGGCTCGATAATGGTCAATTTTGGCTCCATATAGGGTACCAAAGTTGCCAAATGGATTTCCCTTAGTCTTGGAACCTTTTGGGATAGTCTAAAAGTATATTTAAGACTTGTATGAGCTACCCAAATGATTCTAAATCTCATACATCTCATTTTGGCTATTCAACCCCCACTTATACACATATCCATCAAACTTTCAATTCTCATACTTTGACATTAGATACTCAAAACATATGCTAGAGGTCATACATTATATCCATACATATAAACATCACATAATGATGTATTTATACATGTCTCAAGGGTCATGGTACATTTACAATATCATATATTTTGTGAAGCCTCATTATGGATTCAAAAAGTATGAAAGCTAGGCCTAGGCTTGTCAATCTCCTTCTTTCATGGTTGTTGGCTCCCTTCACCATAACTACTCAGTCCACCTAGCATGTTAGAGCATTGGAGAGGAGGGAGTGAGATTCAAAGAATCCCAATAGCTCATCTCCCATTCAATCATACATAATATATGTAAAGCAAGCTTTAAAAATGCATGCATGGACATAATACAATTCATGAGCATTCAAGAAGTAAGCTTAGTATGTGAATAAATCATACAAGACGTTCAAGAGCTCACCAAGTGTTTAGATTGGCCTCACACTTCTCCTCATGGATTTTGGACTTGCCTCACCCATTCTTTGAGCACTTTGGATTCAACCATACTCTTGGGAGCCCACTTTGCTTTTGGGAGACTCTTTACTTTGTCTCAACCAAACTCAAAGGTTCTTGGCTCATCCTCACCATAGTGAAGCATTCTTGGCCTCTCCACACTCAAGCAAACTCAAGAAACATCATACATTCACTTAAAAACATAACATGACATCATGAAATCATGGCAAACAAGATCATGCTAGCATATTTTTTATAACTTGAAAATACACATACAGACATTCTAAAACAAGCTAAATACACATCCATGCATGAAAGAAGGTAGAGATAGCTACCTTGCTTGCATTCACACACTTTTTCCTTAAGCCTTGACTCCTTTCCCTTGACCTCACACACCCAAGAAGGTGGAGATCATTTCTCTTGGCCTAGACACACCAAAAGAAGCATGAATTACTTATGGAATAATTTCTAAAGTCATACCACTTGCTTAGATACTAGGTTATCCTATAGACCTTATTATGGTCCATAAAGGCACCTAATGAAGCAACACCCCTCAATTAAATTCTAGGCTCCATTCTTTCTTTTCAAATATGGTTCTTGACTCCTTTTAAGCCTCTTAGAGTCATCACACGATTAAAATGAAGAGCCTAAACACATGTTGCTTCTTTAAGTCACATAATGGGGCCTATGGCACCAATTCACTTTTTTGAGTTCTAATTTTTTTCCAAGGCCTCTACTCATCTTCACTCATCACATATGACTCAAGAGTGGCCTTAGAAAAATTTAAAACTCTCCCTAGCTATAGGAACTTGCCTAGGTCGAGACTATGGGGGGAAGAAAAGTTCATGTCCTTTTTTATTTTTCCTTGATGGGAGACACACTTGGGAGGCTTCTTAGAGGTCTTAGGAGCTCAATCAAATACTCACACATGCAAGGAAACTCATATATCAAATCAATTTTTGCAAGGTGTTCAAGAGCTCTACACTTTTCTAACTTAGAATTCCTTGGTTTTGCTTGCAATTTCTTGGCATATTCCAAGTTCCCACACTCCAATTTCATGGTTTCTTATTAGTTCTAGGTCAAAACTTTCCTCCCCTGGATGGCTTTATTTTTAGGCATTATACACACAAGGAAGAGCAAGAAGGAAGAAGCAACAAAAAGTAAGAAATTACCTTGGGTTCAACCTTCTTTCAAGAGTGTTTCTTCTTGCCTTAGCTTCCTCTTTGGATTTATAACTTTTCCCCTCTGGTTTAAGGCCAAATCAGAACCATTTCATTCACCAAAAAGATAGAAAGATGAAGCAAAGAGAGGAGATGAAGGTTTCAAAAAGAAAGACTATGAAAATCTTTACCTTTTGTTAGCCTTTTCTTCCTCCTCTTGAGCTCTCTTAGTGCATCTCTCTCCCTTGGTCTCATGTTCTATTTTGGGTAGAAAGAAGGTCGGTTAATCAGAGGCCAAAGGAAAACATGCTTTAAGAAGGTGAAGAGTCCACTTTATGCACTTTTCTATTTTGCATTTTAGTCTCTATTCTTTGTTCTTACCATTTTGGCTCAAATCAACTCCTTTTTGAAAATTTTCTTTTCCATCATATTCCTTAGGCTCTTAATCATAATAATTGCCTTTGGAATCACTCAAAAAGGATCTAAAACCATTTCGGACTGTTCAGTTAAAGTTTCCGTCAACTGACAGCTGAAATCGCTCACCGGAGGGGTTTCAACTATTTTAGGGGTTCCCATAGTATTCAGGGCCTCTGAGAACCCTAGAAAGCTCAAGTTTTTCGTTTAAAAAACCCTTCTGTGAGTTTTCAAAATTTTCCAGAAATTACAAAAATGCCTATACTTCCCTCGGTAAATCTTCTGATCTCTTTTGACTTTGGTTTTTGGGCATCTTAAACGTCAAATCCTCATTTTCTAATATTTAAATTTTATTATAATTTTAGTTGGCCCTAATTCCTTCTATTTCGAGGACTTCTTTTTATATTTGGCTCATTTTTTATGTGTACGGAGAAACTGAACATTGCGTTTTTCACATTTACGGAGGGACCGGATGTTACATATACAATCTCAATAACAAAGGGAAAATTCTATATATATGTACAAATTAATCAACATAATACATCTTTATGTCATCAAATACTAGAATTATCAATTTAATTAGCAAATAAACTAGTTGAGCTACCAGTGACTACTGTCCCATGTCGGTAATCACACACAACATGTTAAAGGCCAATAATACTAGTAAAGGCCCATCCACAACACCTACTTCCCAATGAGTACAACCTGGGATCAATGCATTTAGGGTCTGATCATAACCCGATGCCTAATCGAAATATGATGCATAAGTGGCAACCACACCACAACTCCATCATAGACACACACTGGGTCCAATTACAACAAGCAAGTAGCCAATTAATCATTTACCATTTCAAAATCATAAATGTACAACAAATATCATATTAAAACGAGCATATACATGGGATTAAGAAATTAACCCCGGTTACCTCAATGAAGCTCAATTACTCTTCCTCTAGCTACCACCATGATCCAAAGCACACCAAGCTTAAGATCAACATAGTTATCATCATTTAACTATCATTAGCAAGGAACTTCCCTATCCACTAATTAGTTTTACAAGAATTCATTAAGAATTACTTATCCAAGCTTCTAATGGGCCTATTGCACTAATTTAAGGGCAAGATAATAAACTCATAATGGTTCACTCCTCACACCTCCATTTTCGCACATGTACAAGCCATGCACCAAAAGTTAATCCAAAAGATGAAAATTCAGCATATACACCTCACAAGAGAAGGGGAAACACTTGCCCATATACCTAAGAGGTTAAATGGACTGGGTTAAGCCTCAACTACTCAGAACACACCATGGGGCATTCCAAAATTTAAGTTTGAGTCATCAAGCCCAGAAACTTTAGTGTTTTACTTTCATCTCCTTGTAATTTCACACAATAGTAGAACCCATTATGAAAATCAATCCTCGAGGATATTTTCCAGCAAAATAATACATAAAATAAAAAGGAAAGACTTACTCAATTGTCCTTTTAACTTCTAACTTTAAAAATTTTGCAATAACACACCATGAACACACATTTCAAAATAAAGGTCTAAGTGAATCTCCACCAAACAAGGAACTAATTAGACCAAAATGAAGAGGAAGATGAGAAAATTAAGTTTTATAGAACTACCTTGGCTAAATCTCCCTCTAAGAGTGTAAATTTGAGCCATAATACTTAAGAACCTTAGCTTTCTCCCTCCCTGTAATATTCGACTCCCTGAAAATATGAGAAAACGTGAGAAACGTAACGTACAGTTACTCTATAAATATACAAAATTCACTAGATACAAAAGGAAGTTCCCTATATGGAGTGAATTGAGGTCCAATAAAATTATAATAATATTCTAGACCTCAAATAATAATGATTCAAGGCTAGAGGTGCCTTGAAACCTAAGCTAGAATAGCCAGACAAATTTTAATAGAAATACAACGAAACATAATGGCATTTTCATAATTGTGGGCAAATTTTAGAATTCTTATAGGAGGGCTTTTTAAATGGCAAATTTGAGTTCTCTGGGGTTTTTAAAGGCCTTGAAAACCATAAAAAGTCTCAGGACAGTTTAAACCCCTCCGATGTCGTTTTCTAATGTCGATTGACCTGAACTTTGACCTTTTCATTTGGGAAGATTTTAACTCTAATTTGAGTGATTCCAAAGATATTTTATAAAATTAGGAACCTAAATTTCATGATGGAAAAGATGATTCTAAAAAAAGAGATAAAACAAAGTTAAAACAAAAATGTTAAGACGAAAGGACAAAATTGAAATTTTTAAGAAAGTAGAAGCTTCTTAAAACCTCTTTAAGTTTCATGTTTCTTTCCCTCATCATTTCCATGACCTATTTTGCCCAAAAGCAAGAGAAAACTCAAGAGACTTAGGTGCATAAGATAAGGAAGAGAGAGGGAGAAAATCAAGGCAAGAAAGGTAAGAATTCTTAAGAATTTGCATGCTTCCCCTTCTTGAAACTTGTTCCTCTCCTTTCAAACTTCCTTTCTATGGTTTTAATGAAGAGTTTGGGTTTGTATTAAGGGCAGAATAGAGGTGGAAATTTCAAAATTGAAGGGAAGAGGCCAACCAAGTGAAGAACAAGCCAAAGAAAGCAAGAATTCTAGGTAAATTACTACGTTCTAAGCTTGAACCTTCTTACTCCTTTTCCCCTCCATTTAGCCCTAGGTAAGACCAACCAAGAGGGGTTGGAATTCTAGCTAAACCAAGCATGAATCTTAGGAAAATAAGGGAGGATAACAAGAATATGCAAAGGAAATAATCAAATAGCCATTAGATTTCAAGATAACAAAGTTAGGGATTTAAGTGCTCCACCAAAAATATGATTTGATACAATAATTTCTAAGCCTAAATGAAGCCACCAAGCCTAGAGAATAAAAATTGACAACCAAGTATGTGAAAATGCCAAATTATAGCCATATGAGTTGCACATGATGTAATCCTTTATTGTACATGTTGTATGACCATAAGAACATATATAAATATGTAAATGTATGATGTATGTATGAGATTTACTGCCATATGTATGAAATAGCATGATTTGGGTATGGAATGGCACAAACTAACATGTACATTCTTGTGTAAAATTTTAGGTGGATGAGTGAGATTGAGAAATCTAGGTTTGTGCACCTTTGAGACAAGTTTAGTAGACTATTTTGGTACTTTCGCACATGCTCAAGTAGTCATGGTTGTCATAGAAGCAATTATGGACCATTTAGACCCCTTTCATGACACAAAACGAGCCATTTTGCAACCTAATATCAAGGCCTGATTAAATGAATGAATTTGCCTATGAAATTTGGCAAGCAAATAGATCTCATTCAGAGCTTTTTGGGAAGCTAAAGCACAAATTATTTAGAGTTTTATGGAATTAATTATGATTTTTCAAAGCTGACATTTTTCTACTAAATTGATATAAACACTATTCATATGGTCAATTTTTTGGGTTGTGTAATTCGAAGGCCAAATGGTATCCAATGCTTGTGAAAGTTTACAGGCATAAACTAGACATAATAAGATTTTCAAGCCACTAAGATCACCTCAATTAGACATTTGAATAGGGATATATGAATTTTTGAAGTTAGAGGACAGTACCAGTAGTGACAGGTAACTTTTGTTACTGTTTCATTGATTTCTGGTGGCTAGATGTCCCTGTTGTGGTCTAGAAGTATTTTTAGTATAAAGTAAACATCTATATCTTTTTGGAATGGTATAGTTTGCTTGATTTCAATTTTTTTTAGAATTAGTTATAAGTTTTCAAAATTCATGATAGAAAGCTGAAATTCTAGTATGAGGCTGTACACTCTATTTACATGTGTATGATTCATTAGTTCGAGTTCTAGGCCATTGTGAGAGATGGTTTTGATTTGTATTTGTGTATTTAAATATAAGAATGAGATGGATAAGTCCATATGGGCCATGGAACATGAAATGAAAATTTTATCCATGATATAATGCTATTTAATGGAATATTTTTAATAGCTTTTCTTGGAAATTATATGTAATCCAAGGAGATGAGCCTAGTAATGATGTGAGATGAGTTTAGTAAATATGGCGTTACACTTTATTGGTATCAGAGCATAGTTCTAGGCCTTTTAGGATTGGATTTGGCTTAAGGATGTGGCAATAAGACTATGTAAAGGCTTGTATAGTTATAAAAAGTCTTATATGAGGCATTTTAGGTGTGTAAAGATGGTTTATGGCTATGCATATGATAAGTAAGTATAGAATGGTCTTGGAGTAGATTGTGAATATCGGGATAGGTTGGCCTCTAGAGTACCTTAAGCAAAGATAAGTGATCCGATGACTAGAGCTTTATGAAGCATAATAACTCACCGGGATTAATAGCAAGCCTTAGGTATGAACAATGAAGCATGATTTTGTTGATATGAATAGGCTCGCCTAGAGAGAGTATGTAAGGCCTAATTCTCCCTAGTGATCATGCTCTAACCATTCTGAGACTTTTTGCTTAATGCAGAGACAAGCAGTGATGTCATGTAGTATGAGGTGAGACTGCTGCTGCACAAGACTAGTTTAGAGGGGAAATGAGAAAAAGAGTTACTCCCTAGCCATGACACCCAAATGTCGAGATGAATTTTAGAACCTTAAAGGTTATATTCCCTTAAGCCAAAATTTTGAATTATAAGTTACACTCTATCGAGCCCCGACTGTAACACCATAATTATAGCTCATTTTATACCATTTATAAGCTTTGTATTATCAATCCCACAAGAGTATATGAAAGAGGGGATGAAAATAATAGACTTTTTTCGTATTACGCTATATCTAAAAAATTCTATTTAGTGTCACATGAACCATGTGAACTCATACTATACTTTCTCATATTTAATTTCATTATTACAACTCATTTGCATCACAAAAACTTGCCTACAACCCATGGAAACCGAAATGGGGCATGGAAATTTAAAGAGCATTCTCGGCCAGAATTGGTCTCTTTTCTGTGCAAATTTGAAAAATTATAACTAAATCTAGAAAAATTGAAACTATGCAATCTTGGTTATTCTGGAAATTTTAGGAGGTCTACTTCATACTAAAAATATGCCCAGGTCATGATATTCATCACCCAAGACGTTTGACATCCAAAATGGTCCAAAGGTCCGACTAAAATCTGGAACTGTCATAAAATTCTATAGAAAACTTTGAAAATGTCCAATTAATTCCACAAAAATCCAATCTATACAAATGATACCAATCTAGAAAGCTATGAATGTTAACTAGAGAGAAAAAATATCTCCAGATCAGTTCATTAAGTCCAGACTCTAGAACTCAATAGAACAGTACTTCTGGTCGGGCAAAATCACTGATACTGGATAGAAATTTAAAAAATTTGTACCTCTCTCTCTAGACCTCAAATGAGGTGCTTTTAGTTGGAACAAGTCACTATGATTGCCTATTTTCTTTGTATAAAATTTTGTGGTAATTGGACATTATTTGAGCCTCGTGTGATAGAAAACAATTTTGGACCAAATGAATAGTGCAGCAGACCAAATCCATAAAATTTGCCAATTTCGAAAAATCATCAAATATTTTGTAGACCTCCAAAACTTATGATCTTTAGCTTCCCAGAAAGCTCTCAATGAGTCCTAATTACATGCCAAATTTCAGATCAAGACTAGCTCATTTGGCTAAAAAGTGACATAGGGTTCCATTATGGTCAAATTTGGCTCCATGTGAGGTACCAAATTTGCCAAATGGTCTTCCCTTGGTATTGGCACCTTTTGGGCAAATCTAAAAGCATATTTAAGACTTGTGTGAGCTGCCCAAATGGTCCCAAAGCTCATGCTTTTCATTTTGGCCATTCAACCCACACTTATGCATATTTCTATCAAATTTCTACATTGCACACTTTGGCATTTCATACTCAAATTGTATTCTAAAGCTCATACATCATATTCATAGTGATAAACATTACATAATAGTATATTTATGCATGTCTCAAGGTTCATTGTACATATACAACATCATAGACATTAAGATACATAAGCATGGTTCCAAAATAGCCAACATCAAGGCATAAGTTTGTCAATCTCCTTCTTTAAGTGTTATTAGCTCCCATTAGCATATCCACTTAATTCACCTATCATGTTAGATCATTAGAGAGGAGGGGATAAGATTCACAGAATCCCAATAGCTCATCTCCCATTCAATCATACATAATATGCGCAAAGCAAGCTTTTCAAATGCATACATGGTGAAGGTGGAAGACATGCATATGTTAAAACAATCTTGGCATGTGAATCAATCATATAAAACATCCAAGAGCTCACCAAGTGCTTAGATTGGCCTCACACTTCTCCTCATGGATTTTGGACTTGCCTCACCCATTCTTTAAGAGCTTTGGACTCAACCATACTCTTGGGAGCCCACTTTGCTTTTGGGAGACTCTTTACTTTGTCTCAACCAAGCTTAAGGGTTCTTGGCTCATCCTCACCCAAGGGAAGAGTTCTTGACCTCTCCACACTCAAGTAAACTCATACAAACATCATATGGTCATTGAAAATATAACATGGCATCAAGAATCATGGAATGTAAAGGCATGCTAGCATACTTTTCATAGCTTGAAAATACACATACACACATTCTAAAACAAGCTAAATACACATCCATATATAAGAGAAGGTGGAGAAAGCTACCTTGCACACAATTACACACTTTTTCCTTTGGACTCAAACCTCCTCTTTCGACCACACACCTATAAATTGGTAGAGATAGTTTCTCTTGGCCCAGATACAATTTATGGGAGCCAATTAGGTTCATGAAACAATCTCTAAGACTATACAATTTGCTTAGATGTTAGATTGCTTTATAAGCTCTATTATGGTCCATAAATGCACCTAATGAAGCAACACCCCTCAAATACTTTCTAGGCTTCATTATTTCCTTTCAAATATGATTCTTGACTCCATTTAAGCCTCTTGGAGTCATCACATCATCAAAACAAAAGGGCTAGCACCATGTTGCTTCTTTAGGTCATAATATGGAACCTAAGACACCAAATCACTTTCTATGAGTTCTAGATTTTTTCCAAGACCTCCCCTCACTTTTGTTCATCAAATATGACTCAAGAATGGCCTTAGAAAAATTTAAAACTCCCCCACCTACACAATCCCTTCTTAGCCGAGACACAGACACCATTTAGGCCATATGGAGTTTTCTTGGTTTTCTTGAAGGGAGAAGCTTATGGGGAGCATCTTTGGTGTCTCAAGAACTCATTTATACTCTAACTTAGACCTAGGAAGCATCATATAAATTCAGAAATTGGAAGGTGCACTTAAAACCCTAGGTTTTGCATCTTGATTTCTAATGCCTATTTCTTGGTTTTCTTTGCATGTTCTTATTCCTCTCCATCAAATACCTAAGAATCACCTTTGGTTTGATTAAAAATCTAACTCCTTAGGTTTGTCTAAGTCTAGGTCGAAATGGAGAAGAAGGGCCATGAAAGATATGAACCATAGGATGCCTTTTTACCTTCTTTTCTTGCTTAGTTTGGCTTAAATCTTGATTTCTCTAAGCTCCTCTCTTCAAATCCGAACTTTCACTTGAATATCTCCCTTGAATCAGATTTATAAAGCTCATTTTAATCATAGGAAACAAAGGAGAATGGAGGAGAAGAGGTTTTGAAGAGAAAGAGCATGAAAAACTACTAATTTCCATACCTTAAGCCTTTGATTTCTTCCCCTTCTTGTGAGCCTCATCCCCTAGGATTTTCTTCTGGTTTTAGGCAGAACATGGTCGTGCATAATGAAAGGAGGAGAAGGGTGTATCATATATATAGGTGGGAATAAGTTACACTTTTCAACAATTCCTATTTTGCCCTTCATATTTTGCATTTTTGTTTCTCCTTCATTTTAGCTCCTTTTTGAGAACCATATTTTCCATTATAAAATTTAGGTTTCCAATTTAGTAAAATGCCTTTGGAATCACTCAAATTGGAGCTAAAACCTTCCCGAACGAATCCGTCAAAGTTCAGGTACACAGACATTGAAAAACGTCCATTGGAGGGGCTTTAACTGTCCCAGGGCTTTCCATAGTTTTTAGGGCCTCTGAGAACCCCAGAGAACTTAAAACTTTCATTTAAAAAGCCCTCTTGTGTGTTTTTCAAAAAGTACCCATATTTACGAAAATGCCACTAGCCTTTTGACAAATTTTTTGAATCACTTTGGCCTTGATTTCTGGGCAACTCAAGGCTCAAATCCTCATTTTCTAATATTTAAAATTTTATCATAATTTTAGTTGGCCCTAATTCCTTCTATTTCAGGGACTTCCTTTTGTATCTGGCCTATTTTTGCCATTTACGGAGAAATCGAACATTGCGTTTTTCACGTTTATGGAGGAACTAGATGTTACACCGACAGCCCAGAGGTAGTGAGGCTCCTATTTATAATGGAGTGTATTATGGTATAAATGGACTTGTTGGTCATATTTAGGTCAACTTGAGAAATGAGCTACTATGTGGTCAATTGACCTATAGAGATCAAGGACCCCTAGTATAAGTAAAGGAAAAAAGTAGTAGATGGTCACAGAAGATCAGTAAGTAACATGTGATCAGTGGGCCTAGTAGTTGAGACTGAAAAAGAATTCAATATTAAAGAATGTTAAATACAAGAACAATAAGGTTGTTAAGACCCATCCATAAGGTGTTGACTCCAACCTAGAATGCTACCCTGTGAAACACTGAATGATGGGCTAATATGATGAGTTTAAGATATTGTAAACATTGTCAGGAAAACCTTATTGACAAGGTCTTGAATTTTGCACTGCAATATATGAGATCTTATCAACAAGATCTTGGACCCTATTGACAAGATGTTAATGTAGCCTTGAAATTAACATAAGATAAGCCTACCAGTAGTGAGGAATATAGTGAGTGCTTTAGAAGGGTGTGCCTTATAGGTAACACCTAAAGATGAGTATGATTAACCTAGTGATAGAGATTCAGAAGAGAATGAAAATAGTTTTAAAAGTACTAAGTTATCATAAGTCTATATGAGTTAATGGGGCTTATTATAAGCTACAGGTCTAATAAGATAGGTAGCTCGAGCTAAGTATAATTTGAAGCCTAAGGGAAGTGACCAGTAGTATCATCCAGGTAAGATGTGTAGAAAAAAACACAGTGTAAAAGGAGAAATTAATTTGATTGAACGCTCAGTGAAAGTTCTCCCTAGATCGAGAAAAGGAAGATAAGACATCTTGAGTCAAAGAGACCACTCAGTAGTGGTTAGCAAATTCCCCTATATAGACCCCTTGAATTGTAGAGTATAGTAATAAAATGAAGTGAGGGAGAATTGAAAAGCTAGTTCACATAAGAGATGCCCTCGCTTTAATAATGACTAAATGAATAGATTGAGCACAAAACAATAAACAAATAGGGGTCCAATAATTAGTTAGACGAGCTTCCTAATATGAGAATAATGCAGGATTAAGGCACATGAGTAATTAGAGCACCAGTGGAGCATAAGTCTTAAGTAAGGTAGAATTGTTTTGGATTGGGTTAGTAAAACCCTAAAATCAGTACACTGTGCTCTTGGGGATGACACTAAAGAGGATGAACAGAAAGAAAGTCTAGCTCTGATATGAATGTAGATAAAAGCTGAGGCAAGTAGTTAGTGCTTTAGTGTCTTCTGGGAAGCTCGAGAGAGCTAGAGACTGCCTGAGAAGGTAAGTCCTTGCATTACACAGAGTAGAAGGGTAAGCCAAGAATACCATAGAATGTAACTCCTAGGGTCACATGAAATAGAATTTTCCTTACAGAAAGATGGTCTATTTAAGAGCAAAGCAAGAGTATAAGAGAAAGTAGACCCCCTTGATATTATAGTGATAACCTCCTAATTTAGGATTAAAAAGGGCTATATTTGACACTAAATTAGGGAGGTAAAATACTGTTCTCTTGACTAATATGATTAAAAGTGCATTAAATCAAACAAAAAAAAGAAAGTATTATAATTGTAATGATCTTATCAGTTTAAACCTCATTTTAGATTTGATTTCAATTTCAGGAAAAAGTGGCAAAGTATAGAAGGAGTTGAATAAAAAAGAGGGAAGCTGAAAATGGCCAAAGCAGATTTACCAAGTCTTCTCGCTACAGCGAGACCGAAGTTCGCTGTAGCGATATGGCATCTTCGCCGTAGCGAAGGGGAGGCTTCGCAATAGCGAAGTCGTGTCGCATAGAAATTCCAGAGAGCAACTCGCCATAGCGTGGGAATAGCGAAGCGCAACGGAAACCTGAGGACTTATGAGACCTCGCTATAGCGAGAGACGCTCCTCGCTATAGCGAGAGCGGACCTGAAACGCGCAGTTTTAATTTTTGAGCTTTAAAAGAGGTTTTCTGAGTTAGGGTTCGGAAGATTCGGCGGCAGAAGGAGTTCTGAGAGTTCAAGAGGCGATTTTGGGAGTTCTTGAAGGCTTTTTACGCTGGGAGTGTGAAAGAAGAGAAGGAATCAAAGGGGGAGCTCTACTTTCTGCATCTCAATCTTCCCTTTGTTTGCTTTCTTGTTCTTTTCAATTCTCCATGTATTTTGATTGGGAATTCTCTGTAGATTTAGCTATGTGCGGCTAAATTCCTTTTTACCTAGAGTACTAGGAACTTGATGTGAACTGAATCATTGATTATCTTGTTAATTGTGATGATTGGAATCTTGTGTATCCTCTCTTGCTTAATGCTTTCTTAGGGATTGGCCACCTCTTTGATTTGATTTGGGAAATTAGAATTTATCTTGAGAAAGGGATTCTAATTAGACCTAAGAGTTGGATAAATTAAGTTTAGAGTCATCTAATCTGTAATTAGGATAGACATATACCTGATTACCTTAATTGGTTTGTAGAGGGATATAGAATCTAATGCATTCTCACCTAAATCTAAGGACACTTAGAATTCAGGAGAGAATAGGGCTATAATTACATCGACAGACGGTTATAGCTTTTGAATCTCTTAACCCACAAGGTGAAAATTAATCACAATTGAACAAGAGGTTAAATTCTAGTGATCATCAAGGGAATAGTAACTCTAGGTAATTTCAAATCTTAGATTTTATCTTACTGCCTGTGCCAACTTAGTTTTCTTTAAATTGTTTTGTTTTAAGCATTAGTCTAAGTTCATAATTCACTTAATTGACAGCTTAACGTGGATGAAAACGGATTATACATTGCCTAATTGTAATTAACCCCTTCCTCGTGGGAACGATACTCATACTTATCACTGAACTACTTGATCTGACCCGTGCACTTGCGGAACGCATAAAAAATTTCGCGATCAAGTTTTCTGGCGCCGTTGCCGGGGAAAGGCTTAATTGTTCAGTTAGAAGTGTGTAATCTTTAGTAGTCCTCGATTAAGCATTAGTAGTAGATTAGCTAGAATTTCTTTTATTTTGTTATTTGCTTTGAATTTGTTTTATTTAAAATAATACAGTTGGCTGAATTCTTCTCTACAGGTACCACAGTACATGCCGAAGCAAACTTCTACAACAAAGAAGCGTACAACGAAGAAAATCAGTGATCTTGTGGTGAACTTGAACTTTGAAGAAACTCCTTCTAAAACACCAATTTCTATGAGTGAAGAAATGGCTCAGGAAGGGAACCAAAATCAGTCCATAAAAGACTTTGTGGGTCGTACTATGAAGGGCACTCTATCCAGTATAGTAGTGCCAGACTTTCAAGCTGCTAACTTTGAGTTGAAGCCGGTGATGATCTCCATGTTGCAGCTCAACGGACAATTCACTGGTGAAAGATCTGATGAGGATCCCAACCGTCACATTTTATCATTCTTGGGAGTGTGCGATTCATTCAAGCAGAATGGAGTACCAAAGGATGTTCTAAGACTTCGACTATTCCCTCTTTCTCTACAAGGAAAAGCCAAGGAGTGGTTATTGACTCTACCCGAAGGTTCAATTGATACTTGGGACAAGCTAGAGGCAAGGTTCAGAGCTCGCTTCATTCCAAACAATAGAATAGCAGATGCACGTCGTGAGCTCATCAACTTCAAGCAGGCTTCAGACGAGCACTTATATGCTGCTTGGCAGAGGTACAAACATCTGCTCCGTCAATGCCCAAGCCATGGGATGGATGACTGCGCTATTGTTCAGAACTTCTGCACGCGTCTAACCCCACAAACCGATACAATGTTAGATGCCATTCTGAATGGGCGTTGGGACGAAATGCCTGTAGACGATGTTATTCAGGCATTGGACACATTGTCTGAGAGTTACGTACAAAGAGGAGGTGAGAGAAGGATGAGTGCTAATGTTGCCAATACTCAAGAAGACCCTTCTGTTCCACTTGCCACTATCCTTTCTGCTCTGAATAAGAGATTCGATATGTTGGAATCTCAAGTGCAGCGAACCCAGCAATTAAATGTCTGTTCTGCTCAGGTGGCCCCAATTACTTGTGAAAACTGTGGGGATTTGCATTCAGTAGACTCCTGTCCTTTGGTATCTTCAGAATCAGTTAGTTATGTGGGGAATTTTTCAAAGAATCAGAATCCGTACTCCAATAATTACAATCCTGGGTGGCGAAATCATCCAAACTTCTCTTGGAAGCATGGACCAGCACTGAATCAACCAGCATCGTCCTCAAGCATTAGGCCTAATCAACCACCAGGCTTTGCTCAACCTGTAAGGCAAAATGCACCGATTCAAGAACCTAAGTCGAATCTGGAAGATGCATTGGCAAAGTTCATTAGCATTCAAAGTAAGCAAAATGAAGAACAAGCTCAAGTGAATGCTAGAGTTGACACCTCCTTGAGAAATCTAGAATTGCAGATGGGTCAACTAGCCTCAGCAATGAATTCATTGAGACAAGGAGGATTGCCAAGTGACACGGTACCTAATCCTAGAAGAGAAGGCAAGGAAGAGTGTAAGGCCATAACTCTTCGAAATGGGAAAGAGTTGCCGGAAGTCCAAATACCAAAGGTGGTTAGCCACACACCTGCATCAAAGGCTGTTGTAGAGGAAGCTAGAGATGAAATTACCACTGAAGAGACGAGTAATGATAAAAAATTAGGAGAAGAACATGTGGGTACATCAGCTGAAAAGAAGAAAAAGGTGAGTAGTGAAGCAGTTAAAAAACAGGCAGATGCTGATAAGGGTGAGAAACAAGTAGAGAAACTGTATACATCACCAAGGATAATACCTCCACTACCATTTCCTCAAAGGCTTCAAAAGAAGGTGGAAGATAAGCAGTATCAAAAATTCCTAGAAATATTCAAGCAACTTCATATCAATATTCCATTTTCAGAAGCATTGGAATACATGCCTAAGTATGTCAAGTTCTTGAAGGAAATGCTGAGCAAGAAGCGGAGATTTGGTGAATTTGAAACTGTAGCACTTACTGAAGAGTGCAGCAAAATAATCAACCCACGGATTCCAATGAAGTGCAAAGATCCGGGTAGTTTCTCTGTGCCGTGTAAAATAGGCACTCACTTTCAAGGAAAGGCTCTATGTGATCTTGGAGCAAGTGTCAACCTGATGCCCTTATCTGTCTTTGAGAAATTGCAACTTGGTGAAGCAAGACCTACCACAGTAACATTGCAATTAGCGGATCGGAGCTTAGCATATCCACGGGGTATAATTGAAGATGTTCTAGTCAAAGTTGGTGAGTTCATATATCCAGCTGATTTCATTGTTGTGGATTGTGAAGAAGATAAGGATAATCCGTTGATTATTGGTCGTCCATTCTTAGCCACAGCCAGAACCCTTATTGATGTAGAAAAAGGGCAAATAGTGATGAGATTGGGGGATGAGCAAGTGGTGTTTAACATGGACAAGGCAATGAAATATCCTAGAGATGCTGAAAACTGCTTCAGAGTTTCAGTGACAGATGAGTTAGCCCAAGAACAATTCAATTCAATGATCATCCAAGACCCTATTGAAGCATTAGTAATGGGAGTGAAGCATGAGAACGCTGAAACTAGTTATGAGGTAGCCCAAATGCTGAATTTTTCGACCACTCGAGCCAAACAACATTGGCAAGTGGAATCTTTAGATTTGGCATCCCGTTCAGCACCATCTCTTAAGCCTTCAATTGAACAACCTCCGATTTTGGAGTTAAAACCACTCCCTACGCATTTGAAGTATGCATATTTAGGGGATTCAGAGACATTACCTGTCATCATCTCTACAGCATTAAACTCTCATCAAGAACAAAGACTGATTGAAGTACTAAAGAGTCATAAAAAGGCCCTGGGATGGACACTTGCAGATATCAAAGGGATAAGCCCTTCCATCGTAATGCATAAAATTCTACTGGAGGAAGATCATAAGCCATCTATAGAAAATCAGAGAAGGCTGAACCCGATGATGAAAGAAGTCGTCAAGAAAGAAATCATCAAGTGGCTAGATGCAGGAATCATCTATCCAATTTCAGATAGTGCATGGGTCAATCCAGTACAATGCGTCCCTAAGAAAGGAGGGATGACAGTGGTGACAAATGAAAAGAGGGAATTAATTTCTACAAGAACCGTCACTGGTTGGAGAGTGTGCATGGACTATCGGAAATTAAATGCAACCACTAGAAAAGATCATTTTCCTCTTCCCTTCATTGACCAAATGCTTGATAGGCTGGCGGGGAAGGAATACTTTTGTTTTCTGGATGGGTATTCAGGATACAATCAGATCTCTATAGCACCTGAAGACCAAGAGAAAACAACTTTCACCTGCCCCTATGGCACTTTTGCCTTCAGGAGAATGCCTTTCGGGCTGTGTAACGCACCAGCAACCTTTCAAAGATGCATGACGTCAATTTTTTCTGATTTCATCGAAGACATCATGGAGATTTTCATGGATGACTTTTCTGTCTTTGGTGATTCATTCGAAGTTTGTCTGGCAAATCTTTCTAAGGTACTTGAAAGGTGTGAGGAAACTGACTTAATTTTGAATTGGGAAAAATGCCACTTCATGGTAAAGGAAGGAATAGTACTAGGACACAAGGTGTCTAAGGAGGGTTTGGAGGTAGATCGAGCCAAGACATCATTGATTGAGAAGTTGCCACCTCCTACTAATGTCAAGGGAGTTCGAAGTTTTCTTGGGCATGTGGGATTCTATAGAAGATTCATCAAAGATTTCTCAAAAATTTCAAAACCCTTGACCAAGCTGTTAGAAAAAGATGCCAAGTTCTGCTTCGATGATGACTGTTTAAAAAGTTTTGAAGAATTGAAACAGAAAATAATAACGGCACCTATAATCATTGCTCCGGACTGGTCATTGCCCTTTGAAGTAATGTGCGATGCAAGTGACTATGCAGTAGGAGCTGTTCTAGGACAGAGGCGAGACCGAGTTTTTCATCCTATCTATTATGCCAGCAGGACATTAATAGATGTTCAGGTAAATTACACTACCACTGAGAAAGAAATGTTAGCCATTGTTTTTGCTTTTGAAAAATTTAGAGTTTATCTGTTGGGAGTCAAAGTTACAGTACACACTGATCATGCTGCAATTAAATATTTGTTGAAAAAGAAAGAGTCCAAACCTAGATTGATTAGGTGGGTTTTATTACTTCAAGAATTTGACTTGCATATAGTGGATAGGAAGGGAAGTGAAAACCTAGTAGCTGATCATCTTTCTAGGTTAGACTCTGAGCATGTTAGTGATAGTAAGCTTGTGAATGATGTTTTCCCTGATGAATGCATAATGGCTGCTAATTTGCTACATGTACCTTGGTATGCTGATATAGCAAATTATATTGTTTGTGAAGCTTTACCTCCTGATTTAAACTATTATCAAAAGAAGAAATTCTTGAATGAGGTTAAGTTTTACATTTGGGATGAGCCTTACCTGTTCAAAAGATGTGTGGATGGAGTTCTTAGGAAGTGTGTCCCTGAGATTGAACAACATGACATTTTGCTTGCATGCCATGCATCACCATTTGGGGGACATTTTAGTGGTCAGAAAACTGCTTTTAAAATATTGCAATCTGGTTTTTATTGGCCTACATTATTTAAAGATTCTCACTTATTTGTTTCCCATTGTGATGCTTGTCAAAGATCCGGTAATATTTCTAAAAAGCATGAACTTCCTCAAACCGGTATCTTTGAAGTTGAATTATTTGATTTGTGGGGGATTGATTTTATGGGTCCCTTTGTTCTGTCTAGAGGCCAACAATACATCTTAGTGGCAGTTGAATATGTTAGTAAATGGGTTGAGGCGGTAGCTTGCCAACATAATGATGCTCAAACAGTGGTGCGATTTATAAAAAAGAATATTTTTTCTCGCTTTGGCACCCCTAGAGCTATCATTAGTGATGGTGGCACTCATTTTAATAATCGTTTGTTTAAAACTTTGCTGGAAAAATATGGAGTTCACCACAAAATGGCTTTAGCGTACCACCCTCAAACCAATGGCCTTTGTGAAGTGTCTAATAGGGAGATCAAGAGAATTTTGGAGAAAACAGTAAGTGTTAATAGGAAGGATTGGTCTGATAAGCTAGATGAAGCTTTGTGGGCATATAGAACAGCTTACAAAACACCAATTGGTATGTCTCCATATCAATTAGTTTTTGGTAAAGCTTGTCATTTACCTTTGGAACTTGAGTACAAGGCTTTTTGGGCCATAAAGAAGTTAAATCTAGATTATAAAGATGCAAGTGAAAAGAGGCTGTTAAACCTTAATGAACTTCATGAATTCAGATTTCGAGCTTATGAGAGTTCTAAGCTATATAAAGAAAAGACAAAGATTTGGCATGATAGAAAGATTTTGAAAAGGGATTTCATACCTGGTGATTTAGTGCTATTGTATAACTCTCGTTTGAGATTGTTTCCAGGAAAGCTTAAATCCAGGTGGTCTGGTCCCTTTAAGGTGGTATCTACCACTACATTTGGTGCCATTGAAATTCAAGATGAGAAAAATGGAGAAACCTTAAGGTCAATGGCCAACGCCTGAAACATTACCTTGGTGGACCAGTGGACAGGATGAAGACAAATGTGCAACTCCAAGATTGCTCATAGAAGCGTCATGATAGTCTGGCTGAAGACTTTAAACTTAGCGCTTCTTGGGAGGCAACCCAAGTTTTCTGTGTATTCTTTTTGTTTGAATTTAAAGCCCTTCTCATTTTGGGTTTGATTTTTTTTTGTTTTTTGTTTTTTTTGTTTTTATGTGTTTTACAGGTTAAAATGTGGATATCAAGGAGCTTAGGATTGGCAGGGATGAGCAACATTGGGCATGTTCACAGGGAGTCTCTAACCATGCTTTGAATTTTACTTTATTACTGTATCTGGTTGCATTTGAGGGAGAATTTTAGTGAGCATTCAAAAAAAAAAAAAAAAAAAAAAAAAAAAAAAATTTCGCTATAGCGAGGATCCATCTCGCAATAGCGAATCCACTCCTGGTACATACCCGAGTCTCTCGCTATGGCTAGAATATGGCGAGTCTGCAGTTTTAAGTATTCTCGCTACAGCGAGAACATTACCTCGCCACAGCGAGTACAGCAGCTCCACATCCTGGTACAAAATCCAGAGAGAAGCTCGCTGTAGCCCGGCTATTGCGAGTAATTGTTGCCCATAATTGTTGCCAAGTTTTCTCGCTACTGCGAGAAATCCATTTTGCCACAGCGAGTACAGCAGCCCCACATCCTGGTACAAAATCCAGAGAGCTCGTCGCTACAGCCAAGCTATAGCGAGACTCTTCGGCCATAAAATTTTAACCAAGTTCTCTCGCAATGGCGAGATTTACTTCGCTGTAGCGAAGATGGCAGCTTTACCTCTCGTAATAACTCCAGAGACGCTCTCGCTATAGCCCGGCTATAGCGAAGCGTCTTATATAAATATCTCCATTTCGTTTTTCTCTCTCGCCACTGCGACGAAGCTCCGAAAATCCTCCATCCTTAATCTCGCTGCATTTTGTGCATCATATTCTCGCATTCCCCTCAAAAATCGCATCTCGTACATCAGGTAATTCCTTTTAAACCCTTTCCTCCCTGATTTGCTGGTTGATTTTGCTGATTATAGTCATATTAGGGTTCGAAAAGTTTTGCTTCGATCTGCATATTTAGGGGTCTATTTGGTTAGTTTTTCTGGATTAGTTAGGTTAGTCGCCTATGTCTGTGCAGAACACGGCTTCAAATTAGCTTTTCATCCGTTTAAATCTGGCTATGCAAATGTAGGTTCGAATTCGCTATAGCGAGTTCGATCTCGCTACAGCGAGTTCGACGCGTTTTCCAGAAAACTGGATCTTTTGAACTATTTGGCTTGATTTGTTTCCTTATTCCTCTTTCCCTCGTCCCTTATAGACCTTCAATCATGTCTTTCCTTATTAGAACCATGCTACATGTGATTGGTTACTGCTGCTACTGATTTTTATCTCTTTCTTATTGAAATTTTGCAGGCATGGCTCCTAAAAAACAAACAAAGACTGCTGCAGCCTCCTCCTCAAAGCAAAAGAAGCAATCATACGATAAGGATCGGTTTGCTTCTGCTCGGGCAGAATTTCGCTTCGACAGACTCTTCTCAGAAGAGGGGTCGTAGAAGATCGTTACTATGCACCAACCACCCGGGACCTGATTTTTCGTGATTTTGAATGGCACGGGCTGCAAGGATTCACGAAAAAAACGGTGCATCGGATCCCCTTAATGATCCAGGAGTTATATGCTAATTTTGAGGACACTGAGGAGGACGATGATGAATACTTTTGCCGTTCGGCATGGGTGCGCATAAATGAGAAAGTCTTCCAAGACTTTTATGAATTGCCGGACGTCCCAGAGTGTGCGTTTCAAGCATATTTGGAGAACCCTCAGTCCATTCCCTGGGAAGAAGTAGAGACCACCATTGCTGAAGAAGGAAGAGCTAGGTTAGTGAACAAGGTTTATCCGGTGAATCAGCTCAATAAACCAGCTCGTTTTTTGTTACAGTTCATTACAAGTAACGTCCTAACAAGCTCCCATGGATCCGACATGATCCAAGAACGAGCCACACTTACATGGTGCTTTATGACCAGACAGCGGGTCAACATCCCTCGCCTCATGTACTTAAACTTCAAACAAGTGGCGAGGTCTGATAGGGTGAGCTTAGCATACCCTCATATGCTTACTGAATTGCTCACTATGGGGGGTAGCCGCGTCTTGAAAAATGACGCGCAGTTCAAGCCGAAGGGGCCGTTCAAATATGACAGTATGAAAGATGCACCAGGGCAACCCCGGCGGCAGAGAGCAGAGGCACAGGCACAGCCTGAGGCTTCTCCACCACCTCCCTCACATAAGCACCGGGGTACTCCAGCGCCATCAGGACATGGGGCTCCTTATCAGACTGACTTTGAGAGTTGGACACGAGAGTCCATTAACAGGCTGGAAGGTCATGTCCTATCAATGAAGGAGCAACTACAGACACTTATGGACTACTTAATGCCAGCTCCTCCACCGCCACCTCCTGAGGGCCCTCAGTCACCAATCATCATTTTCCCTCAGGAGCCTGCACCTCAGGATCGACCTGGGCCGTCTGATTCTTAGGACCTTTCTATCCTGTTGCCATTTTTTTTTTTTTTTTTTTTTTTTTTTGCTCATTTTATATTCTGGATAACTGTATTATGGATAACTGTATCTATTATGCTCTCAAATCCTGACTTGGCTGCGCTCTTACATTGTCTTATTAATGCTAATGCCAACTTACTATCTCCTATATGTATTTTGTCCATTTTTTGTCTCTCAGATGAAGGAGCCACTCACATGCATTCCCTCGCTCTGTTATTCCTTCTTATCAGGGGAGTCTCGTCTCTCCCTACTTTCTTTTTATCCCTTCCCTGCACCCCCTTCTGCTTCTATTTTTCTGTCCATTTCTGAATTGCTCATTCTATACATTGCGGACAATGAAATTTCTAAGTGTGGGGGAGTTAAAGTAAACTTAGATAAATATAGGATAAGTGGATATAAATTGACAATAACTTCCTCCTATTAATAATATTCAAGTGCTTACACTCTTTATGCTCATATGTTAAATCAGATTCAGCCCTTCTCACTTTAGATGAATATTAATGAAGGAATGTAGAGGTTAAGCGAACTTGAATTGGATAAAGTAAGTGATGTAGTTGTAGTATGCACCCTAAATAGGAACACCTTCCAACAAGATGATTTTTGAAGTAATTCAAGTTTTCTTATAATGAGCTTCTAGTTGATTTAGATCTCCCCAATTTGCTTGTTCCTGATGGATACCTGATTGTTAGTTGAGAGGGATATCTAAAGCAAAAAAAAAAAAAAAAGCAAAAGAGGATTCTCTACTCCAATGGTTAAAATCACCTAGTAACCGGGGGTTTGCACCAAAAAGTATGAACTTTCGCGTCAAATAGTGATAAAACTAAGAGTATGCTAGTAGCCCTCTGAAAATTTCTTTAATCTGAGTAACCGGGTGGCTTCATAACCAATGTTGTCATTCGCGTCAAAAGGATTAAGTAATTTGACGAGGAGAAAAAAAAAAAAAAAAAAAAAGTGCTGAAAATAATTCTGCTTTGAATAATAGAGATCCTTCTCAATGAGCTTTGATGATTGAAGTTAGTACAGGTGATTGGGGTAGATTTTGAAACTACTGGGAAGACTTATTTAGGATTTCTTGATTATTTCTTAACATCTATTGTTGAGCACACACACACTTTAGGAATAAGGGTGTTACTATGAGTACATTGTTTTCAATTCCTATTCGAGTTTTGCTGAGACTCTGCTTCTGAAGTTGGATTCATAATAAGTGTGGGGGGGGATCTGAACTTCTGATTGGTTGGGCATGCTTCTCTCTAAGATTTGCTTGAGGACAAGCAAGGATTTAAGTGTGGGGGAGTTTGATAACCTCCTAATTTAGGATTAAAAAGGGCTATATTTGACACTAAATTAGGGAGGTAAAATACTGTTCTCTTGACTAATATGATTAAAAGTGCATTAAATCAAACAAAACAAAGAAAGTATTATAATTGTAATGATCTTATCAGTTTAAACCTCATTTTAGATTTGATTTCAATTTCAGGAAAAAGTGGCAAAGTATAGAAGGAGTTGAATAAAAAGAGGGAAGCTGAAAATGGCCAAAGCAGATTTACCAAGTCTTCTCGCTACAGCGAGACCGAAGTTCGCTGTAGCGATATGGCATCTTCGCCGTAGCGAAGGGGAGGCTTCGCAATAGCGAAGTCGTGTCGCATAGAAATTCCAGAGAGCAACTCGCCATAGCGTGGGAATAGCGAAGCGCAACGGAAACCTGAGGACTTATGAGACCTCGCTATAGCGAGAGACGCTCCTCGCTATAGCGAGAGCGGACCTGAAACGCGCAGTTTTAATTTTTGAGCTTTAAAAGAGGTTTTCTGAGTTAGGGTTCGGAAGATTCGGCGGCAGAAGGAGTTCTGAGAGTTCAAGAGGCGATTTTGGGAGTTCTTGAAGGCTTTTTACGCTGGGAGTGTGAAAGAAGAGAAGGAATCAAAGGGGGAGCTCTACTTTCTGCATCTCAATCTTCCCTTTGTTTGCTTTCTTGTTCTTTTCAATTCTCCATGTATTTTGATTGGGAATTCTCTGTAGATTTAGCTATGTGCGGCTAAATTCCTTTTTACCTAGAGTACTAGGAACTTGATGTGAACTGAATCATTGATTATCTTGTTAATTGTGATGATTGGAATCTTGTGTATCCTCTCTTGCTTAATGCTTTCTTAGGGATTGGCCACCTCTTTGATTTGATTTGGGAAATTAGAATTTATCTTGAGAAAGGGATTCTAATTAGACCTAAGAGTTGGATAAATTAAGTTTAGAGTCATCTAATCTGTAATTAGGATAGACATATACCTGATTACCTTAATTGGTTTGTAGAGGGATATAGAATCTAATGCATTCTCACCTAAATCTAAGGACACTTAGAATTCAGGAGAGAATAGGGCTATAATTACATCGACAGACGGTTATAGCTTTTGAATCTCTTAACCCACAAGGTGAAAATTAATCACAATTGAACAAGAGGTTAAATTCTAGTGATCATCAAGGGAATAGTAACTCTAGGTAATTTCAAATCTTGGATTTTATCTTACTGCCTGTGCCAACTTAGTTTTCTTTAAATTGTTTTGTTTTAAGCATTAGTCTAAGTTCATAATTCACTTAATTGACAGCTTAACGTGGATGAAAACGGATTATACATTGCCTAATTGTAATTAACCCCTTCCTCGTGGGAACGATACTCATACTTATCACTGAACTACTTGATCTGACCCGTGCACTTGCGGAACGCATAAAAAATTTCGCGATCATATAGAGAGTTAACAAGTAGAAGGACCCAGGAAAAAGACAAGTGCTCTTGAGTGTAAAGAAACACGAATTAGTAAGAGGGTCAGTCAATAGTAAAGCATCCTTTTACTTAAGTAAAAGGATAATAAAGGTAAAAAGAGAGAGAATATATAATGGTGTTCAAGTCTAGGACATAATAGATTGAGAATAAATATCAAGTTGATGTGCTTGAGTACTTAAGAAAGTACACTTGTCCTTGGGATAGATGTCTTTTTTGCATGATAGTGCTCGAAATAAAAATAGTCAGGCAATGTAAATTGACCTCGGGATGAAGTAAAGGAAGAATCCTATTTTCCTTGAGTATCCTATGAAAATAAGGCAAATAAAGAAAAGTAAGAGAGGAATACTTTAGATTATTGGAAAACTTGTAATATATTGGCAACAGTGGCTTTAAGCTCAATCATGAGGTACCTGTGTATTAGTGTTTGATATTATGATTTGTTTGCAACAATGGTTACATGATATTGGGTCTGGCTAACCCAGTAGTAATGTGACTTGAGTGCATAGCAAACAATGGCATCAATCATAAAAAGTGTCCCGATAATCGAAGAGTATCCTAGTTAGTTAAATTAAAAAATGAGGCAAAGAAAGATAAATAAGGGATTCCAATTGTATCAGAATGATAAGAAAAGTATGCAAAAAGGAATCCAAGTAAAGAATAATAATGTAAAAGAGAAGCTAATAGCATAGAACATTCATATTTAGATAGCACAAGTTTAGTATGTATGATTTGAGTCCCTTATAATATAATTAAACAAATAAGAAGGGATCGATGTACAACCTTAATCCTATAAGAAATGTTAAACACACTTAATATGTAAAAATGCCCTGATGTTAAAGAAACCCAAGAGCAAAATGCGGGCATAGTTGGAGATTGCAAGATATGAGAGAAACAACAGAATGAAGACAAATAAAGCAAGGTAAGTCAATAGAATAAGGGAAGAAAGCTTAAGTAAAAAGGGCTAAAGTGGGAGCTTGAGGATCCCATAAGGAGTAGTAAAGGAAAGTTAAAATACTCCTGAGTATTAGTATGATGGGATCCTAGAGAATTAAATAACATAGAACCCACTTCACATGAAAGAGTATGATGTACCTCTGAGTTTAGCCTAAGCTATTATGAGCAATGGTTACTGGACTTAGTGAGTATATGTTTTATTATCAGATGTAGTGATCTCTGGCTTTGACATCCCTTATGTTGGAGATTGTGCCCTAGGCCAATCATTTGTAAACATTGTGCTTCATTAAGAATAAAAGTTTTTCTGTTACAATTATTATATTTGCATGTTTCTGTAATAATTATATCCTTGGATAAATTATATTAGTTATCCTAAATATCCCTAGTCGATCATTATTGTGGGAACGATGATGAATTAAGACAAGTATGATTTTGATTGATGGTTATGTGTTAATCATGTATGGAGATACAAATCAAAATCATAGGCGCCTAATGGGAATAGGGCGCTGGATCGACCCGTTATGAGGTAGCATCATAGATTAGGTCATAAGTGTACCTTATATATAACCGTGTCATTAATCTCTCATACCTAAGATCATCATAGATTCTAACATGAAGGACACTGTGCTTTGGTATTGTCAAAAGTCACCTTTGACCAGTTGATCATATAGGCTATGGTCGGGCATAGTGGACTCCATGCAGAGGATGATGAGTGGTCAAGATGGAATTTGTCCCTCTGGTTAACGGAGAGATATCTCTAGGCCCCTCGATGAGTGAGACTAAGAAATGCATGGCCATGCTTGGATGGAAAGGTGTTTCCATTCGTTTTCTCAGTCTGCACGTAAATCATGAAACTAATGATCGAGTAAGATAAGGATGACATTTCCATGCCTCATGCTCAATCAAGATATCATGTGATAAAAGGGATGTGATGGGGTTATACGATACACTATATCGGATCACCAAACCCTATGTGATTTGGGTAGTCAATATGTCTTGTTAGAGGCCATTGGTGACTTGTGGGTGCAATAACACTGTTGGCCCACTGCCAATATCATATAAGCCTAAAGGGTCGTACATAAGAATTAATCAACGTAAACAAGAATGTCCAAATTCATTGAACCTAGAACTGTGTCTGGATTCGATGAATGATACGCTTAATTAGGGTGAGATAATTATATACGTATATATATGATACATATATATGTAATTAATTTGAAATATTATTTGATATATATAACATATATATATATATAGAAATTCAAAATATATATATATTTATATTTGATATGAATATATATATTGTATTATATATTTCAATATATATATTATTTATAAATGAATTAGGTAAAATTGAATTTATGAGATAAATTCAAATTTTAACTAATTTGTTTAAGATTATTTTGGATTAATTTAAATAATGTATTTAAATTAACTAACTTAATCTAAAATATACCTCTATAAAAGGAGAGGTAGGCTAAGGTTTAGATACACTTAAGAGTCAACTTTCTAAAATCCTAAGCCATCACCTTAGAGAGAGAGAATGCGACCATACACCTAGAGAGAGAAAGCGTACGGACCCTTAGAGAGAGAAGATTGTCTTCTCATCAATTCACATACGGACGTGGTGAACGAAGGTACTAGCAAGCCTTTCAAGTTACCAGATCGTTCGCATGGATACTGATAGAGGGGGTTGTGCATAGACGTCAGTTCCTGAGATCCGAAAGGACAAAGTGCACTGCAAAGGTAATATTTTATCTCATACTCGATTTAATCAAGTCGACGGATCCATGGGAAGAAACGAATTAAAATTTTTGCTGCATGTATAGTATGTTTCTTACACCTTAGAGATGGATCATAGTAAATTCTAGCACAGTATGTGGGTTGCAGCAAACCCTAGCAGGGCTTAGAGAGGTCACAGTAGACCCAGGGATCGCAGTAGATCCCATAGAGATACAGAGAGCCTATAGTTATAGCACTGTAGTTCTCTGGGGAGATGATAGCCTGAGATAGTTTTTACATAGTAATTAGTCTCTGAGACCAGTATAAATTCAATTAGCTTTTGTCTCAAAGACTAGAGATCTCCTAAGTTTGGTAGACTATTGCCACTAGAGACAGCGAGGCTATGCTCAGATAGTTAAACCATTGAATATACCCTTGTTAGATGAGCGTAGCATGTAGGATGAAAAAAGTAAGAAAGTAGCTTTCTAGAGCTAAAGTTAGATGAACCAGTACTCAGCAAATGTTAGCCCTGATCAGGGGATAGAGAGATCCCAATATGCTAGACTATGTATTCAGAAAAGGGTCAGATACGGTCTTTAAATGAGGTAAGTGGTAAATTATATCTCTAGTGATCAAGACTGTGAGTATAGTTAGTATCCCACTAGCATTCAGCATTAGTCAATGGTAGTTGTTCCTCGATGCCAGTATAAAGAATATAAATTAGGCCTACTAGTGTTGAGATGAAGGAGTACAAAATGCCCACTCGTAAGTGAGCAAAATGAGTAAGGAAAAGTCCCGGCCTAAAGAGACAAATGCATTAGTAAACTGAGAAATTGGGACGATTAAAAGTAAAAACTCCTTAGAAGAACTATAATCCTAGTAAGTAATTGAGATATGAGGCTTATGATAGAAAGAAATATGAATTGTGATCATAGGATGAGCTGGTAAGGAAAAGTGCAAAGATGAACAGTAGACAGAAAACTTCAATGGCTCTGATGAACAGGAAAAGGTAATGAGACCTTATAGAAAGCCATTGGGAGATGATACGAGAGATTTGACATTAAGTGAATTATCTCTCGAGGTATATAAATGAGTTCACTAAGAAGAACGTTAACCCCTACGATTGAATTAAAACTAATTGGATATGATTAGTAAGCTTTCCCAGGAAAAGGCCAAAATCATAAAAGTATAATTCTGAGTTAGAAGATTCTTTCCCTTATGAAAGGAGTTAGTATATGCTCTATAGCAAGAGTACAAGAAAAGAAGAGCTCTCATTAGAAGCTAGTAATATAAGTTCCCTAGCCAAGAAAGACTTAAAAGAGTGAAATCGCTGAGAGAAGCGTATAGAGCCAAGAAGAAGGGAAAGAAAGGAGTAGTTAGCCAAATAAGAGTAAGAGGAAAGTGTACTCCAAATTTCGAGGACAAAATTTATTTAAGGAGGGAAAAATGTAATATTGGGCTCCTAAAAAATATGAGAAAACATGAGAAACGTAACATACAATTTCTCCATAAACGTACAAAATTCACTAGATATAAAAGGAAGTCCCCTAGATGGAGTAAATTGAGATACAATAAAATTAGAATAATATTCTAAACATTAAATAATGGTGATTCAAGGCTAGATGTACCTTGAAATAGGAGCCAAAATAGCCAGACAAATTTTAACAAAAATGTAATAAAACGTAATGGCATTTTTGTAATTTTGGTCAAATTTTAGAATTCTCATAGGAAGGTTTTTTAAATGGAAAATTTGAGTTCTCTAGGGTTCTCAGAGGCCTTGAAAACCATGGGAAGCTCCGGGACAGTTAAAACCCCTTCAGTATATGTTTTCTAACATCAGTTGACCCAAACTTAGACCCTTTTATTTGGGAAGGTTTTAGCTCCAATTTGAGTGATTCCAAAGGCATTTTATAAAATTTGAAACCTAAATTTTATGATGAAAAAGACGGTTCTTAAAAAGGAGCTAAAACGAAGCTAAAACAGAAATGCCAAGATGAAAGGGCAAAATTGAAATTTTTAAGAAAGTGGAAGCTTTTTGAAACCTCTTTAAGTTTCATGTTCATTCCCCTCATCATTTCCACGATCTATTCTACCCAAGTACCAGAGAAAATTCAAGAGACTTAGGTGCACAAGATAAGTAAGGGAGAGAGAGAAAATCAAGGCAAGAAAGGTAAGAATTCTTAAGAATTTGTATGCTTCCCCTTCTTGAAACTTGTTCCTCTCCTCTTAAGCTTCCTTTCCATGGTTTTAATAAAGAGTTTGGATTTGTATTAAGGGAAAAATAGAGGTGGAAATTTTAAATTTCAAGGGAGGAGACCAACCAAGTGAAGAACAGGCCAAAGAAATAAAGAATTCAAGGTAAATTACTACTTTTTAAGCTTGAACCTTCTTATTCCTCTTTCCCTCCATTTTGCCCTAGGTAAGACTAGCCAAGAGGGGTTGGAATTCTAGCTAAACCAAGCATGAATCTTAGGAAAATGAGGAAAGAGAACAAGAATATGTAAAGGAAACAATCAAATAGCCATTAGATTTCAAGATAGCAAAGTTAGGGATTCAAGTGCTCCCCCAAAAATATGATTTGATACAATAATTTCTAGGCCTAAATGAAGCCACCAAGCCTAGAGAATGAAAATTGACAACTAAGTATGTGAAAATGCCAAATTGTAGCCATATGAGTTACACATGATGTAATCCTTTATTTTACATGTTGTATGACCTTAAGAACATATGTAAATATGTAAATGTATGATGTATGTATGAGATTTAATGCCATATGTATGAAATAGCATGATTTGGGTATGGAATGGCACGAACTAGCATGTACATTCTTGTGTATAACTTTAGGTGGATGAGTGAGATTGAGAAATCTAGGTTTGTGCACCTTTGAGACAAGTTTAGTAGATTATTTTGGTGCTTTTGCATATGCTCAAGTGGCCATGGTTGTCATAAAAGTAATTATGGACCATTTGGACCCGTTTGATGACACAAAATGAGCCATTTTGCAATCTAATGTCAAATTTGACTAAATGAACAAATTTGCAGATGAAATTTGACACGCACGTAGATCTCATTTAGAGATTTTTGGGAATCCAAAGACCAGATTATTTGGAGCTCTGTGGAATTAATTATGATTTTTCACAGTTTGCATTTTTCTGCTGAACTGATATAAACACTATTTATATAGTTAGTTTCTTGGGTTATGTCATTCGAGGGTCAAATGGTGTCTAATGCTCATGAAATTTTACAAGCATAGACGAGACATAATATGCTTTCCATGGCCACCATGATCACCCCAATTAGACATCTAAGTAGGGAGATATGAATTTTTAAATTTAGAAGACAGTATTAATAGAGACAGCGACCTTTGTTACTATTCCATCAATTTCTGATGGCTAGATGTCCCTGTTGCGATCTATAATTATTTTTGGCATAAAGTAGCATTGGTAACTTTCTAGAATGGTATAGTGTGCTTCATTTAGATTTTTCTAGAATTAGTTATGATTTTTCAAAGTTCATGATAGAAAGCTGGAATTCTAGTCTGAGGCACCGTACTCTATTTCCATATATATACTTCATTAGTTTGAGTTCTAAGCCACTGCGAGAGATGGTTTTGAGTTGTATTTGTGTATTTAAATATGAGATGAATGAGTCCATATGGCCCACAGGATATGAAATGAAAATTTTATCCGTGACATAACGTAATTACATGGAATATTTTTAAGAGCTTTTCTTGGGAATTATATGTAATCTAAGGAGATGAGCCTAGTAATGATGTGAGATGAGTTAGTAAATATGGCATTACACTCCCTTTGTGAATTTTCTTTCTCCTTTGGCTATCCCAAGTGTTAGTTGCAGAATAAAGAGGTGGCTAGGGTTTTTGCAGGCATTTGGGCTAACCCAGAGGCCCATTATTCAAGTGGCCTGATCTTTGCTAAGTGTGGGCCAAAAATCAGGTAAGTCTAATGGTGTTGGGCTAAGGTTCAATGGGCTTAATTAAGGTGGGTCACATTAAGATGAAATTGGGCCTCCAATAATATTCTTGACACATAATTTAACCATAGGCCCAAATCACATTTAAATCTATAAATATTATTTTACTTCCCTCGAAAAGTCTAATTAATAATTATCATATTAAGATACTCAAATTTGCCATTTTTCCTTAAGATTCTTATTTCCTCAAAATTTTTTCTTAAATCTCTCTTAATAATTTCATAATCCTCAAATAATTACTAATAATTATTTTCGAGCTGTTACACCTCTCTTTTCTTATGGTTTTAAAGTTTTAAAAGGAGGTGTTTTGTGACTGGTTCAATAGAGGGAAGGAAGAGTTTGGAGAAAACTTTGGAAACTTGAGAAACACCATTTAAGAAGGAAGCAAACAAGGTAAGTTTCATTTTGAATAACTTGCTTTCTTGGTTTTTCCATGGAGTTTTCCATTTCAGCCAAACTTTAGGGGCTATGTAGGGAGTTTGATTTTGGTCCAAATTTGATAAGGAAATGGGGTTTTGAAGTATGAGGAATCATATGGAACAAATAGAATTAAAAAAGAAGCTATAGATAACAAGTTATGAAAATTAGGGTTTTGATTGCACTTAGGGGTTTATGAAGCTTTCTAATGATGATTTAACATACGTAAGAGCATATTTGAATTTATAAGAGATCTAAGAAGCTTCATGGATGCCAAATTCTCAAGAGAAATGAATAAAACTCTATGGGTGACATTATGTGTAGATGTCTCGGCCAAGCTCTAAAGGAAGCACCTAGAAAGAGTTTTCTTTAATTCTAAGGATAAAAATGGTATAGATATGAATTATAAGCACCAAAGGAACTATAGGTTTGAATTTAGGAATCATATTTTATAAGTTGGAAGTTTAGGGTTTCATTATGTATAAAGAAACAACTTGATGTTAGGCTCCTTAATTTGAGTTTGTGATAACTTTAATGAGTTTAAATAGAGTCATATAACTTAGATTGAGTAAGAAATTGGAGCCAAGATGATGAATTGTATGAGTTGCTTCATTATGCTACAATATGGAGCCATATGGAAGCCTAGAACTAAAGTAGCTTATACGAGGCTTGTGTGAGGCTAGAGATGGTTCCATTGATGAGTTTGTGTCTTGTTTGATATGTCTAGCCCAAGTAAGTCAAGCCTTTCCTAAGTGTGTGTGTGAGGCCAAGAAAAGGAGTTAGAAACCAAGGAAGGAACTTCGTGCAATCTTGAACAAAGTAGTCATCCATTCTTGTATACTTATATAGGTTGTTTGATTATCACTGATTGCTTATATGTGTGTTTGAACCATGAAACATGCCTATTGTATTGGTTTGATGATATGGTATCATTATGTTTCATAAAATGCATTTGAAATGTGATTAGCTTTTGATGGATGAGGTTATGCCAAAAGTCCCTTAAATTGGGTGAGGTGAAGTCAAAAGTCTCATGGATTGAGTGAGATTAAGTCAAAAGTCCCTAAAATAGGTGAGGCTAATCCAAAAGTCTCACATAAATAGGTAAGGGTAGATCAAAAGTCCTTAGACCTTGATCTTGACTCCTGGATCCATTTGATTTCATGAATATGTTTATGTCTTATGTTTGGTTGCCAATGACTTATGTTTACTATCTTTGATATGATAACATGCCATATAAGTGTATTTGAAGGATGATTGAACTATTGGGATTTTTTGAATCTCGCTTTTCTTCATATTATCTCTAACCATGTCTAGGGAAATCTCAAGATACCAAAAATGGAGGCCAAGAAGCTTGAAATATGTTCTTTTGACAATAATTTAAGATATTATGTAATGTAATATCAAAGTATGGTTGTATATACAAATTATATAATGTAAACCCCCTCACATATATAAATGTAGGAGATTATGATATATGTACCATATTTGGAAGCATATGTATAGGAACATGAATTTTTGACATGTAAGTGGTTTGTGAAGTGTGTGTATAAATCCAAGTGAGAGAGTGATTTTGTGTTCCATGATATTTAGGACCTAATGAGATAGCTATATATGCTATAATTTATGTTTTAGATATGCTCAAATAGTCACTTGCACTAAGAACATTCATTTTTAACCATTAGATGCTCTATAAATGTCATTTTGAGCCATAATTTGGCCCTAAACCAAAACTAAATCAAATGATTGAATTTTGGTATGAAATTTAGCAGGTATATAAATCTCATTTAGATATTTTCATAGAGCCAAAGAACATAATTTTTGGAGCTCTATAGAATTTCTTATAATTTTTCAAAATTGGCTAAATTAAGTAGAAATTGTCTATGCACTATTCATTTGGTTAGTTCTAATTTTCTATATATTTGAGGGAGCTAATGAACTCTAATGCCTATGAAATTTTATAGATATATAGTTTCCATTATAAGCTTTTGATAGCCACTGAGATCACTTAATTTGGAGTCGTGTAACTTAAGATATGTATTTCCAAAGTTTTAGGTCTACATATGCATGAAAATTTGATAGTGGTACTATTCTATTAGATTTTTATAGCTCAAACAAATTGTTTTAATCTAAATTTTTACAACATATATTTTATGTCATGAGATTTCTAGAAAGTCCTCATTTGCATAATTTAGAGTTCTTTAGCTCAAGATATGAATTTTTAAAGTTAAGAGCATAATTATATGACTATGTGAAACTATGAAATTTTGCTAGTATGTAATGCTTGACCTTAAACTTGAATTCCATGCTTCTTTTTGTGATATTTTTTATTGAACAAGTATATTAAGGATGAAAGTTGAGGTTGGTAAGTTGAAATATTGCATTAAAGAAAAAATGAAATAGTTTGACTTTTAATGTCAATAATTTTCGCTATTAAAAGTGTTGAATATATGAAACATGATGTTATAAGTGCAATGTGATATAGAAATTGTGTTATCTTATCATGGTATGACATTTTGAAACCTAGAAATTGAATTTTAAAATTACTCCTTAAGGTATCTAAAGTAACTCAAGTTTATACTTTAGATTCTAATTAGTACTTGTAGAGATGAAATGAAATGGAATAACTTTTAATTAGTTACTTTGTGTCTCAAATTATGTGTTTTGGCCAAGATAGAATGACTACACCCCTTAGTGTGTGCTAAATTGAGGAAACAAGAGGAAAGGAAGAAAGAAGGTGAGTTAGTATAGGGTCAAGAATTCTAGCTTCACAAGTTAGCTTACTCTTTTTTTATTGCATGCATTTGGATGCATTTGAGTTGAGATGCATTACGTGTACTAGTTGTTTTACGATCACTTGAGTTATGTTTGAATTAACTGTTCAAGATAGGTTTTATGCATGAGTTACACTTTGGTTCTTATTAAAAGTAGAAAAATATTAAGCATAGTAGTTCTTCCCTAAGCTAGAGATTAGCCTAGCTAGTATGCTTTCATGCCATGGTTAGATGAACACAAAAGTTTTATGCCAATTCCAGGCTTAAGTTGTTTTATGTGCATATAACCTTCTATCCTTGTATTTCATGCTTGAATCATCTATTGTGTGCATTCGATTAGATTAAGTATTACTACTAAAATTTTCCCCAAAATCTCACTCTTTATCTCCCATTAAGCATGTTAGGTGAACTTAGCTAGGAAAAGGGGAAAGAAAAAGAAGCTATGGTTTGAAACAAGTAGTGGCTAGGATTTATGCATTATGTTTGTATTGTGTGTATATATATATATATTTTATATGTTATTATGATGAAATGTAATAGAAACTCATGCAAAAGCATTAAACTCCAAATGTAAGACTATTTGATCCATATATAAGTAATTAGAACATGTTTTGACATGGAATAGCCTATGAGGAATGTGTGCATAAGCACTATTAGAAAAGTGATTTTTTAACATTAGCTAATTTTCATATGTTGAATCATGTATAGATGATGTATTTATGGATTGAAAGTTTCTCAAGGTAAGAAATTGTATATTAGAGCCCAATTAAACTACTTTGAAATCAAAATTTGATCCAAATGAGTCATAAAATCTATCCTTACCTTGAAAGCTTAAATGATTAAGTTTGTGAATGAAATTTGGTAAGAAATTAAGGAACATTTAGAGCTTTCTATAGAGTTAAAGCTTGTATTTTTTAAAGTTCTAAAGAATATTTGATGAATTTTTAAAGTTCAACCCAAAAAATTGTCATGCACTATTATTATTCATTTTGGTGCAGCTCTGAATTTTGTGATTTTTAAGCAAGCAAATGGATTCATTTCAACTTAAAATTTTTATAACAAGAAGTTTGAATTATGAACACCTAATTTGCATTAACTAGAGTTGTGTAGTTCAAGTTATGAAGTTTTGAAATTTAGGATACAATATGTGTAATGAACGTAAATTTCGTAAAACGACGAAATAAGTCATATAAAAGTAAGTCCTCTAAAATGACCTAGATGATATCCAAAAAAAATTTGGGTTGAGTTCTAGATTCCTAAAAATGATAATTCTAGGCTCAAACGGAAAGAAAAACGGAGTTAGGATGGAGAAATAATTTGCGATGGAAACTGACGAACCGTAATGGTATTTTCGTAAATAAGTGTAACTTTTGGAAAACCACATAGGAGGGATTTTTAAATGAAAGTTTTGAGTTTCCCAAGGTTCTCAGAGGCCCCAAAAACTATAGGAAGCCCTGTGACTAGTAAAGCCCCTCCGGTGTATATTTTCAAATGTCAGTTGACCTGAACTTTGACTGATTTATTCAGTAAGATTTTAGCTCCAAATTGAGTGATTCCAAAGGAATTTTATTAAATTGGGAACCTAAATTTTATGATGGAAAAGACGGTTCTCAAAAAGGAGGTAAAACAACACCAAAATGAAGTTGCCATTACGGAAGGGCAAAATTAGAATTTATGGTTTCTTGAATGTTCTAAAGAGTTCCACACTTTTCTCCCTTCTTCTCCTCTTTAATAAGCACGACCCTTTCTGCCCAAAATACAGAAAATCTTCAGCTCTCTTAGGCACACAAGAAGGAGGAGAAAAAGAGGAAGAAAGCTATGGAGAAACTAGGTAATTTCATGGAATTTCTTGCTTCATCTTCCTCCAATCTTGTTCTCCTCTCTTCCTCCTTTCTTTCCATGGATTTTTTGAATGATTTGATTCTGTTTTGAGGTCAGACCAAGGAGGGAAATTTCGTGTTTGGAGAAGAGAAGCCAACCAAGGGAAGAAACATCCAAGAAACTAAGGAAAAATAAGGTAAAATCTCATTCCTATGGTAGCCTTTTCTTGTCCCTTCTTCTTGTATGTTTCAGCCAACATAGGATGGGATAGGAGGGGCTGGATTTTGGGCAGAACCAAGAGAGAAACCTAGGAAAAAGAGTGCAAGGATTAGGAATATAGCAAGAAATTCAAGTAAAAACCAAAGGAAAACAAGTTAGAAAAGTGTAGTGCTTTCTAGGGTTTTGTAAAATCTGATTTTGTGTGAATGTTTCCTTAGGTATTTGAATGTTCCCTTGATCTCTTAAGACCTCTAGAAAGCCTCCCAAGTGGCTCTCCTATCAAGGAAAAATCACAAAGTCCATGAACCTTCCTTATGGTGCATATTTCGGCCAAGCTAGGTTCATTATGCTAAGGGATGTTTTAAATTGTTCTAGCCTTGGTTTAGGACTTTATATGATGTTAGAAGATGGGAAAAACCATTGGGAAAAATTTAGGAGCCATAGATTGGGAGATGGGACAATGGTGTCCATAATGGTGCCTTATGAAGCAACTTGGTATTTCAATAGTGTAATTGAATATGTGATAGCTCCAAGGACCTTAAATGAGTCCAAGAAGTTTAGAAATAACAAGAGAATGGAGCTTAGTACTTGAATAATATGAATTGCTTCAATAGGTCACTTATGGAACCAATATGTCCATTATAGAACCAAGTATATGATAAGATTTAGTTTAATGTCTTGGCTTGCTTCAAGGATGTGATTGTGTGTTATTTGTGATGTCTAGGGCAAGAGAATCTTAATCCACCTAAGTACTCTTGTGAAACCAACGGGGGGAAGGAAATTGCAAAGTGAGCTTGCATAACTTAAAAGGTAGCTCTCCACCTCATTCTTTTTGCATTCTTGTATCCATATGTATGTTTTAGTGTGCTTGCATACATTCTTGATACTTGATAACATGCCACTTGATCCTTGTTATGCATTGGTACCAATGTGGTGTCTTGAATGACCATGAATGTGGAAAGAGCTCATAAGGGTGAAGTGATGCCAAAAGTCCCTTGATGAAGGTGAGGAGATGCCAAAAGTCTCATGGCATGGGTGAGACAAGGCCAAAAGTCCCTTGAATGGGTGAGGCTAGGTCAAAAGTCCCTAGTCCAAGAGTGAGGCAAATCCAAAAGTCCTAGAAATGGGATGAGGCTAAACCAAAAGTCCCTAGAGCATGAAAGTGGTCTTGACAGGTGAATGTGGCATGGAATGGAATTTATTGCACACTTTATGTTTACATAGTATGAATTTGATGTATGTATGCCTTGAATGTGATGTGAGTGGGTGTGTGAGCTATTGAGATTCTTGGAATCTCACTCCCTTTTCCCCCTCATCCTTGAATTGTCTAGGTGGTATTCCAAGCCAAGGAGATGCAAGTTAAGGATATTAAACATCTTTATTTTGATGTATTATGTACTTTAAGTAGTGGTTGAATGTTAAAGTAATTATGCATGTAATGTTTTTGTGATGTAAGACTATGAACAAGTGTAAAATGATGTATGAACATGATGTAGACTTTATATGACACTAAAAGTAATGGAATTATGCAAATTGGCTCTTTGATGGTTTGATGTAACTATGCACAAATGGATGTTGAGAGACCAAAATGAGATGTATGAGGTTTGGGATCACTTGGGCAGTCTTTACAAGTCATATTTGTGCTTTGAAACTTGCTCAAGGGGTGCCAAACTCAAGAAGAGGCCATTTGGTGCAAAGTGACTCTTGATGGGAAGCAAAAATGACCATTTCATGAGGCTATGTCACTTTTTGTCCAAATGAGCTCTTCTTGGTCTGAAATTTGGCATGCATCTAGATCTTATTGAGAGATTTTTGGAAAGCTAAAGTTGGTAATTTTTGGAGGTCTGTGGAATATTTGGCGAATTGTTGAAGTTGAGATTTTTTCTAGTTTTGGTCTTTGGTACTGTAGCATTGGTCCGAAATTAAACTCTGTCACTCATAGGGCAAATGATGTCCAATTGCCACAAAATTTTATACAAAGAAATAGAAATTCCCAGTGACTTGATCCAACTAGAATCACCTCATTTGGAGGTCTAGAGAGGGAGATACGATTTTTCAAAGATTCAGTCCAGTGTCAAGCGTCTAACCAGACCTTAGTCATTGTTTGATCGAAATTCAGGGTCTGGGAGAGCTTGAACTGGTCTGGAATTATTTTTTCCCTCTAGGTAACATCCCCAGCTTTCCAAATCGGTATTACTCACTTGATTTGGAATTTTTTGAAATTAATTAGACATTTTTGAAGTTTATATCAGTAAACTATGACAGCATCAGGACCCAGTCCGACCTCCAGACCATTTCACATGTCAAAAGTTCGGTGTGTGATATTTTATAACTTGTAACTATTTTTAGCATAAATTAGACATCCCAAGCTTTCCAAAATGACAATATTACATGATTTCAATTTTTTTAGAATTACTTATGATTTTCCAAAGTTTTAGACAGAATAGTAGCAAATCTGGCCGAAATTCAATTAGTTCCATTCATGCTCCATTTCGGTTTCCTTGAGTTATGAGCAAGATTTTGTGATGCCAATGGGTTGTAATAATGTATTTAAATATGAAGATGCATGGTATGAACCTACACGGCCTTCGTGTCACCGATTTAAAATTTTTAAGCATAACGCAACGTGAATAAATCCATTATTGTTGGTCTATTTTTCATGTACTCTTATGAAAATGATGATAGAGAGCTTATGAATGCCATGAATGGGGTTAGATATATATGGTATTACAATATGTGATTATATGATAAATGGTCAAATTGGTTCCTTTATGCTAATGACATTTTCATTCATGATCCAATAGGTAAAACCAGATATGTGTATGTGAATTATGAACTTAAATAGACAAGAATACTATTTTTGAGTATTCAAAGTCCATTTGGGATATTTAGTAGCCAAATTTCTATTGTTAAAAGTTTTATAACAAATGATTTTATTGAAATGGACATTCCATTGTACCAAGTGATTGATATATAGTAGGCCATAACAGGTATCTTATGTAGTCCACATGCTAGGCCTACTTAGCCAATACAAATTTGGGGCTTAACATAAACCAATCCATACTTATTATCAACCTTGACTTCATCATTTGCATTAAACCAATGGTAGTAGACAAAATTACCTTATTTTAGAATTCTAGATATGATAACTTTATTATCTCTTCAAGAATGCAATAATAGTCAAACTCACCATCACCATATGGACTACCCTTACCTATACTTCGCTATTCATAAGTTGCTTTGTTATGACCCTATTCTTTTGTGTGGAATCTATATCCATTGATTATTATGCCATTATAACACTTCACCAAACTTAAAAGTTAGATCACTAGATTGTTGACTCCATTCATTCACTTAAAGATGATTAAATGATTCTGTTATAAGATTAACAAATAAATATGCATGCTACATCACTGAGCTAAAAATTTAAACTTACCAATTGCTTCTGCCATTTAGCAAATTCTAAGTTCCAAAGTGACAACATTTCATCATTAGTGATGTTGGGATTTCATTCTCTAAGTGAGTCTTCAAATTTCTTAATCAATAAAATGAGTGACAAATATTATGAATTGTGATTGGTAGATATGCATAATAATTAACTAAGCTATATATGTAACTTACTAGAGATAACGCTTGACTTTGCTACAATTGACAAGAACATATGTCTCAACAACAAAAAGCTTTAAGTTTGTGAGGAACCTAGTATGAGCTCTCTTGATGGGATGACAAGGAATGCAAAAATAGATAAGCACTTACCAAAATTGTTATCCTCAGCATCATCATTTCAAAAAACCTAAGTGCACCTGGTTTGTAGTTATGGCTTAAAATACATGGAAGCAAAGTTGGATATCTCTTCTAATATATATATGCCTAAAAATGGAGCCTTTAACTCTAGCCTTGTTTTTCACATTTGTCTTCATATATAACATACACCTTTTAGATGGGTACATCCACCTATGTTGTACAAGATCTCTAACCTTAGCCTCATATAACAAATCCACAACTAGATGTTCCATTACATCGAAGAATGAAAGTGAAAATGTTTTTCTAAGTTATAAATTATTTCAATAATTAAAGCTTTTACCTTCTCCATATTAAAGGTACAAATCTCAAACACATATAATTTCTTAAAAAAGAGGTTAAGTTTAGCTAATGTTCCCCATATAAGCTTTAGTGACATGTCAGAAGATGCTAGTAGTATTAACCTTTCCATAAACAAATGGTGGTTATGACTTTTCATTATGTAGATCTTCTAGTCATCCATATTTATGAAACAACCAAGGTTCAAAACATAGCCATGTTTTAACAAAAAAGACTTAATATTCTATATGTAATAGGGACAAGCAAACCATCTATAGGTGCTCTAACTAGACAACATCTTATAAGTAAGGAAGTTGCTGATAGTCCATAACAATGCCAACCTTAAGTTAAAGTTTTTCTTCTCTGTGATATCATATGTGTTAACCTAATCATCCCACAACGTTCTCAATTCATTAATCAAGAGTCTAAGGTATACATTTAAACTCTACGTTGGTGACTTTGAACGAAGAATTACTAAGGTGAAAAATATGTATTTCCTCCTCATACACATGCTAGGTGGAAGGTTGTTCATTGTTACAAGAACTAGCCAAAATGAGTACAACATGATAAGTCCCTAATCAACATGTATTTTCATGGGATTTTATAAGAACTCATCAAGGATTTCCAATGATTTTGTTCTCATTTACACTTGTTTTAATTATGTTTTAGGTTTAAAAGATTTTAAATGTAAATAAAGGAAACTGTTTTCAATTCCAAAAATAGTTTTCTTATTTGACATTGGTTGGAATGGACCCATGTATAACATGTAGATATTAAGATAATGTTTGTTTTTTAACCTTTATAGTTTAACATTTGGTTTATTATTTTGACTCTTGTAAATTTTGATAAGTTGTGTATTAGTTTAACATTGATTTAACTCATTGATTTGGTATGATATAAGATTTAGTGACTTATTTATATAATGTAATTATTGGATACAGGCATTATCTGATGTTAATAGTAGCTAGCCTTTAACTTTGTTGATATTTTGACTTTGTGAATACTTGTATATTAGTGTAGAGTCTTCTAACTTGTATATATTAGTTTATTCTTTCTAACATGCTAATTGTGTATAATAGTTAGGTTGATTAAGTTGTGAATATTTGTGAATTATTAGCATAGACATTCACTATATTTGTTCATTCTTTCTATATTCATATTGATTAAAGTTAGATGTATAATTACTTCATATGATTGACCTTCTTTGTAACATCTGGTCCTTCCATAAATGTGATAAATGCAATGTTCGATTTCTCTGTAAACCTATAAAATGCACCAGATATAAAAGGAAGTCTCCTAGAGTGAATGATTTAAGGCCAAATAAAATTAGGATAAAATTTTAAATATTGAAAAATGAGGATTAAGTCTTGAGTTGCTCAGAAACTGGGGCTGGAGTAGTTCAGAAAATTTGCCAAAGAAAGTAGGGGTATTTTTGTAATTTCTGAAAATTTTGAAAAACTAATAAGATGACTTTTTAAGCAAAAAATTTGAACTTTCTAGGATTTCCAAAGGCCCTAAAAACCATGAAAATCCCCAAAATAGTTGAAACCCCTCCGGTGAGCAAGTTCGGCAAAGGGTTGACTAAAACTTTGATAGAATAGTTTGGAATGGTTTTAGATCCTTTTTGAGCGATTCCAAAGGCAATTCTTATGATTGAGAGCCTAAGGAATATGATGGAAAAGACAGATTTCAAAAAAGAGTTGATTTGAGCCAAAATGACAAGAACAAAGAATAAGGACTAAAATGCAAAATAGAAAAGTGCATAAAGTGGATTCCTCACCTTCTTAAAGCACGTTTTCTTTTAGCCACTGATTAATAGACCTTCTTGCTACCTAAAACAAAATGTGAGACTAAGGGAGTGAGATGCACTAAAAGAAGCTCTTAGGAGGAAGAAAGAAGCTAAGGAAACGTATGAAATTTTAAGATTTTCCATGATCATCCTTTTAGAAACCTTGTTCTCCTCTCCTTGCTCTCTCTTTCCATGGTTGTGATGGATGAACTAGGTCTATTTTAGACTGGGTTTAGAAGGAAGAGAGTGAAGTTCCAAAGAGAAGCTCAAACCAAGTGAGAAAGCCTTTGAAGAAGACAAGAACCCAAGGTATGAATCTTAGTTTCATGCACTCTTCTTCCTTTGTTTGGTTCATGTGAGTCTCGGTCAAGAATAGAGCATTCAAGGGGCAGGAGTTTCTATCCAAGAGCTAATGAGTATTCATTGATTTAGGCTATGAGAACATGAGAAATGTAAAGAAATTGCAAGGAAAGCTAATAAAATTCAAGTTAAAAAAGTGTAAAGTTCTTGAACACTTTGTAAAAACTATTTTGATTCTCAAATTCCATTGTATATGTGAGTGTTTATTTGAGCTCCTAAGACCTCTAGGAAGCCTCCCAAATGTCTCTCCCATGTAGGCAAAATCAAGAAGCCCATGGACTCTTCCTCTCTCAATCAATTTGACCATGACAGAAACATTAGGTTAGGGGCTATTTTAATTTGTTCTAGTCTTGGTTTGGGACTTCTTATGATGGTAGAAGATGGGAGGAACTCTTGGAAAAAATTTAGAAGCTATGGATTGGGAGATGAGGTATGGCTTCCATAATGTGACCTTATGAAGCAACTTATGTCTAGGCTTTCGGAAGTGAGTGTGTGAGGGCTCCAAGGACCTTAAATGAGGTCAAGAGGCCTAGATATAAGAAGAGAATGGAGCCAAGAACTTGAATTATATCGGTTGCTTCATTAGGCCATTATGAAGCCATTATGTGGCCATTAAGCAAAAAGTGTGTTCTTAAGTGTAAGTTTAATGTCCTAGCTTATTCCAATAGTATAATTGAGTGTTGTTTATTGTGGCTAGGCCAAGGAAACCAACTCCAACTAGTTGTGCTTGTGGAACTAAAAAAGGCGAGGAGTAAGGCAAAGTAAAACTTGCATAGATAATAAGGTAGCTCTTTCTTCTTTCTCTCATACATGAGTCGATGTTTGTCTTGCCTTTGAATGTATGTATGTATGTTTTGAGCCATGAAAAATGTTTTAGTAAGTGTTTAAATACCGTGGTACTATGATATTATATTATGCATTCAAATGATGTTTTGTGTATTTGCCTTGGTTTGCTTAAGTGTGGTGAAGCCAATAACCCACTAGCCATGGTGAGGATGAGCCAATAACCCTAAATAATGGTTGAGACAAAGTTTAGAGTCTCTCAAGAGTAAGGCTTAGTTTAAAACCTTTAAGAAAAAGGGTGAGGCAAGTCTAAAATCCTCAAAGAGAATGGGTGGGGCTAAATCACTTACCTAGCAAGCCTATGTATGTTTTGTATGACTCTTTGAATGCTAAGAATGCTTTTTGAATGATTACTTACCCCATGATGTTCATGCATGCATTGTTAAATTTGGATTTACATTCTTTATGTGTAATTGAAAGGGAGAAGAGCTATTGAGATTCCATGAATCTCGCCCCATTCTTTCTCCTATCTCATATGGCTTAGGTGGAACTCAAGAGCCAAAGAATGGAAACAATGAAGTATGAATAGCATGGTTTTGGCAATGATGTAGTTTATGTAATCTTAAAGTATGAAGGAATGTCAAAATACTCATGAACACATTATTTTTTAGTTGTAGACCAATGAGCAAATGTAATATTATATGTAAATGGTGTATGAACATTGTATGGTACCAAGACAATGAGAATATGAATTTTGAACACTTGGATGCCTACTTTGGTGCATGCATTATTGAGTGTGGGATAGCCAATTTGAGATGCATGGGGTTTGAGACCACTTGGGCAGTTCACATAAGTCAGATTTATGCTTTAAAACTTATCCAAGAGGTGCCAAACACGAAAATGAGTCATTTGGATCAATGAGTTGCATTATGAGAAGCAAAAATGACCATATTGGTGGGCTGTATCACTTTTTGTCTAACTGAGCTCTCCTTGATTTAAAATTTAACATGTATCTAGAACTTGTTAAGAGATTTTTGGGAAGCTAAAGTTCAGAATATTTGGAGGTCTATGGAATTTTTGGCGAATTTTTGAAGTTGAAAATTTTTCTGGTTTTAGTCAAAGTTACTATTCATATAGCCCGAAATGAAACTCTGTCACTCAGGGGGCAAATGAAGTCCAATTGCTTTGAAATATTATAGGGAGAAACTAGACCTTCCCAGTGACCTGTGCTAATTAGAAGCACCTCCATTGGATGTCTAGAGAGGGAGATATGAATTTTTGAAGTTGTTATTTTTTTCCAGCATACCTCCAAACCCATTATTGTTTGATTAATTTTTAGGATCTAAATGCTCTTGGATTGGTCTGAAACTATTTTTCCCCTCTGATTAACATATGTAGCTTTCCAAATTAGTATAAACTACATAGATTGGATTTTTATGGAATTAACTATGAATTTTCAAATTTTATATCAATAAGTTGTATTAGATTTCTGAACAGCTCGGCCTTTGTAATATCCAGTTCTTTGAAAACAAGAGAAAATACAAGAAACGAAACATATGATTTCTCTGTAAATAAATAGAATTCACCGAATACAAAAAAGAAAGTCCCCCAAAATGACTTAGTTAAGGTTCCAAAAAATTTGAAAAGCATTCTAGACTCTTAAAAATGAGAATCCTAAGCTCAGACGGAAAGAAAAATTGAGTTAGGATGAATAAACGAATTGTGATAAAAGGTTGACGAAACATAAGGTCATTTTTGTCATTTTGAGCAAATTTTGGAATTCTCAGAGGAAGGCTTTTTAAATGAAAGTTTTGAGTTCCCTAAGGTTTTTAGAGGCCCTAAAAATCATGAAAAGTCCCGGGACAGCTAAAGCCCATCTAGTGGATGTTTTCTAATAGTAGTGCACCCGAACTTTGACAAATCTATGCGAAAAGATTTTAGCTCCTATTTGAGTGATTCCAAATGCATTTTACGAAATTGGGAACCTAAATTTCATAATGGAAAAGATGGCTATAAAAAAGGAGCTAAATTGAGTTAGAAACAAAAATGCCAAGAACGAAGGGTAAAATGAGAATTTTATGGAAAAGTAGCTTCTTGAACTATAAGAATCATGCCCCACTCTCCCTCATTTTTAGACCAACCTATTCTGCCCAAAAACTAGAGAAGACTCAAGGGAGGAAGGTACACAAGAACAAGGCAAAGGAGATGGGAAAAACTCAAGAAAAAGATAACAATTTATTAGAATTTCCTAGCCTTCTCTTTAGGAAATTTCTTCTCCTCATTTTCCCCTTTCTCCTTATGGTTTTCTTAAAGTTTTTGGTGTTGTTTTAAGGGCAGAACAAAGAGGAAAATTCGGATTTGAAGAGAAGAGGCCAAGGAAAGTGAGAAACAAGCAAGAAAAGCCATGAAAACAAGGTAAAATCTTCATCCTATGGTAGCTATTCCTCCCCCCTTCTTCTCCCTATTTTGCCCCATATATGTAACTACAAGAGGGCTTGAATTTTGAGGAGAATCAAGAGTGAAATCTAGGAATTTAAGGGAGTAGAGTAAGAATATGCAAAGAAATTTAAGTAAAAACCATTAGATTTCAAGATAGGGAGGCTAGGGTTTTGATTGCACCTTGAATTTTACCATGAACCCTAGCCATATTTTATGATATTTAAGTATTCATATGAGTTCCTAAGACACCAAGAGAGCTTCCTACATGATTCTTCCATCAAAGGAAGCAAAGAAACTCCATTAGTGCCATATGGAAGTATAGCTTCGGCCAAGGAGAGTTCATACACCCAGGGAGTGTTTTAATTCCTTCTAAGCTTAGTTTTACATCATGTATGATGGGAGAGTATGAGAGGAAGCCTTGGGAAAAATTTTAGAAACTATAAAAAATGAGATGACCTTGTATGTTCCATATTATGGCTTAAAGAAGCAACACCTAACTAGGCTCCTTAAATTGATTGTGTGATAATCCCAAGAGGTTTAGATGGAGTCAAGAATCATATATAGATGGAGAGAATGGAGCCAAGATAATATTTTCTTAAGGTTGCTTCATTAAGTGCATTATGGAATCATAAAAGAGCTTTATGAGTCACCTAGCATTTCTAGTGAATATATGGCCTTAGAATTTGATTCAAGAGTACAATTAGCTTCCATATGATTTGTCTAGGCTAAGAGAAATGATCTCCACCTCCTTAGGTGTGTGAGGTCAAGGGAGAGGACTTAAGGTTTAAGGAAAAAGTGTGTAAATGCAAGCAAGGTAGCTCTTTCCATCTTCTCTTATGCATGAATGTGTGCTTATATTGTTTTTGAATGTGTGAATATATGTTTTGAGCTATGAAAAGTATTTTAGCATGAGCTTTTATTTCATGATAGCATAATGATATTTTATGCATTCAAATAATGTTTTATATGCTTGCCTTGGTTTGTTTCAGTGTGGAAAAGCTAAAAACCCTTTAGCTATGGTGAGGATGAGCCAAGAACCCTAGAACTTGATTGAGACAAAGTAAAGAGTCTCCCAAGAATGAGGTTGACTCCTAAAAATAAGGTTCAAACAAGATCTCTTAGAGAAAATGGGTAAGGCAAATCCAAAATCCATAAGTTAACGGGTGAGGCTAGTCCACTCACTTGGCAAGCCTATGTATGATATGTATGACTTATTCAAATGCTAAGGATGTCTCTTGAATGCTCACATATGTCAATATGCCCATGCATACATTTTCAAGGCTTGTATTGCATACTTTATGTGTGATTGAATGAGAAATGAGTTATTGGGATTCTTTGAATCTCATCCCCTCCTCTCCAATGTCTTAACATGCTAGGTGAAGCAATTAAGAAAGGTAATGGAAGCCACCAAGCCAAGGAGCAGGAGATTGACATCAAAGGGTGTGAAAATGTCTAGTTTTGTCTCTTTTGTAGCCATATACATGGCATATGATATAATCCCATGATAAAATTGTTATGTAATCATTTGAACATGTGTAAATACACATATATGTGATGTATAACTGATAATATAGTTTTTAGGTATTGAATGGCAAGAGAAAGTGTATGCATGCTTGTGTTTGGCATGGGGTGAGAGTGTGCATTTGAGAAATATAGGTTTATACACCTTTAAGACAAATTTAAAGAGCTATTTTGGTGCATTTCCACGTGCTCGAGTGGTCATGGTTGCCTTAGAACTTGAAATAGACCATTTGAACCCCTCATATGGCACAAAATGAGCCATTTTATAACCTAATGTAAAGATCTAATCAAATGAACAAATTTGTCCATGAAATTTGGCACACATGTAGATCTTATCTAGATCATTTTGAGAAGATAAAGACTAAATTATTTGGAGCTCTGTGGAATTAATTATGAATTTCCAAAGTTGCTATTTTTCTGCTAAATTGATACAGATACTGTTTATATAGTCAGAAATTTGGGCTATGTCATTCATGGTTCAAATGATATCCATTGCTTATGCATAAACTAGACATGATAAGGTTTACATCGCCACTGAGATCACCCTAATTGGACCTCTGAGTAGGGAGATATGAATTTTTGAAGTTGGAGATCAATACTAGGGATGATAGCTGACCTCTGGTACTCTTCCATCAGTTTCTGATGCCTAGCAGCCTCTTTTATTGCTTGGATTTATTTTTAGCATAAATTAGACATCTATGGCTTTCTAGAATAGCATAGTTTTCATGATTTCAATTTTTCTAAAATTAGTTATGATTTTTCAAATTTCAGGCATAGAATCTAGAATTCTACTTGAGGCTGTACCATTGTGTTTTGTATATCTACTCCCTTTGCTCGAGGTATAGGCCAATTTTTGAGCTTGTTATGAGTTTTAATTGAGTGTTTAAATATGAGGATGAAATGGATGAGTCCACCCACGGGACTCTGAAGGAAAAATTTATTTATGACATTATGCAAGTATGCTCATTATTTTAAATGCTATCTTTTTTGCTTCATTATAAAATGCATGGAATAAGACCTTGAAATGGCATGAAGTAAGCTAGATAAATATGGTGTTACAACCTTCCTGCCTTTTTTTATGTCAAGCATGGTCCATATGAGATTTTCGTGGTTGGGAATTAATTTTAATATAAAGTTAACACTTAGAGCTTTCCAAGAAGCTATGGTATGGTAGATTTTGATTTTTCTACATTTAGTTATGATTTTTCAAAGTTATCCCTAAAATTTTCCATATGCTATCTGAGGAAATGAATGAAAAATTTAGGGTTTTCTCCATGAAATCTATGGATTATGTGTTGTTTTGGATTACTTGTGAATTATATGATTGGTAAATGACTATAGAATGATGCTGGAAAATCCACGGGACCTATGTAAGGTGAATTAAAATTTTGAACCTCGACATAATGCAAAAAAGTGTATTAAATAATAGATTTTTCTTACTCATTTCCTAAGAATTTGTGCAATTCCCCGTGAATGAGAATGTATGATAATGGAAAGTACATGTTAAGACATGTAATCCACCTTTAATGAGTAAGGTGATATTAGAAATAATATGGTATGACATTCTTCATTTTGTTTACCTATTTCTTTGTTTATTTTGTTTTCTTAATTGTTAGGAGTAGAGTAGTAAAGTTTTAGTTAAGTTTCACGTTCATTCATTAACTAAGAATTCTTTATAAGTTTATATGTACAACTTGTCAAGCTTACTTTCTAATTTTATTGGGACTTCGTTTAGTTGAATTAGGCCATCATTTTTGGTATAGTTCATGATCTATATTTGAGGAATCATGTTTAAGATTTTCAGATTTTTTGGGGTTGGTTTGATTATGAAAATACACAAATTTATATACATATGTTAGAATGCCCTTTTTCTAAGTGTTTCTTGGCTAAAACCCAAATTGGCAAATTTTCTAGGAGTAATCTAAACATGATTTTGCTTTGAAATTTTGTATAGAAGCTTCTCCATATGTCTAGATGTGTATATAAAATTTTCACGAATTTTTTGAGTCCCTTTAGTATTGCTTTGGTTATATTTTTCTTACATTGTTCTATTGTCCTATTTTCATATTTTTCTAAAATAAAAGGTGATTTGAGAATTAGTGGGAGCAATTAGTAGAGTTTTTTTTTCTTTGAAATTTGGTATGAAGGAACTTTTATATGTCTAGTTTATTGGAAAAAAATTGGCATACAATTTTTAAATGGATATCTATATCATTTTGCTAATTCTTTATGCTTGACAAATAAAATTGTCAAAAATAAGACAACTCAATTTTTCCTAACTCACTCTGTATATATATATATTGCTTCTATCATGAGTTATTTGTTTATTGAGCTTGTAGCCTTGGTTTATGCTCAATTCCTAATTAGATCTCATTTTTATAATGCAATGATGAATTCTTGTTATGTGTCATTTTTGCATAAGATTTTTGATGGAGTTCTTAGCACAATGCTTGATTGTACATTTCTTATTTGTGTGCAAGGGTTATTTTTACATGAGAAGTTTTGTAACAACCCTAACTTCTAATAATCATAATTAAGATTAAGTATGTGATTAATAACTATAAAATTTAAATTAGGGTTGAAAGTCATTACAACTAATTATATTCGAAAAATGCTAGGAAGTTTGAACCTTAATGTTATTAGGGTCATTAATTAGACAACTATAATTATTCAAATGTGCAAGTGAATTTAATCATTAATCAGGAGCCTTTGATTCTCCCATCCATTAATTCCAACTCGTAAAAACCTCTTACAAGTGTTTCTAAATCATTTTTTAGTATTACCATAAAAGAAACTAAGGTTTCTAGGTGAATATGAGAAATTGAGCACCTTCGCCACCGCTAAATTCCCTTTTGCTGCGGCCAATTACTCTCGGATTCAACTCCTTACACCTCCACAAATTTCACCCTTTTCGCTGTGGCCAAATTCCCTCTGGAACACCCCCAGACTTGCTTCTCAGACTTAGCCGCGACTAACTTCACTATTCGCCGCGGCCAATTTCTCTCTGTTTTCTTTCCTGGCAGGTTCGCCACATTTGGCCGAGGCCAATTAAATATTGGCAGCGGCCAATTCCTCTCTATTACCATTTGGCTGAGGCTAATTAAATGCTAGCCGCAGCCAATTCCCTTCTGTTCCTATAACTCCCAAGATTTCATCTCATGCTCTCCAATTCTCCCTCTAGCAACCCTCTAGGCCACTTTAACTTAGTTTGTAAAGATTTAATATCTTTCTTTTGCCTAATCTACTTAACACATCTATCATTACACATTTAAAACTTAAATGTAGATCCTTAACCCTCTAGCCACCATAAATCAGTAAGTTTATAGATCAATGACAGCAAATAGTTCACACACTACTCATATTTCCATTCAAACATAAGTCGCATTAGGAATTTCATACATCACCAGTTTAAATTGACATCTGATGTATCAAATGATAACAATCCCTATGCTTGGCAATTCATGATGCAATGCGGCAATTACATAAAGTTAGTAGTCTAGTTATACAAATACAATCTGACAAGGTTTCCAAACCTACCTACTACTAAACCATATAATAAGCTTCTATTAATTTTCTCCTTGTCACTAAGAGGTCTGGTCCCTGAAAATGTTAGCCCACAATCAGGGTGAGATATACAATCTCACTAACAAGAGGCAAATTCCATATATATATACAGATTAATTAATACAATGCAATTTCATATCATCAATACCAGAATCATCAATTCAACTTGCAAATGAACTAGTTGAACTACCAATGACTACTGTCCCATACCAGTAATCATACATAACATATTAATGGCCAATAACACTGGGAGAGGTCTGTCCACAGCACTTGCTCCACAATGAGCATAACCAAGGCTCAGTGCATCTGGGGTTTGATCACACCTCGGTACTCGATCGAAGTACATATACGGGTGGCAGCCATACCACAGCTCTACCATGGACTCATAAGGTCCAATTATAATAACAATCAAGTAGTCAACCAGTCATTTAGCATTTCAAAATCAAACATATGTAACAAATAGCAGATTAACATGAGCATATACATGGAATTAAGAAAATAACCCTAGTTACCTCAATGAAGCCAATTACTCTTCCTCTAGCTACCATAAAAGTCCAAATGCACATCAAGCCTATAACAAGCATAATTATCATCATTTCTAGCAACAAATCAGACATCTAAAGAGTTGAACGGCTAGTGACTACCTAAAGGTTACTCACTTAACTACCAATGGATTTTAATTTTGGGTTCCAACTTTCTCACATCAGAAACCACCATAGTTCACTCCAATTTCTGGGAAATTTCATATGAAACCAAAGCCCATATCATAAGTCAACTATAGGGGTCTCAAACTAATAGAAAATACATCAAAATAGGAAGAAGATACTCACTTAATAACACCCATAGCCTCAACCTCTGAAAATCCACCATGGAATCACCAAATAACAAGTTTCAGTTTTGGGTGGAAGATAAAAATGATCCAAATAAAAGACCAATCATGCCAAATCGAAGAGGATGAAGAGAGGATGAAGTTATATAAAGATTACCTTAGTTGAATCTTGCTCTAAGTGGGAGAAATGGAGCCAAAATAGTGATGGAAACCCTAGCCTCTCTTCAAGGTACGAAAATAGGTTTTCCCCTTCTGTAGAACCAAGTGTTTTGCTCTTCTAAATGGGTGTGGCTACTGAACCTTTAGGGTTTTTAATGAGAAATGAGCTGACCCATTAGCCTAGGGTCCAATTGGGCTCATTTCTAGTGGTTGGGCTATGGTTTAATGAATGGGTTATAGAAAATTTAGAGCTAAAAGTAGAATATGCTGATCCAAAGGCCCAATTCCTTGTAGGTTCAGATTTTTATGCTTGTTGAGCCTTATTTCATGAGTTGCGCTGTAGAAATTTAATTAGGTCAAGCCAAGTTCCAAGAGTCAATCTAATTTGGGTCTGCATAATGTGTGTTGGGCCAACTATAAAGGCTTATGTGAATTGGGTCATGGGCCTCTATTTCACTAAACCAAATTGGGTCATTACTAGGTGATCTCTCTTGGCCCAAGTCTCATGGTAAGGAGTTAGGCTTACACTTAAGATTATTAGGCCTCCATAAATCCTTATCCATGGTTTACTCAAATTAATTTGTGGGCCTAAATTAAGCTTTAATATAATGGAAATCTTAAACCCATATTAATAACTTATTTCTCTATAAATTTTTATTCATATAGCTTACCCAATTATTTCATAATAATTATTCTTAATTAGTCTAAATACATTATTAACACCTTAGTTAATTTTTAGGGCGTTACAAGTTTCACTTTCATTTTCAAGACACTTGAACTTTCCTAACAATTTGATCTAGTTCCTAGTCACCAAAGAAAGCAATTACCTCATTTTCGTATACTATTTTATTTCTCTTTCCTTTGCATGTTTCATTTTGCATTTTAGTTAGTTGAATTATAATTGTACTTATTCTCTTTCCTATACTATTTTATTTCTCTTTCCTTTTTGTGTTGTTTGTAGTGTCTACTATTAAAGCTAAATTTGATTCACTTGATCTCAATTTCAAGAAGAACATTCTCTTGGTCAAGGAAAGGCAATAACATATATCTTAAGATGGTTTGACATGTGCGGAATTCATAGGTTGCACATATAAAGGATGTAATTATTGAATTTTTTCCACATCTAACTATGGAATTTCATATAAGCATATTTGTTTATGATTTTCATTTTGTTGATTTTAGTTGATAGAATATTTGTCATAAATTCATGTTTAGTTGTTTGTAAGTATGTTTAACTTTGTATATTTGCATTTATTTTTAGTTTTTTATATGTTTATAGTTGGAGCTCAAGCATTTGATATTGGAGTGAAGCTTGGCTTAACATTTAAAAAAAAAAAGAGTGAGAAAAAAAAAAAGAAAAAGAGTGGGTGTAATACCATATTTTTATAGCATATAAATTATAGCACATATAGCTAAAAGCAGCCATTTCTATAGAATCAATATTTTTAGTAGTGGAAAGTATTGTCATTATAAGTCAAATTAATTCATTTTCTGTCAAATGAACCATTTGGGCTTATCAAACTCATCTTCCACCCTTAATACACTTATCCATATAGAAACATCACAAAATGAGGCATGGAATTCAGGTTTGGAGCATACAACTCAAGATATGCATTATAATTCCATTTTCTCAAGATTCCATATTCTGTCACAATCTTTGAAAATTCATAAGTTGAGCTAATAAATTTCAAATCATGCAAACTTGGACTCTTTGGAAGCTCAAGACATCATCTAATGATTACAAAATTTTCAGATTAAAAAAATATCATTTGACCTATGAAATCCTAATGGAATAGTAGCTGGATCTGGTTCTTGTACTACAGCAGACATGCAACTTTAAAAATTCATATCTCACATATAGAGCTCCAAATTGAGTGATCTCAATGGCTATAGAAATATTATAATGTCAACTATGTGCTTGTAAAATTTTATGAGCATTGAACTTTATTTGGTCTCTCAAATATACCCAAAACCAGACTAACCAAATCAAGAATACACTAACAACTTCTGCAAATTTCAGCCAAATTTGAAAAATCATAATAAATCTTATAAAGCTCCAAAAATTGTGTTCTTTGCCTCTATGAAAAGCTCTAAATGAGATCTATATCTCTGCTAAATTTCATGCCAAAATTCATCTATTTGGTCTAGTTTTGGTTTAAGGTAAGAATATAGTCCAAAATGACATCAATATAGTATCAAATGGTCCAAAATGGCTTCCCACATGAACCATGACTATTTGAGCACGTCCAAAAGCTCAAACACAGCATATAGAAGCGTCATAATAGGTCTAATTCATTATGGAACTCAAAATCACCATCTCACTTGTTCATATACACATACATACCTTGGCTTAAGAATGTCAAAAACTCAAGATTGCATACATTTGGCTTTAACTTAGGTTCATACAACATATTTATATACTTTTACACATGAGCAAAGGTTTATATCCCATAAATAACTTATACATACACAATTTGACATTAAATTATACAAAAAGCTATTTTATTCTCAAAATAATACAATTTACACTCCTTGGCCTCCATTCTTGGTTCCATGAGCATCACCTAAACAAGATTAGACAAAGAATGGGGGAGAGTGGGATTCAAAATCCCAATAACTCATTCATCCTTTCAAGTAGGCATATATGATATGTTATCATGTCAAAGAACATAAGCATGCATTAAATGCTTCTAAGAACCAAACACAAATATGTTTTCAAGATCAAAATCAAACTCTAAGGACTTTTAGTCTAGCCTCACCCTATTATTTGAGACTTTTGGATTAGCCTCACTCACTTTCTGGGGATTTTGACTTAGCCTCACTCATTCTTAAGACTTTTAGTCTTGTATTACCCATTCTTAAGAACTTTTAGCTTCTCTTCACCTAATCTAAGGGACTCTTGGTATAACCTCACCCATTAAGAGCAAATTCACAATCCAAAAGCAATTCCAAAAGAATAATGATACCAAAGCATCAAACCAATAGTTATAGGCATGTTTTATGATTCAAACATACATAAAAATATTCAATGACAATCAAACAACTAAGAAATGCACACAAGAATGGATGAAAAGCTACCTAAGGTCAAGAAGCACAAATTCTTCCTTGATTCTCTAATTTCCTAGTTTGGCCTCATACACCCACTTGGTGGAGGCTTGTTTTGCTTTGCCCAGACACATCAAACAAAGACACAAGAACATTATTGGAACCATCTCTAGGCTTACACAAACTCTTTTCAAGTTACTTCTAGCTTATGGCATGCTTATGGTTCCTACAAGGGCATAATGAAGTAACTCATATAATCCATGATCTTGGCTCTAATTTCTCACTCAATCTAAATCATATGATTTCATTTAAACTCATTTGAGTCATCTCTAACTTAAATTAAGGAGCCTAACATTAAGTTGTTTCTTTATGCATAATGGAACTATAAACTTTTTAACTTTCAAAATATGGTTTCTAAATTCAAAATAATAGTTCCTTTGGTGTTTATTAATCATTTTTAGACCATTTCTATCATTAGAATTAAGAAAAACTCTCCCTAGGTAGGTAAACCCTTTCTTGCTTGAGACATAGAGCAATTTAAGAGCCCATGGGCTTTTGTTGTTTTCCTTAGGGAATTTGCCACTTGTGAAACTTTCTAGATGTCTTAAGAACTTAAACATGCTCTTAAATAATTTAAATCATCATTAGAAAACTCCATAAGTCTCTAGGTGTAACCAAAACCCTAATCTTCATAACTTGTTATCCATTTTGTTCTTTTTGAGTTTTATTGCTTCCATGTGATTCCTTAAGCTTCAAAACCCCAATTTCTATTAAGTTTAGATAAAAACAAAACTCTCTATGCATGCCTCTTGTTCTAGCCAAAACATGCACACAAGAAGAAGCCAAGAAGAAGCAATTTCAACCATTGTTTCTTACCTTGTTTCAAAGCTTTTCAAAGCTTCTAGGAGCTCCTCCAATTATCTCTTCCCTATATTGAACTAGTGACGAGCTTGTCGCGCAACCCTCAAAATAAAACTAAGTTGAACTAAATATGTAGCTAGTGGCACAACCTAGGTCATCTCTCTTAGAAATGGAGTTCAATGTTTAATTAGGTTTTCTAAATATTAAAAGACTCTAAAAGCTATCTAATTTGGGGGTTTTTAATCTAATTGAACTAAGTAAAATAAAATTGAATTAAAATTCCTAAACATTACCTAATTATATGAATTGTGGGTGGAGGATGGTCTTGTGACTAGCTTTGGAATCGTTCCTTGGTATCTACTATCCTTATCCTAATCCAATTGTGGTTAATTCTGGTCTAAGAGTCCCTAATTATGTTCATTACAAGTTATCTTGAGTTACCATACAAGAATCAATAGATTAATAATCTAATGTTGAATTGAGACCTTAATCTTGCATTAAATTATTAATTCTTATCTTTAAGATCAATGAACACCCAATTAATTGATTAACTGATTAATTAGCCTCTGAATCATCATCCTAAGATGTTTAATTAACCAACTAAACACTAAGGAATCCACAAATAGATAATTAGGCACACCAATTCTCACAAGTATTTCATCAAACACCTTAATTGCACACTTAGAAAATTAGAGGAAAATGAACAATTCAGAATTGAAATCAATCAATTAAAACAACAATTGCTCTCCTAATTAGTATCTAACTAGCTACTAATCAATTACACAAATTCTCAATCCAATATTACTTAACCAAGCAAATATAAGAAAGAGAAAAGGTGTAGGAAAATTGAGAAAGTCTTAGCCAAAATTCTGCATTCTTCTCTAAGGAATTCAAGCTTCCACCAAGGATCTTCCTCCTAGCTAGCCTCAAGGTGGATTAGAGCTTCATCGTGGTGGTGAGATGGAGATGGAGAATGGAGGAAGTAGTGTGGAAGGACGTGGTCTGGGAATGAAGAATGGACGAAGAGATGGAATGCTGGACAACGTGATTGATGGTGTGTGGAATGAATAATGACGGGTCAATCAAGCATGGAATGAATGGATATATCTTTTATTCTCCGACCTCTACCCGAAGGTGTGTCCAACGTGTTTTAAGAAGTCATGTGCCCTCTCATGCTCACTTTCACGTGCTAACCTTGTGCCTCACTTAATCCATTAATTGATGTATTCTTGGATCCGTGGAATGAATTGATACGTGGCTTCATCTTTTCATTTAAGAGATCACATGCCAGCTCATGTTTCTTTTTTCTGCTGGAGCCTGTGACTTCTTCACGTCAGCTCTACGTGGCTACTGCATGTGTATAAGTGTGGGCCCCGCTTTGTCTCCTTTTATAATATTCTACGTGTTGCCCATGTATATTTCTTCTGCTTTGTGTGTCTCAGCCCAGGCTTCCACATTCTGCACTACATCACATAAAACTTGAGCTTCTGCTGTTTTGGAGCTGCATTCGAGTGTGTTGCTTCATTTAATTCTCAGCTTCTTTCTATGTGTTTCTCCTTCGTGCAGATTCTACTCACAGGCTTCTTTATCTTCCACGTTGATTCTTCTTTTCTCAAGCTCGAGCTTCATCCTTCTTTCACCTACTCTGCTCAATGTTGTTTTCCAGCCATTTCCCATCGTGTTTTTTACGCTAATCTCCTTCAAAATATGCTTGTTTCTTTCTTTTCTTTCCTTGCTTCTTCCTCATTCTGTAGCTGCTTCACGATTTGCCTGAGCTTCATTTCTCTCTGTTTTTGCTCGTTTTCTACTGCACTTTTTCTCTACTTAAGCTCGAGTGAAGATCTCGTGCCCCTGCTTCCTTCATTCACTTTACTTCTGCTCATTCTTCACGTTATTTCTTTACTCGAGCTGCATGCCTTATGTATGGTTCTGTGGTTATCTTATTTAGCTTAAAAAATCACGTTGCTTCTCTTAAAATCTGCACATGCTTCTCCTTCCCATTCTATGCATGCTACCTCTTCTCCAAACTAACCTCCATTCAAGCTCCAATTGCCAATTAAAAAAGCTGCACAAAAAGAATGGAAGAGATGAAATAGAAAAATTCACAAAATTCATTTAAAATGATTTATGTATTTAAAATCAATTATTTTGCCAATTAATTCATAAAGTGTAGAGAATGGCTACTAAAATAAAATTCCATCTAATTAAATTCCTAAAGCCATATTTGGACACTAAAATGCTTAAGTTAGAAGAATTAAAACATATAAAATTCATTCTTATCAACTAACCATAAAACATTACCATTTAAGTCACCAAAACTATGAGAAGAGAGAGAAGAAAAAGGAGAAGAAGTTTAATGAAAGGAGAAGCATGAAAAAAAATGATGAATTCTTACACTTTCGAGCCTTAATTTCCTTCCCCTTGCTCCCTCTTCTTGCGTGCCACTTAGGTCTGCTCTTGGATCTATTTCGAACTAGAGGAAATTTGGTTAAGGTGATAGGGAAAAGTAGGACGTGATATAAGAACTAAGGGAGCCCACTTATGCTATTTTTTAAAATTCCAATTTAGTCCCTAAACTTGGTTCTTTCATTTGGGTTCATTTCAACTTCTTTTTAAGAACTGTCTTTTCTATCATAAAATTTAGGTCCTTTAATTTATAAAATACCTTTGGTTTCACCCAAATTGAATTTATAACCTTACAGAACCGTTTGATCAAAGTTTTGGTCAATCAATGACTAAAATCACATACTGAATGAGTTTTAACCATTCTAAGGGTTCTTATGGATTTTAAGGCCTCTAAGAACCCCTAGGAAACTCAATTTTCATATTTAAAGTTTCCTCTTTTGAGTTTTCAAAAAGTTACCCAAAATTACGATTATGCCACTACATCATTCTTTAAATTCATTCAACCAATTTGGCTCCGATTTCGGGCTACCCTTAGGCTATAATCCACATTTTAAGACATTCTAATTCTAATTCTAATATTATTTGGCCTCAATTTACTATGATTTAGGGTGTTCCAATATTAATTTATAAGATTCAGTTTAGTTCTTAAAATACCAACTCATTATAGTGGGTGAAGCAAGGCATCAAAGGAATGATCGCAACACACTTTTAAATTTAGTCTATTGCTTCATTGTAACTCTTCTTTACGTGTTTGTATGTTGAAATTTATTTTCCCCAACAAGTTATATTCTCTTACATTTTTCCCTTGTTGACTCCACAGTGTTTGCATGTTAGAGTATAAGCTTGAAAAATTTACTAAAAATTATTGGTTTTGTATTTTGATGTAAAATACTATGTTTCGAATTATTGATATGTCCAGTTTTTCATTAAAATTTTAAATCCAATTGAGCTAAATTGTTATATGAATTTTCCAAGTTTTTAAACAAATTACCTAACTTTAATGAATACTTAGGGACACATATGAATAATTTTTAACCTTAAACTAGTGCTATAATTTTCCTTTGTTTGTTTAGTTTATAATAAAACTCAGTTCATATTATTTGGAGTTCAAATGAGTGAGATATGAACTATTAATTGCATATTGTTCTATCTAGTGCTGAAATTTATTATTGAATATATCACTTTATTGATCTTATGAGCTTCATTGTGTGACTTTCAACTAGCTAATTTTGCTTTGTCTTGTTTATTAGTGTGTATTAAACTTCCCATAAGTTTTTCCAAGATTAAAATGGATGTTTGTTAGGTGGATTTCACTAGAATGCCAATGAAGCTTTGTTAAGCATGACTTTTGTAATTGTTCTACTTAATACTTTTACATACTATTTCATTTGAGCTTCAAATTCTTTTTGTCTAGTTAGAAGGATAAGAACTCAAGATATTTTACAAGGTTGTAATAAGAAGGAAGCATATTCAAAACAAAGAAAAATGGGGATAGTGGCTAAGGTCATATTATGCACAATTAGGATGTTCCTTATTGTTCTCATTTCTTTTATGTTTAGTTTTGTTGAGTTTCATTTTTTTAAGTTTAAGGGTGAAGAACCTCCAATTCATTTTAAAAAGACTAAAAAAAAAGATAGAAAATTGAAAATTCATAAATATGATTCAATGATGTACTTATACATTGTTATTTTCACTAGTACCTTTTGATTCTAAATGGTCCTATGTCTAGGAAACAACACTAGGAATTAAGACCCTGTGAGTTATCACACTCTAAGTGTCATTGTTTTGAAAAACTAATATAGTTTAGTTTTGGACTTTAAAGAAAGCATTATTGCATTTAGTAACCACTTTCTGGTGTCGTATTCTTTTTATATTTTCTAGGATAGCTTAAATTTTTAGCAATTTTATTGAATTATTTTTATATTGTGTTTTTCTTTATTTTTTAAGTATGAATTATAAAATGAAACGTTAGCTTGATATGCAATTTGGATATTGATTGAAAAATCCATTAAGGCCAATTTTTAAGAGAGATTTCTTTAACCTTAGTCTCATATGTTTTGTATTGTTTGAAACATTAAGGACAATATTCATTTTTAAGTTTAGGAGTATGGTTGAATATTAAATTTTGGAAAAAAAAATTAAATTTTATTTTGGGATTGATTGTTGATATATTAATAATTTTCATTAAAATTTTTCCTTAAATTTTTTTTCAAAAAATACTTCCTTTAATTGATATTTGTTGAGCTTAATTGTTACCTATATCTTGTAGTTGTTGTACCTTGATGTTTGTTGGACTCCCATGAGGAGAATTAATTGTTGATTAGTGTATTTTGATGAGAAAGTTATGTGAATAACATTAGTGGACTAGTTGGATTGTTAATGGATTGATTTCTCAACTCATTGAACCATTAATGCATCCTTACTATGCATAGGATAAATCTTGTTTTAATTTGGCGTATATGAGTTAACTTGTATCAAATTTTTGAACTTAGACTTTAAAACTTGTTTGATTCTTCCTTGAGGCAAAATCCTTGGTCAAGTATGATTTATGGATATGATTTAGGCTTTTTTGAAATCTTTGAGCCATATAAGCCTAATTTTTTCTTAATATATCACCAATATCCCATTGAGCTTTATATTGTGATATGCGCATATGATACATATATGATTTCTTTTCTATTCATCTACATCTAATTATCTGGCCTAAAAGACCAAATGATTTACCCCTTTTAAGAAGTACTATTATGCATATATTTGTTTTGTTTTGAAAAGGATTATTTCAGGGTTTATACAGTGATTGAGTGAGTTATTTGAAGAATTTTCACATAAATATGAGTATGAGAGAGATTAAAGATAATAATGTGTTTTATTATTTCTTCCTTTGAGACATGCATATATGATGTGAAAAATAGCAATTGTTATATGTGTATCCTTATCCTTTTTTAGACTTGTAATATATGATGATGAAGGAAAAATGATGAAAAAAAAGTTTGAAATAAAAGGTTTAAAAGGTATATGACCCTAAAGAAATGAATTAGATCAAAATGATTTAAGGGTATAAGAGAAAAAAATTATGATGAGTTACAAAATGCAATTCAAAACTTCAAAAAAGTTTTTGAGAAAGAGAGAGAAGAAATATATTTAAAGGGGAGAAGGAAAAAGTAAGGAAGAGAGATTGAAAGTGAGACAATTTATTTCTTCTCTTATATGTATGTACTTGGTAATACTCTCTTGAACTTACTTATTAATTTCCTCTTATCATTTTGTTTATAATACCCTTAACCAATGGCCACATTATAGGCTTGAAAGAACTATTAATCGTTAGGCTATACAAGGCTTACATATGAAACTCTAGGGAATTGATAGATTGTTTAAGTTGATTTGCATATTTCCTTTTAAGGTTTGAAATTAGACTATGGCATGGTACTCACACACACTTCATGAGTTTGGAAAGTCCTTCATTAATTATTTGACTATAAAGCTTGTGTGCATTCTTTAGTCTTTTTTGTCATTCATATTTCTTGCTATAATTCTTGACGGTTCAAGTCCACTGACATTTTCAAGGAATTTCAACTGTTTGAGTAATAAGAAAACTACTTTTAATAAAGTTTTACTTAGGATAAGTAAAATGCTAAGTTTGGGTAGTGTAATAAGTCTCTAATTATTATGCATTTTCATGGAATTTTATTAGCGCTTATCAAGGATTTCCAATGCTTTTTGTCTCATTTACACTTGTTTTAATTATCTTTTAGAATTAAAGTATTTCAAGTGTAAATAGAGGAACTTGTGTTAAATTCCTAAACTTAGGACTTATGTAAATTAATTGTTGTATTTGTAGTTAAGTCTTTAATTTCCTAAGTTTTGTTCATTATTTGGTTGATTTTGAGTTCAGAAATCAAGCATAAGTTCTTTCTTATAGTTAGGTTTATTTTGGTTTAGTTAACTAATAATTAGGTTTGATTTACTTTTAACTCAATATTTTCACTTATTTTTAATTATCTTTTATATGTTCTACGAGGCCAAATGTGTAAATAATTGAAGCTTGGATGGTCAAAAATCAATTCCAAGATATTTTTGGCCTATGTTTATGAATCAACACAATTTGGGAGTGAAAATTAGTATCTTGTTATAGCAAAAAATTGTTGTTGGCTGTAACGAAAGAGGGTGCACTCTATATAAACTCCAAGAGCAATTTGGTCCCAACAAGAAAAAAAATTAGCTATGGCTAAAAGTCACAAATGTAACATCTTAATCTCTTTACCCTTATCTATTAGTACCATAAGCTATCTCATTCATAACATGCATGATGGAGCACTATTTCAAGGAAGAACATACCTTACATAAAGAAAATATTGAATATTTATATGCATATATTTGTGTTACGTAAGGTTTCATTTTCTCATCTTATACTCCATGGACCTTGTGAACTCATCCACATTGTTTTCTAGTCATAGTACATCAACACTAGTCATACTCATCACATTTAATCTCATTCACTTTGAGTTTGAAGCTATGTAACATCTGGTTCTCTGAAAATAAGAGAAAATGTGAGAAACGTAACGTACAGTTTCTCAATAAACAAACGAAACTCACCAAATACAAAAGGAAGTCCCCCGGAATGATGTAGTTTGTAATAACCAAGAAAATTACTAAAATTTCTGAAATCCTAAAATTTTTCTAAGTTTACTAGTAATAGCGAGAAATGGTCTAGCTATAGCGAATGTACCTGTTCGCTATAGTGAGAAATGGTCTAGCTATAGCGAATGTGCCTGTTCACTATAGCAAGCATGCTTCTAGCTATAGCGAGTGTGGGCATCCCATACAAAAACCAGAGAGTTTCTCGCAATAGCGTGCACTGTGGCGAGAACAGAGGTTTGGGACTGATACGTGCTCGCCATAGCGAGGATTAATTTTCGCTATAGCGAGGGTTAGTTCGAAAAAGCGTGAAAAAAGAGGATTTTACTTCTTAAAGTGTCTAAATCATTTCCTTTTCTTTTAACCAACCTAAATCCTTTCCTTTTCTTCTAATCGACCTAAGCTTCGTCCAAAATAGAGAAAAAGGCTAGAGAGAGAGAGGCCAAGAAAAGGAAGGAAGAACAAGGAAAAGGTAAGCAAGCTTGAGATTTCCATAGCTTTTTTTCTTAGAATTTTGTTCTTCTCTCTTTGCCCTCTCTTTTTATGGTTTTGGTTGTTGAATTAGTTTAGTTTTGGGCTTGGTTCAAAAGAGGGAGAGTGGAAAACCACTCTTGAAGAAGACTAGAACTCATGTATCTTTACTTCTTCTTCTTTGCTTCCTTGAGTATGTTGGTTCTACCAACTCGAGAGCTTGACAGAGGAAGGAAGTCTAACCTAGAGCAAGCAAGAAATCCTTAAATAAGAGTGTAGGAAGTTGAGAAATATAAAAGACTTAGAAGAAGAGTTAGTGAAATTTTAGAGGGAGAAACTAGAGGTTCTTATATCCTTTGCAGGGTTTGCTTTGATGAAGAACCCCTTAGCTTTATGAGTAATTATTGAGTTATGAGAGAGTAATTGCATGTTATTTGTTGTGTTTAGGCTCAAAAGAAGCAGCTCCATCTAGTTATGATTGTGAAACTAAGAAGGGAGAAGAGAAATTGAAAGGGAAAGCTTGTGTTGGCTTATAAGGTAGCTTTCCACTCTTTCTTGTTACATTCTTACATGTGTAATAGTCATTGTATGCTTGTGTATATGCTTGTATTGTGAGACATGTCATTTGATGTTGCCTTGATGCATTGGTACTAATATGCTTATGTGTTAGATTGTAAAAATTGCTCAGGTAAGGTAATGCTAAAAGTCCCTTGTGATGGGTGAGGTGGAGCCAAAAGTCTTTAGAAATAGGTGAGACAAGGCCAAAAGTCTCATAATTGCTTGAGGCCAAGTCAAAAGTCCTTACACTAAGGGTGAGGCCATCCAAAAGTCCCTAAAATCGGGTGAGGCTAGACCAAAAGTCCTTAGACCTTATTCTTGGCATTGATATAGTTTTTATGGCATGTAAATCATATGTTGTATGATTGTGAATGGTTAGATGTTTACTTGCATGCTTTGACTTGTTTATATGCCTTGATTGTTTCCTTAAATGAGTGCATGAGCTATTGAGATTCCATGAATCTCACCCCCTTCCTCTCCCATCTTAACATGTTAGGTGGAGCTCAAGGAGGTCAAAATGCAAACCAAGGAGCCTAGTTGAGCATGTTTAGGCAGTTGTATAGTTTGTTTTAGTTCTTTTGATGTAAAGAGGTGCCAAAATGAATATGTACCTATTATTTTTGAGATGTAAATATTTGAGCAAGTGTAAATATATGTATAAATTGTACCACCATAATTTCTAGCTTATATCCCTCATCCTTTACATGTTCATGTGATATAGAGTAAGAAGGAAGTGAGAAATTCCATTAAAATAGCACACTTTCTTGCATTGCGTCATGATTAAAAATTCATTTCAGTGTCACGTGGACCGTGCAAGCTCATGTTATACATCCTCATATTAAATACATCATTACAACTCATTTGCATCATAAAAACATGCTTACAACTTATGAAAACCAAATAGGGAGGTGGATCATAGGGTTTCATTCTCGGCTAGAATTGGCCTCTTTTCTGGGCAAACTTTGGAAAATCATAATTAAATTTAGAAAAATTTAAATCATGAAATCTCGATCATTCTGGAAATTTTAGGATGTCTACTTTATGCTAAAAATATGTATAAGTCATAACATCCCACACACAGAGCGTTTGACAACTGAAATAGTCTAGAGGTCGAACTAGGTCCTAATGCTATCACAATTTACTGATATGAACTTCAAAAATGTCTAATTAATTCTGAAGAATGAAAGCTAGACCTAGGCTTGTCAATCTCCTTCTTTCATGGTTGTTGGCTCTCTTCACCATAACTACTTGGTCCACCTAGTATGTTAGAGCATTGGAGAGGAGAGAGTGAGATTCAAAGAATCCCAACAGGTTATCTCCCATTCAATCATACATAATATGTGCAAGCAAGTTTTACAAATGCATGCATGGAGACAATAAAAGCCATGGACATTTTAGAAGCAAAGTTGGCATGTGAACAACTCATACAAATCATTCAATAGCTCACCAAGTATTTAGATTGGTCTCACACTTCTCCTCATGGGTTTTGGACCTGCCTCACCCATTTCTTGAACACTTTGGACTCAACCATACTCTTGGGAGCCCACTTTGCTTTTTGGGAGACTCTTTGCTTTGTCTTAACCAAGCTCAAGGGTTCTTGGCTCATCTTCACCAAAGGGAAGAGTTCTTGGCCTCTCCACACTTATGCAAACTCATACAAATATCATGCATTCATTAGAAAACATAATATGGCATCAAGGATCATAGCATATAAAGGCATGCTAGCATACTTTTCATAGCTTGAAAATACACATATACACATTCTAAAATAAGCGAAACACATATCCATGCATGAGAGAAAGTAGAGAGAGCTACCTTATATGGAGCCAAAATTGACCATTATAGAATCTTATATTACTTTTTGGCCAAATGAGTTAGTCTTGATTTGAGATTTGGCATGCAATTAAGTCTCCTTGAGAGCTTTTTGGAAAGTAAAGATCATAATTTTTAGAGGTCTACATAATATTTAATGATTTTTCAAAATTGGCAAAATTTATGGAAATGGTCTGATGCATTATTACAATAGTCTAAAATTGTTTTCTATCACATTAGACTCAAATGATGTCTAATTGCCATAAACATTTATACAGAGAAGCTAGGAAGTCACAGTGACTCGTGCCAACTAGAAGCACCTCATTTGGAGGTCTAGAGAGGAAGATATGAATTTTTGAAATTTCTGTCCATTATCAGTAACTTTGCCCCACCAGAAGTACTGTTCCATCAAATTTTAAGGTCTGGGCTTGATGAACTAATCTATAGATATTTTTCCTCTCTATTTGACATCCACAGCTTTCCAGATTGGTATCATTTGAATGGATTGGAATTTTGTAGAATTAATTGGATATTTTTGAAATTCATATCAGTAAACTATGATAGCATCAGGACCCAGTTCGACCTTCAGATTATTTTGCTTGTAAAAAACTTTGTATGTGGATGTTATGACTTTTACATATTTTTAACATAAAGTAGACATCCCAAGCTTTCCATAATGATCAAGATTTCATGATTTAGATTTTTTTAGATTTAGTTATGATTTTCTAAAGTTTACCCAGAAAAGAGGCCAATTCTGGCCGAGAATGAAACCCCATGTTCCACCTCCTATTCGGTTTCCATGAGTTGTAAGTATGTTTTTGTGACAAAAATGAGTTATAATAATGTAATTAAATATGATGATGTATAGAATGAGCTCACATAGTCTACGTGACACCAAAATGAATTTATAATCATGACACAATGCAAGAAAGTGTGTTATTTTAATGGAATTTCTCACTTCCTTCTTACTTTATATCATATGAACATGTAAAGAATGATGGATATGAGCTAGAAATTATGGTGTTACATTTATTGGTATCAAAGCAAAGTTCCAGGCTCTTTCGGATTGGATTTGGCTTAAGGATGTAGCAATGGGGCTATGTAAAAGCTTGAATGGATAAGTAAAGTCTTATATGAGACATGTTGGGTGTATGAGTATAATTTGTGGCTTTATTCATAATAAGTAAGCTTAGAGTAGTTAGTGGACACCGAAAAAGAGTGGCCTCTAGAGTAACTTAAGCAGAGTTAAGCTTGAGCGAAGTTGAGGGATTCGACGGCTAGAGCTTGATGAGATATGATAGCTTAGATCAGTGGCAAGCCCTAGATGTAAATGATGAGAAATGATCTTGTTGATAGGAAGAGGCTTGCTAAAGAGAGTATGTGAGGCCTAATTCTCCCTGGTAGTCATACTCAGGCCATTTTGAGATGTCCTGCTTAATGCAGAGAGAAGTAGCGATACAGCGCGGCATAAGATGATATTGCAGCTGCACAGGACCAGTTTAGAGGGAAATGAGAAAGAAAGTTAACCCTTAGCCACAACACCCAAATTTCTAGATAAGTATTAGAGCCTGAAAGGTTAATTCCCTCAAGCCAGAGATTTGAGTTATAAGTTACACCCTTCAGAGCCTTGACAGCCCAGAGGCGATAGTTAGCTATGCATGAATGAAGCAAGAGGTAGAACCCTTTAGCTTGATGATGGGCTAGATATGGAGGCAATGAGGCTCGAGAATGGACAAAATGAGATGTATGAGATTTGGGACTATTTGAGTAACTCATACAAGTCTTAAATATACTTTTAGACTTGCCCAAAAGGTTCCAAGACTAAGGGAAATCCATTTGGCAACTTTGGTACCCTATATGGAGCCAAAATTGACCATTATGGAACCCTATGTTACTTTTTAGCCAAATGAGTTACTCTTGATCTGATATTTGGCATGCAATTAGGTCTCCTTGAGAGGTTTTTGGAAAGTTAAAGAACATAATTTTCTGAGGTCTACAAAATATTTGATGATTTTTTAAAATTGGCAAAATTTATGGAAATGGTCTGATGCATTGTTACAATAGTTTGAAATTATTTTTTGTCACATGAGACTCAAATGATGTCCAATTGACATGAAATTTTATATAGAAAAACTAGGCAATCACAGTGACTCGTGCCAATTAGAAGCACCTTATTTGGAGGTCTAGAGAAGAAGATATGAATTTTTGAAGTTTCTGTCCAATATCAATAACCTTGCCCGACTAGAAGTACTATTCCATCAAATTCTAAGGTCTGGGCTTGATGTACTGATCTGGAGATATTTTTCCTGTCTAGTTGACATCCACAGCTTTCCAAATTGGTATCATTTGCATGGATTGGATTTTTTCATTTTCATTTCTCCTTCATTTGAGCTTATTTTTTAGAACCGTCTTTTCCATCATAACAAATAGGTTCCCAATTTGATAAAATGCATTTGGAATCACTCAAATTGGAGCTAAAACCTTCCCGAATGAATTAATCAAAGTTTGGATCAACCGACATCAAAAAAATTACACCGGAGGGTCTTTACCAGTCCCGAGGCTTCCCATGGTTTTCAAGGCCTCTAAGAACCCCGGAGGACTCAAAACTTTCATTTAAAAAGCCCTCCTGTATATTTTTCAAAAATGCCACTGGCCTTTCAGCAAATTTTTTGAATCACTCCGACTCTAGTTTCTAGGCAACTCAAGGCTCAAATCTTCATTTTTTATTATTTAAAATTTTATCTAAATTTGTTTTGGCCTTGAATCACTCATCTCAGGGGACTTACTTTGAAAACTTACTCATTTCAATATTTTACAAAAAATCGAACGTTACATAAATGATGTATGAACTATGTATAGAGCCAAAGTAATGAAAAGATGAGATTTGACCCTTTGGTGGCTTATATGTAGTAGTGTACTTTTGCCCATAGTATAATGAGTTTGAGATGTGTGTTAGTTTGAATCACTTGGGCATTTCATATATACTATGTTTATGTTTTGAAACTTACTTAAGAGGTGCTAGAGCATGTAGGGGACCATTTACTCCCACTTTAAACCATTTATGGTGTCAAAATTGCTAAATTTTTTAACTTTATCAAAGTATGACCAAATGAGCTCTTCTTGATATGAAATTTGGTATACCTTTAGAGCTTGTTGAGAGCTTCTTGGGAAGCTAAAGAAGGTATTATTTGGAGGTCTAGGGAATATTTGGCAAATTTTTGAAATTGGAGAATTTTTTGATTTTGGTTATTGTACTGTGCAACTAGTCCGAAAATGAATCTATGTCATTCATAGACCAAATGATGTCCAATTGTCATGCAATTTTATGGGCATAAAGTAGACATCCACAGTGACCTATACCAACTAGAAGCACCTCAATTGGAGGTCTATAGTGGGAGATATAACTTTCTAAAGTTCTATGTCAGTATCAGGAAAGCCATCCGACCTTTGTTACTATTCCATCAGTTTTCAAGGTCCTAAGGCTACTGAAATGATCTAAACTTATTGTTTTCATCTAGTTAACATCTGTATCTTTTCAAATTGGTATAGTTTACCTAGATTGGAATGTTTTGGAATTAGTTATAAATTTTTTAAATTCATGACAACAAGCTGCATCAGTACCAGGGATAGCTAGATCTCTGTCTCTTTTTTGATGTCAAACCTGGTTCAAACGCTAAGATTGTGGTTTGGAATTATTTGTATTGTAAAGCTAACATCTAGAGCTTTTCAGAAAGTTATGATTTTCTTGATTCTCATTTTTCTAGAATTAGTTATGATTTTCCAAAGTTAGAGCCAAAAATATGACTTTTTGACCCATTTGAAAAATTGCACTTTCTTGGTTTTTGGCTTCATATCCGTGGTTTATGGGTTATTTAAGGCTATGTATGAGTTGTATGAATGGAATTTGAGTAGAGAATGTGATTCATGGGTTCATGGGACCCACAGGGCAAAATATGACTGATTAAACCCTAATTTAAAGTATTAAAATACCACAGTTTTGGTCCTTTTCATTGAAAATCATATGAAATCAAGCCTAAAAGGAGATTAATTGAGATTAAGACATTATGGTGTTACATATTTAAGGTTTTAAAAAATTTGGAAAGTATTCTAGACACTTAAAAATGAGAATCCCAAGCTCAGATAGAAAGAAAAACGGAGCTAGAATAAAAAAACAATTTCTTGTAAAAAACTTACGAAATGTAATGGCATTTTCATAATTTTGAGTAAATTTTGGAATTCACACAAGAGGGCTTTTTAAATGTAAGTTTTGGGTTTCCTAGGGTTCTCAGAGGCTCTGAAAACCATGGAAAGGCCTGAGACAGCTAAAGCCCTTCCGATGGACGTTTTCTAATATCAGTGTACCCGAACTTTGACGGATTCGTTTGTGAAGGTTTTAGCTCCGATTTGAATGATTCCAAAGGAATTTTATGAAATTGGGAACCTAAATTTCATAATAGAAAAGTTGGTTCTCAAAAAGGACCTAAAAAGAATTAGAAACAAAAATGCCAAGAATAAAAGGCAAAATGAGAATTTTTGAAAAGTTCTTCTTCCTCCCTTATATATATAAGTGGCACCCCACTCTCACCCTCATGTAGCCTCATATATTTCTACCCCAAACCAAAAAAAAAAAAAGCCCTAGGATGAGGCACACAAGAGGAAGAAGAAGAGGAAGAGAAATTTAAGCAAAAAGGTATAGAATTTTGATAGTTTTTCATGCTTTCTTCCATCCAAACCTCCTCTCCTCCTTTCTCCTTTGTTTCCTTTGATTAAAATGAAGTTTACAAATCTGTTTTAAGGGAGAAACTTAGGGGAAAATTCGGATTTGAAGAGAGGAGCCTAGAGAAAGCAAGATTCAAGTGAGAAAAAGCAAGAAAACAAGGTAATTTCTTCATCCATGGTTGATATCCCTTCTTCCCTTCCTCTACCATTTCGCCCCACTCAAGAAACCCTAGGAGGATTTGATTTTTAGGTAGAACCAAGGGCTATTCTAAGGAAAAAGGGTGTGAAAATTAAGAATATGCAAAGGGAATTAGCAAAAAACCATGGACTTTCAAGATGCAATTTCTAAGGTTTCAAGTGCACCTTGTAAAATTTGACATTGTATAATGATTTCTATGCTTAAATAAGAGTTTAATTGAGTTCCTAAGATCCCTAAAAGGCTCCCCACATGCATCTCCCCTTGAGAAAATAAAGCAAAGTCCACGAAGGCCATTAAGCTTCATGGTCTCAGCCTAAGGAGGTAAAGGTAGCTAGGGAGAGTTTTAAATTTCTCTAAACCCATTTTTAAGTCATATATGATAAATAAATATGAGAGGAATCCTTGGGAAAAACTTAGGAAGCTTAGAGAATGAGTTGGTGCTTTATATTCCATAATATGACCTAAGGAAGCAACATGTAGTTTGGCTCTTTGTTTTAATAGTGTGATGACTCCAAGAGGCTAAAAAGGAGTCAAGAATCATATTTGAAAGGAAAGAATAGAACCTAGAATTTATTTGAGGGGTGTTGCTTCATTAGATGCAATTATGGAACCATAATGAGGTTTATAGATCAAGTTAGTATCTAAGCAAGTTGTGTGGCCTTAAAATTAATTCCATGAACCTAATTGGCTTCCATAAATTGTGTTTAGGCCAAGCGAAATCATCCCCAAACTTTTGTGTGTGTGTGTGGCTGAAAGAGGGAGCTTGGATTCAAGAGAAAAAGTGTGTAATTGTATCCAAGGTAGCTTTTTCCACCTTCTCTCATGCATGATTGCTTGCTTTACTTGTCTTTGAATATGTGTATGTTTATTTTTAAGCCATGAAAAGTTCTCTAGCATGACTTTGATTCCATGGTACCCTGACATTACAATATGTTTTCATATGATGTTTATGATGTGTACTTGAATTTGCTTAAGTGTGGTGAGGCTAAGAATCCTTAGCCATGGTGAGGATGAGTCAAGAACCCTTGAGATTGGTTGAGATAAAGTAAAGAGTCTCTCAAAAGTGAGATGGACTCCCAAGAGCATGGTTAAGTCTAAGAATCTCTTAAAGAATGGGTGAGGCAAGTCCAATATCCACAAGAAATTTGGTGAGGCCAATCCACTTGCTTGGCAAGTTTTTGTATGCTATGTATGACTTTCTCAAGTGATGAAAATGTCTCTTGAATGTTTGCAAATGTCAATATGACCATACATATATTTATGAGACTTGTTTGCATCCATTATGTATGATTGAATAGGAGATGAGCTATTATGATTCTTTGAATCTCATCCCCTCCTCTCCAATATTCTAACATGCTAGGTGGACTAAGTGGACAAGTTAATAGAAGCCAACCACCTTGAAGATGAGAGTATAACATCCAAGAATATGAATCTTGCTACGTTAAGGCCATACAATTGGCAAATGATGTAATTAATGGATGTATATGCATTATGATATTATGAACATATGTAATTATGATAATATGTCATGTATAAATAGGAGAATGTGTTATGTGACCATTAGATTGTGATTTGAACATGTTTTGACAAATGAGCTCCTTGGATGACATTATGGAATTGTGCATAAGAGTGAGTGAAATGGTCAAAATGAGATGCATGAGATTTGAGACCATTTGGACAGCTCACAAAAGTCCTATTTATGCTTTCAAACTTGCCCAAGAGGTGCCAAACCCCAAGAAAAACCATTTGGATATTTTGGTATCCTATATGGAGCTAAAATTGACCATAATGGAACCCTAAGTCACTTTTTGCCCAAATGAGCTCTTCTTGATTTGATATTTGTCATGAAATTAGAGTTTATTGAGAGCTTTTTAGGAAGCTAAAGAACAAAATTTTTGGAGGTCTATAGAATATTTGATGAATTTCAAAATTAGGAAATTTTTTGGTTTTGGTCAGGTCATTATTCATATTGGTCCACAAATGAAATCTATCACACAGGGCCCAAATGATATTCAATTGCTACGAAATTTTATACAAAGAAACTAGAAATTCCCAGTGACCGATGCCAACTAGAAGCACCTCATTTAGATATCTAGAGAGGAAGATATGAATTTTCAAAGAATCTATCTAGTATTAGGAACTCCAGCCGACCTTAGTTACTATTTGATTAAGTTTCGAGATCTGGGCATGCCTGAGCTGGTTTGGAGTTATTTTTTCCCTCTAGCTAACATCCACATCTTTCTATATTGGTATCATTTGAATGGATTGGAGTTTTTTGAAATTAATTGGATATTTATGAAATTTGCTACAAAATTCTGTGATAGCACTAATGAATAGCCTGACCTTTGGACATTTTTGAATATCAAATACCTTTTGTGATGGATGTTATGGCTTGGACATATTTTTAGCATGAATTAGACATGTGTAGCTTTCCAGAATGGTTAAGAATGCATGATTTTGATTTTTCTAGAATTAGTTATGATTTTCTAAAGTTTATGACAGAAATGTGGAAAATCTGGCCGAAAATATATGTATGTATTTCATGCTTCCCTTTGAGTTCCACAAGATGTAGGCCACTTTTAATGATGTAAATGAGTTGTATTCATATAATTAAATATGACAATGTGATGTATGAGCTCACATGGTCCATGTGACATCGAATGAAATTTTTATACGCGACGTAATGCTAAGAAATACATTATTTAATGCTATTTTTCCTTGACTCTTTGTGAGTTATTTGATATGAGGCATAGAGATAGTATGAAATGAGTTAAAAATATATGGTGTTACAAGCTACATCACACAATTTCCATAGTTTGCCCTCAGGTTCAGAATTCAGTTTTTTGATATAAATTTTGATAATTTATAACTAATTCTAGAAAAATAAAAAATCAAGCAAACCATACCATTCTGAAAATTTGTAGATGTCTACTTTTGACTAGAAATAATTCTAGACCAATGCAATAGCCTTAAGCCACTAGAAATCGATAGAACAGTAACACAAATCAGGCTGCATTACTAGTACTGTCATGTAAACTTAAAAATTCATATCTCTCTCTACATAACTCTAAATGAGGTGATATCAATGGCTATGAAAAGCTTATGATGTCTAGTTTATTCTTGTAAAATTTCATGAGTATTAGACTTCATTTGACTCATGTGTGACACAGAGAAGTAAACTGACCAAATGAATAATAACCATACCATTTCTCCATAATTTGGACAATTTTGAAAAATCATAATAAATTATTTTGAGCTCCAAATTGAGTACTCTTTAGCTCTGTGAAAAGATTTAGATGAGACCTACTTGTTAGCCAAATTTCATGATAAAACTCATTCATTTGGTCATACTTTGGTTTAATACTCTATTTGGTCAAAATTGAAGTTCAAAATGGCATCTCAAGACATTAAATGGCCCTTCTTGCTTTCCACAACTACTTGGACAAGTTTAAAAGCATAAACACCATTCGTAAAAGCATGCCAAGTGATCTAAATCCTTGTAAAGCTTGCCACATACATGTATACATAAGAACATCAAGTCACATAATGGCCAAGGAGTGGCTCGATCTCACATTCTCATTCATCTAGCTACTACATGGATACACTCACTATTTGTACATATATCAGAACATGCTCAAGGGTTTACATCATATATACATCTCATGGATACATAGTTTGATATCAAAATATAAATAAAAGCTCAATTCTCTATTCATTTGTTAAGATTTTGCTTCTCATGCTTGTTGGCTTCCATTTCCTTATCTACTTGGCTCATCTAGACATGGTTAGAAATATATTAGGGAAAAGTGAAATTAAAAGAATCTTAATAGCTTTTAACCCTTTCAAACATACATAATAGATGCTAAAACATGTTAAAGAATGCATGCATGATATTCATGTTGGGAATTATGGGAGGCACACTGCAGAAATATTTAAAATTTTGATCCCAATTCCCACCAAGGATCCGCCAAAATCACTTAAACTGAATAGGTTCAGAGAATTACCTTTTTCTTCCGATTGAGTTTGTTGTTTACTTTTATTTGGATCACAGGAATTGACTGCAGATCAGCTCCCTCTACTGGTATCCACACGAACGGGGTTTAGCAACTCAAAACAGTGTGCTAGCAATCTGTCCGTACAGCTCGTACGACGTCCGTACAATTCCGTACGATGTCCGTACGATGTCTCTCTCTCTAAGGAATTTGGAGGTAGCTCTAGCTCTAGCTATGTATTATATTTTTCTTATATGGAAACCCCTATTTATAGACTAGAGTTTCAGATATATTTAATTAATCAAAATTAATTAAATATATCTATTAGTTTAAATTCAAATCTATCCTATAGTTTAAATTTAAACTAACAATATCTAGAGCTTAATTTAAATTATCTGATTAGTTTAAATTTAAATCTATCTGATAGAATTAAATTTAAACCTATCTGATAGAATCAAATTTAAATTATCTGATTAGTTTAAATTTAAATCTGTCTGATAGAATCAAATTTAAATTAATCCATATATATATATAATATCAAATATAATATATATATATATATAATATATTTCGAATTTAATTATTTATATATATATATATAAATAATTCCTCCATCCTAGATATTCATTGAATCTAGACACATTTCTGATTCAATGAATGTGGATATTTTAGTTCGAGTTAGTCTGTTATTGTGTGCGACCCTGCAGGCCCATATGATGTTGGCAGTGGGCCAACTACACTGTTTGACCCACAAATCATAAGCGGCCTCTAGCAAGACATTGTGACTACCCAAATCATATGGGATCGGTGATCCAATGCAACCTATCTTATAACCCTATCATATCCCTTTTGTCACACGATATCTGGATCGAGTATGAGACATGGAAATGTCATTCTCAACTTGCTCGATCATAACTTTCTCGATCTCCGAGCAGACTGATATAAGATGGAACCTTTTCCATTTGAGCATGGCCATGCATTTCTCAGTCACACTCATCGAGGGGCCCAGAGATATCTCTCTCTATTAATTAGAGGGACAAATTCCATCTTGACCACTCATCTTCCTCTGCATGAATTTCATTATACCTGATCATAGTCTTTATAATCACCTGGTTAAAGGTGACATTAGACTATGCCAAAGTACAGTGTCCTTCATATAGGAATCTATGGTGATCTCAGGTCCAAAGGATCAATGACATAGTTATATATGAGATAAATTTATGACCTAATCCATGTAACTTATCTCATGACGGGTCTATCCAGCATCCTGTTCTCTAACACACGCCTATGATTTTGATTCATATCATCATATATGATTAACACTTAATTAATCAAAATCATACTAATCTTAATTCATTGTTGTTCCCACAAGGATGATTGATTAGGGACATTTTGGATAATTCAAAAAATGATTTATCCATGGATATTATTATATATAAACATGCAAATAATATAATAATGTAATAAAAAGAAAACTCTTATTTCGTAATAATAAACAATGTTTGCAATACAATGATTGGCCTAGGGCACAATCTCCAATAATTCAAACAACTAATGAACATGTATTAGACATTTTCTTTGTCACATAAACTTAAACATAACAAGCATAAGCTCTTAAGGGTATTAGTCTAGCCTCACCCATCTTTATTGGGATTTTTGGATTTACCTCACCCACTTTTAAGGGACTTTTGACTAAACCTCACTCTTCTTGAGGCTTTTGGCTTTATTTTATCCATTTCTAGGGACTTTTGGCTTATTCTCGCCATTGCTAAGGGACTTTTGGCTTAACCAAACCCATGCAAGCTATAATGCAATTATAAATATAATTCAAGAAACATAATGGTACCATAACATATAAGCATTGGCTAGCAACATTTCTCATGGCTCAAACACACATACAAGCACTCAATGATAAGAAAACAACTAAGCTATGCATGTGAAAAAGTTTAGAGAGCTACATTGAAGCAAGATTCATACACTTTTTCCTTAGCTATTTCTCCCCCTTTTCAGCCCTAAACTTGCACTTAGATGGAGCTTGGTTCCTTTAGCCTAAACACATCAAATAGGACACAATTACATCATGGAAGCAAGCCCTAGCATCACACACTCTATGGAAGCTACTTTTGTTCTATGGTTACATAATAGTTCCATATGAGACCTAATGAATCAAGTGCTAGAATTCAAGATCTTGGCTCCATTCTCTCCTTTCATCTAGGTCTCTTGACTTTATTTAAACCTCTTGGAGTCATCACAAATTCATTTCTAAAAGCCTAGACACAAGTTGCTTCTTTAAGTCTTATTATGAAGCCTACACTTCCATCACACAAACCAAGGCTTCTAAATTTATTCCAAGCCTTCCTTTTGATGTTATTTTATCATATTTAGTCCATTTCTACTCTTAGAAAAATTTAAAACTCCCCTTAGGCACCTCTTCTTGTCTAGGCTGAGACATAGGCTCATTTAGGGACGTATGGAGTTAGCTTTGTTCCTTTGAAGGAAGTGGCCTATGTGAGGCTTTCTAGGCATCTCAAGAACCCATATATACTCATAGACAATTAGAAATATCACTAGAAAGCTTCATACATACTAAGGTGCAAAGGAAACCTTAGGTTTTAGAAACTTGAAAACTAATGGTTCTTTTTGGAATTTCTTTGCATCTACTTGTTCCTTACCCTTAAAAACCTACGTTTCATACTTGGTTTAGGTCAAATTTTACTCCCTCTCATGTGTTCAATAGGTGGTTGAAGCAAGTAAAGCCATAGAAATATCTTGATTCCTTAGCCATTTCAAGAGCTTTCTTCGTTGCCTTCACTCCTCCTTAAGATTTTGAACTTCTCCCCTCTGAACAAGAATCAAATTAGATCCAAATCATGCACCAAAACTATGGAAAGAAAGAGGATAAGGAGGAGGACAAGTTCAATAAAGGAAGGAGTAAGAAATCCCTTTATTTTCCATACCTTTTCCTAGGTTTTTCTCCTCCCTTGAGGCTTCCTCTTGTACGCTACTTTCTGTAGAACTTCTCCATCATTTTAGATAGAATTTAGGTCGGCCAAATGTGAGGGAGAAGTGGGGTGCCACCTCTATATAGCTAGGGATTCTTAAGAATCTTTTCAAAATGTCAATTTTGTCCCTCATTCTTGGCTTTTTTGTTTTGGGATCATTTTAACTCTTTTTTGAAAATTTTCTTTTCCATCATAAAATTTAGGTTTTCTAACCTTTAAATAGCCTTTTGAATCACTCAAATTAGGTCTAAAACCTTCTTAAATGAAAGGGTCAAAGTTCGAGTTTATCAATATTCTAGAACGTAAACCAGATGGGTTCAAACTGTTCTAGGGGTTTTTATAGTTTTTAGGGCCTCTGAGAACTCTGATTAACTCAATTTTTCTATTTAAAAATTCTTTCTTTGAGTTTTCTAAAAGTTGCCCAAAATTATGAAAATACTACTACATTTCGTTAGGATTTTCTTTAGCTATTTGAGCTCTGGTTTTTGGGCTCCCTAAGCCTTGGTTTCTTGTTTTATAATATTTAGAATTTTATTCAAATTTTATTTGGCCTTAACTAACTCATTTTAGAGGACTCCTTTTTACATCTGGCTCATTTATGTTGTTTTTATGAAAATCGAGTGTTACATTTCTACCCCCTCAAATAAAATTTTGTTCTTGAAATTTAGATACATACCTCATGAGAATAGCTCTGGATACTTTTTTCTCATTTTATTCAAATTTTATTTAGCCTTAACTAACTCATTTTAGAGGACTCTCTTTTATATTTAGCCTATTTCTGTCGTTTTTACAAAAATCGAGTGTTACATTTCTACCCCCTTAACTAAAATTTCGTTCTCGAAATTTAGATACATACTTTATGAAAATAGCTCTAGATACTTTTTCCTCATCCCTTCTTCCAGCTCCCAGGTGGCTTCCTCAGGAGATAGCCCTTTCCAAACCACTTTCACTAGTAGTATCGTTTTATTTTGTAACTGTAACACCATAACTTCTAGCTCATTTCATGCCATTTATAAGTTTTGTATTATCAATCCCACAAGAACATGTGAAAAAGGGGATGAAAATAATAGACTTTTTTGCATTGCGCTACGTCTAAAAAATTCCATTCGGTGTCACGTGGACTGTGTGAGCTCATACTATACTACCTCATATCTAATTTCATTATTACAACTCATTTGCATCACAAAAACATGCCTACAACCCATGGAAACCGAAATGAGGCATGGAAAATGGGAGTTTATTTTCGGCCAAAATTGGCCTCTTCCTTAGGCAAATTTGGAAAATCATAATTAAATCTAAAAAAATTGAAAACATGTGTTCTTGATCATTTGGGAAAGCTTAAGATGTCTAATTCACACTAAAAATATGCCTAGACCACAAAATTCATCATGGGGGACGTTTGATATTCGAAAAGCTACTGAGGTCGCTGGCTGCCTGGGCTGCTGTTCAGATTATTGATACAAACTTTTAAAATTCATAACTAATTCTATAAAAATCAAAATCACACAAATTCCATCATTCCTAAATGCTACAGATGTTAACTTGATACTAAAAATAATTTCAGAATGAAACAGATACGTCTAGTCATCAGGAACCTATAGAACAGTAACTGAACTCTTGGGGTGTCACCGCTAATGACAACCAATTTTAAAAATGCATAACTCTCTGCTCAGACCTCAATGTGGTGATCTTGACTGTCATAGAAATCTTATGACCTCTAATTTATGCATATAAAATTTCAGAAGCATTGGACACCATTTGGCCATCGGGTGACACAAAACATAAAACTGCCAGTATGAACAGTGCACATACCAGAATCCATAAAAAATCCCAAATTTGAAAATTCGTCAAATATTCTCTAGACCTCCAAAAATTATGTTCTTTAACTTCCAAAAAACCCCTTAATGAGACCTAATTTCATGACAAATTTCAGAGCAAGACTAAATCATTTGGCCAAAAAGTGACCTAGGGTTCTATTGTGATCAATTTTGGCTCCATATTGGGTACCAAAGTTGCCAAAATGGATTTTCTTTGATCTTGGCACCTTTTGGGCAAGTTTAAAAGCTTATTTGAGACTTGTGTGAGCTACCCAAATGGTCCCAAACCTCATGCATCTCATTTTGGCCATTCAACCTACACTTATGCATATTTCCATCAAACTTTCATAATGCATAATTGGACATTCCAAACTCAAATTGTATTCTAAAGCTCATACATCATATCCATAGTGATAAATATTACATAATAGTATATTTATACATGTCTCAAGGTTTATAATATATTTACAACATCATAGACATTAAGATATATAAGTATGATTCCAAAGTGGCTAAATCCAAGGCATAAGTTTGTCAATTTCCTTCCTTTAGTGTTGTTGGCTCCTATTAGCATATCCACTTGGTTCACCTAGCATGTTAGATCATTGGAGAGGAGGGGATGAGATTCAAAAAATCCCAATAGCACATATCCCATTTAATCATACATAATATGTACAAAGCAAGCTTTATAAATGCATGTATGGAGAAAAAGAAGTCATGGACATTTTGAAAGCAAACTTGGCATGTGAATCAATCATACAAAACATTCAAGAGCTCACCAAGTGCTTAAATTGGCCTCACACTTCTCGTCATGGATTTTGGACTTGCCTCACCCATTCTTTAAGAGCTTTGGACTCAACTATACTCTTAGGAGCCCACTTTGCTTTTAAGAGACTCTTTACTTTGTCTCAACCAAGCTCAAGGGTTCTTGGCTCATCCTCACCAAAAGAAGAGTTCTTGGCCTCTCCACACTCTAGTAAACTCATACACACCTCATATGGTCATTGAAAACATAACATGGCATTAAAAATCATAGAATGTAAAGGCATGCTAGCATTAGCTTGAAAATACACATACACACATTCCAAAATAAGTTAAACATACATCCATGCATGAGAGAAGGTGGAGAGAGCTACTTTGTGTACATTCATACACTTTTTCCTTAAAATTCAAGCCTCTTCTTTTGGCCAGACACCCATTAATTGGTGGAGATGGTTTCTCTTGGCCTAGATACAATTTATGGGAGCCAATTAGGTTTATGAAACACATTCTAAGGCTATATAACTTGATGAAACACTAGATTGCTCTATAAGTTCCATTATGGTTCATAATTGCACCTAATGAAGCAACACCCCTCAAATGACTTCTAGGCCCCATTCTTTCCTTTCAAATATGATTCTTGACTCCTTTTAAGCCTCTTAGAGTCATCACACCATTAAAACAAAAGGCCTAGCACCATATTGCTTTTTTATGTCATAATATGGAACTTAAGACACTAAATCACTTTCTATGAGTTCTAAATTTTTTCCAAGGCCTCCTCTCACTTTCATTCATCAAATATGACTCAAGAATGGCCTTAGAAAAATTTAAAACTCTCCCTAGCTATGAGAACCCTTCTTGGCCGAGACAATGAAGCATATTGGGTTCCATGGAGCTTTCTTTGTTTTCTTAAGGGAAGAAGCATATGGGGAGCCTCTTAGGGATCTTAGGAGCTCATTTAAACTCTTATTTAGGCCAAGAAATCATCATACAAAATCATATTTTACAAGGTGCAATAGAAACCCCTAGAACTTGCATCTTGAAATCTAATAGTTATTTTGTTATTTTCTTTACATATTTTTAATCTTCACACCCTTTTTCCTTAGATTCATGCTTGGTTCTACCTAAAAATCATCTCCTCCTAGGGTTTTCTCAAGTAGGGTGAAATAGAGGAGGAGGGAACTAAAGATCACAACCATAGGAAGAGAAATTACCTTGTTTTCTTGCTTTTTCTCACTTGAATCTTGTGTTCTTTGAGCTCCTCTCTTCAAATCCGAATTTTCCCCTTAATATCTCCCTTAAAATAGATTTATAAACTTCATTGTAATCATAGGAGAGAAAAGGGAATGGAGAAGGAGAGGTTTGGAAAGGAGAAAGCATGAAAAACCATGAAATTCCTTACTTTTTCCTTGCTTTTTCTCCTCCTTTTCTTCCCCTTCTCGTGAGCCTAAGAGAGCAGATCATATTCTGTATTTTGGGCAGAAATTTCATGCTTAAGAAGATGGGAGAAGAAAGGGGAAGTGGAGCTTCTAGAAACACACTTTCAAAAATTTTAATTTTATCCTTCCGTAATAGCAACTTTGTTTTGACTTTGTTTTAGCTCCTTTTTGAGAACCGTCTTTTCTATTATAAAATTTAGGTTCCCAATTTAATAAAATGTCTTTGAAATCACTCAATTTGGAGCTAAAACCTTACTGAATGAACCAGTCAAAGTTTGGGTCAACCAACGTTGGAAAACGTCCACTGGATGGGATTTAACTGTCCCAGGGCTTTCTATGATTTTTAAAGCCTCTGAGAACCCCAGAGAACTCAAAATTTTCATTTAAGAAGCCCTCCTGTGTGAATTCTAAAAATTGCTCAAAATTACGAAAATGCCATTACGTTTCATAAGCTTTTCGTAAGAATTTATTTCTTTATTTTAGCTCCATTTTTCCTTCCATCTAAGGCTACAATTCTCATTTTCAGGAGTCTAAAATGCTTTCCAAATTTTTTAAGACCTTAACTACATCATCTTGGGGGACTTCCTTTTGTATCTAGTGAATTTCATTTGTTTATAGAGAAACTGTACGTTACGTTTCTTATGTTTTCTCTGGTTTTCAGAAAACCGGATGTTACATTTCTCCCCCCTTAAATAAATTTTATCCTCAAAATTTGGGGTACACTTCTCTTTATCTTTTCTTTTCTAGCTAACTGTCTAACTATTCTTTTCTTTCCCTTCTTCCTAGCTCTATATGCTTTCTCAGCGATTTTATTCTTTCAAATTTTCTCTCAGCCAGGGAACTTTTATTACTAGCTTTTAATAAGGGTTCTATTACTGCAAAATACTAGCTAGATCTCTTTCTTATAAGGGAAAGAAATTTTAGATTCTAGAGGCCTATCCTGGGAGAGCATACTAATCATGTTGGGTTAATGTTAACCCATTCGCAGGATTAACGTTTCTTTCAATGGATTCATTTACACATCTCGAGAGGTAACTTATTTCACATCACGTCTCTTGTATCCTCTCTGAATGGCCACTTATAATATCTCATCATCTTTTCTAGTCATTAGAGCCATCAGAGGTTTTTATCTGTCTGCTTATTTACATGTTCCGTCCACTGTTCATCTCTATGTTCTTTCCACTAGCTCATCCCATGATTATCATTTGCATTTCTTTCTGTCATAGGCCTCACATCTTAGTTACTTACTGGGATTACAACTCCTTTCAGGAGTTTCTACTTTTATGATCCTAATTTCTCTGTTTACTACTACATCTGTTTTTGTAGGTCGAGACTTTTCTCACTTTCTTTGCTCACTTGCAGTGGCCTTTTATAGTCCCTCATTTCAACACTAATAGGCCTTTCTTGTATTTCTCATACTGGCACTAAAGAGCTACTACCACTTACTACTATTGGGCTCTGATGGGATGCTAGCTATTCTCACAGTTTTGCTCATTAGAGACATACTACACCACTTATCTTATATAAAAACTGCACCTGACCCTTTCTGAATAACTTTGGAGACATTTTTTTCCTGCGGTTAAGGCAAATGTCTGCTAGGTAATGGTTCATCTGGCTCTAACTTTGGAAAGCTTATTTCTTACTTTCCTCATCCCATACACTGTGCTCATCTCTAAAGAGAGCTAGTCAGTGGTCTAACTGTCTGAGTAAAGCCTGCATATCTCTGTGGCAACAGTCTACCAGATTCAAGAGATCTATAGTCTCTGAGACAAAGGTTAGCTGAAATCATACTGATCTCTGGGACTAACTACTATAAAACTATCTCAGGCTGTCATTGATAAGTATGATTTTTATACAATTTAATTCTCTTAACTTGGGCATTTTGAGGATGGAATATGGTCTTAAAGGTTTAATTAGATTCAATTTGAATTCATTAGCCCCTTATGCACTTTGTGAATTAATTGGCAAAATTATTGAGTTTTAATATATGAATTTCTTTTAAATAATCTTGTGGATAATTCTACTCAATAATTTTCATTCTTTTGTGCAGGTTTTTTGTTGGGCAATTGGTGTTTGAATAAGAGATTGTTTTTGGAGAAAAAGTGGAGGTTTGCCAAGTCCAAGGAAGCCATGCATTCCATCTTTTCATTCTCACATCTCTCACCCACTTGGTTTGCACATACATATCATGTATGGGCCTTCATCTATGGAGCATCAACACGTTGTGGCAAGAGAGAATAGAGCTGAAACAACGTGGCTGAAACAGAAAGGAAGCAATGGGTTCTGCACTCACACAAGAAACACACTTACAGTAGTCAGCTCACTCAAGCGCACACCATGATGCATAGGCTGGAACTCGAGGAAACAGAGCAGCAGAAACAGAGAAGAATGAGTTATATGGAGCAGAGCGTGGATGAAGCAAGAAGCCACGAGAAAGAGCAAGGAGCTGACGTGGCTGGAGCTTAAGGAAAAGAGGACATGACTTTTAGCGCTAGAATAACGAGCTGGGAGCTTCGTGCTTGGCTGAGGAAGAAACGAGAGAATGAAGAGCAACTTGAATGCCAAAAGAAATGCAAAGCCACGAAGAAGCTTTAGAAGCAACGTGGGTGCATGAGCTGAATAAGGAATGGGGCCCACAATCACATAAACAAAGATTAAAATAAGGAGCTTCAGACTTGGAATAAGAGGGAGAGCACGTGAAGGGAATTAAGAAAATGCCTTCAGCCGATTGAAATTAGAAAGGAGCACGTGAAGTCATTAGAAAACACGTGAGAAGAGGATACACGATGCCAGCACCCCATTCATTCACACCTCATTAATCCTTATTACCTCGGTCATTGGCCTTTTAAACCTTTCACTCCACACACACATTCGCACATTCATCCATTACAAAAACCCTAGCCGTCATTCGTCCATCCCCCTACGCCTCCACTCACAGAACCATCCATCTCTCCATTCTCTCCATCTCCATTCCATCGTAATATGAAGATCTAATTTCCATCTTGAGGCTAGCAAGGGAGGAAGCTCTTGGCTAAAACTTGAATCCTTGGAGAAGAAGCAGAATTTTGGCTAAGATTCCTTGATTTTCCTACACTTTTTCTTTTTCTGTACAATCTTGGTTAAGTTGTATTTGATTAGGAATTTGTGTAATTAATTAGTGGCTAGTTAGACACTGATTAGGAAACCTTTTTTGTTGATTAATTGGTTGGATTTAAATATGATTTTTCATTATTCTCTCTAATCTCCCATGTATGCCACAAAGGTGTTCGATGAAATATATGAGTGAGGTTATGTGCTTAAATGTCTATCTGAGAATTCCTTGGTGTTTAGTTGGTTAATTAGACATTTTTGGATGATGAATCAGAGGCTAATTAATCAGTTAATCAATCAAATTAGATGTTCATTGATCTTAAAGACAAGAGTTAATGGTTTAATGCGGGATTGAGGTCTCAATTCAACATTAGATTGTTAATCTCTTGATTCTTGTGTGGTAACTCAAGATAACTTGTAATGAACTTAATTAGGAATTCTTAGGCCAGAATTAATCACAATTAGAATAGGATAAGGATAGTGGATACCAAGAGACAATTCCTAAGCTAGTCACAAGCCATTATCATTTACAATTCACACAATTAGGTAGAATTTAGGAATTTTGATTCAATTTAGTTTTAGGATAGTTTAATTCATTCAAAAATCCCCCAAACTAGATAGTTCTAGGATCTTAGAACACTTAGAGAACCTAATTGAACATTGAATTCCAATTCCAAGGGAGATGACCTAGGTTGTGCCACTTGCTATATTTTTAGATCAACCTAGTTTTATTTTGAGGGTTGCACGACAAGCCCGTCAGTCATCTCTACCAGAGATCTATCATGTTGTGGTTAGGGCTCTCTATAATTCTGTGGGATCTACTGTGACCCCTGGATCTACTGCGACCTCTTAGAGCCCTGCTAGGGTCTACTGCAACCCACTATGCTATACTAGGATCTACTGCGATCCATCTCTGGGAGATGTCAAAATCTAAGATTACTGTATCTGATAGTAAAATACATGCTCACTAAGTCCAGTAACCATTGCTCATAATAGTTGAGGCTAAACTCAGAGGTATATCGTGCTCTTCGTGCGAAGTGGGTTCTATGTCATCTAGTTCTCTAGGATCCCGTCATATTAATACTAGGGAGCATTTTAAATTTTCATTCATCACTCCTTATAGGATCCTCAAGTTCCCACTTTAACCTTTTTTTCATTTGGGCTTTCTTTTCTTACTCTATTGACTTACTTACTTACATATACTTATTTTATCTCTCCTCTCATATCCTGCAGTTCTCACTCCACATTCTGCTTTTAAGTGCCTTGGCACCAGGGCATCTCACATACTGAGTGTGATGAACATCTCTAGCAGGAGAGAGGCTATACATTGGTCCTTATTTATTTCATTTACATATACTATAAGGGACTCGGGCTATGCATATTGAATCTGAACATTTTTCTACTGGAGATTCCTTTCTGCATGCTTGTCTCATTATTTTGATATTACTGGAATCCCTTTACCTTTCTTTTCTGACTTATCTCGTTATTTAGCTAACTAGGATACCTTTCAATTATCGGGATACTTTGATGATTGATGCCATCGTTTGCTACACACTCAAGTCACATTACTACTGGGTTGGCCAGACCCAATATCATGTAACCATTGTTGCAAGCAAACTATAACATCAAACACTAATATACGGATGCCTCATGACTGAGCTCAAGGTTACTATCGCCTGTATATTACAAGTTTCCTAATAATCTAAAGTATTCCTTTCTTACTTTTCTCTATCTGCCCTATTCTCATAGAATACTCAGGGAAAGTAGGATTCTTCTTCTACTACATCCTGAGATCTCTCTGTATCACCTGACTATTTTTACTTCGGGCACTAACATGCTGGAAGGGCATCTATGCCAAGGACAGATGTGCCTTCTTAAGTACTCAAGCACATTGACTGAATATCTATTCTCAATCTAATATATTCTCAGCTTGAACACTATCATATCTGCTATTTCTACCTTTCTTATCCTCTCACTTAGGTAAAAAAATATTCTACTACTTGCTGTTTCTGTTACCAATTCAAGTCTCTCTATGCTCAAGAGCTCCTGCATTTTCTTGGGATTCCTCTACTTATCTCTCTTTGTAACATCAAAGGAGTCTATTTTTCATTCATACTCTTACTCTGCTCTTAGCTAGACCATCCCTTGGCAAGAAGGATTTTATTTTACATAATTCTAGGAATTTTATTCTATGGCGCTCTCGACTTATACTCTTTTTCTACATAACACGAGACTCGCCTTCTTAGGCGGTCTCTAGCTCTCTCGAGCTTTCTTGAGGATACTAAGGCACTACCTGTCTATCTTAGCTTATTTCTACATTTGGATTAGAGCTAGGCTTTCTTTCTGTTCAGCCTCTCGAGCCTTATCCCCAGGAGCACAGTATACTATTTTTAGGGGTCTATTAACCCAATCCAGGACACATACTTTTAATGTTTGGATTCTACCTTACTGAGAACTTATGCTCTACTGGGTGCTCTAATCACTCGCGTGCCTTAACCCTATATCATTCTTATATTAGGGAGTTCGTCTGACTAATTATCGAACCCTTATCTATTTACTCTTCTGGGCTTAGCTTACTCATCTAATCATGACTAAAGTGAGGGCATCTTTTCTGTAGCTAGTTTCTCAACTCTTCCTCGCTTCTCTTTATGATTCAGGGGGTCTATTTAGGGGACTTTACTAACCACTACTAAGTGGTTTCCCTGATATAAAGATATCTCATCTTCCCTTTTTTGCTCCAGGGAGAAATTTCACTTAGTTTTTTATTTACATATCTCACCTGGAACGAAGCTACTGGTCATCTTCTCCAGGCTTTAGCTTATGCTCAACCTGGCTAGCCATCTCATCGGACTCGTAGCTTACTAATTATCCTCATTCTTTTCTGAGCTTCTATTATCTCGAAATGGTCTGAGTATGACTACTAGAGAGAATTAGGCCTCACATACTCTTTCTCGCAAGCCTCTTCCTATCAACGAGATCATTTCTCATCGTTTATATCTAGGGCTTGCCACTGATCCCGGTGAGCTATCATATCTCATCAAGCTCTAACCATCGGATCTCTCAACTTTGCTTAAGCTTAACTCTTCTCAAGCTACTCTAGAGGCCACTCTTTCTCGGTGTCCACTAACTACTCTAAGACCATCATACAACTTACTTATTATGAATAAAGCCACAAACTATACTCATACACCACTCCCACACACTTCCCCTTTCTTCTCCCATCTTTTTAAGCACAAAATTTCTGCCCAAAATATAGAATATGATCTACTCTCTTAGTCTCACAAGAACGGGAAGAAAAGAAGGAGAAAAAGCAAGGAAAAGGTAAGGAATTTCATGGTTTTTCATGTTTTCTCCTTTCCAAACCTCTCCTTCTCTACTCTCCTTTCTTTCCTATGATTACAATGAAGTTTATAAATCTGTTTTAAGGGAGATATTAAGGGAAAAATTCGAATTTAAAGAGAGGAGCTCAAAGAACACAAGATTCAAGTGAGAAAAAGCAAGAAAATAAGGTAATTTCTCTTCCTATAGTTGTCATCTTTGGTTCCCTCCTCCTCTATTTCACCCCACTTGAGAAAACCCTAGGAGGAGATGATTTTTAGGTAGAACCAAGCATGAATCTAAGGAAAAAAGGTATGGAGATTAAAAATATGCAAAGAAAACAACAAAATAACCATTAGATTTCAAGATGTAAGTTCTAGGATTTCTATTGAAGCTTGTAAAATATGATTTTGTATGATGATTCCTAGGTCTAAATAAGAGTTTACATGAGCTCCTAAGATCCCTAAGAGGCTCCCCATATGCTTTTTCCCTTGAGAAAACAAAGAAAGCTCCATGGAACCCAATATGCTTCATTGTCTCGGCCAAGAAGGGTTCTCATAGCTAGGGAGAGTTTTAAATTTTTCTAAGGCCATTCTTGAGTCATATTTAATAAATGAAAGTGAAGGGAGGCCTTGAAAAAAATTTAGAACTCATAGAAAATGATTTGGTGTCTTAGGTTTCATATTATGACCTAAAGAAGCAACATGGTGCTAGCCTTTTGTTTTAATGGTGTGATGACTCCAAGAGGCTTAAAAAGAGTCAAGAATCATATTTGAAAGGAAAGAATGGGGCCTAGAAGTCATTTGAGGGGTGTTGCTTCATTAGGTGCAATTATGAACTATAATGGAGCCTATAGAGCAATCTAGTGTTTCATCAAATTATGTAGCCTTAGAATGTGTTTCATGGACCTAATTGGCTCCCATAAATTGTATCTAGGCTAAGAGAAACCATCTCCACCAATTTGTGGGTGTGTGGCTAAAAGAAGAGGCTTAAATTTCAAGGAAAAAGTGTGTGAGTGTACACGAGGTAGCTCTCTCTACCTTCTCTTAGGCATGGATGCGTGTTTAGCTTATTTTGGAATGTGTGTATGTGTATTTTCAAGCTAATGCTAGCATGCCTTTACATTCTATGATTTTTGATGCCATGTTATGTTTTCAATGACCATATGATGTTTGTATGAGTTTACTTGAGTGTAGAGAGGCCAAGAACTCTTCCTTTGGTGAGGATGAGCCAAGAATCCTTGAGCTTGGTTGAGACAAAGTAAAGAGTCTCCTAAAAGCAAAGTGGGCTCCTAAGAGTATGGTTGAGTCCAAAGCTCTTAAAGAATGGGTGAGGCAAGTCCAAAATCCATAAAGAGAAGTGTGAGGCCAATTTAAGCACTTGGTGAGCTCTTGGATGTCTTGTATGATTGATTCACATGTCAAGTTTGCTTTCAAAATGTCCATGACTTCTTTTTCTCCATGCATGCATTTATAAAGCTTGCTTTGCACATATTATGTATGATTGAATGGGAGATGTGCTATTGGGATTCTTTGAATCTCATCCCCTCCTCTCCAATGATCTAACATGCTAGGTGAACCAAGTGGATATGCTAATAGGAGCCAACAACACTAAAGGAAGGAAATTGACAAACTTATGCCTTGGATTTAGCCACTTTGGAATCATACTTATATATCTTAATGTCTATGATGTTGTAAATATATTATGAACCTTGAGACATGTATAAATATACTATTATGTAATATTTATCACTATGGATATGATGTATGAGTTTTAGAATACAATTTGAGTTTAGAATATCCAATTATGCATTATGAAAGTTTGATGGAAATATGCATAAGTGTAGGTTGAATGGCCAAAATGAAATACATGAGGTTTGGGACCATTTGGACAGCTCACACAAGTCTCAAATAAGCTTTTAAACTTGCCCAAAAGGTGCCAAGATCAAAGGAAATCCATTTGGCAACTTTGGTACCCAATATGGAGCCAAAATTGATCACAATAGAACCCTATGTCACTTTTTAGCCAAATGAGTTAGTCTTGCTTTGAAATTTGTCATGAAATTAGGTCTCATTAAGGGATTTTTGGAAAGCTAAAGAACATAATTCTTGGAAGTCTAGAGAATATTTGATGAATTTTCAAAGTTGGGATTTTTTATGGATTCTGGTATGTGCACTGTTCATACTGGCAGTTTTGTATTTTGTGTCTCCCGATGGCCAAATGGTGTCCAATACTTATGAAATTTTATATTCATGAAGTAGAGGTTATAATATTTCTATGGCCACTAAGATCACCACATTTGGAGGTCTGAGCAGAGAGTTATACATTTTTAAATTTGGTTGTCAGTAGCAGTAGCGCCCCAGGAGTTCAGTTACTGTTCCATAGGTTCCTGATGACTAAACACATTTTTTTCATTCTGAAATTATTTTTAGTATCAATTTAACATTTTTAGCATTCTAAAAGGATGGAATTTGTGTTATTTAAATTTTTATAAAATTAGTTATGAATTTTAGAATTTTGTATCAGTAATCTGAACAGCAGCCCAGGCAGCTAGCGACCTCAGTAGCTTGTCGAATGTCAAACGTCCCCTATGATGAATGTTGTGATCTGGGTATATTTTTAGTGTGAATTAGACATCCTAAGCTTTCTCTAATGATTAAGAACACATGTTTTCGAGTTTTTTAGATTTAATTATGATTTTCCAAAGTTTGCCCTAGGAAGAGGCCAATTCTGGCCGAAAATAAACTCCCATTTTCCATGCCTCATTTCGGTTTCCATGGGTTGTAGGCATGTTTTTATGATGCAAATGAGTTTTAATAATGAAATTAAATATGAGGTAGTATAGTATGAGCTCACACGGTCTACGTGACACCGAATGGAATTTTTTAGATATAGCGTAATGCAAAAAAGTCTATTATTTTCATCTCCTTTTTCATATGCTCTTCTGAGATTGATAATACAAAGCTTATAAATGACATGAAATGAGCTAGAAGTTATGGTGTTACATTTATTGGTATCAGAGCAAAGTTTCAGGCTCTCCCAGATTGGATTTGGCTTGAGGATGTTATAATAGGGCTATGTAAAAGGCTTGAATGGATAAGTAAAGTCTATCTCACGTTTTCTCTAGTTTTCAGAAAATCGGATATTATAGTAACTGCTTGAGTCTAACATCCATGATCCAATCTGGTGATACTACATAAGATAGATTATCCTACCATTGCACATTCTCATATTCTAAGACATGTGAAGGGTTGGGCAGGTACTTTTTAAGCTAGGATACGTAGAATACATCATGTATTTGGCTTAGGTTTGGGGAAAAAGCAAGTTTGTAGGCCACATGTAACACCATATTTAACTAGGCTATCTCATATTATTTCAAGCACATTCCATTGGTCTAGCATCCTTTCTTAAGAAAAATATAATAAAATAAAGGATTATTTTCATATTACATCACAGATAAATTTTTCATTTCATGTGTTGTAGACCATATGAATTCATCTATCTCATTCTTCTATTTAAAAACACAAATACAACTCAAAATCATCTTAACATGTGGCTAAAAACTTGAGCTCATGAACCACATACATAAAAATTACATGTACAACCTCGGGTTAGTGTGCTAACTTTCTGTCATGAATTTTGAAAAATCATAACTAATTTTTAAAAAATTGTAATCAATCACACTATACCATTCTAGAAAGCTACAAATGTCTAATTTATACTAAAAATAAGTCCTGACCACAATAGGAATGTCTAGTTACTAGAAATTGATGGAATAGTAACCAAACTCGCTTGGCGCTACTAGTTCTATCATAGAACTTTAAAAATTCATATCTCCCTGCTTAGACATCCAATTAGGGTGATCTCAGTGTTCATAGAAATTTTATCATGTCTAGTTAATGCTTGTAAAATTTTATGAGAATTAGACACCAATGGCCATCGAATGACATAGGAGAAGAAATTGACCATATGAACAGTAACCATACCAGAATAGCTAAAATTTAGTAACTTTGAAAATTCATAATTAATTCCATAGAGGTCCAAATATTCTATTCTTTATCTTTCTAAATAGCTCTAGATAAGATCTATATTCATGCCAAATTTTATGAGGAAATTCATTGATTTGGTCAGATTGTTCTATAAGGTTGCAAATTGGTCCATTTATGCTTCTTAAAGGGTCTCAAAAGGGTCAAACTTGCTTCCAAGGCTTTCATGGCCACTTGAGCACGTAGGAAAGTACCAAAATAGATTACTAAACATGTTTGAAAGGTGCACAAACTCATATTTCACAAAATCACACTCTCACCCCATGGTATACACAAGAACATATAAGCTATATCTTGCCATTCAATGTCAAAAAGTGGCTACAACATTCACTTGACATCAATTCTCATCTACATATCAAGTATTCATGTAATTATATATGTTCAAATGACTATACAACATATTCATCATGGGATTAAATCATATGCCATTCATATGGCTACAAAATAGACAATTTCACATACTTTGTTGTCAATCTCTCTTCTTCAAGCTTGGTGACTCCTATTTCTTAGTTCACTTAGTCCACCTAGACATGTTAGGCAATGGGGAGGAAGGGATGAGATTCTAGGAATCCTAATAGCTCTTCTCCCTTTCAATCATACATAAAGAATGTAAATCTAAGTTAAAAAATACATACATGGATATCATAGAGTGCATAATCATTCATAGAACTTTCCTTGCATTCAAGAAGTCATATAAAGCATGCATAGGTTTGCCAAGAGGATGGTTTAGCGTCACTCACTTCTCTTGGGGGATTTTGGACTTGCCTCACCCATTTTCTTAAGGATTTTTTTATTAAGTCTCATTCTTTTAAGCTTTTGGCTTTGTCTCACCCATTCTTGGGGACTTTTGGCTCATCTGTACCTTAGCTAAGGCACTTTTGGCTTCACCACACTCAAGCAAACCAAAACATGTTCACAAAGCATCATTTAAATGCATAACATAACATAACATCATGGTACCATGGCATATAGATACATCATAAAACATCTTTCATGGCTTAAAACATACATAAACACATTCAAAGGAGGGAGAGCTAACTTGGCTACATAAACACACTTTTCCTTTTGAATTTGGTTCCTCTCCCTTGGCCACACACTCACAAAGATGTGAGACTTGGTTCCTTTGGCCTAGGCACATCATATGGAAGCCAATTACACTCTTGGAATAATTTCTAAAGCCATACATTCATTTTAAAAGCTAGGTTGCTCCTATGACTGATTTATGGCTCCATAATGCACCTAATGAAGCAACCTCCATAAATCATGATCTTGGCTCTATTCTTTCTATCTACCTATGATTCTTGACTCCTTTTAAGCCTCTTAAATCCATCACACAATTAATTTAAGGAGCCTAACTAGTGTTGGTTTTTAAGTCATAATATAGAACCTATAACTACATCTCACTATCCATGACTTCTAAAATTTTTCCAAAGCTTCCTCTAATCCTCTCCCATCATACATGACACAAAACTAAGCTTAGAAGAATTTAAAACTATCCCTTGGTGCTTCATCCTCCCTAGGCTGAGGCTATGCATCAAGGGAGCACCAAAGGAGTTTGTTTTGTTTGCTTGATGGGAAATGCATGTGAGAAGCTTTCTAGGGATCTTAGGAGCTCATACAAACATCCATTTTGGCCTACAAACTATTGCATCAAAATAGAATTTTGGTTAAGCACTTGAAACCCTAACTTTGCTATCTTAAATTTCCATGGTTGTTTAGTTGTTTTCTTTGCATATTATTGTTCTTCTCCTTCATTTTCCTAAGATTCACTCTTGCTTTGGCTAGAAATTCAACTCCTCTTGGCTGGTCATATATAGGTTGAAATACACAAGAGGAAGGAAATGGAAGAACAAGCTTGAAACATAGCAAATTACCTTAGTTTCTTAGCTTCCTTTGCTTGTTCTTCTCTTTGCTTGGCTTCTCCTTTCCAAACTCAAAAATTCCCTACTTGGTTTGACCTCAAAATAGACCCAAAAGCTTCAATAAAACCATAGGAAAGAAGAGAAGAAAGAGGAAAAGAAGTTTGCTAATGAGAAACTAAGAAAATCCATGAAAATCCATACCTTTCACTTGGTTTTTCTTCTCCCTTTCTCTCCTCCCTTGTGCACCTCACTCTCTTGGTCTTTTCTCTACTTTAGGGAAAAAAATGAAATGAGCCAAATGAGGAGAAGAGTGGGTCATAGGGTATATATAGGTAGGTTTTAGAAATTGTTTCCAAAAATTCCATTTATGTCCTTTAATCATGGCATTTTCATTTCTTGTTTGTTTTAGCTTCTTTTTTAGAATTGTCTTTTCCATCATAAAATTTATGTCCTTAATCTTATAAAATACTTTTGGAATTACTCAAATTGGAGCTAAAACCTTTCCAAACAAAAGGGTCAAAGTTTAGGTTAATCGACACTAGAAAATGTTCACCAAAGGGGTTTTAACTGTCCCGAGGCTTCCTATGATTTTTAAGGCTTCTAAGAATCTCAGAGAACTCAAATTTTTCATTTAAAAAGCTCTCATGTGAGTATTCAAAAATTTGCCCAAGATTACAAAAATGTCATTATGTTACGTAGCTATTTTGTTAAATTCTGTCTGGTTATCTTAGCCTCTGTTTCAAGGCACCTCTAGCCTCCTAATTTCATTACTTAATGTCTAGATCATTATTCTAATTTTTCTGGACCTTAACCAATTCATTCCAAAGTGCTTACTTTTAAAACGTATCTGTTATCGTCATTTTTACAAAAACTGGACATTACACCATAAGTCTAACTTTATCAAGAATTTAGAATGGACCTATGTATTTTGGACTGAGCTTTCTATTTTTAATAGACCTATCTATCCCTGTGATTGGAGACACTCTCCTAAAGACATGGTCTCTAATCTCAAACTCCAACAGTCGTCCCTGTTATCTGCATAGCTCTTTTGTCTACTCTGTGCCATTAAGAGTTTCCTTCTAATAGTTTCTATCTGTCTACAAGTTCGGCCACTAATTTTGGGCCTATAAGGCTCCTCTCTCTAAGCTCAACCCAACATATTGGGGACCTACACTTCCTCTCATATAATGCCTCATACGGTGCCATTTAGATACTAGTATGATAACTGTTTTTGTAATATCTAATTCTTTAAAATTGAGAGAAAATGCAAGAAACATAATGTACAATTTCTTTGTAAACGTACGAAATTTACCGAATACAAAAGCAAGTCCTCCGAAATGAATTAGTTAAGGTCTCAAAAAAATTAAGTAGCATTCTAGACTCCTAAAAAAGAGAATCTCAAGCTCAGATGGAAAGAAAAATAGAGCTAAAATGAAGAAAGGAATTTGAACGGAAAGTTGATGAAACGTAATGACATTTTTGTAATTTTGAACAAATTTTAAAATTTTCATAAGAGGCCTTTTTAAATGAAAATTTTTGAGTTCTCTAGGGTTCTCAAAGGCCCTGCAAACCATAGGAAGTCTCAGGACAGTTAAAATCCCTCCAGTGGATGTTTTTCAATATTAGTTGACCTAAACTTTAACAGATTCGTTCTTAAAGGTTTTAGCTCCAATTTAAGTGATTCCAAAGGTGTTTTATTAAATTGGGAACCTAAATTTCATAATTAAAAAGACAATTCTCAAAAAGGGGATAAAACAAATCAGAAACAAGAATGGCAAGACGAATGGGCAAAATTAGAATTTTTGAAAAGTGTTTCTTAAACCTACCTATATATATAAGGCGTCCCATCTCCTCCTTCATTTAGACATAATTGTTTCTGCCCTAAATCAAAGGAAGAACCCTAAGGGTGAGGCATACAAGAAGGAGGAGAAAGAAAGGAGAAAAACAAGGGAGAACCTCTTCTTCATGCTTTTTTCATAATTGTTTCTTGTCTTTTTTCATGCTTTTTCTTTAGCAAACCTCTTCTTCTCCATTTCCCCTTATTTCCTATAGTTTTATCAAAGTTTTTGAATCTATTTTGAGGGAAGAACAGAGGGGAAAATTCATATTTGAAGAGAGGAGGCCAAGAAAAGGAAGAAATAAGCAAGAAATCAAAGAAAGACAAGGTAAAATCTCCATCCCATGGTAGCTACTTCTTCTCCCCTTTCTTCCTTGGTTCGTCCAACATATGCAGGTCCAAGAAGGCATGGATTTTCGATAGAACCAAGGGTGAATCCTAGGAAATTGGGTGTAAAGAATGAGAATATGCAAAGAAAATTAACAAAGAAACATTAGTTTTCAAGATAGCAAAGTTAGAGTTTTAAGTGCTCCACCAAAAATATGATTTGATGCAACTATTCTTAGACTTAATTAAGTGTTTGGATGAGCTCTTGAGATCCCTAGAAGGCTCCTCCTATGCATCTTCCATAAAGAAAATGAAGCAAACCCACTTGGCACTCATATGGAGCATGGTTTTGGCCTAGGCTAGAAAGAGTACCAAGGAGTAGTTTTAATTTGTTCTAAGCTTATTTTTGAGTCAAATATGATGGAAGAGGATGAGAAGAAACCTTGGAAAAATTTTAGAAGTCATGGATAGTGAGATAGTATCATAGGTTCCATATTATGGCTTAAAAAAGCAATACCTAGCTAGGCTCCTTGATTTGATTGTGTGATGACCCTAAGAGGTTTAAATGGAGTCAAGAATCATAAATGAATGTAGAGAATGGAGCCAAGATGATATTTTCTTAAGGTTGCTTCATTAAGTGCATTATGGAATCATAAAAGAACCATATGAACTACCTAGTTTTTCTAGTGAATGTATGGCTTTAGAGTTTGATTCAAGAGTATAATTGGCTTTCATATGATGTGTCTAGGCTAAGAGAAATAATCTCCACCTTCTTGTATGTGGGATCGAGGAAGAGTAACCAAATTTAAGAGAAAAAGTGTGCTTGTGTGGCAAAAGTAGCTCTCTCCACTTTCTTTCATGCATGAATGTGTGCTTGACTTATCTTTGAATGTGTGTATGTGTGTTTTAAGCTATAAAAAGTGTTCTAGCATATAAATATGTATTATGGTACCATGATATTGTAATATGTTTTAAATGATGCTTAGTATGTGTGCTTGAGTGTGGTGAAGCCAAGAATCCTTAGCTATGGTGAGGATGAGCCAAGAACCCTTAAAATTGGTTGAAACAAAGTAAAAGTCTCCCATAGTGAGGTTGAGTCAAAAATTCCTAGAGAAAATGGTTGAGTCAAGTTCAAAATCTATAAGAAAATGGATGAGGCTAATCCACTTACTTGGCAAGCCTATGTATGCTTTGTATGACTTGTTCAAGTCCAAGAATGCTTCTTGAATGATCATGCACTTCATGATGCTCATGCATGCATTTTTAAGACTTGTTTTGCATCCTTTATGTGTGATTGAAAAGGAGATGAGCTATTGGGATTCTTTGAATCTCATTCCCTCCTCTCTAATATCTTAACATACTAGGTGGACCAAATGAACAAGGTAATGGAAGCCATCAACTTGGAAGATAAGAGTTTGACATCAAAATGCCTAGTTTTGTCTCTTTTGTAGCTATACACATGGCATATGATGTAATCCTATAATAGAATTGTTATGTAATCATTTGAACATATATAATTACTCATATGTATGATGCATGAATGAGAATTAATGTCCTATGCATGATATAGCATGATTTGGGTATAGAATAGCAAGACTAGACATATGTATTCTTGTGTATATCATGGGGTGGATTAGTGAGTTTGAGAAATCTAAGTTTGTGCACCTTTGAGACAAGTTTAGAATGTCATTTTGGTGCATTCCCACATGCTCAAGTGATCATGGTTTCCTTGGAATTCAAAATGGATCATTTGGACCCTTTGTAAGACTTAAAAATAACGATTTCATAACCCAATGTTAAGATCTAACCAAATGAATGAATTTGCTCATGAAATTTGGCACACATATAGATCTTATCTAGAGCTTTTTGGAAAGACAAAGACCGAATTATTTGGAGCTCTATGAAATTAATTATGAATTTCCAAAGTTGACATTTTTTTGTTGAACTGATGCAAACACTATTCATATGGTCAAAAACTTGGATTGTATCATTCGAGAGTCAAATAATGTCTAATTCTCATGAAATTTTACAGACATAAATGAGACATAATAAGCTTTCCATGGCCACTAAGATCACCCCAATTGGACATCTGAGTAGAGAGATATGAATTTTGAAGTTGGAGAATAGTACCAGTAACTACAATCAACCTCTGGTACTATTCCATCAATTTCTGGTAGCTAGCAGCCTCTATTTGGTCTGGATTTATTTTTAGCATAAAGTAGACATATGTAACTTTCTAGAATGGCATTTTGACTTATTTCAATTTTTCTAAAATTAGTTATGATTTTTCAAAGTTTAGGCATAGAATCTGAAAATTCTACTCGATGTTGCACACTATGTTTTTTAGCATACCATCCATTTGCACGAGTTCTAGGCCATTTCTTGAGTTTGTTATGAGTTGTGTTTATGTATTTAAATATGAGAATAAAATGAATGAGTTCATATGGCCCACAGAGCACCAAATGAAAAATTTACCTATGATGTAATACAATTTAATTATATTTTTCCATGACTTTTTCTTGAGGAATTCATATGCTTCATGGAAATAAGCCTACATATGATATGAGATGAATCATAGAATCATAGTGTTATAGTTATTGTAGGCAAACTCCACTAGAGGCAAATAGGTATCGCAGTTCCCCTTTAACTCTAAAACACAAGCTCTCAACATGTCCTCTAAGGTTTGGATGGTTCTTTCTATTTGACCATCTGTCTGAGGGTGATAGGGTGTACTAAATCTTAACTTGGTCCCTAGGGTATCCTGTAATGATCTCTAGAAATTCAAAGTGAATCTGAGGTCTCTATCAAATATTATACTCTTAGGTACATCATGTAACCTCACTATCTCCTTAATGTACAGCTGAGCTAATCTATCTAGGGTGTAAGTGACTTTCATTGATAGAAAGTGAGATGATTTGGTAAATCTATCTACTATCAATCATATGGCATCATACCCTGATGATATCTTGGGTAAACCTATGACAAAATCCATTGCTACAGTATCCCATTTCCACTCAGGGATATTTAGGGGCTGAAGTAACCCAACTAGCTTCTGGTATTCTATTTTGACTTTCTGACATACCAAACACTAGGAGACATACTTTGCTATATCTGTTTTCATTCCAGGTCACCAAAACATTTTGATTTAAATCATGGTACATCTTATTACTGCCTGGATGAATGGTGTATCTACTTTTGTGTGCCTCTTCTAATATTTTCTCTCTCAAGTCTGACTCTCTAGGCACATACAGCCTATTCCTATATCTCATTATTCCATTCTTAGACAAATTAAAGTCTGACACACCATTTTGGGATATCTGGGCTCTCATTCTGCTCACATAATCATCTTTCTGTTAAGCATATATGATTTGACTCATCAAGTCACTCTCTATTTAGGTTTCACTCATTAACAACTTCCCCGAATACACCTAACATGAGAGATTCATTTTCTTGAACCTCTCAATCAATTCCAGCCCTCTTAACATCACATAGGCCATATGTATGGATTTCCTACTCAGGGCATCAGCTACCACGTTAGCCTTACCGGAATGGTATTTTAGGGTAAAGTCATAATCCTTTAGGAATTCTAACCATCTCCTCTATCTTATATTCAATTCTTTCTATTCAAACAGATACTTAAGGCTTTTGTGATTATTATAAATTTCTATGGCTGCCCCATACAAGTAATGTCTCCATATCTTAAGAGCAAACACCATTACTGCTAGCTCTAGGTCATGAGCGGGATAGTTTTCTTCATGTGGTTTCAACTGTCTAGAAACATAAGCTACCACTCTACCTCCTTACATAAGCATACATCTTAAACCTTTCTTTAAAGCATAACTATAGACTACAAAATTCTCTCTCAGGTTAGGAAGTACTAAAACTGAGGCTATGGTTAATCTATACTTCAGTTCCTAAAAACTTTGCTCACATTTTTCATCCCACACAAATGGTACATTCTTTCTAGTGAGCCTAGTCAGTGGCATTGCTATCTGAGAGAAGCCCTAGATAAACCTCCTGTAATAACTTGCTAAACCTAAGAAGCTCTTAATTTTTATCACCGTCCTAGGTCTATCCCACTATAATACTGCCTCTACCTTGTGGGGATTTACTGCGACCCCTGCCTGGGAGATCACGTGGCCTAAGAATTAAACCTCAGTGAGCTAAAACTCACATTTACTGAGTTTAGCATACAACTATTTTGATCTCAAGGTCTCTTAGGCTAATCTCAGGTACTGCTCATGCTCTTCTCTGCTTTTAGAATAGATGAGAATGTCATCTATGAAGACAACTATAAACCTATACAGGTATGGCCTAAACACCATGTTCATATAATCTATAAATACTACAGGTGCATTTGTCAACCCGAAGGGCATAACTACAAACTCATAATGCTCGTATCTAGTCCTAAATGCTGTCTTAGGAATATCCCCAGCCTTAATCCTAATATGATGATATCTTGACATGAGGTCTATCTTAGAAAAGACTGACATTCCTACTAGCTAATCTAAGAGGTCATCTATCCTGGGTAGGGGGTATTTATTCTTAACTATGATCTTATTGAGCTCTCTATAATCTATATATAATCTAAGACTCCCATATTTCTTCTTTATGAATAGGACTAGAGCTGAATCTTGAAAATTGCTATTTAAAGTAATCATATATGATAAAAGTTTGAAGTTTAGAAGTTGAATCTTGAGAATTGCTCTTAAGGCATTTAAAGTAACATAAGTTTATACTTCAAGTTCTAATACGTATATGTAATGATGGAATGAGATGGAATAAATTCTAATTATTTGCTTTGTCTTACCTAGCTTTTACTAACTCATTCATATCAAATATGAAGTTTCAAGCAAAATTCACATTCATTCATAAGCTTTCAACACCGAAATTGGGCCACTTACAGGTCATTTTAAGCTATAGCGATCCAAACTTGATTCTTTACTTTTTTTTTTTTTTAAATTCATTTTCATTTGTTCATACTTAAATTATGATGCCTATCTTATGGAACACTCTAAAACTCTATGTAACCCGAGATGACAGCATAAGTCCTAAAATCTGCACTAATTTGAAAATTCATAACTTGAGCTATACAACTATAAATCATGTAAATTAGGTGTTTATGGAAATTTTAGGAGGTGAACTATATGTTGTAAAAATTTTAGGCAAAATTGAGTTCATTTGCTTGCCAAATGTAGTGGAACAATAACATAGGTCAGAATTGGAGGTATGTTGTAGGCCTAAACTTTGAAATTGCATATCTTGAGGTACACAACTCAAAATTAGGTGCTTTCAATGGCCACATAAAGGTTGAAACGAGATCTATATGTGATAAAAATTTCAAAATCATCTAAGCTCATTGGTCCCATGAAATACCTTGCATATCAATGGCTACTACAATACTTGGACACAATCAAACCCTTAAATTAAAAAATTTATAACTTCCTCGATACAACTCCTTTTTATACAAACTCAATGGCTCTAAAAAGCTTATAATTCCAACTATATGTTTATAAAATTTCATAAGCATTAGACTTCATTTGGCCTCTAAAAAATACAAAATATTAGGGTTGTTCTGTGTGAACAATACCAGGACCTAATTGAAAATTTTTCACAACTTTGGAAATTTGTAAAATATTATGTATAGCTCCAAAAATTATAATTCTTGATCTAACAAAAAACTATAGGATCATTCTAAAAGCATGCCAAATCTTAGGCTTAAACTAGATCATTTAGGCCACTTTTGATGTATGAGTAGTTTATGAAAATTGTTTTATCATTCTTGGATCCAATTTGTACCATTTGAGATCCAATTGATTTTCTTCCACTTTGAGCACATTTTTTTTTATCCTAAATGACTTTTCTAACCATTTCATAGCATGCTAAAATGGTTGGATCAAAATTTGACCGCTTAACTCTCAATTATATACACATGCATCATGGCTCATCATATAATATTTACTTCCATAGCCTATAACTTAACATAATTCACCATTCATGCACATTCTTATGTTAATACATAGATTTCCTTTCTAAAACATAATGTTATACCTTATAATATATCAAAATGGTCATACATACATCAAGCGTTCCATTCATGCCATAGTTAATACATAATTCAAAATTTGGTACATAACAGCATTATACTAAACAATGTCTATTGTCTAAGCTCTTTCCACATCCTTGTCCTTACTTGGTGACCCTGAAAAGGATTAGTGGGAGCATAGGGGTGAGATTCAAGAAAATCTCAATAGCTAATCTGAGCCAATTCAATATCTATAAGAATGTCATGAGTGTATGCCATGCATATGGTGCAAGAATGCTATGCTTATACTTTATAAGAGTCAAATGCATCATAAAACATGAAAATTTATTCATTCTTTAGCCATGGCATCATCATAAACTTGCTAGGCTCAACTTTTCTCAACTCGGGGCCAAGAAAAAGTTACTACGTTCAATTCTATACCTTAGGGGAGCTAGGAGCCAAAAAACATCTAATACTCATTTATAAAGCTCATTATGAAACTCATGCTAAAAAAATATCATGAATGCATCAAGTAACAACACATACAAGCATTCAAACTCATTCAAGCATTCAAATATGCAAAAAAGGGAGATAAAGCTACCTTGAAGCTTATAGAAACTTAGAGTACCACTAACCCACTTGGTCTTGCCTTTTCTCTTGGCTTTCTTTCACTTGACAACCACATTTAAGTGAATTTGAGTTAGATGGACCTACCTGTAGCAATTTCAAGATAAATTATTCCATTTGAACTCATTCTAAGCCTTATCATCTTTATTCAATCTCTTTAGAACTCAAGGTGACAATTAAGACTAGTTTAGGCCTCCTATGAAGCAACCTCAGGTTTTTTTCTTTCTAAACCCCAAACTCTTACTTGCTATAAGTTTCATAACTCCAAGGGAACTCATTTGAATCATTACATGTTTGGTTAGAGAGGTTTAGAACCAACTTGCTTCATTAACTTAATTTAGGCCTTAAAAATTTAACTTTCATTATAGGGCTTTTAAATTCAAACTTATGGCTCCATAATTATTCATTCATCTTATATAAGTCTCTAAATTCATTAAAGCTCAAGAAAACACTCCCTAGATACCTTATCTCTCACTTAGCCGAACCATTAACCATAAAGGAACCATATGGAGTTTTGTTGGTTTCTTCTTGGGTTTTGATACATGGCTATGTTCCTTGGCTTCTCTTCTTTCTAATCATAGTTTTATATAGCTCAAAATGTCTCATAATAGTTCTAAAACTTCCTAAGTGCAATGGAAACCCTAACTTCCTCATCTTGAATTCTAAAGCTTTTCAATTAATTCCAATTTACATAATCTTGTTTCTCATGCCTCAAAACCCTTAATTCCATCAAGTTTTAGCCAAATGCATTTCCCCTCTCTAGTTTCTCTCTCTAAGCCTAATATGTAAGCTATTGAAATTCAAAGAAAAACAAGTATTTCTATTGCATAACATAACTCATTTGAAAGCTTGCTAAATGGAGATTCTCTTGCTATATTTGGTTGCTTCAAACTCCCACTCCTTCTCAAGAGGTCAACCATGAAACTTCTCCTTTCAAGAAGCTAAGACCATCATTAGAAAGAGGATGAAGAGAGGAGAAGATTTCATAACTAGCTTGTAGTAAAATTCTACATAATTTCTTACCTTTTGTGGCCTTTCTTTCTCCTCTCTCTTCTCTCATTTTTTATGCCATTTTGATGCTAATTTAGAGCTGTAATGTAGGTCTTGCAATGTATAGGAAAGTGGCTAATGCATCTTAATTGATAAAAAAACAAAAAGATATTTTAACTTCTTCCCATAATTACCAGTTTGCCATTACACTTTGACTCAGCTGTTTAAGCTCCTTTTAAATCCTTTTTTAGAACCGTCTTTTTCATATGAAAATTTATTGAAAATATTTACTTTCAAATTTATAGGGTTCGAAATTTGACCAAATTATTCAATTAAAGTTTAGGTCAACTGACAACCTAAATCACTCGTTGGAAGGGTTTTGGCCATTCTGACTATTCTTATGATCTTTAGGGCCTCTGAGAATCGTAGTGAGCTTAATTTTCCCATTTAAAACCTCGTTCTTTGAGTTTCTAAAAATTTAACCAAAATTACAATTTTGCCATTATGTTTTCGACTTCTTCATTTTGCCACTTTTGCTCCGATTTCATGCCATCATTAACCTTATATCCTCATTTATGGATCCTAAATTATTATTCTAAACTTACTTAACCTTATTTTATTTTATTCCAGAGTCTTCCTTTTATATCTCATCGGTTTCAATTTAACTTTAGAAAGACCAGATATTACACTTTGTATCTTAATTTATGTGTTTAAGCCAAGATAGTGTGGCCACACCCTTGTGTGTGTGCCAAGCCGAAGAAAACAAGAAAAAAATGGAAAAAACAAGTGAACTAGTGTAGGGTCAAGATTCCTAATTTCAAAAGGTAGCTTACTTTACCTTCCTTGCATGCATTTGGATGCATTTAAGTTGAGATGCATTATGTGTATTAGTTGTTTTATGATTACTTGAGTTTATATTTGAATTGGCTTTTTAGCATGAGTTTTATGCATATATAAGTTATGTCTTTGGCTCATAGCTAAAGTCATGGGGAATTAATCATAGTAATTCTTTTCTAGTTTAAAGATGAGCCTAGCTAACATATTTTTATGCCATGGCTAGATAAACACATAAGTTTTATACTAACTCCATGTTTAAGTTGTTTTACATGCATATGACTTTGCATGCTTGCATTCCATTCTTGAATTATCTATTATTGGCACTAGATTGGATTGAGTGTTGCTACTAGATTCTAGGAAGAATCTCACCCTTTTTTCTCCCACTAACCATGTCAAGTAAACCTAGCAAGGAGAAAGAGAAAGGAAAAGAGACAATGACTTGAGGCAAGTAATAGCTAGGTTCCATAGGATGTAGGTATTCTTTTGATGTGTATTGTATATATATATATTTGATGTGTACTATGATGAAAAGCAATAGTCATCCATGTATAAGCAATAGACACAAATGTATGCCAATTAGATATAAATATATACCATTGGAACATGTTTTAGTGTATGACATATTCTTGGTCCCTTATGCTTACTCACTAGTGAAATGGTGGCCATTTTTAGATGCTAGGAAACTTTCATATGTTGAACCCTTTATAGATGATGTATTTATGGATTAAAAGTTACTCATGGTAAGAAATTACATGTTAGAGTCCAATTGGACCATTTTGGAACCAAATTCAATCCAAATGAGCCATAAAATAAATCCTTACCCTTGATAGCTTAAATGGCTGAGTTTGGAGTTAAAATTTAGTGAGCAATTAGAGAATATTTGGTAAATTTCGAAAGTTAACCCCAAAAAGTTATCATGCATTTTTACTATTCACTTTATTCAGTTCTTATTTTCATGGTTTTTAAGGGACCAATAGATTCATTTCATCTTGAAAATTTTATAGTAGAAAGTTTAGATCATAAGCTTTCCATAGATATTTAATTTGTATTAATTGAAGTTGTGAAGCCTGAATTATATATTTTTGAAATTTTAGGCTACAATATGTGTCTATGGTCAAGTAAGGCCATTTGCTCCCTTTATACATATGGTCTTTATTCACTTGATTCATGTGATGAACCATATTTGTATACATGAATTATGAATTAAAATGGGAAAAGTTATCACTTTTGGGTATTGGAGATCAATTTGACACACTTAGTAGTTGATTTTTTGCCACTAAAAGTGTTGTTATGAAAGTTATGACTAAAATGAATATTTCAATGTACCAAGTAGAGGATAATTAGTAAGTTGTAACAATTATATTCATTGAACAACTAATGCACTTAGTAGCTTAAAATTCATTTTAGTTGCACCATGGTGTAGCCAAGCCACTAAACAAATTGAATCCATCTATGTAAAGGTTATGTCAAATATTTTTCAACTTAATAAAATGTCAAATTAGCAGCATCAAAATGTTTCCAAGCATTTACATTTGACAAATAAATGATACTTAATTCATTTTCATGGATTCCCTATGAATGCCAATGCATCCATTGTGCAGTATTATTGGACATGAAAAAACGTTGGAGTCTCAAAATAATAAGGAAATATCGTAACTTTGAAAATGGGACATCCTTCTAATTCCTTCCACCATTTACTTCTTGTTTGAATTAAGGATTGCCGGTACATTGAACAAACAATCTTCTCATTATTTTCTTTTTAATATAATGTAGTAATTAAGACATGCATATATCTTCTTATAACCTAACATATCATTCACCATTCTTTTAGATCTATAAAAGTTTTTTAACAACTTCTCTTAATCTAGAAGTATACTATTGATTATGGCATATAGTCATAACAACTTCCACTCATGTTGAATTCTGACTTTAGATTTAGGAGTTGAGTTACAGCTGACAACTTAGTGTGTTTCACACAACCTTCCCATAATAGTTTATCGATGTTGTTTAATAAGTTAAAAAACTTTGATGTCAATTGATTTGGTTTCTCTTTGGACCCCTTATCATCATGGTTCATATCATCACCTAGTGCATCCACTACAATTTTTGGGCTTAGTTGTGGTTTATGGATTATATATGAAAGCCTTTGTTAATCTTTGTAACTATGGGTGATTACAACTTAGTTTATTTTTTAATTAAGTTTTAATTGCATTTTAATTAGTTTTTTTTGTATTTTATATTTGTAGGGACTTAGATTCATAATAAATAAATTTTCTAGCCTTAAGGAGCAATTATGGAAAGGAGTTGACACCATATTTTCAACTAAATGAAAAATTAGATACAGAGGTAGACTTTGGCATCATGACAAGAACTTATAGTTTTCTATAATGGTTGAAAGCATTGATAAAGCCTAGTTGCAACAACAAGTTATTTTAGTCACAACTATATAAACTAGATATGAAAAATGCATCAAATATTAGTCATTGCAGTAAGTTATTCTTCTTGTTGTAACAAGGAACTTTGAAACACTTTTTAAATAGTTTCTATGGGCAATTTTTCATATGTTTTGCTCATTTCTTTTCCATTTCCTCTTTGAATTTCTTTGTATTTTCTCTTGTTTTTAGAGCTTAAGGAAGAGGATAAAAATGGAGACTACACTTCAATTGTTGGATCTATTCTTCTCCTTTGGCAACTCACTCAAGACAATTGTCTTGAGTGATGATCTTCTCTTCTACTCTATCCATTCTCCTTTTTTTTCATCTAGATTTTTTATTTGTATTTGATACTTTTTACATAATTTTATCGATTAAATCTTGTTTTATGTTAATTAAATTCTTATGGTGATGATTTCCTTCCTTTAATATGGTTTATAGTGTAATTTATATGCTCATTGCTCCTATACATGTTCTTTCTATTTAATCCATTATTGGCTCTTGAATAACATGAAAATTAATTAAGAAGTTATTTAATTGAATTAAAATTCTTAGAATGCTACTTTGGTAGGGATTAGTGAGTGTTAACAAAGCAAAAGTAATTCATGCTCATTAGTTTACACATAAGATAATTTTTGGTTAGCTTGTTTGCTTATAAAATTAAGGCCTAGGCAATTAGTATGGGATGTAATGCAAAAGTGAGCCACTATACTAGTTTGTCTAGTAATTCTCAGAACCTAATACAAGCATTTTAGCCAACCACAATATGTAATGGCAAGTTAGGATATCATAGTGTTGCTTATGTCAAGTGCTTATGTCAAGTGCATAGATAAACAACAATAATAGGAACTAGTTTGTTATAACTAGAACATTGTCAAGAATGAGCTTTGCACCTAAGGATGCATAAAAGTATGATTGATTCAATATTTTTGTGTCTATAGTCTAGGTTAAAGAGTCTTGAATCTTTGCATTTAGCTTAGGTTGCATGTAATTTAAATAACATTTTCTTCTATTTTGATTCTTAATAACTAGGGAAACCTAGGCTACTAGTGTATATATGTCTATTGATGTAAGTATGTGACAACTAACCTCTTAACACCTGTAAGAACTCTAGAATAATAAGTACCAATCTCTGTGTGAGATTGAAATTGTTTAATCGAGTCATTATATTACTTGAACGGATAATATACTTACCATCTAGTATGACAAAAAGTCATCATCATAGTTACTAAAAATTAGTTTAATTTAAAGACTTAGAAATACTTCAATACTTCAATGTACAATGTTGTTGTCTTTATTATAACAAGGTATGGCCCTACCCCATTTGAGAAGATACCTTACCAACTCCTTGTTAGTAGCACCCATAAAAACCTAACACCTTATACTTGTGAAAATTCTGGTAGCGCTTTCCTTTAGCCTTATAAGTGCATGACAAGACTGGGGCAACGCCAACATGATCAAATATGCACTTAAAGAACAACAGGAAATTTAACATTCAAAGATTTCACCAAGGACATTGTATGACATTTCTATCGATACTATTATTTTAATGGAGGAAAAGATTCTTCCTGAACTATTAGATATTGAACAATTCAAAACTCATCGTAATGAAACATTCCTTGAAAGGTAAACATGCTTGCTTGTATCAAATCATGAACAGGAAACTAGGGTTCTACTACAATTTAAACCCTAAAACTTTTATACCAAATTTGGCAAAGTTTCCCTTAAGAAAAGGGCTCCCGCAAAATTTACAACATAATTTTCAATGTTGTTTTCATTTTCAAGTAAAACACCATAGCATAAAATTAAACCCAACACTAGAACTATAGTCTATATTCAAGAAAAAAAAAAGTAACATATGTTTCTAAGTAGTTTAGTGAAATAGCAAGTAATACATGTTTCTAAGGAGTTTGGAAAAAGTGATTATCTATCTTGAGATAGTTTATTTGATTGGTGTTTTGAAACTTGAATAGAAGGGAGATTTTTACCCTAAAAAAAAATATGACAGAGTCTCCCTTAAAAATAATACTATACTAAAATTTACAACCTAAGCAAAGATAGCATATACAACCTAAATTTCACAAAAATTTGAAGATGAATGCTTTAGCAACTTCATCCCTAGGTATTGGCTATGTATTTAAGGTTGATATACGAGGTTGCCACATGCCTTTTCTTGTGAAAAGAAGTATCACAATCATCTAGAATTTGGATAGAATTTAAACTAAAAAACAAGCTGGGAGTAAACCTAATTCATATGAAAAGAGATATCATAGAAATTCAAAATCCAAACCCTTTTATGCCATTGAGATTATTATAGCAAAGAAGATAAGTCCAATGAATTAAATTCCATTTATATATAACCAACGCATGGCAATGAAGCATTAAACTTAAAATTTACCCAAAGTTATCACACAAGACCAAATCATAACAGTGGAAATTATAATTAAAATCTATTTGCATTGACGAACCAAAGCAATTGAAGTACTGACAACCATCAACAATCAAAGTCTCCATCTTAGCATGTAAATAACATTAAGAGAATTAGCAAAGATTGCTCAAAATTCACCCAAATTATTCAAGCAAAACATGCCCAAAAAACAATCATCCAAGAAAACCCTTCTTATTGAATTAAACTATGGTAGCAAAGGTGAGACCTATTAATTCCACACCAAACAACATGACTACATTTCCCAAGATGAAGAAGAGCCAAGAGATTAGAAATTTGGATCAAATTTTAATTGTCATGCTACTTTGGGGTAGATTTTTAAATATTGTTTTTCACAAATTAAAATTTAAAAATTAATGACAAGAGAAGAATAGAATATGATCATCACCTAGTAGTAGTTATATTGAGAACATAAAGCTCTGTGTAATATGGCTTCATCACTCGTAGATTACTTCACGTGGTCTTCTCTCTTCATGACATTTCATTAATTATATATGTTTAGAAAAAAATAAAATAGGATTTTTGCAAGTTTTATAGGTACAAGTTTCCCCTATCCAAAATATGGCATTTCCTAGCATGTAACTCCATTATTAGGGTTAAAAAATTCTGTAAGTTTAATTAAGCCACAAGAAAAGTTATAATTCAAGCAATTACAAATTTAACATTTTATGGAATAAATTTTTGCCATAAATAAAGGAGTACACATTTTCTTATTGTTCATAATCTACTACACACAAAGCCTCATTTTTCTTATGATAATCTAATATAGTGCATAACTGAAGTTGTGAGGGGGATTAAGATTGTGCTCAATTTTCTTGTAGGACAATAACAAAACATGCCCAAAATTCCTCCTAAATTTTATTATGTAAAGCAAAACAACATGGCAAATATTGCCCTCTTTTTAGCCTAAGTTTATGGTGAAATTAGAAACCATTACATGCCCAAAGTTTTATTTTAATTCGAATTGCACAAGAGGGTTATTAACATAAATCACTCGAATTTCCATAACTACCATGTGAGCCAAACACCTAGTACATTCAACTAAAGACATTATTTACATTTATATACTCCTACAAGACATACATCAATGTAGTAAAACAACGAACTTTCAATCAGAACAGAGGATTACAAAATAAGGGAAAGGATTAGGGCGAAAGATATTACCTCTACATTGTTGAAGCAAGGACGCAAGCAAAGGGCCTTGAAATCGAGCCCTTTCATGTCCACCAAAGGGACTTCATCTTGAGCCTAACTATGTCTCAAGTAGGGAGAGTCAAAAGGGGAAGGGGAGGGGAGGGGAGGAGGGCTTATTAGGTGATGAAAGAGTCTAAATACTGACAGAGATGTGGGACGGTGGCAAAGGAGGTAGGAAAGAGGTTGAAGAGAGACTGAGGTGGGGTTAGGGATTTTAACTACTGTAAATAGCTAGCGAGGAAAGGGCAAAGGAAATTCTCTCACTAAAAGTTTTTATCTGGTCTTAGCAAGGGAGTAGGTCTTAGCAAGGGAGGACCGAGGTTTGATCCCATGCTAAATGTAAATAAACCTACAGACTTGTTAGTGAGGGAATATTTCCTCCTTGATAATTTACCAAAGGAGTTTATGTAGTGAGGGCAATTACCAACATATTCCCTCACTAATAGGTCATAGAATTGTCACAAATGTTTGTTCATTTTCTCTTTCCAAATTCAAGTAAATCAGTGAAGAATTTATGTGTTCTCGTTAGCGAGGCTCGCTAAATTTCCTTGCTATATTTCTTTTTTTTCTTGTTGTATTTTATATATGTAATCTAATTATAATATGCAATATACGAATACCGTATATTGGGTATTGAGTATTTATTTCAAATATCTAATTTTAATATTCAAACCCTGTTCAATATCCATTATTGATAAGGTATTGGGCATTTATTTTAGTCAGATATCACTAAGCATATGAAACATCTGCTCAAATTGTCATCCCCATTATCACATTATATTCTCGATAATTTTAAGAGAAAATTGATGAATTTAAATTAGTTGTGACTATATCTTTATATATATTTTTTATATATTCTAAGTTTTCTATCAAATAAAAGTTAACTATTTTTGGGTGACTATCATCAAAACATACTTTGTTGGTAACGAATATGTTATTCCTTTTACCAAATATGATATTACAAACTTAATTGCATTAAGAAATTAGATGTATTCATGGGTAAAAACTCTACATCAAATATTAGAGACAAGAGACAAACACGCCACCTAAATACTATTTCAAAATCATGACAAGAAAATTAATAATACAGCTCAACAAAACTATAACTAAAATAAATAAACGCTTGAAAGACATTCTTGGCAAGTCGATACACCTTCTAACCTTTTTTGAGAATTTTGTTTCCTTAAAAATTGTCTCTTATAACTAAATTATATAGCGTATTATTGCAAATAAAAGAAATGAGGTTCAATCAGTTTTTCTGTTGTGGAAAAGTAGAAAATTAAAACATTTCATTTGGAAAAGAAGTAAAAGCAAAAAATTAATTTTTGTAAGAAAAAAATACGCTTACTCAAAATCATTAAATACCATGTCTCCCTTTACCTTTTCTTACTTATAGTCTCCACTTTTCTTATTCTCATTTCTCACCCTTATATACTCATTTTGATATATTTTAATTTTATATGTATTTATTTTGGTTAAAATTATTTATAAAATTATCAAGATTTTAATTTCTATATTTTAATTAAATAAAATAAAAAATTAATTAAAATTAATCATAATAAATATTTAAAATTATTTATCCATTCAAGTAATATTAATTGTAAGGTCAAGTCTATACATGCCCTGTTTAGTAATTTGATAATAAAGAACTTTCTTGAAAGGTTACCCAAAACAATAATATTGATAAAAGTGCTTATAAAATAAATTTTTCAAACACAAATTATTTCTTTTTTATAATACTTCTTATGAAACTCCATTTAAAAACAACGTAATTTCGAAATAAGCAGTAATCAATAGCCACTGGCCTTTCTTTTGTTCTGGTCAGAGAAAGGGCCCTTCTGAAGTGAAGTTGTAATCTTAAGGATAAACCCAAATGCTGAGCCGATACTCCCTTGCTATTCAAAAGGCAGGTGGGCTGGTGCACATTGGACTAGAGGCTCTAATGCTTTGGGTTCGATCCTCTCCTTGTTTATGTCCTCTACGCCCTCCTCAGGCCCATAAAACCTCACTGTACAAACAAAGAAAGTCTACGTGCTGGGATTATTTGACAAAGGAAGAAAATGAAAGAACCGTGCGCTGGGATTTTAACAGTCTGGTTTTGTTCACTCCACCTTGTTCTTGATACTTGAGAGGGTAACGCATGGTTGAAAATCTAGATTACTTGAATTTTGATAATGTTCTCTAACCTCTTGGATCATGAAGATAAAGTATAGAAAAGCATGCATAAATTCTAGGAACGCACTTACTGGGCATTATTAAGGCATGGAGTTCGAGGATTCTAGAGAAAGTGGCATTGTGTATTTCCTTTCTGGGAGGTAAATCTATGCCCTCAGGTAGATCGGTTATGGGTAGGATACCAGTAAGGTATTATAATCTTCTTCCTTAGATTTAGAAAAACAAGTTTCTTTTTAATATTTTCTTATTGAATTCTTAAATTTCAGAACCCTGCCTACTAATTTGGAAAAATTCAAAAATGAATTTTTTTTCCAACTTGGAACACATCTATATAGAATTTATTCATATAAAATAACAATAAAAAGGTCTTACAACCATTAATTCAGATTCAAACATACAATTAATGTAACTTGAACAATTTTATCTTCAAATAATGTATGCATAATAATTTATATGCAAATAAATAAATATTAAAATAAGTTTTCCCGAGGCACTTCACCATCCCTAATTCAAGAGCCTGAACCTATCTGTAGTCAATCAAAAGTGGATTTATCACATAGTCTGAAAAAAATAAATATATTGTATATATTGTATGTTTGGGGTAGGGTGGGTATTACCCATCCCCAAGTACGTCTAGACTCTTGAATATCCTCATGCCCTGACTTGGACTCATTTTTCATCGCCGACCAGACCAAAAGAGAAGATTTTATGGCGATATGTATATATATAATTTATTTTTAAGAATAATTTATATTAATAATAAAATATATATTTTTAATGTGATAGGATAACTAGATTACGCAACAAACACCAGCATATTTACGTAAACCTTACCTGTCGAAGAAGTTTGGTTAATGATAAGGATGCAAATTAAGGTGGTTCATATTGGGATGTGAGGTCTATACTTGACTATTTACATATTTATTTTCTTGCCATAAATATACCCACTTGCAATATTAAATGTGAATTTTGTACAAATTGTATACTTTTTTTTTTGGTCCTAAAATTCACATTTTAAAAAATTTTAAAAATTAAATAGAAAAAATTGTCTTTGTTGTGAGATGATCACGCTTTAGCCCAACAACAAGAAGAAATAGATTTGGACCTAGCCCATAAAGAAACCCAAGCCTAAGATAAGCATAAAAAATGGTCGGTTGGAGAAGAGATGATGAAAAGAACGATTAGGTGGTCCCCCACCTAAATAAGAAAATGGTTTTTGGAGAAAGAAAAATTAGATTAAAAACTTAAGATAAAGATATTTATATTAAAAATGTTAAAATTTGAAATTATTTTAAAAAATTTAAGAATAAAAATTTTTAATTCAGGATTTCAAACTATAATTTTTTTATACAAAATAATTTTTTTGTTTTTAAATTCTTTAAAACGGTTTCAAATTTTAAAATTTTTTTAATATAAATATCTTCAACTTAAAATTCTTAATAATACTTTTTTTCATAAAAAAATGTGCTATACCATGTTAAAGATGGATGACATGGAGGGTTATTCTAACCTAAACGGATATCCACTATTGTTATTCCTTTTATTCCATATTGTTGTTTTATCTTTTATATATATATATATATATATATCACAGCTTTATTTTGTAATTGTTGAATGGACCCTCATAATCATTTCTCTAAATCGAAGAATTAATGTCATCTTGAATTATTTGTGTTCTTTCTCTTGTTGATAGTAAAGGTATAATAAATGGAAAGATCTATCTTATATAAAGAAAGTTAATAATAGAAGAGAAAAAAAAGATAATTTTATAGATGAAAAATAACTATCATATCCCTATTATAAAAAATTTATAAATATATATATATAATTAAATAATAATTACAAAGATATAATAAATATTTTTTAAAATTTTCTCTTTCTCTTATTTTTTTTCACCTCATACCAAATAATGCTTTCATTGACTTATCACCCTGATATTGATTTCATAGTGGAAATCACTCAATTCACTCGTATTAGGAATCTTTAAAGGTGAGCCAGGACAAGAATGCTTACTTTAGGAAAACTAGACTTGATCATAAGCCAAAAAACCTACTTGACCCGATAGGTCCGACCTTAAAAAAAATTGATATAAGCCTAGAAAAAAAGAATGATGAAAAGGGTCCCTTTTAAAAAGCCAAAATATAAAATGAATTGGGTTTAGGCTTTTTTAAGCCCAACCCCAACCCGAGTCTAGCCCATATTATAACTATTTGTGCATATTATTAATAATCTTATTGGAAAAATTATTTATAACTACAAATATAAATAAAATAGAATTATATAACAAATATAATTGTCATTTTTTTACTTTTACTTGTTGCATAATACATTATTAGGAATAAAAAATAATTCAAACAAAATAATTATTAATCAATAATATTATTAAAAAAACTATCATCTTGAGAGGTTTTATTGTCTCATGTGTATTTTAAGAGATTTAAATTTTCTATAATACCTCTTTTGAGCTATTCGATATTTAAAACAAAAAAAAAAGTCTAGCTAGTAATAAAAGAGAGATATTTAGTATTTAAAACAAAAAAAAAGATTAAAAAAATAAAATAATCAATTTTTTAAAAAAAATACAGGATAGGTCAGGCTTAACCCGAGCCTAAATTTATTTGTAAATTTTTTTTATGGGTCTAGCCCATTTTTAAATGAGCCCAACCCATGATCAAGTCTAAAGAAAACCATAGAATAATGACTCACATGCATGGAATCCATTATACATAACATTGAAGCAATGCTATAAAAAACGATGCAACATGCCCTAACAAGTCACAAGCAGTCCCTTAAAGCAATTTGAATGTAACATTGTAACCGCCATAGAGCCATTGTTTACCTAAACCTTAAAGAAAGGTACTCATATTTTAGCCAGTTTGGTTTGCTCTTTATGAACATAATTCCTTTGTATAGCTCTTATATAATGTTTATTATACTATTGCTATCCTTATTTAACACATTTTTTTAAATTTCTTTTTTTATATAAGTTGCTAGAGACAACTTTAAGCATAGCATGAATCCTCCATAGTAAAAGATTTGTGAGCTAATTTGAGGAATTATCAACTAAAGTCATTGGTTTGTCTAAAAGTTGACTTATCAGTTTTTTTTTTTTAGTAGCTAGTTTAATTAAACTTATCAAAATGAACTCTTGATCACCTAACCCTTAACCTATTTTCATGCAATTTCCCTTGCAAAGTTGCATGAACATAAACACACCAAGCTTAATTGGAACTGCCACTCAACTATGAACAGAAACAAACTAACATTGTTTCACAACCCAATGTTTATCAATTATTTATTATTTTCTCAATCTATGCCCTAAAACTTCTACAATTTATACCACCTCCTACACAATTTGTTAATATGAAACCTTCACCTACCTCAGTTAAATCGCTATCACTTATTGAGATCAAAGCTAAAAGAGAAAAAGGATCTATCTTATTATTCTAATGATAAGTATACTTTTGGTCAAGAAGAAGTTGAAGAATTAATGCAATTGACTAGTGAAATCACCCTTATGATTAAGATAGAATCAAACCACCCTCAATTTTCTTGCTTTGGTAGGACACCTAACTACTAATACCATTAAACTTTTAGATTCTTGTAGCAATTTTGTTGTTATTATTTTGGCGAATAGAGGGAGTACTTGTAACTTTATCAAACAAAAACAAAGTGTGGTCAAAAAATTAAAAATCTCCCTTGTTTCAATTGCTAAGTTCAAAGTCCTTGTTAGGAATGTGGCATCTTTAATTTGCTATTCTAAATATGTTGAAGTAGAATTGTTAATATTAAAATATAAATTTGTTATTGATTTATTTGTTATTAATATGGATGAAATTGATGCTGCGTTTAGCAGTTAATAAGCAAAAACCTTGGGCCTTATGGATTATTAAAAAAAACTCACTGTGCACTTCACCTTGCAAAATAAAGTTATTCAACTACAAAGGGAATGCCCATACAGTTTAGAACCCCAATCAATAAAACATCTCAAGAAGATGACGGGTCAAATTGCTTGCATGTTCAAATTTACAGTGGCTAATATTGAATCTAATAAGCTAATGGTATCATCTCTTCCTTATTGAATTTCAAAAATTAGTTATTAATTTCTCTCAAAGACTTTAAGCGCTCACTGAATTGCCTCTAGCCCAAGAAGGAGACTAAAATGTCTATCTATTGCCAAGATATCAACTAGTGAATTTGAGATCTTATTAATACCTATAATATCATAAATCTAAAATAGTATTGGTCCTTGAACTATTCCAAAATGGAATCATAAAGCTAAGGCATAGTCCTTTCTCCTCACCTATTCTATGAGTCAAGAAGGTAAATGGATCATAGAAATTTTATATAGACTATTGTGTCTTGAACATAATAACCATTAAGGATATCCTATTCCAACAATTTATAAACTTTTAAATGAACTCCATGGAGCAAGGATCTTCTTAAAGCTACACTCAAGTGTTGGGTATATCATCAAATACACATGTGGGAAGATGTGCATAGGACCATATTTCATACTCCCTAAGGGCATTTTGAATTCTTGGTCATGCTTTTCAATTTAACAAATGCTCAAAAAACCTTTCAATCCATCATGAATAAGGTGTTTTAACTCTACTTGCACAAGTTAGCGCTTTTTTTTAAATGACTTTCTTTTTTGTAGCTTTTCTTTCTTGCACCACATTACTCAACTTAAACTAGTTCTACAAAATTTGGTGAATAAGAGTAGGCTATATGCCAAAATGTTGAAGTGTTCTTTTGGCCAAACTTTCATTGATTATTTAGGACATCTAGTGTTTGGTGAAGGAGTTCATACTAACCTAAATAAGATTTTGGCCATACTCAATTAGCCAATGCCAAGCAGTGTCAAGCAACTGCATGGATACCTTGGGCCAACAAGGTATTATTAGTAATTCATACATCATTATGCACACATAGTAGCCCTACTGACATTACTGTTAGTTATAACACTAATCCTCACCCCATTTGACTTTATAGTAATCTTTGAGATCAAGACAAATACATCCAACATGAATATTGATGCCATTCCTATTTTAGCAAATAGCTCATCCTAAAACTGAAGTCAACCTTTACGTGCATTGAGGAATTGTATGCCTTCACACAAGCAATCCATAAATGGTGACACTATTTACTTAGGAGGTGTTCCCACATTATAATGGATCATCAAAGCTTAAAAAACTCATAAGTGATCTAAACTTAAAAACTCATAAGTGATCTAAACTCCAAAGCAGCAACATTAATTCAAAGGCTTATTGGGTTTAGATTATGTAATCATATATAGGTGCAGGAGATTAAACTTAGCTACTGATGCCTTATCACATGTAAATGAAATAGCTTAGCTAGCACATACTATCTTAACTCTTTAATGCAACTTAATCGCAAATATACAACAAGAAAATCAAAAGCATCCGGTTTTGCTTAAGCTACATGAGCTGGTTTGAGCAAATAAACAACTAGCAATTTGCTAGTTTGAGAAAATAAACAATTGGCAATTTTTAAAGTGGTTGATGGCCTACTAATTTATCATGATAAGATTTACTTTCCTAATGATTCATATATAATTCTTTTGCTTTTGTATGAGCGCTAAAATGCCCTTGTAGGAGAACATGCAAGAATTCTTAAAGGTGTGTTTGGATGGATGAGAAGGGATGAAATGAAAATGAATGGATTGGCTAATACGAGCTAAATCATTGTTTGGGAGTTTTGTCTGAATGGAATAAAATAACAAAGGAGGAATGTTGTCAATGATTCTACAAGTATACATATTGTACAAGTCATAAATTGATGAGTACAATATTATTCTTACAAGAAAAGAATTCAATTACCAATTATTAAAATTAATCTTATTATTTAAATTATCCAATTAAAATCAAAATTGATAAAGGTGATATTAAAAATAATAGGATACTCTAAGCAAGTACTAAAATTGTATGAAAAATGCTATGGAATCTGGAATTCTCTATTTACACCTTAAACATCACTTGGAATGGACTGTTGCAACTAGATTCAATTGGATTAATGACAATTCCATTAATATAAGTAAAATTTTCTCTTACGATAAATCATGGTGCTCATATTAAGCATATGTCTACTTTTATGATCATGCTCCTAATACAAACCTATTATATACAATGAATCAATGCAAAATAATAGTCATAGACCACTCAAATGTAACTCACGTCTCTATAAACTTGTCATTTAAGTCTCCTACTCTAGTAATTTATATTATGATTAACCTCTTAATCCTCTCATAATACATTAGAGAGATAGAGGCTAGCCATTCATAAATAGGAGAAAAATAGCGATAGATTAAAGCTATTAAAATTGTCACAAGAGAATTTCGAGTTTAACTCAATTGATAAACAAATTCATCTAAATTTGACATCTACAATCTAACTACTCATAATGAGAATTAACAAATAAATAATAATAGAATATAATATATCCATGATTCAAAAACTAAAGAAAGGAGTAAAGATAAAACTAATATCATATTAGAGTGATTCTTTGATGTAAACTTCAGATCTTTAACAAATTCCTAATGTGTCCTCTAAATCTCCTATCTTCCCCTATATATCTCTGCCTCTAAATATATTCTTTAGCCTTTTTATTTTTTTCAAAAATTCAAAATTACCTTACAAAAAGTCCTAAAATTAGTTGCATATTGGCAATCCATGTCAAAATCACTCATTTATATGACCTACCCATGTAGGCTTACATAGCTATGTAAATTTACACGACCAACTTGTGTAGATCTCTTTGATTTTCTTAGAATGTCCCTTTTTTACATGCATGTACTCACCAACACAATTAGCCCTGTTCCTAATTAAATATGCTTGGCTTCTTGTTGATTCACTCAGACTTTTTTACTTCCAACTATTCTTGATTAAATCAAACATAATATACATAAAAACCCCAAAAAATAGATTTAATTACTCAATTTAATCTTTGAAAAAGTATGAATATTTTGCACTCATCGAGGTCCAAAATACAAATTTTATTTCTATCCCTCTAAATTACATTCTAGTTATAAAGGTGATATTGAAAACATAATTTATAAACCATTCCATTCCATTAATAACTCATTCCCTTCCTTCATTAAACTCCTAAACAATGGAATGACACATGACTTATTATTCTACTCATTATCTTTCCTTTATATTCCATTATTTGCCATTCCTTTTTATTCACTTAGAGACTTCCAAACATTGCCAACACTCTAAAATCTTAAACTTCCTTTTATTGGCCCTAAACAAAAATTTTGATGCAAAAGTATGGTTGATGTGTCAGCACGTTATAGGCTAACCAAACAAGAAGGCTTATTACAACCACTTGTTACACCACTCATCTATGGAATTTATCACTGGGTTGCCCACTTCTCAAGGCTACACAACCATTTCAATGGTTATGGACAAGCTTATAAAAGTAGCTCATTTTGGAGGATTGGCTGCCGATTTGATAACTACTATAATAGCCACAATTTTCACCTCAATTTTGTCCAACTCTACGATTTTTCCAAGAGCATTATATATTATAGAGACTCAATTTTTATGAGTATTTCCAAAAATATCTTCTCAAATTTAGTGAGAAAACATTAAGATACAATAGTGCTTATCATCTATAAATAAATGGCCAAACGCAGTTAATTGTTGCATTGAACAAATCTCCAAGCATTTGTTTACTATAAGGCCAACTAGTGGTATCATTATATGATATGGGTAGAGCGTTTTTATAACACATCATTCCACCCTATAATCAAATGTCGTCTTTTAAAGTGCTTTATGTCTGCCCACCTTAGTTCTTCAGTGGATAGTGTAACACCATAATTCTCTAGCTCATCTAATGTTATTTCTAGGCTTCCTTCCATGCATATAATATAAGAATTCCAAGGAAAGCCATTAAAAATATTCAATTAAATTGCGTTATGTCATAGATAAATTTTTCGTTTTGTGTTCCGTGAACCATATGAACTCATCCATCTCATTTTCATATTTAATTACACAAATACAACTCAATCATCTCAAGAAGTGGCCAAGAACTCGAGAAAATGGAGTATATACATAAAAATAATGTGTGCAGCCTCGGCTGTGCATTTCAATTTTATGTCATGAATTTTGAAAAATCATAACTAATTCTAGAAAAATTGAAATCAAACACATTATACCATTTTAGAAAGCTACAGATGTCTACTTTATGCTAAAAATAAGTTCAGACCACAACAAGGATGTCTAGCTACTGGAAATTGATGGAACAATAACCAAGGTCGCCCATCGCTACTAGTACTATCCCTAAATTTCAAAAATTCATATCTCCTTACTTAGAAGCCCAATTGGGGTGATCTTAGTGGCCATAGAAAGCTTATCATGTCTAATTTATATATGTAAAATTTCATGAGTATTGAACATCATTTGATCCTCGAATGACATAATACAAAAAATTGACTATATAAACAGTGTTTGTACTAGATCAACAGAAAAATGACAATTTTGAAAAATCATAATTAATTCTACAGAGTTCCAAATAATCTATTCTTTAACTTTCCAAAAAGCTCTGGATAGGATCTATATGCATGTCAAATTTTATGAGCAAATTTGTTCATTTGGTCAGATCTTAACATTGAGTTGCAAAATTGCTCTTTTAAGCTTCTTGAATGGTCTCAAAAGGGTCAATTTTAGTTCCAAGGCTCCCATGGCCACTTGAGCTTGTGGTAAAGCACCAAAATAATCTATTAGACATGTGTCAAAGGTGTACAAAGCCAGATTTCAGAAACTCACTCATCCACCCCAAGATATACCCAAGACTACACAAGCTAGTTCTTGCCATTCAATATCTAAATCACCAAATATCATTCATATGACATCAAATCTCATTTGTACATCATTCATTCATATAATTACATATGTTCATAAGCTCATACATTATATACAATATTTGATTATATCATATGTCATTCATATGATGCCATTCATATAACTACAAAATGGCAAAATTCCATACTTTGTTGTCAATCTTCTTCCTTTAGGCTTGGTGGCCTCCATTCCTTGGCTCACTTTGTAACGACCCTAATTTCTAATCTCGATAATTAAGGTTAACCACGTGTTTAATAATCATAAGTTGGGGTTTTAAGGCATTATGAACCAATTACATTATGAAAATGCGGGAAAATTTGAACTTTAATATGATTAGAGTCATCAATCATACAATTACAAGCACTTATATTGGTAAAGGAAACAAACATTTATTTATAAGCCTTTGATTCTATTACCCATCAATTATAACTCATCCCAATGTCTCTAAATCATCCATTGAGATTTCCATATGAAAAACCAAGATTTTCTAGGTATTATAAGTGTTTCAGCATGTTCGCCGCGACCTAATTACTCTTAGCCGCTGCCAATTACTTTCTGTTTTACCCCTTTCTTCATCACTAGTTTCGCCGCGGCCAACATATATGGCGCCGCGGCGAAGAAGCCTCCTGAAACTTCCTCGCTCGCCTCTCGATATTGGCCGCGCCCAATTCCTCCTTCCGCTGTGGCCAATTCCTTTCTGGAATGCCAATGACATTTTCTTAAAAGTTCGCCGCAGCCAATTCCATAATTCGCCGTAGCTAATTTCTCTCTGGATAACTCCAAGTTTGACCTCTCACATTTCGCCGCGACCAATTTACATTTTGTCACGGTGAATTTCTCTCTGGTACTCTCCCTGGGCAACTTCGCCTCTATTGGCCGTGGCTAACTCTATTTTAGCCACGACTAAATTCCTTCTGATCCTACACTCCGAAAATCTGGACTCATACTCTCCTCTCTTCCTCCAGTCTCACCCTAGGGCCATTCTACTTTAATTTATACAACTCTAAGGGTAGTTATGAACCAGCTATTCTACCATTACCAACTCAAAACTCAAATGTAAATTTCCATTTCCTCCAACTACCCTATATCAGCAAGTCCAGGGAATAACAATAACACAATTCATGCACCATTGACATTTAACATTTAATACACTTTCCATTAGAGGTCCCATGCATCAGTGATTCATACCAATGTCTCAAGGTTACATTTCCAAATGGTAAGTCATATCAGAGTTCAACAATGCTCATAGCAGATATCATAAATCCGTACATTAAATACTAATTTAAAGTAAGGCCTACTCCTCAATAGGTACACATTACATTATCAAAATACAGACTCCTACACTTGGCAATACAGATACATGATGATGCTAAACAAGACTTAACAAAATTAGCATCTACCCTAATCTACTCAGACCAAGTGTAGCTCCCCCACATCGAGCCTCAGCTCATGGATGTTCATCCACTTGCTTACCCTTATCCTTACCCGAAACACTTTCACCTGAAATATTAATCCCATGAAATGGGGTGAGATATGAATCTCAGCAGTCAAGGCAATTCTACCATATAATCCAGTTTAATTAGCATATAAACATGAATTAAAATCAACATCCGAATCATATCAATCATATAAGTAAATGAAGCAATTAGGCTATCATGATTACTATCCTATACTAGCAATCATATTTTCGCATGTTAAAGGTCATTAACACCGGGAGAGGCCCGTCCACGGCACCTACTCCTCATTGAGCACAACCAGGGCTCAGTGCATCTGGGGTTTGATCATAACTCGGTGCTCGATCGTAGCACATGCACTGGTGGCAGCCGCACCACAGCTCCACCATGGACTCACCAGGTCCAATCATTATACAATAGATAGCCAACTAATTCATTCAGCATTTCAAATCATTCATGTACAACAAATACGAAATTAAACAGATATATGCGTGGAATTAATATAAACCCCGGTTACCTCACTTGTAGATAAGTTTGCAATAGCCACCAATGGTACAAAGTCTCCCTATAATCATAGCATCAGATAATTATTACTCTAATTCATCACTAACAGTTACAACAAGTACTCAAAGAATTTAAATGCTAATAACTACCTAAAGAACACTTACCCAGCCACCACAAATCCTAAATTCAGATTAAAGTGTCCTCTACCAGAAATCTCAATATTCCACCCAAAATCCTAAGCAAATTCGTACAAAAATTAATACCCATAATATAAATCAGCTATGGGGGTCTCAAACCAACAAAGAAAGTATCAAAATAGGGGGTTTAAACTCACCTAATACCAACCCTAACCTCAACCTACGAATTTCACCAAGAAAATCCCCAAACACCCACATTTTAGATTTTGGGTATGATGAAAATACTCCAAATGAAAAACTAATCGAACCAAATTAAAGAGAAAGATTAGGGGATTAAGTTATATAACTATTACCTTGGCTAAATCTTGCTCCAAATGTGAGAAAATGTGGAATTATGCTAAGAACCCTAGCCACCTCCGAATTTTCCTTGTGTTTTTGTGTTTTGCAGAATGGGTGAGGTGGCTGGTCAGTTTTTAGGGTTTTAGTGGGGTTAAGTTGGGTCAAATATATGGGTCATGGATTGTTCCAAGGTCCAACTCTTAATGGGCTTTAGACTTTAGCTTGTTGGGCCAGTTTTTAAGTGTTGGGCTGTAAAATTTTATTAAGCCAGTTCTTATGCATTGGGTTGCTGAAGTTTAATTAGGTTTGGGCCAAGTTTGAAGGGTTCAAAGATTTGGGTCTGCACAAGGGTAATTGGGCCACTTATAAGAGTCTATACAAGGTGGATCCTGGAGCTTCTATCACATTAAATTGAGTTGGGTTTGCACCTAACTCATTGGGCCTCCATTAGCCTCTTATCATGATCTATTAATTTGGGCCTAGATAAAATTTCTATCCCAATTAATTCTCAAACCCATGTTAATAATTTATCTCTCTAAAATTTTCATTCACTAACTTGCCTAATTATCCTCCATTAATTATTCTTAATTATTCTAAATCCATGATTAGGTGTTACATTCACTTGATCCACCTAAACATGTTAGACATGTGGGGAGAAAGGGATAAGATTCTAAAAATTTCAATAGCTCTTCTCCCTTTCAATCACATATAAAAAATACAAATCCAAGTATAAAAATGCATGCATAAACATCATGAAGCATGTAGTCCTTCATGAAACATTTTTAACATTCAAAAAGTCATACAAAACATACATAGGCTTGCTAAGTAAGTGGTTTAGCCTCATCCATTCTCTTTAGGAATTTTGGACTTACTTCACCATTTTTTCTCAAAGACTCTAAATTAAGCATTACTCTTAAGAGACCCCTAGTTTTGTCTCAACCATTCTTGAAAATTCTTAGTCCTTACCATGGCTAGTAGATTATTGGCTTCACCACACTTAAGCAAACCAAAGCAAATAAACAAAGTATCATTTGAAGATATAATGTAACATCATGATATCATGGCATATAGAAGCATGCTAAAACATTTCTCATAACTCAAAACATACATACCCACATTCAAGACAAGGTAAACATCCACTCATGCATAAGAGAAAGAAGAGAGAGTTACCTTTGTCACAATTGCACAATTTCTTCCTTGAATTTAGTTCCTCTCCCACAGCCACACTCTCATTAAGAAAGCTAGCTTGCTTTTAAGATTCATTTATAGTTCCTTAATGCACCTAATGAAGCAACCTTATGAAGACATTATCTTGACTCTATTTTTTCCATTCATTTATGATTCTTGACTCATTTTAAGTCTCTTGGAGTCATCACACAATTAATTTAAGGAGTCTAGCTAAACGTTGCTTCTTTAAACCATAATATGAAACCTAAAGTTACATCTCATTATCCATGATTTCTAAAATTTTTTCATTGCTTCCTCTCATCCTCTTCCATCATATATGACTCAAAATCAAGTTTGAAACAAATTAAAACTATCCCTTGGTACTCTTTCTAACCTAGGCCAAAACCATACCCTATATGAGCACTAAGTGAGTTTGCTTTGTTTTCTTAATGGAAGATGCATGTGGGAAGCTTCTTAAAGATCTCTAGAGCATATTCCAACACTCATCTTGGCTTAGGAATTTTTGTATCAAAATAGAATTTTAAAAGAACACTTGAAACCCTAACTTTTTTATCTTGAAATCTAATGATGATTTTGTTGTTTTCTTTGCATATTATTGTTCTCCTCCTTCATTTTCTTAAGATTCACTCTTAGTTTGGCTAGAAATCCAACCCCTCTTGGCTAGTATTGCATAGGGCAAAACACACACAAGAGAAGGAACAAGGAGGATCAAGCATAAAGATGGTAAAATACCTAATTTCCTTGGTTTCCTTTACTAGTTTTTCACGTGGCTTGGCTTCTTCTCCTTGAATTTGAAAATTCACTCTCTGTTTTGGACTCAAAACAAAACCAAACATCTCACCAAATGCAGAGAGGAAGAAAGGAGAGAAAGAAGTTTTCTAAAAGAAGAACACAAATTTCTATGAATTTCTCACCTTTTGCTTGGCTTTTCTCCTCCTCTTTCCCTTTTATTCTTGTGCATCTCCTTCTCTTGAGTCTTTTCTGGTTTAGGGTAGAAATAAAATGAGCTAAGTGAAGAGAAGAATGGGGCGTGGTCCTACATAAAGATAGGTTTAAAAAGTTGTTTCCAAAAATTTCAATTTTGTCTTTTAATCTTGGCATTTTTATTTTTGATTCGTTTTAGTTCTTTTTTTAGAACTATCTTTTCCATCATAAAATTTAGGTCCTCAATCTTATAAAATACTTTTAGATATACATAAATTGGAATTAAAACCTTATCGAATGAAAAAATCAAAGTTTGGGTCAACCGACGTTAGAAAACATACACTGGAGGAGTTTTAACTGTCTCAGAGCTTCTCATAGTTTCCAGGGCCTCTAAAAACCCTGAAGAACTCAAATTTGTCATTCAAAAAACCATCCTATGAGAATTCCAAAATTACAAAAATACCTTTACGTTACGTAACTATTTTGCTACTTTCCATCTAACTATTTTGGCTTCTGTTTCAAAATACTTCTAACCTCCTAAATTCATTACTTAATGTCTAGATCATCATTCTAATTTTTTTAGACCTTAACCAATTTATTTTAGAGGGCCTACTTTAAAAACGTATCTATTTTCGTCGTTGTATGAAAACGGAACATTACAAATAGGATGGATGTAATCCTTCAAAAATCATGAACCTTTCGATTGTGTGTTAAAATGCAATCTAGATCATGCTCAGGCTAAGATGAAGAAAATGGCAAACCAGCAGAGAGAGAAAAAGAGTTCTGGAAGTGGGCAAGTATATGTGGGTCAAGTTGCATATTAAATACAAACAACAATTCTTCACTTCTCAAAAACAATTTCAAGTTAGCAAAATCTTATTTTAGGCCATATCAGAACGTCCACAAATTGGGCTAGTAAATATGAAACAAAAGTCCTTTTTCGTCATTGAGGACAAGGTCATTGTTTATGGGCTAGATATTAATGCCACCTCAACCCAACAACAAGAAAGAGGGACTCACTTGGGCTTGGCCGATAAAGAAACCCATGCCCAATCGGAGGTTCCAAAAGAGAATAAGCTAATGAGAAGGATTAGGCAGTCTGTCGCCTAGATGAGGGATTTCTTTTGAATCAAAGGGTTCATCTCATCTTCAATTGTTTGTGTTCTTTCTCTTTTTGATAGCAGAGTCATCATAAGACGTCATACTTTCATATATTTTTTAATTAATCATACACTTATCATCTTCGAATTTTTTCATGTTAAGAATTTTGGATCTCTACACTCGCTACTACTCTAGGAAGAAAGGGCTTTTTCTTGATCAAATTTGGTGCAATAATCAAAGGATCTTCGATGAGTTGGTTTTTGACAAAATGAATCCTTGTTGCTGTTGGCAATAGGCAATTGTTTCTATACACTGACAGAATTATTATGAAGCACCCTTGCAACATGATCCTCACCTGCTATCCTGGTACTCGATTTATTCTGTGCATTCAAACTCACTTTTATACAATTATATACACATGCACTCCGTCAAAACAAGCTTATAAGAATTCTTTATCTGGGTGTCAATGTCTTAATTAGACATCAATTTTCACTCGACACATTTTTTTAGGATCAATTTATATAAATTAATTAATCAATATTTATTATTTTTATAAAAAATTTGTAGGTCTAACAAGTAATACAAAAGTGAATCTAAAGTCATTTCATAAGAAAGGAAATCAAGTACCAACTTTTTTTAATTATCCCTATTATTTAGAAAAAATAAAAAATTTAACTAATCTATCTATTCAACTAAGAACTAAAATTGAAATTAACGACTTTACTTTATCAATTAAAAATTTTTTGGAATCTAAAATTTTCTAATTACTTCTCAGCTCAACTAGGAATTAACTCTTAGCTCTCATATTTTAATTTTACCTGAATTAACAATGATTCCTTCCTCTCTCAAGGCAAGTTATGCATTTATGCTAAGTTACGCCTACTATCCTAGTTACATACCTAACATAAATATGTTGGGAGCAAGAATTAGTTCTCAACCTGCATAAAGCGACTCAACATACAATCAGTCCACAAATCCACTCAAGAATAATCTATATTTCTGCAAAATTCTTACCCAAGTCTAGTAGTCTAATGGTCTAACTATTGCAATTAATTTCTCAATCCTCTCATAACAAATCAGTCATATGAACAATCGTTAATCATTCATAATGAAATAAAAGTAAACTAATGGATTAATTAAAACAAAATAAATACAAAGTAATTTTAATCAAAGTTAATCCATAACTAAATTCATCTAAATTTTAGAATTAGGAATTTAGCTACTCATAATGGAAAACAAAAACTTAAAACTAATCCTAAAAAAATTCATAAAGAAGAGTAAAGAAAATAGATAATGAAAGACAACAACTTCAAGATGGATCCTTCAAATTTCAAAGCATTTCTTTTAGTTGAGGCATGCTTTTCTATTCTCTTTCCATCCTACATACAAATAACATATTAGGGCTAATTTCCTCTTTCAAAATCACACCGAGACCTAAACATCCGATTCTTAATCATGTTTGAACTTGCGAACATGGCCTAGCCGTGCAAAATATGACAAACGAGGTACCCCTACAACGTTCTGGTCCAGCTGTTTGCTTCTTTCAAATGCACGACTTGTGCTTCTTGGCATGGAGAGCCCATCTATGGTGCAGAATTGATATTTTCACTTCATAAGCTATTTTTACCTCCCGAAAGTCATTCTTATCAAGACATACCATGATTGCATAAAATCCACCTTATTTATCTTCAAAAATTCCATTTTAAAAACTAATTAACATGTGTAATTCACACTTATCAAATTCTCTCAAACTTTAATTTTTTTTCTTGCCCTTGAGTAAAGGAAAAAGAATATTAGTCAAAATATCTCGGGCCATTAATAAATGTATGATATTTAAATTTTTTTTGCCATAAAATCATCAAAGGATTTCAAATTATCCTAATTAACTATCAGATTCTCAACGTAATAGTCAAAATTGCGATACATTCCTTTATGCACAGAAGATGCAAATGATGTAGCAATTATCATTTATCTTATTGTGTAACTTTTTTAAATTTCAGTATAATCACTTCCCAATTTTCCTTTCTCTCGATACAACAAGCAAGCTAGCAATACAGAGACTCTTCCTTGAATCTTGTCACCAGGAGCTCACTTACTTTTGCTCTTTCTCCATTAAATTAAGTGACAAATTCAAGATGCTATGTTTACTTATAATTCAGGCCTGTTCAGCTGTAAGATTTTTTTCTTCTTTATTTTATTATTATTTATTTTTTAATGCTGAAGTTGATTGGCCCAAAATAGCAAAGTAGAACTTTACCATGCTTCAACTGCTTAAAACTTAACTTCGGACTATGCATGAAAAGGTCAAATGGTCAGCAAATGCTTTATTCACTATATATTTATTTATCTATTTTTTTAATCACTTTGCAGAATATTTATTAATGTCATGCCAAATCATATCAATATTGACTACAATTTTAATAATTTAGTCCAGAGTCAAGAGGTTAAGATCAAACAATTTTAAAGAACAAGTCAATTCCCACATAATTCCAGATAATCAATAGAATCATACTAGCCTAAGCAATGCAAATTTAATTGACTTGGGACTTGTGCATAAGAAAACTAAGTTTTGTTTTTATCCTCCCCCAAACATAAAAACTTGTAGTGTCTGTAATGCAAATAAAAGAAAGGAGAAATAAAAAAGGTTAGAATACTCCCCTTTAGTATTGCGACCAAGCAATTGCCATGGAAGGATCATTCCTGTTTATCTGACTGAGTGTTTCTATTGCCATGGAGTGAACTCTAAAAGAAACACAATGCCAAAAGAACATCTATCTTAGAAAATCATTAAGCATCATCCTTCCGATAAGCATAATTAATATAAGCACAACTCATGAAACAGATAAGACAGTTATCCCAATAGAAAGGCAAAACATATATCAAGATATAACTGCTAACTATGGGATACAGTCATGGGGATAAGATCAGTTGTCTGGTAGTAGAGGTGGGGAAAGAGGTCTCCACGGAGGTAGAAATGCATCCATCCACGCCCTTAAGGGAGTCAAAGCGCTAGGCAAACAATCAAAATAGATATGAAATGTGCAATGACAGCCACCTTTCACATTCTAAATTGAAATCCTAAACAGCTACTTAGCTTCTCACTTCATTAATGGAAGAAAAACAAGGTAGGAGAATTGCACCAAAAAGCCTAGAATCAAAAGCAAGTGAATGCCTATATCCGTTAAATTCTGTAGCATGAGGTGATGACATTATTAAGAAGAGGTTAATAACTTTGCCTAGGGGTTTAACGAAATTCAATATTGTCATAAAACCACCGCTATGGATAGCCTATGTAAATCCCAGTAAAATCATACACTGTTAGACCGTGTGATTGATATTAAAAGCAAGCAATATAGCAAGCAGGGTCCCATAAAGCCATAACACTATCATAAATAAAGAAAAGAAGTCAAGTAGCAGAACTATTTAACCAAGACATGTCAGCACTGGCCAACGGTCACCAATGTGGCCAAATGAATTATCAATTAAGCAGATATTATCAACTTTAAACAGTATTCAGCCAGCCCAGAATGGTTCAAGCAATGAATTCCTTAAAACCCACTTCATTTGAACGCAACAATGAATTGATGATGATAACAACATCTCTCCCCATAAACAAACCATTATCAGCATGTCATACCACTCCAACAGGGTCTATGATATCCAATTCAAACAGCTAGTGAGAAGGCAACAACCCTAAACCCTAAACCCTAAACCCTAAAGCATACAAATCGGATCATCACACCACAGTAACGTGCCCAAGTAATACTAGATGAAAATACTCATCATTAAGCAAGGTAAACAACACAATCAGACAGGGATTGGAAGCTTGCAGACATTTGTACACCAATATACCACCATTTCGAAGCATTAAGATGGATGCTTACCTGGTAATTTAAGTGAAAGTGAAAAGCTCATACCCAATTCACACGACCCTAATTTGTGTAAGGGTGGCGACCACGAGAACCTCCGAGAATGATGGGGGTTCACGGAGAGGGGAAAAAAAGAAGGTTGTGGTGTGGGGACGGAGAAGAACGGAGATAGCCAGGGAGAAGACAGATGAGCGACGAAGGTGGGAGTTGGTGTTTGGGGTTTGGGGACCGTGGTCGTGGCCGCCAGAGGGGGCGTGATGGCAAGAAAATGGTGGGCGAGGGGCATTTGGAGCGATAATGGAGGGGTTCTTGATGGAGGACGCCGGAAATGGCGTCTGAACGGAGGGGTGGTCGGAAAAAGCTAGAGGAGGGCGAAGGGAGTGGGTTAGGCTGGAATTGGAGGTATAAGAGAAACGGTTGGCCGTCGACGGGGGTGGAGAGCGGACAGCGATGGAGATGGAGAACAGGGGTCGCCGAAGGAGAAAGGCGTTGATGAACATAAAAATCGGCAGGGTGAGAGATTTCAAAACAATAATTATTTATTATTATTATTAATTTATTTTTAAAATATTTTTTCCTTTTTCATTCCTTTTTTTTTTTAAGGTGAGCCGAAAAAAAATAAAAATTAATCAAAAATTAAGAAAATTAACCAAAATTTAAAATAAGGAAAACAAAAGTAAAAATTAAGAGGAAAAACTTCTGTGACTATCCAAAACTTATGCACGTTGCGAAATAATTAAGGATCAAGAAAATTATTAAGAAAGTAAAAAAAGGAACTTCCCTTAATTTGTCATCTCTGCCATTGATTCTTAAAGTTTTATTATACTTGATTACGAGTCAAGCACGTGTAAAAATGGGCAGAGTTTGTTAAAAGGAAAAAACTCAAAAATAAAGTCTAAGCCTAACTCAATATTGTTCATCACAATTCGAGTTTGAACTTCACTTGATAAAAAGAGAGCCAATAGCTAAACTTGATGTTTTGATAATATATATATATATATATATATTGTGTGATATTGATTTAAAATCTATTTCTTATAAGATATTAATTTATAATTTATTTCTTATAAAATATTGTGATTTTTTTATTATGTAATATATCATTTATCATTAATTTACTTTTTGTTTAGATATTAGTAAGGGGAATTAAACAAATTATGCAGAGCTCTGTCAAAGGGAAATACAAGAAGATGATCAATTATATATATATATATATATGTATACACTATAACAAAGACAGATAGGCTTAACATTCTCTGAATCATTCCAATTTTATCGGATGTCCCCGAAGGGTAATAGTCTTTGCATCACTGATCTTTTGATCTTTCATGGTAATAGTGTATTCAATGGTTTACAGAAAGGATTGTAGTTCACTATAAATGGCCATAAAGGAAACGCATTTCGTTTGTTAAGATCAATATTTCATTGAACGATATTCAAGAAAAGAGTATTTGATTGGCTCAACTTTGGATGTTTTGATAATATATATACATATTGTGTGAAATTGATTTAAAATCTATTTCTTATAAGATATTAATTTATAATCTATTTCTTATAAAATATTGTGATTTTTTTATTATGTAATATATCATTTATTATTAATTTACTTTTTGTTTAGATATTAGTAATTTTTATCACATAATATTATAATTTATTTGTACTTTTACATTAAACATTACTGCTTTAATATTTGAAAATAAAAGGAATGATAGGAATTGAAAAAAATAAAGGGAAGGGTAAGTAAGATATATATTAATAATATAATTTTTTTTTTTTTAAAAAAAGGGCCAAGTTTGGGGTTGGGTTTTAAAAAAGTTTGAACTTGACTTGTATTTTATTTGGGTTTCTAAAAAATAAAATTTTTTTTAGCTTTTTTATTTTAAGCTCATATCTCTTTTGTTTTATGCCAAACTTATGAAACCAAGCAAATTTTCTAGCCCATGGTCATATGCAAGTTCCATCTACTGGACTGCCAGTAAGTAACAATACCTAACACAAAAAGAGAAATTTGTAAATCAACTAAACAAAAACAAAACAACACTAAAACTAAAAGTAGCGTATAGGGATAGAGAATAAAAAATGAGAGAGAAAAAAAGCCAAAAGAAAATTTTCAAAAGTAAAAATAAAATTAATAAAAAAAATAAAAATATGGAAAACAAAATAAAAATAAAAATAAAAATAAAAATTTTTAAATTAATAAGAATAAATATCAAATTGATATTGATTACACCTTTTCCAATAGCAATGCCAAAAATTTGTTATGAAAAATTCGCAAGTGTACAAATCAAACAATTAATACAAAAGTGAGTCCAAAGCCATCCCACAAGGAAGGAAATCAAGTACCAATTTTTCTAAATTATCCTTATTATCTAGAGAAAATAAAAAATTCAACTAATCTACCTATTCAATTAAAAACTAAGATTAACTACTAATTTACTAAATTAACAACTTTAATTTATCAAATAAAAATCTTTGAAACTGAGAATCCTCTAATTACTTCTCAACTCAACAAGAAATTAGGTCTTGGCTTTGATATTTTCATTACATCTAAACTAATGGCAATTTCCTTAATTATGTGAAATTCTCTCTCAAGACAAGTTATGTGTATCTATGTTAAACTACGCCTATTGTAGTGGTCACACACCTAATATAAATCCATTAGAAACAAGAATTAGTTGTTAGCTTATGTGTAGTGGCTTAGCATGCACTTAATCTACAAATCTACTTAAGAACAATCTATATTTCTATAAAATTCTTACATAAGTCTAGTAGTCTAATGATTTGACTATTGTAACAAACAACTCATTCCTCTCATAATAAATTAATCATATGAATAATAGCTAGTCATTCATAATAAAATAAAAGTAGACTAATAAATTAATCCAATCAAAATAAATGCAAAAGTAATCTTAATCAAAGTTAATCAATAACTAGATTCATCTAAATCCTAAAATTGGAAATTTGGTTACTTATAACAAAGAGAAAAAACCTCAAACTAATCATAAGGGAATTCATAAAGAAGAGTAAAGAAAATAAAGAATGAAATAAAATTGATGGCAACAACTTTAGGAAGGATCCTCCAAGTCTCCTATGGTGTTGGTGGCTTTTAAAGTGTTTCCTTCAATTAAAGCATGTGTTCTCTAATCTTTAGGCATCCTATATATAGAGAGCAAAGAGAGCAAAGTAGGACTAATTTCCTTTTTCAAAATCACCCTAAAACCTAAAAATCTAATTCCTAATTGTGCTTGAACTTGCACACATGGCTTGCCTATGTGTAATATGTGTAAACATATAAGGTACCCATGCAACATTCTAGTCGAGCTATTTGCTTACTTCTTGGGATGGGGAGCCCATGTGTAGCGCATAATTGATATTCTTTTTACTTCAAAAGCTATTTTTACCTCATGAAAGCCATTCCTATCAAAATGTATAGCAATTGCATAAAATCCACTTGATTTATCCCTAAAGAGTCCATCTTTAAAACCAATTAACATAAATAATTTACACTTGTTGAGTGTGTACATAATTAAAAAAGTTTATATTAAAGATTGATAGTAATAATATCTTTTAAAGATGAAAGTGATAACTTATTGTTTTTTTATTTATCTTTTACTCAAGACTATTTATTAAGTAACTTTTAAATTATTATTCTTTCATGTTTACTTGGCTAATGCTATCATGATTATGTTTGAAGTACTTTATCCATATGAGACTATACAATGCTATCCATGGCTTAACTAGTCTCAAGGTTTGATACCTCATAGATCATGATACCAAAACATGGATGGATTGTTGAACTAGTTTTTTCATATACACATTACAAGAATGTCTTCAATTTTCAGTAGGTAATATTAGTAGTAAACAGTCAAAAATCATGATTTTTTCATAAAGATAATTTGTTGTTTAATTCATCACTATTTTAGTTGTAGCAAATTTATTCTTACATTTTATTTGTTGAAATTCTTTCTCTTTCTCTCTTTCCTCTAATCCTTACATCTTTTGATTTTTTGTCATATCAAATTAACAAATATAAATTTTATCGTAAAATATATTTAATATAAATAAAATATTAATAAAAATTGAATAAAAATTAAGAAATAATGTTAATAATTATTATTTTAATTAATTAATTAATTAATAATGTTAATAAAAATATATATTAATAAAAAATTTTAAAAAAGTTTATTAAAAAAATGATAGTTGTTGAAAGTGGAATTTTGAAAGTCCAATAAATTAAAAATAATAATAAATTTAAAAAATGTTTAAATTTAATTTATAAAAACTATGCTTTATTAATAAATAATATGTTTTATTTTATCTTGTTAATAAGAAATATATATAATATGTTTTATAAGAAATAACATGTTCTATTTTTATTATAATATGCATCTTCACGTGAGGTGTGTAGGAACCTTAACTTCTAAACATATTAATTAAACTTAACTGGTCTCTTAAACATGTGCAGTTAAGGTTAAATGTTATTAATATTTCATTAATAGATGAAAACACAAGGAAATTAGAACCTTTACAATTATTCCTCATCACCAATTAGGTAAGCAAAAAGATTCGTAACTAAAGGATGTTAAAATTCTCCTATTAGAACTTCATTCCATTCACATTTAGTTCTTAGAGGTATAAATCTCATTTACATTATTTTACAAGTCAATACATGTCATTACCACAGTGAAAACTAAGGTTTCTAAGCTAAGGTAGGAGTTTGGGGACTCAAGCCACAACTTAGGGCAACTTTACCATAGCAAAACTGGTTTTTAGAACTCTAGAACAAAATTTTTAATCTTGCGTTATGGCCTAAAGTACCCACACCATGACTTAGCTTCTTGCATCATGGTGAGGTTACCCTTTGGACCTTATTCTTCAAAATTTCTTGATTTTTGCCATGGCGAGCTTCCCTTGCTCTATAGTGAGATGAGCTATTGGATCAATTCTCCCAAAATTTTCTCATGTTACGCTATAGGCTAAAGACTTGCATTGTGGCGAAATTAGGTTCTATTACCTTCCCTGGGCAACATTTTCAATTTGTGTCATGGCGAAACACACTGTACCACGACACTCCTTGGTTCTGTAAGAGTCCTAGTCGCAACTTAAGTAGTTTTGGCTGTGGCTCAAACCCTTTTTTGTTCTTAACTACTTATGATTTGTTTCTACTCACTTGTATCTCTCTCCAATTGATATCAAGGGTCTTCCTAAGATAAAATACAAGGTCTTGGTGCAATAAATTCCCCTAGTACTTAGCAATTTATCAATTTCCATGACTTAGGAACCTAGGTTTAGATTAGGGCAATTAAAGATTGATTTATATCAATAAAATTTCCCTCCATGATTGCAAGAAGGAATGTGGGACCTCAAGTGACTGCCTAACATTGTGTTGCTCCCTGCCAACTGTCCTTTAAATCACTTTGCATAAGTTTTAATGGACCAAACTAATATGTTCCTACTTTCAAGTTTGATAAGTAGCCTCAAATACCAATAGATACGACAATCAATTTTGTTTCTAAAATGAACATTTAGCAATGGTATTAGATACGGAATATAAAATTGTTCCTTTTTTTATGAAATTGCAAATTTATCAATAGATTAACAACAACAATATTGGTTGCTAAAATTTAGAAATGGATGAACGATGCTCATTTTGTTTCAAAATTAAAAAGGAAATTTGTCTCTTGTTTATTTAGAAACAAATTTAGCAACATCAAAACTGTTTCTAAACATATTTTAAATTTTCAAATAATAATAATAACAATAATAACATTTTAAATAATAATAATAATAATAATAATAATAATAATAATCCCTTACTTTTCTAGTTATCTATTGTTAAAATTTAGGATTAGATGGATGATGCTAAATCTATTTTAAAATAACTAACTAATTAATTAAAAAATATACTTTTTTATTTAAAAACAAATTTAGTAATATCAAAACCATTTCTAAACATATTTTAAATTTTCAAATAATAATAAAAATTTAAATAATAATAATAATAATAATAATAATAATAATAATAATAATAATAATAATCCCTTACTTTCCTAATTATCTATTGCTAAAATTTAGGATTAGATGGATGATGCTAAATCTATTTTAAAATAACTAATTAATTAATTAATTAAAAATTATACTTTTTTATTTAAAAACAAATTTAGAAATATCAAAATCATTTTTAAACAAATTTTAAAAATTTAAATGATAATAATAATAACATTATTATCTCCCTTCTCTAAGTATGATGCTTAACTAGCGTCTATTTGCAATGGCTGCCTTCACATCCCTCAACTCCTTCATGTTGGCATTTTATCTAAAGCTGATTTGAATCACATTCCTTTGATAGTTTCTTAAAGCATCAAAAGTAAGCAGTCTAATCAGAGGAAGAATATAGAGCCAAGAATAATTAAGAGGAAGGCAAGGTTCAGGTTTGTCTTAATCTTCCTTTCTCATTATTCTTGTATTTTGATTTAATGAGCTGATGATGCATATGCAAAAGGGCGAATCCTCCTCTCCCTCTTATTCCTTAATCATCAATTCATTCCCTCCCAAATTCAAGCTCTCTCTTCTCTTTGGTTTCTTAATTTATTCAACACAAACTTAGTGTTTGGGGAGATACTTTTCAAAGCTTTAGAAAAGGATCTTTAGAAACAACAAATGTGTATGGTAAAAAGCTTATTTTGAAAGGAACCTATATGATTAGGGACCATACAAATTTTATTACTGAAAATCTTTAGTAATAGAATACTTTGTGAAAGCTTCAGTAATATAATACTTTGTTTACTGAAATTGAGGGCCATCTCAATCAGCTTTGGAAACACTTGTTTCAAGGCATGAGGAGATGATATATTAAGAAAGCATAAAACCTACCATAACCAAATCCATACACGATCCCCACTCCATATATATTCATAATTCATGTATTAAAAAATTGTAGTTGGATGAATAATGAAAAGTAAAACAGGGGGTTGAGATTTGTGAACAAATAAATTTATCGGTAATTATAATAAAAAAGTAAAATAGGTGGTTGAGATTTGTGAACAAATAAATCCGTTGGTAATTATAATCATGTATATTATCCCCCTAGATGTTGTGGTAAAGCTATAGCCTATAGCCCATTGTGTATGATCACTTTTGTCAACAAGATTTATTAAGTTTTTTCACCTCTTTTGTTTTAATACGTGTTTTTGTATTAGCATTATGGTTTCAAAATATGCACAATTACAACTATTTGTATATGGAGAGAATTTAATTTCTTAGAATATGCATAGGTATTTTTGAATATGCATAGCTGTAACACCATATATTTTTAGCTCATTTCATACTATCTCTATGCCTCATATCAAACAACTCACAAAGAGGCAAGGAAAAATAGCATTAAATAATACATTTCTTAGCGTTACGTCATATATAAAAATTTCATTTGGTGTCATGTAGACCATGTGAGCTCATAAATCATATTCTCATATTTAATTACATGAATAAAACTCATTTGTATCATTAAAAGTGGGCTACATCTCGTGGAATTCAAAGGGAAGCATGAAATACATACATATATTTTCGACTAGATTTTTCACATTTCTGTCACCAATTTTGGAAAATCATAACTAATTCTAGAAAACTTAAAATCATGAATTCTTGGTCATTCTGGAAAGCTACACATGTCTACTTCATGTGAAAATATGTACAGACTATAACATCTATTACAAAAGATGTTTAACATTTGAAAAGATCTAGAGGTCAGGTTGTTCACTGGTGCTATCACAAAATTCTACAGCAAATTTCAAAAATGTCCAATTAATTTCACAAAAATCCAATCTATACAAATGATACCAATTTGGAAAGTTGTAGATGTTAGCTAGAGGAAAAAAATAACTCTATACAAGCTCAGGTATGTCCAGATATCGAAAATCAATCAAACACTACTTGAGGTCAGTGGGAGTTCCTGATATTGAATAGAATCTTTAAAAATTCATATCTCTCTTCTAGACATCCAAATGGGGTGTTTCTAGTTGACACAAGTCACTGGGAATGTCTAATTTCTTTGTATAAAATTTTGTGGCAATTAGACATCATTTGGATCCTGTGTGATAGATTTCATTTTCGGACCAGTATAAACAATGACATGACCAAAATCAGAAAATTTTTCAACTTTGAAAATTCATAAAATATTCTCTAGACCTCCAAAAATTCTATTTTTTAACTTTCCAAAAAGCTCTTAACAAGTTCTAATTTTATACCAAATCTCAAATCAAGAAGAGTTCATTTAGACAAAAAGTGATATAGAGTTCCATTATGGTCAATTTTGGCTCCATATAGGATACCAAAATGTCCAAATGGCTTTCCTTGGAGTTTGGCACTCCTTGAGCAAGTTTAAAAGCATGATTATGACTTGTGTGAGCTGCCCAAGTGATCCTAAACCTTAGGTATTTCATTTTGGCTATTCCACTTCCATTCATACATGAAATTCCATAATGCAAAATTGCCATTACATGACCAAAATGAGTATTTCCATACATAAATCCTAGTTCTCATTTATACACAATACATTAATATAATTATACATGCTCATAACATTATAGATCATATACAACTAGGGATTTCATCTATTGCTATCCATAAAGCCTTAAAGTAACAATTTCAAGATACTTTGATGTCATGCTCTCATCTTCAAGATGGTTGGCTTCCATTACCTTGCACTCTTAATCCACCTAGCATGTTAGAACATTAAAGAGGAGGGGATGAGATTTAAAGAATCCTAATAGCTCATCTCCCATTTAATCATACATAAAGCATGCAAAACAAGTCTCACAAATGTGTGTATGGCATATGGACATGTGGAATCATTCAAGAAGCATTCTTAGCACTTGAAAAAGTCATACATAGCATACATAGACTTGCCAAGCAAGTGCATTGGCCTCATCCATTTACTTGTGGATTTTAGACTTATCTCACCCATTCTTTAAGAGGTTTTTAGACTCAACCATGCTCTTGGAAGTCAACCTCACTTTTGGGAGACTCTTTACTTTGTCTCAACCAATCTTAAGGGTTCTTGGCTCATCCTCACCATGGCTAAAGGCTCTTGGCCTCACCACACTCAAGCAAACCAAAACAAATATCATAAATATCATTTGGAAAATATAATGCATCATCATGGTACCATGGAGTAAGAGCTCATGCTAGAACATTTTTCATGGCTTGAAATACATATACACTCATTCAAAGACAAGTAAATCAAGTAATCATGCATGACAGAAGGTGGAGAGAGATATCTTTGTCACATTTGCATATTTTCTTCCTTTAGACTTAATTCCTCTCCCACAGCCACATACTCACAAGGAGGTGGAGATCATCTCTCTTGACCTATCATATGGAAGCCAATTAGGTTCATGAAATTAATTTTAAGGCCACACATCTTCCTTAAACACTAAATTGATCTAATGCCCCTTTATGGTTCCAAAATGCACCTAATGAAGCAACACCTATCAAATAAATTCTAGGCTCTATTCTTTCCTTTCATATATGATTCTTGACTCATTTTAAGCCTCTTGGAGTTATCACACAATCAAAACCAAGAGCCTAACTACATGTTGCTTCTTTAGGTCATATTATGGAACATATATGGCCAACTCACTTTCTATGGTTTCTAATTTTTTTCCAAGGCTTCCCCTTGTATTCATTCGTCATATATGACTCTAAAATGGGTTTAGAAAAATTTAAAACTCTCCCTAGCTATACTATCTCCCTTAGGCCGAGATAATGGCGTATAATGGGTTATATGGAGTTTTCTTAGTTTTCTTAAGGGAAGATGTGTAACACCCCAAAATTAATTAAGGTATTAATTATGGATTTAGATTAATTAAGAATAATTAATAGAGGATAATTGGGCAAGTTAGTGAATAGAAGTTTTGGAGGGATAAATTATTAATATGGGTTTGAGAATTTACTTAGGATAGAAATTGCATCTAGGCCTAAATTAATGAAACATGATGAAAGGCTAATAGAGGCCCAATGAGCTAGGTGCAGACCCAAACTAATTTAATGAGATAGAGGCTCAAGATTTATCTTGTATAGGCTCAAGTAAGTGGCCCAATTACCCTTGTGCAGACCCAAGCCCTTGAGCCCTTCAAGTTTGGCCTAAAACCCATAAAACTTCAGCAACCCAATGTATTAAACTGGCCTAAAAGAATTCTACTGCCCAACAAGTGAAAACTGGCCCAATAAGCTAAAGTCTGAAGCCCATTTGAACTTGGACCTCGGAGCAACCCATAACCCATTTTTGACCTAACTTAAACCCATCTAAAACCCTAATACTTTAGCCACTTATCCCATTTGCTGAAACTCAAAAGTGAAATTCGGAGGTGGAGAAGGAGGCTAGGGTTTAGGGCAAAAAACTCTGCATTTTCACACACTTAGGGCAAGATTTGGCCAAGGTAATAGTTATAGAACTTAATCCCCTCATCTTTCTCTTTAATTTGGTCCGATTATTTTTTCATTTGGAGGATTTTCACTTTACCCAAAATCTGAAATATGGTTATTTGGGGTTTTCTTGATGAAATTCGTAGGTTAAGGCTAGGGCTGACATTAGGTGAGTTTAAACCCCTCATTTTGATGCTTTCTTTGATGGTTTGAGACCCCCATAGCTTATTTATATTATGGGTATTAATTTGGCACGAATTTGCTTAGGATTTTGGGTGAAACATTGAGAATTCTGGTGGGAGATACTTGAATCCGAATTTGGGAATTATGGTGGCTGTTGCGAATTTGTCTACAAGTGAGGTAACCGGGGTTTACATTAATTCTATGCATGTATCTATTTTAATTTCATATTTGCTATATATGAATGATTTGAAATGTTGAATGAATTGGTTGGCTATCTGTTGTATTATGATTGGACCTTGTGAGTCCATAGTGGAGCTGTGGTGCGGCTGCCACCCGTGCATATGCTACGATTGAGCACCGGGTATGATCAACCCCAGATGCACTGAGCCTGGGTTGTGCTCAATAGGGAGTAGGTGCCATGGACGGGCCTCTCCCTGTGTTAATAGCCTTTAACATGTTAAATATATGATTGCTAGTATGGGATGGTAATCATGATAGCCTAATTGTTTCATTTGCTGAGATGACTGATATGATTTCGAATGTTGAAATTGATTCATGCATGTATGTTGATTAAACTGGATTATATGATGGAATTGCCTTGGTTACTGAGATGTGTATCTCACCCCGTTTCATGGGATTAATATTTCAGGTGAAAGTTCCTCGGGTAAGGATAAGGGTAAGCAGGTGGATGAGAATCCATGAGTTCCCACCTATGGGGAGATGGCTACACTTAGGCTGACTTAGCTAGTATAGATGCTAATTTTGTATTCCTTAATGTATAGCATCATCATGTATCTATATTGCCAAGTGTAGGCTTGAACATTTGATTTATTAAGAATGTATGTACTGAAAGGCTAGACTTTATCTTAACTTGATAATTGTTGTATGGATTCATGATATCTGCTGAAAATTATGTTAACCTATGATATGGCTTATCAATGGAAATGTAACCCTTGAGATATTGACATGAACCCCTAATGTATGGAACCCCCATTGATTGAGTATTAAAGGATGGATGTTGGTAGTTAATGTATTTTCTGCTGTTGTTACCTTATAAACTTGTTGATAGAGGGTAATTAGAGAACGGAAATGGGCATATAAGTTTTGAATTTGTAATGGAAGCATAGCTAAGTAAATAAGGTAGATAAATGCCATTTGAGTCATATAAGATGAGGGGAAGTGACCTTAGAGTGTCCCTAAGAAGAGAAATGGGGTGTAGGGGGCGAAATATAGTGAAAATAGTGACAGAAGGGAATCACGCCGCGGCCAGGAAGGCTTCGCCACGACCTAGGGAGTGACAGTGGCGAGGGACGCCGCAGCTTGAGAAATCTCACCGCGGCGCGGAGTGAAAATAATCGCCCAGGGGGTGACAGAACGTAACCTCGCGGCGGCGCAATAAGTCTCGCCGTGGCGCGAGTCGAGGAAATTAATTAGGGAGGTTACAGTAGCAAAACTCGCCGCGGCGCCACATAGGTTGGTCGCGGCGCAGGTCCAACTCGCCGCGGCGAAAGTCAAGAAAATTTCCGAGAGCAACTTGGCCGCGGCGCAAGAGTTCCAGGCCGCGTCGCAAGTTTAAAAAACTTAATTTTCGAGCTCCAGAACCTAACTTAGCCGCGGCGGGAAGGTTTCAGGCCGCGGCGCAGGTCCCCAAACTCTTATATTGGACCTAGAAACCTTAATTTCAGTAAGGCTAATGTTAGGGAATAGTATGAGTACATTGGTGGGATGTTTTTGTGGGTTGAAATTGATCAATGGATGAATCATAAACCTTTAAAGATAGTATAAACCCTTTTTATGCATGATCCCGTTATGGTTGTTAGTTGATGATCCTAGTAGTATCAAGGTTTAAATTTTCTCTATATTTCCGCAAAGTAATTGATTGTAGCAACCCTAAACCTTGATCATTAATTATTAATAGCATGTTTAACCTTAATTATTGAGATTAGAAACTAGGGTCGTCACAAGATGCATATGGGGGAACTTCTAAGGATCTTAGGAACTCAATTAAATTCCTATTTAGGCCTAGAAATCATTGTACAAAATCAAATTTTACAAAGTGCAATTAAAACCCTAGAAATTGCATCTTGAAATTCTATGATTTTTTGTTAATTTTCTTTGCATATTCTTAATCTCCACACCCTTTTTCCTTAGAATTACCCTTGGTTTTACTTAAAAATCAAATCCTCTTAGGTCTTCTCAAGTGGGGTGAAATGGTGAAGAAGGGGAAGAAAGGATATCAACCAAGGAAGAAGAAATTACCTTATTTTCTTGCATTTTCTCACTTGAATCTTGCTTTCTCTAGGCTCCTCTCTTTAAATCCAAATTTTCCCATAAGTTTCTCCCTTAAAACAGATTTGTAAACTTCATTTTAATCATAGGAAAGAAAGGGAAAAGGAGAAGGAGAGGTTTAGAAAGGAGAAAGCATGAAAAATCATGAAATTCCTTACCTTTTCCTTTCTTTTTCTCCTCCTTTCTTCTCCTCGATGGTGTGCCTAAGAGAGCTAGTGTTTTCTCTGGTTTTTGGGTAGAATAGGTCATGCAAATGAAGGGGAGAAGAAATAAGAAACTTAAAGGGTGTTCAAGAAGCTTCTATTTTCTTAAAAATTTCAATTTTGCCCTTTGTTTTTGGCATTTAGGTTCCCAATGTATTAAAATTAATTTGGAATTACTCAAATCGGAGGTAAAATTTTCTTGAACGAATTCGTCAAAGTTCAGGTATACTGATGTTGGAAAATGTCCACCGAAGGAGATTTAACTATCTCGGAGCTTTTTATGAATTTTAGGGCCTCTGAGAACCTTGGAGAATTCAAAACTTTCATTAAAAAAGCCCTCCTATGTGAATTTCAAAATTTACTCAAAATGATGAAAATGCCCTTACGTTTCATCAATCTTTCGTCACAATTCATTTCTTCATTTTAGCTCCATTTTCTTTCTATCTGAGCTTGGGATTCTCATTTTTAGGAGTCTAGAATGCTTTTTTCAACATTTTTAGGACCTCAACTAAGTCATTTCGGGGAACTTCATTTTATATTTGGTGAATTTTGTTCGTTGACAGAGAAACTGTACATTATGTTTCTCACATTTTCTCTCATTTTCAGAGAACCAGATGTTACAACAGCTATTTCAGAACATGCACACTTATAGCATTTTGGTTTCAACATATGCACAGTTACACCTCTTTTCCTCTATTTTTGGTTTTAAAATGACTTTGTTCCTTCTTCCTTTATGATCCATTACTAATATGATTTTTTAACTCTTAAAGTGCATCTTAGTTGTTGCTCATGGGTTAGTGCTACTATAGTTAAATTATAGCTAAAATGAAGTTTTCTTAGATGTCATAATCTAAAATGGTAATCCTTTTAAGAATATCATGAACTATGTAAAATTTCACTAAGTTAGGTTGCAACTGCGAAAATAAAATGCCTCAACTTCTTAGGGACTAGGGAGTATAAGTATCACTTAATGACTTAAAGAACTTGACAACAAACCTCTCAAATGTATGTGTTAGCTTTCTTGCATGTTAAAACATAAATAATGATAGGATTTTATCCAATTCAGCTTGAAGATTGGCATATAATCTATTCAGTTTTATATACTTATGTTATAATGCTTACCTTTGCTTTAATTTCTATTCCTAATGCATGGGTACTAAAAATACTCTATGCGTTTGGGTTTTGATCCATTAGTTCATTATGGGCCTCTGTCATTTATAAACTCTTTTTAACTTCTTTATCTTGAATAATTTTTTTTTTGAAATAAGCTTTTATATTCAATTTTTAGGTGATGACCATTTAAGTGCATTGAATTATAGGCTTAAAATTATCAAGTGAAGATGTTGATTTTTAAATGAGATTTAATAGTCTTTAAAAATAGTAAGTGCGGGAAGTAATAAAAAAATATTTGATTTATACAAAAAGATAAATTTAATTAAGATATTTTAAAAAGTCATATTTTAAATTAATTAAAAAAATATAAATAAATAATTAAGCCTATTAGTGCTATAAAAATATAAACTTTTATAGAATTTTAAAATTGACTAAGATCCTATTTTGATCTTTCACAGATAGAGTTTTTGAATATGATATTTCACAAATGTTTATTTCTAAAATAGCCTATCATAGATAAAATTGAAATGATCCTTTTATACGTTAACAATTTAAAAATTTAATCAAAAGTGTAATGTAAATGATTAAACATTGATGTGACACCATTAAATGTCATGTCAACCAACTATAACTCCATTTTAATCTTTCATAAATAGAGTTTTTTCAATTTGCCCTCTCATAAATATATTATTCTTAAAATAATCCTTCATAAATAAAATCATTATCAAATTTGTATGCCAATCATTTAAAAACACAACTAAAAGTGTGATACAAATTGTTAAATTTAGGTGGTGACATTAAATATCATGCTAGCTTATTTTTTGTCTCTTTTGTCCACATAATAAAAAATATGGATTTTGAAGTTTTTTTTTCTCCTTTTATTGATTGACTAAAGTACCTATATTTCCCTTTTCTGTGTCTCTTGCCCCTAATTTAGCAATATCACAACAAATATTCTTTATGATATTCTCAATTTTACAACTCATGGCAATGATGAAATATGATTAGAGAATTAGATAGTGAGATTTACTATAGTCTCCAAAATTGGTGGATAAACTTTTATTAAAAAAAAATATCTCTATATGGATGTCAAATAATTATGTCATTTCTTTTGATTTATAACAACTTTTACGGCAACAAAAAACCCAATAAAAAAGTCTCTAAACTTTTCTATCTTAGGAGGAAAAAAAAGAAAAAAAAAAAGAGCTTTTCATATTTTTGAAAAATTATCATATGCTAGTTCTTTTTTCAAATTTCAACGACACTACACAAAGAATTATCAATTCCTTTCTGTTGTTTATAAGAACTCAAGCCTTCATCATCCTCAAATCATTCATCTAGTTTCAGAATAAAAATCATTCATTCCTTACTCTAAAAAGGCATAACACTTTGTTTGGTTAATGAGTAATAAATTTACTTAATCAATATAAGGCTAAGAACATAAGAAAAAAAGCCCTCCCAAAGTCATAAAATGTCATAGAATACTTTATTCTATAAAAAAAGCCTACCTAACATAAATACCTTTGCTTTAATTTAGAGATAAGGAAAAGAATCTTTTTAACCATTAACTTTATAAGATGTGATTGACTCTTTATATATTTTAAAGTCAACATTTCTTGCAATTAATTCTTAACTTTTTTGGGTTGTGTAATTAGCATGACTTCTTTTAGGGGCAATCATGCTTGGATGTATGATAGACTTGTGCCAAGTCGAAAAGGATTGACTGATGAGTTCATTAGAGGTGTTTATGAATTTATAGCTTTTGCACTATTGCAAGATAATTTTGTATATCAGGGAAAGATATGGTGTCCATGTTCAAGGTGTAATAATATAAGGTTTGTTGATATAGATGTTGTAAAGACTCACTTATATAAGTATGGTTTTGTTCCTAACTATTATCAATAGATATCACATGGGGAGCCATTTGCACATTCCATTTTTTCGCAGTCTTATAATGGCTTAAGAAATGAAGTGAATGTTGAAAGTACACTTCTAAATCCATATCGTACAATGGTTTTAGAAGCAACTAGACTTAGTTTCAATTTTGAATTTGATAGAACCAATTTTGTTGGTGATGAGGAAGAGCCTCTTAATGGTGTTGTTAAGAATTTTATGAATTGCTCAAGGCTACAAGGAGCCATTCTATGAGGGATGTAAAACGCATACTCCATTATCAGTGATGTCAAGGTTGTTGAACATTAAATTTGAGTTTAATATGAGTGAGACATGCTTTAATCGAATATTACAATTGGTGAAAGAGATATTACCTAATGATTTTTACAAGACCAAACAAATGGTTGGAAAACTTGGTTTAGCATATAAGAAAATAGATGTATGTGTGAATGAATGTATTTTTTATTGTAAAGAAAATAAAGATTTAAAGGTTTGTTCCATTTGGGATCGCTCTTGTTATAAACCTAGAAGAAGCGTAAGTGCAAAGTTGAAAGATATCCCTTATAAGATATTGCGATACTTTCCTCTCACACCAAGGTTACAAAGATTATTCATGTCAACAAAAATAGCTAAATATCTGACATGGCATAGGAAAAGTCATCAAGAGTGTGAGACAATAAGCCATCCATGTGATGGGGAGGCATGGAAGCACTTTGATGAATGTCATCCTTCATTCGCTGCTAATCCATAAAATGTTTAGTTAGCTTTTTCATCAGATGGGTTTAGTCCCTATGGACAAAAGAGCCATCCTTATTCTTGTTGGCCAGTAATTATAACACCATACAACCTTTCCCCTGGAATGTGTATGACAACCCCTTATATGTTCTTAACTCCTGTTATTCCTGGTCCAAAAAGTCCTGGTAAGAATATAGACTTGTATTTGTAGCCTCTTATAGATGAGTTGAGAGAATTATGGGAAGTAGGGGTAGAAACTTATGATGCATGTAGGAAATAAAATTTCCAAATGTGAGCTGCACTTATGTGGACTATCAATGATTTTCCAGTGTATGGAATGTTATCTGGATGGAGCACACATGGTATTTTGTCATGCCCTTTATGTATGGACCATAGTAAGGCATTTTACTTGAAGGAAGGCAAAAAGCCAACATTTTTTTTATTGTCATCATCAATTTTTACCAATGAAACATCCTTTTTGAAAGGATAAACAGTTTTTTTGTAAAGGAAGTGTTGAGAAGGCAACACCTCCAACAAGGTTGTCGAGTGAAGAAATTTGGGCAAATGTATATGATTTACCAACAGTGTTGGAGAATGTTAAGAAAGATAAGGTTCCTGGGTTTGGTGAGCACCACAATTGGATAAAGCTCTCTATCTTTTGGGAATTGCCTTATTGGTGTACAAATCTCATTCGACATAATCTTAATGTGATGCATTTTCAACACTGTCATGGATTTGAAGGGTAAGTCCAAGGATAATTTGAAAGCTAGAAAAGACTTAAAAATGATATGTAATCGTCTAGATCTTGAATTAAGGGAGTAAAATGATAAAATTCTTATGCCAAAATCAGTTTACGTATTATCTAAGGATGAAAGAAAGTTAGTATGTGAATGGGTAAAAAAATCTTAGATTACCAGATGGATATGCCTCAAATTTGGCTAATTGTATGGACATGAAAGATTGCAAAATATCTCGAATGAAGATTCATGATTGTCATGATTGGATGGAAAGGTTAATTCTAATTGCATTTAAAGACTAGTGGCCATAACCAATTTGGAATGCTTAATAGAGTTAAGTCTATTTTTTAAATGCTTGTGCTCGATTATGCTGCAAGTTCAAAATATTAAAAAATTAGAAGAAAGCATAGTGGTGACAATATATAAGTTAGAAAAAATATTCTCACCTAGTTTCTTTGACTCAATGGAACATTTGCCAATTCACTTGCCTTATGAAGCTAAAGTTGGTGGTCCAGTTCAATATCAGTGTATGTATCCATTTGAGCAGTAATGATCTAAATATTCAATTGTTGTATCAAATATTATCTTTTTAAACTAATATATGACATTAATTGTTATAGGTTCTTGCACTATTTGAAGAAGAAGGTTACCAACAAAGCTTGTGTGGAAGGTTACATTTGTAAAGCATATCTCATTGAAGAAACCTTATCCTTTTGCTCTTATTATTTTAAGCCTCATATTCAAACTAAGTTAACCATTATAGGCCATCATGATGAAGGGGGCAAGGTTGATGCACCTGATGGATGTTTGTCTATCTTCACTCACCTTAGTTGCCCTTTTGGGTTGGAGCATATATGGTATTTAACTAATGAGGAATTCAATGTTGCCATAATATATGTTTTGTTGAATTGTGAAGAGATTGAACCATTTTTAAAGTAAGTTCAATTCCACAATTTCTTATAAAATAATACATGAAATAAATAGCTAACTATAATTTAAATATTATAGTATTTTTTAGGGTGAATTAAGAGCAAGATTACCCCACTTATTGGCAGAAGACACAGAGGGTCGAATAAACAATGAGTTTAGCATGGCTAAAATCATACGTAATGTCTCATTTAACTTGTAAACTCCAATGATTATATTATCAATACTTCCATGTTGTTTTAATAGGTTTTTGATGGTTCCAATGAAATTATTGACAATCGAGTAAAAGATTTAGCTTGCAGTCCTTATAGAGATGTACACACATGGCCTTAATATAATGTAAATGGCTACAAGTTCCACATAGAAGCATATGGTGTAAACAATTCATTGCAAACAAATCAACAATGAATAGTGGTGTCTATATTAAAGGGACAAATTATGTAGAGCTTGAAAGTGACTATTATAGAATTCTAGTTGATATCATAGAATTAAACTATCCTAATCCAACCAACAAGAGAACAAGGGTTGTGTTGTTTAAGTGTGATTGGTTTGATCTTACTATTAATCGAGGATGGAGAATACATAATCAATATGGTCTAGTGGATATTAACTTTAAAAAGAAGTTTCAAAAGTATGAATCTTTTATCTTGGCCTCTTAGTCTAAACAAGTGTACTTTGTAGAACACCCTGTTAATAAAAAGGATAAAGCTAATTGGAGAGCCATATGTAAAATAAAGGCCAAAAGCATTATTGATTCACCAAACTTGACTTACCAGGAAGATGAAATGTCTATACTGGTTGAACCAATGATAAATGATAAACTTTAATGTCTCAGTGTTGGAGATGGAGAAAAAGAACATGCAATTGCAGATCATGAAATAAAGAGGGAGGAAATTGAGGAGTTAGATTTTGAGTCTTAAACTGAGGATACTGAAGGAAATGAAAATTGTGAATATGATGAGGACACTGAGGAGGAATAATTGAACCTTTCATTTATTGTATTCCATACAAATTTTTGTTTAGTTTATGTGTAAGGATATTCATGTTTTGTTTCATGACTAGACTTAACACTTTGTTTTGCTTTGTGACTAAAATATAAGTTACGTTTTGCTTTTGGATTTAGTATTTTATTTTCTCAATGGACTTAAAGCATTAAGCATGATTTTGACACATAATCTTTGTGAACTTACATTATCACTAAAGCACACAAACACTTCCATGGTTTTCTATTTTTTTTTCATTTGTTATTTTAGAAAAATGCCACGAGGAGGAGGTGCCAGACACATGCATCGTGGAGGTTCATCACAAGAACCTTTTTCACAACCCAATCACATATCACAAAATGGAATTCTTAACAATCGAATCTCGTTGAAAGTGGAAGGAGATAGGTCAGTCATGCTTTTTATATTTTAAACATATTTTAGTGTGAAACACAAATAACTTTGATTTTTTTTCCTAATAGTTTTAATCCTTTTGTTGCTCTATGTAACGAACGTAATTTCCGTAAAATGACGAAATAAGCTATATAAAAGCAAATCCTTTGAAATGAACTAGATAATGTCCCAAAAAATTTGAGTAGAGTCTTACACTCCTAAAAATGATAATTCTAGGCTCAAACAAAAAGAAAAATGGAGTTAGGATAGAGAAACAATTTGTGATGAAAATAGACGAAATGTAATAGCATTTTCGTAAATAAGTGCAACTTTTGGAAAAACACATACGAGGGCTTTTCTAATGTTGATGAGCTTGAACTTTGATGAATTCGTTCAGTAAAGTTTTAGCTCCCAATTGAGTGATTCTAAAGGTATTTTATTAAATTAGGAACCTAAATTTTATAATGGAAAAGATGGTTTTAAAAAAAGAGCTAAAACGAAGCCAACATGAAATTGCCATTACGGAAGGATGAAATTGAAATTTTTGGAAAAGTATGTTTCTTGAAACTCTCACACACATCTCCTTTCTTCTCCCACCTTCTTAAGCATGAAATTTTCTGCCTAAAATACAGAATATGATCTGCTTTCTTAGGCACACAAGAAGGAGAAGAAAAAGAGGAGAAAAATCAAGGAAAAGGTAGGTAAATCCATGGAATTTCATGCTCTTTCTTCCTCCAACTTTGCTTCTCTCTTTCTAGGCTTTCTTTCCATAGTTTATTTAAGCTATTTGGTTCTATTTTAATCTAGAATATTGAGGGGGAAGTTCAAAATTCTTGAAGGAAAGCAAACCAAGGAGAAAGACTCTTGAAACTAAGTTGGAATCTAAGGTAATTCATGCTTTGAATTGTCTCTTCGTTTTGCTTCCTCTTGCTTTGAGTTTTGGCTTAAATCAGAACCATATAGGGGGGAAAGTTTTGTCCAAAAATAAGAAAGGAACAAGGTTAGGCCATGGGGAGATAGAATATGGCAAGAAATTCTAAGAAAAACCAATAGAAATCAAGTTAGGAAAGTGTGGAGTTTTCTAGGGTTTTGTAAAATCTGATTTTGTGTGAATGTTTCCTTAGTTATTTAAATGTTTCCTTGAGCTCCTATGACCTCTAGAAACCCTCCCAAGTGGTTCTCTGATCAAGGAAAAATTAAGAAGCTTGTGAACTCCTTTCTTCATGCATATCTTGGCCTAGGCTAGTTTATAGAGCTAGGGAGTGTTTTAATTTGTTCTAGCCTTGGTTTAGGACTTTATATGATGTTAGAAGATGGGTGAAACCATTGGGAAAAATTTAGGAGCCATGAAATGAGAGATGGATCAATGATGTCCATAATGGTGCCTTATGAAGCAACTTGTGTTTCCAATTATGCAAGTAAATGTGTGAATGCTCCAAGGACCTTAAATGAGTCCAAGAAGTCTAGAAATAACAAGAGAATGGAGCCTAAAATTTGAAATATGAGAGTTGCTTCATTAGGTCAATTATGGAATCATTATGCTACTTTTGAAACCAAGTGTGTATTCAAGCTTTTGTTTAGTGTCTTGGCTTGCTTCAAGTGTGTGATTATGTGTTGTTTATGGTGCCTAGGCCAAGGGAACATCCACCTACCTAGGTGCACTTGTGAGGCCAAAAAAAGGGAAGAAAAGTTTGTATAAATCCAAGGTAGCTCTCCACCTCATTCTCCTTGCACTCTTGTGTGCATATGTATGTTATTGTATGCTTGTGTGTGTTCTTGTGACTAAATAATATGCCACTTGATGCCTTGACTTTACATTGGTACCAATGTATCTTCTTGAATGACTATGGTTGTGGAAATGACTCATAAGGATGAGGTGATGCCAAAAGTTCCTTAATGAAGGTAAGGAGATGCCAAAAGTCTCATGGCGTAGGTGAGACAAGGCCAAAAGTCTCTTAGAAGAGTGAGGCCAAGTCAAAAGTCCCTAGACTAAGAGTGAGGAAAATCCAAAAAGTAGTAGAAATGGGATGAGGCAAAACCAAAAGTCCCTAGAGCATGGTCTTGGCTTGAATATGAATAAGTGGCATGGGAATTGTGACTTTTCATACTTTATAGTTGACAAACTTTCCATACATGTGCTTAGATGTATATATGCCTTGAATGTGTGTGTGAGTGAGCTATTGAGATTCTTGGAATCTCATTCCCCTCTTCCTTTCCATCTTGAATTATCTAGGTGGCTCACAAGAATCAAAGAGAGCAAGCTAAGAGCCTTGAAGGGCTATACTTTAAACTTTTGTAGTCTTCTTTGTGTATAAATGTGAGAGTGACATTGTACATGTTATTTTTATAATGTAAGCCACAAACAAATGTAACATTATGTATAATAATGTATGAACCTTGTATGGTGCCAAGATAATGGAAATATGGAAATTGAACACTTGGGTGCACACTTAAATGTATGTATTCTTGGGTGTGAGATGGTCAAAATGAGATTCATGGTTTTTGAGACCAATTGGGTAGTTCCTACAAGTCATATTCATACTTTTAAACTTATCCAAGAGGTACCAAACTCAAGGAAAAACTATTTGGACCAAAGTGATACCTTATGAGAGGCAAAATCTATCAAATTGGTGAGCTATGTCACTATTTATCCAAATGAGCTCTTCTTGGTCTAAAATTTACATTTAGAGCTTGTTGAGAGCTTTTTGAGAAGCTAAAGTAAGTATTATTTGGAGGTCTACAAAATATTTGATGAATTTTTGAAGTTGAAACATTTTTCTGATATGGTCACAGCTATTGTACATATAGTCCGAAAATTGTTCTATGTCAATCATGGGGCAAACGATATCCAATTGCTATGAAATTTTATAGACAAAAACTAGACCTTACCAGTGACTTGTGATTGAAAGCAACTAATTTGAATGTCTAGAGAGGGAGATATTAATTTTTGAAATTACTATCCAGTATCAGGCATCCAGTCTAACTTATGTCACTATTTGATTGGTTTTTTAGGCCTAGACGTACCTGGACTGGTTTAGAGTTATTTTTTCCCTCTATATAACATCTGTAGCTTTCTAGATTGGTATCATTTGCATGGATTGGATTTTTATGGAATCAAGTAGACATTTTTGAAGTTTATGACAGTAAACTAGATTAGTACCAGGGACAGTCGGACCTTTATGGCTATTTCATTGTCAAACGTGGTCCAAAGGCTATGTTCATGTTTTGAAATGATTTTTAGTGTGAATTTAACATCTAGAGCATTCCAAAAAGCTATGTTTTGTATGATTTCAATTCTTTTTTACATTTAGTTATAATTTTTTAAAGTTGCCCCTAAAATTTGTCACTGTATAGCCATAGGAAATGAAGAAATTTTGGGATTTTTAACCCTTGATCTATTGTTTGAGCCATTTTTTAAGAATGTTATGACTTGTATGTATGGAAAATAATTAAAGAATGTTGTTGATGAGTTCATGGGGTCCCAAAGACACGAAATGAAAAATTTATTTGCTACGCAATATAATTAAATTCATTATTTTAATGTATTTCTTGAGATTTCTTAAATGAATTGTATATTCCCATTTATGAGATGAGGTTCAATGTTAGAATATAATATGGTATTACACTTCAAGATAGCTGGTTAATATATTCAAAAGATTATTCAATAGTCTATGGGCTACATAAGGAAAGGTCCCACCACATGTTAAAGATCGTTGGTTTGGTGAATTTCAAGTATGTAAATTTTATTGTCATATATGAGTGATCCATTTGCAACTCATGCCCTTGCAGATGTTGCTTTAATTTTTAGTGTCATTCAATATATATATATTGAATGTTTATTATTTTAATTTGTTAAAATAGTAATTTATGTAGCTTAGTGTAATTGATCTTTTCCATTCCATTCTTTGATTTCTTTGTTTGGTTAATCTCCATAATATATTTAGGAGTATATTAGTGTTGATTTGATCATGCTTTGAGTTTCTCTTCATGGTTAAATTAATCTTTAAAATAGAATATGGACTACTAAAATTTACTATGTTTAGTAGTTTTGTTATGTTTATTTTCCAAATTTATTGTGACTTCATCTAGTTGAATTAAGCCATAATTTTTTGTGGTGTTCATGATCTTTATGCTAAGATTGTATGTGTAATTTTTATGGATTTTTCTAATTTTTTTTAATTGGTATAACATATTAATTTTTAAACATTGATCAGAATGCCCTATTTGAGTCTTCCTAGTTGTAGGAAGCTTATTGTAACACCATATATTTCTAGCTCATTTCTATCACATTTACATGCTCATATGATACATTCCATGAAAGAAGTAAGAAAATCCATTGCAAATAATACATTCCTTTGGATTATGTCATATATAAAAATTTCATTCTATGTCACGTGGGCCTTATGAGCTCATACAATACATTCTCATATTTGATTACATGAATACAATTCATTTGAATCATTAAAAGTGGCCAACATCTTAAGAAACTCAAAGGGAAGCATGAAATATGCCTATTCATTTTTGACCAGATTTTGCTCAATTCTGCCACTAAATTTGAAAAATCATAACTAATTCTAGAAAAATTGAAATCATGCATTCTATAATACCATAATTTCTTAGCTCATTCCATGCTATTTTTATACCTCATATCAATCAATTCATGTGAGAGGTAAGAAAATGGCATTAAAGTATTGATTATTTTTGCATTACATTGCTTATAAAAATTCCGTTTAGTATCACGTGGACTGTGTGAACTCATACTATACTTTCCATATATTAATTACATGTATACAACTCATTTGCATCATAAAATATGGCCACAACTCAAGAAAACCGAAATGAAGCATAAAACATGGAGGTTTATTTTAGAACAGATTTTGCCTCTTTTCTGTCCAAACTTTGAAAATTATAACTAATTCTAAAAAAATTAAAAATATTCATTCTTGGTCATTCTAGAAAGCTACAGATGTCTACTACATGTTAAAAATATGTCTAGACCATAACATTCATTATAGAGGACGCTTGACATCCAAAAAGGTTTAGAGGTCAAACTGTATTCTGGAACTATCATAGAATTCTGCAGCAAACTTTGAAAATGTCCAATTAATTCTACAAAATTCCAATTGTAACCCCATTAATTCTAGCTCACTTCATACCAATCATAAGCTTCACATCATCATTCCCATAAGAGCACATGAGAAAGGGAATGAAAATAATGGGTTTATTTGCGTTATGTCATACTTAAAAATTTGTAATCGGTGTCGCATGGACTGCGTGAGCTCATACTATTCATTCTCATATTTAATTACATCATTATAACTCATTTTCATCACAAAAACATGCCCATAACTCATGGAAACCGAAATGGAGAATGGAATATGAAGGTTCATTCTCTGCCAGATTTGTTCCATTTTTTTTACCAAACTTTGAAAAATCATAACTAAATCTAGAAAAATTGAAATCATGAAATCTTGGTCATTCTGGAAAGCTTTAGATGTTTACTTCATACTAAAAATATGTACAGACTATAACATCTATCACAAAGAATGTCTGACATCCAAAATGATCAAGAGGTCAGACTGCACTCTGAAGTTGTCACAGAATTCTGTAGAAAACTTTGGAAATGTCCAATTAATTCCAAAAAAAACCAATCTATGTAAATGATACCAAGATGGAAAGATGTGGATGTTAAATAGAGAGGAAAAATATCTCCAAACCAGTTCATCAAGCCCAAACCTCGGAACTTAATGGAACAATACTTCTAGTAGGGCAAAATTACTGGTACTAGATAGAAATTTTAAAAATTCATATCTCCTTCTCTAGACCTCCAAATGAGATGTTTCTAGTTGGCACGAGTCACTGTGATTGTCTAATTTCTCTGTATAAAATTTCTTGGCAAGTAGACATCATTTGAGTCTCATGTAACAGAATGCAAATTCAGACCAAATGAATAGTGCAGCAAACCAGAAACCAAGAAAATTGCCAACTTTGAAAAATCATCAAATATTATATAGACCTCTAAAAATTATGATCTTTAACTTCCCAAAAATCTCTCAATGAGACCTAATTGCATGCCAAATATCAGATAAAGACTAACTCATTTGGCTAAAAAGTGACATAGGGTTCTATTATGGTCAATTTTAGCTCCATATGGGATACCAAAATTGCCAAATGGCTTTTCCTTGATGTTGGCACCTTTTGGGTAAATCTAAAAGCACATTTAAGACTTGTGAACCTCATGCATCTCATTTTGGCCATTCAACCCACACTTATGCACATTTCCATTAAACTTTCAAATTGCGTACTTAGGCATTACATACTCAAAATAGGTTCTAGAGGTCATACATTACATCTATACATTTAACCATCACATAATAGCATATTTACACATGTCCCAAGAGTCATAGACCATTTACAACATCATATACATTGTGAAACATCATTATGGATTCAAAAAGAATAAAATTAGGCATATGCTTGTCAATCTCCTTCTCTCATTGTTGTTGGCTCCTTTCACCATAGCTACTTGGTCCACCTAGCATGTTAGAGCATTGGAGAGGAGGGGATGAGATTCAAAGAATCCCAATAGCTCATCTCCCATTCAATCATACATAATATGTGCAAAGCAAGCTTTACAAATGCATGCATGGAGAAAATGGAAGTCATGGACATTTTAAAAACAAACTTGGCATATGAACAAATCATACAAGATATTCAAGAGCTCACTAAGTGTTTGGATTGGCCTCACACTTCTCTTCATGGATTTTAGACTTGCCTCACTCATTCTTTAAGAGCTTTGGACTCAACCATATTCTTGGGAGCCCACTTTGCTTTTGGGAGACTCTTTACTTTGTCTTAACTAAGCTCAAGGGTTCTTGGTTCATCCTCACCAAAGGGAAGAGTTCTTGGCCTCTCCACACTCAAGCAAACTTATACAAACATCATGTACTCATTTAGAAACATAACATGGCATCAAGAATCATAGCATATAAAGGCATGCTATCATACTTTTTATAACTTGAAAATACACATATACACATTCTAAAACAAGCTAAACACACATCCATGCATGAGAGAAGGTGCGCACAATTACACACTTTTCCTTTTAGATTCAAGCCTCCTCTTTTGGCCACACACTCACAAATTGGTGGAGATAGTTTCTCTTGGCCTAGATACAATTTTTGGGAGCCAATTAGATTCATGAAACATTCTCTAAAGCCATGCAACTTGCTTAAGTACTAGATTACTCTATAACCCCCCATTATGGTCCATAAATGCACTTAATGAAGCAACACCCCTCAAATAATTTCTAGGCCTCATTCTTTCCTATCAAATATGATTCTTGACTCCTTTTAAGCCTCTTGGAGTAATCACACCATTAAAACAAAGGTCCTAGTATCATGTTGCTTCTTTAGGTCATAATATGGAACCTAAGACACCAAATCACTTTCTATGAGTTCTAAATTTTTTCCAAAACTTCTATCACTTTCATTCATCAAATATGACTCAAGAATGGCCTTAGAAAAATTTAAAACTCTCCCTTACTACAAGAACCCTCTTTGGCCCAGACTATGGGCTTCCTTGGCCTTCTTAGAGTTCTCTTAGTTTTCTTGAAGGAGGAAGCTTATGGGGAGCATCTTAGGTGTTTCAAGAACTCATTGAAACTCTTAATTAAACCTAGGAATCATCATACAAAATCAGAATTTGGAAGGTACACATAAAACCCTAGAATTTGCATCTTGATTTCTAATGGTTATTTTGTTATTTTCTTCGCATGTTCTTAATCTCCACACCCTTTTTCCTTAAATTCATGCTTGGTTTTGCCTAAAAATAATCTCCTTCTTGGGTATTCTCAAGTGGGGTGAAATGGAGGAGGAGGGAACCAAAGATAACAACCATAAGAAGAAAAATTACCTTATTTTCTTACTTTTTCTCATTTGAATCTTGTGTTCTTTGAGCTCCTCTCTTCAAATCCGAATACTTCATTATAATCATAGGAAATAAAGGAGAATGAAAGAGAAGAGGTTTGGAAGAGAAAGAGCATGAAAAATCATGAAAATTCATACCTTTCTACCTTGAATTTCTCCTCCTTTTCTTCCTCCTTTCGTTCTCCTCATCTCCTAGGGTTTTCTTCTAGTTTTAGGCAGAACATGGTCGTGCACAATGAAGGGAGGAGAAGGGTGCTATATATATATAGGTAAGGATAAGTTACACTTTTCAAAAAGTTTCCATTTTGCCCTTCATACTTTGCATTTTTGTTTCTCCTTTGTTTTAGCTCCTTTTTGAGAACTGTCTTCTCCATTATAAAATTTAGGTTTCCAATTAATAAAAATGCCTTTAGAATCACTCAAATCAGAGCTGAAACCTTCCCAAATAGATTCGTCAAAGTTCAGGCACACCAACATTGGAAAACATCAACCGGAGGGGTTTTAACTGTTCTGGGGGTTTCCATGATTTTCAGGGCCTCTGAGAACCCTGGAGAACTCAAAAATTTCATTTAAAAAGCCCTCCTGTGTGAATTCCAAAAATTACTTAAAATTACGAAAATGCCATTACGTTTCATAGGCTTTTCGTAAGAAATTGTTTCTTCATTTTAGCTCTATTTTTCTTTCTATCTGAGCCTGAGATTCTTATTTTTAGGAGTCTAGAATGCTTCCCAAATTTTTTGGGACCTTAACTACGTCATTCCGGGGGACTTCCTTTTGTATCCTGTGAGTTTTATTCGTTTACGGAGAAACTGTACGTTATATTTCTCACATTTTCTCTCGTTTTCAGAAAATCAGATGTTACACCAATCCATGCAAATGATACCAATCTCGAAAGCTGTAGATGTTAGCTAGAGGAAAAAAATATTTCCAGACCAGCTCAGGTAGCCCAGACCTCAGAATTCAATATAACAGTAACTCAGGTCGGGTAAAACTTTTGATACTGGACAGAATGTTTAACATCCAATTAAGGTGCTTCTAGTTGGCACAAGTCACTAGGAATGTCTAATTTCTTTGTATAAAATTTCATGGGCATTGGACATCATTGGCCCTATGAGTGACAGAATTGAATTTTGAACCAGTGTTACAGTACCAAGGACTAAAACCAAAAAAATTTACAACGTTAAAAATTCGCCAAATATTCCAAAGACCTCTAAAAATTACCAACTTTAGCTTCTCGAAAAGCTCTCAATAAGCTCTAGATGCATGCAAAATTTCAGACTAAGAAGATGTAACAACCGGGAAAAAGAAAAGGAAAGGAAAAGAAAGGAAGTGAAATCTGAAAGTTTTCGGAATCCAGAATTTCTGCCAAGTCCTCTCGCAATAGCGAGAAATGGTCTCGCTACAGCGAGAGTGCTTGTTCACAATAGCGAAGGCGATTCTAGCTATAGCGAGTGCTAGCAACAGCCCATACAAAAACTAGGGAGTTGCCCGCTGTAGCGTGCGCCATAGCGAGAGTGAGGTCTGGAACTGACGCGAGTTCGCCATAGCGAATGGTATATCTCGCCATAGTGAAGGGAACTTATATGAGCTCGCCGTAGCGAAGGTTACACCTCGCCATAGCGAAGCCAGATTACACGAGCTCGCTATAGCGAATGTTAGTTTTTGCCGTAGCGAGAGTCAGTCCGGAAGAGAATAAATAGCGAGATTTAGATTTCATTAAATGCCCAAACTCATTTCTTCTCTCATATCTACCCTAGACTTCGACCCAAGGAGAGAAAAGAGGCGTGGAGAGTGAGAAAGATTAAGAGAAGGAGGAAGAGCAAGGGAAAGGTAAGGAAACTTCCCCCATTTCTCTTTAGATTTCTGATCCTCTCCCTTTGCCCTCTTTTCCTACGATTTTGATTGTGAAAATGGTTAGATTTTGGGCATGGGTCAGAAGAGGGAAAGTGGAAAACACCTTTGAATCATTGTGTTTTCTTTGAAAATATTGTTTTCCACTACCATGGGAGCTTGAGAGAGAGAAAGGGTTGATGGCATTCTAGAGAGAGAGAACTCTAGGCTCTGGTATGTAGAAGAATTAATCTGATGATTCCATGTTAAAAGAGTAATTCCATGCTCTTTAATTGTGTCTAGGCTCAAGTGAAACACCTCCATCAAGGTGTGATTGTGAACCTAAGGAGGGAGAGGAGAAACTGAAAGGGAAGGCTTGTGTTGGCTTTGGCTCCAAAGGTAGCTCTCTTTTCCACTCTTTCTTGTTGCATTCTTGGATATGATAGTCATTGTATGATTATGTATATGCTTATTGTGTGGAATATGCCATATGCTATTGCTTTGATGCATTGATGCCAATATGCTTGTGTGATGAATTGTGAGAATTGTTCGGGTGCGGTAGTGCCGAAAGTCCCATGAATTGAGATAGGTGAGACAAGGCCAAAAGTCTCAAATGAGTGAGGCCAAGTCAAAAGTCCTTAAACTCAGGTGAGGCTAGACTAAAAGTCCCTAGAGCTTAATTTTGGCATTGTTGTGATTTCCATAGCATGTACATCGTGTGTTGGTTGTTTGAGAATAGCTAAGTGCTTATTCACATGCTTTGACTTGTTATATGCCTTGATTGCTTACTTGATTGAGTGCATGAGCTACTGAGATTCCTTGAATCTCACCCCTTCCCCTCCCAACTAAATATGCTAGGTGGAGCTCAAGGAGAACCGAGCACACACCAAGGAGCCTAGGAGCATGCGTAGCTAGTTATGAGTTTATTTTGAGATATTTTGATGTATTTTGATGTAAAGTGGTGCCAAATGAATATGTGCCCACTATTTTTGAGATGTAAAGGTTGTAACATGTGTATAAATGTGAAAGGATATTGTATGAACTATGTTTATAGCCAAATGAATAGAAATAAGGGTTTTGCCCCTTTTGTGGAATGAATGATGTAGTGTATATTTGGCCGTAGCATAGCGAGATTTGAATGTATGATGATTTGGACCATATGGACTTGTTAGACAGATTATTTTTATGCTTTTAAACTTGTCCATGAGTGGCTAGAGTGTGTGAGAGGCCATTTAGACCCGTTTTGGACCTTTGGGGTGCCAAAACCGGTAGTTTTGAGAGCTCCGTCAAAGTATGACCGGATGAGCTCCTCTTGCCATGAAATTTGGCGTGCCTCTAGAGTTTCTAGAGATCTTCTTGGGAAGCTAAAGTGGGTAATATTCGGAGGTCGAGAGAATATTTGGGGAAATGTTGAATTTGGGAAAATTTAATAGATTGGTCATGTACTGTTCATCTAAACCAGAAAATGAAATCTGTGGCACTCTTAGACCAAATAGATTCTAAATGTGGTGAAATTCTATACACATAAACTAGAAAACCAAAGTGACTTATAGGAACTGGAATCACCTAAATCGGAGGTCTGTAGAGAGAGATTGGATCGTCTGAAGTTCTGTATCAGCATCAGTGAGCCTACCTGACCCCCGTCACTGTTCCATCGGTTTTCTGGGTGTAGGAGCTACTGAACTGATCTGGACTTATTTTTATCCTCTATTAGACATCCGTAGCTTTCCTAATTGGTATAATGTGCCCAGATTGGATTTTTTTGGATTTAGTTATGAATTTTTGAAAGTCATGACAGCAAGCTGCACCAGAAACAGTGACAGCTGGACCTTCCTCCCCTTTTCGATGTCAAACATGGTCCAAATGCTGAGATTTTGATTGGGAATGATTTTTAGTGTAAATTCAACACTTAGAGCTTTCTAGAAACTAAAAGTTTGCTACATTTCCATTTTTCTACAATTAATTATGATTTTCCAAAGTGAGAGCCAAAATATGACTTTTGGGCCCAAGTGAGAAAATGCAATTTTTCTGGTTTTTGGCTCCATACCCGTGGCTTATGGTTTGATTTATGCTATGTATGAGTTGTATAAGTGGAGTTTGAGTTGAGGATGCTTGAGATGGGTTCACAGGACTCACGGGGCAAAAGATGAGTATATGAAACCCCGGTTCATAGCATGAAAATGCCACGGACTAGTGTTGTTTCTTTGGGAATCATATGGAACCGAGCCCGGTGCGAGGCTAGGTAGCGGTTGTAGATTAAGGTGTCACAGAAGAGCTCACTGGGACAAAAAGTGACATAGCCTCATGAAATGATAAATTTTTGCTCCATATGGGTAACCAATTTGTCCAAATGGCTTTCTTAATTGTTTGACACCTTTTAAGCAAGTTTCAAAGCACAAATATGACTTGTAGAGACTGCCTAAGTGGTCCTAAACCCCATGCATCTTGTTTTGGTCTCTCAACATCCATTTATATACTAAACACACATGCCATTTAAGGGTCCAATAACATAATTTCATGGATTTAATACTACATACATTATACATATAGTCTATACATCATGTTACATATGCTCAAGGTTTTACACTACCAAAAATAAATATGTATAATGCTTCTTGACACTCCATTACAATTTAAACTACAAATTAAACAAAGTATAGCTATTTAGTATTCTTGGCTTGCATTTTCTTGGCCTTAGGCACCACCTAGACATTTTAAATATGAGAGGGAAAGGGGAGTGAGATTCTAAGAATCTCAATAGCTCATACACTCATTCACACCACATTCAAGGCATACATATATCAAACATATGAATATGTAAGCATAAAGTGTGCAATAAATCTCATTTCATGCCATATTAACATGTCAAGACCACTCTCATACTCTAGGGACTTTTGGTTTAGCCTCACCCCATTTCTATGACTTTTAGATTTGCCTCACTCTTGGCCTAAGGACTTTTGACTTAGCCTCACCCATTCAAGGGACTTTTGGCCTTGTCTCACCTATGTCATGAGACTTTTGGCATCTCCTCACCTTCATCAAGGGACTTTTGGCATCACCTCACCTTTATGAGCTCTTTCCACAACCATAGTCATTCAAGAAGACACATTGATACCAATGCAATTTCAAGACATCAAGTGCCATGTTCTCAAATCACAAGAGCATATACAAGCACACAACATATGCATATGCACACAAGAATGCAAGAGAATAAGGTGGAGAGCTACCTTTTAATTTATGCGAGCTTACTTTGCCAATTCCTTTCCCTCTTTGGTCTCACAAGAGCACTTGACGGGCTCGTCGCACAACCCTCAAAATAAAACTAGGTTGACTAAAAATATAACAAGTGGCACAACCTAAGTCATCTCCCTTGGAAATGGAGTTCAATGTTCAATTGAGTTTTCTAAATGTTAAAGGATCTTAAGAGCTGACTAATTTGAGGGGTTTTGATCTAATTAAACTAACTAGAATTAAAATTGAATTAAAATGACTAACTACCTAATTGGATGAATTATGAATGAATGATTGTTTTGTGACTAGCTTTGGAATCGTCTCTTGTTATCCACTATCCTTATCCTAATCCAATTGTGATTAATTCTGACCTAAGAGCTCCTAATTGTGTTCATTGGCAAATGATCTTGAATTACCATTCAAGATTTAAGAAATTAGCAAGTTAATATTGAATTGAGATCTCAATCTTACACCAAATCATTAATTCTTGCCTTTAGGATCGATGAACACTTGAGTTGAATGATTAATTAATTGATTAGCTACTGAATTAACACCCTAGGATGTTTAATTAGCTAACCAAACTCCTAAGAATCCTTAAATCAACAATTAAGCACACCAATTCTCACAAGCATTTTATCAAACACCTTGATTGCATACTTGGAAAATTATAGGAAAATGAAAATCCAGCACTTAATTCATACAATTAATCAGCCAATATCTCTCCTAATCAATGTCTAACCAGCCATTAATCATGAACTACATCAATTCCAATCACTTACAAGCTTAACCAAGCATATAAAATAATTAAAATTGATATAGAAAGAGAAGAAAATAAAATGAAATTCTTAGCCAGAATTCTGATTCCAAATCTTGGATTCAAGCTTCAACTCAAGAGCTTCCTCCCTTGCTAGTCACAGATGAGAATTAGAGCTTCATTCAGTGGATAGAAATGGAGGAGTGGATGATGGAGGAAGTGGTTTTGTGTTCTGGACGAAGGAGGGGCGAATGGAGTGTGTATGACGACATGATTCCATGATATGGAAAAAGGGATGTGTATTATTTTGCGTCTGGATGATGTGGAATGTAGCGTGGAAAATGAGTGATGAATGGCGAGGTGCAAATGATGTGTGAATGGAATGAATGGATCCCCCCCGAATGGAATGAAGCGTGTGGAATGTGTGCTGCTTCCTCTCACTCGTGCTTCATTTGTTTTTCACGTGTTCATTCTCTTTGTGCCAATTGCCCATAGCTAAATGCATGTGATATAAGGTGGGCCCCATTCCTTTTATTTTATTATATTTCACATTGCTTTCTTCGAACCATGCAGCTCGTTATTCTCACGCTGAAAATCATGTCCTCCTTTCCTCCACGTATTCTGCTCACTGCTTCTTTAATTCTCAGCCAAAGCTTTGGTTTTCTTTCTTCATTTTTCAACTCGTTCCATGCAGCTGCTTCACATTTTTAGCTTATCTTCCACGTAAATCACACATTGCTGTTCAGGCCTTCCATGCAAGCTTCTTTTGTTCTTTTTCCATGTCATGCCTTCATGGTCTCATGGCATCTTCCTTCGTTCTGTTTTGCTCTCATTCCATGTAGAATTCCTTCTCCATGCATGTGAGCTTCTTCGTGTTTCCTCGAGTTCCAGCCACGTTGCTTCTCCTCTATTTTGTACTACTACCCTCGTTTGCTTCTCCTCTGTTTCTGCAGCTTCATTTCGTGTTTCTTCCTTACATGTTTGCTCTATTCTGCTCGAAAGCTCCCTATTCCTTCATTCAGCTTATGTAACTTGCATGCCAGCTACCCAAGCTCGAGGTTCTCTTCTTATAGTTGCTTCTAGCTTTCTGCATGTTCTCCACGTAAGCTTCTTCATCATTCTTTCTTTACGTGGCTTCTTCTTCTCACTCAAAACCATGGCTTTTTCTTCTCTCCTCATGACTCATCTTTGCTCTGCTTCACATTCTCAAATTTTTAGCTTCATAAAAAGAACACTTGAAGCTCAATCTTCACCTTCCATCCAATTTCCCACACTCAAGCTATTTGCCCATAAAAAATTCTGCACAAATAATAAGAACAATTCAATAGAAAAATTCACAAAATCATTTAAAGAAATTTATGCATTAAAATCAATCATTTTGCAATTTAATTCCTAGAGTGTAAAAGTGCCATTAAAATCAATTTTTCACCTAATAAAACTCATTAAGCCTTATTTAACTATTAAAAAGCTTAAGCTAAGGGAAATAAAATGTATAAAAATCATGCTTATCAGTGGAGTAGGGTTCTCTTGACCTGGACATCACAAACATCACACAATTACACACTTGAAGCAAGCCAAGACACTAGGTTCACTCTTAAACACACACTTGGTTCCACAATGGGCATATTGGTTCCATAAATGGTCCATTGAAGCAACTCATATCATCTAAGTTCTAGGCTCCATTCTATTGTTATTTCTAGACTTCTTGGACTCATTTAAGGTCCTTGGAGCCATCACATATTCAATTGCACCATTAGAAGACCAAGTTGCTTCATAAGGCACTATTATAGACACCATTGTCCCATCTCCCAATCTATGGCTCCTAAATTTTTCCCAATGGTTCCTCCCATCTTTTAACATTATATGGAGTCTCAAACCAAGGTTAGAACAAATTAAAACACTCCCTAACCCTATGAATCCTCCTTGGCCGAGACAAGCACATAATTGGGTTTCTTGGAGTTTTAAAATTTTTCCTTGATGGGAGAGCCACTTTGGAAAGTTACTAGGGGTCTTAGGAGCTCAAGGAAACATTCAAATAGTCAAGGAATTACTCACACAAAATTAGATTTTATAAAACCCTAAGAAAGCCTACACTTTTCTATCTTGATTTCCTTTAGTTTTTACTTGATTTTCTTGTCATATTTTTAATCCTTGCACTTTTTTTCCTATGTTTCTACATTGGTTTTGCCAAAAATTCATCTCCTTCTATCCCCCCTAGGTTGGCCGAAACTACCACAAAGAGGAGCAACCAAGATGAAGCATCAAGAATGGAAAAATACCTTAGTTTCAAGCTTGTTTTCAAATCTTTTCTTCCTTGGTTCTCTTCTCCTTAGCAAACTCAAATTTTCCCTCTTAGGTATGGACCAAAAACAAAATGAAATCATTCAAAAAATCCATGGAAAGAAAGGAGGAAGAGAAGAGAACAAGATTGGAGGAAGATGGAGCAAGAAAATCCATGAAATTACCTAGTTTCTCTTTGGTTTTCTTCGTCTTTTTCTCCTCCTTCTTGTGAACCTAAGAGAGCAGAATAACTTCTGTATTTTGGGCAGAAAATTTTGTGCTCAATAAAAGGGAGAAGATGGAAGAAAAGTATGGAAGTGTTTAAGACATTCTAGAAGCTTTTATTTCTAATTTTGCCCTTCTGTAATGACAATTTCATTTTAACTTTGTTTTACCTCCTTTTTTAGAACAGTCTTTTCCATCATAAAATTTAGATTCCCAATTTAATAAAATGCCTTTGGAATCACTCAATTTGGAGCTAAAACCTTACCAAACGAATCGGTCAGTCAACTGACATTGAAAAACATACACCAGAGGGACTTTACCAATCCCGGGGCTTCCCATAGTTTTTGGGGCCTCTAAGAACCTTGAGCAACTTAAAACTTTCATTTAAAAAACCCTTCTATGTGGTTTTCCAAAAGTTGCACTTATTTACAAAAATACCATTATGTTTCGTTAGTTTTCATCACAAATAATTTCTAGGCTCCATTCTTTCTTTTCAAATATGATTCTTGACTCCTTTTAAGCCTTTTAGAGTCATCACACAATTAAAACAAAGAGCTTAACCACATGTTACTTCTTTAGGTCATAATATAGAACCTAAAGCACCAAATCATTTTCTATGAGTTATAAATTTTTTCCCAGACCTCCCTTCATTTTCATTCATCATATATGACTCAAGAATAGCCTTAGAAAGATTTAAAACTCTCCCTAGCTACCTCAACCTTGTTTGGCTGAGATATAAGGCTTCCTTGGCCTCATTGAAATTCTCTTTGTTTTCTTGAAGGAGGAAGCATGTGGGGAGCATCTTAGGAATCTTAGGAACTCATTTAAACTCTTAATTAGACCTAGGAATCATCACACAAAATCAAAATTTGGAAGGAACACTTGAAACCCTAGAATTTGCATCTTGAAATCTAATGGTTTTTTGATAATTCCCTTTACATATTCTTAATCTCCACACCCTTTTTCTTTAGATTCATATTTGGTTCTACCTAAAATCGTCTCTTCCTAGGGTTTTCTCAAGTGGGGTGAAATGGTGGAGAAGGGAACCAAAGATGACAACCATAGGAAGAGAAATTACCTTGTTTTCTTACTTTTTCTTATTTGAATCTTGTGTTCTTTGAGCTCCTCTCTTCAAATCCGAATTTTCCCTTGAATTTCTCCTTTGAATCAGATTTATAAACTCCATTTTAATCAAATGAAACAAAGAAGGGAGGAGAGGAGGTGTGGATGAAGAAAAGCATGAAAAACTACCATGGAAACATACCTTAAGCATGGATTTTCTCCTCCTTTTCCTCTCCCCTTGGTGCACTACTCTCCTAGGGTTTTTCTTCTGATTTGGGGCAAAATAATCTGAAGCTAAGTGAGGGAAAGTGTGATGCGCCACCTATTTATAATGGAGGAAGAAACACTTTTTCAAAGATTCCAATTTTGCCCTTCGTTTTTCATAATATTTAACATGTAGTCAAATCAGAGCTAAAACCTTCTCGAATGAATCTGTCAAAGTTTGGGTGTATGGATGTTGAAAAACGTCCACCGGAGGGGATTTAACTGTCCCAAAGTTTTCTATCGTTTTCAAGGCCTTTGAGAACCTTAGGGAACTTAAAAATTTCATTTAAAAAGTCCTCCTGTGTGAATTCCAAAATTTGCTCAAAATTACGAAAATGTCATTACATTTCGTAAGCTTTTTGTAAGAAATTGTTTCTTCATTTTAGCTCCATTTTTCTTTTCATCTGAGCCTGGGATTCTCATTTTTAGGAGTCAAGAATGCTTTCCAAATTTTTTGGGACTTTAACTATCTCATTTTTGGGGACTTCCTTTTGTATCTAGTAAATTTTGTTCGTTTACAGAGAAACCGTACGTTACGTTTTTCATGTTTTCTCTTATTTTCAGAGAACTGAATGTTACATTTCTCCCCCCTTAAATAAATTTCGTCCTTAAAATTTGGGGTATGCTTCCTTCTTACTCTTTTCTTTTTTAGTAACTGCTCTTTTCTTTCCCTTCTTCCTGGCTTTATACGCTTTTCTCAGCGATTTCACTCGTTCGAATTTTCTCTCAGCCAAGGAATTTTCATACTAGCTTTTAATGAGAGCTCTATTACTATAATGTACTAGCTAATTCTTTTCATCAGGGAAAGAAATTTCTAACTCTGGAAGCCTATCCTGGGAGAGCTTACTAATTATATTGAGTTATTCTTAACCCATTCGTAAGGATTAATGTTTCTTTTAGTGGACTCAGCTACATATTTTGGGAGGTAACTTATTTCATATCACATCTCCCATATCCTATTTGAATGGTTTCTCATAACATCTCATCATCTTTTCTGATCATTACAGCCTTCAGAGGTTTTTGTCTGTCTACTTATTTACATGTTTCGCCTAGTGTTTATTTCTGTGTTCTTTCTTACTAGCTCATCCCATGATTACAATTCACATTCTTTCTGTCACAAGCCTCACATCTTAATTACTTATGGGGATTACAACTCCTTTGAGGAGTTTTTGCTTTTAATGATCTTAGTTTCTCTGGTTACTACTACTTTTATCTCTGTAGGTTGATACTTTTTCTCACTTTCTTTGCTCACTTACAATGGCATTTTATAGTCCCTCATTTCAATATTGATTGGCCTAACATATCTCTTGAGATGTGTAAATGAGTCCACTGAAAGAAACATTAATCCTGCGAATGGATTAACATTAACCTGACATGATTAGTAAGCTCTCCTAGGATAGGTCTCTAGAGTTAGATATTTCTTTCCCTTATAAGAATGAACTAGCTAGTATTTTTAGCAATAGAGCCTTTATTAAGAACTAGTAATGAAAAAAAAAATCCTCTGGCTAAGAGAAAATTTGAAAGAATGAAATCACTAAGAAAAACGTATAGAGCCAGGAAAAAGGGAAAGAAAAGAGCAGGTAGCTAGAAATGAAAAGAGTAAGAGAAAAGCATGCCCTAAATTTCAAGGATGAAATTTATTTAAGGAGGGAGAAATGTAACATTTGGTTATCTGAGAACTAGAGAAAACGTGAGAAACGTCACGCATGGTTTCTCTGTAAATGAAGGAAATTCACCAGATGCAAAAGAAAGTCTCCTGAAATGAGATAGTTAAGGTCCCAAAAAATTTGGGAAGCTTTCTAGACTCCTAAAAATGAGAATCCCAGGCTTAGACGGAAAGAAAACTAGAGTTAGAATGAAGAAATAATTTCTTATGAAAACTTACGAAATGTAATGGCATTTTCTTAATTTTGAGCAAATTTTGGAATTCACACAGAAGGGCTTGTTAAATAAAAATTTTGAGTTCTCTAGGGTTCTCAGAGGCCCTGAAAACCATAGAAAGCCCCAGGACAGTTAAGTCCCCTCCGGTGGACGTTTTTCAATGTTAGTATACCCGAACTTTGACGGATTTGATTGGGAAGGTTTTACTTTCAATTTGAGTAATTTCAAAAGCATTTTACTAAATTAGGAATCTAAATTTCATAATGGAAAAGACGATTCTCAAAAAGGAGCTAAAACGAAGGAGAAATGAGGGACTATAAAATGCATAACCTCTCTCCTACTAGAGATGTTAACCATACTCAGAGTGTGAGATGCCCTAATGCCAAAGCACTTAAAAGCATAACATGGGCATAGTTAGAAAATTGCAGGATATGAGAGGAAGGTTAGAATGAGTACATGTAAAGTAAGTAAGTTAATAGAGTAAGAAAAGAAAGCCCAAGCAAAAAGAGGTTGAAGTGGAATCTAAGGATCCTATGAGGAGTGATAAGTGAAAATTAAAATGCTTCCTAGTATTAGTATAATAGGATCCTAGAGAATCAAATAACATAGAACCCACTTCACACAAAGAGTACGATGTACTTTTGAGTATGATGTACTTCTGAGTTTAGTCTTAGTTATTATGAGTGATGGTTACCGGACTTAGTGAACATGTATTTTACTGTCAGATATAGTAATCTTAGGCTTTGACGTCTCCCAGAGATGGATCACAGTAGAAATAGAAATAGCAAGATAATACAGAGAGATCTCGGGATGTAGTAGAGGAAGAATCCTACTTTCCCTGAGCACTCTACGAGAATAAAGCAGAAAGAGAAAAGTAAGAGAGGGATAGTTTAGATTATTAGGAAACTTGCAATATATAGGCGATAGTGGCTTTAAGCTCAATCATGAGGAGCCCGTGTATTATGTCATGAGCCTACATTAGATAGATTTGGGGTTGGTTCTTAACATATAAGCGGGTGTGCTACACACCTCAACAGCTAGCTTTTGGGGAGAAAGTAATGTCCCTGTGACAAGTGGCATCAGAGCGGGCCCCACAATCGCTGCCAAGATGGATGGCGTTTGACTCTACCATGTATGGAATGGTGGGCCATTCGTGATAAGGGCATCATAGATTGGGTGGGTGAGTATGTCACGAGCCCACATTTGATAGATTTGGGGTTGGTTCTGGACATATAAGTGGGTGCGCTACATACCTCAATAGCTAGTTTTTAGGGAGAAAGTAATGGCCTCGTGACAATTAGTGTTTGATGTTATGGTTTGCTTGCAACAATAGTTACATGACATTAGGCTTGATCAACCTAATAGTAATGTAACTTGAGTGCGTAGCAAATGACGACGTCAATCACCAAAGTATCCCGATAATCGAAGAGTATCCTTATTAATTAAAGAATGAGAGGAGTTAGAAAAGAAAGGTAAAGGGATTCCAGCAATATCAAAATAGTGAGAAAAGTATGCACGGCGGAATCTCCAATAGAGAATGTCTAGATTCAGTATACATAGTTTGAGTCCTTCACAATGTATGTAAATGAAATAAACAGGGACCAGAGCATATTTGACCTCTGAACCATTTTGGATGTAAAATATCTCCTGTGATAGATGTTATGGTCTAAGCATATTTTTAGTGTAAAGTAGACATCTGTAGCTTTCCAAAATGACCAAGAATATACATTTTCAATTTTTCTAAATTTAGTTATGATTTTCCAAAGTTTGGGTAGAAAAGGGGCCAATTCTGGCAAAAAATGCACTTGGTTATTTTGAGCTCTTATTTGATTTCCATGAGTTGTGGCCATGATTTTATGATGCAAAAGAGTTGTATTGATGTAATTAAATATGGGAAAGAATAGTATGTGCTCATACGGTCCACATGATGCAGAATAGAATTTTTATATATGATGTAATCCAAAAGAATGTATTATTTGCAATGGATCTTATACTGGCACCGAAGAGCTACTACCACTGACTACTGCGGAGTTCTGGTGGGATGCTAGCTATTCTCACAGTTTTACTTATTGGAGATATACTGTACCACTTACCTCATAAAAACTGCACCTGACCTCTTTCTAAATACATAAGTTAGCATACGGGGATCTCTTTATCTCTTGGTCAGGGCTGTTGTCTACTAGGTAGTGGTTCATTTAGCTCTAACTCTGAAAAACTAATTTCTTACTTTCCTCATCCCATACACTATGCTTATCTCTAAAGAGAGCTAGCCAATGGTCTAACTGTATGAGTAAAACCTTCATATCACTGTGGTAACGGTCTACTAGGCTCAGTAGATCTCTAATCTCTGAGATAAAAGCTAACTGAAACTGTACTAGTCTCTAAGACTAACTGCTCTGTAAAAACTATCTTCGGTCATCATTTCCCTAGGGAACTGTCATGCTGTGGCTAGGGCTCTTTGTAACTCTGTGGGATCTACTGTGACCCCTAGGTCTATTGCGACCTCTCAGAGCCCTGCTAGAGTCTACTACGACTCGCTGTGCTATGCTAGGATCTATTGTGATCCATCTCTGGGAGATGTCAAAGCCTAAGATCATAGTATCTGATAGTAAAATACATGCTCATCAGGTCTGGTAACCATGGCCCATAATAGCTGAGGCTAAACTTAGAGGTACATCCTGCTCTTCATGTGAAGTAGGTTCTGTGTCATCTCATTCTCTAGGATCTCATCATACTGATACTAGGGAGCATTTTAAATTTTTCACTCATTGATCCTCATAGGATCCTTAGATCCCCACTTCAGCCTTTTTTACTTGGACTTCTTTTTCTTACTCTTTTGACTTACTTACTTTACATATGCTCGTTCCGGCCTTCCTCTCATATCCTGCAGTTTCTAACTATACCCATGTTCTGCTTTCAAGTGCCTTGGCACTAGGGCCTTTCACACACTGAGTGTGACTAACATTTTTAGCAGGAGAGAGGCTATGCTCTAGTCCCTTTTTATTTCATTTACATACATTGTGAGGGACTCAAACTATATATACTGAATCTAGACATTCTCTATTAGGGATTCCTCTGTGCATACTTCGCTCACTATTTTAATATTTCTGGAATCCCTTTACCTTTCTTTTCTAACTCCTCTCATTCTTTAATTAATTAGGATACTCTTCGATTATCGGGATACTTTGGTGATTGATGTCATCGTTTGCTACGCACTCAAGTTACATTACTATTGGGTTAATCAGGCCTAATGTCGTGTAACTATTGTTGCAAGCAAACCATAACATCAAACACTAATATATGGGCGCCTTATGATTGAGCTTAAAGCCACTATCATATGTATATTGTAAGTTTCCTAATAATCTAAAGGATCCTTCTCTTACTTTTCTCTTTTTGCCCTATTCTTATAGAGTGCTCGGGGAAAGTAGGATTCCTCTTCTACTATATCTTGAGATCTCTTTGTATTGCCTGGCTATTTCTATTTCGGGCACTATCATGCTAGAAGGGCATCTATGCCAAGGACAGATGTGCTTTCTTAAGCACTAAAGTACATTAACTGAATATCTATTCTCAATCTAGTATGTCCTCGACTTGAACACTGTCATCATTTCTCTTTTTACCTTTCTTATCCTTTTACTTAGGCAAAATGATGTTCTACTACTGGCTGTCTCTATTGCCAGTTTTAATTTCTTTATACTTAAGAGCACTTTCCTTTTCCCAGAGTTCCTCTACTTACTCACTCTTTATAATATCAAGGGGGTCTACTTTTCACTTATACTCTTACCCTGCTCTTAACTAGACCATTCCTCGGTAAGAAGAATTCTATTTCATATAAGCCCAGGAATTTCAGGCTCTTGGCTTATACTCTTTCTCTACATAAAACGAGGCTCACCTTCTTAGATAGTTTCTAGCCCCCTCGAGCTTCCTTGAGGGTACTAAGGCATTAACTATCTGTCTTAGCTTATTTCTACATTCGGATTAGAGCTGAGCTTTCTCTCTATTCAGCCTCTTTAACCTCATCCCCAGGAGCACAATACACTATTTTTAAGGGTCTGTTAACCTAATCCAGGACACATACTTTCAATGTCTGGATTCTACCTTTCTGAGAACTTATGCTCTACTAGGTGCTCTAATCACTCACGTGCCTTAACCCTATCCTATTCTCATATTAGGGAGCTCGTCTAACTAACTATTGGACTCCTATCTATTTATCTCTCTGGCTTAGTTTACTCATATAATTATAACTAAAGTAAGGGCATCTTTTTTGTAGCTAGTTTCTCAGCTCTTCCTCGCTTCCTTTATCACTATACTTTACGACTTAGGGGGGTCTATTTAGGGGAATTTACTAACCATAAATGGGTGATTTTCCCAACTCAGGATGTCTCATCTTTCCTTTCTTGATCCAGGGAGAACTTTCATTGAGCTTTTCATTCACATATTTCACCTAGAACGATGCTACTGGTCATCTTCCCTAGGCTTTAGCTTATGCTCTACCTGGGCTAGCCATCTCATCTGACCTGTAGCTTACTAACTATCTTTATTCTTTTTAGAGCCTCTATTATCGAGCTATTCATACTTACCTCTAGGTGTTACTTATAAGGTACACCTTTTTAGGCCACTCACTTTGTGCCTCACTACTAGTAGTCTTATCTTATGTTATTTAGAGGCTACACTAACATTCTGTCATTCAATGTCTCATAGGGTAACACCCAAGGTTGGAGTCAATGCCTTAAAGGCGGGTCTCAACAACCTTATCATTCCTGTATCTAACTTTCTCTATGTTGAGCTTTTTTCTCAATCTCTTTTGCTAGGCCTATGGATTTCTTACTAATCTTTCCATGACTGTTCATTACTCTTTTTCTTTACTTATACTAGGGGATCCTGCTCTCTGTAGGTTATCTAACCCTTTATCAATTCATTCCTCAAGTTAGCCTGATTATAACCAATAAGGCATTCATGGTGGTATTCGCTGCGGCTAACATATCATTTGCTGTGGCTAATTAGCATCGGGTTCACCCTAATTTTTCTGTCTGAGTATTGGTCGTGGCTAACTTCTTAATTAGCCATGGCAAGGAACTCTTTGGATTACCTTGCTGCTTCATGGCATAATTGGCCATGGCTAATAGCTTCTGATTTGCTTGCTTTTTCAAGGATTGGATTTTCATCTTTAGCTACCAACTCAAGCCTCATTGCTTCTATATCTAGCCCATTATCAAAATAGAGGATTCTATCTCTTGCTTCATTTATGCATGGTTGGCTATTACCTTTGGGCTATCAAGGCTCTAGGGTGTAGCTTGTAACCTAATCTCTGGCCTGAGGGAATTAGCCTTTTGGGCTCTAAAATTCATCTAGACATTTGGGTGTTGTGGCTAGGGGATAACTCTCTTTCTCATTCCCCTCTAAATTAGTCATGTGCAGCTGTAGTCTCATCTCATATTATGCTACATCACTACTTGTGTCTGCATTACATGAGGTAACTGGGAATGGCTTGAGTATGACTACCAGGGAGAATTAGACCTCAAGTACTCTCTCTAGCAAGCCTCTTCATATCAACGAGATCATTTCTCATCGTTTATATCTAGGGCTTGCCACTGATCCCGGCAAGCTATCATATCTCATTAAGCTCTAGCCTTCAGATCACTTAATCTGCTTAAGCTACTCTAGAGGCCAACCTTTCTCGGTGTCCACTAACTACTCTAAGACCATCATACAACTTACTTATCATAAATAAAGCCATAAACTATTTTCACACATACACAATGTCTCATATAAGGTTCTACCTATTCATTCGAGCCTTTATATAGCCCTAATGCTACTTCCTCAAGCCAAATCCAATCCAAAAGAGCTTGGAACTTTGCTCTGATACCAATAAATGTAACACCATATATTTGTAGCTCATTTTTATCACATTTACATGCTCATATGATACATTCCATGAAGGAAGTAAGAAAATCCATTGTAAATAATACATTCTTTTGGATTATGTCGCATATAAAAATTTCATTCTGTGTCACGTAGGTCTTGTGAGCTCATACAACACATTTTCATATTTAATTACATGAATACAACTCATTTGAATCATAAAAAATGGCCTACATCTTAAGAAACTCGAAGGGAAGCATGAAATATGCTTATTCATTTTTGGCCAGATTTTGCCCAATTCTGCCACTAAATTTGAAAAATCATAACTAATTTTAGAAAAATCAAAATTATGTATTCTTGGCAATTCAAGGAAGCTATGGATGTCTACTTCATACTAAAAATATGTCTAGACCATAACATCCATCACAGAGGACGTTTGGAATTCGAAAAGGTTTAGAGGTCAAACTGTCACTGATGCTATCAGAGATTTCTGCAGCAAATTTTGAAAATATCCAATTAATTCCAAAACAATCCAATCCACATAAATGATAAGAATTTAGAAATCTGTGGATGTTAACTAGAGGGGAAAAATAGCTCTAGACCAGCTCAGGAAACCCAGACCTCAGAATTCAATAGAATAATAACTATAGTCAGGTAAGGGTCCTCATACTGGATAGAATTTTCAAAAATTCATATCTCCCTCTCTGGACCTCTAAATGAGGTTCTTTTAGTTGGAATGAGTCACTGTGAATGTCTAGTTTCTATGTATAAAATTTTGTGGCAATTGGACATCATTTGAGCTTTGTGTGATAGATTTTATTTTTGGACCAAATGAATAATGCAGTAGACTAAAATCAGAAAAATTGTCAACTGTGGAAATTCCTCAAATATCCTGTAAACCTCTGAAAATTATGTTTATTAGCTTCCCAAAAAGCTCTCAATGACACCTAATTGTATGCCAAATCTTAGATCAAGAAGAGCTCATTTGTCTAAAAAGTGACATAGGATTTCATTATGGTCAATTTTGGCTTTATATGAGGTATCAAAGTAACCAAATGGCTTTCCCTAGGGTTTGGCACCTTTTGGACAAGTCTAAAAGTATGATTAAGACTTTTGTAAGTTGCCCAAATGGTCCTAAACTCCATGCATCTCATTTTGGCCATTTCATCCACATATATGCATATTTCCATAAAGCCATTCATGAAGCTAATGTGCCATCATATACTCAATTCATATTCTAGTGGCTACATAACATATTATATCATTCATACATGGCATAATGTCATAATTACACATGTCTAAGAGGTCATAAACCATATACCTCAAGGGGTTACAACATTTGACACAATTATGGCCTTAAAGAACTAAAAACTTTGCATTTAATTGCCAAAACTCTTTCCTTCAAGGTAATTGGCTTCCATCACCTTGTCCACTTGGTCCATCTAGCATGTGAGATCATTGGAGAGGAGGGAATGAGATTCAAAGAATCCCAATAGCTCATCTCCCATTCAATCATACATAATATATGCAAAGCAAGTCTTAAAATGCATGCATGGATATCATGGAAGTCATGAACATTCAGAAAGCAAGCTTGGCATGTGAATAAGTCATACAAGGCATTCAATAGCTCACCAAGTAGATGGATTGGCCTCACACTTTTTCTCATGGATTTTAGACTTGCCTCACCCATTCTTTAAGAGATTCTTGGACTTAACTTGGGAGACTCTTTGCTTTTTCTTAACCAATCTCAAGGGCTTTTGGCTTATCCTCACCATGGTTAAGAGTTCTTGGCCTTTCCACACTCAAGCAAACTCAAACAACCATCATACATTTATTTGAAAACATAATATGTCATCATAAAATCATGGCATATCAAATTATGCTAGCATACTTTTCATGGCTTGAAAATATACATACACACATTCTAGGACAAGCTAAACACACATTCATGCATGAGAGAAGGTGGAGAGAGCTACCTTGAACATAATCACACACTTTTTCTCTTGAAACTGCCTCCCTTGCTTTGGCCACACACCCACAAAAGTGTGGGGAAGGTTTTTCTTGGCCTAGACATAATTTATGGAAGCCAATTAGGTTCATAAAATAATTTCTAAGGCCACATAACTTGATTAGATACTAGGTTGTTCTATAAACCTCATTATGGTCCATAAATGCATTTTATGAAGCAACACACCTCAAATAATTTCTAAGATTCATTCTTTCCTTTCAAATATGATTCTTGAATCCTTTTAAGCCTCTTGGAGTCATCACATAATTAAAACAAAGAGCCTAACTATATGTTACTTCTTTAGGTCATAATATGGAACTTAAAGCACCAAATCACTTTCTATGAGTTCTACATTTTTTCCAAGGCCTCTCCTCATTTTTATTCATCATACATGACTCAAGAATGGCCTTAGAAAAATTTAAAACTCTCCCTAGCTACCTCAACCTTGTTTGGTCGAGACATAGGGCTTCCTTGACCTCCTTGGAATTCTCTTTGTTTTCTTGAAGGAGGAAACATGTGGGGAGCATCTTAGGAATTTTAAGAACTCATTTAAACTCTTAATTAGATCTAGGAATCATCACACAAAATTAAAATTTGGAAGGAACACTTGAAACCCTAGAATTTGCTTCTTGAAATTTAATAGTTTTTTGATAATTCCCTTTACATATTCTTAATCTCCACACCCTTTTTCCTTAGATTCTTGCTTGGTTCTACCTAAAAATCATCTCCTCCTAGGGTTTTCTCAAGTGGGGCAAAATGGTGGGGAAGGGTACCAAAGATGACAACTATAGGAAGAGAAATTACCTTGTTTTCTTGCTTTTTCTCACTTGAATCTTATGTTCTTTGAGCTTCTTTCTTCAAATTCGAATTTTTCCTTGAATTTCTCCCTTGTATTAGATTTATAAACTCCATTTTAATCAAGGGAAATAAAAGAGAAGGGAGGAGAGGAGGTGTGGATGAAGAAAAGCATGAAAAACTACTATGGAAACATACCTTAAGCATGAATTTTCTCCTCCTTCTCCTCTCCCCTTGGTGCGCCACTCTTCTAGGGTTTTTCTTTTGATTTGGGGTAGAATAATCTGAAGCTAAGTAAGGGAGAGTGTGTAAAACCATAAATTCTAGCTCATTTCATGTCATTCTTAAGCATTATATCATGATCCATATAGGTTTCCCATAGAAAAAGCAAGGAAAATAAGATTAATTTCGCTTTGCGTCATATCTAAAAATTTATTTCAGTGTCATGTGAACTGTGTGAGTTTATGCTATGCATCCTCATATTTAATTACATCATTATAACTCATTTTCATCATAAAAGAATACCTACAACTCATGGAAACTGAAATGGAACATAGAAAATGGAAGTTCATTCTCAGCCAGAATTGGCCTCTTTCTTGGGCAAATTTTGGAAAATCATAACTAAATTCAAAAAAATTAAAATCATACAATCTTGGTCATTCTAGAAATCTTAAGATGTCTACTTCACACTACAAATATTTCTAGACCATAACATCCACCACAAAGGGCGTTTGACATCCAAAATGGTCTAGAGGTCTGACTGAAGTTTGGAACTGTCACAGAATTCTGCTGCAAACTTTGAAAATATTCAATTAATTTCATAAAAATATAATTCATGCAAATGATACCAATATAGAAAGCTATGGATGTTAAATAGAGAGGAAAAAATCTTCAGATTAGTTCATTAAGCCCAAACTCCAGAATTCAATGGAATAGTACTTCTGGTCGGGCAAAATTACTGATATTGGGCAGAAATTTCAAAAAATAATATCTCCTTCTCTAGACCTCTAAATAAGGTGTTTCTAGTTGGCACAAGTCATTGTGATTTCCTAGTTTCTTTGTATAAAATTTCATGGCAATTGGACATCATTTGAACCTCGTGTGATAGAAAATAATTTCGGACCAAATGAATAGTGCAGCAGACAAAAACCCTAAATTTTGCCAATTTTGAAAAATCGTCAAATATTCTATAGGCCTCCAATTATGATCTTTAGCTTCCCAAAAATATCTCAATGAGACCTAATTGCATGCCAAATTTCAGATCAAGACTACCTCATTTGGCTAAAAAGTGATATAGGGTTCTATTATGGTCAAATGTGGCTCCATATGAGGTACCAAATTTGCCAAATGGCTTTCCTTTGCTGTTAGCACCTTTTGGGCAAGTCTAAAAGTACTTTTGAGACTTGTTTGGGATGCCTAAATGGTTCCAAATCTCATGCATCTCATTTTGGCCGTTCAACCCACACTTATGCATATTTACATCATATTTCCACATTGCATATTTGGACATTACAAACTCAAATGTATTCTAGAGCTCATACATCATATCCATAGCTATAAACATCACATAATAGCATATTTATACATGTTTCAAGGTTCATCATATATTTACAACATCATATACACTCTGAACCATGATTATGGTTCCAAAGTAGACAAAATAAGGCATAAACTTGTCAATATTTCCTCTTCATTGTTGTTGGCTCCCTTCATCATAATTACTTGGTCCACCAAGCATGTTGGATTATTAAAGAGGAGGGGATGAGATTCAAAGAATCCCAATAGCTCATCTCCCATTCAATCATACATAATATGCGCAAAGCAAGCTTTATAAATGCATGCGTGGAGAAATTGGAAGTCATGGACATTTTAAAAGCAAACTTGGCATGTGAATCAATCATACAAGACATTCAAGAGCTCACTAAGTGTTTGGATTGGCCTCACACTTCTCCTCATAGATTTTGGACTTGCCTTATCCATTTTTTGAGAGCTTTGGATTCAACCATACTCTTGGGAGCCCACTTTACTTTTGGGAGACTCTTTGCTATGTCTCAACTAAGCTCAAGGATTCTTGGCTCATCCTCACCAAAGGGAAGAGTTCTTGGCCTCTCCATGTAACATCTGATTTTTTGTAAAATATTGAAATGAGTCAGTTTTCAAAGCAAGTCCCTTGAGATGAATGATTTAAGGCCAAATAAAATTTGGATAAAATTTTAAATAATAGAAAATGAGGATTTGAGCCTTGAGTTACCCAAAAATCGGGGTCGGAGTGATTCAAAAAACTTGCTGAAAGGCTAGTGGCATTTTTGTAAATAAGTGGACTTTTTAGAAAACATACAGAAGGGCTTTTTAAATGAAAGTTTTGAGTCTTCTAGGGTTCTCAGAGGCCTTGAAAACCATGGGAAGCCCCAGGACTGGTAAAGACCCTCTGGAAGGTTTAACCGATTCGTTCAGGAAGGTTTTAGCTCCAATTTGAGTGATTCCAAAGACATTTTATTAAATTGGGAACCTATTTGTTATGATGGAAAAGATAGTTCTCAAGAAAGAGCTAAAACGAAGGAGAAACGGAAATGTTATTACGAAAAGGCAAAAATAGAATTAAAGTGTTAAAAGAAGCTTCCAAATTCTTTTTTATAAGTCACGTTCTTTCTCTCCTTCATTAAACTGACTTGCTTCTGCCCATTTTCAGAGAAAAACTCTAGCTTCTTAGGCATACAAGAGAAGGAGGATTTTGGAGGAAGAAATTCAAGAAAAAAGGTAAGAAACTTTAAGAAATTCCATATCCTTTCTTCTTAAAACTTGTTCCTCTGCTCCCAAGCTTTCTTTCTATGGTTTTAATAGAGAGTTTGGTGCTATTTTGGGGGCAGAACAGAGAGGGGAATTTCGAAAATTTAGGGAGCAAGCTAACCAAGTGGAAGAACAAGCCAAAGGAAGCAAGAAAATAAAGTAAAACTTCCATTCTTTGGTAGTTTCTTCCTCCCCCTTCCTCTTGCACGAATTTGGCCAACATGAGCCCAAGTCTTAGGGGCTATTTTCTGCCCAATTCATGGAGGGATTAGAGGTTTTAGATGGCAAGGATTAAGAAGGAACCAATAAAATCAAGAAAGGAGCATTAGGAAACAAGATAGAACCATTAGGGATCCAAATGCTCCCTTGCAAATCTGATTTAACATGAATGTTCTTAGGCTTAAATAAATGTTTAAATGTGCTCCTAAGATCCCTAAGAGGCCCTCCATATGCCTCTTCTTCCATGAAAATGAACAAAACCCCATGGAAAGTCATGAACCTAAAAGTTGGAAAAGTGTAGAGCACTTAAGGGGATTGTAAAATCTGATTTAATCCATAAGTTTTCTTGGCTATTTAAGTGTTTCCTTGACCTCCTACAACTCTTAACAACCTCCCTAAATGGTTCCCCCATCATGGAAAAATCAAGAAGCCATTAAATCCCATTTATGCCCTAGGTTTCAGCCAAGTAGGGATGGTATAGTTAGGGGGAGTTTTAAATTTTTCCAAGCCCATTTTTGAGTCATATATAATGAATGAATGTGAGGGGAAGCCTTGGGAAAAATTTAGGAAGCTTAGGGAATGAGTTGGTGCTTTAGGTTCCATATTGTGACCTAAAGAAGCAATACTTTGTTTTAATGATGTGATAACTCTAAGAGGTTTAAAAGGAGTCAAGATTCATATTTGAGAGTAAAGAATGAGGCCTAGAAATCATTTGAGGGATGTTGTTTCAGTAGGTGCTATTATGGACCATAATGGAACTTCTAGAGCAATCTAGTGTTTCACTAAGTTATGTAGTCTTAGAATATATTTCATGAATCTAATTGGCTTCCCTAAATTGTATCTAGGCCAAGAGGAACCTTCCCCACACTTTTGTAGTTGTGTAGCAGAAAAGAGAAGCTTAAATTCAAAGGGAAAAGTGTGTGAGTTGGTGCAAGGTAACTCTCTCCACCTTCTCTCAAGTATGGATGTGTGTTTAGCTTATTTTGGAATATGTGTATGTGTATTTTCAAGCTATGAAAAGTATGCTAACATGCCTTTACATTCCATGATTCTTGATGCCAAGTTATATTTTCAATGACTAGATGATGTTTGTATGAGTTTACTTGAGTGTGGAGAGGCCAAGAACTCTTCCTTTTAGTGAGGATGAGCCAAGAACTCTTGAGTTTGGTTGAGACAAAGCAAAGAGTCTCCCAAAAGCAAAGTGGGCTCCCAAGAGTATGGTTAAGTCCAAAATGCTTAAAAAATGGGTGAGGCAAGTCCAAAACCTATGAGGAGAAGTATGAGGTCAATCCAAACACTTGGTGAGCTCTTGAATGATTTGTATGAGTTGTTCACATGCCAAGTTTGCTTTTAAAAGATCTATGGCTTTTATTTTCTCCATGCATGTATTTGTAAAAATTGCTTGCACATGTTATGTATGATTGAATGGGAGATGAGCTATTGGGATTCTTTGAATCTCATCCCCTCCTCTCCAATAATCCAATATGCTAGGTAGACCAAGTAATTATGGTAAAGGGAGCCAACAACCATGAAGAGCAAAGATTGACAAGCTTATTTATTATTTTGCCCATTTTGGAACCATAATGATGGTTCATAATGTATATGAGGCTGTATATGTATCATGAACCTTGAGACATGTGTAAATATACTATTATGTGATGTCTAGATGTATGAAAATGATATATGACCCATAGCACTGAGTTTGAGTATGTAATGCCAAAGTGTGCAATATGGAATTTTAATGAAAGTATGCATAAGTGTAGGTTGAATGGCCAAAATGAGATGCATGAGGTTTGGGACCATTTAGATAGCTCACTTAAGTCTCAAATGTGCTTTTAGACTTGTCCAAAAGGTGCCAAAACTAAGGGAAATCCATTTGGTAACTTTGGTACCCTATATGGAGCCAAAATTGACCATTATGGAACCCTATGTCACTTTTTGGCCAAATAAGTTAGTCTTGATCTGAGATTTGGCATTAGTCTTGATTTAAGATTTGACATGCAATTAGGTCTCATTGAAAGCTTTCAGGAAGCTAAAAATTATAATTTTTGAAAGTTTACAGAATATTTGATAATTTTTCAAAGTAGGAAAAATTTATGGAAATGGTTTGATGCACTGTTACAATGGTCCAAACTTATTTTCTATCACATGAAACTCAAATGATGTCCAATTTATATGAAATGTTATACAAGGAAACTAGGAAATCACAGTGATTCGTGCCAACTGGAAGCACCTTATTTAGATGTCTAGAGAGGAAGATATGAATTTTTGAAGTTTCTGTCTAGTATCAGTAACCTTACCCGACCAGAAGTACTGTTCCATTGAATTCTGAGGTCTAGGCTTGATAAACTGATCTAGAGATATTTTTCTTCTCTAGTTGACATCTACATCTTTCTAGATTGGTATTATTTGCATGGATTGGATTTTTGTAGAATTAATTGGACATTTTTGAAATTCATATTAGTAAGTTGTGATAGCATCAGGACCCAGTCCGACATCCAGACTATTTCATGTGTCAAACGCTCTGTGTGTGGGATGTTATGATTGTGCTATTTTTAGAATAATTTAGACATCCCAAGCTTTCTAGAATGACCAAGATTTCATGATTTCAATTTTTCTAGACTTAGTTATGATTTTTCAAAGTTTGCCCAGAAAGGAGGCCAATTCTAGCTAAGAATGAAACCTCCTTTTCCACCTTCCAATTCGGTTTCCATGAGTTGTAGGCATTTTTTTGTGATGCAAATGAGTTGTAATGATGTAATTAAATATGAGGATGTATAGTATGAGCTCACACGGCCTATGTGACACCAAAGCAAATTTTTAGTCGTGACGCGACGTAAAAAAAGTGTGTTATTTTCAATGAAATTTTTCACTTCCTTCTTACTATATATCACATGAGCATGTAAATGATGATGGATGTGAGCTAGAAATTATGGTGTTACACTCCACACTCAAGCAAACTCAAGCAAATATCATGTACTCATTTAGAAACATAACATAGCATCAAGAATCATAGCATATAAAGGCATGCTAGCATACTTTTCATAGCTTGAAAATATACATACATACATTTTAAAACAAGCTAAACATACAGCTATGCATGAGAGAAGGTGGAGAGAGCTGCCTTGTATACACTCAAATACTTTTTGCTTGAAATTCAAGCCTCCTCTTTTGGCCACACACCCACAAATTGGTGGAGATAGTTTCTCTTGGCTTAGATACAATTTATGAGAGCCAATTAGGTTCATAAAACACATTCTAAGGCTACATAACTTAATGAAACACTAGATTGCTCTATAGGTCCCATTATGGTCCATAATTGCACCTAATGAAGCAACATCCCTCAAATGATTTCTAGGCCTCATTCTTTCTTTTGAAATATGATTCTTAACTCCTTTTAAGCCCATTGGAGTTATCACACTATTAAAACAAAGGGCATAACATCATGTTGCTTCTTTAGGTCATAATATGGAACCTAAGGTACCAAATCACTTTTTATAAGTTCTAAAATTTTTCCAAGGCCTTCCTTCACTTTCATTCATCAAATATGACTCAAGAATGACCTTAGAAAAATTTAAAACTCCCCTCACCAACAAGATCCCCTCTTGGCTGAGACATAGGCATCAATTAGGCCATATGGAGTTTTCTTTGTTTTCTTGAAGGAAGAAGCTTGTGGGGAGCATCTTAGGTGTCTCAAGAGCTCATATAAACTCGTAATTAGACCTAGGAAACATCACATAAATTCAGAATTTGAAAAGTGTACTAGAAACCCTAGGTTTTGCATCTTAAATCCTAATGCCAATTTCATGGTTTTCTTTGCATATTCTTATTCCTCTCCATCAAATACCTAAGAATCATGCTTGGTTGGGCTTGAAATCAGATCTTCCTAAGGTTCTTAGTGTAGGTCAAAATGGAGAAGAAAGGCACATAAACATAGCTACCATAGAATGCATTTTTACCTTGTTTCCTTGGTTAGTTTGGCTTGAATCTTGCTTTCTCCAAGCTCTTCTCTTCAAATCCGAAAATTGCCCCCTGTTCTTCCTTCAAAACAGCCCTCAAAACTTCAAAAAAATCATAGAGAAGAAGAGGGAAAAAGAGGAGAAGAGATTGGTGGAGAGAAAGCATGAAAAATAAGCAAATTTCCACACCTAAAGACTTAAAATTTTCCTCCTTCTTCCCTTCTCTTGGTGTGCCACTCTCCTAGGGCTTTTCTTCTGATTTGGGGCTAGAAAAACTGAAGTGAAATGAGGGAGAGTGTGAGGCGCCACCTATATATAGCTTGGGTAAAGTAACTTTTTCAAAAATTTCAATTTTGCCCTTTGTACTTTGCATTTTCATTTCTCCTTCGTTTTAGCTCCTTTTTTAGAACCATCTTTTCCATTATAAAATTTAGGTTCCCAATTAAGAAAAATAGCTTTGGAATCACTCAAATTAGAGCTAAAACCTTTGCAAATGGATCTGTCAAAGTTTAGGCACACTGACGTTAGAAAACATCCACCGAAGGGGATTTAACTGTCCTGGGGCTTCTCATGGTTTTCAGGGCCTTTGAGAACCCCAGAGAACTCAAAAATTTAGTTTAAAAAGCCCTCCTATGTCAATTCTAAAAATTATCTGAAATTATGAAAATACCATTACGTTTCGTAAGATTTTCGTCAAAATTTATTTCTTCATTCTTGCTTCGTTTTTCCTTCTACCTGAGGCTAGGATTCTCAATTTTAGAAGACTAGAATGTTACGCAAATTTTTTAGGACCTTAAATAATTTATTTTGAGAGACTTACTTTGAAAATGTACCTGTTTTCGTTGTTTAACGAAAACTGGACATTACAGAGTGTGAGGCGCCACCTATTTATAAGGGAGGAAGAAACACTTTCACGAATTTTAATTTTGCCCTTCATTTTTGATATTTTTGTTTATGCTTCATTTTAGTTCCTTTTTTAGGATCATCTTTTCTATTATAAAATTTAGATTCCTAATTTAATAAAATACTTTTGGAATCACTTAAATCGGAGTTAAAACCTTTTTAAACGAATCTGTCAAAGTTTGGGTGTATCGATGTTGGAAAACATCCACCAGAGGAGATTTAACTGTCTCGAGATTTTCCATGATTTTCAGGGCCTCTGAAAACCTTAGGGAACTCAAAACTTTCATTTAAAAAGCTTTCTTGTGTGAATTCCAAATTTTACTCAAAATTACAAAAATACCATTACGTTTCATAAGCTTTTCGTAAGAAATTGTTTCTTCATTCTACCTCTATTTTTCTTTCTGTCTGAATTTGAGATTCTTATTTTTAAGAGTCTAGAATGTTCCCTAAATTTTTTGTGACCTTAACTATCTCATTTTGGGGGACTTCCTTTTGTATCCGGTGAATTTCGTTCGTTTAGGGAGAAACCGTGCATTATGTTTCTCATGTTTTCTCTTATTTTCAGAGAATTGGATGTTACACCTATAATGAATTACTGGAAGTAATTGGTATAGAATTTGGCTCTAAAAATTTTCAAAGATGTTAGTCCATATGTGTAGTTGTTTAGATAATTTTTGAAAAATTTTAAAGTTGTTTTAGCAATGTTTTTGGCAATTAGTTTAACTACTCTTCATTTTCATTGTTTCTATTTTGTCAAAAAAAAAAAGCTTGCTTTACTGAATTTCTAGGAATGATTAAAAGATAGTTAGAGTCTAAAATTTGGTTTGTAAGTACCTTAATATGTCTAGTTTGTTAGGAAAAATTGGTTTGAAGTTTTGCAAATTATAGCTATAACTTGTTGCTAATTGTTTGAGCATAAGTCAAAGCTATCAAAAGCATAGAAGTCTAAATTTTTCTTAACTTTTTAGCCCTATTTTGATATTCTTTTGTGCTTTTTTAATGCTAGACTTATACCATCATTCTTGGAATTACTTTTCAGAATTCAATTAGCTTAGTTTAATTTTAAAATTTTTTTAGAATTAAAATAAAACATGGTCTATTTTTGCTATGGAATTAGCACAATCAATGGAATCAACAAAGAAATATGGTGTATTTATGAGAATTTATGCAGGGAAGAAAGCACCCTCTTAGATTGTGCATACAAGTGCCCACAATAATATTGTAGTAAAATATGTTAATGGAATGAGCAATGAGAGAGAGATGTTAGTTTAAAATATGTAACACTAATTGTGGTCATGTTCATATGTAAGTTGAACACTAATCAATCCTTGCTTTATTCTTTGACTAATATTGATCTATTTTCTTTTTTTATTCATTATATTCATTATTTGATGTAACATGGATAACTTTGAATCATTGTATTGAGAAATCTATTACTTTTAGAATTGTTGTGACTTTGTTTGACTGATTTTAGCCATGAATTTTTTTATTGTCATCATCTATATTGGTTAGGTAGAGTTTGATGATGCACTTTAGATATTAAAAAGTACTTGCAATGTCAGCTATAGTATTTCAATTTAATTTAATTTTTTTTGTTTATTAATGTGTTACTTTCATTTAATACTTACAGAAATTGTATTATTGGAATGAAGAGGACTACATGGCCATTAGAACAATTTTTGAACATAAAGGGACTACATGGTTGAGTGGTACTATGAACAAAGCTAAAATTTTTTTTTTTAGAAAGATGTAATTCTTAAATGGATTAATCGGAATCATTGGGATTAAATGATGGTTTATTGGCAAAGTAAGGAGTTTAAGAATAAGTCTGCCACTAATTCTAAGAATAGGTTGTCAAATAAGGGTGGGTTAGGTACATCCTTGCATATAAAAGGATCAATTCCAATTTCTGAATACAAAAGAAAATATATAAGTGTTAAATTTTTATATCTTATTATATTTTAGATACTCCATTTCAATTAACTATTTGTTTGTTTATTTTAAGTAAAAGAGAAAGAGGTAGAGCCTATTGCCTCAGAGTTATTCTTAATGACACATAAGACAAAAAAAATGATTGGGTTGATTGTAAATCAAAATCTATGTGGGTAAGTATGACAGTTTAATATTTATAAGATAGATAATGTTATATTTATTTAATAATTAATTTATGTTATATCAAGCTAAATTTAAAAAAATCATTAAGGGGTATAAAGGTGATATTTCTAAGATACAAGTTGATGGAGAAGGAGATGCAATTATAGAAGGGCAAGAAGAAGATGCTGATGGAAATGAAGAATCCTTCATGTCAATGGTATCTGCTCTTCCAAAGAGCAAGCTGCCAAAGCTTGGATTGAAGCAGCTAGAGGACCAAGAAAAGTAAAAGTTTATGGCCTTAGCTCAAAGGGCACTACTATTATGCATGGAGCTAGTCTAACATCCTATGGCTCAACATCTTTTGCAACAACCCTAACACCCTCTACATAAAACTTAATTGACACTCCTACCTTTGAGGAAGCTATTAATAGAGTAGTAGAGCAAAGATTAACGTATATGCAAATAGCTTTTCATGAGGATTCAAGTAGCCATCCAATCTATGAATCCAAGTTAACCACCTAGATCTACTGGAGATTAAGACATCACACATTGGTTAATGTGTAGGATAGGATAAATATTTCTAGGACTGAGGTATAAACTTTTGGAAGACACTATAACTCGTGTAATGTAAATTTCTAATATTATATAATGAATTTCTATTTATTGAATAAGTTTTTATATTTTGATTGACATTATTTATATTGAAACATGTATTAGTATATAATATTTACAATAGATTTTAACAACGTATATAGAAAGGATTTATATATCTTTTACCATCATTTAGCAACAGATTTAGAAACAAAGGTAAAAAGATTTTTTTTTCAACTTTCATTTAGAAATAGATTTAGCAAAAGATAAATATTTTTTTGGGCAATGAATTTAACAACAAGTTGTTCCTTTCAAAATTAGCTACAGATATACACTCGTTGGTAAAAGTTACATGTTTGTCTCATGTTGACTAAATTTAGCAACATCTATCTTTGACATTAGCAAAAAAATTGTCCATTGCTATTTTATCAATGGATTCGCATGGGCATTGCTAAGATTTAGCAAGGCCCAATTTAGCTAGGGATTAAACAACGACATTATCCGTTGCTAATTTATGATTAGTAATGACCATTTTCCTATTAGCAATAGATTATTCTATTACTAAATGGCTTTTTTCTAGTAGTGAACCTAGGTTTAGATTAGGGCAACTAAGGATTGATTTATATTAGTAAAATTTCCCTCCAGGATGGCAAGAAGGAATTTAGGACCTCCAGTGACTACCTAACATTGTGTTGCTCCCTACCAATTGTCCTCAAAATCATTTTGCATAAGTTTTAATGGACCAAACTAATATGTTCCTACTTTCAAGTCTACTAAGTAACCTCAAATACCAAGTTAGGCTATGGCACTCCCATGTTTCCTATATCAGTCCTTAAATGGAAGTTAAAATTACATTCATAGAACCAAATCAAACATTTAGAAGTCATTATACTAACATCCATTAGTTTAACATAACATCTTCATGCATGCATAACATCTTAATAGTAACCAAGGTCACCTAGCGCTATTAGTACTATTATAGAACTTCAAAAATTCATATATCCCTACTTAAACATCCAATTAGGGTGATCTTGGTGGCCATAGAAAACTTATCATGTCTAATTTATGCCTGTAAAATTTCATAAGTATTGGAAAACTGACTATATAAACAGTAACCATACTAGAACAGCTAAAATTTGGCAATTTTAAACAATCATAATTAATTCCACAGAGCTCCAAATAATCTTGTCTTTAGTTTCCCAAAAAGCTCTGGATGAGATCTACGTGCATGCCAAATTTCATAGGCAAATTCGTTCATTTGGTTAGATTGTGTTCTAGGGTTGCAAATTGGCACTTTTTGTGTCTCATAAGGGTCTCAAATGGTCTAAATTCACTTCTAAGACATCCATGGCTACTTGATCACGTGGGAAAGCACCAAAATAGTTTACTAAACATGTCTCAAAGGTGCATAAACCCAAATTTCTTAAAGTCACACTCTCATCCTAAGATAGGCACAAGAATACATATGTTAGTTCTTGCCATCTAATGCCTAAAAATTACTATATCATATATATGGCATCAACTCTCATATATACATAATATATTCATATATTTACATGTGTCCATGAGGTCATACATCATATACAATAAGGAATTACATCATATGGCTACAAAATGGACATTTCCACACACTTTGTTGTTAATCTCCTTCCTTTATGTTTGGTGGCTTCTATTTCTTGGCTCCCTTGGTCCACCTAGTCATGTTAGACAAATGGGGAGGAAGGGATGAGATACTAGGAATCCCAATAGCTTTTCTCCCTTTCAACTATACAAAAAGAATGCAAATCCAAGTCTAAAAATGCATACATGGATATCATGGAACATGTAATCATTCATGGAATATTTCTAGCATTTAAGAAGTCATATAAACATACATAGGCTTGTCAAGCAAGTGGTTCAGCCTTACCCAATTTCTTTGGGGGATTTTGGACTTGCTCACCCATTTTCTTAAAGGCTTTCAACTAAGCCTTACTTTTGAGAGACTTTTGGCTTTGTCTCAACCATTCTTGGGGACTTTTGGCTTCACCACACTCAAGCAAACCAAAACATGTTAATAAAATATTATTCAAGTACATAACAAAACTTCATGGTACCATGACCTATAGATACATGGTAAGACCTCTTTCATAGCTTAAAACATATACACATACATTCAAGACAAGATAAACATCCGCTCATGCATGAGAGAAAGAAGAGAGAGCTACCTTTATCACAATTACACACTTCTCTCCTTGAACTTGGTTCCTCTCCCACGGCCACACTCTCACAAGAAGGTGGAACTTGTTTCCTTTGGCCTAGACACACAATATGGAAGCCAATTATACTCTTGGAATAATTTCTAAAACTACACATGCACTTGAAAAGCTAGGTGACTCAAATGGTTTAATTATGATTTCATAAGGCACCTAATGAAGTAACCTTGGGAAAGCATAATCTTGGCTCCATTCTTTCCTTTAATTTATGACTCATGACTCCATTTAGACTGCTTAAAGTCATCACACAATTATTTCAAGGAGCCTAGGTAGGTGTTGCTTCATTATGCTATAATATGGAACCTATATCTCCATTACACTTTCTAGGCTTTTTAAATTTTTTCCCAGGCTTCCTCCCATATTCTCCCATTATACATGATGCAAAACTAAGCTTGGAAGAAATTAAAACATTCCCTAGGTGCATGAACCCCTTTAGGCTAAGGCTATGCTTCCAATTGGCACCAATGGAATTTGTTTGATTTCTTTGATGGGATAAGTATGTAGGAGGCTTCCTTGATCTCTTAGGAACTCACACAAACTCTTAGACACCTTAAATCATGGCTAGAAAGCTTCCTACAAATCAAGGTGCAAGTGAAACCCTAGGTTAGATATTTTGCAAATCAATGGTTCTTTCTTGGATTTCTTTACATACACGTGTTCCTCACACTCCATAACCCTTGGTTCCATCAAGAACACATGAAGAAAAACTCTCCTCCTCACTTTCTCTCTCTAGACCAAAACTTAAATGGCTTGAAAACACAAGATTTTACAAGTGTTTCAAGTAAAGTCTTACCTTAAAATGGAGCTTTCTTTGCATAGATTATTTTCCATCGATTGGTTTTGTGAAAAGAGTTCCTTTTTGGCTTGGGTCAAACCTGAATCTTCAAATTTTTGAAAAAAGAAAACCACCATTATAAAGCTCTTAGAGAGAAGAACAACTTTCCTAACTGGCATGGGATGAAACGGGGCTGTTTACTTATCTAAACGAAAGCTTAAACTTCTTCTCTCTCTCCCCTCTTAATGTCACACCATGGATGCCCAAATTTCTGCAAATGGAAGCTTGGAGAAAGTGATGAGTGTAATCTTACTTAAGAAGCCTCTTTTATAATTTTTTAAAATGACTATTTTGCCTCTATGCTCTTGTTTGCTCCGTTTAGGCTCATTTTAACTCTTTTTTGAGAACCATCTTTTTCATCATAAAATTTAGGTCCTATAATTCATAAAATGCCTTTGGTTTGATTCAAATTGAATTAAAAACCTTCCCGAATGAATTGGTCAAAGTTCGGGCTAACTAACAATCTAAAACATAAACTGGAGGGGTTTAAACCATTCTAAGGGTTCCTATAGTTTTTAGGGCCTCTGAGACCCCTAAGAAACTCATTTTTCCTATTTAAAAATCCCTCCTTTGAATTTTCTAAAAAGTGCCCAAAATTATGAAAATGCCATTACATTCCATTGCATTTTCATTAAATTCTGTTTAGTTATTCTAACTTCAGTTTCAGGGCACCTCTGACCTTGATTATCATTATTTGAAGTCTAGAATATTATTCTAATTTTATTGGACCTCTAATCATTCTATTTGGGAGACTTTCCTTTGTATTCGGTGAATTACATATGTTTATGGAGAAAATAGAGAAACCAGACATTACGTTTCTCTCATTTACGGAGGTACTGGATCTTACAAGTTGCATAAAAAATCATTCTTTTATAGCTATTATTATGGTCTTTCTTTTACTGATCGTGATGAGCTGTATATTCCAACATTAATGTTACTTGTTGGGAATGATTTAATCTCACTATGACATATTCAATACCAATATCTAGGTTGAAACTCTCTTTTATAAAGATCAATTTTTACTTCATTAGTCATAAAATATGTTGTATTTTTATGTTTACAATATAGATATCTATTTTTTTTTCCTTTATGAAATTGGTCCTTTTTCACAAGTAAAGCTAATAAGCTTTTTTAGTTTTTATAAAAATTCATCATTATATCATTTATGTCTAAGATTCAACCTATTATACATTCACCTTTGATTGTTAAGAATTTGTATTTTTGTGATAATAAATAATTTAAATATTATTTCACAATTCCTATTAAAATAATTTATCTTATAAATATTATTAAATAAATAAATTTTTCTTTATATCACCTAAATTATTATCACCACCACACTTTTAATATTATAAATCTTAACTGATAATATTTTTTCATTATATTATCACAAAATAAAAAAATAATCAAAACTATAAAGAAATTAATTATAATAAATAAAAAAATAAATATTTCATACATATATTATTAACTAAATATGTATAATTACCTCTTATTTCTTTAAAGAAAGGATTTAATCAATTGAATCTCCTCAGCAAATATCACAAACAAAATTCACCAAAATAAATATCATCAGTGAAATTCAAGAAGCAATATAATAAAATCAAAAAATTCAAACAATTATATAGAAGACTTAGAATTGCAAATAAGAGAACAAAATAGAATTATGAACTAGAGAGAACTACGAATAAAAATATGATTCAATATGATAATTGTAACATCTAAGGTTTTAGAATTTTTCCAAGTCTTCCTGTTATAGCTAGCATCCTTGTTAGCTATAGTGAGGGTGCTAACTTGCTATAGCGAGTTTGTGGCCTATACAAAATTCAGGGAATTTCTCATAATATTGCCAGCTGTGGCTAGAACAGGTGGAACCTAGAATTGATAAGTTCTCACCGCAATGAGAGGTGCTTCCCGCTATAGTGAGACTCATTCCAGAAAAATTGTAAAAAAGTGAAATTTTACTTCTTAAAGAGTTCAAAATCCTTTCCCTTTTTTGACTAACTTTGGGATAGCTAAAAATAGAAGCTTTGCCTAAGAGAGAGAGAGAGAGAGAGAGAGAGAGAGAGATAAGGGGAAATTCAAGGAGGAAGAAAGAATAAGGAGAACGGTAAGAAAATTCTTAAAACTTAAGCTCCTTCCTTTGGCAAACTTATTCTCCTCCTCCTCCTCTCCCTTTTTATAGTTTTGGTTATTGAATTGGTTCTATTTTGAGCTAAGTATAGAGGGGAGAAGTTGAGAAATTCCAATAGAAGGCTAAGTCAAAGGGAAAGACTCTTGAAGAAGCAAGGAAAACAAGGTATGATTCATAGTTTCATTTGCTCTTTTTCCCGTGCTCTTCATATGTGATGTTTCAACCAAGGAGAGAGAGCTTGAGAGAGAGAGAGGAAGTTCTAACCTAGAACTAGCAAGAAACCATTGATTTAGAGTGTGGGAGCTTGAGAAATGCAAAGAAAGTGGAAGAAAAACCATGGAATTTCAAGAGAGAGCAACTAGAGATTCTTGAACACTTTGTAAATTTTATTTTGATTCATGAATTCTCTAGCATATGTGAGTGTTTGTTTGAGTTCCTAAGACTCCTAAAAAGCCTCCCAAGTGCCTCTCCCTTCAAGAAAAAAATTAGAAGCCATAGATTGAGAGTTGGATCAATAGGTTCCATAATGTAGCCTTAAGACGCAACTTGTATCTAGACTCTTAGGAATGAGTTTGTGATAACTTCAAGGAGTTTAAATGGAACTAAGAGGCCTAGATATGAGAAGGAAATGAAGCTAAGAGATTGAATTATGGTAGTTACTTCATTAGGCCATTAATGAAGCTATTATGGAACCAATAGACCAAGCATGCTTCTTAAGTATATATTTAATGCTTTGGCTTGTTCCAAGAGAGTAATTGAATGCTATTTATGATGTCTAGGCCAAATAAATCAAGATCCATCTATTTGTGGGTGTGAGACCGAAAAGGAAAAAGAGTAATTAAGAAAGAAGCTTGTATTTGATTGCTAAATAACTTTTCACTTCTTCTTATTTGCATTCTTAGATATGTAATTGTCATGCTATGCTTGTGTGTGCATTTGTATGATAAGACATGCCATTTGGTGTTACCTTATTGCAATGGTATCAAGATATTTCATCAATTGTATTTTGGTTGTGAAAATTTATCTTAAGGGTGAGGTGGTGCCAAACATCCCTAAGAATGGGTGAGACAAGGCTAAAAGTCTCATAAATGAGTGAGGCCAAGTTAAAAGTCTCTAGAGTAAGGGTGAGGCTAATCCAAAGTCCTAAAAATGGGATGAGGTTAGACCAAGAGTCCCTAAATTTTATTCTTGACTTTGACATGATTTTTATGGCATGCAAATTATATGCTGAATGATTCTTAATGGTGTTGAATGCCTACTTGTATGCTTTTGCATATTTTTATGCCTTGATTGCTTACTTGAATGAGTGTATGAGCTATTGAGATTCTTTGAATCTCACCCTCTTCCCTCTCCCATCTTAACATGTCTAAGTGAAACTCAAGGAGACCAAAGTGCAAGTTAAGGAGCATAGTTAGCTATACTTTGACATAAATGTAGTTTTGATATATTCCATTGTCAAGGTGGATATGTACATAATATTTTTCAGTTGTAGATGCTTAAGAAAATGTAAAAGTATATGAATATATTGTATATATCAATATTAGAGCCAAATCAATGAGAATGTATGATTTCCCCATTTGGTGGATCATTCTTGAATGTGCATTATGGTATGGAGCATAATGAGTTTAAGTGGTATGAGGTTTTGGATCATTTGAGAAAATTATATATGTTATGTTTATGCTTTAAAACTTGCCCAAGAAATGGTAGAGAAGTTAGGAAGTCATTTGGACTAACTTTGACCCTTATATGGTGCCAAATTTGCCACATTCATAAGTTATGTCAAGATCTGACCAAATCAACTCCTTTTGACTTGAAATTTGGCATGCATATAGGTCTTGTCTAGATCTTTTTGGAAAGCTAAAGTACATATTATTTGGAGCTCTATAGAATTTTGGTAAATTTTCAATTGGCAAATTTTGACAGAATTAGCAATGTTACTATACAAATGTTTAGATCTTTTGCCGCAATCATTTGTAGGGAAAATGGTTTCCAATGGCTATGAAATTTTATAGACATAAACTAGAAATGATAATATTTCTATATCACTTGAGAGCACCTCATTTGGATGTATATAGAGGGAAAAATGAAGTTTTAAAGTTCTAGATAAATATTAGGGGCATAGCCTGACCTCTATTACTGTTCCATAGGTTTTCATACCCTAATTACTTCTATTTTGGTTTGAACTTATTTTTACCATCAATCTAACATTCATAGCTTTCCAAAATAGTATGGTTTGTTAATTTTTGATTTTTTTATATTTAGTTATGAATTTTTGAAGTTCATATCAGTAACTTGTGACCGCAAACCTAGGCAGCCAGACCTTTCAAGCTTTTTTAATGTCAATCATGGTTGAATTGGGTTTCCATGGCCTAGAATAATTTTTAACCTATATTTGACATTTAAAGCTTTCCAAAAAGCTATTATTTACTTAATTTTTGTAACACCATAATGTGTTAACATCAACTAATCTACACTTAGGCTTGATTCCATGTGATTCCTAAAGAAAAAGAGTAAAATCATGGTATTTAAAAACCTTAAGTCGGGGTTTAAATGCTCATATTTTGCCCTACAGGTCCTGTGAATCCATCAATCATATTCTTTACTCAAATTATATTTATACAACTCATATATAGCATAAAACAATCCATGAACCACAGATATGAAGCCAAAAACTAGAAAATGCAATTTCTCAAAACGAGCCCAAAAGTCAAATTTTTTGCTCTAATTTTGGAAAATCATAACTGATTCTAGAAAAATGAAAATCAATTAAACCATAGCTTTCTAGAAATATTTGGATGTTAACTTCATACTAAAAATAATTTTAGGACATGAATACAGCCTTTGGACCATGTTTGACAATGAAAAAGGCATAAAGGTCCAGCTATCCTTGGTACTGATATAGTTTGCTGTCATGAATTTCAAAAATTCATAACTAATTTCAAAAAATTTCAATATGGGTAAACTATACCAATTTAGGAAGCTATAGATGTTAAATAGAGGAAACAAATAAGTATGGATCATCTCTGTAGCCTTTGGACCTCAAAAACTGATGGAATAGTAACAAAGGTCGGCTAAGGTCCCTGATGCTGACATAGAACTTTAGAAAATTATTTCTCCCTCTATAGACATTTGATAGAGGTGATTCTAGTTTTTATAGGTCACTATGGATGTCTAGTTTATAACTGTAAAATTGAATAGCAATTGGACACCATTTGGTCCATGAATGACACAATTTCATTTCAGACCAGTGGTAACAGTGGCAGTGACCAAAATAAAAAAATTCTCCAATTTCAAAAATTTGCCAAAGATTTCATAGACCTCTAAATAATACCCACTTTAGCTTTCTAAAAATCTCTTAAAAATATCTAGATGCATGCCAAATTTCATATAAAAAGGAGCTCATTTGGTCATATCTTGACATAACTCACAAATTTGGCAGATTTGACCCTATATATAGTTCAAAATGGGGGTAAATGGTCTCCTAAATGTTCTAGCACCTCTTGGGCAAGTTTTAAAGTATAAACACAACATATTTGAATTGCCTAAGTAGTCCAATCTATCACACATCTCAAACTCACTATGCTATATATAAGAATACACTATTACATACAAGTGATCAAGGGGCCAAATCTTATATTTCCATTACTTTGATTCCATAAATGGTTCACACATCATTTATATATAATTTTACACTTGCTTAAACATTTACATCTAAAAAAGAATATGTATATATAAGCACATTAGCTTTCCTATACATCAAATTATGCATAATTGTGTAAAAGTGTTAAGAGATGGCCATTTATGCCTCATGGCCTCCACTCTTTGGCTCTTGAACTCCCCTTGAACCACATGAGATGGGAGAGAGAAGGGGGTGAGATTCATGAAATCTCAATAGCTCACACATGTATTCAAGGAAGCAATCAAGGCATATAAACATGTCAGAGCATGCAAGTAGGCATCCAACCATTCAAAATCATATAACACGTTATTTACATGCCATGAAAACCATATCAATGCCAAGAATAAGTTTTAGGAACTTTTGGCCTAGCCTCATCCTATTTTTGGGACTTTTGGATTGGCCTCACCCTTGGTCTAAGGACTTTTGACTTAGCCTCACTCATCTATGAGACTTTTGGCCTTGTTTCACCCATTTCTAGGGACTTTTGGTTCTACCTCACCCATCACAAGGGACTTTTGGCACTACCTCACCCTTTAAGAGCAATTTTCACAACCCAAAATATAAGCATATTGGTACCAATACATCAAGGCAACATCAAATGGCATATCTCATAATACATGTGTACACACAAGCATACAATGACCATCACACATCCAAGAATGCAACAAGAAAAAGTAGAGACCTACTGTACAAGCCAACACAAGTCTTCCCTTTCAACTTACCTTCTCGCTTCTTGGTTTCACAATCACAATTAGATGGAGCTTGATCTCTTAGGCCTAGACATAACAAATAGCATGCAATTACTTATAACTCAAATAAACACTCACAAAGCTAGGGGGTTCTTACATCAAGGCAAACTTTATAAGGTATTTAAGAATCCCTAGTTTCTTTCCCTTGAATTTCACTAGATCTTCTTCTAATTCCTTTGCATTTCCTAGCTTTCCACACTGTAATTTAAGGGTCTCATGCTTGTTCTAGGTTAGAACTTTCTTCCTCTCATGGTTCTATCCTTGGCCAACATACTCAAGAAAAAGCAAGGGCAGAAGATGCAACAAAATGGAAAGAAGTTACTTTAAATCAAGCTCTTTCTAAGAGGCTCTTCCTTTGCTTAAATCTTCTCCTCAAATCCTTACACTTCCCCCTCTGAATTAAGCCCAAAACAAAACCACATGAGTACCCAAAACTATGGTTTCTAAAAGAAGAAACCATGAATTCTTACAATCTTCTCACCTTTTTCCTTGATGTTCTCCTTTCTTCTTATCTTCTCTTGGTCTCTCTTTCTCTTTCCAGCTCTTTTCTCTACTTTTGAATGAATCATAAGTCAGTTAAAAGGAGAGAGAAAAGTCTGGACCTTTTAAGAAGCAAAATTCTCCTTTTTCAGGTATTTTTCAGACCAACCCTCATTATAGCAGAAAATAACCCTCGCTATGGCGAGCACGTATCAGTCCTAAGCCCCTGTTCTCACTACAGTACGCGCTATTGTGAGGAACTCCCTGATTTTTGTATGGGACACCCGAACTTGCTATAGCTAGAAGCATTCTCGCTATAGCGAACTGGTACATTCGCTATAGTCGGGCTATAGCCAGCAGATTTAGAAAAATTTCAAAAATTCTAGTTGTTGCAATTTCTATTTTTCTGGGATTAATTATGATTTTTCAAAGTTGGTGCCAAAAATTTGAATTCTGGACTTGTGAGCAAATTGTAATTTTTCTGGTTTTTGGCTTCAAATCCGTGGTTCATGGATTGTTTTATGATATGTATGAGTTGTATGGATGGAAAATGAGTAGAGGATGATATGGATGGGTCCACGGGGTTCTGCAGGGCAAAGTATAAACTTTTGAACCCCGACATAATGCAATCAAATGCCATGGTTTTACTCATTTTCTTTGGAATTACATGGAATCAATCTTAAGTGAAGATTAAATGAGGCTAATACATTATGGTGTTACAATAATATCATATATATATATATATATATATATATATATATGTATATATACATATATATAAGAAATATGCATCCAACGGCTATTTTTCTATCGACCTTTTTTAATGGTAAAGAAAATATGCATAGAGCAGCATCCTAGTTATTATTATATAAAACATAATTTATTATTATAGCATACTATACTATATAATTTATATAAAATATATATTATATTATTATAATATTATTATATACCTTTAACTTTTATTAAATAAAAAATAATAGAAAAAATAAATCTATTTCAAATTTTTCCATATTTTTAATAAAATTTTATTTTTATTATATTATTTATATATTTCTTAGATAATATAATAATTGGTTTATTAAAAAACTATTTTTATTTAATAAAAAATGTAAATAATATAACTTATAATATAAATATAATCTAAATTAAATAAATATTTATATTATCTTATATATATGTAATATAATATATTATTATAGTATTATACTGTATACTATATAATATTATTAATAATATGCATTGAAGGTTGGAAGAATCAATTTTTTGTTGCAAAAATAACAACGAACAATTGGTCAGTTGTGAATAACTGTCACTATTTTTTTTTTGCCAAGCTTTTTACTATTTTTTGTGTTTTTGACTAAATTTTTTAAATGCAGAAGTGTTAAAAAAAAAGAGTAAAAACTACTTATGTTGAAATTCTATTGCATGCTTCTATCACAAATTATTTGTATTGTTGTAGTAGTACAAGTTCTTCTTGTAAGACAAGTGTAGAACATTCTCAAAACTAAGAGAGATAATTATGATTAATGCTAAAGAACTAAGGCTTTTAGGAAGGGAGAAGTTTACAAAGAGAGCATAATCAAAAAAGGGGATATTATATTAATGATCAAACTTGTTTACAACTAAAGTGAGGTCATTCTTATGTAGGCGCAGGCTCAAACAAACAACCATGATAGTTTACATCAACACACTGCACATATGCTTAAAGCTTAATACTATGCATTCTAACAAAGTTACACTAAATATATTAATTAAAAGACAAGATTACTAAATATATTCCTAACATTACAAAGATAATATTACTACAAAGATTTATGTCATGACAAAGACAATACTGCATAGATCCCAAACATGATAAAGATAAGACCATCTTTGATGAGCTGGAGATTAATTTTTCATTGTGAATTCTGACTAAGAGAGAGATATTAAGTGTGATGATCAAAATCATTTAAATCTATTCGTGGGTCAAGCCATTTTGGGCCTTTGCCTTACCACCTCTGATACTATCTTAGTTTGCACTCAAAGCTTTCTCGGTAGAACTTAAGGCAATCTATTAGCCCTTTATTGCCTGGGCTTGTATAGGGCTAAGTCCATGACACATGTTTGATCTTTTGCATTTGGGTTTGCTAATAATGCTTCTATTGGACTTGCCAGTGCTCTTTGCATGGCTCCAAGAACATTGGGTCAAATGTTTATTAGGTCAAGGTCTAATGGATCTTGGGAGTCTTCCTAAATTTGGTCATCGTGGTAAGGTTATAAGGTGAACTAATTTTCTTGCTAATTATCTTTTAGAATTTATATGAAAAGAATGTCATCAAATGGATATTCTCATGGTTCACTTGTGATGAATTCATAGGCTTTAGGGATTAAAGAGGTATTTGTGGAGGATGAAGATTGTAGAGATTTTGGGAACATTTTCAGGGGTAGTATCTTATAGGTTGTTGTATGTGATAATCTCCTTAAGCATCAGTCTCTAAATGTCTAGAAGGAAGTAACATTCTAGATATGTCCAAAGAAGGGAGTTATGGTTGTCTTGGTTATAAAGCTATGCTTGCGTTTAAAGGAATAGGAAATCAATAGGATTGCAACAAAGGGTTAAGAAACCCCAAAGGAACCATGGGTAGAGGTGGGGGAAAGGTTAGTCTGAGTTAATCTAAATAGGATCAGAAAAGGGGTTTCTTGGTCAAATATGGTGTATTTGTTCTGGTATGTTGATTGACGTGTCAAGCAACCGCAAATAAACTAGGTTAAAAAATATTTGCAGTATAAAGTGTAATCTAGATTGTTTCCCTCGAAAATAGATTTTAATATTTAATTGAGTTTTCTAAGTGTAAAAGAACTATGATAGCTACCTAATTAAAAAGGTTTTGATTTAATTAAACTAACTATAATTTAAATTGAATCAAGAAAACAAACTACTACCTAAATGCGTGAAGGAAGAAGTAACTATTGGACTTGTAACTAGCTTTGGATTTATCCCTTGATATCCACTATCCTTATCCTAATTCAATTATCAATGGTTCTGGTCTAAGAGTCCCCATTTGTGTTTATGGTAATGTATCTTGAATTACCATACAAGATTTAAGAGATTAACAATTTAATGTTAATTTGAAACCTCAACTCCCCATTGAATCATTAATTCTTATTATTAGGATCAATGAACACTAGATTTGAATGATTAATCCATCAATTTAGCCTTTGAATTATCATATTAGGATGTTTAATTAACCAATTAAGCTTTAAAGAGACTTCAAATTAGACATTTAAGCATACAATTTCTCACATGCATTTCATTGAATACCTTGATTACATATATGGATAATTGAGGGTCAATGAAAAATTCAACGCTTAAATCAATTCATTAATTATCAATTACTCTCCTAATTAACGTCTAACAAGCTATCAATTACAAACCACAATAATCTTAGTCAATTACAAGTTTAACTAAGCAAGTTTAAGAATAAAAATTGATGTAGAAAGAGAGGTAAAATGAAATAGAAATCTTAGCAAAAATCCCTTGTTAATCTCCATGGATTCACGCTTTCATCCAAGGTATTCCTCCTAACTAGCCACAAGAATGGATTAATGTTTCATCGAGTGAAGAATAATGGATGGGAAATGAGGTGGATGGGTGAAGATGGCTACAACTTGAATAGTGAATGAAGAGTGAATGGATGGCTCTTTCCCCTCTGCCTACTGCTCGAGTCTTTATTAAATCACGTGCCTTCCTAGCTGAATATTGTGGGCCCCCCATTGTATCGTTTCACATGCTATCTCTCATGCTTTTACCTTCCAAAACTTGTGGCTTCATATTGACTTCCATGTGAGCTGTCCGTGGCTTCATTTTCTTCCAGCATGTGTCTCTCTTTGTATCCACATGAGAATGGCTGGAATCCTTTGTATGTGAGGTGGATGAACTTAGATGTGTGTAGAGCTACTGAACGTGCTTATTCATCTCATTTTTCCACGTCAAGCCCACGTATATGAGCCGTGCCTATGTGTTGTCGCTGCCACGTGATTCTCCTCTTGCAAAATCATGTTTTGCCCATCTTCTATACTCGAGCTTCTTCTCCTTTAATCCTTTCAAACCCGTAGCTTCAGTCTCTATTCTGCTCCTCTCTCAACACGTCTTCCCCATGCTTCTTCCTCTATAAAACACGTTCAAACTTCCTGTCTCTCTTACATCAGTTGCTACTCATTTTCTTTAATCATTCTCTGCCCTCTTCCATGTCAACTTGATGAACCTGTGGCTTTGTGCTTTCTTCACATCTCGCGTTCTTGACGTTTTCCCCCATCCACAATCAAGTGTTCTTGTGCTTCTTTCCTTCACCCTTCCTCTTTTCTTCACCTCTCACATATGCTGATGAGTAAGCTATGCTGCTGAGCTTCCAAGTGCTTCTGCCCATGCCTTGAGTGCGTGCTGTGTTTACGTGGAATGCAATGTGAAATCCCATGCATGAATCTCAACTCGTGATGTGTAAATGTGTCAGTGGCCAATGTGAATGGAGTCAACGTAAGATGGAAGAAGAGAATGGTACCTTCTTTTTTGCGTGTCTTCGTGGCACTACATGGATGAGAGTGTAAGTGTTTGCTGTGAGTGACGTGGTGCCAGAAGGTGTGATGCTTCCGTGGTCTCCCAAACCTGAGAGTTTCATCCTTCTCTCACGTGTTTGAACGTATGAAAGAATGGGCTGGACTCATGCATGTGAGCTGCTTCTATTAATGTATGTTACTGTGTGAATGAGAGGCGTGTTTGTGTCTGAAGCCCGTGACATGAATTGCTCGTGTGTGATTTTTGTGGGCCCCATGAGTGTATGTCAATGTGAGTGAAACATGCAGCCTTCAAAGCAGAATCTGCTAGAGCCTCCGTAGCTGTGAATGCCATGGATGATGTGTATATGAAGCCACCTATGTATATGTGTGCAAAAGTCCCTCAGCCTCCACGTGCCATCAATTCATCTTCATTTTAAATTCCTTTTTCCCATTAAAATTTACAGAATTGAAAGAAAATTTTTAGTATAGAATTTTTCAAAATTATTAAAACAATATTTATGCAATATGAACCCAAAATTATGCAAATGAATTCTTAGAGTGCAAAAATAACTATCAAAATAAAATCTTATCTAATTAAAACGCATTAAGTCATATTTAATCATCAAAATATCCACATTAAGAGAAATAAAATATATGAAAATAGCATTTATCATGTGTCATACCATAATAAGATAGCACAGTATTTACATTATATAGTGCTTACAATATCCATTTTCATATTTTTCAACACTTTTAGCGGCGAAAAATACCGACATTAAAGGTGCAAATACTTCAATTTATCTTAAATGCACCATCTCAAATTACCAATCTCAAAATTCATCCTTGATATATTTGTTCAACCAAGAACCTCACAAAAAAAAAAGCAAGAAATTCAAATTTAAGCCATGCATCACAAACTAGTACAATTGCATCATTCCATGCATGCCCACAATTCTGTTACTAATTTCAAAAATTCATATCTTGAGTTAGAAAACTCCAATTCACACAAATGAGGACTTTCTGGAAAGCTTATGATACAAAATACATGTTGTAAAAATTTTAGATAAAAACAAATTCATTTGAGCTACAAAAATCTAATGGAATAGTAACACTATCATAATGTTGTGCATATGTAGACCTAAATTTGGAGCATGCATATCTTGAACTACACAAATGATCTCAATGGCTTGGAAAGGTTATAATACCAACTATATGTTTGTAAAATTTTATGAGTATTGAAGTTCATTTGGGCCCTCAAACACCCAAAACAACTAGAACTAACCAAATGAATAGTGTATAGGCAAATTTACATAATTAAGCCAATTTTTAAAAATCATAAGAAATTTTATAGAGTTTTAAAAATTGTGTTTTATAGCTTTATAAAAAGCTTTAAATGAGATCTAATTGCATGCTAAATTTCACATCAAAATTTGTTCATTTAGTCTAGTTTAAGTTCAAGGGCAATTTGTGACTCAAAATGGTTCACCTTAGACATCAAATGGTGTAAAATGGCCTCTTTCAAGACTTTGACCATTTGAGTACATACCAAACATGAAATACAGTATGGATGACCATTCCATAAGGTCTCAAATATCATGCAACTCAGAATGACTTATCTACTTAACATTAAACACACTTTTTATAGCACATAATGGTCAATTTACACAATTTAGCGTATAAACATCCACCATTGGTATTTATATCATAATCATATACTTTTACATATGAGTGAATGTTTCCATTAAAAAAATAATGTGTACAACCATTCTTGTGTACTAAATTCCATAAATTCCTGAACTATTGTCAAAGTAGTACCATTTATGTTTGTTGGCTTCCATCTTTAGCTTCTTGGGATTTCCCTAGACATGGTTAGAGATAAAATGGGGAAGAGTGAGATTCAAAAAATCCTAATAACTCATTTGCCCTTTCAAGCATACTTATAAGGTGTATTTTCATGTCAAAGAAAGCAATCATGCATCATATTAATCCAAATATCAAATATAATCATATTTATGAAATCATATGGATCCATCAAAGTAAAAAATAAGCTTTAGAGACTTTTGGTCTAGTCTCACCCAATTATTTAATACTTTTAGATTAGCCTCACCCACTTTTTGGGAATTTTAACTTAGCCTCACTCATTCTTAAGACTTTTGGCCTTGTCTTACCCTTGTTTAGAGACTTTTGGTTTCACCTCACCCAATTCAATGGACGTTTGGCACAATCTCACCCATTAGACCCATTACACATTCCAAGTGTATTTCAAGAAGTATAATGATATCAATTCATCAAATTAATGGCAATAGACATGTTTCATGTAACACCATACTTAATTAGCTCAACTCATTTCATTCCTAGACTTAGTCCTTTAGGTGGCAAGGCTTCATATGGAAAATGCCATTAAAATATTCAATTTATTTGCATTACATAGCTGATAAAAACTTCATTTCATGTTTTGTGGAGCATAAAAACCCATCCATCATATTCTGTAATTTAATTACATGCATACAACCCAAAACCATCTCACAATGTTGCCAAGAACTTGAGCTTATAACATATATATACAAAATAATGCAAGTCAGTCTTAGGTCCAACTTGATAGATTTCTAGTGCAACTTTGGAAAATCATAACTAAATCTAAAAACATTGAAATCAAGCTTTCTGGAAAGCTATGGATGTCAAATTTATAGTAAAAATAATTACGAGCCATGAAAATATCATTTGAACCATGTTTGACAATAGAGAAGTGACATAGGTCAGATTGCCTAATGTTTCTAATATAATTTTTTTATATAAAGTTCCAAAATATAGAACTAATTCCACAAAAATCCAATTCAAGAAAACTATATCAATTTGGAAAGTTACAGATGTTAAATTTAAGGGAAATATACTTCTAGACCAACATCGATACGTTTAGTTAGTGGAAACTGATAGAACAATACATAAAATCAACTGATGCTAATGGTACTGACATAGAACTTCAAAACTTTACAACTTTCTAATCAGACCTCCAAATGAGGTGCTTCTAGTTGCTACAAGTAACTAGAAATGTCTAGTTTATGGTTTCAAAATTTCATATTCATTGGACCACGTTTGTCCCATAGATGACACAAAAACCTAAAATGACCATATGAACAGTAGTTATATCAGACCAATACAAAATTGACAACTTTGAAAATTCATAATTAATTTCATAGAGTTCCAAATAATTTGGTCTTTAACTTCTCAAAAATTTCTAAATGATCTCTATATGCATGCCAAATTTCATGAGAAAATTCATTCATTTGGTTAGTTTGTGACATAGGGTTGCATTTTGGTCCTTTTGGGTCATTTAAGGGGTCAATTATGGTCCAATTTTGCTTCTTCTACCTCTAGGGCCACATGAGCAGGTGGGAAAGTATCAAAATAGGCTACCAAACATATTCTAAAGGTCTAATAACCCAGATTTTGAAAACTCACTCTCTTACTCCAAGGTATACACAACTTGAAAAATGCATAACTCTTTACTCAAACCTCCAAATGAGGTGATCTCGGTGGCCATAGAAAGCTTATGACCATAAAATTTCAGAAGCATTAGACATCATTTGACCATCGGGTGACATAAAACACAAATCTATCAATGTGAACAGTACGTATACTAGAATCAATAGAAAATCTCAACTTTGAAAATTCATCAAATATTCTTTAAAACTCCAAAAATTATGTTCTTTAGCTTTCCAAAAAACTCTCAATGAGATCTACTTGCATACCAAATTTTAAATCAAGATTAACTCATTTGGTCAAAAAGTGATATAGGGTTCCATTATAGTCAAATTTGGCTCCATATAAGGTACTAAACTTGCCAAATGGCCTCCCCTTGGTATTAGCACCTTTTGGGCAAGTCTAAAAGCATATTTAAGACTTGTATGAGCTGCCCAAAGGGTTCCAAACCTCATGCATCTCATTTTGGCCGTTCAACCCACACCTATCTATATTTGCATCATACTTCTACATTGTGCATTTGGACATTACAAACTCAAATTGTATTTTAAAGCTCATACATCATATCTATAGTTATAAACATCACATAATAACATATTTATACATGTCTCAAGGTTCATAGACTATCTACATCATCATATACATCAAGGTACATAAGTATGGTTCCAAAATAGCTAAAGCTAGACATATGCTTGTCAGTATCCCTCCTTCATGGTTGTTGGCTCTCATTGGCATATCCACTTGGTCTACCTAGTATGTGAGATCATTGGAGAGGAGGGGATAAGATTCAAAGAATTCAAATAGCTCATCTCCCATTCAATCATACATAATATGTGCAAAGCAAACTTTATAAATGCATGCATGGAGAAATAGAAGTCATGGACATTTTGAAAGCAAACTTGGCATATGAATCAATCATACAAGACATTCAAGAGCTCACCAAGTGTTTGGATTGGCCTCACACTTTTCCTCATGGATTTTGGACTTGCCTCACCCATCTTTAAGAGCTTTGGACTCAACTATATTCTTGGTTTACTTTTGGGAGACTCTTTGCTTTATCTCAACCAAACTTAAGGGTTCTTGGCTCATCCTCACCAAAGGAAAGAGTTCTTGGCCTCTCCACACTCAAGTAAACTCATACAAATATCATGTAATCATTTAAAAATATAACATGGCATCAAGAATCATGGCATATAAAGGCATGCTAGCATACTTTTCATAGCTTGAAAATATATATACACACATTCTAAAACAAGTTAAACACACATCCATACATGAGAGAAGGTGGAGAGAGCTACCTTATGTATATTCACACACTTTTTCCTTAGCTTTCAAGCCTTCTCTTTTGGCCACACACCCAAAAATTGGTGGAAATGGTTTCTCTTGGCCTAGATACAATTTATGAGAGCTAATTAGGTTCATGAAACACATTCTAAGGTTACACAATTTGCTTAAACCCTAGATTATTCTACAACCCCTATTATGGTCCATATTAGCACCTAATGAAGCAACACCCCTCAAATGACTTCTAGACCTCATTCTTTACTTTCAAATATGATTCTTGACGCATTTTAAGCCTCTTGGAGTCATCACATCATTAAAACAAAAGGCCTAGCACCATATTGCTTTTTTAGGTCATAATATGAAACCTAAGACACCAAACCACTTTCTATGAGTTCTAAATTTTTTCCAATGCCTCCCTTCATTTTCATTCACCAAATATGACTCAAAAATGGCCTTAGAAAAATTTAAAACACCTCCACCTACAAGATCCCCTCTTGGCCGAGATATAAGCATCAATTAGGCCATTTGGAGTTTTCTTTGTTTTCTTGAAGGAAAAAGCTTATGGGGAGCATCTTTGGTGTCTCAAGAACTTATTTATGCTCTAACTTAGACCTAGGAAGTATCACATAAATTCAAAATTTGAAAGGTGCACTAGAAACCCTAGGTTTTGCATCTTGAATCATAATGCCTATTTCATGGTTTTCTTTGCATATTCTTATTCCTCTTCATCAAATGCCTAAGAATCATGCTTGGTTGGCCTTGAAAATCAGATCTTCCTATGGCTCTTAGTGTAGATCAAAATGGAGAAGAAGGGCGATGGAAGGTATCAACCACAGGATGCATTTTTACTTTGTTTCCTTGCTTAGTTTAGCTTGAATCTTGACTTTTCCAAGCTCCTCTCTTCAAATCCGAACTTTTCCTTGAATTTATGCCTTGAATCATATTTGTTGACTTCACTTTAATCCAAGGAAATAAAGGAGAAGGGAGGAAAGGAGGTGTGGATGAACAAAAGTAAGGAAAAACACCATGAAAACATACCTTACACTTGGATTTCTTCCTCCTTCTTCTTCCTCTCTTGGGCGCCTCTCCCTTAGGGTTTTGCTTCTGATTTGGGGCTAGAAAATCTAATGTGAAATGAAGGCAAGTGTGAGGCGCCACCTATATATAGGTAGGGAAAAGTGACTTTTTTAAAATTTTCAATTTCGCCCTTCGTACTTTGCATTTTCATTTCTCCTTCGTTTTAGCTCCTTTTTTAGAACCGTCTTTTCCATTATAAAATTTAGGTTCCCAATTAAGAAAATACCTTTGGAATCACTCAAATAAGAGCTAAAACCTTTCCCAACGGATCCGTCAAAGTTCGAGCACACTGACATTAGAAAACATCCACTGAAAGGGATTTAACTGTCCTGGGGCTTCCTATGGTTTTTAGGGCATCTAAAAACCCCAGAGAACCCAAAAATTTGGTTTAAAAATCCCTTCTATGTGAATTCCAAAAATTTCCTGAAATTATGAAAATGCCATTATGTTTTGTAAGGTTTCCGTCAAAATTTATTTCTTCATTCTAGCTCCATTTTTCCTTCCGTCTGAGGCTAGAATTCTCATTTTTAGAAGGCTAGAATGTTACTCAAATTTTTTGGGACCTTGACTAATTCATTTTGTGGATTTGAAAACGTATCTGTTTTCGTCGTTTAACAAAAATTGGACATTACAAAGCCACCCTGTAATGTCCAGTTTTCGTTAAACGACAGAAATGGGAGCGTTTTTAAAGTAAGTCCCTTTAAATAAATTAGTTAAGGTCCCAAAAAATTTTAGTGACATTCTAGATTCCTAAAAATGACAATCTTAGTCTCAGACAAAAGGAAAAATGGAGCTAGAATAAAGAAACAAAATTTGACAAAAAACCTATGAAACGTAATGATATTTTTGTAATTTTGAGTAAATTTTGGAATTTAGATAGGAGAGATTTTTAAATAAAAGTTTGGAGTTCTCCAAGGTTCTTAGAGGCTTTAAAAACTATGGAAAGCCTCGAGACAGTTAAATCCCCTCCGGTGGACGTTTCCAACATTAGTGTACTTGAACTTTGACGGATTTATTCAGGAAGGTTTTAGCTCTGATTTAAGTGATTCCAAAAATATTTTACTAAATTGGGAATCTAAATTTTATAATGAAAAAGATGATTCTAAAAAAGGAGCTAAAGCAAAGGAGAAACAAAAATGCCAGGAATGAAGGGCAAAATGAGAATTTTTTAAAAGTGTTTCTTTCTCCCCTTATAAATAGGTGGTGCCTCACTCTCACACTCACATAGCTTCATATTGTTCTACCCAAATTTAGAGAAGAAACCCTAGGAGAGTGGCGCACCAAGGGAAGAAGAAGAGGAGAAGAAATTCAAGCTTTAAGGTATGGTTTCTTAGTAGTTTTTCATGCTTTCTTCCATCCAAACCTCCTCTCCTTCATTCTCCTTTGCTTCCTTTGATTAACATGAAGTTTAAAAATCTGTTTTAAACTTAAGGGAGAAATGTAAGGAAAATTTCGGATTTGAAGAGAGGAGCTTGGAGAAAGCAAGATTCAAGTGAAAAAAAGCAAGAAAACAAGGTAATTTCCCCTCCCATGGTTACTACCTTTGGTTCCCCTCCTTCTCCATTTCACCTCATCTAAGAAACCCTAGGAAGATTTATTTTTAGATAGAACCAAGGGCGAATCTAAGGAAAAAAGGTGTGGAGATTAAGAATATGCAAAGAGAATTAACAAAAAGCCATTAGATTTCAAGATGTAATTTATAGGGTTTCAATTGCACCTTGTAAAATCTAATTGTGTACAATGATTCCTAGGCCTAAATAAGAGTTTAAATGAATTTCTAAGATCCCTAAAAGGCTCCCCACATGCATCTCCCCTTGAGAAAACAAAGCAAAGTCCACAAATGCCAAAACCTAGCATAAGTTCAGCCAAGAGAGGTTCATGTAGTTAAGGAGAGTTTTAAATTTTTCTAAACCCATTTTTGAGTCATATATGATGAATGAATATGAGGGGAAGCCTTGGGAAAAATTTAGAAAGCTTAGAGAATGAGTTGGTGCTTTATGTTTCATATTATGACCTAAAGAAGCAATATGTAGCTAGACTCTTGGTTTTGATTGTGTGATGACTCCAAGAGGCTTAAAAGGGTCAAGAATCATATTTGAAAGAAAAGAATGGAGCCTAAAATTTATTTGAGGGATGTTGCTTCATTAGGTACAATTATGGAGCCATAATGAGGTTTATAGATTTAGTATCTAAGCAAGTTGTGTGGCCTTAGAATTAATTCCATGAACCTAATTGGCTTCCATAAATTGTGTTTAGGCCAAGAGAAATCATCCCCACACTTTTGTGTGTGTGTGGCCGAAAGAAAGAGCTTGGATTCAAGAGAAAAAGTGTGTAATTATATCCAAGGTAGCCCACTCCTCCTTCTCTCGTGTATGATTGTTTGCCTTACTTGTCTTTGAATGTGTGTATGTGTATTTTTAAGCCATGAAAAGTGTTCTAGTATGACTTTGATTCCATGGTGCCATGATGTTACAATATGTTTTCATATGATGCTATTAATGTGTGCTTGGGTTTGCTTAAGTGTGATGAGGCCAAGAACCCTTAACCATGGTGAGGATGAGCTATGAACCCTTAAGATTGGTTGAGACAAAGTAAAGAGTCTCCCAAAAGTGAGATGGACTCCCAAGAGCATGGTTAAGTCCAAAAATCTCTTAAAGAATGGGTGAGACAAGTCCAACATCCACAAGAAATTGGATGAGGCCAATCCATTTGCTTGGTAAGCCTTTGTATGTTATGTATGACTTTCTTAAATGATGAAAATGCCTCTTGAATGTTTATACATATCAACATGACCATACATACATTTATAAGGCTTGTTTACATCCATTATGTATTGAATGGGCGATGAGCTATTGGAATTCTTTGAATCTCATCCCTTCCTCTCCAATGTTCTAACACACTAGGTGGACTAAGAGAGCAAGGCAATAGAAGCCAACCACCTTGACGAAGAGAGCTTGACAACCTAATGCATAGTTTTTGGTTCTTTAAGGCCATGTTTATGTCAAATGATTTAACCCATTATGTATATGGCCTATGACCTCTTGAACACATGTATTTATGATAATATATCATGTATAAATGAAAGAATATGTTATGAAGTTATTAGAATGTAATTTGAGTATATGGTGGCAAACTAGCTTCATTAATGGTATTGTGAAATTATGTATAGGTGTGGATGAGATGGCCAAAATGAGATGTATGGAGTTTGGGACCATTTGGGTAGCTTACGCAAGTCCTAATTATGCTTTTAAACTTACCCAAGATGTGTCAAATCCCAAGAAAAGCTATTTGGACATTTTAGTATCCCATATGGAGCTAAAATTGACTAATTTAGAACTCTATGTCAATTTTTGTCTAAATGAGCTTTTATTGATTTGAGATTTGGTATGAAATTAGAGATTGTTAAGGGATTTTTGGAAAGCTAAAGAATAGAATTTTTGAAGGTCTAAAGAATATTTGATGAATTTTCAAAGTTAGCAAATTGTCTGGTTTTGGTCATGTCACTGTTCACACAAGTCTGAAAATGAAATCTATCACATAGGGCTTGAATGATATCCAATTGCCATAAAATTTTATACAGAAAAACTAGACATTCCCAGTGACTTGTGCCAGAAGTACCTCATTTGGAGGTCTAGAGAGGGAGATATGAATTTTCAAAGAATATGTCCAGTATCAGGAACTTCAATCGACCTCAGTTACTATTTGATTGAGTTTCGAGGTCTAAGCATACTAAACTAATCTGGAGTTATTTTTTCCCTCTAGCTAACATCTACAAATTTCTAGATTGGTATCATTTTCATAGATTGGATTTTTCTGAAATTAATTGGACATTTTTAAAATTTGCTGCAAAATTCTGTGATAGCACCAGTGGACAGCCTAACCTCTGGATAATTTTGAACGTCAAACATCTTTTATGTTAGGTGTTGTGGTCTAGACATCTTTTTATCATAGTGTAGACATGTGTAGCTTTCCAGAATGGCTGAGAATGCATGATTTTTATTTTTTAGAATTAGTTATGATTTTCGAAAGATTTGTGACAGAAATGAGCAAAATCTGGTCAAAAATGAATATGTATATTTCATGCTTCCCTTCGAGTTTCTTGAGATGTAGGCCACTTTTAATAATTCCAATGAGTTGCATTCATGTAATTAAATATGGGAATGTATTGTATGAGCTCACACGGTCCACGAGACATCGAATGAAATTTTCATACATGATGCAACGCAAAGAATTGCATTATTTAATTCTCCTTTTTTTTGGCTTTCTCATGGAATCTATGATTGTAAAGTATGGGAATGTTGTGAAATGAGCTAGAAATTATGGTGTTACACACCTAATTAATAAAAGCCACCCATTCTTGGAGAAGACAATCAATGTTGGAAGACAATAGAGGTTGCAAGAAGACAAGATAGGTTATAGGTTAAATTTTCTCTAACCCTTTTTATTGAAGAAAGCAGGGTATCGGGTTCTATTGTGATATTTGAAAGATAAGTTAATATATAAGTCTATTTTGTTGAGATTTTGAGTGTTGATTATTATAAGTCATTTGAATGAACAAATTTTATGATTTTCAAGTTGAACTCATTTTGCCTTGTTTTGTTGGTTTTTCGAGTTGAATGAACAAATTTCTTAATTTTTGACTTGAATTCATTTTAGCTTATTCTATTGGTTTTTCTATCAATTCATTCTTATGGCATTTAGCTTGAACTTGGTTAGAATAGGCTTGATAGATGTTTGATTTTGCTATTACTATTGCCCTGTTTTTGTTATTGTTAATTAATAATTTGAAGTCTTGATTTTTGGATGAGCAATATGGTTTAATGGATATGTATGACTATGAGATATGGTTTGGTTTGAATTAAATGAGAAATGGTCATTTAGGGTAGGCTACATGATGTTCTTGGTATAAAAGAAGTTGATATAAAAAATGCAGTCATAGAGCTCCCAAAACTTCTCAAATCCTTGATTAGAAAATTGTTGGGCCAAATTTGCAAATGAGTGCAATTGAGGGATCAAATGCTTTCTGTAACACCATATTTATAGAATTCATCTCATATAAATTCTAGGCTTCCTTCCATGAACAACACAAGAGGAAGAAGGAAAACCATTAAAAATAATCAATTTAATTGCGTTACATCAGGGATAAAATTTTCATTTGGTGTTTTGTGGGCCATGTGGACTCATCCATTTCATTTTCATATTTAAATACAAAAATATAACTCATAACAAGCTTAAGAAGTGGCTTAGAACTTGTGCAAGTGGAAGGTACACATGAAAATAAAGTTTGCAGCCTTGGGTTGGAATTCCAAAATTTTGACATAAATTTTGCAAAATCATAAATAATTCTAGAAATATTTAAATTATGCAAACTATACTATTATGGAAATCTATAGATATCTAATTTATGCTAAAAATAATTCCAGACCACAACAGAGGCTGCTAGCCATCGGAAATTGATGGAACAGTACTAGAGTTTGTCTGTCACTATTGATACTATCCTTCAACTTCAAAACTTTATATCTCCCTGCTCAAATGTCCAATTAGGGTAATCTTGATGACCATGGAAAGCTTATTATGTCTAGTTTATGCCTATAAAATTTCATGAGCATTGGACATCATTAGACCCTTAAATGACATAGCTCAAGTTACTGACCATATGAATAATGTCTACATCAGTTCAGCAGAAAACTGACAACTTTGAAAAATTATAATTAATTCCAAAGAGCTCTAAATAAGCTAGTCTTTAACTTCCCAAAAATATCTAGATGAGATCTATATACATGGCAAATTTTATGGGTAAATTTGTTCATTTAGTCAGATCTTGATATTAGGTTACAAAATGGCTCATTTTGTGTTATGTAAGGGTTTCAAATGGCCTAAAATTACTTCTAAGACAACCATGGCCATTTGAGCACGTGGGAAAGCACCAAAATGGTCAACTAAACTTGTCTCAAAGGTGCAAAAAACCATTTGTCTCAAACTCACTCATCCTGTGACGACCCTAGTTTCTAATCTCAATAATTAAGGTTAAACATGCTATTATAATTAATGATCAAGGTTTGGGGTTACTACAATCAATTACTTTGCAGAAATATAGGGAAAATTTAAACCTTGATACTACTAGGATCATCAACTAACAACTATAACGGAATCACGCATAAGAAGGGTTTATACCATCATTAAAGGTTTATGATTCATCCCTTGATCAATTTCAACCCACAAAAACATCCCACCAACGTACTCATACCATTCCCTAACATTAGCCTCACTGAAATTAGGGTTTCTAGGTCAAATATAGGAGTTTGGGGACCTGCGCCGCGACTTGGAACTTTCCCGCCGCGGCTAAGTTAGGTTCTGGAGCTCAAAAACCACATTTTTAAACTTGCGCCGCGGCCTAGAACTCTCGCGCCGCGGTCCAGTTACTCTCTGGAATTTTCTTGACTTTCGCCGCGGCGATAGCCGCGGCGAGTTGGACCTGCGCCGCGGCCAACCTATGTGGCGCCGCGGCGAGTTTTGCTACTGTAACCTCCCAAATTAATTTTCTTGACTCGCGCCGCGGCGAGACTTATTGCGCCGCGGCGAGGTTACGTTCTGTCACCTCCTGGGCGATTATTTTCACTCCGCGCCGCGGCGTCCCTCGCCACTGTCACTCCCTAGGCCGCGGCGAAGCCTTCTTGGCCGCGGCGTGACTCCCTCCTGTAGCTATTTTCCTCTATTTCGCCCCCTACACTCCATTCCTCTTCTTAGGGACACTCTAAGGTCACTTCCCCTCATTTTATATGGCTCTAATGGCATTTAACTACCTTATTTACTTAGCTATACTTCCGTTACCTACTCAAAACTTATATGCCCATTTCTTTCCTCTAATTACCTTCCATCAGCAAGTTCATAAAGTATCAACAACAAATTATACATGAACTACCAGCAGCTATCCTTTAATACACAATAAATGGGGGTTCCATATATCAGGGGCTCATATCAATATCTCAAAGATTATATTTCCATTGATAAGCAATATTATATGTCAGCACCAATTACAACAGAAATCATGAGTCCATACAACAACTACCACATTAAGATGAGGTCTAACCCCTTAATTCATACATTCTCAACAAATCAAATGTTCAAGCCTACACTTGGCAATACAGATACATGATGATGCTATACATTAAGGAATACAAAATTAGCATCTATACTAGCTAAGTCAGCCCAAGTGTAGCCATCTCCCCATAGGTGGGAACTCATGGATTCTCATCCACTCGCTTACCCTTATCCTTACCCGAGGAACTTTCACCTGAAATATAATCCCACAACACGGGGTGAGATATAAATCTCAGTAACCAAAGCAATTCCATCATATAATCCAGTTTAATCAACATATATGCATGAATCAAAATCCATATCAGAATCATATCAGTCATTTCAGCAAATGAAACAATTAGGCTATCATGATTACTATCCCATACTAGCCATCATATAATCAACATGTTAAAGGCCATTAACACTTGGAGAGGCCCGTCCACGGCACCTACTCCCCATTGAGCACACCAGGGCTCAGTGCATCTGGGGTTTGATCATAACCCGGTGCCCGATCGCGGCACATGCACGGGTGGCAGCCGCACCACAGCTCCACCATGGACTCACAAGGTCCAATCATGATACAACAGATAGCCAACCAATTCATTCAACATTTCAAATCATTCATATATAGCAAATATGAAATTAAAGCAGATACATGTATGGAATTAATGTAAACCCCGGTTACCTCACTTGCAGATAATTGCAACAGCCACCAAAAATTCCAAATTCGGATTCAAGTATCTCCCACCAGAATTCTCAATGTTTCACCCAAAATCCTAAGCAAATTCGTATAAAATTAGTACCCATAATATAAATCAGCTATGGGGGTCTCAAACCAACAAGGAAAGCATCAAAATGGGGGTTTAAACTTATCTAATATCAGCCCTAACCTCAACCTACGAATTTCATCAAGAAAATCCCCAAATAACCACATTTCAGATTTTGGGTAAAGTGAAAATCCTCTAAATGAAAAACTAATTGGACCAAATTAAAGAGAAAGATGAGGGGGTTAAGTTCTATAACTATTACCTTGGCCAAATCTTGCTCTAAGTGTGTGGGAATGCAGACTCTTTGCCCCAAACCCTAGCCTCCTTCTCCACCTCCGAATTTGCCTCTTGAGTTTCAGAAAAATGAAAGTGTGGCTGAAGCAATTAGGGTTTAGATGGGTTTAAGTTGGGTCAAAAGGCTGGGTCATGGGTTGCTCCAAGTCCAAACCCAATTGGGTTTCAGATTTTGCTTATTGGGCCAGTTTTTAAGTGTTGGGCTGCATAATTCTGTTGGGCCAGTTTTCACTCATTGGGTGGCTGGAGTTTAATGGGATTTGGGCCTAATTTGATGAGCTCAAGGGCTTGGGTCTGAACAAGAGTAATTGGGCCACTTAATTGAGCCTATACAAGATAAATCTTGGGCCTCTATCTCATTAAATTAGTTTGGGTTTACCTCTAATTCATTAGGCCTCCATTAGCCTCTTATCATGATTTAATTAATTTGGGCTTAGATGTAAATCTCCACCCTAAATAAATTCTCAACCCCTATTAACAATTTATCTCTCTAGAATACCTATTCACTAACTTGCCCAATTATGCTCTATTAATTATCCCTAATTAATCTTAATCCATAATTAACACCTTAATCAATTTCGGGGTGTTACACATCCACCCCAAGTTATACACAAGAATGCATATGTCAAGTCTTTTCATTCTGTAATATCTAGTCTCTCAAAAATACAAGAAAACATAAGGAAACGCAAGAAATGTAACATACGATTTCTCCGTCAATATACGAAATTCACTGGATACAAAAGGGAGTCCCCCAAATAGAGTAAATTGAGGTCTAATAAAATTAAAATAATATTCTATACTGCAAATAATGATGAGTCAAGGTTAGAGGTGCCCTAAAATTGGGCCAAAATAAATGGGAAAAAAAATATTAGAAAAAGGTCCCGAAGAGTCTCCGAAGTCAAGTATGAAGGAGCCAGGGACTAAAATGCAAAGAAAAGTTATATGCAGGGCAAAATTTATAAATTTTTTAAAAGTTCAAGGAACCCTAGTTTCACCTTCTATTCATGGCTTTAGGCACGAATATCAAAAGATCGGGCAAGAATCTCATAAATCTATGACCCACGGTTAAACTCTGTATGATGAGACAAGTCCAATGATACCATGTTGTCTGGACGGCCGGGCGAGATTCGATCCGAGATCTGGTTAGCCCGATTAGTAGCCATGAGTAAAATAGAAAAAGGAAGTTGTAACAAATATAAAAATAGAAATAGATAGAGGGCTAAGAAACCTTGAACGAGTTTCGGAGACTAAATTGTAATAAATGAAAATTTTAGAACACAATCATAATACAGAATAGTGAAAAATTACACCTAAAGACCCGAGTGTTCGATTGACACCGAAATTTATGAGGAGTGAGGTTAAGGGCCCCTGATCCATGTTTAAAGCTCAGTATGGCTAGAAAGTAGAGGAAATAATGTTTATAAATTTTAGAAAGTCTAAAGGTATGTATTGTTCCGTAAAACCTTAATCGGGTTCGAACACCAATTTCTAGACTACTGTAAGGCCCAATAGCTTATTTTAAAGGCCCAAAAGAGAAGAAAAGATATAATTAGGGTTTTACAGAAGATGAAACCCAAATATAAATATAAATGAAAGGGAAAGAAGAAAAGGATTTTAGTTATTTCAAATAATTAACCATAGTTAAGTTAGAAACTAATTATGGTTGAGTTAAAAGTTAGCCATGGTTGAGTTGAGAAAATTAACTATGGTTACTGTATATAACTTAAGGGCTAAGAAAAGGCATCCAAGTGTGTGGCCAAGAATTTTCAGAAGAAGATATTTAGTTATGAAATTAGAAAATCAAAAGAAAAAAGGAATGGAAGGTTAGGATTTGATCTTGAAAAGGTTGATCCAAGGGTCTAAATTTGGCATGACCATTTAACTTCATTTAAATTCATCTCCTTCACCTCCATTCAACCATTTTCACTCCACACAAGGGAGAAGGAGAGAAAAACGTGAAGAGATAGAGGGAGGGAGAAAAAGTGGAGCAAGAAGGGAAATAAAGCAAAACTACCACCATTCTTCAGCAACTTTCTTCATCTTCTTCATCCTTCAACCATTTTCTCCAAAGGGCAGCTTCATATTCATCTTTTCCTCAAGGTGGAATGTTGCTCTAAGTGGGAAGAGAAGGGATTTTAGTGTGAGAAAAGCAAAGGAATCAAGGATTAAGCTTAAAGAGTAAGTTTTCTCCACCTTGCACTTGAAAATCACATGGTTTAAGTTAGTTTTGTTAAACCCTAGCTATGAGTCACTTTTGGACAGCATATGGATCATTAGAAATGGATTTTATATGTTGAATATGAAGGCCTTGAAATGAAGTATATATGTTGAACATGAAGGCCATATGAACTTAGTTATTGTTGTTATGTACTAGGACTTTAAAAAACACAAAGATTGTAATTTTTGGGAAAATAGAAATCATGGGGAGATGCTGTCCGAATTTTCCCAAAATTTTTCTTAATGTCCTAAAGTCATGTATACCAAATTTCAAGTCCTAAAACATAAAGGAAGAGGCTATGGAATTTTTAGAACCAAAGAAGCTCACTTTTGAGCCTAAAAAGAAGCTAGGTTATGTTATGACCAAAACGTGTTGTTGGGGCTGGAATTTCATGATTTTATCCATTTCATTGGATTCAAAAGGGTGTTTTTAGCTAGGAATACCTATGACCAAGCCCCCAAAACTCATGGAATAAAATTTCAAAATTTTGGGCAAGAAACGTGCACTATTTGGCCATAGCGAATTGGAAGGGAAGGAGTTGGATTTTTCCAATTCCAATGGATCCAATGAGTTTAAAAGGGTTATACTACTTTAGAAGTTAAGGTTTATGTATTGATTGTGATGAATTATCATTATGATTATAGGGTTTGATATTTGTTTTGGGAACTTCAAAAGCAAGTAAACCGAATTCCAAGGATTGAGGAGCAAAGTTTGCTAAGGTAATAGCAAAGAATGCAAATCTATATCTAAAAGTGCATGTATGATTACTATGGAACATGTGATTATTCAAGAAGCTTTCTTGGTATTTTAAAAAGTCACACATAGCATACATAGGCTTACCAAGTAAGTGGATTAGCCTCACCCATTCTCTTCAAGGATTTTGGACTTACCTCATCCTTTTCTTAAAGGCCTTGAACTAAGCCTTACTCTTGAGAGACTCTTGGCTTTGTCTCAACCATTCTTAAGGGTTCTTGGCTCATCTTTACCATGGCTAGAGGATTCTTGGCTTCACCACACTCAAGCAAACCAAAGCAAAGTAACAAGACATCATTTCAATGCATAAAATAATATCATGGTACCATGGCATAAAAAATCATGCCAGAACACATTTTCACAGCTTAACACATACCTACACACATTCAAAGACAAAATAACATTCATCCATGCATGAGAGAAAGGAGAGAGAGTTACCTTTGTTACAAATACAAACTTTTTCTCTTGAATTTGGTTACTCTTCCTCGACCCCACACACACAAGAAGATGAAGATTATTTCTCTTGGCCTAGATACATCATATGGAAGCCAATTATACTCTTGAATCAAATTCTAAAGCCATAGATTCACTAGAAAAGCTAGGTAGTTCATATGGCTCTTTTATGGTTCCATAATGCACTTAATGAAGCAACCTTAAGAAAATATCATCTTGGCTCCATTCTCTCAATCCATTTATGATTCTTGACTCCATTTAAATCTCTTGGAGTCATCACACAATCAAATCAAGAAGCCTAGCTAGGTGTTGCTTCTTTAAGCCATAATATAGAACCTATGATACCATCTCACTATCCATGGTTTCTAAAATTTGTTCAAGGCTTTCTCTTATCCTCTTCCATCATATATGACTCAAAAATAAGTTTAGAACAAATTAAAATTACCCCTAGGTGCTCCAACCTCTCTAGACTATGGTTATGGAGCATGTGAGCACCAAGTGAGTTTGCTTTGTTTTCTTGTTGGAAGATGCATATGAGGAGCCTTCTAGGGATCTCAAGAGCTCACCTAAACACTCATTTAAGCCTAGAAATTTTTGTATCAAATCAGATTTTTGGTGAAACACTTGAAACCCTAACCTTGCTATCTTGAAATATAATGGCTATATGATTGTTTTCTTTGCATATTCTTGTTCTCCTCCCTCATTTTCCTAAGATTCACCCTTGGTTTAGCTAGAAATCCAACCCCTATTGGCTGGTCTCACAAAGGGCAAAATCGAGAGAAGAAGAGTAAGGAGGATTAAGTTGGAAAATGGCAAAATACCTTGGTTTTCTTGCTTGTTTCTTACTTTGCTTGGCCTCCTCTCCTCAAATCCAAATTTTCCACCTCTGTTCTACCCTCCATACAGACCTAAAAACTTTAACAAAACCATAGAAAGAAAGAGGGGAAAGAGGAGAAGGAGATTGGTGAAGGAGAAAACATGAAAAACTATGAAATCCTTACACTTTTTGCTCGGTTTCTCTCTTCCTTCTTCCCTCCATCTTGTGCACCATTCTCCTCTGCCCTTGGTTCTATTTTAGCCTAGAAAATTCGTTCATAAGGAGTGGGGCAAAAGTGGGGACGTTTTTATAAGTCTAGGGGTTCATTTAAGTGACTTTTAAAATTTGCAATTTAGTCCCTCTTCTTAGTTTTGTCCATTTGAGTTCATTTCAACTCCTTTTTGAGAACTATCTTTTCCATCATAAACTTTAGGCCCTCTAATTCATAAATGGCTTTGGGTTCACCCAAATTGGATTTAGAACAATTTCAAACTATTCAATTAAAGTTTCAGTCAACTAACAGCCGAAATTGCTCATCAGAGGGGTTTAACCTATTCTGGGGGTTCCCATGATTTTTAGGGCCTCTGAGAATCTTGAAAAAATCAAATTTCTCATTTAAAAAGCCCTCCTATGAGTTTTCTAAAAATTACTTGAAATTACGAAAATACCATTTCGTTTCGTTGCATTTTTGTTAAAATCTGTCTGGCTATTCTGGCTCCAGTTTCGAAGCACCTTCGGCCTTGACGCATCATTATTTGAGGTCTAAAATATTATTCTAATTTTATTTGACCTCAAATCACTCTATTTTGGGGACTTCCTTTTGTATCCGATAAATTTTGTACGTTTATGGAGAAATCATACATTACATTTCTCGCGTTTTCTCTCGTTTTCAAAGAATTGGATATTACACTTTCCTTTTGATCTAAACCTTTTATGGGTCTTTAGTATCACCTAAAGGTGTTGCAAACTAAATCTAGTGAATTATGGAATTTAGTAAAGAGAGTTTAATTTTTCAGTCATGGACAATGCTGCAACTTTTAAAGGTTATTTTCTTTTTGTCTCATGCCCTAGTTTGGTTAAAGGAAGACATTTTAGGCTTAAATAAAAAAAAAAATGTTTAGTGATGCTTTAAGAGTGTGTTAAGGGTCAGGACCAAAACATGTGTATCTTGAATCCATGGCAAAAAGCCCTACAACTAAATTATAGTTAACATTGGATTTGGTAAACCAACCTTTTAAGTTCAAGTAAAGGTAATGTAAATTTAAGTTAAAGTAAACTCCAACTTGCATTAGTTAAATATAACTAGAGTAACCTTAAATAGAAAAAAGATGGACTCACATCTTGTAATAACATGTAAAAGGTTAAGCTTCCACATGATTATAACTCTAACTAGAAATGTAAACTCTAAGTACACCATAAACTTCAAGCGCAGTCATAAGTTTGCTAAGAAGATGGACTTGTAGCTATGACTATTGAATGCCACAGATTAAGGGTGGGTTGATTGATACAAACCTCATATCCATAAATATCAACATATATAACAACTAATTCACTACTAGGATTCATTAGGGCCATCTATGTTCTAATTCTTAAAATGTGATATTTGTAGTTGTCATCTTCTATTTTGGATGATTCCAACATAAAGGATGGCTTTGGAAATACAACAAAATTATAAGCATTAGGCCTCATATGGGCCCTAATGAATCCTAAAAATATCATAAATAGTTATGTATGGTCTTATTGTTTTGATCTTGATGGTTGCTAAGTTTTATATCAAACTACTAACTCTTTATTTAGCGATGTCCAACATAATCACAACAACAGGTCCATCTAGACTCTCTTTGTCCATGTTTACATATGATAACACCAAATTAATGGTTGTTAAAAAATATTAATGCATATAACATAATGTTTAAGAAAAACTTAAATCACCACTAATTTTATTAAATAAAAAAGACATATGGTAAACAGAATTACTCACAGTTTTCTAACTAGCCATAATTAGTAATAATTCACTAGTTTGCAATAAAGTGCCCACTAGGTCATCTCTCATGGAGCCTTTGATCAAATTAATTAAATTAAGAATTTGCAAAAACAAAATTGAATTAAATGGGTTTTGTATATGAAATTGAATCAATAAATAGAAATAGAAAATTAGTTACTAAAAATTAAGTAAATTAGCATAACATAATCAATCCCATAGTCCTTTCCATGATATCTTCCCTTCCTTATTAGCTAAAAATTCTTCTGGTTTGATTTTAATCCTCTTGTTATTAACGTCTAATGTTTCTAAGCTACTGCCTAGGATTTTGATCAATTCGTATCATTAATCTTAATGCAATTGCGCTCAATTTAGTAACATGAAACAATCCTTATTTGCACCCAACAAGGATACATACACAAAGACCTTAACAGAATGAATTTATTCGATTAATGAGCTGATTAAATCAAACTTGGCTCCCAAATAATGCAAACAAATTAGTAATCATGTAACACAAATCATCCAACTAGTATAATAAATATTAACATGAACATAGAGAGATAGAAACAAAAATTCATTTTGTAATTAAATTCAAACCAATCTGTAACATCAGAATAGAGACTCCAATCTGATATCATGTTCAAGTCTTGGATTGATTATAGAAGAAACTTAGAAAACCATTACAAAAAATTGCTCTAAAGGGAAATATGTCCATATAGTTAAAAACTTTTCTAGAGATGACAGCTAATAGAAGAATAATAATCTAATAAAAATGACCTAAAGGGAATCTAAGGGATTAGATGGGCCGAGAACATCCAATGGTTTAGAATTTTTTGTAAAGAAATAAAATATTAATTTTGAAATAAAATAAGCCAGTGTCCATAGCCCAATAATGAAGTGTCCAATCAAATCTGTTGGTTCATCTTATCTACAAAACAAAAATACAAGTAATTGGGCCTCTGTTGGGAAAATTATAATAATAACAACTTAAACCCAAATTAATAATAATGCAATTGAAACTCATTAATCCAAATTCAACCCAATTAATATAAAATGAACCTAAATTAGTATCAATGAATTATTATAAAACTAAATATAAGAGATATAAAATATATAAATATTTAAATTATCAAATTCCCTCAAAGTTAGTTTTTTGCACTCCTAGGAAAAACATAAGAAGCCAAAATAAAAGCAAAAATGTGAAATCTACTATATCAAAGACAATTCAAGTCTATAGAATCCCAATAGTCAAAGACAATCTTTCCTGCACTTTAGACAAATAAGTAGCATGGCAACTTCATTTAACAGAGATGAATCAAAGTGGCTGCCCCTCACTGGATATGTGTATGCTCTCAATTCTCTCAAGTGTTTAGGATAAGTGTTTTGCTCAATTTCAACCCATTATAACCTTACTACCATAGGCTTATTTATCTTCTCAATCTCCACTAACTATGTTACAAGTGATATATAAATCAAAAGAACTTATATTTAGGTTTGTAATTAGGCTAAAGTAAAGGTAATGGTGAAAATATAGAATAAAGTAGCTAAACACCTTAGGAATCAAAAGAGTATTAATCAATAAACATAATAGAACAACTATAAATTGTGCATCTTGCTCAAGCATTTATTTTTCATTAAGCAAACACAAATATATACTTGTTCTCATTTCCTTTTCTTTTTCTTTTTTTTTTTCATAGGTTAAGTGTCCATCTCAACCACTATATTTATTACCTCTTTGTTTTTGCATTTTTTTAACAACTAAACTTGATGTACCAATTAACATTTACATTTAACATTCACATTCCTAATTAAATGCAACGCTCTTTAATCCCTCAAGTAGGGTAGGGAATATTTTGGATATGGTTTGTAATAGGTTAAAATTTCAAGAAAAGGGCTAATAGGCTTAAAGAGTTAATCAATGGATAATATGTATAGGTTGGCTATTTGGCTAAGTAGCTAATGAAGAATCCTTTAATCATCTTCATGCACGCATGTACAATTGTAATCTCAATCAAAAATCACAACAAGTTCTAGAGTGAAAATCATGATAGATGAATACTCACATGAGAAAGAAATAATATAAGATTTAAAATCCTCATAGGTCCAATATTATCACAATTAATTCATTAAAATCAAATTTGTTGCCAATTTACTTGAATTCAAGAAAGCAAGATTGACTCCTAATTATGTTAAAATACTTTCAAATCTAAATTGCTTCACCTTGCAACTTTGATAAAAAACATAGTTGGAAAAAATAAAAAATGAAAGAAAAACAAAAAGGAAACGAAAAAAATAGCAAAAGAGAAACCATACCAAATAACAAGAGTAAATCCTCCCCTTTATACTTAAATTTTACATTGTTTTTAATGTAACAACAATCTAATCCATCTATCAAATATAGGACATAAAAATAAAAGGGAAGGGAAAAAAATACAACCAAGTGGTTCATGTAATACCTTAAACTCATACACCCCATACATAACATTCAAAGCATTTCATACTCATTTAAGTGGAATTTGCATACTTTAGCAATGGAACTAAGGTGTATAGACATCGAATTTGTTTCAATTTTATCCACATGAGTCATTTAAATTTGCTTCAACTCATTTTCATCCACGACATACTCATACATATTAGAAATAACATAATTAGAGGCTTACAACTGGGATTGAGAACTATGGAACACAAAACCTTGAAGTTTCTCTCGAGTTTGCAATGATAGCTTTTTGGCAAAAACTTTGGAAAATCATAATTAATTTTAGAAAAATCAAAATCAAAGAATTGATAGCTTTCTGGAAATCCTTGAATGTCAAATAAAGACTAAAAATCATTCTAGACCATGAAAACATCAACTGGATGGTGAAAAATAATAAAACAATACCAAAGGTTTAGCTACTGGGTCGATTGTCAGAAGTTTCTAATATAGACTTTGAAAATTCATAAGTAATTCCAAAATAAATTCAAAATCAAGTAAACTATACCATTTTGGAATATCTAAATGTTAATAAATGATTAAAAGTAATTCTAGACCAATGTAGTGGCCTTTAACCTACAAAAAGTGATGGAAAAGTACCAGAGGTCGAGCTGTGTTACTGATACTGTCAAACAACTTCAAAAATTTGGTTCTCCTTTTACAGTGCTCCAAATGAGGTGATCTCGGTGGCTATGAAAAGCTTATGATGTTATACTTGTAAAATTTCATAAGCATTAGATTTTATTTGGCCCACGTGTGACACAAAAATATAAACTAACTATATGAACAATGCACATACTATTTCTGCATAATTTGGTCAACTTTGAAAATTCATAATAAATTTTCTAGAGCTCCAAATTTAGTGCTCTTTATCTCTATGAAAAGCTCTAGTTGAACTCTATAAGCATGCCAAATTTCATGCCAATACTAGTGTAACATCTAGTTCCTTCATAAATGTGAGAAACTTAATGTTTGGTTTCCTCATAAATATACGAAATGCACTAGATATAAAAGGAAATCCCCTTAATAGAATGATTTGAGGTCAAATAAAATTAGAGCAATAATCGAGACTTTAAATAATGAGGATCTAAAGCTAGAAGTGCCTTGAAAACAGAGCTAGATAAACTAGAAAGGTTTGTGAAAGAAAGTTGGCTATTTTTGTAATTTCTAACAATTTTGGAAAACTTACAGTATGACTTTTTAAACAAAAAGTTTAAGCTTTTTGGGGTTTTCACAGGCTCAAAAAACTATGGGAACTCGAATTGATTTTAAATTTAATTTGGGTGAAACCAAAGACATTTTATAAGTTAGAGAGCCTAAATTTTATAATGGAAAAGATAGATTTTGAAAAAAGTTAAAATGAGGCCAAATGGAGAAACTATGGTTTAGAGACTAAAATGAAAAGTAAAAAAAGTAAAAAAGTTACAAAAGTGACCCTTTGGCTCCTTATAAGTCATGTTCCACTCTTCTCTCCACCCTAACCCACTTTATTTCTGCCTAAAATCAGAGGAGGGAAAGACTTGTAGAAAGGTAAGGAATTAAGGGTTTTTCCATGTTTCTTCCTTCAGTAAAGTTATTCTCCTCCTTTTCCTCTTCATTCCTATGGTTTTAATGGCTCATATGGGATTGGTTTGTGGCTGTTCCAAAGGAGAAAGCTTAGAATCTCAAGGATAGCCTTGAAGCAATGAAGAGAACTATTGAAAAAGCATTGAAATAAGGTAAATTCCTTAGCCTTTCATGCTTCTTTTATTGCCCTTCCTCATGTGAATTTTGTTCAACTTAGAGCCCATCCAAAGGGAGTTGAATTCTAATCATTTCAAGGGAAGAACAAGTGATTTAAAGTGTGGGAATTTAGAATAAGCAAGTGAAATCAAAAGGAAGGCAAGAAATTCAAGTTAGCACAACTTGGGGTTTTGAAATAAATGATAAAATCTGATTCTTCCTAAAGATATTATAGCTTATGTAAGATATGATATAAGTCCCTTAGACCTCTAGAAAGCTTTACATGAGCCATTCCTTTGAAGAAAATGAACACAACTCCATGGGCCATAAAACATGTGCTTGTCTCAGCCTAAGCAAATCTAGCTACTTAGGGAGAGTTTTAATTTGTTCCAAGCTTAGAATGGGACTAGATATGATGGAAGAACATAAAAGAAAGCCTTGAAAAAATTTTAAAAGCCTTGAAATGTGAGATGGAGGTGTAGGCTCCATAATAAGACATTAGGAAGCAACTTATAGTTAGGCTCCTTAAAGTGAATGTGTGATGACTCCAAGGAGTTTAAAGGGAGTCAAGAGACCTAGAATAAATGAGAAATGAGAGCCAAAATTATGAATTCTTATAAGTGCTTCATAAAGTCTTGTGTGGAAGCATAATGGAGCCAAAGAACAAAGCATCTTCACATAGAGTGTTTATGATGCCAAAGCTTGTTTCCATAAGAGATTATGTCTCTTATAATGTGTCTAAGCCAAGAGAACCAAGGGCCACCTGGTTGCAAGGCTTAACTGAGAAGAGGGAGAAGAATCCTAAGAGAAAAGTGTGTGCATTTGCTCTAAGGTAACTCTTTAACCTTTCCTTCATGCATTTTTGGATGTTTTCTTATCTTTGGATGTGTGTATGTATGTTTATACCATGAGAAATGTTTCTAGCTATTTCCTACATGCTATGGTACCATGATGTTCTTGAAATGTGTTTTATGAATGTGTTTTGGCTTGAATGGAAATGGTGATGCCAAAAGTCCCTTAGTAAGGGTGAGGATGAGCTAAAAGTCCCTAGGATTGGGTGAGACAAAGCCAAAAGTCTCAAGAAAAGTGAAGTTTAGTCAAAAGTCCTTTAAAAATAAGTAAGGTAAATCCAAAAGTCCTAAAGAAAATAAGTGAGGTTAAACCAATGCCCTTGAGAGCCTATGTATATTATGTATGAGTTTCTTGAACATGGAAAATACTATGTATATATTGACTAGTAGCTTGAAAGCCATGCATGCATTTTTTGACTTGTAAATGCATCCATTATGTATGTTTGAAAAGGTTAAGAGCTATTGAGATTGTAACACCATAATGTCTTAATCACAATTAATCTCCCTCTTGGCTCAATTCCATATGATTTCCAAAGAACAAGTATAAAATTATGGCATTTTCATGCTATAAAACGGGGTTCAAACATTCATATTTTGCCTTGTGGGTCCTATGAACCCATCATTCACATTCTCCACTCAAACTCTATTTATACAACTCATACATAGCATAAAACAACCCATGAACCATGGATATGAAGCCAAAAACTAAGTAAGTGCAATTTCTCAAATGGGCCCAAAAGTTAGATTTTTGGCTCTAACTTTGGAAAATCATAACTAATTCTAGAAAAATGAGAATCAAGCAACCTATAGCTTTTTGGAAAGCTCTAAGTGTTTAATTTACACTAAAATAATTTCCAACCACAATCTCAGTGTTTGGACTATGTTTGACATCAAAAAAGAGACAGAGGTCTGGCTGTCCCTGGTACTGGTGCAGCTTGCTGTCATGAACTTCAAAAATTCATAACTAATTCCAAAAATATCGAATTTGGGAAAAATATACCAATTTGAAAAGCTACCAATGTTAACTAAAGGAAAAAAATAATTTCAGATCAGTTCAGCAGCCCTTAGACCTTGAAAACTGATGGAATAGTAACAAAAGTCGGATGACTTCCTTTATGCTGACACAGAACTTCAGAAAGTTAGTTCTCTCTCTGCAGACTTCCAATTGAGGTGATTCTAGTTGGTATAGGTCACTATAAATGTTTAGTTTATGCCTATAAAATTTTATGACAATTGGACACTGTTTGATCCATGAATGACATAGATTCATTTTCGGACCTATGGTAACAGTGCATTGACCAAACCATTAAAATTCCCAAATTTCAACAATTCGCAAAATATTCCCTAGACCTCCAAATATTACCTACTTTATCCTCCCAAGAAGCTCTCAACAAACTCTAAAGGCATGCCAAATTTTATATCAAGAAGAGCTCATTTAGTCATATCTTGATAGAGCTCACAAGTTTGGCAGTTTTGACACCCAAAACGGTTCAAAGTGGGTCCAAATGGCCTCCCATATGTTCACGCACCTCATGGACAAGTTTTAAAACATAAACATAGTATATATGAAATGTCCAAGTGGTCCAAATCATCATATATTTCAAACTCACTAGGCTACGGGCCAAAATGCACTATCGCATACAATCCACAAAAGGGGCAAATCCCACATTTTCATTACTTTAGCTCTCTACATAGTTTATAAATCAGTTCTACATACATTTACACTTACTCCAACATTTACATCTCAAAAAGAATAGGTACATAGTCATTTCAGCACTTCTTTACATCAAAAGAATCAAAATAAACTAACAATTGTCTAAACATGCTAAACTAGGCTTCTTAGTATGCACTTGAATCTCCTTGAGCTACACCTAACATATTAAGATAGGAGAGGGAAGGGGGTGAGATTCATGGAATCTCCATAGCTCATGCACTCATTCAAGGAAGCAATCAAGGCATATAAACAAGTCAAAGCATACAAGTAGGCATCTAACCATTCACAATCATACAACACATGATTTACATGCCATGAATATCACATCAATGCCAAGAATAAGCTCTAGGGACTTTTGGTCTAACCTCACCCGATTTTAAGGACTTTTGGATGGCCTCACCCTTGGTTTAGAGATTTTTGACTTGGCCTCACTCAGTTATGAGACTTTTGGCCTAGTCTCACCCATCCTCAAGGACTTTCAGCTCTACCTCACCTATCACAAGGGATTTTTGGCACTATCTCACCTGAGCAATTTTCACAATCCAACACATAAACATATTGGTACTAATGTATCAAGGCAATAACATATGGCATGTCTCACACAACAAGCATATACACAAGCATACAATGACTATATACATCCAAGAATGCAACAAGAAAGAGTGGAGAGCTACATTATAAGCTAACACAAGCCTTCCCATTCAATTTCTCTTCTCCCTTCTTGGTTTCACAATCACAACTAGATGGAGGTGCTTCTCTTGAGTCTAGATACAATAAAGAGCATGGAATTATTCACAAAGCTTGGGGGTTCTTTAGCAAACCCAATAAAGCATATAAGAAACTAGGGGTTCTCTCTCTCTCTCTAGAATTTCACTAACTCTTTTTCTCTCTCAAGCTCTCAAGTTGGTAGAATCGACATACTCAAAGAAAGCAAAGAAGAAGAAGTGAAGATACTTAAGTTCTAGCCTTCTTCAAGAGTGATTTTCCACTTTCCCTCTTCTGACCCAAGCCTAAAACCCAACTAATTCAATAACCAAAACCATAAAAAGAGAGGACAAAGAGAGAAGAACAAGATTCTAAGAAGAAAAAATAGGGAAATCTCAAGCTTGCTTACCTTTTCCTTATTCTTCCTTCCTTCTCTTGGTCTCTCTCTCTCTCCACACCCCTTTTCTCTCTTTTGGTCGAAGCTTAGGTTAGTTAAAAGAGAAAGGATGAATTTGGACTCTTTAAGAAGTCAAATTCTCTTTTTTTCATGCTTTTCCGGACTAACCCTCGCTATAACAAAAATTAACCTTCGCTACGGCTAGCACGTATCAGTCCCAGACCCTTGTTTTCGCTACGGCGTATGCTACGGTGAGCAGCTCTCTAGTTTTTGTATGGGATGCCTGCACTCGCTATAGCTAGAAGTATTCTCGCTATAGCTAATAGGTACATTCACTATAGCGAACAAGTACATTCCTATAGCTAGGCCATTTCAGGACTTCGAAAATTTTTAGCTTTCTCTTCTTTTTTTTTTCTGGTTGTTACAGAGATTCTTTGAATCTCACTCTTCCCCCTTCATATGCTTATTTATGTCTAGGTGAGCCAAAAAGTCCAAAGAAAGGAAACTAAATGCCTTAAAGCATAATTCTTGATAAGGAAGTAGAAAAATAGGCAATTTTATAGCATATTTATGTCAAGAAATGTATCCATGTGATGCATATGGGATGTAACCATTTGAACAAGATTAAATGTATATAATTATGATGTATGTGAATCTTGAAGTCAAATGTATGGAAATATGAGAATTTGCCACCCTTGTGCTAGTATGTGTTGTGTATAAATGTGAGTGGCATGGTGAAATTGAGATGCATGAATATTTGGACCACTTGTGCAGCCTTTATAAGCTAATTTTAACTATTTACATGTGTCTAATTGGTTGTGGTTGGAGTAGGAGAGCATATGGTGTCATTTTGACCCTATTTGATACCTAAAAAGTGCCACTTTGTGAGCTCAACCTCAAACTGACCAAATGGATGAATTTTCACATGAATTTGGCATGAATATAGGTCTCATCTAGATCTTTTTGTTGAGCTAAGAAACACATTATTTGAAGCCCTAGAGAATAAATTATGAATTTCCAAATTTAGAAAAATTTTTAGATTTGATATGTGCACTGTTTATATGGTTAGTTTCTTCTCCTGTGTCATCTAAGGGCCAAATGATATCCAATACTCACAAAATTTTTCATAAAATAGGAATGATAAGCTTTCTATAGAACTTGAGAGCACCTCATTTGGATTTATATTGAGGGAGATATGAATTTTTGAAGTTGGTGGTCAGTACCAGTAATGCAGGCAAACCTTTGGTATTGTTCTATTAATATTTAGGGGCTAAATGCAATTTACTTGATCTAGAACTATTTTTATTAGAAATTAGACAATTTCCAGAATAGTATGGTTTCTTGGATTTCTATTTTTCTAGAATTAGTTATGAATTTTTGAAGTTTATATCAAAAATTTGTGATAGCAAACCTAGGTAGCTGGACTTTTGGTGCTATTTTGTTGTTTTTCTTGCCCTAGATGATGTTTTCATGGTTTGGAATGATTTTTAGCTCATAGTGGACATTTAGGGCTTTCTAGAAATCTATTGTTTGCTTAATTTTGATTTTTCTATAATTAATTATCATTTTCCAAAGTTCATGACAAAAAGCTACCACTGAAATCCAAAATTTCCTCCTTGAAATTTTAATATATGGTTCCAAATCCGTGGCATATGAGATGAATTGAGATGTATATGACTTGAATGGATATGTTATAGATGGAAAACCATATTTGTAAGTTAAATGGGCCCCTAAAGCCTTGAATTATATATATGGCTCCTTCATTACACAATTATCTATATATATAGGATATGTTTTCTTACAAATGTGTTCAAATTTGCATGAGAAATGTTGAGATAGCCCATGTGACCATGTTTTTAATATATGAAGGGGCATATTATATATACAAAATAATATCCATGAGTTCATAGGGTCCATGAAGCATAAAATGAATTAATTGGACCTGTGCAATTTTCCTTCATTAATGTGTCTTTTCCATGTAAATGCATTTAACTAAGTTATGAAATGGAATAGGAATGCTAGAGAAGTAAGGTATTACAACTAGTCCATTTAGTTAGTTTGTGGTTCAGCTCAAGATTTGGTCACTTTTTTGGGTCATAATGTAACGCCCGATATGTTATAAAAATATAGAAACATGCCAGTTTGAAAAGTAAGTACCCTGAGATGAGTGATTTAAGACCAAATAAAATTTGGATAAAATTTTAAATAATAGAAAATGAGGATTTGAGCCTTGAGTTGCCCAGAAACTGGGGCCGGAGTAATTCAAAAAATTTGCTGAAAGGCCAGTGGCATTTTCGTAACTAAGTGTAATTTTGGAAAACCACCTAGGAGGGCTTTTTAAATGGAAATTTTAAGTTGCCCAGGGTTCTCAGAGGCCCCAAAAATCATGGGAAGCCCCGGGACCGGTAAAGCCCCTCCGATGTACTCTTTTCAACGTCAGTTGATCTAAACTTTGACTAGTTCGTTCGAGAAGGTTTTAGCTCCAATTTGAGTGATTCCAAAGGCATTTTATTAAATTGGGAATCTAAATGTTATGATAGAAAAGACAATTCTTAAAAAGGAGCTAAAACGAAGGAGGAAACAAAAATACTAAGAACAAAGGGCAAAAATGGAAATAAATTGCATAAAGAAGCTTCTAAATGCCCCTTTTAACTCCACGTTCTGCCTCCCTCTCTCTAAACCAACTTGCTTCTGCCCATTTTTAGAGGAAAACCCCAACTCCTTAGGTGCACAAGAGGAGGAAGATTTTGGAGGAAGAAATTCAAGAAAAAGGTAAGAAACTTTAAGAAATTCTATATCCTTCCTTCTTGAAACTTGATCCTCTCCTCTCAAGCTTTTATCCTTCTAAGACTCTTAGGGAGCCTCCCAAGTGCCTCATCCATTAAGGAAAAACCCCAAACTCCATGGGTCTTTAATAGAAGCATAAATCAGTCAAAACCCTTAGAGATCGCTAGGGGATGTTTTAATTAGTTCCAAGCTTGATTTGGGACTTTATATGATAAAAGAAGATAGGAGAAACCTTTGGGAGAAATTTAGAAGCCTTAGGTTCGGACATGAGACAATGGCTTCCATAATGTAACCTTATGAAGCAACATGGACCTAGGTTTGTGAAAGTGAGTGTGTGATGGCTTCAAGGACCTTAAATAAGGTCAAGAGGTCTAAATATGGCAAGAGAATGGAACCAAGAATTTTACTTGTGGTAGTTGCTTCATTAGGTCCTTAATGGAACTATATTGTGACAAATAGAACAAAGTGTAGTCTTAAGAGTGAGTTGGATGTTATAACTTATTCCAAGTGTATAATTAAGTGTTGTTTATTGTGAATAGGCCAAAGAAATCCAACTCCACCTCCTTGTGTTTGTGGAACCGAAAAGGGGAAGGAACAAGCAAAGTAAGGCTTGAATTTGCACCAAGGTAGCTCTCCACCTTTTCTTGCATTTTCTTGTTGCATATGTGTCATTGTGTACTTGTGTGTATATTTGTATGTTTGGGACATGGCACTTAATGCTATGTTGCTATTTTGGTACCAATATGCTTTCTTGAATGTCTTTGAATTGTGGAAATGACTTACAAGGGTGAGGTAGTGCCAAAAGTCCCTTAATGTGGGTGAAGAGATGCCAAAAGTCTCTTGGCATGGGTGAGACAAGGCCAAAAGTCCCTTGGATGGGTGAGGCTAAGTCAAAAGTCCCAAGAACCAAGAGTGAGGCAATCCAAAAGTCTTAGAAATAGGGTGAGGCCAAACCAAAAGTCCCTAGAGCTCATTCTTATGCTTGACATGAGTTTGTGACACCAAAAAATGTGAAAGTGGAATGCTTCATGAATTGATTGATTGCATACTTGTGCCTTTGACATGTTGTATGTCTAAAAAATGTGCTTGAATAGGTGTATGAGCTATTGAGGTTCAACGAATCTCACTCCCTCCTTTCTCTCATCTCATATGATCTAGGTGGAGTCTAAGATCCAAAGGATGGAAGCCAAGGAGCTGAAATCTCCATCTCTTGGCACATTTTGCTAGTTTTGATGTACTAGGATGTCAAAGAATATATGTATATGTGATTTTTGAGCCATGACACTTTGAACAAGTGTAAAACTATGTAAAGTTAGTGTATGAGCATATGTGACTTGATGCTATATTGCGATTTTGGTACCAATATGCTTTCTTGAATGTCTTTGAATTGTGGAAATGGCTCACAAGAGTGAGGTAGTGCCAAAAGTCCCTTAATGTGGGTGAGGAGATGCCAAAAGTTTCTTGGCATGTTGCCCAAGGTTTTCAGAGGCCCCAAAAACCATGGGAAGCCCCGGGACTGGTAAAGCCCCTCCGATGTACTCTTTCCGATGTCGGTTGACCCAAACTTTGATCGATTTGTTCGAGAAGGTTTTAGCTCCAATTTGAGTGATTCCAAAGGCATTTTATTAAATTGGGACACATAAGGGATTCTTAAGGCACTATTTCACTTTCTTAATATTCCCTAGCCACTTGAGCATGTCCTATAGCACCAACATAGCCTGGAGAAGCATGCCAAATGATCCAAATTACCATGGAACTAATACTCATCTTACCACTCCCATTCATACACATGTAAACTATGGCACATAAGTGGAAAAAATCTATAATTACATACATTTGGCTTCAAGGTTGGTACATACATCATAATTATATACATTCAAACTTGCTCAAATGGTTATGCCCTATATACACTATATGAATACAACTCTTGACATCAATATACTATAAAATTACCTATTTTTCTACTTCTTTGTCAAAGTTTCATGCGCCAAGGCATTTGGCCTCCTTTCTTTGGTCTTCTTGGCTCCATTTTCTCTTTCAATATAAGTCTCTTGACTCCATATAAACTCCTTGGAGTCATCATAAATTCATTCTAAGGAGCCTAGCTATAAGTTGCTTCTTTATGTCTCATTATGGAGCCTACACCTCCATTTCATAATCCATGCTTTCTAATTTTTTCCCAAGACTTCCTTTGATATTCTTCTATCATATTTAGTCCTATTCTAACCTTGGAACAATTTAAAACACTCCCTAGATGGCCAGACTTGCTTAGGCCAAGACACCTCCCTTGTATTGCACCCATGGAGTTTGCTTCACTGTGTTGAAGGGAATGGCACTTGGAAAGCTTCCTAGATATCTTAAGAGCTCATATATACTCTTAGATAACTTAAATTATCCTTAGGAAACTCCATCTTAGCCTAGGTACACCAAAACCCCTAACTTTGTTAGCTTACAATCTAATGCTTCTTGATTGGATTTCTTTGCCAACGCTTGTTCCTCACACTCCAAAACCTATGATTCTCCCTTGCTAAGACCAGAATTCATCCTCTCTTGGCTGGGTTCTAGGCTAGACGAAACACTCATTGAGGAGAACAACAAGAAAGTGCAAAAAAGGCCATGGTTTTTACTTTGTTTCAATGCTTTTCCAAGGGATCATTCCATTGCTCTAAACTTCTCCTTGAAATTTTGAGCTCTCTCTCTAGACTAGCCACAAACCAACTCCATATGAGCCATTAAAACCATAAGACTGAAGAGAAGAAGGAGGAGAACAAGTTTCATAAAGGAAGAAGCATGGAAAAAGCCTTAATTCCTTACCTTTCTACAAGTCTTTCCCTCCCCTTTTGCTCTCTTCTTGGATGCCTCTTAGAGCTGGTCTCTCCTCTGATTTTAGGCAGAGAAAATGTTGGTTAAGTGAGGGAGGGGAAAAGGATGTGTAATATAAGACCACGCTTCTTGAAAATTCTTTTTAAGAATTCCATCTATATCTCCTTTTCTTGGCATTTTCATTTTAGGCTTATTTTAGCACTTTTTTTAGAACCGTCTTTTCCATCATAAAATTTAGATTCTCTAACTTATAAAATGCCTTTGGAATCACTCAAATAGGATCTAAAACTTTCCTAAACAAAAGGGTCAAAGTTGGGTCAACTATCATTTTAAAACATAAACTAGAGGGATTTCAATTGTTTTAGGGGTTCTTATAGTTCTTAGGGACTCTGAAAACCCTCGAAAACTTATTTTTACAATTTAAAAATTCCTTGTTTGACTTTTTTAAAAAGTGCCCAAAATTACAAAAATGTTATTACATTTTGTCAATTTTTATTTAGTTATTCTGGCTCCATTCTCAGGGCACTTCTAGCCTTAGATCCTCATTATTTGAGTTCTAGAATATTGCTCTAATTTTATTTGATCTCAAATCATTCCATTTAGGGGACTTTCTTTTATATCTAATGAGTCTCATGCATTTACAGAGAAACCAGATGTTACAGGTCAGGTGTAAGAAGCATTGTAGAGATGCAACTCCTTCACTGTATGCTCCTGAAATCCCTCATAGAAATGTTTCAGGCTTTGCCCATTCACTGTAAAGTGCTTGTTGGTTGACTCGTTCATAATTTCAATTACACTATAAGAAAAAATATGAGTAACCACAAATAGACTAATCTTTTTAAAACATAGCTTATTGGGCCTCAACTTGAGGCAAGAATTGTAGAGTAGGACTTTTTCACTAACATGGAATTCCTTTCTTTCAACCATCTTGTCATGTATAGCCGTGGTCTTCTCTTTATATATTCTGGAGTTTTCATAAGCTTCAAGACGGATTTCTTCAAGCTCTTAAAGTTGTGATTTTCTTTAAGAACTAGTTTAAGATATATTCACATTGCACTTCTTCACTATCTAATAGGCTCTATATTCAATCTCCACCGGTAAGTGATATGCTTTACCAAAAAGCAACTTATAAGGTAACATGCCTATAGGGGTTTTGTAAGTAGTACAGTAGGCCCATAATGCATCTTCTAATTCCTACTCCAATCTTTTCTGTTAGGCTAAACTGTTTTCTTTAGAATTTACTTTATTTCTCTATTTGAAACCTTAGCTTGTCTATTTCTTTATGGATGGTAAGGAGTTGTTACTTTATGCATCACATCATATATATGAATCAAGGCTTGCATGTTTTTATTGCAAAAGTGAGATCCTTGATCACTGATGATTGCTTTAGAGGTGCCAAACCTATAGAAAATGTGAGATCTAATAAAATGCACAATAATATAAGAATTATCAATCTTAGTGGCCTTGGCCTCCACCCACTTTTAAACATAATTATCTGCAAGAAGAATATACATAAAATCGAAAGAAACAAGAAATGGTCCCATAAAATCAATAACCTAAACATCAAATATCTCACAAAATAGTAATCACTGTTGAGGCATTTCATTCATATGAGAAATGTTACTTATTTGTTGGCATTGTGCACAATTCTTACAATATGCATGTATATCTCTAAACAAAGTGGGCCAATACAATCCAAAACCTAAAACTTTCCTAACAGTATGTTAAGGACCAAAATGACACCATATGTAAGGGTATGACAAAAATGCAAAACAAATGTGAACAATAACTTGGTGACTACACATGTGCTATAAGTAAGAATCATTCCAAACATAATATTTTACCTCTCTTAAGCTTACTAATTTGATGCTTTTTAAAATATACAGGCAACTCATATGCAACCAAGAAATTTACCATATCCATATACTAAGGATCTTTACCATGCAATTGATAAAGCTACTTATCTGGAAAACTATCCTCGATAGCTTGAGACTCTGAAGAGTAAGGAATTCTACACAAGTAGTTAGCTACAAGATTTTCTACTCTACTCTTATCTCTGATTTCAATGTCAAAATCCTATAGTAGCAACATCCATTGAATGAGTCTAGACTTTGCATTAGGCTTCTTGAGAAGGAACTTTAAAGTTGCTTGATCAAAATAAACAATGACTTTATAACCAGGCAAATAAGAACAAAGTTTATGTAACACCTTGAAATTAATTAAGATTAATTATGATGAGTTAGGGAATTAGTGTGAGCAATTAAGAAAAATAATTAAGTGGAAAGGGGAAATGGAACTTATGGCAGAATAAATTGTTAATGTGGATTTAAAGATTCAATTGGGCTAGAAACTTAATCTAGACTCATAATTAATTTAAATGTCATGGATAAACATTAATAGAAACCTAATTATATTTTTAAGCAGACCTAACTTCTTATTATAGGACTTAGCCCAAGAGAGACTACTTAGCAATGGCTCACTCTGATTTAGTAAGTTAGAAGCCTAAAACCTCATTTAAAAATCCTAGAAGTTCTGTAGCCCAATTTATCAAACCAAGACCCAACAACTAGGAAAGAGCCCAACTAGACTTTGGGTTGATGGGTCAGCCCATTTCTCACTTAAACCCTAAGAGAAACATTTTGCCATTCACTTGAATTCAGAAACATAAGAGATACAAAGTGTTTTGGAGGTTTAAGGTGGAGGCTAGGGTTCTTGGCAAAAATCTATCTTCTCCCACTCCTAGAGTTAAAATTAGCTAAGGTAATTGTTATATAACTTGACCTTCTCCTCTTCCTCTTCAATTTGACCTAATTGGTTTTTATTTGGAGCATTTTCACCTACACCTCAAATCTAATATGGGTTATTTGCTGTTTTCTTGGAGAATTTTCGGAGGTTAAGTGTGTGACGACCCTAACTTCTAATCATGGTGATTAGGGTTAAAGACGCAATTAATAATCATAATTTAAGGTTTAAAGTCATTTCGATTTCTTACATTAGGAAAAATGGAGAAATTTAAATCTTAATGTTATTAAAGTCATTAAGTAGTTACTCATAACCAATTATGAACATGAAAGAATCAAACCCACAATTATAAGCCTTGAGTCTATTCATCCATTAATTCTAACTCACAAAAACCTTCTACAAGTGTTCCTAAATTATTCCTTAACATTTTCATAAAGAAAACCAAGGCTTCTAGGTTATCATGAGGAATTGAGTACCTTCACCGTGGCTAAATATCCTTTGTGCCACGGCCAACTGCTCTTTAGATCACTTGACACATTTTCACAAAATTTGCCATGGCCAACTACCCATTTCGCTGCGGTAAATTGCTCTCTAGATGACTTCCAATTTAGCCTCTAACATTTTGCCACAACTAACTTCACTTTTCGTCGTGGCTAATGCCTCTCTGTTTCCTTCCCTTGGTAACTTTGTCACTTTTGGCTGCGACCAATTCCATTTTGGTCGTGGCTAATTACCTTCTGTTCCTAAAACTCTCAAATTTCATCCCATACATTCCAACTCTCCCTCTAATGGCACTCTAGGACCACTCTCCCTCAATTTGTGAGACTCTAATGGTATTTATTTACTTGATTCACCTAACTAATCTATCATTACCTGTACAAGATTTAAGTGTTGATTCCAACTCATTCATCTATCTTATAATCGCAATTTCATGAATTAATGTCAGCAAGGATTTACCAACAATTTTCATTCAAATACATATACCATTAAAGGTTTTATGCATCACTAGCTTAAGTCAACATCCAATATATCACATGATTACATTTCCAAAAAGTAAATCATATTATAGGATCCACAAAGTTCTAAGTCAAATGTTATAAACTCATACATCAAATATCCATTTAATATGAGGCCTAACTCCTCAATTAATATGTCCTATGTTGTCAAAATACAACTCCTACACTTGGCAACATGATTATATGATGGTGCTATACAAGGAGAAATACAAAACTTAGCATCTACTATACTCAGCTCAACCTAAGTGTAGCCTCCCCCACACATGGTGGAGCTTATGGATTCTCATCCACTTACTTTCCCTTATCCTTACTCGAAAGACCTTCACCTGAAATGAGGTGAGATGCAAATCTCAATAACTGAGGTAATTTCCATTCATATAATCCAATTTAATTAACATATATACATGAATCAAATTGAGCATTAGAATTATATTAGTTATATAAGAAAATGAAATAATTAGGCTACTATGATTACCATCCTATACTAGTAATCATATTTTCACATGTTAAAAACCAATAATACTGGGAGAGGCCCATCCACGGCATCCACTCCCCAATGAGCACAACTAGGGCTCAGTGCATTTGAGGTTTGATAATAACCCGGTGCCTGATTGAAGCACATGCATGGGTGGCAGCTGCATCACAGTTCTACCATAGACTCACAAAGTCCAAATACAATACAATAAATAGCCAACCAATTTATTTAACATTTCAAATCATTCATATGCAGTAAATATAAAATTAAAGTAGATATATGCATGGAATTAATATAATCCCTGGTTACCTTACTTGTAGCCAATTTGGGAAGCTAATAGCAGTATCAAAATCCTCCTATAATCATAATATTACAAAATTACCACTCTAAGTTAGTCCATTACCATTCTCATTCATTAATTATGGTAACAACCCAATAATCAAAGAATTAATCCATCAATACTTGCCTAAGGGACACTTACCCAGCCACCAAGAAACTTAATTTCAGATTTTGCTTCCCTAGCCCAAAAAGTTCAAAATATCAACCTATTTTATGGATATTTTTGCATAAAAATGGAGCCTATATCATAAGTCAGCTAATGGGATCTCTAACTAGCAGAGAAAGTGTCAAAATAAGGAGTTTATACTTATCTAACAACACCTCTAGCTTCAACTTATGAAATTTCATCATGAAAACATCAAATAACAAGTTTCAGATTTTGGATGTAGATAAAATGCTCTAAACAAAACATTAATTAGGTCAAATTGAAGAGAAAGAGGAGAGGATTAAGTTAAATAACAATTACCTTAACTAATTTTAAGCCTAAAAGTGAGAAATAGTGAAAATATGTCAAGAACCCTAACCCCTCTTCAAGACCTCTGAATTTTGCTTTGCCTTTTGTGTTTTTTCTACAGAATGGGGAAGAGGCTAAGTGTATTTAGGGTTTAGTTGGATTTAAGTTGGGTCATAAATAGGTTATGGGTTGACCCAAAGGCCCAAATCCACATGGGTTCAGATTTTATGCTTGTTGGACTAGATTTCATAAGTTAAACTGCAGAAATTTGATTGGGTTAAACTAAGTTCCAAAAGTCAATCCAATTTGGCTTTGCACAATATGTGTTGGGCCAATTGTAAGGGCTCATATAAATTGGGTCTTGAGCCTCTGTCTTATTAAATTAAATTGGGTCATTGTTAGTTGATATGTTTTGGCTCAAGTCTCATAATAAGGAGTTAGGTCTACACCTAAAATTATTGAGCCCCAATTAATCTTTACCCATGACTTACTAAAATTAATTTGGGCCTAGATGAAGTTTCTAGCCCAATTAAATCTTCAACCCATATTAATAGTTTATTTCTCTCTAGATTCCCATTCACGTGGTGTAATACCATATATTTCTAGCTTATTTCATAACATTATCATATATCATATCATCAATAATTCATTTAATTACGCTGCATCGTGCATAAAAATTCCATTCGATGTCACATGGACTGTGTGAGCTCATACAATGTATTCTCATATTTATTTACATAAATACAACTCATTTGGATCATAAAATATGGCCTACAACTCAAGAATCATGAAGGAAAGTGTAAAATATGCATATTAAATTTCGGCCAGAATTTGCCCCTTTTCTGACCAAACTTTGAAAATTTATAACTAATTCTAGAAAAATTAAAATTATTCATTCTTAGCCATTATAGAAAGCTATGGATGTCTACTTCATAGTAAAAATATGTCCAAACCATAACATCTATCACAAAGAATGTTTGACATCTAAAAATGTCCAGAGATCAAACTGCTTACTGGTGCTATCATAGATTTCTGCAGCAAATTTCAAAAATATCCAATTAATTTCAAAAAAGTCCAATCTATGCAAATGATACTAATCTAGAAATCTGTGGATGTTAGCTAGAGGAGACAAATAACTCCAAACCAGTTCAGGCAGCCTAGATCTCGGAATTCAATGGAACAGTAACTGAGGTTAGGTAAAACTCTTGATACTGGACAGATTCTTTAAAAATTCATATCTCCCCCTCTAGACCTCCAATTGAGGTGCTTTTAATTAGGATAAGTCATTGTGATATCTAGTTTCTCTATATAAAATTTCATGGCAATTGAACATCATTTGAGCCCTGTGTGATAGATTTTATTTTCGGACCAAATGAATAATGCATCAGACTAATATCAGAAAATTTGTCAATTTTGAAAATTCATTAAATATTTTGTAGACCTTCAAAAATTATGTTCTTTATCTTCCTAAAAAAATCTCAACAAGTTCTAATTGCATGCCAAATCTTAGATTAAGAAGAGCTCATTCGGCCAAAAAGTGACATAGGGTTCCATTATGGTCAATTTTGGCTCCATATAGGGTATCAAAATGTTCAAATGGCTTTCCTTTGGTTTTGGCACCTTTAGAGCAAGTCTAAAAGCATATTTAAGACTTGTGTAAGCTGCCCAAATGGTTCCAAGCCTCATGCATCTCATTTTGGCCATATCATCCATACACATGCACATTTCCATCAAATCATTCATAAAGCTAATTTGCCATCATATACTCAATTTACATTCTATCATTTACATAACTCATTTTTTCATTTCGACATCATATAATATCATAATTACATATGTTCCAAGGGTCATGACCATTTACAACAATAATATACATAATTAAGCATCATTATGATTTACAAAAGTAAAAGCTAGGTATATTAGTGTCAAGCTCTGTTCTTTAAGGTGGTTAGCTTCTATTACCTTGTCCACTTGGTCTACCTAGTATATTAGATCATTGGAGAGGAGGAAATGAGATTCAAAGAATCCCAATAGCTCATCTCTCATTCAATCACACATAATATATGCAAAGTAAGTCTTGAAAATGCATACATGGATATAATGGAAGTCATGAACATTCAAAAAGCAAGCTTGGCATGTGAATAAGTCATATAAGATATCCAAGAGCTTACCAAGTGGATGGATTGGCCTCACCATTTTCTACATAGATTTTGGACTTATTTCACCCATTCTTTAAGAGCTTTGGACTCAACCATACTCTTGGGAGTCCACTTTGCATTTGGGAGACTCTTTACTTTGTCTCAACCAATTCTAAGGGTTCTTGGCTCATCCTCACCATGGTTAAGAGTTCTTGGCCTCTCCACACTCAAGCAAACTCAACAAACATCATAATATCATTTTGAAACATAATATATCATCATGAAATCATGGCATATAAAATTATGCTAGCATACTTTTCATGGCTTGAAAATACATATACACACATTCTAAGATAAGCTAAACACACATCCATGCATGAGAGAAGGTGGAGAGAGCTATCTTGCATACAATCACACACTTTTCCTTTTGGAATTCCCTCCCTTGCTTCGGCCACACACACAAAAACTTGTAAAGGTGCTTTCTCTTGGTTTAGACACAATTTATGAAAGCCAATTAGGTTTACAAACTTAATTTTAGGGCTATACAATTTGCTTAGATACTAAGTTGTTCTATAAACCCCATTATGATCCATAAATGCACCTAATGAAGCAACACCTCTTAAATAAATTTTAAGCTCCATTCTTTCCTTTCAAATATGATTCTTGACTCCTTTTAAGCCTCTTGGAGGCATCACACAATTGAAACAAGGTGCCTAACTTCATATTGCTTCTTTAGGTCATAATATGGAACCTAAAGTACTAATTCACTTTCTATGAGTTCTAAATTTTTTCCAAGGCCTCCCCTCATATTTGTTCATCATATATGATTCAGGAATAGCCTTAAAACAATTTAAAACTCTCCCTAGCTATCCCATCCATGCTTGACCGAGACATAGAGCAATTTTGGCCTTCATGGATTTTGCTTAGTTTTCTTGAAGGAGGAAGCATGTGGGGAGCATCTTAGGGATCTTGGAAGCTCATTTAAACTCTTAATTAGATCTAGAAATCATCATACAAAATTATATTTTGGAAGAAACACTTGAAACCCTAGAAATTGCATCTTGAAATCTAAAAGTTTTTTGTTAATTCCCTTTACATATTCTTAATCTCTATACCCTTTTTCCTTAGATTCATCCTTGGTTTGACTTAAAAATCATATCCTTCTATGGTTCCTAGGATTAGGCAAAATAGAGAAGAAGGGAGGATGAAGATGTCAACCATAGGAAGAGAATTTACCTAGTTTCCTTACTTATTCTTGTTTAAATCTTGCTTTCTTCAAACTTCTCCCTTCAAATCCAAAAATTCCCTTGAGTTTCTCCCTTGAATCAGATTTATAAACTCCATTTTAATCAAAAGAAATAAAGGAGAGGAAGGAGAGAAGGTATGGATGAAGAAAAGTATGAAAAACTACCATGGAAACATACCTTTAAGCTTGGATTTTCTTCTCTTCTTCTTCCTCCCTTGGTAGGTCTTTCCCCTAGGGTTTGTATTCTAATTTTGGGTAGAATAATCTGAAGCTAAATGAAGGGGCAAGTGAGGCGCCACATATATATAGGGGTAGGAAAGTGACTTTTTCAAAAATTTCCATTTTGTCTTTCATCCTTTGCATTTTCATTTCTCCTTCGTTTTAACTCCTTTTTTAGAACTATCTTTTCCATTATAAAATTTAGGTTCTAATTTAGTAAAATGCCTTTGGAATCACTCAAATCGAAGTTAAAATCTTCTCGAATGAATCCGTCAAAGGTCGGGTACACCGACATTAGAAAACATCCACTGAAGGGGATTTAACTGTCCTGGGGCTTCCCATGGTTTTCAAGGCCTCTGAGAATCCCGAAGAACTTAAAACCTTCATTTAAAAAGCCCTCATATATGAATTTCAAAATTTTCTCAAATTTGTTTTTTCATTCTAGCTCTGTTTTTCCTTCCGTCTGAGACTAAGATTCTCATTCTTAGGAGTTTAGAATGTTACTCAATTTTTTTGAGACCTTAACTAATTTATTTCAGGAGAGTTGCTTTGAAAAAGTACTCATTTCCATTATTTAATGACAATCAAATGTTACATGTGGTTTGCCCAATTATTCCATAATAATTATTCTCAATTATGTCTAAGCCATGATTAATACTTTAATTAATTTTAGGGTATTATAGAGGGTAGGAGAGATATTGGGTAAGTATAAACTTCTCATTTTGATGCATTTTTTGCTAGTTTAGGACTCCTATAGCTAATTTATGATATGAGTGGTGATTTTGTGTGAATTTGCTTAGAATTTGAAGTGTTGTTCAGAAGTTACTAGTGTAGGCACAATTAAAGCCGAATTTGGTTCTTGTAGTAACTAGGTAAGTATTCTTTAGGTAGTCCTTTATGGTTTAATTCTTTGAGGACTGGGTTTGCTATTATAAATGATGATTAGGAATAATATTGGTCTGGTTTTGTGTCCATAGGCTGAAGTAGCATTTTTGTTGGCTCTCAAAGAATTATCTATAAGCCCCATAGCTCTACCATAGACTCACAAGGTCCAAACATACAAATTCAAATAGCCAACCATTCATTATGCATTCAAAATTACATTTATATAGTAGATATAAAATTAAAGATGTATGCATAAAATTTAACATTAACCCTAGGTGCTTTAATTGGCATCAGGTTATGATCAAACTCTTGTATGCATTAACCCCAGGTTGTGCTCATTGGGGAGTTAGTGCTGTGGACGGGACTTTCCCGGTGTTAATGGCCTTCAACATGTGAAAATGTGATTGCTAGTATGGGATAGTAGTCATTGATAGTCTAATTGTTTTATTTGTTGATATAATTGATATTTCTTATGCTTATTTGATTAAATGCACATATGTTAATTAAATTAGAATATATGAGTGAAATTTTCTTCTGGTTGTTAAGATTTATATCTCACCCTATTTCATGGTCTAACTATTTCAAGTGAAGACCTTCTGGGTAAAGATAAAGGGAAGCGAGTGGATGAACATCTATGAGCTAAAACCATATGTGAGAAATTTTGCACTTGGATGGATCTAATCCAGGATAGATGCTAACTTTTGTTATTCTTTTGTATAGTATTATCATCATATAATCCTGTTACCAAGTGTAGGTATTTTGGTGTACTAGAAAACAATGATGTAACTAATAAGTAGTTAAACTCTTTACAACTTGGAATTTGATGTATGCACTTATATATCTAATATAAAACCTTGTTGATCATAAGATATGGTCTATTATCTAAGAATATAATCATGTGATACCTTAATTGTTGACTTAGACTAGTAATGCATGGAGCCTATATTGGAATTTATATTTGGATGATAATGTTAATAGTTATGAATCCTTCTTGCTATCAGTGATATATAAATTGTTGAGGCATGATAGTAGATGAGTAGGAATCAACATTTAGAATTTGAATTGGTAATGGTAGACATGGTGAGTATATTAGGTAGGAGAATGCCATTAGAGCCTCCCAAACTAAGGTAGAATAGCCCCAAAGTGCTACTAGAAGGAGAGTTAGAATGTATGAGATAAAATTTAGGAGGTATAATTGCAAAAGAGAGTTGAGCCATGACCAAGATTAGCTAAGTTGCAACTAAGAGGTAGTCAAAGGTGAGGAGTGCTAGGTGGGTGACATCTCACTGCGGCGCAAAATGAAAAATTCACCCAGGGAGAGTAACAGAGATTAACCTCGTCAGTACACAAATTGAGGAAATCAAGTAAGGAGTGCTCCAGAGAGTAGATTCATCGTGGCAAGAATTGAGGGAAGAAAATTTTGGGTTCTAGTAGCTAGTTTCACAGCTGTGCAAGTATGGCCTGCAGCAGTGCAGATCGTGAAATTTTCTACAGTAGGTTCGTAGTACCACATAGGCAGCTGTAGCGAGGTTTACAATGCTGTAATGAGGTTCATGAAAGTATGAATATTAGTTCCTAAGAGCACTTACACTATGGTGCGGGTATACCAAGTCGCAGCAAGAGTCTCCAGACTTAGTTTTTAAGTTCCAGTAACCAACTTAGCTGCGGTAAGGAAGGTCCAAGTCATGGCAAAGGTTCCCAAACTCTTATTTTTGACTTAGAAACCTTAAAGTTTATTATGAAAGTGTTATGAAATGACTTGAGAACATTTATAAGAAGTTTTGAGAGTTGAAATCGATGGAAAAATGAAACAAAGGTCTTAATTGATAATTAGGATCACTTTGTGGACTCGAATAGTTGTGATAGTTTAATTAATAACACAAATAATATTAGGGTTCAAATTTTCTCACCTTTTTCCTATTTTAATTAATTGTAATGACTTTAGACCTTGATTTGTGATCACTAATCATGTAATTAAGCCTAATCATAATTGTTAAGAATTAGGATTGTTACTGTTTAGCTAAAGCAAAAACAGCAGTTAAAAGCTCCTTTTTAATGGTGGTATAATTAGCCTAAGCCTCATTGAGGGTGCGAGATGCATAGGATATGACATGAGATTTCTTATCTACCCATTGAGAAAGTATTACACCCACTACAAAATTAGATGCATCACATATTAGCTCAAAAGGAAAGTCTTAATATGGTGGATGGATAATTAGTGGAGTAGTGAGCTTTCTCTTCAACTCATCAAATGCAATTTTTCATTGTTCATCAAAATTAAAATCTATATCTTTTTGAAGGAGTTTAGAAAGTGATAGAGCAATTTTACTATAGTCCTTGATGAACTACTTGTAAAAACTTGCATGGCTAAGAAAGGAATGTCCCACACATAAGTGGGGTAAGATAAAAAGGAAATAACATCTACTTTATCTCTATCTACTTCAATGCTATTTTTGGAAACCACATGTCCTAAAAAAATACCTTGCTCTACCGTAAAATGACATTTCTCAAAACTTAAAATCAAGTTTTTCTCAATGTATCTCTCTAACAGTTTACCTAATCTCATCAAACAATCATCAAAGGAAATGCCATAAACAATAAAATCATCTATGAAAACTTCCACGTAATGTTCAAGGAAATAAAAAAATACTCACCATACATTGCTAGAATGTGCCTAGAGCATTGTAAAATCTGAAAGGCATCCTCCTATAAGCAAAGGTACGAAATGAATAGGTAAAAAGTCTTCTTTTAGTCCTTTGGTGCTATGTGAATTTGAAAATAAGTAAAAGAACTCATCTAAGAAATAGTAATGAGATTTCCCTACCAATCTCTCTAACATTTGATCTATAAAAGGAAGAGGAAAATGGTCTTTTCTGGTAGCCTAGTAAAGCTTTCTATAATCAATGCAAACTCTCTAGTTGTTATGCACTCTCATGGTAGTAAGCTTATTCTTCTCAATAGGCACTGCAGCGATACCTATATTCTAGGAAGCCACCTACACTAGACTCACCTACTTATTGTCAAATATGGATAAATAATACCAACTGAAAGTAATTTATTGACCTCTTTCTTAACCACATCTAGAATCAAAGGTTTAAGTCTTTTTGGAGTTTCCTTACTAGTTTCACTCCTTCTTCCAATAAAATGCTGTGCCTGCACGTGGAAAGACTAATCCCTAGAATGTTTGCAAGTATCCACCCTATTACCTTCTTTTTCTCCTTTAATAGCTCCAACAATTTTGTTTCTTGGTCAGGTTGAAGGTTCTTTACTATTATCATTGGTAACTTCTCATCTTTTTCTAAAAAACATATTTGAAATTGTCAGGTAAAGGTTTGAGCTCAAGTGTGGGTGGTTGCTGTATGGAAGGCACTAATCTATTTGGGATGAAGTCTATAGTACCACTCACTTGTTCATTATTCTCAACAAAAGAAACAGTAGCTCTTGAAAGCATATGAGAATCAAAGTCAAAAAGAATATAAGAACTAGAACTAGTTTCATCACCAAGTACAAAATTAGAATCAAAATCAAAATCACCCCATTTATTGAAGCACCTAAATCTAACATTGTATTAGTAAACTGCATATTTGTTATTGTGCATGGAATAGTGAATGTCTTAGGATCTTTGCATTTAGTGGGCATAGTTGGTTGAATTAAAGTGGATACATCTCTACCCATGCTAACTTTTTCATTACCCTTCAACTTTATCTTGTAAGTGCACAGCTCCTTTAGAAACTCCACGTATTTGGGAATCTGTTTAATTACTTCCAGGAGAGGTATATTCACTTCCACCTTTCTAAGTATCTCCATAATCTTCCTATCTAATTCAACTTCAGCAATTTTCTTAGACTAAGTTATTCTGTTTGAAAATGGAAGGGGTTTGCTATATGTGGAATTTTCTCTCTTATTTGTGTTATTTTTGTTTGGCTGCTCAAAACTTTGGATTGAAGGGGGCTATTGTTTTCTGGTACTCTTCTTTTCTTGCAACAATTCTGATTGAGAAAGTGCTAAGCTACTTAATTCTTTACCACTTTGTAAAGTTATAGCACTAAAATTGCCTTTTAGATTGGTCATGTGTTGTAAAGGTAATTAGTCAAAACCTTGACTCTTCAACATCGTTAATTTCACTTGAAAAAAGAAAAATGTTAAAGTGGCTTCGAAACTAGAATTGAGATGCATAATTGGATTCTTAAAAGGTATGACAAGACTTTTTCCTTAAAAGAAAATTACTCTTGAAAAAGAAGCCTCACACACTGTGTATAAAAATAAATGCGTAGCCCATGTTGCAACCCTTTGAAACACAACATTGAAATGAAGATAGAGGTTGATTCATGAACACATCCCTTTTTTCTTTGTACAAGCTATTGTATAAGTAATATTGATTTCGTTTACATTAATTCACGTGTAGGTTTGGGGATGATAGCTAATAAGAATTTCCTTATCTTATTTTTGGGCAATGTCGTGGTTTTTATGTATTCCACTGTGGTGCAAATCTCCAAAGCTTGACCCTAAACTAAACTAATCATGTTAATTTACTCATTAATTGTTTGGTTTTGTCAATGTATGCATATATATATGTGTGTGTGGATTCAAATCCTCTGAAGTAACAATTTTTTGAAGTTTGTGAAGTTTCTCACATGCATGATTTCCCTTTCTTTAAAAAAAAATTATGTTGCAAAAAAAAAAATGTGAGAGACTTTAACAAACTTTAAAGGCTAAGGATCCATTTCGTATATATATATATAGCCTACTTATCTCTTTTGGACTTGCACCAAATCTGAGTCTTGTAAGTTGTAAGTGGCGCAATCCCAAGTTATGCGTAATTGCATGTAACTAACTGTTTGTGTTCAGGAAAATTGATTTGATAGGCATGCTACCACGCAAAGCCTATTTAACAAGATACTTAAAATTCAGGCCCCTAGTTTTTAAGTTTGCAAAGTTGATGGACTACTGATGCTTTCTTCTTTATTGGCACTCATAATTGGCTTTTCCAATAGAATGAGCATTCACTGGTTGGCCAAACATGGAATGAAATGTTGGCAGCGTTTGACGTTAATTTTTTTCTGAAGTGCAAAGTAATTTTTTTAAAAAAAATGGTCTTGTCCCATCTTTTAAGAGTCCAAGTATGCATTCTTAGTCTTAATTGGAATTCACGTCCGTTAGGGAAAAAAACGATGTTAGCAAGACAGACTATCATAGCTACGTTTGAATAATTGAGGAATAACATTAAAAGAAATCAAAAAATGAAATTTATTGTAAAATTAAGAGACAAAAATAGTACTTTAACCTTAAAAAAAAGAGACCACCATAATGATATGATCAACACAAAATGATTGAGAGGGTTTTGTATGATGACCCTCATATTACAATATAATTACATAATAACACATTTTGCATAATAGCTAAAGTATGACTATATGAGCCTATATTAATTTTAATAACAACTTAGTTAACAAAGAAAAATTGTAGGACTTTATTTGAGGATCTCATGATCCCCCTACCTCCCTTCCACTCCACCCCCAAAAAAAAGTTGTATACAAGTAAATTACAATGTTATTTTATTTGTTATTAGCATGTTGCACCTGAAAATATAACGCATAAGTTAAATTTTTTATTTAAAAAAAATGGTTTTCAAAATGAAAACTAATTTATTTTCTTTGAAAATAAAATTTTGAAAATTACTTTTTGAAAATATAAGACATATTCTGCAAAACCAGAATGAGTTCAAGAATTTGACAACAAAAGAAGAAGGTGTTAGGCACGATTGACACTTGTTTTATAAAACAGTTATCTTAATTGAATTATGTAAAACATTTTTATGGTCTTAGTTATATTCCAATTATCCTTTACCCAAGACATGCAAGAAAAAGATATTGAAAATGAAAATAATGTTTGAGATATAAAGTAAAACTATCTATAGCGCAAACTTGACCTATAATAAAAATTTAAAACTTATGTATCCTTGTGATATGGATCAAATATGACATGGTTCAAAAAATAGACAACCTTTTGATGTATTGATTGATTTTAATTATTTTTGTAAAGAGATAAAAAAAATTAGAAAACTAACATGAATTCATAAACAAATTAAAGATTTATAAAATTAAATTAATCTCACTTTCTTATCCTCTCTGTTCTTTTTGTTTTTCTTTTTTTTGGAAATATAATTTTTATTTATAGTTTTAACTTTCCAAAGGAAAGGAACTTCCTAAAAAGAATATCTTATAGCATAAGGAAAATGATTTTTTTCCCTTGGAATTTTAGAAGTGATTCTAAATTTTACATTTTTTTTAATTTCCAAAAGGAAAAATTTTGAAAAGAAAACATTAAATTCCTAAATAAGAAAAAAGAAATCCTACATTAGAAGGAAAGTAATTTATTTACATTTTTAAAAGTGATTTTTTTAAGTTTTTGAATTTTATCAAGAAAAGAAATGAAGTAAATTAAGGGTAGACCATTGGGACCCAGCTGCTTATTCCATTGTGATTATGCAATCTAATGAATATTGATACTTGCTGAGGCTGAAGGTCTCATATGGTTAATTGACATTCAATGCGACTTTGAAGACTCGGGGCTGATAAACTTTGAAAAAATAAAATGAAATGAAAACTTAAAAAAAAACACACAATATGAAAAAAAAAAAAAAGATCATGTTTTCCTTTCTTTTATTTTGTTTTTTCAATTCCTTCTGAGTCTTGAGCAAGTGCTTATTTTATCTAAAGATATTGTATTCAAATAAAATCTCATTTTGGTATATTATAAACAGAATATTTTTTAATTTAATCTCTTATATATTTGTCTTTTTAATTTGTTCTATCACAAATAAAATATTTTTAATTTAATTTTTTGTAAATAAAATTATTATTAATAATATTTTTTTGTTAATATACTGTTAATAAAACTAATTGATATAGTTACATATAATATATCTTTGAATAGGTTACTATTTAATTATCATTATATAATATATAGAATGACAGAAGATTAATTATTAGTTTTATTAACTAATAATTAATAAAAGATTATTATTAATAATAATTTTATTAAAAAAATTAAATTAAAATTTTTTATTTTTATATGGATAAATTGAAAAAATATTTTTCTAAGAAGTCCATTCAAAAAATACATTATCTGTAAGAAGCCAAAATTAATAAGATAATTTTATAAAAAATTAAATTAAAAAATTACCCGGATAAACATAAAATTTTAGTCTATTATCTCAGAATGAGACATTCACCTTTGAGCTGAACAATCCGTCAACGACAGCCCACAAAACCTCACAAAACGCTTACCAAATTCTTCAAATCGCGGCATCCCCTCTCGATTTCCTTCTTTATGGATGTACCTCGCCTGAAGATTGTTAAGATGGCGAGGAATTGCGGGTAGTTGATGGTATTCCTCCTTCACCTTCTTCCTTGTCCTTTTCACCGTTTTCCCCTCAATTTCTGAGTGAGATTTCTCTCTCTCTGTGCTTCCTCTCTATTCCGTTAGGGCGTGCCAGCTGAAGACCTTTGGGGGATGGGCGAGTCAGTTTCCCTCGATGCTGGCGTCGAGAGCCCGTTCAAAAAGTGAGAAAGCTTCCGGAGTCCGGACTTTCTTGTACTGTCAAAACGCAAAGTTTCTTGGAAAATTAATGTCATGCCATCATTTTAATTTTTAACATAATTTCCATTCTTGTTTTCGTTCTTATATTTTATTAGTTCACTAATTGTTTTATTATTTATAATTTTAGATTATTAAATTTATTCAAATATTTATATTTTATGTATTAAACATTATATTACATTTTATATTTATATTTTGTGCTGATATATCAATTATTATATTTAGTATTTATTATTTATTGTTTTATTTCTTATTGAATTCTATTTATTTATTATTTATAATTACATACATTTTATTTATTATTTTTAAAAAGTATAGTAAGACAAAGGCAAACAAAGTAGTCTTTTTACATTATCATAACATTTCTGAGATCCAACCTTTCCATTCTTTTAGCCCTAGTACATTGGAAAATACTATAATAGAAAGGACAAAGGGAAGGAAATGCAATGTTGAACTTGTTTGGTATAATCTAATGCTTTACCCACAATAATGGACTTTTTTTTTATATAAATGATGAAATTTTGATTCCTTTCTCACATGGATGGAATGAGATTTGTAATACCTTAACTTGCTAACCTTTACATTTCATCACAAAGGCTTATCTTAATACAATTATATGAAAATAGCACTTTTTACCATAGTATTTTGCGTAATTAGAAGCTCAATTAATTCATTTTTTACTTTAAGGATCATGTGAACTTACCAATTTTATTTTCCATCCATAACATACCTATTTATATAAGAAACATCACAATTCATCTCAAGGATCTCTGATTTTCAACCATATTTCACAAAACTAGAATTTTGCTCTTGAGTTGTTGTACCAATTTTCTTATATGAATTTTAAAAATTTATAATTAATTCTAAAAAAATCGAAATCATGCATATGATATACTAACAGCTAAAAATAATTTTAGATCAAGACAATAATATTTAATCTGTGAAAAATAATAGAATAGTACATCAGGTTATGCTCTCAGACAGCTATAGACCCTAGAACTTCAAAACTTTATTTCTCCTTCTACAGAGCTCTAAATGAGATGCTCTTAGTGGTTATGGAAATCTTATGATGTCTAATTTATACTTGTAAAATTTCATAAGAATTAGACTTTATTTGACCTATAAATGACACAAAAAAGCAAACTGACCATATGAATAGTGCCGTTGACATTTTTTTGCATAATTTGACCGATTTTAAAAAATTATAAAAAATTTTGTAGAGCTCCAATTTAAGTGTTCTTTTGCTCTATAAAAAGCTCTAGATGAGACTTATTTATTGGCCAAATTTCATGCAAAACTCATCTATTTGTTTAGACTTTGGTTCAGCTCAAGAAATGATCAAAATTGAAATCCATGAAAGATTCAACATGCACCAAATGACCTTTTCATCTTTCCACAACTACTTGAGTATGTCTAAAAGCATAACTACATCCTATAAAAGTATGTTAAATGGTTCAAATCATCATAAAGTTCATTCTCATCTTGCCACTTGCAATTATACACATGAACATAATGGCATATGGATGGCAAAAACTCACATATTCATTCATTTGACTTCAAAATGGATACATACCTCATATTTACATACATTTGAACATACTCAAAAGTCTACATCACATATACAACATGTGGTTACAAATTTTTAACATCCAAATGCCATCAAAATGCCTAGTTATGTATTCCATTGTCAAAGTCTTGCTCTTCAAGATATTTGGCCTTCATTTCTTGGCCCACTTGGCTCACCTAAACATGGTTAGATATATGTGAGGGAAGAGTGAGATTCAAAGAATCCCAATAGCTTTTTACCTTTTTAAACATACATAAAGGATGCATTTATATATCAAAGAATACATGCATGCCATATAAGCTACTAATGAATATACATAAATTACTTTCCTTGTCCTATAAACTCATACATGTCAAACATAGGCTCTTAAGGGCATTATTTTTATAAAATAAAAAAGTAGGTTTTAGGCTTTTGAAATAATTATGTAAATAAAAAAATGTAAATATAATTATAAAATAAAATAATGTAGATATTAGGATATTTTAGAAATAATTTTGTCAAAATAATGTCAATAATTTTTAAAAATTGAAGAGAAAATAATTATAAGAATTTAAAGCAATACAAATATTAAAATTTTAAGAAAATAGCATAAAATAAAAGAAAATAAAAAATTCAAAAATAGGGCATCTTGAAAATTATTTTATAAAAGTATAAAACAAACAAAGTTAGATTCCTAAATAGCATAAACAATTAAATAAAAATAATAAATATTAATTAGGGCAAAAATTTTCAAAAATAGCCAAAAAATGTATAAATAATTATAGGAAAAAAATATATCAAAGAAATTAGGATATATCAAACAGAAATTTTACAAAATAGAAAAGTAATTTTTAAGCTTATGAAAAAATTATGTTATTAAAAAAATTGTCAATAGAATTATAGAAAAAAATAAGTGTAGAAATTAGGATATTTTAAAAATAATTTTTTTTAAATAATGTCAATGATTTTTTTAAAATTGAAGTAAGAGAAATATTTATAGGTATTTAATGCAATACAAATATTAAAATTTTAAGAAAATGGCATGAAAGTATAAAAAACAAAAAAAAATTAAAAAAGGACATCTTGAAAATTATTTTGTAAAAAATAAAAAAGAAACAAAATTAGATTCCAAATAACATAAAAAAATTAAATAAAATAGTAAATATTAATTATGATGAAAAATTTCTAAAATAGCTAAAAATGTAAAAAAGGATTATAGGAAAAAAAATAATAATATTTATGAAATTAGGATACAGGAGACAGAAATTTTGCAAAATAAAAAATAGTTTTTAAGCTTCTTAAATAATTATGCAAATTAAAAAAATTTAAATAGAATTATAAAAAAAATAATGTAGAAATTAGGATATTTTAGAAATAATTTTTTTAAATATTGTCAATGATTTTTAAAAATTGAAGAGAAAATAATTATAAGTATTTAATATCATACAAACATTAAAATTTCAAGAAAATAACATGAAAGTAAAAAAAAATTCAAAAGTAGTGCATCTTGAAAATTATTTTGTAAAAAATATAAAAGAAACAAAATTAGATTCCCAAATAGCATAAAAAATTAAATAAAATAGTAAATATTAATTATGCTGAAAATTTTGACAAATAGCCAAGCAATGTAGAAGGGATTATAGGAAAAAAATAATACTATTTAAGAAATTAAGATATAAGAGACAAAAATTTTATAAAATAAAAAAGTAGTTTTTAAGTTTTTAAAATAATTATGTAAAAAAAAATGTAAATAGAATCATAGAAAAATATTGTAGAAATTAGGATATTTTAAAATCAATTTTGTTAAAATAATTTCAATGATTTTTTAAATATTGAAGAGAAAATAATTATAAGCATCTAATACAACACAAATATTAAAATTTTAAGAAAATAGCAAGAAAGAAAAAATACAAAATACAAAAATAGGGCATCTTGAAATTTATTTTGTAAAAAAAAAAAAGAAAGAAACAAAATTAAATGCCCAAATAGCATAAAAAATTAAATGAAAATAGTAAATATCCATTATGATGGAAAATTTTGAAAATAGCTTAAAAATGTAAAAAAGATTATAAAAAATAATTATATTTAAGAAATTAAGATATATGAGAAAGAATTTATTTTAGATTAAAAAATAGTTGTTAAAGCAATATCAATTAGCTTTAAAAATTGAAGTAAGAGAAAATAATTATTTTATAAAAAAATGTAAAAGGAACAAAATTAAATTCAAAAAAGCATAAGAAATTAAACAAAAATAAATAATTATAATTATAATATAGAAATTAAGATATTCTAGAAATAATGGAGTTAAAATATCATCAATAATTATAAGAACTTTTCTTAAAAAATTAAAAAATTAATATTATGGTTAAGAAAATAGTAATAAAAAAATTTATTTATATTAGCTAAATTATTAAATAAAGATATGAATGTAGGAAAAAAAAAAAGGTTAGAAAAAATAAGTTTATTTATATTTATGTGAACAAAAGAATTTTTCAAAGTACTAAGCGCACACCTTTTTAGTGTACCATAACAAAATATATAACAATTAGCATTGATTTCTTTGTAGAGGTGTTCAAAGATGCAGTTAGTAAAAAATTACAACTTTCTCCAATCAGGTTGTCTTTGATTTGACATATAGACTCTCAGCATCACTAAATCCTACTTGATACCAAATGATTCTTCTAGAAGATAATTTTGATATTTAGAAGATATGACAATCTCACTCACATTTCCCATCCTAATTGAATGTAGTTGAGTTGCACGCAAATACCTTAATCGTTGACCCACACGTGAGCATGAAAATTCAACCAACTTATGTGATCACCAATAAACAAGCTCTACTTTTCTCTTCATACTTTACAAATGTTGACTTGCTCTATCTACCACCAACTTATGCTTAACATTATCACACCATATCAATCAAGCTCAATTTGTAACCAAATTCCTCCCATCTAATACTCTACTAAACCTCCTTCTCTAAATGGCTTAGAAGATAATATTTTGGAGGACCTTGAAAATGAATATGAATATGATGTTGAACTTGACATTGATTATAACGATGGTGAGGATGATGATGATAAATTGGGAACTGATAGTGATAATGTAGGTAGAAAGGATCTAACAGATGCCTTTGAAGTTGAACTAGTGTCCTAATATGTAGACCTCATTACTACTTTCTTCTCGCAGGTTAATATGGCCTTAGCCAATGGTGATGGATTTGAGGAGGTCAGTGATCAAAGGAATTTGAGCATGTGGAAATTGTATATTTGATTGCAACATCTAAGCCAAAAGGCACTTTGCCATGTTGTTAAATTACACTATGTGAGAGCACACCATATTTTTAAGAAATACTTGACATTTAAAAAGTATAAAGAATTTCAATTTGTTAATTATGGGACTAGCTGTAGATTGTGGGTGAGGCCATGCAAAAAGGCATGGGGAAGGGATTTCATCAGTAAATAACAAAATATGAAGGTCTACATACATGTTAGTTTGTGACCTTATCACAAGATCACCAGAAATTAGATTCCAAAATTATATCATCATGTATTATGGGAATGGTAATTGAGACACTTGATGTTTTGATTAGATAGATTATTAAGTATATGAAAAGCTTGTTTGGTTATATAGTTTCATATAGGAAAACCTAGAAAGCAAAACACAATGCCACCACAATTGCTTTTGGTAACTGGGAGAGCTTGTATGCTATATTGTCTAGGTGGATGGTTGTGATTCAATATTGCATACCTAGATTATATGTTGAGTTTGTGACTAAACAATATTAACCAAGTAGTTTCACTAGTGTATTAATAGTAGTGTTCAAGTGTGTATTTAGGATATTTAAGCCATGTATGGATGCATTTGATTATTTGAAGCTGATAATCCATATTGATGGGACAATTTTTTACAGCAAATGCAAAGGGACCTTATTGATGGCAACGACATAAGATGGAAATCAATAGATTGTACCCATTGCATTTGCAGTAGTGGAGGAAGAGACACAAGCAACATAAACATGGTTCCTTTTCAACTTACGTAAGTAAGTGGTAGCAGGAAGATATGGGATTTGTTTAATATCTAATAAACATCTATTAATTTTGATAGCCATTACTAATCTCTAGATTAGTTGGCAACCATTATATGGCCATCATGTGTAGTGTCTTTTTCATGTGGTTAACAATTTGCAAACTCACTTTAGGCTATCAAATCTAAAGCAGGAGTTAAAAAACATTGATATGTTTCTTATCTCTAAATAACCATATACATTGGCATTATTTCAGTGCTAATTGTAACTCTAATGATTATGTTGAATAGGTTATGCATACATGTATTGATATGTTGATGAGAAGTTAGCTGAGCTAACAACCATACATGAGAGAGTAGTTAAGTGACTTGCAAGCATCTCAAAAGGATAATGAACTCAAGTGTATATGATGTGGAAGGTCGTTGCTAAGGGCACATGACAATGACAATGAACCTGGTTGAGTGTATGAATAGTGTCCTCAAAGAAATTAGGTATTAGGCATAGTTAGGGTGACATATTACATAAGGAACTAATACTTCATGCAACATGCCAAATAGGTCAATGCTCAAATGGTTGTAGGCTTAATCTATTCCCAAAGCCTTATAAAAAAGATAGTGGCAAATGTGTAATGCACCCCTATATGTACTATGCAGGCATTTGATAGAAATGCTACATCATTGAGGTAGAAGAGGCAGCATAGTCAATGTTGGAAGGTTAGCTTAACCAAGCACATGTGATTGTGATAAATTTTAGGTGAAGTACCAATGCTAACATGTTCTTATAACCTACACAGCCATTTCTTAGGACCCATTTCAGCTTACGGATGTTGTTTTCTGCCTAGACACTATGTTTAGTGCTTATAGCAATTTTTTTAACTAACTGAAAGATAAGAATATTGGCTAAATTCTAGTAGGTTAAAGTTGGTCCCTAATTCATTAATGTTTCATGAGAAAGGTTGATCATGAGCCTTATGATTTCAAAATGAGATGGACTTAAGGCATCGGAACAACATATCTGGTATGGGTTATGCCAACAAGTAGGATGTATTTGGGCTACTTGCCCTCATCATCAATATGATAACTAGTAAAAGAACAACTTTTGTTGATTACATAAACTAGTGTATAAAAGTACAATACATAATTAAAATACAATATGTTATTGAACTTTTGTATGTTAATAAATCAAGTTGTAGTAAATTAGTTCTACATGTATAAAAAAAAATGCCATTCAACTTGTATACATGTATTAGACAACAAAGTATGTTGCATATGTGTATTATTATATAAACTTTATTGAATTTGTAGATGTATATTAATATTGATAGGTGCATTAATGTTATAGCCACCCGATAGCATGTTGTGCCTTGTGTCCTGAAGATGACTTATTATTATACCTATAAAGACTACATATATCCGAGGCCATTTGGAATGGCCAAGTGAAATAATTTGATTATGGTTGTTAACTATTTGATTATGATATACTAATAATTATCCAAGTTAACTAATAAGCAGAATGTAATTTACGTACATTTGCAAGATGATCGGATTCTCTGCCCCTCTAGTCAATGTCGATTATTTAAGGCAGGCTAGTTTTTATAGTGTAGCTTGACTGGGTCACTTTGAGTATGATCTATCACTTATCAGTGCACTTATGGAGTATTGGCACCCAGAGACACATATGTTATGCACTACATGGGGTGAGTGCATGATCACCCCTGAGGATGTTACTGTGTAGTTAAACCTATCATGTGATAAGGACCCTATTTCTAAAGGGATGAATTGGCCTTGGGTATATGTGAGTGGCTTCTTGGGATTTAACCATCAATTAAGAAGATTGATAGATAGTAACTGACCATTGAATGGTTGGTTAAGAACTTTGTTAACTTGCTAGATGATGCTAATGAAGAGACTTGCATCAATTTGCACTAGCTTATATACTTAGGTTGATTGGGGGTTTTTTACTACTAGATAAATCTAACCACAAGATATATTTAATGTACCTTCCCTTGCTTGCAAACTTTGAGTAAGCTAGTAGGTTTAATTAGGGTTTAGCAATGTTGGCTTACTTATGTTGAGAGCTCTGCAATGCAACATATAAAGATGGGAAAGGGATATGTGGTTGCTTGATACATCTGCACCTACAGGTATATGACCAATCTCCTATGCTCATCTAGAGAGACTGCTAACCCCTAATCCTTACATAGAGGAATATCTTTTACTTCCACCTTTGGGCTTCAGATATGAAATACAGTTAAACTGTGTATGTAATTGCATCCATGATGGCTCTATATATTTATCATTGTTTGCTTAATATGATTGAAAATTGTGACAGATGGATAACCTCCTCGTCCAAGTATGCGAACCTTGAGTCAGTACTGAACTTTCTTAGATGCGATTGGGGAAAACGATTTGAGTTGTTGGTTTTTTCCCCCTCCATATGGATATCATAACTTAACATTTCTTAGTATCTTATTATTTCATTCATATTGTCCACAAATTGTTTAGCACCCATATCAACCATAAGGCATTTGTGACTTGATTTCTGAGTACTATTTAATTTCTCTAGATATTTTGGATTGCTTTGGTGCCACTCATATACTTCCACATCATACAGTAGAAAAATCCAACTACATCCTGCGCCAATGTGGTTGGCACCAACCAGTCCCTTAAGTGCTAGTCAAATTGGATATCCTCTATACTCTACAGATTCAAGAAAAAACCTAGACCAAATAAATAACAGAGCATATCACTTTCATCCAACAATGGTATAGCTAATAAGATGCTAAAGTACAGTCTCCTAGTATTAAGGAGTCCTTTGATTGCCTATCTAAGTACATGTGATGTACTTCGTAGTGGATTTAGTCACTTACTACCATGATTGGCTATGCAACAATTTTTTTAAAAGTTATCACATTTGCTATTTTTATTTTCTTGATATATATATATATATATTTACTACACTATTATGTTGATATTCAAAGTTTCATTTCTTTTTATTTAGCTAATTTGATAGAGAAATTTGCAAGACCCTTTATCATCATATTTCAGTGAGACTATAGGCTAAGACTCCAAAAATATATTACTGACTTTTTGTGGATAATAATTCTTATTGTTCTCTTAGTTTGCTAAACTAGTTGCCCAACCTAAAATTATGATAGATGGATTAGGTAAAAGAGATTAGGGCTATTTATCATCCTATCTGTATTCTCACATAGCGTTGTATTTCTCAAACATAATTGCAGAAACCAATTGTGTGAAGTGGTGCACCCACTTCTAAACATGGGGTGAATTATATAAAGCAAGAGAGACACCAAGTGATAATGGGTCACGGTTGTTTAGAATTTTGCAACAAAAGTAGCAAAAAGAAAAGGGTCAAGAAGGTCTCCAATTGGTGACTGAGGTTGGCTTTTTAAGATGCCTGAAGTCACCTCGGAATTATGGATTTCGATGGCTCCTTCTTTTTCTCTCTCTTTTTGTAAACAAGATAAATTACTTTTTTTTAATTTTCTTTCACAGGTCAAATTATTTAGTCCATATATCAATAAAACAGGTTAGGGAATACTTTAAAAACCACAATATATCTTCTGAAATAAATCTAATTAACTAACGATGTATAATTAATGTGCTCAGTCAATCAATAAATATAAAGTAACAATGACAAGAAGGAATTTTTTTTAATATATTAAATATTAGCTTTTCTTTCCAGCTTATATTGGACTTTTTCAATCCTTATATATAAATATGTCCGTTTACTCTCAGAAGATATGATGCCACAAAAGCCATATCTTATTGGTAACTGACGGGCTCATTGCGCAACCCTCAAAATAAAACTAGGCTGGATATTAAATGCAATATAGGGCACAACCTAGGTCATCTCCCTTGGAAATGGAGTTCAATGCTTCATTAAGTTTTTAAGTGTTAAAAGACTCTAAAAATTTATAAACTAAGGGGGGTTTTGATCTAATTAAACTAAGTAAAATCTAATTGAATTAAAATTCCTAATTGCTACCTAATTAGATGAATTATGATTGATAATGTACTTGTGACTAGCTTTAGAATCATCCCTTGGTATCCACTATCCTTATCCTAATCCAATTATAATTAATTTTGGCCTAAGAGCCCCTAATTGTGTTCAATACAAATGTATCTTGGGTTACCACGTAAGAATCAAGAGATTAACAATATAATATTAAATTGAAACCTCAACCTTGCATTAAATCGCTAACTCTTGTTATTAAGATCTATAAATACTTGAATTGAATGATTAATTAATTAATTAGCCTCTGAATCATCATCCAAAAATGTTTAATTAACCAACTAAACACTAAAGAATCCACAAATAGACAATTAGGCACACCAATTCTCACAAGCATTTTATCAAACACCTTGATTGCACACTTGGAAAATTATAAGAAAATGAAAATCCAGCATTTAATTCATACAATTAATTAGCCAATATCTCTCCTAATCAATATCTAACCAGCCATCAATCATGAACTACATCAATTTCAATCACTTACAAACTCAACAAAGCATATAAAATAATTAGAATTGATATAGAAAAAGAGGAAAATAAAATGAAATTCTTAGCCCAAAATTCTGATTCTAATTCTTGGATTCAAGCTTCAACTCAAGAGCTTCCTCCTTTGCTAGTCACAGATGGATCAAAGCTTCATTCGGTGGATGGAAATGGAGGAAAATGGAGTGTAGTGTGTTCTGGACGAAGGAAGGGCAAAGGGTGAATGGCGTCATGATTAATGAATGGGATATATCGTGTATGACGTGATGAATTATGATGGATGAAGGGTGATTGACGAAATGGATGGACGATGTGGATTGGATGCTCCTCTCACGTGGATTTTAATGATTTCACATGCTCTCTTTAGCTCTTCATTTTGCACGCTGAAACCACATTTAATTTTCTTCTATTATGCATAAGTGTGGCCCCATTGTGAATATAATAATCCACATTGCTTCTCTTCATTCTGCTACTATCCAGACTTCAGCTCGTTGCTTCATTTGGTTCTTCACGTGTGTGGTTCTTCCACGTTACAGCCTTGCTAACCCATGCTTCTTCTGCTCATCACGTTACTTCTCTTTGTTCAGCAACTCTTCTTTTCACAGACCAGAACTCGAGCCTCCTTCCAAGTAACTTCTGTTGCCCTTTCATATGTTGCCTCAGCTGTACATGAATAGATTACATCAACCCATAGTCACATGCATTGCTTCCATGTTCTGCTCTTTACTTCTCTTCGTACTTCATGAGTTGCTTCCTCTCTGTTTTTGCTTCTCTTCTTCATTTATTCTAGCCTCTTTCTCACACTTTAATCACTTGCATACTCTGTTTTGCCCAGCGTTGCTAACCCATAGCATTCCTTTTCTCCTATGCAGCTCCTATGTGCCTTCTTTCCTTATGAACCCGTAGCTCTCTTTTCTTCGAATAACCAACTAGACTTATGCCTCCTCCACGTGTTCTAACCTCAGCTTGCAAGCTTCTTCTCTTCTTCATTTAGCTTGCCCATCCAACTTGAATGCTGCCTCAACGTGAAACCTGTAACTTGTGTCTCTTTTTCTACATGTATGTGTTACGTGGAAGGTGTGTGTTTGTATATTGCAACGTGGAGTGCATGTGAGTGACGTATGTGTGTGTGAGCTATAAGTGAGTGAAATAATGGTGTGTGCTTGCAACAAGTGGATCACGTGGAAGGTGTGTGCATATGTATAAGTGAATGATTAAATATGAATATGGAATGTCTCCACATGATAGCCTAAGACTCCACCTTCTTGTATCTCTCTTCTTGACTTCTTCTCATCCCATGTGCACTTTATTTAAATTCCTTTGATTCAATCCTTAATTCTTCTCTAAATAAATTTCTCTTTTAAATTTCATTTGCTCCCATAAAATTCTGCACAAAAGAGTGGGAAAAATCGAATAGGAAAATTCACAAAATTCATTAAAAATGATTTATCATTAAAATCCATTATTTTGTCAATTATTTTCTAAAGTGCAAACAATGGCTACCAAAATCAAATTCCAATTAAGTAAATCCATTAAGCCTCATTTATCTATTAAAAAGGTTAAGTTAAGGAGAATTAAGTATATGAAAAATCATATTTATCAGTAACTTGTGATAATAAGATATTTTTCGGATCCCTTCAATGATACCTCTAGTCATATCCATTTTTTTCATGCGGTGGACATTTTGTACCTTTGTCTAATTTATAGCACACATAGACTATGATGAAAAGCTATTGATGATTTATTTACACTAGTGTGCCGTAAACTAAATTTATGTCTAAATAAATATTCTAAATTGTTAGAGAAAAGAGATACCAATTCCGATATCAAATTTCTGAACATAATGTATAATTGTTAAGTCTTTTCAATCTAAATGAGAACATTTATTCTATTTTTTCATTTCTCTTTTACTCAAGATTATTTATTGCGTAACCTTTGAATGATCTATTTGTACTTACTTGCACACAATAAAAGCTATAATAATTAAAATTAGATCAAATTAACTAATTCAATTGGTTGGATTAATAATTAAATCTTGATCCATTATCAATATATAAAACAAGATGGATTAAAAATTAGTCAACAACTAGTAAAACTAGTAAAAGCTAAAAAGTTTCATTATTTTATTTGCTTTACCTTCTGGCTTTGAAAATTAGATGAAGGAGAAAGAGGTGATAAGGAAGGAAAGTTGCTTCGTGAATCTCAAATCTAGCATACCATTTAATTGAATTGAAAAGGTGTAACAAAAAAATATTAAAAAAAATAATTAATATAGGATGGATGCCTAATCCCAATAAAATAAGGGCCTTCAAGCAAGTCAAGTGAACAATGGGTGAGACGCAAGGTAATTATTATCGAATCAAATCAGTTGATTTGATTGATTAAACTAGGAAATGAACCTAGTTTAATTTGATTAGTCTAAAAAATTAGTTAGTCAAAAAATAATAAAAAAATTGTTAAACTAGTTAAAAATTAGTTGAATTGATTAAAACTAAACTAATTAAAAATTAGTTGAATCAATTATTAAAAGGTTTTTTTAAAGGTTTTTTTTATAAAATAGAATATTTTATTTTAGATAAATTTAAAAAAATTAAAAATAAAAGGTATTACAAAATGATGGAGTTGAAACAAAGAAAAATTAAAAAAGAAAAAAGACAATATAAGGGAAACAAAAGACACATGTTTAGCTATTTTCAATGCTTGCTTTCTATCATACCCCATTTCCTAATGGCAATTCTCTCAATATCAATTTGTTTGGCCAAAGTTATTATTTGCTTTTTAGTTTTTTTCTATTTTTTAAGGATTAGTTGAATCTTAATATAATTTGAGAATTTCAAAAGTTTAATATTAAATACTCTCAATTTTTAATCATGGTAGTTTTTGTTTTCTAATTAAAAAATGACCTTTCGAACATTTTAAAAAAATTATTAAATTAGTAATTAAATATTTAAAATCTATTAGCATTAATTTTTTACATAAGAATTTTAATGTATAAAATTTTAAAAATATATATTTAATTATTACTACCTTAACTGCAATTAGATCAATAAATTAATATTTTTACTAATTTAATGACTAATATAATTTTAAAAATATTAATAAAATAAATAAGTGGGTAGGTAGGTTTGGGGCAAACTAGTCTCCCCCCATTCCCTTTTTCTATTTTTTGTCTTTTTTTTTTCTTGGATAATCTTTTCCACTCTCTTTTTATTCAAAAGAAAAATACATCATTTCAAAAGTTTGGAAGTAAGTCAACTTTATGTTTCAATACATTACTTGAGTTCAATTAAGAGATAAGTTAGGATGAACACTTAAAACAAATAATTAGTTGAAAGCCAACAATAATTTAAAATTATCTAATTTAACAAACTTTAATTAACTTTTAGACTGAAAAAATGAATCCACCTTTTCTCGGTTCAAATTGATCATTTCATCTAACTCGCATTCTAGTTCGTTGCAAAATCTGGGGCTGTAGATTACATTTCCTTTTGTGATCTGACTTTTATTGCTTGCCATGCAAATATATATTCAAAAAAAAGGTTTGTTTCTCATTATACAACAGTCAACGGCTTGTTAGATAGACAAATCAATGATTAATGAATCAATAACTTGGTTTTAAATAGTTCTTTCTAAAATATCATGTTTTTCTATAAAATTTATTCAATTTTTAAGTATGAATTTTTTTATTAATGTTTCATAAAGTGGCGTTATACTAATTAAAATTTGCAATGTATTTAATTTATACTTGTTCTTTATTTTTGAAGATAAGAACCCATTTTCTATTTGTTCAAAGTTTAACATATTTTAATACAAAAAAGTTAAAATATTTGGCTATTTTTTGCAGTAGATGGATATTGAATAAGAAGCCATTTTCTATTTGCTTGGTGGATATTGAATAAGTGTTTCAGATTCCATTACTTTGCAGCACCCAAACGTGTCACAAGGATCCATATATAGGAATAACGAGTGTTTTTGTTTTTTTAATCCAAGTTTTATTTATCCAATTTTCTCTGATTTCTTCTATACTTATCCATATATATAGGGGTAATGGTGGGCCTTTTTTTTCTTTTTCAATCCAAGGTGCACCTTTAATGAAAGTTATTTGGAATGACTTTGTTAACTCCTATGGAACAAGACTTTGTTATGATATAGTTAGGATGTTGTAAGAATATGTTGTATTATTCACTCGGAAGATTAATAAATGTTTGATCTTTTTTTTTACCCTTTCTTTTTTAAAGTTTTGTTTAAAGATCATTAGATTTTTTTTTTAAGAAATGGATAAATCTCATATTGTTAAGGCCCAAAATGTAAAATCCATTTATTCTAAAAAGCCCTAATTACTAAAGGAGGTCCCCTAAATAGAAGGATTTAAGGCCAAATAAAATTAGGATATTAATTTAAAAAATTGAAAATAAGTATACAAGGCTAAAGATGCCAAAAAATTAGACCCTAAATAGTTAAATAAAATCAGACAAAAACTAATGGTATTTTCATAATTTTGGATACTTCTTGAAAAACTCAAAAGAGGGATTTTTAAATGAGACAATTGAGTTTACCAAGATTCTTAGAGACCTTAAAAACCATAGAAACCCTTAGAATGATCAAAATTCCTCTGATTTGCATTTCTTGTCTTCAGTTGACTAAAACTTTGACTATTTCGTTCGATAAGGTTTTTAATTCAATTTGGCTTAAACCAAAGCTATTTTATGAATTAGAGGACCTAAATTTTATGATGGAAAAGACGATTCTAAAAAAGGAGTAGAAATAAGTCCAAATGGACAAAACCAAAAAGAGAGATTAAATTGCAAATTTGAAAAGTAATAAAAATGGATTTTTGCTTGATTAAAACATCCCAGTTCTGCACTCTCTCTTGACCAACTCTCTTGCACTCTAAAATAGATCCATACTCTGCTCAAGGAGACGCACCAAAAGGAAGAGCCAAGGGAGGAAGAAGAAGCTTGAAAAGTGTAAGAATCTTTTAGTTTTTCATGCATTCTCCTTCACCAAACTCCTTCTCCTCATTCTCCTCTCTTCTCCCATGGTTTTAATAGTTTGTTTGGTCATGTTTAGTGGCTAGTCCAATAGAGAGAAGAGAGAAATTGGAAGAGCTCTTGGAAGCATAGCAAAGCACCTTTGAAAAGCTTTCAAATAAGGTAAATTCCCATGGTCTTCTTGCTCCATCTTGACCCTTCTTCTCTTACGTATTTTGGCCAGAATTAAGACCATATGTTAGGGGTCTTATTTTGATTGATAATTGATAGTAAGTGAGGCTTTGAGGCATGGGAAATCAAATGAAACAATTAGGATGCAAAATGAACCATTAAAGAACAAAGTATGATAATTAGGGATTTGGATGCACCTTAGCAAATTTGAAATTTTCTAATGACAATTTAGGTTGTCTAAGAGTGTGCTTGAGATCCCAAGACATTTAGGAAACTTTATGGATAGCAAGTTTCCTAGGAAAATCAAGAAAATCCTATAGGCTTCCATTATGGTGTGCAATTTGGCCAAGAGGGGGTAGAGACACCTAGGGAGGCTTTTTTTTTTTTTTTTTAAATTCTAAGATTAGAAATGGTCTAGATATGAATTATAGACACTAAAGAAATCATTAAATGGTTTAGATATGAATTATAGACACCAAAGAAATTATTGGTTTTAATTTAGAAACCATGTTTTGAAAGTTGAAAGTTAGGTTCCCCTTTTAGATATAAAGAAGCAACTTGATATTTGGCTCCTTGGATTGAATTTGTGATGGCCTTAATGACTTTCAATGGAGTCATGTGATTTAGAATAAGTGAGAAATGGGAGCTGTAATACTCGGTTACTTGAAAAACGTCTAAAACTAAAGGAATTTCTAAAGGAGATCCCCTAAATAGAAAGAATTGAGACTAAATGAAATTTGAATCATAATTTAGACCGTTAAAAATGAGGATTTGAGGATTTGGTTACCTGAAAAACTGAGCTTGGAGAGAGACAAAAACCTTTTGAAAGAATGTGGGGCATTTTTGTAATTTTGGAAAAAATTGAAAAATTCATAAGATGACTTTTTAAATGAAAATTTTGAATTTTTTTGGGGTTTTTAAAGGCTTTAAAAACCATGGAAACCCTTGGAATAGTTAAAATCCCTTCGATGAGCAATTTTGGCTGTCGGTTAACCAAAACTTTGGCCCAATGGTTTGGAATGGTTTTGAATCCAATTTAGGTGAAACCAAAGCTATTTTATGAATTAGAGGACCCAAATTTTATGATGGAAAAGATAGATTTTGAAAAGGAGTTAAAATGAACCCAAACGGTAAAAACTAAGATGAGGGACTAAATTGCAAAGTTGAAAAAGTGTGAAAATGGACACATAGCTTATAAAAAAGTCGCAGTTTGGTCTAACCTCCCAGCTAACTTTTTTACATGATAAACCAAAACCAAGAAGGGTTGAGAGTGGTGCCTGAGAGGGGAGGCCAAGGAAGGAAGAAGAAGCTTTGAAAAGTGTAAGTTTTAGCCACTTTTTCCTACTCCTTGCTTTGTTAAAAGTCTTCCCCTCTTCTTCCTCTTCCTTCTCATGGTTTTAGAATTTAATTTGGTACTAATATATGATTGGTTCAGGAGAGGGAAGAGAGGATTAGAAAGAGTTCTTGGTAGCATAAGGAAGCTCCCTTAGAAAGCTTGTAAACAAGGTAAGTAAACTAGGACTTTGTTGCTTCTTCTTAAATTTCTTTTCCTTTATGGTTTCGGTCAGAATAGGGGCTGTATAATCAAGGTCCAATTCTGGTCTAAACATGATAGTAATGAGGCTTTAAGGTATGGGAAACCAAGTGGAACAAATAGGAATTAAAAGGAATCAATAAAAAACAATTTATGGCTCTTTGGGTTTGGTTGCTCATTGGCAATTAGGAAGCTTTCTAATGGTAATTTAGGATCTCTAAGAGTATAATTGAGTTTTTAAGATCCTTAAGAAGCCTCCTAAGTGCCTCTTCTTCTAAAAAAACAAAATAATTTTATAGGTGCACCAAGAGAGGCATAAGCTCGGCCAAACCAAGAGCAAGGATCTAGGAAGTGTTTTAAATTTCTCTAAGTCTAGATTGAGACTAGATATGATAGAAGAATATGAAAGGAAGCCTTAGGAAAAATTTAGAAAGTCTAGATTGTGAGATGGAGATGTAGACTTCATAATGTGACTTAAAAAAGTAACTTGTATCTAGGCTCTTGGGAATTAATTTGTGATGACTTCAAGGAGTCCAAATGGAGTTGAGAGACCTAGATTGAGGGAGAAAATGGGATCAAGATCTTGAATTCTAGTAGTTACTTCATTAGGCCTTTTATGAAACGGTTATATAACCATAGAACAAAGTATGCTTCCTAGTGTGTATGTGGTGCCAGAACTTGTTTCAAGAATGTAACTAGATCCTATTTGTGGTGTCTAGGCCAAGTGAATCAAGTTCCTCCTAAGTATGGGTGTGAAGCCGAACCAAGGAAGTGAGGAAGCAAGGAAGAAAATTGTCTTCCTGCACTAAGATAGCTCTCCACTCTTTCTTACATGCATATCTTCATTATATGATTATCATTGAATGCCTGAATGTGTATTTGCATCATGAGACATGCCATTTGATGTTCTCTTGTTGTCTTGGTACCAATATATTTCTTAAATTGCATTTTGATTGTGAAATTGCTTTTTATCAGTGAGAAATGGGTGAGGTGAAGCAAAAAGTCCCTAGCGGTGGGTGAGACAATTCCAAAAGTCTCAAAGATGAGTAAGGCTAAGTCAAAAGTCCCTAGACCAAGGGTGAGGCTAATCTCCCAAAAATAGGGTGAAATTAGACCAAAAGTCCCTAGAGCTTGCTCTTAGCTTTGACATGTTACTATGGCATAGAAATTATGAATTGAATGGTTCTTGAAAGTGTTTATGGCATGCTTGTATTCCTTGACATGATTATATACCTTAATTACTTATTTGAAAAGGTGTTTGATTTATTGAGATTCTTTAAATTTCACCCCCTTCCCTCTTCCATCTCATCATGTCTAAGTGGTGTTTAAGGAGACAAAAATGGGAGCCAAGGAGCATGATTGGCCATACTTTGACATTAATGTAGTTTTTGATGTAATTAAATATCAAAATTTGCATGTATGAATTATTTTTGAGATATAAACCTAAGCAAATATAAAAGTATATAAATATAGTGTGAATGAAAGTTGAAGCTAAATGAATGAGAAAATGTGATTTAACCACTTGGGAGCCCATTCTTGATTGTATATTGATGCATGTTAAAAGGTGAGTTTGATATGTGTAATGCCTTAGCCTCCTAGCTCTCACACAATGGTTCCATTGTCTATCTCAATGTATCTCATATGTATTGGAGCATGAATATACGGAATACATACACTTGGCCATGAAAAATAATGAATATTTAATGGAATTTAATTGTGTTACGTAAGGCCTCATTGCTTCATTTATGCTCCATGGATCATGTGCACTCATCCACATAATTTTCTAGTCATAACACAGCCGTACAAGTCATACACATCACATTTGGTCTCATTTATTTTGAGTTTGGAGCTACATCTCACAAAACCAAAATTTGGTCTTGGGATTCATATTCCAACTTTCTGATATAAATTTTGAAAAGTCATAACTAATTCTAAAAAAATTAAAATTAAGCAAAAAATACTAGTCTAGAAATCTGTGGATGTCTACTTTTGACTAAAAATAATTTTAGATTAATGTAGTGGTATTAAACCATCGAATATCGATACAACATAGGTCAAGCTATATTACTAGTACTGTCATACAATTTCAAAAATTCATTTCTCTCTTTATAAAGCTCCAAATAAGGTGATCTCTATATCTATGGAAAGCTTATGATGTTTAGTTTATTTTTGTAAAATTTCATGAGTATTGAATTTTATTTGATCCATGTGTGACACAGAGAAGCAAACTAACCAAATGAACAATAACCATACCATTTTTGCATAATTTGGCCAACTTTGAAAAATCATAATAAATTATATAAAGCTCCAAATTAAGTTATTTTAGCTCTATGAAAAGATCTAGATAAGACCTACTTGCTGGCCAAATTTCATAGAAAAACTCACTCATTTGGTCAGACTTTGGTTTAGCACACAAAATGATCAAATTTGAAGCTTCAAATGGGATTTTAAGACATCAAAAGCTTTTCTTGAATTTTCACAACCACTTGGGCAAGTCTAAAAGCATAAATACCATATATAAAAGCATATCAAATGATCCAAATTATCATGGAGCTCAATCTCACCTTGCCACATGCATACATACATAAGTACATCATATCACATAAGGACAAATGGGTGGCAAAATCTCACATTCTCATTCATCTGGCTCCTACATTGATACATCCACCATTCATACATACATTAGAACATGTTCAAGAGTTTACATCAAGTATACATCTCATGGTTACATAGTTTGATATCAATATGCCATCAAAATGCCTATTTTTCATAATCATTTGTCAAAGTCTTGATCTTTAAGGTTGTTGGCCTCCAATTCCCAGTCCACTTGACTCACCTAGATATTAATAGGCATATGTGGGGAAAAGTGAGATTCAAAGAATTCCAATAGCTCTTAACGCTTTCAAAAATACATAATGGGTGCATATACAAGTCAAATAATGCATGCATAACATTCAAGTAACTAGTGAGCATACATAAATTATTTTCCTTGGCACATCAACTTATACATCATAAATATAACCTTTCAAGGGCATTGGTTTAGCCTCACTCATCTTTCTTGAGACTTTTGGATTTGCCTCACTCACTTTCAAGGGACTTTTGACTAAGCCTCACTTTTCTTGAGACTTTTGGCTTTGTTTCACTCATTTTTAGGGACTTTTGGCTCATCCTCACCTTTACTAAGGGACTTTTGGCATCACTAAACCCATGTAAGTCATAATGCAACCATAAACACATTTTAATAAATATAATGGTATCATAACATGTAAGCATTGCCTAGAAAAATTTCTCATGGCTTAAACATATACACAAGCACTCAAAGACAAGTAAACATCCAAGCCATGCATGAGAGAAAGGTTAGAGAGCTACCTTGAAGCAAAAATACAACACTTTCCTCTTGAAATTCTTCCTCCCCTTTCTTGGCCAAGCTTTGCAATTAGGTAGCCCTTGGTTCTCTTGGCCTAAGCATATCAAAAGACACACACATCACTCATGGGAACAAACTCTAGCCTTATGAAATTACTATGGAGGCTTACTTTCTCATATAACTTTATTATGGCTCCATATAAGACCTAATGAAGCAATTATGGGAATGCATGATCTTGGATCCATTTTCTCCCTCAATCAAAGTCTCTTGACTCCATTTAGACTCCTTAGAGTCACCACACATTCATTTTAAGGAGCTTAGTATAACTTGCTTCTTAATGTCTTAAAATGGAACCTAAACCTCCATTTCACACATTGAGGCTTTTAAAATTTTTCCAAAGCTTCCTTTGATATTCTTCCGTCATATTTAGTCCCATTCTAGGTTTAGAAGAAATTAAAACACTTCATAGATGCTTTTTCTTTGCTTGGCTAAGACCTATAAAATGGAAGGTACCTATGGAGTTTTCTTTATTTCTCTTATGGAATGGCCACTTGTAAGACTTCCTAGGTGTCTTGAAAACTCATATACATTCTTAGACAACCTAAATTACCATTGGAAAGTCTCATATTTGGTAAGGTGCAACAAAAACCTTAAGTTTTGGAAACCTATTTTCTAATGCTCCTTTTTGGAAGTTCTTTGCATATACTTGTTTCTCACCCTCAAAAACCTAGGTTTCATGCTTGGTTTAGGTCAGAATTTTCTCCTTCTTGGTTGTTCTATACGAGGTTGAAAATCACCTCTTGGAAAGCAAAAAAGAGGAAGCAAGAAAAGTTATGAAGTTACCTTGATTCCTTGGCCTTTTCAAGAGCTTTCTTCTTGGCTATGGCTTTTCCTTGAAATTTCAAATTGCCCCCTCTGGACATGGCTCAAAATAGATCCAAATCGTACACCAAAACCATGGAAAGAAATAGGAGAATGAGAGGAACAACATTAGTAAAGGAAGAATCATAAAAATCCAAGGTTTTCTTACCTTTTTCCTTCCTCCTTTGCTCTTATCTTGTGCACCTCACTTAACTGGTCTTTCCTCTTGTTTAGGATAGAAATTAGGTCAGCCAAATATGGAGGGGAAGTAGGCACCACCTATATATATCAAGGGTTACATAAGAAGCTTTTCAAAATGCCAAATTTGCCCTTCATTATTGGCTTATTTCCTCAAAGCTCATTTTAACTCCTTTTTGAGAACCATCTTTTCTATTATAAAATTTAAGTTCTTTAACTTATAGAATGTCTTTGGAATCACTCAAATTGGATCTAAAATCTTCCCGAACAAAAGGATCAAAGTTTGGGTCTACTGGCATTCTAAAACATAAACCAAATAAGTTTTAACTGCTCTAGGGGTTCCTATAGTTTTTAGAACCTTTGAAAACCTTAGAAAACTCATTTTTCCCATTTAAAAATCCCTTCTATAAGTTTTCTAAAAAGTGCCTAAAATTATGAAAATACCATTACGTTTCATTGCACTTTTGTTTGGTTATTCTGGTTTTCTTTTTTAGGGTACCTCTGGCCTTAGATCTTCATTATTTAATGTTTAGATTATTACTCAAATTTTATTGAATCTCGAATTATTCTATCTGGGGGACTTCCTTTTATATTTGATGAATTTTGTACGTTTACGGAGAAATTGAACATTACGTTTTTCACGTTTATGGAGAAACCAAATGTTACATTTTGGACCACTTAGGAAGCTTATACATGATGTGTTTATGCTTTAAAATGTGCTCAACTTGTTGTGGAATGGTGAGGAGGCCAGTTGGAACCAATTTGACCCCTTTTATGGTATCAAAAATGCTATATTCTTAAGCTAAACCAAAATCTGACCAAATGAGCTAGTCTTAGCATAAAATTTGGGATGAGTATAGGTCTCATCTAGAGCTTTTCATAGAGTTAAAGAATACCTAATTTGAAACTCTAGAGAATTTATTATAATTTTTTAAAATTGAAAAAATATACTAAATGGTAGGGTACACTATTCATATGGTTAGATTTTGTTTCCTTATCACTCATAGTCCAAATGACATCCAATGGCTATGAAGTTTTATAGGCATAAACTAGACACCATAATCTTTCCATAGCCACTGAGATCACCCCATTTGAAGTCTGTAGAGAGAGAACCAAAATTTTGAAGTTTCATGATAGTACTAGTAGAACAGTAGGATCTCTGGTATTTTTCCATCAATTTTCATAAGTTAGATGCCATTTCCTTGATCTAAAACTATTTTTAATTGAAATTAAACATCCATAGTTTTCTATAATGATATGATTTGCTAGGTTTTGATTTTTTTAGAATTAGTTTTGAATTTTTGAAATTTATATTAGAAACCTATGACAGCAAACTTGGATAGCTAGACCTTTGGTACTATTCTATTGTCAAACATGGCCTAGTTGATGTTTTCATAGCCTAGAATGATTTTTAACGTGTAGTTGACATTAAGACTTTCCAGAAAACTATCATTTGCTTGATTTTGATTTTTTCTAGAATTAATTATGATTTTTCAAAGTTGATATCAAAAATCTGGAAAGTTGAACCTAAGACAAACTCTTTTATTTTCTAGTGTGTGGCTTCTTACCTAAAATTGGTGTGATATTTTATGGTGCCTATGACTTGTATAGATGCATTATGGGTAGAGGATGTTAATGGTGAGTTCATATGGCCCACGTAACATAAAATGAAATTTTTAGGCCCTATGTAACACAATAAATTACCAATATTTGTATTCATTTTCTTTGAGAATATGTGAAATCAAGCATGAATAAGAGACTAAGGAACTTAATGAGCTATGGTATTACAGGAGCCAAGAACTTGAATTATACAGGTTGCTTCATTATATCCTTGTATGGAACAATAATGGTGTGATAAGTTAGATGTAGCTTGTGTAATGTTTATGTGAGGTTAAAGTTAGTTCCAATGATGTGTTTGTGTCTTGTTTGATGTGTCTAGGCCAAGTGAATCAAGTCCTTCTTAGGTGTGGGTGTGAGGCCAAGCTAAGGAAGTGAGGAAACAAAGGAAGAATTTGTCTTCTTGAACCAAGGTAGCCCTCTATCCTTTCTTATGTGCAATTTTTAGTTGTATAATTGTCATTGAATGCTTGTATGTGTGGTTGAATCATGAGCCATTTGCTATTGATTGTTGCTATGGTACCATTATGCTTCTTGATTTGCTTTTAAAGTGTGAATTTGCTTTTTATAGGTGAGATTTTTCCAAAAGTCCCTTGGATTAGGTGAAGTGAAGCCAAAAGTCTTTAATTATAGGTGAGATAAGGCTAAAAGTCTCAAGAATGAGTGGGGCTAAGTCAAAAGTTCCTAAAAAATGGGTGAGGCTAATCCAAAAGTCCTCAATAATAAGGTGAGGATAGGCCAAAAGTCCCTAGAGCTTGTTCTTGGATTTGATATATTTATGTGATGTGAAAATCATGATTTGAATTATTCTTAAAAGTGTTTATGGCATGCTTATATTCTTTGACATGAATATATGCCTTGTTTGCTTACTTGAAAGGGTAAATAAGCTATTGGGATTCTTTGAATCTCATTCTCCCTCATTTCTTATCTAACCATATCTAAGTGAGGTTTAAGGAAGCAAAAATAGGAGCCAAGGAACATGATTGGCAACACTTTGGCAATAGAATAGCTTTTGATGTAATTAAATGCTAAAGTTTGTATGTATGAGTTATTTTTGAGATGTAAACCCTTAAGCAATTATAACAGCATGTAAATATGGTATATGAACCAAATTTAGAGCCATATATATGAGAATGTATGATTTTGGTAATTGGGAGCCTTTACTTGAATATGTATTTATGCATGTGGGATGATGAGTTTGAAATGTATGATGATTTGGACCTTTTGGACTACTTATATATGTTATGTTTATATTATGGGACGTGCTTAAATGGTCATAGAAGTTGTGGAAAACCATTTGGTGCCTTTTAACCTGCTTATGATGCCAAAAGGTGCCATGTTCTTGAGTTGAACCAAATATGACCGAATGGACTAGTCTTGGTATGAATATAGGTCTTATCTAAAGCTTTTCACATAGTTGCACTCATTTTAGAGCTCTAGAGAATTTATTATGAATTTTTAAAGTTAGCCAAATTATGCAGATCTGATAAAGTTACTATTCATATAATATGTTTGCTTTTCTACATCATTTGTGGGATAAATAAAATCTAATTTTTATGAAATTTCATAGGCATAAACTAGACATCGTAAGCTTTTCATAGCCACTAAGAGCATCTCACTTGGAGCTTTGTAGATGGAGAAAAGAGCATCTCATTTAGAGCTTTGTAGATGGTAAAACAAAATTTTGAAGTTTCAGGTCTTGTAGATATCTTAGAACAGACCTAATGTACTGTTTTATTGTTTTTTGTGAGTTAAATGCCATTGTGTTGGTCTAGAATTATTTTTAGTTGTTATTTAACATCCAGGGCTTTTTAGAAAGCTATCATATGTATGAATTTGATTTTTCTAGAATTAGTTATAAATTTCCAAACTTTATATCAAAAATCTAAAACACCAACCTAAGAGCAAATTCTGGTTTTCTTGAAATGTGGTTCCAAATATTCTTGAGATGAATTGTGATATTTCTTATTCGAATGGATATGTAATGGATGGAAAATGAAATTGGTAAGTCTAAATGGTCACTAAAGCTAAGAATGATGTAAATGGCTTTCCAATTATGCAATTTCCCGCTACTTGAAAGTGTGATATTCATGTAATTGTGTTAAGATAAGCCCATGTGATATGATTTGAAGGTTAGGGAGCTAAGGTATTACAAATACCCATAAATATTTAAAAATATTGAATGAATTCATAGACTTTGCACTTACTATCAAGAGTGTTAAGGATAAAATAATATTTCCATATCCTAAATGTAAATTTAAGAAATGAAAAATTAGAGAAGTTGTATATGACCACTTGATTATTAAACTATTTTCATAATGGTACACTTTTTGCATTAAGTGGAGGGAGACAACTAGAGAAAAAGCTCCTACGGAATCTCAATCAAAGCCATAAATAGAGAAGAATAGATTTGTAGGAATGACTTTATGATACATTTTTGGTTCATCATGAAAACAAAAATGTGGATGAAGTTATATAAACAAAAAGAATTAAACGGCCGAAAAGTTTGAGCACTTAAGCATTTAACTTTTTTAGAGTGTAGTCTAGTTATTTTTTATAGTATTTTTAACTTATGCATTGATTAAGATTAAATTTCTCTTTAAAAAAATTTAATGATACACCATAATAATAGCTTAGTATATTTCAAAGGGTAAATTTTCATAAGTGCTAATCTTAAGATTTAATTAACTTAGATAATCCAAGTAGGAAGGACACCTTCCTTAATCATTAGGCCAAAGAATTGTAAAATATGAATAGTTTGAAAAAATATATGGGTTTCTTCGATTAACTAGTTATAGAAATTGAATACTATAATACATAATTAAGCTCTTCATTTAAATTTATAATTAATTATTAATTTTTTCAACCTTATAAGTTAGATCACACCAACAATAACATTATATTATATTTTAATTTATGTATATCATTCAATATAATTTGAGACATGATACATTTGTCTTCAAATTTGGTGAACAATACAATTAAACATTAAATGTAATTTCAGATACAATACATTTGTTTTCAAATTTGCAAGAAGCTGAGTGTGCAGGCCCAGCCACTTAGGGAGATGTTTAGATTGTAGTCTATAAGAGGGCTGAGGGATCATACATCAATGATGGAGTTAAAACTGTTTATACAAGTGTTTGAATTACATGGGAATAATGTTGACTTTTGATTTGGTTGAAATGATTTTTTACTTTCTATTTGACTTTGTAAAAAAGATTGTTGTGTATCAAACTAAGGGTTTTTTTTTTGGTAAAGGAAATTGCAAGTGATGATTCATTAGCTTAGGTTTTAAGAAGGCAATAATGCTTCGATCAAGTTTAAGGATTGGGATTGGGTGTTTACTAATTCCAAGTGCTCAAAGGCCTTCTTACATTGAGATGTAGAATGAAGTGGCACTACTTAAATCACAATCAATTTGAGATGGATCATTGACATTTTTATTATATAAAGTTCATTTGCTTCTATAAATATAGTTGGATGAAATTTCTCAATTAATATAAAAGTTTTTATGAAGGATAACATTATGACTTTGCTCTAGTTCAAATTAGATTCTACTCAACTCAAAATTCTTTATGCTTAATGAGATTTCACTTTTGTTATAAAGTGTAGTAAGGTTTTTACTATTAATGATATCATTATTTGTGAACAATAGCTATCTTGAAATACTTGGTAGACATGTTTTGCTTAATCTATATCAATACTACAAATAATGACATTTAACAAATTTGAAAACTGGGGCCTTTCAGTTGATGTTCTCAGTTATTGTTTCTTAAACCTTGGATCAAAGTACCAACTACAGGAAGATTTTGTCCTATGGATTGAAAAAGGACTAACACCCATATATTTTGGGTTTAGAAGCTTGGTATGGCAATTTCATTTAACTATGCCAATTTGTATTGAATTTATATCTTGTTTGTATTTTTTGTTTTTTGTTGTTATTACTGTTATATCATTTTAAGTGTATTACAACCGTTTATAAGCTTGTGATATTTATTAGTCAATAGTTCTTGAAATTTCAAACCTTTTATTCATAACAAATGAAGCATACAAGATATTTTTCACTTTGTTATAAACATAGAAGGACTTATAAATTACTCTATCTCAACATACTTAACACATCTTATGCCTAAGAATGCAACAATATTGTCTTTATCCATTAATTTCTTTAACTATGACAAAACTTTAATTTAGATTTATCACATTGTAGTAACTGATTGAGATACTCTTTGATAAGTTATGCTTGAATTATCTGTCACTTACTTATGAATTCATTGGTGCAATATTAATAGCATGCTTGGCAGTGCCACTTGGGAGGAAGAAGTTTTTTTTTAAAGTACTTATTCTAAGAGTTAAAGGTGTTTGGCCAAGCTTCTAAAACGGAAGAAGCTATTTTTGAGTAATAGCACAAGTAGTTTTTATACTCTATGAAGGAAGCATTAAAATTGGAGCTTCTTCTTAGAAGTATTAGTAGAAGTAGAAAATTATTTTTTAAAGACAATTGTAACCCAACTCAAAATCACTATTTACCATAATTACCCTTAATTATTTTTACCAAATATCTACTATAAAGTGAAATCTATACATGTCCTTTTTTGTAATTTGATAGTTAAAGCACTTTTTGAAAGATTTACTAAACATAAAGTGCTTGTCAAATATCTATAAAAGCACTTATCAAATAATTTTATTAAACTCAAATTGCTTGTCGTTCACAATACTTCTAAAAATTTATTTGAAAAGAAGTTATTTTAAAATAAGTAGAAATGTGTAACACCATATTTATCTAGCTTACTTCATGCCATTTCAAGGTCTTATTCCATGCACTTTGTAATGAAGCAAGGAAGATAGCATTTAAAACAATGCACAAACTTGCATAATGTCATTCTTCTTCAGAGTCCCATCGCCCATATGGACTCATCCATCTCATCCCCATATTTAAATACTCAATTACAACTCATAACAAGCTCAAGCAGTGGCCCATACTTCAAGCAAAAGGGAGCAAATACACAACACATACTAGTGGAGCCTCAGACTGGTTTCTAGATTCTGTGTCTAAATTTTGAAAAATTATAATTAATTCTAAAAAAATAAAAATTAGACACACTATACTATTCTAGAAAGCTATAGATGTTTAATTTATTCTAAAAATAAATTTAGACCACAATAGAGGCTATTAGCCACCAGAAATTGATGGAATAATATTAGAGGTCAGCTATCATTCCTAGTATTGATCTCCAACTTCAAAAATTCATATCTCCTTACTCAAAGGTCCATTTTGGGTGATCTTAGTGGCCATGGAAATTTTATCATGTCTAGTGTATTTTTGTAAAATATCATGAGCATTGGACATCATTTGTCCCATGAATGACACAGCCCAAGTTTTTGATCATATGAATAGTACCTGTATCAGTTTAGTAGAAAAATGGAAACTTTGGAAATTTATAATTAATTTCATAGAGCTCCAAATAATCTAGTATTTAGCTTCCCAAAAAGATCTAGATAAGATCTACATGTGTGCCAAATTTCATTAGCAAATTCGTTCATTTGGTCAAATTTTGATATTGGGTTGTGAAATAGTCATTTTTAAACTTTACAAAGGGTTCAAATGGTCCAAATTGAGCTCTAAGGCAATCACGACCACTTGAGCACATGGGAATGCACCAATATGACATTCCAAACTTGTATCAAAGGTTCACAAACCCAAATTTCTCAAACTCAATCATCCACCCTATGATCACACAAGATTACACATGCTAACTTTGGCTATCCAATACCCAAATCATGTTATATCATACATTTGGCATCAAATCTCATTCATACATCATACATTTGGGTAATTACATATGCTCATATGATTATATAACAATTTCATCATGGTATTACATCATATGCCATGTGTATGGCTACAAGAGATACAAAATTAGGCATTTTCATACACTTTGATGTCAATCTCCTTCTTCTAGGCTTGGTGGCTTCCATTACCTTGCTCAATTGCTCCACCTAGCATGTTAAGACATTGGAGAGGAGGGAATGAGATTTAAAAATTCCCAATAACTCATCTCCCATTCAATCACACATAAAGTATGCAATACAAGTCTTAAAAATGTATGCATGGGCATATTAATATATGTAAGTATTCATAAAACATTCTTGGCATTTGAACACATTATGTTTAGCATACATAGGCTTGCCAAGTGAGTAAATTAGCCTTACTCATTCACTTATAGATTTTGGACTTGCCTCACCCATTTTCTCTAAGAGATTTTAACTCAACCTTACTCTTGGGAGTCAACCTCATTCTTGGGAGACTCTTTACTTTGTTTCAACCAAGTTTAAGGGTTATTGGCTCATCCTCACCATGGTTAGAGGGTTCTTAGCTTCTCTACATTCAAGCAAACCAAGGCAAGCATATGAAACATCATTTAAGTGCTTAAAACATCATCATGGTACCATGGAATAAAAACTCATGCTAAAATATTTTTCATAGCTCAAAACACATATACACACATCCAAAAACAATGTAAGCACACATTCATGCATAAGAGAAGGTGGAGAGAGCTGCCTTTGCCACACAACCATACTCTTCCCTTGAGCCTTAAGTCCTCTCCCTTGATCTCATATACCCAAAAAGGTGGAAAATATTTTTCTTGGCCTAAACACATCATATGGGAGCCAATTATACTCTTGAATCAAAATTTAAGGCCACACATTTACTAGTAAAAGCTAAGTGGCTCACAAGGCTCTTTTATAGTTCCATAATGTATTCAATGAAGCAACCTTAAGAAAACATCATCTTGGACCCATTCTCTCCATTCATTCACGATTCTTCACTCCCTTTAAACCTCTTGAAGTTATCACACAATCAATTCAAGGAGCTTAGCTAGGTGTTGCTTCTTTAAGTCATAATGTGGAACATACAAGGACATCTCACTTTCTATGGTTTCTAAAATTTTTACAAGGCTTCCTCTCATCCTCTTCCATCATAAATGACTTAAAATTAAGCTTGAAACAAATTAAAACTTCCTCTTGGTACTCTTTCTAGCCTAGGCCAAAATTATGCTTCATGTAAGTACCAAGTGGATTTACTTCATTCTCTTGAGAGAAGATGCATATGAGCAGCCTCCTAGGGATCTCAAGAGCTCATCCAAACACTTATTTAGGCCTAGGAACAATTACATTAAATCAGATTTTCCATGGAACACTTGAAACCCTAGGTTTGCTATCTTGAAAATCCGTGGTTTTTACTTGATTTTCTTTGCATATTCTTATTCTCCTCCCTTAAATTCCTAAGATTCACCATTGGTTCTGCCTAAAATTCAAGCCCTCTAATAGCTACATACATGGAGCGAAATAGGGAGAAGAAGAGAGAGGAAGTAGCTACCGTAAGATGGAAGATTTACCTTATTTTTCCTTATTTTCTTGCTTGATTCTCACTTTTCTTGTCCTTCTCTCTTCAACTCTGAACTTTCCCCTCTTGGTCTGACCTTAAATCAACACTAAAAACTTCAATAAAATCATGGAAAGAAAGCTTGAAAGGAGAGGAACAAGTTTGGAAGAAGAAGGAGTATGAAAATCCATGAAATTCCTTACCTTTTTCTTGCTTTTTATCCTCCTTTCTTCTCCTCCATGGTGCGCCTAAGAGAGCTAGTGTTTCCTCTAGTTTTTGGTCAGAATAGATCGTGCAAATGAAGGGGGAGAAGAATCAAGAAACTTAAAAGAGTGTTCAAGAAACTTTTACTTCCTTAAAATTTCTAATTTTGCCCTTCGTTCTTAGCATTTTCGTTTCTAATTTGTTTTAACTCCTTTTTTAGAACTGTCTTTTCCATCATGAAATTTAGGTCTCAATTTAATAAAATACCTTTGGAATCACTCAAATCAGAGCTAAAACCTTTTCAAATGGATCTATTAAAGTTCAGGCTCATTGTTGTTGGAAAACGTCCACCAGAAGGGCTTTAATTGTCTTGGGGCTTCTTATAGTTTTTAGAGCCCCTGAGAATCCTAAAAAACTCAAAACTTGCATTTGAAAAGTTCTCCTATGAAAATTTCAAATTTTGCTCAAAATGATGAAAATGCCCTTACATTTCGTCAACCTTTTGTTCGAATTCATTTCTTCATTCTAGCTCCATTTTTCTTTCTGTTTGAGCCTGGGATTCTCATTTTTTAAGTCTAGAATGCTTCCCAAATTTTTTGGGACCTTAACTAAGTCATTTCAGGGCACTTCCTTTTGTATCCAATGAATTTTGTTTGTTTACAAAGAACCATACGTTATGTTTCTCGCGTTTTCAAAAAACCAGATATTACAAAATTTGCAAGAAGTCTAAACTGGCTTAAATTTTCTAAAAGAAATAACTTTACTATCCGCCTACACCTTATATTTAGAAGAAGTATTTCTATGCAAACTTTTCATAACAATGTTAGTCTAAAGGTTGAGGGAATTGAATTTTATGAACCTTTCAAATCACATTCTCTATTTAGGCTACTAAAATATGTTCCAATTTTGTCACATTTTTCTAACCTGAGTCAAATAGGGTTTTAATGAGCTTTGTAGGGTATACAGAGAATTCCACCTATTTTTAATGTGTTGGACATAATTTTGTACTACAAACTATATCACCCCATCACCTGATGTGGCCATAATATTGTAGTTATCATGAACTCTACAACTGCATTAGGCCAAATTATGGTTTACAATGGACGAATGGCCATTTCTCTTTTATATTTTCCACAATAATTGTAACCATAACACAGTTGCAACTATAATTTAAAACCATGACGTTAAAATAAATTTACCTTATATTAAATGAATAAATGTTAAAATAAAAAGCTTATAGCATTTTCATGATTAATGTACTATAGGCTTACTTGTCATGTTAATATATTTACAAAATTTGAATTCATAATAGAATCAATTTGCATTATAGGCTTACTCGTCATAAGTAAAGCTTCTTTATGAAGATATGCTTAATGCTAAAATGTAATATCCTATGGTTTAGAAATTTAAAATAATTCCTAAAGAGTGAAATGAATTATTTACGAGGGGTCATGGGTCTAGAGAAGGCCAGTATGTATTATAAGAAATTGAAATTAGAACCATTTGGTTAATGAATGAAGACCCTAGAATAAAGTGAATTGGGAAAATTAAGGCTAGAGTGCTATCTAGAAATGAGGTTAGAAAACCAAGAATGGCCTGAAATTGAAGCCAAAATAGTTAAATGGAATGAATCAAAAATGCAATAGCAAAATCGTAATTTTGGGCAACTTTTTGACAATTCAAAGGAGGGAGCTTTAGATGATAAAATTAAGTTCACTAGAGTTCTCAGAGGTTTAGAAAACAATAACAACCGTTAGAGTGGTTAAAACCCTTCTGGTGTACAATTTAGATTATCAGTAATTGAAATTTTAATCGAATAGTTCAGTAAGGTTTTAAATCCAATTAATTTGAACCAAAGGCTTTTAATAAATTGGAGAACTAAAATTTTATGATGGAAAATGTAGTTCTTAAAAAGGAGTTAAAGCGAGTTCAAATGGAAGAAATGAAGTTGCAGGATGTAATTGTTATTTGAGAAATTATTTTATAATTATTCTTTCTTCCTTTTATAGTCACCCACATAACTTGTTTTGCCCATAACTGACTTAGCACTCTCAAAATAGACCAAAAATAGAACCAAAGGCATATAAGAAGGGAGGAAGGAAAAGGGAGAAGACAAGGCTACTAAAGGTAAGTAACATGAAGAATTTGAAGAGTTTGGCTCCTTTTTCTTCTCTTTTTTTCTATGGTTTTAGAATTTTAAATGGTGAAATTTTATGGTTGGTTCAGTAGAAGGAAGGAAGAATTTAAAGGAAGCTTTGGGAGCATAAGAAGCACCACTTAGTAAGGAATTAAACAATGTATACCTTCCTATGTAAAACTTATTCTTCTAGGTTCTTCTATGGCTTCTTCATTTTGTCCCAACCAAGGGAAACACAAAAGAAGCTTGGTTTTGGCTCAAACTTGATAAGAAATGGGATTTTGAAGCATAGAGATTCATATGGAACTAAAAGAATCAAATAGGAAGCATTTGGTAACAAGTTATGGAAATTAGGGTTTTAATTGCACCTTATAAAATATAAAGTTTTAAAATGATATTTTAGACTATGTAAGAGTATGATTGAGCTAAAAAGAGGCTAAGGAATTAATATAGGTGCTAAATTCACTAAAAGAATGAACAAAACTCCATAGGTGTCTCCTTATGTATATGTCTTGGCCAAGGGATAGATGTAATACCTAGGGAGAGTTTTTCCTTTATTCTAAGGATAGAAATGGTCTAGATATGAATTATAAATATCAAAGGAACCATTTGTTTGAATTTAGAAGCCTTATTTTGAAAGGTGAAAGTTTAGGGTTCTATTATGCATAAAGAAGCAATTTAGTGTTAGGCTCCTTGAATTAAGTTTGTAATGACTTTAATGAGTTTAAATAGAGTTATATGACTTATATTGGGTGAGGCATTAGAGCCAAGATAATGAATTATATGAGTTGCTTTATCATGCTATTAAATGGAGCTATATGGAAGCCTAAAGCTAGAATTAGCTTATTTAAGGCTTATGTGAGTCTAGAGATAGTTCCATTGATACATTTACGTCTTGTTTAATGTGCCTAAGCCAAGCAAGTCAAGTTTCTCCCAAGTGTATTTGTGAGACCAAGAAAGGGAAGTGAGAAACCAAGGAGGGAAATTGTGCTTCTTGAGTAAAAGTAGCTCTTCATCCATTCTTGTATGATTATATTGATTATTTGATTGTCATTGATTTCTTGTATGTGTGTATGGACTATGAATTATGCCTATTGTTATTGGTTTGATAATTTTATGCAACTAGATGATGTTGGAATGCCTTGAAATGTGCATGGCTCTTGATTTAGGTGAGGTTGTGCCAAAAGTCTCTTGGTATAGGTGAGGTGAAGCTAAAAGTCCCTAAATATAGGTGAAATAAGACCAAAAGTCTCAAGAATAAGAGAGGTTAAGCCAAAAGTCTCTAAAAGTAGGTGAAACTAATCCAAAAGTCCCAAATAATTGGGTGAGACTAAACTAAAAGTCCTTAGATCTTGTTTTTACTTTGATGGACCCATATGACTTCAAATATTTGATTGTGTTTGATATTTGAATACTTATCATGCATGTTTACTCTCTTTGACATGATAACATGCCTTATAAGTGTACTTGAAGGTGAATGAGCTATTGGATTCATAGAATCTCACTTTCTCTTATATTATTTCTTACCATGTTTAGGGAACTTATAAAAAAGTAAAAAAGAGGGCAATGAGTATGAATAACCATACTTTGACAATAGTTTGCAATTTTGTGTAAAGTATTGCACATGAGAGGTTTTATATGTTATTTTTGTAATGTAAAATTCCTATAATTCTAAAAGTATGGGATTATGATGTAAATGCCACTTGTGAATGTATACGTGTAAGAATGTGCAATTTGGGTATGTGGGGGCTATGGAATGTGTATGTATAATGCCAAGTGGATGAGTGATTTTTAATTGCATGTTGTTTGGGACTAGATGAAATAGTCATATATGCTGTATTTCATGTTTGGGACATGTTCAAATAGCCATATGACTTGAGGAAGCTCAATTTGAACCAATTCTAGCCACACATGTGCCATTTTGAGCCATATTTTTCTTTGGAACCAAAACTAGACCAAATGAATGAAAATTTGGATGAAATTTAACAAACATTTAGATTTCATTTATTGCTTTTTATATAGCTAGAAAAAACAATTTTTTGAGCTCTACAAAATTTATTATTATTTTTTCAAAATTAGCTAAAAATTGCAAAATTGCATGGGTATTGTTCATATGGTCAGATCTGGTTTTTGTGTTTTTTAAGGGTAAAATAAACTCCAATACTCATAAAATTTTATAGACATATAGATGATATTATTTCCATAGCCACTGAGTTTGCATAGAACAGAGTTGTGTAGCCAAAAATATGCATGCTCAAAGTTTAGATTCTGTCATGGATTCAAAAACTGATATGGTTACTGTGCCATTGGTTTTTTGTGGTCCAATAAAATTGTTTTGATTTGAAATTTTTACTACATGTAGTTCATGTCCTAAGCTTTCCATACAGTCATAATTTACACAAACTAGAGTTTTCTAGCTCAAGATATGAATTTTTAAATTTAATGTCTAATAAGAGCATCTACATGAAATTGTACAGTTATGAAAGTTTGATGTGCATGGCTCAAGATCCGAATTTCATGCTTCTTTTTATGTTGTTTCATGTTGAACAAATCTATTGAGGATGAATTTTGAGATATATATGCTAAAGTTATGTATTTATGGTTAAATGAAAATTTTAGGCCTTTAATATCGATTTATTTTGCCGCCAAAAGTGTTAGGAATAAGAAAATTTGATGTTGTAAGTATAATATAATGTAGAATATGTGCTATTTTGTTATGGTATGACATAAAACAAGTATAGTGGAGGCATCTATGGTTGCAAGACGACAAGCAAAGGCAAAGATGGTCAAAAGACAACAACAAATGGAAGCTAATATGGCTTTCCTCCCTCCAAAACTTTTAAGGTCAAGTACTACATGAGCTTGCCATCATATAAGCTCAAAGAGTAATTTTCTTAACTTTTTATTCTAGTTGAATCATAAGAATAAATGTTCTTATATTTTGGTCTTTAATTTATACTATTAACATTTTATTTTAAATTTTAAACACCAAGTTATCAAGATAATGAACATTCACCTGCTAAAGATCCAACTCATTCCCCACATTCTAGTAACATGGATAATTAAATTTGATATATTTTACTTATATTTGTACTTTTAACTTTTTTTTGTAATTGCAACATAGTATCTATTTGCAATTTTAAGGGAATATTGGTTTTTCTTGTGGACATATATAAGTACAAGTCTATTAATAAAAGTTAGGTATAAAATTTTAAATGAAAAATATATTTAAAATTTAAAAAAGAATTTAGCAATGGTTAAAATTACCACTAAAAGAATGCAAGGTTTAACAATGATTTTATAACCATTACTAAATTAATGGTTTAACAAATGGTTACTAAATTATCATTAAAACAATGGTTTAACTATAATTTCTATCACCATCATTAAATACAACACATGGTTTATTGATGGTCATTTGACCATCATTAAACTATAAGTTTAATAATGGTTATAAGACCATCACTAAACATAGTTTAGCAATAGTTTTACCTATGGTTATTAAAAATTGTCCTTAAAACTTCTGTGTAGACAATTCTGTGATGGTCTATTAACTATCACTAAAAGTATGAGTGATAGTTAAAACCATCGCTAAACCTGTTAAAAAAGGTCACTAAATCCACATTTTTAAAATAGTTGTATGGCCTTAGTTATATTCCAATTATCCTTTACCTAAGACATGCAAGAAAAACCTTCTATCTACTAGTGTGTGAAATCATTTTCTTTTGTCTATTTTATTTTTTTTTCTTGACAATCTCATAGTAATTGATATAAACATATTAATAATATCAATTAAAGATTATTAAAAATATTGTAAAAAACTATTGTTACTATAGTCTTGGGTCAAGACAATGGTCAATGTATCTCACCCGTTGATTCCTTAAAATGCCCTTTGGGACTTTAGCAAATAGCTTGTCTCTAATTTTTATGTCATTTTGTATTTCATTGTACAAATCTTGTTGCCCCTGCTGCCACTTGGTTCCAATTGACATAGGAATGTAGCTCTCTTGCTCATAATCGATGACAAACTTAGCCTATAACAAAATTACAATTGTTAATAAATAAACATAAATAAGCTAGAACTACCTTTAAGCTTTTGTAACTAAGTAGAAATATTATGAAGTTTCTCCCAATACCTTTTAGGAAAACACCTAACAATCTTCCTCCATCTCTAATTTGTTAATCATTATTGTTGAAGGGCACAACTCCCTTGGCCCTTAAGGAAGGACTTAAATATCCTGAACTGTTAATTATCTCAACCTTACCTCACCTTGCTCATCTATAGAATTAGAGTTAATGCACAAATTTAGATTATATCAACTTAGAACATTAGAACTCATTATCTTACTCACCAATAACATTAACCATATAACTTCTTTGTTTTGGTCGTGAGGGTTGACTGGGCTATATAGGTTGTTTGGGTTTTTCCTTGCCAAGAGAGTTATCATTGTTAACACCTAGCTATGTGATCAAAATGTTGGGAGTGGGATTACCAAATGGTGGTAAGACTTTTAGATTTAGGTACCTCAATAATGAGTTTAATTTATGCATATTTTTCTTGTCCTAAACATGTAGATTTGATCTCTTTTAAGTTGGTATTTTTGTAATTTCATTCTGATTTGATCAGGCATTAATAGAGCCATGTAATTGTGAGGAATTGGGAAAATTAAGAGCCAAATATGAAAAACACCATACCTAAGCAATATTGGAGGACACAAGCCATATCTATAGCTAAAATGGACAAAATAAGGATGAACAAGGATAGATCGTGTTGGCCAACATGCCCATGTTAAAGGCCCTACATCAAAATGTCAAGCCATAGTTGAACATGGGTAGGTCGTGTTCATCATCAAAAGCACTGTTTTGGAAAGTTTTGTAACATTTTTAGAAGCTTCTTCGAAAACCTTGGGGTTGCAGTACATAAAAGCCTTTGAAAAGCATTTTAGCCATCTCACAATAATTTTGGAGAGCTTTGAAAATTTTGATTGATGCCTAAGAAAATTAGAGCTTCTGTTTGGAGATTATTTAGCCACCTTTGTCAATTTTCTGTTCTTTTACTTCTTCTATTCTTTTAGCATGATTTTTTTTATCTAGACTTTGTGTTTTTGTTTTCTATCATGAGTAACTAAACCATTCATTTTTGGGTTTTGGATGGATATCTTTATTGATTTTGACTGAACTAGGAATACTTGTGTAATAAATTTTTATTTAAATTAATTAATTATTCAATTTATATTTCTTTTACAATTTGCTGCCCACTTATTATGAATGTTAGATTTGTGGTGAGAATGAATAAGAGGGGAATCACTATAGGGGATCACATAAATAATAAACTGAGGTGTATGTATTTTAGAGATAATGATCTAGCCTAGGTGGGATTGCAACTTGCATGCATGCCAAGCCACTACATGCAGGGGTACATTGATGTCTACTGAATTAAAAGGGTTTGTGTTAGAGCATGCGATCATGATAGTAGATGTAGGTCTAACAATAATACATGTGACTTATCTCGAGAGGGAATTTCACATAATTTAAGAAATCAATAATTAATTAGAATGAAAATGAATTACATGAGTTGATCTTAGCTAGTCATAAGGAGTGGCATTGAACTCTAAATCTTAGAGTCTTTTACCATTAGACAGTCCCATTAGTTATTTTCGTAAGTTTTACTTTCCCCTAACTTTCAGTTTATTTACATTCAATGATCTTTTAGATAATAAGATTAATTTTTAAGGAATTGGTGCTTGATTTACTTTCCTCGTGGGATGATACTCAACTTACTTCTTTTTTTTCCTTAATACTACTTATGTGATTCATGCACTTGCGAATTTTTTGCCACAAGTTTTTGGCATCGTTGCTAAGGAAGGAATAATCAATATCAATTTAAAAATTATTCCATGTACTTTATAATTTTTTCTTATTAATTTTTACTTTGATTTTATGTAATTTTGATTTTGGGTTAATTTCTAGTTTCTCTTTTTTAGCTAGTTGTTACTTATGAGTCACTCATCAAGTGCTCTTCTTCTGAAGTATGACCCAGAGCTAGAGTGAACACTTCACTCTATAAGGAGGTAAGGTGACACTTTGTAAGACACTTAAATAGCAAACTAACAAGAGACTTAAGTAGACAACTTACAATAGGAAGCTAAATGTGCTCTTAACCATCGCTAACCTGTGTGAGAGTTTGTTATGCCAGATCCACATAAGTTGAGCAATAATATAGTTAGCTCAGTAGTTATGGTCAAAAATTTTGAAATTAAGTTTGGAATAATTTAGATGGTGCATCAAAACAAATTTGGAATAGAAGTACATAAGGATGTTAATGCACATTTAACCCACTTTTTAAGGATTTGGGATATCATAAAAATGATTAAAGTAGTACTTGATTCATCTAACTCCACTTATTTCCCTTTTCTTTGAGTGACATAATTGTAACATGGTTGGATTCCATGCCATCTCATTTTTTGCCATGTAGGATAAGCTTTCATATGCTTTTTTAGCCAAGTACTTTCCATTAGGCAAAAGTGGTAGGTTGAGAAGTGAAATTTAGAGCTTCATGCAAAGGGATGATGAATCTTTATACAAAGCTTAGGTGTGATATAAGGACCTGTAAAGGCAATGCCTACACCAAGGCATTCAATATTGGCTGTTGGTTCAAATATGCTATAATGGGTTAGAACAGTCACTTAAGGTCAACTTAGATACTACCCTTGCTAGATCATTATTGGTAAAATACACTAGAGAAATGGTTGACATTATTGAGGAAATGATTGCAAATCACTATAGTGGCCCAGTGAAAGACATATACCTAAAAAAGTTACAAGTGTTATGGAAATGGATCAAATGCATGTGATGAACAATAAATTTAATATCCTAATGAAGTGTTTTAATCAGCTTGGTATGAATGCAATATCTAGTTCCTTATCTTACTCCAGTTGTGAACTTTATCGTGGTGGACTTGCATGGGAGTGGATCCTCTAAAGTGCCTAGGCTATGAAGTGCCTCTGAAGTTCCATCAATCTAAACCATTAGTTGTATCAACAGACTAGATGTGGCCAAATTGTGCTTTAACTCAAAATGCTGCGTTTGACCTCTAAATCCCCATCAAAGCATGGTTGGACTTCTTCGACATGGCATCTTCTTTGTGCTCGGTCTCTCCCTCGTGTCTCGACAGACCACAACCAGATGGCCTCTCATGGCGTCATCATCATCAATTTTCCATCCTCAAGGTCCAACACAAATCGTTCCAAAATCCTTACCCAACAGACAGCAATGGCTTCTTCTCCTCCACCCTTCACGACGTCATCCCCCTCGCTCCTCCCTCCTCAAGGTCTAGTGTAAATCATTCCAAAATCCTCGCCTAAAATCTAGAGTGGCTTTGTTTGGGCCTTCTTCTCCTACTAACTTATTTATTCTTTTACCAAGAATGATAATTACTCTTCCCATACAAATGCAGAGGTTTGCATCTATGCCATTTTATAGGAGATAACACAAATTTCTATAGTAAAGCTACAGACCTCTAGTTATAATCAATTGTGAATATACTCCTCCTTTACTCACAAATCTCTGTTTGCTTGATTGTGCAGATTTCACAAAATATCTGATGGTCAGCCTTGTAGTAACTCAATTGGAGAAGGGATGCTATTATGTTTTCAAATTCAATTTCATGATATTGAGACTATGTTTTAATATTTTACTTGAATGTCAATTATGTTTTCAGTTTAACTATGTTTTCAGATTCAATGGATTATGGTACAATCTGTTTGTTACTTACTCCTACTTTGTACAATCTGTTCATTATGAATGGAAGAAATTATCAGCACTTACAAAGCATAAATTATGTTCTGTTCAATTCCAAAAATCAATACCAAAGGGTGTAAATGAAAGAGACATATAGATTTGAATCAGATTTCAGATTTTGGGTTTGCTTGAAGGGAGGAAATGCAGTAAAATCAAGCATATGGATCTACACGAATGAAGGCGCAGCTATTGGAAATGGACATTAATCATAATTAAGGAAGGAACCAGGGGCTTGGGGGTATGGAGCAGCAACTTGGAAAAGATGGAGGTGACAACAAGGGTTTGGTGTCTCAAAATGCATGAATCCCAAAATGATGCGTTTTGGCCTCTATGCACCATCTAGCATAATCTCAACGCTCGAAGCAATAAACGGCCAAGATTTTGTCACTTCAGGAAAACTTTAGCCTTTCGGACTTGCATACAGTGAGTGCTAGATGAACAACTTTGCAGGGTCGTGTGTTTCAAAACAAGTGTAGTATGTTTTGAACAATCCCAGATAATAGAATACTCCTTATTTAGTAACTTATAACCCTAAATTGCAAAATCACCCTTACTTAGTGTGGATTAACTAGGAACACCAAGGTAATTAGGAGAATTATGGTAGGTTTTCTAGACAAAACTTTCAACCTTGACATCAAGGTGGTCACCATCAGAATGACACCAAGCTGTTTTGGGAAACTACATTCAAGAAGTCTTGTGATGTTGCTACCAATCAATTTAAGAAGTTAGAAGCAAAGATAGACCAAATAGTTAACCAAAATTAAAGCCTAGAAATACAGTTAGGTTAGTTGGCTAACATATCAAATTCTAACCTATGAAGTCAAACTAAGATTAACTCGAGAATATTATAATGTGATCATTCTGAGAAGTGGTAAGCACCTACAAAGTGCTAATGAAAGAGATGCACCATTGGAGCATAAAGCTATAGTTGATAATGTGAAGCCTATGGAATCCTTGGTGTAGAGTGATAAGGATATACCTGAGGTGGTTAAGCCACCAATAATAGCTCTGATCAAGGCTTAAGTTCCACCCATACCCTTTCCTTTGAGACTGAAATAGTAGAAGCTGGATAAATAATTGAACAAGTTTCTCAATATCTTCAAGCAGCTTCATATAAACATCCCATTTGTAGATGCTTTGGTACAGATGCCTTCTTATGTGAAGTTTTTGAAAGAGATATTATCCAATAAGTGAAAGATCAAGGAGCATGCCATTATTGCATTTACTAAGGAATGTAGTGCCATTATTCAAAACAAGTTTCTACCTATGCTTACCAATCCAAGGTGATTTTCTATTCCTTGTTTTATTGTTGAAATTTTTTTCTAATCATGTTTTATGTGATTTGGGAACTTGTGTGAGTTTAATGCCTCTTTTTGCTTGCAAGAGGCTTGGTATAGGTGAGATGAAGCTGTTATAGTCACATTGTAGCTAGCTGACCACTCAATCAAATACCTTATTGGTGTTTTGGAAGATGTCTTGGTAAAAGTTGGCAAGTTTTTCATTCTAGTGGATTTCATGGTGTTAGAAATGGAAGAGGATTCAAATTCAACCATGCCTTTGATTCTGATGAGGCCTTTCTTAGCCACAACTGAAGCCATTATTGATGTGAAGAATAACAAGATAATCTTCAAGGTAAAAGACAAAATGGTTGAATTCTATCTATTTAAAGCCATAAGGTGAAGCATTGTATTGTAGGGTGGATGTAGTTAATGAAATGATATGAGATGCATTCAGACAAATAGACACAAAGGATCCCTTGGAAGCATGCCTATCCCTAGTTGCCTCAACTAAAGATGTCTGTGAAGATCTAGCAGCCATAGCTAACACATTAAAGGTGACCCTTTTTGTCCTATTCTAGAAATGCATAAATTTGAAGATTTGAGGAAGGGCAAATTGCTTTTGCCTCTTTCCACTGAAAAAGCACTAATCCTTGAGGTTTTAGAAACTACCGCCAAATCAAGAGTTGTTTGATTCAAATGAAAAAGGAGGAATTTTTTTCTTCACACTTATTGGAGCAAAAAATACTATCTACCTTGTAGATTGGAGCTTAGAAGTTGAAGAAACCTCAATTTTCTCCCTTGTTACATTCTCTCTCTCTCTCTCTCTCTCTCCCCCCCTCCCTCTCCAATGTCCCTCTTTCTTTTTTCAGCTATAAGGTGTGTGGGGGGGGGGGGCTAAAATAGGGGAGTGTTAAGGTTCAAATGAGTATTTTTAAGTGGCCTGAGTTATGAGTAGTGAACTTAGCTCATAGGTCATACTACACTTAATGAGCTTTAACTTTTTTCGTCTCTTTTGGCTTTATAAACCTTATTTTAATCAAACTTTAAAGAATCAAGGATTCCAATTAATTTTCTTGGAGAAAATTATTTATTTCCACTAAATTAATTTTAAATCCATAAATAAATTTATTTTCCATAATTAAATCTTAAAATAATTTTTTCTTCAAGAATTTTTCTATTTATTTATTTTCTTCTAAAATTCCTAATTTAATTATTTTTCTCCAAAAGACTTTAATTAAATTATTTTTTTTCAATAATTCATATTAATTAATTTCGAGATGTTACAGTAGAAGTCCGTGATACTTTTAATTTGTCTATAATTATATCATGCTTATTGTGATATTTCTATATAACTTTCTTGCATTTAATTTTGGCATAAGGCCTACTATTCTATTTGAAATGAAGAATATTGATTAGTGATATTCACATTTGTTGAAGGATAAAGTAGAAATTCATAGTAGTTGCCCAAAATCCAAATAACAATGCTACACAGTATTATTCATATCAGTCAAAGAACTCCCTTAAAATAAGGGGAAATCTTGAATATGTGACTCAAACATATTAATGAATACCTTGTAATAGAGGGTCCACAAATATTTGAACTTGCTCCTTAAGAGATGACTCCAACATAGATTATTGGGTCCTTTTCTTTTTGGCCCAAATGGAATATTGGGTCATAGCATGCACTTTAAGAGATTTTTATACTGGGCAGGAATTTACAGTGAGTCTTAATCCCTTTTTTTCGGTTTTGTTGCCATATAAATAGTGAGTCATATGCTTCGTATGAGAGAAAAAATGGTTAGACTAAACAAAAGATTAAAATGAAAAACTAGAAAAATTCTTGTTTGAAAGTCACAAAATTTTAGAGATTGACATTGAGACCAAAATGTTAAAAATATAATTTCTTTTGTTACTTCTAATTTTCCTCTTAAATTCCCTTGAGAGTGAGAATAAATCCAAATGGTGAAAGCTTGTGGTTTCTTTTACCATCCAATCTCAATTAATCATTTTTATGATATCACGGAACAGGTGTGACGACCCTAGTTTCTTATCGTCATAATTAAGGTTAAACACGCGATTAATCATCATAGGTTATGAAAATGTGGAGAAATTTAAACACCAATTTGGACCTTCGCTGCGGCCAACTTACATGGCACCGCGGCGAAGAAGCCTCCTGGAACTCCCTCGCTCGCCTCTCGATATTGGCCGTGGCCAATTACTCCTTCCGCCGCGACCAATTCCTCTCTGGAATGCTAGGGACATTTTCTTAAAAGTTCGCCGCGGCCAATTCCATAATTTGCTGTGGCTAATTTCTCTCTGGATGACTTCCAGTTTGACCTCTCACATTTCGCCGTGGCCAATTTACATTTCGCCGCGGCGAATTCCTCTCTGGCACTCTCTCTGGGCAACTTTGCCTCTATTGGCCGTGGCCAACTAAATTTTAGTCACGGCGAAGTGCCTTCTAGTTCTACACTCCGAAAATCTGGACTCATACTCTCCTTTCTCCTTCCAATCTCACCCTAGGGCTCCTCTACCTTAATTGTGGGGCTCATATGGCTTTCATTAGCTAATTTATCTGACTAATCTATCCTCTCTAATTCAAGATTCAAGGGCCATTTTCTTTCCTCTAATTACCCTATATCAGCAAGTCCATTTATCAGCAATTTGTAAAATAACAATAACAAGAGTTCATGAACTATCAATAGATATCACTTATGTCAAGATTACATCTCCAATAATAAGCTACATCAAAGTTCAACAAGGCTCATTATAGATAACACAAATCCATACATCAATTATCAATTTAAAGTAAGGCCTACTCCTCAATAAGTACACATTATATTATCAAAATACAGACTCCTACATTTGGCAATATAGATACATGATGATGCTATACAAGACTTAACAAAAATTAGTATCTATCCTATTCTACTCAGACCAAGTGTAGCTCCCAACACTAGGCCTCAGCTCATGGATGTTCATCCACTTGCTTGCCCTTATCCTTACCCGAGGAACCTTCACCTGAAATTGTAATCCCATAAAATGGGGTGAGATATAAATCTTAGTAACCAAGGCAATTACATCATATAATCCAGTTTAATTAACATATATGCATGTATCAAAATCATATCAATCATCTCAGCAAATGAAACAATTAGGCTATCATGATTACTATCCCATACTAGCAATCATATTTTCACATGTTAAAGGCCATTAACATCGGGAGAGGCCCGTCCACGGCACCTACTCCCCATTGAGCACAACCAGGGCTCAGTGCATCTGGGGTTTGATCATAACCGGTGCTCGATCGTAGCACATGCACGGGTGGCAGCCACACCACAGCTCCACCATGGACTCACAAGGTTCAATCATCATACAATGGATAGCCAACCAATTCATTCAACATTTCAAATCATTCATATACAGCAAGTATGAAATTTAAACCGACATATGCATAGAATTAATGTAAACCCCGGTTACCTCACTTGTGGACAGATTTACAACAGCCACCAATGGTGCAGAGTCTCCCTATAATCATAGCATCAAATAATTACTACTCTAATTCATCATTAACAGTTACAATAAGTACCCAAGTGATTTAAATGCTATTAACTACCTAAAGAATACTTACCCAACTACCACAAATACCAAATTTGAATTTAAGTGTCCTCTTCCAGAAATCTTAATATTCCACCCAAAATCCTAAGCAAATTTGTACAAAATTACTACCCATAATATAAATCAGCTATGGGGGTCTCAAACCAACAAAGAAAGCATCAAAATGGGGGGTTTAAACTCACCTAATACCAGCCTCAACCTCAACCTACGAATTTCACCAAGAACATCCCCAAACACCCACATTTTAGATTTTGGGTATGATGAAAATACTCCAAATGAAAAACTAATCAGACCAAATTAAAGAGAAAGATGAGGGAATTAAGTTGTATAACTATTACCTTAACTAAATCTTGCTCCAAATGTGAGAAAAGGTGGAATTAAGCCAAGAAACCTAGCCTCTCCTCCCTACCTCCGAATTTCCCTTGTGTTTTTTTGTGTTTTGCTGAATGGGGGAGTGGCTAGTTAGTTTTTAGGGTTTTAGTAGAGTTAAGTTGGGTCAAGGGATGGGTCATGGGTTGCTCCAAGTCTAATTCCTAATGGGCTTCAGACTTTTAGCTTGTTGAGCCAGTTTTAAGTGTTGGGCTACAGAATTTTATTAGGCCAATTTCATACATTGGATTGCTGAAGTTTTAATGGGATTTGGGCGAAGTTTAAATAGCTCAAGAATTTGGGTCTACACAAGGGTTATTGGGCCACTTATAAGAGCCTATACAAGGTGGGTCTTGGGCCTCTATCACACTAAATTGGGTTGGATTTGCACCTAACTCATTGGGCCTCCATTAGCCTCTCATCATGATTCATTAATTTGGGCCTAGGTGAAGTTTCTATCCCAAATAAATTCCCAACCCATATTAATAATTTATCTCTCCAAAATTCCTATTCACTTAGCTTGTCCAATCATCCCATATTAATTATTATTAATTAATCTAAATCCATGATTAACACATTAATTAATTTTGGGGTGTTACAACAGGCAAGTTACATGAAGACTTTTGATATATGGAAGATGCATTTGATTTTCAGTTTTTGAAATATACGAGTTTTTCCTAGCATTACATAAGGTGTTCCATGTTGATATTATGGTTATTATGTTGTGGCATTTTTTTAAGATTTTCAAACATCAATTTTGTATTTTCAATTTTATAAAAAATTGTGTTTAGCTAATTCATACTATATATGTCTCTTAAGTGTACCAGCCTCCTCAAGGGGTAGCAACTATTTTTGATAACTGTGTACATTTTATCATCTCTTTAAAAATATTTTGTATCTAATTTAGAATTCTGTCATTGATACTAAATCATGGTAGTAGAGTCATATATATATATATTTATTGATTTATCTGCAGTACAAAGAAAATTGTTTTGTTTTGTTTTGTTTTTTAACAGTAGGCATAAAGCAATGCATTCTCAAATTAAATTTACCGATGATTGAAGGTCTATTGTTGCTGCTTTATCTTTTCTTTTACTACAACCATATAAGGAAAAATTAGACTTTAACTGAATAACATTAATGGAAGCCCAAATGCAACCATGACTTGAAACTGCATAAATTTACTAAAATACCCATAAGACCTGAAATAAAATTGCCTAAATTTACAACTTTCTAATCCTAATACCCCTCAATAATTATTATCTAGTAAGGTTTATGGTATACTACAATCGATTCCTTGCTATTGAGATGAGTTGATCCTTAAACTTTCTTGATTCTAGTGTATTCGAATGGTTTAATGTACTTCATGTGCTATGTGGTCCTTTGTAATTCCTAGTTTCTATTACGTCAGTTTTTATTACTGCGTCTCTACTTCAGTATTTTTGGTTAACACATTATTCATGAGAGTCTTAGGCATTGAAATGCTAGATATGAAGATTTTTTGGGTGTCATGTTGTTGATATATAAGTATTACAATCTAATTTACTATTTTAGCAATCTTTCTTGTATGTACTTTGTACATTGAATTGATGGGTATCATGTTGTTGATGTTATGGGCACCAGTTTTTGTGTTTGTAGACCATTATGGTAGAGGATTACTGTGTCCATAACTTGCGATTTTCAATGCTAGATTTGATTTGTTAATTCTGTTGAGTATAAACATGTTTCTTACATAAATGATTTATGAACGCCTTTTTATGTTAGCCCTGGCCCATTAAAATTTTTCTCACAACTAAATAATACCATCAAAATGAGTCTGATCTTCCAACTAACTCATTTAACTTATTTGTTGGGTTTGTCATAAGTCGCGCAGACATGTCTGATAGTAATACATACAAGTTAACCAAACATATTTTTTTTTAATTAGTTATTAAGCCTCCGTGTATAACATTGATCGTCTATGCCTACCCAAGAATGACAAGCCTAGACATTTTAGCATGCATGTATGCATATGCATTTGCGTACTTTAATAACAATTATTTATGCAAATTTATTTAATATAAAGCATTAACCTATATATGTAACAATTAAAGGTGCATGCGGCAATTAATTAGCTATGTGAACTAAGATGATTGTTAATTTCTGCTTCCATATCTATGGTATACACAGGAACAAAAAATTACTTTCAAGAAACCTATTGGAAGTGTATCCATATCTGGCCACAGGTTCCTGGACTGCCCAATCCATTGCGGCCTTCTCATAACTCCCTTGAAATACACCGATCTCCTCTTTAGAGAATAATACATCGTTTCAGTAGACTCCACCAGATGTACATGTATTATGTACACAGGAGGGAACTGTTTGCCGCTGGATTTACATGCACATCACAAGATTTCCATTATTTAGTGCTCAAAGCGGCAAGAATGGCTAGAATCAAGTGTAACAGTTAGGACTCTGACTTCAGGCGAGATTGACTATTACGAGCTAAAGGTTTCACCTCATGCTTACAAGGACAAGCCAGCCATCATCAATCTAAATTAACTCAGGTCTCTTCCCCCGCTTTTTCTCTCTACATCTATATATAGCTTCACAGTCACGGTCACACACGGATATCTAAAAGTTAAGGGTGTTTCTTTACTGCAAGGACAACTTTAAAGGAGCCGTCGATGACATTAGTCTTAATTACATTACAGTTACTTGAGGGATGCGGATTCACTCAAGATCGATTCTACATTCAGTGTGATACATCTTTATTTGGAGTGATACTAGCTTTTGAAAATGGTGTGAGTCATTGTTTGAATGAAATTAAAATTTTTAATGAAACATGATTAGAAATTTGGATAAATTACACCTATAACCTTCTAGTTTAAAAAAAGATTACCCATCTCCTCTGATGTTTAATATATATTCCAAAAACTTCCCTTGCCTTCTTACTACTATTGAGGTTAAACTTTCTACCCAAAATGAGCTTTGTCCAAAAATAAAATTATTTAGCTGTCTTTATTAGTATATTAAGAATATATAGTCTCAAGTTATGAGTTTGATGTCATACTTAATTATGTATCATTTTGATGACAGTTTAGTAAACATGTGTCTTGTATCATATAGACATAAACACAACAAACAATGAGAGTAAAAAGTAATAATGATTTGGAAAAAGAGAGAGGAGAAGATTGTTTTCTTGCTCTGGAAGGAGCTGAATGGTATTTTTAAAATAAGAAAGGCATTAAGTATAATTTAGCTAAACTTTAGAGGGTATTAATATAATTTCCACTAAAAATTAAAAATTCAAATGAAGTAGCTTGTAAGGAAAGAGAAATTACTGGTACAAAAAAGGTGACATTCAACTTGTAATTAATATATGTCCACAATCAAGATTAAAGAGAAATTAAAATACCAAAGTTATTTGATTAAGCTTTCAATACTTATAGAATAAATACTCTATTGTTTTATAGTTTAAGTATTCATACACCATTCACAGATAAGTGTGCTCAGTTAAATTATTTTTAGACTTAGTAATATAAGTAGCACTATGGTACACAGGCACTAAAGATTAGTTTCAATAAACCAATTGAAAGTGTAACCATATCTCTGGTCGCAAGTTTTTTCCCCCTACTAATGTCAATTAAGTCATGTTATTATGTTTTAATAAGTTTTGGGTTTCAATGATTTACATTTGATTAATTTTGTTTTTCTCCTGTGAACACTCTTTCAAAAATTTTAAAAAAAAAAAGCAAAATAAATAAATAAATTTTTAAAAATTAAATAAAACACTTTTCCTCACACTTAAAAATTTCTCTCAAATTTTCTTTTTGATAAAAATTCAAATTATGAATATTTAAAATTTAAAGAAACCTCTTTCTTTAAATTATTAGAAATCCTTTTTAAGAACTTGTCATTTCTTTTTAAAAAAATTAAAATACAGATAAACACCCTTTTCCAAATTCCAGAAAAATCAACAAAGGTGGGAAAATGAAGAAAGCAAGCAAGTAAAAGTAATTAGATTTCATAAAGTAAAATACATCAACTAAGTTTTGTATTTGTATAATCAATTTAATATCTATTTTTTTAATCACAAAATCATTAAAACTCACTAACTAAGAGGCACAATGTTCTACTTATCGTAGCTATGTGAATTATACATGTGCGCAACTCTAGCTTCTCATTCTAGTCAAGTCTATCCTTATAATATCCTCCTTCTTTTCTCCATTTTACTTTCATTATTAATTTCTTTTTCAGCTCTTCTTTGTTTTTATATATATTTGATTGGGGTAATTAAAATAAAAATAAGTCCATATCAATGAATTTTGTATAATTAATTTAAGATAATCATTCTTAAAAATGAGTATTACGGATACCTAATACTTTTCTCATATGTAATCTAGATCGTAAAATATCAAAACTCTGATTTAGACAAGAATTCAAAAACTAGTATAGAAATGGTTGAGTGCCAAACTTGGCCAATTTTTACCAATTTACCACTTTGACTAATATGGCTAGTTCTTGTTCAGTTTGAAGGGTCAATTAGATTGAAACCATAACCAATTCACTAATTTTTTAGTTAAATTTGTCAGTTTGGTTTAATTTTTGTACATTTTCAATCGTCAAAGTATTTTATAACATGTCATTTTTAACAATTTGACAATAAGAAAAAACCTTTTCAAAAGATTACAATTGCTTTATCATTATAAAATTAGTCAAACACTAAAGACATTGACAAAAATATTTATTTTACTTGGCCAAATGCTAACTAAGTCATTAATTGCTTTATTATTATTGTGTATCTTGAGAGACTAATTTTTGAAACAAATAAGTAATTTTAGAATAAGAAATAATTTGAAACAAGGCCAAACAGGCACTAAAAGTAACAATACTATTAGCATATCTTCTCTAGTTTTTGACTTAAATTTCCAGTGTATCTTGAGAGACTAATTTTTGAAACAAATAAGTAATTTTAGAATAAGAAATAATTTGAAACAAGGCCAAACAGGCACTAAAAGTAACAATACTATTAGCATATCTTCTCTAGTTTTTTACTCAAATTTCCAACTAAGTACCTAAGCAAGTAAGAAATGCTATTATAATAAATTATTTAAAAATTGTAAGGCATTGGTCTAATTATTAAAGAAATGAACCCTGGTTCTATCTTATTGGTTGAGTAAGAAATGCTCTTTAACTTGAGTAATTAGATTCAAATCTTAGGACAATACCTAAGAGAATTTATTATCTTAAATGTACAAAGTTAATATAAGAGATGCACTATTAATGAAATGAACCCTGGTTCTATCTTATTGGTTGCTCAAAGTTGTCTTACCGACACTACAAAAAAACATGTTTTTTGCGATGACTTTTAGCGGCAACAAAAAAAGTTGCCGCTAAAAAATCAAGATTTAGTGATGAATATAGTTAGTTGTCACTAAAAGTCGATACTAAAAGTATATATTATTTACTGTTAAAACCTTTAGTTGCAATACTTTAAAAGTCGCTACTAAATATATTTTGTGGCTAACAAAAAGTTGTCATGAAAAAGTTTTGATGAGGACATCCGAAAATATTTTTTTACTGGCTAATAGAGTTGTCGCTAAATTACTTTTTGTGACCACTCAATCATAGTCGCCGCTAAAGACTTTCATGTTTTTGTACCAAAAGAAAAATTGATTTGAAATCTTTTAGCAGCCATATATGCACTTCACTAATGAAGAAATTTTTAGTAGCCACATGACATCGCCGCTAATAATATCATTTGTGGCTACACATAAATAGTTGTCGTAAAAATACTTTTAATTTTTTGGCTGGAAACTTTTTAGCGACCATATATTCCATTCGCCACTAAAGAGATTTTGAGTGGCCACCACTTGTTGTCACTAATAATTTTATTTGTGACTACATACCAATTGTCGTCACCAAAGAATTTTTAATTTTTTTGACATGGCAAAAAATATTTTGGTAAGAAAAGCTTTTGTGTCTACATGTTATTGTCATCACTAAATACCTTTTTAGTGGCTACTTGTTGTCGTCACTAATAAGTTCATTTGTGACTACATATCAATTATTGCTCTAAAAGTACTTTTTTGTTTTTTTGATAGATGAAAAAAATTGTAGTGGAAAAACTTTTAGCTATTGTATTATTTATTGTCATTAAAAATATTTTTAGTGGCTGCTTGACATCATTGCTAATAATGACATTTGTGGCCATATTTCCCTTGTCGCTAAAGTACTTTGAATTTTTTTGGCAAATTTAAAAAAAAAATTGGTGGAAAAAGTTTTAGCGGCTACATATTTCTTTCGCCACTAAAGATATTTTTAATGGCTATTCTATGTCACCACTAAAACTATCATTGGCAACTACCTGCCAAATGTCATCACAAAAGCAATTTTTTAAACAGCAAAAATGTTGGATGTGAAAAGTTTAACGACCATATATCTCTCTTGCCATTGAAGATTTTTTTAGTGGCTAATTTTTTGTCATCGCTAATAATATCATTTGCGACAACATGCCTCTTGTCGCCGCAAAAGCCATTTAAATTTTTCAAGTAGCCCCATATAAATTTTGGTGGAAAATTTTTTAGTGGCCGTATTTTTTGTCGTCGCTAAAGATATTTTTAGTGGCTAAATTATGTCGTTGCTAAAGATATTTTTAGTGGCTAAATTATGTTGCCGCTAATATGCTATTTTATGACAATATAAAAATAATCATCACAAAAGCTCCTTCTTACTTTTTTGGCATAAACAGGAAAAAAAATTGATGAATTAATGACTACATTTTTAAGTCATCTCTAAATATGTTTTCATTATTATGATGTATAGTTATATTTTTTATATATATCTAAATTATAAATAATATTATAATTTATATTTCTACTTGATTTTGGCAAAAGTGATGCAAATAGATTTGAACCAAGGGCCTTCATGTTTAAGGGCACATGGTTGTTAGTATTATTTGAGATATGTTGGCCAAGTTTTGTGTAAGTAGATTGTTTGTTTAGTAATTGGTTACAAAATGTTATATAAATATACTTATAAAATTATATGATGTAACAAAATTTATATTTAATTATTGTTGGTTTGGCCACAATTTGATTACAATCAGATTAGTGATAATGCTTTTGTTATCATGTACTAACTAACAATAAAGGATTACTTACACATAATTTTAGGTTTAGGGGATTCATATGAAGTGTAATTTAATCAAACATTCATATCTCATGTCATTAAAATCTAATATACCATTAATTGTCATACCAAATATGACCATTATTGTTTCAATGATATCTGATATCATAATATGTAAGATACTACAACAATGTATGAAATAACAAATTGATTCCCTTATGAATTACTTTAGTGGTGGTTGTGTATGCTAAAAATTCATTAATGTAGATTAAAAAAATTGAAACTTAAACATTGAAAAACAAGAAAACATGAGTTGAAATATTAAATTCAAATATAAAAACAAATCACAGTTTTGATTTGGTTCTTAAAATTAGAAAATTGATTACAAACAATTTAACTCGAGTTTAATCTTTACACTTAAGCATATTGAAATATAAAACACACAACTATATACTATTTTGTAGGATTATAAAGTATTCATGAACACTTTTATATTCATACTATACATACATAAATGAATATATCATGCATATATTCTTTTTTAAAAGGTTGAAATTCAATAAAATAAAAAAAATTCCAAATTCCAATTTGCTTTATAGACAAATCTAAACTAATACATTTAAGAGTATTGAAAATATTCAAATAACTTTTTTTTAGTCTCCTTATTAGCATTAAGCTTTAAACCAAGTATAATGTACTTGCAATTCAAATTAAAAAAAATTCCACATAAAAAACCATGTAGAAAATCTTAATAAAAGTAAATTAATCATTATTAACATATTTTACTTTTGAGTCAAGATTGCAAACACATCTTTCAAAATTAAAATTGTTGAAAAGTTTTAAACTATTAATATTTTGAAAGTTTATTATAACTTTAAAATCAATAAAAAATTATATTAGATAAAGGATTTTCCACACAGTTATAATGGCTTATATTTTATAATATAAATTTTAGCTAAATTTTATTTTGTGATTATCATATTGTGATTAGAAATGCAACTATTCTTTTTAAATTTTAACCATAGAATTTCTGGCATAATTTTAAAATATTTTTAAATTTGAAGTAACATTTTGAATAAGGATGTGATTAGCAAAATAAACTTAAGAATTTAAATAACAAAATATTTAGATTTTAAATCTAAATTTAAATTTTAAAATATTTTTCTTTTAAAAGTGGGAAGGAATACTTGCAAATCATATAAAGTTGAAGAGAATTTTGTTTTTTTTTTTAATTTAACTATGTTCCACTATATCAAGATACTTATTGTTGGGCAACTTGCAGTCTGGACACATTGTTCAATCCAAAGAGAACAAATCAACATTCTTATCCGTGATTGCATCAAAGTCAACCCCTCAACCAAAATCAATGTAAATCCAAATCCTTCTTTGGCTTCTTTCCTAGCAATTCATTGATATTTATTTAGCACATGTTTATAAAAAACTATTCTAAGTGCTAATTTCTTAAAACTGTTTTAAATATAACCTAACATTCTTGATTTCTCAAAAAAAAAAAATAACTCTCAATTTTATTAAATAATATTCATTAAGATATTGGAATTGGATTCTTTCCATTGCATGAAGGTGCAGTGCACCTTAATTGACGATAAAACAGTCTATTTCTCTCAGGTGTTGCCATATTACAAAATTTTCTTTCCATTTGCACTAGAAAACACAAAAAATAGGGTCTTATCTTTGGGACCCATGATCACTTTAGTAATCAGATGACAATCATAATAAGTATATTTAAATATTTTAAATTAAAGTGTTCAAAACTTTTTGCTCTACTCTTTAATTTTAAGTCATAATATAAAAAAAAATTTCTTTGATACTCTAATTTTAAGCCAAAGGTTTAGACATACATTTCATAAAATTTTAAAGAAACTTTTACATTTTTAAAAAGAATTCAACAAAATATTTTAAATAACAAAAAAATTAACACAATCATGCAAAGATGGAGATTCTGTGTTTTTTTTTGTTATTATTTATATTACAAAAAGGGTAATATATATATATATATATATAATCTTGTTCATATCCTTTTATTATTGATTTATTTTAAATTGAATGCAAAATGAAGTATAATATAAGTGGTGAACAAGAGGAGTAAAAAATAATGGTATGGATATTATTAAAAAAAGTAGGATATTTGAATTTGGAATCTTAAATAGAAAGGGTGAAATAAGCAAGATCAAACATTATTCTACAAAAATAGGAAAAAAATATATTTTATGAATTTTAAAAGATAAATATTTCAATTATTTGGTCATAAACTTATAAATACACAATTTATGATATACTTTTGAAGACTAATGAGTAACATTAAAAGATTTGTCAAAAATTAAATTATATGTTTTTAAGACCTAAGGATTAAATAATTAAAGCATACATCTTAAAAAAAAAATTTCTTATAAACTTAGCTCTAAAATGCTATAAAATCATATCAATATAGGAAAATTAAGTCTTTTTTATATCTCTTATGTCACACTTGTATTATACTTCATTTTGTGTTCAATTTAAAATATATAAATAAATAAATAATAAAAGGATATGAACAAGATATAATACACACACACACACATATATATGTATTGTACCCCTTTTGTAATAATAATAACCAAGAAAAAAAACTCAAAATCTCGATCCTTGTATTACAGTGTTCATTTTTTTTGGTTATTTAAAATATTTTGCTGAATTTATTTTTAAATATGTAAAAGTTTCTTCAAAATTTTGGGAAATGCATGCCAAAACCCTTGAATTAAAAATAAGGTATCAAAAAAACAAAAGTTTTCTTATAACTTAAAATTGAAGAGATTAAGATCAAAAGATTTTGAAAACTTTAATTTAAAAATATTTAAGTATACTAATTGTGATTGCTATCTAATCAATAAAATGCTTGTGGATCGTAAAGATAAGACATTGTTTTCTATGTTTTTTTACTACAAATGAAAAAAAATTTGTGCAACGTGACAGCAATTGAGAGAAAATGACATGTTTTAGCATCAATTGAAGTGCACTCCATCATCACACAATGGAATGTATCCAATTCCTAAGATATCACATAATTTGTATTGGGAAATAGGATTATTTCATTTAGTATTCAAATTTATTATCTTGTAATGAAGCTTTTACCTTTTTAAATTAGCTATGAAGCTATATCTTTTAAAAGGTAAGAAAAGATTTTAAAAGTCTATAATTGTCAAATTCAGTATAATATACTCACAAATCCTGTATTAAGAAATAAGATAGAAGTTATCCAAAAAAAAATTCAGTGTGCTAATAAAAGTGTAGGACTTATTATATTTAGGTCAAATATCTTTGATTATTTAATTTTTACTAAGACAAGGGAAAGATAATTGTAAAAGTTATATTTTAATTTGTTTTAGATAGAGAGAGAGAGGCATCACCTAGAACTTAATCTGATTAGATTTTTTTTTTGTTCTTACATATTTTGTTTCAATTTTAATTTTGTTAACATTTTTTATTTTTTGAACATATTTTTAATTCATTTTACAATCATATTGTATGTAGTAATATTTTAATTACATTTAATTTGCTCATGACTTGGGTACAACAAAGACTTAACTCTTCATGAAGGATATTGCTTTGGTGGCTCTTCCACCAGAGACTCTATACCTTCATATTGGACCAGACATATTGCCAATGAATTAATACATACATAGATTGTACTAATATCATTACCATATATCTACTTATGAGATTTTGTATTAAGAGTAGATTTGATCTCAGTGAAACTTGTGTAAAAATAGGCTAGGTTTACCAACAAAAAAAAAAAGCTAAAAATTAAGGCCTAGGCTTGGGCTTAACTTTATACTATTCATCACTATTGGAACTTGAGCCCAAGCCTAATAAAAAATGCGTCGAACTCGACTTGGCCTAAAAAGACTTGGTGTTTTGATAGAAAAATATATACAGTATTGTAAATATTGATTTAAAGTCTATTTTTCATTAGATATTGCAAATTTTGTATTATTTAATATATAATTTCTCATCAATTTACTTTTTATTTAGCTATTAGTAATTTTCATCACATAATATTACAATTTGTTTTTTACTTTTACATTAAATATTACTATTTCAATGCTGAAAATAAAAGGGAATAGTAAGAATTAGAAAAATAAAAAGAAGAATAAGTGAAATATGGATTAATAATATAAAAATTTTAAGAAGGATGAGCTAACCTATATTTTATTTGGCCTTTTTAAAAATAAGCTTTTTTTTGTACTTTTTTGTAGCTCATATATATATATATATATATATATATTTGAAACCAAGCGAGTTTTTTGACTCATAATAAAGTCTAATTGAGAGGGTATTGTGTGTCTACAAGTAAAAAATTCCATACAACTTTTATGAAACTTCCATAAAAAACAAAATCTAAAAATTGTTATGCAAAGATAATCTTTTTATATAATTTTAATGTAATATTAATTATATTTTTGTAATTATCATTTAATATTATTTTATTATTTTTAAAATAAAGACATAAAAATTATTTTTATTCTTAAAATTATTTTTTTATTTTTTTAACAATTCAACGTTTTTACATTCTATGCATCAAACGTTAATTTTTTTGTATTGATGACTTCTAAATTATTCTTCACAAGCCAGTATAGTACACATATCTTTCAAGAAATTAATGTCCTGTCTCTTTCAATCTTTCTTCTACAAAACCCCATAAATCACCAAGCCAATTCTCTAGATTCTGTACTCATCAAAATCTAAATTAATCAAAATTTTGAATAGTATATATAAATAAATATATATATATATATATATATATATATATATACAAATCACCTATGACATGCATGTACGATTTCCTTTACATACCTTCTTTTTGATATTCTGAAAACCCCATGTTATGAATATTGATTAATTGTTGAAATTTGGCATTGAGAACTTTGAGGAAATTTGAGGTCTATGCTTTTGAATAATATGTAGGCTAGGATGGCGATCAATGTCTGAATATTTTAAAAAATATAAAATTATTTTTTTAAAAAATAAGACTCACTTTGCACCTTTTTTAATATAAAATAAAATTAACAAAATTAGAGAATCAGATTTAAGAGATATTAGAATAGATTACATTCATATCTTACATTAAATCTAATATATTTTTTATTTAAAACTTATTATCTAGTTAGTTGACATATATATATTGTAAAAGTATTTATTATTTATTTATTGTCAATAAAATTAATTTTTTTACACAATATTTTAAAGCATGAAAATGCTCTTCTCTGTCACTTTTTATTGTAGTTACTTTTCTCATAAAAAAATTGAATTACGTTATTTTAGTTTTTAATTTGGTTCCTTCCTTTTATTTTTTTAAAACAACTTTGTCCTTTCGTTTTATTTTAAAATAGGTTATCATTGTCAAAATCTATCATAATGCAGAATCCCTTTTTTTTTTTTCTTGTTATTAGGCTTCATATGAAATTATTATTATTTTTCTTGGTTTTAATTTTACATGCATTTAAGATCTAATTTTTTAGGTGCTCGCTAAAACCCAAATTTTAACAGAGGAAAAGGAAATACTCAGTCTACTCAAAAGCATTAAAATCTTCAACAATTATTGATCGTAAAAAATACTTTTATCAAATTTTCAAAACAATTTCGACAGCCATTAAAAATGACAATTAAAGACAATATTTTTGACAATTATGACCATAAAAAAAGTATCAAAACAATTTCAACGACCATTAAAAATGACAATTATAGACAATATCTTCTACAATTGTGGCTGTTGAAAAAAGTGTCAATAATAATTTTTAATCCATTTTTCTTTCACATTGTTCTTTTTTTTATTATTGGTAAGTATCTTTTTAATTAATAATATTATTTATAGAAATATTTATAAAGTAGATAATGTAAATATTTCAGATGATCTAAATATATATCATCAACCAAAAGTTTTTCCTCTCACAAATGAGCAATGTATTAATTACAAAAGTATTTAAAATATAAAACTTCATAACAACTAAAATGTTTACAAAATAAATTTAAAATAGCTAAAATATTATCTAATTTCTAACAAATGCTCCATGCCTAACTGAATAAGAGCAAATTAACATTAGAGATGCAAAGCTCATTCACTTTCAATCTACACAAAAAAAAAAAAATTAATTAGTAATAGTACTAACACCAGCAATACAAGCATCTAGTTTTAAAAGAAGACACACTACAAGAAAAATATCATATGTCAAACAATTTCAATTATGGCCATTATAGACAAGAATTAAAAAATGGAAGTACAAATTGAGTGCCCCATTTAAGAGCTAATCTAACTAAAACTTGTAGCATATGATATATTTCAAGAAAAGGTCTCAAAGTGAAAAATGACAAAATAATGATAGAAACCTTACCAAATTAGCAGGAAAAGTTATACCATTAGTCGAATCAAATAATTTATTCTTCTCCACTTTAGCAGGAAGCTTCATGTGGCTAACTTCATGTTCCAAGTGCTAATTTATTGTCTTAGAGATCTAAGCTAAATAGCTTATAATAGGCGTGGAGGGCATTATAATAAAATATAATTAAAGTTTGGCATGAACAAGATGTAAGAGAAAAATATAAAATAACCAACATATTTTATATAATTATATAGCGATAAAAAAAATTTCAAATATTGTTTGATTTCCCTCTAATCCCATAGACCTACTCTTTTGTTTTTTGAGGAATTGTATTCATATTGTTCTCTATTCTTTAGAACTAATATTAGGGAGATTTCAATGGGCATATTTTGGTAGCAATATAATATTATACCATTATTTTTAAACACCTAATATTAGGTCACTCCTTTCTTGCAATGGATCTTTCACTAGTAGTGTCCTAGGAAGTTGCTGGAAAACCTATAAGACGGAAAAAATAGCAAAGTGTTAAAGTAAATTTTGCCAATAGAAATCACATCTTAAGTCAGTAAGGAATGTAAGCATACCATTACAAGAAAGAAAATTTATTATAAGTAATATTCAAGTAAACTTGATCCATCAGATGTCTTTCCCCTAAGCTTAATATATCTTTACTTGTTTTTTTAAAACAGCTTTGAAATATAATGATTAATCTATCTTTACTTGTTTTTTCAATCAAGTACTCGATTATAATGAAATTTGGGCTGGGGAAATAACATTGCATGTGCCAATAAGTAACTAAGAATCTTCACCAACAAAGTGATAGTACTACCCTCATGTAGGAAAGCTTCCTTGCGAAACCCGCCCACCATCCAGGTCCTTCCTCTTCCAAGATCATGAATGAGTCACCTTCCACCAATTTTTATTATGAAATGAGTATACCAAACCATATTTCACATCTAACGACAATCTAATTATGGGGGGAGCTCATCATTATGGTTCTACATCTGCTACTTGGCATGATAACAGATTACTTGTGGATGATTCTTCTTTAAGGTGTGTGTTCCCTTGTGAAGGAAATGAAAGGCCCAGTCAAGGCCTTTCTATCTCTCTCAGTTCTAGCAATCCCTTAAGCATTGGGTTATAATCTTTTGAACTAAGACAGACTAAACATCCTCAGCACCAACCAAATTTTGTTTCTTCAACTAATGGAGACAAGTTGTAGTTAGGAAAATCAGTGAATGATGGGAATATCTATCAAGGACATTTTCTGCTCAAGAACTCCAAGTATTTGGAGGCTGCACAGGAGCTTTTGAACGAGTTTTGCAGTCTGGGAACAAAGCAAGGTGACATAGTAAAGTAAAAGAGTGGAGTCAGAAAAACAAGTAGTGGGAAGATGATAACAGAATCGGTCCCTCGAAGAAGCATCTCCTTGGCTTTCCAGAATTTGCTGACTTGCAAAAGAGAATGACTAAGATGCTTTCCATGTTAGAAGAGGCATTTATAATATGTTACCCACTCTATTAATCTCGTGCACTCATGATCTTTAAGACTAGTTGAACATGAGGCTTATGCAGAGGTAAAGTTCATCATTGACAAAATTGTTTAATCAGTTGCAAGCTCTGTACATATTGCACTTGGCATAGAGCTAGAATATAAAGAAATTACTAAAATGTTGGAGTGAAAGGGGAAGCTCAATAGAAACAATAATATTTAAACCACATCTAGGACAGTGTATCAGCAAATTTGATAAGCTAATGAAGTCTTTAGTAGGATACTCTCATTTTAAAATTAGCATGTATCAGCACCAAAGACAGGTGCAAAATATAAACTTTTACCATTTTAAGGTATCAGAGTTTTAGAGCACCTAACATAACAAAAGGGATTCAAGAAGCAAAAATTATCCCAAAGATACAGGCAAAAGCGAAATACAGCCCATATTGTAAAAAAAGGTCATTAACTTATTGGGAAGCTGCCAATGGGTACCTTAATTCTTTCTGAGTGCCCAGAAAACGGGAAAACATTGGAAATATAAATATTCAAACACAATATTAAGAAAATTCCCAAATGCACTTCCCCTTCAAATATCTCATGTCTTCATTCACTTTGAGCCCTATTGTTCCCAAGAAACTCACTAAACATTCTTCCTTTAATCAAATAAAGCAATGCATTCGACTAATCATTTCAATTATTAACTAGGCATAAGGGGTACTAGGATAATAGAAATAAAAATTAAATAAATAAATAAAATTTGCAACCCAAAACCAAAAGCTAAATTTCATAAAAACAAAAGGGAAGTAAAAAAAAGAAGAGAACCTCGAAGGACAAAGAACATGCTACTTGGAGATGATGAGGGCAGCAAAGGTGAGAAGAGAACTAGCGAAGAGGGGAACAAAGCAAAGATGCATAGACGCAGAGAAGAACAGAGACGCATAGACGCAGAGGCTGAACCCAAAGATGTTATAGAGAAAGAGAAAGTGTAGAATCGATAATTGCTCGTTGAAAAATCCCCATAATTGTTGAAATAATATTTTAAAATTATTTTTAAAATAGATATATACCATATTTCTACCCAACTGTCTATAAAAGAGGCAAAACATAAGGTGTCAATCTTGCCCGTGCTTTGGCACCAAACAGCACTGCTGAAAAGATCATTTTTATATTGATGGTTACTGCTGAGAGGTGATAAAAGTGCTTTTTTCAACTGTAAGTTCTGACTGTCAAAATTAATGTGTCGAAAATGCTCATATCTCCTGTAATGGCATTTAGCAAGCCTAAATTGGCCCTTCTTGAGATCTGGGGTCACATCAGCAGGGGACAAAACCATCTTGCAGTCCACCTTCTGTGGTAGTCCGAAAACTGGCTTTTGTGTTTCTATTTACCATACTCTATTTTGATCTTGATTGCAAGACTGACTCTGCTTTGAGTCTTCCTCCATAAGATCATCCTCTAACAAGGCTAACTATGAGAAGAACTCATCAGAAACATCTGCTGATGAGCTTTCTTGGGCTTCTTGTGGTCACTCTTCCCATTCTTCTCCTCGGCAAGGTACACAACACTTAGGTTATTTCCTCTTATCAATCTTGGCTTGAAGCTTCCTCTTTACAAACGCCCTTTTCCTCAGCATTCTCACCTTTTAAGTCCTTGTCACTTTGGGAGGGAACGCCAGACAGACTTACCTCTGCTAGCTACGTTTTATATAGACTGGAAGCTAGAGAGATACTATACTAAGGTATAGTGCTGCTACCAGAGAAGGCTGTTTCATGCTAGGCGTCCAGACCTACTACGCAAAGCTTCGTTTAAGAATTGTTTTGTTCTAAGAATAAGAAAGTTGAAGTTAGGATGTCTTCCTCGGCTATGAAGATCTGGTTGTAGCCAGAGTATCCATCCATAAAGGACAATACCACGTGCAAAGTGGCACCATTGATGAGTTGATCTGCAACTGGCATAGTTTACTCTTTGTTTTGGCTTGGCCTACTCCAACTACTAGAACTCAACTTAGGGGATTTTTTTGCCTCACCAGTTGGCTATGCTTAACTTACAGGCCCACTCATGACTTTATTACAGAAGGAAAAGTTTTCTTGGACTGATGCGACCCTAGTCACCTTAACTTCCAATGGTAATAAATTTTAATTTGGAAAAAATTATGAACATTACATATTCACGGAAAGTTCTCTCAGTGTAACCAAATATACAAATAATGAAAAATTAAAACTTCAAAAACAAAAAAGACACGTAATGAAGTGGGAATATGATATCAACCAATGCATTCTCCTATAATCACATAATCTTGATTCAGTTAGAGATATGGTAAGGGTGAAATCACCTAATCCATTGGTCATACCCTCTTTATGTCAGACCTACAGATAAGTGAAAAGAAAGAACGTTTGATTTTAGAGCCCTAATTTGCATTATTCATTCATCTCCTATCTTCCTTGCCAGGCGCACCCTTTTCCTTTGATTTCACAAAGCTTCCCCTAACTTAGAATTTCCTCTTCACCTTGCAACATCGTTCCCCACTCTTCTTGGATTTCAGCCCACCCTCGTGGGTTTTTAGCTCCTTTAATGTCTTCCTATTGTTCTTAGTTGCTACACATCAGTCCGCCAAACACATTACAAGTTCAGGGGCTTTTCTCGCCATTTTTTGTGCAACTTTCTGTGGGTTTTCTTCTGTGGGAGGGAATGAAATTTTATTTGCTAAAATGATTGCACATTTAGCTACTTTAGAATAGATTCTAGCACTTGGGGTAATAATACATATTTACTTTAATATAGAAAAATTTTTGCTTCTTGGCATTGGTGTAGAAGTTAATACCTTCCATAATTTATATTGAATACTATTCATAGTTATATTATTAAATGACATCAGTTCTTGTTCCATTGAGGGTGGAGTAATCAATAGTGTATATATATGTTTCAGAAGTTAAGCCAAGATTCATTCTTTGGCTAACTTGAAAGAGTTGAGTTTACATTGCTTTAAACAAAAGTAGGCCCTCTGCTTCTCTCTGTTTTGGCATGTAAACTCATGCAATATGTTGATTTGAATTATATAGCATATTTGTCTACTATATCAAAAAAAAAAAAAAGAGTATTGTCGTAAGTATCTGGGCATTGATGCAAAAAGTTGTGAGTGCCTTGGAAAAGAATTCCTATACATTTGTTAGAGTTCTTTGTTTAATCCAACCAAAAGTTATGCAACTTATGTAGCTTGATTCTAATTTTACATAATTATAAGATTCTAATTCTATATAATCCTTGTGCTACCTGTACAACTTGATCAACTTGACATTCAAGGTTTTAGGTAACTCAACTACTCAAAGTTTTCCTCCCTCTGTCGTGGGTATTCATTTTCTTGTGGTAACAAGTGTTCAAACATTTATCTTATTTTGGTCTCATGATAATGGTGCTTTAATTATATCTTGTGCTGTCACTAGTTGCTATGATGAAAGTGTTTATATATTTGGATATGTCTTGCCAAATTTGCTTCATTGAGTACATTCTAGGATATATATATAACTAGTGCACATTGAGTAAGCATGACTATAAGCAACTCTCTAACATTTCAGAACTTAGTTACCTAATACCATAAAAGATGAAGTAGGATTTGATTATGGCTAAATCCTAAGTAGGTTAAATATTATGGGTTAGCTGTTCTGTAAACAGAAAAAAAAATTAAAATGAAAGTTCAACAAATTTTTATAAGTAAATAAATTTTGAGGAAATGCAATAATTTGTTCTGGGCAATTAACTACTTAAGTGAAAGTACACTGTACATTAGTGTTCCATCTTCTATAAGGAAAGATTTTTTGTTTAGTCAAGTGCTTTATTCTCTTTGGGGCAATATTATATAAGGTATATAAGCTATGTCCAACAAGACAAAAGTGTAAATACATGAAGTCAAAAGTCTAGTAAAAAAAAATGCACACGGTGATAGGTACGCTTTAACCAATATTATATTATGCTAAAATTTAATTAGTTTTAACATAAAAATTATAAGAAAGTATGGTATTGCATAATCCAATATTGTTTATGATGCTATTTAATTTGGGCAATATTTGGATGTGAGAAAAAGGATAAAGTTGTGAGATTTGAAATTATTATATTATTGAATAGTTTGGGTCCACTTTTCTTAATCATGAATTGTGAATTATCCTATTAGTTAAGTTTAACCACTTGACATGAGCTGCCCAACTTCTCCATAATTATAATAACTTTTTGTCTGTTCTTGTTCCTCTAAAAATATTTGCATTTTTGTTCGCAGTATTATTCAATATTTTTTGTTTTAAAACACTATTTCTTTGGTCTAAAAATAGAGAGCAGGAAAATAAAATTTTATAGTGAAGATATTCATATTATTGTTTGATGAGAAAATTAATTTACAATTAATATTTTATCCACTATTTGGCAGCATCAATAATTTAATTAATTAGATCTTTTCTCACTTAGACTTAAACTAATCCTAGCCTTTTTAATGTCTTGGATTAGAAAAGGCTAGGGTGTGACAACTTAATTTGTTATAAATAGGTTGTAGTTAACTTGAAAAATTACTTGGTTTCAATTTTGTGATGTGAATGGCTGAACTCAATGCCTATTATATGATTAAGATTTGCATTTGATTAGAAAAATTTGAGTGAAGGCATCTCGTGTAGACTTGGTCTGTAAAGTTTTGGCATCATACTACATAACATAGAATTTGTAACTTAGTATTAATTAAATTATTATTTATCTAGTAGTAATAATAAAATTAAATAACTAATAATAATAAAATTTAAATATAATATAACTGTAAAGTATGTATTATTTAATAAGAATGCCAATTGAGTATAATTATTATGTCCAATTTATGCCTCCATTCTTTTGGCCTCCTTTGATTATGGTTATGATGCATTATTTTAAATAGGCTTCTTGGTTCCATTACATTATCTTCAAATATGCCTAAGTGCTTCACTACTTCATATAGTAAATTTGTGGTAGACATTAGTTTAATTTCTAGAGAGTGCGCTTCATATTTGAGTTAGTGACTTTAAGTTGTGTGTTGAAAATATTTAGTGGAAACTTTCAAAGTTGACTTTTAGATCTGTAGGTGCAAAACTCTAGGTTGTGTGTGTGCACTTGTTGGGTAATATGTGACTAATATATGTGTGTGTGTGTGTGTGTGTTTTTTTTTTTTTTTTTCATTTTTTAGGTAATATGTGACTTATGTGTTAAAGTTAAATGGTGTATTAGTTTGGTTCTGCTATTAGTTATTGAACTGATATGCTATGGAATTGATGTTGGAATTTGAGTTGCTTCTTCTCATAGATTACTTTTAAGATTGAAAAAAAGAAAAAGACATACTTTAGTTGCTTAAGTTATGTGTTTATTTATCTTGTCAAAGTTACTTAATGTGCTGGTATTAATTTCAGTTTATCTTTTCATTAATCTAGGAGAAGGGAGAACTTTATTTTGAGAATCCTATATTGTCATTTATCTATAGCATTACAAACAGCTTCAACCAAGCTTGAAAGGTTAGATTTTGAGCTGTTGGGCAAGGTTCATCTTTAGGTCAGTATAGCTACATTTTTGACAATTTAGATTACCCCTTTAGAATTGGGTTGAAATTGTAGAGCATTGATGGAAGTAGCTTCATATGTCCTTCTTTTTTCATTTGCTTTGCAATTGCTAAGAATTGATGGAAGTAGCTTTTCATATCTTTCATTTTTCATGTGCCTTGAGATTGTTGAGAAATTGATTATGATAACTTGTTTTAGCTTTATTATATGGAAATCAGATTCAGTAGTTGAAGTTAAGTAGGTATTTTCAACATAAAAATATTTATTATAAATTAAATAGGTAATAATAATGAATTAGAAATAGAAAAAAAGTATTTATTATAAATCAAGTAAACTAAACTAATATCAAATAATAAATTATAAATTATATAATAAAAATTACATTAATAATAATGATAATAATAAGAGGAAGTAAATTTTTATTATAAATTAAACTTATTAAATTAAGGTTAAATAAATAAAAAATAAATAGTAAATGATAACATATATATTAAAGATATATTAATGAATAACATTAATAAAAATAATAAAAATAATATTAATAATAATATTTATTTAAAAATAGATTTATTTAATCAATATTAAGTAAATAGTAATATTAAAGAATAAATATTAAATTATGTAACTAAAATTAATTAAAAATAATAATAATAAGATTACTTTTTCATAAAGTAAAATTATCCAGTCAATATTAAATAAATAATAACAAGAAATAATAAATAAAATTAATTATATAATAATACTAGTAATTATGTTTATTATAAATTATATTTATTCAACTAATAATTAAATGAATAACAATAATGTAATTAAACAAAATGAAATGATTATACAAATTTATTCCATTCAAAAAAATGTATACATTAATGACAAGAAATAATTATAGATACCTATTCATGCCATTATGGATTGAACTAAGGTAGAGATGTGACTTAGCATGGTAAACCATAAACAATATAATTTACAACTAAGACTATTGTTAGTGGGATGAAAGATCAATGTTATTTTTACGGTGTTGCTTTTTCTTTAGAGCTGTATCTATTATAATTTGCAGTGTCCATGCCATAAAATTCATCCCATACATGTAACATATAGGACCTGAATATAACTAATAAATCTTGTCAACCATGACCTTTGTCTATATTCTCTAAGATTTACAAAGGAATGAGAAACAATAAAACAATAAGCTAGAGTCCACTTGAACATTGTTACTCTTTGCGATTGCTTCCTCTAGTTTATCTAATCTCTTACATTGCCACTCTTTGGTAACCTTTTGTCTTACCCATTCAATTAAGGTTTTAGTTTGTATTACCAATAAAACTATATTACGATCTATACTATAATCAGAACTATAATTTTAATGAGGTTTAGGTGATGACTACTACCTATTCCTTGTTATGGTTTGTACTAGAACTAGAGTTTGGTTTTGGTTCAGAACTGAAATATGGAAATAGGGATGGCCAAGTTTAAAATGCATGACTTGAGATAATTATACAATTCTTTACATGTAAAAGGTTTAACTTGTAGTGGTGTTGGTTAAAATGTAGGAAGTAGCAAACATGGATAAAAGTTGGATAAAAATCAATAATAGAGTTGATCCATCACATAGACGAGGCGTTGATGAGTTTCTTCAATAGGCCTTTAGTCAGCCAAGGGTGAATGATATGATTCGATGCCCATGCAAGAGGTGTAGGAATACCAAATGGAAGACTCGAATTGATGTAAGGGCGGATTTATTAAGGAAGGGTTTCAACTTAAGCTATGAAGTGTGGGACTCACATGGAGAAGTTCGGCCTAGTGCTTACAATCCATTGCATCAGGATAATGGTGAGGTAGGTGATGACAATGATGAAGAAGATGACATTGTTGGGATGCTTCATGATGCGTGTGGTCATGCAAATTCAAATGAGGAAAACCTTGTGTCAGACAACTATGAGCCACCTAATGGCCAAGCAAGACAATTCTTTGACTTGTTGCAGGATGCTTAGACTGACCTTTATCCAGGTTGTAATAAAGTTTCAAAACTTTCTTTTATAGTCAGGTTACTCCTCCTTAAAGTGCCTTAACCATTGGAGCAACAAATCCATGGATTCATTGTTAAGCTTATTTAAGGATGTTCTTCCAGAAGGGGCATTAATACCTAACTCCTACTATGAAGCGAAGAAGGTTATTCAGGAATTAAGATTGGATTATACCAAGATTGATGCATGTGAGAATGACTGCATCTTATATTTGCGAGAGCATGCCAATGCTCAATCATGTCCTAAGTGCAATATGTCTCGATGGAAGTCAAATAGTCATAAAAGAAAGAAAGTCCCTCGTAAAGTGTTACGACATTTCCCTATAAAGCCTAGGTTGCAAAGGCTATACATGTCTCACCATACAGCAAAGGATATGAGGTGGCATGATAAGGAACGCATTGATGATGGTGTTTTATGGCATCCAGCTGACTTTATTGCTTGGAAATCATTTGACTAACAACATGCAAAATTTTTAGTGATCCAAGAAATGTTTGGTTGGGCTTAGCAAGTGACGGATTTCAACCTTGGGGAAATATGAGTACTAATCATAGTATTTGGCCAGCTGTGTTAGTTCCATATAATTTGCTGCCATGGCAATGCATGAAGCACCCATGCTTTATGATAATGCTTCTAATTCCAGGCCCTAGAAGTCTAGTGATGACATAGATGTCTATCTCCAACCATTAATTGAAGAGTTGCTTGAATTATGGGCGCAAGGAGTAGAGACATATGATGCCTACAAGAAATCTAATTTCAAGTTGCGTGCAGCTTTATTATGGACAATTAACGACTTCTCAGCATATGGGAACCTATCAGGATAGTCTACAAAGGGAAATATTGCATGCCCTTGTTGCCACAAAGACACATATTCTATTTCATTACGAAATAAGTTGTGCTACTTAGGTCATCGTTGCTTCCTACCAACCAATCATTCATGGAGGCAAAATCGAAGGGCATTTGATGGGAAAGTTAAACATAGAGTTGCACCTTCTCCTTTAACCGGTGATAAGGCACTTTCTCAATTACGAGCATTGGGTGATGGGACTCTAGGAAAAAGTCAGAAGCAAAAGCGTGACCATGCCTCCAATGCATTTAATTGGAGGAAGAAAAGCATCTTCTTCTGCTTGCCTTATTGGAAAACACTTTTGATCTGACACAACCTTGATGTCATGCACATCGAGAGAAATGTTTCAGATAACATCGTGTCAACTGTTATAGGATTGGCTGGAAAGACAAATGATACAGTGAAAAGTCGATATGACTTGGTTGACATGGGAATTAGGCCAGAATTGCACCTGATAGAAGAAAGGAACAAAGTTCTAATTCCAGTTGCTTGCTATGCATTGTCCCCACAAGAGAAGTTGAAAGTTTGTAACTTCCTAACTACTTTAAAAGTGCCTGATGCCTTCTCCTCAAATATTTCATGATGTGTTAATGTTCGTGAACGAAAAATTTATGGATTGAAGTGCCACAACCATCATGTTTTGCTACAAGATATATTCCCTATAGCATTATGTGGCTTGTTGCCTAATGAGGTATTTGAGCCTACATTAGAGTTAGGTAAATTCTTTAAGAATTTATGTTCCAAGTGCCTAACAGTTGAAGCTCTTGATCAACTTGAATCCTAAATTGCAAACACATTGTGCAAATTGGAAATGGTATTCCTACCGGCCTTCTTTGATGTCATGGTCCACTTGCTTATCCATTTGGCAAGAAAGGCAAAGATTGGTGGGCCCGTACAATATAGGTGGATATATCCCATGGAGAGGTAACTTACTACATTATATATCTCTTTTCATAAATTTTATTAATATTATATACTAAATTATTTATTCAAATCCTCTTATGTATTTAGGTATTTATGAACTTTGAAATCATATGTTTGCAACAAGGCTCAACTAGAAGGTTCAATTACGGAAGGGTATTTGGCAGATGAATGTCTTACCTTTTGCTCCCATTATTTGAAAGACATTCCCACTAAGTTTAATAGGCCTCTTAGGAATGATGATGGATTTACAAGGAAGGATGAGATATCCATCTTTAATAGAGGTGGACAGGCTCGAGGAGGTTATAAGTCATGAATTCTATCTGATGTGGAGTTCAATCAAGCCTGTATGTATGTGCTCCATAATTGTGAGAAAGTTTGGCCATTCATAGAGTACATTCGTGGGCCTTGGTAACTCCTTCTAATTAATAATTTCTTGAAGAATTTTTTGCCTTAACCATGTCATTCATTACAGGGAGCATAAGAAGTAGATGCAAATGCATGGATCTACGATTAAAGAGTTCCCAAAATGATTTCATGAACAAGTTGGTTTCTAAACAATGCACTAAGATGTAGGAATTATGTGATAAATTTTGGCTACAACATAATCTATCAATGGTGATAAGTGATTGTCTTTTACTTTAGGTTACAAAGTTAGATGTACGGGGTGAGGCTAGTGATGATCTCATAAGTGTAGCAGCTGGGCAACTTAAAGTGGTTCATAGCTACTCAGCATTTACAGTGAATGGCTTTAGATTCCATACTAAAGATCGTGCCTTAGGTCAAAGAACAGATAATAGCGGAATACTTGTGAGGGGTGATGATGAAGATGAGGATAAAGAATATTATGGTGTCTTAGAGGACATATATGAGTTGTCATATATTGGGCATAAGAAAGTGTATTTGTTCAAGTGTCATTGGTGGGATGTGGGTCATTTAGGAAGAGGATACAAGGTTGATAAGTTTGGAATCACTATCGTGAATACCCATTATTCATTTAACTCTAATGAGCCATTTGTTTTAGCATCTCAAGCTGAACAAGTGTTTTATTTGAATGATACTGTTGATACAAACTGGCTCATTGTTGTCAAAACAAATCCTCGTGACCTATTCAATATGCCTGAGGTGACCGATGATGACATTGCTGGGGACTTTGAAGGAGGGCTCATTGATGAGGCATATCAACAAGATGAAATTGAACTATATGTGGTCCTTAATGATAATGTCACAAATGACTTTGTGGTCCAATTGCAGAGGGATGATGTTGCACCAGAGACTTTAAGCCATTCAAACGAATGCCCGCGAACAAAATTGCCAAGTGCAATTGATGCAGGACATGAATTCATTAATGATAATGATGAGGATGTGTCCACTGATAAGGAAGATTCGGAGGACATACTTGGGGAGGATGATGAAGCTGATACTGACACCACAGATACTAACCAAGATTAATTGAAATTCTTTGGTACTCAATGGGAGATTGCATCTATGCATAAAGAATGTAAGCATAATAAATGACTAAAATATTAAATTTGTAGACAATATCTTATTTCATTGACAATGTTTTTTGTTTCCATTTTTGTTTCTATCATGTAAATATTATTATTATCAAGATATTAACTTTTTAACATTTCTTTTATAACTTGTAAGCCATTTTTTGGTTAAAAGTTTAACAATTTTACAAGTTTACATTTTTCAACTACCTTGTTCTCATCATGTACTTGTAATGATCCAGAAAATGTTAAGTGTTGGGCATTGGAGGAGGGAGGATGAGGCGGACGAGGCTTAGGATGTGGAAATGGATGGGGGAGGCACAACAATGTGAGTGATGTTGCATCCCCACCGCGTACGAGAGGGTAGCTCGAACGTGATGCACTAGAAGCTCAACATTCTCCATTGCCATTAGAGTCAGTTGGTGAGGAAGAACAAGATGGTTCACCACTAACTCAACCATCATGAAATCAAAGTAGTGCAGGTGAGTAAGGGAAATAATAAGTGTTTGGTTAAATTTTTACTTGGTGTCATATATAAATATATTTGTTATTTATGTATCATCGTCTAATTATTTTATTTTTTCCATATTGTTCAGCTTCTTGCAACACTATTAGGAAAGGTCGAGGGAAGTATAAATGTTTAAGAGTAGACCTTAAAACAAAATTTGGCAACAAGATCTTGATTACCATGTCTAGAACTACTGAACGGCCGATTGGGGATAGGGCTCGAGACTTATCTAGCTACATTGGTTGGGTTGTACAAACTACAGTATTATTTAGAGATGGTGATTGGAAAGATATTGCAAACAAAGATGGAAACACCATGTGACTGAAAGTAAAGGTAATAAGTTATATATTTTGAATGTCTATCTTTAATTAATCTACAAATGCCTATCTTATGTTTGCAATTATAACTAGTTATAATTTGAATTTATTATTCTTAATGCGTAGGAAAAATTTGAAGTTCATGACCCTCAGCAAGAAGAGGTATTCAAGTCTTACTGTATAGACTTGATGCAACGACTCTTCAAAAATTGGAAGTCTTCATTGTCAAAAATATATAAGAACTACACGACTGATGAAGAGAGGCAAGCAGTAAAACCAAAGGATGTTAGCCCTAAAGATTGGGATTGGCTGAAACAATACTTTAAGTTCGACAAGTTTCAAGTCTTTAGTTCAAACTTCATTATAACTATACTATTATTAATTACACGAATTTTTTTGAGTTTTTATAGCTAACAACACTTTTGCTTTATATACAGGCTACAAGTAGTAGAAATAGTATAAATAGGTCAAAGCAGGTAACATTACATACATGTGGGACTCGCTCATTTGCAGAGGTTGAGGAGTCTTTGGTGAGCATCTCATTGTATTTTAAGAGAAATATATTTCTATATTCACTAATATTTTTTTCATATTAAGAAGTTTTGAATATTAATGTCTAAAAAATTTATAGAAAGACCTAGAAACAGGAGAGCCTGCAACAGTTGATCGAGTATGGGAGGCACAACACACTCGTTGGACAAAAGAATGGGAGATAGTGTGGGCAAATCTGAAGTTCCAGGAGATCCATGTAATGTTCTTAAATTCATTAACTTTAAAAAATTGTTTACCTTTTTCATCATTTTCCATGCTTTTAATTTGTGTTCTACATTACAGTCGCGCATTCAGGATCTTGTTATTCAACAACAAACAACAGATGATGAGGCATGCATGACTGGAGATGAGATACTAGCTACTGTACTGGGAGAGAGATCAGGGTATATGCATGGCAAGGGGTATGGGAAGAAATCCTCAAGAAAGAGAAGCATCAATCAAGCTAAAGTGGAATCCAGAGTTTCTTCTGCAATAGAACAAGTGCGTGAAGAAATGTACCATGAAATGGAATAAAAATTACAAGAGGAGTGAGCCCAGATGCAAGCTGAAATTCGTGCTCAAGTGGCTGCTTTCATGGCTTCATTCCAATAGGTATCTTATACACTTTTATTTTTCTTTCCAATGTTGAAAAACTTGGTGTTATGTTTCTTTTTAGCAGAGAAATATACCTCCGATGAACAATGCTTCAAGTGGACCAACTCAATAATTCTGTGAGTAATTAGGATTTTTAATGATTGAATATTCAACTAATACAAATAATGTATCTTAATTAAGTATCATTTACTTTTGATATCACTTTTGTGCCTAAGTTTTTATTTCAAACTTTTGACATTAATTTGTTTGTGGCATAGATAGTTTTTCAAACATTATGATTCACTAAAAATTGGAATGTGGTTGGAATTTATCACACAAGTGATTATTTTGATGGAGAAAATCTTGGCACTTACAAAGCAAAATGAAGCGTTTAGGTTGAATGCTAGTACCCCTTTCCAGAATTATGAAGATTCAAGCAATTGCCCATCCTAATTTATTGCTCTTTTCTTTTTGTTCAGAAATGTTGTAAGGCTATTTTTAATATTGAATAGTGGAGCGTATGAATCAATTTAAACAATTATTCATATGACTCGCTTTACATTTATGCTTGTTGAATAGACTATTATAGTAATATATATATAAGACTCGTTAGCAAAGTTTAATTTGCTTTTGTTTTGTTATGTGTTTCAAAATGTTGTATCTTATAAAATTATGTATATTATTAGGGATTTAGAAGATTTATTTTTCATCATTTATAAGATTGTAGAATATATTTTAGCAAATAGATTGAAGAAAATAAATTAAAATAATATTATAAATTTGAAAAAATAAAATAAAATTTTTAGCTGCGACTAAAGTTGTCGTTAATATCCACCAAATATTGTTCATAATAGTCGACGCTAAAGATATCTTTAGTCGTGACATAGAAAAATTGATGCTAAAAGAAAAACTTCAACGTCAAAAGAATAAGTCGTCGCAAATGTAAACATTAGTGACCACAAATGTTGTCACTTAATTTGTATTATTATCGCCTCTAAAAATCCTATTTAGCATCAATTAACAATTTTGTCGCTAAACATTGACATTTAGTGATGACAAAGATTGTCACTAATTCTTTTAGATGTCAATTGAAACAAATTTTGGCAACTAAAAATGTCGTTGCTAAAATAATATTTAACATCAAGGTATATATCGTTGCTAAAAGTTCATTTAGCGACAGCAAAATATTGTTACTACTAATTACAATGGAAGCTTATTAAAAAGCCAAATAGAATGATTTTGGCGGCGAATAAGTTGCTGCTAAAACATTTGGAACAACAAGTCGTCGCAAAAAAGACGTATTTAGCAACCATTGCTATATGCAAATATCGTTGCTAAAGGTTTTTTTAGTGTCAAAATATATTGTCGCTGCTAAAACATTACTTTTAACGGCTACTTCACTCGCCTCTATTGTCTTATTTAGTGACCATTTTTATAAAATGCCATTTAGCAATTTTTTGTGATGAAATTTGTTGCTGCTAAAAGTATTTTTTTTGCGATGATATCATATTTAAAGAACCTTTAGTGGCGAGATTACATATATATAGAGGCGAGTTTTGTCATCGCAAAAAGTATTTATAGCAACAACACTTTTTCGTCGCAAAATCTTTTAGCAACAGCCATTATTACGACGACTAATTTGTCGATGCTAAATATTTTTTACGACGACGTATGGTGTTTTAGTGACAACTTTTGTCGTCACAAAAATCATATTTTTTTGTAGTGCGGTCCTGGTCACAGTTTCTTGGCTTTAATATGAGGGCCCGAGACATTTTATGGTGCCCACTTCTCTGGTGCTGTCCTATAAATTGCTGCTTCCCTTTTACTTTTCTAAGTAATCAAGGTTAAGAAAAGGGAAAAAGACAACCATATTCATCACGGGCCCATGGCTGCCAAAAGCAACTTTAATTTCTATACTCTTCACTGCCAGTCGAAAGGAACCGCGCCTTTCACATGTATATATGGACAATAATAATATTTATATGCATTTCACGTGGGCTATCTTATTGGTTGCTCAAAGTGATCCTACCCTATACCCCGTAAACAAATAAAAATAAAAATATATATATTTATGTTATTCTCTTAACAAAAAGTTTTGAACATTAATCAAATGTATAATTAAAAGTATGTAACATCATTCATTTCTAACATTCAATAGGATAATCAATATGTATATATATAATATGTTCAAATTATTAAATTATTAAATTATTTTAATATTAGTTATTTCAAAAAAAATCTTTCAAGAAATCTCTAACAATCTTCTTCCTAATAAATTAATTTATTATTTGTTAATTTATTATTTGTCACTGGTCAAGCTATATATAATGTTCAGATTATTAATGATTCCTATATTTAAGATAATCAATAAATAAAGTGTTGTAGGCTACCTAACCTTTTTTCCATATTGAATTGATCCGTGAATTCAACTTTGGTTTTGCAAACAATCCTTTCATTTAGAAATTTTTTTTTTCTAAATTTGTACATTTTAAAATGATTAAAAACTTTTGTTTGACCATTCTTTTAAAATTGGTTATCGAAGCATTTTTGAAAACCAATTTTCTTATTTTCTTTCTTTTTTGCGACATTAGACCATGGCTATTAATTATTAAGTAAATTAATATTTTAAACAATTAATCTTACAACATTTAATATAATAAATAAAATTATATTCTATACTTAATAATTATTACATTGTTAACAAAATACACAGTACACTCAAGTTTCCAATATTATGCCTCCACCATAAGTGAAACACAACAAAAAGGTAGGGTCCTGCAGAAAATATCTTGAGAAAACAACATGAACGAAGATAGATTCGTGGGAATAATTCACTTACAGGCTTTTTTTTTTTTTCCTGACTGTGAACTTACGCTTATATCAATATCCAACAGCAGTGGACTGTATCTCTATACTCTCAGATCCAAATCTCTGACAAACACACAGAGAGTATAGTTATAGAGTCATCATGGAGAATGCAGCGATGCCTTTTGTTCCTTCAGCTGTAGCCGGGTACCGGGTGCTGTCGTTGATGGTTAACACTAATAAGCCCATCCAAGAAGAAGAAAAGCAAATAGAGAAAGCACCACTGGAGAATGGGCATTTGATGGTCAGACCTACCATCTCTGAGTTCAATGGGGTGGACACAGACGCAAACTTGGCTTAATATGATTGCTCGCTATCTGGACACTATAACTCATATTCCTTCAGTTCCACCATTTATAAGAGCACTGTGAAAGGGTTTTAACAGGGTCAGTATCAGACTTGATTTTCGAGTTCGACTAAATCAGGATTTTTAGAGCCTGTTTGTTTAAGCTTTTTTTTAAGGAAAAATCACTTTTTTCTTTTAAAAAAAATACTTTTATAAAACTTTAAGATGTTTGTTTAAAATTTTGAAATAATCAGAATCTAAAAAAATTCAGATTTCTGATTATTTGGAAAAGCTATTGGGATAGCTTCTTAAATTAAGAAATGCGATAGATGAGAGAGAGTGTTTTGTGAAAAACACCGAGAAAAATTCACGGACAAAAATAACCTTTAAAAAAATGAAATATGACAAATTTTACCCTTTTTTATCTTATGACCTTTAGCTGTTCTCTCCATCCCTGTTATTATCAGCGTCTTCATTATTTCTGTTTTTGTTTTCTAGAAAGTCCATCCAAAGTGGCTCGTCTTCCATTCTCTAGAAAGCCAATTTTCCTTCTCTGGGTAAGTAAGTCCGTCTCCATTTATTTTGTTATTTGTGTCTCCATTTTCAGTGTTTTCTCCATTGTTGAGTCCTTGCAAATGTAGTATTAATAAAAGACAAGTAAAATAATACCAGGCGGGTGTTCGGCATTTTTTCTTGGACTTAACAGTTTCTCCAGCATAAGAGTTTGAATTTTGTGAATACTTGTAAGTGGGAGCTTTGATCCTAAAAAACTAACAGGTACCTATATAAATTAATTCTTGAAAATAATAAATTAGTTATACAACAATTCTTTAGTCAAGTGACAAAAAAATATTGAACAAACCAACTGTGGTGAGTTTGCTGTTAAACATTTTATTTTAAAATTTTATATGTGTGCTCATATTAATTATTTTATTATCTTTTAAAATTTGAGTTGGTTATAACCTATTGAGGTTTATTATAAATTCAATTGTTATTTAAGCAGTCATATAGTTAATATGTATTAAAATGTGTGGGCTAATAATTTTATTAAAGTCCGTGATAGGGATCCATTAAGACAATATTAAATAGAGTGAAGTCATTTCTTTAACTCTAGAAAAGTGTTTAAACCCATTGAAAACCACCCTATTAACCTAGGATAATAGAAAGGAAAACCCATCGTTCTAAATTAATATCTTGACAGCCATAGGTATGCATTTCCTTCAAATCTTACAAAACTAGTGTTCTAACTTTTATTCAAGATCCATAGAATCTCACATTTGCTACTTTCAAGGATTAACTTGCCCATTTACTTATTTTTTAGAATTAAAGCTAAATGAATTTAATAATTATAGAGCCAAATTATTAGTTTAGTGCTTCTTTTCCCGAAGCATTTTGATTTGACGAGAAAAATTGAATCCTAAACGTAACTAGAAATTTGCATCTATAAATCTACATATGTATTATACACACAGGAGGGAACTATATCCAGATGGAATCATGTACACATCACATGACTCGCATTATTCAGTAGTCAAAGCGGCAAGACTATTTAGAGTCAAGTGTGTGATAGTTGGGACTCTAATCTCAGGCGAGATTGACTATGATGAACTGAAGACTTCACTTCTTGCTCACAAGGACAAGCCAGCCCTCATCAACCTAAACTTAGGTCTCTTTCTTCTTCTCTCTCTATACATATGCCTACACAGTCACATCCACATATCTATAAAAGTGCTGTTTTTTTATTGCGGGACAACTGTAAAGGGGGCCATTGATGATCTTCATCTTGTTCTACAGTTACTTGAAGACTGCGGTTTCACTCGATCGATTCTACATTCATTGTGATGCAGCTTTGTTTGGAATGATGCTACCTTTTGATAATGGAGTGAGTATAACTGATTGAATGAAATTGAAATATCCGACTAAAAATATAATTACAATTTAAAATAAAAATAAATTGACTAGTGAGAATAGAGAAATAATAAATATAGGATGTAACGTGGTTAGACTTTTAATATATGTCAATAGATTAAGATAAAGAAAAGAAAAACATATTATGAAGAGATCGAATTCTCCATCTTTTATGGTTGAATCTCTTTGAAATTTGTGCAAAGTATTATTTATTACTATACCCATGGATCTCACAAGCACACACGGTTACATTTGTGTATGATTTTACAACTATTTATTTCAAATTTATTCAATAAAAAAGCGTTCATCTTATAAATCTCTTATATTTCATACTGCATGCATGGTCATTAGCTTTATGCATGAATAAGAAACGTTTTTAATTCTGATTCTATCTAACTTATAAAATACATCGCTTGTGGAACGTACAGGCACCAAAGATTACTTTCAAGAAACCTATTGGAAGCGTAACTATATCTGGCCACAAGTTCCTAGGGTGCCCAATCCCCTGTGGCGTTCTCATAACTCGTTTAAAATACATCGATCTTCTCTCTAGAGAAGTAGAATACATCGCTTCAAGAGACACCACTATCTCAGGAAGCCGAGGAGGCCATGCTTCCATCTTCCTCTGCTATGCTCTCAACAAGAGAGGCTTCAAAGGCCTCCAGAAAGAAGTGCTCGAGTGCATCGAGAAGGCGATATACCTTCGGGATCGCCTGAGGGCCGACGGCATCAGTGCGATGCTAAACAAGTTTAGCAACACCGTGGTGTTCGAGAGGCCTCTGGACGATGCATTTGCTCGTAGGTGGAGCTTGGCTAACAAAGGTAATATATCACACGTGGTGGTGATGCAGCACGTGACCGTGGAAATGCTAGATTCCTTTGTGAGCGAGTTTGTGAAGAATCGGTCGGTTTGGTACCAAGATAATGGGGGGCAAAAGCAGCCCCCTTGCGTTGCTGAGAAGATTGGGGCTGAGAATTGTGCTTGTACTTTTCACAAGCTGCTGATCCCGTGATGATACGATGGTGTGCGTTTTTCGCTCGTAATGATGTAGCTTGGTGCTCCAGTTTGATTATTTATTATTATTTTTCTTGTACCTTGTTTTGTGTTTCATATTTTGTCTTGCGAGCATTTTCCATAAGCAGCTAATCTGCTCCTTTTGATTTGCTCGAGGGGTGTAGCTAGGACAGCGGGCTACCTTGATTTGGCCTTGATGCTCCAGGTTGATTCCGATTTGTGTTCTGTTTTGTCTTCGTTTTAATGATTGTCTTCAACAAAAAGACAAGAATTCGTGAGAAAGGTGAATAATTCATTGAGTGGTAAGTGATAAGATAGATATGGCTCAATGAGATTGTCATTTTAAATTGCAAGACTTGTCTTGGTTTATATATATATATATATATATGTTTTATGATTGTATGCATTAATAATTAGTTAGATTATTATTTTTTGATATAGTCCTCTAAAAATAAATCATTTATTTAGTTTTTAAAACATTACTGCCCCCTCAATTTGATACTTTAAGGTAAAACATCTCAATGTAGTCTCTAAATATTTTCTTTTTAATCAAAATGGATCTTTTGAGAAGTATTTGTAAATATCTCATTTACTATTAATTGTTATGTGAAAAGAGAAGCAGCGTTAAAGAATATTTATGGTTTCCAAATTGTTTGCATACTCATTTAACTGCACCATTTTTTGTCTTTGGCAATAGTTTTCTTGGTAACAGTTGCAAAATTATTACATAAATGAAGAATAAAGAACCATTTTTTTAGTGTCACAAGTGAAGTGTAATTTATGCAACAGTTTAGATATGATACCTCAAAACCATTCTCAAAATTCAAATAGAGAATAATTTTTAAGTGTTATCTCTCTTTTCTATTTTAACTAATAGTTTAAATATATGGCCTATAAAATTTGATTTTGCAACACTCCAAAACTATTTTCAAAACTCAAATAGGGAACATGTTTTAAGTGTTGCTTATCCTTTTTATTTTATGCAGTGATTTGAATGTGTGACTTATGAAATTTAATTTTGCAACGCCTCAATATTGTTCCCAAAATTCAAATAGGAAATGGGCTTTAAGCGTTGCCTATTATTAATGTAATGGTTCGAATGTGAGGTCTATAAAATTTAATTTTGCAACAAATGAAAATTGTTCTTAGAATTCACATAGGGAACGGGTTATGAGCGTTGTCTATCTTTTTTCATTTTATGCAATAATTTCAATGTGTGGCCTATGAAATCAAATTTTATAATGGATAAAACCCGCTCCCTACACTCAAATAAAGAATGGGTTTTAAGCGATGACATCCTTTCTGTTTTGTGTAGCAGTTTGAGTGTGTAGCTTATAAAATCAAATTTTATGACGATTAAAAGCTACTCCCAAAACTTAGATAGGGACAGTTTTTAAGCGTTGCTTATGCTTTCTATTTTAAGCAATGTTTTAAGTGTATTGTTTATAAAATTTAATTTTACAATGATTTTTGTAAACAAATATATAGATTTTACAACTTATCACATAATTAAAATTTTACTTTTGATTTTGATTTTAATAAAATTATTACATGAATTGTACCTCAATTTTTTATTGTATAACAATAAAACATTGCATCCATTAGGTACACATCATATGATGGCTCAATAGAAAAAGCGCTAACATATAAACTGAAAGACCCAAGTTCAATTCTAGGTGTGGTCATTTTTGCAAAACTAATGTTTTAATAGAAGATATATATCAACACTTGATGGCTCAATAAGTAAAGATGTTCTCATTTATCCTCATTGACTTATGTTCAAATCTGCTCCTTATAATCTTCCCAATATAATTGAAGTCAGAAAACAAGTGTGGGGCGCAGTATGGATTGAACGTAAAATGTTTTGTTTTAATAAGCAACGGTTTTTTATTGTTGCCATTCACCTGTTGCATAAAAAGACAACATTTGAAAACTGTTGCAAGAGGTGCTAGTAGAAAACCATTGCTAATTGTTTATGCAATAGGTTGCTATTGTTGCTAAAATAGCAACGCTTTACAGCTGTGAAGGTAGAATACAAGTGTGGGATGTGGTTCACATTGAACGACCAAAAAAAAAAGTTATCTTTTTTGATAGGCAACAGTTTTTTATTGTTTCCATACACCTGTTGCCTAAAAGGACAACATTTGAAAACTATTATAATAGGTGCTAGAAGAAAACCATTGTTAATTGTTTATGCAACATGTTGCTATTGTTTTCTAAAATGGCAATAGTTTAAAATCATTGCAATAGTTGCTAGCAGGAAATCATTGCATATTGTTTGAATAAATGGAATGGTTTTCAAAAAAATTGTTCCCTTACACAATAGGCAATAACAAATTATGGTATAGTGAAAAATTGTTGCCCAAACAACTAGGCAACATTTTTAGCTTTCCAAACAACAATATTTTAGCGTTGTCAGAGGCAAAAGCTATTGTAGTTTTATACACTACAATAAGAATGTCGGGGCATATTTTTACTTATTTTAATAACTTTACATTGACTATATATATATGTATACTTAACTAGAGTGCAAAGTATGCTTTACATTGCCTTAAAGTAAGTGCACATTCGAAATTACTTTGAGCTTTTGCTTATTTTGAAATTAATATTTTAATTAAATAAAATTTTATAACAAATATTATAATAAAGAAAGTTTATACTATTCTCAAAAAATAGTGTTTGATAGAATATTTAATACGTGACTTATTAACATGATATTTTAGCCAAATTGTAAAGAAAAATAAAATACTATTTATTGTCAAATCATTAAAAATGACATATGTAGAAGTGCCTTTGCAATCAATATTGTATGAATAATTTATATATAATTAAACATTAAAATAAAATCACCATAATATATATAATATTTTAATCAAAATAAATATATATAATAAATGAAATTAAAATAAATAAAGTGCTTGTGCTAGTTGACCATGACCAAGAAAAAGAAGACAAAAAGAGAAAAAGTGGGTCATATGAAATAAGGGGTAATTTTGCAATTAATAATTTTGAATAAAATCATTTTTTTTAAAAAATCTATTTTCTAGTTTTATATTTTATTTCTTTAAATTCCAATTTCATGTTTAGTACATTAAAAGAAATTACCAGTTAAAAGCAATGTTTTAAAATTAGAATGGTTATTGAACTAGAGTAAGAAGTGATTCAAAGTCTAATGATTTGACAATGGTTGAAATGAGTTTGAACTATTTTTTAAAATATATATACAAAAAATATAAATATATATAATATTTTATAATTAAATTAATACCTATATTGTAAAAAATATTTAAAGTACATATAAATATTTAATAATATCAATATTAGCTAAAGTATTTTGAACATGACAACAAATTTTTGTGAAATAGGTTGGGTGTAATCTATTGAACATCATAAATCTAGATTTGAGAATGCCAAAAATTTAATTTGGACAAAAATTGAAGTGGAAAACCTATTCAATTTTTGCTAGTTTTGCCATTTTTAGACTAGTATGGTTAATTCTTATATAGTTTTAAGGGTTGAATGGACTAAAATCATGATCAATTCCTTAGTTTTTTGGTCAAACTAGTCAATTTGTTCTTTTTTTTTTTTTTAACATTGTGCTAGCACCTAAAATTCATAGTCAACATTGCTACTAGAAATGACAATTGAGAAGAAATGATAGTTGAGAGAAATAGTGGCCAAGAGAAACTACTTATTAAGAATGCCATAAACTAGGTTACTCAAGAACTTTAGTTGAGAATAATAGAAAAGTGAGAAATAAGAGACAAGGAACTCAATGCAGGAGAGTTCGATGAGCAAATGCAACACATATTCACTATAGAAAGGCCATCAAGTAATTGAAGACATGGAGAATGGGTAATGGCCAGATGTGGGACAATTATCTATCATTGGAGAAGCTATAAAAGAGGGAGGAAAGCTAAGAAGAAACATTTACAAAAATCTCACGAAGAACTTAACTTACAATTCCTATTGGTTTTATGCTTTATTTACTAGCTTCATTTATAGATTTTTGTGTTTTATTTATAGCCTTTCAATTTATTGCTAATCATTTAACCAAGTTGTAATCAAGCTATTTTGAAGCCTTTTATTGTCACTTCATTTCATTGGAGCTTCTACATGCAATTTACATTGCTTACACGACCATTCCAATTGTGCTTTCATTGCCTTCTTTAATCATTGCATAGGGAACCTTTGTTTACCTAGGCTTAGTTTGTTCAAGATCAAAGAGAACCTATCTTTAAAGAGTTATGTCTCATATCCACTATCAACTCAAAAAACATGGATTGAAAGGAGTTAGCTGTCATGCCCCTCCCCCATAAAGAAGGGGTGACCAACGCGGGGAATCCATATGGAATTCTTTATCTACAGCCTAAACTGCTATACTATACTAATTCGATAATCTTTGGGAGTGTAATCCCACCTCGTTGGATATATATATTTTTTCTCTTCTTTGTACACTTGCTTTTTATAGAAATTTCGGCAGAGTGTCCCTTAAAAATAGGACATCCCAAATTTCTACAAACAGCCAGAACCCAACATAAATAGCAACGGAGAGCTCTGTTCTCTTTAACCAATCATCAAAACATCAAAAGGACCAAAATAGGGAAGGGGGAAACAAAACCTATATCCATTGGTCCTACTTCTAAAGTACTTTACAATATGAAGATCAACTCATTACAATGAACAACAAAACCAAAAAAAAAAAAATTAACCAAGCCCTCAGTTCCAAAAAGGAGGCTCACCGTCACAATGCCTTGGAACCTAAAAGGAGGGAGGTAGATTGGGTCCGGTGGCGCTATCTGAAAAGTTTAAAAGTTACAAGAGTGAGCCAAAACTCAGTGAGCAAATAATAGATTTCTACAATTAAATTAAGGGTCATAACTAATGAATTAAGGGTGTATAAATAAACCATCAAACTTTACAATTTAGCAAATCTACAACCCGTTGTATGTAAGAATACCCAATTAGACCTGAGTCTCTCAATGTGATCACTTGATGGAGGTTTGTCACTAGGTCAGATAAGGTAGCGGCTACACCTCGTTGGCAGCTCCTTTCCCTGTTTCACTCGGGTGGCTATGCCTAACGGGCAGCTCCTTTCTCTACCCTTCATACTTACATGTCATAATTCATGCTTTCCAAGGGTGGCCACACCTCGTTGGCAGCTCCTTACCCATTTCACTTGGGTGGTTACGCCTAACAGATAGCTCTTTCTCCACCCAGATCCCTTCACAACATATGACTTGGTCCTATTAAGGACGATAGCATGCACTTGTAGATGAGGCACACACCAACCCATAATTCTAAATTCATATATATATATATCATTAGTCAAATATTATTATTATTATATATATATTTTTCTTATACCAGGAATTTGGATTATAGGGGACAAGAATTAGTTCAAATATCAAATAATTAAATCAATCAATAGCAATGGACTGACGGCACCACGGGCTCCCCTCCTCGTTTCACTGTGCTCGAACTGGCAATGGGGAAGCTTGGGAGAAGCTACACGACACCGGTGATGGCCCTTCAGTGGAGAAGAGACAACGGCAACTCAGGGGAAAGGCTTCGCTCGTGTAGAGAAGGAGAAGGAACAATAAACAGAGGAAAGAAGTGAACGGGATGTATGAGGCGCCGAAAAGAAGAATAATACATATATCAAATAAAAAAACCCCCTTCCTCTGTTTTTTTTTTTTAATCCGGATGTTACATTAGCGAAATCCCCCTTCTTTGTCTAGACATTGTTGACTAATCAGCTAATAGAATTTGGCTGTAAACCTTGCAACATATTGTCAATTATAAGCATTTTAAAACATGTCATTTTTAATAATTTGAAAATAAAAAAAATTTTGCAAAAGTTTAGTCAAACACTAAAGATAATGGTAGAAATACCTATTCAATGATGTAGCCTGACACTAAGTCATTGACTGCTTTATTATTATGGTGTGTTTTGAGAAAATCATTTTTAAAAACAAATAGGTAAATTTAGAATAAGAAATAATTTGAAACAAGACCAAACAGATACTAATAGAAATAATACTACTAGCATGTCTTATCTAGTTTTTGACTCAAACTTCCAATTAAGTACATAAGCAAGTAAGAAAAATTTTATTATATAAACTTATTTAAAAAAATCCAGAAGCATAGTAGTTAAAGAAATTTGTTCTTTAATTAAGTAATTAGGTTTAAATCTTGGGACAACACTTAGATGAATTTGTTATTCTAAATATACCAAGTCAATGTAAGGAGGGACCTAATATCTGTTAACGGAGGCTTTTCCAAGTTGTTGCTAAAAGTCATTGCTATAAAAATGTTCCTTACTTTGTTAAAACTTTCAATGGTGACACAATAAAGGTTGCCACTAATTACAAAGTTATTCATGTTATTCTACATATTTTCTTTTGGTAAATATATATTTAATCTCTAATTACGCGGTAAATAACACATTTTATAGGTAAAATAAACACACTTAGAATGAATAACTCTATACTCAACTTTTACATTTTAAATGACAAGTTTTATTTTATTTTTTGATTAATTTGAGAATTAATCATACTCTGTTCTTATTATAGAGTGCAAGTATAAGAAGTATTTGTTGGGAATTCTAGGACACGCAGTAGAAAATTAAAACTCTGAATTCCTTCCCATAGATCTATCAATGTCATTTAAATCGAGTAGATCTAGAAATATTTACCTTCATTGTCAGATTTCAGGAACTAATCTTCAAATTTGCTCCTTCTATTAGTATCTACACGAATGGTTGCCCAACTCAAACGGCGTGTTAGCGCCTCTGACCAATGTTCGTACACATTCTTAGTACAGAAGACACTTTCCTCTTTCTTTCTTATAGGCAGTTGTACAGTGTCCGTACACTGTATGTATGCTCTCTCTCTCTCTCTAGGGTTTTTCTTTTTGTTTTGTCATTCTAAGAAACCCAAGCTTCCTCCTTTTTTATTATAGAGGTATCTCATTAGGGTTTAAGATATATTTGATTAATTTAACATGTATTATTTTAAATCAAATCATAATTAAATATATTAGTTTAAATTTAAGTCTATATAATAGATTAAATTTAACCAATTATTTAATCTAAATCTAGAATTAAATTCAAATTTAATTTATCTCGTAAATTAGTTTAAATTTAAATCTATCATATAAACTTGAATTTAAAAATAATTCATTTAAATTAATTAAAGGATATATATATTTCGAAATATAAATATATATACATATATATTTCGAATTTTATAAACTATATATATATATTTATAAAATTTTTCTACCTTAGATTGAACGTAACATTCATTGAATCTAGACGTAATTTCAGATTCAATGAATTTGAATATTCTAGCTCGAGTTGACTCATTCTTATATGCGATCTATAAGTCTATATGACGTTGGCAGTGGACTAATGACACTATTTGACCCACAAGTCACGAGCGGCCTCTAGCAAGACATTATGATTACCCAAATCATATAAGGATCAGTGATCCAATGCAACTTGTCATATAACCCTATCACATCCTTTTTATCATACAATATCTAGATCAAGTATAAGGTATGGAAACGTCATCCTCATCTTACTTGATCATCATTTTTTCAATATACTTGCAGACTGACAGTACAAATGAAAATCCTTCCATTTGAGCATGGCCATACATTTCTCAATCTCACTCATTGAGGGGCCCAGAGATATCTCTCTATTAATTAGAGGGATAAATCCTATTTTGACCACTAATATTTTTCTACATGAATTCTACTATGCCCGATCATAGCCGTTATGATCACCTAGTTAAAGATAACTTTTGACTATGCCAAAAATAGTATTCTTCATGTTGGAAACTATAGTAATCTCAAGTTTAAGGGCTCAGTGACATAGTTATACATAAGATACGCTTATGACTTAATCCATGTAGTTATCTCATGATAGGTCGATCCAGCATCTTGTTTCCTAATAAGTGCCTATGATTTTGATTCAAATCTTTATACATGATTAACATATAATCATCAATCAAAATCATACTAGTCTTAGTTCATCATCATTTCCACAATGATGATTGACTAGGGATATTTAGGGTAATTAATATGATTTATCCAAAGAAATTATTATATAAAACATGCAAAAATATAATAATGTAATAAAAAAAAAATTTTATTTTTTAATAAAGTACAATGTTTGTATTACAATGATTGGTTTAAAGTACAATCTCCAATAGTATTGAGCTAGAAGCATGCTACAACAAGATTAATAAAATTCTTCACGTCAAAGAGGTTTCAAAGTACTCATAATTACAGTTTTAGGAACTGTGCCACGGCCAAAATTCATCAAGTTGTAGCTAAGCTGGAAGAAAATGAAAAAAGGCACCTAAGGCTAGATGTGTTGTTGTAAATCACAAGCAAGCTATGGCATAAAGTCATATAAAGACCAAATGAGCCATGGCGAGAACATCATGCATCGTAGCCTGAATCGAGGCAGAGGCTAAATGCATTGTGGCGAGAGCGTTGGGCATCGTGGCACAACGTGTTATATAGGCAAATAGAGGCTGCATTCACTGCAATGCAAGAAGGCAAGTCACGGCACAGATGCTTCTAGGGTCCTATTTTGTTGTGGCATGATTCATTTTAGCAAAACACAATATTTTCTTTATCAAAATTTTGAGGGTTTTTTTACTACATATAGCCATTTCAGTTGGAGGAGCCATCATTCTGAGTTACCTTGGGTCTGTTTTAGGTGTGTGGAGGTTAAGGAGAAGCTAAGAAAGGCATCTAAAAGCAAAGGAATGCTAGAAATTGAAGATTGAAGTAGAGACAAGCTTTTCTTGTTTCCTTCTTATTTTCTTTACATTTATTTAGATGTTTTTTACCTTTGCTTTAATTTTGCTGTTGGTTTTCATGAATATGTATAACTAAACTCCTTAATTTAAGATTATTAAGAATCTTGCATGGATTAGTGGTTGTTTCTCACTCTAATTTTGTGATTAATGATGAATATATGTTTATTCAATTCCATGCTTTATGCTTTCTGATTGCTTGGTCAACAATTAGATTGATTTGATACTTTTGCTTGAACTCAGAAGACGGAAAGTGAAATTAGATTAGGAGTTGAGTTGTGTGAATATTTAAAACTTGTTAGGAAAAGTAGATAGTTTAGTTAATGAGATAGGAATATATTCATTAACCTCACATAGTCTAGTTAGGTGTTGTGTCATTAAATTAATCTTGGCTGATTTCATAAGGAATTATGAAGTTAATTAGATAATCCTATATGAGATTTGGAAAAATACTTATAAGAACAAGTAAACCATAAAACTAACATGTATTGTTATTAAAAGCAAAGTTAATGAGTGTTAGACTAAATTGCTATGAAATGCAAGAAGAACTAATAATCCTAGATGTTATTATTTACTTGGAAATCCAAATAACAATTTTGAACTCTGCATAGTATATAACTTTTAATCATCTTTTGTTGATACAATTACTTGAAATTAATTTGCTTAATTTAAGTTAAGGTGTAAATTTTGGTACTTGATACATTTTGACAACAAATTCTTGGGAGAATGATCTTTTTTCATCATTGTATTACTTAAGTGATACATATACTTGCGTGTGCGCTTCAAGTAAACAACAATTATTATTATAAAATATATAATAATTAACTTTTTAAAATTAAAGCCAACAAAAAGTGGCTTTATTACAATAATTTAATTATTAATTAGAAATAAAATTATTGATTTTTTGAAATAATTTTCTATAGTACTTATTAACATTTAATAATTTTCTCAAAAAAATTAAAATTAATTTAATTTAAAATTATATAATCATTAATCAAAAATTAAAAAAATAAATAGATAATTTTATTTAACATAAATACTAATCCAAAATTAACTCAAATTAAATTGAATAAAGAATAAATTAAAATAAATTATTGATAATCGATATATAAATAAAAAAATATCTTAAGTGATAAATATATATGTTGTAAAATTATTTTTCATTAAAATGCATTATTTAAGATAAAAAAATTGGCAGATTAATATTTTTAATTTTTATTACTAAATTAACATTTTAGATTTTAAAGGACATACATCTAAGATTTAAAATTTAAGAAAAATAATAGGATAATATTTTTAATTTATTATCAAATTTCAAAACTTTTAAAATATATAATACATAATACATGATATATTAATTTATCATATAATTAAAATATAATAAAAAGAGAGGATAAAAGGTAGGATGCCTTGCGTTTCGTACCCACTCTCTTTCTCCTTCTTTGCATTCACAGAGGATTTGCAACTATAAAGAGAAAAATGTAATGTAGTAAAGCAGAAAAGGGATCGATAGAGAAGAAGAAATGTGATTTTCTGCCAACAATTAATAATTGACATATATAATACAATTAATAAACAATAAAAATAATAAAATATAAAATATAACTAAATAAATATAATAATTATATAGTAAACATCATGAATACTTTGTAAAAGTAATTTGACAATAAATAATATTATTAAATAATTAATAATCTTATTTCAAGCCAATAATAAATCTAAATCAATTAGTAATGTAATAAGTAAAAATAAAATAAATTACAAAATTATATATAATATAAATAATAAAATTAAAAATTTTAAAAATCATATTTATATAAATATCAGAGTTATAATGAAAACTATTAATACAAAAGAAAAGAAAATAATAAAATAATATCTTAAATTTTGAAAATTTAAAAACTATTAGCTTTTTAAAATTGTTTAATAAAAACCATTAATGCTGGTAAACCATATTTTGTTTGGATTTCTTTTTCTAAACTTCAAAAAGCAATAAATTAACAAAATACAAAAATAATAAAAAAAATTAAAATATATAATTGAGATACTAGTCACTTTTTTCTTAATTCTAATTAATATAAATAACACAATTCAAATTCATTTATATAACTATCTAATAAAATAAAAACTCCTAAAATAAAAAGATAATAGATAATTTCAAGAACAACAAATTTTACATACTTAAAATTAGATAATTAAAGTATAATAAAGCTAATAACTGTTAAAATAAAGGGATGAAAACAAAAATACAAAATTCAATAAATAAGAAAAATAAAAAACAACTAAAATAAATTATTTGTAAATAAATCATTTTTATTATTAATATTAATCAATTATATTGTACTATATTTATTAAAAGGCTTTAATAATTATCTCAAAAAAATTAATATTAATTTAATTTAAATATTCTCAAAGAATATATTTATCACTTAAACTATTTTTTACTCATATATTAATTATGGATAATTTCTTTTTATTGATTTTTATACAACTTTATGAATTATTTAATCATTAATCAAAAATAAAAAAACCAAATGAATAATTTTATTTTTTTATTTAATTTATAATTTAAAAAATAATTATTGAAAGATAGGTATAAAAAATTAAATCAAGAAAGTTCAAAAATATTTAACTAAAAAAAAAGGAGAAGATAAAAGAAAGGGAAAATTAGTACGGGGGACTTAAACCACCTAATATTTACTGGGAAGGATCTTAAAAATCAATATTACTCTGCAGGACCAAGTAAAAACCAATGAACAAAAATGCCCTTCTCTGTAACATAAGCCATTCGAATCAAAACGAATTCAAAAGCCCTCTAAACACAGTGCTCTTCCTTCTTGGCCCTCTATTACCGCATTCAACTGTTTTCTCCTACAATTGGTAATGGAGAATTCTTAGATAGTTTCTTTCGCAACTGGTCACTTAAAATCCCTGGATGATTTTTTACTAGACGGGCATCCTTCAATGATTTCAAGGACGTGTGCTAAACCTAGCCTTCGATGGGTTCTCTCGCGCTCTCAAATCTATGAGAATCAATGGTAAGCAGCACCTCTTCTTCTCATTCGATAGGTCACAAGATTCAAACTTTCATTCCTTCTAAAATGCTAGTATGTACATGCTTTTACATTAGAATCGAATGCATGTCTCGGTATTATTAGCTAAAGGAATTTAGGCAGTGAATGACGAGACTCTAGATTTAGACTTGTGGATATGAAATTCCTACTGGCTTTATGCTATTGTGTATTGGATATTATTGATTTATTTAAAACTTGAATTTAGGATAAGTTCTGCATTTTGGAATAAGTTATGATAATCTAGTAGCAACATTACAAGTGGGTCTAAACTTGGGAGTAAAATTTCCTAATTCAATCAGCAAAGTCCTTAAACTTATAAGTAAGAGTTCTAAAACTATAAGTATTCTATGCGAAATCCCTAAACATAGTAGTAAATTTGTTGAAATATAGTAGTAACAGAACTAAACTTAGTAGTAAATGTCCTTAAGCATAGGAGTAATATCCATAAATGTGGTAGTAATCAGGCGTATGTTTTCATTTCTAGGGATAAATTTTATAGAAAAAACAAAGGAAAGTTTCATAATGTTAAAGAGGTAGGAAATATAATTGTTGTAGAGCAAATGATATCCAAAATATGGTGAGGGAAATAAATAAGATTGTTTGTCATCCTTTTACAGGGGAATGTTGCAATTCTAGCAGAATGGAAAAATTTAGAACCAAGTAAGCCAAAGAGGTATAAGGATGAAGCATATGAAGAGCGAATAGAGCATAAGAGGAAGCATGTTCCAGGAAATTCTTGTGTAAGGAAGTATTCATTATTATACATCCCTATAATCCCTCATTTAATGAGTTAATGCTATTTTACTGAATTATTTGTATTCTATAGATACCATTTGTTATAAGTTGTTTGCCCTCTCAGTTCAAGGAAGCTGTAAAATTCATTGGAAAAAACAATGTGCTCAATAAGTTGGTGGAGGAAATGTGGTTTGGAAAGTTGCTAAATTTGGCATTCTAAACTCTGTTAAGGGACTCATGCATTGAGCTTGTTACAGTCTTTGATGTTCCAATAAAATATCTATTAATTAGAGGTAAACAAGTATAACTTTTGCATGCCTCAATTAGTGTAATGCTTTTAAAAGTGATTATTTTATACTTGCCTTCGTTAGGTGTGTGTAGGTGATAACTATGGTATCTAGAGTGCTGATAGAAGACTAAAGGTGGGAGAACTTAGGTGTCAGACAACACATTCTAGATGAGGAACTCATGGTAACTAATATGTCTTCCCTTTCATATCACCTTTAATGATCCCTTTCTTTAAATCCTTATTTGATGTAGTTTGTGAACTTATTAGTGTAGATAAATCTCTTAAAACTTATAAGGCAGTACAATGTAGATGATTTGCTAGAAAAACTATGGCCCGACAAAGTGGGTTATAACATCATAGATTGCACCTTGGTAACGTATTTGTAGGGTATTAGTTGTATTGTGTTGGATTGTACCTTGGACAGTATTGCTTGTTTGAAAATGTTTGCAGGTATTTGCTCATATGTTGTTTCTGAATCACTGGTTCTATTTTACTTTGGACCCTCATATATGTATTCTATACATCATTGACTCATTGAGTCAAAGAACTAATGCAAGTCAAAAGAAAATAGCCCATATTACAGTAAAATTTTGTTATATTGTAATGGCCTTTAGTTGTTAAAGTTAATTGTAACTGTGTGTGTTACTGTGTATAAGTGATATAATAAAAAGATCGATTGATCATGTTGTTAAAGCTGCTAAAACCTGACAGATTTATGGTGGTGAGTCCAATTATCAGTGTCAAATACGTTGAGTTGCCTAACTAAATATGTAAGTGAACTACTTTAAACTTTCATTAGTATTGCATGTATAAAACTTGACTTTATGACATTACATTTGTTGTTCAGTGATGACTGTGGAATTTATTTGATAAAATACTTGCAATCGTGGACTAAGAAACTAAAGCTTGACTGGGAAGGGCTCACCATGCTAACTTATACTCTGTTTTGAGCTTCTCTGTCATTGTTTGTTATAGTTTAATGCTTGGTGGCTCATGGTAAATGGTTGTGATTTCAGGAAGAGTTATTTTGTGTCTAACTCATGTGGGACCTATTGAACCATCCACTAAACAAGTGCCATGGTGATGTAATGGTAGCTGCAATGGTAACAACCAAAGGGAAGCAAATCAGAAAGATATGATGCATTGACTATTTCTTCCCCTATTGTTTCCTCCCCTAGATTTTGTATTATTATTGTTATAGATAAGAACATCTTGCTATGAGGCTTGTAAAATGATGGTTGTAAATATTTGATTGTTATGATTATAATAAGATTATGAAATTCCTTAAATTTCTTTTGTCTGTTGCCATAATCATCTATTTTCTTAAGGTCCACTAAGTCATGTCACTGGTATTAATGGTTAAATAGCCAAAACACAATAGTAAATTTCCTGAAATCTACTAGTAACATCTCTAAAATTTGTAGTAATGGACTTAAACCACATTGGTAACTATACTCTGGACAATCCCTAAAATTAGGCATAAATTTCCTTAAATATAATAGTAACACTTCTAAGCTTCATAGTAATAGTCCTAAAACTTTATACCATTGGATTATGAACCTGAAATAAGAAAAAAGATTTACAAAAATGAAAATTAGAGGAGAATACTTTCTCACCCAATAATTCCCTTTAAATCTAAAATGAAAACATCCCTCAACGTGAAAATTAAGAGGAGGGCAAAAGGAAAATATATTTAAGAGTTGCTTTTTTTTAGTCTTACAAGACAAACTAGTCAAATGACCTCTATTATTTAGTAATGGTAACTATTGGAAATCTCGTGTATTCTTCTTTGCCTCCTAATTTTTAAAAAAAATCATTTTATCTATTCTATTATCTTAAATGACATTAAAATATTTTAAATATTCATTTATTAGATATATAAATATCTTAAATATTAATATATAATATATCAAATATAAGATATTTAATTTTTAAATATTTTCAAATATCCAAAATACTAGCATAAAGACAAACCTTGCATGGCCATTATTATTGAGCATCGTATACTTCAAGTATAATCAGATGACACTACTTTTTAGGATGTAATGGGAAGACATTAAGTCTGTCAATAACAAATAAGCATCATCATTATATCATGAGTAAAATCGAGCTAACCACCTCAACCATAAGGACATTCTCAACTATAAGGGTTGCTTCTGCTAAAGCCTTCTCCAAATGTATCTTCACAAGATCCAAAATTGTAACACTTAATTGCTCAGAGTCCTCACGCTTGATGAATCCCCTGACATCCTTCTCATCAATTAAGCATTTAATGTTCAGAGGTGTCTTTGGATTTGTATTAAGAACCTTCTTTAGCTTCTTACATGTAGCCCTGAGCTTAAAACAAGCCCTAGCATTCTGGAAAACCTCAATCTTATACTGCTCCTTAAATTTTGCACTAAAGTGATTGACTAAAATCTCATCAAACTCTCTACCACCTACAGATTTATCAAATGAATGGGTCAATACTTTTAGCTGTCGCTTTTTCAAACCATTAATGCACATTTGCATGCAAAGATGTCCAATATCAACAAAGGAAACATTCAGTTGATTATTTTCAAGAAGATGTGTAAATTTCATAAGCTAAAGTAGTAGTTGTTGTTTCATGAATCAAGCGTAAAAGGTATAAACCACCAATCTTGGTTGCATCTAAAATTTCCTTTATTTGAAGATCAGTAAAATAAGTTGGAATTTTAATACAACAATGAATAACATCTGCATTTAGATTCTTTTCAGCTATGGCCTTGACATTTACAACAAGTGCAAGAGTTTTATGCATGGACTCATCATTAAGCAAAAAATCAATCCCCTTCTACCTTGCAACAGCAATAATGTAGCTCTTATTCCTAAAATTAAAACCAACAATGTTCATCTTTACAAGGAAAGATAAACCAATTACTTAGATATTGGTTTTCCAACCAAGAGGAATATTAGAAAAAAATAATGTCATATTTACATATGATATATGAAATTTTCTAGTTACACAAATTAAATGAGCTTGAGTGAAAAGACTATGAAAACAAGTAAAACTATTGTTTGAGCAAGTGATACTTCTATTGTTGCTTTTGTTGTGGCCTTGGTAGAGGGAAAGTCTAGAAAAGAGTGCTTAAAGTTTACTAGTATGTATGGTAGCAAGCAGTTCCTCTGTGTTAGCTATAATGTGCACATCACTAGAAATGTTATTGGCCAATCTTCTTTTTTTTTTTCCATACATAGCAGTTGCAACAGCTTCTCTTTATTTTTAAGTGAAGGGAGCCATTCTTAGCATACTTGATTTTCCATCCTCTACTCATCACAACTACATCCAAAAAAATAAAAAAGGTTTAAGCTTGTTTATTATTTTTGGAACCAAAACAATAATATCAATGAGAATAAAGCTAAAAGTAAGTAGTAATATTCCTAAAAAGAAGTAATAATGTTTTTAACAATTATTGCATTCTTTCAGATGGTACGAAAAATAAATAATGGTAGTAAAATTATTAAAAGTCCTTGTAACTCCATACAAACTATCTTTAACAAGCATAAGAAAAAGAAGCCATTACCATTAACTATGAAAGTTTGAGAGACATAGCATTACTAAATTCTACAAAAAGGTTTTCAATATTAGCAAATTAATAAGTCTTTTTAAGTCATCCTGTTCTGCTCACACCATGTGTAACACCATAAATTCTAACTCATTTCATGACATTCATGGGCTTAACATCATCGATTCCATGAAAAGTGTAGAGAAAAAGGGAATAAAATAATGACTATTTTCACGTTGCGTTGTGTTTAAAAATTTCCATTTGGTGTCACATGGGTCGTATGAGTACATACTATACTTTTTCATATTTAATTACACCAATACAACTCTTTTGCATCATAAAATCATGGCTACAACTCATGAAAATCAAAGAATAGCTTAAAATAACCAAGTGCATTTTCGTCCAGAATTGGCCCCTTTTTTGACCAAATTTTGAACAATCATAACTAAATCTAGAAAAATAAAAAACATGCATTCTTAGTCATTCTAGAAATTTATGGATGTTTACTTCACACTAAAAATATTTCTAGACCATAACGTCTATCACAGAGGACGTTTGACATCCGAAATGGTCTAGAGGTTAAACTACACTTTGGAACTATCATAAAATTCTACAGAAAGCTTTGTAAATGTCCAATTAATTACACAAAAATCTAATCCATGTAAATGATACTAATATAGAAAGCTGTGGATGTTAGCTAGAGGAAAAAAATACTTCCAGACCAACTCAGGTAGCCCAAACCTTGGAAGTCAATAGAATAGTAACTAAGGTCTGGCAAAACTCTTGACACTAGATAGAATATTTAAAAATTCATATGTCCCTCTCTAGACTTCTAAATTAGGTGCTTTTAGTTGGTAAAATTCACTATGAATGTCAAGTTTCTTTGAATAAAATTTCTTGGCAATTGGACATCATTTGAGCCCTGTGTGACAGATTTTATTTTTGGACCAAATGAATAGTGCAGCAGACCAAAACTAGAAAAATTCTCAAATATTCTGTAGACCTCTGCAAATCATGATCTTTAGCTTCCTAAAAAGCTCTTAATGAGATCTAATTTCATGCCAAATCTCAGACCAAGAATAACTCATTTGGCTAAAAAGTGACATAGGGTTCTAATATGGTCATTTTTGGCTCCATATAGGATACCAAAATTGCCAAATGGCTTTCCTTTAGTTTTGACACTTTTTGGGCAAGTCTAAAAGCACATTTATGACTTGTGTGACCTGCCCAAATAGTCCCAAACCCCATGCATCTCATTTTTAGCCTCTTCATCCACACATATTCACATTACATCAAACTTTCCAAAATGCATACTTTGGTATTACATATGCAATTTCTATTCTAGGGTTCATACATCATGTCCATACATTTATACATCATATAATATCATAATTACATAGGGATATATCATATGACACAATTATGGTCTTAAAGTGGCAAAACTTAAGCATTTGGTTGTCAATATTCTTTTTTTAAGGTAATTGGCTCCCATTACCATGTCCACTTGGTCCACCTAGCATGTGAGATCATTGGAGAGGAGGGAATGAGATTCAAAGAATCCTAATAGCTCATCTTTCATTCAATCATATATAACATATGCAAAGCAAGTCTTAAAAATGCATGCATGGATATCATGAAAGTCATGGACATTTAAGAAGCAAGCTTGGCATGTGAACAAATCATACAAGACATTCAAGAGCTCACCAAGTGTTTGGATTGGCTTCACACTTTTTCTCATGGATTTTGGACTTGCCTCACCCATTCTTTAAGAGCTTTGGACTCAACTATACTCTTGGGAGCCCACTTTGCTTTTGAGAGACTCTTTATTTTGTCTTAACCAATCTCAAGGGTTCTTGACTCATCCTTACCATGGTCAAGAGTTCTTGGCCTCTCTACACTCAAGCAAACTCAACAAAAATCATACATTCATTTGAAAACATAACATGACATCATGAAATTAAGACATATAAAATCATGCTAGTATACTTTTCATGGCTTGAAAATACATATACACACATTTTATGACAAGCTAAACACACATCCATGCATAAGAGAAGGTGGAGAGAGCTACATTGCACACAATCACATACTTTTTCCTCAGATTTCAAGCCTCCTCCTTTGGCCACACACCCAAAAATTTGTGGAGATGGTTTCTCTTGGCCTAGACATAATTTATGGAAGCCAATTAGGTTCATAAAACACATTCTAAAGCCACACAACATGTTTAGATACTAGGTTGCTTTACAAGTTCCATTATGGTCCATAACTGCACCTAATGAAGCAACATCCCTCAAAAAATTTCTAATCTCCATTCTTTCCTTTCAAATATGATTCTTGACTCCTTTTAAGCCTCTTGGAGTCATCACACAATTAAAACAAAGGGCTTAACATCATGTTGCTTCTTTAGGTCATAATATGGAGCCTAAAGCACCAAATCATTTTCTATGAGTTCTAAATTTTTTCCAAGGCTTTTCCTCATTTTCATTCATCAAATATGATTCAATAATAGCCTTAGAAAAATTTAAAATGCTCCTTAGCTATATGAACTCCCTTTGGTCGAGCCTATGCATGGTTTAGGGCTCCTTGGAGTTTTCTTTGTTTCCTTGAAGGAGGAAGTGTGTGGGGAGCCTCTTAGAGATCTTGGGAGCTCATTTAAACTCTTATTTATACCTAGGAATCATTATACAAAATCAAATTTTACAAGGTGCAATTGAAACCCTAGAACTTGCATATTGAAATCTAATAGTTTTTTGTTAATTTCCTTTGCATATTCTTAATCTCCACACCCTTTTTCCTTAGATTCACCCTTGGTTCTGCCTAAAAATCAAGTCCTCCTAGGGTTTTCTCAAGTGGGGTGAAATGGTGGAGAAGGGAACCAAAGATGGCAACCATAGGAAGAGAAATTACCTTGTTTTCTTGCTTTTTCTCACTTGAATCTTCTGTTCTTTAAGCTCCTCTCTTCAAATCCAAATTTTTCCCTCAATTTCTCCCTTAAAATATATTTGTGAACTTCATTTTAATCATAGGAAACAAAGAAGAATGGAGGAGAGGAGGTTTAAATGGAAGAAAGTATAGAAAACTACCAAGAATCCATATCTTTTTCTTGATTTTTCTTCTCCTTTTCTTTCCCTTCTTGTGAGCCTAAGAGAGCAGATCATATTCTGTATTTTGGGCAGAAATTTCGTGCTTATGAAGATGGAAAAAGAAAGGGGAAGTGTGTGGGAGCTTTTAGAAACATATTTTTTCAAAAATTTCAATTTTATCCTTTTGTAATGGCAATTTCATTTCGGCTTCATTTTAGCTCCTTTTTTAGAACCATCTCTTCCATTATAAAATTTAGGTTCCTAATTTAATAAAATGCCTTTGGAATCACTCAATTTGGAGCTAAAACCTTATCGAACAAATCGATTAAAGTTTAGGTCAATTGACATTGAAAAATGTCCACCAGAGAGGATTTAACTGTCTCAGGACTTTCCATGGTTTTCAGAGCCTCTAAAAACCTTGAAGAATTCAAAAATTTGATTTAAAAAGCCCTCTTACGTAAATTCCAAAATTTACTCAAAATTATGAAAATATCATTACGTTTCGTAAGCTTTTCGTAAGAAATTGTTTCTTCATTCTAGCTTCATTTTTCTTTGCATCTGAGCCTGAGATTCTCATTTTTAGGAGTTTAGAATGCTTCCCAAATTTTTTAGGACCTTAAGTTCATTATTTTGGGCAACTTCCTTTTGTATCCGGTGAATTTCATTCGTTGACGAAGAAATTGTATGTTACATTTCTCATGTTTTTCTTTCATTTACAAAGGACCAGAGGTCACATTTTTCCCCTGTTAAATAAATTTCATCCTCAAAATTTAGGGTACACTTTCTCTTACTCTTTTCTTTTTTAGCTAAGTACTCTTTTCTTTCCCTTCTTCCTGGCTCTATACCCTTTCTCAGCAATTTCCTTCTTTCGAATTTTCTTTTAGCCAGGGAACCTTTCATTACTAGTTCTTAATAAGGTCTCTATTGCCATAAAATACTAGCTAGTTCTTTCTAATAAGGGAAAGAAATTTCTGACTCTAGAAGCCTATCATGGGAGAGCTTACCAATCATGTTGGGTTAATGTTAACCCGTTTGTAGGATTAACGTTTCTTTCAGTGAACTCATTTACACATCTCGAGAGGTAACTTATTTTATATCACATCGCCCATATCCTACCTAAATGGCTTCTCATAACATCTCATCATCTTTTCTAATCATTATAGCCATCGGAGGTTTCTATTTGTCTGTTTATTTATTTACATGTTCCGTCCACTGTTCATCTCTGCGTTCTTTCTTACTAACTCTTCCCATGATTATAATTCACATTTCTTTCTAGCATAGGCCTCACATCTTAGTTAGTTACTGTGATTACAACTCTTTTGAGGAGTTTCTACTTTTAATGATCCTAGTTTCTCTATTTATTTCTATATCTGTCTTTGTATGCTGGGGCTTTTTCTCACTTTTTTTACTTACTTACAGTGGCATTTTATAGTTCTTTAATTCAATACTAATTAGCCTAACCTATGTGTCTCATACTGGCACCGAAGAGCTACTACCACTAACTACCGCTGATTTTCTAGTAGGATGTTAGCTATTCTCATAGTTTTACTCATTGGAGATATACGGTACCACTTAACTCATAAAAACTGCGCCTGACCCTTTTCTAAATACATAAGCTAGCATGTGGGGATCTCTCTATCCCTTAGTCAAGGCTATTGTCTGTTAGGTAGTGGTTCATTTGGCTCTAACTTTGGAAAGCTAATTTCTTGCTTTCCTCATCCTATATACTATGCTCATCTCTAAAGAGAGTTAGTCAGTGGTCTAACTATCTGAGCAAAACCTGCATATCTTTGTGGTAATGGTCTACCAGACTTAGGAAATCTATAGTCTCTGAGACAAAGGCTAGCTGAAACTGTACTGGTCTTTGAGACTAACTACTCTATAAAAATAATCTCAGACCATCATCTCACCAGAGAACTATCATACTATGGCTAGGGCTCTTTGTAACTCTGTGGGATCTACTATGACCCCTGGGTCTATTGCGACCTTTTAGAGCCCTGCTAGGGTTTACTGCAACCCATTGTGCTATGTTGGGATTTACTACGATCCATCTTTAGGAGACGTCAAAGCTTAAGATCACTGTATCTGACAGTAAAATACATACTCACTAAGTTTGGTTACCATTGCTCATAATAGCTGAGGCTAAATTCAGAAGTATATCATGCTCGTCGTGCGAAGTGGGTTCTGTGTCATCTCATTCTCTAGGATCCTGTCATACTGATACTAGAAAGCATTTTAATTTTCACTCATCGCTCCTTACAGGATCCTCAGATTCCTACTCTAGCCCCTTTTTTTTCTTACTCTATTAACTTGCTTACTTTGCATGTACTCGTTCTAACCTTCCTCTCATATCTTGTAGTTTCTAACTATGCCTACATTCTGCTTTTAAGTGTTTTGGTACTAGGGCATCTCATACTCTAAGTGTGGTTAACATTTAAGGCAGGAGAGAGGCTATATACTGGTCCTTACTCATTTTGTTTACACATACTATAAGGGACTTAAATCATACATACTGATTCTAAATATTTTCTACTAAAGATTCCTTTTTGCATGATTTTCTTATCATTCCAATATTACTGGAATCCTTTTACCTTTCTTTTTTGACTTATCTCATTATCTAGCTAACTAGGATACCTTTTAATTATTAGGACACTTTGATGATTGATGCCATCATTTGTTATGCACTTAAGTCACATTACTACTGGGTTGGCCAGACCCAATATCATGTAACCATTGTTGCAAGCAAACTATAACATCAAACACTAATACACAAGCACCTCATGAGCTCAAAGCCACTATCGCTTATATATTGTAAATTTTCCAATAATCTAAAGTATTCCTCTCTTACTTTTCTTTATCTAACCTATTCTTATAAAGTGCTCGGGGAAAGTAGAATTCTTCCTCTACTACATGCTGAGGATTCTCTGTATTGCCTGGCTATTTTTACTTGGGCACTATCATACTAGAAGGGTGTCTATGCCAAGGATAGATGTGCCTTTTTAAGTACTCAAGCACATTAACTAAATATCTATTCTCAATCTAATATGTTATTGGCTTGAGCATTGTCATACCTTTTCTTTCTACCTTTCTTATCCTCTTACTTAGGTAAAAGGATATTCTACTACTGACTATTTTTGTTGCCAGTTTAAGTTTCTTTACACTCAAGAGCACCTGCATTTTCCTAGGGTTTCTCCAGTTATTCACTTTCTGTAACAATAAGGGGCTCTATTTTTCGCTCATACTCTTATTCTGCTCTTATTTAGACCATCTCTGGGTAAAAAGGATTCTATTTCATATAATCACAAGAATTTCATTCTTTGGCGCTCTCGGCTGACCCTTTTTCTTTACATAGCACAAGGCTTGCCTTTTTAGGCAGTCTCTAGTTCCCTCGAGCTTCCCTAAGAGTACTAAGGCACTAACTATCTATCTCAGCTTATTTTGATGTTCAGATCAGAGCTAAGCTTTCTCTCTATTCAACCTCTTTAGCCTCATCTCCAAAAGCACAGTATACTATTTTTAGGGTTTTACTAACCCGATCCAGGACATGTACTCTTAATGTCTAGATTCTATCTTACTGAAAACTTATACTCTACTGGGTGCTCTAATCATGCATGTGCCTTAACCTCTGCATTCTCATATTAGGGAGCTCATCTAACTAACTATCAGACCCCTATCTATTTACTTTACTAGGCTTAGCTTACTCTTTTAATCATTATTAAAGTGAGGGTATATTTTCTGTAGCTAGTTTCTCAGCTTTTCCTTGTTTCCCTTTATGACTCGGGGGGGTCTATCTAGGGGAATTTACTAACCACTAATGGGTAGTTTTCCCGACTTAAAATGTCTCATATTTCATTTCTCGATCCAGGGAGAACTTTCACTGAACCTTTCATTTACATATCTCACCTGGAATGATGCTACTAGTCATTTTCCCCAAGCTTTAGCTTATGCTCAACTTAAGCTAGCCATCTCATTGGACCTGTAGCTTACTAACTATCCTCATTCTTTTTTGAGCCTTTGTTACTGGGCTACTCATGCTTACCTCTAGGTGTTACCTATGAGGTACACCTTTCTAGACCACTCATTATGCACCTCACTATTAGTAGTCTTATCTTATGTTATTTCGAGACTATACTAACATTCTATCATTTAGTGTTTCACATGGTAGCATCCTAGGTTAGAGTCAACGCCTTAAGGGTAGGTCTCAACAACCTTATCATCCTTGTATTTAACTTTCTTTATGTTGAACTCTTTCTCAGTCTCAACTGCTAGGCCTACAGATTTCTTACTAACTTTCTTTGACTATTTACTACTCTTTTTCTCTACTTATACTAGGGGTTCCACTTTCTGTAGGTTATCTGACCCCTTATCAACTCCTTTCTCAAGTTAACCTAAATATGACCCACAAGGCATTCATGCTACCATTCACCATGGCTAACATATCATTCGCCACAGCTAATTAGCCTTGGGTTCACCTTAGTTTCTTGTTTAAATATTGGTCGCAGCTAACTTTTTAATTGGTCACGGTGATGAACTCTCTAGATTGCCTCGTTGTTTCTATAGAATAATTGGTCGTGGCTAAATAATTAATTGGCCGTGGCTAATAGCCTCTAATTGGCTTATTTTTCCAAGGATTTGACTTTCATCTTTAGCTGCCAACCCGAGCCTCATTGCCTTTATAACCGGCCTGTCATCAACCTAAAGGGTTTTATCTCTTACTTCATTCATACATAGCTAGCTGTTACCTCTGGGCTGTCAGGGCTCTAGGGTGTAGCTTGTAACTTAACCTCTGGCTTGAGGGGATTAGCCTTTTAGGCTCTGAAAGTCATCTAGACATTTAGGTGTTGTGGTAGGGGGCAATTCTTTTTCTCACTTCCCCTTTAAACTCATCTCGTGCAGCCACAGCCTCATTTCATACTGCGCTACATCCTACTTGTCTTTGCATTATGCGAGACATCTTGGAATGGTTTAAGTATAACTACCAGGAAGAACTAGGCCACACATACTCTCTCTAGTAAGCCTCTTCCTATCAACAAGATCATTTCTCATCATTTATATTTATGGCTTGCCACTGATCCTGGTGAGCTAACACATCTCATCAAGCTCTAGCCTTTGGATCCCTCAACTCTATTCAAGCTACTCTAGAGGCCACTCTTTTTTGATGTTCACTAACTACTCCAAGACCATTCTACCACTTACTCATCATGAACAAAGACACAACCTATCCTTATACACCCAATATGTCTCATACAAGGCTCTACCTATCCATTCAAGCCTTTTACATAGCCCTATTGCTACATCCTTAAGCCAAATCTAATTCGAGAGAGCTTGGAACTTTGCTCTGATACCAATAAATCTAATACCATAAATTCTAGCTCATTTCATGACATTCATGGGCTTCACATCATCGATTCCATAAAAGTGTAGAGAAAAAGGGAATAAAATAATGACTATTTTTGCATTGCGTCGTGTTTAAAAATTTTCATTTGGTGTCACGTGGGCTGTATGAGCACATACTATACTTTCCCATATTTAATTACATCAACACAGCTTTTTTGCATCATAAAATCATGGCTACAACTCATGGAAATCAAAGAAGAGCTCAAAATAACTAAGTGCAGTTTTTGCCAGAATTGGCCCCTTTTCTGACCAAAACCAGAGGAAAACCCTAAACCATGCATAGGCTTAAGATAGTTAAATCCCCTTCAATGGACGTTTTCTAATGTTGGTGCACCTAAACTTTGATGAATTCATTCAGGAAGGTTTTAGCTCTGATTTGAGTGATTCCAAAGGCATTTTATTTAATTGGGAACTTAAATTTAATAATGGAAAAGACGGTTCTAAAAAAGGAGCTAAAATGAAGGAGAAACGAAAATGCCAATAACAAAGGGCAAAATTAAAATTTTTGAAAACGTGTTTCTTCCTCCCTTATAAATAGGTGGCGCCTCACACTCTCCCTCACTTAGTTTCAGATTATTTTGCCCTAAATCAGAAGAAAAACCCTAAGAGAGTGGCGCACGAAGGTGAAAGGAAAAGGAGGAGAAAATATATGCTTAAGGTATGTTTCCATGGTAGTTTTTCATGCTTTTCTTCATCCACACCTCCTCTCCTCCCTTCTCCATTCTGTCCTTTGATTAAATGGAGTTTATAAATCTGATTCAAGGGAGAAATTCAAGGGAAAATTCAGATTTGAAGAGAGAAGCTCAAAGAACACAGGATTCAAGTGAGAAAAAGTAAGAAAACAAGGTAATTTCTCTTCTTATGGTTGTCATATTTGGTTTCCTTCTCCACCATTTCGCCCCACTTGAGAAAACCCTAGGAAGAGATGATTTTTAGGCAAAACCAAGCATGATTCTAAGGAAAAGGGTGTAGAGATTAAGAATATGCAAAGGGAATTATCAAAAAATCATTAGATTTCAAGATGCAAATTCTAGGGTTTTGTGTGCACCTTTTAAAATCTTATTTCATATGATAATTCCTAGGCCTAATTAAGAGTTTAAATGAGCTCCTAAGATCCCTAAGATGCTCCCCACATTCTTCCTCCTTCAAGAAAATAAAGAGAATTCCAAGGAGGCCAAAAAGGGGCTATGTCTCGGCCAAGCATGGATCGAGTAGCTAAGGAGAGTTTTAAAATTTTTTCAAGCTCATTTTTGTGTCATATATGATGAATGAATCTGAGGGGAAGCCTTGAAAAAAATTTAGAACTCATAGAAAGTGAGTTAGTGCTTTAGGTTCCATATTATCACGTAAAGAAGCAATATGATGTTAGACCCTTTGTTTTAATTGTGTGATGACTCCAAGAGGCTTAAAAGGAGTCAAGAATCATATTTGAAAGGAAAGAATGGAGCCTAGAAATTGTTTTAGGGGTGTTGCTTCATTAGATGCATTTATGGACCATAATAGGGGTTATAGAGTAATCTAATATTTAAGCAAGTTTGTGATCTTAGAGTTTGTTTCATACACCTAATTGGCTTCCATAAATTGTGTCTAGGCCAAGAGAAACCATCTCCGCAAATTTGTGGGTGTGTGGCCAAAAGAGGAGGCTTAAAATCCAAGAAAAAAGTGTGATTGTGTGCAAGGTAGCTCTCTCCACCTTCTCTTATGCATGGATGTGTGTTTAGCTTGTCTTAGAATGTGTGTATGTGTATTTTCAAGCCATGAAAAGTATGCTAGCATGATATTATATGCCATGATTTCATGCTGTCATGTTATGCTTTCAAATGAATGTATGATGTTTGTTGAGTTTGCTTGAGTGCAGAGAGTCCAAGAACTTTTGACCATGGTGAGGATGAGCCAAGAACCCTTAAGATTGATTGAGACAAAGTAAAGAGTCTCCCAAAAGCAAAGTGGGCTCCGAATAGTATGGTTGAGTCCAAAGCTCTTAAAGAATGGGTGAGGCAAGTCCAAAATTCATGAGAAAAAATGTGAGGCCAATCCAAATACTTGGTGAGCTCTTAGATTTTTTGTATGACTTATTCACATGCCAAGCTTGCTTCTTTAATGTTCATAACTTCCATGATATCCATGCATGCATTTTCAAGACTTGCTTTGCATATATTATGTATGATTAAATGGGAGATGAGCTATTGGGATTCTTTGAATCTTATTCCCTTCTCTCCAATGATCTAATATGCTAAGTGGACCACGTGGACATGGTAATGGGAGCCAACCACCTTGAAGGAAAGAGTTTAACAATCAAATGCATAATTTTTAGTTCTTTAAGGCCATAATGGTGTCAAATGATGTAATTAAATGATGTATATGGTCTATGAACTCTTAAACATGTGTAATTATGATATTATGCCATGTATGAATGAGAGAATATGTTTTATAGTCATTAGAATGTGAAATGAGTATATGGTGGCAAATTAGCTTCATTGGTGGTTTGATGAAATTATGCATATGTGTGGATGAAGTGGCCAAAATGAGATGCATGGAGTTTGGGACTATTTGGGTAGTTTACATAAATTTTAATCATGCTTTTAGACTTGCCCAAAAGGTACCAAACCCCAGGAAAAACCATTTGGTCATTTTGGTACCCTATATGGAGCTAAAAATGACTATAATGGAACCCTATGTCACTTTTTAGCCAAATAAGTTATTCTTGATTTGAGATTTAGCATGCAATTAGGTCTCATTGAGAGCTTTTTGGGAAGGTAAAGACCATAATTTTCAGAGGTCTAAAGAATATTTGATGAATTTCCAAAGTTGGAAATTTTTCTGATTTTGGTCTACTGCACTATTCATTTGGTCCGAAAATGAAATCTATCACACAAGGCTCAAATGATGTCCAATAGCCATGAAAGTTTATACAGAGAAATTAGACATTCACAATGACTCATGCCAACTGGAAGCACCCCATTTAGAGGTCTAGAGAGAGAGATATGAATTTTTGAACATTCTATCCAGTATTAGTAGTTTTGCCCGACCTGAGTTACTGTATAACACCACACATTCTAACTCATCTCATGCTTTTAAATGGCTTATTATTATGAATCATGTAGGTCTTTCATGAAAAAGGCAAGGAAATAATGATTATGTTCACGTTGCGTCATATCTAAAAATTCCATTCGGTGTTCAGTGTCACGTGGACTGTGGAGCTCATGCTATACATCATCATATTTAATTATATCAATACAACTCATTTGCATCACAAAATCATGCCCACAACTCATGAAAACCGAAAATGAAGCATAAAATGGGCTTATTTAATTTTGGCCAGATTTGTGCCTTTTTCTGACCAAACTTTGGAAAATCATAACTAATTCTAAAAAAATCAAAATCATGCAATCTTGGTCACTTTGGAAAGCTATGGATGTCTACTTCACAATAAAAATATGCCTAGATCAGAACATTCATCATAGAGGAGGTTTGACATCCAAAATAGTCCCGAGGTCAGACTGTATTTTGGAACTATCACAGAATTCTACAGAAAACTTTGAAAATGTCCAATTAATTCCACAAAAATCTAAACCATGTAAATGATACCAATCTAGAAAGTTGTGGATATTAGCTAGAGGGAAAAAATATCTTTAGACCAGCTCATGAAGCCCAATCCTCAAAATTTAATGAAAGAGTAACTTAGTTCGGGCAAAATTTTTGATACTGGACAGAATGTTCAAAAATTCATATCTCCCTCTCTAGACCTCCAAATGAGGTGCTTCTAGTTGGCATGAATCACTGTGAATGTCTAGTTTCTTTATAAAATTTCATGGAAATTGGATATCATTTGAGCCTCGTGTGATAGAATTTAATTTCGGACCAAATAAATAGTACAGCAAACCAAAACCAGAAAAATTGCCAACTTTGGAAAATTCTCAAATATTTTGTAGACCTTTGAAAATTATGATCTTAGCTATCCAAAAAGCTCTTAATGAAACCTAATTGTATGTCAAATCTCAAATCAAGACTAACTCATTTGGCTAAAAAGTAATATAGGGTTCCATTATGGTCAATTCTAACCTTCCTCTCATATCCTGCAGAAAGGAATCCCTAGTAGAAAATGTTCAGATTCAGTATGCATAGCTTGAGTGCCTTATAGTATATGTAAATGAAATGAATAGGGACCAGTGTATAGCCTCTCTCCTGCCAGAGATATTCACCACACTCAGTGTGTGAGACAACCTAGTGCCAAAGCATTTAAAAGCATAATGTGGGCATGGTTGGATATTGTAGGATATGAGAGGAAGGCTAGAATGAGTACACGTAAAGTAAGTAAGTCAATAAAGTAAGAAAGGAAATCCTAAGTAAAAAGAGGCTGAAGTGGGAATCCGAGCATCCTATGAAGAGCAATGAACAAAAATTAAAATGCTCATAAGTATTAGTATGATGGGATCCTAGAGAATCAAATGACACAGAACCCACTTCGCACGATGAGCGCAATGTATTTATGAGTTTAGCCTAAGCTATTGTGAGCAATGGCAATTGGACTTAGTGAGTATGTATTTTACTATCAGATACAGTGATCTTAGGCTTTGACGTCTCCTAAAGATGGATCGCAGTAGATCCCAGTATAGCACAGCGAGTTGCAGTAGACCTTAGCAGGGCTTTGAGAAGTCACAGTAGACCCAAGGGTCACAGTAGATCCCACAGAGTTACAAAGAGCCCTAGCTACAACATGATAGTTCTCTGGTGAGATGATAGCTTGAGATAGTTTCACAGAGTAGTTAATCTCAAAGACTAGTCCAGTTTTAGCTAGCTTTTGTCTCAGAGACTAAAGACCTTCTAAGTCTGGTATACCGTTGCCATAGAGATATAAAGGCTTCACTCAGACAGTTAGAACATTGGCTAGCTCTCTTTAAAGATGAGCATAGTGCATGGGATGAAGGAAGAAAGAAATTAGCTTCCCAGAATTAGAGCCAAATGAACCACTACCTAGTAGACAGTAACCCTGACTGAAAGATAGAGAGATCCCCGCATGCTAGGTTATGTATTCAAAAAGGGGTTACGTGCAGTTTTTTATATAAGGTAAGTGGTACCGTATATCTCCAGTGAGTAAAACTATAAGAATAGCTAACATCCCACCAGAAATCAGCGGTAGTTAGTGGTAGTAGCTCTTCGGTGCTAGTATGAGACACATAGGTTAGGCCAAGTAGTATTGAATTGAGGGACTATAAAATGCCACTAAGTGAGTAAAAAAAGTGAGAAAAAGTCCCGGCATACAAAGATTGATATAGTAATAAACAGATAAACTGAGATCATTAAAAATAGAAACTCTTCAAAGAAGTTGTGATCCAAGTGATTGAAATGTGAGGCCTATGATAGAAAGAAATGTGAATTGTAACCATGGGATGAGTTAGCAAAAAAGAATGCATAAATGAACAGTGGGTAGTACATGTAAATAAGTAAATAAATAGTCAAAAACCTTCGATGGCTGTAATAATAAAAAAGATGATAAGCTGTCCAAATAGTCCCAAACCCCATGTTTCTCATTTTGGCCTTTTCATCCACACATATGCACATTACATTAAACTTTCCAAAATGCATACTTTGGCATTACATATCTAATTTCTATTCTAGGGTTCATACATCATGTCCATACATTTATACATCACATAATATCATAATTACATAGGGATACATCATATGACATAATTATGGTCTTAAAGTGGCAAAACTTAAGCATTTGGTTGTCAATCTTCTTTCTTCAAGGTAATTGGCTCCCATTACTATGTTCACTTGGTCCACCTAGCATGTGAGATCATTAGAGAGGAGGGAATGAGATTTAAAGAATCCAAATAGTTTATTTCCCATTCAATTATACATAACATATGCAAAGCAAGTTTTAAAAATGCTTGCATGGATATCATGGAAGTCATGAACATTTAAGAAGCAAGCTTGGCATGTGAACAAATCATACAAGACATTCAAGAGCTCACCAAGAGTTTGGATTGGCCTCACACTTTTCCTTATGGATTTTGGACTTGCCTCACCCATTCTTTAAGAGCTTTAGACTCAACCATACTCTTGGGAGCCCACTTTGCTTTTGGGAGACTCTTTACTTTGTCTCAATCAATCTTATGGGTTCTTGGCTCATCCTCACCATGGTCAAGAGTTCTTGGCTTCTCCACACTCAAGCAAACTCAATAAAGATCATACATTCATTTGAAAACATAACATGACATCATGAAATCATGACATATAAAATCATGCTAGCATACTTTTAATGGCTTGAAAATACACATACACACATTTTAAGACAAGCTAAACACACATCCATGCATGAGAGAAGGTGGAGAGAGCTACTTTGTACATAATCACACACTTTTTTCTTGGATTTCAATCCTCCTCTTTTGGCCACACACCCACAAATTTGTGGAGATGGTTTCTCTTGGCTTAGACACAATTTATGGAAGCCAATTAGGTTCATGAAACACATTCTAAAGCTATACAACATGTTTAGACACTAGGTTGCTTTACAAGTTCCATTATAGTCCATAATTGTACCTAATTAAGCAACACCCCTCAAACAATTTCTAGGCTCCATTCTTTCCTTTTAAATATGATTCTTGACTCCTTTTAAACCTCTTGGAGTCATCACACAATTTAAACAAAGGGTTTAACATCATGTTGCCTTTTTAGGTCATAATATTGAACTTAAAGCACCAAATCACTTTCTATGAGTTCTAAATTTTTCCCAAGACCTCCTCTCATTTTCATTCATCAAATATGACTTAAGAATGGCCTTAGAAAAATTTAAAACTCTCCCTAGCTATATGAACTCCCTTTGGCCAAGCCTATGCATGGTTTAGGGCTCCTTGAAGTTTTCTTTGTTTCCTTGAAGGAGGAAGCATGTGGGGAGCCTCTTACGAATCTTGGGAGCTCATTTAAACTCTTATTTATGCCTAGGAATTATCATACAAAATCAAATTTTACAAGGTTCAATTGAAACCCTAGAACTTGCATATTGAAATCTAATATTTTTTTGTTAATTTCCTTTGCATATTCTTAATCTCCTCACCCTTTTTCCTTAGATTCACCCTTGGTTTTGCCTAAAAATCAAGTCCTCCTAGGGTTTTCTCAAGTGGGGCAAAATGGTGGAGACGGGAACCAAAAATGGCAACCATAGGAAGAGAAATTACCTTGTTTTCTTGCTTTTTCTCACTTGAATCTTGTGTTCTTTAAGCTCCTTTCTTCACATCCGAATTTTCCCCTCAATTTCTCCCTTAAAGCAGATTTTCAAACTTTATTTTAATCATAGGAAACAAAGAAGAATGGAGGAGAGGAGGTTTGGATGGAAGAAAGCATAGAAAACTACTAAGAATCTATACCTTTTTCTTGATTTTTCTTCTTCTTTTCTTGCCCTTCTTGTGAGCCTAAGAGAGCAGATCATATTATGTATTTTAGGCAGAAATTTCATGCTTATGAAGATGGGAGAAGAAAGGGGAAGTGTGTGGGAGTTTCTAGAAACACACTTTTTAAAAAATTCTAATTTTATCCTTCCGTAATGGCAATTTTGTTTCGGCTTCGTTTTAGCTCCTTTTTGAGAACCTTCTTTTCTATTATAAAATTTAGGTTCCCAATTTAATAAAATATTTTTAGAATCACTCAATTTGGAGCTAAAACCTTACCTGACGAATCGATCAAAGTTTGGATCAACCAATGTTGAAAAACATCCATCGGAGAGGATTTAACTATTCCAGGGCTTTTTATGATTTTCAAAGCCTCTGAGAACCCTAAGGAACTTAAAACTTTGATTTAAAAAGCTGCCCTGTGTAAATTTCAAAATTTGCTCAAAATTATGAAAATGCTATTACGTTTCGTAAGCTTTTTATAAGAAATTGTGTCTTCATTCTAACTCCATTTTTCTTTCTATCTGAGCCTGGGATTCTCATTTATAGGAGTCTAGAATGCTTCCCAAATTTTTTAGGACCTTAACTACATCATTTTGGGGGACTTCCTTTTGTATCTGGTGAATTTTATTTGTTGACGGAGAAATCATACGCTACGTTTCTCACGTTTTCTTTCATTTACAGTGGACTGGATGTCACACCATGACTATGAGTAGCTTCGAATAACAAGACTAGAGAAAAAACTTATGGGATGATGAGAGGACTAGATGAAGGGTGGAAGAAATAAGGGAAGGAAAGATAAAGAAATGAAGGGTAGAAGGATAACGAGTTGAACGGAAGAAAACTCAAGAAACAAAGGGAGGAAGATTATAGAGGAAGTCAGAACTCATGGGGAACAAAAATGGTGGAAGAAGAAGAACTGATGGCAGGAGTAAATTGTGCAAGCTTCATACGACTTGCTAACAGAAAAGGGCATTTTTGCTTATTGATTTTCACTTGGTCCTATAGAGTAATATTAATTTTTAAGGTCCTTCCTAGTAAATATTAGGTGGTCTAGGTCCTCCATACTAATTTTCCTTAAAAGAAATGGATGAAACGTAAGATACCCTGCGTGTCAATCCGCCCCTTTTTGTTCTTTTCGGCATAAATCGTAACAGAGGTAAAGAAGTAAGAGAAAAAGGCACCAGAGGTAGAGAAGTGAAAGAAAAGGCATTTAGCCCCTAACACCTTGCATATTTTTGGCTTCAACTTCTTTGTTTCTTTTCTTGTTCCCTAGGTGCAAAGTGGAAAAAGAGGGATGTGAGAGGTCAAGAATAAGGCTATTGAAGAGAAGAAGCCTCGACATTTTTCTGTCTTTTCTTCCATTTTCATCCCCCTTAGCTCCTCTACTCAGTTCTGTGATTTTGTCTCCTCAAGTGGCGATCCTTAACACATCCACTTGCTTTCTATGGTAATTGTACAACTAGTTATAATCTCTAATCCTTTTCTTTAGCTATCGTTTTGTGTTAATGAAGGAAGAAAATAGGGTCTTCCTCTTTTAAGAATTTCTTTGTAATTCATATTAATAGAAGATGAAATTTTCATGTGTGCCCTTGATTTCGTTTCTATTCTCTTATGATTTTGGTTTGTCCTTTGCTTCATAATTTGTTCAACTTTTTAGTAAGAGCCACTAGATTTGTATTATATTAAGTTATTGTGTGAATTGTGATTTGTTGGGTTTGATTTACGTGTTTGAACGGTAAGGGGGGAGTTAGCAAATTATGACTTTATAGTATTCTTATGCCAGTGGGCCGGGTACTTTAAATGTTAGTCACACAAAAATTTGTTTGGAGTTGGCAGTTGCTTTTGAATCTGATTGCTAGTAAGTTCCTTTTTTATTTCATCCCATTATGTAAAATAGGTTTCTATTGTGAGCAAGTGAAATCATTTAAATTACTTTGCTTGCAAATCGATTGGAGCTGGTGTTAGATAAATTCCAATTTATATCAGCTTATTACAAATATTTTCTTTATTTAGTACACATTTACTCACCTAGTCACAATAATATCTATTAGAAATTGGTTTGGAAAGGAAAGTCAAGATCAGAGAAGGAAAATGATTCAGGTCTCCATCATGATTGTTGGGGAAAGATGAATTAAACAAATTTGGGGCATTCTTGGGAGTGATTCAAACCCTAAATATAAAAATGAGAGAGAGCTAGAAAAAGGAAGGTAAAGAAGTCGAGGAAGAAAAGATCAGAATAGAGGCAGCGAAATGGTAATTGTAATGTCTAGTTTTTGTTAAACAATGGAAAAGGGCACGTTTTCAAAGCAAGCCCTCTGAGATGAGTGACTCAAGGCCAAATAAAATTTGGATAAAATTTTAATATTAGAAAATGATGATTTGAGACTTGAGTTGCCTAGAAATCAAGGCCGGGGTGATTCAAAAAATTTACCCAAAAGGCCAGTGGCATTTTTGTAAATAAGTGGACTTTTTGGAAAACCTATAGAAGGGCTTTTTAAATGAAATTTTTGAGTTCTCTGGGGTTCTCAGAGGCCCTGAAAACCATGGGAAGCCCCGGGACCGGTAAAGACACTCCGGTGTAAGTTTTCCAACGTCAGTTGACCCAAACTTTGACTGATTCATTCGGAAGGGTTTTAGCTCCGATTTGAGTGATTCCAAAGCCATTTTTCTTAATTGGAAACCTAAATTTTATAATAGAAAAGATGGTTCTAAAAAAGGAGCTAAAACGAAGGAGAAACAAAAATACAAAGTATGAAGGACAAAATGGGAATTTTTGAAAAAGTCACTTTACCCTAGCTATATATAGGTGGCACCTCACACTCTCCCTCATTCACTTCAGAATTTCCAGCCCCAAATCAGAAGCAAATCCTTTGGAGAGTGGCGCACAAAGAGAAGGGAAGAAGGAGGAAAGATTCAAGACTTTAGGTATGGAATTTTGCTTGGTTTTCATGCTTTCTCTCCACCACTTTCTTCTCCTCTTTTTCCCTCTTCTTCTCCATGATTTCTCTGAAGTTTTGAGGGCTGTTTTGAAGGGAGAACAAAGGGGAAAGTTCGAAATTCAAGTGAGGAGGCCAAGGAAAGCAAGAACAAGCAAGGAAATCCGAGGAAAACAAGGTATTTTGTGATTCTTCCACTTGGTCTTCTTCCTCCCTTCCTTGAGCATTTCGACCTAGACTTGGACAGATCTAAGGAGTCAGATTTTTAACCAAACCAAAGGTGATTCTTAGGTATTTGATGGATAGGAATAAGAATATGCAAAGAAAACTAAGAAATAGGCATTAGAAAGCAAGATGCAAAACCTAGGGTTTCAAGTGCACCTTTCAATTTCTGAATTTATAGGATGCTTCCTAGGTCTAAGTTAGAGTATAAATGAGTTCTTGAGACACCAAAGATGCTCCCCACAAGCTTCCCCCTTCAAGAAAACCAAGCAAACTCCATGAAGGCCATTAAGCTCCATAGCCTCGACCTAAAGAGTTTCTCATAGCTAGGGAGAGTTTTAAATTTTTCTAAAGCCATTCTTGAGTCATAATTGATGAATGAAAATGAGGGGAGGCCTTGGAAAAAATTTAGAACTCATGGAAAGTGATTTGGTGTCTTAGGTTCCATAATATGACCTAAAGAAGCAACATGGTGCTAGGTCTTTTGCTTTGATGATATGATGACTCCAAGAGGTTTAAAAGGAGTCAACAATCATATTTGAAAAGAAAGAATGAGGCCTAGAAATCATTTGAGGGGTGTTGCTTTATTAGGTACCAACATGGACCATAAGGGAACCTATAGAGCAATCTAGTGTTTTATTAAGTTGTGTAGCCTTAGAGTGTGGTTCATGAACTTAAATGGCTCCCATAATTTGTGTCTAGGCCAAGAGAAACTATCTCCACCAAATTGTGGGTGCTTAGCCAAAAGAGGAGACTTGAAAGTTAAGGAAAAAGTGTGTGGTTGTATACAAGGTAGCTCTCTCCACCTTCTCTCATGCATGAATGTGTGTTTAGCTTATTTTAGAATGTGTGTATGTGTCTTTCCAAGCTTTGAAAAGGATGCTAGCATGCCTTTATATGCCATGATGCTTGATGCCATGTTATATTTTTAAATGAATCCATGATGTTTGTATGAGTTTGCTTGAGTGTGGAGAGGCCAAGAACTCTTCCCTTGGGTGAGGATGAGCCAAGAACCCTTGAACTTGGTTGAGACAAAGTAAAGAGTCTCTCAAAAGCAAAGTGGGCTCCCAAGAGTGTGGTTGAGTCCAAAGTGCTCAAAGAATGGGTGAGGCAAGTCCAAAATCTATGAGGAGAAGTGTGAGGCTAATCCAAACACTTGGTGAGCTCTTGAATGTCTTGTATGATTGATTCACATGCCAAGATTATTTTTAAAATATGCATGTCTTCCATTTTCACCATGCATGCATTTGAAGAGCTTGCTTTGCATATATTATGTATGATTGAATGGGAGATGAGCTATTGGGATTCTTTGAATCTCATTCCCTCCTCTCCAATGATCTAACATGCTAGGTGGACTAAGTAATTATGGTAAAGGGAGCCAACAACCATGAAGAGCAAAGATTGACAAGCTTATGTATTGTTTTGTCTATTTTGAAACCATAATGATGGTTTATAATGTATATGAGGTTGTATATATACTATGAACGTTGAGACATATGTAAAGATACTATTATGTGATGTTTAGATATATGGAAATGATGTATGACTACTAGCACATGTTTTGAGTATGTAATGTCATAGTATGAAAGTTTAAAGTTTGATAAATATGTGTATAAATGTGGGTTGAATGGCCAAAATGAGATACATGAGGTTTGGGATCATTTGGGCAGCTCACACAAGTCTCAAATATACTTTTAGACTTGCCCAAAAGGTGCCAATACCAAGGGTCATTTGGCGAATTTGGTACCTCATATGGAGCCATATTTGACCATAATGGAACCCTATGTCACTTTTTAGCCAAATGAGCTAGTCTTGATCTCAAATTTGGTATGCAATTAGATCTCATTGAGGGCTGTCTGGGAAGCTAAAGATCATAATTTTTGGAGGTCTACAGAATATTTGGTGACTTTTCGAAATTGGCAAATTTTATGGATTTGGTCTGCTGCACTATTCATTTGGTCCGAAATTGTTTTTTGTCACACGAGGCCCAAATGATGTCCAATTGCCACAAAATTTTATACACAAAAATTAAGAAATCACAGCAACTCGTGTCAACTAGAAGCACCTCATTTGGAGGTCTAGAGAGGGAAATATGAATTTTTGAAGTTTCTGTCCAGTATTAGTGAAATTGGCCGACCAGAAGTACTATTCTATTGAATTCTGGAGTCTGGGCTTGATGAACTGATATGAAGATATTTTTCCTCTCTAGTTAACATCTACAGCTTTCCAGATTGGTATCATTTGCATGGATTGGATTTTTTTGGAGTTAATTGGACATTTTCAAAGTTTTCTACAAAATTCTGTGACAATTCCAGATTTCAGTCAGACCTCTGTAGCTTTTTGGACGTCAAACGTCCTAGGTGATGAATATGGTGACCTGGGAGTATTTTTATTGTGAAGTAGACATCCCAATATTTCTAGAATGACCAATATTGGATGATTTCAAATTTTCTATATTTATTTATGATTTTCCAAAGTTGGGTCAGAAAATGAAGCAAATCTAGCCGAAAATATGCTTATTTATTTTGAGTTCCATTTCGGTTTCCATGGGTTGTAGGCATGTTTTTGCAATGTAAATGAGTTGTAATAATGGAATTAAATATGAGGAAGTATAGTATAAGCTCACACGGCCCACGTGACACCGAATTGAATATTTTAGATACGACGCAACGCGAAAATAATAATTATTTCTTTAGCGTTTCCATGGAATATCAATATGATTCATGATATTATGCCACTTGAAAGCATGAGATGAGCTAGAATTTATGGTGTTACAGTAGGAGCCAAAAAGAAATTATTTATTATAATATTTAAATCATCATCAATGTCAATAGCATTAAAGTCATCAGCTGTTGACTTTTCGAAGTGGGTGGAGTATCATTCTTCAAATTTATCAAGCTCGCTCAGATCATTGGGATCCTGAGAGTCTTGCATTTGAATGTTTGGAGGTGATTGTGAGGATGTGCTTGAAGTAGAGGCTCCTGGAGCTTGAGAATTTGTTCTTAGGAGAAAGTTGGCCATCTGAGTGGCGGTCCAAATCTCAATGTTGGGGAGATTCAATTCTGGGAGTCTTGGTTCTCCAAGGATGAATTCTCCAGAATAAGGACCTAGTGAAGTACAGAAGATAAACTTGTTGTCTTGATAATTATTAATTTCATATAAAAATAATTTTAAAGCCTTTAATGCATCACAAGACTATTTTGCCCAGTTAAGGAAAGTATTCCACTCATAAGCATGATTTCTTGTGAAGAGCATATTCTATTTGTTTATCTTGTATGGTCAATGAAGGATGAAGATATTGGAAACATTTTAGCCTACTTCAGGATTTTACCAAAGGTTATGCTGCATTATGATCTTGTGAAGCTCATTGCACCACTAGGGTAGTGGTGAGAACCATTCAAGAAGAGTCTAAAGATTAGAGTCCCTATTTTCAGAGGTGGTGAGATATTGGAAGACTAAGAGAGGTAGGAACTCGATGGCTCCTGAATGAAGGGATGTTAGTGCCCAAAGATACTAGAGAGTACCATTAGTCACATGGGTTTGAATTCTCAATAAGATTAGGAAAGGTGTTTGTATTGGGTTGAAAGAGGAAGGGATGGTATTTGAAGGAGCATTTTTTAGGTATCGATGGAGATAGAAGAATAGAGATTTCTGGGCAAGTTGTTAGACTTCAGTAGGAATGGTTGATTTTTGTTCTCTTGGGGGAAAGTATTTTTTGAGCTAAGGAGAAGGATAATAGACAGTGCATCTAGAGATGGAGTGAGCCATATAGATTAAGGGAATAGGTTTTACCAAGATGATTAGGCTTAAGGTTTTTGGCATGGAAAGGAAATCTGCAAGGATATTGTTGTAACCTTTAATGTGTTCTACTCTGAATTTATAACAGAAAAACTAGTCTTTCCAGCATAGCAATTGCTTATCCAATAGAACCTTTTTCTTAGACTCTAAAATCTTAGGGAAGGAGGAGTTGTCCATTTGCATAGTAAATTTATATGGACATAAATGAAAGTTAAATTTCTTGATTTCCTTTTTTATGGCAAGAATCTCTTTATAAATTATATGATAATGCTTTTCAGAGTCTTTAACTTATCCACTAGCATGGCCACAATAGTATTTTTTTCCATTAATCTCTTCAAGGAGGACCACACCCCAAAATTCTTTGTTGGCATCTGTTTGGAGTATCTGTTTACCCTTATCAATAATCTTTAAAGGTAAAGGCACTTGAGAAACCCTTTTAAAGTGTTGCATTGCTGTTGTCTATACTGGTCCCCAAAGAAGGAAGTCCTTTCTAAAGAGTTTGGACACTTGGCTGGTGTGATTAGATACTTTTAGAATAAAGTTTTGGATGAAGTTAATGATGCTAAGGAACTAATGAATTTCTTTTAATAAAAGATTCTCATATGGAAATGTGAGTAGTTCTTGTGCAATATGTGGGCTTGGTTGATAATGCCTATTGGAGATATGCATCTCGAGGAATTCTATTTGGGCTTGGCCCAATTGGCTTTTCTTGGCTGAAAGCACTATTCCATACTGCTTTGTGACATCCAAGAACTGTTGAAGAAGCTGCTTGTCATCGGTTTTAGTTTTGGAACAAAGTAGAATGTCATCAATGTAAATTAGAGTACTATGGAGAATGGGCTCAAAGATCTTAGTCATGGCCTTTTGAAACAAGGATAGTGCTACCTTCAAACCAAATGGCGTCACAGTCCATTGATACTGAGCATTAGGAATGCAAAAGAAAGTCTTATACCTCTTTGCTGGATCAATTCCTAATTGCCAGAAGCCTATTTTAAGGTCAAACTTGGAGGAGACTTTTGCTTCTTTTAACAGGTTAAGTTGAGAACTAATCTTAGGTAATGAGAACTTATTATCTTGTAAAAATATATTGAGAGGCTTATAGTCAATGACTAATATTTTCTTGCCATGCTTTTGTTCTGAGCATTTTTCCATATAAAAGGCTTTACAAGCCTATGCAAACTTTGTTGGCTCAATTAAGCCTTGTTTATGCAAGGCTACACATTCTTCTTTAGCTAGTTACAAATCATCAGTATTCATGCCAGGGTGAGTTACTTTTGTAGGATTAATATCTTCATTTCTTTTGAAGTGAAGCTAGATGAAGAATTCTTGATTTTTCCAGAGTGGAGAAGAGTGGGAAAATTAATCATAAGTCTGTGGATAATATTACATAAACTGATCATGAATATCTTTATAGCCAGGAGGGACATGGAAAAGCTCAAACACTTTAGGAGTAGTAGTGTATGGCTTAAATTATTGCTTATACTGAATTCCTTAAGGGAGAATCTAAAGTCTTCTTGCTTGACAGTAGACATCTATACTAATGAGAATATCTTTATCTGGGAGACTATTACTAAGTATCTTGGTCTAAATGATACAATTGGAAAAGATTCTAATATCAATCTTTTTCTTGGTAATAAGATCAACTTTAAAGATTTTTTTATTGGCAACACTAAATTACTCAGAATGAGTAGTCCATGCTTTTGGGGGAAGCACTACAAGATTAAAAAGGTTTTTAGAGGCTCCAGTATCTATGTTGGCAATTATTGATATTGGCTTGTGATACTTGCTCTGCAAAACCTACATATGGATATAAGGCATTGGTGGTTCTTTATGACTTGTTTAATTGTGAGGTTACACAGAATAACTGTAAGGGATGTATATGTCAGAATGATCATTTGAATTATCTGAATCAAAATTTTACAAGCCAGGTAGGGCAAAGATAGTCTTAGTATCAGCATCTTATTTTAAAAAGTGAGTTCTTCAAATTCTTGATGATTAAGAAGAGGAATGCTAGCTTGAAGCTGGTGAAGAAGCTTTACTTCTTTCTTTGTTTTCTTGGAACACTGTTTGGCAAAATGGCTCTTTTTTCCATAAATATAATAGCGATGTTGTTTCTCGTATTGAGTTGTTCTTCTTCTAAAAAACCAAAATAACTTTTTGTGCCTTTTTCTTTCTGTGAAACTTGTAAGGCTTAGGATAGGCATGCTTGTAATGTAATTTTTTCCTTGTGGGACAAGAGCACTTTGTTTTGTCTTTACATTTAATTTGCAGATAAGGCTTTTTGCAAACTTTTTATAATGCCAATTTTCCATCCATCATAGAATCAAACATCTTATGTTGTTCACAGAGTTTTTCTAGAGTAGCTATAGTAAGCTAATAAATTTCTCCAAGAGATATATCTGTCATATCTCTTCTGAGAGACTGAATGGCTCACAATAGTTCTGGTCGAAGTTTTTCTGGTAAGGAGGTAATGAATGTAGGATGGAGATTAACATCATTGAATCCATTCAAGAGATAATATCTTTCTACCATCCTTTGGTAATGGAAATCAAGATCATTTTCCTTTAGTGAACAACAATGCACTTGGAAATACTCTTGTCTTTTCTATTTGTCAACAAGATGGAAATCTTTAAGGAATTTTTTATGAAGGAAACCAAGGAGTTCATTTGCACTGGGAGCATTAATGTAAAGACATTGTCTGTACTCCCCTAAGCTTTGAAACCATTCTCGGAAAGTGCTTGTAAATCTGGTGGTGAACTCAATGAGGATTTCTTGAAGATTGGCTACTAGTTAAGTCATTTGAAGATTGATCTATGCTGAAAACTTATGCAATTTATCTTTCCATTTTTCAAGAGGAATATCATCAAATGTAAGCCATGTTCTAGTAGAAGAATGAGCTTGGGTTTGAGCATGGTCTGGCAAAGTAGTATGATATGGCTGATATTCATTATGATCTTCATGTTCAACATTAGACTCATCATATTTCTCAACAAGAGTGGGAGTGACCATATGAGAGGCAAGGATTTTAGGACAACTAAGAGGTTCATCATTACTGATTGGTTCAAGCCCAATAAGATTAGACTAGTCAGAATCTGATTCAGAACTATAAGGAATCACCAAGGTTGCTAGAGATATCAGTTCAAAAGGTTTAGGTGGTTTATACTGGACTTGTTTGTTTTTCTAAGAAAAATCAATATGAGGTGATTGAGTGCTTTTTGGTGAGGAAGGTAATGTCTTAATTTGTAAAGGCTTAATAAAGGAGATTGTTTAGGTGGTTTTATCCATAAAGGTGAGGCTGTATGTCAAGAGGAAAAGTGAGGAGGTCTCTATAGAGGTTGACCTCCTAAAGAACCTCAATAGGGATTATAGGATGACATGAAGGGAGAAGAGAAAGGTTCATAGATACTTCTAGAATGGTCTCTTGCCATATCTTTTCCTATCTAGTCAATCTAAGATTTTACTCGTCTGAGTTCTTCTTCTTTTTTGCCAAAGGTTGGGCCTGTATAGCCATGGGCAATAAAACTTTTGAGTTCTACATCCAAAGAGGTCACTTGTTGTTAGAGGTGATCATACAATTCTTGGACATAAGAAGACAGTCTATCAAGTTAGGAATTGGTGTGAGTCGTCTGACTCGAAAGGTTCTCTAGGCTAGAATCAATCCTTTAAAGGACTTTATTTTGTGCCATCACATTATAAGTGTGTTAGTTGAAAGCTTCTTCTGCATGTGATACTAGCCCCATAGTTCCACTTGGGGTGACTTCTGTTGGGATAGAGTACGACTTATAGGTAACATTTATCTCAGGATTGATCCTTCTTTCCATGGGTAGAAATTTAGAGTCATAGGATTTTGATGCAAATGAGAACATCATATAGGGAACAGGCTAAGGCTGCGCTTGTAGTGGAATAACAAGTTCAGGTTTAAGTGGAGAAGGAGGGAGAAGGTTTTCATGACCTAGTTCTCTGAGTAATTCATGGAGTTCTAGGCCGGGATTTTGGTTCTCTAATACCAACCCATCTAGGCTTTAGTGGTTGGTCATCATCATCATCTATGCTTAAATCATGTTTATAGTGAGAGCAATGACCAAGCTTCCAAGATGGTTTGGATGGCTTTTTCTTCCAGTATGTCGCACAAGAATCACGAGGTCTCCATTCATTATCTTCTGAGCCTTCTTAATTTTCGAGGTCATAACAACCACAATCAGGGTCACACATGGATGGATCACAATCCCAAAGGAAGTAACCATTATTTTTCCTAATATAAGTATAAGACCCATCAGGGTGAAATCAGTGAATGGGAATAAGGTCTTTTTCTTACTCTAATCCTCCATAAGGCTCCTCAATCAGTCTATAATGTTAACTCCTATTGTCTCCTAAAAGCAAGAAAAAGGCCTTATTTCCATTCACTAGTTTCACCCTAATAGGTCTTATGCCTATATTGGGAAAATTAATGGTCACTTCCTTTGGGATTGTAATCCATCCATGTGTGACCTTGAATGTAGTTGTTATGACCTTGAAAATTAGAAAGGCCCAAAAGATAATGAATGGAGACCTCGTGATTTTTGTGCTACATATTGGAAGAAAAAGTCATCCAAACCATCTTAGAAGCTTGGTCATTGGTCTCACCATAAACATGATTCAAGCATAGATGATGATGATGGCTAACCACCAAAGCCTAGATGGGTTGGTATCAGAGAACCAAAACCATGGCCTTGAACTCTCTATGAATTGCTTACAGAACTAGGTCATGAGGACCTTCTCCCTCCTCCTCCACTTGAACCTGAACATGTTATTCCACTAAAGGCGCAACCTCAGCCTATCCCTTGTATGATGTTCTCATCCGCATTAAAAGCCTATGACTTTAAATTTCTACCCATAGAAAGAAGGACAAATCTTGAGACAAACGTTACCTATAAGCCATACTTGTTCCTAACAGAAGTCACTCTAAGTGAGACTATGAGGCCAATATCACAAGCAGAAGAAGTTCTCAACTGGCATACTCATAATGTAATGGCACAAAACAAAGTCCTTTAAAGGATTAATTCTTGCCTAGAGAACTTTGCGAGTTAGATAGCTCACACTAATTCCCAACTTGATGGATTGTCTTCTCATGTTGAAGAATTATATAATCACCTCTAATAGCAAGTGACCTCTTTGGATGCAGAACTCAAAATTTTTATCACTCATGGCCATACAGGCCCAGTCTTTGGCCAAAAAGAATAAGAACTCAGATGAGTAAAATCTCAAATTATCCAGATAGAAAAAGATATGGCAAGAGACCATTCCAGAAGTATCTGTGAACCGTTCCCTTCTCCCTTTATGTCATTCTATAATCCCTATCCTACTCTACCATATTCACCTTATCCTCAAGAAGCTGATTACTCAAAATGTTTTAAGATGAATTATGAAGTCTTTAGAAAAAAAAGGAAGACTATGTTAGTCCAGCTCAACTAAGATAGTTTAAACTTAGATAGCCTCTACCTCCTAACGAACCTCAACCTCTATAGAGACCTCTTCACTTTTCCTCTCAACGTACAACCTCACTTTCATGGACAAAACCACCTAAACAATCTCCTCTATTGAAGTCTTTACAAATTAAGACACCACTTTCCTCACCAAAATACACTCAATAATCTCCTATTGACCCTACTCATAAAAACAAACAAGTCCAATTTGAACCACCCAAACCTTCTAGACCGATATCTCTAGCAACCTCAGTGATTCCTTATAGTTTTGATTCAAATTCTAACCAGTCTAATCTTATTGGACTTGAACCAATCAGTTCTGATGATGAACCTCTTGGTTGTCCTAAAATCCTTGCCTCTTATATGGTCACTCCCACTCCTGTTGAGGAATATGATGAGTATAATATTGAACATGAAGATCATGATGAATATCAGCCATATCATACTACTTCACCAAACCATGCTCAAACCCAAGCTCATCCTTTTACTGGACCATGGTTTACATTTAATGATATTCCTCCTGAAAAATGGAAAGATAAATTGCATGAGTTTTTAGCATGGATCAATCTTCAAATGACTTGACCAGTAGCCAATCTTTAAGAAGTCCTCACTCAGTTCACCACCAGATTTATAGACACTCTCCGAGAATGGTTTCAAAGCCTAAGGGAGTACAGACAATGTCTCTACATTAATGCTGCCAGTGCAAATGAACTCTTTGGTTTCCTTTATAAAGAATTCCTTGGAGATTTCCATCTCGTTGACAAATAGAAAAGATAAGAGTATTTTCAAGAACGTTGTTCAGATCCTTGGATGATACCTAAAATATGTTTCTTTAAACAAGATCTTCTCAAATGGAAAGATCTTAAAAAAAAGAGTTAAATACGAATGATGGCCGATCTAAGGATTGGGGCCTAAGTGGTATCAAAGCCTCCACATTCGTTAAGATAATCAGATTATATTTGCTAATAAAAGAGAGTAAGAATTGAACCCAGAACCCAATTATGTCATCAGAAGACTCTTACGGACCTATTTGTCTTTCTTCTTCCTTGTCTATACCTAGATCTATTTCCTCTTCTTGTATATCCCATGCCTTAAATAAAATAGATAATCTTGTAGAAATTACTTATATCCCTGAAGAATCTCATGTAAAAGAATCTATCATTCCTCTCCTTAACTCCTATCATCTCTACCATCAAAACGGTTCTTTCACTAGATCAATATGCCAGATTCTCTCCCCTAAAACATCTCCCATTAAAGAAATTGTCCAAGGTACCAAACTTGATCAGTGTGGCTTACAATCCACTCAAGCTAAGTAATATGTTACTTTGGAAATCCTAACTAGTTTCATCTCCCTTGAGATCCGACAAGGATATACTCACCTCTATCTTTGAACCATGAGATTAGCCCTCACCCTTCATGAAAGAAAAATGATCACAGTTATAGCCCGTATCTCCTTCCTTGATACTGCATATACTTCTTTCTAGAATGCTCTTATTGGAGCTACCCTTGTTACTTCAAATGGTGGCAGTGTGATCCTTACCATTGTTCCAAATTTCAACCTTAAGTTAACAGATCCCACTCTTTCCACCAGATTAAATAAGTACAAATCATTGGCACTGAACAAGTTCAGAATGCTGTCCCAGCAACTCTCCATCACCAAATGATCTTTTGTCTTCAGAACCATTTAGTTGACCTTCAATTCTAAAACACCATTAATGATGTTCTTTATATGGTTTCTAATAGACCTGACAATACCGCCATCATTTAAATCCCAAAATAGATACCTAAGGAAGATCTACTTTAGCTCATGCCTCTTGAATGGGTTACTAATTATGAGAAAGAGTTTATAGTGAACAGAGGGCTTATCATACTTCAGCCCCTCTTATTCTTGAAAAACTCTCTGATGGCACTATAAAATCCACCTTCAAGAGACCTAAATCTAATGAGGGAACTTCCTCTAGCTCCTCCAAAAGGCTCCTTAATCAGTCCATGATGTTGACTCCTATTGTCTCCCAAAAGCAAGAAAAAGGCCTTATTAAGATTATTTCCTTGTTCACTTATTTATCGTTCTCATCTGCAAATTTGTATTTTGCATTCTTTCACTATTTCAAGGGTTTGGATCTAGGAAAATATGCTTTAGAAAAAAATCACATTTGTTGACTTTTCATTTGGGACTTGAATTTGTTATATCAGGTTTTATTTTGATTGATAAGCGTGTTTGACCCAACTTTCGTGTTTTTAATCAGATATTAGGCTAGTTTTGGTATTTTTTTCCCCTTCAATTTGGTGATAATTTGTAGAAATGAGACCAATAGTTGAAATTTTTTAATTTTTAAGTGATTTCATAGTGTGTATTATTTTTCCTTGGAATTTGGAGCTATGATCCTTTTTGTTGTTGAGAAAATTTAGGATATCAAGTTTTAATGTTAATGTTCGGTTGTTTCAATTATGCATGATGCTATTAGGTGGTGTTTACAATTAGGACTTCCATAGAATCAATTGGCCTTAGCATGGATCAGTGAAGTGTGCAGGAATATTAGATTTTTCAACTTAAAGTGTGTTTAACAAAGTCCTTCTCTTTTACATCCTTTTCTGTCTAAACTTGTATAGGAAGAAGGAAAACCATTTGTACTTTCTATGGGGAAAAGTAACATAATGAAAGTATAAAGACTTAAACTTCTTCATAGATCATTAGTTTGGCCTTTCCAATTATGATATGTTATTCCTTTTTGTACTTTCTAAGGGGAAAAGTAATAGAACAAGACTATAAAGACTTAAACTTAATACTTTTAATTTTTTATTCTTTTATTGCTGTTTAAGTTAGCAAGTTGCTTTTATTTTTTGGGGTCATTTAGATTTTCATGGGCTACTGCTTCACAAGTTTAATTATATTGATTTGTCTTTTTTATAACTTATTTCACATTTACTCATTTTTCACTTGTCATAATGGGAAAATTTTCTTTAAGAGTTTTCTTGAACCTTTTTTTTTCTTTTTTGGTAGATAAATGTTTTTTTTTGGGTATATGAACATAAACATAACATATTTTAGTGTTTTTTTCTATTTGGTGCTGGATAATTTTTTCCTACTTTTGTTGTTGTTGGTTTTCAAACAGTTTGGTTTGCTATCTTGCTTTAATGATTGGTTGTTCTTATATGGTGATTTGCAAAATTGTATTAAATATTTACAACTAAAAGTAAATATTTGCAGTCTTTTTCCTTATTTAACGACTATAGAATATAATTGGAAGCCTTCCATTGTAACAGGTACGGACCTAATACTACCATTTGTCTATATATTAGAAAATAGAGACTTTATGTGAGATTAATTTCTTTGTTGTGATTCATTGTTCTAAAGCTAAAAGAATTAAGATTGGTTTATGACTTAAATTAACAAACTCAAAATACATATTGTTATGTGTGGTTTCATTTTTTATTTCGTGCACTTTCTAATGGACTATTCAATTTTGATTAAAAGCATATTAGTTTCACATAGCAGCGGAGAATATATATTTTTGACATAAGTCATTTTTGTATTTATTCATTTTTTAAGTTTGTAATTTTCCCCTGCCCATATATTTTCCCTTAAGTGGGTTTTGAAGTCAAACATGTTTAAATATTTGTTTTTTTCAAAGAAAATAGGCTAAATTTGTAAAATTTGTTAATGGGCTAAATTGGGCTTTCTAATCAATCAACTAGGATTTGAATTTTATTTATGATAAGTTTTTCAAATGTGAAATTAAAGAGTAAAATGTTTTATATGAAAAAATTTCTAAATAAGAATAATATGAATTCAAAAATATGAAGGTAACTTATAAGAATATTTTTTAATTAATTATATCTTTCAAATTTAATTCAAAGTTTTCAAAATATGTTGGCCAAGTTACATATATGGAAATATCTCATTTTGACTTACATTAATTGATTATCCTATGCTATCTTTGATCAAGGATGGAAAAAGGCAAGTCCAAAATTAAAGATGCTATATAAGGAAGTGTAGCTACTCGAAGGAAGCAAAATCAAGACTACATTGATAAAGATCAATTCATAATTGCTGATTTCAAAAAACTATAAATGGAATCAATGATATGCATATTTAATGGCTTTGTGATATGGAAAGAAGTTGCTGCAAATTGATATAAAACATTTAAGACAAAATCCTAATGTGGGAGCATATCTATGCATTTATAAAGAAAGTTGCTATCAATAGAGGTTGAGATATATATTAAAAACCATTTGAAAATGAAATAAGAAAAGAGAGAATAGAATGTTGAACATATACTCTTTGAAGTTTTAAGATGTGTTTTAACGTGTAATTATTCTGTATGAGTTAATCCATTATATTTGAGATAACCCTTAGAGAGTTTATAATTTTAACCCAATCTTTTTTAGATATTGAGTTTTCTAGTCTTAAGAAAAACATAGGAGGGAGTTTTAAGGTTGCTTGAGAAAAATCATGGGGAGAGTTTCCAAGCACCTTCTCAAAAAACCTAGTGTGTGGGAAAAACCTATGGAAAGAACAACATTTGTAAAAGTTGAATGTTGAGTCCTATTAGGTTACTTTGGGATAGGCAATAAAAATTAAAGAGTTGTGCCTATATTGTAGGATATTTTGTGTATTTGGTGATTATCCACAATTAGTAAAATACACTTGCTTTGTGCTTGAGGATTGAGCATATGACATATTAGTTTGAACCAGTATAAATTGATTATGCGATTCTTTCTTTTCCTTACTCTCTTTATCATTTGTTTGAAAAATTTATTATAAAGAGTAGGATTAATTCTTTAGGAACCTAACATCACTTAAAGGAACCAAAATTTCTGAATGAAGGTGAAATATTTTTAAAGTATAATTCAACTCTCTTCGTAAATTACTTATAGACTAACAAAAGTTATGCAAAATTTTTTTTTTAAGAATTAAACCAATTAATAATGAATTTTGGGGGGGGGCATTAGTGGTGTTTATGGTCATCTATTCAACATTTTTTAAAAAAATTATTATGTTGTTTTCAACTAATCAAATATAATAATAGAAAAATATTTTTATTTCTTTTTATGTCATACCAAACACAACTATAGGTCATAAGATTATATTCCATCAAGGCTCTTGCTCATTTTCATTACCATAAAAATTTATTTCCATGTACTAAACATAGCATATATGTTAGGTCTCATTCATACAATGTAAAATGTAATATCTATTATACTATTATAATCATTACTTAATAAAGTTTATCCCTTTTTAGTATTATTATTTTAACGTAAGTTTATGGGGGTAATTTCCTTCACTTTTTTCATTCCGTTTCTTTTCACATATCTCACATTACATCCTACCATACATAGTCTAAGTTTGATGTGGTCCAATTTTGTTTAATCCACTAACAATTTTAAAAGATTTTTACAAGTATATGTGATTTATAGAAATAAACTCCTTATTAAGTAACCAACTAAGTTAATTTACTAGGAAGAAGACTGTTAGGGTTTTCTTGAGAGATTTTTTTAAATAACTAATATTAAAATAATATAATAAACTAATAATTTGAACATTATATATATATAGAGATTATCCTATTGAACATTAGAAACAGACGACATTACATACTTTTAAACATTTAATTAATGTAGAACCTATCTTTATTAGAGAACTTAAACCTTAATCATCTAATTCTAACTAAAAGGAAATGTGAGAATGCAATATGTATATATATATATATATAGACTAATTTAAACCTTTGTAGTCAATTGCTTAACCTATGTTCATACATTAATCTCTTTTGAAGTCTTCCTTCATAAACATAGGTGGATTATTGAAATCAATTATGATATTAGCTAAAATATGGTCCATTTAAAACTTTTTGTCTTACTTAAGTGACTTTAGTATAATAATCCTCACTAAACCTTGCAAACTTCTGTGCACAACTAAGGATGAAGAAATCACCAATTTGGAACTAAGATTCCTAACTTAAAGGGCTTAAAATTTGTGTACATTGATCTTCAAAGAAGGCTATCCATAGAATAATTAAACTTTTTATAGACAATCTAAGTATTGGTCTACTAAAACCTTAAATGTAGTTAACTACAAGTTGGAGGTGTAATGTCTGATTTTTCGTAAAATACCGAAATGAGTCAGTTTTCAAAGCAAGTCCCCTGAGATGAGTGATTTAAGGCTAAATAAAATTTGGATAAAATTTTATTTAATAGAAAATAAGGATTTGAACCATGAATTGCCCAGAAAACGAGGTTAGAGTAATTCGAAAAATTTGCCAAAAGGCCAATGACATTTTCGTAAATAAGTGGACTTTTTGGAAAACATATAAGAGGGCTTTTTAAATGAAAGTTTTAAGTCCTCCAGGGTTCTTAGAGGCCCTGAAAATTATGGGAAGTCTCGAGATTGGCAAAGACCCTCCGGTGTAATTTTTCCAATGTCGGTTGACCTGAACTTTAACCGATTCATTCAGAAAGGTTTTAGCTCTGATTTGAGTGATTCCAAAGTTATTTTATTAAATTGGGAACCTATTTGTTATAATGGAAAAGACGGTTCTCAAAAAGGAGCTAAAACGAAGGAGAAATGAAAATGCAAAGAATGAAGGGAAAAATGGGAATTATTAGAATTCTTAAAGCTTCTTGAACTCTCTCTATTTCTCACGTTTCTTCTCCTTTATTTGGCCAACCTTCTTGCTGCCCCAAGACAAAAATATTCTGCTCTTATAGGTGCCCCAAGAGAAGAAGAAAAGGGAGAGAAAATTCAAGCCAAAGGTAAGGAAATTTCTTAGTTTTTCATGCTTCACCTTGGCTAACCTCTTCTTCCCTTTTTCCTTCTTCTTCTCCATAATTTTTCTGAAGTTGTGAGGGCTGTTTCGAAGGGAAAACAGAGGGGAAATTTCAAAAATAAAGTAAGGAGGCCAAAGAAGGCAAAGAGCAAGCAGAGAAAAGCAAGAAAACAAGGTAAAACTTCCATTCTTTGGGGCCATTTGGGCAGCTCACTTAAGTCTCAAATGTTCTTTTAGACTTGCCCAAAAGGTGCCAAGACCAAGGGAAATCCATTTGGCAACTTTGGTACCCTATAAGGAGCCAAAATTGACCATTATGGAATCTTATGTCACTTTTTGTTCAAATGTATTAGTCTTGATCTGAGATTTGGCATGCAATTTAGTCTAATTGAGAGCTTTTTGGGAAGCTAAAGATCATAATTTTTTGAGGTCTATAGAATATTTGATGATTTTTCAAAGTTGGCAAAATTTATGGAAATGGTGTGATGTACTGTTACAATGCTCCAAAATTGTTTTTTGTCAAATGAAACTTAAATGATGTTCAATTGCCATGAAATTTTACAAAGGAGCTAGGAAATCACAGTGACTCGCAACAACTAGAAGCACCTCATTTGGAGGTTTGGAGAGGAAGATATGAATTTTTGAAGTTTCTGTCCAGTATCAATAACCTTGACCGACCAGAAGTACTGTTCTATTAAATTCTGAGGTTTGGGCTTGATGAACTGATCTGGAGATATTTTTCCTCTCTATTTGACATCCACATATTTCTAGATTGGTATTATTTGCATGGATTGGGTTTTTGTGGAATTAATTAGACATTTTTGAAATTCATATCAATAAACTGTGATAGCATCAAGACCCAATCTAACCTCCAGACTATTTTACGTGTCAAACGCTCTTTGTGTAGGATGTTATGACTTGTACATATTTTTAGCACAAATTAGACATTCCAAGCTTTCCATAATGACCAAGATTTCATGATTTATATTTTTTTAGATTTAGTTATGATTTTCCAAAGTTTGCCTAGAAAAAAGGCCACTTCTGGCCAAGAATGAAATCCCATGTTCCACCTCCCTATTCGGTTTCCATGAGTTGTAAGTATGTTTTTGTGATGCAAATGAGTTGTAATAATGTAATTAAATATGAGGATGTATAGCATGAGCTCACACGGTCCACGTGACACTGAAATGAATTTTTAATTATGATGCAACGCAAGAAAGTGTGCTATTTTAATGGAATTTCTCACTTCCTTGTTATTATATATCACATGAACATATAAAGAATGATGGATATGAGCTAGAAATTATGGTGTTACAGGAGGTCCTTTAACAACCATTTTCTAGTTATAAACCCCTTTTTTAACCCTAGACTCATTCCATAAAGTGAGTTCCATAATCTATTAGGAAGCTTTATCTCGTTCGATACATGTAAGGGTTGTTTTTAACTTCGGCTAATCTTAATTACTAGCTATTTAAAAAGGTTCCCAAGTCATCTCTTACAATATAGATGCTTCACTTGTCTTCTTTTGTACTTTTAGTTGTAAGGGCATACTATGCTTCTTTTGCTAAGAATCTTATTCTTAATCACCTTCTTTAACACCTTACAAACTTACCTAAATATGTAATTAAGTCATAAGTCCCCATAAGAGTACACCCATAAAAAAACTTAAAGAAAACCCAATATACTCATGTAAATTAGAATGGACCTATGTAGGGCTGCAACCTCAATGGTGCAAGGCACACTTCATTTTCAACTTATACAATCAAGTTGAGTTATAAAGGTCAGTTAAAGGGATGGAATAGATATTTAAGGGACTTCCAAGATTAAGGTAAAAGATCAATCATGAACTTATGAAGATTTGCATAAAGCATAAGGAAACAAGGGACAAATCAAAAATTTTCTACATGATGATAGCAAAAATAGGTATCCCATAGAACAAATGAGACACCTAAAATTGTCTATACTCAACGAATTGCCCCCAAACCTTTTCCAAGAAGTCTCAACCACCAAGATACATAGTTCTAGGCCAAACCTCACTTATGCATTCACAAGCACAACACTTTACTTTTTGATAGCAAAATGAAATTTTAATAAGGTAAATTACATTCTTATCCATAACATCTCATAACCATTAGGCACCAACTCATTACTTATAAGTTTAAAATGCTTAAATAACTTGTTCTACCCCACAAGAACTTAGTTTACAGCATAATTTACTAATATTGAACATGATTAAATTCATATACATAATCAACTTTATAAGAGCCCAATTCGATAACAAATTTAATATTAATTATAGGGTCTCACATACCTAAATAATTCCAAATCTAATCTGGCAACTTTTAAATGCCAAAGTACACCTGATCAATGTATAAAATCCATATAAATGCTAGAAATGGTCAAAGTGACCATGGTTAATCCTTATATCAAGCTTAAGCTTAACTTAAAATAGAATTTCATATAAGTTAAGTGCACAATTAAGTATACCTCAACCAAAGTCCTTTGATACACAATTTAGCCATTGAAAACATGCTAGACACCTTAATCCTTGGCACCATGCCATAAAACACAAGGTTATGCTATTATCTAGTCATTAATACACCATTGACATACATACATTCTAGAATTAGTCTTGCATTCCTAAAATAGGCTTTTCTATCATTATGCTCTATTCCAAGATCTGATCAGCTACACATACAAGATTCATTTGCAACTGATATATGCCATCCATAATAATATTAAGGGTCTTCCTATATATTGGCATTTTTTTTAATCAACATTAACATACTCATATCATTTTCATATACTTAAACTAAAATCATCTTGTACAAGTCTAAATTGTCACAATCAATTTCCTCACTTGGCATTCACATTCACTTACTTAACAAAAACTAAAAATAAGGATCATGAGTCATATTCACATCATTTACAACATATGTGCAGCCCACTGAATATAAATACACAAGGTACTTTTAGCAAACATAATCACAACACATCTAAATACATTAAGCTTAATTCTTAGCTTGCTTTTCTTTCTCCTTTGTAAAATAATCACCTATGAAAGCTTAGCCCACAAAAGAGGTGAGATATAAAATCTCAATAACCAATATACATTTTTAGTCAAAATGAATGCATAATTCATCTAAATCATAAAATCTCTTTGCATGCTATGTGTAACATTCTAAAACATGCATCTGGCTATGTTCAACTATAGTCCCCTATTAGTAGTCAACATAATTAATTGAGGGCTAATAGGCACACTTAGGCTTATAAAATTTGAAACACAAGATAGGAGCACACTAGCTTTTGAACACACTTGGTTTCAAAGAATTCAATAAGAAACATTAGGTATAAGCATAACTAAGCTCTAAGACTTGTAAGATCTTAAATACTGAATATGAGCACACTTGGACTCTAAATAACACATAATCATGCTCATACATAAACAATTCTATTCAATACCTAGCAGAATTCTCAACAATATATGTATATACATATCAACTTAATTTAAATGTATATGTAGTAAGAATTATACACTGGTTACTGGCTTAAATAGAATTCTAAGCTTCCTTATTAGTACTTTCCATTTTCCTTGTAGCTCAACAAGGTATAGTTCTAAATCATGTCAATGTACACATATCAATTATTATTCTTTATATCATTCTTAATCCTTAAGGAAATTTAACCTCTAATTAAATTATAAACCTTAAATTCCTAAATTCAGTCTAGTGTTAAGTAAAAAGTCTTTGAAGATCCAATTTTCCCAAATTCTTTACTAATTCAATCAAGGAAAAGGAACCCACATCTTAATCTAAACTAAATTTCTAATTTAAACATCAATATCAAAAAGGCTACTTGGAAGAATTAGCAGCCAAATTCAAGCTCCACTTTTCATCATTTCATAAGTTAAATCTAACTTCACATGACAAGTATCCTTTTTTCCTTTTGATATCAACCTTCGGCCAATAAACAAGAGAATGTCATCAACTTAGATTTCTTTCTTCAAACTAAAAATCAAAGATTTAAGTTGATAGAGATTGACCTCACACAATTGAAATTCTCCTTTAGCTCAAAACATCATAGACCTCAATTTCAAACTTCACAACTTAAATTCCTTTTTCCTTTTGAAGTTCAAATTTTCAGTCGAAGGAAAGAATGACTATGAATCCCCATTTCATTATCTAAAACCAAAATTGAAAAGCCAAAGGATAGGAAATTACACTTACCAAATTTAGGCTTCTAATTACTTTATCCCATAATTAGCTTTCAACCTTCAAAGAATAATTATTCTTCCTCTTTTTCCACTTCTATATCTTGGCCAAACACAAATAGTCCCTCACACTACTATTTACAAAAACTAAAATTAAAAGGCAAAAAGAAGATGAAGTTTGACCTTCCAAGTTGCTTCTTCATCTCTTCTTCTTACAAAACAAGTTAAATCCCTAATTTTTTTCAACCTTCAAACTAAGAAATCTCAATCAAATGAGAAATTAATCAAATACAAATGTAGAGGAAGAAGAGTATATGTGTTTTCCCTTTATGGCAACATGAAAAGGTGGCATATCTTAACTCATTCAAAGCTTTGAAAATTTCATCCATAGAGTTTTCTCATATTGCATCTCTCCCTCTCTCACTACCCAAAAGAAAAAACTTTTAGCTTTGACTTTTAGTGGTAATTAAAAATAATTATTACTAAAAGGATACTTAAGTCATCACTAAAAGTTGTTGTTAAAATACTATTCCTTATTTTAGAAAACCCTTTAATGGTAATACAAAAAAAAGTTGCCACTAAGCATCATTTATGATGACAAAAAAGTGGCTGCAAAATACTTTTTTAGTGGCGACACTAATATGATCACCACTAAAAGTAACTTTTAAGGGAGATATTTTGTTTCCACTAAAATTTTGGCAATTTTGTTTAGATCCAAAAATTTTTATATCAAAACTTTTAATGGTGACCAAAATGTCTCCATTAAAAGTTTGGCAATTTTTTTTTTTAAGGATTGAAAATTTTTTGTCCCAAATCATTGCCATTAAAAGTAACTTTTAGTGACAACCTATAAAAGTTGCCACTAAAAATAACTTTAGTGGCAACATTTTGTTGACGTTAAAAGTTTAGCAAAATTTTTTTTTGGAACCAAACATTTTTTGTCAAAACTTTTAGTGACAATAAAATGTTGCCACCAAAAGTGACTTTTAGTGGCAATCTATGGGAGTTGCTACTTGTTACACTATAACATACTATTTATTTTCCTTACATGTATACGTATACATATATTCATTCAAAATAATGGTAACCAAACTTTCGGCAATAGAAATTTTAGTTATTAAAAGTATCAAATGGCTTCATAATACTTAAATATGAATTGTCATCATTTCATCTCACAAATTTATGCATGACGAATTAGTTTGATACAAATTAACTTGTAGGTAAAGATAAAATCCATGGAATTGGCAATTTGCCCATTTATGCTATAGAGCACATAATAGAGCCTTAACTTTAAAAATTCATAACTTGAGTTACACAACTCTGATTTATACAAATTAAGTGTCTCTAGAAAACTTATGATGTGAGCTTTCTATTATAAAAATTTCAAGTGAAATTGAATTCATTTGATCCTTTAAAGAGCATAAAATCTAAGGCTATATTAGAATGAATATTAATAGGCTATGACAACTTCTTGAGGCCAAATTTGAAAATTCATCAAATATTCTATAAAGTTCTAAAAATTATGATATTTGGTTGTATAGAACATTCTAAATGTTCTTTAAATACACTAAATTTCAGTTTCAAATTTGGTCATTAAGGCTGTCAAGGTAAAAGGATATGTTATAACTCAAATGGTCAAAATTTTGGTTCCAAATGATAATAAATGAGTTCGAAAATGCCATTTCCTTTCATGAGCATATTTCAATCCATATTTGCATCATATAGCAATGATTTATCACATGAAATTAGCCTTGCATATATAAACCTTATGGCTTTTCTCTATATACCAATTCATGTTCTATCATCCCATACATACATCTAATAGTCATATAACTATGGTCTAACACATTGAAACATGTTTGCATTTCATTACTTCAAAGCATAGGATTACATAATCACATATAATAACATATCCTAGGCCACACACGTGTAGAATTTGCTTTTTCTAAGTCCTTGCCTTATCATTCTACTTTCTTTAAGTTTCCCTTAATCATGGTTAGTGGAAATAGAGAAATATGATATTTAAAGAATCAAGATAGCTAAACCAACATTTAAACATACATATGATTCACTCAAGTATATAGAAGCAAGCATGCATGTTATATAATTATAGCTAAATATACACTAGAAAGCAAATCTATGCTCTATCGGTTTTCATAGCTCAAACAAGAGCAAATCCATACCCTCAAGAGACTTTTGGCCTAAGGTAAAACAATCCTAAGTTCGCTTCCTTAGCCTCACCTATCAAAGAGCCACCCTACTCACAGATGCAAATAAGCATCATTGAATTGCATATTTTATTCAATAATCAACATGTTAATCAATTGCAAACAATACTGATGATTGCTAATTTTCATATATTTTTTTCCTTCTAGTTAGGCATTTTGATGATAAATTTTGGCTTAAAAGATTTCAATTGGAGGGTAATTGAGTTTATTGGTCATTTTTGCATTCTAGAAATTGATTAACAAAATTTTGGAATATTAGTGCATAAATTTTTTTAAATGAATTTGGTGAATATTTCCTACTTCATCTCTTCCATTCTTTTATGTAGAACATGGTAGCAGGGCAGTTCACTTTTCATACACTCATCCAACTTGGCACAAGTTCCTTGTTCACGCACAGAGACGTAGCTTACATGCTCACTCCACTCCCGAGTCTAGCTAACAAATACACACACATATGCACTCGCTCATGAAGCTGCACATATAGGTTTCTAGTTTGTGGGGTTCAACACATCATTCACATGGAAGTTACTACTATAGCACACACACACATGAGTAGAACCATGGGTTAACCACTCTTGATGCACCCACTCATATAGTAGCAGCCCACACATTTTGCACAGCATAACAACTATATGCACACACATCTTCTTCATTTACACCACACTCACTTCATTCACAGTCACAGGTCCATTCTCCATGTAGCTTCACTCATTAACCCACATAGCAACATGTTGGTCTAGCCACGTCTTCAACACATTCCCTCATTTGAAGCAACAAAGGCAGAGTGTGTGTGTGGGAGGAATAAGTAGAGAAAGGAGGTCTGGAAAAAGAACACAAAAGAAGAAACGTGGAAGGGGCTTGGGTTGTATGTACATGGAAAGGAGAAGAGCTTAAGTGAGAGATTGGGACGTGGAAAAAATTAAAATCAAGCATCAGTGGGGGCTTAAGGAAGTGAGGAAGAAACATGTGGAGAAGAAGAAGGCTTGAGAGGAGCTTCACATTAACACACATACAACAGCTAGATAAAGCATGGAGAATGAATAGAAGCTAGCAGAAGGAATCCTACGGGTTTTGATTAGAAGACCACATGAGTAATGGAAGAGAAAGAAGCATGCCAGAGCTAAATAAGAAAAAGAGAAGAGGCTAAAGCTACTGCATGTAGCCACAGGTTTGTTGAAACATAGGGAAGCTAACGTAGGAAACTTGTGGCAAGGGAGACACAATGAAGACATAGCTAGAGCAACCATGTAGGAATGATTAAAGCTAAATCAGGAGGAAGAAAAGCCACGTGGGAGGATTAACAAAAATGCACATGGGCTACACTAGCTACGGGCTCCATCACACATGAACAGTAGCACGTAAAGAGCAAAATGGGAAGTGATATGGATAAGCTATAAAGCCACGTAATTCATTTATTAAGAATGAATTACATGGCTTTATAGCTTATCCATGTCACTTCCCATTTTGCTCTTTATGTCAATTAATGAGTTAAAATCAAGCATGAGCAGCACGTGATGGAGAGACCAGCATGAATAATGATATGATGAGATTAACGTGAAAAATAACGAGAATGCGAGTTGGCAAGAAAGAAAAAATACAACGAGAAAGACACTGTGAGCTCCAGTACGCGAGTAAGAAGGGATTTCTTTTATCATCCTCTCCATATGGCTCATCCTTCCATCAAAATTCCTCCATCCATCTCTTCCATGGTTGCTTGAAATCTCCTTGGTAGGTAGCTGAAAAGTGGACCTTCCTAGATGCAGACTTGAGCTTCAAATTGCCTCTCCAATTGGATAAAATCTCTTTACTAATTTTAATTTCAGCATTATTTCCCTTATTAATTTGACTAGGTTTAGCTCATTAATTTAGGAATTTAATTGTTGGAACTTACTGGATTGATTTGAATTGTAGATTGGTTGTAATTTGATATTTGGATGTTAATTTTGATCTCTACATGTTTGTGAAAAATCTAAACTTAGTGGCTATGCAATTTGCTCTTAATTTCCTCTTGATTATAGGCCAATTGATGCAATGGTTATTGAATTAAGTGGCTAAAATTTTTGTGTAATTGATGTTCTTAAGGAATTCATTAATCTAAGTGGTTAATTAGCATTTTAAGTGGATTGTACTGTAGATTTTTATGAGCATTTATGATTGGTTTTAGTTTATTCTTATTCCTAACTTAATTGATTAATTCTTCAAGGTTTCTTATGGTTGCAAAATCCTTGAATTATTGGTGAATTGAGTCTTAGATGGTAATTCAAGAGTTTTTATAAAGAATACACTAATGAGCAAGAGTTTAAATGTAATTTTAGTACATTAAAAAGGGAGCAAGGATAATTGAATTCTAGGGAGTCCATCTAAAGGCTAGCTACCACACTTTCCTAATTGTTTGCTTCACTTAGTCTTAAGCTTTTAGCTCTTGTCATTTTAAATTGAATTCAATTAAACTTTAGTAATTCAAAATCCCCTAAATAATTTTCATTTAGTGATACTTGGAATACACTTTCATGAATAATTAGAAGAAAAAACTCTTTGGGAAATGACCTAGGTTGCATCATTAATTACAAGTTTATTTTTCTACTTAGTTTTATTTGAAATTGCGCGACACAATCATTAAATACACATAAGCAACCAAGGACTAAAACAAACCAACTGTACATATAATAATGAAAGAAAAGCTACCTTAACAAACAATTTTAATCAATTCCCTTGCTCTCCTTCTCTTGATCCCACGGCTTTGCACACACACACACACATACTTTAGTGTGATCTCACTTGCTTGGCCTAAACATATCAATTAAAGTATAAAATAATCAATTAAGACATATTTAATCTCATGTTAACAATACATGTGCAAACTAGATCTTAAAGTATGGATTTGGTTACTTTAAATGTTCCAAAATAATCCATTCCATTTGCCACAATTCATGTAGCCATTCCATTATTTTTCTATCTCAATTTACACACTTGTTATGGCTAGAACAAATCTAAAAGTCTTGCCATATCACTTATTTCATTTCCAAGGCCAATTAGGATTTTCATGTAACCAAATTTTACACATCATCAAAACTCACTCTTTTTCTCAAACTAGTCATTCATCTAGCCTTTATATATCTCATTTAAGCCCTTTAAACCATGACACGAAATTAAAAACTTTCCTAGGCACTAAAATCTCTCTTTGGTTGAGACATACCCATAGTCTCCCAATCTTGAAGTTTTGTTTGCTTCATAGGGAATTTGATGGTTTTAAAGTCTCCATAATTCATTTCTAACATAATTATGGTATTATAAGGACTAAGTAACTTTCCTAAGGTTTTCAATCTCTCATGGCTAAAACTAAACCCTAAGTGAAGCTATATGTCATTCTTTTGGTCTTTAACCAAATCTATTTGCATATTCTTATTCTTCACCCTTTAAAACCTTTTGTTTTAATCACGTTCATACATGGTTCCCTCTCTTCCCATGTTGGTCAAACATAGGTTAGTTTAGGGTCCTAAGAGTAGAAATTTTTCTTAGCCTAAATCATACCTTACTTTGATGAACTCTTGATAGAGATTCTTTTTGTCATACCTAGCTTTATCCAACTCATTCATACAAAGTATGAAGTATAAGACAAGATTCACATCCATTTTTAGATATTTCAATACCAAAATCAACTCATTTACAAGTCATATGTAGCTATAGGGGTCCAAATTTATTTTTTTCTTTTTCTCTATTCATTTTCATCATAAAAAACTTTGTTCATACCCATTTTATTATATTTACCTTATGGGACACCCTAGAAAGCTCTATAACCCAAAATGACATGATGGCCAAAATTTTATACTAACTTCGAAAAACTCGGCTATATAATTGCAATTCATGCAAATTAGGTGTCTATAGAAAATTTAGGATGTGATGTAAAAATTTTAGATGAAATTGAATTCATTTGGCCCATGAAATGCAATAGAACAATAACCTGGAGCAAAAAAGAAAGCATATGACAAACCCAAATATTAGAAATGTACATCTTTGGCTACACAACTCCAATTTATGTGATCTCAGTAGTTATAGAAAGCCTATAATGTCAACTATACGCCTGTAAAATTTTATAAGCATTGGAGTTCATTTGGCCCCTCAAAGACGTAAAAAACCAAATATGCACTGGGTGAACAATGACAAGACCAATTTAAAAATTCTATAAAATTTCATAAATTCATGAAATATTTTGTACCACTTTAAAAATTCTGATTCTTGGCTTGTTAGAAAGCTCTATAGAGGTTTAAATGCATGCCAAATCTTAGGCTCAAATTAAGTCATTTAGGCCACTTTTGATATAAGAGTTGTTTATGGCAAATATAAAACCAATCTTAGTTCCATTTTGGACCATTTGAGATCCAAATGGTTATCTTTCACTTTGAATACATTTCTTTTATCCCAAATGACATTTCTAACTATTCCATAACATGCCAAAAGGGTTGGATCAAAATTTGATCCCTTGATATCCAAATATGCATACATATATAATGGCACCTAAATGTTCAATTACTACATAAAAGCTCATTTATCATCATGTCATACATGCATAATCTCATGCTTCTACACATGGTCTCACCATAAGATGTGGAATATTATCATTATATACATCATAAGTTCATAAACATACAAGAAATGTGTCATATGAATACATATATCAAAATCTAATATGAAAAGAATTGCTAATACATCATTTCCTAACTTTTAATTCTTCTCATGATCTTCGCTTTGGCTTTGGCTTGGTGAACCTAAAATGCTTAGTGGAAGTAGGGGGTGAGATTCAGGGAGAATCCTAATAGCTAATCTCAACTAATTTGATACATATATAAATGCCATGAGTAAATGCATTGCATGTGGTGTGATGATGTTATGTATATGCCTCATGTAAATCAAATGCATCAAATATCATGAAAATTCATTCATTCTCTAGCCATGGCTTTATCACAAACTTTCTAGGCTCAACTATTTTCATCGCAGGGCCAAAGAAGAGCTATTGCACTTAATTCCATGCCTTAAGAGAACTAGGAGCTGAAAAACATGTCATACTCATACATAAAACTCATTATGGAAAACATAACATAAGATACTTCATGAAAGTATCGAGCAACAATATATACAAGCATTATAACTCATTCAAGCACTCAAATATATGCAAGAAAGGGAGATAAAGCTATCTTAGGACTTATAAAATTCTAAGCACCATTAACTCACTTGGTTTTGGTCTTTCTCTTGACTTACTCTTACTTGACAATCACACTTAGGTGAAGTGGAGCTTGATGGACCTACACATGACAATTTTAAGACAAATTAATCTAATGGAACTTATTCTAAGCTTCATGATTCTTACTTAATCTCATTAGAGCTCAAGATAACAATTAGGACTAATTTAGGTCCATTATGAAGCAACCATTGGTTTTTTCTTTTCAAAGCCCAAACTTTTGCTTGCTATAAGTCTTACAATTCTCACGAAACTCATGTGAATCATTACATGCTTAGTTAGAGGGGTTTAAAAATAACTTGCTTTATTAACCTTATTTAAACTCTTAAAATTTCAACTTTCATTTTAGGCCTCCTAAATTTAGTCCAATGCTTTCATAATTATTTATTCACTATATCTAAGTCTTTAGATTTATTAGAACTCAAAGAAACATTCCCTAGGTTGCTCAACTACTCCTTAGCCGAGACATCTATTTAAGGAAGGCTACATGGAGTTTTGAATCTTTTCTTTGAGAATTTGATACATAACCATGTTTCTTGGCTTCTCTTTAACCTAGACATGATTTAATATAGCTTGAATTATTCGGCTCCAAAACTCTTAAGGTGCAATTGAAACCCTAATGTCTTTATCTTAGTTTCTAATACTCCTTTCTTGATTCTTATTGCATATTCTAACTCTCATTTCCTTAAAACTCTTGGTCCTAATCTATCTTGGTAAAAAATGTTCTCCCTTCTTCTTCCCCTTGGTTAGGCTAAACACATACAAGAAGAGAGAACTAAGAAGAAGAAAGTTTTAGCCATGGATGCATACCTTTCCTTAAAGTTTAACAAGAGAGGAATTTAATGCTACAATTTGTTTCCTCAAATCTTCACCTTCTTCCCAAAGTTTAGCCATAAAAATACTCCTTTCAAGAAGCTACAACCATCAATAGAAAGAACTTTGAGAGGAGAAGAGGTTTGGTAAATGAAATCTCATGAAAAAGTAGCTAAAATCTTACTTTTTTGCCTTTTCTTTCTCTCATATCCTCTCCCTTTTTGTGCACCTTTTGGTTCTGGTCTAAAAGCTTCAAGGTTGATTTTGGAGAGTGAAAGACGTGGCTAGCCTGATTTAAGATGGAAATGAGGTGTTTTAAATATTTTCCTAAATTTCCATTATGCCTTTCAACTGTTATTCCTCCTTTTCCACTCATTTCAACTCCCTTTCGAAAATCATCTTTTTCATATAAAAATTTAGGCTTTCTAGTTTATTAAAAACATTTACTTTCAATTTTATTAGGTTCAGAGACATTTTGAATCATCTGGTCAAAGTTCAAGTCAACTGATAGCCTAAAATGTATATTGGAAGGGGTTTAGTCATTCAAAGAGTTTTTATGATTTTTAAGGCATATAAGAACCCAAAAAAATTCAATTTTATCATTTAAAACTTCCTCCTTTAAGTTTTTAAAAAGTTGTTTAAAATTATGAAATTGCAATTGTATATACACTTAAATTTTGGGTCGTCTTTAACCTTGTATCCTCATTTCTAGATGCCTAATTATTATTCTAAATTTGTTTGACTTTGTTTCATTTTATTCTAGGATCTTCCTTTTATATCTCATCGGTTTCAACTTAATTTAGGAAAACTGGATATTACGTCCAGCCATCGAACTTTCCTTTTGGAGAAACCAAAACCATCATGAGAATGAGGAGAAGGAGTAGGAGAAGATTTATAACGTCATAATCAAATTTAGCAAGTTTTCTTAAATATATGCATCTTATCTTTCCCTTCTTCCTTCTTCATGCCACTAAGAGAGGATTTGAGGCTGTCCAAATCATTTATAAAATAAGGGAAGAGTGGGGCATGCCACATATATATATATATATATATTTAGAGTTTTATAATTTTTTTAAAAATTCTGATTTTGCCCCTACACTTTAATTCTACCATTTGAGCTCAGTTCTTAATATTTTCAAAAACCGATAACTCTCTACTAAAATTTAGACTCTCCTCTTCATTCAAAATATTTTTATTGAGACTTAAAACAGTTTGAAAAAATTCAGTCAAAGTTATTGCTACTGGGGTCCTAAATCATACACCTTCAGGGATTTAGCTAAACTAACCTTATCTAATTAATAAATTTTTTGGGTTTCCAAATTTTATTAAGATTCGACTATTAAAAATATAAAACCAAAAAAAAAGGTTTAGAAATGATAAATTAGAAAAAGTAATTTATGAAATGAAAAAAATTTAACTAAATTAAAAATATTGTTATAATAATAAATAGTATATATATTATTTTTGTTGCTTTCATTGTATATATATTATATAACTTGTTGTTACATTATTTTATGTAGAAGTTTATATATATATATATATATTAAATAATGCATAATATAACTATAAGAAGCTTGTGGTACAATCAACTAAAGTGTTAGCAATTTGCTTCAAGGTCTTTAATTCGAGTCTTAATGATGCCACTTTCACATATAAAAAAATATTGTCAAACTTTTAGTGGCAATTTTTGGTCGCCAATAAAAGTTTTGGCATAAAAATTTGTGGATCCAAAAGAAAAAATTGTCATATTTTATCATAAAAGTAGTGTAATATTTTATATTTTATAAATTAAAATATGTTCTAAAAAATGGAAAGGAATAATTAAGAAAGAGGTTATAAAGAGAGAAAAGGCTGGTCAAGATTAAAAAAACTAATTTGGGCTTACTTTAATCATGGGTAATTTTTATTTTTTATATGTATTTCAATTATCAATAAGTTTTTTTATTTATTCTTTATATAGTTTTTTGAGTTATCATTAATCAAAATAAAAAATAAACCAAATATATAATTCTATTTAATTGTTTAATTTCTAGTTAAAAGGCTAATTATTGAAAGGACGAAGCATGTAGAGTTATAAATCCATATCTCTCAACTTTTCAATCTCTATTTTTTCTATAATAAAGTAAATCATGCCACTTCTCTTATGAGATAATCAAAATAAATAGTTATTAATATTTTAATGAATATTGTACAACATTAAAATATTAATAATTATCTCATTAAAATTTATATTAATTTAATTTAAATAACCTCAAAGAATATATTTATTATATAAACTTTTTTTAATTTATATAACATTTATTGATAGTTTTATTTTAATTATTCTTTATCTAATTTTTAGGGTTATCTAATTATTAATAAAACATAAAAAAATAAACACATCTTACAAGTAATTGAAATAGATAATTTAATTTAAGATTAAATACAAAGCCAAAATAATGACTAAAATGAGTAAAAAGACATTTTTTTTAAAAAAAATATTTACAATAACATCTGTTTATGAAATTAAAAAAAAATTCCCCTAAATTGGCTAAATGGAATAATTTAAAAATTTTATTCATCAAAATTTGCTGAAAATTTGACAAAGAAAGTACATACATAGCTCTAATTAATTTTTCAATATTAAAATAGAAATAAATCAAAGAATACATAAAATTAATTTTTCAAAATTAAAATAAAATTAAAAACACACATGAAAAACACATAAAAACAATAATAGAAATAGGATAAGTAATAATAACAAAAGAAAGAGTAATAATATAAAAGGAAAATTGAATCTTTTTATGACTTTCTTAATAAACCAAACCTAATATGTAAACCCAGCCTATGATTTGCTAAGTCCTAAATCTCTTTAAGGTTAATTTAAATAAAAAATAAACCAAAAAAAGATGGAATGAAACATAGGATGCCCTACATTTCATATTGTCTCCTTATTTCATGTTGGCATTAACAAAGAATGCCTAAGAAAAGATGCGTACAATGAAGCAGAAACACAAAAGGCTACCATAGTTTGATATTGAGGAGTTGGTGCAAAGGAAAGAAGAAAATTTTGAAGAAGGAGCTAGTCGGCTATTACAACCTACTATATCTCATTTACTTAGTATAATTAAATGCCCATTTATGTGGAAGTATGCATTATAAAATCTTTAACAATGGAAAATCAGTTATTGAAAACATCAAATGGACTTCTGATGTCCAGAGATGGTATTTATCACAATTTTAATTCATAATTTGAATTCAAATATCTCGTTTCATCCAATTTAGCATGTATATAGCTCCTATATACAAAAAGGAAGCAAGTTGCTCATTTTAGCCATGATTAGATAATAAAGCACTATAACATCATAACTTTAACACTCAACTCATGCAAATCCCATGCCTCATCTCATGTAAATTTTATGGGAAGTGACATAATGGCATAGGGAATCATAAATCAAAATACCTTTCTCCACAGGCAGAAATTTTCTCTTAAAGTCCTGTGGGTCATATCGATTCATCCTTCTCATTCTCACATTTAAATACCTAAATACCACTTATAACAATCTCAAGAGATGGTTTATACCTCGAGCAAAAGGAGAAAATACACTAGTGCAGCCTTGGATCAATTTTCCAGATTTTGTGCCTGAACTTTGAAAAATCATACCTAATTTTAGAAAAATCAAAATCTGACACACCATATTGTTTTGGAAAGTTACAGATGTCTACTTTATGGTAAAAATAAATCCAGACCACAATAGAGGCTATTAGGCACCAGAAACGGATGGAACAATACCAAAGGTCAATTGTCTCCAACTTCAAAAATTCATATTTCCCTGCTCAGAGGCCTAATTGGGGTGATCTCGGTGGCCATGGAAAACTTATCATGTCTAGTTTATGCTTGTAACATTGCATGAGCATTGGATATCATTTGACCTATGAATGACACAATCTAAGTTTTTAACCATCTGAATAGTATCTGTATCAGTTCAACAAAAAAATGGCAACTTTTGAAATTTATAATTAATTCTATGGAGCTCCAAATAATTTGGCCTTTGGCTTTCTAAAAATCTCTCGATAAAATCTACATGTGTGCCAAATTTCATGAGTAAATTCATCCATTTGGTCAAATCTTGACATTGGGTTATGAAATGGTCATTTTAAAGCTTTACAAAGGGTCCAAATTAAGCCCCAAGGCAACCATGACCACTTGAGCATGTAGGAATGCACCAAAATGACATTCTAAACTTGCCTCAAAGGTGCACAAACCCAAATTTCTCAAACCCACTCATCCACCCCATGATATATACAAGAATGCATATGTCTAGTCTTGCCATTTCATACCCAAACCATGCTATATCATACATTTGGCATCAAATCTCATTCATACATCATACATTTGGGTAATTAAATATGTTCATATGATTACATAACAATTTCATCATGATATTACATCATATATCATGGGTATGGCTACAAGAGAGACAAAACTAGGCATTTTCATACACTTTGATATCAATCTCCTTCTTCTAGGCTTGGTGACTTCCATTACATTGCTTAATTGCTCCACCTAGCATGTTATGATATTGGAGATGAGGGGATGAGATTCAAAGAATCCTAATATCTTATCTCCCATTCAATTACATATAAAGTATGCAATATAAGTCTTAAAAATGCATGCATGGGCATATTGACATATATGAGCATTTATAAAACATTCTTAGCATTTGAACACATCATGTTTAGTATACATAAGCCTACCAAGTGAGTGGATTAATGTTACCCATTTACTTGTGGATTTTGGACTTGCCTTACCCATTTTCTCTAGAAGGTTTTGACTCAACTTTACTCTTGGGAGTTAACCTCACTCTTAGGAGACTTTTTACTTTGTCTTAACTAAGTTTAAGGGTTCTTGTATTATCCTCACCATGGCTAAAGGGTTCTTGGCTTCTCCACACTCAAGCAAACTAAGGCAAGCACATAAAACATCATTTGCATGCATAAAACATCATCATGGCACCATGGAATAAAAGCTCATGCTAAAATACTTTTTATAGCTCAAAACATATATACACACATTCAAAGACAATGTAAGCACACAATCATGCATGAGAGAAGGTGGAGAGAGCTACTTTGCTTGCATTTGCACACTTTTTCCTTAAGCCTTGAGTCCTCTCCCTTGACCTTACACACCCAAGAAGGTGGAGATCATTTCTCTTAGCCTAGATACATCATATGGAAGCTAATTATATCCTTGAATTACATTCTAAGGCCACACATTTACTAGAAAAGCTAGGTGACTCATAAGGCTCTTTTATGATTCTATAATACACTTAATACAACTACCTTAAGAAAACATCATCTTGGTTCCATTCTATCTATTCATTTATGATTCTTGACTCTATTTAAACCCCTTAGTTTCATCACATAATTAAATCAAGGAGACTAGCTAAGTGTTGTTTCTGTAAGCCATAATATGGAACATACAAGGAAATCTCACTTTCTATGGTTTTTAAAATTTTTCCAAGGCTTCCTCTCATACTCTCCCATCATACATGATGCAAAACTAAGCTTGGAAGAAATTAAAACACTTCCTAGGTGCATGGACTCTCCTTGGTCGAAGCTATGCTTCCATATGGTACTAATGGAGTTGTTTTAATTTCTTTGATGGGAAAAGCATGTGGGAGGCTCTCTTGGTGTCTTAAGAACTCATATATACTCTTAAACAACTTAAATTACTACTAAGAAGCTTCATCTTAGCCTAGGTGCAACCAAATCCCTAAATTCCATAACTTGCATTCTAAAGCTCCCTTTTTAATTCTAGTTATATATTCTTTATCTTCACACTCCATAACCTTTGGTTCCATCAAGAACACATAAAGAAAAACTTTTCTTCTCACTTTCTATCCCTAGACCTTAGCTTAAATGGCTTGGAAATACAAGATTTTGTAAGTGTTTTAAGTAAAGTCTTACCTTAAAATAGAACTCTCTTCACGTAGATTATTTTTCACCAATTAATTTCTTGAAAAGAGTTCCTTTTTAGCTTGGGTTAGACCTGAATCTTTAAGTTTTCAAGAAAAGAAAACCACTATTAGAGAGCTCTTAGAGAGAGGAAAAACTTTCCTAACTGGCACGGGATGAAACGGAGCCGTTTACTTACTTAAACAGAAGATTAAACTTCTTCTTTCTCTCCTCTCTTAATGTCACGCCATTGCTGCCCATTTTTCTACAAATGGAATCTTGGAGAAGGAGATGAGGTGTAATCTTACTTAAAAAGCCTCATTTACAATTTTTCAAAATGACCATTTTGCCCTTACACACCTATTTGGTCTATTTAGGCTCATTTTAACTCCTTTTTTAGAACCATCTTTTCCATCATAAAATTCAGGTCCTCTAATTCATAAAAGTCCTTTGGAATCACTCAAATCGGAGCTAAAACTTTTCCAAATGAACCAGTCAAAGTTTGGGTCAACTGACATTGGAAAATGTCCACCGGAGGGGCTTTAGTTGTCTTGGGGCTTCCCATGATTTTTAGGGCCTCTGAGAATCCTAGAGAACTCAAAATTTTCATTTAAAAAGCTCTCCTATGAGAATTCCAAAATTTGCTCAAAATGATGAAAATGCCCTTACATTTTGTCAACCTTTCATTACATTTTGTTTCTTTATTCTGGCTCTATTTTTCTTTCCGTCTGAGTTTGGGATTCTCATTTTTACGAGTCAAGAATGCTTTCCAAATTTTTTGGGACCTTAAGTAATTTATTTTAGGGGACTTACTTTTGTATCCGGTGAATTTCGTACATTAACAGAGAAACCATATATTATGTTTCTCACGTTTTCGAAGAGCTGGATATTACAAGCACAAACTTAAAAAATTCATAATTTGAGCTGCATAATTTTGATTAAGGTAAAATAGATGTCAAATTGAATCTATTTAGTTCCTCAAAGCCCATGAAAACCAAATCTGGTGCAGGAATGAATAGCACCAAACTATAATAGCTTTTTGGGGCCAACTTTAAAATTTACCAAATATTTTATAAAGCTCTGAAAAATACAAACTTTAGCTCTATAGAAAGCTCTGAATATCCTCTAATTGCTCTCTAAGTTCTAGTCCTAAATATAGTCATTAAGGTACTTATGGGTAAAGGGATATTTTGTAGCTCAATTGGACAAATTTTTTATTCTAAAATGTTTTAGTTGAGTTCTAATATGTCATTTCTCATCATGAGAAAATTTCAAATCATATATGTATAATCTATGAGTGGTTCATCATGTGAAAGTTGCCTTGCATCTAAGAATCACCATTCCACTTGGATATATACATGCAAACTTCATTGATTTTCATACATCAAAACATGTTCTCATGTCTTAGACATATGTCCAATGGTCATATGTTCATAGCTCACACTTTTGCACAAACTACTATTACAAAATATACATTGAAAAAAGAAGTATACAAATATATGAATTTTAGCTACATCTTGGCTTTAAAAACCTATCTCTTTCTCTTTTTCTTTTTCCTTTCTTCACCTGGCATGATTAGTAGGATACATAGAGTGAGATTCTGGGAAGAATCTTAGTAGCAATAGTCAATCATTCCAATGCATACAATAGACAACTCAAGAATGAAATGCAAGCATGCATGATGATATTCACATAAAACAACATAAAACATTGAATTAGCACAAAACATCTAAACTCATCTAGCCATGGGATAAACGTACTAGTAAGGCTTATCTCTAGGCTATAAAAGAATTATTGCACTTAATTCCCTGTCATTCTTGCTAAAAGCCAAAAACATATCTCATCCATGCATTAAATCATACTAAGATATCCAACTCATAAAATAACTAATATACACATTGCATTTCAATTTAGATACATCTAAATGCATACAAAGAAGGAAGAGTAAGCTACCTGATTAAGCCAGATACCTTGATCAAACACTAGTCCACTTTTTCTTTTCCTTTTTTCTTTACTTATCTTTGTTTTACACACATAGAAGGGTGCGGTTGTACTAGCTTGGCCTAAACACATAAATTAAGATACAAAATAACCAACTAGGACCTATTCCATATGATTCTATAAATATATGTATATATTAGAACTTAGAGTATACATTTTAGGTTACTTTAAGTGTCTTCAAGTGTCTCTTTCCATTTGCTACACTTCATGCAGCAATTCCATCATTCATCCATTTCATTTTTATTTACTTTTCATGGCTAAAGCAAGTCTAAAACCCTAGCCATACCACTTATTATATTCATAAAATAGTTTGGGGCTTTTATGGAGCCATACTTTCAACATCATCAAATCCCATTATTTTTTTTCAAACCATGATATCTAGCCTATATAATACTCACTTAGGCCTCTAAATACACTAGATTAAATTAAAAAATTCTCTAGATACTTTTCCCTTACCTTGGCCTAGACACCACTTCATGGTTCTAACCTTAGGATTTTTGTTTATTTAAAAAGGGATTTAAGGTCTTTAGAATATCTATGATTCATTTCTAGCTCAATCATGATATTAGAAGAATCAAATAGTCTTCTAAGGGTTTTGAAACATTCATGACCTAAATCCTAAGTGGAGCTACTTTGCTTTATCTTGGTTTCTAAGTGAGTTTCTTCGCATATTCTTACTCCTCACTCTTTTAAACCCTTGATTTTATCAAGATTTCATCAAGTACACATATTCTCCCTTCTCTCTCTCTTGGTTGAACTATAGAAGGAGTAGAATCCTAAAGAATAGAAATTTTTCATAGTACAATCATACTTTGTCTTGAAACTCTCTTGATGGATATTCCTTCAATGTAATTAGTTTGCTCACATAAGCTCTTGTGCTCAAGGTGATAGCCATAAATTTTACCCTTTTTAGAAACCTAACCCACCATGAGAAAGAGCATAAAGAGTAGAAAAAGTTTTTATAATTGAATCATAGCAAAATTTTACATAAATCATGACGTAATTTGGCTTGCTTTTCCTTCTCTCTCCTTTTTTTTTTATGCCACTATGTGTAATATTCGGTAATTCAAAAATTAAATTGAACCAAATAAACTAATATTGGAACATTCTAAAATGGAGCAATTTGTGACTAATAAGATTAGTATGTTGATTAGAGCATCTAAAATGTGGGTTAGAGCCTAAAGTTAGCCCGAAACTAAAGGCAAAACGACCAAACAAAGAGTTATGGAGGTTAATGACATTTTCATAATTTCAGGCAACTTTTAGAAAACTCAAAGGAGGGATCTTTAAATAAAAAAATTAATTTTTTTTGGAATTCTGAAAGGTCCTAAAAATCATAGGAACCCTTAGAATAATCAAAATCCCTTCGGTTTATATTTTAGAGTGTCAATTGACTAACTGCTCGATAAGGTTTTAAGTTTAATTTGGATAAAACCAAAGGCATTTTATAAATTAAAGGACCTAAATTTCATTATGGAAAAGACAGTACTGAAAAAGGATATGAAAGGAGCTTAAATGGAGATACCAAAGTTTAAAGATATAGTTGAAAATTTAGGAATTGTTATAAATGGTCCTCCACCTTTTAAATAACATCCCATTTCTTCCTTCAATCTTAACTGACTCATTTTTACTCTAAAATAGAAATAAAACCAGCCCTAAGAGGTGCACCAAAGAGGGAGCAAAGGCGGAGGAAACCAAACTTGAAAAGTGTAAGAAATTGTCTATTTTTCATACTTCTCCTTTCATTAAACTTCTTCTCCTCTTTCTCCACTTTCTTCTTATGGTTTTAGTTACTTAATTGGACATGCTTTGTGGTTAGTTTAGTGGAAGAAAGAGATAGTTTGGAAGAACTCTTAGAAGCTTGTAAAAGCTCTCTTGAATAACCTGAAAACAAGGTAAGCTTTATCATGAGAAACTTCTTCTTCTTGGCTTTTCTTCCTTTCCTTCATTTCAGCCAGAACAAGGATCATGTGTAAGGAGTTTTGTGTGATTCAAACTTGATAGGATTTGGGGTTTTGGAGTATAAGGAATAAGAATATGTAATTGGACCCAAAAGAAAAGCTTTAGAAATTAAGTTATGGAAGTTAGGATTTTAGTTGCACTAAGAAATTTATGAAGCTTTCTAAGATTAATTTAACTTATGTAAGAGTATGTTTGAGTTCTCAAGACATCTAAGAAGATTCAAAAGTGGCAAATTCCTTAAGAAAACTAACAAAACCCCATGGGCTCTCAATATGTTCTATGTCTCATCCAAAGAGTAGAAATGATACTTAGGGAGAGTTTTCTTTGATTCCAAAGATAGAGATAGCATAGAAATGAATAATAGATACTAAAGGAACCACTGGTGTGAATTTAGAAACCATATTTTGAAAGTTGAAAGTTTAGGTTCCTTTTATACATAAAAAGGCAACTTGATAATAGGCTTCTTGAATTAAACTTATAATGACTCTAATGAGTTTAAATGGAGTCATGTGACTTAGATTGAGTGAGAAATCGGAGGTAAGATCATGAGTTATGTGAGTTGCTTCATTATGCACTTGTATGGAACCATAAGCATGGCATAAATTAGAAATAGCTTGTATAGAGTTTATGTGAGACTAGAGAGGGTTCCATTGATGTGATTGTGTTTTATTTGATGTATCTAGGCCAAGCAATCTAAGCCTCCTCCAAGTGTGTGTGTGAGGCCGAACCAAGAACCTAAAAGAATCAAAGGAAAGTTATACTTCTTGGTTCTAGGTGTAACAACCGGGAAAATGGAAAAGGAAAAGAAAGTAAAAGCTGGAAAAATTCGAATTTTAGGAAATTTTCCAAGTCTGCTCGCAACAGCGAGAAATGGTCTCACTATAGCGAGAATGCCTGTTTGCAATAGCGAGAGTGATTCTAGCTGTAGCGAGTGCGGGCAGCAGTCTATACAGAAACCAGGGAGTTTCTCGCCGTAGCGTGCGCCATAACGAAAGTGGGGTCTGGAACTAACGCGAGTTCGCCATAGCGAAGGTCGAAATTCGCCATAGCGAAGGTCGAAACTCGCCATAGCGAAGAACGTGCTCGCTGTAGCGAAGGTTAAGCTTCGCCATAGCGAAGCTAGATAACATGAGCTCGCTATAGCGAAGGTTAATTTTTGCCATAGCGAGGGTCAGTCCGGAAGAGAGTAAAAGGCGAGAAATTTACTACTTTGTACGACCCAACTCATTCCTTCTCTCATTTTTGCCCTAGACTTCGACCCAAGGAGAGAAAAAGGCATGGAGAGTGAGGGAAACCAAGAGAAGGAGGAAGAGCAAGGGAAAGGTAAGCAAGTTCCTCCCATTTCTTCTTAGAATTCTGATCCCCTCTCTTTGCCTTCTCTTTCTATGGTTTTGTTTGTGAGATTGGTTGGATTTTAGGCATGGGTCAGAAGAGGGAAAGTGGAAAACACCCTTGAATCTCTTTGTTTTCTTTGAAAATGTGGTTTCCACTACCATGAGAGCTTGAGAGAGAGAAAGAATTGATGACATTCTAGAGAGAGAGAGAGAACCTCTAGGTTCTGGTATGTTAGAAGGTTTGCTCTAAAGATTACATTCTAAAAGAGTAATTCCTTGTTCTTGATTGTGCCTAGGCTCAAGTGAAGCACCTCCATCAAGGTGTGAGTGTGAACCTAAGAAGCGAGAAGAGAAATTAAAAGGGAAGGCTTGTGTTGGCTTTGGCTTATAAGGTAGCTCTCTTTCCACTCTTTCTTGTTGCATTCTTGGTTGTAATAGTCATTGTATGTTTATGTATATGCTTATTGTGTGGAATATGCCATATGCTATTGCTTTAATGCATTGATGCCAATATGCTTGTGTGATGAATTGTGAGATTTGCTCGGGTGAGGTAGTGCCGAAAGTCCCTTGAGATGGGTGAGACAAGGCCAAAAGTCTCATAACCAAGTGAGGCCAAGTCAAAAGTCCCTAAACTCGGGTGAGGCCATCCAAAAGTCCTTAAACTCGGGTGAGGCTAGACCAAAAGTCCCTGGAGCCCATTTTTGGCATTGTTGTGATTTTCATAGCATGTACAACATGTAATGTGATTGAGAATGGTTGGATGCCAAATTGCATGCTTTGACTTGTTATATGCCTTGATTGTTTACTTGAATGAGTGCATGAGCTACTGAGATTCCCTGAATCTCACCCCTTCTCCTCCCAACTTAACATGTTAGGTGGAGCTTAAGGAGAACTAAGTTCACACCAAGGAGCCTAGGAGCATGTATAGGAGAATGTTAATTTTATTTTGATCTTTTTGATGTAAAGCGGTGCCAAATGAATATGCACCCACTATTTTTGAGATGTAAAGGTTGTAACAAGTGTAAATGTATGAAAAGATAATGTATAAACTATGTTGATAGCCAAAGTAATGCAAATATGGGTTTTGCCCCTTTTGTTGAATGTATGTGATAGTGTATATTTGGCCGTAGCATAGTGAATTTGGAATATATGATGATTTGGACCACTTGGACTTGCTATATATACTAGTTTCATGCTTTTAAACTTTTCCATATGGAGTGAGAATGTGTAAGAGGCCTTTTGGACCCATTTTAGACCTTTTGGGTGCCAAAACCGATATTTTTGTGAGCTCTGACAAAGTATGACCGGATGAGCTCCTCTTGCCATGAAATTTTGCATGCCTCTAGAGTTTGTAGAAAGATTCTTGAGAAGCTAAAGTGGGTAATATTCGGAGGTCTAGAGAATATTTAGCGAATTGTTGAAGTTGGAAAAATTTGGTAGTTTGGTCATGTACTGTTCATATAGGTCAGAAATGAAATCCATGTCATACATAGACCAAACGATAGCCAAATGTCATGAAATTTTATACACATAAACTAAAAAACCACAGTGACCTATACCAGCTAGAATCACCTAAATCGGAGGTCTGTAGAGAGAGAATGAACCTTCTGAAGTTCTGTATCAGCATCAGGGAACCTACCTGACCTCCATTACTGTTCCATCAATTTTCGAGGTCTATGGGTTACTAAACTGATCTGAATTTATTATTTTCCTCTAGTAGACATCTGTAGATTTTGAAATTGGTATAGTTTGCCCAGATTGGATTTTTTTGGATTTAGTTATGAATTTTCGAAAGTCATGACAGTAAGCTGCACCAGAAACAGAGATAGCTGGACCTCCTTCCCATTTTCAATGTCAAACATGGTCTAAACCCAGAGATTACGATTGGAAATCATTTTTAGTGTAAATTTAACACTTAGAGATTTCTAGAAAGCTAAATTTTACTAGATTCCCATTTTTCTATAATTAGTTATGATTTTCCAAATTTAGAGCCAAAATATGACTTTTGGGCCCAAGTGAGAAAATGCATTTTTCGGGTTATTGGCTCCATACCCGTGGCTTATGGTTTGTTTTATGCTATGTATGAGTTGTATAAATGGAGTGTGAGTAGAGAACATGAATGATGGGTTCACAGGACCCACGGGGCTAGATAGCGGTAGTAGATTAAGGTGTTACATTTTTTGTATTAGAGCAATGGTTCAGGCACTTTTGCTCAATGTTAGGCTCTTGAATGATGTGAATTGCTTGTATTTGGTGTGACTGGTCATGGAAGTTGTAGCATCCTTATGCATATGTGTTGTGATATTATTGTGAACTGAGGATTGCTACTTCTTTCAGACATGGTTGAGACTAGACGAGGCAGGGGTAGAGGCAGACCGCCCAGGGCTCAGAGAGCTGAGCCAGAGGTTCCTGTTGAGACTGAGGATCCTCTGCGGGCCATCATGGAGAGACTTGATCGGTATGAGGCCATGATGGGCCAGCATCAAGAGATGCTGGAACAACAGAGATACATTGCCCAGTAGCAGCATGATATAATCATGCATTTATAAGATACCCTGGCTAGGCAAGAAGAAGCCAGAAGGGATGCCCCTGTACCTCAACCATCCACATCTAGTATTCCACTTACCTCCCCAGGAGCCTGCTGCTCTACAGACCCAGACGCCTATCCAAAAAGTGTTGAAGCAGTTTCGGCAGAACAATCCACCCTCGTTTGATGGGGAGTTCGATGCGGATAAGGCGGAGGCTTGGATGATGCAGCTTAAGAAAATATTCTCGGTGATGGATTGTACCACTGAGCAAAAAGCCCAGTTAACCACCTTCATGTTAGAAAAGGAAGCTGATAGATGGTGGTGTAACACAAAACCCCTGATGGAGACCAAGAACATACAAATAACTTAGGAAACCTTCTTGGTCGAATTTTATAAAAAATATGTCCCTAGTTCGGTGAGGAAGAAGAAAGAGATGGAATTTATGGGCTTGAGACAGACGGATGAGATGACTGTGGACCAGTATGTGGCCAAGTTTATTGAGTTGTCTCGGTATTCCTCTTACCTCCAGAGGTATGATGATGAACCCTGGAGATGTGAGCAGTTTGAGACTGGTTTGAGGCCCCTGATTAGCGACAGAGTCACTCCACAGCGGATCAGAATATTTAATACTCTTGTGGAGGTCAGCAGGGTGATTGAGACTAACTTGCAAGTTATCATGCCTGCTGCGACTACGGCTAGTCAGAAGAAGGTTCCGAATTTGAAAAGCCCGAAACCAGAAGAAGGCTCTAGTTTGACATCGAGTACCAAGAGGAGAGGCAAGGGGCCTTGGAATAGAAGGCCGCAGCGAGGTGTGCCACCTCCTCGGGGCCAGTCATCCTTCCAGCAGTCTCCAGTGACATGTTTCAAGTGTGGGAAGCCAGGGCACATTGCTAGACACTGTCTTCAGATGGAGACAGCGCCTCCTCCTAGACCACAGACTCAGGGCCAAGTGTTCGCCTTTACTCAGCAGGAAGCCAGCGCATCTCCCAGTTTGATCCAAGGTACGCTGACAGTGAATGGCTTTCCTGTAGTTGCTATGTTTGATTCGGGTGCTAGTCACTCGTTTATATCTTATGATTGTGTGAGGAAATTGGGTCTGGTCGTTAGTGTCTTGCCATTTGACGTGTCTGTCACTACACTCACTAGAGGCCACGTGGTTACTTCCATACCTGCTTAAATGTCACTGTTTAATTTAACCATTGTCATACCACTATTGATTTGGTTTGTATGCCCTTCCATGATATTGAATTGATTATTGGTATGAACTGGTTGGCCGCAAATAATGCCATACTTGATTGTGAACACCGAACCATTTCCTTACCTGCTTGTGGGACCATACCTAGGGTAGGAGTTAAGTTATCATTTATGACTACTACCCAGGCTGAGAGATATTTAGAGTGCGGATGTCAAGGGTTTTTAGTCTTTTTGTCTATTCGGGCTGAGGTAGAAGAAGGGATAGAGGAGATCCCAGTTGTCAGGGAATTCCCAGAAGTTTCCCTAGAGAGTTTGATTTTAGTGGCCTACCTCCTAAGAGAGAATTAGAGTTCCCTATAGACATAGTGCCTGGGGCTGGACCTGTGTCCAAAGCTCCTTACAGGATGGCTCCCGCCGAGCTTGCTGAGTTGAAAGAGCAGATAGAGGAATTGTTAGAGAAAGGGTTTATCCGCCCTAGTGTTTCACCTTGGGGAGCTCCGGTGTTGTTTGTGAAAAAGAAGGATGGAAGCTTGCGTTTGTGCATAGATTACAGAGAGTTGAATAAAGTTACAATCAAGAATAAATATCCTCTCCCTAGAATTGATGATCTGTTAGATCAGTTAGCTGGGGCATCTGTGTTTTCCAAGATAGATCTTAGATCTGGGTACCACCAGTTGAGAGTGAAAACTGAAGACGTCTCCAAGACGGCCTTCAGAACGAGATATAGGCACTATGAGTTCCTTGTGATGCCATTCGGGTTGACGAATGCGCCTGTTGTGTTCATGGATTACATGAACAGGGTATTCAGACTGTATCTAGATCAGTTTGTGGTAGTCTTTATTGATGATATTTTAGTGTACTCCCGATCTTTTGAGGAGCACGAGAGGCATTTGAGATTAGTCCTAGACACCTTGAGAGAGAAAAGGTTGTATGCCAAACTTAGTAAATGTGAGTTTTGGCTGACCGAGGTGAGATTCTTAGGTCATGTGATCTCATGAGACGGGGTCGCGGTTGATCCCCATAAAGTTAAGGCTGTGTTACAGTGGGATAGACCTAGAACGATCACCGAAGTCAGGAGTTTCCTAGGTTTGGTAGGGTATTATAGACGTTTTATTCAGGACTTTTCTCGGATGGCCATACCACTGACGAGGCTAACTAGGAAAGATACACCTTTTGTGTGGAATGAAAGATATGAGAAGAGTTTCCAGGAGTTGAAACTCTGTTTGACCACTGCCCTTGTACTGATTATCCCTGACCCTAGTGAACCATTTATGGTTTATTGTGATGCTTCGGGCAAAGGGTTAGGATGTGTGTTGATGCAGCAGGGTCGAGTAGTGGCATATGCCTCGAGGCAGTTGAGGCCTCATGAGGAGAATTACCCCACACATGACCTGGAGTTAGCCACCGTAGTATTTGCTCTTAAAATTTGGAGACACTATCTGTATGGTGCTACCATAGAGATCTATAGTGACCACAAGAGTTTAAAGTACCTGTTAGACTAGAAAGAACTCAATATGAGACAGAGGAGATGGATGGAATTCTTGAAAGATTATGATTATGTGTTGAAATATCATCCAGGCAAGGCCAATGTGGTGGCGGATGCCCTAAGTAGAAAAATCATCCATGTAGCCTATATGATGATTAGGGAGCAGGAGCTCCTAGAGAAGTTCAGAGATTTGAACCTCTCTTATTAGGTGGTATTGGGTAGATTATATCTGAGTGAAACCCGAGTTGAGAATATCTTGAGAACCTAGATCTTAGATGCCCAGAGAGAGGATGAGTTCCTGAAACGGATCAGGAATGAGATTACCCAAGGTAAGACCTCAGATTTCAAGGTGTCTGAGGATGGCATGATAGTATATCGGGATAGAATCTGTGTGCCTAGTCAGAATGAGTTGAGAGAAAGCATTTTAGAAGAGGCACATAAGAGTAAGTATACTATCCACCCAGGTGCCACCAAGATGTATCAGGATTTGAAAAGAATTTTTTGGTGGCCAGGGATGACGAGCCATGTGACGGATTATGTGGCTAGATGCCTAGTGTGTCAGAGGGTAAAAATTGAACATAAAAAATCGGCTGGGTTATTGCAACCCCTAGATATCCCTGAGTGGAAGTGGGATAGTATAGCCATGGACTTTGTCATGGGGTTACCCAGGACATCCTCTGGACACGATGCTATTTGGGTAGTTGTGGATAGACTGACGAAGTTTGCACACTTTTTAGCTATCAGGGCTACTCATACACTGGATAGACTAGCCCAATTGTATATCAGAGAGATAGTGTGACTTCATGGAGTACCTAGTAGCATAGTTTCGGATAGAGACCCCAGGTTCACATTAAACTTTTGGAGGTCATTGCAGCATGCCTTAGGGACCAGGTTGCGGTTTAGTATTGCATATCACCCCCAGACAGACGGTCAGACTGAAAGGACCATCCAGACATTGGAAGATATGTTGAAGGCATGTGTGCTAGAAATGAGGGGTAACTGGGATACGTATTTACCGTTAGCAAAGTTTGCATATAATAACAGCTACCATTCTAGTATTCAGATGGCCCCTTATGAAGCTTTGTATGGGAGAAAGTGCAGATCCCCTCTGTGTTGGGTTGAGTTAGGTGAGAGGAGTATGATAGGACCTGAGATTGTAGACTAGACCACCCGACAAATAGAGTTGATTAGAAAGAGACTTCTCACAGCCCAGAGTAGACAGAAAAGCTATGCTGATAAGCGTAGAAGGCCGTTAGAGTTTGAGGTTAGAGACCATGTGTTCATTTGAATATCTCCAATGATGGGAGTAGGTTGGTCAATGAGGCTAAGGAAGCTCAGTCCTAAGTATATTGGTCCATTTGAAATCCTTGAGAAAATCGGACCCGTGGCTTACCGAATAGCCTTACCTCCTAACCTAGCCCAAATCCACAGTGTTTTTCATGTCTCCCAATTGAAAAAGTATTTGCCAGACCCCTCACATGTCATAGAATATGAGTATATACAATTGCAAGAAGATCTTTCCTATGTAGTGAGACTGGAGAGAATTGTGGATGCTAAGCTGAAGCAGCTGAGAAGCAAGAACATTCCTCTGGTGAAAGTGATATGGAGAGGTCTGACATCTGAGGAAGCAACTTAGGAATTGGCGGATGAAATGAGGCAAAAATATCCAGAGTTATTCCCTTGAGGTAAGTCTTTAAATTTCGAGGACGAAATTTCTTTTAAGAGGGGTAGAAATGTAACAACTGGGAAAAGGGAAAAGGAAAAGAAAGTAAAAGCTAGAAAAATTTGAATTTCAGGAAATTTTCCAAGCCTGCTCGCAACAACGAGAAATGGTCTCGCTATAGCGAGAATGCCTGTTCATAATAGCGAGAGTGATTCTAGCTGTAGCGAGTGCGGGCAGCAGTCCATACAGAAACCAGGGAGTTTCTCGCCGTAGCGTGCGCCATAGCGAAAGTGGGGTCTGCAACTAACGCGAGTTCGCCATAGCAAAGGTCGAAACTCGCCATAGCGAAGGGAACTGATGCGTGCTCACCGTAGTGAAGGTTAAGCCTCACCATAGCGAAGCCAGATAACACGAGCTCGCTATAGCGAAGGTTAATTTTCGCCGTAGCGAGGGTCAGTCCGGAAGAGAGTAAAAGGCGAGAAATTTACTACTTTACACGACCCAACTCATTCCTTCTCTCATTTTTGCCCTAGACTTCGACCCAAGAAGAGAAAAAGGTGTGGAGAGTGAGGGAAACCAAGAGAAGGAGGAAGAGCAAGGGAAAGGTAAGCAAGTTCCTCCCATTTCTTCTTAGAATTCTGATCTCTTCTCTTTGCCTTCTCTTTCTATAGTTTTGTTTGTGAGATTAGTTGGATTTTAGGCATGGGTCAGAAGAGGGAAAGTGGAAAATACCCTTAGATCTTTCCAGAAAGCTAAATTTTACTAGATTCCTATTTTTGTCTAATTAGTTATGATTTTCCAAATTTAGAGCCAAAATATGACTTTTGGGCCCAAGTGAAAAAATGCATTTTTCGGGTTATTGGCTCCATACCTGTGGCTTATAGTTTGTTTTATGCTATGTATGAGTTGTATAAATGGAGTGTGAGTAGAGAACATGAATGATGGGTTCACAGGACCCACGGGGCAGAAGATGAGTGTATGAAACCCCGTTTCATAGTATGAAAATGCCACGGATTGGTATTGGTTCTTCGGAAATCATATAGAACCAAGCAAAGGGAGAGGCTAGATAGCGGTAGTAGATTAAGGTGTTACACAAGGTAGCTCTCTATCCTTTCTTATGTACATTTCTTGGTTGTTTAATTATCATTAAATACTTGTATATATGTTTGAATCATGAAACATGCTTCTAGTTATTGGTTTGATGCTATGGTACCATTATGCTTCTTGAATTGTGTTTGGAATGTGACTTTGCTCTTTATGGGTGAAGTGACACTAAAGTCCTTTGAAATGGGTGAGGTAAAGTTAAAAGTCTTTAGGAATGGATGAGACAAGGCTAAAAGTCTCCTGTAATGAGTGGGGCTAAGTCAAAAGTCCTTCGAAAATGGGTAAGATTAATCCAAAAGTCTCAAATAATTAGATGAGGCTAAACCAAAAGTCCTTAAAGCTTGATTTTGATCTTGACATATTTATGTGATCTTGAAAACATGTTTATGTTTGATTCTTGGAAGCTTTTAATGCATGCTTATGTTCTTTAACATAATAATATGCTATTTATGCTTACTTAAAAGGACAAAAGAGCTATTAGGATTCTTTGAATCTCACTTTCGCTTATTTTCCATCTAACCTTGTCTAGGTGAAGCTCACAGAGCAAAAAATGGGAGCCAAGAAGCATATAATTTGTAATACTTTGAGAATAGTATAGTTTTTTTATGTAAATTAATGTCAAAGTGTGACGACCCTAACTTCTAATCCCGGTAATTATGGTTAAATACCCGATTATTAATTAATGGTGTTTAGAGTCATTACAATTAATTACTTTAATCAAATATAGGGAAATTTGATCCTTCATGTTATTAGGGCCATCAATTAAACAATCATAAATGGGAAAATGCATAAAAAGGTTTATACCATCATTAAGGGTTTGTGATTCATCTATCCATCGATTTCAACACACAAAAACCTCTCACAAGTGTTCCTATATTATTTCCTAACATTAGCATTAAAGAAATTAGGGTTTCTAGGTCAAAGGTAGGAGTTTGGGGACCTACGTCGCGACCCGAAACCTTCCCGCTACGGCTAAGTTAGGTCCTGGAGCTCAAAAAATAAGCTTTTAACTTTGCGCCGCGGCCCAGACCTTTTACGCCGCGGCTAAGTTGCTCTCGAGAATCACTAGGTAACTCTCTTGACTTTTGCCGTGGCCAACTTATGTGGCGCCGTGGCGAGTTTTGCTACTGTACTCTCCTTAAGCAATTTCCTTGACTCGTGCCACGGCGGAACCTATTGCACTGCAGCAAGGTTTCATTCTGTCACCCTCTTGGGCAATTTTTTTGGCTCTGCGCCACAACGTCCCTCGCCACTGTCACTCTTATGGCACCGATGAGGCTTTCCTAGCCGCAGCGTGACTCCTTCTTGTAGGTATATCTCCTACAATTTCATCTCATGCTCTCCAATCTCCCTCCAATATCACTCTAGGGTCATTTACCTTAATTTATGCAACTCTAGTGGTAATTTTGTACCTTAATTTCCCAGCTAATCTATCATTACCCATTTAGCATTAAGATGTAGATTTCCCTACTCATCCATGGGATTTTACGTCAGCAAATTATAAATCTCCCACAATGGTCATTCAATCACACTTTCATTAGGTATTTCTTGCATTAATAGTCAAGTCTATAAAGAACATATCATGGGATTACATTCTATGTTAATAAAATACACAACTCCTACACTTGGCAATTCATGATGCAATGCAGCAATAGTATAAAACTTGTAAACTAGTTACAATACAATCTATCAAGGTTTCAAAACCTAGGTGCTACCAACCCATTTAATAAGCTCCCGTAAATTTTCTCCTTGCCACTATGAGGTCCGGTCCCTGAAAATGTTAGCCCACAACGGGGTGAGATATACAATCTCAGTAACAAAAGGGCTGTTCCCATATACATGTACAAGTTAATCAATCCAATGCAATTTCATGTCATCAATACTAGAATCATCAATTCAATTTGCAAATGAACTAGTTGAACTACCAATAACTACTGTCCCATACCAGCAGTAATACATAACATGTTAATGGCCAAAAACACCAGGAGAGGTCCGTCCACAGCACCTACTTCATCATGAGCACAACCAGGGCTCAGTGCATCTGGGGTTTAATCATAACCCAGTGCTCGATTGAAGCACATGCACGGGTGGCAGTCACACCACAGCTCCACTATGGACTCACAAGGTCTAATTACAATAACAATCAAGTAATCAACTAGCCATTTAGCATTTCAAAATCAAGCATGTGTAACAAATAGCAGATTAACATGAACATATACATGGAATCAGGAAAATAAGCCCAGTTACCTCAATGAAGCCAATTACTCATCCCCTAGCTACTATAATAATCCAAATGCACATCAAGCCTATAATAAGCATAATTATCATCATTTCTAATCAACAAATCAGATATCCAAAGAGTTGAACTACTAATGACAGCCTAGAGGTTACTCACCTAATTGCTAAGGGATTTAATTTCGGGTTCCAACTTTCCCACACCAGAAACTGCCATAGTTCACTCTAATTTCTGGGTAATTTCACATGAAATCAAAGCCCATATCATAGGTTAACTATAGGGGTCTCAAACTAATAGAAAATGCATCAAAATGGGAAGGAGATACTCACTTAACAACACCCATAACCTCAACTTCCGAAAATCCACCATGGAAGCACCAAAATTCGCATTTCAGTCATCAAGCCCAGAAAATTCAATTTTTCACCATTAACTCCTTGTAATTTCACACAATAACATAACCCATTATGATAATCCATCCTTAGGGGCATTTTCCAGCAAAGTAATACACAAAATAGAAGGGAAATGCTTACCTAATTATCCCTCTAACCTCCAACTCCAAAAATCTTGCAAGGAATCACCCAACACTAAGTTTCAGATTTGATAAGAAGATGAAAATGCTCAAAACTAGAAATTAATCAGACCAAAATGAAGAGGAGGATGAGAAGGTCAAGTTATATATAACACACCTTGGCTAAATTATCCTCTAGGAGTCAAAAATGGAGCTTCCATATTGGTAGAACCCTAGCCTCCCTTAAACCTCCGAATTTCCTCCCTTGGATTTCAGCAAAATGAGGAAGAGGCTGAAGAGTTAGAGTTTTAGTTGGGTTTAAGTTGGCTCTAAGATGGGTCATAGGTTGCTCCAAGGTCCAACTCCAATTGGGCTTCAGATTTTTGCTTTGTTGGGCCAACTCTTATGTATTGGGCTGCTGAATTTTAATCAAGTTTAGGCCAAGTTTGAAGAGTACAAGGATTTAGGTCTGTACAATGGTTATTGGGCCACTTATGAGAGCCTATACAAGATAGATCTTGGGCATCTATCACATTGAATTGGATTGGGTCTACACTTAACTCATTGGGTCTCCATTAGCCTCTTCTCATGATCTCCTATATTAATTTGGGCCTAGATGTAGTTTCTATCCTAATTAATTCTTAACTTATATTATTGATTTATTGCTCAAAATTACCATTCACTTAACTTGCCCACTTATCTTATATTAATTATTCATAATTAATTTAAATCCATGATTAACACCTTAATTAATTTTGGGGTGTTACACAAAGTATATATGTTCAAGTTATATGTGAGATATAATCTTTTGAACATGTGTAAAAGTATATGAATATGTCATATATAATGAATTTAGAGCTAAATGTATGATAATGCATGATTTTGAGATCCTTGAGCTATGGTGTATTTGTGTATAAAAGCATGTGGGATGGTGAATTTGAGTCCTATGAGAATTTGGACTTGTTATGATACTTCTATATATTGTATTTAAACTTTTGGACATGCTCAAATGGTCATGATTCATTTAAGAGGCCATTTGGTACCATTTGGAGCTATATCATTACTATTTTAAGCCATATTTTGCCCCTGAACCAAAACTAGAACAAATGAACAAATTTTGATATGAAATTTGGTAGGCATATAGATCTCATTGAGAATGTTTCACAGAGCTACATATCATAATTTTTGGAGCCCTGTAAAATATTTTATAATTTTTTAAAATTGGTCAAATTATGCAGAAACTATCATGGTGCTGTTCTTTTGGATAGTTTGGCTTTTAATGTCTTTGAAGGGCCAAATGAAGTCACATAGTTGGCATCATAAGCTTTCCATAACCACCAAGAGTACTCAATTTAGAGCTCTGCACAATGAGATATGAATTTTTTAAGTTACATGTATCTTATAGTAACAGAAACAGACCCCAGTTACTATTCCATTAATTTTCATAGGTCAAATGATCTTGTTTTGATATGAAATTTTCATAATAGTTAGATAATTTTGGTCTTTCCAAAATGTCCTAATTTGCATGATTTAGATTTCTCTAACTCAGGTTATGAATTTTTGAAACTAGTGGTAGAATTGTGAAATTGCATGGAATGGTATACTTATGCTCACTTGTGATGCTTGACCTTAAAACCATTTTCCATGCTTCTTTTGTGATATTTCTAGTTGAACAATTATATTAAGGATGAGTTAGCATCAAATCACATCAAATTAAAGGCTGAGATAATACCTTGTCGACAAGGTTCATGATTTTGTCAATAAGATCTTGTATTCTATACTATGAAATCTGAGACCTTATCAACAAGGTTTTCTATTAGTAATACAAGGCTCTTTAATATAGCAAGTTATAACATATGATATGTGATGGTGTGACACCATGAAACTAATTTTGGAGCTACCTAAGTTGGTTAGTAAGTGAGGAAGATGAGTGGTGTAATGCTTTTATAAAATCTCTAAGGTTTACAACATTTTTGAACATGAATATTCTATCTCTGCACTTTAATTTCTCTATTTAAACTCATTTTTAGTCTTTTAGAAACTAACTAATTTATACCAAATTTTAGATTCTCTTATTCATTAAAAATATCTATGTAGAGGTTGTAGGGACTTAAAATAGTCTAGAAAACTCTAGTAAAAAAATATTGCTATCAAGAATCCTAACTTATACAGTGTTAGGAATTTAATTAAACCAACCCCTATGAGTTGAAAAGAAAGGGGAATACTTTTTCAATATGACCTGCTCCACTCAACCCAACATGTATGGTGAAATTAAAGATAGCGACATCATTAGTCACATACTGAAGCCTCTACTCTGACTACTAGAAGTGGAAGTCCCTACCCGCGGAAGTACAAGAAGAGGGAAAGATCAGAGAATGACTTTGGGGAGGTATCCAGATTAATATTATCAATTTACAATAATTTATGGTTGGCTTGGTTGGACCAATAAAATGAAGCATCCAGGCTCTGTTTAGGGACTTGGATGAGGCCCGCCGACCTTCTCCACCTGCTCTGTAGATGCAACCTTCGTAGAGCTACCATTTTCGATAATCATTTTGGTCTTTTTGCTCAAACCATCTGTTAGAGGTTGTAACAATCTGAACGATCCCACTACATCAGGACCCTTTCGACGTTGCACAAAAGCCATTACTTTACGTTCAGCTAGCACTAAAAAGGCTACTCCTAGTAGAAGTGGTAGAATTATTCCAAGTATTATGGTGAGAGATATACTTTTCTCATGTTAATTATCATGTTATCTAAATCCTTAATTCTTTTTGCTTTACGGTTAAACTGGCCCATTTTTCACTTGTTTTACCCTTTTCTTACTTTCATCCATTTTCTTTCATTTTAATTAGGCTTCCAATCCCTTTTTATCATCTCTCTCTTTTTAAAATTAAAAAAAAAAGTCAATGGTTATGGCATTTCACCCTGTTTAGATAAAAATTTTATCCTCAAAATTTAGAAACTCACCTTATTCAAATAACTCTGAATACTTCTTCATCTCTTTTTCTATCTCCTAGGTAGCCTTCTCAAGAGATAATCCTTTCCAAACCACTTTCACTAGCAGTATGATTTTGCTCCTTAACTGCTTGATCATTGCATCTATAATCCTTTTTAGTGCTACTACATAAGATAGATTATCTTGCAAATGAATGTTCTCATATTCTATGACATGTGAGGATTTTGTTAGATACTTTTTAAGTTAGGATACGAGAAAAACATCATGAATTTGGGCTAGGTTGGGAGGAAAAGCTATTCTGTATGCTACTAGTCTAATTCAGTCTAGAATCTGAAATGGACCTAGGTACTTTGGACTGAGCTTCTTAGATTTTATGGATCTACCTATTTCTGTGACTAGAGACACTTTAATAAATACATGGTCTCTAACCTCAAACTCTAACAACCTTATCCTTTTATTGGTATGACTTTTTCATTTACTTTACACTATTGAGAGCCTAATCCTGATCAACTTTATTTGTCTAAAGGTTTGGTCTACTATGTCTAGGCTTATAAGGCTTTTTTCTCTAAATTCAACCCAACACACTAGAGATCTACATTTCCTCCATATAAAGCATCATATGGTGCCATTTGAATGGCAAAGTGATAACTGTTGTTATATACAAATTTAACTAATAGTAAGTATATATCCCAATTTTCTTTCATCTCTAGCACATAAGTCCTTAACATGTCTTCTAAGGTTTAGATAGTTCTCTTTGTTTGGCCATTTGTCTAAGATTGATACTCTATGCTAGACCTTAACTTAGTTCTTAGGATATCCTGTAATGATTTCTAGAAATTTGAGATGAATTTAGGATCCTTATCTAAAACCATACTTTTTGGTGTACCATGAAGTCTAATAATTTTTTTTATATATAGCTTAGCTAATTTATCTAGGTATATGTGGCTCTAATCATAGAAAGTATGAAAATTTAGTCAATTTATCTACTATCACTCAAATTGCATTATACTCAGATAATGTTCTAGGTAAACTCATAATAAAATCCTTGGAAATACTATCCCATTTCCATTCATGAATGTCTAAATGCTGAAGTAACCCAACTGGTCTCTGATACTCAATTTTTACTTTCTAACAAACTAAACATTTTGTTGCAAACTTTGCTTTGTTAGTTTTAATTCTAAGACACCAAAATAATTTCTTTAAGTCATGATAAACTTTTATTGCTACTTGGATGAAAATTTTAACATTTTGTCTCTTAACTCTAGCTTCTTAGGTACACATAACCTATCTCTAAACCTCACCATACCATCTTTAGATATGTTAAACTTTAATGTTCTACCTTAGGATATCTAGTCTCTAATCTCTTATAAACACTGGACCTTTTCTTGGGCTTCATTTATTTGATTTCTTAATTCATTTTGCATTTGGGTTTCACTCGTCAATAGCTTACTAGAATGCACATGACACGAAAGATTCATATCTATGAAATTCTTAATAAGTTCTTGTTCTCTTATCATTATCAATGCTTTATCTATGAACTTCTACATAATGTATTCATAACCATATTAGCTTTACCTAGATGCTACTTAATGGTATACTTATAATCTTTTAGGAATTTTAACCATTTTTTTTGTCATATATTTAACTTTTTTTGCTCAAAGAGATTTTAAAATTGTTTTGGTCACTATAGATCTCTATAGTTACACCATACAAGTAGTGCCTATGTATCTTAAGAACAAAGACCACTGTGGCCAGCTCTAGGTCATGAGTGAGATAGTTTTCTTTATAAGGTTTCAATTGTCTAGAAGCGTAGGCTATCAGTCTACCCTATTGCATAAGTACACATCCCAACCCTTTCTTGGAGACATCACTGTATATTATAAAAATTTCTCTAGGATCAGGGATAATCAAGACTAATGTTATGGTCAGCTTATGTTTCAACTCCTGGAAACTCTGCTCACACTTTTCATCCTCACATAAGAGGTCTATACTTCTTAGTAAGCTTGATTAGTGGCATGACTATTTAAGAAAAACTTAAGATAAACCTTTTATAATAGCTTGTGAAACTTGGAAAACTTATAATCTTAGTAACTGCCTTAGATCTCTTCCACTAAAGTACTACCTCTACTTTATAGGGATCTACTGCAACCCTATCTAAGAGATCACATGGCTTAAAAATCTTACTTCTGTGAGCCAAAACTCACATTTACTAAGTTTGGCATAAAATTATTTCTCTTAAAGTTTTCTAAACTAATTTCAAATGTTACTCATGCTCTTCTCTAATCTTAAAGTAGATAAGAATGTTATATATGAAAGCCACAACAAACCTATCCAAGTATAGCATAAAAACTTTAATCATATAGTCTATGAAAATAGTAGGTGCATTCATTAACTCGAAAGGCATAATTAAAAACTTATAATGATCATACCTTGTCTTAAAAGCTATCTTAAGGATGTCCTCAGCCTTAATTCTCAATTGGTGATACCCTGATTTGAGGCCTATCTTTGAGCATGATGATGCTTTTACTAACTGATCTAGGAGGTAATCTATTTTAGATAACAGGTAATTGTTCCTAACTATTAGCTTATTCAACTATCTGTAATCTATACACGGCATAAGACTCTCATTTTTTTTCTTCTTTACAAATAGAACTGCAACCCCCCAAAGAGAAGCATTGAGCCTAATAAAACCTTTTTATAATAGCTTTTCTATTTGTTTCTTTAGCTTTACTAGCTTGGTAGGAGCTAGCTTATAAGGGGCCTTAGACACTAGATTTGCCCTAAGCAAAATATTTATAAAGAATTCTACTTCTGTTAAGTGGTAAACCTCTAATTTCTTTAGGGAAGAGCCCCAAGACTAGACTATACAATCTAAGCAAACATGAAAGGTAACAACTCTATTTCTTGTGGGGGTGGAAACAGACAAATCATATGGTAAGGTATTGATAATCAGATCTAACTTTTAGCATAGTTATAGGATATAAAAGAGTGACTAGAACCCAAATCACATATTGCATTTACATTACAATCATTAACTTTACTAATACCTTAGACTAAACTCAAGGATCTGTTAGCTTCCCGCAGTGTCAAGGTAAAAACACTACCCTGGGTCTGTGGTCTAGGTGCAAGTACTACTTCCCTCTGTTGGAAATAATATATATCCTTATGTCTCAGCTTACCGCATCTATAGAAAATATTCTAACTGTTAAACATGGTTTAAAACCATGGTTTCTACCACACTAATAACATGTGGTGACTGCTAGTGAGGAATTGCTCTTACCTTACTAATTGAATCTTGTTCCTTTTTATCCTTTTCCATTCCATGGTCCTTTTCCACCTTTTTATTACTGCTACCACTAACCATTTCTTCTTCTCTCGACCTCTTGGTTTCGAGAGTTGCTTTCTGAACTACTTGTATTCTTTTCAAATAATTTTCAATCACCCTATGCACCTCAAATAATGCATTAAAATTTTTTATCCTCTGAGGTATTACTCTATCTCTAATCTCAGGCAACAATCCCCTTTCTAATTTTTTTAACCTTCATCTTTCATCATTTTGCTTCTAGAAGTAGAAGGAATATCCAAAAAGTTTAAGAAACTTAGCTATATATTGATCTACTGATATGTTTTCTGTCTACATCAAAAAGATGAACTTTGACTCCTTTTCATCCCTTATCGAGCTAGGAAAATACTTTTTATAATATTCATGTGAAAAGGTTTCCCAATTGATTGTGATCTTCTTTGATTGCATAATTGGCTTTGTACTCTTCCACCAATCATTTACTTCCTTCTCTAACTTAAAAATATGAGTAGTAGGATCTTCTATTTTGAAGTACATTCCATCACCCTAAATATCTTTTCTAACAATGTGATTTAAGCATAAGCTTTCTCAATATTAAGCTCGCCATCAAAGGTTGGGGGACTATATTTTCTAAATTGATTTATTACTTGTTGATTGGTGAGTTGAGGCTAGATGGGGTTTATCTAAAGTTGTGTATGTAACATCTGCTCCTTTGTAAATGAAAGAAAATGTAAAAAACGTAACGTATGATTTCTTCGTCAACGAACAAAATTCACCGGATGCAAAAGAAAGTCTCTCAAAATGATGTAGTTAAGATCTCAAAAAATTTGGCAAGCATTCTAGACTCCTAAAAATAAGAATCTCAGGCTCAGACAGAAAGAAAAATAGAGCTAGAATGAAGAAACAATTTCTTACGAAAAGCTTATGAAACGTAATGGTATTTTCATAATTTTGAGCAAATTTTGGAATTCACATAGGAGGGCTTTTTAAATGAAATTTTTAAGTTCTCCAGGGTTCTCAGAGGCCCTGAAAACTATAGAAAGCCCCGGGACAGCTAAAACCCCTTCGATTGATGTTTTCCATCGTCAGTATACCCAAACTTTGATAGATTCATTCGAGAAGATTTTAGCTCTAATTTTAGTGATTCCAAAGGTAGTTTACTAAATTAGGAACCAAATTTCATAATGGAAAAAATGGTTCCAAAAAAAGAGCTAAAACGAAGGAGAAATGAAAATGCCAAAAACGAAGGGCAAAATAGAGATTTTTTAAAAGTGTAACTTATGCTTACCTATATATATGATGCACTGTTCTTCTCCATTCATTATGCACGACCATGTTCTACCCAAAACCAGAGAAAAACCCTAGAGGATGAGGCGCACAAGAGGAGGAAGAAAAGGAGGAGAAATTCAAGGTAAAAAGGTATGGATTTTTATGGTTTTTCATGCTCTTTCTCTTCTAAACCTCTTCTTCTTCATTCTCCTTTATTTCTTATGATTACAATGAAGTATATGGATCTGTTTTAGAGGAGAAATTGAGGGGAAAATTCGGATTTGAAGAGAGTAGCTCAAAAAACACAAGATTCAAGTGAGAAAAAGTAAGAAAATAAGATAATTTCTCTTCCTATGGTTGTCATCTTTGGTTCCCTTCTCCACCATTTCTCCCCACTTGAGAAAACCCTAGGATGACTTGATTTTTAGGAAAAACCAAGGGTGAATCTAAGGAAAAAGGGTGTTGAAATTAAGAATATGCAAAGAGAATTAACAAAAAATCATTAAATTTCAATATGCAAGTTCTAGGGTTTCAATTGCACCTTGTAAAATCTGATTTTGTATGATCATTCCTAGGCCTAAATAAGAGTTTAAATGAGCTTCTAAGATCCCTAAAAAGCTCCCCATATGGCTCTTCCGTTGAGAAAACAAAGTAAATTCTAAGGAGCTCCATTTCCTCCACAACCTCAGCCAAGCAAGGATAGCATAGCTAGAGAGAGTTTTAAATTTTTCTAACTCCATTCTTGAGTCATATATGATGAATGAAAATAAGGGGAGGCCTTAGAAAAAATTTAGAACTCATAGAAATTGAGTTGGTGCTTTAGGTTCCATATTATGACCTAAAGAAACAATATATAGTTAGGCTCTCGGTTTTAATTGTGTGATGACTCAAAGAGGCTTAAAAGGAGTCAAGAATCATATTTGAAAGGAAAGAGTGGAGCTTAGGATTTATTTGAGGGGTGTTGCTTCATTAGGTGCATTTATGGACCATAATGAGGTTATAAGCCAACCTAGTGTCTAAGCAAATTGCATGGCCTTAGAATTGAGTTCATGAACCTAGTTGGCTTCCATGAATTGTTTCTAAGCTAAGAGAAATCTTCCCCACACTCTTGTGTGTGCGCGGACGAAAAGGAGAGCTTGGATTCAAAGGAAAAAGTGTGCGATTATTTGCAAGATAGCTCTCTCCACCTTCTCTCATGCATGGATGTGTGCTTAGCTTGTCCTAAAATGTGTGTATATGTATTTTTAAGCCATGAAAAGTATGCTATCATGATTTCAAATGCCATGATATCAAGATGACATATTATGTTTCTAAATGATGTTATGATGTTTGCTTGGGTTTGCTTGAGTGTAGTGAGGCTAAGAACCCTTAGCCATGGTGAGGATGAGCCAAGAACCCTTAAGATTGGTTAAGATAAAGCAAAGAGTCTCCCAATAGCAAGATGGACTCCCAAGAGCATGGTTGAGTCCAAGAGTTCCTTAAAGAATGGGTGAAGCAAGTCTAAAATCCATAAGAAAATGGGTGAGGCTAATCCACTTTCTTGGCAAGCCTTTGTATGCTATGAGTGACTTTTTCAAATGTTAAGAATGCTTCTTGAATGATTTCACATGTCCATATGCCATGCATGCATTTATAAGACTTGTTTTGCATCCATTATGTGTGATTGAATGGGAGATGAGCTATTAGGATTCTTTGAATCTCATTCCCTCCTCTCTAATGATTTAACATGCTAGGTAGACCCAAAAAGCAAGGCAATGGGAGCCAACGACATGAGAGATGAGGGAATGACATTAAAATGTGGAAATGTTATCACTTTAAGGCCATAAGAGAAGCATATGTTGTAATCCATGGTTGTATATGTCTTATGAAATCATGAACATGTATAATTATGAAATGTTATGTATAAATGGGAGAATGTATTATGAGACCATTAGAATGTGATTTGAGTATGTTATGACAATGTGGCCTCTTGAATGAGTTTAAGTAATTGTGTATACTTGCAAGTGGCATAGCCAAAATGAGATGCATGAGAGTTAAGACCATTTGGGTAGCTCACACGAGTCCCAAATATGCTTTTAGACTTGCCCAAGAGGTGCCAAACCCCAAGGAAAACCATTTGGTCACTTTGGTACCCCATATGGAACTAAAATTGATTATAATGGAATCCTATGTCACTTTTTACCTAAATGAACTCTTCTTGTTCTGAAATTTGGCATGCAATTAGAGTTCATTGAGAGATTTTTGGGAAGCTAAAGTATGGAATTTTTAAAGGTCCACAGAATATTTAATGAATTTCTAAAATTGGCAAATTTTCTGGTTTTGGTCTAATGTACTGTCATTTGGTCCGAAAATAAATTTTGTCACATAAGACTCAAATGATGTCCAATTGCCACTAAATTTTATACAAAGAAACAAGATATTTCCAATGACTTGTGACAAATAGAAGAACCTCATTTGGATGTCTAGAGAGGGAGATATAAATTTTCTAATTTTCTGTCCAGTATCAGTAATAGCACCCAACCTCAGTCACTGTTTGATTAGATTTCAAGGTTTAGGAGTGCTTAAACTGGTCTGGAGACATTTTTTTCCCTCTAGCTAACATCTACATATTTCTAGCTTGATATCATTTGCATGGATTGAATTTTTTTGGAATTAATTGGATATTTTTTAATTTCTCTGTAGAATTCTGTGATAGCATCAGGAGGCAATTTGACCTCTAGACTTTTTTGGATGTCAAACATCCTCTATGATGGATGTTATAGTTTGTACATATTTTTAATGTGAAGTAGACATCTGTAGCTTCCTAGAATATCCAAGAATGTATGATTTTAATATTTTTAGAATTAGTTATGAATTTCCAAAATTTGGTTAGAAAAGGAGCCAAATCTGGCCGAAAATGAATGTCCATATTTTATGTTTCATTTCAGTTTTCTTGAGGTGTGGGCTACTTTTGATGATTCAAATGAGTTGTATTCATGTAATTAAATATGAAAATGTATTGTATGAGCTCACATGGCCCACGTGATACTGAATGAAATTTTTATACACGATGCAAAGTAAGAAAATGTATTATTTTAATTCTCTTTTCTTGTTCCTTCATGGAAATTATGAAGGTAAAGCATGAGAATATTATAGAATGAGCTACAAATATATGGTGTTACAGTGTAGGTAGGTTTTGGTTTAGGGGATTTGCTTTTGAATTCTCTAGGTTATCTGGGTGCTATGGCTAAGGGGGATTCTCTCTCTCATTTTCCCTCTAGGATAAAGTTTTCTACAACTGCTATATAACTTCTTATTGCTATTGCATCATCGCTTATTATTGATTCAAGCGAGCCATTATAGCCTCTAAAGCTCCTATCATAGGATCTATAGGCTTTGCAATATTTGGCCTTCCTCTTCTAGTATTCACCATACTTATATGAAACAATCAAAAACTTTAACACATAATTTATAGATAGGCCACAAATATTCAAACACTTAAAATTCCATAAAAGGTCACCATATAACATACTTTTCATTTATAATCCTTACCCCTAAACCATAAACAAAGCTAAGTTGCTTGAACTTTTGCTTTGATACCATAAAATGTTACAACCTACTATATCTCATTTACTTAGTACAATTGAATGCCCATTTATGTGAAAGTACGCATCATGAATCATTTAGCAGTAGAAAATCAATTACTAAATACATCAAAAGGACTTCTGATGTCTAGAAATGGTGTTTATCACAATTGTAATTCATAATTCACATCCAAATATCAGGTTTCATCCATTTTAGCATGTATATAGCTCTCATACAAAAAGGAAGCAAGTTGCTCATTTGAGCCATGATCATATAATATAGTATAAATTTCAAAAATTCATAACTTAAACTACATAACTCTGATTAAGGAAAAATAAGTTTCATTTTAAAGCTTATAATATGAACTTTCTACCATAAAAATTTCAAGTTAAATTGAATCCATTTGTTCCTTCGAAACGTGTGAAGACCATATCTAGTGCAAAATGAATAGTACCATACCATAATAGCTTTCTGGGGTTAACTTTGAAAATTCACTAAATATTCTACAAAACTCCAAAAGAATAAAAATTTTGGCTCTATAGAAAGTTTTAAATATCCTTTAAGATAGTTAAGGTCAAAGGGATATTTTATAACTCAATTGGACAAATTTTTTGTTCTAATATTCTCCAATTGAGTTATAATATACCATTTCTTGCCATGAGCATATTTCAAATCATATATGCATCATCCATTAATGGTTCATCATGTGAAAATTGCCATTTCTTGCCATTATCCATGTGAAATTTTTGGTTCCAATATTCTCCAATTGAGCTATATTATGCCATTTCTTGCTATGAGCATATTTCAAATCATATATGCATCATCTATGAATGGTTCATCATGTGAAAGTTGCCATTTCTTGCCATCCTCCATGTGAAATTTTTAGTTCCAATATTCTCCAATTGAGTTATAATATGCCATTTCTTTCCATGAGCACATTTCAAATCAATATGCATCATACATGAATGGTTCATCATGTGAAAGTTGCCTTTTATCTAAAAATCACCATTCCACTTAGTTATATGCATGCAAACTTCATATATTTTCATATATCAAAACATGTTCCCATGTCTTAAACATATGTCCAATGGTTAGATTCATAGCTCAACACTTTTATACAAACTATGTAACACTAAAATGTGTTAACCTCAACTAGTCTTCACTTAGGCATGATCCATATGATTCCTAAAGAAAAGAGTAAACCGTAGTATTTTATTACGCTATGCCGGGGGTTTAAATGCTCATATTTCACCCCATGGGTCTTGTGAACTCATCAATCATATTCTCTACTCAAACCCCATTCATACAACTCATATATAGCATAAAACAATCCATGAACCACGAATATGAAGCCAAAAACCAGAAAAATATAATTTCTCAAATGGGTCCAAAAGTCAAATTTTTGGCTCAAAATTTAAAAAATCATAATTAATTCTAAAAAAATGACAATCAAGAAAACCATAGCTTTTTGGAAAGCTCTAGGTGTTAACTTTACATAAAAAATAATTCTCAGCTACAAAAATCTCATCTAGATCATGTTTGACATTGAGAAAGTCATAAAGGTCTGACTAGTTATTGATACTAATACAAATTTTTGATATGAACTTCAAAAATTCATAACTAATTCCACAAAGATTCAATCTGGGAGAGATTATATCAATTTAGAAAGATACAGATGTTAACTAGAGGAAAAAATAATTCTAGATTATTTCAATAGCCTTTGGACCTCAAAAACTAATAGAATAATAACAAAGGTCGACTAGCATCTCTGATACTGACATAAAACTTCAGAAAATTATTTATCCCTTTATAGACCTCTAATCAAGGTGATTCTAGTTGCTAGGAAGGTCTAGTTTTTATTTATAAAATTTCATGGTAATTGGATATCATTTGCCCCATGATTGACATAGAACAATTTTTTAACTAAAGCTACAATGACAACAACCAAACCAGAAAATTCTCCAACTTCAAAAATTCTCCAAATATTTTATAGACCTTCAAATAATATCCACTTTAGCTTCCCAAAAATCTCTCAACAAGATCTAGCTATATGCCAAATTTCAAATAAAAAGGAGCTCATTTAGACAAAAAGTGACATAGCCTACCAATATGGTCATTTTTCTTCTCATAATGCAACTTTTTGGTCCAAATGACCCCTTTTTGTGTTTGGCACCTCTTAGGCAAATTTAAAAGCACTAATATACTACATATGAATTGCCCAAGTGGTCTAAACCATCATGTATCTCAAACTCACTATGCTGCATGCAAGAATACACACCTAGGAATGGGCTACCAAGTACCCAAAACTTGCATTCTCATTGCTTTGGTTCCACAATTGGGTTATACATCACATATACATGCTTTTACACTTGTTCATCTATTTACATGTCAAAAATAGTATATACATATATATTTTGGCACTTCTTTACATAAGAAAAAACCAAAACAAGCTATACAATTAACTAAGTATGCTCAACTATGCTCCTTGACTTGCACTTTGGTCTCCTTGAGCTCCACCTAACATATTAAGATGAGAGAGGGAAGAAGGTGAGACTTATGAAATCTCAAAAACTCATACACTCACTCAAGGAAGCAATCAAAGCATGGAAACATGTCAAAGCATATAAGTAGACATCTAACCATTCAAAATCATACAACACATTATTTACATGCTATAAAAATTATATCAATGCCAAGAATAAACTCTAGGGACTTTTGGTCTAGTCTCACCCCATTTTGGGGACTTTTAGTTTAGCCTTACCCTTGGTTTAGGGACTTTTGACTTGGCCTCACTCATCCATGAGACTTTTAGCCTTGTCTCACCATTACTAGGGACTTTTGGCTCCACCTCACTTATCACATGGGACTTTTGGCACCACCTCACCTTTTAAAAGCAATTTTCACAACCCAAAACATAAGCATATTAGTACTAATGCTATAAGACAATATCAAATGGTATGTCTTACAATACAAGTGGACACACAAGCATACAATGACCATCATACATATAAGAATACAACAAGAAAGAGTGAAGAGCTACCTTACAAGCCAACACAAGCCTTCCCTTTTGATTTCTCTTTTCCTTTCTCAATCTCACGACCAAAATTAAATGAAGCCAATTCTCTTAGGCCTAGACACAATAAGTAGCATGTAATTACTCTCTTGGAACTCAAACAAATACTTACAAAGGCTAAGGGATTCTTACATTAAAACAAACTTTACAAAGTGTTTAAGAATCTCTAGTTTCTCCCTTTTGAATTTCACTAGCTCTTCTTCTAATTCACTTTCATTTCCTAACTTCCCACACTCTAGTTTAAGGGTTTCATACTTGTTTTAGGTCAGAACTTCCTTCCCTTTACTAGCCTTCAAGTTGGTAGAACCAACATGAACAAGAAGCAAAGAAGAAGAAGCAAAGATATATAGGTGGCTACCTTGAATTCTAACCTTCTTTAAGAGTGGTTTCCTTTGCCTTCACCTTCCTTTTAAATCTTCACTCTCCCTCTTTTGAACCAAGCTCAAAATGAAACCAATTCAATAACCAAAACCATAGAAAGAGAGGACAAAGAGAGAAGAACAAAATTCTAAGAAGAAAGGCTATGGAAATCTTAAGTTTTGCTTACCTTCCTCTTTATTCTTCCTTGGCTCTCTTTGAATTTCCCTTGTCTCTCACTCTCTATAGCAGAGCTACTTTAGGTTTTAACCAGCCCAAAGTCAATCTGTAACATCTGGTCCCTCCGTAAATGTGAGAAACGCAATGTTCGGTTTCTCCGTAAATGACAGAAATGGGCCAGACACAAAAGGAAGTCCTTGAAATAGAAGGAATTGGGGCTAACTAAAATTATAATAAAATTTTAAATATTAGAAAATGAGGATTTGAGCCTTGAGTTGCCCAGAAATCAGGCCAGAGTGATTTGAAAAATTTGTTAAAAGGCCAGTGGCATTTTCGTAAATATGGGCACTTTTTAAAAAAACACACATGAGGGCTTTTTAAATGAAATTTTTGAGTTTTCTGGGGTTCTCAGAGGCTCTAAAAACTATGGAAAGCCCCGGGACAGCTAAAGCCCCTCTAGTGGACGTTTTTCAACGTCATTGTGCCCGAATTTTGACAAATTCGTTCGGAAAGGTTTTAGCTCCAATTAGAGTGATTCCAAAGATATTTTACTTGATTGGAAACCTAAATTTTATAATGGAAAAGACGGTTCTAAAAAAGGATCTAAAACAAAGGAGAAACGAAAATGCAAAGTATGAAGGGCAAAATGAGAATTTTTGAAAAGTGTAACTTATTCCCACCTATATATATGATGCACCCTTCTCATCCCTTCATTATACACGATGAAGTTCTGCCTAAAACTAGAAGAAAACCCTAGGGGATGAGGCTCACAAGAAGGGGAAGAAAAGGAGGAGAAATCAAAGGCTTAAGGTATGGAAATTAGTAGTTTTTCATGCTCTTTCTCTTCCAAACCTCTTCTCCTCCATTCTCCTTTGTCTCCTATGATTAAAATGAGGTTTATAAATCTGATTTAAGGGAGAAATTGAGGGGAAATTTCAGATTTGAAGAGAGGAGCTCAAAGAACACAAGATTCAAGTGAGAAAAAGCAAAAAAACAAGGTAATTTCTCTTCCTATGGTTGTCATTTTTGGTCCCCTTCTCCACCATTTCGCCCCACTTCAGAAAACCCTAGGAAGAGATGATTTTTAGGTAGAACCAAGCATGAATCTAAGGAAAAAGGGTGTGGAGATTAAGAATATGCAAAGGGAATTATCAAAAAACCATTAGATTTCAATATGCAAGTTCTAGGGTTTCAATTGCACCTTGTAAAATCTGACTTTGTATGATGATTCCTAGGCCTAAGTAAGAGTTTAAATGAGCTCCCAAGATCCCTAAGAGGCTCCCTATATGCTTCTTCCCTTGAAAAAATAAAGAAAGCTCCATGGAACCTAATATGCTTCATAGCCTCGCCCTAGATGGGTTCTCCTAGCTAGGGAGAGTTTTAAATTTTTCTAAGGCCATTCCTGACTCATATTTGATGAATGAAAATGAAGGGAGGCCTTGGAAAAAATTTAGAACTCATAGAAAGTGATTTGGTGCCTTAGGTTTCATATTATGACCTAAAGAAGTAATATGGTGTTAGGCCTTTTGTTTTCATGATGTGATGACTCCAAGAGGCTTAAAAGGAGTCAAGAATCATATTTGAAAAGAAAGAATGAGGCCTAGAAATCATTTGAGGGGTGTTGCTTCATTAGGTGCCAATATGGACCATAATGGAGGTTGTAGAGTAATATAGGGTTTAAGCAAGTCGCATAGCCCTAGAAATTGTTTCATAAACTTAATTGGCTCCCGTAATTTGTATCTAGGCCAAGAGAAACTATCTCCACCAAGTTGTGGGTGTGTGGCCGAAAGAGGAGGCTTGAAAGCTGAGGAAAAAGTGTGTGCTTGTATACAAGGTAACTCTCTCCACCTTCTCTCATGCATGGATGTGTGTCTAGCTTGTTTTAGAATGTGTTTATATGTATTTTCAAGCTATGGAAAGTATGCTAGCATGTATTTATATGTTATGATTCTTGATACCACATTATGTTTTAAATGAATAAATGATGTTTGTATGAGTTTGCTTGGGTGTGGAGAGGCCAAGAACTCTTCCCTTGATGAGGATGAGCCAAGAACCCTTAAGTTTGGTTGAGACAAAGTAAAGAGTCTCCCAAAAGCAAAGTGGGCTCCCAAGAGTATGGTTAAGTCCAAAGTGCTCAAAGAATGGGTAAGGCAAGTCTAAAACTATGAGGAGAAGTGTGAGGCCAATCCAAATACTTGGTAAACTCTTGAATGTCTTGTATGAGTGATTTACATGCTAAGGTTGCTTTTAAAATGTCCATGACTTCTATTTCCTCCATGCATGCATTTGAAAAACTTGTTTTGCATATATTATGTATGATTGAATGGGAGATGAGCTATTGGGATTCTTTGAATCTCATCCCCTCCTCTCCAATGATCTAACATGATAGGTGAACCAAGTGGATATGCTAATGGGAGCCAACAACCCTAAAGGAAGGAGATTGACAAACTTGTGCCTTGGTTTTAACCATTTTGGAACCATAATGATGGTTTATCATGTATATGATGTTGTATATGTACTATAAATGTTGACACATATGTAAAGATACTATTATGTGATGTTTAGATGTATGGAAATGATATATGACTACTAGCACATATTTTGAGTATGTAATGCTATAGTATGCAAGTTTAAAGTTTGATGGATATGTGTATAAATATAGGTTGAATGGCCAAAATGAGATGCATGAGGTTTCGGACCATTTGGGCAGCTCACACAAGTCTTAAATGTTCTTTTAGATTTGTCCAAAAGGTGCCAATACCAAGGGAAGACCATTTGGCAAATTTGGTACCTCATATGGAGTCAAATTTGACCATAATGGAACCCTACATCACTTTTTGGCCAAATAAACTAGTTTTGATCTAAAATTTGGCATGCAATTAGATCTTATTGAGAGCTTTCTGGATTTGATGATTTTTCGAAATTGAAAAATTTTATGGATTTGGTCTGCTGCACTATTCATTTGGTCCGAAATTGTTTTCTGTCACACGAGATCCAAATGATGTCCAATTGCCACGAAATTTTATACAAAGAAACTAGGAAATCACAGTGACTCGTGTCAACTAGAAGCATCTCATTTGGAGGTCTAGAGAGGGAGATATAAATTTTTGAAGTTTCTGTCCAGTATCAGTGAAATTGCCCGACTAGAAGTACTATTCTATTGAATTTCGGAGTCTGAGCTTAATGAACTGATCTAGAGATATTTTTCCTCTCTAGTTAACATCCGCAGCTTTCCAGATTGGTATCATTTGAGTGGATTGGATTTTTTTGGAATTAATTGAACATTTTCAAAATTTTCTGCAGAATTCTGTGATAGTTCCAGATTTCAGTCGGACCTCTGTAGCTTTTTGGATGTCAAACGTCTTGGGTGATGAATATTGTGACCTGAGAATATTTTTAGTGTGAATTAGATATCCTAATATTTCCATAATGACCAAGATTTCATGGTTTTGTTTAGTTATGATTTTTCAAAGTTTGCCCAGAAAAGAGACCAATTCTGGCCGAGAATGCTCTTTAAATTTCCATGCCCCATTTCGGTTTCCATGGGTTGTAGGCAAGTTTTTGTGATGCAAATAAGTTGTAATAATGAAATTAAATATGAGTAAGTATAGTATGAGTTCACACGGTCCACGTGACACCAAATGAAATTTTTTAGATATAGTGTAATGCGAAAAAGTCTATTATTTTCATCTCCTCTTTCATATACTTTTGTAGGATTGATAATACAAAGCTTATAAATGGTATGAAATGAGCTATAATTATGGTGTTACACAGTCTGAGGAAGAAAGAAGGTATAAACTCTTTAAGAAGTAAAATTATCCTTTTTCACGCTTTTTCTGGACCAACTCTTGCTATAGTAAAAAATAACTCTCGCTGCTATGGTGAGCACGTATCAATCCCAAGCCCCTATTCTCGCTATGGCACTATAGCAAGAACCCCCTGGTTTTTATATGGGATGCCTAAACTCGCTATAGCTAAATACATTCTCGTTATAGCAAACTGGTACATTCGCTATAACCTACTATAGCGAGCTGGTACACTCGCTATAGCTAATAGGGGTCTTAACTATAGCCAGCTGACTTAGAAAAATTTTAGAAATCCTGGTTATTATATTTCTACCTCCTTACAATAAATTTTGTCCTCTAAATTTAAATACATACCTCAAGGGAATAACTCTGGATATTTTTGCCTTATCTCATCCTCTAATTCTCAGGTTGTTTCTTCAGATGTCAGACCCCTCCAGACCACTTTCACCAAAGAGATGTTCTTACTCCTTAACTGTTTTAGCTTGGCATCCACAATTCTCTCCAGTTTCACTACATAGGAAAGATTTTCTTACAATTGAACATACTCATATTCTATGACATATGAGGGGATTGGTAAGTACTTTTTCAACTGGGAGACATAAAAAACATCATGAATTTGGGTTAGGTTAGGAGGTAAGGTTATCTGGTAAGCTACGGGTCTAATTTTTTCAAGAATTTTAAATGGACCAATATACCTAGGACTAAGCTTCCTTACCTTCATTGACCAACCCATCCCAGTCACTAAAGGTACTTGGATGAACATATGGTCTTCAATCTCAAACTCTAATGGCCTCATTCTCTTATAGGCATAGCTTTTCTGCCTACTTTAGGCCCTGAGGAGTTTCTTTCTAATCAATTCTATCTGTCGGGTGGTTTAGTCCACAATCTCAGATCCTATCAAGCTCCTCTCACCTAACTCAACCCAACATAGAGGGGATCTGTATTTTCTCCCATACAAAACCTCGTAAATACTAGAATGGTAACTATTATTATACATAAATTTTGCTAATGGTAAATACACATCCCAGTTACCCTTCATCTCTAACACATATGCCCTCAACATGTCTTCTAAGGTCTGGATGGTCCTCTCGGTCTGACCATCTATCTAAAGGTGATATGCAGTACTAAACTACAACCTGGTCCCTGAGGCATGCTATAACGACCTCTAGAAGTTCGATGTGAATCGAGGTCTCTATCTAAATTATGCTATTAGGTACTCTGTGAAGTCGCACTATCTCTCTGACATACAACTAGGCTAATTTATCCAATGTGTGAGTAGCCCTGATAGTTAAAAAGTGTACAAACTTCGTCAATCTATTAATAACTACCCAAATAGTATCGTTTCTAGAGGATGTCCTGGGTAACCCCATAACAAAGTCTATAGCTATACTATCTCACTTCCACTTAGGAATATCCAAGGGTTGCAACAACCCAGTAGGTCTCTGATGTTCCACTTTTACTCTCTAACACACCAGGCATCTAGCCACATAATCCATCACATCATTTTTTATCCTTGGCCACTAGAAAATCCTTTTCAAATCCTGATACATCTTGGTGGCACTTAGGTGGATAGTATACTTACTCTTATGTGCCTCTTCTAAAATGCTCTCTCTCAATTCGTTCTGACTAGACACATAGATTCTATCTTGGTATACCATCATATCATCCTCAGATACCTTGAAATCTGAGGTCTTACCTTGGGAAATCTCATTCCTAATCCATCTTAGGAACTCATCCTCTCTCTAGGTAGCTAAGATCTGGGTTCTCAATACATTCTCAATTCGAGTTTCTCTCAGATACAATTTATCTGATACCACTTGGCAGAAGAGGTTCATATTTTTAAATTTCTCAATGAGCTCTTACTTTCTAATCATCATATGGGCTACATGGATGAGCTTCCTACTTAAGGCATCCACCACCACATTGGCCTTGCCTAGATGATACTTCAAGGTATAATCATAATCCTTCAAGAATTCTATCCATTTCCTATGTCTCATATTCAGTTCCTTTTGATCGAACAGGTATTTCAGACTCTTGTGGTCATTATAAATCTCTATGGTAGCACTATACAGATAGTGCCTCGAGATTTTAAAAGCAAACACTACGGCGGCTAACTCCAGGTCATGCATGGGGTTTCAACTGCCTAGAGGTATATGCCACTACTCTACCCTACTACATCAATATACATCTTAACCCTTTATCTGAGGCATCACAATAAACCATAAATGGTTCGTTAGGGTCAGGGATAATCAATACAGGGGCAGTGGTCAAATAGAGTTTCAACTTCTAGAAACTCCTCTTAGATCTTTTATCCTACACAAAAAGTGTCTCTTTCCTAGTCAGCTACGTCAGTGGTAAGGCCATTTGAGAAAAATCCTGAATAAACCGTCTATACTACCCTACCAAACCTAAGAAACTCCTAACCTCAGTAATCATTATAGGTCTATCCCACTATAACACAGCTTTCACTTTATGGGGATCAACCGTGACCCCGTTTCATGAGATCAAATGACCTAAGAATTTTACCTCGATTAGCCAAAACTCACATTTACTAAGTTTGGCATACAACCTCTTATTTTTTAGAGTCTCTAAGACAAATCTCAAATGCCTTTCATGCTTCTCAAAGGATCTAGAGTACACTAGGATATCATCAAGGAAGACCACCACAAACTAATCTAGATACAGTTTAAATACCCTATTCATGTAATCCATGAACAAAGTGTTCGCATTCATCAGTCTGAATGGTATCACAAGAAACTCATAATGCCCATATCTCATTTTAAAGGCCGTCTTGGAGACATCTTCAATTCTCACTCTCAACTGGCAGTACCTAGATCTAAGATCTATTTTGGAAAACACAAATGCCCCAGCTAACTAATCTAACAAATCATCAACTCTAAAGAGATGTGCATATGTATGTTATTTTATGCTTGTGTGTGTTCTTGTGACTTGATGATATGCCACTTGATGCCTTAACATTACATTGGTACCAATGTGTCTTCTTGTATGACTATGGTAGTGGAAATGGCTCATAAGGGTGAGGTGATGCCAAAAGTCCCTTTATGAAGGTAAGGAAATGCCAAAAGTCTCATGGCATGGGTGAGACAAGGCCAAAAGTCTCTTGAAATGGTGAAGCCAAGTCAAAAGTCCCTAGACCAAGAGTGTGGCAAATCCAAAAGTCCTAGAAATGGGGTGAAACAAAACCAAAAGTCCCTAGAGCATGGTCTTAGCTTGAATGTGAATGAGTGGCATGGAAATTATGACTTTGCATACTTTATGGTTGCCAAACCTTCCATACATATGCTTTGATGTGTATATGCCTTGAATGTGTGTGTGAATGGGTGTGTGAGCTATTGAGATTCTTGGAATCTCACTCCCCTTTCCCCTTCCATCTTGAATTGTTTAGGTGGCTCACAAGAAGCAAAGAAAGCAAGCCAAGAGCCTTGAAGGGCTACACGTTAGACCTTTTGTAGTTTTCTTTGTGTATAAATGTGAGAGTAATATTGTACATGTTATTTTTGTAATGTAAGACCATGAAGAAATGTAATATTATGTATGAATGATGTATGAACCTTGTATGATGTCAAGACAATGGAAATATGGAAATAGAACACTTGGGTGCACATTTGAATGTATGTATTCTTGGGTGTAAGATAGTCAAAATGAGATGCATGGTATTTGGAACCACTTGGATAGTTCCTATAAGTCATATTTATGTTTTTAAACTTGCCCAAAAGGTGCCAAATTTAAAGGAAGGCCATTTGGACCAAAGTGATACCTTATGAGAGGCAAAATTTACCAAATTGGTGAGTTATGTCACTTTTTATTCAAATGAGCTCTTCTTAGTCTGAAATTTGGCATGCTCTAGAGATTGTTGAGAACTTTTTTGGAAGCTAAAGTGGGTATTATTTGAAGGTCTATAGAATATTTGATGAATTTTTGAAGTTGAAAATTTTTTCTAATTTGGTCACTATAACTGTAGCTATGGTCCGAAATGAAACTTTGTCACCTATAAAACAAATGATACCTAATTGCCACGACATTTTATAGGGAGAAACTAGATCTTCCCAATGACTTGTGCCAATTGGAAGCACCTCATTTGGATGCTAAAGAGGATGATATTAATTTTTGAAGTTATTGTTCAGTATCAGGCATCCAATTAAACTTATGTCATTGTTTGATTGGTTTTTTGTGGCCCGAGCATGCCTATACTGGTCTGAAGTTATTTTTCTCCTCTAACTAATGTCTGTAGCTTTCCATATTGGTATTATTTGTATGAATTAGAGTTTTGTAAAATTAATTGGGCATTTTTGAAGTTTATGACAGTAAACTATATTAGTACCAAGGACAACCGAACCTTTGTGGTTATTTCATTGTCAAACATAGTCTAAAGGCTATGCTCATGTCTTGGATTATTGTTAATATAAAGTTAACATCTAGAGCTTTCCATAAAGCTATGGTTTATGTGATTTCAATTGTTTAACATTTAGTTATAATTTTTCAAAGTTGCCCCTAAAATCTGCCACTGTACAACCGCGAGAAATGAAGAAATTTTGGAATTTTTTACTTTTGATTCGTGGTTGGTGCCAATTTTTGAGAATTTCATGATTTGTATGTATGGAAAATAATTAAAAAATGTTATTGATGAGTTCATTGGATCCAAAAATTTATCCATTACGCAACATAATTAAATTCATTATTTTAATGTATTTCTTGAGATTTCTTGAATGAATTGTATAATCTCACTTGTGAGATGAGGTTCAATGTTAGAATATAATATTGTATTACAAAGGAGATGAAACAAGACCTTACCGATAAGGTTTTAGTATAGAGACCAACACAGAACTAAAGACAAGAGAAAAGGAGAAGTACACCTGATATATTCTGGTTCAGTCCACAAGACTTACATCTAGTCCCCTTACTACACACTAAGGGATTTCCACTATAAAAATTCAGAGTACAGAGCTAGAGATCTAGGTTTCCAAGCTCAGCTAGAACTTTTACAAACTCAATAACTTACACATAGCTCTATTTTTCTTTCTCACAAATTCTACAATATTCAAGAACTTCTTATAGACACAATAGATGAAAATGAACTTTTCAATATAGACTCTTAACGATCAAATTGAACTAGACACTTAGCAATGATTAGAAAACACAGAAGACTATGACAAGAAAGCAAGTTCTCTTTTGTTTTTCGATGATGTACTTTGTTCAAATGTTGCTACTTCTTATATAAATAGAAAACTAGCCGTTGGAAATGTTCTTCTGATATTTGTCCATTGAAAGACCATAGTAGATGTGTAGCCATGAAGTAGTTGAGCATTTTAGCAAAGCTTTAACATGCTGGGCAGATATCCATCAAGAATTTCTTTCACGTTTTCTACTACCAGGCAACATGTTCAGGGAGAAGGAGAGCAGGAAAAAAGTGTTGAAGTTATCTTATCTTATTAATACTCTTGATGAATTATAAGACAAAGAAGAGTTAACTTTTTAAAGAAATCAGAGACAGAGACGCAACATTGAAACAAAGATAGCTTTTAACTTTTAATTTTTTAGCAAACAAATAAAAACATAGCAAAGTCCATAAAAGCTTTACATACTTTCTGTAGGTTACATAAAAAATCAAGAACAAGAGGAATTGCTGAGTGGGCTTTTATCTGACTTAGGCTTTTAGAATCATCAAACATAAGAGGGTTGAGGGACCATTGGGCCAACAGGTATGTGAAAATTTCTTGACACGTTCTTAAGAAATTTGTAAATCTTGACTGTATAGCTCAACCATAGCTTATTGGCTTTTAATGACATACAAGTTATGCAACTTGGTTTTTATTTTGGATGGTATTTATAGTTTTTTTATCTCCCATTGCTACAAGATGATGTCAAGCCTAGCTTAAATCTCAGTAATTTCTAGAGCAAGAGCATGCTCTTTGATTGTGATGTCTGTATATAACCATTTTACTAAAATGTCACTTTGGTTTCTGATTTGCATTTGGATTTATCTTTGGAATATTACAATAGTGTTATGAAGTACATTGAAAAGATATTCATTGTAGGTTAGCTTTTTCGAAAAAATAAAAAAATAAAAATTGTAGGGTGCTTTATGTGTTACACCTACTTGTTTACTTGAGTTTTGATGCCATAAAATGAAACATTGCCTTATGCAAAGACATTTTTAAAAAATTACTTTTGTCTTTTTTATTCAGTTGTGTCATTAATGGATGCATTGGGCTTCTTACTATATGGAAGAAGGTAAGGCTTTTGCATTTTGTTTGAATTGCTACAGTTTATGAACTACATCTTTGGTCACACTTTCATTTATTCACCAGTTTTCATGGTTATTATGGTGGGCTTTTCAATTTCCCTTGGTACACATTGAACATATCTAGATTGTTTTTCATGCGAAGGTGTTTCCCTATTGAATCTAAAGGGAGAAAGAAGAAGCTTCATGAGGTATGTGCATTTCCATCTTAGTTGGTCTATTTTGATAGAAATTGCTTTGGGAAAATGATTTTTAATATAAATGCTTAATTTGTTGCTTGTGAATTTCTTCATGTGGTAAAGGCCAATGCATATGGCATAAGTTCTTCACATGGTGTTACATGGAAAATGAAGTCCAAACAATTTTAAGTTGTTAGTAGTTCTACCCCTTCTTCCCTAAACTTTAATAGTAAAGAGTAAAACTAGTGATGAAAAGAAAAGAAATATTTGTTATTCTATAAGTATTTGGAAGAACAGGATTTAAGGTTTGAATTAGGGGGTGATACTCTAAGTTTTTCTATATCATGATGAATTTCTTCATTGGCTTTATCCATTCAAATGTCTGAAGTATAAACATATTTGTCATCTTATTACCTCTTTTAATGGTTTCTTTTTGCCAATTTTAACTATCAACTAAATGAAAATAGCTTTAGCTTGTCCTATGTAAAATTCATATTATATTCTTTGTCAGAACTTTAGAGTAAAATATGAAAATGAATGAATTTTATGTTTGCATTTTCAAGCATTTATTTGTGCTACATTACATATTTAATAAAGAAAGTTAAAGCTTTAGATCAGATGCATTGCTTGATGTTTTGGATAACCCAATTTGGAACTTGATCTACATTGATGGTGTATCATTTTGAAATTTACAAAGCCAGTATAAGTTGTTTGTTATTCAATTTTGAGATACTTCATAATTTGTTTGGGATTTGTTTTGTTGATATCAAATTATTCAAGCCAAATAAGAAGAGATCTAGTGAAATCTCTACGGGCAATGACAGTGTGGTTGAAAATGACACTAGTAGCTCTAGAAATAACTTTACAGATGAAGATGCAAACTTGATGGTCAAATTAAAATTTTTTATGCATAAGATACACATCTTTGTATAAAATCTTTAAGGCAAAGTTGGACAACTTTAAAAAATTGGTTATGAACTATTTAACTTAAAACTTCTGTATATCTAAATGAATCTAAATGAATTTAAATTGTTTCAAATCATATTTAGTTTGTCAGAAACTTTATTTTGAATGAGTTTAATGTTTTGTCTAGTGAATCATTTTTAAAATTTCAAATAAAATAGAAAAAGTAGGGGACAGAACTAAGAAAACTTTTTATTCAAATAAAACCCAAAAGAACAATTGTTTTCATACTATTTTAATGAGACTAACATTCGTGGTTTAGATTAATCCCTTCTACAAAGTGCTTGATATGTATCAAATATTGTAAGGGGTAGAGGTGTCTTTTCCAGTCAATAAGTAGGGGTCAGAGGGTCTTTTTATTATAATAGAAGTTAGTTATTTCCATTGAGTCAGGCCATTTGCATGTAAGTCAGGGAAGTTAGTTGGTTGGCGGGCTAACAGAATGGGCACGAGTGGGCGCGGGTTTTTATTCAGCATTAGAGTCTGTATTAGCATGCTTTTGGATTGATTGAACTTCTTCCCTATCATTCTCCTTCCTCTTTTTCTACTTCTTCAAATTTTCTTCCCTATCCTTCCAATCTTCTATTCTCTTATCACTGGTCTCAAAGTAGGATGATTTATGGCGGACTCAACTCGATCTCAGGCAAACATTCATGAAACAAAAGAAAGGCTTTGTTTGGCCATAGAGTAAAGGATGAATGCTATAGAACAGTAGCTGAATGGTTTATAGGAGTTGGCACATGGATTATCGTATCAGTTCATAGAGGTGATGAATTGCACTCGGGTATGAGGTAGAGTTGATGGAGCAGGAGACTATCAAGGTCCAACACACTTTACCAAGGTAGACTTCCCGAAGTTTGCTTTAGAGGACGTGAATGGGTGGATTTCAAAATGCGAGTGATTCTTTATCATTGATGGAACTCCGGATGACAACAAGGTAATACTGGCAAGTTTATCCCTAGATGAAACTGCATATAAATGGTTCTGAGGATTTGAGAAGAGTAGAAATGATAAACTTAACTAGTAGGAGCTAATTGAAGCAATTAAAGTGAGATTTGGATCAATTTTTGATGATTCCATGGAGGAACTGATGCAACTAAAATAGAAAGGGAACTTAATAGAATTCCAAGAGGCATGTGATGGATTGGTATGCAAAGTGGAACTCATAAAAAGTCAAAAATTGAGCTGCTACCTAACTGGCTTGAAACCTGAGATTGCGATTAGAATAAAATTGTTCCATCCACAAACTATTCTAGATGCCACTAGATTGGCTAAACTACAGTAATTAAATGTGGAACTCATACAAAAGAAGGAAGGAGTACCTTCCCTTAATGGAAAATTCAAAGGTGAATCAAGTACCCTTTACAGTAAGGGTAACTACATGGAATCCAAAGAAGCTACGGGAGGCTAAGGAATATTGAAAACTCCAACTGGTGACATTAAAAGAGGGCTCAAAGCTACTATGAATGACAATGATACTCAAAAGGGAATTATAGGGAAGCCAAATATGAGGTTTCAACAGAAAATGTCTCCTGCAGAGGTGGAAGAACACAGAAACAAAAACTTATGTTATTTTTATCATGAGAAACACTCTTTAGGTCATGATTGTCCAAAGAGAAAGAAAATGCAAATCTTCTTAATGGAGGTTGAAAAAATCGAGGGGGAAGAAGGGAAGCCATCTAACATAGTAACTACTGTTGAGGAGGTATAAGACTATAGGGAACTAACTATCTCTCTCAATGCTTTGCAAGGAACTGCCAATTATCCAAATATGAGAATTTATGGGAAAATTGGGAAAAGAGTGGTTCACATACCTATTGACACAAAAAGCACACACAACTTCCTCAATAAGAGCTAGAAGTAATTGGTGAAGACTAAACTTATGAAGATATAAGTGTAACCATGACAGATGGGAACAAAATTCAGGGAAGAATTAGTTGTGGAGGTTTGAAATGGTCAGCACAAGGGGTGGAATTCACAACAGATGTGATCCTTATTCCATTGGTGGGTTGTGACATGATGTTAGAAATGCAATGGTTGAGAACATTGGATAATATTAACTTAGATTGTTTAAATTTAGTAATGAAATTCATGTTTAATAGAAACTGAGTTAGAATATTTGCTGCAAGGGACCCAAAAGCTAAGGTAGTGAGGGAGGGCAAACTCTATAAGTTAATTGCCCAGGACCTAAATCCCTGTTTTTTGCAAATTATACCTTTTCAAACTGAAGCCACTCTCTATGCAGTAAAGGTAGAAGTAGGAAGTCCTGTCCTAGAGGCAATAAATCAACTTTTGGGATAATATAAAGATGTGTTTGAAGACCCTAGCACTTTACCTCATTAGCATATAGGTCATGCATGACCATTCTATCATTTTAAAGGAAGGAATAAACCCAATTAATATAAGGCCCTATAAGTATTCTACAACTCAAAAGGATGTTATAAAGAAGTTAATAGGTGAAATGCTAGAGATGGGAATAATACATAAGAGTTCTTCGCCCTTTACTTCACCCATTATTTTAGTTAAAAAAAAGATGGAGGATGTGTGTAGATTATAAGGCACTTAACAAACAAACTGTGAGGAGTAGATTCTCAATTCCTTTGGTAGAAGATTTACTGGATGAGCTGGGTAAGGCACGGGTGTTCTCAAAACTAGACCTACATGAGGGATATCATTAGATATGCATGAGGGAGGAGGATGTTTATAAGACAGCATTCCAAACGCATTCTAGATAGTACGAATTTTTAGTCATACCATTCAGATTATCCAATGCTTCATTAACTTTCCAAGGGGCCATGAATGTTATATTTGAGCATCAATTGAGGAAGTATGTTTTAGTTTTTTTCTATGACATCTTGGTGTATAGTAACAATAAGGAAGACCATGTAATCCACTTGAGGAATGCGTTAACCATTTTAAAGGATCACAGCTACTTTGTTAAAAGGAGTGAATGTGCCTTTGCAGTCACCAAAATTAAGTATCTTAGGCATTTCATATCAGATGGGAAGGTGTCAATAGACCCAAGTAAGATTCAAGCGATCCTTGAATGGCCAACTCCTTCATCAGTGAAACAACTAAGGAGTTTTTTGGGCTTAGCTAGGTACTACAAGCGGTTTATCATAAATTTTAGTATGTTGGCAAGGCCACTCACTAATCTGCTGAAGAAAGATGCATTCCTTTGGAGCTTCGAAGCTAAGGAAGCATTTAAGAACTTCAAAATAGCCTTAACGTTAGCCCTTGTGCTTGCCTTGCCCAACTTGGAGAAACCCTTTGTGGTAGAAACTGGTGCCTCAAATACAAGCATAGGAGCAGTATTATTACAAGACAAACACCCTATAGCCTTCATCAATAAGGTTCTGTCTCCTAAAAATTGACTTTTGTCTATTTATGATAGGGAATTACTTGCTGTGGTTTATGCTGTGGAAAAGTGGCAATAGTATCTGCACATCCAACCATTCAAAATCATGACAAATCAGCAGAGCTTGAAATCCCTCTTGGAATAGTGTCTATCCACTCCAGCATAATATAACTAGGTCACAAAGTTAGTGGGCTTGGATTATGAAATCTATTACAAGAAAGGGAAGAAAAATGTAGCAGCTGATGCATTATCTAGAGTTAATCATAGAGAATTGCTACAAATGACAATTTCTTCTATATCTACTGAATTATAGGAAGCAATTCAGAAACAATGGAGGGAAGACCCAACTTTAGTCCAAATAATATAAAAATTAGAGGAAGATCTAGCGACCTATCCTAAGTATAGGTGGAATAGGCAAAGTGAAGTGTTAAGCCAATGTCTGGAGAACTATCTGAGAAGTTTAGCTTGGAATGCTCCTCAAGAATAGAGTAAATGGGTTCCACTGGCCAAATGGTGGTACAATACATCTTATCACACCTCTATGGGAGTAACCCCCTATGAAATCATGTATGGGCAAGCACCTCTTATCTACATCCCATACATTCCATAGGATTCAATGATGGAAGTGATAGACAGGAGTTTCAAAACTAGAGAAAGGATGTTACAGCAGCTTTCGAAAGAATTTATCTAAGGTGATACAACGCATAAAGCAATAAGTAGATAAAAAGAGATCAGAACGTGAGTTTCAGGTGGGAGACTGGGTTTTCCTTAAGCTATAGCCATTTAAGTAACACTCTGTGATAGACTAATCTTCAGAGAAATTGTCACCAAGGTATTTTGGCCCATATCAAATAATAGGCAAGGTGGGAGTAGTAACTTATACACTATGGCTTCCTCCCACTTCTCACATTCATCCTACCTTTCATGTGTCTTTGTTAAAAAAAATGTCCAGATGCATCAATCAAAACGCACCAGCTGCTAGAGGTTTGGGGTTCTATGGCCACTAAGCGTAAACCTAAAGCAATCCTAGATAGGAGAATTATCCAGAAGAGGTAGTGAGCTGTCACTAAAGTATTGGTTAAATGGAAGGGTAAGATAGAAGAAGAAGCAACTTAAGAACTCTAGTTCAAGTTACAGAGAGATTTTTTAGAGTTCGTGAAGCTACAACATCCTTGGGGTCAAGGATGAAGTTATCAGAGGGGCAGTGATACGTATCAAATATTGTAAAGGGTAGGGGCATCTTTTCCATTCAATAAGTAGGGGTCAAAGGGTCTTTTTATTATAACAAAAGTTATTTGTTTCCATTGAGTCAGGGTATTTGCATGTGAGTTAGGGAAGTTAGTCGGTTGGTAGGCTAACAAAATGGGCAAGGGTGGGCGCGGGTTTTTATTTAGCATCAGAGTCTATATGAGCATGCTTTTGGAATTATTGAACTTCTTCCCTATAGTTCTCCTTCCTCCTTTTCTGCTTCTTCGAATTCTCTTCCCTATCCTTCCAATCTTCTATTCTCTTATTAGTGCTTATGAGTGTAACTTAGACATAACAGACTCCAATGTTGATGTGGGTTTTGTCTGTGATGAGCACCACATTTTATGTGATTTTTGTATCTAATTCTCACCCTTGAGGGATCCCCTGTAAGCCCTTGGGGCATTTCTTTTTTTTTTTTCCCTCATGAATGCCTGGATGTGCTAAGTCTACTCTTTGCAAAGAGTTGCTAAATTCTGCAAATGGATTTGGGGATAATCGACCAGTTCATTGTCTCATAGGTGATCTAATTAAAGGTAAATTTTATCTAGAAGGCATATTAGAAATGGTACTTTTAGTTCTTACAAAGTTGTCATTTTCCCCATCTTCAAGAGTTGTAAAGAAAGGGGATAATGGAAATTAGTATGTGTTGATCTTGGCAAGAAAGCCGTCATACCTTCTACTAAGATTGGGTTTTACTATGCATATAATGCTTCAATAAATTAGATATCTTTATCAATTTCAATTGTACCCAAATAACTAATATGTACTTGTGTGGCATATCAATAGCAAAGTATTGTAGAAGGTGGCTAACAAGCGAAAGAAGAAACCATACTTTATAATACTTGCTGACAAGAATGCACCAAATAAAGAAGCTTGGAGACAAGTTAATGCCCTATCTATTATCTAGATATGATTTATTGGATTTATTTATTCCTGTCTCCCTTTTTTTAAAAATAAAAAATATCTTTGGGTGGTGGGAGGGAAGGTAATTTTGTATTTTTCATGACAACAATAGAGGTCAAAGATGGACCTCTCCCTTGATTGTTTTCTATAGTTTTCCATCATCAACTAGTATATAATCTACTTTTCAATATTGTTTTGCGTTGACCAAATCTTACTTGTCAAATATGCAGTTAGAAGACATGTATCCCAGAACTACAGCCTTTCCTATTCTAGTTATACCTAAATCTGAAGGTTACATTTGCTACAAACCCTGAAATTGTTTGTACTACCTATATCTGTTATTAATACTTTGTAATACAGTTTTAAGAATGTATATCTATAATTATATCTCCAAGTGAAATCAGTGTGAAAGCATTTAGCTATGTTCTTATTTGTGTGATGTGCTAGAATCCTTAGCAACTTGAGTGAACTATGTATATATATCTTGATTAAACATATGATTGAAAAAAAAAATTCTAGTGTTGGAATTTGTTAGGCTAGATTTCAAGGTGTTTGTGTCCTAATGATCCTTGTTTATTCTATACACTATTAATGAAGTGCCTAATAGAAAAGAGATAATGAAATTGTTATTTGAAGTTGAAGCCTATTCATGTTGTGTTACTTTTATGCTCTTGTAAGCCAATAAAGACACCATCAATTTTAAAACTCTTTTGTGATTTGCTTTGCTTTATCTCTTGTAAAAGAAAAAAAAAAATAAAGAAGTGGCTCTTTTAATTTGAATTAATGTGACTTAATTTTGTTTCACTTTAAGTTTGTGTGATAGTAAGTAAAGCTAATAATATTATAGAATTGATTAGGGGTTTGAATTGCCTTTTTCCCCCTTTTCATCACTAAAATGAAGAATTGAAGCATCTATTTTGATGTATTGACTGCCTTGATAAATTCAAATATGAATTTGATAGTATTAGGCATGAAATTGGATTAAACTCTATATAGACAATTAGAAATATGAATAAAATAAAATAAAATAAAATAAACCCTTTAATAACAACTCTAGTTAGCCACTATTTTTTTTAATTAAAAAAACTTTTAGTGGCACCTTTCTTTTTATGGCAATAGTTAAGGTCGTTACTTAAAAGGTAAGTCCTACTTTACTACCAACAAACTTTTAATAGCGATTATTGTTGCCAAAATCCTTTTTACTCTAGTGGCAACCTTATTTGTTGTCACCAAAAGAGATACTTTTAGCAATAACCACTATCACCACTAAAAGTCCTCCTTAGGCGGCAACATTCAATAAAAAGTAAATTAATTAAACTTTAGTAACAATAATTGTTGTCACTAAATAGTTTTAATAGTACTTTTTATCATTATTGAATGCCATTTTTTGTGGTGACTTTTTTGTTGTCACAAAAACTTTTTGCTAAGGAATATTGGTGGATCAAATGCCACACCTAAAACGAATTAGTAGTGACTTTTTGATTTTTAGTAGCGACTTTTATTTTTTTATTTTTTTTTGGTAGTGTATTTTAGCATCTTCTATGGTATAGAATGAGAAAGAAGGACGTGAATTAAGTTTGGTTAATGGTAATTGCATTTTGGGTTGAAACGATAAGTGGGCTTAGGATATTTTAATGAGTTTTCCCCATTAATGGTTTTAGGCCTTTCTAATGTAGTTTAAATTAATCTTTAGGGGGTGATTTATATCCAAATGAAATTTCCCGATGTGCCACCAATTAAATCTTTAGAATTTCTTTTATAACATATGAGTTGATAAGGCAAATTATAAATTAGAATCAATTTATCAAATTACTATTTAATTAAATAAAATCCTTAATTAATTCATTCTTTTATAAAATTTTTCATTTGAATTCCCCTTTCTGTATAATTTTCACTAATTGATTTTTAGGATGTAACATTCAATGTTCATATAACATTTTGTCAAAAGAATAACATAAATAATAACATAAATTTATATTTTAATTTCTTTACTGGGTAGGATCACTTTGAGCAGCCAATAAGATAGCACGGGTTAAATACATGTAAATATCATTACGGTCCTTATATCCATGAAAGGCGCGGTTCATTTCAAATGGCAGAAGAAGAAGAAGGAAATGAAACTTGGGTATTTGGCAGCCATGGGCCCAGAATGACTGTGGTTTTCTTTTTATCTTTTTTTAACCTTAATCGTTCAAAATAAGAATAATAATAATAATAATAATAATAATAATAATAATAAAAGAAAGCATCAATTTATAAGACAGGACGGGCACCAAGAAATGTCATGGTCCCTACTGAAGCCTGGAACTTGTGACCAGGTGGGATAACTTTGAACCAATAAGATAGAATCAGGCTTTATATCATTACTTTTAAATAGTGTTTATTATATTATTATAATAATTATTTAATATTTAATATTTTTTATTATTTTTTTAAATAAAGATATAAGGATTATTTTTTATTTTTAAAATTATTTTTTATTTTATGTAATAAACAAGCCATAAAATGATTAACTGGTACGATTAGAAGACCATGGAAGCGGGCAGCTCAATATGGCAGCAGCGCCCTTCTCAATAGGGGTGTACGTGAGCCGGGTTGGGTAGGGTTTTGGCCTTATCCGATTTTATTAGAGCTTCAAAATTAAGCCTGATGCCCGGCTTGATTTAATACCGGGCGGGGTTGGGCTAAATCGGGTAGCCCGATATTTTTTTTTTCATTTATTATAAAAATTATAAAATAATCTCAAAAAAAAAATTATATAAATCTTTATAAAATTACATTTTATCTTTAAAAAATTAAAATTTTGATATAAATCTTTATAAATTTTTTTTTATTTTTTTAGACTTAATTAGACTAATATATCTTTTATGGCCAACTTAAATTTATTATTAAAATTATAAAATAATACTTAAAAAAGATAATTTTTATATAAATTTTTATAAAATTATATTTTATCTTTAAAAAAAATTAAAGTTTTGATATAAATATTTATAAATAAATATTTTTTTAAAAAAAATAAAATTATTTTTCGGGTCAGCCGGGCCAATATAACCCTAAAGGTTGACCTGATACCTGACCCGGCCCGATTTTATGGCCCATCCTAGCCTCTAAATTTTTTTAAATTTTTTTTTATGCTCGGCCCAACTCGGCCCAATTTGACCGAATAGGGCTGGGCCCTCCGAAACTTCGGGCCCAATGAACACCCCTACTTCTCAATGAAGAAAAAGACGCCACCAGAGATATCTTCACCCCCCTCAAAAAAAAAAACATTTACCGAAAAAAAATTTACCGTCGTACGCCAGCTCACACCTTGGCCGACCTAACAGAAATAAGCACGTTGAACATATGACCCCTACTTGATGCGTGTATATAGACGCATAAATGGACCTGTTCAGTTCATAAGCCAGTGATATCAATTTCTTTCGACTGTCAGGTATCTTTCACAATCAGATTTTTTGTTTAGTAGCTTTTTTTTATTTTTTTTAATACAGTAAGGATATTTTTTAACTAATTTGCAAATTACTAGATATTAGTTCCCTCTCAAGCACATCTTACATTAATTTAATATATTTAAGATACTAAATTCTCCTTAATATTTGAATACAATTACTCAAGTTAAGAAGTACCCTCGTTTAATTATTAGACCAATCCTAGAAGGTTTCTAAATAAGTTATTATAATAACATTTCTTTTACTCGCTTAGGTACTTAATTGAAAGTTTGGGTCAAAAGCTAGAGAAGACATTTTGAGGGTACTGTCTCTGTTAGTGCTCGTTTGGCCTTGTTTCAAATTATTTCTTATTCTAAAATTACTTAATCGTTTTGAAAATGGGTTTCTCAAAACATAGCACAATAATAAAGCAGTCAGTGACTTTACTAGCGCTTGGCCAAGTAATCAAATAAATAATTCTATCAATGCTTTAGTATTTGACTAATTATTATAATAAAGCAATTATGTCTTTTAAAAAATATTTTATAGTCAAATTATTAAAAATGACATGTTTTAAAATATTTCGATAATGAATAATGTAATAAATAAGTTTAGCTGGTTTGATTAAAAAACTAATAAATTGACTATAATTTTAGTCCATTTGACACTAAAAAATGAATAAGAACTAACCATACTAGTCAAGAAAATGATAAAATCATAAAAAAAACTTGGTTTAGTATATTGGCTTTTTTTATTAAAAAAAATCCAAATTAGAGTTTTGGAATTCTACAGTCTAGATTTTTTATGTTCAATAGATCCACACCTAACTCTGTCTATACTGTGCTTTAATGTAAATCGTTTTATAGCAAGTCCCGAGCCCGAAAAAAAGAGGAGAGTTGTGTTAGGCAGTTGACAGTCAATGTAAAACTTTGTCAAATTTTTATGACATGAATTAACGATATATTAACGTTAATACTAAGGCGTTACTCCGAAGCAACACGCTGTATAACTTGGGTATAGTGTCAAATGAGCAAATGCCGTTACATCAACGCTTGGGTGTAGTGAAATATAAGTAAGGGTTCCTATATTTTTGTGAACGAATATGAGTAAAAAAGTTAGTTCATGAAAATATAATTTGTTTTAGAACTTGGAATATAAGTACGCTTACAGGTAAATCAATGAAAATAATAGATACTATAATTAGAATAAAGATTAATTTTATATGCTTATAAGAACCTAAATGGGTAGGAGAAAAAGCAAAAGAATTAGACACTTCAGGTTTTAAATTTTGGTACGCTGGTAAGATTAAATCTAGAAATGGAGTAGGTATAATTGTGGATAAGTATTGGAAAAATGCTATGGTAGATGTAAAAAGATTAAGAGATAGAATTATAGCGTTGAAATTTATAGTGGACAAAAAAAAACTTTTAATATTATCAGTGTTTACACACCACAAGTAGGGTTAGAAAAGCACTATAAGATAAAAATTTTAGGAGAATTTAGAAGGTTTAATTTAGAGAATACCTTTAGGGGAAAAGATTCTCATAGGAGGGGATTTTAATGGTCATGTTGGAAGTATATCTAGAGGAGGGTTCGCATGGGGGATATGGTTTAGGAGAAACAAATGCAAAAGGTAAAACTATTTCATACTTTTTATTAGCATTTGATTATATTATAGCTAACACTTGTTTTAAGAAGCGTGAAGAATATCTTATCATGTATAAAAGTGGGATGACATACTCTCAAATTGATTTCTTTCTATTAAGGAAAGTGGATAGAAAGATTTGCATGGATTGTAAAGTTATACCCGATGAAAGTTTAACTACACAACATAAGGTCTTAGTGATAGATATTTGAATTAAGAGGACAGCAAAAAGTAAAGGTCAAAATAGGATGGCAAGGATAAAGTGGTGGCAGTTGAAAAGTGATAAAGAAAAGAACTTGCAAAAAAGGATTCTGGAAGAAGGATTATGGGAGGTATAAAAAAGTGCAAATGATATGTGGAACGAGATAGCTAAAGAGATTAGGAAGGTTGCAAAAGAGATACTCGGGGAATCAAGAGGTTTTAAACCTAAGGATAAAGAATCTTAGGGGTGGGATACAAGCGTATGATAAGGTTATAGTTAAAAAAGAATGTTATAAAGTATGGTCTTTGTATAAAAATAAGAAAAATTAGATAAAATATAAAGTAGCTAAGAAAGACATAGAAAAAGCAACGAGCAAAGTGAAAGTTAAGACTTTTGATGGGCTATATCAATCCTTAGGCACTAAAGTTAGGGAAAGAAATATTTATAAGCTTGCTAAAAGTAGAGAAAGAAATATAAGAAACATTGACCAAGTGAGATGTATTAAAGACGAAGAAGGGAGAGCCTTGGTCATGGAACAAGATATTAAAGAAAGGTGAAAGTACTATTTTCATAGGCTTTTTAATGAAGAACATGTAATTTTATTGCACTTAAATAGCTTAGACACTAGAAAAAAGGATCAAAATTATACCTTTTATTGTAAGATTCGAGAGACGGAGGTAGAAAAAGCTTTGAAAAAGATGGAGAATGGTAGAGTAGTAGGACCAGATAATATACCTATTGAAGTATGAAAATATTTAGGAGTAAAAGGTATAAGATGGTTCACAAAATTATTTAATAAGATTATGAGATTCAAGAGAATGCCAGATGAGTGGAGAAAAAGTACTTTAGTTTCTATTTATAAGAACAAAGGGGATATATAAAATTGTGCAAACTATAGAGGAATTAAACTCATGAGCCACATTATAAAGTTATGGGAGAGGGTTATGGAATGAAAATTAAGGCAAGAGACTCAAGTTATAGAGAATCAATTTGGTTTGATGCCTAATAGGTCAACTATGGAAGCGATATACTTGTTACATAGATTAATGGAGAAATATCGAAGGAATTAAAAAGACTTACATATGGTATTTATTGATTTAGAGAAGGCATATGATAAGGTGCCAATAGATGTTTTGTGGAAGGCTTTAGAGAAAAAAGGAGTCCGTATTGCATATATTTGAGCAATTCAGGATATATATAATGAGGTTACAACTAGTGTGAGAACTCAAGGTAGGCTCACTGGGATTTCCCGATAACTATTGGCTCACATCAGGGGTCAACTTTGAGCCCCTATCTTCTTACTTTAGTATTAGATGTGCTTATTAAATATATCCAAAAGCCAGTGCCATAGTGTATGCTCTTTGCAGATGATATAATCCTAGTTGAAAAATCAAAAGAAGAAATAAATGAAAAGTTAGAGATGTGGAGACTTGCTTTAGAAGATCATAGATTTCATTTAAGTAGAAGTAAAACAAAGTATAGGGAATGTAAATTTAGTAAGAGGCATACTAATTCTAGTGTAGAAGTGAAAATCAGAGAACACACTATACCACAAGTCAGTCAATTTAAGTATCTTGGATCTATCATACAGCATGATGGGAAAATAAAGAAAAATGTAAACCATAGGATTCAAGCAGGATAGATAAAATGGAAAAGTGTTTTAGGTGTTATTAGTGATAAGAGAGTACTACTCAAGTTTAAAGGTAAATTTTATCGTACAGTTATAAGATCGGTAATGCTGTATGGGACTGAGTGTTAGGCAATAAAAGGTCAATAGAAAAATAAGTTCAATGTCGTAGAGATGAAAATGTTGCGTTGGATGAGTGAACATACCAAATTAGATAGAATTAGAAATGAATATATTAGAGAAAAAGTTAGGGTCGCACTTATTGTAGAAAAGATTGTGGAATTGCATCTTAAATAGTTTGGACATGTGTGGAGAAGACCTATAGAAGCTCCAATAAGAAGAGTAGATCAGATGGAGAATAGCCCAATAATTAGAGGTCGAGGAAGATCATGAAAAACTATAGGCAAAACTATTAAGAAATATTTAGATTTAAATGATTTATCTAAAGATATGATTTATAATAGAACTTTTATGATGTCGTGTGATCTATGTGGCTGACCCCACCTAGTAGGAAAAGGTCTTGTTGTTATTGTTGTAATAGATTCCACACCTAGCTCACTTCACATTGATTTGTTTTCATATGAAACATATTATAGCTAGTTTTCATATCATTAAATATTTGTATCTATTTTAATTTTTTTTGGAATAAATGTGTTAATTTAATTATAAAATGTTATATATATATGTATATTAAAAAATAATTTAACTCTAGTTTAACTATGGTCAAATTATTGAATTATAAACTATTTTTTGTTTTAGTTCAACGTCTATTTTGATTTTTGAAATGCTTCTTTTGAATGATAAATTCTTATCATTAAAGCCATGAAATTGGACTTTTTTAAAAAGAATAAAAAGTAGAACTAGAAAATTATTTTCTAAAATAAAAATATTTTCACTCAAAATTATGGAATGCAAATTTATCCCTTATTTTATATGACTACTTTTGCTCTTTTACTCTTCTTTCTCTTTGTTATGGTCAACAAGCACAAGCACTTTATTTATTTTAATTTTATTTATCATATATATTTATTTTGATTAAAATATTTTATATATTATGGTGATTTTATTTTTTATTTTTAATTATATACATATTATTCGAATAATATTGATTGCAACAACATTGCTACATATGCCATTTTTTATATTTTGACAACAAAAGAGTTGTTATAGAGCCTTACAAGGCATAAGAATCTCACAAGCTTAGAAATGGCCTAATCCAATCCACCAAGGCTCTAAAAACTCAACACTTGCATTCCATAAAGCATATGCAATGAACTTACATAAGCCACATGCTTTGAACAATGTAGATTAGAACAACTCAAACATAACAAGATACTCTTTGGTCATGCGGCTTCTATGGCTACACTAGGTCACTTAATTTGAGTGTCATCATTAGCTGACCTTTTAGGATTGTACATATAGAGACTCCTTTATAGACAAGAGGGGAGGACACAAAGAATTTATCTTAATACTCATTTGCTATCTCTCTTCACATGATGGCTCCTTTTTGTCTATATCATGATGCCACTTATAACATTTGGTGTGCCAAGTAGAGGCTCAAAATTTAAACAAAACCTCTTCGTAAAGCGAGATTGCTACCAACACACAATAAAAGAAACTTGTACCATGACCTAACAAGGCTAACACCCTAGGGTGCATGCCATCCAAAATGATCATAACACAATAACCTTGACAAGGCCAAGGCCTAGGTACAAACCCTAAAAAATGATCAATGCACTAAAACCCCAGCAAGGCTGAGGCCACTGGAACATTCTAAAAGGAGTAAACCAATGTACTTAAACCATCAAGGCCCTCGAGATGCATGCAATATGATTAAAACACTATGAACTTAGCAAAGCTATAACCTTGAGAAAGAGCCATAAAACAATTGACATAAGAAAATGTAGACGAAACTGCATCAAAATATAAGCTTAAGTGAACTCATAGAAAAAGACCAAAGATATCCTATGGAGAGCAACTAGATCTTGAGGAAAGATTAAAGGTGAACCTTTTATTCATAGCCTCACAAAGAGTAACTAGATCTTAAGGAAAGTTTGTTTTAGTTCTTTTTATAAGGAAGGATACCTATGGACAAAGTAGTCCAACCACACCATAGAGCCAATCATATAGAAATAACCAAGGTGCTAAAGAGAAATTCATTATAGAAGATAAATGGATGTCTAATGAAAAGGACACCCATGATAGTAGGCACATATCCTAACAAAATGTGAGAAGGCTTCTCCAAGAAAGCATGATTGTTAAAGTGGATTAGAATTCCAATGAATAAGAGAAGACCTTTTAGGGAAGCCACAAGAAGCTATGTTTATCAAATAGGATTAGAATTCTAAGAAACTTTATGATGACATCACCCACTAACATACACTAATGAATAATGTAAGCAAGACTTCAATGTCATGGGATAAAAATCCCAAGACTTACAAACTCATGAAAATTAAAATATCTCAAGAGACTTAATATATAGTTACCTATTAAAGATTATAAGGATGTAGACATCATAACCCTGTGAGTCCTAACATCATGTTTTGATGAAAGGCTTTGCATAACCTCTTTAGATAATTTGGTCTCAAGGCATATTAAGAAGATTACATAGTCTAAGGATTTACACAAACCAAGATATATCCTTATTCAGTTTTAGATAGTTCGAAACCTTATAGCTACACGTAGTTATAAGGAATATCCAATTTAATTCCAAATTTTTAGCTTGGAAGCACAACATAAGAAATAAGCTTTTACTAGCCGAGTCTTACAAAAACAACATGATTTACACATAAGATAGAATATTGTATATGTTCCTTACAAACTCACGAGGTACAAGAAATTTTAGAAAACTATTAAAAGGGAAAAAAAAGCTAGAACTAATAAGAAAATCCACTGCTAAAATGAGGTGACCACAAAAAATCCTACCTTTGGACTACAAGAAAGGGAAGGTCCACTTGATAAAGAGAATAGGACCCAAACAATGTTGCCATAAATAGCGCTAAGATGAAGACACATTTGGAAGACTCTAAGCCTTATTCTTACTAACCATTACTAATGACAAGTGATATGGTGACATGTGGGAGATTATTTCCTCCAAAAGGACAGAGAAAACTACTCAAACATTTATAGCAATAGCCATATTGGCACAAATCTAGTCTATTGGTTTAGAAACTAGTTTAGAAACAAATTCAGACAAATAAAGTAAGAAATGTAGGCCCACAACCATTGTTATAGATTTCCACTAGCTAGTAACAATCTAATAAAATTCCTTCACATAAAATTTTAAGCTATGAAGTCAAATAAAGTGTAGTGAGGACTATTGATCTTCTTTATGTTCCCTTCTAAAATCCAAAGTAGAACAAAAGCTGGTCAGGTAAAACTTCTTTTCTAAGGAAAGATACATTGGCTCATGTTGTGATGAACAAGGCATCTAAATAGTAAGGAATATGCTATTTTATAGATTTTACCTATTTCCAATATAACAGAAAACCCACCCTTATATGCAAAAATTGGTTACCCTAAAATAAACTTACCATGCTAGAAACACTTCATATAGCATCACTAGGGCATAAAATAATATATGCCAAGGAGAACTTATAAAATAAGCAAGATGAGCAAAAGTATATGAATCCAAGGATAGGACAAAGGTCTCTACGCAAAACACACTGCCAAAACGGCATGTATCCCTTTTACACAGCATGCACAAAAGCTATACATTGGTTATTATTGATCATGCTAAAATAGGAAAATACTTAATAAAAGATGCAAGTCCCCACATAAAGAGACTCAACATGATAAATTAGAATAAGATAAAAATTATTCTCACATTAGTGAATTAGGTATAAATCTTAACAAATACATAAGATCAATGTGATAAAGCCAGAAACTTAGAGTTAAGGGAGAAGTTGAGGACAAAGTGTGAAAAAGTAGGGGAAACATAAGGGTGAATATAGGGAACACTCAAGGATAAACTTAGCCTTGTAAGCATACAGTTGAATTTAACGAGCACTTAATGATAGAATTTAGTATTGGAAATGTAGACTTGAATCTAGCAAGCACTTGAGGATAGAGTTCAACATTAGAAATGTAGAATTGAATCTAGCAAACACTTAAGGATAGAATTTGGCATTGGAAGCATAAAGGTGAATCTAGCAAGCAATAAAGGATAGAATTCAGCATTATGATGAATTTTAGTAAAACTAGAGTTGAACATGATCAGTGGATCCTAGCACAATTAAAGCTAAACATAATTGATGGAGGAAGGAATATTAAAATGAGAGTATAATAGACCTTAGTAAAATTAGAATTGAACACAAAGGGTAAAGTATTATGACTTGCAAGACTTTTAGGTTCAAATGATAACCTCACTAGTGCTAAACATGGCATGAGGAAATTCTATAAAAGAAAACCTAATAAGTTTAGCATGAAGGAATCATGAATTGAAGGTTGCTTTAAGAATTCAATCTTCTATGATCAAATTTATGACTCAATAGTTAGCATTAGTCACTGAGAACTAAATTAAATAGCATTAGTCACTGAGAATTAAATTAAATATACCTAAGTCAATAGAAAAACATCAATTTTAGGGTAGCTAAGAGTTAGTTGAAAAATAAATTAAACTGATCTATGCCTCTCCCAAATTACACATCAGTATCTTTAGAACATATAAGATTTAAAATTTGGAATAAAATAAAAGAAAACACTTATAGACTCCCAACTACAACCTTTGTTGCCAAAAAAAGTCAAGGTATGCACACATTCATTTGCATATATATGTGTGTATATTCAAATTCCAATTATACAAGATTTGGTCATAAACTAACATTTAAAAGCTCATGCCTTAACCCAATTATGGTGACACCTCTTGGTACGAGCAATAGAAATAACTTTGGTTCTTGAGATTGCAAAGACTCTAAAATAATAGGATTAAGCACCACAAGCTTAAAATAACTCTAATGAGGTCATTATTCAAATAAGACAAGTAAAAGAAAAGTCTAGACCATAGTGTTTTTATTTATCAAATTTTCTTTTTACATATCCAACTACATGTTGTATTGCCTAGCTAGCATGCCTCAATAACTTTTGTTACCCCTTCCATGAACCCTTCAGCATATGTCCCTTTCTCTCATGGAGTAACATCATCTTTCACCTTGAGCAACCTCTTTTATTCATACTTCTCATTTTCAAAATTTACAATAACTCCTACAACCTTAGGTACGTACATAGACACTTCTTCCTCAAGAACAACACTCTTTGATTTGTAGGATAGGAAACCACTTCCAAATGACCCTTACAAGACACTAGTTCTTCGACAAAAGAAGAGTCTATAGGCAAAGCTACTAGTTCTTTAACAAAAGAAGAGTCCACAAGCAAAGAAGGGGGAAAAGCTAGAAAGCCTTAGACAAAAACAAGAAATCAGAATGGTCAATAATAGGAAACCTTGTCAGCTATGAAATAATAAACTTAGTATATTCATTTTGCTCATTTATCCATATTGATTTATTTATTTATTGCATAGGTGGAAGCTAATTCACTATGTTATCAAGCCAAAGTAAAGAAAAGTTACATAACTATGTCACATTCATAACATATAAGTCTTATTAGTCCACCTTTTAGAAAATGTTGAGTTATACATTATAGCCAATAGAATATTATTTTAGTTAGTACATAAAGCTAATGTATATAAAATGAAAGATACTTCATGAGGTCTACTTCATTTAATTATATATCTCGATCATATATACAGCTTAGAATAGGAGGTATTTGCTAACTATCCTTAGTGGCTATTGTCCTCTTCATACTAATAATGACTAGTACCTATCACACTCTTAGGACCTCTATACATACCTATTCTATAAAAAGACGAAATGAGAGATATAAAAGCAAGTCTTCTGAAATGAGCTAGATAATGCCCAAAAAATTTGGGTGGTGTCCTAGGCTCCTTAAAATAATAATCCTAGGCTCAGATAGAAAGAAAAATAGAGTTAGGATGGTGAAATGAAATTGTTACAAGATTGACGAAACATAATGGTATTTTGGTAAATATGTAAAAATTTTGGAAAAACACACATGAGGGCTTTTTTAATGGAAACTTTGAGTTGCCTAGGGTTCTCAAAGGCCCCGAAAATCATTAAAAGCCCTGGGACCGGTAAAGCCCCTCCGATGTATATTTTCCAACGATAGTGAACTCAAGTTTTGATGGATTCATTCAGAAAGGTTTTAACTTTGATTTGAGTGATTTCAAAGACATTTTATTAAATGGGAAACCTAAATTTTATAATGAAAAATACGATTCTAAAAAAAAAGTTAAAATAAAGCAAAAAAAAATTATCATTATAGAAGGATGAAATTGAAATTTTTGAAAAAGTTTGCTTCTTGAAACTTCTACCACTTTCATGCCACTTCAAGCTTCTTCTTCTCCCTCCTTAAGCCAACATATTCTCTGCCCAAAAATAGAAAAAGAAGCTCTCTCTTAGGCACACAAGAAGAGGAGAGAAAGGTGTAACACCATAATATATTAACTCTACCTAGTCTCTACTTAGACTCAATTCCATATGATTTCTAAAGAAAATGACAAAAGCCGTGGCATTTTCATGTTATAAATCGAGGTCCAAATACTCATATTTTGCCTCGTGGGTCCCATGAACTCATCATTCACATTCTCTACTCAAAATCCATTTATAAAACTCATACATAGCTTAAAAAAACCTATGAACCACGAATATGAAGCCAAAAACCAAGAAAGTGCAATTTCTCAAATGGGCCCAAAAGTCAAATTTTTGGCTCTAACTTTGGAAAATCATAAATAATTCTAAAAAAATCCAATCTAGGAAAACTATACCAATTTCGAAAGCTACAAATGTTAACTAGAGGAAAAAAATAAGTCCAAATCAGTTCAGCAGCCCTTAGATCTCGAAAACTGATAGAATAGTAATGAAGGTCGGATGGCTTCCCTGATGCTAACACAGAACTTCAGATAGTTAGTTCTCTCTCTACAGACCTTCGATTTAGGTGCTTCTAGTTGGTATAGGTCACTCTGAATGTCTAGTTTATGACCATAAAATTTCATGACAATTAGCCACCGTTTGGTCTATGCATGACACAGATTCATTTTCAGACTTAGTTGCACAGTACAATAACCAAAACTAGAAAATTCTCCAAATTCAAAAATTCGCCAAATATTCCCTAGACCTCCAAATATTACCGACTTTAGCCTCCTAAGAATCTCTCAACAAGCTTTAGAGGCATGTCAAATTTCATATCAAGAAGAGCTCATTTAGTCATATCTTGACAGAGCTTACAAATTTGGTAGTTTTGACACCACAAAGGGTTCAAAATGGGGGTAAATAGTCCCCTACATGCTCTAGTATCCCTTGGGCAAGTTTGAAAGCATAAACATGGTATATATGAATTGCCCAAGTGATCCAAATCATCACACATCTCAAACTCACTATACTACGAGCAAAAATACACTAATACATATAAGCCACAAGGGAGTCAAATCTCATAATTTCATTGCTTTGGCTCTATACATGGTTCATATATCATTCATACATAGTTCTATACTTGCTCAAGCATTTACATCTCAAAAATAATAGGTGCATATTCATTTTGGCACCTCTTTACATCAAAATAACCAAAATAGTTATACAACTCCCTAATCATACTCAACTAGGCTCCTTGGTGTGCACTTTGATCTCCTTGAACTCCACCTAACATGTTAAGATGGGAGAGGGAAGGGGCTGAGATTCATGGAATTTCAATAGCTCATACACTCATTCAAGGAAGCAGTCAAGATATATAAATAGGTCAAAGCATGCAAATCATTCATAATTATACAACACATAATTTTCATGCCATGATATCATATCAATGCCTAGAATAAGCTCTAGGGACTTTTGGTCTAACCTCACCTGATTTTAGGGACTTTTGGATGGCCTCACCCTTGGTTTAGGGACTTTTGACTTGGCCTCACTTAGTCATGAGACTCTTTCAGCTCTACCTCACCCATCATAAGGGACTTTTGGCACTATCTCACTCAAGCATTTTTCACAATCCAACATATAAATATATTAGTACCAATGCATCAAGGCAACATCAAATGGCATGTCTCACAATATAAGCATATACACAAGCATACATTGACTATATACATCCAAGAATGCAACAAGAAAGAGTGGAGAGCTACCTTATAAACCAACACAAGCCTTCCCTTTCAATTTCTCTTCTCCCTTTTTAGTCTCACAATCACAACTAGATGAAGTTGCTTCTTTTGAGCCTAGACACAACAAAGAGCATGGAATTACTCTGTCATAACTCAACAATTATTCACAAAGCTAGGGGGTTCTTCATAGCAAACTCTGCAAAGTATATAAGAAACTAGGGGTTCTCTCTCTCTAGAATTTTACCAACTCTTCTTCTCCTTTCTTTGCATTTCTCAACTTATCACACTCTCTTTCAAGGGTTTCTTGCTCATTCTAGGTCAGACCTCCTTCCTCTCTCAAGCTCTCAAGTTGGTAGAACCAACATACTCAAGGAAAGCAAAAGGAGAAGATGCAATAAAATGGGAAGAAGTTATCTTAAATAAAGCTCTTTCCAAGAGGCTCTTCCTTTGCATAAATCCTCTCCTCAAATCCTTACACTTCCCCCCTGACTTAGGCCCAAAACAAAGCCAACTCAATAACCAAAACCATAGAAAGGGAGGATAAAGAAAGAAGAATGAAAAGCTATGGAGATCTCAAGTTATGCTTACCTTTCTTGTTCTTCCTTCCTTCTTTAGGTCTCTCTCTCTCTCATCAGCCCTTTTCTCTGTCTTGGTTGAACCCTAAGTCAGTTTAAAGAGAAAGAAGGGATTTGGATGCTTTAAGAAGTCAAATTCTCTTTTTTCACGCTTTTCTGGACTAACCCTCGCTACGGCGAGTACGTATCAGTCCCAGACCCCTATTTTTGCTATGGTATGCACTATTGCGAGGAACTCCCTGGTTTTTGTATGGGATGCCCGCACTCGCTATAGCTAGAAGCATTCTTGCTATAACTAATAGGTACATTCACTATAGCTAGACTATTTCTCGCTATAGCGAACAGGTACATTCACTATAGTTAGGCCATTTTTCGCTATAGCTAGCAGACTTAGAAAAATTTCAAGCTTTTGAAAATTTTCAACTTCTTTTTTTTTTCTGGTTGTTACAAAAGGGAGGAAGAAACCAAGGAAAAGGTGAAGAATTTCATAGAATTTCATGCTTCTCCTTCTTCCAATCTTATTCCTCTCCTTCTTAGCTCTCTTTCCATTGTTTATTTGAATGAATTGGTTCTATTTTGAGTCCAAAAAAAGGAGGAGTAGTTCGAATTACTTGAGGAGAAGAAAACCAAGGAGAAAAAGTCTTGAAAATAAGTTTGAATTTAAGGTATTTCACGGTTTTATTGTTTCTCCTCTTTGCTTCTTCCTTGTGCACATTTTCAGCCAAACCAAAACCATGATAGGGGAGGGAGTTCTATCCAAAAACAAGAGGGGAACTAGGGTTTTAGACCATGGGGAAGTGGAATATGCCAAGAAATTGCAAGAAAAACCTATAGAAATCAAGCTAGGAAAGTGTAAGATCCTTTAGGATTTTGTAAAATCTGATTTTATATATAAACTTTTTTGGCTATTTAAGTGTTCCCTTAAGCTCTTAAGACTCCTAGAAACCTATCCAAATGGCTCTCCTATCAAGGAAAAATTTGAAACTCCAAGAAAGCCCATTTATAGAGGGCGCCTTGGCCAATGCTACTTAGAAGGGTTAGAGAGTGTTTTAAATTGTTTTAGCCTTAGTTTGGGACTTCATATGATGTTAGAAGATGGGAGGAACCATTGGGAAAAATTTAGGAGCCTTGGTTTGGAAGATAGAACAATGGTGTCCAAAATGGTGCCTTATAAAGCAACTCATATGTAAGCTTATGCAATGAATGTGTGATAGCTTCAATGACTTTGAATGATGGCAAGAGGCCTAAAAATGAAAAGAGAATGGACCCTAGAACTTAAATTGTGAAGGTTGCTTCAATAGGCCATTTATGGAGCCATTATACCACCTATGGAATCAAGTGTGTGTTTAAGAATAAATTTAGCATCTTGGCTTGCTTCAAGTGTGTGATTGTGTGCATTTATGGTATTTAGGCCAAGAGAACACCAACCCACCTAGGTGTGCTTGTGAGGCCGAAAAAGGGAAGGAGAAAGACTAAAAAAAGCTTGCATAAATCCAAGGTAGCTCTCCACCTCATTCTCCTTGTATTCTTATGTGCATATGTATGTCATTGTATACTTGTATGTACTCTTGTGAATTAAGAATATGTCACTTGATGTCTTGAGATTGCATTAGTACCAATGTGTTGTCTTCAATGCCTTTAAAGGTGGAAATGGCTTATAAGGGCGAGGTGATGCCAAAAGTCCCTTAATGAAGGTGAGGAGATGCCAAACGTCTTATGGCATAGGTGAGACAAGGCTAAAAGTCTCTTGAATGGGTGAAACCAAGTCAAAAGTCCCTAGGCTAAGAGTGAGGCAAATCAAAATGTCCTAGAAATAGGGTGAGGCAAAACCAAAAGCCCTTAGAGCATGTTCTGGACTTGAATGTGAATAAGTGGTATGGAAATTATGACTTGCATACTTTATGGTTGTCAAACTTTTCATACATATACTTTGATGTGTATATGCCATAAATGTGTGTGTGAATGGGTGTATGAGTTATTGAGACTCCATGAACCTCATTCCCCTTCCCTTTTCCTTCTTAAAATGTCTAAGTGGAGTTTAAGAACCAAAGGATGTAAGTCAAGGAAATTAAGATGCCATACTTTGAACATTTTGTAGCTTTCTTTGTAACTATATATCAAAGTGATCTTGTACATATTAATTTTTAGATGTGAGACTATAAGCAAATGTAAAATAATGTATGAATATTGTATAGACCTTATGTGGCACTAAATCAATGGAATTATGAAATTTGGCTCTTGGGTGGCTTAAGTGTAATTATATATCAATGGATGTTAGATGGTCAATTTGAGATGCATGGTGTTTGGGACCACTTAGGCAGTTCATACAAGTCATATTTATACTTTTAAACTTGTCTAAGAGGTGCCAAATCTAAAAGGGAGCCATTTGGACAAAAGTAATGCCTTATGAGAAGTAAAAGTGACCGTTTGGGAGAGCTATATCACTTTCTATCTAAATGGGCTCTTTTTGGTGTAAAATTTGTCATGCATCTAAAACTTGTTGAAAATTTTCTAAAACTTGTTGAAAATTTTTTGGGAAGCTAAAGTATGGAATATCTGGAGGTTTGTGGAATTTTTGGTGAATTTTCGAAGTTGGGAAATTTTCTGGTTTTGGTTCAATGCATTGTACAAATGGTCTGAAATGAATCTTTGTCACTCATGGGGCAAATAATATCCAAATGACATGACATTTTATAGGTAGAGACTAGACCTTCCTAGTGACTTGTTCCAATTAGAAGCAACTCAATTGGATGTCTAGAGAGGGGGATATAAACTTTTGAAGTTGCTATTTTGTTCCAGGCACATTTCCAGACCCTTAGTATTGTTCCATCAATTTTTGCAGTTTGAATGCTCTTAGATTGGTCTAAAACTATTTTTTTCCTCTATTTAACATTTGTAGCTTTCCAAATTGGTATAGATTGTATAGATTGGATTTTTGTGAAATTAATTATGAATTCCCTTTAATTAATTATCAGAATTCTAGATAGCTTGACCTTTATGTCGTTTCAGATGTCAAGCATGGTCCATATGAGATTTTCATGGTTGAAAGTTATTTTTACTATAAATTTAACATCTAGAGCTTTCCAAAAGGCTATGGTTTTCTTGATGTCAATTTTTCTACATTTAGTTATAATTTTTCAAAATTGTCTCAAATTCTGCCACCCTAGAACTCGAGGCAAAACATGATTATTTTGGATTTTTTTGTTCTTGATTCGTGGTTTATGTGAAGTTGTGAGATATTTATGACTTGTATGGATAGAAGATAATTAGAGAATGATGTTGGGGAACTCATAGGGTCTATATGACATGAAATAAAAACTTAATCCCTACGTAACGCAAATAAATTCATTATTTTTATATACTTTTACTGGATTTTCCTTGAGAATGTGTGTAAGCCATCTTGAATTGAGAAATATGGCACTAGAATACTATGGTATGACATATTCAATCTCAACCATATATTCAGTTATTAGCACATCTTTACTATATGAACATATTGCCAAAACCTGTGAGAATTTAAAATTCTTAATAAAATACAAGTCATTAAAAAGAACAGTAATCATTTAACAACTACAAAACATAATTTAACATATAAATCAACATCTAAAAGAAAGATATGAAATTTTCCATCATGAGAAAGCTAAGCTTTTTAGAGAGAGAAACTATGGAAGAGATCGAGAAAAAGAGAGGAAGGAGATGATCCTCAATAAGACAAGAATAACCTTACCTTGGGGCTTTCTAAATTTTAAGTCTCCTTCCTTCTTTTCTTGTTCTCCTTCACACTCTTCAAGCTCTCACTCTCTACATATCTCCCCTCTCTATCTAATGGGATACAATAAATGGAGTGGGAAGAAGGTATAAATAGAAAGGAAAAAGGGCTTCTCATTATTTCTAAATCTAGCCACATGTCTTCATTCTCTCATCACATTTTCTAGCTTCCTCAAGAAGTCAATAGATTTAAACTATGATGGGTATTGTTTGAGATAAAGATGATACCTATTTGTTTACTACTAGATATAAAAATTGTTCCTAACAGTTGGAAGGTGCATATCAAAATTTTCAACCCCTCTAACTTATTCATTATGCTATGTTCTTTTCTTAGTAAGATTTATGTTTTGGCATAGGCTAAAATTGCACTTTTACCTAGTCAAAATTATAATTTATCCCCTGTGGAAATTACAATTTCATACATTAAACTTTTAATAAATATATTTAGACCTTAAAATTTTACTTAAACATTTTTATTTTTTAAATATATATTTTTATATTTTTAAAGCCTTTTGGCCTTAAGGGTTTCTAAAAATTCATTTCCTACTTACTTTCTATTTAATATTTAGGATAAATCCCAATAATCCTTAAAAAAAATTTTAAATTCCTATTAAATTCCTAATGGATCTAAAAAGATTCCTTTATGTTTTATAATTTATTTTTCATCCAATTCTCACAATTTAGCCCTAATTTAGTCCTCAAATATCTTCCTTATATTAATTCATTCATTTCAAATCACTTAAATATTATTGAATTAATTCTAATAGGAAGAGGATGTTACTAGAAACTTCATGATTACTTGGCAATTTTTGCAAAACTACTCATAATAAGAAAACAAGGCAAGGACATCAAGACACTAGTCCAAAAACACAAGCGAATACACCTTCATAAGTCCTTTAAAGCTAGGGTATCGTGCTAGCCTCAACAATAGGTTTGAGCTCATTAACATAATAGGATCCCACTAGAATGAAACCTTTTGACAAAACTCATCAAATGAGAAATATCATTCCTGACCACATCCTCACTTTGCCTTTTTATTTCATCAGGATTATAGTCAACGTTGGTTGCTTTGATGGAGAATGAAGGAGAAAGGAGCATCAATAGTTTGAGCGTAGGAAAAAAGATAAGCCCATCTATACCAATTTATAAAACCACCCATAAAAAGGTACTGATTAAGTTTATTATTGATTGTGAATACAACTCCAATATGGGTATAATTTACCACATAAAAAAAGTGCTAAAACAATGGAAATGATGGCTTTGTTCGCACAAACCAGCAAAAGTATAGAAAGTACTTCCTCATAAAACACTAAAGACATGTTGTCATGTAGCTCCCATATCAAAGAAAATCTGTTGATTAAAAGGAGTGGATACAATAACATTAGAAGGATTGTGATAATCTTCTCTTGACTGGTGACGATCATCCCCTATCATGATACTTCCAAAATTAGGAAGAAATAGCATTACCATGATTGAACAGAAGAGAAATATCCCAAGCAAATTGAAAAAAGGATGAGTAGGAAACCAATAGCAAAGTATGGTAGTAGCCTAAAAAATAGAGTTTAAAAAGACTAAGAAACAACCATTCATATCCCATGATAACCAATCAATTAAAAAAAATGACATGTAAACATGATGGATTGTGGGGAGCATATCAATGTTTTACCTAGTAATATTATCACATTCTAAATTTTCTATAACTATTAACACGATCAAAGTTGGTGAGGAACTAACTTGCTTAATAAATACTAGAAAGGAGGGTAGATGCTAGGAAACCTACAAGAGATAATAGCACATACATTTGTTTAATAGGAGAGTAAGTAGGAATACTTTAAGACAAGCTTGCAACCATTTATGGTAGCATCTCCTTACTTTCACCTACATAGGGATGTGAGTATGTGTACTCAGCCAAGTAGCAACCCTATTAGCCTTGTATATTGTAAGCTTAAAACTACCAAAATCTTGGAATGAGTCTTTGAATTACCAACGTATACATGGCTGAATGAATGTGATAGGGAAGAATGAAATAAGAAAACTACAAACCTACTCTTGAAAGGCTCCACCGAAGATGTGTGTGTATGCAGCCACTAACATATTAAGGCATAGAAATAATCCCAGCTGTGAAGTGAAGAAAGCATCCATTTAATGTAGCTTAATGGAGAAAAGAATATATATATCATGTGCTGCCACCTAACATGTGAACCGAATAGAAAATAAAGTAGCAAAAGAATTAAATCACAACCTTCCCTTGACACCTCATGCTTCCTTATGTGCAACGTTGCATATGAGTATGTAGATGGTATTTGATTGACTTAAATGGTATGTCCAGCCATGGAGGAGCTAAGATAAATATAAAAGGCAGCATTTGAGTGGAGAATGGAAGGAAGAGACGCATGGTTGGATGATTAAGTAGGAAAGGAATTAGTCTTCATCCTTGCCACCTCATGTTTACACCTCCACTCACATATATGTATATTTAATTGGAAATTAGTTAGTGCCCTGAATTTGCAATTGCTGTGGGAGTTAAATGATATATACGATGGATGTATTAGGTGGGAATAAGATGGAAGAAATGTTGCCACATAGATAACACCGGTCATAGAATGGAAAGGAATACAAATCAAGAAAATTAAATCAAAGGAAGCCACTATATGCTTGCACTGTCCAAAGCATTGCCTTCATATTTAATTATCATTCGATCATGGCAATTGGAGTGCCCAGTAGTAGGATTAGATATAATCTTCATATAGAGTTTAGTGGGGGAATAAGACACATATATGATGCCACTAGGCCTTGCACCGAATAAGAAAATTGGAACCTTCACCCTTGCCACCTCATGCTTGAACCAAATGAAGATGAGAAGCATCATCTGCCTATTATGATGATCACTTTAATTCACTTTAGGCTGATGAAAGTAATGGAAAGAAGGGGGAAGAAAAACTCAGATAGCCATAGGAGAGGAGTGATGGAAAGATGAACCAAGGTACAAGGACTCCATAAAAGGTAAGTTCTAAATTGCTTCCTTGTTCTAGACTGGGATATTTTGCCTTTGTAAAATTAGTTAGGAAAGGATTTTAAAGCCAAAACTTTTATAATAGGTTTTCCATTCCTTATACTTGAAATCTAGAAAATTACAGAATTTTTGGAACAAGGTAAATCAAAGAAACAACCCACTAATTCAATTTAGCTTTTGGATGGGACAACTTGGGGTTGATCTCATAAAGAATTTTGGTAAATGGGTAAATGAAGGAATTAGTGCATGAAAATTGGTGTGAACGTAGCTAAGACATATAAAGTAAGGACTAAGGACTTAATTGTAGTGTGAATTTGTTTGGTAAAGTAGAGAATCAAGCCTAAAAGTAAGGACTAAGGACTTAATTTCAAAGCACTGGACCACCCATGAACAACTTAAATAGTAACTAATTAATGAGAAGGAAAAGAGAACGAAGATGTGATTGTTTATGATTAGGAATTTCAATTGTCAACTAACGAAAAGGGTTTAGGAATTTCGTACGGGGGGATTAGTAATTTAATTATAATGTAAATATTAACTATGACTCATTCTTAATTAAGGCAATGCATGATTGAAATTTAGAAAGGCAATTGGGACAGTAAGAACTAAGGAATAATGTGACAGAATGACGGTGATGAAACAGGTAGTTAATATGGCATTCCGTCTGTTTACGTACATAATTACACTGAATGATTTTCTAAATTTTGTATGCTATGCATGGCTGTATATATACCCACTAATTTGACTCTCTTGAGTACTAGATCATTGTTATTGGCCAATGACCGAAGTATAATAGCCTAATCAACAAATGTACCCTACTACCTTGGGATTTGCATGCTCTTACACCAAATAGTGCATCGAAGTATTCTTATTCAGTGTTCTTTATATGTGTAAATAGTTAATCCATCATTATCTACTGGGATTATATGTCATTATAAAGCTAACTATTTTTTAGGTAATATCCATGTTACAGACGAAGGATAACTAAACTAGTTTAAAGATTGTATTAATTGTAGTTCATTGTAATTTCCCTAAATAATGTTAAATGCTAAAAGTCTAACTTTAGTTGAATACTTAGTGTTGTTTACTAATCTCTCGTTGGTTTTTGTATGAATATTACATATGAGGAATTTACCGTAAGCTAGCAACGATGTTTATCAGGGCTACTAAAATCCATGTACAAGTAATCTTTCATAATTGCGTTTGCAAGAAACTGATTATCATAAATTTGAAAGAAATTCTAGAATAATAGTAGGTAACCGTGTTTAAGCTTGTATAGGGGTTTCTTGAGTGGATTGAAATGACAGAATATACGCAATATGTAATGTTGTATGGTTGTGCCTTATAAGCAAGCTGAAGTTTCAGTAATTCCATTTCCCCACAACGAAGTAAGAACCTGTAGGCTAATCAGAATAATAACATTGTCAATGTAACACCATAATATATAAACTCCAACTAGTCTCTACTCAGGCTTGATTCCATATGATTTCCAAAAAAAAAAAGAGCAAACCATGGCATTTTCCTACTATGTATCGGGGTTTTAATGCTCATAATTTGCCCCATGGGTCTTGTGAACCCATGAATCACATACTCTACTCAAAATCCATTTATACAACTCATACATAGCATAAAAAAAACCCATGAACCATGGATATGAAGCTAAAAATCCTAAAATGTAATTTCTCAAAACGGGCCTAAAAGTCATATTTTTTGCTCTAACTTTGGAAAATCATAACTAATTCTAAAAAAAATGAGAATCAAGCAAACCATATCTTTCTAGAAATATCTAAGTGTTAAATTACACTAAAAATAATTTTCAACCACAATCTGAGCGTTTGGACCATGTTTGACATAAAAAAAGAGACAGAGGTCTGGCTGTCCCTGGTAATGATGCAGCTTACTGTCATGAACTTCAAAATTTCATAACTAATTTCAAAATAATCCAATCTGGGAAAACTATACCAATTTGAAAAGATACAGATGTTAACTAGAGGAAAAAATAAGTCCAAATCATTTCAATAGTCTTTGGACCTTGAAGACTAATGGAACAATAACGAAGGTTGGATGGCTTCCCTGATGCTGATATAGAACTTTAGAAAGTTATTTCTCCATCTACAGACCTCTAATTAAGGTACTTCTAGTTGGTATAGGTCACTATGGATATCTAGTTTATACTCATAAAATTTCATAATAATTGGATACCGTTTGGTCCACGAATAACATAGATTCATTTTTAGACCAATGGTAACAGTGTACTATCCAAAACTAAAAAATTCTCCAACTTCAACAATTCACCAAATATTCCATAGACCTCCAAATATTCTATACTTTAGCTTCCCAAAAAGCTCTCAACAAACTCTAGAGGCATGCTAAAATTTTAGATCAAAAAGAGCTCATTTAGTCATATCTTGACATAGCTCATGAATTTGGCACATTTGACACCCTTTTATGGTTCAAAATGGGACCAAATGACCTCCTAAATGTTCTAGTACCTCTTGGGCAAGTTTTAAAGTATAAACGTAGTCTATATGAAATACCCAAGTGGTCCAAATTATCATACATTTCAAACTCACTATACTATGGGCAAAAATACACTACTATATACAAGTCACAAAGGAGCCAAATCTTATAATTTCATTACTTTCGTTTTATACATGGATCATACATCATTGATACATAATTTTACACTTACTTAAGCATTTACATCTCAAAAAGAATATGTATACATGAGTACTTTGGCTTTCCTATATATCAAACTTTGCAAAAGTGTACAAGAATGTCAAAAAGGGTCATCTATGCCTCATGGCCTCCACTCTTAGGCTCTTGAGCTCCACCTGGACCATATGAGATAGGAGAGGGAAGGGGGTGAGATTCATGGAATCTTAATAGCTCATACACTCGTTCAAGGAAGTAATCAAGAAATATAAATAAGTCAAAGCATGTAAATAAGCATTTAACCATTCACAATCATACAACACATGATTTATATGCCATAAATATCATATTAGTGCCAACAATGAGCTCTAAGGACTTTTGGTTTAGCCTTACCCTATTTTAGGGACTTTTGGATAGCCTTATCCTTGGTTTAAGGACTTTTGACTTAGCCTCACTCATTCATGAGACTTTTGACCTTGTCTCACCTATTTCTAAAGACTTTTAGCTTTACCTCACCCATCACATGGAACTTTTGGTACTACCTCACTCGAGCAATTTTCACAACCCAAAACATAAGCATATTGGTACCAATGCATCAAGGCAATATCAAATAGCATGTCTTATCATGTAAGCACATATACAAATATACAATGACTATTACACATCTAAGAATGCAACAAGAAAGAGTGGAGAGCTACCTTATAAGCCAACACAAGCCTTCCCTTTTGATTTCTCTTTGTCTTTTTTGGTCTCAACACCATAACTAGATGGAGCCGATTCTCTTGAACCTAGACACAACAAATAGCATGGAATTACTCTCTTATAACTCAAAGAGACACTCACAAGGCTAGGGGTTTTTCATCCAAGGCAAACCCTACAAAGTGTGTAAGAAACTAGGGGTTCTCCCTCTAGAATTTTACTAACTCTTCTTATACTTTTTTTGCATTTCACAACTTATCACATTTTAATTCAAGGGTTTCTTGCTCATTCTAGGTCAAAACAAAGTAACCACCCATGGAAAGGAAACTTAGAAGGAGAAGAATAAAGGCAAAAAGAAGAAGCATGAAGATCTTTAAGGGTTCTTACCTTTCTTCCTTGGTTTCCTTCCTTCTCTCTTAGCTTCTCTTAGTTTCTCTCTCTCTCTCAAGCCTTTTTCTCTATTTTGGATGAAGCTTAGGTTAGTTAGAAGAAAAGGAGAGGATCTGGACATTTTAAGAAGTAAAATTCTCTTTTTTCACGCTTTTCCGAACTAACCCTCACTATAGCAAAAAATAACCTTCGCTACAGCGAGCACGTATTAGTCCCAAACCTCTGTTTTCGCTACGGTGCGAGCTATTACGAGGAACCCCTTGGTTTTTGTATGAGATGCCTGAACTTGCTATAGCTAAAAGCATTCTCGCTATAGCGAACAAGCACATTCACTATAGCTAGGTCATTTCTCGTTATAGCCAGCAGACTTAGAAAAATTTCAAGACTTAGAAAATTTCAGCAATTTTTTTGGTTGTTACAGTTAACTTATGGTTTTCTTGTGAAAATGATAAAGGTTATCTAAGTATGACAAATACAAAATGGCAAAGTGTGAAAAAAGGAAGAGTAGGAAACCAATAGCAAAGTATGATAGTAGCCTAAAAAACAGAGTTTAAAAGGACTCAGAAACGACCATTCATATCCCATGATAACCAATCAATTAAAAGAACATGACATGTGAACATGATGGATTATCGGGAGCATATAAATGTTTGACCTAGTCATACAAAATGGCAAAGTGTGAAAAAAGGAAGAGTAGGAAACCAATAGCAAAGTATAATAGTAGCCTAAAAAATAGAGTTTAAAAGGACTTAGAAACAACCATTCATATCCCATGATAACCAATCAATTAAAAGAACATGACATGTGAACATGATGGATTGTAGGGAGCATATAAATGTTTTACCTAGTAATACAAAATGGCAAAGTGATTAAACTTTGCCTTTTCCACCAACACCATATTAAAAAAAAGCAAATCAAGAATAAACAAATAGAACAAACACCTTTCTAAGGCAACATAGAAGATTGCTCATAAAAGCATCACTTCTACCAATTTGAAACTGCCAACCAATTCAAGAAAACTCAATCTCTAAGTCTACTTAGCCTATCAGCTCACTAATAGACTTCAGGGCAAGCGTTTTATGAGGCTTACAAGATATAAGAATCTCATAGGCCCAAATGGTCTAATCTAACCTACTAAGATCCAAAGAACTCAACAATTATAATCTATTAATTCACATGTATTGAACCGACATGAGCTAATTACTCTGACCAATGTGGCTTATAATAGCTCAAACACAATAAAACACTTTGGTTAGGTGGTTTTTATGGCTCTATTAAGCCACTTAATCTTAGTATCATCATTATCTTACCTTTTAGGACTATATATATATATATATAGAAACTGTAACATTTTGGCTTTTTAACTAAACTAGAATTGGTATGTTAATAAAAGAGGACTCCAAATTAAAATGAATTAAGATCAAATAAGGGTAAAATATTAATGAAAATATTAAGAAGAGGGTTATGAAATTACTTATGATGTGAAAACAAAGCTAAATTGGCTAAACAAAATAAAGTGGCACATCAGTAGTATAATTGTAATTATGTGAAAATTTTTGGAAACTTAAAGAAAAGAGTGTCAAATGTCAAAATTAAGTTTACTAGAATTTTCAAAGTCGTAAAAACCATAGGGACTATCAAAATCAGTTAAAACCCTTATGGTACATAAAACAAGATAGACAGTGCTGTGACCGTAAGCAAAGTCATTTTTCACTATTATAAGTCATTTAGACCCCAAAAATACTATTTTTATGTGAAAGATCACTCAAAATTGAATAAAGAGTATTCAGATCTTGAATGGCCTGAAAAATGAGCTCGAACGGAGTGAATTTGTGACCAAGGGAAAAATGGTCATTTTAAAAAATTTTAAAAGTGTCTTATAAGGGAAGCCACACCTCATCATCTTCTACCATGTTACATTTTTAGCTCTTGGTAACCATTAATGGTGCCTTAGATAGGGAGGAGAGAAATTGTTTTAGGTAAGTAAACAATTCTGGTTCATCTCACTCAATTAGGAAACCTGTTCTAATCTTTGAGAGCTATCTAATAGTGGTTTTTTTTTCATGAAAAGATGAAGTTTGGACCTAAACTCACATAAATAAGAGCTCCTTTCAAGAAGCTATTTGGTGGAAATTAATTTATGCGAAGAGTGTTCCACATTAGACTTGATCATAGGTTGGAAAGCCTGCCTAACCCAAAAAATATATATATGAGCCAAAGAAAAGCCTGATAAAAAATAGATCTATTTTGAAAAAACCTGAATATAAAACAAGCCAGGTTTAGGCTTTTTACCAAGCCCCGCCCTTATTATAATTATTTTTTATATATTATTAATAAACAATATTATTAGAAAAACTATTTATAACTACTAATATAAGTAAAAAAGAATTATATAACAAATATAATAATTATTTTTTTACTTTTGTTTATTGGATAATATATTATTAGGAATAAATTATAATTCAAACAAAATAAATCAATAATCAATAATATTATTGAAAAAAGTGTCATGTTGAAAATTTTTATTATCTTATGTATACTTTAAATTGTTTAAATTTTCTACCAAATTTTTTTTTGACTATTTGGTATTTAAAATAAAAAAGTAAGCCTAATAAGTAATAAAATAAAGATATATAATTTTTAAAAATTTAAATTAAATTAAAAAAATTAATTTTTTTAAAAAAATCAGGTTGGGCCAAGGTCGACCCATTTTTGATTGAGCTGAGCCCAACCTAATACTATTTTGAACAGTGCTAGACCAAGCCCTTACCTAGGCTTAAAAATATTTGCAAATTTTTTTATGAACCTATCTTGTGATCAGGTTTATTCCACATTGAGGTAAGTTTCCATCTTAAACACTCGAAAATTCTTGAGTTTTTGGCTCTTAATTTTTTGGCTATGAAAGAGAAAGTGAGTAAGGAAATTTTTCTTCATGTTATCTTGGTGTATTCAAAGGTTTATGCCATGAGGATTTCATATCTACCATTAGTTTACATTGATGCGTGAAAAAAAAAGATACAACCATATGGTGAAATTTTGGCCTAGCAAAGAGAGAGTTGACATTTAGTTATTTTGTTCCGTATAAGATGTATTTAGGTCTTTTATGATGCAAGGAATAAGAATCTAATTTTAGAATTAAATGAATCCATAAAATCTCTATGTTATGGTTTTAAGAGTTCCTAGTGAACCATGGAGGGTTTAAGGGGTCTAGGAAGTTGTTTCATTAATTATAAGATTTTGAATGGTCTAGATATGAAATACAAATACTAATAGAGGCATTAAAATGAATTTAGGAACTCTATTTTTATAACTAAAAACTTAGGGTTCAAGAAGGCCTAATAGGGTCAAATACCTCTATGCATTTTTAATTATGCTTTTGATGGCTCTTATAAATTTCGTTCGATATTATAAAGATAATCTATGGTGAGATTTTGAAGCCTAGGAGTTGAAATTTGAGAGTTACCCTTAAGGCATCCAAAGTGACTTGAAGCTATACATTAAGATCTAAATATGCACTTGCATGTTAACATGAAATTAAGTATGTCTTAATTTATTGTTTTATGCTTTAATTGATGTATCTAGGCCAAGCAAGTGAGACCACACTCAAGTATGTGCGTGAGGCTGTGGAACCAAGATAGGAGCGTAAGGGAAAATGAATTGAATTGATTGTTAAGGTAACTCTTCCTTCATTCTTATATATGTGGTTGGTTTTCTTGAGTTCTTGGTTGCTTATATTTATTATCTGCAATTATGTGATTTATTGATTGTTTGAGTAAAATACACAATTACATGATATTTATTTGCATTTGTGAGTGAGGTGGCTCTTTGATGGGTGAAGTTATGCCAAAGGCCCTTGATCTTGGGTTAGGTTAGGTTAAAAATCCCTAAATGTGGGTGAATTAGACCAAAAGTCTTTAGATATTGGATAAGGCTAGATCAAAAGTTCCTAAAGTATGGATTTGCTTTTGCTTGAGCCATAAAACCCCTAAAGTATGGATTTACTCTTTTGGTTATAATTTGGCTATAATTATATAACATGCATGCTTGCTTCCATATGTTTGAGTGAACTATATGTATGTTTGAATATTGGATTAGTTATTTGGATTATTTGAATCTCACTTTTCTTTGTCTCCAGTAACTATGTCTAGGTGAGAAGCAAAGCAAGGACAAAGATATGCAAAATACCTAAAAATGGCTATTATGTCAAGAATTTGGCCTAGGATATGGCATTGTATAAATATTTATGTAAACCTATATTTTAAGGTAAAGAAATGCAAACATGTTTAAAAGTTGAAAAAATTATATTTAAGGACCAATAAATGAAAAAAATTATTTTTAAGGACCTTTATCACTAGGTTCAACTATTTTGTTGTTAAATTCAATGGTAATTATCTTAAAACAAGTGGTAATAAGTCCTTAAGAATAAATTTTTTCACTTTTTGGTCCTTTATTATAATTCTCCCTTAAAAGTTCTAGACCATAGTTATATGACTTTTGAATGTATGAATGACATGACAGAACATGTTTTGACATATAAGTTTCTATGAGGTTTATGTGCATTTTTACATGTGAGATAGTAATTTTTAGTTGCAAAGCAAATTTCTTATGATAAATCAATACTACATAATGCAAATAAGGATTGAAATTTGCTTAAAGTAAGAAATGGCATTTTAAAACTCATTTGCTATCATTTGGAATCAAAATTTTGATCATTTAAATCATAAAATGTCTCTTTATCTTTAACAGTCTTAATAACTGAATTTAGAGCTAAAATTTGACAGGTAATTAAAGGATATTCTATAAAGCCAAAGATCATAATCTTTGAAGCTTTATAAAATATTTGGGGAATTTTTAAAGCTAATTCCAAAAAAGTTGTCAAGTGCAATTATTGTTTATACTGATCTGGTCTAAGATTTCATGCCTTTTGAGGGGTGAAATGGATTCATTTTGATTTGAAAATTATAAAATAAAAAGTTCACATTATAAGATTTTTAAAGACACATAATTTGTATTAATCAAAGTTGTATACCTTAATTATAATTTTTAAAATTTGGACTTCATTAATATGCATTCGATGATCATGTTGAACAAATGATCATTTTGATGAGCCTCAACTCTATATATATATATATATATTATCTTAGTTGCAACTAATTGGTTATATGTGAATTTATAAGATAGAATAGTGAAAATATTTATTTGAGCATTATGTAGCCATGTAATGTTTTTAGTAACTAAAATTTTCGCTGCTAAATGTTTGGTTACCCTAATTTTGCCATGAATGGACTTATAGATATGTTATAGTATAACAGAAACAGTAGGGACACAGAGTTTATCTTAACACTCATTTGCTCTCTCCCTTCACACAACTTTTTTTTTTTTTTCACAGTCAATATCGTGATCCTGCCTAAAACAAAAGTATTCTTGGTTTTTATAATAAATCACTGATTAAATAATTTAATCAAACACTACTTTTTCTGAATAATACTAACAGCCTCTTTATTATTATTTTTTTATAAATTTTATTTAATAAAATAATAATTCTGAAACAAGCAAAAACTCAAAAGTAATTTCGAACGTGTCCTCACTTTGAAACAAATGTTAAGTGTATTTTGCAATCCAAATAAGGATATATAAATAGTTAATATAAAATTTATCGAAATAAATAAAAATATTCCCTGACATACTCATTTTAGTGTATAAAATGAATGTGCAAAAAATTCGGAAACCGCAAATATTCTTTACTGGTGCTTCTCTTTTCAGATAATAGTTAATAGAGCGTTGAAGACGCAAAGAATGAACAAAATAACTTTGTATCATTTTTTAAATTATTTCCAAATTATTGTAACAATAAGAACAAATTAATGATTTAGTTCAACAGAAAAAATATTTTTCCTTCAATTTAATGCTATAAACAAGGTATAATCATTCCTCAGAGTTTTTTAGTGCAAAATTCTTGTAAAATTCAAAAAAAGAATGATATATAAAGTGCAAGTGCTCTTTTTTTTTTAACCTAATTCTTCTTTTTTCCTTTCTATAAACTCAACAAAAATTTTGAAATTAAAAATTTTAGGAGATCCAAACTGCCAACATCAAGCCCGGCAATTATAAATAACAAAGACAGCGCTACAACTTACAATGACGATCTCTCATTTAGTCACATGTATGTTGTCACTTACCACACAAAACAACGAATTATTGGCTTTTTCTTCAAGAGAATCATCGAAACAAAAACAAACAAAACACGAAACAACGAATCAACCCCAAGAATCAAGGCCAAATCAAGCTAGCCTGCTGGCCCTATTGACACACCCCGAACAAATCCAAAGGAGCAGATTAGCAGCTTGTGGAAAATGCTTGCGAGACAAAAAGCGAAATAAAAACAAAAACAATACAGAATAAAAGAACGAAACACAAAACAAGGTACGAGAAAAAGCAATAATAATCAAACTAGACCACCAAGCCACACCATCTTATCATCACGAGCGAAAATCGCACATCATCGTACGATCACGAGATCAGCTGCTTGTGAAAAGCACAAGCACAATTCTTAGCACCAATCTCCTCAGCAATGCAAGGAGGCTTCTGTCTTCCGTTATCTTGGTACCAAACGGACCGATTATTCACAAACTCGCTCAATAAGGATTCCAGCATTTCCATGGTCACATGCTGCATCACCACCACGTGGGATATATTCCCTTTATTAGCCAAGCTCCACCTACGAGCGAACCCATCGTCTAGCGGCCTCTCGAACACCACGATGTTGCTAAACTTGTTCAGCATGACTCCGATGCCGTGGTCTCTCAAGCGATTCCTAAGGTAAATCGCCTTCTTGATGCACTCTTGCACGTCTCTCTCGAGGCCATTGAAGCCTCTCTTGTTGAGGGCATACCAAAGGAAGATGGAAGCAAGGCCTCCTCGGCTTCCTGAGATGGTGGTGTCTCTTGAGCGATGTATTCTACTTCTCTAGAAAGAAGGTCGATGTGTTTTAAACGAGTTATCAGAACGCCAAAAGGGATTGGGCATCCCAGGAACTTATGGCCAGATATAGTTACACTTCCAATGGGTTTCTTGAAAGTAATCTTTGGTGCCTGCTCGCACCAGCCAGAGAGCATGTTCATAAGTTAGATGGAATCAGAATTAAAAAGTTGCTCATCCATGCAAGAAGCTAATCACCACACATGCAGCATTAGATATTAGTGTTTTATAAGATGAACGCTTTTTTATTGAATGAATTTGAAATAAATTGTCGTAAAATCATAGACATGCAAAAGCGCAAGTTCGAGATCCATATGTAGAGTAATAAAAATATATATATATTTTACATAAATTTCAAAGAAATTAAAAACTAAGAGAGGAAGAATTCGAGTTCTAAATTACATGATTCTTTTTTCTTTACCTCGCTTTATTAAGATAAATTAAAAGTCGAACCACATCACATTCGGCATTTATTATTGTACTATTCTTACTTGCTAATTTATTTTAAATTTTAATAATAATATCAGTTAAATATTTTAATTTTATACAATCAGTTACTCACTCCATTATAAAAAGGTAGCATCATTCCAAATAAAGCTGCATCACAATGAATGTAGAATAGATCTTGAGCGAAACCACAGTCTTTAAGCGATTGTAGGACAAGATCAAAGTCATCAATGGCTCCCTTTACAGTTGTCCCTAAAATAAGAAAAAACCATTTTTATAGATGTGACTGTGTAACTAGAGAGAGAGAGAGAGAGAGAAGATAAAAAAGACCTAAGTTTAGGTTGATGATGGCTGGCTTGTCCTTGTGAGCAAGAAGTGAAGCCTTCAGATCATCATAATCAATCTCACCCGAAGTCACAGTCCCAACTATCACACACTTGACTCTAGATATTCTTGCCACTTTCAACAGCGAATAATGCGAGTCTTGTGATATGTACAAAATTCCATCTGGATATAGTTCCCTCCTGCGTGTATAATACATATGTAGATTTATAGATGTAAAATTATTCGTTACGTTTAGGATTCAATTTTCTCTTATCAAATCAAAAAGCTTCCGAAAATAAAGGATTAAACTAATAATTTGGCCCCATAATTGTTAGATTTATTTATTTATTTTTAAATCTTATAAATTAGTAAATGAACAAGTTGATATCTGAAAGTAACAAATTCTTTATATACTTAATTTTTTTTTTGGATATTTCGATATCAGTTGAATAAAGAAATGTTGTATAATAAATATATTGATTTATTATTTTCAAGAATTAAATCCTACATATATCTACCAATTTTTGTGGATTAAATTAAATAAATTTAACAAAAATTGATTAAATTGTTGGTATGGTCGAAAATCAAGTGTAGTACTGACCCTAGTAAAATCCCGTATAGATTTCCTTCCGTTCCACCATTTGTAACATATCCCCAGTACTCATTCTTCTCTATTTCCCAAAGGTTGGCAAACCAATCCAGTACACACAGCTCAAACGGATATGAGTTAAGCGAGAAGCTGCTCCGCGAAAATGGATCGCCCGCATTGTTTATGCAGAAACGCAGCAACTGCACCAATGCATCATAGTTCAAGCGTTGGTTAGCGGGATACCCTGCATAAATACAGTGAAGACCATTTATCAAGTTAAGAATAAAAATAAGAATGAAAAATAAAAAAGTGATTTTAAAAGTAAAAAATAATTTTTTTAATTTTTATTTTAAAATATTTATAAAATAAGATAAATACTATTAAGTAATGATTAGGATATAAGAAATATTTTATAAAATTTGTTTCTTTTTCTTTTTATCTACCAATCGTGCCCAAAAACTCAAACGAATTAAGATTCATAATTTTTTGTTATTTTTGACTCGTACTGAGGTCAAATCCTTCAATTTTAGAGAAGGCTCAAAAATGACTTTTTCATAATATCTGTAAACTCTAAATTACTTGGTTATGGAGAATTTGATACAGCGTTCAAAAATTATTTTAACTCAAAAATTCAAATTGTTAATTGAAGTAGTTTAGTATACTATAAATAAAGAACATAGACAGAAGAGAACAATGTATAAGAGTACTGTGAAAAAATTACCCAGAGAGCGATCTTTTAGGTGAGTTAGTGTCCACATAGCGAGCAATCACATCAGCCAAGTTTGCGTCTGTGTCCACCCCACTGAACTCAGAGATGGTAGGTCTGATCATCAAAGGCCCATTCTCTGGTGGTGGTTTCTCTATCTGCTTTTCTTTTTCTTGGATGGGCTTGTCAGGGTTAACCATCAATGGCAAGACTTGATAACCGGCTACAGAGGATGGAACGAAAGGCATCATTGCATTCTCCATTACTCTTTCACTATACTCTCTCTGTTCTTCGGAGATTCGAACTGAGAGTATAGTGATACAGTTCTCTGCTCGTGGATGTTGTAAGATGGTTGAGAATTCAGATACTGATATATATAGGCGCAAGAGTTCACAGTAAAAAAAAGAGCTGAGTGAATTATTGCCATGAATATACCTTCGTTCATGTTGTGTTATCTATTATGTTAAACATAAAATACAATTTTATCTATCATATTAAATGTTTTACATGTAATTACTGTTAGAATTGTTGGATCTTGTATGAAATTAGAACACTAACTTGTTATTAGAATAAGAATCATACCTGTAGCTGCCATGAAAATAGGTTAGAGACTGGATCTTCCTCTCTATCACCCTATGCTTAGATGAGCGGCTTTCAATGGGACTAGCACTTGAATTAGGGTTAGAGAGGGGACCTAGCTCTTACTTATAGATATTTTATTGGGCCCTCCCATCATGGGTTTCAACAAAACAATTGGCCCACACTATTATGATTGCTCACCAGACCTTTAATTTGAATGTGTGCTGAAACCCACCAACTTTATAATCACTTAACTTTAATTGGGTTTAGGACAATCTTAATGAACCATAGTCAACCCAATTTTAGAAAACATTAAAAGAATTAATGTGAGCCCACATAAAATTTTCCAACATTCTCCTACTTGGGCCACATTAATTTGATTTTAAGAAAATTCATTTTGTTTTTATAAAACGACTCCTGGGTGGACGAAACAATAAAAACTTTATGTGCACACTTTATTTAGAAAACAATGGTCCTTAAGAAAGTACATCGTACACAATCCGGTCCAATATAACTACCAATAAGGGATAATGGCAATCATCATGTCTTTTAATGACATAAGACTAGTCTATACTCACACATATTGGCATCATATTGACATGGATCCTAAGTCTGGAAGTGTGGTAAGAAATAGCTCTTAAAGTGATCAATAATGCACTATTTCTTATCAGTCCTCCGTATGATTTCTCAATATCTGTATGCTAAACTACAATGAGAAATCACGACTTCTTAATATCCATATGCTAAACTACAGTGAGAAATTGTACGACTCATAACAAGTCTACATGTCTCAAATACTTTATCTTGAGAATATAATATAGTGTCATAAGAGACATATCATAACAAATACAACGGTCATTCTTAAGACCAGCACTTTGTCTTAAGGTACATGTTGCATTCAATCCTTCCACAAGTAAAATATTAAAGGTAATGATCATCAATAACATATTAAATATATGAAAGTTTATAAAATTTATTTATATAAACAAAAGACATTTGCAGAATCATTGCATAAAACAAAATAAAAGAAGGCAAAACATGTGAACTCCCACTAATTTAAAAGATCAAAAGACCCTAAGATACCTATGTTCTCAACATGTTTATTAAACTGCACGGGTCTTAATGCTTTAGTCAAAGGATCAGCAAATATTGACTCGGCATTTATGAATTCTATGACGTCTCCTTTCTTAACCCTTTTTTTTTTTTGTAATATTTACTACCACGATTGGAGTTAACTATTTTGATAATACTCCCTAATTGTTCCTCAACCTTTATTTGATAAACTTTCAACATGTCAAGGGCCATAGACTTTTCTCTAATGAGAAAGATATATTTGTAACGGGAAAAAATCATTAATAGAAGATAGGGTCCACTAATATTTATGGTATCAAAGATAAATTGTCAATTTTGGAATTCAAAGACAGTTTGTATGGTAAGGTAAGATGCATTTGCCAATCATATTAGAATCATAAGAAATTTCAACACCATCCTTTCTTAAATTTGAAAAATATCCAACTTTATTAATCAATAAAAGAGAAAGTTAATATGTCGAAAAAAAATTTCTAAACAAAGCCGATAACCATATCCCAAAAAATAAAAGAAAGTAAAAATAAAAGTTCTTATATGTTCAACTTCAATGCTCACACTATTTTTTAATTTAGACTCAATCTCCCTTAGTTTCTTGTTGATTCTGAATCCCTTGGTCTCTACCCTTCTTTGCTAGCCAATCTTTATATTTAAAACAATCAGCCTTTTTATGACCCTTCTTCTTGCAGAAATAATAACTCATATCCTTTATTTTATCTCCATCATCTGCAGCCTGACGCTCACCATGCCTTTTAAAGTTCTGATCCCTTTAGGAGCATGCATTTTCTTGTTCTTAAGTCTTTCTTTTCCCTTATGGAAATTTGGCCTATTGTGGGAAACTAAGTATACATTCTCATTCTCATTCTCATTCTTTTCCTTTTTTAGTTTTTCTTCCTCAGCCACGCATTTAGAAATTAAGTTATTTAGATCCTAAGCCTGATCTTGTGTGTTGTAAGCAGTTTTGATTTGACTAAATTCTTGCAGAAGCGAATTAAGTGCGTGATGAATGACAAAGCTATCTGGAATTGGAATATTATGAGCCTTAAGCTTAGTTTGAGCATGTACCATCCTTATAATATATTCCCTAACTCCCTTAGTATTATCATATTTCATACTTGTCAATTTACTCATGAGTTGTCCTGCCTCAGCTTTGTCAGACACATGATACCTCTTTCCCACAACATCAAAAAATTCCTTAGCATTTGTGGTTTCTGGTAAACCACTCATAAAATGTTCAGCAATTGATCTTTTTATAGCTATGAGACTGAGACGGTTAGATTTCTCCCACTTAGCATAGTACTCCTTTTGTTCAGTAGTGCTATTCATAGTGGGTTTCAAAGGTTCGTTCTCACGTAGTGCCAAATCTATGTCCACTATTCCCAGAGCAAATTCTATATCTTGCTTCCACCTCTTATAGTTGGAACCATTTAGGACCTCAATGGTAGCATTATTGTTGTTCACAGCAAAAGAGACTATAGATAAAATTGTAACATGGTCAATAAATCAGGCAATTTTAGAATAACTCAAGTTCAACAAACTATCTTTGAGAAGCACTTGTTGCATTATCATGAACTCCCCTTTGGGTAGAGAACATAACATGCATTAGGCTTTTATAGCATGAAGCTAATATAAAGGAAAATATATAGTATTAAGAGTCTTATCCCCTTTGGGCAGATAAGTCTCTAAACTACATATCTCTATCCAACAAGAAAGATTATAGTTGAGAAAATTTATCTCCTTTGGGCAGATAAATCCTCTTAATTACTTACTTCCACCAACACACTTCATGTCATACCAGAGTTAGTATATATAATAACCTCCTTTGGGCAGGTAATTATATATAGTGACTCAATTTCTATCAACAAGGGAATTCAGCGATTTTGTGTATTTTGATGGACAAATATCTTTGGTGACAAATATCCACAAAATACACAAAATAACATCACTAGACTAGAACAAAGGAAATTGCCTTATCTCCTATCAACAAAAGGAATTAAACGGTCTTAATAACTTTGATGAATGAATCACTTTGGTGATTTATTCGCAACAGTTTATTAAAACAAAATTCCTAAATTAGGAGAAAATTCATATTCCATTAAGATACTTTTACCATATGTATCCTAAAAGGCCAATTATGAACCATGTTTGCATGAAAATTGTGAACAATAACAATTTTCTTGAAATAAAGCTTAAATATTGATGTTTAATAGCTTGGCTAGAGAGTATAATTGTTGTATGTGTATCTAAGGAGAGTGCACCTAAATTTCATACTCTATATATGTCAAAGTATTTTCCTGAATTTTTCTGTAATTTTCTGAAGCCGTTCACTTATTCAAAATAATTAAAAACTCTATTATTAATTAAAGAAATATAAAAATAAATAAATAATTTTCTGAGCCTCAAAAATTAAAATAAAAATCACAAAAAATTAGGAAATCACATAATTTAAAAATTGGGACAAATAACACTCCAATTGGAGTGCCACCCCCTATTTTCCCTGCGCGTGGACAAGGCTCGGCTGGAGGTTATCTTCAACCTCCAGCTGGGTACGCGGGTCTGGAAACAGGTTCACTGGACCCATTTCCAATCCGTGTGATCTGGAGCTGCTCTAGGCTATTTTTGCTTCGATTTCTTTGTGTTTTTCATCGTAATTGAGATTTCTAAAATATTTAAGGCATCAATTGTCCACGAAATCAATCAAAATGGAAGATTCAACCCAATTTTCTTCGTGGGTTTCACGGACATGGGCCTTGGTTGCACGAATCACGTTTTGAAGCAATTTGCAACTGGAAATCATGGGGTTTTGTTGTAAAACAATATTTATAATATGTATGAATGGTTAATTGAATAAATTAACAAAGGAATTTGATTAATTTTAGAATTTCTATAGGGGTTTCGAAACATGAACCCTAAAATCTCAATATGTAATCTCGAGCGTTTTAACATTGAAAACTATAAGGCTTTTGTATAAATAAGAATTTCTAACATGTCTGTGGAATTAATTGAGCAAATAAACAAGAGAATCAAAAGAATTTTGAACTTATGCATATAGGTTTTGAACAAGAACCCTAACTTTTCTTTCTTCGAATTTCCAGCCAATTGAACTAATTTTAATGCAATTAATTGTACAAAAGGGTCTACAAACATGAGATGAAGGTTTCCCATGCAATAATTTGAGCAAAAAACTTCAATTTTAGAGAAATCAAAAATAAGATGAACTTATGTAATTCAAAACTTTAAACTTTAAATTCTCTTCACCCAGTTAGAATTTGGAAGTAAATAATGTGTCATATGAAAGCTTGTGATCTATAGAGTAAAAGCCCTAAATCAATTTAGCCAATTGCCCAGCAATGAGAAAAAAAAAATTCAAGGACCAAAATAATATTGAAGAATATGATATGTTTATATAAAAAATATAAACTTTTGGTTCTAAAATTTCATACAATAACCATAAGCTCTGATACCACTGTTAGAATTGTTGGATCTTGTATGAAATTAGAACACTAACTTGTTATTAGAATAAGAATCATACCTGTAGCTACCATGGAAATAGGTTAGAGACTGGATCTTCCTCTCTATCACCCTATGCTTAGATGAGCGGCTTTCAATGGGACTAGCATTTGAATTAGGGTTAGAGAGGGGACCTAACTCTTACTTATAGATGTTTTATTGGGCCCTCCCATCATGGGCTTCAACAAAACAATTGGCCCACACTATTATGACCGCTCACGAGACCTTTAATTTGAATGTGTGCTGAAGCCCATCAACTTTATAATCACTTAACTTTAATTGGGCTTAGGACAATCTTAATGGACCATAGTCAACCCAATTTTAGAAAACATTAAAAGAATTAATGTAAGCCCACATAAAATTTTCCAACAATTACTTCAAATATTGTGGATGGAGTTCGCAACTCGTGGATACTGTAATGTGATTCAATTCCAAGGATTCACAGTTTAAAAAACAAAAAAGTTGTAAAGGATAATTCCTACGAGTCAACTTTGTTCTTGTTGTTTTGTGATTTTGGGGAGAATCCTATCTTAATGCTGTGTTTCACTTTTGATTAGGATTTTCCTCTAATTAAAAATAAGGAATTCTTGGATATCACATGGTCATCTTTATTAGACTCACAAAATAAGTTTGTCAGACAAATTATTTAATTTATTGTTTATTCTTACTATTTTTTAAGATTAAATTACTTTTTCCTTCTCTGGGAAGTTCATAAATTCCACAATACTCCTATCTATTGTGAAAATATAGGCAAATTCTTTTAAATTAAAATATATATAAATAAAATATCATAACAAATAATATTGATTTATTTTATAAAAAAACTATAACCTATCTTTTCAAACTTTTTAGTTCAATTTTTTTAATTTTGAGTTTGAAAATTATAAATTTAACTTGTTCTAAATTTTAAAAATTCGGTATTTTATATTAGTAAAATATATATTTAATACTTATTATATTTATACAAATATAAATATAAAAATATTTTGATTAAAAATATGTATAATTATAATTAATTTTTTATTGCAAAAAATGTTAGTAAAATATATCTTTTAATTTTAAAAAAATATAAATTGTTAGAATAAAAAAGAAGACTATCTTTTGTGTCTGTACAAAAGAATGTAATTTGCCTTTTTTTTTTTTCCTTAAATGTGATTCATAAATGACAGGGGCAGCTGACTCAACAAAATCTAGCTTATATAACAAAATTTAGTCTTCCACTAGTATTCTAAAGCTGTTCAGACATAGGACCCATATTTTTTGTCTTTTAATTTACTACAAGTATAGTAGTATTCTAAAACTGTTCAGACATAGGACCCTTTTTTTTCTTTTAATTTATATTTTTATTTCTTAAATTTCTGAACTCCCTATCAGGATACACCCTAATTGCTATTAAAAAAAACAAAAAGGGAGAACAATACACGTTTAGCGCGCTTCCCCAAGTCTCAGACGTGTTTCTTTGAAGGTCGAAGAACCCTATACAAATGAACAGGATTGAGATACGTGGCTCCTTCGCTTACTGCGTTACACGTGCATAGAATTGAATTTAGTGTTATTTTCTCTTTTTGCACTTGTGCCTTGTAGAATTGCAGCAGGAGCCCCTCACCGACATTATTTCGTCCTTGAGGCTGAGGGAAATACGGTAGTGAGTGGGAAGAGGAAGGTTTGGGAATCTGAGTGCCGCAGAAGAATTGCCATGAAAATTACTGTGTGGAGCTTAAAGCTTAGTGTTTCCATGATCTGTAATAACAACGAGGATTGTACATAAAATTTTAAAATATTTCCTAGAACAAATAAAATATTGTAACAAAATTTGACAGTTGGTTAAATTACACTTATGCTTCACTTATTTAAAAAATGACAGGCAACTCTTAATATATATATAAAGCATCTTCAATTTAGTTTATGTCAAACAAGTTACCTTCAACTATCACATGGTACTATGATTTTGTTCATTGAATGGCACTAAAAGTAGTTAAAGTCGATATTATAAACTCTAATATAAGGCAATATGAGATTGTGATTTTGTCGAATTTTTCTTAGGTGCACTTAGTGCACCATACTCCAAGAACAATCAATGGTTAAGATTTAATTTGTACAGGTGGGGTCCATGTGTAGTACAGGTGGGGTCCACGTGCAGAGTAAATCTTAACCATTGAGTGTATAAATGACGTGGCGCTCCCGGTGCATGTAAGAATTGCTCGATTTTGTCCTCTATCTGACAGTAGTTAAAGTTGCTACTATAAAATCTAATATAAGACTTTGATTTTATTCTTAATTTTACTTTATATTTTGAAAAAATATATATTGTATAAAAAGTTTAACTTTATTAATAGAAAACGAGTTAAAGAAGGGTCAAATATAATTTTTGAAATAAAAGTGTTAAATGTAATTTAATTATACATTAAGAGAGGTTAGTCTAATACAGTAATTTTTATATATCATGGATATGTAGTTAAATAATCCATTGATAGTACCAAATATTCAAAGTCAATGAATAATTCTAGTATAAATTTGATAATAACAAAGATATTCAGTTCATGCAAGTCATTAACAACTAGTAAGATTAATTTAATCTTATGAGACCAAGGCTATTTGCATTTACTTGAGGGAATAATATTTTGTTATAATGGAGCACTTGGTTTAGAGTTGCATAAAAATGATGCATTCTCACAATTTATATAAATTTAGTATAGGTTTAAGAAAAAAAAAATTCCTAGAAATGTTATATCATTAGAGATTTAGATATGAAAGTATAGTGATACAATTCACTACTAGTGGATATTGTAAGGTGGTAAGGAATCCAAGTATTGATATTGCTTCTATTTAAGAGATCATGATTTAGACAAAGAAAAAATTAAGGGGGTTGAGAGGTTGAAATAATAATGATTTATTAAGTGTGAAGATCCTTACATAGGAATATAATAGCAAGACAAAGTGAATGATGATGTCTCTTAGGCTTAGTTATTTTGTGTATAATGGCATAGATTTTGGACCTCCTCTTTGTGCTCTTGGGGGTCTCTATTTAAAGTTTCCTTAGTAGTGTGCTAATGATGGATTAGTTTAAGTAGCCTAATGAGTCATAGAAGTCATTTGAGCAAGGTGGCTTACTATATGGAGCCATTTTGCTTAAACCAACTTGGTCAATTTGTTGTATTAGTTCTTTTGATAAAGCTTGATGAATGAAAGCCATTGAGTCTTGGCCTTCTAGAATTAGGTTAGACTGAGTTGAGCCAATCAAGATTCTTATGCCTATAAGACCCCTGTAGCACTTGCCTAGTGAAGTGATGAGAGAGTGGTGAGTACTTCTTTAGTTGACTTCAAAGTTTGAGGCTAGAGTTCTTTGGAGTACTGGTGCTTTTATTAGGTTTTTTCTTCAATGATTAGCTATCTTATAATGATGGTTCTTAAGGAAAGACGAGAAAAGCTTACTTTGGCAGCTTGGTTGCTTCATGTTCCTATGGTTTGCCATGTTCATCTATATTATTCCATTAAATATGGAGGGTCCCAAGAAGTGAAAGGTTGTTTGCCAATCTTTTTAAGTCTTTCTTATTTCAACTCTATTTTTTTTTTGTATGATGTTGCTTTATCTATTATGTTTAGGTCGATCTTGTTTGTGCACTAAATTTCTTGCTATATTGTGGCGATACCTTTTTTGGGTGACTATAGGAGTAATATGTTGGAAGATGATCTTCATTAGTCCTGAGATAATAATCACTTTCCTTTGAACATTGTCTTGTCTTTAACATTTCATTAGAGGGTTTTTGATACGGAGGATGATGAGACTTCTTTAGTGCTATATGAGGATGTCTTTCAAAGAGGAGCATGATTCCTTTTGAATAGCCATTTCAATTGTATAATAATGCGATAGCTTTTTGTTGGCTGACCCTACTACAATTTAGTTTGTGTTGGGTTCTGTGGCTTTTTGTTAGTTTGCAAGGGTAGAGCTATCATTTAATTTGTTTTGCCACTTTTTTCTATATTGGAGAGTATGCCCTTGATTGGAGTATATTCATGGTCAATAATAGGCCTAATCATCTTCCTTTTATAGGCAACCTTTAACTTCAATGTTAAGGTGGGTTTGTCATTTCCTTTTTTATGTGAAGTATTAGTGATTCTTTTCCCTTTGCTTAGCGTTACATAGATAGCAATGGTTATAATCCTAGTGAGGTGAGGAGGCGAAGCAAAGGTGTGATTGAGAGCAATGCTACTCTTTTGCTAAGTTTTAATGGTAAATTCCATTTGAGTGAGATTCCTTTGCGATCTGTAAGACCATAATACTCTAGCTCATCTCACATTTATTTTAGGCTTCTTTCCATACAAATGGTAGAATTCAAGGAAAAACTCTTAAGAATAATCAATTAAAGTGGCATTACATCGCATATGCATTTTTCATTTCATGTCCTGTGGACCATATGAACTCATCCAACTTATTCTCATATTTAATTACACCATTACAACTCATAACTATCTCAAGAAGTGATATAGAACTTGTGCAAGTGGACTTCAGTGCTCTTATTCAATCATTGCTCATGTGATTAAAGTGAACCCATCAACTCATGGTATGAGTAATTAGACAAATCCTTTGACTCCTTAATAATAGCATCAACATGATTAAGTTTGGAAGGAAGACTTTGCAAGACCTTCTTAAATATTTTTTAATTGAACATCTCTTTTGCAAATGATCTTATCTAATTCAAAAAGGAAGACACTCTAATGGAGAATTCTTGAAAAGATTCTAATGATAAGGAGGTTCCCAAACTCATGACAAAGAGTTTGCAACTTCAAAGTAATTACCTTACATGAACCTTGATACTCCTTTTCAAGTTGGTCCTAAATTTCCTTTGCTATAGTAGCAGCCATTATCTTCAAAAAAATTATTTCATCTAAAGCCCGTTGAATGAAGAACAAGGCTCTAGCATCCTTCCTCTGCTTATCATTCAATTCATTTAATTGGGCTATCATCAATCTCTACCCAAGATCTTTGTCTACCAAATCATTCCCTATAAGATCCCATAAGCCAAAAGGCATGAATACTATTTTCTTCTTTATTCACCAATGTTGATAGTTGAGCCCATTGAATATAGGAATATTTTAAGATGGATTTGTTAAGTTGTTGTTGTTCAACATGCTAAGAACACAATCTCTCACTTTTAATTGATATTTCACTCACGCTTAAGTGTTTCATTCACTCTCAAAGAGGCTCTGATACCATGATGTCAAAAATAATTTGAAAATAACACTAAGAATTGAATTGAACATATGCTTTAATTAGTAAGGACTTTTCACAAATGGTTTCTGTCCATTCAAACACTTGGCAAGCTACTATTTTAAAGACTCTTACAAACTTTAGAAAAATAGTCACATAACAACTTTGCTTAGATTTCTACTTAAACATTGATAGCTAGTAACTAACTTATAAAGAATCTCAACGACTAGAAAACCAATTCACCAACTCTAATAACAAAAGACTAGAAAAAAAAATAGCAACAAGTCATTAACTAAAAGAGAGTGGAATAACTAAGTCAAGTTTTATGTGTAGAATTATTTGAACAATTATCTCTACTTTTCCTTGTTTAATTCCTTCTTTTCCAAAGATGAGCATAAGAATATCTTCCTAATCCAAGTCTAGTATTAAGAGAAGAAATTAATAGCAATAGAAAGCTCTCACACTTTGGCATACTTTTCTCTTCTAAGGCATATTGAAAGGGTGAAGTTTGTTACCTTATGCACAAGCTTTTCATTTTCCTTTCTAAGGCTTCAATGGCATATTTCTTGTAATGCCTGGTACGTTGTAAAAACACCGAAATGGGTCGGTTTAAAAAATAAGTCCTCTGATATGAGTGATTCAAGGCCAAATCTATAAGTGTTTGTTTGAGTTTCTAAGACCCCTAGGGATCCTCTTAAGTGCCTCATCCATTGAGGAAAAATCCCAAACTCCATGAGTCTTTAATAGAAGCATAAATCGGTCAAGACCCTTAGAGATAGCTAAGGGATGTTTTAAATGATTCCAAACTTGATTTGGGACTTTATATGATAAAAGAAGATAGGAGAAACCCTTGAAAAAAATTTAGAAGCCTTAGGTTGAGAGATGAGGCAATAGCTTCCATAATGTAACCTTATGAAGCAACATGGACCTAGGTTTGTGAAAGTGAGTGTGTGATGGTTTCAAGGACCTTAAATGAGGTCAACAGATCTAAATATGGCAAGAAAATAGAACCAAGAATTTTACTTGTGGTAGTTGCTTCATTAGGTCATTAATGGAACCATGTTATGACAAATAGAACAAAGTGTAGTCTTAAGAGTGAGTAGGATGCTATAACTTGTTCCAAGAGTATAATTAAGCGTTGTTTATTGTGAATAGGCCAAGAAAATCCAACCCCACCTCCTTGTGTTCGTGGAACCGAAAAGGAGAAGGAACAAGCAAAGTAAGGCTTGAATTTGCACCAAGGTAGCTCTCCACCTTTTCTTGTTGCATATTCTTGTTACATATATGTCATCGTGTGCTTGTGTGTCTATGTATATGTTTGAGACATGCCACTTGATGCTATGATGCTATTTTGGGTACCAATATGCTTTCTTGAATGTCTTTAAATTGTGGAAATAGCTCACAAGGGTGAGGTAGTGCCAAAAGTCCCTTAATGTGGGTGAGGATATGTCAAAAGTCTCATGGCATGGGTGAGACAAAGCCAAGAGTCCCTTGGATAGGTGAGGCTAAGTCAAAAGTCCTAAGAATCAAGAGTGAGGTAATCCAAAAGTCATAGAAAAGGGGTAAGGCCAAACCAAAAGTCCCGAGAGCTCATTCCTATTCTTGACATGTGTTTGTGACATAAAAATGTGCAAATTGAATGCTTCATTGATTAAGTAGTTGCATACTTGTATCTTTGACATGTTGTATGCCTTGAAAATTTACTTGAATAGGTGTATGAGCTATTGAGGTTCAATGAATCTCACCCCCTCCCTTCTCTCATCTCATATGATCTAGGTGGAGTTCAAGATCTGAAAGATGGAAGCCAAGGAGTTTAAATCTCCATCCCTTGGAAAATCTTCCCATTTTTGATGTACTAAGATGTCTAGAATATCAAAGGATATATGTATATGTTATTTTTGAGCCAGGACACTTTGAACAAGTGTAAAACTATGTAAAGATAGTATATGTATCAAAAATAGAGTTCAATGAATGGCATTGTACAATTTGACCCCTTAGAAGCCTATTTGTGCTTGTATGTTTATAGGAGTGGCATGATGAATTTGAGTTACATGAGGATTCAGACCTTATGAAAGGCTCATTTATGCTACATTTATGCCTTTTAAGTTGCTCAAATATGTGTGGAACAATGTAAAGCTCATTTGGACCAAATTTGCCTCTTGTTGGAACCAAAAGTGCCATAATCTTGAGCTATGTCAAAGTCTGACCAAATGACCTCTTCTTGACTTAAAATTTTTCATGCAAGTAGATCTTGCCTAGAGCTTTTTGAAAAGTAAAATATCATGTCATTTGGAGGTCTATATAATTTTCTATGATTTTGGATTTGCACCAATACTGTTCATTTAGTCAGTTGTGAAATTGTATCATCTGAGAGGCAAACGTGGTCCAATGGCTACAAAATTTTATAGGCAGAAACTAAGAATTCATAGTGACTTTTAGCAACTAGAAGCACCTCATTTGGAGGTCTAAGCTAAGAGATATAAATTTTTGAATTTCTAGAACAGCAATAGTAGTGTAGCACGACCTAAGTCATTGTTCCATTGAATTTCAGTGGCTGATCGTGCTTGCCCTGGTTTGAGTCTTTTTTTACCATATATTTAACATTCATATCTTTCCAAATTGGTATCATTTTCCTGGATTATATTTTTTTAGAATTAATTGGATATTTTCAAAATTTATAGCAAACACTTATATCATTACCAGTAGCTGTCCAAACCTTTGCCCCTTTTCGCATGTCAAATGCTTTCTGTGTTATGTTTCATGGCCTGAAAATATTTTTGGAATAAATTAGACATGTGTAACTTTCTAGAATGGCCAAAATTTTATGATTTCAATTTTATTGGATTTAGTTATGAATATTCAAAGTTACGACAGAAAAACTGAAATTCTAGCCAAAAATAATAGTGTGAGTTTGATGCTCCTCTTTGAATTCCACAAGTTGTGGGCCAACTTTGGTGATACAAATGAGTTGTATGTATGTAATTAAATATGAGAATATGATGTATGAGCTCATATGGTCCGCGTGACAATGAATGAAATTTTCATACACGACGCAACACGAAATAAGGCATTATTTTAATGCCATTTTTTCCATTCCTTTTGTGCAATTCATAATGTGAGACTTAGAAATGATAGGAAGTAAGTTAGAAATATATGGTGTTACATTTCTCATTCCTTAGCAACTTCAACCAAATGCAATGAAGAAGAAAGAAAAATGTGGCATGGGCTAGTGGTGTGGCTTGATCGAATTAGCATGGGGTGTCAACAATGGAAATTAGCATGCAATTAGGCTAGTGACTTATGAATTGGTTTTGCAAGTGGGGTAGTTAAGACTTGTATTAAGTGTCATGCTCTCACGTTACCTTTTAATCAAATGGATAAATTATGTTTTATACTTCAGGTCAACTAGTAGGATTTAATGAAAGCATGAGGTATCCTTTATTGGATTAACATGCATTACAAATGAAATGGTGAAGTCTTGCTTGTTGGTCAACTAATCACCTCCTAATGAGATTGAAAATCTTATTTTATTAATTCGTGCATTCCTACTTGGTAAGTGTTCAGCCATGCACATCAGAGGTAGGAAATTGCTTTAATAAGTTTTATTTAATTAACTTAAATAATTCCTCTAGTATATGTAATTACCATTTGTTTTGATACTCCATTTTATATAATTTAATTAATTCATTCTATCTTTAATAAAATTACACTTAACTAATAATGGGTTTACATAATTAAATATATTCCATAATTTTTTTTGTTGGCCAAAATCTTTATATCTTAATTTCCTTTATTCTTTGGATTAGTGATTTGTTTCTTAAACTAGTTATTGGATAGGTTGGAGATTCGTAAAGAGCTTTAACATCATAAAGTCAGCAACTAAACAAAAACAACAAACGTAAAGAGTCAGATGCCTTATTAGACTAATCACAATATAATTTTGTTGTTTGGGTGTCTTTTACTCTCCAATCATGGGATTTTTTTTTTCTTTATAGACTAGGCTCATCTTCTCACTTGTTGGTTGTTAGTGAGCAAATTAGCTAAGACACTAGTGTAGGACTAAACATTAGAGAATAAGCAAAACTTATGCCTTGTGAATTATAATTCATTGTAATAGATAACACTTTCTTTGTGGGATCAATATTTAGACTCATTGTCTACTTTATTACTAGTACACATTTTAAGAGTAGTCACATAAAGTTAGACATCATTGCTAAGGTACTCGACACATTCCTAAGGCATAGTGGTCAATACTTGAAAACCTAACCCATTTCCATTACACATTGCTACTCTTAATTGATAGTCCACACAATTAGTCCATCACCTTCTTATGACCAAAAATGATATTTAAAGATAAAACATTGCTCTTATTTATAAAGGAATGCTAAGGATGAGCTAGTTGATGTTATTAGTTATTGTGGCTTTAGTTCCTTCTAAGAGAGTGATTTTGTCCATCCAATGTTTTCTCTTCTTGGAGAGAATTAAGTACCGATGAGTGGTATTACTAACAATAGCAACTGTTTAGTTCCTTTCCATTGAGGTATTACTATCATTATTCCTAGACAACCAATGGGGTAACTAAAGGTGGTGGTTTTTACCTAATGTGCCTTTTGCATTGGAACCATCAAGCTAAAGGTTTCTTTATTACCATTATTTGTTTGTGCTAGTAATGGCAACTTGTCTTACTAAGGATATTGTGATAGTGGTTTAGCCATGGTAAATTTAAGTAGTGTATTAACCACATTTCAATTAACCATGGTTAAACCTATGTCTTAACCACAAATATAGGAAATCATGGTAAAGACTTTTTAGGCTTAACCACAGTTTATAAAAACCATGGCTAAGCCTAGAAGTCTTAACCATGGTTTCTTAGAAATCATGGTTAAGACGTGGTTTAACCATTGCTTTAAGGAAACATGGTTAAGCATAAAAAGTCTTAACATGGTTTTTTAGAATGATGGTTAAGTATAACAAGGCTTAGCCATGGTTTCATTCAATCATGATTAAGCCATTAATGGCCTTAACCATGGTTACTATAACTATGGTTTAGACCATTAATTTTCCATTACCTTTATACAACTTGCTTCACATATTAGTTGCCAATATCTTCAAATCTTGAGTTGTAATAAAGCTTGATCTCTCTTAGCAATTATAAATGAAGCTTGATTTCCCCTAGTGAAGTAATAAAAACTATCAACAATAGAAATTCTATGACCATTATGCCATCAATTACCTCTATGAATAGGCACTAAACCATTGAAGGTAAGTCCCTTGCTATGTTTTGATAATGTAATCAATGAGTGCAAACATTAGACATAAATAAGATATTTTTAGGGTAATCTATGTTTTGTTTTTGGGTTGTCTATGTAAATAAGAGATATAAATAAGAAATTTAGGATTAGTTTAAGGGTGCTACAATAGCTTTGATTTCCACATTTTTCTTTCATTCGACGAATGAGAGTAGAGAGGCTTGTGAGTTGATTGCCCCTTCTTTGTTCTTTTTCCTATTATGCATCTTACCTCGTTCTATGTCTTAAGTCATTTTCTTTCCAACTGGTTCTCTATCCTTATGGTAGTAATTAACTCTTCTATTTCAGCCTTCCTTTTTCCCTATTTATTTCATTCTTCAAGTTTATTTCACTGTGATGCTTTTCGTTATAAATTGTTTTAAGGTGTTTTTTTTTCTTTTGTGAATTTTTTTTTTAATTTTAGTTATATCAAATATGACTTTGTGTTTATGTTTATAGAGTGGACTTTAATAGAGAGTGACTGATGAACCGTTTAATTTTATGTATGAGCCCATTTATGATGCATCACTAACCATTTTAATGGAAAAAAAAAAGCCTTTCTATTTTATTTTATTTTATTTTATTTTATTTTATAATTTAGTGCTTTCAATGTTGGTTAATGAATTCAACTTTTATAAAAACTAAATATCTTTCAATATAATGCTGAATTGTAGGTTGAATATAATGTCGAACTATGACTCAACATTTGACTGCATATACCATTATAATGGCCAATTTTATGTGCTAAAAAGAATAATAAAATTGTTTCTTCTTAGTGTAATAGGATACTTTATCTTTCAGAAATGGATAAGTCTTAGATTGTTAAGCAGTAGAATACCCATGAATATTTAGATAGACTGAATATATTCTTAGACTTTGAATTTGTCAATGGGAGTAGCTGAGGGTAAAATAATATGCCCATGTCCTAAATGTCAAATTAAAAAATGGCAGATTAATGAAGTTGCATGTAACCACTTTATTTTTAATTCATTTCTACAAGGGTATACTTTTTAGGTTAGGCATGGGGAAAGACTTGGATATGAATCTCCTATAGAACCTTAGTCAAGGGCACAATTTGTAAGGATGATCCTATGTAAGACATGGTCCATGATGCATTTGGGCTCGTGAAAATGAAAATATGGATGAGTTTGAGGGTCGAAGGGTCCAATTCCACCATCAAACTAAATGATGAATGATAATGCAAAAGAGTTATATGAGCTAATTAAGGATAGACAACAAAATTTGTATGAAGATTGCGAGAGGTACTCGATGTAACACCCTTAACTTTTACTTGTGGTAATTAAGCTTAAGCATGCAATTAATAGTTATTAATCAAGGTCTAACACCATTTAAATTAATCAATTTAGGAAAAAGTGAAGAAATTTGAACGTTAATATTATTAGAATCATTAACCAAGCATTTACAAGCATCCATGCACATAAGTGAAACAAATCTCTAATTAAAAGACTTTATACCTATTCTCATTCATTTTTAACTTTCAAGAACCCTTTTGCAAGTGCTTCTAAGTCATCCTTTGATGTTAATATAGGAAAAACCAAGGTTTCTAGGTTACTACTAGAGTTTCAGGATGTTTGCTGTGGCCAATTGCTCTCGGATTCACACCTTAGATCGTCGCAAATCACCGCAACGAGAAGACCTCCTAAAGCATCACTCACTCGCCTTTGATATTGGCCGCGGCTAATTTCCCTTTTCACCGCGGCTGATTCCTTTCTAGAACACGACCAATCTTGCCCCTCAATTTTAGCTGCGGCTAACTCCATTTTGCACCGCGATGAATTACTCTCTTGATGACTTCCAGATTGGCCTTTCACATTTAACTGTGGCTAATTCCACTTCTTACCATGGTGAATTGCTCTCTGAACCTCTCCCTGGGCAACTTCACCTCTATTAGCTGCGGCTAAGACTATTTTGGCTACGGCAAAACATCTTCTGATCCTACAACTTTTAAATATTGTCTCATACACTCCAATTCTCCCCCTAAGGTTACTCTACCTTAAATTATAGGGCTCTAATAGCTTTCCTCTATCTAATTTACCTAACTTATCTATTATTACCAATCTAAGACTTAGGTATTAATTCCTACTCATCCAACTACCATATATCAGCAAGTTCATAAATTGACGATAGCAAGAATTTTATAAACTACCAATAGTTATCATTCAAATATATATTCCATTAGAAATTTCATGCATCACTAGTTCATGTCTACATCCAATGTATCACATAATTATATTTTCCCAAGTAGTAACCATATCATAGGATCAACAAAATTCATAACAGATGTTATAAGTTTATACAACCAATACCAAGCTAAAATGAGGCCTAACTCCTCAATAGATACATTCCAAGTAATCAAAATACAAACACCTACACTTGGCAACATAATTACATGTTGATGCTATATAAAAAGAATACAAAATTTAGCATCTACTTTATTTAAATCAGTCTAAGTGTAGCCTTCTCTACATATGGTTGGAGCTCATGGATTTTCATCCACTTGCTTCCCCTTGTACTTACCTGAAGAGCCTCCACCTGAAAATATGATCCCATGAAACGAGGTGAGATGCAAATCTTAGTAACTAAAGGCAAATTATATTCATATATTCTAATTTAATTAACATATATGCATGATATTATATAAGCATAAAAAAATGTACTAATCATATCAGCAAATAAAATGATTAGGCTACTGTGATTACCATCCTATACTAGCAATTACATTTTCATATGTTAAAGGCTAATAACACCGGGAGAGGCTTGTCCATGGCACCTACTCTCCAATGAGCATAATCAGGGCTCAGTGTATCTAGGGTCTGATCATAACCCGGTGCCCGATCGAAGCACATGCATAAGTGGCAGCCGTACCACAGCTCCACCATGGACTCATAAGCCAAACATAATACAGTAAATAGTCAACTAATTCATTTAGTATTTCAAAACACTTATGTGTAGTAAATATGAAATTAAAGTAGATATATGCATAGAATTGATGTAGTGCCCATTACCTCACTTGTAGCCAATCCTCTAAGAGCCAATTGAATGTTACTTCACCCTATGGACACAAAATCAAGCCATTACTATCCCTAATCACAATTTATATAAGCAAACCAATTACTCAAGGAGTTAAGCTATATAGGACTACTCAGAAATACTTACCCAATTACCACAATAACCAAATTCGGGTTTGGTCGAGCTTATCCCAAAAATTTCAAAACAACACTTCAAATTCTGAGTAAATTCGCATAAAAATGATACCCATATCATAAATTAGCTATAGGGGTCCCAAACTAGCAGAGAAAGCATTAAAATGAAAAGTTTATACTTACCTAACAACACCCCTAATCTCAACTTACGAAATTTCACCAAGAAAATCCCAAACAACCACATTTCAGATTTTGGGTATGATGAAAATGCTCTAAATGAAAAATTAATTAGGTCAAAATGAAGAGAAAGAGAAGGGGATTAAGTTATATAACAAGTTACTTCATTGTAGAAGTGAGAAATGAGGCCAAGAAGGTGGGAGAAGACTTAGCCTCCAAGGGACCTTTAAAAATGTGTTTGTGTTTCTTATGGTTCTGCAGAATGAAGGGTGACTAGAATGATTTTTAGGGTTTAAGTAGGATCCTAAATAAGTTAGGGGTTGATCCAAATGCCTAAATCCATATGGGTTCAGATTTTAAGTTGGTTTGGGCTGAATTTCATAAGTTGGACTGCAGAATTTTGATTAGGTTAGGCCAAGTTTTAAGAGCTCATTTAATTTGGGTTTATATGAGGGTTGTTGGGCCAATTATGAGAGCTTATATAAGTTAGGTCTTGGGCCTCTGTCTCACTAAATCAAATTGGGCCATCACTAGGTGCTCTCTTTTGGGCCAAGACTCACAATAGGAAGTTGGCTCTGCACCTAAATTCATTGAGCCTCCATTAGTCTCTAACTATGGCTTACTTAATTTAATTTGGGCCTAGATGAGGTTTCTAACCTAACTAAATTTCAAACCCATATTAATAATTTATCTCTCCATAATTCTCATTCACATAACTTGTCAAATTAGTCCATATTAATTATTCTTAATCAACCTAAATTCATCATTAATCCTTAATTAATTTTAGGGTGTTACACTCGAAGTTATCTTTCTTGGTGAAATTGTATCACATTAAGTGTTTATATAGAATAAATGACAAGGCTATGTCAATAATATTGAAGTTGTTGGCTAATGCCTCTAAACATGCAAATATTCCATTTTCTTTATATAAAAAGAAGAAAATCATCAATAAACTAGGGCTTAACTATACAAAAATTCATACATGTTTGAATGATTGCATGTTATATTGGGGGTGGATGAAAATAAAGACATGTGTAAAAAGTGCAACACATCTATATGAAAACCAAAGATTAAAAGTGAAAAATAAAAAAAAATAACCTACAAAAGCATTCAGATACTTTCTATTAAAGCCACAGTAGCAAAAGCTATTTATGTCCTCTAAAACTATTGATCTCATAAGATGGTATTTCATTGATAAGAACAATGATGGTTTATAAAAGATTTGACATCATGAATCCTCAATTCATTTAGTATTCTTAGAATGTATGTCTTAGGTTGGCTACCGATGATTTCAATCCATTTGGTGACTTAAGTAATAGTTATAGAATATGGCTAATGGTTCTTATGCTTTACAACCTTCCCCCTAGATGTATATCAAATAAAGCTCATTCCTTTTTTCAATGATAATTTCAAGAAGGCGAGCACCAAGGAATGATATAAATGTCTATTTACAACCACTAATATAAAAGTCGATGGATTTGAGGAATGTGGGAGTTGAAACCTTTGATTCTTATACTAATAAAATCTTTAATATGCATCCAACTATGATATAGACTATTAGTGATTTTCTAGAGTTTAGAACATTATCTGGGTGGAATGGGTGGAATGTGCATATTAGGTTAGTATGTCTATCTTTGGTTCAACTCCTTCAAGACTTTCTCATATTTAAAAGTAGTGCTTTATAAGGCATCTTCATTTTTTGAACCCAGGATATAAATTTAAATTGGTTATATGTCAATTTGATGGAAGGGAAGAAAAGAGAAATCCTTCATCAACAATAACTAGCTCAAAAATCCTCAAATAACTTGAGAATGTTTATATTGTATTTGGAAAAAGGTGAAAGTTGAAGGCCAAGGAAGAAGATTTTGAGGAGCCAGTAGTTTTAATGGTGATGCTTTATAAACGCATAAGGAGAGTATATTTTTTAAACTTCCTTATTTACCAAACCATTTGATATACACAATCTTGATGTAATGTATATTGAGAAAAATGTATGTGACAATGAGTTGTTCACTTTGTTGAATGACTACCATGTAAATACATAGAGAGGCTTACAAGAAATGGGCATTTGGTCTAATCTCTAGCCCAATGACAATGGTAGATATCCCACAACTTTGTTCACTTTTACAAATGCAAATAAGGATGTCCTTCCTTAGACTTTAAGGAATATCACCATGCCAAGCCACTATTCAAGTAACATTTTCATATGCATTAATTTGAGATGATGTAAGATTTGAGGACTAAAAGGTCATGACTCACATGTTTTTATGGAGCAACTTCTATTGTTAGCCATGAGAAAGACATTTCCCAAGCAAGTATCGACAGTTTTGATTGACTTGTGCTCATTCTTTAGACCTTATGTAATAAAGTGTTAAGTGTGAATGAACTTGACTAGTTTCATAATAGAGTTGTTCTTACAATATGTCATCAAGAGATATTATTCCCACTTTTATTCTTTACAGTTATAGTTTATTTGATTGTACATTTAATTGAAAAAGTTAAACTTAGAAGCCCAGTTCAATTGATATGAAGTTTCTTACCTTAGTTCATTTTAATTTCATTCATAGCATCTAATGCAATGTGTTTAAAAAGTACTTAAGGAAGTTGAAGTCTTACATATTAAACATGGCTGAAGGTTACTAGCTCAATAGGTTTTAACCTTTTGCTTAAGGTATTTGGATGGAGTAGAGATACTATTCAATCGGCCTAGATGTGTAGGCGATCAACTTGATATTAGGCCATTCAATGTCGACCCTTTGTTTCCACTTGTTAGAAAATAAGAGGGTGGTTTTAAATATGTTACTCTTTCTCCTATAGAAAAATTACAAGCACATGACATGTTGACCAATTATAAAAAATTGAACACTTTTACTTTAGCGAGTAAATAATATATATTAAACTTAGTGTTCAATACACAATTGTAATAATCTAATTGTTGTATGTATGTCATGTGATAACCCTAACTCCTAATCATGGTAATTAAGCTTAAACATGTAGTTAATAATCATAAATCAAGGTCTAGTACTATTTAAATTAATCAATTTAAGAAAAAGTAAAGAAATTTGGACCTTAATGTCATTAGAATTATTAACCAAATATTTACAAACATTTATGTACATATAATTGAATCAAATTTCCCAAGTAAAGCCTCTAAATCTATTATCCATTAATTTCATCAAGAACCCCTTACGAGTATTTATGAACCATCTCTTAACTTTACCATAAAAAGAACCAAGGTTTTCTAGGTTAATGGAAAAATTTAAAAACCTTAATCGTGGCTAAATGTTTTCACATCGTAGCCAATTGCCCTCTGGTTCACTTCTCACATCTTCACAATATTGGCCACAGCCAACTCCCTTTTTAACCATAGTGAATTACTCTTTAAATGACTTCCAGTTTAGCCTCTTAACTTTCGCCATGGTGAGCTCCACTTCTCACCGCAGCGAATTGCTTTTTGTTACCCTCCCTAGGCAACTTCGTCACTTTTTGCCGCAGCTTAACCCCTTTTTGGCAGCGGCAAAATACCTTCTGTACTTACATCTCAGAATTTCATCCCATACATTTAAACTCTCCCTCTAAGCACATTCTAAGACCACTCTTCCTCAATTTGTGGGGCTCTAATGGCATTTATCTACTTGATTCACCTAATTAATCTATCATTACCTATACCAGAGTTAAGTGTTAATTCCAACTCATTCATCTATCTTATAATCACAATTTCATGAATTAATATCAATAAAGATTTATAAACTACCAATAATTGTCATTCAAATACACCTACCATTAAAGGTTCCATGCATCACTAGCTTAAGTCAACATCCAACATATCATGTGATTACATTTCCAAAAAGTAAACCATATCATAGGATCCATAAAGTTCTACGATAGATATTATAAACTCATACATCAAATATCCATTTAATATGAGGCCTAACTTCTTATTAGATACATCATAAGTTACCAAAACGTAAAGTTCCTACACTTAGCAACATTATTATATGATGATGCTATACAAGGAGAAATATAAACCTTAGCATCTACTCTACTCAGTTCAGCCCAAGTGTAGCCTCCCCCACACATTGTGGAGCTTATAGATTCTCATCCACTTACTTACCCTTATCCTTACCCAAAGGGCCTTCACCTAAAATAGTTAGCCCATGAAATGGGGTAAGATGCAAATCTCAGTAACTGAGATAATTTCTATTCATATAATCTAATTTAATTAACATATATACATGAATCAAAATGAGCATCAGAATCATATCAGTTATATCAGCAAATGAAATAATTAGGCTACTATGATTATCATCCCATACTAGCAATCACGTTTCTACATGTTAAAGGCTAATAACACCGAACGAGATCCATCTGTGGCACCTACTCCATAATGAGTGCAGCCAAGGCTTAGTGCATCTAAGGTTTGATCATAACCTAGTGCCCGATCGAAGTACATGCACAGGTAGCAGCCGCCCCACAGCTCCTCCATGGATTCACAAAGTCCAAACATAATACAATAGATAGCCAACCAATTCATTTAGCATTTCAAATCATTCATGTGTAGCAAATATAAAATTAAAGTAGATATATACATAAAATTAATATAATCCCCGATTACCTCACTTGTAGCCAATTTGAGAAGTTAACAGTAGTACCAAAATCCTCCTATAATCACAACATCATAAAATTACCACTTTAAGTCAGCTTATTACCATCCCCATTCATTAATTATGGCAACAACCTAATAATCAAAGAATTAATCCATCAATAATTACCTAAGGGACACTTACCTAACTACCAAGAGACTTAATTTCAGATTTTGCCTTCCCTAGACTACAAACTTCAAAATATCACCCTATATTACGGATATTTTCATATAGAAATGGATCCCATATCATAAGTCAGCTAATGGGATCTCTAACTAGTAGAGAAAGCATCAAAATGAATAGTTTATACTTACCTAACAGCACCCTTAGCCTCAACTTCTGAAATTTTACCATGAAAACACCAAATAACAAGTTTCAGAATTTGGGTGTCGGTGGAATGCCCTAAATGAAACATTAGTTAGGTCAAGATAAAGAGAAAGAGGAGAGGATTAAGTTATACAATAACTACCTTGGCTAATTTTGAACCTAAAAGTGAGAAATGGTGAAAATGTGTCAAGAACCCTAACCCTTCTCAAAGACCTCCGAATTTTGCTTTGCCTCTTGTGTTTTTTTTTTTTTTTTTTTTGCAAAATGGGGAGGAGGCTGAGTATTTTTAGGGTTTAATTAGGTTTAAGTTGGATCCTAAATGGGTTATGGGTTGACCCAAAGGCCCAAGGACCTATTGGGCTCCTACTAGTTGCTGGGCTAAGGTTTTTAATTTATTAGGCCAACTACAAAAGTTCATATTTTTAGTTAGGTTGGGCCAAGTTTCAAGAGTCCATTTGGTTTAGGTCTATATAAAGGATGTTGGGTCAATTATAAGAGTTCCTGTAAATTGAGTCTTGGGCTTCTATCTCCTTAAACTAAATTAGGCCATTGTTATGTAGTTTCTTTTGGGCCAAGACTCACAATAGAAAGTTAGGTCTACACCTAAGTTTATTGGGCTTTCATTGGTCTTTATCCATCATCTACTTAAATAAATTATGGGCCTAAATAAAGCTTCTATCTTAATTGAATCTTAAATCCTTATTAATAATTTATTTCTCTCTAAATTCCTATTCATATAGTTTGCCCAATTATTCTTAATTAGTCCAAATCAGTGATTAACACCTTAATTAATTTTGGGGTGTTACATGTCATATAGGGAATTTAGAGACCATGTTAACAAACAATTAAAAAGCCACACATAATCTTCATGAGAGATAGATAAGAAGGTTCATAGAGAATTTGTCGATTGGTTTTCTCCCTATGTTAGTTCATGTATATCTTTTATCATTGTTCCATTAATAAGCACTTCAATAATAAAATGATCAGTTTTTCCTTTCTTCTTGATAAGAAATAGTGTCAATTGATCTTATTCAATTGATATGAAGTTTCTTGCCCTTGGTCCACTTGATAAAGCAAGGCAATATAGTGTTTATAATGTCAACGGACTTAAATTCCATTGACATTTGGGACAAGAAGTGGAATCTTCAAGACTTTTGGAATAAGAAGTTATGCAAGTAGTAGTGATGGTAAGATCTACTTTGGTGGCATATCGTATTATAGAAAATTATTAAATATTATTTAATTAAATTATTATGGTCAATTTTTGATTACTTTGTTCAAATGTATATGGGTCAACATGATCAATCTAAGAGATAATAAAACTTAGATGAATTTGGAATCATGTCTATCAATTTTTCATGGTTAATAGACATCAATGATAATAAAAGTGATGAGTCATATGTTTAAGCCTTAAAAAAGCTCAACAAATATATTATACGAAAAATAAGCTAGATAAAGATTAGAATATGGCAATACATCTAAAGCCACATGACTTAAATGATATGGGTGAAAATGACAAAAATATTTTTTATAAGAGCAAGCTTTGCCAATCTCAATAATAAGAAATATTATTCCTAAACTTGGAAGTAAATTTACGTTTGTCCAGGTCAAGTGTTTTTTAATTTTTCCTTTGCTTCTATTTGATTCAATATATGTTTGCTTGCTTTTTCTTATATATAGTTGTACATAATCTATTACACTTATTTAGCTATATATCATGTTATTTTGTCTTAATTAACAGGAACCCTAAAGATAAAGAAGTTCTTAAAGAATATAAATCTATCATCATTGGTGGAGGTGGTGAACTTAGTACTAGGAGTCTTCTACTAAGTCCACTTGTTAATGAGGTGGATATTCGAGTTACCTGGCTTTTATTGATCCATTTAGTTCATCCACATTGCCCATTCCTATTTTATAGGGCACCTTGTCAAATCTTGATGCTAATGACCTATTCGATGACTAGGAGTAGCTTGAGCAACCTACATAGTCTACATAATGACATCGAAAAAAAAAATAGTTGGTTTACATTATTAGTAAGTAACTTAACAAGTTGGTACAAATTTCTTTTATTTCTCATTTATGCACTATCTCTAATTCCATAGATGAGGAAGGTGTGGTGGGGTCTAGGTAGTTGACAATGCCTAATTCTTAGGACCTTTTTAGTGGGCAAAGGGTCATAGTACCTTTTAATGACTCTGCCTAATTGATTGGAGATGAAGGTCAATTACTTGGTGTTTTTAGCATATGAATAGGACTAACTTCATTGTGTATATGATCAGTTACATCGATTAGAGGAATGTTCCACAAGAGTACAAGAATGACATGTACAAAACTATTATACAGATAATAGCACATTGATTATTCAATTTTTTTAGCACCTTAAGTTCGTATCTTTACTAATTATCATATTTTATCTTGCAACCTTAATTTGTTATTGATGACATGTACAAGAGATTTATTTATATTCATTGGGATCTAGGTGGAGACAAGCATGATATAGGTTGCATAAAAATGATGGAAGTCACATTAAAGAGCAAATAATTCAAGATGTCCCAAACGACATCGATAGGGATCACTGGGCTACGTATATAAACTATCATTATAACAAAAAAAACTTAAGTAATCACACTTATTTTTTAAGATGTACCAATTGTTGGATGGTCTTATTAATGCTTTTGTCAATAAACAAGTCATTTGAATTTTAAATATAATTTGAGATACATCAAATATGTCTTCAAATTTGTAAGAAGCTAAGCGTGCAGGCCTAGTCACATCAGGAGATATGTGGATTGTAGTCTATAAACATGATGATGGATCTTCCATAAATGACAAAGTTAGAGGTTTATGTGTAAGTGTTTCAATTATATGTGTGTTGACTTATGATTTTATTGAGAGTGTTTATTATTCAAATTATTTAAAACCATCTATTTGAATTTGCTAGAAAGGATTTTTATGTATTAGGCCAAGGACTCCTCTTCTTAAGAAACTTCAAGTAACGATTCATTGGCCATGACTTTAGAAACTTGAGAGCACTATGGTTAATTATGAGGAATAAGATTGGATGCTTACCTCTCCCAAGTGTTCAGACATCGAGTTTATGGGAATTCATTATTTGGGCCTTCTTATATGGAATTGCAAAGCAAGGTTGCTCAACTTAAAACACAAGTGGTAGAAAGAGACAAGCAATAATAACAAATGGACAGGCAAAAATGACAAATGGAAATAGCTATGGTTTTTCTCCTCAGTAATTTTCAAAGTCCATTACTACCATAGTTTGCAACCATACAAGCTCAAAGGGTAATTTTCTAAATTTCTATCTTAGTTGAATTATATGAATGAATGTTTTTATTTTTGGTTTTTAATTTATTATTAATAATATGTTGTTTTGAATTTTAAGTACCAAATGATCAAGATAGTGAACACCCATGGTTGATAATAGCTATTCACTATAAAAATGGACATACTGTTTAGATAGGTTTTTTTTAAGTGAATGTACATTTTCCATTCAAATGTCATTTTGGGGCCTAGACTAGCTCATTCTTATTTGTAAATTGAAAAATATGAATCTATTTTCAATTTTAATAGTATGTGGTTGTTGTTATTAGAAATTTGTTATTGCTAGATATGTTGGTTGAAAGTTGTTTTGTTACTATTTTAGTTGAAAATTGTTGTTACAACTTTGCTAGAAAGGAAAGTTTGCAAATGTATATGCATGCATGCATGCTATTGCAACCTAAAATGTCTAGGCTTGCATTTCTTAATGTAGACATAGACTATCAATGTTATACATGGAGGCTTAATAACCAATAAAAAAAAAAAATTTTATGGTTAACTTTAACTTATACGCACAGACATGTAAGCCTGACTTATGACAAACCCAACAAATAAACAAGTTGGGTTATATTGTAGATCAGACTCATTTTGATAGTACTACTTAGTTGTGAGAAAAATTTTAAAGGGACAAGGCTACCTGATAAAAACCTAACATCAAAATATGTTCATAAACCATTAATGTAAGAAACATGTTTAAATTCAACAGAATTAACAAATCAAATCTATTCCAAATAGCAAGTCATGGATAGTCTACAAACACATGATGCAAATAACACAAATGAAAAACAAGGAAAACTAGACATTGTTAGTCATCTAGTCTACTAGTAGGTTTGGGTAGTTAATTAGTAATAAATTTAAGGTCTAAAACCTCTCCAATATGAATTAAAAAAAGAAAAAGATTTAACAAATCAACCATGACAAGTTTTGTACGTAAAAATTAGACCAAAATTTTTTCACATTGCTAGGGAGAAATTGTTACGTGCATGTGGTATGAAGAGCATTGTTAGGTGCATGTGCTATGAAGAGCTCAAATCTTATAATTAGGATATAGAGATTGTTAGGTACAAGGCGCACCACATGCGCTCGACTATTTCTCCAGCTATATATAGAGATTCAATTTCTTCATTAGAAAATTATTACCTCATTAAAAGGTTAAGAGAAGAGCATCCTTTATAAACAGGATCTCAACATTTATTTGCGTAGATTTGTCTGCAGTTAGGGTATGATCATATACATCGGTTATGATATGAAATAGATATTATGAAGTATTTAAAATAATTTTTTGAGAACTTAGTTAGTTAATCACTTTGGTATTATTTATTAGTTAATTAATCACTTTGGTATTATTTATCTGTCTCTATTTTAAAATTTTCTTATCTTGACTATAGACATAAACTAAAAGTCAAACCACGTAGCATTCTGTACCTATTATTTTTCTTTTCTTATTGGCTGTTTCATTTTTAATAATAATTAAATTTTATTTGCATTCAAACAGTTACTCCATCTTCCAAAGATAACATCATTCCAAATAGACACAGTTGCCTGAGCAATATGAAAACACCCTTAACTTTCAGATATGCATGTGGGCGGTAAACTGTGAAGCTATTTATAGATGTAGAGAGACCCAAAAAAAAAAAAAAACCGGGAGGGGGGTTGGGGAGGGGGGCAAGGGCCTAAATTTATAATTGATGATGGCTGGCTTGTCTTTTTAAGCAAGTGAAGCCTTCAACTCATAACAAAACACTTGATTCTAGTTATTCTTGCAATTTTGAATACGAAATAACGGGAGTCTTGTGATTTGCAGATGATTCCGTCTGCAAACAGTTCCCTCCCATAGATCTTTCTAACCCGGCTTTTTGACTCCAATATGCCAAAAAACTAAAAAACGTAACTATTGAAACTTATTTTTAAGCACTTAAAATCTTTTTTATTCTTTTTAAAACAATCATAACATTTCTTATACCACCACCTCTTAATTTTTTTTTAAGGGTCACGGCATCAATGATATTGCAACCCATTGTAATCTTTTTCTTTAATTTTTTTTTTTTTTTTGAAGCTGTAACCTTAATGAAGGCTGCAGCTTCATGGCTGCACATTAGCGTGCAGCATTGTTGTTGTACGTTAATGTGCAACAATATATATATATATATATATATATATATATATATATATATATATATATATATATATATATATATATATATATATATATATATATATATATATATATATATATATAATATATATAATATATATATAATATATTATTTTTAATTATTCTAATTTTATTTTTTAATTATTTTTATAGTATTTTATTTAATTAGTTTTTTTTTAATTTTTAAAATTAATTTAATATCCAAATGATACGAACATAATATGGATCAAATAAATTTTATAATAAACTATCTTTTGATTCAATACTTGTTATTTATATAAGTAAGAAAATGAGAGAGTACTGAATTTAATTGACTTATTCAACAAAATTTTTTGTATTAGTTAATCACCCAATTATTATTGTCATAATTTTTATATGACCAAATAAATTTTATGATAATCCATATTTTAATTTAAAAATTGTTATATTACATAAATAAATATAAAATGGAGTATTTTATTTAATTGAATCACTTAAATCTTTTTATATTAATTTATTATTGTAATGTAATCTTTAAAAGATTAAATAATTTTATAATAATGTATATTATGATTTAATCTTGATATGCAAAATATATTTGTATGTACCTTTTTTATAGTAATGTATATTATGATTTAAGTGAGTCAATTAAATTCAATACTCTCTCATTTATTTACTTATATAAATAACATGTATTGAACAAAAGATAATTTATTATTAAATCTATTTGATCCGAATTATATTCGGATCATTTGAGTATTAAATTGATTAAAAAAATTTAAATAAACTAATTAAATTAAATACTATAAAAAAATTAAAATAATATATTATATATCTATTTAATATATATTGATGTGCAGCAACAATGCTCCACATTAATGTGTAACAATGGAGCTGCAACCTTTATTAAAGCTGCAATTTCAAAAAAAAAATTAAAAAAATTATGCCATATTTAAAGCGTTGTGGTATAAGTAATGTTGCGACTCTTTTAAAAAAAATAAAAAAAAATATTTAAGTATTTTAAAAGTAAATTTTGATAGTTATATTTTTAAATTATTTATTTATTTATTTTATATATTAGAATCAAAAAGTCCTTCTTTATTTTCTCATGTTTGGCAAACCAATCAAACTCACAGTCCTATGGGATAATACTCCGCTCGTCTCAATGGATCCACCAACGGCGCCTACGCGTCACGGTGGAATTCTTGGTTACCTAATGGCCAATGTATAAGAGGCATACTAGGGGCATAGGAAGGACCGCCGACCTAACAAAAATGCTACTCGAAGACCACAAAGCTCCACATTTAACACGTTCCCTGCGTCTCGCTGATGCGTTTCAATTTTGTGTCGGTCCAATCCTGAACAAACGGAATCCGGATGCCTGTAGCAGGGGATTTACGGCTGGGAATACAGTAACCAAAAAATCATATTTTTAATTTTTTTTACTTTTAAGATTTAAAATTTAATATGAAATATAAAAATTAAAACTATAAAAATAAAAAATTTACTTGTAATAAAAAAATTATATTTCAAAAATTTTAACTGTAATATAGTTAAAATTTTTTAAATATTATTTATTGTAGACAAATTTTTTATTTTTTACAGATATAGTTTTTATTTCTTATATTAAATTTTAAATTTAAAAAATTTAAAAATAAATTTTAACTTATTTCATTGGATGCTGCAGAGAATCCTGCTGCGAACAAATGAATGCGTATCTGTACATGATTGATTTTATAGTTATTTTCTCTTCTGTAAAATTCCAGAAGCCGCAATGTTACCGTACATACTTTCATTTCGTCCTTGATGGTGGGGATTAGGAATCTGAGTGCCATACATGAATAGTCGTGAAAAGTTATAAGTAGCTTACAGCTTTTAGTTTGTTCCGTATGATTAGAAGAACAAGACTAGACATTTTTCTTTTCTCGCGGGATTTTATTACTGAAAGATAAAAAAGTACATATAAAATAATATAAAAATTACTTTATGATAAATATAGTATATTTATTTTTATTTGTTTTTATTAATAGATTATTTATAATTACTCCCTAATTTTTATTTTTTAAAAAAATTACATAATTTTCAATTACTCTCTTTCTAAATTATATATTTTTTACATTTTCATAACTGGTAAATAACAATATTAACAAGAGGACCTAATGTCATGCATTTTCTCTTCTTTCTCTCTCTTTTCATTTCTTTTTTTTTTTTTTTTGACTCACTTGATGGATGGACAACAGGCAAGACAAAATGCCTGAGTCCCATATATTTTCTTTTCGCAATCCTTTCAACATTTTTTTTTTAGAATTACAATAAAGCACCAAAAAGTGAAGATATTTGTTTTTAAGAATCTGTTACCACTTGTTTTAAGATGATTATCACTGACTCACTTGACGGATGGACAACAGGCAAGACAAAATGCCTGAGTCCCATATATTTTCTTTTCCCAATCCTTTCAACATTTTTTTTTTAGAATTACAATAAAGCACCAAAAAGTGAAGATATTTGTTTTTAAGAATCTGTTACCACTTGTTTTAAGATGATTATCACTGACTCACTTGATGGATGGACAACAGGCAAGACAAAATGCCTGAGTCCCATATATTTTCTTTTCGCAATCCTTTCAACATTTTTTTTTTAGAATTACAATAAAGCACCAACAAGTGAAGATATTTATTTTTAAGAATCTGTTACCACTTGTTTTAAGATGATTATCACTGAGTTTAGCAACAAACCATTAAACTTAATAGTAATAGCCCTTAAAAATAATTTTTTTCTCTTCTTGATCCTTAAACATTTTTTTTTTTTTCATATCTCTTCTACCAAATAAGTTATTGGTGTTTTTATGTGAGACAAAGCTAAAAATTGAAGGAGGCAAGGAGATTAGCCCTGGTATTTATACAAACCAAATAAAAAGAAAGGTACTTTCCAATATTCACCATTTCTTTTCTTTCTTTCTTTTTGTTTTTCATTTCTCTTTTACCAAACAAGTCATTAGGATATTTACGTGAGACGAAGCCAAAAATTGAAGGAGCTAAGGAGATTGACCCTTTGGAGGAAGCTGATGACCTTCTAAAAGATAAGATCCATAATAACAATGGGGATTGCATATAAATTTTTAAAACATTTTTGCGAACAAATTATTCTAACATCTAAGACTTGGTTAAATGATACTTGATACTCCAATTGTTTCAAAAATTTCACTAAGCTCTCTCTTAGCATTCAGATATATATTTCGAAAACTTTTCTTTCAGTTTAGTTTTTGTTAAACAAGTCAATTTTCTGCACAATATAAGACTCCACTTTATATATATATATATATATATATGATAATAAAAGCAATTAAGTTAATGTTATAAATTTTAACATGAGACTATAATTTTATTTTTAGAAGAAATATATCATATAAAAAATTAATTTCATTGACAAAAAGTAAATTAGAAATGAGACATATATAATTTTTAAAACAACATAAATGTAAGATGTAATTTCACTACATGAAATGTTAATCTAGTTTACTCTAGTTATCATAGATATGAATTAAATAATGGATTGATATATAGTACCACTTATTCAAAATCAATGAGTAATATATTAGTTTCAGTTTGATAATAACAAATCTATCGTTGATGTAAGTCATTCACAAATAGTAAGATTAATTTAATCTAATAAAGCCAACGCTATTTGCATACACTTGAGTGAATAATGAATAGAATCTCACTCTTCCCTCTCTAATATCTAACTCTATCTAGCTGGGTCAAGTGAGCTAAGAAATGGAAACCACCACTCTTGAAGACAAAGATTTTGTTAAAGGATATGTCAAATAGTCATTTTATAGATATATTAATGTCAAATAATGTAATTATATGTTGTAAATTATATGTAGACACTTGAGCACATGTAAATGTATGAATATATGATGTATGTATTAATTTTGACACCATATGATTAAGTATGTGCATTCTTGACATCTATATGCTTAGTATGGGTTATGAAAGTTTGTGTATATGGACAAGTAGCATAGTGGAAATGAGCTCCATAAGGTTTTGAGCCAAATAGCATGTCTCCCTAGGCTGTGTATGTGGTTTTAGACATGTCCAAGTGATCTTGAATAATGAAGAAAGCAATTTGACACTATTTTAAACCATTTAAAGCATCAAATTTGACCCTTTTGTGAGATAAACCAAAATCTGACCAAATGAATGAGTTCTTCCACGAAATTTGGCCAACAAGTAGGTCTCATCTAGTGATTTCCACAGAGCCAAAGAGCACCTAATTTAAAAGATGCAGAATGGCTGGGCACACTATTCATTTGGTTAGTTCCTTTTCGCTATGTCATCCGTGGGTCAAATCATGTCCAGTGGCTATCAAATTTTATAGGCATAAACTAGACATGTTAACATTTTTATAATACTTAAAAGCACCCCATTTGGAGCTCTGTAGAGGGAGAACCAAATTTTTGAAGTTTCATTACAGTATCAGGGGCGCAGTAGGATCTCTGGTACTGTTTCATCAATTTTCATGGGTTAAACATATTTGTTTTGGTCTAGAGTTATTTTTATCTCTAGTTAACATCTATAGATATTCAAAATGATATGGTTTGCTGGCTTTTGGGTTTTGTAGAATTAGTTATGAATATTTGAAATTTATATCAGTAACTTGTGATAGCAAACTTAGGCAATTGGACCTTTGGTATTATTTTGTTATCAATCATAGTCCAATTGATGTTTTCATGGCATGGAATGATTTTTAACCTATAATTGACAGTCAAGCTTTCTAAAAATCTATCATTTATTTGATTTCAATTTTTCTAGAATTAATTATGAATTTTCAAAGCTGATAATAGAAAGTTGTATCAATAAATTTAAGGCCAAAGCATTTATTTTATGTATGATGGTTCTAAACTCGTGAAGAATGGAATGTTTTGTGAAAATGTATTTAGAGTAGAGATTGATATGAATGAGTTTATATGATTCATGAGGCATAAAATGGACAATCGGGGTCTTACGTAACGCATTTTAATTCATTAAAAATATTACCTTTTCTTAGAAATTGCATGAGTGTGAGCTACATAATGCTATAGAAGAGCTAAGAGTTTAAGATATTACACAAATTGACTACTACATCTTAGCCATAATAGTTGTTGATACACATTTAATAAATCAAAAAAATTTTAGACTTCGAAATTTGAAGGTTTATCAACATGATTAATATTATCATCAAAATCTAGTTTATCATAACTACCAACATTAAAATCAAGTCCATCTACATCAAAGATAATTATTTCATACCTATTATTATGTTCTTCATTTACTAGTCCTAAGCTAGACATAGTTCTAATGTGTATGCTAGTTATTAGTGGTTTAACCTTACCATGACATGTCTAATACCAATATTTAGGTTGAAAACTTCTTTTTATAAAGATCAATCTTTACCTCATCAGTAGTAAGATATGTTGGAATTTTTTATTTGTGAGTTCACATTAATAGTATAATTTTTTGTTTTCTAAATACGAGTCTAGTTAATAGTCCATTGAGATATTAAGGCCTAAAATTCTATTAAGTGATTATATAGTTACTAGACTCAACACATATTTTTTTAAAGTTTGGTTAGCAATTAAAAGGTGTAGGCCATTAAGTTTTGTTGAAGCTTAGGCCCAATTAGACACTATTTAAGGTAGGGCTAGGTTCCCTCTCTAACCTTAATCTACGTGCTACCCTTTTGAAAGTTGCTATTCGATGGAGAATCAAAGACAAGAAGACCTAATTAGATCACACTACCTTATGGGATCAAGTAAATTTTGCTACATTGGCTTAATCAGGTATGTTCCTTTTATACTTGCTAATTTAATTAGTGTTCTAAATATGTACATGAGATCCATATTTATCTTTGTGTTAATCACAATAAAATATTATATGTGGTATGATTATCATGTATGATTTTAGAACCTAAAATTTGTTATTTTTCACAAAAATTTATATGCTTACTTGCACAACTTTAGCCACTAATTTTTCTATCTTTCCTCATTAATTGAGTGAATTAAATTAAGGCTTTTACTCCTCTTATTAAAAGCTTTTGTTTGATAGTGCTCATTGTATCAATCTATTCAAAAAGTAGTCAACCCATTGAGTTTCAATTTTCACACATTCAAAATCAAACTTAATTTCATGTTATATTGATGTTTCAATTTGTTCTCTTATATAGGATTATTTTTCATTGCATCTTATATAGTTATTTAGCATGTTTGATTGTAAGGAGATCCCTTGAAATTGTCACAAATCAAAGGAAAACCTTTTAGATTCAAAATTGCAAAACTAATACTTTTATATCTAAGATTTCCTCTCTTTTTTGCTTTTTTGGGCAAATGTAATATTCGATATTTCGTAAAAATATCGAAATGAGTCAATTATAAAAGCAAGTCCTCTAAAAGGAATGATTTAAGGCCAAATAAAATTAGGATAAAATTTTAAATAGTAAAAAATGAGGATTTGAGCATTGAGTTACTTAGAAATAAAAAAGGTATAATGGTTCAATAAAATTGCTGAAAGTACAATAGCGTTTTCGCAAATATGTGCATTTTTTGAAAAACTCATAGGAGAGCTTTTTAAACAAAAAATTTGAGTTTTTCGAGATTCTCAAAGGCCTTGAAAACCATGGGAACCCCTAGGATAGTTGAAACTCCTCCGGTGTAAGTTTTTTAGTGTTAGTTAACCTAAACTTTGATCTTTTCATTCAGGAAGATTTTAAATTCAAATTGAGTAATTCCAAAGCTATTTTATAAGTTTGAAGACTTAAATTTTATGATGGAAAAGAAGATTTTTAGAAAGGAGTTAAAATGAACCTCAAATGAATTAACCAAGAGAAAGGACACAAATGGCATTTTTAAAGAACAAAATTAAGAAGCTTCTTGATTTATAAGTGCCGTCCCACTTCTACCCTATTTAACCAACTTTCTTTTCTGTTCAAAGTAGAGGAGAAGACTAGGGGAAAGAAACGCACAAGAGGGAGGAGGAAAGAGGAAGAAAAACTCCAAGAAAAGGTAAGGAAAATGGAGAATTTTCATGGTTCTTTCTTCTTTAATATTATTCTCCTTCTCCTAACCTTTCTTCATATGGTTTTGTTTATTCATTTAGGACTGTTTTGAGCTTGGTTCAGAGGAGGAAGATTAAAATTTCAAAAAGAAAGCTATAGCAAAGGAGAAAGCACTTGAAACAAGCTAGAAACCAAGGTAACTTCAATGCCTTCCATGCTTCTTCCTTATTGTTTCTCCTTAGGTGTGTCTCGACCTCATGTAGGACAGTTAAGGGGGGATTATTTTTTAACCAAAACAAGTATGAAACCTATGATTTAGAGCATGAGAAGCTAGGAAATGCAAAAAAAAACTTGAAGAAAAACTAGTGAAATTCAAGATAACAAAGTTAGGGATCCTTAAACATATCCTAAAATCTGATTTTTTCTAAGGATATCCAAGCTTATATGAGTGTTTGTTTGAGTTCTTAAGACCCCTAGGAAGCCTCTTAAGTGCCTCTTTCTTCAAGGAAAAATTGCAAACTCCATGGGCTTAAAATGCTTCATATGTCTCGACCAAGACTACTAGGAGCATCTAAGAAGAGTTTTAGTTTTTTCTAAACTTGGTTTGGGACTATATATGATGGAAGAAGATGAGAGGAAGCCATGGAAAAAATTTAAGAGCCATAAATTGAGAGTTTGAGTTATAGGTTCCATAATGTGAGTTAAAGAAGCAACATGTATCTAGGCTCTTGGGAATGATTATGTGATGGCTCTAAGGAGTCTAAATGGACTCAAGAGACCTAGATATAAGAAGAAAATGAAGCCAAGATATTGAAATGTGGTAGTTGCTTCATCAGGCTTTTCATGGAACTAATATGTAACCATAGAACAAAGTGTACTTCCTTAATGTGTGTGTAATGCTAGACCTTTGTTTTAAGAATGTAATTGGATCCTATTTGTTATGTCTTAGCCAAAAAAATCAAACTCTATCTATTTGCAAGTGTGTGCCCTTGAGGGGAGGAGATTAGTCAAGGAAAAAACTTGTATTTTGCACCAAGGTAGCTCTCCACTCATTCCTGTATGGATTATTGGCTATATGAATGTTATTGGATGCTTGTATGTGTATTTGTATTATGAGACATGCCATTGATGTTGTTTTGTTGCTATGGTACTATTATGTTTTCTTGATTTGCTTTTGTAATATGAATTGTTCTCTAAGGGTGAGGTTGTGCCAAAAGTCCCTTGAAATAGGTGAGGTAAAGCCAAAAATCTCTAGGAATGGGTGAGATAAGAACAAAAGTCTAAAAAATAAGTGAGGCTAAGTCAAAAGTTTTTAGACCAAGGGTGAAGCTAATCCAAAAGCCCCAAAAATGGAGTGAGACTAGACCAAAAGTCCCTAGAGTTTGTTCTTAATTTTGACATGTTGCTATGGCATAGAAATTATGGAATAAATGATTGTTGTTTATGTTGGATGCACACTTGTGTTCCTTGATATGATTGTATGCCTTAGTTGCTTACTTAAACGCATGTTTAAGCTATTGAGATTCTTTGAATCTCACTCCCTTTCCTTTTCCATCTCACCATGTCTAGGTGGAGCTCAAGGAGACAAAAGTGGAAGCCAAGGAGCACGATTGGCCATATTTTGACATTAGTGTAGCTTTTAATGTAATTAAATGTCAAAATATGTATGCATGAACTATTTTTTAGATGTAAAGCCTTGAGCAAATCTAATAGCATATAAATATAGTGTATGAACCAAAACGGGAACAATGTATATGAGAATGTATGATTTTGGTAGTTGGAAGCCCATTCTTGAATTTGTATATTTGTAACTAGGAAGGTCATTTTGAGATATATAATGATTTAGGCCACTTGGATAGTTTATATATACTGTAATTATACTCCCAAATGTGTTCAAATGGTTGTGGAAAGATGTATGGACCATATGGTGCTAATTTATGCCATTTTGGACTTCAAATTTGCCATATTCTTGACCAAAACCAAAATTTAATCAAATGAACTAGTCCTTGCATGAAACTTGGCATGCAATTAGGTTTCATCTAGAGATTTTAATAGAGTTAAAGAGCACCAAATTTGAAACTTTAGAGAATTTATTATGATTTTTCAAAGTTAGAAAAAAAAAAATATGCAGAATTGGCAAATGCACTATTCATATGGTCAGCTTTGGTTCCAAGGATCCTTGTGGCTTACATGATATCCAATGGCTATGAAAGTTTATGAAAATAAACTAGACATGATAAGCATTTTGTAGCACTTGAGAGCACCTTGTTTGGATTTATATTAAGAGAGAAATAAATTTTTGAAGTTTCATATCAGTATCAGGGATATAGCCAAACCTCTATTACTATTCCATTAGTTTTTGTAGTCTAAATGCTTTTTGGTATGGAGTTATTTTTAACCTTTAGGTAACATCCATAACTTTCCAAAATAATATGGTTTTTTGGGTTTTAATTTTTCTAGAATTACTTATTAGATTTTGAACTTTATATCAGTAACATGTGATAGCAAACTTAGGTAACTAGACCTTTGGTACTATTCTATTATCAATAGTGGTTCAGTTGATGTTTTTATAGCCTGGAATGATTTTTAACCTATAGTTTACATTTAGGACTTTCCGGAAAGTTATCATTTGCTTGATTTTGATTTTTTAAAAATTAATTATGATTTTTCAAATTTGATGTCAAAATTTTGAAATTTGGACCCGAGGCAAAACTTCCTTTTTTTTTTTTTCTAGTGTATGGCTTCTTCCCCAAAATTGGTGTGATGTTTTATAATGTTTGTGACTTGTATAGATGCATTATAAGTAGAGAATAATATTAGGGAATTCACGGGGTCCACAAAGTGGAAAATGGATTTTTAAAGTCCTAGTAATGCAACAAATTACCAATATTTATATTCATTTCTTTGGAATTACATGGAATCAAGCATGAGTAATGTACTAAGAAGGGTCATGAACTATGATATTACACAATTAATGTCATAGATTGATTGTAAATGCTTAAATCCTTCAATCTAGAGTTTGTAGCATAAAAAATAGGCTAAAATGGTGCAAAAACATAATAGGTTGTGACAGGTCCAAAAACAAGTTTTGAATAGGTAGGCCGACCTAACTAAAGGTTGAAGAATCAAAGCATCCCCTATGCATGGGGAATATAGGCTTTCCAACCCCTAGTAAGGTTATTATTGCACCATTACGCTTTTAGTAAGTTTTGTGATTTTATTTTATTTTTCCAATGCTTAAAAAAATTATTTATGAACTATTTACCTTTTCCTATAGTAAAATCAATTGTTTTATGTTTATAAGGTAGTAATTGATATAAAAAATTATAGAAAAATTTAGAAGGATATTTTCAAGCATATTAAACATAAAATTAAGTTGTACTCTCGCTAGATGGATATATGGTTTATATACTCTCAAGTCTAAGTTAATGGAATCAAATATTACATTTTTTTTAACATTTATTTCATAGATGGTTTTGTTCCTTTATGAAATAAATTGATGATTGGCAAAATTTGACCTACTATAATATATTGTATGAACAAGCTCTTTTCCTTTTTTCTAAAGTAGCTTACAATATGAATAATTCCTCTTTTGTCTTTAATCCATTTAGCTAAACATAACCTCTATTATTGGCACATTTAGGAAGGAAATTAATTTAAGAGACATAAATCATGTCCTATTTTTGAAAATTATTTTCAACAATTTAGTACATTTTGGGATTATTTAACAAGCACTGAGGCAATTTAAATAATCTAATTGGAAATTATGTGATTTTTTTTATAATTAAGTTGTTATTTGGCTATTGCCTTGATTGACATGCCTTGCCTACTATATCTAGCCATATCTTTCATATTGCACCTTATAAATTGATTCAAAGTTTGCCTTATTTTAAATGAGTTAAGGCTTTTAGGAATTTTTCAAATTTTTGAACACATAAAATTTGCATATTTTGATTAAATTTGATCTTAAGCCTAGTGTTGTAGCATTAGAAATATAATTTATATACTATAAATCCTAAATTTAAAATGGCTGAGGTCATGCCACTTTAATTTTGATTTGTACCAATGAATTTGTTGTTCATTTTCTAATTGCAATAATGGTAATAAATTATCTTTAAGATACATTTAGTAAAGTATCTTATTTATTTGATTATATACAAATTTTCCTAATTTGAGAATTTTATTTTGTAAATTGTTGTGAGTGTCTATCACTAAAGTGATTCATTTATCAAAATTTAACAAAATTGCTCAATCCTCTTGCAAATAGGAGGCAAGGTAATTCTTTAATTAAAGTTTAGAAATATTGTTTTGTGGCAAGGTGCCTTTCCCCAAAGTGATTCATCCATTAAAATGTACAAAATCGTTTATTTCTTTGTTGATAGAATTATTTAAATTAACATATTTAACTTCCTACCCAAAGAAGGTTATTATGTATATTAATTATAGTATTACATGGTGCTTGAAGTTTTAGTGGCGATCATAAGTCCTTGCTAAATCTTTTAAAATATTTTTTCTTAGGAAAGTAAACAAAATTTTAAGCTAAATTTTTAGCAACAACCAATTATCACCGTTACAGCATCATTAGTGTTGACTCTTTATTGTTGCAACTAAAAATAACTTTTACTAGTGCCCAGAAGCAGCCATTAAATCTTGGAGTTCAAAAAAAAGCATTTCGGAGTAAAATAAAAAATTTGATTATTATTATAAAATATATAATAATAATAATTAATAGTTTAAATTAAAGCAAACAAAAAGTGGCTTTATTATAATTATTTGATTATTAATTAAAAATGTAATTATCAATTTTTAGAAATAAATTTCTATAGTAATTATTAAAATTTTAATAATTTTCTCATAAAAATTTAAATTAATATTAATTTAAAATTATCTAATCATTAATAAAAAATAAACTAGATAGATAATTTTATTTAAGATATATACTAATCTAAAATTAATTCAAATTAAATTGGATGAAGAATAAATTAAAATAGACTATTAATAATCAATATATAAACAAAAAATATATTTTAAGAGATAAATATATTTTTTTAAATTATTTAAATTAAATTAATATTAATTTCTTTGAGATAATTATTAAAATGTGTTATTTAAGGTTAAAAAACCAATAGATTAATATTTTTAATTTTTAGAATTAAATTAAAATTTTAGATTTTAAAATTCATACACCTAGGATTTAAAATTTAAAACTCAAAAAACTAAGAGGATAATACTTTTAATTTATTATTAAATTTCAAAACTTTAAAATATATAATATATGATATATTAATTTAATATAAAATAAAAACATAATAAAAAGAAGTGATAAAATGCAAGATGCCCTACATTTCATGCCCACTCTCTTCCTCCTTCTTAGCGTCAACAAAAGATGCTCAGAGTACAATTACAAAAGGGAAAGAAATGACATAGTAAAGCAAAAAAATAATCAATAGATGAAGAAAAAAAATGTGATTTTTCCTAAAAAATTAATAATTTATATATAATATAATTAATAAAAAATAAAAATAGTTAAATATAAAATTATAACTAGATAAATATAATAATTATATAATAAAAATAATTAATACTTTGTAAATAAATTTCTTAATAAATAATACTATTAAATAGTTAATAATCCTATTTCAAGTTAATAAGAAATTTAAATCAATTAATAATTTAATAAGAAATAATAAAACAAATCGTTAAATGATATATAATATAAATAATAATATTTAAAATATTTAAAAAATCATATTTATAAAAATATAATAATTATATAATAAAAAATATTAATTCACAAAAAAGATAAAATGATATCTTAAATTTTAAAATTTTAAAATTATTAGCTTTTTAAAAGTCTAAGTTTAATAAGAACTATTAATGCCAATAAATCATATTTTGTCCCGATTTTTTTTAATTTCAAAAGCAATAAATTAAGAAAATTACCAAAAAATAAAAATAAAAACAAAATTAAGATATATGATTGAGATACTAGTCACTCTTTTTCTAATTCTAATTAATATAAATAACATAATTCAAATTAATTTAGATAACTATCTAATGTAGATAACAGTTCCTAAAATAAAAGGATAAAAGATAATTTTAAGAGCAGCCAATCTCATATACTAAAATTATATAATTAGAGTATAATTTAAAAATTATATATATATATATATATATATATATATATCTTCTTTTTAAAATTTAATTTTGAATTTCATTCCATAAAAGCATCTTCTAGACTTTCACTCCACATACTAAAACCCTAATTGCTATTCTCACTCACTTTCCCTTCCCAAAAACACTAAATGATGGCATTGTTTTCAAAAACCCAAAACAAAGCTAAAGCGCCAGGTTAGCAAAGACAATAACGCCAATAATAATTGAATAAAAATCAACAATAAAAAATTGACTAAATTAAATAAATAAGAAAAAAAATAACTAAAATAAAAATCTATAATAAATTATTTTTTATTATTAATATTAATTAAGTATGTTGTACCATATTCATTAAAATTTTGATAACTATCTCATAAAAATTAATATTAATTTAATTTAAATACTCTCAAAGAAATATTTATCACTTAAACTATTTTTTTATTTACATATGAATTATTGATAGTTTATTTTTATTTATTCTTTATATAATTTTATGAATTATTAAATCATCAATTAAAAAATAAATAAATAAAATCAGTTTATTTTTATGATTTAATTTATAATTTAAAAAATAGTTATTAAAAGATAGATATAACGTAAATTAAATTACAAAATTTAATTAAGAGAGTTAAAAAATATTTAATTAAAAAGTAAAAAATTAAAGAAAAATAAAATAGATGGATGAAAGCCAAGATACCCTGTGTTTCAATCTACCCCTTTTTGTGTCTTCTTGGTGTCGATCATTAATACAGGTAGAGAAGTGAAAGAAAGACATATTAGAAGCATAGAAGCAAAGAAAAGGAATTTAACCCCTAGCACCCCACGTATTTTTGGCTGACACTTTTTCCTCTTTATGAGAAGCTTCACCTTCTTTGTTTCTTTTCCTGTTCTTGGGTGCGAAGAGGAGAAAAAGGGATGGGAGAGGTCAAGAATGTCAAAGAAAAGAAGACTCGACATTTTTGTGTCTTTTCTTGCATTTTCATCTGCCCTAGCTACTCTAGTTGGCCATGTGATTTTGTCTCCTTAAGTGGCAATCCCTAATATATAACATTTGGTTTTTCATAAAAATATCGAAATGAGTCAATTTGAAAAGTAAGTCCTTTAAAATGGAGAAGTTGAGGCTAAATGAAATTAGAATAAAATTTTAAATAATGAAAAATGAGGATCCAAGGTTTAATATGCCCGAAAACTAAAGACAAAGTAGTTCAATAAAATCATCGAAAGCATAATGGTATTTTCATAAATATGAGCACTTTTTGAAAAACTCATAAGAGGTCTTTTTAAATAAAAAAATTAAGTTACTCGGGGGCTCTCATAGGCCCTAAAAACTATAGAAACCTTCGGGATAGTTAAAATCCCTCACATTTTTTAACGCTAGTTAACTTGAATTTTAACTTTTTTGTTCGAAAAGATTTTAAATCTAAATTGAGTGATTCCAAAGTCATTTTATAAATTTAAGGACCTAAATTATATGATGGAAAAGACAGTTCTGAAAAAAGGAGCTAAAATGAGCCAATTCCTTTTAATTCGCTTCTTATAAGTGACATCCCATCCTCCCTTCATCCAACCAACCTATTATTCTGCCCAAAAATAGAGAGAGAGAGAGAGAGAGAGAGAGAGAGAGAGACCAAAAAGGAGATATGCACAAGAAGGAGGAAGAAAAGGAAGAAAAATTTCAAGAAAAGGTAAGGAAAGTGAAGGTTTTTCTTAGTTCTCCTTTTAGTAACTTTGTTCGCCTCATTCTTCCCTCCATTTCTATGGTTTTAGTGAATGATATAGGGCTATTTTGGGTTTGGTATAGAGGAAAAGATTAGAGTTTCAAGGAGAAGCTTATACCAAGTGCAAAAGCTCTTGAAGAAGCTAAGGAATCTAGGTAAATCTTTTTGTTTTTGTTGCTTCCTCCTCCTTGTTCTTGTGTGTGTTGGTTTGACCAAGTGGAGAGTAATTAGAAAGGAGTAAATTGTGACCAAAAGCAAGCAAGAAACATAGGTTTTAGACTATGGGAAGCTAGTAGATGTAATGAAACTTAAAGGAAAACCATTGAAATTCAAGATAGTAAAGCTAGGGATTCTTAGATGTATAGAAAAATTTGAATTTCTCCAAAGATGTTCTAGCTTATATGAGAGTTTAATTGAGTTTCCAAGACCCCTAGGAAGCCTCCCAAGTGTCTCTTCCTTCAAGAAAACAAAGCAAAGTTCATGGGCTCTAAACCATACATAGGTCTTGGCCAAACTAAGTGCAAGGGCCTAGGGAGTGTTTTAAATTTTTCTTAGCCTAGATTGGGACTAGATATGATGGAAGAACCTCAAAGAAAGTCTTGAAAAAAATTTAGAAGCCATAGACTAAGAGATAGATGTATAGGTTCTATAATATGACAGAAAGAAGTAACATATAGCTAAGCTCCTCAAAATGATTGTGTGATGGTTCCAAGGAGCCTAAATGGAGTCAAGAGTCATAGATTAAGGAAGAAAATGGAGCCAAGATAAAAAATTATCATAGTTGCTTCATTAGGTCCCTTATAAAGCCATAATGGTGTCTTAGAACCAAGTATGTTTTTCTAGTGTGTGTGTGATGCTAGAGTTTGCTTCCATGATGTAATAGTATCCTATTTGATGTGTCTAGGCCAAAGGAACAAAATTCCATCCACTTGCAAGTGTGTGACCTTGAGTAGGGGAGAATAACCAAGAGAAAAGCTTGTGTTTTTGCTTCAAAGGTAACTCTCTAACCTTTCCCTCATACATTTTTAGTTGTTTTCTTGCCTTTGGATGTATGTATGATTATACCATGAGAAATGTTTATAGCTATTTCTTACATGCCATGGTACTATGATGTTCTTGAAATGTATTTTATAAATGTGCTTTGGCTTGAATGAGTTTAGTGAAGCCAAAAGTCCTATAGTAAGGGTGAGGATGAGCCAAAAATCCTTAGGATTAGGTGAAACAAAGCCAAAAGTTTCAAATGGAGTGAGAATTAGTAAAAAATCTCTTGAAAATAGATGAGGCAAGTTCAAAAGTCCTAAAAAAAAGGTGAGGCTAAACCAATGCCCTTGAGGGCTAATGTATGATATGTATGAGCTTCTTGAACATAAAAATTGTTTTATATATGGTTACAAGTAGCTTAACCTTCATGTATGCACTTTTTGACTTGAAAATATGTCCATTATATATGTTTAAAAAGGTTAAGAGCTATTGGGATTCTTGAAATCTTACTCTTCTCTCTCCAATATCTAACCATGTCTAAGTGAGTCAAGTAGGCTAAGAAGTAGGAGCCAACAATCTTGAAGAGCAAGAATTTAGTAATGGAGTAGTTAAATAGTCATTTTGATAGCCGTTTATTGTCAAGAATTGTAATTACATGTTGTATATATGATACACTTGAGTACACTCAAATGTATGTAGACATAATGTATGTAATGATTTTGGGTTCACTTGAATGAGTATGTTTGATTTTGCCTTGCCACTAAAGACCCTTTATGTGCCTTGATTCCTATGTGTATGATAGCAAGTAGCATAGTGAAAATGAGCTCCATGAGGTTTTAAACTAAATGACATATCTTCTTAGGCTGTGAATGTGGTTTTGGACATGCCCAAGTGGCTATGAATAATCTAGAAAGCAATTTGACACCATTTTGAACCATTTGGAACACCAAAAGTGACCAAATGGTGAGCTGAACCCCAAACTAACTAAATGGATGAATTTTCTTATGAAATTTTGCATGAATATGGACCTCATTGAGGGCTTTTTATAGAGTTAAAGAGCACCTAATTTAGAGCTCTAGGAAATTTATTATGATTTTTCAAAGTTACAAAAATTTTGCTAATATGCTAGCAGCACTGTTCATATGGTCAATTTATATTTTTGTCATAAGTGGATCATATGAGATCCAATGGCTATGAAATTTTACAAAAATAAACTAGATATAATAAGCTTTCCATAGCTAGTGACATCACGTCATTTGGATCTTTGTAGAGGAGAATCAAAGTTTTAAAGTTGCATGATAGTACCAGTAAAGCAGCCTAACCTCTGGTACTATTCCATCAAATTTCTTGGGCTAAATGCTTTTGTTTTGGTTTGGAGCTATAACATCCAGATTTTTTTTAGAATGACATGGTTTTCTTGATTTTGATTTTTTTAAGATTAGTTATGATTTTTCAAACTTCACATCAAAAAACTGTAGTAGAAACCCGAGGCCAACTTTTAATTTTTCTGGTGTGTAGGTTCTAATCCAAGTTGTATATGATGTTTTATGTTGTTTATGACTTGTATGGATGAATTATGAGTAGAGGATGATATTGAGGAATTCACAAGGTCCACAAAGCTTAAAATGGATTTTTAAAACCTTACATAACGTAAAATAATACCATTAAATATATTGTTTTTCTTTGAAGTGCATGTAGCTAAGCATGTAAAACATTACAAATGTAAGGAAAAAGGTTAGGAAGTTATAGTGTTACATAATACATCCTCTTGCCTTCTATGATTATTATACCACTAGGTATAATCTCTAATTGTTTTCTTCCACCATCATTTTGTGTTAATGGAGGAAGAAAATAGGGTCTTCCTCTTTCAAAAACTTCTTTGTAATTCATATTAAAGGAAGATGGAATTTTCATGCATGCTTTTGATTTCATTTTTATTCTGTTCTTATGATTTTGGTTTGTCCTTTCCTCCATAATTTGTTTAGCTTCTTAGCAAAAGTTATTCAATCATTAATCACACATAAAAAAGTAAATTAAATCAATATTTTTATTATAATTATTTAATTTCTAAATAGACAATTACAATTCTAATTGATTACTGGACATGAAATTAAAAACCCCAAATGCAAAATGATGTCAAAGCTAATTAATGGTGTGTGATGATGAGTAATTGGTGTACAATGGGGGAGCTACAACATATGTGTCACTTGTTTGTAACAAAAATATGATGTAAGGAAAATTTAACACCTAAAATTGAGAGGAAAAAAATTCTTTCCATTGTCAAGAAAAAAAAAAGATAATTACAATAATTGAATAAAGCATCCACCCAAACACATGTATGGATACAGAATATGTGCAAAAAGGGAGGGTGGGGTGACGGTTGTGTCGAGCAACCTCAAATAAATTAGGTTGAGTAATAAAGATTTGTAACTAGTGGCACAATTTAAGTCATTTCCTAATGAGTTTTCTTCTAATTATCTATGAAAGAGTTCTCCTAGTGTGATTAAATCAAAGGTGTTTAGAGGGATTTTGATTTATTAAAATTTAAATGAATTAAAAAAAATAACTAGAACTAAAAACTTAAAACTTAAAACTATAGCTTTTGAATAGACTTCTTAGAATTCAATTATTGTTACTCCCTTTTAATATACCATAACTTGGACTTAACTTCTTGCTTCTTAGTGTATTTTTTATAAAAATTTTTGAATAACCATCCAAGACTCAAGTTACTAATTATCAAGAGATTTGCAACTATAAAGAACCATGAAAAATTAGCTATTTGAGTTAAGAATAAGAATACACCAAAACAATACCTAAATGGTTATTAAAGTAACTAAACAATCTACTTAGAGAAACTAATCAATCAATTAGATTAAAGATTTCCTTAAGTACAAACATCACACAAAAGTCCCGTTACTTAATACATTGACCATTGCACTAAATAGCCTAAAAATAAGAGGAATTAACTAATAAATTGGATAGCCATTATCATATCATATACTTTCCATTATCATACATTCTCATTCATGGGGAATTGCACAAATTCTTAGGAAATGAGTAAGGAAAAATCCATTATTTAATACACTTTTTCGCATTACGTTAGGGTTCAAAATTTTAATTCGCATTACATGGGTCCTGTGGATTTTTCAACATCATTTTGTAGTCATTTGCCACTCATACAAATCAGAAATAATCCAAAACAACACATAATCCACGAATTTCAAGGTGAAAACCCCGAATTTCCCTTTATTCTTCTTAGATAGCATGTGGCAGATATTGGAGGTAATTTTGAAAAATCATAACTAAATCTAAAAAATTTGAAATCAAGCAAACCATATTTTGTTGGTAAGCTCTAGATGTTAAATTTACATTAACAATAATTACCAACTACAAAATATCATCTAGACCACGCTTGACATCAGAAAAGGCAAAGAGGTCGAGCTGTCCAGAAATCTGATATAGCTTACTAATATAAACTTTGGAAATTCATAATTATTTTCACAAAAATCCAATCCATGCAATCTATACCAATTTGGAAAACTATAGATGTTAACTAGAGAATAAAAATATTTTAGACCAATCCAAAAGCATTCAGACTCCAAAAATCAACCAAACCATACCATAGGTCTAGAGGTACACCTAGAATAGAATATCAACTTTAAAAATTCATGTCTCCCTCTCTAGATATCCAATTGAGATGCTTTTAGTTAGAATAGGTCATGGGAAGGTCTAGTTTCTCCCTATAAAATTTCATGGCAATTGGACTTCATTTAGCCCATGAGTGACAGAGATTCATTTCATACCAAATGAACAGTATCAGTAGCAAATTTTGGTTTTCCAGCCAACTTCAAAAATTTGCCAAAAATTCCACAAATTTCTAAATATTCTGCACTTTAGCTTCACAAAAAGCTCTCAACAAGCTCTAGATGCATGCTAAAGTTTAGACCAAGAAGAGCTCATTTGGATAGAAAGTGATATAGCTTTCCAAAATGGCCTATTTTGCTCCATTTGAAGTATCAAATTTGCCCAAATGGTTTCCTTTATTGTTTGGCAACTTGGGCAAGTTTAAAAGCACAAATATGACTTTTATGAACTGTCCAAGTGGTCTCAAACTTCATGTATCTCAATTTGGTTATTCCACATCCTTTAATGCACTGCACACATAAACCATTTAAGAAGCCAAATTCCACATTTACATTGATTTAAGGTCACTTATAGTCTACATCACCTCCATACATTATTTTACATTTGTTCATAGTCTTACATCACAAAAATGATATCTACAAGCTTACTTTAACATTTCTACACACTTTAAGATTACATAAGCTACATTATTGTCAAAACCATGCTATTCATACTTCATTGCTTCCATTCCTTAGCTCTTGAGTTGCACCTAAGCCATATGAGATAAGAGAAGGAAAAGGGTGAGATTCATGAAATCTCAATAGCTCTTCTCCCTTTCAATCACACAAAAAGAATGCAAACCCATATCTAACAATGCATGCATGAACATCATGGAGTAGGAAATCATTCAAGAAGCATTCTTGGCATTCAAAGAGTTGTACAAAACATACATAGGCTTGCCAAGTAAGTGATTTAGCCTCACCCATTCTCTTTGAGGATTTTGGACTTACCTCACTCTTTTTCTTAAAGGCTTTGAACTAAGCTTTACTCTTGGGAGACTCTAAACTTTATCTCAACCATTTTTTAGGGTTCTTCGCTCATCCTCACCATGGCCAGTGGGTTCTTGGCTTTACGACACTCAAGCAAACCAAGGCAAATACACAAAACATCATTTGAATGCATAATATAACATCATGGTACCATGGCATTTAAACACTTGATAAAACATTTTTTATGGCTCAAAACATACATACATACATTCAAAGATAAGACAAACATCCATTCATGTATGAGAGAAAGAAGAGAGAGCTACCTTGTTATCTATGCAAGCTTTACTTTGCCTTACTCCTTTCCTTTTTCAGTTCCACAAAAGCACTTAGGTGGGATTTCGTTTCCTTGGCCTAAACATCTTGAATAACACTCAATTATATTCTTGAAGTAAGTCAAAGCATTCAATTTACTCTTAAGAATATACTTGGTTCCATAAGTCACATAATGGTTCCGTAAATGGCCTATTGAAGCAACCATCATTATTCAAATTCTTGACTCCATTCTCTTCTCATTTCTAAGCCTCTTGACCTCATTTAAGGTCCTTGGAGCCATTACATACTCATTTACAAAAGCCTAGGCACAAGTTGCTTCATAAGGTCACATTATAGAAGTCATGGCCTCATCTCCCAATCCATGGCTCTTAAATTTCTCCCAATGGTTCCTCTTACCTTTTACCATCATATAGAGTCCTAAACCAAGGATAAAACAAATTAAAACACTTTCTAACCTATTGCTCTAGCTTTGGCTGAGCTTATAGAGAAGGAGAGAGCCCATGGGGGTTTTTGATTTTTCTTTGATGGGAGACACACTTGGGAGGCTTCCTAGAGGTTTTACGAGTTCAATTAAATACTCACATATGCAAGGAACTTTATAGATTAAATTAGTTTTCACATTGCATTCAAGAGCTCTACACTTTTCTAACTTCGAATTCATTGGTTTTTCTTGCAATTTCATGGCATATTCCAAGTTCCCATAGCCTAAATCAATGAGTTCTCAATGGTTCTTAAACAAAAAATTCTCCCTCTACTTAGCTCTCAAAGTGGTTGAACCATAGCATCAAAGGAAGAAGAAAAGAAAAGCAAGAAGAAATGGAAGCTACCTTGGATTCAAGCTTCCTTCCAAAGTGTTTCTCTTTGCCTTAGCTTCCTATTTGAATTTCTAACTTTCCACTCTGGTTCAAGGCCAAAATAAAACCATTTAAGCATCCAAAACCATGGAAAGAGAGCTTGAGAGAAGAGGAATAAGGTTTCAAGAGGGAGAAGCATGAAAATCCTTAAGATTTCTTACCTTTTTCCTTAATTTTTCTCTTCTTCCTTGGCTCCTCTTGGTGTGCCTCTCTTCCAGCCCTCTTCTTTGTTTTGGACAAGCTCAAATTGGTTAAGAAGTGGCCAGAATTTTGGACGCCTAACATAAGGCCAAAAGGAAGAAAATTGTTTTAAAAAATTCTATTTATGTCCCTTGTAATTGGCATTTTCATTTTATCTTTGTTTTAACTCCTTTTTAAGAACTATATTTTCCATCATAAAATTTAGGTTCCCAATTTGGTAAAATGCCATTGGAATCACTCAATTTAGAGCTAAAACCTTCCCAAATGAACCAATCAAAGTTCAGACTCACCAATATTGAAAAACGTATACCAAAAGGGTTTTAATTGTCTCAAAGTTTCCCATGGTTTTTAGGGCCTCTAAAAACCTTGGAAAACTTAAAATTTTTATTTAAAAAACCCTCTTGTGAGTTTTCTAAAAAGCACCCATATTTACGAAAATGCCACTAGACTTTCGGCAAATTTTTTTGAATTACTCCGGCCTTGGTTTCTTAGTAACTTAAGACTCAAATCTTTATTTTCAAATATTTAAAATTTTATTCTAATTTTAATTGGTCTCAAATCATTCACTCTAGAGGACTTCCTTTTATATCTGGTGCGTTTTGCACATTCACGAAGAAACCAAACATCATGTTTCTCACATTTACAAAGGGATCAAATGTTATAGCCATTAAGTTTGGAATTTCTACAAACACTTATACTTCAAAATAAGTCTCCAAATGTGAAATTACAATCAAAATTACAAAGCAAGTGAATCCAATACAATCAACCATCAAAATCTCCATTTAACAAGCTAAACCTTACTAAAGTAAACAAAAAAATTAATGCTAAAAGTAAGGGAAAGGGAGAAAAGAAGTTAGCCAAATTTGGGAATGAATCTTAAAGCTCAAATCTTCATCCATGGAAGTCACATTCTCAGCTAGCTACCCTAGTAAATTCAAGCTTTCATTGAAGAGATGGATGGAGAAAAATGAAAGAGGTAAGCCACGGATTCGTGAGCTTGAATGAAGAAGAATATTGATGTCTCATCTCTCAAACTCCAAAAACCCCAGCTGCTATTCACCATTGCTCCTTTAATTTTCTGCTCAAGTCTTTCTTTTTAATCATTCCCACGTGACTTCTCATACCTTTTTCACCTTTTTTTTTCTTTCTTTTCAATGACGTGCTTGCTACCTCCTTAATTAATCCCCAAACTTGTGTATGAATATCCTAGACCCATGTATGTTTATATGTAAATTGCTCCTTCCTTCTTTCATGTGTTTGTGTGTGTCCAAATCAAAACCATCCAGCTATCCCCATGTGATTCACATTCTATTTCTACGTCTCCATGCTTCTGGTCCTGAGTCTCTTCTACATTCTGCATCTAAGACTCCACACCCCTCCTCATGTGCTTCCTATTCTTCATAAACCACGTATGCCCCCTCCAGTCTGTGCCTCCTCATCCATATGTTCTCTCGTACTCTTCACAAACTCGTGTCATTCTCTTCCAGTAGCCAACTATGCATGTGTGTGTGAAGTGAGTTAGAGGTGTAACCCGTGCTTCGTGTTACAACGTGGATAAGTGTGCATGAGATAGTGCCTTCATGCATAAGTCAACTCCATCTATCACGTGATCTGTGTGCATGAGTGTGATGGCGTGCTACATCTTGAGCCACCATGTGTGTGAATATCATTAGAATCTACTCGTCTCGTGTGTGCTTCCAAATAGGATAATGTAACCACGTGCTTTCTGCTCTCTAAAATAGCCATAAAGTGTGTCATATGGGAGAAAGCCCATGCATGATGGTGTGTACCCATGTATGCTTTCATGTAAGAATGAAGTGGTGTAACATTCAACTCCTTCGTAAATATGAGAAACGTAATATCCAATTTCTCTGTAAATGTGCGAAATGTACTGAGTATAAAAGCAAGTCCTTTGAAATGAATGATTTAAGACTAAATAAAATTAGGATAAAATTTTAAATAATAAAAAAATGAGAATTTAAGGTTTGAGTTGCCCAAAAACCAAAACTAGAGTAGTTCAATAAAATTGCTAAAAGTATAATGCCATTTTCGTAATTTTAGACACTTTTTAGAAAACTCACATAAAGAATTTTTAAATGAAAAAATGAGTTTCCTGGGGTTCTTAGAAGTACTAAAAACTATAGGAACCCTTAGAATGGTTCAAACACCTCTGGTTAACATTTTACAATATCGATTAACCCAAACTTTGACCTTTTAGTTTGAAAAGATCATAGATCCAAATTGAGTGAATCCAAAGGCAATTTATAAGTTAGAGAACCTAAATTTTATGATGAAAAAGATAGTTCTAAAAAAGGAGTTGAAATGAACTTAAAATGGAAAAGCTAAGAAAAGGGACATGGATAGGATTTTTTAAAAAGAATCATAAGAAGTTTCTCCCTTTATATGAGACATCTCACCTTTCTCCTCATGTGACCAACCTATTTTCTATCCAAAATAAAGAGAGAGACCAAGAAGGAGAGATGCACAAGAAGCGGGAAGAAAAGGAAGAAAAACTTCAAGGAAGGGTAAGGAAAGTGAAGGCTTTTCATAGTTCTCCTTTTAATAACTTTGTTCTTATGTGATGTGGGGCTGTTTTAGGTTTGATTCAGAGGGAGAAGGTTAGAATTTGAAGGAGAAGGCTTTAACAAAGGAGAAAGCCCTTGAAGAAGCTAGGGAAACAAGGTAAATATCACACTTTTCTTGCTTTCTTCTTATTGCTTTCCTTGGGTGTTGGTTCAGCCTAGTAGAGGGCTTGGAGGAGGAAATAAATTTTGACTAAAAGCAAGTAAGAAACCTAGGTTTTAGACTATGGGAAACTAGTAAATGCAATAAAATGTAAAGGAAAACCATTAGAATTCAAGATAGTAAAGTTAGGGATTCTTGGACATATGGCAAAATGTGATTTTTTTTCCAAGGATGTTCTAGCTTATATGGGAGTTTAATTGAGTTCCTAAGACCCGTAGGAAACCTCCCAAGTGTCTCTTCCTTTAAGGAAACAAAACAAATTCCATCGGCTCTAAATTATACAGATGTCTCGGGCAAGAGAGCTTGAAGGACCTAGGGAGTGTTTTAAATTTTTCTAAGCTTAGATTGGGACTAAATATGATGGAAGAACACCAAAGGAAGCCTTGGGAAAAATTTAGAAACTATGGATTGTGAGATGAAGGTGTAGGTTCTATAATGTGACTTAAAGAAGCAACATACAGCTAGGCTCTTCAAAATGAATGTGTGATGGCTCCAAGAAGTCTAAATGGAGTCAAGAGTCATAGATTGAGGAAGAAAATGGAGCCAAGATCATGAATTCCCATAGTTGCTTCATTAGGTCTCTTATAGAACCATTTTGTAGTCATGGAACAAAGTATGCTTCCCTAGAGTGTGTGTGATGCTAGAACTTATTTCAAGAATGTAATTGGACCTTTTATGATGTGTTTAGGCTAAAGGAATCAAACTCTACCCACTTGCAAGTGTGTGACCTTGAGAAGGGAAGAATAGTCAAGAGAAAGGCTTGTGTTTTGTTCTAAAGATAGCTTTTTAACCTTTCTCTCATGCATTCTTAGGTGTTTTCTTGTCTTTGGATATGTGTATGTATGTTTATGCCACGAGAAATTTTTTTAGCTAGTTCCTACATGCCATGGTACCATGATATTATTGAAATATGTTTTATGGATGTGTTTTGGCTTGAATGGGTACGGTGATGCCAAAAGTCTCTTAGAATTGGTGAAAATGAGCTAAAAGTCCCTAGGATTAAGTGAGACAAGGCCAAAAGTCTCAAAAAGAGTAAGACTTAGTCCAAAGTCCCTTAGAAATGGGTGAGGTAAATCTAAAAGTCCCAATAATGTAGATAGACCTCTAGTACTATTCCATTACTTTTTATAGGTTAAATGTCATTTTCTTGATCTAGAACTATTTTTAGTTGAAATTAAACATCTACATCTTTCTAGAATGGTATGGTTTGATGGATTTTTATTTTTCTAGAATTAGTTTTAAAGTTTTAAAGTTTATATCATAAACCTGTGACAACAAACTTGGGTAGCTGGACCTTTAGTGCTATTCTATTGTCATTCATGGTCCAGTTGATGTTTTTATGGTTTGAAATGATTTTTAACCTATGGATAATATTCAGGGATTTCTAAAAAGCTATCATTTACTTGATTTCAATTTTACTAAAATTAATTATGATTTTTTAAAGTTAATGTTAGAAATCTACCCCCGTAACCCGAGAGAAATTATGGTTTTTGGTGAAGCATGATTCCAAATCCAAAATGTATGAGATGAAATGTGATGTTATTAACTTTTATGGATATGTAATGATGTTGGTAAGTCCCCATGGCCCTAAAAGCCAAGGATGATGTTTATGGCCCTCCATTTACACAAGTAATCTTGGATAAAAGTGTATGTGTCTTGCAAATGGTACTTAATCCTTAATGTGAGCCTTCAAATATATTAATTTTGATATGTTTTAGTATGTTATAGGTTGAATGGAATTGAGGTAAGTTTGAATGTCTCATGTGGGCTAAAATGATCAAAGTCAAAGTCCATATGCTTGCTTTTCGAGTACCAAAGTATACAAATCCCATATAAATGAGGATGTAAGACTTTGAATGTTTTGTATGGGATGTATGAACTTAAGGTATTACAAGTGGCTTTGTGTGACATGTGAATGAGCTACTGTCTTCTATCATTTCATGCATGTGAGTTTATGGAGTGAAGCCGTGGATTTGTGCTTATGTGCTGTTCATTTATGTGTGTTGGTTGTGTTCCCTTGTGTCCATGCGTTTATGAGTAGAGTGCCATGGTGTATGATTCTAATGGGACCTGAGAGTGTGAAGAAGTGGCTAGACAAGCTAGAAGTGAATGAAAGAGAGATCATATTAATGAATGTGGGCTAGCCATGCATCATGAACCTATGCTTTTGCTTCCTTCTCCAATTATTCTTCCAAAATGTGCTTCTCTTCATCAAATTCCCTAAAAAATAAAATATAATAATAAAAACTAAAAAGTGAAATAAAAAATCAAAGCCTAAGAAATGAAATTATCACCTAGAAAATAAAATCATTAAAATACCTAATTTATTCAACAAAGTCCCAAAAGATGGGATTTTATTTTTTAAACTAAATAATACCCAATTAAAGCTCAAGGTGTCATCAATCCATGAATAAAAAGTCCAGAATTAGTGGTTAAAAATATAGAAAATATGTAAACTATCAAATTGCCTCACACTTAGACTTTTGCACTCTTGGGCAAATGAAACCAAAACTTTGAAGAAAAGGCTAATGGAAAAACAAAAATGGAAATGTGTAGGCCACTAAGTACAAGGAAAATCATAGCAAAGCAATATCTCAACTCACCAAATCATATCACTTGCATCAATGTAACAAGTACCATGGCAATGTACTTAAATGCAATGATAGTCCCTTACACGGATTAGTATTTTCCACTTTACTTTTTAGAGTTTAGGATGAAGTGTTTACTCTCAAATTCCAACCTATCTACTTTATTACCATATGCTTGGCAATTATCTACATCTCCATCCCTCAAAATCAAATGCTAATATATAAATCATAAGGCCTTTATTTTGGTTGTAATGTAAGACAAGGTAAGAAACAAGTGGTAATCAAAAGAATAAGGACAATTTAATAAGCAAAGTAGATACTTAAAATTATCAAGAGCATCAAGAGAGGATATAAAATGGAATGAATGTGCATTTCAAGGCCCTATTCGCTACAAATAAGTATATGCACTAAGAGAACAAAAGTAACTTTTTTTTCTTTCCTTTTCCTTATCTTCTTTTCATTTCATTTCATATGCTTTTATTTTATTTTTCTATATTTTTTTTACTATGTATATTCTTCAACAAAAGCATCATTTTTCTCTTTTTTTTTTTCTTTTTTTTACTAGGTATATTTCCAAAAAGAACATACAAATGGCCTAAAGTTAATGTGAAAAATGCACCTCCACCTACCATAGCAAGATACAATGCTCGTAATGATTAAAAGTATCCTGATTAAGGTAGGAAGAATATTTATTTTCTTTTCATAGCTAAAAGGGTTAAAAAGAAAACATACAAGGCTCAAAGGGGCAAAGCAAATGGATAAAACACATAAGGGATAGTTCTTTGGCTCTAACTAACAAAAAACACAACAATAATGAATGCCTTAATCCTTTTCATGCATGGTAAGTGAACAAATGTGGCCTTGAATAAGATTCAAGCTAAGTTCTAGAGTAAAAGCAAGATAGGGGATACACACTAGAAATAAATATCCATAGGCCCAAAATCTCACAAGGTAAAAGTAATTTGACCATCATTAAAGTTCATTAAAGCCAAGTTAATTGCCAAATAACTTGCATTCTCAACACAAGATCAATTTCCTATCAAATCGAGACATATCAAAGCTATGATCACCTCATTATTAGCAACTTCCATAAAAATAGAAGTTTTTTTTTTCAAACACAACAAACACAAGAACAAAAGACTAAAGATCAACTAATCAAAACAAGACAAAAGCAAAAATTTTATTTTAATTCTCAAATAAAATAAACTAAACTAAACTAAAAAATGAAATAAAAAAAAAATCAAAGCCCAAGAAATGAAATCATCATCTAGAAAATAAAATCATTAAAATGCCTAATTTATTTGACAAAGTTCCAAAAGATGGGATTTTATTTTCTAAACTAAATAATATCCAATTAAAACTCAAAGTGTCATCAGTTCATGAATAAAAAGTCCATAATTAGTAGTTAAAAATATAGAAAATATGTGGACTATCATGAGGTCATAAGAGGGGTATCTTAATCCAACTATATGTGGACAAAAGCAAGCTATTTTCTTAATATATCATATAATTAGCATTTGGCTATTATTCATTAATACTTCATCTCTTATCATTACTTTCAGACATCATTTGTTTTTTTATCATATAAGCTACAACTATATATGGTCATGCATTTAACAAAGTCAGTTATGAAGTTTACATGACCTAGCCATGCAATTAGATATATTTATAAGGCTTGACCATGTGAATGCAATTAAACATGTTCAATAATCTATTTTAGAAGGGTTCAAAGGCAATTTTTGAAGGAATCCTTAACCATAAACTCAAACATTTAAGAAAGGTAGGGAAACACAAATAGAGGCACATATCAACTAGGAGAGGGCCCTAAACACTACTACATCTATGGAGATTTGGAGAATTTCTTCCAAAGATGGCTCCTGTCATTTGATATGTTGTTTTGCTTCTTTTTTCTCTTCATCTACCATGAATTCTATTTGTTTAGTTTTTCGATTGTGTTAGATGTGAGATACTATTGTATCTATTTTTATTCAAATTAATCTATTGTTCAATTTCTTAAGTCTTGCAAATTGCTAGCCACTTTTTGTAAATTCTAATCTATAGTGAGAAGAAATGAGAGATAAATTGCTATAGGGGATCATCTAGGCAATATACTTAGGTTGTGATGTTACAGAGACATAAATCTTACCTAGGTAAATTGTGAGTTGCAATATGCCAACTTACTACATGCAGGTTTACACTAAATTCCATTGAGTTTAAAAGATTTATGTTATGGTTTGTGATCACAAAAGCATACGTGGGACTAATATAGATACAATTGTTTTATCTTGAAAAAGAAGTTCATATGTCTTAGGGAATATCATTAATTAAGGTAGAAGGTAATGCATGAGTTAATCTTTGTTCATTTACAGGAAGTAAATAATAAAATCAAAACTCCAAAGCCTTTAATAATTAATTTAGTCAAGCTATTTTTCTAGAATTTTCAATTCAGTCATTAGTTGTTAATTAGTCTATTTCAATATTTTCCCATTTTTCTAAATAATAGGGATAATTAGGGTTGTGGTACTTGTTACACCTTCCTTGTTGGAGGATATCTAAATTTTCTCTATACTACTTTTTTAACCCGTACACTTATGGAAAATCACCAATCTATTTGGGATTTTGATTAGCTATTTTTATCAATAAAATATGAGTTCTTATGCCTAAATGGTGTATTATGATCGACAATTTCCCAAATGAGGGAAAAGAGGATTATAAAATGAAAAAGTAGCGGAACTAGTAATTTAAATGGCTTTCCCGTGCAAAATTACAAAGGCCAAGTAACAAGGAATGGACAAAAACCATTTTTCAAAGAAGTATACATGTTCCTCAAGTAAATATACATGCCTAGTCTAAACATCAGAGGGTGCTAAAGCATAATCCTAGATAGATACATGCCCCCTAGGAAATACATCCACACAACCCTATACATTTGGCAAAGTTGATTCCGCAGTTCAAATAATTTAGCTATGTGATTGCCTATATTCACACAATCTAGCCATGTGAATGCAATCAAACACATTTTGGAGTCTGTTTCAAAACAATTCAAAGGCAATTATGGAAGGAATCTTTAACCCTAATCTTAAATTTTAAGAAAGGTGGAAAAACACAAATGGAAGTGTACATCAACTAGGAGAGAGCTCTGAACAATACAAGAACATATCAAATGAAGGTGTACATCATTTGATATGTTCTTTTACTTGTTTTTCTTTTCATCTACCATAAATTTTATCAGTTTAGTTTTTTGGATTTTGTTTTCAATTATGAGTAGCTAAACCCCTTAAATCTAGGGTTTTGATGGATTTACTTACCAATTGTGTTAGACTTGAGATACTTATGTATTTATTTTTATTTAAATTAATAAATTATGTAGTTTCTTAATTCTTACAAATTACTAGCCACTCAATACAAATTCTTATCTATAGTGAGAAGAATTGGGAGGCGAATTGCTACAAGGGATCATCTAGGCAATATACTTAGGTTGTGATGTCATAGAGATATAGATCTTACCTAGGCAAATTGTGAATTGTATGCATGCTAAGCCACTATATGCAGGTTGACATTGAATTCCATTGAGCTGAAGGGATTTATGTTAGGGTTTATGATGATGAAAGTATACGTAACACTAATATAGATATTCTATCTTGAAAAAGAAGTTCATATGCCCTAGGGAATCAATTGTTAATTAAGATAAAAGTTAATTCATGAGTTGATCTTTGTTCACTTATAAGAAGTAAACAATGAAAGTCAAACTATAGAGCCCTTAATAATTAATTCAGTTAAGCTATTTTTCTAGAATTTTCAATTCAATCATTAGTTGTTAATTAGTCTATTTCAACATTTTCCCATTTTTTTTAAATAATAGGGATAATTAGAATTTTGGTACTTGATATATCTTCGCCATTAGACAATATCTAAATTTTCTCCATACTACTTGTTTGACGCATATACTTGTGAAAAATTACTAATCTTTTAAGGATTTTGATTCCTTTTTTTTTCCATTTTGGTAATCTTTTAATTCCTTATTTTAGATCAATAAAATGTGAGTTCTTATGCCTAAATGGTGTATTATGATTAAGAGTTTCCAAAATGAAGGAAAAGAGGATTCCATAATAATAACAGTTGACCCAGCCATTTACATAGGTGTAGAATTGCACATGCCAAGTAATTAGGAATGGATAAAAGTCATTTTCCAAAGAACTACACAAGTACCCCATGTAAATATACATGGCTCATGTAAGCATCAAAGGGTGTAAAAGAAAATTTCCATAAAGGTACATGGCCCCCTAGTATACATCCATAGGATGTTGTACATTTGATGAAATTTATTTTGTAGTTTGCACAATCTGGCCATGTCATTGGGTATATTCACACAACTTGGCAGTGTGAACATAATTAAAAACATTTGAAAGTCTATTTCAAAAAGGTTCAAAGGCAATTTTGGAAGGAATCCTTAACCCTAATCTAAAACGTTTAAGAAAGATGAAAAAACACAAATGGCGGTACACATCAACTAAGAGAAATCTTTGAACACTGCTAGACCTATCATGATTTAGAGAATTTCTTCCAAAATTACTATCATCATTTGATATGTTTCTTTTGCTTCTTTTTCTTTTCATCTACCATCAATTTTGTTGGTTTAGATTTGTTGGGATTTTGTTTTCAATTATGAGTAGCTAAACACTTTAATCTAAGGTGTGGATTGACTTGTTTATTGTTGTGTTAGATTTAAGATACTTATGTATTTATTTTTATTCAAAGTAATCTATTAATCAGTTTCTTAATTCTTGCAAATTGTTAGCCACTCTTTGCGAATTTTGATCTATGATTAGAAGAACTAAACGGTCAATTACTATAAGTGATCATCTAGACAACAAACTTAGGTTATGAAATTATAAAGATATAGATCTTACCTAGGCAAATTATGAGTTGCATGCATGCCAAGTTGCTACATGTAGGTTTACACTAAATTCCATTGAGTTTAAGGGATTTATTTTAGAGTTTATAGACTAATATAGATGTAATTGTTTTATCTTTAAAAAAAAGTTTAATTTCCTTGAGGAATTAGTCCTTTGTTAGGATAGAAGTAAATGCATGAGTTGATCTTTGTTTATTTATAAGAAGTAAAAATGGAATCCAAACTCGAAAGCCTTGAATAATTAATTTAGTGAAGCTATTTTTCTAGAATTTGCAATTCAATCACTAGTTGTTAATTAGAGTATTTCAATATTTTCTTATTTTTCTAAATAATTGGGATAACTAGAATTTTGGTAGTTGATACACCTTTCTTATGGGATGATATATAAATTTTCTTTATACTACTTACTTGACTCATACACTTGCGGAAAATCACCAATCCTTTAAGGATTTTAACTCCTTATTTTTTATTAATAAATGTGAGTCCTTATGCTTAAATGGTATATTATGATCATAAGTTTCTAGAACAAAGGAAAAAAAGGATTTTAGAATAAAAGAGTAGCTAAATCAACAACTTACATAGCATCCCCATTTAGAATTGCATAAGCCATGTAATTAAGAGTAGATAGAATCCATTTTCCTAAGAAGTAAATGGGTACCCTATATAAATATAAACCTCCCTCATAAGCATCAAAAAGTGCAAAAGCAAAATTCTAGAGAGTTACATGCCCTTCTGAGGTATTCATTCATATAACTCTATACATTTGATAGAGCTGATTCTAAGGTTTACATAGTTTAGCTGTGTGATTAGCTATATTCACATGACTTGGCCATGTGAATGTAATTAAACACATTTTATAGTCTATTTTTGTCACACCATACTTTATTGACTCCATATTCCTATATTCAAGGAAACTTTCATGTGTAAGTAAAGAAAATCAAGAAAGAGGGATAACATAATGCCATTACATAGTTTAGTTGTGTGATTGGCTATATTCACATGACTTGGCCATGTGAATGTAATTAAACACATTTTATAGTCTATTTTTGTCACACCATACTTTATTGACTCCATATTCCTATATTTAAGGCAACTTTCATGTGTAAGTAAAGAAAATCAAGAAAGAGGGATAACATAATGCCATTTCTTTGCGTTATGTTGGGGTTAAAAATTCAAATTTTTATCTGTGAACCTTGAAAACTTACCAATAATATTCTCTAATTATTTTCTATCCATACAATTCATAAACATCCCAAAAATTTGCACAAACCACGGACCAAGAGCTAAGAACCAAAAATATTCATGTTTTGCCTCGGGTTAGAATTTTAGTTTTTTGCTAGCAATTCTAGAAAATTATAACTAAATCTAGAAAAATCAAAATCAAGAAAACCATAGCATTTTGGAAAGCTCTGGATGTTAAATTTACACTAAAAATAATTTTACGTCATGAAAATCTCATCTAGACCATGTTTGATAACAAAAAAGGCACAAAATTTGGGTTGTCCAGTATTACTAATATAGCTTACTGATATAAACTTTGAAAATGCATAATTAATTTTAAAAAAATAAAATTCATGCAAACTATATGAATTTGAAAAGGTGTGGATGTTATCTAGAGGGAAAAAGTAGTTCTAGATCAATCTAAGAGCATTTAGACTAAAAAAATTGATGGAATAGTGATAGAGGTCTGATTGTAGGCTTGGAACAGAATAAAAATTTCAAAAATTCATATATCTCTTTCTAGACATCCAAATAAAGTGCTTTTAGTTGGCACAGGTCATTGGAAAGGTCTAATTTTTTCTTGCAAAATTTCACAGCAATTGGACATCGTTTACCCCATAAATGACAGATATCCATTTTCAAATCATATGAACAGTACCAGAGCCAAAACTAAAAAATTTGCTAACTTTAGAAATTTGCTAAAAAATTCTATAGACCTTTAAATATTACCCACTTTAGCTTCCCAAAAATCTCTCAATAAGATCTAGATATATGCCAAATTTCAAACTAAGAAGAGCTCATTTGGATAATTTGTGTTATAGCTCACCATTATGGTCATTTTTGTATCACCAAAGGTATCAACTTGGTCCATATGATTGGTGTTTGGCACCTCTTGAGCAAGTTTGAAAGCATGAATACAACTTGTATAAACTACCCAAGTGGTCCCAAATCTCACACATCTCATTTTAGTCATTCCACATCCAAGAATACACTAATACATACATGCCATTAAGTGTCAAGTTTTCTCATTTGCATTGATTTTGTGTCACATATGGTCCATACATCATTCTTATATAATATTACATTTGCTCAATGGTTTACATCTCAAAAATAATATTTACAAGTTCACTTTAACATTCAACTACAAGTAGAACTACATAATTGTCAAAGTGTAGTTTCTCAAGACCCTTGGTTTGCATTTCTTGCTTCATGAGTGCCACCTAGACATATTAAGATGAAGGAGGGAAGGGGAGTGAGATTCATGGAATCTCAATAGCTCACACACCCATCCACATATACATTTATGGCATACATACATCAAAGGCACAAGATGGAAAGTAACACAACCATAAATCATACAAGATCACATTTCCATGCCACTAATTCACATTAAATTCAAGAATATGCTCTAAGGACTTTTGGTTGCCTCACCCCATTTCTAGGACTTTTGGATTTTCCTCACTCTTGGCCTAGGGACTTTTGACTTGGCCTCACCTATACAAGAAAGTTTTGGCCTTGTCTCACCCATACCATGAGACTTTTGGCATCTCCTCACCTACAATAAGGGACTTTTGGTATTACCTCACCCTTATAAGCCATTTTTCACAATCAATCACATTCAAAACAACACATCGGTACCAATGCAATCTCAAAACATCAAGTGGCATGTTCTTAAATCACAAAAGCATACACATGCACACAATAACAAATATACTACCAAGAATGCAAAGAAAATGAAGTGGAGAGCTACCTTAGTATTTACGCAAGCTTCTCTTGGTCTTTCTCCTTCTCTTTTTTGATTTTGCAAGGCCTCTGAGAATCCTAGATAACTCAAAATTTTCATTTAAAAAGCCCTCCTATGAGTTTTTACACATAATTACGAAAATGCCACTACATTTCGTCAATTTTCATTACAATTTTACTTCACCATCCTAGCTCTAATTTTTATTACTGTTTGAGTCTGGAATTATTATTTTTAGGAGTCTAGGATACTTTCCAAATATTTTGAGACATTATCTAGCTCATTTCAAGGGGCTTGCTTTTATACAACTCATTTTGTCGTTTTATGAAATTTACTATTCATTACAATTTTAGAAAGGTTCAAGGGAAATTTTTGAAGGAATCCTCACCTTAATCTCATATGTCTAAGAAAGGTGGAAAATCATAAATAAAGGCATGCAACATCTACAGAAAAGCTTTGAAAATGTTACTACGTCTTTAGACAGTTATAGAGCCTTTTGAGATTGTTGCCATCAAATCAATTATTTTTTCTTCTTCTACTTCATCTATTTACTATGAATTTTGTAATTTAGTTTCTAAAATTTTGCTCATTGTCATGTGTAGCTAAACCTTTTTTTTTAGGGATTGGAAGAATTTATTTATAGAATAAGTTCTTAGGGATTCTCTTGTATTGATTTTGTTCAACATTAATCTATTGTTCTATTTAAATTTTATATGAATAGTTGGCCATCATTTATACAATTGACTTATTGTAAACAAGACTGGAAAGTGAATTCAATAAAGGATCACAAGAACAATAGACTTAGGTAATGGTTCTATAGACTTATAAATTGTGCCTGAGCAATTTATAATCTACATGCATGCCGAGTCTTTACATGTAGGCTTGCATGAATCGCTTGTGCCTCATGGGTTTATGTTAAGTGAATGACCATGATAGTAGACATAGGCTTAGCATGAATATGTGTGATTTATCTTAAAAAGGAATTTCATATAAATTAGGAAATTATCATTAATCAAAATAAATTCAATTACAAGAGTTAATTTGTATTCAAGTTTAGGAAGTAAATGAAAGATTTCAAACTCCGCATCTCTTTAATTAATTAATCAAGAGTTAGTTAATTTCAATTTTAGCTTTTTTTAGTTCTTAGTTAATATAATTGAATTTTCTATTTTTCTAGATAATATGGATAACTAGGAACATTGGTACTTAATGAACTTCCTTTTCTCTATACTATTAGTTTTGTCTATACACTTATAGAGAATAACCAATAGGCATTGGGTCTCTAGCAAAGGCCTTGAGGTTGAAAAAGCCAAGATAAGTATTACTAAGCAACTCCCTCCTTTTACCACTATCAAGAGTGTCTATAGTTTCTTACGGTATGTGATCTTTTATATAAGGTTTATAAAAGACTTCTCAAGAATTGTCAAGCTACTATGTCATTTGCTAGAGAAGGATGCTCCTTTTAATTCTAATGATGCTTGCTCATCAGCACTTGAAAAGTTAGAAAAGAGATTAGTCTTCTGCCTTATCATGTGGCTTTTTATTGGACCCTCTCATTTGACTTGATGTGTAATGCTAGTGACTATGTAGTAGGAGATATTTTGATGCAAAAGAAAGGAAAAACTTTTCATCCAATATATTATGCAAGCAAAACTTTCTCAAATGCCCAATTGAACAACATTACTACCAAGAAAAAGTTGCCAGTGGTTGTGTTTCCATTTGACAAGTTTAGAGCATATCTAGTAGGTGTAGCGTAATTGTTCTTATTGATAACTTCACAAAAAAAGTACCTAATAGAGAATAAGGAATTCAAACTAAGACTCAATTAATGTATTCTTCTTTTTTAGGAGTTTGATTTAGAGATTATGGACGAAAAAGGGAGTGAGAACCAAGTATCTAATCATTTGTCAAGATTGAGTACTAAAGCTCAAATTAAGAAAAAATGCAAATAAATGAAAATTTTCCTAATAAGAGGTTGTTTGAGGTGGAGTATACAAGGCTACCAAAGTATGCTAACTTTGTTAATTTTCTTATTTGCCATGTGTTGCCTCCAAGGTTGAACTCCTATCAAAGGAAGAAATTCTCGCATAATGTGAATAATTTGTATAGATGAACCATTCTTGTTAAGAATTTGTACTCATTAGATGTTAAGAAATTGCATCTTAGAAGAAGAACAAGAATTCATCCTTCAAAAATGCCACTTATTAAAATATGGTGGTCACTTTAATAGGTAAGGAAGAACTACAAAGATTCTTTAATTAGGCTTTTATTAGCCTTCATTTTTTAAGGATGCTCATAATTTTGTTAGAAAGTGTGATAATTGTCAAAGGTCTAAAAATATTTCAAAAAGACATAAGATGCCTTTGAACAATATTTGAAAGGCTAAAATGTTTAATATTTAAAGGATTGACTTAATGGAACCCATTATATCTTCAAGAAATAACCAATATATCCTTATAGCTATTGATTATGTGACTAAATGGGTTAAGACCATAGCTTTTCTCACTAATGATGCTAATATGATACTTAGATTTCTAAAATTGAATATTTTCACTAGATTTAGTGCACCATGAGCTATTATTAGTGACAAAGGGACCCATTTCAACAACAGTTAGTTTAAAGCACTATTGAGAAAACATAAAGTTTATCATAAAATGACTTTGGCATTCCACCTTTCAATAAATGGTCAATGTGAAATCTTGAATAGAGAGATTTAAAGGATCTTAGAGAAGATGATTTGTCCTACAAGGAGGGATTAGGTTGACTGACTTGATGATGCTTTGTGGGCTTACCATATAGCATATAAGACACTAACTGGTATGTCTCCCTACAAGCCAGTTTTTAGTAAAGCATGCCATATCCTAATTGAACTAGAGCATAATACATTTTAGGCTATCAAGAAGCTATATTTTGATTTGAAGAAGATTGGTGAAAAGAGATTGTTGCAACTCAATGAGCTTAAAGAATTCAGACTTCAAGCATATGAAAGTTCTAAGTTGTATAAGGAGAAAGCAAAGCAATAGCATGACAAGAGGATTCTTAATAAGAGATTTAAGCCATGTCAATTGGCATTACTCTACAACTTTGGGCTCAAATTATTTCTTAGGAAGCTAAAGTCTAGATGGTTAAAACCACTCACTATGATGGAGGTTTCTTCTTATATAGCTATAGAAAACATGGAGAATAACTTAAATAGGAAGTTCAAATTTAATGGCCACATATTGAAGCACTATTGAGGAAGTGAGTTAGACCATCAAAGTGTACCATTACTTTATTTGGGAGACATAACTTGAACCTTAAGACAAGGTAGGCTAAGGACTTTAAACTTAGTACTTCTTGAGAGGCAACCCAAGTTTTTGTTTATAGTTGAATCTAGAAAAGGTTTTGCACCCTTATATCTAGTAATTTTTGTTTTCTTATTTTTCAAGAATGTTAGGTGAGAAATCTTCAAGGCTATCTAAGCTAAACAAAGAAGGAAAGATGCAAAACCTCAATCTTGTAAAGGAAGATTTAGGAATTAAGAGCTTTGAAAAGAGAATTTGATGAAAATGGAAGTTTTTAGTATCCTACTAAGTTTACTTAATGCCCTTTTTACTCTTAAATTTAAGAAAATTGCATGCTTGGTAAAGGAAAATAGGTAGAGGTTTAGTGCAGTAGAAGGAAAAAAATTGGTAAGCGAAAGCTCAAAGCACCATGACTAGAAATTTCCATGTCAAGGTGCCAAGAATTTTGGCTAAATTCTGGTGCAAACATTGTCCATGGCCTTACAACTGTAAACCCAAAAGTGCAACACCATAAGCTAGGAAGAAAAAAAAGAGCCAAAATGCAGTGGTTCTATGATTAAGATTTTAAGGTTGCAATGCCATGAACTTTTCATGAATATCCTATGAAAGGTAGAATGCTTAGGCCACAATTAGAAACTTTAAGTCGCGATGCCATGAATTTGTAAGCAATGTAGGCATTAAGGTAGTAGCCTTAGGTGCTACAACTGGGACTTCAAAGTTGTGGTGCCAAAGGTCTTTAAAAAAAAACTAACCTATAATTCAATCCAAACCCGACCCACAACCTAATATCTCATATAAGTTGTAGACCTAGTTTTACCCTTCAAAAACTTAAAACCTTTCCTTCTTTCTTTGAAGCCATGGATGCTGAGCCACCCTTCTCCTTTATTACCAATCACTTCTAACCAAAATCCCATCATCTCCAACTATTTTCTAGCCAAGTTCGATATGCCACCACCGTCCTTCACTCATATTTAGCCCTTCCTCTCCATTCTTTGCCTTGATCTTCCATACCCACTTTTATCCCCATTCACCACCACTACTGACCAACATTTAGCCTTCCCACTATATTTCCAGCTAGCCACCACTATTGTTCTCTAATTTCAAGTTGATTAAAGCATTTTAAAAAGGCTTCAACATCAAGTTAGCTACGTTCGACTTAGGTTCATGCATTCTAGCCTTTATTTAAAGGGATTTATCATTCTTAGGTTTCTCATTCCTTATTCAAGTAAAATTTTCCATCTTTGTATGTTAAAGAGATTGAGAATGCATACAAGGGCAAGGATTAATTGAGTAATTTAGTGTATTTAGCCTTAAGTATGCTATAAGATCCATGGATACTTTTTTTTGTGGATTAAGCTTAACTCTGCCACATAGTTGCTTGTATGTTATTTAATGGCTCAACTTGCCAATTGGAAAATGCTTGATGTTGATAAACATAGCTATTATGTTGTTGCCTTAGTTGTATTGCTTAAGTGCTCATATTGCAATGTGGCTTGATTTGATTTTAGATACTTATGAACTAGTTGCCTATGATCCAAGTTAAAATTCATAACCTCTTTGTATTGCTTGTGTTACCTAGTTGATAGTGTAACGATGGCATTATGGATTTATAAAACTCCTAATCTCATAGTTTGACTCATTTGACATGAATTAGAATTATGAATTAGGCTATTGAGTGGTGTTTAATTGAGTGCTTTAAGTATGAGTTACACTGTGTTTAATGGAAATTTTGACCTTTATTGATCTTTATGTAAGTGGTCTCATCACAAAGTTGGAGTACATTTTGTGTTGAGAACTTTAGCTATTCTAGTGCTCCATTTATGGAATTGTCAATTGTAATTCATTTGTTTTAAATCACTTTTAAACTCAACTGGTTATCTAAGTAGGATTGAGGTTTAAATCATATTGAGCATTTCGTATTTTGGTTGTTTTCTATGAACTGAATTCCATGTTCTAAGATGGCCTCCTTGTGTTAAATTTGCCTTTGTATATAGTGCTTGTTGTGCTAAATTGGCTATTCTAAGTTGGTAACTTGTTTGTGGTTCCTAATTTATAATTTTGGTATGTAAATAGATTGCAAAGGCTAAAAATTTTCTTTTTGCATGCATACTATTCTACATTTGCCAATCTAGAATGCCTTGTTGTGTTTAAGTATACTAATATGATGCGATGTACTAGACTAGTGAACTGATATATTCCCTCTACCTATTGGAATAAGTTTCTATTAATCTTCTTTACAAATAGTGAGGATGGCTCCAAAGAAGAAGTCAAGACCAAAGGCATACACTTCTTCCTCTCACTCTTTTAATAAAACAAAAGCTTAATCACGTTACATCGATATTATAATCCACAAAAGGCTAATTCAAGAGTGAAGGTTCAGTATTCTACTAAGCCATAACTAGTCAATCTTTGATAAAATCAATGACCAAGATTAGGGAAACCTTTATGGTGAGCCTCAAGCAATTCTAGTTCCTATCAAAGAATTTTATGCAAGTGTCGCAAGTAGTAATCTCAAGTCATGGTTAGTTTGAAGATGTAGGGTATCTATGGATGAAAAAGCCATTAAAGCCATTTATTACCTACTGATGGTACCAAAGTTTGAGTTTTTTTTGTACATGGAGGTTGGTGATGAACCTAATTTAGATGACATAGAAAGAATACTCAAAAAAAGAGGCCATCATACTTAAAAGACATCTAAAAGGGTTCTAACCTCCATCCAAAATAAAAAAGTGTGAAAGTAGGCCCATTTTGTATATGCCAAGTTTATTCCTTACACACATCTCAGTGATGTCACAAAGGATCAAATAATCCTCATCTATTTGATTATGACCATAAGGCTTATAAATGTGGGGTATGTGATCTCCTCCAACATCAAGGTTGCTTAGTCACCTTTTGCTAGTTTGGCACACTCATATCTTATTACAACCTTGTGTGCTAAAACTAGTTTGCATTGGGACCTATATGAGGAGCTTTGCTAAACCAAGAAAGTTCTTAATATTAAAGTGGCCCAAAAGATATGAGGTTTTGATAATGAAGAAGATGCATATGCTCCACTTCATCCTTTTCCACCATAGTTGACCCTTGTAGATGTTTACGTTTTGGTAACCAAGTTAGCTCGTCAGACCATGGAGATGCATGACTAGCATTATTAGTGCATCTCTACTTATGATACTTGTTAAAGGCAGTTTACTACTTTGCATGATCCAGACCTAGCTAACTTTCATCCCTACTCTCTTTCCTTCAAGATTTTCTGTCCCACATGTGCTATTGATGGATGCCCTATAGGATGACCTAACTTGACATTGCCTCATTTTCCTAGTTTATTTACTTTTTAGTTATGTTTTTCTTTATCTCTACTTTTGGTACTTTGTTAGACATTTTTAGCTAGTTCTGATATGCTTTTCTTTAGATGTCATTAGCTTTTATTATTTATTATTACTTGTTCAAAATTTCTATTGTTATTAGGATATGTTTAGCAAGAGTTCAATGCCAATTATGCTTTGTTCTTAGTTCAAGTATGTAACCTTTTTTTTATTTTTCTTGTAATTTTAAACAAATATTGCCTACTAATTGGCTAAACATTATTTGAATGCATGTTGTTAGGAGAAAATTTTTTGTAACTCAATTTGTATAGGCTATTTCAACCTAAAGGCTTTAAAACTTGTCTTACATTCTCTCTAAGAAAATCCTTAGGCATTACATGATCTTGAGAAATGATTTGAAAAATTATTTGTTGCAATTGTACTTTTCAATCTTGACTTTTGTATGTTTATATTTTTGTTTGAACCCTATTTAACCTACTTTAGAAAGACCATATCATTTTGTGATTTATTTAATTTACCCACATTGGCCCTTAACTTGTTCATCCTAAAAAGACCAATGAATGGCCCCTTTTCTTGAGAGAATTATAGTACACTTAATGTTGAAAAGAAATTTTAAGATTGAATAAGGAAGCTATGAATTAATAAATGCTTTTGTGTCATAGAAAACTAAGTGTTGTATGGTTTGTGTTATCCCCTTTCTTTTGAACTAAAAATGGTGTATATATGTTTATAAAAAATTTAAAAAAAAGCATATAATAAGCTATGAATTTAAAAGTCTTTAGAGGAAGTCAAAAGAACCTCATTTTGGAGGAAAATGAGTTGAAAAAGAAAGAAATCGAGAAATTGCTTTAACAAGAGGAAAAATAGGAAGAATAATAAAGGAGTTTGAGTTCCTTGTGTATTATGCTTGCATGTAAATTCTTTTAAGGTATTTTCATTTTCCTATACCCATTTTTTGTTAGCCATAGCCTTAACCATGTCATAAGTCTAGAAGTCATAATGATCATAAGGTTATGTGATGCCTAACTTAGTGGAGATAGAGGAAAAAAGTAGGCATATGAAGTTCTTATATTTGAAGCTATTTAATACATTTTGAAGTGTATAAAGTTGGTTTTAACACTTACATGAGAATGATTGTATGGCTAAACAAAGACACACACACTCTTCAAAATTATAAGAAAAGCTAACATTACTCTTTGAACTTTGTTAGTAGGATATATTGCTTGATCTTCCTATTAGAGATATTTTATGAGGCAACACTTGAGAATTATAGTAAACATAAATTTTGAGTATGCATGTGTATAATCTAGCTTCTTTTTCTAACTTGTTTTCCTCAAGGACAAGTAAAAGCTTAAATTTTGGGGTCTGTTGACTCTTATTTATTCATGTTATTTTACACATTTTTGCAAGGATATTCATAATTAATAGCCTAATTTTAAGGTTAAAATAATTGCCTTTATGTAAATTGTGCATAGTTATTGCGTATAGCTCTATATAACAATTTTGATATTGTAAAAGGCAAGTTTTGGCTTAAGTTTTCTTTGAAATTGAATTAATCATATTTTGATCACTTGTGTAGGGTTTAAATACAAGAAAATTTAAGCTAGAGTCATCTTAGAGTAAGAACTTTAGAAGCCTAAAGTTAGGAGGTGACAAAAAGACCTACTTAAAGCAAAAGCAACCAATAAAAGCAACCAACGACATGGTTGGGAAGCTGGAGTATAGGGGTTAGTTGCATTTTTCCAAAATGTCAACATTTTCTGCTTTAATTTAGAGGGTTTTCAAGTAAGGTTTTGTCATTTTGAGAAAGAAGCCCACTTTCTGGGTATTCTCTAAGGTTAAAGGAGTTGTGGTGACTCTCAAAGTGCAAAGGAAGGGCTTGGGTTGATAAGAAGACAAGATTCATCTCTAGTTGTCTCTATCTCTTCTATTTTCTTTGCATTTTCTTAATAGTTCTGTCATATGCTCTAATTTTAGTGATGATTTACCTTATAATGAATAGCTAAAATCTTGTATCTAGGATTATTATGAACCTTTTTATGGATTAAAGCTTATTCTTCCTCTTTTCTTGTGATTAATTTTATATGTGCATTCGTGCGTGTTGTGTATGTGTGCGCGTGCGCATGCGCACATGTGTGTTTATTCAACTCATTGCTTCATGCTTTATAGTTGATTGATCACGAATTGAAATAATATGGTATTCTAGTTGAACTTGGAATAGAGCTATTGGAATCATACCTTAAGTTGAATTGTATGAGTACTTGAAAGTTGAATGATTTTGCTAATAAAATAGGAATATACTCATTGGTCTCATATAGCTAAATTAAGGATTATGCCATTGAATGCTTGCTTGGTTTAACTTCATAAGAGATTGTGAAGCTAGCTAAGAATATGCTTATAGGTGATTTAGAAAAATGCTTATAAGTAAATTTGAACCCTAAACTAGCATATGTCACCTTTAATAATAAGGTGAAAATGGATAATTTAGATTCTATGAAATACTTTTGGGATTAATAATCCTAAGTTCCTTCTCTTGTTGAATTATCCAATAATCCAAATTTTGTTTTGTTTCTAAATTTTGCTAGTTTAAATTGGCTTTCATATATATATATATATATATATATACTTGAAATTAATTTGCTTGATTTAAGTTAGGGTATAAATTTCAATACTTGACACTTTTCAGTCACCAAATCCTCATGCGACAATACTTTTTTCACTTCTATATTATTGTTGCAATATATATGTTTGCATGCAAATAATTGTATTTTGTGAGCATTAGATATACAATAAGATATTACAATGTAGCACAAGTCCACTAAGAGCATACTATTTAACTCACACAAATCTAGATGTTTGATAATGTGCTTACTTAGAATGTATCCTTCACTAAAGCATAACAAGTAAGCAACCAAGTTGATAAAGAAAATATAAGTCATGGAAGTTTTTTTTTTTTTCCTTTTCTCTTTCCACCCTTCCTTTTTTGAAACTCTCTAAGTGATTTCCCCAAATATGCAATGTAGAGCCAGACTCACTCAAGCCTCTTTCAAGAACTCGCTCACAAACCACACATAAAGGAATATAATCCAAATTTCAGCTCATTAACACCACTAATATGCAGAAAGGATATCTTATCTCAATTTTTGCACATTCTAACTCTTTCTCTCTCAACTCTCTTACCCTTAACAAAACTTCTACTATAGTGATGATAAGAAGATAACCATTACAAACAAGCTTGATTTTCTAACATTCATGTGCACTCATTTATTACTTGAGCATTTCAATCATGTCTTATTTCTTCATTTAATTCTTGGTTGGAAGGAGACCGTGACACTTTGTAAATGAAGTATAGCTATCAAACTTTTAGTCCTTGGTAAACCTTTCTCTCTTTAAAATATTTTTAGAGAGAGAAGATGAGATGACAACATGTTGTCCTTTTTCTTTCCTGCACAATTTCCTTGACCTCTAATGTATTGCACTATACCATACACATGTCAAAATGCTTTTTAGACTTGTTCTTCTTGCTTTAGTCTTCACTTTCATCAAATGTAACTTCTTTGGGGGTAGAGAGAGACTTTTGAATTGTGCAAATTTGTTTTATTCTCTCATAAAGCTTATTTGAATAGTAACTTGATGTACAAGTGCCTTGTCACATACAACTACACTTCCTTCTTTTCTGTTGAATCTTCTCACATTGCTATACAACTTGCTTTCATTGTGCCATCCTTTGTGCAAATCTTTTATCCTTTGAACATTTACCTCCACTGCACAAAGGAGAGATTAAAAAGTCAATATTGATGTTTCCAATACCTCACGGGCTCAAGCTTAATTTTTCTTTTGCTTTAAAAACCATTTAGTCTATCTTGTACGGCAATATGGCCCATACTACTTTCTGTGAAAGATTGACCCGATTTTATAAAAGCTCATGGGAAGGAAACGTGGGCCTCTTGCAATATAAAGGCTCTTTAAGAACATGGTCCAACATTTCACAAAACCTTTTTCAAAATGATCTTTTTCCATTAAAACCGCTTTTGGCCCAAGAAAAAACTGAATTTTCCAAAATCGGATTCTTCCCACGAATACTTTCTCAATAAACGATTTTTAAAGACCAAGCAAAGATTTGCATCAAAGTAGTATTAGTGCCTATTCAAATATTCCTAAAGTATGATTTTTCATAAAATATATTATTTCACATAATTAAAACTTATATAAAAATTCCGCAATTTTTACTAACAGATGAGTTATATCGTTGCTTTATGCCCATTTCACCACCTTGAGAAGTCATAGAATTTAATTCACATGGCGCTTATGGATGGTCTTGGAGAATTAGCTAAATGTCTGTTTCCTCTCAAATAAAAATATTGTTTTAATGGGTCTCTGATTTTAATGAATAGGAGAGCTTATTTTATCTCTTGCATCTGATTGTAACTTGAGAGCTTATTTTATCTCTTGCATCTGATTGTAACTTTTACAGTCTTCTTAAATTTGCAGTAACGTAGCTACTTTGACAATATTCATATTTATAAATTATGAACCTAGAAGTTGGTAAAAATTAAGCAAAGTGGTAGCCCCCTGCTATTTAGTGTTTTTATAATAGAATGACAATGATGATTTATATATAGTTTAATATATCCAAGCAAGACTATTGTGGTTTACTTATAATTCAATGGGAAACCATTTGGTTTGTTTGATTCACTTGCATGCATGTGTTTTCTTCTCTTGTGTTTTGCTTTTATATCTGCAAAACTTGATGTGCAAAATGTCCAAGGCATTCAATGTCTCAACTACTCCAGGATAATAAGAGATGAAATATTTAATGCTAAAAAAAGGAGGATTAAATGGTTACTTGATTTAGAGGGAACTTTAGACCAAATAGGCCTAGAGGATTGATAACGAACCTACTATATAAAGTTTGGGTCAACTTCTGTGGGATGAGTTAGTTTGAACTCTGAACTCTAAAGGGAATGAAAGAGTCTAATAAGTATGTATAGCATATGAAGAAAATTTTAGAATTTTTATTGTTGTTTTGGACTTCATTTCTTTGCAGAAAGTTGTGAAAGGAGTTTTAGAGAACAATGTTTCTGCATGTCACCTCCAGCCATTGAAATTATTGCAATGATATTTCACTAATGCATTATTGAAGGTATATGCTAGACATGAGTCACCTAATAGAATCTATAAGATTATGTTTCCATAATGGATTGTCAGCATTGTTTAGTTGAACAAGTGCCTTAAATTTTCTCCATGACAGCTTCATTAATTTTTAATTTTTAGCCTTTTGACTGATATGTGTGGCCAAATTGGATTGAGTTGAAGGAACAACGGCATTAGGCATGCAATCCCCGGAGCTAGACATGAGTCACCGATTCTATAAGATTATGTTCTTCTATGGATTGTTAGTACTGTTTAGTTGAAAAGGTAAATATTTAATTTGTACAAAAACTTCGTGGTTATGACATTTATTTTAAATATTATAAAACAATTTTTTTTATTTATGAGATGGTGGTATTAAGAAAATAAACAATTACTCGCCATTTCAAGTGTGTTTGGTCACCTTAACGTCTGATTGAAAGAATATGCAAGAAAGTTCCTATATTTTACATTTAGCAACCTGTGGCCGTTGATACAGGCTTTTTAAAAAAATTTCTAGAATCATTTAGCGACAACTGAACCTGTCATTAAAATCTCTAATGTCGGTTGTGACCAGCGCCAGAGGAGAGAAACAAACAAGTTGACCTTTGGTATCGGTCATAACCGTTGTCAAAGTTTTGCCTAAGGTTTGTTGTGAGCATGATGAATCTCATCCTTATATTAGTTTACATTTTTTGTCCATATGTTTGAGTTTTCTCGTGTTATTTTATATATATATATATATATATATCTATGTATGTATGTATGTATATATATATTTGTTTATTTTCATCCACTAAGTATAACAAAACCCTTTTTTTTTTCTTTGCACTCTAGGAAAAATATAGTCACCCTACACGGAACCTAAGGTTTGCCTCCATATGAGTGAGGCAAGCAAGTTCTTTGGGAAGCAAGGTCAGTAATAGAAAGCTAAATCTTTAGTCATATAGAATGTCTTGTTGGTCTTTGATCTTAGGTTAGTTATGTTTCTAATCTTTATTGTTGGATCTGAGCTCCAGTATTATGCATTTGGAGAGCTAAATTCTCATTATCTAGTTATTTTGAACATACTGTAAATTTGGAAATTATCCAGTTAATGAAAAGAGGAGGAAATATTCAGTAAAAATTATATATGAGGTTTCAAAGATTATTTGAATCATGCCTATGTTTTATGTCTGTGTAGTTTGAGGCTTACGGTATCAAGTCACCACTTTATAAGCTTCCAAAATTAATTATGCCTAAAGGAAAATGACTCTGATATTGTTAGCAAAACGATATACTTTTTCTTATTTTAAGACCACGTTTCCCATGCAATATCAGCACCTAGCTTTTGTCTTCGTCAATAAATAGAAGCTTCTCGGCCCTGATTTTTGTACCCAAGAAAACAAAGATAAACTTTGATACCCATATCTATACATAGCCAATGACCCCTGCATTGGTTACCCTCTTAACCCTTCTCTTAGCCTTCCCCTCAAAACTGCACCTGGCAACCGCTACTGTGCTTGACACAGACGGTAATTGGGTTCGAAGTGGTGGCGACTACTACGTCTTGCCCAGTTTCAATGGCTCAAGTGGTGGTGGGCTCACACTTGCTCGCACCGGCAGAGATCGAGAATCCTCCTGCCCACTAGCCGTTGTCCAATCTGCCTCAGAGGCCTGTCTTGGCATCCCAGTATCAATTTCATCCCATGATACAAAAATCATCTTAACCAATCTTAATGTAAATATCAGCTTCGCCCCAAATTTTTCATCAAACTGCACTGAATCATTCACCTGGATACTTGTCAAGGATGATTCAGCCAAGGTTTGGTCCATAGGGATTGGCAGTAATGAAGACTACCCTAGTAATCTGACTATGGCAGGGTGGTTTAAGATTGAGGAATATTATTCTGGGTACAAATTTGTTTTCTGTAGTAGTTCTTTTAACTCCTCATTTTATGAAGATGTTGGGATATACACTGATATTGATGGGAATAATCGTTTGGCTCTCCAGGAAGCTGCTTTTGCTGTTAAGTTCAAAAATGCTGATTCTGACTTACATGCATATGACTGATGTTACATATAAATACTGGGAAACTGCGAACTCACTTCAGATATCAGCTTTCTGTAATTAAGATATCAGTATGTAATAAAGTAGCTGTGCGGAAGCTGCTTTTTATGTCAGTTTCATACACAAGTTGTTGCGACTGCTATGCTCTTATAGCCTCAAGGATTGACCTCTTGAAAATAGTTAGGTACAACTAATGAGCTGAAAAGGTGAGCCTAGTTTTCAATTTAAAAAGCATGCAAGCTATGGAGTTACTTTCTTTCCCTGCATTACCAATTCACTTAAAGGAAATGGAATCATACCTTGTGGATTTCTTTCTTTCTTAACAAGTAATGATGTACCAAGTTGATTGAGGCTGACTGACCAACTTTTCTTAATTTAACATCCTGCAAATCCTGCATCAATATAGTAGGAGTGCTGGTTTTGTCTATCATATTCTTCTTGTAAGAATTATCTTCATCTGTCATAAAGTGTTTAGAATAAATCACATAAACCTCACCTTACTTTTGCTCTTTATGAAAGTTTAGCCTAATTTTAAATTTTTTTACTGAAATACCTCTCATTAACTACTCTTAACATTTTTTTATGGAGAATATTTTAGTCAAAAATAAATAAAATAGACTAAAGTGTATATTTTGAAAATGGAAAAAATTATATAATTTCAACAAAATTCAGAGAAAGTTTATATAATTTACACAAATATTTGGAGTTTGAAAATGACAGCTTATCCTTTCAATCTTTCCATATAGCTGCAAATTAAGTCCCAGTAAGAATCCAACTTCATTGGCTTCATTCCATTTTGTTAGAAGCCAACGATGTAAGTTGGAAATTTGAGAAGATGCCTTCTATTTCTCACATTGTAATGAGAATAAACTTCCGTAAAGAGCCAGATATCACCTATCAAATTTCATTATTAGTATTCCATAAGCAGCTTATACAATAAAAACACTTTTACTCATTCACCATCTATCATATTCTAGCCCATCCTCTACATCATGTTAAACTGTAAATCTACCCTACAACAGCAGAACAAGCATAGACAGACTGTGATTCTACCCATAACTGCAGAAAATACATTAACAACAGACTATGTTCTACCCTAAAATTGTAGGACATTAACAAAAATAAAGGACTAAGAGGACGCCGAAACTGCACAACAATACCGTTCACAAGCCTCCCCCATCATACAGATATATGTACGAGATGTTACTTGTGATGAATATCCACCATTACCAATCTTGTACTACTGCTGTTATTAGCTAGTTCTGTGTGTTGAAATATGATAAGTCACAGCCTGGCTGCCCATTGAATGGCTGATCAGAGCATGATGGAGGCATGCCAAGCTGTGGCTCCTGTTGAGCCTGCTGGGATGGAGTATTAGTCAACTGATGCAACGCTAACTGGGAAGCAAATTGAGAGAGCAGCCCAGCAAAATTGTTGCTCTTAAAAGCAGCAGCCTGGCCATGTTCTATCTTGAGGCGCTGCAGTTCTTCCCTTAATGATTCATTGAGTGCTGCAGGCAAAGAAAAATGGGTATCCATGTTAATCTTCACATATTAAATTTAAAATCGTGTATCAAGAAGTTATCGAACTTCAAGTAATATGCTTTTCCCTAGAACTTGAAGATTCCCTGATCCTTTCCAGCACAATTTTGGAAACTGATAACTAATATGCGGAACTGTTCATGAAATTCTAGTCATATAACAATTAAAAATGATTGATGGGAGAGAAAAAGTCCACTTAGTCTAGGAATCAAGTGACCCTGCTGTTAAGAATAAACAAATCTAGAACCATGCATACCATCTCTAAGCTTTGCTTGTTGATCCATAGCCTCTATGCGCAATTTGAGCTCCTTATTCTCAGCACTCATCCCTGTATTGTCCCTCTGCATCATATGAGAGAGAAATAAGCTTGTTACATTCTAACCGTTTTCTCTATCATTTTGTATGTGCATGTAAATTGAAGATAATGAAACAGCCCAGAAGTTACGAAGGGACCACTTTTGATGACTGGCATAATTATTTCTTTACTTTTATAAGTCACATACAGAAGCACCCAGTGGATTTTGAAACTGTAATTTCTAGCTCCATTCTTGCTCATAAAGCAGACCAGAAGAGTGGGGGAAGCCGACAGACCCAAGGGTCATTCCAATATATAGTTGCAATACATTAGTAACAAACCACTATCACATTTCATCAGATTCTATGTCAAGACAGTAAAAAGCAGGTTTATCAAGAATGTAAATCCTAGCTATTAGATACCCTGAATTTTGGTGCCTGGCCCAAACCCTGCACCAAAGAGTAGTAAAAGCAATGGCATGAGATAAAGGATCTTATAAGCAATAACAAAACCTACTAACTTGTTCAGGGCATAATCATTTTGAACACGTGACAGAGTGTCCAATGATGATTGTGGATGTGACATATCCTCACGTTGGATACAACATGAAGATTAATTCTATAATAGCGCAACACTGCAGAGCCACTCTCCAAGACTTGTAATAAGTTCCCTAAATTCCAGGTTTCCATATACCAGAGTAAATGTTAAGTCTCATGCCATCCTAGAATTGCAGAAACTCCATATGAGTAACTATTGCTATATAAATCATTATACAATTGAACTTCAGTGGAGAATTGCCAAATTAGAGATTTACCAACTTGTCTCTGCATTTTAAGCCAACGAACCAGAAGTTTTCCTTTCACAATCTTATTTTACCCAAAGGCAGGATGTAGATAAATCACAAATCAAATTCTCATCTAGATTATGATTTTTGAACAGATGTTAACTAAAAAGAATTTCATCACATCTAAACATATATTGCCCATCTAAAAGCCTAATATAGTATTTCCAATCTGAGGATTTTGTTGCACAATGTTTCCTAAGAAGAAATATCCATATTTAGACATATCATTATGATTGTATAGTTCTACCTTATACTATTTTCAGGATTTCTTGCATGCATCCACACCACATGGTATTTTCGTAATTGCTAATAAAAGTGCTTCTTACTACAAAAAAGTGCTCTAAAAATCTTCCCATGGAAGAAACCAGAACCCTGAAAGAAAATTTTTCATATCTACAACTGATCGGTCTTCCAGTCCATCTCAATCTTCTTGGGATCCCAGTTCCCAAATTCTTCTTTGTAGATGCTCTGTGTTTCATGATCATGACCACATTTTTCTTGCTTAATGCCCTTTTATTTATTTTTACCAGGCTCATTACTAATCCTTGTTATATACTTCATGCATGCTTCGATTTCACTCCTTAGAAATCATGTAAGATCACTTATATATAGATAAATAGGGTAAAATTACTTCAAATTAAACCTGGTATAAGATAATATATGTTACAACTTTCAATATCTTACACAGATCTTTCTAAATACACACACCATTGAAACAGACTTCTCATTGTGAATGACATTAATGTAGTTCAAAAGCCATTTCATGCTTATAGTAATCAAAATGAAGTCTATGATTTGCTTCAAATATAGCAGTCAGGAGCAATCGTCCATACGTCACAGCATCCAGTCAAGTGGAAATTTGTCATATATACATGTATGTTATGATTGTTAAACATACACAGAGTCAAAAATTCATGCATAATACGCATGCATGAGATGAGAAAAGAGAAAAGGAAAAATGTAAATAAAAAGTGAGCTAATCCTTGGAGTACTGCTCATATTTAATCAGACAAAAGGTTAATTTTCAAGCAAAATAAGAAACACAATAAAATCAAGCCCATCTAGTAGATTTTTAAAGCACTTCTTCAAAAACTTCTAGAACAGCTAACTTCTCTCTTCTTCTCATGAACCGAAAATTGTTTTCAACATTTAAAGGAAAAAGCCATTGTTATTTTGTGGCTTCCATAAATCCTTGTGCCACACAATCCACAATTGACACACAATGTATCTCCATTATAGACAGGATGCGAGGTTTCATCAAATACTGTGAACTTGATGATCCTAGCCCAAGTTAGCAAATTTGTGTCTTCGAAATCTATAAATGTAAAAGGAAAAGACATACCTCAAGCTTGGTAAGCTTGGCAGAGAGGTTAGTTGCTTCAGTCTGAAGTGCCTGCACCTTTTTCTCCAGCTCATTTGTATAACGATTCTTCCTCTCCTTTGATCGAGCAGCAGATTGCCTATTAGCAAGAATCCTATACACAAAACAATTCAGATTATATCTGAGCCTCAACTTCACTCCTTAGATTACTTCCTTCCGTTTTCCACCAATCCAAACTATTTTTTCCTTTTCTTAAGAATTCATCTATAAAGCATAATAATTCATAAGGAAATATGTACCCAAATAAAGCATAACTAGCACATGATAAAGCCGGAAGAAAGTGAATGCATATCAGGCCATGAAAAACAACACTAGATTTTCGTTTGCAATTTTAAAAAATAAAAATTAAATTTATCACACGATCAAATTCACAAGTTCTTTGAAAGAATATTTTGCAGCTATAAAATCGCAACAAATTTGTTATACAAAAAATGCAATAAAGTATGAACAAGCAGAGGTATGAGAAGCATCTTTATCAACCTCTTAGCTCGCTTGGGATCAACAAGAGCTAGTTCAGCGAGCTTCTCAGGGGTCATGGCCTTCTTCACCCCCTCACTCCCCATGGACGACTCAGCCTCAATTGACACGTTGGTTGACCCATCCATGGAAACGCTCAGCTGGTGACGCACCACCGGTTTCTCCCCAACAACATCTTTCCCGCCAAAATTCTCGCCGGCGCCGGCCCTACCTCCGCTGTCTCCAATGCTGTCGAAGAAATCAGAGTCCACAGACAAGCTGCGGAGATGGCCGATAGGAGGCCCCACCTGCCTGCTGGGCCCCGAATTCTGACCGTTGCATTCCTCCGAGGACGAATCAACGGCCATGGGCGAGCCCAGCCCTGCGACGGCGTCGTTTGGGATGTCGGGAAACGGAGAAGGTAAGTTAAAGAACTCGACGTCAAAAGGGTCGAAGCGAAGCAGGTCATCGTAGTTGGAAAGTCGGAAGGTAGTGTCGGAGTGGGCCCTACGGTGGTGGGACCCACGCTGCGGAGAGTCCTCCACGTGTCCAATGTCCACCGTGGGCGACGGCGGCAGCAGCGTCATTCTCATGAAAGGGTCCATAAGCTTTCTTTTGCTAATTTGCTTTTCTACCGTGGTGGTGGGTGCGAGGAGGGAAGGCTTCAACAGGGGAAACGCAGCTTCATTACCAAATTGAGGTGCTTTTATAAGAGAAACTCGCAAAATTCCAGAAAATGTTTGACTTTACTTACCATAAAAATTTGTGTCTTCTTAATGTCCTGTGACTATCCATGGTCAGGTGAGATAATAATTATTATATCTGTCAAAATTTTCTTTTTTTTTTCTTGCCTTATAAAATCCATTTTGATTCACTATATTATGAATTTTTTATTTTTTTTAATATGAAAATTGCAGTTACGGTCTTTACGGAGATAAATACCTGCCAAAACTGTTCAACAATCTCACGCGTTACAGCACTGGTCTAAAGAAAAATATAAGAGCTATTTAAGGTAACGTTTACTTGATATGGTGGAATAAACCTGCTTGATTTTAAATACAAAATGTGAATGCGAACTTACAAATTAGGGAAAATTATTTTATCACTTTAATTTTTTTATTTGCAATTTTTTAATTTAAAAAAAAATATGACCAATTGTAATATATTAGTTTTATTGTGATAAATTTATAATTGTTTAATTTATAAATTTTAATTATGTAAAAGTATTAATATATTTTTATTATTTAATATTTCTTTAAATTTCTCTTTTGAAAAAAATTTTAAAAAAAATAAATAAATATTTCTCAATTTAAAGAAGCAAAAGATGACAATAAAACTTAAAATTACTTTTGCTGCTTCTAAAAGCAACAAATACAAATTCGTTATCTTTTTCCTTTTTCTTGCTATAATAGACGGAAATAAGAAGAAAAAGGAAGAGATCTGGCTATTTTCAGAATATATATATACATATATACATTTATACAATTTTTTAAGGGATAACAACCTTAGGATGCAGGGAGTCCCTCGCCCTTTCTCTATTTTTGCTATCTAATTATTCTCCCATTTCTGTCTTCAATCTCTCTTATAGAAAGAAAATTTTCCCCTTCACATTTTCCCAAGTTCCCACAAGATCCGTGCCACGACAGGGAGTGAGAGACTAAAGGTTATTTCTTGATTTTTTTTTATATTTTAAATGAATATAAATATAAATAAATAGTGAAATTAATCAAAGGACAAAGGTTACTAATATATATATATATATATATCAATATAATTTAAATTAGACTAAATCAATTAATTTAATCAAAAAATCCACAAACCAAACATTGGTTAGGTTGAGTTTATAAACTTGCTTAGCCTAAGACCAGTTGAACCGATCAACCTCTAACACTCCGACCAATTTACAATAACAACAACGATAAAAAATTTTGTCCATTAAATAGAATTGACGCTATAAAGTCTTATCATAAATTATATTTTTAGACAAATTATTTAAGTTTAAATCATTTTTAATAGTTTTTCTATAATTTTTCTTAATCTCCCTTTACTTCTAACTATTTAACTACTCTTCATCTAATTTACTCTCCTAATTGAGGCTTCTATAGGTCTCCTCCATACGTGCCTAAACCATATAAGTCGCAATTCTAGAATCTTTTTCACAATAAATGCGACATCCACTTTTCTCTCTAATATATTCATTTCTAATTCTATATTGTTTGGTGTATCCACTCATCTAATGCAACATTCTCATCTCTGTAATATTAAGCTTATTCTCTTGTTAACTTTTTTTTGCCCAGTATTTAATTCTATACAACATTGCAGATCTTATAACTGTACAATAGAATTTACTCTTAAATTTAAGTGGTACTTTTCTATCACAAATAACCCCCAAAATATTCTTCTATTTCATCAACTCCGCTTGAATCCTATGTTTTACATCTTCCTCTATTTTCTCGTCATATTGTATGATGAACCTAAGATACTTAAACTGTGTAACTTGTGATATGGCATGTTCTCCAATTTTCACTTTTACACTAGAACTAATATGTCTCTTACTAAACTTACATTTCATATATTCTATTTTATTTTCTACTTAAATGAAATCCATATACTTCCAAAGTTAAGACTATGTCATTTGCAAAAAATATGCATTGTGGTACCAACTTTTAGATATTTCAGTAAGTATATTCAAGACTAAAATAAAAAGATAAAGACTCAAAGTTAACCCTTGATGAAAATCAATAGTTATCTGAAAATTTTCTATAGACTTACATTTTGTTATTTCACTAACTGTAACCCTATCATATATATCCTATATTACTCAAATATAAGTTATATAAACTCCTTTTTTTCTCCCGACCCTTTCATAAAACCTCTCTTAGCACCCTATCATATATTTTTTTCCAAATTAATGAACACCATATGTAAATCTCTTTAATTCCTTCAATATCTCTCAATCAATCTTTGTAACAAGTATATCATTTCCATGCCAACCTTTTTTATGTAAAACCAAATTAATTCTCTGTAATTGAGTCTCTTGTTTTAATCTTTGCTTAATTACTTTCTCCCATTACTTCATAATATGGCTCATAAGTTTAATTCTATAATAATTTTGTACAGTTTTGTATGTCCCCCTTATTCTTATAAACAGGAACTAAGTACTTTTCCTCTACTCGACTAGCATTCTCTTAGATCTCATAATTTTGCTAAATAACTTTGTGAGTCAACTTATACTTTTCACTCTTAAACCCTTCTATACCTCAATAAGTATATTATCTAGTCTAACTACTATCACTTTTACATCTGCTTTAATATTTCTTTTACCTCTAACTCTCAAATCTGATGAAAAAAAATATAATTTTAATCCTCTTCTTTAGTGTCTAACATATCCGAATGTAATAAAATCCTGTATCTTTCATTAAATAGTCTGTGAAAATAACTTTTCCTCCATTCTTTAATATCTTATTCTGTGACCAAAACTTTCTCTTTTTCATTCTTAATGCATTTCACTTAGTCCGCATCTCTTATCTTTCTTTTCCTACTTTTTAGCTAACTTGTAAATACTTCTTTTTCTAATTTTAATACTTAAGGATTGGTATAACCCATTAAGCACCCTAGCTCTCACTTTGCTCACCACCTTCTTATTGTCTTTTTTAACTACATTATACTTTTCCCAATTTTCATCACTCTTATACAAAGATCACCTTTATAATACTCTCTTTTAACCTTAACCTTATCTTGCATGCTTGTATCCCACCATTAAGATTCTTTATCCCTAAATCCAAAGCTTCTTGATTAACCGAGTATCTCCTCTGTCACCTTACTAATCTCTTTAACTATCTCATCTCGCATATCATTATCATTTTCTTATACTTCCAAATATCGTTCCTCCAAAATCCTTTTCTATAAGCTCTTTTCTTTATCCTCATTCAATTACCATCACTTGATCATTGACACCTTATCATGGCCTTTACTTTTTACTCTTTTCTTGATTCGGACATCTATAACCAAAACTCTATACTCAGTAGTCAAGCTCTCTCTAGGTATAATTTTGCAATCTATGTAGACTTTTTTATCTGATTTCCTTATTAAACATAAATTAATTTGAGAGCATGCCCCTCCACTTTTGTACGCGATAAAATGCTTCCCATACTTTCTAAAACAAGTGTTAGCTAATGAAAAACCTAGAATAGTTTTACCCTCTACATTTACTTCTTCTAAGTCATGTCCCCCATGCGCACCCTTGTAACATCTAGATGCACTCCCCACATGACCATTAAGATCCCCTTCCAGAAGAATCTTTTCTTCTAATGGTATTTTCTGAACTAAATATTCTAAATCCTCTTAGAACTTTACCTTATAATGTTCTTATAAACCTACTTGTGACGTATAAATACTAATAATATTAAAAGTTTTTCTTTCCAATACAAATTTTAACACAATAATTCTATCTTTTAACCTTGGTACATCCACCACAATATTTTTTCAAAACTTATCCACAATTATACATGTCTCATTTCTAGATTTAGCCTTACTAATGTACTAGAGTTTAAAACATGAGATATCTAATTCTTTTATTTTTTTCTCCTACCTATTTGGTTTCTTGTAAACACATAAATTAATCTTCATCCTAATCATAATATTTATTATTTTCATTGACTTACTCATAAATGTACCTATATTTCAAGTTTCAAAATAAAACCTACTCTCGTGAACTAATTTTTTGTACTCACATTTGTTCACAAAAATATGAGAACCCTTGCTTATTTTTCACTATATCCATGTGTCAATGTCGCGATTCTTGCTCATTTGATACTGTACTCGAGCTATACAGTGTATTACTTTTGGGCAGCAACCTAGCATTACCTCTAATATATCAATGATCCATGTTATAAAGATTCGACAAAGTTTTATGTTGGTTGTTGACTACCTAACATAACTCTCTTCTTTTTTTTGGGCTCAGGGATCAATTATGAAAAGTAATTTATATCAAAGTTTTTTAACACTTCAAAAATTAATTAAGGTGTTAGTCATGGATTTGAATTAATTAAGAATAATTAATATGGAATAATTAAGCAAGTTAAGTGAATGAAAATTTTAGAGAAATAAATTATTAATATGAGTTTAAAATTTAATTAAGTTAGAAACCCCATCTACACCTAAATTAAATTAAGTAGGCTAAGGTTAGGATCTAATAGAGGCCCCAATCTGATTTAATGAATTAGAAACCTAAGACCCAACTTGCATAAGCTCTTATAAATGGCCCAATAACTCTTGTGCAGACCTAAATCAATTAAGTTCTTTAAATTTGGTCTAACCCAATTAAATTTCTACAGCCCAACATATAAAAGCTGACCCAACAAGGCTTAAATCTGAAACCCACTTAGTATTAGATCTTTGAATCAACCTATGATCCACATTAGACCCAACTAAAACCCTAAACACTTCAGCCCTTCCACATTTTGCTGAAACACAAACACAACTCATTTTCGAAGGTTTGGAGGGAGGCTAGGATTGGGACAAGAAATCCACCATTTCTTACTTCTAAACTCAAAATCAGCCAAGGTACTTGTTATATAACTTAATCCCCTTCTCTTTCTCTTCATTTTGGCCTGATTAGTTTTTTATTTGGAGCATTTTCACCATACCTAAATTCTAAAACGTAGTTCTTTGGTATTTTCTTAGAGGATTTTTAGAGGTAGAGGCTAGGAGGGATATTAGGTAAGTGTATACTCTTCATTATAATATATTATCTACTGGTTTAAGACCCTAATGGTTGATTTATAGTATAGGTATTAATTATGTACGAATTTGCTTAAGAATTAGAGTGATATATTGAAGTTTTTGATAAAGGACATATTCAATCCGAATTTGGAGATTTGTAGTGGTTGGGTAAACGTTTTTCGAGTAGCCATCAGTATTTTCATTCCTTGGATACTTGTTGCTACTATACATTATAATTTAAAATAGTAATCTTCTGATGTTATGGTTATAGGGAGATTTTGACACTGCTTGTAGCTTTTTCAATTGTCTGCAGAGTAAGGTAACCAAGGTTTCATGCTAATTCCATGCATATGTCTGTTTTAATTTTGTATTTACTGCATGATTATGATTTTGATGCTAAATGAATTGGTTGGCTATCTGTTATATATGATTGGACCTTGTAAGTCCATGGTAGAGCTATGATGCGGCTGCCACCCGTGCATGTGCTTTGATCAGGCACTAGATTATGATCAAACCCTAGATGTATTAAGCCCTAATTATGCTCAATGGGGAGTAGGTGCCATGGACGAGCCTCTCCCAGTGTTATTGGCCTTTAAGATATAGAATTGTGATTGCTAGTATGGGATAGTAATCATAAATAGCCTAATTGTTTTATTTACTGATATGACTAGTATGTTTTCTGATACTTATATGAAATCATGCATATATATTGATTAAACTAGAATATATGAATGGAATTTGCCTTGGTTACTGAGATTTGCATCTCACCCATTTCATGGGATCAGACTTTCAGGTGAAGGCCTTTTGGGTAAGGATAAGGGGAAGCAAGTAGATGAAAATCCATGAGCTCTAGCCATGTGTGGAGGAAGCTACACTTGGACTGATCTGAGTAGAGTAGATGCAATTTTATTAATATTTTATACAGCATCATCATGTAATCATATTGCCAAGTATAGACGTTTACATTTTGATTAGTTGGAATGTATCTATTAAGGAGTTAAGTCTCATTATAGCTTGGTATTGGATGTATCAACTTACGACATTTGATGTATGAACTTTGTTGAATTTATGATATGGTTTACCATTTAGGAATTGTAATTGTGTGATACCTTGGATATAGACTTGAATAAGTGATGTATGAAATCTTTAATGGAATGTATATTTAAATGATAATTGCTGGAAGCTTATGAAGTTCTGCTGTTATTAATCTATGAACTTGCTGATATAGGATAGTTGGAGGAGTAGAAATTGACACTTAAGCCTTGAACTAGTAATGATAGATTAGCTGAGTAAATTAGACTAATGAAAGTTATTGGAGTCCCACAATTAAGGTAGAGTGGCTCTAGGGTGTCATTGGAGGAAAAGTGGAGAGTATGAGACAAGATCAAAAGGCATTTCCTCACGGCTAATAGAGGCGAAGTTGCCCAGGAAAAGTACCAGAGAGCAATTTACCGTGGTGAAATGTGAGAGGCAAAACTGGGAGTCATCCAGAGGGTAACTCGCAGCGGCTAAATGGGAATTGGTTGCGGCAAACTTTTGTGAAAATTTGTCAAATGTTCCAGAGAGGAATTAGTCGCGGCAAAATGGAGAATTAGTCGCGGCCAATAGCGAGAGGTGAGCGAGGTAGGTTCCAGGAGGTTTTCTCACCGCGACACTATGTAGGTTAGCCGCGGCAAAATCTGTAAAGATATAAGGGTGAACCCGAAAGTAATTAGCCACGGCGTAAGGACATTTAGCTACGACTAACAGTCCCAAACTCTCATTCTAACCTAGAAATCTTAGTTTTTCATATGGTAGCATCAAGGGATGATTTATAAACATTGGTAGAAGATTCTTTTGAGTTGGAATTAATAGGTAATAGAATCAAAGGCTTATAAATGAGTGTTTATTTTCTTTGTGTGCATAAATGCTTGTAATTATTTGGTTGATAACTCTAATAACATTACAGTTCAAATTTCCTTATCTTTTCCAAATATAATTAGTCATAATGTCTTGTAACCGTAATTTATGGTTATTAATCACATATTTTACCTTAATTACAATTATTAGAAGTTAGGGTCATCACAAGTTCAACATAGGCAAAGTTGCCTCAACCAACTTACAACCATAAAAATTGAATCCAGTGCCTCACTCTTTGTATCCATTAAACCACCAAGTAATGTTTGCTTATATTTTGCTAAGTTTTATATAAGAACTCTATTTTAGTTTGATTCTGGCAAAAATTCATATAAGTTATTATTTATTGTATTATATTTTTAATATATAATAATCAATTCGAGCACAACTTAATCATAATTAAACTATTGACCCATAAACTAATACTTTTATTAGTTTAATAACTAATTTGATTCTTAAAACATTGGTATAAATAAACATTGTAAGATATTTATGTACAACTGATGAGGATAGAGACCCCATTAGGGCAAAGAGTATAATCCTTATCTCTATTCTCAAATCATCTTCAAGGAGACTTAATTTCTTCTTTGTTAGAGAAAACAATTCCCAAATGCAAGTCCTTTAATGACATAATCCCCTACAAAGATTCCTAAATTTAAGAAATTTTTGCCATTCCTAATCCTATTCTATTTATTTGCAAAGGAGTTAATTAATGAATTGATTGCATAATAGGTGTATTGATTTTAAAAAATTCAAGATGAGCAAAATACTTAAATTTTATGCATATTTATAAAATTTATTCACTTCTTGATTTGAATATAAAGATAAAAATGTTGGAGATTGTACTCTAAGCCAATTATTGTATTATGAACATTGTATTTCATTAAGAAAAGGAGTTTCTCTTTTATTACATTTATTATATTGTTTGCATGTTTTTTATAATAATAATATCTTTAGATAAATCATATTGATTATGCTAAATATCTCTAGTCAATCATCTTTGTGAGAACGATAAAGAATTAAGGCTAGTATGATTTTGATTAATGATTATGTATTAATCATGTATAAAGATACGAATCAAAATCATAGGCACTTGTTAAAAAATATGGTGCTGGATCAACCTCTCATGACATAACTATATGAATCAAGTCATAAGTATATTTTATATATAATCATGTCATTGAACTCTCAAACCTGAGATCACCATAGATTCCTACATAAGGAATATTGTACTTTGATATAGTCAAAAGTCACATTTAACCCAGTGATCATAAAGGTTGTGATAAGGCATAGTAGAATTCATATAAAGAAAGATGAATGGTCAAGATAGAATTTGTCCCTCTCATTAGTGGAGTGATATCTCTGGGCCACTCGATAAATGAGACTAAAAAATATATAACCATACTTGGATGGAAGGATTTTCTATTTGTTTTGTCAGTCTACTTAGAGATTGAGAAAGTGAAAGTCACATAAAATAAGGGTTGCATGCTTTATACTTGATCTAGATATTATGTGACAAAAAGGTTGTGACAGGGTTGTAAGGTAAGTTACATCAGATCATCGATCTTCATTCGATTTGGGTAGTCACAATGTCTTGCTAGAGGCCACTTGTGACTTGTGAGAAGAATAGTGTTATTGGCCTACTATCAACGTCATATAGGCTTATAGGGTCGCACACAAGAACAGATTAACTCGAGTTAAAATATCTAGATTCATCAAACTTAAAAATACATCTAAATTCAATGAATGTAACATTCAATTTATGATGGAGGAATTTTATAAATATATTTGATATATATATTTTATAAAATTTGAAATATATATTTGATATATTATATTTCAAAATATATATATCATTTAATTAATTTAAATAAATTAGTTTTAAATTTAATTTTATATGATAGATTTAAATTTAAACTAATGTGATCATTTGAATTTAATCTATGTGAAAAATTAGATTTAAATTTGATTCTAGATTTAGATTAAATAATTAGTTTAAATTTATTTTATAAGATAGATTTAAATTTAAACTAATCTATTTAATTATAATTTGAATTAATTTAAATAATGTATTTAAATTAATCAAATTTATCCTAAAACCTTAATATGTCACACCTCTATAAATAGAGAGGCTAAGATTTTCTAAAATGATGATTTTTCAAGAAAGTCGTCTCCCACTCCAAAGAGAGAAAGAGAACAACATCTTTTGTCCTTGAATGTATGAACATTCGTGTTCAGTGGCGCTTAACACGCCGTTTGAGTTACAATGATTGTTTGTGTGGATACTGGTTGAGGGAACTGGTCTGAAGCGTCAACTCTTGAGATCCAACGATAGAAAGAGAACCTGAACAATCACATGACAAAGGTAAAAGTCTTTAACTTTACTCTATTTAAACAACTCTAACAGATCCATGGGAGAGATTTGAATTCATTTTTTTAAAAATTTTCATTGTGCGTATCCCAAGAATTCTAATAAAAAAATAAGTCTTCAAATATTCTCTCTCTCTCTCTCTCACACACACACACACACACACACACACATTAGTCAATTTAATATCTTAGAAAATAGTTAAAAGAAAATAAAATTCAATATCCTATGTTTTTGAATCATATTAATGGTTGTTTAAGATTTTTATTTTGTGATTATATATATAAGTTTTAATTTGAGAAAAACATTTTTATTTTGAAATTTTCTGAACAAGTAGGTACAAATTTGGGAATTTAAAATTTTGATAAGGAAGGAAGATGAAGCTTGAGTATGTTACCAGTTAAATATAGGTCCACAAGTGAGAAACATATACTTGAGTTTGGAAATGGGGGCAATAATACTCTATCCATATTATCCCTATCATTAATGAGATAGGGTGAGATGAAAATATATAATTATTTATTATATTTTCATGGTACTACAAAATTAAATATTATTTACATGCATATTTTGATAAATAAATCATTTTCAGCAAAAATTGTGGATTTATCCCAAATATAATTTAAAACTAAATTACGTGACTTTGGAAAAAAAAACATAAAATTACTTGGCAATGCCTAAAATGATAGTAGTGCTGGTTACTTAATAGGAATACCAAAAATCAACTTGTGCTAGAAACAACCTTTTTTACACTTGAAAGTTTCACGAAGAATAAATAATAACTCAGTCTCATTATTTAGATATTACAATGTCAGGTAGAGTGGACTTGAATGATAAAAATTTTAATATTATTCATGTATTATAAGATAACCCAAGAGATAGAAAAGAGAGGAATTTAGAAAAGATATAAAATAAGAGAACGCTTCTCAAATTTTATTCATACCTCTCAATGCAAATAAGGTATCTATTTATAGATACAAGTTTGTAACTCCAAAAAGTTATATTTTAAATGTAAAATAATATACCATAAAGGAGGATATAAAGGTAAGAAATGAATATTTAAAGAGTTACAATTCTTGAAGAAGATGGTTATCTACATAAAGAATGGAATCATAATATATTTTCAATAAATTTTAGTGGTTAAGAAACTAAATGAACATCCATAATAATGGGTAAATTCATAACACTCTCCCTTAGATGTCCATTGTACAAGGAATATGCCTTATTAAAACCTTACTAAAGAAAAACTCAGTGGAAAAAAACCCTAGTAAAGGAAAAACAATACATCATTCCTTGTACACTCTCCCTATTTATAATATCATTGTAGATCTTTGAGTCGACATATCCTAATTTTATATACTAATATTTCAAACGTTGAGGTAGGTAGTGCTTTGGTGAATAAGCTGACTAAATTATCACTTGAATGAATTTATTGAACATCAATACCACCACTCTTTTGAAGATCACGAGTGAAAACGAATTTTGGTAAAATATGCTTTATTCTATCTCCTTTGATATATCCTTCCTTCAATCGAGTTATACATACCGCATTGTCTTCATATAGTACAGTTGGAATTTTCTTGCAAGAAGATAACTTACATGCTTCTCAAATATGTTGAGTCATAGATCTCAACCAAACACATTTTCGACTTGCTTCATGAACTATTATAATTTCTACACGATTTGAGGAAGTGGCTGCAAGTGTTTGTTTAGTGGATCACCATGATACAACTGTATTTTTCACTTGTAAATATATAACCTCTTTGAGATCTAGCTTTGTGTGGGTTAGATAAGTATTCAACATCTATATATTCTAAGAGTTCTGATCTAGATCCATTTGCATATAATAAGTTTATATCAACAGTACCTTAAAGATATCCAAAAACATGTTTAACTCCCGTCTAATGTCTTTGTGTTGGAGCTTAACTAAACCTAGCTAACAAACTTACATCAAAAGCTATATTAGGTCTTGTATTATTAGCAAGATATATTAATGTACCAATTGCACTAAGATATGGTACTTCAAGACCAATAAGTTTTTCATTATTATCTCAAAGTCGAAAAATATCATTTTTCACATCAATTGATGAAATAACCATTAGGGCACTCAATGAATATGCTTTATCTATATAAAATCTTTTAAGAACTTTTTATGTATAATTTGATTAATGTATAAAAATTTCATCTTTTAAATGCTCAATCTGTAGGCCGAGACAAAACTTCGTCTTTCCAAGATCTTTTATTTTAAATTCCTTTTTTGAACAATCTATTGCCTTTAAAATCTCTTCAGGAGTTCTGATAATATTCAAATTATCAATATATACAACGATGATTGCAAATCTTGAATTTGCTCATTTTATGAAAATATATAGACATATATGGTCATTTTATATTCTTCCTTTAACAAATATTTACTAAGACGATTACACCACATTCGTTCAAACTATTTTAGTCCATATAAAGATCTTTGCAATTTAATTGAATAAAGTTCCCAAGACCTTGAATTATATGCTTCAGGCATCTTCAATCCTTTTAGGATTTTCATATAGAAGTCATGATCAAGTAAACCATATAAATATGCTGTAACAACATTTATAAGACACATATCAAGTTTTTTATACACTGCCAGACTAATAAGATAACAAAATGTAATTGCATCTACCATAAGAGAATAAGTAAATTCATAATCAATTCTAAAGAATAAGTAAATTCATAATCAATTCTAAGTCTTCATGAGAACCTTTGTGTGATAAGTCACACTTTATATCTCATAACTTTATTTTTCTCATTTTATTTATGCACAAATACCCATTTGTACCCAACAGGTATGATACCTTCAGGTGTTTGGACTGTAGGCCCAAAAGCCTCATGTTTTTTCAAGTGAGTTCAATTATGCTTGAATTGCATCTTTTCATTTTGGCCAATCACATCTACATTCATTGACGAATGTAGGTTTATGATCCTCATTATCATTTATAACATTAAGCACTATAGAGTATGTAAAAGTATTGTCAATAACTATTTCCTTACAGTTGAATCTTGTCCCAGTAAAAACATAACTTGTTGAGATCTCTTTATTTTTATCAGTTTCAGGTACTTGAATTTCTTTTGGAGTTGTATTATTTGTCATGTCTCTAGTCTCTTCAGGACTATTTATTTCTTTACTAGACTCATTATGAATAATTGTTCCTTTCCTTTTACGGGAATTTTTATTTTTTGAACCGATTATTCTATCACGCTTTTGGCTGCTTTAGACTTATTAGATATTTCAATTATGGATTGTCTTTTAAGGATTTCAATTCTTATAGGAGCATTTGTAGCTGGTATATGTGACTTTGTTACTCTTTTTAGGTCAATAAATGCATTTGGTAATTGATTTGTTATGCTTTGTAAGTAAATTATCTTTTGAATTTCAAGTTTACATTATTTTGTACAAGGGTCAAGATATGTCAAAGTATTCCATATAATTTTCTTAAACAGCTGCTTATCTTTTTCTCCCCCTAATATTGGAAAAACTAATTTATTAAAATGACAATTAGCAAAACATGCTATAAATACATTTCTTGTCATTGGCTCAATATATCTTATAACAGAAGGGGAATCATATCCAATATATATTCCTAACCTCCTTTGAGGCCCCATCTTAGTACGTTGTGGTGATTGTCATTTTTATTTTTTGAACCGATTGTTCTGTCATGCTTCTAACTGCTTTAGACTTATTAGATATTTCAGTTATGGATTGTCTTTCAAGGATTTCAATTCTTACAGCAGCATTTGCAACTGGTATATGCGATTTTGTTACTCTTTTAAGGTCAGTAAATGCAACTGACAATTGATTTATTATATTTTGAAAGTAAATTATCTTTTGAACTTCAAGTTCATATTATTTTGTGCAAAGGTCAAGATATGTCAAAGTGTTCTATGTAATTTCTTTGACTAGCTGCTTATTTTTTTCTCCCCCTAATATTAGAAAAACTAACTCATTAAAATGACAATCAGCAAAACGTGCTATAAATACATTTTCTATCATTGGCTCAAGATATCTTATAATATAAGGGGAATCATACCCAATATATATTTCAAATCTCCTTTGAGGCCCTATCTTAGTATGTTGTGGTAAAGTTATTAGAACATATACTACATATCCAAAAATTTTAAGATGGGAAATATTTGGCTCCTAACCATAAGCTAGTTGTAAATGAGAGTATTTATGATAATTTGTTTGTTTTATGTGTATAAATGCTGCTACATGCAAAATTGCATATCCCCAAACAAAAATGGGGAGATTCGTTCTCATTAGTAAAGGTTTAGTAATTAATTGAAGTTGTTTAATAAACAATTTAGCTAAATCATTTTATGTATGAACATAAACTACAAGACATTTAACATCTATTCCAATTAACATGCAATAGTCATTAAAAGCTTGTGAAGTAAATTCTCCAGCATTATCAAGTCAAATAGACTTAATGGTATAATCTAAAAATTGTGCTCTTAATCGAATAATTTCAATAAACAATCTTGCAAATGTTAGGTTGTGAGTTGATAACAAATATACATGAGACCATCTGCTGGATATGTTTATTAATACTATAAAGTATTTAAATGGTCCAAACGGTAGGTAAATATACTAAAAAATGTTACCATGTAAATATTTTAGAAAAGTTAGAGGTTCAGTTCCAACTTTAGTTCGTGATAGCTTAATAATCAATTTATCTTGAGAACAAGCAGCACATGAGAATTCCTTAAATTGAAAAATCTTTAAGTTTTTCAATGGGTGCCTATGTGAATTCTCAATAATTTTTCGCATAATTATTGTTCCGAGATGCCTCAACCATTCATGCCAAATGGTAAATATTTTTGAATCTATAAATTTCTGATTTAAAATAACATGTATATCAATTATACTAATTCTTATATAATACAAACTAGAAAAGAAAATTAGTAATTTTTTTAGTATCTTTTTTTTTACCAAAAACAATGCTCATGATATAAAAGTATTTATTATTTTCTTCACACATAACCTCTCTATATGATATCCATCACAACAGATATCTTTAAAATTTAACAAATTTCTTTAACACTTAGAAGAAAATATAGTATTATTTATAATAAATTCATATAATTACAATTCTTGAAGGAGATGGTTATCCACATAAAGAATGAAAGCATAACATATTTTCAATGAATTTTAGGGGTTAAGAAACTAAATGATTATCCACAATAATAGATAAATTCAAAACATCATGAGGCTTGATTGAGAGAATTAATGGATTAATTAGTAGTGGTTGGCGTAAGTTAACTAGTGTTCTAACAATTATTTTTAAATGGGTAATAAGGTGGTCACTCCACATCACAATTTTTCAAGTTCAATGAATTTAAGGTTTTGGAGTAGGATGAATTTATTTATTTATTTATTTATATTTTATTTTAACAATTCTTTTGATTCCATATTGAATCAAAAAAAAAATTTCTCTAAATTTTTTATATTTTATAATATATATATATATATATATATATATATATGAGTAACCCATGGATCATACCAATCAAATTACTTCCCACAATTCTTCTTATATATATATATATATATATATATATTAATAACTGATATCTCCCAATTTTTTTTATTTAATCCACGTGTTAATATATAATTTTGAAACCAAAGACACTTAAAGATCCTAAAGTCATATTAATATAGATGATTAATACGATCTTTATATTTTTCACTGAATATATGAAATAAATAATATGACTTCTTTTAATTCTTTTCTTTCTTTGAAAATATAAAAGTTAATTATAATTTATTTTATTAAAAATTATTAAAAATTAAATTAAAAATATTAACATACATTTGTTATATTCCGAGCCACTAGTTTCTAGTGTATTTAACTTTTCAAAACTGGAGAAGTCGATAATTGGTATCCTTGTTTACCATTGTTCTTTTTAACAATTAAATTTTGAGTAATGTCATAAAGTAATCTTTTCATTTAAAGTGTACATGTACTATTATTTTCACTTCTTCAATAAAGGTGGATAAGATTATGATCTGTGATGAATAGCGTAAAGTTAGTGATTGTCTGAATAGAAAATTTCATTTTGCACCTCATCAGTCGTCTCATTTGAAATATCACCCATTTTAACCATGGATAATTAATTAAATAAATCTATGTTATAGTATGAATCAATGATGAAAAACATATCAAGTTTGCAATTATTTGAATACAAAAATTCGTCTTGCACCTCATGACTCGTCACATTTGAAATCTCACTCATTTTGCCCATAGATAATTTATAAAACAAATCATTGTTCCGTATATCAATAATTTATCCATCATCACAATTATGTGAAACCAATTAAGACTCATCATTTAACAGGTTTCTCCCATTTAACAGGTTTCTGAAAAAGCGAACTTCTATCAATTGAAACTAGAAAATTTAAACTAATCCACTATATAGACTCTTAACAACTTGTCGGTAGAAAATTAAATGTCCACTAATTTTTCTTTTTTGGGACAATCTTTCAAACCTTACTTCGGCTCAAAACATTTTGAAGAGAACTCAATTCTTTCAATGGATTCATGGGTTATTAATTTGTTTAATTAATTAATGTTAATTTTGCATATATATAAAATCTTTTCAATACTCTAATCATAGGTAAAACTTTAATATAGGGTATGTTTGGTTCTATTCTGATTTTAATATTTTTAAAGTAGATATTTTTTAGAATAAATTTTGAAAACAAAAAAAATAAAAAAAATATTTGAATTATTATTCTAAAAAATTGTTATTTTTTGTCTTTTCTCTAATTCTACAGAATAAAAATTAATAAAACGTCTAAAAAATATTTTAATTTTTTTAAAAAAATACAATTCTATTTTTATGTTTTATAAAACAATTTATTAAAAAAATATTATCAAATAAGTTTTTTTATTTTTTTTAAAAACAAAAAACTATTCTAAAAACAAAAAATCAAACAGTTTCATTTTTTTTAAATACATTCTCTGTTTTTGGGGGGATATTATACTTTAAAGTATATACATACTTTCTAATCATTTCATGCATAAATTATATATTTAAATCCATTCTAGTAAACCCAACTAATTACCCAAAAGGATAATTAATTTAGTGAAATACAATGACGTTAATTATAAGTTGCCCATTATATTTCATTTTATGATCAACCTTTTTTTTTTAAATATTACAGTTAAAAATTTTAAATTAAAAATATTTATACTGAAAAGCTTTACATTTTAAAATTATTATCAAAGATACTAAAATAAAAAATTTTAACTTGAGATCTTAAATTATAATTTTTTATAGAGTTTAAACTTTTTATTATAAGAGTTTTTAAAATTATTCATTATAAATATTTTTTAGTTAGAATCTTAATTTATTATTTTTTTCCTTTCTCTTTTTTCCTCAAGAAGCACAAAACTACTTTAATGAAAATTTAGTGGAGCCTAAAATATGATTTTGATATGTGTTTGATTAAGACTTTTGAAATTATTGGAGTCATTAATCTCGACAACTTAACTTCGGTAATTGCCCTTTTCTTTTTGGTACGTGACATTTTTTTTGTTTGTTGTTTGGGTTCATTGCTACCAACTCTTCATTTTCTGTGATTCTAAATAAAAGTAAGAATTCTTTACTTCGATGATTGATCAGATTTTCATTTAGTTGTTATAAAATAGAACTACGTATCTTATTAGCTACTCTACTAAATAAAACATTGTCCAAGTTAAAATGTTAAATTAAATTATAATTTATATGGAGATGTATAGTGGAGAGAAAAAAAAATTATTACAAAAAAGGCATGTGAGTTTGAGAGTTCAAAAGGAAAAAAAAGAAACAGAATAGGAGTCAAATCAAAATATATCAAGTTTCTGACATAGGAATCCAGAGTTAAAAAAAAAAAAAAACTTAAATTGAGAAATCGAATCAATGAATTTTCATTTGAATCTGCTGTCAAAATGAAATGATAACTAATTTTTATGTAGTTAATCCTTATTAATTAAAGAAAAAAATCAAAATTACATACCAAAAAATTTTAAAAAAATAATTAAAACAATTCCAAAACACACTTAGTGTGTGTTTGGATTGATGGTGAGTAAAATTGATTTTCTAAACCCTGCTTTTGTAGAATTGATTTTGGTAAAAGTGAGTTTACATGAACGTGATTTATGTTTGGAAAGTGTAGGTGAAAAGTGATTCTGGTAGAATTGATTTTGTTTGGATGTTGTATACCAGAATCACTTTTAAGTGTAAAATTACCAGAAAGGATAGTCATATTACTTTATTTGATTTATTCTTATAACATTACTTTTTTTTTTTACATAACATTTAACAAATGATATAACATAATATATCTTTTTATTTATGTTGATATTAGAATTAAAATATAAATTGAAAATAAATATTTTAGTTAAGTTTATAAATGTGCATAACATGGAAATAGAGTATTATAATTTAAGGTTGTTCCATTGCGTTCTCCCTTTTGGACTTGGTCCAAGCATGCTTTAACAAAATGTTCAGTTGTTCTTGGATCCCACACAGCCTTTTTTTGAGAATTCATTCTTCTATGTAGCCAAAACAATTATAAAGAACTAAGGCCAGTATGCACAAATCAAATAAAACTATACACACATGAGTGCACACATGCCTATTTAATTTTAAATAGAATAGACACATCTATTTATTTAATTTTACATTTAGAATAATTAAATTAAGATTGTCAAAATAATTAAATAAATAGTATTAGGAAGTTAGCATCAAAGCCCCATATAAACCAACCATCAAAAGCAATTAGGAAGAATTTTTCTTAGAAAAAATACAAATAATTATAAAGTTATAAAGTTAAAAAGAACATAATATGAGATTTATAGCTGCATAATTTTGAATATCAACTAATGTCCAAGATAACTATATACCAAACGCTTAATATATAGTGTAAATTCAGTTGGAAAGACGACATGGTCTAAAGAGCTTTCTATTAATATATAATAAGCTTCAAAATTCTTCTCAAATAAAAGAGTCATAACTCTTTAATATTATGGTATCTATTTACGAATAATGAATTTTCTCCTTAAGTCTCTTACGCTCAATCCAATCTAACGTTAGCTGTTAGACATATGACGTCAATTTTCTTGACACTTAAATTTACTAAAAGTGCAACGTGTCCTTAAAATTAAATGAGTCAGAGTTCAAATTCTAATTAAAACTAATATTTTTTTTAAAAAAATTATTAAAAGTTTCACTCACACACCATGTCCGTCCTGACTCAACAACGCGCTAATCGCTATCCCACCATCTGGACCACAAATACCAAAAGGGCCTAACTTTGAGTAAACAATGCGGCACTTATTCCCACAATTCGAACTTTTCGAGTCAAACTACTTGAGAGCAACTGCTCATCTCGCAACCGCCGTTCACAAATTCTAAAGATTAGTGCAAATTCCGGGACAACCTTTCAGGTTCATAAACGGTGAGTTATAGTTCAGATATCTAAATTAAAGATATTTTTATATCAATTCTTTTAATTGTGAATCTGTCAATTGTTTCTTAATTAAAAGATAATTAATTTGAATTATTCAGATTTAATTTAGATTGTTCATATTTTAAGTTTTTTAATATAAATTATTATTTTTTAAGTTCATAATTAAAAAATTATTTTTATTTTACCTTTTTATTTTTCTTAAAAAATTTTAAAATATATATATATATATATAAATTAATATATGGACCATTTAAATTAAATCTAGACCATCAATTGCCGTTCAACAAATCCTTTTAGTTTTCAGGATGTTTATATTAAAAGGTTTTAGATTTTAAAATTATTTCAAAAAACCTTAGGACTAAAATTTTTAATTCAGAGGTATGAATTATAATTTTTTTATAGTTAAACTTTTTTATCCTAAAATTTTTTCAAATATTTTTAAAACTTAAAGTCTTTTAATATAAATATTTTAAATTTAAAATCCTTAATTATAATTTTCACTACTAAGAAACTATAGATTATATTTTGACAAATATACACTATAAAGATCTTCCTCTTTAAAAGTGACCTTTGTAAATTCAGAGATTTCATCATCGCCACAGTTGAATGTTTCGTAACATTTTTTTTGTCAATATCATGCTGATTTAACATATCTTGAGATAGTAAGAAAATGCAAGAAATTAGAGTACAAAACAATTCCATTATTTATTTACGTATAGTATTATCCAATTTTATTGGAAAAAAATTAGAATAATATCATACTCAAACAAGTGTGGGGTGGAACGAAATTGCACAAATAACTTTGATAGTGTAATTAGCACTTTCAAAGCAGTAGCAGCATATTGGCCCAAAAGACAAGTACTTTAGTGTAGGAAATTTTTGCAACTGTAATGAATGGTTTATTAGCATAAATTTAACTAAAAATTTGAATAGAAAGGACTTTCTCTAATTAATGTTTTGAAAAATTTTTACATAAAGGCCATAATTTAGGTAAAATTTTATTAAAGGTCTTAAAAATCAAAATTCTTTTAAATTACTAAAGAATTAAGTTATCATTGAGCTTTCTTAAGTTACAACTCATATTTTTTAAAATTATAATTTAATTTTTTTATATTATAAGAATATTTTTATCTAGAAATAATAATAATCAATAAATTAAAAATACCTTTGTAATATTAAAAAGATCAAATTGTAATTTCAAAAAATATATAATTGATAACTTGAAAAGTATTGGTGATAATTTATTTTTTTAATCCTTTAAAAAAATTTTAATTTTTTAAAATCTTTTAATAAAATTTTTATCAAATTAAGATTCAGAAAATTTTCCTAATGTTTTGTTACTTGTCAAAACCTATTCATTTGGGGTCAGATATGACTGACAGGACTGAAAATGCACGTTGTCCTTCAAGCCTTGCAAAATAAGATACGGAAAAAGTCTAATATTTTTTTCAGTTTCGTAACTACCTCAACTTGTACTTAGAAGAGCGGGCTGGGCCGGGAGTTTATTCAACCCTAAGCCCCGCCTGGTTAAAAACTGGGCCTCTAAATGAAGGCTTTGCCTGGTTGAAATTTGGGCTTCACTGGGCAAGTCCTGTGGGCTTGAGGCAAATAGCTTGGGTTGAGTCATTGATAGCTAAGTCTGGATCCTTAAGCAGCAGATGACAATGGGCTCCATTACTATAAAGTACCACTCTCTCTTTTCGATATCATAATGCCCGCATCAGCACATGTTTAGTGTTCGATAAATAAATAAATAATTATTTTTTATATGAGGTATTTAAGTTATATGTTCTCAAATGTTTTGAAAAATCACACTTGTCTTCTTTGAAATCAAATGATACATTATACTAACTTTTCTTACAATAAAAAATAAGTTATAATTATATTTATTTTCCCTCAAATACTCTCATTTTTATTTGTTATATTATATAATAAGTATTAAATATGTATTTAATTTATACAAAATAGTTGCTTTTTAAAATTTATAATTTTCAACACAAAATAAATAATGTTAAAAAAAATTTAATAATAAATTGTCTTTTAATAAAATAAATTAATATTAATTTTGAGTGTATTTTAGTTATCTTTTAACTTTAAAGGACGATTATGTATATTTTTATGATAGAAAAGAGGATTATATAATTTATTTATCACTTAAGAGAGAAGAGAATATATTTTTTTTAAAAAAGGCACATGTTTTAGTGAAACAAAATATTTTAGTAAAGCTTCTTTCAATTTCTTCTAATTTTTCTCTTCCAATTTTTATACAGAATTCTTTACTCCTCCTAACCGCCTTCATATCCAATAAATGGTTTCTCAACTTTGCGTCTATTGAATTTCAAGTTACTATGTATATTCCTGACGTCTTTCTTTGGTCTAAGTATATATTCCTTACTTGCATAGATTTTTTTCAGTGTTACATTAATGTATTCGAGTGAGTTTACGCAAACCTCGACTAATTAACTTTATCAATCCAATTAAAGACATATTAAGAATAGATAATTCACAAATATATTTGCATGATTTGATCTAAAAAAGTTACAAATTTATTATCATTCTCATGCCAAGTAAGTTCATGGTTACGTAACAATGATGATCCTGGTGCTTTTTAGCTAAATGTGAATCTTTTACTACTACAGCCTCCAATATTATTTTTTTAGAGTAAATTATATATATATATATATATATATATATTACAATTTTATTGAAACACATGAGTTTTTTTTAAAAACAAAAGGTTATGTTGCATTTTACTCCAAACTACATATTTCGATCAAAATTTCATTATTTAATTTTTTTAGTTTAAAAAATATGTATTAACTATTTAGATTAATTGATAGTATTTTAGTTAAAAAAATTTAAAATTAAAATAAAGTATAAGATAACTTTTACTTTTAAAAGAGTTGTTTGTTTATTTTAAAAATAAAAAAGGTATTGTAATTTTAATAAAATTAATAAAATTATATAATTTATTCTATTTTTTTATTTAAAAAATATTTCAGCACTCTTATTTTATTATTTAATCTTTTATTGGTCATTTTTATTGGTAGCGACCTGGTTGAAATATTGCATTCACGGAAATCCATAGGAAGGCTTCCAAAACGACCTCACTTAATTAGTTCGGCCCATGAGCCCTAACAAATTGGCCATGTGGGCTCCTTTTTCCATATCCCTTATTGCTTTAACAACAATTTATTAAGTGGGAGGCACATTTTTCCGGTCAACGTGGAATCCACCACAACTCTCTATCCACCCAATTAGTGTTTCCGGAATTCAAAGGGCATGTTTGACCTTGTCATTTTTTTGAAATATTTTTTAATTTGAATTTTATAAAAGCATTGTAGTGGATAAGTTATAAGAATTTGGAGAAATTATTTGACTAAAATTTTTATCAATATTATTTGTGTTTATCTAATTTTATAAAAAAATAATTTTTGCCGTTAAATTACTATAAATGATAGATTTAAAAATTACTTTTATAATCAATGAAAGGATAAATGATCTTAAATATTTATTATAATTGATTATAATTAAGATTTATAATTTTTTTATTTATTTTAAATGTAAAAGTAAAAATAAAAAAAATAGTTTGATCAAAATAAATAATGTAAACTAGTGGTGTGGAGTGTTTAATGACTAGAAAAAGAATAAAAAGAGAAAAAGTTATAAAGGATAAGGAATGATTTTTTAATTAATAATTTCATTAATGATGTTTTGTCTCAGAAAGTATGTTTTTTTTTAAACTTTTGCATTTGTATTAAAAAAGAATTTTAAAGTTTTTTTATTCCTTTTTAGAACAAAAAAATTTTATTTTCTCTTAAAAACATATTGTTTAGAGGTCAAACACAACCAAAATCTAAAATAAGTAACTATATAAAAAAAAAAGCTGCTTTTTAATTCCCCAAACACATTGCTGAACAAACTCTTAGTAGGATAAGTGTTTTATTTTACAACGATAAAAAATCATATTTAGAACAAGTAAAGTAAATCATATTAATTTTTCTTAAAGTTTAACTAAATTACACTTGATATCTCTCTTATTTCAAAACTATCATTTGGCTTGCTTAATATTTCATATATACTGCAAAAACTTTTCTATTAGTTTATTTTTTGTCCATCAAATTAATCTTTTGCATAATAGCATTTCTTTCAAAAATTAAAATTATTTAATTGTATAAAAAGTATAAAATCATAGCATTACGTTAAAAGTTTAACATTAATTTAGTTATCTTTACTATGATATTAAAAATAAAATTATAATTTCATGTTCTATAAAAAATTAACCTCTCTGATAAAAAAAATTGAAGAGAAGTTTTTGTCGTATATATCAAATATCACAAGAGTCAAATGATATTTTTGAAATAAAAAAAATATCAAATATCATTTAGTCAAATTTCAAGAAAGATTAATATAATTTACACTAAAAAACTTATTCAACATGTTCTAAATCCATCTTGAAACTTTTGAATTTTAAAATTTTTAGAAAATTAAATTTTGACTTTTAGATGGAAAAATTTTTCCAAATCAATAATAAACCAAGGATTGGTTAGATTATTTTAACAAAAAAAAAAATTTTGAAAAAAATTCCATTAATTAGTTTAAAGAATAGCAAAAAAAAGTTATAACGTTTTCAAAAAATTTATGCAAGCATTTTTTTAGTTTTTTTAATACCAAATAAGATAGCTGGTAGCTTCCCATTTGCTTAAGCAAGTAGTGTACTGCATTCAGTGATTCAACTCATTTCTGATATACCAAAAGTGAAAAAAAAAGAAAAGAAAAGAAAGAGCCCTCATTTCACCATCATTTGTACTTCATCAGCCCACGCAACACATTGCAACCTAATTTGCTACATAAGGGACATCCTTGCAAGCTGCCAATTCATGTCTTCTATTATAATTAATGAAAAAGCCAACAAAAACAAAAAGAAGAATATAATAATTCAAGTGGTCTGTGTCCTCAACAGCATTGGATTTTCTTTTGGTACTGCGAAATGATTGAAGAGTTTAAGTACTTGCGGTAATCAAAAGTCTGAAAATTTCACACTCATGGAATTTAGAAAATTTTATATATCATATTGGATTAATTAAGAAATCAAAGAAACTTCATCTTTCGCCATCATATTATCCAGGCCTACGGCTTTTCTTATCATCTAACTTTTCATTTTACTTTTAAAAGCGTTAAACATATATGGTAGTAAAGGATTTGAATATGTTAGTGATGCTTGCCATTTCTTTGACCAAAAAGCAAATGATGGAACTTAGGGCTTATTTGATTTGTTTATCGCAATATAATTTTTTTGGTAATATTTGTATATTTGTATAATTATTATTCAATAATATTTATTTTTATTAATTTTTAAACAAAGAGATAAATGTCATTTTTTATTTTATTTATCAAGACTTTAGTATTTTTTATTTTTTTAAAGCAAAAAAAAGAATTTCTTTTGTTCCTTGAATCTGTAACCAATGATAGAGAATGCTGAACACTCATTGAAATAATTGATAAAAGATGGTTCAAAAGAAGCATATAAAAAACCACACACACACACACACGCACATATATATATATATATATATATATATATATATATATATATATATATAACTATGATAATAGGTGAAGATTTCATCTGTCTACATCCCATTATCTTTATTTGAGCCTTTCTCTTTGATTTTATCCAACTTTTCATTTTGCTTTTATTAAAAGAGCCGAGCTATAGGAACGGATATTTTAAAACATGGACACATCGATCATTTATTGACCAAATGAGATATAATTGATGTGGCAGTCTAATAATAAGAGTGGTTGATACAGTTGTTTTTAGGTCATTATGTAGGAAAAATTAATATTATAAACGAGTTGAGTCAAGCCCAAAATTTAGTACGATCAAATTTGGTTATTTAATTTAAAATAAAACAAGTTTAAATACAAGCCCAAACTTTAATTAAATAGACAAGAAAATTATGATTAAGTTTGGTTCATTTAATATACAAGCCAATCTCGAAAAAATTATAAACAATATTACAAATATAATAATATTTACAGGCACATATAAAATTAAAATTTTCAAAATTTTAAATTTTATATTACGTAATACGTATGTGTGTGTCTTAAAAAGTTATATATATATATATATTATAATTTTTTAATGATGCATAAAATTTTATATTTGTGTACAATCTTTAATAAAATTATATATGATTATAATATATTATATAAAATAAAACTTTATTTCATTATTAGTCGAACGACTCGCAAGCTTAATGAGTTAACATTAAAATTTCAAATTTGACTCGTTTAATTAAACGAGTACAATATATTGCTCAAACTCGTTTATTAATAAAAAAAGTCTAGCCCAATTCAACCTTTTTGACGAGTTAAATCTGAACAGAACACAAATAATTTGGTTAATTTACATCGCTAGGTATAATTTAGAGATTGAGAACTTTTCTTTTGATAATAAGTGAAAGAAATTAATGACATACTTTCTTTCCCGTAATTTTTGAGTTATGAATTTTGGTATATTGTATTTCAAAATGAGTTATAAATATGAATAAAGATTTTCGTGATTAATAGCTGTATGGAACATCAACTTTTGCCTTTAATGTCGAGTTCAAATAATCCATACTTTACTTATTCAAAGAAAAAGGGAGAAAAAAACTCTTGCCCTAAAAAATGTATATTTTACAGAGAGACAAAACTTCTGATTAATCAGCTTTTGGTTTTCATTATTTTCCCGGTGAAGATTACTGTTGGCTGTTTATAAATATTGCTCAGTTTGTTAATGGAAATTAATTTTACTAATTAAAATCTTTGTAAAGAGATACTGATACGTTCTGGAGTGGTGTAAGGAAAGAAAAATGAATTAAACCAATTTAGTTATTTGGTCACTGGCGGAGACATTTCATGAGCTACTAATGATCAAACACACACAATGAAATTAAGCTATAACCGACGATCGTTCATCAATTAATAATTAGTGCAAATGACAATGAAATCATTATGAACAAATGTTTAAGTCTGCTGCTCTTTTGTGTCTCATTATCTTTGACAGGAATTCAACTTAACCACGTCATTGTTAATGGATGTCATTATTCGAGTATAGAACCAGCTTTAGTTGGCGGGAATTACTTTTAATATATATATATATATATCGAGGGGAGAGAGAGAGAGAGAGAGCTTTAATAATGGGATAAAGCATTGTGGACTTTTCTTGAGGTCTCCCTTTCATGGCACCATGGTGACCCAAATAATGGAAGTACATTGGATTGCAAAATAATGAATTTATGTGTATGGTTTTTGTCTCTGATTGGATGAGATAATGCAGATTATATTGGTGGTCTTCGTGTGGGATGCACACTCCCATTATTTATCTATATCCTCCGCTCTTCCTTTTCTCAAAGCACTTGGCAGTGCTTTCCTCTTCAGCAATCCATTCTATATATCTATTGAGATTTGAGAGAGCCCTTTTAATATTTTCCTAGCTTGTTTTACTTTTATTTCTCAAGTTAAATGAAAATATTATATTGTATTAATGGCCAAATAACAAGAACACAATATTACGAGAAAAAATAATCGTAAAAGCTAAGTATTGTGAAATTAGGGATTGCTGTGCATTTTTCTTTATTTTGATACTGTTTTTTCAAATGAAATTTCATAAAACGTATCATGAGAAATTAAAAAACAATTTTTGTTTCGTAAATTATTTAAGAAGCATTTTTATCAATATTATTGATACATGGCAAATCCTTTTTGTTTTAAAAGTACTTTTACTGTTAAATTACTAAATATTGATTTGACGTAATTGATATCATTTGAATGGATAAATAATTAATTTCTAAATTTTTATTTAACTAAAATATAGAAAATAAAATGAAAATAAATATATAAAAATATTTTAATCAAAATAAATATGAATAATATATAAAATTAAAGTAAATATATCAAAATAAGTATGTACATAAAGGTAAAAGAAGAAATGAGAATGTTGAAAGAGGGAACTGTAGGTAAGAAAAGGTGAGCGGTAATAACTAATATGCATGGTAATTAATGATCGATTTTGAGTAAGAATATTCTTATCTGACAAAAAATTATTTTTTTGGCTTTTATTTTTACTTTAAATGAGAAGTTATAATTTCCTACTTCTTTTTTAAAAACATAAAAATTACATTTGTATACCACTCATACATAGTTTTTTTTTTCATGGTCAAACGGCTCAAAAATCAAGATAAATATTTTTTTAAAAAGTAATTTCTTTCTTCAAATAAGCTTGGCCAAACTTTCACTCAATCATATTCAACACTATTTCTAGAATTTATAGTTAATTCCAGTTTTTTGATCATGACTATATATTGGCCTACGCTATTCCTTTGGAACAACATATATGGGACACTTCTATAATACTCTAGGATTTTAGAAGTATCCTATGGTGAATTCCATTTATGATAAAACCATATCGAAAATATAGGTAATATCTGTACACAATATGTACTTAATTTTTTTATTCGATTCGTACAATATGTACTCAATTAAATCCATATACAAGATTGAGATGAAAGTTGGGGAGGATATAGTTATTATTATTATTATATGGATGCTGATGTGTATGCGCATAAAGCAGCACCAAAATAATAATGGGTGCGTATTTTTATTAATAGAACGGGAGCAAGGGTACGTACGAGGAACTAGGTTCAAGTGGACTGACGGTTAAAATAAATGTTTTTTCTCATTCTCTGTATAGTTTCATCTTCGATCCAAGTGGACTGACAGTTACTGATTTCTTAATTGCTTAAGGCGATTTTAAGGCTAATCTATCAAAGTCTTTATTCAACTTAATTTTTTAAAAATTATTCTGAGATTAGAACTATTATATAATATATATCTCGATAATACAGGTTGGTTAACTTGATATAAAAAAAAATGCGAGTATAAACTATGTTATTCCTATCTTTAGTTGTCCTTGCCAGATTCATGCCATAATCATAAACTTCGATAAAACTGCTTCATAGTGTATCCCCTTCCAATCATCTTTGAGGACAAATAGGTATTGGATGCATGGCATAGTCGCCCTTTGCCAAAACCCTCAAACTTAATTTACGCTTTCTATCTACCGATCTGCTTTGTTTTCTTCATCCATCGACAACTGATCACTCTTCTTAATTATCATTAAATTCACTGTTTCCATGATTCAATGATTTAAAATCCTATTCCACCGAAAAAAGAAAAAAATCCTTAATGTGGAAAGCTTTATATCTAATGAACAGGCTCTCCATCATGATTTGAAACTTTATAAAAGAAGTGCTCTTTCTTTCATTTTTTTTTCTTACAATAAAAGCAGTGATATTACGTTTTCATAAATAATTTTTCTGCCACTTGATTAGTAAAGTGCATTAAATATTATTTAAATGCTGTAGTTTAGATTTTTATGTCAGAAGAGTAACATCACATCTGCGGCTATCAAAGCAAAATTGCTTTCTACTGATTCGGTTTGTTACATATTCCCTTTGGTTAATCGCTAAATTAGAAACTACAGGGAGATAGTAGTAGTAATAATGTACATACATGAACACTAATGAACAGGGATGGTAATTCCTTTTGTTCGCGGAGATTTTGGTAAGAATTACCCTGAATATACTGGAATTTTTAGTGACACAAAGAAAAAGAAAATCTTAGAGGAGAGAATTGAATCAAACGTATTCCTTTTGATTGTATTATAAATTTGACTTACACAAAGGTACAGAGCTCTTATAAAGAGATTCCATCCTTTATAATAGTTGCAATAGAACAAACTAACTTCAACAAATCGAAACTGGCTTAACTGATTCTATATGTTTATTACATATGATGATGTTTTCCCCAGTTGAAAGTTGTTTTGTTTGTTTCATCATATTCTAAAATTGAACCACCATTATTGGTACTATTGCTCAAAGCATTAGAAGTAACCATTTAGACCTCTGGTGTCAACACACCTAGCTTATATCTCAACTGAACAAAACTAGTGGCTAACAAAGGCTTTGTGAGCACATCAACCACTTGATCACTGGATGGCACAAAGTTTACTGTATTTGCCCCATTAGGACTTTCTCCTTGATGAAGTGAAGGTCCAACTCAACTTGTTTAGCTTGTGCATGGAGAACAGGGTTTGCCGCCATTGCTACAGTACCAATGTTGTCACACCAGACAGAAGGTGTTCCAACAACCTTGATAGGCATTTCTTCTAAGAGAGAATGTAGCCATAACAGTTCATTGACCAAGTCAACAAGGCTCCTGTATTCCACTTCTATAGAGGATTGGGACACTACTCCTTGTTTCTTTGAGGCCCAGACAATTGGGTTTCCACCTAGATAAAGATAGTAGCCACTGGTAGATTATCTATCATCTTTATTGTTATCCCAGTTAGTGTCTGCATATGCTTGGAGTGTGAAAGCATTGGCAGGCCTAATAAGAAGGCTATGATTTACTGTCCCTCTAAGATATATGATATTTCAATATTATTATATTTTATATTCCTCATATTTAATCTTATTAATAATTTATAGTGGCTAATTAGATGACTTTGGACTTATTTTATATTAAATAAACTAAATCTAGATTAATGGGTTTTAAATGCATTTGTATTATTTTTTTTAATAGAGACCTAATTATTTTTTAATTGTAATTTGCAAGATAGAAGATTCCTAAAAGGATTAGGATATAAGATTCTTAAAAGAATTTGGATATTATCTTATTGTTACTACTAGATTAGTATGAGATTTCTTTTAATTTTGGATCGTTGGATGTGCGCAACTCATCTTAGCCCTTGGATCTTTCTTAAGAAAGAAGCCAACGTCATCTATATAAAGAGGAGAAGATGTCACCATAGAACACATTCCATCTTCTTTATTTCTCATTCTTGCTTTCATCTTTTTCATGTCTTTTTGATTTTTCTTAGTGATCAATCCAGAGTTTAAACTAATAGGAAACTTAAGTCCATATTTATATAGAACTTTGGTTTGGATTTTGATTTCAGAAGTATTTCATTTTATTTTCTTTGTTTTCATGTAATTATTATCATTTTGGTCAGATGATTTTTGTTGCATGAAATGTATTTTGATTCAATCAGTTGATTAATTAATTAAATTTATTTTGAACCACATTAGGATTTTGCGTGCGTCTCTAGTTAAGTGTGAAATAGTTTAACTTCATGTTGTTGATAGAAGTGCCGTTGTGCTCTGATTAGCAATATGAACCAATTAAATTCTTGAATGGTAGTTTAGGAACATTAATCAAAAAATAACCAAAGGGTTAAAATCAAACTAGAGGTATTTTTAGGTGACAAGGATAAGGAAATATCAAGAATTTATGCATCATTCTGATTAAATTTCATTCCGTTTTGTTGTCATTAATTGATTTTCTATTCAGTTTAATTAGTGCAATTTTATATTTGAACCCCCAATCATCACAATTCTAGTTTTGTCATTTCTAAACTAATTGATTTGATTAATAGCTCTGTAGAAGACGACCTGATAGGCATTATACTGCAAACTAGTAAAAATTTACTAATCTTGACTAGTTCGATAACTGCGAGTGAATAATATTTTCTTTACCAAGATTTTAGAGCCATTACTGGGGAGCCAACTAATCATAATCAATTAGAATAGAAAATTTTTTAATTTCAATTTTGATTATAGCATTTTTACTTAGTGTTTATGGTCAATTTTTGGTACTTTTCGGTGTTTTGTGATTGTTTTGAGTAATACTGGTGATAGGGGTGACTAACTCTGATTGAGCTAAAAACTTGGTATATAGGTTCTAGGTATTGTGAGAAATCAAAATCATAGCTATGCTATTTGTTAGGCCACTTTTTGGCCAAATTTCATCGTTTAGATGACTTTTTCAATTTTTTAGTATTTTTTTAATGAATTTTTCAATTTTTTTGAATTTATTTTGATTTTTCTTGATAATTTTTGGATGTTTTCTTTCATTTTATTTTATTCTTGGTGTATGACAAGATTCTCCAATAGAGATTTGATTGAGTTTGATCTAGAGATTGATAGAAATTTTCATACACAACTTAGAAACCATAAAATTAAAGAGACTATAGTTATTGAGTTGGTTTCTGAAATAATAGATAACATATGAAGTAATTGAAAATTGAATTTAGATTTAGATTTGGATTTGGATTTGGATTTGGATTTGGATTTGGATTTAGATTTGAATTTTAATTTTGAAGTAGTAAATATAATCGGTAATGGTAATAATAATAGAATTCTTAAGGAATTGGTTGCACCTAATATTAATTATCAACTACTGTGTATTCAATATTCTGAACTTGATATTACTTTTGAACTTAAATATGGATTAATACATTTGCTTCCAAAGTTCCATGATCTTGCAGGTGATGATCCTCATAAACATCTTAAGGAGTTCCATGTGGTTTGTTCCACCATGAAGCCACAAGGAGTTTCAGAAAAGCACATCAAGCTAAGAGCGTTTCCTTTCTCATTGGATGGGGAAGCCAAAGATTGGTTTTATTATTTTCAACCTTAAGCCATCACTCCATAACATGAATTGAAGAGGATATTTCTAGAGAAATTCTTTCTTGCCTCAAGAACTATTGCCATCAGAAAAGAGATTAGTGGTATTAGATAGATGAACGAAAAACATTGTATGAGTATTGGGAGAGGTTTAAGAAACTGTGTGTAAATTATCCTCACTATCAGATCAGTAACCGATTTCTGATTCAGTACTTTTATGAAGGCTTGCTACCCATAGACAAAAGTATAGTTGATGCAGCTACAGGTGGAGCATTGGTTAACAAAACCCCAGCCATTGCTAGAGAATTTATTGCGAATATGGCACAGAATACACAATAGTTTGGCATCAAAATAAACACACCAACCAGAGGTGTAAATGAAATCTATGCCACTCTCTAGATTAACAAAGAATAGAAAATAAACTTAAGGAGTTGGCTTGTATAGTTAGACAGCTAGCACTTTGGCAAAGACAACCTTAACAACTCCTTGCACCTTTGTGTGGTATTTGTTCATTAACCACACATGCCATAGATCAGTGTGCCTAGTTGCAAGATAATACAGAATCATAGGCTGGCATCTTCCCTGGTAGACTTTTATAACAGCAACAGAATAGATATGACTCTCATACAGCATTATACAATCCTAGATGGAGAGATCATTCGAATTTGAGATATGGCAATGGGTCTAACTAACAATAGTAGCAACAAAAATTCAATGCTCTTGGCTCAAGCAACCAATAGCCTATGAGACAACCCATGCAACATATGAACATGTCAAAACCAAGTCTAGAAGATATAGTAAAGTAGTTAGCAACAAATACAGTCCAATTTTAGCAGTGAACAGAGACAACAATCTAGAGTTTGGAGACCTAGATTGGGCGACTTACAACAAATATCAATGACTTAAAAGGTCAAGGTTCTAGCCAATTACCTTTACAATCTATGGCCAACTCGAAAGGCAATGTCAGTGCAATAACCTTGAAGAGTGGTAAGCAAGTAAATGGGCCCATCACACCTCATACAGAGGTGTTGCAAAAAAAAAAAAAAGAAAGTGACATAGAACAACAGCCCCCTTCAACCCAGAGCAAGAATAACACAGAAAAGGGAGAGAATTCTATATACGCTAGACTCCTTCCATTCCACAATCGAATTACACAGTCCAAAAAAATCATAAAAGCTAAATTGGATAAGGAAATTATGGAGATGTTCAGAAAAGTGGAAGTAAATATCCTTCTCTTAGAAGCAACTATACAAATTCCAAAATATGTGAAGTTTCTTAAGGAGCTATGTACACATAAGAGGAAGTAAAAAGGGAATGAGAAAGTTAGCATGGAGAAAAACATAATAGCTTTGATTCAACCAGTTATTCCCACTAAATGCAAAGATCTTAGCAGATTCATCATTCCTTGCACAATAGGGAATATGCAGTTCAATAATGCCATGTTAGATTTAGGAGATTCCATTAATGTAATGCCTAAGTCTGTGTATTTCTCTTTGCAGATTGAAGAATTAAAGCCTAGGGGAGTGGTGATTCAATTAGCAAATAGAAGCACAGCTTACCCTGCAGGAGAGTTTGAAGACGTTCTAGTAAAGGTAAAAGATTTAATTTTTTCTATTGATTTTTATGTTCTAAATATGAAGGATGACAATATACATGGACATGCACCATTGATTTTAGGTAGACCATTTTTGAAAACTACTAAAATGATAATTAATATGCATAATGGTACTTTATCAATGAAATTTAGTGGTGATGTTGTTCATTTTAATATTCTTGATATCATAAGACACCCTTCAGAAGAACATTCCATGTTGCATGTAAATGTGATAGACTTGTTAGCTGCTGATACTTGTGTGGACATGGATTTTGACATGGTTGAATTTATAGATGCAATTCAATATTTAGAATGTTGTAATAGACTTAATAAATGTATTACTTGTTCTGAAATTGATGCATTCTTGAATTCTAATTTTGATTCTACTTCTAATTTTGATCCTGATTCTGTCAATTTACTTGATACTATTTTCTTTTTTGAGAAAAATAAACAAGTAAAGGCTATTGTACATCTAAATTCACAAAGATTAGTACCTTCCATACAGCAACCACCCATACTTGAACTTAAACCTTTACTCGACAATCTCAAATATGCTTTCTTGGAAGAAGAAAATAAATTACTAGTAATAATAGTAAATAACCTTCCACCTGATCATGAAATAAGGTTGTTAGAATTCTTAAAGGAAAAGAAAAAAAGAAATTGGTTGGACATTAGTAGATATTCCAGGGATTAGCCCTTCCACTTGTATGTACAGAATTTTATTAAAGGAAGGAGTCAAACCAGTGAGGTAAGCATAGAGAAGACTCAATCCCATGATCCTAGATGTTGTGAAGAAAGAGGTAAGTAAATTACTTTCAGCTAGTATTATTTATTCCATATCTGACAGCAAATGGGTGAGTCCAGTGTAGGTAGTCCTCAAGAAGATCAGTATAATAGTGGTGCCCAATGAGAAGAATGAGTTTATCCCTATGAGAAAAATGAGCTTATCCTTATGAGAAGAATGAGCTTATCCTTATGAGAAGAATGAGCTTATCCTTATGAGAAGAATGAGCTTAAAAAGATTGGCAGGAAAATTTCATTACTATTTCTTAGATGGTTTTTTCGGTTGCTTTTAAATTCACATTGTGTCAGAAGACCAGGAAAAGACTGTATTTACCTACCCATTTGGTACTTTTTCATATAGGAGGATGCCGTTTGGACTTTGTAACGCTCTAGGCACATTCCAGTGATGTATGGTAAGCATTTTCTTTGATTTCTTTAAACATTGCATGGAAGTTTTTATGGATGACATTACTATTTATGGCATTTCTTTTGATGATTGTTTGATGAGTTTAAGGATGATTTTAGAAAGATGCATTGAGAAAATTCTAGTTTTAAATTTTGAAAAATATCATTTTATGGTAGATCAAAGAATTATTTTAGGCCATGTAGTTTCCAAAAATGGCATTGAAGTTGATAAAGTTAAAGTAGATGTGATTGCTTTTTCACTTTGCCCTACTTATGTGTGGGAAAGTGCATTATTTTCTTAGCCAAACAGGTTTTTACAGATGATTCATCGAGGACTTTGTAAGATTTTTCTACCATTATCTAGACTTCTTTAAAAGGATATAGATTTTAATTTTAATGAGTCATGCAGATTAGCATTTGATGAGTTGAAGGGAAGGCTAACCACACCACCTATCATCTAATCTCATAATTAAGAGTTTCCATTTGAATTGATATGTGATGTATCCAACTTTGCAGTGGGTGAAATTCTTTCCCAAAGGATAGACAAGAAGTCTTATGTAATTTCTTATGCATCACCTTAGATGAGGCTTAAACTAATTGTACAACCACTGAAAAGGAGCTTTTTGCTGTTTTTTTTGCTTTAGATAAGTTTTCTTCTTGTTTGCTTGGTTATAAAGTTATTGTTTATTCTGATCATATAGCTTTAAAGTTCCTACTTGAGAAGCCTGATGCAAAACCAAGACTTATTAGGTGGATGTCACTCTTACAGGAATTTAACATAGAAATCAAAGATAAGAATGTAGTATAAAATCTTGTGGCTGATCATTTGAGTAGAATACCTCACTCTTCAGATTCATTTATTATGAGCGATAGCTTTTTAGATGAATAGTTATACTCATTGCATGGTAAAGATCCTTGGTATGCAAATATGGTAAATTTCTTAGTTACTTATAAATTGCTTGCTTATTTTAAAAAGCACTAAATTAATAAACTTAAGAGTGAGGCAAAATATTATGTTTGGGATGACCCTTACTTGTGGCGCATGTGTAGTGACTAGATTATTAGGAGATGTGATCCTGATCATGAGTTTGCATCTGTTTTTCATTTTTGTGATATACTTGCATGTGGTGATTATTTTGGTCCTCAGCGTACTACTAAGAAGGTTCTAGATTCTAGACTATTTTAGCTTAACTTATTTAGAAATGCATATGCTTTCTATAAGAACTATACATGATGCCAACAAATAGGTAATCTTTCCCATAGGAATGAGATGCCTTAACAACCATTATTATTTTATGAGATATTTGATGTTTAGGGTATTGAATTGATGGGACCATTTCTTGTTTCTTTTAGTTTCGCATATATTCTCTTAGTTGTTGATTACGTTTCAAATGGGTGGAAGTAAAAGCCACCAAGACTGATGATTCTTCTATGGTTATGGACTTTATTAGATCTCATATTTTTTGCAGGTTTGGTATGCCTTGAGCAATCATCAATGATTAAGGGTCCCACTTTTGTAACATAAACATGCAAGCCCTCTTTCACAAGTATGGTGTGCTCTATAAAGTAGCTACTCCCTACCATCCACAAACTAACGGTCAAGTAGATGTTTCAAATATAGAGATAAAACAAATTTTGGAGAAAACGGTGTAACTTAACAGAAAAGATTGTAGTAAAAGATTGGAGGATGCACTATGAGCTTATCGTACAGCCTATAAAACCTCTATAGGTTGGTTTTTGGTAAAGCATGCTACTTACCAGTTGAGATTAAGCATAGGGCCTATTGGGCGGTAAAAAAGTGTAATATGGATATATCTCAAGCTGGTTTTCAAAGAAAATTACAACTTCAAGAGCTCAAAGAGATTCGATTGGAAGCCTATGAAAACTCTAGAATTTACAAGGAGTAAACCAAGGTCATGCATGATAAGATGATTGAAAGAAAAGAGTTTTATATTAGTGAAAGAGTTCTCCTCTACAATTCTTGAGCAAAGCTGATGCTCCGTAAGTTATGTTCTAGATGGATTGGTCTATTTATGGTTACTCATGTTTTTTCTTATGACGCAGTTGAGATTATGAATGAGTCAACCAACAAGTGCTTCACAGTGAATGGGCAACGGCTTAAAAATTTTTATGAAGGATTTTAGGAATAGATAGTGGAGGAGCTACATCTTTACAATGCTCTATACACTTGGACCACTCGGTTGTATTTCTTTCCCTCCTCTTTTCCTTTCTTGTCTTCTCTTTAATTAATAAATTAGATTGTTGTTACATTGAGGACAATGTAAATATTAAGTGTTGAGGGGGGAATCATTCTATTTTCTTTTCAGTTTGGTCTTTCTTTTTCGATAATTCTATTATTTTCTTGTTTTCCCAAAATTTTTAGATTTGTGAGTTTCTTTAAAAAAAAAAAATAAGTTGAAGCAATTTAAGTTTGGGAATATTCTAACATGATTAGGAATCAATCTTATTTTTTGGAATTTAAGTAAATTGACAATAAATTTGATTTCAAATAGTTTTCCCGCCTATGTTTCATCTTTTGTCTTTGTTCCCTTTTTGAGCATTTTATGTTTTCTTTTTAATCCTTTAGCCAACATTTTTTTCCCACCTTGTTTAGGATACTTTTGATTATTAAAAGCATTATATCTCCATAGGATTGATGGATGTTGTGACGACCCTATCTTCTAATCATGGAATTATGGTTAAATACACAATTAATGCTTAATGATCAAGGTTTATAGTCATTAAAATTAAATACATCATGAAAATTATAGGAAAATTTAGACCTTGATAATATTAGGTTCATTAACTACACAACCGCAATTGTGAGAATGCATAAAAGAAATTGTACTATCATGAGGGGTTTATGATTCATTAATCCATTAAACACACAAAAACTTCCTACAAGTGTTCTTATATCATTTCCTATCATTACCATTGAAGAAACTGGGGTTTCTAGACTAAAGGTAAGAGTTTGGGAACCTTCGTCGTGACTTGAAACTCTCCTGCCGAGGCTAAGTTAGGTATTGAAGCTCGAAAACTAAGTTTTTCACTTTGCGCCGCGGCCCTGACTTTTCGCGCTACGGCTAATTTACTTTCGGGAATCTTATTGAGCAATTCACTATCATTGCGGCAAACCTCGTGGCGTCGCGGTGGAAATGCCTCCTAGAGCTACTGTTCGAAGTCCCATGATTCTCGCCTTGATGGAATACACATGCGCCGCGACGAGGCTTGCTACTGTACACTCCTTACCTAGTTTCCTCGACTTGCGTCACTGCAGGACTTATTGAGCCGTGGCAAGGTTTCTTTCTGCCACCCTCCTGGGTGATTTTTTTTGCAGTGAGCCTCGACGTTCCTCGCCACTATTACTTTTCAGGCCGCGGCGAGGCCTTCCTAGCTGCGGCGTGACTCCTTCTTATAACTACATCTCCCATATTTCATCCCGTGCACTCCAATTCTCTTCTTGAGAATACCCTAGGACCACTCCCCCTTATTTTATACGACTCTAATGGTATTTATTTATCTTATTTGCCTAGTTATTCTACCATTACCAATTCAAAACTTAAATGTTAATTTCTACTCCTCCAACTACCTTATATCAGCAAGTCCATAGAGTAATAACAACAAGAATTCATGAACTATCAATAATTAACATTTGATATACATTCAGTTAGAGATTTCATACATCAGTAGCTTATATCAACATCTAATGCATCATATAATTATATTTCCAATAGTATACCATACCATAAATTCAGTAAAATTCATACATCAGGTGTTATAGGTTCATACATCTAATACCAAGCTAAAATGAGGCCTAACTCCTCAATAGATACATCTTAAGTAATCAAAATATAAGAGCCTACACTTAGCAACATGATTACATGATGATGCTATATAAAAAGGAATACAAAATTTAGCATCTATTATAAATAAACTAGTCTAAGTGTAGCTTTCTCCTCACATGGTTGGAGCTAATGAATTTTCATCTACTTGCTTCCCCTTATCCTTACCCGAAAAGTCTTCACTTGAAAGTATGATCCCATGAAATGGGGTGAGATGCAAATCTCATTAACCAAGGCAAATTCCATTCATATAATCCAGTTTAATCAATATATATGCATGATTTAATATAAGCATCAGAAGACATACCAGTCATATCAGTAAATGAAACAATTAGGCTATCTATGATTGCTATCCCATACTAGTAATCACAATTCCACATGTTAAAGGCCAATAACACCGAGAGAGGCCTGTCCACGGCACCCACTCCCCTATGAGCACAACTAGGGCTCAGTGCATCTAGGGTTTGATCATAGCCCGATGCTCGATCGAAGCACATGCCCAGGTGGTAGTCACACTATAGTTCCACCATGGACTCACAAGGTCTAATCACATATAACAGATAGCCAACTAATTCATTTAACATTCAAAATCATAGTCATGCAGTAGATACAAAATTAAAACAGACATATGCATGGAATTAGCATGAACCCTCAATTACCTCACTCTGCAGACAATTGAAAAGCCACCAGCAGTGCCAAAATCTCTCTATAACCATAACATCAGAAGATTATTACTTTAAATCATAATGTATAGTAGCAACAAGTACCCAAGGAATTAAAATACTAATGGCTACTCAGAGGACACTTACCCAGCCACTATAGATCCCCAAATTCGAATTGAATGTGTCATCTACCAGAAACTTCAATATATTACCTTAATTCCTAAGAAAATTCGTACAGAATTAATACCATACTATAAATCAACTATGAGAGTCTTAAACTAGTAGATAATACATTAGAATAAAGAGTATACACTTACCTAATATCCCTCCTAGCTTCTACCTCCGAAAATCCTTTAAGAAAATACCAAACAACCACATTTCAGAATTTGGGTATGGTGAAAATGCTCCAAATGAAAAACTAATTAGGCTAAAATGAAGAGAAAGAGAAGGAGATTAAGTTATATAACAAGTACCTTGGATGATTTTGAGCTTAGAAATGAGAAATGGTGGATTTCTTGCCCCAAACCCTAGCCTCCTTTCAAACCTCTGAAAATGAGTTGTGTGTTTGTGTTTTAGCAAAATGTGGAGGGGCTGAAGCGTTTAGGGTTTAAGTTAGGTTTAATGTGGGTCATGGGCTGACTTAAAGGTCCAATTGCAAGTAGATTCTGATTTAAACCTTGTTGGGCCAGCTTTAAGACAACAACTGCAGAAATTTAATTGGGACATACCAAGTTTGAAGAACTCAATTGATTTAGGTTTGCACAAAGGTTATTGGGCTATCACTAGATGCTCTCTCTTGGGCTAAGTCTCATAATAAAAGATTGGGTTTGCACATAAAATTATTGAGCCTCCATTAGTCTCTAACCTTGTCCTACTTAATTTAATTTGGATAGGGTTTATAATTCAATTAAATTTTAAACTAATATTAATAATTTATCTCTCTAAAATTTTCTTGTACTTAACTTGTCTAATTATTCTATATTAATTATTCTTAATTAATCCAAATCCATGATTAACACCTTAATTAATTTTGGAGTGTTACATTCTCCCCTCCTTTTAGAAATTTTATCCTCAAAATTAGACATACCTTACTCAAATAATGTAGGATAATCCTTCCTCATTGCCTCTTCCATCTCCCAAGTTGCTTTATTCAGAGGAAGTCCCTTCCATACTACCTTTACCAAGAGGATGTCTTTATTATGTAGCTGTTTGACTTTTGAGTCCACAATCCTTTCGGCTTCACCATATAAGACAAATCATCTTGTAGATGCACATTCTCATGCTCAATGACATGCAAAGGGTTCGGGTGGTACTTTTTTCAGTTGGAGGTAAAGCAACTCTATAGGCCACGAGTCCTATCCTTTCAAGGATTTAGAAAGGACCAAGATAACGAGGACTGAGTTTTCTTGTCTTGATAGACCGTCCTACACCTATCATCGGAGTAGCCTTAAGGAACATATGGTCTCCTACCTCAAATTCTAAGTGTCTCCTTCTCTTATTTGCATAACTCTTTTACCTACTCTGAGCAGCCAACAACTTCTTTCTGATGAGTTCTATTTGGTGGGTGGTTTGGTCCACTATGTTTAGACCTAAGAGACTTCTCTCACCAAGTTCTACCCAACACAAGGGTGACCAACGTTTCCTCCTATAAAGTGCCTCAAATGGTGCCATTTGGATACTGGAATGGTAACTATTATTATAAGCAAACTCAGCTAAAGGCAAGCACACATCCTAACTCCCCTTTAACTCTAGCACACTAGCCCTAAGCATGTCCTCAAGGGTTTGGATGGTCCTCTCAGTTTGTCCATCAGACTGAGGATGATAAGCAGTGCTAAAGTTAAGACTAGTACCTAAAGCTTCTTGTAGAGACCACCAAAATTTTGATGTGAACCCTGGGTCTCTGTTTGACACAATGCTATGAGGAACATCATGTAATCTTACAATTTCATGAACATATAGTTGAGCTAGTCTATCTAGAGGATAAGTGGCTCTAATAGGTACAAAGTGGGTAGATTTCGTCAATCTATCCACAATCACCCAAATAGCATCATAACTCGAGGATGTTCTAGGCAAACCCATCACGAAATCCATGGATATACTATCCTATTTCCATTCCAGAATTTCTAAAGGGTGTAACAATCCTGCGGGTTTTCGGTGCTCAATCTTAACCCTCTGACAAACTAGACATCTAGCCACAAACTCTGCTATGTTTGACTTCATCCCAGGCTACCAAAAGCGCTTTTTTAGATCCCTATACATCTTAGTGGTGCCCAGATAAATGGTGTACCTACTCTTATGAGCTTCCGACAAAATTATATTCCTCAACTCTTCATCCTTGGGTATACATACTCTAACCTGATACCTTACCAAGCCATCTCCTGATAGGTCAAAATCTTTGACCTCACTACTTCCCAGTTGCTCTTTAATTCCTCCCCAGTATTCATCTAGTTTTTGGGCCTCTTTAATACTCTTCCTAAGGTCATTTTCTATCCTTAATTCTCCCAAAACAAGGCTATTAGAATTCATTGAAATCGATAAATTCAAATCTCTCAACTCCTCAATTAACCTTTGCTCCCTAAGCATCATTATTGCCATGTGAATAGATTTCCTACTCAAGGCATTAGCGACTACATTCGCCTTCCCTGGATGATACTTTAAGGAGAAATCATAGTCCTTAAGGAATTCCATCCACCTCTTTTACCTCATGTTCAACTCCTTCTGGTCAAACAAGTACTTTAAACTCTTGTGATCACTATACACCTCAAATTGGGCATTATAGAGGTAGTGCTTCCAAATCCTAAGGCAAAAACTACAGCCATTAGCTCTAGGTCATGGGTGGGGTAATTCTTCTCATGGGGTCTAAGTTCTTTAGAAGCATAGGCTATCACCCTACCTTGTTGCATTAAGACACACCTTAATCCCTTCTTAGAAGCATTACTATAGACTGTGAATGTCTCTTTAAGGTCAGGTATCACTAATACAAGTACAGTGGTAAGCCTATCCTTTCTCACACTTGGCATTCCATATAAATGGTTGGTCCTTCCTAGTTAATTTTGTCAAAGGCATGGCTAACTAAGAAAATCCCTTAATAATCTTGTATAGTAGCCAGTTAGACCTAAAAAGCTACGGATTTTGGTCACCGTTTTAGGTCTCTCTCGATTTAGTATTGCTTCTACCTTGCTAAGATCTACTGCTACCCCTTATTCTGATATCACATGACCTAGGAATTTGACCTCCTGCAACCAAAACTCACACTTGCTTAGCTTAGCATACAACTGATGCTCTCTTAATATTTGAAGAACTATCTTAAGATGCTCTTCACTACTTTTAGAGTACATAAGGATGTTATCAATGAATACTACCATAAATCGGTCAAGATAGAGCCTAAAGATCCTATTCATGTAATCCATGAAAATGGCAGGGGCATTGGTTAACCCAAAAGGCATAATTAAGAACTCATAGTGGCCATATTGTATCATAAAGGCAGTTTTAGGTACATCCTCAGCCCTAATTCTAAGTTAGTGATATCCCAATCTAAGATCAATCTTTGAAAAGACTGACACTCTAACTAATTAGTCAAGTAAGTCATCAATTCTAGGCAAAGGGTATTTATTCTTCATGGTCGCTTAGTTCAACTATCTATAGTCAATGCAAAGCCTAAGGCTACCATCTTTCTTTTTGACAAACAACACTGGTGTTTCCCATAGAGACACACTTGGTCTAATAAACCCTTTCTCAAGTAGCTCTTCTAATTGACTCTTCAACTTAACCAGCTCAGCAGGCGCTATTCTATACGGGGCCTTAGAAATTGGACTTGCATTGGGTACCAGATCAATGAAAATTTTTAGCTCTCTCTTCGGAGGTAGTCTACTAAACTCCTTAGGGAAAACCTTAGGGAACTCCCTAATCATAGGTATATCCTCCAACCCATCATCAACCTCAACATGTAATAAAAAGAACACTAGAAACCTTTGGCAACCATGCCTAAGGCACCTCCCGACTTGGGCAGCAGATGCACAAGTAAGCTCAGTCATAGGACAAGTTTTACGTATATTTACAGGTAAGGAAATAGTCTTACGGTTACAATCAAGTATCACATTATTAGCTGACAGCCAGTCTATACTAATGATTACACCAAAATCACACAAAGGGATGAAAATCAAGTCAAGGGTAGTACAATGGCTATCCAATTGTACAGTACAATTTAAGCATACATCAGATGTAATCATAGAATATCCAGTAGGGGTGGACATAGATAATTTAAATGGCAACAGGCTAATTTTAAGACCCAGACACTTAACATAGTCATATGAGATGAATGAGTGGGTCGCACCCGAGTCAAACAATGCATTTACGATATGATTATGGATAAGTAAAGTATTTCAAATTAGACTAGAGGAGCTACTAGCCTCTTGCTATGAAGGGTAAACACCCTTCCCTGAGTAGGTGGTTTAATAGATGAGGCCGACTCTCATGACACCGTGCAAGTCCGCGCATAGTGTCCAAGCTTCCTACAGTTATAACACACCAGGTATAGCCCATTCCCATGGTTCTTTCCACACTTGGCACAAGTGGGTGGGACACTCACTGTACTTCTTGGTGGTCTTATGCTTCTTCTTTGAGGGACATTCTTTAGGGGTGGTCTTCTACCCCAAGAGCCACTCCCACTATTGGCTCCCTTCTTACTTCCACCCCTAAAGGGTTCCATAACCTGGTCATGCTTACCTTCCAGGGTCTTATTCCTCTTAGCCTCATTTTCCATCATAGCCCTCTCTGTTACTTTACACTTCTCCACCAATTTATCAAAATTATGGATCTGTAGAGATACAATCTTGTCCTTAATCTCTAGTTTCAGGCCTCTTTCAAATTTTTCAGCCTTCCATGGCTCATCATCAAATCTTTTCAAGTAGGAGCAGAAGCAAGATAATTGAATGAATTTGGCTGCATATTGATCTACATTCATGTCCCTTTGCTTAAGGAAGTTAAACTCGACTTCCTTATTAGCCCTCACTGATGGGGGAAAATATTTGCTCTCAAAAACAATTTGAAAACTTTCCCAAGTTAAGGGTATCCCCCTTGCAATCAATAATTTAGAGGCATTCCTCCACCAATACTCAGCCTCACCCTCCAACTTATAGATGACCAACTTTGCCTTTTGCTCTATGGTGTAGGTCATAACCTTAAAGATTTTCTCCAGTTGCATCAGCCACCTCTCAGCTTTCTCAGTGTCTAACTCCTCTAAAAACGATGGGGGATCAGCTTTTCAAAATTAGGCTAACACAATAGAGAGGTTGCCATCCTCTCCTTGGTGTCCCACACCAGGGTTATGACCAGCCCCCACACAATTTTTTATCAGCACTTCTTGATTCGGCTTATTTATGTTTTCATGTAGCTATTGCAGCACTTATACAGTCGCTGCATGAGCCTCGGCTTGCTCTTGAAGCTGGTCAGTCATTGCCCTAACTATAGTTTCATGAGCCTCAGCTTGTTCTCTCATTCGGTTGGCCATTGCAGCCATGGCCTCTTGCATCTCTCTTAGCATCTCAGTTGTTTCTCTATATGTAGCCATCTAACTCTGTAATGCTACAAGCACAACCAAAAGCATCCCCTATTAAGCTACAGCCCAAGGTAAACAAAACACAACTCCACCCATGGCAGGTATATGTATGTATGAGAGTTATCACTAAATCACAATGCTCTTATTCCTATCATGCATGCATCATGATTGCCAAGTTTTCTAACCACAAAGTTGTAAATCAAACATATTTGTCTGAACCATTGCTCTGATACCAACTGTGATAACCTTATCTTCTAATCATGGTAATTATGGTTAAATACATGATCAATGCTTAATAATCAAGGTTTAGAGTCATTAAAATTAAATACATCGTGAAAATTATAAGGAAATTTAGACCTTGATAATATTAGGTTCATTAACTACACAACCGCAATTATGAGAATGCATAAAAGAAATTGTATTATCATGAGAGGTTTGTGATTCATCCATCCATCAAACACACAAAACCTCCCACAAGTGTTCCTATATCATTTCCTAGCATTACCATTAAAGAAATTAGAGTTTTTAGGCTAAAGGTAAGAGTTTGGAAACCTATGCCATGACTTGAAACTCTCCCGCCATGGCTAAGTTAGGTACTGAAGCTCAAAAACTAAGTTTTTTACTTTGCACCGCAGCCCTGACTTTCCGCACTGTAGCTAAGTTACTATCGGGAATCTTATTGGGCAATTCACTATCGTCGCGATGAGTTGGACCGTCGTCGCGGTAAACCTACGTGGCACTATGGTGGAAATGCCTCATGGAGCTACTGTTCAAAGTCCCATTGTAACACCATAAATTATAGCTCATTTCACGACATTCATAAGCTTTATATCATCAATTCCATAAAGGAAGTAGAAAATTTTCTAAAAATAATGAGCTTAATTACATTGCGTCGTCTCTGAAAATTTCATTGGGTGTCACGTGGCCCGTGTGAGCTCATGCTATGCATTCTCATATTTAAATACATCATTACAACTCATTTTCATTACAAAATCATGCCCATAACTCATGAAAACCGAAATGGAGCATGGAATGAGCTTATTAAATTTCGGGCCAGATTTGCCTCTTATTCTGCCCAAATTTTAGAAATTCATAACTAAATCTAGAAAAATCAAAATTATGCAATATTGGTCATTCTGGAAACCTACGTGGCACTATGGTGGAAATGCCTCATGGAGCTACTGTTCAAAGTCCCATTGTAACACCATAAATTATAGCTCATTTCACGACATTCATAAGCTTTATATCATCAATTCCATAAAGGAAGTAGAAAATTTTCTAAAAATAATGAGCTTAATTACATTGCGTCGTCTCTGAAAATTTCATTGGGTGTCACGTGGCCCGTGTGAGCTCATGCTATGCATTCTCATATTTAAATACATCATTACAACTCATTTTCATTACAAAATCATGCCCATAACTCATGGAAACCGAAATGGAGCATGGAATGGGCTTATTAAATTTCGGGCCAGATTTGCCTCTTATTCTGCCCAAATTTTAGAAATTCATAACTAAATCTAGAAAAATCAAAATTATGCAATATTGGTCATTCTGGAAAGCTCTAGATGTCTAAATCACACTAAAAATATGCTTAGACTATAACATTTATCACAAAGGATGTTTGACATCCAAAATGGTCCAAAGGTCAGACTGAATTCTGGAACTGATACAGAATTTTGTAGAGAATTTTGAAAATTTCTAATTAATTACAAAAAAATCAAAATTATGCAAATGATACCAATATGAAAAGCTGTAGTTTTTTTCTAGAGGAAAAAAATATCTCCAGACTAGTTCATCAAGTGCAAGCCTCAAAATTCAATGGAATAGTACCTCTAGTCGAGCAAAATTATTGATACTGGGTAGAAATTTCAAAAATTCATATCTCCCTCTCTAAGCCTCCAAATGAGGTGCTTCTAGTTGTCACAAGTCACTGTGATTGTCTAATTTCTTTGTATAAAATTTTATGGCAATTAGACATCATTTAAGCCTCGTGTGATAGAATTCATTTTCGGACCAAATGAATAGTGCAGCAAACCAAAACCATAAAATTTGCCAACTTTGAAAAATCATCAAATATTTCGTATACCTCCAAAAATTATGATCTTTAGCTTCCCAAAAAGCTTTCAATGAGACCTAGTTGCATGAAAAATCTCAACTCAAGAGTAACTCATTTGGCCAAAAAGTGATATAGGGTTCCATTATGGTCAAATTTGGCTCCATATGGGGTACCAAACTTACCAAATGGCTTTCCTTTAGTGTTGGCACCTTTTGGGCAAGTCTAAAAGCATATTTAAGACTTGTGTGAGCTGCCCAAATAGTCCCAAACCTCATGCATCTCATTTTGGTATCTTAACCCACACTTATGCACATTTCCATTAAGTCATTCATGAAGCCATCTTTGCCATACATACTGAAGTTCTATTCTAGAATTCATACATCATATCTAACCATTTATACATCATGTAATATCATATTTACACATGTCTCAAGAGTCATATGCTATTTACAACAATAATATATAACATTAAGCATAATTATGGTTCTAAAATGGATAAAGCTAGAGATATGCTTATCAATCTCCCTTCTTCATTGTTGTTGGCTTCCTTCACCATAGTTACTTGGTCTACCTAGTATGTTAGATCATTGGAGAGAAGGGAATGAGATTCAAAGAATCCCAATAGCTCATCTCCCATTCAATCATACATAATATGTGCAAAGCAAGCTTTACAAATGCATGTATAGAGAAAATAGAAGTCATGGACATTTCAAAAGCAAACTTGGCATATAAACAAATCATACAAGACATTCAAGAGCTCACTAAGTGTTTGGATTAGCCTCACACTTCTCTTCATAGATTTTGGACTTGCTTCACCCATTCTTTAAGAGCTTTGGACTCAACCAGACTCTTGGGAGCCTACTTTACTTTTGGGAGACTCTTTGCTATGTCTTAACCAAGTTCAAGGGTTCTTGGCTCATCCTCACCAAAGGGAAGAGTTCTTGGCCTCTTTACACTCAAGCAAACTCATACAAACATCATGTATTCATTTGGAAACATAACATGGCATCAAGAATTATGGCATATAAAGGCATGCTAGCATACTTTTCATAACTTGAAAATACACATACACACATTCTAAAACAAGCTAAACACACATCCATGCATGAGAGAAGGTGGAGAGAGCTACCTTGTATATGCTTATACACTTTTTCCTTGAATTTCAAGCCTCTTCTTTCGGTCACACACCCACAAATTGGTGGAGATGGTTTCTCTTAGCCTAAATACAATTTATGGGAGCCAATTAGATTCATGAAACACATTCTAAGGCTACATAACTTGATGAGACACTAGATTGCTCTATAGGCTCCATTATGGTCCATAATTACACCTAATGAAGCAACACCCCTCAAATGATTTCTAGGCCTTATTCTTTCCTTTCAAATATGATTCTTGACTCCTTTTAAGCCTTTTGGAGTTATCACACCATTAAAAAAAAGGCCTAGCACCATGTTGCTTCTTTAGGTCATAATATGGAACCTAAGACACCAAATCAGTTTTTATGAGTTCTAAATTTTTTCCAAGACCTCCCTTCATTTTCATCCATCAAATATGACTCAAGAATGGCCTTAGAAAAGTTTTAAACTCCCCCTAGCTATGAGAACTTGCTTAGGCTGAGACTATGCATGATTTAGGGTTCATTGGAGTGTGTTTTGTTTTCTTAAAGGAAGAAGCTTGTAGGGAGCATCTTAGGGATCTTAGGAGCTCATTTAAACTTTTAATTAGGCCTAGGAATTATCATATGAAATCAGATTTTAGAAGGTACACACAAAATCTTAGAATTTGCATCTTGAAATCTAATAGTTTTTTGATATTTCTTTTTGCATATTCTTAATCTCCACACCTTTTTTTCCTTAGATTCATTCTTGGTTCTGCATAAAAATCATCTCTTCCTAGGGTTTTCTCAAGTGGGGCGAAATGGTGGAGAAGGGAACCAAAGATGATAACTATAGGAAGAAAAATTACCTTGTTTTCATGCTTTTTCTCACTTGAATCTTGTGTTCTTTGAGCTCCTCTCTTCAAATCCAATTTTTTTTCCTCAATTTCTCCCTTAAAACAGATTTGTAAACTTCATTATAATTATATGAAACAAAGGAGAATGGAGGAGAAGAGGTTTGGAAGAGACAGAGCATGAAAAACCATGAAAATCCATACCTTTCTACCTTGAATTTCTCCTCCTTTTCTTCTTCCTCTTGTGCACCTCATCCCTTAGGGTTTTCCTTTGATTTTGGGCAGAACTTGGTCGTGCATAGTGAAGGGAGAAGAAGGGTGCATCATATATATAGGTGGGAGTAAGTTACACTTTTCAAAAATTCTCATTTTGCCCTTCGTTCTTGACATTTTCGTTTCTCCTTTATTTTAGCTCCTTTTTTAGATCTATTTTTTCTATTATAAAATTTAGATTTCCAATTTAGTAAAATGCTTTTGGAATTACTCAAATTGGAGCTAAAACCTTCCCAAACAAATCCGTCAAAATTCAGGCACATCGACGTTGGAAAACATCCACCAGAGGGGTTTTAATTGTTCCGAGGGTTTCCATGGTTTTCAAGGCCTCTGAGAACCTTAGAGAACTCAAAAATTTCATTTAAAAAGCCCTCCTATGTGAATTCCAAAATTTGTTCAAAATTACGAAAATACCATTACGTTTTGTAACCTTTTCGTAAGAAATTGTTTCTTCATTCTAGCTCTATTTTTCTTTCTGTTTGAGCCTGGGATTCTCATTTTTAGGAGTCTAGAATGCTTCCCAAAGTTTTGGGGACCTTAACTACATCATCTTGGGGGACTTCCTTTTATATTCGATGAGTTTCATTCATTAACGGGGAAACTGTACGTTACGTTTCTCACATTTTCTTTCATTTTCAGAGAATCGGATGTTACACCCATGATTCTCGCCTAGACGGAATACACTTACGCCATGGCGAGGCTTGTTACTATACACTCCTTATCTAGTTTCCTTGACTTATGCCATGGTAGGACCTGTTGAGCCATGGTGAGGTTTCTTTCTGCCACCTTCCTGGGTGATTTTTTTTGTGCTGAACTGCGGCGAGATTTCTCAAGCCATGGCGTACCATACCACTGTTACTCTCCAGCCCACGATGAGGCCTTCCTAACTGCAACATGACTCCCTCCTGTAACTACATCTCCCATATTTCATCCCATGCACTCCAATTCTCTTCTTGAGAACACCCTAGGACCACTCCCTCTCATTTTATACGACTCTAATGGTATTTATCTACCTTATTTGCCTAGCTATTCTACCATTACCAATTCAAAACTTAAATGTTAATTTCTACTCCTCAAACTATCCTATATCAGCAAGTCCATAGAGTAATAACAACAAGAATTCATGAACTATCAACTATCAACAATTAACATTCAATATACATTCTATTATAGATTTCATACATCAATGGTTTATATCAACATCTAATGCATCACATAATTATATTCCAATAGTATAACATACCATAAATTTAGTAAAATTCATACATCAGGTGTTATAGGTTCATACATCCAATACCAAGTTAAGATGAGGCCTAACTCCTCAATAGATACATCCTAAGTAATCAAAATATAAGAGCCTACACTTGGCAACATGATTACATGATGATGCTATATAAAAAGGAATACAAAATTTAGCATCTATTCTAAATAAACCAGTTTAAGTGTAGCCTTCTCCTCACATAGTTAGAGCTAATGGATTTTCATCTACTTACTTCCCCTTATCCTTACCTGAAGAGCCTTCACCTGAAAGTATGATCCCATGAAACGGGGTGAGATGTAAATCTCAGTAATCAAGGCAAATTCCATTCATATAATCCAGTTTAATCAACATATATGCATGATTTTATATAAGCATCAGAAGACACACCAGTCATATCAGTAAATAAAACAATTAGGCTATCTATGATTGCTATCCCATACTAGCAATTACAATTCCACATGTTAAAGGCCAATAACACCGAGAGAGGCCCATCCATAATGCCCACTCCCTTATGAGCACAACCAGGGCTCAGTGCATCTAGGGTTTGATCATAACCTGGTGCCCAATCGAAGCATATGCATAGGTGGTAGCCGCACCACAGCTCCACCATGGATTCACAAGGTCCAATCACATAATAGATAGCAACCAATTCATTTAACATTCAAAATCATAGTCATGTAATAGATACAAAATTAAAACAGACATATGCATGGAATTAGCATAAACCCCCGGTTACCTCACTCTACAAACAATTGAAAAGCCACCAGCAGTGCCAAAATCTCCATATAACCATAACATCAGAAGATTACTACTTTAAATCATAATGCATAGCAGTAACAAGTACCTAAGGAATTAAAATACTAATGGTTACTGAGAAGATATTTACCTAGCCACTACAAATCCCTAAATTCGAATTGAATGTGTCATCTACCAGAAACTTAAATATATCACCCTAATTCCTAAGCAAATTAGTACAAAATTAATACCCCTACTATAAATCAATCATGGGGGTCTTAAACCAGCAGATAATACATTAGAATGGAGAGTATAAACTTATCTAATATCGTTCCTAGCCTTTACTTCCGAAAATCCTTTAAGAAAATACCAAACAACCACATTTTAGAATTTGGGTATAGTGAAAATACTCCAAATGAAAAACTAATTAGGCCAAAATGAAGAGAAAGAGAAGGGGATTAAGTTATATAACAAGTACCTTAGCTGATTTTGAGTTTAGAAGTGAGAAATAGTGGATTTCTTGCCCTAAACCTTAACCTCCCTTCAAACCTCCGAAAATGAGTTGTGTGTTTGTGTTTCAGCAAAATGTGGAGGGGCTGAAGTGTTTAGGGTTTAAGTTGGGTCTAATGTGAGTCATGGGCTAACCCAAAGATCTAATTGCAAGTGAGTTCTAATTTAAACCTTGTTGGGTCAGCTTTAAGGTGTTGGGTTGTAGAAATTTAATTGGCCCAGACCAAGTTTGAAAAACTCAATTGATTTAGGTCTATACAAGGGTTATTAGGCTATCACTAGGTGCTCTCTCTTGAGCTAAGTCTCATAATAAGAGGTTGGGTTTGCACCTAAAACCTAAAATTATTGAGCCTCTATTAGTCCCTAACCTTGCTCTACTTAATTTAATTTGGGCCTAGATAGGGTTTATAACTCAATTAAATTTCAAACTCATATTTATAATTTATCTCTCTAAAATTTTTCATGCACTTAACTTGCCCAATTATCCCATATTAATTATTCTTAATTAATCCAAATTTATGATTAATACCTTAATTAATTTTGGGGTGTTACAGATGTGCAATGCAATTTTTAATTTTGAGTTAATTAATTTATTCTCTTTTGAGATATGTCCAAAAAAAAAAAAAAAACAAAAACAAAACAAAAGCATGAAAAGAAAAAAAAATCTTTATGAAAAAAAAGGAATTATGAGAAAAAAATTACTTTGGTTTTTGTTGAGCATGTATTGGTTTATGGTAAATAAGACTTTGAGATGCACATTTATTTCTTACTATGTTCTTTTTTTTTTTATTGCTCTTGATGATTTTAAGTGTCCACTTGGTGTATCTTGTTGCGTCCTTAGTTATTTTGTTTACCATTTGTTTTGTACTTTAGCCCCATTACAACTTTGAATAAAGGCCCTTTTAATTTATGTATTGCTTGTAACTTAGTTAGTGGAGATTGAGAAGATATACAAATCTATGATAGTGATGTTATGAAAGGTTGAATTTGAGAGAAATGCTTAACCAAAACACTTGAGACATATAACTAGTGAGGAGCTACCATTTTGATTTATTTATTTTTTATCAATTGGAATTGCTATGCTACTTGATCTTCCTCGATTAGCAAGAAAGATTGCCTTTGACTGTTGAATATCTAAAAAGCTTGAATTGTGTTTATCTTGATAGTTTTGTATTTTGCTTTTGTTTTCCTTTTTTATCTTTTTGTGTTTTGTCTAGGAGTGCAAAAGCCTAAGTGTGGGGGAATTTAATATTTCAATATGATTATATTTTATATTTCTCATATTTAATCTTATTAATAATTCATAGTAGCTAATTAGACGACTTTGAGCTTATTTTATATTAAATGGACTACATTTATATTAATGGGCTTTAAATGCATTTGTATTATATATATATATTTTTTCCAATAGAGGGTTAATTATTTTTTAGTTGTATTTTACAGGATAGAAGATTCCTAAAAGGATTAGGATTGAAGAGTCCAAAAAGGATTTGGATATCATCTTATTGTTACTTCTAGATTAGTATGAGATTTCTTTTAATTCTGAACTGTTAGATGCGTGCAACTCATCTTAGCTCTTGGATCTTTCTTGATGAAGAAACCAATGTCATCTATATAAAGAGGAGAAGATGTCACTATAGAACACATTCCATCTTTTTAATTTCTCATTCTTACTTTCGTCTTTTTCATGTCTTTCTAATTTTTCTTAGTGATTAATCTAGAGTTTGAACATGATAAGGAATTTGAGTCCATATTTGTATAGAACTCTAGTTTGGATTTTGATTTCAGAAGTATTTTATTTTGTTCTCTTTGTTTTCATATAATTATTATCATTCTAGCTAGATGATTATTGTTGCATGAATTTTGATTCTTTTGATTTATCTGAGAACGTATTTTGATTCAATTGATTGATTAATCAATTAAATTTATTCTGAACCACGTTAGAATTATGTGTGCGTCTCTGGTCAAGTATGAAATAGTTTGGCTTCGTGTTATTGATAGAAGCACAGTTACATTCTGATTAGCAATACGAACCAATTAAATTATTGAACAATAGTTTAGGAACATTAATAAGAAAATAACCAGAGGATTAAAATCAAACTAGAGGTATTTTTAGGTGACAAGGATAGGAAAATATCAGGGAAAGAATTTTGGATTAGTTACGCATCATTTTGATTGAATTTTGTTCTATTTCCTTTTCATCAATTGATTTGCTATTGGTTTAATTAGTGCAATTTTATATTTGAACCCCCGCTCATTATAATTCTTGTTTTGTCATTTCTAAACTAACTGATTTGATTAATAGCTCTGTGGGAGACGACCTGCTAAGCATTATACTGCGAACTAGTAAAAAATCACTAATCTTAGCCAGTTTGACTACTGCCAGTGAATAATGTTTTTTTACCAATATTTGAGCACACGCTTGATAGCTTACCAATGTGTGTTGCAACACCATATATTTCTAGCTTATTTGATACTACTTTCATGCCTTAAATTATGCCACTCACACAAGAGGCAAGAAAAATGGCATTAAATAATGAATTTTTTAGTGTTGCGTCGCGTATAAAATTTGCATTCGGTGTCTCATGGACCACGTGAGCTTATGTATCACATTTTCATATGTAATTACATAGATACAACTCATTTCTATCACCAAAAGTGGCCTAGAACTCGTGCAAGGTAAGAGAATATATGAAATTCATGATAGTTGCCTCGGCCATAATTTTTCCATTTCTGTCACAAACTTTGGAAAATCATAACTAATTCAAAAAAAAAATTGAAATCATGCATTCTTTAACATTATGGGAAGCTATACATGTCTAATTTATGCTAACACAACAAAAAAGACATTTGACATTCGAAAAGGTGCAGAGATCTGACTAGCTACTGGTACTATCATAGGTTCCTTTTACAAACTTCAAAAATGTCCAATTAATTTCAAAAAAATCCAATCCATAAAAATGATACCAATTTGGAAAACTACAGATGTTATCTAGAGGAAAAAAATAAATTCAGACCAGTTTAGGCATGTCTAGATCTCAAAAATCAATCAAATAGTACCTGAGGTCAGTTTAAATGCCTGATACTGGGTAAAAATTTTAAAAATTCATATCTCCCTGTCTAGATATCCAAATAGAGTGATTCTAGTTGGCACAAGTCATTGGGAGTGTCTAGTTTCTCCCTATAAATTTTTGTGGCAATTGGACATTATTTTCCCCCTGAGTGATAGAATTCATTTTTAGACTAGTGTGAACAGTACCATGAACCAAAATAAGAATTTTTTTCAACTTTGAAAATTCATCAAATGTTCCATGGATATCCAAAAATTTTGTGCTTTAGCTTCTCAAAAAGGTCTCAACAAGCTCTAATTTCATGCGAAGTCTCAAGTCAGGAAGAGTTTATTTGGATAAAAGTGGTATAGGTTTTCAATATGGTCAATTCTTGCTCCATATAAGATATCAAAGTGTCTAAATGACTTCTCTTGATATTTGGCACTTCTTGGGCAAGTTTAAAAGTATGATTATGACTTGTATGAATTGTCCAAGTGGTCCTAAGGCTCATATATCTCAATTTAGCCACTCCACTTCCATTTATAGATACATTTCCATAATGCAAATTTGCCATTACATGTCCAAAATGAGCATTTCTATACATACAACCTTAGCTCTCATTTATACAGGATGCATTAACATAATTATACATGTTCATAATATCATAGGACATATATAACCATAGATTACATCATTTTCCATCTATGTGGTCTTAAAGAACAAAATCCATGCACTTTGATGTCACATTTTTATCTCTCAAGTGGTTGACTCTCATTTTCTTGCTCTCTTGGTTCACCTAGCATGTTAGAACATTGGAGAGGAGGAAATGAGATTCAAAGAATCCTAATAGCTCATCTCCCTTTCAATCACACATAAAAGACAAAACAAGTTTTGAAAATGCATGCATAGGCATCATGGAGTGTGCAATCATCCAATAAGCATTTTTTGCATTTGAACAAGTTATATATGGCATACATAGGCTTGCCAAGTAAGTGGATTAGCCTCACCCATTCACTTGTGGATTTTGGACTTTCCTCACCCATTTCTTTAAGAGGTTTTTGACTCAAGCTTACTCTTGGGAGACTCTTTACTTTGTCTCAACTAGTTTTAAGGGTTCTTGGCTCATCCTTACCATGGCTAAAGGTTCTTGGCTTCACCATACTTAAGCAAATCCAAGAAAACATCACAAATATCATTTAGAAACATAATGCATCATTATGGTACCATAGAATAAGAGCTCATGCTAGAACATTTTTCATTGCTTAAAATACACATACACACATTCAAAGACAAGCCAAACATACATTCATGCATGAGAGAAGGAGGACTGAGCTACCTTGCTTACATTTACACACTTTTTCCTTGAGCTTTAAGTCCTCTCCCTCACACACCCAAGGAGGTAGAGATAATTTCTCTTGGCCTAGACACATCATATGGAAGCCAATTATACTCTTGAATTACATTCTAAGGCCACACATTCATTATAAAAGTTAGGTAACTCATAAGGCTCTTTTATGGTTCTATAATGCACTTAATGAAGTAACTTTAAGAAAACATCATCTTAGCTCTATTATCTCCATTTATTTATGATTCTTGACTCCTTTTAAGTCTCTTGGAGTCATCACACAATCAAATCAAGGAGCTTGGCTAGGTGTTGCTTCTTTAAGCCATAATATGGAACCTATGATACCATCTCACTATCTATAGTTTCTAAAATTTTTTCAAGGCTTCCTCTTATACTCTCCCATCATACATGATGCAAAACTAAGCTTGGAAGGAATTAAAACACTCCCTAGGTGCATGAACCCTCCTTGGTTGAGGTTATGCATCCATATGGCACCAATGGAGTTATTTTAATTTCTTTGATAGGAGAAGCATATGGGAGGCTCTCCTGGTATCTTAGAAACTCATATATACTCTTAGACAACTTAAATTACTACTAGGAAGCTTCATCTTAGCCTAAGTGCAACTAAATCCCTAAATTTCATAACTTGCATTCTAAAGCTTCATTTTCAATTCTAGTTGTATATTCTTAATCCTCATACTCCATAACCTTTGGTTCCATCAAGAATGCATAAAGAAAAACTCTCCTCCTTACTTTCTCTCTGTAGACCTAAGCTTAAATGGCTTGGAAATACAAGATTTTACAAGTGTTTCAAGTGAAGTCTTACCTTAAAACGAAGCTCTCTTCGCATAGATTATTTTTTACTGATTGATTTCTTGAAAAAAGTTTTTTTTTGGCTTGGGTTAGACCTGAATCTTCAAGTTTTCAAGAAAAGAAAACCACCATTAGAGAGCTCTTAGAGAGAGGAACAACTTTCCTAATTGGCGCGGGATGAAACGGGGCCGTTTACTTACCTAAACAGAAGCTTAAGCTTCTTCTCTCTCCCCTCTTAATTTCACACCATTGCTGCCCATTTTTCTGCAAATGGAAGTTTCAAGAAGGTGATGAGGTGTAATCTTACTTAAGAAGCCTTTTTTACAATTTTTCAAAATAACTATTTTGCCCTTACGTGCTTGTTTGCTCCGTTTAGGCTTATTTTAACTCTTTTTTGAGAATCTTACTTTCCATCATAAAGTTTAGTTTTCCAATTAAATAAAATACTTTTGGAATCATTCAAATCAGAGCTAAAACTTTCCTGAATGAATTAGTCAAAGTTTAGGTCAACCAACATTGAAAAATATCCATTAGAAGGGTTTTAACTATCTCGGGCTTTTCATGGTTTTCAGGGCCTCTGAGAACTCTAGATAACTCAAAATTTCATTTAAAAAGCCCTCCTATGAGAATTCCAAAAAATTGCTCAAAATGATAAAAATGCCCTTACGTTTCATCACTCTTTCGTTACATTTCGTTTCTTCATTCTAGTTTCGTTTCTCTTTCCGTATGAGCTTGGGATTCTCATTTTTAGGAGTCTAGAATACTTTCCAAATTTTTTTGGGACCTTAACTAAGTTATTTCAAGAGACTTGCTTTTGTATCTATTGAATTTCATACATTAATAGAGAAACCGTATGTTACATTTTTCACGTTTTCTCTCATTTTCAGAGAACCGGATATTACACGTGTCAAGTGGGTGTTTCATATATTGACTGAGGCAATTAACACAATAGTTAAGTTTTGGTCATGTATTGCAAATGTACTAAAGAGCTCCAATTATGCTCTGATATAGTTTATCATCCTGCATGGGATTGCCGTCATGTTTAGAGAGTTGTATGTTGGAAACCATAGGGGTAGGCAGAGAATTGGCTTCTGTCATTTTTGTTTTTTACTAATAGCTCCATAATATATTTTCATTGAGAAAGAAGAATACCATTAGGTAAGTTATGAAACTTAACTCCTAGAAAAAAAACTCAAAGTCTTGTGATCTTTTAAGGAAAAATATTGAGCCATAGTTATGTTGAGCTACTGAATTTCATCTGAATTATCCTTAGTGATGATTAAGTCATCCACATAGACAATGAGAAAGACAATTGATTTGGGAGACTACCAAATAAATAAACATCTATTAGCTTAGGAGGCCTGAAAGTTTAGGCAATTAAGATAATCCTTTAATTTGATGAACCAAGCCTGTGGAGCCTGTTTGAGGCCATAGAACGAATTTTATAGTTTACAAAAAGTAGAGGGAGAGCCAAAGAAATTGGATTGTTCTAATCCTCGGGGTTGCCTCATATATACTTCCTCTTGAAAATCCCCTTTAAGGAAGGCATTATTGAAATCAATTTGCCAAAGCTTCCATTGATAGGTTGTGGTAAGTGTGAGCAACACCCTTATGGTTTGGTGATTAACAACAGGGCTAAATGTTTTTGTGTAGTTTCAATCTACCACTTGAGCGTAGCCTTTGGCCACCAAGTGAGCCTTGTACTATGCTACTATACCATCAACATTCTTTTTAATTTTGAATAGCCATTTACACCTTGAGCTCTTCTATTGGGTGGGAGGCAAATGAAGCTTTAAGTATTGAATTTAACCAAAGTATTATATTCCATGACTACCATATACCACTAATTATAATCTAGAGCTTCTTCAATTGTATTTGGAACTCTTTCATCAGATGTAGTATGTAGAAGTGCTTTTGGCTTGAATATGCCAACCTTAGATCTAGTAATCATTGGATGGGTTAAAGGTATCATAACACTAGCTTGTGAGTATTGCTGGACAGGTGGCCTGATGATGTCATGGGATGGCAATGAAGAAGGCATGGGTGCTAAATTTGATTAGGAAGCATAAGTGCGAACATAGTCTTAACGGTGATGGGCTATGAGGGAAGATTGTTGAGCAGAGCAGGGGATCTAAGCAGGAGCTATAGAAGGAAGTTGAGAAAAAGAAACTAATAAGTTTGTTGGGGATGAGATTAGGCTAGAAAAACTAGAATTTGAAGCTCTCAAGTGTGAATCATGTGCTTGTATAGTGGTTGAGGCAAAGGGAAACACTCCTTCATTAAATGTCACATGTTGAAAGTTATAAATTTGACCTGTTAAGGGATCTAAACACTTGTATCCTTTATGACCTAAGCTATAGCCTTGAAAGACACATAATTTGATATGAAATCCATTTTGTGTCTATTATAGCTTCGAAGACATGGAAAACATGGATAGCTAGACACTCAAAGGAAGCTATAATTTGGAGTTTTATTGAAGAGTTTATGGCATAGAGTGTCTCCTAAAAGTGCTTTTATTGGAAGCCTGTAGATCAATAAGGAAACTGTAGAGAAAGCACTTAGCTAGTGATACAAGGGCATGGAAGCTTGAGCCAACATAGGCAAACCAACTTCAACAATTTGCTTGTGTTTACATTCAATAAGGACATTTTGTTTTAAAGTATAGGGACATGTGAACCTATGCGTAATGCCAAGGCACTTGAGATAGTAAAAGAATATTTTAAACTCCCCTCCATTATTGGTCTAAAGCTTAATAATCTTCCTATTGAATGGTCTTTCTGCTTTTTTTTTTTTAACTTGAATAAAGATTTGTAAGGCTTGTGACTTTTTTTGAAGAGGATACAATTAGGTGAACTATGAGAATGCATTAATGAAAATGATATAGAAGCTGAAACTATAAGAAACAATTGGAGTAGGGCCTCAGATATCTACAGCTACAAGTTGTAAGGGATAGTTGTACATGGTAGAAGATGGAGTACAAGGGAGTTTATGGCTTTTAGCTAGTTGGCATAATGAACATAATTTGGGAGTTTTATTCACCGAGAAGGAAAGGTTACATTTTTGTGCAAGTTCTTTAAGTACATTTGTGGATGGATAACTTAATCTACAATTCCATATGTGAGAGTTAGCTATAGGGGACATTGTATTATTTTGAACATGAACTTGAGGATCTAAATCTCTATATGTAGCTTTCAAGACTACTGTTATTTTTGGTTTCTTATTATGAAGGCGTAAGTAATCTATACCATAGGTGGTCTTGTCATGGCTTCGTTTAATTAAGGTCTAACAATATGGTATAGTCCCTCATGTTAGATTCCTTGTAGAGGTAGCTCCTTGGTTTTTGTGTCCTTGACAAAATATGCATAAGGATAGAATTCAAAATAGACTTTATTATCTCTTGTAAACTTAGAAACTGATAATAGGTTCTTCACTGTGCGTGGCACATATAGTGCTTAAGGCAACACTAATGGAGTAGAATATGTTAGTAAGAGTGATTGACCAATCTTAGCTACTGGCATGGCATGTCCATTTCCAACCACGACCTTACCTGATCCTTGATAGGCTAAAGAAGTAAGTAGATTGTTAGAGTTGTTAGTTAAGTGATGTGAGGCCCCTAACTCTGGATACCATGCTTCATTTGCAAGCATTGTGGGAGTAGCTAATAAAGCTTGTGGATCATTGATAAGGATATTAGGGGATGCATCAACCAACATATTGGATGAGCTAAAGGTGGATATAGTATTAGGACTAGAAGTAGCTCCAGTGTTATTATGAGATACCGACATTTGTACCATATCTTGAGACAGATTAGTGTTGAAGCAATCATACGAGTTATTTGTACCATAAGGAAACATATTAGAGTTAATCATTACAGAAGTGAAATTAGAGGGCATAAAGTTGGAGTTACTGTAATAGATGTTAGCTGAGTGATTGGCATGATATGAAAGGGTTAAAAAGGACTGATTGTGTGCTACATAATGGTTGATGGGATGAGGAGCTTGTGGTAAGGTGTTAGACTAATTATAAGATGGTGCAAAATTAGAATTGAGGCCTGTATAATCATAATCAAATTTGTAAAAGCATCTAGGTGCTGTATGCCCGATCCTACCACAGATTTGACACTGTGGTTACTAAAGTTATTGTATCTATGAGAGGTAAGAGCAAATCTTGTGCATAATGCATCTTTATGATCAAAACTGTTCCAGATTTGATATTCATTCAATAACCAACCATCATTGGGATGCTGAGCAAGATTCGTGAAAGTTACTTGTTGAGACACAAATCCTTTTTGATATGCTTCTGCTTTGAGTAACATGGAGGCTATTGTTTAAAGGTTATAGGATGGCTGTCCGACATTAATGATGATAATGACTAGCTCATATTCTAATGATAAGCCATTCAAGATATGAGGATATGTTTTAATTGATCCACCTTTTGTCCTACTATAGCAAGATTATCACAAATTGCCTTTACAAATGCTAAATATTCTCACATTGACAATTCTCCTTTTTGTTGATTGCTCAAGAGGTTTTGATATTGCATAATCTTGGACATTGATTGCGTTGTAAAAAGCTAACATAGTTGACTCCAAATTTCGGAAGTTAACTCATATCCTACAAGTTCTGGTAGAATTGAAAAGCTTACTAATGAAATCAACCAAGAGGCCAACACCGAGTCCTACTAATCATAGATGTAGGTTGGATTCTCTACTTCTTGACCTTGTTCATTCTTGATTATTTTCGAAAGAGCTTCAACAGATCCATTAAGATAGTGTTGTAATCAATGTTGTTTTACTATAAGGAAGACTTGCTATTTCCAAAGAAGGAAATTATTATCATCAAGCTGTATAGTAATCTCCTTGTTAGAGAAGATCTTCAGAGTTGTAGCTATGGATGACCTAGCGAGCCATGATGTTAAGTTTCAAATGTATTGGATGCCTTAGATGCTGTTGACATTATGGTTGAGATGGCGAAGAAGATGAGCTAATCTCGTGAGAGATATAGCTCTAATACCATACTAGAATTTTAGTGAAACAAAGAAAAAGAAAATCTTAGAGGAGATAATAGAATCAAACATATTCCTTTTGATGCATTATCAATCTAACTTACACAGAGGCACAGGGCTCTTATTTATAAAGAGATGCCAACCCTTATAATAGTTGCAACAGAACAAACTAACTTTAACATACTGCAACTAACTTAACTGATTCTAGATGTTTATTACATATGATGATAGAATAGAGGCATGTATGGGAAGAAATCTTGGGGTTGATAATAGAATTCTACCACATAAAACATAAGTTATAAGTATATTTACATTAATTAAAATGCCATTATATTTGTTACTTATATAATATAAAAAAGTATTAAATATTTATTTGATCAATACAAAATAATTATTTTTTTAAGTTGGAACAAAATAAATATAAATTTTTATACAAATAATTAATATTGAAATAAAAGTTTAAGAAATATATTTTTTAATAAATTATGTTTTTAATAAAAAATTAATATTATCTTTGAAGATAGCTTAATCATTTTTTGACTTTAAAAGTGATTTCTATATATTTGTAAAAAATTTTATAATTTAAACATTTATTAAAAGAAGAAACAACAGAGAAGAAAATAATTTACCCTATCATCAAATTAAGTTTTACACATACACAAGCACTCAATTTCTACCCCACAAGTTATGGACTTTTACTCTAAAGAAAGTATGTACATATTATAAACCGACCAATTTGTCACTTCTCTCGATCATGTTCACTTACTCAATCATCTGAAGTTATAAGGCCAACGACACTAACTTAATTTGAGAAAAATCGTACAAAATATATCTTTACTTTATATAAAACCCAATAGCATTTCCGTATAATTTTGGTGAGCTTAACACTTTCGGCTTTGCTTTTAAAATTAGCGGGCTTGCCCCACTTCTGCCTGGACTCGGATTTGAGCAGCACCGTGTTAATGAGGATTAGATTCGTTCATATTAAATTTGGATGAATAAAATTATATAAATATAAATATAAATATATATATATATATATGTATGTATATATATTTAAATATCAATCATTATTCCTTTTTTAAGTTGATAGTTAAAAAATTATTTTTATTTTATTTTTTTATATTGTTTAAAACAAAAAAAAAATATTAAAATTAAAAAAAAAACACTAAATTGTCCAGATGATCAGTCTTGAGCAACACATTACTTAGCACCACCTAAGCCAAATGCCTTTTGGCTCCAACACGCTGGCCATCTTCGTCCATAAATACCCTTCTTCCTAGCGTGTGTCCTCCACACACCTCCTCTCTTCTTCGTCGACAATAATCTCACCCTTTCTCTAATGGCTTCCAATCAAACAGCCATCACCACGAACCAAACCAAATTAACCCTTCCAAACAACGACCTCGAGCAGCAGCAACAACCAATGACAACTCTAGACATCCAAACAAAGAACGTCGACGACCTGGACTACTCGAAACGAGCGCAGTGGCTACGAGCCGCCGTCCTAGGAGCGAACGACGGGTTGGTCTCTACGGCCTCTCTAATGATGGGCGTGGGAGCAGTGAAGCAAGATATCAAGGCCATGATCCTCTCCGGTTTCGCCGGGTTAGTCGCCGGGGCTTGCAGTATGGCCATCGGCGAGTTTGTGTCGGTGCACTCGCAGTTGGACATAGAGTTGGCTCAAATGAAGAGAGAAAAAGAGAGAGGGAGTCGTAGAGAGAGAGAACAAGAAGAAGATGATGAAGAGAAGGAGAGTTTGCCGAGCCCTTTACAAGCAGGAGCAGCATCGGCTTTGGCGTTCTCGGGAGGTGCGATGGTGCCATTACTTGCAGCGTCGTTCATAAGGGAGTATAGGGTGAGGGTTGGGGTGGTGGTGGGTTCGGTGACTGTTGCTTTGGTGGTGTTTGGGTGGTTAGGGGCTGTGTTGGGTAAGGCTCCTACGTTGAGGTCTAGCGGAAGGGTCTTGTTTGGAGGGTGGCTAGCCATGGCCATTACATTTGGGCTCACCAAGTTGATTGGGTCAAGCGGGCTTTAATTAATTAATTTTCTTTAGATATATTTAGTTCATAAAATATAAGTGAATTGATCAAGTTAACTACCAACATGTACAGAAGCATATAAGAGACGGTTTTATTAAAATAAATGCTTGATATGTTTGTGTATTTTCTTTTTTTGATTGACTTAATTTTATTATGTTTTGTAGTTAGAGTTTATTTAATTTTTCTTAAATGAGTTTTTATTTTTTATTTCCTATATTAAACACTTAAGCTTTTCAGTCCTTGACTAAGACAAATGAATCTTTGGATATGTGCATCTAACGGATGAGGAATTCGAGACCTCATAGCGTAACGCTTTCTGATAATTAACTATGATTTCTCTCTTCCTTCGTAATCCCGTGCGGACAATGGATCATTCCATTGCTTAATTGAATAATTGAATCCTCTAATTTGAGTTGGGCAGTCTAAAACATATATATATATATATATATATATATTATTTTGGTATCTTTTTTAAAAGAAGTATAATTAAGAATAAAAATAATTTTATAATTACAAATTTAAAAAATAATAATTAAGATAAAAAAATACAAATAAAAAAGAACATGAAATATAGACTATTTAAATTAAACAATTTAAACTACTCAATTAAGGCTCCTCTCGATAGAGAGGATCCAGATTCTTAGGATCCCCTCATTTCTGCTTTTTACTTGAAATGATGAGATACGTGGATTGAAGAAGTGGTTTGCTTGATGCAAGACGGATAATACGAAATGGGTTTCAAGGACTTTGTTTTATTTAAAGTTAGCATGTTTACGTATGTTTTGAATTGAAAAAATATATAGAGAAGAACATTGTTTGATTTATATTTAAATAAAAAAATGTTTAAATGAAAAAATATTTTTATTTCCTTTTTGCCCTCTAATTAATAGAAATGAAAAAAATGTTTTATATATACTAGCTAGTGACTTGACATGCTAATTTTGTTCTTTATTTTATTCTTGAATAATTTTTTAATATAAAATTTAATTATAATATTTTATTTTAAAAGCTTTCTTATATATTTTAACTTTTCTTCTTTATATTAGAAATTTTATTTTATTTTATTTTTTTCTGATGTAAATGAATGCATAGTAATTTATATGTGTGTATATATACACACAAATCAAAAGTAAAAAGAAAAAAAAAAAGAAGAAGAATGACTAATAGGACACTATTATAAGATCTCAATTGTAAAGTAGAGATGATCATAAGTAGGAAATGGATAGAGTACTATGGTTTTTATATAGCGGGTAAAATAATTTTCATTTCTATTAAATTCTTAATTATTCAAACTCGAGATATGGACCTATTGATTTGGCAAAATTTTAGAATAAGTACTTTTTTTTAAAAAGTTGATACCACTCATTTAATAAAATACGTTTATTTCAATTCACAATTAATCATAAGGCAAGAGAGAAAAACAAACTCTAATTAATACAAGGGTTCATAATAATCCTATATTTAGAAGTTTAGCTACTCATTACAAGATACTTTGTCAAAAATACCAAAGAACCTTAGCAACATCAAGGAAAACAAAGAAACGAGAAGAATAAGAGAAAACTAGAAGATGTCTTGACTTATCTTCAATCCCAAAGGTTTCCTTACTCCAAGATGCACTCTAAAGCTCTCTTCTAAACCTCTAAAGATTTAGAATGATGATTACTCTCTAATGAATTCCAATATATGCTTTAAACTTAGCAAAATTCATAATACAAAATGGTGGCATTTTGAAATTTATGATTAGCACTGCAGCAATGGGACTTGGGCACCATGAGGCCCTTTCTTCTATAACAGAATGGAAATTTTAACAATAGCATTGTGGCACCAGATGCTTTGTTTGTCAATTTTAGTTTCTTTTCATGTCTTGGCTCTAAGTTTTCAAGGATCAAGCTCCAAGATAATTTCGACTTACATTCTTAGGTATTTACAACCTAAAAAGAGTCAAAGTATAGTCAATTCTTGAATTTTTCAAAATTAAGTCAAAACTTGTCATTTATATAGAAAAACTAAGTATGTGGCTATATATACTACCTATGGACATTTTTCCTAAAAACTAGATATATTTACTATATAATTAGACAACTCAACACTTATTTGCTAGTAAAAATGTGCAAAATAACATGAATAAATAAAACTTAACACACCTTCAAACTTGAATTTTTACTCATCCTTGAGTAAAACAAGTAAGAAAAAGAACTAGAATGACCACATGCTCACTTAAAACTCATGCTTGCTATTGTCCTTATATGTCACATCAAACAATATCTCCAATAGGAAGATCAAGTAATAAAGAACAATAAGAAAGTTTAGACAATAATGTTAACATTTCTTGTAATTTTAGAGAGACAGATAGTGTGCGCGCATGCTTGGCCAAACAATCATCCTCAATAAGTGTCAAAATCAATGCTACAAAAAGAATTGGTTGCCATTAAAAGAATAAAAGTTGCCACTAAAAACTTTATAGTGGTGACACTGGGTCGTAGCTACATCATAACTAATATCAGTGTAACAAAAGGTCTTTAGTGGTGACAAAAAGGTTATCGCAAAAAACAATTATTAGTGGCAACTAATGTTGTCACTAGAACTTTTTAGTTACCGTTAAACAACATTTTGTAGTTGTCGCTGCTAAAAAATTAATTTTTCTTTTAAATTAACTGTCGCTGCTAAAAAAGTCATTAGTGGTGACTCCATCACCATTAATTGCTATATTTTTAGGGGGCAACAGTGGTTTGTTGTAATATCTTAGCTTATAGCCTCCTTATTTCCACAATTTAGCTTAGCTTCATACATGTCTTATGGAAAATTAATATATTTAATACATTAAATTTTGTTATTTAAGACTTTAAAAATTCATCTTATGCCCCATGGATCACATGAATTTCTCAATATTATTCTCTACCCATACACCACAAAAAAAATAGGTTTTCAGTGACAACTTTTAGTAGCAACCTAAAAATGTTGTCACTAGAAATTAACTTTTAGCAGCGACATAAAAGAATTGTCACTAAAAGTTGTCACTAAAACAATGTAGAACAATGTCAAGGACCTTTTAGTGGAGACAAAAAAAGTTGTCACTAAAAAAATTTAGTGACAATATTTAGTGGCGATAAAAGGCTGAAACTAATCCCAGTCCATAAAAAAATTTAGGCCAAAATTTTAATAGCGATAATGGGTCACCATCAAAAGATCTTTTAGTGGCAATAAGCATAGGTCGCCACTAATATTTAATACAATTGTCAAAATAAGGAAAAATAATTTCCAAAACTATTGGTGACAAAAAAACATATCGCCACTAAAACTGTTTAGTGGCGACCTTTGGTCGCCACCAAATCCTTATGCCAATTAAGAGAATTTTGCGAAAACTTTTTAGTGGCGACGATATAAGGTCGCCACTAAAAGAATGCCACATCGGTTTTTTTTTTAAATCAAATATTTTGGCACAAAAATTTTATGGTAATAAAAATAATTTTGCAAAAAACTTTTAGTGATGATCCATGTAGGTATTGCCACTAAAGGATTTTAGTAGCGACTTTATCGCTGCAAAAACATTTTAGTTGCGACTTGTTATGTCACCACTAAAGGTTTTCAGTGGTGGCATAATCGTGTCGTCACTAAAAGTTTTGGTACTTAATTTTTAAAATATTAAAAAATTTGCACCAAAACTTTTAGTTTTAATGACGTCACTTTGTTGTCATTGAAGTGTTTTTTTAGTGGCAACTTATTCTTGTCGTCACTAAAAAATGTTTTAGTGGCGACAATAAAAGGTCGCCACTAAATTTTTCGCCCCAAATCTTTAGAATATTAAAAGAAGTTGCTCCAGATCTTTTAGTGACAACATGTGGTCATTACTAAAGGATCTTTTTAGTGGCGACCTAGTCTTGTCACCACTAAAAGTCCTGACAACTCCTATCTTTGTTTATATATATATATATATATATATAAAGATAATAATATAACAAAAAATTATATATGACATACGTATGTAAGAAAAAATAAAACTAATATATATTATTTATAAGTATAAATATATTTTAAAATTGGTTAGTTTTTTTTTTATTTCAATCTTAACATGTTCTTATTTATTATTTCTAAGCTTTTTGTTTTTTATTTTTGTATGATAGTGGAAGTTTAATATAATTTAGGAATAATAGAAGTTGAATGTTAAGTATTTTTAAAATTTAAATAAGGGTAATTTTTATTTTTCAATAAAAAAATGACTTAAACATTAATAAAAATTTTAAATTAGTTAATAATGTTAAAAATTAATAAGAAATTTAATAAGTAAAACAATAGCGTAAAGTTGTGTTTGAAGGAGCAAAATAATAAAGTCAAATTAATGAGATAATGAAAAAAATGGAGAAAAAAAAACCTTAGATCCCTTTCAATCATGGCTTCTGGTAGTAGCAAGATAAGAAAATGATGAATGACATTCTCTAGATTGGGAAGAGTTTTCAATGGATGTCAAATTATTATCAGGCTTTACAAAACCTAACTAGAAATAAACTTATTTTTTTTTATTAACCTTCCCATCCTAACTAGTAGTCTCACTTCAAACATTACCAAGTAATAACTTAATTATAAATAGTTGTTAGAAAAAATAAAAAGAAAATTATAAATTAAAATTTTAATTATAAGGTGTTAAGTGATCAATGAGACCTACAGATGCAAAGGAAAAAAAAATTATATGTACATATCCCTAAAGGTTAAGAATTAGAATTTCATCTGTATGATGAGCCCATATGTTTCCTTCCTCTACTAATCCACTCTTCTTCAAAAGTTCATTAAATGAAGGCTTAATCTTTTGGACTTGTGGTTCTACACCTTTCTTTGCCAAGATGATGCTCTCTTTAAAGGAAGCCCTTAAATTTCATTTAGGGTTTGATTTTCCATTGATGTGTATACAGTTTGTAAGATGAGTGAATAGCTAACTAGAAAAATTTGTGGTAGTTAAGTAGAAAAAGATGAAGGAGTATATGAGAATGCTTAGCTGAGTTTGAATGGGAATTAAAAACATATATTTAATAAGTCAAATACTTTCACTCTCTTATACTTATCTTTATCAATAATCATTATTTTTATCATTTAATTATAAAAATTTAATAATTTATTATTATTATTACTATTAATATAAAAATTGATAATTATATTAAAATAATAATAATGAGTTATCGATAATTAAAATTTAAGCATCAAAGCCAACTGAAAAAAGAATATTGAATTTTTAAAACTCAACTAATTCCAAAAATATCTTAACAAGCTCAAAATATATGTCAAATATTAGATCAAGAAGAGTTTATTTGGATAAAAAGTGGTATAAGTTTTTAATATGGTCAATTTTGGTCCATATTAGATACTAAATGTGCCCAAATGGTCCTTTTTGATATTTGGCACCTCTTGGGTAAGTTTAAAAGCATAAATATGACTTGTATGAATTGCCCAAGTGGTTCCAAACCTTATGCATCTCAATTTAGCCATTCCACTTCCATTTACACATACATTTCCATAATGCAAGTTTGCCATTACATGTCCTAAATACACATTTCCATACATACAACCTTAAACTTCACTTATACATGATACATTAGCATAATTATATATGTTCATAATATCATGGAACATACAACCATAGATTATAACATTTGCCGCTTATATGGCCTTAAAGAAGCAAATTCCATACACTTCAATGTCATGCTTTCATCTCCCAAGGTATGGCCTCTTATTGCCTTATTCACTTAGTCCACCTAGCATGTTAGAATATTGGAAAGGAGGGAATGAGATTCAAAAAATTCCAATAACTCATTTGCCTTTCAATCACACATAAAAAAATGCAAAATAAGTCTTGAAAATGTATGCATGAGTATCATAGAGTGTGCAATCATTCAAGAGGCATTCTTAGCATTTGAACAAGTCATAAATGGCATATATAGGCTTGCCAAGTAAGTGGATTAGCCTCACCCATTCACTTGTGAATTTTGGATTTGCCTCCCCTATTTCTTTAAGAGGTTTTTGACTTAACCTTACTCTTGAGAGTCAACCTCACTTTTGAGAGACTCTTTACTTTGTCTTAACTAACTTTAAAGGTTCTTGGCTCATCTTCACCATGACTAAGGGTTCTTGGTTTCACCACACTTAAGCAAACCCAAGCAAGCATAACAAACATCATTTGAAAACATAATGCATCATCATGGTACCATGGCATATGAAATCATGGTAGAATACTTTTCATGGCTTAAAACATACATTCACACATTCAAAGACAAGCCAAGCATACATTCATGCATGAGAGAAGGAAGAGTGAACTACCTTGCTTGCATTCACACACTTTTTCCTTGAGCTTTGAGTCCTCTCCCTTGACCTCACACATCCAAGGAGGTGGAGATCATTTCTCTTGGCCGAGACACAATTTATAAAAGCCAATTAGGTTCATGGAATTAATTTTAAGGTCATACATCTTCCTTAAACACTAACTTGGTCTATAAACCCCTTTATGGTTCCAAGAATGCACCTAATGAAGCAACACCCATCAATGAGTTCTAGGCTCTATTCTTTCCTTTCATATATGATTCTTGACTCCTTTTAAACCTCTTAGAGTCATCACACAATTAAAACAAAGAGCCTAACTATATGTTATTTTTTTAAGTCATATTATGGAACCTGAGACACTAATTCATTCTCTAGGCCTCCTAACTTTTTTCCAAGGTTTCCTTTCATTTTCATTCATCATATATGACTCAAAAATGGGTTTGAAAGAATTTAAAACTCTCTCTAGGTATCTCAACCCCCTTTGGCTGAGTTTATGCACCATTTACCCTCCATGGAAGTTTGCTTTGTTTTCTACATGGAAGATGCATATGGTGAGACTCCTAGGGATCTTGGGAACTCATTTAAACATTCATTTAGGCCTAGTAATAATTACATCAAAGCAGATTTTCAAGTGAACCCATGAAACTTAAGGTTTGCCACATTGAAAATCAATAACCTTTTCTTAGATTTCTTTGCATATTCTTACTCTCCTCCTTTAAATTCATAGAATTCACCCTTGGTTCTACCTAAAATTCAAGCCCTCTTACAGCTACATATATGGGACAAAATAGGGAGAAGAAGGGGTAGGAGTAGCTACCATAGGATGGAAATTTTTCCTTATTTTCTTGCTTGATTCTTACTTTCTTTGGCCTCCTCTCTTCAGATCTGAATTTTTCCCTTTGTTCTTCCCTTAAAAAAGATTCAAAAACTTCAATAAAACCATAGGAAAGAAAGTTTAAGAGGAGAGGAACAAGTTTGGACGAAGAAGGAGCATGAAAATCTATGAAATTCCTTACCTTTTTCTTGCTTTTTCTCCTCCTTTCTTCTCCTCCATGGTGCACCTAAGAGAGCTAGTGTTTTCTCTGGTTTTTGGGCAGAATAGGTCGTGCAAATGAAGGGGAGAAAAATAAGAAACTAAAAGAGTGTTCAAGAAGCTTCCACTTTCTTAAACATTTTAATTTTGCCATTTGTTTTTGGCATTTTCATTTTTAACTCATTTTAGCTCTTTTTTGAGAACCGTCTTTTCCATTATGAAATTTAGGTTCCCAAATTAGTAAAATTCCTTTGGAATCACTTAAATCGGAGCTAAAACCTTCCCAAATGAATCTGTCAAAGTTTGGGTCAACCAACATTGGAAAACATCCACCGAAAGGGTTTTAACTATCCTGGGGCTTTTTATAATTTTTAGGGCCTCTGAGAATTCCAAAGAACTCAAAACTCTCATTTAGAAAGCCTTCTTATGTGAATTCCAAAATTTTCTCAAAATTACAAAAATGCCATTATGTTTCATAAGTCTTTTGTCAAATTTTGTTTCTTCATTCTAGTGGTTAAAACTGCTAACTAAAAAATAAAATTTTTTTTACCATAATTATAAGCAATTGTGGTTAGACTATGGTCTAGCCACGGCTTACATAACTACGACTAAACCATGGTCTAGCCATGATTTTACTTATGGTTCATAAAAACCATAGTTAAACCCTTGCTGATGGATTTAGCTACAAATTTCTTAATAATCACGAAATGGTTTTAGTGACAATTAAAGCCATTTAAAAACTGTGGCTAAAATCATGATTTTTTAAAATAGTGTTTACATATATGATAGCATAAAGCAAAATGAACACAAATTCCCTTATTGTGCTTCCTATTTTTCTTCCTATTGAACCACTTTTTCTTTTTCCTTTTATCTTCCCCCAATTCTTAAGTCCTTTTGACTTGTACTAATTTCAAAACTCCTTTTTTTTTGGAATAAACATGTATAAAAGTATGTATAGCTTCTAATTTAGGGTGAGGAAAACAAAAACTGTAAAAGCATAATTTATCTACTGCACATGAGCATTTAATCTTTTCATAACTTCCCATTCAACTCCAACAACTTCCTTTTCACAAGTAAATGTGCACCAAGTTTTTCAAGCAAAAGGAAAATAATTAGGATTTCAAGTTAAACAAGCTAGGTATTAATGATGGTAAATCTAACAAATCATAAAATTAAATGGTCTCTCTAAAGTAGGCTTAAATAGGCTTCAAGCATGAGTATGATTATATATAGGCCAAGCTTGAAAGAAACAAGCGTTGCAAATAAATGCCTAAATCATTTATCAAAATCATGTAGTTCCTAATGATATGCCTTATAAGAGTACAAGTCAATTTGTAAAGCCTTAGGGTTAAAATCATATATACAATTTAAATAAAAAAAACTTCTCTCTTAACATATGCATTCGAATATGTCTGCCCAAAAGTGCATAATTTTTTTCAAAATTGTAGGAAAAATGACAACATTACATATTTTAACTAAGCACAAAGCATAGTTGGCATTGAATTCTTGTTAAACATATCCTAATGACAACACTACTATCATTAGAAATAGACATAAATTCTAGTAAGCAATTAGGAAAACCAAATCAAATGAAGTTCAGAAGGAAAACTGACAAGTTAAAAGTTTAAGTATAAAATTTCATGTTATTTAATCTTATAGTCTTAAACTAGCCAACCCCTGAACTCAAATTTAACATTGTCCTCACTATTGAGTAGCAATTAAATCACAAGTTATAAACATAGAGGGAATAAGGGGACCCTCTTGATCATAGTGTCATACCATTAAGGAATGTACATACATCTCATACCATATTCCTTTTATAACATCAATTTCTCATATTCACACTTTTGGCAGCAGAAATTTACCATTATTAAAGTATCAATTTCTCTAATCATGCTCAAATAAATTAATTCCATTATAGAAATTCCCAAATTCATGCCAAACAAATTTGTTAGACTTAGAATATCATAAAAGAAGCTCAAAATTTGGATCTCACTTCATATGTTCAATTTTACAAATTTGGCACATAATATGCACCAAAATTTGAAAAAGCATAACTTAAGCTACATAACTCCGATTTATGCAAACTCGGTGGCTATAGAAAAATTATAATGAGGACTCTCTATTTTAAATATTTTAGGTCAAAACAAGCTTGCTTGCCCTTTAAAACTCATGAAAACAGCAGCTAGACCAAATGGAAAACCAGAAAGCTTGTATAACTCAGTCAATTTTGAAAATTCATGATAAATTCTACAAAGTTCCAAAAATTATGTTCTTGAGCTATGTGGAAAGCTATAAATGAGTTCTAGATGCTACAAAATTTCAGTAAAAAATTCATCCATTTGATCATACTTGGGCTTAGAGATATTTTATGGCTCAGAAGTGCAAAATTTGGATCCTAAATGGTCATATTTGAACTATATCTGCCATGTCTTCATTTGGGCAAGTTTTAAATGACAATTACAGCACATATAGCTAGCCCAACATGTTTAAGGAGTCATGTATAATGACTCTAATTCTTAAATACCATAATTAGAAAATAGCTTGATTAGTAATCGCAAATCAAGGTCTAAAGTCATTATAATTAATTAAAATGGGAGAAAGTGAGGAAAATTTGAACCTTATATCATTAAAGTCATTAGCTAAACAACCACAACTAATCAAGTCCATAAGTGATCATAGTTATCAGTTAAGACCTTTGGTTCATCCCATAATTGATTTCAACTCACCAAAAACCTTTTATGAATATTCCAAAGTCATTACATAACCTTAACATAGTGAAATTTAAGGTTTCTATGTCAAAAGTAAGAGTTTGGGAACCTTGGTCGTGGTTTAAACCTTCCTTGTTGTGGCTAAGTTAGTTATTGAGACCTAAAAACTAAGTTTTGCATCTTGTGTAATGGCCTAAGATTTTCGCACCACTTGTAAAGTTACTCTCGGGTTCAACTTCTCACATTTTCGCAAATCTCGTCGCGGATATGTGGCACCGCAATAGAAATGCATCCTATAGCTAATGTAGCAATTTTCATGATTCACGCTGTAATGAAATTAGCTATTAAGACACTCATCACCTGATTTCCTCAATTTACGCCATGGAGGAACATGTTGTGCCGTGGTGAGGTTGCTTTCTATTACCCTCTTCAGGCAACATTTTCATTTTGCACGCAGTGCTCCTTGCCTCTACCTAACACCTGGTTAAGACTCAGCTCTTCTTGGTTGCAATGTAACCCTTTTCTGCACCATTTCTCTTTAAGTTTCGTCCCATACACTCCGACTCTCCCTCTAGTAACACTCTGACGGGCTTGTCGTATAACCTTCAAAATAAAACTAAGTTGGATATTAAATGCACTATAGGGCACAACCTAGGTCATCTCCCTTGGAAATGGAATTCAATGCCTAATTGAGTTTTCTAAATGTTAAAGGATCCTAGAACTACTTAGTTTGGGGGGATTTTTGATTGAATTAAACTAACCTAAAACTAAATTGAATTAAAATTCCTAATTTCTACCTAATTGGATGAATTATGGTGAATGATGGTCTTGTGACTAGCTTTGGAATCGTCTCTTAGTATCCACTATCATCATCTTAATCTAATTGTGATTAATTCTGGCCTAAGAGTCCCTAATTGTGTTCAATACAATTATATCTTGAGTTACCACGCAAGAATCAAGAGATTAACAAGTTAATGTTGAATTGAAACCTCAATCCTACACCAAATCATTAACTCTTGTTATTAAGATCTATGAACACTTGAATTGATTGATGAATTGATTGATTAACTAATTAATTAGCTTCTGAATAATCATTTAAAAATGTTTAATTAACCAATTAAATACCAAGGAATCCACAAATAGACAATTAGGCATGTAATCTCACTCATGCATTTCATCGAACACCTTCGTGGCATACATGGGAGATTAGAGGAAATTGAACAATTCAGAACTAAAATTAATCAATTAAAACAACAATTATTGTCCTAATCAGTACCTAACCAGCTACTAATCAATTACACAAATTCTCAATCCAATATTCCTTAACCAAGCAAATACAAGAAAGAGAAAAAGTGTTGGAAAAATAAGAAATTCTTAGCCAAAATTTTGCATTCTTCTCCAAGGATTCAAGCTTCTCCAAGAGCTTCCTCCTAGCTAGCCTCAAGATGGATCAGAACTTCATTTTACGGTGGAATAGGGATGGAATGGAGATGGCTCTGGATGAAGTAATGGAGTGACGATGGGATGGAGTGTGTTCTGTGTGGTGTGTGGAAAGGACAAAGGGAATGGGCGAAATGATGGATGATGGCATCGTGTGAGGTGAATGGAAAAAGATGGAATGGGCGAATGACGGAATGGAGTGTGTGAAGAAAAGCGTGGATGGATCCAATGACCACGTGAAAATTCGATGGATGATGAATACAGCGTGACTTTATTTCTCACGTGGCTTTGTTAATTTTTCACGTGCTCTCCTCATTCCAATTGTCTGAAGCTTGCATGTGATATAAGGTGGGCCCCACTTTATTTTGCATTATTATAATATTCCATGAGAATTCAGACGTAGCTCCAGCATTTCCTTAGCTCCTATTCCACATGCATTCCAGCTCCAGCGTTTTCATTCAAACCAGAACGTGACTTTTCTTCAAATCATGCAGCTCTTCCACGTAGTTTTCTTCTGTCTCTGCTCGAGTTTGTGAGCTGCTAGCCATGTTAACTTCTGTTCTACATTTGTGTGTTTATTTCTTCTCCAACTCGTGTCTTTTTGCAGCTTCCATGAATTTTCCACGTCAAGCCCCACCTTCTTGAGCTAGTGCTTCATCATGTTCTACTTGCTTGTTTCATTCTTGCTTTCACACACACACTCTGCTTCATCTTCTCCATGTGCTCATTCTCTTTGTGCAGTTCGTGTTTTTGCTTGTTCTTCCTTCATTCTGCACAAAACTGTGGCTTCTTCGTCCTTTTCTTGTGTGAGTGCAGAACCCGTGGCAACGTGCTGGACGAGTTGCTACCTCTGCATGTGTATGTATTTGAGCTTCCTTCAAACCCGTAAGAGTGTGCTGCTACTCGTGCTCATCTTCTAGCTTAGCTCCCTTTCCTTTGTTCTGCTCGAAAGCTTCCTGCTAGCTGCCCATGCTCGAGGTTTTCTTCTTGTAGTTGCTTCTAGCTTTCTGCATGTTCTCCACGTAAGCTTCTTTTCTTAGCTCGAGCTTCTTCACACTCTGTTCTTCCAGTTCTGCACTACATCACACAAAACTCAAGCTTCTACTGTTTTGGAGCTGCATTCGAGGCTTTGTTCTTCCTTTTAAAACATAACTTCCTCTGTTCAACCCATCAACCTGAGAGTCTTCCTTCTCCTTTCCATGCATTTAAAACTCAAGCCTCCTCACAAGCTTCAATTAATTATTTCTTTCACGTGTTCTGTCTGAATGGTGCCTTGCCCGAGTGTTTATAGGTGGCTATTCATAGTGTGATGAGCTACTGCATTATTCTGAACCTGGACTGCATCTTGGACTCACAATTTAAGCTTCCCACATGTTCTCCTTCAGCCCGTAACTTCTTAAACTTCCATATCAGCTCTGCATGCAGTTGTTGACTTCTTTTACGTGTTGCTTTAGTTGATTCTCAGCTTTAAAAGGCACCAAAACCTATAGCTTTTCTTCCACTATTTCTGCATGTATGTGTTTGAACTTTCATCCAATAAACCAATGGCTGCATCTCTGTTCAGCTGCTGCCCCTGCATGCATGGCTCTGTTTCCTTCAACGTGGTCAGTTCATTCATCACATGAATCTCCTCTTGTTTCTCATGTACTTTATGGCTTCATTCTGGACCCTAAACCCGTAGCTTCAGTGCTTTCTTTCTCTTCAGATGTTCTGCTTCCTTGCCACGAGCTTATCTTCCTCTTAAGCTTCTCCTTCCCATTCCACATCAAAACCTTGTTTCTTTCTCCACTTGATCTTCACATGCTTCTTCTTCTTTTCTTTAAATCAAATGTTTGTTCAAGCTCCAATTGCCTAATAAAAAATCTGCACAAATAATAAGAACAATTCAATAGGAAAATCCACAAAAATTATTTAAGATAAAATTGAGCATTAAAAACCAAATTTTTGCAAATTAAATCCTAAAATATAGAAATGGCTATTAAAATGAAATCTTATCTAATTAAAGCCCTAAAGCCATATTTGGACATTAAAATGCCTAAGTTAGGGGATTAAAATATATAAAATGTCATGCTTATCACACTCTAAGGCGACTCTACCTTAATTTGTGAGGCTCTAATAGCTTTTATCTACCTGGTTTACCGGGCCTACCCATCATCACCAATTCAAGACTTAAGTATTAATTCCTACTCATATAACTACTATATATCAGCAAGTTTATGGATTAATGACTGCAAGAATTCATAAGCTGCCAACATTTATCATTCAAATACATATTCTAGTAGAGGTTCCATGCATCACTTGTTTAAGTCAACATCTAATGTATTACATGATTTTATTTCCAAATAATAAATCAAATAACAGGTTCAACAAAGTTCATATAAGATGTTATAAGTTCATACATCCAATGCCTATGAGGCCTAACTCCTTAATAGATACAAATTCCTACACTTGGCAACATGATTACATGATGATGCTATACAAGAAGAAATACAAAATTTAGCATATATTATACTCATATCAGTCCAAGTGTAGTCTTCCCCACACATGGTTAGAACTCATGGATTTTCATCCACTTGCTTCCCTTTATCCTTACCTGAAAAGCCTTCATCTGAAAGTGTTATCCTATGAAACAGGATGAAATGCAAGTCTCAGTAACCAAAGGCAAATTCCATTCATATATTCTAATTTAATTAACATATTTGCATAAATTAAGATGAGCATAAGAAATTATATAAGTTATATCAGCAAATGAAACAATTGGGCTATTAGTGACTACTATCCCATACTAGCAATCACAATTTCATATGTTAAAGGCCAATAACACTAGGAGAGGCCCATCCATAGTACCAACTCCCTAATGAGCGCAACCTGGGCTCAGTGTATACAAGGGTTTCATCAAAACTCGGTGCCCAATCAAAACACAATGCATAAGTGGCAGTCGCACCATAGTTCCACCATGGACTCGCAAGGTCTAAACACAATATATCAAATAGCCAACCAGTCATTATGTATTTCAAAATCATACATGTACACTACAAAAAAATAGACATTTAGTGACGACTTTTAGTGGCAACCAAAAAAACTTGTCACTAAAAGTACACAATTAGTGGCGACAAAAAGAAATTGACACTAAACATTGCTACTAAAACAGAATGTAGCATTTTGGTAGAAGTTTTAGTGACGATAGAAAAAATTGCCACTAAAACCATTTAGTGACAATTTTTAGTGGCGACAAGTAGGACTTGCCACTAAAAAATAATTTAGTGGCAACATTCAGTTGTTACTAAAAAAGGATGAAATATTAGGGGGAACTATTAGTGGCAACAATAAGTCGCCACTAAAAGATTTTAAGGTTTTTGTGACAACCAAAAATGTTGTCACTAAAAGGTTGTCATATTTAAATTAATAATAAAATTTTTGAGGACTTTTAGTGGCGATAACAAGGGTCGCCACTAATACATTAATGACAAAAATTATAATGAATTTTATGTTTAATGTTATTAGTGGCAAGGCATATGTCGCGACTAAAAATTTTTAGTGGCGACCTGATCTCGTTGTCACCAAAAGATTGGGCCCCAAATGGTTAAATCATTAAAATTTCAAGTAAAACTTTTAGTGGCGACTTATTTTTGTCGCCATTAAAACTAAAACTTTTAGTGGTGACGGGGGTCGCCACTAAAAGGGTTGGTTAAAACTTTTTACACAATTAAAAGTTTGACGCCAAAATTTTTTGAGGAAACATGAGCTTGTCACTGCAAAAATCTTAACAATAATTATATGATGCATAGTTCATATATATATATACATACTTTCTAAAAATAATAATGTGACAAAGGATTATATATAACATGCATATAATATAAGAAACAACAAAATTTTGATATATTATTTATATGAATAAATATATTTTATACTTGGTTAGGTTTTTAATTTTTAAATTTTACGCCCTTTGTTTTTATTTTTTTAATAATAATGGAAGCTTAATATAATTTAGAAATAATTGAAGAAGTTGAATGTTAAGTATGTTTAAATTTTCAATGTAGTTAATTTTTTTTAATAAGAAATTTGAATCAATTAATTATCTTATATATTAATAACAAATTTAAATCAAGTAGTAGTAGAATAAGTCATAATAAAATAATTATTTATAATGTATAACATAAATACTGAGATTGAACATTTAAGAAATATTATATCTTTATATAAAAAAAATATAACAAAGCAATAAAACAATAACATAAAACCATGGTCGAAGGAGTAAAATAATAAAGTCAAACTAATGAAATAATGAAAGAAGGACAAAAAAAACATAAAGCCTGTTTGATTCTGTTTTGGTTTTAATATTTTCAAAATAGATATTTTTTTGAACAAATTTTGAAAAAATAAAAAATCTGTTTGAATCCTTACTCTAAAAAATTGATGTTTTCTATTTTTCTTCCTGTTTTTGTAAAACAAAAGTTATAAAACATTTAAAAAATGTTCTATTTTTTTGGTCCCGAAAACATAATTTAGTTTTTTTATTTGAGAAAACACTTTACTAAAAATATATTAGCAAACAAGTTTTTTTTTATTTTTTTGTTCTGGAAACAGAAAATCAAAAAGGCCTTGGGACTCTTTCCTTCAATCACGGCTTCTGGCAATGGTAAAATGAGAAAAGGATAAATGACATTCTGTAGACTTGGAAGAGTTTTCATTAGATGTTAAATTATTATTAGGCTTCGTAGCTAATCAGAAGGAGATTCATTTTGTTTCAATTAATTTCAAACTTTGCATCTTGATGACTTGGTTTTTAATTATTCTTAGAATAAATTGAAAAAGGTTATAAATTAAAATTTTAATTGATCAATGAGACCAATAGATAGAAAGGAAAAAAAAATATTGTATTCACCATATGCACATATCCTTAAGGGTGAAGAATTAGAATTTCATCTGTACAATAGGCCAATATATGTAGATCAAATCTTAATTGTTGAGCCATAAATTGCTTGATGAAAATGAGCATGAGTACTAATGTCACAATATAACTACGTACAGATGAAAGATTCTTATACACAATATATGTTATCATTTTATTTGCATAACATCCAACAACTTTTAGCCCATTGGAGTAATGCGTCCCACGCAATGCAACAATAGTTGGTATAGATATTGTCTAATTTAGATCCTTTTTATTTGGGAGGATAAATGCATTAGTTAAATTGAAAGAGAGATCAAGAAGAGGAAGAGAGAGAGTGAGTGATAATGATACACTTTCTCTTCATCTCATTCTTTTTTCTAAAAGTACTTAATGCAACAACGTAGCGATTACTAATTTGTCATTGCAAAATTTTGGTTAGGATGATTTCTGGTGTTTTGGTAGCAACAAAAAAATCATGTTCTCTTTTGTTGTGAGGCTTATTTTATTTGAATTAAACTTTTTTCAGTAAAAAGAGTGTAAATGATGTAATACTCGAAGAATATTAAATTTTTTTAAAAAAAAACACGTTATAAGATAATTACATCTATTTATTGAATGAGATATTCAGTTAATTTCTTAATATTTGTTTCTTAATTTCTTTTTTTTTTTTCTAGAAGCATAAATTCATTGAAATCATCCCTTTTTAAAAAATTAAGAAACCCTTTAAGCCAGATTCATTCTAATGAAGTAATTTCTATTTTAATAATTTACAATAATAAATTTTACAAAAATATTTTATGATAGTTATAATGCCTGGAATTATATATATAAATATTTAAATATCTATAAGCATATTTATTTTATTTTATTTTCACTATAATTTTTTAAAAAATTTTAGTTTGGTTTCATTTCACAAACACCACAATTAAAGTAATTTGGATCCTGCCCTATATGTTCAAAGCACTAATTTGTTAGATGGAGATAGGAAAGAAAAAAGTGATACAAATAAGTGAAAATATAGATGAAGCTTATTTCTTAATTTTTTCGCCTAGTATTTTTTTTCTTTTTATTTCTCTTTAACAAAATGAAGGTTCACTAATGCTAAATAAAAGTAAAAGTACAAATGCTAATTAAAGATTAAAAAAATTATATATAGTGTTATATTTTTATTATCAAAATTTTTAATAAAAATATAATAAGTAATAATTTTTATAATGTAAATTATATGATTCAAATTTTAAAAAATTTTATTAAACATCTTTAAAGTAAAAGTATAAAAAAGTTATATGAAAATATAATTTCTTGACTAATAAATAATACAATTTCTAATTGAAAATAGTTTAAAATTTTTTCATACTACCTATCAATGGAATACTATGCCACCTACTTTAGTTTCCCTAATGTGAACTGTGGACACCGTATTTTGTCCAGATATATTTTAGAATAATATAGAAACTCAAAGCTAATAAAAGTAAAGAGAAAAGAATATAATGATAAATAAATGGAGGAAAAGTAAAAAATAATATATTATTAAAAAAACTAAAATTAATAAAAAAAATCAAATCAAATCAAAGAAAAATCAAAATAAAAATAAAAATAAAAAGTGAAAAATATATAAAAATATATATATAAAGGCCCATTAATCCTACAATTGGAACAAAAAGGGAAATCAGTGAGGGAATAATAGAAAAAGAAAAAAAAACCCAACTCAGAATTGGGCCAGAAAAGAGAAAAGGAAAAAAAAGAAAGAATCCAACCCAACTCAGAATTGGGGCAAAAAAAAAAAAAAGAGAGAAAAGAATTCAACCCAACTCAGAAATGGGCCAGAAAAGAAAAAAAAAAAAGAGAAAAAGGGCAACTCAGAATTGGACCAAAATCAAAAAAAAAAAAAAAGAAGCCCAAAGGAGGGAGGCCCGTTTTTTTTTGAACCCATGAACTTCGGACCTCCAGCTCCTCTCCCCACTTCGCCAACCTGAAAGAAAACCCGACAACTCAGACAAAATGGAAAAAGCCCTAACGGCTCTGGTCCCCCCTCTCTCTCGCTCTGCTCTGATCCCTTCTCGCAGGCATCTCCGAATGCGAAGGGGCGAAATCGTACGGGAGAAATGTTGATGCTGCGAGTGGGTGGAGCAGAGAGACGCGATGGACTCGTACGAAGAGCAGAAGGATGAGGCGCGCGAGCGAGAGTGGAGACCACTCTCGATTTCGTTATAAATAGGAGAGACTGAGGGAGTTTTGGGGGGGAATTTCCTCGGTGAGAGAGGAGAAGAAAAGAGTCGAGAAGAGACTTTTTTTTTCGGAGAGAAAAAGCTAAAAGGCAAAAGAGACTAAGGGGAGAGGGAGCGAAACTCGTCAAGGAAAAACGGAAAAAATAGAGAGGAGGATTTCTCTGGATATCTGGTGAATCCTGGATGAAGATTCGTTAATAGCTAAATCCAGAGAAAAGAGGAACAGTTCCCATCAGCCCAGAATTAATCTTTCCAGTGGTCGGTGTGAGTAAGCCGGTGTCGAAAGGTACGTTGCTTCGATCTATTATATTTGCTGAGAATCCTGGTTCCTGGACTGAACTTTTGAAATTAGGTTGATGATTGAATATTACTGCTAATCTGTGATTGAAACATTGTTGTTGATCGGTGTTGGTCCATAAATTTTTAATTAATGCTTGAATATTGTTCTTGATTCGTGCTAATCCCTGAAATTGAATTGGTGCTTAAATATGGCTATTAGTTCTGGTTGGTTTTGAAAACTTTATTGGCCGGAGAGTTTCTTTTTTTTTTAGTCAGATTGTCAGTGTGATCCCAATAGAGCCTGATGCTTAACATCACAGTTATGAGTGTTTAATCCCGGTTGATGGTTTACTGTAAAATATGGCGTCCCATACAGTCTTCGGAAAATACCTAGTATCGGTTTGATCAAATGCTTGAGTGAGGCACTTGTGGATTGAGTCCTGGCTTGTATGATTCCAATAGAAAGTGGTACAACGATCTTGTTTTTTTCATTTCTGTTCTGCTTCCTTATGCATGTAGAATATGCTTTCAAGAATTGTTATATGGTTCATTGGTTGTTCATAGCATTCCGATCATTAGTTATTATTGATGTGATGAGCTCTACATACATTCTCTGTCTTTTCGAATGTTTTCTGTCCTGTTGGCTTTCATTATGTTGCTGTGGAGTATGCTGCCCATTTTGGGGTAACGCGAGCACGTTGATGGAGCCAAAGGGAGGAACCTGATTGCACTGTCCCAAGGATGACCATATTGGTCTCGCCAGCCAAGGGATGATGGGTTGGAGAATCTGTTGTAATTTTCGTAATTTTATTTTATTTATTTTCATTTTTGTAAACCTGATGATTGGATACTGAACACTGATCACCCACCCTCACAAATATAAGGTATTTGTTTTTATTTGTTTTTTTTTTCATTTTTTCATTTTTTTTTGGTTGTTACCTTACTGTTATTTATTTTATTCATTTTTCAAGTTATTGGCATGGCCATATGGGATTTCATATCCCTTTGGGCCCATAAGAATAAACTAAAAGGCCATGTGTGGCAATAAGCCTCCTGGTACCTTTTGGGTCGCGAATATGCATTTTCATGTTTTTGGGATTCAATGACCCCATTCGAAGGTTTTTTTTTTACAAAAAATATACTAAAAAAAAATAATAAAAAAAAAACAAATCAAAAAAATTAAGAGAGGATCAATTATTATTATTATTTTTTTTACAAAAATTTACTATTGCTATCCAGAGTCTTAAGGATTTGTCTTGAAAGGGGTTTCTTATGAAATTGAAAAAAAAATCTCATTTGTAAAGGTCTAAAAGCATTTTCTTTTTCTCTCTTCTCGAGTTGGTCCTCTTCTTAAGAAAAATAAATAAATAAATAAAATAAAATAAAATAAAAACAAACAAACAAACAAACAAAAAATAAGGAAAGCAAAAAGGCTTAAATGATAATATAAAAATACAAAAACATTTGAATAATCACAATTTCAAATAACAAAGAAATCATAACAAAAAAAAGTAAAAAAAAAAAAAAAGAAGGCAAACAAAAAGAAAGAAAAATAAAAGGAATGGAACACAAAAATGAAAATAGAAAAAAACAACAAAAATTAATAAACTAAAAAAAATAAAAATAAAGAAAGTTAAAACATACAAAACGATCAAACAAAGAGCACAACAAGGAAAAAGGAAAAAACAAAAAAAATCAAAAATGAAGGTTAACAACAAAAAAAAAAAAAACAATAATAACAAAACTAAAAGAAAAACCAAAAAGAAATAGAAATAAAAAACAAAGAATAATAACAAAAAGAAACAAAAAGAAAACAAAAACACAAAACAAAATAAAAACGAAAACAAAGGCAAAGAATAAAAAATATATACAAACAAAACAAAGATAAATAGAAATATAAACAAAATATAACACAAAAAAAAATTAACCAAAAAAAAAGAGAACAAATAGAAAAAAAAACAAAAAAGGTAACAATAACAAAGCCAAAAAGAAAGACCAAAAGGAGAAACTAAAAAGAAATAAAAATAGAAAACAAGAACAGAAAAAAAAAACAAAAAAGTAAAAACAAAAAGAAAAAAATAAAACAAAAAAGAAAAGGATAATAAAAACAAGCCAAAAAAAAATGAAAATGATAGAAAAACAAAAATGATAAGTAAGAGGAAAAATTGAAAATGCAAGGAAAATTAAATTAAATTTTTCTCTAACAAATCAAAATATATCAACCAATTTCAAAACTTGTTTTGTTTGTTAAAGAAAAAATATTTATTCTCTTTGTCTTTTCAAGAAAAAAACAACACCCAAACAAAAAAAATTAAATATAAAAAAATAATTAAACTACAAAATAAAAAAAATTAATTAACCAAACAAAAACCACAAAAATAACAAAAAAGAAAAAAGAAAAAAAAACAACACAAAAACAAAAATATACAAAAAGTCAAAAAATCATAAACAAAACAAAGATAAACAAAACTAAAAACACAAAAAAAAAAAAAAAAACAAACCACCAAATACAATCTCTAACCGAACTACGTGGACTTTGATCCCTTTCAAAGGGTATGTAGGCCCTAGGCTTTTATCCTAGGTCAAGTCCGCTCTTGTAAATAAATATTTTCTCTTAATTTTATTTTCTGAATTTTATTTCCTTAATTTCTTTTATTTTATTTTCTTTATTTTATTCTTTGAATCCCTTTTTGTTTTGCTTCTTTCTTCTCTTAAATTTTATTTCCTTAAAATTCTTCCTTCTGTTCTTTGCATGTGTTTGGTTAGAGAGAATTAAAATAAAATAGAGGCCATATTGATTTTGCACAACTAACTTAGGGTAACCGTTCTTAAGAACGGGTGTAGTGAGGTGCCTAACACCTTCCCCACTCACAATCGACTCCCGAGTCCATTTTCTGATTCGCAGACCATTTTTCAAATTAAAAAAGTTTTTCCAAAGTTTTGCCTTTTCAAAAATAAAATTTTGGTGGCGACTCCTGAACCCTATTTATTTATCTATTTATTCCTATCTTTTTAGCTGTTAATTTTGATTTGATTTTTAAAGGCGCTACGCCGTCGCATTTTCGGGTGTTATAGTTTGGCGACTCCACTGGGGATAGTTAGAGAGTCAAGCCCAAGTTAAGTTAGCGGTGCAACATATTATGGCTTTCCTTTTATTTTGGTTTTCTCGTTGGGTTGTTGTTTGTCTCACATGATTAGGATAGATAACATCCCATTCACATGTTTGCCTTATTGCTTTATTTCATTGATTATATATATAACATGTGTTAGGATACATAACATGAGGAATAAAATCTTAGGGTAGATGACCATATTTGTATGTTGTATTTCTTTTTGCTTATATCTGTATATACGGTTCTCTACCTTTTGTTTTGCCAATCTGCTTAGCAGATGAGGGTTGGGTAATCTATAGGATAGAAGGTAAATGCTCTCCTCACACACATCACTGAGACACAAATATATCACACACATTATGGGCCCTATACCCGGGTCTGAGTGTTCCTTAGGTTAGTAGAGGTTTATATTGATTTTCCTGTGAAGCCTTATGCTTCCTGAGGCTATCATGAAGACCTCGCCTAAATTGTACCTTGTTATATGGACTGGACCTGTGTAGGATCTTTTTCCTCTCAAGGTCGAATTCATATAATGAGATCCTCATCTCACAGTGGGGGCAATTTAGGGACCAATGATTAGGGGTCATAGATCTACCATGAAAATTTGCACTGATAGTCAAGCCATAGATGCCTCCTAAGTAGGTAGAGCCATACTTCTATAGACCAATGATCACAACCTAGGATCTATCCATAGTAGGACAAAGGAGGGCACCTTTAATTGTTCATGCATTACATTCCAATGATACCTATAGGAAAAGTGACACATCGCCACTGATTACTGGAGTAGTTTACGGGTTGTTGTGACGCCAACTAGACATAACGTTAACTATGATGAAAGTACGCATTAATTAAACTAACCCTTGCCTAGTGGGTTTTCAACCCCGAAAAGGCCATAATCGCATTCTTCATGGCTCCTCGAAAGGGAAATTTTTCAGCATGCATGCATAAAAGAAATGGATATGAGTTAAAATAATAAACACCGCATAATATACTCAACCCTACAAAAATAATGAATTTCTAATAGAAAATGAATGTTTCAAATCATGGAAATTATAAAATCCCATAGTTTTATATCATCAATAAATAGATGTGATGTCTCGGTTAGAGAATTAATTTTTTTGGGACGTTGAATCGTGTAGAAAGACTGGTTTCTCTTGATTTAATTGTCGAATCTTTTCTCTCATGGAGCAATAGGCCCCTCAAGGAAGAGTGCAAAGTTTTTTATCATTTCTCATGCCGAGGCATTATATCCAATATCATAGCATGAATGTCAGTACATCATTATGTTAGCTTGCTGAGCATATCGGTGTCAATTGTGTAGAGAGCTATTCTTTCTTAAGTTGATCCTCGTACCCTTTATTCTCTATGGAATAATAAATTCCTTGAGAGTTGGGTAGAATTGTCAAGCTAACGATAATGATACACTAACCAATAAGTTTTGATATTTTGTAATAATGAACAGTCGTCTGGGTGAATTGGCACGATGGTGATAATGGAACCTGTGGGCAATAGATGATATCTGAGCTCAAGACCAACTGGCCTAGTTGCAATAGGAACGAAGCTTAAAATTAAGGCTGAAGCTGAATCGGTCGAGAGCTTGATTGTCTTAAGTGAGAAGTTGACTGGAAAGCATATCCGAGATTTTCGAAGGGATTATGGGGATATTCTAGATCTGTTGCGAATACCGGTCCAGTCAGAAGCACTTTCAGCCTTGGCCCAGTATTGGGATAATTCACTAAGGTGTTTTATATTCTCTACGTTTCAGATTACCCCTACTCTAGAGGAATATGGGAGTTTCATGAATACACTTGTGGGGAAGGATGCTTCAGTTTACTACTATCCTGGACATTTGCCATCAAAGCGTACAGTGGCTCAAATTTTAGGAGAAGATCCTAGTAGAATTCAATTACATCAGAGAGGACAGACTGAAGGCCTTTTGAGGAAGTACGTGGAAAAGCGGCTGGAGACCTTAGTTGAAAAGGGAGATTGGGTGACTTTTAAGAGAGTCCTTGCTCTAGCCATATATGGGTTAGTGTTATTCCCTTCAGCAGTGGGGATAATTGATTTGGCGGCCGTGAGTGTTCTATGGATGGTGGAAAATCATCGCGTAAATCCCGCGCCCGCAATTTTGGCGGAAACGTTCTTGACCTTAAGCTTTTGCCAACAAGAGAACGGAGGGAAATTGAAGTGTTGCCTATAACTCCTCACTGTTTGGATGTTCAATCATATTTATGGGAGGCAATATCAATTGGGTCGACGACATGACACTATACACCACCCCATTAAGGACTTTCTCAATTGTGAGGGTGCTATTCTGTTATCTTCAAAGAAAACTCGTGATGATTGGGCTCAAATCCTTAGTCAATTGGATGAGAACACAGTATGGTGGAAGTTGGCTTGGTGGGAAAATGAAGAAATAGTGTACTGTTGCGGAGAATTCTTGAATGTACCTCTGATAAGCCCTCGAGGTTGCATTAATTACAATCTGTCGATTGTTCATCAACAGTTCGCATATAAACAAGATATTCCGTCTGAGGAAGCAATGCAATTGGTTCATTTTTATCATAATGATCCGGAAGCCAAGATGCTTTGCCAAAAAATAAAAGGCGCATGGAGCCTAGTGATATACAAAGGGAGATGCGAACTGGGCAAGCGGATCGTAGCCACAACCAAAGAGTATCAAGAATGGCTAAAGGAAAGGACAAAGGGGGTAAACCCTTCTTTTGGACCCATTGACCCCATGCTTGGCAATGACATGCAAGTAATTGACAAACAACTAGCAAGGCAAGTGGAAGAGAAAAAAGAAGAACTGAAAGATTTAGAAGAAAAAAAGGCAAGAACGCCTGAGGAGTTTAAGCCAAATGAGGAGCGAATGTGCAGTGCTACGAGCAGAAGCGGATAGGGTAAAGAGGCGTAAAGGAAATGTGGGGCATGTTGGGATGAAAAGGATGAAGGAAGAAAATATAAGATTGAGGGATACCATAAAAAAGACTCAACAGCGGGTAACTGAAAATGAAAAGAAGATGCATATCAGTAAAAGCCAGTTGATGAAGGTCCTTAAGGAAAAAGATGTACTAGAAAAACAAGTGCAGAAACTTAAGTCTAGTGGGATTCAACATGAAATTGATATGCTGGCAAGGGAATCGGAGCAGAAAATGCATGAGATATCCATTGTCAGAAGTGATAATGCTGCGGTAGTACAAAACTTGGTGGAACAGCTTAATCAGCAAGCTGAGATGATTGAGATGTGGAAGGTACTTCATGCGGAGCGAGCCACAGAAAAGGAAAGGTTCATGTCCTGGTTCAGGAAATTGTTACTCTTGGCTGACGAGATTCTCCCTAGTTTCACGAGTACACTGAAGGCAACTGAAGGTTTGGCTCATCCATGGAATACACCAAGGGAAATGACAGAATTTTTTACGTTGTGTAATGACATTGTAAATGAGCTGAAATATCTTAATAGTTATTGAGTTTCAAAGAATTCCGATGTAATGTATCACTTAGCATCTTGGTTTAAAGAAATGAAAGTTGTATGTTCCTTATGCTTGATGAAAGGGAAATAGCTCAGATGAATATAAAGACCTGATCATGTAGGGGTTTTTAATTCCCTCTTGCGTCAAGTGTCAACTTTGATATTCTTACATGGGTTAATGAAATCCTTTAAGAATCAGAGGGCCCGATGTTCCTTTGCCATCATGCCAAAACGGTTAACCTCAATTAAAGAATGTGTATATAATAATAAGGATAATAATAATAATAAGATAAGAGAAATACTTTTTAATATTACTAAATTTGCTTTCTCTTTTCAGAAAAAGAATAGAAAGAGTCAAATAAAAAGAAGACAAATGCTTGAGTGAGGCACTTGTGGATTGAGTCTTGGCTTGTATGATTCCAATAGAAAGTGGTACAACGATCTTGTTTTTTTCATTTCTGTTCTGCTTCCTTATGCATGTAGAATATGCTTTCAAGAATTGTTATATGGTTTGTTGGTTGTTCATAGCATTCCGATCATTAGTTATTATTGATGTGATGAGCTCTACATACATTCTCTGTCTTTTCGAATGTTTTCTGTCCTGTTGGCTTTCATTATGTTGCTGTGGAGTATGCTGCCCATTTTGGGGTAACGCGAGCACGCTGATGGAGCCAAAGGGAGGAACCTGATTGCACTGTCCCAGGGATGACCATATTGGTCTCGCCGGCCAAGGGATGATGGGTTGGAGAATCTGTTGTAATTTTCGTAATTTTATTTTATTTATTTTCGTTTTTGTAAACCTGATGATTGGATACTGAACACTGATCACCCACCCTCACAAATATAAGGTATTTGTTTTTATTTGTTTCTTTTTTTCATTTTTTCATTTTTTGTTTTGGTTGTTACCTTACTGTTATTTATTTTATTCATTTTTCAAGTTATTGGCATGGCCATGTGGGATTTCATATCCCCTTGGGCCCATAAGAATAAACCAAAAGGCCATGTGTGGCAATAAGCCTCCTGGTACCTTTTGGGTCGCGAATCTGCATTTTCATGTTTTTGGGCTTCAATGACCCCATTCGAAGGTTTTTTTTTTACAAAAAATATACTAAAAAAAAATAATAAATAAATAAAAACAAATCAAAAAAATTAAGAGAGGATCAATTATTATTATTATTATTTTTACAAAAATTTACTATTGCTATCCAAAGTTTTAAGGATTTGTCTTGAAAGGGGTTTCTTATGAAATTGAAAAAAAAATCTCATTTGTAAAGGTCTAAAAGCATTTTTTTTCTCTCTTCTCGAGTTGGTCCTCTTCTTAAGAAAAATAAATAAATAAATAAAATAAAATAAAAACAAACAAACAAACAAACAAACAAAAAATAAGGAAAGCAAAAAGGCTTAAATGATAATATAAAAATACAAAAACATTTGAATAATCACAATTTCAAATAACAAAGAAATCATAACAAAAAAAAGTAAAAAAAAAAAGAAGGCAAACAAAAAGAAAGAAAAATAAAAGGAATGGAACACAAAAATGAAAATAGAAAAAAACAACAAAAATTAATAAACTAAAAAAAAAAAGAAAGTTAAAACATACAAAACGATCAAACAAAGAGCACAACAAGGAAAAAGGAAAAAACAAAAAAAATCGAAAATGAAGGTTAACAACAAAAATAAAAAAACAAAACAATAATAAAAAACCAAAAGAAAAACCAAAAAGAAATAGAAATAAAAAACAAAGAATAATAACAAAAAGAAACAAAAAGAAAACAAAAACACAAAACAAAATAAAAACGAAAACAAAGGCAAAGAATAAAAAATATATACAAACAAAACAAAGATAAGTAGAAATATAAACAAAATATAACACAAAAATAAAATTAACCAAAAAAAAAAAGAGAACAAATAGAAAAAAAAAACAAAAAAGGTAACAATCACAAAGCCAAAAAGAAAGACCAAAAGGAGAAACCAAAAAGAAATAAAAATAGAAAACAAGAACAAAAACAAAAAAAAACAAAAAAGTAAAAACAAAAAGAAAAAAATAAAACAAAAACAAAATAAAAAAAAAGGATAATAAAAACAAGCCAAAAAAAAAATGAAAATGATAGAAAAACAAAAATGATAAGTAAGAGGAAAAATTGAAAATGCAAGGAAAATTAAATTAAATTTTTCTCTAACAAATCAAAATATATCAACCAATTTCAAAACTTGTTTTGTTTGTTAAAGAAAAAATATTTATTCTCTTTGTCTTTTCACGAAAAAAACAACACCCAAACAAAAAAAATTAAATATAAAAAAATAATTAAACTATAAAATAAAAAAAAAATAATTAACCAAATAAAAACCACAAAAATAACAAAAAAGAAAAAAGAAAAAAAAACAACACAAAAACAAAAATATACAAAAAGTCAAAAAATTATAAACAAAACAAAGATAAACAAAACTAAAAACACAAAAAAAAAAAAAAAACAAACAAACAAACCACCAAATACAATCTCTAACCGAACTACGTGGACTTTAATCCCTTTCAAAGGGTACGTAGGCCCTAGACTTTTATCCCAAGTCAAGTCCGCCCTTGTAAATAAATATTTTCTCTTAATTTTATTTTTTGAATTTTATTTCCTTAATTTATTTTATTTTATTTTCTTTATTTTATTCTTTGAATCCCTTTTTGTTTTGCTTCTTTCTTCTCTTAAATTTTATTTCCTTAAAATTCTTCCTTCTGTTCTTTGCATGTGTTTGGTTAGGGAGAATTAAAATAGAATAGAGGCCATATTGATTTTGCACAACTAACTTAGGGTAACCGTTCTTAAGAACGGGTGTAGTGGGGTGCCTAACACCTTCCCCACTCACAATCGACTCCCGAGTCCATTTTCTGATTCGCAGACCATTTTTCAAATTAAAAAGGTTTTTCCAAAGTTTTGCCTTTTCAAAAATAAAATTTTGGTGGCAACTCCTGAACCCTATTTATTTATCTATTTATTCCTATCTTTTTATCTGTTAATTTTGATTTGATTTTTAAAGGCGCTACGCCGTCGCATTTTCGGGTGTGACATGTGAACCTTTTGCGAGATGCAACCATCGACTCATTCTGCAAAACAATAAACGACTGTTTGTTTGGCATTTACAATGAGTCAGGGGAAGACCAATTTATCATGAATAGCATATTGATAATAGTTAATCTATTTATACTTACTCAATTACATAGATTAAAACTTTCAATTCAATTTGTTAAGTGAGTTAAATGGGTTAGCATGAAGAAGAAGAAGAGACATTTAAGGTTAAAGGTTGTAACATATCTTATAATTCTTGAAAAAGTCAAAATTATTGTTCTCATCAACTCTTGCAAATCTTGTTGAAGATTATAGATTTGCACTTGTAACTAAGCTCAACGGTTAGGATAAATAGGTTGTTAACCGATGAACCATGATAGAAACCTGGATCTCTTATTGTAGGGATTTGTGAATAGTAATTGTGTAATAAGTAATTTCTATTTTTTTTTAACTTGTTAGGTGTAAAGATGAATATAGAAAAAAATTTTCAAAAACAGGTATTTTAATTGTAAAAGAATTACATTTTTAAAATTTTAGATGCACCACCTTTAAACGCATAACTCAAAGTTACAATATTGTCTAAATTATATGCACATATATTTATTAATTAGAATTGAAGTAAAATTATAGTTTTAAGTTTTAAGTTAAAAAAATATATTAAATGATATTAAACTTGGAAAATATTATAACAAAATTATGATGAAAAATTTAACTGAGAATATTAAATTATAGTTTTTTATACAAGTCAAATTTTTAGTTGTAATAACTTCAAATTTTAAAAATGTTTAGTATCAATATTTTTAATGGAAAATCTTGAATTATAATTTGCAGAATAAAATAAAGAGGAAAGGAAGTGGTTTTCTAATACTATTTTTGTCTCTCTTTCTGTAGGTTGATTTGGTTTTCTTGTTTGCTCAGGGGGAAGGGGTGCTGTGGAGAAAGAATTTAGGAAACTCTTTCTGAGCCTACTACAAGATAAAGAAAGACCATTTACCTTAAGATCAAAATAGAAATTATGCATCAAAGAAAGAAAAAAAAAGAGCAATTAATATATAGTCATATTTTTCCTGTTAAAGCGAGATTATGGTGTGTCATGATTGTGAGTTGATGCACAGTTGTATACGCCAGCCTCAATGTTGTGTCTGGTTAGGGAAGCTCTATTTGTTATGGTCAGGTAGCCTACTTCACTCTCTCCGTGTGAATTGTTTTGTTAGTTGGTCTGTTTACCGTAGTATTAATCTGTCTCACTGAGCCGGCCAGCTCCACCATTAGTCGCTACTGTGCTTGAGTGCATTAGTTTAGTGCTATTGATTATTGAATTGATTGCTTTACTTAATTACTGGCCCCTCTCGTCTAACTCGCTCCTTTTGGTTCCTAATTTATTAATTTTAAGCCTTTTGTCCTCTTTTTTTTAGTTTTTTTTTTATTTTTAATGATAATAAAATCTTAATATAATTTAAGAAGTCAAGAAGTTCAATATTAAATTTTAATCATGGGTAATTTTTATTTTTTAATTACAAATAACTTCTACAATATTTTAAAAAGCATGTAATTAGTATTTAAAATTTACAATTTATTAATAGTTATTTATTTTATTATTTTTAATATATAAAATTTAAAAAATATATTTAATTATCATTAGTTCAACAACAGTTCAATCACAGTAAAATTAATGAACATTGAACTAATGTTTCTACTAGTTTAATAGCTAATCTAGTTTTAAAATCTTTGCCTATTTAATATTATATGATAAAAGCTAGCCTTTTTTTTTGGGATAAAACAACATAATCAAAATATTGAAAAGAAATTATGCTTGTACATAAGTGTTTTCTTGTTTTTACCTAAATGATATTTCATTCCAACAAGTGCTTAACAAATCATTTCATTCTTGAAATTCCAATAAAACATGAATTTAATTATAATTATAAATACTAACTTTAATTTAATTAAAAGTATAAAGCAACGAAAATAATATTCTTAAACTTTGGTCGAATGTCAAATCATTTTATTTATATCTTAAATCATTGAATGCAGATTCATAAATTTTTTTTACTTATTTCCTTAATAAGAAAAATGAATAGCTCAATTATTTGATCCTTTCAGCATAACCTCAAAAAAAAAAGTTTAATAAAACAATATTTATCTATCCTTCTCTTTCTATCCATGCCTTTGATTGACCAATTTCTCAGTTTAAAAATAATTTATTTCATAGGAATTAAACTACAAAATTTATATTAAGAGTTAAATATTTAATTGTTAATTCACAAAATAATTACAAATTTATGAAATACATTTTTTCAATACTTATTAGAATTTTAATAATTATCTCTTAAAAATTAATATTACTTTAGTTTAAATAATCTCAAAAAATAAATTTATCACATAAAATATTTTTTATATAATATTTATTGGTAGTTTCTTTTTAATTATTGTTTATCCAATTTTAAGAATTATCTAATCATTATTTTATAATTAAAAAATAAATCAACTATATAATTTTATTATAGTTATTTAATTTTTTTAGTGAATGGAGGTATAGTTATTTAATTATTAATTAACAAGATAATTAACAATTTATGAAATAAATATATTCAATATTTATTAAAATTTAAATCATTATCTAAAAAATGACGACGTATTTGAACTTAAAAAACTTTCATCTCGTAGACTCATTTTGATCCTCAAAATTTAAATTATCTCATAAAGATAACATAGTTGTCTTGTTTGATTTGGGATTAAGGTTAAAGGTTTAATATAAATAACAAATCCTAAATAAAAAGATAGAAACAAAATATAAAATTGAATAAATTAAATAATTAAGACAAATAAAAAATAACTAAAAATAAAAAAAATATGTAAATAAATTATTTTCTATTATTAATATTAAATAATTATATTGGTTATATGTATACATATGATATAATTATAAATATTATATATAATTAAGATATATTGTTGAGGTATTAGTTAGTCTTTTCTTTATATTAATTAACCTAGATAACATAATCCTAATAACTTTAGATAACTATCTAATAAAGATAATAACACCTAAAATGAAAAAAAAAGATAAAAAAATATAAAATGGACTAAATGAAATAAATAAAAATTTGTCAATGGATTATTATCTATTATTAATGTTAATTAATTATATTATTTATATTTAAAAAAGATAAAATAAATAAAACAAAAGAAGGTATATATCTTGTTAGTTTTTTTAAATTTCAAATTTTAAAACTTAAAATTTATATATATTTTCCTACCTCAATATTGACGCCATCCCTCTTGAATCCTTCATTCCTGTTTTTTTTTTATATCAGCCAATGGTTTCAGATTCAAAACGTCGAAGTTCCCTTCCTCCTTCATTCCTTCACGCCCTAGTTGTGCTCCCTGCGTCCCTCTCACCGTCGTGCGTTTCGTCAAGCGATGGGCTTTCCTCCACAGCTTTTCTTCTTTGTTCCCTTCAGTTTAGCTTTGTCTCTTTAGGTAAGGTCTCCTATTTTGCAAGTTCTGCTACTCCTTCCTCCTTTCAGTATTCTTCGTCCTTCCGGTCTCAAGTAAGATCTTTTTCGTACGTTGATGTGTCTGCTTCTTTGCCTTCCACTTGATTCGAATGGCTATAATCTTTCGCTTTCTTTGCTTCTGTTCCTTCGTATGTTAATATTTGAGTAGATAGAGTTATTGACCTAATCCAGATCTTATAGTTACCATTCCATCTTGCAGCGTCGTTAGTGCTTTCTTCACCATAATAAGGAGAAAAATCATAAACTTTCAATGTTTCTGGCCCTATTCCCTTTTCAAGATTTATTATGTTTTCAATCTACAATCTAATTTCGTTTCGCATTATGTCATAAAAGGCGGAGAGGGACGAACAAGAGAAGGAAGAGAGCTGAGAAAGAGAGGAAGAGGCTGAAGCAAGAACAAAGAAGAAAGAAGAAGCAAGTAGGAAAAGTGCCAAGGTTAAACAATCTCACCTTTCTCATGCATATTTGTGAAATTGAACATGTCTTGATCCCCTCTTCCTCCTCTTTTCTTCAAAATATATAGGATTTAATGATGGGGATATGGGATTTGCTAAAAAGGGGCTAAAGGTTGCATACAAAAATAAAAGTGCCAATTTCCATAAATCTTGTCCTAGGGAAATATTAGCATGAAAAGTAGAAATTTTGGCTTGAGTTCTTCATTTGGGGTTGCTGTGTACCTTAATTAAGGTGTCTACATGTAAAGAATTAAACAAAAATACACGAAATTAATTTCTATGCAAATTTGGTCTGGTGATGATGAAACTGGGTAATTAGGCAATACTTTTGTGATTTTAGATTCAGGGGTCAAACCACCTCCAAAAACCCTGGATTTTTGATTGATTTCCCCTGTAACTAACGGGAATAGCAAAAGAAATTCGAAGAACATATAATAATGCTAAAGCTCAGCAATAGTTATACAAACTTGAGTAAATGAATCAGAATAAATTGCGTAAAGTTATGACTTTTTAAATAATTCTATCTACATGTTTTATCACTGCTGTTGAATTTTTTTGTTTAGCTATATTTTTCATTTTATAACTTTATTTGGCAATTATACGGTAATATTTTTTTAATAACATTTTGGCGAGGAAAATTACTATATTACTCCGGATGAATATTGACTAAAATCACTATATATATTCGGACACTGAGTGTCAAGGCTGGGGATGGGCAAGCTTGGGTGAATGGCTAGGAAGTTTCAATTTTGATAAATTTATAATTTTGAGTTTTGCATCTTGCTCTGTAACATGTGCTTTTGCTTCTGTTTCTGATGCCTTTGTTCAAAGATGCCTTTTAGTGTTAGAAATTCGATGAAGACAGCAAAATTTGTTCTTTTTTAAGTTCCTGTTTCACTTTTTTATGCCAATGAAATACAAAAGGAAAAAAAAATTCCTGGGAATGAGTGTTTCAATAGATTCAGTGATGCATATGTGTTTCTCATGATTTATTTGTAGGTTAATCATTATTGGGCGTTCCTGAAAACTATGTTAAACATGATTTATATGTGTTATTTTCTTGACTGATTGCATTAATTTTATGAGAAAAATAGAAATGATGGAAAAAAGAAGCAAAGACAAGGCAATTGTGATAAAGGATCCTTGAAAGATAGGTGATCTCAAGACACAGTTCTTAGGAGACATAAGTGTCATTAGGAGATGGTCTCTGTTAACATAGAATTCTTGAAAGACAAAAGTCTTGATAGAATACATTTTCTAAGAAATTAAAAAAAAAAAAGAAGCGACCTCTAATTGTATGTATTTTTGTGGATCCACTTTTAACATACATAAAATGGAATGTTGAAAGGAAACTAAGCTTGTAAATGTCTACGGAATTCTGCCATATCGTACGGACATATAGTCATGGTAACTTTTGATGCATGTTCTCTGTATCCTTTGAAATGTATATAAAGCAGCATGTATGACCCTAAGAGATAATCTGTGATAGTATCTTGTGTAGAAATATGTATATGATGTTTGGTAATTGATGACGTGTTTTATCTGCATATAATATCAGATGCAACCAACAAAGGTGAAAAGAAAATTGATTTTTCTATGGTTACATAGCTGAAACATTAAACTATTTTCAAAATCTAGATTGTTTCATTGCGAATAAAAATTATCATCGTTTTGCTATAATGTGTTCAAACTTAAGGAACAACTCTTCGCACAACTGTGGAGATAAAATGAGTATAATTTTCAACTAATACTTCAGTTAAAATTCCCCTCTTCATTATAATGGGAGAGAATGATAAAATTGCCTTTTATGAAGAAAAAAATAGATTTTAAAAATATTTTGGGCAAAGAAAAAATTGCAACTAAAAATTGTAATTTCAAATAAATTCTTATTAGATGATAATTAAAGTATGTAGAGTTAAAAATAATGCTTACCAAAACAAAACAAATTATTTAAGAGTAGAAAGCAATGATCAATAAATTTTAAAATAATTATGAAGCTTAGAAATTTTTTAAATGACTTATTTGAAATACTTTAAGGATTTAATCAAAATATTTTAAAATTTTTAAAGGCCAAAATATAATTTTACCCAAATTACATAATTTTTCATCTCATGATATGCTTCTTCTCTAATAGTGAGATAGAAAAAGAAAGCCCTACTATATATACTAGGAGGCAAATTGGATATTTGAAACATAATGATACATTTTTTGAACAATTCGCTCCAAAACTTGATTCAATATACAACACAAAAGATGGTAAGGTGCACAGTAGCAAGACTTTCCCTTTCCTCCTAATAATTTGCCAACCAAATGCTTGAAGCCATGAAATCCGTTTCCCTTTCTGCTTCTATAACCCTACCAAATAGGGTCAAAAAAAGCCCTCACGAGCAGTTAAAAAAAACAAAAAAGATATAGACAAGAAACATATATATATATATATATATATATTGAATTTGAGTTGATATATAAATAAAAAGTTTTTGAAAACTAAAATCTAGATGATATTATTTTGCTATGCTGATATACATTTGACCACATGCTTAATGTTAATAATCTGTACTCGTTTTATAATAATAAATAATTTTTTGTTTGTTTGTGAATTAAAATATTTTGATAATTCTATGAAATCATTTTTATAATTAATTTCATATTTGGAATTTAAATTGATAAGTTTGTTCACCATAATGACTGTATAACGTAAAAAAAACTAAATACACATAATAAAATATATATTATCTATAAGATATTAAGTAAATAATTTTTAAAAAAAATTTGTGAAACAAAAGGAAATAACATTTTAATGAAAATGCCATTTTTATTTTTAAAAAATGCAATAGATTTTAAATTGTTTACTCTCTTTTTTACTTTCTCTTCAACTCCTAATTTAAGATCAGCGAAAATTAGACAAATTTTAAATTTTAAATTTTGCAAACAAAATTTATAACTTTCATAAATAAAATTTCAATGAGCATTTCATTAATTAATGGTTGAAATGTTTGATTTAAATGTGTTCCTCAAAATTATTCTTTTAGTAAATTTCATTGAATTTTTTGAAATGAATAAATTAAATTTGTTAAAAATTACAAGCCAAAACCATAACTCTTGTTTCTTTACATACGAGTTTATATGCAGACTTCATGCAGTACTTAGTATTTAGTATTATTTTTATTTATATTTAATCATGGAAATGCAACAAATGAAAATTCAAATCCAACTAAAAGCGATATATAAGTATTCACACACACACACATGTGAAAATGCAATAAATGAAAATTCAAATCCAACTAAAAGCGATATATAAACATCATTTAGCTGAGTTATTGTTAAATTATTACTTAGACCAAAAGTAAAATTATTGATAGTAAAATTATTGTCATCATCATGAAAATTTTCTTGCTTCTTTCACACTCAAATGTTGCAATTATCATTTGCTGGCCTATGTAAAAATACCTTGTTATGCTATGACCTTAAGGCTAAATGACTTTGTCTTGTAAACTACTTTATCATATGTAATTAAATTATTCAAATCTTCTTGGCTGATTGTATACAAAATATGTAAGTTGCAACATACCTACTTGGCTAATTGTGAACAGCTTTAATTCATTTTGAGTAATGAAGTTGTCCCATGTTGTGTTGGTATAGGTGTCTGTGAATAGCTTTCAAGCAACATCAAATATATTAGCTACATATAGGAAATTTTATCTTAAAAAATAAAAGTGTGTTAACATAGGAGGAAGCTTCGTTTCATGCCTTAGATTTGCATAGATACACGTTTGCTGTAAGGAAGTTATGAAATGTACTAGTTGTTTGTCGAGTTATAACTACAAACGAGTTATAAGTACTCACTCTAAAAACATTCATGTTGGATTTAGGGATGGATAAAAGTTGGATGCACATTAGGAATAGGGCTGATATGGCATATAGGCAAGGTGTTGATGAGTTTCTCCAATGGGCATTCAGCCAAGCTAGGGTGACTAATATGATTCGATGCCCATGTAAGGGGTGCAAGAATACAGCATGGAAGATAAGAAGTGAAGTAAGGGCAGATTTGTTTAAGAAGGGTTTCAATGAAAGTTACAAAGTGTGAAACTCACATGGAGAAGCTCGATCTAGTATCCATAGTCCCCTCCAGCATGTAAATGACGAATTACCTGTGGATAATGATGATGATGATGACATCATTGAAATGTTACATGATGCATTCAATGAAACACATTCATCCGAGTCACCTAACTTATAGGCTAGCCAATTTTTTAATTTGTCAGAAGATGCTCAAACTGAACTCTATCTAGGTTGTAATAATGTGACAAAGCTATCTTTCATTGTCAAACTCCTTCATCTGAAATGCCTCAACCATTGGAGTAACAAATCTATGGATACATTGTTGAGTTTATTCAAAGATGTCCTACCTAAAGGGCACTAGTACTTGACAATTACTATGAAGCGAGGAAGGTTGTTCAGGAGCTCGGACTGGGTTATACTAAAATTGATGCCTGTGAAAATGATTGCATCTTATATTGGTGAGAACACGCAAATGCATAATCATGTCCTAAGTGCAACATGTCTAGATGGAAGTTGGATGGTCACAAGGGCAAGAATGTGCCACATAAAGTGTTACGACATTTTCCATTAACGCTTAGGTTGCAACGACTGTACATGGCTCAACAAACAGCGAAAGATATGAGATGGCACATGGAAGAACGAATTGACGACAGTGTATTACGACATCCGTCTGACTCAATTACTTGGAAATCATTTGATAACAAGTATCTTAGCTTCTCTCATGATTGCAGAAATGTACGAATAGGTCTAGCTAGTGATGGGTTCCAACCTTATGGAAATATAAGTACTAATCATAGCATTTGGCCGGTTGTGCTAGTTCTATATAATTTGCCACCGTGGTTATGCATGAAGAACCCATACTTTATGATGACACTTCTTATTCCAGGTCCTAAATGTCCTGGTAATGACATTGATGTGTATTTGCAACCCATGATTGAAGAGTTATAGGAATTATGGAATGATGGGGTTGACACATATGATGCCTATTCACAGTCCAATTTTAAGATGCGTGCTGCTATCATTTGGATAATCAATGACTTCCTAGCATACGGGAACCTCTCAGGGTGGTCCACTAAGGGAAAGTTTGCATGCCCTTGTTGCCATAAAGGCACACATTTTACTTCTTTACGGAATAAGTTATGTTACATGGGGCATCGTCGCTTCCTTCCTCTTAATCATCCATGGCACAATAATAGGAGGGCATTCAATAGGAAAGTTGAACATTCACTTGCACCCTTACCTCTAACTGGTGATGAAGCACTTATACAACTTCAAGCATTGGGCGATGTGAGTTTTGGGAAAGGCAAAAAATGAAAGCATTACCCCACCAATGATGCTTTCAATTAGAGGAAGAAGAGTATTTTTTTCAAATTACCCTATTGGAAAACTCTTTTGCTCCGACATAACCTTGATGTTATGCATATAGAAAGGAATGTGTCAGATAACATAATGTCGACATTGATGGGTGTTGTTAGGAAGACCAAAGATACATTGAAGAGTCAATATGACTTGGTTGATTTAGGGATTAGGAAACAATTGCATCCCATAGAAGATGGTAACAAAATCCTACTTCCAGCAGCATGCTATACATTGTCAACACAAGAGAAGGCAAAAGTTTGTGACTTCTTAGCTAAATTGAAGGTGCCTGACTCCTTCTCTTCAAACATTTCGAGGTGCGTCAATGTCTATGAGCGAAAAATCTCTAGGTTGAAATGTCACAACCACCATGTATTATTGCAAGACATATTCCCACTTGCAATACGTAGCTTGTTGCTTAATGAAGTGTCAGAACCTATAATAGAGTTGGGGAAATTTTTTAAGAACTTGTGTTCGAAGTGCTTGAGAATTGAAGATCTTGATGTCTTGGAAACCCAAATTACAATCACATTATGTAAATTAAAAATGGTGTTTCCACCTACCTTCTTTGATATTATGGTTCATTTGCCTGTTCACTTAACAAGAGAGGCTAAGCTTGGTGGACCTGTCCAATATCGATGGATGTATCCCATTAAGAGGTAAAGTTGACCTTAAATTATAATGTCTTTTTTATTATTTAAAAACTGTCTTACCTTATTCATACTAATGCAGGTACTTGCGAACGTTAAAAACTTATGTTCACAATAAGGCTCATCCAGAAGGTTCAATTGCTGAAGGTTACTTGGCTGATGAATGCCTTACCTTTTGTTCGCGTTATCTGAAAAATGTCCTAACTAAATTCAATAGACCTTCTAGGAATGATGATGGACATATGGAACATGATAAAATGTCTATCTTCAATCCAAGTGGACAGGCGAGGGGACGTTATGAATCAATATTTCTATCAGATATAGAGTTCAATCAACCTTGTATGTATGTGTTTCAAAATTATGAAGACATTTAGCCATTTATTGAGTAAGTTTATAGGAATTAGCCATCACTTACCTAAAAAATTTTCTATTATCACCTTTTAATTAAGTAGATTATACATTGCAGAAAGCACAAGATGGAAACTGAAACACAAGCTTCAATGGTTGCAGAGTTCCCAGAATGGTTTCGTGCACAGGTATGTTTTGACCTCATATTTCTATTAGTTAGATTAAAAGTTATGATATTCATACATGTTGTCCTTTATAGGTTTTAGAGTTAGGTGTACGGGGTAATGCAAGTGATGACCTTATGAGCCTCGGAGTTGGGCCGCTAAAGATGGTCCATTGTTATTCCACATTTATGGTGAATGGTTTAGATTTCACACTCAACACCGAGCCTCTGGTAGAAGAACACAGAATAGTGGAGTCCTTGTGAGGGGTGATGATTCAGATGAGACAAAAGAGTATTATGGTATTTTAAAAGATATATATGAATTGTCATACATTGAGAATAAGAAAGTGTATCTCTTCAAGTGTCATTGGTGGGATGTGGGTCATTTAGAAAGGGGATACAAGGTGGATAAATATGGAATTACAAGTGTCAAAACCTGATACCCATTGAACTCAAATGAACCATTTGTCTTGGCATCTTAAGCAGAACAAGTGTTTTACCTGGAGGACAATTGTGACCCAAATTGGCTTGTTGTTGTAAAAACAAATCCTCGAGACTTCTTTAATATGCCAAAGATGACTGATGATGGCGTAGATGGGGACAATGAAGAATTATTAAGTGATGAGGCTTATCAGTAGATTGAAATTGAAGTAGATTTGACTACTAGTAGTGATGTAGGCATTGACCTAGTGGTTTGCCTTTATAGGGATGACATTCAACCAGAAATAATAAACTACTCAAGTGAACGCCCTCGACCAGGTGGCTCAAATGTAATTGCTAAGGTGGATGAATTCATTGATGATAATGATGAGGATGTATCCACGGATGAAGAAGATGGAGAAGACATACTTGATAAATATGTGTCCACTGATGAAGAAGATAGGGAGGACATACTTAATGAGGATGATGCAAACAACACAGATGATACTACTTATAGTTTAGATTAAATGCTTTATGATAGTGTACTTACATATAAATTGCCTTATGTTTTTTTTTATCAAGTTAGTAATTGAATTCAAACTACTGTATCTCACATCCTTTTTACAATTTTGTAGGAAATGTCAAGTGGTGGACGTGGTAGGGTTGGAGGAAGGGAGGAAGAGGGAATGGGCGTGGCAGTGGTCGGTTGAGACGTGACAACACAGGTGATGTGACATCACCACCAGGACTTGTTGTAGGGAATATTTCTGAGAGTAGAGAGTCTACTCCACCTACACTACTACCATCTGTGACACAACAAGATCATGAAGATTCTCCACCCATGCAGCCATCATTAAACCAGAGTAGTGCAGGTATAATTACTTTTAGATTTTATTTAATTATGGTTCATTTTTTCCTCCCCCTCACATGCATACACACACGTATGTCTATCTAGGTGTAATGATTTTTTATGACCTACATGTCTTATTCAGCTTCTTGTAGTACTATTAAGAAATGTCGAGGAAAATACAAGTGTATGTCTGTTGATTTGAAAACAAAACATGGTAGAAAGATTATTATTGACATCCCTAAAGACTTCGAGTGGGCTGTTGGAGATGGCGCTCAAGAGTTCTCAAGTTATTGTGGCTTGGTGGTTCGAACCACTTATTTATTTAGAGATGGTGACTGGCCTGCCCAATAAGAAAAATATGGGGACATTATGTGGTTAAAGGTTAAGGTAATATATTTGTATATAGACAGTTATAAAACTAAATGGTATTTAATTTTAAACCCTTTACATATGTAACTATAACTATTTATATTTGTGGTTTGTAGGATAAATTTGAATAACGAGAGGGTCAAGCTGAGTCATTGATGAAGCGCTTCACTCTTAGCACTTTACGGAGATTGTTTGAGAGTTGGAAGACAAAGTTACATGATCTTATCAAATTTTTGGATATAGATGAAGATAGGTGTGCAGTTCGACCGACTAATGTGCATCCTATAGATTGGGAGTGGTTGCTCCAGCATTGGGCTACTGAAGATTTTAAGGTAATGTACTCTTGTTCTATAATATAGTTTAAACTTGTTTCCTTATATACAATTCTCATAATTATCTTTAAATAATAAAAAATATTTTTGTCCACTTTTAGGTGATGAGTAATAGAAATAAGCTAAATAGAGGAAAGTAAGTAACCAAGCATACATGTGGCACGCGGTCATTTACAGAGGTAGAGCATAGTCTGGTAAGGACGGTCTCTTCATCGTCACTAATTATCAATGTACTTCTATATAGCCATGTTGTTTTCTCTATTATTATAAGATGAAATGATGTTATTTACAAAATATTTTAGAGGGATCCCATTACTGGTGAACCAGCAGGACCTGACATGGTGTGGGAGGCGCAGCACACTCGTCGTACAAAGGATGGGGAGATAGAGTGGGTTGATCCTAAGTCACAGGAGATTTATGTAATTTTTCAGCATCTTTCAATTTTTTATCTTTGCTTAATTACAATTTATTATATGTGTTTTTAATTTGTTAATTAAACTGTAGGGTTGTTTACATGAGCTTGTTGTTCGACAATCATCTGAAGTTGAATCTCGCATGACTGGAGATGAAATTTTATCTACTGTATTGGGTGCACGGTCAGGGTTTGTTCGTGGAAAGGGTTATGGAAAGAAACCCTCAAAAAAGAGACCCGTTGACCAAGTTAACGTGGACTATAGAGTGACATCTGTAATAGAACAAGTCTGGAAAGAAATGGAATGAAAACGGGAGGAAGATCGTGCCCAGATGGCATAAGAGCGCGAAGAAATGGAGCAAAAAATGCAAGAAGAATTTGAACGGAAGCTGCAGCAAGAGCAATCTCAAATGACCCAACAAGTGCAGGATGAAGTTCGTGCACAAGTTGCTGCCTTGTTGTCCACATTACAGCAGCAGGTATATAACACATTTTCTTTCTTGTTTTTAAGAATAAACAATATTTATCATTTTTTTTTTAAATTTTAACAGGGACATCTACCTTCAAGTAGTAATATTTCAAGTAGATCAGCCCAATGAATCTAGATAAATAGTGGTATGTTTATAAATCACTGTTTCTTTCCTACTAGTTTAAATATTTATTTAAGTATAGTTCAATGTTCATATTTTAACTTAAATGCTATCTAATATTTTAATTGCTATTATTTCTCTTTTAGCCTAAAGTAATTACTAGTATTAAATTCAATAACACTTTTTTCCTCTCTTCTTACAGGTTGAGTGGGTTTTAAAGAATAACAACATATTAAATATATTCCACCTCACTAGTTGTATTTTTTGAGAAGTTCAACAACTATTCACAGTGAACGTACAATTTGTAACTTTGGTTTCCTTATTGTTAATTATGTATTTGACTATCATTGTGTTGAGTTTACTCTTTGTTTTTAATGTGAATTTTCTTTTGATGTGATTCCTATTAGTTGTTGTACTTTAATTTTATCATTGCTTTCTCATATCTTTTGAAATTGATTTTACAACCATTCGAATTCTGTCAATTTCTAAGCAAATAATGTGTAATTACAAATAGAATGTTTTAAAAAAAGATTCAAAAAATAAATTTAGTGGCGACAAAATCATAACAAAAATGCATAGCTAGGAGAATTAGTGGTGACATATGAGAATTAGTGACAAGCAGTAAATCCACCAGAATTAGTGGCGACATTTGGTTGTCACTAATTCTACGAGAATTAACAGAATTAGTGGCGACCCATGGCTGCCACTAAATCCATGAGAATTAGTGGCGACTTAAAGATAAGAGATTTAGTGGCAAGCTTAAGTTGCCACTAAATCTACGAGAATTAGTTGCGACTCTTGGTCGCCACTAAATCCACGGGAATTAGTGGCAACATTTGGTTGTCACTAATTCTACGAGAATCATCGGAATTAGTGGCGACCCATGGTGGCCACTAAATCCACGGGAATTAGTGGCGACCCTGGGTCGCCACTAAAGATAAGAGATTTAGTGGCAAGCTCAAGTCGCAACTAAATCTACGAGAATTAGTTGCGACCCTGGGTCGCCACTAAATCCACTGGAATTAGTGGCGACCCTGGGTCACCACTAAACCTAAGAGATTTAGTGGCAAGATCTAGTCGCCATTAAATCTACGAGAATTAGTGGCGACCCAAGGTTGCCACTAAAGCTAAGAGATTTAGTGGCAAGCTCTAGTCGCCACTAAAGGCTACGCTAATTAGTGGCGACATTTTAGTCGCCACTAGAAACTTGATTAGTGATAACAGTGTCGCCACTAATTATCAAGTCTTTAGTGGCGACAATTTGTCACATTTTTTGTTCTCCCATTTAGTGGCGACTCTTGTCGCCACTAATTGTGGGTTTTAGTGGCGACCTTTTTTGTCGCCACTAATGCCTTTTTGCTACAGTCGTATCAGTAACAATTTGGTGATGACGTTTTGTCGCCACTATAAACCCTTAGTGGTGACTTTTGCTATTTTTTGTGGTGACTTTAGTCGCCACTAAAAGCTATTTTTTTGTAGTATGTGCAGTAGATATAAAATTAAAGTAGACATATACATGGAATTTAACATTAATCCCAGTTACCTCACTTGTAGACAATTTCTTGAAAGCTAGTAACAATGCTACTCGGCCTATGAACACAAAATCATACCATTACCATACCTACTCATCAATTTATAAAAACAACTAGGTACCTAAAGAATTAAAGTACTAATGGCTATCTAGAGAACACTTACCTAGCTGCTACATGTAACACCATAATTATAACTAATTCTAAAAAAATCCATATCATGCAAATTTGGTCAATTTGAGAAGCTACAGATGTTAAGTCTAAGGAAAAAATATCTTTAGACTAGGCCAAGTTCATTTAGGAATGGAATTATGATGGAATAATACAAGAGGTCAAGTGGTGCTACTAGTACTGACATTAAACTTCAAAATTCATAACTTTCTACTTAGACCTCCAAATGAGATTATCTTGTTGGCTATAAAAATCTTATACCCTATAGTTTATGACTATAAAATTTCACAAGTATTGGATATCATTTGGCCATTAAATGACATAGAATACAAAACTGACCATATAAATAGTACATGCACCAGAATAGTAGAAAAATCCTAACTTTGAAAATTCATAATTAATTCTATAGAGCTTTAATTTTTTTGCACTTTAGCTTTCTAAAAATCTTTCAATGAGCTTACATGTCTGCCAAATTTTATGGGAAGATTCATCTATTTGGTCAATTTGTGCTATAGGGTTCTAGTTTGGTCATTTTTATAGTCTCAACTAATATCAAAGTGTCCAATTTTACTTTCCAAGCTTGTGTGGCCAATTGAGCATGTGGGAATGCACCAAAATGGCTCTCTAAACTTGTTTCAAAGGTGCATAAATCCAGATTTCTCAAACTCACTCATCCACCCCATGATATACACAAGATTACAAATGCTAACTCTTGTCATTCCATACCCAAAACATGTTATCTCATATATTTGGCATCAAATTTCATTCATACATCAAATATTTGGATAATTACATATGCTTATATGATTACATAACAATTTCATCATGAGATTACATCATATGCCATGTTATGGCTATAAGAGAGATATAGCTAAGCCATTTCATACATTTTGATATCAATCTCCTTCTCTTTGGCTTAATGGCTTCCATTACCTTGCTCAATTGATTCACTTAGCATGTTAAGACTTTGGAGAGGAGGGGATGAGATTCAAAGAATTCTAATAGCTCATCTCCCTTTCAATTATACATAAAGTATGCAATACAAGTCTTGAAAATGCATGCATAGGCATATTGAAATGTGTGAGCATTCAAGAAACATTCTTAGCATTTGAACAAGTCATATATAGAATACATAGGTTTGCCAAGTAAGTAGATTAGCTTCACCCATTCACTTATAAATTTTGGACTTGCCTCATCCATATTCTCTTAGAGATCTTGACTCAACCTTACTATTGGGAGACTATTTACTTTGTTTTAACCAAGTTTTAGGGTTCTTGGCTCATCCTCATCATGGCTAGAGGGTTCTTGGCTTCTCCACACTTAAGTAAACCAAGGCAAGAATATAAAATATCATTTAAATGCATAAAACATCATCATGGTACTATGTAATAAAAGCTCATGCTAAAATACTTTTCATAGCTCAAAACATATATACACACATTCAAAGACAATGTAAGCACACATTCATGCATGAGAAAAGGTGGAGAGAGTTACCTTGCTTGCATTTACACACTTTTTTCTTGAACCTTAAGTCCTCTCCCTTGACCTCACACACCCAAAAAGGTGGAGATCATTTCTCTTGGCCTACACACATCATATGGAAGCTAATTACACTCTTGAATCAAATTCTAAGGCCATATATTCACTAAAAAAGCTAGGTGACTCTTATGGCTATTTTATGGTTCCATAATGCACTTAATGAATCAACCTTAAGAGAACATCATCTTGACTCCATTCTCACCATTCAATTATGATTCTTGACTCCATTGAAACCTCTTGGAGTCATCACACAAACAATTGAAGGAGCCTAGTTAGGTGTTGCTTCTTTAAGTCATATTATGGAACTTATAAGGTCATCTCACTTTTTATGGCTTCTAAAATTTTTCCAAGGCTTCCTCTCATCTTCTTCCATCATACATGACTCAAAACTAAACTTGGAACAAATTAAAACTACCCCTTGGTGCTTCATCTAGCCTAGGCTAAAATTATGCACTATATGAACACCAAGTGGGTTTGCTTCACTTTCTTGATGGAAGATGCATATGAGGAGCCTTCTAGGGACCTCAAGAACTCATTCAAATACTCATTTAGGCCTAGGAGCAATTACATCAAATCAGATTTTCAAGAGAGCTCATGAAACTATAAGTTTGCTATCTTGAAAATCAATGGCTTTTACTTGAATTTTCTTGCATATTCTTACTCTCCTCCCTCAAATTCATAGAATTCACCTTTGGTTCTACCAAAAATTCAGGCCCTCTTGTAGCTACATATATGGGGCAAAATAGGGAGAAGAAGAGGGGAGGAATAGCTACTATAGGATGAAGATTTTACCTTGTTTCCATGGCTTTTCTTGATTATTTCTCACTTTCCTTGGCCTTCTCTCTTCAAATTCGATTTTTGTAACACCTTAATCTACTATCGCTATCTAGCCTCTCACTGGGCTCGGTTCCACATGATTTCCAAAGAAACAATATCAATCCGTGGCATTTTCATGCTATGAAACGGGGTTTCATACACTCACTATCTACCCCGAGGGTCCTATGTATCCATCATTCACATTCTCTACTCACACTCCACTTATACAACTCATACATAGCATAAAACAAGCCATAAGCCACGGGTATAGAGCCAAAAACCAGAAAATGCATTTTTTTCTCACTTGTGCCCAAAAGTCATATTTTGGCTCTAACTTTGGAAAATCATAACTAATTCTAGAAAAATGGGAATCTGGTAAACTTTAGCTTTTTGGAAAGCTCTAAGTGTTAACGTTACTCTAAAAATATTTCCCAATCATAATCTCAGCGTTTGGACCATGTTTGACATCGAAAATGGGAAAGAGGTCCGACTGTCACTGTTTCTGGCCCAGGTTACCGTCATGAACTTCGGAAATTCATAATTAAATCCACAAAAATCCAATCTAGGCACACTATACCAATTTGGAAATCTACGGATGTCTACTAGAGGAGAAAAATAAGTTCAGATCAGTTCAGTAGCCCCCACACCTAAAAAACTGATGGAACAGTAACGGAGGTCAGATGGGCTCCCTAATGCTGATACAGAACTTCAGATGGTTCAATCTCTCTCTACAAACCTCCGATTTAGGTGATTCCAATTGGTACAGGTCACTTTGGTTTTCTAATTTATGTGTATAAAATTTCATGACAGTTGGCCACCGTTTGGTCTATCTATGACATGGATTTCATTTCTGACCTATAGGAACAGTACATGACCAAACCATGGATTTTTCCCAAATTCAACAATTCACCAAATATTCTCTAGACCTCCAAATATTACCCACTCTAGCTTCTCAAGAAGCTTTCTACCAACTCTAGAGGCATGCCAAATTTCATGGCAAGAGGAGCTCGTCCGGTCATACTTTGACGGAACTCTCAAAAATACCGGTTTTGGCACCTAAAAGGTCCAAAATGGGTCCAAAAGGCCTTTCACACATTCTAACCACTCATGGACAAGTTTAAAAGCACAAAAATAGTCTATCTAACATTTCCATGTGGTCCAAATCAACATACAATCCATACTCGCTATGCTACGGCCAAATATACACTATGACATTCATTCATCAAAAGGGGCAAAACCCTCATTTCCATTAATTTGGCTATCAACATAGTTTATACATTACATATTCATACATTTACACTTATTACAACCTTTACATCTCAAAAATAGTGGGCGCATACTCATTGTGGCACCACTTTACATCAAAATGACCAAAATAAGCTAATCTCTAGCTAAGCATACTCCTAGGCTCCTTGGTGTGCACTTGCTTCTCCTTGTGCTCCACCTAGCATGTTAAGTTGGGAAGGGAAGGGGTGAGATTCAGGGAATCTCAGTAGCTCATGCACTCAATCAAGTAAGCAATCAAGGCATATAACAAGTCAAAGCATGTGAATAAGCATTTAGCCATTCTCAAACATCCAACACACATTGTACATGCTATGAAAATCACAACAATGCCAAAAATGGGCTTCAGGGACTTTTGGTCTAGCCTCACCCGAGTTTAGGGACTTTTGGATGGCCTCACCCAAGTTTAGGGACTTTTGACTTGGCCTCACTCGGTTGAGACTTTTGGCCTTGGCTCACCCATTCTCAAGGGACTTTCGGCTTCACCTCACCCATTTCAAGGGACTTTTGGCACTACCTCACCCGAGCAAATCTCACAATTCATCACACAAGCATATTGGCATCAATGCATCAAAGCAATAGCATATGGCATATTCCACACAACAAGCATATACATAAATATACAATGACTATTACATCTAAGAATGCAACAAGAAAGAGTGGGAAGAGAGAGCTCCTTATGAGCCAAAGCCAACACTAGCTTTTCCTTTCAATTTCTCCTCTCCCTCCTTAGGTTCACAATCACACCTTGATGAAGGTGTTCCTCTTGAGCCTAGGCACAATCAAGAACATAGAATTACTCTCTAGAATGTAACCTTCAGATTAAACTCTCATAACATACCAGAACCTAGAGGTTCCCTCTCTCTCTCTCTAGAGTGCTATCAACTCTTCCTCTCTCTCAAGCTCCCATGGTAGTGGAAACAACATTTTCAAAGAAAACACAAAGATTCAAAGGTGTTTTCCACTTTCCCTCTTCTGACCCATGCCCAAAATCTAACCATTTTCACAAACAAAACCATAGAAAGAGAGGGCAAAGAGAGGGGATCAGAGTTCTAAGAAGAAATGGGAGAAGTTTCCTTACCTTTCCCTTGCTCTTCCTCCTTCTCTTGATCTCTCTCACTCTCCACACCTCTTTTCTCTCCTTGGGTCGAAGTCTAGGGCAGAAATGAGAGAAGAAATGAGTTTGAGCATTTAATGAAGTCTAATTCTCGCCTTTTACTCTCTTCCGGACTGACCCTCGCTACGGCAAAAATTAACCTTCGCTATAGCGAGCTCGTGTTATCTGGCTTCGCTATGGCGAGGTGTAACCTTCGCTACGGCGAGCTCGTATCAATTCCCTTTGCTATGGCGAGATTTGACCTTCGCTATGGCGAACTCGCGTTAGTTCCAAACCTCACTCTCGCTATGGCGTACGCTACGATGAGCAACTCCCTGGTTTCTGTATGGACTGCTGCATGCACTCGCTATAGCTAGAATCACTCTCGCTATTGCGAACAGGCATTCTCGCTATAGTGAGACCCTTTCTCGCTATTGCGAGGAGACTTGGCACAGTTTCTGGATTTCAAAAATTTCTAGCTTTCTATTTTCTTTCTTTCCCTTTTCTTTTCTTTTTCCCTGTTGTTACAATTTTCCTCTCTGTTCTTCCCTCAAAATAGGTTCATATACTTCAAAAAAACCATAGGAAAGAAAGGAAAATGGAGGAAAAGAGGTTTGCTAAAGAGAAAGTATGAAAAAACCAAGAAATTTCATTCCTTTCTTGCCTTTTTCTTCCTCTTTTGGTGAGCCTCAAGGAGCTGCTATTTTTTTGTAATTTGGGAAGAGGAAGTCGTGCTTAAGAAGGTGGAGAAAAAGGGAGAAGTGTGTGCGAGCTTCTAGAAACACAATTTTTCAAAAATTCCAATTTTATCCTTCCGTAATGGCGATTTCGTTTTAGCTCCTTTTTTTGAACTATTTTTTCCATTGTAAAATTTAGGTTCCTAATTTAATAAAATGCATTTGGAATCACTCAATTTGGAGCTAAAACCTTACTAAATGAATCTGTCAAAGTTTGGGCTCATCGACGTTAAAAAACATACACCGGAGGGGTTTTACTAGTCTTGGGGCTTCCTATAGTTTTTGAGACCTCTGAGAATCTTGGGCAACTCAAATTTCCCATTAAAAAAACCCTTCTATGTGTTTTTCCAAATTTAACACTTATTTGCAAAAATGCCATTACATTTTGTTAGTTTTTATCACAAATTGTTTCACCGTCCTAACTCCATTTTTCTATCTGTCTAAACCTGGGATTCTCATTTTTAGGAGTCTAGAATGCTTTCTAAATTTTTTGGGACCTTAACTGAGTCATTTTGAGGGACTTGGTTTTATATTTGGTGAATTTCGTTCGTTTATAGAGAAACCTTACGTTACATTTCTCATATTTTTTCTCATTTTCAGAGGACTAGATATTACACTGCAAGTCTCTAATTCTGGATTTAATTGTTCCCACACTAGTAACTTCATAATATCACCCTAAATCCTAGGCAAATTTATGTAGAATTAATACCCATACTATAAATCAACTATGAGGGTTTTAAACCAACCGGAACTACCTCAAATTGGGAAGAAAATAGTTACCTAACAACACCTCTAGCCTCAACCTCCGAAAATCCTCCTAGAAAATACCAAACAACACATTTCAGGTTTTGGCTATAGTGAAAATGCTCCAAATGAGAAACCAATTGGGTAAAGTTAAAGAGAAAGAGAAGAGGATTAAGTTATATAACAACTACCTTGGCTGGTTTTGACTCTAGAAGTAGGAAATGGTGAAAATATATGGAAAACCCTAGCCTCCACCTTAAACCTCCAAAAATGCTTTATGTCTCTTGTGTTTCTACATAAGGAAGGGGAAGGGCTGAAGGAACTTTAGGTTTAGATGGGTTTAGCTGGATTGTGGGCTAACCCATAGGCCCGAGTCTATTTGGAGTTTAGATTTTGCTTATTGGGCTAAAACTTAGGGATTGGACTATAAAATTTCTAGCATTTTAGTATGGTTTTGGGCTTCTAACTCACTAAACCAAATTGGGCCATTGTTAGGTAGTTTCTCTTAGCCCAAGTCTCACAATAGGAAGTTAGGTCTACACCTAAAATTATTAAGCCTTCATTAGTTTTTATCCATGACCTACTTAAATTAATTATGGGCCTAAATTAAGCTTTAATACAATTGAATCTTAAACCTACGTTAATTATTTATTTTTCCATAAACTCCTATTCGTATAACTTATCTAATTATTCTTAATTAGTCCAAATCTAATACCTTAATTAATTTTGGGGTGTTACCTTATGCAACTCAAAATTACACTTCCTATAACATCCAGTCTCTTTAAAACTGTACTAAAACTAACGAGATTACAAAAGAGGGCCTCAAGATGAAATGATTAAAGGCTAAACAAGATTAGAATAATGATATAGACATTTAAAAATGAGAATACAAAGCTAATAATGGCCCGAAATCGAAGTGAAAATGGCTAAATGAAGAAGCCGAATATGTAGTGGTATTTTTATAATTTCAGACAACTTTTTGAAAACTTAAAGAAGGAATCTTTAAATAGAAAAGTTTAATTTCTTGGGCTTCTTAGAGGCCTTAAAAATCATAAGAATCCCTAAAATAGTCAAAACCTCTTTGGTATGTATTTTAAAGTATCAGTTGACTAAAACTTTGACCAAATTGTTCAATAAGGTTTTAAATCCAATTTGAGTGAAACCAAAGACATTTTACAAATTAGAGGACTTAAATTTTATGATAGAAAAGATGATTCTCAAAAAGGAGTTGAAATAAGTTCAAATGGAAATAACCAATATGAGGGACTAAATTAGAATTTTGAAAAATGTTATAAGTGACCTTTCACCCCTTTAAAATCACGTCCCACTTCTATCTAGCACCCTAACTAACTTTCATCTAGTCCAAAATAGATTCAAGGGCAGCTCAAAAGTGGCTCACTAAGTGAGGGAGCTAGGGGAAGAAAACAAAGTCTTGAAAGTGTAAGAATATGCCATTTTTTCATGCTTCTTGCTTCATTAAACTTCTTCCCCTCTTTCTCCTATCACTTTTCATTAGTTTTGATGTCTTAATTATACATGTTTCATGGTTGGTTCAGTAAGAGGAAGAGAGGAATTTAAGGAAAGATTGGAAGCTATAGAAAGCTCTCTTAAAAGGCTTGAAAACAAGGTAAATACCATGGCTTCACTTGCTTCTTTTTGGTTGCTCCTTAAGTGCATGTTTTAGCCAAACCTAGGCCTATTTAGGAAAGGATGAATTCAAATCATAAGAAGGTAAGAACAAGGATTTTAGAGCATGAGAAATAAGAATATTCAATTATAACTAAAAGAAAAGCTTTAGAATTCAAGTTATGTTGCTTTGGGTTTTAGTTGCACTTTGGAAATTTTGAAGCTTTGTAATTATAATCTAGCTTATATAAGAGTATGTATGAGTTCATAAGAGATCTAGAAAGCTTTATGGTTGCCAAAACCCCTAAAAAATTGAATGAAACTCCATAGGCTCTTTACTTGCTACATGTCTTGGCCAAGAGAGAGAACAAGAACCTAGGGAGAATTTTCTTTGATTCCAAGGATAGAAATGGTTTAGATATAAATAATAAACACCAAAGGAACCATTGGTTTGAAAGATGAAAGTTTAAGTTCTTTTTTAGGCATAAAGAAACAACTTAGTGTTTGGCTCTTTAAATTGAGTTTATGGTGACTCTAATGAGTTTAAATGGAGTCATGAGATTTAGATTGAATGAGAAATTGGAGCCAAGATGATGAATTATATGGGTTGCTTCATTCTACCCTTATATAGAACCATAAGCATACTATAAGCTAAAATATGGTTGTTTAAAGTTTATATGAGGTTAGAATTGGTTCTAATGATGTGTTCATGTCTTATTTGACGTATTTAGGCCAAGTAAATCAAGCTCCTCCTAGGTATGTGTGTGTGTGAGGCCGAGAAGGGGAAGGAAGGCTTAAGGACGAAAGTTTGTGATTCTTAACTCAAGGTAGCTCTCCATCCTTTCTTGTATGCATTACTTAGTTATTTGATTATCATTAGATGCTTATGTGTATGTTTGAATCATGAGATATGCTTGTAACTATTAGTTTAATGCTTTGGTACCATTATATTTCTTAAATGACAATTTGAATGTGTATGGCTCTTAAGGACGAAAGTTTGTGATTCTTAACTCAAGGTAGCTCTCCATCCTTTCTTGTATGCATTACTTAGTTATTTGATTATCATTAGATGCTTATGTGTATGTTTGAATCATGAGATATGCTTGTAGCTATTAGTTTAATGCTTTGGTACCATTATATTTCTTAAATGACAATTTGAATGTGTATGGCTCTTAATCAGTGAGGTTACACCAAAAGTCCTTTAGAGTAGGTGAGGAGAAGCCAAAAGTCTCTAAGAATTGGCGAGACAAAGCGAAAAGTTTCAAAAGGGAGTGAGGCTAAGTCAAAAGTCTCCAAAAGTAGGTAAGGCTAATCCAAAAGCTGTAAAGAATTGGGTAAGGCTGGACTAAAAGTCCCGAGACCCTATATATGATTTAAATGAGTTTAAGTGACTTGAAAATATGACTATGTATGCCTACTAGAAGCATTTGTAGTATGCTTGCATTCTTTGACATGAAAATATGCTATATAAGTATGCTTGAAAGGATGAATAAGCTATTGGGATTCTTTGAATCTCACTCTTCCCCACTTCATGTCTAATCATGTCTAGGTGAATCTCATGAAGCAAGGAATATAGGCCAAGGAGCATGAATGATGATACTTTGACCATAGAATAGGATTTTATGTAATATAATGTCAAAGTAAGTATGTATATGATGTTTATGAGATGCAGACCCTTTGATCATATGTAAATGTGTATGAATATGTTGTATGTAATGGATATGGAGCCAAATGTATAAGAATATAAGATTTTGACATCCTTGAGCCTTAGAGTGCATGTGGATAAAAATAAGTGGAATGATGGTTTTGAGTTCTATAGTGATATGAGCTTGTTATGATGTTTCTAAGTGTTGTGCTCAAGCTTTTGGATGTGCTCAAATGGTCAAGGTTCATGTGTGCAGCCATTTTGAACCATTTGATGATATAATGAGACCATTTGGAACCATAATCTTTCCCTGAACCAAAACTAGACCAAATGGTCGAGTTTTGGCATGAAATTTGGCAAGAATTTAGATTTAATCAAGAGCTTTTCATAGAGTTAAAGAATAGAATTTTTGGAGATCTAGAGAATTTATTATGATTTTTTAAAATTTGCCAAATTATACAGAAATTGTCATTGGTACTGTTTATTTGGTCAGTTTGGTTTTTGATGTCTTTGAGGGGCCAAATAAAGTTTAATACTCATGAAATTTTACAGGCATATAGATGGCATTATATTCTTTCCATAGCCACTAAGATCACTCAATTTGGATCTATGTGGAGGGAGATATGAATTTTTGAAGTTCCAAGTTTGTTGTTATTTGAAGTCTCAACCCAGTTACTGTTCAATTAGCATTTTGTAGGCTAAATGATATTTTTTTAATCTAAAATTTTTATTATAGTTAGATGACATTCTGAGCTTTCCAAAAAGATATAATTTTCATGATTTGTAATTTTTTAGGATTAGTTATAAATTTCCAAAATTTGCATCAAAATATAGAACATGTGGAAAAATGCAAGTGTGATTGTCAAAAGGAGATGTATGCCTTAAACTTGAAATTCATGATTCAAATTGTGATGTTTCTAGTTGAATATGTGTGTTGTGGATGGAAGATGACTTTGGTAAGCCCATATGTCCTATTTAGCCAAAAATGAATTATTTTGGCTTTTAATAATGGTTCTTTTTGCCACCAAAGGTGCTAATTTTATACAAATAGACACTTTACACCATTTGTAATACAAATTAAGTAGTAACTAGATATGGTATTATATAACCTTTCTCAGATATTTGAAAGTATAAAACTATGATGTATGTATCAATTTTGAATGTAAATGTGAGAAATTATGCAATTTGACCATACATGTGCCATGGCTTATATGTATATAATGACAAGTGGTAGTGTGAATTTGAGATGCATGATGTTTTGGGCATGATGGACTCAATATCTAGGATGTAATTACCATTTAAAACTTGTCTAAAACGTGACTTGGCATTGTATGGTCCAAAATGCACCATTTGGAACCACTTATGAACCACTTTTGAGATATAATCCATCCTTGAAGCAAATTTGGAACCAATAGCTGAATTTTTAGATGAAATTTGGCAGGCATTTAGAGCTCATTTAGAGATTTTCACAGAGTTAAAGAATATATTTTTTAAAACTCTATAGAATTTATTATAAATTTTCAAAATTTGTTGAAGATTGTAGAAAAATTTATGCATTGTTTATATGGTTCAAATTTGGTTTTTCGTAGCTTTGAGGGATTAAATGAATTCCAATACTCATGAAATCTTATAAGCATATATTTAGCATTATAGGCTTTCTATAGCCACTGAGTTTGCATGAATCAGAGCAACATATCTAAAGATATACATTTATGAAATTATGTTTTAATTTATGCATGGTTACTATATTAGTGTTACTATTCCATTGAATTTCATAGGCTAATGAGCTTAACTCCACTTGAAACTTTTTTTGCATGTAGTTCATACCCTAAACTTGCCATAGATACCTAATTTGTGTGAAATAGAATTTTTTAGTTCAAGATATGAATTTTTAAAGTTGGCATTAAGTATGTGCAAAGTGTGCTATTTGTAGCATGTGTCATAACCTCTGAAATTTGTGATCATTTTTAAGATATTATGAGCTTAGTAAACTTGTGTGGCATGAATTTGAGAATTTCCATGATAAGGATAATTATTTATGCAAAATTTGGGAAGTTGATGTTTTAATAATGGCAAATTCTGCTACCAAAAGTATTGATATAAGGGAATTGTTGTTGTTAATGGAAGATGAGATTACATATATATACATCCTAAGATTGTATGACAATTAATGGGAACAAGAGAAATATGATCAGATTCTAGGAAGAATCTTAGTAGCAATACTCTACCAAATTCCAATATACACACATGATTACTCACGTGAGGAGATACAAGCATGCATGGTCAAAAACATCATAACACATCATGAAATATAATCTTATAAGCAACCAGTACACACAATGTAATCCAAACTCAAGAAAATCAATATGTATATAAGGAAAGAAAGAGTAAGCTACTTGATACAAGTTAAGAATCTATTGTCCACAATATTTATCTCATTTGTTTTTCCTCTTTACTCTTCTTGGTTTTACACATATAAAGGCGTGGTGACACTAACTTGGCCTAAACATGATAAACTAGGCATAAAATGGTCAACTACTATATAATAACTTATTTTACTATAGAACATACCTTAACATTGGTTATCATGAGTTTTAGGCATATTATAAGTTATGACTCCTAATTTGGTCCAATTTTTGAAAAATTATAACTTAAGCTAGGGACCTCGAAATTTAGAAAACTTTACCTTGTTGAAAAGCTTTATTCATTTAGTTTCTACTATAAACATTTTAGATTATCATTTAGTCCTTGAAATTCTTAAAAATAGAACTAGAATTATGCAGAAAAATTGGCATTGATCGCTTTTTTAGGCTAATTTTAAAAATTCATAAAATATTTTATAAAGTTTCAAAAATTACAATCTTGGGCTTAAATGAAACCTCTATAAGTATTTTTAATGCATGCCATATTTTAACCCAAAAGTCAACCACTGAGGCCCTTAAGGACATATATACATTTTGGTGCTTATTATAGTTTTGTTTTGCCATTTTAAATGCCTAATTGAGCAAGTCTATTTAATTCATCCTTATGACCAAATTTTATCTCAAGCAAATAACTTGCTAACTTGGTTCATTATATAAAATTAGCCATATATCTCAACATAACCATCTCATTTGTAATACACACATGATTCTTAAGAGCAAAATTTTGGCTATACATTCTATTTTGGTCTAATAAAACTTCCTAGTATCTTTATATCACTTCTTAAAACCTCTTTTACTTCAAATAATATTTGCAAACATCAAAACTATCAAATCCTTTATTTTGTTGTGGCTTACAAAAGTGTAGGTTATATTGGATTTTTTTTTAATTAACTTTAGGTTACATACATGCCAAATCATGCTTTTTAACCTCAATATGATTTAATTTTATCAAGAAAACGTGAATCCTTTCCTTTCTCTCTCTCTAATTGTGGCACACAATGGTTCTAAGGTTCAAAACTACTCAAAATCTTAGCTTGTTTCATACCTTCAATGAAAGCTTCATTGATTGTAATGTTTGATTTTTCGTAAAACGCCAAAATGAGTTAGTTTTCAAAGTAAGTCTCCTGAGATGAGTTTTTTAAGACCAACAAAAAATAAAATTTTAAATAATAATAAATGAGGATCCAAGGTCTAAGATACTAGAAAACCTAAGCCAAACGAGCTAGGGAAATTTATGAAAGAAAGTTGGGGCATTTTTGTAATTTCTAGACAATTTGGAAAAGTCATAAGAGGACTTTTTAAACTGAAAATTTGAGCTTTCTGGGGTTCTCAGAGACATTGAGAACCATGGGAACCCATAGAACAGTTGAAACCCCTCCGGTGAGCGATTTCAGCTGTCGGTTGATCGAAACTTTGATCAAACGGTTCAGAATGGTTTTAAATCTAATTTGAGCAGTTTCAAAAGCATTTTATAAGTTAGAGAGTCTACATATTATGATGGAAAAGATACATTTAAAAAAGAGTTGAAATGAGCCTAAAATGAAAATGCCAAAAAAGGGACTAAAATGCACAAGTAAAATGTTGTTAAAGTGACTCCTCCCCTCCATATAGGATGTGGCCCCTTTCCCAATCTGATTAACCAACCATTTTTCTATCCCAAAATAGAGCAGAGACCAACAACCATTCACACACGAGAAGAAGCTTCAATGGAGAAGACAAACAAGGTAAAAAGGTATGGAAATTTAAGGAAATTCAAGCTTCTTCCTTCTTTAAAGTTGCTCACCTCCTCCTTGCCTTCCTTCCTATGGTTTTTTTGTGTGATATGGTGATGTTTTGGGTCTGGTACAGAGGAGAAAGATTGGAGTTTGGAAAAGAAGAGTTCACCACTTAGAAGAGCACTTGAGAGAAGTTAGAAACCAAGGTAATTTTATTATCTTTCATGCTTCTTCCTTCTTGCTTCTTTTAATGTGAGTTTTAGCCAAGGAGAGAACAACCATGAGGGATTGAATTTTGGGTAGAACCAATAATGAACCATGTGGATTAAGGTATGGGAATCAAGATTATGCAAAGAGAACAAACAACCATCCATGATTTTGCAATAGTGAAATGCTAGGGTTCTAAGAACAAAACCAAAAATATGATTTTATACAAGAGTCCCTAGGCTAATGTAAGTATTTGTATAAGCTCCTAAAACCCCTAGAGACCTCCCCACATGCATCTCCCATTAAGTAAACAAAGGAAGCTCATTGATTTTTATTCTTGAAGTTTGTTTTGGCCTAGGGCAGAACTAATACCTAGGGATAGTTTTAAATTCATCCAAGCTTGGTTTTGTGTCATATATGATGGGAGAATATGAGAGAAATCTTTGAAAAAAATTTAGAAGCCTTAGAATGGGAGATGAGGCAATAGGTTCCATAATATGAACTATGTAAGCAATATGGTCCTAGTCTCTTAGAATTGAGTGTATGATGACTTCAAGGAGTCTCATTGGAACCAAGAGACCTAGATATAAGATGAAAATGGAGCCAAGATGTTAAATGCTAATGGTTGCTCCTTTGGATGCCTTATGGATCCATTATGAAACATTAGGAGTAGTTAATTTTTCTAAAGTGTGTGCAATCTTGTTAAATGCTCCAAGAGTATAATTGGGTCCCATTTCATGTATATAGGCCAAAGGAATCAAGCTCCACCTCTTTATGGGTGTTTGGCCAAGGGAGAAGAAGAACTTTTAAGGGAAAAAGTGTGCCATTTCAAGCAAGGTAGCTCTCTCCACTTTCCTTCATGCATGCTTGAGTGTCTTTCTTGTCTTGAATGTGTGGGTGGATGTTTTAAGCCATGAAATATGTTTTTAGTGAATGATTACATGCCTTGATACCATGTTACTATGTTATGTGCTTGAAAGATGTTTTCATGAATGTTTTTGGTTTGTTTGAACTTGGTGAAGCCAAAAGTCCCTTATCTAGGGTGAGGATGAGCCAAAAGTCTCTAAGTTTGGGTGAGACAAAGCCAAAAGCTTTTAGAAAGAGTGAGGCTTAGTCAAAAGTCCCTTGAAAATGGGTGAGGTAAGTCCAAAAGTGTCAAAGAGAATGGATGAGGCTAAATCCTTGTCTTGGCAAGCCTATGTATATTATTTATGTCTTATTAAATGAAGGAAATGCTTTATGTATGATTGAGAAATCCATGTTTGACTCACATGCACTTTAGACTTGTAATTTGCATCAAGTGTGTGTGTTTGAAAGGGAGGTGAGCTATTGGGATTCCTAGAATCTCATTATTCTCTCCCCATTGCCTAATATGTCTAGGTGGACCAAGTGAACAAAGAAATAGGAGCCACCAATCTTGAAGATAGGGAATTTGGCAAAAGACTTGTAAAATAGTCATTTTGTAAACATTTTGTTGTCAAGAAACATAATCTAATGATGTACATGGTGTATGCACTTATGAATTCTTGTAAATGTATGAACATATTGTATATGTATGAGAATTAGAACTATATTGAATGATCTAGCAAGCTTTTGGTATGAATAGCAAGATTGTGGCATTATGTACATGGTGTATGATTTGGTGAGGGAGAGTGAGTTTTGCAAATCTGGGTTGTTAGACCTTTGAGCCATGTTTGGTAGCATATGTTGATGCTTTCCCATGTGCTCATAGAGCCTTAGAAGTAGGAGAAGCAAATTTGAACCCTTGGAACCCTCTTTGAACACAAAAAAAATGTCATTTTGCCCCCTTATGTCAAAGTCTGACCAAATGAGATAGTTTTTGTACAAATTTTGGCACGTATATAGAACTCATTTAAAGCTTTTTGTTGGTATAAGAACCACCTTATTTAGAGGTTTATAGAATTTTCTATGATTTTTCAAAGTTGGCCTCAGAAAAATCAAATATGCAGAATTTACTGTTCATTTGGTCATTCTAAGTTTGTGTCATCCGAGGGCCAAATGATGTCCAATGAGGCTAAAATTTTATAGGAATAAACTAGATGATCATAGTGACTTATAGCAATTAGAAGCACTTCAATTGGAGGTCTGTGGAGTGAGAAACGAATTTTTGAAATGGTGCAGCAGAAACAGTGAGACAGTTAGACCCTTGTTACTGTTTTATCGGTTCTCATGATCTTAGTGGTCCTGTTTCGGCTGGTACTTATTTTTACCATGAAGTTAACATATGTAGATTTCTATATTATTATTGTTTTCATGGATTGGATTTTTGTAGAATTAATTGGATATTTTTGAAATTCATATCAGAAATCTATATTAGTATCATTGGACAACCAGACCTTTGTGCATTTTTCATCGTCAAACATGACCCAAATACTATGTTCATGGCCTGAATTTATTTTTAGTGTAAATTTAACACTCAAAGTTTTCTGGGAAGCTATGGTGGAGTGGATTTCAATTTTTCTACATTTAATTATAATCTTTTAAAGTTGCTTCAGAAATCTGTCATGTTGGACCCGAAATTGACTTACATTATTTTTGGTATATATTCTATAAGCTCAAGTTTTTGGCAACATTTTGAGATGGTTTGGAGTTATATGGATGTAATTAAATAGGAAAATCACATGGGAAAGTTTATATGGTCCACGGGACGAGAAATGAAAATTCTATCCGCTACGCAATGCAAAATAATCTATTATTTTTAGTCATTTTTCTTAGAAAAGGTGGGGGAAAAAGGAAAAGAACCTATGAATGAGATATGATAAGCTAAAGAAATATGGTGTTATATTGATGATGAATCTTTTGCACCAATTGAAATTCCAAAACAAGCTACTTGAGCTGAGGTTGCAGCTTCCAAACTCCACCTTTCAAAATGATTTTTAATTCATTAGATTGCTCTCATAAAGTAGAACAAGTTTGATAACTATAAGGAGATGAAAAAAAATTCATTTTCTTACCTAAAATTCCAATTGAATTGTTTCCTTTTTCTCTCTTTAAATCATGCCATGGATGAGCTGCTAATAATATGCCAGTTTCATAAGGAAGAAGAAGATGGAATTATATAATTAGAGTGGTTATAATTATAATAGTCTTAAAATGACCATTTTGCCCTTTATGTGCATTTTTCCTCCGTTTCAACTCAGTTTTTAGTACTTTCTGAACCAAACTACTCCATATATAATTTTACATGCTCTTTTACATTAAAAATAAATAAATTTTCATAATTTTTAGGGGTTTAAAATAACTCAATATAATTAAAGGTACATCTATCTCACCTTTTTTTTTTTGTTTTTTGTGCCATCAATATTTTATACCATAATGAACCCTTTAGCTAAAGTACTCATTCTCTACTTTCAATTCTATTGAGAAAAACTAGTTTCTCTTTCTTTATTTCAAGTTATACATATCCTTGATTTTTTTTTGCTTGTAAGGCTAGATTGTTTTACCCTTATAGTCATTTTTCATCTATTTTAACTTTTTAATGCTGCTTTTCTAGATCACTCTGCTCTATACATCACTTTACTTTTTCCTTTACTCAAAAAGTAAAAATTTAAGGTCTACAATGTCTTAAAATAGTTTAAAATAGCTTAACCTATATTTGTGCCACTGGTTACCTTGGTTTGCATGCAATTAGGGTTTTAACCAATTTTATCAACTTCAATTGATTTGGTAACCTTATTTAGTCATATAATAATAAAAAATATCTTATTCTCTTAATATATTGTTAAATATTTAAATTCTTGATTTTCCCTTGTTGGATTGCAAGGACTTCTTTCAGTCATTCATGAATTAGATTTTAACCATTTCTATGTCTCTTTTCTCATCTAATTGGGCTTGTACTTCCTCTCATCACTTTTCATAACTTTATCTCAAATTCTAGCCCAATACAAAAAATATTGGATATTACAGAAAAAAATTATTGCTTTAAGATTGTTAGGAATGGTGTGATAATGGAGTCAAAAAATAAAAATTGTAGGCTGTGAATTGTGTGTTAAACACACTCTCTTTAAAGCAAGATTTACTCGCATTAGTTGCTAGGGGGTTCAAGAATATTTGCTTCTTGGAGTTATCTAATGCACCCTTCAAAGTTTCCATCACCAAATAATTAATGGAACACTTTTTTTCAAGAGTGTTTGCAAAAAGTTTCAGAGAATGTGAGATATGGAGAAAGTTTTTCTATATTTCTAGTATGATTAGAATCAATTGTCCATAGAATTAATTCTGAATCATCATGCCTTTTCATCAAATTTGAAATTCAAATTTCCAATCATGTTAATTGAATGATTCTTTAGATTTTCCAATTATTCCAACAGTCATATGATTGTTAATCAACAAAACAACATGATTGTTCGTCCAACAAGTATCCAAACTGTCAAACTTTCAAACTCTCTAAAGTTTTCTTGTTGACCAATCAACTGTCCTCTTAGACCAATTAATTAGTCTAATATAGAATGCTCTAGGAATGCTATTTGAATGGCTACTAGTTGACTAGTGTTGATTACCAGTTGATTGGCACCTATTGGCAAAATCTTTTTGCCTTTATATTAGACTAATCGATTAGGGTCTTCTAGAATTGACTCTTATTGCTTCTAAGTTAATGCAATCGCTAGACATGACTTTCTTGATAGTCTTTCAAATTGTTTTCAATAGTAGGACCAATTGGACCTATGTACACCCCAAGTTGTGTTGAAACAATAGCAAAGGAAGCCCATTAGGAGGAGGGTTATGAAAGAAGTGTCAAGACCCCAATATAAACTGAAATTGAGGTTGTTGGTAATATTGCATGATATATCTCTCTTTTTCACAAATTGGCCTTTATTTTCTTTCACCTCATTTCAATCATCTCATGTTCTCTCTTTTTTATTTTTGTGGGTAATTCGCTTTCCAGGAGATGAAAAACAAAGTTACTTATATTATTTTAAACTATTTCTATCTCTATTTTACTTACTAGTATACTCTCAAAATTATTTCTTATTCCACCTCATTTAAAAAATTTTCAAATTTTAATTTTTATGACTTGATCCTGTAACTTAATTTGTCTGAATATAACACACGAGAATGTTTTTAAAAGGAAAAATGGTAGTGCAAATAGATGCTCTACCTATACTATTTGTTAGAGTGCTAGTGGCATGTTCAGATCTCTGTTCATCCTCACATACCCTTTTCAATTTCATGGCATCTATGCTCCATATTTTTGATGTAGGGATCAACATAGGATTAAGGTCCATCGAAGCGTGAAGCTCATTAAGAAATTTGGTGAATTGGAATTTCTACGAAGAGGGATGCCCACTAAAGCTCTCCACACAGTATGAGTAATTACGAAAATTCTATCATTTCCTTTCTCCAGTTGAACCAACTTGTGCTGGCAAGAATTAATTTTATTTGAATGAATACCTCCTACTCTCAATATTCAAGGAATTCGTGTTAAAAAAAATTAAAATATTTGTTTGTGATGAATGTAGTATATTTTTTTGAGAAAAAAAAAAATTTGTGTTCAATTTTTTTATATTTACTGTATGTAAAGTTCTTTAATTAAGTTATGATATATGAAGAAACGAAGATCCAATAATTTACTTAAAATAAATATACTTGTTATCCTTTTGTTAAAAATTACCTAACAAACGTTTTAAAAATTGCAAATAATTCTTGTTTCTAATGCTTTCCATGAATCTGTAACTTAATTAGTTGCGTGCTGATTCATCCTCTGGTATATATATAAAAAAAACTAGTTGTTATTCTTAATTAATGCTGCAGCAAAGTAATTTCATCCGTTTTCTTTATATATCAGTCCACCAAATTCTCCATGATAGAAAATTAAATCTTTTTTTTTTCTGGCCAAAAGATAGAAAATTATACTTTAATTATGTAAATCAAACATAATTTGGTAATTTTTAATTATGCAAATCAAACTTTAATTTTGTATAAATCATAATACCACTTAAAATGGAAAATATTAAGGGAAACGTTTTTCTTGATCCATAAAAGAAAACTTATAATTAAAAAACTTTAATCTGTGATTCCCACATGTCAAGTAATGTTGGATCAAAGTAAATGCATTATATAGTAATACCAGAAGAAATGTACTCACCCTGATCCATAGTGAAAAGTAGAAGTTGGGGTTAGGAACTTCTAATACTACGTCATAAGATTTCTACAAGATGGGGCAAAGAAATTATAACAATTGTTGTATCTAATTTAGGAATCATTACCTTAATATATCTTTAGGTCAAACACTTTTAGTTATGGATCCATCAATCATAATTGAAGTGTTAATAGGCTTCTACATATAAAAGGCTCATATTGTAAACAATGGTATTTTTATAAGTTCATTTAATTAAATACCTTATTAGACACATAATTGGACTCATTTAGCAAGATAGCTGATCCATGTACAATTATATTAATATGAGAGACCATCTAATAAAAAATTACTAAGGCTATGTTTAGAAGTTTAAGAAAGAATGGAATGAAATGAACATTAATGAAATATAATGGAATAGAATGAAATGGAGTGAAATTTAATAGAACGTAATATTGTTTGTAAGTTTTACAGGGAGATAAAATGGTATTTAACCATTGTTTAGGAGTTATCATAAAATGAATAGAATGGAATGGACAAAAACTATTCTTTTCAAATGTTACCTTTATAAATTCTTTAAATAAAAAGTGTGAATAAATTATTAAGACTCTTCTCATACTATACAATAACTAGATAAAAATATATTTCAATAATAATGATGATGTAATAAAATTCATAGTGCATGAATTTTATTCATATTATTTTTATGTTTGTACAAGAAAGGAGGGAGATGTAAAAGAAATAAAGGAAGAAGAGGAAGAAGGGAGAGGGAGATGCAAATATTTTAAAAATATTTCTTATTATTCAATACTAAATTCTGAACTAATACAAATGCAAAGACTTATATTTATAGAAGTCTAATTCTAATCCTAATAAAAAATAACTTTTAATAATAAAAGATAAATATATAAAATCCTAATCTTATTAAAAGTCACATATCTAATATTAAAATAATTAAAAACTAACAAAAAGATAAAAAGAAATATTTTATTTACTTTTCTAGAACTAATAATTTTAATATATTTATATTAGGATTTTTCATAATTTTGTATTAGTTAAATAAAGTTAAAAGATAATCCTGTAATTTAAATATTTAAGTTTGACTATTCCATCATTATCCTCCAAATTGAGAGAAAAGAAAAAATGAGTTTTAGATGGTTAGAGATGGCTTGAGAGGCCATTTTTTACCATTTCACGCACCCCTAAACAAATTTTCAAATAATGGTTTAAACCCTAAATCCATTCCATCCCATTCTATTCCCTCCTAAAAAAAACTCGCAAACATAAATACTCCAACCTACTGAAAGTCATGAAATAAGAGCACAGCAAAATTTGTCGCAGCTTTTGAATATAATCAGCAATTAAGTATTCTTAGTCGAAGACACCAATATTGGCAAGAGCATTATTCTGCAGTGAATGCTAGTGGCCCGTATGGAAAATGAATTAAGGACTGGCATTAATTGTCGCATTTAATGCCCATATAATTATTTAAGGCATAACTGGCTTACATTATTATTTATATAGGTTTATTATAATGGTGAGAGCATTAACAACTCACGAGAGAATCCTTCAAAGTTAGTAATGGATTCTATCCAAATACCATGGCTTTGTGCTTTTTACTTGGCAATTTCTGTTGTTTTTGTTCTCCATACAGTAAGTGGAACAAGTTCTTTACCTATTGAAAGAAGTTTAGAGAGAAGCGAAGAGCCCAATCATGTGAAGATTATCAAGGTATGAACCAGAACTTTGATTCAAAGGATGATTCATACTTATTAATTACCGTCATATGAACTATTTAATCTCGTATATATCTTTCATTTATCTTTGAATTTTTTCTTTAGTATCGATTATTGAAAGGCAACCTACTGTCCTGGAGACTCCTCTCTCGGTATGATAAATGTGAGAGTTGATTTTAAGTCATTACCAAACTTTTCGAATTGTTTTGAAATGAAAAATTTATGGTATTCAAAATATATCCATATCATACTTGATTGGCGGTAATAATATTGACAATCCGTAGTAGGTATCCAGATTCATTAAGGAATATTAATATGAGTGTCAATTAAATAATGTACCAGCGCATTTTGGATACTGAAATTAATGTACTGTTTTCTTAAGAAAAAATGTTAGAAATAGCTGTTTTTATTTGCTATTAATTTATTCAATAAAAGTATGACAAGTGTAAAATTTTTATAATTTTATATTATATGATTAAATTTTTAAAAAAATTAACACATTTCATATTTTTTATAAAAATTGATAACAAAAATATAAATAACTATATCAAACTCTAGTCATATTCTTAAATATAATATTTTGTGAAATCATAACTTGCAGACTCAATACGGAGACAGTTATGATTGCGTGGGACTATACAAGCAGCCTGCATTTGATCATCCTTCGCTCAAGCATCACAAAATCCAGGTCTCTCTCTCTCTCTCTCTCTCTCTCTCTCTCTCTCTCTCTCTCTCTCTCTCTATATATATATATAGATTGATCAAAATTTATCTCTATCTATTCAAATATCATTTTTTTTCCCTTCATCTCAAAACAATATATAACAATGAGCAGCATAAAAAGGCATTGAAACCTTGAGAGTAGATAGTGACAAAAGGATTATGATAGAGATCGAATTATTAGCATTAAGCTTACCTTAATTATAAAAGCTAAGGCTAGTGTTATATAACTATCACTCCATTAGCTAAGCAGCTACATTTTTTTCTTAAAAGAAGCATGTAATAAATAAATGTTAAATGCAGTTACTGAACATATTAGAAATACTTATGTACCTTATAAGTTGAATAGCGCTTTTGTTTTTTCTCAGTTGTTTTCCCACTGACCATCCATAACCAAAAAACTTGTCAAACAGATGAGACCAACTACTGCTCTGCAAATGAAAATCTCTGAGCAAAGTTCAAGCAGTTTTTTAAAATTTGGGTTGCAGGAAAGTTGTCCATCAGGAACGGTGCCTATTCGAAGAACAACAAAGGAGGAACAACTGGTAGCTAAAGCTAGTTTTACACGACAATTTCAAGGATCTTCTCCTGGAAATGAACCTCCAATTCTTGTGGTGAGTAACGCTAATCAATTCCTCTTCAATAGTTTCAAGCTTCTAATGGAGAGACAGTGGTACTAGAAATCTTCCGTGTGCAGAAGAATTATGTTCTTTTATAAGTTATTGCCTCCACTTCTGGTTAATTATGATCTAGAAAGCATGGATATAAACATGAAACACTCACATTGCGACACAGCACAACAAAATTTGACGTGTTGCATGGTGTATGATACAAATTTGGGCACTGACACATCTCATTTTCTAAAGTTGTTGTAGTTTATAAATTACAAATTTTCATAGCTGGTTGATGGACCGATGCAGTTTCGCTGATTTGAATTGTACCTCAGTTTGCAGGACTTAGCACTGAACCAAGTCAAAACAGATATACGTTAGCTGGAGCGTATTTCAGTACGCACAACCCTAGAGTTGACATGCAACAATTTAGTGCGTCTGTAATATCACTTGAGCATGGACCTGTAGAGCAATTTGCTACTATACGTGTTGGGTGGATGGTACTTTTGAAACCGATGGCTGTTTCTTCTAATTTTTGTTATGTTTCAATAATAAAAAATTCTTAAATAAACCTGGTTTAACATATACTGAACCAATCACATATGGGCATTAAGTGGGTCCACATCTAATACGTTTATCTGTCCATTTGTTATTGGACCTAGTTAATTTACCAACACGGGGTCTATCTTGGAATTTTACTTTAACAAGTTCTTTTAACAAGGCTGAAGTTTGAGTTTCTTTCGCTTTCCAGGTCAATCCTAGTCTGTATCATGGTGACAACCATACTCGTCTTTATACAGTTTGGGGTGTATGTATTAGACCTACTTCTCTCTCTCAAAACTCTATAATTTTGTTTTCAATATGCTAGGTAGCAAGCTAGCGATAATAAGTAACTTAATTTTTCCTTCTTTTGTGCCACATTAGCAACGCAATGCTAGAGTACAACATGGTTGCTTCAATACCTATTGTCCTGGTTTTGTTCAAACAAATCCCAAGATACCCCTTGACATGGTCATTGAGAATATCTCCGGTCCTGAAGGGCGACAGCTATATCTCTTTCTTGGATTGTCGCTGGTATTTATTTATTTTTGGTCAAATTATTCTCTTCTCCCTATAATTTCATTCAATTTTCAATTTAATCCTTATAATCTGAAAATATGTAATTTAATCCTTATAGTTTTAAAAATTTCCAATTTAATCCCTCTTTAAACTTCTATCAATCTATTATTAAATTTTATTGATGTGATTGATCCCATGCTATTTTAATGATAAGAATATACATGATTCAAATCAAATCATATAAGTTACTTAAGATAGGTTGCAACACATGCTATATATGTAAGTTAATTTTATTTTATTCTCAAAATTTATCCATTTTATTCGTATAAATTATGCATATTTAAGGTGTCAAAATAGCATAGGTTATGTGAGTAAAATTTAATAACATATTGATGAATGTTTAAGCACTAAATTAAAGATTTCTAAAATTATAAGTTTCTAATATAATTATATTTTAAATTATAAAAAACAAATTAAAAATTAAATAAAAGTATAAGGACCAAGAGAGTAATTTAATCTTCCTTTTTAACTTTTCCAGTACTCCTACAGTACTAATTCTAAGTACAACTCTCGAAAATAGATGCTTTAATATGCTGGTGTGAAATGCAGGATAAGGCCACAGGAAACTGGTGGTTCTTTTATGGGGACAATAAGGTTGGAGTTGGGTATTGGCCACCTAATCTTTTCATGACCTTAAGGGATAGTGCTGACGCAGTATTGTGGGGAGGAATGGTGCTTAGCACTTCGCGACAGCTGCCAGATATGGGAAGTGGCCAGTTGGGGGATCCTAATGGAAGTCATGTCAGGAAACTTATGGTTGAGTTTTATAAGTCATCCAAATCTGTGAATGGCTCTGAAAATAAAAAATTTCCAGGACAATTAATGGAAACTAACTGCTACAAGGTTGGAGGTAACTCCTACAAGGGTGATTATTGGGGTTACAGTTTTTGGTTTGGAGGCAAAGGTGGGGATGTGCAAAAATGTAAAGAATAATAAAAATGTTCAGCAATGTGCTCCCATTGTTTGCTCTTTACAACATGATAATATCAATAACATCTATATGAATATACCAAGTTCGATAATTTAACTTTCTTTACGAATGCTTTCAACTAGACCGAGATCACACCGTTCACAATTGATGCTAAAATATTTATATTTCTAGCACTTTTAGCTCAATCATGATTTTCTTTGGAATTATATTGAGGAAAAGCTTAGTTATAATTCTTAAGTATTTGCTATTAAATTTTCAATAGAAGTACCACACCTAAAGAAAATTTTTATTAAAGAGTCAATAATATAATTTTTGAATAAAAAATAACCACATGTATTATTTTTATTAAATAATTTAATAACAATCACTTAATAGCTTTAGCTAAGTTTTGTCCATTGTAGTGCTAGTACCACTATTTTTGGTCCATACATGCCATATCTTGTATTCTGTACACATTTTTTCCCCCGCAAACATAAATAATTAAAACAAACTTCACTTAATTGGTTTTCACGTTTCAAATTACATGCACTTTGATCTTTATTGCAGAATATTTAGGCTCTTTTTCCTTCGTTCCTTGGTTTTTATATTTTCATTTAATTTACTTTCTTGTTTTCTTGCCTTTGTTTGATAAAATAACTAAAATGAGTTTTAGGTCTTATCAAATATTTTGTGCAAACTTAGAATAATATTTTCCTAGATGGAGTGTTGCGGGTGCTTAAGACCTTCCCACGCTCAATGGGTTTCCAAACTTTATTTGGTTCATAGATTAGTCATTTTACAAAACAATGTTTTCTAAAATTTACAATAAAAGTTTGGTGACAACTTCCTTATAATTGATTTTTCATTTGTGTTTTTTTGGGTTTGACACTGAAATGCACAAGGGAGATTAAACGATTAGGTGGACACAATGAAAGATCAAGCAGAGGTTACCATTTTTCATCCAAATAAGGGGATTGAGCATGGAAATTGCATTACATTTGCAGAAAGAATTATCAAACATTTTAGAGATAATTGATCATATTGAATTAGATATCCTAATTTCTGTCCTTATAATACAAAAATTATCTTCACTAAGGGGTTTTGTAAATATCTCGGTGGTGACAAAATCAAGTTGGATATCCCATTTTTGAACGGTGTCTTTGAAAATGAAGTTGAATCTCAAGATATTCGGTTGTAGAATGTTGGATAGGATTATCAGACAAATTAATTCCACTACTATTGTCACATGTAATTAGTATATGATCAAACCTCAAGCCAAAGTCTTTTAAGTTGTTACTTTATCCAAAAAAAAAAAAAATTGTGCACAACGTACTTAGCTTCAGCAATGAATAATACAACAAAATTCGGCTTCTTCTTATGCCAGGAGACTACAATGATCTAAGAATTGATTACAAGTACCACAACAAAAAAATATGGAATTTGCAACGACAAAAGTCGTCGCTAAAACATCAAAAATTGTCGCAAAACCTATTTAGCGATGACAATGTAGTCGTCGCTAAGTTGCCTCAACTACAGTCATTGCTAAAGAGATTTAATGGCAAAAAAATTATCGTTGCTAAAAAGACTTTTTGCGACGACAAAAATTGCCCCTAAATATATGTAATTTCGATGCTAAAACTCCTAAACTTTTGCGGCTATGGCATTTAGAAGCAACAAATGTCGCCGCTAAAGGTTCATCAAGGTTCATGTCGTCACAAAAAAAATTTTTCGAGGCAAAAAAAATCATCACTAAATATATGGTTTTAGCGACAACAATATCTTTTGACACTAAAAACTTCTAGCGACGACTTTTGCCAATAGCTGTGGTCCCTAAATGCATACTTTTAGTGATGACCCTTTAGTTCAAGAGATTTAGCTACGACTTTTTCACCTTAAAAATCCTTTTGTTTGGCCTTTTAAGAAGCTTTCATTGGGGATCTTTAGCGACTACATGTACTTTGATACTAAATGTTGTTTTAGCAGCGACATTAGTAGTCATCGAAATTTCTTTTAGTGGGTATTTAGAGGAATTAGTGGTGAGTATTGTCGTCGCTATATGTATACTTTTAGTGATGAAATATTTTGGTTAAATGCCTATTTTTGCAACGAATCATTCTTTCGCCGCTAAATTTTTTCTTTTAGCATCAATCTTTTATGTCGTCGCTAAATATATCCTTAGCATAAACTATTATCAACAATATTGGTCGCTAAAGAGGTTATTTTATTTTATTTTATTTTTTAGATTTTTAATATTTTTCTTAATTATTTTTTTCAATCCTGTTTACTAAAATAAATTTTATAATATTATAAATGGTGAAAAATAAATCTTCTAAATCTCTAATAACATATACCATTTTACAAAATCTAACATTTTAAAATACATAAGCAAAAAGAGAGCAAATCAAACTTTGCTAACAAGTTTGATATATACATTACTGCAGAAATCCATCCAACAAGTATAAATACAAAAACTTGTCATATGAATAATTTTTTAAACTCACTCATACACTCCACTATTCAATGTTTAAAATAGCATTACAATATTACTAAACAAAAGGAAAAGAGCAAGAAGTTAGTATCAGCAGTTGCTTGAATTTTTGTAATTAAAGGGAGGGGCACTAGCATTCAATCTATACACTTCATTTTGTTTTGTAACTGCCAAGACTTTCTCCATTAAAGCAATTACCTGTGTGACAAATTGAGACCACATTCCAATTTTAGTAAAGCATAATGTTTGAAAGACTATGTATGCCATAAACAAATTAATGTCAAATTTTTAAAAGGGAAATGGTGTTATAAATTAAGATGCATTATTTGTGTTAGTTGAATAATCAATCAGTAAAACTCTTAATTACTCACAAAATTATTGAGCTTCTCCACTTGAAGCATTGTTCATCATAGGTACATTTCCCTGCTGAAAAGAAACATAACACTAAGTTTTTTAACATTGAAAAGAAAAAGAGAAGTGCAAAAGATACCTGTTGGAATGTGGCCATGAAGGTAGCCATTTGAGCACGAATTTTAGCTTGCATCTGTGCTTGTATTTCACGCACTTGTTCTATTGCAGAAGAAACTCTAGACTCCACTTCATATTTGCCGATGCTTCTTTTTCTTAAGGGTTTCTTCCCATATCCCTTGCCATGCACATACCCCGATCTCTCCCCCAGTACAGTAGCTAATATCTCACCTCCAGTTAGGTGTGCCTCTTCATTTGTTGTTGAATAACAAGATTGTGAATGCGTGACTGTAGTGCAGGACATAAGTTAGAAGTATGGAAAATTGTACAAACAATTTGTTTAAAGTTAATGAATTTGAGAACATTACATGGATCTCCTGGGACTGTGGATCAGCCTACACTGTCTCCCCCTCTTTTATCCAATGAGTATGTTGTGCCTCCTATACTCGATCAGCTGTTGCTAGCTCCCCTGTTTCTGGGTCCCTCTAAAAATTTTTCAAACATTAGTATTCAAATCTTTTTAGCATGAAAAAAGTAATAGTGAATATAGAAACGAATTTCTCCTAAAATACAATGAGATGCTCACCAAAGACTCTTCAACTTCTACAAATGAGTAGATACTACATGTATGTAATGTTACCTGTAACAACCGGGAAAAGGGAAAAGGAAAAGAAAGTAAAAGCTGAAAAAATTCGAAATCCAGAAACTGTTCCAAGTCTTCTTGCAATAGCGAGAAAGGGTCTCGCTATAGCGAGAATGCCTGTTCGCAATAGTGAGAGTGATTCTAGCTATAGCGAGTGCGGGCAGCAGTCCATATAGAAATTAGGGAGTTTCTCGCTGTAGCGTACGCCATAGCGAAAGTGAGGTCTGGATCTAACGCGAGTTCGCTATAGCGAAAGTCGAAACTCGTCATAGCGAAGGGAACTGATACGAGCTCACCGTAGCGAAGGTTACACCTCGCCGTAGCGAAGGTTACACCTTGCCATAGCGAAGCTAGATAACATGAGCTCGCTATAGCGAAGGTTAATTTTCACCGTAGCGAGGGTCAGTCCGGAAGAGAGTAAAAGGCGAGAAATTTACAACTTTACATGACCCAACTCGTTATTTCTCTCATATTTGCCCTAGACTTCGACCCAAGGAGAGAAAAAGGCGTGGAGAGTGAGGGAAACCAAGAGAAGGAGGAAGAGCAAGGGAAAGGTAAGGAAACTTCTCTTATTTCTTCTTAGAACTCTGATCTCCTCTCTTTGCCCTCTCTTCCTACAGTTTTGTTTATGAGTTTAGTGAGGTTTTGGGCATGGGTCAGAAGAGGGAAAGTGGAAAACACCCTTGAATCTCTTTGTTTCCTTGAAATATGTTGTTTCCACTACTTTAAGAGCTTGAGAGAGAGAAAGAGTTGATGGCATTTTAGAGAGAGAGAGAGAACCTCTAGGTTCTGGTATTTAAGAGAGTTTGCTCTAAAGATTACATTCTAATAGAGTAACTCCATGTTTTTGATTGTGCCTAGGCTCAAGTGAAGCACCTCCATTAAGGTGTGAGTGTGAACTTAAGAAGGGAGAAGAGAAATTGAAAGGAAAAGCTAGTGTTGGCTTTGGCTTATAAGGTAGCTCTCTTTCCACTCTTTCTTGTTGCATTCTTGGATGTAATAGTCATTGTATGTTTATGTATATGCTTGATGTGTGAGATATGCCATATGTTATTGCCATGATGCATTGTTGACAATATGCTTGTGTGATGGATTGTGAGAATTGCTCGGGTGAGGTATTGCCAAAAGTCCCTTGAGATGGGTGAGGTAAAGCCAAAAGTCCCTTGAGAATGGGTGAGACAAGGCCAAAAGTCTCAACCGAGTGAGGCCAAGTCAAAAGTCCCTAAACTCGGGTGAGGCCATCCAAAAGTCCCTAAACTTGGGTGAGACTAGACCAAAAGTCCCTGGAGCCCATTTTTGGCATTGTTGTGATTTCCATAGCATGTACAATGTGTGTTGGATGTTTGAGAATGGCTAAATGCTTATTCACATGCTTTGACTTGTTATATGCCTTGAGTGTTTACTTGATTGAGTGCATGAGCTACTGAGATTCCCTGAATCTCACCCCTTCCCCTCTCAATTTAACATGCTAGGTGGAGCACAAGGAGAAGCAAGTGCACACCAAGGAGCCTAGGAGTATGCTTAGCTAGATATTAACTTATTTTTGGTTATTATGTTGTTGTACAGTGGTGCCAAATGAATATGCACCTACTATTTTTGAGATGTAAATGTTGTAGCAAGTGTATATGTATGAAAAGATGATGTATAAACTATGTTGATAGCCAAAGTAATGCAATTGTGGGTTTTTGCCCCTTTTTATGAATGAATGTAATAGTGTATTTTTGGCTGTAGCATAGTGAGATTGGAATGTATGTTGATTTGGACCACATGGATAGGTTATATATACTATTGTTATGCTTTTAAACTTGTCCATGAGTGGCTAGAATGTGTGAGAGGCTATTTGGACCCATTTTGGTCCTCTTGGGTGCCAAAATCGGTATTTTTGAGAGCTCCGTCAAAGTATGATCGGATGAGCTCCTCTTGCCATGAAATTTGGCATGCCTCTAGATTTTGTAGAAAGCTTCTTGAGAAGCTAAAGTGGGTAATATTCGGAGGTCTAGAGAATATTTGGTGAATTTTTGAAATTAGGAAATTTCCATGAATTGGTCATGGCACTGTGTAACTGGTCAGAATTGAAAACTTTGTCATTCATGGACCAAATGGAGTCCAAATGTTATGCAATTTTATACACATAAACTAGAAAATCATAGTGACCTATAACAACTAGAATCACCTAAATCGGAGGTCTGTAGAGAGATATTGAACCTTCTAAAATTCTGTATTAGCATCAGGGAGCTCACCTGACCTCTATTACTGTTCCATCGGTTTTTGAGGTGTAGGGGCTACTGAACTGATCTGAACTTATTTTTTCCTCTAGTATAAATCTGTAGCTTTTCAAATTGGTATAGTGTGCCCAGATTAGATTTTTTTTTATTTAGTTATGAATTTTTGAAGTTCATGACAGTAAGCTACGCTAGAAACAGAGACAGCCGGACCTTTGTCTGATTTTCGATGTCAAACATGGTCCAACTGCTGAGATTATGATTGGAAATTATTTTTAGTGTAAAGATAACACTTAGAGCTTTCTAGAGAGCTATGGTTTACTAGATTTCCATTTTTCTCTAATTAGTTATGATTTTCCAAAGTTAGAGCCAAAATATGACTTTGGGGCACAAGTGAGAAAAATGTATTTTTCTGGTTTTTGGCTCCTTTCCCGTGGCTTATGGCTTGTTTTATGCTATGTGTGAGTTGTATAAATGGAGTTTGAGTTAAGGATGTGAATGATGGGTTCACAGGACCCACGGGGCAGAAGATGAGTGTATGAAACCCCGTTCCATAGCATGAAAATGCCACGGATTGGTATTGGTTCTTTGGAAATCATATGGAACCGAGCCCAGTGAGAGGCTAGATAGCAGTAGTAGATTAAGGTGTTACATTACCTGCTTTGACCTATTTATACTATTTCTACTACTTGTAGCCTACATATAAAGCCAAAGTGTTGTTAATGATAATTTTAATTAATAATAGTATAGCTACAAGGAAGTTTGAACTAAGGACCTGAAACTTATTAGACTTAAAGTGTTGAATTAGCCAATTCCAATCTTCAAGGCTAACATCCTTTGGTTTTACTGCTTGCCTCTCCTCGTCAGTTATGTAGTTCTTATATATTTTTGACAATGAAAACTTCCAATTCTTAAAGAGTCATTGCATCAAGTCCATGCAGTAAGACTTGAATGCCACCTCTTGCTAAGGATTGCGAACTTCAAATTTGTCCTATGGATTAAGAATAGAATAGCAAATTCAAATTATAAGTATTTATAAACATAGCATAGGTATTTGCACATTAGTTAAAGATATGCATTTAAAATATGTAACTTGTTACCTTCACTTTCAACCACATGGTGTCCCCATATTTGTTTGCAATATCTTTTCGATCACCATCTCTTAAGGACACAGTAGTCCACACCACCCAATCAATGTAACTAGATAAGTCTAGAGCCTCATCTCTAATCACCCGTTCAGTGGTCCTAGATATGGTAATTAAGATCTTATTGCCAAATTTTGTTTTAAGGTCAACTTCTAAATACTTATACTTCCCTTAACCCTTTTTAGCAGTGCCGCAAGAAGCTGAATAATATAGAAAAAAGAAAACGATTAGATGATGATACATAAAAAAAATATACCTATATATGACATAAGACAAAAAATTAACCAAACACTTATATTGTTTCCCTTGCTTACCTGCGCTACTTTGGTTTCGTGATGCTGGGTAAGTGAACCATCTTGTTCTTGTTCTTCTTCACCAACTAGCTCTAGTAGCAATGGAGAATATTGAGCGTCTAATGCATCATGCTCAAGTTGCCCTCTCGTACGTGGTGGGGATGCAACATCACTCGTGTTATTCTGCCTCCCCTGTCCATTTCCACATCCTAAGCCTCGTCCACCTCATCTAACCCCTCTTCTATGTTCAGCACCTGACATTTCCTAGATCATTCCACATTTATTATGAGAACAAAGTAGTTGAACAATGTCAATTTGTAAACTTATGAAACTTTTAACCAAGAAATGGATGATAAGAAAGGAAGTTTTAAAATTTTAAAACAATGATAATAATAATAACAACCTAGTAGAAACTATCATAATTATCATTTATTATATGTTATAACTTATTATGATGGAAAACCTTGTTGACAAGGTATTGGTCAAGTCGACAAGATCTTGGCTTTTCTAAGTTTCTCAATTAAAGAATACATTGTTGTAAGATAACAAATCCTGTTGACAAGGTTTCATACTTCTCTCTACAGAATTTAGAATCTTGTTGACAAGATCTTCAATTATGTCAACAACATATTATCCAACCACTGAATTTAAAGGCATTGTTGATAAGATCTTCAACCTTGTCGATAAGATCTTCTACCTTATGAACAAGATCTTCAACCTTGTCAACAAGATATTATCTTAGCCCTTATATTGACATAACTTAATACTATTTCAATCTTGTCAACAAGGTCATTAGCATGGCTTTACATAATGTTCTCGTAAATAATGCTCTATTTAGCATTTTAGCTTTACCTAGAATAATTTATTCCACTCTTTAAGAATGATTTTGAATTATCAAATTATAGGATATTACAGAAATAGAAATTAAAAAAAAAATACTCAATGAAATAGGATGCTATCTAAGAATTTAATATTTTAATCATTTATTATATGTACCAAGTTAATCTTGGTTAATATCTGTGGTGTCAGTATCGACTTCATCATCCTCCCTAATTATGTCTTCTGAATCTCCTTTGTCAATGGACACATCTTTATCATTGTCATTAATGAATTCATGTTTTACATTAATTGCACTTGGGCATTGTATTCGTAGGCGTTCGCTTGAATGGCTTAGAGTCTCTGGAGCAACATCATCCCTCTGCAACTGGACCACAAAGTCATTTCTCACATTATCATCAAGGACCACATATAGTTCGATCTCATTTTATTGATATGCCTCATCGATGGGCCCTCCTTCAAAGTCCCCACTAACGTCATCATCAATCATCTCAGGCATATTGAATAGGTCACGGGGATTTGTCTTGACAACAATGAGCCAATTTGCATCAACTATGTCATTTAAGTAAAACACTTGTTCGGCTTGATATGCTAAGACAAATAGCTCATTAGAGTTAAGTGAATAATGGGTATTCACTCTAGTGATTCCAATTTTATCAACCTTGTATCCTCTTCCTAGATGAGCCATATCTCACTAATGACAATTGAATAAATGCACCTTTTTATACCCAATATATGACACTCATAAATGTCCTCTAACATATCATAATACTCTTTATTTTTGTCTTTATCATCACCTTTCACAAGTATTCTACTATTATCTATTCTTCGGTCTAAGGCACGATCTTTTGTATGGAATCTAAAGCCATTCACTGTAAAATGTTGAGTAGCGGTGAACCACTTTGAGTGGGCCAACTGCTAAACTTATGAGGTCATCACTAGCCTCATCCAGTGTGCTTAACTTTGCAACCTACAATAAGTGATCACCATTGATAAATTCTATTATGATCAAAATTTATCACATAATTCTTACATCCTAGCGTAGTGTTTAAAAAGTAATTTATTCATAAAACCATTTTGGGAACTCTTTAACTGTTGATTCATGCATTTTCATCTACTTCTTATACTCCCTGCAATGAATGATATAGTTAAGGCAACAAATTCTTGAAGAAGTTATCATTTGGAAGGATTTACCAAACTCCACGAACATACTCTATGAATGGCCAAACCTCTTCACAATTGTGGAGCACATACATACAAGCTTGATTGAACTCTATACTAGAGAGAAATCTTGATTCGTAACCTCCCCAGACTTGGCCACTTTTATTGAAGATGGATGTCTCATCTTTTCCCATAAGTCCATCTTCATTTCTGGCAGGCCTATTGAACTTGGTGGGAATGTCTTTCAAGTAATGGGAGCAAAAAGTAAGACATTCATCTACCAAATACCCTTAGGCTATTGAACCTTTTGGTCGAGCCTTGTTGTGAACATATGTTTTTAATGTCCATAAATACCTAAATATATAAGAGGATTTGAATAAAGAATTTAGCATGGCATATTAATGAAATTTATAAAAGGCATATCTAGTGTAGTAAGTTACCTCTCAATAGAGTACATCTACCTATATTGTATGGGCCCTCCTAGCTTTGCCTCTCTTGCCAAATGGATAGGCAAGTGGATCATGATATCAAAAAAGGCTAGTGGGAAAACCATTTCCAATTTGCACAATGTGCTTGCAATTTAGGATTCAAGATTATCAAGAGCTTCGATTGTTAGGCACTTAGAAAATAAATTCTTGAAGAATTTACCCAACTCTAATATAGGTTCAGTACCTTATTGGGCAACAAGCCATGTAATGCTATAGGGAATATATCTTGTAACAAAACATGGTGATCATGGCACTTCAATCCATAGATTTTTCTATCACGAATATTAATATATCGTGAAATGTTTGAAGAGAAGGCATCAGACACTTTCAAAGTAGCTAGGAAGTTACAAACTTTTAACTTCTTTTGTAGGGACAATGCATAGCAAGCAACTAGAATAAGAACTTTATTTCCTTCTTCTATCAGGTGTAATTTAAATCTAATTCCTATGCCAACCAAGTTATACCAACTCTTTACTGTATCTTTTGTCTTTCCAGTTAATCTCATAATAGTTGACACAATGTTATCTAAAACAATTCTCTCAATGTGCATAACATCAAGGTTGTGTCGGATCAACAATGTTTTCCAATAAGGTAAGCAGAAAAAGATACTTTTTTTCTCAAATTAAATACATTAGTGACATGGCCACGCTTTCACTTTTGACCTTTCCCCAAAGTTACATTACTTAGTGCTCGTAATTGACAAAGTGTCTCATTACTGGTTAAAAGAGAGGGTGGAACTTTATGCTCAACTTTCCCATCAAATGCCCTTCGATGTTGTCGCCATGGATGATGGGTTGGTAGGAAGTGACAATGGCCTAAGTAGCACAACTTATTTCGTAACAAAATATAATATGTGTCTTTATGGCAACAGGGGCATACAAGCTTTCCTTTTGTAAACCATCCTGATAGGTTCCCATATGCTGGGAAGTCATTAATTATCCATAATAATGTTGCACGCAACTTAAAATTAGACTTCTTATGGGCATTATATGTCTCCACTCCTTGCTCACATAATTCAAGTAACTCCTTAATCATTGGTTGGAGTTACACATCTATGTCATCACATGGACTTCTGGGGCCTGGAATTAAAAGAGTCATTATAAAATATGGGTACTTTCATGTATTGCCATGGTGGCAAATTATATGGAACCAATACAACTAGCCAAATACTATAATTAGTACTTATATTTCCCCAAGGCTGAAACCTGTCACTTGCTAGACCCAACCGAACATTTCTTGGATCACTACAAAATTCTGGATGTTACTGCTTAAATGATTTCCATGCAATAGAGTTAGCTAGAAGCCACAAAATACCATCATCAATGCGTTCCTCATTATACCACCTCATCTCCTTAGCTGTATGGTGAGACATGTATAGCCTTTGTAGCCTAGACTTTATAGGAAAATATCGTAATACTTTATGAGGAATTTTCTTTCTTTTATGACTGTTTGACCTCCATCGAGGCATATTGCACTTAGGACATGATTGAGCATTGGCATGCTCTTGCCAATACAAGATGCAGTCATTTTCACATGCGTCAATCTTGGTATAATCCATTTCTAACTCTTGAATAACCTTCTTTACTTCATAGTAGGAGTTAAGTATTAATGCTCCCTTCAGAAGAACATCCTTAAATAAACTTAATAATGAATCCATAGATTTATTGCTCTAATGGTTAAGGCACTTAAGGTAGAGTAGCCTAACTATAAAAGAGAGTTTTGAAACTTTGTCACAACCTAGATAGATGTCAGTCTAAGTATCCTGCAACAAGTCAAAGAACTGTTTCACCTGTCCATTAGGTGGCTCATGGTTCTCTAACTCATGGTTCCTTTCATTTGAATCTACGTGACCATATGCATCATGAACCATCCCAATAATGTTATTTTCTTCATCAGTATCATTAGGTATATCATCAGCTACCTCACCACCATTATCTTAATGCAATGAATTGTAAGCCCCAAGACAAACTTCTCCATATGAGTCCCATACTTCATAACTTGGGTTGAAACCCTTCCTTAATAGATCTGCCCTCACGTCAGTGCGACTCTTCCATTCTGTATTCCTACACCCCTTGCATAGGCATCGAATCATATCTATCACTCTTGGCTGATTAAAAGCCTATTGTAAAAACTCATCAACTCCTTGTCTATATGGTGGATCAACTCTATTATTGATCTTTATCCAACTTTTATCCATCTCTATTACTTCCTACATTTTAATCAACATCATTACAAGTTAAGTTGTGGACAAGTCAAATCTTTTTACATGTAAAGAATTATATACTTATGTTAAGTCTATGCCGTCACTACTTAACTTTGTTTTAGTTATATGTAAAGAGTTACATGTAAAGAATTATATACTTATGTTTTGGTTCAGATCTTCAAGTTTTAGATCTGACCCAAACTTTGTTCTAGTATAAAACATAATGAGGGATTCATAATGTCACACTCTCATTTATATTACTTCTAAGAGCATGGCATTACATTGATAATAGTATAGGTTTTGATGTAATATGTTGCTCATGAAAGGTTGTACATGATATATTTATAATGAAAACATTCCCACAAGTGTAAAAGTATGAGATTATGATGTAAATATCATTTTTGAATGTAAATGTGTAATTTGACTATGTGTGTGCCTAGGAAAGTATATGTATAATGGCAAGTGGATGAGTGGTTTTAATTTGCATGATATTTAGGACTTAATGAAATAGTCATATATGCTATATTTCATGTTTGGAACATGCTCAAATGGTCATAGGACATGAGGAAGCATTTATGAAATTTGGAACCATATATGTCTCATTTTGAGCCATATTTTGGTCTTTAACCAAAATCAAACCAAATGAATGAATTTTTAGATGAAATTTGGTAGACATTTAAATCTCAAAAGAGGCTAAATGTGGCTGTAAGACTCTATCATGTCAAATCAAAGTTGTTTAACCTATTTGAGTGTCTACGGTGTTTAGGAGTTAGAACATATCTTAATTTCAGTTTTGGCCCCCTATAGTTCCACTTTACCTATGGAAAGGTTATGAGACCAAGGCTAAACATTGAATGTGATTGCATTTTGATGATGGAAAAGTTGAAATGAATATGTAGAATAAGTCATCCTTTTCTAGAGGTAGTAATAAGATGTTATTAACAAGGCAAACTATGTTATTGATAGGGTTACAGATCTTACCGACAAGATAAGACCTTATCAACAGGATTTCAAATTTAGTAAAGGAAAATTGAAGATCTTGTTGACTAGATAAGACCTTGTCGACAGGATCTCAAATTTAGCAAAGAAAAATTGAAGACCTTGTCGATATGATAAGACTTTGTCAGTAGGATCTTCTACTTTATGACAAAATAATCTATAATTGAGAAGCTTTAAAAAAACTCAAAGTTGGGCGACTCCTTTAGAATCTTCTTAATAAAGTCTTTAACTATAGAAAGCTAGAATACATAATGTATAATGGTACGACATACACAGGTATGAAAATAGGACCAAATGTAATTTGAACACTTAAAAAACTTAAGCACTATATCCTCAGCAGTATCATAGCAAACTATCAAGGCAACAAAATTGAACCAAATCTCTAAAGCACATATTAGAACTTAAAGGCATATATCAGAGCTTAGGCACATATCAGAACTTAAAGGCATATATCAGAATTAACACCAGATTTCAGCAGTATCACAGCAAACTACTATCAAGGCAACAAAATTGGACCAAATCTCTAAAGTATATATCAGAACTTAAAGGCATATATCAGAACTTATAGGCATATATCAAAATTAATACCAAACTTCAGCAGTATCACAGCAAACTATCAAGGCAACATAATTGGACCAAATCTCTAAAGCACATATAAGAACTTAAAGGCATATATCAAAGCTTAGGCACATATTAGAACTTATAGGCATATATCAAAATTAATACCAGACTTCAGTAGTATGACAGCAAACTATCAAGGCAACAGAATTGGACCAAATCTTTAAAGCAAATATTAGAACTTAAAGGCATATATCAGAGCTTAGGCACATATCAGAACTTATAGGCATATATCAAAATTAACACTAGACTTCAGCAGTATCATAGCAAACTATCAAAGCAATAGAATTGGACCAAATCTCTAAAGCACATATAAGAACTTATAAGCACCAGATTTATAGCACTTATAGGCACCAAACCTACAGCTCTCATAAGCACTAAACCTACAACACTTATAGGCATATATCAGAACTTATGGGCATATATCAGAGCTTAGGCACCAAATTTGCAGCACTTATAGACACATATCAGAATTTAGAAAGAATTAGACCAACTCCAAATTTATAGCACTTAAAAAAAATCATTCCACCCTCAAAAGACTTAGGCATATATAATAACTTATGTAGGTACACACACAGGTAGAATTATTGGACCAAATCTTATTTAGACACCAAATTTACAGCACTTAAAAGAACCATTCCACCCTTAAAAGGCTTAGGCATATATCAGAACTTAAAACCATTTCAATAGTATCACAGCAAACTATCAAGACAACAAAAGAATTGATGCTACATGTCATAGCAAAATATCACAATACCAAGCTTGATAGTTCATTAAAAAGAAAAATAATACCTTTATGCTATAGCAGCTACAGTAAAGATTCAAGGAGCCACAGTTGATATTGTTTGAGGAGCTAGCACTTGAGAATCTGTGTTGTATGAAGTAAGTTTGAAACATAAGAAATTATTTTCAAATGTTTATCAAAATCTACTATAAATTTACATGTCAGAAATAAGAAATTCAACAAATTCATAGAGGCTAGAAGTAGCCATCAAAGAAGGAGAAACTAACAAAAAAAAGAAGAAATTCTAAAAAAAAAGAAAGTAAATTCGATTCAAAATTGACATTATTCACAAAAACCTAACGGGCATTATTCAGTTCTACTACCCACAGCCACAACACTCAACGTAAATCAGTTGCACAAAGAAGGAGCAAACAATGGACCAGAGAAGAAGCAAACAATAGACCAGAGAAGGAGCAAACAATGGACTAGATTACCACTTACATAGCTTCCTTCCTCTTCAGTTTCTATGTTTTCCTCTTCCACAGCGAAATTAGCTCTTAGGGATACTCTGTTTTTTGTGCGCAAAATGTTCTTATTGGAATAACTTCACTCACAAGGAAATCGACCAGAGGGATGTATTGGAACGAAGATTGAGAAGGATTTGCAACAGCCTTTGCCAGCGGATACGAAGAACGTTTGAAAATGGGAAAGGGGGAAAAGGGGAAGAAAATGAGGCGAGGTTTTACTATTGAAGTGCCTTTGTTTTATTGTTTCAGTAAAGCTTCATTTTAGGTTTTTATTTGTAATGATATAATATCATTTTAAATATATTAATAATTAAATAATTGATAATTGATATATAAATGAAAAAAATAGTTTAAGTGATAAAAAATAAAAAACATAGGTCAGGTTTAGAATAGAAATTATGAAGAAAATATAAGATTTGAGGGTAAAATTTCAAAATGCCATAACTTTGTGTACCGTACTCTGTTTGAGTGATTTTTTTTTTCATTTTGGGTATTTTTTCAAGATCTACACGTGGCGAACTGCCAAAGGTGATTTGGTCACTTATTTTTCTTAAAAAATTTTGTTTAAGCCTTCAATTTTGTGATTTTTGTTTTTCACTACCTTTCACAAATATTAAAATAAGTCTATAATTATATAATGCTTTTTATAATTTTTTAAGCTTTATTCTATTTAAGTACTTGATTAATAATAAAGAGGGTAAAAATTAAGAAATACATAACTTAACTCAAAAATTAATTAAGAATTAAGAATATTTATTTTTCAATAGCCTAATGTATCTTTTTCTATAATCTATCCATTATATTTTTGTTCCAACTAAAACATTTAAAGTTCTTAATCCTAAATATAAGTCATCTTCTAGCTTATTTCTCTAGAATTTGTATATGTGCCTGTCTCAATAGGAAATACATGCTAAATCATAACACTAGGGTTCATTACATTAGGGTTCATCTTCATAAAAAAAGAAAAATCATTTAAGGTCTCTCTAAATTTAAAATATCAAGATTGAAGTTCTAAATTCACATCCATGGTTGCCCCCTCACCAAAAAATCCATAAAAATCATTAAATTTTTGCTTAAAGGAACTATCATAAGCCATGGAACATGAGGAAGAAGAAGACATTAATGGATGAAGAAGACAGAATAAGAATTTAAAAGAGTTACCCAACTAAAATTAATGTTGCAATGATAAGAGATTGAGGTGGAGTTCAATCTCTTTCATTTTTTCTTTCTTTCTACCTCTTTGTTGTTTACATTACTTCAAAAGTTGAAAAGGACACATTAATAAAATGAATCATAGAAATAGAAATTGAAAATTTAGATATATGGATTCTTCGACATATGAAATGTTAGACATATTAATTTCATAAATTCTAAAAATTGAAATTTTAACTTCTTAATAAATAATAATCTACTAGGTTTTTTAAACTTAATAAAAATTCTAGTTTTATTTTTTTAATTAATGATCATAATTAATGATTACAACTAAAATATTTTTTTAGTCTTATATATTTGCATATATTAATAATTAAATTTAAAAATATTTTTTTAACTTAAAAATATTCTAATTTATTTTTTTCTTATATATTTACATATATTAATTGATACATATAATTTATTTTTTTAACTTAAAAATATTCTAATTTAAATATTTTTATTTAAAAATATGTTACAAAATATTTCATGCAAAAATTTTAAATAAGTAAGAAATTTTGCACCAAAACTTTTAGTGGTGACTATTTCAGCCATCGCTTAAAGCTAACTTTTAGTGACGAATACAACCAGTCATCGCTAAAAGATTTCGTGTAAATATTTTTATTTGACCAAAAATTTGGCACTAGAACTTTTAATGGCTACTAAAATGGTTGCCGCTATAAGGTATCTTTTAGTGACAACTAAAACCAATCACTGCTAAAAGTTTTGGTGCACAAATTTTTAATATTTGACCAAAATTTTGGCACAAGACCTTTTAGTGACGAAAATGTTGTTGTCGCCAAAATGTATATTTTAGTAACGACTAAAAGTGGCTGCTAAAAGTTTTGGCATTAATTGATAAAAATTTAGTTTGGACTTTTAGTGACGACTAAAACCTTTCGCTACTAAAAGTTATATTTTAGTGACGACTAAAGCTAGTGGCTGCTAAAAGTTTTGGCATTAATATCTTTAATTGATAAAAATTTGGCGTTTGGACTTTTAGTGACAACTGGTACAGTCGCCGCTAAATGTTATGTTTTAGTGATGACCAAAACTTACCGCCACTAAAAGTTATGTTTTAGTGACGACTAAAGCTAGTAGCCGCTAAAAGTTTTGCCATTAATATTTTTAATGGATAAAAATTTGAGGTTTTAACTTTTAGTGATGACTAGTTTTGTCACCGCTAAAAGTTATGTTTTAGTGACAACTAGAAACAGTTTGTCACAATATTTTTTATTTAATAAAAGTTATGCACTATATCATTTTAGTGACGACAAAAACATCATCACTAAAAGGTCATCATGAAATATAATTTTTTTGTGGCGACTATGTCGATGTCGCCACAAAAAATATTTAGCGACAACTTTTTTGTTGCTACTAAATAGTTTTAGTGACTATTTGTTTTTGTTGTCACTAAAAATATTTTCAGAATCAACAATAGTTTTTTAGTGACAACTTTTAATGACAACTTAATAAAGTCGTTGCTAAAAATATTTTTTCAGCGACCACTTTTTTAAGTTGCCACTAAAATCATTACTAAAAGTCTATTTTTTTGTAGTGTACCCCTTCTGATTTTTCTATTTAACTTACAAACAACAAATTCAACATATGAATAAGCAAAACATTCACAAAATTACACTTTAGGTCTCGTAAGCCAAGATTTTGATTTTGAGAATATATCTAAAAAAATTCTTTTGAGAGCAATCAAATTAAATTTCTTTGGATAGGTTGAAATGTTGCACATAAACATAGACTAAACATGCCATCAATTCTACTTACTATGAGGTATAACAAAGATCCAATCATATCTCAAATGTTTTATCAAGTTAAATATGTTGTTTAAGCTTGTTCATTTAATAAACGAGCCAAGTTAATTTTGAGCTTTGTCTAAGTAGTTTACAAATAACTTGGTTTATCAAAACCCCTATTTGTCTGTCCCCATATTTCCAACTATTATTTTAGTTTGATTTCTATAGTTTAAGAGTTAGTAACTAAGTTTTTATAATTTCTAGATATTTTAAATTAGGGCCTTGTTGTTAAACCTCCACATAAATTATGTTGATTTGGCCAACGATATGTATTATTTTGGTGCTTTGAATATACTCATTCATGCTAACACACCAAAGCTAATTACCTATGTCACAATATGTTATGTGTGTGACTGAATTTCACATTGTTAAGATGACATTGTTGATCTTATCAATAGAATTTAACAACAAAAAGAATTAATAATAAAAGTTAAATTAAAATTCTATAAAATTATAGGGAATGTGAATTTTTATGTTACAGGACTAAATTTAAAAAATAATACCTTGCTTGAGACCAATAGGGTAATTTAATCAAATTTCAAAGCGGCTGATAATCATTGTTTAATTCACTAATAAGAAAGTCATTAACGAAATGCTCCCTATGCTAAATTTTGAAAGAAAATTAATTTTTAATTAGCGGCTTTCCTTTTTCTTTTTAATAATGTAAATACTTTTTTTTTGGTGTTTTTATTTTAAAATCTCAGTTGTAACTTAAAAAAGGTGGGGAGATATGTATGTGGAAGTTATTGGGCAATTAGAGAATTATATGCATATTGTAATTTCATGAGAGTAGGGGATATGACAGGACCAATATTATATAAGCATTTAGATGTAAATTTCTTTAATTTTAAAATTAAGTTGAAGAAAAGGATTTTTAAGGATCAATTATGCTTCATATGTATTTTACTATTAGACTACTAAAATGTAACACCATAATATATTAACACTGTCTAGTCTCCCTCTGGGCTCGGTTCCATATGATTTCCAAAGAACCAGTACCAACCGTGGCATTTTTATGCTATAAAACGGGGTTTCAAACACTCATCTTCTGTCCCGTAGGTCCTGTGAACCCATCATTCACATTCTTTACTCACACTCTATTTATACAACTCATACATAGCATAAAACAAGCCATAAACTATGGGTATGGAGTCAAAAACCAGAAAAATGCAATTTCTTAAACAGACCCAAAAGTCAGATTTTTGGCTCTAACTTTGGAAAATCATAACTAATTAGAGAAAAATGGGAATCTAGTAAACCATAGTTTTTTGGAAAGCTCTAAGTGTTATCTTTACACTGAAAATAATTCCCAACCATAATCTCAGCGTTTGGACTATGTTTGACATTGAAAATGAGATAGAGGTCCGACTGTCTCTGTTTCTGGCGCAGCTTACTGTCATGAACTTCAAAAATTCATAACTAAATCCATAAAAATCTAATCTGGGTAAACTATACCAATTTCGAAAGCTACAGATGTCTACTAGAGGAGAAAAATAAGTTCGGATCAGTTCAGCAGCCTTAGACTTGAAAACTGATGGAACAATAACGGAGGTCGGATGGCTTCCCTGATACTGGTACAGAAATTCAGACAGTTCGTTCTCTCTCTACAGACCTCCGATTTAGGTGATTCTAGTTGGTATAGGTCACTGTAATTGTCTAGTTTATTCCTATAAAATTTCATGACATTTGGACTCCATTTGGTCTATGAATGACATGGATTTATTTTCAGACTAATGAAACAGTACCATGACCAAACCATCAAAATTTTCCAATTTCAACAATTCACCAAATATTCCCTAGACCTCCAAATGGCCTCTCACATATTCTAGCAACTCATGGTCAAGTTTAAAAGTATGAAAATAGCCTATATAACATGTCTAAGTGATCCAAATCATCATACATCTCAAACTCACTATGCTACGGGCCAAAATACACTATCACATACAAGCCACAAAGAGGGCAAATCCCACATTTTCATTACTTTGGCTCTCTACATAGTTTGTACATCATATTTTCATACATTTACACTTGCTACAACATTTACATCTCAAAAATAGTAGGTGTATATTCATTTTGGCACCACTTTACATCAAAAGAACCAAAATAAACTATCATCTAGCTAAACATGCTCCTAGGCTCCTTGGTGTGCACTTGATTCTCCTTGAGCTCCACCTAGCATGTTAAGATGGGAGGGGGAAGGGGTGAGATTCATGGAATCTCAGTAGCTCATGCACTCATTCAAAGAAGCAATCAAGGCATATAACAAGTCAAAGCATGTAAATAAGTATTTAACCATTCACAATCATACAATACATGTTGTACATGCCATGAAAACCATATCAATGCCAAGAATGGGCTCTAGGGACTTTTGGTCTAGCCTCACTCGAGTTTAGGGACTTTTGGATGGCCTCACCCGATTTTAGAGACTTTTGACTTGGCCTCACTCAGTTATGAGACTTTTGGCCTTGTCTCACCCAGTCTCAGGGACTTTTGGCTCTACCTCACCCATCTCAAGGGACTTTTGGCACTACCTCACCCGAGCAATTTTCACAATCCAACACATAAGCATATGAGTACCAATGCATCAAGGCAATAACATATAGCATATCTCACATAATAAGCATATACACAAGCATACAATGACTATTACATCCAAGAATGCAACAAGAAAGAGTGGAGAGAAAGCTACCTTATGAGCCAACACAAGCCTTCCCTTTTAATTTCTCTTCTTCCTTCTTGGTTTCATAATCACACCTTGATGGAGGTGCTTCACTTGAATCTAGACACAATCAAGAGTATGGAATTACTCTCATGCAAAGAAACCATCACAAAGCTAGGAGATTGAAGCCCTACTTCTTCCCTTTTTAAACTTTACTAGCCCTTCTCCTAGTTCCTTGCATTTCTCAACTTAACACAAGGGTTTCTGGTTCATTTTAGGTCAGACTTCCTCCCTCTCTCTAGAATTTCACCACCTCTTCTTCACTCTCAAGCTCTACTCAAGGAAAGTAAATAAATGCAAGAGTGGTTTCCCATTTTCCCTCTTCTGACCCATGCCTAAATCCTAACGAATTTCACAAGCAAAACCATAGAAAGAGAGGGCAAAGAGAGGAGAACAAGATTCTAAGAAGAAAAGAGAGAAGCTTGCTTACCTTTCCTTTGTTCTTCCTCATTTCTCTTGGTCTCTCTCACTTTCTACACCTCTTTTCTCTCCTTGGGTCGAAGTCTAGGTCAAATAAGAGAGAAAGAATGAATTGGGACATTTAAAGAAGTCAAATTCTCCCTTTTTACGCTTTTCCGGACTAACCCTCGCTATAGCGAGATTTAACCTTCGCTACGGCAAGCACGTATCAGTTCTAGACCCCCGCTTTTGCTATGGCACACGCTACGGTGAGCAGCTCCCTGGTTTTTGTATGGAATGCCCGCACTCGCTATAGTTAAAAGCATTTTCGCTATAGCGAACAGCTACTCTCGCTATAGCTAGACCATTTCTCGCTATAGCGAACAGCTAATCTCGCTGTAGCTAGACCATTTCTCACTATAGCGAACAGGTACATTCGCTATAACTAGGCCATTTCCCGCTATAGCGAGCAGACTTAGAAAATTTCAGGATTTCAAAAATTTTCAGCTTTCTTCTTCCTTTTTCTTTTTTTTTTTCCGGTTGTTACATAAAAGACAACAAACCACTTAAACTGACAAATAATGATTCCTAACTAGGGTTATTATTTCACAACATTTATATGCCATACCAAATAATTGTATAAATATTGTGTTAACCGACTAAAATAACTGTATTACTAGTACTAATTATTATATACGATGACAACAAGAATAGCACTTGTAATAGAAAACCTTTAAAAATAATTGCAATATTTTTCTTAAGTAAAAATCTTAAAAGTCAAGAAACATAAAATTAAATCTCGGTTTTGTATTTATAAATCTATTTTTTTTTTAAAGATAAGGGTGTAAACTTAGCTAATTATATATATATATGTATGTATAAGATTTATATATTACACATTTTTCTAGGTTTATAATTTACACAATTTTTTCTTATATTTTTATAACACAATTCATGTAACTTTAAACTAAGAAAAATAACATGTAAAAGCATGAGTTAGTCATTAATTAAGAGATATTTTTTCATTTTCTTTTTTAGATGTCAAATGGAGAATGCAACAAGGGTAGAGGATCTTCTGCAACCAAAAAGGGCAAAGGGAAGTTTGGGCAATAGGCTAAGTTGATTTAGATACCATTAACTACTATACAGTTATCACTTCCTTAATTATCTCCATGTGCTGGGACCCCTTTTAAATCAATGTCTGCATCATCTTCTTTTCCATCTCTACACATTTAAACATCACTCTACTCCTCAACTTTCATCGTTTTAAAGGATTCTAAGCACAGATGCTGGCTCATATTCTCATCCTATTAGATTGAATTAAGGGTGAGATTGAGTAAGAGACGGCAGGTTTGTTAGATCTCATAGTGTTCATAAGTAAGAATCCTTTAAATATATTGCCTTTTTGTGTTGTAATTATTACTTTGTTTGTAATTTTGCTATATAACTTTCTCTATTTCACAGGTTTTATCCACATATTTCACTAGTGACCATATTGTCTCATATTATCTATTGTAAGTTTAAGCATGGGTGGCCAGCATTTACTAAAATCCCTGATGTTATGAAGAATTTACAATTTGTAGAGTTTAAGGTGAGTTAATTCTACAAGTCTTTAGTTGTTATAATAAGTATAGTTAATGTATTACTATTATTCTTTACCTAATCAGCTTTGCTTGTTTTTAATGTAGAACATATGTGCTTGGGATTCATCTATTGATTAGTAAATTTACAAGATATAGAGAAAGAAGTGTAACACTATCATGCATGCATCATTTAGAGATATTTGTACTGGAAAAACCAATGGTGATTGGTTATCTATAGTAGCCTAAGCTGAGCTAGATGAGTATTGGTAAAGTGATAAGTTCAAGTCAAAGTCTACATGCAATAAGGAAAATAGGGTTGCAAATACTAGAGGATGCCTATATAAAGGTAGGTGTGTGCCATTCTAGAGTATAAGAAAAGGATGGTAAGCATTATTTGAATGCGCTAGTGTCATTGAATTAATGTTTATATTATTTTAGTTGATATAATTCTAACATATTTTACCTAAGTTTTGTAAGAAGTAGGGTTGGGCAGAGAGGTTCAAATCCCTTAAGTATTTAAGAGGATCCAACACAATAAGAAAGGGTTGGGTTGGTAAAAAAGTTTTTGACACTTATGTAAGTCACTTAATTAGTTTATAAATAAGATTGTTACGATATGATTAGTATATGGTTAATTTGTTTATGTATTTAATATTTACCTATTCTTGGTTGTTACTGTAATAACCTTAATTCTTAATTAGCATGATTAGGCTCAATTATGTGGTTATTGATCGTAAATCAACGTCTAAAGTCATTACAATTAATTAAAATAGGAAAAAGTGGACAAATTTGAATCTTGATATCATTAGGGTCATTAGCTAAACAATCATGACTAATTAAGTCCTCAAGTGATCCTAAATATCAATTAAGACCTTTGATTCATCTCATTATTGATTTCAACTCACAAAAATCTTTTATGAATATTCCCAAGTCGTTACATAACATTATCATAATAAATCTCAAGATTTCTAAATAAAAAATAAGAGTTTGGGAACTTTCGCCACAACTTAGACCTTTATTTGCCGCGACTAAGTCGGTTACTAGAACCTAAAAGCCAAGTCTTTAGACTCCTTCCGCGACTTGTTACACCCGTGCCATGGCATAAATGCACTTAGGAACTAATATTCACACATTTGTGAATCTCATCGTGGTGAGGGTCCAACTCATTACTGGAACCTACTGTAGAAAATTTCATGATCTATGTCACGATGGGCCATACCTTAGTTGTGGTGAAACTAGCTACTAGAACCTAGAATTTTCCTCTCTTGATTTTCACCACGACTTGATCCTCTTGTGCTATGGCAAATCTATATTCTATAGCACTCCCTACCTGACTTCCTCGACTTGTGTTGCGGCTAAACATCTTGTGTTGTGGTGAGACATCCCGCGTTGTAATGCTTCTCATGTCTGATTAACTCTTGGTCGTGACTCAACTATTCTTGGCCATGGCATGACCCTCTTCTGCATCTATAGGAAATTAAGTCTACTTAAAAATATAATTGGGTTGTTATTGGTATTTATCTATGACCTACTTAAATTAATTATGAGCCTAGATTGAGTTTATAACCTAATTGAATCTTTAAACCCACATTAACAATTTATTCCTCCATAAATTCTATTTTCCCTTTCCACTTAATTAGCTTTATTAATTACCTAGATTAATTTTCTAATCATCATAATTAGTCCTAATTAATTTTGGGGTATTACAGTTATAGAACCAATATGAGTAGATGAAGGAGACTCAAGAGTCAGGGTCAAATGACACTGACTTTTCTTTATAACTCAAAGTTGGAGGCAAAAAGAACAAAAGAGGTCATGTATATGAGTTTGGGTCAGAGATTGGTCTCCGAAGTTCTAATGTACACAGAACTTTAGATATGACAGAGATGAGCTTTCATAGATGAGAGTGAACTTAAAGGCCCTATTTAAGAAGAAATTAAAGGAGAAGCTCCCAAAACAAGTCTAATTTTATAAGGCAAGTCTTGTCAAGATACAAAAGGTCCATGAGGACAGGATGGAAACTTTCATGAAAAAGATTATGTCTCACATGAATATAGGCATTAATGGAGGTGGCACTTCCCAACCTCAACCCACTCATGATGATAGTGATGATGATAGGGACGAGAATGGCCAAGAGAAATCCTAGGATTGTTATTTATGTAACATTATTATGGATTTTAAGCACATATTCCTCTTAGCTTTTTTGTACTTTGTGATATTTTTAACATATATTTACTATGTTGTAACATTGCTATTATTATGGCTTTGTTATTATTAGTTGGATAAATTCAGGTATTATAATTTTTGACTATTTAAACAAACTTCACTTGTTTAAATAAGGGTTGATGTAGAAATGCAATACTAATAACAGAAATTGGCAATTTTCTAGTGGAGTTTTTTTGTGAAAAATATGGTTCTCACAGTTTATATTGTGAGAAAACAAATTCTTGAGGTAAATATCCATGAAGAATTTGGAAAAATTAGTAAACATGCTTGAATCAATCCATTGTCCTCACGATACAATACTATGAGAAATCATTTTTAAAAAATTGTTTTTTTTTGTTTTCTCATAGATATATATGGTGAGAACTATGTAAGAGTTTCTCATGGTAATGTTTTGTAAGCATTGTTTCTCATGGAATTTTAACACGAGAAAATCCTCTCTTTTTGGGAAAAAATTTTATAAGAATCTCTATGAGAAAGCCACAAAAATATTACAATTCTCGAGCAACTTGATCTCACAGATTTTTCTTATAGAAAAATTCTATGAGAAAGCTTTCTCATAAAAAATTTCTACGAGAATATTAAATTCTTACGGCTATTTTTTCATGACCCAAAATACTTGAGAATTACTATTTTCATGGAGTTTTTTAATGTTTCTTATAGAAAAATGTCATGAGAAAATCCCTATTTTCTTGTGGTGAGATATAGGGGTGGTTACCCTCATTTAGGAGTATTATCTCATTAGCTTAGCCAAAAGTTCATTACTAGTCAATTCATAAGGCCGGTATATATGTCATCATGCATAAAAAGAGAGTCTTAAGTTAAGCATATAACAATTCATAAAGCTAACATACAACAAAAGGCTCCATAACAACTATGTTATGTCTAAGTCAGGTCCATTATCCTTGAGAAGGTAGTGTTAGCTGGAAGTCTTTAGTGATCACTATAGTTTTTATGTCAATAATTACTTATACCTACCTTCTACCTGAGATGTCTACATATGCTCATTCAATCTCTACAATATATTTAGTGGTTAGTAATAGTTTGAAAACTAATAATAGTTCAGTTGTCATATGTGTAGAAAATTTTTTTTCATTATTCTTGTCTATCTAAGAAACCATGGCCTTATACATAGCATCATATGCATGTGACTTGAACATTCAATCTAATGGCAATATAATAAATCATCAAGCTACATTTATTAGATACTAATAAATATCCAACAATAACATATTCAACATATCACATGGCATCACATAATGAGACAAGAATCATATCATCAAATAGCAACATCATGAGGTAATGAAAATATAAGCCATGTATATAAGCCATTGGTATGATTTGTATATCTCAGCATATTAATAGTTAGCTATAATAGGAGCTATTCATAATATGGTCTAAGTGTCAAAGACTAACATTTTAGCATACATAGCTAAATCAAAGGCATATACACAAATTGTGTAGCTTATGATATATTTCTTGCTTATTAGGGTAATCAAGCCTTTATCCTACATATAATATCATACGTTAGTACCATGCACAAAATATAAGAATAACGCTTGTATATTAATGTGTCTCCTAGAGTGGATACACATCATAAAGCAATTATATACCATCTTCTTTTTTAGAACCTTGTCTTTTAATGTTGGAAACCATCTCCTTAAAAAAAAACCCATCTTCTAATGCTAGAGACTATCTCCTTTTAAGAATCCTATCTCCTTGGTATTAATAAATACCATGGTTATAACATTATATGCATTTCATAATCATATTTAGAAAGACATATAAGACATCCATCTAATCAAATAAATGAAGAATTCCAAGGAATAAGCAACTCAATCAAGGTAGTATACATGTAATAGAAGCTTATAAACAATATCCTAAAGAGTAGTCTACATAGATTCTAAAGGAACCCATTATATTACCATCTCTTTTAGTGTCTTCTATGTCTTTCATATTTTAAGGTCCTTAGTCTATATTAGTTTTTACATGATTGTAATTCTAGGTTAGTCAGATCATGGTTATTGGTATTCACATCCATGGTATCAAGTCATTCACATCTAGTTCAAGGCTAGGTTACCTATGTAACACTCATTTATGTCTAGGTCATGGTATGCTCTTTATCAGGGCATGTTCAATACACACACACACACACATATAAATAATTTATAACGAGTATTTCTTTTATTCTTTTAGGGTTCTAAAAGAAGCTAATAAGCCACCTAAACATCTCTTTTTTTTTGAAAGAATTCAATTACCATGCAAAACTAAAGTTTTCCAAGAGAAAATAGTATCCAACATGGTTTAGCTATGTGGGGTATTTTCTAAGGGCAAAATTTTCACTAGACATAGCCATGTTGCTCTACACAGCTTGGCCTTATTCAGACCTTTAGTTTTGGAAATTTTATTATTCATCTTGCAAATTTTCCATTTCTGAACTCAATGATCCTAAATAACCATTGTAGGCACTTCATAAGCATTATAAGACCTCAAAACAACCATCAACACCTAATTCAAAGATTTAAAACAAGATTTGCCATTTTTGCTCTTAAAATGGTTTCAGAGAAAGAAGATAAAGAAAATGGAGGAGATGAAACTTTTAACGAGTTCTCAGCATATCACCACTATTTAATCTCAACATATATAGACCTCAATTAATGCTTAAAACAACATCAAAGTAAAGGTTTGAAAGTATCACCATGAACACCCATTAGAGAAAGTGAAAAACGGTGAAGATATAGTGAAGAAATAAAGCCATAAAACATTCTAAGCAAACAACAAGCATCTAAATTCAATAAAAGCAACATCTGAATCATATAACAGTACATAAACAAGATCCACAAGTTTTGCCATGGAAGCCATCAGCTTTTTAGAGGGAGAAACATAAAGGGAATGAAGATAATAGAGAGAAGATGAAGAAAAAAATGGTTCTTAGTAAGACAAGAGAGTTTTACTTTAATTGTGGCTTAAATTTGCTTCAAGTTTCTTCTTCTTCCTCTTTCATTCTTCCTTTTATTCAACTTCCTCTTCTTCTAACTCTTTCTCTCATCCCTTTCAATTCTCTCTCCTTCTCTCTAAGCTTACAACTACAAATGGAATGGAAGAATAAATAAATTAAAGTGTACATTTTGTCCTTTCAAATCCTACATATCCTTCTCTTTTTCTCGACATGTTTCATGGCTTACTAGGGAAGTCAGTGAACTAGTCTACATGTGCTAATTTGCAGACAAAATGATACATCATTTATTTAGTTCTAGGTATAAATATTGTTTTTAAAAATTGTCATTTTTGCTGTGTTCTTTTCTTGAGACAAAATTCCATTTTGGCCTAGGTTAAAAATAAACTTTAGTTCTACCAAATTACATTTTAGTCGTGGTGAAAATTATGACTTTGTACTCAAATTTTTAATAATTATATTTTAACCCCAATATTTTACTTAAGAAGTTTTATTTCTCAAATATTTTGCTTAGATTTTTAAGGCCTTTTTGGCATTAGGAGTTTTTAAAATATTTGAGCATTTATTTCATACTTACCTTCTTTTTAATTATTAAGAAAAATATCAAATCACCCTTAAAAATTCTCTAAAATTCTTAATAAATTTTAGATAACTGTAGAAAATTTTCCTTATATGCTGTAAAATTATATCCATTAATTCCTCATTATGTGGTCACAACATAGTATTTAAACATTTTCTAATGTTCAGTAATTTATCCGTAATTGATTAAATATTATCTAATAAATCCTAATAGGAAGAAAGATGTTAGATTTCTTCTCACCTTTTAGGAATTTTGTCCATAAAATTAAAAACTATCTCAGTGGAATAACTTTGGATACTTTTTATTGATTTCATCTTCTATTTCCCATATGGCTTCCTCTAGAGTTAGCCATTCCCAGATTAATTAGGGAGACAATCTTATTTTTTAAGTGTTTTTTGCTAGTGTCCACAATCTATATAGGTTTTGGTTAATATGACAAATTCTCTTTAATGTCCACTAACTCTTCTTCTATGGTGTGTGAAGGATCAATAATATATTTGTAGAATTGAGAAACATGAAATATAGGGTGAATATTAGACAATTTGAGTGGTAATGCAACTTGATAAGTGACAAGTCCAATCTTTTTTATGATTTGAAAATATACAATATATCAAGAACTCAACTTTTTGGATTTAAAGAATCTGTTGATACCTGTAGTAAGAGTGACCTTAAAAAACACATATGCTCATTCCTCAAACTCTAAGAGTTTCCTTCTCTTGTTAGAATAATTCTTTTGTCTGCTTTGAATAGTAATAATTCTTTTCTAGACCAACTTAACTTGTCCAAAGATCTCTTGTACTTACTTTGGTTCTAACAACCTCTTTTCCCTAACTTCATACCAATAAAGGGGTGACATACACTTTTTACTATAGAGGGCTTCATAGAGTGTCATTCCAATACTAAAATGGAAACTATTGTTGTAAGTAAACTTTACTAATAGTAGATACTTATCCCACTTTCCTCTTAGTCAAGGTACATGCATTTAGCATGTCTTATAAGGTCTGAACTATTTGCTTTACTAGCCATCTATATGGGGATGAAAAGCCATACTAAAATGTAATTTGTTGCCAAAAGCTTCATGTAATGCTCCCCAAAACCTAATGGTAAATCATTGATCTTAGTTTAACATTATATTGGTTGGTATCCCATGTAACCTTACAATTTCCTAGAGATATAATTGAGCAAGTTTATCTAAGGTGTACCTAACTTTAATGGGAAAAAAGTGGGCAGATTTGGTTAATCTATCTACAATTACCTATATAGCATCCTTACCACTCTAGGTCTTGGGTGATCCTAACACAAAATCCATGGTAACATTATCTCATTTCCATTAAAGAATTTCTAAAAGTTACAGCAAACCTGAGGGTTATTGATGTTCACTCTTAACTCCCTAGCATATCAGGCACTTAGCCACTTCTGCAATCTACTTTTTCATTCTTAGCCACCAATGCATTTTCTTTAAATCTTGATACATTTTGGTAGAGCCAAGGTGAATAGTATAGCTACTTTTATATGCTTCTTCAAAATTTTCTCTTTAAACTCTACCTGATCTAGAACACATTCCTTTCCTTGGAAAAGGATGGTTCTATTAGGTGCTATAGAGAATTCTAATGTCCTAACTATTTTTGCAAGAACTAGTCTAGCTTATAAGCTTTTCTTATTTTTGTTCTTAGGTTATACTCAATCCTGAACTCATTTAGTTGTAAACTATGGGGTAGGATGGTCAAGAAGAGTCTCAAATCCCTAAAGTATACTATCACTTTGATTTCCTCAATTAATAATTGTCACCTTGATTGTTCTTAGGTTATGCTTCTCTTTGCCTTCCATGAGTTGTAGGCCACTTTTGATGATGAAAATGAGTTGTATTTATGTAATTAAATTTTAGAATGTGATACATGAGCTCACACGGTCCGCGGGACATCGGAAGAAAAATTTATACGCGATGCAACGATGAGAAATGCATTATTTAATGTCATTTTTCTTGCCTCTTATATAAATGGCATGGCTTTAGTCATGAGAATAGCATGAAATGAGCTAAGAATTTATGGTGTTACAAGTTTTGATCAAAACCAAGCAAGGAACAAGGGTTTTATAGTGTGAAAATTAAGAATATACAATTGGAATTGAATAAGAAGCATTAGAATTCAAGTTACAAAACCTAAAGATTTAATTGTACTTTGGCAAATATGAAACTTTCTAGTAGTAATTTAGGTTGTCTAAGAGTGTGTATGGTTCTCAAGGCACCTAAGAAGCCTCATATGTTCCAACTCTGTAAAGAAAATTTGCAAAACTCTATGGGCTCACTAGCTTGTGCATATCTCGGCGAAGACTTGTTCATGCACTTAGGGAGAGTTTTAATTACTTCTAAGGCTAGAAAGGGACTATATATGATTAATGAACATCAAAGGAAGAATTTGAATGAATTTAGGAAGCATGGTTTGTGAGATGAAGGTCTAAGCTCCATTTTGAGACATAAAGAAGAAACTTATGTCTAAGAGTGTACTTTGGCAAATATGAAACTTTCTAGTAGTAATTTAGGTTGTCTAAGAGTGTGTATGGGTTCTCAAGGTACCTAAGAAGCCTCATATGTTCCAACTCCGTAAAGAAAATTTGCAAAACTCTATGGGCTCACTAGTTTGTGCATATCTCGGCGAAGACTTGTTCATGCACTTAGGGAGAGTTTTAATTACTTCTAAGGCTAGAAAGGGACTATATATGATTAATGAACATCAAAGGAAGAATTTGAATGAATTTAGGAAGCATGGTTTGTGAGATGAAGGTCTAAGCTCCATTTTGAGACATAAAGAAGAAACTTATGTCTAGGCTCCTTGACTTGAAATTATGATAGTTCTAAGGAGTCTTAAAGGAGTTAAAAGACTTAGATTGAATGAAAAATAGAAGCCAAAATCATGAATCATAAAGGTTGCTTCATTATGTCTTATATGGAAACATAATGGAGTCATACGAGAGAGTAGGCATGTATAGAGTTTCTATAAAGTTAGAGCTTGTTCCAATGATTGAATCAAGTCTCATTTGATATGTCTAGGCCAAGAGAATCAAATCCCACCTAGTTACATGTGTTTGACCGAAAAGGGGAAGAAGTATTGAAGAGAAAAGTTTGTAATCTTGTTTTAAGGTAGTTATATAACCTTTCTCACATGCATTGTTTAGATATTTACTTGTCATTGAGTACTTATGTGTATGTTTGAACTATGAGATATGTTACTAGCCATTAGTTACATGTGTTATGAATGCAAAGTGGCTTGAATGGGTATGGTTATACCAAAAGTCCTTTAGTATGGGTGAGGATGAGCTAAAAGCCTCTAGGAATGGGTGAGATAGAGCCAAAATTTTCAAAAAGAGTGAGACTAAGTCAAAAGTCCTTTGAAAGTGGGTAACACAAATCTAAAAGTCTCAAAAAAATTAGGTGAGGCTAGACCAATGCCCTTTAAAACCTATGTTTGATACGTATGAATTCATATGACAAGGAAAATAATTTATGTATGTTCATTAGTAACTTAAATGCCATGCATGCATTCTTTGCCATATAAATGCATCTTTTATGTATATTTGAAAGGGTAAAGAGCTATTAGAATTCTTTGAATCTCACTCTTTCCCCACATATGTTTAACCATGTCTAAGTGAGCCAAGTGGATTAAGAAATGAAGGCCAAACAGCTTGAAGAGCAAGACTTTAACAATGGCATAGATATTTAAGCATTTTGATGGCATTTTTTTGTCAAGATTTGTAAACACATGATGTATATTTGGTGTAAACCTTTGAGCATATTTAAATGTATGTAAATATGATGTATGTATCCATTTTGGAACCATATGAATGAATATGAGTTTTTGCCACTTATATGCCATTATGTTGATGTGTATAAATGTAAGTGGCAAGGTGAGAATGAACTCCATGATGATGTGAACCATTTTGGATGCTTCTATAGGCTGTAGTTATGCCTTTAGACTTACTCAAGTGGTTATGGAAAGAGGAGAAAGGCATTTGGTGCATGTTGAACCCCTTATGAACTTCAATTTTGACCATTTCCTGAGTTGAATTAAAGTCTGACCAAATAGATGTATTTTTGCATGAAATTTAGCTAGCATCATCTAGAGCTTTTTACAGAGCTAAAGAGTACTGAATTTGGAGCTTTAAAAAATTTGTTATAATTTTTCAAAGTTGGCCAAATTATGTAAAAACTATCAAAGGTACTATTCATATAGTTAGTTTGCTTTCCTATGTCATTTGTAGGCTAAATGAAGTCCAATGCTAATGAAATTTTATAAGCATAAATTAGACATCATACGCTTTCCATGACCACCAAGAGCACCTCATTTGGAACTCTGTGGGGGAAGAAACAAATTTTTGAAGTTCTAGGACCTATAACTATTTGAGAGCATGACCTAATATATTGTTCCATAATTTTTCATAGGATAAGTGCTACTGTCTTATTTGGAACTAGTTTTAATCATTAGTTAACATCAAGATCTTTCTAAAAAGCTATCATATGTATGATTTTGATTTTTTTAGAATTAGTTATGAATTTTTAAAATTTATATCAGAAATCTAAAACACCAACCCGAGAGCAAAATTCTGGTTTCTTGAAATATGGTTCCAAATTGGAGGTTCTTGAGATGAATTGTGATGTTTCTAATATGAATGTATATGTTATGGATGGAAAATAAAATTTATAAGTCCATATGGTCCCTAAAGCCAAGAATGATATAAATGGGTTTTCAATTACGCAAATCCCCTCTACATAAATTGTTATTTTCATGTAAGTGTATTAAGAGAAGCCTATGTGATATGACTTAAAGGCTAGGAAGCTAAGGTATTACAATATACATATGGAACTCATATAGTTCATTTGAAAAACATAATGAAATATTTTTCATGAAAGTATCAAGCAACAATACATACAAGCATTTCAACTCATTCAACCATTTAAATATATGCAAAAAAGAGAGATAAAGCTATCTTGAAGCTTGCAAGAACTCAAATAGCCATTAACTACTTGATCTTAGCTTTTCTTTTAACCTTCCTTCTCTTGGCACTTACACTTTAGAGTGTTTGATTTAGATGGACCTACACATAACAATTTCAAAACAATTTAACCTCATAGAACTCATTCTAGGCTTCATGATCCTTATTTAATCTTATTAGAGCTCAATGTGATACATAAAGCTAGTTTTTGGTCCATAATGAAGCTACCCTTGGATTTTGCTTTCTAATCCCCAAACTCTTGATTGCTACAAGTCTTATAACTCTTAAGAAACTCATATGAATCATTACATGCTTAGTTAGGAGGGTTTAGAACTAACTTGCTTCATTAACATCTTTTAGGCCTTAAGATTTCAACTTTCATTCTAAGGCTCTTACATTCAATCCAATGCTTCCATAATTATTTCTTCATCATATCTAAGTCTCTAAATTCTTTAGAACTCAAAGAAACACTTCCTGGGTTAATCTTTGCCCCTTGGCCAAACCATGCACACCATGGAAGCCATGCAGAGTTTTGTTTGTTTTTCTTGGGAGTTTGATGATTATGGACATTCTTTAACTTGAATTATCCTCCTAGGGTTCCAAAACTCTCAAGATGCAATTAAAAGCTTAATTTTCATATCTTAGTTTCTAATGTTCTTTTCTTGATTCTAATTGCATATTCTAATTTTCCATGCTTCAAAACCCTTGGATCAGCCTTGTTACCTTGGAAAACATCCTCTTTCTATATGGGACCTCACTTGACTGAATAGGGAGAGGAAGAGAGAACCAAGGAAGAGCCAATTTTACATCATATTTCATATATCAACCTAAAGCTTTTCAAGAGTAGAATTTGGTGCAAAGCTTGATTTCCTTATATCCTCTCCTACTTCCACAAGTTTATCTATGAAAATCCCCCTTTTAGAAAACTAAAACTACCAAGAAAGAGAGCATGGAGAGGAGAACAACTTAAGTAAAAGAAATACCATGAAAAGAGCAAGATTTTCTTGCTTTCCTCTCCTCCTTTCTTATGCACCTCTTGTTGCTAGTTCAGAATCTTCAAAGTTGGTTTTAGAGAGTTAGGGGTGTGGCTGGCCTGATTTAAGAAAGAAAGGGGTGAATTATAACAATTTTCAAAATTTTTATTTTGTCTTTCAACTTCATTTTCCCATTTTTCTCATTTTAACTCTTTTTTTAGAACCATCTTTTTCATATGAAAATTTAGGTTCTCTAATTTATTACAAATATTTATTTTTAATTTTATGGGGTTTGGAGCCATCATGAATGATCCGGTCAAAGTTCAGGTCAACAAATTAAAATATACACAGGATGGGTTTTAGCCATTCTAAGAATTCCTATGATTTTTAGGGCCTCTGAAAACCTTGGGAAATTCAATTTTACCATTTAAAGCTCCCTCCTTTGAGTTTCTAAAAAGTTTTTTACAATTACAAAACTGCCACTGCATATACGATTAAATTCATTTATCCATTTTGGTTATGATTTTGGGGCATCTTTAACCTTATATCCTTATTTCTAGATGTCTAGATTATTATTCTAATATTGTTTAGCCTTATTTCATTTCATTTTGTAGTCTTCCTCTTATATCTCATCGATTTTAGTTCAGTTTTAAGACGATTGGGTATTACAATAACCTTGCCACTTGTAGGGATTTTCTACTAAGGACATCTATTACTTGATTTGATTTTCATAGATGACATCTAAGTTCAAAATTTTAGTCTTTAATTAATTCCATCTATCTCCTTTGCCTTATATTTAGTTCTTTTTTATCAAAAGAGTACTTAAGGCTCTTATCGTCCCTAAAAGCTTTGAAGTTAGCTCCACAAAGATAGTGTTGCCATATATTTAAGGCAAACATAATTATTGCTTATTTTTAATCATAAGTGAGCTAATTTTCTTCATTAAGCCTAAGCTGTCTAAAGGTATAAGCTATAGCTTGCTTGTTCTGTAGAAGTACATATAGTAAACCCTTTTTGTTAGACATTACTATACACTTCAAAATTTCCTTACAAGTCTGGGATTATTAGGATAGGAAAGGTAGTTAATTTTTCTTTCAGAATTTGAAAACTATTCTCACTCTTAAAGTTCCAAACAAGGGGATTTCCTTTTTAGGTTAACTTGGTTAGGGGTAATGCTAATTATGAAAACCCCTGAATGAATCTCTTATAGTATCTAACTAGGCCTAAGAAACTATGAATTTCCATATTTGATTGGGGCATTTTCCATTCTATTACTATTTCTATCTTACCAAGGTCTAACAATACTCCATCTTGTAAGATTACATGTCCTAAAAATTTTACTTTTCTCAGCCAAAATTCACATTTCTCCAATTTGGCAAGCATTTTTTTTTCTTTAGTATATGTAATACTATCATAATTTGTTCCTTCCTCTTTTGTTTTTAGGAAAGTGAAAATATCATCTATAACCATTACCACGAATTGGACTAGGCAAGGCCTAAAGATTTTGGTAATGTAATCAACATTATTGAGGCATTGGTTAGCCTAAAAGACATTACTAAGAATTTATAATGTCTATATTTGGTTCTAAAAGCAGTTTTGGGTATATCATTTTATCCTTACCTTAATCTGGTGGTACCCTATTCTAAGGTCAATCTTGAAAAAAAGTATATGCTCATCTTAATTGATCTATGTAACACTCAGTCTTAGTAAAAACAACAGAAATGAGCCAGATATAAAAGAGACTCCTCTAAATGAATGAATTGAGGCTAAACAAAATTAGGATAAAATTCTAAATATTAAAAAATGAGGATTTAAGGCTTAAGATGCTTAAAAATTGGAGCTCGAGTGGCTAAGACGAAAGGTAATGGCATCTTTCGTAATTTTGGGTACTTTTTAGAAAATTCAAAGGAGAGATCTTTGAATAGAAAAATTGAGTTTCCTAGGGTTCTTAAAGGTTTTAAAAACTATAGGAATCCCTAGAATAGTTCAAACACCTCCGGTTTACATTTTAGAATATCAGTTACCTCAAACTTTGACCCTTTCATTCGAGAAGGTTTTAATTTTGATTTGTGTAATTTCAAAGGCAATTTATAGGCTAGAGGACCTAAAATTTATGATAAAAAGATAGTTTTTAAAAAGGAGTTGAAATGAGCCTTAAAGGAAGAAACCAAGAATGAAGGATAAAATTGGTATTTTGAAAAGCTTCTTATGGAACCCTTACTATATATAAGTGGCGCCCCACTCTTCTCCTCATTTTAGCCAACCTAGTTTCTGCCCAAAACAGGGGAAAACTCAAAAAGAAAGGGCACACAAGAGAAGGGAAAAAAGGAGAAGAAAAAGTCTAGGAAAAAAGGTAAGAAATCCTTAGTTTTTCATGCTTTTTCCTTTAGCAAACTTATTCTCCTCCTTTTTCTCTCTTTTCCTTTGGTTTTGGCATGTGATTTGGGACTATTTTGAGTTTTGTTTAGAGGGAAGTAGTTAGAAATTCAAGGAGAAGTCTAAAGAAAAGGAAAGGGCTCTTGAAAAGGCTAAGAATCAAGGCATGTATCATGGCTTTTCTTGCTTCCTTTTCTTTTTTCCTCCATAGGTTATTTTTGGCCCCATATAGAACAACCAAGAGGGAGTAAATTCTGACCTAAACCAAGTGTGAAACCTAGGTTTTTAAGGGTGAGAAATAGGTAGATGCAAAGAAATTCCAAAAAGGAGCATTAGAAAACAAGTTTCCAAAACCTAGGGATTTTATTGCACCATGGTATGTATGAAGCTTCTAGTAGTATTTCTAATTATTTAAGAGCGTATATAGGTTTTTGAGACACCTAGAAAGCCTCACATATAATACCTTACTTCTCTAGCTTTCCCATTCCATTTCATAACTTAGTTAAGTGCCTTTACATGGAAAAGGCATGTTAATAAAGGAAAATTAGCTAATGGAGGATCCAATTAATTCATTTTATGCTTCATGGACCCTATGAACTCATGGATATCATTTTTTCTATATAATATATCCCTTCATATATTAAAAATAGGGTCACATGGGCTATCTTAACATATCTCATGCAAATTGGAACACATTTGCAAGAAAACATATCCTTTATATAGATAATTGTGTAATAAAGGAGCCATATACATAATTCAAGGCTTTAAGGGCCCGTTGAACATACCAATATGGTTTTTCATCTATAACATATCCATTCAAGTCATATACATCTCAATTCATCTCATATGCCATGGATTTAGCACCATATATCATAATTTCAAAGAGGAAATTTCAGATTTCAATGTCAACTTTCTGTCATGAACTTTGGAAAATCATAATTAATTTTAGAAAAATAAAAATTAAGCAAACAATAGCTTTTTGGAAAGCCCTAAATGTTAACTATGGGCTAAATGATTTCTAGACCATGAAAACATCATTTGCATCATGAAAGACAACAAAATAGTACTAAAGGTTTAGCTACCTAGGTTTGCTATCACAGATTTCTGATATAAATTTAAAAAATTTATAACTAATTCTAGAAAAATCAAAATCCAGTAAATCATACCATTCTGGAAAGCTGTGGATGCTTACTAAAAATATTTCTAGATCAAGGAAATGGCATCTAACCTACGAAAATTGATGGAACAATACTGAAGGTCTATCTGCATTACTGGTATTGACCACCGATTTCAAAAATCCATATCTTCTTCAATATAAATCCAAATGAGGTGCTCTTAAATGCTACAGAAATCTTATCATTCTTAGTTTATGTCTATAAAATTTTATGAGTATTGGATATCATTTGACCTTCAGATGACATAGGAGAAGAAAATAACCATATGAATAATGCACATACCAAATCTGAAAATTTTTTCTAACTTTGAAATTCATAATTTAATCTTTAGAGCTCCAAATAATGTGGTTCTAAACTAAAAAAAAAAAAAACTCTAGATGAGACTTATATTTATGCCAAATTTCATCCATTTGGTCAGTTTGGGGTTCAACTCACAAAGTGGCACTTTTTAGGTATCAAATAGGGTCAACATGACACCATATGCTCTTCTACTCCAACCACAACCAATTAGGCATGTGTAAATGCTTAAAATTAACTTATAAAGGCTGCCTAAGTGGTCCAAATATTCATGCATTTCAATTTCACCTTGCCACTCACATTCATACACAAACACATACTAGCACAAGGGTGGTAAATTCTCACATTTCCATGCATTTGGTTTCAAGATTCATACATAAATTATAATTATATACATTTAATCTTGCTCAAATGGTTACATCTCATATACATCACATGGATACATTTCTTGACATCAATATGGTATAAAAGTGCCTATTTTTCTGCTTCCTTGTCAAGAATCAAGCTCAAAGGCATCTGGTCTCTTTTCTTTGGATTCATTGGCTCACCTAGACATGAATAAGCATATAGAAGGGGAAGAGTGAAATTCAAAGAATCTCAATAGTTTTTTACCCTTTCAAACATACATAATAGATGCAATCCATGTCAAAGAATGCATGCATGTCTCTTATGCTAGTCATGAACATATATAAATCATTTTCCATGTTCAAGAAACTTATACACATCATACATAGGCTCTCAAGGGCATTAGTTTAGCCTCACCTATTTTCTTTGGGACTTTTGGACTTGTTTCACCCATTTTCAAGGGACTTTTGAGTTAGTCTCACTCTTCTTTAGACTTTTGATTTTGTCTCACCCAATTTGAGGGACTTTTGGCATCACCATACCCATTGAAGATAAAATACATTCATAAAGTCATTTCATAATGCATAATGGTACCATACCAAGTAAGCAATAGCCAAAAGCATTTCATCATTCAAACATACACATAAGTACTTAAAGACAAGAAAACATCTAAGTGATTCATGAGAGAAAGGTCAGAAAGCTATCTTAAAGCTAATGCCATACACTTTTTCCTTGAATTTGTCTTCCCCTTTTTGGCCAAGCTCATGGAATTGGGTGGCACTTGATTCTCTTGGCCTAGACGTATCAAATGAGACATGAATCACTCATGAGAATAAGCTTTGGCATCACACACACTCTATGTGAAGCTACTTTCTCACATGGCTCCATTATGCTTCTATACAAGACACAATGAAGCAACTAGTGGAATTCAAGATCTTAGCTCCATTTTTTCCTTTAATCTAGGTCTCTTGACTCTATTTAAACTTCTTGGAGTCATCATAAATTCATTTTAAGGAACCTGGCTATAAATTGCTTCTTTATGTCTCATTATGGAGCCTACACCTCCATCCCAAAATCCAAGGCTTCTAAATTTTTTTCAAAGCTTCCTTTGATGTTCTTCTATCATATCTAGTCCCATTCTAGCCTTAAAACAATTTAAAACACTTCCTAGGTGCCCAAACCTCTCTTGGCTTAGACATGCTTCTAGTTTGTGGAGCCATGGAGTTTTGTTACTTTTCTTGTGGGAATGGCTCATATACATCTTCCTAGTGATATAAGGTACTCAGTCAAGCTCTTAAATAAGCTAAAACGTCCTTAGAAAAATTTAGAATTTGCCAATTGTCTCAAAATCCCTAGATTCCCATTCTTGAATTTTCAAGCTTCTCTTTTAATTCCCTTTGGATATTCTTAATCCTCACACTCCATAACCCTTCTTCCAACCTTAATTTGGTCAGAATTTCTTCCCTAGTGGATGGGCTCAAGGTTGGATGAAGAACACCATGAAGGAGAAAGCAAGGAGAAGCAACAAAAGCAATGAATCTTACCTTGGTTTCAAGACTCTTTCAAGAGTTCTTCCACTTACTTCAAACTTCTCCTCCCAATTATGATTTTCTCCCTCTGAGCCTACCATGAAATATCCTTAATCAACCATTAAAATCATAAGAAAAGAGGGGAGAAAGAGGAGAATAAGATGGAAGAAGGAAGAAACACAAGAAAACTTGAATTCTTACACTTTTTTGTTGGTTTTTCCTCCTCCCTTGCTTTCCCTCTTGTGTGTCTCTCTTTCAACTCTCTCAATTCTTTCCGGACCAAAAAAGCATCAGTGGAGAGAAGGAAAAGAGGCTGGACATTTTTTAAGAAGCAAAAAGATAAAGTTAATATACTTTTTCACTTTTCATTTTAGTCCCTAAATCATGATTTCTCCATTTGGCCTCATCTCAACTCATTTTAAAAACTCATCTTATCTATCATAAAATTTGGGTCCTCTAACTTATAAATTGCTTTTAGTTTCACTCAAATTAGATTTAAAACTATTCTGAACTGTTCAGTTAAAGTTTCGGTCAACCTTTTACCAAAATCATTCATTGGAGGGGTTATAACTGTTCTAGGAATTTCTATGATTTTTAGGGCCTCTAAGAACCTCAAAAAGAAAAAAAAAATTCATTTAAAAGTCCTCCTGTGAGTTTTTCAAATTTTTTAAAAATTATGAAAATGTTCTAACTTTCTTTCACAAATTTTTCTAGTTTGTTTAGCTTGAATTTTTGAGTAACTCAAGCTTTAAATTCTAATTTTTAAAGGTTTAGATTATTACTCTAATTTTATTTGACCTCAGATCCCTTTATTTAGGGGACTTCCTTTGAAAATCACATATTTCTAACCTTTTTTTTCGGCAAACTGGATGTTACATCACATGTGCCATTCCCTTCAAGAAAATAAAGCTAGCTCCATCGGTCCAAAACCTTGTGCATGTCTTGACCAAGTATGGTTCTTGTACCTAAGGAGAGTTTTAAATTTTTCTAAGGGTAGAAAGGGACTAAATATAATGGAAGAACATCAAAGGAAGCCTTGGACAAAATTTAGAAGCCTTGGTTCGTGAGATAGAGGTATAGGCTCCATAATGAGACTTAAAGAAACAACTTGCATCTAGGCTCTTAGAAATGAAATTGTGGTGACTCCAAGGAATCTAAATGGGGTCAAGAGATCTAGATAGAAGGAGAAAATGGAGCAAAGAGCATGAATTCTAGTCGTTGCTTCATTGGGTCTTGTATAGAACCATAATTGAGCCATAGAACAAAGTAGCCTTCCATAGAGTGTGTGTGATGCTAGAGCTTGCTTCAATGATGTAATTGTGTCCCATTTAATGTATTTAGGCCAAAGGAATCAAACTTCACTTAGTTGCAAGTGTGTGGCCAAAAAGGGGGAGGAATAATCAAGGAAAAAGTGTGTGAATCTTACTTCAAGTTAGCTCTATAACCTTTCTCTCATGCATGGCTTGGATGTTTACTTGTCTTTGATTGTTTGTGTGTATGTTTGAACTATGAGAAATGTTTCTAGCTAATGCTTACAAGCTATAGTGCCATTATGCTTATTGAAATTTGTTTATGTATGCAATATGGCTTGAATGGGTTTGGTGATGCCAAAAGTCCCTTAGCAAGGATGAGGATGAGCCAAAAGTACCTAGAGAATGGATGAAACAAAGCCAAAAGTCTCAAGAAAAGTGAAGCTAAGTCAAAATCCCTTGAAAGTGGGTGAGACAAATCCAAAAGTCCTAAGAAAGTTGGATGAGGCTAAACCAATGCTCTTGAAAGCTTATGTTTGCTATGTATAAGTTTATTTGTCAAGGAAAATGATTTATGTATGCGCACAAATAGCTTGAATGTCATGCATGCATTCTTTGACATGTATATACATTCATTATATATTTGAAAGGGTTAAGAGTTATTGGGATGCTTTGAATCTCACTCTTCCCCCCACATATGCCTAACCATGTCTAGGTGAGCCAAGAGGACCAAGGAATGGAGGCCAACAACCTTGAGAAGTAAGACTTTGACAAAGAAATAGAGAAATGTTCTTTTTGTTTACATTTTGATGTTAATAATTGTAACCATAAGTTATACATATGATGTAAACCATTGAACATGTCTAAATATATGTATAGATAATGTATGTAATCATTTTGGAACTGAATGAATGAATGCATAGGCTTTTGCCATTTATAGGCTATGAGATGCATGTGTAGGTATGCAAGTGGCAAGGTGAGAATGAGCTTCATGATGATTTGGATCATTTGGTATGCTTTTATATATTGTATTTGTGCTTTCAGACTTGCTCATGTGGTTGTGGAAAGTAAAGAAAAGCATTTGGTGCCTTGAGATACCCATTTGGATTTCAAATTTGACCATTTTATGTGTTAAACTAAAGTCTGACCAAATGAGTGAATATTTTCATGAAATTTGGCTAGCAAGTAGATCTTATCTAAAGCTTTTCATAGAACTAAAGAGCACTTAATTTGGAATTTTATAGAATTTATTATGATTTTTCAAATTTTTCCAAATTATGTCGAAATGATATGTGCACTGTTCATTTAGTCATTTTATGTTTCTATATCAAGCATTGGTCAAATAAAAGTCCAATACTCATGAAATTTTACATGCATAAACTAGACATCATTCGTTTCCCATAGCCATTAAGATCACCTTATTTGGAGCTCTACAGAGGGAGAACCAAATTTTTGAAGTTACATGACAATACCAATAATATAACTTGACCTTTGGTACTATTCTATCAATTTTTTAGGGCTAAAGGCTACTGCATTGGTTTGGAATTATTTTTATCATTATCTAACATCTAGATCTTTCTAGAATGGTATAGTTTGTTTAATTTTGATTTTTTTAAAATTAGTTATTAATTTTCAAAGTTCATCTCAGAAATATGTCTTGCCAACTCAACACCAAATTTTGGTTTTTGGAATGTATGGCTCCAAATCCGTGATGCATGAGTTAAATGATGATATTTATGACTTTAATGAATATGTTATGGGTAAGAAATGATATGGATGAGTTTACATGGTCCATGGAGTATAAAATAAATTAATGAAACTTTACGTAATGTAATTATTCATGCTTAAAATATATATTTCCTTACAATTGTGCTCCATTATGCATGCCATAGATTGAAATGGCCTATGGGACCATTGTGTAAGGGTAAAGTAGTTAAGATATTACAATCTAAAAGATTATCTATCTTAAAAGATTGATATTTATTTTTAATGGTTATCTTACTCAATTATTTATAATCCACGCTTAATTTAAGCATTTATTTCATAATTGCCTTCTTTTAATCATTCAAAAAATACCAAATAATCCTTAAAAATTCTCTAAAATTCATAATAAATTCCAAATAACTCCAAAAAATTTTCTTTATGTTCTATAAAATTATAATCTATAGATTCCTTATTGTTTCCACTCTTCTAATTTGCATGCCTCTCACAAGGAAACAAATGAATTATTTACATCAAACTCTCATTATACCTTATTTCACTCTAAAGTTTTCTTTTTACACAACATCAAATGTTAATTATTCTTTTGAATAGGGTAATAACATTGTTTTTCTAGTTAAAGGTCATTAATGTGGTTAAAAAGAAGAAATTTCATGTATATATATGCATATTTCATTTAAGACTTGATATATTTGGAAAAAAAAAATAGATTTAAAGGCTCACATATATCTAACAAATATCTAAATCACATTAATAGATTATGCAAAGCCTAAGATTTCACCTCAAGAGACTATAATGCAAATTATAAAGTTCTAGGTTTAAGATCATTCACATAATCTAACTCACATACATGGCTTAAAACTAATGATTATCATAAGCATGGTGCATATGCACAAAAAAATTTCAATGAATGAGAAAAAAAATGTTATTAATAATCAATTTCATTTACAATATGCATTAACAGACATTTCTTATCATTTATACACTATCTAATAATTATTTGCTTCATTGAAATCTAACATCAACCAAGAAATAAACACAATATAGACAAGCATAATTCAAGCTCAAAATTTTGAAAAATAGGGAGTATTCCAATAAAAATTTTGTATAAAAATAAGACCAATTAAAAATAACATAATTCAAATTTCCAATTTGGATTCCTTAGCCTTTAACGTAAAATGAACATTGTCCTTAATGTAAAGGATTAAGAAAACTCTCTTGATATGTGTAATACCATAGCTCATTAGGTTCCTTAGTATCTTATTCATGCTTGATTTCACACATTCTCAAAGAAAAATGAATATAAATATTAGTAATTTATTGCATTATATAGGGCCTAAAAATTTCATTTCATGTTACGTGGGCCATATGAACTCCCCATTAACATCCTCTACCTATAAAGCATCTATACAAGTCATAAGCACCATAAAAAATCACACTAATTTCAGGTAAGAAGCCACACACCAGAAAATAAAGGAGTTTGCCTTCGGTTCAACTTTCCAGATTTCTGACATCAATTTTGAAAAATCATAGTTAATTCTAGAAAAATCAAAGTTAAACAAATAATAGTTTTCTAAAAAGCCCTGAATGTCAACTATAGGTTAAAAATCATTTTAGGCTATGAAAACATCAATGGGACTATGATTGACAATAGAATAGCTCCATAGGTCTAACTACCTAAGTTTGCTATCATAGGTTACTGATATAAATTTTAAAAATTCATAACTAATTCTAAAAAAATTAAAACTTAACAAAACCATACTATTCTAGAAAGATATGGATGTCTAAGTTTGACAAAAAAATTTTTAGATCAAGGAAATGATGTTTAACTCACAAAAATCAATGGAACAATACTAGAGGTTCTGTTATGCCACTAGCACTATCATGAAACTTCAAAATTTTGGTTCTCTCTTTACAGAGCTCCAAATGGGGTGATCTTGGTTGGCATGGAAAGCTTATGGTGTCTAATTTGTGTCTATAAAATTTCATAGCTATTGGATACCATTGGTTCCATGAGTGACATAGAAACAAAATCTGACCATATGAATAGTGCACCTTACCTTTTAGCATATTTTTCCCAAATTTGAAAAATCATAATAAATTCTCTAGAGCTTCAAATTGGTTGTTCTTTAATTCTTTGGAAAGCTCTAGATGAGACCTATATTCATGCCAAATTTCATATCAAGACTAGCTCATTAGGTCAGATTTTGGTTTAGATCAAGAATAAGACACTTTTGTTACCATAACAGGGTCAAATTAGTTCCAATTGGCCTCCTCACCATTCCACAAAAATTTGAGCACATTTTGAAGCATAAACACATCATGTATAAGCTTCTCAAGTGGTCTAAAACATCACCCATCTCAAAACTCACCCTTCATATGCATCAATATACAATCAAGAATGGGCTCCCAAGTGGTCAAATTACATTTTCTCATTCAATTTGGCTTCAACTTTGGTTCACACACTATATTTATATACTTTTACATTTTCTCAAAGGTTTACATCTCAAAAATAATTCATACATGCAAAATTTAACATTTAATTACATCAAAAGCTACACTAATGTCAAAGTATGCCCAATCATGCTTCTTGGCTCCCATTTTTATCTCCTTGAGCATCGCCTAGATATGATGAGATGGAATAGGGAAAGGGGTGAGATTCAAATAATCTTAATAGCTCAAACACCCTTTTAAATAAACATATAAGGCATATAATCATATCAAGAAATACAAGCATGGTATAAAAACTTTCAAGAGCCATTCAATTCATAATGTCCATGCCATAGAAACATGTCAAAGCTAAGAATAAGCTTTAAGGATTTTTGGTCTAGCCTCATCCTATTTTTTGGGACTTTTAGATTAGCTTCACCCTTATTCTAGGGACTTTTGACTTGGTCTCACTTATCATTAAGGCTTTTGGCCTTATCTCATCCATTTCTAGAGACTTTTGGCACAACCTCACCCATAAAGAGTAATTCACATTTCAAAAGCAAATTAAGAACTATAATGGTACCATAGCAACAAGACAATATCAAATGGCATGTCTCATGATGCAAACACACATATAAGCATTCAATGACAATCATATAACTAATATATGCATGCAAGAAAAAGTGGAGAGCTACCTTGGTGCAAGAAGACAATTTTCTTCCTTACTTCCTCACTTTCTTGGCTTGGCTTCACACCCACACCTAGGAGGAACTTGATTCACTTAGCCTAAACACCACAAATAGGATCCAATTACATTCTTGAAGCAAGTTCTAACACCACACACACACTAGGAAGTATACTTTGTTCTATGATTACATAATGGTTCCATAAAAGGCCTAATGAAGCGACTGCTAGAATTCAAGATCTTGGCCCTATTTTCTCCTTAAATCTAGGTCTTTTGACTCTATTTAAATTTCTTAAAATTATCACAAATTCATTCCCAATGGTCTAATATAAGTTGCTTCTTTAAGTCACATTATGGAAACTACACCTCCATCTCACAATCTAGGCTTTCCAAATTTTTTCCAAGGCTTCCTTTCATATTCTTCCATCATTTCAAATCCTAATCTAGGCTTAGAAAAATTTAAAACACTCCCTAGGTCCTTGCTCTTAGTTTGGCCAAGCCTATGCCTCTCTTGGTGCACCTATGGAATTGTTTTGTTTTCTTGTAAGAAAAGGCACTTGGGAGGCTTTCTAGGGATCTTAGGAACTCAATTAAACTCTCACATAAGCTAGAACACCCTTGGAAGAAATCAGATTTTACCATATGTCCATGAATCCCTAGCTTTGTTATCTTGAATTCTCATGGTTTTTCTTCAAGTTTCATTACATTTCCTAAGTTCCCATACTTAAAGCCTTAGTTACTATCATGTTTAGACCAGAATTGGACCCCTATTATATAGCCCCTATTTTGACCAAAACCATAAAGGAAAAGAAATTCAAGAAGAAGCAACAAAGTCCAAATTTGGTTACCTTGTTTATAAGCTTTCCAAGGGAGCTTCCTTATGCTACCAAGAACTCTCTCAAATCCTCTCTTCCTTCTCCTAAGCAAACCACATATTAGCACCAAAGTAAATGCTAAAAACATGAGAAGGAAGAGGAAGAAGAGGGGAAGAAGTTTAATAAAGCAAAGAGTAGGAAAAAGTGGCTAAAACTTACACTTTTCAAAGCTTCTTCTTCCTTCCTTGGCCTCCCCTCTTATGTACCACTCTCAGCCCTTCTTGGTTTTGGTTTATCATGTAAAAAGGTTGGCTAGGAGGTGTAACACCATAATTTCTTAGCCTTTCTCATGTAATTCCTAAGCTTCATACCACACACATCATGAAAATCATAAGAAATGGCATATAAAATATTGATTATTTTAGCGTTGTGTAGTGTGTAAAAATTTTATTCAGTGTCACATAGACCATGCGAGTTCATGTATCATATTTTAATATTTAGTTACATAGATGCAACTCATTTCCATCCCTAGAAGTAGCCTACATCTCGTGGAAAGCAAAGGGAAGCTTAAAATATATATATATATGCATTTTTTGCCAGAATTCTCCTCTTTCTGTCACAAATTTAGAAAATCATAACTAATTCTAGAAAAATTGAAATCATACATTCTTGGTCATTCTAGAAAGTGACACATGTATAATTCATGATAAAAATATGTCCAGATCATAATATCTAACACAGAAGACTTTTGACATACAAAAATCTCCAGAGGTCTGGTTGTCCTCTGTTACTATCATAGGTTTCTGTAGCAAAATTCAAAAATGTCCAATTAATTCCAAAAAAGTCTAATCCACACAAATGATACCAATCTAGAAAGTTGTGGATGTTAGCTAGAGGGAAAAAATAACTCCAAACCAGTTCAAGCACATCTAGATCTCGAAACCTAATCAAACAATACCTGAGGTCAACTTGAGCGCCTGATAGTGGGTAGAATATTTAAAAATTCATATCTCCTTCTCTAGATATCTAAATGAGGTGTGTCTAGTTGGCATAAGTCATTGGGAATATCTAGTTTCTTTATATAAAATTTTGTGGTAATTAGACATCATTTGAGCCCTGTATGATAGATTTTATTTTTAGACCAAGTGAACAGTGCATCAGACCAAGACCAGAATTTTTGCCAACTTGGAAAATTCATCAAATATTCTTTAGACCTCCAAAAATTGTTATTTAGCTTCCCAAAAAGCTCTTAATAAGCTCTAATTGCATGCCAAATCTCAGTTCAAGAAGAGTTCATTTGGACAAAAAGTGACATAGGGTTCTAATATGGTCAATTTTGGCTCCATATAAGATACCAAAGTGTCCAAATGCTCTCTCTTAATGTTTGGCACCTCTTGGGTAAGTCTAAAAGCATGATTATGACTTGTATAAGCTGCCCAAATGGTCCTAAATCTCATACATATCATTTTGGCCATCTCACTTACACTTATACACATTTGCATAAAATCATTCAAGAAGCCAAATTACCATTACATACTCAATTTACATTCTAATGATAACATAACACAATCTCTTATTTATACATCACATAATAACATAATTACACATGTTCAAGAGGTCATAGACCATATATAACAATGGGTTACATCATTTGATATCAATATGACCTTAAAGAATAAAATTCCAACACTTTAGTGTCATGCTTTCATTTCTCATGTAGTTGACTTCCATTCCCTTGGTCTCTTAGTCCCTCTAGCATGTTAGAATATTGGAGAGGAGGGAATGAGATTCAAATAATCCCAATAGCTCATCTCCCATTCAATTATGCATAAAAGATGCAAACAAGTCTTATAAATGCATGTATAGGCATGTTGACATGTGCAAACATTCAAGAAGCAATTTCAACATTTGAGCAAGTCATACATAGCATACAGAGACTTGCCAAGCAAGTGGATTGGCCTCACCCATTTACTTGTAGATTTTAGGCTTACCTCACCCATTCTTTAAGAGGCTCTTGGACTCAACCTTGCTCTTGGGAGTCAACCTCACTTTTGGGAGACTCTTTACTTTGTCTCAACCAATCTTAAGGATTTTTAGCATCGCCACACTCAAGCAAACTAAAACAAACATCATAAAAAACATTTAAAGACATAATGCATCATCATGGTACCATGGAGCAAGAGCTCATTTTAGAACATTTTTCATAGCTTGAAATACATATACACATATTCAAAGACAAGTAAAGCAAACAATCATGCATGAGAGAAGGATGAGTAAGCTACCTTGAAAGCAACTACACATTTTTTCTCTTAAATCAATGCTCCCTCCTTCGGCCACACACATACAAAGGTGTGAGGATGATTTCTCTTGGCCTAAACACAATTTATGGAAACCAATTAGGTTCATGGAATTAATTCTAAGGCTATACAACTTGCTTAGACTCTAGCTTAACCTATATACCCTTTTATGGTTCTAAAATGCACCTAATGAAGCAACACCCATCAAATAAATTCCAAACTTCATTCTTTCCTCTCAAATATGATTCTTGACTATTTTTAAGCCTCTTGGAGTCATCATACAATCAAAACCAAGAGCCTAACTATATGTTGCTTCTTTAGGTTATATTATGGAACATAAAGCACCAACTCATTCTCTAAGCTTCATGAATTTTTTTCAATACCTCCCCTCCTATTCATTCATCATATATGACTTAAGAATGGGCTTAGAAAATTTTAAAACTCTCCCTAGCTATCCCAACCTCTCTTGACCGAACCTATGCATAGTTTTAGCACCTATGGACTTTGCTTTGTTTTCTCAAGAGGAGAAGCACATGGGGAGACTTCTAAGGATCTTAGGCGCTTATTCAAATACTTATTTAGGCATAGGAATTAAGAGATCAAATCAGATTTTGGAAGGAACACTTAAAACCTTAAAATTTGCATATTGAATTTCCATGGCTTTTTGTCAATTCTCTTTGCATATTCTTAATCTCCACACCCTTTTTCCTAAGAGTCACCCTTGGTTCTACCTAAAAACCAAGTCTTCCTAGGGTTTCTTAAGTGGGGAGAAATGGTGGAGGAAGAGGAGCAAGGCACAATAACCATGGAAGAAGAAATTGCCTAGTTTTCTTGCTTTTTCTCACTTGAATCTTATCTTCTTTGGGCTCCTCTCTTCAAATCCGAATTTTCTCCTTAATTTCTCCCTTAAAAAATATTTGTAAACTTTATTATAATAAAGTAAATAAAGGAGAATGGAGGAGAAGAGGTTTGGATAGAAGAAAGCATAAAAAACTACCAAAATTCTTTACCTTCAAGCCTTGATTTTTCTTCTCCTTCTCCTTCCCTCGATGTGCCACTCTCCTAGGGTTTCTTCTTTAGTTTAAGGCAAACAAATATGAGACTCAATGAATGGGAGAGTGGGGCGCCTCCTATTTATTGGTGGAGGAGAATAGTGACGGGCTCGTCGCGCAACCCTCAAAATAAAACTAGGTTGAACTAAATATGTAGCTAGTGGCACAACCTAAGTCATCTCCCTTGGAAATGGAGTTCAATGTTTAATTGGATTTTCTAAATGTTAAAGGTTTTAAAAGCTATCTAATTAAGGGGGTTTTGGTTTAATTAAACTAACTAGAATTAAATTGAAACAAAATGACTAACTTCTACCTAATTGGATGAATTATGGCTGATAATGGGCTTGTGACTAGCTTTGGAATCGTCCCTTGGTATCTACTATCTTTATCCTAATCTAATTGTAATTAATTCTGGCTTAAGAATCCTTAATTGTGTTAATTGGCAAATGATCTTGAATTACTATTCAAGATTCAAGAGACTAGCAATTTGATGTTAATTAAGACCTCAACTCCCATTAAATTACTAATTCTTGTGATTAAGATATTTGAACACTCAAATTGATTGATTAACTGATTAATTAGCCTCTAAATCATCATCCAAAAATGTTTAATTAACCAAATAAATACTAAGGAATCCACAAATAGACAATTAAGCATATAATCTCACTCATGCATTTCATCGAATACCTTCGTGGCATACATGGGAGATTAAAGAAAAATGAACAATTCAGAACTAAAATTAATCAATTAAAATAATAATTACTTTCCTAATTAGTACCTAACCAGCTACTAATCAATTACACAAATTCTCAATCCAATACTACTTAACCAAGCAAATACAAGAAAGAGAAAAGGTGTAGGAAAATTAAGAAATCCTTAGCCCAAATTCTGAGTTCATTCATGGATTCAAGCTTCCACCAAGGATCTTCCTCCTAGCTAGCCTCATGATGGAGGATTAGAGCTCCAAGGAAGTGGATGGAGGTGGAGAATGGAGGATGAGAGTGGCATGGTTTGTGTTCTGTGTGTGTGGAAAAGACGAAGGGAATGGGTGAATGACGTGATTGTCGTGATGAATGGAATAGTGCTGTACAAGTGTGTGACTTCCACGTCAGAATTGCATGATGTTTAAAACTCATCCCTTCTCTAAATCAATTTACCATTCAAGCTCCAATTGCCCAACAAAAAATCTGCACAAATAATAAGAACAATTCAATAGGAAAATTCACAAAATCATTTAAAATAAAATTGTGCATTCAAATTCCTAAATTTTGCAATTAAATTCCTAAAGTGCCCAAATAGCTAATGAAATCAAATTCCACCTAATTAAATCCATTAAGCCTTATTTAACTATTAAAAAGCTTAAGTTAAGGAGAATAATATATATAAAAATCATGCTTATCAAATTCCCCCACACTTAAACCTTTGCATTCCTGGGCAAAGCTCAAAATCAAAGGAAAACTAATGGAAAACAAGTGGATAATGAAAATGGAAAAGAAAGTGTAAAAATCGCAAGCTAGAGACTAATCACAACCTTTCATCACTTTAACAATCAAAGTTAGTTTCACTTGCATCAAGAATTAAATTCCATGGCAACTTCATTTGAAAAGAATGAATTGAAATGCATAACCTCTCACATGGATTAGTGTTTACTCTCAACTTTCCAGTATTTAAGGAATGTAGATCACTCAAGTTTCACCTATCAAAGTTCACTACCATAAGCTTGTCTAGCTTCTAAATCTCCATCACCCATGCCAAATGCAAAGCACAAATCAAGAGGACTTATTCAAGGTTTTAATGAGGTTAAGGTAGTGGAATGAATGGACACAAAAACAAAGGCAAAACAAATAGATACCTTAGAATTTAAAGAGCAATAAAATGGAGATTTAGGATAGGAAGAATGTGCTTCTAGGCCTTATTTCCAACTAACAATAGGCAACTACAAAATCAGTTTGAAACACTTCTTTCTTTCAGTTTTCTATAGCTTCCTTTTCTTTTCTTTTCTTTTTTTCATTTCTTTTCTTTTTGCTTTTCTATCTCTTCTTTTCTTTTCTTTTGCAAATTTTTTGGCTCTAACTAAAATAGAAATGAATCCCTTATCATTTTCATGCATGCAAATGCAAATGTGGCCTCAACAGAGAATCAGGACAAGTTCTAGAGTGAAAGCAAAGATAGGTGAAAACACATTAGAATTGAACAATTAAGGCTCAAATCCTTACCAGCTAATGGCTATCAAATAATTTATTAAAATCAAATTCATTGCCACTTCACTTGAATTAAGACACAAGATCCATCACTTATCATGTCTAAGTGAATCCAAGCTATAATCATCTTAACTTGCAACTTCTTCAGAAAAACTGAAAAAAATCACACTATTTTTCAAAATTTTCTAAAAGATTTTTCAATTTTTTTCAAAACAAGGAAAAGATGGAATGGAATGACTCTCCCCCACACTTAAATGTTGCATTGTCCTCAATGTTAGCACACAATCCAGTAAACAAATAAAACACACAAGATAAAGGGTGAAAAGAGAGTGTACAACCAAATGAACTTAAATCGAAGATCTCAAGGTAGGCTCAGATTCCCTTTGTAGCTGGTTAGTAGCTTATTACCTATAAAACAAAAACAAAACAAACTGTAATATGGAAAAGAAAAGAAAACTAAATTCTAAACTAAAGAGAACACTATAAAAGACTAACTAATCATAAGTATCAAAAACCAAAATCAAAACTACTTTATTCCTTCTTAACTGGACAAATTTGAGTCTCACTACTTTAAAACATTTTGATTGATCATTCAGTGATGATCCATGGACTTCCTCAACTATCAGTAGTCTTGGAAAGTCATTTTCAGCAAATTTAGGACCAAGAAAAGAATAAAAATCAAATCCAGGACATTTAAAACCAAAGAAAGAAAATTTAAAATCAAAACTTTCTAAAAATCTATCAAAACCAATGAAATCTATAGGACTCCCATCAGTCAGAGTCACTACATCAACAGAAGAATTAAATTGCAACTTCTCACAGCCTTTTGAGTTCAAGTCCTCCAAGGTATCTGGCAATTGCTTCATCTCAGTTGGGAGAGTCTGTTGATTGTTGGGAATTAGCTCACTAACTTCAAAAATTTGTTTCAGACTCTCAACAAGAGAAACAATATCTTCCCTGACCAAAGAGACATCAGTAGGCTCACAAAATTCTAAACAATGATCTACAACAGAATCTAGTCTCTCACTAGTATCAATAACAGCACAAGGATTAACAAAATTTTCAATATCAATACTATCACCATGCATACTATCATCAATACTAGTATGATCAGAAGAATCAGTCTTAGCAATAATTCCAATGCAAACAAAGGACTCCATGGATTCAGCAGACTCATCAGACCTCAAAAACTCATTAATCTCATCACACATAGGATATGTATGCATATCATCACATAAGCATTTAAAAGTGGGGTCTGCTTCATCACCTGCTCAACAATTTCACTGTCTATATCCTTTTCACATGCTACATTCACTATTTCATCAGTCATACCATTACATGCTAGTGAGGAATTATGTTGATCAGTATATGTGAGGAACTTACTAGTTTCAATGAAAGAATTAATCTGTGAGCATCTATCACATACAAAGGATTCAGCACACAAACAATCAAGAGATACATCCAAATCAACTCTGTCACATGATCCTAATGGTATGCTATCCCTAAACTCAAAAGATGCATCATCAATAGGCTTATCAACCAATTCCAGACTAGGAATAGAATAATCATCACATCCCAAATCACCCCCACACTTATCTACTACCCTAGACTCAATAGATTCATCACTTGGTTCAGACATAAATTCATCACTATGGTCACAGCTAGGAGTAGAAATTCCAAGTGTATCAATACACAAGGGTTCATGAACATCAACAAATGTATCAATTTTGCTCAATGAATTACCACAATCAATCAAATTAGGAGATTCAACCATAATTTCCTCATCAACATTATCATCATGCAATTCAGAATCAATAATATTATATGCATCAGTAGTCACAGTGCTATCAAGTAAACTAGATTTAGTTCCAACAAATTGCAAAGTATTAGAAGATGGAAGGATATTACCCAGTGAATAAGACTCTTCCTCCTCTATGCATTCCTTTCTAATTTGCTCTTCAATTGATTCATTAGCACTTGAAGTCGGTTGATTCAATTGAAATCTTGAATCCTTCATAATGTTATCCATCATTTGTTGGTTTTAGAGTTGCAATCGTTGCATTTGTTGAATTTGAAGATTATAGGCTTCCAAATGTTGCATCATCCTCTCTTCCCAACTTGGTTCCCTTTAGGGCTCTTGTTGCATGTATCCCTCATGGTAGTTGTAAGGATGATAGTTTGGCTCTTGCATATTGTAATTGTGGTATGACTCATAATGATGGTGGTAATTTGGGTGGATCTCATATGGATTGTGGTATGGTTGGTAGCTGGGGTGAACTTCACAAGAATGATGGTGTAGTTGGTAGCATGGTGGTTGGAATTGTTGGTATTATTGTGCTTATCGTTCTTGTCTTTGTCTTTCAAGAAGACCACGACACATTGAAATGGCTTTATCTAACTTTCGAGAAATCCTATCCTCTGCACAAGAATCATAGGCACCATGATTAGAATAATAAGGATCCATTTAAAGCAAAGAAAAATGAGAAGCACAATTAATTTCAGCACAACAAATCACTAACAAATTATAACTAAATTTAATTCTAAATCAAGAAAATAAAATTCAAATGAAGATAAGACTTACCTAATTATCAAAAACACTCCTAAATAGAGGTTAATGACATAAAACAAACTCACAAAAAATAAAGAAATTAAATCTAGAAAAATTGAAAAATTCCTAAAAAATTCGAGAAAATACTAAACAATTTCAAAAAGTATCTCAAACGTTGAAATTTGGCCAAAATATGGTGCACCCAATAGCTTTGCTATTACTTTTGTTTAAAACACCTAAAAACCTTGGAAAACAAAGTTTGAGAATTTTCTAGGCACTTCAAACAAAAATTCCAGCAAGCAGATCAATTGACGCGCAATACCGAAATTACTCGATTCCAAGTTCAAAATGTAACAACCGGGAAAAGGGAAAAGGAAAAGAAAGAAAGTAGGAAGCTGGAAATTTTTGAAATCCAAAAATGTTGCTAAGTCTCCTCGCAATAGCGAGAAATGGTCTCGCTATAGCGAGAGCGCCTGCTCACAATAGCGAAGGTGATTCTAGCTGTAGCAAGTACGGGCAGCAGTCCATACAGAAACCAGGGAGTTGCTCGCCGTAGCGTGCACCATAGCGAGAGTGGGAGTCTAGAACTAACACGAGTTTACCATAGCGAAGGTTAAATCTCGCCATAGCAAAGGGAACTGATACGTGCTCGCCATAGCGAAAGCTAAACCTCGCCATAGCGAAGGCAGCTAATACGAGCTCGCCGTAGCGAAGGTTAATTTTTGCCATAGCGAGGGTCAGTCCGAAAGAGAGTAAAAGGCGAGAAATTTACTACTTTACACGACCCAACTCATTCCTTCTCTCATTTTTGTCCTAGACTTTGACCCAAGGAGAGAAAAAGGCGTGGAGAGTGAGGGAAACCAAGAGAAGGAGGAAAAGCAAGGGAAAGGTAAGCAAAAGCCCAGATTAGATTTTTGTGGATTTAGTTATGAATTTTTGAAGTTCATGACAGTAAGCTGCGCCAGAAACAAAGACAGCCGGACCTTTGTCTGATTTTCGATGTCAAACATGGTCCAAACGTTGAGATTATGATTGGGAATTATTTTTAGTGTAAAGTTAACACTTAGAGCTTTCTAGAGAGCTATGGTTTGCTAGATTCCCATTTTTCTATAATTACCTTCTCTTTCTATGGTTTTGTTTGTGAGATTGGTTGGATTTTGGGCATGGGTCAGAAGAGGGAAAGTGGAAAACACTCTTGAATCTCTTTGTTTTCTTTGAAAATGTTGTTTCCACTACCTTAAGAGCTGGAGAGAGAGGAAGAATTGATGGCATTCTAGAGAGAGAGAGAGAACCTCTAGGTTTTGGTATATTAGAAGGTTTGCTCTAAAGATTACATTCTAAGAGAGTAATTCCTTGTTCTTGATTGTGCCTAGGCTCAAGTGAAGCACCTCCATCAAGGTGTGATTGTGAACCTAAGAAGGGAGAGGAGAAATTGAAAGGAAAAGCTCGTGTTGGCTTATAAGGTAGCTCTCTTTCCACTCTTTCTTGTTGCATTCTTGGATGTAATAGTCATTGTATGTTTATGTATATGCTTATTGTGTGGAATATGCCATATGTTATTGCCATAATGCATTGTTGACAATATGCTTATGTGATGGATTGTGCTGCAATGACCTCCAAAAGTTCGATGTGAACCTGGGGTCTCTATCCGAAACTATGCTACTGGGTACTCCATGAAGTCGCACTATCTCTCTAATATACAACTGGGCTAATCTATCCAGTGTATGAGTAGCCCTGATAGTTAAAAAGTGTGTAGACTTCGTCAGTCTATCCACAACTACCCAAATAGCATCGTGTCCAGAGGATGTCCTGGGTAACCCCATAACAAAGACTCCCACTCTCGCTATGGCGCACGCTACGGCGAGTAACTCCCTGGTTTCTGTATGGATTGCTGCCCGCACTCGCTACAGCTAGAATCATCTTCGCTATTGCGAACAGGCACTCTCGCTATAGTGAGAGTGAGAATTGCTCGGGTGAGATAGTGCTGAAAGTCCCTTAAGATAGGTGAGGTGAAGCCGAAAGTCCCTTTAGATGGGTGAGACAAGGCCAAAAGTCTCACAACCGAGTGAGGCCAAGTCAAAAGTCCCTAAACTCGGGTGAGGCCATCCAAAAGTCCCTAAACTAGGGTGAGGCTAGACCAAAAGTCCCTAGAGCCCATTTTTGGCATTGTTGTGATTTTCATAGCATGTACAACGTATGTTGGATGTTTGAGAATGGCTAAATGCTTATTCACATGCTTTGACTTGTTATGTGCCTTGATTGTTTACTTGAATGAGTGCATGAGCTACTGAGATTCCCTGAATCTCACCCCTTCCCCTCCGAACTTAACATGCTAGGTGGAGCTCAAGGAGAACCAAGTGCACACCAAGGAGCCTAGGAGCATGTATAGGAGAATGTTAGTTTTATTTTGATCTTTTTAATGTAAAGTGGTGCCAAAATGTGTATGCACCCACTATTTTTGAGATATAAAGGTTGTAGCAAATGTAAATGTATGGGTATATGATGTATAAACTATGCATAGAGCCAAATTAATGAAAATGTGGGTTTTGCCCCTTTTGTTGAATGTATGTGGTAGTGTATATTTGGCCATAGCATAGCGAGTTTGAGATGTATGATGAATTGGACCACTTGGACATGCTATATAAACTATTTTTATGCTTTTAAACTTGTCCATGAGTGGCTAGAACGTGTGAGAGGTTATTTGGACCCATTTTGAACCTTTTGGGTGCCAAAACCGGTAATTTTAAGAGCTCCATCAAAGTATGACCGGATGAGCTCCTCTTGCCATGAAATTTGGCATGCCTCTAGAGTTTGTAGAGAGATTCTTAAGAAGCTAAAGTGGGTAATATTCGGAGGTCTAGAGAATATTTGGCAAATTTTTGAAATTGGGAAAAATTAAGAGTTTGGTCATGGCACTGTGTAGTTAGTTAGATTTGAAAACCATGTCATACATAGACCAAACGGTGGCCAAATGTCATTAAATTTTATAAAAATAAATTAGAAAACCACAGTGACCTATAACAACTAGAATCACCCAAATCAGAGGTCTGTAGAGAGAGAACGAACCATTTGAAGTTCTGTATCAGCATCAGGGAGCCACCTGACCTCTGTTACTGTTCCATCAGTTTTCAGGGTGTAGGGGCTGCTGAACTGATCTGAAATTATTTTTCTCCTCTAGTAGACATCTGTAGCTTTTCAAATTGGTATAGTTTGGCCAGATTAAATTTTTTTGGATTTAGTTACGAATTTTTGAATTTCATGACAGTAAGTTGCGCCAGAAACAGAGACAGCCAGACCTTTTTCTGATTTTCAATGTCAAACATGGTCCAAACGCTGAGATTATGATTGGAAATTATTTTTAATGTAACGTTAACACTTAGAGATTTCTAGAGAGCTATGATTTGCTAGATTCCCATTTTTCTATAATTAGTTATGATTTTCCAAATTTAGAGCCAAAACATGACTTTTGGGCACAAGTGAGAAAATGCATTTTTCTGGTTTTTGGCTCCATTCCCGTGGCTTATGGTTTGTTTTATGCTATATATGAGTTGTATAAATGGAGTGTGAGTAGAGAATGTAAAGGATGGGTTCACAGGACCCACAGGGCCAAAGTTGAGTGAAATTGCCACGGATTGGTATTGATTCTTTGGAAATCATATGGAACCGAGCCCAGAGGGAGGCTAGATAGCGGTAGTAGATTATGGTGTTACACAAAACAGGGGAAAAACTAAGCTAAAACAAATCCAAAACAGAGCTAAAATAAAACAAAAACACTTAGAAAATATTCTCAAACAATTGAGAATCCAAATCCCTGACAACGGCGCCAAATTTTAATGGGCTTGTCACGCAACCCTCAAAATAAAACTAGGTTGAACTAAATATGTAGCTAGTGGCACAACCTAAGTCATCTCCTTTGGAAATAGAGTTCAATGTTTAATTAGGTTTTCTAAATATTAAAGGTCTTAAAAGCTATCTAATTAAAGGGGTTTTGGTTTAATTAAACTAACTGGAATTAAATTGAAACAAAATGACTAACTTTTACCTAATTAGATGAATTATGGCTGATAATGAGCTTGTAACTAGATTTGGAATCGTCCCTTGGCATCCACTATCCTTATCCTAATCCAATTGTGATTAATTCTGGCTTGAGAATCCTTAATTGTGTTCATTGGTAAATGATCTTTAATTACCATTCAAGATTCAAGAGATTAGCAATTTGATGTTAATTGAGACCTCAACTCCCATTAAATTACTAATTCTTGTGATTAAGATCTTTGAACACTCATGCATTTCACATTAAGATTGCATGATGTTTGAAGCTCATCCCTTTTCCAAATCAATTTACCATTCAAGCTCCAATTGCCCAACAAAAAATCTGCACAAATAATAAGAACAATTCAATAGGAAAATTCACAAAATCATTTAAAATAAAATTGTGCATTAAAATTCTTAAATTTTGCAATTAAATTCCTAAAGTGCCCAAATAGCTAATGAAATCAAATTTCACCTAATTAAATCCATTAAGCCTTATTTAACTATTAAAAAGCTTAAGCTAAGGAGAATAATATATATAAAAATCATGCTTATCAAATGGCTATTTGAAAAATTCCTATTTTACCCTTTATTTTTGGCATTTTCATTTCTATTTCATTTTATTTCCTTTTTTAGAACCATCTTTTCCATTATATTAGGTTCTCAATTTAGTAAAATGCCTTTAGAATAACTCAAATTAGAGCTAAAACCTTCCTAAACGAATCCGTCAAAGTTCAAGTACACCAACATTCTAAAATGTCCATCGGAAGGGATTTAACTATCTTGGGGCTTCCCATGGTTTTCAGGGCCTCTGAGAACCCTAGAGAACTTAAAACTTTCATTAAAAAGATCTCCTGTGTGAATTGCAAAAATTACTTAAAATTACGAAAATGCCATTACATTTCGTAAGTTTTCTGTCAAAATTTGTTTCTTTATTCTAGCTCCATTTTTTTTTCATCTGAGCCAATAATTCTCATTTTTAGGAGTCTAAAATATTACTCAAATTTTTTGGAACCTTAACTCATTTATTTCAGAGAACTTGCTTTAAAAACTCACCCATTTTTGTCGTTTAATGAAAACCGGACATTACAGGAGGTCCGACCAAATTGAGACATTTTTTATAAGCCATGTGTCCATTTTCACACTATTTCAACTTTGCAATTTAGTGCCTTATCTTAGTTTTTACCATTGGGATTCATTTCAACTCCTATTTAAAAACAATATTTTTCATCATAAAATGTAGGTCCTCTAATTTATAAAATAGCGTTGGTTTCACCTAAATTGGATTTAAAATCATTATGAACCATTCGATCTAAATTTTGGTCAACTGGCAGTTAAAATCACTCGCTGGAGGGGGTTTAAGTGTTTATAAGGTTACCATGGTGTTTAAGGCCTTTGAGAACTTTGAAAAGTTCAAAATTTTTATTTAAAAATCCTTCTGTGAGTTTTCTAAATTTTTTCAAAATTAAAAAAATGCCCCACATTCTTTTAAAAAGTTTTCCTAGCTCTCCTGGCTTAGTTTTTTAAGCAACCAAAGCCTCAAATCCTCAGTTTCAAAGGTCTAAATTATGATTCAAATTTCATTTAGCCTCAATTATTTCTATTTAGGGGACTTCCTTTAGAAATTCTTTTAGTTTTAGATGTTTTTTGAGTAACCGGGTATTACAATATGTCCTACTCTTAATGTATTTTAAGATCCTTTAAGCTAAAAGGCAATTTTAACAAAGCATTTCCATGTGTAATCATCCTTTCAATCTTGACCTTTAAAATGAAATTAAAATTGAGTTGAAATCACTCCTTATATTGCATGCTTTAACTACTCAATTCTTCTTCCCAATTTTAATCAATAATCAAATCGAGGATCTAATAATTGAGGCCTCTAAAAGAAATAAAGCCAGGGTTAGAATGGCTACAAAAATACATTTAAATATTTTTTGCTACTATACATATTATTTATTTATGCTTGAGTTGTCTCTTAAAATGTGTTTGTATTATAATCTTTAGCCTGACTTTATAGCAAAACCTTATCATAAGTATTAAAAACTATAATTGTGTTGCTCTCCTTCTTCCTTGGATAAGTGGGCTTCAATTAAAATGGGTGTTTCTTCCATTTGGGAGAATGTGACTCCTCAACCAATGATTTCATTAGTACATATACTTTGGTTGACATATTAAGAAGCTTTAATTTTAATTTTTTCTTATCAAATCTAAAAGGGGCTTTCAAGAACTTCAAATAGCAAATAAAATCAACTTGATTCTCTTTAATAAGAACTAAAGCCTTTGTTAGAGGATCCATAAGGTGATTCTCGCCATTATTCTCTTGAACCTTATTATCTACTTCACTCGCATTACAATAATTTTTTGATTCACTAAGAGTTGCATTCCTCTGGCCACTTGGAAAGTCACCTCCTAGTCTTTTAACTTCTTAATATTCTCTCATTCTTCCACAGTCTAATATTGAATGGTGGCTCTTTCTTTTAGCTAGAAATTGGGAGGCTGGGATGGGTATATGATATATGATAAAGAAGCTTGACTTTGATTTTGGGAAAAATTTTATTCTTGACTCCAACTAAGAAAAAAAGTGTTGGAATAGAAATTATCTTGATTCCTATTACAATTATCCTTTTACTGTATGTACTTTCCATATAACATGAGCATTGCTCTTTAAAATGACCTTCTTCATAAATTTCACATATTACAAAAGGACTTTGGCAACTACTAAGATAATTACAAAATTAGTGTGCATATTAAAGTTATCAAACCTCTTATCAAGTTTAGCTACCTGAACTATTAAATTGGTGAAGGTATCATGTTCATACATACTAGCTATCCTTTTTTGTCAACCATGGATGTTTCATCATTAGAAACAAAAATAAAAGCAACAAAAACTTAACACAAACAAAAACAAAAATAAAAACAAGATAATGACTAGAAAAGTCAACAATTGAAAAAAAAAACTTAATTTTATATTAAGTGAGCTTGGTATTAATATTAGTAAAGACTTAGCACATAAATTACTAGCAACAATGTCAAAAACTTACTATGTACAAAAGTGTACATGCAAGTATAGATATCACATATGTAATACAATAAAGAGTAGAGTATCATTCCTATGAAGATTTGTTTCTATAATAATTGCTAAGTACTAAAATTATATACCTCAATCTAAACCAAGTAAACAATAAAGAGGACTAAAAATAAAACTAAATTGAAGATATAAAAATAACAATGAAGAAAGATGGAATTCTAGCCTAGGACTTTCATTTACCTAACAACATCTTTTGAATTACCAATTTGCATTTCTCTTAAACCAATTAATAATCCCTTATACAATTGATTAAGAGACATAAATAAGAATAGGTTCTAATGTGGCTACGCGAGGCTAGTAAGTATATCCTATCTTACAAGAGAATTAATCCACTCAAGATCGCAAGCTTTATAAACTCAAACTACCTAATCCATGGTCTAGTCATAAAATCCCTTTCCCAAGTTCATTTAGATTACCTAAACCATCTAATGGTTTTCACACACTTAAAAGCATTTGGAATAGAAATGAGTAAACAAATCATACCATGAGTTACAAGTAAACAAATTAATTACAGCCTACTAGATACATCATAATTTTAAATCAGTAGTCTTAGCTCAACATTGCTAGATAAATCAATGTAAAAAACAAAGCATACATCAAACAGGTACAAAAATATAAGGATAAGCAAAAGAAGAGGAGAAAAACAAATCATACCATAAATTGCAACATCACAATTTCAAATCAACAATCTTAACTCAACATTACTAGATAAATCAATGTAAAAAATAGAGCACACATCAAATAGCTATAAAAAATATAGGGATAAGCAAAGGAAGAGGAGAAAAACCAATTTAAAACTCTAAAACCTACCCTTTCTCCTTGCCTTTAAAACTCCAAAACCTACATTTTCTCCCTAAAAACACTTAAAAGTCGATCCCTGAAAAGAAACCTTTAGAAATACCTTTTTATAGTAGTAAAATTAAGCCCAAAAAGACTTTGTTCTGCACTTTCAAGGCACACCACGACCAAGAATTTCTAGTTGCGAGTCTAAAGTATATTATGTTTGCTAAAATTTGGGCACCATGGCAATGTAACACCTTTTTCTAGTAGCAATTTTTACTTTAAGCAACAATTTCCAGTCCTTTTCAGCAACCATTTGTCAGTGTTTGTTGCTATATAATCCACACATTCTAAGCTTTGTTTCTTTGTATGTTTAACTCTAAAAAAATATAAAAGCCTTTTCTAATTACTATTTATAATCTATTCACAAAAATTAAACAATTCAACAACCTAAAAATATAATAAAAACACCAAAACACAACTTATATTCAAATAAAACAATAATGAACTCAAAACCAAAAAATAAAAAGCTAAAACTTACTAAAATTAACTTAACTAAAAATTTATTAAATTTATGTACCAAAAACATAAAATAAACTCAATATTCATATCATATGTCTTTTAAATAATAGAAAAAACATTATAAATTAAAAGACTTATTAAAAATCTAAACAAAAATTTTTTTAATGTACTTTGTAATACCTTAACCTCTTAACTTTTAAACCATTGTCCCATGGGCTATCTCAACATATTCCATGCATATTGGAAGAAATATGTAAGAAAATATACACTTTCACACATGAAAAGTTACGTAATTGGCAGGTCACATATATAATTCATAGCTCTAGGGACTATATGCACTCATCAATATCATTTTCCATTCATATCAAATTTATACAAGTCATAAATATCATATTTGGTCTCATAAATTTTGGGTTTGGAACCATATCACACAAAAATCAGGATTTTGCCTCGGGTTCCATATTCTAACTTTCTGTCATCAACTTTGAAAAATCATAATTAATTTTAAAAAATTAAAATCAAGTAAACGATATCTTTTCAGAAAGCTCTGAATGTAAAATATAGGTTAAAAACATTCTAGGCCATGAAAATATCAACTGGATCACGATTGACAATAGAAAAGTATCAAAGGTCTAGCTGCCCAGGTTTGCTATTATAGGTTACTGATATAAACCTAAAAAATTCATTACTAATTCTAAAAAAATAGAAACCCAACAAACCATACCATTCTGGAATGCTAAGGATGTTAACTAGAAGATAAAAATATTTCTAGACCAAAACAAAAGCATTTACCCCATGGAATTGGATGGAACAATACTAGAGGTCATGCTGTATTATTGGTACTGTCTCCAAAATTTAAAAAGTCATATCTCCCTCTACAGACTTCCAAATAGGGTGATCTCAATGGCCACTGAAAGCATATCATGTCTAGTTTATACCTATAAAATTGAATGAGCATTGGATAACATTTGACTCTTGGATTATATAGGAGAAAAAATTGACCATATGAATAATAGAATTGCCATTTCAACAGCTTTTCCCTAACTTTGAAAATTCATAATTAATTCCTTAAAGCTCCAAATAATCTAGTTTTTAGCTTTCCAAAAATTTCTAGATGAGACCTATATGCAGGGCAAATTCCATAGGAAAATTCATCCATTGGTTAGTTTGTGACATAGGGTTCTAAAATAGCCATTTTATGCATCCTAAAGGGTTAAATATAAACCAGTTGTACTTCTACCTTGCCCGTGGCCACTTGAACACGCGAGAAAAGCTTAAAAATAGTTGATTAAACTTGTTTAAAAGGTCCCAAAGCTTATGCATCATAAAATCACTACCCCACTTATTCATATATACAAGGTTTCATGATTTCATCAAGGCATCTCAATGTCAAGAACTCACATTCTCATTCCTATGCTTCCAAATTCCATATGTACATCATGTGTCTATGTAACTACATATGTTCAAGAGGCTATACATCATATACAACATAAGATTACATCATTTGACAATAATATGTTTACAAAATAACCATTTGGCATTTCCTTTGTCAATCTCTTTGTCTTCAAGATTGGTGGCTTCCATTTCTTGGTTCATTTGGTCTACTTAGACATATGTAGATATTAGAAGGGAAGAGTGAGATTTTAAGAATCCCAATAACTCTTCACTCTTTCAAACATACATAATAGATGCATTTACAAGTCTAAAAATGAATGCATGGCAATCTTATAACTTATGAATATACATAAAGCATTTCTCATGTTCAAAAATTCATACACATTATACATAGGCTTGCCAAAGCAATGGTTTAGTCTCACTTTTGGAACTTTTGGACTTGCCTCACCCACTTTCAAGAGACTTTTGACTAAACCTCACTCTTCTAGAGACTTTTGGCTTTGTCTCACCCATTCTTAGAGGCTTTTGGCTCATCCTCACCCTTGCTAAGAGACTTTTAGTTTTACCAAGCTCATGCAAGACAAAACACATTCATAACATCTTTCAAGAACATAACAAAGGCATCATGGTACCATGCATGTGAACATTTGCTAGAAACATTTTGCATAGAATAATCATACACACACACATCCAAAGACAAAAAAAAAAATCCAAAAATGCATGAGAGAAAGGTTAGAGAGCTACTTTGAAGCTAATGCCACACACTTTTCCATTGAGATCTTCCTCCTCCTTTGCAGCCAAGACTTACTATCAGGTAACCCTTGGTTTCCTTGGCCTAGACACACCAAAGGAGGTATAAATTACTCATAGAAATAAGCTTAAGCTTCTCACAAACTCTGTGGAGGCTTGCTTAGTTCTAAGACACACTTATGGCTCCATAAGAGACCTAATGAAACAACTATGAGAATTCATGATCTTGGCTCCATTTTCTCTTTCAATCTAAGACTCTTGATTCCATTTAGACTCCTTTGAGTCATTACACATTCATTTTAAGGAGCCTAACTATTTGTTACTTCTTTATGTCACATTATAGAACCTACACCTTCATCTCACATTCCATGGCTTCTAAATTTTTTCTAAGGCTTCCTTTGATATTCTCCTATCATACCCAGTCCCATTCTAGGCTTAAAATAAATTAAAATTCTCCTTAGGTGTCCAAACCTACTTAGGTCGAGACATGCTTCTTGATTGTGCACCAAAGGATTTTGCTTGCTTTCTTTAAGGAATTGGCTACTTGGGAGACTTCTTAGATATCTTAGGAACTCATATATACTCTTAAACATTGTCAATTACTATTAGGAAGTTTCATATTAGCCTAGGTGCAAGAGAATCCTTAATCTTTGTAACTTCATTTCTAATGCATTTTAATTAGATTTCTTTGCATATACTTGTTCCTCACACTCCAAAACCTATGAGTCACTCTTGCTAGGACCAGAATTCATACTCTCTTGAATGGGCTCTAGGTGGGACAAAATACACAAGGAGAGAGAGCAAGAAAAGAAGCATGAAAAGCTAAGAAATTTACCTTGTTTCAAGACGTTTTCAAGAGCTCTTTCTATTGCTTCAAGCTTCTTCTTAAAATTCTAAGCTCTCTTAGACCAGCCACAAATCAGTCCCATATGAGCCATTAAAACCATAGGAATGAATAGGAGAATGAGGAGAACAAGTTTACTAAAGGGAAGAGCATGAATTTCTACACTTTTCTTACCATTTTCTTAGATTTTTCCTCCTCTTCTTCCTCCCTCTTGGTGTCCCCTTCTTTGCTAGTCCTCTCTCTATTTTGGCCTAAAAATAAGTTAATCTAAGTGAAGGAGGAGAAGGAGGACGACATATATCACATGCTTTCTTTAATTTGTTACTTAAAAATTCTATTTGCATCCCGCTTTCTTGGCTTTTGCATTTTAAGCTCATTTGAGCTCCTTTTTGATAATCATCTTTTTCATCATAAAATTTAGGTTCTCTAACTTATAAAATGTCTTTGGAATCACTCGATTTGAATCTAAAATCTTTCTGAATAAAAAAGTCAAAGTTCAAGTTAACTGATATTATAAATCCTAAACCAAAGGGGTTTAAACCACTCTAGAGGTTCCTATACTTTTTAGGGCCTCTAATAACCTTAGGTAACCCATTTTTCCCATTTAAGAATCTTTCCTTTGAGTTTTTTAAAAAAGTGTCTGAAATTACAAAAATATCACTGCATCTTCATTGAATTTCGTCTGGTTATTCTGGCACCGTTTTCAGGGCACCTCTGTTCTTAGATCCTCATTATTTGAAGTCTAGATTATTACTATAATTTTATTGGATCTTAAATCATTATATCTGGAGGACTTCCTTTTTATATCTAGTGCATTTAGTACATTTATGGAGAAACCGGATATTACATTTCTCACGTTAACGGAGGAATTAGATGTTACATACTTTATCATCTTATAACAATGATAAAATGTTGACTTCACTCAAAATACTAATTTTGGAAATTTTTACAAAAATATGAGTTTTTATTTTTTAAAGTTTATAAATTTAAAGTTATCACAAACTCTAACAAGCAATCCAAGTTATTACCATATTCTAGCTATTATATCCAAAATGCAAGAGTTAAAGGGAATTATCCCTTTTGAGAATCCCAACAACAAATCCAAGATAAACAAATCTTAACTACTATATTGCATATTTAAATAATTGATGGCATTCAATAGTTGCATATTAATTAATTTGTTTAGATAAGTTTTGATAGTAGAAATTTATGTAATGATAATTAATAATAATAATAATATTATTATTATACATTCTAGTTTAATAAACAGAATTCAAATAAGTTATATGAATTAATCAAATAATTATTTGAATTAGCAAATCATTTGAAAATTGATTTAATTAACTAATTAAATTTGAATAAGATTTGTTTTATTTATATCTAATTGATAGTATTTTGTTCATGATTATGATATGTTCCATCTAAATTTTAAATGGCTTAAAAACATCCATAAATAGACTGACATTTAGGAGTTGTAATTCAATTCAACCATATTCCCATTTTTAGAGGTATCAAGCTTATGTGCTAAGCAAAACCTCCCCTTAAAATTAGTCTCTTCCATCTCAATATTCTCTCTCTCTCTCTTTAGGGTAGTTCTCTTAAGGCACCATCACAAGGCCTTGGAAAATTGGAACATGTAAAAATATTGTGGAGAACATTGGTAGCTAATCCACAACCATAAGAAAGGAGGAGTTCATTCATTTGTGGCTAAGATTGTGATCTACATGTAGGGTACATTTGAATTCATAAAATGAGAACTCCTTTAGGACCAAAAGTATCACATGAGGTATGCTTAATTTCTAACAATGGTATCAAAGCCTTAATTGCTCACTTTTATTTATTGCATGTTGTAACACCATATTTTTTTAGCTCATTTCACAACATTCTCATGCTTAACATTCATAGATTCCATGGAAGGCAAGAAAAAATGAGATTAAAAATTGCATTTCTTTACATTGCATAGCGTACGGAAATTTCATTCAATGTCACGTGGACCATATGAACTCATGTACCATATTTTTCCATTTAACTACACTACTACAACCCAAAACCATTTAAGAAAGTGGCTTGGAACTCATACAAGTGGGTGAAACACATTAATTCCCATGAATTTGCCATAGTCAGAATTTCAGTTTTTCTATCACAACTTTGGAAATTCATAACTAAATCCAAAAAAATCAAAATCCAACAAACTTTACCTTCCAGAATAGTTTGGATGTCTACCCCATGGTTTCAGTTCATGAATCATTAAGGGGAAGACGTTTGACATTCAAAAAGTCACTGAGGTCGCTGCTGCCTGGGCTGCTGTTTCAGATTACTGATATAAAATTCTAAAATTTATAACTAATTCTATAAAAATAAAAATCACAAAAATTCAGTCATTCTGGAAAGATACATATGTTTAATGTATGCTAAAAATAATTCTAGAATAAAACAAATACATTTAGCCATTGGAAATCTATGGAACAGTGATTAGACTCCTGGGGCGCCACTACTACTGACAGCTAACTTCAAAAATGCATAACTCTTTGTCCAAACCTCCAAATAAGGTGATATTAGTGGTCGCAGAAATATTATGACCTATAGTTTATGCCTGTAAAATTTCACAAGCATTGGACACCATTTGCCCATCGGATGACACAGAATACAATTCTGCCAATGTGAACAGTGCACACACCTGAATTAATAGAAAATTCACCAAATATTCTTTAGACCTTCGAAAATTATGTTCTTTAGTTTTCCAAAAATCTCTCAACAAAATCTAATTACATACTAAATCTTAAATCAGAAAGAGCTCATTTAGGCAAAAGTGGCATAGGGTTTGGCCCATTTTCATGCCTCTTAATGGTTCAAGGATGGGCAAAATGGCTCCTATGGTTCTTATGGCCACTTGAGTACGTGAGAATGACCCAAAAAGACCAAAAAGACTCTCTAAACTTGTCTCAAGGGTGTGGAGGCTCAAAACACAGAATTTCATTTCCCATCCCCAAGCTATGTACTAAGAGACATACACTTGAAATGCCCATCCAATACCTAAAAATTGCAATACATTCCATTTATCCATAAATTTAATACATACATCATCTATTAGGATATTTACACATGTTCCATTCATTGTGTATCAATTCTAACAAAAGATTACATCATATGCCACTCCTTTGGTTATAACATAAATAAAATTAAAAGCTTTATTATCAAGACTTCATCTCCTCACTTGGTGGCTTCCATTTCCTTATTTATTAGCTCCACCTAGCATGTTAAGATATTGGAGAGGAGGGAATGAGATTCAAAGAATCCTAATAGCTCATCTCCCATTCAATCATGCATAAAGAATGCAATACAACTCTTAAAAATGGATGCATGGCATATCAATATACAAAATGGTGTAAAATACATTCTTGGCATTTACATAAAGCACACATAACATACTTAGGCTTGCCAAATGAATGGATTAGCCTCACCCACTTTCTTCAAGATTCTTGGACTTGCCTCACCCTTTTTCTCAAAGGCCTTGAACTAAGCCTTGCTCTTGGGAGACTTTCTCTTAGTCTTAACTACTTCTAAGGGTTCTTGGCTCATCCTCACTGAAGATGGAAGGTTCTTGTCCTCTTCACATTCAAGCAAATTAATGCAAACATTCTAGGCATCATTGAATACATAATGCAACACTATGGTTCCATGGAACATAGGTATCATACCAAAACATAATTTAGAGCTTAAAATACACATTCACACATTCAAAGACAATGTAGACATTCATTCATGCATGGGAGAAAAGAGAGAGAGCTACCTTTGCCACACAAGCACACTTTTTCTCTTAGAATGGAATCTCCTCCCACAGCCACACACTCACAACTAGGTAGGGCTTGTTTTCCTTGGCCTAATCACACAAAATATGAACCAATTAAACTCTTGGAACCATTCTCAAAGCTACCTATCTAGTTGGAACTCTAATTTTGTTCTATGATCCAATTATGGTTCCTAATGGCACTAATGAAGCAACATCCACTCTTGGAAGTCTAGGCCTCATTCTTTCCTTTTATATATGACTCTTGACTCGCTTTAAGCCTCTCTGAGTCATCACCCGATTAAAACCAAGGGCCTAGGTACAAGTTGCTTCCTTAGGTCATATTATGGAACATAAAGCACTAACTCATTCTCTAAGCTTCCTAAATTTTTCTCAAGGCTTCCCCTCACTTTTATTCATCATATATGACTCAAAAATGGGCTTGAAAAAATTTAAAACTCTCCTTAACTATGCTATCCTTGCTTAGCTGAAACTGAGAGTATAAATAAGGTTTAATGGCTTCTTGATTTCTCCTTGATGGGAGACACACTTGGGAGGCTTCTTGGAGGTCTTATAAGCTCAATTAAACACTTATATAGCCTAGGAAATTCATGAATCAAAACAGATTTTACAAACTCTTCAAAAATCCTACACTTTGCTAACTTGAAATCCAATGGCTTTTACTTGGTTTCCTTTGCATATTCTAAATTCCCACACCCTAATTCATGTGATTCATTCTTGGTTTGGCCAGAAATTTAATCCCTCATGGCTAGTCTTATATGGGGGGAATTGAAGAGAAGAGGAGTAAGGAGACCTAAGCTTAGGAAGTAGCAAAATACCTTGGATTCTTAGTTTTCTTGGTTTATTCTTCACTTGGCTAGCCTCCCCTCACCAAATCCAAAAATTACACCTCTGTTCTGCCTTCAAAATATATTTTAAAACACCATCAAACCTATAAAAATAAGAAGGAGAAGGAGGAGAAGTGACTTGCTAAAGAGAAAGCTAGATTTTCCATAGGATTTTTTACCTTTTCTTGGCTTTTTTCTCCCTCCAAGAGTGCTCCTTCTTGTGCACCTAAGAGAATTGATTCTCTTTTTTGTTCTGGGCAGAAGAAAGATGGTGGAAAATGAGGGCAAGGGAGGCCGTGAGAAAGAGAGAGTATTAAAAGCAAAAGAATTCCAAAAATTTCCATTTTATCCCTCGTTTTTTGCATTTTTGTTTTTAATTTGTTTTATCTCATTTTTTTAGAACCATCTTCTCCATTATGAAATTTAGATTCCCAATTTAGTAAAATGCCTTTGGAATCACTCAAATCAGAGTTAAAACCTTCCCGAACGAATCCGTCAAAGTTCGGGTATAACAATGTGGGAAAACGTCCACCGGAGGGGATTTAACTGTCCCGGGACTTCCCATGATTTTCAAGGCCTCTGAGAACCCTAGAGAACTCAAAACTTTCATTTAAAAATCCCTCCTATGTGAATTCCAAAACTTGCTCAAATTACGAAAATGCCATTGGCCTTTCAGCAATTTTTCTAAGCTCTTCTAACTTTGGTGTTTAGGCATCTTAAACCTCAAATTCTCATTTTCTAATATTTAGAATTTTATCCTAATTTTGGTTTGCCATAAACCCTTCTATTTCAGGGACTTCCTTTTGTATTTGGCCCATTTATAACGTTTACAGAGAAACTGAACATCACGTTTCTCACGTTTACGGAGGGACAGGAGATTACACATGTGCCTTATAAAATGTTACTAATTAAAGAATTTTTTTGTAAATATTTTAAAAAGACCCTTTAATGAAAATTTTCAAAATAAGATGTTTTAGACAATAAAAATTACATCAATATGATTGTTATAACATAAGGAACTTGCATCTAAAGTTTAGGGTTGATTAGATAAGTGATCTAATCAAAAATTGAACATTTTATAATTTATGAAAAAGTGTTCAATGACCTACATTTTGAGGGCAAGAGTTCCCTCCTCAAGCCACCACTATATGTGGGCTACGTATCTTGAAAGGTTCATTTTATAAGCTTTCTAATAGTATATATTATGTGCGAGTTGGATGCAAAACAAGGGACATATGGTCTTCAAAGTAGGGACCTCAACCACATTTTTCTAGAAAACTTGAAAGTTAGAGGTTGAAGATGAAAGGGTAAGTTTATCAATCCCATTTTTTACGTTAGAGTGTGAAGACCACCCTAACTAGCCTTGTTAATTTGCAAAGCACCAGTGAAACAAAAATGACACTGAAATTAAAAGTTTAGGCTGTAAGTCACTAAGAAGTCCACCAAAGGTGGCATGTGGCATGCATGCACTGCTTAAGGCATGTGAAAAGGCTATTTTGGACCTTAAAATTTTTTTTTCTTGTAGCCTCTTGAATGGGTGCACGGGGGCATGTGCAAGCCCTTTTTTTTTTTGGCAATTTTAGTCATAAAATTTCCCTAAAATTATGTTTTACATATTGATATATAATATGACTATGTTTGGGTAATTTTTCATAGTGTTTCATATGCATGTCTAACACATAGGAGGCTTAATACTTATGAAATAATCTTTTTTGCAATTTTTCTAGAAATTCTTTTTTTTAAAAAAACTTGGGACTCACACTTTAAATTAACATAATAGCACCTAGGATATTCATATTAGTTAGGAATAAAATTTATTTTATGTATTTGTTAAATAAAAAATTTTTTAATTGTATACATGCACACTAAATATACCTTAGGGTCATGTTTTGTTCCTTAGATGGTAAGATTGGCCCTTTCCATTATAACCCTTCATTGCTATATTTTAATGGAGGTCAAGTGTCTATGTCATATGATGTATGGATTTCCAAAACAATTACTTATATATGGAAATGGTGCAATATCCATATTTTTTTTATAGTAGAGTGATGTAATAGGATTTAATTGTTGTATTTATTATGGGAACGTGTTGAATTAATTGAGGCCTTGTAAAGGGATGTGTTTACATACCCAATTCAATTATGAATGTAGACAACACCTTTAATATGGATAGTAGGAGGTGTTCCTATGAACATTAGGATAAAATCAATTAAATGTTTAAACAAATGCTTATGTTGTTAGAAATGATTACTAGCCAAAGCTTAAAAGTTTTTATCTAATAATATAAGTGGAAATTAAGTAGTTTAATTGAATTAGCATAAATCAAATATATGCCTAATTAAACTAATTTCATGTAGTGAAATGGCATCTAAGAGCATAATAGCTTACCTAAACAAAGAAAAACTCAATTGTAAGAATGATGATATATGGCTTAGTAGGGTTATGTACCTTCGTAATGATCCAAAACTTAGTAGAACATCTAACCAAAAGCCTGGATCCACCTATAGATTGGAATATGAGCCAGTATCATTATGACCAAGAGGCTTATGATGTCTAGTATAAGAAAGATTGTAATGTGTGCTTTACCTTGTTATGCTACATGCACGATGACCTTATTGGAGTTTGAGCATTACCTAAACTATCGCGGCAATGTGGGAACTACTATGTCTTAAATTTAGTAGTACATTTGCCATTAGGCTTTGCTCCTTAACATTGAAACCAAATTAGTACATAATAGACCTAAAATATAGTAATATTGAAACACTTTATGGTAATAGTTACTATATTAAGGGATATAATGATAGATGGATATGAGCTTTCAGCCAAGCAACTGGTCCTTACTATCCTCAAGTCACTTCTTGAACCATTTTAGGGTTAAGTGAAGTTGGTCTCACTCACAATGAAGCTATAAAGACCTTTAAGGACATTTCTTACCATATAGAAAGTTTTTGGGGTAAAAGGAATGCACTAACAGTTAACAATACTTAGGACTCCATAATAAAATGATGTTAAATTATACTTTGCTAGAAATGGTTAGGTTGATAGTGGCTCAAGCCAACCTCCTAATTAGTTTCTTAGGGCACAACTATTGCTTCCAAATACAACAACTTACATATAAGTATATGTATCATACAAGTAATGCAGTGATAAGTAAAGTATTATTCCCACAAAGATTTGGTAACAAAAATTAACAAGTACTAGAATTTAAACCTTAACCTAAATCAACCTAATTAATCACAAGTATGTATAAAAGCTAATTTAAAATTGCAAAATTAAAAGACAAAACAAAATGAAGTCTATTAGGTAATTCAATAGTTGAAGGAACATGTGATTATTAATTTCCCTACTACTATATAAAGACCTAAATTATCCCTGTTAACATTGCTCTTAATGATAATATATGTTAGTCTAGAGTTCTAATCTACCTATAAGTGTTTTCCTAAATTTATTATAGGCATATTCTTAGCCAACTTTATAATTTCTTATGAAATTAAACTAAGCACTCAATTGTAGAATCCCTAATTAAGTTAGGTTAGACCATCAAGTATATTCCTAACTCATTGGCAAAACTATCTACTTAACCTAGAAAGTTTCAAGTACTCACAAAATACAAATCAAGATCAAATTTCAATATCCCTTTTCTAAGTGCAACTAGAACACCACACCAATCCAATCTAAGGCCAATCAATTAGAAAGCATGAGGAGTAGAAATGAATAAACATATATATAAATTCACACCATTACTAGTAAGAAAAGAGGGTAACCAAGCTCTAATCCATAAAATGGTTCATACTAATCCTAGATACAAATGTTTAGCTACTTATTAATAGGGATTTCATTAATAATAATAGTGCAACCATCAAAATACACAATAAAAATGTAAGAAAGAAAGAAGGAGTAGAGAAAACTAGGAGCAAATCTTTTTTTTTTTTCACAAAAGCCAAGCCTCTTTCTTGCTAATTAAGGCACTCTTAATCTGCTTCAACTCTTAAAGAATCCTAAAATGGTGGCTTTCTGGAAAAACCTTTAAAAAATGCTTTACAAACTAGCAAAAACATAAAGAAAAATGTTGTCATTCTTATACTCTGAATTGGTGATGTGACTTGAGATTCTCCAATCATAGTGTTAAAGCCTATTACATCAAGAAGATGTTTCTTTGGCATGGTGCTATGACTTGCAATTTCTAGTCATGATGCCATTCCATTCTATAACATAAATGTCACAACTTTGGATTTCCTATTGCAATATTATTCCTTTCTTTAATATAGCTGCCATGACTTAGGAGTTCTTGTTGCAGTACCATTCTTTTCTTTTCCTCAAACTAGCATTTTTCACATCTTGACTTTAGGTTTCCATGGTTCTAGCTCCTAGATGATTCCAACTTTAACTTCCTTGCATTCAAACCCCACAAAATCATTTAATATTCAACTAATTCCTATTTAAATAAAAAATAAGCCAAAGCATGTCAATTATAGTATCAAAATTGTAGTATAGAGCTAAGTAAAGTATCAATTCACACTTTCGCTTTTCTAAATCATTCACTTTAGCCATGAAAATAATCAATTAGTTATCAATCTCTTATAAAAAACATGTAAAATAACTTGAATTAATAGGAGTTGCTACATACTCATCCTTAAGAAAAAAAAAAGCTAAATTTTCTACATGCACACTTAAAACTCATGCCTATTAAAACCCTTAGTGTTGCCCCATATAATGTACCTAGTAGGAAAATCAAGCAATAAACACTAGTTAAGAGTTAAAAAAAAAGGTAGTGTTAGCTTTGCCATTACTTGTGAAGTGTGTGCGCTTAGCTAAACAATCATTATCATGCAAGTGTTACAGTCAACTTTATGCACTTTAAGATGTATAAAATAACCTATAAGAACATCATATGCCTAATCTTCTACCTTCTCTCCATTAGGTTAGTCTCACATGACCTTATGATCATTAGGACTTCTAAGCTTATAATGTGACTAAGGCTATGGCTTAACCAAAAATGGGTATGGGAAAATGCAATTACCTTGAGAGAATTTAAATCCAAGCACAATACACAAGGAATCCAATCTCCTATATTTTCTTTCCATTTTTCATCTCATTAAACCAATTTCTTCTTTTCTTTCTTTCTCACCTAATTTCTTTTTCCCCCAAACTTAGATCATTTCAATCTAATTTATTACTTTTGAACTCTTTCTTCTTCATAGCTTATAATTCATTTGCAAATTTTTTATTTATTTTTTTCTTTTGTTTAGTTTAGTTTATTTTTTTTTATTTGGTTTACATGGGGCTAGAAAACCCTACAACATTGAAATTTCTAGCATAAAAATATTAATAACTTCATAACATCCTAATTCAACCATAAACTTCCTTTTCAGATACAAGTGTGCTAATAATTCTATCAAGAAAGGGGTCATGAAATGGTTTTTCTAGATGAAAAAGTTAACGGTCAATACGGGTAAAATAAATAATAAAATCATATGGTCTTTTGAAAATAGACTCCAATTGCAACACCATCAAGCTATAACTCATTTCATACTATTTCTAGGTTCTATTCCATGAAACATATGAGTTTTCAAGAAAAAGACATTAAATATTACATTTTTATGCGTTACGTAGCGGATAAATTTTTCATCCAGCATTTCATGGACCAAGGGAACTCATTAAACTTGTTCTCATATTTAATTACACTAATTAAATTCAAAACCATCTAATAAAGTGGCTTGGAACTCATACAAATGGGTGAAACACACCAATTTCCACGAATTAGCCATGGTTAGATTTTCAATTTTTCTGTCACAACTTCGAAAATTCATAACTAAATCCAAAAAAATCAAAATCCAACAAACTTTACCATTAAAAAAGCTCTGGATGTCTACCCCATGATAAAAATAATTTCAGCTTGTGAATCATTAACGGAAAAATGTTTGACATCCGAAAAGCCACTGAGGTCTCTACTGTCTTGGCTACTGTCTTAGATTACTGAGATGAACATTTCAAAATTCATAAATAATTTTATAAAAATTGAAATCATACAAATTTGGTCATTATAGAAAGCTACAGATGTTAAATTTATGCTAAAAATAATTCTAGAATGAAACAGATACTGTTAGCTATTGGAAAGCTATAACATAGTAACTAGACTTAGGGGGCGCTACTGCTACTGACAGTAAATTTCAAAAATGTATAACTCTTTGCTCACACCTCCAATTGAGGTGTTTGTAGTAGCCACAGAAAGCTTATGACCTCTAGTTTATGCTTGTGAAATTTCATAAGCATTGGACACCATTTGCCTATTGGATGACATAAAACACAAAATTGACAGTGTGAATAGTGCACATACCAGAACCAATTGAAAATCTCAATTTTGAAAATTCATGAATAATTTTGTAGAGCTCCGTTTTTTCTGAACTTTAGCTTCCCAAAAATCACTCAATGAGCTCTACATGTTTACCAAATTTCATGAAAAAATTCCTTCATTTGATCAAAAAATGCCATAGGGTGCCATTTGGGTCATTTTAATGCCTTTTAATGATTCAAAGATGGGCAAAATGGCTCCTAAGGTTCTTATGGCCACTTAGGCATGTGGAAATGGCCGAAAAAGACTCTCTAAACTTGTCTCAATGGTGTAAATGTATATAACATAGAATTTCATTTTCCATCCCTAAGCTATATGCTAAGAAACATGCACTTGAAATGGCCATTCAATACCCAAAAATTGCAATACATTCCATTTATCATCAAATTTCATAATACATCATCTATTAGGATATTTACACATGTTCTATTCATTGTATATTGATGTTGCCTTAGTCGCTTAGGCACTCAATTAAACTAAGATTGATTTAATGCAGTATAGATCAACCCTAGGTCATTCTTCCCAAGGAGCAATTTAGGGGTTAGCAAGATTGAATTTAGGTGTTTATTTGATACTTAAAAGTGTATACAAATGGGGGGTTTGAGATTGAGAAATTTAAATTCAAATAAAGGAGAAAAATGAACAAGTAATTAAACTAGAATACTCTAAATTAAAATAAAAATGGTTGTGAAAATGCAAAGAACTAACAAGGAGGCAACCAAGGTTTTGCAAGGGGATTTCGGCTCTCATTACTCATCAAAGATTGATTGAGACCAAGAGAAGTAATTAAACAATAGACCAATGAATCTAATTAACTTAATCTGAGGATAGGAAACCCTAAGCTCAAATGCCCATCACTTGACTTAACTAGGAAACCCATAGCTAATTCAAGCAAATTGCAAGTAATTAAGCCAATTAAATTTCATTAAATCTTTCAACAATTAGATTCAATTAATTCTGGAATTTTTGATTTCAATTACCTAATTGAACAATTAAGCAATTATACTACCCAATTCAACAATCAAGTAGCACAAGAGACCAAGATATGCAATTAAAATCATAACATTAATCAAATTAATGCAAGAAAACTCAAACATCAATCCAATCAACATTATAAGGTCTAAAAACTAAAATTCCAGCAATCACAAAACATAATTTCAGTCCCAAATAATACCAATTCCAATTACAATTCAATATAAAATTATTATCCAACCTAAAACTAGGTCTCAACATTAAATCCACATAGAAATTCCTAAAACTAGAAAATCTCTAAGTTCTTGAAATTGAAATAGGAAAATGTAGGAAAAATAAACTCCCCAATGGTCTTCAATCCATTTAAAATTCAGAGCTCAAACCATCTTCCTCCTTGCTCCACCTTGGTGCCACCCCCTTAATTAAGCTTCCATGAATTTGGTTTCTCTATACTCCTTCAAGCTTGCTGCCATAGAGATATGATCAAGGAGAATAGAGCTTGTTGGATGAATGATGATTCTGCACTGGTTATGCTTGCACATCCAGAAACTGAATCAAGTCTGAAGAAGCCAATTGAATAAATCAATCAGGGAATTCTCTCAAGCACAGTGTTCCTCTCGTGCAGTACAGAGGCAAAGAAAAGTCAAAGCTGCAATTCCTCCAATGGTCTTCTGCCCCGTCAGTCCAGCGTCCAGCTCCTCAATGCTCCAGCGTCTGTGCGTGTGTCCAGGGAATCCCGAGGCTCAGCAAGATGAATGAAGATGCAGTCCTTCTCTTTTAGTTTCTCGGCGCTATGAGTGTGTAGTCTCCAAGGAGCAGAAGATGAATGGATGAAGCTGGCCTCCCAATCGTTTTAGCGCCTCCACACTCTCAACGTCAAGAACCAGAAGCCAGCTCCCTCCTCCAACTTTTCGGCCTGTGTGCAGAGGCAAGAAGAATTCAATCAATGCAACAGTAGCCTCTCCAGTATTTCGGCGTCTTCCCCTGGTCCATAAAGAATAAAATAAAACCTAAAATTATATTTACAAAAATGCCATCAAACTAAATAATAAAAATAACAATAATTCTATTCTATTTTTTTCTTTAATCTATTTTTAATTTTCAATTTAATTGCCCAAAAATTCTGCACAAAATTAATAAACATTTTAAAGATTGGAAATATTTAATCCCTCAAAGAAATATGGAAAATAAAATATTAGCAATTTAAATCCAAAAATTCTCCTAATTAATTCAAAATTATTTTATTTTCCAAAATTGACCAAAAATTCAAATATTATATAATAAATCCATTTAAGCTCAAATTAATCATTAAAAATAATAATAAATGTGGATAAAAATATATAAAAATTAACACTTATCATATATCAATTCTATCAAAAGATTACATCATGTGCCATTTCTTTGGTTATAACATAAGCAAAATCAAACAATTTAGGGCTAAACCTTTATCTTCCACCTTGGTGACTTCCATTTTCTTATTCATTGGCTCCACCTAGCATATTAAGATATTGGAGAGGAGGGAGTGAGATTCAAAAAATCCTAATAGCTCATCTCCCATTCAATCATGCATAAAGAATGTAATAAAAGCCTTAAAATGCATGCATGGCATACTAACACTTGAAATGGTTAAAGATGCATTCTTCGCATTTATACAAAGCACACATAGCATATTTAGGTTTACCAAATGAATGGATTAGCCTCACCCTTTTTCTCAAAGGCCTTAAACTAAGCCTTGCTCTTGGTGGACTTTCTCTTAGTCTCAACCACTTCTAAGGGCTCTTGACTCATCCTCACCTAAGATAGAAGGTTTTAGCCTCTCCACATTTAAGCAAACTAATGCAAACATTCTAGGCATCATTTGAATGCATAATAAAATACTATGGTTCCATGGAATATAGGCATCATGCTGAAACACAATTCATAACTCAAAATACATATACACACATTCAAAGATGATGTAGACTTTCATTCATACATGGGAGAAAAGAGAGAAAGCTACCTTTGCCACACAAATACACTTTTTTCTCTTGAAATTGGATCTCCTCCCATGGCTACACACTCACAACTAGGTGGGGCTTGTTTTCCTTGGCCTAATCACATAAAACAGGAACCAATTAGACTTTAGAAACCATTCTTAAAGCTACCTATCTATTTGGAACTCTAACTTTGTTTTATGGTTAAATTATGGTTCCTAATGGCACCTAATGAAGCAACATCCACTCTTTGAAGTCTACGCCCCATTCTTTCCTTTTATATATGATTCTTAACTCCCTTTAAGCCTCTTGGAATCATCACACAATTAAAACCAAGAGCCTAAGTACATGTTGCTTTCTTAGGTCACATTATAGAACATATAGCACTAACTCATTCTCTAAGCCTCTTAAATTTTTCTCAAGGCCTTTCCTCATATTCATTCATCATATATGACTCAAAAATGGGCTTGAAAAAATTTAAAACTATCCCTAGGTATGTGGAACTCACTTGGCCAAACCTATGGAAGAATTTGGCCTTCATGGACTTTGTTTTGTTTTCTTGATGGAGGAAGCACATGGGGAGGTTCTTAGGGATCTTAGGGACTCATTCAAATACTTATTTAAACATAGGAACAATTATATCAAGTCATATTTTCAAGGGAGTACTTGGATCCCTAACTATTCTATCTTGTTTTCTAATGCCTTTTACTTACTTCCAATGATAGATTCTTAATCCTTGCACTCCAAAACCTCTATTCCCCCCTTGGTTTGGATAGAAAATAGCCCCTAAGAATTGGGCTCATGGTGGTCAAATCGTGCAAGAGGAAGGGGGAGGAAGAAGCTACCAAAGAATAGAAGTTTTTCTTTGTTTTCTTGCATTCTCTTGGTTGCTTTTCACTTTCCTTGGTTGCCTCCCTTCAAACACGAATTTTTCCTCTTTGTTCTACCCTAAAACAGCACCAAATATTTCAAGAAAACCATAGGAGGAAAGGAGAGAAAGAGAAGAACAACTTTGCTTAAGGAAGAACTAAGAAAATCCATGAATTTCATACCTTTTTCTTGGCCTTTTCTCCTCCCTTGTGTGCCTAAAACTTTTGGTCTTCCTCTCTATTTTTAGGTAGAAGCAATTCGATCAACATGGGAGAAGAAGGGACGTGCATCATATAGAAAGTTCAAGAATATAAAGATTTCAAAAATTCCCATTTTGTCCCTTCGTTTTAGCATTTTCATTTTAGCTCCTTTTTGAGAATTGTCTTTTCCATCATGAAATTTAGGTTCCCAATTTTATAAAATGCCTTTGAAATCACTCAAATCAGAGCTAAAACCTTCCTGAATGAATCTGTCAAAGTTCAGGTACACCAACGTTGGAAAACGTCCACTGGAAGGGTTTTACTGGTCCCGGGGCTTCCCATGGTTTTTAAGGCCTTTGATAACCCTGAAGAACTCAAAACTTTCATTTAAAAAGCCCTCCTATGTGTTTCTCCAAACTTGCACTTATTTACAAAATGCTACTGGCCTTTCAGCAAATTTTTTAAGTTACTGCAACCTTGGTTTTTGGGCTACTCAGGGTTTAAATTCTCATTTTCTATTATTTAAAATTTTATTCAAATTTTTGTTAGTCTTAAATAACTCATCTCAGGAGACTTGCTTTGAAAACTGACTTATTCAGTGTTTTACGAAAAATCAGACGTTACATCAATAAGGTTCACGCAAAACATATACATATACACAGGTCAGGCTTGAAAGGCACAATTGAAACAAATAAGTGCCTAAATTATTTCTCAAAATTATGTAATACGTATTAATTTGCCTCAAGAAGTATAAAATAGGTTCTAGATCCTAGATTTGAGACAACATATACAAATTCAATCACAAAAAATTATTTCTTAACAACATGCATTCAAACTATCTTAGGCTAGTTACTATACAAAGAATTTTAAAAATATATTAAAAAAATACATATTTTAAATAAGAATAAGCATAATTGGCATAAAGCTCCTACTAAGCATATCTTGATTGTAAGCTTTTTTACTTAGTACGGCCATTTTATGCGATTGTCTATATTGATTGATTGATTGATTTATTTGTAGTATAAGTGGAAGCTAACTCACTAATTTTTTGGGCAAAAGTAAGGAAAAGTTACATAACCATGTCACATTCATAACAAAATAGTTTCTAAAGAAAATGGGTCTTATTAGCTCACCTTTTAAGAAAGAGTGCAATTATACATCATAGTCATCAAAACATTATTTCAATTAGCTCAAGGAGTTAACATATATACAACAAAAGATACCCCATGATGAAAATGGCATTTAACTACATATCTAAGTCATGTGGATCGACTTTGAGTAAAGGGCATCTATAACTATCCTATTATTGTCTTCATACTGATGATGACCTAGACTTGTCCCATCCCAAGGACCTTTATATATATTCATTCAACCTCAACCACATATCGAGTTCTTGGCATCCTTAGTATCTAACCATATTACCATAATGTGTTTAAAATTCTCAATATTTAAAATGTGGAGGATATCCTTATTATTTAAAATTCTTAGTAAGATACAAATACTTAAAAATAACAGTAACAATCTAGCTACCATATGTGCATAAACATTTTCATACTTATCACCTTGTCTATTTGAGAAATAATAACATCATACATACAAATAAATACATGGCATCACATAAACTAATCATATCATGTGTACATTATTTGATCATAAAATGTCAAACCATGCATACAACCCGTTGATAAAATCAACACATAATTTAGCATATCTAAGCAAACTATAATCTTTAATAAGCTTCTAAGGAAACATAACATCACTCTTAGAAATGCTATTGAGATAATCATCATATATAGCACATTTAATGTCCCATGCCACTAACGTGGATCTAGGTTTCAAAATCAAAGGCGTCATATCAAGTAACCCATATTACTGGATGCAAGCTTAGGTTTTTAGCATAGATAAAAATGAATAATTATTTTTCTTGGCTCTTTTGTAACTTCATGAGGAATTCTGTTAAAGTATCTATGAAATATAAAGAAACCAAACCATTAATGTGCTATCTAAGGTGTCTCTTAGAATGGATCTATAGTATATGTATATATAATGTTTCACAATACATCTTCAAAGAGAAGTTGGTACATCTCTATAGAGAATCTATGGAGATCATCCCTATAAGAACTATTTCTCCTAAATGCTATTGACATAATAAGGGTTTCCTTTTTCTCACTATGAGTATAGTATTGTATATGCTAAAAACATTATTCTCATAAGAATCAATAGTCCCAATTAGATCTATCAAGTATACACATGCTATCATATAATAAATGTAACCAAATATTAATCATATCAATTTTTATAGTCACATAAAGTATTTGCAGATTCTAATGGAACCTTTTATTATTGTATCTATTAGTGTCTTAAGTATTTTAAAATCCACAGTCTATATTAGGTATTTAGGCACTAGTCATCTATGTATAGGAAAACTCTGGAGTTCAGTCTTTTGTGCATATAAGCCAAATTTCTTGGGAAAAATCACAGTCATCCATGTATGGGTATCGTTCATAATTTAGTCTCCATACATAGAGTTTGAGCAGTGTCTCATATATATATATATATATATGTGTGTGTGTGTTTGTGTGTGTGGGGAGGGCAGAGAATATGTTTCTTACTAATCCTTAAGGCTACAATGGAATTTATTTAAGCAATTCATATATCCTTTCACAACAAAATACAAGAAGGCTCATAAATACTAATTTATTATAACCATATATATATATAAGAGCCATAAGAAAAATTCACAAGTTTCAATTAACTTTTCCTTGTAAAGTATGAGGATGATGTCCATAGAAAACACAAGAATAACAATTGCCCCTTTTGTTTTATAGGGTGGTGTTGTTTGTTTATGCCTCTTAAAATATATATATATATATATTATATAATGAAGTACAACTAGCATCGTGGTGCCAAGGCATCTTCTACCTTGGCCCTATAATGCAAGTTTACTATTCATTTGCAAATTTTCCATTTTTAACCTCAACAACCCCCATCATAATTTTAACCATTACATAAGTCTTAAATCTCAACAAAACACATTCTAAAACATAAATTATCATCCTAAGAATAGCTTTACAAATTTTACCATTAAAGACCCCTTTAGAGAGAAAAATAAAAAGTTAATAAAGAGGAAGGCATGGGGTGCATTCATGGTCAATTTCTCATCATATAAGCATTCAACCTTAATAAAAAACACAATTTAATCCTTGGTCTAATAGCCAAAGAGAATATCCATAAGTTTTACCATGTGAGACTCATCATTCTAAAGAGAAATAAAGGAGATAGTAAAGGAGGGAGGATGAAGTAGTCCAAGGATGGTTTTCAGTAAAACAAAGGAGTCTTACTTCAGAGGTTTCTTAAAGATGCTTTTCCTTTCTTGCTCCTTGCTTCTTCTTCATTTTGCTCTTCCTTTCTTTTTCTTACCTTTAGTTGCCTAAAAAACTTTCAGCTCCCTTTCCCTTTTTCTATGTTTTGATAGGTGATGAAAATGGAATAGGGGAAGGAAATAAATAAGTGCACAATTTGTCTCCTACAAATCTTTAGCAAGAAGCGAGTAATTCTTCTTTAATAGTAACTATTTTAAAGATAAGATTTTACCTATTTATTTGGTACTAAGTATAAAAATTATTCCCAATCATTAGGAAGTGCAAATCAAAATTCTTAACTCCTTTAACTTGTTCATTTTGTGGCATTATTTTCTTGGTAAAAATTACATTTTGACCTAGGCAAAAGTTGCATTTTAGCCTAACCAAAATTGTAATTTAGACCTTGTGAAAATTATAATTATGTCTTAAACTTTTAATATTTTGACTCTAAAATTGTACCTACTTATATTTATTTTTCAAATATTTTTCTTATATTTTATGGCCTTTTGGCCTAATGAGTTTCTAAAAAATTCATTTCCTACATATTTATTTTCTAAGTACTTTCTATTTAATATTTAGAATAAATCCCAAATATTCCTTAAAAATTCCTAAAAATTCTTATTAAATTCCTAATGGTTCTAAGAAATTTTCTTCATGTCCTAGGGACTTATATCTCACTAATTCTTCATTGTATTACTATGATTAGTCTTTAAACATTTTTCTAGTATTCATTTTAAATTACTTAATTATTATTTAATTAATTCTATTAGGAGGATGATGCTATATTGATGACAATATTTTTATCATGGAAACAAACATGGAACAAAGCAAGTAGGTAGGTAACTAGCTCAAAACAAAGCTAAAAAAGAACAAGACTAATTAAAAGCTTAAGCATAAACTTTAAGTTATTTTACTCTATTACCATGAACTACCCCTTAAACTTAAGCTCAATATTGTCCCAAATATTTGCTAGTAATAAAACCAATAAAAAGAGAAGTAAGAGGGGTGAGTAGAACTCCCCTAAACGTAGGTCTTTGAATTCTAAATAGTCACATTACATTAAACTTAAGGATCCAATGCTTTAAGGCTATGGAATAAAGAAAGTTGGAAGTTAGAATAGCTACAAAAACATTTAAATAAATCTTTTTATTATACTATATATATATATATATATTATATTTATGCTTGGGTTGCCTCCTAAGAAACGCTTATTTTAATATCTTCAACTTGACTTCATATCAGAACCTAGTCATAGGTATAAAAACTACAATTGCCTTACTCCCCTTCTTTCTTGGGTAAGTAGCTTTACATGAAATGAGTGTCTCCTTGTCCCTTTGATAGCATATGATTCCTCAATCAATGTCTTTATTAGAATACATACTTTGGCTGGCATATTATGAAGTTTTAGTTTTGATTCTTGACAAATTTAAAGGGGCTTCCAAGAACTTTAAACACCCAATAAAATCAATGTAGTTTTTCTCAATAAGCATTAAAGAAAGTGTTGGAAGATCTATCATGTGATTCTTGCTACAATCCTTTTGAACCATATTGTCCACTTCACTAACATTGCAATACGTTGAGTTCATTAGAGGGTTGACTTGCCATGGCCACTAGGAAGGTCACTTTTTGATCTTTAACACTTATAGTATTCTTACCTTCCTCTATGCTCTGCTCATATTTCCCTTCAGATTGATTAGAAACCCCAAGAGACTCTTTTTCACTCCTCAAAGTATATCCATATAATGTTCTTTTTCCTCTCTTATATGATCGGTCACCATATCTATAATGTCCAGTTTTCATTAAACGACGAAAATGGGTGTGTTTTCAAAGCAAGTCCCCCAAAATGAATTAGTTAAGATCCCAAAAAATTTAAGTAACATTCTAGACTCCTAAAAATGAGAATCACAGGCTTAGATGGAAAGAAAAACGGAGCTAAAATAAAGAAACGAAATTGAATGAAAGGTTAATGAAACGTAATAGTATTTTCGTAATTTTGAGCAAATTTTGGAATTCACACAAGAGGGTTTTCTAAATGAAATTTTTGAGCTCTCTGATGTTCTTAAAGGCTCTAAAAACTGTGAGAAGCATTGAGACAGTTAAAACCCCTCTGGTGGACATTTTCCGATGTCAGTTGACTCGAACTTTGACAGATGTGTTCGAGAAGGTTTTAGCTCCGATTTGAGTGATTCAAAAAGAATTTTACTAAATTGGGAATACAAATTTTATAATGGAAAAGATGGTTCTAAAAAAGGAGATAAAATGAACTGAAAACAAAAATGCCAAGACGAAAGGGCAAAATTAGAATTTTTGAAAAGTCTTTCTTAACCTCCCTATATATAGGTGTCACGCCCCACCTCCTCATTGACTTAGCCACATTTGTTTCTGCCCTAAATCAAAGGAAGAACCCTAAGAGTGAGGCACACCAAGAGGAGGAGAAAGGAAGGAGAAATAAAAGGTAGAAAAGGTATGGATTTTCTTGGTTTTTCATGCTTCCTCTTTAGCAAACCTCTTCTCCTCCATTTCCCCTTCTTTCCTATGGTTTTATTGAAGTTATTGGATATATTTTGAGGGAATAACAAAGGGGAAATTTCAAAATTAAGGTGAGAAAGCCAAGGAAGGTGAAGAACAAGCAAGAAGAACCAAGGAAATCAAGATATTTTGGCATCTCTTCACTTAATCTTCCTCCTTCCTTCGCTTGTTGGTAGTTCGACCTATATATGGCCAGCCCTAGGGAGTTGGATTTCAAGCTAAGCCAAGGATGAATCTTAGGAATTTGAGGGAGGAGAATAAGAATATATAAAGAAAACAACAAAAGAACCATGGAAAATCAAGATGGCAAAGTTAGGGTTTCAAGTGTCCCTTGCAAAATTTGATTTGATACAATAATTCCTAGGCCTAAATAAGTGTTTGAATGAACACCTAAGATCCCTATAAGGCTCCCCATATGCATTTTCCACTAAGAAAACAAAGCAAATTCCATGTATGTCGAGAAGAAGCCTAGTTTCAACCTAGAGGAGTTAGGGTACTTAGGGATAGTCTTAAATTTTTCCAAGCCCATTTTTGAGTCATATATGATGAGTGAAGATGAGGGGAACCTTGGGAAAAATTTAGAAGGCCTAGAGAATAAATTAGTGTCATAGGTTCCATAATATGACCTAAGGAAGCAACATGTAGTTAGACTCTTTGTTTGAATTATGTGATGACTCTAAGAGGCTTAAAAGGAGTCAAGAATCATATATAAAAGGAAAGAATAGAGCCTAGAACTCATTTGATGGGTGTTGTTTCATTAGGTGTATTTAGGGACCATAAATGAACCATAAGGCAAAGTTAGAGTTCCAAGTAGATGTATAGCCTTAGAAATAACTTCAAGAACTTAATTGGCTTCCATATATTGTGTTTAGGCCAAGAGAAACCAATCCCATACCCTTGTGTGTGTGATGATGATGAAGGGAGAGCATTTTCAAGAGGAAAAGTGTGTGGTTGCAACAAAGGTAGCTCACTTCTCTTTCTCTCATGCATGAATGTGTGCTTAACTTGTCTTTGAATATATGTATATGTGTTTTAAGCTATGAAAAGTATTCTAGCACATGCCTATGTTCCATAGTAGCATGATGTTGCATTATCTTTTCAATGATGTCTAATATGTTTGCTTGGGTTTCCTTACGTGTGGAGAAGCCAAGAACATTTTACCAAGAGTAAGGATGAGCCAAGAACCCTTAAAAATAATTGAGACAAAGTAAATAGTCTCCTACGAGTGAGGTTGAGTCAAAACCTCCTAGAAAGAAAGGGTGAGGCAAGTCCAAAATCTATAAGAGGATAGGTGAGGCTAATCTTTTCACTTGGCAAGCCTATGTATGATATGTATGACTTGTTCAAATACCAAAAGTGCTTTTTGAATGTTCATGTCACCCATTGATACTCATGCATGCATTTTTAAAACTTATTTTGCATTTTTTATGTATGATTGAAATGGGAGATGTAACACCATAATGTACTAACTCTATCTAGCCTCCCTCTGGGCTCGATTCTATATGATTTTCAAAGAACTAGTATAAATCGTGGCATTTTCATACTAAAAATCGGGGGTTCCAAACACTCATCTTTTGTCCCATGGGTCCTGTGAACCCATCATTCACATTCTCAACTCAAACTCTATGTATACGACTCATACATAGCATAAAATAAGCCATAAGCCACGGGTATGGAACCAAAAACCAAGAAAATGCAATATCTCACATGTAACACCATAGATTCTAGTCCATCTCATACATTTACATGGAATAATATCATGAACTATGTAGGATTTCCATGGGAAAAGCAAGAAAAGTGGGATTATTTTCGCATTGCGCTATGCCTCAAAATTTATTTCGGTGTCACATGGACCATATGAGTTCATATTATGCATCATCATATTTAATTGCATCATTACAACTCATTTAGACCCCAAAACATGCCTCCAACCCATGGAAACCAAAATGGAGCATGTAAATTTGGAGATCCATTTTCGGCCAGAATTGGCCTCTTTCCTGGGTAAACTTTGGAAAATCATAACTAAATCTAAAAAACTCAAAATAATGCAATCTTGGTCATTCTAGAAAGCTTAGGATGTCTACGTCACACTAAAAATACGTCCAAGTCACAGCATTCATCACACAGGACGTTTGACATCCAAAAAGATACAAACTCGCTGGCTGCCTGGGCTGTGATTCAGGTTACTGATGTAAACTTCTGAAATTCATAACTAATTCCAAAAAAATCGAAATCACACAAATTCAGTCATTCTGGAAAGCTACAAATGTTAACTTGACACTAAAAATAATTCCAGAATGAAACAGATACTTTTAGATATCTGCGGCACTGATGGAACAGTGATTGAGCTCTGGAGATGCCACTGTTACTGACAGCAAACTTCAAAAATTCATAACTCTCTGCTCAGACCTCCAAATGAGGTGATCTCGGTGGCCACAGAAATCTTATAACCTCTAGTTTTTGTGTATAAAATTTCATAAGCATTGGACACCATTTGGCCATCTAGTGACACGAAAATCAAATCTGCCAGTATGAACAGTGCACATACCAGAAACCATGAAAAATTCCAACTTTGAAAATTCATCAAATATTCTCTAGGTCTCTGAAAATTATGATCTTTAGCTTCCCAGAAAACTCTTAATGAGACCTAATTGTATGCCAAATTTCAGGGCAAGACTAACTCATTTGGCTAAAAAGTGGCATAGGGTTCCATTTTGGTCAATTTTGGCTCCATATTGGGTACCAAAATTGCCAAATGGATTTCTTTTGGTCTTGGCACCTTTTGGGCAAGTTTAAAAGCATGTTTAAGACTTGGGGAAGCTGCCCAAATGGTCCCAAACCATTTGCATCTCATTTTGGCCTTTTCACCCTCACTTATACACATTTCCATCAAACTTTCAATTCTCATACTTTGGCATTAGATACTCAAAACATATGCTAGAGGTCATACATCATATTCATACATATAAATATCATAGAATGGTGTATTTATACATGCCTCAAGGGTCATGGTACATTTACAACATCATATACTTTGTGAAACCTCATTATAGGTTCAAGAAGAATGAAAGCTAGGCCTAGGCTTGTCAATCTCTTTCTTTCATGGTTGTTGGCTCCCTTCACCATAACTCCTTGGTCCACCTAGCATGTTAGAGTATTGGAGAGGAGGGAGTGAGATTCAAAGAATCCCAATAGCTCATCCCCCATTCAATCATACATAATATGTGCAAAGCAAGCTTCTCAAATGCATGCATGGAGGAAATATAAGTCATAGGCATTTTAAAAGCAAACTTGGCATGTGAATCAATCATACAAGACATTCAAGAGCTCACTAAGTGTTTGGATTGGCCTCACACTTCTCCTCGTGGATTTTGGACTTGCCTCACCCATTCTTTGAGCACTTTGGACTCAACCATACTCTTAGGAGCCCACTTTGCTTTTGGGAGACTTTTTACTTTGTCTCAACCAAGCTCAAGGGTTCTTGGCTCATCCTCACCCAAGGGAAGAGTTCTTGGCCTCTCCACACTCAAGCAAACTCATACACACATCATGGGTTCATTTAAAAACATAACATGGCATCAAGCATCATAACATATAAAGGCATGCTAGCATACTTTTTAAAGCTTGAAAATACACATACACACATTCTAAAATAAGCTAAACACACATCCATGCATGAGAGAAGGTGGAGAGAGCTACCTTGTATACAACCACACATTTTTTCCTTAGCTTTCAAGTCTTCTCTTTTAGCCACACACCCACAATTTGGTGGAGATGGTTTCTCTTGGCCTAAATACAATTTTTGGGAGCCAATTAGGTTCATGAAACATTCTCTAAAGCAATACAACTTGCTTAAGTACTAGATTGCTCTATAATCCCTATTATGGTCCATAAAGGCACCTAATGAAGCAACACCCCTCAAATGATCTCTAGGCCTCATTCTTTTTTTTCAAACATGATTCTTGACTCCTTTTAAGCCTCTTGGAGTCATCACATAATTAAAACAAAGGGCCTAACATTATGTTGCTTCCTTAGGTCACAATATGGAACCTAAAGCACCAACTCATTCTCTAAGCTTCCTAAATTTTTCCCAAGGTTTCCCCTCACATTCATTCATCATGTATGACTCAAAAATGGGCTTGAAACAATTTAAAACTCTCCCTAACTATGCCATCCCTACTTGGCCGAAAGTTAGAGCATAAATGGGATTTCATGGCTTCTTGATTTTTCCTTGATGGGGGAACCATTTAGGGAGGTTGTTAAGAGTTGTAGGAGGTCAAGGAAACACTTAAACAACCAAGGGAACTTATAGATTAAATCAGTTTTTACAATCCCCTTAAGTGCTCTACACTTTTCCAACTTTTAGGTTCATGACTTTCCATGGGGTTTTGTTAATTTTATGGAGGAAGAGGCATATGGGGGACCTCTTAGGGATCTCAGGAGCACATTTAAACATTCATTTAAGCCTAAGAACATTTATATAAAATCAGATTTGCAAGGGAGCATTTGGATCCCTAATGATTCCATTTTGTTTCCTAATGCTCCTTTCTTGATTCTATTGGTTCATTCTTAATCCTTGCCATCTAAAACCCCTAAGCCCTCCATAAATTGGACAGGAAACAGCCCCTAAGAATTGGGCTCATGGTGGTCAAATTCGTGCAAGAGGAAGGGGGAGGGAGAAACTACCAAAGAATGGAAGTTTTACCTTGTTTTCTTGCTTCCTTTGGCTTGTTCTTCCACTTGGTTAGCTTACTCCCTCAATTTTCGAAATTCCCTTCCCTGTTCTGCCCCAAAAACAATACCAAACTCTCCATTAAAACCATAGAAAGAAAGCTTGAGAGGAGAGGAGCAAAGTCCAAGAAGGAAGGATATGGAATGTCTTAAAGTTTCTTACCTTTTTCTTGAATTTCTTCCTCCAAAATCCTCCTCCTCTTGTGCGCCTAAGGAGCTGGAGTTCTCCTCTGAACATGGACAGAAGCAAGTCGGTTTAGAGAGGGGGAGGCAGAACGTGGCATATAAAGAAGAAGAAAGAAGCTTCCTTTAACACTTTAATGCCAATTTTGCCCTTCGTTCTTAGCATTTTCGTTTCTCCTTCGTTTTAGCTCCTTTTTGAGAACCGTCTTTTCCATCATAACAAAGAGGTTCCCAATTTAATAAAATGCCTTTGGAATCACTCAAATCGGAGCTAAAACCGTCCCGAACGAATCGGTCAAAGTTCGGGTCAACCGACATTGGAAAGAGTACACCGGAGGGGTTTTACTGGTCCCGGGGCTTCCCATGGTTTTTGGGGCCTCTGAGAACCCTGGGCAACTCAAAATTTCCATTTAAAAAGCCCTCCTAGGTGCTTTTCCAAAATTACACTTATTTACGAAAATGCCACTAGCCTTTCGGCAAATTTTTTGAATCCCTTTGGCCTTCGTTTCTGGGCAACTCAAAGCTCAAATCCTTATTTTTTAATATTTAAAATTTTATCATGATTTTAGTTGGCCCCAATTCCCTCTATTTCAAGGACTTTCTTTTGTATCTGGCCTATTTCTGCCATTTACGGAGAAACCGAACATTGCGTTTCTCACGTTTACGAAGGGACTGGATGTTACATCACATGGGCCCAAAAGTCATATTTTTGGCTTTAACTTTGGAAAATCATAACTAATTAGAAAAAAATGAGAATCTAGCAAACTATAGCTTTCTGGAAAGCTCTAGGTGTTAAATTTATGCTAAAATAATTTCCAACCATAAGCTCAGCGTTTGGACCATGTTTGACATCGAAAATGAGACAGAGGTCCGGCTGTCCCTGTTTCTGGCGCAGCTTACTGTCATGAACTTCAAAAATTCAGAACTAAATCCATAAAAACCCAATCTGGGTAAACTATACCAATTTAGAAAGTTACAAATGTCTACTAGAGGAGAAAAATAAGTTCGGATCAGTTCAGCAGCCATTAGACCCCAAAAATCGATGGAATAGTAACGGAGGTCAGGTGGGCTCCTTGATGCTGATACAGAATTTCAGAAGGTTCATTCTCTCTACAGATCTCCGATTTAAGTGATTCTAGTTGGTATAGGTCACGGTGGTTGTCTAGTTTATGTGTATAAACTTTCATGACATTTGGCCACCGTTTGGTCTATGAATGACATGGATTTATTTCCAGACTAGTGAAACAGTACAATGACCAAATCATCAAATTTTTCCAAATTTCAACAATTCACCAAATATTCCATAGACCTCCAAATATTACCCACTTTAGCTTCCCAAACATCTCTCTACAAACTCTAGAGGCATGCCAAATTTCATAGCAAAAAGAGCTCGTTTGGTCATACTTTGATGTAACTCACAAATTTGGCAGTTTTGGCACCCAAAACGGTTCAAATAGGTCCAAATGGCCTACCACATGTTCTAGCAACTCATGGACAAGTTTAAAAGCATGAAAATAGTCTACATAACATGTCCATATGGTCTAAATTATCATACATTTCAAACTCACTATACTACGGGCCAAAATACACTATCACATATCATCCACAAAAGGGGCAAAACCCACATTTTCATTACTTTGGCTCTCTACATAGTTTGTACATTATATTTCTATACATTTACACGTGCTACAACATTTACATCTCAAAAATAGTAGGTGCATATACATTTTGGCACCACTTTACATAAAAGAGTCAAAACAAACTAAAATTCATCTAACATTCTCCTAGGCTCCTTGGTGTGCACTTGTTTCTCCTTGAGCTCCACCTAGCATGTTAAGATGGGAGGGGGAAGGGGTGAGATTCATGGAATCTCAGTAGCTCATGCACTCATTCAAAGAAGCAATCAAGGCATATAACAAGTCAAAGCATGTAATTTAGCATCTAACCATTTTCAATCACATAATACATGTTGTACATGCCATGAAAATCACAACAATGCCACAAGTAAGCTCTAGGGACTTTTGGTCTAGCCTCACCCGAGTTTAAGGACTTTTGGATGGCCTCGCCCGAGTTTAGGGACTTTTGACTTGGCCTCACTCGGTTATAAGACTTTTGGCCTTGTCTTACCTATCTCAAGGGACTTTTGGCTCTACCTCACCCATCTCAAGGGACTTTCGGCACTACCTCACCCGAGCAATTCTCACAATCCATCATACAAGCGCATTGGTAACAATGCATCATGGCAATAACATATGGCATGTCTCACACAACAAGCATATACATAAGCATACAATGACTATTACATCCAAGAATGCAACAAGAAAGAGTGGAGAGAGAGCTACCTTATGAGCCAACACAAACTTTTCCTTTCAATTCCTCTTCTCCCTTCTTAGTTTCACAATCACACCTTGATGGAGGTGCTTCTCTTGAGCCTAGACACAACAAAAGCATGGGATTACTCTCTTATAACTTAACAACTCTTAGGAGTTCTTCAGAGCAAACCTTACTAACATATAAGAACCTGGGGGTTCTCTCTCTCTGTCTAGAATGTCACCAATTCTTCCTCTCTCTCAAGCTCTCATGGTAGTAGAATCATCATATTCAAGGAAAACAAAGAGGTTCAAGAGTGGTTTTTCACTTTCCCTCTTCTGACTCATGTCCAAAACCCCACTAATCTCACAAACAAAACCATAGAAAAAGAGGGCAAAGAGAGGAGATCAATATTCTAAGAAGAAAAAGAGAGGAGATTGCTTACCTTTCCTTTGTTCTTCCTCCTTCTCTTGGTCTTTCTCACTCTCCATGCCTCTTTTCTTTGAATGGGTCGAAGTCTAGGGCAAATAAGAGAGAAAGAATGAATTGGGTCGTGTAAAGGAGTCAATTTCTCGCTTTGTACGCTTTTCCAGACTAACCCTCGCTATGGCGAAAATTAACCTTCGCTACGGCGAGCTCGTATTAGCTACCTTCGCTATGGCGAGGTTTAACTTTCGCTACGATGAGCACGTATCAGTTCCCTTCGCTATGGCAAGGTTTAACCTTTGCTACGGCGAGCACGTATCAGTTCCAGACCCCCACTTTCACTATGGCGTACGCTACGGCGAGCAGCCCCTGATTTTTGTATGGAATGCCCGCACTCGCTATAGCTAGAAGCACTTTTGCTATTGCAAATAGCTACTCTCGCTATAGCAAGACCATTTCTCGCTACAGCGAGAAGACTTAGAAAAATCTCAGGATTTCGAAAATTTTTAGCTTCCTTCTTTCTTTTCCTTTTTCCTTTTCTCAGTTGTTACAGGAGATGAGCTATTGGGATTCTTTGAATCTCATTCCCTCCTCTTCAATATCCTAACATGCTAGGTGGACCAAGTGAGCAAGGTAATGAGAGCCATCAACTTGGACAATGAAAGTTTGACTACAAATTGCCTTGATTTTGCTTCTTTATGGCCATATAAGTGGCAAATATTGTAATCCCTTATTGTATATGTCCCATGACCTTATGAACATATGTAATTATGCAAATGTATCATGTACAAATGAAATTAAATGTTATATGAATGGTATAGTGCATTTTAGGTATAGAATGACAAGACTAGTCTTGTATGTTATTGTGTTTGGTGTGGGGTGAGAGAGTGAGTTTTCAAATTCTGGTTTATGCACCTTTGAAACAAGTTTAAAAAGCTATTTTAGTACATTTCCACGTACTCAAGTGGTCATGGTTGCCTTGGAGCTCAAAATAGACCATTTGGACCTTTTGTAAGACACAAAATGAGTCATTTTGCAACCCAATGTCAAGATCTAACCAAATGAACTAATTTGCCCATAAAATTTGGCACACATATATATCTCCTCTACTGGATTTTTTTGGAAATCCAAATACTAGATTATTTGGAGCTCTGTGGAATTAATTATGATTTTCCAAAGTTGGCATTTTTTTGCTAAACTGATATAGGTACTATTTAGATGGTCAAAAAATTGGACTGTGTCATTCATGGGCCAAATGATATCCAATGCTTATGAAATATTACAAGCATAAACTAGACATGACAAGATTTCCATAGCCACTAAGATCACCATAATTAGACTTCTGAGCAGGGAGATATGAATTTTTGAAAATAGAGGTTAGTACCAAGGATGACAGTTGACTTCTGGTACTATTCCATCAATTTTTGATAGTTACCAGCCCCTGTTGAGGTCTAGAAATATTTTTAGCATAAAGTAGACATCTTTAGATTTCTAAGATGATAAAGAATACATAATTTTGATTTTTCTATAATTAATTATGATTTTCCAAAATTTATGATAGTAAATTGAAATTTCTGGCCGAGGATGCACTCTTGAATTTCATGTACTCCATCCACTTGCACAAGTTTTAGGCCACTTCCTTAGATGACTATGAGTTGTATTTGTGTGATTAGATATGAGAATGAGTTGAGTAAGTACATATGGTCCACAAGATGCAAAATGAAAATTTTATCCCCTACGCAATGCAAATTTATTCATTATTTTAATACCTTTTTCTTGAGAATTCATGTGCTTCATGGAAATGAACCTACAAATGGCATGAGATGAGTTATAGAATCATGGTGTTACAATATCACTTAAAAGACTCTCTTGTAGTCTACTATAAATTGTAGCGGCTAATTTGCCAATGTAAGTATTTTCCTTTCTAATTATGGCATCATTCTTAGCCATATGTTTTATAATCATATCTTCCAAATTTGTTTCCTTTCTTAAACTAGGAATTCTACCTTAAGTTGGAAATTGGTTGGGTTGGATGGGTATGTTGCATATGATGAACAAGCTTAACTTTGATTCTAAGAAAAATTATGTTGATGACTCCTACTAAGAGTATAAGTGTTGGAATAAAATTATATTGGTTCCTATTGAAATCATCCTCTAACTATGCAGCTTCTATGTTATATGGGTACTACTTTCAAAAGTGACCTTCACCATAAATATCTTACATTGAGGATCACTACTATAAGTAGTAGAATTTAGTGTGTAGACCAAAGTTATTAAACCTTCTGTTAAGTTTAGCTGCCTTACCTGTCAAACTGGTCAAGTTATCAATTTCATTTACACCAACTACACTATTTGTTAGCCATGGATATTCCATCATTAAAGACAAAAAAGAAAAAGGAAAAATGAAACAAAAGAAAACAAATTAAACAAGACAAAAATAGAAGAACAACAATTGAGAATTAAAAGCAAAAGAAACATGGCCAGAGTTTAATTTAAGTGTGATAAAGATCAAATGCACATATTGTAATATCTCAAAAATTAACTAAGATTAGTTATGGAGAATTAAGGAATTATTATGAGGAATTTAGGAAGAATGTGGAAAATAAGAATGAGTAAAGAAACAAATTATTCTAGTATTTTTTTGACAAATAATAATTATTATTAATCATTATTAGGTGAAAATAGATTAATTGTAGATTGGAACTTAATTAAAAAAATTAATTAAGTGAAAGTAGATAGTTAATATTTGGGCCTTATGATTAGTTTATTTATGGCAAGAAACCTTTATAAAAGCCCAAGTCTATTCTTATGAAAACTCAACCCATTTTAAACCTAATTAGACCCATTTATCATGGGCCAACATATTGAGCTTCAGCCCACTTGGAACATAGGACCTATTATACTTGCCCATTTGCTCTAAAACCTTAAAAGGCTTATTTGCATTTCACTTGGGTGCTGACAACATGAGGTTCTACAAAAGAAATAAAACATTTCCTCATCTCCAAAGGAAGGCTAGGGTTTTTCAGCTTCTTGCTATCATTTTGCACCTCTAGAGAGAGATTTAGCTAAGGTAAACTATATAAAACATGACCTCTCATCCCCTCTTTATTTTGGTTCAATTAGTTTTTAGTTTGGTGGATTTTCATCTCCTTCTCAAATCTGAAATTTGGTATTTGGATGAGTCCTTGCAAGATTTTGGGAGTTTGGAGTTAATGAAGCCATTGGGTAAATGTTTACCTTCATTTGGTAGTATAACATTGCTTAAATTTCATGTTATAAGTTCACTTTGATATATGGCTGGATGTATATGCAAAAATTCAAGTTTTAGGAATGGCTTATGGTGTGTTCTTAGTTGATAAGGTTTAAATAAGTCCATTTAATATTTTAGATGTATGGGTAAGTCTTTCATCTTCTTTTATGAAGTGTATGTGCTGAATTTCCATTATTTGGATTGATTTTTGGTGCTTGGCTATCACATGAGCAAAAATGGAGATGTTAGGAGTGATTCATTGTGAGTTATTGGTGTTTTGACCTTAAATTAGTGCAATAGACACTTTAGAATCTTAGGTAAGTGTTTTTTAATGGATTCTTAATGAAATTGATCAATGGGTGTGAAACACTTTTGTTAATGATGGTTGATAATAATAACAATGCTTGTCTTAGGCTTGGTGGGCCTTTTGGAACATGTAGGTAGCTAGAGAAAAAGTAATTGGGGTTTATTGAGGTAACCAGGGATTTTTCTTATTTCATGTATATGCTCACTTTAATCTTATATTTTTGCTACACATCTATGATTTTGAAATGCTAAATAATTGGTTGGCTACTTGAATTATTATTTTTAAAAATGTGAGCAAGTCCTTGTGTAATACCTTAGCTCTCTAACTTTTACTCTATATCCCATAGGCTTACTATTACACAATTCCAAGAAAATAGCATATTTAATGGCATAAAATTGCATAACAAGGAGCCCAATTAATTCATTTTATGCTTCATGGACCATCTGAGCTCATCAATCCCATTTTCCATCCATAATATATCCATCCATATCAGAACCTACCTCATTCACCTTACAAAGCACGGATTTTGGAACACACTCTGCCATATCAGTTTTTAGCCTCGAGTTGGTGTTTTAGATTTTTTATATGAATTTTGAAAATTTATAACTAATTCTAAAAAAATCAAAATTATGCATTTGATAGCTTTTTAAAAAGAACTAGATTTTAACTAATGCCTAAAAATATTTCTAGATAAAAATAGAAGCATTTGACCCATAAAAAGTAATAGAACAGTAACATCGGTCATGCCTTAGATAGCTCCAGTATTTGAAACTTTAAAAATTTAGTTCTCCCTTTACAGAGCTTAAAATGAGGTGACCTTAGTGGCTTTAGAAAGATTATGATGTTTAGTTTATGTCTATAAAATTTTATGAGTATTAGACTTCATTTGGCCCATGTGTGATATAGAGAAACAAACTGATCATATGAACAGTACATATACTATTTCTGCATAATTTGGCCAATTTTGAAAAATTACAATAAATGTTCTAGAGCTCCAAATTGAGCGATCTTTATCTCTATGATTAACTCTAGATGAGACCTACTTGTTGGCCAAATTTCATGCAAACCCATTTGGTTAGACTTTGGTCTAGCTCAAGATTTGGTCAAATTTGAAGTCCATAATGGGTTCCATATGTACCAAATGCTCTTCTCATCTTTCCACAACCACTTGAGCATGTCCAAAAGCATAAACATAGCCTAGGGAAGCATACCAAATGTTTTAATTCATCATGAAGCTAAATCTCATCATACCACATACATTTATACACATGAATATAAGGGGGCTAAGATGTCAATCTCCAACATATGCATCCATCTAGCTTCAAGATTGATACAGACATCATAAATAAATACATTTAAACTTGTTCAAGTGGTTTCATCTCATATACATCATGTATTTACAAACTTTGACATCAAATTATATTCAAAACTATGCTATTGTCAAAGTGTTGCACAACATGCTTCTTGGCTCTCATTTTTGCTTCATTGAGCTTCATCTAGACATGGTTAGACGGAAAATAGGGAAGAGTGAGATTCAAAGAATCCAAATAGCTTTTTACCCTTTCAAACATACATAATGGATGTATATACATGTTAAAGAATGCATGCATGTCATTCTAACTATTAGTGAATATACATAAAACATTTTTCTTGTCATAGAAACTCATACATAGCAAACATAGGCTCTCAAGGGTATTGGTCTAGCCTCACCCTCTTCTTTGGGACTTTTGGATTTGCCTCACCCACTTTCAAGGGACTTTTGATTTAGTTTCATTCTTCTTGAGACTTTTGGCTTTGTCTCACCCATTCCTAGGGACTTTTGGCATCACTAAACCCATTCAAGCCACTTTGCAATCATAAACACTTTTCAAGAAACATAATGGTACCATAACATGTATGCAATGGCTAGGAATATTTCTCATAGTTCAAACATATATACAAGCACCCAAAGACAAAAAAAATCTAAACAATGCATAAGAGAAAGGTTAAAGAGCTATCTTGAAGCAAATATATCACATACTTTTCTCTTGAACTCTTCTTTCCCTTTTTGGCCAAGCTCATGCAACTAGGTAGCATTTGATTCTCTTGGCCTTGACACATCAAATAGGACATATTTCAATCATAGGAACAAGCTCTAGCTTTATGCAAACTCTATGGAAGCTCACTTTCTCATATGACTATATAATGGCTCCATACAAGACACAATAAAAACAACTATTGGAATTCTTGATCTTGGCTCCATTTCCCTTTTAATATAAGTTTCTTAGCTCCATTTAGACTCCTTAGAGTCATCACAAATTTATTTTAAGGAGCCTAGCTATAAGTTACTTCTTTATGTCTTCTTGTAGAGCCCACACCTCCATCTCATAAACCAAGGTTTCTACATTTATTCTAAGGCTTCCTTTGATGTTCATCTATCATATTTAGCCTCTTCCTAGCCTTAGAACAAATTACAACACCCCTTAGGTGCATGGTTCTATTTTGGCTAAGACACACACAACTAATAGCACCCATGGAGTTTGCTTCATTTTCTTTAGGGAGTTGTTACATGTGAGGCTTCCTAGGTGTCTTGAGAACTTATATACTTTTAGATAACTTAAATTATCATTAGGAAGCTTCATATTGGCCAAAGTACACCAAAATCCTTAACTTTGCTAACTTACACTCTAATGCTTCTTATTTAATTTCAATGGCATCTTCTTAATCCTTACACTCCATAACCCTTCTTCCTACCTTCATTTGGACGGAATTCCTTCCCTCTTGATTAGGCTGATGGTTGGCCAAACATGTACATGCAAAAGAAGGTAAGGAGAAGTAACAAAAGTATTGAGTTCTTACCTTATTTCAAGCCTTTTTCAAGAGCACTTTCTATTACTTCAAGCTTCTCCTTCAAATTATAGTTTCTCTCCTCTGGAGAAACCACAAACTAGCCCCATATGAGTCATGAAAATCATAGGAAGGAAGAGAAGGGGGAGAGGGACAATATTTGTAAGCAAAGAACCATGAAAATCCAATAATTTCCTTACCTTTTTAGCTAGTCTTTCCTCCCTTCTTGGCTCATCTCTTGTGTGTCCTCCATAGCTGGTCCCACATCTACTTTTAGGTAGAACATAAGTTGGCTATATGGAGAGGAGAAGAAGGGTGTGATATGTAACGAACGTAATTTTCGTAAAATGATGAAATAAGCCATATACAAGCAAGTCCTTTTAAATGAGCTAGATAATGTCCCAAAAATTTTGGGTAAAGTCCTAGGCTCCTAAAAATGATATTTCTAGGCTTAGACAGAAAGAAAAATAGAGTTAGGATGGTGAAACAATTTGTGATAAAAACTGACGAAACATAGTGTATTTTCGTAAATAAGTGTAACTTTTGGAAAAATACATAGGAGTATTTTTTAAATGAGAAATTTGAGTTGCCCAGGATTCTCAGAGGCCCCAAAAATCATGGGAAGCCCCAAGACTGGTAAAGCCCCTCTGGTGTACGTTTTCCAACAATGGTGAGTCTACACTTTGATGGATTCATTTGGGAAAGTTTTAGCTCCAATTTGAGTGATTTCAAAGGCATTTTATTAAATTGGGAATCTAAATTTTACAATAGAAAAGACGATTCCCAAAAAAGAACTAAAATGAAGCCAAAACAAAATTGCCATTATGGAAGGATGAAATTGGAATTTTTAAGAAAGTGTGTTTCTATAAGCTTCCACATATTTCTCCCTTCTTCTCCCCCTCATATAGCACAATTTTCCTCTGCTTAAAATACAAAATATCACTTGCTTTCTTAGGCACACAAGAAGGGGAAGAAAAGGAGGAGAAAAAGTAAGGAAAAGGTAAGGAAATCTAAGGAATTTCATGCTCCATCTTCCTCCAATCTTGTTCCTCTCTTCTCCTCCTCTTTTCCTATGGTTTTCTTGAGATGATTAGTGCTGTTTTTGGTCTAGCACATAAGAGGAGAGTTCGAATTACTTGAAAAGAAGGGAACCAAGGAGAAGAAGCTTTGAAACCAAGTTAAAATCCAAGGTAATTTCCCATTCTTGGTGTTTCTTCTTTGTTGCTCTCCCTTGTGTCATTTTTGGCCTTGTATAGAACCATTAAAAGGGAGGGAGTTTTATCCAAAAACAAGAGAGAAACAAGGGTTTTAGGCCATGGGGAGATGGAATATGGCAAGAAATTCCAAAGAAAACCAATAGAAAAGTATAGGCTTTTTTAGGGTTTTGTAAAATCTGATTTTGTGTGAATGTTTCCTTGAGCTCCTAAGACTCTTAGAAACCTTCCCAAGTGTCTCTTCCATCAAGGGAAAATTTGAAACTCCAAGAACTCCCTTTAATGTGCTTATTTCAACCTAGGCTAGTCCATAGAGTTAGGGAGTGTTTTAATTTATTTTAGTCTTGGTTTAGGACTTTATATGATGTTAGAAGATGGGAGAAAAACCATTAGAAAAAATTTAGGAGCCATAGAATGAGAGATGGAGTAATGATGTCCATAATGGTGCCTTATAAAGCAACTTGGGTTTCCAATTATGCAAGCGAATGTGTGAGGGCCCCAAGGACCTTAAATGAGTCTAAGAAATCTAGAAATAATAAGAGAATAGAGCCTAAAACTTGAAATGTAAAAGTTGCTTCAATAGGCCAATTATGAAACTATTATGCCACTAATAGAACTAGGTGTGTGTTCAAGAGTATCTTTAGTGTCTTGGCTTGCTTCAAGTGTGTGATTATGTGTTGTTTGTGGTGTTTAGGCTAATAGAACACTAACCCACCTAGGTGCACTTGAGGCCAAAAAGAGGGAGGAATAAGACAAAAGAAGGCTTGCAAAATTCAAGGTAGCTTTCCACTTTATTCTCCTTGCATTCTTGTGTGCATATGTATGTCATTATATGCTTGTGTGTGTTCTTGTGACTTGATGACATGCCATTTGATGCCTTAACATTACTTTGGTACCAATGTGTTTCCTTGAACGGCCTTGGTTGTGGAAATGACTTATAAAGGTGAGGTGATGCTAAAAGTCCCTTGATAAAGGTGAAGAGATGTTAAAAGTCTCATGGTATAGGTGCGACAAGGCCAAAAGTCCCTTGAAAGGGTAAGGTCATGATCGCAAAAATTTTTATGCGTGTCCGCAAGTGCACGGGTCAAATCAAGTAGTTCAGTGATAAGTAAAAGTATCGTTCCCACGAGGAATGACTGGAATGCAATTAGGCAGTGCACAACCTACTTTTATCCATGTTAAACAACCAATTATGAGATTCTTGATTTTAGAACTAAATTTAAAATAAAGCGAATTGAAAGAAAACTTAGTTGGCACAGGCAGTTAAGATAAAATCCAAGGTTTGAAATTACCTAGAGTCACTATTCCCTTGATGCTCACTAGAACTTAATTTCTTGTTTAATTGTAATTAATTATCGCCTTGTGGGTTAAGAGTTTAGAAGCTATAACCGTCCATCGATGTAATTACAGCCCTACTCTCCCCTAGAATCTAAGTGTCCTTAGATTTAGGTTAGAATACATTAGATACTATATCCCTCTACAAACCAATTAAGGTAATCAGGTATATGTCTATCCCAATTATAAATTAGATGATTCTAAACTTAATTTATCCAACTCTTAGGTCCAATTTAGAATCCCTTTTTCAAGGTAAATTCCAATTTCCCAAATCAAATCAAAGAGGTGGCCAATCCCTAAGAAAGCATTAAGCAAGAGAAGGATACACAAGATTCCAATAATCACAATTAACAAGACAATTAATGATTCAGTTTACATCAAGTTCATAGTGCTCTAGGTAAAGAGGAATTTAGCCACACATAGCTAAATCTACAGAGAATTCCCAATCAAAATACATGGAGAAAATGAAAAGAAACAAGAAAGCAAACAAAGGGAAGAATGAGATGCAGAAAGTGGAGCTCCCCCTTTGATTCTTCTCTTCCTTCACCCTCCAAGCTTAAAGAACCTTCAAAGAACTCCCAAAATCGCCTCCTGGACGCTTAGAACTCCCTCTGCCGCCGAATGAATGCAACCCTAACTTCTCTTTCTTTCTAAGCTGGAAAAGTGAAACTGTACGTTTTAGGTCCGCTCTCGCTATGGCGAGGAACATCTCTCGCTATAGCGAGGTCTTATAAGTGCTCAGGTTCCCGCTGTGCTCGCTACCTTCACGCCATAGCGAGTTGATCTCTGGAATTTCTATGCAACACGACTTCGCTATTGCGAAGCCTCCCCTTCGCTATGGCGAAAATGCCATCTCGCTATAGCAAACTGCGATCTCGTTGTAGCGAGATGACTTGTTGGATCTGCTTTTGCCATTTTCAGCTTCCCTCTCTTGTGTTCAACTCTTTCTACATTTTGTTACTTTTCCCTGAAATTAAAATCAAACGTAAAGTAAGGCTTAAACTGATAAAAATATTACAATTACAATACTTTCTTTGTTTTGTTTGATTGAGTACACTTTTAACCATATTAATCAAGAGAAAAGTATTTTACCTCCCTAATTTAGTATCAAATATAGTCCTTTTGCATCCTAAATTATGAGGTTATCAAACTCCCCCACACTTAAATCTTTGCTTGTCCTCAAGCAATTCTTAGAAAGGATCACACCCAAGCAATCAGAATTTCAAATTCCCTCACACTTATAATGAATCCAATTTCAAAAATAGAAGCTCAGCAAAACTCAAATTGAAATTGAGAATAATGTACTCATAGTAACACCCTTATTTCTAAAGTGTGTGTGTGTTCAACAAGAGATGTTAAGAAATAATCAAAAAAATCCTAAATAAGTCTTCCCAGCAATTTCAAAACCTAACCCAATCATCTGTAATAACTTCAATCATTAAAGCTCATTGAGAGGGGTCTCTATTATTCAATGCAGAATTAATTGCAGAACTTTTTTTTTTTTCTCTCCTCATCAAATTACTTAATCCTTTTGACGCGAATGACAACATTGGTTATGAAGCCACTCGGTTACTCAGATTAAAGAAATCCTCAGAGGGCTACTAGCATACTCTTAGTTTTATCACTGTTTGACGTGAAAGTTCACACTTTTTAGTGCAAACCCCCGGTTACTAGGTGATTTCAACCATTGGAGTAGAGAATCTTTGATTTTTTTTTTTAGATATCCCTCTCAACTAACAATTAGGTATCCATCAGGAACAGTTAAATTAGGGAGATCTAAAACAACTGGAAGCTCATTCTAAGGAAAACTTGAATTATTTCGACAATCATCTTGTTGGAAAGTGCTCCTGTTGTGGGTGCATACTACAACTACATTACTTACTTTATCCATTTCAAGTTTGCTTAACCTCTATATTTCTTAATTAATATTCATCTAAAGTGAGAAGGGATGAATCTGATTTAACATATATCCACTTATCCTATATTTATCTATGTTTACCTGAACTCCCCCACACTTAAAAGTAACATTGTCCGCAATGTATTAAATGGGAAATGCAGAAGTAGACAGAAAAATAGAAGCAGATGGGGTTGAAGGGAAGGGATAAAAAGAGGTAGGGAGAGATGAGACTCCCCTGATAAGAAGAGATAAAATAGCGAGGGAATGCATGTGAACAGCTCCTTCATCTGAGAGACAAAAATAGACAAAAGACACACAGGAGACAGTAAGTTGGCACTAGAATTAATAAGACAAATAAGAGCACAGCCAATTCAGAGAGTTGAGATCATAATTAGATACAATTATCCATAATACAGTTATCCAAAATATAAAATGAGTAAAACAAAAAAAAAATTGGCAGCAGGATAGAAAGGTCCTAAGAATCAGATGGCCCAGGTCTATCCTGAGGTGCAGGCTGCTGAGGGATAATGATGATCGGTGACTGAGGAGCCTCAGGAGGTGGCAGTGGAGGAGCAGGCATGAAGTAGTCCATAAGCGTCTGTAGCTGATCCTTCATTGATAGGACATGACCTTCCAGCCTATCAATGGACTCTCGTGCCTAACTCTCAAAATCTGTCTGATAAGGAGCCTCATGTCCCGATGGGTCTGGAGTAACCCGGTGCTGATGTGAGGGAGGAGGTGGAGATGCCTCAGGCTGTGCCTGTGCCTGTGCCTCTGCTCTCTGCCTACGGGGTTGCCCTGGTGCATTTTTCATACTTTCATATTTGAATGGCCCCTTTGGCTTGAACTGCACGTCATTTTTAGAGACGCGGCTACCCCCCATCGTGAGCAATTCTGTGAGCATATGAGGGTATGCTAAGCTAACCCTGTCAGACCTCGCCACTTATTTGAAGTTTAAGTACATGAGGCGAGGAATGTTGACCCGCTGCCTGGTCATAAAGGACCATGTTAGAGTAGCTCATTCTTGGGTCATGTCTGATCCATGAGAACTTGTGAGGATGTTACTTGTGATGAATTGTAACCAATAACGGGCGGGCTTGCTGAGTTGATTTACCGGGTAAACTTTATTAACCAGGCGGGCTCTTCCTTCCTCTGCGATGGTGGTCTCTACTTCTTCCCAAGGAATTGACTGAGGGTTCTCCATGTATGCTTGGAAAGCACACTCTGGGACATCCGGCAATTCATAGAAGTCTTGGAAGACTTTCTCATTTATGCGCACCCAGGCCGAACGACAATAGTATTCGTCTTCTTCCTCCTCAGTATCCTCAAAATTAGCATATAGCTCTTGGATCATTAAGGGGATCCGATGCACCGATTTTTTTGTGAATCCTTGTAGCCCGTGCCATTCGAAATCTTGAAAAGTCAGGTCCCGGGGGTTGGGTACATAGTAACAATCTTCCACAACCCCTCTGTCTGCGAAGAGTCTATCGAAGTGAAATTCTGCCCAAGCAGATGCAAATCGATCCTTATCGTACGATTGCTTCTTTTGCTTTGATGAGGAGGCTGCAGCAGTTTTGGTTTGTTTCTTAGGAGCCATAGCCCTGAAATTCAAACAAGAAGGAAAGATAAAAATCAGTGGCATCCTGCAAGGGAAATCATGAAATCGTGAAATCAAATGAATGCAGCATGTTTAGACTAAGGGAAGACACAAATAAAAGCATTCAAGGGAATAGGGGTCAAGGACTATAGAAGCAACCCACGCAAGAAATGGTTCAGAAAGGCTCAATTTTGGAAAAACATTCGAACTCGCTATAGCGAGTTCGAACTGGATTCTGTATAGATAGAATTGAACGGAGGAAAGACGAAAGTAAAGCCATTCTGCTGCACAGATACAGTCGACTAATACAACTCTTCCAGAAAAATCAACCAAATGACCCCTAAATATGCAAATCTAAGCAAAACGAAATGAACCCTAATATGACCAGATCCAGCGAAATCAACCAGCAAATCAGGGACGAAAGGGATTAATTGACTTACTTAATGCAAGAGATGCAAAGAATTTGAGGAATGCAAGCTTAACAGGCGTGAAATGCAGCAAAATCAAAGAGAGACAAGGTTTAGGTGCTCTGTCACAGTAGCGAAAAAGAAGAGACGGAATGAAGATATTTATATAAGAAGCTTCGCTATAGCCAGGCTATAGCGAGAGCGTCTCTGGAGTTATTACCAAAAGCAAAGCTGCTACATTCGCTACAGCGAAATTACATCTCGCCATTGCGAGAAAACTTGATAATTATAGGTGGCCGAAGGCTCTCGCTGTAGCTAGGCTATAGCGAGAGACTCTCTGGATTTTGTACTGAAAAGTGAGGCTGCTGCACTCGCTGTAGCGAATGAGCTTTCTCGCAGTAGCGAGGGGACTTAACAAATATTATATGCAACGATTACTCGCAATAGCCGGGCTACAGCGAGCTTCTCTCTGGATTTTGTACCAGAATGCAGCATAGAGATCTTCGCTATGGTGAGGTAATGTTCTCGCTGTAGCAAAAACTTAAAATTCAACTGACTCGCCATATTTCGGCCATAGCGAGAGATTCAGGTGTATGTACCAGGAGTGGGACAAGTAGATTCGCCATTGCGAGATGGAGTCTCGCTATAGTGAAATTTTTTTTTTTTTTACACAAATGCTCACTAAAATAAACCCTCAAATCTAACCAGTTATAATAATAAAATGCAGTTTAAAACATGGTTAGAGACTCCCTGTAAACATGTCTGGTGCTGCTCTTTCCTGCCAATCCTTTGCTCCTTAATATCCACATTTCAACCTACAAAACACATAAAAATTGAAAAGAGTCAAACCCAAAATGAGAAGGACTTTAAATTCAAACATAAAAACACGAAGAAAACTTGGGTTGCCTCCCAAGGAGCGCTAAGTTTAAAGTCTTCAGCCAGACTATCATGATGTTTCTATGAGCAGTCTTGAAGTTGCACATTTGCTTTCATCCTGTCCACCGGTCCACCAAGGTAATGCTTCAAGCGTTGGCCATTGACCTTAAAAGTTTCTCCACTTTTCTCATCTTGAATTTCAATGGCACCAAAGGTAGTGGTAGATACCACCTTAAAAGGACCAGACCACCTGGATTTAAGCTCTCCTGGAAACAATCTCAAACGAGAGTTATATAATAGCACTAAGTCACCAGGTATCAAATCCCTTTTTAAAATCTTTCTATCATGCCAGATCTTTGTCTTTTCCTTATATAGCTTAGAACTCTCATAAGCTTGTAACCTGAATTCATGAAGTTCATTAAGGTTTAACAGCCTCTTTTCACTCGCATCTTTATAATCTAAGTTTAACTTTTTTATGGCCCAAAAAGCTTTGTACTCAAGTTCCAAAGGTAAATGACAAGCTTTACCAAAAACTAATTGATATGGAGACATACCAATTGGTGTTTTGTAAGCTGTCCGATATGCCCATAAAGCTTCATCTAGCTTATCAGACCAATCCTTCCTATTAACACTCACTGTTTTCTCCAGAATTCTTTTGATTTCCCTATTGGATACTTCACAAAGGCCATTGGTCTGAGGGTGGTAAGCTAAAGCCATTTTGTGGTGAACTCCATATTTTTCCAGCAAAGATTTAAATAAGCGATTATTAAAATGAGTTCCACCATCACTAATGATAGCTTTAGGGGTGCCAAAACGAGAAAAAATGTTCTTCTTTATAAATCGCACCACTGTTTGAGCATCATTGTGTTGGCAAGCTACCGCCTCAACCCACTTACTCACATATTCAACTACCACTAAAATATATTGTTGGCCTCTAGACGAAACAAAGGGACCCATAAAATCTATTCCCCACAAATCAAACAATTCAACTTCAAAGATACCGGTTTGAGGGAGTTCATGCCTTTTAGAAATATTACCAGATCTTTGACAAACATCACAGTGAGAAACAAACAAATGAGAATTTTTAAACAATGTAGGCCAACAAAAACCAGATTGCAATATTTTAAAGGCAATTTTCTGACCACTAAAATGACCCCCAAATGGTGATGCATGGCATGCAAGTAAAATGTCATGTTGTTCAATCTCAGGAACACATTTCCTAAGAACTCCATCCACACATCTTTTGAACAGATAAGGCTCATCCCAAATGTAAAACTTAACCTCATTCAAGAATTTCTTCTTTTGATAATAGTTTAAATCAGGAGGTAAAACTTCACAGACAATATAATTTGCTATATCAGCATACCAAGGTACATGTAGCAAATTAGCAGCCATTATGCATTCATCAGGGAAAACATCATTCACAAGCTTAGTATCACTAACATGCTCAGAATCTAACCTAGAAAGATGATCAGCTACTAGGTTTTCACTTCCTTTCCTATCCACTATATGCAAGTCAAATTCTTGAAGTAATAAAACCCACCTAATCAATCTAGGTTTGGACTCTTTCTTTTTCAACAAATATTTAATAGCAGCATGATCAGTGTGTACTACCACTTTGACTCCCAACAGATAAACTCTAAACTTCTCAAAAGCAAAAACAATAGCTAACATTTCTTTCTCAGTGGTAGTGTAATTTACCTGAGCATCTACTAATGTCCTGCTGGCATAATAGATAGGATGAAAAACTCGGTCTCACCTCTGTCCCAGAACAGCTCCTACTGCGTAGTCACTTGCATCACACATGACCTCAAAAGGCAATGACCAGTCCAGAGCAACTATTATAGGTGCAGTTATTATCTTCTGTTTCAATTCTTCAAAACTTTTTAAATAGTCATCATCAAATAGGAACTTGGCATCCTTTTCTAACAGCTTAGTCAAGGGCTTTGAAATTTTTGAGAAATCTTTGATGAATCTTCTATAGAATCCCATATGCCCAAGAAAACTTCGGACTCCTTTGACACTATTAGGAGATGGCAACTTCTCAATTAATGATGTCTTGGCTCGATCTACCTCCAAACCCTCCATAGACACCTTGTGTCCTAGTACTATTCCTTCCTTCACCATGAAGTGGCATTTTTCCCAGTTCAAAACTAAGTCAGTTTCCTCACACCTTTCAAGTACCTTAGAGAGATTCTTTAAAGAGACTTCAAATGAATCACCAAAGACAGAAAAGTCATCCATGAAAATCTCCATGATATCTTCGATGAAATCAGAGAAGATTGATGTCATACATCTTTAAAAGGTTGCTGGTGCGTTACACAATCCGAAAGGCATTCTCCTGAAAGCAAATGTGCCATAAGGACAGGTGAAGGTTGTTTTCTCTTAGTCTTCAGGTGCTATAGAAATTTGACTGTATCCACTATAACCATCCAGAAAACAAAAATATTCCTTCCCTGCTAGCCTATCAAGCATTTGGTCAATGAAGGGGAGAGGAAAATGATATTTTCTAGTGGCTGCGTTTAATTTCCGATAGTCCATGTACACTCTCCAACCAGTGACAGTTCTTGTAGAAATTAATTCTTTCTTTTCATTTGTCACAACTGTCATCCCTCCTTTCTTAGGGACGCACTGTACTGGACTAACCCATGCACTATCTGAAATTGGATAGATGATACCTGCATCTAGCCACTTGATGATTTCCTTCTTGACAACTTCTTTCATCATCGGGTTTAGCCTCCTCTGATTCTTTATAGATGGCTTATGGTCTTCCTCCAGTAGAATTTTATGCATCACAATGGAAGGGCTTATCCCTTTGATATCTGCAAGTGTCCATCCCAGAGCCTTTTTATGGCTCTTTAGTACTTCAATCAGTCTCTGTTCTTGATGAGAGTTCAATGCTATAGAGATGATAACAGGTAATGTCTCTGAATCTCCTAAATATGCATACTTCAGATGCGTAGGGAGAGGTTTTAACTCCAAAATCGGAGGTTGCTCAATTGAAGGCTTAAGAGATGGTGCTGAATGGGAAGCCAAATCTAAAGATTCCACTTGCCAATGCTGTTTAGCTCAAGTGGTTGAAAAATTCAGTACTTGGGCTACCTCATGACTAGTTTCAGCATTCTCATGCTTTACTCCCATTAATAATGCTTCAATAGGGTCTTGGATTATCATTGAATTAAATTGTTCTTGAGCTAACTCATCAGTCACTGAAACTCTGAAGCAATTTTCAGCATCTCTAGGATATTTCAGTGCTTTGTCCATGTTAAACACCACCTGCTCATCCCCCAATCTCATCACTATTTGCCCTTTCTCTACATCAATGAGAGTTCTAGCTGTGGCTAAGAATGGACGACCAATAATCAACGGATTATCTTTATCTTCTTCACAGTCTACAACAATGAAATCAGCTGGATATATGAACTCACCAACCTTTACTAAAACATCTTCAATTATGCCTCGTGGATATGCTAAGCTCCGATCCACTAATTGCAATGTTACTGTGGTAGGTCTTGCCTCATCGAGTTGCAACTTCTCAAAGACAGATAATGGCATAAGGTTGACACTTGCTCCAAGATCGCATAAAGCCTTACCTTGAAAGTGAGTGCCTATTTTACAAGGCACAGAGAAACTACCCGGATCTTTACACTTCATTGGAATTCATGGGTTGATTATTTTGCTGCACTCTTCAGTAAGTGCTACAGTTTCAAACTCACCAAATCTCCGCTTCTTGCTCAGCATCTCTTTCAAAAACTTGACATACTTAGGCATGTATTCCAATGCTTCTGAGAATGGGATATTTATATGGAGTTGCTTGAATATTTCTAAGAATTTTTTATACTACTTATCTTCCACCTTCTTTTGAAGTCTTTAAGGAAATGGTAGTGGAGGTATTGTCCTTGGTAATGTATGCAGTTTCTTTCCTTGTTTCTCACTCTTATCAACATCTGCCTGTTTTTTAACTGTTTCACTACTCACTTTTCTCTTCTTTTCAACTGATTCATCCACACGTTCTTCTTCTATTCTTTTATCATTACTTGTCCCCTCTATGGCAATTTCACCTTTATCTTCTTCTACAACAGCCTTTGATGCAGGTGTGTGGCTAACCACCTTTGGTGTTTGATCATCTAGCAATGCTTTTCCACTTCGAAGAGTTATGGCCTTACATTCTTCCTTACCTTCTCTTCTGGGATTAGGCACCGTGTCACTTGGCAATCCCCCTTGTCTTAATGAATTCATTGCTGAGGCTAATTGACCCATCTGCAATTTTAGATTTCTTAAGGAGGTATCAATTCTAGCATTCACTTGAGCTTGCTCTTCATTTTGCTTACTTTGAATGCTAATGAACTTCGCCAAGGCATCTTCCAAGTTCGTCTTAGGTTCTTGAATAGGTGTATTTTGCCTTACCGGTTGAGTGAAACCTGGTGGTTGAGTAGGCTTAATGCTTGAGGAAGATGCTGGTTAATTCAATGCTGGTCCATGCTTCCAAGAGAAGTTTGGATGATTTCGCCACCCAGGATTGTAATTATTGGAGCATGGATTCTGATTCTTTGGAAAGTTCCCCACATAATTAACTGGTTCTGAAAGTGCCAAAGGACAAGAGTCTACTGAATGCAGATCCCCACAGTTTTCACAAGCAATTGGAACTACCTGAGCAGAACAGACATTCAATTACTGATTTCGCTGCACTTGAGATTCTAACATATCAAATCTCTTATTCAGAGTGGAAAGAATAGTGGCAAGTGGAATAGAGGGGTCTTCTTGAGTATTGGCAACATTGACACTCACCCTTCTATCACCTCCTCTTTGTACATAACTCTCAGATAATGTGTCCAATGCCTGAATAACATTATCTACAGGCATTTCACCCCAACGTCCATTTAGAATAGCATCTAACATTGTATCGGTTTATGGAGTTAGACGCGTGCAGAAGTTCTGTACAATAGCACAGTCATCCATCCCATGGCTTGGGCATTGGCGAAGTAAATGCTTGTACCTCTGCCATGCAACATATAAATGCTCATCTGAAGCCTGCTTGAAGTTAATGAGCTCACGACGTGCATCTGCTATTTTATTATTTGGAATGAAGCGAGCTCTGAACCTTGCTTCCAGCTTATCCCAAGTATCTATTGAACCCTCAAGCAGAGTTAGTAGCCATTCCTTGGCTTTTCCTTGTAAAGAGAGAGGGAATAGTCGAAGTCTCAACACATCTCTTGGTACCCCATTCTGCTTGAATGAATCGCACACCCCCAAGAATGACAGAATATGACGGTTGGGATCTTCATCAGACCTCTCACCAGTGAATTGTCCGTTGAGCTGCAACATGGAGATCATCACTGGCTTCAACTCAAAGTTAGCAGCTTGAAAGTCTGGCACTACTATGCTAGATAGAGTGCCCTTCATAGTATGACCCACAAAGTCTTTTATGGACTAATTTTGATTCCCTTCTTGAGCCATTTCTTCACTCACTAAATTTGGAGTTTTAGAAGGACTTTCTTCAAAATTCAAGTTTACCACAAGATCACTAATTTTCTTCGTTGTGCGCTTCTTTGTTGTAGAAGTTTGCTTCGGCATGTACTGTGGTACTTGTAGAGGAAAATTCAACCAACTGTATTACTTTAAACAAAAAGGAATCAAAGCAAATAACAGAATGAAAAGAAATTTTAACTAATTAACTAACTAATGCTTAATCAAGGACTACTAAAGATTATACACTTCTAACTGAACAATTAAGCTGTTCCCCGGCAACGGCGCCAGAAAACTTGATTGCGAAAATTTTTATACGTGTCCGTAAGTGCACGGGTCGAATCAAGTAGTTCAGTGATAAGTAAAAGTATCGTTCCCACGAAGAATGACTGGAATGCAATTAGGCAGTGCACAACCTACTTTTATCCATGTTAAACAACCAATTATGAGATTCTTGATTTTAGAACTAAATTTAAAATAAAGCGAATTGAAAGAAAACTTAGTTGGCACAGGCAGTTAAGATAAAATCCAAGGTTTGAAATTACCTAGAGTCACTATTCCCTTGATGCTCACTAGAACTTAATTTCTTGTTTAATTGTAATTAATTATCGCCTTGTGGGTTAAGAGTTTAGAAGCTATAACCGTCCATCGATGTAATTACAGCCCTACTCTCCCCTAGAATCTAAGTGTCCTTAGATTTAGGTTAGAATGCATTAGATACTATATCCCTCTACAAACCAATTAAGGTAATCAGGTATATGTCTATCCCAATTACAAATTAGATGATTCTAAACTTAATTTATCTAACTCTTAGGTCCAATTTAGAATCCCTTTTTCAAGGTAAATTCTAATTTCCCAAATCAAATCAAAGAGGTGGCCAATCCCTAAGAAAGCATTAAGCAAGAGAAGGATATACAAGATTCCAATCATCACAATTAATAAGACAATTAATGATTCAGTTCACATCAAGTTCATAATGCTCTAGGTAAAGAGGAATTTAGCCACACATAGCTAAATCTACAGAGAATTCCTAATCAAAATACATGGAGAAAATGAAAAGAAACAAGAAAGCAAACAAAGGGAAGAATGAGATGCAGAAAGTGGAGCTCCCCCTTTGATTCTTCTCTTCCTTCACCCTCCAAGCTTAAAGAACCTTCAAAGAACTCCCAAAATCACCTCCTGGACACTCAGAACTCCCTCTGCCGCCGAATGAATGCAACCCTAACTTCTCCTTCTTTTTAAGCTGGAAAAGTAAAACTGTACGTTTCAGGTCCGATCTCGCTATGGCGAGGAACATCTCTCGCTATAGCGAGGTCTTATAAGTGCTCAGGTTCCCGCTGCGCTCGCTACCTTCACGCCATAGCGAGTTGATCTCTGGAATTTCTATGCAACACGACTTCGCTATTGCGAAGCCTCCCCTTCGCTATGGCGAAAATGCCATCTCGCTATAGCGAACTGCGATCTTGCTGTAGCGAGATGACTTGTTGGATCTGCTTTTGCCATTTTCAGCTTCCCTCTCTTGTGTTCAACTCTTTCTACATTTTGTTACTTTTCCCTGAAATTAAAATCAAACGTAAAGTGAGGCTTAAACTGATAAAAATATTACAATTACAATACTTTCTTTGTTTTGTTTGATTGAGTACACTTTTAACCATATTAATCAAGAGAAAAGTATTTTACCTCCTTAATTTAGTGTCAAATATAGTCCTTTTGCATCCTAAATTAGAAGGTTATCAGGTCAAGTAAAAAATCCCTAGGTCAAGAGTGAGGCAAATATAAAAGTCCTAGAAATGGGATGAGGTAAGACCAAAAGTCCCTAGAGTATGTTCTTGGTTTGAATGTGAATAAGTGGCATGGAAATTGTGACCTTGCATACTTTATGGTTGTTAGACCTTCCACACAATATTCTTTGATGTGTATATGCTTGAATGTGTATGTGAATAGGTGTGTGAGCTATTGAGATTCTACAAATCTCATTCCCATTCCTTCCACTATCTTGAAATGCCTAGGTGATATTCAAGAGGCAAGGAAAGCAAGTCAAGCACCATAAGAAGTTGCATTTTGTTATCATGTAACCTTACTTGTAATGGAATGTCAAAGTGGATATGTATATGATATTTTTGAGTTGTAAACCATTGAACAAATGTAATATTATATATGAATGATGTATGAATCTTGTATGGTGCCAAGACAATGGAAATATGGAAATTGAGCACTTGGGTGCACACTTGAATGCATGCATTTTTTATTGTGGGATGACCAAATTGAGATGCATGGTGTTTGAAACCATTTGGATAGTTTATAGAAGTCATATTCATGCTTTAAAACTTGCCCAAGGGGTGCCAAACACTAAAAAAGGCTAATTGAACCAAGTTGGTACCTCATATGGAGTAAAAGTGACCATTTTGTAAGGCTATATCAGTTTTTTCCCAAATGAGATCTTCTTAGTCTGATATTTATCATGCATCTAGATCTTGTTGAGATCTTTTTGGAAAGCTAAAGTGCAAAATTTTTGGAGGTCTATGGAATATTTGGTGAATTTTTAAAGCTAAAAATTTTTTCTGATTTGGTCACTATTACTGTAGCTATGGTCTGAAATAAAACTCTATCACCCATAGGGTAAATGACGTCGAATTGTCACAAAATTTTATAAAGAGAAACTAGACCATTCCAGTGGCTTTCATCAATTAGAAACACTTCATTTGGATGTCTAAAGAGAGAGATATAAATTTTTAAAATTACTATCCAGTATCAGGCTTCCAGTTAGACCTATGTCAATATTTGATTAGTTTTTGAGGCCTGGACATCCTTGGACTAGTCTGAAGTTATTTATTTCCTCTAAATAACATTTGTAGCTTTCTAGATTGGTATTATTTTTATAGATTAGATTTTTGTAAAATTAATTGGACATTTTTGAAATTTATGATAGCGAATTGTATCAGTACAAGGGATAGTCGGACCTTTGTAGCATTTCATTGTTAAACGTGGTCCAAAGGCTAGAATCATGTCCTGGAATTATTTTTATTATGAATTTAACATCTAGAGCTTTCTAGAAAGCTATGGTTTGTGTGATTTCTATTTTTTTACATTTAGTTATGATTTTTCACAGTTACCCTTGAAATCAACTACTGTATAGCAGCGGGAAATGAAGGAATTTTGGGAGTTTTGACCCTTGATCCGTTTTTTGTGCCAATTTTTGAGAATGTCATGATTTGTATGTATGGAAAATAATTAGAGAATATTGTTGATGAGTTCATGGGATCTCAGAGATGTGAAATGAAAAATTTATCTACTATGCAACACAATTTAATTCATTATTTTAATAGATTTTCTTGAGATTTTCTTGACAAAGTGCATATCCTCATTTGCAAAAGAGGGATTAATGTTAGAAATAATATGGTATTACATAATATATAAGGGAGGCTTATTAGAAATTCCTTTTTAAAAATTTCATTTATGCCCCTTTTTCTTGGCTTTTTCTTTTTAAGCTCATTTTAACTACATTTTGAGAACTATTTTTTCCATCATAAAATTTAGGTTCTCTAATTTATAAAATACTTTTGGTTTCACCCAAATTGGATTTAAAATCTTATCAAATGAATTAGTCAAAGTTTGGGTCAACCGACATTTCAAAACGTAAACTGAAAGGGTTTTAACTATTTTGGAGGTTCCTATAGCTTTTAGGGCCTCTGAAAGTCCTAGGAAACTCATTTTTCCTTTGAATTTTCTAAAAAGTGCTCAAAATTATGAAAATGCTACTGTATTTTTGGCAATTTTATTGAACTACTCTGACTCTAATTTTCAGGCATTTTAAGCTTTAAATCCTCATTTTTCATTATTTGGAATTTTCTTTTATTTTTATTTAGTCTCAAATCTTTCTATTTAGGTATTACATAATATATAAGGGAGGCTTATTAGAAATTCCTTTTTAAAAATTTCATTTATGCCCCTTTTTCTTGGCTTTTTCGTTTTAAGCTCATTTTAACTACATTTTGAGAACTATTTTTTCCATCATAAAATTTAGGTTCTCTAATTTATAAAATACTTTTGGTTTCACCCAAATTGGATTTAAAATCTTATCAAATGAATTAGTCAAAGTTTGGGTCAACCGACATTTTAAAACGTAAACTGAAAGGGTTTTAACTATTTTGGAGGTTCCTATAGCTTTTAGGGCCTCTGAAAGTCCTAGGAAACTCATTTTTCCTTTGAATTTTCTAAAAAGTGCTCAAAATTATGAAAATGCTACTGTATTTTTGGCAATTTTATTGAACTACTCTGACTCTAATTTTCAGGCATTTTAAGCTTTAAATCCTCATTTTTCATTATTTGGAATTTTCTTTTATTTTTATTTAGTCTCAAATCTTTCTATTTAGGTATTACATAATATATAAGGGAGGCTTATTAGAAATTCCTTTTTAAAAATTTCATTTATGCCCCTTTTTCTTGGCTTTTTCGTTTTAAGCTCATTTTAACTACATTTTGAGAACTATTTTTTCCATCATAAAATTTAGGTTCTCTAAATTATAAAATACTTTTGGTTTCACCCAAATTGGATTTAAAATCTTATCAAATGAATTAGTCAAAGTTTGGGTCAACCGACATTTTAAAACGTAAACTGAAAGAGTTTTAACTATTTTGGAGGTTCCTATAGCTTTTAGGGCCTCTGAAAGTCCTAGGAAACTCATTTTTCCTTTGAATTTTCTAAAAAGTGCTCAAAATTATGAAAATGCTACTGTATTTTTGGCAATTTTATTGAACTACTCTGACTCTAATTTTCAGGCATTTTAAGCTTTAAATCCTCATTTTTCATTATTTGGAATTTTCTTTTATTTTTATTTAGTCTCAAATCTTTCTATTTAGGTATTACATAATATATAAGGGAGGCTTATTAGAAATTCCTTTTTAAAAATTTCATTTATGCCCCTTTTTCTTGGCTTTTTCGTTTTAAGCTCATTTTAACTACATTTTGAGAACTATTTTTTCCATCATAAAATTTAGGTTCTCTAAATTATAAAATACTTTTGGTTTCACCCAAATTGGATTTAAAATCTTATCAAATGAATTAGTCAAAGTTTGGGTCAACCGACATTTTAAAACGTAAACTGAAAGGGTTTTAACTATTTTGGAGGTTCCTATAGCTTTTAGGGCCTCTGAAAGTCCTAGGAAACTCATTTTTCCTTTGAATTTTCTAAAAAGTGCTCAAAATTATGAAAATGCTACTGTATTTTTGGCAATTTTATTGAACTACTCTGACTCTAATTTTCAGGCATTTTAAGCTTTAAATCCTCATTTTTCATTATTTGGAATTTTCTTTTATTTTTATTTAGTCTCAAATCTTTCTATTTAGGGGACTTCCTTTTATAACTAACTTATTTTCGTTGTTTACGAAGGACCAGATGTTACACCTTGGTGGAGTTATGGTGTGTGCTCGATAGAGAGCTAGCTCATGTATAACACCATATTTATCTAGCTTGCGTCATGCCATTTCAAGGTTTTATTCTATGCATTTCATAATAAAGCAAGAAAGGTAGCATGAGAACAATGAATGTACATGCACTTTGCCATAGATAAAATTTTTCCTTCGGAGTCCTGTAGGCTATGTGAGCTCATGTATCACATTCTTATATTTAATTACATAGATACAACTCAAATCCATCACCAAAAGTGGCCTAGAGCTCGTGCGAGGCAAGGAAATACGTAAAATTTTATGATGCAGCCTCGGCCAGAATTTCCCTCTTTCTGTCACAAATTTTGGAAAATCATAACTAATTTTTGAAAAATTGAAATCATGTATTCTTTATGTTCTGGAAAGCTACATATGTCTACTTTATGCTAAAAATATGTCCAGGCTATGAAACATCACACAGAAGATGTTTAACATTTGAAAATGTGCAAAGGTTTAACTGGCTACTGGTATTGATACAGGTTTCTGTAATGAACTTCAAAAATATCTAATTAATTCCAAAAAAATCTAATTCATGCAAATGATACCAATCTAAAAAGCTATTAATGTTATCTAGAAGGAAAAAATAACTTTAGGCTAGTTTAGGCACATCTAGGAGTCAAAAACTAATCAAATAATAACCTAGGTTAGTCTGGATGCCTGATACTAGATAGAAACTTCAAACATTCATATCTCCTCTCTAGACATCCAAATGGGGTGCTTCTAATTGGCATAAGTCACTGGCAGTGTCTAGTTTCTCCCTATAAAATTTTGTGACAATTGGACATCATTTGCCCCATGAGTGATAGAATTTAATTTTAGACCAGTGTGAGCAGTACCCAGAACCAAAATAAGAAAATTTCCCAAATTTGAAAATTTAACAACTATTCCATAGATCTCCAAAAATTCTCTACTTTACCTTCACAAAAATCTCTTAACAAGTTTTAAATGTATGCCAAATCTCAGATAAAAAAGAACTCATTTGGACAAAAAGTGATATAGCTTTCCAATATGGTCAATTTTGCTCCATATTAGATACCAATTGTGTCCAAATGACTTTTCTTGATGTTTGGCACCTTTTAGGAAATTCTAAAAGCATGAATATGACTTGTGTGGACTGCCCAAGTGGTTCCATACCTCATACATCTCAATTTGCCCATTCCACTTCCATTTATACATACATTTCCAAAAGCTAGTTTTGTCACTACATGTCCAAGATGTACATTTCCATACATACATGATACATTAACATAATTATACATGTTCATAACATCATAGGACATATACAACAATGAGTGATAAGTATGATATTTTATATATTTTAATCCCCTAACTTAGACATTTTAATTTCCAAATATGGCTTTAAGACTCTAATTAGATAAGATTTCATTTTAATAGCCATTTCTATATTTTAGAAATTTATTTGCAAAAATTTGGTGTTTAATGCTCATTTTATCTTAAATAATTTTTGTGAATATGCCTATTTGATTTTTCCCACTCTTTTGTGCAGAATTTTAATATGAATTGGAGCTTTGAAGGAGAATTTGTTTTGAAGAGAAGGAAGAAGCCAGGGTTCAAACGCAATAGCTGCATGAAGCTTGGTGGTAAATAAAAATGAAGGAGCTGACATGGGATGGTGTGATGAGAACTAAAAGCATCAAAAGAGATCTTGGGCTGAAGTTTAAATGAGAAGCAACTGTTTCAAAACAGAGGAGAAATATCACGTACATTCCACGTACACAAGCAACTGGACAGCAACGTGAAGGATATGAAGCTGAACCACGATGAGAAACATAGAAGCAGCCAACGTGGAAAAGCTGCAGAAAAGCAAGAAACAAAGCCATGCATGCAGAAGGAGCAGCTCGTCCAGCACGTTGCCACGGGTCCTACACTCACACAAGAAGCAGCAGCACTTAGCAGAGAAGAAAGCAACGTGTGGTATAAACAGAAGCTGCACGAAGGAAGCAGAACCATGTAAAAGCTGCAGAATAGAGAAGAAGCGAGAACTACGAGTTGAACAGAAGAAGAAGCTGTGCAGAAGAGAATTAAGAGCAGAATGCACGATGAAGAAAACGCTGAAGCTACGTCTGGACAGCAGCAGAATAAATGGGAAAGAAAAAGAAGGCAAAGCTACTGTTTTGGCGTGAGGAGCATGAAGAAACAAATGGCAGCAGCTTACAACTCGAGCAACACACAAACCAGCAGCTAACGTAGAACGAAATGGACACTGCAGGCGAAGAAGAAGAGAACATAAACAAAGAGGCATGCAGAAGCTACAGTAGCCAACATGGAATATTATATTGACGCTGGGGCCCACGTTTATACACTTAAAACACATGCAGAGCCACGGTGCAAGTCTGGTTTGAGAAGGAATGAAGAGAGCACGTGAAAATTTAAGCAAGCCACGTGAGAATGAGGCACCAGATACCTCCATTCGCACACTCCGTCATTCACGCTTAAATCAATTCCCATTCGCTGGCCCATTGGATACACTCCATCATTCGCCTTTCACGCACACCCCATTCCATCGTCATTCGTCCACACACTCCAGCCCATTCACGTCTTCTCCCCATTCCATCGTCTATTTATTCATACAAAAGCCCTAGCCGTAAAAAAAAAAACCTCGCCTCCATATCATCCACGTCTCATACACCCACGCCTCCATACACAGAACTTCATCCATCTCTCCATCTCCATTCCACGCCAACATGAAGTTCTGATTCATCCTTGAGGCTAGCTAGGAGGAAGCTCTTGGAGAAGCTTGAATCCTTGGAGAAGAAATCAGAATTTTGGCTAAGATTTCTCAATTTCCTATACTTTTTCTTTTTCTTGTGCAATCTCGGTTGAGTTGTATTTGATTAGAAATTTGTGTAATTAATTAGTGGCTGGTTAGACACTGATTAGAAATTATTTTTGTTGATTAATTGGTTGAATTTGAATCTGATTTTTCATTATTCTCTTTAATCTCCCATGTATACCACGAAGGTGTTCGATGAATTACATGAGTGAGATTTTGTGCTTGATTGTTTGATTTGAGAATTCCTTAGTGTTTAGTTGGTTAATTAAACATTTTTGGATGATGAATCAGAAGATAATTAATTAGTTAATCAATCAAATTGGATGTTCATTGATCTTAAGGATAAGAGTTAACGGTTTAATGTGGGATTGAGGTCTCAATTCAACATTAGATTATTAATCTCTTGAATCTTGAATGGTTATTCAAGATCATTTGCTAATGAACATAATTAAGAATTCTTAGGCCATAATTAATCACAATTGGAATAGGATAAGGATAGTGAATACCAAGAGATGATTCCTAAGCTAGTCACAAGACCATTCTCCACCCACAATTTATCCAATTAGGTAGACATTAGGAAATTTGTTTCAATTCAGTTTAGGATAGTTTAATTCAATAAAAAACCCCCAAATTAAATAGTTCTAGGATCTTAGAACACTTAGAGAACCCAATTGAATATTGAATTCCAATTCCAAGGGAGATGACCTAGGTTGTGCCCTATATTGCATTTAATATCAACTTAGTTTTATTTTGAGGGTTGTACGACAAGCCCGTCAAAATTTGGCGCCGTTGCCGGGGATTTGGAGTCTCAATTGTTTGAGAAAGTTTTCTAAGTGTTTTTGTTTTGTTTTATCTTTGTTTTAGTTCTGTTTTGATTTGATTTTCGTTCTGTTTTGAACTTGGAATCGGTTAATTTCGGTGTTGCGCGTTAAGTGTCCTGGTTGCTGGAATTTTCGTTCAAAGTGCCCAGAAAATTCTTATACTTTGTTTTTCAAGGTTTTTGGGTGTTTTGAGCAAAAGTAATAGCTACGCTATTAGTTGCACCATTTTTTGGCCAAATTCCAACGTTTGAGGCACTTTTTCTAATTTTTTAGTATTTTCTCGAATTTTTTAGGAATTTTTCAATTTTTCTGGATTTATTTTCCTTATTTTTTGTGACTTTGTTTTGTGTCACTAACCTCTGTTTAGGATTGTTCTTCATAGTTAAGTAAGTCTTAGCTTTATTTAAATTTTATTTTCTTGATTTTGAGTTAATTTTAGTTATAATTTGTTTGTGATTTTACTTGTGCTTAAAGTGATGGTGCTTCTCATTTTTCCTTGCTTATAAATGGATCAATATTATTCTAATCAAGGTGTTTATGATCCCTGTAGAGAGCATAGGATTTCTCAGAAGTTGGATAATGCCATGTCAATGCTTCAAGGTCTTCTTGAAAGACAAAGACAAGAGCAACAAGCCCAACAATATCAACAAGCACAACAATACCAACAATTCCAACAACCATGCTACCAACCATACCACCATCCATATGAGATTCATCCAGATTTCCATCCTCATTATGAACCACATCATAACTTCCATATGCAAGAGCCATACTATCATCCTTACAATTACCATGAGGGGTACATGCAACAAGAGCCTCAAAGGGAACCGAGTTCGGAAGATAGGATGAGGCAGCTAATGGAAGCTTGTGATATTCAACACCAGCAAATGCAGCAAATGCAGCAAATGGCCCAACGGATAACTAAACGGTTACAACTCTTTGACCAACAATTGAAGGATTCAGGATTTCAAATGAATCAACCGACTACAAGTGCTAATGAATCAATTGAAGAGCAAATTAGAAAGGAATGTATAGAGGAGGAAGAATCTTATTCATTGAGTAATATCCTTCCATCCTCTAATGTTTTACAATTTGTTGGAACTGACTCTAGTTTGCCTGATAGCACTGTGATTCCTAATGCATACAATGTTTTTGATTCTGAATTGCATGATGATGTTGTTGATGAAGAAATTATTATTGAATCTCCTGATATGGTTCATTGTGGTAGCTCATTGAACAAAATTGACACATTTATTGATGTTCATGAACCCTTGTGTACTGATGCACTTGGGATGTCTACACCTAGCTGTAACCTTAGTGATGAATTTATATCTGAATCAATTGATGAATCTATTGAGTCTAGGGTAGTAGATACGTGTGGGGGTGACTTGGAATGTGATGATTATTTTGTTCCTAGTATGGAATTAGTTGATAAGTCTATTGATGATGCATCTACTGAGTTTAAGGACAACATGCCATCTGGATCATGTGACATAGCTAATTTAGATGCATATCTTGATTGTGTGTGTGTTGAATCTATTATATGTGATGAATACTCTCAGAGTAATTCTTTCATTGGGACTAGTGAGTTTCTCACATATACTGATCAACATGATTCCTCACTAGCATGTGCTGATATGGATAATGAAATGGTAGATGTAGCATGTGATGAGAATATAGACAGTGAAATTGTTGAGCAAATTGTTGTTGATGAATCAGACTTAACTCTTAAATGCTTATGTGATGATATGCATACATGTCCTATATGTGCTGAGATTAATGAGTTTCTAAAGTCTGATAAGTCTACTGAATCCATGGAATCCTTAGCTTGCACTGAAAGTGTTAATGAACCTGATTCTTCTGATCATACTAGTATTGATGAGAATATGCATAAAGATAGTGTTGGTATTGAAAATTCTATTGATGCTTATGCTCTTGTTGATACTAGTGAGAGACTAGATTTTGCTGTTGATAATTGTTTAGAATTTTGTGAGCCTACTGATGTCTCTTTGGTCAGGGAAGATGCTGTCTCTATTGTTGAGAGTCCTGAACAGATTCCTGAGGTTGGTAAAATAGTTCCCAACAAATCACAGACTCTCCCAGTAGAGGAAAAACAACTATCAGACACCTTGAACTCAAAGGATTGTGAGAAGTTGCAATTAGACTTTTCTGTGGATGTAGTGACTCTTACTGATGGGAGTCAAGTAGATTTTATTGGTTTTGATAGATTTTTAGGAAGCTCAAATTTTCAATTTGATTTTAAATTTTCTTTGATTAGTATTAATTGTCTTAAATTTGATTTTTCTTTTTTTCTTGGTCCTGAATTTGCTGAAAATGACTTTCTGAGACTTCTGATGGTTGAGAAAGTCCATGAGTCAACATTGCATGATCAATCAAAATGTTTTAAAGTGGTTAGACTCAAATTTGTTCAGTTAAGAAGGCATAAAGTCATTTTGATTTTAATTTTTGATACTTATGATTAGTTAGTTTTTGCTAGAGTTCTCTGTAGTTTAGGATTTAGTTTTCTTTTTCTTTTTCGCATTATAGTTTCTTTTGTTTCTATTTTGTAGGAAATAAATCGCTAACCAGTTACAAAAGGGAATCTGAGCCTACCATTGCGATCTCCATTTTCAAGCTCATCCGGTTGTATACTTTCCCTTTTACTCTATATCTTGTGTTGTTTATCTATTTACTGGACTGGTGCTGACATTGAGGACAATGCAATATTTAAGTGTGGGGGGAGAGTCATTTCATTTCATCCATCTTTTTCTTTGAAAAAAAAAAAAACAATTTAAACTTTTTGAGAAAATTTTTTGAAAAATAGCGTGATTTTTTTTTCAATTTTTCTGTAAAAGTTGCAAGCTGAGATGATTATAGCTTAGATTCACTTAGACATGATAAGTGATGGATCTTGTGTTTTGATTCAAGTGAAATGGCAATGAATTTGATTTCAATGAATTATTTGATAGCCATTAGCTGGTGAGAATTTGAGCCTTAATTTTTCAATTCTAGTGTGTATTCACCTATCTTTGTTTCACTCTAGAACTTGTCTTGATTCTTTGTTGAGGCCACATTTGCATTTGCATGCATAAAAATGATAAGGCATTCATTTCTATTTTAGCTAGATAGCCAAAAAGCCAACCCTATATGCATTTTATCCATTATTTTAGCCACTTTGAGCCTTTGTTTTCTTTTGTTGTTTAGCCTATAGCCATTAAATGTTTTCCACCTTGTTTTAAGATGCCTTAAGGACTTTAAGGAGCATTACATCTAAATAGGATAGGTGAATGTGTACTTTGCATCCATTAAGGCTATTTTTAGTCAAAGAATTTGTTTTGAAAAAAAAAAAGAAAAAAAAAAGAAAAAAAAAAGAAGAAAGAAAAAGCAATAAAAAAAAAAAGAGGAAAAGTTATTGAAAATCAAAAGAAAGAAGTAATTTAGATTGAGTTTATAGTTGCTTATACTTGTTGGAAATAAGGTCTTGAATGCACACTCTTCCCTATTCTAGATTGTCATTGAGTGCTCTTGAGGTTCTAAGGTATCCATTTGTTTTGTATTTTCCTTATTTTTGTCATCCATTCATTTCATTTCCTTAGCCCCATTACAACTTTAAATAAAGTCCTATTGATTTGTGCTTTGCATTTGGCATGGGTGGTGGAGATTTAGAAGCTTGACAAGCTTATGCAGTGAACTTTGGATAGGTGAAGTTTGAGTGATTCATATTGCCTAAACACTTGAGAGATGAGAGTAAACACTAATCATGTGAGAGGCTATGCATTTTAATTCATTCTTTTCAAATAAAATTGCCATGGAACTTAATTCTTGATGCAAGTGAAGTTAACTTAGATTGTTGAAGTGATGAAAAGTTATGATTAGTCTTTAGCTTGTCATTTTTACACTTTCTTTTCCATTTTCATTTCCTACTTGCCATTCTACTAGCCGGGTGTTTCCATTCATTCTTTTATCTTTGGATTTTGAGCTTTGCCCAGGAGTGCAAAGGTTTAAGTGTGGGGGAATTTGATAAGTATGATATTTTATATATTTTAATCCCCTAACTTAGACATTTTAATTTCCAAATATGGCTTTAAGACTCTAATTAGATAAGATTTCATTTTAATAGCCATTTCTATATTTTAGAAATTTATTTGCAAAAATTTGGTGTTTAATGCTCATTTTATCTTAAATAATTTTTGTGAATATGCCTATTTGATTTTTCCCACTCTTTTGTGCAGAATTTTAATATGAATTGGAGCTTTGAAGGAGAATTTGTTTTGAAGAGAAGGAAGAAGCCAGGGTTCAAACGCAATAGCTGCATGAAGCTTGGTGGTAAATAAAAATGAAGGAGCTGACATGGGATGGTGTGATGAGAACTAAAAGCATCAAAAGAGATCTTGGGCTGAAGTTTAAATGAGAAGCAACTGTTTCAAAACAGAGGAGAAATATCACGTACATTCCACGTACACAAGCAACTGGACAGCAACGTGAAGGATATGAAGCTGAACCACGATGAGAAACATAGAAGCAGCCAACGTGGAAAAGCTGCAGAAAAGCAAGAAACAAAGCCATGCATGCAGAAGGAGCAGCTCGTCCAGCACGTTGCCACGGGTCCTACACTCACACAAGAAGCAGCAGCACTTAGCAGAGAAGAAAGCAACGTGTGGTATAAACAGAAGCTGCACGAAGGAAGCAGAACCATGTAAAAGCTGCAGAATAGAGAAGAAGCGAGAACTACGAGTTGAACAGAAGAAGAAGCTGTGCAGAAGAGAATTAAGAGCAGAATGCACGATGAAGAAAACGCTGAAGCTACGTCTGGACAGCAGCAGAATAAATGGGAAAGAAAAAGAAGGCAAAGCTACTGTTTTGGCGTGAGGAGCATGAAGAAACAAATGGCAGCAGCTTACAACTCGAGCAACACACAAACCAGCAGCTAACGTAGAACGAAATGGACACTGCAGGCGAAGAAGAAGAGAACATAAACAAAGAGGCATGCAGAAGCTACAGTAGCCAACATGGAATATTATATTGATGCTGGGGCCCACGTTTATACACTTAAAACACATGCAGAGCCACGGTGCAAGTCTGGTTTGAGAAGGAATGAAGAGAGCACGTGAAAATTTAAGCAAGCCACGTGAGAATGAGGCACCAGATACCTCCATTCGCACACTCCGTCATTCACGCTTAAATCAATTCCCATTCGCTGGCCCATTGGATACACTCCATCATTCGCCTTTCACGCACACCCCATTCCATCGTCATTCGTCCACACACTCCAGCCCATTCACGTCTTCTCCCCATTCCATCGTCTATTTATTCATACAAAAGCCCTAGCCGTAAAAAAAAAACCTCGCCTCCATATCATCCACGTCTCATACACCCACGCCTCCATACACAGAACTTCATCCATCTCTCCATCTCCATTCCACGCCAACATGAAGTTCTGATTCATCCTTGAGGCTAGCTAGGAGGAAGCTCTTGGAGAAGCTTGAATCCTTGGAGAAGAAATCAGAATTTTGGCTAAGATTTCTCAATTTCCTATACTTTTTCTTTTTCTTGTGCAATCTCGGTTGAGTTGTATTTGATTAGGAATTTGTGTAATTAATTAGTGGCTGGTTAGACACTGATTAGAAATTATTTTTGTTGATTAATTGGTTGAATTTGAATCTGATTTTTCATTATTCTCTTTAATCTCCCATGTATACCACGAAGGTGTTCGATGAATTACATGAGTGAGATTTTGTGCTTGATTGTTTGATTTGAGAATTCCTTAGTGTTTAGTTGGTTAATTAAACATTTTTGGATGATGAATCAGAAGATAATTAATTAGTTAATCAATCAAATTGGATGTTCATTGATCTTAAGGATAAGAGTTAACGGTTTAATGTGGGATTGAGGTCTCAATTCAACATTAGATTATTAATCTCTTGAATCTTGAATGGTTATTCAAGATCATTTGCTAATGAACATAATTAAGAATTCTTAGGCCATAATTAATCACAATTGGAATAGGATAAGGATAGTGAATACCAAGAGATGATTCCTAAGCTAGTCACAAGACCATTCTCCACCCACAATTTATCCAATTAGGTAGACATTAGGAAATTTGTTTCAATTCAGTTTAGGATAGTTTAATTCAATAAAAAACCCCCAAATTAAATAGTTCTAGGATCTTAGAACACTTAGAGAACCCAATTGAATATTGAATTCCAATTCCAAGGGAGATGACCTAGGTTGTGCCCTATATTGCATTTAATATCAACCTAGTTTTATTTTGAGGGTTGTACGACAAGCCCGTCAATGAGTTACAACATTTGCCACTCATATGGCCTTAAAGAAATGAAATCTATACACTTTGATGTCACATTCTCATCTCTCAAGTGATTGGTTCCCATTTCCTTGTCCTCTTAGTCTACCTAGCATGTTAGAACATTGGAGAGGAGGGAATGAGATTCAAAGAATCCCAATAGCTCATCTCCCTTTAAATCACATATAAAAGATGAAAAACAAGTCTTACAAATGATGCATGGGCATATTGACATATGCAATCATTCAAGAGACATTTTTAACATTTGAGCTAGTATACATAGCATACATAGGTTTGCCAAGTAAGTGGATTAGCCTCACCCATTTACTTATAGATTTTGGACTTGCCTTACCCATTATTTAAGAGGTTTTTGACTTAACTTTGCTCTTAGGAGTCAACCTTACTTTTAGGAGACTCTTCACATTGTCTCAACTAATTCTAAGAGTTTTAAGCTCATTCTCACCACGGCTAAAGGTTCTTAGTTTCACCACACTCAAGTAAACCAAAGTAAGCATCATAAACATAATTTAGAAATATAATGCATCATCATGGTACCATGGAGTAAGAGCTCATGCTAGAATATTTTTTATGGTTTAAAATACACATACACACATTTAAAGACAAGCCAAGCATACATTCATGCATGAAAGAAGGAGGAGTGAGCTACCTTGCTTTCATTTACATACTTTTTCTTTGAGCCTTGGGTCTTCTCCCTTGACCTCACATATCCAAGAAAGTGGAGATTATTTCTCTTGGCCTAAACACATTATATGGAAGCTAATTAGATTCATGAAGTTAGTTCTAAAGCTACACATCTTTCTTAAATATTAACTTGATCTATTAATCCCTTTATGGTTCCAAGAATGCACCAAATGTAGCAATACTCATCAAATGAGTTCTAGGCTCTACTCTTTCCTTTCATATATGATTCTTGACTCCTTTTAAGCTTCGTGGAGTCGTCACATAATTAAAACAAAGAGCCTAACTATATGTTGTTTCTTTAAGTCATATTATGGACCAATCATTCTCTAGGCCTCCTAAATTTTTCCCAAGGTTTCCTCTTATTTTCATTCATCATATATGACTCAAAAATGGGCTTGAAAGAATTTAAAACTCTCCCTAGGTGTCTCAACCCCTTTTGGCCGAGACTATGTACCATTTAGCCTCCATGAAAGTTTGCTTTGTTTTCTATATGAAAGATGCATATGGGGAGACTCCTAGGGATCTTGGGAACTTATTTAAACATTCATTTAAACTTAGGAATAATTACATCAAATTAGATTTTCAAAGGAACCCATGAAACCCTAGGTTTGCCATCTTGAAAATCAATGGCCTTTTCTTAGATTTGTTTGCATATTCTTACTCTCCTCCATTAAATTTATAGAATTCACCCTTGGTTCTGCCTAAAATTCAAGCCCTCTTGTAGCTACATATGTGGGGTGAAATAGGGAGAAGGAGGAAGGAGGAATAGCTACCATAGGATGAAGATTTTACCTTATTTTTCCTTATTTTCTTGCTTGTTTCTCACTTTCCTTAGTCTCCTCTCTTCAAATCCGAATTTTCCCTCCTTATTCTGACCTCAAAATAGTCCCAAATACATAAAAAAATTCTATGGGAAAGAAGGGAAAGTGGAGGAGGATGGATTTGCTAAAGAGAAACTAAGAAATCCTTACCTTTTCCTTGCCTTTTCTTCCTCCAAAGCTTCTTCTCTTGGTGCAACTAGGAGCTGGCTCTCTTCTCTAGTTTTGGGATAGAATTTGGTCAACCTAAATGAGGGGAAAAGAAGGGTGCTTCATATATATAAGGAATTTAAGAAGGACTTTTCAAAAATTCCTATTTTGCCCTTCATTCTTAGTATTTTTATTTCTAACTCATTTTATCTCCTTTTTAAGAACTGTCTTTTTTTATTATAAAATTTAGGTTCCTAATTTAGTAAAATTTCTTTGAAATTACTCAAATCAAAGCTAAAACCTTCTCGAATAAATCTATCAAAGTTTAAGTGCACTGACGTTGGAAAAAGTCCACTAGAGGGACTTTAGCTGTCTCGAGACTTCTCATGGTTTTCAGTGCCCCTGAGAACCTTGGAGAACTTAAAACTTTCATTTAAAAATTCCTCCTGTATGAATTCCAAAATTTGCTCAAAATGACGAAAATGCCCTTACATTTCATCAACCTTTCGTTACATTTCGTTCCTTCATTCTAGCTCTGTTTTTTTTCCGTCTGAGCTTGGGATTCTCATTTTTTAGAGTCTAGAATGCTTCCCAAATTTTTTGGGACCTCAACTAAGTCATTTTGGGAGACTTGCTTTTGTATCTAATGAATTTTGTTCATTTATGAAGAAACTGTATGTTACATTTCTCATATTTTCTCTCGTTTTCAAAGAACTAGATATTACATCATAAATGCACCAAGTCATAAGTGTGCTTGATAAGGAGCTGACACTGTGGATGGGCCTTTCCCTTTGTTATTAGCCATTAACATGTTGTATGTAATTGCTAGTATGGGAAAGTACTCACCAGTAATCCAACTAATTCATTTACAGATAATATTAATGTCTTCGATATTTTTTTCTGTGTAAATGCATTATATTGATTAATCCGTACATATATATAGAATTTGCCTCTTGTTACTAAAATTGTATGTCTTGTAATACTCGTTTATTTTTAAAAAGCCCTAAATTAAGGGAGTTACTAAAAGAGGTCCCCTAAATAGAAAGATTTGAGGCTAAATAAAATTAGGGCAATAATCTAGAAAGTAGAAAATGATGATACAAGGCTAAAGATACTAAAAAACTAGAGCCAAAGTAGCTAAATAAAATTAAACAAAAATCAGTAGCACTTTTATAATTTTTGGCACTTTTTAGAAAACACAAATGAGGGAGCTTTAAATGAAAATTTTGAATTTTTCACGGTTCTCAGATGCCCTAAAAATCATAGGAACTCTTAGAATAGGTAAAACCCTTCCAGTATTCAATTTAGAGCGTCTGTTAATCAAAACTTTGACTGATTTGTTCGGAAAAGTGTTAAATCCAATTTGGGTGAAACCAAAGGTATTTTTTGAATTAAAGGACCTAAATTCTAGGGAGAATTATAATAAAAGACCAAAAGGTGAAGAAATTTATTCTTAAGGACCTCTTACCACTTGTTTTAGGATGATTACCACTGAGTTTAGCAACAATCAGTTAAACCTAGTGGTAAAGGTCCTTAAAAATAAATTTCTTCCCTTCTTAGTCCTTAAACATAATTTTTCCTAAATTTTATGATGAAAAAGATAGTTCTAAAAAAAGAGTTAAAATGAGACCAAACAGAAAGAGTAAAAATAAAAAATAAAATTGAAATTTTGAAAAAGTTATAACTTAGCCATTCATCTTATAAAACACATCCCACCTCCTTATTTCTGAATCAACATTTTGTTAGTTTGAAAAGGAACCTAAGTTAGCTCCAAGAGATGCACAAAAGGGAGAGCAAGGGAGGAAGAAAAGCCAAGCAAAAGAGCGAGGAAATCATCATTTTTTTCATGCTACTTCCTTTACTAAATTTGTCCTCCTCTTTCTCCTCTCTTTTCCTATGGTTTTGATGAATGAATTGGGGCTATTCTATGGTTAGTTCAACAAGGAGAAGGCAGAGTTTGAAGGAGAGCTTGGGAGCTTTGGAAAGCACTTTGGAAAATCTAGAAAACAAGGTGAGAACCATGGCCTTTCTTGCATCTCCTTGCTTGTTCTTCTTGGGTGTTAATTAGGCTAGACCTAGGCTCACTTAGGAGGGGAAGAATTTAGGTCATAGCAAGGTAGGAATAAGGATTTTAAGCCATGAGAAGTAGGAATAAGCAATTGGAACTAAAAGGGAAGCCTTAGAATTCAAGTTGTTTTACTTAGGGATTTTGTGACACCTAGCCATTCTTGAAGCTTTCTAAGGATAGTCTAACTTATGTATGAGTATGTAAGAGATCATAAGACATCTAGGAAGCTTCACAAGTGCCAATCCCTTAAGAAAAATTAATACAACTCCATAGGTCTATTTTCCTTGTATATGTCTCGACCAAGCATGCTTCAAGCACTTAGGGAGAGTTTTAATTAATTCTAATGATAGGAGTGGCCTAGATATGATTAGTAAACACTAAGGAAACCATGGGTTTGAATTTAGAAACCATGGTTTATAAGATAGAAGTTTAGGCTCCATTTTAAGACATAAAGAAGCAACTCGAGTTTAGGCTCCTTGAATTAATTTGGAGATGACTCTCATGAGTTTAAATGGAGTCATATGACCTAGATTGAATGAGAAATTGGAGCCAAGATTATGAATTCTAAGGGTTGCTTCATTATACCTTGTATGGAACCATATTGATGTCATAAGATCAAGTTTGTATAGAGTTTATGTGACGCTAGAATTAGTTCCAATGATTAAATTGTGTCTTATTTTATATGTTTAGGCCAAGTAAATCAAGATCCCCCTAGTTGTATGTGTGTGGCAGAGAAGGAGAAAGAGAAACCTAAAGGGAAAAGTGTCCTACTTGATTTAAGGTAGCTCTCTAACCTTTCTTGCATGTATTCCTTTCATGTTTAAGCATCATTGGATGCTAGTGTATATGTTTGAACAATAAGATAAGTTCATGGTCATTGATTACATGTTATAGTACTATTATGCTTCTTAAAATATATTTTTGAATGCAAAGTGGCTTGAATGGATATGGTTGCAAAAAAAGTCCCTTCGAATGGGTGAGGAAAAGCCAAAAGTCCTTATGAATAGGTGAGATAAAGCCAAAAGTCTTAAGAAAGAGTGAGGCTAAGTCAAAAGTCCCTAAAAGTGAGTAAGACAAATCCAAAAGTCCCAAAGAAATTAGGTGAGGCTATACCAATATCTTGTAAAGCTTATGTTTGGTTTGTATGAATCTATCTAATATGGAAATATGCTCATGTATGCTTATTAGAAGTTTTTATGACATGCTTGCATTCTTTAACATGTAAATGCATTATATATATATATGTTTGAAAGGGTAAAGAGCTATTGGAATTTTTTGAATCTCACTCTTCCCTATATTATGTCTAACCATGTCCAGGTAAAGTTCAAAGAACAAAACTAGGAGCCAAGCACCTTGAAGTAAAGAACTTTGATAATAGAATAGGAAATTTTTTATTTTGATGTCAAACTTTGTATCTAAGTGATGTGTATGAGATGTAAGCACTTGAACATGTATAAGAGTATGTAAATATCATGTATGAATGGATTTTGAACCAAATGTCTGCTTATACGGATTTTTGGCATCCTTATGCTTTGATGTCCATGTATGTAAGAACAACTAGGATAGTGATTTTGAGACATAGGATGATTTGGACCATTTAGGATGCTTTGGATGTGCTCAAATGGTTGTAGAATTATTAGAAGACCATTTGGAGCAATTTTGACCTCCTTATAGTTCCAAAATTGACATAATCTTAAGTTGAACCACAAATTGACCACATGGACAATTTCGTGCATAAAATTTGGCATGATTATAGGTCTCATCTAGAGCTTTTTATAGAGCTAAAGAGCACCTAATTTAGACTTTAGAGAATTTATTATGAATTGTCAAAGTTGGCCAAATTTATGCAGAATTGTCTTAGTCACTGTTTATACGGTTAGTTTGCATTTCTATGTCAACTGTCAGTCAAATGAAACCCAGTACTTATGAAATTTCATAAGCATAAAGTATACATCATAATCTTTCCATAGCCACTGAGACCATCTGATTTGGATATGTGTAAAGGGAGATATGAATTTTTGAAGTTTATGTTCTATTGTAGGATGCATCCGTGACCTAATATACTATTCTATCAATTTTTGTGAATCAAACCTAGTTATTTTGATCTAAAATTTTTATAGTAGTTAAAGGACATCTGTAGATTTCGAGAATTATATAATTTGCATGATTTTGATTTTTTTTAGAATTAATTATAATTCTTCAAAGTTTATATCAGATTATGGAATTCTTGGAATTTGCTAAATGAGATGCCATTTTGTGTTGTGTGGCTTGGACCTAAGTTTTGAGCTTGAAATTGGGATGTTTCTAATTGAACACATGTCTTATGGATGGAAAATAAATATGGTAAACTCATATGGTCCTTTTAGCTAATGATAAGTTAATTGGGCTTTTAAAAATGGTAAAATCCACTACCAAAAGTGCTTAAATTATGAAAATAAATTCTTTTGACCAATTGTGATGTAAAATTAATGCTAGCTATGCATGGTGTGACATGTCTCACTTTGGTTGTGATCTAATATTTTCAGGGATTGGACCTCTTAGTAGCAAGGAAGAGCTAATGAAAATCTATCATAGTGGTTTAGTAATGTATAGGTTTGAATGTCTTATTTAAATTGGTTTTGTATAATGGGTATGATAGCATTGCTTATTGTGTTGTATAATTGCCACATTGCATCATGTATTGCCGATTATAGGGACTGATTTTATAATATGAGACATCATGAAATTGGTACTCATGATTGTATTTAAATGATTATTAATAAGTACCCTGATATTATATGACCTTTAAATAATTAGCATTGTAAAATTAATGTTTGAACTATTCGTATAAAAGATTTAGAGGTTTGAGCTAGTTTAAATGTGTTTTCTACACCTAATTAAGATGTTTAAAGGAATTTAGAAACTATCCTTTAGGGTTTTGAGTTGTCGCTTGAAAGCTTTAGAAGTAGCTCTTTGAATTCAACTATTATATAAGGTATAAAATGGTTGTCAATACTTGAACAATTGTTGTTCTGAGTTTATGTAATATCCTATAATTTAGAAATTCAAAATAATTTCTAAAGAGTGGAATGAGTTACTTACAAATGGTCATGAGCCTAGCAAAAGCCAATATGAATTACGAGAAATTGGAATCAAAACTAATTGATTAATTAATGAAGACCTTGGAGTAAAGTGAATTGAGATTAATTGATATTAGAATGTTAATTAGAATATTTTAAAATATGAGTAAGAGCATAAAGATAGCTTGAAATTAGAGACAAAATAACTAAATGAATTTAAGAAATAACGTAATGGCAAAATTATAATTTTGAGTAATTTTTTGAAAACTCAAATGAGGGAACTTTAAATGAGAAAATTGAATATCTTAGGGTTCTTAGAGGCAGAACCCTTAGAATGGTTAAAACTTGTCTAGTATACGATTTAGGTCATCAGTTGACGAAAACTTTAACCAGATCATTCGGGGTTGTTTTGAATTCAATTAATTTTTTTAAAAAAAGGTATTTTATGAATCACAGGACTAAATTTTATGACAAAAAATACGATTCTTAAAAAGGAGTTGAAATGAGTTCAAATGAAGAAAACAAGTTCAAAGGCAAAGTTAGAATATTGAAAAATTATAAAGCCCTAGCTCGTTCATATAAATAGCCCCTTCCACTTTCTTCTCCTTCATTTGGTCGAAATTTTTAGCTCTGAACTAGACCCAAGGGATACCCCAAACAGTACCAAAACTCAAAGGAGATTGAGGCCACCTAAGGTAAGGAAACTTAAGGAATTTGTCTATGCTATTCTTATTGGCTAGTTTCTCCACTTTTTCTCCATAGTTTTGGCATCTCAAAAGGAGATGTTTTGAATTTAAACTTATGGAGAAAAGGGCTTTTAACAAGGAACCAAAAACACTAAATTAACCATCATGAAAAGCTATTTCATTTGATATATGCTTTGGTATGGAAGATTGCCCCTCTTTACTTCTCCATCACTTTATGGGTTTGGCCACTGTAGGAGGAACATGGGAAGGACTGGTTTTTCATTGAATCATACTAGGAATTACAGTCTTGGAATGTAGAGATTAAGATTTTGCTATTAGAACAAAGTAAAAAACCATGGAATGCCTAAATGAGAAATTAGGGTTTTGATTGCACCTAAGAATTTATGAAACTTTCTAATGATGATTTAACTTATGTAAGAACATATTTGAGTTCATAAGAGACCTAGGAAGCTTCATGTAATGTCTGGTTTTCATTAAACAACAGAAACAGACACATTTTCAAAGTAAGTCCCCTGAAATGAATTAGTTAAGGTCCTAAAAAAATTAACATTCTAAACTCTTAAAAATGAGAATTCTAGGCTCAGACGGACAGAAAATGGAGCTAGAATGAAGAAACAAATTTTGACAGAAATCTTACGAAACATAATGGCATTTTCGTAATTTTGATCAAATTTTAGAATTCACACATGAGGGCTTTTTTTAAATGAAAGTTTTGAGTTCTCCTGAGTTTTTAGAGGCCGAGAAAATCATGGGAAGGCTCGAGACAGTTAAATCCCTTCTGGTGGACGTTTTCTAACTTCGGTATACCCAAACTTTGACGGATTTGTTCAAGAAGGGTTTAGCTCTAATTTGAGTAATTCCAAAGGCATTTTACTAAATTGGGAACCTAAGTTTTATAATAAAAAATACAGTTCTAAAAAAGGAGTTAAAACGAAATTAAAACAAAATTGCTATAATGAAAGGACATAAATGGAATATTTTAAAACAAATCCTTCTTGAAACTTCTTTAAATGGGACTCTGCTTTCTTCTCTCCACTTAGCCAACTTACTTCTACCTAAAAATAGAGAGGAAGACCAAAATTTTCAAGTGCACAAGGGAGAAGGCAAAAGAAGGAGAAAAGGCCAAGAAAAAGGTATGGAATCCATGGATTTTCTTTATTCTTCTTTAAGCAAAGTTGTTCTCTTCCTTCTCTCCTTTCCTCCTATAGTTTTTTTTTTTATATATATTTAGTGTTTTTTTGGGCAGAACAGAGAGGAAAAATTTGTGTTTGGAGTGAAGCAGCAAAGGAAAGTGAAAAGCAACTAAGAGGAAAACAAGAAAACAAGGTAAAACTTCCATTCTTTGGTAGCTTCTTCCTTCCCCTCCTCTTTGTGTGTTTCGCCCACCATGAGCCCAACTCTTAGAGGCAATTTTCTATCCAAACCAAGGAGGGATTAGAGGTTTTAGAGTGCAAGGATTAAGAATCTATCATTGGAATCAAGAAAAAGGCATTATAAAATAAGATAGAATCATTAGGGATCAAGTGCTCTCTTGAAAATCTGACTTGATATGATTGTTCCTAGGCTTAAATGGGTGCTTAGATGAATTCCTAAGATCCCTAAGAACCTCCCCATGTGCTTCCTCCATTAAAAAGACAAAGTAAAGTCCATGAAGGCCAAAATCCCCTATAGGTTTGGCCAAGAGAGGTTTGTATAGCTAGGGATAGTTTTAAATTTTTCTAAACCCATTTTTGAGTCATATATGATGAATGAATATGAGAGGAAGCCTTAAGAAAAATTTAGAAACCATAGAAAGTGAGATGGTGCTTTATATTCCATAATATGACCTAAAGAAGCAACATGTAGTTAGGCTCTTTATTTTAATTGTGTGATGATTCCAAGAGGCTTAAAAGGAGTCAAGAACCATAATTGAAAGGAAAGAATGGAGCCTAAAATTTAATTGAGGAGTGTTGCTTCATTAGGTGCATTTTGGAACCATAAAGGGGTTTATAGGTTAAGCTAGAGTTTAAGCAAGTTGTATAGCCTTAAAATTTATTTCATAAAGCTAATTAGCTTCCATAAATTATGATTAGGCCAAGAGAAATCATCCCCACACATTTGTGTGTGTGAGACCGAGAAAGGGAGCATTCTCCCAGAGAGAAAAGTGTGTGGTTGCTTCCAAGGTAGCTCACTTCTCCTTCTCTCATGCATGATTGTATGCTTGACTTGTCTTTAAATGTGTGTATGTGTGTTTTAAGTCATGAAAAGTATTTTATTATGATTTTAAATGCCATGGCACCATGATGATACAATATGTTTCTAAATGATGTCATGATGCTTGCTTGGGTTTGCTTGAGTGTGGAAAGGCCAAGAACTCTTAACCATGGTGAGAATGAGCTAAGAACCCTTAGAATTGGTTGAGACGAAGTGAAGAGTCTCCCAAAAGTGAGATGGACTCCCAAGAGTAAGATTAAGTCCAAGATTCTCTTAAAGAATGAGTGAGGCAAGTCCAAAATCCATAAGGGAAAGGATGAGGCCAATCCCTTCACCTAGCAAACTTATGGATGCCTTGTATGACTTATTCACATGCTAAGCTTACTTCTTGAATGTTCATGTCACCTATTATGTCCATGCATGCATTTTCAAGACCTATTTTACATATATTATGTGTGATTGAAAGGGAGATGAGTTATTGGGATTCTTTAAATCTCATCCCCTCCTCTCCAATGTTTTAACATGCTAGGTGGACCAAGAGACCAAGGTAATGGAAGCCAACCACCTTGAAGATAAAATATGACATTCAAGTTCATGATTTTTGTTTCTTTAAGGCCACACAAGTGGCAAATGTTGTAATCTAATGTTATATATGACTAGTGACCTCATAAGCATATGTAATTATACTAACATATCATATATGAATGAGAGTTAAAGTTGTATGTATGGATATAGACATTTTGGTTATGAAATGGCAAATTTGCATTATGGAAGTATGTGTATAAATAGAAGTAGAATGGTCAAATGGAAATGCATGGGGTTTGGGACCATTTGGGTAGCTCACACAAGTCCTATTTATGCTTTTAGGCTTGCCCAAGAGGTGCCAAACTCCAAGGAAAGCCATTTGGACATTTTGCTATCTTGTATGGACCAAGAATGAACTAATTTGGAACCTTATGTTACTTTTTGTCCAAATGAGCTCTTCCTGATTTGAGATTTGGCATGCAATTAGAACTTGTTGAGAGCTTTATGGGAAGCTAAGGAATAGAATTTTCAGAGGACTAGAGAATATTTGATGAATTTTCAAAGTTGGTAAAAATTTTTATTTTGGTCTGATACACTGTTCACTTGGTCCAAAAATAATTTCTATCACACAGGGCTCAAATGATATCCAATTGCCACTAAATTTTATATAGAGAAACTAGACATTCCTAGTGACTTATGCCATTGGAAGCACTTTATTTAGAAGTCTAGAGAGGGAGATATGAAATTTTGAAGTTCCTGCCCAGTATTAGATGCCCCAACTAACCTCAGGTATTGTTTGATTAGGTTTTGAGGTGTAGGTATATCTGAATTGGTCTAGAGTTATTTTTCCTCTTTAGCTAAAATTTTTAGCTTTCTATATTGGTATAATTTGCATAGATTGGATATTTGAAGTTTGCTACAGAAACCTGTGACAGCACTAGTGGATAGCCAAACCTCTGAACTTTTTTGAATGTCAAACATCTTCTTTATTGAATATTATGGTCTGGACATATGTTTACCATAAATTAGACATGTGTAGCTTTCTACAATTGCTAAGAATGCATAATTTCTAGTTTTTTAGAATTAGTTATGATTTTTCAAAATTTGTGACAGAAGTGAGGAAATTCTGGCCGAAAATACATATATATATATATATATATATATATATATATATATATTATGCTTCCCTTTGATTTACACGATTTGTAGGCTACTTTTGGTGATTAAAATGAGTTGTATTCATGTAATTAAATATGAAAATATGATATATGAGCTCACATGATCCACAAGACATGAAATGGAATTTTTATACGTGATACAACACTAAAAAAATGCATTATTTTAATCCCCTTTTTCTTGCTCCTCCATGGAATGTATAATGTAAAGTATGGGAATGTTATGAAATGAGCTAGAGATTATGGTGTTACACTTCATGGATGCCAAATTCCTAAGAGAAATGAATGAAACTCCATAGGTGCCATTATGTGTGTATGTCTCGGCTAAGCTCTAAAGAAAGCACTTAAGGAGAATTTTCTTTGCTTCTAAAGATAGAATAGTCTAGATATGAATTATAAACATTAAAAAAAAATCATTGCTTTGAATTTAGGAACCATATTTTAGAAGTTATAAGTTTAGGGTTCTATTATTCATAAAGAAGCAACTTAGTGTTAGGCTCCTCGATTTGAGTTTGTGATAACTCCAATAAGTTTAAGTGGAGTCATGAGACTTAGATTAAGTGAGGAATTGGAGCCAAGATGATGAATTATATGAGTTGCTTCATTATACTACAATATGGAGTCATATGGAAGTCTAGAACTAAAAGTGGCTTATATAAGGCTTGCGTGAGGCTAGAGATGGTTCCATTAATGCATTTGTGTCTTATTTGATGTGTGTAGGCCAAGCAAGTGAAAAATCTCCTAAAGGTGTGTGTGAGGCTGAGAAGAGGGAGTAAGAGACCAAAAAAGGAATTTTGTGCTTCTTAAGAAAGGTAGCTCTTTATTCATTCTTATATACTTATCTTGGTTGTTTGATTGTCATTAATTTCTTGTATATGTGTTTGAACGATGAAACATGCCCATTACTATTGGTTTGATGATATGGTATTATTATGTTTCATAAAATACATTTGGAATGTGATTAGCTCTTAAAGGATGAGGTTGTGCCAAAAGTCCCTTCAATTAGGTGAAGTTAAGCCAAGATGTAACGTTATGAATCCTACCTCATTCTAACTCATCTCATGCCTTTACATAACTTAATATCATGAATCATGTGAGTTTTGCATGAAAAAGGCAAGGAGAAAAATGCTCATTTTCGCATTACGCTGTACCTCAAAATTCCATTCGGTGTCACGTGGACCATGTGAGATCATATTATGCATTCTCATATTTAATTACATCATTATAACTCAAATGCATCACAAAAACATGCATACAACCCATGGAAACCGAAATGGAGCATGAAAAATGGGAACTCATTCTCGGCCAGAATTGGCCTCTTTTCTGAGCAAAATTTGGAAAATCATAACTAAATTTAGAAAAATTGAAATGATAAAATCTTGGTCATTCTGGAAAGCTTAGGATGTCTACTTCACATAAAAATATCCCAGATCATAACACGCATCATGGAGGGCGTTTGACATCTGAAAAGCTATAGAGGTCATTGGCTGTCAGGCTGCTATTCCGATTACTGATACAAACTTTTAAAATTCATAACTAATTCTATAAAAATTGAAATCACACAAATTCAGTAATTTTGGAAAGCTAAAAATATTAAATTAATATTAAAAATAATTCCAGAATGAAATAGATATTTTTAGCTATTGGAATCTTATGGAACAGTGAATGAACTCTTGGGGCGCCACTACTACTGACAGCCAACTTCAAAAATACATAACTCTTTGCTCAGACCTCCAAATGAGGTGATCTTGGTGGCCACAGAAAGCTTATGACATCTAGTTTATGTTTATAAGATTTCACAAGCATTGGAAACCATTTGGCCATCGGGTGACACAAAACACAAATCTGCCATTGTGAACAGTGCACATACCAGAATCAATAGAAAATCCCAACTTTGAAAATTCATCAAATATTCTCTAGACCTCAGAAAATTATGTTCTTTAGCTTCCCAAAAATATCTCAATGAGATCTACTTGCATGACAAATTTTAGATCAAGACTAACTCATTTGGCCAAAAAGTGACATAGGATTCCATTATGGTAAATTTAGCTCCACATAAGGTACCAAACTTGCCAAATGGCCTCCCCTTGGTATTGGCACCTTTTGGGCAAGTCTAAAAGCATATTTAAGACTTTTATGAGCTGCCCAAATGGTCCCAAACCTCATACATCTCATTTTGGCCATTCAATCCACACTTATGCATATTTGCATCATACTTTCACATTGCACATTTGGGCATTACAAACTCAAATTGTATTTTAAAGCTCATACATCATATCCATAGTGATAAACATTACATAATAGTATATTTATACATGTCTCAAGGTTCATAATATATTTACAACATCATATACATCATGAACCATCATTATGGTTCCAAAGTGGGCAAAACCAAGCATAAGCTTGTCAATCTTTTCTCTTCAAGGTTGTTGGCTCTCGTTGGCATATCCACTTGGTCCACCTCGCATGTTAGATCATTGGAGAGGAGGGGATGAGATTTAAAGAATCCCAATAGCTCATCTCCCATTTAATCATATATAATGTGTACAAAGCAAGCTTTTCAAATGCATGTATGGAGGAAATAGAAGCCATGGACATTTTAAAAGCAAACTAGGCATGTGAATCAATCATACAAGACATTCAAGGGCTCACCCAGTGTTTGGATTGGCCTCACACTTCTTCTCATGGATTTTGGACTTGCCTCATTCATTCTTTAAGAGCTTTAGACTCAACCATACTCTTAGGAGCCCACTTTATTTTTGGAAGACTTTTTACTTTGTCTTAACCAAGTTCAAGGGTTCTTGGCTCATCCTCACCAAAGGGAAGAGTTCTTGGCCTCTCCACACTCAAGCAAACTTATACAAACATCATATACTCATTTAGAAATATAACATGGCATCAAGAATCATGATATGTAAAGGCATGCTAGCATACTTTTCATAGCTTGAAAATACACATACACACATTCTAAAACAAGCTAAACACACATCCATGCATGAGAGATGGTGGAGAGAGCTACCTTGCGTATATTCACACACTTTTTCCTTAGCTTTTGTAACACCTTAATCTACTACCGCTATCTAGCCTCTCACTGGGCTCGGTTCCATATGATTTCCAAAGAACCAATACCAATCCGTGTTTCATGCTATGGAACGCGGTTTCATACACTCATCTTCTGCCCCGTGGGTCTTGTGAACCCATCATTCATATCCTCAACTCAAACTCCATTTATACAACTCACACATAGCATAAAACAAGCCATAAGCCATGGGAAAGGAGCCAAAAATCAGAAAAATGCATTTTTCTCACTTGTGCCCAAAAGTCATATTTTGGCTCTAACTTTGGAAAATCATAACTAATTAGAGAAAAATGGGAATCTAGTAAACCATAGCTCTCTAGAAAGCTCCAAGTGTTATCTTTACAATAAAAATAATTCCCAATCATAATCTCAGCGTTTGGACCATATTTGACATCGAAAATCAAACAAAGGTCCGGCTGTCTCTGTTTCTAGCACAGCTTACTGTCATGAACTTCAAAAATTCATAACTAAATCCAAAGATATCCAATCTGGGAAAACTATACCAATTTGAAAATCTACAGATGTCTACTAGAGGATAAAAATAAGTCCAGATCAGTTCAGTAGCCCCTACACCCAGAAAACTGATGGAATAGTAACGGAGGTCAAGTGAGCTCCCTGATGCTGATACAGAACTTCAGAAGGTTCAATCTCTCTCTCTACAGACCTCTGATTTAGGTGATTTTAGTTGGTACAGGTCACTGTGGTTGCCTAGTTTATGTGTATAAAATTTCACAACATTTGGACTCCATTCGGTCCATGAATGACAAAGTTTTCAATTCTGACAGCTACACAGTGCCATGACCAATTCATGGAAATTTCCTAATTTCAACAATTCACCAAATATTCTCTAGACCTCCGAATATTACCAACTTTAGCTTCTCAAGAAGCTTTCTACAAACTCTAGAGGCATGCCAAATTTCATGGCAAGAGGAGCTCATCCGGTCATACTTTGATGGAGCTCACAAAATTACCGGTTTTGGCACCCAAAAGGTCCAAAATGGGTCCAAATAGCCTCTCACACATTCTAGCCACTCATGGACAAGTTTAAAAGCATAACAATAGTATATATAACATGGCCATATGATCCAAATCAACATACATTCCAATCTTACTATGCTACGGTAAAAAATACACTATTACATTCATTCATAAAAAGGGGCAAAACCCATATTTGCATTACTTTGGCTATCAACATAGTTTATGCATCATCTTTTCATACATATACACTTGCTACAACATTTACATCTCAAAAATAGTGGGCGCATATTCATTGCGGCACCACTTTACATCAAAATAACTAAAAATAAGCTAATATCTAGCTAAGCATACTCCTAGGCTCCTTGGTGGGCACTTGCTTCTCCTTGTGCTCCACCTAGCATGTTAAGTTAGGAGAGGAAGGGGTGAGATTCAGGGAATCTCAGTAGCTCATGCACTCATTCAAGTAAACAATCAAGGCATATAACAAGTCAAAGCATGTGAATAAGCGTTTAGCCATTCTCAAACATCCAACACACGTTGTACATGCTATGGAAATCACAACAATGCCACAAATGGGCTCCAAGGACTTTTGGTCTAGCCTCACCCGAGTTTAGGGACTTTTGGATGGCCTCACCTGAGTTTAGGGACTTTTGACTTGGCCTCACTCGGATATGAGACTTTTGGCCTTGTCTCACCCATCTTAAGGGACTTTCAGCTTCACCTCACCCATCTCAAGGGACTTTCGGCACTACCTCACCTGAGCAATTCTCACAATTCATCACACAAGTATATTGGCATCAATGCATCAAAGCAATAGTATATGGCATATTCCACACAACAAGCATATACATAAACATACAATGACTATTACATCCAAGAAATGCAACAAGAAAGAGTGGGAAGAGAGCTACCTTATAAGCCAAAGCCAACACAAGCCTTTCCTTTCAATTTCTCTTCTCCCTTCTTAGGTTCACACTCACACCTTGATGGAGGTGCTTCACTTGAGCTTAGGCACAATCAAGAACATGGAGTTACTCTATTAGAATGTAATCTTTAGAGCAAACTCTCCTAAATACCAAAACCTAGAGTTCTCTCTCTCTCTCTCTCTCTAGAATGCCATCAACTCTTCCTCTCTCTTAAGCTCTTAAAGTAGTGGAAATAACATATTTCAAGGAAACAAAGAGATTCAAGGGTGTTTTCCACTTTCCCTCTTCTGACCCATGCCCAAAACCTCACTAAACTCATAAACAAAACCGTAGGAAGAGAGGGCAAAGAGAGGAGATCAGAGTTCTAAGAAGAAATGGGAGGATCTTGCTTACCTTTCCCTTGCTCTTCCTCTTTCTCTTGGTTTCCCTCACTCTCCACGCCTTTTTCTCTCCTTGGGTCGAAATCTAGGGCAAATATGAGAGAAATAACGAGTTGGGTCATGTAATGTTGTAAATTTCTCGCCTTTTACTCTCTTCCGAACTGACCCTCGCTACAGCGAAAATTAACCTTCGCTACGGCGAGCTCGTGTTATCTAGCTTCGCTATGGCGAGGTGTAACCTTCGCTACGGCGAGCTCGTATCAGTTCCCTTCGCTATGGCGAGATTTGACCTTCGCTATGGCGAACTCGCGTTAGTTCCAGACCTCACTTTCGCTATGGCGTACGCTACAGCGAGAAACTCCCTGGTTTCTGTATAGACTGCTACCCGCACTCGCTATAGCTAGAATCACCTTCGCTATTGCGAATAGGCACTCTCGCTATAGAGAGACCATTTCTCGCTATTGCGAGGAGACTTGGAATAATTTCTGGATTTCGAATTTTTCCAGCTTTTTACTTTCTTTCTTTTCCTTTTCTTTTCTTTTTCCCGGTTGTTACAGCTTTCAAGCCTCCTCTTTCAGCCACACACCTACAAGTTGGTGGAGATGGTTTCTCTTGACCTAGATACAATTTATGGGAACTAATTAGGTTCATGGAACACATTCTAAGGCTACACAATTTACTTAAACCCTAGATTACTTTATAACCCTCATTATGGTCTATATTAGCACCTAATGAAACAACACCCCTCAAATGACTTCTAGGCCTCATTCTTTCCTTTCAAATATGATTCTTGACTCCTTTTAAGCCTCTTGGAGTCATCATATCATCAAAAGAAAAGGCCTAGCACCATGTTACTTCTGTAGGTCATAATATGGAACTTAAGATACCAAATCACTTTCCATGAGTTCTAAATTTTTTCCAAGGCCTCCCTTTATTTTCATTCATCAAATATGACTCAAGAATGGCCTTAGAAAAATTTAAAACTCCCCCCGCCTACACAATCCCCTCTTGGGCGAGACATGCCTAGGTTTTAGGCTCCATGGAGTTTTCTTTGTTTTCTTGAAGAGAGAAGCTTATGGGGAGCATCTTTGGTGTCTCAAGAACTCATTTATATTCTAACTTAGACCTAAGAAGTATTACATAAATTCAGAATTTGAAAGGTGCACTAGAAACCCTAGGTTTTGCATCTTGAATCCTAATGCTTATTTCATGGTTTCCTTTGCATATTCTTATTCCTCTCCATCAAATACCTAAGAATCATTCTTGTTTGGTCTTGAAAATCAGATATTCCTAAGGTTCTTAGGCTAGGTTGAAATGGAGAAGAAGGGTTGTGGAAGATATCAACCATAGGATGTATTTTTACCTTGTTTCCTTGCTTAGTTTGGCTTGAATCTTGATTTCTCCAAGCTCCTCTCTTCAAATATGAACTTTCCCTTCAATATCTCCCTTGAACCAGATTTATAAATTTCATTTTAATCTAAGAAAATAAAAGAGAATAAAGGAGAGGTGGTGGAGATGAAGAAAAGCAAGAAAAATCACCATGAAACCATACCTTACACTTGGATTTCTTCCTCCTCCTTCCTCCTCTCTTGGGCGCCTCTCCCTTAGGGTTTTGCTTCTGATTTGGGGCTGGAAATTCTAACAAATGAGGGCAAGTGTGAGATGCCACCTATATATATGTAGGGAAAAGTGACTTTTTCAAAAATTCTAATTTTGCCTTTCATACTTTTCATTTTCGTTTCTCCTTCGTTTAGCTCCTTATTGAGAATTGTCTTTTTCATTATAAAATTTAGGTTCCTAATTAAGAAAAATGCCTTTGGAATCACTCAAATCGGAGCTAAAACCTTTCTGAACAGATCCGTCAAAGTTCGAGCATACTGACGTTGAAAAACGTCCACCGGAGGGGATTTAACTGTTTCAGGGCTTCCCATGGTTTTAGGGCCTATGAGAACTCCGGAGATCTCAAAAATTTGGTTTAAAAAGCCCTCCTGTGTGAATTCCAAAAATTGCCTGAAATTACGAAAATGTCATTACGTTTCGTAAGGTTTCCATCAAAATTTATTTCTTCATTCTAGCTCTATTTTTCCTTTCGTCTAAGGCTACAATTCTCATTTTTAGGAGGCTAGAATATTGCTCAAATTTTTTGGGATCTTGACTAATTCATTTCGGGCGACTTACTTTGAAAACACATCTATTTCTGTTGTTTCACGAAAACCGGACATTACACAAGATCCCTAAATAAAGGTGAAACCAGGAAAAAAGTTTCATGGAATGAATGAGGTTAAGTCAAAAGTCCCTAAAATAGGTGAAACAAATCCAAAAGCCCTACATAATTGGGTGAGGTTAGACCAAAAGTCCCTAGAACTTATTTTTGACATTGATGGATACATTTTATTTCATAAATGTGATTATGTTTGATGTTTAGATGAATATGATGTATGCTTGCTTTTTTTGACATGAAAATATGCCATATAAGTGTACTTGAAGGATGTTTGAGCTATTGGGATTCTTGGTCACTCCTCCCTATATTATCTCTAACTATGTCTAAAGAACTCTCAAGAAGCAAAGAATGAAGACTAATAACCACGATGTGTGCTACTTTGACAATAGTTTAGCAGTTTGTGTAACATATTGTCAAAGAGAGTTTGTAATTGTCATTTGTGTAATAAAAACCTTCACATACTTGTAAAATTATGAGATTATATTGTAACTGTCAATTATAGTTGTGGAAATACAAGAATATGCGATTTGGGTATGTGTGTGGCATGGAAAGAGTGTGTATAAGGCCAAGTGTATGGGTCATTTTGAGATACATGATGTTTGGGACCTATTGAGATGGTCTTACATGTTGTGTTTCATGTTTATGACATGCTTAAATGATTACAAGTTATGTAAGAAGCCATTTTGAACCATTTGATGCTACTTTGATGTCATTTTGAGCCATAATCTACCCCTAAACCAAAGCTAGATCAAATGAATAAATTTTGGTATGAAATTTGTCATACATTTAGATCTCATTGATTTTTTTTCATAGAGTTAAAGAACATAATTTTTTGAGCTCTTTAGAATTTATGATGACTTTTCAAAGTTGGCTGAAAAATGCAGAAACTGCCAGCACTGTTCATTTGGTTAGTTCTATGTTTTCATAATGTTGAGGGGCCAAATAAACTCTAATACTCCTAAACTTTTATAGGCATATAGTTGGCATTATAATCTTTCCATAGCCACTAAGATCACTTAATTTAGAGTTTTTTAACCCAAGATATGCATTTCCAAACCTTTAGGTCTGCATATGCATGAAAAATTGACATTGGTACTATTCTATTAGATTTTCATGGCCTAAACAAGTTTTTTTTCCATCTAAAATTTTTAGCGCATATTTTTCATGTCCTGAGAATTCTATAAAGTCCTAATTTGTATGATTTGGAACTTTCTAGATCAAGATATGAATTTTTAAAGATTGTGACAAAATTATGGAACCATGAAAAATGATGTTATAGTGCTAGTTTGTTAGTGCGTGGTTTGAACCCAAATTCCTTACTTCTTTTTGTGATGTTCCTAATTGAGCAACTATTTTAAGGATGGAATTTGAGTTTGGAATCTTAAAGTGATGCATTTATGCAAGATTTAAGAGAATGAACCAATAATGTCAATATTTTTTGCTGCTAAAAGTGCTGAATATAAGATAAATTGATGTTTATGCACATTAAAGTGTAAATGTTGTGCTATTGTAATATGGTATGTGTAATAACCATTAATTCAGAACTTAAACTAAATCTGATAAATTAAAATAGGAACACCCTAAAGCAAGGCAAATTAAGCCTAAATGAGATTAGGATATAAATGAAAGTATCTTAAAATGTAGATTAGAGCTTGAGGTTATCCTAGAACCAAAGCCAAAACGGCCAAATGAAAAGCTACAAAGGCTTGTGGCATTTTCATAATTTTAGGCAAGTTGTAGAAAACTCAAAGGAGAAACTTTTAAATGACATAATTGAATTTTTCGAGGTTCTCAGAGTGTAATACCATATTATTTCTAAGATTTATCCTTCTATTGCAAATGAGCGTATGCACTTTGTTAAGGAAGTCTCAAGAAAATGTATTAAAATAATGAATTAAATCGTGTTGCGTAGAGGATAAATTTTTCATTTCGCGTCATTGGGACCCCATAGACTCATCAACAACATTATCTAATTATTTTTCATACATACAAACCATAAAATTCTCAAAAAATGGCACAAACCACGGATCAAAGGTCAAAACCCCCAAAATTTCTTCATTTCCTGTGGTTGCACAGTGGCAATTTTCAGGGGCAACTTTGAAAAATTATAACTAAATGTAACAAAATTGAAATCACACAAACCATATCTTTTTAAAAAGCCCTATATGTTAAACTAAAAAAATAATTCTAGGATATGAACATAGCCTTTGGACCACGTTTGACAATGAAATAGACATAAAGGTTCGGCTGTCCCTGGTACTAATACAACTTACTATCATAAACTTCAAAAATATCCAATTACTTCTATAAAAATCCAAGCCATGTAAATGATACCAATTTGGAAAGTTACAGATGTTAGATGGAGGGAAAAAATAACTCCAAACCAGTCTAGGCACGTCCAAGCCTTGAAAACTAATCAAACAGTGATACAAGTAGGACTGGATGCTTGATAGTGGACAGCAACTTCAAAAATTAATATCTCACTCTCTAGACATTCAAATAAGGTGCTTTTAGTTGGCATAAGTCCCTAGGAGTGTCTAGGTTTTTTTTATAAAATTTCGTAGCAATTGGACATCATTCGCCTTATAAGTGATAGAATTCAATTTCAGACCAATGCTACAGTACCAATGACTAAAACCAAAAAGTTTCTCAACTTCAACAATTCTCCAAATATTCCACAGACCTCTAAAAATTACCTACTTTAGCTTCTCAAAAATCTCTCAATAAACTCTAGATTCATGCTAAATTGTAGACCAAGAATAGCTAATTTGGATAAAAAGTGATATAGCCTCATGAAATGGTCATTTTTACTCCCTATCAAGAGTCACTTTGATCCAAATGGCCTCCTCTTGAGTTTGGCACCTCTTGAGTAAGTTTAAAAGTATAATTATAACTTAGGTAAGCTACCCAAGTGGTCCCAAACCCCATACATCTCATTTTGGCCATTCAACATCCATTAATACACTAAACATACATGCCATTCAAGGGTCCAAATCCATAATCTCATTGATTTAATGTTACATAAAGTTTACATGGAATCCATACATCATGTTACAAGTGTTCAAGGTCTTACATTACCAAAAATAATATATACAAAGCTTCTTTGACATTCCATTACAAGTTAGACTATAAAATGAACAAAGTGTAGCCATTCAATGTTCTTGGCTTGCATTTCCGTGGTTTTGAGTACCACCTAGACATTTCAAGAGTGAGAGGGAAAGGGGAGTGAGATTTTAAGAATCTCAATAGTTCACACACCCATTTACCCACACATTCAAGGCATACATACATCAAGAATACAATTATCCAAGCATAAAGTGTGCAAAGCCACATTTCCATGCCACATTAATACATCAAACCATTTCCATGCCCTAGGGACTTTTGGTTTTGCCTCACCCTATTTTTAGGACTTTTGGAAGTACCTCACCCTTGGCCTAAGGACTTTTGATTTAGCCTCACCCATCCAAGAGACTTTTGGCCTAATCTCACCCATGCCTTAAGACTTTTGGCATATCCTTACCTATATTAAGGGACTTTTGGCATCACCTCACCCTTAATCTCACATTCAAAGGCATGCAAGAGCACACATTGGTACCAATGCAATTTCAAGAGATCATGTGGCCTACTATCAAATCATAAGAACACATACAAGCACACCATGATATACATATGCACACAAGAAAGTATGAAGAATAAGGTGGAGAGCTACCTTTTAATTTATGCAAGCTTACTTTGCTAATTCCTTCCCCTCCTTGATTTCACAAGAGCACTTAGGTGGTTGGTTGTTCTCTTGGTCTAGACATCACAAGGAACACACAATCACATACTTGAAGCAAGCTAAGATACTAAACTAAAGCTTAAACACACACTTGGTTTCATACTTGGTATTATGATTCCATAATTAGCCTAATGAAGCAACTCTTGGAATTTAATTTCTAGATTCCATTCTCTTATTATTTCTAGACTTCTTGGACTCATTTAAGGTCTTTGGAGCCATCACACATTCACTTGCATAATTGGAAATCTAAGTTGCTTCATAAAGCACCATTATGGACACCATTGGTCCATCTCTCATTCCATGTCTCTTAAATTTTTTCCAATGGTTTCTCCCATCTCCTAACACCATATAAAGTCTCAAACCAAGGCTAGAACAAATAAAAACACTCCCTACGCTATTTAACCTTGCCTGGGCGAGATTAGTGAGCAAAATAGGGTTCAATAGCTTCTTGATTTTTCCTTGACAAAAGAGCCATTTGGGGAGGTTTCTAAGGGTCTTAGGAGCTCAAGAAAATATTCAAATAACCAAAGAAATATTCATACAAAATTAGATTTTACAAAACCCTAGAAAACTCCACACTTTTCTATATTATTTTCTATTGGTTTTCCTTGGAATTTCTTGCCATATTCCATCTCCCCATGGCTTAAAACCCTTGTTTCTCTCTTGCTTTGGATAGAAATTCCCTTCCCCATATGGTTCTGGTTTAGGCCAAAAATTCACCAAGAAAGAAGCAACAAGGAGAAGCAATAACAATAAGTAATTACCTTGGTTTTAAGCTTCCTTTTAATGCTCTTTTTCCTTGGTTTGCTTCCTCTTATGAAATTCAAATTTCCCCCTTGTGTTCTGGCCTAAAAACAGAACCAATCATCTTAACAAAACCATAGAAAGAAAGCCAAGAAGGAGAGGAAGAAAATTGGAAGAAGAAAGAGTATGAAATTCTACAAATTTTCTTACTTTTTTTCTTGATTTTTCTCGTCCTTTTCTTCCCCTTCTTGTGTGCTTAAGAGAGCAGATCATATTCTGTATTTTGGGAAGAAAATTTCGTGCTTAAGAAGGTGGGAGAAGAAAAGAAAAGTGTGTGAGAGCTTCTAGAAGCATACTTTTTCCAAAAATTCCAATTTCGTCCTTTCGTAATGGCAATTTCGTTTTGGCTTTGTTTTAGCTCCTTTTTTAGAACCATATTTTTCATTATAAAATTTAGGTTCCCAATTTAATAAAATACCTTTGGAATCACTCAATTTGGAGCTAAAACCTTATCGAACAGATCTGTCAAAGTTTAGGGTCACTGCCCTTGGAAAAAGTATACCGAAGGGGTTTTACTGGTCCTGGGACTTTCCATGGTTTTTAAGGCCTCTGAGAACCCTGAGTAACTTAAAACTTTCATTTAAAAATTTTTCCTATATGTTTTTCCAAAAGTTTTACTTATTTACGAAAAATGTCATTACATTTCGTCAGTTTCTGTCACAAATTGTTTCTCTGTCCTAACTCTATTTTTCTTTTCATCTAAGCCTAAAATTATTATTTTTAGGAGCTTAGGACTCTACCCAAATTTTTTAGGATATTATTTAGGTCATTTCAAAGGACTTGTTTTTATATGGCTCATTTCATCATTTTACAGAAATTGCATTCGTTACATAGAGGCCCTTAAAATCATAGAAATCCTTATAATGTTAAAAACTCCTTTAGTTTGTATTTTTGATCGTCAGCTAATCAAAACTTTGACCAACTCTTTTGATAAGATTTTAAATCCAATTTAGGTGAAACCAAAATCATTTTATGAATTAGAGGACTTAAATTCTATGATGGAAAAGATGGTTCTAAAAAAAGAGTAGAAATGAGCCCAAATGGAAAGAACCAAGATGATGGACTCAATTGTAATTTTGAAAAGTTTTGTAAATGGACCCTAAGCTTCTTAAAACATGTCCCTCTCTTCTCCAACCCTCATAACTAACTTGCTTTCATTCTAAACAGATTCTAGGATAGTCTTGAATGGCGCATCAAGCAAAGGAGTAAGGAGAAGAAGATTTAAGGTAAGATTTCCTTACTTTTTCATGTCTTCTCTTTCACCAAACTTCTTTTCCTCTTTCTCCTCTCTTCTCCCATGGTTTTGTTGGTTTATTTGGATATGTTTCATGGCTAGTTCAATATAGGAGAAGGAGAATCCGGAAGAGCTCTTAAAAGCATAAGAAAGTGCACTTGAAAAGCTTCCAAATAAGGTAATTCTTCATGGCTAAAACTTGTTCTTTTTGGTTTTTCTTCTTCTCTACCACTTTGGCCAGAATAGGGGGGAGGCGTTAGAGACCTTATCTCAACCTAAACTTGATAGGAATGAAGGTTTTGAAGCATAAGGAATCCAAGAAAGCAATTAGGACTCAAAAAGAACCATTAGAGAACAACTTATAACTCTTATGGTTTTAGATGCACATTGGCAAATATAAGGCTTTCTAATGATAATTTAAGATGTATAAGACTATATATGAGTTCATAAGACATCTAGGAAGCTTTATGGATGGCAATTTCCTAAGGAAAACCAAGAAAACTCCATGGATGCTTCATTTGGATGTATGGCTCGGCCAAGATAGGTTAGTGGACCTAAGGAGAATTTTCTTTGATTCCAAAGTTAGAAATGGTATAGATATGAATGATAGACACTAAAGGAACCAATGGTTTGAATTTAGAAACCATATTTTAAAAGTTAGAAGTTTAGGTTCCATTTAGGCTTAAAGAAGCAACATGAATTTTGGCTCTTTGGATTGAGTTTGTAATGGCTCTAATGACTTAAATTGAGTGAGAAATTGGAGCCAAGACCTTGAATTATATAAGTTGCTTCATTATACCCTTGTATGGAACCATAATGGTTTCATAAACTAGATGTAGCTTGTGGAATGTTTATATAAGGCTAGAGTTAGTTCCAATGATGTAATTATGTCTTGTTTTATATGTCTAGGGCAAGCAAACCAAGTTCCTCCTAGGTGTGGGTGTGAGGTCGAACCAAGGAGATAAGAAAGTAAAGAGAAATTTGTGCATCTTGAATCAAGGTAGCTCTCCATCCTTTCTTAGTGCATTTCTTGGTTATATGATTGTCATGGAATGCTTGTATGTGTGTTTGAATCATGAGATATGCCATTTGCTATTGGTTTATTACTTTGGTACTAATATGCTTCTTGAATTGCATTTTGATTGTGAAATTGCTCTTTATGGGTGAGGTTGTGCTAAAAGCCTTTAAATATGGGTGAGACAAGGCCAAAAGTCTCAAGAATAAGTAAGATTAAGTTAAAAGTCCCTAAAAAGTGGGTGATGCTAATCTAAAAATCCCAAATAATAGGGTGAGACTAGACCAAAAGCCCTTAGAGCTTGTTCTTGGCTTTGACATATTTATGTAATATGGAAATTATGATATGAATGATTCTTGAAAGTTTTTTGTGCATACTTGTATTCTTTGACATGAATATAAGCCTTGTTTTACTTACTTAAAAGGGTGAAAGAGCTATTGGGATTCCTTGAATCTCACTCTCCTTCATTTTCCATCTACTTATGTCTAGTTGAAGCCCAAGAAAGCAAAAATGGGAACTAAGGAGCATAGTTTGTAATACTTTGACAATAGAATAGCTTTTTATGTACTTTAATGTCAAAGTATGTATGAATGGATCATTTTTTAGATGAAAACCTTTGATCAATTGTAAAACCATGTAAGTATGTTGTATGAACCAAATGTGGAGCTAAATGAATGAGATTATATAGTTTTGACATCCTTGAGCCATGATGTTTATATGTATTTATGTAACTGGAATGGTGGATTTGAGCTCCATGATAATTTGAACCATTTAGGATGCTTTTACATGCTATGTTTATGTTATGGGACATGCTCAAATGGTCATGGGAGGTGTGGAAGACCATTTGATGCAATTTGACCCTATTGTGCTATCAAGAATTGCTATAATCTTAAGCTAAATCACAAACTAGCTAAATGGATGATTTGATCATGAAATTTAGCATGAGTATAGGTCTCATCTAGAGCTTTTTACAGAGCTAAAGAGTACTATTTTTAGAGCTCTAGAGAATTTATTATGAATTTTTAAAGTTGGCTAAATTATGCAAAATTATCCCAGTTACTATTCATATGGTCGGTTTGCTTTTCTATATCATTCATATACCAAATGAAGTCCAATACCCATGACATTTTACAATAATATAGTAGACATCCTAATCTTTCTATAGCCACTAAAAGAACCCCATTTGGACTTGTGTAAAGGAAGATATGAATTTTTGAAATTTTGGTTCAGCTGTAGGACACCACCCAAAGCTGATGTACTATTTCATTGAATTTCTTTCGTCAAAAGTGGTTTTTTTTATCTAAAATTTTTATAGTAGTTAAGGGACATCTTGAACTTTCTAGAATGGTATAACTTGCATGATTTTGATTTTTCTAGAATTAGTTATGAAGTTTTCAATTTCATATCAAAAAATGGAACCAGAAAGTTTGCCACTTTACTTATGGAATTGTGTTGCTTAAGTTAAATCCGAAATGGAAGCCTTGAATTGTGATGTTTCGGGTCCATTAGGTGTTTTATGGATGGAAGATGATATTGATGAACTCATATGGCCCATTTAACTGAAATTGAATTATTTGGGTTTATGATAACGGTTATTTCTGCTGCTAAAAGTCATAAATTGATAAAAATAGAACTATTATGCCATTTGTGATATAATTTGGGAGATGTCTTGATATGGTGTGATAGTATGACAATTTGGTTATGGTTGAGGAGCTTTAGGAATGTGCTTTCATTACCTCAATCATAAGGATGGTGAAGCAGTTCATCCCTTTTGTGTTGCCATAATAGGTTTTGGTGTCATAAATCATTATTAGGTAATTTTAGGGTGTAACATAATCATATGTTGAACCTAGAATTGTACCAAGTGTTAAGAGGTTAGACAAGTTTAATTTTTCAATTAAAACTTGCTTAAGGTGGTTTGATAGTCTTAGGCAATGTAATGAGAATTTCAGGCTGTTGTTGGAAGCCATATGATACCATTTGTTATGATAGGCCCTTGTGTGTGGCATTAGGAAGTGCCACAGTCAAATTTTGGAATTAGGAATGTGTCAAAGTTTTGAGAATATAAACAAGTCTAATTAGTTAGTTGAAACTTGTTCAAAGAGGTTTGGAGACTTTGGCTAGTGTATTAGAGATTTTGGCATTGCCATTTTGGGTTATATCTTGCCTTGCTATCATAAATGAAACTTATGCTAATATGATATGTATTTTGGTTGGTGTGATTTGTTTTAAATCCTTAGGCTATATAAGGTATTTGGATGGAGATTAGAGGAATATATATCCTTTAAAACTCTTATCTTTTACCTATAAAAAGATCCTAGGATTGATTTTAAGGTAGTAACAACTTGTTTGTTCGCTCATTTAATTGTTTGGGTGCAATAGGTTTTCAAGTCGTGGCTCAATTTTCTCAAGTCACAACCAAAATGAGCTGATAGTGTTCCAATAGCAAATTTAGCCACAATGCAAAATCATTTAGAAGCTAATTTAGTTGCAGCATAAGTGTTTTGACCATTATGCAAATAGTTGGTTACGGCGTAAATATTTTTCCACAATGTAAATCATGTCTATGCAGAAAAATTGATCCAAACTCAAGTTTAGCCATGGCAAAAGTCCTTTAAGTCACAATATAAGCATAGAATTTAGCTTTAAAAGGTTCTAGAGGTCGAGTTAGCCACAACGCAACCATTTTAAGCGACAACCTAAATCCTGAAACCCCTTAATTTTGCTATAAATTCCTAATTTTCACCATGCTAGTGATGAATAATGACTTTTAGTTCAACATATGCAAGTTTTTAGGCTTCTTAGAGGTATTTTGATTAAGACAAAATTTATAAATGAGAACTTTCAATTTCTATGAACAAAAATCCCACTGTACAACTTGATTGTGAATATTAAATATTTAAAGGTTCAAATTTTCCCATATTTTCATCCATAGTTAACTCATTAGCCAAATTAGATCTTAAGTACAATAGATTAAGAACATAATTAAGTTTAATTAGCTTAAAAAATAGTTGGGGTTGTTATATTAGGTATCAAAACAATGGTTTAAGAAAGTCATGCTAATTTAAGTTTTATAGTTTGAAACTTCACAATCATGATGCATATTTGGCCTAATATGAGATCAAAAGAGTAGCTGATTATGTGAATATCCTTTTGTCGCTCTTTATCTCTAGAAAGGAAATATAGAGGAACAACGATATAAGGCTTGCAATAATTGTAAAAACTAATGTTTCTTGAATTTTATTTAGAAAATCACCCATCTTAATAGGTATGCCCTTAGGAATAATATAATACAATAAGATTCTATTTTGTATTGCTTCAGTAGCATAAATTCTAAACTTAGGTTGTTAGTGCCAATGAAAAGACTAAAATTTTACCCTTCTTTTTCTAAAATTAGGTTATTGGTTTTAATTTAGATAGTCAATCGGTTGCAGCTTGTTGCCAATTGACAACATAGTAGATGCGCCAGTCACTTATTGTAAGGTACTCTAACTAAATGAATGAGACTAGGTAATCGATGAGACTGACAAATAGAGCTACTAATAGCATCTATGACTAGTTGACCACCATTGCTAAGCAAGTCAACTGAGTATGACCAACTAGTTGATTAGCCTATTGAAGTAGTTAGCTTATCATAGTAAGATTACTAATTCTTTACTTCGGTAAAATTCTAAGCTTTTCAAGGGTCATCTAGAGTGATGTTGAGAACTTAGAAGGTAACAATATAAAGTAGAATACTTGATTAGTTACAAAAGCCTTATGGAAAGGTAAGATGTAAGTCTTAGTTATGATTTGGAAATTGCCAATAAGAGTTTGGAACAAGTGTACAATAAATTAGTATGATTGACTAAAGATTGAAAGTGATGCACAATTTATAATGAGTTATAAATATGTAAGCTTGGAAAGGTCTCCAAAGCTTAGGCTTTATAGGTATAAAGGTCCTAACCCATTTAATTGATCTCAATTAATAAAAATTGTAATTACTTAATCCTAGCTACCATATTTTGGCCTAATGAATGATGGTGATAAAAATTGAAGAACATATTAAATAGTTTTATCTAAAGTATTGAGGTGAGTAAGCTATCTCTTATTGATAATGATGAGGAAGGAGGATAAGAAAACCTTCAAATTATGAAATCCATTTCTGAGTGAGAAGTAGTGACCTCAAAGTAAGAGATTAAGTAAAGATAATGCTTTGAAAGAAATCTTAAGAGCTTCAAAATTCCTTTCATAGTGTACCATGACAAAAGAGGGAAATTATGATAAGGGAAAGACAACCCCCTAGTGTGATGAGGGTGAGGTGTGCAGGCACGTGATGCTTATATATGTTGTCTCTTTTGTGTGGTTCAGTTTACTTATGCTATATGTTAACATGCTTTTAGGTGGTGGATAGAGGCATTTTATTTGCATGATATACTTTGGGAGTGTAAGATACAAACTTGTAGCACTTCAATGCTAGAGGCATGCAGGGCATGCTACTTATCATGTGTTTAATAAATTTTAACCACCAAATTGACATCAAACTAGATTGAGTAGACTCTTCACCTAATAGGTAAAAAGGAAATCATGATAATATAGATCCATCTAAAAAGGAAATGATTGGCACCCTTGTATGTGCCAATGTTTGTATAGCTGTCATAGAGTGAAGAGCACATTTATGATCAAAGAAAGGGCTTACCTGCTATGATTAAAGCTAATACTTGACTTTACCATTGGTAGTTTTATTATCATATGCCATATATGGTGTGATTGGGATTATAGACATAACATTGGAAATTTGAGAAGTTAACCAATATTTACTATAATGACAAAACTTCATCATTCTAAAGGAGAACTCCCTAATTTAGAATAACAGCTCTAGAAAAAGGATGAGAGGAAGTGATAATGTAACTGAGTTATACTATGATGATGGAACCCTAGTACAATAATTGGCAAAGAAGGATGAATCACTGTATGTAGATGACACTAGAAATCTCTCGTTAAGAATCCCTACTTGCTCTAATGATAATTAAGGAATGTTTAATAATGAAAAGACTTATTGAGTCTTATTACCATATTGATTTAACTCCCAACAATCATACATAAATTATGACCTAAGAACTTTTAGGAAAGTGAAGGAGTTAACTACAGTTGGCACACACCATTTTGTGAGAATAAAATTTAGTCTTTTAAGGGAAAGTTAGAGAGAATTCAGTATATCATGGAAAGGATATATAGTATATCATATGAGGTATGGTTATACTTGTGTGAAAACACCTTAACTATCCATCAAGGGTTAAGAATGAGTAGTCCTTTATGACTTGATGATGGTGTAAGATCCAAATAGATGTTCAAGTGACTCAACACAAGTATAGAAGTTGCTAAGCTAACTACTAATGTTTGTAGTAACTGAGAGTCAAGATAGAATGCTTGGATCTATTAATCATGGTAACCTTTGAAATCACATGTATATGATTTTTATGATACTTTGTAAGCGCTAAAATGGCCACTAAGGATCTTCCTAGGCTGGTTACACCTAAGAATAATGATTTGATTGTCTAAGATGGACCATCATCATGAACTAAGAATTAATAGTGCTTTAGACAAGTCATTTTAGCGTGGGCCATTATAGTTATGTGATCTAGTGAAACATCCACTTCAATTATGACTTGTAAAATTTAAGGAGACTCATCCCCTAAGTTTTAAAAAATTAGCTTAATACTTGAGGAAAAATATTAGCACCCTTGAGGTGAGGCCTTATCAAGGAACTTAACTTAGACTTAAAGGATTATGTTTGATTCCATGTATATTGATGGTGTGACCCTAGAATGTTTGAGAATTTTAAATGGACTAGTCATGAAGTTGGACTCCATGTTAGTTCCAACCTTTAAGAATTATGACCATGAGAAGGGAAATCTTTAGATACTGACTAGGATTAAGATGGGATTTTATATGTTAAATGGAAATAGCATACCTCTTATAAGAAAACAATAATAATAAGGATATAATGTGTGCAATGTCTTTACAAGATGGCTGAGCATACGATTTGGATACTTGACAAGATAACCTTAAAAGAAGTGAAACTCTCTTTAATTAAGGAAGTTAGGCTAGAGAAGAGTGAGGTTACTTAGAATAAAGGACAAGTAAAAACCTCGATATGAAACAAGGTTTACCCACCTAGGTTGATGTTAGAAAGACGAATAGCATAAGTTTAATTAAGTGGAATCCTCTTATAACTCTTGATATATGCTAGCAAGGAAAGTTAGACTAAGAATATAGGAGCTATTCCTTTAACGAATTGAGAACCAACAGGGAAAGGAAGTTAAATGAAACTCTATTATTAACTATTAGCGCTTTGGAATTGAGAAAAAAAGAAAAAGAGAGAGAAAGAAAGAAATTGAGATTTATGTGAGCTAGGTGCCCAACACTCATTGTAAGGAGATCGTGTGGAACTTGATCAGGATCGCTTTAGTTGTGGACAAAGAAAGAATATGGGATAAGCATGATTATAAGTCACTTGATCTTATCTGTTGAGATGAAGAGAATTGTGGCCACCAAAGTGAGATAGTAGCATAATAAGAACATCCTCTTAGTGAAAATGGTGCAGAAAGGATTGACTTTTGATGGATTTACTTAGGAAACCAAGGAAGCAATGAAGAAAGATTGTCCAGCACTCTTTGAATAAGGTACATCTAATTTTGAGCACAAAATTTCTAAAAAGAAAGGATAATGTAACATCTTAAAAATTACCTAAGTTTAGTTATGGAGAATTAAGGAATTATTATCAAAAATTAAAAAAAAAATATGAAAATAAGAATGTGTTTGAACATAAATTATTCTAGTTCTTTTAAGACAAATAATAATAATTATAGGCCATTATTAGGTGAAAAATAGATTAATTGTAAATTGGAACTTAATTAAAAAAAATCAAAGTGAAAGTGGATATTTAATATTTTGGCCTTATGAATAGTTTATTTATGGCAAGTGTAAAACCATAACTTCTAGCTCATTTGATGCCATTTATAAGTTTTGTATTATCAATCCCACAAGATCATATGAAAAAGGGGATCAAAATAATAAACTTTTCCACATTACGCTATATCAAAAAAATTCAATTCGGTGTCACGTGGACCGTGTGAGCTCATACTATATTTTTTCATATTTAATTTCATTATTACAACTCAATTGTATCACAAAAACATGCCTACAACCCATGGAAACCGAAAATGGAGCTCAAAATAAACAAGCACATTTTCGGCTAGATTTGCTCCATTTTCTGACCCAATTTTGGAAAATCATAATTAAATCTAGAAACTTCAAAATCATGCAATCTATGCTATTTTGGAAAGCTTAGGATGTCTAATTTACACTAAAAATACTCCCAGGTTATGACCTTCATCACACAGGACGTTTGACATCCAAAAAGCTACAGAGTCGCTGGCTGCCTGGGCTGTTGTTTAGTTTACTGATACAAATTTCTGAAATTCATAACTAATTTTATAAAAATTGAAATCACACAAATTCAGCATTCTGGAAATCTACAAATGTAAAATTAATAATAAAAATAATTCCAGAATGAAAAAGATACGTTTAGTCAGCTGGAACCTACGGAAAAGTAACTAGACTCCTGGGTGCTACTGATACTGACAGTTAACTTCAAACATGCATAACTCATTGCTCAGACCTCCAAATGAGGTGATCTCAGTGGCCACAGAAATCTTATGACCTCTAGTTTATGAATATAAAAATTCATAAGCATTGGACACCATTTGGCCATCGGGTGACACAGAATACAAAACTGCCAGTATAAACAGTACCCATACCAGAATCCATGAAAAATCCCAACTTTGAAAATTCATCAAATATTCCCTAGGTCTCTGAAAATTATGATCTTTATCTTCCTAGAAATATCTCAATGAGACCTAATTTCATGCCAACTTTCAGGGCAAGACTAACTCATTTGGCCAAAAACTGGTATAGGGTTCCATTATGGTCAATTTTGGCTCTATATTGGGTACCAAAATTGCCAAATGGATTTCCCTTGGTCTTGGCACCTTTTGGGCAAGTTTAAATGTATGTTTAAGACTTGGGGAAGCTGCCCAAATGGTCCCAAATCATTTGCATCTCATTTTGGCCTTTTCACCCTCGCTTATACACATTATACCAAACTTTTCTCAAATACATACATTGGCATAAATAATCAATTTATGTTCTAGAATACATACACCATACTCATTCATTTATCTATCACATAATATCATTTCTACATTTGTCCAAGGGATCATAGACTATTTACACTAAGAATATACATTATGAAGTCTCATTGTGCATCAAAAGACTAAAACTTAAGCATAAGGGTGGCAATCTTCTTTCTTCAATGTAGTTGGCTCCCATTGCCATGTCCACTTAGTCCACCTAGCATATTAGGACATTTAAGAGGAGGGAGTAAGATTCAAGAATCTCAATAGCTCATCTCCCATTCCATCACACATAATATGTGCAAGCAAGTTTCACAAATGCATGCATAGAGAAAGTAGAAATCATAGGCATTTAAAAGTAACCTTAGCATGTGAATCAATCATACAAGACATTCAAGAGCTCACTAAGTCTTTGGATTGGCCTCACACTTCTCCTTATGGATTTTGGACTTGCCTCACCCATTCATTAAGCACTTTGGACTCAACCATACTCCTAGGAGCCCACTTTACTTTTGGAAGACTCTTTACTTTGTCTCAACTAAGCTCAAGGGTTCTTGGCTCATTCTCACCAAAAGGAAGAGTTCTTGGCCTTTCCACACTCAAGCAAACTCACACAAATATCATGTAATGATTTGAAAACATAACATAGTATCAAGCATCATGGCATATAAAGGCATGCTAGCATACTTTTCAAACCTTGAAAATACACATACACACATTCTAAAACAAGCTAAACACACATTCATGCATGAGAGAAGGTGGAGAGAGCTACCTTGTATACAAGCACACACTTTTTCCTTAGCTTTCAAGCCTCCTCTTTTAGCCACACACCCACAAGTTGGTGGAAATAGTGTCTCTCGACCTAGACACAAATTATGGGAGCCAATTAAGTTCATGAAACAATTTCTAGGGCCATGCAACTTGCTTAAACCCTAGATTACTCTACAACCTCCATTATGGTCCATATTGGCACCTAATAAAGCAACACCCCTCAAATGATTTCTAAGCCTCATTATTTACTCTCAAATATGATTATTGACTCCTTTTAAGCCTCTTAAAGTCATCACATCATTAAAACAAAGGGCCTAATATTATGTTGCTTCCTTAAGTTACAATATGGAACCTGAAGTACCAACTCATTCTCTAAGCTACCTAAATTTTTCTTAAGGTTTCCCCTCACATTCATTCATCATGTATGACTCAAAAATGAGCTTGAAACAATTTAAAACTCTCCCTAACTATGCCATCCCTACTTGGCCAAAAGTTAAAGCAGAAATGGGATTTCATGGCTTCTTGATTTTTCCTTGATGGGAGAACCATTTTGGGAGGTTGTTAAGAGTTGCAAGAGGTCAAGGAAACACTTAAATAGCCAAGGGAACTCATGGATTAAATTGGTTTTTACAATCCCTTTAAGTGCTCTATACTTTTTCAACTTTTAGGTTCATGACTTTCCATGGGGTTTTGATCATTTTCACGGAGGAAGAGGCATATGGGGGACCTCTCAGGGATCTTAGGAGCACATTTAAACATTCATTTAAACCTAAGAACATTCATATAAAATCAGATTTGCAAGGGAGCATTTGAATCTCTAATGATTCCATCTTATTTCCTAATGTTTCTTTCTTGATTCTATTAGTTCCTTCTTAACCCTTGCCATCTAAAACCTCTAATCCCTCCATGAATTGGGCAGAAATCAGCCCATAAGACTTGGGCTCATGGTGGTCAAATTCGTGCAAGAGGAAGGGGGAGGGAGAAACTACCAAAGAATTGAAGTTTTACCTTGTTTTCTTGCTTCCTTTGGCTTGTTCTTCCACTTGGTTGGCTTACTCCCTCAATTTTTGAAATCCCCCTCTCTGTTCTGCCCTAAAAATAGCACCAAACTCTCCATTAAAACCATAAAAAGAAAGCTTGAGAGGAGAGGAGCAAGGTTCAAGAAGGAAGGATATGGAATTTCTTAAAGTTTCTTACCTTTTTCTTGAATTTCTTCCTCCAAAATCCTCCTTCTCTTATGCGCCTAAGAAGCTGGAGTTTTCCTCTGAAATTGGGCAAAAACAAGTCGGTCTTAGAGAGGAGAGAAAGAACATGGCATATAAAGAAGCTTCCTTTAACACTTTAATACCAATTTTATCCTTCGTTCTTAGTATTTTCGTTTCTCCTTCGTTTTAGCTCCTTTTTTAAGACCGTCTTTTCCATTATAAAATTTAGATTCCTAATTTAATAAAACTCCTTTGGAAGCACTCAAATTGGAGCTAAAACCTTTCCGAACGAACAAATCAAAGTTTAGGTCAACTGACGTCTGAAAGAGTACACCGGAGGCGTTTTACTGGTCTCGGGGCTTCCCATGGTTTTTTAGGGCCTCTGAGAACCCTCGGCAACTCAGAATTTCCATTTAAAAAGTCCTCCTAGGTGCTTTTCCAAAATTGCACTTATTTACGAAAATGCCACTGGCCTTTTGATAAATTTTTCGAATCACTCCGACCCCGGTTTCTGGAAAACTCAAGGCTCAAATCCTCATTTTTTATTATTTAACATTTTATCCAAATTTTATTTGGCCTTGAATCACTTATCTCAGGGGACTTACTTTGAAAGCGTGCCTGTTTCCATCGTTTAATGAAAACTGGACATTATAATTCTCTCCCCTTTTTAAAAATTTCGTCCTCGAAATTTAGATAACATACCTCATGGGAAGAGTTCTGAATATTTCTTCCTCATATCATCCTCTAGTTCCTAAGTGGCATCATCGGGAGATAATCCTTTCCAAACCACTTTCACCAGCGGTATCGTCTTATTCTGTAACTGCTTGAGTCTAACGTCCACGATCCGATCTAGTGATACTATGTATGATAGATCATCCTGTACTACACATTCTCATATTCTATGACATGTGAGGGGTCGGGCTAGTACTTTTTCTACTGGGAAACATGGAAGACATTGTGAACTTGGCTTAGGTTCAAAGGAAGGGCTAGTCTGTATGCCACAGGTCCTACGTTATCAAGAATTTGGAAAGGACCTTTGTACTTTGGACTGAGCTTTTTACTCTTAATGGACCGACCTATCCCTGTGACTGGAGACACTGTAATGAAGACATAGTCTCCAATTTCAAACTCTAACGGCCGCCTATGTTTATCTGCGTAACTTTTCTGTCTACTTTGGGCCGTCAGAAGTTTCTTTCTGATAGTTTCTATTTGTCTGAGGGTCTGGTCCACTAATTCTGGGCCTATGAGGCTCCGCTCTCCTAGCTCAACCCAACACATTGGGGATCTACACTTCCTCCCATGCAATGCCTCATACGGTGCCATTTGTATACTCGCATGATAACTGTTATTATAGGCAAACTCCGCTAGAGGCAAGTATGTATCCCAGTTCCCTTTCATTTTTAATACACACGCCCTCAACATGTCCTCTAGGGTTTGGATAGTTCTCTCTGTCTATCCATCCGTCTGAGGGTGGTAGGCTGTGCTAAATCTAAGTCTGGTGCCTAGAGCATCTTGTAATAATTTTCAGAAATTCGATGTGAATCTGGGATCCCTATCTGACACTATGCTCCTAGGCACACCATGTAGTCTCACTATCTCCCTGATGTATAGCTGGGCTAACTTATCTAGGGTATAAGTGGCTTTCATAGGTAAGAAATGTGCTAACTTTGTTAACCTATCTACTATTACCCATATTGCATCATACCCCGATGATGTCCTGGGTAAACCTATGATAAAATCTATAACTATGCTATCCCATTTCCACTCCGAGATATCTAGAGGCTGAAGTAACCCAGCTGGCTTCTAATGTTCTATTTTTACTCTTTGACATACTAGACATCGGGAGACATACTCTGCTATGTCTGTTTTCATTCTAGGCCACCAGAACATTTTCTTCAAATCCTGGTACATTTTATTAGTACTCGGATGAATGGTGTACTTACTCTTATGTGCCTCATCTAATATCTTTTCTCTAATTTATGTGTTTCTAGGCACATACAGCCTATTCCTATATCTTACTATGTCATCCTCAGACAGATTGAACTCCTTAACACTACCTAGACTATCTGGGCTCTAATCTTATTTACATGATCATCTGTTTGCTGGGCCTCTCTTATCTGATCCCTCAAGTCACTTTCTATTTGGGTCTCACTCATTAAGAGCTTTCCCGAGCACAGCTCGCAGGAGAGACTCATGTCTCTGAATCTCTCAATCAATTCCTACTCTCGGATCATCATACAGGCCATGTGTATGGATTTTCTACTTAGGGCATCAGCTACCACATTAGCCTTACCGGGATGGTACTTCAATGTGAAATCATAATCTTTCAAAAATTCTAACCATCTCCGTTGTCTCATGTTCAATTCTTTCTGTTCAAATAAATATTTGAGGCTTTTGTGGTCACTGTAAATTTCTATAGCTGCCCCATATAAGTAGTGTCTCCATATTTTCAAAGCAAATACCACTGCGGCTAACTCTAAGTCTTGTGTAGGGTAGTTTTCCTCATGAGGTTTCAACTATCTAGAAGCATAAGCCACCACTTGGCCTTTCCACATAAACACACATCCTAACCCTTTCTTTGAGCCATCACTGTATACTACAAAAGTTTCTTTATGGTCAGGGAGTATTAAAACTGGGGTCGTGGTTAGCTTGTGCTTTAGCTCTTGGAAACTACTCTCACATTTCTCATTCCACACAAATGGCACATTCTTTCTCGTATGTCGGGTCAGTGGCATCGCTATTTGAGAAAAGCTCTGAATGAACCTCCTATAATAACCTACTAAACCTAGGAAGTTCCTGATCTCTATCACTGTCCTAGGTCTCTCCCACTGCAATACTGCCTCTACCTTATGGGGATCTACTGCGGCCCCTGCCTGGGAGATGACATGACCTAGAAACTGAACCTCAGTGAGCCAGAACTCACATTTACTAAGTTTAGCGTACAACTGTCTCTCTCTCAAGGTCTCCAAGGCTAATCTCAGGTGTTGCTCATGTTCCTCTCTACTTTTTGAGTAGATAAGGATGTCATCTATAAAGACTACTATAAATCTGTCTAAGTATGGCCTGAAGACTCTGTTCATGTAATCCATAAAGACTGCGGGTGCATTCGTCAACCCGAAGGGTATAACTAGAAACTCATAGTGCCCGTATCTAGTTCTGAAAGCTGTTTTGGGAATATCCTTGGCCTTTATCCTAAGCTGATGGTATCCCGACCTAAGGTCTATCTTAGAAAACACTGACGCTCCCACTAACTGATCTAGGAGGTCATCTATGCAAGGGAGAGGGTACTTATTCTTAATTGTGATCTTATTGAGTTCCCGATAATCTATACATAGTCTAAGGCTCCCGTCTTTCTTCTTTAAAAATAGGACTGGAGCTCCCCACGGTGAGACACTGGGTCTGATAAAACCCTTATCTAAAAGTTCTTCTATTTGTTTTTTAAGCTCAGCTAACTCAGTGGGAGCCATCCTATACGGGGCCTTAGACACTGGACCTGCCCTAGGTACAATGTCTATGGGAAACTCTACCTCTCTCTCTGGGGGTAGTCCACTAATTTCCTTGGGAAATATCTCTGGGAACTCCCTTACTATAGGAATCTAATCTATACCCTCTTCTACCTCAACCTGTACTGAAAAGAAAACCAGATACCCCTAACAACCATGCCCTAGAGATCTCTCAGCTTGGGAGGTGGTCATGACAGATAACTCAGCCCTAGTACTAGACACAATCCCACCCTCAGATAAAGTAATACACCTATGGCTACAATCTAGTGTGGCGTTATTTGCAGACATCCAGTTCATGCCAATAATTACATCAATATCAATGAGGGGCATACAAATCAAATCAAAGGTGGTCAAGCAATGATTAAACTGGATCACACAATTCAAACAAGCTTGGGAGGTAATGGCTCGGTTCCCTGTAGGGCTGGATACATGCAACTCATATGGCAATATATACATACTCAGACCTAACCTCTCAGCACAGTCATACGATATGAAAGAGTGGCTAGCACCCGAATCAAATAAAGCAGTTACAGAAAAATCATTTATTTTAATAGTACCTTGGATCAGACTCGGGGACCTACTAGCCTCCTGCTGGGATAGGGCGAAGACTCTACCCTGGGTCTGTGGTTTGGGAGGAGGAGCCATCTCCCTCGGCTGTGCAATCTGCAAAGGGGCCTGTGGAGGAGCTTGAGTACAATCTCTGGCTATGTGCCCCGGCCTGCCACATCTGAAGCACACATTCTGCCCTGCATAGCACGGTCTGGTACCATGATTTCTGCCACACTGAGGACAAGTAATGGGTGGAGCACTGCCTTTACTAGACTGAGTCCTCCGTCTCTTACCCTTCCGGTTCCACTGACCTTTTCCACCTCTCCGACTAGTCACTGCAAGCTGAGAACCCTCTCTAGGTCTCTTGGGTTTAGGGAGAGGAAGGGATGGTCTGGCACTAGAGGTAGGTTACATTCTCCTGAGGTTTGTCTCTGTGACTCTGCATACCTCCACAAGGGTATTGAAGTGCCTGATCCTCTGTGGCACCACCCTATCTCTGATCTTAGGGAGCAAGCCTTTTTCTAATCTATCTACCCTCCATTTCTCATCATCATGTCTCTGCAGGTAAGAGGAATATCTGGAGAGCTTAACAAATTTAGCCACATACTGGTCCACGGACATCCCCAGCATCTGCTTAAATAGAATGAATTCTGATTCTTTCTCGTCTCTAATCGAATTGGGGAAATATTTCTCGCAGAACACCTCGAGGAATGCCTTCCATGTGATCGGGGCGTTCCTCGCTCTCAAAATAGGCTCAGTGCCCTTCCACTAATAAATTGCTTCTTTCTGTAACTAGAATGTAGCCATCTTGGCTTTCTGCTCAGATGTGCACTCCATCACCTTGAAGATTTGCTCTAGCTCCATAATCCAGGCCTTAGTTCTATCTACATTCATCTCACCATCAAAGGTGGGAGGCCCGAATTTTCTGAACTGGGTAATGACTTTCCTGGTCGAGGGTTGCTGTACAGGAGGCGTCTAAGTAGGTAGAATCGGGGCAATAGCCTACATGTGTGGCTGTGGATCTGAATGAGTCACTCCTGAATGCTCGGGATGATTTGAGTGTGGAGGTGGGTGTAAGGCCCTAGCTATCTCTCTCAGCAAGCCGTTCCTGAAGCTGCATAATGACGGCCTGCTGCTGATCCAAGCGAGCCATGATAGACTGAAGGGCTCCAGCAACTAGATCACTAGGCCCGGCTTCATCAGCATGAGCCTGGCTAGGGGGCCGACCCCTCCTAGTATTCACCATCGTACTAAAACATCATAACAAACTATAACATAAGCTAGGGAACACTTCCACCATCATACACACTCAATTCATCCAAACCAAGCTCATATGCATGTAGGCAACTCATAAACACAAGCCACAACCTACAATGAGAGCCTAAACCTTTGCTCTGATACCAATAAATGTAAAACCATAACTTCTAGCTCATTTGATGCCATTTATAAGCTTCGTATTATCAATCCCACAAGATCATATGAAAACGGGGATGAAAATAATAAACTTTTTTGCATTGCGCTATATCAAAAAAATTCAATTCGGTGTCACGTGTACCGTGTGAGCTCATACTATATTTCCTCATATTTAATTTCATTATTACAACTCATTTTTATTACAAAAACATGCCTACAACCCATGGAAACCGAAATGGAGCTCAAAATAAATAAGCACATTTTCGGCCAGATTTGCTCCATTTTTTGACCCAAATTTGGAAAATCATAACTAAATCTATAAAATTTGAAATCATGCAATCTATGTTATTCTAGAAATCTTAGGATGTATAATTTACAATAAAAATACTCCCAGGTCATAACATTCATTACACAGGACATTTGACATCCAAAAAACTACAGAGCCGCTGGTTGCCTGGGCTGTTGTTTAATTTACTGATACAAATTTCTGAAATTCATAACTAATTCTATAAAAATTAAAATCATACAAATTAAGTCATTCTAAAAAGATAAAAATGTTAAATTGATACTAAAAATAATTCTAGAATGAAACATATACGTTTAGTTAGCTGGAACCTATGGAACAGTAACTGGACTCCTGGGCACTACTGATACTGACAGTTAATTTCAAACATGCATAACTCACTGCTCAGACCTCCAAATGAGGTGATCTCGGTGGCCACAGAAATCTTATAACCTCTAGTTTATGAATTTAAAAACTCATAAGTATTGAATACCATTTGGCCATCGGGTGACACAGAATATAAAACTGCCAATATGAATAGTACCCATACTAGAATCCATGAAAAATCCCAACTTTGAAAATTCATCAAATATTCCCTAGGTCTCAAAAAATTATGATCTTTATCTTTCTAGAAATATCTCAATGAGACCTAGTTGCATGCCAACTTTCAGGGCAAGACTAACTCATTTGGCCAAAAACTGGTATAGGGTTCCATTATGGTCAATTTTAGCTCCATATTGGGTACCAAAATTGCCAAATGAATTTTCCTTGGTCTTGGCACCTTTTGGGCAAGTTTAAATGTATGTTTAAGACTTGGGGAAGCTGCCCAAATGGTCCCAAATCATTTGCATCACATTTTGGCCTTTTCACCCTCACTTATACATATTACACCAAGCTTTTCTCAAATACATACATTGGCATAAATACTCAATTTATATTCTAAAATACATACACCATACTCATTCATTTATCCATCACATAATATCATTTTTACATTTGTCCAAGGGGTCATAGACTATTTACACTAAGAATATACATTATGAAGTCTCATTGTGCATCAAAAGACCAAAACTCAAGCATAAGGGTGGCAATCTTCTTTCTTCAATGTGGTTGGCTCCCATTGCCATGTCCACTTAGTCCACCTAGCATATTATGACATTTAAGAGGAGGGAGTGAGATTCAAGAATCTCAATAGCTCATCTTCCATTCCATCACACATAATATGTGCAAGCAAGTTTCACAAATGCATGCATAGAGAAAGTAGAAATCATAGGCATTTTAAAAGCAACCTTAGCATATGAATCAATCATACAAAACATTCAAAAGCTCACTAAGTCTTTGGATTGGTCTCACACTTCTCCTCATGGATTTTGGACTTGCCTCACCCATTCTTTAAGCATTTTGGACTCAACCATACTCTTGGGAGCCCACTTTACTTTTGGAAGACTCTTTACTTTGTCTCAACCAAGCTCAAGGGTTCTTGGCTCATCCTCACCCAAGGGAAGAGTTCTTGGCCATTCCACACTCAAGCAAACTCACACAAACATCATGTAATCATTTGAAAACATAACATAGCATCAAGCATCATGGCATATAAAGGCATGCTAGCATACTTTTCAAACCTTGAAAATACACATACACACATTCTAAAACAAGCTAAATACACATTTATGCATGAGAGAAGGTGGAGAGAGCTACCTTGTATACAAGCACACACTTTTTCCTTAGCTTTCAAGCCTCCTCTTTTAGCCACACACCCACAAGTTGGTGGAAATAGTGTCTCTCAGCCTAGACACAAATTATGGGAGCCAATTAAGTTCATGAAACAATTTCTAGGGCCATGCAACTTGCTTAAACCCTAGATTACTCTACAACCTCCATTATGGTCCATATTGGCACCTAATGAAGCAACACCCCTCAAATGATTTCTAGGCCTCATTCTTTACTCTCAAATATGATTCTTGACTCCTTTTAAGCCTCTAGGAGTTATCACATCATTAAAACAAGTGACCTAACATCATGTTGCTTCCTTAGGTCACAATATGGAACCTAAAGCACCAACTCATTCTCTAAGCTTCCTAAATTGTTTCCAAGGTTTCCCCTCACATTCATTCATCATGTATGACTCAAAAATGGACTTGAAACAATTTAAAACTCTCCCTAACTATGCCATCCCTACTTGGCCGAAAGTTAGAGCATAAATGGTATTTCATGGCTTTTTGATTTTTCCTTGATGGGGGAACCATTTAGGGAGGTTGTTAAGAGTTGTAAGAGGTCAAGGAAACACTTAAATAGCCAAGGGAACTCATGGATTAAATCAGTTTTTACAATCCCTTTAAGTGTTCTACACTTTTCCCAACTTTTAGGTTCATGACTTTCCATGGGGTTTTGTTCATTTTCACGGAGGAAGAGGCATATAGGGGACCTCGTAGGGATCTTAGGAGCACATTTAAACATTCATTTAAACCTAAGAACATTCATATAAAATCAGATTTGCAAGGGAGCATTTGGATCCCTAATGATTCCATCTTGTTTCCTAATGTTCCTTTCTTGATTCTATTGTTTCCCTCTTAACCCTTGCCATCTAAAACCTCTAATCCCTCCATGAGGCAGAAATCAGCCCATAAGACTTGGGCTCATGGTGGTCAAATTCGTGTTAAAGGAAGGAGGAGGGAGAAAGTACCAAAGAATGGAAGTTTTACCTTGTTTTCTTACTTCCTTTAGCTTGTTCTTCCACTTGGTTGGCTTACTCCCTCAATTTTTGAAATCCCCCTCTCTGTTCTGCCCCAAAAATAGCACCAAACTCTCCATTAAAACCATAGAAAGAAAGCTTGAGAGGAGAGGAGCAAGGTTCAAGAAGGAAGGATATGGAATTTCTTAAAGTTTCTTACCTTTTTCTTGAATTTCTTCCTCCAAAATCCTCCTTCTCTTGTGCGCCTAAGAAGCTGGAGTTTTCCTCTGAAATTGGGCAAAAGCAAGTCGGTCTTAGAGAGGAGAGAAAGAACATGGCATATAAAGAAGCTTCCTTTAACACTTTAATACCAATTTTATCCTTCGTTCTTAGTATTTTCGTTTCTCCTTCGTTTTAGCTCCTTTTTGAAGACCGTCTTTTCCATTATAAAATTTAGATTTCTAATTTAATAAAATTCCTTTAGAAGCACTCAAATTGGAGCTAAAACCTTTCCAAACGAACTGGTCAAAGTTTAGGTCAACTGACGTCAGAAAGAGTACACCGGAGGGGTTTTACTGGTCCCGAGGCTTCCCATGGTTTTTAGAGCATCTGAGAACCCTGGGCAACTCAAAATTTTCATTTAAAAAGCCCTCCTAGGTGCTTTTCCAAAATTGTGCTTATTTACGAAAATGCCACTGGCCTTTTGACAAATTTTTCGAATCACTCCGACTCCAATTTCTGGGCAACTCAAGGCTCAAATCCTTATTTTTTATTATTTAACATTTTATCCAAATTTTATTTGGCCTTGAATCACTCATCTCAGGGGACTTACTTTGAAAGCGTGCCCGTTTCCATCGTCTAACGAAACTGGACATTACAGCAAGAAACCTTTATAAAAGCCCAACTCTATTCTTATGAAAGCTTAACCTATTTTGAACCTAATTAAACCATATATCATGCCCTAACATGTTGATTTTTAGCCCACTTGGAACATAGGGCCCATTGGACCTCCCCACTTGCTTTAAAACCTTAAAGGGCCCATTTGCATTTTACTTGAGTGTTGAAAACATAAGGTTTTGTAGAAGAAAAAAGACATTTTCGCATCTCCAAGGGAAGGCTAGGGCTTTTCAGCTTCTTGCTATCATTTTGCACCTCTAGAGGAAGATTTAGTTAAAATACGCTATATAAAACATGACCCTCTCATTCTCCTCTTCATTTTGGTTCAATTAGTTTTTAGTTTGGTGGATTTTCATCCTTTCTCAAATCTAAAATTTAGTGTTTGGATGATTCCTAGCAAGATTTTCAAAGTTTGGAGTTATTGGAGACATTGGGTAAATGTTTACCTTCATTTGGTAATGTAACCTTACTCAAATTTCATAAGCTAACTTTGGCATATGGCTGGATGTATGTGAGAAAATTCAAGTTTTAAAAATGACCTATGGTGTGTTGTTAAGACTCAAATAAGTCCATTTAACCTCTTAGATGCATTGGTAAGTGTATCCTCTTCTTTTGTAAAGTGTATGTGTTGAATTTACATCATTTAGATTAATTTTAAGTACATGGCTATCATATGTGCGAAAATAGAGATGTTGGGAATGACCTATTATGAGCTCTTAGTGTTTTGACCTTAAATTGGTGCCATGGACTCTTTAGAAACTTGGATTAGTGATTTTTAATGGATTCTTGATGAAATTGATCAATGGATAAGAAACTCTTTTGCTAATGATGGTTAATAATAGTAACAATACTTGTCTTAGGCTTTGTGGGCCTTTTAAAACATGTAGGTAGCTAGAGGAAGAGTAATTGGGTTTCATTAAGGTAACCAAAGGTTTCTCTAATTCCATATATATTGTAACGTCCCATTTTTCATAAAATACCGAAATGAGTAAGTTTTCAAAGCAAGTCCCCTAAGATGAGTGATTCAAGGCCAAATAAAAGTTGGATAAAATTTTAAATAATAAAAAATGAGAATTTAAGCCTTGAGTTGCCCAGAAACCGAGGTCGGAGTGATTCAAAAAATTTGTTGAAAGGCTAGTGGCATTTTTGTAAATAAGTGGACTTTTTGGAAAACATACAGGAGGGCTTTTTAAATGAAAGTTTTGAGTCTTTCGGGGTTCTCAGAGGCCCTGAAAACCATGGGAAGCACCGGGACCGATAAAGACCCTCCAGTGTAATTTTTCCAATGTTGGTTGACCCGAACTATGACCAATTTGTTCAGGAAGGTTTTAGCTCCGATTTGAGTGATTCCAAAGGCATTTTACTAAATTGGGAACCTATTTGTTATGATAGAAAAGACAGTTCTCAAAATGAGCTAAAACGAAGGAGAAATAAAAATACAAAGAATGAAAGGCAAAATGAGAATTATTAGAATTCTTAAAGCTTCTTGAACTCTCTCTATTTCTCACGTTTCTTCTCTTTTATTTGGCCGACCTTCTCGCTGCCTCAAGATAGAAAAACATTCTGCTCTTCTAGGCACCCCAAGAGAAGAAGAAAAGGGAGAGAAAATTCAAGCCAAAGGTGAGGAAATTTCTTGGTTTTTCATGCTTCACCTTGGATAACCTCTTCTTCCCTTTTTCCTTCTACTTCTCCATGATTTTTCTAAAGTTGTGAGGGCTGTTTTGAAGGGAGAACAGAGGGAAAATTTCAAAAATCAAGTAAGGAGGCCAAAGAAGGCAAAGAGCAAGCAAAGAAAAGTAAGAAAACAAGGTAAAACTTCCATTCTTCGGTAGTTTCTTCCTCCCCCTTCCTCTTGCACAAATTTGGCCACCATGAGCCCAATTCTTAGGGGCTATTTTCTGCCCAATTCATGGAGGGATTAGGGGTTTTTGGTGGCAAGGATTAAGAATGAACTAATAGAATCAAGAAAGGAGCATTAGGAAACAAGATGAAATTATTAGGAATCCAAATGCTCCCTTGCAAATATGATTTTATATGAATGTTTTTAGGCTTAATTGAATGTTAAAACATGCTCCTAAGATCCTTAAGAGGCTCCCCACATGCTTCCTCCTTCAAGAAAACAAAGAGAACTCCATGGAAGGCCAATGCACCCATAGTCTCAGCCTAAGTAAGTTCATCTAGCTAGGGAGAGTTTCAAATTTTCTAAGGCCATTTTCGAGTCATATATGGTGAATGAATATAAGAGGAGGCCTTGGAAAAAATTTAGAACTCAAGGAAAGTGAATTGGGGTCATAGGTTCCATATTATGACCTAAAGAAGCAACATGGTACTAGGCCCTTTGTTTTAATGGTGTGGTGGCTCCAAGAGGCTTAAAAGGAGTCAATAATCATAATTGAGAGGAAAGAATAAGGCCTAGAAGTTATTTGAGGAGTGTTGCTTCATTAGGCACCATTATGGACTATAATGAAGCCTATAGAGTAATCTAGGGCTTAAACAAATTGTATAGCTTTAGAATATGTTTCATAAACCTAATTAGCTCCCTTAAATCATGTCTAGGCTAAGAGAAACCATCTCTACCAAATTGTGGGTGTATAGCGGAGGCAAAGGAGGGAAATCCAAGGAGAAAAGTGGGTAGATTTGCACAAGGTAGCTCTCTCCACCTTCTCTCATGCATGGATGTTTGTTTAGCTTATTTTAGAATGTGTGTATGTGTATTTTCAAGTTATGAAAAGTATGCTAGCATGCCTTTATATGCTATGATCCTTGATGCCATGTTATATTTTTTAATGAGTGTATGATGTTTGTATGAGTTTACTTGAGTGTGGAGAGGCCAAGAACTCTTCCCTTTGGTGAGGATGAGCCAAGAACCCTTGAGCTTGGTTGAGACAAAGCAAAGAATCTCCCAAAAGCAAAGTGGGCTCCCAAGAGTATGGTTGAGTCCAAAGTTCTCAAGAAACGGGTGAGGCAAGTCCAAAACCCATGAGGAGAAGTATGAGGCCAATTCAAACACTTGGTGAGCTCTTCAATGATTTGTATGAGTTGTTCACATGCCAACTTTGCTTCTAAAATGTCCATGGCTTTTATTTTCTCCATGCATGCATTTGTAAAGCTTGCTTACACATATTATGTATGATTGAATGGGAGATGAGCTATTGAGACTTTTTGAATCTCATCCCCTCCTCTCCAATGATCTAACATGCTAGGTGGACCAAGTAATTATGGTGAAGGGAGCTAACAACCATGAAAAGCAAGGATTGACAAGCTTATGTATTATTTTGCCTATTTTGGAACCATAATGATGGGTCATAATGTATATGATGTTGTATATGTACCATGAACCTTGATACATATGTAAATATACTATTATATGATTTTTAGATGTATGAAAATGATATATGACCCATAGCACTTATTTTGAGTATGTAATGCCAAAGTGTGCAAGATGGAATTTTGATGAATGTATGCATTAGTGTGGGTTGAATGGCCAAAATGAGATGCATGAGGTTTGGAACCATTTGGGCAGCTCACTTAAGTCTCAAATATGCTTTTAGACTTGCCCAAAAGGTGCCAAGATCAAGAGAAATCCATTTGGCAACTTTGGCACCCTATAAGGAGCCAAAATTGATCATTATGGAACCCTATGTCGCTTTTTAGCCAAATGAGTTAGTCTTGATCTAAGATTTAGCATGCAATTAGGTCTCATTGAGAGCTTTTTGGTAAGCTAAAGATCATAATTTTTGGAGGTCTATAGAATATTTGATGATTTTTCAAAGTTGGCAAAATTTATAGAAATGGTCTGATGCACTGTTACAATTGTCCGAAATTGTTTTCTATCACATGAAACCCACATGATGTCCAATTGTCATGAAATTTTATACATAGAAACAAGGTAATCACAGTGACTGATGACAATTAGAAGCACCTCATTTGGAGGTCTAGAGAGGAAGATATGAATTTTTGAAGTTTCTATCCAGTATTAGTAACCTTGCCCGACCAGAAGTACTGTTCCATCAAATTCTGAGATCTGGGCTTGATTAACTGATCTAGAGATATTTTTCCTCTCTATTTGACATCCACAGCTTTCCATATTGGTATACTTGCATGGATTTTATTTTTTTGGAATTAATTGGACATTTTTTAAGTTCATATCAGTAAACTGTGACAACATCAGGACCCAGTCCAACCTCCAGAATATTTTGCATATCAAAAGCTCTATGTGTGGGATTTTATGAGTTGTAGATATTTTTACCATAAAGTAGACATCCCAAGATTTCCAGAATGACTAAGATTGCATGATTTCGATTTTTCTAGATTTAGTTATGATTTTTCAAAGTTTACCCAGAAAGGAGGCACCAAGTAATTATGGTGAAGGAAGCTAACAACCATGAAGAGCAAGGATTGACAAGCTTGTGTATATAAGGTGTAAAATGGATGTCAATACTTGAACAATTGTTGTTCTGAGTTTTGTTGTGGTTGAGGAGCTTTGGCAATGTTCGTTCATCACCTCAATCATATGGATGGTGAAATGGTTCATCCTTTCTATATTGCCATAGCAATTTTTGTTGTCATGAATCATTATTGGGTGATTTTGGGATGTGGCATTGTCATATTTTGAAACTAAAATTATACCAAGTCTTGAGAGGTGTAGACAAGTTTAATTTGTTAATTGAAACTTGCTTAAGGTGGTTTGATGGTCTTAGGTACTGTAATGAGGATTTTAGCTTGCCATTGGAAGCCATATCGTACCATTTGCTATCATTGGCCCTTGTGTGTGACATTAGGAAGTGCCATAGTCAAATTTTGGAATTGGGAATGTGTCAAAGTTTTTGAGGCTATAAACAAGTCTAATTAGTTAGTTGAAACATCTTCAAAGAGGTTTAAAGACTTTGGCTAGTTTATGGGAGATTTTAGGATTGCCACTTGGGGTTATATCTTGCCTTACTATCATAAATGAAATTTACGCTGATATAATATGTATTTTGGTTGGTGTGATTTGTTTTAAATCCTTAGGTTATGTAAGGTATTTGGATAGAGATTGTAGGGATATAAACCCTTTAAAACCCTTTTCTTTTAGCCATAAAAAGATCCTATGATTGATCTTGAGGTTGTAGCAACTTGTTGGTTCACTCATTTAAGAGTTTAGGTGCCTTAAGTTTTCAAGTCATGGCCAAAATGAGCTGGTAGTGTTCCAGTAATGAATTTAGCCACAACGCAAAAATTTTTGGCTGCAGCACAAAAAATTTTGGCCGTGGTGCAAAATCATCTAGAAGCTAATTTAGTCGTGGTACAAATATTTTGGCCATGGTGTAAATAATTTTAGTTATGACACAAATCATGCCTGTGCAAAAAAAAATTGATCCAAACTCAAGTTTAGCCACAATGCGAGTCCTTTAAGTCATAGTGTAAGTGTATAATTTAGCTTTAGGAGGTTCCAGAGGCCAAATTAGCCACAGTGCAACCATTCTAAATAGCAACCTAAATCCTGAAACCTCCAATTTTGCTATAAATTTCTAATTTTCATGATGATAGTGATGAGTAATGACTTTTAGTCCAACACATGTGAGTTTTTAGGCTTCTTAGAAGTAGTTTGATTAAGAAAAAATTTGTAAATGAGAACTTTTAATTCCTATGAACAAAAATCCAGTTGTACAATTTGATTGTGAATATTGAATATTTAAAGGTTTAAATTTGCCCATATTTTCATCCATAGCTAACTCATTAACCATATTAGACCTTAAGTATAATTGATTAAGAACACAATTATGCTTAATTAGTTTAGAAAATAGTTGCAGTTGTTACATAAATCCCCAATAACTTGTTGCTTGCAAATACGACACATGCAAGTATATGTATCATACAAGTAATATAGTGATAAGTAAAGTATCATTCCTACGAGAATTTAGTAACCAAAAGTTAGTAAATATGAAATTTTACATCCTAATCTAAATCAAGCCAATTAATCACAAGTATGTACAAAAGCTAATTTTAAATTGTAAAAGTGAGAAACAAAACAAAATTTAGTCTATCCAATATTTAATAAAAGAAGAAACCTATGATTATTAATTCCCCTATACTTTATGAAAACCCAAAGTATCTCTCTTAACCTTACTTTTAATGGTGATATATGCTACCCTAAGATTTTAATTTGCCCATAAGCATTTTCCCAAATCACATAAGCATATTCTATGCTAACTTCGCAATCCCATATGATATTAAACCAAACACTCAATTTTGCAATCCCTGATTAGGCTAAAGGAGACCAATAAGTATATTCTTATCTTATTAGCAAAATCATCCACTTAACTTAGTGAGTTTCAAGTACTTATACAATTCAAATCATGATCAAATTCTGATATCCCTTTTATAAGTTTAACTAGAATGCCACATCAATCCAATTGGATGCTGATCAATTAATAAGTATAAAGAACATAAATGAATAAACATATATAACATTGATAACAAGAAAATAGGGCAACCAAGATCTAATCCATACAAGGGTTTATGATAAATGATAATCTTAGATACAAATGTTTAGCTACTCATTACTAGGGATTTCATTAATAATAACAAAGAAACCATCAAAATATGCAATAAAAATTCAAGAGAAAGAAGGACTAAAGAATAATAGGAGGAAATCTTATTTTCTTTGTAATGACCAATTTTGTAGGAACTAAACTAAAATCGATAAAATGAGAAAGGATCACCCTAAAGTAAGGCAAATAGAAGTTAATTGAGATTAGAATATTAATTAGAACATCTAAAAATGTAATTAAGAACTTAAGGATAGCTCAAAAATAGAGCCAAAACAGCTAAACGAATTAAAAGAATAACATAGTGGTAAAATCGTAATTTCAAGCAACTTTTTGAAATTTCAAAGGAAAGAGCTTTAAAAGAAAAAATTGAATTTCTTAGGGTTTTCAAAAGCATTAAAAATCATAGGAACTCTTAAAATGGTTAAAACCCTTCCGAAGTACGTCTTAAGTTGTTAGTTAACCAAAACTTTGACTACATTATTTAGGGTTGTTTTAAATCCAATTGATGTGAAACCAAAGATATTATAAATTAGAGGGCCTAAATTTTATAATAGAAAAGATGGTTCTAAAAACAGATTTAAATGAGCTCAAATGGAGAAACTAAAATTTAAGGACAATTGAAATTTTGGAAATTGTTATAATAAGCCTTCCTCCCTTCTTATATTAGCACGTCACCTCCTTCTCTCATTACCACCAACTCTAATCTATCTTAGAATAGAACCAGAACCAAGCTTGAGTGGCGCACCTAGAAGGGAGAAAAGGGAGGAGAAACAAAGCCAAAAAGGGTAAGATTTTGCTTCTTTTTTTTCATGCTCTTCCCTTTACTAAAGTTCTTCTCCTCTTTTACCTTTCTCTTCTCATGGTTTTAAAGTTCTAAATGGTGGTGATTTGTGGTTGGCTCAGTAGAGGAAAGGAAGAGTTTGGAGAAAACTTCAGAAGCTTGAGAAATACCATTTAACAAGGAGGCAAACAAGGTAAGTTTCATATTGAAAAACTTGCTTTTCTTGGTTCTTCCATGCACTTCTGATTTCGGCCAACATAGGGGGACCATGTAGGGAGTTTGATTTTTGTCCAAACTTGATAAGAAATAGGGTTTTCAAGTATAGAGAATCATATGGAACCAATAGAACTAAAAAAAGAGCCATTGTAGCAAGTTATGGAAATTTGTACCTAAGAAAATTTGAAGGTTTAAAATGATATTTTAGACTATGTAAGAGTATGATTGGGTTAGGAAGAGGCAAAGGAACTCATATATGTGCTAAATTCTCTAGAAAAGCAAGCAAAACTCCATGGGTGCCATTATGTCCATAAGTCCCGGCCAAGGGTAGGTCCAAGAACTTAGGGAGAGTTTTCTTTTATTCAAATGTTATAAATAGTCTAAATATGAATTATAAATACTAAAGGAACTATTGGTTTGAATTTAGGAATCATATTTTGAAAGTTGAAAGTTTAGGGTTCCATTATGCATAAAGAAGCAACTTAGTGTTAGGCTCCTTGATTTGAGTTTGTGATGACTCTAATGAATTTAAATAGAGTCATATGACTTAGATTGAGTGAGAAAGTGAAGCCAAGATGATGAATTATATGAGTTGCTTCATTATGCTGCTAAATGGAACCATATGGATGCCATAAGCTAGAATTGGCTTGTGTAGGGTTTATGTGAGGCTTGAGATGGTTCCATTAATGCATTTGTGTCTCATTTGATGTGTCTAGACTAAGCAAATCAAGCTTCCCCTAAGTGTGCTTGTGAGGTCAAGGCAAGGAAGTAAGAACCAAGGAAAGAATTTTGTACTTCTTAAGAAAGGTAGCTCTTCATCCATTCTTGTATGCTTGTTTTGGTTATTTGATTGTCATTGAATGCTTGTATGTGTATTTGAATCATGAAGCATGCCTATTGCCATTGATTTGATGAATTGATGTCATTATGCTTCTTAAAATGCACTTGGATTGTGAAATGGCTCTAATGGGTGAGGTTGTGCCAAAAATCCCTTCAATTGGGTGAGGTGATGCCAAAAGTTCTTAAACAAGGATGAGGCAAGGCCAAAAGTCTCATGGAATGAGTGACACTAAGTCAAAATTCCTAAAATAGGTGAGGTTAATCCAAAAGTCCTAAATAATGGAGTGAGGCTAGACCAAAAGTCCCTAGAAGCTTAATTTCACTTTAATAGATCCATTTGATAACATAAATATGATTATGTTTGATGCTTGATTGCTAATGATGCATGCTTATCTTCTTTGACATGATAAAATGACATATAAGTGTACTTGAAAGATAATTGAGTTATTGGGATTTTTTGAATCTCACCGTTCCTCATTTTACCTCTAACCATATCTAGGGAACTCTCAAGGAGCAAAGAATAGAGATCAACAAGTTTGATTTGTGTTATCTTGACAATAGAATTGGTTTTATGTAATATATTGCAAATGAGAGATTTCATATATTATTTTTGTAATGTAAACCTTCACTCATGTGTAAAAGTGTATAATTATAGTATAAACACCAATTATGGATGTATATGTGCAAAAATAAGTGATTTAGGTTTATATGTGGCATGAAAAGTATGTGTATAAAGCCAAGAGAGGGAGTGAATTCGAGATGCATGATGCTTAGGACCCAATAAGATGGTCATACATGCTTTGTTTCATGTTTTGGACATGCACAAAAGGTCACTTGTATTAAGGAAATCCATTTTAAACTATTTGGTGCTGCATGGATGCTAATTGGGGCCATAATTTATCCCTAAACCAATATTAGAACAAATGACTGAATTTTGGCATAAAATTTGGCAGGCATTTAGATCTTATTTATAGCTTTTCACATAACTAAAGTACACAATTTTTGGAGCTCTGTAGAATTTCATATAATTTTTCGAAGTTGGTTGAATTATGTAGATTTGCCTATGCATTATTCATTTGGTTAGTTCTGATTTTTCATGTATTTGAGGGGCCAAATAAAATCTAATGCTCATGAACTTTTATAGGCATATAGTTAGCATTATAAGCTTTCTATGTCCACTAACATAACTCAACTAGAAGTTATGTAGCTCAAAATTTGCATGCTCAAAATTTCTAGTCTAACCTTACACGAAATTCTAATAATGTTACTATTCCATTGAATTTTCATGGGCCAAAAAAACTTTATTTGATTTGAAATTGTTACAGCATGTAGTTCATATCCTTAGCTTTCCACAAGGTCCTAATTTGCATAATTTAGAGTTCTCTAGCTCAACTTATGAATTTATGAATTTAATGGTTGAAATATGTAACAATAAGAAACCATGGAATTATGGCAATTGTAAAGTGCATGGCTTAAACCTAAATTTCTTACCTCTTTTTTGTGATGTTTCTAATTGAGCAAATGTATTATGGATAGATTTTGAGATAGGAACACTAAAGTGATGCATTTATGAGATTTACGAAACTGGGCCTTTAATGTCAAAAATTTTCATTGTTAAACGTGCTTAATATAAGGAATTATATATATATATGTATATGGTATGACATTCTCCATGAAACCCAAGCTTCTCCTTTACTCCTTAAGTCACTCTGAAGCTCTTCAATCCTTAGAAAGACCTAAGATGGTAGCTCTTTGGCAAAACACTCAAAAAATGCTTAAAACCTAGCCAAAATGTGAAGAAAAATGCTATCATTTTGACATTCTATGATTGATGTTGCTACTAAGGATTTTCCAGTTGCGGCAATGAAGCTTACTCCATCAAGAAGAAATTTCTTTATTGTGGTGTCATAACTTGGAATTTTTAGGCATGGCACCATTCCATTCTATGACATAGGTGCCATGATTTGGGATTTCTAGTAAGTTCTGACAACATTCCTTTCTTTTCCTTAAACTAGCATTTTTCACATCCAGACTTTTGGTTTATATAGGTTTAGCTACTATTATACCCCATCGTTCCTAAATCTTGAGACATCATAGGAAAGGTTGATGATCATGATAATGAAGGACTAGAAGTCTGGATAAGGTGAGAGGAAAGAGCAAAAAGAGCAAAAACGAAGCTAAAGTGCCTAAACAAAGGAAACCGATATCCCAATGGCAAAACTGTAATTTTGAGCAAAATTTTGGAAACTCAAGAAAATGAGTTTAAATGCCAAAATCAATCTTACTAGGGTTTTTAGAGGTCCTTAAAATTATAAAAACTATCAAAATGGTTAAAACCCTTATTGTGCATAATTTAGGATATTGGTTGACTATAACTTTGACTAAACTTTTCAGGATGGTTTTAAATTCCAAAAATTTCAAAACAAATGTTTTTAATAAATCATAATTTTGAGCAAAATTTTGGAAACTCAAAACAATGAGCTTTAAATGTAGAAATTAATCTCATTAGGTTTTTCAGAAATCCTAAAAACTATAGAAACTATCAAAATGATTAAAACTCTTACGATATACAATTTAGGATATTAGTTTGCCATAACTTTGACCAAACTTTTTGATGTGGTTTTAAATTCCTAAAGTTTCAAAGCAAATTCTTTTAATAAACTAAAAAGCCTAAATTTTCATATGAAACTAACGATTCTCAAAAAGGATTTAAAAGAGCTCAAATGGGACAATCAAAATATAGTGGCAAAATTGTAATTATAAAAAAAGTTAAAATGTCTTTTTTTTATTTAAGTATGATGCACAATTGACTCTTCACCTTTATAATTGACCTTCTTGACTCCAAATTAGACCAGCCATTGCTTGAAAAAAGGTAAAGAAGAGAGAAGGGGAACCAAGGAAAATAAGTAAGAAAATATGTAGAATTTTGTTATAAGCTAGTTATGAAACCTCCTCCTCTCTTCATCCTTTTTCTTTTGAAAAGAGCATTTTGGTGGCTAAATACTTAGAGGAAGAAAGGAATTTGGAGCAACCAATTACATCATAAGAACCTCCATTTAGCAAGCATTCAAACAAAGTATGTAGTAAGTTATAAAGACTTGCTGTCCTTTGAATTCTTATGACCTCCATGTTTAGCCTAGAGAGAGAAACTAGGGTGAGAAAGTGAGTTTGGTTAAAACTTAATGGAATTAGGGGTGTTGAAAGGAGTAGAGTAAGATTATGCAAAAGGAATCAATTAAAAAGCTTTCGAATACAAAATAGACTACCTAGGGCTCAAGTTGCACCTTGAAAGTTTTAGAACCCTAAGAAGGCAATTCAAGCTATGTAAGACCATATCTAAAATAAAAAGGAGCTAAGGAACCTCTCTCTCTATATATATATATATCAATTTCCTAAGAAGAATGAAAAAAAACTCCATTTAGGCTCAATGTAGCATAGGTTCTACCATGATTTAGACAAAGTAAATAAGAAGAGTTTTCTTTTATTCTAAGGTTGTAAATGGTTTACATATGAATTATGAATACTAATGGAACCATAGGATTGAATTTAAAAACCTTATTTTGAAAGGTGAATTTTTAAGACACCTAAAAGGTTTAAAGAAGCAAGTTAGCCCCAACTTGTGTAATCTTGCAAATAATGATCCAAATTAGTTTCATTAAAGTTATATGGCTCATAGCAAGTAAGAGTTTGGAACCTAGAAAGTGAATTCCAAGAGTTGCCCCTTAAGAGACCTAAAATGACCTAAATTGGCATATTGAGTCCTAATAGAATTAGAAAAAGATAATATAAGATAGAATGGATCCTAATAGATTATTTGTCTTGTAATTGCTATATGTAGGCCAAGTTAGCTTAAACTCATCTATTTTTGGGTATCAAGCAAAGAAAGTCAAGAAAAAGAAAGGGAACAAGGGAATTAGTGGTAATTTGAAACTTCTCAAACCCATAAGTTAGCATTATCTCCCTATCTTGCATGCATTTGAATGTTTGAATAAATTGAGATACTTGTATGTATAGTTGCTTGATTTATTTATGAGTTATGCCTTGATATGGTTTTCATCATGAGATATATGCATGAGTATTGTATGCTTTTGGCTTCTAGTTCCCTATAGCATGAAATTGAGCACAATAGCTCTTCCTTAGCCCTGATTTGAGATTAGTTAAACCTAGCCAGTATATTCAGATGCCATGGCTTGATGAGAAATGAGTTTTCATGCTAGTAATTATACTTGAATTTCAAGATGCTTATAAACCACATGCTTGCACCATATGTATTTTATTTTCTTATAACATTCTCATATGCATAGATATGGTTGAGATTTGCCACTAAGATTCCCTCCAAAATCTCATCCATGTTCTCCCCACTAACCATTTCAAGTTCTCCAATTAAAGGAAAAGAATTAAAAAGAGCTGGGCATGAAAGAGATTATGTAAATAGGATTTTGCCATGCATGTATACTTAATGTATGTGATAAACCAACATGGAGAATAAATATGTGTATGTATGATGAAACCTTGGCTATATGACATGACTTTGTAATAGAAACGTGTGTATGAGCTTGAGAACATGATTATGAACCATTTTGATACATGTTATAGCCATTAGTTCATATTCTTATATATGTGATGCAACATGATCCATAGGTATACATGGGTGTTAGATTGTCAAATTTTGATGTGAGCTTTATTCTAACCAATGAACTTTATGAAATTGATGCTTGGAATGATCAAAATTTGCTTAAAGTGAGAGAGTACAAATTTAAGGCCAATTGGACCAATTTAGAACCAAGTTTTGGTCTAAATATGCCATAAATTGCACTTCTACCCTTAATAACCTAAATGACCTAGTTTAGGGATGAAATTTGGCATGTAATTAAAAAATTTATAGAGCTTTCTAATAAGCTAAGAATAGGAATTTTTGAAACTATACAAAATATTTTACGTAATTCCAAAGTTAGCAAAATTATGTAGATTTGCACTAGTACTATTCACACTGATACAGCTACTATTCATGTGGATTTTAAGGGGCTAAGGAACTTAATTTTACTTGAAATTTTTATAATATAAAGTTCATATCATAAGCTTTTTGTAAACACTTAGTTTGTATAAATTGAAGTTACGTAGCCTAATTTATGAATTTTTTAAGTTTGGGTTCTATTATGTCCAAAAGTCCAAAATGGGCTAAATAACTCCTTTATGCAAATGGGTTGTGTGCCTTGGTTTTAAGGGTTCAAACAAACTTGCCTACTATAGATATGAGTGAAAAGAAGAGAATTTCAAAATTCAATCCTTATAGTTATAGATGATGTGTGAACGAGCCAAAATCCACTACTGAAAATGTCTTAGTAGTTGTAATTTTATTGCCATAAGTATAGATTGATACAAAATGAGCTATTTGATGTAGGTTATGATAGCTACCAAATGACTCTGGTTTTTAATTTCCTTCCATTCTAATCATACAAAAGCATTAAAAATTCAATCAATTCTTGTTTAAAGCAAAACTAAGCCAAAAAGTGTCATCTACAGTATCAAAATACAATATGGAGCTATGTACATCATCTATTCACACTTTGCTTTAAATCATTCATTGTAGTCCTAAAACTAGTCAATTAATTGTCAATCTCCCATAAAAAAAATGTGCAAAATAACCTATTACAGTGGCATACATCCTTAATTGAGTTCTTTCAAAATTAGTCCCATATACTCCATCTAAGTTATGGAGTGGATTGAAGCCTATTTTAGAGGGCTTATACCTTTTAGGATATGTAAGGAAAATTTGACAGTTTTGGTAGTGGTACTATGTAATCAGTTAGTTTTTGTGGGCCAAATGGTGTCCAATAACTATGAAATTTTACAAGAATCAACTTTTTGTAGCACTTGAGAGAACCTCATTTGGATTTATATTGAGATAAATGAATTTTTAAAATTCCAAATTAGTATCAGGGAAGTAGCCAAACCTTTGTTACCATTCCATTAGTTTTTAGGGGCTAAACACTTCTATTTTGGTTTAAAATTATTTTTAGCTCTAGTTAACATCCATATCTTTCTAAAATGATATATTTTTTTATTTTTGATTTTTCTAGAATTAGTTATGAATTTTTAAAGTTTATATCAGTAACTTGTAACAACAAACTTGGACAGCCAGACCTTTAGTACTATTCTATTATCAATCCTGGTCTAGCTGATATTTTCATGGCCTGGAATGATTTTTAACCTATAATTGACATTCAAGACTTTCTAGAAACCTATCTTTTGCTTAATTTCTATTTTTCTAAAATTAATTATGATTTTTTAAAATTGTTGTCAAAAACCTAAATTCTAAACCCTACGTTCACAACTCTTCCCATAAGTTTAGGAAGTAGGGCCTTAGTGTTAATAACAGTGTCTTTATTAGGTATTTTGAACATTCTAAGGGCTATGTGATGTATAATGATATCCCTAATGGAAGACTAACTGAGATGGAATCCTATGATGTTGAATTTCTGAAAGATGATTACCTTAGTATTAACGAGATGAAAAAGAATTCTAAGCTCTATGAGTTAAAGGAATCTCAAGATAATGAACCCTTACCTCCTAAATTAGAAAGTGGAAACACACCCAATTCTTGAAACTATTGAGAACAACGAGTGTAGTGTGAGCACACCTCAAGATTCACATATTAAAAAGAGCAAGCATGGAAATGTTCTGTGAAAATGCCTTGAATCGAAAGTCAATCTTTCTTAAGTATATCTGTGGATACCTATAAGCCTTCTTCTTATGTAGAAGCAATAAGCTCACCCTCATCAAATAAATGGTTAACTACAATGAAAGATGAAAGGGACCCGATGATTAAGAACCATATGTGGGAGTTAGTTGACCTGCTAGCTAGGCATATGACCATTAGAAACAAATGGGTTTGAAAAATCAAATAGAAGGCTAATGGATCAATTTATAAGGCATAATACTAGTAACAAAAAGTTACACCTAAAAGGAAGGTGTTGATAATAAAGAAACATTTCTCCTGTAATGAGATTTGCATCAATTCAACTTATCTTAGCTATTGTCACACATTTAAATTTAGAATTATTCCAAATGGATGTGAAGATAGCATTTCTCAATGGAGAAATAGATGATAGGATCTAGATGGATTAATTCATTGCGTTTCAGATTAAAGGATAGAAGCACAAAGTGTGTCGCTTGAAATGTTCCATTTATGGTTTTAAACAATCATCTAGAAAATGGTATCTTCAATTCTATTGAGCTATTGTCTTAATAAGCTTTATGATGACTAAAAAGATCATTATACGTATGTCAAGAGACTTGAGAATAAGTTTCTTATTCTCTTATTATATGTAGATAATAGCCCTTTAGTTGGAAATGATAAGGAGTTGTTAATCACTACATAAAAGTGGTTGTCTTCCACATTTAAATGAAGGACATGGGCCAAGTAGACTATGTACTTAGGGTAAAGATCTTGAGATATCATCCTAAGAGGTTTCAAAGTTTGTCTCAAGAAACATAGATCAAAAGAATCTTGTTTGGTACACAAAATATAACAAGAATGCAATCACAGAAGGAATAAAAAAAGTGATTTTAAGGATGAAGATAACCTTTGTGCCTACTTTAGAAAAAGTAAAAAAAAAAGTGGTGAGATAATATTAAGTAATGATTATAAGGGTATAATAAATATTATATAAGAGTTATGTAAAAGGATTACCTTTACATAAGGATTACCAAATGAGCCCTTAGAACGTTTTCATATGTATGACTGCAAACCCATTGATTCTCCTATAGAAAAGAGCCATTACCTTAACATGGAACAATGCCCTATGATAAAAGAAGAGAAAAGATAAATGGCTAAGGTGCCAAATGCTATGTTATATACTTGACCCAACATTTACTTTATAGTAGGAATGGTTAGTAGATATCAAAGTAATCTTAAACCAATGCATTAGGTTGTAGTCAAAAGGATATAAAGATATCTTAAAGAAACTACTAACATGGCCTCATGCTGCCAAGGTGAGACCCTCAAGTTGATTGACTATAGTGATGTTAATAGGTTTATAAATGGAGATGAGCATAAGTCTACTTCATTTTATGGATTTATACTAGGAGGAGGAGTCATTTCATGTTGTAGCAAAAAGCAACAATGTATTTTTCTGCCCATGATAAAGTCAAAATATGTTGCATGTACTATTGTGTTGCAAGATGCAATTCGATTGAAGGGATTCTTGCAAAGTTTAAACATTATTAAACATCTTAGTAAAGTTATTATCATATGTTGTGATAACCAATAGTTATAGCTTATGCAAAGGATCCCAAATAGCATGGAATGACAAAGCATATAGATATGCACTACTATTTCATCTGTGACATCATCGCATAGGGTCAGATTGTGTAGAGGCATCTCTCCACAATTGAAATAATTGTTGACTCATTTACTAAACCTATAGCTAGAAATGCTTTTCAAAATCATGTTAGGAGTTTAAGTTTAGAAATTCTTTTCAAAAGCATGTTAAAAGTCTTTGTTGAACCATATAATGTTTAATTGTAAAGGCATTTATTACCAGGCTTTTAGATCATCCCTCTTGAGAAGTTGCCCTGGTGCTGAGAGGGTAAGTGGGATGAAAGTTAAATGATCACTGGGTACCGAGTGATAGTGATCTCCTTATCATCTAGGTGATGAGTATAAATCCTTGTATCAATATTACATCACCTTAGCTAAGTGCTAAGATGAGACTTTAACAAGTTGAACATAGAGATAACCATACTCCACAAAACCTATATAAAGTCATATTTGAATCTTAGTGATTCAAGTCAATCTTTGTAATTGACTATGCTCTATATGGTCTAAAATAAAGCATGACAAAACCTAAGTCAGAGTTCCACCATCGTATGTAATTCATACTACATGTACTAGAATGTGATTGTCGAAAGAGAGTGATTGAATGGATCCCTCTTTCATCACTCTGTGAGCCTTGTGTACTTGTGGTCCACATTTATACCATTTAGGACTTAGATCTACATCAAGAAGTTAAGGTTAGGTGTTGCTACTTCAACATGTCTCCAAAGATCAAGAGTAATGCAATCTAGGGAAACATATTAGGAAATCAACATAATCCTTATGAATTGACATAAGCATTTAAGAAAAACTCATTCGATATCCCACAAGTGATTTATAGCTCATAGCCGGGTCAATTACATAAACATTAGTTAGGAATATAATCATGAGTATCAATGCATAAGAAGATTTTGCATGGCTCTTTGATTAAAGGGATCAGAGGTGCAAAATCAAGTGTGCTTAAGATAATTTAGTCTATATTGAGACTTTGAGTGGGTGTTATGTTAGTTAAATAGTGGCTTAGTATAACACTACTCATCATGATACCTTTTCTCAAATGGTCACACGTTCCATTTCTCCTATGATTGTGAGAACAAGACCATGAGAAAGAGATATAACATGTTAATGCATATGTAAACAAGTGGGAGATGCTGCAAAATGACCATTGAGTGCATCCACATGGCATTCAACATTTGTATATTAATTAATTTAATTAGATAAGTTTTGATAATAGAAATCTATATAATAGTTAATTTGTTGTTGTAGTAGTAGTACTAATTATTTGAATTAACAAATTATTTAAATTTTGGTTTAGCTAATTGACTAAATTTAAAAAAGATTTTTTCTATTCGAATTTAAAATCCTATATAAGTAAAAGGACTCTTATAAGGTGTGATTTAACTTAACTAGATCCTTTTCTAGAAATATGAGGCTTATGTGTTGAACAAAAGTTTCCCTTAAAATTAGTGTCTCCCATCTCAATATTCTCTCTCTGGTGATTCTTTGAAGGCACCATAACTAGGTCTCCAAGATTAGGACATGTGAAAATATTGTGGAGGACTTTAGTAATCACTCCACAACCACAAGAAGAGAGGAGTTCATCAGTTTGTGACTGAGATCATGGTCTACACGTGGGGTACATCCATAAAGTGAGCACTGCCTTGGAACCACAAGGTATTCCAAATTTCCAGCGTAAATGTTTGGTATTATCTGTTTGAATGTGTGCTTTTAACAGCAATATACCGATGCTAGAAGATCTTTCAACATTTTGCTTTTCCTTCCTTCCTCTATCCCAAGCAAAACTTCGCTCAAGTAATCCAAAAAATAATGGATGTTTTTGTTAGCAAAACTATATATATTATTGTCATAATTAAGAAAAAAATCAAAGGTATCTTCTTAATCCAAAAAATTCTTCCAAGAGTATGATCACCATGTATGTTTTTCTTACCAATAAGCTAAAGAGAAAAAAACAAGTTACTTTAAAAAGGCAGAAGAGAAAATCTAAAAAGGAATTAAGTAATAACCAAGGGTCGTTTTAGCCGCTTCTTCCAGATGAATCAAAGATACTCTATCCCTGCATGAAATAGTATAGCAAAATGATTCATCACATGCTTATTCAGATCAAGCCCCACTTCGACCCCGCCATTACCATCTTTTTTCTCTGCAATCCCAATAGTTAAACCCCTATCCACCGAAGTTATCTCCACCTTTTCAGGCCTTCCCCATCCAAAGTCAGTCTTATGAAACCCAAACCGGGTCGACCCGGCTACTTCTATAACAGTAACTCCCTCAGATGCCTATATCTAGAATGCACTGTCTCTGCTCCGTCTAGCACTCCCTGCTTCTCCACAATTATTTTTCTTATCCTGTTCTGTATTTTCTTAGCAACCATTACCATCCCATCTTCCTCAGTAAACTCCTCTGGCTGTGTTTCTGCATAATGAGCCATTACACAGTTGCCAAAGTAGTTTTCAGGGACTGGAGGCTCTAACCTTCCCCTGCAATCCACCATGAACGCAAAGGCGAATTTTTTTCTGTTCTTTTCAGATTTTCAAAGGCTTTGGCAATGCACACCGAAACATAAGCAGTAGTAAGCACAAAGGTTGACAAAACAGGTTCTACTTCTTCTTCTTCTTCTGCCTTACGATTCTCCCACTTTTGTAAAACGCTTTTCTTTATCTTCTCTAAATCTTCACGTTGGAGCTCAAACGTGGCTCTAGCCGAGCGGTCTTGTAATGGTGGGAATCTACTTGACAAAATCTTCAAGTTTGGCGTGTTCTTGTAATCAGTGGGATCAAAATTATTGCACTCTTTTATGTACAAAATTTCAAGGCCAGATGGATCAGTTATAACTTCTCTGTCTAAAAATGGCTCTAATTCGGGCAATAAAGGCGAATTACATTCTCTTTCTCCTTGTGTTCGGCATAGATAAGCCCAGGCCTTCATGAACATGGTTGACGATCTCCCATCAAAAACAGCATGGTGTGTGGTGAGGCCTATACAAATCCCGCTGTTTGGAAAGAGAGTGATTTGCAGTGAGAAAACCGAAGCAAACGAATCAGAGGAATCCAAATCGGGCACAAAACGACGAGACTCAATGGCTTCACGAGGAAAATTGCTCAAGAGATTGTTAAAGGCATGATCAGACTGTGCTATAACGAGAGAAACAGCATCCCCAGGAGTGTACTGGACAATGGGTTTTTGGGAGTAGGAGGGCCAAATGATGTGTCCCGCGAGAGGGAGGAAGTGTTGGAGAGAGAGAGTGAGTGAGCGTTTGAGTTTTGGAAGAACGGTGTCAAAGAAGAATGAAGGGTGTGAGTGTAATTGAGGAAGAGAGTAGAAGAAGAGGCGCTCAACTGGATGGAATTTGAGCCAAAGCCCGTCAAAGAAGGGGAGAGGGAGAGAGGATTTGATTGCACATGGCGGGGGAGCAACCCTGCAGATTTCAAGTATGTTTAGGGAGCAATTGAGAGAAGACATATTGTGAATTAACTAATGAGAAGCAAAGGAGGTTTTGATAACGCTGCAAATTATGAATTGGACCGTGGAAGCCTTATCCTTGCACACATTTATATATATAGACACACTTGTGGGGCAGCTACGGCCTCTCCACGACATCGTTCCATACTTTCACGTGAAATTGTTAATGCCTCTCCATTCTCCTCCATATTCGTTTCTGAATAATGGATAGATGGAGCACGAGTCTATGACAGTCAGCAAAGTACAAAAGTTGGTCCCACAAAATATTCTACAAAAAATAGCATTCAAACAGTCAAGTACACAGACGAAGTGAGCGTTTAGACTCATGCGTTTAGACTTCACCATATTGAACGAACGGGACAGCCAGCTTAGTATAAATCAAGTTAACGATCTCGCATAATGCTTTTAAAATCAGATCAATTGTAAAAATATTGATTTATGATTCAATAATTCAATTATAGTTAAACTGATAACAATTATATATATTTATTTTATATATTAAAATTTTAATATAATGAATAATAATAAACAAACATTAATAATTTTTAAATATACTATTACTCATAAGAATTCAACCTACAATGTATATATAAGAAAATAATAGTACTGCAAATGAAAATATATAAAGAAGATATTTAAATTCAACCCCATATATACACACACACATTTATGCTTTTTTAAAATTCAAAAGTACTTTTTTCTTGCGTATTTTGTTTTATTAATTAACAAACCATTATATGAATTTTATCTTTACATTTATTTTTTTATTACATTAAAACTTTGCAAATACTAACTAGACAACAATTGATAGATGGAAAACGGTGTAAACACACGTTGGCTTGGAGCTGGATTACACGGTCTTCCCGATCGGACGATCAATAATCGGCCAGTTCGATCTGATTTTACTAACATTGATCACTAATATAATGGAAGCAAGCTGTCAAAAAAAAGAAGGATATAGCCACATGTTTCTCTAGATGAATGAGAAGAACGGCCATTAATTATGAAAGGGCCCGCTATCACTCAATTAGTTCAAGAACCGAAGTCCAGACGACTCCAATCCAATCAACCACCACCGTCAAGTTGAGAAGGTGGGGAAATGGAGGCACGGTTTACAATCTTGTACACCATTTCAAGATCGCAAACAAACGGGCAAACATTTCAATATAGAAAATTTAATAAAAAATGGAAAAAAAGGGATATATATCTCTTTAACCATATGGAAAGCTGCTTCGTCTTTCTCTTTTGCAATTCAACAACTTCTAGAAGCCCGACAGAATGCTTCTTTGAGGAACCGGTACCGCGCGTTATCATATTCCCACTGCATTTTTTATGAGTCGACTTATTTGCTTCAATATATCACGTTGCTTCGTTCGGTTGGTAGACGATTCCGTGCATGTTTAGTTCCGCGATGAGAGATAAGAAAATCACGTTTGCAATTTTCGTTTGTATAAAAACTCCACTTTGTTATTTTAAAAAAGTATGATTTCTGAACTCTGCAACGCGTTTCCAAACACAGGGTTACTTTATTAGGTTTCATCAAAGCATGCAATATTTTTTTCTTAGCATGACTCAAAAAAATTATGTGACGTGGCTGGCTCACAGAGACACACTTGTCTCCATTTGGTTAGCTAAGAAGTGATTCAAGTTTTGCAACGGTGAATAGGCTATTTCCGTGTCATGGTTAACTTTTCATAGGCTAGCTAGCATACATATGTGTAATGTGTTCATAGAGATATTATAATGAGTGAGAAGTTTAAATATGTCATATGTTATGTTTTTTATGTTTTATTGTTGAATGTTGAGTATTATGTAGGAGAGGTCTCTTGCTAAATTGGTAACCGAGTAATTTTACATTTTACGAGCTTGTGGAGATTTATCTAAAAGAGATAATTTTTGGTGCCTGTTAATTCCCATAAATGAGTTTTAGGCCAGTAAATTAAATCATATTCGATGGCTAATGATTTATGGGAGATAGCGCAAAAGGATATGAAGCTTCAACTCAAGAAACGTAACTCTCGACTATCAAGCAAAGAGATGCAAAAGAACAATATGCATCAAAAAATGGTTTTTAATTTGTTGCATTTGTGATTTTTTTTAAAGTTGTACAAAATGTTTAAAATATATATAATTGCTATAACTTTCTAATACATATAAATGTATCATATCTAACATTAATATTAATTCAATAAATATATATTTTATACAAACATATCAATATTACTCAAAAAAGTTAAAAAGAAAAATCTGATAATATAGAAATACATTTACATAATTATCATCTAGAGAAAATATGTATTAGTCATCACCAAATGGTACACTGGTATAGAGAATCGTAGCCTCCCTTTTGTTTTCATTATCTCCTCATCATGCTCCTAGTACAAAAATATAATTCAAAATCCTCTACTTATCTTCTCTATTTGCTAATGATAGGAAAAATTTGATATTTGATGATGATAAAACTCTTGATAAATTATTGAATATTGATAATATGGTAGGATTAAATAATAATCATGTGACATCTAAAAAAGTTCTTATAAAATAATATATAGTAATATTGACTATTTTGAGATGACTCATAATTACACACTTTAAAGTTTAAATGGTTAATTAATAATAGCATGTGCGATATATAATAAATTGAATACCCATCTATACTAATTCAATAAGTATAGATTTTTTTTACTAATAAATACGCATTTTGTATCTAATTTTTACATTAGTTTAATAAATATATACTTTGTATCTAATACTCATATAAAATACATATTATATCTAATAATCATATTAATTTAATAAATACATATCTTTAAATTAATATCCACTTCTCATTAATTTTTTATTCCCTCACCTTAAATTTTTTTCTTCCCTCAAATTTTTTAAATTTGTTTTCCCTTGATACCTTCCTAAATTTTTCATCTTATACCTAATTTTTTCCCAAAATTTTTGCTAAACTTTTCACTCCCTCCAAAATTCTTTGTTAATTATTTAAAATTTTTTATCACTCCCATCAGATCAAATCTCCCCCCTTTGATTTCGATTGCCTCCCCCCAATCAAATTTGCATCTCCTCCCCCCCCCCCCCCCCCCCCCCCCCCGCCAAAAAAAAAAAACTCATCTCACTCTATAGTCAATATCAAATATCCCCCTCATCTCCAAACCAATTTCGGCTACCTACCCAAAATTAGAGTTGCATTAACCAAATCACTACCCCCTCCTCCCACAAAATCAGATTTGCATCAACCCAACCCCACTTAAAAAAAAAAAAAATCATCTCCCCCCAATCAATTTCGGCCACCTATCTATCCCCACCCCAAATCAGATTAACATAATTTTCCCTACCCAAATTAATTCATCTTGATCCATCGTGCCATTGTTTAAAATTATGATCCGTATTATGTGATACAACCACAATATTGTTAATGTGACATAATCTGCATCTGTATTAATCTATTACAATATTCACAATCTTTCTCATACCAGTTACAATACCCATAATTCTAATATAATCGTAATTGTAATTTAAAAGCATGCATCTTACCAATGTCATATTTGGTAACTCTAAAAAAAAGACTAAAAAAGAGAGGGGAAATCTAAAATTCAGACTAGAAATCTTTTCTTCCATGGAATTCGCTGCCTCTGTGCCAGGCCACCCTGCTTTCCATCAAAAAATGAATGGAAAGAAACTGTTCTCGATAAAAGCATAAGGAAAATATTAATTTGCCCCAACCTAAGTGGCACCCAATAGAAGCACCAACCCACGGTCACTACCGGCTTGAACCTCTGCCTTTTTCTTCTATTTCTTTATCTATGTTTCAATAAGGCCGTTTACAAAGGCAGTGTTCTTCGCCGCGCCGGCGGAGATGAGCGTTAGCGTCAAGAAAAATGCCGATGAACATGAAGAAGGCAGAGAAGATGGCGGGGAAAGCAAGGGACTGAATGACCTGGCTCTTCTATGCTTAGTGCTTCTCGCATTGACGAGAAATCATTCCTAGTCTGCTAAATCATTGTTCTGTAATAATTTTGAATGAAATATTACACCCCAAAACACAATTAAACAAAAATTAAAATTTTATTATCTTTTGGCATTAAAAATATTTTGATCATTTATATATTTATTTATTTTTACTTTTATATTATTTTTACTTTGTCAAATATTTAAATGAAATAATAATTTTACCTTTTTATTTTTAAAAAAATATAAATGCTGCACAAGCATCTCCTCGTCATCCTCCCCCACCCCAAAACATATCTCGTCATCAGATGTCTTTGTCTTCTCTACCCATGCTTCTCCTTCTCTGTTTCTTCTCCCAAGTTCTCAACCCACCAGTCAGGCAATCACCATCATGGCATAAATCACCCGATCCACAACCTTAATGCTAAATCTAGCCAAAGAAATGCCGGAGGAGGAGGAGAACTTACAGGGCAAGGCATCAAGAGAAGAAGAAGCGAAGACCACCACGTGAGTTCCTTGCCCTGTTCGGAATCCAACGTCCGGCTGTTGTCTGACTCTGATACACTCTGGTTACGCTTCATCTTTCTTGTTCTGAGACACTAATCTCGATTTAGTATCGCGGCAAAAATGAAATCTAAGAAAAGAAATCGCTGCATTTCTTGTTTATAGCAAAAGAATGTAGCAGAAAAAGAATTAATTATGAAAAGACATGAAAATTTTATTTGATATTATAATTTAAGAGAAAATGTATTATAAGCTAAAATTTCGAAAAGTTGCTAATACTCTTGTGATATAATCAAGTTGAAACAGTGAGTGTAACAATTTGAATGTACATTGAGCAGAAGTAAATCTTAAATTTTTTTTAATTTTTTAATTTATATATTTTTTAAATCAAATAATTTTAGATATTACTTTTAATTATTATATAATATTTTTATTTTTTTTTAACAATAGGAACCTTAAGGTTAAAAAAGGAATTTATTAATTTTTAATTATGATTTTATAATCTAAAAAATAAGTAATAATATTTTTTAAAAAGAATAATAAAAAATCTTAAAAATAATTATAAAAATAATAAATAATAAATATATTTTAAACATAATAAATATTATTTAATATTAAAGTTATTAAATTATATAAATAATATTAAATATTAAAAAATCATTAACTTAAAGTTAATTGGTATTAGTCTCACCAATTATCAATTAGACCACATAAATTGCCGCACTCCATTAGCTCCCCACCGCCCCAAAAAAAAAAAAAACTCTCACACACACACTCGTATATTAAAATATATAATATTACGATATTATATATATATATATATATATATATATGTAAATAATAAATCTTGAATTTTTTCAATATTTTTAATTTATGTATTTTTAAATCAAATAATTTTTAGATATTTAGTATATAATATTTTTATTTCTTTTTAACAAGAGGGAATTTAAGGCTAAAAAAAGAAATATATATATTTTTAATTAATTATTTTATAATCTAGAAATAAGTAATAATACTTTTGGAAAGAATAATAAAAATAAAAAGATTGAAAAATTAGTTATAAAAATAATTGATAATTATATTTTAAAAATAAAATATTATTTAATATAAAATTAATAAATTATATAAATAATAATACATTTATATAATGCATTTCCACATATATAAAAAATATATATATATATATATATATATATATAAGTATATATTATATTTATTTTGGGATAATGGCTAAATGAGCAAATTTTAGTTTCTTGTATATTTTGGGAAGCTTTTCAAGAAATAATGTAAAAATCCTTGATATATTTTTAATTTCAAAAATTTTATCTTTACTTAAAAAAATTTCATTTTTATGGCTAAGACTATTAAATTATTTTATTTAACTATATCAAAAAATTCTTATAAATGCTTAAAGTATTATTTCATTGAGTTAGAAAATACTAAAATGTTATCAACATATGTAATGATCAGTTTTCGTAAAAACGACGGAAACGAATACATTTTAAAAGTAAGTCTTTTGAAATGAATTGGTTAAGATCCAAAAAAATTAAAATAATGATGTAGACATTAAGTAATGAAAATAAAAAGCCAAAGGTGCCATGAAATAGATGCCAAAATAACCATATGGAAATTAATGAAATTGTCATGTAACGTAATGACACTTTTATAATTTCGAGCAATTTTTAGAATATTCATAGGAGGACTTTTTAAATAAAAAATTTGAATTCTCTGGGATTCTCAATGGCCCTGAAAACCATAAGAAGTCTCAGGACAGTTAAAACCTATCAAGTGTACATTTTTTAACGTTAATTAACCTGAACCTTGACTTTTTCTTTGGGAAAGTTTTAGCTCCAAATTGAATGATTCCAAGGACATTTTATAAGATTGAAGACTTAATTTTATGATGAAAAAAATGATTCTAAAAAAGAAACTAAAACGAACTGAAAACAAAAATGCCAAGTTTACATGACATAAATAAAATTTTCTTAAAACAATTTCTAAACCCTACTTATATATATGGCGCGCCCCACTCTTCTCCTCATTTGGTTGGCTTTATTTCTGCCCTAAAATAGAAGAGAGACCTAAGGAGAGAAGTGCACAAGAGAAGGGAAGAGGTTATAGGACAAAAATGAAATTTTCTTTAAACAATTTCTAAACCTTACCTATATATATGGTGTGTCTCACTCTTCTTCTCATTTGGCTGGTTTTATTTCTGTCCTAAAATAGAAGAGAGACCTAGGGAGAGAGGTGCACAAGAGAAGGGAAGAGGAAGAGGAAAAACATGGTAAGAAAGGTATGTTTTTCATGGAATTTCCTACTCTTTTCTTTAGCAAACTTGCTCTCCTCCTTCTTTCTATGGATTTATTGAAGTATTTAGGTTTGTTTTGAGGTCAGACGAAAGGGGAAATTTTTGAGTTTGAGGAGAAGAATTCAAGCAAAGGAAGAAGCATCCAAGAAAGACTAGAAAAACAAGTTATTTTGCTACTTTTATACTTGATCCTCCTTGTTCCTCTTCTTGAGTATTTCGCCCCATACATGGACAGCCAAGAGAAGTTGAAATTTTAACCAAACCAAGGATGAATCTTAGGAAAATGAGTGAGGAGAATAAGAATATGCAAAGAAAACAAAGAAAGAACCATAAATTTGCAAGATAGAAAAGTTAGTGTTTTAGTTACACCTTGACTTGCAAGATGAGCTCTAGTCATAAATTAAGATGTTTAAGAGTTCATATGAATTTCTAAAATACTAAGAGAGCCTCCCACATGCTTCTCCCACCAAAGAAATCAAAACAACTCCATTGGTGCCATATTGGAGCATAATCTCAGCCTAGTATAGAAAGAGCACCAAGCAAGTGTTTTAATTTCTTTCAAACTTGGTTTTGCATCATATATGATGAGAGAGGATGAGAGGAAGTCTTGAAAAAAATTTAAGTAGCCTAGGAAGTGAAATGGTAGCATAAGTTCCATATTGTGACTTAAAGAAACAACATATAGTTAGACTCCTCAAATTGATTGTGTGATGACTCTAAGAGGTTTAAGGAGTCCAGTACCATAGATGGAAAGAAAGAATGGAGCCAAGATCATGGATTATAGGTGTTGCTTCATTAGGTGCATTATGGAACTATAAATGAGCCATATGAACAATCTAGCTTTTAAAATGAATGTGTGGCTTTAAAAATTGTTCCAATAGTGTAATTGGCTTCCATGTAATGTGTTTAGGCCAAAGGAATCAAGTCTCACATCCTTGTGAGTGTGTGGCCGAGGGAGAAGAAGCTTTTTCAAAGGAAAAAGTTTGTTGTACATCAAGGTAGCTTTTTCTTCTTTTTCTTATGCATGAGCAGATGTTTATCTTATCTTTGAATGATGTGTGTATGTTTTAAGCCATGAAATATCTTTTAGCATGTATCTATATGCCATGGTATCATGATGCTTTAATATGCACTTGAATGATACTTTATGAACATGTTTTGATTTGCTTGAGTGTAGTGAAACCAAGAGTCTCTTAACTAGGATGAGAATAAGCCAAAAGCCTTTAAAAATGAATGAGACAAAATCAAAAGTCTTTAAAGAGTGAGGTTTAGTCAAAAGTCCCTTAAAAAAATAGGTGAGGCAAGTCTAAAATCCCAAAGAGAATGGGTAAGGTTAAATCACTTGCTTGGCAAGCCTATGTATATTTTATATGACTTCTTGAGTGTAAGAAATGTCTTACGTATGATTATGCACTCCATGATATCCATGTATGCATTTTTAGATTTGAATTTATATCCTTTATGTATAATTGAAAGGAAGAAGAGTTATTGGGATTCCTAGAATCTCATTCCTTTCTCCCCATTGCCTAACATGTCTAGGTGGATCAAGTGAACCAAAGAATGGGAGCCACCAAGCTTGAAGGAGAAAGATTGACGAGAAAGTGTTATATTTTATTTACTTTGTAATCATTTTGATGGCATATGATGAAATTTTATGATGAATATATTATATAACCATTTGAACATATGTAATTACATGGATACTTAATGTATATATGAGAATTGATGCTATATGAATATTGTAGCAAGATCTTGACATTGAATGGCAAGATGAAACTTATATGTTTTTGTGTATATCTTAGGGTGAGAAAGTGAGTTTGTGAAATGTGGGTTTATGGACCTTTGAAACATGTTTAATAGACCATTTTGATACTTTCTCACATGCTCAAGTGGCCATGAAAACCTTGGAAGCAAATTTGGACCTTTTGTGATCCTTTAAGAAGCATAAATGGACCAATTTGCAATCCAATGGCACAATCTGACCAAATGAACAAATTTTCTCATAAAATTTGGCATACATATAGATTTCATCCAGAGCTTTTTGGAAAGCTAAAGACTAGATTATTTGGATCTCTGTGAAATTAATTATGAATTTTCAAAATTGCCAAATTTAAACTATTCTGATATAGTTACTATTCATATGGTCAGTTTTTTCTCTTTTATCAATCGAGGACCAAATGGTGTCCAATGATTATGAAATTTTACAAGAATAAACTAAACATGATAAGCTTTCTATGGCCACCAAGATCACCTTGATTGGATGTCTGAGCAGAGATATATGAATTTTTTAAGTTCTATGATAGTACTAGTGGCGCCAACTAAGTTTAGGTACTATTCTATCAATTTCTAGTAGGTAGAAGTTCTTGTTTTAGTCTGTAATTATTTTTAGTATAAAGTAGACATCTGTAACTTTCCAGAATGGTATAGTATGCTTGATTTTAAGTTTTACAAAATTAGTTATGATTTTTCAAAATTCATAACAGAAACATAACACACTAATCTGAGGCTGAACATGTGATTTTATGTATATGGTTCGTGAGCTTGAGTTTTTGGCTACATTTTGGGATGATTTTGAGTTGTATGTATGTATTTAAATAGAAGAATGAGATGGATGAGTTTATATAATCTATGTGACACAAAATGAAAATTTTATCCACAACATAACGCAAAAATAATCTATTATTTTAATAATTTTTTTTTTTTAAGAACTTGTGTTGTTCAAGAAAGTATGCCTAAAAATGAGTTAAGATGAGTTAAATGAATATGTTATTATAATATACACAATTGTGAATCATACACAATTGTAAATCATCTATAAAGATTAAATATGTCATTCATTATATATATATATATATATATATATCCTATCTTTTTATTTTTATATTATTTTTTTAAGTTAAAAACATTTTAGTTATTTGTCATTACTTACTTTTTGTTCCATCATTATTTCTATCTTATCAAATAGATAAAAGAAAAGATATTTTTGTGTTTTTATTATCATATTAAATGTAATTGACTCAATTATATTTGATTTAGTATTTCTTTTTTCTTTCTATCAATGAATATTTTATCTACCAAATAAGGCCTTAGGTTTAGCGCTAGCTTCTGCTTCTTTCTTTGCTTGGTTTGGAAGCTCAAATTTATTTTGAGTTTTTCTTCTTTATACCAAAAATGCAATGGAATGGAATTGTGGCCGCAACACCGTTCCATCGTAGCCCAGCAAAGGGATTATGAATCACCCCCCAATTGCAGGATGATGTGGCTGCATCTTGCAAATTCAAATCCTGGCTTAGAACATTTTGAAAGAGAAATTTCAAAGAACAAATAAAGTAAGGCTCATCAAATTACAAATTTTGAGACGAGAATTTAAAAAGATAAAAATAAAAAGTTCTAAAACTGTTCAAGAATATTCATTTAAAATTTCAAAGGAAATTGTAGATTGAATGAAGATATATGGTGATAAAGTTTCAGATCAACGTATTATTGAAAAAATTTCTATAAGTCTGCCTGAGAAGTGTGATTATATTGTTGCTTCTTTTGAACAAAGCAAAGATTATTTAAAATAAGAGTAGCAAATGTAATTGGTGCTTTGCAAGCACATTAGCAAAAAGTATAAGAACTAAAAATTTACACAACACAACAGGTAGTGCTTTTAGTGACAATTTTTGAATTGCCACAAAGTCATTGCCGATGCCTTGCTCGCTGAAGGTGTTGGTATTCACCAAAAAAGTTGCAATTAAAACTACCTTGAATGGCAATTGAAGCCACTTTTATCATTACTAAAGGTCATCTTAGCAGACGTTTGGAGTTTGATTGCCACCGAAACCAATTTTCGCTGACCACTCATAAGTCGTCACTCAAGTAACTTTATGTGGCAACTTTTGTATATTATACATACTGAATTATTGTGTTTCACTATGCATAGTAAATTATTATCTGTATACATTATTATTTTTAAAGTATATTACATAAATTTTGTTTAAAAAAATTACATATTTTCTCTATTTTAAAAATATATATTTTAGTTTAATTTTAAAATTTTTTATTAAAATACCTTTTATAAAAAATATGTAAGAACAGTTATTAGAAGATATTTTAATCAAACATTTTAAAATTAAACTAATATGTTGTATAACTTTTTGTTTTAAAAAAGGTTTATGTATATTTAAAAAAAATGAGCGCCGTATAATACTAGCAAAACTAAAAAAAAATGTATATAATTACTCTTATTTTTATTCAAAAGTTATACATTTGATTTGGTTTAAAATTATACGGCAAAATACAATTTTTGCTCCTTAGGTCTTATTAAAAATTAAATATGTATATATATATATATTCTAAATAATTGATTCCTCATACAAATAATTACAAAGGCTAAAAAAGATTTTGAAATAACAATATAAATTATGATGAAATATTACAAGAATAAATCAATGATGAAAAAAATATTAAAAAATTACTTTTGAACGCAAATATGAGTGATTTTGCCATTTTAGCATATATCTTATTGAAATTTATATAAAAAATAAAAAATATTAAGATAAAAATACAGAGTTGTGATCAAAATTTGCACATACTTAATTATGACCTAATCGTTTTTTGAAACCTATCTCTGAGTTGTCGGGTTTGCTGGATTCCTTCAATTTTCATTGGGTTAAAGATGTTTTTAAAATCAAATTGATTATTAAAATGATGATTCAAGTTTACTTGATCATTATGTGCTAGTTCAACTATTAGGTTTCTAATTAAACTAATTTTTTCTCAAGATAAAAGGGACTTTATATAATACAATTTAAAATCTTAACTAAATAAAATACTATTAAAATTGCTTATTTTTTTAAAAAAGAAACTTAATTGTCTAAGAGCCTTGATTCAATTGGTCTTTTTCGTGGACATAAGTCTTTCGACGGTTTTGACATACTTGGTTTCAATTTTTACTCTTCCTTTTTCCTAAATTTAACTCCCTAGATTTTGTACTTCCTTTGTAATAAAAAAATTAATTATTTTATCAAAATTAATGTAATTTATTTCTTGATTAATTTTTATTATATTTAAATTAGAATTTTTGCATAATAAAATTAGAATTGTTATAAAATAAAAAATATGAATTGGTAAAATTTAAACAGTCAAGACCAATAAACAAAACTAAAAGTGAAATAAAATAACGAAGACTTCTTAAAAACAAAAAAAATGATATACTAGGGCCTATTTGATTTCTTGTTTTTAGAACCATTTTTTATTTTTAAGAACAAAAAAAAAAAAACTTGTTTGATAATATATTTTTAACGAAGTTTTTTGTAAAACAAAAAAATAGAATTTTATTTTCAAAAACAAAAAAATCAGAATATTTTTTAGGTATTTTGTAATTTGTGTTCTGCAGAATCAGAAAAAAAAAAATAAAAAAATAACTACTTTTCAGAATAATAATTAAAACAATTTTTTTAATTTTTTTTTCTCAAAATTTGTTTTAAAAAACATCTGTTTTGAAAATAATAAAACAAAAACAAAATCAAACAGACCTCTAGTCTCTCTCTCTTTTTTTTTTTTTTTTTATAGATTCACTAAAATCAACTTGGTTGAAATCAGGACATCCAACTACGAAGACCAGGCGTGATGACCCGTCCAGGCAGGTGACTGGCAGGAAGACAAGCAATCCTTCGACCCCATAAGCCTTAGACATCAATGCACACAAATACTTTAAACTCTGTTCATAATTTTTTCTGAAAAACTTAGGAGAGTTTCCCCATAAATCGAACTAATCCTAATTTTATAATACAAATAACCTGCAATACAAAAGACTCTACAGTCAAAATACAAATAATTTAGGAACTCTTTCCCTAAAAAATGAAAACACAACTGTTCTTAATAGAAAGACATGATATCAAAAGATAGTGACTACAATTTCTATCCGTCTAAGTCCAAGTTTGCTTCCAAAAATCACTTCCCTCGGAAAGGATGGCAAGCATATGCATACAGGGGAGGACAGCTGGATTAACCTAGAGCTGAAAATAGAAGGATAAAATGGGGTGAGTTGCTGATAAGTCCTCAATTTATCATATTTTCATATTATTTTAAGGAATTTATCATAGGCATGTTAAGTTTATTTTATATTTTTATATATGAATTTAATAAATTTTAATTAAGTTAATATTTAGTGTGTTTTAGTTTTCATTTTTTTGTTGTTTTGAGTTAATTTTTGTTTTAGTTGAATATAAGTTATGTTTTGGTGTTTTATTTAAATTTTTAGGATGTTAAATTGCTTAATCTTTGTTAATTGATTGTAAATAGTAATCAGATAATTTTTTATATTTTTGTTGAATTGGAAATACAGGAAGAAAAAAAAAAAGCCTTGAAGGTCTAGAGTTACAGCAATAAAGGCCGAAGATCGTTGCTAAAAAGGGTTAAAAATCGTTATTGAAAGTGGAAAACACTGCTAAAAAAGAGGGTCAACGACACAGCGCCCAAATTTCAAAAAGTTATATATAGATGAGGCAGTATGCTACAACGATGCGACCAAAAAATATTAGGTTGCAACACTGCATCAAAAATGTATAATATAAAGTCATTTTTGGGCTCAGTTTTACTATTATAAAAGGAGGATTTTAAGGATTTTTCAAGGAGAAGGCCGACCTCTGGGCTATTTGGGAGTGAAAAGGCAAGGTTTTAGAGCTTTATAAGGCAAGGTGAAAGCTTGTATTCGGAGCAAATTTACATATTAATTTAGTTTTCTCTTCTTCCTTTATTTTTCTTTGTATTTATTTAACCATTTGAATGATACTCTATTTTAAATGTTGTTTATTCTTGTGATTGATTATGAGCTAAGATTATTGTTTTAGGATTGTGATAAACCCCAATATGTAGTAAGTAGCTTTGATTATCCCTAATTAATTGCAATTACTAGTATTATTTGTTTATTTACTTTTGTTCTTAATACTTCTAAGTATGAGAACCATTAAATGATTTGAATAACCTAAATGAACCTAAAAATGGAAATTTGATGCCAGATCATGGATTCAGTAATATGAGTTTGAGTTGCCTGCCAAGTTGAGTGGCTCAATTCACTTATAGAATAGGAATTATCAACCTCTATATTAGGACTAGTTCTTCATTAAATCTCTTAATTAATCAAATGTAGGTACAAGAGCTCATGAATTGGTTTTAGGAATACATCAATAGGTAATCCAGAAGAAGCTTGAAGGTAATTAAGAGTCTTAGGCTAACAAATTATGTCATTAAGTGCAATGTTAAAGAGAGTATTTTGGGTTCCTATGAAATGTTAGGGCCCTAGAATTATAATTCTAAATTTTTTATTTTTTTATTTAGTATAGAACTTTGTCTCTTTTTATTGTTATTTTTATATCTTTAATTTAACTTAAGTTTTATTTTTATTTATTATTGGTTTGATTTAGATTATGAAACAAATTTTAATATTTAGCAACTATTTTATTATCAAATCCTCATAGAAACTATACTCAACTTATTATTATATTACTTGTGTGATATGTATATTTGTGCATACAATTTTATAGTACAATAGTCGCATAAACTCAATAAGTGGATATATCACTAAACAACTATAATATAAACAAATAAGAAAATAATAAAAAAATCATATATCAACAACACATACATAATTGGATAATAAAGTTAGGTGTACTTTTCATGCATAACCATCATGGGTTGACATACAGAGCGTATGCATACGAGGGATGAATATTCATACTTATCTATTCATATTTAGCGTAAGCAGTTATATCTTCTAACTAATCATATTCGTCAAATGAGAGTTAGTGAATCATTCATCTTGACTTTTTGGGAGTTAGGGAGTCAATCTTCCTAACTAGACAGGAGTCAAGAATTACTCATTTTAACTAACCAATAGTTAATTAAGGAATCAATCATCCTAATTCCACAGGAGTCAAAAAATCACTCGTCCAGGCTAATTGGAGGTTAGGGAATCAATTATTCTAATTAAACAAGTATCAAGGGATCACTCATCTTTACTAATTCATGAGGATTATACCAACATAAATGAACGTATTGTACATAGCATAACATTACCAAGCTATAGCAAGGTGTTCAACCCCATACTAATGATCTTGGATATAATGTTGTCACAAACAAGCACTGAAACAATTCCTTGCATTTCTCATGTCATATCATCTATTTCTTGCATACATTTTACACTAACATTACAATGGAGTCACATAATTTAAACAAGAATAAATACGTAACATACATAATTAATATCTCATAACCAATCACATAAACAATTTGACAACCACTTAAGATCTACTCAAAGAGAGATGCTAAATGTGGACAAATTTGCATCAATGACACTTCCTACCACCTTTCATGGCTGAATCCCAATTGCAGAGGTATCCACTAGGTTACCTTTGAACACAATCACATGGTTTCTAACACTTAAGCAACTTAATCGACAACAATTTCTTCTTCTTAAAGAGGAAGACCCACAAGTGAAGTAGAATAAGGAGCTACCATGCCATTAGAGGGTGAGAATTGAAAGAAATGGAAGGGAGAAGAGAAAGAAATGGAAGGGGACAAAGAAAGGAGAACAAGCTCGCCACACTACATATCTTTGAGTTCCTTCTTTACCCCCAGCTTACCCGCGGTGAAGCTGGCCGAAAGATGATAATGGAATATGGGGTTGTAGTTGGATGGGATGACAAAACACAATGGGAGAACGTAATCTAGGGATAACAGAGGTTGGAAAGGAGACGCAGAGCTATCGGCAGAGAGGGAGGGGGGAGAGAGAGAGAGAAGAGGAGAAGAAAAGAAAAGAGAAGAAAGGGTGGACACTAAAAACTTCTCTACTAGGATCAAAACAGGATTCGAGAATGGGAGTTTCGACACACATAAAGAGGAAGAAAATCCCCCATGAATTTATGTTCATTAGTGACAATTTATTTTGCGGCTTCGAAATACAAGAAGATCTCGTGGAACCAAGTGCAAATACTAAGGTGACTTTCCGAGATATTTTTGAACTCAAAAAAAATGTTAAAATTAATTTAGTGCTATTATTTATCTAGTGAATTTTTTTGGTATTATTGAGTATTATTTTATATTATTCTAACTAAGTTCTTAATTTTATATCTCTTAAACTCACCCAAAATTTTATATTGTAAATCCTCCTAACTCAGTTACTGATTCTTTATATTTTCTATATTCTTACTAAATTTTCTAACTAAGAATACTACATTCTCTTAATTAAAATTTAAAATGCTTTAGGTCAGAACACCAGGTGAGCTTACAAAACTCCAACCAAAAAAAAAAAAAATCAATACATTACCCAACTGACGCTCGTAGAGTAACAAGAGAGCAGAAATCAAAGGAATTCCTTCAAAGAAAACAAAAAGAAGCTAGAACCTAATATTTGCTCTAAGAATAGATCTGGTTTCAAAATCACAATATCCTGCATGACGCAAGCTTTGTTCCAACTTGAAAAGCTTCAGGTCTACTCGCAGGGCCAGCACCAACAATTTTCCTTCAAAGACACCATTCAATAGAACATAACAACATGGAGGCTACATACTTTCTAGCAAACAAAAATGAAATAATTAAAAGAAAATAAACAACTCCGGTACCATACTTCTAAAATTTACACCGAAGACGGACCTAAGGGGAGGCAGGAGGGGGCTCGCACCCCCACTGTTGAACCCCTCCAAAGACTCCCACCTCCACGTCCAAACGCCAATAGGCAGAGACGGATAAAAACTAGAAAGGAAGAGTGGGGCATGCTTGTCACCCACCGTAGACATTTTTTAAACATTTTCATATGTAATTGTTTACGCGGCGGTGGTGCATGCTTAACCAAAAAGACACAAGCATTTATTTTTACTATGAGATAACTATTTGACTTTTCATCATTTCTTTTTATGTATTCAAATTTATGTGTCACATTTCACAGTGGTTTAGTGGTTGCCTTAGAAAAAAAGAAAAAAAAAACCATTTTTTCTTATTATTTAAATTATGAGCAATGATACTATATTTTTTCCATATCCCATAATTATAATAAACTAATTATTAAATATGAAATAATATTTTACTTATTTTAACAAATTTTATTACTATAACCCTACTCATTAGTTACACAAAAATTAAATTAATTCTTTTAAAAGTTATTAATTATGAAATAAGTTAATATATTAAATAATTATTTAATACATATTATTTTATATTTAATAATTATTGCATCATAACTAATAAATATGATATTCTCACAAATATAATATCATCACTCTTTAAATTATTCTCTTTTTTCTCTTTATATGTTTTTTAGTTTTAAATGCAATAAGTGATTAGTTATTTTCAACTATCAAAGAATATCATGTTCCGTTTTAATGAAAAACATGTTATATATATTTTAATATAAAATGTTTATATACATAAACATATTAATTTTTTTAATTTTTATCGTTCAATCATTTAATTCTGAATCCATCCTTGAATTACATTAAAAGAAAACTTCAATAATCTTTAAGGGAAAGCAACACACCTCCACTTGTTTCTAAGTTTTGTCAATCAATTTTCTTCCATCCACGTAGTCAAAACTAAGGTCTTAAATTGCAGTTGTGACTACGTTGTGGGAACTATAAAATGAGTTGTAGGTGTTGTGAACCGTTATGTTAAGAATTAATGCGGATGCAATGTAGACTGCATTCACAATATTGCAGTCGCATCATATGATACGGTCCGCAATTTAGAACTTTGGTCAAAACCATTGAAATAGATCAAGAGAGTTAGTTATTCATCTTCAACATTTGCTAGGGATTACAATACTCCTTCATGGAAGAAAGAAAATCATCCATGGAGGAAGAAAAGGGCTTCCATAAAAGAAGAGAACAACTTTGATGAAAGAAGAGAAGAGAAAAAAAAAAAAAGGAAAAAGAAAGGAGAAAAAAAAAAAGGAGAAGAATGAAAGGGCCAACGCTTCTCAACGGTAGCCTTAAGAGTCATGAAAAATTACTGGTGGGGCGATTGTTCACAATGATGATGATTAACTCTAGGGATGAAGAGCTTGCAAGCAAAGCAAAAGGAAGGGAAACTTGGTTTGGGGGAAGAGAATCCCTATTTATATGGTTGATCTGCCTCTTATGTAGGTACCAGGCAGTTTTGGACCATTTATGGCAATCATGTTTGTGGATGGCAGGATATTTATGGGCTCTCCGTGTAGCATAACCTCGTGGGTCTTTAAGGGTTGCTTTAATGAGCTTCAAGGCGGGTCCAGACCTTGGTCGATCGATCGAGACTAGTCCAAATTATAATTCATGGAAAAAGCTATTTCGGTGACGACTAAATTTTCTATCAGAGAAGGGAAGAGCTTAGGTGCTCTACTGGTCTCGGTAGAATATAAAAGGCGAACTTATTTGTCCCACATTGGGGTGAATAAAGAGGCATGATGAACTTGAGTCCATAAAATTTGTCCAGCTATGTGGACACTATACCAAAATTTTCAGGAGATGATTATGAGTGTAAATCGTTTTTTAAAAAAAAGTTATTCAGATATTATATGTGTCTGTGACTTAGAGACTTGTAGGATCAAAGCACCACTTTGCCCAAGGGTTGTGACATAAACTGGGGCTAAATTGATATTTTTTAAAAAATATTATTAAATTTTCTATATATAAAATAAATTTTAGAAAATAAAGTTCAATTTTGAACTATAAAAATTATAATTAAAATTGCACATTTTATTAAAAGTTAATTATCATGTCGAAACTGATATAATATATCTCTTGATTATTTTTTATTGTATGTAAATCAAAATTTTTACATAATAGAATTTGTTCTAAATTAAAGAAAATAATATGAGTTGGTAAAGTTTAAAGGCTTCACGGAAAAGAATGATGAGGCAGTCTCGTAGAAAACAAAAGTTGAACTACTGGTCCAGTCCAGTCCAGTCTGTTGTTGGAACTGTTCCTGAGACACTGGGTCAAAGTGGTTCAACAGAATGACCCAGACCATGAGTCTTTCTGGGCACCAATTTAGTTGGGGTCAGTCCAAATTTTAATGCATTGTATTTAGGAGTTCTAATACGATACACATATTCCTTCTGTCCATTTTGTATTTATTATGACACTCTATTATTTGTGAATTAATATTCTTAACATTGCAAAACTTACAATAATCAGGATAACAAAGAAAACAAATTAAGAAATAAATAGAAAACTCACAATATGCCTCCATTGTCAATAACCATGAAAAATTATCTTTTTATTTACCAGAAAATAGTTTTTAAGTCGTAAAGGAGACGTTATAATTTACTCAGAATATTTTTGAATAAAGTAATAGATTAAGATGAAAGTAAATTATGGTATATTATTATGATTATGATTATTTGTTTTTGGCTATGGTTAGTCAATCTTGGGAAGTCATGGTTTATGACCATGGGTTAGGATTGTATTGGGTGGAGAGAGATATATATGTATATATACACACACACACACACACGATAAAGAGACAATAACTTCTATTAAAAGTTAAAGAGATAGTAATACAATAGTTAGATATAGTTAAAACTATGATTCTTATGCTTAATAAGGGAAATAAATATGTGGGTCTGTTGCTGTCCTTTTTTCTTTTGGTATGGTTGCAAGGATTTTTATTTATAAGCTATGATGGTGGGCAAACTATGTTGTCCAATAGAGACGTAAAAGCTATTTTAAGTAAGTGACTTGTAGTGTTACAGTCATTTTATTTAAAGTAATTTTGGCAACTTGTTGTGTTAATTCCTTAAATGAGGCTTGATGAATGGTAGCTAAATGTCTTGGGCCTTTTAGAATTGGGCTTGGATTGAGTTAGACTAATCTAAACTCTTATGGCCAAACCACCTATAAGACTTGCCTTAAATCATTTAACGAGGGGTCAGCTAAGTGACCTCAGAGTAGTGCATGTATCTGAGTTGTCATGTGATTAATGTTACTGACATTTTTTCCTCACGTTCATAGGGAGCACACTAAAGAGTGTGGGAAATATTGGTACATGGAAGATTGTTTGCTGGTCCTTTTAACTCTTGTCTATTATAGTTCCATTCATCTTTATGTTGCTTATCTACTACATCTGTTTTGTCTTCTATCTACCTATATGTTACTACATCTGCTTCATTTGCATTTATGTAGGTGGATATTGAATATAATGGCTATGCCTTTCCTTGGTGACTTTAAGAGTAATATGTGTAAGATGATCTTTATTGGTCTTGTGAAAGTTACAGCTTTTTGTTGAACATTGTTCCATTGTTGCCTTTTGATCAGTAATAAGTATTTAACATGGAAGATGGAGCTTTATTCTATCATAGCTTTAATTGGGGTGGCTTTTTTGTCAATTGACCTTATATACTACTAAAAAAATAGTTTTTAGCTGCAATTACTTAATTGCAGTTAAGTGAGCTGTAGCTAAAATATGGCTTAATAGTGGTTAGAATACTCACTGTTAAACTATGTGGATTTAACCACATTTTCATCAAAACCACAATTAGTTCCATGGCTTAACTATGGGTCACAGGAAGTGTAATTAATATGTGAAGACTATCTATAGTTCTAACAAATTGCAATTAGTTTGTTTAAGGATGAACTATGATTTTGAACAACTATAGTTTGTCCATTAAGGACTAATTGTGATTTATTGAAATTTTAGTCAATCCTTAATGGACTAACTACCCATTTTTAAAAATGCAATTAAGCATATTTCATTAACTTTCCACCACTATGACCATTCTCACTTTGAACCTGATCTGAAAGCGACATAAACCTTAGCTTCAAGTGATCTCGTGTTTGTCCAACCAATAGCATTGTTGAAGCCTTCATTTATGTTGTTCACAGCCAATGAAGCCATTGTCTATGTCTTTCACTACCAATGAAGCCTCCTTCCATGACCATCAACATTATTCGTCCATTGCAAGTCCTTATCATGATTTCAAAGGTAAGTTTAATTCTCTTTTTTCTTTTTTTTTTTCCCTTGATTTCCTCAATGTTTACACATATTCCTTTTGACACTCTCCCTTCATCTAGTGCTTGACCTTTTTGCTGAGGCTTTGATTCATTTCCTTGATACTTTATGCTTCTTCTAGTGCTACTTTAGCTTTTAATTGATTTAAATTTTTCTTCTTTTTTATTTTTTTTTAAAATTTAAGTGGGTTCCATTGTGTGGTTGATTTGTTGTTTATTAGGTATTTGTTGGTATATAAATTGGCCTATTAATGAAGGTGAAGAGAGATGAGAAATAAAAAAGGTGTGAGTTTGTCATCATAAATATAATATACCATTTCATAAATTTTGTTTGCAAAAGGAAAGCTTGCTATGATCTTTCTTTCTTTTATCTTTATATTGTGTTAATGGTCCTTTTCACTTTAATCTATGTCACAATATTTCATCTCAATTCTTTTAAAATAGCATTGATCATATAATTTGCATCTTAAATTGACAATACAAGTAGCACCATTTTACAACACCTAGCTAAATTTTTGGTTGTGTCGATTACTTTGATTGGTTTGTTAGTCATTAGATGATTTTCACATATAAGGAATTTGGCATATTGCTTGTGTCATTAGTCTATTTTTGAAAGCACTAAATGTTTGTGTAATAGACAAAGCCATGTTAGAATTTATAATTTATGCTCTTTTGTGAGTCTAAGCTTTGAAGTGGAGTGAAAGTGCTTTTGAAAGTGTGGTATGGCATGTTAAAAATGGCTAATATACTTACCTAACTATAATCTAAATATGGCCATATTGTTTCCAATTCCCATTTACATTAGGGAAAGTCATACACTCAAACATTTCTTGCTCAGGATTTATTAATTGTTGGATTTGAGAATTCTTGTTGATTTGCTTGCTTAGTTTGGCCTTAGTTTTAGCTAGAATTTTGTGACACACCAATGAAAACTAGCTGTCACACCTGAAAATGCAACCACGCGGCGCCAACTCGAAATCAGAATTAAAAGTAGTAGACTCGCCACCAAAATTTTAATTTTTGAAAAGACAAAACTTTGGAAAAGCCTTTTTTATTTGAAAAATAAGAAAAATGGTTTATGAACCAAAACATTCGCAACGCTATGATTCCTATTAGTTCAAGATACCAATTAAGTAACTTCAAGACACAGAGCCATTTACACAAGCCTTAATTCAGGAGCATGCATCCATTCATTATGAAATCATAGCAGGGGAAAGTTAAAGCAAATGTATTATGACCCTATCAGACTCCACACAATCAGTAAACAGGATCAAACACCAAAACTCAACCCAACCTTCTATTAGGTGTTTCATTGAGCACCTACAGTGTGTATTCAAAGACATGTACAGAACATAGCCTTTCAAACTTCATCCCTGATTGCTCAGTGTAGGGAGGCTCCATTTCCATTTCGTGTCATCAGCAGTCATCAGGAAATCTTATTGCCAGAAAAGGAAAGAAGAGAACATTCATAACTTACCTGCAGGGACCACAGTAGAAGAATGGGTTCCTTCTTCGCACCCCCTTTTGATCTTGATCGCTTCTCAGTCTCCCCCTCCTTCCTTTCATCTCACGGCCTCAATTCTCCATAGATCTCTCCTTCTCTCTCACTAGTTCTGTTCTCCTTTTTCTGATTCCTTCCTACCCTCTCTGCCACGATCTCTCTCAATTTTTTAGTCTCAGAATCCCCTTCTTTTTCAAATCCAAAAATCCCCCCGCCTTCTCTCTCAATCTCCCCCATTTGTATCCAGAGCTTCCGTCCGCTTCGCCTCGTTCCTCTGGTGGTGAAAGGGACCTGAGAAGAGGTCAAATCCTCGAGCCTCCCGCTGTAGCCTACCCTCTGGATCTTCTCAGACTCTATGGTTCGCTTACTTTCCCTTTCTCATGTTTCTCTCTGTGCTTCGTTCTTGCTTCTGCCAATGGCAGGGACTGAAGGGATGAAAGACTCTGGGAGCCTCTGGGTAAAAAATGAAGAGCCCTACGTTTTGACGCCCCCTTTAGCATTTCTCTTTGTTGGGCCAACGGGTTTTAGATGAAGTGGGCTGAAACTGCCTCTTTTTCCTTGTCATTTGGGTTGGAGGTTTTTTGATTACTATGTTTGCTTTTATTATTTTTGTTTTGTTTTGTTTTAGTTTTTTTCATTATTAATGGGCTCAAGAAAGAGGTGGTGCTAATAGGCTTGAGCAAATTGGACTAGAGTTGCTAACTTGCCCTTCTTCTTTTTTTTTTTTTATATATATAAAATTGAGTTTGAATGTTTTTGTTTTTTGTTTTCTTTGAGATGTAAGATTGATGGGTTTGAGCTGACAAACAAAGTATTTGGGCTTTTACTTTTAAGTCATTTTTTTTGTCTTCCTTTTTTTTTAATTTGATTTTCAATTTTTGATTTTTTCAATTTTTTTGCTAATTTGATTTTGTTATTATTTTTGGAAAAAAAAAATTTAGGATAAAATATAGTGTTCACAGTTGCCCCTCTTTACTTGTTTCTTATGCAAAGAGATTGAAAATATAATTTTTAGTATTTTTGCATAAGATACAAGTAAAGATAAGAACACGTATTTTGTCTAGGATGATTTAATTGTCGTTTGACAATAAACAAAAGGAAGAAGCAACCCAAACAAAATATAGTATTTACAAAATGCCCCTCTTTACTTATTCTTTAAGCAAAGAAAGCAAAAATGCAGTTTTTGATATCCTTAACTTAAGAATAAGTAAAGATGGAAACATGTATTTTGTTTGGGGAGCTAACTAATAAAAGTGAGTTAACTTACCTGAAAATGCTAAAACTTGATGAAAGGTAAAGATGCTTGCCAGTACAAGGCTTTTGGGTGTGTACTTGGCTTAGGCAATACTTTTGGGTGCCTGTTATAGCAAGGCTTTTGGGCCCTATTTTGGTGCCTGTTCCGGCAAGATTTTTTGGTGCTTATTCTGGTAGGACTTTTGGATGCCTGCTCTAGAATAGGACTTTGAAAAGGTGCCTAGCCTGTGCAGGGTTTAAAAGGATGCCTGGCCTGTACAGGGTTTTAAGAGATTGTCTGGCCATTGCAAGGCTTTAAAAGGATGCCTAGCCTGTGCAGGACTTTAGAAGGAGTGCCTAGCCTATACAGGGCTTTCAAAAGGTGCTTGGCCTGTGCAGGGCTTTAAAAGGGTGCCTAGCCTGTGCTAGACTTTAAGAGATTGCCTGGCCATTGCAAGGCTTTAAAAGGGTGCTTAGCCTGTGTAGGGCTTTAAAAAGGTGCATGGCTTGTGCAGGGCTTTAAGAGATTGTCTGGCCATTGCAGGGCTTTAAAAGGGTACCTTACTTGTGCAGGGCTTTAGAAGGGTGTCTAGCTTGTGTAGGGCTTTAAGGGTACCTGGCCTGTGTAGGGCTTTAAAAGGGTGCCTTTTTTGGTGAATTTTTTTAAGTTTGAAAACTTTACTTCATTTATCTAAGTTTTATGCAAGGTAATGCACCTATATGAACCAATATACATGAAAGATGCTTTGCTAAATCTTATTTCTTTTTTATTTTTGCTTGCCCCACTGTGAACTGGGATTCATATGATGAATGCATAAGCATGCAAGATTTTGGCTTTCCATTATCCTAGCATGAATTAGGGCCTATGCAATGTATGCAAATGTGGAATGCATGAGACAGTTAATGCTTCCTTTCATGAAATACAGATCTTTTACTTGCCCTATTGTAAACCAGGGGTTATGTAAAGTGTGCGAGTATGTGAGATGCTTCATTTATTGCCATTTAGATGGTTTTGAAATTTTCTTTTCTCTTTTCTGTGTTTTTTTCTTTTACTTTGTGTTTTGTTGTAGTTTTTTTCTTTCTTTTTTTTTTTTTAGGTTTTTTTTTTGTTTTTTAATTTCGTTGTCAAGGATGCTGATTCCAAAAATGCATTGATCTTTTAACTGGTCAACCATAATGGAATAGGGTGCTGCTCTTCCAAAACGTAATGCCCATCTAGCCAGACCTTTAGTACCTAAGGCTGTATTCCATTTGTAACTCTCAACTCTTTATCATCAAAGAATTTTGTATGTTGTCCTTGAAACTACAACTGTCCCTTTTTATTAGTTTGCTCTTTGAGTAACGATAAAGGGTTTGTAAAGGATAAGTGATCCAAAGAAAATACTAACCATGTCGTGCCAAGTAAATGCTTTGATGAATCTCAATTTTGAGTTATTAATTATTTATGAAGCATAAAGACAGAGGTTATGATATAGACTAAGAATGAAACATAACTGAGACTTATGAGAAATGATTTTATTAACAAGTTTGCCAAAGGAAACATCTGGGAGTTCAGACAATATGGAATTTGGACAAAGAAAAAGACCATAATGATAAAAAAAACAATCAATAGAACTGAAAGAACTTGACTCAAGGAGTTCTTTCAAAGATTGTCCTCCACAATCAGTTCCACATGCTCCTACGAAATGATCTGTTGTGCAACTTGAGATATGTATCTCATCTAACCTAATCTATGACCCTTGACCCCCTGGGATCCTATTTTACCTATTACTTGGTTGCTTCTATCAAAGTGGACTTTCAAACTTTGCCCCTACTTCCGTCTAGGCACCTTCTTACATTGTCGTGCTTTTCCTCTTCATGTCTTTTTTTATTTTTCTTTTTTTTTTTATTTTTTAATTTTTGGCTCTAACTTTTGCCTAGGCTGCCCTTTCGGGTTTTCAACCTAGCAAGCTTTTCCTTTTATGCAAAGTACTTTTTAACTGTATCCGAATTGAGAGGCTTTGTTAGTTCACGACCATCCATATCCATCAAAACTAATGCTCCTCCTAAAAAAGCATGCTTAACGATATAAGGGCCTTTATATGTGGGAGCCCATTTGCCCTGAGCGTCGTCTTGGTTTGGCAAGATTCTTTTGAGGACTAGGTCACTAACTTTGAACTCGCGAGGATGAAGCTTTTTGTTGAAAGCTCTTGCCATCCTCCTTTGATACAATTATCCATGACATATTATAGTGAGTCTTCATCCCTCAATCATGTTCAACTACTCATACCGGGTTTTTATCCAATCACTTTCATCTAAATCGGATTCAATTAATACTTGTAACGATAGGATTTCGACCTCAATTGGCATGACAACTTCCATTCCATAAACCAAGGAGTAAGGAGTTGCCCTTGTTGACGTATGCACAGTTGTGCGATACCCAAGCAATGCATATGGAAGCATTTCATGCCAATCTTTACAAGTGACTATCATCTTGGCAGATTTTTTTTATATTTTTATTTGCTACTTCCACTGCCTCGTTCATGTGTGGCTGATATGGTGTCGAATTATGGTGTTTGATCTTGAACTGTTCATAGAGTTTAGAGGCTTCTGCCCCATTCAGGTTCGGGGCATTATCAATGATGATTTTCTCTGGTAGTCCGTAACAGCAAATGATATTTACTTTGAAGAACTTGCAAAAAGCTTTTTGAGTGATGCTAGTAAAGGAATTAACTTCAATCCATTTTGTGAAATAATCAATAGCAACTAAGATAAAACGATGTCCGTTTGAAGCTTTAGGGTTGATTGGTCCAATCATGTCGATGCCCCACATTGAAAATGGCCACGGTGCCACCAAATTGTATAGTGAGATTGGTGGTGCATTAATTTTGTCTGAATAAATTTGACATTTATGAAATTTTCAAACATACTCAGTACAATTTTTCTCCATAGTCAACCAAAAGTACCCACACCTTTGGATTTGCTTAGTCAGAGTATGACCATTTGCATGTGTACCGCATATTCCTTCATGAACCTCTATGACCACTTTCTGTGCCTCCTTTACATCTACACACCGTAATAGGGTGCCGTCATAACTTCTCTTGTATAAAATGCCATTACTAATGAATAAATTAATGGTGAGATGCCGAATAGTCTTTTTATCACTTTCAGTGGCCTTAGTTGGGTATTCCCTACTTGTCATATAAGTCTTGATATCATGATACTAAGGTTGCCTATCATGTTCTTCTTCTATGTTTAGGTAATATGCCTGTAAATCCTTGGCTTCCACTCAAAGTGGTTGGACTTGGACTCCATAATCGAGTCGAATCATCACTGGTAAAGTAGCCAAAGCATCAGCAAATTAGTTTTTGTCTCGAGTGACATGATGGAAATTGATTTCTTCGAATTGGCTAATTAGTTGAACCAAGAACTTCTGATATGGAATTAGCTTTAAGTCCTTCGTTTGCCATTCTCTGGTCACTTGATGAATTATGAGGGCAGAGTCCCCAAAAACCTCTAAACTTTTTATACCAAGAGTTATGGCAGCATTCAACCCACTAATGCAAGCTTCATATTCTGCCATGTTATTGGTACATTCAAATTCCAATTTGATAGCAACGGGGTACTGCTTTCCTTCAGGTGACATAACTACAGCCCCAATGCCATAACCATGCATATTTGCAGCACCATCAAAATACATCTTCCATCTTTCATTACAACCATCTTTGTCATCTTCATTATCCTCTATAGCGAATACGTCTTCATCAGGGAAATGGAAATCCAATGGTTGGTATTTATCCAGAGAATTCTAGGCCAAATGGCCTACTATGACACTTCCCTTTATGGACTTTCGAGTCATATGCTTGACGTCGAACTCAGACAGGATCACTTGCCATTTAAAGACTCTTCCTGAAACATATAGGCTTTCGAAGATATACTTGATAGGATCCATCTTAGAAATTAGCCATGTGATATAATAAAGCATATACTGTCACAATCGTTTATTAGTCCATACCAGCCCGTAATAGGTTTTTTTAATCAATAGGTAACGTGCTTCGCATTTGTTGAACTTCTTACTTAAGTAGTAAACCACCTACTCTTTCTTTTTGAAGGCATCATGTTGCCCCAATACAGCCCCCATCGATCCCGGTAGGTTGTCAAATAGAGGATCAAAGGTCGTCTTGGCGTGGGCGGAACTAAAATTAGGGGACTTAACAGATACTCTTTAATTTTATCGAAGGCTTGTTAGCAGCTATCGTCTCATTTTTCAGTGTAGTTCTTCTTCAACAATTTGAAAATTAGCTTGCAAGTCGCAGTTAGATTGGCGATAAATCTTGTTATATAATTGAGCTGACCCAAAAAACTTCATACTTCTTTTTCTGTTTGGGGGGATGGCATTTCTCGAATAGCTTTTATTTTATCAGGGTCCACCTCTATCCCTTTTTGGCTTACCATGAAGCCCAATAATTTTCCAGTCAAAGCCTCAAAGATGCATTTATTAGGGTTTAATCGAAGCTTGTATTCACACAATCTTTCAAATAACTTTCTCAATACCACCACATGACTCTCCCTTTCTGTAGATTTTGCCACCATATCATTGACGTATACTTCAATCTCCTTATGCATCATATCATGAAAGAGAGCCATCATAGGTCATTGGTAAGTTACCCCAGCGTTTTTCAGCCCAAATGGCATTAGTCTGTAACAATATGTTCCCCATGGCATGATGAATGTAGTCTTTTCCTTATGGTTTTCATGCATAGGGATTTAGTTATACCCTGAATAACCATCCATGAATGAATACCGGTGGGCTCGCGCCGTATTATCGACTAAAACCTCTATGTGGGGCAAGGGAAAATTGTCCTTTAGGCTTGCTTTGTTCAAGTCCCTATAATTGATGCACATGCAAACCCTTCCATCCCTTTTAGGAACAGGTACGATGTTTGCTACCCATTGAGAATACATGGATACCTAAAGAAAATCTGCTTCTAGTTGCTTCATGACCTCCTCTTTTATCTTCAAAGACATGTTAGGGTGCATTCGTCTTAACTTCTGTTTCTTAGGTTCAATGTTTGAGAGTAAAGGGATCTTGTGAGAAGTAATCTTTAGGTCAAGCCCAGGCATGTCCTAATAAGACCATGCAAAGACATCTATATATTCCTTAAAGAGTTGAATCATTTCCTCTTTCTCCAGATTATCCACTATTTTAACCTCCTTTTTATGTTCTTCCGTCCCCAAATTGACATTTTCAATTGTTTCTTCATGAGGGCAAATTCCCTTATCGAGCAACTTTTTGAAGGTCTGGGTCAACTCTTTATTATCAGATTTGGAATCATACATATCCAAAGTAACGCACAAATCATTCTGTGGGGGCTCAGGAACCTCTGCGTTGGGCAAGAGTCCCAAGGAAAACAATTTCCTGGAGGAAGGAATAAAGCAAAATAAATGGAAAAAGAAAGAATAGAAGTAAAGGGGAGCAGAATATCCAAGCAATTCTCATTTCATTCATAAAATACCACTGTCATTCATAAAGTACCGTCTGAAATTAGGACACAACAAAATAAGGAAAAAGAAAACAAAATAAAAGAAAAGAAAAAGTAAGACATGATCAAAACAATTACTCTAATGTTACGGCATCGGGGACATCCTCGATTTCCCAATTATCCAATTTTTCTCTCGAATCATCAATTGAAATCTAAGTCTTGACTCCTCGCATGACTTCATCATCAATCATCAAGATATTTAGCCAATTCATAACTTCCGAGGGAGTCGAAAATATTTCCCTAATGTGAGGGATTCTTGGCTTTTCTTGCCTCTTATTCCATTTTGTGCTCGGTCGCTCCTTAGCTCAGTTTGATAGTAAGGTTTCATACCTTAATCCTTGCCGATTGAGGTTTTCTGGGAGAGTAATAGGTAGTTCAACCCCTTGCAGATGTATTCCCAATCCCTTCCCAGGTCGGAATCCATTCTTTTGCAACATTTTTATCATGACCTAATTAACATTTCCGATGGTAGGATTAGGTTCATCCATCTCTAAGCTTTGAAACATTGCTTCCATATCTTGTTCAACAGCCTTAATATATGGCAAGGAACTGGGTTACTTAACATTATCTCTTCTTCTCCCTTGATAGTGATTATCCTCCCTCGTCAATGAATTTGACCCTTTGATGAAAAATAGAAGGCACAGCACTGGCAAAATGGATCCAAGGCCTGCCTAGCAACATTATATAGGACGAATCAATATTCATTACTTGAAAATCCACCATAAATGTTTTTGGCCCAATCTCTAAAGACAAGCGAGTATTGCCAATCACTGCCCTTTTAGAGCCATCAAATGCCCTAACCACCATATCACTTTCTTCAATGTGTGATACATCAATTGCCAGTTGTTCGAATATGGCCAGCGGTAACACATTTAGTGTTGACCCTCCATCAATCAGAACTTTTGTAATTATGAACCCATTGCATTTCAGTGTAATGTGTAAGGCCTTTAGCTGATTAGAGGACATCCCTATGATTTCTTCTTCAGAATAGGAGATGGTGGATGCAGACTTGATGATATTCATCACATTAGCTACTTTTTCTGAGGTGACATTAGGGCGCACATATGCTTCCTCCAAAACCTTTTATAAAGCTCGATGATGTACTTCCGAGCTCATAACTAAGGACTATATTGAAATTCGAGTTGGAGTTTTCTTTAATTGTTCAACCACGTCATATTCGCTTTGTTTCATGATTTGCAGGACCTCTTCATCAGCGTTATCTTCTTTCCCTTCTTTCCCTTTCATCCTATTGATTCCTTTTCCCTTCCCATGCCTGTCAATATTTCCTGGGAGATAAGCCCTACCACTTCGAGTAATACCTCCTGCTCTAACCATACTTGTGACAGGTTCTCTTTCTTCTTTAGCAATCACCGCCTGAGTTAAGGGACAGTTAAAGGTTTTCTCATATTTCCACGGTACTGCATGGTCACTTTGATACGGGAATGGAGTTGGCATATTGATAACCATTGTGGGTTGCCTCGAAGAAGGGGAACGAGATGGCCCTAATGTTGCAAAAGGATTTCCAACAATTAGGGTATCCATTTCTAGCTGTCTAGTAGGGATAAAGATGTCAATATACTTTACCTCTATCGTGCCAATTTCTTCTTCTAACTTCTCTATAACCACAACTCACAACGTCATTAATTTCTTTAAAGCTTTCCGAAACTGCCTGCAATTCTCGATGTCATGGTCCATATTTTGCTGATGAAAGTCGCAAAATTTAACTGGTAGCCCAACAACAATCCCAATGATATTTCCCTTTGGTAATTCTAACACATACTTGGCCGATTGAAGATTAACTAACAGAGTTTTTATTGATAACTTAATGGCATTAGGATTCTTGGAGAACCCTAGTTCTTCTTCAACAGCATTCACTTGCCCCCCATGGCTAGGTAAAGGGTTAGTGGTAATTATTGAATCTTTTCTAGGTTTAAGTTAGATATGGTTGGACTCAATCAAATCCAGCACGTTTCTCTTAAAGGCAACACAATTCTTAATTGAATGCCCTGGGACACCCATATGGTATTTCCCCCACACTTAAACTTTTGCACTCCTGGGCAAAGCTCAAAATCCAATTAAAAGAATGAATTTGAAACACCCGACTAAAAGAATGGTAAGTGGAAAATGAAAATTGAAAAAGGAGTGTAAGAATCACAAACTAGAGACTAATCACAACTCTTCATCACCTCAACAATCAAAGTTAATTTCACTTGTATCAAGAAATCAAATTCCACGGCGATTTCATTTGAAAAGAATGAATTGAAATGCATAGCCTCTCATGGATTGGTTTAATGTTTACTCTCAACTCTCAAGTGTTTAAAGGGATGTGTTTCACTCAAATTTCACTCGTCAAAGTTCACTACCATAAGCTTGTCTAACTTCTAAGTCTCCACCACCCATGCTAAATGCAAAGCACAAATCAAAGGACTTTATTCAGGGTTGTAATGGGGCTAGGGAATGAAATGAATGGATAACAAAAACAAGGGGAAAAACTAAACAAATGGATACCTTAGAACCTCAAGAGCACTCAATGACAATCTAGGATAGAGAAGAACATATGTAATTCAAGGCCTTATTTCTAACAAGTAATAGGCAACTATAAACTCAATTTGAAATACTTCTTTCTTTCTCTTTTTTTTTTTTTTTATATGACTTCCTTTTCTTTTCCCCTTTTTTTTTTTCATTGCTTTTCTTTCTTTTTCTATCTCTTCTTTTCATTGCATTTTTTTTTTTCAAGACAATTTCTTTGACTAACAATAGCCTTAATGGATGCAAAGCACACATTCACCTATCCCATTTAGATGTAATGCTCCTTGAAATCTCTAAGGCATCTTAAAACAAGGTGGAAAAACATATTTAATGGCTATGGGTAACAAGAAAATGAAAATACAAGGCTCAAAGTGGCTAAACAATGGATAAAGTGAATGTATGGTTGGCTTTTTGGCTCTAGCTAAAATAGAAATGAATGCTTTATCATTTTTATGCATGCAAGTGCAAATGTGGCCTCAACAAAGAATCAAGACAAGTTCTAGAGTGAAATAAAGATAGGTGAATACACACTAGAATTGAATAATTAAGGCTCAAATTCTCACCAGCTAATGGCTATCAAATAATTCATTGAAATCAAATTCATTGCCATTTTACTTGAATCAAGACGCAAGATCCATCACTTATCATGTCTAAGTGAATCCAAGCTATAATCATCTCAACTTGCAACTTTTACAGAAAAATTGAAGAAAAATCATGCTATTTTTCAAAAATTTTTTAGAAAATTTTTTTTTTTTTTTTTGAAAAAAAGATGGATGGAATGAAATGACTCTCTCCCCCACACTTAAATGTTGCATTGTCCTCAATGCCAGCACACAATCCAGTAAACAGATAAACAATACAATATAAAGAGTGAAAAGAGAGAGTACAACCGGATGAACTTACCAATGAAGATCTCAAAGGTGGCTAAGATTTCATTGTAGCTGGCTAGCAATTTATTTCCTACAAAATAGAAACAAAAGAAACTGTAATACGAAAAAGAAAAAGAAAACTAAATCCTAAACTAAGAAGAGCTCTATCAGCAACTAACTAATCATATGTATCAAAAACCAAAATCAAAACTACTTTATTTCTTCTTAACTGGATAATTTTGAGTCTCACTACTTTAAAGCATTTTGATTGATCATGCAATGTTGACTCATGGACTTTCTCAACCATCAGAAGTCTCAAAAAATCATTTTTAGTAAATTCAGGAACAAGAAAAGAAGAAACATCAAATTTAAGATAATTAAAACTAAAGAAAGAAAATTCAAAATCAAACTGAAAATATGAACTTTCTAAAAATCTATCAAATCCAATAAAATCTACTTGACTCCCTTTAGTAAGAGTCACTACATCCACAGAAAAGTCTAATTGCAACCTCTCACAATCCTTTGAGTTCAAGGTGTCTGATAGTTGTTTTTCCTCTACTGGGAGAGCCTGTGATTCGTTGGGAACTATTTCACCTACCTCAGAAATCTGTTCAGGACTTTCAACAATAGAGATGACATCTTCCCTGAACAAAGAGACATTAGTAGGCTCATAACATTCTAGACAATGATTAACAACAAAATCAAGTCTCCTACTAGCATCAACAACAGCAAAAGGATCAATAGAATTTTCAACATCAGCACTATCACTATGCATATTATCATCAACACTAGTATGATCAGAGAAATAAGTCTTATCAGTCATTTCAGCACAAACAAAGGATTCCATGGATTCAATAGACTTATCAGACTCCAAAAATTCATTAATCTCAGCACATATAGGACACGTATGCATATCATCACATAAGCATTGTGAATTAGAGTCTGAATTATCAACGAGCTGCTCAACAAATTCAATGTCTATATCCTTTTCACATGCTACATTCATTATTTTAGTAGGCACACCATCACAGGCTAGTGAGGAATCATGATTATCAGAATATGTGATAGACTCACTAGTCTCAATGGAAGAATTGATTTGGGAGCATCTATCACATATAGCAGATTCAACACACACACAATCAAGAAATGCATCCAAATCAGTTATGTCACATGATCTAGATGGCATGTTGTCCCTAAACTCAGTAGATGCATCATCAACAGACTTCTTAACCAATTCTACACCAGGAACAAAATAATCATTGCATTCTAGGTCACCCCCACACTTATCTTCTACCCTAGACTCAAGAGATTCATCAATTGATTCAAAAATGAAATTTTCATTATAATCACAGCTAGGAGTAGACATCCCAAGTGTATCAGTACACAAGGATTCATGAACATCAAAAAATGTGTCAATTTTGTTCAATGAGCTACCACAATCAACCATACCAGGAGATTCAACAATAATTTCCTCATCAATATCATCATCATGCAACTCAGAATCAACAACATTATATGCATCAGTAGTCACAGTGCTATCAGGCAAACTAGAGTCAGTTCTAACAAATTGTAAAACATTAGAAGATGGAAGGATATCACCTAATGGATAAGACTCTTCTTCTTCTATACATTCCCTTCTAATTTGCTCTTCAATTGATTCATTAGCACTTGAAGTCGGTTGATTCAATTGAATTCCTGAATCCTTCATCATGTTGTCAAGCCTTTGTTGCATTTCAAGATACCACCGTTCATGTTCTTGTTTGAATTGAAGATGTTCGGCATCCCTTTGTTGGATTCGAAGATCTAAGTCTTCCATTAGCTGCATCATCCTCTCTCTCGAACTCGATTCCTTTTGAGGCTCTTGTTGCATGTACCTCTCATGGTAGCTGTAAGGATGATATTGTGGCTCTTGCCTATGGAAGGTATGATATGGTTCATGATGAGAGTGGTAATTTGGGTGAACTCCATATGGGTTGTGGTATAGTTGGTAGCATGGTGGTTGGAATTGTTGGTATTGTTGGCTTTCAAGACGGCCTTGAACCATTGTCATGGCGTTATCCATCCTCCGAGAAATCCTATCATTTGCATAAGAGTCATAGACACCTTGATTAGAATAATAATGATCCATTTAAAGTAAAAATAAAATGATAAGCACAATTACTTTTAGCGCAAGTAAAATCACAAACAAATTATAACTAAAATAAACTCAATAATCAAAAAAAATAAAATCAAATGAAGCTAAGACTTACTTAACTATGAAGAACACTCCTAAACAGAGGTTAATGATGCAAAATAAACCCACAAAAAATAAAGAAATTAAATCCAGAAAAATTGAAAAATTCCTAAAAAAATTCGAAAAAATACTAAAAAATTCGAAAAAGTGCCTCAAACGTTGGAATTTGGCCAAAAAATGGTGCACCTAATAGCTTTGCTATTACTTTTGCTCAAAACATCCAAAAACCTTGAAAAACAAAGTATGAGAATTTTCTGGGCACTTTGAACGAAAATTCCAGCAACCTGGACACTTAACGCGCAACACCGAAATTAACCAATTCCAAGTTCAAAACAGAACGAAAATCAAATCAAAACAGAACTAAAACAAAGATAAAACAAAACAAAAACACTTAGAAAACTTTCTCAAACAATTGAGACTCCAAATTCCCCGGCAACGGCGCCAAATTTTGACGGGCTTGTCGTGCAACCTTCAAAATAAAACTAGGTTGATCTAAAAATATAGCAAGTGGCACAACCTAGGTCATCTCCCTTGGAATTGGAATTCAATATTTAATTAGGTTCTCTAAGTGTTCTAAGATCCTAGAATTATCTAATTTGGGGGTTTTTGAATGAATTAAACTATCCTAAACTGAATTGAAACAAAATTCCTAAATACTACCTAATTGGATGAATTGTGATGAATGATGGGCTTGTGACTAGTTTAGGAATTGTCTCTTGGTATCCACTATCCTTATCCTATTCTAATTGTGATTAATTATGGCCTAAGAATTCTTAATTATATTCATTAGCAAATGATCTTGAATAACCATTCAAGATTCAAGAGATTAATAATCTAATGTTGAATTGAGACCTCAATCCCGCATTAAACCATTAACTCTTGTCTTTAAGATCAATGAACATCCAATTTGATTGATTAACTAATTAATTATCTTCTGATTCATCATCCAAAAATGTTTAATTAACCAACTAAACACCAAGGAATTCTCAAATAGACATTTAAGCACACAACCTTACTCATGTATTTCATCGAACACCTTCGTGGCATACATGGGAGATTAAAGAGAATAATGAAAAATCAAATTCAAATTTAACCAATTAATCAACAAAAAGGGTTTCCTAATCAGTGTCTAACCAGCCACTAATTAATTACACAAATTTCTAATCAAATATAACTCAACCGAGATTGTACAGAATAAGAAAAAGTGTAGGAAAATTAAAGAAAATCTTAGCCAGAATTTTGCTTCTTCTCCAAGGATTCAAGCTTCAACCAAGAGCTTCCTCCCTTGCTAGCCTCAAGGATGAATCAGATCTTCATGTTGGCGTGGAATAGAGATGGAGAGAATGGAATGGACGAAGGCGAAGGGATGGGGTGAATGGAGGCGAAGGAGGCGAGATTAAGTGGTTGATGAGGCGTGGGTGTATATGATGAATGACGGCTAGGGCTTGGAGTGAAGGCGAATGAATAAAGACGGAATGTGTGTTGAATGGGCTGGGCCGGATGACGACATCGTGTTGCTGGCGTGGTGAATGGGCAGACGATGTGGATGGGGTCGTGAATAGGCGAATGCATAGCGTGATTCTCCTTCCTCTTTCACGTGAGCATTTTATTTTTACGTGCTCTCCCTTCTGCATGTCTGAAGCTCCCTTGTGCGTGTAAAAACGTGGGCCCCAGCGTCAATATAATATTCCATGTTTGCTACTGTAGCTTCTGCATGCCTCTTTGTTTATGTTCACGTCCCTGGAGCTTTGCTCGTTGCTGTCTCTGTTTCACGTTGCTGTCCAGACTTCAGCGTCTTTCATTTGTTCTGCTGCCAGCCATGCAAACCCAGTTCAGCATCTCTTCATCGTGATGTTCTCCACGTTGGCTGCTGTTCTCTCTTGCCACGAGTCTTCTTCTTTGTTTTGGTCGAGCATGTGAGCTCCATGCTCTGTTCTGCGTTTCTTCTGCTCATTCTCCCAAACTGTGGCTGTCTTCACACTTCCTTCGTTCAACTGCAGCTTCTTTTCTTGCTTCTGCTGCAGCTTCTGGCCACGTCAACTTCTGTTCTGCATGAGCTGCTTCTGTTTTGCCCCGTGGATTCTTCCTTTGTGCCCAGATTTTCTTGCTTCAGCTGCTCGAGTTCGTTCTCCTTTGTTCTTTACGTGGCTTCCTCTCCCCACAAGTGACTAATACTTCCTCGTGCTTCATTTGTTTGTGTTTCTTTTTGCTGTACATGAGAGTTGCCATTCTTTTTCCATGAACCATAAACCAAAGTCAAGAGATATGCAAAATGCTTCCAATTAAATTCCATCTGAGTTCCATTTACCAATAAAAATCTGCACAAAGAGTAGGAACAATTTAATAGACAAATTCACAAAATCATTTAAAATGAATTCATGCATTAAAACTCAATTATTTTGCCAATTAATTCATAAAGTGCAGAGGATGGCTACTAAAATGAAATTCCATCTAATTAAACCCCTAAAGCCATATTTGATTATTAGAATGACTAAGTTAGGAGGAATAAAATGTATAAAAATCATGCTTATCAAATTCCCCCACACTTTGACGGGCTTGTCGTGCAACCCTCAAAATAAAACTAGGTTGATCTAAAAATATAGCAAGTGGCACAACCTAGGTCATCTCCCTTGGAATTGGAATTCAATGTTTAATTAGGTTCTCTAAGTGTTCTAAGATCCTAGAATTATCTAATTTGGGGGTTTTTGAATGAATTAAACTATCCTAAACTGAATTGAAACAAAATTCCTAAATACTACCTAATTGGATGAATTGTGATGAATGATGGGCTTGTGACTAGTTTAGGAATTGTCTCTTGGTATCCACTATCCTTATCCTATTCTAATTGTGATTAATTATGGCCTAAGAATTCTTAATTATATTCATTAGCAAATGATCTTGAATAACCATTCAAGATTCAAGAGATTAATAATCTAATGTTGAATTGAGACCTCAATCCTGCATTAAACCGTTAGTTCTTGTCTTTAAGATCAATGAACATCCAATTTGATTGATTAACTAATTAATTATCTTCTGATTCATCATCCAAAAATGTTTAATTAACCAACTAAACACCAAGGAATTCTCAAATAGACATTTAAACACATAACCTTACTCATGTATTTCATCGAACACCTTCGTGGCATACATGGGAGATTAGAGAGAATAATGAAAAATCAAATTCAAATTTAACCAATTAATCAACAAAAAGGAAGTTTTCTAATCAGTGTCTAACTAGCCACTAATTAATTATACAAATTCCAAATAAAATACAACTCAACCGAGATTGTACAGAATAAGAAAAAGTGTAGGAAAAATAAGAAAATCTTAGCCATAATTTGTTGTTCATCCAAGGATTCAAGTTTCAGCCAAAAGCTTCCTCCTAGCTAGCCTCAAGATGGAGATTAGATCTTCATTCGGTGGATGGAGATGGAGATGGAGAATGGAATGGAGATGTGAAGACCCAGGATGAATGGAGGCGTGGATGATTGATGGATGAATGGATGTGTGGGTGTTGGTGAATGGCCGAATGATTCTCCCCTCAATGGGAGGCGAGAGTCTGATCAGGCGTGAAGAGTTATGTATATATAGACGGAGGTGTGGGTGAATGATGGCTAGGGTTTGAGCGTAGAGGCGTGTAGAGAATGGGCGAAGTGACGTGAATGGAATGGGCTCTGGACGTGTCGTGAATGAATAGGGATGCTGGAGTGACGGGTAGTGTATGCGTAGGTATTGATGGACGAAGGGATCAAGTCGAGAGAATGAACGACATCGTCCAGAATAGCCTCTCCTCGTGCTTCATTTATTCTTCACGTGCTTTGCCTCTTATTCCAAATCTGAAGCTCCTTATTTTAATCTTTGTTTATGTGATTGTGGGACCCATTCATCATTCAGCTCATGCACCCACGTTGCTTTCTCTTCTTTCTGCAGCTGCTCGAGTTTGTTCAGCTCATGCTCTTCTTTTTCTTCTCGTCTCAGAAGCAACTCGTGCCTCTCCTTGCATGTTCTTCTCTGTTGTTGCATGCTGTCCAGACGTAGCTTCAGCGTCTCTTCTTTGTGCCAACTCATTCTTCCATTCTTAGCTTGTGCTTCTTCATGCGTTGCTCTGGTTCTGCATGCTTCTTCGTTCGTTGCTGTCCAGATTTTCTCTTCATGCAGCTACTCTTTGTTGGCTCTGTAGCTGCTGTACAGACTTCAACTCGTTGCCTTTCTTTGTTCTGCTCAGCTCGTCACGAGCTTTTCTTCTTCGTGCAGCTCATTTCGTTTCTTCCTCACGCTGTAGCTGGTTTCTCTGATCAGCAGCTTCATTTCGTTTCACTGTGCATCCCTTCTGCTCTTCGAGTTGCTCTCCAGCTCTTTCATGCAAGTTTCCCACGTGATTCCTCCATTTCTGCTCGAGTTTGTGCATGTGGCAGCCTCCTTCGTGCAGCTCAACGCTCAACTGGATGTTGCTTCTGGTTTGTGTGTCTCAGCTCAGGCTTCTTCTCTATCATGCAGCTACTCCTCTGTTCACCACGTGATAGCTTCCAATCTAGCTCAACAAGCTTCTTCCCTTTGATGTGGTTCTGGACAGCTCGTGTTGCTGCTTCATTCCTTTAGCCCAAGCTTTGCACGTTAACTTCTGCATGTTTATTCTTCCATTCTGTTTCTGAAGCAACGTGAGAGTGAGTGTATAACTTGTGCATGAGCTAGGGGAGAGGGAAGTGAAAGCTTCTTCTTTTCCTTTAATCAAATGCTCCTTCAAGCTACTTGCACATCGGAAATTCTGCACAAAAGAATGAAGAATATTCAATAGAATTATCCACAAAATTTATTTAACATGATTTATGCATTTAAAATCAATTATTTAGCCAATTAATTCATAAAGTGTAGAGAATGGTTACTAAACAAGATTCCATCTAAGTAAATCCATTAAGCCTTATTCAATCATTAAAAAGCTTAAGTTAAGGGAAATAAAATGTATAAAAACTATACTTATCAGTATTCGCAAGAGGCATTAGGGTTGTATCATGTTGGATATAGTGGCTGCATTGTGTTTGCATGTCGAGGCCCTAAAAGTTTCATGTCCAATAACTTCTTATACAATTCAGCATTAGTGGAATTAAAATTGGGCCAAGGGCGATTATCTTTTGGTCGCACATAAGTCATTCTCTCATGTTGCCCTTGTCTATTCATAACTAGTACAAATTTCCTCTATTTACTTGATAAGGAATGGGTTGTTGTAAATACGGTCTCGCAAGTTGGACATAATTTACGTCTCCATCTTTCTTCTTCAATCCTTAACTCTTTTTTAAGTTATTTTCTGACTGAGGGGATGAAAGTCCCCCATCTCTGATGTCTGCATCTATCCTCTCCCCAATTTCAATAAGGTCAACAAAATCTGTAACATGAGTCCTCAACATGATCTTATAAAATGGGTCTGAGAGAGTTCAAATGCAATAGGAGCAAAATTCAGATCCAATCATTGGAGGTTGGACTTGGGAAGCCATCAGTCTTCATCTCTGAGCATATTCTTTGAATGACTCTGTCGATTTCTTACTCATCCTTTTAAGCTATTCCCTAGTTGGGGCGATGTCGAGATTGAATTTATATTGCTTCATGAAAGCTTCCGTGAGGTCTCTCCATCTCTGAAATTTTGAGTGGTCTAACTGCATGTACCATAACAAGGTAGACCCCATCAGACTCTTTGAAAAGAAGTTTATTAGAAACTTCTCATTTCTTGACCAAATAGTCATTTTTGTATAATATGATCTCAGATGATATATCGGATTGCCGGTACCATTATATTTGTCAAAATCAGGGACTGTGAATTTCCTTGGGATTGAAACTTCTGGTACCATGCATAATTCTTCCACGTCTAGTGACCCCTAAGTGTTAAGTCCCCGTAAGTTTCGCAATTGGTCTTTGACCTCCCCTAACTCTTTCTCCCAATCTTCTTTATCGTAGTTAGCTTTCCCTTTGGTCTTCGTAGTTGGGATCTTAAGTGTATAGATCGGGTCATAGTTGGGAAATTCTTGCATATCCCTTACTTCGTCATAGGGACCATGCTTTTCCGATATTTTCGTTGGGGGATTCTAGACATTTTTCTGCCTTTGCGCAGTCTCTGTGATTTGGTCAAAGTGTGCTTCTGGTATGACCACCCCTGGCAAGCTCATTCCTACCTCTAATATATTTGCAATGGCATGTGGATGACTAGATATTCTAGGTGAGGAGTTGACAGCCTTCCCCTTTAGTGTCTCGACAAGGATCTTCATTGTTTCACTCATCTGAGCTAGTTGATTCTCCATAGTTGTCATTCGACTGTTCAGCGCAATTATGTCTTCCTCAGCTCTCTGGCTACCTTCCAATTGATATTCTTCCATGAGCCTAGCTCTTGAACGCGTGTCGTATACTCTAGTAAGACGTGTCTGGTTAGATGGAACACATTTCAGAGGCACAATATTGTCTTCCTTTTATTTCACTCTTTATATTCTTTTCTCTGTAAATAAGACACATTTAGTGATATTGAAAAATATTCCTCTTATCTTTATATCTTTATTATTATGATTTTTTTTTTTGTGTATTAACTTGGGTTAACCATTTTGACATAATGGCATAGGAACATCGGGCCCTTTGATTCTTGAAGGATTTTATTAATCCACATAAAAATATTAAAGTTGACAATCAATGCAAGAGGGGATTAAGACCCCTACATGATTAGGTCTTTGTGTTCATCTGAGTTTTTCCCTTTAGACGGCAAACACAAGGGAAGTGGAATTCTTATCCTTTCATAACAAAACCTTAAATGATACTTTACATCAACATCTTTGGAAATTAACAACTATTGAGGTACTTTAACTCGTTTACAATATCATTACACAATATAAAAAATTTTGTCATTTCCTTCAGTGTGCTCAATGGATTAGCTAGACCCTCAGCTGCTCTAAGTGAACTCGTGAAACTAGGGAGTTTAGGATAGCTAAGCCTTAGAATACATGATAATAATTAAAGGGATTTAGTGGATTTTTAGACTTCGCATTAACAGAAGTGTGAAGCGTAAAATAATATGCCCATGTCTTAAGTATAACTTTAAGAAATGGCATATCAAAGATGATGTGCATGAATACTTGATTATTAAAACATTCCCACAAGGGTACATTTTTCGGGTTATGCATGAGAAGTGACATGATAGAGAAAAACCTCATACAAAAATCTCCAGCAAGTCCATAAGTGAGAGAAGAATTGATTTATGGGGATGATCTTATGAATGACATGGTCTGTGATGAATTTAGAGTTCATCATGAAACCAGCAGTTTAGGCAAAGTTAAGGGTCTAGCTCTACCATCTTACTAAGAGATGAATGAAGATGCAAAAAAGTTTTACAAGTCAATCAGGGATAGATAATAGGATTTGTATGAAATGGTGTGAAAAATACTCAAAATTTCCTTTTTCAATGAGATGCTATCACATTAAGTGTATGTGTGGAATAAGTAACAAGGCTATATCCATGATGTTGAAGTTATTGGTAGATGCTTTTGAACATGCAAAGATTTTACTTTTTTTAATAAAGCCAAGAAAGCCATTAATAAACTGGGGCTCAATAAAAAAAAATCCATGCATGTCCGAATAATAGTATGTTATATTGGGAAAAGGATTAGAATAGCAATGTATGTAAAATGTGCAACACATCTAGATGGAAACTTATGAGCAAGGGTGAAAAGCAAAACAAGAAGCCTATAAAAATCCTCAAATGCTTTCTATTGAAGCCACGACAGCATGTTGTGGATAGAAATAACGATAGCATGATGAGGCATCCAAGGGATTTGAAGTCATCGAGGGGACTTAACATAATAAATCTTTAATTTGTTTCAGATCCTTAAAATGTATGCCTGAACTTAGTTATTGACAGTTTCAATTCATTTGGCAACTTAAGTACAAGTTACAATGTTTAGCCAGTGGTTTTTATGCTTTACAATGTCCCTTCCTACATGTGTAAGAATTAAAGTTCATTCCTTCTTTCAATGATAATTTTGAAAAGTAGAACACTAGGGAACGATTTAGATATTTATTTATAACCTTTAATTGGAGAGATGATAGATTTATGGAATGTAAGGGTTGGGACTTTTAATTCTTATACCAATGAAGTCTTCAATATGTGTGCAGCTATGAAGTAGACTAGTAATGATTTTCTAAAGCTCAAAACATTATATGAAAGGAGCATGTATACTAAGTTAGCATATCTAGCTTGTCAGTTTGACTTTTCTCCTTTCCACCTTTCCCATAGTTGAAAGTGGTGTTTTATAGGTATTGTTGTTTTTTAAGCTTAAGGAAAAAATTTAAATTGGCCTAAAGTGGGTTTGATGCAAGAGAAGAAAAGAGAAATCCTCCAGTAGTATTAACTAGCGCAGAAATCTTAAGATAGCTTGAGAATATTAAAGTCATATTTTGAAAAGACGTTGAAGTTAAAGGGGAAGGAAGAAGACCTTGAGGAACAAGAGGCATTGATGATGACATTGAACAATGGCAAGAGTTAATTATTTTAATCTTCCTTATTAAGTAAACAATTTATTATGGCACAGTCTTGATGTGATACATATTAAGAAGAATGTATATGACAATATGATATTTACTATGCTTAATGAATATGGAAGATTGAAAGACCATTTGCAAGCATGTAGAGACTTATAAGAAATGGATATTCAATTCGATCTCTAACTTGAAGACAATGTTAGATATCCAATAACTTTGTTTACATTGACAAAAGCAAATAAAGATATCTTTTTCAAGACTTTAAAGAATATCATTGTACCTAATGGATATTCAAGTAACATTTCTAAATGCATTGATTTGAGATGATGCAAAATTGAAGAATTGGAAAGTCATGACTTACATGTTTTTATGGAGCAATTACTAACTTTAACCATGAGAAAGGCACTTCTTATGTAAGTGTCTACAATACTGATTAACTTGTGTTCATTCTTCAGGAAAATTGTATAATAAAGTATTAAATGTGAATAAACTAGACCAACTATAGAGTAAAGCAGAGTTGTCTTCTCATTTTGTCTTATGGAAATGATATTATTGCCTTCATTCTTTATAGTCACGGTTTATTTGATTGTATATTTAGTTGAAGAAGCCAAACTTAGAGGCCCTATCCAATATTGATAGATGTACCCTATAAAAAGATAAATATATGGATAATTCCAAACTTCTTTACTCTTTCAAATATTTATATTTGCATCAATGACTTGTAATGGATCTTTTTGACAGATACCTAGGAAAATTAAAGTACTGTGTGTAATAAACAGTAAATTCTATAAAACGACGAAATGAGCTATATAAGGGTAAGTCCCCTGAAATGTGTTAGATAATGTCCTAAAAATTTTGGATAGTGTCCTAGGCTCCTAAAAATAATAATTCTAGGCTCAGATAAAAAGAAAAATAAAGCTAAGATAGTGAAGTAAAATTATTATGAAATTGACGAAACGTAGTGGCATTTTCATAAATACGTGCAATTTTGAAAAAAAAAATCATAGGAGGGATTTTTAAATGGAAAATTTGAGTTATCTAGGGTTTTCAGAGGCCGTGAAAATCATGGAAAGCTCTAGGACAGTTAAAGCCCCTCCGGTGTTATGTTTTCCAATGACAATGAACCCAAACTTTGACAGATTCATTTGGGAAGGTTTTAACTCCAAATTGAGTGATTCCAAAGGCATTTTATTTAATTAGGAACCTAAATTTTATGATGAAAAAGACAATTCTCAAAAAGGAGTTAAAACGAAACTAAAAAGAAAATGCCACAGTGGAAGGGCAAAATTGAAATTTTTGTAAATGGATTATTCTTGAACCTTCCATACACTTCATGCCCTTTCTCTTCCCTTCTTTAGGTTGACCTCCCTCTACCCAAGAATAGAAAAAGAAATCTCTCTTAGGTGCACAAGAGAAGGAGAGAAAGGAGGAAGAAAATCAAGAAAAAGGTAGGTAAATTCATGAAATTTCATGCTTCTCCTTCTTCCAATTTTGTTCTTCTCCCTCTAAGCTTTCTTTCTATGGTTTTGTTGAGATCATTGGTTCTATTTTGAGTCTAGATTTAAGGGGAGTAGTTCACATTTCTTAGGGAGAAGAAAACCAAGAGAAAAGGCTCTTGAAAGCAATCTTGAATCCAAGGTAATTCTTGTTCTTTGTTACTTCTCCTCTGTGCTCCTCCTTTGTGTAGATTTCGGCTAAGAATAGAACCAAGGGAGGGGAGGATTTTCTATCAAAAAACAAGAGAGAAACTAGGGTTTTAGACCATGGAGAAGTGGAATATGCCAAGAAATTGTAAGGAAAACTAATGGCAATTGATTTAGAAAAGTGTAGAGCTCTTTAGGGTTTTGTAAAAACTAATTTAGGAAATGTGTTTCCTAGGCTATGTAAGTATTCCATGAGCTTCTAAGACCTCTAGGAAGCCTCCCAAATGGCTCTCCTTTCAAGGAAAAATTAAGAAGGTCATGAACTCCCATTCCTTCTAACTTCTTGGCCTAGGCTAGTTAAATAGGTTAGGAAGTGTTTTAATTTGTTCTAGCCTTAGTTTGGGACTTCATATGATGGTAGAAGGTTAGAAGAACCCTTGGAAAAAATTTAAGAGCCATGGTTTCGGAGATAAGATAATGGTGTCCATAATAGAGCCTTATGAAGCAACATATGTCTAGGCTCTTGTAAATGAGTAGATGATGGCTCTAAGAATTTTGAATGAAGTCAAGAGACCTAGAAATAAGAAGAGAATGGAGCCTAGAGTTTCATTTATAAGGGTTGCTTCAATAGGCCACTTATGGAACCATTATATGACCTATGGAACTAATTGTGTTCTTAAGAAAAAGTGTAGTATCTTGGCTTATTTTAAGAGTATAATTGTGTGCTATTTATGATGTTTAAGCGAAGAGAATTCCAATCTACCTAGGTGTGCTAGTAGGGCTAAAAAAGGGAAGGAAAAAGACTAAGCAAAGCTTGCATAAGTTCAAGGTAGCTCTCTACCTCATTCTCTATGCATTCTTGGTTGTATATATGTCATTGTGTGCTTGTGTGTGCTCTTATGATTTGAGAACATGGCACTTGGTGTTTTGAGATTGCATTGGTACCAATGTGTTATCTTGAATGTCTTTGATTATGGAAATGGCTCATAAGGGTGAGATGATGTCAAAAGTCCCTTAATGAAGGTGAGGAGATGCCAAAAGTCTTAAGGCATAGGTGACACAAGGCCAAAAATCTCTTAGATGGATGAGGCCAAGTCAAAAGTCCCTAGGCTAAAGGTGAGGCAAATCCAAAAATTCTAGAAATGGGATAAGAAAAAACCAAAAGTCCCTAAAACATATTCTTGAATTAAATGTGAATTGGTGACATGGAATTATGACTTTGCATACTTTATGGTTGTGCTATTTTCCATGCTTGTGCCTTTGATGTGTATATGCCATGAATGCGTGTGTGAATGAGTGTGTAAACTATTGAGATTCATGGAATCTCACTCCCTTTCCCTCCTTCATCTTAATATGTTTAGGTGGTACTCATAAAGCAAGAAATACAAACCAAGGGTCTTGAGAAGTTACACTTTATCAAATATATAGTTATATTTACAAATGAATGTCAAAGTGAACTTGTATATATTATTTTTGAGTTATAAAGTTTTAAGCAAATGTAATATTATGTACGAATGACATATGGACCATTTGTGGCACAAAATCAATGCAAATGAGAGAACTTGACACTTGATGGCTTGTATACATTAGTGTATTCTTGGATGTGGAATGACCAAAATGATATGCATGAGATTTAGGACCACTTCGGCAGTTTATATAACTCATATTCATGCTTTTAAACTTGCCCAAGAGGAGCTAAACACAAGAGGAAGTCATTTGGACCAAGTTGGTGTCTTATAAGAGGCAAAATTGACCATAATGGTAAGGTATAGCACAAACTTTCTAAATGGACTCTTCTTAGTCTAAAATTTGGTATGAATGTAGATCTCATTGAGAGATTTTTGGAAAGTTAAATTAGGTAATATTCAAAGGTCTATAAAATTTTTGGCGAATTTTTGAAGTTGGAAAATTTGTTGGTTTTGGCTCTGGTACTGTTCATTTGGTCTGAAAATTGATCTCTGTCATTCATAGGGCAAAAGATGTCCAATTGCTATGAAATTTTATAAAGAGTAACTAGACTGACCTTTGCCAACTAGAAGCACCTTATTTAGATGTCTAGCGTAGAAAATATGAATTTTTGAAGTTTTCGTTCTGTTCCAGGCTCATAACCAGACCTTCAGCATTATTCCATCAATTTTTTGGGTTTGAATGCTCTTGGATTGATCTGGAACTATTTTTTTTCCTTCTAGCTAACATCCACAACTTTCCAAATTCATATAGTTTTCATGAATTGGATTTTTATGCAATTAATTATGCATTTTCAAAGTTTATATCAGCAAGTTGTATCAGTAATTCTAGACAGCTCAAACTTTGTGCCTTTTCTATTGTCAAAAGTGGTCCTGATGAGATTTTCATGGCTGAGAATTATTTTTTATGTAAAGTTAACATCCAGATATTTCCAAAAAGTTATGGTTTGGTTGATTTGATGTTTTTAGATTTAGTTATAATTTTCCAAAGTTTCTAATAGAAAACTAAAATTTTGACTCGAGACAAAATGTGATTATTTTTTGTTTCTAGCTCTTGATCTATGGTTTGTGCAAAGTTTTGAGATGTTTATGATTTGTATAGATGAAAAATAATTAGAGAATATTATTGGTAAGTTTTCAGGGTCTACAGATCAAAATTTGAATTTTTAACCCTGACGTAACGCAATTAAATTTATTATTTTAATGAATTTTCTTGAATTTCTCTTGATAACATGTGAGATTCCTTTTAAATGAGTAAGATAATATTAGAAATAAAATGGTGTGACACTGTGTATAAAATAAGATTTGGCAAAAGGGCTCAATAGCTAAAGGTTAATTAGCTAAATAGGTTTTAACTTTTTATTTAAGATATTTGGATAAAGTAGAGATAATATTCAATTGACATAGACATATTGATGACCAAACTAATGTTGGCTCATATACTGAAGGCATGATGTTTCTATCAATTAGAAAACCAAGGGGTAGCTTTGAATACTTCACTCTTTCCCTTAAGGAGAAACTACAAACATATAGGCATGTATTAACTAATTGTAAAGAAATAGACTTTTTTCTTTAGTGAGTATACTAAAGTTATTAAGTTAAATGTTCCATAATCACTGGAATTAATTACCTACTTAATGTATTTCATATAAGGAGTTCAAGAATATGGTGAAGCAAAAATTAAAATGTTGTACATAATCATCTTTAGAGGTAGATAAAAGAGTTCATAGAGAGTTCGTTGAATGGTTTTCTTGTCTTGTAAGTGCATGTACATCTTATTTTATTACTAATGACTTATTTAATGTTAAAGCATTTATATAACAAGAATATCACTTTCTTTTCATTTAGATAAGAAATAATGTCAGTGGTTCCTATTTGGTTGATATGAAGTTACTTGCTTTGGGTCTAATTGATCAAGCAAGAAGATATAATGCATAAAATGTTAATAGATTTAAATTTCATACTACAAAAATGAGACTAAAGGTTGAAAATCTAAAATTTTTGAGTCCTTAGGACATTTGGGACAATAAGTTATGTAAGTAGTAGCAATGGCCGTATGCGCTTTAAAGGTGTGCCTTATTGTAGGAAATTAGTTGACATAATTGAAATAAACTATCATGGTCCACTTATGATAACATTGTTTGAATATATGGGGGCAAATACAACCAATCCTAGAAGGATCATAATTGATGACTTGGGATTCATGTCTACCAATTTTTCATGGTTGACACACATCACTAAAAATGAGATGATGAGTCATACATCCAAGTTTTAAAAACTTAGCAAGTATAGTATATGGAAGACAAATATTGTTATGCACCTAAAACCATGATACTTGTATGATGTAACATCTGAGTTTTCATAGAAGCGAGGACTCAAAGTTTTATAATTTTTTTAAATTTCCTCGCTATAGTTAGGATGCTAGTTTGTTATAGCGAGAATGCCAGTTCGCTGTAGTGAATTCATGGCCAAACAAAATCCAGGGAATTTCTAGCAATAGTGCAAGTTGTGGCGAGAATAGCTAGGAAGCTCTCATAATAGTGAGAGGTGTCTCTTGCTATAGCGAAACCTATTTAAGAAACACCAAGAAAGGATTTTTAAATGGAAAAATTAAGTTGCCCAAGTTTCTCAAAGGCCTCAAAAACTATAGGAACCCTTGGAATAGTTTAAACCCCTTCTGGTGTACGTTTTTTAATGTTGATTAATTCAAAATTTGACGAAACAGTTCGGGAAGGTTTCAGATCCAAATTGAGTGGTTCCAAAATCATTTTATAGGTTAAATAACCTAAATTTATGATAGAAAGTATAGTTTTCAAAAAGGAGTTCAAATGAGCCTAATTAGATAAAACCAGGAAATAAGGACCAAAGTGCAAAATGAAAAGTGGCAAAAAGTGGAACCTTAGCTTCTTAAAACATCCAAAATTTGCTCCTCCTTCTAACCAACCTTGTTATGCCTAAATAAAGAGAGAAATACCAGGGAGAGAGACGCACCAAAGGAGGAGAAGAAGAGGAAGAAAGACAAGGCAAAAAGGTAAGGAAAATGAAAATTTTTCATGGTTATCCCTTCTTTAACATTATTCTCCTCCTTCCCATCTTTCTTCCATAGTTTTTGTGTGTGATATGGTGTTGCTTTGGGTCTGATTCAAAAGAAGGAAGATAGATTTTGAAGGAGAGAAGCGAACTAATAGGAAGGGCTCTTGAATTAAGGTAAAATCAAGGTATGTCTAATGGCTCTTCTTATTTCCTTCCCTTACTTCTTGCACGGGTGAGTTCGGCCAAGTAGAGAATAGCCAAGAGGGAGATAAGTCTGACCAATAGCAAGTATGGAACTTAAGATTTAAGGAGTGAGAAACAATATTATGGAATGAAACCTAAAGAAAAACTATAAAAATTCAAGTTAGCAAGTTAGGAAGTAAAAACTGTATTGCAAAATCTGACTTTCTCCAAGAGTTTTCTAGCTTATGAGAGAGTGTGAATGGACTCTTAAGACCCCTAGGGAGCCTCCCAAGTGCTTCATCCATCAAGGAAATATGAAAACTCCATAGGAGCTCAAGTGTGTGTGTGTCTCGGCCAAGAGGGTCTCACATACTTAGGGAGAGTTATAATTTCTTCTAAGGCTAAAATGAGGTTAGATATGATGGAAGAATATGAGAAGAGGCCTTGGAAACAATTTAGAAGCCATAAATGGAGAGTTTGAGGTATAGGTTCCATAATATGACTTAAAGGAATAACATGTATCTAGGCTTTTGGGAATGATAGTGTGATAGCTCTAAGAAGTCTAAATAGAGTCAAGAGGCCTATATAGAGGGAGAAAATAGGGCTAAGACCAAGAATTCTCATAGTTATTTCTTTAGGTCTTGAATGGAACCATAATTGAATCATAAGAGGGAGTAGGCTTCCTTAATGTGTGAGTAGTGTTAGAATTTGTCTCAAGAATGTAATTGGATCTTAATTGATATGTCTAGGCTAAAGGAATCATCCTCTATCTACTTCCAAGTGTGTGGCCTTAGGAGAGGGAGATAACCCAAGAGAAAAGGTTGCATTCCTTGCTTTAAGGTAGCTTTCTCACCTTTCTCACATGCATTCTTGATTTGTTACTTGCCTTGGTTTGCATTTCTAATTGTATGCATTTCTCACACTCAATTAAGATATAACACTCTCACTTGTGTTTACTTTCTCCCTCTTTTTGGCTTTTTTTTTGGGTAATAATCTTACCTACTCTTGCCTTTTATCTCTCAGTATCAATCCTGTACTCTTATGTCACCTAAGATCTCGTCAGGTGATCCAATATTGCCAATTCTCGGTTCAACCAAGTATGTGTAGATGGGTGGTTTGAAAAGTCATGATTGGCACACACAAGACACAATTGAGGGTAGGGTTTGGTTAGGCTTGGGTTCTAAAGAGAAGAGGCAAAATTTAACTACTTAATAATGCAAAATCAAGTTTAAAATCCCAAAGAGCCACAAATGTAATTACGAAAATTTCAACTATGAGGAAAAATGCAAGATCAAAATAAGAAAGTTCAAATAAATGAAAAAAAGGGAAACAAGGGCAAATCAAAATAACGAAGTGCACAATACAATATCAAAGGAAATAAGGTAAAATAGAAAAAAAAATTATCTGATCAGCAATTCCATTTTTTTTTTTTTTGCTTTTTTTTTTTTGCCTTTTTTTTTTAAAAAACTTTTTTTTGCTTTTTTTTTTTTTTTTTGCTTTTCTCTTTTGATTTGATCTAATGAAATAGCCCAAAACTTACAAAATCAAAAAATAGGAAACAAACTAAATAGATTAGATTTGAGAGATTCAGAAAATATTATCAACTAAAACCTAATACCTCGACATAGAAAAGTCTAATTAGGATGATTCCAAAATGGCATGAAAGTTGAGATTCTGAACTTTCAGAAACACCTATCAATTATCTAAAACCTCAATTGAAAAGGGGTCGAATAGATAAGAAATGAAATAGAATTTTTAGACAAGAAAAATTTCCACCACATTATCATATAGGCAAAGTTTCTAAAAGACTAAAATTCTAATAAAAGTAAAGCACTAAAATCTGATTAAAAATATTTTAAATGGTACCTAAAATTAAGGAACAAGATTAGGATACTAATTTTAATTTAGTCTCTAAGATAAGCTATTTGACCATGTCCTAAAAATAATAAAATAAATAAATAATGAAATTCATAAAGAATCCTAGCCCAAAACAATTTACTTCTTTAAGTAGTCACATGGGATACTTATGTTTCATTAAAAATCACATGGTTGACACATGATTCTTAATTTCTTGCAATTGGACTCTAATTGGGCCTTGACACTTCTTTTGTATGTGTATAACTGTATCGGGCCTTCAACATGTTGGATATTGACTCTAATTGCTCCATGGACCTTCTTAGGACATTGGGCTTGCACTTAGACTTCCACTTTTGCATCTTTAAGAAAATCTCATGTCCAAAGTCCAATTCAACTCCAAGATCAGCATGCCTGACATATTGCTTCTTACTAGCTCTATCTCGTGTTAGGAAGCTCCGATAAGGATGATTGCAAAACGCAGTAAAACTTGAGAGTTTAAGATTCAAGATTGACCCATTAATTATTTGAAAACTCCGTGAGATGATGATGAAAGCATTCACCAAAATTGAATGACATCTAGCATGTTCTAAATTGATCAAATATGGATCTTGGGCTCTAAACTTGGGCCGATGTCCAACATAGAGATTATCTTGAGCTCTTTGAAGTTTTTGGACAATTTGAGCCTCTTGAGCATGGGGCATCCCTTCATGAGCCATTCAAGCCTGAATCATGCGCTTTTGAATGATTTTGGTTTCTTGATGGATGAGGGCTTCTCGAGTTTGTTGTGCTTCAATAGGCTTGTCTACTGACATCATATCATTCATTCTTAATAGCATATATTAATATTTGTGTCCTTACTACTATATTTTACATTCTAGATCTATGTCGTAATGTTAAAGCATTACTTATTCATATACTTGATGTATACTATTGGTTGTGGTTAGTCAAATAAAAATAAGTACTTTATAAAAATATATTACTATCACTAAGTTACATATTCCCTAACAACTTATTTATATACTGGATTTTATATACTAATTGTTGCATTTGAATTTCTAAATGAATTGCAAAGGCTTCGTGGATTAAATGCCTTATCTACTAAACATGTATCAACATTAGTAATGTTTGATTCAACATATGTTATGGGCTCAAAATCCAAGATAAACATAGTTGGTACATGAAGATAAAAATATCAAGTACTTTCATATTTTAGGTCACACTAAAAATGAACATGGTGAATGGATTGATAATTTTGGTAGAATAATTGAGAATTTGACTTGTAAATATTTTTTGATGATTTTTTAAAACCAAAATGACCTTAAAATCAATAACATCATACATGATTTAGATAAATATCCAATACCTACTCTTATTGAGCAACATCTTGCTATTTTACAAAGGAATTTTCACATGAAAGAAATTGAAGAAGCAATGTTTCAAACAAAAGTAGATAGTGCACTAGGAGTTGATGTTTTTCATGTAAAATTTAATCGAAAGTACTATGATATCGTTAAAAGGGGTGTGATTAATATGGTCAAATTTTTTCTAACAAAAGGCTATATCCTCAAAAACTTGAATAAAACTTATATTACCCTCATTCTTAAGTATATTAATTCTTAAACTTCAAAAAGTTATAAATTAATAAGCCTTTGCAATGTTTCTTATAACATTATCTCCAAAGTTTTATGCAATAAGTTAAAGTTGATTCTTAAACAATCATTGCTCCAAATCAAAATGCTTTATAACAAGGAAGGTTAAAATCTAACAATATAACTGTAGTCTTTCAATTTATGAATCAATTGCATAAAGCCAAGAGAATTATCAAAGGGTGGTGTACATATAAATTAGATATAGCTAAAGCATATAATAAACTATCTTGGAATTTCTTGCAAGCTAATCTTACTGAAATGGGATTCCTTAGGCATTGGATCTAGATATTAATGCAATGTGTTACGGCAACGAGTTATCAAGTGAACTTGAATGGTAGTCTTACTTCTCTTTACATTCCCAAGCAAGGTACACTACAAAAAATAAGATTTTAGTTGGTCCAAAGTTGCCGCTAAAGACTTTTCATGGCAACCATAAAAGTCAAGGCTAAAACCCCGAAATTGGAACCTTTTAGTGATAACAAAATGGATGCCAATATTATTACCACTAAAAACTTTAAATACTTGCATTTAGTGCTAGACAAAGGTTATAACTTAAGACAAACTTTTAGTGGCAAGTTATCTTTAGTAGTAACAATTATAAAAAGCAACTTTTAGTGATGACTTTAGTCACTATTAAAAGTCTTTTTTAAATTTTTATTTTAAAATTATTTTATAACCCTAAAACAAATTACCATAAAGAAATCCTTGAAACCTTTAATGATATAAATAATATCACAATTGAGATTTTTTTCAACTTAAAGTAGTCATAGATACTTTTTTGTGGTGATCCTTAAAAGTTTTGATACCAAAACAAATTTATTAGCACCAAAAATATTTAAAAGGTATTAGTGGTTACCTTAAAATTGTCGCTACTAAATAAAATTATGTAGAGTGAAAAAATAAGACTTTGTTTGAAATGGTTAGGTCCATAATGGTGCAAGTGAATCTTCCTATATCTTATTAAGTAAACACATTGATAACTATGTGTTTCATATTTAATTGAGTGCCTTCTAAGTCAATTTCCTTCACACCTTTTGAATTAAGGACAGGTAGAAAATCTTATTTGAGCATTTTACGACCCTATGAGTCAACAACTAATGTGCATGATTCTTTTGATAAGTATAGGAAGTTAGGCTCAATGGGCATGAAATGTACTTTCATTAGATACTTTGAACAATCAAAGGATTATGTCTTCATCAAAGAAATATAATTTTTAGAAATAATCCTCAAGAGATACTTTCACGTAGGAGACACATTCAACTTTTAGAAATACTAATAAAACTTAAATCAATAGATGCCACATTTTTTGAAATAAAATTCCTAGCAATTGGATACTAATATAATTATGTCATTTTATGAGATAGAAGATAATCAAAACGAAAAAGGTGAGGAATAATTAATTGTACCTTTACCTGTTGCTCTAAGGGGGAGAATAATTTTTTAAGACAATAGTCCCTAAGAGACACATTTATATAGGAGTCATCGAGGTAATGCTTCTCGACATCATTTTGAGATTGAAATGGTAGCATTAATAGTTACTTCACAAGATAAATAGCCAAATTCAATTTAAAAAGCTCTTTCATGCCCTGATGAGGGAAAATAAATGAAAGCAATGGAAAAAGAGATGTAGTCTTTGAGAACAAACTATGTTTGAGACTTGATTAAGCCAAAAGGAAATTGGGAACAATCGGGTTTTCAAAATTAAAAGAAATGTGGATGGCTCCATTGAAAAGTACATGGCTCATTTAGTAGCTAAGGCATTTGTAAATGCCATTAAAAGTTAGTTGTCCTTTAATTTTGAAACGAAGGACATGAAAGAAGCAAAGTATATCCCTAGAGTTAAAATCTTAAGGGATTGCTCAAAGAATGCAATTGCTCTATCATAAAAGTGGTATATCAAGAAGATTATTAAGCAGTTTAGAATGATAGACTACAAATCCATAAATACCCTTATGGTGCCAAATGCCATACTTTAAAACTATAGATCCTAAGACTCGACATGAACAAAATGCCATGAAAAAAGGTCCCTTATTTCAATGTAGTTAAATAGATTAATGTATACAATAAGGTGTACATGACCTAACATTTAATTTGTTGTGGGTCTTGTAAACTGATTCCAGTCTAATCCAAAGCAAAAGCATAGGCAATTAATCAAGCAGATCATAGGATATTTGAGGGCCATTGCTAATTATAAATATTTTTTATAAGGGGAATGAATTACAATTAATAGGTTATTCATGTAATAATTGGGTCGATGAATTGGATAAGGTCAAATCTACTTTTGATTATGTGTTCTTGCTTAACAATGGTACCATTTCTTGAAATAACAAGAAGTAGACATGCTCGACATAGTTAGCCATAAAAACCAAGTTACACACATATTTTGTAGGTGTTAGAAGCAATATGGCTAAGAAGATTATTGAAAATTTTAAAGATATCAAGTGGACTAATAGATCCAATTTCATTATGCTCTGATAGCCAAGAGACCATAACTTACATTAAAGATCTTAAGTATCATAACAAAACTAAATATAGTAGCACAAAGTACAACTTTGTTAAAAATGTCATGACACATAAGAAAATCACTTAATAGTACAGCACTATGCACAAAATGGTATTAGATTATAAAGTTATTCTTTTTCCTTCATTTGAATGTTTTCAAACATAACATATGGATGCATTTGGAATAAATAAATGTACAAATTTTTCATTTATTGATTTCATACATTAATTATAAGAGACACATATGTAATATATGAGTATGGCGTACAGGTTGATAAAATTGAGTTTTTCACATAAGCAATGGCCTTAGGCATTCATAAAGAGTAAGCCAAAATGACAAAATATTATTGATTTCATTAAAAAAAAATAAACTAACCTAAAGATTTTTAATATAATTTTCTTTTAAAAAATAAAACTTACATAAGGTTTTTTTAAGAATAAAATTTACATGTGTATAAAAAAATATGATAATATAACTAGTAGCTTATATGCTGAAATAATATATGTTATACTTTAAATAAAAAATATTATTGATTGTTACTTAATCTTTATGAATAATTAATAGATTATTTCAATAATTCTATAAATACTTTAAAATAATAATATTAAAAACAACAAACTTTTAAGACAATATCTTATCAAAGTTTAAAATTTTAAAATAACAAAAAAAAGTTTACCATTTTTTCTAAAATCTAAATGAATAATTATCACCATTTTTGCTCAATTTTTTATTTATTTATTGGCAAAAGCTTCAATTAGGTCCCTTAAGTTTGATGTAGGTTTCAATTTTATCCCTTAATTTATTTATGTTTTAATTTAATTCTTTTATTTATAATAATGTTTCAATCATATCCTTTTTCCCAATAATGTTAAATGTTGGATGGAAAATGTTGATATAGAACCTTTTATGTTGTTTTGTCCATGTAAGTAGTTTGGAAGTGGGGGGAAAAAAAGACATGTAGAATCAATGTCAACATTTTCCATCAATATTCAATAGCACTAAGAAAAATGACATGATTGAGACATTATTATAAATTAAAGGACTAAGTTGAAATAAAAATAAGTTAAGGGACTAAATTAAAATTCACATCAAACTTAAGGGGCTAAATTGAGGCTTTTGCCCTATTTATTTTATTTTATTTTCTCAATCTTGCGCTTTACTTGATATTCACTCTTTCTAATTGTTTAAAGATATTTTTCATCTTTTGTTTTGTAAAATTTTTCAACTTACCTTTTGTATTTGCATATCATCTATAACAAATCAATTTTTCTTAACAATAAATTTGATAAATTGTTTTGCTTATATTATTATTATTATCATCATCATCATCATCATCATCAAATTATCAATAGGTCTTATATCTCTAAATGTGTGTACTTGAATTTGATTTATAATTCATTAAAAGTTCGCTAATGAGATGAATATAGGACCTTTTTTTTTTGGTAGAATTCATGCTCCCTTCATGCGTGTTTTAATTTATTTTGTGGTATTGCTTATGCAATTAAGGCAATTCCCATCACAGTGCACTATCAGTTTATTTGATTTTAATACAATATTTTGTCTACCATATAATGTTTATATATATATATATATATATATATATATTACATAGAGAAATTATAAATTTTTATACAAAATTATGTATTATAACTTACAATCTTGACCCACCTTAAGAGAAAATTTCTCCCTCCCCCCCCCCCCCAAGTGGTAAGACACGAGTCAAGTACAAGGTGTGTCTATAGGACTAAAATTTGTATAGTGTGAAATAAAAAAATTAACATATACTCTTATAAAATAAGATAAATATTATAACATGCATTTCATATTATATGTGTTTTATGGCCGCAATTAAGAACCAAGTAAATAAATCTTTACTTTATTATTGTATAAGTCCTAAAAAGAAACAACAATCATTACATTGGTACACTTGTGACTTTAACAAAATTATGAGGCAACTAGTTAGTGTATGCTACCTTAATATATATCCAATGATTATAATAATGTGACATTAAAGAACAATCATAGAAAAATAGCTAATTTCGATCTTATGCTATGTGGGCAAAAGAAGGATTACATCAAATATATATAGTATGCTTGGACTTGAGACATGTCTATTATAAAATTGTTTAAAAAAATCATCATAAGCATAGACACAAGATATATCCATTATTAATTGTGTTGATAATTTACAAATTAGTGTTATTAATTATGTCAATAATTTACAAATTAGTGACAAATATGACATCAATAGATTTTTTTAGTGATGACTTATTTGTCGTGAATCGTGAGAAAAGATACATATGGATTCTTCTTCTTTAAAATATTAGTTTCCTATTTTAATATCAAGGGATTTTGTAAACTTGCTTTCATAGAAATATCCTTTTTCTAGATGTCTAGGAGACCATCCTACAATTTTATATGTATTAACATCGAACCATATGGGCTTCAAATATGTAGACCTCTAGCATGTTGGTTGGTGTCTCAGATCAAGATACTAAGAAATCAATTCTACAAGGCGTACAAAACCCTCAACCAATACAAATTCCACCAATCTTAGTGAGACATTCTCCATGGTATTTCAAACTAGTTAGGAAGATTAAACTACACAAACATTATCACCTTTTCAGTCGTCCACAGAAAAGACATATGAACCAATATAGAGAGAACAAATGAACCCTTAATAGCTAAAAATCACCCTATTAAAGCGTTTAACTTATAGCAATATATATATAGAGAGAGAGGAAAAAATCATCCCATTACAACATCTCATTCCTAGCAAGATATAAAGAAAGCAACTTGTATGTATACAAATCCAAGCAAAATGAAGAAATAGACAAAAAAGATGCATAGCCAATGGAGAAATCAGAGGAAAATGAAGGAATATCGAAGGAAAATGGATCTGAAAATCAACGGTACCGTGCAGACTCCTCAATCGTTCGACAGACAGACAGACAGAAGTGAGGTGCTGCGACGGGCACTAGAGTCGTTGCAAAGAGCGGCGGAAGGGCTTTGACGGCTGTGGAGGAACGAAGGGGCCGCAGCGGCCGTCTGTGAAAGGGGAGGTGGACACGGATTTAGTTGCAACGGACGGCGTAGAGGCTTTTAATAGTGTGATGGCTCATCCTTGAGGAAGCACATACATGAATTCTTCTTTTAAAATATTAGTTTCCCATTTTAATTAAGGGATTTTGTACAGTGACTTTTCTTTAGTTGTAGATTATTATTTGAAATTATTTTCTAATAACTTTTCAAATATTTTGACATAATTGCTTAGAAATTAACGTAATATTTATTTTTTATAATCTTTTACACAACACCAAAAATAAAAAAAGTGAAGGAAATCCCATACAATAACACACTAGTTTCACAAATAAAAAATGGGTCAAAAAACCCTAGATATCTTAAAATGTTAACTGTAGGATAGTTTTCTGAACCAATCCGAACTGAACCTAGATGAAGTGCGCGTTTGGCAGCACGTCGGGCAGGAGAAAACGTGATTTAGATGGAAGCAATAAATTATAGCTTTTAAAAAAAAGAGATTACAAACATGATTTTGCTCCTCTCAAACGCGCAGCCAAACGCAGGTGAAGTCTTACTACTCGCTAATGATTGATACACACAACTTTTGAGCTTAAAAGGCTTTTGAGCCATCTAGTAGGCCTTTTACTATTGGAATCTTCCTCAGCCCAAAGTTGAAAGTCCAAACCATGTCACCTTGGTTGGGTCATTTCTTACAAGTTATAGGGTCTTGGTCTGAAGTAATGTATTTTTCAAGCTTCAAGCTATGCAGAGTCAAGAGATCTGCATACCTACTAATTTCTCTCAACCCATTGGTTATGAGATGAGAAATGATCAAAATGTCTATAATTTTTAAAAAGTAATTAAATAATAATAACAGAGATATAATAAATATTTCTCAAACTTTTAAAAAAATTTTCATTCTCTAAAATGTAATCAACCACATACCAAATGTGACATAAAATAGAGTCAAGTTCAAGCCTCCCAAATATTTTCCAAATACTTATTTCATAACTTTATTTGAGCATAAGAAACCTCATCTACAATTTTTTTTTCTTCGCCTCAAATAAAACTTTTTTAAACCAAAAATAGAGAGAATTTTGTGTCCAATTATGACTCCAAAAGCTGTCTAATTAAGAAGTATACTCTGATGGTTTAATGGGAATTGTTTCGTGCATTTAAATGAATTTATAAAATTAACTTATAAAAACCACGAGTCACTGATAATGTACAAATATTATATATGTGATTATCTGTTTTTTGGTCGGTTGTGTACCGTGTAAGTATCAGTTCTCAAGCTATTCCCGGTGATTTGTGACGGTGAATGACATGTATTAGGGAAAGCAGTGTTGTGACACGTGCTCCAATGCTTAAAGTTAATGGATAAGTAGAGTAATAATAAGGATAGAACTTGCATCCTCTACTATCTAAGGCGCATACGTTATGCCCTTTAAAAGATAGTGTGTGTGTGTGTATATATATATATATATATTTGTAAACTTCCATTTTACTCTTTAACAACTTGTTATGTATAGCAAATGATTTGATTTGAATAAAGATAAGGCTTGGAACTGTTACTTGAGGGGATCTTCAAGATACCAGAGTATTCTACACAATAGGGATGTCATTGGGGTCAAGACTTAAAATATATATATATATATATATACATACATATATTCAATTGTTTTTAAAAAGGTTCACATATTGTTCAGCAGACCATGTTACATCGTATTTATTGGTGAACTCTCAAGGACATTATGGTAATTACAGCTCATTAGGTAGCTGATGCACGTGCACTGTAGCGACTTCTTGTCTCCATGGAGAAGCAGAAGTAAGGTGCACGAGCGCCACCTTATATACCACGGAGTATCTTCCTTGTGTAACAAGATTGGGCCTGGACTTTTGGATCGACTTGAACAGCCCAGTCCAAGACATACCAAACCTAATGTTAAAATCTTATTCATCAATGTAATAAAACAATTTATGTTTTGAATATTGTGATAATTGCATTTGACTGGATAGTAATGGATAGCGGTGTACGTGCATTTTAGCTAAATATTGGTTCCATGAGGTACAATAACTTACCACATTTCCACCAAGCATTTCTTCTGCATACTCAGCCTATCAGAGAAACAAGATTGGGCTTGGACTTTTGGACCGACTAGATCAGCCCATAGCAAGACATATCAAACCCAATGCTAAAATCTTATTTATCAATATAATAAAATAATTTATATTATAAGCTTCGTATATAAATATATAATAAATCATTATTTCTTTCTTGGTGAATTTAACCCGCAAAAACAGTTAGAGTAGATTATATAAATTAGTCTTGAATTTTACTAAAATTACATATACCTCTTTTTTATTCTTAAATTATACACAAACATCTTTTAAAATAAGAAATTACCTTGTAGTTTAGTTTAATTTTAAATTTTTTGATTAAAATACTCTTCATTAATTTAAATGCATATTTTTTAAAACTAAAAAATTTTCAAATTGAAGGTATTTTTATTCAAAAAATTTAAAAATAGACTAAAATATAGGATTTTTTTTCTTTTAGGTAAATATGTATATTTTAAAAATAAATAAGAGGTATATGTAATTTTAGCAAAATTAAAGAGAAATTTATGTAATTTATTCAAATATTTATAATCCCAACAACTGACTAAGCCCTTATTTGAAATAAATTGAGGGATATTCAAACAAGTTGGCCAAGATAGAAAGTTTCATTTTCTTTCTTTTCTTTCCTTTTTAAATTATCCTACTTGATGAAATGAAAGTATTGAATTCTCTATCCCAGTGAGTGAATACATGGGAGGTGTGCTGGCACAGGTATTTGAACAGTGGCATACAACACAAAGGGTAGTTGACAACTACTAATTATTCAAGCAAGCATACAAAATCTGGTATATATGTTGCAAAATAAGCTAGCTAGCCACTTCATGACCACAATATCCACCAAAAGCTTCTTCATCTTCATGTGGGTAGCACCTAGCGCTCTCTATATGACTTAGTCTTTGTTTGGCTACAAAGGGCAAGCCATATGGTAACATGCATGGTCCTTCCAGCTCTTCTAAGTTAATTTGGCAATGCCCTAATTAATACTTATCATAATCATCTTATTCCATGAGCAGAGGATGTAACCCTCTATACGATTTAAGTGAATGAAAGAAAATAGCAACCTAAATTAATTGAATTGTCCCTTCAAAAGAGAATGAAATAATTGAAAAATCCTCTCTCTGTCTCTAGTAACTCATGAGTTGATCATCATTTATTGCCAATAACACCTTCATTATTTTGGACACTAGGTAGTTAATATGCTGTATCACTTGCATTTTTAAAGTTGAAATCTAGAAACTAATGTGAGATTCTTGGGTGCACATACATCCAGTGATGCATCTAAGAAATTTTTTAAACTAATTGCCTATGTGAACGAATTTGCAAAATAGGAAAAATTAATCATTTGGTCCCTATAGTTTTTTCTTTTCAAAACCATCCTTATAATTTTCAAACTTGTCAATGTTTGTCCTTATAATTCCCAAATGTTACTATCCTACTCCCTATTCTAGTTACATGGCACAACGCCATAAAATTTCATCCCAGGTGACAAATTGTTTGCTAAAGTGGTTGCCACATAATGCATCTGACTGGACATAATTGAAACATAGAGCAAAAGCATGATCATTTAAAATGCATAGCAGAAACATCATTTTTTTACTACTTCTCTTCTGGAAAATGCAAAAGTATCGTCACATATCATCTTTCACAAACACAAAGGCTTCTCTCAAATGCAGGCCCAAGGGGAAAAATGCATAAAGGAGTTAGGATTTCTCCTTTTTAGCTTATGAACGTAGACAAAAATGCAGAACTTATTCTTTTCTTATACCATTTTTCTATAACAAGACTATTCAAACCATATTTTTGAAAATAAGTCTACATTGCGCAATTTTAGCTAGAGATTTAGAATCAAACAAAAAGGCACACAAATCAAGTATTGTTCAACACAATAGAGGCATGGACCAAGCAAGCAAAAATTGAATAAACTAAGTTCAATATGCAACATATATGATCATTAAATTGTTCTTTTTAAGTGTATTTAATATTAACAACTATCACAATGAGAAGAAACTAGGACTCTATATAAAGCTTCAATCCCACAACTCATTAACTTTCAAAACCAAGACTCTTAATAAAGTTTCAAATCTTTTAAAATTCAATGATGAAAAGCTATCACTCCTTTTTTGGCAATTGGTATGGTTTCTTTTTGTGGTTCTTCAATTCAAACAAAGGCTAGAGATATGGTTTGCTTAATTTCAAATAAAGTAATAGATATGACAACTACCACCACGTAGCTTTATTAGTGTACTATATTATCACTGTAAGAATATGCAATCTTCAATTCATACAATTGTTCCCATTTTTCTCTAAGAAACTTTATTTATATATGGATCTATATCTCTTAGTGCACCTAAAATATTTGTGTATATAAATATATACTATATTGCTTGCTATTCTTCATAGGAGTACTTCTAGCACAATTGTTGAATGTTATGGATGATTTTGTTTTTGACATTAGCTCTACCTTTAACCCTTTAATCTATTTTAACTTATTCATTTATATTCCTTCTTGTTTTAGAGGGAGAATATAGTGAAATTCATGGTGCCATAAATGCTGTCCCTTATGAGTTTTTCTTCACCTGCATGGCCTTTTCTTCAATGCCAAGTTTTAGACTTAGCAATCTATGCCTATATCATGAGAATTGTTTTCTCAAGAACCTTTTAAGTAAACCAAAATGCTATCATATTTTGTTGGCAAACATTCAAATAGATTGCTAATTATCACCTTATTAAATAACATTCAATTTTAAAAAAAGTTAGCCAATGTGGGATTATTTTTATAATATGAGTTAACATAATTCACTACATGTTCAAGTTGTATTTTAATACATGTTTGTACAGATTTGATGATTATCTTTTATGGACTAAACTTACAAAACAAATATATTTTATGATATGTTTGAGAGTTAGAAGAAAAAAAGAAAGAAAAGATAGGGGAATGGTTAAATGACACTTTCTCGTCTCTTCTAAATCCTCTTAAATTAAGGGAAATTAAAATTATAAATGAAAGAAAACTTTGAAAATTTTCAAAAAGTTAGTTCAAAATTTATCATTTCCCTATCCTCTTTGTAAAAAACACTCAACCAAGGGAGAGTACTACAAAAGAGAAAATAAAGAAAGAAAAGATTTCAACAAGAGAAAATTCCCTCCCAGGTCCCTTGTTAAATAAACCAAGTGAGGGATTAGCAATGAAAAAGGAAAGGAATACTCCATGGCTAAATATTAGTTACTATTTAGTGATAGAAATTATCCCTTCTTGTCTTCTTGCTAAATTCTTTCATTGATCAATTGCCAAGGGAATTTCCCTTAATAAATCCCCTTGCAAATTGGGGTTTGATTTTGTCCAATCCCCTCAACAATTATAAAGGAAATTGGGAGGGAAATTCTATCATTAACCTTTCCTAGTTCCTTCTCTATTCCCTTGCTAGAATGTGGAATTTTTTTTGGTCATTCCCTAGATTAATAACCTTCAAGAACACAACACAATTCAATAGAAAACAAAACTATATATATTTTAAATAGCAAGGTACATTAGTGAAATAAAACTAAATCTATTTGTTAATTGACACTTGTAGTTTTTACATTTTATAGCAGTCTAGCTATCCCCATCTAAATTCTTTTCATCCCTTCTGTCTCCTTTTCCATCTTCCTCATTGAAATTTTCCTGTGATAAAGATGATCCAACTCTTGCTGGAGGTGGCATCATGTTGCATATTCCACAACAAGATTTTCTTAGAAGCCAGGAAAGCCTATAGATAACACGAGGAATAAACTTTGTAGAAAGCTATTCATTTGTCAATCCAATCATTGCTTCAAGGTCTAGATGACCAAGGGGAATGTAGCACTCACCTTATTCCTATTAAGGGTGGGATCCTGAAAGACTCATCCAAGATTTTAACCAAATAGCTTTGAAGCTTAGGATTTCAGCCAAAGTGTGAATTTGTTTTTTTTTTCCAATCCTATAGCTTATGTTCACATGTCTAGGTCGATAAGAGATGTGATAAAGGGTCTTTCCCATATTTCTCAAACATTTTGGTGTCAAAATTCTCGAGCACACAAAAATAGAAAATAGTTAACTATAGAAACAATAACAAGGTGAGAAACATAATTAAAAGGTGATAACTCAAAACAAAGTTCCTTGAGCAATTTAATGACACATATTGCCTGGTAGCTTTCACCTTATGGATTTTATTGTACACTTCTCAGAGCTGTAATGACACGTCAATTTGAACTCAATAGTTAAAAAAATTAAAGTAAGTAGAAATGAAGCAAATTATAACTAATAAAATGAATTACCATCTTTTTATGCTTTTGCAAAGTTGATGGATCTAGTAGTGTGCATAAGGGATTTGAGCATAAAGGACCAATTCTTCCTAGCAACTTGTGAGTTCTTCTTCCATTCATCTTGCACCTAGATGTTTAGGAGACCATCTTAAACTTCCACATGTATTCCCAATGAACCATAACCTTGTATTTCTTGGATATCAACGATGTTTGTTGTGTTCATGGCATGTTTCATTACATTATATATCACTACTCTGAACATGTCTTGTCTTACATACTTCTTGCCAAGAGCTTCTTCCTCCATGACAAAGTGATATGTGGCCAACGAACATAAAAGAGAATATTTAATGTCATATTTACATTATAAATAATGTTAATTGCCTACTATGAAATCAGTGAACATGACATCCTTCATTTCTTAGAGATGGTCCTTCCACCTAGTAAATGTGCACAGCATCTAGACCATCACTTGCTATCCAGGTAATGATCCTAAGGGGATCAAATTGAATCTTGTAATGAAAACATGTAATTAATGTCATATTTCAATTGTGAATTAAAATAATATCAAATCTCATAACAATATGACAATACTTATAAGGGATTTCTAAGGGAAAACTAAATTAGTTTCCTTTTTGTCCACTATCACAACAATTAGATGATGGTGCAAAGGTAGAAGTTAGCATAGAAGTAGGAGATGGCCCAACAGAGGAAGCCCCAACAGAAGGGGGCTCAAGAGATGGCCCATGAAGACCTCCCACCAAAACAATTGAAGCATCTAGTTGCATAAAAACCAATGGGTCTGAGGTATGGGTGGCAAAGGCCTCACCCCAAGTACCTACAGATGGCATCTCCTTCCCTCGATAGCTCTACCTCTCAATGACATGATGTATATCTATAGAATCTAAGATATATTTATTGGCCAACAAACTCAAACATGTTTCTATCTTTGAAATGTGTGTGTGACGAAAGAGTCCATACAAAGCTATGCCTTGATATGAAAGCCAAAATAGAATTCATATGTCTACCATGATGAAGGCTTTGAAGGACATAAGTAAAGCCTATTTGTGCAATAATATGTAAAAGAATGAAGGACATTAGGCAACTAATTACTCATGATGTAAGGAGAAAATCATAACTTGATCTGCCCATAAACTAAGAAAACTGGCAGTCCAAAAATCCATGTCCTTATTTACACTTGAAGCTTCATCATATGTGTGTGTGTGTGTGTCATTTTGAATTATATCATTCCTATGATATATATATTTTTTGTTATACCAAATAAGATAATCTTAAATACGTCAATATTAAAATCCCAAAATATACAAAATAGCCAATGTCTCTTGACTTCAGGCTGTCTTGGTTGGCAGCATCACCAATTAATCATAATTCAATAAAACGCCTTATGCTTTATTTCTTCAACCATTTACTTCTAATTCAAGTTTCTGGTTCAATTTATCATAATTCCAGAGAGTGAAGTATCAGAAAAATATATCTATGACATTTAAAATTTCGTTAACTATATGCTTTTATGAGATTACAGAATGGCCAAATTGATGTACAACAGGAAGTGAGAATCAGCAAACAAAACAAGGGCTCATCTTTCCCAGACATGGCATAGACAAATAGGTAAGTTGGGTTAATTTATTGAAAGAGAAGAGCAGCATATATATATATATATGCTCTACCGATTACAAATAACTAATAATCAACTCAAGAGCCCATACATCACGAGGCAAAAGATTGATAGTGGATGTGCATCATTATGGAGGTGCTTGCTGTATATTTCATTGACGAAAACTGAGGCATTTTATTCAGAAGCTTCCTCAAGCAGTACATCATGAAGAAATATTGGTCCTGAATCAATCCAGTATTCAGAATCAATCAGTTTTAGCTTACTGCACAAGATAATGTGCAGGCCTTTTTACAACTTCTAGAAATCCACTGAAACTCAATGTGTCCATCATCTCCTCGGTCCCTAATTTGGAGTCACTCTGATCCATGACATTAAACATACAGAGATCACAGGCAAATCCAACTCTCTCTTGGACAGTGATGATCCAAATTCTGTATTGCAGGCTTATTTAAAAACATGGCTTGCGGCTCCTCTTTTTTGCTTTTTCCTCGGGAAGGGAATGATTCATTAAACAAGGTAGAACGAGTTTGAATGCAACGAGTTTGAATGCCCTTGTAACAATAAAGTGTCCAAGTATACAATTAGGTGCATCATACAAACCAAAGCAAATTAACCTCAATTCTAAATAGATAATAAAGGGGAGTTAGCTACGTCAAATTCAGATTTTGCATGGATTACTTTAATTGGAAAAAATAACCAATGTGACGGAGAGGGATGTAATAATGTTTACCTTAAAATCAATGGATTGGAGCATTTGGTGAGAGAGGGATATTTACTTCCGCGATTGATGAACAGAAATCCACAGTGATGAAGTGACAGAGAAGGTGATGAAGGAACGGCAACCACGGTGACAGCAACTACAGCGGAGCAACAAGGAGAAAGAAATCGCAGACGAGAGCGAGAGGGTGAGACGAAATCAAGAACAGGAAAGCTTCTGATGCGGGAATATAGGGTTTTAGTTTTAAAATTTGTTAGCGAGAGGTCAGTGAGGACATGTCCCTAGCTAACATAATTTACTTTTAGCTTGGAAAAATTCCTTGACTAACGTTTTGGCAAGGAAATTTACCTAGGGATTTCATTCACAAACTAGTCGCAGAATTTGGTACAAGTCTTTGCGCATTTTTTTCTCTATATATCTCAGTAATTAGCAAGGAGTTAATATATACTTATTAATCTCTTGCTAATCAGGATTAGTGAAAAAATTCTTTTGCTAAATTCTTTCACTATTCTGCATATCCCTTGTGTAGATTTCATGAAACGTTCTAATCTCTTCTTTTTTTCTTTTACTTTTTCTTCATTTTCTCTTTTCCAAACAAACCCTTAAATATTAAAATGATAGTTTAGTTTATAATTAAAAAAATAAACCACACAACTTGGTTCAAGGATCCATATTGATATCGGAAAAAAAATTAGGTATGCTTGTGAGGATTGTATGGAGGCCTATTCCCAATAATCCTACTAAACAGTAGTAGGCACCGTTAGACCAAGCAAACCAGACATATGACAATACCATCTCACATTTATGGGGCTAACAAATTAAGCATTCATTTTGTCTCCTAAAAATAACCTAATTATTCACTGTGTCTTAACCTAAGACAATATCCTATATTCTCGCCTTATCTTCCTCATTTTATTATCTCCATTGTCCTACTCTTGTGCCATTTCCATTCCTCAAAAACCTTTTTAAGGAACACGAACAATTTATCTGGTGTTATGGCATCAGTTGAAGCCAAATCCTACCCATCTCCCTTGTTGATACACACACCGGAATGAATTGACGTTGATTAAAATTAATCTTACATAATTGAAATAACTTATTATACAATGAATTTCTTACAAAATTCAATATTAGATTAGAAGTTCTAATTATGAATTTCTTACTCACAAAAATTTTCTTCAATCCAACATTGTTTGGTACTATTAACATATGAATTAGTTAACTACAATATACTTTTCAAATATAAAAAAAATTGTTAACTATTTTATCATATACTTTATGTTATTAACATTGTTTAAAAATTTAATATATATGATTAACATAATAATTATTCTTAATTTAACAGTTAGATTAATAAAAATCACTTTCTATATATAAGACATTGAGGGATGTAAATGTATCAATCTTATATCGATATCATTTAATCCTTCTTGATTTATATATATATATATATATATATAACTAAGGTAGGAGGGATTATTTTTAAAAAAATACCTATAATTGGATTCCTTCCCTCTAAATTATTTATCCACAGGAAAGTAAAATAAGGGTAAGCCAATTATACTTAATTTTTGTACAGTTAATTTAGTTTTGGTACTTTTAAAAGCACTAGAAGGGTTCTTCAAAATGACATTATGGAAGTAAAATCTCATGAGCCACTGTTATATATGAAATGATAAAGTGTTTTTAGAGATATGAAAAAACAATTATATAATTTTTTTAAAAAGATATATTTTCTCATATATTAAAAAAAGAGAGAGAGAGAGAGAGGGCCATCTTTCTTTTTTTCTTTTTTAATCTCAAAAGGGTAATTCACCATTGAACATGAACATACCATATTCACCATCATAGTATGAATGCAAATCTGGAATTTAATGAAAATATTGTTTGTTCATAACATTTTATAAGAAATTTTTGCATACACTATATACACTTACACCAAACTGTCAAAATTTGTACTCTATATATATGAGGTCCACTATATTTAAAATAGATCTTAGCTATTAAATATACGCGCACCTAATCCACCTCATAATTTTTCAACATTCTATGTCATATATTCATAAGATATTCTATATAATCGAGATATTATTGGATGAACGTATATTATTAGAAGATTGTATACGTTCTGTGCATTATGAATGATGCATACAGCATATAGCAACGGGCCACTAATTTCATTGTTTAATATTACCTTGAAGATCCCAAGGATATCGATTAATATAAATTTAATAAAATGATGATTATTCATCTGTATATAATATTTCTATAAGACAGCATGTCCATCTCTCTCTTTTGGACTTGGATTTAGAATTTAAATACGTACATTCTGATAAAAATAAGTAAATAAATAATTATGTACATAAACATTTAAAAAATATATGGGACACAAAATCCTAATTAGACATATATAATTTCCAAAAAGAGTTTACAGGTACAAGAGTTGAACACATAGAAATCTTTTCCTGTTTTATATACAAGGTAAAATTGGTGGTAGCAATGAAAATAAGAGATTTGAGTTGTAAGCATCAGTTAATTTCTAACAATTTACGGAAATTTTAAGATAATATGAGGTTTTAATTTTGAGATTTATATTACGTAAAGTTGAAATACTAGACTTGTTTTGACCAAAAAAAGAAATGCTTGAAATGAAAGCAAACCATACATACATACATACATACATACATATATATATATATATATATATATATTAAGATAAATGCGTTCTTATTTGACGGTTATTTTGTCATTGAAAAACGAAGGAAAAAAAGACGTCAAAATGTAATACAGTAATTAATAAGGAACCAAAATATAAAAATAATCTAGTGTGGTTTGACCATTTAACTCCACTCTTATAAGTCTTCTAACCTAAAATTGACCATTATGACAGATATAAATATCAGGTAAGCTATGCATTTGTTTATGTAATCCTTCGTTAACGGGTCACAATCAAAGGATTTCCTTCACGAAAAGATAACGGATCCTCACCATTTACGTGTAGCACCTGCTTTTAAGAATCCATAATTAATTAATAATCATGATAATTATATAAAAAGAAGTAGTAGTAGTAGAAGAAGAAGAAGAAGACTTGACAAGTTAAAAAGAGAGAGAAGCATCTGGGTCTCTGCAGTGCAGGGCGAGGATGCCTGAGTAAGACAGATAAATGTTGGAGTTAAACCACATGGATGACATATGATTTGCAGGCCACAGGCACATTCACATTCACATGCCCTTCATGTTATGACTTCAACTTTGCAAGAGAGCCAGAATAACACATGTCACACGCGACATTTGGATCCTCTTAATTTTTTAAAAAGATAATAGTGTTAATTTTAGAGAAAGATAAATATACACTAGATAGCACTTATATCAAATACAATGGGAAATATTTTTAAATAGATTCAATTTACATTTATTAAATGAATGAAAGATGATTAATTTAGTGGAATCCACCTCTAATTAACATGCTTCAACATTTTTATTTGATTATTATTAGTTTGGCAATTATAGATGCATCTTCATATTTTTATCAGCCACCTTTAGTTGTACCATGTCACTACTGGCCAGGTTGCTGCATACCGACATGAGAATGTGAGAGAGAGAGAGAGATTAATGAGGGTAGGGTTAGAATTCGTTGATTGGTATTATAAATTCGAATTCATTCTATGATGTGTTGTTGTTAGTTATCTAAATAAAAGAGGGCAGGAATATAATTCTTTCTAGCTTGGCAAATGAAGATTCACACGGGTTGACATTATTGAGATTCATCTATGAGCTGTATCAGGCAAATGGACCACGATTGTATTTTGTACTAATTCTTCCAAACTCTTCTCTTTCTTTCTTTCTTTCTTTCTTTATTATTAACTTTTTTAATTGTAGTCAGATAGTGTCTTGATTACAATAATTTGATGATTAACAGTTCTTACTTTGGTTTTCTAGTCCTGAAAGGCTGATGAAATTAGATATTGAATGTGCTGTATTCTGTTATAATAATAACTAATTAATTTTTAATATAAATGGTATTCCATCCCCTACTCTGATCATTTGTATTACCACCACATAGAAGTATTTTTTATTAATTGGTAAATAAAATTAAAGTAAAATAATGATTTAATCTTTGTTTGCTTCTTAATTTGGTACTTTAAAATTTTTTTTTTCAATTTAGTCTTTGAAAAATTATCTCTCTCAATTTGGTCCTCTGATCATATTTTTCTTTAATCAAAATAGTTCCTCTAAAAAGCATTTTTGGGCTCTTTGATTCAAAGACAATGGCATGTGAGATTCCATTTTTGTCTAATGAAGGAATCCTTTTTTTTTTTTGGAGGAACCATTTTAATTGAAGAAACATATTTGGGGACTAAATGGAGAAGTTTATTTTTGGAGACCAAATTGAGAGAAGAATGATCTTTTAAGGACTAAATTAAAAGAATTTATCTTAGAAGAACCAACTTAAGAGTAAATCTTTTAGAAACTAATCATTAATTTACTTATAAAAGTATCTAAACAATTGCTTCATATGTTCAATGTATGTATGTGTGTATATATACCTTTAAGCTTGAAATTAATCTTGATTTAGGTTAAAATCCAATATTACTAATTACGTGATTGAACATTATATCTTTAAGAAAAAATGAAAATTTGATCAATTGGACCATTTTTTTATGGACTTAATTTTTATTTTAATTGCTCTATTATAAATTAGATGGGAGATTAAACATAACGGTCTCTTTGGTTCAGGTACAAAATTCTCAAAGCCATATGAAATAAAATTGGCTCATAAAGTCCACCACGTCGAAGCACGTTGTGGGGTCATTGCAAGTTAATGGAACTTTCCAATTCAATATATATATATATTAAAAAAATGCCCACTTTATCACTTTATCCTCTATCATGCTTACAATTACATGCCTATATTCGATGAATTAAAGAAAGAAAGAGAATAAGAAATTGAGTTAAAAACTCTAACTATATATAGATGTATATGTTATATGTACAAACTCTTACTATCTATAATTCATTGGCAAAATCACCTCATTATAAAAACCATGGCAAACGGTCCATAAATTATAGAGCGTTAGAAGAAGATTAATTTTTGGTATCAAAAAATTCATTCTATTTATTACGTTGGGTCCAACCTAACTGAATTCATCACCGGTGCTACGTACTCCCATCCATAAATGATCTTTGCCTCTACAAAGTATCCTCCATCTAACTAATTTTCATTTTACTTCTTCGTTATATTACCAATTTACATTGAATTTCAAGTTTTATCTTTTTCAGTTAGGGGTTAGTGATGTTAATAATTTTATTTTGTAGGCATTTTTTAATATGAAAAAGGTAATAACGATAATTACCAATTCTTTTTTATGGTATTATAAAAAAAAATGTCGTTCTAAAAAAATTGGTATAATTAAGATATGAATTTATATTAAAAAAAATTAAAAATAACATTCTCACTTTTTTTAATGGTAATTAGTATTTATCTCAGGGGTAATTTCATAATCTCAGACACCAAACGGCCAATGAAATCCAAAACCCCCCCACTAGCCAGGCTGACCTACAAATGGGCCAACTTATTATCTCCATCGTCGCTATCTGCAGGCTGTTCCCACTAAAATTCTCAAATTTCAGATTATTATTTATAAACAAATCGTTAAAAAAATAATTACTTTTATTATTTTTTCCCCGTTATTTTTTTCCAATTAGTGGACGATATTGTAATAATTCCCTTAATTGCTTTTCGTTTCTTTTTTTTTTTTTCCTTTTCCCTTTTCCAGCACTTACGTATGACACACATGAGAGAACCAAACCAAAATGAGTCTTCCTTGTCTTTCTTTTTCAATCCAACAGAAACCAAAAAATAAACTGAAGATTCCACGGCCTAATAAAATAAATAAAATAGCAACAACGATAATTTACACGGAGAAAAAGAAAGTTGCTTCATCAGTTCAATACGAACTTTACAATTTTCTAATTTTTTTCTATACTGAAATTGATGGAGATATCCCACCTAAAATAAACAAATACATTCACCCCTCAATTAAGCAGCCCATGCGCATAAAAAGCCTTTCAGTATTCACCTTGTTTTCTGATATTCTTTTCTTTGCTGTAATTTGCTTAGTGAAGGAAGGAGCCTCTCCCCTCTCTGGCTATATGCAGCTAGGAGAACCGTGCAGTGTAACAGAGACCTCCTCGGTCGTCAAGGCGGCTGAAGCACTGCCACCACCACCAGCAGAAGCGGCGGCGCCTGATGGAAGTGTCGTCGTCAACGGTGGGGGCGAGATCATAACTGGGATGGATACAACAACAACTTCGTCAGGTGAGGGTGACAAGATCAACAGTGGAGGGAACCGGTGGCCCCGCCAAGAGACTTTGGCTCTCTTGAAGATAAGGTCCGATATGGACGCTGTGTTTCGGGATTCAAGTCTTAAAGGTCCACTCTGGGAAGAAGTTTCAAGGTACATATGTATTTATATTTGCTTGAATTTCTCTTTCGTGTATGTTCCTTTTATTTTTCTCTTTTTTTAATTGTTTTTTGAAGAAGCTAGCTTGCTAGCAACTAAAGCTAGCTCCTTCGAGATCATTCATGGAGATCAGTGAATTCGCTTTCAATTCACAAATCAATCAATTTTGGGAACTCATAATTTGCCTTTCACTGGAACTTGTTTTTAGCCATTTTTGGCTAGATTTTATATCCTATATACTTCATCAACTTTTCGAATCAATCAAAGGTTTTGGCATATCTCTTCTTCCAGTTTAAGATAATACCTAATTCATCACTATATTGAATTTTAGAATTTGAACAAACTCAAATTTTTATTCTCCGGTCCTTGATTCAATTAGCATTCTTAATTTTAAGGACATATATAATGGATCCATAGCATAGATATATATGATTCGATATTCTATATGAGTTTTCTCAAAATTTCAGAAGTTTATCTTCTTCTGTCGCTTGGATTTCATCTTTTTCATTTATTTTATTTCTTATTAATCGGTTCAGGCAAGAACCACTGCTTCATGTTGAATTTAATATATTAGTGATGCTAGTACATGCATTTCCCGGAGCGGTAGCTCTTATTTTCTTTTTAAAATGTTAATAATATTAAATTGTAATCTTCATACTTTATTTTTAAAATCTAAATGAAATACCAGGAAACTAGGAGAGAATGGTTATCAGCGAAGCGCAAAAAAGTGCAAGGAGAAATTTGAGAACGTGTACAAGTACCACAAGAGAACCAAAGACAGCAGAAGTGCCAAACCAGAAGGAAAGACCAAAACCTATCGGTTTTTCGATCAATTACAAGCCCTTGAATCTCGATTCACTCTCTCTCACTCTCAATCTCACCCTCCAAAACCACCACAACCTTCTAATTTGGCAACAAATACACTAACCTCATTGCCATTCCTAGCACGGCCTAGTGATCACTCATCAACAACCATCTCTTACGTCACGACTGTGGCCGCCGCCACCACTAATACTACAGTTCCATCCACAAATCCTCCATTGCCAAACGCGAACCTTTTTGCGACTACCACTACCTCCACCTCGTCCTCCACCGCGTCCGACGAGGACTTGGAAGAGAGGTACAGGAAGAAGAGAAAATGGAAGGATTACTTCAGGAGGCTCACCAGGCAGGTCCTGGCCAGGCAGGAGGAGATGCAGAAGAGGTTCTTGGATGCCATAGACAAAGGAGAGCGCGAGCGCGTGGCTCAGCAGGAAGCCTGGAAGATGCAAGAGATGGCCCGGATCAATCGAGAGCACGAGATCCTCGTCCAAGAAAGATCCACCGCGGCCGCCAAGGATGCAGCCGTTATCGCATTCTTACAGAAGTTGGCCAGTGGAGCACCGCAACCACAACCACCACCACCGGTATGGCAATTGCAACCACAGCAACAGCAGCAAAGTCAGCAGCCACCATTGGTACTGATGCCGAAAAATAATAATAGTTACGAAGAGTTTGAAATCCAGAAAATAAATAACAATCACAATAGTAATGGTGGTGGTGGTGCAAGCATTGCTTCGCGGTGGCCGAAGGCGGAGGTACATGCGTTGATAAGGCTGAGGACGAGTCTGGAAGCCAAGTATCATGACAACGGGCCTAAGGCTCCGTTGTGGGAGGAGATATCAAGTGAAATGCAGAGGCTGGGATACCATAGGAGCGCCAAGAGGTGCAAGGAGAAGTGGGAGAACATCAACAAGTATTTCAAGAAAATAAAGGAAAGCAACAAGCAAAGGCCTGAGGATAGTAAGACTTGTCCTTACTTCGATGAACTCAATGCTTTGTACAAAGAAAAGAGCAAAACACAGAATAACGACCCCTTTAGTTCGTTTTGTCACAATGTGGAGCCATTGATGGTGCAGCCAGAGCAGCAATGGAGGCCTCCTACTCAAGAAGGAGTAGTAAGGGAAAATGCAAGTCAATATCAAGAATGTGAAGAAGATGACGATGATGATAGTGGTGGCGAAGAAGACGATGCAGGAAGTGTGGAATTAGAAGCTGAAGCAGGTGGAGGTAGTAGTGGTGGTTATGAGATTAATAACTCGACAAATAAACTTTCTCCAGTGGACACTGGACACCGTTGAAATGAGACAAGATAAGAAAGTTTCTGATTGGATGGAGTAGTACTGCTACTACTGATGAATTTTTCGATTTTATATCTTCTTTGGGATTATATGTCATCAAATGTGTCACTGAACTTTGTCACAGCAGCGTTAGTCTTTAAAGCCATATACAACTGCACTAAAGAGAAGATTCAATTCTTTAATTATGAGAAAGCATGGCTATCTCTGGGGCTGCAGATCGATCCATCGGTCATGCCTATCTGAGCAACTTTTTCTGATCATACATATAACATTTGGGCCACCATAAAAGGTGATGATTGGAATTGTGGTTCGCAGATTAATAACACAAAAAACAGTGATCACATGGGCCAGCAAAGCAGCTATAGTGGGAGTACACGTTTGTTTTTAGACTGATAAATTATGTGTAAAAGTGTAAATGAGATGACAGAGAGAGAGCGAAAGAGGTCCCCATAGGATATATAATAAAATTTTAAGTCACATGCAAGTGTTACAAGTTTCTTATAGGTTCATTAGGGAGTGGAGCTCTCAAGATTCAAAGAACCACACTGTTCGTACTTTGATTTTTCCTTCTTGGAAGTGTTAGTCATGCGTGTGAGATTGTTGACTTAGGGGAAGAAAGGAAAGACTTTGCTAATATATATTACCCTCCTATGACCCTTAAAAACCCAGAGGATTCCTTGAAGACGGATGTCACCGCTCTCGCCGACAATACAAGAGACTGAGCAATTGTCAAAGCTGCTGTTACATATAGTTCCTTTTGTTGGATTTATTATATATTTATTTTATTTTAAAGAATTAACTCAACATACGAATGTAACAAATTAGTTACAAGCTTTAAGAGATTAATTTATATAAAAAAATAAATTTAAAAATTAAAATATTAAACCCTATATTTATTAAGACCAAATTATATATTAACTCTTTGCTTCATATACCTGTTTTTTCAATGTGGGAACAGGTATAGTGCATTATAATTATTAGGGGGGTCACCCAGGTGCCCCTTGAGAATATTTATGGCTGGCCACTAATTCTTCATTGCTAGTTGCCCACAACATGACAACTTTACATATGAGCTATCTCTTTGCTGGGTCCACTAAGGGGAATCTTCTTTGTTCCTAAAATTAACCAATTCAATTCCGATATTATATTTTAGAGATAGATGTGTAAGTTCGTGTGTTGACTTTTGCACACATCAATTATCTATATGGGCTTCACTAGATCAACGAGTTCATTATTTATCACTCATGGGGAAGTTGAACAATATGTTTACCGTAGCATACAAGGAACAAACGGAGAATAAGTAAATGACGTTTGATGACTCCTGTTCTCACTGAACAAGTTAAGATCTGTTTCAATTTTTTTAAAGAAAATTACTGATAAGAGCCCTAGCTATTGACGTAATTGTCGAAGTCATGCCTCATAATTGTGTGCAAATTCTCACATCGCTAGGTACACCAATATTAAACCCAAAAAAAAAGGTGGAATGTTATATATGTGGTTAGACACAATTAACTGCAACAACAATTTTATTTAAGTAACAACATTCTATTAGTCGCTTGACAGGTGCATATGTGTATGTGAATTCAGTATTTTTTTTTTTTGTTTTATAGTGTAAACAATTTTTTAATCTCCTATTAAAATGTCAATCTTAACTTCAAAAGCGTGGAGCATAGATCATGAAGAGTAGAGAGGTGTGTGTGTGTTCCAACTAAATCAGGTAATTAGTGGCTGATGTATATTTTTTAAATTTTTAATTTTAATCATTCGATCATAAAAGCTTTGATATTATATTAGGGATTATTGACTAATTTACAATTTTAAATTGTTAAGTAAAGATCTATAAATAATTTAATTATATATATATACACACACAGATATACCAAGGTATGGTTTTACATATGTATAAAATATACGTATTGGCATCAGTGTTGTACATGCATAGGATAGATGATTGGTTGGCACTTGGCGGTGGGAGGATAGAAGGCATGACGAATAAAAAAGTATATGATGAGCCGAAGAGGAATGGAGAGGGAGAGGAAAGGCATTTTCCTTCGGTAAGTGTTTGATATTAAAGTCTAATGAAAAGTGAGGTAATAAAAATGGAGAGTGGGCAATTGTGGATGCTTTAATTTGATGCTAGAGAACTTGGTCGGTACTAAAGAAAGATATAATTATAAAACAGAAAAGATTTGGGCTACTTGTAATAGTATTATACATAAAAATAAAAATAATTTATAGACACATTGTACAATAATCTAGAGGAAATGAAAATACAAAACTGGTCCTTTCATAATTTTAAGTCAAAAGTTATATTTTTAATCCTTGAAGTTTTACTTTTTCTGAATTTTAAAAGTTTATGTTGGTTTATTATAAAAATAAATTATATGGACTTCCTCTAACTTTTGGTAAAATTATACATATTTTTTTTATTTTCAAAATATACACTTTAGTCTTATTTTAAATTTTTTAACTAAAATATCTTTTATTAACATAAATATATAAATATGTGTTATATATGATTAAATATGCACAAATAAATATAAAAAATAGTAGATTTTGTTTTCAAATATATACAAATAAAAATAAAAAGGTAATTTTTAATTAAATCTAACAAAAAATATATTTTTTAGTTAATAGAGAATATTTTAACCACAAAAATTAAAATTAAATTAAAATATATTATGATTTTTTTTCGTTTTAAACAATGTCTGTGTATATTTTAAAAATAGATATGTAATTTTAGCAAAATTCAGAAAAAATTTATATAATTTACTTTTAATAATTCTCAAAATTCAAAATCATTGTCCTTTTTTTAATGCCGTTAATTTTACTTTTATTGGCAAAGTGTCCAGTATGGCATCAAACGATTTTATAGGCTAAATAAGACAGTAATGTGAAAGCTCAAATAATTCAAATCTACATTACACCGTTTTGCACACAAAGGAATAAACGAAATTGATGAATGGATGAATTCTTTGAAGTTAAAATGATTAAATAGAAGAAGTACTAAGGTGTAAGTCCTAGTCGGATCTAATTTTTATGTCAGCATCTTATTAGTTTATAAAGGCAAGCATGTGATACTTTATATGACACTTTTGTTAGTAATATTAATGGCGTTAAACTAATAATAATAATAATAATAATTTTATGATTTTAAAGACTAGAATAAACTAAAATAAACTTTTAAAATTAGAATGAAAACTAGGACTTTTGTCTAATTTTAAAGGTAAACATTAAAGAAATGGTTTTTTTTCCTTAAACAAATCCTTATACAATCTTCAGATTGAAAAATCATTGATTCTTAAAACTTTTTATTGAATTTGATTTATTAAAATAAAATAAATCAAATTAATTTTAAATAATATATAAATCAATCAAATATTTTTTCTTATAAAATTCATCTCTAATATATATATATATATATATATTCATATTTAGAATAATTTATTTATCTTTAAGACATATATACATCACAATTTTTCACATAAAATAGTATTGAATTTAATATCGATGTCAGTTTGGATGCTTGTCGTTCAATCAATAAAGGGTACCTATTCTCTGTTGGAGGACATCCACAGTTGTTTAGTGCCCATTTAGATCAATGGATGCACTTTTTTATTTAGACGGACTCCAGAAGCATCAGACCTTGTTAAAATTTTACCCATCAATTTACAAGCTATATTTCAACAAACCCTGTTAAATCAATGCTTCTAAATTAAGCTTGGAATTAGTCGATAGCAATTAAGCACTTGCTTTCATACCTCATTAACACCGACATATACTTTCATCATTATAAAATCTGAAAAATAAGGCATGTCAATTTTCAGCTAAGACCTACTTTATTAAACATAATCACTGCTTACATCAGCTAATTAACCCATTAAGAGATCTCAAAGTCTTTGATTAGTTTCAATTCCCAAACTCCCAAACGTCATCACGTATTCCATTGATTAAGCTTTGAAATACACCCATTACTTGACAAAACCATGATCTTGGGACGTTGAAAAAAGATTACTTAGTGACTAATGATAATGGCTAAAGTTAATGACAAGGACACAGTGTCTTTTCTCAAGTATTGTAAAGTGATTAGCACATTCTGCCAAACGGAGCCTAGACAAACCTCAAATTGGACCCTTGGTGTTGATTATAGCGCAGTTGGACCACACAATATCCGTATAAATTATATACCTTAATGGCTCTCAAAGAGCATCTGGTTATGGTTTTGATGCTGCTACTTTCAACTTGTCCAATTTGCTCTATATATATTTATGTATTTATGTCAAACTCAAGGGCATGCGCATGCTTATCCATCTTCTTCTTTTGGTCAATTATTTCTTATACTAATTGTATTTATATTGCGTCATCTTTCAAAAACGGATATTTAAGGGTTTAAAATAATAATTTTAAGCTAATCTATTTCTTTTAAAATCGAAGTTTAGCGATTCGCATCCCTTTCACAAGGTCTCCACTTCTTTTGATGCATCCCAAGTGGCAACAAATCAAGTGTTGATTTGACTTTCTTCCGAAAGTGAATAAACCCAGAATTTCTGGAGCAATCCCAATTTGACAAAGTTTGTGTGAAAAGGGAAAGAAAAATGTTGCACCTGAGTATGTAGGTCTTATTTGGAAAATATAGATTAATTGACCAGTGGGTCCAATTATTCTTTTTGAAGTAATCTAGCTTCTTTCATATATAGCTTGAGATGAATCCATTGATTTTAATATTGATAAATTTTTAAGATTGAGATAAGTTCCCTATTAAATAATATTATACTTAGATTATCTCTTTTAAATAAAAAATATAATGAATCACCATAGAAAGGACTAGTTTTCTTCCAAGCTTTGTCCATCAAAGGGCTCAAAGAGATATAGGTCCTGTAATTTGTGTATGTGGGTGCTATTCAATTAATTAGTTAAAAAATAAGATTAATTAAGGGAAAGTCTTTATTTCATAGTTGATATATATATATATATATATATATATTGGTAGGTGGGAGTTCATAGAATCAAGGGCTTATCACACTAAACAAAAACTATAATTATTAGTCAAGTGTAACTCTTTTTATTTTACAACATCTAGTTCAAGCACAATATTTTGACTATAACTAAACCATATACTTGGACTTTCACCATGGGAAAATTGTCACCATACCTTGGCAAAACATTCTAACCATTAATAATTACCTCGCTAATTAAGAATCGCTTATCACTAAGTTAAAAGTTATAATTATTAGTTAGGATGCAATTTTTTTTTCCAACTACACCTACCCCAAACGCCACATCTTGACTATAACTTAACCCCATACTTGAGCCTCCGTCTTGGGACAATTGCTACTATACTTTCGCCAACAGGAACCATAAACAAAATCGAACTGATATATGAATGCAAATCCTTTCTAGTTACTAATATGATTGCACTTGGCTTGACATGTGTCTTTTTTTTTTCCTCTTTTGTAGAGAGATCAAAAATGTTAACTATGAGGATAAAAATTTCAATTATGAAGACTAAAAATTTTAACTATGAGAACAAAATTTTTAAAGAAAAAATTACACTCTAGAAATTTTAATTATAAGGACAAAAAATTTTGTCCTTTAAGTCTTTAAAATAATTTTAAAATTTAAAATCATTTACATTAAATATTTTCAACTTATGCTTCTAAACTATAATTTTTTTTAAAAAAAAATTAACTGTGAGCAGTCATTTCTTAAATAATAGTGAGCAAGAATAAAAAGAAAAATTGAATAAATGAAAAAAAGGCTCATGGATTTTATAATTTCAAGTGTATTTTTTTTTTCATAAATAAAATTTTTACCTTCACGGTTAAAAATTTTTATCTCTTAACAAAAAAAAAAACAAAATGACGCATGTCAAGTCCTTACTTAACTATGCCTCGTGCAGTCACTATGGCGGTAGAAAATCTGCATTCTTGATATACTTACCTTGATTAAAAAACATTTCTTTTAATTAATAATATCTCTTAATTCATGCTTTCAAATTAAATTATATAACAGGATTGAACAGCTATGACAAAGAGATCCTTGCTATATTACTCTAGTTAGTGGTCCTAAGTATAGAGTCATCCAAAGAGTGTGTGTGTATATATATATATATATATATGTGTGTGTGTGTGTGTGTGGGCGCGCGCACGCGTGTGTGGTACCTTTGTGCGAATCCTGCTACCTTGCTGGTTGTAATGAAACCTTTGGCTTGAGCTTTGTAGCCAGACTAAGACTAATTTATTATCTAGAAATAGATTCTTGGGTCTTTCTCAAACGGTAGGTATGTTTGCAACTAATTCATTAGGTAGCTATCAATCTTAACGAAATCTCTGGCTTAATTAACACATTCTTAATCTATGGGATCTTTTGAATTGAGAACATGCATATTGATCCTTAATTAATGTAGAATCCAGAGAAGGGATGAGCCATATCAGAATAATTGAGCCTACTAAAATTTAAAGAGAAAAAAAAATTACACTAATCTATTCTTGTTCCCAATTGTAATTTTCCCCTCAATCAATTAATTTTTACAATAAACCCCTGATTTTTCACCCCATCGAAAAAATCTCCGCGCCCAACCATCTAAATTGAACCTTAACATCGCGTGCCTATCACGTGGGAGAAATTATACTTGCTCATCATATGATACTTGCCTTCAATTGCAAGATTCTTCCTCAATCAATTATTTGCGATGATATATAGAATAAGTTGATCAATTGCAAAATTAAATCGATGAGGGAGAATTGCAATTGGAGGTAAAGATTTCAAGGTAGATATCGTGCAATTTACTTTTCTTAATGTTAGTTAGCTCATGTCTGATTCAATGTAGATGACGGAGGATGTTGCAATGAGACAATCAGAACTCAAATAAAAAAAAATTAATTAACTAAGATAAATTGTAATGGGAGAAGAAAGGTCAGGTGAATAAGTATTATTTCTCTTTATAAAAAGTATGTGGATTTCTTTGAAAATGACAACAAATGTGTGTTTGTTTGTTAACCAAAGGTAATGACTGAAATTAATTCTGTATCATCTGTGGGCAAAAGTTGCTACTTATGGCGCGAAGTGTCCTTCGCACCATCTTTCGGTGTGGTGGTCCTGGCTGCTCCATCTTACCCTTTTGTCTCTCAGACATCATTTATTTGTTGTTTCTCTCCCTCACCAGAGCCAATCCACTGTCAACCGCCATGCTTCAAATCTGAGAAAACTCTATATTTCATCTAAGTTTAGTATTCTCTATGCTCTTATAGTCCTCTCATCAATTTTCTTGATTCCTTTGGCAACTAATCCACAATTCCTCCTCCAAGTTGGACAGCGTTTCACAACGGTATTCAGTAGCACAAGTAATGCAAGCCCCACAAATTTAGAGTAACGAAGCTCCAATGTGGCCCCCATGCTCAAGTTAGAATGGGAGTGAGTGATAGAAAATTGGCAGAGTAGCTATCAGTATGTACCGGAAGAGTATTTGAGATTTAGGAATGGGACCCTTTATACAGGCAATCAGAAGGCAAAATCTCCCAAGGGTAATATAATACTTTCGTAAGGCACTTTTCATAAGGAGTTGGTTCAGCTGTTAGATAGCTCAAACTTTCTAGAGGGCGATCTATGCGACGCTCATGTTGGTTGTCCGAACATTGGACATAAGATTTGAGCCAATCGACCTAAAACAGTGTCCAAATCGTAATTTGTCAGTTGGGATTCTTCTTGCTTTGTTCAAGTTTAATTTACCTCCTCTTTCATAGTTTAATAATTTTCTATCTATCTCTCGGTTAAAAAATAGAATCAAACCAGAAAAAACCAAAAAAAGAAAAACAAATAGAAGTAAATATGAAAGGTAAGATTAAAAAAGAAATGGAATCCTTACATAAATGAATCAGATTGTGGATCAAATAAGTGAATTTCCTATTAATTAAAGAGTTTATTAGCGCCAACTGGTGGTAGCCTAGGTAATAAGAATGGAGTAAAAAATATAAGAAATATCAAGGGTTCAAGACCTTCAATATAACACAAAAGAAAAGATTTTCACCAGCTAATAAGCCCTTTTGATAAGCTAGTTAAATGAATTAGTAATAATTTAATAAAACAAATAAGACCAATTTTTTCTTATTGCTCCTCCGAACACTCTTATATATGTAGTAAATGGTGTCATCAACCAAGTTATTGTGATTCTGATCTTAAATAAGCTCTTGGCAAAAATACCTTTTTTGTCCTAAAAAGTTTAGGATCAATTTTAAGTTCATTCTAAATATTTATTTTGTTAATTTTATCCTATATATTTGCAAAAGCTTCTAATAATGTTATCCTATTGCTAATGTTATCCAATTACTTAATTGAATTAGTTCACATATCATACATGTGGCCCTACAAATGCACTCGCACCAACTAGTCCAATTAAAAATGCTAAGAAAAAGATAGCTATAGCTAGGATGCAAGTCTTGATTAAGTTAGGTTAAGATCAAAAATGAAAACGGAGGATGATCACTTAGGTTGTATAACATTCATATACATTAAGTTAGCTAATTTCATTAAGTGATTGGAGATGTCATTAGCATTTAGGAAGACATTGAGGATTTTTGTGAACAAATAGGATGAAATTGACACAAAATATGCATTTGGAACGAAATTGAAATTTACCCTAAACTTCTACGACTAAAAATGTAAATATTTTAAGCACTAATTGCCCTATACAATATTTTTGGTTTACCATGGGTATCTCACCATCCTTTGACTATGATAATAATCTTGCTCGGAGTATTGAGGTTGTCCCTCTCCTTAAAATGACTTTTGCAAACTCAAATCTCTAAGGGGAAGTCTTTCAACTCTTGAGTTCAGACTTGCTTAACATTTGTCACTTTGTGAATACTATATTTTATCTAGACAATTCCAAAAATACAAAAGATAAAAAAAAAAAAAAATCATTATTTTAAGCTTTTATTTAATTTTTTAGTCATTTTCACTTATTGGAGTTATTTTAATTTTCATGTCATTTTTGTTATTGGAGTCAAGTTTAATTTTTATGTCAATTTTAATTTAATTTTGAGTCCATAAAATAATCTAAAAATATTTTTACAAAAAAAATAAAAGAGCCTAAGATATAAAAAAGCCACAATCTCTCACTTTGTTTTTAAGTCTGAATCATCTTAAAAGGAGGCAAAAAAAAACCCAAGACCCACTCCTTGAAAGTAAAGGAATTCCTCTCAACTTTCTTGAGAGACAAGGCACATTAGAGATAGAAAACTCCCAAAAAAAAAAGGAAATATTGGATTAGCCTTGATCTTAAGAGGGGAGAATTAAATAGTAATTTCAAACTTTCTTGTGAAGAAAACGTTACTATTTGACTATAAAGGAAAAAACATAATTGAGAAAGAGGGGAAGACAACCAAAGAGAGATAGGAAAAAAGAGAAGTTTGCACCAACTTTTCCCAAAAAAAAAAAAGAGTAGGAACTATAAGGAGGGTGAAATAAAGCCAAACACAACAAAGACTTCTCAGAACATGGATATAGAGGTTGCAAGAAGAATTGAGGGTCTTTACATATAGGGAAACTTGTGCATATTGGCTTGCTAGGTGATGCATCAGAAACCCTTGTAGGTTTCTACACATGAAACACCACTATGGCCAACTACATGTCATTATGCAACTACTACTTATTTTTATAGGAGGAAATCCCAATACTTTGTTGAGATGACCCCTAAACATAATCTAAATGGGGAGAATATGGGACAAGCTCTTTTAAGACTACTAAGAAGTCATCACCTAGTATTTGTAGCTACTAGATGGATGGAAATTGCATACATGGTGATTGGTGTTGGAACTTGCATTCTTGGTTTCACAAAAATGGGCTTTCAAGTTTCAATGCTAGCTAAACTACATGGACACAAGATGATTGTCACTAGGATTGCACTTCTGGTTGGTTTTAACAAACTTTGCAAAGGTAATACAGACGAGACAGTTTAGATATGGGACTACCATATAGGTTAATGTGCCAATGTAATAAATCTTGGTGATAAAGTAAGGTCATGAACAATGAGGGTCTACTAGTTCTCGTTCGCATGCCAAATGCTATTAAAGCTTGGAGTATTCAAACAACTGCTGAGTTTACTCTTGATAGACCTAAGGGACAAGTCCTAGCCATGATTATTACCAACCAATTTTTGAGAGAGTGAAAGAGAGGCAAAACAAATTGAAAAGTGCACTAAGAGACAAAGTATTAAAGGTAGCAAGCCCAATAATTGAAAGGATAAAGCAACGCTAAAACAATAGGCTGATTTAAAACACTACAAGAGTTTGAGCTTGTCCTAGTAAGCTTTTACTTCTATAGTTGCTTTGATGGATAAAATGGATGGACTTGCCACTTTTCTATCCTATTGAGGTTCCTTTGAATAATTACTATTAGAAAGGTAATAGTACATTCCATGTCATTGGCCTAAAAGGGGACACTATGTTATCATTATTCTGCTCCTCTAATCTTGATATTTCAATTGATATGCTTCATGATGTTGTGATCTTAGCTTCTTTGCTTTTATTATTCAAAATTCATTGTTTGTTAAGTCACTATTATTTTTCTCAAAAAATAAAAAATAAAAAAAGTTATCTTTAAAAATTAAAATAAATCAAAACCAACATACAAAAAAATAGAAAAGAGTAAGAAAATCAAGTCAATTTAGTTTTTACAAGTTAAAAATACACCAATCAATTGCAAATATATTTTGTTTGTAAAATTAGTTTGTTCTTATTTTCTTATTCTTTTAACAAAACAGAAATAAAAAATCACCAACTAAATGATACGCATTTTTACCCATTCGAACTATGTATGTAAGCTTTGATCCCTTCATTGAGTTCATGGGCCTTAAGTCTTTTTCCTATATCAAGTCCACTTTTGTAACAATTTCATTTTTTTTTAATTTTTGTAAATATTTTATTTTATTTTATTTTGTCCACTTTTGTAAATATTTCATTTTTTCTTCTTTGTAATTATTTTTATTTTATTTTACCCATTTTTATAAATATCTTATTTCCTTGATTTTGTAAATATTTATTTTCTCCATTTTGTAAATATATTATTTTACTTTTTTCATTTTTGTAAATATTTTATTTTACCTTCTTTTTGTTAATTCCTCTCTCTTCTGTCTTGTATATGTTTTGGTTAGGGTACTTTAAAAAAAATTAAAGTTATATTTATTTTACATAGTTAATTTAGGAAAACTATTCTTTAGAACAAGTGTTTAAGAGTGTCTAACACCTCTTTCATGACACAAATAGACTCCTGAACCCATCTTATGTTTGCAAATCACCTTTCACTTTTCTATTTTGAAAAAAGTTTTTCAAAGTTTTACCTTCAATTAAAATTTGGATGGTGACTTCAAGTAAATTGTTTTTGAAATTATTTTTGGAAATCAATTTGTTTTTCTATTTTCTTTTTAGTCATTTGCATTATTCGTGACCCCCGATGGGATGTCAAGTGTGACAATTTGATAACTCTACTAGGAACTATTAAAGAGTCAAACCTAATTTTTAAATTAGCTATGTAAAATAATATGGCCTTTTTTATTTTAATTATCTTATTATATGTTGTTTGCCTTCTGTGATTAAGATAAATAACATATTTTGTTCATATGTTTATTTATTTGTTTCATTGTTTGTTTATATAACATGTACTAGGCTAGCTAGATAACATATAGAATAAAACCCTAGAGTAGATGACTTTATTTATTTATATGTTTTGCTTTTTTTATTAATTTGCCTAGTAGATGAAGGTTAGGTAGTCCTTAAGGCAAAAGTTATAAATACTCTCATCACACACATCAATAATACACATCACCTCACATATGTTTTGGGCCTTATATTCAGATCTAAGTGCACCCTAAGTTAATAGAGGTTTATATTGATCTCCCTATAAACCTTTAAACTTCCAAAGGTTACCATGGAGATTACACCCAAATTGTGCCTTGTTATATGGATTTAATCTATGTAGGACTTTTTCCTCTCATGGTAAAATTTATATAACAAAATTCTTATCTTATGGCGAGGACAATTCGAGAAAAAATATTCTTTTACCTACCTTGAAACCTGTGACTAATAGACAAAGACTCAGATGCTATCCAAATAATTAGAGTAAGACTTCAATAGATCAATGGTTTCAACTGAGGATTTACCAAAATAGTACAAAGAAGAGTATCTTTCTTTTCATTCCTTATTACATTCATTTCATGCATCATAATAAAGCTCGTAGAGAAAGTGACACATTGTCACTACTTCGTGGAGTGGTTAATGGAATATCATTGCATAGGTAGACATGCATTAATCATGATGAAGGTATGCATTAACAAAGCCAATCCTTGTCTAATGGGTTTTTAACCCCGAAAGACCAAAATCTTACATAGTATAACCTATTGGAGATTGTGCCCTAAGCCAATCATTGTATTGCGAACATTGTTTATTATTACGAAATAAGAGTTTTCTTTTTATTACATTATTATATTATTTGCATGTTTATATATAATAATATCCATGGATAAATTATTTTTTGAATTATCTAAAATGTCCCTAATCAATCATTCTTGTGGGAACAACGATGAATTAAGATTAGTATGATTTTGATTGATTAAGTGTTAATCATATATGATGATATGAATCAAAATTATAGGCGTGTGTTAGAGAACAGGACGCTGAATAGACCCGTCATGAGATAAGTTACATGGATTAGGTCATAAATTTATCTCATATATAACTATGTCATTGATCCCTTGGACCTGAGATCACCATAGATTCCTACATGAAGGACACTGTACTTTGGCATAGTCTAATGTCACCTTTAACCGGGTGATTATAAAGACTATGATCAGGTATAATGAAATTCATGCAGAGGAAGATGAGTGGTCAAGATGGAATTTGTCCCTCTAATTAATAGAGAGAGATATCTCTGGGCCCCTCGATGAATGTGACTGAGAAATGCATGGTCATGCTCAAATGGAAAGGGTTCCATCTTATATCAGTCTGCTCGGAGATCAAGAAAGTTATGATCGAGCAAGTTGAGAATGACATTTCCATGTCTCATACTCGATCTAGATATCGTGTGACAAAAGGGATATGATAGGGTTATAAGATAGGTTGCATCGGATCACCGATCCCGTATGATTTAGGTAGTCACAATGTCTTGCTAGAGGCCGCTTGTGATTTGTGGGTCAAACAGTGTAGTTGGCCCACTGCCAACATCATATGGGCCTGCAGGGTCGCACACAAGAACGGACCAACTCGAACTAAAATGTCCACATTCATTGAATCAGAAATGTGTCTAGATTTAATGAATATCTAGGATGGAGGAATTATTTATATATATATATATATATATATATATATATATATTATATTTGATATTATATATATATATGGATTAATTTAAATTTGATTCTATCAGATAGATTTAAATTTAAACTAATCAGATAATTTAAATTTGATTCTATCAGATAGATTTAAATTTAAACTAATCAGATAATTTAAATTTGATTCTATCAGATAGGTTTAAATTTAATTCTATCAGATAGATTTAAATTTAAACTAATCAGATAATTTAAATTAAGCTCTAGATATTGTTAGTTTAAATTTAAACTATAGGATAGATTTGAATTTAAACTAATAGATATATTTAATTAATTTTGATTAATTAAATATATCTAAAACTCTATTCTATAAATAGGGGTTTCTATATTAAAAAAAAAATGATATACATAGCTAGAGCTAGAGCTACCTCCAAAATCCTTAGAAAGAGAGACATTGTACGGACGTCGTACGGAATTGTACGAACATCGTACCGAATTGTACGAACATCGTATGGACTGTACGGACAGATTGCTAGCACACTGCTTTGAGTTGCTGAACCCCGTTCGTGTGGATACCAGTAGAGGGAGCTGATTTGCGGTCAGTTCCTGTGATCCAAATAAAAGCAAACAACAAACTTAATCGAAAGAAAAAAGGTAATTCTCTGAACCTATTCAGTTTAAGTGATTTTGGCGGATCCTTGGTGGGAATTGGGATCAAAATTTTTAATGTTTCCGCTGTATGCCTCCCATAATTCCCAACAGTGGTATCAGAGCCTCGTCAATAATTGCTTAAATTGAATACCTCTGTGTTATAAGAATTTTATCTTATAATCAATTTTTTCGCATGTGCTAATATAAGATATGTATGCGATATTGATTTGATCAAATTATTTTTTTAAAAAAAAAAGCATGAAATCGAAGCGTAGAAGTTCTTTTAATTCGTTCATATATATGATATATGTATAGTTTTCAATGTGATTGGGAACATAATTATTAATCTGTTACATATATATATTTATTTTGTACATATTATATTTTTCAATGCGAATTCGTTTCATTATGTATGTGATACATTGAATGAATCCGCCATTGCTATCTAATCCTAGCACAACACAATCTATTTTAAAATTAATTCACTAAATTTACAACCTTTCATATTAAATGAGATGTTTGCAATATGTGTATTGTGATTTGCTTGGATGGGTATGGTGCATGATATGGCCCTAGGATACTTATGAATTGTAATTTTTAAAATACGACCTGCGTGTCGTGCCTCTCTCTATTCATTCTGAATGTACATTCTTTTCTCAGTCACACTCCCCTCGAATGTTTAAACGAGGTTTCTCTTTGTATATATAGATCTTATCTTAGAGGAATCCTCTCATTGGCTTGTGAGGAGATAGGATAGATGGGCCATATTGTGTCACATTTATTTTAAGATTTATGATGAGATCATATGCATGTATGTATGCCATCGTAGTATATAATTGTGTGACAACTAGTTTTAATGAAGTAATGAAATAAAATCCCTCATATAAAATTTTAAGTTATAATGCCACCCACTAATGAACATCTGTCAAGACTTTGATCACCTGACTGTAGGTTCCACCAAAGTGGGATACATTTAGGTTATCTTAGTAAGACAGATTGGGTAATGGTGATACTCATAAGTTTCATAGTGGTTTGACTTAATTGAAACTATCAAAATAGTTTTGGGTTTCAAGGTATTGATGGGATTAAACATGCCGAATCATGTGATGAATGAATCCTATAAAAGATCTAAGAGTTACATGTAATGTAATTGGTAAACAAGTTACCTACCTAAATAACTTAATTTTAAGCGTCTTGCCAAAGCAAACTTATAATTAAATGAAATATGGGTCTTAGTCCACTAAATTAACTTGAGGGTTATTTTTAGTGAAAAGTTATTAATTTGATTTTTGCATATTTTGTTGTAGAAAAATGTCGACAAATAACTCTGCTACACTATCATTGCGATCCATCCTTGAGAAGGACAAACTCAATGGGACAAACTTTCTTGACTGGTTTAGAAACTTGAGAATTGTTCTCAAACAGGAAAGAAAGCTATATGTCCTAGATGAGCCCATTCCTGAGGAGCCTGTAGCCAATGCTCCAAGAGCACAGAAGGATGCCCACACCAAGCATCTCAATGATTCTGTGGATGTGGGATGCCTGATGTTAGCCACTATGGTCCCAGAACTTCAAAGAGATCTGGAACTTATGGAGGCTTATGAGATGATTGTGCATCTTAAGGAAATGTTCCAACAACAGGCAAGGCAGGAAAGGTTTGAAACCACCAAGGCCTTACATTCCTGTAAAGTGGTTGAAGGTGCATCAGTTAGCACTCATGTTTTGAAGATGAAAGGCTACCTTGATCACCTTGAGAGGCTCGGATTTCCCATAAGTCAGGAGTTATCTACAGATTTGATCTTAAACTCACTCCCTGAAAGTTATGACCAGTTTGTCATAAACTACAATATGAACAACATGGAGAAATCTGTTTCTGAACTGCATGGGATGCTTAAAACTGCCGAGCAAAATATTAAGAAAAATCCAAGCTCTGTTTTAATGGTTCAGAAAGGTAAAGGAATGAAAAGAAAGGCAAAGGCAAAGGAAAGGGCCTGAACAATAAGTTCAAAAACCAAAACAAGCCCAAACCCAAGCCTGAAGCCAAGAAGGCAAAGCCTCCCAAGGAAGGAGTTTGTTTCTTTTGCAATGAACCCGGTCATTGGAAGAGAAACTGTAATCTCTACCTGAAAGATCTAAAGAAAAAGAAGAATAGCGGGGCTATTACTTCAGGTATCTATGTTATAGAAATTAATCTTTCTACTTCTCCTACGTGGGTATTAGATACTGCATGTGGAACTCACATTTGTACAAATGTGCAGGGTCTCAAAAGGAGTAGGAAGTTGAAAAGGGGCGAAATAGACCTACGAGTTGGAAATAGAGCAAGAGTTGCTGCTTTAGCCGTAGGCACTTATGAATTAGTTTTGCCCAATGGGCTTTTGTTAATTTTGAACAATTGCTATTATGTTCCTGCTTTGAGTAGAAACATAGTTTCACTTTCTTATTTGGATAAGGAAGGTTTTATTTCAATTATTGGGAATAATAAATGTTCTATTTATCATAATGACATTTTTTTATGCGGATGGTGATTTGCATGGTGGTCATTATTATTTAAATATTGATATTCCCAATAATCAAGATGTCTATAACATAACTACCAAGAGGATCAAGACTAACGACTTGAATCCGACCTATCTCTGGCACTGTCGTCTAGGCCACATAAATGAGAAACGCATTTCAAAGCTCCATCAAAATGGACTTCTGAAATCATTTGATTTTGAATCATTTGACACATGTGAATCTTGTATATTAGGAAAGATGACTAAGGCACCTTTCACTGGACACAGTGAGCGGGCCACTGACTTATTGGGCCTAGTACATACTGATGTATGTGGTCCACTAAGTACAACTACTAGAGGAGGCCACTTGTACTTTATTACTTTTATAGATGACTATAGTAGATATGGTTACATCTATTTAATGAAACACAAATCTGAAGCTTTTAAAATGTTCAAAACATTCCAAAATGAAGTACAGAATCAGCTTGGTAAATCTATTAAAGCACTTCGATCCGATCGAGGTGGTGAATATTTGAGCCAAGAGTTTATTGACCATCTTAGAAATTGTGGTATTGTCTCACAATTAACCCCACCAGGAACACCATAATGGAATGGCGTTTCTGAACGAAAGAACCGAACCTTATTAGATATGGTTCGATCCATGATGAGTCAAACGGATCTTCCACCATCCTTTTGGGGCTATGCATTAGAAACAGCTACGTTTACACTAAACCGTGTTCCATCTAAGACGGTTCAAAAGACACCATATGAGATATGGATTAGAAAAAAGCCCAGTTTATCTTTTCTTAAGATTTGGGGATGCGAGGCATATGTTAAGCAACAGGCTTCAGATAAGTTAGCACCCAAATCTATAAAATGTCTTTTTGTGGGTTATCCTAAGGAAACTAAAGGATACTACTTCTACAACCCCACTGAGAACAAATTATTTGTTGCTCGAAATGGTATCTTTTTAGAAAGAGAATTCATCTCTAAAAGAACCAGTGGGAGTAAGATACATCTTGAAGAAGTTCAAGAGCCACAAAATCGCATTGAACCTGAGATGGAAAATCGAGAAGACTCACAACAAGTTGTTGAGCCTACTCAAGTAACACAAGGCCCACGAAGGTCTGATAGGACACGACATCAGCCTCAAAGATATCGTCATGTGTTGCTCATTGATCAAGATGAGCCAACCACCTATCAAGAGGCTATAATGGGATCAGACTCTGAGAAATGGCTAGAAGCCATGAAGTCTGAGATGCAATCCATGTATGACAATCAGGTATGGACCTTGATTGACCCACTTGAAGGTATAAAAGTCATAGGGTGCAAGTGGGTTTTCAAGAAGAAAACTGACATGGATGGCCAAGTGCATACCTTCAAGGCACGATTGGTTGCAAAATGATTCAAACAAACACTTGGTATAGACTATGATAAAACCTTTTCACCAGTCGCTATGATCAAATCAATTAGAATCCTTCTTGCCATTGCTGCATACTATGATTATGAGATTTGGCAAATGGACGTGAAAACAGCATTCCTTAATGGAAAGCTGCTTGAGGATGTGTATATGACACAACCTGAAGGTTTATGTGTCTAGAGGATTCTGAGAAAGTTTGCAAGTTTCAAAAATCTATTTATGGATTGAAGCAAGCATCTCGAAGTTGGAATCATCGCTTTGACGAAGTAGTCAAAGATTTTGGTTTTATCCAAAATATTGATGAACCTTGTGTTTACAAGAAGGTTAGTGGGAGCACAATTGTATTTCTAGTGCTTTATGTTGATGACATCCTACTTATTGGCAATGACATTCCTACCTTGCAGATTGTCAAGTCTTGGTTAGGAAAGTATTTCTCAATGAAAGACTTAGGCGAGGCCAATTACATCCTTGGGATTAGGATCCATAGAGATAGATCCAAGAGGCTAATCGGTTTAAGTCAATGCACCTACATAGACAAGGTATTGCATAGATTTAGTATGCAAGATTCAAAAAGGGGTTTTGTACCTATGTCTCATGGCATCAATCTCAGCAAGACTCAGTGTCCTAGTACACGTGATGAGCGAGAGCGCATGAGTAAGATTCCATACGCCTCGGCTATTGGATTTATCATGTATGCCATGTTGTGCACTCGACCAGATGTCTCATATGCCTTGAGTATGACCAGTAGATTTCAATCAGATCCAGGTGAGAATCACTGGACTGCCGTCAAGAATATCCTAAAGTACTTAAGAAGAACTAAGGATGTATTCTTGGTGTATGGAGGATTGGATGACGAGCTTGTTGTAAATGGTTACACAGATGCAAGTTTTCAATCTGACAAAGATGATTCTAGATCGCAATCAGGATTTGTATTCTGTTTGAATGGTGGAGCAATAAGTTGGAAGAGCTCAAAGCAAAGCACTGTGGCTGATTCTACAACAGAAGCTGAGTACCTAGTAGCATCAGATGCAGCTAAGGAAGCTGTTTGGATTAAAAAGTTCATCACTGAGCTAGGGGTGGTACCTACCATCTCAAATCCGATAGATTTATTCTGTGACAACAATGGTGCAATAGCACAGGCTAAAGAACCTAGGTCACATCAAAGGACAAAACACATATTCAGGCGATATCATCTTATCAGAGAAATCATTGATAGAGGTGATATAAAGATATGTAAAATACCAACTGATGACAATGTTGCTGATCCTCTTACTAAGCCGCTTGCACAGGCTAATCATGATCGTCATGTTAGGTCAATGGGTATTAGAAACATTAATGATTGAACCTAGTGCAAGTGGGAGTTGCTGGAGATTGTGCCCTAGGCCAATCATTGTATTGCGAACATTGTTTATTATTACGAAATAAGAGTTTTCTTTTTATTACATTATTATATTATTTGCATGTTTATATATAATAATATCCATGGATAAATTATTTTTTGAATTATCCAAAATGTCCCTAATCAATCATCCTTGTGGGAACAACGATGAATTAAGATTAGTATGATTTTGATTGATTAAGTGTTAATCATATATGATGATATGAATCAAAATTATAGGCGTGTGTTAGAGAACAGGATGCTGGATAGACCCGTCATGAGATAAGTTACATGGATTAGGTCATAAATTTATCTTATATATAACTATGTCATTGATCCCTTGGACCTGAGATCACCATAGATTCCTACATGAAGGACACTGTACTTTGGCATAGTCTAATGTCACCTTTAACCGGGTGATTATAAAGATTATGATCAGGTATAATGAAATTCATGCAGAGGAAGATGAGTGGTCAAGATGGAATTTGTCCCTCTAATTAATAGAGAGAGATATCTTTGGGCCCCTCGATGAGTGTGACTGAGAAATGCATGGCCATGCTCAAATGGAAAGGGTTCCATCTTATATCAGTCTGCTCGAAGATCGAGAAAGTTATGATCGAGCAAGTTGAGAATGACATTTCCATGTCTCATACTCGATCTAGATATCGTGTGACAAAAGGGATATGATAGGGTTATAAGATAGGTTGCATCGAATCACCGATCCCGTATGATTTGGGTAGTCACAATGTCTTGCTAGAGGCCGCTTGTGATTTGTGGGTCAAACAGTGTAGTTGGCCCACTGCCAACATCATATGGGCCTGCAGGGTCGCACACAAGAACGGACCAACTCGAACTAAAATGTCCACATTCATTGAATCAGAAATGTGTCTAGATTCAATGAATATCTAGGATGGAGGAATTATTTATATATATATATATAAATAATTAAATTCGAAATATATTATATATATTATATATATATATATATATTATATTTGATATTATATATATATATATGTGGATTAATTTAAATTTGATTCTATCAGATAGATTTAAATTTAAACTAATCAGATAATTTAAATTTGATTCTATCAGATAGATTTAAATTTAAACTAATCAGATAATTTAAATTTAATTCTATCAGATAGGTTTAAATTTAATTCTATCAGATAAATTTAAATTTAAACTAATCAGATAATTTAAATTAAGCTCTAGATATTGTTAGTTTAAATTTAAACTATAGGATAGATTTGAATTTAAACTAATAGATATATTTAATTAATTTTGATTAATTAAATATATCTGAAACTCTATTTTATAAATAGGGGTTTCTATATTAGAAAAAAATGATATACATAGCTAGAGCTAGAGCTACCTCCAAAATCCTTAGAAAGAGAGACATTGTACGGACGTCGTACGAAATTGTACGAACGTCGTATGGACTGTACGGACTGTACTGACAGATTGCTAGCACACTGCTTTGAGTTGCTGAACCCCGTTCGTGTGGATACCAATAGAGGGAGCTGATTTGCGGTCAGTTCCTGTGATCCAAATAAAAGCAAACAACAAACTTAATCGGAAGAAAAAAGGTAATTCTCTGAACCTATTCAGTTTAAGTGATTTTGGCGGATCCTTGGTGGGAATTGGGATCAAAATTTTTAATGTTTCTGCTGTGTGCCTCCCATAATTCCCAACATAACCATCTTTTGAAAAATCTCTGGAATGGAAAACTTGTTGAGAGCTATTTTCTTTATAAAAAAAAAGAAAAGACTGGTGCACTCTTATTTTTTAATAAAATGGATGAAAATTGTTTTGATGGGTTTAGTGCATTATGAGGTTAGATAAATTGTTTTTATGTTAATCATGTAAGGATTTCTTTCACTCTCGAATTAATCATCAACATCCTTTTTTTATGAGGCAATAAGTTTGCTAAGAAAATAAAGAATTTTTGTGAAATTTAATCTAGCCTAACGATGTAATATTCATAATCTTGTCCATCAAAATTACGCACTTGTTAGTACATTTATCAAATGAATACCATGTCTTGATAAGAGGTTTGATTTCTCTCAAATTATTGATCATCAACTTCTTTTTCTTCCGTGGAGCAATAGGCATCTTAAAGAAAAGTACAAAGTTTTCATTTTCTTCTCATACCAAGACATTATTCCCAATAGTGTGCGGACAAGTACGCAAGACTAGAGTAGTCGCGTCTATAATGGATATATTAGCAGATCATTATATTAGCCCATTTCTATTGAATATCATTCAAGCCAAAGTTTTAAGTGTCAACCATGTAAGGACCTGTTCCTTCTCACATTGATTTCCATATCCCATATCGTTGCAAATAAATAAACTCCTTGAGGAATGAGTGAAGTTATCGAACTAACACTAATAATCCACTAACTAATTAGAAAGAATAACCTTAGTTTTTACCATGATTTATGATACAAGTTTATCAGCATAACAAAAAGCAATGACATCAATGAGTAATACCAAATCTATGAACCTGAGCTTAATGAGGTTAGTTTTAATTGGAAAAGGTCAAGGATAAGGATAATTTCATTTTCCAATATATGCAAGTGCTATTGAGATAAATGAAGGACTATGGTACAAATACGACATTGAGTATGTAGGGATCCAAATTTCTTCTTATATTGATTGTCAACTATGATTTTTTATGCAGACTAATATATTCCCCTAAGAAATCAAAGGACCCAATCTTTGTGATGAAATAAGGTCTTTGATCAGTAAAGATCCATGAGTTTTTGTTGGTGTGCCAAATGTTGTTAAAGCTTAGAATATTCAAACAGTTGCTTGAATTTGCTCTTGATGGACCTAATGGTCAAGTCCTTGCCATGGTTGTTGGCAACCAATTTTTTAGAGAGTGAAAGAGAGATGAAATAGAAATTGAGAGAGTGCAAAGCAGATAAAACATCAGAGGTAGCAAGCCCAATAATTAAAAGGATAGAGCAATGCTAAAACAAGAAGTTGATTTAAAATGCTATAGGTATAAGCTTGTTATTATGACCTTTGACCTTTATAGTTGCTTAGATGGATAAAATGGATCGACTTCACACTTTTCTATCCTATTGAGGTTTCTTTGAATAATTGCTACTAAAAGGACACATGCTTTGTCATATGGTTCTGCCATTACAAATAGTACATTCCAAGTTGTTGACTTAGAAGTGGACACGTGTTATGATTCTTCTTTTCTTCTATTATCTCACTATTTCAATTTGATATGTTTCATGATGTTGTGATATTAGCTTCTTTACTTTTATTATTCAAAGTTTGTGGTTTGTTAAATCACTTTTCTTTTCCTTTTCTTTAAATAAAAAAATTATTTTCAATGATAAAAATAAATCAAATTTAAAATCAAATAAGCAAAAAATAAAAAATAAAAAAACAAAAAGAGCAAGAAAATCGAGTTAAGTTAGTTTTCACAAATTAAAGTACATCAACCAATTACAAATCCGTTTTATTTGTAAAATTAAGTTATTCTTATTTTTCTAATTTTTTCATAAATAAAAAATAAAACCTACCAATCAAGTGACACACATTTTTACCCATTGGAACTTTGTAAGCTTTGATCTCTTCACTTAATATTAGGTTCTAGATCCTCCTTTTAGGTAAAGTTTGCTTTTGTAAATATTTTTATTTTTAAATTTTTTTATTTTTTTATCTACTTTTGAAATTATTTCATTTTTTCAACTCTGTAAATATTTTATTTTATTTTATTTTATTCACTTTTTTAAATATTTCATTTTTTCCATCTTTATCAACTATTTATTTTATTTTACCCATTTTTGTGAATATTCTATCTTATCTATTTTGTAAATATTTTATTTTATTTTTTCACTTTTGTAAATATTTCTTTTTTATTTTTGATATTTTGCCTTTTGTAAACATTTAATCTAATTTTATTTTAATTTATTTTTTTCCTCTTTTCTTTTGTCTCGTATATATTTTGGTTAAGGTAATTTTAAATAAAATTAAAGCAATATTTATTTTACATAGTGGACTCAAGATAATTATTCTTTGGAACAAGTATTGTAAGGTGTTTATATCTTTCCTACAATACAAACAAACTCTGGAGCAAATTTTTAGTTTATAAATCATATTTTACTTTCTATTTTGATTTTTTTTAATTTTACCTTCAATAAAAATGTTGATGGTTTGCTTTTCAAAATCATTTTTAGAAATCAACTTATTTTCTCTTTTTTCTTTTTAATCAAACCGTGTAGCATGTGAGCCTAGAGGGTTGCCACATCTAACACACTCCTTGTACCTTGTACTATATAATATCTAATATAATATATTTATTGTGTAAGGTTTTAACTTCTTATACATGAGGAGAATATATAATTTCGAATTGAGCAAACGATTGTTATAACACGCATATTAATATACTGAACAAGAGGACATGTAAAAGACACAGATAGCTAACGATGGCAATGGGGGCGGGATGGGTAAGTCCACGTTCTCTCCTCATATTCCGCTTCGAGGTGCCGTGTTTCTCATGAAGTCCTCATATTCTCAATGGAAAAACGTTTATTAAGCCTCAATTGCACTATACACTGTATTTGATTTCCCACGAGTCTCCCACCATCCATGTTAAGCGTGGAAATAATTTCACTCGGAGTAATTAATGAGGTTGTTGCTTTTCAAAAGTATCTTTTACAAACTTAAATCCCTAACATTAGAGAGGCGATTCAATGAGTGAGCTTTGAGCTACTCCTTGTGAGTTGTATAATACAATATTTAATCTAATATATCTTGGGATAATAGTATTTAATTTATTTACAAATGCATTTTTGTCTTCCGAAAATCCCTTCTATCTTTGTATATGGCTCCTATATGTTTCTTCTTTTCGATCCAATTTCTATATATTTGGTGGCATAAAGTAGTTTCTTGCTTATTGTTGTTCTTTTACTGTCTAAGGTTTTAACTTCTTATGAAACATGAGGAGAATGATTCCGAATTAAGCCAATGTTTGTTATAAATAAATACATATTAATATGCCAGACATGTAATAGAAATTAAAATACAAGTGAGCAAAATATGCTATAAACTATTGAATGTGAAAATGTATAGATATAAACATGGTTTTAAATTGCGGTTGCGGTTACGTTGCGATTGCGGTTGCGGGTGTTGCAGATAGTATAAAAAGGATTGCAGGTGTTGGCCAAAAATTGCGGATGCGGCCGGCGCCGCAACAGCAATATTGCCGCCGCATCACATGATGCGGACCGCAATTTAAAACTATGGATACAAATAGCTAAGGATGGCAGTAGGGGCGAAGAGGCGGAGGCCGCGTCTTCTCCTCATATTTTGCGTCAGTATGTAGATTTTCTGCTAAACAACGAATATAGCCCTCGGCCTTGTCTTCATATTCTTAATGGAGAAAAATTTACTCCCACCCCTCTCTCTATTGAAAACAAAAAAAAAAAACAAAAAACTCTCTATCTCTTTACCATTTAAGGGGCCAATCTCAGGGGGATCCCACTTGTTAAAAAATTGTTTTTTTTTTCTTTTTAACATGAGGAAGTAATGGTTTGAATCTATAACTACTTGCTAAACTACTATATCCCTCACCATTAGACCAACAACTACCATAACTTGGCAAAATGTTTGAATGTTAAATTTTCATATTCAAATTCATGACGATGGTGGGCTTTTAGCTTTCAATAAAATTGTGCCAAAGCTTGTTTGGACATAACTGTCCGGCGAAATTTGGGTCAAAATGAAGATTTGCAATATTGACCCAAATTCTCGTCTCATAGAATTAGATAAATATCTATCTAACAAGTCGGCTAAGCTATAGAAATTCAAGTCATAAATTAATGTAATCCAAACCTTTAAAAAAATTAAAATGAAAAACAGAAGGAGAAGAAGAAAAAGAAGAAAATCGTTTTCAAATTTGAGAGGCACACATAGAATTTGGAAGACCTTTATTTCTAAAATTTAATACAAGTGCTTTAATGATTTGATCGGAGAAAATATATGAACCACACATATATAGTTGTTTTCCTTTTCTGGCATCCCAGTTGTGGGTGTGGGAGTGGGACTGACCTTTTTGTCGGTCACAATTGCCCAAAAATATCAACTGCCAATTGCCATACACAAAAGGTAAGATTAAAGTATTCATCTTATGACAATATTCATTTTCTAAAACAATTTGAAGAGAGAAGAAGTTTATAAGTTTTGTAGTGCCAATCATTCTATTAAACAAGAAGTTTATATATATCTATATATGTGTGTGTGTGGGTCGCCAAGACTATCAATTTCTTCCCTTTTCCATTATTGAACAAAGAAGACAGAGTATTCCTATAATTGTCACACGATTAAGTATTGTACGTAGACTATATATTATCAATTTATCATGGCCTTTGCAGTTTTTTTTCAATAGAATCGGTAGCATCAATAATTAATAAAGTATATCGACAATTAGGAAATTTAAATTTACCTATTGTTTTCATAATAAACAAATAAATTTGAATTCATAACTCACATCTTTATGTATAAATTATATGAAGTACCGATTATCACTATATCTATTTAAATTAATTAAATACTTTTCTGTATCACATAAATTAAAATATTTATTTAAGCAAAAGGTGATGCCGGCATTGGCATATATATAGAAATCATTGTTTTGTGGGCATTTCAGTGTTTACATCTGCATTAAATTACAAAAGCAAAAGGAGCTACACATAGCTTCTGTGAAATCCAAAGCTCAATTTTTAGCTTCCCTATGGACCATCGACAAGATCAATATCTTTTTCTGCTCGCATCCAGTCCTCCTTTTTCAGATAACACCACTTTCATTTGGACCAACCAAGCATGCATCTGCATATATATAGACAAATCATTATATTACACAAATTTATTAAACAAACATAAATAAAATAATAAAAGCCATATGTAGAGCACCATGCATATAGGCTTGCTCTTTTCTCTCTCGCCCATATCTAAATTTATAACAAGACAAAACGGAAACTTCTTTACCGATTTATTTATATGTTTCAGTGCTGCTGACACTCATACTATATGAGTGCTAACAAGAGCTCTGAGTTTGTAAAGAGAGGAAGATCCGATTGGGTAGTCATGATAAGCTTAATTGCTGCTAGTTTTTCCGGTGACCGATGAAGATCACTGCAGCCTGAATGATTTCCCGGCGCGCATTTCTGGCGATGAACTTGCTGAAAGTGCTCGTTGTCGGTTAATGAAAGTTACCAACAACAGAGACAGTTTTGAAACTTTCTTCTTCCATTTGGGTATTGATCATCCTTGATAGCGTTGTGTTTCTTTTTGGGGGCTAACAATAATGTTATGTTTTGTTTGTATTAGGAATTATTGTCATTTGAATTGTTGCAACTTGGTCCCTTATAAACTTATGATTGCTAGCATACAGAAATGAATTCTGCTCCCTTTTTATTCCGTGGTTTTATTGATCATGATTTGACAGATGAATAATTAACATCATGATTTGTCAATGTACCCCTAGACCTATTGATATTGGTTTCACACACTTCCACTTATTAAATTAAATTATCACTAAATATATTTTTAATGTATTTTATTTTCATGATTTCCTATGCTTGTCATAAGCATTCATGAGGATCCAAACCTTTAATTAAGCAGCTTGTTTATTTTTTATTTGATACTTGTATTTATTAAAACTTTGTATGCTGGATAAGTGCAATATCTCTTACTTCTGCATTAATGCTCATTTCTTCATGGACACAAAATTTAATCTCAGCGACAAATCGACCCCACGGGCACTTTCTGACGCCTCTGAATCTAATTTCCTTAACTGGGTGTTGCTGCTTCAATTGAATTGTGGACGCTGGAGGCTGCCATGAGAGCTTTGCTTGGGGAAGAAGAATTTTCGAACTCAAAAACACTTATAATGGCCCCTTTTTTTTTTTTGTCCGAAGTTAATTAACCCTGTTTAGAAATATAAGTAGAATATCGATGCGTAAATTATTCAACATGTTCAATTTTAACTAGAGAACTTGAAAATAAAAATATAAAAAGTGCAAATAACTTTTGTCCTTTCTTTATTTTATATCCCGCAGTTGTATATGCTTAATTGCATCTTAATATTTAACGTGTACTTGTTTATATTGTTCAAACAAACTGGTACTGCCAACGTGTTGAGCACAAAGGCCACATGCTAGTATGAATTGGCTTCTAATCAGACTCCAAGATTTTAATATTAACATTCTTGTTAACAAAAAGCAGTTTTCGAAAAGAATAAGTTCTATGTTGTAGTTGATAAAAATTTATCTATTATCAAAATGCTCTGGAGTTATTGATTTTTTTTCAAATGGGTGCTAAATTAATTTGAAAATATTCATGCAAGCGGTTTAAATGTATTATGTAACATTTTTTAAATGTAGAACTTTTGTCATGTCCATTTCAGCAAATTAACATCAAAATAGAGTCATTTTTCATACTTCAAAATTTTATTTTTTTAATTCACATAATTCTTTAAAATGAAAAAAATTATCCTATTACATAACAGCATCCAACACGCATTACAGAAATATTAATATAATTTTTTAAATTCTTAAAAAAATTTGTAAAACAAACCACTTAAGTACTTAGTGAGCGAGCATTGCTCTTTGAAATATAATATAATATTATTTAATTAACAATTAAAACGCATTAGTGCCAACAGGTCACAACATATAGCACCTAATAGCCGTCAATTTGATTTTCAATTGGGAGATTTTGCTCGTCATCAACGATTGTCCTATGTTCTTTCTCTCTTTACCATAATCAACCCAGCTAACTCCCAAAAAAAAGTATGAAAATTTGGACGTGTATCTTTTGTTTTGTTTTTCTTTTTCTTTTCAAAATGTCTCTTTGCGTAACTTTAATTTTTCCTCCAACCATTATATGGTCATTAAATTAGGTTCCATACTTTTATGATAGCCTTATGAATCATCAAGCGATATGTTTAAAAAATAAAAATTTAACAAATAAAAGAGTAATACAATTTCAACGCAACTGAAAACTAAGTGAACGCTTTAGTCCTCCACAGTAATTGGCAATGACTGACAGTAATTTTCCATATTCAATAGACTTTACGGTACTAGAGGTTGATCATTAAAGGCCAAAAAAAAACCACAGGTTGACCATTAAATTTTTCTTTTTCATTTTTGGTAGTAAAACCTTTTTGCCTCCGACATAAGAAGTGAAAATTTAGACTTTTGTGCATGCGTGTAAATGCAACTTGGATAACTGCATTTAGGGGATAAAAGCAAAGTGTGTAGATAGAAAGAAATAAATTGAAAAGCATATGGCGGTATGTAACTTCTAACATTAAAAATTGAAAGGAGAAGTTTTAAACATTAGAAGCTCGTTAATCTTTCTATTTCTAAGTGCGGTATATACGACATTGCAGAAAATCCATATACATGTGAATGAGCGTAGTGCATCTGGAGCGTTTGTTAATGTCTCAAATTGCAGAAACCGTGGCTGTGCGATGGAATAATTATTCCTATGAGCAGATGGTAAATGCATATCACACCAATCAATATGTGATTGTGGGGTACCTCTTTAATTTTCATCAAAATGGACAAATTTGTAGGGCAGACCCTAAAGCCAAAGTAGATGCATCATGATGATTGATCGATGACCAACATTGGCATCTCCCAGTAATGCATAATTTGCAATCTCATCCCCTCAATTAAACTTTCTCCTTTTCATAATATCTTTTATTTTTTTTAGGAACATTATATATTCGTTTCTAATAGATGAGTTAATTTTTAATTTAGTTCTTCACAAATTTTTCTTTGAATTTAATATATGGTTTCTTAAATTACTTTCAATGTTTTCATTCTATCTCAAATTAATTAACTTAAAAACTAACAGATTATTGATTTGGGTTTTCTTCGCTTGCGTATAGTTATGTGACACTAATTAATTTATACCTAACATACATTTAAGCCGCATAAGGTAACCGGCCAGTCCATAAAACTAGATTTGAGAGGATGAATTTTGGAGGTATATATTGGAGCTTCTGAATGCCATAAAATTACCGCCTTTTTACGTTTTTACATAATATGAACTATATAAGTGTGTATTGTGTGTAAGTCAATATACTACTAGGTTATATGTTGATTCATGGGGAGAGATAGAATATGAAAGAATAATATTAAAAGCATTCGTTTAATGAGAAATTAAATTTTTTAAAAATATAAGGATCAAACTAATTTAAAATCCTATCAGTTATTAAAATAAGATTTTCTTACTCTTTCCTTTGCCACTGCTATTTTTTTTTTATGTTTGAAAATTTAACAAGTATATCTTTGAAATTATTACATCTATATTGATTAAAAGATAAATAAATATTTTTTATCTTTAAAATATATATCTAAATTTAACAATTTTGCTATGTCCAATTTATCTTAATTTAACTTTTTTTAACTAATCCAGGGAAAAATGGTAAATGAAAATTTGAAATTTTAGAATAAAAGAGCATAAAAGAGGAGAATTAGATACCCACCAATTTATGCTTCTAAGTTCAAAAAAGAATTAAGACCTATTTGATTCCTTTCTAACCAGATGAACTCCTTATTGATTAAAACGTAAAATGGAAGGGCGAGATTTACATTGAAAACAATATCAACAATTAAAAGGTAAAAAATAGCTTTAGGAAAATAAAACTAGAGAATATAAAGAGGAGAATTAGATTCCCACCAATCATTGTGCTTATAATTGTTCCTTAGGAAAATTCCTCCATTATTATAGCATTTCTCATGTCTACATGCAATATACCAAAAGCACAAGATAATCTCAGCTGTTGCATATTTCTTTTAAACCAATCAATATGTTCTTTCCTAAACTCATAATTTGAAACTACAATTAATTAAGCTTAAGATATACCAGAATCATCACATATTGTATTATTCTTTTTTTCACGCATTTTGTTGGCTAAATTTGAGTATTATATGGATTGAATGCTGATGAAAGCCTGACAAGAGCATATTAAGAGCAGAAAAAGAGCTGACGACCCATTAGATTATGATGATTATGATGACGATGATGAAGCTTCATCTCATTCTTAGTACTGACACCCATGAAGTGAAGCACATCACACCTTAATGTGTGCACAGAGACAACAACTGCATGATGCTGTAGGAGTGTTTTAGGTTCTTTCCAGGGAGGTTACTCACAACTCACAAGATTCCTCCTGGTGGGCCCCCCTCTCTTCAAGTGTTAATGACTCCACATGTGTGATGTTGGCATTTTCTGCTATGGGAAGTGCCCTATTACTAAGGGTTGGGTCACTGTCCCTACTTATGAGCCCTTCTTCATCATCAATTAATATTTTATTTTATTTTTATTTTCATTTTCAGAATTCTCTTTTGATAAAGCTGTTTTTTGCATCCCCATTTTTCTGCACCACATTCTTAACCTTTTCATCATTTTGCTTGTTACCTCCCATGTAAGATCCACAATCAATACTCAACTCCCATCTCTCTTAGTGGGGTGGTTCATGAACAAAATAGAAATAATCCTTCAAAATAAGCAAAAACAAGAAAAATAGTACAGAAAAAAAGTTGAAAAATGAAGATTATAAATCCCAAATTATGACCATTTGTCCCATTTACCCACATTATAATGCATCCCTAATAAAAAAAATTACAACATTAAGATTAATTAAGGTCTCTCTGCATCATTATTCCTTATTGTGATCCTGACAACCTCTTAAATTTTTCTCTCCCTCAGCTTATTTTATTTAGTCCAAAAAATAAATAAATTTTGCAAAATAAAACATATAACCGATCTTGATCAGTGACTATATGCTACTACAACAACATCAATCCCCATCCTATACCCATGCCTCATGTCTACCATTGGTATTGGTACGTGTATATTCAAATTCCTCCACCCGCCACCCACTTCCGCCGCGCCACCATCGCCGGAATCTTCTCCGTTCGACAAGCCCTGCACTCTCTGACCCACGCCCACACGCTTTGATTGATCACGTTCTTTTGGCCCTTTCTTTCTTCTCTCTCTCTCTCTCTCTCTCTCTTTCTCTCACACACATTTCCTCATTCACTCACTCAGCTGCACTCACTGAAGCTGGCTTGCTCGCCACTATCTCGTAATTACCACCTCCTTCCTCCTCTTCTTCTTCTTCATCTTCGTCCCCAATATCCTTCTCTTCATCCCCATCTTCTTCTTCTTCTTCTTCCTCCTCCTCCTCCTCCTCCACGTTGTTATTATTATTCTTCCCCGCTGTCTCTTGCTGCGGAGGCCATTGCTGCTCCGGCCGCACCATCAGCGGAGCCGTGGTCGCCAATGTGTTATTATTCTCTGTCTTCAAATTATGGTTCGCCGTGGACGACGGATCGATCGTCTCGAGCTTGTTCTTCTCCCTGTATAGGGTATCCAGCTGGTGAAAATACGGACAGGTCTTGGAATCTTCCGGCCTCTTCTTGTTGCTCTCCTTAACTTTCTTGAAGTACTTGTTTATGTTCTCCCACTTCTCCTTGCACCTCTTGGCGTTCCGGTTGTACCCGAGCTTCCGCATCGCCGCCGAGATCTCCTCCCACAGCGGCCCTTTTGGCCCATTCTCTTGGTACTTCTCGTCCATGTTCGTTCGTAGCTTTATCAACGCCTGAACCTCCACTTTCGGCCACCTCGATGAGCTAGGTGTCATCAAATTCTCCCCATCATTATTGTTATTATCAGTTGCTACAATCTCTATATTTGTTACTGGGGCCGGCTGCGGCTGAGGCTGAGGCTGTGAAGGAGCGGGAACCGATGCTGATTGTGTCGCCGGTTGCACTGGAGGGGGCGGCGGTGGAGGAGCAATATTGATGTTGTTCAATGGCAGTCCGAGATTTTGCTGTTCAGCTATCTTCTGCAATAATGCCATTACAGCGGAGTCTTTCGCGGCCGCTATAGATCTTTCCTGCGCCAATATTTCCCGTTCTCGATTGATCCTCGCCATCTCCTGCATTCTCCAAGCCTCTTCGCGAACCATCCTCTCATGTTCTCGCTTCTCTATGGCTTCCAGGAACCTCTTCTGCATTTCTTCCTGCTTCTCTATCACCTCCTTTGTCAGCCTCCCGAAAAAGTCCTTCCACTTCCGCTTCCGCCTTTGCCGCCGTTCTATTGATTCGTCCGAAGAAGTCGAGGAAGACGGAGAATTGGACAAGAGATCGGTGGGGAAAGAAGAGTGGGTAGGGTTTGCTGTTGATGTTGATGGTGGTGGTGGTGGTTGGAAATTGTAGGAAGGATTAATTGTTGTAGTGAGGTTGATTGGTGAAGTGACAACATTGGGTTGAGGAGTAGTGGTGGGGAGTGTAATTGTTGATGGAACAGTAGTAGTGACATGAGGAGGAACACTTGGGGATGATAATGGAGTTGTTGCTACCACTGATACTGGAATTGCAGGTATTGCTAATAACTGTGGTGAGGATTGAATTGTGAGAGGAGGAGGATGGTTTTGATGATCAAGAGCTTCTAATTGATCGAAGAAACGATACGTTTTGCCTTCTGATTTCCCAGTTCGGCCTTCTTTTGTTCTCTTGTGGTACTTGTACACGTTCTCGAATTTCTCTTTGCATTTCTTGGCGCTTCTGTGATACCCAAGCTCTGCCAGCTTCCTGATATAATGAATCCACAAAAGAAAAAAAGAAAAGAAAAGTTTCTGGGTTCATATATGTGTCATCAAAGTCATCAGCTATTTATAAAATAAAAGGATATAAAGCATTGGGAGCGTAAGATGAACATAAAATTAAATATATTGGACAGTTTCAATTACCAAAGAATAATCATGAAATAATGAAATGGATGGAAGGAAGGAAGGAAATTAAAATAATAATTAAAGATGGAGCTGAGAGGAGATTCAGGAGACCGAATATGTCGAACCTCTTTCACAAGTTTTAGGAGCAACAAAAACCCATGAATTGATGAACAGAAATTGTCTCCCATGGAAAACTCATGAACCCGAAGTTGGAAATTTTGGTAATCTAACATTAATAATGAATCTCCCGTAAGACTGGGTAACCTCAATAATAAAGGGGGAAAGAAAATATTACTTTTGAAAACGCAGTTCAAGTCGGTAACTTATTTGGAAATTAGAACATGAATCAAAATGAATGTCGCGAAAGCAAATCACACCCGAATCGAAGATGCTGCGCACATATCTAATTTTTTTCCTTTTCTTAACGATTTATGCTGAAATCTGAAAAGAAAAAGCATATATATAAAGAGGGGGAAGAACTAAAGAGGGAAAAAAGGAGACTGTGAAAGGCTCAAAAACAATCCAAATTAATCATAGACTGCGAAGAGGGAGGGAGGGAGAGAGAGAGAGAGAGAGAGAGAGAGAGAGAGAGAGAGAACTGAAGTGAAATACATTTCCAGCTATATAAAGAGTCGAGAAATTCTACTCTATCAGATCTCTTCCCATCCATTAATCAATCCCACCAAGAGAATTAAATCGAGAACTCAATAATTCATTCACCTGGAAACATCTTCCCAGAGAGGACCTTTAACGCTGGCATCTCGAAACGCCACGTCCATATCTGAGCGTATCTTTAAGAGCGCCAAAGTCTCTTGGCGAGGCCACCGGTTGCCGCCGAAGCTTCGGTCACCTTCTTCCCCTCTTCCTCTGATATCTTCCTCGCCCGAATTTGATCCAACCGCTGCCGCCGCCACCGCTGCGGACTCGCCACCGTCATGGGACGATGTCCCTGCTGCTGCGGCCGTGGTCGATGCAGCAGCTGATCCCGCGACCGTCGGCGCCACTGCATCAGATGAGCTACCACCACCACCACCACCTCCTCCTCCTCCTCCTCCTCCTAACAGAGCCGATGATGAGTCCCCCAGCATAGGACTCTCCCTATGTTGTCTCTATCTATGTATCTATCTATCTGTCTATCTCTGCGTTTCTTTTCTTTCGCTTAACTTACGAAGCAGCAATTACAGCAGGCTGAGATGAGAAGAAAGAGGGAGAAAAATAAAAACACATCGAAGAAAAAGAGAGAGGAAAGGGTGGTGAATTCTCGATGGGGTTTATTATGGAGCTGGGTTTATGTTGAATTTATTAATTTATCTGGGGGTGGGATCTGCTCTTGTCAATCTCAACAAGCTGCTTAATATTCATTTTTATACTTAATAATCATTAATGTTTCAATAATTTTTCATTACGTGTTTCTTTTTCTTCACTTTTAGCTGTGGAATCTTCAGTCTTTTGAAAAAAAAATTATTTTTCAATTATTATCAGGCTTGGGTAAATACTAATTACTGAATACGCCTAGGTTCTCTCACAGTAATAATGAAAGTGGCACAGAAAGATATATACTGATATTTGTTATATGCAGGAAAAGACCATTTTTAGGCTGTATGCGTTAAAAAATTAAATGTATCAGCGTATTTTAGTAACCATCTTTTATTGTATTGATAATTGTCTCTGATTTTAAATATTTGGATAACTAGTTATTAATAATAATAATAATAATAATATATAATCATTAGTACTTTAAGAATTCAACTAATAACAGCTTTTTATTATGCTAATGATTAGTTATTTGATTTATTAATTACCAACATATTAATTCAACATTACCACCGCATTTCATGAATATTTATTAACACAAGGAGAAGTTATTACTAATATGTAGTGATACACTTAATTTTTTAATATTCCGAAAATTGTAATGTATAAAAAATATATAATTAAACATCCGCTGAGATTTTTGAACAGCTGTACAAAGAGGAGATGGAGTTAAATAAGTTGGTTTTTGTCTGTCCAGCTATTTTTAGTTAAAGGCCGGCTCATGTAGGTCAGCTTTTTTCCTTTTTTGTGTTTTATTTATTTTTTCTCTCTCTGTAAATTTTTAATTTTCATCTTTTTTACTTTTCGAAGGATGAAGATGAAGATGAGCTTTGCTTACTTTTCTTTTTGGAGGTGTTTTTGGATTTCAGTGGTGAAAATGACCAAACTAACCCTAACAAGGTTCCTGCATTGACCTTTAATCATTGAAGCTAAATCTAACGTGTTAATTTATTTAGATCAGCAGGTTTGTGACCAAACCAACTCTAACATGGTTGCTTCATTAGTTATGTTTAGTTTGTGGAAAAATAAATTAAAGGAATAGAAATAAAAGAAAAAAAAAAGTAAATAGATAGATAAAAACAATACTTATATTCTTATTTTAATAAAAAAATATACTGTTAAACAATAATTATAAAAATATAATAAATATTTTCAAAAAATTTTTATTTTTTAATTTAGATTGTCTCTTATCAAACGAGGCATTGGTCAATCAAGTATTCTACGGGTTTTTTTATTTTTATTTATTATCATAACATTATCATCTTAATTGACCAAAATACCCTTGGTTTATGAAACTTGTTTATATCGGACAAAAAATTACAAGGCACTTGTTTTCAAGTTGTTGGGTGGAACTGTGGTACTGTACATGTGGCCTGTGGGTCCTACTCTGACCCTGACAATTGTAACTTTGACAAATTTTAATCACAAGTCAAAAAATGAAGAAAGTTATCTAAACAATAAAAGAAAAATAAAAGTGTTGATTTTTTTTTTCTTTTTTTGGTTTTGAAGTATTACTATTTGCATATTTATCTCAGTGCAAAATAGTTGATAATTATATTCAAGTAATGTTATTTACTTCGAGTCTAATTTATTTATTATACTCTAACTATATTAGTATTAGTTAAATTGAAGATTTTGCCTAAGTTTAAAGGAAACCAATATCCTTCATCGAGTCAACGCAGGTTCATTCATTTGATTAAAATAAAATAGTAAAAATTTTGCAATCACTTATACTAGATGAATTTAAACTCATATTGGTAGTCAATTCTTTAAAAGGATAAAATTTCGTAATGCTTAATCTTTTGGGTGGTTATCTGCGCATCCTTCAATTTCCTAAGGCTTAATCTTTTTGGATAAGTGTGGATTGAGGAAAATGAAAGGAGGAAAAAAGTGAAATTTTAATTTTAAAATTTTCTTTGATATAGAATTAAATTCAACAATTTTTCTTCTTACAATATATTTGGACTGAGAATAAAAAATAAAGAGAAAAAGACGTCTATTAAAATTAAAATTAAACTTTTGACCTTTTTATTTTAAATTTTTCTCAATCCAAATATATCTTTTTGCTGACCCCTTAATAAAGTTTGTTTCTACATTGATTTCTTATTAGAATGTAACATATAAATACAATGGGTGTGAGGGGTCGATATATAGTGTTTCAGTATTATTTTCAATCAAAAGAAATTAGAATGACAAAAACAATACGAAAGAGGTTAAGTAAAGGCAATATAATTAGGCCAAGCAATTTATGAAGAGAAGTAAATGGTGGGAAATTCCGTTAGGTTTGTGACCTACCCTAATAAATGGCATCAAAATTTTGATGGAGCGTGAAGCTTAAATTATGGCTGATTATTGTTCCAAAAAAAATATTTGGGGACCATGGTCTCATATGATGGCCATCGTGTGTGTGTGTGTGTGTGTGTCTCTCTCTCTCTCTCTCTCTCTCTCTATATATATGTATGTATTATGACTCCAGGCTCCTACCATGTTATTACAATTATGGGACGAGAGCTATACGCTCTATGCTATTGCATGCTATGTTAACGTTACGTTTCTCTTTCCAATTTTAAATTCATAGCCCCCACTTTGATCGCTGCACTTTCACTTGAAAATGACTTGCTTTTGTGATAAGGTTGTTAAACGTTGAATGTTGAATGTTAAGGAGCTTCTCTGCTTTTTTTTTTTTTTTTAAACCATTATGGTATTATTATTTAATCTCTTTTCAATTTTCCTTTTTTGTTTTCTAATTTTTGAGTATGTGGATTTGTCATAATATATTAATACTCTGTATAAGAAATTACGCAAGATAAAGAGTTCTAAATACAAAAAACAAAAGTGCCGCTTACAAGTATTCATTACCCATGCATGTATGTTTGCAAATACATTTTCATATATAAATGCGTGTTTTAAGTGTTGGGGGACCTTTCGTAATTAATAAATGTTTCCAACAAAAAGGAAGCAGAAACTTTTGTATAGGATGAATTATTTCATTAGCAAGAATATACTTAATTAATAACAAATAACGATTTAAACATATCATAAAAATACAGATTATTTATTTACATTTTTTACTCTTTAATACGCTACCCTAAAAAAAATAAAATTTAACGAGAAGAAAAGGAGTCAAACCAGGAACGCTCCAATGGTTAAGGAACTCGAGAATAGACAGTAGTTTTGAATATGAAAGAGAGATAATTAAATTAAAATATTACATAAAAAATTAAATTTAGCAAAAATAAAGTACTGTGGGAGCGGGGGGAGGATAGTTGGAAAATATTTTTTAAAATTTCAGTTTTTCTGCGATCAATTCAGTAAGTCAATAATTGAGTCGAAAAAAAACAAGTGGGAATGGAAGCACAAATAATGCAAAGGATGTGGGACCCACATAATCAATATGCCATTTAATGTAAAAATCGTCAAAGGAGAATTAATTGTTATTTATTTATTTGGAGGCTCATACCATCATTAGGTGTACAGATCAAATTTACAAGGTACATGAGATCATGACCAAAGCAAGGGCATTTTGGTCAATTACATTACAATGAAAAGGCAAGAGGAAATGGTGGGGTATCTTAGTAAATTGGTGATGCGAGGTGTAGCTTTAAAGTTAGGACATCACTGGGAATGGGCTTTCTTATTTTTATTTTTTTCTTTTAATTTTTTAATCTATCTTAGAGAAGGGTGAATCACACGTAATTAATAATGATAAGACTAATCACATTTCTTAAGATTAAGACGAAAAAAAAATTACAACTACTAATTACTCGTATCTTTTGGTGATATGACGCGGAGTTTGAGTAATTTGTAAAACAATTTTTTATATTTCGTTTATTTTTAAATTTCTTTGTGTCCCCTTTGAATATGAATTTGCTAGGTCAATAGGAAAAAAAATACTTGAATAAACTATATTTTGTATACTTGTAGCTATTATTTAATGGAAAAAATAGACTTCTATTAAATAAAAACAACTAAAAAGAGCATCTGAAAAGCATTTTCCATAAATATGAATGACCGCAGGACCACAAGGACCACAGAGAACTTAATTAGGGCAAAGATATTCCCAAATTTGTCCATACCAAATATTTTGACTGCAGCTCTCTCTCCATTTTGATGAGTGACAATTTAAGACATAAAACCTGTAAGTTGAATAGTAACTAAATTAGAGTGAATTGAATATTCCATTGTCATTAATCACTGATTCTCAAAATCACAAATTGAATTTAAATTAAGTCTGTAAAACATACTTTCACATCACGAACTCAAATTACGTCTTACAACTTTCCTAAAAGTTTTAGATTTCGGAAAAGCAAATCCCACAAGCCATTTTATTAGCATCCCTTGAAAATTAATTTAAGACACAATCACACATGCATTTGTCTCTGGTTTATAATATTTTGTTTTCTCTCTTCTGCTTTGTTCATTGAACATGTGGAGATGGAATATCTGACTGGCTCATATTAATTGTGAAGAAAAAGAGAGGAAAGGTGCTCATGTTATCAGTTGAGAAAAGAAGGTATCTCATCATCATAACACTTGCCGTAACCTTTTCTTCCCCCAAAATATACATAATCCCCTCCAATATTTATAATTTATTCTCGACCCCTTTAGACTTTTAGATTTGTACAATTTGACCATTTCATTAAGAAAACTGTTCAGAAGACCCCCATGATACCTTACTTCTTCTATTTTTTGAACGGATTTGTTATCCAAAGGATCATGTTGAACGAATTTAGTTTTTTTTTTTTTTTTTGGCCGTCTTAGAGCATAACTTGGTTATACACATTGCTTGTCTTCCAAATCATCAAATGAGGTTTTACTGGTATAGTTCTATACGTCCCCTTTGCTTCGCTGGCAGAACTTCTCTCTAGCTGGATGGGTACATATGCCTTATGCAACTTCTCTACTTAGCTGTAGAGAGAGAGAGAGAGAGAGAGAGAGAGAAAGAATGAGAAGATGCCTTACCCCACTATAGCCCACTATATTATGGTATTTTACAGCCTAACAGATACCACATCCACTGTAATTTTATCTCTCTTTCCTTCCTTCTCTCTCCATACACTTGCCATTGTAAATGTAATATCATTTATATACATATTGAATCAAACTAAGTTGATCCACTTGGTAGACATCTTTTTTTCTTAATTAATATCTCAGTGAAGAATATTGTTTTGGTGTCGAGATGACAATCTAGATAGAAGGAAATTATCATATGAGAAAGATTTTATTAAATAGTAAAAGGAGTGGAAAAGATAGGAGTATCAAGGTAAATTTGAGCTCTCCCTCCCCCTTCTTTAGCCATAACCAAGGAACTTCTATTTTATAGTGTTTTAAAAGGTAAGATAATAATCAAATTCAGCTCAAATAACCTAATGAAGCCGTAGAAACTGTCTAATAAGAATATTCTTTTATTAATTGGCTTTAAAAATGTTCTCGACGACTTAGCATATTTAAAATTTAAAAACACTAAGATGTAATTCTTGATTATTTGTTATTAAATTTTTTAATAGATTTATATATAATATGCGGATGAATATGGTGCTTACTATTATGTGTTATGTTTTTATTAAAAATTAAAAAAATTGAAAGCAAATTTAAAAAATTTTAAAGTTCTATTTTTTAACATTGTGTGTACCTTTTAAAAAAATCAATTTTATATCAATAAAACAGTAGCTTACAATTATAGATTTAATCTCTTTAAAATATATTTTTAAATTAAAATTTTAAATACACTAGATTAATAATCCACTGTAGCTTACTCTTATAGAATTGAATGAAATCACATTACGCAATGGCAGTGGTAGCTCCCAGAAATATATTTCATAAAGGCAGTGATGGAACAGGTTGACTATATTATATAAGTGAAAGCATATTTATAGTTTAAAAAGCAAACCAGAGAACAAAAAGAGGGTGATATGAAAAGAAAAGAAGACTAACAAAATTCAATATAATTCAATGGACAAGGTGTTTTGGAAGAAGCACACACAATGGCCACAAAATAGTGTAACCAATACAGACAGTAGTGTGGTATGTCTTTTAGATATAAATGAAGTTATAATGATTGAAAGTAGAGAAGAGAAAACAAGCTGATCACCTCTTTCAACTAGCAATCATAGTATTCTCTCAGTCTTTTTTCTTTTTTTTTCAATAAAAAAGAAATTCTATGACCAGTCAATGTCAATGATTTTTGGAACTAACTAATTTCAAGTATATTAAGGGTAAATTATGTAAATTGAGGAATTACTTTTGAGAGAGAGAGAGAGATCCAATTTAGTAAACCTTTAACAGATTATTGTTTTCATCTCAGTTTCAATGCACATTTCTGGTATGGTAATAATAATAATAATAATAAGATACAACTTGATTAGATAGCATCTCTTCTCTATGAAGAAAGAAACAAACTCCACCTCATATTTTGTTTCTAGTATTAAAATTCCCTCTTGAAAAAACCACTGCAGAGACAGATCCTCTAGACAAGAAAGTCACTGAAAATAGGGAAGAAAAAAAGCAAAACGCTTGTCATATTTGGAGTTGCCGAGATGAAAGGAAATTGAAACGCATATATAATAAACATATATACGTAAGTACGCAATCTCATCAAATACGTAACAAAATTGTGGATGTGAGTGATGACTTTTATTATAATTACAGGACCCATATGGGAAAAAAGTTTACTTGTAGACAAAAAGGTTTACTTCACATGAGGTGTTCATGTGATGTTGAATGTACGCACTTGCATTTTTTGTGTGTCTACCATGTGGTTGAACCCTTAAATTTATCTCCCACCAGCTAAGCAATCCACCATTGTTTATGTTCTTATTATTAGGCTAGGCTACTTCTTCTTCTTCTTCTACTTCTTCTTCTTCATTCTCTCTCTTCCTGTTCCTTTCCTTTTATTCTCAGCAACTCCAAGCTACTTCAAACCTCACAAATCACACAATCCACATTCCCAAGGAACACAGAAAAGTGAATTTAGGTCTCAACTCAAAAAGATAATTTATTTTGTTCTTGCCTTGTTCCTTTTTCTTTCATTTTCTTTATCAGATTGCGGCTGCAAGTTGGAGTCATCATGGGTAAAAAAAATTTTTTTAAAAAAAAGGGGACAAAACTAGCTATTTGTCTAACATTTCACGCTTGCCCCTCTCTTCTTAGAATAAGGCAATAATGATTAACCCTACCAGGGTCCGCTATATAAAGCAAACACATATATTGTATACTTTTCCTAAAATTCTCTTATTTATCATAAGCTAATGGCATCGTTTAATTTGTATAGAAGCTTCCTTGGTGGCATGTTCAACCTCTTTTTTATTTTTTTATTTCCTTTAAGAATGCTTCTTTGATTTGGATTATAATTAATAACTAGTTTAAAGCATGTACCAGAGTAAACAACTACAGAAAAAAGATGGTATAGTGGAGAGTGAATTGCAAGCAATCATAACCATGTGCGAAAGATTTGGTCCTTAATTAATAAGTTTAATTACATCCTTATATTATTAAAGATCTCACTCAAAATTATTAATATAAGTTACCATTAAAAAGAAAAAAGAAAAAGAAAAAGAAAAATCTCCTAGTATTGCATGGTAGCTTCATTGGAACATGGCAGCATGTGGAAACCACAGAGTAGTAAAATCCTTAGCGATCCCAATGCTTTTTATCTTTATATGTTATTAATATTAATTGGGTAATTTATAAACCATAACAGCTACAATTACCAAAGCAAATCTTAGAATTAATTAACCCTAATAAAGAACCATAATTATAGAAAGAGGGTCACTGTGTAAATGGGTCCCGATGTGGGCCCTAAGAAAGAAAGCACTGAAAGAGCACATATTGAGCAAGTAAGGGTGGAGGGCCCATAATGCCCACAAACAACAACTTACAATAGGGAAAAGAAAGGCAGAGAACTACGTAACAAAAGGGCACATTTCTCTCACGTCCTCTTCTAAGCTTTTCATTTGTTTATTTATCTTAAATTTATATTTTCTCCCTTTTTTATATTTTCACTTATTTCCATTTCTATGATGTAAGACCCAGATGGATAACAGGATAAGCTTCTGCCAACGGACTTTATATTGTGTTTGATAACTCTCTCTTCGTTATCATCCAAACGGACCACAAAGAGCAAGAAAATAACCCCACGAACTCCAATAATTTGCATACCAACACAGAGAGAGAGAGAGAGAGAGTTCCTTTTAGCAGCAAAAATTTAAGATAAGAATTAACATCAACCATCAGTCTTAAAGCCAAACAGGGATGAACAGTGTTTTGAGGTCATAGAGTTTTTTTAAAAAAAAAAGTTGAAGGAAAGATGAAAAAATGAAAAACAAAAGGCAGCAAAAGATGTCATCACTGTTGTTTTTGGCCACGTCTAGCTTTGATGCCGAACAGGCAGTGCTCTTTGGTAAGTTAGTATACATATCAACTAATTCATCGATTCCATCAATAAAGCGTCAGGATTAAAAAAAAAAAAAGCCTAAATTTTCTTCTTTATGAAGGACTTTAATGAAAATCAAACTCATGAAGTTGTATGCTTTACCTCACTTTTTAAACCAAAATCTTAAAATGTTAAATCTATTCATCAATCCATTTATTGGGTTTTCACAGTGCACCAAATTGTCTTGTAATTGGGGCTATCTGTGCTTCATTTCATTCCAATATCTGGAGCCAGTGGCATTTAAAGAAAGTTCATGCATTCTAAGGCAAAGCGAACTATTCGGTGTACACTATATGTGGAGGCATGAGCTTCTAAAAGAATGGTATATTCATCAGCATAAGCGCATGGCCTACGGGCTTCTTGTTAGGATTAGTGAAAAAAAAAAGTTATAGTCAAAAAATAGAGATATAAAGGAGACCACCTGATGAGAGCTCATAATATTCTTTAGTTTATATAAAGCTAAACCTTTGACTTTGAATTGGTTAGATTGAAGGAGTTGTTAGTGTGGAAATAGATTACTGTAGTAAGAGAATACTTAGATGCTTTCGAAAAATCATGCAAGGAATATTTCAAATTGATATTATGAAGAAAATAAAGGGAATATTTCGTTTAAATGGATATTGAGAAAAGTAACGTATCTGAGGAAAATATTGAAAGCAATATCTTGACAGATGGTATATTTTTTTTCATCTTTTTTTAGTGTTTGATTTATCTAGAATAGGGTCATTTCTATTAACATAAATTTTTTTAATAGTCATACCAAATATCCATTTCAACAATGAGCAATCATCAATCCATATTCATGAATTACAAACAGTATTTCTTAACTCGTTAATTAGTCAAAATGACATCGTAAATGTTGATTCTTTAGAGGAAACATGAAGATTTGAGTGACTTTTTTCATTAATAACACAGCGAGAAGACTGGAGAAAGGATGCCATTCCGTTCCACTGAATCCCATTCTCATTTCAATTTGGTACTAAACCAATAATTGGGGACACAAATGCTTTACGTGTTTACGTTTTGGCCTATAATTTTAATCATTAATTCAAATTGAAGAGATGTCAATTAGGACCAGGCGAATTTGACTCTCAAAGATCCTAAACTTCATAGGGCTAGACTAAGCATTGGGGCAGATAGGATGCTTGCTGTTTGGTTTATCAACTCACCACAAGTCTTCAGTCTTCGCCACAATGACGTTTTGTTTTTTTTTTGGGCCAGAAACAGAACTATAACAACACAAACAAAAGCAGTTCAACCAAAACAACAAAAAGGAAAGAAACAGAAAACACCCACCCTACGTGCTTCAGCGTCTGAATTTAGAATAACAGTAAGAGGAGGTGGGGGATGAGAATCCCAACTTAAAAGAGCACATCCCCTTAACTGAAATATTGACAAGGCAATACACTTTCGAGTTAGCAGAGCGAGATCCAATTACGAGAGAAAGAATAGTCACACTTTTCCAATCCAGCACTTAGGGCTGCTTCTGACAAAATTAACCAGAGCAAGATCGTCAGATTCAATGGCAACGTTGTCAAAGATGAGATCCAAAGCCATTTGCAACCCCCTTTTCACTTGGAGGTTATGAAAATTTTATCTTAGCTCACTCCTATTAAGGTTGTGGGCGAGACCTAAAATATGGATATAAAAGGCTAAAAATTCACTTTTCAAAAGCAAAATTTGTTGGACCCTAAACCTTACAAAAATCTATAACCTTCCCCATTACTTAACCAATCAACTTGTGTTTTGGTGCTCCTAGTGTTAGCTGTATTGCTCTTGTTGAGTTGAGGAATTGTCTCCCTCTTTTACTGTTAAGTAAATCTCTCTTTATCTCCTGGAATTTTTTTTTTTAAATCTTATAAATTACTTGAATATAGCACAACCCATAAAAAAACTTGTCATGTTGACAAAGGCTGACTCAATTAAAAAAATTAATCTGCCCCATATAAATAATCTGTTTTCAAGTGGTCATAAAACAATCCAACAAATACTCAGTAACCATCAAAGTTTCACCAACAAAGCTATTATGACTTCTAGCTTTTTTTTGGAAAACAATAAAAAGAGTTTACAAAAAAATATTAGAATGGATTACTTTATTTTTCCTCCAATATTAATTGCTGCACTCTTAATAATATAATTAAGTAATTGGAAAAGCACATTTTGAGAAAATAGAGATTTGAATAAGTCCAATTTTAAACAGTGATCATCAATCATAAGGATTGGAGTTGGTAACATTAAAGTTATACAATGTAAGTTCAAAAAAACATATTAGTAACATCAACTTTTCAGGACACTGTACTCCCAACAGTCATGGCATTGGATTCCAACCATTACACGAAAATTATACCCACATTGCTCTCAAAATTTCAGAATACAAGTCTTTTTTTAATTTATTTTTATTTGAGAGTCCAAGAAGTCACACTGTCAAAACTACCCGCCCAAACTGGGTCAAATATAAATTTACTGGGCCAGGCCAAGCTGTTTATTAACGGAGCTGCAATTTTTGAATCGCTATGCAACCTCATGGACCATTAGAGAAATACAACACTTGCAAAACCATTTCACATTAAAACTAGAAGTATCATATAGTCATTCTATCTGCTATAAACCATAGGCCAAGGCTTAAATAATATTCCCCAAGTGCTTATTATCAAATTCTTCAATGAAAATATAATAATACCTTTTCACAACACAACATCACATTACTAACTTTTTAAAGAAATTCTTCTATATGTTAGAATTCTATCCAAAAAAAAAAACCTAATAGCAAATAGCTAAAGGCTATATCTAATTAAGTTTCCTAAAACTATACCATGGCCATAAGGAACTCAAATTACTTTTACTCTGGATGCCCAACTAAAATTCAACCCAGCATCAAAAACTCCCAGAGTGCTTTCTCAAAATTTCGAGAACTTCTAAAATTTCTGTGTCTGCAATATTCTGCACCCACCAAGCATGTGCACCAGTGGTACTTTGTCTTCTATTTGAGGCTCTAGAGTGCAAATTTCTTTAACATCTAACACTAAACAGATCTATACATGTCCAGTGAAGTCTAATAAGTAAAAGGGTTACCAAATCCTAGGGGCAAGTCTAATAATATCCTCCTACAACGTGTTCAGAAAATTGCAGCACCAAATGAAACGACAGTTTCAACATAACAATTCTCAAATAGAGGATGTAACTAGTTTAAAAAATATGCCAGAAGGTAAAAACCTGAAGATTTTATGCTTTCCTCTGAGAATACAAAGTAAGATTTTTAGAATCTAACCCAAAATTTGAGAACCAACCACAAAGCCCACGTATGCATCTTTCATACAGAATTTCATCATTACATTTGCAGTCTGCGGAAAAAGAAGTAACTTAAACAAAGAAAATCAACATAAGAAGCCTATAGTAAAAGATCTGCACAACAGTTCTTACTATGTTAAGCAGAGCCATAAACCACCACCTCTAAACCATCTCCTTAAACTGAAAATTAAACATCCAAGGTCACACCCACGTACAAAACGGCAAAACTCTTCTAGTGAAGACTTCATATGAAAGCATATGTGCTAAAATTTGTACACACACATGCTGTAAGTTTTTATACAGCACAATCATAAGAGAAGCAGACCTTCAAATTAAAGATGAACAGATTTTATTCTATCAACTATCAACACAGCAATATAGACAGGAATCTATTAGACATTAAAACATCCCCACAAGAGAATGATGTAGTTGTAAGCATAATACCATCATTGAAATATAGAAGTATGAAAAACCATATGAAGTAGCAGATACATATGTGTCTAACACTAAGCACTGTCATGATTTGGTATTTTCATGATCACAGAGTAGGCAATCAGCAGGCTTGTTTGAATAGTTAATATCCATCTACTATGCTAGAGCAAAAAACTGTTTCAAATAGTAAAAATATACAAAAAAAGGAACTGAACTTTACATTACATACATGTGGATTTGTGTCTGCGCATTCAAGAGAGAAATATAGAAGATGATCAGAATCAACAGCCGCAATACACCAATTCATTGATCCATAAGAGTTAAGTTTTCTCCCTCAGAAAAAGAGATTTTACTAAGAAGAAGGACAACAACAAGGTAGAAGGATAAAGCAAGAAAAGAAAAGAACAAACAGAAAACCAGAAAAATCAGACTTGCCAAAAAGCAGCCCAATTTCTCAGTAAATCCAAAAGGGATACCCCCTTGAAAGAGGCTACGAGTTGAACGCCAATGGAAGACCTAAAACACACTCCTATCCCACAGCAATGTGAATACATGTTTTATGGATGTTAGGCCATTAGTTTATATTAATTAAGTTTTCAATTATACACACAAGTAAACAACATCACAATCAAATCAGTTTAAGTAACAGCATCAGAACCTTCAGCCAGAACGACTTTTTTCTGTTGTCTTCTCCCACCAGCATAATTTATTGATGATTTTAGTTTCATATTCCTACAACACTTTACTATTTTAATGGACTCCATTTAAAACTAGAAAATCTTAAACAGAGAGTTGTACCAGCTCTTCTTGTCAAGGGTCACTGTTGCACAACTTCAAATAAAATTTAAGTTAGTGCTAAGTAGCTTCCTTAAACATCTGTTTATTCATACAAGTTTATTTATAAGGGCATGATTATCTGGACTATGCAGAAGAGAACTGAAAATAATTCAGTCAAGAAAATCCACCTCATAATCAAGTAGACATCTCTAAGTTAATGTCTGCAAGAAGCAAGCAAATATTGCATTGTCTATGCTGTAGCACAACAAAACGGCATGAAAAACGCAATGAATAGTAGTACATTTGACAATATTTCTGCTAAATTGAAAAAAGAAAAAAATAATAATCTATAGCAAATTGAGAAGTAATGTGGCTTGCTTTTAAAAAAAATGCTGTATACATTGATACTATTGCAGAATTTATTCTGTATGACAAGTCTCACAAAGCAAAGGGAAGATCACCTATTCTTAAACCTCAAGTCTTTAGGCAGATAAATTGAAAGTGATCATTTCACATAAAAATACAAGTAGTACCTTAAGTTATGCGAGGGTCATTCTAATAACCACAAATAAAATTAACTGATAGTTTGATACAAGAGAAGTTACACACATCAGAAAGAAAAGTTCCATGATTTGACTAGAGATTTCACAAGCAAGTATTTTCTCCCTAACACAAACTCTAGCACTGGATTTGATTCATATGAGCATGATAAAGAAATCAAGGAAAGGAAATACAAGATTAAAGGCAGAGAGTGAGCCAGAATTCATTACAGAAGTATGTTGTCCCTCATTTCATGATCCACAAGTGGGCTGGGAGTCTTCTAAATTCTAGAACCTAGACAACAATATTCAACAGTTTGTTTATAAACCAACCATCCCAGAAGCTTAGCTACGATGAAGTGGACCAGTAATGAATATCTGAAGATACAAAGTGTACTTCATTCATCTTTGAGCAGAACTGAGAATATCTTAATATTAAAGTATTTACCATTTTACATTTCCCTAACACGCTAAGAGCTTCACAAAGAAATTACAAGTAGAAATTCATGATTCAGGCCTCATAAGAGCAAACGTGAATTATGTTTTCACTCAATTGGATGGTAAAGAACCGTATATTGGCTACAAAACCAACTTGAATAATGTAGACTGTAAAGCAATTCCCTTGCTAAAACATGATTACTTTGACAGACAGGAAAGCAGAGAACACTGCTTCCTCAATAAGTCAATATCATGTAGTCTTAAGAAGGAAAAGACAAAAAATTTACCATTGCAAATAAAGTAGGAATACACAGGGGAGGCCTGAAACACAACATTATCCTACCACTATTTCCTTTAAAGAAGAAAAATATATTCTCCTTAATCAGAAAAACAAACAAGAATTAATCCTTGCTTCTTTATAAAGAAATTAAAAAAAAAAAAAAAGCTAAAAACAACAGAGTTCAGAGAGGCCATAAAAATAATCATGTCCCACCATAGGACTAATGACAGATATTCCCTTATAAAACTGAACAGCATTTCACTCAAACCCAAAAGTATATGAAAATAAACCACTACAGTACAAGTTGTCTGGTTTTAAATTTACCAAACTCCTTCGCTAACTAATAACGAATGAAAAGAAGTCACTTCACCTTCAAGTAGCTGGCTATTGAATACTGATAAAGTTAAACAGCCCTATGAAAAAGAATCTTTGCAAAGAGATGGGTATCTTTGGATTGAAGGAAAGGAATTCAAAAATCTGCATAGAAAATTAGTTGACTGACAAATATGCATCCTCAGTTGTCAATAACAGGCACAGAGAATTCATAGAAGGTGCTAAATGATGCTCCTTGCAATCTACAGTGAATGGGTTTTTTTTTTTTTTCAATTGTTCTGGTACATAAAGACTTCAGCAAGTTAAAGATTTAATAATTAAAAAACATAACAGGAATTGGAAAAAATATACAGATGTTATGAAAGAAAAATTATGACATGAAATTAGAAATTTAATATTACGAATCAAAGATTAAAAAGATTTCTGCCACCTGCCACCTTAATATAGGCAACAATGCTTCACAGAAGCCTAATCATTGTGCACCACCCACTGCAATTGTCACAATCCCAAATTTGAAAAGTACAGGCAGGAGGGAGTTATGATTATCAAAGTTCCCCATCAAATACATGACGTGAACTTACAACTAAACAAAACACAGCTTACCCAAGATAACAACAGAAAAAAAACTAAAAAATAAATTGGAGCACCATGCATGTAATGCAATGGCAACACAACTTGCAAGACAGCCAACTTAGTTAAAGCCACTACCCATTTTCTTTCGCTTCAATTCCAAAGTTATACGCTCATTTTCAAGCCTCATCCTCTCATTTTCCATCCTCATTTTTTCCAAATCTCGGTCTTTTTTCTTACTGAACCTCTGCCACTTGAATCTTTGTTTCTCCAGTTCTAACATCTCAACCTGAAGTTGTAGCTTCTGTTCTTCTAATTGAAGTGATCGGGATTCAATCCATTGCTTCTGTGAGCATGCTGCTCTCATGCTTTCAGGTAAAACTTGATTCACATCAGATTGGACCATCATTTTATGAGGATAAGAACTTTTGTTGTAGTCCCGAGAATTTGAGGAATTCCCAAACATAAGATCTTCTTGTCCTTGTTTCAATTTCTTCATAGATACTCCTAATACCCCATGTATTCCTCTGTTATCTCTATGGGAAGCATAATTCTCTTCAAAGTCATCATGATCATCAGTTTCCACATCTGGATCATCTTCATCATTATCATCATGATGGGACCTTCTGACATCATCATTATCATGGTCGTCTCTATTTCTGAGAGCTATTTGCAGTGAACGTTGCAATGCTGGATCATGGGGTAAATGCAGTCTATTACAATTATGATATGAACACATCTCTTCATAGAAAAGGTGTTTTGAGCTTAATATTTTCCTAACATCATCCTTTTCTTTCTCAGAAAGAAAATCTATAACATCCAAAAGCGCAGGTTTCTCAACAACCTGACAAGAAGTGCCCCGCCCAAGCATATCGTTAAGTTTTTTATACCTCTTATTAAGATCATTAAATTTATCCTCACACTGCTGAGGAGAAACATGATGACCCCTTTCAGCCATGACCTTGGAGATAGATTTCCACTTACCTTTTTTCTGTAGGACTGCAAATTTTCTTCTTCCTCCGCCACCAAAATCAGTAGTTGCATCCTCGCCTATATATGAAACAGCTGTAATCAGAAGCTTCACCATCTTATCAGTCCACTTCACACGATGCCAAGGCGAGCCCTTTTTCCCTCTACCCGCTTCATTGTGATTATCAGTACCATCTTCTGTAAAGCTTGGCTCATCCTCCTCACTCGCTGAGCTTTTGCTTCTATCTCCCTTGCTAAAGTCTGTCATTGAAATGGTTTGATCGCAATTCTGCAAGGTTCCCATTGTAAGTGGAAAACTGTCATGAATAGGGGAATGGCCTTGGCATGGATGAGTCTGATGGTGGTGAATGGATTGGGGATGCTGTGATTGATGAGAAACTCTCATTGACACTGGAATATCAAAACCCCCAAAAGAAGAAGCCCCCACCGGAATTATACCTCCTTGTGACAAATTTCCTTCCATTGGTTCTTGCGAACGACGATTCAGATCAGACCAATAAACCCATTACACCTGAAATTCTAGTTCATACACATTTCAAATCCTTTTCACTGAATCTATAGATTTTCAATCCCATATAATCTATTAAGCCTTTAGATCTTCAATTAAAGGAAGCCCACGAATCTACCTGAAACCCTTCTCTCAAGCATCATTTCTGATTTCCCACACCAATATTCTCAACCCACAAAAAAAATTCACATGCCAACACACGAACCCAGTTCGAAAACACCCAGAAGTAAAATGAAAAGAAAATGCACTACAAAGTTCAAAAAAATAAAATTTTTAAACCTTCAGAGCCCATCAATATTCATTAGGGTAGGTCAGCAGTAAGCCACTTATCTGCAGGAAAATCTGCCAAGAATCTCAGACCCAAAATCTGTAATTAAGCTGACAATCCAAAGTTGGAGATCACGAGAAACGTCTGGCATCTGAAGTAAGAAGGATTCCTAGAAGAGGAGAAACTGACTGAAGAAACTAGAAGGCGGGTTGATAGGCGTGCGCATACAAGAAGGCCTTCGTGGGGAAGCAAGTAGACGTAGAGAACCTCAACAAGTTCAATGTATGAGGAGATCCAGTGGGTTCCACCTCCCTAAACAATCCATATTGATGTCACATACAAATACTGCTGAATCAATCAAAAGTATTAAAAGAAAAATGGTACCAAGATAAAGGCTAAAGTCGGCACAAAATGATAGAACGGAAATTGGGGGCCACTGGGTCATTTAGGGGCACCTCACTATGTCAAGACAAAATCATGTGTCATCTTTTGCTTTTAATTAGTATTACCCTCCCACATAATTTGATGTTTCAATATTATAATTTGCCGGTGGTTGGATTATTGGCGACGGGGTATGGGAAGCATATTTTAAAAAAAAAATCTCAATATGGTCAATTTTGCAAATGATAAATGAGACATAATAGAATATAGAATACACAGGGGGCATTTTTTTCAAATTCCTAGGAATAGGAAAATTTGGAAATTTGGGAGGAGCACGTGGGGCTCATAGTTTATAACTAAGATTTAAATTAGGTATGTAGATTAAAATAGTTAAAAAATAGATTAAAATTATATATTTTTTATTCAAAACATAACACGTGTATAGTGTTTTAATAATAACATGATAAATTCATAGTTTAATTGAAAAATTATAATTATTTATAAAAATTATATACTTATCATATTATTATTAAAATATCTTATATTTGTCATATAAATAATTGAAGAATTTGGCAATAAGAATATAAGAAATTTTTTAAAAAAATATAGAAAGTAAGTAAATAAGAATAATATTATTGTTCAATTTCCTAAGTCATGATGTTTAAGGAAACTCTATTATTTTAAAGTAATGGAATGCATATTTATTTTGGAATAAATTTAGGGATGCCTGTTAAACAAAAAGTTATGATAAATAAATGGGAATAAAATAGTTAGAAGATGAAGTAGAACATGAATCACTCTAGAGTTCCGATATGAAGTAATAATTAAATAATAATAATTTATATATGATAATAAAAATGTAATAAAGTTGGCAGCCAATGTAAGAGTTGGATTTATAAAATGAACCGCTAGATATTAGAGATTACACATGAAGTAACTAGTTAAAGTGAGCATGTTGATTTTGAGTTACAATACATATCTGTAAAGATCATTTAAAATGTCTATATTTATGGTATCAATTATAATTAATTATTGAATAACATGGTTGATAGATAATTTATTATAGATTACAAAATTTATTTTCAAATTCATATGTATCAAGATAATCTAGATAATATATATTAATAATGAGAGCGAGGAGACGCTCGTAAACACAATCAAATATAAGATAATACTCAGTTTTAGATCATTCCTTCTAGATCGCTTGTTAGAACGGGCAATATTCTAAGGTTGATTCCTTCAACCAACAAAAGACATGAAGCCAAAGTGACTAAAAATGAAAAAAAGAAGAAACAAAGTCTACGTTTCAAAATGACTTATTAGCCTGACCTTGTTGAGTCGTATGGCCTAATGAGGCTGAGGAAAAATGGGTCATTAGGATCAAACAAATAGTTTAAAATTAGACAAAATTACAATTTTTTTATTTTTTACAATTTTTTTCAGATTTTAATTTAATATTTAAAAAGTTTATGTTGATTAAAAATTGCCTGCAAATTTTAAAAAAGATTGAATACAATTTTTTTTTTCTAATTTTGTCAATTCTATTTTATGAAAGTATGTATCCAACATGACTCATGCGTGGCTTAATGGGCAGGATGACAAATTTTTTTCATCTCAAATCTAAATTAGACTAAAAAAAAAATCCTAAACTATGTATTGAGTCTTTGTCTTCACGACATAGTGTAGGATTTTTTTTTTTAATTTAAGAAAATTGCCTATTTGAGTTGTCCAACTTTTTTCACATTATTGTCATCATTTAGCCCATTAAGCTACTTACAAGCCATGTCAAATACTTTTATTAGTGATACTTTTGCTTAAAAAGTATATCATTATAAGTTTATAACATTTATTATGTATTTTACATGGCTTAATTTCATCTTAAGTTTAATTGCGCATATGTACTAAAATTTTAAACTAATGAACTTTAGCGTAAAGGATTTGCGTTTAAATCTTAGTCAAAATCAAATTTTTTAAAAAAATTGTCAGTATTAACTATTAACTATTGTTTCGAGCTGTTGTTTTTCTCCCAAAGACAAGTTCTTATGCAAGTTCAAATTATCTCAATTTAGAAATGAATTGAGATTGTCAATTTAAAAAAGAAAAAAAAATAATAATGGCTTCCCATACTTTCTTCTTATTTCACTCGCTCTTTCACTATATATAGTATACTACTGTTAAAAATCCATCCACTTCTTATGTATCACTCAATTCCCACCAAGATTGGAAACACCACTGAATAAAATTCATCTCTAATACGTCAATCTGTCATTAATTTTGTGGATTACATTCAATCTAATTTTTCCAAAAACCAATTTCGCAATCAGATTGCTTATTTTTGGCTGACACTCACCGACCAGCTGCAATTCCATCTTTTTCAATAATTAAAAAGAAGAAATATACTGTAAGAAGTACAAACAACTACATAGGAATCATCGTTAAAATGCCACAACATTCAACAAAAAAGAAACACAGACAAAAGCAGATGATGACGTTCAAGCTTCAACCAAAAGCGAGACTGAGCAGTACGGAGGAATTTTTCAAAGAGTAAGTTGCCAACTGGTGGGCACATGAATTGCCCTCCTATTCTGCGAGAATGATTTTTTTTTTTATGAGCATGTTGCAGTTACTGTAAAGATCACTTTAGAATCAGTTACTAAAAAGTATTTCCGGGAATATCTGCAGTTAATGAAAAGTGACCGTGACACTACTTTAGAATCAGCTTTTTATATATGTGTCTCTTAACGTCCAAAATTAAAATATTCATAACTATCATGTAACGTATCTCTTGTATGATTTTATCGAAATTTGAATGCTTATAGTTAAGTATATTAAATTAATATTTAGATATATTTTTCACACCATGAAAAATATTCATTCTTGATAACCTAGATTACTTAATATAATAAAGAAAATTATAGTTGAGGCAAGACAATGATAATCATGTAGCTAAGGCAAAGCAATGATAAAGAAAGTTATAAAAAAGTAGTTAAGGTAAGGCAATATGAAATGAGAAATAATTCTCGAAGAGAAAAGTTATAAAAAAGAGGTTATTTTAGAAAATTGCGAGGGATGATTCTCAAGGTTTTAGTTTACAGAGATAAAAAAAATATTGGCAAATGTGTTCCAATAGATATCGTCATACATGTGTAATGTGATAATTGATGTGCTTGCATTTTCTAACATGAACATACGTTTATTATGAGATAATATCTTTCTGTCATAATTATACATGTCCTAATATACGATACTCTTATACCTCCTATGCATTTAATTACAATAAATGTAGTATAATTATAATGGTATCATCATAAGTTCTTTTTGCTTATTATTATTTATTGAGAATTTTAAATTCTCACTTTGTTCATGATATGTCCATATTAGTATGGCCACCCATCTATTGACCTTTAAAGCTTGATACATGTGGGTTAATGTACCATATATAAGCCTTGTACCAATGCTAACAAACGTTCAACTTGTAGGATGGGTGCCAATGGATTTTTTACACTAAGATATGTAGATGTAAAAAGGGAGAATTTTTGTATGTTTTAAAGGTTTCCTTAAATGCTATTTTGAATGTATAGAAAGGAAATCTATAGACTCCCCTAACATAATGATGTATGTAAACTCTTGTTTATGTAATGATATGAAATCAAAAATCTTTTGACCTATTTTGGTTTTTCCTTTATGCATACTTTTTTAAGTTTAAAAAGAAAAAAGTCAAGTAACTACTCTTAAGATGCATTAGATAACAGCAATATTTATTCTCTAAATAAGGGTGTTAGAATGTAGAGCTCTTCTTTAAGATGGGAAGTTCACAGGGCACACAACCTACTCATATTGCCTTACATGGCTTGTCTAGTGTTGGACATGGCCAAGTTATGTAAAGGCACAAGGCTATGTACAACCTTTCAATGTAGGAAAGTGTGTGTTTTGTGTTTTCCTTCTATTTTTCCCCTTTCATACCTATGTTAATTAAGCTAATTTAAGGTTTTAAGCCTTACCTTGAATGCCTTTAGGTAGATTAAAGTAATTTCGTCAAGCATGTTGGGTCAGTAATAGGTATGGTTTATAATAATTTATCTCCTAGGCATAATAACTTAGGCTTTGTTTGTTATGCAGGAAAATCCAATTTTGGAATAGGAGAGGGAATGAGATTACTAAAAAAGTATGTTTGGCACACAGCAACAAATACTCCTTGGGTGAGCTAGCTCCTATAAAGTCAGGAATTTCCTATCCTTCACTTCGTCTAGGGAAAGAGATCTAATGAGTGGGAGAAGAAATAGTTAGACCATCTTGCCCTTCTCAAATTTCGAGGTCTTGTTTGCATCTACCATGCTCACAAGGTGCATCTGCATACACCTCCATATCAAAGGTCGCACCCACCACCTTTTGTTGTTGATCACTCATCCTTTAGCCAACGTCCATCGGACCTTGCACCAAAGAGGAGATTGAAGGAGTTCAGCTACTCACAAATTTTCCTGTCTTTTCCAATGCTATTTTGCACTACAAGTAACGATGCTAGGAAGAAAAGCTCCACTGCTCTTATTGGAACTTTGTTCTCCTTTGAACGTCATCTTTCATCAATGGCTAGGAGAGGAATAGATGCAGGCTCCTCTATCGTTGGACAAAGATGAAAGTGCCTTTTTTTTATGTCATTTACTGATCAATAAATATAATTAACTTTAAAAATAGATATTTCATTATTTTTTTTATTTTGAAGCTTTTTAGTCTTTTAACATTTCTTTCATTCCATTCCTTCCTCATTTCCATTTAACCAAACATAAAAAAATTATATCATTTCTCTTTCCTTTTATATCATACCAAACATATTTACAGGATACAAAATTCCTTTCCATTCATAATCCATCTTTTATTCCCATTCCATGAAAAGACTTTCCTATATACCAAACAAGGCCTTAGTAAGTCAAAGGATCAAACTGGGCCTAAATTTTCTACATTTCATAATTGAGCATCCCTAAGTGTTTTAGTCTAGTTTTATTAATTAAATCTTTTAGGTTTAGTTTAACTATTGTGTAAGGTGTTGCAAGAATTGAGCATCAAATTGATCACATACCATATTACATCAAGAAGGGAAGTGAATTTAAATGGAGTGAGGTTGCCTAAAGTAGTTTTGAGTTAATTAAAGGGAAACTATGTTCAACACCTATTTTAGCTCTTTTAAATTTTTCTAAGACTTTTTGAAGTAAAATGCAATGCATCTGGAGTAGGTTGTTTTATGCAAGAAAGACATCTTATAACCTATTTTAGCAAAAAGTTGAGTCTATCTAGTCTAAATTATTCAACCATGACAAAAATGCTTTGATCAGACCACCACTTCCAACTAGTGAAGGATTATACTTAGATGGTAAGAAGAAGGCTGAAATGCTCAAAACTTTGCACAAAGATGTAAAGCATCAAATACAAAAAAAGGATGCATCTTATGAATGAGCCAAAAATAAAGTAAGGAAGAAATTTAGTTCATCCTAGGAGATCTTGTTTGGATCCATATTTGAAAGGAAAGGTTCATTAGCAAAAGGAAGTTAAAATTGTTGTCTAGAGAAGAAGGGTTGTTCATGGTCTTGGAAAGGGTGAATAACAATACTTATAATATTGATTCTTTGGGTGATAACAACGTTTTAGCAACATTCAATGTAACAAACATGATGCCTTATTTGGAAGATAGTAAAGAGCTAGATTTGAGGACAAATCGTTTTGAACCCAAGGTGAATGATGTGCATTCTGATAGCAAAGAAACTAACCTAAAATAACCAACAACTAATTTTGGACCAAACGTTTGTTCAATGGCCATGAAGTTTCAAGAAACCTTAGTTATGTCTTGTAAAGGGCATTAAGCCTATTTAAAGCCAATACATGCCCAACATATAACCTAAACCTAAATAAAGCAACCTTATCATTTGCATTGAAAGAAATGAAGTCTAAAGAGTCAACATTGCATGGGGATTAATTATGAATGAATTTTCATATTTTTAAATGTTTCTGGGTGTGTTTCTTTAAAGCATTTAAATTTTTGGTGTGTTTCTATTTAGCATTTAATGTCTTTTGTAAAAAAGGAAAAAAGATAAGTAGGAGGTTTGCTATTTTCTAGCCTAACTATAATAAATAATGTTATTTTTAAGTCTGATTGTGATTAATTAGCTTTGAATTTATGTAAAACACTCTCTTATGCCAAGAGGGTTATTTTTTTCTATAAAACACTTAATTATGAATGACAAAGTAGCTTTTGGTATTCAAAAAATTGGTTGACCATTTACATGCAAATTTCTTGTCTAAGTTTTCTAAACTTAGTGGCAAAATTATCTTAGGTTCTTATAACTCTCCTATTCCTTTCCTAGAGTGTAGCAAATCAACTGAATGTTCTTAAGTGTGGTGCACAAACTTATCATTCAAATCTATTAGTTCTTCTTCTCTTCTTTATTTTTATTTGTATTTCAAGATTGTTTAAACTTAGATCAGTCTTTAAGCAACATCACAGCATTACAAATTTTGGAACAATGGATGGACTTACAATTTCAACATTTGAAAAGGCATTTTAAAGAGATTGTTGACTGTTTAGATGCTCTAATTTTAGGCACCATCAGGGACAGGGATGACATTTAAGTGCATACAGAAAAAGATCAACCTTATAAATAGCAATGTGGAAGAAATATTCTTACAAAGAGATATAGATATCTTATCTATAAAGAGGATTTAGAGGAAGAGGAAGAAGTCATAAATTAGGATAAATTTGGTCGTTATAAGAGGCAGGGATGTGTCCAAAGCTATGTAGTTAAGAAGATGATGTTGACACGAAAGCACGAAGATAACACCAAGTGTCATTAGCTATTTAAGACCAAAATGCATCATCATTGGTTAGCTTTTCGATGTTATCATTGACAATGGCAACTATGAGAATATTATGGGTAGAGAGGTAATAGAGAAAAGTTAGGGTTGAAGTTAGAAAAGCACCCGAACCCTTACACTATCAGTTGGATTAAAGTAGTAGAGAAAATTTCATTAAACGAGAGGTGTAAAGTACCATTTTCTATTAGAAAATATAAACATGAAGTATATTATGATGTGGTGGATGTAACACCCCGAGATTAATTAAGATGTTAATCATAGATTTAGATTAATTAAGGATAATTAATATGGGATGATTGGGCAAGTTAAGTGAATGAGAATTTTTAAAGAGATAAATTATTAGCATGGGTTTAAAAATCATTTAGGATAGAGATTTACATCTAGGCCCAAATTAAAGAATCATTATAAGAGGCTAATGGAGGCTCAATTACTCTGGTGCAGACCCAAGCCCTTGAGCCCTTCAAATTAGGCCCAAACACCATTAAATTTCAGCAACCCAATGTATAAAAAACTGGCCCAATGAAATTCTACAGCCTAACAATTGAAAACTAGCCCAATAAGCAAAATCTGAAACCCAATTGGATTTAGACTTGGAGCAACCCATGACCCAACCCCTTGACCCAACTTAAACCCACCTAAAACCCTAAAAGTTGACCAGCCACTTTCCCATTCAGCAAAAGACAAAAATACAAGAGAAATTCGGAGGTGAGGAGGAGAGGCTAGGGTTCTTGGCTTAATTCCATATTTTCTCACATTTGGAGCAAGATTTGGCCAAGGTAATAGTTATACAACTTAATCCCCTCATCTTTCTCTTTAATTTAGTCCAATTAGTTTTTCATTTGGAGTATTTTCATCCTACCCAAAATCTGAAATGTGGGTGTTTGGGGATTTTCTTGGTGAAATTCGTAGGTTGAGGTTGGGGCTGGTATTAGGTGAGTTTAAACCCCCCATTTTGATGCTTTCTTTGTTGGTTTGAGACCCCCATAGCTGATTTATATTATGGGTATTAATTTTATATAAATTTGCTTAGAATTTTGGGGTGGAATATTGAGATTTGTGGTAGAGGACACTAAAATCTGAATTTAGGATTTGTGGTGGCTGGGTAAATATTCTTAAGGTAGTTAATAGCATTTAAATTTCTTGGGTACTTGTTGTAACCGTTAATGATGAATTAGAGTAGTAATTATCTGGTGCTATGATTATAGGAATACTCTGTACCATTGGTGGCTGTTGCAAGTTATCTACAAGTGAGGTAACCGGGGTTTACATTAATTCCATGCATGTATCAGTTTTAATTTCATATTTGCTGTATATGAATGATTTGAAATGCTGAATGAATTGGTTGGCTATATATTGTATGATGATTAGACCTTATGAGTCCATGGTGGAGCTGTGGTGCGGCTGCCACCCGTGCATGTGCTACGATCGAGCACCGGGTATGATCAACCCCAAATGCATTGAGCCCTGGTTGTGCTCAATGGGGAGTAGGTGCCGTGGACGGGCCTCTCCCGGTGTTAATGGCCTTTAACATGTTAAAAATTATGATTGCTAGTATGGGATAGTAATCATGATAGCCTAATTATTTCATTTGTTAAGATGACTGATATGATACTGATGTTGATTTTGATTCATGCATATATGTTAATTAAACTGGATTATATGATGGAATTATCTTGGTTACTGAGATTTATATCTCACCCCGTTTTATGGGATTATAATTTCAGATGAAGGTTTCTCGGGTAAGGATAAGGGTAAGCAAGTGGATGAACATCCATGAGCTGAGGCCCGGTGTGGGGGAGCTACACTTGGTCCGAGTAGAATAGGATATATGCTAATTTTTGTTAAGGCTTGTATAGCATCATCATGTATCTGTATTGCCAAGTGTAAGAGTATGTATTTTGATAATATAATGTGTATCTATTGAGGAGTAGGCCTTACTTTAAATTGGTAAATAATGTATGGTTTTGTGTTATCTACAATGAGCCTTGTTGAAGTCTGAAATAGCTTATTATTGGAAATGAAATCTTGATATATATTACTATGAACTCATGTTATTGTTATTTTACAAACTTGCTGATATATGGACTTGCTATCATAGGATACTTAGAGAAAGGGAATTGACCATTGGGTCTTGAACTAATAAGGATAGATTAGCTGGAGAAATTAGGCTAATGAAGGGTAATGAGCCCCAAAATGAAGGTAAAGGGGCCCTAGGGTGTTAATGAAGGGAGAGTGGGAAGTAGGAGGCAAGAATTTCGGAGTTATAGGCTCAGGAGGGATTTTGCCGCGGCTAAAATATAGTTGGCTGAGGCCAAAAGAGGCGAAGTCGCCCAGGGAGAGTGCCAGAGAGGAATTCGGGCGCGGCGAAATGTGAGAGGTCAAACTGGAAGTCATCCAGAGAGAAATTCACCGCGGCGAATTATGGAATTGGCCGCGGCGAACTTTTGGGAAAATGTCCCTGGCATTCCAGAGAGGAATTGGCCGCGGCGAAAGGAGAAATTGGCCACGGCCAATATCGAGAGGCGAGCGACGGAGCTCCAGGAGGCTTCTTCGCCGCGGCGCCATGTAGGTTGGCCGCGGCGATCGCCGCAGCGAAATTAGTGATGAAAAAAGGGGTAAAACAGAAAGGAATTGGCCACGGCTAAGGGTAATTTGGCCGCGGCTAACATGCTAAAACACTTATATTAACTAGAAAACCTTGGTTTTCCATATGTTAACCATAAGAGATGATCTAGAGTCATTAGGATGAGTTATAATTGATGAGTAATGGAATCCAAGGCTTATAAATGGATGTTTAATTCCCTTATGATCATAAGTGTATGAAATCGCATGGTTGATGACTCTAATCACATTAAGGTTTAAATTCTTCCATATTTTCATGACCTATAGTGATTAATCACATGTTTAACCTTAATTATTATGATAAGAAATTAGGGTCGTCACTGTGGATATGGATGCTTTCCATTTACTATTCGATAGATCGTGGTATATGATTTAATTACATAGTATAATGGGAAAGAGAACATGTACAAGCTAGAGAAGGGTGGTACGAAGTATATGTTGCTACCATTAAAGTCAAACCCTAGACCTAGAGCTTATAAAGCAGAGGGGTAGAGTTTCTTAACCATTGCAGAATCTGAACATGTGATGGAGGTAGCATTCAAAGAGTCTAAAGAGATGCATGTTTTGATAGTAAAAGAGTTGCTGATAATTGGGGAGAAACAATTACCAATTTAGTGCCCAAAAGCAATTAAACCAGTGTTAGAAAAGTTTAGAGAAGTGATGCCTAAAGAGCTTCTGGATGGACTACCTCCTATAAGAGACATCCAACATGACAATAATTTGATTCCTGGTGTTAGTTTGAATTTGATCAAGTTGCCCCAACATAGCTAAAGTTAGTACAATAGCAAATAATATGGAGAACTAGTGGCAAATAGTTTAAGCAAATGAGAAGTAGCATTTAAAGCAAGCTAACGCCAAGTATAAAATGTGTTATAGAGAGCCACTATATCCAGGTGCACATATTAACTTAAGGTCAAGTTTTTCACAAGTGAAGGAGAGTGACGCAAGACACATAGGAGACAAATATATAAATTGAGTTGATCATAAAAAATCTAAGCAAAAAGTCCATATAAGCAATATTACTTTTAAATTTTCTTTACTTCTAAGACTTTATTATTTTATACAGTTTCTTATTTTTAAAGTCTTTCTTTTATTATGTGTTTCTTGTTTTATGACCCTTTCCTATTTTATGGCTTTTGCATTTATTAGAAATTATTACCTTATTTACTGGAGTTTACTAGAGTTTTTCTTAGTTTCCTAAAAATATTCTATAATGTTATTTCAAATTAATCATCAATAAACTAATATTTCAGACTCAATTTTGTTTTTTCTTGTGTGTTCTTGATTTAGAACATATTCTACTATTTTTACACTTGTTTTCGCTGCATCATAATTACTTCTAAAGATAGTTGGGTGGTCAGCATTTACCAAACTTGGTCTTAGATTTTCCAATATTGCTATTGAATTTTATTGTGGCTTTTAGCATGTATAACACTATGGCTTAAATTTAGGTTTTTTAACAGTGTTAATACAATGTAAAAAATTATTAACTATGGTACTCAGTTGCCAAAGCTATTAACTAACATGCTTAATCTTCTTTTTTTTTTAATAATTTCTATAGGAACATGAAAGATACTCATCCGTGTTTCACTAATACTTACAAAAAAAAATACACTGAAAGAATGCAGAGTCTATAGAGTCACAAGCCCCGCGTTCAATAATTGGGGGAGAAGGGAATTGAGGGCGTTGGGGAGGGGAATGGGGGGATTAAGAGGTAAACATATATATATATATATATATATATATATATATATATATATATATATATATTAGATAATATAAATTATATATACTTTTATACAATATAAAATAACTTTTATATAATATATATAATATTATTTAATTTTTAATATAAAATAGAAAAATATAATTAATAATAAATTTAAAAATTATGACTTTCTTGATAAGAAAATATTTTTAATTATAATTTAATTTTTTTTATAAATATTATAGTTGAAAAATTATACTACACTAGTAAATTGGTCATGATTTTAGTTTGGTTGATTCTAAAAATTGATTGGGCAAAAAATTAGTCAAAAATTTAAAAAAATAATAAAAATCAAGTAATTGGGTACTTAGCTAGACAAAAATTATTATTTTTGTTTAAATCAAAATTTTGATATTTCATATAGATTTATAATAGTGTTGCTTTTGCGTTTTTTTGTTGTTGTTTGTTTTGTCTTTGTTTTTTTTTTGTTGATAAAAAAAATGATAACAAATATTAATTGAAATAATTTTTTTACTATAAAAAATTATAAATTTTGCCTTTTGAACTTTTATATAAAAAAACAAAAACAAAATTTTACTTTTATTTTTAAAAAATTTTAAAGATGTTGAAGTTTGAGTTATAGCTAAATAATCATAGTACAAGTGAAAAAAAAAAGGATAAATAATTAATTGTAACCGAGTTCAACTTCATATTGATATGATAAAATTTAAGGAGAAATTAAATTTTATACCTTAAGGTTTAATAACAAAATTAGTACATGAAATACAACAAAATACCTCCATGAATTTTTGACTATAATAAAAATGTTAAATTTTAGTTAAAATTAGTTGTTAGGTGCCACATGACTCTTACGTAGCCTTTTTTCTTTAATCCCAACTCAAAGTTGATCCATAAAGACTAGTGAAGCAAGAAAGTAATTTTAAATGAAATTTAATGTTTTTATTTTTGTCCAAATTTTAAAGGGGTATTTTATTATATATATTAAAAGTTATGCATCAATTTTATAATTATACCTTAATTTATGAAAATAAAATATAATTTCTCTAAAATTACAATTCTTTATGCACAATATTGTCATTTGCTTCGTTTTAAGGAAATGTAATTTTTTTTGTCTCTTTGTCTCTCTAAAACACAAGCCTTTGTTGGTTTTTACAAATGTTTTTTTTAAGAAAAATTTTATATATAATTCCTTATATTTTTATCATAAGATATTTTAACTAAAATATAATAAATATATAATTCTACTGTAACAAGTATATGATTTTTATAGGTAATTATATGGTTCTCCAATAAACTATATAATTATTATGATATTATTGAAAAATCATATATCTATCATGTTATAATTAGAGAACCTAATAATAAAAATATAAATAATTGTATTTAGATCTAAATTAAAAAAATAAAAAAGCTCTTCCACTAAAACTTGAAGCTCATATAGTATGAGTGGTTTTACAATTTCCTTACAGTAGCTGCAAGATTTATTAGAAAACTTTATTTAAGAGATGAACTACGAGCAATATGAAAAAGCAACTTGATGATCTATAGAAACATTTAGGAGAAGAAATGCGATATTTTTTAACTGATATAATGTATATACAAGTAAGATGGCATTATTATTCATAATCAAGAGAGGGGTTGCAATAATGGTTAAAAGAATTGGATTGGACGCTACATCGACAAGTTAAATCAGGAATTAGTCTTTAGTTTTGGGCAGCGTATAAAGTCAATCTATTAAAAAACCAATCAAATCGATTAAATCAATTGACAAATCTTTTTTTTTTTTGAATTTTTTTATATAATAGCATAATTTATCTTAAATAAAAATAACAAATCAAAAATAAAAAATATTAAAAAAAAGAAAGGGTTAAAACATTAAAAAATTAAAAAAAGAGAAAATATAAAAAAATAAAAGGGACTTACTTAATTATTTTTAATATTTCCTTTTTATTATGCCTCATTTCCTAATAATATTTTTTACAAATATAAAAATTTTTGGTTAAAATCATTATTTTTTAATGATAAGTGAAATTTTAATACAATTTAAAATTTTTAAAATTTTAAAATTAAATATTTTTAATTATAGATATTTTTTAATTAAAAAATAATTTTTAAAATTTTTTAAAAATATTAAATTAATAATTAAATATTTAAAATTTATTAAAACTTATTTATTATATTAAAATTTTAATATATAATATTTTTAAAAATATATATTTAATTATTATTAATTTAAATATATCATGAATCACATCAATTTATTTCTGGATCCGATTTTTAAAATATTACTCGCAAATTGATATGTCACACGTTAAGATTTCAAGATTTACGTACAGTAGAATATTTCAATATATTTAGTTATTAAAATATCCAAATGTTTAATGATGTTTCTCCGTTGACTAGGTGGCGTTTCCAAAACAATGATTTCCGAAGAGTAAGGCTGTCCTTTTATTCTTTTTTTATTCAGTTTCAAATAATGGTAGGAATATGAAATTTTAAGATAAAAGTATGAGTTTATTAAATAGGGATATCAACATTTTTAGAATGATTTTCATTTGTGCGTGTTATATTAATTTTCATATCTATAATTTTTTAAAATTAATTCCCATATAACTTACTCCATTGCATAATTAATATGAATTAAAAAAGATAAAATCTTATATGCAAATTTACTTCAGTTACACTATAACCACAATATAAGATGAATACTAAAACTTTGCTATTCCAACCACACTGAAGACGTTTTCCCTAAACTTGTGGTTCTGCCCCACTTTGCTCCTCCACCGGCTTCTTTTTATTCAATCTCATGACTTACGTTGAGCGATGTATGTTAAGTACATGAGTGAGATGACTGTTTATACAAGGGGAGAGTCGTTTAGCTTTAGCTAAATAATAGATTACGGGTTGATGGATCGGCATCAGGTTTCTACATACAAGTGTTAGGAATTTGGACTTTGACCAACATGCTTTGGTCCCCGCGGAAGGGTCTAGGTTTCATTTAAGTAAGGTCTCGAGTTCAAAACTATATGAATACAAAAAACATCTTTAGGAAAGCTACCTCTATTTCAGGCCTTACGGTAGATCGAATCCGAATTAATCGCGAATTGAGAGATTTGGTAATAGATTCGTGCCATACGGATATCAATAATATCTACTATAAAAAAAAAAAAAAATTTGGACTTGGTGCATGCTTTAAACCCATTTTATCATTTTGAAGCTAATCTTATATTTGTAGTTTGTTTAATTATTTGTTTTATTCTAATTTACTATGTATTAAGTTATTACATATAGCTTTTTCTATTTTACTAGAATCTTTTTATTGCTAAATAAAATATTAAGTTTACTTCAATTATTTAAAATACTTAAATTATTTAATACATTCTTTCTAGTAAATATATGAATTTTACTTAAACATAGAAATGACATGAAATTAAATAACTTATTTAATTTAGTAGCAATAATTCATTTTAAATCATACCACTTGATTATGTTATAGAATTATAATTATATATCTTAATTACAGAAAGATGTTACATATACGACTATGCACAATAGCATAGGCAAGTCGTGTAGATTGTAGAAAAAACACCAAACCTACAAAATGTTTTTTGAACTTAGGTTGATTGGTTAGGGATCCCTTCCTATTCCAAAGTCCAACAAATTCAACATGCATGGATATCTATATGAGGCCTAATAATATGTTAAAGCTCATATCAAAACTCAACCATTTGCCTCCACAACTGCACACATTCTCAAAATCACCTAATGTGGCTCTTAGTATCAAATATAACACTTCAAGCACTCAATAAACCACTCCACCACTTACCAAAACCAACAAAACCTTTTCAAACATATTTTAGATGGCTAAAACATCCCCAAGCCAATTTAATCATTAATTAGATCCTCTTAGGTAAAAATTTGATCTAGTGACTTCCCAGGATATTTAAGCTATCTCACATATTAAAATTATAATCCATCCTTAAAACATCATCAAATTAGCAACAATTCATCTAGGAATATCCACATGTAATTACAAGCTATAATTTCATAATAATCATATCTAGAATTAAAAAAGAAGCAAGATTACATTACCAAAAGTAACTTTATGTTCCATTACACACATAAACCATTTTTACACAAAAGAATCCATATATAGAAGAATCCAAAGAGCATTTATGCTAAACCTGATCCTACTTGTATGATGCACAAGAAGTCTTACACTTCACAAGGCATGATATATCATAGTGTACTATACAAAAATAGACATATACACAAGATTCCGACATTTACAACTACATAAATCCAAAAGACAAAATGCCAAAACCTATGCAATTAACTTAAATACTATGATAGATAATCTTTTCTTGTCATTATTGGATTCTTCACCTAAAAAGTACATCCTAGAAATATGGTGAAATATAAGATCTTAGTAACCATTATAAACTTCATCCACATATAGATAGAGTAATCAATTTGGATGCTTTACATATGAAAATCATATGTAAAGATATGTAAATATAATTTAAATAATTGAGCTTAACTACAGTTCAACTACTATCCTATACTAATAATCATACATTAACTTAGTCATTGGCTAATGAGCCTGGAATGGTATGTTTACGCCAACTACTCCTTCAATTGAACATTATTCGAGGCTTCAAAAGTAGTCAAAACACAATTCATTGTCCATAACTTTTTTTGAGCATGATTCATGGCTCCATCTACCAAGACATGATTCACAATCCATGGTAATCAACAAATAAAAGTAATCAACTCATCATGGCATCATATATACACATGTACAAGTTGTCAATATAATTTCACTAGAAATGTAAAGTAGAAATAAACATTGATTACCTTACAAAGATGCTCTTCACTCCCTAATAGCTATTGACACACTACAAGTAGGTAACCTAAGCCTAAAGTGTTTATGTACAACCAACAACACATTGTTAATACAAGGAAATCCATATCTCCAACCAATTAAATCCTGCTAAGTCAAGTAACTTACCTTATCAAGCTCCCTAAAGTCGCAAATTCTCAATTTTAACACCAAATTCTAACTTTTCCAAATGGACCTCTTAATTTTTATACAACAGAAGGGAGCCAAACACTAACTTAAGCTTCAAGATGAGATTGGAAAGAAAAACAACTATAAATGGAAGGGAAATTTTTACCAAAATTGTGGCTTCACCTTTTGCTTCTCCTTCTTCAGCCACAACACCCTAAAATCTTCAAATCTCTAATGTTATAGTTTCGCAAATAGTAACTAAATTGTAAACGAATTAGACCAAAATAAAAAGGAAAATGAGTAGATAAAGTTTCTTTAAAGTTACTTGAGTTAAATTGTAACATCTAGTCCCTCCGTAAACATGAGAAACGCAATGTTCGGTTTCTCCGTAAACGGCAAAAATGGGCCAGATACAAAAGGAAGTCCTTAAAATAAAAGGAATTTGGGGTTAACTAAAATTATGAAAAAATTGAAATCATGTAATCTCGGTCATTCTAGAAAGCTTGGGTTGTCTACTTTATGCTAAAAACATGTACAAGTCATAACATCCCACACATAGAGCGTTTGACATGAGAAATAGTCTAGAGGTCAGACTGGGTCCTGATGCTATCACAGTTTACTGATATGAACTTCAAAAATGTCCAATTAATTCCACAAAAATCCAATTGTTGCAAATGATACTAATTTGGAGATGTCAACTAGAGAGAAAAAAATATCTCCAAATCAGTTCATAAAGCCCAAACCTCATAATTCGATGGAACAGTACTTCTGGTCAGGCAAGGTTACTGATACTAGACAGAAATTTTAAAAATTCATATCTTCATCTCTAAACTTCCAAATGAGGTGCTTCTAGTTGGCACGAGTCACTGTGATTGCCTAGTTTCTCTGTATAAAATTTCATAGCAATTGGACATTATTTGAGTCTTATGTGACAGAACACAATTTCAGACCATTGTAACAGTGCATCAAAACCCTTGAACTTGGTTGAGACAAAGCAAAGAGTCTCCCAAAAGCAAAGTGGGCTTCCAAGAGTATGGTTGAGTTCAAAGTGCTCAAGAAATGGGTGAGGTAAGTCCAAAACCCATGAGAAGAAGTGTGAGGCCAATCCAAATACTTGGTGAGCTCTTGAATGATTTGTATGAGTTGTTCACATGCTAAGTTTGCTTTTAAAATGTCTATGGCTTTTATTTTCTCCATGCATGTATTTGTAAAGCTTGCTTGCACATATTATGTATGATTGAATGGGAGATAAGCTATTGGGGTTCTTTGAATCTCATCCCTTCCTCTCTTAAGTTGGCCTGAATGTGACCAACAAGGCATTCATGGTGTTATTCGCTGCGACTAACACATCATTCACCGCGGCTAACTTCTGAATTAGCTGCGGCGAGAAACTCTTTAGATTGTCTCGCAGCTTCTATAGAATAATTGGCCACGACTAAGCAACTAATTGGCGGTGGCTAACGGCCTCTGATTGGCTTATTTTTTCCAGAGATCGTATTTTCATCTTTAGCTACCAACCCAAGCCTCACTGCCTCATACCCTCTGGCTTCATTCATACATAACTACTTATTATTTCTGGGCAATCGAGCTATAGGGTGTAGCTTGTAACTCAAACTCTTGCCCTGAGGGAATTAATCTTTTGGGCTCTAAAACTCACCTAGACATTTGGGTGTTGTGGCTAGGGGGTGACTCTCTTTCTCACTTCCCCACTAAACTGGTCCTATGCAGCCACAGTCTCATCTCATACTACTCTACATCATTCCTTGTCTCTGCATTAAGCAAGATATCTTAGTATGTCTCTGCATTAAGCAGGATATCTTAGAATGGCTTGAGTATAACTACGAGGGAGAATTAGGCCTCACATACTCTCTCTAGCAAGCCTCTTCCTATCAACGAGATTATTTCTCATCATTTATATCTAGGGCTTGCCACTGATCCCCACGAGCTATCACATCTCATCTAACTCTAGTTGTTGGATCACTCACCTCTGCTCAAGTTTAGCTCTGCTCAAGCTACTCTAGAGGCCAACCTTTCCCAGTATCCACTAGCTACTCTAAGACCATTATACAACTTACTTATCATGAATAAAGTCACAAACTATACTCATACCCCCAACATGTTTTATATAAGCCTTTATTTATTCATTCAAGCCTTTACATAACAAAATTGCTACATCTCAAGCCAAATCCAATCCGAGAGGGCCTGAAACTTTGCTCTGATACCAATAAATGTAACATCATAATTTTTAACTCACATTCATCATCATTTACATGCTCATGTGATATATAATAAGAAGAAAGTGAGAAATTTCATTGAAAATAACACACTTTCTTGTATCACGTCATGACTAAAAATTTCATTCAGTGTCACGTGGACCATATGAGCTCATGCTATACATCCTCATATTTAATGACATCAGTACAACTCATTTTCATCACAAACACATGCCTACAACTCATGGAAACAGAATTGGAAGGAGGAAAAGGAGGTTTCATTCTTGGCCAGAATTGGCCTCTTTTCTGGGAAAATTTTGGAAAATCATAACTAAATCTAGAAAAATTGAAATCATGTAATCTCAGTCATTCTAGAAAGCTTGGGATGTATAATTTATGTTAAAAATATGTAAAAATCATAACATTCCACACACAGAGCTTTTGACATGAGAAATAGTCTGGAGGTCAGACTGGGTCCTGATACTGTCACAGTTTATTAATATGAAATTCAAAAATATCCAATTAATTCTACAAAAATCCAATCCATAAAAATGATACCAATATGGAAAGCTGTGGATGTTAACTAGAGAAGAAAAATATCTTTAAATCAGTTCATTTCAAAATTTGATGGAATAGTACTTCTGGTTGGGCAAGGTTACTGATACTGGATAGAAACTTCAAAAATTCATATCTTCCGCTCTAAACTTCCAAATGAGGTGCTTCTAATTGGAATAAGTCACTATGATTTCCTAGTTTCTTTGTATAAAATTTCATGACAATTAGACATCATTTGGGTCTCATATGACATAAAAAAATTTCGGACCATTGTAACAGTGCATCAAACTATTTTCATAAATTTTACCAATTTTGAAAAATCATCAGATATCCTGTAGACTTCTAAAAATTATGATCTTTATCTTCTCAAAAAGCTCTCAGTGAGACCTAATTACATGCCAAATCTCAAATCAAGACTAACTCATTTGGCCAAAAAGTGATATAGGGTTTCATAATGGTCAATTTTGGCTCCATATAGGGCACCAAAGTTGCCAAATGGATTTCCCTTGGTCTTAGCACCTTTTGGGCAAGTCTAAAAGTACATTTGAGACTTAAGTGAGCTGCTCAAATGGTCTCAAACCTCATACATCTCATTTTGGCCATTCAACCCATACTTATGCATACTTTTATCAAAATTCTATATTGCACACTTTGACATTACATACTCAAAATAAGTGCTATGGGTCATATATTATTTTCATACATCTAAACATCACATAATAGTATATTTACACATGTCTCAAGGTTCATGGTACATATACAACATCATCTACATTATGAACTATCACTATGGTTCCAAAATAGACAAAACAAGACATAAGCTTGTCAATCTTTGCTCTTCATAGTTGTTAGCTCCCTTCACCATAATTACTTGGTCCACCTAGTATGTTAAATCATTGGAGAGGAGGGGATGAGATTCAAGGAATCCTAATAGCTCATCTCCCATACAATCATATATAATATGTGCAAGCAAGCTTTACAAATGCATGCATAGAGAAAATAAAAGCCATAGACATTTTAAAAGCAAACTTGGCATGTGAACAACTCATACAAATCATTCAAGAGCTCACCAAGTGTTTGGATTGGCCTCACACTTCTCCTCATGGGTTTTAGACTTGCCTTACCCATTTTTTGAGCACTTTGGACTCAACCATATTTTTGAGAGCCCACTTTACTTTTGGGAGACTCTTTGCTTTGTCTCAACCAATCTTAAGGGTTCTTGGCTCATCCTCACCAAAGGGAAGAGTTCTTGGCCTCTCCACACTCAAGCAAGCTCAACCACACATCATATATTCATTTGAAAGCATAATGTGGCATCAAGAGTCATGGTATATAAGAGCATGCTATCATACTTTTCATAGCAAAAAAATATACATACACACATCATAAAACAAGTTAAACACACATCCATGCATGAGAGAAGGTGGAGAGAGCTACCTTGTACAAATCTACACACTTTTCTCCTTAGATTTCCCTCTTTTGCCTCGGCTATACACCCACAATTTGGTGGAGATGGTTTCTCTTGGCCTAGACATGATTTAAGGGAGCTAATTAGGTTCATGAAACATATTCTAAAGCTAAACAATTTGCTTAAGCCCTAGATTACTCTATAGGCTTCATTATGGTCCATAATGGTGTCTAATGAAGTAATACTCCTCAAATAACTTCTAGGTCTCATTCTTTCCTCTCAATTATGATTCTTGACTCCTTTTAAGCCTCTTGGAGCCACCACACCATTAAAACAAAGGGTCTAGTACCAGGTTGCTTCTTTAGGTCATAATACGAAACCTATAACCCCAATTCACTTTCCTTGAGTTCTAAATTTTTCCCAAGGCCTCCTCTTATATTCATTCACCATATGTGACTCGAAAATGGCCTTAGAAAAATCCTGCTAGGTGAACTTGCTTAGGCCAAGACTATGGGTGCATTGGCCTTCCATGGAGTTTTCTTTGTTTTCTTGAAGGAGGAAGCATGTGGGGAGCCTCTTAGGGATCTTAGGAGCATGGTTTAACATTCAATTAAGCTAAAAAATATTCATATAAAATCAAATTTACAAGGGAGCATTTGGATCCCTAATAATTTCATCTTGTTTCGTAATGCTCCTTTCTTGATTCTATTGGTTCATTCTTAATCCTTGCCACCTAAAGCCCCTAATCCCTCCATAAATTAGATTGAAACAACCCCTAAGAATTGTGGTGGCCAAATTCATGCAAGAGGAAGGGGGAGGAAGAAACTACCAAAGAATGGAAGTTTTACCTTGTTTTCTTGCTTTCTCTTGGTTGCTTTTTCACTTTCCTTGGTTGCCTCCCTTTAAGCCCTTCTCTCATATCCTGCAGTTTGTAACTATGCCCACGTTTTGCTTTAAAGTGCTTTGGCACTAGGGCATCTCACACACTGAATGTGATTAACATCTCTAGTAGGAGAGATGCTATGCACTGGTACTAAACTCAGTATATCACATGGGCATGCAAATGATGATGAATGTAAGCTAGAAATTATGGTGTTACATAAATCATTCTCCTTCCTCTTTTAGCAAGCCTTAAAGAACCTTAAAGCTTTCCTTTCTTCATTACATCTTTCTCTCTTATGCATAAAGGCTAAACAATGTGAAAAATGAGATAAGGTTGAGTTAGGTTTTGAGCTTAAGTGTAAACTTTTTTGGCCACCTCTTAGTGTGCACAAGTGTTTGATGCTCACCAGAATAATGACACCACAAGTGTACGGGTCGTAAGAATAGTACGTGATGAGTCAAGGTGGTTCCTTCAGAGAATCAGCACGATTAGTGATTAGGCATTAGAGTTCTCATGTTCACTTTAGTTAAACAAGCAAATTGTAGTTGAGTTTTTATGAAAATTAATTCAAATACAACTAACAATACTGGAAGATGGTTTTAATCGAAAATAAACAATTAAAGACACCTTAGGAATTCTAATCCCCTTTTTATACAATGTCAATCATTTCCTCTTTTAATTAATTGGCTCAATGTCGATTTTAAAGTTAAGGTCTAATTGGGTGCAAATGTCTTTCAATCCATTTAAATTCTTATAACTACTTAACTCTTGATATCTCAAATAAGTAGTTAACATTCAGTTAAGCTCAGATCTTATCTAGATTACCTAGGGCCCTTGAGTATATTTCTATCTCAAGCCCAAATTAAATTATATCTAATCCTAAGTTACTTAATCAATGGTCTATAAGCAATTCTCTTCTTTGAAAGGTTAATTACAAAACCCATAATCAAACTAAAGGACGCCAATCAATAGAATGAACCCATAATTCAGATTAAATACCAAAATCTTCAATAATCCAACATAATCAAAAGGAAAATAATCTCCAAAGATTAAAGGTTTATAGAATCCCTAAGAGTTACAAGATTTAGCCACTCATGGCTTGAAATCCACAGGCAACCTCAGCAAACTTATTAACAAATACATTAACTAGAAGGAAAGATGGAGTAGAAACACCTAATCAGAAGAATAAATGACAGAATCAATGATTTCCCGATCAGTATGAAGCTTCCCCAACACCTCTTGTACGTTTTCCTCCTCTCCTAGTCGGCCAGAACACTTCTCATCTGCTGAATCATGAAGCCCTAGCCTCCTCTCCTTTATTTTAGCTTGTAAATCAAAGCTATACATTTCAAAAGCTGATCTCGCTATGGCGAAGAGTGACTCTCGCTATGGCGAGAGCTCATAGGCTCCCAGATTTCTGTTGTTCTCGCTATTTTTGTGTTATAGCGAGTTGCTCCCTAGAATTTGTATACATCGCGACTTCGCTATGGCGAAGTGCCTTCCTCGCTGCGGCGAAAGTATATCCTCACTATAGCGAATTGCATTCTAGCTTTAGCAAGATAACTTGTTCCACTACTTTTTACTTTTCAGCTTCCCTTTCTTTTCTCATTTCTTTCTACAATCTTTTACTTTTCCCTAAAATAAAAAAATCAATTATAAAATGAGGCTCAAGCTGATAAAGATATTACAATTGAAATATTTTCTTTATTTTGTTTAATTAAATACATCTTTAACTATATTAATTAAGAGAAAAGTACTTTGCCTCCCTAATTTAATATTGAATATATGCCCTTTTCATCCTAAATTAGGGAATCATCAAACTCCCCCATACTTAAATCTTTGCTTGTCCTCAAGCAATTTCTAGAAAATAGTAATCAATGTAATTGCTAACTACTTCTTTTCCATAATAAACACCCAATCAATCAAAATTTCATATCCCCCCACACTTAGAATGAAACCAATGTCAGAAGCAGAAGCTCAGAAAAACTCAACTTGAATTTCGAAAATAATGTACTCATAGCAACACCCTGATTTCTACGATGTGTGTGTGCTCCACAGACATATTTCAAAGAAGAAATCAAGTAATCTTCAATAAACTCTCATTGCATTTTCAAGACCTAATCCAACTATCTGCTCTAACTTCAATCGTCAGAATTTATTAAGAGAGGTCTTTATTGTTCAACAGAGTACTACTCTCAACACAATCATTCTTTTCTCTTTTTTTTTTCTCTTTTTTTAATAATTTCTCCTCCTTAATTCTCTTAATCCTTTTGACGCAAATGACAACATTGGTTATGAAGCCACCCGGTTACTCAGATTAAGGAAATCCTCAGATTACTCACTAGCATACTCTTAGTTTAACCATTGTTTAACGCGAAAGTTCACACTGCAAACCCCCAGTTACTAAGTGATTGCAACCATTGGAGTAGAGATTTTTTTTTTAGAATGACTAAATATCCATCTCAAATGACAATCAGATATCCATCAAAAGTAGATAAATTAGGGAGATCTAAAAAAAATTAAATGGGAGCTAACTAAAGGAAAAGTTTGAATTACTTCAATAGTCATCTTATTGAGAAGTGCTCATATTCTGGGTGTACACTACAACTGCATTGCTTACTTTGTTCATTTCAAGTTTGCTTAACTCCCACATTCATTGATTAGAATTCATCTAAAGCAAGAAGGGCTAAATTTAGCTAAAATTGGGGGGGTATTATGATGGACTGATTATTATTGATAGACTTCTCTTTATTATGTATTGTGTATCCACCTAACTTATGTTTACCTTCCCCCACACGTAAAATTAACATTGTCCGCAATGTGTAAAAAGAAAGAAACAAGAAACATAAAAATAGAAGCAAACTGGGGTGAAGGTAAGGGATGTAAGGAGATAGAAAGAGACGGAACTCCCCTGATAAGAAAAATAAAAGAAGAGAGGGATGTGCGTGAACAACTCTTGCATCTGATAAACTAAAAATATATAAAGACCACAGAACAAATAGTAAGTTGGTATTAGAAATAAGATATCAATTATGAGATTAGCCAGTGCAGAATTTAGAAAAAAAAATAACCATATACAGCTATCCATATACAATTATCCAAAATGTAAAGTAGGGAAATAAGAAGAAGCATGCAAGGGACAAAAAGGTTCTATGATTCAGATGGCCTGGGCCTATCATGTAGTGTGGGGTCCTATGGAAGAACAATGACCGAGGACTGATGAACCTCTAGAGGTGGAGGTGGAGGTGCAGGCATCAGATAGTCCATAAGCATCTATAATTTATCCTTCATTAACAGGACATGCCCTTCCAGCCTGTCAATGAACTCCCTCACCCAGCCCTCAAACTCAGAGTAAGGTGGTGCACCCTACCTCATTGGCTTTGGAGTACCCAATCGCTGTTGTAGGGAAGGAGGTGGAGATGCCTCATGCTGTGCCTGTGCAGGTGCTCGGTATCTGTGGGGACATCCTGACTCATCCTTCATGCTATCATATTTAAAAGGCCCCTTTGGCTTGAACTGAGCATCATTTTTAGAAACTCAGCTTCCCTCATAGTGAGTAACTCAGTAAGCATATAGGGTTACGCTAAGCTGGCCCTATCAGACCTTACCACTTATTTGAAGTTGAGGTACATAAGCCGGGAGATATTCACCCGCTGCCGTGTCATAAAACACCAAGTCAACGTTGCTCGTTCTTGGATCATGTCAAACCCATGAGAACTCATCAAAATATTGCTGGTGATGAATTATAGCCAATATCGAGCAAGCTTATTCAGTTGATTAACTGGATAGACTTTATTAACTAACCTTGCTCGTCCTTCATGTGCAATGGTGGTCTCCACCTCTTCCCTTGGAATAGACTATGGATTTTCCAAGTAGGATTGGAAGGCACATTCTGTGATATCGGGTAATTCATAGAAGTCTTGAAAGACCTTCTCATTGATGCAGACCCAGGTAGAGTGGCAATAATATTCATCCTCATCCTCCTCTGTGTCTTCAAAATTGGCATAAAGTTCTTGGATTATCAACAGAATTTGATGCACCAGCTTTTTGGTGAAACCTTGCAATCCATGCCACTCAAAGTTAGTGTAGGTGAGATCCAAGCCATAGGGTTCATAGTATCTATCTTCCACTACACCCCGGTCAGAGAAAAGCCTTTCAAACTGAAATTCTGCTCTGGATGAGGCAAACCGATCCTTATCGTAGGATTTCTTCTTTTATTTTGAAAAGGATGCATCAGCGGTCTTGGTGTGTTTTTTAGGTGCCATGACTTTGAAATTCAAATAAGAATTAGAAATAAATCAATGTCAGCAGTAATAGAAAACCACAAACCAAGCAGGGGAAATGAGATGCCTACATGCATAGTGAGGAAAAGGTAAAATTGGTGAATCAAATGAATGTGACATGCGTGTAATAGGGAAATAAACTTCTAAGAGCATACAAGGGAATAGGGGAAAAGAAACATGGAAGCAAATAAAACAGGAAGCACCCAGAAAAGAAATAGCATTTTCTGGAAAACGCTCGAACTTGCTATAGCGAGAACGAATAGTTTTCTAAAAATATTGATTTAAGTCAAAGAAAACCAAATTAAAGAGAGCTTCCTGCACAGAAACAATCGACCAATAGAGGGAAACCAGAAAAATTGACTTATGGACCCCTAATTACACAGATACAGGCAAAAAGAAACTCAACCTTAAGGTCCACAAAAACGACTAAAACAACCAGCGATTCAGAGGAGAAAAGGGGCAATCAACGTACCTAATGCAAGGAGGGTGGTGCCCGAGGGGAATGGGATTGTGCGAAGCAAGAAATTTGGCAGAAAAGAAGAAGAAAAGGGTTGGAGAGCTCGAGCACGCTGTGGCAAGGAGTAGCGAGAACGAGAAAGCAGGGGATGGGATTTGAAGGTAATTACATTATTGGGTTAATTAGGGTTTTTTTTTATGGTCAGAGACCTCGCTACTGCCTAGGCAATAGCGAGGGCTTCTTTGGAATTAGTACCAAGTGTAGAGGTGCTGTGTTCGCAGTGGCAAAAGTTCTTCTTGCAATGGCGAGCATACTTGAATAATTCGTGGTGACTGACGAATCGCACTATAACTGGGCTATAGCGAGAAACTTTCTAGTGTTTGTACTGGACTATGAGCATGATGCATTCGCTATAGTGAGTTTACCATCTCGTAATAGCGAGGATACTTCAAAAAAAATTTTCCAACACTTTACTCGCTATAGCCCGCTATAGCGACATACTCTCTGGATTTTATACCAGATTGGAAACACAGGGAGCTCACTATGGTGAAAGGGTCTTCTCGCTGTAGCGATAACACTTAACATCACTTACTCTAGCTCACCACAGCCAGGCCATAGTGAGGAACTCTCTGGTTAATGTACCAGATGTAGAACAAGCAGCTTTGCCATAGAGAAATGGACTCCTCGCCGTAACGAATTTTTTTTTTTTTTATAATGATCCCCTATCTAAATGTTCAAATAAGTACTCTCTAAACCTATTTATACCTCCTATCATGCAACTGCTCATCCCATTGCCATCAATCTTTAACCAGACATAATTAAATAAGCAATGTGACTAGAATAATGATATGTAATTCAGAACATGGTGAGAAACTCCATGAAAATCATGTCTGGAGTTGCTCTTTCCTGCCAACCACTTATTCCCCAATATTTAACACTTCAACACCAAAACCGAACCTACAAAACACATAAAAAAAAAGGAAGGTCAAACCAAAAACAAAAAGAACATTAAATTCAAACATAAGAATAAGAAGAAAACTTGGGTTACCTCTCAAGTAGCGCTTGATTTATAGTTCTCAGCCGGACTTTGTCAGCCAATCAAGGAGGTTGAGCCAAGGTATGGACCATTGTCTGCTGGTCGATCTCACCACCCAAATAATATTAAAGCCTTTAACCGTTTACTTTAAATTGATCTCCTGACTTCTTATCTTGAACTTCAATAGCTCTATAAGATGTCACAGAGATCACCTTGAACGAACCAGACCACTTTGATCTCAACTTAAATGGAAACAACTTCAAACCAGAATTATAAAGTAACACAAGGTCTCCAGGTTCAAACTTTCTTGGTAAGATGTGTCTATCATGAATTCTTTTGGTTCTTTCCTTGTAAATTCTAGAACTCTCAAAAACTTGCAATCTAAACTCATCTAGCTCATTTAGTTGTATTAGTCTTTTCTCACCCACCTTAGCCATATCAAAATTCAATTTTTTTATAGCCCAAAAAGGCCTTATGCTCTAGTTCAATGGGCAAATGACAAGCTTTGCCAAAAATCAATTGATATGGAGACATACCTATTGGAGATTTAAAAGCAATTCTATATGCCCATAAAGTATCATCACGCTTATCTGCCCAATCCTTTCTAGTGGGACTCACAGTTTTTTCAAAAATTCTTTTTATTTTTCTGTTAGACACTTCACACAACCCGTTGGTTTGAGGGTGATATGCCAATGCCATCTTATGGGTGACTCTATATTTTGCAAGCAAGCTTTAAAACAATTTATTGTTAAAATGAGTTCCCCCATCACTAATGATTGCCCTAGGTGTACCAAATCGAGTAAAAATATTTTTTTTCAAAAATCGCACCACCATATTGGCATCATTAGAATGATAAGCTACAACTTTACCCACTTACTCACATATTCAAAAGCGACTAATATATATTGATGGCTCCTAGATGAAATAAAAGGCCCTATAAAATCAATGCCCCACACATCAAATAATTCTACCTCAAAAATACCAGATTGGGGAATTTCATGCCTCCTTGAGATGTTACCTGCTCTCTGACATACATCACAACGACAAACAAACAAGTAAGCATCTTTAAATAAAGAAGGCCAATAATATCCAGATTGTAACACTTTGTATGCAGTACGTTGGCCACTAAAATGACCACCATAAGGAGCAGCATGACAAGCATGTAAAATATCATTTTGTTCAGTTTGAGGCACACACTTTCACAAAATTTGGTCAACACACTTCTTATCCAAAAAAGGTTCATCCCACACAAACCATTTCACATCATGCAAAATTTTTTTCTTTTGATAAGATTTTAATTCATCAGGCACAATACCACTGACCAAGTAATTTGCATAATCAGCATACCAAGGTACAGACATACTGTTCACAGCAAATATAGACTCATCAGGAAAACTCTCATTAATCAATAAATCATCCACATGCTAAGAATTATTCATAAGCCTAGATAAGTGATCAGCAACTTAGTTTTCAGTTCCTTTCCTATCAGCAATTTGTATATCAAATTCTTACAATAATAAAACTCACCTAATCAATCTAGGTTTAGATTCTTTCTTACACAACAGATATCTGATAGCAACATGATTAGTATGAACTATAACTTTAGTGCCCATCAAATACACCCTAAATTTCTCAAAGGCAAAGACAATAGCAAGCATTTCTTTTTCAGTAGTTGAGTAATTTACCTGTACTCCAGCTAGAGTTTTGCTTGCATAATAAATAAGATGAAAAATCTTCCCATGTCACTGGCCAAGCACAACTCCAACTACATAATCACTTGCATCGCACATAACCTCAAAGGGTAGTGACTAGTCAGGGGTGACTAAAATTGGTGCGGTGATAAGTCTTTGCTTAAGATCTTCAAAAGTTTTCAAGCAATTTGCATCCAACTTGAATGGGGTATCCTTTTCAAGCAATTGAGATAAAGGCTTCGCTGTCTTTGAGAAATCTTTGATGAATCTTCGATGAATCTTCAATAGAACCCAATGTGCCCTAAGAAACTTCTAATAGCTTTCACATTGGTAGGGGAGGTAATTGCTTAATCACTGAAACCTTAGCCCGATCCACCACCAATTCTCTTTTTGACACCTTATACCCAAGTACTATACCTTCACAAACCATGTAGTGACACTTTTCTCAATTTAGGACCAAATTGGTATCCTCACACCTTTGCAAAACCCGTGTCAAATTATCCAGACATTCTTCAAAAGTGATGCCAAACACTGAGAAGTCTTCCATAAAGATTTCCATGATATGCTCAATCATGTCAGAGAAAAACGACATTATACATCTTTGAAATGTGGCAGAAGCATTACACAATTTAAAAGGCATTCGGCTAAATGCGAAAGTTCCATAAGGACATGTGAAATTGAATTTTTCTTGATCCTCAGGAGCAATGGCAATTTGATTGTACCCAGAATAGCCATCCAAGAAACAAAAGAATTTTTTCTTGCTAACCGATCTAACATTTGATCAATGAATGGAAGCGAGAAATGATCCTTTCTTGTAGCTGTGTTCAACTTCCTGTAGTCTATACAAACTCTCCAACCTGTAACCGTTCTTGTGGCAATCATCTCATCCTTCTCATTGTTCACCACCATTATTCCTCCTTTCTTAGGGACACATTGCACCGGGCTTACCCAGTCACTATCCGAGATGGGATAAATAATATTGGCATCAAGCCACTTGATAATCTCTTTCTTAACCACTTCTTTCATTATAGGATTCAATCGTCTTTAATTCTCCACAGATTTCTTATGGAATTCTTCTAAGAGAATTTTGTGAATGCAAATAGCTAGACTTATCCCTTTTATATCAGTTATGGTCCAACCGATGGCCCTTTTGTACTATTTTAATACTTTTAACAGTTATGTTTCTTGGAGAAATGTTAATGCAGATGAGACTATGACTAGTAAAGTCTCAGTTTCCCCCAAATAAGCATATTTTAGATGCAGTGGAAGAGGTTTCAACTCCAAAATTGGAGGTTGCTCAATGGATGGTGGGAAAGCATAGGCTTTTCGTGAAGTCAGCTCCAATAATTCAAAATGCCCATTCTGCTTGGGCATAGGTCTAAGTGCATTCAATTTGTGTTCAACCTCCATTCTCATCACCTCTCCTATATTTGGTTTACCAACATGTACTGCTTCAAGAGGATCTGTGAGAGTGAAAGAATTCAATTCTTCTTGAATTACCTCCTCAATAATAGACACCCTTGAGCATTCTTTCACACTACCCAGATGCTTCATAGCTTTCTCCACACTAAATGTGACTTGCTCATCTCCAAGCCTTATTATAATTTCTCCTTTTTCCATATCAACTAGTGCTTTGCCAGTAGCTAGAAATGACCTCTCCACTATCAATGGGATATCTCTATCCTCTTCAATATTAAGCACAATAAAATCAGCAGGATAAATGAACGGGCCAACGTTCACTAGCACGTCTTTAATGATTCCATATGGATAAGAAAAGCTTTTATCAACTAGTTGCAAGGTGACAGTCGTTGGGTTGGCCTCACCTATCTGTAACTTTCAAAAAACAGATAGAGGCATAAGGTTCACAGCAGATCCTAAATCACAAAGTGCTTGACCCTCAAATTTATCCCCAATCATGCAAGGGATAAAAAAAGAACCAGAGTCTTTGCACTTGGTTGGAAGATTGGATTTGAGAATATTAGTAGTTACTTTTGTCAAAGCCACTGTTGTAAATTCAGTGAACCGCTTCTTCTTGCTAAGCATGTCCTTAAGGAACTTAGCATATTTAGGCATTTGCTCTAAAACCTCAGAGAAGGGGATATTGATGTCGAGTTGCTTAAACATGTCCAAAAACTTTTTATACTGCTCATCAAGGACTTTCTTTTATAATCTCTATGGAAATGGAGGCAATGGTACCACTTTAAGATGCACCACTGTCTTTTCTTTAGACGTTTCCACTTTAAACCTCCCTTCCTTATCCTCTTCTTTTTCATTCAAACTAGCAGTCTTTTTCTCTTTTTCCTGTTTGAAATTCTTCTTTTTCAATCTGAGTGACACCTGATGGACCTTTAGAGTTCACCTTGTTTGGCTCCTTCACTTGAATTTGTACTTCAGGGAGCTCTTTACCACTTCTCAAAGTGACAGCTTTACATTCTTCCTTACCATCTCTCCTTGGATTAGGGATTGTATCACTTGGCAAACCTCTTTGATGCAGTACATCACAGCAGATCCTAATTGCCTCATCTGTACTTCTATATTCTTAAGAGAGGAATCCACTCTTGCATTAATGCCAGCTTGCTCTTCATTATTCTTAATTTGCGTGGTCATGAATTTAGCCAAAACATCCTCTAAATTCGTTTTGTGCTCTTGAATAGGCACATTTTCCTTGTCACATGAGAGAACCCAGGAGGTTGGGTTGGCCTTGTTCCAAAAGATGATGGCTGATTAAGTGATGACCCATTCTTCTAAGAGAAATTCAAGTAATTATGCCATGCAGGGTTATAAGTGTTTGAGTATGGATTCTAATTCTTTGAAAAGTTTCTCACGTAGTTAACTGATTCTAAAGATGCAAAGGGGCAATAATCCATTGAGTGTAGATCCTTACAATTTTCATAAGTAGTTAGGGCCACTTGAGTAGAACAAACACTCATATGCTGACTTCACTACACTTGAGATTCCAACATATCAAATCTCTTATTCAGAGCGAAGAGAATAGTTGCAAGTGGAATGGAGTAGTCTTCTTGAGTATTAGCAACACTAGCAGTCACCCTTCTGTCACCCTCTCTTTGCACATAGCTTTCAGATAATGTGTCCAATGCCAGAATAACATCATCTACGGGCATTTCATCCCACTGCCCATTCAAAATAGCATCTAATATTGTATCAGTTTATACGGTTAAATGTGTGCAGAAATTCTGAACAATAGCACAGTTATCCATCCCATGACTCAGGAACTGACGGAGTAAATGTTTGTATTTCTGCCATGCAGCATACAAATGCTAATTGAAGCTTGCTTGAAGTTGATAAGCTCACGACAGGCATCAGCTATTCTATTGTTTATAATGAAGTGAGCTCTAAATCTTGCCTTTAACTTATCTTAAGTGTCAATTGAACCCTCCGGTAGAGTTAATAACCATTCCTTAGCCTTTCCTTGCAGAGAGAGTAGGAATAGTTTAAGTCTCAGGACATCCCTTGGTACCCCATTTAGCTTAAATGAATCACATACTCCCAAAAATGATAGAATGTGACAGTTGGGATCTTCATCGGACCTCTCACCAGTAAACTGTCCATTGAGCTGTAACATGGAGATCGTCACAGGCTTTAGTTCCAAATTAGTAGATTGAAAGTCTGGTATAATAATGCTAGGCTGAGTAGTTCGCATGGTTCTTGCCACAAAATCCTTGATAGTGCCATTCTGATTATCTTCGTGTGCCATATTCACAGTAGGAGGGTTGATCTCACTCTCAGGTTGAATTAGTACAAGCCCCTTAGCCAGAATATCCATCAAACTCCTTGTCTTTCTAGGTATTCTCTTGGATCTGGATTTAGGTGGTATGTACCTATGACAACAAGGGAGCACAGATCAATAATCTAACTAGACTAAAGAAACCAAAAGATAATTACTAAGAAATTACTAATGGATTTACTGCAACTAACAAATGAACGCGTAAGTAAATAAAAGAGTAAATGAACAGAAACTAAGTGTTTAAGCTAAAACTACACAACGCCCTCTAATTCTCTCCACCAATTGCCTTGATTCCTCGGCAACGACGCCAAAAACTTGATACTCACCAGAATAATGACACCACAAGTGTATGGGTCATAAGAATAGTACATGATGAGTCAAGGTCGTTCTCTCAGAGAATCAATACGATTAGTGATTAGGTATTAGAGTTCTCATATTCACTTTAGTTAAACAAGCAAATTATGGTTGAGTTTTTATGAAAATTAATTCAAATGCAACTAACAATATTGGAAGATGGTTTTAATCGAAAATAAACAATTAAAGACACCTTAGGAATTCTAATTCCTTTTTTACGCAGTGTCAATCATTTCCTTTTTTAATTAATTGGCTCAATGTCAATTTTAGAGTCAAGGTCTAATTGGGTGCAAATGTCTTTCAATCCATTTTAACCTCTATATCAACTCAACTCTTGATATCTCACATGAGTAGTTAACATTCAATTAAGCTCATACCTTATCTGGACTACCTAAGGCCCTTGAGTATATTTCTATCTCAAGCACAAATTAGATTATATCTAATCCTAAGTTGCTTAATCAATGGTCTATAAGCAATTCCCTTCTTTCAAAAGTTAATTATAAAACCCATAATCAAACTAAAGGAGGTCAATCAATAGAATAAACCCATAATTCAGATTAAATACTAAAATCTTCAATAATCTAACATAATCAAAAAGGAAATAATCTCTAAAGATTAAAGGTTCATAGAATCCCGAAAGGTTACAAGATTTAGCCACTCATGGCTTGAAATCCACAGGCAACTTCAGTAAACTTATCAACAAATACATTAACTAGAAGGAAAGATGGAGTAGAAACACCTAATTGAAAGAATAAATGATAGAATCAATGATTTCTCGATCAATATGAAGCTTCCCCAACACCTCTTGTGCATTTTCCTCATCTCTTAGTCGGCCAGAACACTTCTCCTCTGCTGAATCATGAAGCCCTAACCTCCTCTCCTCTGTTTTAGCTTGTAAATCAAAGTTGTGCGTTCTTACTATAGTGAATTGCGTTTTAGCTATAGCGAGATAACTTGTTCCACTACCTTTTTACTTTTCAGCTTCCCTTTCTTTTCTCATTTCTTTCTATAATCTTTTACTTTTCCCTGAGATAAAAAAATCAATCATAAAATGAGGCTTAAGCTGATAAAGATATTGCAATTGAAACATTTTCTTTATTTTGTTTGATTGAATACACCTTTAACCATATTAATCAAGAGAAAAATACTTTACCTTCCTAATTTAATATCGAATATATCCTTTTTTCATCTTAAATTAAGGAGTCATAAGTGTTTCATATCATTTGGCCCGCGGGCATTAGGTTTTAAGTCTATAATTAAAAGATATAGGAAGTGTCATATTTAAAATTATTTTCAACTTCATTTAATTTAATCTTAGGGATAAATGGTGTCTAATTAATTTTCTTAAGATAATTTACCAAAATTTTCAAATTAATTGATTAAACCCTTAATTTAAATTATTTTCTTTATAATTTCATAATAATTCTCATTTCCTTTATAATTTTGGTTAAATAATTACTAGATGTTACAATTTACCTACCTAATGGTAATTGATGAATGCTATATATATATATATATATATATATTAATTTCCTTAAACTTAGGCATTTTAATAATTAAATAAGGCTTAATGGATTTTATTAGATGATATTTGATTTTATTAGTTGTTTTTATATCTTAGGAATTAATTTGCCAAATTATGAAATTTTAATGCATAAATCCTCTTAAAGCTATGGGTTTAAAGGCATGTGAGGGAGAAGGGAGCTAAGAACGAGCTAAAGAAGAAAGCATGTGAACAAGCTCAAATAAGAGGCTCAGTCTAGAACAGAGAGCATCCATCATTCACCCATTCCTTTCACACACACATGCACGAGTTTACAAGGAAGAGAGCAGAATACGTAATGAATGGCAGCTAAGGTGGATGCCACAGGATCAAAAAGGAAGCAATAAATGAGGCAGAGTATGTGATCAATATTAGAAGAAGAAGCACGTGCATGGACTCTTAAAAATGGATACATGAAGAGAGGAACAAAGGCTCAAGCAAGGCAGCATCTAAGAGAGAATACACGTGATCATTAAAAAAGGAGAGTGAAGGATCACATGATTCCATCCATTCATGCCATTCACGCATTATTCGTCCATCTGAATCAATCCATCCACGCTCCATCCAGAACACGTGAGTAGAGTAATTAAAGTAGCATGTGATTAAGAAAGAGGCTGGGCATGTGATCATTAAAGTGAAGGGATTAAGAGACTCGTGCATACCATTCATTGAGGGAAATCCAATCCATCTCATTTTCATGTAGCACCCTCATTCATCCCCTTCATTTGTAGCTATCTCCATTCCACTTCTCCATCATTCTTCACTCAATGAATCACTAACTCCATCTTATGGCTAGCTAGAAGGAGGACCTTAAATGGAAACTTGAATCTGAGGAGATTGTCAAGAGATTGGACTAAGATTTCCTCTTTTTCTAGCACTTTTCTTTTTCCTATATTATCTTGGTTAAGATTGTATTAGATTAAGATTGATGTAGTTTATAATTAGTGGTTGGTTAGATACTAATTAGGAGACTATTTGAATAATTAATTGATTGAATTAAGTACTGGATTTTCAATTTCCTACAATTATCCATGTATGCAATCAAGGTGTTTGATGAAATACATGTGAAAGATTGAGTGCTTGAATATTTAATTTGAGATTTTCTTGGAATTTAATTAGTTAATTAAACATCCTAGGGTAAAAATTCAAAAGCTAATTGATTGATTAATCACTCATTTAAGTGTTCAAAGATCTTAATCATAAAAATTAGTAATTTAATGGAAGTTGAAATCTCAATTAAAATTAAATTGCTAGTCTCTTGAATCTTGAGTGGTAACTTAAAATCACTTGCCATAAACACAAATAGGGACTTTTAGACCAAAACCAAAGATAATTGAATTTGGATAAAGATAGTGGATACCAAGGGATAAATCCAAAGCTAATTACAAGTCCATTATTTGCTTATTAGTTCATACATTTAGATAGAAGTAGTTAGGAATTTTGATTCATTTTAATTTTTATTAGTTTAATTAGATCAAACCCCCTTAAATTAGGTAGATCTAAGATCCCTTTACACTTAGAAAACTCAAATAAGCATTGAAATCTATTTCCAAGGGAGACAATATAAGTTGCACCCTATATTCCAAATATTTTTTAACCTAGTTTATTTTGAGGTTGCGCGACACAACCACTCAATAACCCCCTTGGTAACTTATCTAGAAACATATAAATAAATTCTTCTATTAGCTTCTTAATCAATGGAAAGAAAGATGCTATCTTAATTGGCATTGCTTCCTTCACTAGTAGCATGTAGACCAGATAGGATGAGAGTCCTCTCCATTTTTCCTTTAGTTGTAAATAAATTATTCTTTTTCTTCTCCCTGACCATCTAATCTATTAGCACTTGTTGAGGATTACACAATGCTAAAACAATATTTATTCTATCTTCAGTAATAAAGTTATTGTTTTTAAACCTATCATGTGTAGTCCCCTTGTCATACTACCATAGCTTCTCCACTACATCACACATTTCTTTACCTTTATAAAATGTTCTAATAGAGAATGACACTAGAACTTTCTTAGTAATTCAAACCTCCCATTGTTCATTCAACTATTAAAGCTTATATGGATAAGGGTATTTTGTTGTTTCCAAGCTTAGTTTCTCCACCAATACATTGGAAGCAACATTAGTACAACTCTTTCCATCTATGATGACAGCACATGTCACACCTACTTTTCTCATATGTTCTAACTTATAGTATTGAAGGATCTTGTATTACAATCAGAAGACCTTATTAACAAGTTCTTAAATTTCACAATGCAAAATCCAAGATCCTATTAATAAGATCTTAGATCTTAGAGATCTTTATTAGCATATCTAGGGAATTTCTATTTTATATTCATGAAAATATAGATTTATGACTTTGTCCTTCTAACTACCATTCCAATTCATATCTCGTTGTGAAGAAACGGGAGTTACCTTAGTTATAAATTGTTTAAGTTTCTAAACCCGATTTTGGGAATTCTCTTTCCCCTATCAAATGACATCCAAAAATCATAAAAATTTGTAGAATGACTCTTTATTCTGTTAATTATAAGAAACTAAAATAGTTTTCAAAAACTCCTATGGATGGCTCCTTAATCAATATCATTTAGACTACTACCCTATTTGAACTTGGTGCACACTATCCTTTTTATTTTCTGACCTTGCTACCCTATCAAACGAGTTCAGAAAATTCTAAAAATTTTGAAATTTAATTTTATATATCTTAGCTATCTTCCCATCAAATTTCATACAAGAATTTCTTCATTTACCTATTTAACACAATTTATTATGAAATCTACTCCAAGCTGTCCCATATAGAAGCTAAGTTAAATTAGTACATCGTTTCCTTGATCTAACCTATTCCAACAATCCTATAACTTTTCAAACCTTTAGTCTAAGAAATGGAGAACTCATTATGAAAATTTGGATATAGAAATCCTTTGGTAATGATAATCAATTTCATGCAAAATAGCAATTAAAGTTACTTTTATACATAAAGCAATACTTTAGCTAAACATCATCGTCAACTTACACTAGAAGTCATACCTGTATAATTATCCTATGCACAATAGAGGGTTACAAAACAACTTTACACACTCAAAAATACAATCATGCTTTAGCATTGGGTGCTACATAGAAATTTACAAACTAGTTATAAGGACAACACGTTAGTTTGCTATTCTACTTGTCTAGTTTCTGCTCATTGGCTTCGTCTGAGTTATAATTAATACCTGAAAATAATTAGCTTTATAATGAGATAAAATCCTAGTAGATAACAATGTATTTAAGAAGCATACATATAGACAGCATGGAATACTATCCAGGATACATTTGATGCATACTTCAGTGTAGGAACACAAAATGTCTAAGTAACATCATATATTCATTCATTAGGCTACCGTGCTTCGATCATTGGCCAATAATAGTAATCTAGTACTCATAAGAGTCACCTTAGTAGACATACATGCAACCATACACAACATAGGAACTTTAGGAATTTATCCAGTGCAATTACGTAAACAGCAAAATGAATACAGTGTTAACTATCTGTTTCGTTACCATTGTTACATCAAGTTATCCCTTAGCCTTTGCTACCCCAATTGCTTTCCTAAATTTCAATCACACATTAACTTAATTAAGAACAAGTAGTGTTTAATATTTACATTTCAATTAAGCTACTAATTCTATACACGAAATTCCTAATTCCCTTTTGTTAGTTGAAGATTAGAAATTCCTAGTTGTAAATAATTACATCTTTCTTTTCTTTTCTTTTCATTAGTTAGTTACTATCTAAATTATTCATGTGTGGTCTAATGCTTTGAAGTTTAGTCCCTCATCCTACTTTACATTACAATTTAGTCCCTAAGCATTAATTGCCTTAGCCTTGGTACATCCATTTTAGTTATGGTAATACGTGAACATGTATTTTGTATACTAACTGATTACATGGTTTCCTTTTTGTCTCTAATTATTTCTCCTAGGTTATGCTCTCTTCCACAGTCCTTCTTATTCAAATTATGACATTCCTACGGTGCTATTTCAATGATTAACTAGTTACACAGAATTTTCTTTTTACTCCTTCCCCCATTCTCAGTTTATTTGGTGTAAAAGGGAAAGTTTAGGCATTCACCTTTAAGTATTTGGGCTTCTTCCTAGACTTCTCCTAATCGTCTTTGCTCTAAAATTTTGTGGCTATTCATCCATAATAAAGCATCCTAATTAATCGAATTAACCGATTAAGTGAAAGGGATTAAGGAACTTAGATGTTTTTTCTATGCTTACCTTTTAATAAGTCTTGTAACCTTCATCTTCCTCTGTGGCCTCCTCTTGTCCTGCAACTTCCTATTTTACTCAAAGCTTTGTCCCCTTCTTCCCCTTTTATTCTTAGCTTAATTGGGGTTAAATGATGAAGGATTTGGTAGTGACACCTCTTACTTCTTCACTGCCCAAGGATTGCACTAAGACAATTAAAAATTTCCCTTTCTCCATTCCTTATTTGGTGCAAGCAAGGTGGCAGCGTCCTATGTAGATTACTCCCACCTAATACCTATAATGCATATGATATTTAACTCTTGTGGCAATGCAGAATGTGAGTAAGAATATAATATAATTTGTGGATATATATATATAGGTTTACCTTATGCAAGCATGAGGTGTCCTTACTTAATTTATTTAATTCTTCCTACTTCATTTTTCTATACAGTTGCTAAACTAGGTGCCCCTTCCTTAGATTATGCAACTTCCTATTAATTTCCCATGGCTAAATATAAGGTGAAGCCATGACCGAATGTTATTTATATATACACATATATTTTGGATGGTGCAAGCATGAGGTGGCAAGGATGGTTGTTTAATTTAATTCTTCTTACTTCATTTCTTATTCGGTTACCATGCTAGGTGGTAGCACAATTATATGTATCCCTTCCACTTAATAAAGGTATATTTAATGGGCAATCTAAGGACTCACAGTTGGGCAATGTACCTGCATGTTTATAGGCATCCAAGTTGATCATAGTCACACATATATGGTGCATGATAAACATATATTTTATCTATTTTCATCCTCCTAACTTAGTCATTTTAATAATCAAATGTAGCTTAATGCATACAATTGAATGGAAATTTATTTTAATAGCCATTTCTATACTTTAGGAATTTAATTGCAAAATTTAGGAATTTTAATGCACAATTTTATGTTAAATGATTTTGTGAATTTTTCTGTTGAATTGTTCTTACTCTTTGTGCAGATTTTTGTTGGGCAATTGGAGCTTTGAAGGAAAGCCACAAACTAAAAGGATTATAGCCATGTAAAGAAGAGGCAAAGAACAGAACGTGATAAGGCTTGGGACTAAAAGAAGAGAATCATGCATGGGAGTATATCATGGAGAAGACATGAGAAGTTGGCCACGGGATGAGTAAAGAAATCACGTTTGAATGAAGAGCTGAAGCAACGTGATTTTGAAGAAGAAGATAGCCACGAGTTCTAGCTGAAGGGTAATAAGGGATTGCTTCTCGAGGATAAAAAGCTTGAGTTCTACGTGAAATACTATGAGCAAAACAGAGGAGAAGAATTTCTTGAGAGAAGGACGAATGAGGCAGCTCACGTGTGAAGAGAAAGAAAGCATTGAAGCTATGGGTTTAGGGTCCAGAATGAAGCCACAAAGTACATGAGAAACAAGAGGAGATTCATGTGATGAATGAAGACACACACATGCAGAACAAAGCCTCGAATGCAGCTCCAGAACAGTAGAAGCTCGAGTTTTGTGTGATGTAGTGCAGAACTGGAAGAAACAGCAGAAACAGAGGAAAAGACGCTGGAGCTGGAGGCTTGGGATGAAGGAGCTTGCCACGAGTTGGAGAAGAAATATAAACGCATGAAGAAAACGAGCAGAATGACAGGGTAGAACCAGATAAACGCATGAAGAAGAGGGAGCTGGAGATCACGTCTGGACATCAGCAAACGAAGAAGAAAGCTGAACGCTGGAGCTTCGCATGAAAATCACGTGGAGGCAGTAGCTATACATGCAGAAGCAATGTGGCTGGGATTTGAGAAAAGAGGAAGACGAGTTGGAGAGTTGATGCGAACCATGCAAGAAGCAACACAAACAGAACTCGAGCTACTGGAATAGAAATACAAGAAGGAAGCTACGTGAAAAGTGGAAAGCATGCAACAGAATATATGAAACAAAATAATAAAATAAAAGAATGGGGCCCACACTCCATACACACATGAAGGAGCTTCAGATTTGGATTAAGAGAGCTGAGCACGTGGAATTAAGGAAGCTACTGGCTGACGTAGGAATTAAGATGAAGATGAGGATTAGATTGCGGGATTTCAGCGTGCAAAAACAAGGAAAGAGACGTGAACAAGGAAAGAGACGTGAACAAGGAGGGAAGAAGAATATAAAAACTTAAGAGGGGACGCTGAGAGAAGAACGAGGAGAACGTAAAAATAAAGGCTGGAGACATCGAGAGGAGGAGAATTTCCAGCGCTGAAGAAGAAGAATTTTTTCTTTCTTTCTCGATGGATGCTTCTTTGATTGATTCTCCTTCATTTAATCCTTCCATGGCAGCTTGAATTCCTTGTGGTGGCTAGCTGAAGATTGAATTCTCCTAGATGAAGATTTGAGCTCTACATCTCCTATTGAAATTGGATAAAACTCTCTTGCCCAATCTTTTGATTTTAGCATTAATTCCTTTATCAATTTGTCTAGGTTTAGCTTTTTGGTTTAGAAATTTAATTGCTAGAATTACTGGATTGAATTAATTCTTGGATTGAACTTGATTTGAATTTTGGAATTATTTTTTATCATCATGTGTTTGGAAAAAAATTCCAGAATTAATGCTGTGCAATTGAACTCTAAATTCCTCTTGACTTTAGGCTAATTGATGCAATGGTTATTGGGTTAGTTAGCTAGAACTTTTGTGCAATTAATTGCTTGAGGGATTAATTAATCTAATTGGTGAATTAGCATCTTGAGTGAATTGTGCAGTAGCTTTCATAAATTAATCAAATTTAGTGTAGTGTGTTCTTATTCTTAATCCAATTAATTAGTTGTTTAAGGTTTCTTGTGGTTGCAAAATTCTTTGAACAATTGATGAATTGAATCTTGGATGGTTATTCAAGAACCTTATGAAGAATGCACTAAAGAGCAAGAATTTAATCCTAAATTGGTAAGCTAATTAGAGCAAGGATAATTGAACTCTAGGGAATCCAATTGAAAGCTAGTTACCACATTTATTTGATTAATCACTTGAACTTAGTTTTAGATTTCTAATTTTTGTCAATTAATTTTAGTTCGATTAAATTCTAGCATATCAAACCCCCAAGTTAAGTCCTAATTAGTAATACTTAGAACTCTCTTCCATAAACAATTTAAGGCATAAACTCCTTGGAAAGATGACCTAGGTTGCACCATTATCTACAAACTTATTTTGCTACCTAGTTTTATTTGAGATTGCTCGACACGATCATCAGTGCACTCTATCAAGCGGTGCTTAGAATTTAATTACTCTATTTCCCTTCCATGTAGCCTCTCCCGCCACTGTGCATGATAGATGTCTCCCTCTTAGATCATATAAACTCTCTTCCATTTCATGCAATTCCTTATTAATTCCCATGGCCAAATGGAGTACCATACCTTGACCAGATAGCTAGTGTGTCTTATGAGAAAGTGGAGTGTCAAGGTGGCTTCATTTTGTCCTTATTATCTCATGTTCACTTGTTTATTCCTATAGCCCTTACTCAGCCATACATGTGTTAGGAATTCTAAGACTCATCTCAAGAGTTAAGTTGCTCCAAGCTTATTATATACACAGTTATTGGGGTTGTCCTCAACCAAATGCTTGTATTTAAATATCTTCCTATCTATATGAAAATAATGGAGACATTAAGACAAGAATGTTAGCAACCTTATTTGACCATTATCTAAGTGTGTCTATGCTAAATAAATTATCAAGCTAATGTCTCAATAAGGCTTCCTAATTAATATAAGATAGTTCTCTAATACCTATTTAAGATAGTCCCTTGTTATTCTTCTTTCGTTATTTTATTTACGTTAATAGTTACAGAAATTTAGAATGTGACACCATACACCATTTTGCTAATGGTGCCTCTTGTATGAAATATGTTCTAATGCTAATCATCATCCATCTTAATCAATTATCCTTCATTAGCATGCATGACATTATCTTCATTCAAGCATTCATTTTCCCTTTTTTTTTTTTTGTATCTGTCTTATCTTTACTTTCAATCTCTCCTTGTGCTCTTTGAATATTTATCACTCTTTTATTTGGACATTTAAAAGTAATATGTCTAAAACCAAGAAATTTAAAGCACTTAATCTCTTAACTTTACTTAGGCATTTTCACATCATTTACCTTCTCATTTCCTTTAGATAACCTATGTTTATTAAAGTCTTATGTTTCTTTTAATTGATCACTTTATTATAAAACATCCTTTGTGAATGAGGAGGCTATATTTGTTATCTTGCTACTAACTAGTCAAGATGCATTTGGTTTATTTACAATCTATTTTTGTTTCCTCTTCACCGTAATAGCAAGTTTAATCACATCTTCTAAAAATACAAAAGGATGAAATATATAACATTAGTAATTTTTTATTTAGCCTTTTTAAGAACCTTGCAATGGTTTGCTCTTTAGGCTTTTGTAACTCACACCTCATTACAAGAGTTTCAAACTCTATCACATAATCTTCAATGCATATTCCCCTTTGTCTAAGGCTCTCTATTTTGATGTACAGCTCCTGCTTACAGAATTTAGGGACAAACCATTTTTGCATAAGTCTCTTCATAAGCCTCAAACTCCTAATCTCTTATTATCCATCTCTCCTCCATTGTGCTTTCAAATTATCCCATCATAAATTAGCATAATTAGTGAATTTTAAGGTAGCAAGTTTGATTTTTAACCTTTGAATAATCTTAGCACTAGAACACTTTTTCCATTCATTATTCCCACTCTAAATAGTCCTCTAATGAGCTAATACCTTTGAATGGAGGAATCTTCATCTTGACGGTAATCATAAGTAATAAGCTCCCATGTCTAAAGTATTAACCCCTGATTCATCTCCTACTCGTAGGCTTATTTCACTTTTACATAGCTTTCTACTTATTTGTAATTCTTACATATTATTAAAAATATGAGAAACACAGCTGTTATCTAAGTAGAAGTATTATTAATTGATAAGTTAATCTTAATAAGGAACAAATCTAACTAACCTTCAGTGGGCTTGTCCTTCAAACTTGCAAGATACAATTTGTAATTTCTCTTTAAATGCCTTACCTTACCACAATGGTGGCACTTGTCCTTTTCTTAACCATTGCTTTTCCCTTTAGAAGAATCCTTTTTCCCTTTCTTAACATCTCCCTCTAATTAAAAGATTGCTTTTTCTTTTTTCTCTTATCCTTCTTCTTAGAGGATATAAAATCACCTTCAACCACTAACACATGACTTTTCTCCATTTTCATGCTTAACTCTATCTTGATCAGCATGTTGTGGAGTTTATGAAGTTAGACTTCCATCTAATTCATATTAAAAGTTATGATAAATTGAGCAAAGGAACTTGGCAATAATTGTAAGATTAAGTCTATACCTAATTCAACATCCATCCTAAAATTGAGTTAACTCAATCATCTTCAAGACATGAGTACTAACTAACTAACCCTTGATCATCTTAGCTCTATACAACTTCTTAAATGACATGTATCTAGTAGTGTGACTTTGCTCTTTGTACCACTCTTATAAGTGAAGCAAAATTGGTGAGGTAAATGACATGTTACCATGTTACCTTTGTAATTCATTTAACATTGAGATGAGTAATAAGTACTTAGCTTGAGTATTTTCTTCTTTCCACTGAGCATGTTCAACCATCTCTAACTTAGTTAAGTTTTCATTATGTTCAAGAGTATTAAGAACATGGATTAGTTTTTGAATAGTGAGAACAATTCAGATATTCCTAAGCTAGTTAGAAAAATTAGGCCTAACTAACTTTTCTTCAAAAATTTTAGACAATGTATTAATATTGTTCATTTTGTTTTGAACAAAAAATAATACATAATTAGTAATGTTGCAATTCTATCAACTAGAGGTAATGTTGCAGCAACTCCACTTGATGCTATAATGAGAAAATTTTCTTTTTTGACTCATAGTGCAACTATTAATACATTCCACTAAAAGGTCTTGCTAGTACACCATACCCATATAGAAAGAAAACTTTACACCAATTTGTTAAGGTTGGGCCTATAATCTAATTAAACATGTGTCATTACTCATCAGTCATGGAGCTAATTAGTTTGTTTGCTTCCATTTCTAGAGTGTCTTTATGAAAATTTAGTTCTTCCATAATCATATTGTTGGAAAAATTAAACATTTTAGATATATGATAAGTAGGCAATAAAGGATAGTCTAGTAAAGATAGAGGAATGAAAGAAAATTTTATTGAAAACAATAATCTATTAGCAAGGTATAAGCAAGAATCTCACTCATAACCTTCTTAATATCCGAGCAGTGCCTTCAAGTTATAATAAATCTCAAAATCAATGTGTTCTACTACTTTTAGAAACTATCTTGTTTATAATATAAAAATAATCATTAAACAATAATAAATAAATAAATAAATAATCTATGATATCCTAACTAATAATAACATGGCCTAGAATGGACTTAGCGCTTCTGTTAAGTTGTTGCAATATTCTCTCCACTATTCCTTACATGTGTAACTTCCTTAATCTCCTTATTTTCCACATGCTCATTAACCTACTCAGTACTATTCTCTCCCTCCACCCTTCCACATGGCCTACACCTAGAATAAGTCAGCAATGGTTTCATAACATTACTTCCCACCTAAAAACTCTACTTATTCTTAAGTCGAAAGTAAGAAAATTAGGCTACCAATAAGTTATAATCCTCTCAACGAGAATCTTCTAATAGTTTGTTTTCCCATTGCACTAATAACTCTAATACCTCACCTATTGTCCATTGATGATTTTATATTTTTTTAGGTGTCAAAATTAATTCCAGTTCAGAAGTCAATGGTAATGAAGCTAGAAGAGATTATGGCACTTGACCATAAATTAGCCTTAGTGAAACATGAAAAATTGGATGGATTTTAAAGTGATTAGGCAACTCTAACTCATATATAACTTATCCAATTTTCTGTAAAACCTTATACAATCTAACAAATCTTGGGGAGAACTTCTCAAATTTACACTTAGCTAAAGATTTCTGATGAGATGGCTGCACACGTAAAAACACTACATCCCCAACTTCAAACTAGAGGTCACACTTGTGTTTATTAGCTTAAGACTTCATACAAGCTTAAGCCTTTTGCAAATTATCATGGAGCAATTTGAGCATGGCATCACTTGTTTCCAATTGCTCCTCAATAAGTTGTGAAAGTGATAGGTAAATAGACAGGATGAAGAAAAGACATCATAAGCCAATGGACAAGACAAATGATTTTTTTTTTTGGGTCAAAAATTCAGTAAGAAAGGAAATCTTTTAATGTTTATCCATATTATTTATATGTTAATCTGGTATAAGAAATGAAATGAAACAAATTAAAAATGATTTATACAAAAGCAAAACCAATCAATATAAATAAAAGAGCAAAAATCCATTAGTGTTGTAAGGAAGAAAATTAAAGAACAATAGAAAAGAAAAAAAATCATAAGAAGTATAAGGCAAACCTAAGTTCTTGAGGTCCTTATTTGATTGGTAGAAAAGGTCTTTCAATAGAAGATGTGAAATTTTGTCCACATAATGTCAGATCTTGATAAAGTATGACACAAAGCATGCTAGTAAATAACCTTCTCAAGAAATGACCACTACCCCATGCAAATGCTTCAATAATAGCCTTAATAAATTCTAGGTCACCTTTTAGAAGGCCTAAGGCATAACATGCTGCTAGGGTAAACACCATTTTCAACATTTTTGATATTATTTAATGATGTAGGACCTTGAACCTCGTTCACAAGAATCTTTAAAAAATAGGGTTTATGTAACACCATAAATTATAGCTCATTTCATGACATTCATAAGCTTTATATCATCAATTCCATATAAGAAGTAGAAAATTTTCTTAAAATAATGAGCTTAATTGGACTCTATTGTATTTGAAAATTTCATTCAGTGTCACGTGGACCATGTGAGCTCATGCTATGTATTCTCATATTTAAATATATCAATACAACTCATTTACATCACAAAATCATGCTTACAACTCATGGAAACCGAAATGGAGCTCAAAGTCACTAAGTGTAATTTTGGCTAGATTTGCCCTTTCTCTGACCAAATTTTGAAAAATTATAACTAATTCTAAAAAAATTAAAAACATACAATCTTAGTCATTCTAGAAAGCTATGGATATCTAATTCATACTAAAAATATGCCGAAGTCGTAACATTCATCATAGAGGATGTTTGACATCCAAAATTGCCCAAAGGTCAGACTAAATTGTGGAACTGTCACAGAATTTTGCAAAAATCTTTGGAAATGTCCAATTAATTCCAAAAAAATTCAATCCATGTAAATGATACCAATCTGAAAATTTGTGGATGTTAACTAAAGAGAAAAATATCTCTAGATCAGTTCATCAGGCCCAAACTTCAGAATTTAATAAAATAGTACTTCTGGTCGGACAAAATCACTGATACTGGATAGAAACTTCAAAAATTAATATCTCTCTCTCTCTCTCTCTAAACCTCCAAATAAGGTGCTTCTAGTTGGCATGAGTCACTATGATTGTCTAATTTCTCTGTATAAAATTTTATGGCAATTGGACATTCTTTGAGCCTCGTGTGATAGAGTATAATTTCAGACCAAATAAATAGTGCAACAAACCAGAAACCATGAAAATTGCCAACTTTGAAAAATCATCAAATATTCTATAGACCTCCAAAAATTATAATCTTTAGCTTCCCAAAAAGCTATAATTGCATGCCAAATTTCAGACTAAGACTAACTCATTTGGCCAAAAAGTGACATAGGGTTCCATTTTGGCTCCATATAGGGTACCAAAATTGCCAAATGGATTTCCCTTGGTGTTGACACCTTTTGGGCAAGTCCAAAAACATGTTCAAGACTTGTGTGAGCTGCCCAAATGGTCCCAAATCTCATGCATGTCATTTTGGTCATTCAACCCACACTTATGCACATTTCCATCATGCTTTCACATTGCATAATTTGGCATCTCATACTCAAAATATATGCTAAAACTCATACATCATATCCATAGATATAAACATTACATAATAGCATATTTATACATGTCTCAAGAGTTATGGACCATTTACAACATCATATACATTATGAAACATAATTATGGTTCCAATATGGATAAAGTTAGACATAAGCTTGTCAATCTTCCTCTTTCATTGTTGTTGGCTCCCTTCACCATAGCTACTTAGTCCACCTAACATGTTAGATCATTGGAGAGGAGGGGATGAGATTCAAAGAATTCCAATAGTTCATCTCCCATTCAATCATACATAATATGTGCAAAGCAAGCTTTACAAATGCATGCATAAAGAAAATGGAAGTCATGGACATTTTAAAAGCAAACTTGACATATAAACAAATCATACAAAACATTCAAGAGCTCACTAAATGTTTGGATTGGCCTTACACTTCTCCTCATGAATTTTGGACTTACCTTATCCATTCTTTGAGAGCTTTGGACTCAACCATACTCTTAGGAGCCTACTTTTCTTTTGGGAGACTCTTTACTTTGTCTCAACCAAGCTCAAGAGTTCTTGGCTCATCCTCACCAGAGGGAAGAGTTCTTGGCCTCTCCACACTCAAGCAAATTCAAACAAATATCATATACTCATTTAGAAACATAACATGACATCAAGAATCATAGCATATAAAGGCATACTAGCATATTTTTCATAGCCTTAAAATACACATACACATACTCTAAAGCAAGCTAAACACATATCCATGTATGAGAGAAAGTGGAGAGAGCTACCTTGTGTACAATCACATACTTTTTCCTTTGGATTCGAGCCTCCTCTTTCCACCACACAGTCACAAATTGGTAGAGATGGTTTCGCTTGGCCTAGATACAATTTATGGAAGCTAATTAGATTCATGAAATACATTCTAAGGCTACATAATTTGATGAAACACTAGATTGCTCTAGAGGCTCCATTATGATCCATAATTGCACCTAATAAAGCAACACCCCTTAAATAATTTCTAGGCTTCATTCTTTCCTTTCAAATATGATTATTAACTCCTTTTAAACCTCTTGGAGTCATCATACCATTAAAACAAAAGGACTTAGCATCATGTTGCTTCTTTAGGTCATAATATGGAATCTAAGACACCAAATCACTTTCTATGAGTTCTAAATTTTTTTCCAAGGCCTCCGCTCACTTTCATTCATCAAATATGACTCAAGAATAACTTTAGAAAAATTTAAAACTCTCTCCCACTACTAGAACCCTCTTTGACCGAGACATAACATAGTTTAGGGTTCCTTGGAGTGTGCTTTATTTTCTTGAAGGAAGAAGCTTGTGGGGAATATCTTAGGTGTCTCAAGAACTTATTTAAACTTTTAATTAAACCTAGGAACTATCATACAAAGTCAGATTTTACAAGGTGTACATAAAACCCTAGAATTTGCATCTTGAAATCTAATAATTTTTTGATAATTCCATTTGCATATTCTCAATCTCCATACCCTTTTTCCTTATATTCATGCTTGGTTCTGCCTAAAAATCATTTCCTCCTAGGATTTTCTCAAGTGGGGCGAAATGGTGGAGAAGAGAACCAAAGATGACAACCATAGGAAAAGAAATTACCTTGTTTTCTTACTTTTTCTCACTTGAATCTTGTATTCTTTGAGCTCTTCTCTTCAAATCCAAATTTTTCCCTCAATTTCTCCTTTAAAATAGATTTATAAACTTTATTATAACCATAGGAAAGAAAGGGGAATGGAGAAGGAGAGGTTTGGAAAGGAGAAAGCATGAAAAACTATGAAATTCCTTACATTTTCCTTACTTTTTCTCCTCCTTTCTTCTCCTCCATGGTGTGCCTAAGAGAGCTAGTGTTTTTTCTGGTTTTTAGGCAGAATGGGTCGTGCAAATGGATGGGAGAAGAAATAAGAAACTTAAAGTGTATTCAAGAAGCTTTTACTTTCTTAAAAATTCTAATTTTGCTCTTCATTTTTGGCATTTTCATTTTTCCTTCGTTTTATTTCTTTTTTTAGAACTTTCTTTCCCATTATGAAATTTAGGTTCCCAAATTAGTAAAATGTCTTTGGAATCACTCAAATTGCAGTTAAAACCTTCTCAAACGAATCCGTCAAAGTTTAGGTACACCGACATTGAAAAACGTCCACCGGAGGGGTTTTAACTGTCCCAAGGATTTTCATGGTTTTTAGGGCCTCTGAGAACCCCGGAGAACTCAAAAATTTCATTTAAAAAGACCTCCTGTGTGAATTCCAAAAATTGCTCAAAATTACGAAAATACCATTACGTTTCGTAGACTTTTCGTAAAAAATTATTTCTTCATTCTACCTCCATTTTTCTTTCCGTCTGAGCCTGGAATTCTCATTTTTAGGAGTTTAGAATGTTTCCTAAATTTTTTGGGACCTTAACTACATCATCTTGGAGGACTTCTTTTTATATCCGGTGAATTTCATTCGTTTACGGAAAAATCATATGTTACGTTTCTCACGTTTTCTCTAATTTTTGGAGAACCAAATATTATAGTTTACTATTATTAGGAGGAGCATAGTGTAACCTACTAATGAAAAATCCTCTTTTTCTAGGGTTCCATTGTCTAATTTATGGATTAAAGAAAAAATGAACAAGGAACTTAGGATATATTAGTTTCTAGCATGATCATAAATAATCTTAGCTTGCATCTAGGATTCATTGACTTTAGATTTTTGCAAGAGGCGTTCAACAATATCACCATCTTAAAAGATCATAGATTGTTCATCAAACAAGTGAAAATTTAACCTTTCAACAAATGGTTTTCTATAATGAATATCAAATCTAAATATTCTTCATAATACTTCACAAGTAGTAACATAACAACAACCATAATACTGTTAATTTCATCAACTTCGCCTTATTTGGATTAGTCAAAACTATTTTCATATGCTCTTGCTATTAGTCAATCATTCCCCTTGCAAATATACTTCATTTGACCGTGTGGTTGCATTTCTCAACATTGAGGTGAACTTGGAAAATTGTCATCAAATATGGATTGTATAGGATAACAAACCAATTGTCTAATTGGACACCACTGTCCTGTCAATCAGAGAAAACAAGAAATCATAATAAATAAATAAATAAATAAATATATATATATATATATATAGTCCCTGTATATCTGGAGGCAACTGATACAGAGGCCCAAGTACTTTTACATTTTATACAATATATAGAAAAGAATAAGTAAGTATATAGTCTTTATACCTATAGCGAGACATGTTATTCAGAGGCGTTAAATTTGGATCTTCTTCCTGCCGAATGTGCATCCAAGGCCATTTGGGGGTGAGCAATCCGATGGATTTAAAATTTCTTCCTCCATTTCCAATTATCAGATGGGCAAAGGAAAGGAGGACACAATTGATGAAAATGGAGGAAATTGTAGCTGGACGACGGCTGAATATTTAATTAAAAATAAAAAGATGGATCATCCAGCTCCACATTTGCAAAGTGGAAGGTCGGAGTTGTACTGCACCTTCCCCTTATAGCCTTAAACCTGTAGGAATTTTTTATTATCGGTCTCAAAATTATATGTTAAATATAGCTAAAATAAAATATAAATATAAATTATAAAAAATTAAAATCCACATGAAAGAGTGAGAATTTAAATAACATATTACTTTTTTATTATTTTTAAAATATAAAAATTATAATAATTTAATTTTTAATTTTTAATTAAAAATAAATTTTATAAAAAAATTAACAAACACTTTATTGGATGCAAGCCATTAGTTTCCATTAGTTCTCACTTAAAAATAACAGTAAAGTAAACCCAAATGGAGGGTAGTGAGGGAGTGAGTCGCGACCCGCAAGACAGAGAGGTTAACTCAGAATGGCTACAGAGGAAGAAAGCGCGGTGAAGGAGCCATTGGATCTCATTAGGCTCAGCCTTGACGAGCGTATCTATGTCAAGCTCCGTTCTGAGAGAGAGCTTCGCGGCAAGCTTCATGTACTTCCCTCTTCCTCCTCCTTATTCACAATTTCCTATTTGTGTTTGAAAAAAAAAGAAAAACCCAGGTTTTCTCTACCTCTCTTCTTTCCTTTGTGAGATTTTGTGCCTGAATTCTGTTGCTTTTAACCTATAGGTTCTTTATTTGACTGACCATGAACGCCTAGGGTTCGCTATTGTCTTTGAAGGGTTAAATTCCGAGAATTTATAATTTTAAATTTCGATTGAAGATAGGTTTTATGCCTTTGTTAATCTTTGGTTTCATAGTATCGTGTGTAAGAATAATGGGTGTTTTTGCTTGTTGCCAGTATGGATGAAAACTTTATAATTCAAATTCTATGGGATAGTTTTTGCTGAATGAAAATTTTACAGTATTTAAAGCTGAAATGTGAAGTCAAAAAAAATGTTATGGCAAAACACAATTATGCTTTTGTCTGTAACTTCTCATCTTGGTTTATTTATTTTGTATGTAAGTTTTTTCATTTTTCAGTAGGCAAATTAGAAATTGAAAAACAATACTGATGTCGTGCACACTCTTAGGAGGCACAGAATCTTGTTGAGTAATCATTCACAGAGGAGGCTGAAGGAAGATATTAAAACAGACGTATGATTCTAATAGCTTGTCTCTGGCTAAAAATTTTGGTCTTTGTAAATTTTCCATGGGGCCTTTTCCCCCTTACCAAACTGGCCCTTAGTTTTTATTTTGGTCTTCAAGCATGGGGATGATTCTAACTTATTGGCTTGATACACTGTTTTTTAAGCTGGGGTTCAATTATGAATTTGCAGGCATATGATCAGCATCTAAATATGATTCTCGGAGATGTAGAAGAAGTTGTTACTACTGTGGAAATTGATGATGAGACTTATGAAGAGATTGTTAGGGTAAGCTGTAATCTTTGCCCCACCAACCCCGAAAACAAAATACTTGCATATTCTTTTGCTTTAAAGCTAAATGGTAGAACTATGAACAATTGCTTGAGAGTTTAAAATCCTGTAATGGGTGTCTCAAGGTCTAGAAGTTTAAATGATGAGCACTGCCAAAGGAAGGAACAACTATTATTACCACTTATTGCATAGGAAATTTCAAAAATATGGTTATACTTTGGAGGTGAAAAAACAGAATTTCCTTTTGTGAAAGTCTAAAAGGCTCTCACGTTTTACTTATTGATGTAAGTTATAGTTTTCCCCATTTATCTTGTGATTTGGAGATAGTTGTATGGTGTCTGTCTGTAATCATAATTTCCCAAGTACTTGGAAATATATTCATTAAATGTTTGGATACAAGGTATATGGAAAATTCAAGATTCTGATGTTTGATATTGTCATAAGCGACATGGAGATTATGAAATTTTTCTTAATAGTTGGCTAATTTACAAATATTTGGGAAATTAGAAGGTTTACTTACCAACTCCCACCTTTAGGTACTGTTAGGATAAAAGGGATTAGAAATAGGAAGAATAGGAGGATAGAGAGAGCTAAGAAAACTGAACTCATCAACTTACATAACTCTCCTTCCTTCAGTCATACAACTATATATAAGAGTTGGGTAGTTAAGATTCTAACTAACTCTCTTAGCAGACTTAACTACTTTAGCTGCTAACTATTTATGCCTAACAATACTCCCTCCTCTGAAAAACCCTTGTCCTCAAGGGTGACTATCATCATTGCAAGAATCATTGTCAAAACATATATTTCAGCAACTACACATCAGTGCCACACTCAAAACCTACACAAACACCCACACTAATGAACAGATACTAGAAAACAACTACCGATGGTCCATCACTAGACCCAAGTAACATGTTTAACATGTTCATCCTCTGAAAAACCCATGACCTCAAGGGTGATTATTACAAACTTCAGGACAAATTCTTTGTAAATCATAAAGCTGGATCCAAGTAGCATCTTCACCAGGTTCCCTCTGTACCAAGACAACGTAGTAAGTTCAGTGAAGACCCATTGCACACAACCTCTTGCTTTCTGCCATTGTATTTCAAAAATTCTATCACGGACATGTAGAGGAATGAGAAATGTATCTGTGCTAAATTTCTCTCCTTGCATCTGCTCTTTGAACCTCTTGCAATCTCCTTGAATGGTCAAATTATTTTCTCTAGGTATTGTTACTTCTGCTTCTTCTAATTCCTTCATTGGCCATCCCCAGTTTTTGACCATTTGAGAGTCTAAGAATTTATTGGTGCTGCCACTATCTGTCAAATTCTGTAAAACTTGCCTTCCCCCATTTCCTTGCACCCCCATTGTTGTATTTCCATCTATACCTTCTATGGCATTCAATGAGATATCTAAAATTGATTCTAATACTTCCTTTTCTTCTCCCTCTTCCATACTTTCATCTTCTTCTGGGCAAGGACTTTCTTCAGCTTCCATAAAATGAATCTGCAATTTATCTCTACATCCACTCCATCAATTTCATTTAGTGAAATCTTGGGGGTTATTTGTAAAATTTTCCCACTGTTATCGTCTTCTATAATTGCTTGTTCTTCCCTTTGATTGTTACTCATGGCCCCATTAGTTGATGACTTACTGTACTCTGTTCTTTCTTGTTTGCTGTAGGACTGACTTCCCCATAAACCCATCCTTGATACATTTATGCTTGCTGGTTGAGAACCCAACTCTTGCACCTTTGCAATTCTTATTATATCAAATAATTTCTGCGGTCTGAACAGCCTTACTCCATTTGCAATTTCATCTTTCAGTCCATCTATGAAACAAGTAATTAACTGATCTTTAGATAGCTTCACCTTATAGGAAAGATCCTCAAAAGCATTTTGGTATTCACTCACACTTCCAATTTGCCGGAGTTCCATTAGGGCTTCATCCACTGGTTCAACCCTTCTTTTGCTCATTGTTGCATGCATCTCCAAAGAAGTTCGCCTTCCTTCCTGATTCTTTTCATAAGTCATCTCTAGATGTCTTCTTGATGAAATTTTGGAAAATTCTTCTCTGCAAATCTTGCGGTTAGTTGGAAATCTTTACTCTCTTGTTGCTGTCGGCTTCCTCTGTACCTATTGCTGTTGACTCTGCCATTGGAATCTAGCATTGGCACCATCTGGTTCATCTACGTCTTCATCTTCACCAATTCTTGAATGCTTGAAAGTTTCTGCTCCATTGTTGAAAATCTCTGGTCTATCAAATTTGACCTTCGCTGTTCCATAGATGAATGATCTCATTCTCTCATCCGGTTGATGCCCGTCTGAAGTCTTCTGACTGACTTCACTTGCCACTTTCTGCTCCAAAGACACTTGTCCGCTATCTTCCATCTTATGCAGGGAATCCGGTAATTATTTCGCCTGTGACATACATTGCTTCATAGTCAACATCCCCTAGTCAACTTTGTTCTTCATCAATGATATATATATGTGTGTATATATTTTTTTTCCTTTTTTAAACACTATAAGACCCGTGGTCAGGTTGCTTCTTTCATGGTTCTGACTTCTGAGAATCGAGTGGCTCTGATACAACTGTTAGGAGAAAACGGAATAGAAGTAGGAAAAATAGGAGAATAGAGAGAGAATTAAGAAAACTGAACTCATCAACTCACATAACGCCCATTCCTTCAGTTATACAACTCTATATAAGACTTAGGTAGTTAAGACTCTAACCAACTCTGTTAACAGACTTAACTACTTCAGCTCCTAATTTTTTATGCCTTACAGGTACCCTGTGATTCCTGAGAGAAATTTTGTCTGAATGAAGTTTGTTCATGGGATCACCATTTGAAAAAACCTAATCCCAAATGAAGAACTTATCTAGTGTTACCCAGACACCTGAGGGCATTTTTCCTTTTATTCAACAATTGGATATGAATGAAGCTGGCTTAACTTAGCTGACATTGTGTTGGCAAGCAACGTATCTTGAGTTGCTTGGTACCATTGGGTAATTTTTCATGTATAGGGAATACTGCATGCATGTATAAAATCTCCAACTGCTCTTGTTTAAGAAAGTCAAGTGAAGGTGAATGCGTGCTACATTATTTAAAAATATTATTTTCCTTGTAATATGATTTTTCTTTTCTTCTGATTACAGACTACAAAGCGGACAGTTCCTTTCCTGTTTGTTAGGGGCGATGGGGTGATATTGGTTTCCCCACCTCTGAGGACTGCATGACCAGAACTGATGAACTATGTAATCATTATAATGCAACTTGTCAATATTGATGAAATTGGATGGCTTCTCACATAGTGATCTCATGCTTATGTTTAGGTTAGTTTTTTTTTTTTTTTCAATTGGCATGTTCATTAGTGATTTCTTTTAAAGTGTCAGTTTATAATTCTCGAGCGAGTGTGAGACTCATGGAACATACGTGAACAAACTTTCCGACAGCAGTGTGGAGCTGACTACATATGAGTGGCTTCATAAGAGCAGGCCATGATTCTTAATTTGGTACCATTCCTTTGAAATGCAGCACTCCATGATTTTACGGAGTCAGTTTATTGTTCAGTTGTTATAGAGAAAACAGAACCGTTCTATTAAATGGTTTGTTGGAATTGTAAGATGTTATTTGTTTTATGACTTATTTTACCTTTACCGTTTGGTTTGATAATCGACTTGTCCCCGACCAGATGAGGATGGTAATTTGAAGCTGCTCATATAGAAGTGCCTGAACAAGCATTATAGGGCTCATGAGAATACTGTTTATCCTTATGCTTGTTATGTTCCTGCCTAAATTTATTGCGTCCAGATTTCTGAAATATAACATCAGGAAGATGAGGAAAAAAGAGAGTTTGCATTGATTTGATACGCATAGATGAAAGATATGAATTAATTGTGAATTAAAATGCGATGCAGCACTATATCCCTGCAACTTTTAGGCATAATTCTAACTTTGATATACAGTCAAAGAGACTGTGTATTTAAATTTATCCATCTTACAGTACCGTACTGAATTTGAATTTTGTTTATCCATCAATAAATTCTATAGCTACGGAAGGAACATGGACAAGTTTATTGACGTATGCGCTGCCAATAACGCTTTGAAGCATTACCAAGTTCGCTTCTATTTGCCCTCAGCAGCATAAAGAGCTTTGATTTTTTCTACATCATCATAGCTCACAAGGAATATCGGAGATCTCTCGTGCAACTTCTTGGGAATCAAGTCGAGTGCCTGCGGACATATTGGTCAGTGAATTAGCCAAGACCAGTTTGCCGTTATAACCTAATTAAAGCTATGCAGCTGAAGTTGTATAAAAGCATTTGGAAGCAGAGGGGACTGCAAAGTGGGGCTGGGTGGAGAGACGGAAACAATACGTTGGTTTGTGAAATTTTTATATGCATTATTTGCACAATCAACTAAAGGAAGCAACTAACAAGAATGTTTTAAAATATGTCAGTAAACTGTACAATAAATTATACAGACTCTTTTTTTAATTTTTTTTTAAATTATATAAATTTTTTTCTATTTTAAAATTATGCACAAACTTGTTATAAAATAAAAAATAAATTATACATACTTCTGGTGAATTTTCTATAAAAATTACATTGTCTCTCGTCTATTTTTGAGAGAGGTTTTTATATTTTTTGAAAATAAAAGAGAAATTTATGTAAGTTCAGCAAACTTAAAAAAAGATTTTTGTAATTTACTTTTGTCTAAGAAAATTTGTGTATATTTTAAAAATAAAGAGAATGTATGTGTAATTTTAATAAAATCTAAAAGAAGTATATATATTTTGAAAATAAAAATAATAAGTAAATAATTTTAACAAAAGTAAAAAAAAAAAAAAAGTGTGATTTACTCTAAATTTTAATGAATTACCCGTTGCTTGTCGGTGAAAGCCTGCCTTCCGGCCTGTTCCATCAAAAATGACATTGGGAACACTTCATAGAGGACACTGCACCGTAAAACTTACATTAAGTCATCGATCTTCAGAAGTTAAATCATAAATAGTACATTCCAGCGTGGATATGCCCGTGAGGAAAACAAATAAAACAGGGGTGGGACATATCATACCGAAGCTTTCCATTTGGACTCTTGTTATCAGCAGGGTACACAAAGATACCTCCATAAAGCAATGTGCGATGAACATCAGATACCATACCGTTGATTTTCAGAGAGCACTGATGCTCATCAGAATAATAACACTGTAAATATACAAGTTGTAAAAATAATACATGATAAGTCGAGGTCATTTCCTCATAAAATCAGCACAATTAGTAATTAAACATTAGAGTTCTCATATTTACTTTAGTTAAACAAGCAAATTATGAATTTTTATGAAAATTAATTCAAATGCAACTAATAATACTAGAAGATGGTTTTAATTAAAAATAAACAATTAAAGACACTTTAAGAATTCTAATCCCCTTTTTACATAATGTCAATCATTTTCCTTCTTAATTAATTGGCTCAATGTCAATTTTAGAGTCAATGTCTAATTGGGTGCAAATATCTTTCGATTCATTTAAACCCCTATATCAACTCAACTCTTGATATCTCAAATGAGTAGTTAACATTTAATTAAACTCAGACCTTATCTAAACTATTTAGGGTTAGGGCCCTTGAGTATATTTCTATCTCAAGCGTAAATTATATTATGTCTAATCTTAAGTTGCTTAATCAATAATTTATAAGCAATTATCTTCTTTCAAAGGTTAATTACAAAACCCATAATCAAACTAAAGAAGGTCAATCAATAGAATGAATCCACAATTCAGATTAAACACCAAAATCTTCAATAATCCAACATAATCAAAAGGGAAATAATCTCCAAAGATTAAAGGTTCATAAAATCCCTAAGGGTTACAAGATTTAGCCACTCATGGCTTGAAATTCACAGGCAACCTCAGCAAACTTATCAACAAATACATCAACTAGAAGGAAAGATGGAGTAGAAACACCTAATCGGAAGAATAAATGACAGAATCAATGATTTCCCGATCAGTATGAAGCTTCCCCAACACCTCTTATACGTTTTCCTCCTCTCCTAGTCGGCCAAAACACTTCTCCTCTGCTGAATGACGAAGCCGTAGCCTCCTCTCCTCTGTTTTAGCTTATAAATCAAAGCTATGCATTTCATAAGTCAATCTCGCTATGGCAAGAGCTCATAGGCTCCCAGATTTCTACTGCTCTCGCTACATCTGCGCTATAGCGAGTTGCTCCCTGGAATTTGTATGCATCGCAACTTCGCTCTGGCGAAGTGCCTTTCTCGCTACAGCGAAAGTACATCCTCGCTATAGCGAATTGCATTCTAGCTGTAGCAAGATAATTAGTTCCCCTTGTATTTTTCACTTTTCAGCTTCCCTCTCTTTTCTCAATTCTTTCTACAATCTTTTACTTTTCCCTGAGATAAAAATCAATCATAAAATGAGGCTCAAATTGATAAAGGTATTGCAATTGAAAGATTTTCTTTATTTTGTTTAATTGAATACACATTTAACCATATACATCAAGAGAAAAGTACTTTGCCTCCCTAATTTAATATCAAATATATCCTTTTTTCATCCTAAATTAAAGAGTCATCAAACTCCCCCACACTTAAATCCTTGCTTGTCCTCAAGCAATTTTTAGAAAATAGTAATCAATGCAATTGTTAACTACTTCTTTTCCACAATAAACACTTAATCAATCAAAATTTCAGATCCTCACGCACTTAGAATGAAACCAATGTCAGAAGTAGAAGCTTAGCAGAAATCAACTTGAATTTCGAAACAATGTACTCATAGTAACACCCTGATTTCTACAGTGTGTGTGTGCTCCACAGACAGATTTCAAAGAAGCAATCAAGTAATCTTCAATAAACCCTCACTGCATTTTCAAGACCCAATCCAACTATCTTCTCTAACTTCAATCATCAGAATTTATTAAGAGAGGTCTTTATTGTTCAACAGAGTACTACTCTCAACATAATCATTCTCTTCTTCTTCTTCTTTTTTTTTAGTTTCTCCTCCTCAATTCTCTTAATCCTTTTGACGTAAATGATAACATTGGTTATGAAACCACCCGGTTACTTAGATTAAGGAAATTCTCATATTGTTCACTACTCTTAGTTTAACTACTGTTTGACGCGAAAGTTCACACTTTTTAGTGCAAACCCTCGATTACTAAGTGATTGTAATGATTGGAGTAGAGTTTTTTTTTTTTAGAATAACTAAATATCCCTATCAAATGACAACAAGATATCCATCAAAAGCAAATAAATTAGGGAGATAAAAAAAAAAAATTAAATGGGAGCTACTAAAAGAAAAGCTTGAATTACTTCAATAGTTATCTTGTTGAGAAGTGCTCCTATTCTGGGTGCACACTACAACTATATTGCTTACTTTGTTCATTTCAAGTTTGCTTAACCCACACATTTATTAATTAAAATTCATCTAAAGTAAGAGAGGTTGAATCTGGCTAACATTGGAGGGGTATTACGGTGGACTGATTATTATTGATAGACTTCTCTTTATTATGTATTGTGTATCCACCTAACCTATGTTTACCTTTCCCCACACTTAAAGGTAACATTGTCCGCAATGTGTAAAAAAGAGAGAAACAAGAAACATAAAAATAGAAGCAGACGGGGGTGAAGGTAAGGGATGTAAGGAGATAGAAAAAGATGGGACTTCCCTAATAAGAAAAATGAAAGAAGAGAGGGATGCGCGCGAACAACTCCTACATCTGATAGACCAAAAATATATAAAGACCACGAAGTAAATAGTAAGTTGGTGTTAGAAATAAGATATCAATTATGAGATTAACCAGTGTAGAATTCAAAAAAAAAATGATATACAGTTATCCAAAATGTAAAGTAAGGAAATAAGAAGAAACATGCAAGGGATAGAAAGGTTCTATGATTCAGATGGCCGAGGCCTATCCTGCGGTGCAGGGTCCTATGGAAGAACAATGACCGAGGACTGATGAACCATTGGAGGTGGAGGTGGAGGTGCAGGCATTAGATAGTCCATAAGTATCTGCAGCTGATCCTTCATGGACAGGAAATGCCCCTCCAGCCTGTCAATGGACTCCCTCACCCAGCCCTCAAACTTAGAGTGAGATGGTGCATCCTACCTCATTAGCTCTGGAGTACCCAATCGCTGCGATGGGGGAGGAGGTGGAGATGCCTCATGCTGTGCCTGTGCAGGTGCCCGGTGTCTGCGAGGACGTCCTGGCTCATCCTTCATGCTATTGTATTTAAAAGGCCTCTTTGGCTTGAACTGAGCGTCATTTTTGGAGACTTGACTTCCCCCTATAGTGAGTAACTCAGTAAGCATGTGGGGGTACGCCAAGCTGGCCTTATCAGACCTCGCTACTTGTTTGAAGTTGAGGTACATAAGCTGGGGCATATTCACCTGCTGCCTTGTCATAAAACACTAAGTCAACGTTGCTCGTTCTTGGATCATGTCAGACCCATGAGAACTCATCAAAATGTTGCTAGTGATGAATTGCAGCCAATACCGAGCAGGCTTATTCAGTTGATTAACTGGATAAACTTTATTAACCAACCTTGCTCGTCCTTCATGTGCAATGGTGGTCTCCACCTCTTCCCATGGAATAGACTGTGGATTCTCCAAGTAGGATTGGAAGGCATATTCTGCGACGTTGGGTAATTCATAGAAGTCTTAAAAGACCTTCTCATTGATGCGAACCCAGGCAGAGTGGCAATAATATTCATCCTCATCTTTCTCTGTGTCTTCAAAATTGGCATAAAGTTCTTGGATCATCAGTGGAATTTGATGCACCAGCTTTTTGGTGAAACCTTGCAATTCATGCCACTCAAAGGCAGTGTAGGTGAGATCCAAGCCATAGGGTTCATAGTATCTATCTTCCACTACACCCCGGTCAGAGAAAAGCTGCTCTAGATGAAGCAAATCGGTCCTTATTATAGGATTTCTTCTTTTACTTCGAGGAGGATGCTTCAGCGGTCTTGGTTTGCTTTTTAAGAGCCATGACTCTGAAATTCAAATAAGAATTAGAAATAAATCAGTGTCAGTAGTAGTAAAAAACCACAGACCAAGCAGGGGAAATGAGATGCCTACATACCTAGTGAGGAAAAGATAAAATTGGTGAATCAAATGAATGTGACATGCTTGTAATAGGGAAATAAACTTCTAAAAGCATACAAGTGAATAGGGGAAAAGAAACATGGAAGCAAACAGAACAAGAAACGCCTAGAAAAGAAATAGCATTTTCTGGAAAACGCTCGAACTCGCTATAGCGAGTTGATTCTCGATATAGTGAGAACGAACAATTTTCTAGAAATGTGGATTTAAGCCGAAGAAAACCAAATTAAAGAGAGCTTCTTGCACAGAAACAATCGACCAGCAAAGGGCAACCAGAAAAATAGACTTATGGACCCCTAATTACACAGATACAGGGGAAAAGAAACTTAGCCCTAATGTCCACAGAAACAACTAAAACAACGATTCAGGAAAGAAAAGGGGCAATCAATGTACCTAATGCAAGGAGAGTGGTGCCCGAGGGGAATGGGATCGTGAGAAGCGAGAAATTTGGCAGAAAAGAAGAAGAAAAGGGTTGGAGAGCTTGAGCACGCAGTGGCGAGGAGTAGCGAGAAGGAGAAAGCAGGGGATGACATTTGAAGGTAATTACGTTATTGGGCTAATTAGGGTTTTTTTTTTCAGAGACCTCGCTATTACCTAGGTAATAGCGAGGGTTTCTCTGGAATTAGTACCAAGTGCAGAGGTGCTATGTTTGCAGTGGCGAAAGTTCCTCTCGCAATGGTGAGAATACTTGGATAATTCGTGGTGGCTGACGAATCTCGCTATAGCTGGGCTGTAGCGAGAAACTCTCCGGTTTGGTCCATGAACATGCCGCAATTGCTATAGCGAGTTAACCATCTCGCAATAGTGAAGATACAAGTTACTACTCAGTTCATGAGCTTGCTGCAGTCGCTATAGCGAGTTAACTATCTCGCAATAGCGAGAATACTTTGAAAAATTTTCCAATACTTTACTCACTATAGCACAGCTATAGTGACATACTCTCTGGATTTTGCACCAAATTAGAAACACAGGGATCTCGCTATGGCAAAAGGGTCTTCTCGCTGTAGCGATAACACTTAACATTACGTATTCTAGCATGCCAAAGCCAGGCCATAGCGAGGAACTCTCTGGTTAATGTACCAGATGTAGAACAAGTAGGTTCGCCATAGCGAGATGGACTCCTTGCTGTAGCAATTTTTTTTTTTAATAATGATCCCCCATCTAAATATTCAAATAAGTACTCTTTAAACCTATTTATACCTCCTATCATGCAACTACTCATCCTATTGCCATCAATCTTTAACCAAATATAATCAAATATGCAATGTGACTAGAATAATGATATGCAATTCAGAACATGGTGAGAAACTCCCTGAAAATCATATCTGGAGTTGCTCTTTCCTGCTAACCACTTGTTCCCCAATATTCAACATTTTAACACCAAAACTAAACCTACAAAACATAAAGAAAAAGGAAAGTCAAACCAAAAACAAAAGAAGAACAGTAAACTCAAACATAAGAACACAAAAAAAACTTGGGTTGCCTCTCAAGTAGCGCTTAGGTTATAGTCCTCAGCCCGACTTTGTCAACCAATCAAGGAGGTTGAGCAAAGCTATGGACTATTGTTTGCCGGTCAATCTCACCATCCAAATAATGTTTAAGCCTTTGACTGTTTACTTTAAATTAATCTCCTGACTTCTCATCTTGAACTTCAATAGCTCCATAAGATGTGGCAGAGATCACCTTGAACGGACTAAACCACTTTGATCTCAACTTACATGGAAACAACTTCAAACAAGAATTATAAAGTAACACAAGGTCTCCAGGTTCAAACTTCCTTAGTAAAATGTGTCTATCATAAATTCTTTTGGTCCTTTCCTTATAAATTCTAGAACTCTCAAAAGCTTGCAATCTAAACTCATCTAGCTCATTTAGTTGTATTAGTATTTTCTTACCCACCTTAGCCATATCAAAATTCAATTTTTTTATAGCCTAAAAAGGCCTTATGCTCTAGTTCAATGGGCAAATGACAAGTTTTGCCAAAAATCAATTGATATGGAGACATACCTATTGGAGATTTAAAAGTAATCCTATATGCCCATAAAGTATCATCAAGCTTATCTGCCCAATCTTTTTTAATGGGACTCACAGCTTTTTTAAAAATTCTTTTTATTTCTCTGTTGGACACTTCACACAACCCGTTGGTTTGAGGGTGATATGTCAATGCCATCTTATGGGTGACTTTATATTTTGCAAGCAAAATTTTGAATAATTTATTGTTAAAATAAGTTCCCCCATCACTAATAATTGCCCTAGGTGTGCCAAATCGAGTAAGAATATTCTTTTTCAAAAATCGCACCACCGTATTAGCATCATTAGAATGACAAGCTACAGCATCTACCCACTTACTCACATATTCAACAGTGACTAATATATATTGATGGCTCCTAGATGAAACAAAAGGTCCCATAAAATCAATGCCCTACACATCAAACAATTCTACTTCAAAAATACCAAATTGAGGCATTTCATGCCTCCTTGAGATGTTACCTGCTCTCTGACATGCATCACAACAACAAACAAACAAGTGAGCATCTTTAAATAAGGAAGGTTAAAAATATCCAGATTGCAACACTTTGTATGCAGTATAATGGCCACTAAAATGGCCACCATAAGGAGCAGCATGACAAGCATGTAAAATATCATTTTGATCAGTTTGAGGCACACACCTTCGCAAAATTTGGTTAGCACACTTCTTATACAAAAAGGGTTTATCCCACACAAACTATTTCATATTATGTAAAAAAATTTTCTTTTGATAAAATTTTAATTCATCAGACACAATACCACTGACCAAGTAATTTGCATAATCAGCATACCAAGGTACAGACATACTGTTCACAGCAAATACAGACTTATCAGGAAAACTCTCATTAATCAATAATTCATCCACACGCTCAGAATTATTCACAAGCCCAGATAAGTGATCAGTAACTTGATTTTCTGTTCCTTTCCTATCAGCAATTTACAAATCAAATTCTTGCAATAATAAAACCCATCTAATCAACATAGGTTTAGATTCTTTCTTACACAACAGATATCTGATAGCAGCATGATCAATATGAACTATAACTTTAGTACCCATCAAATACACCTTAAATTTCTCAAAGGCAAAGACAACAGCAAGCATTTTTTTTTTAGTAGTTGAGTAATTTACCTGTACTACAGCAAGAGTTTTGCTTGCATAATAAATAGGATGAAAAATCTTCCCATGTCGCTGGCCAAGCATAGCTCCTACTACATAATTGCTTGCATCACACATAACTTCAAAAGGTAGTGACCAGTCAAGGGCCACTATAATTGGTGCAGTGATAAGTCTTTGCTTAAGCTCTTCAAAAACTTTTAAGCAATTTGCATCCAACTTGAATGGGATATCCTTTTCAAGCAATTGAGATAAAGGCTTCGTTGTCTTTGAGAAATTTTTGATGAATCTTCGATAGAACCTAGCGTGCCCTAAGAAACTTCTAACAGCTTTCACATTAGTAGAGGGCGGTAATTGCTCAATCACTGAAACCTTAGCCCGATCCACCTCCAATCCTTTTTTTGACACCTTATGCCCAAGCACTATACCTTCACAAACCATTTAGTGACACTTTTCTCAATTTAAAACCAAATCTGTATCCTCACATCTTTGTAAAACCAGTGTTAAATTATCCAGACATTCTTTAAAAATGATGCCAAACACTGAGAAGTTGTCCATAAAGATTTCCATGATATGCTCAATCATATTAGAAAAAATCAACATCATACATCTTTGAAATGTGGCAGGAGCATTACACAATCCAAAAGGAATTCGTCTAAATGCGAAAGTTCCATAAGGACATGTAAAAGTGGTTTTTTCTTGATCCTCAGGAGCAATGGCAATTTGATTGTACCCAGAATAGCCATCCAAGAAACAAAAGAATTCTTTTCTTGCTAACCGATCTAACATCTGATCGATGAATAGAAGCGGGAAATGATCATTTCTTGTAATTGTGTTCAACTTCCTGTAGTCCATACAAACTTTCCAGCCTATAACCATTCTTGTGCCAATCATTTCATCCTTCTCATTATTCACCACTGTTATTCCTCCTTTCTTAGGGACACATTGCACTAGGCTTACCCAGTCACTATCCGAGATGGGATAGATAATACCTACATCAAGCCACTTGATAATCTCTTTCTTGAACACTTCTTTCATTATAAGATTCAATCGTCTTTGATTCTCTACAGATTTCTTATGGAATTCTTTTAAGAGAATTTTGTGCATGCAAATGGCTGGACTAATCCCTTTTATATCATCTATGGTCCAACCAATGACTTTTTTGTGGTCTTTTAACACTTTTAACAGTTATTTTTCTTGGAGAAGTGTTAATGTAGATAAGACTATGACTGGTAAAGTCTCACTTTCTCCCAAATAAGCATATTTTAGATGCGGTGGAAGAGGTTTCAATTCCAAAATTGGAGGTTGCTCAATGGATGGTGGGAGAGCATGAGCTTTTCATGAAGTCAGCTCTAATGATTCAAAATGCCCATTCTGCTTGGCCACAGGTCTAAGTGTATTCAGTTTATGCTCAACCTCTATTCTCATCACCTCTCCTATACTTGGTTTACCAACAAGTACTGCTTCAAGAGGATCTGTGAAAGTGAAAGAATTCAATTCTTCTTGAATTGCCTCCTCAATAATAGACACCCTTGAGCATTCTTCCACACTACCCAGATGCTTCATAGCTTTCTCCACACTAAAGGTGACTTGCTTATCTCCAAGTCTCATTATAATTCCTCATTTTTCCACATCAACTAATACTCTGCCAGTAGCTAGAAATGGCTTCCCCACTATCAATGGGATATCTCTATCCCCTTCAATATCAAACACAATAAAATCAATATGATAAATGAATGGGTCAACCTTCACTAGCACATCTTCAATGATTCCATGTGGATAAGAAAAGCTTCTATCAGCCAATTGCAAGGTAACAATCGTTGGGTTGGCCTCACCCATCTGTAACTTTCGAAAAATAGATAGAGGCATAAGATTCACAGCAGATCCTAAATCACAAAGTGCTCGACCTTCAAATTTATCCCCAATCATGCAAAGGATGTAAAAAGAACTAGGGTCTTTACACTTGGTTGGAAGATTGGATTTGAGAATATTAGTGGTCTCTTTTATCAAAGTCACTGCTGCAAATTCAATGAACACTTCTTCTTGCTAAGCATGTTCTTAAGGAACTTAGCATATTTAAGCATTTGTTCTAAAGCCTCAAAGAAGGGGATATTGATGTGGAGTTGTTTAAACATGTCCAAAAACTTTTTATACTGCTCATCAAGGACTTTCCTTTGTAATCTCTGTGGAAATGGAGGCAATGGTGCCACTTTAGGATGCACCACTGTCTTTTCTTCAAACTTTTCCACTTTAGACCTCCCTTCCTTGTCCTCTTCTTTTTCATTCAAACTAGTAGTCTTTTTCTCTTTTTCCTGTTGAAGTTCTTCTTCTTCAATCTGAGTGACACCTGATGGACCTTTAGAGTTCACCTTGTTTGGCTCCTTCACTTGAATTTGTACTTCAGGGAGCTCTTTACCACTTCTCAAAGTGACAGCTTTACATTCTTCCTTACCATCTCTTCTTGGATTAGGGATTGTATCACTTGGCAAACCTCTTTGACGCAGTGCATTCACAGCAGATGCTAGCTGCCCCATCTGTACTTCTATATTCTTAAGAAAGGAATCCACTCTTGCATTAATGCCAGCTTGCTCTTCATTATTCTTGATTTGCGTGATCATGAATTTAGCCAAAACATCCTCTAAATTCGTTTTGTGCTCTTAAATAGGCACATTTTGCCTTATCACTTGAGAGAACCCAGGAAGTTGAGTTGGTCTTGTTCCAGAAGATGATGGCTGATTAAGTGATGGCCCATTCTTCCAAGAGAAATTCAGGTGATTACACCATGCAGGGTTGTAAGTGTTTGAGTATGGATTTTAATTCTTTAGAAAGTTTTCCACATAGTTAACTAATTCTGCAGATGCAAAAGGGCAATAATCCATTGAGTGTAGATCCCCATAATTTTCACAAGTAGTTAGGGCCACTTGAATAGAACAGACACTCATATGCTGACTTTGCTGCACTTGAGATTCCAACATATCAAATCTCTTGTTCAAAGCGAAGAAAATAATTGCAAGTGGAACGGAGGAGTCTTCTAGAGTATTAGCAACACTAGCAGTCACCCTTCTGTCACCCCCCTTTGCACATAGCTTTCAGATAATGTGTCCAATGCCAGAATAACATTATCTACAGGCATTTCATCCCATCGCCTATTCAAAATAGCATCTAACATTGTATCAGTTTGTAGGGTTAAACGCATGTAGAAATTCTGAATAATGGCACAGTTATCCATCCCATCGCTCGAGCACTGGCGGAGCAAATGTTTGTATCTTTGCCATGCAACATACAAATGCTCATCTGAAGCTTGTTTGAAGTTGATAAGCTCACAACAGGCATCAGCTATTCTATTGTTTGGAATGAAGTGAGCTCTGAATCTTGCCTCTAACTTATCCCAAGTGCCAATTGAACCCTCCAATAAAGTCAATAACCATTCCTTAGCCTTTTCTTGTAAAGAAAATGGGAATAGTCTAAGTCTCAAGACATCCCTTGGTACCCCATTCTGCTTGAATGAATCACATACTCCCAAAAATGATAGAATGTGATAGTTGGGATCTTCATCGGACCTCTCACCAGTAAACTGTTCATTTAGCTGTAACATGGAGATCATCACCAGCTTTAGTTCAAAATTAGCAGCTTGAAAGTCTGGTACTATAATGCTAGGCTGAGTAGTTCGCATGGTTCTTCCCACAAAATCCTTGATAGTGCGATTCTGATTATCTTCGTGTGCTATATTCGCAATAGGAGGGTTGATCTCACTCTCAGGTTGAATTAGTACAGGTCCTTCAGCCAGAATATCTGTCAAACTCCTTATCTTTCTAGGTGTTCTCTTGGATCTAGATTTAGGTGGAATAAACTATATACCTGTGACAACAAGGGAGCACAGATCAAGAATCTTACTAGACTAAAGAAACCAAAAGGTAATTACTAAGAAATTACTAATGGATTTACTGCAACTAACAAATGAAAGCGTAAGAAAATAAAAGAGTAAATGAATAGAAACTAAGTGTTTAAGCTAAAACTACTCAAAGCCCTCTAATTCTCGTCACCAATTGCCTTGATTCCTCGGCAACAGTGCCAAAAACTTGATACTCACTAGAATAATGATACCGCAAGTGTATGGGTCGTAAGAATAGTACGTGATGAGTCAATGTGGTTCCCTCAAAGAATCAGCACGATTAGTGATTAGGTATTAGAGTTCTCATGTTTACTTTAGTTAAACAAGCAAATTGTGATTGAGTTTTTATAAAAATTAATTCAAATGCAACTAACAATATTGGAATATGATTTTAATCGAAAATAAACAATTAAAGACACCTTAGGAATTTTAATCTCCTTTTTACACAATGTCAATCATTTCCCTTTTTAATTAATTGGCTTAATGTCAATTTTAGGCGTCAAGGTCTAATTGGGTGCAAATGTCTTTCGATCCATTTAAACCCCTATATCAACTCAACTCTTACTATCTCAAATGAGTAGTTAATATTCAATTAAGCTCAGACCTTATCTAGACTACCTAGGGCCCTTAAGTATATTTCTATCTCAAGAGCAAATTAGATCATGTCTAATCCTAAGTTTCTTAATCAATGGTCTATAAGCAATTCCCTTCTTTCAAATGTTAATTACAAAACCCATAATCAAACTAAAAGAGACCAATCAATAGAATGAACCCACAATTCAGATTAAACACCAAAGTCTTCAATAATCCAACATAATCAAAAGAGAAATAATCTCTAAAGATTAAAGGTTCATAGAATCCCTAAGAATTACAAGATTTAGCCACTCATGGCTTGAAATTCACAGGCAACCTCAGCAAACTTATCAACAAATACATCAACTAGAAGGAAAGATGAAGTAGAAACACCTAATCGGAAGAATAAATGACATAATCAATGATTTGTCGATCAGTATGAAGCTTCCCCAACACCTCTTGTGCGTTTTTCTCCTCTCCTAGTCAGCCAGAACACTTCTCCTCTACTAAATGACGAAGCCCTAGCCTCATCTCCTCTATTTCAACTTGTAAATCAAAGCTGTGCATTTCAGAAGCCGATCTCGCTATGGAGAGGAGTGACTTTCGCTATGGCGAGAGCTCATAGGCTCCCAAATTTCTGCTGCTCTCGCTACTTCTGCGCTATAACGAGTTGCTCCCTGGAATTTGTATGCATCGTGACTTTGCTACGACAAAGTGCCTCCCTCGTTACGGCGAAAGTACATCCTCGCTATAGCGAATTGCGTTCTAGCTGTAGCGAGATAACTTATTTCCCTTGCATTTTCACTTTTCAGCTTCCCTTTCTTTTCTCAATTCTTTCTAGATCTTTTACTTTTTCCTGAGATAAAAATCAATCATAAAATGAGGCTCAAACTGATAAAAATATTGCAATTGAAACATTTTTTTATTTTGTTTGATTGAATACACATTTAACCAGATACATCAAGAGAAAATACTTTGCCTCCCTAATTTAATATCAAATATATCCTTTTTTTCATCCTTTGGTAGGAGTCATCAAGCCTAGACCAAAAAATGTCATAAACTGGAAACAGATGTTGAAACTTGAAACACAATAAGAAATATATTCTGTAGAAGGTAGCTTAAACCCCAACAAAAAGTAGGTTGTTTACATGTTATTTCAAGATGACACGTTGGTGCAACTAAGGGGTCTAAATGAACCAAGTTGCTTTAAAACTATTGAATTTGATTCATTGGAAGATCGAATTTGACTCAGTTTATTTAATAATAAACAAGCTTGAGTAACATATTGGATCTTTGGCCCAAAGTTATTAAACCCAATGGCTTTGATGATAACAAAACAATTATTAAACCTTTGTAAAAGCCCATACTGCAGATCGACCCAATAATTTATTTTGAACTATTGTGAATATTCATCTCTTAAAAGTCTTGTTTATAAACTAAACAACAAAGTACATTATGTATAAAAGACAAACAAATTATGGATTCTTGTGTTAAAGAAGAGTAAGTAAAGTAGTAAAAACAGTGACTGATGTTGAAAATATGGTTGAATGTCAATCTCTACTTCAAGTTCTGCGACTAACATTCAATGCAAGAAGACCAACCAAGATTATAAAGATAAACAAAATCTGAGAAGACTTTTTGAATGTTAGAAACAAAATCAAGAAAGAGTCGATGGTCGAAAATGTCTCTAATAGATAGAAGAATCAAGATGCATATAAATACTTGAAAATTTGAATACTGGAAACAAGAGTATATCAAGAAAAAGTGCTAAAAAAGAAAAAGTGTTTTAGATTACTTATCATTTTTGCTTATTACACATATCTGCTTATAAGAAGCAAATCAAGGAGAGATTGTGTAATTTATTATCATATAAATACCTGGTCGTGAAAATTGTAAGGTGGTGTTAACTACACTTATGTGAGTTTTCATTATTTAGTTAAAAATCTCTTAAGATTTCAAAGAGACTGGACATAGGTCAAAGTTGACCGAACCAAGATAAATCATCTGTGTTAAGGTCTTTCACTTTTCTCTTCTCATTTATCCATACACAGATCCTCCACTTTTCTGTCGGTACACAAATCCTCCATTTTTCACTAATTGAATTAGAAGACTTTTAGTCCTCCATTTTCAAAAGTCCAAAAAATTGCATTTATTGCACAACACACTTATTCAACTCCCTCTAAGTGTGTTTATCATAATATACTAAGCTCATTTAATTGTATAAGTTTTAGTTGTATAAGTCAAAGCTAAAAATTCGAAACATTGAGAATAGCTCGATTATCAATAAAGTCTTATAATTTTTATATATTATTTATTTTAAAAAATACATATACTTCTTCCATTTTATGTTATTTGTGAACACTTACATCAATTTTTTAATCTAAAAAATAATTCCCAAAATTATCACTTTTTAGGATTTAAAACATTTTATCCAATTCCCATTGATGATATTAATTGAGTTGCAACTTGCAACTTTAACATTAGTCATTTGTCACATGACACGCTTTTTCATTAGTCTACGACTAGATATTGATGGTTAAAATGTTATAAGGGTTGTACAACAACAAAATGCCTAACTCTAAATCCCTAAATTCTCAAATAGGAACTTTATACATAATATAAATCATGAAACAAAATCCCACCAAACGTTGCACCTCAAATCAACCCTTAATCCAATATTCTCTTATGATTCGAAAGCCAAAAAGAAACTTTTTTCAAGGCATGGAAAGATATGATTTTATTAAAAAAAAAAAGTATGGATAAATACAAGCTTAAACTCGTCTTGATCTATTTTAAATGAACAAATTTGAACAAACTAAAACTCAGCTTAGCTCATTTTGATTACAGCGCTAGGTAAGATCATGTCGCCAACTAGGAGGACAGAAACAAGAAGGAAAAGAAAAAGCAATAATCCTTTAAGATATGAGAATCCACGATACCTTCCAATATATCTCAAAGACTTTGGCGATGATCCATCTTCTGGGAACTTGCATTTCTCCACATACCTGGACAAAGTAAGAAAGTCAATGGAAGATTGTTAGAAATATTGCGCCATATTAGAAGAAAGTAATATTATATCACTTAATTCATACATACTTGGTGGTAGGACCATCCCAGTTTTTAGCATTTCCTTCATTCACTGAATAGATCTTTCCTTTCTTTGGGATCTGCAGAGATTCACATCAAGTAATCAGCGCATGCCTCAGATAAGCCCCATACGGTATGCATAACAGTTATATATGTCCTTATACTCTATCCAATAGAAATACACTAAATTCTCCTCTTTCAAATAACAAAAATTGACAGAGAGAAGAGAGAACTCAACAAATGATGCTGTGATCTTAAAAATCTTTTCACAAGAAGATTATTTATGTCACACTTATAGAAAATATTCAAGAAGCAAAAAATCTGTTAACTTATTTAAAGTAATTAATAATAAATACAATATAACGTTTGTTTCAGTGGAACTATGGAAGGGTTGTGATTTGGCCCTCGTCTTGAAGAGGATAAAAATAAAATTACATAGCAGAAAAATTTATATCAGTGATCCAAAAGCAGGTACAGCGATACCTTGATGTCAGGGTGAGTAAGAATGAACTCCCCGAGTCAAGGGTGAAACCATTAACACCACTTCCAGTGCTTAACACAAGCTGCAAAATCATTAAATCCCGCGTATTAACGGAGTAATTAAGGTATTGAAATTTTAGGATGCTAGCAAAGAAAACTCTTAGCTTCATGGTCCACAGACCTGCCCAAAAATAAAGAAATGAATAAACAACAGAAACTGATATTGTTATTTCTTTCATCTCAGGAACTAGAAGCAATACAAGAAAATCATACCAAGAAAAACATTATCATTCATCGTTAAATTGATCAGCAATGAAAGAAAAAATAGCCAACCGGGGAGATAATGAAAAAGTGAAATAGTTGTACCAAACAAAAAAGTATCAATAAATGATAAGGATTTATTATACCGTGCAAGAGGTTCCATACATGCAATAGCCAGCTGCCAACATGTTCTTCCCAGGTTGTAAGACATCTTCTACAGTTGGTTCATGGTCATCTTTCACCGTATAGATCCCAAAAATCTAGATGAAAGGCAACATATTCAATTCACAACTGCAATATTCATTTATTCTGGAATATTAATCACTCTATAAGAGTCAGGAGGTACAGAATTTTTATTTAAAGCAAAAAATATAATATTTCTTTAAAGATGGAAGAAGGATTATACTGTGCCCATGTAAACACCACAATCTATGTTAGAGGAACCATCCAGTGGATCGAAAACAACACAGTACCTGCACCATCAGGAAAATCCACACTATCTGATCAAACTCAAGAAACCAATGCTAAACATGTCTAGAGAGAATAAGAAAACAGAGGGAAGCAACAACTTTCCACGCTTAGAGGGTTCCACAAATTTTGCCTCCTCATCTTCTTCTTGCTAAATAATAATCGAAATCAAACAAAGATCACACAAAAAAACAATAATGGTAATACAAGCGTACCTGAAGATCCCATTTGATATTGTTATGTAAGGAGCCTCTCGGCCAGAATTGCAATCCACTAGCCTTTAGTATTTGTAGAGTCAAAATCAATCAGAGAGAGAGTAATAGAAAGATCATAACAATACTTGTGTATCTTCTACTATGCTACTGGCTCCTTAAAAATGATGAACGTGTAAACGTTCATGTTGATCAATTCAAATAACCACCAAATACACCATATCTTTCTATTTTGTTTTTAATTATAAAATAATAATAAAACTCTCTATCTTATAATCATGACATTTGTTAGTATTGTAATAAGAAATTTACTAACCACTAAAAGGTTGTGAGTTGGGCTTCTAGTCAGATGAGCTGTCATGTGTGGCCCACTTATCACAAATCACATATGCATATACGAAACCCAATTTTATTCTAGGTTTAATAGCTTGTAATTTAACGAATCAATTTTAATGTCTTACTTACCAAATAATCAATTAATACTAATCCACAAAATATAAAATAATTAATAAAATTATTTCAACACTTCTGACACCAAGATGCACTGAAGAAAGGGCGTACCCGTCAGAAGAAAACCGATAAAGATCAGCTCATATAACAAAGTAAACGATATAATGACTTACCGTTCGTCCACTGCTAACCAAAGCCTTGATAAAGACTTCATTGGAAAGGACATCCAGTTTCTTTTGTTCTTCACCCTTCATTCCAAAGGAGAAACAAATGGAAAAGAGAAATACACATCTATTAGTAACGGAAGTTTGAAACCATTATAAAGTAAATATCCAGGCACTAAAAAGCTCCCAGGTTGCACATACACGACTACTAGATTTATCAACCACTTGCCTGAACATTGGTCTCTCCAGCAAGTCCAATAAGTTTAGCGAGGCCCGCCTGCGTAATTAAACTTGCGTCTATCGTTAGCATTGTCTCATACCCAATAAGCTCATTTACTAATTCAAGACTTGTGCGTGATAATTTTAAATAAGAACACTTCTAGACAAACGAGTTAAGCGCAAAATTCGTTAAGCTATAATGGCATTCAAAATTTTGGAAATGGCATGCAAAGTTGTGCACCTGCATGCAATTTAAAAGCAAAAAGAAAGAAATTAAGGAACAGAACCTTTAACCCAAAAGAATTAGCTCCGTTTTTAAGAAGAAATACTATCACTTTACAGTTTTTAACATCCTATTCTTTCTGGGAGTACAGATTAATATCTTAAATGTATCATGGGCACGTGAGAGAGTATGACCTTAAACAACACTGATTTAAAAAAAAAAGAAGAGGGAACCTTGTTAACGGCAGAGCAGACGAACTTGCAGCCGAGAACAATGTGATTGAGCAAGATGGTGAAATCGCCTCGAGACTCGGAGTACCTGGACTGCTCGTTAAGCACGAACCTTGTAATGGTCATCAAGTCCGTGCGTTGTGCATCAGCGCTGTGATCCATTTTCCAACTTCGTCTTCAACCAAACCCAATAAGTGGGCTTCTATTCGAATTCCGAGCCAGAGGGAGACAAAGATACCGCAAGGTTGGATGAATATATCAATGGGAGTTTCGCATGACACGTGGCGGGCGTAGATTAAGGGATTGAGTTGGTGGTCGTCACGGCGGATAACCATTCTCGTCCTCTTCTTCATTATCTGTCAAGGTTGTGTGAGTGTGGACGCCATTCGGCTTTGCGAGGCATTTGTAATTGTCAATGGAACAAGTTTTAAACGAACCATGCTACGTCTTCAAGCGAACCCAGTTATATGATACAAATGACCGCAGTTATGAATGTTTGTACGTAAAAGGGAAAAAAATTGGAAAAAAGAGAATAAGTGAAATAAGAAATAATATTTATAATTTTATTTTTGGAAAAGTAATAAAAATAAATAAATAACATTAAATAATGATTATAATATTATAATAAATATTACAAAAAATTTATATTACAAATAAATCAAATGAGCTGTTAAAATTACATTTAATATCAATTTAGATTATAAGAGAAAAATTGTAATAAATTTAATAGAATTAAAAAATTAGGTGTAACTAAGCGTGGGCCTGCATTTTGTACAGAATTAAAAAAGGTAGAGATTATATAGATATATATATAAATAAAAGATATGACATGGAGTTTGAAGTAGAATCACGGCTAAAAGGACTTGGGAACAATGTAACTAGAGTAAAACTTTCTTTCAAATCTAATATATATATATATATATATATTTTATAAATTGAAAAAAGTATAATTAAAGCAAAAGAATTATAAACAGAGGAAGAATATTAAATTCAATTTTTCTATCATAATATCTAATTATTTAAAATTACATTACGTGTAAGATAATAAGATATAGAATACAATCAAGTTACACGAATCTACGGCTGAAAGCAAGAGAGCTCAAAGGCTTTCAGTGGTATGAACCCATATTATATTGCATTTTTATCAAGCTTATCACAATTTTAATGTCTTGAACATTTTTTTTTCTTGTTTTGTGGGCAACGTAAAGGGGCAAAACATCCAAAAAAACCAAAAACAAAGAAACTACATCATACTACAAGAGAACGAGGTTACTACCAAATCTGTGAAGTACAATACTAAAAGAAAAGGAGGAGTGGCATCCCAAACATGAAAGCATAGCTGAAAATCAAAGCAATGAATGGCAACAAGATTAACGCATTTATTAGTTTCATGAAAGGTATGAGTTATCTTGATGACCGGAGTAAAATTCATCAAACCGAGATTACACTTGTTTAGGGAGCTTAGTGGAGTTCATTTTAACACCATTCAAGGACATTATCAAGAGTTAGGGTTTCGATGAACTTTACGAAAACCCATATTTCAAGCCAATTCAAGACCAATATAAGCAGCCTAACCTTCAGCTTGTAGGGAAGAACACCAACAAATATCACACATCGAAGCTAAGGTCCAATCAACATTGGAAGGATGAGAATGTCTCATAATAATTTGATGCACACAGTTTATTATGACTTTAGTGGAAAGTCACATTAAAGGAAAATATGAGTAGAACATAGGAGGGACACATGGCAAATGATCTTGAATATACGGATGATGTGCAAAAGTCTATTAGGCGTAGCACTTGAGCCAGGAGAGTGCCAATGCGTCTTTAGGACTGAAGGATATATGCACAAGCAGGAAAGAGAGTAGGTGCGAGAAATTGTCTAGTTTCTCTTCCCTGTTGTGATTCTCTACTCCTTCTCTCCCTCATTTTTGAGTGTTTCCTTTTCCTTTGTTCGTGTTATTTTGCTTGTTGTTGAGTCTATTTTCCTGTAATTGCATTTGGATGTAATGTCCTTTGCCCTTCGAGACTGATATTTCAATAATACTACAAGAGAATATTGTCTGCTCCATTGCTTCCCTTGTTTATTTAATTGTGTTTTCAGACAACTATTATAATTGGTGCTTTCATTACTCTTCAATGGCAGAAAACACTCATCTCAAAGAATTACAGACTGAGATGCGACATGCTTTTGAAGCTTTGGAGGTCCAAGATCAACGTGGTATGGTTTTGCAAAATCATATGGACTGGGTTGACGAATAGTTATCTTCGATGCAATGTTCTTTGGATACTATTACCAGATCCTTGGATAAGTTAGTTTCTCTTTCTTCTTCGCCAGTTGGAGCATCAAACTCGTCCACTGTGGTTGCCTTTTCTTAAATGTGGCAGGTGAAACTAGATTTTTTGAAATTTGATGGTAATGACCCCCTCAATTGGTTATTCGATGCAGAACAATATTTCCCCTATTATCACACTCCAAATGTTAAGCGAATCACCATCACCTCTGTTCATTTTGAGGGCACCATTGTTCCATGGTTCCAGACGTTACAAAAGAACAATCAGCTTTCCACTTGGTCTCTATTGGCTCGTGCAATTGAAGATCAATTTGGGCCTTCCCCTTTTAACAGCCCTGGGGCACAGTTATTCAAGTTATCTTAAGTGGGCTCTGCTGTTGAATACTATACTTAGTTCATGATTTTGGCTAATCGCAGTGAAGGGTTATCTGAATCAGCCCTACTGAATTGTTTTGTTAGTAGGCTGAAGGATCACATTCGACGAGATGTTCTGGCTCGTTCCCCAACCACATTGTCTAAAGCTACTGCACTCTCTTGTTTATTTGATAAAAAGGCTACCATGGGCTTGTCTGTTCCAACTACTAAGCCCATTTCATCTCAACCTGTTTCTACAAGCCCTACTCCATTAGCATTGGCATCTTCTTCAACACGTTCCCTTGTTCCTCTCCTATCATCGACGCCACCATTATTGCCCACCCCTATTTCGAAACCCGGCACTCTGGTGCGCTGAATGTCACAGACTGAACAGAAACTTCGATGTGAGATGGGATTATGTTTCACCTGTGATGCGAATTATTCTTCGAGTCATAAGTACCCAAACAAATAACTCATGTTCTTCAAGATAGAAGTCGATCCACCAGACGCACCACCATCACTGGATTCCTCTCCGCTGATTGCAGTTGCTGAAGGTGATCAACCTCTAGTCTATCAACATCTATCACTCCATGCATACCACGGGTCCCCTAGTCGTGCTACTATTCATTTTCAGGGCTACATTTTTGGCAAGCCAATTCGTGTTTTTTTAGATGGCGTTAGTTATGATAGTTTTATTCAACCACACATAGCTCAATTCCTTCATCTACCTATGCAACCAACTCCTTATGTTAGAGTTATGGTGGGTGATGGTTACTTCTTACAAGCTGAAGGTTTTATTCCTAATTTATCACTTGTTATTTCGGGTCATATGATAACTCTTCCAGTGTATGTGTTGGCAATTTCCAGCTCTGAAGTGGTAATGGGTGCTTCTTGGTTGGCTACCTTGGGTGACACATTGCAGATTACTGTATTACACGCATTAAATTTTATTATGGACAAAAATTCATTATATTGCATGGGTAAAAAGCTAATGTTCCTTAGGTTGCTCATTCCAATCACCTTTGGCGCTTTTGTGTGGCTGACTAGGTTGATGTTGTTTATCTTTAACATGTTTTTTGTTGGATGTGACTACTAGTGATTTTATTCAACTTCCTATTGATTGGCCTTCTGACTTGGTTACTCTTTTACACCAATTTTCCTCTGTGTTTCAAGTTCCTAGAGGACTTCCCCCTTCACGATCTCATGATCATGCTATTCCATTACAAGATGATGTTACTGTTGTTAAAGTCAAACCTTACCGGTATCTTTTTGCTCAGAAGGTAGAAATTGAACGTATGGTTAATGAAATGCTTCAGGGCAAAATTATTTAACCTAGCATTTCACCATTTTCTGCCCCTGTTTTACTTATCAAAAAGAAGGATGGCTCTTGGCATTTTCTGCACTGATTACCGTGCACTTAATGCTGTTATAATAAAAGACTCTTTCCCTATTCCTATGGTGGATGAATTATTGAATGAGTTGAAAGGCTCTGTTTTCTTTTCCAAGTTGGATTTAAGGGCTGGCCACCATCAAATTTTGGTTAGGCCTGAAGATCGCTCTAAGACTGCGTTTCGCACTCATAATGGTCATTATGAATGGCTTGTCATGCCATTTGGGCTTACAAATGCCCCCGCAACTTTCTAAGCTTTGATGAATGACATTTTTTGCCCTTATCTTCGAAAGTTTGTTTTAGTGTTCTTTGATGACATTCTAGTTTGCAGTCCTACTTGGTATGCTCATTTGGATCATTTAACATTAGTTTTCCAAAATTTACACCACCATCAATTATATGCTAAGCTTTTGAAGTGTTCTTTTGGTCAAACTAAGGTTGATTATTTAGGACATATTATTTCAGTACAGGGTGTTGAGATGGACCCTTCTAAATTGCAAGCTGTTCGTGAATGGCCTGTCCCTACCACTGTCACATAGTTACGAGCATTCCTTGGTCTATCAGGGTACTATTGCCACTTTATTAAGCACTATGCCTTTATTGCTGGTCTTTTAATCGATTTGTTGCAAAAGGATAATTTTCAATGGTCTTCTGCAACAGAAGAAGCATTTGACACTTTAAAACATACTTTATTAACTACACCTGTCTTAGCTCTTCCAGATTTTTCCAAGCCTTTTGTTTTGGAAACCGATGCTTCTACACTTAGCATAGGTGCTGTTTTATCTCAAGAAGGCCATCCCATTGCATATTTCTCTAAGAAACTATCTTCCTAAATTCAAAAGGAATTTGCATATGTTCGGGAGCTTTATGCTATTAAGGAAGCAGTAGCTAAATTTCGTCATTATTTATTGGGCCTTCGCTTTATCATCCGAACTGATTAGAGGAGCCTTAAAGAAATATAGGATCAGGTGATTAAAACTCCTAAACAAGCAACTTAGTTACCTAAATTGTGGGGATTTTCATATTCTATTAAATATAAGCCTGGTCTTACTAACCTTGCAATAGATTCTTTATTTAGAGCTTTCCATATGGCTCTCACTGCATCTCAATCATCTCTCTTAGATGATATACATGCTGCCATTGCTTCTTCTCCTTCTTTACAGAAGCTTATTTCTCAATTTTTAGAAACTTCAGTTGATTATACTAACTATTCACTTCGTGGGGGTTTTCTTTTCAAGAATAATAGATTGGTGCTTCCTGCCGATAATACATCCATTATAAATTAGCTTTTGCATGAGTACCACTCTTTTTCCATTGGTGGACATGCTGGCTTCACTCGCACATTTGCTTGCATATCCACCTTTTTTTTTTTGGTCCAGTATGTGTGCTTATATACATAATTTTATTCGCACTTGTCAAGTCTGTCAAAGAGCTAAACATATGCAAACATCACTAGCTGGCCTTCTCAGTCCACTCCCTATTCCTACTCAAGTCTGGGAGGATATAGTAATGGATTTTATCACCAGTCTTCTGCCTTCTAAGGGCTATATTGTTACTTTTGTAGTGATCGATCATTTATCTAAGTTTGGTCATTTTGCACCTCTAAAATCTTCTTTTACTGCACAGATGGCTGCTGAAGTTTTTCTCCAGATTGTGGTGAAGTTACATGTTATCCCCACTTCTTCGTTTTTGATCATGATAAGATTTTCACAAGTGCTTTTTGGCAGCATCTCTTTAAGCTTCAAGGCACCACTTTAAAGATGAGTTCCTCCTACCATCCCCAAACTGATGGTCAATCAGAACTGTTAACATGTGCATTGAGATGTATCTCCATTATTTTGTATCAGAACATCCAAGAGTATGGGTGTCCTTTTTGCCTTGGACTGAATTCTGGTATAATACCTCTTTTCATACTTCTATGGGTATGACCCCCTTCAAAATTCTTTATGGCCAAGATCATCCATCTATTATCCCGGCTTCCATGCATAATGATACTCCTTTTGATGTAAGGGAGCAACTATTACAATGAGATTATCTTCGTGCTCAGTTGAAACTTAATCTTGCTCGCACCCAGAATCGTATGAAACACTTTGCTGATCAGAAGCGTATTGAAGTTACCTTTACTATTGGCGATTATGTTTTTGTGAAGTTGCAGCCTTATCGTCAACATTCACCAAGTTTGTAATGAAATCAAAAGCTAGGCATGCATTTTTTCGAACCTTTTAGGATTCTCTCTCGCATTGGTACAGTAGCTTACCAATTATAGCTCCCTTCAAATGCAAGAATCCATCTAATTTTTCATGTTTCCTTGCTCAAAAGATGCCATGGTGATCCTCATAGTCAGTTTGTTCCCTTTCCTTTGACCTTTGCTGATATTGACCTTGCGGACAAGGTCCCTTTTAATGAGGAGGGTAATGTCATATTAGAGGAAAATATGAGTGGGACACAGGAGGGACACGTGGCAAATGATCTTGAATATACAGATGATGTGCAAAAGTTTGTTAGGCAGAGCACTTGGGCCAGAAGAGTGCCAATGCATCTTCAAGACTGAAGGATATATGCATGAGAAGGAAAGAGAGTGGGTGCGGGAAATTGTGTAGTTTCTCTTCCCTGCTGTGATTCTCTACTCCTTCTCTCCTTCATTTCTGAGTGTTTCCTTTGCCTTTGTTTGTCTTATTTTGCTTGTTGCTGAGTTTATTTTCTTGTAATGGCATTTGGATGTAATGTCCTTTGCCCTTTGAGACTGATATTTCAATAATACTACAAGAGAATATTATCTACTCTATTACTTCCCTTGTTTATTTAATCGTGTTTTTAAGCAACCATTACATGGAATTTACCTGATCGAAGATATAAGCATTTGTCCATTTCCACAAAAATCAACACTCTACTCTAGACATAAGACACCACTGAATCTCCTGCAAATTAAATGTGGGCTAAGAAGAGAACAAGTGTAGAAATCAACTTTGCACTCTAAGGATAAAAAGTTGTTCCACACTTCATTTGCAACCGTACAATCGCATGCATAGTACATGAATAGTGTTTTCAGGACATTTGCATAAGTCCTTAATTATGTAAATCAAATCCTAAATTGTCGTCTTCAATTATATAGATCAAATCTTAATTTTGTATAAATTGTGATACCACGTGAAAAGGAAAAAATTCTCTTGAATCATAAAAAGTACTCATAATTAAAAAAACATTAATTAATGATTTTCACAATTAAATAATAATATTAGATCTCATGTAAATACATTAGACAATAATACCAAAACACTTACCTTAATCTATAATAAAAGCAAAAATTGGGGTCACAAACTTCTAAACTTAGATGCTTTATCTTAAGATTTCTCTAAAATAAGATAGAGAAATTATAATATTTGTTATATCTAACTTAAGGACCATAAACTTGATACATCATTAAGTTAAACACTTTTAATTATGGACTCATCAATTATAACTGAAGTGTTACCTAACTTCTACATATAAAAGGTTCATACCTTTAAACAATGATCTTTTTTTTAAGTTCATTTAATTAAACATTTCATTAGAATACATAATTGGGCTCCTTTAACAAAATAGTTAATGTGTGTACAATTATATTAATATGTGAGAACCATCTAATAGAAAATCACCCAGCAATTTCACTCCACCACCATCTCAACTCTTTAATTTGTAAGCTATTATGAATAGTTAGCCAAAGAAAATTCCAAATTCTTTTAGGGCCTCGCGAACTCTATGTAAGTTTCGATAAAGTGGAAAGATTCCCCCAAGAACTCTCCCATAATGAGGGTCTAACGACAGCAAACACTGTAATCACTATAAGGTTTCCTACTCCACTTTAGAACATCCGCTCGAAAAGGAAGAATTAGGAGGGGAAATAGGGTGGATTTTCAAGCAGGTATCCTAAGTGAATAGATATTGAAAGCGAGTCCAATTCCAATTACCACTTTGGCTCACCACGTCACAAATTTTTTAATTAATTATGTCTGCCTCTTAGATTTGAGAATTCTCATTATAAAGAACCATATCCTTATTAATTTAATGATCAATCTTGAAATCAATGCTCTCGCCATTACCAATTTCATGGATAGAGAAAGAGTCGAGGTGATGCCAGATAAATCCAAGTGCCCGCCACGAGCGACAAGCACACTTGTTAATATTGGCGAAATTGATAACTAAGCATCCTTTCATTATATTTGAGTTCGAGAATGTTAACCCAGAGGCTACTCTTATTGTAGCGGAATTTCCATCTCAATTTGAGCAGGCAAGAAGGAATCTAATATAATATTGAAATTTTATATTTAATTAAAAAAAAGCTATTCAAGTAATCTTTGCTAATACTGTTAAGCCCACCATTGTAATTTAGAGGGCTGCAAGCTGTGACCACTCTAGCAGCACTTTACTTCCGCTTGCAATGAATAAGGGAACAAACGTTAGGCAATGTTCACGTTTCGCTGCACAAAATGGCGAATTTTTATGGGAGATAAACAACATTTATTTATTTTGGGTAGAAGTTCACAATAAAGAGAATGGACACATCCTTTATATATATATATATATATATATATATATATATATATATATATATATATATATATATATATATATATTAAAAGGGAATTTTTAATTAATCTTTGATAGTTTTCGAAGTCATCTTTCCTTATATATATTTAAATTTTCTCGACTTAAAAGACTTTGAAAGAAAAAATTCAACTCATGCATTTCTCTCTCTCTCCCCTCTTCTATTTTTTATATCATTTCTAATTCTCATATGTATGGAAAAAAATTCCATTATTAGTAGAAGTGTGATATGTGGTTTGAACTATCATTGTCGGCCAGAATTCAAGCTAAATTAAATTTTTGGGACCAGGATATAATGAATATTTTGTGAATTCTATAGCTATGACATAAATAAGTGTGTAAATTATATTTTTTTTAAATTTAATTAAATTACATCTAATACTCCTCTTATTTCAAAAATTACATCTAACTCCTTTGAAAATTTAATATTTATAAGAGAAATTTCTCTTTCAATTTATTTTCTATAAAAAAGCCAACTTTCTATATGTTAATAAGATAATACAATCAATTAAGTTAATGTTGAACTCCCATATATTATTCTTAGGATAACAATAAACATAGTTAGGAAATTTCACTCTTATAAAAATCCATATTCTGTAAAAAATTAATTTTATTGAAAAAGAATAAATTGAATGAGAGCCAAAAGTAATTTGTAAAATAAAAAGAAAATTAAATATAATTTATTCAAATTTCAAAAGAAATTAGCATAATTTACTTTAGATAATTTATTTTTAATTAAACTAAATAAGGTAGTTATTGAAGTATGAATAAAATAATCTGAAACACGAGACTATTAATGTTAAAAAAGAATAAATTACCCTCCTTTAAAATATTCTTAAATTATACAATTCTTCTTTTTATTATGTATACAAATGCAAATTTCTTTTAAGTCAAAATAAGCTTAAAATATCCTCAAAAATGATATTGATTCTTTTATTACAAATATAATTTGTTAGAAAAGTGTATTTATTAAGTTTTTATATTAATATTATTTATTTTGTATTAAAAAATTTCTATTTAATTTATTCTAAATTTAAAAAGTAACTATTTTATATTGATAAAATATATATTTAATATTTAAAAGTAATAGACATAAGGGTATTTTAACCAGAAAGATATGTAATTGTATCTTATATTTTGTTGTAGAGGAGGCTAATATTGTATATCTTTTAATTTTAAGAGAGATAAATATATAATTTGTTAGAGAATTGTGTGTGTGTGTCAAAAGGGAAGAGAAAAAGAGAAGTCCCACATTGCTCAAATAAAGGAAGGCCAAAGGGTATAAATAATAACATGTGATTATGGAAGAGCAAAATGGGTCTAGGAGGAGAGTGGGCTCGCGCGCACACAAAGCTGGGCCAACATAGCCGAGCTCAGTTGAAATTCGGCGATTCCCCTCCTGCGCGCAAAATATACGCGGTGTTGGACATTTTTTACCGTTGCCGGAATTTAAATTTTGAAAATTAAATATTTTCAAATAGCTTTCCGGAAAACTCACAAATTTAAGGCTTCGGTTATGAGTTCATTATGTGAACGTTTCTGAACGTTACTCATCATTTACCGGCAATTATTAATCCGTTTTCTTATTTTTATTATCTGATATAATGGTTATTAATCTTTATGTCGGAAACCGCCCAACGTTCAGAAACGCTCTCATTAATATAATTTAATTTGGTCCAACGTCTCATTATTTTCTGTGCCTATAAATACCGTGTTGCTCTTTGGGTTCCATACACCACAGCTCCGGACAACATTCGAGCTGCTCTTTCCTCTTCTCTTCGTCCCTGAGTTCTTATCTCCGTTGTTTTGCTTTCCTGCGACATCGCAGAAGAATCCGTTCAATCCTGGGGAGTGCCGTCTTGTGGCGGAATATCTCTCAAGGACAGTGTCCTTGTACACGGCTCGGATTTATTTTATACTAACAACTTCTTTGTGCAGCTACTGATTTTGTAACAATCTTGAGAGATATGGAGTCACAAAACAATGCTCCTGCTTCCGATGGCCCTATCGGTGCCAATCTTGGCCCTACATCCTTTGCTCCGTTCACACTACCTCCGATGCCACTGTCTAGGCCACCACTGGATATTTCAAAAATTGAAATGTTCGATGGCAAAAACTTCCGAAGGTGGCAAGAACGTGTTTACTCAATCTTGGACCTATATGGAGTTGCTGTTGCGCTCACACAATCTGAACCTTTGTTAGATGTTGACCAAAATCAAAGGGTTGCTTGGGAATATGCCAACAAGGTATGCCGAAATACCATCATTAACACTTTGTCTAATGATCTCTTCGATGTTTACTATGTGTACAAGGAAGCAAGCAAAATTTGGGAATCGTTAATTGCCAAATATACTGCTGAGGACGTTGGAAAGCAAAAGTTCGTTGTTGGAAATTACTATAGATGGGAGATGACCGAGGACAAGGATATTAAGTTGCAAATTAACGAGTATCATAAGCTGCTAGAAGAATTGAGGGCGGAAAAAATCAACCTACCTGACGAGTTTGTTGCTGGAATTTTGATTGAGAAGCTGCCTGAATCATGGAAGGACTACAAACAACAACTGAAACACAAACAAAAGCAATTGCCATTGTCGGACCTAATCACTCACATCATAATCGAGGACACAAATCGAAAAGAGATGCAAGCTGCAAAAGGAAAAGAGATGACCTCAAAAGCAAATTTGGTGGAGACAAAGCAGTATGCCAAGAGGTATGACTCTAAAACAAAACCTGACTACAAGCCCAAGAGTCCTAACCCCAAATTCAAAAAGAAAGGGAGTTGCTTTGTTTGTGGAAAACCAGGCCACCATGCTGCGCAATGTAGAAAGAGGGCTAGAAATGACAACCCTCCTAGAGCCAATTTGGTTCAAGGAGATGAAGAAAATGAAATTATAGTAGCAGTCATTTCTCAAGCTCTCTTAGTATCCAATGTAAAAAAATGGGTGGTAGACTCTGGGGCTACCAGGCACATTTGTGCAAATCGTGAGATGTTTGCCTCCTATAATCCTACCAAGGAAGGAGAAGACCGTGTTTACCTTGCTGATTCCCGAACTGCAAAAGTTCTAGGAAAAGGAAAGGTTGAACTAAAACTCACATCTGGAAAAACCTTGTCACTCAGTGATGTTCTTCATGTGCCTGATGTTAGAGCCAATTTAATTTCTAGAGTTAAGGTGTCATTTGAATCTGATAAGATCGTAATGACAAAGAATAATGTATTTGTAGGAAAGGACTATTGTACTCAGGGGCTGTTTATTCTCAACATTGCTGATATGAATGAAAATGCATCATCTTCTGCTTACTTGCCTGTCTTTATGGTTGATACTTTTGATATATGGCATGCTCGATTAGGACATGTTAGTAAGTCATATTTAAAGAAAATGCAAAAACTTGGTTTAATTTCTGAAATTAAAAATGATTCTCTAAACAAATGTGAAATTTGTGTAGAAGCTAAATTAACCAAAAAGTCTCATTTTTCTGTAGAAAGAGAAACTGAATTGCTTAGCTTAATACATACTGATTTAGGTGATTTAAAACAAACTATGACAAGAGGTGGAAAAAAGTATTTTGTAACTTTTATTGATGATTTTTCTAGATATACTAAAGTTTATTTATTGAGAAATAAAGATGAAGCTTTTGATAAATTTCTTTTATATAAAGCTGAGGTAGAAAATCAATTAAATAAAAAGATTAAAAGGGTTAGGTCAGATAGAGGAGGAGAATTTGTTTTATTTAATGACTTTTGTGAAAAAGAAGGAATCATTCACAAAGTAACTCCTCCATATTCACCTGAATCAAATGGAATAGCAGAAAGAAAAAATAGAACTTTAAAAGAAATGATGAATGCTATGCTTGTAAGTTCTTCTGCACCAGATAATTTATGGGGTGAAGCTTTGTTATCTGCATGTTTTTTACAAAATAGAATACCTTATAAGAAAACAAATAAGACACCTTATGAATTATGGAAGGGATACACACCAAATTTAAAATATTTGAAAGTGTGGGGGTGTCTTGCAAAAGTTTTATTACCTGATCCTAAAAAGAGAAAAATTGGTTCTAAAACTTCTGATTGCATGTTTATTGGATATGCTGAACATAGTGCTTCATATAGATTTCTAGTTTTGAAAAGTGATGTTCTTGATCATAACATTATTATTGAAACCAAAGATGCAGAATTTTTTGAGCATATTTTTCCATTAAAAATTCAGCATATGTCTCAAACAGCTGAAAATTTGCCTTCTTCATCTAAAGTAAATGAAAGTGAAAATTTTGTTGAAAATTTAAGGAGAAGCAAAAGACAAAGAAAAGAAACTTCTTTTGGAAATGATTTTTATACTTTTATGTTACAAGATGAGCCATCAAAATTTTCTGAAGCAATTTCATCTTCTGATGCTCATCTTTGGAAAGAAGCAATTAAAACTGAAATAGACTCGCTAAATCAAAACAAAACTTGGGTTTTAGCAGACTTGCCTCCGGGAGCAAGACCTATTGGTTGCAAATGGGTTTTTAAAAAGAAATATAATCCTGATGGATCTATTGATAAATATAAAGCGAGACTAGTAGCTAAAGGATTTACTCAAAAACAAAATATTGATTATTTTGATACTTTTTCTCCAGTAACAAGAATTTCTTCTATTAGAATTTTGATTGCTTTAGCTTCAGTTTACAAGCTTTTTATTCATCAAATGGATGTTAAAACTGCTTTTTTAAATGGTGATTTAGAAAAAGAAATTTACATGGTACAACCTGAAGGGTGTGTTGTTCCTGGACAAGAAAATAAAGTTTGTAAACTTGTTAAATCATTATATGGATTGAAACAAGCACCGAAACAATGGCATGAAAAACTTGATCAAGTTTTAACAAGTGATGGATTTTCCACTGTTGAAGTAGAAAGATGTGTTTATACAAAAGTTATGAATGATGGTTGTGTGATTATCTGTTTATATGTTGATGATATGCTTATTTTTGGTACAAGTATAAATGTTGTGATAGAAACTAAAATGTTTCTTTCTTCTAAATTTGATATGAAGGATATGGGTGAAGCAAATGTGATATTAGGTGTTAAGATCATAAGGAGTGAAAATGGCATTTTACTATCTCAAGAACATTATGTTGAAAAAATTCTTAAAAAATTTGGATTCTTTGAAAAAATACCTGTAAGCACTCCTTATGATGCTAGCACCAAATTAGTTAAAAATAAGGGTGATCCGGTAGCTCAATCTACATATGCACAGATTATTGGGAGTCTGTTGCATTTAATGAATTACACCCGACCTGATATAGCATATGCTGTGTGTAGATTGAGTAGATATACTCACTGTCCAAGTAGTGAACATTGGTTAGCTTTGGACAGATTAATGAGTTATCTGAAAGGTACCATGAATTATGGTATATGTTATAATAGATTTCCCGCTGTATTAGAAGGGTACAGTGATGCTAACTGGATCTCAGATTCAGAAGATACCAAATCTACTAGTGGCTATGTATTCACTCTTGGTGGTGGTGCAGTAACCTGGAAATCAGCTCAACAAAATATTATAGCGAGATCCACTATGGATTCAGAGTTCATTGCTCTAGAGTTGGCTAGTAATGAGGCTGAGTGGTTGAAAAACTTCTTGGCAAATATTCCATTAGGTGAAAAAACAACACCATCAGTGTCATTACATTGTGATAGTCAATCGGCGATAGCCGTTACTAAAAATAAGACCTACAATGGCAAAAGTAGGCACATTCGTTTAAGACATAATATTATAAGACAGCTGTTGAAAAATGGAGTTATATCGATCGATTTTGTAAGGTCAGAATTAAATCTGGCAGACCCCTAACTAAACCTTTAGGGAAGAAACAAATTTTGGAAACATCGAGGGGAATGGGACTTAAGCCAGTTTGAAAATTAACAATGATAGTAACCCAACCTCTGTGATTGGTGATCCCATGAAGGAGGTTCATATGGGTAAAAACAAGTCATTCGTTAATTCTGCTAACACTTTATTATTTTAGTCCATTCCTATGATATGAGGAAAAGTGTTAGAATGCATTGTTGGCGAGGCTGAGCAAAAGCTCTTAATGATTTCATATTCCTTATGGATGGTGTGATCATTGCAGTCACACTTGATGAAATCACCTATATGAATGTGGAGTGGGGCCGCTCCTATGAGATCATGGCAAAAATCTCTAGAGCATTCATTAAAACCAGGCACGCGCAAGGCCGTAGTTTAAAGCGCAAAACTGCGATAACAGCGAAAATTGTGGGGGTATAAATTGACTCTTAAGGCCTCTAGTATACAACGAAAAATTGTTGGTTCATAGAAGCTATAAGTTTCACCTACAATTGTGTATACTAAGCTTTATTAGTCTAGGAATGGTTCATAGTCCGTAAGACACCATATTCAAAATATTTATACCCATATGTATAACTCAGATGATAATGATCTTTTGACACACATGTGGGGGATTGTTAGAGAATTGTGTGTGTGTGTCAAAAGGGAAGAGAAAAAGAGAAGTCCCACATTGCTCAAATAAAGGAAGGCCAAAGGGTATAAATAATAACATGTGATTATGGAAGAGCAAAATGGGTCTAGGAGGAGAGTGGGCTCGCGCGCACACAAAGCTGGGCCAACATAGCCGAGCTCAGTTGAAATTCGGCGATTTGCCCCCCCTGCGTGCAAAATATACGCGGTGTTGGACATTTTTTACCGTTGCCGGAATTTAAATTTTGAAAATTAAATATTTTCAAATAGCTTTCCGGAAAACTCACAAATTTAAGGCTTCGGTTATGAGTTCATTATGTGAACGTTTCTGAACGTTACTCATCATTTACCGGCAATTATTAATTCGTTTTCTTATTTTTATTATCTGATATAATGGTTATTAATCTTTATGTCAAAAACCGCCCAACGTTCAGAAACGCTCTCATTAATATAATTTAATTTGGTCCAACGTCTCATTATTTTCTGTGCCTATAAATACCGTGTTGCTCTTTGGGTTCCATACACCACAGCTCCGGACAACATTCGAGCTGCTCTTTCCTCTTCTCTTCGTCCCTGAGTTCTTATCTCCGTTGTTCTGCTTTCCTGCGACATCGCAGAAGAATCCGTTCAATCCTGGGGAGTGCCGTCTTGTGGCGGAATATCTCTCAAGGATAGTGTCCTTGTACACGGCTCGGATTTATTTTATACTAACAACTTCTTTGTGCAGCTACTGATTTTGTAACATAATTTAAATACTAAAATGTATATAACATTTTTCTTGAATTTCAAAAAGTAATAATACACATCTTTAAACTTTTATATTTATGCATAGAACACTTGTTGTTAATAACTCCATTAAATTATTAAGGAAGAGATACCACGTTAACTATTTTAAACCATGTGACATTTGACCTGGACTAGGGGCATTTTAATTATTTGAACCAACCAAAACACACAGCAGAACAGGATAAACATCCATCTTCCAAAGCATAGCATTTCTTCTTGGCAAAGTAGTTGTTTCCCTTTTTAGAAAGTATTTTATAAAAAGATAAATTAAAATTAAAATGTAACATGAGCTTTTATTTTTAACAAAATCAATATAATTTTAACAAAATTTAAGAAAATTACATGTAATTTACTGAAAAATTTATTGCGTAACATTGTCTCTGCAACAAAAATGTAAATCTAAGCTGAAGCATGGAATCAAACATTTTAAATGAATCGTATCATATCTTAAATATATGAACAAAGAAAAAATGATCAATTACTTTTAGGTGATCTGTCCAATTGTGCAGATTTTGTCCAAATGTTTGTCCCTGCTTTTTTTTTCTTTTATAAAAGATAAAAGATTCGATCTCAGAGACAAATTATTTAAATTGTTGACTATTAATTCACACTTTATTTTGACCAATAACTATTAAATCATAGTTTATGTTTTTTTTTTTTTGTCTTTTTTTCCTTTTAAAAAATGGAATTGTTAGTGTGCATGTTAAAATTTTGAATTAAATTTAAGTAAAATTTTTATATCTTTATTATTATATTTTTCAATTAAAGTATAACATGTGTATGAATTTTTAATAAAAATATGATGAATATATAGTTTAATTTAATAATTATACAGTTATTAGCAAAAATTATACATTTGTTATGTTTTAATTAGAGAATTATACATTTATGTCATATTTTGATTACAGAACCTAATACTAAAAATATAAGTTTTCTTCTTAAATTTTTGGCATTATATGACATTTCAATAAGTGAAAAATATTTATTGTACCTGGAACATTAAAAAATTTAAAATCAAATCTAACTATAATTCAAGATTAGATTACATGATTTCAACCTAAAAAAATAAATAACATGACATGACATGACATGACATAAAGAACAATAATATTGAATATCTGATATTATAGGAATACCAAAAACTAACTACAATTAAGTGATATTTAGACAATTAATTCGTATATTTAAACTAATTTACCTTCCAAAATTGGAAGTTAACCTAATAACTTTTCTCATGTGTATTTTGAATAGAAACAAGTGTTGGATATTTTAAAATAAAATCTTATAATTAAAATAATCTTAAATAGAAAGTATCCTTTTTTAAAAAAAATATTATGATTTAGATGTAAGCTGCAATTTACAAGTATATTAGGAAAATCGATCCAACTTGTGCTCGAGGATACTGTCTTTAAGAGTTATTCTGGCATAGGTCGGCAACTCCCTAGGATTAAATAGATCTTTCATATAGAAATCCACAGGAAAGCAGAACAGCAAAGAACGGGAAGCTTAGAATAGAGGGAAGAGAAGAGAAGGCGGAGAACTCAAATGGCTCGATACATCTTGAACAGTATTATGCACTGCCTTCTATAAAGTCGAGGACATAGACAAGAATGTTGGGCAGTAATAAAACCAATTAATGATGACTTAATCATGATTAATTATTTTAAACATTGGGACTAAAAATAATTAAAGGAAGACAATTTTTGAAAGTTGGGAAGATTAATGGGAAAATTAAAATCGGTAATCAAAGGCTTTAATGTTTAGGAATATAAGGTCCTAAATTCAAAACTGCTAAAAACAAGATTTTCATATAAGCTTATTTTAAATAAGATATTTTTTAATTTTACAAAAATATTTCTAATAAAAATGCCCAGTACTATATCTAACTTGCATGTAAGGGGGAAATCAAAAGTTTTTAACTGCATTGGCCGATTATTGTGCACGCGACCCCCTCCTTTTCTTGGCCTATTCACTATCACATCTTAGTATATATATATATATATATACACACACACTAAGGCTCTCTCTATTTTAACAATGTGAGACTCCTTTCTTTTGACACACATGCATGTATATACTCCAACAATCCCCTACATATGTCAAAAGAATATTATCATTTGAGCTATACACATGAGTATAATCATTTTGAATCTGGTGTTTTTTGGATTATGAACCAAATCTAGACCAATAACACTTAGTACACAAATTTGTCAATGAAGCTTAAAGCTTCTATGAACCAGCAACTCTTAATTGTATACTAGAGGACTTATTAGTCAGATTATATCTCCACAATTCCTACTGTTAACGGTGGTTTTGCCTTTTAAATGGATGTGCACATGCCTGGTATTTAATGAATACTCTAGAGATTTTGCTACGATCTCATAAGAGTAGCCCCACTTCATATTCATATAGGTGATTCCATCAAGTGTATCTTTAATGAATATACCTTCCATAAGGAATATGAAATTATTAAGAACTTTGCTCAATCTCATCAATAATGCATTCTAACACTTTCTCATACTATAGGAAGGGACTAGAATTTTAATGCTAGCAGAAGTAATACATGACTTATTTTTACTTATATGAACCTCTTTCATGGGATCTCCAATCACAGAGGTTGGGTTACTATTATTGTTAATTTCAGATTGGCTTAAGTCATATTCCCCTTGATGTGTTATTAATTTATTTCTTCCTTAGGGGCTTAGTTAATGAATCTGTCAGATTTGCTTCTGACCTTACAAATTTAATTGAGATCATTCCGTCTTTTAGCAACTACCTTATAATATTATGTTTTAATCGAATGTGTCTACTTTTGCCATTAAAAGTTTTAATTTTAGCCATAGTTATTGTCAATTGGCTGTCACAATATAAAGACACTGCTAGTGTTAATTTTTCTCTTAATAAAATATTTGCTAAAAAAATTTTCAACTACTTAGCCTCAATACCAATCAGTTCCATAGCAATAAACTCAGAATCTCTTGAGAATTTTATAATAATACTTTGTTTGGCTAATCTCCAAAATATTACACAATCACCAAGAGTAAATACATAGCTACTAATGGATTTAATCTTATCTGAATTTGAGATCCAGTTAACATCACTTTATCTTTCTAATACAGCAAGAAATCCACTCTAAAATATATCATAGTTTATGGTACCTCTCAAATGTCTCATCAATTTAACTAGAGTCATCAAATGCTCACTACCTGAACAGTGGGTATATCTGCTCAATCTAAATACAGCATATATTATATCAGGCATAGTAAAAATCATTAGATGCAACAGACTTCCAATAATATGTGCATATTTAAATTGAGTCACTAGATCACCTTTATATTTTGATAATTGTATGCTAGAATCATAAAGAGTGCTTAACGGGGATTATCAAAATGTCCAAATTTTTTTAGAATTTTTTTCACATAATGTTCTTGAGATAATAAAACACTATTTTCACTCCTTATGATTTTAACATCCAAAATCACTTTTACTTCATCCATATCTTTCATATCAAATTCAGATGCAAGGAAGTTCTTAGTTTCAATCACAACATTTATGCTAGTACCAAAAATGAGTATGTCATCCACAAATAAGCAAATAATCACACAATCATTATTTACAAGTTTTGTATAAATACATCTTTCTATTTCAACAATAACAAAGCTATCACTTGTCAAAACTTGATCCAATTTTTTATGCCATTGTTTAGATACTTGTTTTAATTCATATAAAGATTTAACAAGTTTACATACTTTTATTTTCTTGTTCAGAAGCGACATATCCTTCAAGTTGTATCATATAAATTTCTTCTTTTAAATCACTATTTAAGAAAGCTATTTTAACATCCATTTAATGAATATAAAGCTTGTGAACTAAAGCTAAAACAATCAAAATTCTTATAGAAAAAATTCATGTAACCGAAGAAAAAGTATCAAAATAATCAATATTTTGTTTTTGAGTAAAACCTTTAGCAACCAACCTAACTTTATATTTATCAATGGACCTATCAGAATTAAATTTTTTCCTAAAAACCCATTTATAACCAATAGCTTTAGCTCCTAAAAGCAAGTCTACAAAAATTTAAGTTTTATTTTGATTAAGAAAATCAATTTCAACTTTAATTGCTTCTTTCCAAATATGAGTATTTAAAGAAGAAACAATTTCATAAAAATTTAAAGGATCATCTTGTATCATATAAGTATAAAATTAATTTTAAAAGAAAATTCTTTCTTTTGCTTCTTACTTCTTTTTAAATTTTTAATTAGATTTTTATTTGAATTTTGTTCAAGAGAAAAAGTAAAAATTTTCAATTTTATAGAATCGTGTTCAATTTCCAAAGGAAAAATATGTTCAAAAACTTTTGTATTTTTAGTTTCTATAATAGTATTATGATATAAAACATCACTTTTCAAAATAAAAAATCTATAAGCTACACTTTTTTTAGTATATCCAATAAACATATAATTAAAAGTTTTAGATTTAATTTTTTTTTTCTTAGAATCAGACAACATCACTTTAGCCAGATACCCCCACACTTTTAAATATTTTAGATTTGATGCATAACTTTTTCATAATTCATAGTGTCTTATTTGTTTTCTTATAGGGTATTCTATTTTGTGAAAAATAAGCAGACAATAAAGTTTTACCTTATAAATTATTTGATGTGGAAGAACTTACAAGTATAGCATTCATAATTTCTTTTAAAGTTCTATTTTTTTTCTGCAATACCATTAAACTTAGGTGAATATCGAAGAGTTATTTCATAAATAATTCTTTCTTTTTCACAAAAATCATTTAATAAAACATATTTTCCTCTTCTATCTGACCTTACTCTTTTAATTACCTCTGCCTTATATAAAAGAAATTTTTTAAAAGTTTCATCTTTATTTTTCAATAAATATACTTTAGTATATCGTGAAAAATCATCGATAAAAATAATATAATATTTTTTACCACCTCTAATCATTATTTGTTTTAAATCACTCAAATTAGTGTATATTAAAGTAAGCAATTTAGTTTCTTTTTGTTTAGAAAAATGTGAATTTTGAGTTAACTTAACTTCAACACACACTTTATATTTGTTTAAACAATCAATTTTAATTTTAGAAATCAAACCAAGTTGTTGCATTTTCTTAATATAAGACTTACTAACATGTCCTAATCTAGCATACCACACATCAAATGAATCAATCATATAAATAGGCAAGTAAGTAGAAGAGGATACGCTTTCATTTATTTTAGCAATATTCAGTACAAATAATCTTTGGTTATAACAACCCTTTCCCACAAAACATTATTTTTTGTTATCACAATCTTATCTTATTCGAATGACACTTTAATTCCAACCTTTTCTAATAGAGCTACAGAAATTAAATTTGCTCTAATATCAGGCACATGCACAATATCATTGAGAACCAATGTCTTTTTGGATGTGAGTTTAAGAACCACTTTTCCTTTCCCAATAACTTTGTAGTTCAAGAATTAGCCAGCTAAATGCGGTCTTCTCCTCCCTTGATAAGATCATATGAGATAAATATTTCTTTATTTGCACAGATGTGCTTGGTAGCCCCAGAGTCTATCATCCACTTTCTCATATCGGAGACAACAAAAGCTTGAGAAATAACCGCAACAATGCCCTCATCATCATTATTGTTATGTCCTTGAACTAAATTTACATTTAGCTTGGGAGGATTATTATTTCTAGCTCTTTTCTACATTGGGCAGCATGATGCTCTAACTTGCCACAAATAGAGCAATTTCCCTTCTTTTGAACTTGGAGTTAGAATTCTTAGGTTTGTAATTAGGTTTCTTGTGAGAATCTTATCTCTTGTTGTACAGCTTTGTCTCCACCAAGTTTGCCTTTGAAGTTATCTCTTTACCCTTTTGTAGCTTGAATCTCCTTTTGGTTGGTGTCTTCGATGATGATATGAGTGATGAGATTTGATAGTGACAGTTACTTTTGCTTATGTTTGATACTGTAAGTAGTTTTTCTACGAATCTGGAAGTTTCTCAATTAGGATTCTAGCTACAAATTCATTTGGAAGGTTAATCTTCTCAGTATGAAGTTCTTCCAATAACTTGTAGTATTCGTTAATTTACAGCTTGATGTCTTTTTCTTCGGACATCTCCTATCAGTAGTAATTTCCTATCACAAATTTTTGCTTTCCAGCATCCTCAACAGTGTACTTTGTGATCAGCGATTCTCAAATTTTGTTGGCTTCCTTATAGATACAATAAACATTGAACAAATCATTAGATAATGTGCTTATAATAGTATGTCTGCATACCTTGTTGGCATAAGCCAAACATCTTTTTGGGCTTAGTTAGCATTTGTAGTAGGCTTGGTCTGATTGAGAACCATAGCAACTCCATGTATGTCTAATATTGAGAAAACATATTCTTGCCACTGTTTAAAGTTCTTTCCATCAAACACATCAATTTTTGAAATGTTTAGTAATGACTTAGGAAGCAATAATGCGATGGGCACAAAGACGGCAGCACCACTACTAATGTCCCCACTAGAAGCAGCAGCGATAATGTTGGCAACATCGAAATTAACAGCAACATCATGGTGTGACTCCATAACTCTTAAGATTGTAAGCTGCAATTTACAAGTATGTTAGGAAAATCAATCTAAGTCGTACCTGAGGACATTGTCCTTAAGAGTTATTCTGGCATAGGTCAACAACTCATTAGGATTAAATGGATTCTTCCTGCAGAAATCCACAGGGAAGTAGGATAGCAAAGAATGAGAAGCTCAGAATAGAGGGAAGAGAAGAGAAGGCGAAGAACTCAAATGGCTTGGTACATCTTGAACTGAACCATGCACTGCCTTTTATAGGCTAAGGACGCAGACAAGAATGTTAGACAATAATAAAATTGATTAATGATGGCTTAATCACAATAAATTATTTTGAACATTGGGACTAAAAATAATTAAAGGAAGATAGTTTTTAAACATTGGGAGGATTAATGGGAAAATTAAAATCGGTAATCAAAAGCTCAACGTTCAGGAATTTAAAATTCCAAATTCAAAACGGTTGAAAACAAGGTTTTTCTGATAAACTTATTTTAAACAAAATGTTTTTGAATTTTGCAAAATTATTTCCAACAAAAATGCCTGATATTGCATCTAATTGGCATACAAGGGGAAATTAAAGGTTTTCAATTGCGTTGACATGTTATTGGATGCGCGAAAACTCTCCTCTTCTTGGTCTATTTACTTGCCTAATATCACATCTTAATATATATATACACTAAGACTTTCTCTATTTTAAACAATATAGAACTCCTTTTTTTTTACACACACATATATACTCCAACATTAGATATTTTAGAAACATGTCATGGGCAGTTATTTGAAGGAGATTGACTAAGGGTTAGTAATACACAATAAACAAAGTGTCTATTTTGATGGAAAGATACACGTTATTCAATTGACCATTCTGCAAAAAGATTTTTGTTAATAAATGATTTAAAAATAAAAACCACTGATATCAAGCACTTTGCCGACAAAGTGTATCAGAAAACAAAATATTTTGTTATTCTCTTTCTCTTGTATTGTAATTTCAGATGCATGTAATTTATGTCTTAGAATTGAGGTTCCAACATAAGATATTAAATCATTATGACTATAAGTATTTAAGTTTTTTAAGGTTTTCGCTGTTGAATTTTATCTTCAAATATCTACAATTATTTTATGTTTCTGAACAGATTTAATTTATAAAAAAAATTATGTAAAAAAAATAACAAATTACCATACAGAAAGTCATTATACCATTCCCAATAAGTACCATGACGAAGCTTTTTTTTTTTTTTTTCTCTCAAAGGGATATAGGGGGAATTGAACCCTTGACATAATATAAATGTCAAATAAGCAATTTATTATATTGATATTTATGTCTGGATATATAAACAAAAAAATCTAGATTCAGGTCAAGATATTTTGTGATTGGTATTTACGTGTTTGAGTTTGGGTAACATATAATAATTGACCCTGCAGCATATTCGAATTATATACATGTTAAGTCTAAATTATTAACCTTATAGTTGTCTTTCAAAATATACAATTTAATTAAAAAATTGCTTTAATTATGCTGAATTTTTTATTTTGTTTTTATATTGGTAAAATATAAATTTAATACTTAATATATTATATAAGTAATAAATTTAAAGATATTTTAGTTAAAAAAGTGTAATTGTATTTTATTATTATTATTATTTGGTTGTAGAGGATGTCAATATTGCACATTTTTGGACTTTAGGAGAGAAAAGTGTATACTTAGACTAAAATGTATATAACCATTTAAAATTTAAGTTATGTACAAAGAACTTTCCTAAATTTATAACAATGAATGTCTTTAAATTTCTAAATTTATGCTCAAAAAACATGCTGTTAATAATTCTATTAAATTATTGACGGAAAGATGCCATGTTAATTATTTTTGACTAAATTGAGCATTTCTTCTTCGTACTGCAGTTGTTCACTTGTTCAGAGGGTATTTCATTAAAAAAAATTAAAATTAAAATGTAATGTAATTTTTTATTTTAATGAAGTCAATATAATTTCACAAAATTCAAAAAAACAACGTGTAATTTAGGCAAAATTTTTTTACATAACATTGTCTCTGCAACAAAAATATAAATCTAAGCTGGAGCATGGAATCAAGCAATTTAAACGAATTGTATCATATCTTCAATATATGAGCAAAGACAAAATGATCAATTACTTTTAGGTGATCTGCCTAATTGGGTAGATTTTGCCTAAATGTTTGTCCTTCCTTTTTTCTTTTATAAAAGATAGAAGATTCACACTTAGACAAATTATTTAAAATTTTAACTATTAATTCACACTTTGTTTCGACCAATAACTATTAAATCATAGTTTAGGCTTCTTATTCTATTTTTTTAAAAGTTTTTATATGTTAAAATTTTGAATTAAATTTAAGTATAATTTTTTATATCTTTATTATTAGATTTTTTAATCAAAATACGATAAATATATAATTTTTTAACAAAAAATATGACAAATATATTATTTAATTAAAAAATCGTATAATTATTTATAAAAATCATATATTTATTATGTCTTAATTGAATAATTATCTATTTATCATATTTTAATTAAAGACCCTGGCAACAAAAATGTAATAAATTGCATATAAGTGTTTTCCTAAAATTTTAGCATTAAGTAAAATTTGGCTAAGTGTAAAATATTTATTATAACTGTAATATTAAAGAATTTAAAATCAAATTTAACTATAATTCAAAATTGGATTACATGATTTAAAAAAAAGAAAATTACATTGCAATATATATATATATATATATAATATATATATATATATATATATATATGACAATGATATGAATATTCGATTCTATGGGAATACCAAAAACGAACTATTGTTAAGTGATATTTAGACTATAGATTGGTATTATTCAACTAATTTACCTTGGAAAATTAGAAGTTAACCTAATAGCTTATCTCATGTGTATTTTGAATAGGGAAAAGTGTTGGATATTTCAAAAAAAAAATATTATAATTAAATTCATTAAAATAATACTAATTATAAAATATTTTATTTTTAAAAATATTATGGTTCAAATATTTTAGAAATATGCTATAGGCAATTATTTGAGAGAGAGTGATTAAGGGTTAATAACAAAGGATAAACAAAGTGTCTTTGCTGATGGAAATATATACAATTTGGTTAAAAAATTTTAAATGAAGTTAATTTGCATATGTTTTAAAAATAAAAAGAAGATAAGTATAATTTTAATTAAATTTAAAAAGAAATATGGATATATATATATATATATATATATATATATATATATATATATATATATATATATATTTTAAAGGAGGAAATCAAGTGTCCTCTCTCAACGGAAGATAAAGACGCTTTTTCATTCCTCTCCGTTAAAGGAAGGCATCGCCTGCGGCTTTGATAACTTCCGTAGAAGCAAAGTTGGTAACGTTCCATCCCTCACAACACCCTCGCCATGTACCACTGAGCTTTGGCTTTAACGCAGGGCTCTATTCACCACACTTTGCATCCACGAAAGCCTCAATACGACCCCGTTTAACCCACTTCGCCTCCACCGGCGTGGTTGTGCACTTCCTGCCATTTTTTGCTCACTCATAAATGGATTTCCATTATTCATCCTTTCCTGGGTTTTAAATTCCAATTTGTGACATACCAAATTTGCTTTTCTGGACCTTTCAGTGTCCAACATGATCTGAAATTCTTGGAGTTGAAGAATTTGATTATTGGAACCGAAGCCCTAAACTATTTTTTAGGGTTTTGTTCCCTTGGGATCTGTTCAAGATTTAGTTTTCCAAATGGCGGATCAGGAAGAGGAGGATTTTCAAATGGCTATACGGATGAGTATGCAACATTCGCCGCCGGAGCCTAAGCGTAGTAAGCCAAGGGATGTCGCTGTCTCTGGGGTTGTTTCAGGGTCCCCGGAGGAGTCTCCAGAAGCCAAGAGCCGGCGGTTGCAGCGGGAACTTATGGCTGCAGCTGCTGAGAAGCGGATGATGGCGGCGAAGAGTGTTTCGTCCCCGATAGTTAAAGGTGGGAAGAGTGGAGACGTTGGCAGGAAAGAGGGGCCGTGTTTGGAAGGTGGAAACTTGAGTAAGGAGCTATCTCTAGAAGAAGCCAATCAATTGTTTCTGATGGTGTTTGGCAGTGAGGTTTCAAAGCCCGTCCTTGCCCAGTGGAGCAATCAAGGGATAAGGTATTTGCATTTTTTTTTTTGGTTGCTTGGGATTGTGTGGCGCTTCATTTCTGTCATTTCATTACTTTCGGTAAAGTTTGGTTTTTGATTAAGTTTCGTGACTTTGTTAGTTTCTTCCACGTAGCCATATTATTCTAATATGACATTTATTTGAAAAAGACGTTTTGACATTACAAATTGGTTAAGTCAAATTTGAATTTTCAACATGTTGCTGTATCGAATCATCCGCTGCGAGATTATGTTTCAATATGACGTAGCTGTGATGAATTTCTGAACATGAGAATCTTCTACTCTTACCCCCTTATTCTCAATCATGAATTTTCTTTAAGTTGATTAGAATCTATTACAGAATGTTGTAATGCAGAGTCCAGAAAATACTGTTTTTATTGTTAATATTCTCTGTCTGTGTTTATTAGTTACATCCTTCTTTGTATGTGATTGGGAAGTAAGTTACTTCTTTGTGAATGGGGAGAGAGTTAATCTGACTTGTTACTTAATGCAATCTCAAGCAACCTCGTAACTCAACTGCCCTGCCCCTGCCAGACATCTTTGAATGGACGGAAGATAGTGGAACAGCTAAGAATATAATAGCCAATTAGGAATAAACTGAAATGAAATAGAAATGGTCGTAGTGTTCCTTTGTTTGGATATTTTCATAAAATAAAGGAAAGGAAAGTGCTGTATTGTTTCAGAGAGCAAAAGACAGGAAAGGAAAAGGAAATTAATCTATATTAATTGACCTATATACCTTTTTTTTGGATAGACAAATATAAATAAAAATATGACCAAAAGAAAATCTGGGAACATTTATTTTCAAAATATTTATGGTTCACTCAAACCATATGGAAAGTTTCATAAGTTGTGACTAATGATGCCTAATTTGTTCCTCCATCCAATGAGGCGCGTTCTTCTTTGTAAAGCCCAAATTGTTGGATCATTTGGGTATTGGATAGCAAGGTTGGCAAGATTGAGATTCGTAGGAATCGGATCTGGGGATGATCAGAGTACCTATAGCCTATGGGTACCCACAAAAATTACCTGTTTGGGTTTGGTTATGGGGATAAAAAATGGGTTTGGGTTCGGATCTTGCAATTTTTAGGTCTGGCAAAGGTGGTACCCACCCTGCCCCAGACTCAGTGTGTGTGTGTATATATTTGTCTTAAGCTTGGAATTTGACAAGCATTTGAATAAAGATTTTCTAGTTGTCATATTTGAGTATGAGACATATTCAAGAATAAAATTGTTGAGGCTAAACAATTCCAAGTTATGTTAATTGTGTGTTTAAATAATATTAATGGTTGTGACACATTTTATTTCATGTTATTGTGATTTTATATAAATAAATTTCACGTAGACGATTGCCAACTTGGAAAAAAAAATTGGCTCATTTTGAAACTTTTCAGGTAAATGGGTCCTAGTTTGGGGATTTAGGGATTCAATGGAGAAGGAGATGAGGATTGAGTTTGTTACCCACTAGGGTACGGGTTTGGGGATAGGGGCTATATTACCCTACCTGTACCCTATCCATATCATCCTTAATCAGATGAAGGATTGGAAGATCCTACTTCTAAAGAAATATAACAATGAAAATGTGCATATACTTAAATATAAGTTTCAATTAAGCATAACACTATCAAAATTATGTATACAGTACTCAAATGATATACAATTCAAATAAATAAGACCCAAAACATGATAATAGAGAAGTCATTTTGCAGCAATAACAAGAAGAAATTGTTACACAGGGTTTGAGAACGTGGAAGTAGTGAAGGAAAAAACAGAAAGCCAAACCCCACTTCCTTTAAGCCTTAAAAGCCTCTCCTTTCTCACCTCTATGCCCCTTGCTGTAGCTAGAATCTACCTTCTTTGAAACAAAAACATTTGGTGCCATGAAATCTCACCGACAGCACCCAACCAAGTTGAAAGTTGAGCAAATTAGGGGAGGGGAGGCTGTAGATATGTAGTATAACTAGGGTTTGGGCTAGTCTAATAATTTTCTTTCCATCGCATTTGACCCAAGAAGTTAGAAATCTAGCAAAATGGAAAAAGTGCTGCAAATTCAAAATCACACAGGACTGGTAAGATTGTAAGATCTTGAGATTTAAATAGAGATCCTAGCAGATTTAGATCTTACATAGGATCAGGATTGCTGGGGTTATTCGGGAATGTAAGATTGTAAGATCTTAAGATTTAGTTTGAGACCTTGATATCCTTGCTAGAAAGTGGAAATTAGTGAGCTAATGAACAAAAGAGAGAAATTGATGGGGCTTACCTGGCTACTTGATCAAAATACTATAGTTGGGCTTGGTTGCTACTTGGCTTATTGTTTTATAAAGAGAACTTGGCTTCTTGGTTGGAAGTCAGAACACCATAATATCATTCCTTCTGATTTTTATCACCACAAGATGCTCATGGGAAATGCATCTGCTCTGCTATGTGATTCTAACCCTCTGCTACAACTTCTCCTATTTCTTTTTACAAAGTTCTGAACCTAGGAGGGTTTATGGTGATAGATAGGGATGTTCATAGTAAGATTTCTGAAAATCAGATGCTATGACAGTGGTGATTGAAGGATAGTCTTAAGGGGCCATCTTAGGGGTTTAGGATGGCAGGGATGTCCTTGGGCTGGACTACTTGTCAACCCATCACGTCAACTTATTTTATTTGTCCAAAGTCCAAAACTCCCCCTACTTTGGTAGGTTTCGGCAAGATGGGCTTGTACTCATCTAGTTATTATGGGTGAGTTTGAATTTTTTCTTTTTCTGCTATTTATTTGAATTATTAATTTGTTAGTGATATTATCATTCAATTTTATTAGATATATGAACTAATAATTTTTTAATGAAGTATTAAAAATGTCTTTTCTATCCTTATAAATCAAAGCAAACCAAAAAGTGTTTTCAAATTTGCGACCCCAAATAGTGTTCCAACTTAGCCTACTTTCTTGTATTGCCTATTGTGAATTGTACAAAGTTCTGGATTGAGAACCTAAACCTGTATGCTATATTGCGGGGTGCCATGAACTGGGTAACACTGATCTTGACCTTACTGTTAAGAGTCTTAGTCATTTAAAGTAAAAATATGGGAAAGAGCCAAAGAGTCTAATGTGTAATTCTAACAAAGCAGAGTCAAAACTTTGTAATCAAGCATTTGTTAATGTTATTATGGGGTTTATTTTTGGTTGATTGGGGAAGGGGGCAGCTTTCTATAGACAAATTTAGCCTCACTTGGTGAGTGAGACCCAAGTGCCATTGAGGCATTTCAGGACAGACGACCGTTGTGTTCTTTCTATGTGGGCGTGTTCTCAACAAAGTGCAGCAGTTTCTTCCCCCCCCCCCCCCCCCCCCCCCCCCCCCTTCTTTTTCAGCCAATTGGTGAAGGAGGAGAACTTCCAATGTAAAAATCTAACCGTGCCTAGTGAGAGCAGTAGTAAAAGGAGAAGTATGCTATGAACCGAAAATGCCATGGTGACATTTCAGAATGTGTAGAACAATGTTCTTATTAATTTAGGTGCACTAAATCATGATTTTATTTTTCTTACTGGCTGATTAGATGCAAGTAATACAATCATATATTGTATATTTTCTTTGATGTATGAAATAGGCTTACTTGGTTAGTTTTGACCTCTTAGAATACTAGAAGTGTTGAGACTTTAGAGAACTAGCAGTAACATGATCAGGAGTTATCTCAGTTGAAAAGAATGAGATTGACAATCTGTTGGGCCTTCTTATTTGCTCATATTTTATATAATAAATTGGGCTGGGCCTTTATGTCGTTCCGTTCAACAAGTTGCTATTTCCAATGGCTTTCAGCCCAAATCTAGAAAGAATAAATTATAGAAGTAAAGGTGATCCCTTCTAGGAATTACACAATTCACTTGGTTTCCTTTCTTTCTTGATGAGTCATTCAAATGGGGCAATAAATGCCCTCCTCCTTTGTTTCCCACTTCAGTCCATTCCATTCCACCCATCCAAACAAGTTGCTCAATGGTCTTTAAATCTTGGCCCAACTCTTAAATTTATAATTTGGGTCAGTGTGGCTAGAAGTAAGAATATGCAGGTGTCAAATTGCTGATTGCAAATATTTTATAGTGTGGGTGTGCCTCCAATGAGTCAATTCAGATGTTGTTTTAGTTCTATGTAATATTCTTATATAATAAGGGTGTGTAGATATATATGTATGTGTGTGTGTGTGTGTATGTGTGTGTTGTGTTCTCTCTTCAAGAAGATATAATTTATGTGAAGCTTTAAATTGTATAATGAAAATAGGGAAAGAGAAGAACTTTATATGAGTGACCTTTGTAATGAAGGAGGAGGATTACAACAAATTAATGAAACTTATGCTATTATATAATGTTTAATTATTTAAGTTTTAATTTTCATTTTACTATACTATTTCCTCTTGTATATTTCCCATGTCAATGACATTGTTACTGCCAACTATTTTTGATAATTAGCTGTTAGATCTCTCATGTGCAATATGATAAGGGTATTGAACATGGCATGTGATTTAGATCCTGATAATTGATGCAAGATATGAAGATCTAATGGTGAGGATTTGCTTCTCTCGCTTGATATGTTTGTTATGCTTGTCTGCATGTAAATTTCCATGTATGGATGGATGGATGAAAAAAATGCAGGCATGTGTTGTGAATTTATGCTTCTAATTTTGGGCCATTTACGTATCTAGCATAATATGGGATTACCAATATAAAACATTGCAGTCTTAGACAAAGGTTATATGCCTAGCAATGTTTAATTTTACAACATTTACACTTGAATTATTTAGCTTATTTTTCTTGAAATAAATATACACATTTATGCATGTTATATAGAGCCTAGTAGTGTGACCTTTTCTGTGCAAGAGAGAAAGTTTTTAAGCTTGATGCATCCATAATAAATTGCTTGCTTAACTGGTATAATAACTCTTGACATGAATGTTAAGAAACAGTGCTCTTGTCCTCTGTTCTTGTATTGTTCTCTCTTCTCTTTAATAAACTTTTCTTTCTCTTGACACTTGACTTGAACCACTTGCCATATCTAAACTAGCGACTGGCAAAGAGGTAAAAAAAAAATTAAAAAAAAAAAAATCAGCCTACCACAATTGGAATTGAATCGCATATATTTTTCCTTTATTCTATAATATAAATATCTGAAACAAGTTTAAATTTGTGACATTTGAACATCAAAACTCTTGCAAACTAATGTTAAATTGATCGTGACATTTTTTTTTCACTCAATTTATTACTGGATGGAAGTAGTTTAGCAAATAATTCATTTGTAAAAGGCTTCTTTGCTCTGCCTATTTGTGTTTGCATATACATTGCATGATGTTCCTTTTGCAATGGCATAAATTAAAACAGCAACATTACTATTCGATTTAATTATTTTTACTTGGAGTAATCACAAACTTGTGCTTTTCCTTTGAAACTATTCCTATGAGATGATTGTAAAATCAGGATTTTAATTGTAAAATCAGGTAGGTGCTATTGTTGCTTAATATTGTTTCCTGGTTTTCTGAAGACTGTTTTAAGCATATTGGGATTACATATTAGTGAGTATGTTTTAGCATAAGCTTTGTATATTGGCTGGTAATCGATGATCAATTTTTCTTTCTTTAACACATGCTTCTTTGTGCATCTTATCTAGTCCCAGCACCTGCTTTTCTGCTGTGAAATTAAGCTATGCATTTGCCATTTCTGGAGCATATTTTTATAAATGGTTTAATTTCATTCTTTTTCAAAATCTTACTTATGAAGGAAGTAATGAACCTGTGTCTTCATCTGTATGATATGTTTAGAATCTTTCATCTTATTCTACAACAACAACAACAAAGCCTTTTCCCACTAAGTGGGGTCGGCTACATAGATCAATCGACGCCATAAATTCCTATCATAAATCATATTTCTAGAAAAACCATTTAAATCTAAATCTCTCTTAATAATTTCTCCTATAGTTTTTCTTAGTTTTCCTCTACCTCTACTTATTGGATTATTCGCCATCACATCTACTCTTCTAACGGGGGCTTCTATAGGTCTCCTCCCCACATGACCAAACCACCTAAGTCTCGATTCTACAATCTTTTCTACAATAGGTGCGACTTTCACCTTCTCTCTAATGCATTCATTTCTAATCCTATCTCGTCTAGTGTGTCCACTCATCCACCGCAACATTCTCATCTTATTCTAAGCAAATTTAAAATTATTTTCTTTCTATACTCTAAATCCTGGTGGGTTTATATACTTGCTTCATATTGCTAATACTATGAAATCTTTCTTATAGGTTTAGCTCTGATCCAGAAACATCTATGGGCCTTGTTCAGCATGAAGGTGGGCCCTGTGGCGTTTTGGCAGCTATACAAGTAATGCTCCCCTTTCTCAGCAGTGCTTATAAACTTTCAGCTTGCTGTTTGTAACTTTGAATCTTGTTTTGACAACTAATTTTTTCAACATGCTTATTTGGTATCATATTCAAGATCTATGCTATTATTTCTTGAAAGCTAACAGTCTGTTTGGTCTCCTTGTTTTCTGTTTCCGTTTTCATTGAGAATATAAAACCTGACTTAAAATGTGTTTGGTAAAGTTTAGGGGGAAATATTTTCTGGGAAAATCTTCTAAAATAGGTTGAAATGAGGAAATCTCTAAGAAAGTGTGCATTCCTATTACTTGCATTTTTTAGTTTTGGAAGAAAGTTTGTGTTTAACTGGTGGCATTTTTTTAATCTTACAAGAAAGTGTGCACTTCTATTTTCATTTTCATTGAACTGACCTAAAATTTGTTTGGTAGGGTTTGGGGGGAATATTTTCTGGGAAAATTTTCTAAACTAGGTTGAAATAATAAAATCTCTAAGAAAGTGTGCATTCCTATTACTTGCATTTTTTAATTTTGCAAGAAGGTGTGCGTTCCTATTAGCTGGTGGCATTTTTTTAATCTTGCAAGAAAGTGTGCATTCCTATTGCTCTCTAACCATATGAAACTTCCCATTTATTGATGCTTAAACTAAAATATAAAGCAAAATTTATGGTCACTTAAGTCAGTTTGATTTGAAAACAAAGATGAACAAATTTCTAACTTCACAAAGAAAATTTATTTTCTAAATAATGAAAACTTGCAAACAAAATTAAATTTTTAGAAATGAACATAGATAATGAAACTGAATATTTTTAGACCAAACACACCCATCAACAAGAATCTGGGAATTGTGCAGTGCTTTGGTCAAAGTTGGAAGACCAAAAGATTATGAGGAGCATATAATTTTGTTGGATCATTTGATTTTAGGGTCTGAATCTCATATCAATGTGATTATTAGAACTTACAGTTTAGGAGCTTTAAGTATAATAGTGGCTGACTGTGGTGAGTGTTGCTGCGTCATATTGGGTTATTATTTCTTACAAAACTTGGGCCTATACAGTTTGTTGTGTCAAGGACCAATTAAATTATTGAGTGAAGGCCCGTGAATAATTTTATTATAATTTCTAATATACACGAAAGCCGTGAGCTTAAAGTGTGGACAAAGTGTAGGCCCACCTACCTTGTGCTGAAATTTTATTTAATTATGAAGAATGTGGGTGGAATTAAACTCCTAACCTTTTGGTTATAGAAGCTTTGATACCATATGAGGGATCCTTTCAACGCAAAATGTTAAGCTATTAAACATAGGCCTATGAATAGTTTTTTTATAATCTCTAACAATGTGTGTCGCTGATTTGCTATCTTTCCTTGAATTCTATGTTATAAGTGTTACAGAACAGACTGAATTTAGGAGGAAAATTTTTTGCATATAAATAATTTGCATCAAGTTGGTTGACTCTTCCATTTGAAAAAAATTAATGACTAGCAGATTGAAAAAGCTGGCCAGTCTTGAGTCTCAGCAGTGTAATATTGTATGTCCCAAGCAAAATGTGTTTTATTTTTTGTTAATTATGATTCGTGGGGGTCCCTGCATTTGCTTTCTATTGACTTTAATCTCTACATTTTTAGAAGATTTATTTTTTTATATGTTCATTTTGGATTATTTTAGTGTCTTTATATATAAATCTTTTTTTAATCATTCCATTCTTTTCTTTCTCCTGGGGGTTGTGATATGTGGATAATGATAATTATGTTTGATGTTTATGTTATATGTGAAGTCCAAATATTGATTTGTTATATTGTGTTATGGCCATTTCCTGTTGTTGAACTTCTTTGCTATAGAATGTTGAAGTCATTTATTCAATGAATGAAATCATAAACTTATGCAGCATGTTCCTTTGTCTGGGATTGTTTATTTATAGTCCCAAAAATTGGATTTTGTTATATCATTATCATGTTTTGGCCAATTGCCATTATTAGACTTCTTTTCTGTAATAATGTTGAAGTTGTTTATCCAATGAATGAGATAATAAACCTATGTGGTATGTTTGTTTGTTTGTGATTGTTTAGTGAGCACATTTACATGTGTTACTATGTTCTTTCTACTTCATTTATCTTTTCAACCGATACCCACTGAGCTTCCACATCTTTTGGTATATGCTCATGTTGCTCCTGGTGTTTTCCTTTGATTGTTCAGGCATTTGTGCTCAAATACATTCTTTTCCATGGTGAGTTGAAAGATGTAACAACCATGCCACAGAGTCAGGGTCTCAGTGCATTATCTAAAAGTCAATCTGTTCCATCAAATAATATTTCTTCACTCACTGAAGATGTAAAAGTGAGGTAATTTACTTTTGCCTGATCAGTCATTTGTCTTTTGCTGGGAAAACTATTGATCATCAAATTCTACAACGGAAAGTTCAAGTTCTTATGCTTTGCTCTGCATCTTGTCAAACTTCTTTTGTCACCAAGACTATTTGTGAATCACAAGCAAGTACAATTTTTGCTAATTGTTGTGCTTTTGTTTAAGTTATTCATCCTTTCTATTATATGACCCAATTAAGCCTTCTATTGATTGTGGTTTACTTGCCTATTATCCAACCTCAATCTGTATTCCTTTTACTTAATATTAACTCATTTCTAGTGGTGGTTGTTCATTTTACTACTTCAATTTGACTTATCAGTCAGGTCTTACTATTAGAAATTCCCTAAAATTTAGGCACATGTGTATATTAGTTATTTCATTAGTCCCTAATGTCCCTAATTGTAATTTTGTCTCCTATAGTAGTCTTCTTGTATCTATCAATACCGATGTATGTTGCCTCATTCAGTATGATAACAAGAGAGAATTTCAGATATTTTTGTCATGGCATCAAAGCCTCTAGGCTTTCTCTCAAAATTTTCTCTGGCCTTTATTGCCATTTTCATCCTCTAGTAGCCTTCATTGCTGCTGTATGTGCATTTCATTTGTCCATAGCCTTCCTTGCTACTGGACAGAAGCTTCTACCATTGTTTTCTGAGTCCCATTTAACCCAAACACCTTAGGAACCACCACAGAGCTTGTCGACTGGCCTTCTTCAATTGACCAGACCACTGTCGACCACTGCATGTGCCTTCGAAATGATTCTATATTGAGTCCCGCATGTCAGCACATGAGGGTGCGTGGGACTTTATCTTTGGTAGTGGTCCATCCATAACCTATTATTGACAAATGTAGAGGCTAGCCTAAGTGTTTCCTTGATCTATTTAGGCTCCATCAGTAGTGCATCTCTTTATTGGTTAGCATTTCTTTGTTAATGTTCATCTTTTTTCGCTTTCTGCTCCTCCAAGTGCTTGCTGCTTTTGCTACCTAGACCATGTGTGTGTCTACTACAATCAGCAACACCTCTGAAATAGGAAACTTGTAGAATATCCAAACAGCTTATAGGTTGAATGGAAAGAATTATTTAAAATGGTCTCAACTGGTTCACACCTTTCTAAAGGAACGAGGCTAGTTGAGTCATTTGTTTGGTATTGTTCCCAAACTAGGAGACCCCAAATTTGATGCTTGGGATGATGAGGATTCTTTGGTAATGTCTTCTTTATAGAACTCCATGTCACAAAAGATGGGTGACATATGCATATTCTTGCATTTGGCTAGGGAGATATGGATGCTGTTCAACAAACATATTCCAAGGTTCAAGATGCAACACAAATTTATAAACTTAAGACCAAAATTTCCAACACCAAACAAGGAAGATAATTACTCATTGAGTACTCTAATTTAGTGAAAAGTTTTTGGCAAGAGATACACCACTATCAATGAATTCAGATGAAGTATAGTGAGAATGCAACTATTCTTAAGCAGTTTGTGGAAAAGGACAATTTATGAGTTTCTTGTAGGGTTGAATATCGAGTTTGATGTTGTGAGAGTCTAGATACTTGATGGGGAAGAGTTATCATCCTTGATTGAGACAATCGCCATTGTGCTAGCTGAGGAAGAAAGGAGTGTGATGATTGAAGCCTAATTAATGGAAAGTTTTGCTTTAATATCCAAACATATTGTGTATATGAGGTCAAGAGGCAAATTAATCAGTTAAAATAGTCCAACAAAAATTCTTTGTGGTGTATCTACTGCAAGACACCTTGATACGCGAGGAAGAAATGTTAGAAGGTCCATGGTAAGTGTCAACTTATGAAAAAAGGGCTTGGATAGGCTCATATGACAACTATGAATTCCAGCGGTGAGGAAACCTACACTTCTGCTTATTTCAACGAGGAGGAGATTGAGAAGCTAAAGAGCCCATTGGGCACATTAGACAAAACGCCAACACTTACCATTGGTACTTGTTCTTTGGTGCCTTAGGTATTTCTTCTCAGTCTTCATCTACCTTTAATCTTGCCTTTAATGCATTGGATAAAGTTTACCCCAACTCTTGGGTTATCGACCTAGGAGCAACAGATCATATGACTAATTCCTCACAAAAATTCATTTCATATACTTCTTGTCTTAGCAGCAGAAAAATCACCATAGCCAATGGGTCAATCACTATTGTGGCTGGTTAAGGAAATGTTTGTTTAAGTGATTCCCTTATGCTTAAAAATGTGCTTCATGTTCTAAAACTTTGCACCAATTTTATTTTAATTCAAAAATTCACAACTAATTCTCATTGTAGTGTGACCTTTCACCTTACTCATTGTGTATTTTAGGAACAAGGAACGAAGAGGATGATTAGACTTGCTAGGGTGAAGGATGGCTTATATTATCTCAATAAGCAAAATGGATAGAGTAGAGTTTAGAGTCTATCACCTATTACTTTTTATTCTAAATCATTCAAGTCTAATGAAGATAAGATTTGGCTTCACCACCTTCATCTTGGTCGTTTCATGTTATTAAAATTATGTTTCCATCTTTGTTCAAAGGATTAGGCATTGACACTTTTCATTGTGAAGTTTGTGAATTTGCTAAGCACAAATGTGCTTCCTTTCCAATTAGTAATCATAGAATTTCTGGATCATTTACTTTAATTCATGGTGATATTTGGGGCCCTTTTCTTGTTTTTAATATTTTTGGAGCTTGGTGGTTTGTTTCATTTATTGATAATTGCATTCGTGTGACATGGATTTATTTGTTGAAACAAAAATTTGATGTAAGCTTAATTTTCCCAAAGTTTTACAATATGATTAAAACTCAATTTAGAGAGGGGATACAAGGATTTTGGTATGATAATACCAGGGATTTTTTCAATCGGTCCTTCTCTACTTTTCCCCTCCACCCCAAAACACGTCATAATTTGAGTCTTCTTGCATTGATCCCTTCACAAAATGGGATGGTTGAACAAAAAAATAATCATCTTCTTTCTCATACAAGAGCCTTTTTGTTTTAAATCAATTTTTGAAAGCAATATCTGGTGAAGCCATTTCAATAGCTACTCTATCTTTATTAGACTTTCTACCTAAGTTATTGGTTTCAAAAGTCCAATGCAAGTCCTTACACAATTCTTTCCCAATTTCAATGCATCTAATAACCTTTTTTCAAAAATATTTGTGTGTATTGCTTTTGTTCATGTACATTCTCAAGATAGAACCAAAGTTGATCCTTGGCTCTCAAATCTGTTTTCACTGGATATTCTTCCATTCAAAAGGGTTACAAATATTATCATCCTCCTATAAGAAAATTTTGAGTCTGATGACGTACATTTGTTGAACATGCTTCCTATTTTGACAGTCTCAGGGAAAGGATTCCTCCATTAAAATTATAGATGGAGATTTCTTCTTTCTTGAATTTCTAGAGTTACTAGCAAATGTCCCATAATAGGTTTATTCTCAAAGAAAGAAACTGGTCTCCTAATTAGAGCCAATCCAACCATCCACTTTTGCATTTGAAAGTGTTGATGTAATATCTTCGCCCATTAATAATGGTCTTGAAACACTTGCATATAATGACTATGATATTCCTATTGATTTGCAAAAGGGTAGAGGATAATGCACTAAGCATCATTTATCTTCTTTCATTTCATATAAAAATTATCTCCTAACCATATGGCCTTTCTCACTATTCTGAATGCCATCCCTATTCCCAAAAATTTTTTGAGGCATGGAAGACAGAGAATTTGATACATGTTATGAAGATTGAGATTGAAGCACTTAAATTAAAAAAAAAAAGGTTGGGACATGGTGAAACTATCAAAAGGGAAAAAATCAGTTGGCTGTAGATGGATATTCACTTCTAATTATAATTCAAATGGTACTCTAGAGAGATAGGGTATATTCAAAACTATGGCTTAGACTATATGAAAACCATTGCCTCGGTTGCTAAAATGAATATAGTGAGAATCTGACTATCTATGGCTACTAACCTCGGTTGGAAATTACAACAATTTGATATCAAAAATGCCTTCTTGCATGGGGATCTAGAGGAGAATATCTATATGGAGATTCCACTAGGATTTGACTCATATATTAAACTAGGTATAATGTGTGAACTCGAAAAGGCACTGTATGGGCTTAAATGATTGCTGAGTGCATGGCTTGGGAGATTTTCCAAAGTTATGGCTGGTATGGGATATAAGCAAAGCCAAGGTGATTATACTTTGTGAAAGATTCGACCATAGTGGGAGTGTTAGTATTATTGGTCTACGTGGATGATGCTATAATCACTAGGAATGACCTAGGGAGAATAAAGTTGTTAAAAAGGCAAATAATAAAGGAATTTGAGATCAAGGAGTTAGGCAAACTAAAATACTTTGTTGGTATTGAGGTAGCTCACAGCAAGGGATTTTCATATCACAACAAAAGTACATGTTGGATTTATTGGCAAATACAAGCAAATTAGGATGCAAACCAATAGAGAGACATAGATTCAAACTATAGACTTTATGAGGCTCCAGAAGATATGCCAGTTGATAAAGGGTTTTATTAGAGACTTGTGAGAAAACTAATTTATTTGTCTCATACGAGGTTTGATATAGCCTATGTCGTGGGTGTTGTAAGCCATTTTATGCACAATCCTGTGGAATCACATCTCAAGGCAGTTCATAGAATTTTACTATACTAGGAGGGTACACTAGGAAAGGAATCTTGTTCAAAATATGGGGAAGGATTGACTCTTGAAGCTTATACATACACAGACTATGTAGGATCTCTAGTAGATAGAAGATCAACATTAGGATACTTTACTTCATTAGGGGGAAATCTTGTCACTTGGAGAAGCAAGAAGTAGAATGTAGTTGTAAGATCTAGTGCGGAGGTTGCGTTCAGAGCAATGACACTCAAGATATGGGAATTATCGTGGCCAAAGATAATCTTGTAAGATTTAACGATTAATTTGGAAGGCTCGATGAAGCTTTATTGTAATAACAAATTCATCATCAACATTGTTCATAATTCGGTACAACACGACTATACTAAACATGTTAAAATAGATCGACATTTTATTAAGAAAAAATTGGATAATAATCTAATTTGTACTCCTTTTGTTTCTTCGTGACTGTAGATAAATATAGAGAAATATGAATTGAATTTCACACTTTTACATTTAGAGGATTGGAATATATATACAAGAGAGGAGGAGTCCTCATTAATGACTACGTAATCATATCTTATCCCTATGATTATGGCACAAATCATAATATCTACATTTAAAGAAATAAATCTTTTAATATTCTAACACTCCCCCTCAAGTTGGAGCATAGATGTTTATCATGCCTAACTTGTTACAAAGATATCTAACCCGAGCCTCATTAAGAGTTTTTGTAAAAAGATCACCCAATTGGTCTCCTGTCTTCACATGTCCTATGGAGATAAACTTCTCCTGAATCTTGTCACGAACAAAGTGACAATCAATCTTGATGTGCTTTGTGCGTTCATGAAAGACAGTATTAGAGGCTATGTGTAGAGCAGCCTTACTGTCACACCATAATTTTGCCAGTAACGAGGTCTTAAGGCTAACTTCCTTCAACAATTGATATAGCCATACTAGTTCACACATAGATTGTGCCATGACCCTGTATTCTAATTCTACACTTGATCGGGAGACCGCATTTTGCTTCTTGCTCCTCCAAGATACCAAATTTTCGCCCACAAACACGCATTAACCAGTAGTGGATCTTCTAATAGCTTTAGATTCGCCATAATCTGCATCAGAGAAGCACTCGATATTTGTATGACCATGATTACTGTACAATATACCACGGTTTGGCGTTCCCTTCAGATAATATAAAACATGTTCTAGAGCTTCCCATTGATTAATTGTTGGTGAGACCAGGAACTGACTAAGTAGGTAATATCAGGACAAGTCACTGTGAGATAGTTCAATTTCCCAATTAATCTTCTATATCTCTCAGGATTGTCAAATAATTTACTCTTATCAACATCAAGTTGTGGATTAGGAATCATAGGAGAACTACATGGTGCAACTCCTAACTTTCCTGTTTCTTTCAACAAATCAAGAACGTATTTTATGTGAGTCAAGAGAATGCCCTTCTTATTCCTTAGGATTTCAATCCCTAGAAAATACTTCAACGGTCCTAAATCCTTCGTTTGAAAATGGGAATGAAGAAAGGATTTGAGTGATGAGATATGCGAGGTATCACTCCCAATAATGACAATGTCATCAACGTACACAACAAGAAGAATCATGCTAGCATTTGTTTTCTGATAGAACACAGAATGATTACACTTACTTTTACTCAAACCAAATTTCTGAACCACATCGCTAAACATGCCAAACCAAGCCCATGGACTTTGTTTTAGGCCATATAAAGATTTTTTCAGGCAACGTACTTTTCCACGCTTCCCCAGAGCAACAAACCCAAGTGGTTGCTCCATGTAAACTTCTTCAAGGAGATCTCCATGTAAAAAGGCATTTTTGATATCCAACTGATGTAAATCCCATCAATAAGTAGCAGCCATTGAAATGAACAATCGAACCAAGGTGAGCTTGGCTACAGGGGAAAAAGTCTCTGAGTAGTCAACACTATAGGTTTGAGCATAGCCTTTAGCAACAAGGCGAGCCTTAAGATGGTCAAGAGTACCATTAGGCTTTGTTTTTGGAGTAAGGACCTGTTTGCACCCAATGGCTTTCTTTCCAACAGGTAAATCTACCAGGGTACAAGTACTGGTGTTTTCAAGGGCCGTCATCTCCTCCTCTATCGCACCACGCCAACCCGGGTGGGATAAGGCTTCGTGAATGGTTTCGGGGACAGAGATAATATTTACAGACGCAATAAAGGAGCTGGATGCAGGAGACAAGTGGTATAAGAAACAAAAGACGAAATGGGATAGGCATATGGGCGTTTACTTTTTTAAAGAGCAATGGGTAGATCAAGGGAGGTGTCAGGCGCAGGCACAGGCGCAGGCTCAGGCTCAAGCTCAGGTGCAGGAGTAGAGGGATTCATAGGCAGACTCATTAGCAAGAGAGCTCAAAACAGGATCCAATGACGAAGAAGATGATGGAAGGCCTAGTTTGGCGGCAGGTGTCTCCTTGGGATGTTTGGTGTAAACCTGAGTGACAGGGGGTCGAGTAGGTGCTTGAGCCGGCGCTTGAATGACAGGATAAACTAAGAGATCATCATCTTCCACAAGTAAGGAAGGTGTAGATGAGGAAGAAAAGTAAAGAATGGCTTCATGAAAAGTAACATCTGTAGACACTACATAACGATTAAGAGTGGGAGAAAAACACTGATATCCTTTCTGAAGACGAGAATACCTAAGAAAAACACATTTCAGAGACTTGGGGTCTAATTTGGTGACTTGGGGCCTAACATCTCGAACAAAGCAGACACATCCAAAGATTTTGGGATCAATGGGAAACAAGACTTAGAAGGAAACAAGGTAGTATAAGAGATGTTACCAGTAAGGATAGAGGAAGGCATGCGATTTATGAGAAAGCAAGCAGTGGAGATTGCATCATCCTAGAAAGACTGAGGAACCTTCATTTAAAACATAAGTGCCCGTGCCACCTCAAGTAAGTGCTTATTTTTACATTTGGCAACACTGTTTTGAGCAGGTGTATCAATACAGGGGGATGGATAAAGAATACCATTTTGACGCATGTATAATTGAAAGGATGCTGAAAAATATTCGTTAGCATTATCACTACGTAAAGTACGAATAGGGACATTAACTTGAGTTTTAATTTCAGTACAAAAGGCACAAAAGTGAGAGAATAACTCAGAACGATTTTTCATTAAATATAATCAAGTAACACGAGAATAATTATCAACAAAGGTGACAAAGTATTTAAAACTAGATTTAGACTCAATATACACGGACCCCAAACATCAGAATGAACAATCTCAAAGGGGGACACAGCCTGTTTATTGACTCTAGACGCAAGAGGAAGACGGTGATGTTGGGCAAATTAACATGATTCACAATCTAAAGATGATAAATGTTGAAATTGAGGGTAAAGTGTTTTCAAAGACAACAAAGACAAGTGATCTAATCGATAATGAATCTCAAAAGGAGTCGATGTGCTGGAGCAAGCAACTGATTGAGGCACCTGATCATCAAGGAAAGCCAGACTCGTAGCCTCAACCAATAATCTTCTTCGCGGTAAGATCCTGAAACAAGCAATAATCAGGAAAATGTAAGACAACAATTTAAGTTACGGGAAATTTGCTCGGAGAAAGGAGATTAAAAGTAAGTTCAGGTATGTCTAATACAGATGATAATGGAAGAGAAGGAGTGGGGTGAACAGTGCCAGAACCAAGAACATGGGTGGAGGAACCATTAGCAATGGTAATAGTAGAGTGGTTGTCGTATAAGTTGTAAGTAGCGAAGAGATGACGATTACCTGTCATGTGATCAGTAGCATCGGAATCTATGATCCATTTAGAAGAGGAAGAAACAAGACATGTATTAGTGTTACCTGTCTCACCAAAAGCACCAATAAGGGGAGTAGTAGGAGTAGTGGATTGTAGTGATTCTTGGTATTTAGAGAATTTGGCATACTCGACAGTGGAGATCATAACCTTGTCATTAGTAGAAGACATCACATGTGCAGAATGAGTTCTTTCTTTATGTTGAAGCTTACGACAAGTACGCTTGGTATGGCCCGGTTCATGACAGTAATAGCATACAATTCCACTAACTTCTTGATGTTGAGTATTAGTTCCCCCTGGCTTAGATCCACCACGGTTGAGCTGATCTCGGCTAAGTAAAGTACTATTATGATCAACGGATGGCTTTGATAGGAGACTCTTAGCTCGCATTACTCGAAAGAAGACTTCCTAAAGGTCAGAGATTTCAGTTTCAGATAGAACTTGCGAACGAACAGTTTCATATTTGGGAGGAAGACCGGTAAGAAAATTCATGATAGCCATTTGCTCTCGTTGGGTCTGTTGAACTTTCAAGTCAATAGTGAGAGGAAGTAGCATATTTAGTTCTTCATAGGTTCGCTTAAACTCCATAAAGTAAGCCTTAAGATCACGATCTTGTTTTTCGGCACGATAAAACGCTTTGCATACTTCATAAATACAAGACACATTCTTTTTCCCTGAATACAAGAACTCCAGATAATTCATAAGTTCTTTAACAAATTCACAATGATTAATAGAGCTAATAATCTCACTCTCAATAGAGTTGTGAATCTGTAAGAACAACCGTGCACCATCTCGCAACCAAGCCTGGCAAGAATTATCTGTTGGAGGAACTATCATCAAATGGTCTTCCTTTCCAATACTTCACAAATAGATGTGAATTGTCTTACTCCAATCCAGAAAATTCGTCCAGTTCAACTTGTGATTAGTAATTTTAGTCACAATTGGAACCACTTTAGAGGCAATTGTAGACTTAATTTCAGTTATTATGAGATAACAAAACACAAAGTAGATCAAAGACACATATTAGCAATGGAACGAACACCAGTAGTCACACCAGGGACCATTAGCTAGTGAAGAATACGTAGAGATAAAGAAACTGGATTCAAAAAGCCCAAATGAAAGAACCCAGTTTTGAAAAACACGCACCCAGACCTAGAAACCAACCAAAAAGTGTTGGAAATGACAAGTTGACGCCGTAGGAGAAGATCGAGATTGAGATGTCCTCTCACGTGCTCCCACGTGCCAGCGTGTGGACAGATGTCGAATCTGGAAGTGGCGCGTGAGCCTCACGCTCTGGTCAAATGGCGGCGATTTTTCGGGGAAACGCCGATCGGAGCCTTCTGATTCTACCTGAGTGGGAGGTGTCATAAACGGAGACGTCGAGAATGACACCCTTAGAACCTCTGACTTTTGGACTTACGAGCAACGTATAAAAGAAACGTATAAAAGAACAGAGGTAATTCCAGAACCTAATTCTCTGATACCATGTAGATAAATATAGAGAAATATGAATTGAATATCACACTTTTACATTTAGAGGATTGGGATATATATACAAGAGAGGAGGAGTCCTCATTAATGACTACGTAATCATATCCTATCCCTATGATTATGGTAATCATATTCTATCCCTATGATTATGGCACAGATCACAATATCTACATTTAAAGAAATAAATCTTCTAATATCCTAACGGTGACCAACTTGCAAATATGCTTACCAAAGGATTATCTAGTGTCATCTTTCAGAACTTAATCATTAAGTTTGGCATGGAGGATATCCATTCACCAACTTGAAGGGGAGTGCTAGAAATACTTGTAAATAATGTAATTATTTTTAGTTATACCATAAAATTTAGGCACATGTGTATATTAGTTATTTCATTAATGTCCCTAATTGTAATTTTGTGTCTTAGAGTAGCCTCCTTGTGTTTATAAATACCCATGTATGCTGCCTCATTCAATACAATAACAAGAGAGAACTTCAAACATTTGTCACTTATCATTCATCAAAGTTATTCTTTGTCATGCATGGTTGGGGAATATAAACTTAAAGCACTGTAATCATGTTAACTATGTCTATATAGTTTATAGAGAGAACGACCTGTGCAAAAGATGTTTGACCACAAAGACTGCCAGTGTGATCGTTCCATCCTGAAAGATGCAGTGATTCAATTATAAGTTTTTCTTTTACTTGTGCTTTCCATATTCCAATGCATTTTTTGGGTGTCCTTGAAGCTTATCATCCTTAGTTTATATATTACTTCTACTTTAGCCTATAAGCATTAACATGGTTAAACAACTGGTATATTGGCCTGTTTAATTGGCATCAGATTTCTCTATGTTGTGTCCAAGTAAATCTTGTTTTCCTTCAATTTCATCTGTGAACCACAACAATAGAGCAATGGGGGCAGGATTGGATCTTGCTTTTAAGTGAGGAGGGCTTTATTTGTGCTGTATCTTCCTGTCTGGTTAAGTGTATTTGCAAGATATTGCTTTTATATGGGTCAACAAAATCTTAATCTCTAGTTCTCTTTTTATTCATTTTCTGAATGGCACAATTTCAGGCTATGTGGATTTTATTTGCCTGTTAGTTGATGTTTATGTTCAACTTTCATGTTGATAAATAATTACACATCTCCCATGCTCCCCTTAGTGCTTCATAGCTCATGCTTTTACATGTTATATATGCTTGTTGAGTTGTATGTGCGATTTCTTTGCAGAGCCCTGATAAGAAGTATGGTTGAAATATTCTTCTTATGTGGAAATAGTAGAAAGGCTGTGATTGCAACTTTGAGCATTCTAGGGAATGGCAATCAGCGTTCTAAAGGAATTTCAGAGGATGAGGTAGCTTGCATTTTGTGTTGATACTGGTGACTTGCGCAACATCATATTGGACATATATTAAATTGAAATTTCTATCTTGTTATTGCAGTCGCCTGTGGTCATTTCTTGATATTCTTATTTGCTGAGTCAAGTCTTGTCCAATTGACAGGTTATTGCAAAAGAACTAGAAGGACTTTCCATTGAGTCGGCTTCGGATCTGCAAAAAGTTCTTAGAGTTGAAGCATACACATCACAAGCAAGTGCATTGCAGAGGCTTGAAGCAATGATTCCTGTATACCAAAGTCGTATGGGGGCATTGCTTTTCCTGATTTCTGCTTTACTTTCTCGGGGATTGGTATGCTTGTCAACCCAAAACTCTGCTATATGCTTGACATTGTATTTTTGCAGGGGTAGTTGACAGTCTCACCCACCCTGCCCCAACCTCTCATTTCATGCTCCTTGGTTTTTCAGGACCTAGGATTTGGTCCTGGGCCTATGGAGCTCCCTGCTTCCAAAGTGGTGACTGGTGGGTGCTCACTGTTCAATGACTGTGCCAAAGGCCTTTCTCCTTTCAGGCTCCCATGCATCTGAAAGAAGCTTGGGATTCTCTGGCTTATTTGACAAATTATCCAAATCCATGCCAGATATATTAGGTGCAATTTTGTTTTGACCAGAAACAATAGCTATTTTCAAGGCATGAACACTACTAAGGCATTTTACATGTAGTGTTTAATTTCTTCATAAAACTTATAAGTAGAAGTGAAAGTAGAGCTTCCACTGCTCCCTCCTCCCACTCACTAGGGATGATGTTATATGGACTTTTTGTTACATGAAGGAGCAAATGTTTGAACTTGGACCTTTTACTAACTACCCATGTCCCCTCACCACTGGAAGTTCTACACGGATTTGGAACTTCCTGATAATATTACAGACCTAACATGATTGAACATTGCAACAAAACCCAAGAAGATTTAAAATAACATAAAAAGAATGAAAAATGACATAGCCTTTGACTAGTATTTGAGAAAGTTGATGTTATGAAGACTATAGGCAAAAGTGATTCAATAGAATTTCATTCAAAAAGATTCAACAACCACCTCGCTAAGACCCATTTGATCCATACTTATACTAAGATAGAGTAAAGAGAAGCTTTTGTTACAATTAGTTATACTTCTCACTGAAATGCTAACAAATTGACTAACTAATACAACAAACGCTAACACTTCTTATTGTTCATAAGATGCAGTAAGTCAACTCTAATCCCATGTAACAATATTTACACACCCCCCCTCTCATAAAGATCCTTGTCCTCAAGGATCTGTACAAATTCAGAAACTTAGAAGCCATTCATGAATGATCATTTGCCCAGTTCTTCAATGGTTAGAGGTAAATCTTCAGTTGCAGACTCTAGGCCCAATTGCCCAGCTCATTGATGGTCATTGGGATTAGGCCTTGTAGCTCTTCTAATGCAGGTATTTCCCAGGGATTTGGATTGGTCCCTAAGCATCATCACTGGATCTACAATCTTTTTCCAATCTAAGTTCATTGCTAACCTAGTGTCACTTAAGGACTATTCCTACTCCACCCGGTAAAAAAGCCATGTTCTATTGAGAGATCCATCTTCACATTTGTCTATGCATCTGATTGAGCAAAGATCATAGAAGGACTGGACTAGGCAGGAGTAGTGGCGGCGGCTGAGTTAGCTAGTGAAGGAGCTGCCGTGGTGAGCTTGCAGAAGCCAAGATAGGATAAGATGGAAGGGAGAAATGCTGTGTGTGAGAAGAACGAGTGTTCTTGGAGTTCTTATGGACTTGGTGGGGGTGTTGATGGTCTGGTTGTTCTTCCTTGCCACCTTTCAATGGTGGTCACCATGCTTTGCAGTGGTGGGTAGAGAAACGAAGAGATGGAAGAGATTGATATGGCAAATTTGTGGTTTCGGGTAGGTTCTTCCTGTTCACCATCATCTTCCTTTTCTTGTCATTCCTGATCCTCCACTTTTGTTTCCACTTTGTTGTTGCTCCCTATTTTTATGACATTTTCTGCTAGTCCTCCACCTCTAATCTCCTATGCTTTTGCTTCATTCTCTTTAACTCTGTCAATTTCCTCAACTTTGTAATTGGTATCTTCTTGAATCTTGGTAGCAAACAAATAACCTTCCATTTGCATTCCTATAAATGACCCAAATTATGGGAATACTCTTTTGTTCCCATTTACGCAACCCGTGGGTATTGAATCCAATGTAACTTGGCCTCCATTCTCATTTCTAATAGCAACTTGCTCGTTTGGTGCTTTTGTCATTTCTAGACCCAAATTTAGTGCAATTGGAAGCTTGGCCACATTTGTGTTTATTTATAGCATTACTTTTGTCAATTTTGCCATCAATGATTCCATCTGTGACATAGAGCTGTGAAGGTTTGAAACATCTCTTTGAATATGATGGAGATCAAGGTAGTATAAGATGTCAAAGTCTCACATTGAGTAGTATGAGATACTCAATGGGGTATTTAAGTAGGGTGGTTCTTCCACCTTAATAGTTAGCTTTTAGCGGCTCTGGAAAAGGCTACCTGTGAAGAGTTCTGACTGGCAGAGGGTTCTAACTAGCGAAAGGCTAAGTGAAGTGCTGCCAAGTAAAGTGTCACAGAGTGTAGCCGCCAGGATGTCGGCCTTCTAGCAGTGGCCAATTAATGGAGACCAAGGTAGTATGGGATACCAAAGTCTCACATTGAGTAGTATGAAATACTCAATGGGATACTTACGTAGGGTAGTTTTCCTACTTCAATAGTTAGCTTTTGGGGGAGAGTTTCCCACTTTACTTAGGTACCCATCAAAATCTCCACAATATCATGTTGAGATTGTGTGAGCTCCAATTTGAACTCCTTGAAGTGTTCTTGACATTTAGTGTCTTTTGCCATCCTCCCAGGGCCAATTGGCTGTGATACCAAACTGGTATGAAAACTCTAGGCAAAAGTGATTCAATAGAATTTCATTCAAAAAGATTCAACAACAACCTCTCTAAGACCCTGTTTGATCCATACTTATACCATACTAGATGGAGTAAAGAGAAGTTTCTTTTACAATTAGTTATACTTCTAACAGAAATGTCAACAAACTCACTAGCTAATACAACAAGCACTAACTATCACTTCTTATTATTTATAACATGTAAATTCTAATCCCACATAACTGTTGCCAAAATGTATTTGAAACTGGAGAGGAAAAGGAAACCGGGTGACAAATTTTCTCTGCTTCAAGAAGCCAATGTATTATTGATCCTGCTCTGTGCTGCATCAATTTCATAATCTATGTGAAACTTGTTTTATTTGAAATAGCAGATTATATTTTGAATTGAGATCTAAAGAGAACAGAGGGTGCCGTAAGAAGACTGTGCTCTGTTTTAACAGGAAGATCCCAAGTTTTGATCTTTACTTAGCTTGCACTGTGCTTATCGTTCTTCTTGCTGATGAGGGTGGTTGACTTTGTTCCTGTTTTCATTTCTTATTTTCTTTTTGGTAATGCTTGGATTTTTCCCCCCCTGTTTTGTACTGTGGATTTGAAAAGGAGTCAGACCTTGCATATAATTCCTACTAGTTACATGTGGAACTAGATTCTCTGCATCTCACGACCAAGCAGCACACACTGCTGCTCATCAAAATCTGACCATCCGCTTCATCTAGCGAACCTTGCAAAGCCACATCGCCCAACTTGCTAAAACACTGTTTATCATCCTCACCTACCCACGTCGATGCATGGATCAGCTGCGTTCTAGGGGTTGTCTTCCTCAAAAGCTTTTTTTGACAAAGCTTCTTTTAGCAGCAGCAATGAAACGCTGTCGAACCTCAACTCTGTCATCAAATGCTTCTGTTCCACCCAGTCTGATGGAAGCTTCCTGCCGTTGGTGAATCACCCCAAAATGCTCCTTTCTCTTCTATCAAATGCAGCAAATCATATCTGTGATGTTCAACGGCTTCTTCCCAGATCTCTTCGATAGCTCCTTTTCTCTTCCATCAAACCTCTCCTTTCTGATCTTCGATGATTGTTTGATCTGTTCACTATGGCTATTTAAGAATTGATACTGGGTTCCTATGAATTGATTGATCTTTTAATTCCTCTGATGTGTTATCACCATCATGTTTATAATTTCATATCGTGTTCTTGAAATGTAATCCATATATAGCAGTGATAAACAAACATATGCACAACTAGGTGAAAGAAAAACTTCTACAGATTCTCAACTTATCCTTTTTCCTCCCCTTGAGAAATAACATTCATAAGAAAAAAACAACAAAAATTAAACTTGAACCATTCTTTCATAAAGCAAAACAAACTACAGAGCCATACAAATAAAGAAAAAATAGAGAGGAAACGATGACTTCAATCACCAAGAAATGCTACCCCCCTTTCTGCAAATGATGAATTAAGTTTTAACCTTTACATATTGTTAAAGATGACAAGAATTCCTCACCCTTTTTGATAGAAAAACTTGGTTGAAAGTTGCAGTGCTAAAACTTTTAAAAGTGTGGAATGGAGACTTTCATTTATGGCCATAAACTTCTCATACCTTATTCTCATAAACAAGGGATTACTAGCACATTCAAATAAGCTAGTAATCCCTTCATACCATTCAAAATGTAGAGATAGCAGTAGAACATTCAAAATTGCAGAGAACACTCAAAACGTTCAACCTCAACAAGCTGAAAAATGTGCTTCTCAGTCGTGGAAATAAAACGCACGTAGCTGGAGAGCTTCGCTAGAGGGACATCAGAGAGTGTTAAGAGCAGGTGAGGATGATAGACTTGAACGCAGCGTTTTCACCAGTTTGGCAATGTGGCTTCACAAGGTTCACCAGATGAAGTGGACGTTCAGATTTTGATGAGCAGCAGTGTGTGCTGCTCAGATGCGAGATGCAGAGAATTTGGTCCCGTTGCATGCTAGTTTAGCATGTGAGCTGGAGAATCAAAATCAAGTTTGACCCACACATTTTCTTGTCCATGTCCTAATCTCTTTTAAACTTTGAGTTTGTTATAAGAAATTTGGTTAGGATTTTGTTGTTGAAAGAGTAAATCTGTGTATAGCAATGGAGCATATGTTCCAATTAGTTACATCACACCTGTACAACTCTTTCTGGACTTAGAAAATTTGGGTCTGTCACTTTTTACAAATGGTTTGGGAAGACAACGGTTACTTAAATGTCATAAATTCCAAAATATAAGTTTGAACATTGGTTATTAGTACGTCTTCCTTACTTGTTTGTAATACGATTGCCTGCTATACTTTGTTTTTTTCCAGGACTTGGTTCAGGCTGACAGAGATGATCCCAGCCTACCCCTGGTTACTGCTCCTTTCGGGCATGCTTCCCAGGTATATATTTATTGAACCACGAAGATTGCTGCTATCCTCTTAATTTCTTTTCAGTTTTCATTTTAAATACTCTTCTGCTTTATATTTAAGATTTGCTTTTCTCTGACTATTGTGCAGGAAATTGTAAACTTACTGCTCTGTGGGCAGGCTGTCCCTAATGTGTTCGATGGGAGGATGGATTTAGGGGGAGGAATGTTTCTTAAAGGCATATCTCGACATGTGGAAGTTGGATTTCTCACTCTGTTAGAATCCCTGAATTTCTGCAAGGTTGGCAAGTATCTGAAATGCCCAAAGTGGCCTATCTGGGTTGTTGGGAGTGAATCCCATTACACAGTCCTGTTTGCTCTTGATACCAGTGTTCAAAATGAGAATGAACTGGAAGAAAGGGAATCACAGATCCGCAAAGCTTTTGATGCACAAGATCAGAGTGGAGGCGGTGGCTTTATTAGTGTGGAAGGGTTCCATCAAGTCCTCAGAGGAACAAATATCAAGCTTCCACAAGAGAAACTTGAGCACCTTTGCAGTACAGGCTTCATTGTGTGGAGTGAGTTCTGGCAAGTTATATTGGAGCTAGACAAGAGCTTGGGAGGTTTGAAGGACTCATCAGGATGTATGGGTAGGAAGGTCTTTGACCTTTACCATTTTAATGGGATTGCTAAATCTGATCTGAATGGCAGTCAAGTAAACCCTGGGGGTGATATTCCTCTACAAAGACCTCGGCTCACAAAATTAAGAGTTTCAGTTCCCCCAAGGTGGACCCCGGAGGAATTTATGGCAGATGTGGCAGTTTCCTCTGCCTCTAGTGCAAATGAATCTAGTGGTAAGGACAATGAAGTATCTAAACCCGAGCCTTCTCAACATGCACCGTTGGTGGATTGCATAAGGACACGCTGGCCCCGAGCCATCTGCAGTTGGTCAGGGGATCCTCCTAGTATAGTCTGAGAGGCATTAATGTGGGATCATTGGTCGTGCTCTTGTGGGTTACAGATAAAACGTTATTGTTTCAGCAATGCCAAGATGAAAGGAAGATGATGAAGGCTTCATGTTTTAACTTTTGTTGAAACTGGAGGCACATGAATGAGGTCTACCAGTCAAGTAACAATTTTCTGTGATATGTGCATATAGCCGTTTTATGATATGGATTAGTGTTTCTTTAGCATTATCTTCGATTTTGTCATCTCATTCAATAGGATAAAAGGAAGAGACGTGTGAAGTTTACATTTATCGTCAACCCAACTTGTAAAATCCATTTTAATGTACTCTTGTCGATGAGGAAGAGTTTTATATCGTGGGAGGGTTCTTAATAAATGGGGAAATCTGTCCTTGCTTTTCGAGTTGTTGTAATATTAAATTATTGTGCCTGGCTACTGAATAGGAAAATTTTCATGATTTTTTTTTTCTATAATTATATTACACCCTAGCTGTGAAGTTATTATCTTGGATAGGAAACATGCTGGGGTTTATGCTGCAATGTTCATATTTTCCGTCGTCTACGGATTTGTTTCCTGAGGTCCATTCTAGTTGTCATTCGTTTCATTGGTGATAAAATTGTAATTCGTAGCCAATAAAAAATGAATTAATGTTTATTTTATTTTTATTTATCTTTACTTATAGAGTAAATTATGTGAATCTTTTTAATTTTATTGAAATTGTGCGTTTTTTTATTTATTTTCAATATATATATATTTATTTATATATAATCTGGGTTCTTTTGAAGGACAAAACGTCAATCATGAATGGTTTTTCTCATATATGAAGTTTGTAAAGTTCCAACCTAAGACCTTTTCGTTTAAAATACAAAATATATACCCATTTGTCCCAAAAAAATGAGGAGGAAGGGAATTTCTAATTTATTTTTTTTGAAGTTTAAATATAATATTTTTAGATTAAAGAAAATAGATAAAATAAAATATTTAATTAGATATAAATTAAAAAATAAAAAAGAATAAAAAATATCAAAAATTAAAATTTCTTTTTTATTTTTTCTCCTTTCCATTAATCCGAGCATACTCTGAGCAATCCAATTCACAAAATTTCGTTTCATCAATTTTCGTTACCATCGTCGAGAAAATCATTCCATCCAACTGTCCTTGAGCATAAGTGCCGTCCCTTCCTTTCCCTATCTGATTTTAGCATCTCCACGACCATGAAGATCGTAGGACCAGATTCATCAGTGTTCCTCCGTCCTCCCTCGGCTTCCATGTTGGTCATTTTAGGTTAGTCATATGCAACTTCTCAAACCCACTTTATGCTCCCTCGAACGCCATAGATTCGTTACTGAGAAGTATCGAACGTTTCGTGCGATGCGTACGAGACTTTGTTCATTGGTGGCCATAACCCCTTAATCGAAGAGGATGCGTAGCCACGGTGGGGACAGTTGGCCGTAACAATGTCGAACCCATCCATGTCTGACTCTGCCTAAACCCATCGTGATCACCCATTTGTGCAGTTTAGTTAGTTCATCCGTTTCTGAGTTGAAGTCCCTCCTGCAATCTAATCCTTTCTTTTTTCTTTTTTCATTTTTCTCAATGAGGCAGTTGCAAGGAGAGGTTAAATGTGCTTCTTCATTCATAATGTGGTGCTTCTTTATCTCATTGGATGAAATGACTATATAATTTTATATTCTGTGACGTTTTATCATATTCTAAACTTGGTTTACCGAGATATGCAATGGGGAATAATATATCTTCTGTCTTTTCGTTTTGCACTTCGCAGGATTAACTTTCTAATAAGTGTTACATATGAAGGAGAACACTGGTTAATTGGAGGCTGAGATGTTTCTGCATAGAATAAATAATTGTAACCCTCAATTTTATGCTACGCCATCTCTCCAATGCCTTCTGCGGAACTTCTCTCTCTGGTCTATGAAGAAGGATCCTGATCTTGAATCAGCTCTCTCTCGCAATCGCCGATGGATTGTTAATAATCAAATCAAGAACATTATCCTTCGATATCCTAACCAGGAAATTCCTGTGAAAGTCCTTCAGAAGAAATTTAAAAACCTTGATCTCCAAGGTAAAGCTCTTAATTGGATAAAAAAATATCCGTGCTGCTTTGAGGTTCATCTCCATGGTGATGAATATCACTGCCGACTAACAAAGCGGATGATGCATTTGGTTGAAGAGGTAGAATCTGTTACAGACATGCAGGAGCCAGTATTTGTTAGGCGATTAACGAAGCTGTTGATGATGAGTGTGAATAAGAGACTTAATGTTGTCAAAATTAATGAGCTAAAGAGGAATTTTGGTTTTCCAGATGATTATTTAATTAGAATTGTACCAAAGTATTCAGATATGTTCCGGGTTGTTAATTACAGTGGAAGACGGAATGCAATGGAAATAGAATTGCTATCTTGGAACCCTGATTTGGCTATTTCTGCAGTTGAAGCATCTGCTCGCAAACAGGGAACCCAGCCATGTTTTACATGCTCATTACCTTCAACTTGGGTGAAATCATGGGAAAGATTTCATGAATTTAATTCAAGCCCTTACATTTCACCTTACTTGGACCCAAGAGGTTTGGTTGAGGGATCAAAGGAGATGGAGAAGAGGACAGTAGCTTTGCTGCATGAGTTGTTGTCATTAACTCTCTGGAAAAAAGCCTCAATTGTGAAGCTGGGCCACTTTAGGAGAGAGTTTGTTTTACCAGATAAGTTGAATATTTTATTGCTGAAGCACCCTGGGATTTTCTACGTTTCAAATAAGTATCAGATTTATACAGTTCTTCTTCGAGAGGGGTATAATGGCTCAGAACTCATTTATAAAGATCCTCTGGTAGTTGTGAAGGACAAATTTGGGGAATTGATGCAGGAGGGACTTCATGAATATAATCAGAGGCGGCGTTTGGTGAATTTGGAAAATAGGAGAAAGAATGGCTTTCCTTTGGCTAGAGTAGATAAAAGAAAGGATAGAAGCCCTGAAATTTATGACTCAGATGATCAGGGAGACAAATTTGGAGGTTTGCTTGACCCAGAAGAAAGAAAACGGTTTTATAAAGTTCTATTTGATGATGATACTTCATGAATTCCACCTACGTATGCACTTTATGGATTTGATTTATGAATTGTTTGCTCAATTGCAATTTAGACAGATAGTGATATTTTAAGACCTGTTCTCCAAAAAATTTGTATATGCCAGTTATGGATGTGATGGAAACCTCTATCTATTACTTGAATTAAGAGAAACAATTCCACCTAGACCAGTAGTCACGGGGCAGAATGATGAAACACAGCAGGAAAAGATGAAGACAAAAATGCGAGAAAATGAAAATGGCTCCCTAGCTTTCAAGAGGCTAGAGTCTCCCCACACAAGTCTGTTAATTTTCTTCTTGCCTTCTCCACTCCACCCTTCGGCTCAAGTACTACGCAAGGACTTTCTCTCTCCATACACTCCCATGTATCCTGCACTGAGGTAGTTAAGCTAGGGACACATCATTAGACTTCACTCTGGTCCTCCCTTTTTCTCCTGCTCTCTCCTTATTCTTTCGGTTATACACCTTCATGGGCCTTGGCCTAATGGGACTGGGTTCATCAATATCCTCCCTAGCAAGTATCGCCTTGTCCTCATGCTGAAATCGGGAAATTGCAGCTTAATGATATCATAGTCCTCCCACGTGTTTTTAAATTCAGGTAACCCTTTCCATTTAATTTGCACTATCACATCCTTAGATTGTATTTGAAACTCCATTTCCTCAATGAGTGAAACGTATGTATGAATAGTTGAATTTTCATTATCAGGGATCACACAATAGATAACTTCTGTGCTTGGATCAACTTATAATTTTATGGCACTGAGAATAGTTATTCCCTTGTGTCCTCATTACCATTGAATCCTTGCCATTTGGTTGTCCACCCACACACATGGAAAACCCAAATTATGAGCGTGAGTACCAACAACTAGGACTTTTGGTGCTTTCATGTGAATGCTAAGCAGCCCGTGCCAGTCATTGACTGTTAAGTACTTGATCTCTTCAGCATTTGCAAAGACTTTCAGACCAAAGTTTGTTGTAGTAACAGCAAGCAGATTTCCTTATTGAATCTCAAGCCAAGAAGACTAGGGGAAACACCCTTAGCTTCTGTACTGATAAGAACATTGATGTTATCCATGTCCCAAAACTTTATCCGGTTATCATCAGCAGCAGCCAAAAAGTGATGCTTTGTTGTGTCAAAGAGCACAATGCTTGTAGATTCTTTCTAAACCCAGAATATATTCTCTTTGTCACTCCTTCACTTTCATTCCATTTCATCAGAGAACTCATTATGTCATGTCTATCAAAATAGGTCCCATTTGAGGCTGTCATGGTCACAGCAGCCTGAAAATATGATCCACGACAGTTTCTACAGGACAATTATAAAACATAACCATAGAAGATGGATAGAAACTTCAGCAACCACTTCTTTATTTTGCTTGCTTTTGTAAATGGACATTCTCTTAAAGTAAACCTCATGATCAGCATTAAGCAATTTATTAATTGCTCCCATATGTTGATGGAAAGGACCCACTTCACCAACACAAGCAACATCTTCTGAATAAGGAACTCCATGTTCATTGAGGGTGATGAAGCCACTTGTCATTGATGCTGTGCTAAATGCTCCAAAAGCTTGAGGCTGAAGTTGGCTTCCTAGGATGTAACTAGATGCAAGCTCTGTGCTGCCTCAATATTCAATGATTGGATTGTAATAAGCTTTTAAGAAAAAGCCAAAGGTCATCATCAACAATTGAGGTTCCTCTAGTGGAAAAAAAAAAGATCTTAGCTTTCTCTAATCTAAACCTACAATTTGTATTCTTCCAAGCTTTTACTAAGCTTGGAACTGTTCCCAAAATAGTAACACTACCATCCTGAACGCATTTTCCAAAACCATGGCTTAGAGGAGATCTATGGTAAAGAGCAAGTGTTGCACCAGCTAGGAAGCTTGGATAGATCAAAGTTGGTCCCATTATCCATCCAAAACTTGTAGGCCAGCATAAAATTTCTCCAACTTGAACATCATTGAAAGTCCATGCATCAGCAGCGCTTTGAATGGGGGAAAGCTAAGCCCAAGGAATAACTTTTGGTTCTCAAATGGTTCTACCAGGGGAGAGAAAAACTTTCCATGAGTGGTCCGGTTTTCTTAATTGCACTCATCATCCACAATAACATTATAAGCAGTTACTTCAATGACTCGATTGTACAAAGGGAATTTCTGGCTACTCCTTGATATGAAATCCTCAGTTGGAATCTTTTTCTTAGGCGCTTTCCCTTTGTCTTCTTCGTCTTTATTGGTCATAAGTAGAAATAAAAAATGAGGATATCCACTGCTATAATTTGCATTGAGTTTTTCCTCTTTTTGGGAACAGAATTTCAACACCCCTGTGGGCACTGTAAAAATTGTTTGGGTTCCACGTAAAACCTATGACACAAATGATGGGATAACGAAGGCCAATATAATTATGGCTGTTGTAATTGGGGAAGGCCATATCATGGCAACAATTGATGCCTTCTGCTTGTCTTCTTCATCATCCTCTTAATGTTCTTTTTCAACCATGAATAGTAATCAAAGGAGCCTTAGTTGTAGGTTCTTACCCTTGTTTTTTGTCCCAAATGTCCCAATGTAAGAAGAGCAACCCCAAGCTCACCTCTTACTGTATCGGCACTGGACATGTGAGAAGATCTCCCTGGCTTGTTCAACACTGTAGATGAGAACGAAGCCACCCTCCTCCTAATAGAAGGTTGTGTTTCAATGTGCTTAGAAGGATTCATATCTGGGGTGGTTTCTTCTGGGTCAGAAAATTGGGTAACCCAAGAGTATTGGATAGGTTCAAAATGATTGAACTGAATAATTTGTTAGGCCAAGATGCTGCTGTTGCTAGGTACTATCAAATGAGGCCAGGAGGTTTTCCTTCCCAAAAACATTTTGGGCTTCTTCCCTAACTGATTTTCCTAACCTGATCCAATATCCCTTTATTGCTTTCCCCTTCACCCTTATCTTCAACCTCTTTTACCATCGAAAGCTGGTATCATGGAACTTGCTCCAATTATTTGCCCAGAATTTCTCACTTTCATGAAAGCAATGCTCCTGCTTTTCTCCCGGCGTGGGTAGGACATAAATTCCTTCTAACATCATAGATTCTTCTGGGTTGATCTCACAAGCCACTGCAACAGCAATTCTGACAACCAAACTGCCTTCTTCAGAATTCTCTTCTCCAACATCCTTCACCTGAGGTTGCTGCTGTTGCTTGACTTTTGAGTTAGTTGATTCTTCATTAAGAAATTGGGGACCTCAGGTAGGTGTCTCGTCAATTTCTTTTTCTTTTCTAAACTCTCCCTTCTCTCTTCTTAACTCCACCAACAAAGCCTTCAGATCAATGCTTCTTGTCTTCTTCAATTGTGATGTGGGCAGAGTTTTACCTACGGCCTTGCCTATTCCAACATCACCAATCATCTCAGTTACTTTATCACATATCTCCATCATCAACTCCTTCATCGTTGTCCTTTCTTCCTTCATCTCTGCAAATCCTCTCACGAAGCCTTCAATTTCTTTCTCCATTCTCTCAAAATCGTACTACTTTGATACCAAATTGATGAAGACCTCTATATGTTACTTGAATTAAGAGAAACAATTCCACTTAGTTGATTCTTCATTAAGAAATTGGGGACCCCAGGTAGGTGTCTTGTCAATTTCTTTTTCTTTTTCTTTTCTAAACTATGCCTTCTCTCTTCTTAACTCCACCAACAAAGCCTTCAGATCAATGCTTCTTGTCTTCTTCAATTGTGATGTGGGCAGAGTTTTACCTACAGCCTTGCCTATACCAACATCACCAATCATCTCAGTTACTTTATCACGTATCTCCATTATCAACTCCTTCATTGTTGTCCTTTCTTCCTTCATCTCTGCAAATCCTCTCACCAAGCCTTCAATTTCTTTCTCCATTCTCTCAAAATCGTACTACTTTGATACCAAACTGATGCAGACCTCTATATATTACTTGCATTAAGAGAAACAATTCCACCTAGACTGGTAGTCAAAGGGCAGAATCTATGAAATACAGCAGGAAAAGATGAAAACAAAGATGCAAGAAAATGAAAATGGCTCCCTAGCTTTCGAGAGGCTGGAGTCTCTCCACACAAGTTTGTTAATTTTTCTTCTTGCCTTGCCTGCTCCACTCTCCAGCTCAAATACTACCCAACGACTTTCTCTCTCCACACTCACTCACGTATGCTGCACTGAGGTAGTGAGGCTAGGGACACATCATCACAATTCACACTGATCCCCCATTTTTCTCTTGCTTTCTCCTTATTCTCTTGGTTATACACCTTCATGGGCCTTGGCCCAGTGGGACTGGGTTCATTGGGACATTTTAAATCAGACTGCAGATTATTCAACTTATTGTTTTCTTTGTTAGCAATGTATTTTGATTTACTTTGGTTGTTTTCCTTGATGTAATTGATCCATCAATTTTCTACTTTTATATTTTAACAAGACAAAAGAGACAAAAAGGGAAGATGATGTGATTACTTATACCACATTCCTCAAAAAATGAACTAGGCTCTGGTGATTGAAAGCATCAGGGGGACAGAAGAATGGTGAAGCTTTCTTCCATTTTGAGTAGAGTACTTCTAATTCCTCAATGACCTGTGTTGTATTACTTAATTATTTGTTTATTTTTGGACGTCTGGAGAAATTAGGCACAAATAAGTGGAAGTGATTTAAGGTATCTGAATTTTGCTGTGTTATTCTCTCTAGTACCTAAAATGTGCTGTTGTCCTGTGGAGAATAAGTTGCTTCCAGTTCTTAAAGCGGTGCTTGCCAAAATAATAGTTGGATATGGAACACTTTTTCTTGATAATCATATAGATATTTTCTATGTTTTAGGCCAACATAAATTTATCAGTTGGGTGTCACCTAGTTTGGCTCTCTAGCTACATACCTGTACAAGACAGGCCAATAATTGTCCTGTGGGGCTGTGCTTCCTTTATGAAAAGAGTATGTATTTTGTGAAAATTCGGAGTGGCTGGATTTATAGAAACGAGTTGTTAGAATTTGTAGGCTGCAGTGAAATTCGGATTTCCAAATGGTTAGGGTTATGCAATGAGTAAGAAATGAAGAACAGGTCCCAATTTTTTTTGTAACTAGTACCTGTCACATACCTTCATTTATTACTGGCTTGCGCTGTGCATATTGCATCTCTTGAAAGGGCTGGAGCATCAGCTGTTCATTCACTTTAGGTGTAGAACTTTCAAATTTGGAGTATACTGTAACGTCTGATTTTTCGTAAAATATTGAAATGAGTCAGTTTTCAAAGTAAGTTCACTAAGATGAGTGATTCAAGGCCAAATAAAATTGGGATAAAATTTTAAATAATAAAAAATGAGAATGCATAACATGAGTTCACACGGTCCACATGACATCGATTGTAAATTTTTAAGTATAGCGCAATTCGAAAAAGTCTATTATCTTCATCCTCTTTTTCATATGCTCTTGTGGGATTGATAATACAAAGCTTATAAATGATATGAAATAAGTTAAAATTTATGGTGTTACATATACCTTATAAATTAACCTGATATGATAGGAGAGACATCTAGGACTTATATATTAATACAATAAGCTGAAGTTGGTTGTCTTTTCTTGATAATAAGAGTCCCGAAGAGGGGATTTCTTTTTTTCTTTTCTGAAAATTCTGATTACTGATGATGGCATTATAGGATTAATTTGATACTAATAATTTTATAATCAGGGCAGTTTTGTACTTTCTGGCTTAGCAGCATAGTGGTGAGGCTCCTAGTGATGAAATTAAAGATTTGCCAGAAATGAAAATTGGAAGATTCCAACATAGTCTTGAAGCCATCAATTTTTAATTATGTGAATCTTTTATCTGCACTTGCCAATTTTCTAATTTCTGGTTCTATTTTCTTTGTTATACAATTAATGGGAATTTTTTTGTTGAAGAAAATCAACGTAAGAAGAGTACATGTAAAGAGGAGGATAAGAAATCCTCCTTAACAAAGGTACTAAAGTGAAATACAACAATAACGAACTACTGTTGTGTAAGGTAATAAAGCTCTCCAATCCCTCTGGATGTCTAATAAGGAGACCCCTTCATAGCCAATCTCGGGGCAATTAAGCATCCTTGAATGAAGAGCATTTAGCTTAAACCATATGCAGCAAATAACAGCATAATCAGTACATCGCCATAAAGTTCTACCATCTTTACTCTTGTGAAAGTTGCAGAATTATCCTAAGGAATTGTTCCTAATCTGGAGGGCACACTAATGATTGATATTATCCTTGGTAATAGTTACTCAACAGTCCACTTTTAGGCTGTAGTTGGTAAAGTTTAGAAATCATTTTCATGAGTCGACACAGATTACAAAATTCTTGGGATTCTGAATGCTATAGCTTTTTATTCTTTGATTTCTTATTGTGTGATGATCTTCAGCACCATGTGTTATGTTATTTTCAACTTCTGTTCATATTGGAGATGCAAACAGGGTCTAATCATTTTCAGATCTCTTCTGAAGAAACTTTATTAATGCTTTCTTCTACTATTTTCAGTTGCTTCTGTTCAATTGTGACCTTCCACTACTGTCACGCAGGATAGTGTCATGCTATTATATTCATGGTTTGGATATTAAGTTAAGCACTCGGTGATTTCAGGCATGACTTGAGATACTGTTTATTGGAGCAACTTGATGGGAGAGGCGGAGCATGTAAAAAAATAAATTAAATTACTTGATGGAACAGGCATGCAGTTTGAAGGCAAGTCCATTGACCCACTTCTGTCATCTCACCAAAACCGTGAAAGGAATCTGGGAAGCAATTTTCTATTGATGGGCAACGGTCATTTCATTGTCTTGGAAAAGGCTTTTGCAGAAGGTACTTTACTCAAACTCACCATATTTGTAAAGGATAACTGCAGTTTTTTACAATGAGTAGTCACATTATTATAACAAGAACCACACATTGAGCCAAAATGAAATTCGGTCTGACAAGACAAACTTGCTTGTACGTATCCCTAATTCGTTAACTTGAAAACGCTCTAATTTTTCATATTTTTGGAGCGATGTCACTGTAGCAGACTGTTACATTTTACAAAGATATAATATTTGCATAATGCTTATTGCATAAATTGTCTAGAGATAATGACATGAATCTTGGGAAAAAGGAGGGGTGGCGTGTGGGGAATTCAGTCTTCCATGGATCAAGATCTTGTGCAGTAGAGGACGCTCTTGTAAGTAGATGATGCCTTAAGGAAAACTGGACTATGGAAGTCACAGCAGCGCAATCAAATGAATGCTTATTGCCCAAGCTTTTTTTTGTGGAAGTTGCATAGCTAATGGATACTAGACGGGGAGAATGTTGAAATGGGCGACTTCGAGGTGCGTCTCTGTGGCAGTGAGTAGAAAACTGTCTATTTAGAAGTTATTTCAGAAACAGAAGTGATATGATATTTCCAGGTATATGTTTAAGTTTGAATAAGATTTTGAGGCAACTATATGAAGTATGATTCAGCAAAGAGGTAAGAATAAAAAGGAAGAAAACGAATGACTTTTGTAGCTAAATATTTTTGGAGTTTAGACCAATTGGTTGCTTCCATAAAATTTCTTCAGTTTTTCCAGTGGCGTGAGACTTTGAAGTAGGGTGGAGATTTTCGAACCGAAGGAGACGAGAGGGGGCTGTTGGCATTTTGACCGCGAAGAAAGGTGCACCAGAGGAACATTGGCCTAAAGAATTTTGAAAATATATGTGTGTGTGTGTGGACACACGGTTATGAAGACCGCGATCTGAAAAACTTTGCGAGGTGATGAAAAAAATCGCGAGGTTAGGATTGCAGTCGGATTGCGAGATCTTGGAAGGTCAATTATTATTATTATTTAAAAAAAATGTCAGAACGTTGCTTTTAGGGGTGAGCATCAGTTTCATTTAGTCAGCTTCACCAATTGAACTGAGCTAAATAAGAAGTTGAAAATCTCATCCAATTAATCCAATTAAATTGGTCAGAAATGAACTAATCTAATCCTTCGTTGGTCTGAATTGAAGAAAAAGAATACTATAAAATTCTTAACAATTAAGATTAAGTATTTCTTAAATCTCAACTTTAAGTATTTATTCAATATTATAGCATGAGAGACTGAACATTCTATGGCCATCTATTATATATTTAAAGTTTCAGCTTTATATTACTGTAGTTAAGCCCTTTTTCCATGTGGCCTGGCTTTTATTGGGCTTTGTGGTTTTCTTTATGATTTTTTTTTTCACTGCATCATCCCATTGATTTTCATCGTTTTATTCTTCTATTATTCATTTCCGTGCTATGCACGGGTGTTCGGCTAGTTATGGATTAAGAATCACCCTTTTGGCGAGGGATTTCAAGACCTTCAATTATCATTTATAACTTTTTTTTTTTTTTAATTTTTTGGTTTGAGATGAAATGGAATAGATGGTTATATAATTATAATTATATCTTTTTAAATAAAAAAACTAAATATATTCACATATAGATACAAGAGTAATATTAAAAAAAATTTATAAGTCATTTTATTTTATTAAAAAATATGTATAAAATTAAAATATAAAATATAAAATTTTAATATTAGCTATATTCTAATCTGTCACTTTTGTTGATATTACATGTCTACTATAATCATGTAACAAGAACTGATTTAATCAATTTTTTCAATTGATCCAACCAATTGGTTGGGTATGATCGATTTTGGTCATATCAAATTGGATCAGTTTAATCGGAATCTAAACAATTCAGTTTTACGAATTCCTAGTTGCGTTTCGGCTTGGGACTTCCAAAAGGAGCAAAACCCTTTTGCCCGATAGCCCTTTGGGGCTTCTAAATGCTGAACAAAATCGTTTGGGCTTCTTAGCTTCTCCATTGGGTGTGCCATTCAGTGCTCCTTTATGCTTCTCTCTAGTGTTTTGGCGGTTCAGCTCGACAGTTCTGGTTTAATTGACATCGTGCAATACAGAAGATTCGAGCTTTGACCATTCTAGTTGGTTGCCGTTGCTCCCTTTGTTTTCCTCATCTATTTGGTAGACTTGTCTGTGTGTTAATTTTGCTGTCCTAGGTCTAGTGCTTTATTGTCAAGTTTTTTATCTTGTGCCTTATGTCTCTCATGAGTTAAGGGATACACAAAATATCCATATTATATCGGTAATCATAAAATCTACTCGTTTAGGTTTGGGTGGTATGATACCCATTATAAAAAAGTTGAAAAAACAAAAAAAGAATTTATCCGAACAACATTATATGAGTTTTGAATTATATTAATGATTATTTGAGACTTTTGTTTGGGTTCATATATAGTAGATTTTATGTAAATGAATCTCAACTTGAGAAAAATTGGTCAACATGAGTACGATATAGCCAAGCTATCGAATAAATTGAACCCATTTGTATAGAGGCTAAGTGAAGATATTGGATCTCACTAGTAAATGTTAGATGGTTAGCATCAAAATGTTTCTAAACCTTTCCATTTGATAGAATAGTGATAATTGTTGCATTTTCACAAGCTTCCTTTGAATCACTACTAGAAAAGTTCAATTTTGTGATGGATTAAAATCCATGGCTAAATTTATCATTTATTGATGGATTAGTGATGACCAAAATTGTCTTTTTTTTTTTTTTTCGAAGTTTGCAAATTTATTGATAGATAAAGTTCCGCTAATGAAATTAGTTACTAAATTTATAAATGAGTGATGAATGGTCTATCATTAAATTTTTCTGTTACTAGTTAGTAACAAAATATTCCATGTAGTGATAGATAGTCTATCACTAAATAGTGACGAATCACTTGAATTTTGTGACATTTGAAATAGTGTCGAATTTAGTGATGGAAAAATTTATCACTAAATCATCAATTTGTAATAGAATTTCTCACAAATCCATTACTAAATGTAGTTTTTCTAGTAGTGAATACCCATTGTGCAATATCCTTAAACATGAACAAGTGTTGGAGTCTTGAAATAATGGGAAAATATTGCAACATTGAAAATAGGACATCCTTTTGATTCCTTCTATTTTTACCCTTTGGTTTAAATCGAGGATGTTAGCACACTGAACAAATGGCTCTCATTATTTTCCTTTGTAATATAAGATGTAGTCATTAAGACTTGCATCTATCTTTATGTCGCCTAATTCCAACTCATTCACCATTCTTTTAAATATGTAAAAGTTTTTTGGTAACCTTTCGAAATTTGGAAGTATACTTTTGATTATGGCTAGTATCCAACATAATAACTCTTACTCATGTTGAACTCCGATTTTAGATTCATGAATTGTGTTACTATTGACAACTTACCATACTTAACACCATAACTATATAGGACTCAATCCATAGCATAATTAGTTTATGGCATTTATCTGCATGAAAATCACACTTTTGGCAGCAGAAGTAACCAATATCGAATGCTCAATTAATTCATTCTTGGCTTTAGGGACCATATGAGCTTACCACATTCATTTTCCATCCATAACACATTTGTTCAATCAAAATTATCACAATTGGGAGCTTAAAATTCAGGTCCAAGCCATAGAACACAAAATCACACTATACTTGGCATTTTCCCCATCCATTCCATATTTTGATATGGATTTTGAAAAATTATAATTAATTTTAGAAAATTGAAATCATGCAAATTATACCATTTTGTAAAGCTACGGATGTCTTCTAATTGCCATACAAATTCTAGATCAAAACAACCAGGTTTGCTTCACAAAAATCGATGGAACAGTAATATTGGTCACTAATGCGTCTTACAATTGAACTCAAATTTCAAAAATTCATTTTTCCTTCTATAGAGCTCTAAATGGGGTGCTCTCAGTGGCTATAGAAAACTTATGATATCTAATTCATGCCTCTAAAATTTTCTAAGCATTAAATTTCATTTGACCCTTGAGTAACATATAAATGAAAACTGTCCATATGAACAGTAATTGGGACAATTCTGCATAATTTGGCCAATTTGAAAATTTATAATAAATTCTCTAGAGTTTCAATTAGGTGCTCTTTACCTCTGTAAAAAGTTCTAGATGAGACTTATAATCATGCCAAATTTTATCCACAAAATTGTCAATTTGGTTAATTTATGGTTCAGCTCAAGATTATGTCAATTTTGAAATTATAAATGGGTCAAATTTGCACTAAATGGTCTTCTAATCATTCCACAACTATTTGGGCACATCCAAAAGTATAAACACAGTCTATGAGAGTATCTCAAATGGTCCAAATCATTATACATTTCAAAATCATTATCCTAGTTGTTCTTATATACATGGACATCAAAGCATATGGATGTCAAAAACTCACATAACTATTCATTTGGTTTCAAAATGGATTCATACGTCATATTTACATACATTTGTTTGTGTTCAATGGTTTACATCTCATATGCATCATATAGATACAAAATTTGACATCAAAATGCATAAAATTCCTATTTTGTTGTCAAAGTTCCATTCTTCAAGGTGCTTGGCCTCCATTTCTTGTTTCACTTTGCTCACCTAGACATGGTTAGACATATGTGGGGAAAGGTGAGATTTAAAGAATCCTTATAGTTCTTTTACTCTTTCAAGCATATATACTTGGCATATTTTCAAGTCAAAGATTGCAAGTATGTCATCAGACGATCACAGACCCTAACACGATAAGTAAGATAAATGATGTATGCAGAAATATCCACTTAAGTCCCCTTAAACTCACTGACAAAAGCTGGAGCGACATTAATCCTCCATCTTGGCAAGAGATCCAGAAGTGGAATGAAGAGCTTAATGAAGAAGGAATACCTCATTAAGAAAAGGATAATGGTGCATCATCAAGCAAACGTGGTCAAAACCAACTAGAATCCACACCTAAAGATATAAGAGTTCCTCATGAATGGAGACACTCCTCCTCCTATCCTTCATAATTCATCATTGGTGATCTAAACGAAGGAAGTTGCAATAGATCCTCCTTCAGAAATAATCTGGCTTTACTATCTAAAATTGAGCCCAAATTTATGAATGGAGCTTTAGAAGATGAAAGCTGGATTATTACCATAAAAGAAGAACTACATCAATTTGAAAGAAATAATGTATGGAATTTAGTAAAGTTACCTGAAGGAGCATCTGTGATAGGAACCAAATGGATATTCTGCAACAAGTTGGATGAAAAAGATTGTGGTTCAAAATAAAGATAGATTAGTGGCTCAAGGTTTCTCTCAATAGGAAGGTATTGACTTTGATGAAACTTATGCTCCTGTAGCTAAAATAGAATCTATTAGAATATTGCTTGCCTATGCTTCATATATGAACTTTAAATTATATCAAATGAATATCAAAAGTACCTTACTAAATGGTTATATCATAGATGAGATTTATGTTAAGCAACCCCCCATTTCGAAGATGAAAAATTACCCAACCATGTGTACAAGTTGTCAAAAGCTTTTTATGGTTTAAAGCAAGCTCTAAGGGCTTGGAATGAATGGTTGAGTAATTTTCTTCTAAAATGTGGATTCTTAAGAAGGAAACTTGACACAACCCATTTCATTAAGAAAAGTAATAATGAATCTTTGTTTGTTCAAATTTATGTTGATGATATAGTGTTTGGCATTACTAATGAATGTTTGTGCAAAGAATTTGTTGAACTAATGAAAGACGAGTTTGAAATAACCATAATGGGATAATTAAATTTCTTTCTTGGACTGCAAATAAAATAAACAAAGGAAGGAAGCTTCATCAACCTGTCCAAATATACCAAAGAATTAATCTGCAAGTATAGTTTAACTCAAAACTAATGGGGACTCCAATGTGTCCCTCTTGCACCTTGGATAAAGATGAGAATGGTAAGGAATTTGATTAGAAGAAATACAGAGGTATGGTTAGTTCATTGTTGTATCTAATAGCTAGTAGACCAAACATTATGTTTAGTGTATACAAGTGTGCACGCTTTCAAACTAATCCCAAAGAATCATACTCTACTGCTATTAAAAAGATATTTAGATATCTAGTTGGAGCACAAAACTATGGCTTGTGATATCCTAGAACTAACAATTTCAATATAATTGGATACACTGATGCAGACTTTGCTGGAGATAAATTGACAAGTTAAGCACAAGTGGGTGTTGTCAATTTCTTGGTAATTCACTAATGTCTTGGTATAGCAAGAAGCAAATTTCTATGGCTCTCTCCACTACAGAAGCTGAATACATGGTTGTTGGTAGTTGCTACACTCAATTGCTATGGATGAAGCATCAAATGGAGTACTCTTCAATCAACTTTAATCGCATCCCCATATTTTGTGACAACACCAATGCCATTTGCCTTACCAAGAATCCTTACATCACTCTTGGACCAAGCGTATCAAAGTGAAACATCATTTCATCTGAGATCATGTACAATAAGGAAATGTGGAGGTAGTGTATACCTAAATAGAGAATTGACTTACAGATATATTCACAAAGCCTTTGCTTGAAAATAGGTTTGTATTCTTAAGAAACAAACTTGGAATGATTGATCATAAATAATGTTCTTTGTGTTTGTTTGAAGTGGAGCACCGGTGATCCTCCACTTCGTTGCTATGCTGTATGTGCCTCCTCCACCTCACTTATTTCCTAAATTTTGAAATATACCTTAACCGATTTTGTTTTATGCTTTTAAATGCTTTGATTGATTTGGTTTTAAAGTAATTATCATATTTTTTATTACATCTCTATGTCGACACATGTTTAAAGCTGCATCTTGCATCATTAAATTATTTTGGCATTTTCTTACTACATGTTCTGAGGCAAATGTTAAAAGCATTACAGTATTCTTGAACAGGGGCACGATAGATGACTAATGATGATCTCGAACTCATAAAAGTAGTAGCTAAAAGCATTTTAAAAAAATCCACTTTTTGGTAGAATCAAAAAGTCACGTCACAACTGCTCGCAGGGTTTCCTTTGCCCTAACCTAATTCCGTGGATGGAACATCATTTCAACTGGTTTGCCTTCCAACTTCAACGTTCATAGAGAACTAAAAAGTTCATTCCTATTGAGGGTGTCATTGACGTTGAAGAAGAAGAATCAAAGAAGGAATAGGCACTGCAAAAGCTCCATGAAAAGAAAAGATTAAAAGACATGAAGAAGGATTCCATCGAAAGCAAATAATCGAAAAAGAGAAAGGTTGTCAAAGATGACCCAGATCGGGAAGATTCCGAAACCATAGGAAAATTTCTGGGCAAATTTAAAGGGATTTCCATTTGAGAAACTCCTACTAAAAAGATAACCATACCTAAAGGCAAAGGCAAGAAGAAGATGAAGAAACCCCTATTGATTTGTCTTATCTTCTCCCCAAATTTCGAACAAAACAACATCTTGATAGATACATTGCTAACTTCTAACATCATCCCGTTGCTTCAGGAAGGTGCATAAATTTCACTCGCTTGTCACAATAAAACCGCTTCTTAGAGCTTAAGTTTAAAGCCACGGGTTGGACCTCTCTGGTGATTGAAAATGAAGTAATATTCGAAAACTTGGTTAGGCAGTTCTACTGTAACTTAGTAGTCATTAAATCGAGAAAAGCCTTAAGTTCAATTGTTAATGGAAAACTAATTTCTATAGGTATAGTGCTGCTGGAAAAAATATTTGGGGTATCATTCTCAAATTAACCTCATTTTTTTCTTTTCTGGATACTCCTGGCCAAATGAAATGCAATCTTCATTTTTTGACATGTATGAATTTGTAGTGGAGCAAAAGGATTTGGTCATAGGACAAAAAACAAATGCCCAAGCACTTGCCTTTCAGTATTGGGTGGCTACTCACATAATTGAAACTGCTATGTTTCCCAAAATTTGGTCACTAGATGTAGTCTCCCGTGGGGACATATTCTGGGTTTATGACTTGATCACTATGCCAAACATAGATGTATACTATTGGATGCTTAAATTTATGGAAGAAGTTGCAAGAAATCCAAGTTCATCGTCCAGTCTTCCTTGTGGCATGCTTCTAACTAGGATCTTCAAAGGCAAGATGTAAATTTTGAAGGATATAAGTTTCAGGTGGTAACAACAAGGTACGATGAAACTTCTTTGTGGCAGATGAAGTACACATTAGTAGGAAATGAATTAATTCAAAACTGTGATTTAGAAGAGTTTCAAAAGGATCTAGAAGCCTTTCGAATCAAGTATAATTGATCCATCAATCTGCATCAAGTTCCTACAAGTATTGACTAGCCATCCTCCACCTCTAAGTCTAAAAAAAAGGCTCCAAAACAACAGTCTTCCTCTTTCGATGATGTTCCAATTTTTAAAGCTGATGTAGTTGTTGAAGCTTTCGATATGCCAGTGTATTCCACTGATCCTCCACCCATGATCACTTCACCACCGCCTTCTCCTCAGAACATTGATCTTCCACCAATCTCCTCGACCACATCCCAACACATTGATCCTCACCCTCCTCTCCCTCAAATGATCCTCCACTTCTATAAACTTCGAATGACCCTATAGCTAGTTCATCTAATCCTACACCCTTTACCTACACCATCGCTCATCCACCTAGCTCTTCTTTTCCTGCTTCACCTCCTCCTTTTGCTCCAAACCTTGATCCTCCATCTCAACAACTAGCATCTTCTTCCTCCTTGTTACCCATTGATCTTCTAATCGATCCTCAAAACTTTATCTACCTCCATCCATACAACTTGATCCTCTACTTCTGACCTCATCCTTAAGCCTTGTTGACTTTCCATTATCTCTCTATGACCCAGTTACTTCCACCCTTTTACTTTTTCTTCCTCCTCTGCCTTCCACTCTTGATGACCTTCCACCACCTCCTTCACTCTTTCCTCTGTCCCCCAAGGAAGAGATACTAGACTTTCTTCTACCATCTCTTTCTCCCACACCTTCACTATCACCTCTTTTTTCTCCACCCACTTCTACTTCACCTTATCCCCTTACTATACCTCCTTCACCCGACTCTCCTCCACCACCTCCTCCACCTGCTGAGCTCGTTTAGACTCCACCTCACACACCTCCACCACTTTCCCTTCCGCTAACTTAATCCTCCATCCAGCCCACTAATATTTTTATATTATTATATTTTATATTTCTCATATTTAGTTTTATTAATAATTCATAGTGGCTAATTAGATGACTTTGGGCTTATTTTATATTAAGTAGACAAAATTTAGATTAATGAATTTTAAATGTATTTTTATTATATTTTTTCAACGGAAGCCCAATTATTTTTTAGTTGCATTTTGCAAAATAGAAGATTCCTAAAAAGATTTGGATACTATCTTATTGTTACTTTTAGAATAATATTGGATTTCTTGAGGAAGAAGGCAACATCATTTATTTAAGGAGGATAAGGTGTTACCATAGAACATATTCCATCTTCTCTACTTTTCATTCTTATTTTCGTATTTCCTATGGCTTTCTAATTTTTCTTAGTGATCAATCCAGAGTCTAAACTTGATAGGAAACTTGAGTCCATGTTTGTATAGAATTCCGGTTTGAATTTTAATTTAAGAAATATTTTGTTTTTTTTTTCTCTTTGTTTTCGTGTAATTATTATAATTCTGGTTAGATGATTTTTGTTACATGAATTTTGATTTGTTTGATTTATCTGAGAGCATATTTTGATTTACTTAGTTGATTAATCAATTAAATTCATTCTAAACCACGTTATGATTTTGCGAGCATCTCTGGTCAAGTGTGAAACAGTTTGTCTTTGTATTGTTGACAGAAGCGCAGTTGCGTTCTAATTAGCAATACGAACCAATTAAATTCTGAACGGTAGTTTAGGAACATTAATTGAAAATAAACAAAGGATTAAAAATTAAACCAAAGATATTTTTAGGTGACAAGGATAGAAAAATATCAGGAAAAAATTCTGGATTGGTTATGTATTATTCTGATTGAATTTCATTTCATTACGTTTCGTTAATTAATTTGCTTTTTGATTTAATTAGTGAAATTTTATATTTGAACCCCCAATCATCATAATTCTAGTTTTGTCATTCTTAAACTAATTAATTTGATTAATACCTCAGTGGGAGATGACCTGGTGTGCATTATACTATAAACCAACAAAAATTCACTAATTTTAGCCAGTTCGATAACTACGAGTGAACAGTACTTCCTTTACCAGGATTTTGGCACCATTGTCGGGAAGCCAACTAATCATAATAAATTAGAATAGAAAATTTCTTAGTTTCAATTTTGATTTTAGCATTTATACTTAGTGTTTGTGGTCAATTTTTGGTGTTTTTTCAGTGTTTTGTGACTGTTTTGGACAATATTGGTGTCAAGGGTGACTAACTTCAATTGAGCTGAAACTTGGTATATAGGTTCTAGGTGTTGCAAAAAATCAAAATCATAGCATTGCTACATGCTAGGCCACTTTTTGGCCAAATTCCATTGTTTAGACCACTTTTTCAATTTGTTAGTATTTTTCCTTTGATCTTTTACGATTTTTCTATTTTTTCTGAATTTATTTTGATTTTTTTTGGTGTTTTATTTTATTTTATTCTGGGTGTATGACAATATCCTCTAATAGGGGTTTGGTTAAGTTTAATTCGGAGGTTGATAGGAGTTTTCATACACAACTTAGAAATTGTAAGCTTAAAGAAGCTGTGACTACTGATTTGATTTCTGAGATAATAGACAATATAGGAAGTAATTGTGAATTGAATTTAGATTTAGATTTAGATTTTGAAGTAGTAGATATGGCTGGGAAAAATGATAAGACTCTTAGGGAATTGGCTGCAGCTGATGTTAATTACCAACCACTGTGTATTTATTATCCTGAACTTGATGATACTTTTGAACTTAAATCTGGATTAATATATTTGCTTCAAAAGTTTCATGGTCTTGCAAGTGGGGATCCTCATGAACATCTCAAGGAGTTCCACATGGTTTGTTCCACCATGAAGCTATAAGGAGTTTTAGAATAGCACATCAAGTTTAGAGCGTTTCTCTTCTCATTGGATGGGGCGGCTAAAGATTGGCTTTATTATCTTCAACCTTAAACCATAACTTTATGGAATAAATTGAAGATGATATTTTTGGAGAAATTCTTTCATGCCTTAAGAACTATTGCCATCCAAGAAGAGATTAGTAGTATTAGACAGATGAATGGAGAAACACTGCATGAGTACTGGAAGAGGTTTAAGAAATTGTGTGTAAGCTATCCTCACCATCAGATCAGTGACCAACTTCTAATTCAGTACTTTTATGAAGGCATGCTACCCATGGATATAAGTATGGTTGATGCAGCTGCAGGTTGAGCATTGGTTAATAAAACCCTAACTAATGCCAGAGACCTCATTGCAAATATGGCACAAAATACATAACAATTTGGCACCAAAATAAATATGCCAACCAGAGGTGTAAATGAAATCTATGCCACTCATATGGATCAACAAAGAATAAAAAATAAACTTAAGGAGTTGGCTTCCATGGTTAGATAGCTGGTACTTGGGCAAAGACGCCCTCAACAACTCCCTTCACCTTACTGTGGTGATTTAGTTAGACAATTGGCACTCGAGCAAAGACAACCATTAATGTAATGCCTAAGCTTCTGTATTCCTTTTTATAGATTGGAGAATTGAAGCCTTCAGGAGTGGTGATTCAGTTAGCAAACAAAAGCACAGCCTGCCCTGCAAGAGTACTTAAAGACGTTCTAGTAAAGGTAAAATATTTAATTTTTTCTACTGATTTTTATGTTTTGAATATGGAGGATGACAATATACATAGACATGTACCATTGATTCTAGGTAGAACATTTTTGAAAACTACTAAAAAAATAATTAATGTGCATGATGGTATTTTATTAATGGAATTTGGTGGTGATGTTATTCATTTTAATATTCCTGATGTTATAAAACACCCTTCAGCAGAACACCATGTTACATGTAAATATGATAGACTTGTTAGTTGCTGATACTTGTGTAGACATGGATACTGAATTTCTTGACATTGTTGAATTTATAGATGCAATTCAATGTTCAGAATGTTATGATGGACTTAATAAATGTACTGTATATTTTGAGATTAATGCATTTTTGAATTTTGATTCTGCTTCTTATCTTGATCCTTATTTTGTTAATTTATTTGATACTATTTTCTCTATTGAGAAAAATGAACAAGTGGAGGCTGCTGTACATTTAAATCCACATAGATTAGTACCTTCCATACAACAACCATTTATACTTAAACTCAAACTTTTACCTAACAATCTCAAATATGCCTTCTTGGAAGAAGAAAATAAATTACCATTAATAATAGCAAATAACCTTCCACCTAGTCATGAAATGAGATTGTTATAATTGTTAAGGGAAAAGAAAAAAATAATAGGTTAGACATTAGCAGATATTCCAGGGATTAACTTTTCCACGTGTATGCATAGAATTTATTGGAAGAAGGAGCCAAACTAGTGAGGCAACCACAGAGAAGACTTAATCCCATGATCTTAGATGTCGTGAAGAAAGAGGTAAGTAAATTACTTTCAGTTGGTATTATTTACCCCATATCTGATAGCAAATGGGTGAGTCCAGTGCAGGTAGTCCCTAAGAAGACTGGTATCACAGTGGTGCCTACTGAGAAGAATGAGCTTATCCCTATAAGAGTTTAAAATAGTTAGAGAATCAGCATTGATTACAAAAAGCTAAATCAGGCTACTAGAAAAGACCATTTCCCTCTTCCTTTCATAGATCAAATGTTAGAAAGATTGGTAGGCAAATTTCGTTACTATTTCTTATTAAGTCCATCATAACATTCTGAACATTATGCCAGAGGACTAAGAAAAGACTACATTTACCTGCCCATTTGGCACCTCCTTTGATGACTGTTTGATGAGTTTAGAAATGGTTTTTGAAAGATGTATTGAGAAAAATATAATTTTAAAATTTGAAAATATTATTTTATAGTAGAGTAAGGAATTGTTTTAGGCTATGTGGTTTCTAAAAATAGCATTGAAATTGATAAAGTTAAAATAGATGGGATTGCTTCTTTACCTTACCCCATCTATGTGTGGGAAGTGTATTCTATTCTTAGCCATGTAGATTTTTACAGGTGATTCATTAAGGACTTTAGCAACATTTCTCTACCATTGTCTAGACTTCTTCAAAAGGATGCTGATTTTAATTTTGATGAGTCATGCATATCAACATTTGATAAGTTGAAGAGAAGGCTAACCACCCTCTACCATCCGCAAACAGATGGTTAAGCAGAGGCTTCAAATAGAGAGATAAAAAAAATTCTAGAGAAAATAATGCATCCTAACAGAAAGGGTTAGAGTAAAAGATTGGATGATGCACTATGGGCTTACTGTACTGCCTATAAAACTCCTATAGACATGTCATTCTATAAGTTGATTTTTGGTAAAGCATGTCACTTACTAGTTGTGATTGAGCATATAGCCTATTGGGCAGTAAAAAAAGTGTAATATGAATCTATCTCAAGCCAATTCTCAAAGAAAATTACAACTTCAAGAGTTTGAAGAGATTTGGTTAGAAGCCTATGAAAACTCTAGAATTTACAAGGAGAAAACCAAGGTCGTGTATGATAAGATGATTGAAAGAAAAGAGCGTCATATTGGTGAAAGAGTCCTCCTCTACAATTCTCACCTAAAGCTGATGCTCGGTAAGTTACGTTCTAGATGGATTGGTCCATTTGCAGTCACTTATATTTTTCCTTATTATGTAGTTGAAATTATGAATGAATCAACCAATAAGTGCTTCACGGTGAATGGGCAATAGCTTAAACATTTTTATGAGGGGTTTCAAGAGCAAACAGTGGAGGAGCTACATCTTTATAACACTTAAACCACTCAGTTGTATTTTTTTCCCTCCTCTTTTTCTTTCTTGTCTTCTCTTTAATTGATAAATTCGATTGCTTTTATATTAAGGACAACATAAATATTAAGTGTGGAGGGAGGAATCATCTTGTTTTTCTTTTTGTTTAGTCTTTCTTTTAAGTAATTATGTTATTTTCTTGTTTTCTTTAAATTTTTAGATTTTAGGTTTGTTCTAAACAAAAAAAAGGTTGAAATAATTTAAGTTTGGAAGTATTTCAATATGATTTGTTTTATGAAATTTAAGTAAATTGACAATGAATTTAACTAGATTTCATGTGGTAGTTTTTAAACCTGTGAGGATTTTGGGCTTTCTATTATTTCTTTCTTGTGAGAGCATTTGCCTATCATGATTCTCTCTAGAACTTGTTTTGATTCTTAATTGAAACTATATTTGCACAAGCATTCATAAAGATGATTAATACATTCTTTCTTCTTTTCTTTTACTGTAAACACAACCAAATAACTATTCTGCCTATGTTTTATCCTTTGTCTTTATTTCCTTTTTTGAGCTTTTTATGTTTCCTTTTTAACCCTTTATCCCAAAAAGAAAAATTGTCTCACCTTGTTTAGGATACTTTTGATTATTAAGAGTATTATATCTTCATAAGGTGGTTGGATGTGCAGTGCAATTTTGCATCAATATTGAACCAATTTACTTATTCTCTTTAAAGATGTCCCAAAAAAAAAAAGGAAAATTTTATGAAATAAAAAAATGAAAATGAAAAAAAGCATAAAAAAGTGGTGAAAAATGAATGAAAAAAAAATATTTACTTTGGTTTTCATTAAGCATGTATTTGTTTTCTGTAAATAAGACCTTGAGATGCACATCTATTCCATCCTATATTCTTTTTTTATTGCTCTTGATGATTTTAAGTGTCCATTTTTTGTATCTTGTTGTGTCTTTAAATCTTTTGTTTACCATTTATTTAGTGCCTTAGCCCCGTTACAATATTGAATAAAAGTCTTTTTAATTTATGTTTTGCTTGTAACTTAGTTAGTGGAGATTAAAAAGATATACAAGCCTATGGTAGTGATATTGTGAAAAGTTGAATTTGAGAGGAACATTTAACTTAAACACTTGAGAGGATAAAGAGTAAACACATAACTAGTGAGGAGCTACCACTTTCATTCTTTTTTTTTTTTATCAATTGGAATTGCCATGCTACTTGTTCTTCCTCGATTAACAAGAAAGATTATCTTTGACTGTTGAATATCTAAAAAGCTTGAATTATATTTAGCTTGGTAGTTTTGTATTTCAATTTTATCTTTCTTTTTAACTTTTTGTGTTTTGCCCAAGAGTGCAAAAGCCTAAATGTAGGGGAATTTGATATTTCAATATTATTATATTTTATATTCCTCATATTTAGTTTTATTAATAATTTATAGTGGCTAATTAGATGACTTTGGGCTTATGTTATTTTAACTAGGCTAAATTTAGATTAATGGATTTTAAATACATTTTTATTATATTTTTTCTAATGGAAGCCCAATTATTTTTTAATTATATTTTGCAGGATATAAAATTCCTAAAAAGATTAGGATGGAAGACTAGTAAAAGGATTTGGATACTATCTTATTGTTATTTCTAGAATGATATTGGATTTCTTGAGGAAGAAGGCAACGTCATCTATTTAAGGAAGGGAAGATGTCATCGTAGAACACATTTCGTCTTCTCTACTTCTCATTCTTATTTTCATATTTCTTATGGCTTTCTAATTTTTCTTAGTGATTAATCTAGAGTCTAAACTTGATAGGGAACTTGAGTCCATGTTTGTATAGAACTCTGGTTTGAATTTGAGTTTCAGCAGTATTTCATTTTTGTTCTCTTTGTTTTCATGTAATTATTATAATTCTGGTTAGATAATTTTTGTTGCATGAATTCTGATTCATCTGATTTATTTGAGAACATATTTTGATTCAATTAGTTGATTAATCAATTAAATTCATTCTGAATCACGTTAGGATTCTGCATGCGTCTTTGGTCAAGTGCAAAACCATTTGGCTTTGTATTGCTGATAGAAGTGTCGTTGTGTTTTTTATTAGCAATACAAACCAATTAAAAATTTGAATGGTAGTTTAGGAACATTAATTGAAAATAACCAGAAGATTAAAAGTCAAACTAGAGGTGTTTTTAGGTGACAAAGATAGGGAAATATCAGGGGAAGAATTCTAGATTGGTTACGTATTATTTTGATTGAATTTTGTTTTATTGCATTTTGTTAATTAATTTGCTATTCAATTTATTTAGTGCAATTTTATATTTGAATCCCCTAATCATCATAATTCTAGTTTTGTCATTCTTAAACTAATTGATTTAATTAATAGCTTCATAGGAGATGACCTAGTGAGCATTATACTACAAACCAAAAAAAATTCACTAATCTTTGCCAATTTGACAATTGCGATTGAACAGTATTTCCTTTATCACCCACTCTCCATGACATTTTTCAGCCACTACACTTACTGAATGACAATGTAGCATCTCTTCGTTCTGACATTGAATCTTTAACCACCAAGGTTGGTGCCATTTGTTATCTTCTCGACATTGATGGGGTTATTCAACAGTAGTTGAATTTTGTTTCCACTGAACTTCATGACGCCAAGCAAGCTTTTCGAACTGATCATGCATAACTTTTACAGTGTCTACAGGACCTTGATTTTGCTATCCTTAATCTTACTCAAGCCATGGGGAATGCCTTTCGCAGTCTAAATTTTTGTCTTCGCCACACTCAATTTTGAGAATACTTTTTACTTATGACTATTGCCAGTGATGGCTTCATCTTTTATTGTGTGCATGTCATTTCTCCTGCTTCTACTTATGACTTTGATTTTAATTTTTTTCCCTTTTGTTGATGACAAAAAAGGGGATAAAATATAATACTATTATAGTGTTGTGGTAACAAATACTTGCTTGAATTGTGGATATTTCTTGTTTGTTGAGATTATGCTAATTGTCACTTGACATTGAATCTAACCAATTAATACATGAATTTCTATTTGATGTGCTGGATTTGGTTGTTGTTCCTATTAGCTTGGTTGAAACCTGTGCTTATTGTCAGGGGGAGTGTAATAGTTTCAGGGGGAGCATAACTTCTATATAAATTGAACTTCTACATAAATTATTTTGGAATTTTTAAGTCATCATCAAAAGGGGGGATTGTTGGCCCAAGTTTATTTGGCCTAAAGACTTTGATGATAACAAAACCTGAATCAATTTTATATAAAAGCCCATTTTCTCATTCGGCCCTATAAGCCAAGCATTAACTCTTTTGGGCTTTGATTGTTTTTTAATCTGTGTTTTTGAAAAGCTTGGATTATGTGATAAACAACAAATGAAATAATGAAGAAAAGACAAAAAGAGTTATGGTCTTTATGTGAAATGAGTATGAGCAGTAAAAACTTTAGTTGTGCCTGCATTTGATTCTTACATGAAAACAAGTTTTACTTCAACCATCATCTTGAGCTTTATGATTAACATTAATTTTGAGTTGACCATACAAGCTACATACTAGAGAAAAACCTACAAAGGTTGAAAGTTTTGAATGTTTGAAATAAATTGATGATGCTCCAATAAAGATAAACATTGAAGATCAGACTTATCTTTAATGGCTAGTCAATGCAAGATGTCTATATATGTTCAAAACAATGAATGTTGAAAGGGTAGAAAAACTAGTGTTGAATACTTGAGAAATATATAAGATTCAATATTGCTTAGTGTTCGGTATATCAGTTTGTAAGAAGCAATTATGTTTGTACTTGAAAGTTGTGTAAAAGCAAAGGTATGTATTTGTGAACTCAAAAAGAGTTACGGGTGAGCTGTAGAAAACCTTGTTGAAAAATTACCAAGTGGTGAAATGTGTAAATAGTGTTAACCACATCTCTATAAGTATATTATTTGTTAGTGAAAAAATCCCTTAAGAATTTTAATGGGACTTGACGTTGATTGAAGTTGACCGAACCAGGATAAATCGCTGAGTGTTGTTATCTTTCTAGTGTGCTGAGCTTCGCTCCTCCACTTTCGAGGGAACCTTTCTTGGTCTTAGTACCATTTGCATTATTGACTGCATTCACTTAAGTTAACATTTTCTCAACATCACATATATCCAGTCATCTGCTTTATTTTAAGTATTTTATCTGTTCTCATCTGTTTTGTACAAAGGTTTTTCACCTTTTGTAAACAGAAATAAAGGACCATTGGTCCTCCAGTTTTGAAAAAGTATGAAATCTGCATATTCTGCACACTTATTCACCCCCTCTAGGTGTGATTATCATGCACAACTTTGATTTGCATCTCAGAGCTTCAATTCCACCCTTCATTTTCTAGCTTCTGTCCCTGCGTGTGGCTGCCATCTTCATCCTTCATTCACCTCTTTGCAAGGTAAAACCTCTCATGTTTCTGCAATTGAAGCTTGCTTCATTTTTTAACTGCTTCTTCCCTAAATTTCAGTTATTCTTTTCAAGAATTTTAGCATGTTTCTTCCTTCGGTGCAGCATCTCTTCCCCCTTCATTTGTCTGTTTTCATTTCCCACCTCAATACACTGTTTGTTCCAATAGGTTGGAGCTCCTTATCTCGTGGCAAATCAACCTTGCTTGGTGAGGTCCGATCGTCCAGCTTTGTCTCTTATTCTCACGGCCACAACTTCACCAATTGGTGCTATCACATTTTAATTAGGCGAGCAGTTTCACTTCTTGTTTCATCCATTTTTCCGTTTGCCCAATTATTCCGTTTTTGTTCAGAAATTTCCGGTAAATCATATCATGTTCAGTTTATTCATATTATAATGCTGTTGAGTTCATTACTGTAGTAACGTCTTAGTGGATCTTAGTTTGTGACCATTGGTTAATGTCGTACTAGCTGCTTCTGCTTATGTTGCTTAATAGTGATATTGCCATTAATATTGAGTGTTTATGAATTTGAAGTTGTCATTGGGCTAGGTATTACTACTTCCATCAAATTTAATTGGTAAAATGATTTTATCTGTAATATCTGCTGCCTGGATAGCATGTTGTGATCTGTTAATAGAATGCAAACCAAATAATTCAAAAATGTTCTGATCTGGTCCTTGTGGTTGTTGAAATTACTCATTAGTTTCTTTGCTAATCTTCAGGATTTAACTTTTGTTTTAAATGTAGTTTTACCTTTCCGCATTAAATGATTTAATTTTTGGTTCATATCTTGAGAACCATCATGATTCCCCAACAAAAATAGTTTATATGTCCTTCGGTAAGGATGCTATGGCATTTCTTTCGCTTTAATCTTTTTGTTTTACATATATATATATATATATATATATATATATATATATATATATATAAAATTTACTGCGAAGGATATATAAATATGTCACTACTCATGAGTCATGACCACTTTTTCCCCCGGGGGGGTATAAGATGGATTCTATTAGTGGGGCTGTAGGAATTCGAATTTGTGGCATATTACCAAATCTTATGGTAAAAGGGCCCTGCATATACTTCTTATTTTTTGGTGGGATCCGAGATTTTCCAAACTCAACCTCAAGAACTGAAAAATTTTAATGACCAAACCAGTGTATATTAAAAAATCTTTAGGCTCATCCACATGTTGACACCTCGGACATGGTGATTCAAAGAATAAAATACAAATGTGTTCTCTTGTATTCGACAAGTGGTTGCGTCAGTACTCAGTACAATTATTCTTCATGTTAACAGACAGTAAATAGGTATTTGCAGCTTTTCAATAATATAGATAACTACAAGAAAATTGGAAATTAAAAACGAAAAGTGCAAAAAAAAAGAAAATTTTCCATATCTAATATGTGTCAATTTCGTTTCAACTTTGTCTCAAAATGGTTTTTCTTTTGGAAAAACAAATACTAAAGTTAGAGACGGAACTTTTCATCTCTAATTCTACCTCTAATATGTTGCAAAAATAATTTTTAAAAAAAGAAAATTTAAAATTGAAGACAAAATATTCCATCTCAAATTGTGTCTTAGAATAGTTTTTTTTTTTTTTCAAATACTAAGATTAGAGATAGATTTAGGGATAGAAATTTTTGTCTTGGAAGCTAAGATAGAATTTTCTGCCTATAATTCTATCTCAGAACAGTTTTTGTTTTTTTTGAAAAAAATAATGAGATTAGATACAAATTTAGGGAGGGAATTGTCCATCTCAAAATTCTAAAATTGGAGGCAAATTGTCATCTCTAATTTTGTCTCAAAATAGTTAATTTTTTTATTAAAAAAAAAGGATCAAGGGTGGATTTAGAAATGGGAAATTCCATCTCAAAATTTTGACATTTGAGATGAAATTTCCCATCTCTAATTCTGTCTAAAAATGGTTTTTTTTTTTGTTTTAAAAAAGATAAGATTAAAGATGGATTTATAGATAAAACATTCTATTTCAAAGTTTTGAAATTCAAGGCAGAAGTTTCATCTTCGATTTTTTCTGTTAATGGTTTTTATTTTGAAAAAATAAAAGATTAGAGATGGATTTCTAGATGAAAATATTTATTTCATCATATTCTGTCTCTAATTTTGCTTATAATTTTGTCTGAGATTTTTTTTGGTGAAAAAAAAGAATCATACTAATTTGTTCCGAAAATAATTTTTTAATTCTCTCTTAATTAACAAATACAAAATAATCACACTCTAACAAGAAACCCTAAATCACAACAAAATTTGCCATATAAATTCCAAGTATGGTTGTGTTATAGAGGTTAACTAGCCATAAGTAAACTAGATTAGTCCAATTTGGTCCAACTTGCTTTTAGTAGACCCATAAGACTCGGTGCCTACTATTCATTGAGCCTTATAGGAGGAATTGACATAGCATTTTGCTTAAGTAGGAAAACAAAAATTTGTTGATAACCCTAGCCTTTACAACCTTTAAATAAAGACCCTTACAAATAGGATGGTTCTACCAAAGTAAGTCATCTTAATCAAGAGGCTTTTACCACTCCATTGAGCAAATTCACCTAATTTTCATCATCAACTTAGTGGCCATGAAGCGTATAAATAGAGTCCCTTACCAACCTCACCAAAGGAAGGATTCATTCAAATACATACGAGTATCACAAGAACAAAGCTTCGCATGTAACATTTTCTTAACTGTCTCACTAAGCTTTAAAGACATAGTCCTGTCCTTTTTCTTACTATTATATTTTTTTATAGACCCTTAATACAAGTAAGAGCACAGTAGCCTAGTATATATAATATTATATTAGTTATATAATATTAGTTTTAACTCATTCAAGTTGAACATAATTTATGATTTTAGTTATGATTCTACTGAAATCTTTAGGTTTAAACCAAATTTGAATAAACTAGCTATTTTAATGTTTTGCTCAAGACAAATAAATTTGCACATGCTTATATAGAATGTTTTCTTAATTAAATTGAAATCAAGAGCAATATAGTTAAACATTAATACATATTACATCTAGTTTTGATCTTAACATGTAAAAACATACTTGATATATAATTATATAATAATTTTTTCTATCTCAAAAGTTTTTCCTATAATTTATTATTTATCTATATCTATCTACAATCAATTTTTTTAAAAATTAATTTGACTTTAAAAACTTTAATCTCTTAACTCTGAAGAGATTCGATACTGCTTATATTAAACTGTAATTTTTAAAATTTACACACACATTAATACAAAAAATTTGCCTTGAACTTTTTTGGCCAGAAACTTGCCTGGAAATCTACAGTCGCCCTTTCACTCCATTTGGCTTTATGAACCCAAATAGAATTAGGAAAATAAAATATTGTTGATAGCCCTAACCTTGACAAACTTAAAACACACCAACACCAAAAAGCTCACAACACAACAATGGAGGAAACAATCACTGCTATATAAATAAAAGAGCAGTCGGGGAAGAGAGAAACACAGCCACACCTCGAAAGAGCTTGTAGTGCAGAGGAAATGAAAAGTTTGATCAGAAAAGCTTGATTTATTGATCATATATCAGACTATTTATACACTTTTGGTAACCACTTGTGTAACCACTTCCGTAACTACACCAGCTAAAAATTAGCAACAATACAACTACCTGTAACAACTTATCTCAACTACATATACACTTATCAACTATTTAAAACATATCTAAAAATATTCTCCACAAGATAAACTACAACTAACCCATATCAAAACATATCCATTCTGTTAAATCCGCATCAATCTTATCTAATACCCTCCCTCAAGTTGGAGCATGAGGATTTCAAATGCCCAAGTTGTGAAGTAAGGAAATAAACCTTTCTCGTCCCAAAGCCTTGGTAAAGATATCAGCTAATTGTGCATTGCTGCGGACATAGGCTGTCAAAATATCTCCATTTTTGATCGCATCTCGCACAAAATGGCAATCGACTTCTATGTGTTTCGTACGTTCATGAAAAACCGGATTGGCAGCAATGTGCATTGCTGCCTGACTGTCACAGAACATGGGGATTGTATCACAAACAGATACTCTTAATGACAACAATAGACCTTTAAGCCACTTGAGTTCACAAACCGTTGCAGCCATAGCACGGTATTCTGCTTCAGCTGATGAGCGAGACACCGTTTGTTGCTTCTTAGTCTTCCAAGAGATAGGTGAGCTGCCAAGAAAAACTATATATCCTGTAAGCGAACGCCTTGTCAATGGGCATCCTCCCCAATCTGAGTCACAAAATGCCTAAAGTTTGAGATCACATTGAGCTTTAAGAACAATGCCTTGTCCAGGACTCCCTTTTAAGTATCTCACAACCCGTAAGGCAGCTTCCCAATGCTCTTTCCGTGGCTGTTGCATAAACTGAGACAAAATGTGAACAGCATATGTTAAATCAGGCTGAGTAAGACTTAAGTAAATCAGACGCAACGTCTATATTTTTCAGGATCGTCAAGTAAGTCCCCTTTGGCCAATGCGAGATGGTGGTGCTGTTCCATAGGAAAGGACGAGGGCTTGGCTCCTAACAAACCAGCTTCATTTATAATATCCAAAGCGTACTTACGCTGGCACAAGAAAATTCCCTCAGCATTCCTAGCCACTTCAACACCCAAGAAATATTTCAACACACCCAAGTCTTTCATATGAAAACAACGACTCAAATATGCTTTAAAATGGACAATCAATTGCGTCGTATTGCCCGCAATGATGAGATCATCAACATATATTAAGACAAGCAAATGCGTCTCACCACGATGAAGAGTGAACAATGAATAATCGGAGTGAGATTGAGTAAAGCCATACTGAAGAAGAGCAGCAACAAGCTTTGCAAACCAGCAACGAGGTGCCTGTCTCAATCAGTAAAGAGATTTCTGTAAACGGCAGACTTTGTTGATATTGGTGGTGCGATATCTAGGTGGCACTTTCATGTATACTTCCTCAGTTAAGTCTCCATGAAGAAATGCGTTATGCACATCCATTTGATGAAGTTCCCACCCTTTAGCTGCTGCTACAGAGAGAAAAGTACGCACCGTCACCATCTTTGCCACCGGAGCAAATGTCTCGTTATAATCGATGCCCTCAACTTGATTATTTCCAAGGATCACAAGTCGTGCCTTGTATCTTTCGACTGTACCATCAGAGTTATATTTGATTTTATAGACCCATTTACTACCGATTGCTTTCTTTCCTCTGGGCAAATCAACAAGAGTCCATGTGCCATTCTTCTCAAGAGCATCAATTTCTTTGCTCATCGCTTCACGCCATCTAATATCTTTTACTGCTTGGTGATAAAATCTGGGTTCAACATTCCTCGTGATAGCTGTTAAGAAAGCCTGATGTTGTGGTGAAAAATTTACATAATTCACATAACAAGCTAAGTCGCAGGGCGTACCTGAAGGTGGGATTGATTCGGATGAATGTGCAGAGGTGCTCACTCTTTGTGCTGCATAAGTTACATAGTCTTTCAGTCTAGTTGACACTTGCTTTGTGCGTAAACCACGCCCAAGTTCCTGCACTTCTTCTATTGATTCCAAGTTAGGTTCCATCACGACTTCTCCCTCCCTCACCTCAGCACTCTCTATTGGAGCAAATGACAATGGTTCATGACCCTCGTCACCGTGATCATGATTAGAACTGTCTGTCTGACGTGTTGCCCATGGAACTACATCCTCTGCTTCACAAAATTCAGTCTGCTGTATCTGTTTATGGCCTGGTGGATCATGTCGAACAACACCGACAGCATATGAAAATTCAGCTTCACAAAACACTACATCCCTTGATACAAAATATTTTTTCGTGTCTAGATCATATACTCTCCATCCCTTTTGACCAAATGGATATCCTACAAAGACACATCTATGGCTTTGACTAGCAAACTTATCTTTGCCACGATTCAAATTTTTAACATAGCACAAGCATCCAAACACACGAATGCAATCATAGGTAGGAGGCTTACCAAACAGAACTTCATAAGGCGTTTTGCCCTTAAGGACCTGTGATGGAGTGCGATTAATCAAATATCCAGCTGCCAACACACACTCACCCAAAAAATCAATAGGAAGAGCAGCTTGAAATCTCAAAGCTCGAGCCACATTGAAGATATGTCGATGCTTTCGTTCTACTCGTCCGTTTTGCTGTGGTGTTCCTACACATGATGTTTGATGAAGTATTCCATTTTCTTGAAAGTAGCTTCTCAAACACATGAACTCAGTCCCATTGTCACTCCGAAGCATTTTCACCTTTCGATTGAATTGTCTATCAACCATGGCAAAGAAAGTCTGTAAAACCTGTCCTACTTCTGTTTTATCAATCAACAAATATATCCATACACATCGTGAGAAATCATCAACAATCGTAAGGAAATAGGAGGCATTAGATGAACTAGGAACTCTATAAGGCCCCCATAAATCACAATGAATAAGATCAAAAATTTCATTCACTTTATTATCACTTGAATAAAATACTTCTCTGGTTTGTTTAGCTCTAAAGCAAACATCACAACTCTTATTTGAATTAAAATTCCTAACTCCATAAATCAATTCTACTATTTTCGAAGACGGATGACCCATTCTCCTATGCCACAAGTTATGCACATCTTCTGCTCCTACTCTGAGTGCTTGAGTCGGTGATCTAGTCTTCAAATGATAGAGCCCCTTGCATTGTTCACCCATTCCAATCACCATCCTCGAAGTGCGGTCCTGAATCAAACAGAGCTTATCTGTAAATAATACATTACATTTTAATTCATCAATCAATTGTGATACGGAAATCAAATTGAATTTCAATCCTGGAGCAGCAAGAACATTCTTCAGTCGAACATGTTCACTCAAGGCAACTGAACCCTTCTTTGACGCTATCACTTGATTGCCATTAGGCAGTCCAATTGGGCAACCAAGGATCTGCTGTGTCTTAGACAGGATTTCACATCGTCCTGTCATGTGTTGTGTGGCCCCTGAGTCTATTATCCAATGTAAATTGTCCTTACCAGTCATCTTCTCAACATTTCCTGAGCTGCGCGTGTTCAACAAACTCATAATGGCTGCCCACTGTTCATTTGTCAGCTCAGCTGGAATCTGATTTGTATTTGCTTTAACTTTTTCTTCAGGCTTCCCACCTATTTGAGCAGAGTTAGCTCATGCTGAAACACGACCACACCCCATACTCTTTCCTCGTCCTCTTCCTTCTTGCTGTCTTCCCTTGCCTTGGCTCGACGTCCTAGGTCGATCGCCCCACCATTCAGGATAACCAATCAATTGGAAGCATCCTTCGACATCATGCCCCTCTCTATTACAGTGTTTGCACACAACGCTCTTATCAGCGGTTTGAACAGCGAAGCTTAAGGCTTCTGCCTTTACTTCTTTACCCTTTGAAGTATTTTGCACCCGTTCTTCTTGGCAAATCAATGAGTACGCTTTGCTCACATTGGGCAATGGAGATGTGCTTAAGATATTTGATCTCATAGCTCTATATGCATCATCCAATCCCATCAGGAATTGGTGTAGTTTTTCTTCTTCTTGTTTCTTTGTCAACTGTGCTGCAATATTGCACTCACATTCTCCACACTTGCACCCAGAAATTACATCATAATTGGCTAGTTCCTCCCACAACTATTGCAGCTTCGAGTAGTAGCTCATCAGGGAAGCTCCTTGTTGCCTACAATTTGCAAGTTCCGATTTCAGCTGATGCACCCGGGCTCCATCGGTAACTGAAAAACAGTCTTTGATGTCATCCCATAAATCCTTGGCGATCTCCATGTGTGTCAAGGCAGATCTTACGGTGGGTTCGATCGTGTTCATTATCCATGACACAATCATAGAGTTCACAGTCCACCAATCCTCCATCTCATCCGAGTCTTCTTCTGGTTTTGTCACTGTTCCATCAATAAAACCAAATTTCTTCTTAGCTCGCAACACCGTCCTGATAGCACGAGCCCATTCATCATAATTGTTTTCTCTCAATTGCACCTGGGTAATCAAATTTCCAGGATTATCATTTGAAGACAAAGTGTAAGGTGATTTCTTGCTTTCTCCTTCCATGATATGTGTTTAAAGAGGCAGAACGATATCCTGTCGCTCTGATACCATGAAAAGTTTGATCAGAAAAGCTTGATTTATTGATCATATATTAGACTATTTTTACACTTTTGGTAACCACTTGTGTAACCACTTCCGTAACTACACCAGCTAAAAATTAGCAACAATACAACTACCTGTAACAACTTATCTCAACTACATATACACTTATCAACTATTCAAAATATTCTCCACAAGATAAACTACAACTAACCCATATCAAAACATATCTAAAAATATTCTCCACAAGATAAACTACAACTAACCCATATCAAAACATATCAATTCTGTTAAATCCGCATCAATCTTATCTAATAGGAAACAATTGTGGCTGCAGAAATTACTTCATTGTTGTTGTCCTTTGTTGTTTGCACCGTTCAAAGGTAACCTCTTAGATTGATGGAGAGAAGTGAATTCCCTTTATGTATTTCCCTTGGTCGAAGCTTCGTTATCTTTGCTCACCTACCATTCGATTGGTGATTTCACTTAGGGTGTGGGTATTAATCATGAAATCTTGCTTCTAATCCCTAGAAAAGTCTTCTTCATGGGTCTCTCAACTTATGCAATGTTTGGTAAGCTCTAGTTGAAATTGTTGATGGGTCTCTCTACTGTGCTGTTGGGGGTGTGGAAACAGGTTCCATATTCATATTTCTTTAAAATTAGTCAACCTTCAATTGAAATTGATATTTTGTTTATACTTGCAGGTTTGGCACCTGATGGGTATATGTTCTCCTTCCTAATCTGTTTGTAAATTGAAATCAGAAATTTATATTCCTTTTTTACTAATACGCTTTTAATATTGGGGGAAGCAATTTGTTTTGGCAGGTTTATTAGATTTAAAAAAGGAAGATGCATTCTCATTTAATTGGTTGTATTATGATTTGAGCGGTTTATCATAGATTGATACAAATAACTTCTTTTCTCAATATTTAAAGATTTAATTTCTTCCTGTACACTCCATTTTATTGATTGCATTCTGATTTAATTGCTTGTGCATGCTAGGTAGAAGTGGAATATGGTTGGTTGTTGTTGTTTGTAGAAGAGGAAGTAATTGTTATTGTTAGTTATGGAATCCACGGATGGACTCAATAACCAAGAGGCAACCATTTAACTTGGTGGTACGCTTACTTAACCAAGTTTGCTAATTTTGTTGGATTTTACATTTTTGAATATCTGTTTTAAATTGTTAGTTTTCGCTTACTTCATGGGATGTAGTAGTGCTTCTTTACTGTTCATTTTAAATTGGCTGTGTTTGTTATAAAAAAAAACAACAAAAAAGAGAAAAATATAACTATTACACTATAATATAGTCATCGAAGGTCAATGTATATAAAGCTAAATACAAATCATCTCTATGCAAAAACATATTCAAACAAAAAGAAACCAACAATTTGTTTATCAGATTCTAACCAAACTATCAGGAAAGATGTAGTGATTCAAAATATTGAACCTAGGGGGGTGATTGTGCATCATTAGGAGCCTCTCCTTTCCATTAAATCCATTCGCATAAGTAATAGTAGTCCTAAATAAATGACTAAATTCATAATGATTGGTGTTTTTAAAATTGAACTGGTGGAATATTGATTTATAGTTTAATGGTATGATTATGTTTGAACTAGTGATAATTAAATATATATTTAAACTTTTACATATTAAAATTCTAATATAACTAAAAAATATTGATAAATTTTAAATTTTAATAATGTTTGAGAAGTTTTTTTAATTGAAAAATAAAAATTGCCCATAATTAAAATTTAAGAATATTTAACATTGAACTTTTGGGGTTACTAAATTATATTAATATTCCACTTGTCATTAAAAAAATGGAAGAGGAAGGAATAATTTTGATCAAATACCTTGATATTTGATAGAGACACTACTAGGAGAGGGAGCATAATAGAGAGCAAGTATCAAAGATAGCCAAGTACATGACTTTTGGTTTCACTTATATCTTTTTCTTTAAATTTCTCTTTGTTTCAACCTCCTCTTTCTCCTACTGTCTTTTATTTTTAGTTTTTCATATCTATTCAAGATATATAGTGTTATTTTATAGAAAAGAATCTTAAAGAAAATTTTAATGATCGATTTAGTTGGTTTTTAATTAGTCTAACCGATTCTTTGGTTAACTGGTTTTCTGGGCCAGCCAAACCAGACAAAAGACCAATTCATCTACTTTTTGGTTGAATCGACGATTTAGTCTAATTTTGTGAATTATGATAATCATCCTTCCAATTGAATTCTACCCTTTTTTTTTTTTGGTTAGTTGTGTCTGGAAACGATCAATATATGTGAAGTCATTGCAATTGAGAAAGCATGTTGTATCTTGGTTTACAATTTGATAAGAAATATTTAAAATATCTCTGTATTTATACCAATGGAAATTAAGTGACAAGAGTAAATTGTTGAATATTGATATTAAATAACATTAATGTTTAAGACTCAATATGAATGAAATCTCTCCAGGGATAAGGGAACTATTAGTAGTAGCAATATTTCTTTCACAGCATTTGCAAAAGCCTTCTTTGCTAAAAGACAATTCTGTTGGTCCTTGTTGGACTACTGTGCAAAGTGACATCTTAAGATTTGATTTCCATAGTTCTGCCTATAATGATAAATGAAATTGTGGTCTCAAATTTCATTGGGAAGGGTGTTATAGAGGTAATGAGATTCTTTGATGTTTGACAGCCTTTTTTTTAATAGAAAGTTTATTTGTTGATTGGTTTAATGTTAGTTTAATAACTATTTTGCCTTTTGGGGCAACCATAAGAAATATAAAAAGGAGCATTAAGAAACAAGATACTTTCTTGAAATAGTTAAGGTTAATCTATAATGATTTGGTGCTGTAGCAACTAGAAAAGTACATTCAAGATTTGAAACATCTAATTATTAATTTTATTTTGAATACAAGACTTGCAAATTTGATTGACTTAGAGTGAGCCAGCCATTGACAAGGCAGTTTAACAGAATACGTTCTTAGGCATGCAGCTTTTTGATAGGAGAAAATTTTATTCTAAGACATTGGTTAAGGATGTGGCCTTAGATTTTCATGGTAAATATTATGATAGGGTTGATTATCCTTTTGCAGATTCAAGGGATGTTTTATTCGTGGCTTGGATCCATATGAAGGGATGGTGCGTTCATGGCTTTCATTAATTCATAGCTCTGAATGTCATCAATTACTATTTTGGCTATTTTGAGGCTAGAGTTATCCTAACATAATTTAGTTATGTAGTTATGGATAGTGATGTGTATGTATTCCTCTAATTCATGTTGATATGGTTGTCCAATTAAGTAGCTACCTATGTTGCTAACCATGAGAAGATATGCACAAGGGTAAGAGCATGATTTTGGTTTAGATGCCATTGTATCAGTATTATTAGGTTGTACCCTTTCCTCATATAACTTGTCTTTTTTTTTTTGTAGTTGGTTTTTGTCTACAATATTAAATTTTACATGTAGATGTTTCATGTTTCAAGAGTAAATGATTGAACATAATGAAAGAGCTCTCAAGTATCATGGCCCCCATTTGGTATCCCAATGGAAAAGGAAAGGGAAGAGGAAAATTCAGTGTAATGTCTATTTCTCCCTTGTAATAATTATTAAATAGTATCTATCCATTTTTTATTACTTTTTTTAAAATAAGGATATAAGAGTTATTTTCCATTTACAAAATCACTTTTTTTCTTTCCATTTTTATTTCCATTTTTAATTTTCTATGTACCAAATGGTTTGTTAAAGACATCAAGTGGAATAGATTAGACAATCTTAAGGGATTCAACCCAATACAAACTAGACATATTGTCACAACCCAATTTATAACCCACGATCGGTGCATATGCTAAACTAAGCTAATGATTAGATTAGCCTAGCAAGCCTTAAAAATTTAAAATTAACCATTATATGATATGTTTAAGCTGCCCCATACAACCTATAAATTTTGAAAAATAAGTATTTATTTCATTACTTCACTAGGGGGCTACCGAAAATTTGGCAACATCTCCCTTAAAAATTGGATATCCCAATCTGTAAAATAAATCAAACCAGCACTTCTTCCAGCTACAACAAGTTACATGGAACCAAATACCTAGCTAAGAAATTATGAACAATGTTTACACATTCTAAGTGACCATACAACATACAACAATTTCAAAATACTCTCTCCACACCTAAATTTTGCCACATCATGGAGTCTAACATAATCTCACAAAATTGAGCACATACTTTAGGGGTTTGGTAGCACACGAGCTCCCAAATCACTTTACTAATTTACTTGCTGGTTTATAAAATAATGAAAAAAAAAGGGAATAAGCCTACCACTAGCTTAGTGAGTACATAGATAATAAAGTGCGCAAAGGGGAAATAAGGGCACGTGTGAGTTTTTTTTTTAAAAATCAAATAGTAAAAAAATAATTTAAGCAATAATGTTTTATAATTGAAATGAAAATAATTAATTAATAACAAGAAACTTTCAGATAAAAACCATATTTTCTACGTGTTAAGAAAATATTATAAAGATGGGTATTATAGAAAGGATCCAAAATATCAAGGGTCTTTGCATTCAAACCACAATATCATGTCTCTTTACATTTCTTTGGATACATTCCTTATCACCTTCACATCACACATCTAAAATCTCATATCGTAGCATTGGATACATCACATTACAGTGTTATCAAAATTCATAATTTATTCTAGGTGTATCTAAGTCGTTACCTCTGCTAATGGCTATGAGGTTCTAACTAGATTCCCATCCATTATAAAGAAAAAAGGTAGAAAATAAAATTGACTTAAATGGCATTTAGCAAGCTTGTGGGTTTTTAGTGCTAAGCTTTTACCTGTTGACACACTAAGCACCTAGATACAAACTTTGCCACATCCTTTTTCACACTCTTCCACTAATACAACTCCTTCAAATCTTGGTTCATTTTATTAGAACTTGGATGAAAAGTATAAGTTGAGTGATGAGCTTCTTCTAACATTTTACTTCGTAAATCTTCTACATTCGGTACACATAACCTATGACTGCACCTTAAAATGCCTTTAGAATCCATTGAGAACTCTTGTAGACTTCCTTCATGAACTTTTTCAATAATCTTCTTCATCCGAGGATCTTGGTCTTGCGTAGCCTTGATTCTATCTACCAAGCTAGAATGGAGCTGAACATAAGCTAATAAGGCGTCAGATCTTATGATCTCTAACTTTACTCCACTCTCTTCAAGCTTCTAAAACTCTTTCACCATAGGTCTCTTGACTTCAATTATGTGGGCCAAGCTACCCATTGACTTTTTGCTTAATGCATTAGCAACCACATTGGCTTTGCCAAGACGGTACAAAATATTACAATCTTTCAAAAGCTCCATCCATCTCCTCTACCTTAAATTCAAATCCTGCTGTTGGAAAATATACTTGAGACTCTTATGATTAGTATAAGTTTCACAAGTCTCACCATGCAAATAATGCCTCCATATTTTTAAACCAAAGATCATTGTGGCCATTTCTAAATCGTGAGTAAGGTAGTTCTACTCATACTTCTTAAGTTGTCTAGATGCATAAGCTATCACCTTTCTATGTTGCATTAAGACACAACCTAAACCCACTCTTGAAGCATCACAATAGACTATATAGCCTTCATTCCCAGATGGAAGAGCCAATGTGATACCATACTCCCTTTATCTCCATATTCTCACATTTAAGCTCAATTTCACATGATGCCAAAGAAAATGAATTAAAAAAATAGTATTTTCTTACGTTTCATAGCATTTTAAAAATTTATACTTTGCCCTGTGGACCTATCAATAGTATTTCCTACTTATACTCTATCCATACAACTCATACATATCATAAAAAAATCCATGAACTATAGATTTTGAACCAAAAACTAAAAAAATTGCAATTTGCTCGTGGGTCCAAAATTCATATTTTTGGCACCAAATTTAGAAAATCATAATTAATTCTTAAAAAATTGAAATCAAGCAAATTATAGCTTTCTAAAAAGCCCTAGATGTCCCCTATAGGTCAAAAATCAGTCCAGGCTATGAAAACCCAGTTGGACCACGATTGACATCAGAAAACCTTGAAAGGTCTAGCAGCCTAGGTTTGCTATCATAGATTACTGATAAGTATTTCAAAAATTCATAACTAATTATAAAAAAATCAATACCTAGTAAACCATACCTTTATGGAAAGTTATGAATGTTAAATTGAAGGAAAAAATAATTTCAAACCAAAAAAGAAGCAATCAGGCTACGAAAATCGATGGAATAATAATAGAGGTCTAACTATGTCCTTGATACTAATCTGGAACTTCAAAATTTTGTTTCTCCCTCAATATAAATCCAAATGAGATGTTCTCAAGTGCTAAAAAAATCTTATCATATCTAATTTATGTCTATGAAATTTCATAGCTATTGGACACCATTTGAAACATGAGTGATAAATTTGTCAAAAATTGCCAACTTTGAAAATTCACCAAAAATTCTTTAGAGTTCTAAATAATATGCACTTTAGCTTTTCAAAAAGCTCTAGACAAGACCTATATGTATGCCAAATCTTAGGCTAAGAAGAGCTCATTTGGTCAGATCTTGACGTAACTCACAAATATGACAAATTTGGCACCATATAGGTGTCAAAATTTGTCCAAATGGCTTGTTACTTCTTCTACCACTACATGAGCACGTTTGGGAAGATAAACACAGCATATACAAGCTTTCCAAATGGTCTAAACTACCATGCATCATAATCTCACTATGCCACATGCAAGAATACACAACTAAGAATGAGCTACCAAGTACCCAAAACACTTTTTCTCATTGATTTAGTTCCAATTTTGGTTCATACACTACGTATACATACTTTTATATTTGCTCACATGTTTACATCTCAAAAATAATATGTACATATGCACTTTGATATTCAACTACATCAAAAATATAAAAATGTCAAAAGATAATCCATCAAGCTCCTTGGCTTCCATCTTTAACTTCATGAGCTCCATCTAGATATGGTGAGATAGGAGAGGGAAGGGGGTAAACTTCAAAGAATATCAATAGCTCAAACATGCTTTTTAAGCAAGTAAATAGACATATATTTATGTCATAAGATACAATCATATTATACACACCTTCAAAAAGTGTTACATTCACAATTTCCATGTCATAATAACACATAAAAACTAAGAACAAGCTCAAGGGACTTTTGGTCTAGTTTCACGCCATTTTTGGGACTTTTAGATTACCGTCACCCTTGATCTAAGGACTTTTGACTTGACCTCACTCATCCATGGGAATTTTGGCCTTGTCTCACCTATTCCTAGGGACTTTTGGCTTTACCTTACCCATCACAAAGAACTTTTAGCACAACTTCACTTATAGAGTACAATTTCACAATCAAATGTCAATCAAGAAACATAATGGTACTATAGGAGTCAAATAATAGCATATGCATTTCTTAAGTTTCAAACACACATACATGCTTCAAATGACATTCACATAACCATATTGCACACAAGAAAGGGATGGAGAGCTACCTTAGCAATTAAACACAATTCTTCCCTTTGGTTATTCTCTTCCTTTTTCAGCTACACACCTATAAGTAGAGAGGGATCAATTTTTTGGGCCTAGACACAATGAATAATGTTCAATTACATTCTTGAAGCAAGTTAGAACATTACATATACACTAAGGAAACACTCTTTGTCTATTGGTTACATAATAGCTCCATTAATGACCTAATGAAGCAATTATCATCATTCAAGTTCTTGGTTCCATTTCCTTCTCATATCTAGGCCTCTTGGTTCCATTTAGACTCCTTGAAGTCATCACAAACTCATTTTCAAGAGTTTAGATACAAGTTGCTTCTTAAGGCTACATTATGGAACCTATTGCCCCATCTCTCAATCTGTGGCTTCTAAATTTTTCCCAAGGATTCCTTTCATCTTCTTTAATCATATAAAGTCCCAAACCAAACTTAGAACAAATTAAAATACTCTCTCGCTCCTTCATCTTGTCTTGGTCGAACCTAAGGTGTGGTTTGGAGTCCATAGAGTTTCCAATTTTTTCTTGATGGAAGGGGCACTTGGGAGGCTTCTTAATGGTCTTAGAAACTTAAACAAACACTCACCTAAGCTAACGAATTCATGGATCAAACAAATTTTACAAGATGTTCAAGAATCCCTAACTTTCTTACCTTGAATTTCACTTGCTTTTCTTTCATTTTCTTTGCAATTCCTAGGTAATTCATAGGTTTCTTTCTTCTAAGTCAGAACTTCCTTCCCTTCACGAGCTCTCCTTTTGGCTGAACTAAGCATTCAAGAAGCAAAGAAGAAGAATCAAAGATGCATAGATGTTCACCTTGTTTTCCTTGCTTCTTCAAGAGTCTTTCCCTTAGTTATAACTTCCTTCTTGAAATTCTAAACGTTCTCCTCTAAACCCAAGCCAAAATAGATCCAAATAAACAACCAAAATCATAGGAAGAAAGCTTAAGAGAAGGAAAACAACATTAAAGAAGGAAAAACCATGAAATTCTTCCATTTTCTTACCTTACTCCTTGATTTCTTCCCTCTCTTTTCTCCTTTTATGGTGTGCCTTCCTTAATAGAGCTCTCCCATGGTCTTGAGTAGAAAAAGAGTTAGTTAATTAGAGAGCAAATGGGGGACGCCTCTTATAAGCTAAAAAGAAAAGCAATTGTTCATTAAAATGACATTTACATCTCGTGTTTTTAGCAATTTCATTTTAGCTTTATTTTAATTTTTTTTAGAATCGTCTTTTCCATCATAAAATTTAGGCCCTTAAACTTATAAATAGCTCTGGAATCACTCAATTTGAATTAAAAACCTTCCTGAATAAATCAGTCAATGCTCGGGTCAACCAACGTTTAAAAACATACATTGGAGGGATTTTAAATGTCCCGAGACTTCTCATGGTTTTTAGGGGCTCTTAAAACTTTGGAAAGCTCAAATTTTCCATTTAAAACCCCTTATGTGAGTTTTTCAAAAAGTTCTCATATTTACAAAAATACCATTATACTTTCGGCAAATTTTTTGAACCACTTTGGCTCCAGTTTCTAAGTAACTCAAGACTCAATTCCTCATTTTTCATTATTTAAAATTTTATCCAAATTTTATTTAGCCTTAAATCATTCATATCAGGGGACTTGCTTTTATAATTGACTCAATTCTGACGTTTAATGGAAAACCGAACGTTACAGCCAACACTAGTGCAGAAGTTAAATAGTCCTTTAGCTGTTGGAAACTACACTCACAAGCATATGACTATTGAAATTTTATACCCTTCTTTGTCAACTTGGTTAAAGGAGCTACAAGCTTGGAAAAATCTCTAACAAATGTATGGTAATATCTTACTAATTTAAGAAAACTACATATCTCTGTCATCATAGTAGGTCTAGGCCAATTTTGGACTTCTTCTATTTTCTTTAGATCCACACTAATCCTAACCTTGGACACTGTATGTCCTAAGAAAGCCACACTATCCAACCAAAACTCACATTTTGAAAATTTAGCATATAGCCGATGCTCTCTCAAAGTTTGCAAGGCCATTCATAAATGTTGTTTATGTTCTTCCCTATTCTTTGAGTATACAAGAATATAATCAATAAAGACAATCACAAAGTGGTCTAAGTATGATTTGAAGACTCAGTTCATCAAGTCTATAAAAGCTACTAGGACATTTGTTAGCCCAAATGACATGACTAAAAACTCATACTGCCCATAACAAGTCTTAAAAACTGTCTTTGGAATATCTTCTCTTATGATTTTCAATTGATAGTACCCTAACCTTAAATTAATTTTAGAGAAACATTGAGCTCTTTAAAGTTGGTCAAACAAGTCATCTATTTGTGACAATGGATATTCATTCTTTATTGTTACCTTATTCAATTGCCTATAATCAACACACAACCGCATAAATCCATCTTTCTTCTTCACAAATAACACCGGAGCACCCCAAGGAAAAGAGCTAGGATGTATGAAGCCTTTATCAAGAAGATCTTGCAATTGTTCTTTCAACTTTCTAAGTTTTGTTGGAGCCATACGATGTGGGAGTATAGACACAGGTGAAGTGTCAGGAATCAAATCTATACAGAACTTAATCTCTCTGTCTAGTTGTAAACTTGACAACTCTTTTGCAAAAATATCAGGGAATTCACATACTATAGGTATTTCTTTTAGACTTACTTCTATCACCCGTGTGTCCCTAACCATTGCTAGATAGCCTTTGCACCCCTTTTTCAATAGCCTTTTAACACCTAAAATAGATATTAAATTACTAGGTGCCAAGCTTTGATCACCTTGGAAAGTAATAATTTATCTTTCTAGAAAATTTGATGACTTTATTATGACAATCAAGTATGGGATGAGAAGATAACAAATCCATGCCTAAGATCACATTAAAGTCCATCATGTCAAGACTATTAAGTCAACTAGTAATTGATTTTCTCCTACTAGAACTTCACATGATCTATACACACGATCAACTATAATTACATCTCCTATAGGTGTAGCCACTATTAATGGTTCATCTAGAGGTGGTGCATCTCTACCAAACCACAATGCAAAGAATGGAAATACAAAAGAATGTGTAGCCTTAGGGTTGAATAAAACATGTGTATCAAACGAGCAAACTGAAAGTATACCTACAACTATTGCATTGGATGTTTGAGCATCCTGACGTGTCATAGCAAAAACATGGGCTTGACCTCTTCCAGCTTGTCCTTGAGCTCTACCTATGGACCTTCTTCCATTAGATTGGGCCTCACTAGAACCCCCAATCTACCTTGAAAGTGTTGCAAGTATTGGAGAAGATGGTAGCACTGGAGGGTTTGATGCATGACTAGAGGATGGCCAATCTGATAATGTAAGACAATCTTTCCTGAGGTGGCCTTGCTAACCATACTAATAACACACTCTCCCTGATCCAAAACAAACTTTAGTATGAACTATCCCACAAGTAGGACAAGGGGAGAGAATCCTAAAAGATTTTCCTCTATCACGGCTAATCTGAGAGGAATGTGACTAATTATTTCCACTAACTGGTAACTGATGGCCTTGATAGCTTACCCAAATCTCTCTTGCTGCATTACCACTACCTTGGGCTTGATAGCAGCCTTGAGTACTCTCAGTGCGTCACTGCTTATGTTGCTTTTGTAATGCATAACTCCTTTTGCTATGAGCTTTAAATAGTTTAGCACTTTCAACCACATCTTCATATGAATCATAATGGATCCTCGCTACAAATCAAAATAAATAGTCTAGAAGTCCCTGAACAAATTGTTTTGCCTATATTTCTTCGGTAGCCAATAGGTGTGGAGCGTATCTAGACATCTAAGTAAATAATATATCATATTCTAAAATTGTCACATCCTTTGTCTATCTAAGAAGTTCAAACTCCCTTGCTCTAGCATCCTTGACAGTCTGTAGAAGGAACCACCTCATGAATAATTCTAAAAACTCCCCCGAGCCCAAAGGAGGTAATCTCATGACCTTCCTTGCATTATGGTCTCATACCATGTCTGAGCCATACCTACCAAGTGAAACTCTACTAATTCAACTGATCTAGTGGATGTACATCCCAGTGCCCTGCAAAGTTAACCTACTCACCCAAAAAGTACTGTGGGTCTTCACTTGCTCCTGTACCGGAGAAGGAAGGAGGCTTGAGTTTCATAAATTCAGCTAACTAAACCTCCTTACCGTTCCTTATGGAGCTACTGGTTGCTCCCCCTCTGGCCTAGGTTCTTGTTCAAGCCTAGGATCCACATGTCATTCTCGCTCTTATAGTCGTTGTTGCTATTATTGCATCAAAACCAACATTACCATCATGGTCTGCTACATCGCATGCATCGCAGCTACAACATTAGCTAATGTTGGATTGGCTTGCTTAGCCTCAGGCACCTCAACCTTTCCCTTTTCAATGATTTCAACTCTTTGATCATTTCCAGGTTTATAGCCACCACTGCATTCGTGACCTTTACCAACACCTTGCCCTTAGCCTCTAGGTGCTAGAGCAGTGTCATAAGGCAAGTTAGAAGACTCATTAGGAACATATCTTCTAGGTGTCATCCTCTTTCTTGGCGGCATCGTCACCTAAAATAAAAGTAATATGCACATGATTGATAATTTTAACAAAAACATAAAAATGAAATATAAACTACATATAGACTACGATGTGAGACTCCATGACTAGGATATGGCAATAATAGCCTCCTACATATAAAGTGTGCTGGCCAGGTACACAATTACACACAAGATTCTATTACTTCCCAATCCGGTGGCTACGAGGACCTAGGCAAACCACAGCTTTGATACCAATTTTTTCACAACCCAATTTCTGAGCCATGACTGGTACATAGGCTAAACTAATTTGATGATTGGATTAGCCTAGCAGGCCTTAGAAATTTAAAATCAACCATTATATGATATTTAAGCTAGCCCGTACGACCCACAAATTTTGGAAAATAAGTATTCATTCTATTACTTCACTAAAGGGTTGCTAAAAATTTGACAACATTTTCCTTAAAAATTGGACATCCTAATTTGTAAAATAAATTAAACCAGTACTACTTCCATCAACAATAAGTTACATGGAGCCAAATACCTAGTTAAGAAACTATGAACAATGTTTACATATTTTAAGCAACCACACAACATATACCAATTCCAAAATACTCTCTCCACACCTAAATGACAACACATCATGGAGTCTGACACAATATCACAAAATTGAGCACATGCACTAAGAGTTTGGTAGCATATAAGTTCCCAGATCACTCACTCCTTTACCTGCTGCTCTATAAAATAATGAAAAAAAAGGAAATAAGCCTACCAATAGCTTAATGAGTGCATAAATAATAAAGTGTGCAAAGGGGAAACAAGGACACATGTGAGTTTTTTTTTCAAAATCAAATAGTAATCAAGTAATTTAAGTAATAATGTTTTATAATCAAAATGAAAAAAATTAATTAATAATAGGAAATTTTTAGATAAAAACCATATTTTCTACATGTTAAGAAAATATTATAGAGATAGGTATTATAGAAAGGATCCAAAATGTAACATCCAGTCCCTCCGTAAACGTGAGAAACGTAATGTTCAGTTTCTTCGTAAACGTCAGAAATGGATCAAATATAAAAGGAAGTCCTCGAAATAGAAGGAATTGGGGCCAACTAAAATTATAATAAAATTTTAAATATTAGAAAATAAGGATTTGAGGTTTAAGATGCCCAAAAACTAGAGCCAGAAGAGATCAAAAAATTTACCGAGGGAACTAGGGCCATTTTTGTAATTTATGGAAAATTTTGAAAACTCACAGGAGGGCTTTTTAAATGAAAACTTTGAGCTTTCTAGGGTTCTCAGAGGCCTTGAATACTATGGAAACCCCTAGAACAGTTGAAACCCCTCTGGTGAGCGATTTCGGCTGTCGGTTGACCAAAACTTTGACCGAACAGTTTGGAATGGTTTTAGATCCTTTTTGAGTGATTCCAAAGGCAATTATTATGATTAAGAGCCCAAGGAATATGATGGAAAAGACAGATTTCAAAAAGGAGTTGATTTGAGCTAAAATGATAAGAACAAAGAATAGGGATTAAAATGCAAAATAGAAAAGTGCATAAAGTGGACTCTTCACCTTCTTAAAGCACATTCTCCTTTGGCCTCTGATTAACCGACCTTCCTTCTACCCAAAATAGAGCATGAGACCAAGGGAGAGAGATGCATTAAGAGAGCTCAAGAGGAGGAAAAAAAGGCTAACAAAAGGTAGAGATTTCCATAGTCTTTCTTCTTGAAACCTTCTTCTCCTCTCTTTGCTTCATCTTTCCATGTTTTTGGTGAATGAAATGGTTCTGTTTTGGCCTTGAACCAAAGGGGAAAAGTTAGAAAGCCAAAGAGGAAGCTAAAGCAAGAAGAAACACTCTTGAAAGTAGGTTGAACCCAAGGTAATTTCTTGCTTTTTGTTGCTTCTTCCTTCTTGCTCTTCCTTGTGTGTATAACGAAATAAAATAGAGCCATCTAGGGGAGGAAAGTTTTGACCTATAACTAATAAAAAACCATGAAATTGGAGTGTGGGAACTTGGAATATGCTAAGAAATTGCAAGTAAAACCAAGGAATTCCAAGTTAGAAAAGTGTAGAGCTCTTGAATACCTTGTAAAAATTGATTTGATATATGAGTTTCCTTGCATGTGTGAGTATTTGATTGAGCTCCTAAGACCTCTAGAAAGCCTCCCAAGTGTGTCTCCCATCAAGGAAAAATCAAGAAGGCCATGAACTCTTCTTCCCCCCAAAGTCTCGGCCTAGGCAAGTTCCTATAGCTAGGGAGAGTTTTAAATTTGTCTAAGGCCATTCTTGAGTCATATGTAATGAGTGAAGATGAGTAGAGGCCTTGGAAAAAATTTAGAACTCAAAAAAAGTGAATTGGTGTCATAGACTCCATTATGTGACCTAAAAAAGTAACATGTGTTTAGGCTCTTCATTTTAATCGTGTGATAACTCCAAGAGGCTTAAAAGGAGTCAAAAATCATATTTGAAAAGAAAGAATGGAGTTTAGAATTTAATTGAGGGGTGTTGCTTCATTAGGTGCCTTTATAGACCATAATAAGGTCTATAGGATAACCTAGTGTCTAAGCAAGTGATATGACTTTAGAAATTGTTCCATGAGTAATTCATACTTCTTTTGGTGTGTCTAGGCCAAGAGAAATGATCTTCACCTTCTTGGGTGTGTAAGGTCAAGGGAGAGGAGTCAAGGCTTAAGGAAAAAGTGTGTGAATGCAAGCAAGGTAGCTCTCTCCACCTTCTCTCATGCATGGATGTGTGTTTAGCTTGTTTTGGAATGTGTGTATGTGTATTTTCAAGCTATGAAAAGTATGCTAGCATGCCTTTATATTCCATGATTCTTGATGCCATGTTATGTTTTAAATAAATATATGATGTGTGGTTGAGCTTGCTTGATTGTGGAGGGGCCAAGAACCCTTCCTTTTGGTGAGGATGAGCCAAGAACCCTTGAGCTTGGTTGAGACAAAGTAAAGAATCTCCCAAAAGCAAAGTGGGCTCCCAAGAGTATGGTTAAGTCCAAAGTGCTTAAAGAATGGGTGAGGCAAGTCCAAAATCCATGAGAATAAGTGTGAGGCCAATCCAAACACTTGGTGAGCTCTTAAATGCCTTGTATGATGTATTTCTATGTCAAGCTTGATTTTAAATGTTCATGACTTCTATTTTTCCCACCCATGCATTCATAGAACTTGCTCGCACATATTATGTATGATGGAATGAGAGATGAGCTATTGGGATTCTTTGAATCTCACTCCCTTCTCTCCAATGCTCTAACATGCCAGGTAGACTAAGTAGTTATGGTGAAGGGAGCCAACAATCATAAAGAGCAAAGATTGACAAGCTTATGTCTTGTTTTGTTTATTTTGGAACCATAATGATAGTTCATAATATATATGATGTTGTATATGTATCATGAACCTTGAAACATATGTAAATGTACTATTATGCGATGTTTAGATGTATGAAAATGATATATGACCCATAGCACTTATTTTGAATATGTAATGCCAAAGTGTACAATATGGAATTTTGATGAAAGTATGCATAAGTGTGGGTTGAATGGCCAAAATAAGATGCATGATATTTGGTACAATTTGGGCAGCTCCCCTAAGTCTTAAACATGCTTTTAAACTTGCCCAAAAGGTGCCAAGACCAAGGGAAATCCATTTAGCAATTTTGGTACCCAATATAGAGCTAAAATTGACCATAATAGAACCCTATGTCACTTTTTGGCCAAATGAGCTAGTCTTGATCTGGAATTTGGCATGAAATTAGCTCTCATTGAGAGATTTTTGAAAAGATAAAGATCATAATTTTTTGAGGTCTAGGGAATATTTGATGAATTTTCAAATTTGAGATTTTTCATGGATTCTGGTATGGGTATTGTTCATACTGGCAGTTTGGTATTCTGTGTCACCCGATGGCCAAATGGTTTCCAATACTTATGAAATTTTATATTCATAAACTAGAAGTCATAAGCTTTCTGTGGCCACCAAGATCACCTCATTTTGAGGTCTGACCAGAGAGTTATGCATGTTTGAAATTAACTATCAGTACTAGTAATGTCCCAGGAGTTTAGTTACTATTCCATAGGTTCCTGATAGATAAACGTATCTGTTTCATTCTATAATTATTTTTAGTATCAATTTAACATTTTTAGATTTCCAGAATGACTGAATGTGTGTGATTTCAATTTTTATAGAATTAGTTATGAATTTTAGAATTTGGTATCAGTAAACTGAACAACAGCCCAAGCAACTAGCAACCTCTGTAGGTTTTTGGATGTCAAACGTCCTGTGTGATGAATTTTATAACCTGGGCATATTGTTAGTATGAATTATACATCCTAAGCTTTCCATAATGGCTAAGATTGCATGATTTCGAATTTTCTAGATTTAATTATAATTTTCCAAAGTTGGGTCAGAAAATGGAGCAAATATGGCCGAAAATATGCTTGCTTATTTTGAATTCCATTTCAGTTCCATGGGTTGTAAGCATGTTTTTGGGATGTAAATGAGTTGTAATGATGGAATTAAATATGAGAATGCATAACATGAGCTCACACGGTCTACGTAACACCGATTGCAAATTTTTAAGTATAGTGCAACACAAGTAAACCTATTATTTTCATTCTCCTTTTTATATGCTCCCATGGAAATAATGAGGTGAAACTTATAAATGTTATGAAATAAGCTAAAAGTTATGGTATTACACAAAATATCAAGGGTCTTTGTATTCAAACCACAATATCATGTCTCTTTACATTTCTTTAGATACATTCCTCTTTATCACTTTCACAGCACACATCTAAAATCTCATATTACGGCATTAGATATATCACATCACAATGCTATCAAAATTCACAATTTATTTTAGGTGCCCCTAGATCGTTACCTTCACTAATGGCTACAGGATCCTAACTAGATTCCCATCCATTATAAAAAAAAAAGTAAAAAATAAAATCCACTCAAATGTTATTTAGCTATCTAAAATAAATAAGGGATCAAGGACGTAAATAAATAATTAAATAAAGCGAGTTAACCTTCAATAAAATCACTATAACATATGAACCATAAAACAACATAAAATAATTCTCTCATAAATAAATATATATATACACACCACTACTTTCTTTCCATCCAATTCCTTCTTTTGCATTCCACAAGGGTGTATCATGCCACATTTCAATTATCTATTTGCTTTAATAAATTTATTAAATCATCATATGAATATATATATATATACACCAATTTTGAAGTTTTGAAAACATCGATTTGTTTTTTCAAGGAGTAAAGCACATAAATCACACAAATGAAATTTTTGCTATAGAAATATAAAATGAAATAAAATAAATATGCTACTTCATTATTTACACACTCACCAATTGTGACTAATAGTATAAGTTCCTATTTCTTATTATTTAATGTTGAGTCCCTATTAAAGGAGTTTTCCTAATATCACCTAAAATTATGACTAATATAAATTAATTATTTTGACTACTCCAATAACATCCATAATTATTTATATAACTTAATATATTCCCTAAAATATAAATCTCTACATTTTTATATATTTTTCTATTCTAAATACTAACCCTAAATTTGGAATTTTTTAATCCAAGCTTCCATAACTTAAATTAAATGTAAAACTCACTTCTTGAAACTTTAAAGATGAAATAGGAAGTGTTAATTCATACTTAAATGTTGAAATTCAAAAAACCCCCAATTTTGGAGCTCACCCATGGCACTAGGAAGAAGGAGAGAGCTGTCCAAGAAATTACGTTTCCAAAATAATGGAAGAAGAAGGGAAATTGAGGAGGAGAAAGCAAAGAAGGTAGGTGAGAAATAACTTTAACAAAACCTCCAAAAATCACACCAAACAGAGGAAGAAACGGATAAAATGAAAGTATGTAAATAATAATGGCCTACTAACCTTCAACCATGGAGTCCCATTAAAAAAAGAAGGAGAAGCAAATCACTAATATGGGAAGAGATGGTGAAATTGCGTTGAGAAGTTGATGCAAAGGAAGGCTAAATAAAAACACATAAGCTTAATGGGAATATGGAAAAGAAAAAAAAACAAACAAACTTCTTGCAATGGGTGAGACGTGCCATCAGAAAAAGATGAAGGAATTGAAGAGAGAGAGAGTTAGTGGAAGATTATTTTATTCTTTGGCCTAAATTGCATTATGTGACACCATAAATTCTAGCTCATTTCATAACATTCATGGGCTTCACATCATCAACTTCATGAAAGTGTAGAGAAAATGGAATAAAATAATGACTATTTTCGCATTGCGTCGTGTTTAAAAATTACACTCGGTGTCATGTGGACCATATGAGCTCATACTATACATCTTCATATTTAATTACATTACAACAACTCATTTGTATCACAAAATCATATCTATAACTCATGAAAACCGAAATAGAGCATGGAAGGTTGAAGTTCATTCTCGGCCAGATTTGCTCCAATTTCTGACCAAACTTTGGAAAATCATAACTAAATCTAGAAAAATTAAAATTATGAAATCTTGGTCATTCTGGAAATCTAAGGATATCTAATTCATACTAAAAATATGCCCAGACTATAACATTTATCATAGAGGATGTTTGACATCTAAAATAGTCCAAAGGTTCGACTGAATTCTGGAGCTGTCATAGAATTCTACAGAAAACTTTGAAAATGTCTAATTAATTCCAAAAAAAATCTAATCCATATAAATAATACCAATATAAAAATCTGTGGATGTTAACTGGAGAAAAAAAATATCTCTAGATCAGTTCATCAAGCTCAGATCCCAGAATTCGATGGAACAGTACTTCTGGTTAGGTAAATTTACTGATACTGGACAGAAACTTCAAAAATTCATGTCTCCCTCTCTAGACCTCCAAATGAGGTACTTCTAGTTGGAATGAGTCACTGTGATTATCTAGTTTCTTTGTATAAAATTTCATGGCAATTGGACACTTTTGAGCGTCATGTGACAGAGTTTAATTTCAGACTAAATGAATAGTGCAGCAAACCAGAAACTATGAAAATTGCCAATTTTGAAAAATCATCAAATATTCTATAGACCTTTAAAAATTATGATCTTTATCTTCTTAAAAATCTCTCAATGAGGCCTAATTTCATGCCAAATATTAGATCAAGACTAGCTCATTTGGCTAAAAAGTGATATAAGGTTCCATTATGGTCAAATTTGGCTCCATATGAGGTACCAAACTTGTCAAATGGCCTTTCCTTAGTTGTGGCGCCTTTTGGGCAAGTCTAAAAGTATATTTAAGACTTATGTGAGCTGCCCAAATGGTCCTAAATCTCATGCATCTTATTTTGGCCATTCAACCCACACTTATGCATATTTACATCATACTTCCACATTGCATATTTGGGCATTACAAACTCAAATTGTATTCTAAAGCTCATACATCATATCCATAGTTATAAATATCACATAATAGCATATTGATACATGTCTCAAGGTTCATAACACATTTACAACATCATATACGTCATGAACCATCATTATGGTTCCAAAATGGACAAAACAAGGCATAAGCTTATCAATCCCCCTTCTTCATTATTGTTGGCTCCCTTCAACAAAATTACTTGGTCCACCTAGTGTGTTAGATCATTGGAGAGGAGGGAATGAGATTCAAGGAATCCCAATATCTCATCTCCCATTCAATCATACATAATATGTGCAAAGTAAGATTCACAAATGCATGCATGGAGAAAATGAGAGACATGAATATTTTAAAAGTAAACTTGGCATATGAACAATTCATACGAGACATTCAAGAGCTCACCAAGTGTTTGGATTGGTCTCACACTTCTCCTTATGGATTTTGGACTTGCCTCACCCATTCTTTAAGAGCTTTGGACTCAACCATACTCCTGGGAGTCCACTTTGCTTTTGGGAGACTCTTTACTTTGTCTCAACCAAGTTCGAGGGTTCTTAGCTCATCCTCACCAAAGGGAAGAGTTCTTAGCCTTTTCACACTCAAGTAAACTCATACAAACATCATGTACTCATTTAAAAAACATAACATGGCATCAAGAATCATAACATATAAAGATATGCTAGCATACTTTTCATAGCTTGAAAATACATATACACACATTCTAAAATAAGCTAAACACACATCCATGCATGAGAGAAGGTGAATAGAGCTACCTGCGTATATTCACACACTTTTTCGTTAAGCTTTGAGTCCTTTCCCTTGACCTCACACACCCAAGAGGGTGGAGATCATTTCTCTTGGCCTAGACATACCAAAAGAAACATGAATTTTTCATGGGAATAAGCCTCGGCATTATACACACTTTACATTATGCTACTTTGGTTTATGGCACCATTATGCTTCCATAAGGCACTTAATGAAGCAACTACAACAATTCATGATCTTAGCTCCCTTCTCTTCTTTAATCTATAATTCTTGACTCCATTTAGACTCCTTGGAGTCATCACACAATTATTTTAAAGAGCCTAGCTAGGAGTTGCTTCATTATGCTACATTATGGAGCCTACACTTCCATCTCACTATCTATGGCTTCTAAAATTTTTCCAAGGCTTCCTCTCATCCTCTTCCATCCTACATGACTCAAAAATAAGCTTGAAACAAGTTAAAACTTTCCCTTGGTACTCTTTCTAGTCTAGACCAACATTATGGAAGCATTCGGGGTTCAAGGGGTTTCCAATTTTTCCTTGATGGGAAAGCCACTTGGGAGGCTTCCTAAGGTCTTAGGAACTCAAAAAAACACTCACATATGCTAGAAAATGCATAAATCAAATCAATTTTTACAATGTGTTCAAGACTTCTTCACTTTCCTAACTTGAAATTCAAGGTTTTTACTTACTTCCAATGATAGATTCTTAATCTTTTCACTCTAAAACCTGTAATCCCCCCTTGATTTAGACATAAAATAGCCCCTAAGAATTGGGCTCATGGTGGCCAAATCGTGCAAAAGGAAGGGGGAGGAAGAAACTACCAAAGAATGGAAGTTTTATCTTGTTTTCTTACTTTCTCTTAGTTGCTTTTCACTTTCCTTGGTTGCCTCCTTCCAAACACGAATTTTTTATCTTTATTCTACCCCCAAAACAGATTTAAAAACACCATCAAACCCATAGAAATAAGGACGAGAAGGAGGAGAAATGGGAAAGCTAGATTTTTTATGGAATTTCCTACATTTTCTTAGCTTTTCTCCCTCCAAGAGTGCTCCTTCTTGTGCGCCTAAGAGAATTGATTCTCCTCTCTGTTCTGGGCAGAAGAAAGACAGTGGAAAATGAGGGCAAGGGAGGGCATGAGAAAGAGAGAGTATTAAAAGCAAAAGAATTCCAAAAATTTCCATTTCATCTTTCATTTTTAGCATTTTCGTTTTTAATTTGTTTTAGCTCCTTTTTTAGAATCACCTTCTCCATTATGAAATTTAGGTTCCCAATTTAGTAAAATGCCTTTGGAATCACTCAAAATCGGGGCTAAAACCTTCCCTAACGATCCAGTCAAAATTTGGGCTCATTACCATTGGAAAACGTATACTGGAGGGGCTTTAACTGTCCTAGGGCTTCTCATGGTTTTCAGGGCCTCTGAGAACCCCGAAAAACTCAAAAATTTCATTTAAAAAGCCCTCTTGTGAGTTTTTTAAAAAGTATCCATATTTATGAAAATGCCACTGGCCTTTCGGCAAATTTTTTAAATCACTCTGGCCCTGATTTCTGGGCAACTCAAGGCTCAAATCCTCATTTTTCATTATTTAGAATTGTATCATAATTTTATTTGACCCCAATTCCTTCTATTTCAAGGACTTCCTTTTGTATCTGGCCCATTTCTGACATTTACGGAGAAACCGAACGTTACGTTCCTTACGTTTACAGAGGGACCAGATGTTACACATTATTTATCCCCAGTTAAAATTGCTCATTTTCCTTAGAAGGTTTTTATATGTAATGAACGTAACCTTTGAAATGAGCTAAATAATGTCCCAAAAAATTTAGGTAGAGTTCTAAGCTCCTAAAAATGATAATTTTAGGCTCATGCAGAAAGAAAAACAGAGCTAGGACGGTGAAACAATTTGTGACAGAAACTGACGAAACATAATGATATTTTCGTAAATAAGTGTAACTTTTGGAAAAATATACAAGAAAGCTTTTTAAATGAAAAATTTGAGTTGCCCAAGGTTTTCAGAGGACCCAAAAATCATGGAAAGCCCAGGACTGGTAAAGCTCATTTGGTGTAATTTCCCAATGGCGATGAGCTTGAACTTTGGCGGATTCGTTCGAAAAGGTTTTAGCTCCAAATTAAGTGATTCCAAAGGCATTTTATTAAATTGAGGACCTAAATTTTATAATGGAAAAGACACAAAAAGGAGCTAAAAAAAAAGCCAAAACAAAATTTTCATTACAGAAAGACGAAATTGGAATTTTAGAAAAAGTAAATTTCTTGAATGTTCCATAAGCTTCTTGTCTCTTCTCCCCCTTATATAACATGACCCCCTCTGCCCAAAATACAAGAAAAAGAAGCTCTCTCTTAGGCACACAAGAGAAGGAGAGAAAGGAGGAAAAAAGCTAAGGAAAGGTTGCCATTTTCAAGGAATTTCATGCTTCTTCTTCTTCCAATTTTGTTCTCCTCCCTTCAAGCTTTCTTTCCATGGTTTTATTAAATGGTTTTGGTTCTATTTTGAGTCTAGAACAAGGGGAGATAATTCAAAATTCTTGAGGAGAAGCAAATTAAGGAGAAAAGCTCTTGAAAGCAAGCTTGAATACAAGCTAATTTCTTGTTTTGGTTGCTTCTTTCTCTTACTCCTTCCTTATGTGACCATATAGGGGAGGGATTTTCTATCCAAAAACAATAGAGGAACTAGGGTTTTAGACCATGAGGAAATGTAGCAAGAAATTCCAAGAAAAATCAATAGAAATCAAGTTAGGAAAGTGTATTAGGGATTTATGAAATTTGATTTTATGTGAGTACTTCCTTGGCTATTTGAATATTTCCTTGAGCTCCTAAAACCCTTAGAAACCTCCCCAAGTGGCTCTCTTATCAAGGAAAAATCAAGAAGTCTAAGAACCCCATTTATGGTGCTTGTCTTGGCCTAGGCTAGGGAATGTTTTAAATTATTCTAGCCTTGGTTTGAGACTTCATATGATGTTAAAGAATAGGAGAAACCATTGAAAAAAATTTAGGAGCCATGGATTAAGAGATGGAGCAATGGTGTCCATAATGGTGCCTTATGAAGCAACTTGATTTTCCAATTATGCAAATGAATATGTGAGGGCTCCAAGGACTTTGAATGGGGCCAAGAGGCTTATAAATGGAAAGAGATGGGAGCCTAGAGCTTGAATTGTGGAGGTTGTTTCAATAGGCTATTTATGGAACCATTATGCTACTTATGGAACCAAGTGTGTGTTCAAGAGTGAGTTTAGTGTCTTGACTTGCTTTAAGTATGTAATTGTGTGTTCTTTATGGTGTCTAGGACAAGAGAACATACATCCACCTAGGTGTGCTTATGGGACCAAAAAAAGGAAGGAAAAGGATCAAGAAAAGCTTGCATAAATCCAAGGTAGCTCTCCACCTCATTCTCCTTGCATTATTGTGTACATATGTATGTCTTTGTGTGTTGTGTATGCTTTTGTGACTTGATGACATGCCACTTGATGCCTTGACATTACATTGGTACCAATGTGTTTTCTTGAATGGCCTTGGTTGTGGAAATGACTTATAAGGGTGAGGTGATGCCAAAAGTCCCTTGATAAAGGTGAGGAAATGCCAAAAGTCTTATGGCATGAGTGAGACAAAGCCAAAAACCCCTTGGAAGGGTGAGGTCAAGTTAAAAGCCCCTAGACCAAGAGTGAGGCAAATCAAAAAGTCTTAGAAATGGGGTGAGGCAAGGCCAAAAGTCCTTAGAGCATGTTCTTGGCTTGAATGTGAATAAGTGGCATAAAAATTGTTACCTTGCATATTTTATGGTTGTTAGACCTTCCACACATATGCTTTGATGTGTACATACCATGAATGTATGTATGAAGGAGTGTGTAAGCTATTGACATTCTAGGAATCTCACTCCCCTTCCTTCCATTATCTTGAAATGCCTAGGTGATGTTCAAGAAGCAAGGAGTGCAAGCCAAAGACCTTGAGAGATTGCATTTTGTCCACTATGTAACCTTATTTGTAGTTGGATGTCAAAGTGAGCTTGTACGTATTGTTTTTGTGATGTGAGACCTTGAACAAATGTAAAATGATGTATGGATATTATGTAGACTATATGTGACCTTAAATCAATGTAAATGTGGATTTTAGGCAGTTGAATGCTTACTTGAAACATGTATTCTTGGATGTGGGATAGCCAATCTAAAATGCATAGGATTTGGGACCACTTGGGCTCATACAAGTCATATTCATATTTTTAAACTTACCCAAGAGGTGCCAAACACTAAAGAAGACCAATTGGACAAATTTGATATATCATATGGAGCAAAAATGGCCATTTTGGTCAGTTATGTCACTTTCTATCCAAATGAGCTCTTCTTGGTCTAAAATTTGGCATGCATCTAGAGCTTATTAAGAGCTTTTAGGGAAGATAAAGTAGGTATTATTTGAAGGTGTGTGGAATATTTGGTGAATTTTTTAAGTAGGCAAATTTTTTGGTTTTTGCTGTTGTCATTGTTTATTTGGTCCAAATTGCATCTCTATTATTCATGGGGCAAATGATGTCCAATTACCACAAAATTTTATAGGGAGAAACTAAACCTTCCCCATAACTTGTGCCAATTAAAAGCACCTCATTTGGATGTCTAGAGAAGAAGATATTAATTTTTGACATTGTTATCCAATATTAGGCACATAGTCAGACCCATGGTACTATTTGATTGATTTTCAAGATCTGAATGCACCTAGATTGGTTTGGTATCATTTTTTTTCTCTAGTTAACATTTGTAGCTTTCCAAATTGGTATAGATTGCATGGATTGGATTTTTTTGGAATTAATTAAAATTTTTTTATATTTATGATAGCAAACTGTATCAGTAATTGAAGGCAGTCAGACCTTTGTGGCTATTTCATTGTCAAACATGGTCCAAATGGAATTTTCATGGCTGGAACTTACTTTTAGTGTAAAGTTGACATCTAGAGCTTTCCAGAAAGCTATGGGTTGTACGATTTCGATTTTTCAACATTTAGTTATGATTTTTCAAAGTTGCCTATGAAATCTAGCACTGTACAGCCACAATAAATGAGGAAAATTTTGGGGTTTTAGACCCTTAATCCGTGGTTTATGCTAAGTTTTGATAATGTTATAATTTGTATGAATGAAAAATAATTAGAGAATATTATTGATGTGTTCATAGGGTTCTAGAAACGCAAAATGAAAATTTTATTCACTATGCAACGCAATTTAATCCATTATTTTAATGCATTTTCTTGGGATTTCTTTAACAAAATTGTATAATCCCACTTGCAAGAAGGGGATTAGTGTTAGAAATAATATCATATTATATTATACACTTCAATAAAGTCCTTAAGATATTTTCATAAGATCCTTAAGAAAATGTATAAAGTCCAAAATAAATTTTAAAAAAAGATTATTTTATTTTATTTTATTACTTTTATTATTATTATTATTATTATTATTATTATTATTTAAGGTATTACACATATTATGTTATGTTCAAAAAAATAACATTTTTGAAAAAAAAAACATTTGCATTGATAAAATTGCATTTTAAGTAATAAAATTCTTATTTTTTTATTTACTAGCAATTAATTTATGTGATAACAATTAATTTCAAGGCCATTAAAAAAATTTTAAAAAAAGACTTTATTGGATATAGTAACAATTTAAACTACCACTATTATTCTCGAGACAAATTACAGATGGAATTTATACAAATGAATTTAAACATGGATTAGATACAAAATTTTCATCTTTAATTTATAGATGGATTTAAGGATGGAACCTTTTGTCTCTAAATTAAAGATGGATTTAGACACAAAATGTTTCATTACTAATGTAGGGATGGATTAAATATGGAATTTCTATCTCTAATCTAGATATGGATTTAGAGATGGAATTTTTTGTCTTAAAGTTAGATATGGATTTAGAAAAGGAATTTTTTGTTACTAATTTAGAGAAGGATTATATATTTGCCTCCAAATAGGTATGTCCCTACCTAGAAATTAGGAACAAATTCCATTTAAGACGAAAGTTTTTGCCTCTAAATTTAAGAGAAATTATTCTTTGTCTAAATTTTTTTACAATGCCAAAATTAGATATGCAATTTTTTCCTTCTCTAATTGTTTAAAGATGGATTTTTCTATCTCTTATCTCATTTTTTTTCTTGTAATGGATAATTGGCTAGTTTATTTAATTAGTTGCTACAATTATGTGGTTGGTATAGTCTTTAAATTTGAAAAACTTGAGATTGGTTCTTCCAGTAGGAGCTAGTTATGACTACTAACAAATGTGAAATATGTAGTAGGTGGGGTCTTCATTATCACAATGCCATTAGGAGATCTTGGTTCCTTGTTAAGGGATACTTAGAACATAGGAAAGTCTAGTAGGTTGAGAAACTAATTAATTACTATCTATAGTGCACTCAAAGTAAAAGGTATAACTATCTTTTTTATGGTTATATTATTAGTATGAATAGAGGTTGAGGAGTCAATGTTATACTTAGATCTTGACTAAGCATGTTTTTGTATATAGTGTATTTCCTTTAATCTTCTTTTTGCTTGCAAGAACTAGCCAGACACAAGTGTTTGACGAACAAAGTCCATATGGAAAGGACCACTTGGCTAATGTGAAAAAAAAGGTTCTTTTTAATTGAGAAAATTTAAGCTCTTCAAATCTCATGAGAATTGTCATATAAAAATTTATTTTAGTTGACATAATTGAAATAATCTTAGTAATATCACACACATCATATGACTATTTTGGTAAGTATTTCTCAAAATAAAGAGAACATGAAAATAAGAAGAATAAGGAGGACTATAGATTAAGAGAGTCTAAATTTTCTTTTCAACTTAAGTTTTATGTATGCTTTGTATAAGCTTAGCCCTTCAACTAGCCAATAAAGATTCTTCTATTTGCACACTCCATAATGGCTTATGTAATAAGCACAAGCCCAAAGGGAGAACCCATTCTAAAAGACTAGCCTATTAGAAGGGAGAGCCCCTTAAGTTTATAAACCCCACTTCACTTGTGAGGCTTCCTGATGTGGGACTTATAACAATGCCACCCCCTCGAGAGCCGACGTCCCCGATGGCTCCACTCTGTGACGCTTCACTTAGCGACGCTTCACTCGGCCTTCTTTCGATCAACCTCTCCGTTGGTCACCCCTCCACAGGTAGCCCTTTCCATGACCATCGGCCTCTTAATGAAAGCACCAATATAATGAGCACAAGCCCAAAAGGAGAGTCTATTCCAAAAGACTAGCCTATTAGAAGGGAGAGCTCCTTAAACTTATAAACCCCACTTCACTTGTGAGGCTTCCCAATGTGGGACTCATAACAACTTGTTAATAGGATTGTCATACACATTAAAGATCACACATTGTCTGATCTTTCTAAATGTTAAGAATATTGTATAATTGTGATTCCAAGATTTATGTTGAAAAAAAAAACATTATTATACAGATATAATTCTCTTCCTATAGAGGAGGTCTAATCAAAGAAATTCAATTATGATCATGTTGACCAAGTAAATGAATTTGTGGTTTAGTTTGTTTACCTTAGTGAACCATAAGCAATATATTACATACTACAGAGTAGTTCTCAATCTAGATTGCTTCTTAAGCTTCAATGAGTTTTGAAAGAACGCCTACTTCTAGAGTCAATCTTTTAAATTTTCTTTTACTCACACCATCACTTCTCTTTTTCTTTGTCTCTATCTCGGTCAACTTATTAAATGACTACTCTATATATAATAATGGTAAAACAATATGGATCCAAAATTAAAAATTAGATCTTGACATGTTTCAGTAATGCAAAAAAGAATTTGCAAAAATTAAAATTTTTAAATAGGATTGTGAGATTCCTACAATGACTTTAGTTTTTGTCAAAGATTTTAGTTAAAATTTTATCTTCTGCTTGGACTAATATACTTTATCTCTTGTATCAGTTTCATACCTCTCTAAATTTGTGAGTGTTTATTGATGGGATCGTTATTTTATATGCTAAATTTGATAGAACTCATCATTCATATATGATTCACTTGTAAATATTAGTTGATATATCTCTATTTTAACCAAATTATTGAATAGAAACTTGTTTTTAATTTCCTTTAGTGTGTCCTTACGATAGATTGCCTTAGGTAATTTGCAACAAAGCACAATTGTTGTTTGAGAGAAACAAAAATATTGTCTTTGTGCAAAGACAAACATTAGCTAGGCTTTGTTGATTTAAGTGGAAAGTAAATAGAGTTTTCTTGCCAATTTATTAAATAAATCAGTAGCTCTGTGGAGATGATTATAGACTCAAATATGACTTCTATAACCTACAATCTACAAATTGATTTTCTTGTTCTTGTGCATTTGTTGATATAGCTTTCTTATAGATTCAAATTGTTCTCTTAATGTATTCACAACTTTGTGAAGTACTATGTAATTTGCAGTCTAACTCTTGTTCTGTTGATGAACTATATTTTGTTCCTTTAATCTAAGAAGTACAAACACTTTAGAAAAAGAACTATTTTTGTATAAGACACTACACAAAATTTCAAATTATACATTAACATTTTGATTTTGTTGCATTGTGTAACATATCTATATCAGAGCTCAAGCTTCTTAGCCTTGATGTTTTAATTAAGATGTATTCTCAATGATGCCTACATCTAATTTGTTTTTGTTGTGACTATTAGCTTTGTTGCTCATAAGAATTTTAGAAATCCATGTACAATGTTAAACTATAGACTGAACAATTAGTCTAATTTGCTGCTATAACTTTATCTTTTTTAGATTCTAATGTGATCCATGAACGTTCACACATTTTAACATGTACCCACTTAATTTGTGCAGATGAAGAGAACTTTGATTGAAAGTTTGATTTAATTTGCTTTTAAACTTTTCTATTTATGTATAGTAAAGACTCTGAGCATTCCTTTACATCTGAACAATTTGATTTGAAATTAACCTTACATCTGCCTTATGTTTGTGTAAATCCTATGAGAATTACTTTATATCTAGTGCATGCCAACTCTGCATTATGTTATTCTTACTTACTTTGCCCATCAAATTATTTATTTGTCTTTTTGATCTTGTGCATAATTTTATTTGATCTTCCACATGATTTTTGGGAAGTTTTATTTTTGTGCTTGTAATTTTATTTAGATGTATAATTTGTTGTAGATTTGAGAACTGGACTATTTGTCCTTGTGCAGGTTAACTATATGAGGCTCAAGTCTAAAGAGTCATCCAATGTTGTGTCAGATGGTATTGATGAATCTATCGAGGATATTGTCCTCTAGTTAGAGGTTGTAGGTGGCAAGATTAAGAAAGGCCAAATTTTTTGGGGCAGGATTAGAGGCCCCCAACATTGGTATTTCTTCTACCAAGAGCAATTCTACACCTCAATTAGACATCCATCCAAAATTTGAGGCCAACTTACAAAGATGTATATCTATGGCGGCTGTTTCTCTTAAACAAAAGTTGTTAAGCAGAGCCAAGTGATCATGTCTATTAAATGCTAGCTCAATAGGGTGGTTGCTCATATCCATCTAGACCCTATTGATGAAGAATCAACAATAGATCAGGATGTACAGGAATCCTCCGCCTAGCTGATTAGGATGAACTTTGTTTTCTTTTCTAGATGTTAAATTTTGTTTACTTTTTGAATATTTGGATAACTACCTTGTTATCATGTGCTTTTATTGTCACATTTACTATTTCATCACCATGTTGACATTTGCATTAGTCACATTCATTTTAAATTATAACTACATTTTTTATTGTTTGTATATATACTTATTTTTACATATCAGGTTGTGCAATCATATATATGTTATTGGGTCAAAAAATAATGACATGATTTTGGGCTAAATTTGAAAAAAAAAAATTGTGCCTAATTAGAGACAGATTTGGGAGAAAAAATTTCATCTATGATTAAAGACAAATTTAAGATGAAAAATTTTGTCTATTATAAAAAATGGAATTGGAATGGAATGACTTATCTCTAATTAGAGACGGATTTGGAAGGAAGGGGGAATTATCTATCTCCAATTAGAGACAGATTTGTAATAGAATATCTAATCCATCTCTAAATAAAGATATCCCTATCCCAAAAATTAGAGATGGATTTTAGGATGGAAAATTTCATCTCTGATAAAAATCAAAATTGGGATGGAATGATCTATCTCTAATTAAAGATAGATTTGGGAGGAAATGATTTGTCCCTAATTAGAGACAAATTTGGTAAAGAATGATGGTATTCCTAATTAGAGACGTGCTTGGGAGGGAATTGTCCATTTAAAGACAGATTTGTAACAAAATATTTAATCCATCTTCAGATAAGGGTATTCCTATTTCAAAAATTGGGTGAATGTTTTTTAGATAGATTTTTCAGTTTCTAAATCTGAGACAGACTCTTTTTCTGTCCTAATTTTTTTTTTTTTGCAATGTCTGAATTAGAGACGACTTTTTTTTTTTTTTTGGTCTTTGCTTCCATCTCTGATTGATTAGAGAAAGTCTGTCTCTAATATCATTTTTCATTGTAGTGATTATTTACATTGTAAGATCTTGTAAAACTCAATGATAAATTTCAAGTTGCTTTTACAATTGATATTGCATGTTTGATTGCAAGTAATGAGATTGAATCTAGAAGGAGCCAATCAATGTTTGGCACATTGTAAGACAGGAGACACTAGGTGGAGTTCTTATTTTAATTCATTTTGCATTCTTTTATAAATGTTTAACGTAACTGCTTCAGTTCTTGAAAGTTAATTTAACTACTGAAGGATCCACATCGACGGGGTTATGCTACTTTTGTTTTTAATCAGTCATTGCTATCATTTGAGACTTTTACATATTTTAATGTGATGAAGGAAACCATGGGAATTTCATACATGCTTTGCTAAGTTTTGTAGCAAAAATCTCAAGGTATTTTAAATCCTATGTATTTAGTATTTGCTACAAAATCTTTGATTCAGAAGATAAGAGATCATGCCTGGGTACTTTTTTAGTAATGTCACTTCTTTTTGTGGTAGTCTAATTATCCAAGTTCCTCATATAATTGCTCTAGTCGTCGAAAGGATAATGTGACAGTTAAGCATCATTTTCAAGGGGATGTAATCACAAATGTGATATAATATTATCAATTGATAAAAGAATTGAATCACTGAACTTTCTTATTTTGAGTTTCAGCTTTTGATTGTAAAAATGGCTACAAATCTTTCAATGTTGATATATGCAAATTTGTTTGGAAGTTTTATCATTCAGCCTGTGACATTTATTTACTTGTTAATTATAAAATAAACACTAGAAATCAGGACAAATGATAATTTTACTATTTTAAATATGGAATTAGCAACCGAATAATTATTTCTTATCAAATTTAATATTGTACATGGAATTACTCTCAGCTGTGATTTTGTTTTTGTTTGCTTGAGTCTCTGAAACGAAATGACAATCTGACACATTTTCTGAAAATAACCTTTTTTTTTTCTTTTTTGGTTGCTACGGAGGCATCGCATATTCAAAGCGGGAAAAAAACACTCGTGAAAAGTTACTGGCATAAGCTGATAAGGCTATTGATTCTCTGGCATGTTACCTTGGTGGTGTGAGGACCTCCCATTCTGCCATTAATGGTCGACCCCATGCATGCATGTTAATTTTAGCTTCCATGCTGATAAACTAGGCTGCAAAAAAGACTATTCTCTGCGAAAAAAGGCTTTTCATGAGAACTAAAAGAGCTACTTGAATAAACAACCTTTTGGATTGAGTACTGTAGCATCCTTGTAATCTTCCTTTCCTTCTCTTTTTATTTTAAGAGAGCCTTGTAATCTTTCTTTTTCTTTATCTAATATTAAGCTAAAATAACTTTTATTTTGGTGATAATAGTTTTCTTTTCTTTTAGTAAACATATAAACAATCAAAAAATTATGAACAGCTGAATTAAAATTTGAAAGAAATAAAATTTTTGACTCAGCGATGGGTTTTCACTTTTCATATACTATAACGTTGACATTAAATTAATTGCATTTGTGGTGTAAAAAGAGGCTTTCGTCAAACATAACAATCTATTTGACAAGATGATGTGCCTTTGTTGGTAGTCCACTTTTGCCCACTCTGGCAAGTTGCCAAGAAAATATTGCTGTGTCTAATGCCCATTCAAAAGAGCACATGGTTAGTTTCAGCCATAATTAAGGTCCCCTGAACCGTTTAAGATATATAGATCTTGCATTTCACTATCAAAAGCTACTCATGGCATGTTATGTATATTAATCATCATTTCCTTAGACTTTATTGGGGTTTGCATTCTCTATTACAAATCGTGTAAATTGAAAAGCCCCTTGTTTAATCTCTCCTACTTATAATACATTCAATGTATGCGAATCATTCTTAATTATAAAGCATAAGCAATCAAACTCCTTTTTAATGCTTCCCTGCTTGGATTGATCAGTGTTCGCTTTAAATTTTATGTTGCTTTTTTAAATGTCTTCTAAGTCATTTAGGTTAGAGTCATGTCATTATGAAATATGAAACGCGAACGGAGTTCATCGTTTATATCATTATATTCTTTACGTTATAGTATCATTGATTAAAGAGGCAAATTATATTTTGGGCCTGACATATGAGTTTTTTTTTTAATAATAGTTTGGTTATTCACATATTTATTTTAATTAGTCCCTCAAACGTTAAAATGTTTGTAATGTTGCCCTTTTTTCTTATTTTCATCCAAGATTTAAGGCTTGATATAACATCTTGGGAGTCAATAGTGCCACGTAAACCGAAAACATCCAAGCACTGCAAAAAAATATGGAATTTGCGGCGACAAAAGTCATCGCTAAAATATCAGAAGTCATCGCAAAAACTATTTAGCGACAACAATGTAGTCATCACTATGTCGCCGCAATTACAGCCGCTGCTAGAGAGATTTAATGGCAAAAAAATTGTCGTTGTTAAAAAGACTTTTTGTAATGACAAAAATCACCCCTAAATATATATAATTTCACCGCTAGAACTCCTAAACTTTTAGGGCCACGGCATTTAAAAGTAACAAATTTCACCGCTAAAAGTTCATGTTGACACAAAAAATATTTTTAGAGGTGAAACAAGTCATCACTAAATATATGGTTTTAGTGGCGACAAATATCTTTTGATACTAAAAACTTTTAGCAACAACTTTTGCCAATAGCTGTGGTCACTAAATGCATACTTTTAGCAACAACCTTTTAGTTCAAGAGATTTAGTGGTGACCTTTTCACTACAAAAATCCTTTTATTTGGCCTTTTAAAAAGTTTTCATTAGGGATCTTTAACGACGACATGCACCTTAACGTTAAATGTTGTTTTAGCAGCGACATTAGTAGTCGCCGAAATTCCTTTTAGTGGGTATTTAGAGGAATTAGTGGCGAGTATTGTCGTCGCTAAATGTATGTTTTTAGTGGTGAAATATTTTGGTTACGCTATATGCCTATTTTTGCAACGAATCATTCTTTTGCCGCTAAAGTTTTCTTTTAGCATCAATCTTTTATGTCGCCACTAAATATGTCTTTAGCATAAACTATTATTAACAATATTGGTACACTATTAGCGACGACTTTAGTTGCCGTTAAAGAGGTTATTTTATTTTATTTTCATATTTTTAATATTTTTCTTAATTATTTTTTTCAATCCTGTTTACTAAAATAGATTTTATAATATTATAAATGGTGAAAAATAAATCTTCTAAATCTCTAATAACATATACCATTTTACAAAATCTAACATTTTAAAATACATAAGAAAAAAGATAGCAAATCAAACTTTAGCAAACAAGTTTGATATATACATTACTGCAGATGTTCATCCAATAAGTATAAATATAAAAACTTGTCATATGAATAATTTTTTAAACTCACTCATACACTCCACTATTTAATGTTTAAAATAGCATTATAACATTACTAAACAAAAGGAAAAGAGCAAGAAGTTAGTATCAGCAATTGCTTGAATCTTCGTAATTCAAGGGAGGGGCACTAGCATTCAATCTAGACATTTCATTTTGTTTTGTAAAGGCCAAGACTTTCTCCATCAAAGCAATTACCTGTGTGACAAATTGAGACCACATTCCAATTTCAGTAAAGCATAATATTTGAAAGACTATGTATGCCATAAACAAATTAATGTCAAAAGTTTAAAAGGAAAATGGTGTTATAAATTGAGATGCATTATTTGTGTTAGTTGAATAATCAATCATTAAAACTCTTAATTACTCACAAAATTATTGAGTTTCTCCACTTGAAGCATTGTTCATCAGAGCCACATTTCCCTATTAAAAAGAAACATAACACTAAGTCTTTTAACATTAAAAAGAAAAAGAAAAGTGCTAAAGATACCTATTGGAATATGGCCATGAAGGCAATCATTTGAGCATGAATTTCAACTTGCATCTGTGCTTGCATTTAGGCTTGCTCCTCTTGTAGTTTTTGTTCCATTTCTTGGCGCATCTCTTCATGCACTTGTTCTATTGCAGAAGAAACTCTAGACTCCACTTCATATTCGCCGATGCTTTTCTTTCTCGAGGGTTTCTTCCCATATCCCTTGCCATGCACATACCTTGATCTCTATCTCAGTACGGTAGCTAATATCTCATCTCCAGTTAGGCTTGCCTCTTCATTTGTTGTTTGTTGTTGAATAACAAGATTGTGAATGCGTAACTGTAGTGCAGGACATGAGTTAGAAGTATGGAAAATTGTACAAATAATTTGTTTAAAATTAATGAATTTGAGAACATTACATGGATCTCCTGGGGCTGCGAATCAGCCCACACTATCTCCCCCTCTTTTGTCCAATGAGTATGTTATACCTCCCATACTTGATCAGTTGTTGCTGGCTCCCCTGTTTCTGGGTCCCTCTACATATTTTTTAGGCATTAGTATTCAAAGCTTTTTAGCATGAAAAAAAGTAGTGAATATGGAAACAAATTTCTCTTAAAATACAATGAGATGCTCACCAAAGACTCTTCAATCTCTGCAAATAAGCGGGTACCACATGTATGTAATGTTACCTGCTTTGACCTATTTCTACTATTTCTACTACTTGCAGACTACATATAAAGCCAAAGTGTTATTAATAATAATTTTAATTAATAATAGTACAGCTGCAATAAAGTTTGAACTAAGGACTTGAAACTTATCAGACTTAAAGTGCTGAATTAGCCAATCCTAATCTTCAAGGCTAACATCCTTTGGTTTTGTTGCTTGCTTCTCCTCGTCAGTCATGTAGTTCTTATATATTTTTGACAATGAAGACTTCCAATTCTTAAAGAGTCATTGCATCGAGTCCATATGGTAAGACTTGAATGCCACCGCTTATTAAAGATCACGAACTTCAAATTTGTCCTATGCATTAAGAATAGAATAGCAAATTCAAATTATAAGTAGTTACAATTGCAAACATAGCATAGGTATTTGCACATTAGTTAAAGATATGCATTTAAAATATGTAACTTGTTACCTTCACTTTCAACCACATGGTGTCCCCATCTTTATTTGCAATATCTTTCCAATCACCATCTCTTAAGGACATAATAGTCCGCACCACCCAACCAATATAACTAGATAAGTCTCGAGCCCCATCTCCAATCGGCCGTTCAGTGGTCCTAGACATGGTAATTAAAATCTTGTTGCCAAATTTTGTTTTAAGGTTAACTCCTAAACACTTATACTTACCTCGACCCTTTTTAACAGTGCTGTAAGAAGCTGAACAATATAGAAAAAAGAAAATGATTATATGATGATACATAAAAAATAAATATACCTATATATGACACAAGGCAAAAAATTAACTAAACACTTATATTGTTTCCCTTGCTTACCTGCACTACTCTAGTTTCATGATGGCTGGGTAAAAGGTGAACTATCTTGTTCTTGTTCTTCCTCACTAACTAGCTCTAGTGACAATGGAGAATATTGAGCTTCTAATGTATTGTGCTCAAGTTGCCCTCTCGTACGTGGTGGGGATGCAATATCACTCGTGTTATTCTGCCTCCCCCGTCCATTTCCACGTCCTAAGCCTCATCTACCTTATCCAGCCCCTTTTCCATGCCCAGCACCTGACATTTCCTAGATCATTCCACATTTATTATGAGAACAAGGTAGTTGAACAATGTCAATTTGTAAAATTATGAAATTTTTAACCAAGAAATGAATTATAAGAAGGGAAGTTTTAAAAATTTAAAACAATGATAATAATAATAACAACCTTATAGAAACTGCCATAATTATCGCTTATTATATGTTATAACTTATTATGATAGAAAATCTTGTTGACAAGGTATTGGTCAAGTCAACAAGATCTTGGTTTTTCTAAGTTTCTCAATTAAAGAATACCTTTTTGTAAGATAACAAATCCTATTGACAAGGTTTCAGACTTCTCTCTACTGAATTCAGGATCTTGTCGACAAGATCTTTAATTGTGTCAACAACATATTATCCAACCATTGAATTTAAAGACATTGTTGATAAGATCTTCAATCTTGTCGATAAGATCTTCTACTTTATGAACAATATCTTTAACCTTATCAAAATAAAAAATACTCAATGAAATAGGATGGTATCTACGAATTTAATATTTTAGTCATTTATTATACGTACCATTAAATACCATAGAATCTTAGTTAATCTTAGTTAGTATCTATGGTGTCAGTATTGACTTCATCATCCTCCCTAAGTATGTCTTCTGAATCTCCTTTGTCAGTGGACACATCCTCATCATTGTCATCAATGAATTCATATCCTACATTAATTACACTTGGGCATTGTGTTCATAGGCATTCGCTTGAATGGCTTAGAGTCTCTGGAGCAACATCATCCCTCTGCAACTGAACCACAAAGTCATTTCCCGCATTATCATCAAGGACCACATATAGTTCGATCTTATCTTATTGATATGCCTCATCGATGGGCCCTCTTTCAAAGTCCCCACTGACGTCATCATCAGTCACCTCAGGCATATTGAACAGGTCACGGGGATTTATCTTGACAACAATGAGCCAATTTGCATCAATTATGTCATTTAAATAGAACACTTATTCAACTTGATATGCTAAGACAAATGGCTCATTAAAGTTAAGCGAATAATGGGTATTCACGCTAGTGATTCCAAATTTATCAACCTTGTATCCTCTTCCTAGATAAGCCACATCCCACCAATGACACTTGAATAAATGCACTTTTTTATGCCCAATATATGACAACTCATATATGTCCTCTAACACACCATAGTACTCTTTATTCTCGTCTTCATCATCATCTTTCACAAGTATTCCACTATTATCTATTCTTTGGTCTAAGGCACGATCTTTCATGTGAAATCTAAAGCCATTCACTGTAAATGCTAAGTAGCAGTGAACCACTTTGAGTGGGCTAGCTGCTAAACTCATGAGGTCATCACTAGCCTCACCCTGTGTGCTTAACTTTGCAACCTATAATGAGATATCACCATTGATAAATTCTGTTATGATTAAAATTTATCACATAATTCTTACATCCTAGTGCGGTGTCCAGGAACTAACTTGTTCACGAAACCATTTTAGGAACTCTTTAATTATTGATCTGTGCATTTTCATCTGCTTCTTATGCTTCCTGTAATGAATGATATAGTTAAGGTAACAAATTCTTGAAAAAGTTATTATTTGGAAGGAGTTACCAAGCTCCATGAACATACTCTATGAATGGACAAACTTCTTTACAATTATGGGGCACATACATACAAGCTTGATTAAACTCCACATTAGAGAGAAATCTTGATTTGTAACCTCCTTGGACTTGGCCACTTTTATTGAAGATGGATGTCTCATCCTTTCCCATAAGTCCATCGTCATTTTTGGCAGGCCTATTGAACTTGGTGGGAATGTCTTTCAAGTAATGGGAGCAAAAAGTAAGACATTCATCTGCCAAATACCCTTCGGCTATTGAACCTTCTGGTCGAGCCTTGTTGCGAACATATGTTTTTAATGTCAGCAAATACCTAACTACATAGGAGGATTTGAATAAAGAATTTAGCATAGAGTATTAATAAAATTTATAAAAGACATTTCTAGTGTAGTAAGTTACCTCTCGATAGGATACATCCACCTATATTATACGGGCCCTCTAAGCTTTGCCTCTCTTGCCAAATGGATAGGCAAGTGGATCATGATATCAAAGAAGGCTGGTGGGAAAACCATTTCCAATTTGCATAATGTGCTTGCAATTTGGGATTCAAGATGATCAATAGCTTCGATTGTTAGGCACTTGGAACATAAATTCTTAAAGAATTTACCTAACTCTAATATAGGTTCAGATACCTCATTGGGCAACGAGCTATGTAATGTTATATGGAATATATCTTGTAACAAAACATGGTGGTCATGGCACTTCAATCCATAGATTTTTCTATCACGAATGTTAATACATTGTGAAATGTTTGAAAAGAAGGCATCAGACACTTTCAAAGTAGCTAAGAAGTTACAAACTTTTAACTTCTCTTGTAGGGACAATGCATAGCAAGCAACTAGAATCAGAACTTTGTTTCCTTCTTCTATCAGGTGTAATTCAGATCTAATTCCCATGTCAACCAAGTCATATTGACTCTTTACTATATCTTTTGTCTTTCCAGCTAATCCCATAACAGTTGACATGATGTTATCTAAAACGTTTCTCTCAATGTGCATAACATCAAGGTTGTGTCGGATCAACAATGTTTTCTAATAAGGTAAGCTGGAAAAAGATACTTTTTTTCTCCAATTAAATACATTAGTGACATGGCCATGCTTTCGCTTTTGACCTTTCCCCATAGTTACATTACCTAATGCTCGTAATTGACAAAGTGCCTCATCACTGGTTAAAGGAGAGGGTGGAACTCCATACTTAACTTTCCCATCAAATGCCCTTCGATTTCACTGCCATGGATAATGGGTTGGCAGGAAGCGATGATGGTGTCTTTGTGACAACAGGAGCATGCAAGCTTTCCTTTTGTAGACCATCCTGATAGGTTCCCATATGCTGGGAAGTCATTAATTGTCCACAATAATGTTGCATGCAACTTGAAATTAGACTTCTTATGGGCATCATATGTCTCTACTCCTTGCTCCTATAATTCAAGTAAGTCCTTAATCATTGGTTGGAGGTACACATCTATGTCATCACCTGGACTTCTAGTGCCTAGAATTAAAAGAGTCATCATAAAATATGGGTGCTTCATGCATTGCCATGGTGGTAAATTATATGGAACTAATACAACTGGTAAAATACTATTATTAGTACTCATATTTTCCCAAGGCTGAAACCCGTCACTTGCTAGTCCCAACTGAACATTTCTTGGATCACTACAAAATTTTGGATGCTGCTGGTCAAATGATTTCCATGCAATAGAGTCAGCTGGATGCCACAAAACACCATCATCAATGCGTTCCTCATTATGCCACCTCATCTCCTTAACTGTATGGTGAGACATGTATAGCCTTCATGGCCTAGGCTTTATAGGAAAATATCGTAACACTTTATGAGGAATTTTCTTTCCTTTATGACTGTTTGACCTCTGTCGAGGCATATTGCACTTAAGACATGACTGAGCATTGGCGTGCTCTTACCAATACAAGACGCAGTCATTCTCACATGCATCAATCTTGGTGTAATCCATTCCTAACTCTTGAATAACTTTTTTTGCTTTGTAGTAGGAGTTAGGTATTAATGCCCTCTTCGGAAGAACATCCTTAAATAAACTTAATAATGAATCCATGGATTTGTTGCTCCAATGGTTAAGGAACTTAAGGTGGAGCAGCCTAACTATAAAAGAAAATTTTGAAACTTTGTCACAACCTAGATAGAGGTCAGTCTGAATAGCCTGCAACAAGGTAAAGAACTATTTTGCCTGCCTATTAGGTGGCTCATGGTTATCTGACTCACAGTTCCCTTCATTTGAATTTGCGTGACTATATGCATCATGAAGCATCCCAATAATATCATCTTCTTTATCAGTTTCATCAACTATATCATCAGCTACCTCACTACCATTATCTTAATGCAATGAATTGTAAGCACCGAGACGAACTTCTCTATGCGAATCCCACACTTCATAACTTAGGCTGAAACCCTTCCTTAATAGATCTACCCTTATGTCAACGCGATTTTTCCATTCTATATTCCTACACTCCTTGCATAGGCATCGAATCATATCTGTCACCCTTGGCTGATTAAAGGCCAATTGTAAAAACTCATCAACTCCTCGTCTATATGCTGGATTAACTCTATTATTGATCTTTATCTAACTTTTATCCATCTCTGTTACTTTCTACATTTTAATCAACATCATTACAAGTTAAGCTGTGGACAAGTCAAATCTTTTTACATGTAAAGAATTATATACTTACATTAAGTCTATGCCGTCACTGCTTAACTTTGTTCTAGTTACATGTAAAGAATTATATACTTATGTTTTGGTTCAGATCTCTAAGTTTTAGATCTGAACTAAAACTAAACTTTGTTCTAGTACAAAACATAATGAGGGATTCATAATGTCACACTCTCCTTTATATTACTTCTAAGAGCATGACATTAACATTGATAATAGTATAGGCTTTAATGTAATATGTTACTCATGAAAGGTTGTACATGATATATTTATAATGAAAACATTCCTACAAGTAAAAGTATTAGGAGTTAAAACATATTTGTAATTTCAATTTTGGGCCCTTATAGTTCCACTTCACCTATAGAAAGGTTGTGAGACCAAGGCTAAACATTGAATATGATTGCATTTTAATGATGGAAAGGTTGGAATGAATATGGAGAACAAGTCATCCTTTTTCTAAAGGTAGTAATAAGATGTTGTTAACAAGGTAAACAATATTATTGACAAGTTATAAGATGTTATTGATAGGGTAACAGATCTTGTTGACAAGATAAGACCTTATCAACAAGATCTCAAATTTAGCAAAGAAAAATTGAAGACCTTATTGACTAGATAAGACTTTGTCAATAAGATCTCAAATTTAACAAAGAAAAATTGAAAACCTTGTTGATAGAATAAGACCTTGTCAACAAGATCTTCTACCTCATGACAAAATAATCTATAATTGAGAAGCTTTGAAAAAACTTAAAGTTGGGCAACTTCTTTAGAATCTTCTCAATAAGGTTTTAACTATAGAAAGCTAGAATACATAATGTATGATGGTATGACACACAAAAGTATGGAAATAGGATAAAATGTAATTTGAACACTAAGTTTATAGCACTTAAAAAACTTAAGCACCATACTTCATCCTAAAAAAAAAAAAGAAATAACAGCAGTCCTCAGTAGTATCAAGGCAATAGAATTGGACCAAATCTCTAAAGCTCTAAAGCACATATCAAAACTTAAAGGCATATATCAGAGTTTAGGCACATATCAAAACTTATAGGCATATATAAGAAGTAACACCAATCCTTAGCAATATCAGAGCAAACTATCAAGCTAACAGAATTGGACCAAATCTCTAAAGCACATATCAGAACTTAAAGGCACATTTTAGAACTTATAAGCATTAAATTTATAACACTTATAGGCACCAAACCTACAGCACTTAGAAGCACCAAACCTACAGAACTTATGGGCAATATCAGAACTTATAGGCATATATCAGAGCTTAGGCACCAAATTTGCAGCACTTATAGGCACATATCAGAATTTAGAAAGAATTAGACCAAATTTGATTTAGGCACCAAATTTACATAACTTAGAAACAACCATCCCACCCTCAAAAGACTTAGGCACATATCAGAACTTATGCAGGTATACACACAGGTAGAATTATTAGACCAAATCTTATTTAGACACCAAATTTACAGCACTTAATAGAACCATTCCACCCTAAAAAGGCTTAGGCACATATTAGAACTTAAAATCATTTTATCAGTATCACAGCAAACTATCAAGACAACAGCAGAATTGACAACTAATGTCATAGCAAAATATCACAATACTAAGCTTAACAGTTCATTAAAAAGAAAAATAATACCTTTATGCTATAACAGCTACAGTAAAGATTCAAAGAGCTACAATTGCTATTGTTTGGGGAGCTAGCACTTGAGAATCTATGTTATATGAAGTAAGTTTGAAATATAAGAAATTATTTTAAGATGTTTAGCAAAATGTACTATAAATTTACATATCAGAAATAAGAAATTCAACAAATTCACAGAGGCTAGAAGTAGCCATCAAAGAAAAAGAAACCAACATAAAAAAGAAGAAATTCTAAAAAAAAAAAAAGTAAATTTGATTCAAAATTGGCATTATTCATAAAAACTTAGTGGGCATTATTCAGTTCTGCTAGCCACAACTGCAACACTCAACACAAGATCAATTGCACAAAGAAGGAGCAAACAATGGATTAGAGAAGAAGCAAACAATAGACCAGAGAAGGAGCAAACAATGAACCAAATTACACTTACATAGCTTCCTTCCTCTTCAGTTTTTATGTTCTCCTCTTCCACAGCAAAATTAGCTTATAGGGATACTCTGTTTTTCGTGCATGAAATGTTTTTGTTGGAATAGCTTCACTCACAACGAAATCGACCAGCAGATATGAAGAAGGTTTGAAAATGGGAAAGGGGGAAAGGGGAAAGACAGAGAAAATAAAGAGGCGAGAAATGAAAACTGACTCTAATTTTGACTGTTGAAGTGCCTTTGTTTTATTGTTTCAAGAAAGCTCCATTTTAGGTTCTTATTTGTAATGATATAATATCATTCTATATATATTGACAATTAAATAATTGATAGTTGATATATAAATGAAAAAAAATAGTTTAAGTGATAAAAAATAAAAAATATAGGTTAGGTTTAGAACAGAAATTATGAAGAAAATATAAGATTGGAGGGTAAAACTTCAAAATGCCATAACTTTGTGTACCGTACTCCATTTTAGGTGATTTTTTTTTTCATTTTGGGTATTTTTTCGAGATCTACGTGTGGCAAATGCCAAAGGCAATTCAGTCACTTATTTTTCTCAAAAAAAATTTTTGGGCCTTTAATTTTGTGATTTTTGTTTTTCACTACCTTTCACCAACATTAAAATAAGTCTATAATTATATAATGCTTTTATAATTTACTTAAGCTTTATTCTATTTAAGTTCTGATTTCAAGTATTTGATTAACAATAAAGAGGGTAAAAATTAAGAAATACATAACTGAACTAATGTATCTTTTTCTATGATTTACCCATTATATTTTTGTTCCAACTAAAACATTTGAAGTTCTTAATCCTAAACATAAGTCATCCTCCATCTTATCTCTCTAGAATTTGTATATGTGGCTGTCTCAACAGAAAATGCATGCTAAATCATTACACTATGACTCATTACATTACATTGGGACTCGTCTTCATAAAAAAAAAAAAATCATTTAAAGTCTTTCCAAGTTTAAAATATCAAGATTGGAAGTTTTAAATTCACATCTATGGCTGCCCCCTCACCAAAAAATCCATAGAAATCATTATATTTTTGCTTTCATTATAAAGTATCAAGTTTAAAGCCGTGGAACATGAGGAAGAAGAAGACATTAATGGATGAAAAAGAAGACAAAATAGGAATTTAAAAGGGTTACCCAACTAAAATTAATGTTGCAATAATAAGAGATTAAGGTGGAGTTCAATCTTTTATCCATTCCTTTTTCTTCTCTTTCATTTTTTTTCTTTCTTTCTACCTCTTTGTTGTTTATGTTGCTTCAAAAGTTGAAAAGGACACATTAATAAAATGAATCATAGAAAAAGAAATTAAAAATTTAGATATATAGATTGTTCGACATATGAAATGTTAGACATATTAATTTCATGAATTATAAAAATTGAAATTTTAACTTCTTAAATCTACTAGGTTTTTTAAACTTAATAAAAATTCTAGTTTTATTTTTTTAATTAATGATCATAATTAATGATTACAACTAAAATATTTTTTAGTCTTATATATTTGTATATATTAATTATTAACTTTAAAAATATTCTAATTTATTTTTTTATCCTGTATATTTACATATATTAATTGACACGTATAATTTATTTTTTTAACTTAAAAATATTCTAATTTCAAATATTTTTATTTAAAAATAAGTTACAAAAATATTTCATGCAAAAATTTTTAATAAATAAGAAATTTTGCGTCAAAACTTTTAGTGACGACTATTTTAGCCACCGCTAAAAGCTAACTTTTAGTGACGAATACAATTAGTCATCGTTAAAAGATTTGATGCAAATATTTTTATTTGACCAAAAATTGGCGTCAGAACTTTTAGTGGTGACTAAACTAGTCGCCACTATAAGGTATCTTTTAGTAACAACTAAAACTAGACGCCGCTAAAAACTTTAGCGCACAAATTTTTAATATTTGAACAAAAATTTGACACCAGACCTTTTTAGTGACGAAAATGTTGTCGTCGTTAAAATATATATTTTAGTGACGACTAAAGCTAGTGGTCGCTAATAGTAGTGTTTTAGTAACGATTAAAACTAGTAGTCGCTAAAAGTTGTGTTTCAGCGACGACTAAAGCTGGTAGTCGCTAAAAGTTTTGCCAATAATATTTTTAATGGATAAAAATTTAGCATTTGGACTTTTAATGACGACCAACTATGTCGCCGCTAAATGTTATGTTTTAGTGACGACCAAAACTTGTTGTCATTAAAAGTTATGTTTTAGTGACGACTAAAATTAGTAGTTACTAAAAGTTATGTTTTAGTGACAACTAAAACTGGTGGCCGCTAAAAGATTGCCATTAATATTTTTAATGGGGTAAAAATTTGGCGTTTTGGACTTTTAATGATGATCGGTTATGTCGCCGCTAAATGTTATATTTTAGTGACGACCAAGACCTGTCGCCGCTAAAAGTTATGTTTTAGTGACGACTAAAACTAGTGGTCACTAAAAGTTGTGCTTTAGTGATAACTAAAGCTGGTGACTGCTAAAAGTTTTGCCATTAATATTTTTAATGGGTGTTTGGACTTTTAGTGACGGCCAGTTATGTTACTGCTAAATGTTATGTTTTAGTGACGACCAAAACTTGTCGCCGTTAAATGTTATGTTTTAGTGATGACTAAAACTGGTGGCTGCTAAAAGATTGCCATTAATATTTTTAATGGGGTAACAATTTGGGGTTTTTAACTTTTAGTGACGATTGGTTATGTTGCCGCTAAATGTTATATTTTAGCGACGACCAAAATTTGTCACCGCTAAAAGTTATGTTTTAGTGACGACTAAAGTAAGTGGTCGCTAAAAGTTATGTTTTTTATTTAACAAAAGTTATGCACTAGAGCATTTAATGACGACAAAAACATCACCACTAAAAGGTCATCATAATTTTTTTTTTTTTGTGGCAACTATGTCAATGTCGCCACAAAAAATATTTAATGGCGACTTTTTTGTTACTACTAAATAGTTTTAATGACTTTTTTTTTGTCGCCACTAAAAATATTTTCAAAATCAAGAATAATTTTTTAGTGACAACTTAATAAAGTCGTTGTTAAAAATATTTTTTCAACGACCACTTTTTTAAGTCGCCACTAAAAGTCGTTACTAAAAGTCTATTTTTTTGTAGTGAAGTTAGCAAATTGCTAGATTTAATGTTAAAACTTTGATAAAAATAAAAAGAAAGATAAAATTATAAATGCATAATTTAATGACTAAGGGACTAAATTGAAAGAAATAATTTGTTAAAGATAATTAAAACTTCATCTATTTATTAAGGACCAAATCTCAATTTTTAATCTTGATAAAATGTGTATTAACAGGTGAGGATGACAATTTTTTCTGTCCATATAGATGTCTATGGTAATTGCCCCAAACAAATATGGGGATGAGGAGAATTTCTCCTCTTTGGATCAGGAATAAGAAGAGATTTCTCCTCTGCCAAGAAAATGGGGAATGCTTCCCATTTTTTATTTTTGGTGATTACATGAAACCTCCATGCTCCCTTGGAAATTTAATCTAGCCACCAACACTCAGAGATGGGACATGTTCTCATTATAAAAGACTTTTGTGATGTTACTAGCTACTATGTATTTCTTCAGGTATAAGTCCTACCTATGGGGTTTGTGAAGTTCAAAAAAACTCATTATAAATGCTACATTCACATTAAGGAGGATAAACTTTAAAAAGGAATGTATCATACCAGAAAGAAGTCTTAAATAACGATAGTTAGGAATTTGGTATGAAAATTTTTAATTAATAGTTAAGAGTTGTTATGTAAGCCTTGCTATGTATATTTCTTTATTTCAATTATTGGCTGGTTGCTTGTATTTTGTACTAATATTTTATTGTAGGTTAAGATTAGGAATGGACATAAAATAAAAGAAAAACATTACAATCTTTTTAACCTATGATAGAATAGTGAGATATTAGCAAAGGAAATTATTGAGGTATTGGCAAAGGATTAGCAAAGGATTTTACTAAGGAGTTGGAGATAGAATAGCAAGGAGAAAAAACATAACAAGGCTAGTTGTTAATGGGGAAATAGAAAGGGATCGGTGAAGGAACAAAAAAAGATTAACAAGTAAAATATCCCTCCCCTTCCCTAATTAAATGCTTAGGGAATTTGGCAAAATTAGTCCAATTATTGTGAGAAGATTTGTCGAAGGAGTATCTCTTAGCAAATTTTCAGCAAGGGAATTTAGCAAGGGATCATAAAAGGAAAATTTCCCTCACTAGATAACAATTATTTTTTAATGAGGGAATTGTCTTTCTTTGTTCCCTCACTAATCTCTCATTGAGGAACTTTAACAAGTGAACAATAGTGACCTGTCCTTCACTAAACCCCTCCCCTTTTATAATGAAAAAAAGGCTTGTTTAGCATGCTTTCTTGTGGGTATGTTAATAACTAACTCCATTCCTTGCAACTTTTAATTTTCATTTGAAAACCTAACTCTAACATCCCCAATTTTGAATTTCACAAAAGGGTTGGGCTATTTGAACATGATTTTACACAATAAAACATGTTTTTGACCACTTATTTTAGTTACATGATCCTCTAGAGAGTATAAGTCTATAAACAATGTGAGTTTAAATCAAACCCATTTATGTTTAAGTGATTATAAAAAATTTTTATAAGTGGTAAGTTAGTAAATAATGAGGTAGGAGTAGGAGAAGCTTTAGATTGTGCAAGAATTTTACTTTTAGTACCTCCTTAGGAAATCCCATTTATATAGAACTTTAGGATCGAAGCAAATGGTGGTTATGCTCTCCTTAGTGGTTGTCCATCCACTGCAACAATGTTAAGGATTTTTTATTGATGTTTTCAACAAAATTCCAATTGTTGTTTTTTTTTTCAATATTTACATAATTTTGGACTAACTTTTAGGTGGATAAAAAAATTTCAATTCTTAAACAATAGAAAAATAAAAAAATCTACACACAAACTGATAAAAAAGCTAAAAATGTTGCCGGCCAAATTTTAGTCACCCCATAATTTTTATTTTTAAAATTTTTAAAAATTAAAATCACTACATATTTTTTAACGTTAAAAACTAGTCACTTGAAGAAATATTATATATATTTTATTCTCCTTCCATAATTCATTTATCTACGTTATTTCTCTTCTCTATTTTTCCTTTATTTCCCTTCTCTATCTTTATTTGTGTTTACTTCATGTTCAAAAATATATTCTCTACCTTCATTGTTTACTCTACATTTGGGATTTCTTCATCTTCCTTCTCTCGAAATTTGTTTGATTAGAGTTTCATAGTCAAATATTTTAGTTTCTTCAAGATGTATGAATAAATAATTATGTGAAAATATTTTTAGTAAATATTATTTGTCATTTGATGCTATTATTTATTAATTAGTTTTGTGATAATATAGTGGAAAAATATTTACTATTGGATAACATTTATATACTAATATTAAAAATTTTGGTGATAATATTTTTTGTCATTTAATGTAGTGGAGAAATGTTTTATTTGATAATATTTATAAGAGGATATTTTTTTCTAGAATTTATAAGATAATATTTAAATTATTTATTATTATAGAAAATGACAATTGCTAATAATCAAAGATGGATGTATAATAAATTGAATCCTAGATGTAAAGAATATAATAATAAATTTTTACAAGGGGTAGAAGAGTTTATTACTTTTGTTTGTAGAAAAAAATCTATCTTTGGAAATTAAAAAAAAAAAAGTTATCTATGTTCTAAATATAAAAGTAAAGCCTACCTCACTATTGATGATAAAAAGGTTGATCTTTATAAAAAAAAGGGTTTTAATCTGGATATGTCATGGTGAGATTGAACCCCCACCAACTAACATATACATTGAAACTATGTCTAGGTTAGGATTTGTAAATGAAGAATATAATAATAGATATGAAAGAATGATTTTTGAGGCAACTAAACCTAATTTTTATATTGGTAACAATGATGAAGGAGATTATAATGATAATATTAATCTTACTAAGGAATCTCTAAGCTTAAAAGCCTAGAAATTGTTTGATTGATTGAACATGTATCAACAACCACTATAGTCAAGACGCAATAATCAATATGATTTGTAAAAATGTTAAGTATTAAATCTAATAACAATATGTCACATTATATATTTAATTTATTTAGAAGTCTTATGAAAGATAGTTGTCCACGTAATAATGTCATACCTAAGAATTGATACAAAACAAAGGAGCTAATATCAAAACTTGGTCTATCTACTTAAAAAATTGATGTTTGTGTTAATAAGTGTATGTTGTATTACAAAGATGACATAAATAAGACAATGTGTAAATTCTATAGAGCGTCTCAATATAAAACTAATTAAACTAGCCTAAGATGAAGCTTTAAGAAGATTCTAATAAAAATAATGTATTATGTACCAATGACCCTTGGATTGCAAAGGCTTTATGCCTTAATGAGTTTTGTTAAGCTTATATGATGGCATTTAAATATTAGAAGACATAAAGGTATACTATGTCATTTGTCAAATGGAGAAGCATGGAAAAATTTTGATAAGATATATCATGATTTTGCCTTAGAACCATGATATGTTAGATTGGGTTTATATATAGATGGATTCACTTAATACAATTAATCTACATCACTATATTCATATTGGTCTGTGATAATTACTTTTTAAAATATCCTCCCTAAATTGAACATGACTGCTTATTTTTTCCTATAATCATTCCTAGACCATAGAATCTCAAGATTAAGATTGATGTATTTCTGTAGTCATTGATTGATGAGTTAAAAATGTTATGAGAGGAAGGCGTATCAACATACGACATCTCAAAAAAGCAAAAGTTTCTTATGAGAGCATCACTAATTTGGATAATAAATGACTTTCAAACATATAAAATGCTATTAAGGTGGAGTACTCCTAGAAAATTAGCTTATCCTTATTGTATAGACAACTCAAAAACTTTTACCTCAAAGTATAGGAAAAAGAAATATTGGTTCAATTATTATTGATAGTTTCTACCTATAAATCATGTTTTGAGAAGAAATAGAGTTGTTTTCAAGAAAAATAAAATTGAAAATAATTACTCTCCCCTAAGATTAGATGGGAAGAATTGTGGCACATGTAAATACCCTTCCTAAATTAGTAGATTAAAGGTTTTTAGATTAACAAGCTATGGGAAAAATCACAACTAAACAAAACATAGTGTATTTTGGAAGCTTCTATATTGAAAACATCTATGAATTTGGCATAATTTAAATGTGATGTATATAGAAAAAAATATGTTTGATAATATATTTAATATTATTATGGATATCAAAGTGAAGACCAAAGATAACGAGTAAGCCAAGATAGATTTGAAGAAATATTATAGGCGGGGACTTGGAGCTACAAGAATTAGTTGGTGGGAAAGCGGTTAAGCCAAAAGCAAAGTCCACTTTGACACTAAAGCAAAGAAGCATTATCTGTGAATGGATAAAATGATTAAAAATGCCTAACAAGCATTCCTCAAATTTGTCAAGATATGTGGATTCAAAGGAAAAAAAAGTTATTTGAACTTAAAAGTTACGATTATCACATCTTTATGGAATGTTTGCAGCCGATTGTTTTAATATACTATCTAAGCACATCTAGAAACTTGTAACTAAGTTAAGTCAATTCTTTAAAGAATTATTTTTAGTGATGTCAAAGGTGGATGATTTAATACAAATGAACTGTAACATTCTTATCATTCTTTACAAGTTAAAAAGAATATTTCCACTTGAATTCTTTAATTCTATATAATATTTACCAATCTATTTGCCATTTGAGACTAAGGTTGGTGGCCTAATCTAATACCTTTAGATGTATCCCTTTGAATGTTAATTAATACTTAAATGATATTATAACCATTTTTAATTAATTTATCTTGTAACAATTTATTATTGTCTCTAAATACTTGTCCTTTGGTCATACAAGTTTTTCAATAGACTAAAATAAATAGTTAAAAATAAAGCTCATATGGAAGGTTCTATCTACGAGGCATATTTTTCATAAGAGGTATCGCACTTTTGTTTATACTACTTTAAGTCACATGTACTTTTTGTATGAACAAGAGTTGCTCAAAATGATTGTGCAAATGAAGGAAAGGCAAGTGAGCCAACTATATTAATTTTCAATAAAGTTAGGCATTCACTTAGAAAGTGCTCCACTCATTATTTAAATGATAGAGAAATGGGTGTTACTCATCTTCACATCCTATTGAATTGTAATGAAGTCTAGCCATATATTGAGTAACACAACAAAAAGAAGGGGTTTTAGTGATCATGACCTAACTATAGCTAACTAAATTGTGGTTAGACCAAGTCTTAGCCATAGTTATAATAACTATGACTAAGACAATATCTTTACAATTGTGGTTTGGACCTAGTCTAACTATAGTTTCTTTAAACCATGGTTAGACCACAGTAAGTCTTAATCACAGTTAGACATAATTATGGCTAGATTAGGTCCTAGCCACAGTTATACATCTAACCATTATCCATAATAAACTAAATAATGGCTAGGATTGGTCTTAGCCACGGTTTAGTAAACTGTAACATCCGGTTTTCATTAAAACATAAAAAATGAGTCAGTTATAAAAGCAAGTCCCATAAAATGAATGCTTTAGGGCCAAATAAAATTAGGATAAAATTTTAAATAATAAAAAATTGAGGATTTGAGATTTGAGTTGCCCAAAAATCCAAGCCAAATGAACTTGAAAAGTTTATGAAAGAAAGTGGGGCATTTTTGTAATTTCTGAAAATTTTAGAAAACTCACAAGAGGGCTTTTTAAACAAAAATTTTAAGTTTTTCAGGGTTCTCAAAGGCTCTAAAAACTATGGGAACTCCCAGAATAGTTAAAACCCCTTCAGTAAGTGATTTCGACTATCAATTGACCGAAATTTTGACCGAATGGTTCAAAATGGTTTTAAATCCGATTTGAGTGAAATTAAAGCCAATTTATAAGTTTGAGAGCCTAAATATTATGATGGAGATGATAGATTTTGAAAAGGAGTTGAATTGGGCCTAAATGAAAAGAACTAAGAATAGAGACTAAAATGCAAAGTAGAAAAGTGTATAAAGTGACTCTTGGACTACTTAAGCATGCTCCCTTCTAGCTCCTAAATTAACCAACATTTTGAACATCTAAAAATAGAATTTCAAAGGGCTTAGGAGATGCACAACCAAGGAGGAGAAAGGGGGAAGAGAACTTTGTGAAAATGTGAAGATTTTTGCTCTCTTCCTTGCTTCTTCTCATATCGACTCTCTTCTTCAACTTCTCTTTTCTTTCTCCATTGTTTTGGAGGCTGATATGGTTCTATTTTGAGGTCAACCTAAGTAGAAAAAGTAAGTTCTAGAGGAAGAAACTTGTAGCAAGTGGAAGTGCCTTGGAAAAGCAAGTAAATAAGGTATGGATTAAAGACCCTTTTAGTTTCTTCTTGGTTGTCTTTCCTTGACTAAATTTGGGTCAGACCTAGCTTCCATGGAAGGAGATGTGCAAGAAAGAAACAAGTATTTAGGAGTGTAAGAAGTAAGATTGGTTCATTGGAATCAAAAAGAGAACTAGGAAAAACCAAGTTTGTGAACCTTGGGGTTTTGAGACAAAGAGTAAAATTTGATTTTTTTTTTCTAGGGATAATTAGGCTTATGTAAGATATGGTATGAGTTTTTTAGACATCTAGGAAGCCTCTCAAGTGTTATTCTCTTCAAGGAAACAAAGCAAAGTCCATGGGCTCAAACTAATGCGCATGTCTCAGCTAAATATAGATAAAGGACTAAGAGAGTGTTTTAAATTTTTCTAAACCTAGAATAGGACTAGATATGATGGAAGAACATCAAAGGAAGCCTTGGAAAAAATTTAGAAAGCCTAGATTGCAAGATGGATGTAACAACCGGAAAAAAGAAAAGAAAAGGGAAAAGAAAGAAAGTGAAATCTGGAAATTTTTGGAATCCAGAATTTCTGCCAAGTCCTCTCGCAATAGCGAGAAACGGTCTCGCTACAGCGAGAGAGCTAGTTCGCAATAGCGAAGGCGATTCTAGCTATAGCGAGTGCTGGCAGCAGCCCATACAAAAACCAGGGAGTTGCCCGTTGTAGCGTGCGCCATAGCGAAAGTGAAGTCTGGAACTAACGCAATTTCGCCATAGCGAGTGGTAAATCTCGCCATAGCGAAGGGAACTGACCCGATCTTGCCGTAGCGAAGGTTACACCTCGCCATAGCGAAGCCAGATTACACGAGATCGCTATAGCGAAGGTTAGTTTTTGCCGTAGCGAGAGTCAGTCCGGAAGAGAGTAAATAGCGAGATTTAGACTTCATTAAACGCCCAAACTCATTTCTTCTCTCATATCTGCCCTAAGCTTCGACCCAAAGAGAGAAAAGAGGCGTGGAGAGTGTGAGAGATCAAGAGAAGGAGGAAGATCAAGGGAAAGGTAAGGTAACTTCTCCCATTTCTCTTTAGAACTCTGATCCCCTCCCTTTGCCCTCTCTTTCTGCAGTTTTATTTGTGTAAATGGACGAATTTTGGGCATGGGTCAGAAGCCTATGGAGAGGCTAGGTAGTGGTAGTAGATTAAGGTGTCACAATGGAGGTATAGGTTCCTTAATGAAACATAAAGAAACAACTTATAGCTAACTCCTTAAAATGAATGTGTGAAGGAAAAAATAGAGCCAAGATTATGAATTCCTATAATTGTTTCCTTAAGTCTTGTATGGAACCATAATTGAACTATATAAGAAAGTAAGCTTCCCTAGAGTGTGTGTAGTGCTATAGCTTACTTCAATTATGTAATGGTATCCTATTTGGTGTGTTTAGGATAAAGGAATCAAGTTCCACCTCTTTGCAAGTGTGTGGCTGAGAGAGGAGAAGAGTAATCAAGGAAAAAGGTTACTTTCTTGCTTCAAAGGTAGCTCTAACATTTCCCTCATGCATGCTTTAGATGATTTCTTGCCTTTGAGTGCTTGTCTGTATGTTTATGCCATGAGAAATGTTTCTAGCTATTGCCCACATGTTACAATACCATGATGTTCTTGAAATGTGCTTTATGAATGTGTTTTGGCTTGAATAAGTATAGTGATACCAAAAGTCTCTTAGTAAGAGTGAGGATGAGTCAAAAGTCCAAGAAGAGTGAGACTTAGTCAAAAGTCTCTTGATAATGGGTGAGGCAAGTTCAAAAGTCCTAAAGCAAATGGGTGAGACTAAACTAATACCCTTGAGAGCCTATGTGTGATATGTATGAATTTCTATGATCATAAAAATGTTTTTATGTATGTTCACTAGTAGTCTAGGCCATACATGCATTCTTTGACATGTTTTAACATCCATTATGTATGTTTGAAAGGGTAAAGAGCTATTGGGATTCTTGGAATCTCATTCCTCCCCCTCTAATGTCTCATTATGTCTAGGTAAACTAAGTGGTCCAAGAAATGGAGGCCCACAACCTTGAAGACTAAGATTTTGGCAAAGGAGTAGTTAATTAGCCATTTTGTTGACATATTGATATCAAATGTTATAATCATATGATGTAGATACTTGAACACACTTAAATGTATGTAATGATTTTGGAATCATATGAATGAGTATATAGGTTTTTGCCACCAAAAGGCCTTTATATGTTATGACTTCCATGTTTATATTTGTAAGTAGCATAGTAAGAATGAGCTCCATGATATTTTGAACCAATTGGCATACTTCCTTAGGTTGTGTTTGTGCTATGAGATGTACTCAAGTGGCTATGGAATAATAAAGGAGCCATTTAGTCCCTTAAGAACCATTTTGAACCTAAGAAAATAACCAAATTCTGAGCTAAACCCTAAACTGACTACATGGATGAATTTTCCCATAAAATTTGGCATAACTATAGATTTCATCTAGAGCTTTTCATAGAGCTAAAGAGTATTGAATTTGGAGCTCTAGAGAATTTATTATGATTTTTCAAAGTTGAAAAAATTTTGCTAAAATGATAGTAGTACTATTCATATGGTCAGTTTATATTTCTACGTCACATATGGGTCAAATGAAGTCCAATAATCATAAAATTTTACAGGCATAAAGCTTTTCACAACTATTGAGATCACCTCATTTGAAGCTCTATAGAGAGAGAACCAAAATTTTGAAATTGCATGAAAGTACCAATAATGCAGCCTGACCTTTGATACTATTCCATCAATTTTTGTGAGTTAAATGCTTCTATTTTGGTTTGGAACTATTTTTAGTCATTATTTAACATCCAAAGCTTTCTAGAATGGCATGGTTTGCTTTATTTTGATTTGTCTAGAATTAGTTATGAATTTTTAAACTTCATATCAGAAATCTAAAAAGGGAACCCGAGAGCAAACCTATATTTTTCTGATGCATGGTGTAAAATCTGTGACTCTTGGGATGTTTTGTGATGGCTATGACTTGTATGGATGTATTATGGGTAGAGAATGATATTGAAGAGTTCATGGGGTCCATGGAATATAAGATGAACTTTTAAAGCCCTACGTAACACCATTTAATGCTATTAAATATGTTGCTTTTCTTGCAAAGTGAATGAACCTAAGCATGGTTAAAGGGAATGAAAGGCTAGTGAGTTATGGTATTACATTAACCATGGTTAAAAAAATTCATTAGTCTAACGACAACTAGATGGATAACCATGGCTAAAACCTGTCTTGGCCTTGATTACCATGTAACCATAATTAGACCAATCCTCATTTCTCCCATCTTTAGCCTTCTCTATAACCATCTCCCTTAACTTTCAACCACCTCCTTTAACACCTCCATTGAAGCCCTATTGAAGTGCCACCTTTAACCTCCATTGAAGCCCCATTAAAGGCACTACCTCTAACCTCCATTGAAGCCCTCTCTCTCATTATCAAGGAGTGTAAAACCTAGCTTGATTAACGCCTTCTCTCTCAATGTGAAGGAGTGCGAGACATAGCCCCCTAGTCCTGATGTTCATTCTTATCGTTAAAGGTAAGTGTGCTTTCTAATTGTATTCTTAAATAGTTCATTCCATAATGCTAACCATTGCCTACATTTTTTCTTTGTTGGTGCAAAATTTTTTTACTTTTTTAGTTTTTTTCACTTTAAGCATCTTTCAAATTTTAATTAATTGTTTGATTTAAATTTTAATTATATTACTAAAAGTTGCATTTTGATAGTTAATAAAAAAAGCTCTATTTAATTAATTTGTTTTTGCTATTGCCATCAAATTTTTGGCTTTTTAGCTATTGCATTGCATATGTTTTTTTTGCAAGAACATGACACCAAAATAAGCTTGTTTCTTATTGCACTTCTTACTTAATGCTACAAAGTAATAACATTTTGTTTCTTATTAGAAGATGTGGAAGTCTTCAACATAAGAAATGAATATTGGGTTTTTTATATTTTACATGCTAAAGGAGTCTCATCTCAATTTTCATCATCAAACTATATTAAATGCAATTCTTATTATCTTTTATATATAATCATGTTCTTCAATTAAATAATTAAATTATAAGGTGTGCATATTTTTTAAATTCATACTATGTTTATTTAAAGAAGTTAATAGTGAACATTTTTTTGGAATTTTCTTCCTTTTAAGTTGAGTCCTATTTGCTTAATTGGAGTGATGCAATTACAACATGAATTATGATGACCATTTCTTAATGTTGTTTGCTTTAAATTTTAATTATATTATTAATGTTGGTTCCCATCTCTTAAGTGGACTTGACATGTAACATTTTTAGGATACTAATGTAAAATTTTAGTGGAAAAAAAAACTTTTTATAATTTATATTTTAGTTTTTTGAAAATAATGGAGGATACTTAGGTCAAATTTCCATTACTTTTGGCATGGTACAACTCCTGTCGAAACCATCACAATAAATAGATGAAGATAATGGTTGAGACAATTTTTTTTTAATTAAAGATCTTATTTGTTATGTTTTTGGTTGTAAGGAAATTCCTTTTTAATACTAAATAATTAAAGATCTTTGTTTAGTTTCAAAAATGGATAGATCTTGGATTGCTAAACCTTAAAATACTCTTGAATATTTAGATGGGTTGAATGGTTTTCTAAACTTTACATTTGCCAATTGTTAAGGATAGAATAATATTCCCTTGTCCAAAATTCTGGTTTAAGAAATGGTATATTAGAGAAAATGTGTGTGACCACTTAATTCTTAAAGTATTTTCATAAGGGTATACTTTTTAAGATAGGCATGAGGAGAGACTTAGACATGAACCTCTTTTAGAGCCTCAATCAAGGCCATAAGTGAGAGAAGAACAGATTTGTAAGGATGATCATATGTAAAACATGGTTTATAATACATTTAGGGTTTATGAAAATGAAAGTATGGATGAGGTTAAGGGTCCAATTCCATCATTAAACCAAAGGATGAGTGATTATACAAAAAGGTTTTATGAGTTAATTAGGAACGGTCAACAAAATTTATACAAGGTTGCGAGGAGTACTCAAAATTGTCATTATTGGTGAAGTTGTATCACATCAAGTGTTTCTGTCGAATAAAAGACAAAGCTATGTCAATAATATTAGAGCTATTGGCTAATGCTTTTGAATATACAAATATTCTACCTTACTTCTATAAGGCTAAGAAAACCATCAATAAATTAGGTTTTCAGCTGCACAAAAATTCATGCATATCCAAATAATTACATGTTATATTAAGGAAAGGATGAGAGTAAAAATGTGTGTAAAATATGCAACATATCTAGATGGAAACCAAAGATCAAAGGTGAAAAGAAAATAAAAAAGCCTATCTCATATACCTTCCATTGAAGCCATGTTTACAAAGAGACTATATATATCCTCTAAAATTACTGAGCACGTGAGATGGCATGGTCTTGGTAAGAACAGCGATAGCAAGATGAGGCATCCATGGTACTTTGAGGCTTAGAAAAGATTTGATATAATGAGTCCTCAATTCACTTTAGATCTTTTTACTTTACATCTTTGGTTAGCCATTAATGGTTTCAATTTTCTTGGTGCTTTAAGTACAAGTTACACCATATAGCTATTGGTTCTTATGCCTTACATCCTTCCTCCCTGGATGTGTATGAAACAAAGCTTATTTTTTCTTTTAATGATAATTCTAAGAAGGCAAGCACTAAGGAGTGATATAAATGTCTATCTACAACCTTTAATAAAAGAGCTAATAGATTTGTAGAATATGGGAGTTGAAACCTTTAATTCTTACACTAGTGAAGTCTTCAAAGAGAAGTCCTCTAATGACAATAATTAGTTTAACAATCTTAAGATAGCTTGAGAATGTTTATGTTGTATTTGAAAAAGAGGTGGAAGTTACAAGCCAAGGAAAAAGAACTTGAGGAGCCAATGGTGCAGATGGTGAACCATTTGACATGCCATAATCTTGGCATGATGTACATTGAGAAAAACATATGTGATAATGTGCTATTCACTTTGTTGAATGATTCTGGATAATTGAAAGACCATGTAATTGTAAAAGATTTACAAGAAATAGGCATTAGGTTTAATCTTTGGCCAGATGATAGTGGTAGATATCCTTTAGCTTTGTTTACTTTGACAAATGCAAACAAAGATGTCATTCTTAGAACTTTAAAAAAATATCAATACTCCAAATGGATATTCAAGTAACATTTCTAGATGCATTAATTTGTGACAAAATAAGATTGGAAGACTAAAAAGTTGACTCAAATGTTCTTATGAAGCAACTCCTACCTTTAGGCAATAGAAAGACGCTCCCCATGCAAGTGTCAGCAATCCTGGTTGACTTAGGCTCATTCTTCAAACGATTATGCAATAAAGTGTTAAACATAAATAAACTTGACCAACTTCATAATAGAGTTGTTCTCACACTATGTCATCTAAAGATGTTATTCCCACCTTCATTCTTTATAGTTATGGTTTATTAGATTGTACACTTAATTGAGGAAGCCAAACTTGGATGTCACGTCCAGTATCAATGGATATGCCTTATAAAGAGGTAGTTAATACTTCTTAAATTCTTCATAATTGTTTTAAATCATTTTAATTTCAAACATGGCATCTAATGCAATCTGTTTAACAAGTACTTAGGGAAGTTAAAGTCATATGTTTAAAACAGGGCATAGCCAGAGGGTTTAATAGCTAAAAGTTATCTGACTAAAAAGGTTTTAACTTTTTGCTCCAAATATTTAAATAGAGTAGAGATAAACTTTAACTGGCCTAAATGTGTAGACAATTAATTTGACACTGGGTCATCTAAGAAGTTATGCAAGTAGTAGCAATGACAACATGCACTTCAGTGATGTGTTATATTATAAAAGGGTGATAGACAACAATGGGTTAAATTATTAAAGTCAATTTATGGTAACCTAGTTCAGTTGTATGTGGGCCAACTAATGAACAAGGATCCAAGGCTATCAATTTTTCATGACTAATACACATCCATGACAAGGAAGATGATGAGCCATACATTGAAGCCTTAGAAGCCCAATAAGTATATTATGTAGAAGCTGAATAAATATTAGAACATGGTTGTGCATCTAAAGCCAAGTGACCTGACCTGTATGACATAGGTGAAGATGATAATGATATTATTTATCTAAGCAAGCCTTACCATCCTTAATAGTTGGAAACATTATTCCCAGACTTGAAAGTACATTCATGCTTGTTTGGGTCAACTAATTTATAGTTATTCTTTTGTATCATTTTGATTAGATATATATATATATATATGCTTGTATGATTTTCTCATATATAATTGTACATTATCTATTATGTTTTGTTAGGTATATTTATCTAAATTAAGATGACTCCTAAAGATGAAGAGGTTCTTAAAGAAGGCTAAATTAGTCAGCATTGGTAAATGTGGTAAACCTAGCACCACAGGTCTTATATTGAGTCCACTTATGAGTGATGGTAGAGATCTTAGTTACCTAGCACCAAAAAATCCACATTGTCCATTTACATTGCTTTATCGAGATATCCAAGGAACTCAACCAAAGTTTGAGGTTGATGACCTATTTGCAAAGGATGACTAGAAACAAGCTGAACGACATGCATAATTCAAACAGTGACAACAGAGAAGAAATTGGTTCATTGAGGTTATTAGTAAGTAAAATAACAAGTACATTGTTGTTGTTTTTGTTTATTTCTAATTTGTATACTAACTTTAATTTCACAGATAAGGAAGGTGACTTAGGGCTTATTTAGTTAATAGTGTATAATACTTGGATGCTTTCTAAAGGGCACATGGTCAAATATCCTTCAATAAGAAGAACCAACCAATTGAAAAAGGAAGTGGCTTACTTGGATTTTTTCTAGATATGGTTAGGACTAACTTCACATCATTTCCACCCACTTACATGGATTGGAAGACTATTCCATAAAAGTATAAGGATGAAGTGTTTCAAGATTCATATACAAGTAAGAACACATTTATTATTCATTTCTCTTTGCACCTTGGGTTCATATCTTTACTAACATTTGTATTGTATAGCCTAGATTTGTTGTTGAGGATGTGCACAAGAGGATTTATATATCAGATACTAGACAATAGGTGGAGACAAAGATGAAATAAATTGTGTAAAAATGATGGGACTCGTACTAAGGAGTAAATAATTCAAGATGTCCCAAAGGGTATCGATAAAGATCACTATGCAAGTTTTATTACCTATCATTTTTAGGAGAAGACTAAGGTAAGCACACTTATTTTCTTAGATTTAATAATTATTGGATGATCTTATTAATTTATTTGTCAATAACTAGGAAATTATAGAAAAAAATAAATGAAATAGAAAGAACTTAACTATGCCTTATACTAGTGGCTTTAAAAGCTTTGTAAGAAAAAAGGTTTAGATGATAAGTTCACTTTGACAAACAAGTCATTTTAGCTTTAAATGCAATTTGAATTACATCACATGTTTTTATATCTACAAAAAAAATTGAGTGTGGTGGTCTAATCCCCTAAGAAGATGTGTGGAGTATAGTCCATAAACATCTTGATGGATCATACGTCAACGATGAAGTTAGAATTATTTGTGTAAATATTTGAATTATGTGGGTTTTAACTTCTGTTTTTGTCAAAAGACTTTATATCTTTGTCATGATTTATTGATTTCTATTTGAATTTATAGGAAAGGATTGCTTAGCTTCATGTTGATGACTCATCCCAAGCTATTTCAAGCAATGATTCATTAGTCAAGTGTCATACCATCAAGGAATATACATAGATCTCATACCATATTCTTTTTATAGCAACAATTACTCATATTAATACTTTTGGCTGCAAAACTTATCATTATTAAAGCATCAATTTCTCTAATTGTGCACAAATAATTATTTTTATCATAAAAATTTCCAAATTCAAGCCAAACAAGCTTTTAAGGCTTAGAATATCTCAAAAAGAAGCTCAAATTTTGAATCTTGTTTCACACACATAATTTCATAACTTTGGCGCATAATATGTATTAAATTTTGAAAAATCATACCTTGAGCTACACGACTTTATTTGTGCAAACTTGGTGGTTACGAAAAGCTTATAATGAGCCTACTATAAAAATTTTAAGTCAAAACAAGCTCATTTGGTTCCCCAAAACCCATAAAAATAGCAATTGGACTAAATAAACAGTAAACCAAAAAGTCTACATAATTTATCTAACTTTAAAAATTTATAATAAATTTTATAGAGTTTCAAAAATTGTGTTCTTTGACTCTGTAGAAAGATCTAGATGATCTCTAAATACTTGCCAAATTTCAACCCAAAATTCGTTCATCTAGTTAGACTTTGATTCAGGGACATTTTGTGGCTCAACAATGCAAAAATTGGATCCTAAATGGTCATATTTGAACTATACTACGCCATGTCTTCATTTGAGCAAATTTTAAATGACGAATACAACACATATAGCTGGCCCAACATGTTTAAGAAGCTATGCAACTCGAAATCATACTTCTACTTACCATTATACATATTTATAACATGAAGCTCATATGATCAATTTGCACAATATCACATATCTCCATGCAAAAATGGTTCATGTCACACCATCACAAGATATACCTCAAATTATATCACAAGTGGCATTTAAACTCTATTTCAATCAATTTACCACTTGTAGCAATGAAATTAACTAACATCATAGGCCAAAATAATTCAATTTTAGTCATATGGGCCATTTGGCCTTACCAACATTTTCTTCCAACCATAATATACTCAATGGACCAAAAATGACAAAATTTCAAGGCCTTTATTTCGGTTTTGATCAAGCAACCCAATTCCAAAAGTAAGTTGATGAATTTTTTGGTTCTATATTTTGATACAAAATTCAAAAATTTATAACTAATTCTAAAAAAATCCAAATTATGCAAATTATACCATTCTAGAAAGCTTTGGATGTCAACTAATGACTAAAAATAATTCTAGATCAAAACAACTATATTTGCTTTATAAAAACTGATGAAACAATAACACTAGTTTTGGGTGGCATCCTGCAATTAACATCAAACTTCAAAAATTTATATCTCCCTTAATACATATCTAAATAAAGTGCTCTCAGTGGCTATTGAAAGTTTATGATGTTTAGTTTATCCTTGTAAAATTACATATACATTAGATTTAATTTGGCCCACAAATGATATAAAAGAAATAAACTGACCATATGAACAGTAACTTTAATAGATTTACATAATTTAACTAACTTTGAAAATTCATAATAAACTCTTTAGAACTCCAAATTAAGTGATGTTTAACTCTATGAAAAGCTCTAGATAAGACCTATATTCATGCCAAATTTTTTGTACAAATTCATCCATTTTGTTAGTTTTTGATTCATCTCAAGAATTTGGCACTTTTTGGTACCATAAAAAGGTCAAAATGCACCAAATGATCTTCCACAACATCCATGACTATTTAAGCAAGTATCATAGCATAAACACAACATATATAAGCATTCCAAATGGTTTAAATTATCATAAAACTCAAACTCATCATCCCACAGGCATAACTACACATTCAAGTCAAGGCTTCCACATGCCAAAATCATACAATTTCTCACATATGGCTCCAATTTTGATTCATACACTGCATTTACATACTTTTACAATTACACAAGGGTTTACATCTCAAAAATAACTCATACATACAACCTTTGACATTTAATTGCATAAAAACTAATCTATTGTCAAAATATTGCAATTCATGCTTCTTGACTCCCATTTTTGCTTCCTTAAGCTTCACATAGACATGGTTAGATAGAAAATAGGGGACAGCGAAATTCAAAGAATCCCAATAGCTCATTCACCCTTTTAAGTAATAAAATAAGATATATATTCATATCAAAGGATACAAGTATGCACCAAAAACTTTCAATAATCATTCAAATCATAATTTTCACATCACATAAATATGTCAAAGTCAAAAACAAGCTTTAGGGACTTTTGGCCTAGCCTCATCCTATTATTTAGGACTTTTAGATTAGCCTCACCTACTCTATAAAGACTTTTGACTTAGCCTCACTTATTCTTGAGATTTTTGGCCTTGTCCCACCCATGTTTAAGTACTTTTGGTTTCACCTCACCCAATCCAAGGGACTTTTGGCACAACCTCACCCAAAAGAGCAATTGCACAATTCAAAAGGAATTCAAGAAGTATAATGATACCATGGCAATAAACCAATAACAAATAGCATGTCTTATGATCCAATCATACATACAAGTATTCAATGACAATCATACAACTAAGAAATATACATAAGAAAGGATGGAGAGCTACTTTGGTTCAAAAGCCACCAAGTTCTATTTACTTTCTTATCTTCTTGGCTCAACCTCATATTCACACCTAGGAGGAACTTGGTTTGTTTAGCCTAGACACATCAAACAAGACACAATTCAATTATTGGAACTAACTCTAACCTCACGTAAACATTACATAAGCTATCTCTAGTTTATGCCACCATTATAGTTCTATACAAGGCATAATGAAGCAACTCCTATAATTCAAGATCTTGGCTCCAATTTCTCACTTAATCTAAGTTATATGACTCCATTCAAACTTATTAGATTCATCAAAAAGTCACTCCAAGGAGACAAACTCAAGTTGTTTCTTTATGCTTTAAAAAGAAAACCTAGCTTCCAACTTTCAAAATATGATCACTAAATTAAAACCAGTGGTTCCTTTGGTATTTATAACTCATATCTAGACCATTTTCTAACCTTGGAATCAAAGAAAAACCTCCCTAGATGTCTCTTCCCCCTTAAGGCCAAAATGCACACCATACTTGGAGCCTATGAGATTTTCTTGGTTTTCTTAAGGAATTTGCCATCCATGAAGCTTCCTAGATGTCTTATCAACTCATATATAGTCTTAGACATCCTAAATTACCATTAGAGAGTCTTATATGTGCTAATGTGCATCCAAAACCCTCAGAGCCATAACTTGCTATATAATGGTTCTTTTTGAATCTTAATTGTTCCATTTGGTTTCCCATGCCTCAAAGCCTCACTTCCTACCAAGTACTAATCAAAATAAGACCCCTAAAATATGGTCTCAATTATGGCTGAATTACATAAGAGAAGAAGGAGCAAGATGGAGCAATAAGGACTACGATAAGTTACCTTATTTAGAAGCTTTTCAAAGGTGCTTTGCTATACTGCAAGAGTTCTTCTAATTTCTCTCTTCTCTTTACTAGACCAGCCACCAAACAAAACCATTAAAACCATGGAAGAAGAGAGGAAAAGGAGAAGAAGGAGTTTACTAAAAAAGAAGACATGAAACACTAAAGGATTTTTACACTTTTCAAAGCTTCTTTTTCCTTCCTTGGCCTCCCCTCTTGTGCACCTTAGAGAGTAGCTCTTGGATCTATTTTGGAATGAAGATAACCTGGTCAAGAGAGAGAGTAGATGTGGGACGTTTTTAAAATGCCAAAAATTTATTTTTTACAACTTTTTAAATTTACAATTTAATCCCTCTTCTTGGTTTTGTCCAATTAATCTCATTTTAATTCCTTTTTTAGAACTATTTTTTTCATCATGAAATTTAAGTTCTCTAATTCATAAAATAGCTTTGGTTTCACCAAATTAGATTTAAAATCTTACCAAATGATTCGGTCAAAGTTTTGGTTAACTAATATTTTAAAATTTAAACTAGAGGGGTTTTGACCATTCTAGGAGTTCCTAGGATTTTTGGGGCCCTTGAGAACTCAGGGATACTTAATTTTTTCATTTAAAAATTTCTCCTTTAAGTTTTCTAAAAAGTGCCCAAAATTACAAAAATACCACAGGTTTTCGTCTAATTTTATTTAACTATTTTGGCTTTAGTTTTTGGGTATTTTTAGCCTTGTATCCTCATTTTTAATTTTTTAGATTATTGCCTTAATTTAATTTGGCCTCAAATCCTTCTATTTAGAGGACCTCTTTTAATAATTAGGGTTTTTTAGAATAAAAGGGTATTATAGTTTATACATCATTGTATCATACTTTTGAAGGTGTGAGAATGGTTACATCTTATAATATACATATACATCATTGTGTATGCAAAAACATACATTAAAATCTACACTAGTGTCAAAACGATGTTTCTCATACTCTTTGTTCACCATCTTTGCTTTGTTAAGGATTATCTAGACATAGTTAAGGAAAATATAGAAAAAAAATGTGATATAAAGATTATCAATAACTCATTTATCATTCAAGTACACATATATGGAATTCTCAAGATCAAAGAGAGCAAGTGTACATAGTACACAATCAATTATTGTTCAAATTCATGCATGAACGATTATATGACTCTACCAATAACAAGAACAACTTTAGAAACTTTTGGTCTAGCGTTATCCCAAAATTAGAAACTTTTGATTTAGTCTTATCCTCTTTTAGTGACTTTTGACTTAGTCTCACTCACATTTGAAACTTTTGGCCTAGTCTTACCTACTTTGAATAACTTTTAGCCTTACTTCACCTAATTCAAAGGATTTTTGACACAACCCCACTCATTTAAGAGCCAAACCAATTACAAATGCAATCAAATGTCATGCAATTGCATATGATCATCAATTAATTAATGACATACATATTTAACAACTAATACATACAAGCAATCCAATACTCCTCAAACAACCAACATACATATGCAAAAATAGACGAAGAGCTACCTTAACATAAAAGATCACTTAATTCCCTTTTGCTTCTTGATTTAGTCTCTCGGCCTTACACCTACGCTTGAGGGGGATTTCCCTTGCTTAGCCTAAACATATCAAATGAAGCATAAAATTATCAATGGAATAATCTTTATACTCATTTAGCCTTATACAAACTAGTTAGAGCTTTAGATTCCCATATACTTCCATTAAATGGCATAATGAAACAACTCTTGTAAACCAAAGTTTTAGTTCCAAGATCTCACCTAATATGAGTTATATGACTCCATTAGAATTTATTAAACCCATCATATACTCAATTCAAGGAGTTTAATACTAAGTTACTTCTTTATACATAATAGATACCTAAATTTTCACTTTTTAAATATAAGGCTTCTAAATTCAAACCAATAGTTCATTTAATGTTTGTAATTCATATTTAGCTATTTATATCCTTAGCATCAAAGAAAATTCTTCCTAAGTGCCACAAGTGAGTCTTGATTGAGACTATGTATTTAATAGTTTTCCATAACGTTTTTGTTCCATTTTTTGGGAAATTGGCACTAATGTGAGCTCCTTAGCTTCTTCTTAGTTCATTTATGCTCTCACATAGTTTGAAATACCATTCTAAGCCTTCATACTCACTAAGTTGTGTCATACCATAAAGAAATAGCACCTATTTTACATCACTACATGCTTATAATGTCAATTTTCATATCTCTAACATTTTTAGCAGCGAAATCAACTAACATTAAAGGCCCAATTTCTTCAAATTTGCACAAATTCATAACTTTAACATATCAATGTCAAAATCCATATTAGAAAATTTTGTTCAATAAACATCATAAAAAGAATCACAAAATTCGGGTTTCCAATCATATGGTTCAAGCTAGCACTTTTGCACAATTTCTCATAGGTTATCATTTCAGTAACTAACTTTAAAAATTCATATCTTAAACTAAAAAACTCTGATTTTTACAAATTAGGACTCTATGGGAAGCTCAAGACATGACCTACATGCTATAAAAATTTTAAATTAAAAAAATTCATTTGTGTCATAAAAATCTAATGAAACAGTAACTACATCAGATTTCAGACCTATATCAAAATCCAAACTTTAAGCATGTATATTTTTTGCTACATAATTTTTTTTTTACACAAAATCAGTGCTATGGAAAGCTTATATTGCCAACTATATGTTTTTAAAATTTCATTATCATTGGAGTTCATTTGTCTCTCAAATATATGAAAACCATATTTGACCATATGAATAGTACCTAGGCAATTCTATAATTTTTATCCAATTTTAAAAAAATTATAATAAATTCTATAGAGTTCTAAAAATTTCATTTTTAACTCTCTAAAAAGCTCTAAATAAGACTAGATGCCTACCAAATTCCATGTAAAAATTCATTCATTTGATATGGTTTTGGTTTAGAGATAAAAAGTGGCTCAAAACGGTGCACATATAGATTTAATTGGTTTAAAATGGGCTTCTTCAATTCATGTAACCATTTGAGTATGTCCTAAACATGAAATATAACATATAGAACTGATTTATAATATCTTAAATCTCATGCAACTCAAATTCACCTATCTACTTGCCATTATACATACACTTCCCAAGGCAAATACATAGTTAAATTGCTCATTCTTGTACATTTACATCCAAAAATGACATTTACATCATAATCCCATACTTTTACATTTGTGGGAATGTTTACATTACAAAAATATCACATCCAACCTTTCTTGTGTATTAAAATACATAAAATTCTAAATCATTGTCAAAATAAGATCAATTATGCTCTTTGGTCTCCATCTTTACTTCCTTGTGAGTCCCCTACACATGGTTAGAAATAATATAAAGGAAAGTAAGATTCTATGAATCCCAATAGCTCATTCACCCTTCAAGCACACTTATAAGACATATTTTCATGTCACAAAAAGCAAGTATGCATAATAGACATCCAAATATCAAACATAATCATTTTATGAAATCATATAGATTCATCAAAGTAAAAACAAGCTCTAAGGTCTTTTGGTTTAACCTCATCCAATTATTTAAGACTTTTGAATCAGTCTCACCCATTTTTATAGACTTTTGACTTAGCCTCACTTACTCTTAAGACTTCTGGCCTTATCTTATCCATACTTAGGGACTTTTGACTTCACCTCATCCAAATTAAGGGACTTTTAGTACAACCTCACTCATTAAGAGCCATTTCACATTTCAAATGCATTCCAAGTTACATAATTGCATTAAATCATCAAACGAATAATAGTAGACATAATTCAGAGTCCATACACATATACAAGCAATCAATAACAATCAAACAACTAATATAAGTATACAAGAATGGATGAAAAGCTATCTTTACTCAAGAAGCAAAATTTCTCTCCTTGACTTCCTACTTCCTCTTTTTGACCTCACACCCACATTTAGGGGAAGCTTCACATGCTTGGCCTAGACATATCAAAAAAGACACCAATGCATCAATGGAACTATCTCTAGACTTAAATAAGCCTTACATAAGCTAACTCAAGCTTTATACTTCCATATGGCTCCATTTAGTGGCATAATGAAGCAACTTATATAATTCATTATCTTGGCTCTAATTTCTCATGTAATTTAAGTCATATGACTCCATTTAAACTCATCAAAGTCATCACAAACTCAAATTAAAGAGCATAGCACCAATTTGTTTCTTTGTGCATAATGGAACTTTAAACTTTTACATTTCAAAATAAGACTTATAAATTCAAAACAATGGTTCATTTGGTATTTATAATTCATATCTAGATCATTTCTATCATTAGAATCAAAGAAAAACTCTCCTTAGATACTCCATCTAGCTCTTAGCTATAACAAGTATAAGGAGGGGCACCCGTGGAGTTTTGTTCAATTCTCTTAGGGAAATGACACTTATGAAACTTGCTTGATTCTTTTTGACTCAATTACACTCTTACATAAGTTGAATTATCGTTAGAAAGTTTCATATTTCCTAAGGTGCAAATGAAACCCTAGATTCTAACTTGCTACTATTGGCTTCTTATTTGATTCTTTTGGTTCCATATTAATCTCCATGCTTTAAAACCTCATTTCCTATCAATTTTGAGCCAAAACCAAATTCCCTCCATAGTGCTCTTGGTCTGGCCAAATAGGAGAGTCCATGGAAGAATCAAGAGAGGCACGTTTTACATGGAAAAACATATCTTGTTTACTTCTTTGTCAAGTGGTGTTTCTTATGCTTCCAAGGTCTTTTTGAAAGTCTTTCTTCCTTCTACTGAACCAGTCATAAAACACCACCATTTATCATTCCAAAACCATAGAAAGAGAGAGGAGGAAAAGGAGAAGAACATTTACAAAGGTAAGGACATGAAAAAGAGCATTATTTCTAACCCTTTTAGGCTTGATTTTCTCCCTTCTTCTCCTTCCTTTGGTGCTCCACAAGAGCCTAGTTCTAGTTCTATTTTAGAGTGAAAATGAGTCAATGGAAGTGAGGGAGACAAGGGTGGCATGATATAAAAGAGGGAGAGGGTCAATTATAACATTTCCAAAATTTCAACTATGTCCCTTGTACTTTAACTACTCCATTTGAGCTCATTTCATCCCCTTTTTGAGAACTATTTTTTTCATAAGAAAAATTAGGTCCTCTAATTCATTAAAATCCTTTGGTTTCAAATTAATTAGATTTAAAACCTTACTGAACCATTTGGACAAAATTTTAGTCAATCGACGACCTAAATCGCCCATCAGAAGGGTTTTAACCATTCTAATAGTTCCTATAGTTTTCTAGGCCTCTAAGAACCCTAGTGAATTTAATTTTATCATTTAAAGCTCCCTCCTTGGAGTTTTCAAAAAGTTATCTAAAATTATAATTTTGCCATTGGGTTCCAATGCACCCGTTTAGTCGTTTTGACTCTAATTTTGAGCTATCTTAGACTTTTAATCACATATTTAAATGTTCTAATTAATATCTTATTTTCAATTAGCCTCAATTTTCTTTGCTTTATAGTACTCCCATATCAATTTATCAGTTTTTATTTAGTTCCTGAAAAATTGGCTATTACAAGGTGCAATCAAAACCTTAATTTTCATATCTTACAATCTATAAGTTCCTAATTGAATTTAGTTGCATATTCTTGATCCTCATACTTTAAAACCTAAATCCCCACCATGTTGCGGCCAACAACTAGTCTCCTTTTTATTCTCTTCAAGTTGGCCAAATATGGAGATTCTTGGAGGAACAAGGAAAAGCTACTTTCTTATGTCGTGTTACATACCATATGAAAAGGCTTTGAATGAAAAGTATTATGGTATGTTTAACCCCCTTTAAAGAGTTCATTCTTCCATGAATTCAGCTACAAAACCTCCCTTGTTAGAGAACTAAGACCATAGAAAGAAAGAGAAGAAAGAATGGAAAATAATTTATAAAGACATTATAGAAAAAAATCTCTATAATTTCTTACCTCGGATGGCCTTTCTTCTCCTTAGTTCTTGGTGGTCTTTCGATGCCTCTTAGGTCTGGTTTATAATTGCTCAAAGTCGGTCAAAGTGAGGGGAGAAGGGTGGGACGTGATATATATAAGGATAAGTTAAGGTTTTATAATTTTTGTATATTCCAATTTTGCCCGTCCACTTCACTTTCTCCATTTGAATTCATTTTAACTCTTTTTTAAGAATAATCTTTTTTCTCATAAAATTTAGATCCTCTAGTTTGTTTAAAATATTTTGTTTCAAATTTATGGGATTCAAAATAATTCAAAATGATCTGGTCAAAATTTAAGTCAACCAAGAACCTAAATTGTGCACCGATAGGGTTTTAACCATTTTGACGATTCCTATTATTTTTTAAGCCCTTAGAAACTCTAGTAAACTAAATTTTATCATTTAAAGCTCTCTCCTTTAAGTTTATCAAAAGTTGTCTAAAATTATAATTTTGTCACTATATTTTCGATTTATTCTATTTAGCCATTTGGCCTATAGTTTCAAGCTATTCTTGGTTTCCTACCTACAATTTTTAGATGCTCTAATTAATATTTTATCCATAATTTATCTTAATTTACTTTAGTTTATGTTCCTCTTATATCACATTATTGGTTTCTATTTAGTTTTTGAAAAATTAGATATTACACCAGGGCTTTGGGGACCTAAGAGAGAATAGGATTAGGTGCTTGCTTGTCACAAGTGTTCAGACATCAAGACCATGGAAGTTCATAACCTTGGCCTTTTTATACAAATTTACAAAATGAGGTCGCTCAACTTAAAGCATAAACAAGCGAAAGAAGGGAGTGGCAGTGACATGAGAAGGCTAAAGGAGAAGAGCAACAATGACAAGTAGATGCTAAAAGAGACGAGCAATAATAGCAAATGTAAACTATTATAGCTTTCTTCCTTTGAAATTTTCAAGGTCCATTGCCACTGAAACTTACAACCATACAAGCTTAAGAAGTAATTTTCTAAACTTTTTAGTTGAATTATCAAATGAATATTTTCATTTTTGGTTTTTGATTTATTACTAATAATAATTTTCTTTTAATTTTAGGTACTAAGTGATTGAGATAATGAACACCAGCCCACTAATGATAATCATTCCTCATAGAAATGAATATGGTTACGATTGATGGTTGTTTTATTTTACATCTATTGGTTGTTGATGTAATTATGTTGTAATAATCTTTCAATTATTTTGCTTATACGCATGGTTGCCAAAATTAGGATATAGTGCTATTTGCACTACCTAAAAAAAAAATTGATTTTTAGTTATGACTTTTAGTGACGACTAATAAAAGTCGTTGCGAAAATTGTATTTTTAGTTGTGACAAAATGAGATTGTCGCTAAAAGTTGTAACTAAATGTTATTATTCATTTTAGTAAAAACCTTTTATAGCAACAAAAAAATATCACCACTAAATCTAAACCTTTAGAGGCGACAAATGAAAAGGTCTCTACTAATAATAGATTTTAGTGACACCAAAGGTCCTTTTAGTGGTGATAAAAAGCTTGGAAAAATTTTGCCTCATGATGGGAAGACCATTAGCTGCAATAAAGAAGGGGTAGCCACGAAAAACACTTTTAAAACATCTAAAGTTTTTTGTCGATAATAAAAAATTTAGAGGGAGGATCATTAGTTATGACAAAGATTTAGTCATCAATAAAAGATACACTTAGTGGCAACCCACATCACCACTAAAAGTTAGAAAAAATTTTGTCGAGAAACAATTAAAGCTAAGAACATTAGCGGCAACAAGTATAGGTTGCCATTAAAAGTTTTATTTAGTGGCAACATAGTAGCCATTAAAAGCTTAAAAAATTTTTGCCAAGAGCCAATATTTTCAAGTAAAGACCATTAGTGGTGACGTGGTGCTGTCACCGCTAAAGGGACATTTAGTGACTATAGCTATCACAACTAAAAAAAAAATTAAAAAAATTTTGGTGAGAAACAACAATTTTGGTAAGGAAAACAATAATTGGTGATAGGGTAGTGTTACCACTAAAAGAATTAAAAATTTTTGTTAAAATTTAAAATTTTGGAGTCTAAGCCATTAGTGGCGACCATAAAGTTGTTACCACTAAAATTGGCCTTTTTGTGGCAACTCAGAATGTCGTTATCAAAAGCATGAAAAATTTTATAAAATATAATTTATATTATTAAATATAATATAAAATATTATTAATATTATTAAATTTATAATTTAAATTTTTTTGATAAAGTTATATTTCTATGTATAATTTGTTTTTTTAACTTATTTCTATGTAAATATATTTTGTTAGTCTTATTAAAAATTTTATAGAAAGATTATCTCAAATTAAATATCTTTACATACAAATAAGTTAAAAAAATAAATTATACTTAGAAATATAACTTTATTAAAAAATTAAATTTATAAAAGTATATATTTAATGATTGTCGGTCTAATCACATTTCATTATGGTGAGACTAATAAACATTGAACTAGTGTCTCCACTAGTTAAATAACTAGTTCAATTTTAAAAATAACGTATATTTAAAAGTTATTTCTTTATAATTTAATATTTTATGATACAACCTCTTTAGAATATTATATTTATGTGTATATATATTATTTTTTAAAAAAGAGTGTTATAAAAGAATACTTAATGTAATCCTAAATTTCGTCTTTTCTTTCATCTCTTCAATCTCTATTCTTCTATGTAATAAAAAAGAGTATTCTCTCCTCTTATGAGATGATCGAAATAGATAACTATTAACATTTTAATAAATATTGTCCAAATCTATTAAAATACTTAATAATTATCTTATAAAAATTTATATTATTTTAATTTAAATAATCTCAAAGAATGTATTTGTTATATAAACTTTTTCTTACTTATATAACATTGATTGAAAGTTTCTTTTTAATTATTGTTTATCCAAAATTTGAAATTATCTAATCATTAATCAAACATAAAAAATAAACAAGATAGATAGTTTTATTTAAGATAAATACTAATTTAAAATCAAGACTAAAATGAGCGAAAGAATATATTTTTTAAAAGATATTTATAATAACACTTGTTTGTGAAATGGAGAAGCTTTTCCCCCCCTAAATTGGCTTAATGGAATGATTCAAAATTTTTATTTATTAAAATTTGTTGCAATGCTAACAAGAAAAGTATTTATGTATAGGTTTTAAAAATATTACATATTTAAAAGTTATTTATTTATAATTTAATATCATATGATAAAGTTTTAATTAATTATTGAAAATTAAAAAAAGTATGTATACAAAGCTTTAATTAATTGTTCAAAATTAAAAAAAATAAATTAAAGAATACATAAAATTGATTTTTCAAGATTAAAATAAAATTTAAAAACCACATAAAAAAGATAAAGATTTGTCTAGTTATAGCTTCTTTTGTCAAATTCGAAACCCTATTATTTCTTTACTTATTCACACTCATACTTCTCTCATCTTACTTCATTCAATCTTTATATCTATATTCTCTTCTCCGGTTCACTATGTGTCAATTGAAATTGATATTGAAATTTTGTCTATTTATATGTTTCTTATCTCAAATTTAAAACCCCATCTTTATTTTGCTTCAAATCTACTTCCTTCTTTTTCAAAATCTAGATTCTAACATTATATAATCATTAATCAAGCATACAAAATAAATCAAATAGATAATTTTATTGTTACTATTTAAATTCTAAATAGATCATTACAATCTATAAATTATAAATTCAAGGTTGCTTTTTAAAAAATTTTAATAATCATTGCCTAAAAAGTAATATTAATTTAATTAAAAAAATCTCAAGGAATATATTTAATAGAAAAACTTATACACTAAGTTAATCATTGCCTAAAAAATAATTTAATTAATATTAATTTTATTTATACATTAACGGCCGGTAGTTTATTTTAAAAAATTCTTTATCAAATTTCACAAATCATCTAATCATTAATTAAAATATAAAAAAAATAAATAAAACCCTTCACAAAATATAAAATTTGAAAAATTTTTAGTTAAGTTTAAAAAAACTAATAGATTAATATTTTTAATTTTTATTAATAAATTAAATTTTTAATTTTAATAATTCATATATCTAAGACGTGATTTAAAATTTCAATTTTTAGAATTTATTGTATTAATATATTTAAAATTTTATTTTATTATTACTATTTAATTTCTAACTAGATAATTATAATCTATAAATTATAAAATCAAGGTTGCTTTTTAAAAATTTTAATAATCATTGCCTAAAAATTAATATTAACTTAATTTAAAAATCTCAAAGAATATATTTATAAAAAATTATTTTTTATTTATACATTAACGACTAGTAGTTTCTTTTTAAAAATTCTTTACCCAATTTTATAAATCATGTAATCATTAATTAAAAAATAAAACAATAAATAAAACCCATCACAAAATATAAAATTTCAAAATTTTTTAGTTAAGTTTAAACAAACTAATAGATTAATGTTTTTAATTTTTTATTAATAAACTCAAATTTCAATTTGTAGAATTCATATATTTAAGGCATGATTTAAAATTTCAATTTTTAGATTTATTAATATATCTAAAATTTCAATTTCTAGATTCATTTTATTAATAAAACCAATCAATTTTTATTAATAAACTCCATAATGTTTTTTAAACTCATTCTACCCGAATGCTGCTTCCCCCCGACGCCTACAGCGGATGCAACGTGCAGCGCAATGGTGACTTCCAAGACCTCCATGGCAGGAGTTTGAAGCTTCGATTGAAGGGGAAAGAGCACGTTTTAGTTAAGGTGAGTTTAGGAAAAAAGGATTTACTCTTTCCCCTTAAATTTTGGTCCGATTAATGGCTGTGTTGGTGGTGGTTTCGTTGCTTGGCAGATTTGGAAACTCGGGTCTTTGGTGCCAAAAATTGGGGAAAAAGGAAGAAGAGGGAAAAAGGTTGGGTAAGTCAAATCCCTTCTTTCATCTTAGCATCATTTTGCTAAGTTCTGTTTGTGGGTCATCGCTTGGTATATAGAACTATAGTCTATTTGTTTGCGCTTTTTCCTCTCCCACTTTTGAACAGAATCATTTTGCTTAGTTCCATTTATGAGTCATTGGAAAGTGTTACTAACTAATTAAGCCTCTGTGGCTTTCTCCTTTTAATGGTATCTATCGTTTCCTTTTGATTGCTAGGCTAAAAAGATAAAACACAAGTAATGGTAGCCAAAGTAAGCATTGAGCAAGCCAATTACAATATAAGAATTGTAGGAAAATTCACAAATTCACAATACATCACACAAGCAATTGGAATGACCTTTTTTTAATTAGAAAGCCAGGAAAGGGAAAAACAAATAATTAGAAACAAAAACATAGACTCTTGGACATGTATGAAGGCCTTAGATATGAAGTGAGCTAAGGAAAGCACATATAATGCAACACTCGCATCCAGTTGTATACTAATGCCTAGTCTGAACTTGAAAGGAAGGTGACATTTTATTGTCATAGAACTTGGTAGCTTTCAGGAAAGAATTTCAGGTGAACAAAACTTGGTAACTTGGTTAAAATTTGTTTATTGACATAGAAAGCAACAAAAGCAAAGGTCAATAGAAAAATATATGGTTAAATTAAATTAATGAAATACATTAATATGCCTTACCTTGGTGTAAAGACTTATAAGACAACCATAGGTGGCAACTGAGGGTGTGAAACCACATTCCTTGATCAAAACCCAAAAAGAGAATTGTTACTAAGCCATTCAATTTCAAGATTCCCACAAAATATCTTAAGTACCACATCCTTACAATATTGAAAAACACTAAATAAAATGCTAACTCAAACATTCCTCAGTTTAATGTCTAGATTGGAACAATTCAAACAAAATATATACGAGCATCATTCACTGTGATGCAGACCTGATTATCATTCCAAAAATTCGGGAAGAGGATGATCAAACTACAGCGGCTCCAACTTTCTGATAAAAATGGTGACTTTCAGGAAAAATAAAATAAAATTAAAAGAATAGAAGAGGAGTCTTTAGGGGTCAACCGCAAAATCCAGAATACAAATTGCAATGTAACCATGTTAGATCCTATTTAGCTGCTTAATAAACTAAATTATAGTAAGATGTCAGCAAGTATGGTTTACACAAGTATGTAAACCAGTAAGATCTTACTTAGCTACTTAGTAAACTAAATTAAGTATGGTTCTGTTGGTTCAATTTTAATAGCAGAACAAATATGTAAACCCGTAATGAGCTTAATAGGCGGCAAATATGTTACTTAACAGTAAAAAATTAGGCACTAAAACAGCATTCTATTCCTGAGCTTAAATATGCAGTGCAGTAAACAATGCAATGGAAATAGATAAAAATAAAATGTTGAAGATTGGAGTTAAGGGAAGATAAAGCAAACGCAAGAAATTAGCCTGGTTCACTCCAATGAAGACCTACATCTAATTCCTTTTACTAAATCAACAAGTTGTTTTACACTGGTTTACAAGTAATGGCTATAAAAAGGTTTTCAATGCTCACTCACAATGCTAAGATTTTCTCCTACTCACTAAAAGTGAATTGCAAGTTGGTTTTAATTTTTCTTACCAACAACAATAGTTTTTCCTCTGCTCACTTAAGACGATTTATAATGAGGTTTTTCTTTCCCTCACCCACAACGAATTCTATCCATCTAACTTGTTCTCTAAGGATTCTTTGCAGCACATTTTTTTTTTCTGGCATTTGATGGCTTAAATGGAACTGCAGCAATTTGTCTGTGAGTTGAGGTTTTCTGTAAACATTTTTGAAGAAAAGAAGAGAAACTATAATAGTAAATTTATATTCATAAAACTACCTTACATCTCTATTTCAACAAGAACATTCCATAGTTGCAAAATAAATTGCTTTTTAAAAAAGGAAGAAACATAATTATTATTACTCTGGAGCAAAGAACTAGTCTGTATTCTATGTTCTTGGAAAGAGGGAGTCAGAGAACTAGAGTGTTATAAACACATTTTGTGCTACAAAGATATGGTGTATATCTAAACAAAGAAGGCTTAGCAAATGAATATTTTTAGAAAGCAACTGTAGTAACTCTTGAGTGAAAAGCTGTGAGAGAGAAAACTCTGTACTCACAACTTAGCTAGTTCACATCGTACTTGAACAGAGGATGTGCTGCTCGAAATAGCAAAGAAGGGAGAGAAGGAAGCAAAACACAAAAATGAAAAATAAGTACTCTCCTGAGATTTCATGATTGGATTAAAAAATACTTGAATATATGATATATAAACCTGCTTGTCTGCTTAGAATCTGTAACCTCTCAGAAACTTGATCTTGCCATTTTGATATTTTTTGACGATAAGATTTTACCTTCTCTTGTTCGCTGTCACAAGACAATATATTTCAGTGAGGAAACAATATGAATATGAAACTATAAAATGGCTAGAATGACTTAGTAATGTCTAAAGGGACTACACTTCAGCTGCTGCTGCAAATCTAAGGACACTTCTTTATGATTGAATTAATGGATTTGGTGCAATTTAGAAGCTGAAATCATGCCGAGAAAAACAAAAGATAAAATTTGAAATCCCCACTTTCTCTTCTAAAAAAGCAATTTACAAGATTTAAGTTTTGCCCATGATATAAGTATGTAAAAGGGTTCAGTTGAGAAACCCATTAACTCTATAGAGCCTCATCTTTCATATTTTTTAGCAGTCCAACCAACAACCCACAAATATTTCAAAGCAGCCAGTATATTTCAGCAGTCCAATCAAATGCTTCCGTCTTCATGTTGCTTTCCTTTTCCAACAGTATTCCTTTTCTGCTTCTGCAAGTTTTAATTCTAGATTCTTTCCATATTGATTTCTAAATGTGTAATACAATTTTGACTAGATTTGACTTAGCATTCTTTCTCTTGCTCTTAAATGCTTGCTTGAATAATTTCCGTAGTTGGTGCCCACTGGCCATTTGACATAATTGCTTCCATGATGGTATCTTGAAATTACTCTTTACATGTAAGCTTCTCATTCAAAAGGCAGCACCGTTGTGTAATTGTTTGCTTTGATTTCTCTTCAGTCAATGGATTTTTATTTGCCTTATGCTTCCATTCCACGTCTTCATGTTGCTTTCCTTTTTCAACATTATTCTGACCATCGGGTAGAATGAATTAAAAATTTAACAAATTCTTAATAGATTGAGATAAAGATAAAGAATATTTAATGAAATAGTAACATTAAATATATTATAGATATTTATCAGTATGATATTAAACAAATAATTAATAGATTAATATTAAAAATAAAAAGATAATTAAATAATTTCACAACTTTAAAATTTAATAGGTAATTGATGGATTAGGATTAAAAAATAATTAAATAAAATAATGAATTAAAAATTTATTAAATAGCTAATAGATTAAGATAAAGATAAAGAAAACTTAATAAGTAATTAATATTACATATTTAATAAATAATTAATAGTAAAATATTTAATAAGTAATTAATTGATTAATAATAAAAAACCAAGTACAAGTAAATAAAATAATAACTTAAATATTTTATAGATATTTAATAGTATAATATTTACTAAATAATTAATAGATTAATATTAAAAATGAAAAGATAATTACATAATTTCATAACCTTAAAATTTAATAGGTAATTGATGGATTAGGATTAAAAAAACATAATTAAATAAAATAATGAATTAAAAATTTATGAAATAGCTAATAGATTAAGATAAAGATAAACATAACTTAATAAATAATTAATATTTAATATTTAATAAATAATTAATAGTAAAATATTTAATAGGTAATTAATTGATTAGATTAAATTGAAAATATAATTGAATAAAATCATATGTAAAAAATCTAACAAATTATTAATAGATTAAGATAAAGATGAAGACTATTTAATGAATAAGTATCATTAAATAAATTATAGATATTTAATGTTATAATATTTAATAAATAATTAATAGATTAATATTAAAAATAAAAAGATAATTACATAATTTCATAACTTTAAAATTTAATAAGTAATTGATGGATTAGGATTAAAAAAACACAATTAAATAAAATAATGCATTAAAAATTTATTAAATAGCTAATAGATAAAGATAAAGATAAAGGTAAAGAATACTTAATAAAAATTTAATATTAAATATTTCATAAATAATTAATAGTAAAATATTTAGTAAGTAATTAATAGATTAATATTAAAAATAAAAGTACAATTAATGACTTTATAATTTTCCATGTAATTAATGGACTAAAACTAAAATTACAGACATAATTAAATAAAGCAGCAAGTTTACACTTTAATAAGTAGTTGATGAATTAAGATTAAAAATAAAAGAACAATTAAATGTAGTAATAAATTGTAAATTTATTAAATTACTAATATATTCAAATAGAGATAAAAAAGATATTTACCAAATAATGAAGAATAAATAAAAAAATTAATTAATAGTTAAATATTTAATAAGTAATCAATAAATTAATATTAAAAATAAAAGTACAATAAAATAAAATGATAACTTTAAATCACCGTAATAGATTACAATATGTTTCACCCTCCATCACCCCAGTAAATTACAATCCTTGCAATCTTGAATAAGTTGCCATGCACTCAAATGGTAGTTACTTTTTACCTAATGAGTAATAAAATCTAAGCAAAGAGTAACCACTAGTTTCTTTTGTTTTTCTTCCCTTTCTTACCAATATAACCATTAAATATTAGTCATAAGATAGGCTACCTGATTGTATGCAATGCAAAGAAATATAATACTTGTGCAATAAAGTTAACTACTTTGTTCGAGAAAGTGTTATGTAATAACTTCACTAGTGATCATTATCTCAAATGTGTCCCTCATCTTAAAGAATATGAGAGATCATGGGTTGGTCTTTTGAAGAAGGTGATTGTTATCTTTTTACATTTTAATCTTTTTATTTTTGAGTTGAATCACTAACATGAGGCAATATGCAAATTTTAAGATGAGTGGGGCTAGAACTTGGTTGATAGGTTTACAAGAACTGCTGATGCAATCAATTCTAAGAAACATGTAAAGAAACACAAAATTACAAAAGCATTTGATGAGGTTGGAGTCTTTATTTGGTTATTTAATGAACCAAATACTTGTGTTCTAAAAACAAGTTATGAATACTCACTTTGAATGCATTAATATAGGATTTAAAGATGGATAAAAGTTGGATGCATATCAAGAATAAAGCTAATATGGCATATAGATGAGGCATTGACAAGTTTCTTCAATGGGTAATCAGGCTAAGGTGACTTATATGATTTGATGCTCACGTAAAGGGTGCAAGAATATAATGTGGAAGCTGAGAGGTGAAGTAAGGATATATCTATTCAAAAAGGGTTTTACTGAGAGTTATAAAATGTAAAACTCATATGGAGAAGTTCAACCTAGTACCCACAATCCTCTTTAGCATGCAAATGATGAAGTACATAAGGATAATGGTAAGGAAGATGACATTATTGAGATGTTACACAATGCGTTTGGCAACATATATTTAGATGAGTCCCTTAACTTACAGGTTAGCCAATATTTTAAGTTGTTAGAAGATACTCAAACCAAACTCTATCTAGGTTGTAATAAGGTGTCAAAGTTATCTTTCATAGTCAAACTTTTTCACTTAAAATGTCTTAATCATTAGAGTAACAAATTTATGGATACACTGTTGAGTTTGTTCATGGATGTTCTACCTAAGAGGGTACTAGTACCTAACTCTTACTATGAAGCAAAGAAAGTTATCAGGGAGCTTGGATTAGGTTACACCAAGATTGATGTGTGTGAGAATGACTGTATCTTATATTAGCGAGAGCACGTCAATGCAAAATCATGTCTTAAGTACAATGTATCTATATGGAAGTTGGATAGTCAAAGGGGCAAGAAAGTATCATGTAAAGTATTGTGGCATTTTCCATTAAAGCTTAGGTTGCAATGGCTGTAGATAGCTCAACAAACAGCTAAAAATATGAGATGGCACATGGAAAAACGCATTGATGATGACGTGTTGCTACATCTGTCTGACTCCATTACTTGAAAATCATTCGATGACCAACATCCTAACTTCTTCCATGATCATAGAAATGTACGAATGGGTCTAGCTAGTTATAGATTTTAGCCTTAAAAAAAAAATGAGTACTATCCATAGTATTTGGCCAATTATGCTAGTTCTATACAATTTGCCATCATGGTTATGCATGAGACACTTGTATTTTATGATGACACCTCTTATTCCAAGTCCTAAGTGTCCTAGTAATGACATTGATGTATATTTACAATCATGGATTGAAAAGCTACAAGAATTATGGAACGATGGGTTTGACATAGTTGATGCTTACTCAATCCAATTATAAGATGCGTGTAGCTATCATTTGGATAATCAATGACTTTTCAATATATAGGAACCTCTCAAGGTAGTCTACCAAGGGGAAGCTTACACGCCTATATTGCCACAAAGGCAAACATTCTACTTTTTTATGGAATAAGTTGTGTTACATAGAGTATCATTGCTTCCTTCCAACCAATCATTCATGGTGCAAAAATAAGAGGGCATTCAATGAGAAAGTTGAACATTCAGTTGTACTTTCTCCTTTAACTGATGATGAAGCACTTATGTAACTCCAGGCACTGGGCAATGTGAGTTTTGAGAAAGTTTAAAAGCAAAATTGTTACCATGCTAATGCTTTCAACTGGAGGAAGAAGAGTATTTACTTTAAATTGCCCTATTGCAAAACCCTTATGCTTTGATATAACCTTGATGTTATGCATATTGAAAGAAATGTGTTCGATAACATAGTTTCGACATTGATAGGTGTAATTGAAAAGACTAATGATACACTGAAGAATCAATACAACTTGGTTGATTTAGGGATCAGGCAACAATTGCACCCAATAGAAGATGAGAACAAAATTTTGATTCCAACAGCATGCTATACATTGTCCCTATAAGAGAAGTGAAATGTTTGTAACTTTTTGGCTAAGTTGAAGGTACTTGATATGTTCCCTTCAATCATTTTGAGGTGCGTCAATGTCCATGAGCAAAAAAATCTTTGGGTTGAAATGTCACTACCACCACGTTGCAAGACATATTCCTACTTGCAATATATGGTTTATTACCTAAGGAAGTGTTAGAATCTATAATAGAGTTGAGAAAATGTTTTAAGAACTTGTATTCAAAGTGCTTGAAAATTGAAGATTTTGATATCTTGGAAACCCAAATTGCAATCACATTATACAAATTAGAAATGGTGTTTCTTCCAATCTTTTTTGATATTATGGGTCCATACAATATTGGTGGATATACCATATGGAGAGGTAAGGTAGATCAATTAATTGATATCTTTTTTTATTACGAGAAGCTTTCTTACCTTATTCATATTAACTTATGCATATAGGTACTTATAGACATTGAAAACTTATGTTCACAATAAGGCTCATTCAAAAGGTTTAATTGCTGAAGGTTATTTAGTTGTTAGATGTGTTATCTTTTGCTCTCGTTATCTAAAAAATATCCCTACTAAGTTCAACAGACTTCCTAAAAACGATGATGGACATGTGAAACATGATGAAATGTCCATCTTCAATCTAAGTGGGCAAGCAAGGGAATGTTATGAGTCAATATTTCTATTAGATGCGGAGTTCAATCAAACTCGTTTGTATGTACTTCAAAATTATGAAGATATTTAGCTGTTCATTAAGTCTATAAGACTTGGCCACTAATTACCCAAAAAAAATTCTATTATTACCTCTTAATTAATTAGGTCATACATTGTAGGAAGCATAAGATGGAGATTAAAACACAAGATTGAATGGTTTCGAAGTTCCTCAAATGGTTTCATGCACAAGTATGTTTTGAGCTCATGTTTCTAATGGTCAATTTAAAAGTTACAATATTCACACATATTGTCATTTATAGGTTTTAGAGGTAGGTGCACAGGGCGATGTAAGTGATGACCTCATGAGTTTTGCAATTGGACTGCTCAAAATAGTCCATTGCTATTCCACATTTATGGTGAATAGATTTAGATTCCATACTCAAGATCGAGCCTTTAGTAGGAGAATACAGAATAGTAGAGTTCTTATAAAGGGTGATGATTTAGATAAGAAAAAATAGTATTATGGCATCTTGGACAATATATATGAGTTATCATATGTTGGGAATAAGAAAATGTATCTTTTCAGGTGTCATTGGTGGGATATGAGTCATTTAAGAAGAATATATAAGGTTGACAAGTATGGAATCATAAGTATCAACACTTGATTTTTATTAGAATTCAAATGAGCCATTTGTCTAAATGTCTTTAGCAGAACAGGTGTTTTACTTGGAGAATATTTATGACCCAAATTGGCTTGTTATTGTCAAAATAATTTCTCGTGACCTCTTAATATGCTAGAGATGATTGATGATGGTGTAAGTAGGGATAATGAGGAACTACTAAGTGATGAGACTTATCAACAAATTGAAATTGAAGTAAATTTGGCTGCTAATGATAATGTGGGCATTAACTTAGTGGTTTGCCTTCATAAGGACAACATTTAACCAAAAATAATAAACCATTCAAGCAAACACCCCTAATCGAGTAGGCCAAACGTAATTAATGATGTGGATGAATTTGTTAATGACAATAATGAGGATGTGTCCATCGATGAAGATGTGAAAGACATACTAAATAAGCATGATGCAGACAACACAAATGCAACTGACGGTAATCTAGACAAAATATATTTGTGGTAGTATATTTACATATGAATTGCCTTATGTTTTTTTCATCAACTTAGTGTTTGATTGAAACTAATGTATCTCATACTTCATTTGCAATTTTGCAAAAAAAAAATGTCAGGTGGTTGATGTGGAAGGGAAGGAGGAAGAGGTAGAAGAGGAAATGGGCGTGACAATAGTCAATTTAGCCATGCTATGTAAATCGTGTGCTCTAGCCACAATTATAATAACCATGGCTAAACTAAGGTCTAGCCACAGTTAAGATAACCATGGCTAAATCAAGGTCCAACCATAGCTAAGATAACAGTAGCTAAACCAAAGTCCAGCTATGGTAATAAATAATTATGCCAAGACATTGGTTTAGTCACAATTATCTTATTCATGGCTAGATGATAGTCTAGTGACAATTTTTTCACCTGTTCTTAAACATTGTGGTTAAAGCCTTCGTGATAAATGTTTCAATAATAAATATTGCAACCATCACTAAAGCCATTAAATAACTATGACTAAAGTCATGGTTTTTTGTAGTGTAAGATATAGACTTGTCAATATGTTGAGGTTAATTATTATTTATGCCAAAACATTTAAAATCACAATGTAGGATTGTTGAATAAGATTTGAGAAGATTAAATCCAAATATTAGCTTCAAAGAAATTAACTGTAAGATTAAGCAAAAACTTTGTTCGAAGGTATAAATCCTTTGTATATGGTAACACCATTATTTATTTATTTAGTTAGTTACTTGCTTAACATTATCTAATTTTATTCTCAAACAAGTTCTTAATCAACTAGAAGTAGTGATAATGTATGTTTAAATGACAGCTTTGGGACCATTTAAAGAGGTACAAACATGACTTGGATATTTTGTGAATAATTCAAATTTCATACCAAATCTTTGAGTATTGGGAAGAAGACAATAAATAGTGGAGTTTATATGAAAAGAGTGGGAGCAAATGGAGAAAATAACTATTTAACATCCTTAAAAGGGTGATATAGTTACAATATATAGAAGAGCCTATAAACTAAAAAATTAGCCTTATATTATTGTGATTGGTTTGATCCTATTATGAATAATGGGAGGAAGATATACAATGAATATGGAATTATTGAAATTAAACATGCCAAAAAGTATGGAATCTATTCGTGTTTGCAGAAGAAGTTGTTCGAGTCTATTATGTATCTATCTTGTGAGAAGTAATGATAAAATAAATTAGTAGGTTGTCAATAAAACTAGACCACGGAGTTTGGTGGATGATAGTAATATATTAGAGATTACTTACCAAAATAATGAGGTTTATATTAATACAATAGATAATGAGATATTAAGTAACATTTTATGAGATGATTGAAAGATCGAAACGGTAAATCTTGAGGTAGATTTTCAAGTTAAAGAGGTACAGTATAACAAAGAGAAAGATGAAGATAAAGATAATGAAAATAGTGATGAAGAAGAAGATTAATTAATAACTGAAAGGTAATTCAATTATTTATTATTATATATTATAAATTATTATATAATAGTAACTGTTATAACTTATTATAAATTAGTTATTATAAAAAAACAATAACTCATTATTATATATTATAATTATTATATATAATTGGAAAAGAAGATTAATTAATAATTGAAAGGTAATTTAGTTATTTACATTTTATTGATAATTATTATAAATAAATAATACTTATTACAAATAGATAATAATTATTATAAAGGAATAATTATTATGAATAATAATATTCTTGTGAAGTTTCTATCTTTTTCACATGTGATGGCTGCTTCTTCATACATGAAAGGCAAGAAAGTAGCCTGGTTCTTTACCTCTTCACTTAATAATTATGAAAAATTATTTTTTCTATATATATATATATATATTCTCTATTTTTAATCCTTTTAGCATTACCATTAGAGTTTTAAAATAAGGTAAGAATTAAAATTCTTTCATCTATTATTTACCCTTACTTATAGTCATGTATTATTCAATACAATTGAATACTTTCCCAATACATGACTTTAAATGAGGGTAATTAAGAGAAAAAAGAAATGACATGAGCAGCAATAGACTTATAATCTATTTGTTTTCTTACTAATTTTTCTTCTTTGATATCTTGACAAGGATGGGGTTCATCTCAATATTTCCAACTTTGCAAAAGATCGAATTTTCAAAAAAGGTTAATCAGACTATTCAACAAAATAGGTAGTATTCTTATTCAATTAAGTTATTTAATATCAATACAATTTTTTTTTATAAATTAAATTAATATAATTTTAATTTATTTATCAACTAGATTTCGACCAAAAGGTGATCTTGTTAGTGAATATATTATTGCTATCATACAAAATAATTATGATGGTCCATGAAAGAAGGCCTTCTAACAATTAGACAATTATAGTTTTAAGAATTTGATGGATATTTTAATCTCCATGTGTCACAAATTTAATTTTGTGTGCATTCATTTATTCATAATTAGAAGTGTTACTTTTACAAAAATATTATTGTTGGTACACCAAAGACTACCATGAAATATATGAAAACTTCATGTATTATGTAAGGGTTCACTTGAAGGGTTTGGTCGGCTATACACGAAGTTAAGGGCAAAGACCAAACTAGATTAAAGCATCTATTTAGAATGAATAATGTGCTAGTGGGAACAGGCCACGATTCCAACATATATGTAAGCAGAACAAGAAAAATAAAGTGTTCGACTCTAGCTCTTGCCCATCTTCTCACATTGGAGGCTCTACTCCAACGATCTAGCACTGCAAGAATTTAAGTTAGAAACTTGGCAAACTCACAACACCAATTAAGCTTCACATCTAAACCCATCAAAGATCAATAAATAATAGCTAGATTGATAAAAAATTAAAAGCCATATTTGTAAGTATAATTTTATATTTAATTTGTGTTTGTCATTACACAATGAATTCACATATTTGGTCTTTTTTGTTCAAAATTATTATATCAGCCTTAAAGGTATAGTAAAGAGTTTTGCTTCTTCTGCACAACAATTATCACTATTAAAAGAATTAGATCTATGAATGAAAGCCACGGGAAGGGAGAAAAAAAGAAGATGGTGTATAGTCTCAAAGCATATCATATCAAATAGTCAGAGATTCGATCTCTAGATATAGATACAAAGTTGGGGTCAATGAGCAAAAATATTCTAATGTCAAGGAAGCTATATTTGTATGAAGGATACTACATGAAGATATTAGTCCATGGCAGCCAATCCAAGAATATGAAATATCAATGCAAGCAATGCAAGGCCAAATTGACACATATAATAGCTATTATGGCAAATATCATCAAGAAAATATTGGTCGAGGTCAATAAGAAGATCATGACAATAATAATAATAATAATAATAATAATAATGATTGAACAAATTTTTATTTTTTTGAATAATTTGTATTGAATTTATGTATTTAATTTTTAATTAGTTATTCATATTTTTTTAATTTTTTGTAATATTTAATTCATGTTCCTGCATATTATTGTTCATGGTACTATGCTTGTAGTGTTTCTGCACAAAATTTAGAATCCTTTGACATGTTAACACAAAGTCCTTTGACATGTTTTGATTTGAAGATTTTATATATAAACTTTTTTGGTGTATATATAGGTTAGTCTCCACATTTCTTCTTACCACAACATTTCTCTATCTCTCTTTTTTTTTTTTTTTCAAAAAGAAGCAAGCACTGTAGCTTTGTTCTCTCATTTTTAGTTATCACTCTTAGTTTCATTTATACAAAGGTAAAAAGTGATAACGAGTACTTCTCTACCAATTTTTTTAATTATTTTGATTTTATATCTAAAATAATTTTGAAAAAAAATTTATATCTAAAATTACGTAATGTATTTTATGTAGATATCTCAACAGGATACATCAAGCAAAGGCTGAGCACAACCTCAAGCACTCCTCCCCAATCCATGAAGAGTCTATAGCTTTAAGCACAATCCAAAAACAATTCATTGAACCAAATAACGATCTAAGATCTCTATTTATTTATTTATTTTATATTATTAATATAATTATAAATTTTAATTATTAAAAAAATTAATTAATACATATATACTTTATCTACTAATCAAATTTAAATCAAATAATAGGGTAGTTTGTGCATGCCCAATTAATATTTTTAAAAGTAAATATGAAGCTCTGGATGGTTGGACACAAATTCTTGAAGAATATTAAGAATTATGGTTTGCATAATTTTAGGTAAATTTTGATAATTATTTATCATATAATTTTAATATTGTGGGTTTTATCTTATTAGTAATTGAAACCTCTATTTTTTTAGAAATATTACTATTCAAAATCCAAGGATCACCATTGAATTTGGTTGAACTGGAAGGCAAAAGTAATTTTGCTTTTAAAAGATCTAATTGTAATGCTCAAAAATCTAAAAAATATTTAAATGAATTGGAGAATTCATTTGGGAAAGCTATGTGAAAGTTAGAGCACTTCGCGGTTTCAATCAAAAAGTGAACAAATGGAAAGGAAGTGAGCCTTCAACACCAAATTCAACTCATCTCTACACACTAAAAGTTCTATTCCAATGGTAGAGTACTTGAGAAGATTGGTATGTAATTTTATTACTTCAAATAATTACTTATTATTTTAAATATGTAATTAATTACTAATATTTTATTTTGTATATTAAGGCACAAGAATTGGGGAAAGAGCTAACATATTTTGAAGTGTTACTTAAAACCCATTATAATTTAGAAAAAGGTTAGGTATGATAAAAAATCATAAACTGTATATTTAAATACTATTTTATATTTAATTTATATATGTTATTACAACCTTTTGATTTTTACCTTTATTATTTTAGAATAAGTATACCTGTGGCAAGTTATTAGTGGAAAGTTTAGGGGAGAGTACAGAAAAGCTAGAGTTGCAGTTGAAGGCTACTGGGAAAAAGAAAAAAAGGCTTAGTATATGATTTGGGAAGTACCTCACATAATATAGTTAGAAATTTAACTATGGGATACTCCCATAGTCAATACCCACCATATACTTACTTCTTGTATATATAAGAAGTAATAAAAAAATAAATTTATTGATTATCCAAGACAAACTCATGATCTAAACTTGAATGATGAAGAAAACAAATAGAAGAAATACAATAACAACCAAGTGAAGTTAGGAATTTTTTTCAACAACATTTCCAGCAAGATGCTAACCCAAGTTCACAAGAATATCCACCTCCTTATAGACCAGATATCTCATAATAGAGATCAAAGAGATAACAATAAAAATGACAATGAAGATGATGAGTGATTGTTGATTTTTTTTTTATTTCACATAATTTTATTAAATTTATGTAACTAAATTATGTCCAGAATTTGTATAGGAGTTTTTTAAAAAATTTTAGTTTGTTTATATTTAATATTTTTACTTTATAAAATTATATATATTAAAATTTTTAAATATACATATATACGCATATTAACTTAATATATAATATATTAACAAAAAAATTGTGCAAATTAACAAAAATAAATGCTGCATGAAACGGTGCCAAATGCAGCAAAATTCAATCTCATCGAGAAATTATGGCCTGCCAAAATTTTTGTTTTTCCTCTCTAAAAATGCACAACTTTTGTTTTTAGCCTTGTTTTTCTATTTCTTTCATATCTTCATATTGGTTTTTTGTTGGTTTTACGCTTTTGTGGTTCAACTCTTTTATTCAAGTAAGGTTCAACTCTCTCAACTTCTCTTGTTCATATTTTTTAAGTTCTCTCAAGCTCATTGATTGATTTTTTTTTTTAATTTTCTCTTTGTTTTTATTTCATTTGTTTCTTCTTCTTCTTCTGGTTTCATTTTTTTGTTTGTTTACTAGTTGCAGGTGAAAATAATTTACAAGTTTTGATTTGGTTGCAACATTGAAACTTTTCTTTCAAATTTTCTATTATTATTTTGTTACTCGTTTATTTCTTTACTATTAAAAATTTATACAAGCTTTGGATTTGATTTGTAATGTTGGTTGGAATCTAGGCTGACAATTAATGTATCTCGTTTCAATTTTCTTTTCTGATTTCCTTTCCTTTGCAGATACAAGTAAAAAAAATTATTTGAGATTTTGATTTGATTTGTAATGTTGGTTGTAATCTTGGTGGATTAACATATGTATTGGATAGACAAAAATTTGATTGAACAAAAGAAGGAGAATGAAGAAGAACACAATGAAGAAGAAGACAGTGAAAAAGAAGAAACGTTAAACACGATGAAGAACCAAAAACCCAAATAATTCAGAAAGAAAATGCAGAAAAAATAAAGAATTAGTTACAGAATAAAATTTTAAAATAGCAAAAAATAAAAATAAAAATAATGTAATTGTAATATATACATAAAAAATGTTGAATGAAAATAAAAATATTTATGTTTGCAAATTGAAATAATTATAAAACAAATTATTATTATTTATAAACAAACATAAATATAAAATTTACAAATATTATTAGTTAATTACAATATATATTAGTTATTAATATATAGAAATAATTAGTATATTAATAAAAACATTATTTAGTTTTAAAAAATATTTACATTTATAAAAATAAATTTAAAATAATTTTTTTAAAATTATTTCTGACTAAATTTTTTAATAATAGTATAGTTACATTTATATAGATAAATGAATTAAAATCAATTAAAATATTTATTATTTATTATTTATATCAATAAAAATTATTATCATTAACTTTTATTAATATTATTTAATAATTAATTTTTATTATTTAATTTTTTTTAAAATTATAATATATTAATTAATGCATGATTAATAAAAATTTTTTCAATATAGGTTAGAAAGTTACACGTGATGTGACAGTGGTAGAGATTTCAGAGATTGTTTAATGGTTTTCATGAATTTTTTTCTCACTTAATATTTGTTCTTAAGAAACAAAACCTACATTCTTGGTTGAAAATATCTGATATCTTGATAATTGTTGACGATGTTGATCCTTGAGGAAATGGTGACTTCATTTGAAATATTGCCTATATATAAAGTTTGGATTCGTGATGAGTTATCTGTTTGAGTCTGAAGATTATGAAAATATTTTAATGTTATTTTTTATGATGTGATGGGATGCCATATTGGAAAAATGAATATTGAAATTATGATATGTTTACTTTTCATTTAGAATTTTATTTTGGGAATTCATGTTAGAACCGTATAGCCGTCGACCTGGGGTAATAGTTTAAGTGCACCTAGATTAAGATTGAGGATATAACTGTATTGGGAAGAGAAGGAACTGCACCTCAGGTATAATCACCCAGGAGAGGAAAAAGGGTTGCCAATGAAGTATAGCTCCTCCCCAAAGAGATGATATGAATGAATTATTCTCTCATGTGAAACTCCTCCTATGAAATGATTTTTGTTTTACTAAGCTATTCTTTAAAATATATTTTAAAGTTGAGAAAAATACAATTTTGGAATTATATTTTAAATTCTTGCTTTACATTGAAAATGAGATGTTTTGGAACAACATTTTAATTCTTTCCTTACAATGAAATGTGCAATGTTTAGAACTATATGTTAAATCTTTTCTCACATTGATACTTATTTATTTAAAAGTTCTATTTCTTTATGAAGGTATTTTGTACAAAAAACACCCGCGTGTATTCTTATTTCCTTTCCTATCCACTTTGTTTATTTGACCCCTATTGAGTCTTATTAAGTTTGTGTGACTTACCCCTATGTTGACATATTTTTCATATGATAGTAAAGGCTACTAAAATAATTTCAATTTCAAAATAAACACATATTGTACAAAAAAATCAATTCATTAACAAAAAGTAAATTGGAGATGAACTTTTTGCAATATATATTAAATATCAAAGAAGCTAGATGATAACTTTGAAATAAGAGAGAAATTAAGTGTGATTTAATCAAATCTGAAAAAGATTAGTTTAATTTACTTGGTTCCTTGTGTCTAGGCTTCTTCACCTAAACCTTTTGAAAACTTCTACCATTTTACTTGAATTGGGACTTTATTGTTTCAAAATCAAATCAAATATGTACAAAACATCTCATACTTGGGCGACAAATAGTCACCCCTAAAGGACTTCTAATAATGACATTGTAAAAGTTGTCATTGAAAATTTTTCCATAAAAAATTTTATTTTAGCTTTGAAAAATTATAGATTCTAGTGACAATTTTTAAAAGTCATCACTGAAAGTAGTATTTTTTTTTTTTTAGAAACTTTAAAAAGTCCCCAGCAAATGTCTTATTTTCAGTGATAACTTTTTAAAGTTGTTACTAAAAGTATTTTAAAAAATTAGCTTTCAGAGGGCGACCTACTGAGAAGCCACCAAAACTCCACTTTGAATGACTACTTTTTGAGTGGCCATTGAAAGTGTAGTGCTAGTAATTATGATACCTACAAGATATTGACAATCAATTTCATGGATTGTGTGGCAAGTGGCGGTAGGGTCGTGAAGATGCAACCACTATTGAACAACAGTAAGGCACTAATAACAACACGTGCTTATTTTCGAAGAAAACGATGTTTTTGCAATTCCTTGATTTGAAAAGAACTATGTATAGGCAATTCGACAAGAGGATGGCAATTAAGCATCATGTATATGTAATTAGGTAATGGATTGAACTATATATTTCAATGCATATATTATGACTATTTGAAAGAGTAATGCATGCTTTGTGCTTGTTAAATTGTCAATTTGCATAAATGAGTACAAGCCATATTGATAAACAAAGCATCTAGGTGGGATTGGTATATGCTTATTTCATGAGCCAATTGAAACAGAATTGCAACAAAATTAACATCAATGATTGATTAATTTAATCAGAAGTATCATGTTGAAAAAAGTCATTTCCATTCACATAAAGCACTTACTATATATTCTAATGCATGCTATAACTATTTGAAAGACTGCCTGCATTATGCTCGTTTAAATATCAATTTGGATAAATGAATACAAGCCATTCAAAATATCTTATCAGGATCAAGCACTTATTATATGTGTGTGTGTGTGTGTGTGTGTGTTTTCTATGCTTATCATGAGCAAATGGAACTAGAGTTGCACCAAAATTAACATCACTAATTGAATTATTTAATCAAAAGTATTATGTTAAAAGGTGGTTTCCATTGATCTCAAGGCAAGGCACTAACTCTGTTTTCTTAATTCACGGTAAAATAGACTCCAAGCACCAAAAGTAACTTTTGATCTAGTGTAAATGTTTGATCCTAACAGTTAGTAACAGAATTTTGGGCTACATATTTGAACCCCTAAAGGTGTAATTGAAGGAAATTGTTGAAAAACTTTCTTTATGCTCAAACCATGACATTTCAAGAAATCAAAACTACACCCTTACTAACAACTTCAACTTTTGGGCACAAACACTTGATTTATATTTTTAAAACTAAATTAATCATTGAACTAGTAGAGGTATTAATTTATAGTTCATTAGTCTAGCGGTAGTTGAACTGTAGTCTAACCGTTGATGATTATATATATATATATATATAATTTTATATATTAAAATTCTAATATAACAAATAAATACTAATAAATTTTGAATAGTTAATTACTAATTCCATATATTTTTAAAAATGTTTAAGAAGTTATTTTTGAATTGAAAAATGAAAATTACTCATAATTATATTAAGATTCCACTTGTCATTAAAAAATAAAAAGTAAAGGGTTTAGAAATAATAAATTAAAAAATGTTATTTATCAAATAAAAAATTTGACCGAAATTATATATATATATATATATATATATAATTTTTATTATATGATTTTATTTAGATGTTTATATATATATTTATGTTTGTATTATATGGTTAAAAAAGCAATGTTGGAAGCATGAAAGGTAGACAACACTCTTTTTTCCTGGTGCATAATGTTTGAGAACCAGCAAGACTGTCACTACTTTAATTAAAAAAACCAAGGACCAGTTCAATTAGTGGTTTCTTGTTGGTATCAATGAAAATCCAACTGGTTGAACCCAGTTTTTGATTGAGTTTGACCCATTTATCAATCCACTCGTTATAGATCAATTTTGGACTAAACAACATGTCAATTCTTGGCTTAATCGGTTAAACCGGCTAGTTTAATCCATTTTTAATTACCATAAATTTTAAAGCTACCTCATAATTAACTCCTAACAATTGGACTTTTTAGTTTAGATATTTGAAGCCTTGAGAAAAATGTGCAGCTTGTATCTTTGGTTTATACACAAAGCACCATAATAAAGTCTAAACATGGAATAACATGCGGTTGCAATAATCAATCTGTCACGCCCCACTCCCCTTGAGAAGGGGTGACCGACTTGGAAAACCTATGCAGAATTCTTAGCTATACATTGATCTACTTCCCTATACAATAAATAATCTTTGGGTGGCCCTACACTGAATATATGTACATTAGATGTACCCCAGCCTCGTTGGATATAAAATATACTTTCTTTTAGACACTAGCTTTTTATAAAAATTTAGGCAGAGTGTCCCCTATAAATAGGACATTCCAAATTTCTACAAATAGCCAGAATTCAGTAAAAACAACAACAGAGAGCTCCGCTCTCTTTAACTAGTCAACAAAATATCAATGAACCCAAAAATAGGGAAAGGGGAAACCAAACCTACATCCATTGGTCCTACTCATAAAATATTTTACAAATGAATCCCAATTTTATTACAACAGATGCAAAACCCAAAAGATAATTTAATCGAGCTCCCAATTCCCAAAAATGGAGGCTCACCGCCACACTCCTCAGCCCTAAGATGAGGGAGACGGATTAGGTCCCGTGGCGCTATCTGAAAAATTTAAATTTAAAAGGGTGAGTCAAAACTCAGTGAGCAGATAATAGATTTCAAAAATTAATTCAAGATTCATAACCAATAAATTAAAGTGTATATAACTAAACCATCACGCTTCACAATTTAACAAATCCTATAACCCGTCATATGGAAGAGGACCCATTTAGACCCAAGTCTCTTGGCGTGATCTCCTGATGAAGGTTTACCATTAGGTCAGACAAAGTAGCGGCTACACCGTGTTGACAGCTCCTTTCCCCGTTTCACTCGGGTGGCTACGCCTAACAGGCTGCCCCTTTTATCTACCTTTCTTAATTATAGGTCATGATTCATCCATTCCGGGGGCAGCTACACCTCGTTGGCAGCCCTTACCCGCCTCACTCGGGTGGCTCCGCCTAACGGGTAGCTCCTTCTCCACCCAGATTCCTTTACAACACATGACTTGGTCTAATGAAGGACAATAGCATACACTCATAGGCGAGACACACACAGACCCAAAATTCTAAGTTCACATACCTATATATATATATACGTCATTAGCCAATTACTACTATTTAATATATACTTTTCGTTAATGCTTTGCTTATACAAGGAGGTTGGATTAAAGGAGACCAGACTTGTTCAACTAACAGCAATTAAATCAATCAATATCAACGCATAATGTTATAATATATATGTATATATATATATATATTAACAACTCATTAGGACCAATAATAAAAATAATGAAAAGAAAATAAACATACAAATACAAGTAAGGATAAGACAAAAATAAATAAATACCTAAGGGTTACTTCTCAACAACTTCTCCCTCAAATTTAAGTTATTGCCAAGAAAACAAGTCCACACATACACATATATATATATACATACTAAGCAATATTTTATCCCACTCAGAGCAACGTTCGAACAGAAAGTAACAGTATTAAGATTTATGGTGACAGTAAGTGTTTTAAAATCTATTATTTACTCACAGACACTGCTCAATGTTAGCACGTTACTGGTTCCTTCTTGAAATGCCAATTTCCTTCACTGCCAATGCTCATAGGATTTCCTGATAACACCTAACTCACCAAGTCACTACATGGGTCCACAATGATCACACTTACATTTATAATTCCCTAATAGCTATCAACAACCTAAAATTCACAGAACCATACTCATATGCAGCAACCTTTAACCTAGTCTTTCCATTTAGATCCTACTTCATCCTTTAAATTCACATATCATCCTAAGGGAGTAAAATTTCAAGGATTTCTATACACCCCATAATAGTAGGAAGCCCAAAAATAAAAACTCCCCCTTTTTCTGTTCTCCAACGCCGGCCAGACCAAGGATAGAAGGATCTCTCCATCCTTCTCGTTCCTTGGAGCAGGGGAGGGCTGAAAATGGAAGGAATGGCCGGAATCTAGGGAAATAAGGGAGAACACAGCACCAAAAATGAAGATTGGGCGTGAGAGAGAGACAGAGGATGCTCACCTACACCGATGGTGCTTCTGACTCCTTGTCTCGCTTCGCCGGACTTGCAGCAGCTGCGAGGAAGCTGGAAAGAGCTTCTGCGACGCTGGCGAGAGCCCTTCAATGGAGGAAAAATGCTGACAGCTCGGAGGAGGGAGCTTCGCACGTGTCTGGGAGAAGGAAGGAACAGCGACTAGAGAGGGAGCTCGAGAAGCTCTGTGTAGTGCCGGAAATCACTTCGCCGGTGAGGGAGAGACGTTGCAGCTCTATGGAGAAGAAACTCGCAACCCCCAGGGAGAAAGGGTGACGCGTTGGTAACAGGGAGAACAACTACAGGAACAAAAGAGCAGAGGAAGATATCCATGGAAGAAAGAGGCGAAAATCAGGAAGGAAGAAACGGACAAAAGCTGGAAAGGGAATAATAATAATAATAATAATAATAATAATAATAATAATAATAATAATAATAATAATTAAATTAATAAGTAAATCCCCCCTATCCCAATTTTTTTTTTCGGTTCTTACAGTCTTCCCCCCTTTAGGAAATTCGGTCCCCGAATTTTCATAAAGAAAAATTCTAACCTCATGACCCAAACAAGTGGGGATATTTGGTATGCATTTCACCTTCCACCTCCCATGTAGCTTCTTCCTGTGAGTGGTTACGCCATAGCACCTTAACTATTGTCACTTCTCTCGAACGAAGCTTCCTTACCTGCCTATCCACAATTGAGACAGGTTCTTCCTTATACGTTAACCCTTTATCCAGCACGATATCCTGAGATTTGATTACGTGTGAAGGGTCAGACAAGTACTTTCTCAACATAGACACATGAAATACTGGATGTACTCCTGCTAATTCTGGTGGTAAATCTAGACGATAAGCCACCTGACCAACCCGATCTAGTATCTCATAGGGTCCCACATATCATGGGCTTAACTTTCCCTTCTTCCCAAATCTCATCACGCCTTTCATAAGTGATACTTTCAAAAACACCAAATCACCCACCGTGAATTCCAAGTCTCGACGTCTGTGATCCACATACGACTTTTGTCGACTCTGGGCCGTCAACAATCTTCCTCTAATCACCCGTACTTTGTCCAGTGCATCTTGTACCAAGTCGGGACCTAACAATTTGGCTTCACTAACTTCAAACCATCCTATTAGAAACCTGCACCTCCTTCCATATAGTGCTTCGAATGGTGCCATTTGAATGCTAGCTTGATAACTGTTATTATATGAAAATTCTGCCAGAGGCAGATGACTCTCCCAACTACCACCAAAATCCAAGATACATGCTCTTAACATATCCTCCAGAATTTGTATCGTTCTCTCAGACTGCCCATCAGTTTGAGGGTGAAAAGCAGTACTGAGGTCTACTCTCGTACCCAAGGCCCCTTAAAAAGCCTTCCAGAAACGAGATGTAAACTGAGGACCTCTATCAAAAATTATGGATACGGGTACTCCATGCAATCTCACTATTTCGCTTAGGTAGAGTTGCGCATATTTAGCCACACCATAAGTAGTTTTGACCAGAAGGAAATGTGCTGCCTTAGTTAATCTATCCACAATTACCCAAATAAAATCATACCCCCTCAAGGTACGGGGTAAACCGGTTACGAAATCCATCGTAATTCTCTCCCACTTCCACTCAGGTATTTCCAGTCGCTGATGTAACCCTGCTGGTTTTTTATGTTCAGCCTTCACTTGTTGGCACACTAGGCAACGGGAAACAAAGTCGACTATATCTCCCTTCATACCATCCCACCAATAGGATTGCTTCAAATCCTGGTACATTTTTGTTGATCCAGGATGAATGGTATATGCTGAATGATGAGCCTCCTCTAAAATTTCCCTCTTTATATCCCCCACGCTAGGCACACACAACCGGTCTCCAACTCTAAGTACTCCTTTTGAATCAACAATGAATCCACTATCTTTCCCACTTCTTACTCCTTCAATCCTCTGGCTCAACTGGGGATCTAGTTTCTGAGCCGCCTTTACCCTTTCCATGAGAGTTGAACAAGCTTGCATGTGAGCTAAGAATGTTCCTAATTTAGCAATTTCAAACTTTATTCCTCCTCTCTCCATGTTATGAACTTCTTCCACTAACGGCCTTCTATCTTCCGCAATATGAGCCAGACTGCCCATTGACTTTCTACTTAAGGCGTCTGCTACTACATTGGCCTTCCCAGGATGATAGAGAATATTACAATCATAGTCCTTGAGTAACTCCATCCACCTGCGTTGTCTAAGGTTGAGATCTTTTTACTCAAAGATATATTTAAGACTTTTATGGTCGGTATAGATTTCACAGGTCTTGCCGTAAAGGTAATGTTGCCAAAGTTTAAGGGAAAATATCACAGCTGCCATTTTTAGTTCATGAGTAGGGTAATTCTGCTCATGTCTTTTGAGTTGCCTAGAGGCATAGGCTATCACACGTCCATGCTGCATAAGAACACATCCCAACCCTATTCTTGAGGCATCACAATACACTGCATAGCCTCCTACCCTAGATGGTAATGTTAGGACAGGGGCTGAATTCAAACACTTCTTCAGCTTCTGGAAGCTTTCCTCACAGGCGTCCGACCACTGAAATTTAACTTGCTTCTGCGTCAATCTAGTCAAAGGGGCAGCTATTTTTGAAAAATCTTTTACGAAACGACGATAGTACCCAGCCAAGCCTAAAAAGCTACGAATTTCTGTAACTGTAGTAGGTTTAGGCCACCCTTGAACAGCTTCCACCTTACTTGGATCCACTTGGATACCATCCTTCGAAACAACATGGCCCAAGAATGCCACCTGATCTAGCCAAAATTCACACTTAGAGAACTTTGCATATAATTTCTTTTCTCTTAATCGTTGCAACACTAAGCGTAAATGTTGTTCATGCTCTTCCCAGCTTTTTGAATAAACTAGAATGTCATCAATGAATATTATGACGAATCTATCCAAAAATGGTCTAAATATCCAATTCATCAAATCCATAAATACTGCTGGTGCATTAGTTAACCCGAAGGACATTACTAAGAACTCATAATGACCATAGCGGGTTCTAAAAGCCGTCTTGGGGATATCTTCCTTCATTATCTTCAATTGGTGATACCCGGAATGCAAATCTATCTTGGAAAAACACTGCGCACCTTGTAACTAATCAAAAAGATCATCAATACAAGGTAATGGGTACTTATTGTGTATTGTTACTTTATTGAGTTGCTTGTAATCAATACACAATCGAAAAGACCCATCTTTTTTCTTCACAAAAAGTACTGGAGCACCCCAATGAGAGACACTCGGGCGGATAAAACCCTTATCCAACAAGTCCTGCAGCTGCACCTTCAACTCCTTCAACTCCAACGGTGCCATGCGATAAGGGGGTATAGAAATTGGTTGTATGCCCGCAACTACCTCAATATGAAATTCAATCTCTCTATCTGGTGGCAATCCAGGTAATTCTTCTGGGAACACATCCTCAAACTCCCTAACTACAGGGACTTGTTGCAGGTCTATTGTTTGTGCCTTAACATCCTTAATGACAGCCAAATATCCTTGGCACCCCCTTCTTAGCAACCTCTGTGCTCTCAGTGACGAGATGAGATTGGTTGGTACCTCACTACGATCACCCTGTATCAAAAAGGGCGACTCACCTGAGATATGAAATCTTACCACCTTTGAATAACAATCTAACGTGGCGTGATAAGAAGCTAACCAGTCCATACCCAGAATCACATCAAAATCAGCCATATCTAGTATCGCCAGGTCTGCTAAGGTTTCCTTACCCTCATAAGAACCTTACAAGATCGGCATATATAGTCCACTGACAACGACTCACCGATCAGAGTCACAACCATAAAAGGATCATCTAATCTGATTAGATCTCTACCAATCCGCTTAGCAAAGTGGGGAGATACATACGAATGAGTGGAACCAAGATCAAATAATACACGAGCATCGTAAGAGCAAATTTGGAGAGTACCTGTCACTACTGCATTGGAGGCCTACGCATCCTGTCTCATTAAGGCAAATACCCGAGCCTGTCCTCTCCCTGCAGAGGCTGATCCCCTGCTTCTTGCACCTCTCCCAACACCACTCCTAGTCGGTTGGGTGGGAATCGATTGGATCGGTGTAACTGCTATAGGAGCTGTCTGATGAGATGATGAAACCGATCCATGACTAGACCCATGTTGCTGAAGCAGGCAATTCTTCTTTAAATGTCCCACTTGCCCACAGAGATAACACGCACCTGTTGCCTTATAACATGGCCCAGAGTGGAGTTTCTCACAAGTAAAGCAATGGTTGCTATTACGCTCTATTTGGACTGGACCATGTTGGGCCTGACGTCCTACAGCACTCTGATCTGTTCGCTGACTAACTGCAATACCAGAAGACTGCGCAAGTTTCTTCGAAACTAGAGACAATGTCTGGCCGTATTCTTGGAGTCTTGACCCACCCATCAAGTACCCCACACCCTGGTGCTTACCCTCAAACCTCTTCCTCTTCTTTGAAAAGAGGGCATTATCCTCCATCCCTTGCAGCTCAATAATCCTTGCACAATCAACTGCCGCAGCATAGGAGGAAAAGTGTTCAACCTGAGCCGCTACTGCATTAAACAGCAGGCGTAACAATCCGTCCATAAATCTCTCAATCCGATCTCTCTCCGTAGAGACCAAATGAGGTGCATAACGTGAGAGCTGTGTATAATGAATATCATATTCAGAGACACTCATGCTTGGAACTTGCCTTAAGACCTCAAACTCTCGGCGTCTTGCATCTCTGGTACTCTTGGGTAAAAATCTAGCCATAAAAGCTTTCTTAAATTCCTCCCAAGTCATCGGAGGTAATCCTGCAGGTCTTCCTTGGAACACGGTCTCATACTAGGTATAAGCCACATCCTATATTTGATAGGTGGCTAGTTCTATCTTTTCTTCACCTGAGCATTTAAGAGCTCGGCACGCCTTCTCAACACCATCCATAAAGAGCTGGGGATCTTCTCGGCTATCAGACCCAGAAAATGTTGGCGGTTTCAACTTCAAGAATCTTGATATCAAATCATTAGCATTCCTCCATTCACTCTGTACTGGCTGCGTCACTGGAGTAGGCTGAACTTGTGCTTGAGATTGTGGAGTTACAACGCTTACTAATTGCTCAATTCTAGCTCCCTGTGCTTGCACTACATTTGCTAGTGCCTCCACAGTCCCTTGTAACCTAGCCACCAAGGCATCCAATGATCCTGATTGCGATTGAGGAGGCATAATTCCTTCTCCTGTTACATTCTCTACCGGGGGCGGGGCGGCCCTGCCTTGCCCACTACGCCCTCCACGTCTACCTCGACCTCTACCAGCTCCTCTACCACGACCCCTAGGGGCTGGGGCCATCGGTGGGACAGGAGCCTCAACAGAAGGCTCATCTGCATTCTCTTCTGCAACTGCCCCTACAGTTGCACTAGATCCAGCCGGCATCATTGCTCTATAAAAACCAAAGCACAGGTTTAGAACAAAACAGAGAAAAACCAATCATTCATAGACATGCAAATTCACAAACGCCCATGCCTCTTTAAGTCTTACACATAAAGAAGGAACCCTTAATACCCTATAAGGCCTTTAATGATATCTTAGTTATAATTATGCCTGGGTTCATAAAGATAACTAAGGCGTCATTAGGGAGCACTTATTTCACAGGACACCGGAACTTATGCTCTGATACCAACTTTGTCACGCCCCACTCCCCTTGAGAAGGGGTGACCGACTTGAAAAACCTATGCAGAATTCTTAGTTATACATTGATCTACTTCCCTATACAATAAATAATATTCGGGTGGCCCTACACCGAATATATGTACATTAGATGTACCCCAGCCTCGTTGGATATAAAATGTACTTTCTTTTAGACACTAGCTTTTTATAGAAATTTCGGCAGAGTGTCCCCTATAAATAGGACATCCCAAATTTCTACAAACAGCCAGAATTTAGTAAAAACAACAACAGAGAGCTCCGCTCTCTTTAACCAGTCAACAAAACATCAATGAACCCAAAACTAGGGAAGGAGGAAACCAAACCTACATCCATTAGTCCCACTCATAAAATATTTTACAAATGAATCCCAATTTTATTACAACAGATGCCAAACCCAAAAGATAATTTAATCGAGCTCCCAATTCCTAAAAAGGGAGGCTCACCGCCACACGCCTCAGCCCTAAGATGAGGGAGATGGATCAGGTCCCGTGGCGCTATCTGAAAAATTTAAATTTAAAAGGGTGAGTCAAAACTCAGTGAGCAGATAATAGATTTCAAAAATTAATTCAAGATTCATAACCAATAAATTAAAGTGGATATAACTAAACCATCATGCTTCATAATTTAACAAATCCTACAACCTGTCATATGGAAGAGGATCCATTTAGACCCGAGTCTCTTGGCGTGATCTCCTGATGAAGGTTTACCATTAGGTCAGACAAAGTAGTGGCTACACCGTGTTGGCAGCTCTTTTCCCCGTTTCACTCGGGTGGCTACGCCTAACAAGCAGCCCCTTTTATCTATCTTTCTTAATTATAGGTCATGATTCATCCGTTCCGAGGGCGGCTACACCTCGTTGGCAACCCTTACCCGCCTCACTCGGGTGGCTCCGCTTAACGGGTAGCTCCTTCTCCACCCAGATTCCTTTACAACACATGACTTGGTCTAATAAAGGACAATAGCATACACTCATAGGCGAGACACACACAGACCCAAAATTCTAAGTTCACATACCTATATATATATATATATATACGTCGTTAGCCAATTACTACTATTTAATATATACTTTTCGTTAATGCTTTGCTTATACAAGGAAGTTGGATTAAAGAAGACCAGACTTGTTCAACTAATAGCAATTAAATCAATCAATATCAACACATAATGTTATAATATATATGTATATATATATATTAACAACTCATTAGGACCAATAATAAAAATAATGAAAAGAAAATAAACATACAAATACAAGTAAGGATAAGACAAAAATAAATAAATACCTAAGGGTTACTTCTCAACAACTTCTCCCTCAAATTTAAGTTATTGCCAAGAAAACAAGTCCACACATATACATATATATACATACTAAGCAATATTTTATCCCACTCAGAGCAAATTTCGAGCAGAAAGTAACAGTATTAAGATTTATGGTGACAGTAAGTGCTTTGAAATCTATTATTTACTCACAGACACTGCTCAATGTTAGCACGTTACTGGTTCCTTCTTGAAATGCCAATTTCCTTCACTGCCAATGCTCATAGGATTTCCTGATAACACCCAACTCACCAAGTCATTACATGGGTCCACAATGATCACACTTACATTTATAATTCCCTAATAGCTATTAACAACCTAAAATTCACAGAACCATACTCATATGCAGCAACCTTTAACCTAGTCTTTCCATTTAGATCCTACTTCATCCTTTAAATTCACATATCATCTTAAGGGAGTAAAATTTCAAGGATTTCTATACACCCCATAACAGTAGGAAGCCCGAAAATAAAAACCCCCTTTTTTCTGTTCTCCAGCACCGGCCAGACCAAGGATAGAAGGATCTCTCCATCCTTCTCGTTCCTTGGAGTAGGGGAGGGCTGAAAATGGAAGGAATGGCCGGAATCTAGGGAAATAAGGGAGAACACAGCACCAAAAATGGAGATTGGGCGTGAGAGAGAGACAGAGGACGCTCACCTACACCGATGGTGCTTCTGACTCCCTGTCTCGCTTCGCCGGACTTGCAGCAGCTGCGAGGAAGCTGGAAGGAGCTTCTGCGACGTCGGCGAGAGCCCTTCAATGGAGGAAAAATGCTGACAGCTCGGAGGAGGGAGCTTTGCACGCGTCTGGGAGAAGGAAGGAACAGCGATGAGAGAGGGAGCTCGAGAAGCTCTGTGTAGCGCCGGAAATCACTTCGCCGGTGAGGGAGAGACGCTGCAGCTCTACGGAGAAGAAACTCGCGACCCCCAGGGAGAAAGGGTGACGCGCTGGTAACAGGGAGAACAGCTACAGGAACAAAAGAGCAGAGGAAGATATCCACGGAAGAAAGAGGCGAAAATCAGGAAGGAAGAAACGGACAAAAGCTGGAAAGGGAATAAAAATAATAATAATAATAATAATAATAATAATAATAATAATGATTAAATTAATAAGTAAATCCCCCCCTATCCCAATTTTTTTTTCCAGTTCTTACACAATCCGGGGACATTGTCCGAAAGTATTGCTCAATACATGATGGAAGCATACATATTGGTAGATGTGTAAGAGGCGGTTGCAACATATATTTGTTTGTATTATATTGTTAAGAAAGCAATGTTGGAAATGTGGAAGGGAAACGGTGCTCTTTCTCCCTAGTGTGCGTTCAAGATCCAACAAGCCCACTTTTGCTACTTCAATCACAAAAACCAAGGACCGATTCAACCAGTGGTTTCCTGTTTGGTTTTAGTGAAAATCTACTCGCTTTAACCTGCTTTTTTACTAAGTTTAATTGATTCATCAACTCAATAATTTTGGACTAATTTCAAACTAGATAGCAAGCCAGTTCCTAATCTAACTAGTTAAATTAGTTGGTCTAATATGATTTTAATTACTATAGATTTTAAAGCTATCTCATAATTGGAATTTTTAGTTTAGATATTTGGAGCCTTGAGAAAAAAGTGCAGCTTGTATCTTTGATTCATATATGGAGCATCATAATAAGTCTAAATATGGAATAACAAGCGGTTGCAACAATCAATCTGGGGACATTGTCGAGAAGTATTGCTCAATACATGATGGAAGCATACATCTTGGTAATGTTTACCAGAAGATAATGGAGTTTGAAAGGACATTGTTGTTGTAACCAGAACATCATCATATCATCATAATAAAGAGCACAAAAACAGTGCTTTCAAGGACATTCTTTTCAACTTCCTTTACAAGTTATTTCATTCACCAAGTTTCTTAATTACGGAGGTCTCTCTCGCAATGAAAGACATGAACGGCTAGCGTGTGTGTGTGTGTGTGTATATATATTATGGTTTCTTTTTGGTGTCACAGAGAAAGACCCATAACTCATGATCAAATGCGCACATGAAAAATAAGTCTTCTTTAACCAGACACAGACATGCTACTTTATATTTGTACCTACTTCAGTGCTGGAATGAGATGTCATATATGAGACCTAAAAAGATGGGCAAACCCTTAGTGGCGGACCCTATAGAGCATGACCTTTAACTCACACATATAAACAAATAATTTTACAAGCCTTTTGTCATGAGAATTTTGAAAAAGAAAGATAGTGGGTATATCATAGTTATAGCTCTCCCTTGTAAATTTGAGAACAGAGAACATCTTCTCAAATTAAGAATGAGTGCTTCAGAACTAGGGTTTGAGCATGTGTAAAGACTGTGCTTAAACTTTCCTATTGCATCTCTGGCCAAAAAAAAAAACTTCCTATTGCATCATCTTTACCTGTGAATAACAAAAGTGAACTCTTTTATAAATAAACATATTATTACATTATAAACCTTTGTATTTAAGATTATTCAGAGACATTATCAGCCCGAATGTCAACTTTCTTCTTCTAGATGACAAAATCTCACTGAACTATCGTATTGTGTTTGTTTGGGGACCAATTAATGTACTTGTTCTTCTTAAAAAGCTATGTAGATTTTGAAGTATGGGTCAAAAATTATAATGAAAGTAGTAACTTCTCATTATCTTTTTTTTTTTAACATGCAAGCTCCTTTTGTAGCATTTACACACGTAAAGCAAGATAGCTTATAAGAGAGAACAAAAACAGGTATTGGGTTAAGACCCACCTGCTCTAGTGCGTACACTTTTGATTCGATATTTCTCCATGCTTCTCATCATCAAAGTGTTTGATATATATTTTGAAGGTACCAAATAAATGACATTAAGAAAATGTGCATACATATTTAGTGAAGTACAATGAGTTGAGTCACTAACAGTCCTTATCCTACTAAGTAAGCTTGCATTATCACTATTTGTTCATCATTTGTTTATTTACATGAACAGATACAACAGTGCGCAGATAAGGGAGAATAATCCTTACATATAATTAAATGGGTTGAGACTAGAAAAAAAAAATCATTATTGTATGAAATGGTTTCTTTCTTTCTTTCTTTCTCTTTCTTGTAGAGTGATGGAATTTTTTGCTTTTTCTTTTGGTAAGAACTTCTATCTGTGTCTACATGGCAGGCTGAACAACCTTTAAACCAAATTAAGGTTATGTATGGATTGAAAAGAAAGATAAAAAATACTTTATTTAGATTAAAATTAAAAAAAAGTTTAAATTAATATTTTCTTCTCTCTATTTTTCTTTTTTTCTTTTTCAATTCCAGCATTCGTTAAGTTCCTTATTAAATACTTTCCATTATCTTTTAATACAACTGATATTATCCCCCCGGGGGTGGTGGAAGATACAAAACTAAGGTGGAAATAGGATCCTACAGTATTAAATAAGAAGGACAAAGAATCTGATTTATTATCTTGTAGACCAATGTAAATCAATTAATAGACTACAAAATATTCAACAATTGGAACATCAATAAGACCACCCATTTTCTCCTTTATTTTTCTTAGTTTAAACATTTATTATGTTACTGATTAAATATTTTTCAATATCTTTTAATACAATTGATATTATTTGAAAAAAAGAAAGATACAAAACTAAGGGAGAAACAGGATCCTATTGACTGTTTGGATAAAAAGCACAAAGAATCTTTGACTTATAGTCTTGCAGACCAAGGTAAATCAATTAATTGACTAAAAAATATTCAACAACTGGAACATCAATATGACCTAACTTACCCTAGAATAATGTTAAAGGTTGACCAAGAAGAGAAATAAACATGAATTAATAGTATAAATTTTACTCCCACCACTGCCAAACAAGATATATAACTTCTTTTATTTAATTTTCTCAGTGCATAGTCATTATATTATTACGGTCGTGGTAGTAATTATAACGTATTATAATAATAACTTAAAATCAAAATTTGATACAAATAATTAAATGACAAAACTTAGATTTATTACCAATTTTTTTAATAAAAAATAACGTGAATAATTTAAAAAAATTAATTATATAATGTTGAATTGTAAAAATATATTCACATATTTTTTTCTAAATAATAGAACTAGTTTCGTATCTCATGCCAGTGCACAAAATTCAATGCTGTTTGTCTTTAAAAAATAAAAAAGTGGAGCTTACATCATAAAACATTCAAAACAGTAAACTTCTTATGTTTTTATATGATATATAAATTAAATAGCTTATATTTAAATATTGAACTTAAATTTTATCTACAACTAAATATCCAATTTGTTCAAAGAACAGTTTAGAAAAAATTAGTTGGATCCACGTGCTTCTAATACGTATTAATTTTAATATATGGTGCACTACGTCGATCTTTAGTTCCTTAAGAAATAACACTCGAGAATTTATTTTATTTAATTTCTTGCATATAAAAATTGAATCTAATTGATAAATGAAAGATGGATCCTAGATCTCTCACTAATAAATGAAAAAAGAAAAAAATTATGTTGCCTTCTTCCCTCGTATCCTTAAGATCAATGAGAGTGGCCAACATGAGTGAACTCCTTGTCAAATTTTAAGGGTCTTTCTTTTTCTCTTTTTTCTCGTTGTACTTCAAATCAAGCATTAAATCTTACTAGCTATTTGGCATTTTCCCTCTCTCTTAGGTGAGGGTATCTGATGCACAGGGTCTGCTAGCAAAAGTCCCAACACACACTGGCCCCTCAAACACCATGAAATAAAAACTACTTCATATGATCTTTCAGTCCATAGATGAAGGAACAAGATTCAGTGACTCTCATGAACCCCTTTTATTTCTAGCTTTTTCTGTTTGATGGAAGATTTTAGATCAATTGAGATCCCAAATGGATACTTAGTGCTTATCCACTCGTGCTTTCTAAGGGATGAGATAGATGAGTCATATTGTCCTTTCCGAGGTAACTTCTTTTGCTACTCATTCTGTTACGCGGGTCAGGGGAGGAAATCGAATAAACCAATTATATGAAACATATATGCAGTATAATGGTAAGCACTGAAGCTTAACTCTTGGAAAGATATGTTTGTTAGCACTTAAAATGAGATGCCCAAACAAAATCACATTTTGTGCCCTTGTAGAACAACTGATTACTTTCTGGATTAGCGCTTAGCAGTGTCCATTAACCTTTTTCTATGAGTTTTGTGGCATTTAGTGCTTGCTTTTATGGTAAGTTAAGGAAATAGAATTATACCCTAACCAGTTATAACTTTTAGTGGCTCACTAATGACTGTTTGATCCTATAATTGGTATCAAAGTGAGGTTACAAGTTTAGATCCAAAAGTGTAGCTAGGGAAGTGTAAAGTAGATACTCAACAACACGGCAAAATATGGTTGAATGGAACCAGCACAAAGTATGCGGAGCAGTGCTCCATCATAATCTCTGACGATCATGCCAGTATAAGAATTCTCAAAAGTGTATAATATGAGAGCTGATTAGAAGTGTGATCTGAATCTAAGGGACTAATCAACTATGTAAATAGGCAAGAAGGCCAATGAGCTCTCTAAGGGCAGTCTTGTAATTTCAGACACTAGGTTGGTAATATATGTCGAGAGTAATCCTAGATACACAGTGGATGACTAAAAGGATGCTTAGATTCTCTACTATTGCTCAACTTGAGCATCATTCTGACTCTAACCCTCCATATTTTCTTTTTGTTTTTTCCTTTTCAATGTCAACCTATATTTTTTAGTTTAACATTTTTCATTTTTTTAAACAATAAAATGCAGGATAAAAATAATATTTTAACTTTTACTAGACATGGTGAATGTTGAAAAAATAATTTCTTCTTATATTTTGTTTTCTTTAAAATAAAAAAAAAAGATGGTTGAGATTTAAAAAACAATAGAGATAAAGGGCTAGGATCACAGGGTGTTGCTCACTTTGAACAATAGAGAATCCAAGCACATCTAACAAATAGTTAGTCAGACAATTGTTCAAACTATCTTCTCTGTGGTGAGTTTCAGGGTACATAGGATGAATGCCTATACTATACTATGGGCTGAATCCATCAACCCCCTTGTGTTTATACATGCTTTTAACATGGTAGTAAGTGTTTGATTGCAACACAAAAGCACAACAAAGCATGCATCAACTAGTCCTATTATGCCCTTATAGTGAGAATGACACTAGTGTCTAATAATTTAGCCTTTAGCAACGGATGGGCCAAATTCTTGGAACTTTGATGTCAGACTTAGAAAATGGATTGGCGCAAAATTAGGAAAGGAAGGCAATAAAGCAGATGATGACATACGGAGTTCCAAACTCTATATATTTACCAAGCTTCCTTGTTCAGAGACTATATACAGAGTCTTCAAAAGTGGCAGAAAAATGAAAGGCTTACTTGGGTGCAGAGTGATTATGGAGAAAAATAAGCCATATATAGCAATGATCTTCATCCAGTTTGTGTATGCAGGCATGGCTTTGCTCTCGAAGGCTGCTATTTCCAAGGGAATGAACCCTTATGTGTTTGTTGTCTATAGGCAAGCTTTTGCATCAATTGCCTTGTCTCCATTTGCTTTCTTTGACAGGTTCTGCATAGTTCTTTTATCTTCATTTCCCCCACAATTATTACATCATCCCTATATGTAGACTTAACAAGCTTTTTTTCTTTTGGCCAATCTTCTCTTTAATTTTCAGTAAGCAGGCTGCCTCCTTGTCATACACCTTGCTCTGCAAAATCTTTCTTGTTTCCTTATTTGGGTATGTGAGAAAATTTTTTTTGACCCCATTTCTTGTTTAGTCACTGTCAACACAAAGATGAGGAAACTAAAAATTTAGTCCCTGAATTTTAGGCCTTTTATCTATTGGTCCTTGAAAATAACACATTTGTTGGATATTCATTCTTCCATCATTTCTGGATCACTTAAAAAAGAACTAATATATAATAAAATTTTTCTTTCAAGAACTAGCTCGAGCATTTACTAATTCTTCAAGGACTAAAACTAAATGTGCCAAATAATTTACAAACCAAATTATTAGCTTACTCTACAAAGAAGATTGATGTTCTAATAGTCCTTTGTTTTTGTGCCCAAAATATGCAGGTTAACATTGAGTTCAAACCTTTACTATGTTGCGATCAACTATACCTCTGCAACTTTTGCTGCAGCCTCCACAAACACTGTCCCTGCCATTACTTTTATCATGGCTAGTATAATAAGGTAAATGGGAAAAAGTCGACGTCTATATGGAAATAGAGTCAAGATTTACAGAATTCCAATGCTTTAATTTAGTGAATATATATGTTGCTTTATTTTCCATTTCAGGGTGGAAGGCATTTCCATAAAACACATGTATGGGATAGCCAAGATTTTGGGTTCTATTCTGAGCCTTTCTGGGGCAATCATATTTGCTTTAGTGAAAGGACCTCCTCTAGAATTCATGAAGTGGTATCCTGCAAATCAGGAGCATCACTCTTCAATATCACTAATAAAGGTTCACTCCAAAGTGGATTTAATTAAAGGCCCTATCATGATGCTTTCTGCTAACACTGCTTGGTCTCTGTGGCTTATTTTGCAAGTAAGTACCTAATTACTCTCTCCCTCTCATATTTTCTTCATTCTAAACATTTTTTGGGGCTTTTTCTAAAGATTCTTACCATTTTACTTCGCTTTAGGGTTTCATTGTAAAGCAATACGCAGCAAAATTTCGCCTCACCACTCTGCAATGCTTCTTCACCTGCATACAGTCTGCTGTTTTTGCTGTTGCAGTGGAGAGAAATCCTTCAGCATGGAAGCTTGGATGGGACATTCATCTTCTTTCTGTGGCCTACTGTGTATGTTGATCTTATGTCTGCAAATGTTACAGTATTCACAATACAACAACAAAACCCAAAGCTTAAACTGTTAGATCAAGGATGGCAAACACCACTCATATGACATAATGAAATTTAGACTAGTTGACCAAAAGTAAACTAGCGAAAACTCTTTGTGCTCGACCTTGACCTGGGAGTAGGTGGTGTTTGGCTCACAAATATCTTGGTTTCTTAAGCAATAGGAAGCTAATTAGTATCAATATCAATATATATATATATAAATAAATTTGTAGTATTGTTGTTAAATTGTAGTTGATGTAATAATTATTTTTTTCACTAATTAGAAGTGGGGAAAAATATATATATATATATATATATACAATCAATATATATATATATATATATCACATTAACTACAGCCTAACTTCAATACTTTTGGATTTATCTTTTATATATCCATATTGATTAATTGATGATTGATTGATGAATCTTGGTGAGACCCACCACTTTATAAAAAAGTAGTGCTTAACATATACATAAAAAAATTATCACTACTATACTATTTAGGACATATACATCTTACAAATAATTACCAAAGGCTTGGAAAATTAAATTTTCCATATACCAAATAGCATATAATATAAATCTTAAAAAGAATCATACCCTAAAATTTAATTAGCTCAAAAAATTGAAGAATTTAAAGTCCATATAACCACCACATTAAAATCTCATATTTCTGTCGTACCTTGTAATAGGGTCGCTGTGCCCATTGAGCGTCTCTGACAATCAGCAACGAAGTGTTATCTCTTTAAAAAGTAGTGTTGAGCAGGGAGTAGGATATTTTTTGGTCCAAAGTGAGGTTGCGTCTCGCATGATTCAAGAGATAGATGGATGAATGTCACATTCATGACCCACTTTTTCCTTTATATTATCATGTGCTAGTTATTATGACAGGAAAAATATCCGTCCTAGTCATATCATGAACCATGATGGAAATATAACCTCTGTGAACTGTAAAGTGAAGATGTAAAGATGAGTTTATAATCACAGAACATCATAGGAATATCCATATTATCCTAACTTCTTTTCATTGTTCAATTGTTTCTGTATTAATTTTATATTCCTTATATCGATAAACAGTTAAATGTCATTTTGCAGGGTGTAATTGTGACAGGCATTTGTTATTGGCTGCAAGTATGCACTATAGAGGTTAAAGGCCCAGTTTTCACAGCAATGTTTACCCCTCTAGCTCTTATCATCACAGCAATATTCTCAGCACTTTTGTGGAAGGAAACACTTTACTGGGGAAGGTACGTATTTCAATTTCAAAAATATTATAAATAATTGTGTTTAAAGGTTCATTTCAATTCAAGTGTTTAAATTGGTAAGTAAATCCTCTTGAATAACTTTGTTAATCTCTGACACCATCTCTCATCTCTCACGTGAATGTCTTTCGGGTTTGAATTATGGACAATTCCACCGCACCATATCTTGAAAGTTAATTTTAAATGAGAAAATACTTGCTCATCAAAGCTCTAATACTAACTGATATACACTTTTGGAAAAGTTATACTTCAAAAGTAAACTTTTGATATTAGAAAGCAAAAAGTTTTAATTTACAAACACTATCATAATCGCATATTTATTTTATGTAAGACTCAAGTCTCATTTAAAAATTTTGATAATACGCTGATAGTTATTTTAACTCAAACTATAAAATAGATGTATATGAATAATTCTATTCAAATATTAGCAATATCTATATGCTTTTGTTTTACTTTTTGACCTTCAACACTACAACTTTAATATTATGATAAGAAAACTAACGAGGTACATTGCTTTTGCTTTCCTTTCCGTTTTTTTCTTTTTTTTTTTTCTTTTTGGTCCCTTTTTCTCCTTTATAATGGCAGTATTGGTGGGACTATTTTATTGATGGTTGGACTCTACAGCGTATTGTGGGGGAAGAACAAAGAGAGTGTAAAACAGGAAAACCATGAAGAGAGACAAGAAGCAAAATTAGAGGGAACCAGATTGGAGTGCATTATAAAGCACTAAGTGAATAGACAAGATTATGGCAAAATTGGCGTTTTCTGCATCTTTGTAATTGTATGTTTAAATATCTTGTGCAACATGATAATAATCTTGTTCGCCCTTTTTATTTTATGCCTTCTACTTTCCTTTTATTGGTCTGTCCCTAATCAGAGCCCTCTTATACCATGAATGAAGCTAATCATTTGTGTTCACCTCAAAATAAAAAATGCAAGAAATTCTCTTGTGATAGAGTTTTTTTTTTTCACTGTATTTTAAACTTCTTAATGGTCCTGAATAATAATTATATAAAGATTAATTTGCACTCACTTTTGTTAAATTACACAAATTTTTTTCATATTTTCAAAATATACACCCTTTCTCCTAAAACTAAAAATTACACCATACTTTAGTCAAATTTTAAATTTTCAGCTAAAATATTCTTCATTATTTTAAATACATATTTTTTAATTAAAATGCCCTCATCCAAATCTATCAATTCAGAAAAATAGATTTGGTAATAAAAAAAATCTACTTCTCATTGTCAAAATTATATTTAAAATTAATCTTCAAGAACTAGTTCACTAATAAATTGAGTCTTAACAAATCTATCGAAAAATTATATAAAGTTGAAAACTCTAATTTGTAACAATTAATTTTGAGCTAGTCAATTTGTATATATATAAAAAGAATAACTTTAAAAACATTATTTTTTTCACATGAAAGATATGTGTCATATTAACATTTGATTGATAAATAATAATGTATTTAATATTTTTTAAAATTTAATAAGAACAAAATTTACTCTTTTTTATTTTTATGTATACATAGTTGAATATAATTTGACAAAAATAAAAATGAATGTGAGGGTGCTTATGTTACCAAACAGCATAGCTTCTACTTCTTGTAAAAAAAATATATAATATGTATTTAAATTAATAAAAGGTATTTTAATGAAAATAAAATAAAATTATATTAAAGTATATATTTTGAAAATAAAAAAATCCATATAATTTCAACAAAACTTAAGAGAAGAAAGTATAATTTACTTTTATATAAATTATTAGAAAAGATAAAAAATTTGGGTAATTTAATTTTAAATTATGATTGGGTTTAATTTTAAATTTTAAATGAAATTATTTATTAATGAAAGTGTAAAAAATTATACTCAATTTTGTAATACTATAAGAATATAATGAATATTACTGGACATAAATTTTTTGTAATAATACACTGTATAAAAGAGAAAGTGTCACAAAAAAATGTAAATATATATAATTTACTTCTTCTCTTTTCACTTATTCTTTTTCTCTCTTTTATCTTTTTCTAATCAATATATACGATACATCAATGTATATATAAAACTTAGATGAAATAGCGGCAAAAATATTGTAGTTAAACTGTTTATTGATTTGACATTTTGTTCTTATTTTTTATCTAATATTTTCTTTTTATTTCTTATATTAACGAGGCCCACCAATGGCTGCCCCTAAAGTTAAATGGGTGCCACCTCTAGTTTAATATCACTTTTGAATAGATCCAAAAGTAGATATTCTATAAGTCATTTTTTTTACTACAAGCTCATAACTCTATTTGTTATTACAAAACTACCCTTCAACGGTACCCATTGGAATTTGAATTTGTGTTCCAAAATTTTGAGCTTCTAAAATATTGGCTCACTTGGGCTACGTTGCCTGAATTAGGGAGCTGGATGCAACACCCATCAACAATTAATAAAAGGCCCAATGAGTTAGAAAATTTGAAAATAAAAAACTCCAGCAACGTAGACTAATATATATATATATAAGTTTTGGTCTTTTGCTATACTAAATGCAGTATTATCAAAAATGCCAAACTATTATTTAAGGATTAGATTTGAATATACTTTTTTATATTTTTATAATCATATTTTCTAATTAGCAAATATCAAGTATATGATTTATTAATAATGATAAAATAAATTTATATTTTAATTGAAAAATCATACAATTATTTATAAAAACCTTATACTTGCTATGTCACTATTGAAAAATCATCCACGTGTCTTGTTTTAATTAAAAAGTCTAATATTAAATATATACAAAATTATATATAATTTTTTTCATTATTTAAAGATATCAAAGTGGATCAATTCCTTTTTAAATAAGAATGATGAATCCATATTCGCTTGTTGTCAATATAAGTTTTCGCCAGCTAGGTTTTAGCTTAACTCAGTTTAGTATTAGACTACTATTTATAAGGTTGGTACTTAGGTCTACTCAATTTGATTTAGTATTAGATTTGGTTAGATTGGTTGGCTCACCCTTTTTTAAAAATTTTTGATAAAAATTATAGAATAATTTTAAAAAAAAATCATCAAATCTCTACAAAATTATATTTTTCTTATAAAAAAATAAATTTTTTACATAAATCCTTATAAAATAATATATATATATATATATATATATATATATATAAGATTAGATTGGATCAAATAAATTTGGTCACAATGACCATTCAATTTCGTCAACTTTTGCTATGCTAAATGCAATATTATTAATCTGGCCAAGCTATTATTTGAACATACCAAGGCATGTCTATTTATTTTTAACCAAGAGAAGAATAACGAACCCATATTTGCTTGTTATGGATAGGAGTGTTCATAAAATAGGTTAGATTGGTTTTGATTTGTCATGGTACTTGACCCAATCTGGCATTGAATTACCTTTTTTAAGTCCAATACTCATGCCAAATCAATTTGATTTAGTATAAGGTTGGGTTATAAGTTTGTTTAATTATGTTAGTTAGGTCACTTTTTTATTTTTGTAATGTTTAGTGCAATTATAAAATGAATTTTAAAAAAAATAAAATTTTTATATAAAACCCTATAAAATTACATTTTACTTTTAAAAAATAATATTTTTATATAAATTTTTATAAAAATACTTAAAAAATATATATATGACTAGGCCGAACAAATCCAAATAAACCAATATGATCAATCCAACCCATCTCAATCTAGTCAAAAAATTTTTCTAAACCCAACCTAACCCAACCTAGCTTGGTCTAATGTGATGGGACCACTAAACCATTTGTTTACCTTTAGTTATCGATTCATAATTAAACCAACTAATCCATAGACTTTTTGTTACAAATGGTAGTTTGGTCCTTTTTTTCAAGTAATTTTGTATAATTTTTAAAATTATTTTTGATTGTTAGGATAAACAATTATAATTTTTGTATAAAAAGTATAAATACAAAATGTATAAATCTATTAACACATTGTGTAATAAAGTATATAATAAAATTTGACTTTCTAGGTTAAACTGCTTTTTTAATTTAATTCAGGCTAATTTTATTTAGATATGTATTTAAATACAGAATAAACTATTATATTGGTCATTGAAAAATATTCCCTATCATCAATTTAGTCTTAATATTTTAAAAAATATATTGTTTTAATTTTCACCCTAACTCAATTAAATCTAAATTAATGACAATAAATTTTTTGGTGACCTTAAAACTAAATGAATAATAAAATATTTAAAACTAGACGATAATAATGTATTTCAAGCCTCATACATATGGATTAAAAATTTGGATCAGACTGGCTGTTTTGATCGGTTGGATTAGGAACTAGTCCTTGGTCCGATCCGGTTGGGTCAGAAAATTAGTCCATTAAAGAACCGGTCAAAAATCAGTTGAACGGGTCAAATCGGACCGTTTGAAAAACGATTTGAATCGGTCAGCCCAAATTTTTTTTTTTAATTTTTCTTATGTAATAGGATAGTTTATCTTGAATAAATTTGATAAATTAAAAACAAAAAATATTAGAAGAAAGAAGGAATTGAAATATAAAAAAAATATATAATATATAATATAAAATAAATAAAAAACACATATTTGTTTATTTTTTGTGTTTTCTCTTTATTATGTCCTATCTCATAGTAACATTTCTTTTAAATATAAAAATATTTGACTAAAATTACTATTATTTAATGATAAATAGAAGTTTAATACAATTTAAGAAGTCTAAAAATTTAATATTAAATACTTTTAATTTTTAATTATAAATAGTTTTTGTTTTTTATTTAAAAAATAATTTTTCAAACATTTTAAGAAAGACTGAGTTAATAATCAAATATTTAAAATTTATTAATATTTATTTGTTATATTAAAAGTTTAATATATAAAATTTAAAAATATATATTAATTATTACCGATTCAATCACATTTAATCACAGTTTGATCAATGAACCGTGAACCAATACCTCCACCGATTCAATAATCAGTCCAATTTTAAAAACATTGCTCATACATATATTAGTTTACTCTTAAATATGCTTAAATTTGTATATTCAAACTCACCCAAGAAATCAAGCCCGTTTTAGCTAAACGTATATGTTCATCGTTTTGGCTCTTTGGCAGTTGCAATTGCGTCTACAGCGATGAGATGGGCCAAGAAAGTTGGATCTATTACATTTGTGGAACTCTCTATCTCGAAAGAAAAAGCAAGTAATCCATGGTTGAAGAACCCCCCGGGATGATACGGGCCCTGTGACAGATTTTGCGGGTGAAGGGAATGGCCTGCAAATTGAAAAACAACAACCGGAAGAGGATCATACCAGCAAATTAAGGTTGTTTCATACAGAGAGATCACCTTCATGAAGTTTGGTGAGGGTAATGCGATAGAAAGGAACGCTGATAGCTTTAAGGAATGGGATGATCTTAGCTCTGATCTCATTGATGACCTCGAGGATGATCTTGAGGAGGAGGGGCAAGAAGAGGATCTGACTAATCAAGAAGAATGCCTTGAATGGTCTCAACCCTAGAGAAATTCTTTGATCATCAAACTCATGGGGAAAATGGTAGGTTTTCATTTCCTGGTGCTTATTAACGATATGGATAATGATGATTATCTAGTTAAATTTTCTCTTCGTAAAGATTATTATTATGCTTTACATGAGGAACCATGTATGATCATGGATCATTATTTTGTGGTTCAAAGATGGTGACCTGGTTTTGATCCTCTCGAAGATAAGTTCAACAGGTTTGAATACTATATAATCGGACTTATCTCTGGAGAACCCTGAAGGTCGATGAGAACACCCTCAAACGACAGGATGATGAGTTACATTGTTGAGCGTGGCAAATTTGCACGAATTTGTGTTCCAAGTGGACTTGACGAAGCATTTGTCATCTGAATTCACTCTCAGAAAAAAGACATGTCGTATCGATGCGATGTTTACAAACCCAGAAAAAGAAAACTGTCCTCTAAACGAAGAAAAGTCAGTAGATAATGAAGTAACTCGAACAAGAATGTGATTGGTTTTTCAAACCATGGGATTCGTAATAATTAGATGCTGAAGTTGATTCTTATGGGCCATGGATAAATGTGCAAAAACCTCAACGAAGGCCCAGAAGATTTTTATACACTTCATTATATCTTAATTATTAAAATTTTTAATTACAATTATAATAAGTATATAATTTTTTATTAAAATATTATAAGTGTATAGTTTAATTAAAAAAAATAAATTATATAGATCTCCCTTAAATTTTGATAAAATTATACTAATTTTTCCTCTATTTTAAAAATATATATTTTAGTTTAATTTTAATTTTTTTTTTACTAAAATACCCTATATGTATTAATCTAAATATATAAATATGTATTATATTTATATATATATAAATAAACATAAAAAAAAGTAAATTTTGTTTTCAAATACATATAAATAAAAAAATAGATTTCTTTTATGTAATTTAACTAAAAAGTATGTATTTAGATGAATAAAATGTATTTTAATCCAAAAAATTAAAAAGTAATTAGAGTGTATTGCAATTTTTTTTTATTTTGAGTGAGATTTATGTAGATTTTAGAAATAGAATGGTGGTCTATATTATTTTAGCAAAACTTATGAAAGGTCTATGTAATTTACTTTAATTAAAAAATTATACATATTTCTGTAAAAATCATACATTTATCATATTATTATTTAAAAACCATATACTTATCATAAATATGCATAAATAAAAATAAAAAGCCTAGATTTTGATTTCATTAAATTTAATAAAAAAATATTTATTTATTTAAGTTAATGGAGGATATTTTAATTAAAAATTTTAAAATTCAATTAAAATGTAATATAAATTTTTTCTTTAAGTGAAATCTTTATATATTTTGAAAATAGAAGAGAAAACCATGTTATTATAGCAAAACTTAGAAAAGTTCTTTGTAATTTATTCAATTGAAAAATCATGTATTTGTTTATAAAAATTATACATATGTTATGTTAGTATTAAAAAAATTATATATTTGTCATATTTTAATTAAAAAATTTTAATAATAAAATTATAAAAAATAGTCTGAGTTTTTCTTAGTTAAAGTGTCTTAACCGGCAGAATTTTAAACCAATTGACAAGGACAATAAGGGGAAATGGGCCTCGCTTGTTGGTTCTAGAAACCTAGACCCAATAGTCAGGAGAAAAACAGAATTTGGACTTAGCCCAACGTTAGGCCACCAGACCCAGTACACTCTCCAGTTGAACAAAAGAGTGTTAGCATAATGGGAATAGCATGGCTGGTTAACCTTCTTCACAATAGATTGTGATTTTTTTTTTATATATTTTCTCTTTGATGATATTATAATGAATTTCTTCTGATGTTCAACAATTGCATTAAGATGTATAATTACTACAAAAGTAAAACAAAGCATACAAATATCATATTTTAAGAGATAGTAAAGATTCTTCCAAGTGTGTGTGTGTGTGAAATAGGCAACCACTAAAATTAACTTCTTTACTTTTAACGTAAGATCTTCATATGTTTGCTTTTTTATTCTCTCTACTAATGTAGGCATTACATAACTTATTGATTGATATGCATCATTGCTATCTCGAGGGAAATAGGATTGCTGACTTTTTGGCGAGGGTCACCAGTTGAGCTTGGGTTTAATGACTTGGTTATTAATTTCCTATTGGGAGATTCAAACAAAAGTTGGCATATAATTTAAACTAAAATAAATAAATTAATTGACGTACATGTGTGCGATGACTTAAAAACAATTGTTAAAACTCAACACTAGAAATTTTTATAATGTAAAATAACTTTTAACATGATATTATTGTCTGATTAATCAAGCAATAAAGAATCTGAATCTTACCAAAAAGAATGGTATATTTTTTATACGTTAATGGCACCATGGAGGGTATGGAACTTTTGGAGATTGGTTTGGTGATTCTTGAATTAATATTGACGACAATGCTTGCCTATACGAAATGCAAAATGAAGAAGCCACTACCATTGTGCCACCATTTGTCTACTATGCAACAATATGACAACACCCAGCGTCTAGATCTTGTAAGAAATCTTTATTACCTAAGCAATTCTATGTACCAAATCAATTAATTAATATTTTTTATTATTAATGAATGAGGATAAGACAATTTTCAGATATGCTTCTGCTTTCACTGGGTGGGTGCAATCTCATTTGGTATATAAATATATATAGTATCTCTTGTAGTTAGTGGGATCGTGGCTCATAATTATATTATTGACATGTTAGCTTCTAAGGATATAGTCTTTGTCCTCTGCGTATCACATACTAAGTTCGTTCACCAAACGAACAATAATATTAAATCCCTTATTAAATAATATATTTCTTAATTGTAATCATTTTATTTGCATCAAAGGATTGGAATATGCTTATTGGTCACTTCACCAAAGATAAATATATTAGTTAGACTAACTTACCTAAAAATAATTGATAATTATTTTCTAGCGTCAAAAATTATGTTTCAAAACAATTACAATGCATGAGATTTCACTCTTTTTTTCTTTCTGTCATCTTGAGACATCGTTTTAGAATTATTTGAAAGAGAAGGATAAGTACAATTCAAGAAAAACCTTTCCAAAATATAACACACACACACAAACACGAAAGTACTTGACTCTAAATGAAAATTGTTTAATCTGCCCAAAAATAGAAAGATAATTGTTTAATGCTTTTGGTGTGAATTATTTTTAATATATATAACAGATGTCACCGATATTCTTCACTTATTTTTATCATAAACATAAATACCCTACGTAATTCATAGTTTTATTAATTATTGGTAACTTTAGCAATATATTAATTATTATTCACAATTAAAACTGAAAAAAATTATACATTAAGACCTCAAGTTGAAGATATTTGTACTGAATAATTTTAAATCTTGAAATTATTTTGAAGAATTCTAAGATAAAAAATTTAAATTATATAAGAAAATTACAATTTAAGATTCAAAATAATTTTTTTTTGGTTTTAAGATCATTTAAAATAATTTTAAATTTTTTAATAAAAATATTTTTAATTCAATGTCTTAAACTGTAATTAAAAAAAAAAACTGTTAGTTGGGCCTAGTTCAGATCTTATGATATAGTGGGTATAAAATAAGGTTTTGCACTTATGGGTAGGGATCTTCTAAATCTAGTGGCATAACTGCCAAGTAAAAAGGTTAAACCAAATTAAAAAATGCAAGTGGAAATTAATAATTATAAAAGGAAGAATTAAGAACCAAAAAGTTCGGGCACTAGAGGTTGGGAAAAGGAACCACCCATATGATTTTCTAAGAAAGTAAAGTAGGCTATACGTTCAAATTAATGAGCCAAATGGGGGGAAAAATGCTCAGCATATAAGCCGAATATGCTTCTTTCGCTTTCTAGTTTCATTCTTGAAACTTATATTATAAATAAATAAATAAATAAATAACGAGATTTTATGAAATCAATCACCAATTATATCCCCTGTGCACTCTCTTTTGATTTCGTTTGAGACTTGGGCTATCTGTCGTAGGCATACCCATAACATGGTTTGACAATTTAGTTTAATTAATTAATTATATATAAAATTAATTAATTAGTAATTGAATAATTTGATTTTGAACTTTAATTTCAAATGGTTGCTAGGTTATATGGATAGGTTATTTAAATTTTTTTAAAGTAAAAAATATGATAATAATTTACCTTTAATGTATAATAAGAGTCTACTCCTTTAGAAAAAAGAAAATATATAGAATATAAAACATAGACACAGAATGCTGAGAAAAAATAGTCTCTTTGATAAACTACATTACAACTATGCTCTTAGATTGTGTATTACTGCCATGAACAAAAAGGCCAAGTTCTTTTGGTAATTATTGTCCAAACTGCATGAGTTAGGAAAATTTGTAAAATTCAGTTTCACACAAAGTAACTACCCAAATTCTTTTATTAATATCAAATTTAGTTGGCTCAAATTTTTTGTCCCCCATATTAAATATATGAATTTTGTATTTTAATTTTATGCAGTTAGAGAAAGAGAATAAAAACTACATGTATATTCATAATTAGATCTTAGAGACCTATTAATAGAAACTTATAATAAAAACCATCTTAGGCCATGAAATTCATATAGTAGGAAACTTGTATAAAAAGGAGTGTATGATTAAAATTTGAGAGAAATCGAATTAGCCAACAATGAGAGTATTAGATTTTAAGTTGTTAAAAAATAGTGATCAAGTACCATATTTTGGAGGCCTAGAGTTTTCTCTAAAACTAAATGGTGAAAATCATATATGTTGAAAAATTTGCAAGATCTAGTTTTGCACAAGTAAGTACCCAAATTCTTTTATTGGTATCAGAGTCTAATTGGCTCAAATTTTCTATCCCCTATATTGAATATATGAATTTTGTGTTTTAATTTTATGCAATTAGAGAAAGAGAATGAAAATTGCATGTATATTAATAATTAGACCTTAAAGACCTATTAATGGAGACTTGCAATAGAGACCATCTTAAGTCATGAAATCCATACCATAGGGAACCTAGTTAAAATTTGAGAGAAATTGAATTAGTTAGTATTGAGAAAATTAGATTTTAAGTTCTTGAAAAATAGTGATCAAGTACCATATTTTCAAGGCCTAGAATTTTCTTTAAATGCCACCAAATGGTGAAAATCATATATGTTGAAAAGTTTGTTAAACAAACTTTCCAACAATACAATTTCGTCCAAATTAGATGAAAAGTAAATGAGATATGGTCATTCAAAATTGAGTCTTTGAAATTGAAATATGAAAAAACGTGGTCAATGACCCAAAATTCAAGGCTTGGTACAAACTTTATACCATTGGAAAATTCATTCTATAGTATTTCCAATGACATAAAATTTGTCCAATTTAGATAAGAAATAAAGGACATATGACTTCCCAAAGTTGGTTGGTTGATAATGTATTTTTAGAAATTCTAGAAATTTTTTAAAGTTTAAAGGTTGAAGATGAAGGACAAAGGCCACTGCCAGGGGCAGCGCATATAGCTTACCTCCACCTCTTTTTGGTCAAGTCGATACCAATTGAGAGACTATGAAGAGAAAAGTCCACTAGTTGAACTCTCATCACCAAAATTGCCTTGGAAGGAAAGGCATAGCCTCCACCCACCACCCTAGGCGTGTATAGGGTTGCCATTTTCTTATTTTTTGGCAATTTTTTGGGCAAAGAGCTTTAGATACCACACAGGGCTCATGCCATGCCTGATTGGTTTTGATCCCTTTAAAATCCCTAAAATCATACTTTATATGTTGGTATATGGTATAACTATGTTTGGACAACTTTGAGTAATATTTAAATACGCATCAAACATATAGGAGACCTTTCTAACTAACCTAAAGATGAAAATCACTTTTCAAGTCTTAAGTTTAATCAATACACTCCCAAATGATGATTATTAGGTATCAATCATGGAAGACCTTGGGGAAAAATTTATGAAACTAAATTAACACAAGAATTTGTTGTTTAATCAGTGAGCATCAAAGATAGAGCTCTATGAAGAATATATTGTCATGAGTGTTGGCAAGCCACTTTACTTTCTCATTTTCAAATATAAGAAATATAAAAAAATTTTAGGCATAGTGCACAAAAAAAAAAGTATTAATCTTAAGGAATTGATTAAATGAGTAACCTTTATAATTCAACATAAACCTTTAATGGCCAAAGAGAAGTTTTTTTTTTTTTCAGAAGATAAAATATCTTTAAGATAAGTTTCTTTTAAGATGTGATATTGATTATTAATGCAATATATATATGCATTGAATTGGAAATATGAGAAATGCCTTGTTAAATGAGAGTTATTAGATTGGTAGACTTAGGCTCATCTAAGAACTACATTTAAAAAATTAAATAGGAAAAAATAAAAGAAATACTCTATCAAGTGAGGGTTCTTAGATTAGTAACCTAAAGTTTATCTAAGAACTATAACTTAAAAATATTTGTAAATAAATTTGATAGAAAAATAACGATATTTTTAGAATATATGTGGTAAAAGTAAGACAAATATAAACTTCCAATTATAAACCTAATAATGTAATTATTGATCTTATTGAAGTTTATGCAAATATATATTCATAGCATTATGTATATAAAATGATTAAGTACTATGTCTATAAATGGATTTGATTATGGTTATGACTAATAAGAATATTATTATTTAGCTTAATAATAGTGAAAAACTAGATGTTGTCAATTAGGAATTTTTGACACTATAAAGTTCTTACATCTTTAAAGAATAGAATACTAAGAAACTATTAGATAATGTCATATACGAGTCTAAGCTTGGAAATACAACCTTGCAAATGAGAGATTTAGATTTTTTTTTTATTAAAAAAGAAACGACAATATTGCTTGCATGATGATGCTAAGTAATATAACTGATAACCTTATGTGCAAGTTATATCTAACCATTTAAGCTATATGGATAACTCTTAAGGACAAATTTGATAATACTTCTATAACCAAATTGATAAGGTTGACAATCAAGAAATTAAAGTCTATTGATCATGTCTTTTAATAATACATAACAAGTTTATACTATTATAAGATCTCTTCTAATAAACTAAGAACATATGAAAGTGAATTTGACCCACAGTAAGAGCATCTTTATTTTTCATGATATTGCTCATCATATAAAGCTTAAGGATTAGCATTTAAAAGCTATAAAATCCTCTAAACATACCTATGTGATTGAGACTATTGTTATAACGACCCTAAATTCTAATCATGGTAATTAAGATTAAAGACACGATTAATAGTCATAAATCAAGGTTAAAGTCATTACGATTACTTACATTAAGAAAAAAATGAAGAAATTTAAATCTTGATGTTGTAGAGTTATTAATTAATTACCCATAACTATTTATGCACATAAGAGAATCAAACCCGCAATTATAAGCCCTTAATCTTTTCATCCATTAATTTTAACTTATAAGAATTTTCTACAAGAGTTCCTAATTTATTCCTTAACATTTCCATATAGAAAACCAAGGTTTCTAAGTCATTATAAGGAATTGAGTACCTTCGCCACTATTAAATACTCTTACGCCATGGCTAAAGGACCCCTTGGAGCTTCCTAACTTGCTTGTCAATATTGGTCTCGGCTAACTATTTCGTCGCAGCCAATTACTCTCTATTACTCTCCTTAGGTTTGTTGCTTTTGGCCGCGGCCAATTACCTTATGTTACTCTCCTTAGGCAACTTTGTCGTTTTTGGCCAAGGCTAATTAAATTTTGGCTACGGCCAATTACCTTCTGTTATTCTCCCTGGTAACTTCATCGCTTTTGGCCAAGAACAATTAAATTTTAGCTGCGGCTAATTACCTTATATTCCTATAACTCCTAAGGTTTCATCTCATGCTCTCCAATTCTCCCTCTAGTGACACTCTAGGCCGCTTTAACTTAATTTATAAAGATCTGGTGTCATTCTTTTACCTAATCTACCTAACACATCTATCATTTCCCATTCAAAACTTAAATGTGGATCCTTAATTCTTTAGCCGCCATAAACTAAGGAGTTCAAAGATCAATGACAGCAAAGAGTTCATAAACTACTTACATTTTCATTCAAACATAAATCCTAGTAGAAGTTTCATACACCGCTAGTTCAAGTTGACATCTAATGTATCACATGATTACGGTCCCTATGCTTAGTAATATATGATACATGCGGCAATTACATAAAATTAGTAATCTAATTATACAATACAATCTGACAAGGTTTCCAAACCTATGTGCTATTAAATCATATAATAAGCTTCCATTAATTTTTGCTTGCCACTAAAAGGTCTAGTCCCTGAAAATATTAGCCTACAACCAAAGTGAGATATACAATCCCAGTAATAAGAGGTAAATTCCATATATATATACAAATTAATTAATCCAATGTAATTTCATATCATCAATACCAAAATCATCAATTCAATTCGCAAATGTACTAATTGAGTTACTAATGACTATTGTCTCATACCAGCAATTACACATAACATGTTAATGGCCAATAACACTGGAAGAGGTTCGTCCATGACACCTACTCCATAATGAGTACAACCAGGGCTTAGTGCATCTGGCGTTTGATCACAATCCGATGCTCGATTGAAACACATGCACAGGTGGCAGCCATACCACAGCTCCACCATAGACTCACAAGGTCCAATCATAATAACAATTCAAGTAATCAACTAATCATTTAGCATTTCAAAATCATATATGTGCAAACAATAACATATACATGGAATTAGGAAATTAGCCCCGGTTATCTCAATGAAGCCAAGTACTCTTCCTCTAACTACCATCATGATTCAAAAGCATACCATGCCTAACATAAGCATAATCATCATTATTCAACTACTATTAGCAAGTAATTTCCTTATTCATAGATTAATCTTAACAAGAGTACATTGATAATTTTTTATCCAAGCTTCCTAAGGGTCTACTGCACCCATTCAAGGTCATAACAATAAAAACTCACAATGTGTCACTCCTAACATCTCAAGTTTTCGCACATGTAAAAGTCATGCACCAAAAGTCAATCCAAATAATAAAAATTCAGTATATATACCACACAAGAGAAGAGAAATGTTTACCCATACATCCAAGAGGTCAAATGGACTGAGTTGAGCCTCAACTACCAAAAACACATCATGGGATATTCTAAAATTCAAATTTAAGTCATCAAGCCCAAAAACCTTAGTGTTTCACCTTTATTTCTTTGTAATTTTGCACAATAGCAGAATCAATTATGAAAATCAATCTTTGGGCACATTTTCCAACAAAATAATATACAAAATAGAAGGAAAATACTTACCTAATCATCCCTCTAACCTTCAACTTCAAAAATCTTGCAACAATCATCCAAATACCAGATTTCATCCTAAGAAGAGATAAAAATTCTTCAAATGACAAACCAATCAGACCAAAATGTAGAGGAAGATAAAAGGGTCAAGTTATATAGAACCTAGCTTGGCTAAATCTCCTTCTAAGAATGTAAATTTGAGCCAAAATGTTAAGAAACCCTAGCTCCTCTTCTAACATACGAATTTCTTCTCTTGCCTTTTGTGTTTTCTGCTGAATGGGGGGAGAAACTATTGAACCTTTAGGGTTATTAGGGAGAAATGGGCTGACCCATTAGCCCATGGTCTATTTGGGCTCTTTTCTAGTCATTGAACCTTTATTTGGTGAGGTGGGCCGTAGAACACTTTGAATTAAGATGAAGTGTACTGACCTTAAAGCCCAAATTCTAGTGGGTTCAAAGGTTAGTGTTAGTTGGGCCATGATTTAAGTGTTAAATGGGTTAAATGTGAGTTAGGCCTGTAAAGAGACTAGTGTTGGGCTTCCATGAAATGAAACTAGACCTTCATCAAAATAAAATTGGCATTCTAATAATATTATTATCATACATGAATTATTCATAGCCAAATCATGCTTAAATCCTAAAATCATTATTTTACTTCCCTCAAAATTATCCAATTAATAATTATTATGTTAAGATACTCAAATTACCTTTATCCTTAAGACTCCTATCTCTTCATAATCTTCCTTAATTAGCCCAAATTCATGACTAATACATTTAATAAATTTCAAGGTGTTACAATTGTAACTTAAAAACACAAACACAATAAGGAAAACACTTTCATGAGAAGAAAGGGTTTGGCCAACATTTCAAATACGTCAAAAAAACATTTAAAAGAAGAGGCAAGCATGGTAGAAAGAAACTTGACATGGTTAAGGTCAAGTATTATACTTGTTAGAGAATGAGTCACTTTGTTCATGATTGCATTAAGTAAAATGAGACTCTCACAGACCATGTAGTTGGACATTGAGGATCATCTATGGAATACCATTAATTGCTTTTCATAAGCATATGACCTTATGTAAGATAAAATATAAGATTCTAAGCTAAATGGATTAGAATATGCAAATTAGTTTCATATAGAGAGCAAACCTTCATCCTACATGATATTTTATATATTCTGGAAATTCAACAAAACTTAACCTTTATTATTTATCTTCTTAAACGAAAATTTAGTGTTAATTTTTCATGACAATTCTATTGAGATTTATAATGGGATAGATAACATATATTATCTAGTTTTCTTTCAAATGGTTTTATTGTGTTAGATATAGTTTATAACAATTCTTGTGATGTGGATGATCATTGTTGCTTTACATTATCCTCTACTTCTAGCTTAGTTTTGGATATAAAAATTTGACATACTAGGCTAAACCATAGAAGGCCAATAGAGAATAAATAGACTGGCAAAAATAAGATATGATAGGATTCATTTTTAATTTAGAAATGTCACTATGAGAATACTACCTAATAGGTAAAGGAATTAGAAAACCATTTGAAAAAAAAAAACTAAGACTAAAATCCATTACAATTAATTCATTCTAAAATATGTAGTCTAAAGAGTGTAAGGGCAAGAAACAAAACTTAGTATTTTATGACATCTATTGACAATTATTTATGATATAGTCAAGTTTATTTATTCTGTTAAGTAATTGAGTGCTTTAGATGTTATATAAATATAGTTAATAATCAGATGGAAAATAAAATTAAAGCTTTGAGGTCTGATAGTATACATGAATATTTAACATATTAGTTTAAAAGGTTGTATGAAAATAAAGGAATCGTGAAATAATTAACAATTCTTGGCACTTTCACAGCAAAATGAAGTTTCAAAAAGAGGATTAGAATCTTACTTGCAATGATAGATCAAGTAAACTTATCTATTTCTTTTTGGGATGATGCATTATTAACAGCTACCTTCATACTTAACCAAGTGCCTTATAAATCAATTACTTTCACATCTTATAAATTATAGACAGATAATAGTCGAGTTTTGAGTATCTTAAGACCATGGGATCAATTGCTCATGTTTATGATATTTCTCATAAACATAAGAATTAGGCTTAAAGGGTCAGAAATGTATCTTTATTAGATACTTGAAATAATCAAATGGTTACATTTTTCATTAATGAAAACAAAGGTGAAAGTATAAGTGAAATTAAACTAAGAGATATTATATTTTTAGATAATAGATTTCCTAATAGGGGAGAGATTGACAAGACTACATATTTTATAAGACACATGACTAAGATAGTGAGGAATGAATAATTGTACCTCAAACTACTAATCCAAGTGAGAGATTGATGTAAGACAAGAATGTTTCACAAACAACCCTATTACTTAATAGTAACCACATAGGTATAACTTAGTATCAATTTGAGATTAAAAGGGCAGCACTCAAAGCCACTCAACTGGATAATAAATAGCCAAATACAATTTAAGAGGTTCTATTATGCCCTATGAAGGAAAAAGTGAATGAGAACAATGGAAAAAGAAATGAATTTAGTTAGGGCAAACTATGTTTAGGACTTGGTTAATCTTCTATCTAATTGAAAGGTAATTCAAAACAAATGGCTCTTAAAATAAATATAAAGATAGATGGATCAATTGAGAGATATAAAATATGTTTAGTTACTAAAAGGTATATAAAACAAGAAGATATAGACTTTCACTATCAAAGAATTATCAATTAGTAGCAGTTGTTCTTACATTTAGTGGTGGACTTTGGCTGTCACTAAATGATTCAACAATAGTTCGCTAGTCATCACCTTTACAATTATGGATACTCAATTAGCGGCAATTATATTTCAACCACAAGAATAACAACTACTAATTGTCATTATTTTTTTTAATGGTTTTATTCAACTATATTTTTAAAAGCTTTGAGGAATTATCTAGTGATGCTACTCTAAAAGCTTTGAGAAATTATGAATCTTCGAAGGAACTTGAAAATCATAAGACAATTTCTAATGGCAAATTTCATAAATTCAATGAGGTGATAAGCACTAAAATGAATAGGCAATTGGTTTTTGGAGGTTGTTCAATAAGATCAAAGTATGAAATGAAGTTCTTCTATCCACCTTCCTTTTGCATCTTTGAGTCTCTTTTTTAGTCCTTTTAAAAGGGTTATGTTAATAAGTTTTATTTGGCCATTTGTCACAAGGTACTTAACTAATGTATTTTTCATCTTTATCTTCCATTCTTTGCAATAGCCTTTAAAAGCTTTGTTGACATATTAGGTGCCATTGTCCAGTATGATTGTATAGGGAGCTCCAAACCTACACACTATGGAAGTCCAAAGGAATTTCTTAACACTATGAGTAATTATGGTTGTTAGAGGTTTAACTTCAGTCCATTTTGTAAACAAATCAATGGTGATGATAAGAAACTTTCATTGTCCTTTCTTGCTTGGGAATGACTAAGTATATCAATTCCCTAAGTATCGAAAGGCCAAGGAGAAGTAATCAATTTCTATTCTGAGGGTGCGATGTGGATGAAATGTCCATGCCTTTGACATTAGTTAAATTTTCTCATTAATTGATTAACATCTTTTGTCATAATTTACTAAGACAATCTAGTTTCATAGCTCCTCTTCTTAATGTTTAGGAAGCCGCATGACTCTGACACAATCCTTTATAAAGTTCTCTTAGGATGTAATCTGCCACTATTTGTGTAACACATCTGAGGCTAGGGTTTAAGAATCCCCTTCTGTGTAAATCATATCTTTAAATGAAATACTGTGTTTATCCTCTTAGTGTCTTTCTTATTTTATTTTTGTTAGTTGGCAATTCACTTGACTTCATTTATTGCTTTATTAGCTTTAACTATCAGATTTCTTCATCTGTTTTCATTATTTTTTATTTGTTAATGCTAGTTGTCAAAAGCCTTTATGATGGATATATTACCACATTGGCCAGTTTGGAGAAAGCATTTACTCTTTCATTTTATGTTCTTAAGATCCTTTCTAGGACCAATTAATCAAATTTTACTAGTGTATATTTATTTTGCTTTTTCAACATAATCTTTTTTATTATTTCTTTTGTTTTATAAGTGTCATTAATCTAATTTACCACCACTTGTAACTTGCTATGGACTTTTACCCTTTCTAATCTAAGTTCATAGGCCCAATTTAGACTAGCGATCAATGCTTCATATTATGCTTGATTATTTAAGGATTTAAAGTGTAGCTAAAGAACTTGCTTCCACTATGATTCTTTCCAGGCTTTTTATTATTAATCATGTAGGATTGCTCTTTTTACTTAAAGATTTGTTGATATGGATAGTCCATACATTATTTGCCTTGCTCAATTGTTTTTTCAAGCTAATTAATGGTGTCACTTTTAGGTATGAAATTAGCTAAAGCTTGTACTTTTATTTCTTTTTTTTAACTTGTATTTAAGATTGTGCTATGATAATTCGATTGACCATGATACCATTCTTCTAGCTACATCTAGCTTCAAGACTACTTGTCTCAAGGTTTTCCCATTTTGACAATGATATTGTATTGCTAATAGTATGGTTTTAGTCCTTTTAAATATATGAGTAAACCATAAGCCAATTTCTCTATCTCTTTATAAAGAAGCTCTTTTCCTTGTAAGGCCTTATGTATGAAGTATATTAGATATTGTTTTCTATTTTCTTATCTAGTAAAGGTTGAACTTACTACTTGATCAATTATGGATAGATACACATACAAGGTTTTGCTTGGTTTGGTTTTGATAGAATAGAGGGAGTCATAAGTATTCTTTTAGGCTTTTGAAGGTATTTTTACACTTCTCATTCCATTTGAAATTTTTTTTATTTTTAAGTGTGCTAAAGAAATATAGGCAACGATCAAGTGACTTGAGACTTAAGCATAATATTTAGCATTAAACATCTTTATTGGTTTAGGCTATCCATTTCTAAGATTTCTCATCACTTTTTCAAGGTTTAATTCAACTTCCCTCTTAATGATGATAAAGCTTAGGAGTTTTTAGGGAATTACTTTAAAAGCACATCTTGTGTTTTTTAAGCTCTTCAATGATTTCTTAGATGTCTATTAAGTGATCACCTATTTGACTTCATAACCATATCGTCAACATAAACTTCCAAATTCCTACTTATATGTTTTTTTGTAGAGTTTGTTTGTCATTCTTTGATATGTAGCACTTACAATTTTAAAATAGAACATCATGACATTATAATAGAAGATTACATACTTTATGGTGAAGGCAATCTTATTTGCATCATTAAAGTTTGTTTTGATATGGTTATAACTAGAAAAAAGCATTTAAGAAGCTTAGCAATTGGTTTGTAAAGGCTCAATAAGCTAGCTTGTCAATGTTTGGTAGTGTAAAAGTCTTTTAGGGATGCTTTAATCAAATCCATGAAACCAATGAATATTCTCATCGTTACCTTGTTTGACAACCCATTTGGGTAATGAGTTTCCTTGATAAACCCAACTTGTAGGAGCTTATCTACTTCCTTTTATATTGATTCTTATCTTTCTTTAAGAAACACTCAGTTATTATATATTACCCCAAGGTGATTCTCTAGTAATAAGGAATGACATATTAGTTTAGGATTGATACTTGACAAATTAATTGGGCACTAAGCAAAGACATCAACATTGTTCTTTAGTAGTTATGACCCAATCCTTACTTTTCTTTTGTCATATTCACTGTTAATCTAAATAGGTATTAAGTCCTCTTTTAGTTGGGATCTACTCCTTGATATTTCATTTCTCAAATCCAATATTTCTTTCACCATTATCAATTAGAAGATTGGATAGGTAATTGTTCTTTCTTTTACTATTTTAGGACCTCGGCTACTTTTTTATGCTAATGGCATAATAGTTTATATATATATATATATATATATATATATATATATATATATATATATATATATATATATATTAATTGGGTTAGATCTTTTCTATCCCTTTTTTAGGAAAGAATCTCATTAGCAATTGAGTTGTGCATATAATGGCTCAAATTTTGTTAAGAAAAGGTTTCCCAAAAATAGCATTATATATAGATAGGGCTTATACCATAATGAAATCAACACCTCTTGTCTTAGTGTGATGGTTATTTCCTAGGTTGAACTTTAGCCTTATTTTGCCTTCTATTTATATTTGATTTATTGAAATTTTGATCAAAGCCCTTGTGAAAGGTTTTAATTTGTTCATCATTAAAACTAAGCCTTTTAAAAATGTTAAAGTACAAAATATTAATAGAACTTCCTTAATCTACTAGCACCCTTCTTACAACGTAGTTTGATAAGTCCAAAATTTATGTAATATTTCATGTCATTTTATTAAGACTATGAATTGTTTAAGGCTAATTTGTCTTTAAGGTTTAATATTAGAAGTTATCTTGAATTTTTGTGGAAAAATGTTAATTTCAGACGATTATTTTATAGATGAACTAAAAACACTAAAAATGCCCACATACTTATGCTTGAAGGTCACAAATAAAAAGTCCAATGGATGAAATTCAAGGACAAAAGCCCAAAACCATGCGCCTCTAAATAGGCACATAACAAGATGAGTGAAGATTTTTTTAAAAAGCTAATGTAAAGTGATGCTTAAGAAGGGAAGCCCAAAAGTTAAGGTGGAGGAACCTAACTCAAGTCTTAAGTCCAATGGTAAAAGGCTTCTAACCTAACTTTGATGAGAGGAGTCAAAGATTTGGAGGAAAAGAAAAAAGATTCCTAATACTAATAGGAAAAAGAAACTTTTTAATAAGAGAATAGGAAAGTTTGTGATTAGCAATAGAGAAAGCCTTACAAGACAAAGAGTACACTTTATACAAGTCTTAAGGGCCACTCCACTACACCTATTCTAATTAAGAATAGAAAACCTTAGTCTTGTAACCTAAGTTTTTGCATTTTATAAATAAAAGGGCTTCACCATTGCTTTGGGGTATGAAGAACTAAAGGGAAGACATAGTTTGAGCCAAAGAGTCTAGTAATAAGGCATCTTCTCCAAACCTAAGTTGTATAACCTTGGTCATTCACTCAAGACATTTGTCTTAAGTAATGTTCTTCATCAAATCTCCTTTTCTATTTCTTTCTCTTTTTCATTTTATTGTTGTATGTAATAGTAAATTAGAAATTTTCTCTTTCATGTACACTTTGATTTGATTTGTATGAAGTTTCATCTATTGATCTATATTTATCTAATGAGTATATGTTCTAATCCCAATGCTTTTAAGTCATTACTATGATCTTGAATGCATGTTTAGCATAGGACAGCCTTAAGTTATATTTCATTCTAAACATTATTAATAAATTCTTGAATGATTTATAAGGCGACTATGTATCAATGAAAGATATTATCATAAGTAATTGAACATATACGATGGTTTTATGTATAAAAGGAAGACAAATTATGGAGCTAATTAGCTTAGATAACCCTAGGAAGACTTCTAACATCAATTTTAAGAGCTTTAACATACAATAATTTGATCTTAGGATAACTTTAGGAGGACTCCTTAAGATTGAATTAGGCTAGGTGAATTTGGTGCAACCTTAGGAGGACTAGCACACATTAGGGAATTGTTATCATTGATGACTAGAATTGATTGATGTTAAGTTATGTATTTTGACTTAAGTTGTGCATGGAAGTGTATCTTTAATCATAAAAACTTGCATCTTTCATCATTTGTATTTTAAAGTCATTTGCATCATGTTTGCATTTTACATCTTACATATTTTCACTTATTAAATTGGTCACTAGTAACTAGAGTCATCTAGAATACTAGTTGTACATAAAATAACTAACATTCCTTATATAAATAGCTTTATGTATTATTATACATAATTCCATCTTTTATTCCTTTATTCATGTTAGAATAGGTGTGTCAAAAGCCTAAGTCCCACATTACCTAGAATAAAGAGAGTTTTAGTGTATATATACTAAGATGTGATATTGGGCAAATAAATGGGCCAAGGAGAGGAGTGGGCTCGCACACACAACAACAGGTCAATGCAAGGGTAACGTAGTTGAAAATCTCCGATTTCCCCCTGCACAAGAGTTAGATGCGATACTGGACATTTTTACTGCAACTATTTTTGTAAAATACAAAATATTTTGTATAAGTAGGCTTACTAGAAAAACCTTGTTTCCAACAGTTTTGAAATTGGAACTATGAATTTCTTAAATTTTTGGATGTTGAAGCCTTCAATTTGCTGTTTTAATTTTTCATTAACTAGCTTTAATTCTAACATTCAGAAATGGTCTCCCTTTATTTGCTTTTAATCCCAACATTTAAAACGGATTTTCATTAAATCGTGATTAAGCCACTATTAATTATTTTTAATTGCCCAACATTCTTGTTCTCATCTTCGGCCCTTAAAAGGCAGTGCATGATGCGGTTCAAGGTGCACCAGGCTCTTGGACATCTTCGGAGCTCTCTCCTGTCTTCCCCATTCATTCTGAGTTCTTTAGTTCCTACTATTCTGTCTTTCTATTATAGGAAGGGTCTATTTAATCTTGGAGAGTTGCCGACTTATGGCAGAATAACTCTTAAGGACAGTGTTTTCGGGTACGACTCGGATCAGTTTATACTCACAGTTTTATTTGTTGTAGCTAACAATCTTAAGAGTTATTATGGAGTCACGCCGAGCTGGTCTTGATGATCATGTTAACGTTACCGTTGCAAGTTCTAGTGGTGGTTCTAGAAAGAGTGATCTTGCTACTTCAGCCTTCATTCCAACTGTAGTACCTACTATGACATTACCTAAGCCATTCCTAGATATATCCAAGATTGAGGTGTTTGACGGGGAGAACTTTAGAAGGTGGCAAGAGTGGATCTTTTCTATCCTGAACATGCACGGAATTGAAATGGCGTTAACCCAGTCCAAACATGTTCCTGATGCTGACCAAAACCAAAGAACTGCCTGAGAATATACCAATAAGGTCTGTAAACACAAAATTATTAGTACTTTATCTAACGATTTATTCGATATGCACTGCGTCTACAAGGAGGCCAATAAAATCTGGAAGTCACTAATCACGAAGTACACTGTTGAGGATGTTGAAAAACATAAATTCGTGATTGAAAATTACTACCGATAGGAGATGTCTGAAGATAAAGACATCAAGCTGCAAATTAATGAATACCACAAGCTGCTGAAAGAACTCCGAGCTAAGAAGATCAACCTTCCAGAAGAATTTATAGCTGGGATCCTAAATGAGAAACTACCGAATTTATGGAAAGGCTACAGACAACAACTCAAAAATAAGCAGAAGCAACTGTCACTGTTAGATCTCATCACTCATATCATTATCGAAGATACCAATCGGAAGGAGATTTGAGCTGCAAAAGGCAAGGAAATAGCCTCAAAGGCAAATTTGGTGGAAACAAAGCACACAACAAGAGGTATGATTGTCATAAAAAACATAATTACAATCTCAAGAATTCTAACCCTAAATTCAAAAAGAAGGGTAATTGCTTTGTTTGTGGCAAGTCGGGGCATCCTGCTGCTCAATGTAGAAAGAGAGTTAGAAATAATAATCCTCCCAAGCCAAATATAAATTTAGTTCAAGGAAATGAGAACAATGATGATGTTATTGTGGCAGCTATTTCTCAAGCTTTCATTGTCTTTGATGTGAGGAAATAGGTGGTAGACTCGGGGGCTACCAAGCATATCTGTACAAATAAGGAAATGTTTACCTCATATGATCCTATCGAGGAAGGAGAATATCACATTTATCTTGATGATTCCCAAACTGCAAAGGTTCTTGGGAAAGGAAAAGTGGTTCTTCAACTCACATCTAGAAAGACCTTGGCTCTCAATGATGTTCTGCATATGCTTAATGTTAAAGAGAACTTAATTTCTGTAGCTTTATTAGGAAAGGCTGGGGTTAAAGTGTCATTTGAATCTGACAAGATTATGATGACAAAAAATAATATTTTTGTAGGAAAGGGATATTGTAACCAAGGACTATTTGTACTAAATGTTGTTGAAATGAATGAAAATGCATCCTCTTCTACTTACTTGCCTATTTATATGGTTGATTCGTTTGATGTGTGGCATGCTAGATTAGGACATGTTAGTAAGTCTTATATTAAGAAAATGCAACAACTTGGTTTGATTTATGGAATTAAAAATGAATATTTAAACAAATGTGACATATGTGTTGAAGCAAAGATAACTAAAAAATCATATTTTTCTACACAAAGAGAAATTGAATTGCTTCCTTTAATACATATTGATTTAGGTGATTTAAAATAAAAAATGACTAAAGGTGGTAAAAAAAATATTATATTACTTTTATTGATGATTTTTTAAAGTACACTAAAGTATATTTATTGAGAAATAAAGATGAAGCGTTTGAAAATTTTCTTTTATATAAGGCAAAGGTAGAAAATCAACTAAATAAAAGGATTAAAAAAGTAAGGTTGGATAAAGGAGGAGAATATGTTTTGTCAAATGATTTTTATGAAAAAGAAGGAATTATCTATGAAGTAACTCCTCCATATTCACCTGAGTCTAATGGTGTTATAGAAAGAAAAAATAAAACTTTAAAAGAGATGATAAATGCTATACTTGTAAGTTCTTCTGCACCAGATAATTTATGAAGTAAAGCTTTATTGTTTGCTTGTTAATATCTTATAAGAAAATAAATAAGACACCTTATAAATTATGGAAAGGTTATATATCTAACCTAAGATATTTAAAAGTATAGGGGTATCTTACTAAAGTAATGTTGCCTGATTTTAAGAAAAGAAGAATTGGGTCTAAAACTTCTAATTGCATGTTAATTGGGTATGCTGAACATAGTGCAACTTATAGATTTCTAGTTTTGAAAAGTGATGTTTTGGATCATAGCACTATTATAGAAACTAAAGATGCAGAATTTTTTAAACATATCTTTCCTTTGAAAATTGAACATAATGCTAGGAATTTGGAAATGTCTACTTATTCTCCTGAACAAAATATAAATGAAAATTTGGCTGAAAATTTAAGAAGAAGTATGAGGCAAAGGAAAAAATCTTCTTTTGGAGATGATTTTTATACTTACATGGTACAAGATAATCTTTTAAATTTTTATGAAGCTATTTCTTTTTCAAATGCTCATCTTTGGAAAGAAGCCATTAAGGCTTAAATTGATTCTCTTAGTCAAAATAAAATTTAGATTTTAGTAAATTTGCCTCCAAAAGCTAAATTCATTGGTTGGGTTTTTAGGAAGAAACTTAATCCTAATGGGTCTATTGATAAATATAAAGCTAGGTTAGTAATTAAAAGTTTTAGTTAAAAATAAAATATTGATTATTTTGATACTTTTTCTTTGGTTACAAGAATTTCTTCTATAAGAATTCTAATTGCTTTAGCTTCAATATATAAGCTTTATATTCATCAAATGGATGTTAAAATTGCTTTTTTAAATGGTGTTTTAGAAGAAGAAATTTATATGGTACAACCTGAAGGATGTGTCATGTAATACCATAACTATCTTAGCTAACCCCCTTATATATACAAGTATCATATTTGAATTCTCCTAAGAAAACAAAGAAAATAATACAATTTAACAGTGTTACGTCATCCACATTTTCTCCGTTTTGGGTCTGTGGGCCTTAGGGACTTTTTCATATCATCCTCACATTTTTTTATACCAATACAACTCAAAACCATCTAAAAAAATTACCAAAAATCCAAGCTTACATCAAGCATACATAGTTTTTAATGGTTCTGCCTCGGGTTCAGTCTGTAGCTTTTGAGACTCAATTTTGAAAATTCGTAATTAATTCCAGAAACATCAAAATTAAGCATAATATGGTATTCTAGAAAGTTATAGATATCTACTTTATTCTAAAAATATTTTTAGGCCATGAAACATAACACAGAAGATGTTTGACATGCAAAAAGATGCAAAGGTTTGGACAACTACTAGTATTGATGCAAGTGTCTGCTATAAATTTCAAAAATGTCCAATTAATTCCACAAAAATCCAATCCATGAAAATGATACTAATTTGGAAAGATATAAATTTTATCTTTATGGTAAAAATAGATTCAGACCAAAGCAAATATGTTTAGCCACTGAAATTCAATGGAACATGACTCAGGTCTTGTTGTGCTACTATTATTGTTCCAAAAATTCAAAAATTCATATCTCTTAGCTTAAACCTTAAAATGAGGTTCTTCTAGTTGCTCCAAGTCATTGTGAATGTCTAGTTTCTACCTATAAAATTTTGTAGCCATTAGACCACGTTTGCCCCTCAGATAATACAATTTTACAACTGACCAAATGAACCGTACTAGTGCAAATCTAAATTTCTGATACCAATATTAAAAAATCATAGAAAATTCCACATACCTCCAAATGACCTGATCTTTTTCTTTCCAAAAATCTCTAGGCAAGATCTAATTGCATGCAAAATTTTAGGTCAAAAAGAGGTCATTTGGTTAGACTTTGCTATAGCTCAAGATTATGGCACTTTTGGTCCCAACAAGAGGCAAATTTAGTCCAAATGAGCGCTACATTGCTCCATACCCATTTGAGTAACTTAGAAAGCATAAATATAGCATAAATAAGTCTTTCATAAGGTTTGAACCATCATGAAAGTCAAATTCATCATGCCACTTTCATAAACATACATGTACAGGTGAGCTTCCAAGGGGTCAAATTGCACATTTCCACTCATTTAACTCTATTCTTAATACATATACTATCTTTACACTGTTTTACACTTGTTCAAAGTGTTATGACTCAAAAATAATATATACATATATACTTTGACATTCTAATACATCAAAACTAACAAAATTTTCTAAGAGATGGATATTTAAACTCCTTGGCTTCCATCCTTTGCATCTTGAACTCCACCTAGATCATATAAGATGAGAGAAAGGAGGGGGTGAGATTTATTGAATCTTAATAGCTCATACACCTATTCAAGCACATTTTCAAGGCATACAACATGTCAAGGGTACAAGTATGCAACTACTCAATCTATAAAGCATTCAATTTCCACATGTTTATGTCACAAACGCATGTCAAGCATAGGAATGAGCTCTAGGGACTTTTGGTTTGGCCTTACCCCATTTCTAGGACTTTTGGATTACCTCACTCTTAGTTTTTGGGACTTTTGACTTAGCTTTACCCATCCAAGGGACTCTTGGCTTTGTCTCACCTATGCCATGAGACTTTTGGCATCTCTTCACCCATATCAAGGGACTTTTGGCATTACCTTACCCTTATGAGCCATTTCCATAATTCAAAGGCATTTAAGAAAGCATATTGGTACCGAAATAGCAACATAGCATCAAGTGGCATATCTCAAAAATATAAATATACACACAAGCACACAATGACACATATGCAATAAGAAAATGCAACAAGGAAAGGTAGAGAGTTACCTTGGTGCAAATTCAAGCTTTACTTTGTTTGTTCTTTCTCATTTTTGGTTCCACAAGCACAATGAGGTGGGGTTAGATTTCCTTGACCTATTCACAAGAAACAACACTTAATTATATTCTTGGAACAAGTTAGGACTTCTAACTCATTCTCAAGAATACACTTTATGCTATTTGTCACAATATGGTTCTATTAATAACCTAATGAAGCAACTACCATAATTAACATTTTTGGTTCCATTTCTTGCCATATTTATACCTCTTAACCTCATTTAAGGTCCTTGAAGCCATCACACACTCACTTTCACAAACCTAGGTCCATGTTACTTCATAAGGTTATATTATGGAAGCCATTGCCTCATCTCCCATCCTAAGGCTTCTAAATTTTTTCTAAGGGTTTTTCCTATCTTCTTTTATCATATAAAGTGCAAGTTTGGAACCATTTAAAACATCCCCTAGCTATCTCTAAAGGTCTTGGCCGAAATATGCTTCTACTAAGGACCCACGGAGTTTGGAAATTTTTCTCAATGAATGGAGCACTTGGGAGACTCCCTAGGAGTCTTAGAAACTCGACAAAATACTCACATATGGTAGAGAATTCTTGAATCAACCCAGATTTTAGATTGTGTTCAAGAACCCTACACTTTTCCAACCTGAATTCTACTAGCTTTTCATGTATTTCTTTGGTGTATTCCATCTTCCCATGGCCTAGTTTGATGAATTCTTATGGATTATAAAATAGAAACTCTTCCCTCTTCATGGTTCTAATTTAGGCATCCCACTATGGAAGAAGAGAAGGAGAAGAAGAAGCAAATAGGTACAAGATTTACCTTAGTTTCAAGCTTACTTCCAAGGCTCCTCCTTCTTGATTCTCCCTTCCTCAACCAATTTGAACTTCCCCTTTAAAATTCTGGACCAAAACGGAACCAACCATTACAAGAAAGCCATAGAAAGAGAGCATAAAAGAAGGGGAGCAAGAGCAAAAAAATTTTCAAGATTCTTTACCTTCCTTGGCTTTTCTTCATCCTTCATCTCCCTTTCTTTGCATGCCCAAGACAGTAGCTCCTTTTCTGAAATTTAAGCAGAAAAAAGTCGGTTTAGGGAAGGAAAGGAAAAACATAGACTTTAAAGTGGGATTTAGAAGCTTCCTTTTAAAAATTGTTTCCATTTTTGCCTTTTCATAATGGCATTTCTGGTTTGGCTTTGTTTTAGCTTCTTTTTAAGAACTTTCTTTTTCATCATAAAATTTAGGTTTCCAATTTAATAAAATGCCTTTGGAATCACTCAAATCGGAGTTAAAACCTTCTCGAACGGACTAGTCAAAGTTCGAGTCAATCGACATCGAAAAAAGTACACTAGAGGGGCTTTACCAGTCTCGGGACTTCCCATGATTTTTAGGGCCTCTGAGAACCCTAGGTAACTTAAAATTTCCATTTAAAAAGCCCTCCTAGGTATTTTTCTAAAATTACACTTATTTACGAAAATGTCACTGGTCTTTTAGCAAATTTTTTGAATCACCCCATCCCTAGTTTCTAGGCAACTCAAGGCTCAAATCCTCATTTTTTATTATTTAACATTTTATCAAAATTTTATTTGGCCTTGAATAGCTCATCTCAGGAGACTTGCTTTTCAAACTAGCTCGTTTTAATATTTTTCCAACATACCGGGCGTTACATGTCACTCATGGACAAGAAAGTAAAGTATGTAAACTTGTTAAATCTTTATATGGATTAAAACAAGTACATAAACAATTGCGTGAAAAATTAGATCAAGTTTTGACAAGTGATGACTTTGCTACTGTTGAAGTAAAAAGACATGTTTATACAAAACTTATAAATAATGATTATGTGATTATTTGTTTATATGTAAATGACATGCTTATTTTTGGTACTTGCATGAATGTTATGATTAAAACTAAAAGCTTTCTTGCATCTAAATTTGATATGAAAGATATGGGTGAAGCAAAAGTGATTTTGGGTGTTAAAATCATAAGAAGTGAAAATTGTATCTTACTATTTCAAGAACATTATGTGGAGAAAATTCTCAAAACGTTTGGACATTTTGATGATTCTCTTTTAAGCACTCCTTATGATTCTAGCATACAATATTCAAAACATAAAGGTGATTCAGTAGCTCAATCTAAATATACACAAATTATTAGAAGTCTGTTGCATCTGATGAATTTACCAAGCCTGATATAGCATATGTTGTATGTAGATTGAGCAGATATGCCCATTGTCCAGGCAGTGAGCATTGGATAGCTCTGGTTAGATTGATGAGATATTCGAGAGGTACCATGAACTATGGTATATTTTATAGTAGATTTCCTGTTGTACTAGAAGGATACAATGATACTAACTAAATCTCAGATTCATATGAGATTAAATCCACTAGTGGTTATGTATTCACTCTTAGTGATGGTGCAGTATCCTAGAGATTAGCCAAACAAAGTATTATTACAAAATCCTCAAGGGATTCAAAGTTTATTGTTATGGAACTGGCTGATACTGAGGGCGAGTGGTTGAAAAACTTCTTAGCAAATATTTCATTAGGAGAAAAACTAACACCATCAGTATCTTTACATTATGACAGCTAATCTGTGACACCTTAATCTACTACCACTACCTAGCCTCTCACTGGGCTCAGTTCCATATGATTCCCAAAGAAACAACATTAGTCCGTGGCATTTTCATACTATGAACCGGGGTTTCATACACTCATCTTCTGCCCTGTGGGTCCTATGAACCCATCATTCATCTTCTCTACTCAAACTCCACTTATACAACTCATACATAGCATAAAACAAACCATAAGCCACGGGTATGGAGCCAAAAACCAGAAAATGCACTTTTCTCACTTGTGCCCAAAAGTCTTATTTTGGCTCTAACCTTGGAAAATCATAAGAAATTTTAGAAAAATGGGAATGCAGTAAACTTTAGCTTTATAGAAAGCTCTAAGTGTTAACTTTACACTAAAAATCATTCCCAATCAAAATCTCAACATTTGGACCATGTTTGACATTGAAAATGGGAGGAAGGTCTAGCTGCCACTGTTTCTGGTGCAGCTTTCTGTCATGACATTCAAAAATCCATAACTAAATCCACAAAAATCCAATCTAGACACATTATACCAATTCGAAAAGCTATGGATATCTACTAGAGCAGAAAAATAAGTCTAGATTATTTCAGTAGCTCCTACACCCCAAAAACCGATGGAACAGTGACAGGGGTCAGATGAGCTCTCTGATGCTGATACAGAACTTCAGATGGTCCAATCTCTCTCTATAGACCTCCGATTTAGGTGATTCTAGTCCTATAAGTCACTGTGATTGTCTAGTTTATGTGTATAAAATTTTACCACATTTAGAATCCATTTGGTCTAAGAATGCCACAGATTTCATTTTCTTGTTTATATGAACAGTACATGACCAATCCATTAAATTTTTCCAAATTCAACAATTCACCAAATATTCTCTAGAGAATAAAGCTTCTTAAGATTTTATAAATTCCAAATTTCATGGAAGATGTATTCATTGTAGATGCACAAAAGGTTGATGAAATCAGCCTCTCACACACTCTAGCCACTCATGGATAAGTTTAAAAGCATAAACCTAGGATATATAACAAGTCCATATGGTTCAAATCAACATACATTCTAATCTCGCTATGCTACGGCCAAATATACACTACTTCATGCATTCAACAAAAAGGGGCAAAACCCTCATTTCCATTCATTCAGCTATAAACATAGTTCATACAATATCATTTCATATTTTTACACTTGCTACAACCTTTACAACTCAAAAATAGTGGGGCACGTGTGGCACCACTTTACATCAAAATATTAAAAAACAAAACCAGGCTCCTTGGTGTTGTGCTCCACAGCATGTAAAGTTGGAAGGGGAAGGGGTGAGATTCAAGGGTATGCACTCAATCAAGTAAGCAATCAAGGCATATACAAGTCAAGGCTAAGCACTTGCTATTACAACAAAGATTTGTGGAAATGATTCATAGAAACATACAGCCTTTTATGGCCTGACACTTTTTTGTGTACTAAATATTATTGCCTTGTCTCAAGGGACTTTTGGCTTTCATAGTCCAAGGGACTTTCGGACACTAGCAATTCTCACATTTCAACACACAAGCATATGGTTATCAAAGCAATAGCATCATGCATGTAACTTGTAACAACCAGGAAAAAGAAAGAAAGTGAAGGTTAGAAAAATTCAGAATCCAGAATTTCTGCCAAGTCCTCTCGCAATAGCGAGAAATGGTCTCGCTACAGCGAGAGTGCTTGTTCGCAATAGCGAAGGCGATTCTAGCTATAGCGAGTGCTGGCAGCAGTCCATACAAAAACCAGGGAGTTGCTCGCCGTAGCGTGCGCCATAGCGAGAGTGAAGTCTGGAACTAACGCGATTTCGCCATAGCGAATGGTAAATCTCACCATAGCGAAGGGAACTGACACGAGCTCGCCGTAGTGAAGGTTACACCTCACCGTAGTGAAGGTTACACCTCGCCATAGCGAAGCCAGATTACACGAGCTCGCTATAGCGAAGGTTAGTTTTCGCCATAGCGAGAGTCAGTCCGGAAGAGAGTAAATAGCGAGATTTAGACTCCATTAAATGCCCAAACTCATTTCTTCTCTCATATCTGCCCTAGACTTCGACCCAAGGAGAGAAAAGAGGCGTGGAGAGTGAGAGAGATCAAGAGAAGGAGGAAGAGCAAGGGAAAGGTAAGGAAATTTCCCCCATTTCTCTTTAGAACTCTGATCCCCTCCCTTTGCCCTCTCTTTCTGCGATTTTATTTGTGAAAATGGTTAAATTTTGGGCATGGGTCAGAAGAGGGAAAGTGGAAAACACTTTTTAATCTTTGTGTTTTCTTTGAAAATGTGGTTTTCCACTACCATGGGAGCTTGAGAGAGAGAAAGAGTTGATGGCATTCTAGAGAGAGAGAGAACTCTAGTTCTGGTATGTAGGAGAGTTTGCTCTGATGATTTCATGTTAAGAGAGTAATTCCATGCTCTTTAATTGTGTCTAGACTCAAGTGAAGCACCTCCATCAAGGTGTGATTGTGGACCTAAGGAGGGAAAGGAGAAATTGAAAGGAAAAGCTAGTATTGGCTTTGGCTCCAAAGGTAGCTCTCTCTTTCACTATTTCTTATTGCATTCTTGGATATGATAGTCATTGTATGATTATGTATATGCTTGTTGTATAGAATATGCATGATGCCAATATGCTTGTGTGTTGAATTGTGAGAATTGCTCGGGTGAGGTAGTGCCGAAAGTCCCTTGAGATGGGTGAGGTGAAGCCAAAAGTCCCTTGAGATAGGTGAGACAAGGCCAAAAGTCTCAAACGAGTGAGGCCAAGTCAAAAGTCCTTAAACTCGGGTGAGGCCATCCAAAAGTCCCTAAACTCGGGTGAGGCTAGACCAAAAGTCCCTGGAGCCCATTTTTGGCATTGTTGTGATTTCCATAGCATGTACATTGTGTGTTGGTTGATTGAGAATGGCTAAGTGCTTATTCACATGCTTTGACTTGTTATATGCCTTGATTGTTTACTTGATTGAGTGCATGAGCTACTGAGATTCCCTGAATCTCACCCCTTTCCCCTCCCAACTTAATATGCTAGGTGGAGCTCAAGGAGAACCGAGCACACACCAAGGAGCCTAGGAGCATGCGTAGTTAGATATTACTTTCTTTTGGAATTTTGATGTAATTTTGATGTAAAGTGGTGCCAAATGAATATGCGCCCACTATTTTGAGTTGTAAAGGTTGTAACATGTGTATAACTATGAAAGGATATTGTATGACCTATGTTTATAGCCAAATGAATGGAAATGAGAGTTTTGCCCTTTTTGAGGAATGAATGCAATAGTGTATATTTGGCCGTAGCATAGCGAGATTTGAATGTATGTTGATTTGGACCACATGGACTTGTTAGATAGACTATTTTTATGCTTTTAAACTTGTCCATGAGTGGCTAGAGTGTGTGAGAGGCGATTTGGACCCGTTTTGGACCTTTGGAGTGCCAAAACCGGTGTTTTTGAGAGCTCCGTCAAAGTATGACTGGATGAGCTCCGTTTGCCATGAAATTTGGCATGCCTCTAGAGTGTGTAGAAAGCTTCGTGAGAATCTAAAGTTGGTAATATTTGAAGGACGAGAGAATATTTGGTGAATTGTTGAATTTGGAAAAAATCCATGGTTTGGTCATGTACTGTTCATATAGTTCAGAAATGAAAACCATGTCAAACATAGGCCAAATGGAGTCCAACTGTCATGAAATTTTATACACATAAACTAGAAAACCAAAGTGACATACACCAACTAGAATCACCTAAATCGGAGGTCTGTAAAGAGAGAACGAACCGTCTGAAGTTCTGTATCAGCATCAGGGAGCTCTCCTGACCCCCGTTACTGTTCCATCAATTTTCGGGGAGTAGGAGCTACTGAACTGATCTAGACTTATTTTGTTCCTCTAGTAGACATCCGTAGCTTTTCAAATTGGTATAGTGTGCCCAGATTGGATTTTTGTGGATTTAGTTATGCATTTTCGAATGTCATGACAGCAAGCTGCACCAGAAACAGTGACAGCCGGATCTCCTTCCCATTTTCAATGTCAAACATGGTCCAAACGCTATTTTTGTGGTTGGGAATTATTTTTATTGTAAAGTTAACACTTAGAACTTTCCATAGAGCTAAAGTTTACTAGATTCCCATTTTTCTACAATTAATTATGATTTTCCAAAGTTAGAGCCAAAATATGACTTTTGGGCCCAAGTGAGGAAATGTAATTTTTCTGGTTTTTGGCTCTATACCCATGGCTTATGGTTTGTTTTATGCTATGTATGAGTCGTATGTATGGAGTTTGAGTTGAGGATGCTTGAGATGGGTTCACAGGACCCACGGGGCAAAAGATGAGTATATGAAACCCCGGTTCATAGCATGCAAATGCCACCGAAGAGTAGTGATTCTTTGGAAATCATATGGAACCGAGCCCAGTGAGAGGCTAGGTAGCGGTAGTAGATTGAGGTGTCACATTTTTGGTATCAGAGTAAAGGTTCAGGCACTTTTACTCAAGTTTAGGCTCTTGAAGTATGTGAATTACTTGTATTTGGTGTGAATGGTCATAGAAGTTGTAGCATCCTTGCATAAGTGTTGTGATATTATTGTGAACTGAGGATTGCTATTTCTTTTCAGACATGGTTGAGACTAGACGGGGCAGGGGTAGAGGCAGAGGCCGACCGCCTAGGGCTCAGAGAGATGAGCCAGAGGTTCCTAGTGAGACTAGGGATCCTCTGCAGGCCATCATGGATAGACTTGATCGGTATGAAGCTATGATGGGCCAGCACCAAGAGATGCTGGAGCAACAGAGATACATTGCCCAGCAGCAGCATGATATGATCATGCATTTGCAAGATACCCTGGCTAGGCAAGAAGAAGCCAGAAGAGATGCCCTTGTACCTCAACCATCTATATCTAGCATTCCACCTATACCTCCCTAGGAGCCTGCTGCTTCACAGACCCAAACGCCTATTTAAAAAGTATTGAAGCAGTTTAAGCAGAACAATCCACCCTCGTTTGACGGGGAATTGGATGCGGATAAGGCGGAGGCTTGGGTGATGCAGCTTAAGAAGATATTCTCAGTGATGGATTGTACTATTGAGCAGAAAGCCCAGCTAGCCACCTTCATGCTAGAAAAGGAGGCTGATAGATGGTGGGATAGTGCAAAACCCCTTATGGAGACCAAGAATATACAAATAAATTGGGAGACATTCTTGGTTGAATTTTATGAGAAGTATGTCCCAAGTTCAGTGAGGAAGAAGAAAGAGATGGAGTTCATGAGTTTGAGACAGACGGATGAGATGAATGTGGACCAGTATGTGGCCAAGTTTATAGAGCTGTCTCGGTATTCCTCTTACCTCCAGAGGTATGATGATGAACCCTGGAGATGTGAGCAGTTTAAGACTGGTTTGAGGCCCCTGATTAGCGATAGAGTCACTCCACAGTGGATCAGAAAGTTTAATACTCTGGTGGAGGTCAGCAGGGTGATTGAGACGAATTTGCAAGTTATCATGCCTACTGCGACTACGGCTAGTCAGAAGAGGGTTCCGGATTTGCAGAGGTCGAAACCAGAAGAGGGCTCTAGTTTGACCCCTAGTACCAAGAAAAGAGGCAAGGGGCCATGGAGTAGAAGGCCGCAGCGAGGTGTGCCACCTCCTCGGGGTCAGTCATCCTTCCAGCAGTCTCCGGTAACATGTTTTAAGTGTGGGAAGCTGGGGCACATTGCTAGACACTATCCTCAGATGGAGACAGCGCCTCCTCCTAGACCACAGACCCAGGGCCGAGTGTTCGCCCTTACTCAGCAGGAAGCCAGCACATCTCCCAGTTTGATCCGAGGTACGCTGATAATGAATGGCTTTCCTGTAGTTGCTATGTTTGATTCGGGTGCTAGTCACTCGTTTATATCTTATGATTGTGTGAGGAAATTGGGTCTGGTCGTTAATGTCTTGCCGTTTGACTTGTCTGTTATTACACCCACTGGAGGCCACGTGGTTACTTCCCATACTTGTTTAAATGTCACTGTCCAATTTAACCATTGTCATACCACTATTGATTTGGTTTGTATGCCTTTTCATGAAATTGATTTATTATTGGTATGAACTGGTTAGCTGCGAATAATGCCATACTTGATTGTGAACACCGAACCATCTCCTTACCTACTTGTGGGACCATACCTAGGGTAGGAGCAGAGTTATCCTTTATGACTACTGCCCAGGCTGAGAGATATTTAGAGTATGGATGTCAAGGGTTTCTAGTCTTTTTCTCTATTCAGGCCGAGGTAGAAGAAGGGATAGAGGAGATTCCAGTTGTTAGGGAATTCCTGGAGGTTTTCCCTAGAGAGTTTGATTTTAGTGGCCTACCTCCTGAGAGAGAATTAGAGTTCCCTATAGACATAGTGCCTGGGGCTGGACCGGTGTCCAAAGCTCCTTACAAGATGGCTCCCACCGAGCTTGCTGAGTTGAAAGAGCAGGTAGAGGAATTGTTAGAGAAAGGGTTCATCCGCCCTAGTGTTTCACCTTGGGGTGCTCCGGTGTTGTTTGTGAAAAAGAAAGATGGTAGCTTGCGGTTGTGTATTGATTACAGAGAGTTGAATAAGGTTACCATCAAGAATAAATATCCTCTCCCTAGAATTGATGATCTGTTAGATCAGTTAGCTGGGGCATCTGTGTTTTCTAAGATAGATCTTAGATCTGGTTACCACCAGTTGAGAGTGAGAATGGAAGACGTCTCTAAGACGGCTTTCAGAATGAGATATGGGCACTATGAGTTCCTTGTGATGCCATTCGGGTTGACGAATGCGCCTGCTGTGTTCATGGATTATATGAACAGGGTATTCAGACCGTATCTAGATCAGTTTGTGGTGGTCTTTATTGATGATATTTTAGTGTACTCCCGATCTTTTGAGGAGCACGAGAGGCATTTGAGACTAGTCCTAGACACCTTGAGAGAGAAAAGGTTGTATGCCAAACTTAGTAAATGTGAGTTTTGGCTGACCGAAGTGCGATTCTTAGGTCATGTGATCTCACGAGATGGGGTTGCGGTAGATCCCCATAAAGTTGAGGCATTGTTACAGTGGGATAGACCTAGAACGATCACCAAAGTCAGGAGTTTCCTAGGTTTGGCAGGGTATTACAGACGATTTATTCAGGACTTTTCTCGAATGGCCTTACCACTGACGAGGCTAACTAGGAAAGATACACCTTTTGTGTGGGATGAGAAATGTGAGAAGAGTTTCCAGGAGTTGAAACTTTGTTTGATCACTGCCCCTGTGCTGATTATCTCTAACCCTAATGAACCATTTGTGGTTTATTGTGATGCCTCGGGCAAAGGGTTAGGATGTGTGTTGATGCAGCAGGGTAGAGTAGTGGCATATGCCTCGAGGCAGTTGAGACCTCATGAGGAGAATTACCCCACACATGACCTGGAGTTAGCTGCCGTAGTGTTTGCTCTTAAAATTTGGAGACACTATCTGTATGGTGCGACCATAGAGATCTATAGTGACCACAAGAGTCTGAAATACCTGTTTGACCAGAGAGAACTCAATATGAGACAGAGGAGATGGATGGAATTCTTGAAAGATTATGATTATGTATTGAAATACCATCCAGGCAAGGCCAATGTGGTGGCGGATGCCCTGAGTAGAAAAACCATCCATGTAGCCCATATGATGATTAGGGAGCAAGAGCTCCTAGAGAAGTTCAAAGAGTTGAACCTCTCTTGTCAGGTGGTATCGGGTATATTATATCTGAGTGAACCCGAATTGAAAATATCTTGCGAACCCAGATCTTAGATGCCCAAAGAGAGGATGAGTTCCTGAAATAGATCAGGAATGAGATTACCCAAGGTAAGACCTCAGATTTTAAGGTGTCTGAGGATGGCATGATAGTATATCGGGATAGAATCTGTGTGCCTAGTCAGAATGAGTTGAGATAAAGCATTCTAGAAGAGGCACATAAGAGTAAGTATACTATCCACCCAAGTGCCACCAAGATGTATCAGGATGTGAAAAGAATTTTCTGGTGGCCAGGGATGAAAAGTTATGTGACGGATTATGTGGTTAGATGCCTAGTGTGTCAGAGGGTAAAGATAGAACATCAGAAACCGGCTGGGTTGTTGCAACCTCTAGATATCCCTGAGTGGAAGTGGGATAGTATAGCCATGGATTTTGTCATAGGATTACCCAGGACATCCTCTGGACACGATGCTATTTGGGTAGTTATGGATAGACTGACGAAGTCTGCACACTTTTTAGCTATCAGGGCTACTTATACACTGGATAGACTAGCCCAATTGTATATAAGAGAGATAGTGCAACTTCATGGAATACCCAATAGCATAGTTTCGGATAGAGACCCCAGGTTCACATCGAACTTTTGGAGGTCACTGCAGCATGCCTTAGGGACGAGATTGCGGTTTAGTACTGCATATCACCCCCAGACAGATGGTCAGACTGAAAGGACCATCCAGACATTGGAAGATATGTTGAGGGCATGTGTGCTAGAAATGAAGGGGAACTGGGATGTGTATTTACCGTTAGCAGAGTTTGCTTATAACAACAGTTACCATTCCAGTATCCAGATGGCCCCTTATGAGGCTTTGTATGGGAGAAAGTACAGATCCCCTCTGTGTTGGGTTGAGTTAGGTGAGAGGAGTATGATAGGACCTGAGATTGTGGACCAGACCACCCGACAAATAGAGTTGATTAGAAAGAGGCTCCTCACGGCCCAGAGTAGACAGAAAAGCTATGCTGATAAGCGTAGGAGGCCGTTAGAGTATGAGATTGGAGACCATGTGTTCATTCGAATATCTCCAATGACGGGAGTAGGTCGGTCAATGAGGGTAAGGAAGCTCAGTCCTAGGTATATTGGTCCATTTGAAATTCTTGAGAAAATCGGACCCGTGGCTTACCGAATAGCCTTACCTCCTAACCTAGCCCAAATACACAATGTTTTTCATGTCTCCCAATTGAAAAAGTATTTACCAGATTCCTCACATGTCATAGAATATGAGCATGTGCAATTGTAGGAAGATCTTTCCTATGTAGTAAAACCGGAGAGAATTGTAGATGCTAAGCTGAAACAGCTGAGAAGCAAGAGCATTCCTCTGGTGAAAGTGATCTGGAGAGGTCTGACATCTGAGGAAGCAACCTAGGAATTGGCGGATGAGATGAGGCAGAAATATCTAGAATTATTCCCTTGAGGTAAGTTTTTAAATTTCGAGGACGAAATTTCTTTTAAGAGAGGTAGAAATGTAACAACCAAGAAAAAGAAAAGAAAAAAGGAAAAGAAAGAAAGTGAAGGTTAGAAAAATTCAGAATCTAAAATTTCTGCCAAGTCCTCTCGCAATAGCGAGCTCGCAATAGCGAGAAATGGTCTCGCTATAGCGAGAGTGCTTGTTCGCAATAGCGAAGGCGATTCTAGCTGTAGCGAGTGCTGGCAGCAGTCCATACAAAAACCAGGGAGTTGCTCGCCGTAGAGTGCGCCATAGCAAGAGTGAAGTCTGGAACTAACGCGATTTCACCATAGCAAATGGTAAATCTCGCCATAGCGAAAGGAACTGACACGAGCTCGCCGTAGCGAAGGTTACACCTCGCCATAGCGAAGCCAGATTACACGAGCTCGCTATAGCGAAGGTTAGTTTTCGCCGTAGCGAGAGTCAGTCTGGAAGAGAGTAAATAGCGAGATTTAGACTCCATTAAACGCCCAAACTCATTTCTTCTCTCATATCTACCATAGACTTCGACCCAAGGAGAGAAAAGAGGCGTGGAGAGTGAGAGAGATCAAGAGAAGGAGGAAGAGCAAGGGAAAGGTAAGGAAATTTCTCCCATTTCTCTTTAGAACTCTGATCCCCTCCCTTTGCCCTCTCTTTCTGCGATTTTATTTGTGAAAATGGTTAGATTTTGGGCATGGGTCAGAAGAGGGAAAGTGGAAAACACTTTTTAATCTTTGTATTTTCTTTGAAAATGTGGTTTTCCACTACCATGGGAGCTTGAGAGAGAGAAAGAGTTGATGGCATTCTAGAGAGAGAGAGAACTCTAGTTCTGGTATGTAGGAGAGTTTGCTCTGATGATTCCATGTTAAGAGAGTAATTCCATGCTCTTTAATTGTGTCTAGGCTCAACTGAAACACCTCCATCAAGGTGTGATTGTGGACCTAAGGAGGGAAAAGAGAAATTGAAAGGAAAAGCTAGTATTGGCTTTGGCTCCAAAGGTAGCTCTCTCTTTCACTCTTTCTTGTTGCATTCTTGGATATGATAGTCATTGTATGATTATGTATATGCTTGTTGTATGGAATATGCCATATGCTATTGTTTTGATGCATTGATGCCAATATGCTTGTGTGTTGAATTGTGAGAATTGCTCGGGTGAGGTAGTGCCGAAAGTCCCTTGAGATGGGTGAGGTGAAGCCGAAAGTCCCTTGAGATAGGTGAGACAAGGCCAAAAGTCTCAAACGAGTGAGGCCAAGTCAAAAGTCCTTAAACTCAGGTGAGGCCATCCAAAAGTCCCTAAACTCGGGTGAGACTAGACCAAAAGTCCCTGGAGCTCATTTTTGGTATTGTTGTGATTTCCATAGCATGTACATTGTGTGTTGGTTGATTGAGAATGGCTAAGTGCTTATTCACATGCTTTGACTTGTTATATGCCTTGATTGCTTACTTGATTGAGTGCATGAGCTACTGAGACTCCCTGAATCTCACCCCTTTCCCCTCCCAACTTAATATGCTAGGTGGAGCTCAAGGAAAACCGAGCACACACCAAGGAGCCTAGGAGCATGCTTAGTTAGATATTACTTTCTTTTGGAATTTTGATGTAATTTTGATGTAAAGTGGTGCCAAATGAATATGCGCCCACTATTTTGAGTTGTAAAGGTTGTAACATGTGTATAACTATGAAAGGATATTGTATGACCTATGTTTATAGCCAAATGAATGGAAATGAGGGTTTTGCCCTTTTTGAGGAATGAATGCAATAGTGTATATTTGGCCGTAGCATAGCGAGATTTGAATGTATGTTGATTTGGACCACATGGACTTGTTAGATAGACTATTTTTATGCTTTTAAACTTGTCCATGAGTGGCTAGAGTGTGTGAGAGGCGATTTGGACCCGTTTTGGACCTTTGGAGTGCCAAAACCGGTGTTTTTGAGAGCTCCGTCAAAGTATGACCGGATGAGCTCCGTTTGCCATGAAATTTGGCATGCCTCTAGAGTGTGTAGAAAGCTTCGTGAGAATCTAAAGTTGGTAATATTTGAAGGACGAGAGAATATTTGGTGAATTGTTGAATTTGGGAAAAATCCATGGTTTGGTTATGTACTGTTCATATAGTTCAGAAATGAAAACCATGTCAAACATAGGCCAAATGGAGTCCAAATGTCATGAAATTTTATACACATAAACTAGAAAACCAAAGTGACCTATACCAACTAGAATCACCTAAATTGGAGGTCTGTAGAGAGAGAACGAACCGTCTAAAGTTCTGTATCAGCATCAGGGAGCTCTCCTGACCCCCGTTACTGTTCCATCGGTTTTTGGGGACTAGGAGCTACTGAACTGATCTGAACTTATTTTTTTCCTCTAGTAGACATCTGTAGCTTTTCAAATTGGTATAGTGTGCCCAGATTGGAGTTTTTTGGATTTAGTTATGCATTTTCGAAAGTCATGACAGCAAGCTGCACCAGAAACAGTGACAGCCGGACCTCCTTCCCATTTTCGATGTCAAACATGGTCCAAATGCTGTGTTTATGGTTGGGAATTATTTTCAGTGTAAAGTTAACACTTAGAGCTTTCCAGAGAGCTAAAGTTTACTAGATTACCATTTTTCTACAATTAATTATGATTTTCCAAAGTTAGAGCCAAAATATGACTTTTGGGCCCAAGTGAGGAAATGTAATTTTTCTGGTTTTTGGCTCTATACCCATGGCTTATGGTTTGTTTTATGCTATGTATGAGTCATATGTATGGAGTTTGAGTTGAGGATACTTGAGATGGGTTCACAGGACCCACGAGGCAAAAGATGAGTATATGAAACCCCGGTTCATAGCATGCAAATGCCACGGAAGAGTAGTGATTCTTTGGAAATCATGTGGAATCGAACCCAGTGAGAGGCTAGGTAGCGGTAGTAGATTGAGGTGTCACATAACTCAGATGATAATGTTCTTTTGACACATGTAGGGGATTGTTGGAGTAAGTGTGTCAAAAGCCTAAGTTTCACGTTGCCTAGAATAAAGAGAGTCTTAGTATATATATACTAAGATATGATATTGGCAAGTAAATGGGCCAAGAAGAGGAGTTAGCTCGCATGCACAACAACAGGCTAACACAGGGATAACGCAGTTGAAAATCTTCAATTTTTCCCCCTATGCACGAGTTAGATGAGGTACTGGGCATTTTTACTGCAACTATTTTTGTAAAATACAATATTTTGTATAAATAGGCTTACCAAAAAAATCTTGTTTTCAATAGTTTTGAAATTGGAACAATGAATTTCTTAAATTTCTAGACATTGAGGCCTTTAATTTGCCATTTTAATTTTTCATTAACCGACTTTAATTCTAATGTTCAGAAACAGTCTCTCTTTATTCACTTTTAATCCCAACGTTCAAAACAAATTTTCATAAAATCCTGATTAAGCCGCCATTAATTATGTTTAATTGCCCAAGATTCTTGTTCGTGTCTTCAGCCTATAAAAGATAGCGCATGGTGTGGTTTAAGGTGCACCAGGCTCTCGAACATCTTTAAAGCTCTTTCCTCTCTTCCCCCTTTGTTTTGAGTTCTTTAGTCCTGCTATTCTGTCTCCCTATCATAGAAAGGGTCTATTTAATTCTAGGGAGTTGCCGACCTATGGCAGAATAACTCTTAAGGACAGTGTCCTCGGGTATGATTTGGATCTGTTTATACTCACAATTTTGTTTGTTATAGCTAACAATTCACACTTAATTCATAACATGTTCATGACATTTCTATGGGAATGATAATCTACTTATTTTTTTAATTTCTTGCTCAATAAGTGCACTTGCTAACTTTTATATATATAGATATATATCTAATTTAGTTGTATCATAGTTGGCAATCATGGTTATGATTACCATTGGATCGTTGTGCTCTAGGTCTATCATTTAAAAGTCATTGTGAAGGTGATTGGTTGATTGTTCTCTCCTTCTAACTTCATCTTCTTAGATGACATGTTATCAAGCCTTTTGCTCAATCTATGAGCATTTTTTTAGGACTTTTTGTAAAGTAACTACTTGAGTGCAACCCTTATGCTATCACATCAATAACTCTAACTATAGAGGTTGCAATTCTTTATTAGGTCGATCTTTCTTTAGTTCTTCTTCACCCTCTTCTTTCTTGGTTAGTCATTCCCTATTCCTATTCTAGTATTCATTCATTCTATAATTTCTTAATTAGTTGTTTTTATTCACAAATTCTCTTCAAGTTGCCTCTTTGGATAAGGTTTTCTATTTCATCTTTTAGGCTAACACATTTTCATGTCATGCCTATAATCTATGTCAGATCTATAGTATCTTGAATGATTGACCCTTTCTCAAAATATTTTCTTCCTTAGAGGATAATTTAATGCTTTAATGTTGTATACTTCTTCTAAGATTTGGGCACAAAACTTCACTAGTTAGGTGTAGGTAGTGAATCATCTAATTGGAACTTATCTTCTTTTCTCCCTTCATGTTATTTATTTATTTGATATTAATTCTTCTTTAAAGTTCACTTTCTTTACTAGGTAAAATTATTTGATAATGTTTTTTTTCTTTTTGGCTAATGTCAATAGTCCTGAAAAATTTTTAATTTCTTTTCTTATTAGAGATGTTAAGAATGGGCCATTTCTCAACTTGGCAATGACGATGTAGATGGCTACTACATCATTCAAGTTTTTGAATTGGATGCATGCTTATTGAATTAGACAATAAATTCTTTCATTGATTCATATTTTTCTTATGCAAATCCTATTTATAATGATGAGGTTTACTTGCAAGTTTTGCTTGGTGCAGAGTATTAATGGAAGAGATCAGCACATTCATCAAAACAATGAACTAAATTTGGTGTAAGGGTGAAGAAACACTCCAAAGTCATCCTTTTAAGTGTTATAGAGAATAATTTGGTCATCTATATGTCAATCATCCATCTTATATTCATGGCAATTGTAAAGGCTTTTAAATGCTCTCGTGGCTTGGTCATTATGTCATATAGGTCTAGCTAGAAAGGCATCTTAAAATTGATCAATAAATTCTTCTACTATGGTTTATGTGAATAGGTGTTGGCATGCTTAGTATTGTGCCCTCCAAAGTTTGATCATAAGAATATGCCCTCAAATCACCCCTTGGTTTAATTGATTGGATATGGATAGGTAAGTTATTAGTAAGGTTGGATATTTGAAGTATGTATGGTTTTGATGGTATATGGAAGTAAGGATGGCAAATTTCCTCCAAAGACATATAAAGGTTGTATGGGTACTATAGGAATGGTTGAGATGTTGATTTTATATATCAAGGGAGTATAGATTACTAATGTTAAAAGGTTTGTAATTAAAAGTGGCAAATTTCCACCTAAGACTGTTCTTTTTAGCATAATCATTCTTCTAAATATTACCCCTCCCAATGAGGTATGTCATCATATAAAGGGTTCTATCTTCTTATGTAGCCCCTGAGTTCAATCAATCAAGAGGATGTCCTCGATGCATTTATAAAGTGCTCTTAATGAATTTTATTTCTAATATACTTTACTTTACGATAAAGCTTCCTTAATAAGTACAGTTTCCCCATCAAGGTATAATAGGTTATCTAAACAATGTCCTGCTAATGATCCTTTGTGGGATTGGGATGCTTTTGCAAGGTTTTTGGCATATTCATCCTACAGCAAATCTTTCCACATCTTTATTCCTTTGGTTTTCTAAGACTCTTCTTCTATTTAAGATTGGCAACAATGAGAGCCATATAGTTATTCTTCCTTATTACTAATTTAAATAGTGAACAAAATACTCAATCAATAGAGGATGGTGAATTTTCCATAAATAATACCAATGATGTTATTCTTTCTAACTCAAATGGTCTTTATAGAGGTGAGTGATGGTTGGTACTACAAGAACATAAGGGTCCCAATACACCATGTAGACTCTAAAGATCAAGTTAGTAAGACTACTCAACAAAGCAAAAATGAGATCAATGAAAAACATACTTAAAGGGCCAAGGGTACTTATTGTTTATAAAGTTAGACTAATAACAATCTCGTAATTAAAAGATGTAAACAATCGGTGATAAGCTAGTGATTCAAGCAGAAAAACTAAGTGTATTATTCAATTATTATACTTGTGGGATGAACTTTTATAGGAAGTGGTTAGGGAGTTATTGTGACGAAATCAAGTCTTGCTCGTGAAAGAAAAAGAAAACAAAACTAGAAAAATTCTAGAGAAAAGAGTAGAAGCTAATATTTTAATTTTTTTTTTTGCTTTCTTTAACCTAGGACCTCCTTGTAAATTATATTATAATTAAAAGAGAATCTTAAAATGACTTACTTTGATAGCCAATCACATTCACAAGGTCAAATCTTTAAGCATTAAGATCACAAATCTGACAAACACAAACTCCAAGGCTCGATCTTGATCTTTTTGGCATGGAATGTTGTGATAGTGCTTGAAACTCCACCAAACACCAATAGGTCATGTTTTCTTTAGCCTTAAGAGGTTCTTTAAACTCTCTTTTAAATTCAAGAACAAAGTTCTTATGGCCCATTTGGTATTCTTCCTTTGTTTGCAATATCTATTATACTCTTGTAATTATTACTCAACAATTTCTATCCCCTTTTATTACATTTTAAAAGTAGGGGCATGAGGATCATTTTCCACCAATTCCATTGACTTTTTCCTTTCTATTTTTATTTTCATAGCTAACTTTCTATGTACCAAATAATCTTTAATAATTCATGAAAACAACATAAGTATCTTGCCTCTAAGTGTATCCACAATAAAGTAAAGCCAAAAAAGATGATAAAGATCTAATATTTTACTTGGGAGAATTTTTCTTAGGGTTTCTAAGAGAGCAAACAGTGGCTAGAGAGTACTAGCTCTCTATGCATCCTTTTTCTTTAAATAGAGTGCAAATCCTTTGCATTTCTTTGTATTTAAGTCTCCCTCTTGTTTTACCTTGTATTCTATGTGACCTTTTAGGTTCATATCTACTAATAGTGAGAATGTAACAATTTACATTTATAATTGAATCAACCAATTAAGTTAATTAATTAGAAACCTTTCTAGTTCATGAATCATAAATAAGTGACTCTTGGATAATTGAACCATTTAATTATTCTAATTAATTTAATCAAAACTCTTTCTAATTTATATATCACATTTAAGTAACTTTTGGATTCTCACAAATCCTTAGTAATGACAAGTTCCAAATTTATACATTTTTATAGGCATTTTCAATAGGACTTATCATAGTTATTCCAATGTTTTTTTAACTTTTTTACATCAAATTTTATATAATTTTGAAATTTTAAGTTAAAGGATGTAGTTAAGGTCTTGTGTTTATAAACTTCAAATTTTAAGACTAAATTACAATATTTTGTAGAAATTAGATTTTATTTGAAATTCCTCAAGTATATGGTTAATTTGTGGTATTATAAAGTCCTAGTCTTACTTTGTAAATATGTTTAATTTTAGAATAGTTTACTTGTGTTTTATTTGATTAAATTCTGATTTAATTTTATTGTCTTTAATCGTAGGACTTAAATGTAAATAAATAAAGATTCAATCTTGGAAAGTGGAGATTCATAAAGCCCATGGGTTAAAATGTGAATATTTTCAAGAAAAGGCAAATCACACTATTCATCACAACAAGTTGTTTGATGGTCATGACAAGTAGCAATTATTTTCACGAGGCTAGTCACTGCTTATCATGACCATGATCTACTTGGTCATTATCTGTCACAACCTTGGTCCACTTACTACTTAGTCACAACAAGCAAGTGTGATCTAGTTTTTATAAATTCACTTCCTTAGTACAAATTAGAGAGTCTTTTCCACTTTCCTGGTGTTCATATGCTAGTCTCTTATTGGTGAGCTAAGGTTTTCTCAAAGTTAAGAAGATTCTTAAAGGTTAAAGAGTTTCTCTTAAACTATTCAAGGTTAATAGAATTTTTTTATTGATTGATTGGTTTATTTCTTGGAGAATTTTATGCTATCTATATTTCTCTCTTTGAACTTTCTTTACAATTTGTATCTTTAACTTTCTTTCTTTAATTTCATACTTATAATAGTCTAAATACATTTCTATCTTAATTTTGATTGTAAATTATTATTAGTGATGATTGTTTAGAGTAATTACATTTATTCTTCTCCTTGATCTTCTTTTTATTGATGTAATTCTACCATCACTTGGATTCTTAGCCTACTTAATTGAAGATCAAGATGATTAACTCAAAGAAGAACATTAATGGAAATAGATTGAGTGGCTTAACAATTTTTTTGGACCTAATTAAGCTAGATTATCACTATAATTATTGGTTAACCATAATCAAAGTGTTCAATGAAAAAGCTGAAAGGAATGTTTATAGCAATGCATTTCAAATGAAAGCTAACCTATAAATATATCCTAGGAAAGTTATAAAAGATGTACTTGCAATAAGCTAATCTCAAAAAGCAACTTAGTGCACAATGAATATCGACTTTAGCCAAAATTCATTTTGGTGATAAAACCTATTAATGAGATGCATTCTTAGCAAGCTAAACTTTATAATCCTATAGTTTGTCTAGTAGTTAGCCAAGGTAATATAAATCCAAGATGAGTGTACTTGCCTAAACTAGTTATTAGATAAGTAGGAAAATATGTAAGGAGCTTTAATATACTAGAGCTGCCAACTAAACAATAGCAACAATTATGAGCAGTCAAATACTTTATTAGGCTAATCATAATCTAATTATGGTGTCTAGTTGTCATTTACTCTCTAGTCATAGATTCTATCTTTTGTAGGTTAGAGTTAGAAATAGGTTATGCTCATCTTCTCATTTGTTAGTTACTAGTGACTGGATTAGCTGAGACACTAGTACAGGACTAACCATTAACTAATTAAGCAAAACTCATACCTCTAAATGGTAATCCATTGTAATTGAAAACACTTTATGCTATACTCGGTTCTTTCAAAACTAAACTAGAACCAAGAGATTAATAAAAGAGGATCCTAAAGCAAAAAGAATTAAGGATGATCAAGGGTAGACTAATAATTAGAACATTAAGAAATAAGAATAAGAAGTCAGTGATGGCTTGAAATTAAAGTGAAAGTAGCTAAAAAAAGAAATCAATAATGTAGTGGCAAAATTATAATTATTGACAGAATTCTAGAAACTCAAAGAAGAGACTTTTAAATGCTAAAATCAAATTCACTAGGATTTTTAGAAGTTCTGAAAACTATAAAAATCATCAAAATTGTTGAAATCCTTCTTGTGTATGATTTAGGATATCAATTGACTGTACTTTGATCGAACATTTCAAGATGGTTTCAAATTTCAAAAATTTCAAAGTAAATATTTTTAATAAAGTAGAGAGCTTAAATTTTCATATAGAAAATATAGTTCTTAAAAAGGATACACAATGAGCCCAAACAGAGCAGTCAAAGCGTGGGGACATAAAGAAAATTTTTAAAATTATTTAAAATATCTTCCTTTCCTTTATTTTATATCATGTAAGCTTTCTCCTTCCTTAGAAGTGACTTGAACAAGCTCCAAATAGGCTAGAAATGGCGTCCAAAAATGGGAAGAAAGAAAAGAGAAAGAAGTAAGAAAATAGGTAAGAAAAAGCCCCCGTTTCACATAGCTCTAGTTATGAAACTTATTTTTCTCGTCAGGAGCTTCAATTTGGTGGTTTCAAATTCTCTTTTAGAAGTAAATTGCCACCAAGGGGGAAAAAAGTCCTATTTATAGAATTTCAACTAAGAAAAATCAAAGAGCATAGAATAAGTTTTGACTTATTGCTATGTTTCTAACTTCAGTTTTTTGAATTCTCCTCCTTCTTTATCAAGCCTAAAGAGAGAAAACCTATCTCTCTACATTGTCTTGTATGTAATTGATTATATAGAGCATGTAGATTTCACCTAGGTTGTGAAAATGAGGAGAAATTGCCAAAGGAAGCAAGAAAACTCCATATGGCACTATGGATGCATAATCTCAGGTACCCCATAAAAAGTGGCATTATATGAGCTTGTTATTGGGTTCTAAGATAACTAGAGGTCCTCTAGAGAACTATAAAGGCTTGGGGAAGCATCAGCCCAAATTTTAACGGCTAATAGTGAAAGTTGAAAATTTAAGGTTCAAAAAAAGCCTAACGAAGCAACTTGACTTTTGGTTTGTTTTAGCTTGCATATGAATGCCCTAATAAATTTCATTAGAGTTATATGGCTCATAGTAAATAAAATTTTGGAGCCTAGAAAGTAAAATCTAAAAGTTGCCTCTTAAGGAACCAAAATTATGCCAAAACTACATATTGAGTTCTAATATGTTTAAGTGTTAAGAACAAGGGTTAGAATAGATCCTAATGAGTTAATTTGCCTTGTAATTGTTATATGTAAGCCAAGTTAGTCCAAACTCATCAAAATGTGGGTGTCAAGTTAAGGAAAGGCTTAATGGGTTAATTTGCCTTGTAATTGCTATATGTAGGCTAAGTTAGTCTAAACTCACTAAAGTGTAAGTGTCAAGTTAAGGAAAGGCAAGAAAAAGTCAAGAGCCAAAAGGGTTGGTGGTGGCTTCAAGTCTCCAAATTCATAAGGTAGCTCTATCTCCCTATCTTTCATGCATTTGAATATTTGGATGAGTTAAGATACTTATATGTATAATTGCTTGATGTATTTATACCTTGATATGATTTTCATTATGAGTTTTATGTATGAGTATTGTATGTTCTTAGCTTCTAACTCCTTATGTCAAAGAATTGAGCATAATAGCTCTTCCTTGGTCCAAAGTTGAGCTTATTTGAGCCTTCTTGTATATTGAGATGTCATGGCTTGATAAGAAATAAATTTTCATGCTAAAAGTTATGTTTAGGACACATGATGCATATAAATTATATGTTTACATGACATGTATTGCATTTCCCCCATGATATTCTTGTATGTATTGATACAGTTAAAATTAGCTACTGAGATTTTTCCCAAAATCTTACCTTATGTATCTCCTACTAACTATTTTAGGATCCTGAAGCAAAGAAAAAGAAATTGAGAAGCAATAGAGTTTAAAGTTTATATACTTGTAGCTTTTGTTGTAATAATATACTAAAGAATATTTATGATACATTAGTAATGATATACTTATGTATGACATGAATATGTAATATCAACTTGGGTATGAGCTTGAGCATATCAATATGTATCATTCTGATGTAAATGGTAGCAATTTGTACATGTTATCCATATTAGAGACCATGGAGTTGTACATGTATGAATGGATGGTGTCCATATGTATATATGATGAACTTTATGTAAATGACAAGGCTAGGTGATAGAAACATATATATGAGCTTGATAATATGAATATGGGCCATTTTGATGCATGAATCATTGGTACATGAATTGGAATATAGGAAGCATTATGGGTTATATGTACAATTGGGTGTTATATAGTCATATTTTGATGCAAACTTTATTCCATGCATTAGACCTTATAGAAATAATGTTTAGAATTATTAAAACTTGTTCAAAGTGAAAGAGTGCAAATTAAAGGCCAATTGGACCAATTTAGAACCAAATTTTAGTTCAAATGTATTATAAATTGCACCTCTACCCTTAACAGTATAAATGACCTAATTAGGGGCTAAAATTTAGCATGCAATTAGATAATTATAGAGTTTTATAATAAATTAAGAATAAGAATCTTTGGAGCTACACAAAATATTTTATAAATTTTCAAAGTCAACAAAATTGTGTAGAATTAGCTTGGTACTATTCATATTAATGCAGCTATTGTTTACATGGGTTTTTAGGGGTCAAATGAATTCAATTCTACTTGAAATTTTTACAGCATTAAATTCATATCATGAGCTTTTCGTAGACACTTATTTTGCATAAATCGAAATTACGTAACCTAAAAAAATGAATTTTTGAAATTAGAACTCTACTATGTCAAAAAGTTTAAAATGTGTTAAATGACTCCCTTATGCAAATGGGTTGTATATCTTGGTTTTATGGGTTCAAACAAACTTGTCTATGGTAAATATAAGTGAAAGATAAGAGAAATTGAAATTTGGACCCCTACAATTACAAATGATATGTAAACGGGTCAAAATCTATTGCCTAAAATAGTGCAATGATTGTAAGTTTGTCTTTGTAGGCATGAATAAATATAAAATAAGCCAGTTATGACACTTTCCCCATGGGATCTATAATATCTGATTCTTTGAAATTAAGAGAAAACATGAGAAACGTAATGTACGGTTTCTCAATCAATGCATGAAACTCATCGAATACAAAAGAAAATCTCCCAAAGAGGATGATTTGTGATCAAATAAGATTAGGACAAAATTTTAGATAACAAAAAATGAGGATTCAAAGTCTAAGATGCCCAAAAATTAAAGTTAGAGTAGTTCAAAAAATTTGTTGAAAGTCTAATGGCATTTTCGTAAACATGGGCACTTTTTAAAAAACTTACAAAAAGGCTTTTTAAATAGAAAATTTGAGTTTTTCGGAGTTCTCAAAGGCCCTGAAAACCATGAAAAACCTCAAAATAGTTAAAACTCCTCCAATATATGGTTTTGAATGTCGGTTAACCCAAATTTTGACTGATTTATTTGAGAAGGTTTTTAATTCAAATTAAGTGCTTCTAAAACCATTTTATAAAATTGAGGATCTAAATTTTATGATGGAAAAAATAGTTCTAAAAAAAGAGCTAAAACAAAAATGCCACATATGCGAGACGTAAATGTCATTTTTTTGGAACAAATGCTTCTTGAAATTTCTTTTATAGTGGCGTCCCTTCTCCAGCCCCTTCTAGCAAACCTTCCTTCATCCAAAATAGAGAGAAAGAAAGAGGCTACCAAGAGAGATGCACAAGAAGGCCAAGAAAGAAGGGAGAAAATCAAGGGAAAATGTAAGAAAATTGTAAGAATTCATGGCTTTTTCCTCTAGAAAATTAGTTCCTCTCTCTTTGCTCTCTCTTTCCTTAGTTTTGCATACTCATATGGTTTTTTCTTGGGCTTGATTCAAAGGGGGAAGTGTAAGAATTCAAGGAGAAGATTTAAGCAAAGGAAGAACCTCTTGGAAAGAGTTTAATTCAAGGTAACTTCCTTATATTTTCTTGCATCTTCTTCCCTTACTTCTTCTTAAGTGTCTCAGCCAAATGAAGACTAGGTAGAGGGGGAGAGTTTCTATCTAAGAACTAGAGGGAATTCATTGATTTAGGCTATAAGAACTTAGAATATGCAAAGAAATTGCAAGTTTATCCATTGAATTTCAAGTTAGGAAAGTGTGAGACTCTTGAACATAATGTAAAAACTGATTTGATACATGAATTTTCTTGCATTTGTGAATTTTTATTTAAGTTTCTAAGACCCGTAGGAAGCCTCCAAAGTGTGTCTCCCATCAAGAAAAAATTAAAAAGTCCATGGGCTCTTCCTCCGTCCATAATCTCAGCCAAGGTAGAAGCATTAGATTAGGGAGTGTTTTAATTTATTCTAGTCTTGGTTTGGAACTTTATATGATGGAAGAAGGTAGAAGGAACCCTTGGAAAAAATTTAGAAGCCATAGATTAGGAGATGAGACAATGGTTTCCATAATATAGCCATAAGAAGCAACTTGTGTCTAGACTCTTGGAAATGTTTAAGCACTCTAAAGGGAGCCAAAAGGTTTAGACGTGAGAAGAAAATGAAGTCAAGAACTTGAATTATGATAGTTGCTTCATTAGGCCATTAATAGAATGAATATGAGACCAATGGAACAAAGTATGTTCTTAAGAGTGAGTTTAATGCTTTGGCTTGTTTCAAGAGTATAATGGAATGTTGTTCATTGTGTATAGGCCAAGGAAGTCAAACCCCATCTAGTTATGGTTATGGAACTGAGAAAGGGAAGGAATAATCAAAGTAAAGCTTAGATTTTCACTAAGGTAGCTCTCTATCCTATTCTTGTTTACATTCTTGGTCATGTATGTGTCATTACATGCTTGTGTGTGTATTAGTATCTTAAGACATGCCATTTGATGTTGTGTTGATACATTGGTACCAATATGCCTTCTTGAATGTTAGTAGTTTGTGAAAATTACTTATAAGGGTGAAGAGATGCCAAAAGTTTCTAAGCATGGATAAGACAAGGCCAAAAGTCTCATGAATGGGTGAGGCCAAGTCAAAAGTACTTAGACTTAGGGTGAGGCTAATCCAAAAATCCTAGAAATGGGGTAAGGCTAAACCAAAAGTCCTTATAACTCATTCTTGACTTTGTTGTGACCTTGTGGCATGGAAATGTGATTCAAATGCTTTATGGTTATTTTAGAAGACATACTTGCACTCTTTGACATGTTGCATGCCTTGAATATGTACTTGAATGGGTGTATGAATTATTGAAATCCCATCCCTTTCCCTCCTTTATCTTAATATGTCTAGGTGATACCCAAGGACAGAAAACTACAAGTCAAGGAGCTTGAGAGATCTTACTTTGGCAAATATATAGCTTTTCTTGTAATTAGATGTCAAAGAGGATATGTATATGCTATTTTTGAGATGTTAATGTTTAGGCAAATGTAAAAGTATGTGTATGTAATGTGTGAATCAAAATTTGAACCAATTCAATGAGAAAATGTGTTTTGGGTATTTGGTAGCTTACTTGGATAAGGCATTCTTGCATGTAACGTAGTGAAATTATAATGTATGGTAGTTTAGACCACTTGAGAACATCCTACATGTTGTTTTTATGCATTGAAATTTGCTCAAAATGTGGTAGAGGCCTTGGGAGACCATTTGAACCAAATCGATACCTTATAAGATGCAAAATTGACCATAGTTAAAAGCTATGGCAAAATTTCTCCAAATGAGCTCTTCTTGGTTTGAAATTTAGCCTGCATATATATCTTGTTTAGAGAATTTTGGAAAGTTAAAGTGTATAATATTTGAAGTTCTAGAAAATATTTGATAAATTTTCAAAGTTGGCAAAATTTTCCCTTTTGGTACTGTCATTGTGCATTATGGATAGAAATTTCATCTCCGTCATCCATGGGGAAAATAATGTCCAATAGCTATGAAATTTTACATGAAGAAACTAGACAATCACAGCGACCTATATCAACTAGAAGCACCTCAATTAGAGGTCTAGAGAGGGAGATACATCTTTTTGAAGTTTCAAGTATGTTCTAGGAGCACAGTCAGACCTCTGGTATTATTCTATCCATTTTTGAGGTCTAAATGTTTTTGAATTAATTTAAAACTATTTTTTCCTTTATTTAACATCTACACCTTTCCAAATTGGTATAGTTTGGCCATATTAGATTTTTGTAAAATTAATTATGAACTTTTAAAGTTTATATCAGTAACCTATATTAGAAACACCAGATAGTCTGACCTTTGCCACTTTTCTATTGTCAAACATGGTCCATATGAGGCTTTTGTGACTTGGAATTATTTTTAGAATAAATTTAACATTCACATATTTCCAAAACACTATGGTTGTCAAATTTTGATTTTTCTAAATTTAGTTATAATTTTTTAAAGTTGCCATAGGAATCTACCACCTCGAACCTGAGATGAATAAGCCATTTTTTTGGTTTTTGCCTCCAAATCCATGGTTTTTGAATTGTTTGATGATGAATATGAATTGTATTGGTGCTAAATAAAATGAGAGATATGTATGGGTTCATATGGCCCACAAGGCATAAAATGAAATTTTTTAACCCTATGCAACGCGTAAAAATTGTATTATTTTTATTTGTTTTCTTTGAAACTTCAAGGGAACCTTGTGAGTTTAAACTTGAATATGAAAGTATGAAGCTAATAAATTATGGTGTCACAGGATCAACCTTAAAAATTTGAGCTTTATTACTTAGTATAGTTAGTGCACTTGCTAGTTCAAGTCATAAGAGTAATCAAATCAAGTAAGGTACCATTGCTTAAAGCCATAATGACATTCTTTTGGCATTAAGTAGTCAATACTTGAGAGTTAATTCATTTTCATTTTCCATTTTCTACTTTTAATTCATAGTCCACAATAAAAGTCCACCAAGCAACATCTAGCAATATATCTTAACCCCTTAATATAACATGAATTTGTTTGCAAATCCATGAACATTACATGTTAATGTTTAATTTATAATCATATTTCTCTATTACATTATGCTTTTTTTTAAACTTGTTTAGGTATGGATAACATGTTAAACTTTAAGTTCATGACATGTACGATTTTGGATGATGACTAAGATGAAGAAATTAGAAAACCCCCCTTTTTCTATTTTTTTTTCCTTGTGCTATGGCCATAAATTTCATGTAATCCCATCCCTATCAAATGAAGCATCTCTCTCTCATTGAGAGTAATAGATTTATGACTAGTGCACTCACATATCTTCATAAATGTGACATTATACCAAATAACTACTTTTAATTTCACTCATTACTAGAATTAAAACCCAATAGCATTTATAATATACAATATACAAAAGATATTAATGGTCACTCAAGTCAAAGGAGAATTATACTATACTAACTAAAAATAACTATTAACATGTTAATGGAAAATTCTATTAGTTATTTTTGGTGGGTCAGTTCAGCTCACTCACATATGTTACGAGTATCTACATGCTAACTTTAGTGTCACCTTCACAAATGGCCTAAGGATAGGTCTTCCTCATATGAATGAGTAGATTTAATTAGATTCTAATCTTATTCAATTTTAACTATCCTAAGTTATAATCTTCCATTAGAAACTATTTAAATTTTAAATTTTAACAAGAATATAAGCTCCCTTGAGATGATTAAATTATCACTTATGTTCCCCATTTTTTTAATTTAAGAACAATATCATTGTCAATAATGCTGATATAATATCAAAACTTTATTGATAACACAACAATATCTGTCAATGATTATCTCTAAGGTACTTACACTACCAAGTGGGTCAATTGCCTAATAGGCTAGGTTAAATCCAACCAACTAGTTTAATATAGTTTTCTAAACCATGTAAACACTACTTTTAGAGATTGAAATTAGTGTGATATGAACAATATCAACTTATCTTTTTTAATTAAGCAGGCTAGTTTAATGAATTTAATTATAAGAGAAGTATTGGGAAAATAACACTACTAAAAATTAAGAGGTTGCAGTGGTTGTTTAAGGATCTAGCAACAGTTGCAACTACTGCTAAAAATTTTAGTAGGAACAACTATTGTAAAAGGCTATATCTTGAATCACATTGTGACGATTATTTTGCGATAGTTAGCACAATTGCTAAAAAAACATGGCGACCTAATAGTGACATTTACAATCGTTGCTAATGCAACCATCATAGTCTTTTGGAAAAATCTTTTCAATTTTTTTATTTGTTTATATTTAAACTTGAATATAAATATAACTAAAAATAAATTATACACAATAATCAAAATAAATATAAATAAATTATAATCAAATATAAAATTAAATTATCATTACAACAAAACATTAAATTTAGTACATCCAATTATAATGTCACAGAATCAAAAAATTATATAAGTCATAAATCTATTGATAGTCTTCTTTTTTATTGCAAGATGGTAGAAAATACTTTGCAACACTTACTTGATACTCACTCCCTTAATTAGATACCTAAATTAAAGATATAAAATGTTATTAGAAACATATAAAAATTAAATTACAAGATATAGATATTGTTGAATGAATACAAACAATATATCTTTTTATGTTTAAATAACTTTAGGTAGTAAAGTAGAAAATAAATAACAGAAAAAAAATATTTGAACCAAAGCAAAAAAAAAGTTTTAAGCACAAATAATAGCAAAGACTTCAAGTTTTTATGCTTTGAAGCACAAGATTTGCTTGCTTTGAAACTTTATTAAACAAATATTCCAAAGCAAATAAATGCGGGGTCATATATACCTACTCAAAGATGTTCAAATAGGTAATGCTTCCATGAGAAAAAGGAAATCAATATGAACTACATAGAAATTGGAAGATAAATACCATCTCAATTTAACAATCTCCACACAAAATCACCTTAGCAACAACAAAAGTTAATAGCAAATCATGTGAGTTATAGTATTCTCTTCCAACGAAAAAATATATAGATAAAAGATATAGAAAAAGAGGAATTCCCTTGACACCAACATTGATTTAGCTTTAAATATGTAGTTCTTCTTTTGTTATTGCTAGTCTAATTCCTATAAAAGATAAAGACCATGTTATTATAATCATTAGAGTTAGTCAAGTGAAATTTTCTAAGAACTTTATTAAAGTACAAATTACAAATCATATGCCATTAATATTCTATTTAGTTCAAGTATATGCCAACTATTAGTCAAAATTCATATATTTAGTTCGAGTGAAGGAAACAAATTATTAAACAATGAAAGGTAGCAAAATAATTTATATGCCATGTATTTAACATAACTTATTAGATCTGAAAATACAAAAGAATCATAAACTCATCATATCTAAACATACAAAAGAATAAAAAAAATCTAAAATTTCAACACAGCTCATCACATTTTTAGCTAATAACTACTCAGTAGATCTTAAAGATGAAAAAGATATTAAAGATAATACCTCAAAAGAGTTGAAAATGGGAAAAAAAAATGAAAAGGTAAGCTAAAAATGGTGGATTGAGGCAAAAAAAAAAAAAAAAGGATTTAAAGCACAAACAATAGGATATCAGAGGATGGACGCCAATGGCAAGTTCCAACTAGTAGGAGGGTGGTGACGGGGACTAGCGATAGCTGGTGTGGTTAGGCTAAGTGGCTTGAGCTTCTTCACAGTGCCACAGTGACAAAACCTAAAATTTGTTTCACAGATCTGGTTTGCTATTGTGCGGAGGGTGGAGTTTTTTAAATTGTTTTAGCAGCGGTTGCAAACAATTTAGCAATAGTTGGGGCAACAACCACTACTAAATTGTAGCAATTGAAGAAACCGCTACAATGTTCACTTTTTGGTGACAGTTATACAATCATCACAGAATCCTTTTTTATTTTTATTTGGGTAGTGTAATATATTCTATAATATATGTTTATAATTCCTTATTAAAGTAGATTATGTTGCAATTAGAGATAGAGATATATATATATATAATTATTAATTGTAAAATATTTTGATAATTTTAGTATATAACGTAGTTTGAAACTAATATGTTTTTTGTTAAAAATTAGATATTTGATCTAGCAACTCACACCTGATGATCATGCAAGAGCCAAAAAAAAAAAACATTTGGTTGGTTTGTGGAATTGAAAGGAGATGGGTTCGGTCTTTTTTTTTTTAAGTCAAAGATAATAAAATTTTAATAAAAAATTATAAAAGAGAGAAACTTCTTTAACACAACACTACTAACAAAATAAATTTTCAACAATACAATGAATAAATTAGAAAAGAACTAGAATAACATTAATTTTAAGTAACAGGAGATCCTAGCAAACCATTGCAATCGAATCAGTAATTAGCGGAACAAAACAAAACAAAAACAAGACTAAATGATTGTTTGAGGGTGGACATAACTCAATTGCTATATATCGTTGAAATATTTTGTTACGTGATCCATTTTTAATTTTTTTTAAAAGCTAAATTATCTGCAACAATGATAGAACAATTATTAATATTGACATTAAAGTTTAAATATTGCATAAAGACGTTGACTAAATGCTTAGCAGATGTTGATATCTACGGATAAGGTTAGAGGGCTTTTAGTTTTATGACCTAAATTAAAAGTTGGTGTCCACAAATAATTGTAGTTTCCCAAATGATGAATTTATAATGCTATATATTATTAATGGTAAATAAATTACTCTATCTATATAAATTGCAATATTATATTGACTTTTTTTTAAAACTAAAAGATAGAAAGATTTCTTGATAACGAAAAGCAGATATATACAAAACATAATAGGGGTAGACCTAAATAATAGAATCTAAGGGTACAATCAACCCAAATAAGCGCATAAAGTAAAAAGTTGATGGGGTAAAGTGGAAATCAAGAGCTACGAAAGATTATAATTATTTCACTTGTTTCACGACATTCTGAGGATTATCCTGAGTTAGAAGAAAATAATCTATCAATTTTTTAAAGAAAGCCAGCACCTTAAAACAAAGGAAAAAATTTTATATATAGTTTTATATATTTTTATTATCATTTTTAATTAAATATAATAAATATATAATTTTTTTAATAATAACATAATAAATAAATAATTTTTTAAAATAAATACATAATTTTTACAATTCAATATCATATAATTATATTTTTAAAATTTTTGTATATTTATTACATCTTTATTAGAAAAATTAATAATAAAAATATAAAAAAATTTATACTTTAAATTTAGTTCTCAAACAAAAACCTTCGACAAAGACAAGAGCCCTCGGCTAGGCCAAGGTAAGGACCCAACAAATAGTAACCTAAATTGAATCCAATGCCCAGAGATGAGGCTCACTGCCACCACCTTCACGGATTGGCAATCTGTAATTTCCACGTGTTTCTTTTGTTTTCTTATTTTCTACGATCTCCAAAGCCTTTTTTTTTTTTAAGAATTGCTTTTCCGACATGAAGAGAATTTGCAATTTCTGAGCCTAAATAATTATTTTGCCCTCTACCATTTTGCTTCGTCTTTAGATGATTTTTCCTAGCTAGCAAATGTTTCAAATACAAGCGATTTGACTTCACTTTTCCTGCCTGTGTCTAACATCTTTGTTCAACATTTAGGTTGTATCAGTAAAAATTTACAAGTGCACGAATCGTATAAGTAGTATAAAAGTGAATTCAAAATTATTTCACAAAGAAAATTAATCAAGTGCCAATGTAATTGAATCACCATTATTATCTAAAAGATAACAACTTAAAATTGATTACTTTTTAAATTAGTTGTAATTACCAAATTAAATTAACGTGAGAAACTAAGAATTTAACTTTGTCAATGAAAACACTAGAGTTTAGAATATATTATTCACTTCCTAAATCTAATTAAGGATAAACCATGTAAAAGTAACTATACAGACTAACAATAATTCTCTAATTTATATAAAATTCTTTCTCAAAGTAAATTACACATGTCAATGCATTAATTAAATCTACTCCCGTGATCTTAACCTAACACAATGGCCTATTAAGTTCAAGAATTAAAAAGGCATCTCTTTGAATGACAACTAAGTATGCATAAGTTCCTAAATTGTTTAATTTCAATTTATATCTCTATAGAATTGATTCTCTAAGTCTATTTCCCTCCTATCTACTATCACAATTTCTCAGTTCCCTCATAATACATCAAGTTGAATGGTGATCTAGCATTCATAAAAAACTTTAAATTAGAGCAATAGATTAATCCGAATAAAAACTTCACATAAGAATCATTAATTAGGCTTATTCAAATCATAGGTTCATCTAAACCCTAGAATAGGAAATTTAACTATTCATGTTTGAAATCAACATTTTAATGTAAAATAAAATAAACTCATAAAAGAAAAGTAAAAGATGCAAAGAAAGGAAAATCTATGGCAATTGGCACAATAATTATAAACAAATTTCTGAATCTCCCAAGCATTCTTTAGAATTTCATATCTCTTCTCTAATCATAGTGCATCTATTCTAAGCCTCCTAAGCTTTAATTTAAACTTCTCAAATATACAATTACCTTAGGGTATTAGGACTCTTCTTTAGAATATATTAAAAATATAAATATAATAAATTTTATGCTTAAAACTTGTCAAACATGCCCCTAACATGTTAAGGAATGGTGAACATGCCCTTGGCATGTTGAACTACTAATTCCATGTTTATGGTACATCCCTATGTAGCTAAACACACTTAAGGCATGTTGGATCTCAATTTTCCTTTTTTTTTTTCTTGTTTCTGCCCTGGTTTTGTGTTGGAAGGTATGGAAATCATGTTAGACATGTTAGGACTCTATTTTAGCTCCAAAATTACTCCTTAAACATTCAAGAAATATCCTAATAAAAATATAAAAAATGTGTATCTAAATCAATTTAATTAGCTTCACTTAATCAACTTTAAAGCTAGTAAAACATGCAAATTTTACATTTGTCAAAGTCCCTCAAACTTAAATCTTTGCTCATCACCTAGTAAAGGCAAGGAAAACAAATAAAATTTAGGCCTAACAAGAATGTATGTCATCTTTAATTCTTTATCATGGAATTAAAAAAATTCTCAAATTTTCTTTTATTAATATTCAGTTTCTCAACACTATTATCAAAGTTATGCAAGAAGTCCATGTAAGAATTAAAAAAATATTTCTTTAATTTTTTCTTTTTCTTGATATGGCAAGGAAGCTAGCAAATATAGAGATTACTTATAATTTGAGCTCTTTTAGTAAATGAGTGTTTTTTACACTCCATCTCATTTGATTCTTTGACATACGAGTAAGTGTGTTTTATGCACCATCTCATTTGATTCTGACTCAGGGGTGAGTGCATTTTATGCTCAATCTCACCTTATTTGTATGTTTTTTGAATGAGTGCATTTTATGTTCCATCTCATTTTATCACAAATTTTATTTTTGTTTAATACTTTTATCTGATTTATTTTCCTTTAGCAAGTCAAGAAAGTGAAATAGAATCATTATTAACACTCTAAATACTTAAAACTTGACTTCATACTATGTAGAAAAAAGTTAGAATTTTATATATCAACAAAAATACACATATGGAAATTAAGCAAACTTAATAATTAAGTCAAAAATTAAAATGATAAAAAAAACTAAAAAAGTAAGACAATTTCATGATGAAAACTTTAAAAAATCAATTATTTAGAAGGGCCTAAGCAAAAAATTTATTCCTTATTCCCTACCTTGAGATTCCATAAGAAAATTTAAGTTTTGGTTTGAATTCACTCCCCCAAACTTAAAAATAGGCAGTATCCTTAATGCAAAAAGAAAATTAAAATAAACTAAACGGGTTAGAATGCTCCTTTATCAACTACAATGTTTAGTATAAACTAAACGGGTTAGAATGCACCCTAAATTATCCAAAGATGGTTTCCGCAATATTAACTATGTAGGGGTTGCGGTTGTAGGAAGGATCTTTATGGAATGGATATGAATCAAACTAGTTTTCAATGGAGTCCAATCTCTAATAAACTTATGCAAAGTTCTAATGCATAAATGTGTTCATCAACTCTATCTTAGTTAAAAGCTCTTCCATCATTAATATACTACATTATTGAATCTCAAAGCTTTAATTGTCAATTTACTCCTCAGAGATTAGACTTACAAAAGATAAAACCAAATGAAAGCAAAGTAAAACAAAACATAAAGAAAAAAAAAAGAACAATAAATTGAAAAAGTAGAGCAAGTTATTGTCATTAGTTTAACTTTTAAATCCCCATATGCTATATGTAAGGGAGGTCACCAATGGCCTCATTCTTTCCACATTTCCCCACCTAGGTAAGACTTGAAGTGTTCTCCATTATCCTTAAATATGCTAGTAGGTTTATTCCTTATTGTGCCAACACCATGTGGAAAGTGCTCCTCCAACTTACATCCTTGCAAGGATGGTACATGGATGTAACCTTTTATTGTAGAAGTGGTGGTTGCAAATCCTTTATTTTTGTCCTTACTAGTTATAGCTTGTGATGAACACTTTTTAAAGGATTCATGAAAAAAGTCCATGCTATATGTCTTCTTTGTTAACTCATTACTTACACCTAGTTTACAACCATGTTTCTCAAAAGGTGGAGTTGTTAATGCCTTGAACACCTTAAATTTGATTACTTCATCCCCCACCTTTAAGGTCAATTTGAATTTTTCACATAAACAATTATGCCTAACATGGCTAAAAATGGTTTTCTTAGTATCAAAGGTATTACTGTATCCTCCTCTATTTCAAGCATGAGGAAGTCTACTAGAAAGAAAAATATCTTGACCTTCATCAACACATTTTTTTAAGATTATAAGTAAGGGTTTCATTGATCAGTTAGCAAGTTGCAATGTAATGATAGTAGGCTTCAATTCTTCTAAGCCAAGTTTCCTGTACACCAAAAAAGGCTTTAAATTAACACTAGTGCCCAAATTACATAAAGCTCAATTAAATTTAACATTAAAAATAACATAAGGGATAGAAAAAACTCCCTCAGTCCTCAACCTTTGGTAGAAGCTTATTTTGGATACTAACCCTACACTCTTCAGTAAATGTAATGGTTGCATGTTTCTCTAGTTTACTTTTATTTGATAAAATTTCTTTCAGGAACTTCACATACATAAGCATTTGTGCTAAAGCATCTGCAAAAGGAATGTTGTTGTTTAAAACTATTTAAAAACTTATCAAACTTTTTATCTATAATATATTGCCTCAATCTCTGAGGAAATGGTATTGGAGGTACATATGGCTTGACAACTTTAACTGGTTTTGTGTTTATCCTCCTTGCTTTAGACTAGGGTACTATGGTGTTCTACATCATCATACTTATTTTGATTTTCAAGCAAGTTAGTTTCTTCATTAGTTCTTAGTATTTGCCTCTCATTCAAGAAATTTTCCTTACAATGCTCCCTAAGATTAATCTTTATATTACTAGGCAATTTCCTTGATCTTTAAATTTTGATGTACTAGCTAGCTGACTAAACTATATTTCTAAATTTTTATTTTGACTTGCTACTTGATCAATCTTAGCTTATAGTTTTTCAAATTTATTAGTAGCCATATATAGGAAATTTTCAAAGATAACCTCTAAGGATGACTTATTCTCATTTATGTGAGGACTTCCTTGGTTCCTAGGTTAAAACCCTTGCTTAGGTGGACCATTGTAATTTCCTTGATTACCAAGACTATTATGGTTTCCTTAACCTAGGTTAGGGTGATTATGCCACTCAAGATTATAAGTTGAGAAGTAGAGATTGTTATGTTGCTTGGGACTATTTGATGCAGAGTTTGCTTGCTCAGATTCATAGATCACGAATGAATTGCTCATCTGACGAACAATATAGGCATGATTAATGCGACAAAGTTCACAACTAATGTTAGGGTTGGATATTGAATTGACACTGATATGATCAATTATTTTCATTAACTAGTCAAATTTTGTATTTATCTTGGTATTTAAAACACTGATACTATACATCTCCCTAACAACTCTTTTAAGGTGATGTCTCTCAATAAGCCAATTATAATAATTGGCAGCCATTTTGTCTACTATGTCCATGACCTTATCATATGATTTAGCTAGTAAGGATTTACCAACTATGGCACCTAAATTAACTCAAAGGGTTTACTCTAAACCATTATAAAATATTTCGACTAATAACCAATCTTAAATGCCATAGTATAGGCATCGTCTCTAAAAATTCTTATATCTTTGCTAAGCCTTATATAGTGATTCATCTTGATTTTGCATAAAACTCTATATGTCACTACAGCGTTTGGCAGTTTTACCAAGTGGAAAGAATTTGGCTAAAAAAGCTTGGGATAAGTCATCCCATATGGTAAATGATTAAGGTAGCATGGAGTCCAACCATTTTATAGTCTTCTCTTTTAAGGAAAAAGGAAATAATCTAAGTCTAATTACATCCTCAGATACTCCATTTATTTTTATGGTATCGATAATCTCAAAAATCAAGCTAGATATGTGTTTAGGTCATCATGCACTCCTCATCAAAACCCATTCTGTTGTACCATATGAATTATACCAAACTTGACTTTGAAGTTATTTGTAATAAATGCGGGGCTTATAATACTTATGTTAAGCCTCTTGCATTTGGCATTGCATAATTACGCAAAATTTGGCAATTATGAGTAACCATTACTTATGGGTTTTGTAACAACCCTTTAATTACCATGATTAGGTTTAATTATATGGTTAATAATTGTAAATCAAGGTCTAAAGTCATTACAATTAATTAGATTAGGAAAAAGTAAGAAAATTTGAATCTTGATATTATTAGGGTTATTAATTAAGTAACCACAATTAATTGAATCCACAAGTGATCATAATTATCAATTAAGACCTTTGATTCATCTAACTATTGATTTCAACTGCCAAAATCCTCTTATAAATATTCCTAATTCATTTCATAACAATATCATTGTAAATATCAAGGTTTCTAAGTCAAAAATAGGAATTTGGAAATTTTCGTAGTAACTTGGACCTTCCCCGCAGCTGCTAAGTTAGTTACTAGAACCTAAAAACCAAGTTTGGGGAATCCCGCAATGACTTGGGTATATCCGCACACGCAGTGTAAGTGCTCTCAAAAATTACTATTCATACTTTCGTAAATCTATCACCATGGCAAGTTAGAGCCATGCTGCGGTGGGCTTATATGATGCCACGGCGAGAAAGCATCCTGGAACCTACTGTAGAAAATTTCATGATCCGTACTGTAGAGAAACTAGCTACTAGAACGCAGACTTTTCCTTCCTTAATTCTCGTTGTGACTTGATCCTCTCATGTCGTGGTGAATCTACCCTCTGGAACACTCTCTACCTGACTTTCTTGACTTGCGTTGGGGTGAGGTTGCTCTTTGTCACTCTCCTTGGGTGAATTTTTTGCCTTTTGCCACGGTGAGATGTCTTGTGCCGTAGCGCTTCTTGCTTTTGATCGACTCTTAGCCGCGACTTAACTAACCTTGGCTGCAACTCAACTCTTTTCTACACCTATACTTCCAAATTTCGTCTCATACACTCTAGCTCTCCCTCTAACAACACTCTAGGGTCACTCTACCTTAATTTGTAGGGCTCTAGTGCCATTCATGTATCTAATATACTTAGCATATCTCTCATTGCCAAATCAAATCCTAGGTGTTGAGTCCTACTCATCTACTATCATACATCAACAATTTCATGAAGCGTTAATAGTAATCATCTCATACACTCTAGCTCTCCCTCTAACAACACTCTAGGGCCACTCGACCATAATTTATAGGGCTCTAGTGCCATTCATGTATCTAATATACTCAGCATATCTCTTATTGCCAAATCAAATCTTAGGTGTTGAGTCCTACTCATCTACTATCATACATCAACAATTTCATGAAGCATTAACAGTAAAAGGATTCATAAACTACCAACATTATCATCCCAATATAAATTCTAATAGAGATTCCATGCATTCTAATCTAAGTTAACATTTAGAGTAACAAATGATTACATTGACAAATAATAAATCACAACTTAGGATCAATAAAGCTTCATATTAGATATTATAGGTGCGTACATCATATAACAATTTAGTATGAGGCCTAACTCTTCAATAGATACATTTTAGATTATCAAAACAAAAACTCCTACACTTGGCAATATGATTACATGATGATGCTATACAAAAGAATAACAAAATCAGCATCTATCTTAAGTTAGATTAACCCAGGTGCAGCATTCCCCACATAGGGTTTCAACTCAACGATGTTCATCCACTTACTTCCTTCTATCCTTACCAGAAGTACCTTCACCTGAAATAGTTAGCCCATGAAACGAGGTGAGATACAAATCTTAGTAACCAAAGGTAAATTCCATTTATATATTCCAATTTAATTAATGTATGTGCATTTAATTAAATAAGCATAAGAAATATCAATTATATCAGCAAATGAAATAATTAAGCTATCAATAACTACTATCTCATACTAATAATCACATTCAACATGTTAAAGGCTATTAACACTTAGAAAGGCCTATCCACGGTGTCAACTCCCCAATTAGTACAACTTGGGCTCAGTGTATATAAGGGTCTGTTTACAACCCGATGTCCAATCGTAGCACAATGCACATGTAGCAGTCGCACCATAGTTCTACTATAGACTTACAAGGTCCAATTACAACATTTTAGATAGCCAACCATTCACTATGCATTTAAAATTATAATTGTGCAGTAGATGTAAAATTAAAGTAGACATATGCATAGAATTTAACATCAACTTTGGTTACCTCACTTGTAGACAATTCCTTGAGAGCCAACAACAATGCTTCTTTAGCCTATGGGCATAAAACTGGACCATTACTATTCATAATCATCATCATTTATAGTAGCAAACCTATTACTCAAAGAATTAAACTATAAATGACTACCTAGAAAACACTTACCCAGCCATTACAAGAGCCAAATTCGGATTTGGTTATGCCTACTCCAGTAACCTCAGAGTAACACTCCAAATTCTGAGCAAATTCGCACGAAATCACCATTCATATCATAAATCAGCTATAGGGGTCCTAAACTAGCAGAAAATGCATCAAAATGAGAAGTTTATACTTACCCAATATCCTTTCTAACTTTAACCTCCGAAAATCTCCCAAAAAAATACTAAATAACCTATATCAGATTTGAAGTGTGAGTGAAAATGCCCCAAATGAAAAACCAATTAAGTCAAATTGAAGAAGAAGAGGAAATGGTCAAGTTATATAGCAGTTACCTTGGCTAATTTTGACTCTAGAAGTAAGAGAAGATGAATTTTTGCCAAAAACCTTAGCCTTCACCTTAAACCTTCGAAAATGCTTTATGCCTTTAGTGTTTCTGCAAAATGAGAGGGAAAGGGCTAAAGGAACATTAAGTTTTAGGGTTTAGATGGATTGTGAGGTTACCCAAAGGCCCAAATCCAAGTGGGTTCAGAAGTTGGTGCTAGTTGGGCTATGGTTTAAGTGTTAAATGAGTTAAATGTGAGTTGGGTTTGCATAAAATAAATATTAGGCTTTTAAGAAAAAGGAATTGGATCTCCCTAAGGTTAAGATTGGGCTTCTACACTTAGCCCAGACTATAATTAAATTAATTATAAGGCCCAAATTAATGTCTACCTTTCTTAAGTAATTTTCCTAGTTAAACCCATATTAATTCCCAATTAATCATGATTATCCTTAATAAATTTTGAGGTGTTTTAGGTTTACTAGTTCCTCAACCTGCAATATTCTTACTTGTCTTCTTCTACTATAGAACATTTACTCAAATTCAAAATTATAGCCTTGTAACTTTTCACCTAAGGAACAAGTTATAAATTTTAATTACTTGAAGAAGAAGAAGAAGAAGTTATTAATTAACTTTTAAAATAAGAGAAGACAAAAATGAAAATAAAAGAAAATTTTTGAAATTAATAACGCTATGAAACCACCCTTATTATCTAGAAGATAGGAATTTCAAATCACTTACCCATTAAACTAATTTTAACTACCAAACTAAAATTACTAAATTAATGGAAGAAACTAAAATTTTAATTTTATCAATGAAAACTCTAGTTTAGGATCCACTATTCACCTCCTAAGCATAATGAAGAATGAATTCATGTAAAAGTAACTATATGGATAATAATAATTCTCTAATTTTTATGAAGTCCTTTCTTAAGATAAATCATAATGTCAATGCATCAGTCCAGTCTACTTTTGTGATCCTAACCTAACACAACAACCTATCAAGATTAAGAATTAGCAAGGTATCCTTGTGAATAGTGGTTACGCATGCATAGGTTCTTAAATTGCTTAGGTTGAATTTATATTTCAATAAAATTGATTCCTTAAATCTATAGCCCTAAGATCTGTTATGGCAATTAACTTCCCAATTCTCTTTTAATAAATCAAGTAGAATAGTGATATGGCATTCACAAGAAATTTAAAATACAACAATAGATTAATCCAAACAAAAACTTTAACAAAAATCCTTAATCAGACATATTCAAATCATAGGTACATATAAAGTCCAAAATAGGGAATTTAGCTACTCATGTTTGAAATCAACATCTTTAATGTAAAAGGAAATAAACTCATAAAAGAAAAGTAAAAGATATAAAGGAAGGAAAATCTATGGTAGTTGGCATGGCAATTTCAAGTAGATTTTTAAATCTCTAAAGCGTCTTTTAGATTTTCATATCTCTTCTTTAATTAACATGTCTGCTCTAAGCCCCCTAAGCCTCTATTTAAACTTCCCATATGTAAAGTTATTGTAATACCCGATCTTTCTAAAATTGAACTAGAATCGATGAGTTATAAAAGAAAGACCCCAGAATGAGATGAGTAGGATCTAAACAAGATTAAAATAATAATCTAAACATTTAGAAATGAGGATACAAAACTAAAAATGCCCAAAAACCAGAGCTAAAACGACTAAATAAAATTAGACGAAATGGCAGTGACATTTTAGTAATTTCAGGTAACTTTTTGAAAACTCAAAGAAAGGATCTTTAAATGAAAAATTTGAGTGTTCTGGGATTCTCAAATGCCCTAAAAACCATAGAAACTCATGGAATGGTCAAAACCTCTCTGATTAGCATTTTAGAGTGTCGGTTGATCGAAACTTTAACTGAATCATTCAGTAAGGTTTTAAATTCAATTTGGATGAAACTAAAGGCATTTAATGAATTAGAGGACTAAATTTTTATGATGGAAAAGACAGTTTTCAAAAAGAAGTTAAAATGAGCCCAAATGAAAAGAGCTAAGATGAGAAACTAAATTGTAATTTTGAAAAAGTGTCATAATTTGGCCTTTTACTCCCTATATCACGTCCCACTTCTGCCCAGCCATCTAACTAACTTTCCTTTGGTCCAAAATAGATTCAAGGGTAGCTTAAAGTGGTGCACCGAGTGAGGGAGCAAGAGGAAGAGAAAGAAGCCTTGAAAGTGTAAGAATTTCACACTTTTTCATGTCTTCTCCTTCACCAAACCTCTTCTCCTCTTTCTCCTCTCTTTTTGCATGGTTTTGATGAATTATTTGGTGATGTTTTGTGGCTAGTTCAGTAGGAGGAAGAGAGAGTTTAAAAGAGAGATTGGAAGCTTTAGAAAGCTTCTTGGAAAAGCTTGAAAACAAGGTAAGATATCATGGTTTTCTTGCATCTTCTTGGTTGTTCCTTAAAGGTGAGTTTTGACCAAACCTAGGCCCATTTAGGAGAGAATGAATTCAAGTCATAGCAAGGTAGGAACAAGGGTTTCAGAGTATGAGAAACAAGAATATGCAATTGGAACTAAAATAGAAGCTTTAGAAATCAAGTTATGATGCTTAGGGTTTTTGTTGCACCTAGGAAATTTTGAAGCTTTCTAATAGTAATCTAGTTTAAATAATAGTATGTATGAGTTCATAAGACATCTAGAAAGTTTCATGGATGGCAAATTCCCTAGGAAAACTAAGAACACTTTATGGGCTCCTTAAGTGTGTGCGCATCTCAACCAAGAATGAGAAATTGTACTTAGGGAAAGTTTTCTTTGATTCCAATAATAAAAATAGTCTAGATATGAATTATAGATACTAAAGAAACCATTGGTTTAAATTTAGAAATCATAGTTTGAAAGATAAAAGTTTAGGTTCTTTTTTAAGCATAAAGAAGTAATTTGGTGTTTGACTCCTTGAAGTGAGTTTATGATGACTCTAATGCGTTTAAATGGAATTATAAGACTTAGATTGAATGAGAAATTAGAGCCAAGATTATGAATTATATGAGTTACTTCATTATACCCTTATATGGAACCATAAGCATACCATAAGCTAGAATATAGTTATGTAAAGTTTATGTGAGACTAGAATTGGTTCTAATGATATAATTATGTCTTATTTGATGTGTCTAAGCTAAGCAAATCAAGCTCCTCCTAGTTATGTGTGTGAGGTTAAGGAGGGGAAGTGAAGTTCAAGGAAGAAAGCTTGTGTTTCTTAAATTAAGGTAACTCTCTATCTTTTTTTTACATACATTTCTTGGGTGTTTGATTATCATTAGATGCTTGAGTATATATTTGAATCATGAAATAAGTTTATAGCCATTGATTGAATGTTTTGGTATTAATATACTTCTTAAAATGTGTTTTAAATGCAAGATAGCTCTTAATGAGTGAGGTTGTGCCAAAAGTCCCTTAGAATGAGTGAGAAGAAGCCAAAAGTCCCTAAGAATATGTGAGACAAAGATAAAAGTCCTAAATGTAATGTTTGGTATTTCATAAAAATATCGTAATGAGTCAGTTTGAAAAACAAGTCCCCTAGATTGAATGAGTTAAGGCTAAATAAAATATGGATAAAATTTTAAATAATGAAAAATGATGATTTAAGTATTGAGTTGCTCGGAAACCAGAGTCAAAGTGGTTCAAAAAATTTGCTGAAAGTGTAGTGGCATTTTTGTAAATATGGTTACTTTTTGGAAAACTTACAAGAAGGCTTTTTTAAAAGAAAAATTTGAGCTTTCTAGGATTCTCAGAGGCCCTAAAAATCATAGGAAGCCCAGATAGAGTTAAAATCCCTTTAATGTACGTTTTTGAATGTCGATTAACTCAAACTTTGACTATTTCGTTTGAGAAGATTTTAAATCTAAATTGAGTGCTTCCAAAGCTATTTTATAAAATAGAGGATCTAAATTTTATGATGAAAAAGACAGTTCTAAAAAAGGAGCTAAAATGAGTATAAAATGAAAATGTTACAAACGCGGAATGTAAATGTCATTTTTAATGGACAATTTCTTCTCCATTCTTCTTTATTTTAGGCATCCTCCCCTCTCTCCCAAATAACTGACTTATGGTTCTATCTAAAATAGAGGGAAAAGCCAGGAGAAAGTATGCATAAGGAGAGCTCAAGAAAGAGGAGAAAGAAGCAAGGAAAAGGTATGAAAAACTAAGGATTTTCATAGAATTCCTTTACATAACTTTTTCTCTTCTCCTTGTTCTATCTTTTTATGGTTTTGATGGATGGATTGGTTCTATTTTGACCTTGGTTTAGAGGAGGAAGTGTAACAACTCAAAGAGAAAGCTAAAGCAAAGAAAGGAGCTCTTGAGATAAGCTTGGAATTAAGGTGATTTCTTACTTTTGTTGCTTTCTTCTTTTTTGCTTCTTAAGTGGGTGTCTCGGACATGAATAAAACATCCAAGGGGGAGGAGTTTCTGACCAAAAAAAAGTAAGAATCCTATGTTTTAGAGTGTGGGAAACTAGGAAATGTAAAGAAAGTGGAAGAAAAATCATTGAATTTCAAGATAGGAAAATTAGGGGTTTTTGAATATCTTGTAAAATCTGTTTTGATCTAAAAATATCCTAGCATATGTAAGGGTTTATTTGAGTTTCTAAGATCCCTAGGAAACCTCCCAAGTGCCCCTTCCATCAAGAAAAATTTACAAACTCCATGGATTCCATTTTCCTCCATTATCTCGGTCTAGGACAGATGAGAGAGCTAGGTAGTGTTTTAATTTGTTTCAAGCTTGGTTTGGGACTTTATGTGATGGAAGAACATGAGAGGAAGCCTTAGAAAAAATTTAGATGTCATAGATTGAGAGTTAGAGGTATAAGTTCCATAATGTAGCCTTAAGAAGCAACTTGTATCTAGACCCTTAGAAATGAATTTGTAATCAAGGAATCTAAATGGAACCAAGAGGCCTAGATATAAGAAGAAAAGGAAGCCAATAGCTTGAATTATAATAGTTGCTTCATTAGGCTTTTTATGGAACATTTTGTAGCCATAAGATAAAGTATGTTGCTTTAGTGTGTGCTTAGTGCTAAGGCTTGTTCCAAGAATGTAATGGGATGTTATTTGTTGTATCTAGGCTAAAGAAATCAAGCTCCATCTATTTGTGGGTGTGAGACCGAAAAAGGAAGAGAGTAATCAAGAAGAAAGCTTGTATTGGATTGCAAGATAGCTCTTTACTTCTTCTTGTATGCATTTTTTTATATGTAATTGTCATTGTATACTTGTATGTGCATTTGTATGATGAGACATGCCATTTGATGTTACCTTGTTGCATTGGTACCAATATGTTTCTTGAATTATATTTTGGTTGTGAAATTTACTCTTAAAGGTAAGGTGGTGCCAAAAGTCCCTTAAAATGGGTAAGGTGAAGCCAAAAGTTCCTAAGAATGGGTGAGACAATGCCAAAAGTCTCATAGATGAATGAAGCCAAGTCAAAAGTCCCTAGATCAAGGGTGAGGCTAATCCAAAAGTTCCAAAAGTGGGATAAGGCTAGACCAAGAATCCTTAAAGCTTATTCTTGACTTTGATATATTTTCATGGCATGTAAATTATGTTTTGAGTTATTCTTAATGGTGTTGGATGCCTACTTATGTGCTTTAACATGTTCATATGCCTTGATTGCTTATTTAAATAAGTGTATGAGCTATTGAGATTCATTGAATCTCATCCCCTTCCCTTTCCTATCTCAACATGTTTAGGTGGAGCACAAGAAGCTAAAAGTGGAAGCCATGACACTTGATAGACCATACTTTGCCATTAATGTAGTTCTTCATGTAAAGAAATGTCAAAGTTTATATGTACGTATTATTTTTTAGATATAAATGTTTGAGCAAATGTAAAAGTATGTACATGTAGTGTATGAATCAAAATTTGAACTAAATCAATGAGAATATGTATTTTGGGTACTTGGAGGACCACTCTTGAATGTGTATTATGGCTTGTGGCATGGTGAGTTTTTGATGCATGGTAGTTTAAACCATTTGGAAGGCTTGTATATGCTGTGTTTATGCTCCCAAACGTGCTCGTGCTCATGTGGTGGTAGAAGAAATAAGAAGCCATTTGGACAAATTTTGACCCATATATGATACCAAATTTGTCATATTCATGAGCTATATCAAGATCTAACCAAATGAGCTTTTCTTAGCCTAAAATTTGACATGCATATAGGTCTCATCTAAAGCTTTCAGAGAAGTTAAAGTTCATATTATTTGGAACTCTAGAGAATTTTTGGTGAATTTTCAAACTTAGCAAATTTTGACAGAATTGACATTGTTACAGTGCAAATAGTTAGATTCTTTGCTTGTGTCACTCGTGGGTCAATTGTTGTCCAATGGCTATGAAATTTTATAGCCATGAAATAGCTTTTTATAGCACTTGAGAGAATCTCATTTGGATTTATATAGAGAGAGAAACAAATTTTTGAAGTTCTATATTAGTATTAGGGACACTGTCAGACCTTCATTACTGTTTTATAGGTTTTTGTGGCCCAATTGCTTCTGGTTTGGTCTAAACTTATTTTTTCCTCTAGTTAACATTCATAACTTTTTATAATGGTATGGTTTGCTAGGTTTTGATTTTTCTAAAATTAGTTATGAATTTTTGAAATTTATATCAATAATCTATGATAGCAAACTTAGGCAGCCAATCTTTGGAGCTTTTCTGATGTCAGTCATGATCCAACTAGGTTTTCATGGCTTGGAATAATTTTTAACATATATTTGACATTCAGAGCTTTCCAGAAAGCTATCATTTGCTTGATTTTAATTTTTCTAAAATTAATTATAATTTTTCAAAGTTAGTATCAAAAACTTGAATTCTAGACCCGCAAGTAAATTGAAATTTTTTTTGGTTTTTGATCATAAATCCATAGTTCATGAATTGTTTTATGATATATATGAATTGTATGGATAGAATATAAGTAGAAAATGCTATGGATGGGTCCACGAGGTCCATAGGGCGAAATATAAATTTTTAAAATACTACGTAATGCAAAAAAAAAAAAAACTATTATTTTTATTTCTTTTCTTTGGCATTATGTATAAACTCTAGTCCAAGGAAGCTAATGAAGTATGGTATGACACTAAGAATGAGTGAGGCTAGATCAAAAGTCCCTAAAAGTGGGTGAGACAAATCCAAAAGTTCCAAAGAAATGGGTGAGGCTAGATCAAAAGCCCTTAGAACCTATGCTTGACTTGAATGAGTTTATGTAACATGAAAAATATGTTTATATATGTTTACTAGAAGTTTTTATGACATGGTTGCATTTTTTGACATGAAAATATGTTATTTATGTATGTTTGAAAGGATAAAAGAGTTATTAAGATTCTTTAAATTTCACTTTTTTCCACATTATGCCTAATTATATCTAGATAAGCCTCATGGGCCAAGAAATGGACACCAAGGAGCTTAGAGAATGAGACTTTGGCAATATAATAGAAATTTCTGTAATTTGATATCTAAATTTGTTTGTATAAGTAAATTATGAGTTGTGAACTCAAGTATGTATACAAGTATGTAATTATGATGTATGAATCAAATTTAGAACCAAATATATGAATATGTGAGTTTTTGACATCCTTGAACCTTAGTATATATGTGTATAAAAACAAATAGGAGGGTGATTTTGAGTTCCATAATGGCATTGACCTATTTTGATGCTTCTATATTTTGTAATTGATGTATTGGACATGCTCAAATGGTCATGCTTCAAGAGGAAAGTCATTTTAAACCATTTGGAACCATTATGTGACCATTTTGAGCCATATTCATGCCCTAAATCAAAATTTGACCAAATAGATGAGTTTTTGTATGAAATTTGACAAGCATATAAGTCTCATCTAAAGCTTTTAACAAAGGTAAAGAGCACTATTTTTGAAACTCTAGAGAATTTATTATAAATTTTTAAAATTGGTCAAATTATGTAGAAACTGTCACTATTACTATTCATATTGTTAGTTTAGTTTTCGATGTCATTTAGAGGTCAAATGAAGTCCAATACTCATGAAATTTTACAAACATATAGCTGACATCATAAGTTTTTTATAGTCACTGAGAGCACTCAGTTTAGATATGTGAAGAGAGATATATGAATTTTTAAAAATTTTGGTTTGAAGTATTATTCCACTGGATTTCATGGGCCAAACATAGTTGTTTTGATCTGAAATTTTTATAGTAGTTAGAGTACATTCTGAGCTTTCTAGAAAGCTATAATTTGTATGATTTATATTTTTTTTAGAATTAGTTATGAATTTTTAAAATTTATATCAGAATATGGAGTATGTGGAAAATTGCAAGTGTGATGTAATTTTGTGATGTATGCCTTGGACTGGAAATTTATAGTTCAAGTTGTAATATTTCTAATTGAACAAATGTGTTATGGATAGAAAATGAGTTGGGTAAGTCCGCATGGCCCATTTAACCAAAGATGAATTATCTTGATTTTTAATCACGACAAATGTTATTGCCAAAAGTGTTAATTTCATAAAAATGAATACTTTTAGCTAGTTTTGGTACATATTAAATACTAGATAGATATGGTATTGCAATTACCTTATGGTATTAAGATTCTTCACCAAAAAATTAAAAATATAAAAATAATAAATTTTTGGCTTAAAACTTGTCTAATAAGCCTCTAGCATATTGAACTATTAATTCTATGTTTCTAGCACACCCTTGTGAAGCTAAACACGCTTTGGGCATGTTGGGTCTCAATTTTTCATTTTTATTTTGTTTGTGTTTGCCATGGTTCCATGTTGGAAGGTATGAAAACCATGTTGGATATGTCAAGACTTGATTTTAGCTCAAAAATTATTCTTCAAATATTCAAGAAACATCCTGATAAAAATACATAAAATTTGCATCAAAATCAATTTAATTAGCTTCACTTAATCAATTTTAAAGCCAAAAAATATTTACATTTTACACTTACCAAGTTGCTTTTGAATCCAACCATCATTCAGGGAAAAGCAAGATTAGACAAGAAGTAAGCATCATACAAAAAGCTAATGGGTTGAGAAAATAATGAGAATGATAGCTAAGCCAAGTGAATGATGCTCACAAAAGACTAAGGAATTGACATTGTTGCAAAAGAGCTAATGCAACACAAAAAGAAAACCTTAATTGAGCTTGGTATTGAGGTGAAATGCATTCCTTAATGTGTAACCTCTATAATAAATGTTATAAATCCTATCCAAGAGTGATGATAAACTCCTTTCTATTTTTCTTTTTGGTTAATCTTGGAAAGAGATAAATATATAATGAGTTCTACACATTCAAATGAGAGCCACAGCTTAAGTAGGTTCCATACAATTTATGTTTATCTCTCTTTAAAATTGATAGAAAATGGAGAGAGAAATAAAGAGGATTCAAACTTTAAAATATTATGATCATTAGTTATGATACAATAATTACTAAATATAAAACATGTTAATTATGCCTATTTTATTATATTTATTATAATTATATTCATTAATTATGATAAATCAAATTAATTTTATTAAGAGTTATTAATTATTAAATAAGTTAATATTTTAAACAATTATTTAATAAAATATTTTTCTATATTTTGTAATTATTGCATAGCAATTAAGGTATATATTATTCCCGAATTCATATTATCATCACTCTTATGCAATTATATTGATTTCTATTAGTAAAAAAAACTATTATTAGTTAAATGGCCCACATCAAGTTGCTAAAATAACTATACTAATAAGGAATAAACAGAAATTAGGTAGATATCACTTTTGATAAGCAATAGTATGAGAACTCAGAAAATAAAAAACTGCCCAACTCTATAGGCTGGTACATCGTCACCAATTAAATTATTACCAGTTGCAAATGAAAAAAATATGTTTGGATGGTGGCAAAGATTGATTGTATATAAATTAATTATAACAAAATTTAAACTTATTGGTAAGGCATATATCATGCTAATCTTATTTGAATAATGTTTTAGTAGACTCAATTTATTAAAAATGAATAAATTAAAATCCAGTATTTCAGATACATATTTTATTGTGATTCACTTCTAATATATTTAACTACTTGTTTATAATTAATTTAATCCTTTTAATTTCTTTATAATAAACCAATATCCTAAAATTTCTCATCTTCCAATTAGATAATCGCCCCAGCGTGCATAAACTTAAACGATTGACCTGATAATTCAATAGTAATTTTTAAGGCCCGTATGGCCATAACATAGCCTTTCAGATTCAGCACACAAAAACAAAAAAAGGTTGTAAATTGAGGAATATGGTGACAAAATACTCTTACTTAAATTTTGAAAGGTAACGAAATACTTTCAACCACCCGACCTTTTCAGTCTTTATGAATGTAGATCAACTACCCTATCTACCGCGCATCATTATTAACCCAACAAAATTAGACCGTACAAATGTTTTAAAAGTAATAATAATTACTAAACTAGGATCAGAAACAATTTACAAATTTAATAATTTAATTATAATTAAATTGGAATAGAATTATTTTTTAATATATATATATATAGAAATTATAAATATATCTAACATTTTATAATTCAATAAATGAATATATTGTAAAATAATATTTAAAAATTTAAAAATTAATAAAAGTATTTTTATATGAGAACATATCTATATAAAATAAGTTGGGTAAAGTTTAAAAAATATCATAAATCTCAATATAATTAAAATCAGATTGGATCATTTGATTCAACTAAAAAATCAGTGTAGCAATCATTAATCTAATTTGATTAATTGATAAAATCAATTATTTAAAGAATTAGTCAAAAATTGGCCTTGAACAGTTATTTATCTTTTACCAAAAAAAAAGAAAGAACCAAAGAAGTACAAAAAAAAAAAGATGAGATCTAAATAGCAACAAACAAAAAAAAGGAAGAGATATTAAAGTATGATAACATCAATCTATCTTTCCCATTATTGCAAAGAACAAGGCAAGTGAGAAAAATAAAATCTCAGAATGCAAATGCCTAAGAAGAACAAAACTCAAATTGATCTTTTCATTCCACCACTACTATCTTTTTTCTTCCTTTTTAGCAAGAACCTAAGTGGTAAGCAACTATCGAGCTAGCCATACCCAACGAGCAAGCACTTATGAGAGATGGCTTGTGGGTTAATCTTGAGTGCTTGGAATGGGAAAAAGGAAATGGATCCTCTGAATTGAATTTGCCTAATGTTCCTTTGAAGTGAGGGCATTATAGCTATTGATCATTATAACTGTTCATCTAAGCAATGAATAAGATGACACCATGTGTTAATTTCAAATCAAAATGCATTATCTACCCTACAGGAAGAACTTTGCCTTTTGCTTTATCAGAGCTCCTTGTAGTCTTCTTCCTTCTTTCCAATATCTTCAACTAATTTCTTAGGTTGTCCCCTATTATTGGATGAATCTAATAATGGGATTTAAGAGACACATTTTGATAATTGAACAGTGAATGTTAAGGATCTGTGACTTCTTTGAATGTATATGTATGTAATTGTAGAAAAAGGTTTAATATTGAGCAATGTGCTTAATTTCTATTTTATTTTTCTCTTTTTCCTATGGAATGTCATCATTAGTTGGATTTTTGCAATAGATTTGCATTAATCAAAGCTTTAGAACTGAATGAGGCAAACTTTTGGTACATCCTAGGTTGCAAATTTTAGTTGAATCAGATTGATTTAGGTGAGGAAATAACATACTTTCTCAAAAATCAAAACTAAGGAATTCATTTAATCAAAATCTAGCTACTGATTTACTATTCTTCACTACAGCACTTGATCCCATTTTGCTATGATTGATAGTTTTTATGCTAGTTTGAGTTCTTTCTTCTTGATTTCTTACAGGATATTAGAAAGTCAACTCTTTTCTTCTATGTACGACTATTTTAGAAGAAATTAATTACTAGTAGAGTTAAAGATTTCTGGTAACGCATTAATTTTGTTGCCTTATCTCATCTTTTGCTTACTTTTCCGATCTTTCTCCTTTTTTAATAATTTGGATGCTCCTTTCTTTACCATAAGATTTTGTGGATTCAAGTCTTTGCCCTCAACCTGACCACAATAAGAAGTTGTTGCTATGATGAACAAGAAAAGTACACCTCAACCTAACAATAAGAGGGAAGATGATAAAATTAAAACACAAAGTTATTGTGCATTTTGATTTAAAATTAACATGTGGCACCACCTTATCCATTTATGCAATGAACGATTCCAATGCTTTTATTTCATATAGACTTCAGGTAATTTCAATGGAGAGGATTTGCTTCCATGCAAGAAGAAGAGTAATGTCAAACTTGCCATATACTTCATTTATGACATTTTCATCTGTTAAGGGTGTGGAAGATAGCTATATATATAAATAGAAATTTAGAAAACAAATAAAAAATTAAAATAAAATAAAAGAAGAAGAAAAAGATGTGATGTGTAGATCTTGTAAGAAAATATGATAATTGATTGATGCTGTTATTTAAATAATGAGAGATAAAGACAACTTTCTAAGTATAGTCTTATGCTATTGTTCTTACTTGCTAAATATAAAGTTTTAAGAATTTTTAATTTCTTTTAAGGTTTCAAAGATTATAGACCCAAAATACATTTGCTTTAATAGGTTGAGCTATGCCAATCTCATATAGCGGGAGGCTTGGTTTTAGATATTATCAATGCTTCAATAAGGCTTTATTAGCCAAACACATATTACTGCTAATTTCTCAAAATAACTGCTCTTTATTTGCCCAAATGTTGAGACCTAAATATTACAAGTTTAGAATTTATAATGATCTGACATCGCATTATGCAATATGAGTTGGAGGTAGAAGGGTATTCAAAAAGCCAAATCGATCACTTTCCTTCACTTGCAATGGTGTGTTGGCGATGAATCGTCAATTCCAAATTTAAACCACTATTGGTGGCTGATACAGGTTGATTCTTCTCCTTTTATATAAACAGTGAGAGATCTTATACTATATACCCAAAGACATTGGAACATTCTAGTTGTACACCAATTATACTAAAAAAGAATAGCTAAAAAAATTCTCCAATTTATGTTCTCTATGATCGAACAACAAGATCAGCTTGTTTGGTCAATTCTAATACTAGAGCGTATACAATGGCTACTACATATAAGATCTTATCTCAACAAATAGAGGTAAATCCATCTCACATCGCGATTGCATGGGATAAACTCTAGAATCTTAGGCTTTCTTTTCACTTCCTTATTTTAATGTGGTGATTATTACAATAAGCATTACCTTTAAGCAACACACTTCACAGACATCATCTTTCTATTGAGAATGGTTGTCAATTTTGTACTCATCAAGAAGAATAATATCAACATTTGTTCTTATTATGCCCCTTTGCATGAGTTGTTTGGTTTGGATCTCAACTAAGACTCATTATGGATCAACTGACATCACCTGACTTATTTACTTGCATACAATAGTGGCTATTATAAGAGCCCCCACACACTCTCAATATGAGCTACACCATATTGTATTCAATTTGGTATAATTGAAACAAACAATTTTTTTTTTTTAGAATTCTCACCACTTGCCCTTGCAAGCTATTTTCATTGTCTAGTGAGCTAGTGCCTTATCCTTGATTACGGAAAAGCAAGGCTCCTCGTTGACTTCAAACTTGACTTCTCAACCACATCCTCTTTGGCATGGGCATATGTTGGCAAATCAATTATAAGTGTTTGTGGTACAATCCAAGTGGTTCAAGAAGGACAAGAGGGGTCATACTACCATTGCAATTTAGTTTGGTAATAAACAATTTTAGATTCTTACATGGAATAACTCTTTACCTAAGGGTAAACTGGCTCCATTTTTACTAGTGATATGCAATATATTGAGATTTATACTAAATCAACAAGTGATTTCTAATTTACACTATTATCCTTTCAATATGGGTGTTTTTTAGGAAAAACAATATTAGAAACCATAGTATTACCAATCAATTTGTAGGTAGCACAAAAGGATATCTATATACTACTAAATAAGTTTGTATACTTCTATTTTCATTTATTACCATCATCCTTCCGACAGATTGTATAAGGTATTAGTTTGGATTTAAAATTTTCATATATATATATATATAATACATATTTCTTTACAATAAATTTAAATTTTTTATACTAGGAAATAAAAAAAAAGTATAGATACTTTTATTGATGAGAGAAATTTTTTATAAATTTTGAATATTTTGTCATATATATATATTGTGCTTTTAATTTTTATAAATAAGAGATATTTAAAATTTATTAATATTTATTTATTGTTATGTATGATATTATATTTTTAATATATTAAATTATACAAAATCTATCTTTAACTATTACTAGTTCAATTATAGTTTAATCACTGTTTGAACAAATAAATCATAAATCAATGTCCTTATAGATTTAACAATCAGTTTGATTTTAAAAGTAACAATAAATTTTTATTACAAAATACAAAAAATTTGATTTAGACTAAAAAAAACATGATTTTTTGTCCAATTAATTTTTAGATTCAATTAGGCCAAAATCATAGTTGGTTTACCACTTTTCTAGTAATTTAGTCCAATTTTCTCAATTATGTTTTGTACCTCCTTTTAGAATTTAGAAAAAAAAAAATCACCTATATAGACGGTAAACCAAAAGAAAAAAAAAATTCGGGAGCAAAATGAATATTTCTTCCATGGTATATAAATTTCAAAGATAAAGAAGAAAACAGAAGAAAATATTTTTTTGAAACGGTTTTTTAAGGCATTTGAAGTTAAATTATTGCCTCAAACATTTCATTTAAAAAAGAAAAACTATATTATGTGGGCATATTCATATATGCTGATATGCATCCACTACTAGAAAAATCACTTTTTCAGACGGCATTTGAGACGGATTTGAGACAAATTTTAAATGGTTTTGAGATGGAATTCTGACAGAACTTTTATTTCAGACAGATTTCAGACGGAATATATTATGTCCTTAAAAACCTTGTCGCAAAATTATTTCCATATGAAAATCTGCCTGAAATTAATTTGAGACAGACTTTCAAACAGAAAAAATTATTTTAGATGAATTTTTGTGCGAACATAGTTTTAAATAATATAACTAATTTAGGGACGGATTTTAGACGAAAATAAATAATTTATATTTATTAAATATATTGATTTTAGATGAATTTTAGACGGAAATAAAGATGAATTTCAGACAAATTTTGAACAAAAATTTTAAAAAAGTTATTTGATTTATAGATGGATTTTAGACAGAACACATATATTTCAGACAAATTTTGGACGAAATTTGTTGTGCTTCTTAGACAGATTTAGGATGGAAAAAAATGTGAATTTTTTTTATTTTCTTTTTTGTTATTCTTTTAAACTTGCTAAATTTTGAAATAGCAAAATAAGAACCTTTTTAACTAATTTGTCATAAGAATAATATTAAATATTCATATTCAAATCTATGAGATTAGAAATACCTAAAACATTAAAAACAAAACATGACATATTCTATAAAAGTTCAATCACAACATGTGTTCAATGAAAACAAAAGGAAAGAAGATATAAGCTAGTCAATGCAAATCACCCTCATCATCCTCATCATCGTCCTCCTCCTCCTCCTCCACTGTTGGTGGAATGTTCAAAGTTTGTAACACCAATGCAAGTCTTTTTTCATTTAACAACATTCTTTTTTCTTGTTTAACTATTTTCTGATCTTGTTCAGCTATCTTACGTGCCTGCTCCTTATTGATTTGCTCCTGATCCTCTTTTTTTTTTTTTTTGCCACATTAAAAGTTCCTCTTGCATGGTTTCATCCACAGATAATGTGCAGGAAGATGTGCCAATAGAAGATTTTGCACTAAGATGCGATCCCATAGAATCTAGACCATAAACAGCCCCTTTCTTCCCTCTAGGGACAATCTCTTTCTAAATGCTCAAGTCATCTGGTATAGACTGGCTTGCATTAGATGACCCTAATTCTTCTACATCATCATTAGATATGGCCATTTGTGAAATCTCTATCCTTCTCTTTTTAAAGTTTTCCTACAAAAACATGATGATTAATTAAACATTTGGCAAACAAAATATTTATAAAAAATTATACGTTAGTCAGCATCACATAAAAAATTTTAATCCCCCTCAGTTTGGATGAAGTCTATCATACATCCACTTTCGATGTTCTGGAATTTCCATATTCTGAATCAAGTAAAATAATATATTACTATTTAGACACTAGCACATAAGAACAATATTATTTTTATGCACACCTTATGATCATGTTAATTAATAAATTGAAAAGATGAGAAAGAAATAAAAAAAATTCATTTATTAAAAAGTTTTTAAAACAAAGGCTATCTAAAATAAGGTTGTAACAACTATTAAAACATCATGAAACAAGAAAAGAATTAATCAATTTCAGTGTTAAATTGTAAGTCATAGAAAAAGGAAAGAGTTGAGAAGCAATAATATTTTGAAACCTTCTTGTCCAACCTAGTATTTATATTCGAGTTATATGCTATAGTTTGGAAACAAAGAGAAAAAATCATGACATCATCTTGCACATCATTGTGCTATTGTTGTTTTCAATGATGGCGATGGGATATTGAACCATTAAATTTTATAGTTGAATCAAAGTCGCTACAAAAATGTACAAAGTTTCCCAATCAAAATCATTTTCATTTGGTGCCATCTTATACAATTCAAATTCACATTAATCATGCCAGCAAGGTAACTACTAAGCCTACAATCCAATATACCCACCTTAAAGAAACTCTAAAGACTAACCTAAGATTACAGACTCCTCCCTCTATAAACCCACTTTAGTAGATATGTTTTTGGCCTTCAACAGTAGCCACATTCCTTATTTTCCAATTCAAACCTATTTGTCTTTTTCTGTATAAATAACTAAAACAACCAAATAACATAGGCAAGAAATATTCAGAGTTAAGGCCAAGGCATTCTTCTTACTATCAATGACAAATTATTAATTCTTCATGACATGACTACAGAGAATTCAATATCAGAGAATTGAACAGCACTTAACCTAATATCATATATCACTTTATAACATAAAATAGAGTATTAACACAGTTCATTCAAGTAGTAGACAAGCAATATAATTTGCAGCATAATTTCCACAATCAGCTTCTTTGTCATACAATATTGGATTATTTTGGGTCATCTAATACAATTTAGTTTTCATCATGTTATAGGAAAATGATGCTGTTATGCAGAGCAATATCATAGTTAATAATTTTAATTTAGATCAAAATTCTAAAATGGCCTTCATTTTATAGTAGTTATTGTACTTAACTTGCTCATCTAGCTTTTCAATAATTTTCCAAACATTAAGAAATCCTATGCCAGAAGTGCAAAAATTGACAAACTTAACATAATAGAACAAAGACATGATATGATGTGTGCTTATTCAAAATGTGTTTAGCAAAATGACTTAGAGAATAAGAGGAGAACAAGGTTATACACATATGAGATACAAACAGAGTATCTCTTTCATTCAAATCCTTTCCTATAGCTACTAGTTAATGCATTGGAGAAAAAATTGAAAAAAAAATCCCAGATCTTACATGATGCGAGTTAGTTAATTTTTTAAAAAATACAAAAAGTAATGACTTTAGGGTTCGAACTCACATGATGTGAGTTCTCCCAGATCTAAAAGGCATGATAAATAATATGCAACACAAAAATTGTTAAATCAAAGTAACATATAGATCTTACATGAAACCCTCTGCTCCAATCCTTTGTTCTCACTCTTCTACTATAAGCCTTCGATAAATGCACGAAACCAAGACCAACACAAACACAATGTAGTTCAGAAGTTTAGGGGAAACATAGGGCTTATGTGTGGGATGGGACTTCGACCAAAATAGTGTTTAAGGGATTCGCATTCAGATGGTTTTGTGGATCTGATTCATCTTCAGACACTTGTGGCTTCTCTATGCGTCCAGTCTCAAGATGGTTCTCTTTGCTTTTCTTTTTATAAACTTAAATAAATAGAAAAGGAGGAGAAGGGGGAATACAGAGATTAACCCAAAGCAATAATTTTTATTAGCATTGAGTTTTCTTGTACGATTGAAGATAAGGTAAAAGATAAAATATAAAAATATGGTAATGTGTATCTGAAGTTGCATTTAGTCAAACGAGATCAATTTTGCATTATTCAAGTTGAGTAATAGAGTTTTTTATTTAATTTTTAAATTTTAGTTATTCATTTTTTATTTTAAAAAATAAAATATAGAATAAAGATAATTTTTTAATTTTTATTAAATAAAATTATTTGTATGATAGAAGTTAAAAAAATTATCTTTATTTTTATTTTTTATTTTTTAAATTAAAAAATAATTGAGATTAACCCAAAAAAAATTAAAAGGTGCAATAGCTATTTTCTGTCAAACACTCCTTAAACGATGCGTCACATGTATCACTTGTCTAATCCTTTCATATTTCAGAAAACTTCAATGGATCATCATGAGTTGGGGTAGAATAGATGTACTATTAAAGAAAGAAGGACGGGTAAGTGAAAAATAAAGAAGGAAAAATAAAACTATATAATGCAATAAATATTTAAAAAATTACATTTACTCAAACCCACTAAATAATTAGATGAAGTTTTTTTTCATCATTTTACATAAAATAAATACTCCCCATGCATCACTTAGGGTTCTATCTAATTAAAGAAATAAGGAGAGGTAAGTAAAAACACAGAAAAAATAAAACTATATTAACGCAATAAATATTTAGAAAATTACATGTAATTACTTATTTTGATTTTGGTTTCTAACTATAACATTTTCTCAATTTATTAAATGTTAAAATTATATTTTAGCTAATGTATAAGATTCTTCAAAATTTTAAGTTATCCATATATAATTTTCAGATATTTAAAATTTGATAATAGAATTTTGGAATTTTAAATTATGAGCAAGTAAATGTCTACTATAGTGTATCATGACTAACAATAGAATGAGAGATTTGCAAAAACTAAAATCGAGGACATAAATTAAGAAGTTAAAAAATTTAATTAAATCTATTACAACATGCTAACAATGCATCATATGTTTATCTTTCTCATTCTAGATATTAATTGCAAGTAATAAGAAAAGACTCCCTTTGTAGCTAGATGGTCCTTTTTTCTATTCTTTTTATAAACTTAAATAAATAGAAAAAGGGGAGAAGGGGGAATACGGAGATATCAAATGGGCAATATTTTTTTGTTGCATCTATAACAATGATTCAGCACCTTTATTCACAAGAAAAAGTTTTTTAAATGATAAGGTACGTTTGACTTAATAATTTAGCGCCTTTGTTTTTAAAATAACAAATTAGTTTTCATTACAAGTGAATGTTTGAATTTAAAATCCCTAAACACTATCACACACTAAAATTTTTTAAAAAAATATTCTTGTATGAGATATCATAATATAAGATACTATAATATTTAATATATTTACATTTAATATAATAAGTGATGGTATCTATCATTTCAAAAAAATATAAAATTCTCATGTTTAGTTACATATATCAATTATTATTATTATTATTTATATTTTAAAATTTGAAATATGACATCATTTTTTGTAAAATTCTAGTATTAGAATGATATCTCAAATAACACTATATAATCAGGTAAAGGTCAAATATATATACACATATATAATACAAGTCTTGGATATGTAAATTAGCTGGACCAAAGTATGGTATATCAAACAATGACTAATGATAGAAAGAAAAGTTTACAAAAAATAAAATTGAGGACATAAATTAAGAATTTAAAACATTTAATTAAATCTATTACAATATGCTAATAATACATCATATGTTTATCTTACTCATTCTCTTGATATTAATTGCAAGAAAAGACTTTCTTGGTATATATATATATATATATATAATATTATATTATAAATAATACTTCAATTATTATACACAATATATTATAATATATATTATTATACATAATATATTTATACATATTATGCTATTATTTATTTACTTTTTTGTTATTCTATATTCCATTGATGAATAATAATTTAGATTTTCGATTAATATAGAATTTTGGCTCTTGAAATATATTGCATAAGAATTCATTGAGCAAATTGATAGTTACAAATACAAGTGTATGTTAATCTTTGGGATTCTTTAATCTTCATGCCATTGTCTTACTATTTTTTTGTTTATTTTCTTTACAATCTTTTTTGCTCTTTTGAGTTTTTGTGATTTAAAAAAAAAAAATTCTCATTAACTTGTTATTTTTATAAATTATTCCATCTCAAATCTGTTTAAAACTTTAGATATATTTTAGACAACATAGATTTTGTATAAGTATAATTTTAATTTATATAACATTCCTTCTCTAAATTTAAAAGAATTTTTTAATAAACAAATTTTACAAAACAATACTATAATTATATAATATTCTATCCCTAGTTCATCTCAAATTAGAGACGAATTATAAACAAAAGAATTTTTTAAAAATAATTTAGTCCTTATATAATATTCTGTCTGAAAATCGTCACAAATTTAAGACAGATTTTATATGGATATTGTGTGACAAATATTCTATCACAAATCTGTTTGAAAGCCATCAAAGATATTTTGGCAGCAAGTTGGCGCAAATTTTTGGGACGAAATTCTGACGGATTTTGGACAAAAGCCTTCCTTTACACTTAGTGCTTTATTTCATAAGAAATTCGTCTATGATTTTAGATGGATTATAGTTCGTCCAAAAATTTCGTTTAAATTTCACAAATTTCTAGTAGTGACCGTATAACTGCAATTGGGATCTATCATATTATGGTGTCCCTTCATTCCCATTTTCTTTAGCCACTGATCGCGAATATTAGTGTGTAATAGATTAATTATTCGAGCTCAACTTGTAAAATTAAAGGAACTAAATAATGTGATTAACCTCGATTGGTTTGATTAAATGAGGACTTGAGTTTGGCTCATACAACTTTGTTTAAAACTATATATAAATAAGCTATATTAGTTTAATAAATTTTTATGATACATGAAAAATATTTATAATATATATACACACAAGCACACAATTATATATAATATTTATTTATATTATTTTATTTTTAAATGGATTGATCATAATCTAAATGAATCAAACATCAAATTTTCAAGTCCAACTCATTTAATTAAATGAGTTTAATTATTTAAGCCGGATTCATTTATTAAATAAATCGAGCTGGAACAAATTTTTACACTAATCTTTATATTTATAATCTTTGAAGGAAGTTATACTGTTCCAAAATCATGAACAGTACAACTCATCTTGAGCTACATATATACATTCAATTTTTTGTTTTTTTTGATACTACATGAATTTTTGTATAGCGAGCCATTCTAGTTGAATAGCAAACAATTCAATTCATTTATGACTTAGTGAATAGTGCTACTAGTGGGTTGGAATGCACTTCTAATTTTTTTTATCTTAATTTAATTTTAAATAATTTTTTAAATATAAATTAAATTCCAATATTTTTTAATGTATTGAAAATAATAAAAAAAAGTAATAAGAAGTTATTTAAATGTCTATTCTCCCGCATGCTTTTTAGCTTCTTTTTCTAATTATATTATCTATAGTAATATATATAATTTTCAGACCAGTGATCAGCTCCAAAGTTATATATATATATATATATATATATTAGATATATGCAAGGGCTACCCCGAACAATTTTAGAGTCATACTTTTTTACGTTGATTCAATATATTTAAGATTTTCTTTCTCCAAAAGATTCAAACTCATTTATATAGGTTTGATCAATTCTCACAAACCATTCAGCCAAAAGATAGAAAACTTATTGAGTTTTGAATGATTTATCCCATTAGAGATATAAAATTAATCGTCGCTGTTTGATTTTGTTTTGGAGAACAAAAGGGATGATAATTGTATCAAATTCACTTTAATCGTATGTTATGAGTATAAGTCCTTAGGAGAACCACACCCCAAAAGCTAGCTATTGGAGTGGGAGAGCCCAAGTCCTTATAAGGCCTCCCACTCAAGGAAACTTCCCCGATGTGGGACTCATAACATTCTCACCCCCTTCGAATGCCGGCGTCCCGACGGCTCCACTCTGCGACAGCGGTGCTTCACACGATCACGGTCAGCCCCTCCGCCGGCGCAGGCAGCCCTTTCCGGTTGGTCGACTCTCAATGAAAGTACCAATTATTATGAGCATAAGTTCTTAGGAGAACCACACCCCAAAAGCTAGCTATTGGAGTGGGAGAGCCCAAGTCCTTATAAGGCCTTCCACTCAAGGAAACCTCCCCGATGTGGGACTCATAACATTCTCACCCCCTTCGAAAGCCGGCGTCCCGATGGCTCCACTCTGCGACAGCGGTGCTTCACACGATCACGGTCAGCCCCTCCGCCGGCGCAGGCAACCCTTTTCGATTGGTCGACTCTCAATGAAAGCACCAATTGTTATGGGTATAAGTCCTTAGGAGAACCACACCCCAAAAGCTAGCTATTGGAGTGGGAGAACCCAAGTCCTTATAAGGCCTCCCACTCAAGGAAACCTCCCCGATGTGGGACTCATAACATTCTCACCCCCTTCGAAAGCCGGCGTCCCGACGGCTCCACTCTGCGACAGCGGTGCTTCACACGATCACGGTCAGCCCCTCCGCCGGCGCAGGCAGCCCTTTCCTGTTGGTCGACTCTCAATGAAAGCACCAATTGTTATGAGCATAAGTCTTTAGGAGAACCACACCCCAAAAGCTAGCTATTGGAGTGGGAGAACTCAAGTCCTTATAAGGCCTCCCACTCAAGGAAACCTCCCCGATGTGGGACTCATAACATTCTCACCCCTTTCGAAAGCCGGCGTCTCGACGGCTCCACTCTGCGACAGCGGTGCTTCATACGATCACGGTCAGCCCCTCCGCCGGCGCAGGCAGCCCTTTCCGGTTGGTCGACTCTCAATGAAAGCACCAATTGTTATGAGCATAAGTCCTTAGGAGAACCACACCCCAAAAGCTAACTATTGGAGTGGGAGAGCCCAAGTCCTTATAAGGCCTCCCACTCAAGGAAACCTCCCCGATGTGGGACTTATAACATCGTAAAAATTGAGATTAATATTATGTTACTATTTGTTCACTAAGAGTTATAAATATACCTTTTTTCTTTTCCTTGGCTGAAACTAGCACTAAATTAAACACTGAACCAAATTCATAATTTTTTTTTGAAAAATTATATTTTAACATTTAAACAAAGAGCTAATTATAAAATTAATATACAAATTTTACAATATAACATAATATTATCCTAAATTTTGGACTAAAATAAAATATTAGACAAAAATACATAGAATATTTTTAAATTTTGAATTATGTGCCAATAGATCTTATAATTTTTAAAATTTGATAATAAATCTTTCAAACTAAAATTATGCGTAAATAGCTTATTGTTGTTATTTTGTTCGTTATTTCATTAATAGAGTTGTAATACATAAGAGGAGGTTATTTATATGTGATTTAAAGTTGAAGAGGGGTTATTTACATCTAATTTAAAATTCAATGGGGTCACATGCATAAAAAGTAAAATTTAAGAGGTTTATTTAACATGATATATGACCATTTCATTAAAAAAGACTAACATATTTACTAATGGCTAAGGTTATTTGTATGAATTTGAAAATTTAAAAAGATTAATCATTAAATTTTGAAAGTAAAAAAATTATCTATATACAATCTAAAATTTTAAAGAGGATTTATAAGTTTTAGTGAAAATATTAAATTTCAATTTAGAAGTAACTAGAAAAACCCAAGTGATTCTCTTATATATGTACCTTCATCCCGGCCATCAATCCGTAAAACTGCTTAGGCACGAAAGTGACTTCTTGCAATTGATTTTAATTAAAATTTAACATTTCATTTAACTCTAAAATTTATGAAAGTATTTTTTACATTCTAAAATTCATTTTCCAATATCATAATTAAGTTTTAATTTTTTAAAAAAATATAATTTTTTTTTTCGGGTTAAACGTATTTTTTAGTGTCCATATCTTGGTCAAAAACTTTTAACAAAATTTATAAAACATTTGGTCATATTCATATTTAAAACCGACCAACTTATTATGAGTTAATTAGAGATATAACATGGAAATTACACAATTAAATTTTATGTGATATGATAATGATGTGCATGTTGATTGGTCAAAGCTAATCCATATGCAAAAGTGCAAGGAAAGTTTGAGTTCTCTTGTAGATGTTTAATCAAATCCGGTAAGTGTCTCATTTTGGGGTCATAACCCCTCAAGCCTATATATATACACACACACCACATTTTTTCTATTTTCAAATCTGAATGGGCCAAGGCCAACAACCTTGTGCCTCATGTCAATGAATTTCTTTTAGTAAAAGCAAGAGGTCAATCAGGTTAGGTTTACTTGGGGATCATTTTGTCTCCAACCAAACTTCTGAATCTGATAACAAGTTTTCATGTCCCACTACATTTTTATGATAAAATGTATTTTTACATTACTGCCTTTTAAAAAATATTTTTTTAGTTTAGTTTATTTTACGATTTAATTTTTTTATTATTGAATTAATACAAGAGAATAAGATAATTTAAATGTTTTTTGAAAAGTGTCATGTATATGAATATGAATAGTGTGAAAAAATATGGCAAAAAAAAAAAAAACTGTGGAAATAACACAAAATCTACTCTAAAAGGATTGGTTAGGTTCTCTATAATTGTATCTCATTGACTGTTGTTCTAGGAAAATAATAATAAATTTTATTATTTTGATAAATTTGACTTTTCCTTTTGCTCCCACTAGTGAGTCCAAGAAATTATATGCCTCAAAGTGACTAGATCTCGTTATTCATAGCCAAGTTAGTTCTATCTGGCCAACCAAAAGAGTTTAGTTATAATTCTTCTTTTTTCATAACAGCGTGGAGCTAATTAAGACCTATGCATGATACTTAAATTTTTGGATAAATTAATAACTTAAGTTTTAATGATTTTTAAATTTTAATTTTTTAAAATAAATTCTATTAATTTAGTTTTAAAAAATTACATTTTTTATTTATTTTTTAAGGTTAGCACTTCAAAGATAAAAGTTTTTAATTTTGTCTTCCAAACATATATATTTTCAATTAAAACAATATTTAAGAGAAGTATTTGTGGCTCTTGGACGCACTAAAATCTAGCTCTGATATGAAAATAATGTCATTTTAAAGGTTAAAACACTTGACTTAGTTCTTATCAATTTTGATTTTGTTTAATGGAAGAACTATTTTGATTGAAAAAAATATTTAAAAGATTAAATCATAAAAATTTTATCTTTAAGAATTAAATTAAGATAAAAATAATTTTTTAAGAATTAAATTATTATTTTAATATAATTTTTTTAAATTATCATTTTTATTTTAACATATTAAATATGTATAATTTATAATAATAAAAAATAAAAAGTAGATAATAAAATAAAATTAACTCATATATTTAATTTAGAAAGATGGGAGATTGGAATAATTTAATGTTAGTAACTTTTTTTTAATTATCAATTTTTTTGTTATATTTTATCTTTTAATATTAATATTAATAATTATATGTTTAGCGCCAAAACATAAAATAGTTTCATACACATATTCGTATAGCTAGGTAGATAAAAATAAAATAAAACATAAGATAAAAGAATGTATATATAAAAAATTTACTTGAAATTTATAGAAAAATTTTTTTAATTAAAATAATATTTTTTTATATATTTCAACATTATTTTAAACTGGATACTTTCATTTCATTAAACATTTGATATATTCTTAAAGTGGTAATTTTGTTTAAAAAAATTATAATTCAAGATCTCAAATTAAAAATATTTATATTAAAAACTTAAAATTTAAAAATTTTAAATTATATAAAAATTTATAACGCAAGATTTCAAATTAAAATGTTTTATTTTTAAATCTTCTAAAATAAATTTTCCTTTAATTTCGTGAAAGGACAGCGTGACCTTAACGTCATAATTTGTGTCCCGTGATCCCTAGCTGCTTTGCCTCCATCAAGCTCTCAAACAACCGCAACCCAACAAAACAAAACGCCTTTTCTCCACCAAACCCGAAATCTTCGCGTCCGTATTTTAAATCTCCGTGTAGCACTCCGCACGATATCCGACCTCCACGAACGCACTATATTATGACATGACATACACCGAGAGACAGACGCACGCCGTTTGGTCACATAACGGAACGCGGAGGTTATAATATAAAACAGCGGATAGGTCAACCGTCGGTGGTAAAACCGTAATTTCATATCCTTGCATAGCGTAGCATTTAGCTCTAGTGGATGGTATCAGATTCAACTACTAAATTAAAAGAAGAATACGCTTAAATATATTTTTATTCTTTGAGTTTTACAAAAATTTTAATTGATTTGATGTTTATAATTCAAAAACTGACAATATTATTCCTCTTTTTTTCTATATATCACACTCAGGTATCGTGGTTGGTCGTGAGACGTGTCAAAACCATAGATTTGGTCATGGTTGAAATACTTCTTGAGTTAGGGTTGAATAATCATTAAATTCTTTAATCAAAAGTTCATTTGGTTTGTTTAATATAATATAATATAATATAATATATTATTATAATTATTATTTAATAATTTTTATACCTTATTATTACCTTTTTAAAATAAAAATATGAAGATTAATCTTTTTACTTATTTTATTCACTTATTTTATTTTATTTTTATATTTAATATTTTATATATCAAACAACCTTTAAAACATAACAAATATATATTTTTTAGTAATATTATGATAAGTAGATAATTTTTATAAATTATTATATAATTTCACATTAAATTATATATTAATTATAATATTATTAAAAAATTATATATTTATCATGTTTTAATTAATGAATTTAATAGTAAAGAAATAAAAGATTTTATTTAAATTTAATTTTAATAAAATTCGTTGATAAATTTTAAATTAATATTATACAAATTTATATTAATTTTTTAAAAAGATAATATTGTTTGATTTTAACTGGATGAATCGATTTGAAATATTTATGAAATTAAAAGAATTAAAATGTATTTAAGCAAAAATAATAATTTAATTGATTTCTTATTAGGTAATAAATAATCAGGCAGCTTTTATAAGTCTACGCCTCTGGGGTGGATTTAATACAGGCGTCGGGTCCGCGTCTCCAGAGTCAGACGCTGTGTGACTGGGACAAAGTGAGTAAAGAAGGCGAATTGGAAAAGGGACGGGATCTGACCCCATTTTGAGAAAAATTTGAAGGAGGCGGTGAGATTCTTCGTCTGATCTTCGATTTTGGATACACCTCGTGCTCTCTTTGAATGTACCTTGAGGTAAATATCTAGTTTTCTTCCCACTTAATCTACAATTTCATGATAAATTTTCTATGAAGTTTTATTATTATTAATATTTTAGTTGAGATTGGGCTATTGGAAATTTCGAGACTTAGATTTTGGGGTCCTGCTAGTAGTTTCCGATGTTCTTTCTTCTGGGTTCGTTCTGTAGCTCTGTGGGAAGTTCTCGTTGTTTCTAGTGGGGGGTTTTGTGAAATTTTCTCTGGGTTTTATCAGTTTTCTGAGAGCCTAACTAAACCTTTTGAGTCTTCTCTTCTGATTTGGTTTCTCTGTTCTTATTGGTTTCTCTGTTCATATCGGTTCTTAATATTTCTAAAAATAATTTTTTTTCCGTGTTTTCTTGTCCAAGATTTTATGTACGTTTTCTTCCATTTCTTTTTTCGTGTGTTGATTTGGGGATTGTAGCGGACTGCTCTGATCTTGGTTTTCTCTTTTTCAGATCCCTCATGCTTTATGATCTCAGCGCTAAGACGAGAAACCCAGGTTTATCTTTTTTTCCTGCACGGATGCATTTCTGATGTCTTATTTCTTGTGTGCTTGTGCTTAGCTGTGCGTGTGAGAGTCATTCATCCTAGCGCTGATGATATAGATCCCCAAACATGAAAAGGAAGAGTGAAGAAGGCTTAGAATTGGGGCAGTTAGATTCCGCTTTGTGATGAAATGATTCACAAATAGTAGAGCCACATCCCATTTTCTTTATGTCTTTCTCACATACTTGGTGTATTAACTACCACGACTACCTCTATTTTGTTCTTCTGCCCTCTTTTCCTTTGTGGTGGAAAGGTTGGTTCAAGCATAATTCTTTTGATAAGATTCTCATTTGGGTTTGTTTGCTCCCGTAGGAAGTTAGATTGAGGTTCAAGATCAGGTTTAAAACTTGCCAAAAGATGTTTCTGACAAAAGTCTGGTATTTTAGGCTGCTTTAGGTCCATGTGAGGCTTTCTTTTATGACAATCTCCCTTTTTTTTTTCTTCTTTTTTTTTTTTTAAGCTACCTCCCGCTTTGTGCTGTTCCCTATCTCTCTTCTTTCTCTTTTCTGTCTTGATCACTAAGAATTGAAGCAGGGCTTTAAATTAAAGTTTGGTTGATTTGCAGTTCTTCAGGAACCTAAAAATTGTGACTTGTGAGTTGTGACTCAGAAAACTAGAGTGGAATATTTTTCTTGTGTGTCAAAGTTGATGACATATTAAGTTCTGGGGCTGTCAGTGTATTGGAGCAGATGTCCTTCCGCAGTATTGTTCGTGATGTAAGGGATGGATTTGGAAGCTTATCAAGGCGGAGTTTTGAGGTGAGGCTTTCCGGCCATCATAAAGGGAAGTCACATAGCTCGGTGCACGAGTTGCAGGAACAGGCTCCAGTTATACAGAACAGCCGTTGGGCTAGTCTTCCACCAGAGCTTCTTCGTGATGTTATCAAAAGACTAGAAGTGAGTGAGAGTACATGGCCTGCTCGTAGACATGTAGTTGCTTGTGCCGCTGTGTGCAAGTCCTGGAGAGAAATGTGCAAAGAAATTGTGAGCAGTCCAGAGTTCTCTGGGAAGATCACTTTCCCTATTTCTCTAAAACAGGTGAGGTTTGAATAGAATTGCTCTGTGCTTAAAGAAATGAAAATATGGAGTGTGACATATTTTCTATGTTCTTATGTGTGATTTTTTTTCCCCCTTTTAACAGCCTGGATTCAGGGATGGAACTATCCAGTGTTTCATCAAGAGGGACAAATCTAATTTGACATACCACCTTTTCCTTTGCCTTAGTCCTGGTAGGCTAATGTTTTTACTTTATTGCCCCCAATATTTATGAGTTTAACAAGATCACCTTGTTTTCTTGATTGGTTGGATTTGGAATTTTGATACAGAAGTAATTTAATTTTTACCTTCAAACATGATGTAACTTATTAGCATACAGTATTTGATGTCTAATATCATAGGCTGATAGCTTTCCTTATAAACCTGTGCTGGACTTATCTATCAACATATGTCTAATTTGTTGCCTATATTTATTTCTTTAATATATTTATTTGCTGCTAAATTGTGTATGATTTTAATTTCTCTGACACAATGGAGAGTACAATAGTATTCTGTCATGTGAAATGCGGGGAGACTTCATTCTGGTTCAATTGGATGAACCTGATCCATTGTCCAGTCTGAGGATGGCACATCCTGTAAATTTTGGTGGCATCACACTAAACAAAAATAATGGGATTTGTATGCTTATGAACACAGATGAAAATCTGCTTAACTGAATTTTCTATTATGATGCCTCTAGGAGCTTAGATTTTACCAATGGCCCTCTTTCTTTTTAGAAAGTGGTAACTTTGTTTAGCCCAATTAGGGTTTCATTAAAACAAAGTTAATGTTTGTGCAATTTTGTTGCTTGGCCGATGTGGCTTTTGGTCCTGATACATTTATAACCTTCCTAGCTTTATCAGAGATTGACTCCTTTTATTACTGTTTTCCTGATGACTAAGAAGATATTTAACTCTGAATTTTCTGACAACTGCCTCTTAGTGCCCCTCAAGATCAATATTGCATGTTTTTTGAGCAGCGAATTCATCTGTGTTAGTAAAAACATAGTCTAACCTGGGAAAATAGTGGTGTGAAAACCAGGCGATTGAAAGTCACTTATAACAATCTGCCCAATATTTCGAGTCTTTACCATAGCCATGTTCTCTGCTCTGGCCCGCTTTTGGGTTTACTGTTTTCATTTGTATACATTCATTGAATACAACTTCAAATTGCCAAGCTGCAGGGACCTGAAAATTGCATGCCAATTCTTGCTATTGTTTATGAGTTCTTGTTTTGTCTAGCTCATCTCCATCATGAGCAAAGTGTGAGACCTGGATTTATGATGGGTGCTGGTTGTTTTTGCTGCCAAGTTTGCAAATGATTTTGCTGTGTTATGGATGACCTGATATGCTTTTGTTTGTCGAGAATTATGAGAATATACTTTTACTACATATAAACATACCATTTTTCCAACTTTAGTTTGTTGGTTTAATTTCCTGCTGGAAGCTCAAATGGCTTCAACAGTTACTTCTTGTTACCTGTCAATTTTGTCGCTGTTACCATTGATAAATAATTAGGGATGCGTTCAACAATTACATGTTCCTGGTTCTTATTGTTTTTGACACGTTCTGATTTCAACATTGCTTTCCTGCAGCATTGCTTGTTGAAAATGGGAAGTTTCTTCTATCTGCAAAGAGGACTAGAAGAACTACGTGCACAGAGTATATCATATCAATGGATGCAGATAACATATCAAGATCTAGTAGTACGTACATTGGAAAACTGAGGTATATGCTTGGATTTACCTGAAAGTCCTGAAGTTCATTCAAGATATCATCCACCTGTCTTTATGCGATAGAAATCCCTTTGTTTCTGTATATTCCTGGCATTATAAACTTATACTTCCATTAATTTTCCCTTGTACCAGGTCAAATTTTCTTGGCACCAAATTTATAATTTATGATACACAGCCTCCCTATAATAATTCACAGCTGTCTCCACCTGGCCGAAGCCGTAGATTCTATTCAAAAAAGGTTTCTCCAAAAGTCCCTAGTGGCAGCTACAATATTGCCCAAGTCACTTATGAGCTTAATGTGCTCGGTACTAGGGGACCACGTAGGATGCACTGTTCCATGTACTCAATACCCGCATCATGTCTTGAGCCTGGTGGCACCGTCCCAGGCCAACCTGAGCTCCTTCCCCGCTCCCTTGAGGATTCATTCCGGAGTATATCCTTCTCAAAATCAATTGACAATTCAACTGAGTTTAGCAGCTCGAGGTTCTCAGACATAATTGGTACCAGTAATGAAGGGGAGGAAGGAAAGGAGAGACCTTTGGTTCTTAAGAACAAGGCGCCAAGGTGGCATGAGCAGCTGCAATGTTGGTGCCTAAACTTCCGGGGGAGGGTGACAGTTGCCTCTGTCAAAAATTTTCAGCTGATTGCTGCAACAGCACAGCCTGCAGCCGGTGCTCCAACACCAGCGCAGCCAACGCAGTCTGATCACGACAAGATTATTCTTCAGTTTGGCAAGGTTGGTAAGGACATGTTTACAATGGATTATCGATATCCCCTATCTGCATTTCAGGCTTTTGCCATTTGCCTGACTAGCTTTGACACAAAACTGGCATGTGAATAGTGACATGAGAGAGATATGGTAAGGGGGGAAAAAAGAAAATAGAATTCAGTCTTTACATTTTAGGTATTTATAGGATGAAGTTGCTTGCGGTCGTTGTACACCTCATAGTTTTAACTGTAAAGTACAGGACAATCTGTACTCGATGGGGGTTCGCATTCTTTTTTTTTTCCCCATTTTTTTTTAATCTTTTTGTCCCCTTCTTGGGTTAGTTTGCTTTAATCTGCCTGTGTCAAACTCTGTTCTTATTGTTGTATGGTCCATGGGGATAAAGATGTAGACTTTCAGTTTGTATGTTCGGTTCGGCTGTAAAGAAAATTTCGTTGCAAATTGTTTGGTCCAATGTTTAAGAATTTTGATTGCTTCTGGCAGACTGTGGCTGGTTCTAATGAACAAGTGCCAACTTTTGAAAATGGCTTTTTTACAATCTATGGGAGGTCATCGCGGCGTAAACAAGTTGGTGTGGGATGGGAGGAATTACAATTTGGTTCTGGTTTACAGAAAATTGCTGGTTAAACATATTACTTATTTAAATGTATAAGACAATTATGAAATATGTTAGAAATTGGGAACTTACCCTGATGACATCTGGCAGTTTTTACAACTGGTCCTTTAAATATGAGAAAATTAATAATAGAGTTTAAAAAGTTAAACTAGTGATTTTTAAGAATCTTATAATTTTAATTTATCATGAAGAACAAATGGATCATAAGTGTAATGTTTTTATCAAAATGCTTTTATAAATGGGATACTTATTATCTTTTTAATATTACTTATTAAGTTTGTGACTATTTAGTATTAACAATTTTAACTTTGTAACAGCAAACTTGTATTTTTATTTTAATAGTTTCAATATTATATTCTAATAATTATTATTTTCTTTCTGTCAGTTGACTATTAGAATTTTTACAATATTTCATTGTAGCTATTAAAAAAAATTATTAATTTGCTGTAACGAAATTAAAATTAGATAATAATATATCTAAATTCAACAAATAATATTAAGAAGATGATTTAGTAAGTTTATCATTCATAAAATGTATTTTGACAAGAATATGTTATACTTTTTAGTCATTTAGTCTTTTAGAATAAATAAAAAATGTAAAATATTAAAATAATTAATTTAATTAATTCATTCCAACCTTTAAATTTTGTCCGAATTGGGTATTTGCGAAAACATTATTCCAACTCATGAACAATCGATGTTCTTTGGTAATTATTGCTGGCTCAAGTCATTGTCCTCTAAGAAGACTGTCCAGACGACTTCATTACAATCATTACAGCTACTAGATACAATGTGGGACCACTTTTGCCCTCATGGTCCATAATTAAATCTCCACAAATGCACATTTGGTGTCTTTTTCACTTTCCTTTTTTTTTTTTTAATTTGATTTTGTTTTATTTTATTTTATGTTAATTTCTTAATTTACAAAAACTACTATTTTCATCCCTCGATGACTTTCAAAATGCTTGACAAAAAAATTCTTATATAACTCTTTAATGATTTAATTTTAATAACTTCTTGCAAATTTAAATCTATGTATTATAATATCATTTGCTATTGCTATTCAAATGCTACTTTTTGTAAATTCAAGATTATGTGCACATATTTGTACTAATCAAAAATATTTTCTCTAAACCTTCTCCATGCTTTTAGGTAATAATGGACTTTTGTTGAATTGTGAAGAGGCTTCCTGTTAATCCAATTTTTAATGAAGATATAAGACCAGAAATTAATAGTATTCTTTCAGCAAGAAAGCCCTACAAAATAAATCGCGGCATTAGAGATTAATGTATTTTTGCCTAAAACTCCGTTGATGTTTACAGTGATAGTATTGGCCACTACAATTTCACTATAATGTGCAAGGGAGAAACATATAATTTTGGATAGTGGCTATTTTTTGGGTGGATATATTTTTGAGAAAGTTGTATTTATCCACCTTAATATTGTTTTAATTGTAACATCTTTATTAATCTAATAATAATTACAATTGAGTCTTTAATTATGCAAAATTACAAAGATGCCCATTACATTGTTTAATAAAATGTCGCACTTACTCTCCATCTCCAAATAAAATTAAAATTCTACTTATAATAATACCCAAAAGAATTCTTCTTACAAGAATTTTTTATGTTTATTGAGAAATTTAATTTAAAAATTAGTAAAATGAAAAGTTGAACTTTTTTTTAATGGATAACGCCCAATATTTTTAGACTAGAGGGACTTACAATTGTAGGTAAGTGCCATTTCTGAGATCGAGAAGCATTACAATTAGGGGCAAATATCAAAGTAGATAAGTGCAATTTTTCTAAGTGTCAAACCATGAACAGGGTACTTTGGTAATTTAACACAAAATAGAAAGGTTATTGCAATAGAGCTAATAGATGAAGGGCTAATTATAATTTTTTATAGATCAAGGAAAATATTGTAATTAAAAGCAAAAATCAAGATAAATAAGTACAATATTTCCAAATTTCTATGAAAACAATTTATGGGTTATTTTGCTTAATGGAATTTTTTTGAATTTTTTAGAGGTACAAGTTTTTGAATTATTGAGACGTACAAGATTTAGGCATAAGAGCGACCTTGAGCCGCTTACACAACTATCGTGCCTTGAGACTCATGCCTTCTTAAACCAAATATCCTACTAAGAAATTGTCAGAAAATTCACCAGAGATTGCTTTAATAAACCTAACCAACTAGAGACTTATTTATTTATAGGCAACAAAAATAAGAAATTCTAATTTTACTATAATACTAAATATAAATTCTAATATTAATAAAATAATACAAGTAAGGGATAACAATTCCTTAGATTCAAACATTATAAACATCAAAATTGAGACTGATAATCAAATTCTGAAATGGTTTCCCTCTTAAACTATCCCTCGCTAACATCAAAAGCTCGAAAAATGACACAGGAGGTAGATTTGCTTCAACGAAGCACCAAGAAAATTAGAAGTGTGGAACGAGGAGTTATAGGAGAATTGTCAGGGCCAAAAACCTTTGATGATGAGATACTTGAAATAGCAAATGATGGTCTGGGGATGGGTATCAAGGCTCGCTCGTATAGTGAGATTCTGAAGGGACAACAATCGAATATCGAGATGGATGAAAAGGTGGAGGAAGAGGACGACGAGGCTGGTAGCACAATGGAATAGTTAGGAGGGGGATTTCGTGAATGAACAAGACAATGAGGCACTAGAGAAAGAATATGACATCACTGACCACTCAAAGAGGCAAATTTATTGTCCCAGAATTTATCCCTTCAGAATATCATGAAGAGAAGAGAATTAATCGTCCCTCTCAATGACCCCTTAAAGAAAAACGACTTGGACGAAGAACTAGCTTTAAAGTCTTTGAAACTAGGTTGCAACAACTATGGGCCCGGAATGGGGTTATCAATGTAGTTGATCTTCGCAATATTTTTTCGCAGTCAAATTCTCTAACCATATTGACTACAGTTTTGCTATGGCTTACTTTGATGCTCTTTGATCACTATCTCACGGTGAGAGAATGATGCCCAGCTTTTGATCCCATGAGAGCAACAATTGACGAAGTCCTAGTCTAGGTTCGGTTCCCTTATTTTCCATTGGAGTACTATGATGAAAAAGTCCTTCGAAGAATGGGAAGTAAAATTGGAAGGACTTTAAAGGTTGACCTCCCTATATCTCACTAAACTAGAGGTCAGTTCACTCGACTTCATGTTGAGGTGGATTTAACTCAGCCTTTGCTCCCTGTGTATCTGTTGAAAGGGCAGAAATTTGTTGTTGAGTATGAAGGCCTCCGCATGCTTTTTTACTGCTATGGATGCTTTGGACATGTTGAGAAGAATTGCCTAGAAGAAACGTCTAATGATCAAGTGGCTGCTAGGCAAGGTAGAAAAGGGACAGTTGGATGGGAAATATGCTCTATGGTCCTTGGACTATCGTCCAGAAACCTCGCTGGAATCAGAAGCCACCTAAGGTGGAGACCAAGTATGAGGGTTGCACTAAACTAGAGATAGAAACAAGAGACCTGGTGACAATTACGAGATCTCGTTGTACAAACTTACTTCATGAGGAAAATGAAGATAGTGTTCAGGGAGCAGTAATGGAGACAATTAATAGAAATTTTTCAGAGTCAAACAAGAGCAACTCCTTTAAAGGTAAGGAAAGAATCTTGAAGAGAAAAGGCAACAATTCATGGGTAAGGACTCAATTAAGTTCCACGCAGCATGTTTCTAAGACTTAGTGACATATTTTGGATGCCAACGGCATAACGATGGCTAGGGAAGTCAAACAGAGAAAACACTGGGATTAGAGAATGGATCTTCAAGACCCACCATCAGACTTTCTGAGTCCTTAAAAGGCGATAACCAACTGGAGCCCATGAAGGAAATGTATCCAGCCCAATCATAAGTAACTCCACATAGCCTGTACCAAGGAGGTGACTTTTGTTGGGTCGAAACAAGCTCGGCATTTATCCCAAACTCTGGCCAGAATTTTTGGATCAAAAAAGAGAAAGGATGTGATGCTCTTTGGTGCTAGAAATGATACAATAGGGTTAACATGGAGTGTTGGAGGCTCCATCCTTCGATATGCATGTCGATTAAACTCATAGGGTTTGCACCTAACATGGAGTGTTGGAGGCTCCATCCTTCGATATGCATGTCGATTAAACTCATAGGGTTTGCACCTTTTCTTCTCGTTGTTTATAGATAGAAACTTCGTGGTTTGGAAATGGGTAGTAAAAATTTTAAGAGGACTGTAGCTATGTTGCCCCGTTTGCAATGTATGGACATGTTAGTTCTTTTGGAGACTTGCGTGCACTTATCCTGAGCTTCAAGTATTGTTCGTGAACTGGGGTTTGATGGCATCATTATTGTTCTTGGCTTCGATTTTGTTGGTGGAATATGCGTTGGTTGGAGAACTTGTGCGATGCAGTTAATGATGGTAGAAGAGGAAACTAGTTTTGTCACTTGTCCATTAAGTGTAAAGATGAAAAGAATGGTTTTTGGCAATTGTTTATGCTAGTCCTGGATAGAAGCAGAATATAGGAGCAGAAACAACATTTGTGGAAGAAGCTGCAACCCTTATCTATGTCCATTTCTATCCATTGGCTGGCAATTTGAGACTTCAATGATATCTAGAGTGCTTTAGAGAAAATTGGTGGCGTACTAGTAAATGATAGAAGATGTAATTTATTTGAAGAACATATTAATGGGAGTAATTTTATTGAAGTTTTTCATTCTTTCGATCAAAGGTTCAGTTGGCATGGGCTTCTTATTCCAATCTACCAAAGAGTCCTTGAAAAGTTAGACAAGGGCTTCCGTAATAAAGCTTGGTGCCTTCATTTCCAAGAAGCCTTTGTGAAAATGATAACCAAGGTGGGTTGCTCAGACCACCATTCTTTACTCCTCAACTTAATGGGAACAAACCATGCTTTTAAACACAGGCCTATTCATTTTGAGCTGCCCTAGTTTATTGATGAAAATGTTCATGATTTTCTTTCTCAACATTGGGTGGCAAGTATGTCCCCTTGTGATAATCTCTCTCAATTGACTAAAGACTTGCAAGATTAGAATAGGAATGTTTTTGGCCATATCAAGAAGAGGAAGAAATGCTTTATAGCGAGGCTTGATGGTAATCAAGGGCCTTACCCAACTATATTTACAATGGAAAAGAAGCTTCATCAATACCTTAATGCTATTATCAAACAACAAGAAATTCTTTGTAAAAAAGCCCATACAAAATGGGTAGATGATGTTGAATGGAATATGAGGTACTATTAACCCAAGACAATTAGTAAAAGAAGGTGAAATAAAATTCTTATGCTTAAAAAAGAGGACAAAGATCGGGAGGAGAGCCTTGATTGTTTGAAGTCTATAATTGTTAACTTCTTTAGGAACCTTTTCATAGTTGAGTGTGGTGGTTCTCCTTTTTTCCATACTACAATTGATTTTGTTTAGCGAGTAGTAGAGCCAAGGCCCATTATTTCTGAAGCTAATAACTGTTAAAATATTTCTCTTGATTTCTAGGGATTAGATTATCTTAAAAATATATGATTTTATCCTTGTATTCATCTGGGTATTATCCTAGCATTTATTTCTAGGGTTATTTTTTGTTTTATAAATACTTTACTAAGTAGTAAAATAAAACATATTATTTTTTGGCTCTATCCTTTTGTTCATAGTATCAGAGCTGCTCTCTAGTCTACCATGATTCAGTTTGGGCTCGGCTTGAACATAGAAGGCTAGGATAACCAAGGGTCATCAACGGAAATTACCTCCTAGCCATTGATGATAAATACCCAAGGTCCTCAAGTGCCAAATGAAGCCACACCAGTGTTTATAACAATACACTGCCTCAACGGATAGAATTACCTTCTATGGTCATCCACTGTTTAACTATTTATGACCAGTAAGGGCAAATATGCATACCTGACTGGAGTAAAACCAAGGTCACCTGTTAGTCAACCTAAGTATCTGGAATGGGAAGCCGAGAAATCTACTGTTTAAGCTTGGTTGCTGAATTTGATGACCACAGAGATTAGTGCTCACTTCATGCTGTACAACTTTGCTCATGATGTATGGGAAGTAGTGAGAGACATGTTCACATCTCTTAAGAACAGGGCTGTGATTCTAGAAATTGAGGCTTTTCTCTGAGTTTAAACAAGGTAACTTAAGTGTCACCCAATACTACACTAACCTGGTTGTTCATTGGCAGCAACGAGATCCACATGATATTACCGATTGGTCTTGCACAGCAGATACAACTCCTTATACAAAAATAAAGGAGGAAAGAGAATATTCAAATTTTTGCTTAGTCTCAGCTCTTCATATGATAAGGCACATGGCATAATCATGGCTTTTGAAACTTTGCCATCACTAAAAAGAAGTGTTTTTCACCATTAAGCATGAAGAAAGTAGGAAGAAGCTTACCTCTAGTGATCAATCAAGATCCTCTGAGCAAAATTCTATTACGTTAGTGTCTCGGGGAACTTAGAATAATGATGGTAGAAGCAGGAGAAATGGGAAGTGGTGTGATCACTGTCAAAGATCAGGGCATACTTGTTATACTTACTGGAAATTACATGGCAAACCACCCAACCAGAAAGGGAAAGGCAGACAAGAAAGCAAAGGTTTTGATAATATTACAAACAACAAGAGTGAGTCTGACCTTGGAAAGATTAGCAAGGAAGACATGGAAGCTTTAAAAAATTTGCTAGTAAAATATGAGTCCCACATGTTTTCACAAGAAAAGGTAGTTGTAGCTAGTAACATTACATATACAAGTAATGCAATACTTGCATTCAACGCTAAAGTGCATCACCAAGGTAAGTGGTTGGTAGATCTTGGTGCTACTAATCACATGTCAAGAAATAAGTCCCTTATTCAAAACCTTCAACCTTATGACAGGCCAATGTTCATCAAAATTACTGATGGAACCTTTACCTGAGCTCTTGGGATTTGAGTAGTTTATATATTTGAATATATTGTGTTAAGAAATGTTTTGTATGCACCTAGTTTAAAGTGCAATCTGTTATTGGTTAGAAGAGTGACTTATGACCTAAATTACCATGTTGATTTTACATCCATTGAATGTATTTTTCAGGACTTGGAGTCGAGGAGGAGGATTGGCACTGCTAGGATCCTAGAAGGACTCTATTGCTTGGAAGGAAGTTGCAGAAACTAGGAATTAATCAAACTTGAAGAAAAGAGAGCTTTTACAGCCCATTTTTCAAATAAAGATGTTTTATTATGGCACTATAGGTTAGGCCACCCCAGTTTCAACTACATGCTTAAATTATTTCCCAATTCTATGAGTAAAAATGATAATTCTCTTACCTGTGATGTTTGTAAAATTTTCAAGCATACAAAAAACTCCTACAAACCACATATTCACAAACCATCTCAACCTTTCTCTATGGTTTATAGTGATATTTGAGGACCATCATGAGTCTAGTCCCTCACCAAAGTAAAGTGGTTTGTCACTTTTTTCAATGACCACACATGCCTTACTTAGGTATTCCTAATGAGAGAAAAATTATAAATGGTCCAAATTTTCATAAACTTCCATACTATCATCAAGAATCAGTTCCAAACAACCATTTAAGTTCTAAGGAGTGACAATGGGAGAGAACATATGAGTGATACATTGCAACATTACCTAAAACAGTATGGCATTATTCACCAAACTAGCTGCATAAACACCTAATAGCAAAATGGCATAGCTGAGAGGAAAAATAGACACCTTCTAAATGTCACACGAGCCTTAATGATAACACACAATTTCCCAAAAATTGCTTAGAGTTACGCAGTTCTTACTGCTACACATTTAATTAATAGGATGCCTTTCAAAACCTTAGACTTTCAGACCCTAATACAAAAGTTCACCGAGGCCTTCCCTAACACCCATCTCATTACTCACATTTCAGAAAAAGTGTTTCACTATGTAGCTTATATGCATAATGATAATGGGGGGAAACGTGATCCAAGGGCCATTAAGGGCATTTTCCTTGGATACCTAATAACCTAAAAGGATTATAGATGCTATTCACCTACTTTTAGAATATTCTTTGTTGCCATGAATGTTAACTTTGATGAACAGATACCTTTCTACCCTAAAACTCCTATTCAAGGGGAGAATAATGGGAAGGAATGGGAGTTTTTGACTCTAAACACTCTTGACAGTCAGTTAGTATCACTTTCACCTCCCTGAAATCCATTGAATACTTCTGTCTAGCACCCAGGACTCACTCTAGAAATTGAAACAGATTCCTCACCCACTCTCAACTCAAATGAAACTAAATTATCAAATGAAACCACTTAGCAAGACCAAAACAATCCTGAACTCGAGATTACACCTATTGAACTTAAACAAGTAGAGAAAGATCATAATGAAATAGGGGTGGCAGATCAACATAGAAGCACGGATCTAATGGTCTATTCAAGAAGAGGCAAGGACAAGGTTTAGCAAAAGGAACCCTAGGCTGAGATTTTTAAGAATTTTATGCAAAGCCAAGAATAAACTCTATCCTCCATTCTTGATGATTTGAGCCAGCCAATGTAATAAGAAAAGGGGTAAGGAAGTGCACTTTACATCCTATCAGTAACTTTGTTAGCTATGATAAATTAGCTGGAAATTTACAAAGCTTTGTGGCTAATATTTTTAATGAAAAGTTGCCAACAAATTTCCAAGAAGTAATTGTAGACTCTAAGTGGAAGGAGGCTATTGATGAAGAGCTAAGAGCACTAAAGAAAAATCAAACTTGGAAAATCACAGAACTACCCAAGGGCAAGACTACAGTTGGGTGCAAATGGGCCTTCACAATCAAATATCACCCTAATGGGACAATAAGCAGATATAAAGCCCAACTAGTGGCAAGAGGCTTTACACAGACATATGGCATCGATTACTAGGAGATATTTACTTCGGTAGCAAAGCTAAACACAATCAAAATCCTCTTATCACTTGTAGTTAACAAAGATTAGCCACTCCACTAACTTGATGTAAAGAATGCCTTCTTCAACGGAGATCTAGAAGAGGAAGTGTATTTAGATATCCCTTAAGGTCACTCAAATTACAACAAACCAAACAAGGTATGTAGACTATACAAATCAATTTATGGCCTAAAGCAATCACCAAGGGCTTAGTTTGATAAATTTGCAAAGGTAGCAAGAAATTTAGGATGTACTCAATGCCAAATTGATCACACCTTATTTGTGAAACACACAAAAGAGAAAAGCTCAATCTTGATTGTCTATGTAAATGATATTGTGTTGACAGGAGATGATATAGAAGAGATACATAAATTGAAGAAGTCATTAGTTGCTGAATTTAAAGTTAAAGATTTGGGAAATCTGAGATATTTTCTCAATATGGAGGTGGCTAGATCAAGTAAAGGGATTGTTGTTTCACAAAAGAAATATACTCTGGACCGTTGAAAGAGACTGGAATGTTTAGGGCTAAGTCTGCAGAAACCCCAGTGGAAGCCACTAATAAATTAGGTCACATTAAAGAGTCCTTATGGGTAGATACCGGAAGGTACTAAAGATTAGTTGGCAAACTCATATACCTGTCTCACATAAGACCCGATATTAGTTATCCAATTAGTGTGGTGAGTCAATTCATGAGTAAACCACAAGAAGAACATATGGAAGTTGTGTATAGGATCTTGAGATATTTGAAGATGACTCTTGGAAAGGGCTTGTTCTTTGAGAAATGGCATGATAGATAAATTGAAGTGTTTACAGATGCTGATTGGGCAGGATCTCCAATTGATAAAAGATCAATAATAAGGTACTATACATTTGTATAGGGAAACCTGGTGACATAGAGAAGCAAGAAGCAGCCAGTAGTTGACAAAAGTAGCACAAAAGCTGAGTATATGGCCCTAGCCTTGGGTATATGTGAAGGAATGTGGATATTCAGACTATTAAGTGAATTAAAAATTGAAGTACACCCTCCAATGAAGGTGTGGTGTGACAATATGGCTACCATTGGTATTGCCAAGAATCCTATTCATCACGATAGAACTAAATATGTAGAGATTGACAGACATATTATCAAAGAAAAGATTGATGTAAGGTTTGATTGATCTACCCTATGTCTTATCAAATTCATAGGTTACTGATCTTTTTACAAAGGCACTTTCAAGAGTCAAATTTGAAGAACTTAATGACAAGTTGGGAATGATAAATATCTATTCACCAGCTTGAGGGGGAGTGTTAGTGAGTAGCAGGCCCAAAGCCAATTATTTCTGAAGCTAATTACTGTTAAAATATTTCTCTTGATTTATAGGGATTAGATTATCCTAAAAATATATGATTTTATCATTGTATTTATCTGGGTATTATCATAACATTTATTTTTAGGGTTATTTTTTGTTTTATAAATACTGTACTAAGCAGTAAAATAAAATATACAATTTTTCAGCTTTTATCCTTTTCTTCAATTTCCCACAAATTAAAGATGAGGATTTGCTAGCTTCACTCACCTAGTTATTAACAAGGAGATTTAGGAGGCTATTTTTTTCTATAAGTGCCCCTAAATCACCTAGGGATGATAGTTTTTCAACTATTTTTTATCATCAGAATTGAGATGTGGTTGGTCTTGATGTTTGCTATCTCATTAAACAAATTCTTAATTATGAAGATGACATTCACCATATTAATGATACATTACTTGTTTTGATTCCAAAGGTGGATGCCGTTGAACATCTTTCTTGGCTGAGACCTATACCTCTTTGTATCGTCATTTACAAGTACATCCTCAAAAACAATGTCAACTAGTTAAAACCTTTACTTCCTAATCTCATCTTGCATTTTCAAATGAGTTTTATGCTAGGTAGACACTTCGAAGAGAATCTTGAGGTAGCCTAAGAATTGATGCACACTATAAAGCGTATAAAACGTAAGAACTCTATTTTTGCAATCAAGATTGATCTTGAAAAGGATTATGATTAGGTTAGATGGCATTTTATTAGAAATATTCTTTGTGAAATTCATATTCCCCCTTTTTGCCATATATGTATGGACTATATAACGTTTGTCCTCGCTCAAGTTTTGTGGAATAGTGTGAAGACTAAATCTTTCCTTCCTATTAAAGGAATTTGCCATGGTGACCCTATGTCCTTATACATCTTTGTTTTATGCATGGAGAAGTTTACGCATATCACTAATGAAACTATCATGGCTAATTAATGGAAGCATATCAAAATTGTTAAGGATGGTCCTTAGGTGACCTACTGTATGTTCATTAATGACTTAACTTTATTTGGTAAGGCCTCTTTGAATCAAATTTTGTGCACTATAGATTGCTTTAAGCTATTTTGTGACCTTTCAAGACACAAGATAAATGCAACAAGTTTAGTATTTTCTTTTCTGAAATTGTGACTCTTGCTTTAAAGCATCAAATTACTAAGATTTTTTGTTTTAATGCTATTAATGATATGGGAAAGTACTTAGGTGTCATGACCCAAATCCCTTGGTCATGACCAACATATAGACTAAACTAGCCTAGGGCCTGCCTAATTGAGCAAACTTAAACAAACACACTTAAATAGCTATGGAATAGGCCTAAGAAACACAATGGATGACACACACACACATATAGAAATCACACTTTTCATTTAATTAACTTCACTTGAGGGCTGCCAAAAATCTAGTAGTACCTCCCCTAAAAATTGAGTATATTCAATTTGTACAATCAGTTAAAACCAATTAACCAACAAAATTTCTAAAAAAAACAAAGAACACAATAGCACAAAGGCCATTATAAGGCTTACAACACATCGTAATAACCATATAACCCAAGACAATTTGACATTTACTAGCCATAACACTTTGGAGTATAGCACATCCAACAATTGACCAAAAGAATACACCCAACATGTATGGGAAGTATACAACTCCCAAAGCACTTCACTTTACTACCCGATGATCTAAAAAACACCAAAGGAAAAGAGTAACTCACACAAATCTAGTAAGTGAATAAATAACAAAGTGCATGGAAGGGAAAACAAATCAATGTTAGAGTTTTTTTGCAAATGAGTATTCAAGTAGGAAAACAAGTAATATATTTTTTATACGTGTAATAAAACATACTAAGTTATTTGAATAATAAGTATCTCAAATGATATACAATTTGGAAAATTTGAAAATTTATATGGAATGGGTCTCATAAGAAAGAACCATCACCAAGTGCCACTAAACTATATATATCATAATTAATGCCATTGCCCTTTGTATAATTCACATGAATCACATCTAGTGCCATTACACTATTATCACAATATTATGTTACAATCAAGTGCACCTAGACCGTTATCTTTGCTAATAGTTATAAAGTTCTAACTAAATTTTCATCTATCACTTTTAAATAAATAAATAAATACACATTGTAATACCATATTTTTCTATTATCATACTCTTCCATTCTGGGCAATTGGTGCACATTCACAACGCAAAAAGTGAGGAAAGTATGAAAATAACACACTTTTATCATGTTATGTCGAGGTAAAATTTTTCAATTCGCATTATATGGACCCCGTGAGTTCCCCAACATCATTCTATAATTATTTTTTATCCATATAAGTCATAAAAATATCAAAATTCCACATAAACCATGGATCAAGGGTCAAAAACCCCGAAATTTTCTTCATTCATCGTGGCTGTACAGTGATAGATTTTAAAGGTAATTTTAAAAAATTATAACTAAATGTAGAAAAATTAAAATTACATAAAATATAGCTTTCTAGAAAGCTCTGAATATTAAATTTACAGTAAAAATAATTTTGAGTCATGAAAATCCCATATGGACTATGTTTGATAATTAAATAGCTACAAAGGTTTGATTGCTACCTGATATTGATACAATTTACTATCATAAATTCCAAAAATGTCCAATTAATTTCACAAAAATCCAATTCATGCAAATGATATCAATTTGAAAATCTAAAGATGTTAGCTAGAGGAAAAAAATAAATCCAAACCAATTCAAGAACTTTTAGACCCTAAAAATTAATCAAATAGTAACATAGGTATGACTAGTAGCTTGGTACTATATAGCAATTTCAAAAATTAATATATCTCTCTCTAGACATCTAAATGAGGTGCTTCAAATTGGCACAAGTCACTGGAAAGGTTTAGTTTTTATGTATAAAATTTTGTAGCAATTAGACATCATATTCCTCTTGAATGATAGAGGACAAATTTCGGACTATATGAACAGTATTAGTGGCCAAAACTAGAATTTTTGCCAACTTCAAAAGTTTACCAAATATTCTGTGGACCTCCAAATAATATCTACTTTATCTTCCTAAAAATATCTCAACAAGCTCTAGATGCATGCCAAATTTTAGACGAAGAAGAGCTCATTTGGATAAAAAGTGACATAGCTCACCAAAGTGACCAATTTTGCCTCATATAAGGTATCACTTTAGTCTAAATGGCATTTCTTTGAGTTTAGCACCTCTTGGGCAAGTTTAAAAGTATGAATATGACTTGTATGTACTACCCAAGTAGTCCTAAATCCCATGCATCTCAATTTAATTATTCCACATCCAAGAATGCATATATTCAACTGTGCACTCAAGTATTCAAATTCCATATCTTTATTGTCTTGGCACCATACAAGGTCCATACATCATTCATACATAATATTACATTTGTTTATAGTCTTACATCACAAAAATAATATGTACAAAGCAACTTTGGAATTCAATTGCATAACAAGCTACATAACTATCAAGACTTGATTTTTCAACTCCCTTAGCTTGCATTCTTTATTTCTTAAGCACCACCTAGTCATGTCAAGAGGAAATGGGGAAGGGGAGTGAGATTCCTTGAATCTCAATAGCTCACATACCCATTCATACACACATTCAAGGCATATACACATCAAAGTATATGTATAGAAGGTTTGCCAACCATAAAGTATGCAAAGTCACAATTTCCATACCACTTATTCACATTCAAGCCTAGACCATACTCTAAGGACTTTTGGTTTTGCTTTACCCTATTTTTAAAACTTTTGGATTTGCCTCACTCTTGGTTTAGGGACTTTTGACTTGGCTTCACCCTTCCAAGAGACTTTTGGCCTTATCTCACCCATGCCATGAGACTATTGGCATGTTCTCACCTTCATTAAGAGACTTTTGGCATCACTTCACCCTTATGAGTCATTTCCATAACCATAGTCATTCAAGAAGACACATTGGTTCTAATGTAATATCAAAGCATCAAGTGGCATGTCATCAAGTTACAAGAACATACACAATTGCACATTTGAAGTAAGCCAAGACATTAAATTCCCTCTTGAACATACACTTGGTTCCATAAATGGCATAATGATTCCATAAATGGCCTATTGAAACAACCTCCACAATTTAAGTTGTAGGCTCCCATCTCTTTCTATTTCTAGGCCTCTTGGCCTCATTCAAAGTCATTGGAGCCATCACACATTCATTTACACAATTGGAAAACTAAGTTGCTTCATAAGGTACCATTATGGACACCATTGTTCCATCTTCCAATCCATGACTCCTAAACCTTTTCCAATGATTTCTCCCATCTTCTAACATCATATAAAGTCCTAAACCAAGGCTAGAATAAATTAAAACACTCCCTAACCCATTGAACCTAGCTTGGCCGAAACTAGCATAATGGAAAGGTTTCTAAGAGTTTCAAAATTTTCTTGATGGGAGAGCCACTTGGGAGGATTTCTAGAGGTCTTAAGAGCTTAAGGGAACATTCAAATAGCCAAGGAATTACTCACACAAAATTAGATTTTACAAAAACCTAAAGAAACCTACACTTTTCTAATTTGTTTTCCATAGGTTTTTCTTGGAATTTCTTGGCATATTCCTCTTCCTCATGGTCTAAAACCCCAATTCTTCTCTTGTTTTTGAACAAAAAACCTCCTCCTCATATGGTTCTATTTAGGTTCGAAATCATACACAAGGAGAAGCAAGAGGAGAAAGCAACATAAGCAAGGATTTACCTTAGATTCAAGCTTATTTTCAAGACTTTTTCTCCTTGGTTGTCTCCTCTCAATTAATTCAAACTCTCCCCTTGTGTGCTGGACCAAAAACAGAACCAATTCCTTCAAGAAAATCATAGAAAGAAAGCAAAGAAGGAGGGGAGCAAGGTCGGAGGAAGAAAGAGTATGAAATTCTATAAATTTCCTTACCTGTCTCTTGGGTTTTCTTCTCTTTCTCTAGCTCTCCTTGTGTGCCTAAAAGAGCTGCTCCATTTCTATATTTTAGGCAGAAAAAATCGTGCTTAAGAAGGTGGGAGAAAAAGGGAGAAGTGTGTGGAAGCTTCAAGTAACACTTTTTCAAAATTTCTAATTTTATCCTTCTGTAATGGCAATTTCATTTTAGCTTTATTTTAGCTCCTTTTTTAGAACTGTATTTTTCATTATAGAATTTAGGTTTTCAATTTAATAAAATACCTTTGAAATCACTCAATTTGAAGTTAAAACATTCACGAACAAATCTGTCAAAGTTTAAGCTCACCATCATTGGAAAACATACACTGGAGGGGCTTTATCAGTCTTGAGGCTTCCCATGGTTTTTAGGGCCTCTGAGAACCTTGTGCAACTCAAATTTCCCATTTAAAAAGCCCTCCTATGTGTTTTTCCAAAAGTTATACTTATTTATGAAAATACTATTATATTTCATCAGTTTTCATCATAAATTATTTCACCATCCTAGTTTCATTTTTCTTTTTGTCTGAATCTAGAATTACTACTTTTAAGAGCTTAGGACTCTACCCAAATTTTTTGGGACATTATCTAACTCATTTTAGATGACTTACTTTTATATGGCTCATTTCGTCGTTTTACAAAAATTATGTTCGTTATGCACATGATAAAGTGGAAAAAGTATATAAAAAATACAATTACAAGTAAACTATTAATCAATTATATATAGAAAAAGGTTAAAGGGATGGTTGGAGGAAGTTAAAGGAGAAACAATAAGTTGATAAGATAAATAAGAGAGAAATTTTAAATAAGCATTATTATGAAATATAAAAATAAGTTAAAGAAGAAAATAAAATAATAAATTAGAGATTTCATAATTATTCTCACTTCACACCTATGGAAATGTAATTAATTTCACCTCACTTCCAAGTAAACAATATTAGTTTCACTTCACATGTTAACATGATTTTCATTTTGCACATCAACACTGTCCCACTTCACACGTCTCACACATCAACTTTCGTTTGCAATTACCAATAACTCATAGAGTTCACTTATTGCATTATTATCACATTTACTATTATATGTATATGTTACCACATTCATTACTTTATACACACACACACACACACACACACACACACACACACACACATATATATATATATATATATTCACAATTTAATTAGCAATTCAAGGTTTTGAAATTAGGGCTTGTTTTTCCCTATAGAATGAATTTCTTAAAATCAAAAGGAAGGAAAGAAAAATAATCATAGGACAAAACAAAAAGTGTCACTTTACTATTTATACACTTATTGATAAAGATCAATAGTAGAGGTCCTTTCTTTTATTTACTCAAGACAGAACTCTGATTGGAAAGGGATCTTTAATGCTACCTAAAATCATATTTAACATGAAATTAGCATTCTAGCTACTCAATTAACATAAGTTATTATTAATTTAACTAAATACACCTTATAATACCTCAATCCCTAATTTTAGCTCAAGTATCCTATCATCACTACTAATCCTAGGTATAAGTTTTTCAAATTAATTCACATGGGATTTAGAGCTTACCTTGTGGAGCTAAGAAATAAAGTGTGGATTTCACACTTCAGAAGACCCAAATTGAAAACCCCTAAACTTGGAGCTCACATATGGCCAATAATAAAAGGGAAAAAAGTAGTAATAGTTACGGCATCATGAAAGTATGGGGGAAAAAGAAAAATAAAGGAGGGAAGAAGATGAAGAAGGAAAGAGAGAACTGACCTTCACTAAGCTCACCAAACTCTCAGCTAAAACAAGTGATAAGAGGGAGGAAGGAAATGAAGGTGCCATATTAGACACAAGGGATCTTTGATGACCGAGCATGCCAAAGAAGGAAGATGACAGCGGCACTAGGTGAAAGATGGCTAAAAAGAAACTTAGATGAATATCCACAACACTACATTTCAAAGAAGAAAAAATGTTGCACAATGAAGAATGAAATACATAGAGCTTCAAGAGAGAGTGAAATAGAATATGAGGAAAAGAGGGGGGAAAAAAGAGAGGAAAGAAAAGAAAAATGAGAAAAGGAAAAGTGGTACAAGAAATTTCTCTATTGGGATTAAAATATGATACTAAAAAAATATGATTTACACAAAAGAAGCAAAATAAGAGTCATATATGATCTTAGTTTCTCAAGGTCAACTTACCTTAAGACTCAAAAAAACAAAAGTATCCTATTAGACTAAAATAGCTCCTTAATATAATTTCTAAACCCTATAATTTCTTTAAAATTAACTAGTTAGTTTTTGTTTTCTTACTTAAACTAATTTATTTTCTATTGATAAGCTTTATTTCTAATTCCATATTGAAGTTCTTAATTAATAATGAACTTTTTTAAGAGTAAACTTTTAAGGTATTGCATTAGGGGTGCCAATTATGTATAGTAGGTCTCATAAGGATTTCAAGTATATTGTGGATGAGGTCAAATTGATGCTTTTGGGTTGGAAAATGAATTGCTTTAGTATGGCAAGCAAGGTTACCTTGGCAATGTCAGTTTTGAGAGCTATCCCTATTTACCCAATAATGGTGGCACAGTTACCTATGTTGTTATCAGTATGGAGCTTAAGAATTTGCAAAGGTGTTTTATATAGGGGCATGATCCAAGATCTCAAAAAGTTCATTTGTTGGATTGGACTGAAGAATAAAGATGGATTGGTTGGTCAAAGTTTGAACACCATAAATGAAGCTTGTTTACTTAAATATGGAAATCACATTGTAATGAAGGAAGTTTTTTTCTATTGACATTTTAAGTCTAAATATAATAAGAGGGCTCTAGTAATTAATTTTCTTAGCATTAATAATTTTGGTTCTCGTTGTGGCTTGCATTAGGTTTCGTTTGGTTACATCTTGAGTTTTTTTCCATGCATGATACTAGTAACGGTGAATGCATTAATTGCTGGATAGTTGGCTAGGTTGATGGGTCCATACTGCTTTATAATGAGTATTTCCATGGTATTGGTTTAGATATGTTAAACTAGAAATTAATCGATGTGGTGGACCATAACGGAGATTGGGATTGGACACATTTTTAGCATTTACTCATGCAAGAAACTTGCTTGAGATTTCATGCAAGACCTTCTCTTGCTTCGTCCTTTGGTGTTAATACATTGCACTATAATGGTGAAGCAAATGATGAGTATAATGTTTGTAGTAGATATAATCTCATTGTGAGAGATACCCTATTGGTCAACCTGCTTCATCTTGGAAGCTTATTTGGCCTTGGCTAAGACCACAAAGAATTAAAATGTTCATTTGGCTTGTTGGTCATAATCAATTACACATTAGGGAGTTTCAAAAGAGATAAAGTAGGAGAGCTTCTTCTTGCCATGCATGTAACAATTCAAAGAGCATGTTGCATGTGCTATGTAACTAACTGCAATGATTAGAATTTGGAACAAACTTATTTCTCTTTAGCAAAGTTGTGCTTTTTCACTTGCCCCTTACTTTTCGACTGGCTTCTAATCTTCAAGATAACTCAATGTTGTGTGGGGATATTTAGTGGCATCTTTTGTTTGGTGTTAGGTATTAGTTTATGTGTAAATAGTAAAATACATGTTTTTTCTCTCAAACATCATCAAATTCTCATTTTCTTGAAAAAGTGGTCTACAAGGCTAACAAGTTGCTCATGCTTGCTTTAAACCCAATTGCCTCAACTTAGCTACGATTTTTCATTATGACATACGTTGGTGGCTACTAGATAATGATGGGGTTAAGCTTAATTATGATAGAGCAAGCAAAGGTGATCCAAACTAGGATAGATATGGGGTATTATGTAGGATTCACAAGGTCATTAGCTCTTGGTGGCTTCTCTAGGAATATTGGGTGGTGCTCTTCTATGTAAGTTAAGGCTCAGGGTGCTCTCATCAATTTTGATTTGGCTTGGTGTCTTAGTTATTGTAAGGTCGACCTTAAACTTGATTCTAATAATTTTGTTATGTCCTTTGACAAGAAGTTTGAAGTTCTTGTTATTGAAAAAAATTAAAACTACATGGGTATTTATATAGAAGAGAGGAAGCTATTCTAGGAAGGAAAATAAATGAAAAATAAATGATTGACAAATCCCTAACAATTAAGGATTGACAAATCAACTAATTCTTAATATCAACTAATAATTGTAAGGATTTTAATTATAATTACAATAATTATAATGATTAAGGAGAATTTGTAATAATTAAGAAGATTTGACACTCCCCTTCAAGTGGGTAAGTGGATTCATACCAAGCTTGATGATTATGTTATGAAAGATGACACTAGATAACCTTTTGATAAGCATATCTATGAGTTGATCACCAGTAGGAACAAAGAGAGTACAAATCAAACTACTATCTAATTTTTCTTTAATAAAGTATCGGCCAACCTCAATATACTTAATATGGTTATGTTGTACTGAGTTATGAGAATTATTGATAGCAGATTTGTTGTTACAAAAAAGTTTTATCGGACCTTCCCACTTAATCTTTAAATTATCTAAAATAATTTTCAATTATAATAATTCGTATATTCCAAGTGCCATTATTTTGAACTCTACTTCTGCATTAGATCTTGTTACCTCATTTGCTTCTTGTTTCTCTAAGTGACAAGGCTTCTACTTAGGAAAATACAATGCCTTGAGATTGATCTCCTATCAACTAGAGATCTTGTATAATTTGCATCAGTATAGGCTTCAAGGGTTAATCCCTCACTTTTTTTTAAATAAGATTCCTTTCCTTAGTGTACCTTTCAAGTATTGTAAAATTTTATAGACTATCATGAGATGTGACTCTTTAAGATTATGCATAAACCGGCTTACCACGCTCATAGCATAAGTTATATTGGTCTCATATGAGACAAATAAATTAGTTTTTCCACAAGTCTTTGATAAGACCCTTTATCAATTGGCAAATTTTTTAGAGCCTTACAAAGCTTATGGTTTAACTCGATGGGTGTCTTTATTGACTTGCATCCCAATTTGCCCATTTCTGTTAATAAATCCAACACATATTTTTGCTGTGAAATAAAAATGCCTTACTGTAAGTGAGCAACTTCAATGTTGAGAAAGTATTTTAGTCTACCCAACTCCTTAATCTCAAACTCCTTTATCAACTGTCTTTTTAACAATTCTATCATGTCCAAATCATCTCTTGTGACTATGATGTCATCCACATAGACTAAGAGTACTGTCACTTCCCCTGAGGATGAATGCTTCACAAATAAAGTATGGTCACGTTGATTTTGCTTATACCCTATAGCAAGCATAGCTTTAGAAAATCTTCCAAACCACACCCTCAGAGATTTTTTTAGCCCATATAGCTCTTTTTCTCAGTTTACACATGGTACTTGGTTTAATGTGGGAGTCGAATCCTAGTGGTATCTCCACATAGATTTCTTCCTCAAGGTTTACATGTAAAAATGTATTCTTGACATCAAACTATTGAAGTTTCCAACCACAATTGGTAGCCATAGATAATAAAACTCTCACTATATTCATTTTAGCAATTAAAGCTAAGGTCTTTACATTGTCTTTACCATAGGTCTAAGTATAACATTTGGTAACAAGTCGAGCCTTATACCGCTCTAAGGTACCATCTAAATTATATTTAATGGGGAATACACATCCACAACCAATGGGTTTCTTTCCTTTTGATAACTGCACCAAGTCCTAAGTTTTATTTTTCTCAAGTACTTCCATTTTAACCTTCATAGCATGTATCCAATTCTCATTCTACAATGCCTTAGATAAAGTTTTAGGAATAGGGATGGCATGTAGGCTAGTGATAAAGGTTTGATGGTTATGAGACAAATGTTGATAGGAGAGAAAAAAAGATAAAGATGCTTAGTGCAATGTCTTGCGCCTTTTTGGAAAACAAGTGGAGTATCATAATCATTATGTTAAAGAGTTTCAAAAACATTATCAATAGGTAAAAGTGTTACCTCAACACTAATAAAGGCAGAAGGAGATGATTAGACTAGCTCCAGTTGGGAAATTAGTGTCTTCTTTTGAGAATAAACTTGTAATGGACAAATAGAGCATTGAGTTTGCTTGGGCTACAATTCTAGCTCAAGAATGGTGATAGGTTGAAATGGAGTCTCAAGTGAAGCATTTGCTGGTGACTTTAGGAATTCAAGAAGAAAGAAATCCATATCTATATCTATAATGAAAGAATGCTCCCCTTGATGAGAAGAATTGTTAAAATATAGAGTATTTTCAGTAAACGTGATATCAATGGAGACATAAAACTTTCTTGTCAGAGAGTGATAACACTTGCAACCTTTTTGAGTAGAGAATAGCCAATGAAAATACATTTGAGAGCTTAAGGATCTAATTTGGTCCTATTTTGGGGATGCACATAAACAAAGACAACACATCCAAATATTTTGGGAACAAAGTTATTAGATGCATTGAAATTTAGAAAAAATTGTGTGAGAACTTGCATTAGACTATAAAAACCAAGACCTTGGGTAGGGAGTCTACTAATGACATAAGTAACAGTAAAAATGGCTTTTCCCTAACATTATTTTGGAGTATTGTGTTGAAACAAAAAAGCTCTTGTATTGGCTAGAAGATGACCGACCATTTTTCCACTCAACAACCCTATTTTGTTGAGGTGTATGAATACAAGAGGACTCACGTATTATTCTTTATGTTTAGAAAAAGGTAGATAGAGATTGATTGAAAAAAATTCTTTGCATTGTCAGATCGAAATATTTGTATCTCAATCCCAACTTGAGTTTTAATCGTATTGTAGAAAATGGGAAATATAAAGTTGACATCATATTTTTGCTTTAACAAGTAAATCCACGCCATTCAAGTGCAATCATCAATAAATAAAACAAACAATCAAGCTCCAAAACTATTAGATATTGTAGAAGGACCCCCAATATCACTATGAATTAAAGTAAAAGGAATAGAAGTTCTTTTATTATTGATTGGAAAAGAGCACATTTATACTTAGCAAGTTTATAAGTTTCACAATAAAAAGTTTTAATTGCTAATCCTTTAAACAAAGGAGGAAACATTATTTCGATAACATGAAATGATAGATGACCTAAATGGAGATGGTGTAGCCAAATCTTATCTTTATTGGATTTGAAAGATTTAGAATGAAAGGAAAAAGGTAACAAACTCTGAACTCTATTTTGCCCATTGTTTTCTTCAAGATAATACAAGCCATCTTTCTTTTTAAATGTCCAATCATCTTCTTTGTACCCTATTCCTAAAATACACAATAATTAAGGAAAAAGGTTATACTACATTGAGAATTAGTAGTAAGTTTTTGAATTAAGATAAGATTGGTACAAAGTGTGGGAACATGAAGCACAATTTTTAAGCTTCACTTTTTAAGTGTAAGATAGTTACTTAAATAAACATCTCCTTGACTAGCTATGGTAGTAACTAATCCATCAACTATGGTGATTTTTTGATTGCTAGGACAAGGGGTATTTGAAATGAATTTTTGTGAAGAATGAGTCATATAATCAGTAGCCTCTGAGTCAATGACTCATGAGTCAAAGGAAACTTTATCTGATGCATTTAAGATAGAATTAAAGACAAATGAAGAGCAAGAAGTAGTTGAGAATACCAAAGAACAAGTACCTATAAGAGTTTTCTATAATGACCCTAATAAGTTTTGTAATTTCTCAATTTCTTCTCTATTGAAATAAGTAACAACGAAATTTTCCTTAATGCTAGAATTTATAATTGCCATATGACCTAACCAAGTCCTCTCTTCATGGGTTGAGGCCTACCATGGAGCTTCCAACACTTCTCCTTATTGTGTCTTGGCTACTTGTAGTAGGTATACCACAAGGTGTCTTTGTTGAATTGCTTCGATTGTTCATTTTGCCCTCTCATTTCATCAAAATGTTGCATAGATTGCTTAGACACTGAAACAAAATTCTTTGTTAATGAGATGTCAATCATGACACCCCTTTTTCCTTCTTCTGCCAGCATAATGACAATTGTTTCATTCAAGGATGGTAACTCCTCACTACTAACTATTTGGACTCGTATAGCATCAAATTCAATGTTCAATCTGGTAAGAAATTTATAAATCCTTTCTTTTTCAACAAACTGCTTAAGAATAGTTGCATCCTTACTACACTTCATTTGAATACATTGGTAATGATCTATCTCCTGCCAAAATCCTTTCAATAAATTGGAGTATTTATTGACTGACCAATTGCCTTATTTAGTGGCGGAGGTTTTGGTCTTAATTTATAAATTTGTGCTACATCGCATACTTTGGAATAGGTTTGTCCCATGGCATCCTATATTTCCTTAGCAGAGTGGAAAAACATGCATGTGTCACCAATTTCAAGTAACATAGAGTTCCATAATTAAGACATTATTAAGGAATCCTCTTCATCCTAGACTTAAAATTTGGGACCCCCTCGTTTAGGACTAATACCAAGCAAATGATTTAACTCGCCTTGTCCTTTGAGGAATGGATCAAGTGAAGATCTAAAACAACAAAACTAGAAATCAAAGTAGCAATGAAGGCTACAATAAAAAAAAAAATTGGCTATGAAAGCCAAGAGAAAGAAAATTCCTAAAAATTTTAGGGCTCTCATACCATGACAAGAAATCTAAAATTCTTCTTATTGAAAAAGAATAAAAGTACATGAATATTTATAGAGAAGAGAGGAAGTTATTTTAGGAAGGAAAATATATGAAAAATAAATTACTAACAAATTCCTAACAATTAGGAATTGACAAGTCAACTAATTCTTATGGTCAACTAATAATTATAAGAATTTTAGTTATAATTACAATGATTAAAGAAGATTTGTAATAATTAAGGAGGATTTGACCTGGTGCAACATCATGTACTACTTCTCCAAATCATGTGATTAGGCTCATCAAAGATTTGATGGCAAGGCTATGATCCCTTAAGATTACTCTTGTTTTTTTGGGAAGAAAAGTGTGCTGATATTATCTTTTCTTATTTTGACGCATTTTTTGATTGTATAGGGATCTATGTCCTTCGTGGTGCTGAGTAGTTTTTTCTTTTTGTTTTTTTATCGCGTCTTCCCCTATCCTTTTATCCAAAAGTGTGCATACATAAATACAAACATATATACATACATACATATATATATATATATATATATATATTGCGACTTATGACTAATTTAACTAATCTTAAAGTTATCCCAAAATGTTGATATTTATACATCAAACGCAACTTGTCATACGCGGTGGTGGCGAAATCAACAATAGACTCAATTTAAACTATTGCTGTTGATTTTGCTGCTACCGTAATTAAGACGCCTTGCATTTTCCTCCAACTTTGTCTTTACAAAATGTAGGGTAAATTATGGAGTTTTTTCCAATCGGAGAATGGTGCAAGATAAGAAGATAAATTTGATTACGTTATTATTTAGATGTATTTCACTATTTGGTGTAATTGTGGATCTGTAATTAATTATTTAGGGCAGCTTTATATCAATTAGATTAGCTATCAGATATCAATTTTGTTGTTTGACGTATGAGTTTAAGAAATTTTTGTCCCTTCTTATTATTTTATTAAGATTAAAATTAATATTCTTGTATGATTAGAATTTCTTGTTCTCGTTGTCCATAAATAGGTCTCTGGTTAGTTATTATCTTTATTCACAATAAATTAAATATTGATATTGAGCTTTGATAATCGTGATTGTCTTCATTCGTTTCCTTTTGTTCTATATCAAAATTATTTTTATATTCTTCCAAAATTCTCTCATTTTCATTTACATGGGGAGGGTTGGTTAGATTAATTCTCATGCGAGAAGAATGTTTTTATAATATTAACATATTATTTTAATCATTATTATAGTGCACTTTTAAAAATAAATATAAATGAATATAAAAATTATAATAAATATATATAATTTAATACTAAAATATAAATGGAAAAAAATTTATTGAGAGTATTTATAAATAATTATTAAAAATTATTGAAAATATAACAAAATATTCGAAGAATATTTTTATGAACTAAATGTGAGATAGCTATAATCTCGCAAGTCTAATTGTTGGAAATTAAATTATCAGAAATGTGTCATGGCATAGGAATATTTGATTTCGTGAACCAAGCGTTTCTTTAAAAAAAAATTAAATTTATATACAGTTTTTTATATTTTTATTATTGGATTTTTTAAATGAAATTTAATTAAAATATGACAAGTATATAATTTTTCAATAATAACATAATAAGTCTATAATTTTTTAATAATAATATAACAAATATATAATTTAATGAGGAAGCTATATACTTATTTACAAAAATTATATCTTATCATATTATTATTGGAAAGCAATATATTTATCATATTTTAATTAAAATTTAATAATTAAAATATAAAAAACTACATATAAATTTTTAAAAAATTATATCCAAAGATCTAGACCTTATAAAATTTATAATAGAGGATATTAAAAATCGAAATTACTCTTAAAGACTATAATTATAATAAGATTTTAAAAAATTTACTATTGAGTTTAAAACATTTAATATTTAGTGTAAAAAAGTTTTAAAATTTTTTTATACCTAATAATAAATTACAAATCCAATAATAAATCTCTGAAAACTAGATGATAAATATAGTTTTTGAAAATAATTTTGATTTTTAAAATCTTTTATTATAAATTTTATAAAATTTAGGTGGGTATAATTTTCTTTAAATTTTGTCGTTAAAAATATACACTGTCACAGAGGAGTCCAAAGAGAATATGTCACTAGATGTTCACCTAGTATCTTGAATGTCGAAGGCTATTTTCATAATGTATGTGTTTAATACACAATTATAAAAGATATTTGGTGTCTTTCAATATATCAATAGAGATATATAAGAGGAATCAATTTTGGATAATATTTCATACTTCTAAAAATCATGAGTCTCATGTTCTTAAAGTCCGTGAAATATCAAATGTAAGATTTTCATAACAACTTTCAATTATTATATCAAATATAAAAATTCTAAATATCACGATGTCTCATATATCCTTTATTTCAAGAGCCAAAATACCATCATGGATAATACAACTGTATACCAAACACCTAAAATCAAAGAGTTGGGAAAGAACAAAAATATTGCAATTTTCAAATTTACAATATTTAGATTAATTTGTAATCAAGATCAAATAATGAAAAAATAAAAAAGAATTTCCTAATGATGGTAGCAAGGGGTGTGGTTTATATATATTTTCTCATTGCATGAATATATAGTTAATTAAAATGGTTTATAGTAAAATTAATTTTTTGTATGTTATTTTAAACAATATAATTGTTATGATTTTGCTTTATCATCACTTCGTGTAAAGTAATATCTGTTGTACTGTTAATTTACTTGAACTGTTTTTTAATTTTTCCTACTGTCTGAATCTTGAAGATGGCACATGGAGCCACTGTTTCAAGTTGTTTCACCAACCCCACTGGATCTTTATGTATGCCATTAGGCCTGCGGACCCTTTCACCAACCGGCAAACCCTACTTTTAGGTTTGTCTGAAAATTTAGAAGAAAAAGAAGTGAGAGAACATTTACAAAAAATTATGTACAATTATTTATATATTTATTATTAAAATTTTTAATTAAAATATAATAAATATATAATTTTTATAAGTAAATATATAATTTTTTCAACTTGATATAAAATGATTAGGTTTTATGAGAATTTTTTTATATAATACTATAATTTTATTATAAAATTTGATAACAAATATATAAAAATTTAAGCCTTTTAAAAATTAATTAAACTTTAAATATGATGGAAAAAGTAGGTAGGGGCTTTTTTTTTGTTATAAAACAGTTTTTTAAAAAAATTATTGAAACAATAATCAATTTGAGACTTTGAAATTATTTTTATTTTTAAGGTAAAGATATTAGTCCGCGCAAAAGAAACTCAAACACACCATAATATAATTAAGTCAGGATATATATTTTAATCTTAAAGATTTATAAACTTGATAATATCACATGAATTATAAATTTATTGACAAATTTGCTCTTAATTGAATATAATTAGTCTTTTTTAACTTTTTTTTTTTATATTAAGAAAGCACATTTTAAAAGAGTTTGTTGTATTTTTTTTAAAGAGTTAACAATATTATATCAATAAGAAATTTTTTGTAATATGAAAATAAATAACAAAAGAATTAAATATTGCTGAAAATGATGAAAATTTTATTCATTCGATTAGAGAGAGAGAGGAAAGTACGTTTTCCCAATAATTTATTGTAACGTGAAAAGTGGGAAGTTAAAGGGACTTGAGAAAATGGAATGTTATTTAAGTTATTATTTTGTTATTTTTCAAATATAAACAAATTAATTACAGTTTAATTTTTTATTCAAAAATTTATTTAAAAATAAATTAAAAAGTTATTATATTGATTTTGGAAAGATATTCCTGTCATCAATTTATTTATTCTAAATTTTGGCAAAGAGAAGGGGCTAACAAAAGAGAAAGCAAAAATTTCATCAATTTAATTTTTAAAAGTTTATTATTTATAACATTTTAAAAATATATGATTTAATCTTGACTCAAATTAATTTAATTAAGACTAAAAATTGATGGTGATATTTCGATTAGAACTAAATTGGCCTTATCAAACTAAATTGATGACAATAAATTTTTAAAGACTAAAATGATGGTATATATTAGTACCTTTTGAGATCAAAATAGTATATTAAGAAAAAGTAAATTAATAATTTAATCTTTAAAAGATTGTTCTCCCTTCAATTAAGTCCCCCAAACATTCCTCCTATCAAGATAGTCTCTTTGTTAAGCAAAGTCATTATCACTTAATAAACTGGTTGATATATAGCATAAACAGAAATTTACTTGGCCACTAATTGATAATATAGATATTTGCCCAGATATCTCGTGCTCGATGCCCTTTTTTAATTTCTCATAACCTAGAGCCGTAATAGCATTATTTTTGGGCTGGTCAGCTGGCTATTTTGAAATTAGACAAAACAATGTTGTTTTGGAAATAGGTTCAATTCGACTTTTAGACAAGTCCATATATATTAGGGGCCACATAAGCTCCATTTATACCATATGTTAATTAAGTAACTATGATTTTTTCTAACCAAAAAATTATTTTATTTGAAGAAAAATATTTAAAAGATTGAATTAAAAAACTTTATTTTTGAAAGACTGTAATTTTTTAATGATCAAATCATTATTTAACTGGTAGATAAATCAGTATGTACTTTAATTTATACTGTTTACTATATATTGTGCCTACTTTCTGGTAGCTAATAGAGAAGAATAAATTTGTAAAAGTGACCGTAGAATATTGGTAAGAAACTAAGAATGAATAACAAGGTGCTATAGGATATAAATTTTGTAGACTCATTTAAGGCCAACTGAATATATACGGATGATCCAGCTTGTCCTGTGTCTAGCCTTGATAATAATGTGATACACAATTGTGATTTATGTCACAGAGATAGTATTAATGACTAGGAAAGTTTCGAGTCATATTTCCATTAAATTGTCGAGTTTTCTCCAACATAATTTGCAGGTCCGTACAAAACGAGTCCTGAGAATCTCAGACACCCTTGTAATGCTCTGAGACAACGAAGATTCCCACTTCACTTGGTCTCTAATGGGCTTCTCTTCTGGAACATCATTAACTACCCCAACCATAATCTCCCAGTAGTCTTCAATCATGGAGAAACTAATTACTTTTCTTGTGCTTCTTATGCAGAGAAAATATAAGGAAATTAACTGTAGTTATATGAGGTGCATGTGTGGAGAAGGGTAGCTAGCTAACTAGCTAGTTCTTGCTCATTTTGTTCATACCTGGTGATAAAAGAATAACTAAAATTTCATTGGAAGAATAGTTTGCAAGGGTTGTGAGGTGGTGTGAATAGCTTGAGCATCTTAATTATTAATTATATGTTTAAAAGTTAATAAAGTAGGATGGCTTAGGATAGTTCTAAAAACCTTAATTTCCATACCACTTCAAATTGAGTAGCTTGGAATGATTTTAATTCTTTTTAATTATTTAATTTTTAACTCTTTCCATTGTCTATTATTTTAAAAGGATTAACATTATAAAGATAATATTAAAAGTTCATTCTTTAAACCTACTCCATTTCATTATTAACATTGTAACATTCAACAAATGAAGAGTTGGATGCCATCTTTTTAAAAAAAAAAATTAAGTTTTCAATCAATGAAGTAAGTTGTTTTTCGCATCCCACTCTATTAATGGTTAATTTTTTTTTTTTTTAAAGAACTCCCAATCAAACCTTAAGTAACAAAGAAACATGCATTTTATTGCAGGATTTTGCATTTGTACAGCATTTAAATGTCAGAGAAACCGTGAGAAATCGTAAAAAAGAAATGGTTTAAAAGGAGGAACTAATTATTAAGACGGATACGAGACCATGAGATTATACCAACACTGTGACGCGATTAAACAAAATGTTGAAATATAATTTGAGATGTGACTTTACATGATTGACTAAATTAAAATTTAAAGAGAAAAATACAAATACATTCTTTGAGTTTAAGCCATTTACATACATCTACAATTTTTAAGAATTGAAAAAATCCCATCAACTATACTTTAAACCTTTTCTTCCATTCTGTCACTTACTTTTTTAACAAAGATATCACTTCAAAGTCTGCTACTTGTCATATAGCGCACTTCTTTTCTTTTCTTTTCTTTTTTTGAAAGAAATAAATGACAGATAATAAGGTAAAATTCCATTGTTTTGGTAACCAGAAAATGGATGAAATGATTTGAATTTTAAAGTGTGATAGTTAAAGAAGATATTTTTTATTTTTAAATTTGAGAAATAATTGTAAATTAGTCCAAATTAAGAGAGAGTATCTTAACTTTTTTCTAATTTAATGTTGTGTGTGATTTGGACACATATTTAACACCGTACGATTCCTTTTTTTTGAGGTAAATATACACACACACACGCGCACACAGAATGACTATTCCAATAAGCATGCCATGAATTTCTGATAAAACACGAGAATCTGAGTTCAGATCTTATTCTTTGAACAACCGATAACCTACAACAGTACTAATTTATAGCATTGCCCCAATTAATTAGATGCAGCCATATATACATCAGAATGGTGTGTATATATATAGCTGCTGGATCAATCTACAAAGAAAATGTCTGATACTTACAATTTTGATATATATGATCATCGATGGATCTTCATATCTTCTCAAACTCAGAGATCATCATTATCCATGGGGGTTTCAAACCCTATACTTGACAGACTTAAGAGGAGTGAGCACAGCTTACATATATATATATATATATATATATATATGATCGATCATGATGATGATGCACTTGAGATCAGAGTTAAGAAGATTTGGGCCTCTCATGGAGGTTCATATGCAACCTTTTTGTCTATCATTCTGGACATGAAGGTTAATTCCTCTATCAACAGTTTGAAGCAGCAGTAATTAGCACTTGAATGGGTTTGTCTTCCTAACTCTCAGAACTGGAAGGTCTTCACAGAGAGCAGTGGAGTCCAAGAAGAAGAGGATAAGCATCTGTGCTGTCTAACGGCTATGATCTCCATTTATCACTGTACTCTCTCTTGGACTTCAGGGTACTCAATACATTAGGTAAATATATATAGTGACAAGACACATATCCTACCCTTTCAAAGTACTTCCTTTTTTATGGTTAGGGGTTACCCAAAGTAATTGGTGTATTATTACTTAATTGATTGCTCTTCGTTTTTGTCTTTTTAATTACACTACCTTATTTAGCTTCTAAAAATATCATTGTTATTAATTTAGTTTTTAAAAATTCATTATTATTAGTTTAATCTTAATATTTTAAAATAAAAATACTTAATTTTAACCTTGATCCTAATTTTTTAAAAAGATATTAACTGAATTGATAACATGAATTATTCTTGTCCAACATGCGTATATACCATTTGTTGACTTAAATATTTTTCATAGTCAACTAGAGTAACTCTAGTGGTAATTATGATGGTAGGGGTGGAATTATGGATAATATCAAGAGCTCAAATCCTCAAATATATATATATATATATATATTGCACATTTATTTTTAAGTTAGGACCATGACTAAAATTATATATTTATTAAAATATTACGATTAAATTAATGACAATAGACTCTGAAAACCTAAATTAATGACAATAGTATCTTTCAAGATCAATACATCACTTTCCTCTTTTTTTTTTTAAATTTATTTTTCTTTTATATTATATATACTTCCCTGGCAGCCAGTATTTAGTGCATTGTCAACAAATGATGTACTGTGGTTTGCTCTCAACAGGTGGGTGGGGGCAGGGTTGTTAAATAATAAATACTATAGAACAACAATTTTTTGCAATCGTTTTGGCAAAAGAAATAAAACACTTGGTTCTTGAGTTTTTCTAGTGTATGAAAGTGATATAATGACTTATATGCTTTTTTTAATTTTAAATTGTACCATTTTATCATATATATACCTCAAAATATATCGACATCTATGTGTACAAACTCTTTTATGTGACACTTTGAATCACAAAACTTCTGCCTTTAGACTTGGATATATATAGTTCATGACTTGTTGATTGAGTGTGGATATTTTAAAAAAAAAAGTATGTAGTAAGCTAAATTGTTCCTTTTATTCCAATAGTATCATACACGAGCATTGCGCTTTAGTACCTCCGAATTTACTGTTTACGCTAGGCTTATATATTTGTGGGAAATTAATAAAATATTATATGTGTGAAAAAAATTAACCTTAATTAATTATTGATGGTATATGTGTAAAATTATTAACTTGGCAATTGTATTTCACAAGATGCAATGTTGTTCCGCTAATGATTATCATTCTCCGTCACTCAAAATTAACTTATTTAAATGCTTATTTATATATTATTTTCAGATATTGACATATATGAAGAAATAAAATTATTTCTTCAAAGCACGCTATACTCACCATGCATTAATTGAAGTCTTTAGAATTTAGAAACCATAGATTACAAATCTTCCTAGTGTGTGCTTTTTAAAAATATGTTGGTGATGGGAAATCATTTTTTAATTTCTTTTCACGTGGCCTTTCAATGACAATAAGATGTATATATTTTGAGTAAACTAACAATTTGGTTCATAATTTATTTCGATTCATTTAGTTTTAATTTTTAAAAATTAGTGAATGTATAAATTAATTTTTTTTTCGAAAAAATATACTTGTTGCATATTAATTCTTTTATCAGATGATTTAGGGATGCCGAAAGAACTATATAATAATTTGTTATTATTATTTATTAATTTCAAAAGCTAAAATTAAATTAACTTAATAATTTAAGGACTACATTATTAATTTAATTATACATTTTTAATGTGTTGAAAAAATGCCTCCATAAACAATTTCTTATATAATAGTACTTTAGCTTAATTATAAACTATTATATATCCTTGGTAGATGATTATGATATTAGCTCCAAGATTAATGGTGACTAATTTTATTGAAAAAGTTAAAGAAACAAAAGCTAGAATGATCAGAATCCAGTTGATAGATATGTTAATGATGATCCCAAGCTGGGTTTCACTTCCAACTACCACAGAAAAGGTTAATCATTTTGCAGGCCTAATCTCAGAAAGATTGTCAAATAATTTGTGGTCCCCAAGATGAATGGCATGCGCACACATTCATATCTTCCTTTATATGTATGTGCTTGTGGTTTGGTGGAGCACTAAATAAGTTGACACGTACACGCGCACAATGCTAGCTCTCATGTGTTTTTACATGCACGAAGTGGCATCAGAATTCAAACTGATCATATTGCATTGGATTGTTGGACTCTCAGACAGTGCTGTGGAAGCAAATCTCTGAAGGTTAGTGCTATCAGTCTATCATTTCACATGAAATTATTGATTTTATAAACAAGCACTAACAAAGCATGAAAAAGAATAATCGTCCTTGTTGAAGTGTATGCCTCTGAATGCTTGAGACTTACTAGTGAAAAACAAGAACAGCACTAGGTTAATTTTAAAAGGGTTTCGAGGCTGCACGCTTGAATGTAAAGTTAATTAAGAGACGTGTGGTAACAAAATGACGAGCTTTATTTTGGTAATGGAAAATGTGTTGGGCGGGATACTTTAGTTTAATTTGACTCACGTCACAGGATGCTATCCTCAAGGATTGTTCCACCTTGACAAATGTCCTTCATGATAAAACAGATTTTTCCTGACACAAGTTTAGGGGCACAGAACAACAGGGAAAAATTTGGAAGAAGAACCCAGATAGAAGTATAGACATATATATTGGCAAGGAGCTTAACGTTCAAAAATTTAAAAAGAGAACGTTGATGGTTTAATGAGGGACATTGTAGAATTAAAAAAATAAACGTTGGTGAATGTTCAGAAATTAAGATAAGAATGCTTGAGATTAAATAAAATTATGAGAAGATGTTACAAAAATTAATAGTATCAAAGAAGGCAGTCACAAAAATTCAAACAAGAAAAAAACCTAAAGCCATGTTACAATTTTATAAAGGGAAAATTTCAACATTTTTTGGAAACCTCAATAGGTTAAATAAAATAAAAAATTTTGTGCAAAACTTTTCCTACCACGTATTATTTCACGCGCCAAGGAGAAATCGATGGATTTCAATTAAGTTGAGCTCAATTTAGCTCGTTCTTATGCACGTGAGCCTATCTCCTTCCTTAACTCATTTAGTAACCCTATAACACATTTTAATATATATATACACTCACAACTTTCTTGTTGTGAGCAATGTGGGACTCAATCTTTTTGAAATACTTTGTTTTTCTATTCCTACACTTAATAATCCCCCACGTATCTTAGAAAGGTAAGAAAGAAAGAATCAATATCTAGGTTACAAATATAGATGTAAACATTTTGAATTTGGTGTCTTTTGGACTATGAAACAGATTTTGACTAATAAAACTTAACGCATAGAGTTATCAGTGAAGTTTATAGCTTCTATGAACTAACAACTCTTTGTTATATGATAAAGGTTTTGCTAATCAATTTACACCTCCATGATTCTTGTTGTTATCGTTGTTTGTGCTTTAATAGGCCATGTGTGTGCTTGATTTTAATGAGTGCCTTAGAGATTTTGCCACAGTCTCATAGGAGTGACCCTATTCCACACTCATATAGGTGATTTTATCAAGTATATCTACATTTAATACACCACCTATAAGGGATATGAAAATCATTAAGAGTCTTGTGCTCATCCTCTCAGTTAATGCATCCTAGCACTTTTCTCACATCATAAGAAATGGATTCAAAATTAAGTACTAATAGAACTAATAGTGACTTGTTATTACTCTTATGAACCTTTTTCATTGGATCTCCAATTACTAAGGTTGGGTTACCATCACTACTAATTTTGAATTGGCTTAAGTCTCATTCCTTTCGCCGTTTTGAAAATTAATTTTCTACTCAAGGGTTTGGTCAAAGGATCTGCCAAATTCACTTTTGACCTTAAAAAATTGATTGATATAATACCATCTTTCAGCAGCTACTTAATTACATCATGTCTAAATCTGTGTCTATTTTTACTATTGAAAGTTTTATTCTTTACAATAGCGATTTCCACTTGACAATCACAATATATAGATACTGATGGTGTAGCTTTTTACTCCCAAAGAAATATTTGCTAAGAAGATTTTCAACTATTGAGCCTTATTGCCAGTCAACACTAGAGCGATAAACTCTAATTCCATAGTGGATCTAGCTATAATAGTTTGTCTAGTTGACTTCCAAGTTATTGCACCACCACCAAGAGTGAATACATAATCATTTATGGATTTTGTATCATCTGAATCTGATATTCAATTTGCATCACTGTACTCTTCAAGTACAATGGGAAATCCATTATACATAATACCAAAATCCATGGTACTTTTCAAATACCTTATTAGTCTCACCAATGCAAACCAATTATCACTATTTGGATAGTATGTATATCTACTCAATCTATATACCATATGCTATATTTAGTTGGGTGAAGTTCATCAAATGTAACAGACAACCAATGATCTAAGCATATTTAGATTGAGCCACAGGATCACCTCTATTTTTCATTAACTAAGTATTAGCATCATAAGGAATATTCACAGGTTTATCATCAAAATGATCAAACTTTTAAGAAGTTTCTCAATATAATATTCTTGTGATAGCAATATAATATCACCTTTTCTTATGATCTTAACACCTAAAATCATAATTGCTTTACCCATGTCTTTTATATCAAACTTAGAAGCAATAAAATATTTTGTTTCAAGCACAACATTCATATTTGTACTAAAAATGAGCATATCATCCACATACAAACAAATAATCACACACTCATTATTTACAAGTTTTGGCTAGACATATTTGTCAACTTCAACAATTTAAAACCTCTCACTTATCAAAACTTGATTAAGTTTCTCATTCCATTGTTTAGGGGCTTGTTTCAAGTCATATAAAGGTTTAACAAGTTTATAAACTTTATTCTCTTGACCAGAAACAACATAACCTTTTGGTTGAAACATATAAATTTCTTCTTCTAGATCACTATCTAAAAATGTAATTTTAACATCCATTTGATGAATAAAAAGCTTATAAATAAAAGATAAAACAATCAAAACTCAAATTGAAGAAATGCTAGCAACAGGAGAAAATGTGTCAAAATAGTCTATGCCTTATTTTTGTGTAAATCCTTTAACTGATTGTATTTTTTTTCTAAAAACCTATTTACAACCAATAAGTTTTACTCCTAGAATTAAATGTACTAAAACCCAAGTTTTTTTTATTAATTGAATCAATCTTAGATTTAATTGCTTCTTCCAATAATATGCATCTAGTGAAGTGAGTGCTTCAAAGTAAGTTGATGGTTCATCTTGTACAATATAAGTATAAAAATGACTTCCAAAAAATGTTTCTTTCATTTGCTTTTTACTTCTCCTGGAATCTTCAAATGAGTTTTCAATAAGGTTTCATTCAGGTAAGGAAGAAGCATTTTTTGTTGTTTGAGAAGTGGTTTTAAGTTTTAAAGGAAAAACATATTCAAATAATTCAGCATCTTTTGTTTCTATTATAGTATTATGATCAAGCATATCACTTTTTAAAACAAGAAATCTATAGGCAATACTATGCTTAACATAACCAAGGAACATACAATTAGAAGTTTTAGAATCAATTTTTCTTTTCTTAGGATCTAGTAGCATAACTTTCACAAAATGCCCCCACACTTTTAAATATTTTAAATTAAGAGCATATCTTTTCCATAATTCATATGGTGTCTTACCAATTTTCTTATGAGAAATTCCATTTTGTAAGTAGCATGTAGACAACAAAGCTTTACCTTAAAGATTTTCTAGACTAGATAAGCTAATTTACATGGCATTCATCATTTCTTTTAATGTTTTATTTTTTCTTTTAGCCACTCCATCAGATTCAGGTGACTATGGTAAGGTAATTTCATGAATTATTCCTTCTTTTTCCCAAAAATCATTAAACAAGGTATATTCTCCTCATCTATCTAATCTAACTTTTTTTATTATTTTATTTAATTGATTTTCCACTTCAGCCTTATATAAAAAGAACATATCAAAAGCTTCATCTTTATTCTTAAGCAAATATACTTTGGTATATCTTGAAAAATTATCAATAAAAGTCACATAACATTTTTTATTACCCCTAGTCATAGTTTGTTTTAAATCACTTAAATTAGTAAGGATTAAATTAAGTAATTCAGTTTCTCTTTGTATAAAGTGATGAGATTTTTTAGTTAGTTTAGATTCTACACAAATTTCATATTTATTTGAATATACATTACTAATGCTAGAAATTAAACCAAGATTTTGTATTTTCTTAAGATATACTAATATACCCTAATATAGCATGCCACATTTCAAATCAACTAAGTAAGTAGAAGTAGATGCATTCTTATTAAATCCAAAAACATTGGGTATAAAAAATTCTTGATTATAATAACTCTTGCCTACAAAAATATTATTCTTTGTCATTACAATCTTATCATATTCAAATAACACTTTAATCTTAGCTTTTCCCAATAGAGCCATAGAAACTAAATTTGCTCTAATGTCGAGTACATGAAGGACATCTTTCAGAGCCAAGGTCTTACTAGACATGAGTGTAAGAAGAGCGTTTCCTTTTCCTAGAACCTTAGCGGTTCTAAAATCACCAAGATATGCAAATTCTTCTTCATTCCCCACAAAAGTGTAGGAGGTAAACATATCTTTATTTGCACATATGTGTCTAGTAGGCCCAGAGTCTACTACCCATTCTTTTACATTAACCACAAGAAGAGCTTGTGAAACAATTGCAACAATTATGTCATCTCTTTGAACCAAATTTACACTTAGCTTAGGAGGATTAATTTTTCTAGCTTTCTTTTTGCATTATGCAGCATGATGACCTAGGTTTCTAAAAACATAACAAACTCCTTTCTTTTTGAGTTTGGGATTATTGGCTTTAGGCTTGTAATCAGACCTTTTATTATCATACCTTTTTTCCCTTGGCTTTACCTCCACTAAATTTGCCTTTGAAGTCATATCTTTGGCTTTTATCACTTGAAGCTTCTTTTGATTTGATGATTATGTGGGTGATGAGATCTGATAAAGACAATTGTTTGTGTTTATGCTTAAGTTGTTGCTTGTATTCTTTCCCCAATTTTGGCATCTTTTCAATGAGTATACCCATAACAAACTCATCAGGCAAATGGATCTTCTCAGCTTGAAGGTTTTCCAATAGCATATGATACTCATTTTATTTAGAGTTTAATATCTTTGGCATCCGTCATCTCCCATCGATAGTAGTTGCCTATCACAAACTTCTATTTCACAGCATCCTCAGCAGTGTATTTTGCAAGCAACGACTCCCAAATTTTTTTCTAGCCTCCTGATAAGTACATTTGACATCAAGGAGATCGTTAGACAACATGCTAATAATTGTATGTCTACATACTTATTAGCATAAGTCCAAGCATCCAACTTAACTTGATCTGTGGTTAGTGAAGGTCTCTAATCACAGAGAGCACCAGCAACACCATGCATATCTAGCATAGAGAAAATACATTCTTGCCATCTTCAGAAATTCTATCCTCTAAATATCTCAATCTTTGAGATATTCAAAAAAGGCTTGACAAATAGGATAATCGATGGAATTACTTGAACAACAATAGAAACATGGTCACTAGTATTAGTGATAGCAGCACAGATGTTTGTTACAGCAGAGGTAATGGTTTGAGTAGGAATAGTAGAAGCAAGCTCCATAATCCTTGAGATTATTGGCGGGATATTTTAATTTAATCTGAGTCATGTTACAGGATATTTTCCTTAAGAATTATTCTGCCTTGACAAATATCCTCTAGGATAAAATAGATTCTTCCTGATGTAGGTTCAAGGGCATAGAACAGTAGGGAAAAATTTGGAAGAAGAACCCAAACGAAAGTATAGACATATATATAGGTAAAGAGCTGAATTTTCATAAATTTAAAAAGAGAAAGTTGATGGTTTAATAAGGGACGTTGCAAAATTAAAAAAAAAACATTGGTGAACATTCAGAAATTAAGATGGGAACATTTGAGATTAAATAAAATTATGAAAGGAGGTTACAAAAATTAATAATATTACAGACAATAGTTACACAAATTCAAATGAGGAAAAAAAATGAAGCCATGTTACAGTTTTATAAAAGGAGAATTTCAAAAATTTCTGGAAACCTCAATTAATTAAATAAAATAAAAATTATGTGCAAAACTCTTCCCATCGCATATTATTTCATGCATAATTTAGCTCGTTCTTGTGTGCGCGAGCCCACCTCCTTCCTTAACTCTTTTATTAACCCAATAACATATCTTAATATATATACACTAACAACTTTCTTGTTTTGAACAATGTGGGACTTAGCCTTTTTAAAATACTTTGTTTTTGTATTCCTACACTCAACAAAATGTACATGTTGATAGTTCATATGATAGTAGTTTTAATTTTATGATTGAGATGGGCTTGATGTTGACAATATAATTTAATTTTTTCTTTAATTATTTCCAAGACTTTAACCTATTTTATAACCCAAAAAAAGGTGATATTGATAAATATATTAATATAAGATACATTTATGATATGTTAAACATAGGGTCTGATTTCTCAGCGTGCACTTATTTGAGAAGTGATCAAGACCCTCCAGATTTGATTTGGATGGTCTAGATCTAAACTTTTTTATTTTTATTTTTTTAGCTAAAATATTTTTTTTAATTGTGTAGTTAAAAGATTTATTTTACTATACATTTTACATCTTTTAAAATAATAAACATATTAAAATTCAAAAAAAAAAAAGAACAAAGAAGTGCACAATTTGCACTGAAAAGTGATCTGAACCTTTCAGATTTGATTTGGATGATCTAGATCTAAACTTTTTTATTTTTATTTTTTTTACTTAAAATATTATTTTTTTAAAAATTGTGCAGTTAAAAGATTTATTTTACTTTACATTTTACATCTTTTGAAATAATAAAAATATTAAAATTAAAAAAAGAACAAATTAGTTCTGGATGGTCTAGATCAGAAGTGCAGGGAATTGGTTCACGTTAAACATACATAGAGAGAGAGAGAGAATATTAAATGAGAGGAGTAATTTTATGCAAGAGATGAATGAGAAAATAATTATTTTTATATCACAAATCAATAATTGAGATTAATACAAAAATATCATAAATATATATAATAAATATATTTTTATATTAATTTCAAATATATGAAAGATTAATTGATACAGTGTAAAATTTTTGCACCAATATCTAGCCATTTATTTGATTACCATCTAATGTTAAAAAAAAAACAACTCATATAAAGAAGTGTGACTATGAAAGAGAAAAACAACTACTGCAACCACTTTTATTCTTTTTTATTAATAACTATTATTTATTTGTTCTCACCCATCTCTCATATGTATGAGATTTTTTAAATCTGAAAAAGAATTTATAAAATAACACAATTTTAGTTAAATCATTACAATATTTTTGACACACAAAAGAAAATTAAATTTTCATTTTGAAGGAAGATCAGGGTACTTCTTTGTACATAAGCAAATCTTGAATTTTTTGAACCACGCAGTTAAAACCAAAGTCACCAAAGAAACTTAGGCCACTTTTCATGGTAGAAACACCGCAGTCAAAATGATAGTGCACAATGAAAATTTTATGGAGAGGACTCTCTTTCTTTATCATTTTGTGTCTAAAGTCTTTTGTGCTCTTTAGAGAAAGTAAGGAAGGAGAGAGATAGAGTACTAGTTACAAGAAAAATGATCATTTACATAATCCATGAATAGTTCCCATATTCTCTAATAACTTTTTCCTCCTTTTAATTATTTAAAATGATAATTCCATAATAGTGATAAAGTTTGTTAGATCATAGGCTAGCCCATCATGACATCCTTATTTTCTAGAACCTTTTATAACTAATTCCATGATCTTTTATGTAACATCCAAGATTTTAGAATTTTTCTAAGTCTTCCTGCTATCGTTAGAATCCCTGTTAGCTATAGCGAGGGTGTCAGTTCGCTACAGCAAGGATGTAGTCCACTACAGCGAGAGTGCCAGTTCACTACAATGAGGATGCAGTCTACTATAATAAGTTCATATCCCATACAAAATCTAGGGAGTTTCTCGCAATAGTGCCAGCTATGGCGAGAATAGTAGGACCTAGAACTGATAAGTTCTCGGCATAACGAGAGGTGCTTCCTGCTATAGCGAGATTTGTTCCGGAAAAAACATGAAAAAGAAAGGGACTCATTAAGAGGCGAGCTGAGGGGCGCGTGACTCATTAAGGAAAGACACTGAAGCATTCATCGAATTAACATGACCTCAACGTGGGAATGAAGGAGCGGGGAGTTGGGAGAAAACATGAAAAAATGACGTAAAGGATAAGAGCTCCAGAGAACGAGGGAAGAAGCATTTTTCATCGAATTCTCCATGGCTGCTGCTCATTCCATCGATTCTCTTCTGTTTAAATTCTCCATGGCAGGTTGAATTATCCTTGGTGGCTAGCTGAAGCTTGGAAACTCCCAGATGTAAATTTGAGTTCCACATTTTCTCACCAAATTGGATAAAAATTCCTTGCTTACTCTTTTAATTCCTGCATTAATTCTTTTATTAATTTAACTAGGTCTAGTTTATTAATTTAAGAATTTAATTGCTGGAAATTATTGGATTAGTTTGATTTATGGATTGAGTTTAATTTGATCTTTAGAATGTTAATTGTGATCATTACATATTTGTGAAAATTTCAGAATTAGTGCTATGCAAATTACTTTTAAATTCCTCTTGATTTTAGACTAATTGATGTAATGGTTGTTGGATTAAGTGGCGTAATTTTTGTGCAATTAATTGTTTAAGGAATTAATTAATTTAATTAGTTAATTAGCATCTTAAGTGAATTATCCAGCAGATTTTATTGGTCAATTAGAATTGGTTATAGTGTGTTCTTGTTCTTAATTTAATTAATTAATTTTTCAAGGTTTCTTGTGGTTGTAAATTCTTTGAATAATTGATGAATTGAATCTTATATGGTCATTCAAGAGCTTTTAAGGGGAATACACTAATGAGCAAGAAATTAAATCCAAATTTGGTTCACTAAAAAGGGAGTAAGGATAATTGAATTCTAGGGAGTCCATCTAAAAGCTAGCTATCATATTTCTTAATCGTTCACTTCATTTTAATCTTAAGTTTTTTATTCTTTTCATTTAAAATTTCGTTCAATTAAATTCTAGCATTTCAAAACCCCCAAAACAAGTTCCAATTAGTAATACTTAGAATACTCTTTCATAACAAATTAAGGCACAAAGACTTCCTGAGAAATGACCTAGGTTGTACCATTACCTACAGAATTTATTTTGCTACTTAGTTTTATTTGAGATTACACGACACAATCGTCAAATATCATGGAAAAAAGGAAGATTAATTTGAAAGTTTTTAAGAGTGTTCAATAAGAGAATCACATAATTAAATTTACAGAAAAATATCCTAAAGAAAAAGAAAAGTAACTTGACATTGCATAAAATCTTTAAATCAACTTTCACTATTAAATATACACACACACACACACACACACACACACACACACACACTTTACCACTAAAAGATTTTAGCAACAACATTTGGTCATAGCTAATACCTCTATAACAAAATATCTTTAGTGGACACTAAAAATTACATTTAGTAGCAACAAACATTGGTAATAAAACTTTATTAGTGACTCCGCTGCTAAATACCTATTAACTAAAAAAATTCCTTAAAGGCAACTTTTAGTGACAATATTAGTTGATACTAAAAGTATCCTTTTAATTGACCTTAAAGGTTGCCCTTAGAAAAGACTTTCAATGGTGACAATAGTTGCTACTAAAGCTTTGTTAATTTGGCTTTTATAAAAAAAAGTCAGCACTAAATGAAGGCTTTTAATGGTGAGAAATATTGCCACTAAAAGTACTATATTAGTGGCGAGCTTGGGTGTTGTCACCAAAATAACTTTCAATGGCAATAATAGTTGTCACTAAAAGATTTTTATTAAAAAAATTTTGGTAGTAACTAAAGTCACCATTAAGGAGTTTTTTTATTTTTTAAAAAAATTTATTTCATAATCCTAAGTAATTATTGTCAAGAACTTCCTAAACAATGATAAGTAAATGATCAAATAGGTATATATGCTATCAACAAGATAACAAGATGCAAGAATTGAATCTCTATCCTAAACAAAACAAAAAGCCATTTCAAAGCTACAATAAGAGAACCCTTTTACAAAAAGAAAAAAAAATTAACTTGGTGTTACAAAAACAAAAAGCAATAGTCAAAAAAATAACTTGGTGCTAAAAATAGATGCCTTTTCATTAGGAACCTTGTCAAGCAATGGTTCACAAACTCCTTTAACACTTACAAAACCATTAAAAGAATCCAGTGACAAAACGAGTATAATAGTACCACAAAGGAATCTCAACCAAAAAAAAATATCTCCTTTGCAACACATCTAACAAACTACCATAGAAATAGAAGGGTGGGATTGGATAGCCATTTGTATAGCCAAAAATAACATTAGCTCTTATCAATTAAAAAAAAATTGCATATAAGCAATTAAATTGCAAAATAAAGTAATAAGCATATAATTGATAAAGTAAAGCAAACAAAATCTAAGATGCAAAAAGCCTCATAAAAATACTTGGAAGTATTATATGTTTCTCCACAAAAATACCATGCCACATGGTCATTGGTAGCAAAAATATCAATTAAAAAACAAAGTTACTAATCACCTAAGCTTTAAAACCTTACAAGTCCTGCATTGAGAAAAACCAAGGTAGCCAATGATTAATGGCAATGGACCTTATATATAGGCAATCAAAAACTAGGATATCTCAAACATTGAAAAAATAAAAATGAAAAAGATTTCTGATATGGGAATTTGATGAAAATTAAGGTTTGCATTTTGTTCTTACTTATTATTATTATTATTATTATTATTACAATCGATGATGTTTAGACCAACTTGTTCATATATAAAGTAATTTATTTTTTGTTTTAATTAAAAACAAGTTATCTACACCAAAATTAAAAATCAACATAACTAAAATTTAAACATAAAACAACGTATTTAATAGCATATCACAGGTTCTTCTGTATTAATAGACCAATTACTTAGATTGTCTTCATTGCTATTCTTCTTTTAGTAAAAACAATGACTTTAGCCATAATGGCAATAAATGTGTGTGCGTGTAGCTATATTCTTGATCTAGCGATAAAGTTTTAAATCGAAACAACCTTGGAGTTTGCAAGCATAATGAATAATACTAATTCAATCCCATACATAAAAAGGCAACCTGATATTGCATAGAATTCTCAATTACTAGAAGTTATGTTTAAAAGTTAAGACTTTTATACATGTCAGTCGAAAGTTAAACATACAACCAATTGCAAGCATTACTTCCTTCATTTTAAATAGCGAATGATACTCCAAAACATTAAACAATTCATTCAAGAATAAAGAGACTATTTTTCTCAATATTTTTAAAATCAGACCGGTCATTGAACCGGTAGAGGTACTGGTTCACGGTTCATTGGTCGAACCGTGGTCGAACCGATAATAATTAAATATATTATTTAAAAAAATTTTATGTGTTAAAATTTTAATATAACAAATAAATATTAGTAAATTTTAAATATTTGATTACTAATTTAATATTTCTTAAGATATCACAAAAATTAATGTTTAGTTTAAAATAAAAATTATCTATAATTAAAAATTAAGAATTTTTAGAATTTCTAAATTATATTAAGATTCTACTTATTATTAAAAAATAAAATAATAAATAATAATTTTAACTAAGTATCTTGATATTTGAGAGAAATGTTATTAGGAAATTAGACATGATAAAAAGTAAGTATAAAAAATAATTAATTATACACATTTTATTTCTCTTATATTCTCTGTTTTTTAAAAAAAATTCATATTTCAACTCCCTTATCTTTTTTATTACCTTCTATTTTTAATTTGTCAAAATTATTTAAAATGAATTATTCTGTTATATAAAAAAATTAAAAAAGAAAAAGAAAATTGCTTCAGACCGGTTTGACTAGTTTTTCCAGTCTAGTTTTTACCAGTTTTTGACCAATTTTCACCGGTTCTTGATCGGTTTGACCGATTCTTGACCGATTTTTTGATTGGTCGGTTTTCCAACTCAACAGAACCGGACCAGGGACCGATTCCCGGTTGAATCAGCCGGTCCGATCCGATTTTAAGAACATGGGTTTTTCCTTAAAAAAATTCTTTAAATGAATGATATTCAAATGATCCATATATTACTACTATAAATAATTTTATTGATCAATCTCTCGCCATTGCAATTTGCAAGTGCGGTAGCAATCATTTTCCAAAGAGATAAATAGCTATGTCATAGCAGCTAGTGACAACACAGAAGCCTTTTCACTTTTCTCCACTCATCCTCTTAATTTCCATGCTTTCCAGCTTCTTCATTATCTAACTCACTTATTTCCCATCACACTTTTCTAACACTAATTACTACTTTAATATTTTCTTAATTATCTTTTCTAAGTTAGAATAAAATTGGTTCTGATGATAAAAGATAAATAAAAAAATTGCCATACTAAAAACACTAATTGAAACATCATATTCCTAATTTAACCACTTTAAAGTCTTTAGACTTTGGCAGCTCATTTTGATCACGCCATTGAAAAGTGAAAACTAGGAAAATAAATGAAGACAAATAGCCATTTTATGATTTTGCCCAAAATATTCAATGTTGCTCTGTTTTCTACATGTGGACAGCATACAAATAGCTCAAAATCTACTATCCGTGTGGGTTCATATGCAACTTCTATAGCACCATTAGCTGGGTAGTTTCTTCCTCAATGAACTAATAATAACACCAATTTTAAAAAATGAGTTAAAAAATGTATAATAACAAATTATATTAAGAAGAGAAAAACTTAAGACGTGAACAAGGATAACTTACTTCCCTGAATACCATGTCCAAGATGTCAACATGATTTCAAAGGAAATGGATATGTATGAGCATTCCAATGTTGACCAAGAACAAAGTAGCAAAAAGGTTGCCAAAACATGCATTAACTTATAATTTTCTGTTTCAAAAAGCATGTTCATTGAGAACATAAAACACTCTAACTTTTCACTTGATACCATTACACAATTTCCGATTAAAATGGATAAAAAGTTTAATAGTAACAGAACATTATGGCCTGGATAAGAATTGACTATTATTATAAATGACTAACTCTTAATTAACTCATTAAAAATAGAATCTAAATACTGGTTAAAGCTGATCAATTATCAGATAATTATAAAGTAAACAAAGATTTGCAAATTTAGGAAATGGCATGTGACCCATACTACATTAAGTGCCTTCCTGAATTCTAGATTAATTTTCCAAAAAAGATAGTAAGCAGTGACTCCATTTGGTCAAAATGAGTAAAAAGTAGCCTAAATTTCACATATCCTACGTATTTGATAGAGTACATCTCTTTGTATTGCAATCTCAGGCATTCTGCTTTTTGTATTGATGGCCATATTTTGAAGATGGTAAACATGTAGAATTTTAAGGATATTATGATTCCGATTCTAAAGGATTTTCTCATTTTAATAAAATAGTTAAACAGAAAATGTAAAATAGAGAAGTAAAACCAAAATCTATATATATATCAAGAGATGCCGAGTTTGCTAAATGATTTACTCTACAAACGAGTACATTACCTACAAATGTCCTGGGCAATCAATGTGGGGTTGAGGTTCTTCTTTTGCTGGATTGACTTTCAATAGACCATTGACATCGACTTCTTGATGCTTTAGAAATGTTGCAACATCATCAATAAGTAAAAGTAAATAAATTAACTTTACGTCGATACACACTGTATGTTTGGCAAATGAATGGAAACAATAAAGAGATCAGTAAAAAAGGAAAAACACAAATGCATATGAACACAAACCCAGTTCCATAAAATAACAATTTGATAAAGAAAACAGAAAACATATTATCACAACAGCTTTGGAGGATGAGAATAAACAGTTTTATCATCATCACTACCTATTTTCCGTGGAAAAAGAGCAAAGCCCATAAAAAGACCCCAGAATTAGCATCAACCATCAAGTTTCCATCCCCTACATTGTTGTACAAGTATAAGCATTCAATTAGTTATATTTAAAAATAACCTTTAAACTTTAAAAATATAGTTGTCCACTTACTAACACTACTACCTTACATTTCCCATCATAGTGAGTATCCTCCATATATTGTACAGCTTTCAATGCTTTGGCCCTTTCTTGAACAGATGAGTTGGAACCATTAAATTGCAAGATTCTAGATTAGGTATCTAGAATAAAAACATCATCATGGCTGTGACACCTTAATCTACTACCGCTACCTAGCCTCTCACTGGGCTCGGTTCCATATGATTTCCAAAAAATCAACACCAATCCGTGGCATTTGCATGCTATGAACCGGGGTTTCAGATACTTATCTTTTGCCCCGTGGGTCTTGTGAACCCATCATTCACATCCTCAACTCAAACTCCATATATACGACTCATACATAGCATAAAACAAACCATAAGTCACGGGTATAGAGCCAAAAACCAGAAAAATTTCATTTTCTCACTTGTGCCCAAAAGTCATATTTTGGTTCTAACTTTGAAAAATCATAACTAATTATAGGAAAATGGGAAAAATGTGACACCTTAATCTATTACCGCTACCTAGCCTCTCACTGGGCTCGGTTCCATATGATTTCCAAAGAATCAACACCAATCCGTGGCATTTGCATGCTATGAACTGGGGTTTCATACACTCATCTTTTGCCCCGTGGGTCCTGTGAACCCATCATTCGCATCCTCAACTCAAACTCCATATATAAGACTCATACATAGCATAAAACAAACCATAAGCCATGGGTATAGAGCCAAAAATCAGAAAAATTTCATTTTCTCACTTGTGCCCAAAAGTCATATTTTGGCTCTAACTTTGGAAAATCATAACTAATTATATAAAAATGAGAATCTAGTAAACTTTAGCTCTCTAGAAAGCTATAAGTGTTGTCTTTACACTAAAAATAATTCCCAATCGAAATCTCAGCATTTGGACCATGTTTGATATCGAAAATGGGAAGGAGGTCCAGCTGTCACTGTTTCTGGTCCAGTTTACTGTCATGACTTTCGAAACTTCATAACTAAATCCACAAAAATCCAATCTGGGCACACTATACGAATTTGGAAAGCTATGAATGTCTACTAGAGGAAAAAAATAAGTCCATATCATTTTAGTAACCCCTGGACCCCGAAAACTGATAGAACAGTAACGGAGGTCGGGTAGGCTCCATGATGCTGATACAGAACTTCATAAAGTTTATTCTCTCTCTACAGACCTCCGATTTAGGTGAATCTAGTTCCTATAAGTCACTGTGGTTGTCTAGTTTATGTGTATAAAATTTCACCACATTTGGAATCCATTTGGTCTATGAATGCCACAGATTTTATTTCTGGTTTATATGAACAGTACATGACCAATCCATTAAATTTTCCCAAATTCAATAATTCGCTAAATATTCTCTAGGCCTCCGAATATTACCAACTTTAGCTTCTTAAGAATCTCTCTACAAACTCTAAAAGCATGCCAAATTTCATGGCAAGATGAGCTCATTCAGTCATCTTTTGACGGAGCTCACAAATTTACCAGTTTTGGCACCCAAGAGGTCCAAAATGGGTCCAAATGACCTCTCACACATTCTAGCCACTCATGGACAAGTTTAAAAGCATAACAATAGTCTATATAACATGTCTAAGTGGTCCAAATCAACATACATTCCAAATTCACTATGCTACGGCCAAATATACACTATCACATTCATTCATCAAAAGGGGCAAAACCCTCATTTCCATTGATTTGGCTATCAACATAGTTTATACATCATCTCTTCATACATATACACTTGCTACAACATTTACATTTCAAAAATAGTGGGCACATATTCATTTTGCACCACTTTACATCAAAATACATCAAAATAAAGTAATATCTAACTAAGCATACTCCTAGGCTCCTTGGTGTGCACTTGCTTCTTCTTGTGCTCCACCTAGCATGTTAAGTTGGGAGGGGAAGGGGTGAGATTCAGGGAATCTCAGTAGCTCATACACTCAATCAAGTAAGCAATCAAGGCATATAACAAGTCAAAGCATGTGAATAAGCATTTAGCCATTCTCAAACATCTAACACACATTGTACATGCTATGAAAATCACAACAATGCCAAAAATGGGCTCCAGGGACTTTTGGTCTAGCCTCACCCGAGTTTAGGGGCTTTTGGATGGCCTCACCCGAGTTTAGGGACTTTTGACTTGGCCTCACTCGGTTGAGACTTTTGGCCTTATCTCACCTATCTCAAGGGACTTTCGGCTTCACCTCACCCATCTCAAGGGACTTTCGGCACTACTTCACCCGAGCAAATCTCACAATCCATCACACAAACATATTGTCAACAATGCATCATGGCAATAACATATGGCATATTCTACACAACAAGCATATACATAAACATACAATGACTATTACATCCAAGAATGCAACAAGAAAGAGTGGGAAGAGAGCTACCTTATCAGCCAAGGTCAACACTAGTTTTTCCTTTCAATTCCTCTTCTCCCTTCTTAAGTTCACAATCACACCTTGATGGAGGTGTTTCTCTTGAGCCTAGGCACAATCAAGAACAAGGAATTACTCTCTAGAATGTAACCTTTAGATTAAACTCTCCTAACATACCAGAACCTAGAGGTTCTCTCTCTCTCTCTAGAATGCCATCAACTCTTCCTCTCTCTCAAGCTCTCATGGTAGTGGAAACAACATTTTCAAAGAAAACACAAAGATTCAAAGGTGCTTTCCACTTTCCCTCTTCTGACCCATGTCCAAAATCTAACCATTTTCACAAACAAAGCCGTAGGAAAAGAAGGCAAAGGGAGGAGATCAGAATTCTAAAGAGAAAAGAGAGAAATGTACTTACCTTTCCCTTGCTCTCCCTCCTTCTCTTGGTCTCTCTCACTCTCCACGCCTCTTTTCTCTCCTTCGGTCGAAGTCTAGGGCAAAAATGAGAGAATGAATGAGTTTGAGCGTTTAATGAAGTTATTTTCTCGCTCTTTACTCTTTTCTGGACTGACCCTCGCTACGGCGAAACTTAACCTTCGCTATAGCGAGCTCGTGTTATCTGGCTTCGCTATGGCGAGGTGTAACCTTCGCTACGGCGAGATTGTATCAGTTCTATTCGCTATAGCGAGTTTCAACCTTCGCTATGGTGAACTCGCGTTAGTTCCAGACCTCACTTTCGCTATGGCGCACGCTACAACGAGCAACTCCCTGGTTTCTGTATGGACTGCTGCCCGCACTCGCTATAACTAGAATCACGTTCGCTATGGCGAGAAGGCACTCTCGCGACAGCGAGATCATTTCTCGCTATTGCGAGAAGACTTAGCACAGTTTCTGGACTTCGAAAATTTTCAGCTTTCTACTTTCTTTCTTTTCCTTTTCTTTTCTTTTTCCCGGTTGTTACAATGGCCGAGTGTCAATTGCGTAAAAGGAAACTATAACCAACACAAATAACTACTCAACAAGTTGAAAATGATAATTCAATACATTTGTTATGCCTTTATCAAGTATGCATACTAATGATATACTAGACTTAAATGTTAATGGCAAAGGACAAACTTGGCTTTTCTGACATGTATAACATGTTTCCTTTTCATATATAAAATCTTGTTGTGTGCTCATTAGTTTCAAAATGTTTAAAACCAGAGGCAACTCCACCTTCTTGAAAGGATCATACATGGTTAAAAATAAGACAAGAACCTTTTAGTTTCATGACCTATGATTCATGATATTGAACAACAAATCCTCTAAGAGCTACATCAAACTCAATTGTTTTAACAGCCGTAACACTAACTTTTCCCTGGTTTAATTTCCCATACTTAAAAAGTATATAGGAAGAAATTATAGTAACTTTTACAAAAAATTACACTAACAACAACAACAACAGAGTCTTTTTCTACTAAATAGAGTCAGTTACATGAATCAAATGATATTATAAAATTTGATAGTGAATCATATTTTTAGACAGACAAACCATTTAAGTCTAAATCTTCTTAATAGTTTTACCTATAGTTTTTCTTGGTCTCCCATTACCTCTAACTATTGGACTACTCTTCATCTAATCTACTTTCCTTACTAGGGCTTCTATAAGTCTTCTCTATATATGTCCAAATTATTTAAGGCATGATTTTATAATCTTTTTCACAATAGATACAACCTTCACTTTTTCTCTAATGCATTCATTTTTAATTCTATCTTGTCTGGTGTGTCTACTCATCCAGCGTATCATTCTCGTCTCTGCAACATTGAACTTATTCTCTTATTAGTTTTTTATTGCCTAACACTCAATCCCATATAACATTGCAAGTCTTATTATTGTGCAATAAAATTTACTCTTCAACTTGAGTGAAACTCTTCTATCACAAAAAATACCCAAATCACTCCTCCATTTCATTCACCTTGCTTGAATTTTATGGTTTACATCTTCCTTTATTTCCTCATCATGTTATATGATCGACCCAAGATATTTAAACCGTGTGACTTATGATATGGTATATTCTCCAATTTTTACTTCTATGCTAAAATTAATGTGTATCTTGCTAAACTTACATTTCATGTACTCTAGTTTACTTCTACTTTAATGGAATCCATGTGCTTTCAAAACTAGTCTCCATATTTTTAACTTTTCATTTATTTCCTCTCTCGACTCTCTAACTGGGACTATATCATTTGCAAAAAGCTTGCATTGTGGCACCAACTATAATACCATAATCTCATAGGCCTTATACCATAGTAATTAAAGTATTTCATACTCATTTACATGAAATTTTCAAACTTTAGCAATGGAATTACGCATATTAGACACCAAAATAATTCAATCTTTGCCCACATGGCCATTTAGACTTACCTTAATTCATTTCCATTTATAACATACTCAAAAATATCAGAAACAACACAATTTGGGGCCTATAACACAGATTAAGAACCATTTCTCACGGATTTGCATTTTTGCTCTTAGGTTGCCATGACAATTTTCTTATATGAGTTTTGAAAAATCATAACTAATTCTAAAAAAATTGAAATCATGCATAGCTTTCTAGAAAACTCTGGATATTAACTAATGACTAAAAATAGTTCCAAACTAAGAAAACACCATTTGGACCATGAAAAATAATAGAATAGTAACATAGGTCTCTGTTGTGTCCTGCAATTAACCTTTAACTTCAAAATTTGATTCTCTCTCTACAGAGCTCTAAATGAGGTGCTCTCAATTACTACAGAAAGCTTATAGTGTTTAGTTTATACCTATAAAATTTTATAAGCATTGAATAACATGGAAACACAAACTAACTACATGAATAGTGCACAGACTAAATCTGTAGAACTTTTTCAAATTTGAAAATTCATAATAAATTCTCCAGAGTTCCAAAAATAGTGTTTCTTAGCTCAACAAAAAGATCTAGATGAGACCTACATTCATGCCAAATTTCATACTCAAATTCGTCCATTTGGTCAGTTTGGGGTATAGGTTGCAAAAGTTATGTTTTTGGTACCAAAAGAGGTCAAAATGATACTATATACTATCCTACTCCAACCACAACCAATTGTGCACGTTTATATGGCTAAAAACAACATATAAAAGCTTTCCAAGTGGTCCAAAATCTCATGCATCTCAAAATCACTTCCTAACTTGCACATACATACAAGGAATCATAGGCATACCTAGGCATTTGAATGTCAAAATTTCTCATAATTGCACATATGGTTCCAAAATCCATTCATACATCATAAATACATGTTTCTACATATGTTCATGTATCTACATCACATTTACATCATTAGTACAAAATTCATGCACCTTATTTTACAAAATCTCCTATCCTAGTGTCAAAAGCTTAACATTAAGAGACTTGGCCTTCACTTCTTGATCATTAGGCTTCACCTAGACATAGTAAGCATGTGAGGGGAAAGAGTGAGATTCAAATAATATCAATAGCTCTTTTATCCTTCCAAACATACATATATGATGCATTTTCAAGTCAAGGAATGCAAGCATGCCATAAAACCTTCTAAAAAACATATATAGCCTTTTTTCCATGTTATACAAGTTCATACAATTCAAACATAGGCTCTAAGGGTTGTTGGTTCAACCTCACCCAAATTCTTAAGACTTTTGGATTTGCCTCACCTATTTTTAGAGACTTTTAACTTAAACCCCACTCTTTTTTGAGAATTTTGGCCTTATCTCACCTACTCTTAGGGACTTTGGCCTCCTCCTCATCCATTTTAAGGGACTTTTGGCATCACCAAGCCCACTCAAGCCATTACATATAAAAACAAGTTTACAAATCACATCATGGTATCAAGACACTAAATCAATAACTAAAATAAATCTCATAGTTCAAATACATATACAAGTAATAAAAGACAAGCAACAAATCAAGGAATGCATGTGAAAAAGGTTAGAGAGCTACTTTAGACTAAGAAACACAAGCTTTCCCCTTTGCACTTTGTGATTACCTTAACTTCTAATTATGGTAATTAAGCTTAAGCACGTGATCAATAGTTATAAATCAAGGTCTAGCATGATTAAATTCATTTAAGTTAGGGAAAAGTGAAGAAATTTGAACCTTAATATTATTAGAATCATTAACCAAGTATTTACAAATATTCATGTACATAAGTGAAACAAATCTCCATTTAAAAGCCTTTTAAATCTATTCTCATTCATTTTCAATTCTCAAAAACCCTTTACCAATGTTTCTAAGTCATCCCTTAATGTTACCATAGCAGAAACCAAGGTTCTTAGGTTAAAATGAAAGTCTGGGACCGTTAGCCACGGTTAAATGCCTTTGCGTCGCGGCCAATTGCTCTCAGGTTCACTCTTATATCTTCATAAGTTTTGCTACAGCGATAACTGTGACGAGTTAGAGCTTCGCTACGACTAGCCTACATGGCACCGTGGTGAGGGGGTTTCCTGAAGCCTACCTCACTCGCCTCTCGCTATTGGCTGCAACCAAATTCCATTTTCGCCACAGCTAATTCCTCTCTGGAATACCTAGAACATTCTCACAAAGTTCGCCACAGCCAATTCCCCACTTTGCTGTAGCGAATTACCCTTTGGACAACTTCCAGTCTTGCCTCTCACATTTCACCGCAGCTAATTCCACTTCTTGCCACAGCGAATTGCTCTCTGGACCTTCCCCTGAGCAATTTCGCCTCTATTGGCTATGGCTAAGACTATTTTGGCCGTAGCAAAACACCTTCTGATTCTATAATGTCTAAATATTGTCTCATACACTCTCATTCTCTCCCTAGTGACACCCTATGGCCAATCTACCCTAATTTGTAAAGCTCTATTAGCTTTCACTTTCTTAATTTATCCTGCTTATCTATCATTACTAGTTCAAGATTTAAGTGTAAATTTCTACTCCTCTAACTACCCTATATCAGTAAGTTCCTAGAGTAATAACAACAAGAATTCATGAACTATCAACAATTATCATTCAAATATATATTCCATTAAAGATCTCATGCATCATTAGTTTAAGTCTACATCTAATGTATCACAACATTACATTTCCCAAATGGTAAACCATATCATGGGTCCAACAAAATTTATAACAGATATTATAAGTCCAAATATCCAATACCAAGCAAAAATAAGGCCTAACTCCTCAACAGATACATTTTAAGTAATCAAAATACAAATACCTACACTTGGCAATATAATTACATGATGATGCTATAAAAAGAACAACAAAATTTGTATCTAATCTACTCAGATCAGCTCAAGTGTAGCTTCCTTCACACATGGCTAGAGCTCATAGATTTTCATCCACTTGCTTCCCCTTATCCTTATTTGAAGGGCCTTCACTTGAAATTATGATCCTATAAAATGAGGTGAAATGTAAATCTCAGTAACCAAAGCAAATTTCATTCATATAATCTAATTTAATTAACATATATACACGAATCAAAATTAATATCAGAATCATATCAGTCATATCAGCAAAGGAAATGATTAGGCTATTATAATTACCATTCCATACTAGCAATCATATTTCCATATGTTAAAGGCCAATAACACCAAGAAAAGCTTATCCACAGCACCCACTCCCCAATGAGCACAACTAAGGCTCAATGCATCTGGGGTCTGATCATATCCTAATGCCTGATCAAAGCACATGCACAGGTGACAGCTGCACCACAGCTCCACCATGGACTCACAAGGTTCAAACACAATATAATAGATAGCTAACTAATTCATTTAACATTTCAAGTCATTCATGTGTAGCAAATATGAAATTAAAGTAGATATATGTATAGAATTAATATAGTCCCCAGTTATCTTACTTGTAGCTAATCTTCTAAGAGCCAATTGAATGCTATTTCAGCCTATAGACATAAAACCAAGCCATTATTATCCCTAATCACAATTTATATCAGCAAACCTATTACTCAAGGAGTTAAGCTATATAAGACTACTCAGAAACACTTACCTAATTACCACAAAAACCAAATTCAGATTTAGTTGAGCCTACCCCAGAAATCTCAAAACAACACTTAAAATTTCGAGTAAATTCGCATAAAAACAATACCCATATCATAAATCAGCTATAGGGGTCCCAAACTAGCAAAGAAAGCATCAAAATAAAGATTTTATACTTACCTAACAATACCCCTAGCCTCAACCTACGAAATTTCACCAAGAAAATCCTAAACAACCACAGTTCAAATTTTGGATATGGTGAAAAAGCTCCAAATGAAAAACTAATCATGTCAAAATGAAGAGAAAGTGAAGGGGATTAAGTTATATAATAAGTAACTTGGTTGATTTTAAGCTTACAAGTGAGAAATGGTTGATTTCTTGCTTATAACCCTAGCCTCCCTCTCAAGGTGCGAAAATGCCTCTTGTGTTTATGTTTTGTGTTTCAGCAGAATGGTAGGAGGGGACTGCATATGTTTAGGGTTTTAGTTGGGTCTAAGATGGGTTATGGGTGTAACACCATAATGTCTTAGCCTCAATTAATTTCCTTGTTGGCTCGATTCCATATGATTTCCAAAAAAAAAGTGCAAACCGTGGCATTTTCATGCTATAAAACAGGGTTCAAACGTTCATATTTTGCTCCGTGGGTCCCGTGAACCCATCATTCACATTTTCTACTCAAACTCCATTTATACGACTCATACATAGCATAAAACAACCCATGTACCATGGATATGAAGCCAAAAACCAAGAAAGTACAATTTCTTAAATGGGCCCAAAAGTCATATTTTTTGCTCTAACTTTGAAAAATTATAACTAATTATAGAAAAATGAAAATCTAGCAAATCATAGCTTTCTAGAAAGCTCTAAGTGTTAAATTTATGCTAAAAATAATTTCCAACCACAATCTCAGTGTTTGGACCATATTTGACATCAAAAAAGAGACAGAAATCTGGCTGTCCCTAATAGTGATGCAACTTACTGTCATGAACTTCAAAAATTCAGAACTAAATCCGAAAAAATCTAATCTGGGCAAACTATACGAATTTGGAAAGCTACAGATGTTAACTAGAGGAGAAAAATAAATCCAGATCAGTTCAGCAGCCCTTAGACCTCAAAAACTTATGGAATAGTAACAAAGGTCGGAAGGCTTCCCTGATCATACTTTGATATCTCTCTACAAACTCTAGAGGCATGCCAAATTTCATATCAAGAAGAGCTCATTTGATCATACTTTGACGGAACTCACAAATTTGGCAGTTTTGGCACCCAAAATGGTTCAAAATGGATCCAAATGGCCTCCCACATGTTTTAGCACCTCATGGACAAGTTTTAAAGCATGAACATAGTATATATGAAATGTCCAAGTGGTCCAAATCATCATACATTTCAAACTCACTATATTACGGGCAAAAATACACTATCGTATACAAACCACAAAAGGGGAAAATCCCACATTTTCATTGCTTTGGCTCTCTACATAGTTTATACATAATTTTTCCATACATTTATACTTGCTACAACATTTACATCTCAAAACAGTAGGTGCATATTCATTTTAGCACCTCTTTACATCAAAAGAACCAAAATAAACTAGCATCTATCTAAACATGCTCCTAGGCTCCTTGGTGTGCACTTGAATCTCCTTGAGCTCTACCTAACATGTTAAGATGGGAGAGGGAAGGGGGTGAGATTCATGGAATCTCAATAGCTCATGCACTCATTCAAGGAAGCAATCAAGGCATATAAACAAGTCAAAGCATGCAAATAAACATCAACCATTCACAATCATACAATACATGATTTACATGCCATGAAAATCACATTAATGCCACGAGTAAGCTCTAGGGACTTTTAGTCTAGCCTCACCCGATTTTAGGAACTTTTGGATAGCCTCACCCTTGGTTTAGGGACTTTTGACTTGGCCTCACTCAGTTATGAGACTTTTGGCCTTGTCTCACCCATTCTCAGGGACTTTCGGCTTTACTTCACCCATCTTAAGGGACTTTTGGCACTACCTCACCCGAGCAATTTTTACAATCCAACACATAAACATATTGGTACCAATGTATCAAGGCAATAACATATGGCATGTCTCACACAACAAGCATATACACAAGCATAAAATGACTATTACATCCAAGAATGCAACAAGAAAGAGTGGAGAGCTACCTTATGAGCCAACACAAGCTTTCCCTTTCAATTTCTCTTCTCCCTTCTTGGTTTCACAATCACAACTAGATAGAGGTGCTTCTCTTGAGCCTAGACACAATAAAGAGTATGGGATTATTCACCAAGTTAGGGGGTTCTTTAGCAAACCCTACAAAGCATATATTCACTAACTCTTCCTCTCTCTCAAGCTCTCAAGTTGGTAAAACTAACATATTCCACTTTTCCTCTTCTGACCCATGCCTAAAACCCAACTAATTTAACAACCAAAACCATAGAAAGAGAGGGCAAAGAGAGAAGAACAAGATGCTAAGAAGAAAAGAGAGAAAAATCTCAAGCTTGCTTACCTTTTCTTTGTTCTTCCTTCCTTCTCTTGGTCTCTCTCTCTCTCCATGCTCCTTTTCTCTCCGTTGGTCAAAGCTTAGGTTAGATAAAAGAGAAAGAATGAATGGGGACATTTTAAGAAGTCAAATTCTCCCTTTTTACGCTTTTTCGGACTAACCCTCGCTATAGCGAAAATTAACCTTAGCTACGGTGAGCACGTATCAGTCCCAAATCCCTGTTTCGCTATGGCGCGCGCTATGGCGAGCAGTTCCTTGATTTTTGTATAGGATGCCCGCACTCGCTATAGTTAGAAGCATTCTCGCTATAGCGAACAGGTACCTTCGCTATAGTTAGACCATTTCTCGCTATAGCGAATAGGTACATTCGCTATAGCTAGGTCATTTCTCGCTATAGCTAGCAGACTTAGAAAAATTTCAAGATTTCGAAAATTTTCAACTTTCTTCTTTCTTTTTCTTTTCTTTTTTTGGTTGTTACAATGGGCTAACCCAAAGGTCCAATTCCAATTGGGTTCAAATTTTATGCTTCTTGGGCCAAATTTCATTTGTTGGGTTGTAAAATTTTGATTAGGTTAGGCTAAGTTTTAAGAGGACATTTAATTTGGGTCTTGGGCCTCTATCTCACTAAATTAAATTGGACCATCACTAGGTGCTCTCTCTTGGGCGAAATCTCACATTAAAAGGTTGGGTCTGCACCTAAAATCATTGGGGCTCCATTAGTCCCTTACCATGGCTTACTTAATTTAATTTAGGCCTAGATGAAGTTTCTAATCTAATTAAATCTCAAACCCATATTATTAATTTACTCCTCTCTAGATGTTCATTCACATAGTTTGCCTAATTATTCCCCATTAATTATTCTTAATTATGCTTAATCCATGATTAACACCTTAATTAATTTTGGGGTGTTACACACTTCACTTGCTCTTCTTGGCCAAATGCACACAATTAGGGAGATCTTAATTCTCTTAGCCTAGATATATCAAATGGGAGTTAATTACACTCTTGGAACCAAATCTAGCTTCACACAAACTCTATGCAAGCTCACTTGGTTTTAAAATTCTAATATGGTCCATATATGACATAATGAAGTAACCACTTGAAATCATGATCTTGGCTCCCAACTCTTATTCATTCTAGGTCATATGACTCTATTTAAACTCATTGAAGTCACCATAAACCTAATCCAAGAAGCTAAACCCAAGGTTGCTCCTTTATGTCTAAATGAGACCTAAATTTCATCTCATAAACCAAGCTTTCTAAATTCAATTCATTAGTTCTTCTAGTATCTATAATTCATATCTAGGCCTCTTCTACTCTTAGAATAAATATAAAAAAAACTCTCCCTAGGTGCACAAACCCCTCAAGGCCAAGACACACTCATGAAAAGGAACCCATGGAGTTTACTGGATTTTCTTGAGGGAATGGCACATATAAATCTTCCTAGAGGTCTCATGGACTCATACAAACTCGTATATAATCCAAAACATCCCTAGAAAAATTTAGAATTTACTAATTGTTTCAAAATTCCTAGGTTCCTATTCTTCAATTTTCAAGCTTCTTTTTTAATTCCATTTGCCTATTTTAATTTCCCATACTCTAAAACACTTGTTCTTTTCTTAATATGGTCAGAATTCATCTCTCTCTAAGTGGGCTAAGTCTGACTGAGGTATGCCTAAGAGAAGAAGACAAGATGAAGTAAGAAAAATCCATGGTTTCTTACCTTATTTGCTAGCTTTTCAATGGAGCTTTCACTTGCTTCCAGTCTCTCCTTCAAAAGTTCTCTTCTTCTTGCTAAGTTGACCTCACAATAGACCTAAATCAGCCATTAAAACCAAAGAAAAGGAGAAGAGAAGGAGGAGAAGAGGCTGGGTAAAACAAAAGGCAAGAAAGGAGCTTGAATTTCTCACATTAAGCTTGAGTTCTCTCCCCTGCTTCTTCCTCTCAATTGTGCATCTCCTAAAGCCTCTTAAAATTCTATTTTTAGCCAGCCACAATGTTGGGTAAGGGAGGAGCTAAATGCAACGTGACTTATAAGAGTAAAGAGGTAAAGTTATCCTACTTTTTCACTTTTCAATTTAATCCCTAAACCATGATTTCTCTATTTAGCCTCAATTCAACTCCTTTTTAAATCCATCTTTTCCATCATAATATTTAAGCTCTCAAACTTATATATTGCCTTTGATTTTATCTAAATTGGATTTGAAAATATTCTAAACCATTAGTCAACCCTTTGTCGAAATCGCTCACTGAAGGGGTTTTAACTATTCTATGGATTCCTATGATTTTTAGGGTCTCTGAGAACCCTGAAAAACTTAAATATTTTGTTTAAAAAAGCTTTCTGTGAGTTTTTAAAAAAATTTTAAAAATTACAAAAATACCCAACTTTCTCTCACAAATTTTCCTAGCTCGTCTAGCTGGAGTTTCTGGGTGACTCAATCCTTAAATCCTTATTTTTAAGGGTTTAGATTATTACTCTAATTTTATTTATCCATTATCCATTCAATTTTTAAAACTTCCTTTGAAAATCTTACGTTTCAAGGCCTTTTAAGAAAAACTAGATGTTACACCAACTTTTGGATAAGTTTAATGAGCACATCTAATACAAAAGTAAAAAGATAGGGGCTCAAAATTCATCCCCTAATATAAGTCAATAGTTATCAAAAAACCTTCTGCGGGCCCATCTTTTATTCTCACAATAGTTGTAACCCTATTATATATATCTTAGATTGTTCAAATATAAACAATATAAACTTTTTTTTTCTTCAGAACCTTTCATAAAACCTTTTTTGGCACTCTATCATATACCTTCTCCAAATCGATGAGCACTATGTGTAAGTGTTTTTTATTCCTTCAATATCTCCCCATCAATTTTTGTAACAAGTATATTACTTCTATAATCAACCTTCCTAGTATAAAACTAAATTGATTCTATATAATATGAGTTAGCAAGTATGCGGGATGAGTGAAGGGGAAGTACTTTAATCCTTTATTTATAGTGTAGCTCATGATCTTGTTAAACTTTGTGAGTTAACTTATACCTTTCACTTTTAAACCCTTCCATACTTTTATAGGTATATTATCAGGTCCAATTACTCTGCTATTCTTCATTCTCTTTAATGCCTTTTTTACCTCTGACTCTCAAATCTCATGATAAAAAATATAATTTTAGTCCTTCTTTTCATTGTCTAGTCTATTTGAGTGTAATAAGATCCTAGGTCCTTTATTAAATAGCCTATGAAAATAATTTTTTCACCTTTTTTTAACATCTTATTCTATGATCAAGACTTCTCTTTCTTCATTCTTAATGCATTTCATTTTATTCACATCTCTTGTCTTTCTTTCTCTGCTTTTAGCTAACTTTTAAATACTCCTTTCCCTAACTTTAATATCTAAAGATTGGTATACCTCTTCAAGTGCCCTAACTCTTGCTTTGCTCACTACCTTTTTAGTACTTTTCTTAGTTATCTTATATTTTTCTAATTTTATGTTACTTTTACACAAAAATTACGCTTTATAATACTCCCTTTTAACTTTAACCTTGACCTTATCTTATACACTTGCATGCCACTATCAATATTCTTTTTCCTTAGGTCCAAAGCCTCTTAATTCACTAAATATCTCTTTGGCCACCTTCTTAATCTCTTTAATCATCTCATTCCATATATCATTAGCATTTCCTTGTATCTCCCAAGATCTTCTTTCAAAATCCTTCTCTGCAAGCTTTTTTCTTTATCCCCTTTCAATTGCCACCATTTAATCCTTGACACCTTCTCTTGGCCTTTACTCTTTACACTCCTTTTAACTTAAACATCCATAACCAAGAATCTATGTTAGGTAGTCAAACTATCTCCAAATATAACTTTGCAATATATATAGAGCTTTTTATATGCTTTCCTTATTAGAAATAAATCAGTTTGAAAGCATGTCGCTCAATATTTGTAGGTGATAAGACACTTCTCACTTCCTAAAATAAGTGTTAACTATAGTAAAATCAAATGCTAATGGAAAGTCTAAAATATTTTTACCTTTTAGATTTGCTTCCCCTAAATAATACCCCCTATGCGAACCCTCGTAATCTCTAAATGCACTCCCTACATGATCATTAAGATCCCCTCCTAAGAGAATCTTTTCTCTTAATTGTATTCCCTAAACTAAACCTTCTAAATCCTCCTAAAACTTTTTCTTGTGATATTTTTCTAACCCTACTTGTAATATATAAGCACTAATAATATTAAAAATTTATCTTTCTATAACAAACTTTTAATGCTATGATTCTATTTTCTAACCTTTTTACATCCACTATAACATCTTCCTAATATTTATCCACAATTATATTTACCTATTTCTAGATTTAGTCTTGCCAAAGTATCAGAGCTTAAAACGTAACGTGTCTAATTTCTTCGCTTTTTCTCCTACCTGTTTAGTTTCTTATAAGCACATAAAATTAATCCTCCTCTTAATCATGGAATCTGTTATTTTCATTGATTTACTTATAAGTGTACCTATATTCTAAGTTTCAAAATGAATCATACTCTTATGAATAAGCTTTTTTATCTACATTCATTCACAAAAATATGGGAACCTTTGTTTATTTTTTACTACACTCAGGCGTTAATGTAGCATCTGTTACTCATTTGACACTGTACTCGAACTATATAATATGTTGCTTTCGATCAATGACCTAACACTAACTCTAACACATTGATAATTTATGACATAAAGATTTGACAAAGTTTTACATTAGTTGTCGATTGCATAACACAACCCTCCTCTCTTTTCTAGGCTTAGGATCAACTATAAATGATTTGCATCAAAGCACATCATAAACAGAGTTAATTTTTACAAAAGATTAAGAGAAAAAAAATACTAGCTATATGCTAACAAATAAATCTACTTAACTAGTGTCTTTACCAAGCTCATAATGGATATCATGATTCAAGGCACCACTTTTTAAAGTAGTTGTCTACATAGAGAGGATAAGAAATTAAAAAATAAAAAAATAATAATAATTTGAAAAATATTGCATCAAATATAATGCAATAAGCATAAGCAACTTAATAAAAATTAAACTATTGGATTAACAATTATTGTCAAAAGTTAGAATCAGTAGAAAACAAAACAACAATATTATGACTTAATTATACCTTGGGCTACTACCTTTTAGCTAATAAACATGAGGATCAACTTTTTTGAAGTCAACAATTTTCTTATCTTTGTACAAGAAAAGTCCTAAGTAATAGGCAAAAAATACAGGATCTGCAAGTCATTACCTATGAAAACCTTGTTTAATAAATAACATTTCAATTTTCAATTAATAAAAGAGAAAGGAAGAAGTAGAATGAAAAAAGGGGGAAAAAACCTAGGATGATACTTACAGAGCAATGGTGAGATCATTGAGAATCCTCTCAAAATCATCAAAGAAAAGAGTCACAACTTCATCAACAAAATCTAGGTTGTTCTAATCTTATAGTTGTTGATGTTGTAAAAACTATCCATCTAACAAGCACTATTCTATCTAATAATAAGAAAGATCCACAAATCACAAGTCATAAACCAACATAAACAAAATAGAACAAAAGAAAACAACCCAATAGATCTAAGTACTATATAAACAAAAATAATTCAAACCTAGAATTGTAAAATCATTGCAAGTTGTATTTGATTTTACCCTACTTCTATGAACAAAGATTTAGTGTATTCTACCCTATCCCTACATCTGACCCACCTTTATTATTTGTCCCTTTTGGTTCTTGTCACATAGAGCCACTTATTCTACACAAAGTGAGTGACCTAATATAGGTTGGCCTTTAATTTTAGATCTTTTAAAGGAATTATTTATTAATCAAAGAGACATACATACAACATACATACAAAGCCTAAGTTGCCAAAGAAAAACAAAAGTGAAATCTTGGATTACACTCAAACTGTCAAAGATGAATGTAGTATAGCATAATACCTTACTAGCATAATTATTCACATAAAACAAGGAAAAACATACATGACTTATGCCTACATCGATTAAGATTAAAATTTATAATAAAGTCATATCTATCTTTGGAACCAAAAGGCAATAAAGAATCCAAATAATTTAGAGTCACACAAATTATTGAATGATAGTGGAAACTAGCAACATAAACAACATAAAAGAAAAAAAAAACTAAAAAGACACAAAAGTGGCTAAACATTAAGATTGCAATGATGAAGGTTTAGAATCATAGTCTAATAGTCAAATAGTTAGAACGATTGTCATGGCTTAAACATGTATTACATAAAAGATCATATTAAAAACCCTAAATAAATGCATAAACGTCAAGTAAAGATGAAAGTTTCTAGAAGTCAATACAGAGATGAATGGAAAAGGAAAAGAGATACCTCACCTTTATTCTCTTCCTCCACTAACTATTAGGCATTCTTTTCTTCTCCTTAAAATTTAGAGAAAAATGAGGTGGAAGTTTAGCATCCTCACTTCTTAGCTAAGCATTTCTCACCTTTATGAAATGAGAAATAATCAAAATAGGGGAGGGAAACTAAAAACAGAAGCCGAACTACATAATAAATTGCCCTAAAATCATCTATGCTTGTTTTCATATCCTAATGATTCTGTAATTACCAAAGAGACCACCAAAAGATGAAGTATTCTTAGCAATTTTTTAAAACTACTATGAATTTAACATCAACAAAAAGTGCCTTTTTTGTAGTGTTGTATGATATACTATCATTGCATATATGCTATCTATGATTATGGCATAACATATTTGTCTAGTCAATAATTAAGTTGGACATTGGGTGTGATACTTTATGTTTTATATAAATTAAAAAAACTTTACCTCTTCTTCATGCACATCTCTAGGTATAGGTTTTATCAAGGTATTAACTAACATTTTATGTGTAGATATATTTGGAGTAACACTTTTCTATGCTGTTAATCTCTCTTATTCTTGTGTCTATGCTTATGTTCTTGTTATGATAATTAGAGACTTTATTATAAGCTATGACTTTTTATTTATCACAATTGATCAATATTAGACTTAATGTCCCATCAATGATCCTTAAGCAATTCACAATCCTCTTTAGCCTTATAGCCTTTTGCATTGCTGTAAAACATGAAATAAACTCTACTTCTATGGTAAATAACACTATGCATATCCACTTCTTGCTATTCCAAGATATAATATCACAATTTAGTAAGAATATATATCTAGATTTCCTCTCTAATTCATATCAGAGTATCTTTATAAGTACACTCACTTAATAATACAATGCACAATTTACCGTGCCTCACAAGTATCTCAAGATTCCCTTAATAGCATTCTAATATTATTGATTGGAATTTAACTGTTACTAATTCACAAGGTCAATTCCTAAAAAATATCCAACCTTGTATATATCATTGCATGCAATACATCAACAATGTTAAAGTAAAGGACTTTCTATATAATTTTTAATGTAGATTCAACTTGAAGACATATCTTATAACTTAGACAATCACCTTTTACGACAATGATATTAATGAGTTTACAATTTTACATGCTGAATCACTTAAGGACTTTCTAAATATAATTCTCTTGTGAAAGAGCAATTGATTTCTTCAAGCGATTCCCTTGGATTCTAATTCTAAGAATATACTATAGTTATTTTTCATCTTAAAATATAATAATAATCATTATTCTTTAATAACTATTAAAGAATCTTGACTATTTTTAACTAATGTTATATTATCTACATAAAGAATAATATTATAACATTTCTTTCGAATTGCTTGATATGAGTATAATGATCTTCATCAATCTTTGAAAATTCATACAATGTTATTACTTGATGAAATCTCAACTACTACTATCTAGACGATTGTATCAATCAGTAAATAGACTTTTAGACCTAACAAATTTTATACTCTATTCCTTTTTCAATAAAACCTTATGGCTATTCCATGTAATTTTTTCATCTAGTTTTTCATTTCAGAATGCATTTTTCATATCCATTTAATGTAATTACAAGTTCAAAACTGCAAATATATAACTAGGATAAGTTTAATTAAAAAAAATTGTATAAGTGAAAAGGTATTTCCAAAATTTATATCTTCCTATTGTGTATACCCCTCAGTAGCTAATTGTGTTGTATACTCTCAATTGATTCATCTATCTTTCTATTTATTTTGAGAACCAATTGTTCTTAATTACCTTTTAATTAGATAGATGATCAACTAAGTCCCAAACATAGTTTATCCTTATCAAATTTTATTATATTACTCTTATATAATCTTATCTTGTAGGGTATGATTAAGTCTCTTGAAATGCGTTTAGCGCTTCATTGTCTAATATAATACCTTTAAATATCACCCCCTCAATCTCAAACTAATGTCTTGACACATTCTTATGGTTACTCATAAATAGTGGATTTGTTTGTGCAACATTCTTGTTTTGCACCAAGCTTCTACTTAGATTAATAGATATATAGAAATGCATCCCTATTAATCTCTCCCTTATTAAGAAATCCTTTATCTAAAAAATGTGGTATATCTTAACTCAACCTCAGTTATACTTCCACCTTTATTTTCACCAATGAAAAATGTAACCATTTAATTGTTTCAAGTATTTAATAAAGATATATTCCTTGTAATATTTGGTTCTCTAAAAATGAGAGAAAACGTGTGAAACGTAACATACGATTTCTCTATAAACGAATGAAATTCACTGGATACAAAAGAAAGTCTCTCGAAATGACTCAGTTAAGGTCCTAAAAAATTTGAAAAGCATTCTAGACTCCTAAAAATGAGAATCCTAGGCTCAGACAAAAAGAAAAATGGAGATAGAATGAAGAAATAAAATGTAACGAAAGGTTGATGAAACGTAAGGACATTTTCGTCATTTTGAGCAAATTTTGGAATTCTCATAGGAGGGCTTTTAAATGAAAGTTTTGAGTTCTCCAGGGTTCTTAGAGGCCCTGAAAACCATAGGAAGCCCCGGGACAGCTAAAGCCCTTTTGGTAGACTTTTTCCAACGTCATTTAATCTGAACTTTGACCAGTTCGTTCAAAAAGGTTTTAAATCCAATTTGGATTAAACAAAAGGAATTTTATGAATTAGAGGATCTAAATTTTATGATGAAAAATACAGTTCTAAAAAAGGAGTTAAAATGAGCCTAAACGGAATAAATAGGCGTAGGGGTAAAATGATCATTTTAAAAAATTGTAAAAGAGGCTTCTTAAGTAAAATTATGCCTTATCACCTTTTCTAAGCTTCCATTTGTAGAAAAATAGGTAGTAATGGTGTGACATGAAGAGGGGAGAGAAAGAAGAAGTTTAAGCTTCCGTTTAGGTAAGTAAACGGCTCCGTTTCATCCCGCACCAATTAGAAAATTTGTTTCTCTCTCTAAGAGCTCTCTAATAGTGGTTTTCTTTTCTTGAAAGCTTGAAGATTCAGGTCTAACCTAAGCTAAAAAAGAACTCTTTCCAAGAAATCAATCGATGAAAAATAATTTATGCGAAGAGAGCTCTGTTTTAAGTTAAAACTTTACTTGAAATACTTGCAAAATCTTATATTTTCAAGCCATTTAAGCTTTGGTCTAGATAGAGAAAGTGAGGAGGAAAGTTTTTCTTTATGTGTTCTTAATGAAGCCAAAGGTTATGGAGTGTGAGAATTAAAAATATACAACTAGAATTGAAAAGGGAGTTTTAGAATGCAAGTTATAGAATTTACGGTTTTAATTGCACCTTGAACCTTGAACTCTATCATGAACCCTAGCTATATTTTATGATGTTTAAGTGTTCATATGAGTTCCTAAGACACCAAGAGAGCTTCCTATATGATTCTCCCATTAAAGGAAGTAAAGAAACTCCAAGGATGCCAAGAAGACTATATACTTCAGCCTAGAGTAGAAATGGCACCTAAAGGTAGTTTTAATTTGTTCTAAACTTATTTTTGAGTCATGTATGATGGGAGAGTATGAGAGGAAGCCTTGAAAAAATTTTAGAAACCATAGAAAGTGATATGGCCTTGTATGTTCCATATTATGACTTAAAGAAGCAACACCTAGTTAGGCTCCTTGATTTAATTGTGTGATGACTCCAAAGGGCTTAAATGGAGTCAAGAATCATAAATGAATAGATAGAATGGAGCCAAGATAATGTTTTCTTAAGGTTGTTTTGTTAAGTGCATTATAGAATCATAAAAGAGCCTTACGAGTCACCTAACTTTTCTAGTGATTGTGTGGTCTTAGAATATAATTCAAGAGTATAATTGGCTTCCATATGATGTGTCTAGACCAAGAGAAATAATCTCCACCTTCTTAGGTGTGTGAGGTCAAGGGAGAGGACTCAAAGCTTAAGGAAAAAGTGTGTAAATGCAAGTAAGGTAACTCTTTCCACCTTCTTTCACGCATGAATGTATGCTTAACTTGTCCTTGAATTTATGTACGTATGTTTGAAAGCTATGAAACATGTTCTAGCATGAGCTCTTATTCCATGGTACCGTGATGATGCATTATGTTTTCAAATGATGTGTATTATGTTTGTTTTAGTTTGCTTAAGTGTGGAGAAGCCAAAAACCCTCTAGCTATGGTGAGGATGAGCTAAGAACTCTTAAAGTTGGTTGAGATAAAGTAAAGAGTCTCCCAAAAGTGAGGTTAACTCCCAAGAGTAAGGTTAAGTCCAAAAACCTCTTAAAGAATGGGTGAAACAAGTCCAAAATCTATAAGTGAATAGGTGAAACTAATCCACTTACTTGTCAAGCATTTGTATGTTATGTATGACTTGCTCAAATATTAAAAAGGTTTCTTGAATGATTGCACATGTCAATATATATATGCATACATTTGTGAGACTTGTTTTGCATCTTTTATGTTAGGATTCTTTGAATCTCATTCCCTTCTCTCTAATGTTCTAACATACTAGGTGGACCAAAAGAACAAGGTAATGGGAGCCAACACCATGAAAGATAAAAGATTGACAACAAAGTGCATAAATCTTGCTTCTTTAAGGTCGTATGAGTAGCAAGTATTGTCAATTATTGTTGTATATGTTTTATGATATTATGAATATGTATAATTATGTTAATGTATCATGTACAATTGAGATTGAATGTTGTATGAATGGTATGGTACAATTTGAGTATAAAATGACTAGATTAGCTTTATGGAAATGTATGTATAAATGAAAGTGGAATGGCCAAATTAAGATGCATGAGATTTATGACCACTTGAGCAGTTCATACAAGTCATACTCATGCTTTTAAACTTGTTTAAGAGGTGCCAAATACCAAGAAAGACCATTTGGGCACAATTGATATCTAATATGGATCAAAATTAACCAAATGGGAAAACTATACCACTTTTTATCCAAATGAGCTCTTTTTTATCTAAGATTTGGGCATCCATATAGAGCTTATTGAGAGATTTTTGGAAAGCTAAAGTGTAGAATTTTTAAAGGTCTATTGAATATTTGATGAATTTTCAAAGTTGAAAAATTTTCTGAAATTGGTTAGGTTACTATTCATACTGATCCGAAAATAAATTCCATCACTCAGGGGGCAAATGATGTCCAATTACTACAAAATTTTATAAGAAGAAATTTGTCATTCTTAGTGACTTGTACCAACTAGAATCACCCCATTTAGATGTCTAAAGAGGGAAATATGAATTTTTGAAGTTTCTGTCCAGTAGCAGGCATTCAAACTGACCTTGGTTACTATTTGATTAGTTTTCGATACCTGGACATGCCTGAGCTAGTCTAGAATTATTATTTTTCTCTAGATAACATCTTTAGCTTTCCAAATTGGTATCATTTTCATGGATTAGAATATTTTGAAATTAATTGGACATTTTTAAAATTCACAGCAGAAAGCTAGATCAATAGCAGTATCTAGTCAGACCTCTGCACCTTTTTGAATGTTAAACGTCTTCTATGTGATGTTTCATGACCTAGAAATATTTTTAACATAAATTATACATGCATAGCTTTCCATAATGGTAAAAAATGTATGATTTTAATTTTTCTAGAATTAGTTATAATTTTTCAAAGTTTGTGACAGAAAAGGAAAAATTCTGGCCAAAATGGAAACTATGAATTTTATGCATCCATTTGCCTTACACGAGTTGTAGGCCACTTTTGATGATGAAAATGAGTTTTATTTATGTAATTAAATATGAAAATATGATACATGAGTCCATGTGACCCACAAGACTCTGAAAGAAAAGTTTATGCATAACGCAATGCAAGAAAACTCATATTTTATATGCCATTTTCTTATGATCCTTGAGAAATGCATGGCATAAGGCATAGAATTTACATAAGAAAGGCTATAAATTCATGGTGTTACATTTATTGATATCAAAGCAAAGTTCCAAACTCTCTCAAAGTGGATTTGGCTTAAGGATGTAACAATAGGGCTATGTAAAGCCTTGTATGAGACATTTTGGGCATGTGAGGATAGTTTGTGGCTATGTTCATGATGATTAAGTTGCATGATGGTCTTAGAGTAGCTAGTGGACACCGAGAAAGAGTGGCCTCTAGAATGGCTTGAGCAGAGGTAAGTGATCTGACGGTTGGAGCTTTATGAGATATGATAGCTTGCTAAGGTCGATAGTAAGCCCCAGATATGAACAATGAGAAATGATCTTGTTGATATGAAAAAGCTTGCTAGAGAAAGTATGTGAGACCTAATTCTCCTAGTGGTCATACTCAGACCATTCTGAGATGTCTTGCCTAACACAAAGATAAGTAGTGATGCAATGTGATATCAAACGAGACTACGACTGCACAGAACTAGTTTAGAGGGGAAGTGAGAGAAAGAAAGTTACCCCTAGCCCTAACACCCAAATGTCTAGATGAGTCTCAAAGCCTGAAAGGTTAATTCCCTCAAGCCTGAGATTTAAGTTACGAGCTACACCCTTTAGAGCTCGATAGCCCAAAGGTGATAGCTAGTTATGCATGAATAAAGCAAGAGTTAGAACCCTCTAATTTAATGATGGGCTAGATATGAAGGCAATGAGGCTCGGGTTAGTAGCTAAAGATGAAATTCCAATCCATGAAAAGTAAGCCAATCAGAGGCTGTTAGTCGTGGCCAATTATTCCATGAAGCAATAAGGCAATCCAGAGAATTCCTCACTACAGCCAATTAAAAAGTTAGCCACGGCCCATACTTAGACAAGAAACTAAGATAAATCCGAGGCTAATTAGTTGCGACAAATGATGTACTAGCCGCGATGAATGGTAGTATGAAAAGCCTTGTTGGTCATATTCAGGCCAACATTAAAAATGAGTTGTTAAGGGATCAGTCAATCCACAGAGAGCAGGAACCCCTAATATCAATAAAGAAAAAGAGTAGTAAATAATCACAAAAAGTTAATAAGAAATCAGTGGGCCTAGCAGTTGAGTCTAACATCTTTAGCTTTTCATATTGGTATCATTTGCATGAATTGAAATTTTGTAAAATTAATTGGGCATTTTTGAAGTTCATAGCAGAAAGCTAGATCAATATCGTAATCAGTCAGACCTCTGCACTTTTTTAAATGTCAAACTTCTTCTGTGTGATGTTTCATGACCTATTCATATTTTTAGCATAAATTAGACTTTCCAGAATGGTAAAGAATACATGATTTTGATTTTTTTAGAATTAGTTATGATTTTCCAAAATTTGTGACAAAAAAGGAAAAATTCTGGCCAAAATGGAAACTACGAATTTTATGCATCCCTTTGCCTTGCACGAGTTGTAGGCCACTTTTAGTGATGAAAATGAGTTGTATTTATGTAATTAAATATGAGAATATGATACATGGGTCCATGTGGCCCGCGGGACTTCGAAAGAAAAATTTATGCATAGCGTAACGCAAGAAAACTCATATTTTATATGCCATTTTTTTATGATCCTTGAGAAGTGCATGGCATAAGGCATAGAATTTGCATAAGAAAGGCTATAAATTCATGGTGTTACATTCCTTACCCTTTAAACCTAATTCCCATGCTCATAAGAGTTATCATGGAAATAAATAGCCAATTTCATGGTCTTTAGATGCTTAAAAATAGCTTATTATTGTCCATAATTCATAGGATATGGAAGTAACTAATTTAAAGAGTACTTGGTTAAGTCTAAAGATATCAATTTATAACTCATCATTCCAATGAGAAATGGGTCAGTTTGCTTAAGTCATAAGATTTTTATTTTTTCTCGTAGCATCTACATTTGTAGCAAAGTATTAAGGAATTATCAATTGTCTTATGATTATTTTCTCTTCATAGAGCTTTTTGAATTAATTTAACAGGTATAAACATCTTTGGTTAGAACTCAAAGTTTTAGTTTTCTTATCCATTTGATTATCAATTATGTTCATATAATATATAAAAACATATAAGTGCTTTTGACTTATGGAAGATTAAATGAACTTGACCATATTACAAATAATTATCTTACCTTCACACTTTTGGGACCCTATATTAGAATAAATTAATTGCAATAGATTTTTTTTTTTTAGTCCTAGTTCCTTTTCCAAGTGATTTTCTAATTGCTTACCTGCTAGATAATATTTTTACAATGACATTTCTAAAATAAAAATAAATTTTAACATATCTTGTTTTGCTAGTCTATTTATTCTCTCTTTACTTATAAGGTATAGCCTAGTGTGTCAATCATTCATATCTAAAACTAGATTGAAAGCAAAGTATTTAGCAAAGTAATCATGTTCATAATTGTGCTTAACACAATAAAACCATCATTGAGGAAACTAGAATCATATTCATTGCCCTTTTTCAAATGTCAATGGAGTTGTCATGGAAAATTAGCACTAAATGTTAAATTAAGAAGAGAAATAATAGAGGTTAAATTTCATCAAATCTTTGAAATGTATATAATATTATGTAAGATGAGGCTTTGTCCTAAACACAAACACAATTTTGCATGTTCTGATCTTTTTTTTATTTCAATTCTTGCATTCTTTCTTGCATGAAGTCATCTACTTTTGAAAAAAATAACCAATTGTATTCCACAAAAAGCATTCTTGATCTTTAGCTACATAGTCCATGGCATTTAACTTATTTTGCTCAGGGTAATCACAAGCAAAATCATAAGCAAAAGTGATCTCCTTTCTAATAAGTGTGATACTTGACATTCACCATGTTAAGCTTCTTTTAACCACACTTGTTTCTCTTTTCAAATTCTTTCTTGGTCTTCTTAAAACATTAGCCAAATCTTTTCTTATTATGAAAGTATTGTCCTTCCTATGTTTAGACTTTGAAGTTACAATAATTTCAATCATACAAGCATCTCCAAAGGGTCTAGCAACTTCTAAGTGCTCATTCCCAAAGTTTATATGAGAAACAACATCACAAAAAATAATGATGTTCTCTTTGTAGGTCAAATTCACTTTCATATGTTTCCAATTTGTAGGAAGAGATCTTATAATCCCCTAAACTTACTATTCATCAATAAGGATATTACCATCTAATTTCAATCCCATAATTGTTAGCTTTCTTAATTTGGTTATAAAACTATTATCAAACTTGTCCTTAAGGGCTATTCACAGAGTTTGAATAGTTAAATATGACTCATACTTACACATGAGGTTATTAGTCATATTGTTCAACATTGTTGTGCAAGTGATATTGTCCTTTCCTTTTTAATATTAAAAAAAAACTCAAGATCCCTCCTTTGATGAGTTATATTTTCATATTTAGACTCCTATATGACATTGTTCAATAGTTTCTTAGCATCTTATTTGTTGGAAATCATGAGATTTTATGGTTATGATTTTATTATGTAGTTAATTTGTTTTTAATTTTATCTTTCCATGTATCTCAGATTAGGTAGTTAATTTTAGAATATTTTCCTTGATTTTAGGTATTAAATGGCTAACTAAGTAGTCATATTTCCATTATTTATCTGTATGTCTTTCTATCATGAATAATAGAACTCGTAGAATTCAGAGCTTTGAAAATCATCATGGTATTAGAGCTAACTTTAGCCTAATCCACACCCATTTACATAGGAATTCTAATATATATATATATATATGCCCCTTAGATTGCAAGGTGTGAAGAGTGGCATTCTAAGACATTTGAAGCCACCTTATTGCAAAACACGCACCCCACCACTATGCTCAGAAAGTTTTGACGCACCAAACTTGGAGTTTGGTCACCATTTGAAGTCACATATGACTCTATGCACCATCAAGTCTTGTTGAATGTCAACCCGCACAATGTCACATGCTACCTTCTATTATCGTTCACCCAGAACTGCTCAACTTTCTGTCTCTATTGATTTGTGGTCAATCTTTACCAACTAGCAACATTCATCTATGCAAACTTCCTATAACGCTAAAAAAGATTGCCCTTAAGGCTCAACCACTTACCTAAAAGCTTTAGGTTAGTTTTGAAAATATTATTAGTCCAACTCTTATTCTAAAGTTAAGTAAATTCTCTATGGCATTAAACACTAAAGTTTATAAATCCAACATTTGGATTGTAGACTTAAAAGCAACAAATCACATGTCTGGTAATGTATCTTTTTTTAGATGAATTTGTGCCCTGTTCATATAACTTAATTATTAAAATTACCGATGGATCCCTTATTGAAATTTGTGACATTGGTGTAGTAAGTATTTTTTATGAATTAATCTTAAGGAATGTTCTTGTTGTTCCAAAATTAACTTGCAACTTGTTATCTATTAGTAAGCTCACAAGAGGCCAAAATTGCATGACCAATTTTTATTTTGGCGGTTCTATTTTCTAGGATTTGAAATTAAGGAAGAATATTGGTGATGCTAGGAAATGCCGTGGTTTATACTATGTTAGTGAACTTGAGAAGAGGAATAAGACTACACTTACCTGTACTTTTTATAATAATAACATTATGTTATAGCATTATAGGTTAGGACATCTAAACTTCCATCATATGAAACAAATGTTTCCTCAATTGATAAACAAAAAACCTTTTAAATTCTAGTTTGAAATTTGCTAACTTTCTAAATAGGTTAAACACACTTATCCTTCTCATACCTATAAACCCACTTAACCTTTCACAATTGTGCACGGTGACATATAGGGGCCATCAAGAGTAAAAAAATATAAGTGGTAAATGGTGGTTTTTCACCTTTGTAAATGATCATACTCCCTTGACTTTTCTAATATCAATTCAAAAGTAGCAATTATATTTAAAACCTTTCATAACCTTGTCCAAAATCAATTCAAAACTAACATCAAGGATTTTAGAACTAATAATGTCAAGGAATATTTTAATTTCACCCTTGGGCAATACTTGAAAAATCATAGCATTATACATCAAAGCTTGTGTGTTAACATCCCTTAACAAAAAAGGGATATCTAAAAGAAAAAACTGACATCTTTTTGAAGTTGCTAGATCCATTACGCTTATGTCCAATGTGCCTAAAATTTTTTAGGGGAAAATCATCCTTATGGTTGCACATCTAATCAATAGAATGCCTTCTAAGCCTTTAAGATTCCTCTCTCCTCAACAAAAATTCCTTGAAACCTATCCAAACACTTAAATTATGTCCACAATCCCATAAAGGGTTTTTAGGTACACATCTTTTATTCACAATAATTAAAAGGGAAAGTTCACCCTAGGGCAATTAAATGCACTTTTCTTAGCTATTCTCTTACCTAAAAAAAATTATAAATACTATTCACCCAAGACAAACAAATTTTACATCACCTTAAATACCACTTTTTTTATGATCAACCATATTATTCCTAAACACTCATGTAGGGAGAGAATTACAATGAAGAATGGCTATTTAGGCATGATACTGCAACTAAAATTAATGATGTTGTCATTACTATACTACTTGAGATCTATCCAATTTACTTGCCATCTCATGGCCTTCCTCAAATGACTTCTAACTTTCCTCAAATAATACCACTTGATCTTAACCAAGTCTTTACAACAGACATAACCAAACCCACTAAACTTGAGACATATCTTAATGTCATAAAATATAAGGAAATTATAGTACATTCAAAGAGGAAGAAAAACCTTATGACTGAGCAACAATACATAATAAATGAAAAGTGCGTGGTACTTGAGCAAAGCCAAATATCTTCCCCTATTCCAAGACTTGATGATGACCTAGAAGTACTTATTACATTAGGGAAGGGGGTTGGGTCATGCACTTAACGTCCCTTCAATCATTTTATATCTTATGACAAGCTATTACCTAATTTTCAAGCTTTTGTGACAAATGTCTCTATTGAAAGTTTATTAAAGAATTTTCATAAGGTTGCAAAGAAACGAGTATAAAGATTTGCCATCCAAGAGGAATTGAATGTTATAAAGAAAAATGAAACTTGAGAATTGATTAAACCTTCTCTAAGCAAGATAGCCATAGGTTATAAATGGGTTTTCACCATTAAATAAAATCCAAATGGTAGTATCAATTGGTATAAGGCTAGGTTTATTACTAAAAGATTTACATGATCCCATGGTATTGAGTATCAAACTTTTGCCTTAGTTGCAAAGTTTAATACCATTAAAATAGTACTTTCTCTAGCTATAAATTTAGATTGGCCCCTTCATTAGCTAGATGTAAAAATGTATTTTTAAACAGGGACTTAGAAGAGGAAGTATACATAGAGATTCTTCTTGAAATTGAGAGAAAAAATAATTCCATTAAAGTTTGTAAGCTTTGTAAATCTCTTTATGGTTGAAGTAGTCACCAAGAGCTTAGTTTGACAAGTTTACAACTATGGTAAGAAGCTATGGATACACACACTATCAAGCAAACCATACCCTGTTTGTTAAAACTATATCTTATGGAAAAATTTATGTTTTGATTATGTATATTGAAGAGATCACAATAAAGAGATAAAAGCCTTAAATGAGTCTATTGCCATTGAGGTTAGTATGAGATATTTTCTTGGGATGAAGGTTGTAAGATTGAAGAAGGGAATTGTGATGTCCCCAAAGAAGTATACACTTGACCTATTAAAGGAAATAGGAATGACAGGGTGAAAACCACCTAACACACCCATAGAGATAACTTATAAGCTTGTTTTTCAGCAAGAAAGTGCCTTTGTTGACATATCAAAAGGCTAGTAGGAAGATTAATTTATTTCTCCCATATGTGGCCTAATATTAGCTTTCCCATTAGCATTGTTAGCCAGTTTATGAACAAGCCAAATGAGGAGCACATGAAAACTATTTTTAGAATCCTAAGGTATCGAAAAATGACACTTAGAAAGAGTCCCTTCTTTAAGAAAGGGACATATAGAGGTATTGAAGTATTCTTAGATACAGATTATGTAGGATCTATTATTAATGGAAGGTCAACTACTGATTATTGTACTTTTATGTGGAGTAATCTAGTCAATGGAAGAGCAAAAACTAGCCCTTAGTAGTTAAGAGTAGTGTTGAAACTGAATTTTAAGCACTAACTGTAGGCATATATAAAGGCATTTGGATTCAAAGGGTCCTTAAAGAATTAAAAATTGATGTTAAAACTCCTATGAGGTCATGGTGTGACAATACAATCACTATTTACATTGCAAAAAATTCTATCCACTATGATAGAATTAAATATATGAAAATAGATTGTCATTTTATTAAGGAGAAAGTTGGATTAGTCATGATAGACTTGTCATATATTCTTACCCATACTTAAATAGCCTATTTACTCACTAAAGTTATACCAAGGATCAAGTTTAAGGAACTAAGTTACAAGGTAGGTATGATTAATATTTACTCCCTGGCGTGAAGTGGAGTGTTGGAAATCATGGGATTTTATTGTTGTGATTTTATTATGTAGTTAATTAGTTTTTAATTTTATCTTTCCATCTATCTCATATTAGGTAGTTAATTTTAAAATACTTTCCTTGATTTTAGGGACTGAATGGCTAACTTTGTAGTCATCTTTCCATTATTTATATATGTCTTTCTACCATGAATAATATAGTTTAGAGAATTCAAAACTCTGAAAATCATCACTATTCTTTTACAAATTTTTTTAATTGATACCATTTAGCTTGTCACTCTTATTAAACTAGACAATAATGTTTTTAACTATCACAATAATAATAAGCTAACTTCTACATAAAAATAGTATAGAATAGCTATATATATACAATGCTTTATATATATGTAATAAATTTTAACTAGACCAATAATGACATTGTTAAGTTCATGATCAAAAATTTGTTTGTCTTATTTCCCCCACATGTATCTTAAGAAACCATTATCTTTTTATTAAACTCATTTGCAAATATTGTTTAAGTTATATTTCTTATATGAGCTTTAGGCTACTAATCTTAAAAATCTTACTTGATAAACTATTTCTTATATTTCCTTATTAAATTAATTAAATTTAGTTATCAAATGAGTCCAAATTTGCCAATCCAAAAACTCCTATTTAATATGGTATTTCTCTTATTTTTATTCAATGCATTTGTAAATTATGTTAATATCAAAATCACACTTAAGGGAGCCTCACTTTAAAGATGGTTATCTTCTTAAAATTTTTTCTCTTTGATCATCATAGGCATATTTCAAATTACAAGAGTCACTTTAACATATATCAAAAAACGTGCTTTACATGTTTGATCAATCTTTTATAGTGAATAATTTTTTTTTCCTTAAGTGCATTATTCCCAAAGAATTCTTGTATTTTTTATGTTTAAAAAATGAGAAAATAAAGTAGCTCATTAACATTTGTAATAACACAATATTCTATATTAAGCTCTATCTTTTATACACACCGATTAAAAAAAATTGGTCTTTATTTGGTTATCCAAATTTCTCCTTAAGATATTTATTGATTGATGTTTACTAAACATCATCTAGGAATATGTTGATCAAATTTAAGACCTATGAGAAATGATTTACATCTTTAGGTTAGTTAAAAAGGTTTCCTATATGTCTCTTGTGTGCTTGAACATTATTAAAATAAGTCTAAGAATGACCCAACCATATACCACCATGTAAAGTATGATTTTAGGTATTTTTAGGAACAAAAATCACCAAAACAATTTGTTACGTGCACCCACACAACTCCTCAAGCTCATGTTTCAAAATATTGCTTGAAAGAAGGGAAAGTAGGTTGCTTCACACACCTAAGGTGGCACATGAAGTCCATAATCTTCCTTAGATAGTGTTTCAAGCGATGGCACAACCACTAATGAACTTCTCCTTTTTATGGTATATTCATTTGTCTCGATGGAGGTAAGGGTAGATCTCACACACCACCTCAAAAGTGGGATTACCATTTCTTCTTCAACCTCCAAACTTAGAATTTTTCTCAAATGTCTAGATTTTTTTTTTTAGTTTTAGAGGCTAAATTTGTGAAGTTATATCTTACTCATTTCTTGTCTAAATTGCTTAAACTATATGTCACTGGAAATCTTGCAAGATGAAATTTCCAATGATATAAGACTTGCATAGAGTCATGATCTAAGGACTAAAATGCAGCCCTCAAAAGTAGGTTGGTTGAACATGTTTTCCAGAAAACCATATCTAAAGCACTAATTTTGAATGGTTATAGTTTACTCAATTTGCATCCAAAATTAATGAAATTGGTGGTGTTAGAAATCTTATTTAACAAGCTTTCTAGTAGTATATGGTTTGCATTGATTAATGGTTTGTGGTGAGAATGCTAGCTCTCAAAATTTGACTATTTCACTATTGATTTTTAAAACCTGTAAGTCCAAATTTCTTTCTAATGGCTAATCTATTTTCTACCAATTTTTTACAACAATCTCCTTATTATGTAGGCTACCTATGGTATAAATTTTATGGTCGAATTTAATCTCTATCAAATATCACCAGTAGAGGGGATGTAAGGTTCAATTTCTACCTTCATGCATTTTTTACTTCTTTTAATGTAATTGCATGAAAATAACTCAATATAACCATGTGAAAACATATGAGGATAGAAAATTTCAAGCTAACCAAACTTTGATACCAATGAAGAAAGATCAAGGTACTTACCTGTGCAAAAGCATATCTTCTTGAATTCTCTATCCCATACAGTTAAAACTAGAGTCACCAAAGGAACTCAGGCTACTTTCCATAGCAGAAACTTCATAGTCAAAAGGATAATGTATGATGATAATCTTATAGAGAGGACTTTCTTTCTCTATTGTTCTATGTCTAAAATCTTCTGTGTTCTTCAAGGAAAGTGAGGAAGGAGAGACAGAATGCCAGTTGTTGGGAAAAATGATCATTCACATAATCCACAATTAGTTCCCACTTTCCCTAATAACTTCCTCCCCTGTTTAATTATTTAAAATGATTATTCCATAATAATAATAATAATAATAATAACCAACTTATTTGATTTTGAATTTTAAAATTCAAAAAAATAAAATTCAAATTATTGATAATTAATTAATTAATATTTATTAATTACTTGATTTCTTTTCTTAGGAAATTAGGTCGGATCATAGGTCAGTCCTATCATGAGCATCCCAATTTTCTAAGACATTTGAATATTGTTGTTTTCTTGTTAGATGTTGGCACCAAAATTCCCTTCGATTAATTAGTTGATCAAGAGTGCCTAGTTGTGATCAATGGAAATTGGCTAGCAATCCTCAATCCTATTTTTTGATGGAGTAATAGAGATGGGACATGACTCCAATGACAGATCCTCCTAAGTTCTAAATGTAATTAATTTTAAGTAAATAAGGTTTTGAACAAAAATAAATGGAAATAATTGAATTGCAATTGTATATAATATTTAAAATTGATTTAATACTTGTACAAGTTTAAGCAATATTAAGTGAAAAAAAAAAACTACAACTCCTATAATAGGTTAAAAATAATGGTAAAATGCTTATATAAACTTGAAATAAGGGCATAAAGTGAATAAACAAATGCAAAATACTAAAAAGGAACTAGACATAAAGGGGAAAATTGAATAAAAGATGTGTAAGGTAACAAAAAGTGAGTTGTTGAATAGTTACTTGTGATTTTTCTAGGTATCCTTATATTCTGGTCTTTCTTCCTTTTTATAGTGTTTTCCAATTAGTAACTACTTTCCAAGAAAATCCATCATCCACATTTTATGCTTTCAATAGCCTTATGCTCAAAGATAATTTGTTGCACTTTAGCTCATGGAAAACATGCTAATTAGATCAAGCTCCGTGCCTTTCTTTTCATGAGTTAGTTCCTTTCAAACATCAAAATTCTTGGTTAATATCAAATTTTAGCCAAGACCTAAACTAATCAAGCTTAGTCAAGAGCTTAGCTATCACTTCTCAACTAATCACACTCAATCAAAAACTCGATTATTCAGCTAGTAACAAAAAGTGAGTTGTTGAATAGTTACTTGTGATTTTTCTAGGTATCCTTATATTCTAGTCTTTCTTCCTTTTTATAGTGTTTTCCAATTAGTAACTACTCTCCAAGAAAAGCCATCATCCATATTTTATACCTTCAATGGCCTTATGAGCTCTTTCATGCTCAAAGATAATTTGTTGCACTTTAGCTCATGGAAAACATGCTAATCAGATCAAGCTCCATCCTTCTCTTTTCATGAGTTAATTCCTTTTAAATATCAAAATTCTTGGTTAATATCAAGTTTTAGCCAAGACCTAAACTAATCAGGCTTAGTCAAGAGCTTAGCTATCATTTCTCAACTAATCACACTCAATCAAAAACTTAATTATTCATCATCCTTCAATTAATTCTTCAATCGCGACCTTGAACAAGTTTATTAGTTATAGGTGCTAACACTTTCTAATCTGTCTAAATTAGAAAGAAATTCACTTTAATATGCATAGTTTAATGTTAAATTATAAAAGTCTAATCAACTTTTTAATTGCAAGTAAAGATGAAGCAAAGTAAAATTATAGATTTCATTAGCAATAAAGTATATATTGTTGTTGGATTTATAGTTTTGGATTTTCAAGAAAGTAAAAGTTTTAAATTTTAATTCCTTTGCTTCCTCCTAGTTTTCTAATAAATCAGAATTTCAATTATTAATCACCATTAATCATTTTCTTCTCTTGTCACATATAAATGAATTTATTAAAATCTAAAAAAATTATAAAAGACATAAAAATAATTAAATTATTAAGCAAGAGTACTACCAACATTTAACTATATTCAACATATCAGCTCAAATTATAAAAAAGATTATGATAATGAAAACATAATTAATCTAGCATATGGTAACAATATATTATTTTGTCCACTGTATTATCTCATCCTTTACACCTAAATGCTATACATATACTTGAATTAAATAGCAAGCAAAACTGGTATGCTTCTTATGATAAACACAAAAAATTTAAAAAAAAACTCTAATTAAGAATTTCATTATCAATATATTTAATGAAATTTAAGTTCAGAAAATAATAAATCTCCCTCTCCCCATCATATCAAAACATTTTTTTTAAATATCTGAAAACTTGAAGATGAAAATAAAGGAGCCAAATCCTTTGCAGTTGCTTATGGGATTGCAAAGGTTTTGGTCAAGCCAATTTGTGGCCTTTTTAAATTTTTTTTATTTAAGAGTTATAAAATATAAGTATATAGACAAAAGGTGTAATTAGGAGGTTAACAATTATAATTATAAAAAAAGTAATATGTTAAAAATTTTAACTATAAAAAAATTGACATGGTTGCACCTATGTAGTCACATAAGCGACTATAGAGGATTCATTCTAAAAATTAAAATATCTTTATAATACTAAACATGATAAATGAATCATGAAATATTGTATTCTTATTACTATTAAAAAAATGAAAAAGACAATATTTTAACTCCCAAATTCAGGCCTAAATATAAAGTTGATATATGTAATAAAAAAAACTGCTTAAACTTTAAAATATAGCAAAATATTTCTTAAAGCAGCAATTGGTATCTAGTGTTCAAAAAATTTAAGTAACCTTTTCTTCTTTTGTCCAAGCTGACGAGTTCTGTAAGGTTGGAATTTTCAGTTCTATTGAACTAGATCCACATAAAAAGGCCCAACACCTTGCCAAGGCCCAAATAAAAGCTTTAACCTTAAAATAGTGGAGGGCGTGGATCGTACGTAACCTCCCTCAATCAGAAGAAAAAGCCCACATGATCACGGGGAAGATCCAGGGATACTTTGGTAAATTTGTTCTCTCATTGTATTTATGCCCGTTCCTCAAACGCTCGTTGTTTCTGTTTCTTCTTCATCTACTTCAATCCCTCAGTTATCTCCCTTCCTATCTGTCTTCGTTCCTTTTTCAACTTTGTGCGTCTCTTTAGTTTCTATTCGCTTAAATTTCTCTAGTTTATTTTCGATTTTTTGTTTATATGTTTTTTTTTTTTGTGGCTTAAAAGAGTGTTAGGCTGCTAACCCCAGCAGTGTCTTCCCAATGATGCACAACTCCAACTGTACTAAGCTGTTTGCCGTGGTTTTCGTTCGGCATTTGCCTCACGGCCACATTCTTTTTCACATGCACGGACGCTCGCACACCCGCATTTTTCTTATATGGTTGTTTGTTATGGCTTTTTATGAACGCCGTGGGTTTGAAACTGTATATGATTACCGTAAAGCTATGAGATCTGAGGACCTTTTGTGGGCACTACCCCACTTTGTGGTTTTCGAACGCAGTTTGAGATAAGTTTTCTTTTTTTCACCTGTTGTTTTGATCTGGTCTCCTGATTGTTATACTTGTGGAAGTTGATCATTTTAGTGAATTGTGATACATGCACTGGGCTCTGAGCAGTTTCTTTAACTCCATTATTGATGGAAATACAGCCTAGAAAGCTATGTCTGACGCATCCTGGGTGTTAAATATATGTGGGTTCTTAACACACCCATTACTCTTTGGTATTAATTCATGGTGCTCTTCCTTCAATTCTGTCCCAGCTATTATACTGTCAATGCCCATTGACGTTAAACGAGTATTTTGTTTCGTTTGCATTTGATCGATGGTGGAACAACATTTTGTAGGCAGTTTTATGGACTTGCGTGCAATCCCTTTAACATCATGTTAGCCGTTGCCTTCATCATCTTCATCTTGTTCAGCATTATTTGAATTTTTTTACTCCTCTTTCTTTATTTTAACGATGGTTAACTATGTACAAAGACGCTGATTATTCCCACAGATAAATTGCGGGTGACCAAAGCAACCTGCGAGAAATAATTATCTGAGGGCTTTTGTATGGTGTGATGCAGTGAGTTGGTTGCATGTTTTGAAGCTCATTGCACAATCGTATGACAGCTTTAGAAGCAATCTTTACATAATATTTGTTCTTCGAAACCCAGATATATAATTCAGATCTGAAGACATATTTTATTACTGTGTCTGTAATATTAATACAGTTGTTTAATGATAATTGTTGAGATAATTTCTATCTGCCAGACTGTTGAGTAACTGGACAAGCACCATTCTCTTTCTCTCCCCCTTCTGTCTGTGTGCGTGTGTATGTGTATGCTCGCACGCACAAGAAGGTTGTGAATGAAGATGAAGCCAGTGGCAAAAGCTGCAGATGATTTGAATCTAGCTATGGGGTCTGAGGGCATTGCTTTCACTTTTTTCCCGGTAATGTAATATATTTTGCCAATTGTTCTAAGCTAACAGTTGGTTGTATGCTTTTAAGTTATAACGTGTTCGTTATTGTTTGATGAATATCTCATCTTTCTTTTTTATTTGATTGTAAACTTAGAACATGTTCATTATTACTCTCTGTGATAATCATCACTTGTTTAAAGAATCTTATCCTGCCCCGTGACAAACACTATGGAGTGGCTACCTAGTTTTGTTCATAACCAGACATGCACCATTCTGTGTGTGTGTGTGTGTGTGTGTGTGTGGGTGTGTGTGGGTGTGTGCGTGTGTGTGAGATGGTGCAAGAAGATTGTGAATGAAGCCAGTGGTGAAAGCTGCAGATGATTTGAATCTAGCTATGAGATCTGAGGGCACAGCTTCCCTTCTGTCCTGGTATTGTAATCTGTTTTGCCACTTGTTCTAACTCACAGTTGGTTGTAAGCTATGAAGCATGGACACTTCATAAAAAGAGTCGCATCCATGTTTGATACATATTAGATACTTGTATGAGATGTGATGTGACACTATGCAACACTTCAAATTTTGTCTTGTTACCATGTTCTTGTTGGTGTCAATGTCCATAGTCCATACTTCCTAGGTTGTAAGCTTCTGACACGTTCATTATTATTTGGTGATTTTCTCATCTCATTATTTGTTTGAGTTTAGAATATGTTCATTATTAATCTGTCTGATAATATTCACGTGTTTATTGAAAATTGTTTGGAAACAATTTCTATCCTGCCCAGTGATGGACAAATTGACTATTGAGTGGCTACCTAGTTTTGTTCACAGCTGGAAGTGCACTATTCTCTCTCTCTCTCTCTCTCTCTCTCTCTCTCTCTCTTTTTCTTTTCTTTTTTTAAAATCTGTGTGTGCAAGTGCGTATGTATATGCATGCTTGTGCTTGTGTATATGAGATGGTGCAAAAAGGTTGTGAATGAAGCCAGTGGCAACAGCCACAGATGATTTGACTCTAGCTATGAGATCTGAGGGCACTGCTTTTCTTTTTTTTTTTCTTCTTTTTATGTAAGAATTGCCACTTGCTCTAATAACTGGTTTTAAGCTTATAAAGAGTGTCAGGATTTAAACAGTTATGTTTTCAAGCATTAACACACTTAGCCCCATTTAGGTTAAGATGTTACATTATGTAGTTTTATAAAATCAAAGACACTGATTACCAGAATGAGGCATTTGAGTTTTGTTCGTTTTCAGCACTGGCAGTTACTAGGTCCAGCATACTTCTGTTGTAGAGACACAGTCTTTTAGTCTTTGGCTGTATTTATGTTGTGTTCTTATGCTGATTTATAGCAAATTATATTTGATCAAAGAGCCTCGAGTTGTATTTTGGCAACAACAGAAACATGGTGCTCTGTAGACTGTAGCAGTCGACGATTTCTGCTTTCTTGTAATGACCACAACATGTAACAGTGGCTTCCTTGCACTCATGGAGAGGCTCAGGTGGTGAATTGTAGCGTTTTCTGCATGTATTTTTATTTAATTTATATGACTTTAGGAACTTGTTTATTCCTCCTTTGCTTATATCTGAAAATTGTCTAAAACTGTTAATGCACAAACCTTTTTGTTTGTATTTTCTGCATATAGTTATGTTAGAATTTTCAATGCAGAAATGGTTGTCTCCTACATATAATTGGCCATTTCCTGCTGGATTGCTGGATGGACATTAAAAAATCATCTTGAATTTTCTTATGGACAGCTAAGGTGCTTGCCTTCCCCTATTGGTAGTGTTTTGAGGAGAAAAAGGTAGTGTAAGGTGCTATGAGTTGTGCTCTCTTTGCTGTGATGAGGTTTATTTGGATTGAGCGTAGTGTGATGATTTCCTTCATAAATCAATACCTGCATGTCTTTGGTCTAAGCTTGTCTATCTGGGCTCTATATTGTTCTCTGCTTCTAGACATTTCAGTTATGATTTGGATTAAGCTATGGGCTCCGAGTGCTACGCATTATTGCACTTTTTTCCTTGGCAACATTAGTTCTATGGCCACTTGTTCTAAAAAGTGTTGGCTTTAAAAGGTTTGATTGTGAAATTATTATTATTATTATTATTTTGGGATCTAGGAGCCTTTGGAAAATTAAATTTCATGACAGAAACCTGTGTTAACATTTTTTCCTTTACTCTGTGGCCTCAACATCATTATAGGTGGCTTCTTTTTTGTTTTGTTATGGATAGGCTATGATGGTGAATTCATTCACACACACACACACACACACACACACACACACACATATATGATACTTTGGGGATTTATTTGCTTGATAGTTGATGTTTTAAGCATCTAATGTGGCAAGTTTCAATTTTCGCTACAGCTATTATTGAAGTATCAACACACAAATTGAATTCTCATGTTTTATTGGCTATTCCCTGTTAAATCATAGGATAGGCATTATATAACTATTTTGAATGACCTTATCTATCTATTAGTGATTATTATTCTTTTAAATATAAAAAGCTTTCACTTTTAGTGAGTCCATTCCCTAAATTATCTGTCTCTGTCTCTGATCTATTTTAACTTTGCACCGCTCTATATTTTCTATCCACTTCAATTTCTCTAGTTTCTTTTCGATTTTTTGTTTTTGTAACTTCTCTATTCATGTTTTTTTTTTTCTCATTTTTGTTTTGTTTTAAAATAGTATTGGGCTGCTAAACTTAGCAATGTCTGCCCAGTGATGCACAATCCAAACTACATTGAGCAGTTTGCGGTGGTTTTACTTACTGCCCCACGACCACCATCCCATTCTTACATATGCATTTTTCTTATATGGTTGTTTGTGATGGCGTTTGATGAATGCCATGGGTTTGAAACTGTATATGATTACTGCAAAGCTATGAGATCTGAGGGCATTTTGTGGGCACCACCTAAGTATTTTTTTCCCCGTCGTTTTGATCTGGGTTCCTGATTATTGTACTTGTGGAAGATGATTATTTTAGTGAATTATGATACATGCACTGGGCACTGAGCAGTTTCTTTAACTCCATTATTTATTGAAATACAGCCTAGAAAGCTATGTCTGATACCTTTTGAGTGTTTTCTTGAGTTAGTGAATTCTTGAATCTCGTAAATGCATTATATATAAGGATTTATAACACCCATTGCTGGTTGGTATTAATTCATGGTGCTCTTACTTCAATTCTTTCCCTGCTATTATGCCCTCAATGCCTATTGATGTTGAACAAGTATTTTGTTTCGTTTGCATTTGCTCATTGATGGAACAACATTTTGTAGGCAGTTTTATGGACTTGCATGCGAGCCTTTTAACATCATATTAGCTGTTGCCTTCATCCTTGTCATCTTGTTTGCTATTATTTGATTATTTTCTCACATTTCTTTATTTTGATAATGGTTAACTATTGCAAAAACTCTGATTATCCAATAGATATTGCGGGTGACCAAAGCAACCTGCAAGTAGTTATCTGAGGGCTTTTGGTGTGGTGTGGTGTGATAGACTGAGTTAGTTGCATGCTTTTAAACTCTTTTTAGAATTGTACAATTGCTGCAGAGGCAATCTTTACATAAATTTTGTTTTTCAAAGCCAAAATATATAATTCGGAATTGAAAACATATTTTATTACTGTGTCTATAATATTAATACACTTGTTTAATGAAAATTGTTCGAAGATAATTTGTATCTTCCAGACTGTTGAGTAACTGAACAAGCACCCCTCTCTCTCCCCTTCTTTATCTGTATGCGTGAGTGTATGTGTATGTGTGCACCCACGTGTGCTTGTGTGTGAATATATGTGATGGTGCAAGAAGGTTGTGAATGAAGGCATGAAACCAGTGGCAAAAGCTGCAGATGGTTTGAATCTAGCTATGGGATCTGAGAGCATTGCTCTCCTTATTTCCTGGTTATGTAATACATTTTGCCAATTTTTCTAAGTTTAACAGTTGATTATATGCAACATGTTCATTATTGGTCGATGACTTTCTCATCTTTCTTTTTTATTCAGTTGTAAGGTTAGAACATGTTCATTATTACTCTCTGTGATAATAATCACTTGTTAATCCTATCCTGCCCAGTGATAGATAAATAGACTATTGAGTGGCTACCTAGTTTTGTTCGTAACCAGAGATGCACCATTCTCTCTCTCTCTCTCTCCCCCTCTCTCTCTCTCTCTCTCTCTATATATATATGTGTGTGTGTGTGTGTGTGTGTGTGTGTATATATGGGGAAAAAAAAAAAAAAGAGGAAAGAGGCATTCTGAGAATCGAACTCAGGACCTCTTGCACCCAAAGCAAGAATCATACCTCCAGACTACATCCCAGTTACTTTCTCTCTCTTTATCTCTGTATGAGAGATGGTGCAAGGAGGTTGTGAATGAAGCCTGGCAAAAGCAGCAGATGATTTGAATCTAGATATAATATCTGAGGGCACTGTTTTCCTTCTTTCCTGGTATTGTAATATGTCTTGCCTCTTTTTCTAATTTACAATAAGTTGTAAGTCATGAACCATGAACACTTTAAAAAAGAGTCTTGTCCGTGTCCGTGTCCATGTCCATTGCATAGACATGATGTGACACTACATGACACATCAAATTTTGTGGTGTCTTCGTGTCTGTGTCAGTGTCCATGCTTATAATATGTTCATTATTATTTAGTGATCATCTCATCTTTATTATTTTCCTGTAAGCATGGAATATGTTTGTTATTACTTTGTCTGTGATAATAGTCACTTGTTAAATTGTTTGGAAGCAATTTTTCTATCATGCATAGTGATGGACTAATAGACTATTGAATGGCTACACGGGACATGTGCTCTCTCTTTCTCTCTCTGTCTGTTTTTGTGTGTGTGTGTGTGTATGCGTGCATGTGCGCTTGTGTATCTATAAGAGAAGAAGGTTGCAAATAAAGCCAGCAACAAAAGCTGTAGATGATTTGAATCTAGCTACAAGATCTGAGGGCACTGCCTTTCTTCCCCCCCAACAACAAAAAAATTTTATGTAAGAATTGCCACTTGTTCTAACAACTGATTTTTAGCTTATATAGAGTATCAGCATTTAAACGGTTATGCTTGCAAGCATTGATACACTTGGCACCATTTATATTATGTTATATCTGATTTGATAAAATCAGAGACCTTGATTACCAGAATGAGGCATTTGTTAGTTTTGTTCATTTTCAGCTCTGGCAGTTTCTAGTTGCGGCATATTATTGTTTTAGAGATGCTGTCAAGTCTTTGGTTGCATTTTATATTATGTTCTTATGCTGATTTATTGCTGTTGGTGAACACATGACTCTCTTCTCTCTTTCATGTGTTCTCATTAATTATTCTGTATTATTATTTTGATCTTTTAGTTTGTCATTAGCTAGCATGCTATCCATTCTGTTTTTAACGCATATTTATCCCTCTGTTTTTCTGATGTAGTTAAATTAGTTTGTACTCCTAAAAGATTGGGATTTGGCTGCTGGTTTCTCGGTCTACCTCGCTTTGTATTTTGGCAACAATAGAAACTTGTAGTTCTGTAGACTGTAGCAGTCATCATGGTTTCTGTTTTCTTCTTGTGACTACAACATTGTAACTGATGGCTTCCTTTCGCTTAGTTGTGGATAGTCTCTGATGGGGCATTTTAGCTTTTCTTTGATGTATTTTTATGTAATTGATATGACTTTAGAAACTTATTTAATCCTCTTTTGCTTATATCTGAAACTTGTTTTAAACAGGTAATGCACAGATTTTTTTTGTTACCATTGTCTGCATATACTTAGAATTTTCAATACAGAAATGGTTTTCTTGTACATTTAATTGGCCATTTCCTGCTGGATTGCAGGATAGACATTAAAGAACTATCTTGAATTTTCTTATGGGCCGCTAAGGAGCTTTCCTTTCCCATTGGTAGTGTTTTGGAGAGAAAAAGGTAGTGTAAGGTGCTATGAGTTGTGCTTTCTTAGCTGTGATGAGGTGTATTTGGATTGAGCGTAGTGTGATGATTTCCACTCATAAATTTATACCTGCATGTCTTTGGTCTAAGCTTCTCTTTCTGGGCTCCCTGTGGTTCTCTGCTCCTGGACTTTCCAGTTATGCTTTATATTAAGCTATGTGATCTGAGTGCTATGCATTATTGCTCTTTTTTCCTTAGCAACATTATTTCTTTAACCACTTGTAGAAAGTGTTGGCTCTAAGGGGTTTGACTGTGATTTTTTATTTTTGGTCTAAGAGCCTTTGGAAAATTAAATTTCATAACAGAAAGTTGGGTGTTATAATGTTCTTCCTTTACGCTGGCCTCAGCATAATTACAGGTGGCTTCCTTTTGTCTATGATGGTGAATTATAAATGTATGTGTGTTTGTGGGTGTGTAGGGGTTATAATGTTCTTTCTTTACTCTGTGGCCTCAGCATCATTACAGGTGGCTTCCTTTTGTTTAGTTATGAATTGGTTATGATGGTGAATTTTTTTTTTTTTTCTGTGTGTGTGTGTGTTTTTTTTTTTTTTGGGGGGGGGGGGGGGGGGGGGGGTAGTGGAATAGCTATTTTTCAAGTATTAACATACAAATTGGATTCTTATGGCTGATTGGCTATTCCCCTGTTGAATCATAGAATGGGCATAATTTAACTATCTTGAATGATCTTATCTATCAATTACTGATAATTATTCTTTTACATATAAAAAGCTTTCCCTTTTAGTAAAACATTTCAATTAAGTAGTTTCTACTTCCACAGTATCATAATGACCCAGTCTCAAGAAAACACTAGTGGTAAGTGGTCATTCGTATATTTCCATATCTTGTCTCACTCTCGCTTAATGAAGTTCTTTCTGTATGTCATCTTGTTGACTCTATTATTATTTGAGGTCTTTCTGATATATGCGTGCCTAAGAGGAGCTAATATTAATTGCAAGTACTATCTATTGCAGGCATATTCTGAGTAACTAATAACCTATGACAAGATACTCTCTACCACTGCAAATACAATAACAACCCTATGCAAATATAAGCATATAGACTTAGTCAACAGGAGCTGCTGGATACTCCCTTCAGTCACCTATGGTAGGTTAGACAATTTTTTTTGTTTTATTTGGGGTATAAGTTTTAGTTTGTAATCTATGTTGATACTTGGCAGATTTCTTCTGATGGATTAGTCAATTTATCATCACGGTTGAAGCTAACTTTCCTTTCCTTTCCTTTCCTCTCTAAGTCTTGATTTCTGCATGGAATTCTTGAAGTTGTATTCTATTATTAGTTTTCACTTCTAATAGATTTGCTCTGTAATGAAAGTGAGAGTCAATTAACTTTTTCAATTCCCCATATTTGAATTTAATGACATAATCTTCAATTTCATGCCCAATGATGAATGCCCATTTCATGATGGTACTTGCGACAATCTTTGAAGCTTCTCCATTTCTTCTGCCTCTCTTCACACTGCTGCTGCTGTTGTTGTTGTTGTTGTTGTTATTATTATTATTATTATTATACTGGCAGTGATTGAGATGGTGGATGCTGTGTCATGTGCACTACCTATGTCGAGAGGCTTCTAGTGATGTTGATGAAGTGCCCATGTTGATATCTGAGGGCACAACTAATATTATTTGAGTTTAATTTTGTCAGAATATATTGGGGCCTTATCTTTTCGTTCTACACATTTTTATTCTGCTCATGTCTGTTATTGTCTGTAATTTTCAAGATGTAAGAAGTCGAAACTTAACATTTACTCACCCATTTTCCACTTTGCTGTCACAATTTTTATTATTGTTTATGTTTGAAAATTGGTTTCATACCCAATTTTCCAGCGTTAGGACATGTCTGTGGCAAGTCTTTTTAACTGTGATTATTATTTTGTAATTATTTTATTCAATGCATCCGCCGTCAACAGGGGGGCGAAGACTTTTTTATGTTTTTGTTTTTTTATCAAAATAAAACTCACTTGTTGCACAGCATTCCGTGGTGTGCCGCGAGTGATTCATTTTCCTTTATCAACTTGTTTTTTTCCTTGTGACAACAGAGCTCCAACGGAAGCCCGCCCGATGAACAGATAATTGAGCTGTTCCTTGGCTTCTGTTTATGACTTGACATCTTTTATATCTATGTACTCTACTTCTATGTCTCTCTGTTTCTCTTTATCCTTGTGTGTTTATGTGCGCACGCTACATATTTGTGTAACGGGGAGTGGTCGTGGCATTATTTATGGACAATAACCTACTGATTTATACTAGAGCTATGATATATGAGGGCTATGATTTGCACCTTGTTGTGAACTTTAGGTTTATTACGTTTGTGCCTCAAAAATAGATAGTTTGACCATTTATGAACTTAGTTAAAATTACAAGTCTTTTTAAATTTTTTTGCCCCATGAACTTCTCTTGAAATTAAAATTTGTGTTATGAAAAATTTTATGTATGTATATCGATTAAGTAATTTAGAAGTGAATTCAAAATCTGTCCATAGAGAAGAATAATCAATTATTAGCTTTTTTTAATTACTTATATTATCTAAAAAATAGCAAATTTAAATTAATTAACTATGAAATTAAATATAATTAATTTTCAAACTAAAATTACTCAAATTAAACTAAATTAATTTAATTCGAAAAATTGAAAACTTATCAATTAACAACTTTGAAGTTTAGAATTTTGTTTTTCTTACGTCTAATTAAAGAACTCTAAAGAAATTATTCAAATTAATATTAATTTCTTAATTTCCGTGACATCTTTTCTTAAGGTAATTCTTGTGTGTTTATACATAAGTTTAGGTTGACTCTTGTGATCTTATTCTTAACACGATAACCCATTAAATTCAAAATTAAAACTGTAACCTTGCAAGTAGCGGTTTGGTGTGCACGTAGTTCTCAAATCACTTAACTTATATCACTACGGAATTAATCTATAAGTCTATTTTTCTACAGATTTATTATTATAATTAGTTTTTCACTCCTAACACAATAGATTAGATAATAAATGGTGATTAGTTATTCATAAAAAAATGAATGCAAGGTAATGGATTAAATTGAATAAAATATTACATGAGAATCATTAATTTGATTTATTCAATTCATGGATGCATCTAAATCCTAGAATAGAGAGTTTAGTTTTTTTATAATTAAAATTAGCATCCTAATCATAGAAGAGATTAAATTCATAAACTAAAAAAAGGTAGATGAAGAGAAGTATGTAAAACAAGAAGGAAACTAATCAAACTTGCAGCAACAACAACAAGACGACCTTGTATCTTGTGTCATTCCTAGCCTTCAAAGCTCTTTCCTAATTGCAGTGTAAGTGTTAAGTGTCTTTCTGCTTCTAGGTGTCTATTTAAACACCTCTAATTTGGGATTTTAGGTTACTTTCTAAAATACCATTAATGGTCTCTTTAAAACAAGGAGTTGTCCTAATTTAATTAGGATTTAATTTCTTGATTTTGTTGTCTCACCTAATCTCCTATTTTGGACCAAATATAAGTCTCTTCAAAAGTTGCACCTTTCATAAAAGATGTAACCCTATATCTTAGCTTTCCAGCACACCAAACCTTGCATCAAGCAAATGTGCATAGCTTAAGTTATGGAATAAAAATCAACATTGCCTTGGCTAGTCTATCCAAATATAAAATCTTGACTTCTCAACTTATTTAGTCTTTCAAAATAGGTTTATTTTAACTTAAGTCTTTCATAAAAGTTGTAGCTTTGAATGTGTAAATGGTCTTGGGCTTTTGAATCATGTAATTTTAACATTGGAAGCGTTAGATACAATCTTTTAAAGAATAAGAGGTCAAGCACAAATTCTACTTTTAATATAATTAAGATAGCTTTTCAAATAAGACTTTGGGACCATGTTTGAAAGCTTAAATGAACATAAATTTTGGCCCATAATACCATTTAGGAAAGCTTAAAATGTCTTTTACAACTTCTCTAAAGGCTTTATTCACGTTTTGAACTATTAACCCACTGAAAAATTAAAATAAGTAACAAAAGTTATAAAAAAAAAGAATGTTGAAATTTTTTGATTTCATGTTCAATTACTTTAATTCTTAATTTATATCCATATAAATATCAGCATTAATAGTCATAATAAGACATAAATTATACTAAATAAATTAATTATAACAAAAAAAATGTAAAATAATATATCTATTAAATTTCTCATACTTAAGCTTATGTATGTCCTCAAGTAAACTAGATATTTAGTTGAACATACATAAGTTTCACTCTAGATAGTATCACAAATGCATAAGTTATTCCATCTAATCCTCAATCAAACATGTTAATTGAGTTTAGAACTACAATAACATCAAGTAAATCAAAGTCAAGTATATTCATTTCTTTTCATTTCAATCCACAAATATTCTTGATCAATCATACAAATCTTATAACTAACATAGTTAGTTCATGCATAACTCACCCATTACCATTTCTCTTTAATACTACAAACTAGGTAGTAGATTAGGGTATTCTTGTAAATGAGTGAATTTTACATTCTATCTTATTTCATACTTGTGTTTATGTGTGAATTCATTTTACATTCCATCTTAACTCAATACATGTGTTGACATTTTTCTTTTTATTTTTTTTTCCTTCTCTCTCTCTCTCCTTTTTTTTAAAAATATTGTTGTCATTATTTACCCTATCTACTTAAGCCCAAATTTAGGCCTAGCTTAAGAGAAATAGTCTAAAGGTTTATTGCACATTTCTCAATTATACATCACTACCAAGTACATGTGACCTCACAAAAAGTACCATTTCAATCAAATACTAGGAATCAAGAATGTTTAACCTTATTTTAAAAGACATTGCTACATTTTAAACCAAGTTATGTATATATAACAAAAATTTGAATCAAATTCTATGTATCATTCAAATTCCTCAAGTAAAAGTCATGTATGATCAATTTTTACATAAAAAATCCTTAAAAAAATGAAAAAATAAATATTTTTTTAAATTAAAAACACAATCTAAATGACCCAAACCCCCTCCCCTACACTTAAAATTCACATTATCCCTAATATAAGGTACACAATCAACAAATCTTATACATGTAACATTAAAAGAGATAAAGTATGATAGCAAATTTAGTGGAGTCATGTTAGCCACTCTTGGGTTCCCTTCTAAGTAGTGCCTTTGTTTACTGTTCACATGTAGACTAAACTCTCCCAAACTTAAGAACAATATTTGTCCTTGAGTATAAATGATGCAATCATCTAACATAATTAGTTCATGCATAACTCACCCATCAACCATTCCTCTTTACTACTATAAACCAAGTAGCAAGTTACAATGTCCTTGCAAATGAATGCATTTTACACTTTATCTCATTTCATACTTGTGTTTATGAGTAAATGCGTTTTACGTTTATCTCAACCCACTACATATATTGATATTTGCTCTTCTCTTTCTCTTTCTCTCTCTCTCTCTCTCTCTCTCTCTCTCTCTCTCTCTTTCTCTCTCTCTCTCTCTCTCTCTCTCTCTCTCTTAAATATTATTGTCATTATTTATCCTATTTACATAAACCCAAATTTAGGCTTAGCTTAAGAGAAATAATCTAAAGGCTCATAACGTATTCCTCAATTATGCTTCATTGCCAAGTTCATATGGCCTCACAAAAAGTACCATTTCAATCAAATATTAGAATTCAATAATGCTTAACCTTATTTCACAAACACATTGTTACATTTGAAACTAGGTAATGTGTATATAACAAAAGTTCTAATCAAGCCCTATGCATCATTCAAATACCTAAAACAAAATTAATGTATGATCAATTTTCACATAAAAAATCCTAAAAGTAAATGAAAAAAACTTTTTTAGGGGGGATTTAAAATGTAACCTAAATCACCTAAATCCTCTCCCCTACAATTAAAATTCACATTGTCCTTAATTTAAGGCATACAATCAACAAATCATGGACATTTTAAATTAAAATAGATAGAGTATGAGAGCAAATTTGGTGGAGTCATGGTAGTTACTCATAGGTCACCTCCCAAACAACGTCTTTGTTTAATGTCATTAGCTCGACATCTAAAACCATCACATATAGACTAGAGTTCCACAAACTTAAGATTAATATTTATCCTTTAGTATAGATGATGCAATCAAGTAAAAGTGTCCAATTCGAACCAACATATTTAAAGATATAAGATGAGCGAAAGAGATATTCCCTTATATGAGCTAGGTGTTTTCAATGCCTCATTTATGTTAGTTTGAGCCTAAGTGATTTCCTCATGCTTTGCCATCTCTTTCTCATGAATTTATTCCTAAGAAAAAATTAAAAAAAAATAAAAAAGCAAGAAAGATCAAAGATCAAAAGAATCCTACCTACTAAATTGAAAAAACAAAAACAAAAGTGAAAAAGAAAAGAAATAATTCTTAGTTATAGTCATTAGCTTGAATCTTATGAGCCCCTACTACTAAAGTTCTGAAAGGGGCAAAGTTGTCACTTTCTTCATTGTCTCTCCAACTATATATGGCTCGAGCCACTGGCCATTAACCTTGAAAGGGCTTATGGTCTCATTACTAATATCAATCGCTTCATGTGGAAAGACCTTTAACCCCTTAAAATGTATTACCACCTTGATTTCAACTTTCCTAAAAACAACTTAAGACAAGAATTAAATAATAGGATCAACTGTATTTATCATGCCTAGTCTTAGCTTTTTCTTTATAGATCTTGGCATTATCATATGCTTCTAAGCAAATCTCCATAAACTCACTTGCAACAATCTCTTCTCTTTGGCTGTCTTAAAGTTAAAATTTAAAGTCTTGATGGCCCAATAGGCCTTGTGTTCTAGTTCAATTGGTAAGTAACATGCTTTACCATAAACCAACCAATATGGAGAAATGCTGGTTAGTGTTTTGAAAGTAATCTTATAAGCCCATAAAGCATTATCTAATCTCTAGTCCTAGTCTTTCCCTGATGAGCCTACAATTTTCTTAAGAATTCTCTTCAATTCTTGATTAGAAACCTCGACTTAGCAACTTGTTTAGGATGATACGGTGTAGCTATTTTATGATGAACCCCATATTTGTTTAAAAGCACATCCAAGTAGTGGTTCCTAAAATGGGTTCCCCTATCACTAATTATGGCTCACAAGATGCCAAAGTGTGAGAAAATGTTCATCTTTCAAAACTGTATTACTATTTTAAAGTTATTGGTAAGGATGGCAATGGCTTCTACTTACTTTAAAATGTAGTTTGTTGTAACTAATATGAATTTATTATTAAAAGAGGATTAGAATGCACTTATGTAGTCAATGCCTTCTACATCAAATAATTCAACTTCTAAAATATTATTAAGGGGCATATCTTGTTTTCTTGAAATAGTGCCCATCGTTTGGCACTAGTCACATGTTAATATGAATTGCCTTGCATCTTGGAACATTGTGGGTTAATAAAAACTAGATTGTATGACCTTTGCAATCATCTTGGATACATTGAAATGCCCACCACACTCCCTTGAGTGGCATTGTTCTAAGATGCTTTTTACCTCTTCTGTATGGTATGCAATGGCAAATAAGGCTATTTGAAAAATGTTTAAATAGTAATGATTCCTCCTAAAAATAATGCTTTACATTAGATAAAAATGTATGCTTTTAATGAAAATTTAAATCTAGATGGAGGATCCCACATACCAAATAATTTACAAAGTCCATGTGCCAATGAGTAGTAAAGGCCAATACAAATAATTGCTCATTAGGGAATTCCTCTTGAATTCATAACTCAACCTTTTTGGCACTTACTTACTGTTTCATACGAGACAAGTGGTCAAACTCTTGAAGTAATAATACCCAATGTATCAACTTTAGTTTCAAGTCTTTTTTAGACACAAGGTATCTAATGGCAGCATGGTTGTATACTATAACTTTGGACTTTATGAGGAATGAACAAAACTTGTCAAAGGCAAAAATTATGATAAGCAACTCTTTTTGTTATGGCATAATTGAGTTTTGCTAGCATAGGCAATAACACGTAACCTTTTATCTTTGCATTGTCCTAGCACCACCCCTAATGCAAAGTCACTTGTATCACACATCAACTCAAAAGGTAGGGATCAATCTGGGGCCATCCTAATCAGAGTTGATGTTAGCTCTTACTTTAGCCTATTAAAGCCATTCAAACATTCTTGATTGAAATCAAACTCCACATCTTTATTTAATATATCATAAAAGAGTTTAAAGATTTTTGGAAAATCTTTGATGAATTGTTGAAGCCAATGTGGCCTAAGAAACTCCTCTTTCTTTTGATTGAAGCAAGAGGAGGCATCTACTCAATGGTAGCAATTTTTGCATGATTTACTTCTATCCCTCTTTTTGACAACTTATAAAACAATGCCTTCCTTCACCATAAAGTAGCATTTTTCCTAATTTAATACCAGATTATTTTTTTTCGTAGTATCACGGAATTAAAGAAATACTTTTCAAATAATTATTAAATGAATATTTAAATACAGAGAAATTATCCATAAAGATTTCCATAGTATTTTATACACAGTTTGAAAAAGGATAGCCATCATGCAACGTTGAAAGGTGATTGGTGCATTATATAGGGCAAAGGGTAATTGCTGTTACCCTCGAAAATGCGACCGTGTGGCGCCTTTAAAAAGAAATCAAAATTAAAAGTAAAAATGATAAAAATAAATGAGGTTCAGGAGTCGCCACCAAAATTTTATTTTGAAAAGGTAAAACTTTGGAAAAACCTTTCTTTAATTTGAAAAAATAGTCTGCGAATCGGATTTGGATTTGGGAGTCGATTGTGAGTGGGGAAGGTGTTAGGCACCTCACTACACCCGTTCTTAAGAACGGTTACCCTAAGTTAGTTGTGCAAAATTATCATGGCCTTTATTCTATTTTAATTCTCCTTAACCAATCACATGCGAAAAAGGAAATAAAAAGAAAAAAGAAAATTAAAAGTAAAACAAAAAGAAATTTGAAGAGTAAGATAAGGAAAAAGGAATAAAATTAACTATAAAATAAGATTAAAAGAAATTAAAGAAATAAAACTAACATAAATTAAAGAAACAAAATTAAAGGAAAGTGTTTATTTACAAGGGCGGACTTGACATAGGATAAAAGCCTATGGCCTACGTACCCTTTGAAAAGGATCAAAATCCACATAGTTCGGCTGAAAATTGTGTTAAAGTTGATGTTTTGTTTTGGTTTTTTTTTTCTTATACTTTGTTTTTGTCTTTTCTCCTTTTTTTTTTTTTTTTTTTTGGTATGTCCTTTATTTTTTACCTTTTTCCTTGTTTGGGTGTTGTTTTTTTTTTCGCAAAAGATGAAGAAAATAAATTATTTTTTCCTTTAACAAATAAAACGAGTTTTGAAATTAGTTGATGTGTTTTAATTTATTAAAGAAAAATCTAATTTTACTTTTCTTGCATTCTTTAGTTTTTTCATTCTTTCCCTATCATTTTTTATTTCTTTTTTTTTGGGTTCGTTTTTTATTTTTTTTTGTTTTTGTTTTTGTTTTTGTCTTTGTCTTTGTCTTTTTTAATTTCTTGTCATTGTTTTATTCTTGTTTTTTTTCCTTTTTTCTTTTTTGTTTTTGTTATTATCTTTTGTTTTCTATCTTTATTTCTCTTGTTTGTTTTTTGTTTGTTTTTTTTATTTGTTTCTTCCTTTTTTTTGGGTAATTTTTATTTTCTTGTTTTTTCCTTTTTCTTTCTATTTTTAGTTCTATTTGTATTTCGTTTTTTTTTGTATTTTTTAGGTATATATTTTTTATTTTTTTATTATGTCGTTTTGTTTGGTTTGATTCTTTTTGTTTTGTTGTTTTTATCCTTTTCTTTGTTTTTGTGCTTTATCTTTGTTTTGTTTTCTCCTTTAAAATTATTTTTTTGCTTTTGTTTTTTTGTTTGTTTGTTTGTTGTTTTTTTTTCTTTGCTTTTCTATTTTTGTTTCATTTTTGTTGTCTTTGTTGTTTTTTCTTTTTTTTCTTTCTTTCTTTCTTTCTATTTTTATTTCTATTTATCTTTGTTTTATTTTTTTTTATCTTTTTTTGGTTCTGTTTTTATTATGTCACATCCTTTTTTTTTTTTTATCTTTTGACTTTTATCCTCCTTTTTCTTATCCACTTTTTGTTTCTCATTTTTTTTTTCTTCTTTTTTTTGTTTTTGCTTAATTTATTATTTATTTATTTTGGTTTGGTTTTATTTATTTATTTATTTGTTTTTTTTTTCTTTTTGGGTTGGGATCAAATCTTATTTTTTTGGTATTGAGCTTTTGCTTAGAAAAAGAAACCAACTTTAGACTTTTTTTTTTTTTTTTTTTTTTTTTGCTTTTGTTTGTCTTTTCGTTTTGGTATTGCATTATTTATTATTTATTTTTGTTATTTTTTACTACTTCTTGGTTGTTTTGTGATTTTTCTTAATTAGTTCCTTTTCTTTTGATTTATTTATCATTATTTTGACCCTTTCCCTCTTTCTTTCTTTTTTTTTTTTTAGAAACCAACTCTAAAAGATTTTGGAAAAACATTTTTTCAATTTTCACAAAAGAACCCCCTTTTTTTCCTTTAAAAAAGATAAATATTTAAGACTCAAAATGATTTCTCTATTTTTGATCTCTCCCCTTTTAAAAAAAAAATTCTTAAAGGATCATTTTGAACGAGGCCATTGAAGCCCAAAATCTTAAATCGCAATTTAAAACCTAGAAGCGCCAAGGAGGCTATATTGCCTCACATGGCCCTTCGATCCGTTCTTATGTGCCTGAGGGGATATAAAATCCCACACGGCTAATCTAACACGAAAATTAACAAAATAAAATAAGAAAAATAAATAATTAACTTGCAAGTGTGTGCTAAGTGTTCAACCAAAATTCACTACATCATTTTCAGGCATATTTACAAGATCACAAAACAAATATAGATGTTGATTACATTACAAAATCTTTCCCTGCTTCCAAATGGATCAGAAAAGCTATCTCTGTGCATTGCAGACCCAGGCTCCAATATTTGCTCCATCAACCTGCTCGCATCACCCAAAATGAGCAGTATACTCCACAGGAACACAATGACAACCAAAGGGATAGAAAACATTTGCAAAAACAAAAAACTTGTAGAGTTTCATCACATCAATAATTTGAATTTAAACTAAAACAATAGGATCCCTGGTACACAAACAATCAAGATGATATAGGACTGTAATTCGAGTTTATGCATCGTAAGATTCTAAGCCCCTGAACATTAACAAGATAGTCTCTAATCCTACATACTATAGAATCGGAGTAATCTCTGCATTCTATATCAAAATTTTATGATCAAGAACTTAAGCCATTCCACTGGACTTCATTCAGACATTATATCGATCATATAATAGGCATTTTCAGGAGCATACAGAAAACCAGATTTCACTCCAACCTCAACCAAAGCAGAACACACATAACATTATTTGCAAGATCTCACCAGGGTAAAACCAGTAATAAGACTATGCATCTCAAGAACAGCCTTGAATCAACTGAAACAGCAATTCCAATCCCCAATATTAAGCTACTGAAACGGATTCATAATTTCAACCTTAATAAGGAATAGGAGAGAAAAAAACCATACCCTTCGAAATTTCCTCCTTCAGATTGATCACAGCCACTGTCAGCTAATTCGGCGCTACTAGGGATTGCTCTTCTTCTCTCGGAAGTCAGCAATCGATAAACCTCGTTCAGGACAGTATCAGATATCTAAAGAAGTCCCCTTTAGAATATTGCTCGGAGAATCTTCCAACCCAAAAATTTCTCGACACTCTCCCGGGAGAATCTCCTTTTATCTTTTTAATCCTTCGATGAGTTTCTCAGTCTCTCTCCCACTCGAAATCGATTTCCCCAAAAGAATCCTTTCTTCCCCGATTTCCTTTGCCTCCTCTCTGGCCTGAAATTACTCCTCTAGAAAACCCCAGAAGCTCTCCTTCCTCCCTCTGGTTCTCAGACTCCTCACCAGCCACTAAAAAGAAAAAAAAAACCTAAGAATCGTCGCTGCACTCACTCGGCCTCTCTCCTACCCCGAATCTTTTCTCCCTCAGTCTCCCTTGACTCTCCGTTTTCTTCCCCAGAAAAATCTTCTCTCCACTCTTCGTCTTCTCCTCCCTCGAAGAGAAATCCCCTAAAAAAGCTCCCCTCTCCCTCTCGTTCTCACGACCTTTATAGGTGTCCTTCCTGTGGTCCCCTTTTGCTCCTCGTACGGGTTCATCGTGCTTCTCTGCTCCACCCATTCGCAGCACCAACACTCCTCCCGTACCCTTTCATTCCTTTGCCTTCAAACACGCTCGCGGGAGAGCGCCAGAGCAGAGGGGGGACCAGTAGTTGTCTAGGGTTTCCTTTCGTCTGAAATGTTTCGTTTTCTTTTCGGGTTAGCGAAGCGGGGAGGGGGAATCCGGAATTCATAGGCTGAACGAAAATGGGCTTCCATTCTTTTCAAAATGGGTCCCATTCTTTGGGGCTTTTTTTTTTGTTTGATTATTTCAGGCCCAATTCTTTTCCTTTTCCTGGCCCCCTTTTTTTTTTGTATTTTTGTTTTTGTTTTACTCTTTTTTTTTTCATTTTCCTTTTCTTTTCCTAGCTTCCTTTTTATTTCTATTATTCCCTTTCTAATTTTCTTTTTGTTCCAATTTTGGATTAATGGGCCTTTACCTTATTTTATTTTATTTATTTTTATTATTATTTTTAGTTTATTTTGGGGTTCTTTTCCTTTGATGATGTTTTTTTTTTTTTTTTTTAATTTTGGGTTCTTTTTCCTTTGATTATTTTTTTGTTTTTTGTTTTTTTTTTTTTTTAAGGAAAAGGTAACTTTGAATTTTCCTCTTCTTTATTTTTTCTTAATATTTTTATTAGTTTGATTTTCATATTATTTTAAGATATATCTGGACAAAATACGGTGTTCACATTTGCCTAAAGGCAAAGGTACCATAAGGGCATGTAAGTGTAGTCTTAATTACATAAGAATCCTTAATTAAAGTTATTCAATTCATAAACTCATCTAAACTCCAGAATATGGAATTTAGTTACTTATAATTAAAATTAGAATCCTAATCATAAGCGATATTAACTTTATAGACTAAAGAGAGGTAGAAAAAGTGAAGAAAGTAAAACAAGAAAGAAACTAATCAAACTAGTCATAGCAATCAGAGGAAAAACTTCAAATCTCATGAGCGTCACTCCTAATCTCTATAGCTCTTTTCTAGTAATGGCATAAGTGTTTTTCTTGCTCTATGCATCTATTTAAACACCTTTGACCAAGGATTATAGGTTATTTTCTAAAAATATCCTTAATCATATCCTAAAAACAAGGAGTTATCTTAATTCAATTAGGATTCAATTTCCTGATTTCATTGTCTTACCTAACCCCCTATTTCAGACTAAATACAAGCCTTTTCAGAAGTTACACCCTTCATGAAAAATGTAATCATAGATATTAGCTTTCCAAAACACTAAACCTTGTATAAAACAAAGTTGTAACTTGAGTTATGGGCTAAAAATCGAAACTACCTCAACCATTTTACCTAGACATAGAGTATTGACTTCCCAACTTATTTACTTTTCCAAAACAACCTTATCTTAGCTTAAGCCCTTCATAAAAGTTATAGCCCCAGATATATAAATGGTTTTAGGCTTTTGAATAATCGGATTCCAACATTGGAAGCCTCATAAATGATATTTTAAAGAATAAAAGGTCAAGTAAAAATCCTACTCCTAATAAGATTAAGACAGCTTTTCATATCAAAATTTAGGATCACGTTTAAAGGGCTAAATAGATGTAGATTTTAGCCCATAATGCCATTCTAAAAAGGTTAAGAACTTCCTTAGATGCTTCATTCACATTCTAGACTTTTAATCCTCTAACAAAACCTGCACAAGCAACAAAGGTTAGAAATATAAAATGTTAGAATTTTTTAATTTTAAACCTAGTTACTTTTAGTTCTTAATTTATAAACACAAATATTAGCATTAATAACTATAATAGGGCATAAATTATATTAAATAGACTAATTGTGAGCAGAAAGAAATGTAAAATTTATACTCCAATCCAATTTTATTTTGTTTATTAAAATAGTATCTATTAATCTAAGTATATATATATATATATATATATATATATATATATATATATATATATATTAGGGATTAAATTTAATAAAAATAATTTATTCTTTTTTATTTTAATTTGTATTTATGTTAGATATAATACATATTTTATATTTAGGTTTAAGTGGTGTACACAAACTCAGGCCATATTAAGTTAGATTGGACTGGGCTAGAAAAAGAAAAAACATGTTTTGACTAGGTTGTATTAGGTCCTAAGTTCCATTGATATTTGGCTAGGTTTTATTGCTTTTCCTTTTATTTATATATTTTTTATTCAAGTATCTTATTATTAGTTGTCTTTTTATTTAGTTTTTAAATAAAAATAATTATATTCGTATTTATCAAAAAATAAAGAACAATAATGATCTGGATGTTACCAAAAGTTCCATTTAATGAATCATTGTCTTTTTCATATTCTCTAATCGTATTTCTATAGTTTTGCTCATAACTTTTCTTATTTTCTACAAATATGTGAATCTTTAAACATCATTCTATATTACAACTTTCCCTTGCCATAACAAACATTAAGCACCTATCTAGTTTTTGTAAAATTTAAAGTTGGTAATTCTTTGATTAATATGTCCTCATTGTCAAATTTAAAATGATTTTGATTGTGGTGTTACTTCACTGTGTTCAGTGAAACAAGCACTAGGTAATTTCCAAAGGCAAAATACTTAAATTCTTTTATCATCAAACCATTATTAGCATTAATAGTTGTGGTATCTTTATTTTCAAAGATTGAGTTGTGGATTCAATAGCATAGGCTCAATGTTCCTATACTTAGATATTACAAAACGTGCAAGAAGTTTGTTGCACTTATCAACCAATTATTATTAAGCTATGAGTTGTACAATTAAACCAAAACCCATAAGAAAGTTTTTCTCTCTTTTCTCTTTTGTTTTGTCATTCAAATTCTTAGGAACAATTAGTAATTAATAATTTATAAAAAAATGAAAATAGAGAGAAAAGAAAAGGAGACTTAGCCTGGTCTAATGAAACCCATCCTGGATTAGTCACTTATTAGGCCAAACTGGGGGGTCTCGTGCTTAAAAGAAGAAGACCAAATCATAAAGTCAGGTTAGTCTCGAATCTAGCATAAATTCAGCTCGTGTACACTCTTATTTAATTAATAAAGGTATCTTAGTCAAAAAATCTAAAATTAGACTAAGTTTATATTTGAACGTAAAAAGAGGTCTGTAATTTTTTTAAAAAAAATTTAGAGAAAGCTCGTGTATTTTTTTTAATACATTGCCTATTTGAAACACACGCTTTGAAGTTACTTCAAAAGAATGTTAGAGAGAAAAAGAAAGGGAGAGGTGGGACAAAGTTGTTACTATATTTTCTTGCAGCTGCTTTACTACTGTGTACTTTGTAGTTTTGGTTTGATCATTTGCCAAAAAGTATTACTACTATGGTATTAGTGGTTCTTGTTCATCTACTTTTATGCTTGCCAAGAACCAAAATATGATCCTTTTTTATATAATCTAGCTTTGATTATGATGCCTTATAAATTACTACCTTCAGTTTCATATATAACAGATTTTTTTAGGGCTTAATTTGGTTTAAAATATAAAAAATAAACTATTAATGTCTGGTATATTAATTATAGTATTCCAATTATACTCTCTATTAAATAAGTTTTTCAAATTATAAGTAATAACTGTCATTAATTTCAAGAAAAAAATACACACATTAAATAAGGGTATTTTTAAAAAAGATTTTTTATTTGGGATAAAATTAATAAGATTAATTACTTTTAACTAACTTTCTTAATTCTCGTGAGTTAGTTATTTGTTTCTTATATATGAGACCGAATGTAGTATTTACAATTGCAAAGTTACCTATGGTTCTTCCATTGCCCTCCTCCCTTTCAAAATCTTCATCAAATTAGTTTATCATATTTGGAGGTTCTATCCTTGTTTTTCATGTAAATTCAATTCTCCATATCCCTTAGGAATACTTGAGTTAGAGACTAAGTAGATGTGTTTAAAGGTTTAATTCAGATCAATTTTGGTTGATTCATTTTTCCATATCCTTTGAGAATCTTGAAGTTAAAGACCAAATAAAGGTGTTCAAAGGTTTAATTTAGTTTAGTTTTAGATTAAAACCAAATCAAATTGAGGAAGTTAGTTTTGCAAAATAGAAAATCTATTTGATTTTGAATTTTAGTCGATTTGATTCAGTTTGATTTATGTTAATTTTTTTTCAAGTGATTTGATTTTTTTTTTTGTTTTTTAAATATTTATTTTCCATACGTGTGTACAGTGGGTGTATTTGTGTGTTTGTATTGTTGATTAAATACAAAATTACTTAATTAATAATAAACTTATGGAATTTAAACCTAGTTGTTTAGTAACTAATTCGTGTAAATTTTAAATTCTAATAAGTAATAAATAAATACATTACAAATTAATAATCACATATCCACACTTTAGATCTTTTGCATAACTTATTATATTAGACTTAAAGGTAACCTGATCATCAATAGTAAATTAGTCATGTATTATATTGTAAAGTTGGTGACTTCTATGTTTTAGTTATTGGTTCAATTTGGTTTCATTTTAACTAAAGTAAATTAATAATCAAACTGATTAAATATATTTTGACATTTATAAATCTAAATTAAACCTATTCTTTTCAGTTTTGTTTAATTTTAATCAATTTGATTTGGTTTAATTTGGTTTTTTTTAGCACTCTAATATTAACATAATATATTCAGCATGAGTTGCATTTGGTTCATGAATTTTTGCCTCATTTAGGATTTACTAGTTGTGAAATATTCAACGCACTCATTGTAAGTGGCAAATATATATAATATTGCTTGCTTGTAGTTGTATGTCACATTTATTAGACATCTTATTTATCATGACTTTGAGGCCAATGATATTCCTGAGCTTCTCAGAAACTGAACCATGTTTTGCATAATTCTATTCAGTTGTTGCTATGGAAAGCTTAACCTGAGAGGTATAGTGTTTTCATTCTTGGATTTTATTCTTGTCTAGAGATGTGTTTATTTTAATTTGACAATTGATAAATTCCTAGGCAAAAATGTAATCCAAGGGTGAAAAGTTAATTTTTTTGGTACATAGAAAGTTAAGTGTGAAAATGAAAATAAAAAAAATGATTTTATAGATAGAAAATACTTATAATACTTTTACTTTTAATAATTGAATAATAATTAATAAATAGTATGAAATAATGATTATAAGAGTAAAACTGACATTTTATCAAATTTTTCATTTCTATTTCTTTTTTTCATAGGATACCAAACATGCTTTAATTAGCTAAACTTTCCATAGAACACCAATTTTGTTTGTTTGGCTTTACTGTTTATTTTTCAAAAAAGTATTTGTTTTGAGAAAGTTAGTGTTTTGCCAAACTTTTTGTGAAAAACTAATTTACCATTTAGTGGTAGTAGAAATGGTTTTTGTCATACGAAGTAGAAAATGAAATGTTCTCTTTGAAAGGGAAATCAAAAGTAGGAAAATAATTTTTAAAAGATAAAAATGCTCTCAATGATTAATATTGTGTAACTTTTTTTTTAGTATGAATTTTTTGTGGTATAAATTTCTTATGTAGCTGAAAGAGATAGACACGAGATGTAAAACACATATTTTAAAAAGTAATCTATAACATTAGAAACTTTGTATCTATTTATTTCTAATTTTACCCAAAAAAAATTATAGCTTCAAATTTTAGAGAATTTAAAGCAATTATTTTTCACCTAATCTCTATTCTTATGCAAATTTATTCACGTCTTAGTAACTTGACACTTGAATATTTTTCTAAAAGATTTGGCAAACCTTAATATTGACAAAAATATTTATTAAATAATTTTGTTAAACAAAATTTTTAATGAATTTTGATTACAAAGACAAATTCAATGTAAAGTATAAAGTTATAGCAATCGCATGTAAGTTCTACGTGCACACGTGCACACACATATACATACATACATACATATATATATATATATAATATTTTTATTTTTTGTGTCTTTTTTTTAATGGTGGGCACTTCTAATTTTTGACTATTTTTACAATGCAAGGTCAATAATAAGAAATAGATCAGGCCTTTACATCTTATTTAGATTATATTTGGATGATTTAGATTTTTTATTAAGATTTTAATATTTTTATTTTAAAATAAGAAAAATATAGAATAAAAATAGCCTTTTAACCGTAGACTTCAAAAAAATGATGATTTAAATATAAAATATAAAATTTAAACTGCCTAAATATAATTTGAAAGGCTTAAATGACATATCAAGAATATGCGGGCCTATACATTTTAAGGATGTGTGGGAGATTTAGATTTAGATTTAGATTTATATATATATATATATATAATTAAATTAAAAAATTATCATGGATGTGATGTATCATTTTTTAATTTGTACTTTTTTTATTTTTTTCAAAAATTTTCTTCTCTTTTTTCTTGAAATCCACCCTCTAATTTTGTCAACATGAGATGATTTCACTATACTAACAATAATTATATATTTTTTTATAATAGTTAATTAAGCTGAACTGTTCTTTTCATCATAGGATGATATTTTATAGTTTTATGATATATTTGTTTGAAAATGGAAGAAATTTGTACTTTTAAAAAAAAATGGTGAATATTTTTTTATGGATAAATGCATCAGATGAAAAAAACAAACTTTTGTGGGCACAAGCATTTATCAAAAAATTTCTCAAAGCTCGTGCGTTTAGTTGTAGAATTTATAAAAATTTAAGGTGAATTGATTTTTTTTTTCAAATGAAATTCTTAACAAAATACAATAAAAAACATTTTGTGTTTAGCAAAACCATGTAATAAATGAATTCACTATTATTGCACGGGGAAAATACCTTTTTAAAAAAATTAGTCTAATTATTAAAAAAAGACTTATATAGATTTGACTTTACAATTAATATTATTTGTATCGATATGGTTAATTTTAATTAAAATATAAAATAAATTAATAAGATATTTTAATTAACATAAATAAATTTAAAAATAAAAAATAAATAAAAACATATCAAAATAAGTATATAAAAGTAAGAGAAAGAACCAGAATAGAAAAAGATGAGATTATAAGTACAAAAATGATAAGAGATAACATAGTAATTAATAATTTTAAATGAAGGTTTTTTAATTTTCTTTTATTTCTGTTGTCAATTCAAAGGAGAAAAAACAAATTCTTAATTCCTTTTCACAGCATAAAAACTGCTTCTCTTTATATTTAAAAATAGGTTTGGAAAGTTATCAAACACTATAAACATTAGAAAAAAAAATACCTATTTAAAAATAAGCTGTGTGACTCTGCTTTGCAAAATAAGCAATGCCAAACACCTCGGTAAACTAATCCAATAATTAGAAACTTTGATGACAGTTTTGATTCTCTGTTTTGGAAATAAATTCTGACATTCAATTTGAAATAATTGTATTTTATATTAGTTAAATATTAATAATATTAATGTTTAATACTTTTATTAAGTAATAAAATTTTGTACAATTTTCATAGCTATATATTGAGCTATATGTTCTTGGGCAATTTTTTGTGACATCTACTTGATTTAGCTCTTTCGATGACTTTTGTTATTAATAAATTCTAAAAACTTCAACTGTCTTTTCACATTATTGTTTTTATGTGATGATTATAACGAAAAGCATTACATTTAAGCAACACATTTTGCAGACATCATCTTTCTGTTCATTTTATAGCCATTAAGAAGAGTCATATCAATATCTATTTTTATCATGTTCTTTGCACGAGCAATTTGATTTGGTTCTTAGTTGGGTTTCTTTATGGACCAACTAGTTTCATGTGATTTATTTACTTGCATGTAACAATGGTTATTACAAGAACTCCCAAAAGTCCTCAATATGAGCTGCACTATTTTATATTCAAGTTGGTATTATCAAAGCAAACTATTGTTTCAAAATTCTCACTATTCTCCATTGCAAGCTATTTTCATTGCCCAATGAGTTAGTTTCGTGTCCTTACTTCTGGGAACGCAATGCTCTATGTCGATTTCAAACTTGCTCTTTCAACCACACTGTCTCTGGCATGGCCATATACTGGCAAATCATTGGTACATGTTTGTGGTTTCGTGGTCCAAGAAGTATGAGAGGGATCATACTACCATTACATTTTGGTTTAGTTCTCCAATAAGTATGGAAGGGATCATACTACCATTACATTTTGGTTAACTTCTAATCAGTTTCACACTATTACATGGAATAACTCTCTTAATAAAAGAAAATTATGGGAGGGATCATACTACCATTACATTTTGGTTTAATTCTAATCAATTTCATACTCTTACATGAAATAACTCTCTCAATAAGGGAAAATTAACTCTTTTTTTTAAGAGCAATTTGCGATGCATTGCATTTTATACTAAACAAGCAACTTATTTCGCATCCGCATAGTTATCTTCTCCACGTGGGCAGTTTCTAAGACAAACAATTTTGGCATATAAAGAAACTCAATATTACCAATCCATCTATACGTCATACAGCAGGATATATATATATATATATATATACTACTAAATATATTTGTAAAATTCTATTTCCTTTTACTCCCACCAACCTTAAAAAAAAACTGCTTAATGTTTTAACTTGGACTTGAGGTTTGTGTTTCCATATATTAAAAAAAAAATGCTATTAATTGAATATTTGGCAAAAATATTATTTTAGTCTTTTAACTATAATGTCAATTATATTTCTTAACTTTACTATGTTTTAAGTTAGGAGTTCAATATAAAATAAAATAAAATCAAAATATCAAATTTAAAACAAAGCAAATGATGTTTTTGCGTAAAATATTTTCATTTTGATAAAAGTAGAAGAGTATTGGAATCACAACATTACATACTTACGCATATAGTCTGAGTGTTCACGATAAGAACACAGGTGTCAATTCGTTGGCTTCACAGTTCATAGTCCGGTGGTCCGACATTCTGAGTCCGAGGCGTCTCCCGCCACCGCAAGAATAACGCTTGTGCTTGTAGAGAGAGAGAGAGAGAGAGAGAGAGTACGTGAAGATGTTGGAAGCAAAGAGTTTGAAGAAAGCAGTGGTTCCATCTACTCTTATTCAGAATCCGTCTCCTGGAAGCCTACAGTCTACTCGCCTCGCTCTTCATGTATAAAACCCCTTCTCTCAACTCTCTTTCTCACACATTTCACTTTTCCCCCCTCCTTATAGGGTCTAACCTTCTTTGTTTATTTGTCAGGTTAGCAAAGACCCGAGATTTTGTTTAGTCTACATAGCTTCCGGTTGTGACATTTATAAGCTCCAGGTGTACTATGTTGCATAATAACCTTTAGATTAGTTGTATTTAATTTAAGTATACAATTTGAGGGAGAATGAATGCATTTGTCGGTCTCTGGGTCTTGTGCAACTGATTTGTTTCAATTATTACATATTAATGCATCCAAATGGGTGCTTGATGATAAGCTCAGTTACTTGGTGTCCAAATGGAATAATAGAGGCTTGGGCTGAATAGTGTTTTGTTGTAGAACATTTCTTGTTAATTGTCACAGGCATTGATCTTGTGTTTATAGACTTAGTTATCTTTCTGTTTTATTTGAACCTCCTTTAGTTCTAAAAGTAATTATTTCTCTTCTACTTACATTTATTTACATTCTAGATCACACTGGAAGAATCTTCAGTTTGGAAAGGAAAAGAAAGTCTCCTGATCCCTGAACAAACCGAGGTACGAAGTCTCATGACTATAGAGGAAAATACTTGCATCATGCCTCGAACCCTTTTGGCAAAGTTTCATGTATTCAGTTTCTTATTTTTCCGGTTATTTGTTAATCTGGTGAATTTGTCTTCTCTCTGATCTCTGTTAGGTTATTGACTCTTCATTAGTCAACCGCTGCCCTCATCGTTCAGAAATTCAGAGTATTGTTCTTGCTGAAGCTGAGAGTATGTAACTTCTGCGTTACAGTTATTATTTTTAGACTTTGTTCAGCCTCCTTAGTCCTTACAATGAATTTCAGTTAGTGCATAATTTTTTAATTTAGTCTTTTTTATTTATTTAAAAACGAATCTTGAGCTAAATTGTCAAGTTACATTTGATGTAGCTGAATCGCAGATCAGTAAGATAGCATCCATTTGTTGTTATAAATTGCCGCTTTTTCCATGATTTTGCCATTGACATAAAAGTAAATTTTGTGATATAACTGGGAGGTGAAGTTTTTCAGGAATAAGTAATATTATTATACAATTAGTGGGTTTAGAACATAAAAGACTGGCCACATATGAAAACTCTAAACATGATCAGGTATGGGAAACCTTAAGGTGGTGTTTGGTACGTTAGAATTTTAATTTCCCAAGTACTTGGAAACCTATCTGTTGGATTTTCCTAGCAACAGATCTTGCAGTTATACCAAGTGAAATCCAGGATGAGAACGAATTGATTGTTTAAATTTGGTAGTTCTCCAGTTTGATTACTTCCTATAAATTTTATTCCATAAACTGCTGTAGTATTCCAGAGCAGAAAACTATTTTTTGAGACAATATATATAATGAGATATTTAATTGTAAGTCTTATGTAGTTCATTTTTCACAAAAAGGGGGGAAACTATTTCTGTACTCTAAAATGTAAGGTTGTGGCAATGCATGATCTAGTTGTCCTTTGTCTGTTGACCTGATTCAAAGTAGCTAATTGGCATTGGCATATTTCTCGGGAACTGGTGTACATCAAACATGAATTTGGATTTGGACCCTGAATCAAGTATTGAATAATGTTATACTAGTGAGATTGATTGTTTCTTGCCTTGTTTTATAGCACTAATATGATTCATTTTATATGGCATTTAGTACTGTTTGTTTTTTTTTGGGGGGGGGGGGGGGGGGGGGTTGAACGTCATATTCAGCAAATGGTGCTTAAGTCTTCTTTTCAGTTTGTTCATCCTATCATAAAATTTGCTTTCACTATCTATGTCTCATTTTGTAATTGTTATAAGAATAAATTGATCTAATATTACACTTGATAATTGTTATTGTTCTTGTATTTCCTATATATTTATAAATACTTCAAGTTTTAATTAGTGATGTCTGAAAGACAGTAAATGCTCACAAGACTTGAATGATATAGGGAACTCTGCCATATTTAGAAAGAGGTGTTACTAAATAGTTTGATGCGTCTTCATATTTGTCATTAGCTATTAAATCCCTCTTCAGTTATGGGAAAAACTCTCCAGATTGAGAATGGAGTTTTCTGCAATATCCTCTTTTGAGTTTATATCTATTACTCAATTAGGTGGTTATGAAGCAAAGAAATTGAATAAATCATTGATAGAATTATGCTTAGGAAGTTAATATGCTAAAATAGTTTGGAGATAAGTTTAAATCAAACCTGGAATGAGGAAATCCCTTGACAGACCGGAGATCCCGATAAAAGCACAAGATGAGGTGTAGGAGCTACAACTCACAATACTCCAAGATCTTGAGAGTTTATCAAAATTCCAAAATTAGGTTAACTAATACACCCTAACTAGTATTAAATAGGATACATGCTACCCATAACACAATAAACCCAATCCATTTACACTAAATAATTATTTGATATTATCATAATATAATCTGTTAATTAGTCTAATAATTAATTAATGCTAATCCATTAATTAATTAATTTTCCAACAGAATGTGCTAGCATGATTTAGGTCAACATATCTGTTCCATTTGTTAACTTACTATGATTTTCAGGCCATGGATACTTAATGTTGGGAAGTGTGGATTCATATGGTCATCTTATTGTATCTAAACTAGATACTATGGGTAAAGGTACATTTTTTTTTGCTGTTATCTTTTTAATACTGTCATTCATTGTGATGAGAATTATTTTTAAGTTGAAGAAGAAAATTTACTGGTCCTTATTTACAAATTATACCCGAAAATTATATATTCACTCTGAATTTTGAATATATGCTTTTCATGAAATTGGGTTTCTGGCAATGGTGTTGCCTTCCCAGAAGATGAGGAAAAATGTCTCTTTTTTAGGCAGGTAAACTTATTGCTTGCTAGTGGTAAATTGGCAAGCCTTCATAATGGACTATAGCTCTTGCATATCTTTAATCATACAAAATAATTATATGGATATATGATGTCTTTGTTTGCTTGATAGGGGATCTATTAGGTTTGTGGGAATGAATAAGACATTGCCTCTTTTCTGACCATAATGCAGTAGTGATGAGAGTTAAATTCTTCTGAGTCGTGGCTATGCAATAAGTTAGCTTACCACTTGTTCCTACTTAGACCATGTTTATTTTCAAGCCAAGTGATCAATCTCTTGCCTTCTCTTTTTATTATGTGTTCCCTCTTATAATGAAGCTGGTATTTATATAGTTCTTTGCAGTAGTGGAAGTTGGTTTAGCCATGGTTTTCTTTGATTAACTTATAGCTAGACTGCTATTGGTACGTCAGTTTTGTGTCTTAAAATCTTTGCAACATGTTAGTCTTTTAAAAAGAAAAACAATGTATTTTACTCTCTTCAACTTTGAGCCTTTGGCAAAGTACCACCTGATATAATTTTTCCAATTAATGTCTTGATTTGAGATGTCTCCTTATAGGTGCTTTCTTCCAACTTCCTTTACCATGTATACACCCCTTGGTTTTTAATTGTGAGTGGAATTTGGATGGAAGTGCCTATTGGGAGATTTTTCAACGTACAAGTTTTTAATTGCTAGAGTTAGAAGTTCTTATTGGGAGATTTCTCAAGTTCAAGTGATTAATTTTGGTAGAGTTAAAAATTCAAGTGATAGTTTGCCAAAGGGCCAAAGTTGAATGAGGTATAATTTATCTTTTCCCTTTTCGATATATACTTGTTAAAAAGGTCTTCAAAACAATTTCCTCCAAGAATGCATTGGTTGAGTTCTAGTTTATGACACTTCTAGTTCATTGGTTTACTAATTAGATTCACTTGATTGATACCTTCTGACATGTTAAGAGGAACAAATATGTCTTATTATAATATAATTGGATAGTATGTACCACATCTATACTCTTTCATTTAACTTTACATTTTAAAATCAGGAACAAAATTTATAATTGAACTTTTTTTTCTTCTTGCTGGCTTCTGTTTGATTTTAGATGAAGCTTTTAGATGTTATAACTGATTGAGTTGGATGTATCTCTACAAATCTGTCAGATGCTGACAGGCTTACATACTCAGTATCGCCTAATGACTATGGAATTGGAGAAGGAAGTTGGTCAGGACTCTGCTTTAGCCCAAGTCAATGGTCTATGGTGAGCTTTTCTTATAGACCAATTTAAGAATTTCACATGCTTTTCATTGCCCTGTGATGGTATTGCTTTCTATCTCATGGTTTTTGTGCTCAAAAGAATGATGTTAGAAAACAAGAGAGTACATCTATAGTTCACAATAATAGACACCAGGATTTTTTTTTTAAGCTTAAGTATTGTTTCACATCTCATATTGATAATTTGCTGCTGATAATGATCAAACAACTGCGTAGTGTGTATCCTATTTGTAAGTTCTTGGTCCTATCATTATGAGAAAACAATAGAACTGTAGTAAAGCTGCAGCAGTGGCCAGAATTTCTGTTAAGAAGAAAAGGATATTATATTATTTGGTGTTCTTTTCTTTAAAAAAAAATTATTAAAATTTTTAATGAAATATCAATCCCTTATGTCCAGTCAAATGAATAAAAATTAGGAAAAGAAAATGCTTGCCTTCCCTATCTTCTAGTTCTGACATTTGACCATTTCCTGCCCTTTTTACGGGTTTCCCTAGTGTGTTGATTGGTTCCTGTATCCAGGCAGCTGTTGCTCGTAGTTTTGCCAAAACCATTGACATTTATGACCAGGATATACACATCCGCACATTACGAATGTAAGGATGCTTTGTGACAGTTAATTCTTCTTCCCTCTATTTCTTTTAGATTTTAATATTATGGAATTAAAATTATCTGATTCCATTTACTCCTCCATTCCTTCTTGTTTCAATGTCTTCCAAATTATTGTGGCACTACTTACCAACAGAGCTGCCAATAAAACCATTAAAATCAGTGAAGAGCCCAACTTTTCTCACTGGGGCAAATGAAGAGCCAACATGAGATATTTTCCAAATGCAAATGACCAAAAATCTTGCATTTGACAAAGTTGAGCATTTCGCATGCATCATGCATTTTACATTTGTACATACTTTATATAAAACTAGGTTCATACCGGGGCAAATAAAGAGTTGAGTTTTCAAGCTCAAAGATAAAGAAAAATCTTGCATTAAAATAATAATAATAATAATTTGGCATTTTGCATACATGATGCTTCTCTAGTATTGCATATATTGCTCAAAACTAGCTTTTCAATCATACTGGGACTAGTAGAGAATAGAGCTTCCAGGTAGAAGATGAAAAATCTTGCAAAATAAAGCATTTAACTTGCATCATGCATCTCACATAGCACTTCTTCGTCACAAAACACATAGCTCAAGGGATCACACTCCTGTGCTGCAGGCATATTCATTTCAACATCATCCAATAAAAGATTTAATAAAAGTGATTCCCTTATTCCCTGTATACTTTACCTAATATCTCATAAAATTTGTGGTGATGGTAATGACCGTGCCTTAGAGTCATGGACTTGTGGTGACCCTAACTTTTAATTTTGAACTTTTAAAGAATTTTAATTTTGAACTTTTTAGTGATTCCCTTATCCCTGTTTACTGCACCTAATATCTCAAAATTTTGCATGGCTTGTTTGAGAGATAATTTGCATGAACTAAATTCTTGTTTTGATTCTTTCTTCTTGGCTTCACACGATAGCATGGCCAATATTTTTTTCCATTTTTTTCATAACTTGTACTTATTCCCCAAAGGTGAAGTGTATAACTTGTACTAAATTTTGTATATGTTTACATTTCTTAGTAAGCATGACTTTTAGTTAATTTGGCTTCTTGCAGACTGTGGTACCCTTCTTCATTAAATTTCATGCAAAATGTAGTTAGTGGAGATAGAAGTTCTATCTTAACTGCTACTAAATTTCGTATTTGTTTACATTTCTTAGTAAGCATGACTTTTAGTTAATTTGGCTTCTTGCAGGCTCTGGTACCCTTCTTCATTAAATTTCATGCAAAATGTACTTAGCGGAGATAGAAGTTCTATCTTAGCTGCTACTGAAGGTTGCCAGGTAAATCTATCAGCTTTTATAGTTTTCTGGGATTGTGATGTTATAGTGAGTTTTCTCATATTTTTCTCTTTGTTTTCGTGTGTTTCTGTGCATCTTCTGTTAATATAATTGCAGCTGACTATATGGGATTTGAGAATGAACGAAAATGGTGGTTGTATACATCGAATATGTGGTTCCCCTGGCAATATCTACTATTCTGTTTGCAGTTCTTTAGCTGGCAATGTTGCTGTGGGAGGAGCTGATCGCACACTGACCATCTATGATCCTCGCAGGTTAGTCACTGCTTTGGTCTTGACAAAATATATAGGAATTGGTTCAGGGATCATGACTTTTGATTCTTATCCATAAATCTGTGTCAGTAGCATATTTGGCTGATGTAAAGAGTGTCTGGAAATCTTGAATACTGTTCCATAATTTACTTATTGCCCGTTTGTTACGCAGAAGCCACAGAAAGGAAAAGTAAAAAATATATTTACTTTCACCTGAAACAGATTGATCCTAACCTGTGAATTACATCTTTAACGTAGATGGTCAGCATTATCTAGATGGGTGCACTGTTCAAAATATGAGGTGAGTTTTGATGATGCACTCTGCCTGGGTCCTTCTTTATGTTTTGATTCCTTCTTCTGATGAATATTTCTTAAAGAAATAATACCTGAAATTCTGACTGTTTGAATATGTTGCTGTATATGCTGCTATTATATGCATTAATTTATTAAGAGTTTAAGATGGATAAGTGCGGGGCATGATGCACCATTGAATTCTATCATTTAAAAAAAAATTCTAGCATTCTTTTTCTGTAAAAACGATTTGAATACATCATAGGTGGTGTTAATTTCTTTGTACACCTTGTACAAGTTTATACGATGACGCTTATGAAAGTTATATGTATTCATAATTAATCTATGACAAAGAATAACTGATTTTCCTGGTTGATTTTACTATAGGTACTTCAGTTAGTTGAAGTTATCCAATGAGCATTTCTGTTTCACATATATTCCTTGTGTTGCAGCATTTGGGTTCAAGAATATATATATTTATGTATATATATTTGTTCTATGCAAAAAGTCAGTGGCATACTCATTTCTATTTTTTTCTGTACATGTCTTGTGAAAGAGGAAGTATGGAATCTGTATATTTTGTCATTAAATGTATATGCAAGCTCATTGAAATTAATTGATGCTAAAGTATCCTATTAACTAATAGTTCAGGGTGATTATTGTGCTTCAAGGTGTTCGGAACAAAGGGCTTAAGTTCAACCTTTAGAACATTAATGAATTCTTAGGAAACAGGAATTTTGATGAAAAAAAAGGGGGGGTGGTGGGGGAAGGTGTGAGAGGGCTTCAGCCGTTATATGTGAACTTTTTAACTACAAAAAGCTGTCTAGCTTTTTGTCAACTGCTTGAACATTCCTGTTGCCATGCTTAGGTTTATTTCCTATGTAATTAAAACCAGAATCATGTTTATTGGGTCTACCATTGCTGATATAGATGACTGCTAATTAGTTGTGTTTTTCATTATTGCTGCAAATAACGGGGCTGGCTTTTTAACTAAAAAGGGGGGGAGGGGGGGTGGGGTAAGGTGTACAAGGGGGAATTGAGGGACTAGTCATTACTAAATGCTTCAGCCGTTATTTGTGAACTTTCTAACTACAAAAAACTATCTAGCTTTTTGTCAACTGCTTGAACTTTCCTGTTGCCATGCTTAGGTTTATTTCCTACGTAATAAAACCAGAATCATGTTTATTGGGTCTATGATGAAGTCCAATAGTATATTAAGTCTAATGCTAGAACCAGTACAAAACAAAGCTATCGGAAAAAAGAAAATTCTTTGACGTTCGAGAGGTCAGAGGCTCTCCACAGACTGCTTCTAATTCTTCCTTGCCTCCTCTTGCTATCCCTCACACCAAAATACCCGTATCCCAGTCATTCTCTCGCCACCTGCTACACGTGCAGGTTCATTGCTTTGGGACCACTACTATTATCCCCATCTCTTATTTTATTCCTTTGTCATCTACAGTATGCATGCATGACCCTCGGCCCATTATGGTTATTGGGCTCATCAGTATCCCCCCCAATTAGAGACACCTTGTCCTCAAGGTGGAAGTCAGGAAACTGTAACAGTAATGCATCATAATCTTCCCATGTGCTTTCAGACTCATCTAATCCTTCCCATTTAACCAATAATTCCACTTGGCCATTAGTCATCCTCCTGGCTTTAAGAATGGCTTGAGGGCAAACTTGCAACTCTAAACTCTCAGTTAAGAAAGGAGGAATATCCTTGGAGGGAACTGAAGGATGTAAGGACGGTTTGAGTTGGGAAACATGAAAGACTGGGTGAATTTTTGAAGCAAGAGGCAACTCAAGGCGATAGGCCACTTGTCCAACCTTCTCATGATTTTATAGGGACCATAATATCTAAGACTAAGCTTCTCATTCTGTTTTCTGGTTAAGGACTTTAATTTATAAGGCCTGATCTTCAAGTAAACCAAATCCCCCACCTTGTAATGGACTTCCCTTCTCTTTTTGTCAGCCCACTGCTTCATGATTTCTTGTGACCTCTCAAGATGTTCTTTTAATTGGTCCAATATCAGATTCCGTGCCTTAATTGTCTTGTTAACATCCTCCACTGCAGAATTTACATCCTCCAAATGAAACAATGTAGGCGGGTTCCTTCCATACACAGCTTTAAAGGGATTCATTCCTGTGGATCTGTTATAAGAAGTATTGAACCAGTATTCCATCCATGGCAACCACTTTGTCCATTGTTTTGGTTTGTCACTGGTGAAACATCGCAAATAAGTCTCAAGGCTGTTTGGCCATCTGTTTTCAGATGATAGCCCGAGCTGTATTTGAGTGTAGTTCCTGCTAGCTTAAACAATTCTTTCCAAAATTGACTCACAAACAAGCGATCACGGTCAGACACAATAGATTTAGGGAAGCCATGCAATCTCACCACCTCCTTAACAAAACTTTCAGCAACTTCTTTAGCAGAAAAAGGGTGTGCAAGGCCAATAAAATGCCCATACTTAGTTAACCAGTCAACCACCACCATTATAGTATCAAGCCTGTCAAATTTCAATAGCTTGACTATAAAATCCATACTTATATCCTCCCAAATTTTCTAAGGTATTGGAAGAGTTTGTAGCAAACCAGTTGGGCAAAACAAAATCTCTAAAAGCCTTTTATAGGTGCGCAAGTAACTGGAGTGCCCTCCTATTGGTGAGTTGTGAAACTCCCTGATTAAAGGAGTAATTCTTGGAGATCCCTTAGGCAAGACGATTCTGTCTTTTTAAAGTAGACAACCCCCTCTAAGGCTGTACCCAATAGGCACTTCATTTCCAGCAATGATTTGTTGTGTAATTGCAAATAACTTTGCATCCTTCCTGATCTCTTCATCAAGGGACTCCATCTGCTTATAATTCCACAGGGAATAGGCCTTCAATTCAGTGGTTTCCACCCTGCGAGATAGTGCATCTGCCGCCTTGTCATTCCACTTAAACCCATCCTTCTTGAATAAGGCAGTGAGGGGGGCAGCTATTTTATCATAATTTTTTACAAATTTGCGATAATATCCTGTTAGGTCCAAAAGTCTTCTCAAAGCTTTTATGTCTCGGGGCACAAGCCAATTCACCATCACTCCTATTTTAGATGGGTCAGCCTCCACACCATTGGCTGAGATTATATGGCCAAAATATTCTATCCTTGTTTGTGCAAAGAGGCACTTCTTCCGGTTAATCACCAATTTCTATTCTTGCAAAATCTTCAAAGCTGCCCACAAGCAATCAACATGAGGTGGAAAATCTTTACTGTAAATTAATATGTCATCAAAGAAGACCATTATGAACTTTAGAAAATATGGTTTAAAGATGTCATTTATAAGGAATTGGAAGGTGGAGGGTGCATTTGTTAAGCCAAAAGGCATAACCATAAATTCATAATGGCCTTCATGTGTCTTAAGGCTGTTTTTCCCTCATCCCCAAGTCTGATCTAGAATTGATGGTATCTGAATTTAAGGTTCAACTTAGAAAATATAGTAGCTCCTCCCAACTCATCCAATAACTCATCTATAGCTGGTAGGCGAAATTTATCTAGTATAGTGACCTTGTTAAGGGCCTTCTAATCAACACAAAATCGCCAACTTCTATCTTTCTTTTTGACCAACAATACAGGCCTGGAATAAGGACTGCTACTAGGTCATATGATACCTGCTACTAGCATTTCTCTAACTAATCTTTCAATTTCATTCTTTTGGGAATGAGCATACCTATAGGGGCGCACATTAGGAGGTGGTTCTCCTACTTTAATCAATATTGCATGATCTCTGGACCTATGAGGAGGAAGGCTTGGGAATGGATCGCAAACTTCAGCAAACTCCTTCAGTAAATCATCCATCTTAGAGGTCACTGGTGAGGGTTCTATTTGTACTGAGATCTTACCGAACTCAATCAAAATCCCTTGTCGTTCCCCTTTGAGAGTCTTAAGCATAGAATTAAGAGACACCAGTGTTTTAGCTAAGGAGGGATCTCCTTCTAAACAGACCCATTCCTTTCCCAACTTGTACTTCATAGTTTGCTGCCTCCAATCCACTCTAGTCTCACCAATTGATTCTAGCCACTCAATTCCTAATACGACATCCTCTCTTCCTAATTCAAAAGGGTAGAAGTTTTGCTAAGTCTCTATTCCTTCTATCCCCAACGTTAGCCCCTTGTAGACTCCTTTTCCAAACAGCTAGTAACCATTTCCTATTGTCACCGAATATAATTTGGTTCCTTGCAATGGTAATTTTAATAGCTTCACCAACTTTGAAGAGATGAAGTTGTGGGTAGCCCCACAATCTATTAAGATCATCACAAATGCCCCCTTTAACTTCCCCATTAGTTTCATTGTTTGGTGTCTTGTTCGGTGTCCTGATAGTCCTACAATGGAATGCATTGATAACTCCATTAAGGACTCCCCTTTTTCTTCCTCATATATCAGTTCTTCCTCCTTGTCATTTTCTTGCACTTCATCACACTCTTCAGATAAAATCAATAGCTGCAATGATTTATTCTTACATTTGTGATTTGGCCAAATTTCTCCTCTTCCCTTCTTGTAATTTCTACATCTGATAATTTATGAGGAGCACTACTACCTTTGCGGAACCCCCGTTAAATTGCTGCTATTGTTTTTAACCTCCACACCTCCCTTATTGTCAAGGCTCTTTGTTCTCGAATTTTGGGTAACACTCCTTGATAAATCCCAGGGACTGGGTAATTTGGAAAAAGGTGGCTTATATCTTGTCTAACGAGTATCCATGAATGACTTAGCCCCCTTAGCAACCTTTTTTTTCTCTTTCCTTCTCCAAAATCGCATTCCTCTATTCTACTTGGCAAGCTACGTCCATTAGCTGTTGTAAAGATTGAGGTTGTATCATCCTAACCTTCGCTCTTATCTCATCCTTGAGCCCATTTTTAAAAGCTCCCATAAGAACTTCATCAGAGGCTTTGGTCATTGGTGCTGTTATCAACTCGAACCTCTCCCTATACTCCGATACCATTCCTTCTTGTTTCATGGACATCAACACTTCATAACTATCCCCTAGCTGCCTATGATGGAATCGTCTAAGCAACTCCTGCTTAAACTCAGTCCAAGTCTTCATAGGAGCTCTCATCTCAAGCCATTGCAACCAATTCAGAGCTTTCCTGTCCATGCACACCGCCACTGCCTCCATTTTTTCCTCCTCACTCACAGTGTTTAAGGAGAAATATCTTTCAACTTGAAAAACCCATCCAATCGGGTCATCTCTTGAAAACAGGGGAAGTTCCAACCTCTTAAATCTGGTCATATCCTATTCTTCTACTGGAACTTCATTATCAACTTTTAGTCCACCCACTGACGTTCAACAACACTTGCAGTTGCACTAGGGAAGTTTGAGGTTGCTTGACAACTTCCTTACTCCTCTCGCTAGATTTCATGTTGCTTTGTATTTTTGTTACCTTCGTCGTTAACTCCATCAATGCCTCCATTACTGCCTATAGCTCTCCTTTCATCTGTCCAAAGTTCTTTTCCAACGTATTGATTCTCTGTTTCATCCTAGTGCATACATTCTTGGAACACAACGGCTCAAATACCAATTTGATGAAATCCAATAGTATATTAAGTCTAATGCTAGAACCAGTACAGAATAAAGCTATAGGAAAAAAGAAAATTCTCTAATGTTTAAGAGGTCAGAGGCTTTCCACAGATTGCTTCTAATTCTTCCTTGCCTCCTCTTGTTATCCCCTCACGCCAAAATATCTGTATCCCACTAATTCTCTCTCCACCCGCTACACGTTCGGGGTCGTTGCTCTGGGACCACTACTATTATCCCCATCTCTTATTTTATTCCTTTGTCTTTTGCAGTATACATACAAAACCCTCGGCCCACTATGGTTATTGGGCTCATCAGTCTACCATTGCTGATATAGATGACTGTTAATTAGTTGTGTTTTTCATTATTATTGCAGATAACAAGACTGGCTTTCTCAACAGTTGACCCTAACTATATCTATGTACAAGGGGTTGATTATGAGGTAATTCTTTCTACAATTTTTGATGCTAAATTCTTGGTCTTATAGGTGCTATTTCGCTTAATACTTTTTGACTAATGTACTGTGAAGAAGGATAGTGACATGAATCATGGTATGGTTTAAGGTGGGATTATCAATTGGGAATTAGGATGATTAAAATTTTGAATGGCAATACTTTTAATCATTCAAAGCAAATATAAAATTGTTGCTTCTTTAATTTGTATTCATATAATCTGTCGGTTATTATTTTTACCATTTAATGTTTATATTATCTATTCCTATTTTCGTGGGATTCAGTTGCCTTATTTCATTTTGATTTATTTCCTTTTATCTGTAATCATCTTCACATTTCTGTTTCCAAGTCTCTAGGAGAAGATTGGGCAACTATATCTGAGTCCTTATTCTCTCTTCCATGTATATATATATATATATATATCTGCTATCGCATGAATACAAATAACGCCAGAAAACAGAGTGTGGCATCTTCCTCCCTCTGTGCGTTGATCTGAGCTTACTTTACTTCATGGTATCAGAGCTCGGTTGACATAAATAGGGATGGACATTAGCTTCGGCTCCATGAGAACCTCTTGTGCTCACGTCGCTGCTTTTCCTTCTGAATCGTCCATGACTACCCAGCCAAATAGGGGTGCAAATGAGCCAAACAAGGGCATGGAACAGCCAAACAATAATGTTCCATTCTCCAACTCCACTATGGCTGCCGAAAATCATCCCACCATGATCACTGGATTCAAACTGAATGGAAACAACTATCTCCCTTGGTCCCAGAGTGTGTTAATGTACATTAGAGGCAGGGGGAAAGAAGACTATCATAGGAGATGCCATACAGCCAGAGGTCACTGATCCTAGATACAAAATATAGTTTGCTGAGAATAACACAATTATGTCATGGTTAGTGAACTCTATGACAACCGAAATTGGGGAGAATTTTGTAATTTGGGAATTTGCAGGAGTCCTACTCATCCATTGAAAATACTGCTGCTATGTTTCAGATCAAAGGAATGCTCCTAGAGGCTAAACAAGACAATTTGAGTGTCACTTAATTCTATAATAATCTTGTCAAATTGTGGCAACAACTTGATATGTGTGAGACTCATCAATGGTCTTGTAGCACAGATGCAGCATATTATCGGAAATTAGAGGAAAGAGAAAGAATCTACACTTTCCTATTAGGCCTCAACATCAATTTTAAGGAAGTTAGGGGAAGAATTATGGATGTTAGACCTCTTCCAACACTTAGAGAAGTATTCTATGAGGTAAAATGGGATGAAAGCAAAATTCAACTTGTTTCAGGGGAGAACAGTGCTCAATTTGTTTATGAAACTTCTGCTATGGCTGTCAGAACTAGCTCCGCTACTAACTTAAGGTTGAAAATGGGAGAAAATTTGTGGTGTGACCATTGTAACAAATCTTGGCGTAACAAAGATACCTGTTGGAAACTCCATGGAAAACCAGCCAACCTGGAGCCATGAAATCAAAGGGAGACTTGAGGACTTATGGCTACTGAAGGTGAACAGAACAACGAACAATTTGATCAGAATACCTTTAATAGAGATAAAGGAACAACTCAACTTATTATAGAAATTATTCAACAATCAGGGACAAGCCTCAAGCAAAGTCATTAGCACTGGAGTAATGGCTTATTCAGGTAACCCTCCCAGAGTCAACTCCAAAAATACCCATAATTGGATAGTTGACTCTGGGGCTTCAGAACATATTACTGGTAATGGCTCTATACTTGATGAAGTTATTCCTAGCTCTAACAGATTTGTCACCATTGCTAATGGAACATTATCTGAAGTTATTGGGATTGGGACAATAAAATTATCATCACATCTTATATTGAAGGATGTCCTTCTTGTCCCTTCATTGTAATGCAATTTATTATCTATTACTAAGCTTGCTAAAGATTTGAATTGTCAGACTAATTTTGATGCTCATGATGTTATTTTCAAGATTTGGTATCGGGGAAGAGGATTGGCAGTGCTAAGGAAAGCAAACTCTACTATCTAGAAGGATCCACAAGTTGCAATAAGGTTGATTCATCAATTTTTTATTCTACAAATAATAATGAGGACGTTCTAATATGGCATTATAGGTTAGGACATCCCAACTTTCATTATATGAAGAACTGTATACTCAGTTGTTCAATAAGAGTACTAACTTTATCTGGTGTGAAATGTGTCAAATCTCTAAACATATTAAATCCTCTTATCACTCATTCTTATCAACCCTCTCAACCTTTCTCCCTTATACATAGTGATGTATAGGGTCCCTCAAATAATAAAAGCTTAAATGGTGCAAGATGGTTTGTCACTTTATTGATGACCACACAAGGCTTACATGGGTTTACCTCATAAAAGAAAAATCTTAGGTTACAAATATGTTCCAACAATTCCACAAATACATCCAAAAGCAGTTTCAAACCTTTATAAAAATTTTTAGATTTAACAATGGCTGAGAATTTTTTAATTCCATTCTCAATTGCTATCTCACCCAACACAGTATTCTTCACCAAAGCTTATATGTTATCACCCCTCAACAAAATGGGGTTGTTGAAAGGAAAAATAGACACATTTTGGAAGTTGCTAGGTCTCTTCTCTTCACTGCGAATACTCCCACATTTTATTGGGGAGAAGCTGTGTTGACAGCCACCTACCTCATTAATTGAATGTCATTCAAACTGTTAAAATTTCTTTTCCCCTAGGAAAAACTTCTTGAGACCTTCTTTACTACCAAAACTATGTAAAAGTCTTTGGGTGCACTTCATTTGTCCATAATGATCATGGAGGTAAACTTGAGCCAAGGGCCATCAAATGCATATTCATTGGGTATCCATCCACGAAAAAGGGATACAAATGCTATTCCCCTTCTTTAAAGAAAATGTTTATCACCTTGGAGATGTTACCTTCTTTGAAAATTAATCATTTTACTCCAAAACATCCATTTAGGGGGAGAGTTACAATCATACCTGTAAAATCCCACATCGGGTAGGAGACCCTGGGGCTAAGGCCTTATAAGTGGGAGCGAACCTCTCCCCACCAGCGGCGCGCTTGACGGCGGATCTCTGAATGGCAGATCGCCTCAAGACAAAACCCCACCCGTGTCGGTGAAATGAGAGTAACCGATGGGGGCGAGACTGGGGACAATACTGCCCGAGAGGCCTGAGGGGGAATCCCTGAAGGGCGGATCGCCTAGAACAAAACGTATGTGCAACCCGAGGACGGGTTGGCCCCAAGGGGGGTGGAATGTAATGTCCCACATCGGGTAGGAGATCCTGGGGCTAAGGCCTTTTAAGTGGGAGCGTAGTTCTCCCTATCAGCGACGCGCTTTTGGGTGTGACCGATTGAGGTGCCCAAGGGACAAAACCCCAGCCACGTGGAAACCACGGGGTGCCGTAAATGGGGACAATACTGCTGGAGGCTCTGTGGGGAATTGGTATCAGAGCCGGCCTAGCGTATGTGCACCCGAGGACGGGTTCGGATTTCCCGGCACGGGGGGGTGTCTTGATGCGATGTCCATTCACATCGGGTAGGTGACCCTGGGGCAAAGGTCTTATAAGTGGGAGCGAAGCTCTCCCCACCAGTGGCGCGCTTGAGGGCGGATCTCTGAATGGCAGATCGCCTCAAGACAAAACTCCAGCCATGTGGAAACCACAAGGTGCGGTAAATGGGGACAATACTGCTGGAGGCTCGTCTTGAGGCGATCTGCCATTCAAAGATCCGCCCTCAAGCGCGCCGCTGGTGGGGAGAGCTTCGCTCCCACTTATAAGGCCTTAGCCCCAGGGTCTCCTACCCGATGTAGGACATTACATTCCACCCCCCTTGGGGCCAACCCGTCCTCGGGTTGCACATACGGCTAGGCCGGCTCTGATACCAATTCCCCACAGAGCCTCCAGCAGTATTGTCCTCAATCTCGCCTCCATTGGTTACTCTCATTTCACCGACAAGGGTGGGGTTTTGTCTTGAGGCGATCTGCCATTCAGAGACCCGCACTCAAGCGCGCCGCTGGTGGGGAGAGTTTCGCTCCCACTTATAAGGCCTTAGCCCCAGGGTCTTTTACCCGATATGGAACATTACATTCCACCCCCATTGGGGCCAACCCGTCCTCGGGTTGCACATACGGCTAGGCCGGCTCTGATACCAATTCCCCACAGAGCCTCCAGCAGTATTGTCCCCAGTATCGCCCCCATCGGTTACTCTCATTTCACCGGCAAGGGTGGGGTTTTGTATTGAGGCGATCTGCCATTCAGAGATCCGTCCTCAAGCGCGCCGCTGATGGGGAGAGCTTCGCTCCCACTTATAAGGACTTAGCCGCAGGGTCTCCTAACCAATGTTGGACATTACAGGGAGAGCTTCGCTCCCACTTATAAGGCCTTAGCCCCAGGGTCTCCTACCCGATGTGGGACACTACACCAATTCCCCACAGAGCCTCCAGCAGTATTGTCCCCATTTACGGTACCCCGTGGTTTCCACGTGGCTGGGGTTTTGTCTTGAGGCGGTCTGCCATTCAGAGATCCGCCCTCAAGCGCGCCGCTGGTGGGGAGAGCTTCGTTCCCACTTATAAGGCCTTAGCCCCAGGGTCTCCTAACCAATGTGGGACATTGCAGGGAGAGTTTCGCTCCCACTTATAAGGCCTTAGCCCCAGGGTCTCCTACTTGATGTGGGACATTACACCAATTCCCCACAGAGCCTCCAGCAGTATTGTCCCCATTTACGGCACCCCGTGGTTTCCACGTGGCTGGGGTTTTGTCTTGAGGTGATCTGCCATTCAGAGATCCGCCCTCAAGCGCGCCGCTGGAGTGCACACCAAAAGCGAGCTCTCCCCGGTATTGTCCCCAGTCTCGCCCCCTTGGGTTACTCTCATTTCACCATCAAGGGTGGGGTTTTGTCTTGAGGCGATCTGCCATTCAGAGATCCGCCCTCAAGCGCGCCTCTGGTGGGGAGAGCTTCGCTCCCACTTATAAGGCCTTAGCCCCAGGGTCTCTTACCCGATGTGGGACTTTACATTCCACCCCCCTTGGGGCCAACTCGTCCTTGGGTTGCACATACGGTTAAGCCGGCTCTGATACCAATTCCCCACAAAGCCTCCAGCGATATTGTCTCCATTTACGGCACCCCGTGGTTTCCACGTGGCTGGGGTTTTGTCTTGAGGCGGTCTGCCATTCAGAGATCCGCCCTCAAGCGCGCCGCTGGTGGGGAGAGCTTCGCTCCCACTTATAAGGCCTTAGCCCCAGGGAGCTTCACTCCCACTTATAAGGCCTTAGCCCCAGGGTCTCCTACCTGATGTGGGACATTACACCAATTCCCCACAGAGCCGCTGGCTGGGGCAGCAGTATTGTCGCATTTACGGCACTTATAAGGTTTCCACGTGGCTGGAGTTTTGTCTTGAGGCGATCTGCCATTCAGAGATCTGCCCTCAAGCGTGCTGCTGGAGTGCACAGCAGAAGCGAGCTCTCCCCCAGTATTGAGCCCCCAGCCTCCCCCCTGGGTTACTCGTGGTTCACCCGCAAGGCTGGGGTTTTGTCTTGAGGCGATCTGCCATTCAGAGATCCGCCCTCAAGCGCGCCGCTGGTGGGGAGAGCTTCGCTCCCACTTATAAGGCCTTAGCCCCAGGGTCTCTTACCTGATGTGGGACTTTACATTCCACCCCCCTTGGGGCCAACTCGTCCTCAGGTTGCACATACGGCTAGGCCGGCTCTGATACCAATTCCCCACAGAGCCTCCAGCGATATTGTCCCCATTTACGGCATCCCGTGGTTTCCACGTGGCTGGGGTTTTGTCTTGAGGCGATCTGCCATTCAGAGATCCGCCCTCAAGCGCGCCGCTGGTGGGGAGAGTTTTGCTCCCACTTATAAGGCCTTAACCTCAGGGTCTCATACTCGATATGGGACATTACAATACCCACCAAGATGAATGGATGTTTAGGAGGAATATGGACATTGCACCTAATACATACCAAAATTTGGGACCCAACATGAGTGTCACTGATGAATTTTCTCAAAATAAGCCTAACATTCCTAAACCTGATTCCCATCCTTATATCTTTGAGCCCATTGAACCTAAACATTACCTAAACAATACTTAACAAAACAACATATTGGTCTACACGAGAAAGAAGAAAAACTAGGTGTCAGAACAGAAAAATGAGTGTCAATTTTTTGCAACTCAATGTGAAGAACAATAGTCCATCTCGCCTGAGCATGAACGGTCAGCTTTCCCAACTCCAAGTTCTAAAAAGGATGAAGAGGTAGATCTACTTGTTGCATTGAGAAAGGGGATAAGAACTTGTACTATGCATCCTATAAATAACTATGTTACATGTAATAGATTGTCTCCTAAACTACAGGCTTTTGTGCACGATGTTGCTCTTGAGAAACTACCTCATAACTTTTATGAGGCCAAACAGAAATTTGAATGGAGAATTGCCATCTGTGAGGAAATAAAGGCCCTTGAGAAGAATAGGACCTGGGATATTGTTGTTTTGCCTCTTGGAAAACATACTATAGGGTGCAAGTGGATCTTTATAGTCAAATATAACCCCAATAGGAGTATTAATCATCATAAGGCCCGGCTAGTTGCTAAAGGGTTCACACAAACTTAAGGTATTGACTATCAAGAAATATTTGCTCCTGTGGCAAAATTCAAACTATAAAAGTCCTAATCTTACTTGCTGTAAATTTAGACTAGCCTCTTTATCAACTAGATGTAAAGAATGTTTTTCTTAATGGAGACCTCAAGGAGGAAGTGTATATGGAGATCCCTCCTGGACCAGAGTCTGAGAATAATTCAAATAAGGTTTGTAAGCTTCATAAATCATTGTATGGTCTCAAACAATCTTCGAGAGCATGGTTTGAGAAGTTTACTACTGCTATTAAAAGGCATAGGTATGATCAATTTCAGGCAAATCACACATTGTTTGTCAAGTCCAGTCACGATGGAAAGTTGGCAATTCTAATTGTATATGTGGATGATATTGTAGTTACAGGCAATAACTTTGATGGGATTGAGAAGTTGATGAAGTCCCTTGCAAAAGAGTTTGAAGTAAAGAGACTTGACGAGTTGAGATATTTCCTTGGAATGGAAGTGGTAAGAAATAAAAAAGGCATCACTATCTCTCAAAGGAAATATACTCTTGACCTTCTTGAAGAAATTGGTATATTGGGATGTATACCCATTGATACTCCAATGGAAGCTAATCGAAAATTGAGTCTTAAGTAAGAAAGTTTCCCAGTGGATACTGGTATGTACCAGAGACTTGTTGGCAAACTTATCTACCTTTCTCACACTCATCCTGACATTAGCTTCCCTATCAGTGTGGTTAGTCAATTCATGAATAGTCCTAACGAGGAACACTTGCAGGTTGTGTATCGAATTTTGAGATATCCCAAGATGACTCCTGGTAAAGGTTTATTTTTTAAGAAAAGGATTTGCAGGAGTATTGAAGTTTATTCAGATGCAGATTGGGCTGGATCTGTAACTGACAAAAGATCCACCACTGGTTACTGTACATTTGTATGGGGTACCTTGGTAACTTGGAGGAGTATGAAGTAACCTGTAGTTGCTAAAAGTAGTGCTGAAGCCGAGTTTCGTGCATTAGCACTTGGGATATGTGAAGGACTATGGTTACTGAGACACCTTAAAGAACTCAAAATCAGTATTGCAGGACCTATGAAGATGTTTTGTGACAATATGGCCACTATTGGAGTTGTAAAAAATCCTGTCCATCATGACAGGATGAAATATGTAGAAATAAATCATCATTTCATTAAGGAGAAGATTGATTTAAGATTACTTGAGCTGCATTATGTCTCTTCTAACTCTCAAGTTGTAGATCTATTAACAAAAGTAGTTGCTCGTGTCAAATTTGAAGAATTGAGTTCCAAGTTGGGAATGCTCAACATCTATTCCCTAATTTGAGGGGAAGTGTTGGTTATTATTTTTACCGTGTAGTGTTTATATTATCTGTTTCTATTTTCGTGGGATATAGTTGTCTTATTTCATTTTGATTTATTTCTTTTTATCTGTAATCATCTTCGCATCTTTTTGTTTCCAAGTCTCTAGGAGAAGATTGGGCAACCATATCTAAGTCCTTATTCTCTCTTCCGTGTATATATATATATATATATCTGCTATCGCATGAATTAAAATGCCAGAAAATAGAGTGTGGCATCTTCCTCCCTCTGTGCGTCGATCTGAGCTTGCTTTACTTCATAATCATATCACTTGCCAAGTACTAACATTACATAAGGTGCTATACATAAAGAAATTTATTTGGGGGAAGTTTATATATATATATATATTTTTTTTTTTGGGGGCCAAAGGGGAGGTTTATATTCTTTAAACATCGTAATTCATAGATATGATTAAATAGAATGATAGTTAAGTTTATATTAGGTTTTTATGGTATATTTTATGTTCATCAATAATTATCAGTCTAAGGTATGTATCCGATGCAACAATTTTTTCAATGTGGTTCAAACTCAGTTTAACCAGGAGGAAAATAAAATGAACTCCAGGTTTTGGTAATCTGCAGTTGATATATTTGCAAATTCTCTTAAACTGCTTTGTTGTGACTTGCCGGGGTAGGATGGATGTAGTGATGGGCAGTTTTAGCATAAATGTAAATTTTCATATTAATATCTCTTACATTAAGGTTATTAATTTGAAATAAAACAGAACCCTGTTCAAAAGTAAGCATCTTCATTTAATTGTTAAAGTTTAAGATGTCTAGTCCTGAGCCTGTCCCCAAATTTGTGAGGTGATATTTATTTGTCATTGTTGTATTTGTGCTTGGATTTACTTCGCTTGTTGAGCTTGTCCTTTTACCTCATTTAGTTTGAGACACATAAGACAGTTTTCCAAGGCGGTGTTTTTTGCATGGTGACCTGTTAACAAGTAGGATGGTACATCGAGTAAAGTATGGGCAATGCCCTGTTTTCAGTGGTTCTGTATATCATTATTTTTCTCCTTAGAAAAGAAGGTTCTGTGGTTCAAGTCCTATTTTGTTTGGGTTAATAATTATATCATGGCTTGAAAAAATCATCAAACTTAACCAAATTCTCTTAGTTTTTTTTTCTTAACTAGTCAGTCTACTTTCTTTTCCATTCCCTAAAAGGTGTCCAAATTACATGACTTTCCCTTGTATTTTGAAAAAATGCACTCTTTTCCCCTGAAATCAGAAGATATGATACAATTACACCTATTTTGACTAAAACACTCTTATATTAATTATATAATATAGCAATTACTAAATATGTATTTGACCAATATAAAATTAGTCATTTAAGTTTAAAATAATTTAAATTTATATTACGAAATGCATTGTTTGATAAGTTATATTTTTAATTTAAAAAAATCAATATTATCCTTAAGAGTATTTTGGTCATCTTTTGGTTTCAAGGGAGATTTGTGTATATTTTTATAATAGAAGAAAGGTTAAATAATATAAACATTTCTCTAGGGAGGGAAGAGTAATTTATCCATTTAGAATAGTTGCAAGTTTATTTGAAAACTTGGACGTATATAACTCTAGCATTTCGTTGGAATGAAGCTCTTTTTTATAATATTTGAGAAAGTGTTACTCATATGAAAGTGTCTTAAGTTATAAAATTCTGGAAGTTATGGACTTTACCAGAAGTCTGTTAAGCTCACTTGCACGATGAGTGCTTTTAAAAAAGCAAATGGATTAGGCTTGACAAATTATGGTTTTCCAGCTTAAAAACTGATTTAGTGTTGTTTTTATCACAATGATTCAGGTGGAATGATTTGTTTATTTGTTCCCAACTACCAAATATCTTAGACATTGCTCTTCCATGCAAAGTTTGGAAGTCTTTAATGTAGCACCTCGTCTTACACTGATTTTCTATGATCTACCATACTGAGTATTTTGGTTTGGACTAGATGTATAGCTACATATTGCCGTAGGTGCTCATAATGCTCTAAATTTTGGAGTAACCAATGCAGGTCTTTTGTGGACAATGGAAAGAAAGTAACAAATTATTTTCATTTAGAGGAGACTCAAACTGGCTTGGCTTTAGTAAGGTACTGTATCTAAGCTCATAGACATACAGATTGCCGATATACATACATTTGATCTCTTTTAAGCTCAACTTTTATTATCCTCTCTGTATAATATCAAGCATTATATTCCATTTGATATCTTTCTTGTTTTAACCTTTTTTCTTTTTAATTATTTAGTGTTGCATATTGTGGACTGGTTTTATTTCACAGACTTCCAGTATCACCAAAGTTCATTGTCTATGCCATCGCCACCCTCATGAAACTTGTTTGTACTAACTTTAATCAATGGCATCCCCCTTAAAATGATAATAACAATAAGAAGAAGAAGAAGAAGAAGAAAGAATATGCATGTTCATGCTCTCACAAACTCAGACAACCTCAAGCAAACTACTAGACTACTCATCTTATGCTGATGGACTCACATCTCCTCTATAAGCTATGCAAGACCCTCCACAATTCTAAACTTGGAACTTCTCTACACCTGTGTATGTATTAGGTAACTATGAAGCACCATCATGCCATTTCTGCAGGTGTACTTGTATCATATCCATGTTGGGTATGTAAACCATACACTTGCCTCAATATGGGTATGTAGCAGTGAAGTTTTCTGCTAAAGTCAAGGCTTTCCATATTTTATTTTGTTAATTGTGACTTTTAACATAAATATGCCTGTGCACTATGTGTTTTTTAAATTTAATTGTGTCATCATATATCATTTTTTAAATAGAATATCTTTTAAACTATATACACACACACACACACACACGCATACACACACCCCTGCCCTAGCCACATCTCATATGTTTAGAAATTAATATATTCGTGTATCATATGGTTTCAGATATGATATGGATTATCTTATTGGTGCTATATAAGTAATATGACATGCCATCTTCACATAACAATAACGACAACAACAAAGTTTTTTTCTACTAAGTGGGATCGGTTATGTGGATCAATCGACGCCATAAAACTTTATCATAAATCATATTTTCAGACAAACCATTTAAATATAAATCTTTTTTAATGGTTTCTCTTATAATTTTTCTTAGTTTCCTTCTATCTCGAACTATTGAATTACTCTCCATTTGATCTACTCTCCTAATTGAGGTTTCTATAGGTCTCCTTCACACATGCTCAAACCATTTAAGTAATTCTACAATTTTTTTTACAATGGGTGCGACCTCTATTTTCTTTCTAATGCATTCCTTTCTAATTCTATCTTGTCTAGTGTGTTTACTCATCCAATGCAACATTCTCATCTCTGCAACATTGAGCTTATTTTCTTGTTGATTTTTTATTGCCCAACACTCAATTCCATACAATATTACAAGTCTTATAGCTATGCAGTAGAATTTACCTTTAAACTTGAGTGGTATTCTTTTATCACAAATAACGATTGAAGCACTCCTCCATCTCATCCATCCTACTTGAATCCTATGTTTTACATTTTCTTTTATTTCCCCGTCATGTTATATAAGGGACCCAAGATACTTAAACTGAGTGACTTATGGTATGTATGTTCTTCAATTTTCACTTTTACGCTAGAACTAATGCGTTTCTTAATAAATTTACATTCTATATACTCTATTTTACTTCTACTTAAACAAAATTCATATGCCATCTTCACATAATGCTCTACATATTCCATAGTTGCCATGGGTTTTTCTTGTCAAGCCACTCTTTTGGCTGAGTCATTTGAAAATTGAGTATTTGAAGGATCGTGGCTCTTTCTTGAGTTAAAAAATTTTATGACAAGAGAAATGAGAGAAAGCCTGGATTGGGGAAAGTTAGCACTGAATGTTCTCCATGGCATTCTTCACTTTAGAATAACGGGTAGGCCTCAAAAGAAAGATTGTGCTTGGTATATTAGTTGGGATGTGTTGGCAGAAACAAAACTGAGGGAAAGAGACAAATTAGTGAGAATTAGCCATGTCTAAAATTGCTTGATAATTTGCTATCTGTTTAGCCATGCATTTAAACACGCATGACAACTTGGTTATACTAAGTTGGCACATGGTTTGTCTTTTACTAGCCATCCTGTCTTGTTTTACCTCCACCAAGTACACAGTTTATGAGGGGAAAAGTGGCAGCACTTTCCTTCCTCCCAGGGCCCAAGCTTTCTTTTTGTTTGTTAATGTTTGATATTTATTGGTTTGTACTACTTAGTTTTTGGCAAATTGATGCAGTCTAATAGTATTTTTTGTTGCAGTGCTCCAACATGGATGTTTTGGGTGGATGGTGTGATTCAGGAAGCATATTCATAACTGATGTTGCTGGTGCGGGTGAAACTGAAAAATTAGTATCTGTTCACTAATGTTATCATCATTGTAGATGGTTTTGTAGCTTCAGTGTAAACATAGTTTACTTATCATGCATGCGGCAAAAATTAGTTGCATTGTGTACACAGTTTCCCAGGCAATTTGAGTTTATACATGATAATGGCATTTCTAAGAATACTGAATGAAATAGGCTTGTGCTCTGCTTCACTTTTGAAATGGCCATTTCAAGCTCCCAAGATTTGATCTTGTTAATTTTGGAAATATCAAGACTAATCAAATGGACTCGAGAAGGTCATTTTATGAACTTAGTCATTCTGTGTAAATATACATTTGCTTCCTGAAGAAATCATGCTTTTCTTGGCCTTCTTGTATCATTGTCTGTTAGTAGTTGGTTAAACTTTTAGCATCGTGTAGTACCTTTATGATGGTTTTGTAGCCGCAGATCATGGAAATGCTCTCTTTTCTTCTCTCAGAATATTGTGATTCATTGTCTCTTGTGCCTTGTTTGATTCTTTTGGGAAAGGAAGTGGTTCAACTGTTTTGGAGTTTGCTATGGTGGGTGAGATTCCACTCTCTCTCATTTTGCCTTTTTCCTTTTATGTTTTCCTCCTTATGGCCTGAGCTACAAGAAATTGAGAAATTCAATACTGCACAGTGCATGTTGAAATCTGACTAAATCTTTGTTTGGTGCCTTGTTGGGTGTTTTCATTTCATCCCTTGAATCTTTCAAAGGTCAAGGTCAAGGTACTTGCTCCCAAAGGCATGGTGAAGTTGGGTCTTTTATTTGTTCTTCTGTTGGGGGACTGTAAGAGATGCGAGGTTTTGGTCTGTCTTTGGTGTAGGAGACAAGAGAGGGAGAATAATGGGACCATTTGAAAAGTATCTCAATTATTGCTGCCAATTGAAATCTCTTATTCTTTTGTGAAAGAAAAAATGGTTGATAAACCGAATTTATAAAATATTAAATAGATTAAATCAACCAAATAAATATATAAATATGTTAAAAGTGAGTTATATTTAAAAGTGTGCTTGACGTAAAAAAAATGACAAATCATAGACTGCCATCTTCTGACACCCATTTATATGACCAAAGAAAACCCGGCCAAATCCACTAGGACATGACACAGCCCATTATACTCGTTTCTTTGACCCAAAAAAAAAAACGCAGTCTCATTAGAGGAGTTTTTTGAAATTTCCCATTAACAGATATTTTTATGTAATTTTCTTTGGATTTGATCTACAGAAATTTTTTCTTGGAGAAATAAATCTTTGATGAAAAATCATATTTTATCTAATAAATTTGTCCCAAAAAAAAAATCCTTGGAACGAAGCAGACGAGCTTTAAATAACTTATAAATGCTACAAATAACTTAATTTGTTTGCAGTTAGTTATAAATAGATTTTTTGAATTTTGTTAAAAATATATAATTTTTTTAAATGTTTTCAAAATATCCATAAGCTTATCCTTAGAAAAAATAAATTACATAAATTTCTCTTAATTTTTGTTAAAATTATACAAATCTCTCATTTATTTTTAAAATAAACACATGCTCCTCTTAAATTTTATTTAAATTATACAATTTTTTCTATTTACAGAATAAACATAAACTTCTCTCAAATTTTATTACAATTATATAAAGTTCCCTCAATTTGAAAAAATTGTATAATTCACTTAAAAAATAAAATGCTACAAATAAAGTATCTCAAAAAAGCAAAAAGCGAATTTGACGATGAGAACAGTGTCTTTTCAGCAGGATGACTGTGGTTTGTCTGATGAGATAACACAAGACTCCGCAGTGATCTAAACAGTTTGACGTTTCTTGAGTCGCAAATGAACACGTCTGTTTGCAATAATGGTACCAAAAATTCAATTCTGAATTTGCTATGCAATGCATGCTTCATTTTAATATTATAAAATAAATAAACGAATCTTCAATTCCTGAAAGCTACCTCTTCGTCATTTTCAGCCGTTCTTTCCATCATTCAAAAGAGCATGCGCCATTTTTTGTTTATATTTTCTATTATCAGAATCATTTTCAAATTGTTCTGGTTTAAGTCTCCTTTTGAACGCAACAATCACATTTTCTTAATGCATTTAAGATTTTATTTTTATAATCCTTTGAAAAAAAACTCAAATTGACTAAAAGAATACTTCTTTTTTACTGAGCTAATCTATTTGGATACAAGAGAAAATTTGTTATTCAACGGATAAATGATATCGTTCCACACGAGTAAGTTACTTTGCAGAACCGCAACAATCATATATGTAACTATGGAATCTGATTATTTTTTTTAGTCACAAATTGATTGTATAGATAAAAATAAATAAATATAAAAAGACATAAGTCATATACATAATTTTATTTTTTCTATCACTTGCTTTTTTTAATTATATGATTATATATCTGCAAAATATTCAATTAATTGAAGGACGTGGTTGGTGGTTCATATACTATTTTACATGCACAGAAATTAATGTAGATGCGTCATCTGCTTAAACTTTGGGCATTAGGAATTTTAGTTCTAAAAAACTTGGGATGAGCTTGATGTGTACAATTTGGTGGAATTGACAGCCCTAGTCCAGATAATCAATCTATCATATAATATAGACCTGTCAAATTTTAAAAAATAGGATAAAAATTTATTATCATTTGAAAATCACATGGCTCACAGTTACAAATGGTTCTTGGCTTTAAAAAATTTGAAAAAGACCCATCCGGATCAGTGATCCAACCATGTTTATCCATTCCATAAACCTGGGGAAGAGCAATCCACACGTGAGCTTGTATTTTAATCTCTATGATTTTTTTCTTTTTAATTTCTTGATCTTGGGAGATAATGATCTACTTTTGTTTCTCCGAATAATAATTGTGGGGTTACATTCTCTTTAATCCATGCCTTTCTTTTCTTTTCTTTTTCTTTTTTTTTAAGCAAAAAATAAATGTTTGCCAATTGGCACCAACCAATAGCTTCTTGTTGGAAGCTGTAGTTGTCAGATGAATATAACCCAATTACTCAAGCAATCTTTATATTCATCTAATTTATTAATTTTCAATAAATTAGCTAATAAGAAAAGCAATGTGTGTGTGTAAACTTATAAATAAAAAAGAATTTTGATATAATATATTTTGTTTTATCTCCTTTAATGTACTTTCTTTTTAGTTGAGCTATACATAATGTATTATCTTTATATAATATTATTAGAATCTTTTTATAAAGGTAAACCACACATCTTCTTGATAGAGTGGGTCATTAACCTTAGCTAAACAAACTCTTAACTTACTCTATATACTATAATTATTTCTGCAAGATTTGATGAATTAACAGATAAGGTTTCTTTTGTAAAGTACCATAATATAACTATATCCATACATGTAAATAAATAATCTATTTGAGATCAAGTTTTACAAAAATCGGATAAGTATCTTACATTTACATAACCAATTAATTGTAATCCAAATTTAGTTTAACAAAATAACTCTATGTCAATGGTCCTTTCAAGATATTGCAATAAATGTTTTACTCCATTCTAATGTCTTTTTGTTAGAAAAGAAATAAATCTTGCTAACAAGCTTATAATAAATACAATGTCAAATCATATACTATTAGTAAAATATATTAATATTCTTATAACACAAAAATATGATACTTTTGATCAAGAAATTCTTCATTATTCTCTTAAGGATGAAAAGGATTTTTCTTCACATCTATTGATTTTACAATTAGACTTGATCATGAGTTCAAAAGTTTGTCCAATTCAAGAAAAAAAAACAATGGATATAAGCTCAAAGAATAAAGCCTAATTAAAAAATAAACCCATTTTTAAAAACTTATTTTGTAAAACAAGCTAAGCTTAGGCTTTTTCTCAAGCCCAATTTATCTCAAAGGCTCGAATCAATATTTTTTTAATATATAATCATAATAATAAAAATTTTTCTCAATATTTAATTAAAGACAAGTCAATTATTTTTACCATACTATAGTTATAGACCTATTAGTAATACCAAACCCATTAAACATGCAAGTCAATGTGAAAATATTTTATTGAAAACAAGTCAATTACTATTATTGTACCATAATAAATGACCTGCTATCTGCTATACTATAGTAATTAATATAATGGATGAATTGGTTAAAGGAAAATTAATGTTATAATAAAGGAAGAGACATGCGAGTCAATATGTTTAATTTAGCTAAATTTAACATTTGATTTAAATTGTAAAAAGTTTATAATAAGAGTGTGACAACTAATATATCAATCAATAATTTTAGTGTAATTTTTAAAAAATTAAAAAATATTATAATGGAAAGTAAAGATGAGAATGAAAAAATTGTAGTTTTATTTTATAGATTGCTCTAAATTGAAGAATTGGCTTAATGGTGATAGAGATCTATCGGTATGGATTACATGCAAAAAGTAGGCCCAATATTTTTTGCATAAGAATGATATGAACAATGTATGATGATGGCACAAATATTGTAGGTTAGAGAGTTATATATATAAACTAAAAAAAAGTTTGGGAAAAAAAGGGCTTAGGCCTAATTTTCCCATTAAAAAAGAAAAGTGGGTCAAGCTCAAACCTAGGCCAATCATAATAAGTTTTTTTAACAAAAGCCCTACTTGTTTTAAAATGAATCTAGCTTATAATTAAGTCTACGTACAATTATTAGGTACTTAGTTGATATACTTTATCCATATAAAATTACTTTAAGATCTTTTCAATACAACTTAATTGATAAAAAGATTTTATTTGCTAAGTACTCAATTTACGATACAAAACTTTGATTTTTCAAAATCTATCATCTCAAATTCTTTTTTTAAATAATCAACTATTCTTAAAAACTTTTTAAAAGTTTCAAAAATACTTAAATCATCGACATATACAACAATTATGATAAACTTTGATTTGATCTTTAAACATATAGGTAAATTTGATCATTTTTATAAACTTTCTTATGCTACAAATTGTACTCTATATATGAAGACTTAATTTTTCTCATTTCATTTTTAAACAAACCCTATTGCATTTACACTTATGGGTGTTTAGACTGTAAGTAAAAAAATTTCATATTTTGTCTAAAAGTCCTAAGTCGCCTCACAAAAAGCCTTGATTTTGGTTAAACATGAGGTGCTCGTGTCGAAACCCCCTAGTTACACAATTTGTTTGTGTTTAATTCTAATTTGGCTTACTTCTCTACTTATATCCCACACAACTGTGTGATTCCATATAGCTTGCTAATATGGAACACTGATTTTGTCAAAGTTCCCTTATTTTACATGCTCGTACTCACTAATACAATTAGCCTGTGTTCTTTGCTAAATATGCTTGATTTCTTATTACTTTACTTATACTTTTCCACTTCTAATTATTTTTGGTTAAGTCCAATATACAATATGTAAAAACTCAAAAATTGGACTTAATTACTCAACTAAATCTCAACAAAAGCATAACAATTTTGTTCTTATCAAACTCTTCCAAACTTAATTATTTAATTGTCTTCAAGCAAGCTAAATAATATGCTAATTGTGTTCATAATATGCTTATGATACTTGAATAAATGCTAAATTATCGAGTGCAAATCACAATCAATCACACTAATTATATTTAAAAATAGGTATGATATTAAGTACACATAAAATTAAACATATTCTTTTCTATTCATTTTTCTCCATAGATACTTTTGCACAATTATCTAAAATTAGTAGTTAACATAATTGAATAGTGCACAAATAAAAAAACAATTCCTATCTTTTTAGTTTAATAAAAAATAAAAATTCTATAAAAATATCAATAACCATTTTTTTTAATGAACACATTTTACACTTCATCTCATTTCATTTCATTTTTTTTCATTATGAGTATGTTTTATATTCTATCTCAACTCAACACAAGTTGTAAATGAGTGCCTTTTATGCTCTCTCTCATTTGTAACATGTAATTAGACATAAATTAAAATTTTTTTTACATAAATTAAACCTACCTTAAGAAGAAAAATTTGAAATTTTATCACACAACTCAGCTAAACTTCTGCTACTAAATTCTTTTGTAAAAAATATTGTTTCAATCTATTATTCAAAAAGAAAAGGTTAACTTTATTTTACAATATACTACACCTCTTTAATTTTAGCAGTATAAATAATAGCTAACTATTTTTTACAATTTAAACATTCATTAACCATTATTTGCAAAAAATTTAGCATAACTAGTCTCGCTATGAAAAGTAATAATTTACTTAATTTAGAGATAATAGGATCCTTTCAAATCAATCCTCCCTCAAATTTAACATTTGCAATATCCTCAATGCAAAATAAATTAGGAGGAAGGGGATTAGAATACTCTCTAATATCATTGTAATTTCATTAGGAGCATCAAAACATGAAACTTGATTAACTGACAAAAGATTTAAAATAGATTAATAAAATAAAAAGTTCAATGAGATAATCAATAGTATATCAAAAGAAAATATCAATCAAAGTTTAGTACACAATACAATAACTATAAGATAAACACAAGCAAAACCAAAGGAGTATATAATAAAGGGAATAGAGAATTAGAGTTCAATGATTTAGGGCAAGTGAGATTCTAAAATTGATATGAGTTGGGTTGAAAATGGATTCGAGTTTGAAAGGGTTATGGGTGGTTGAATGAGGAAAAAGGAGGGCCAAGTATGGATTAAATGCCAGTTTTAGGTTATAGGAGATTTTTTTTCCTAACGGTAGCGGACATAGGCATGTTTATGGACATGGCTAACATGTGTTCACCATGAGTAAAGTGTGGAAATTAAGGAGTTGTAGCACACAGGCATGTAAATGGACACAACCTACTCGTGTGCATCTTTATTATAAAGAATGACATAAAAAAACTATAGGCATTCTAGCAAACTCAACCCTAGAACCTTGAAAACACCTAAATAAGTCATTTAAACTTCAGATTTATATATTCAACAACCCAACACAATGATCCATTACAAACTCAAGTATATGCACAATTTTCCTATCAAATTTTTCCATCAAATTATCATCAAAATTTTAATTTTAATTTTTTGCAAACTTAGCATATAAATTGTCCTGAGGTACTTCAACAAGATATGGATATCAAAATGTGACACATAAACATGATAAGGTGGGATAAGAAACTCCTTGAAGTGAGGATGCCACTTAGAAATACTAAAGCTTCCGCCTTTAGCCAACCAAGTAAACACGATACCTAATAGAACAAAAAGCAAGAATTGAAAAAAAAATTATACACAAACTAAAAGCATAAAATAAACTAAACTAGAGATAAAGAAAGAGAAATAGTTCTAAATTCGAATTTCTAGTTTGACTTTTAGAATTCTTTAAGTTTAAAAGATGCCTAAATTGTAAGTAGCTATTTTCTCCACTGCCTTCCAAACTAAATGAGGCTTTAACTTTTGTCCACTATCCTTGAATATGCTTGGAGGTTTATTCTCCTTTATACTGGCACTGTAACATCCGGTCCTTCCATAAACGTGAGAAACGCAATGTTCGGTTTCTCCGTAAACAGCAGAAATGAGCTAGATACAAAAGGAAGTCCATGAAATATAAGGAATTGGGGCCAAATAAAATTATGATAAACTTTTAAATATTAGAAAATGAGAATTTGAGCCTTAAATTGCCTAGAAATCAATGCCAGAGTAATTCAAAATATTTCTCAAAAGGTCAGTGGCATTTTCGTAAATATGGGTACTTTTTGAAAAACACACAGGAGGACTTTTTAAATGAAAGTTTTGAGTTCTCTGGGGTTCTCAAAGACTCTAAAAATTATGGAAAGCCCCAGGACAGCTAAAGCCCCTCCGGTGGATGTTTTTCAATGTCAGTGTGCCCGAACTTTGACGGATTCGTTTGGAAAGGTTTTAGCTCCAATTTGAGTGATTCCAAAGACATTTTACTTGATTGGGAACTTAAATTTTATAATGAAAAAGACGGTTCTAAAAAAAGAGTTAAAACGAATGAGAAACAAAAATGCAAAGTATGAAGGGTAAAATAAGAATTTTTAAAAAGTGTAACTTTTTCCCACCTATATATATGATGCACCCTTCTTCTCCCTTCATTATGCACAACCATCTTCTGCCCCAAATCAGAAGAAAAACCCTAAGGGAGAGGCGCCTAAGAGAGGAAGAAGAAGGAGGAAGAAAACCAAGCTTAAGGTATGTTTTCATGGTGATTTTTCTTGCTTTTTTTCATCCACACCTCCTTTCCTCCCTTCTCCTTTCTTTCCTTGGATTAAAATGAGGTTTACAAATTTGATTCAAGGGAGATATTCAAGGAAAAGTTCAGATTTGAAGAGAGGAGCTTGGAGAAATCAAGATTCAAGCCAAATTAAGTAAGGAAACAAGGTAAAAATGCATCCTATAGTTGATACCTTTCATCACACTTCTTCTCCATTTCGACCTAGACTTAGAAAGAACTAAGGAGTCAGATTTTTAACCAAACCAAAGATGATTCTTAGGTATTTGATGGAGAGGAATAAGAATATGTAAAGAAAACTAAGAAATAGGCATTAGAAATCAAGATGCAAAACCTAGGGTTTTAAGTACACCTTCCAATTTTTGAATTTATATGATGCTTCCTAGGTCTAAGTAAGAGTATAAATGAGTTCTTGAGACACCAAAGATGCTCCCCACAAACTTCCTCCTTCAAGAAAACAAAGAAAACTCCATGAAGCCCAAAACCTAGACATGTCTCGGCCAAGAAGAGTTCTAGGTGTGGGGGAGAGTTTTAAATTTTTCTAAAGCCATTTTTGAGTCATATTTGATGAATGAAAGTGAGGGGAAGCCTTGGAAAAAATTTAAAACTCATAGAAAGTGATTTGATGTCTTAGGTTCCATATTATGACCTAAGAAGCAACATGGTGTTAGGCTTTTTGTTTTAATGGTGTGATGACTCCAAGAGGCTGAAAAGGAGTCAAGAATTATATTTGAAAGAAAAGAATGAGGCCTAGAAGTCATTTGAGAGGTGTTGCTTCATTAGGTGCCAATATGGACCATAATAGGGGTTATAGAGCAATCTAGTACTTAAGCAAGTTGTATGGTCTTAGAGATTATTTCATGAACCTAATTGGCCCCCATATATTGTATTTAGGCCAAGAGAAACCATCTCCACCAATTTTTGGATGTGTGGCCGAAAGAGGAGGCTTGAATCCTAAAGGAAAAGTGTGTGTTTGTATACAAGATAGCTCTCTCCACCTTCTCTCATGCATGGATGTATATTTAGCATGTCTTAGCATGTACGTATGTGTATTTTCAAGCTATAAAAAGTATACTAGCATGCCTTTATATGCCATGATACTTGATATCATGTTATGTTTTCAATTGGTTACCTGATGTTTGTATGCGTTTGTTTGAGTGTGGAGAGGCCAAGAACTCATCCCTTGGGTGAGGATGAGCCAAGAATCCTTGAGCTTGGTTGAGACAAAGTAAAGAGTCTCTCAAAAGCAAAGTGGGCTTCCAAGAGTATGGTTGAGTCTGAAATACTCAAAGAATAGGTGAGGCAAGTCCAAAATCCATGAGGAGAAGTGTAAAGCTAATCCAAACACTTAGTGAGTTCTTGAATGTCTTGTATGATTGATTCACATGCCAAGGTTGCTTTTAAAATGTCTATGATTTCTACCTTCTCCATGCATGTATTTGTGAAACTTGTTTTGCACATATTATATATGATGGAATGGGAGATGAGCTATTGGGATTCTTTGAATCTCATCCCCTTCTCTCCAATGATCTAACATGCTAGGTGGACCAAGCAATTATGGCAAAGCGAGCCAACAACCATGAAGAGGGACAATTGACAAGCTTATGTGTTATTTTATTTCTTTTGGAACCATAATGATGGTTCATCATGTATATGATGTTGTATACATACTATGAACGTTGAGACATATGTAAATATACTAATATGTGATGTTGAGATGTATGATTCTGATGTATGACCACTAGCCCATGTTTTGAGTATGTAATGCCATAGTATGAAAGTTTAAAGTTTGATGGAAATATGCATAAGTGTGGGTTGAATAGCCAAAATGAGATGCATGAGGTTTGGGACCATTTGGGCAGCTCACAAAAATCTCAAATAAACTTTTAAACTTTCCTAAAAGGTGCCAAGACCAAGGGAAATCCATTTGGCAATTTTAGTACCCAATATGGAGCTAAAATTAATCATAATGGAACCTTATATCACTTTTTGGCCAAATGAGCTAGTCTTGATATGAAATTTGGCATGCAATTAGGTCTCATTGAGAGATTTCTGAGAAACTAAAGATCATAATTTTTAGAGGTCTAGGGAATATTCGATAAATTTTCAAAATTTAGATTTTTCATAGATTCTGGTATGGGTACTGTTCATACTAACAGTTTTGTGTTTTATATCACTTGATAGCCAAATGATATCTAATGCTTGTGAAATTTTATATACATAAACTATAGGTCATAAGCTTTCTGTGGCCACTGAGATCACCTCATTTGGAGGTTTGAACAGAGAGTTATGTATGTTTGAAGTTAACTGTCAGTGTCAGTAGTGCCCCAGGAGTTTAGTTACTATTCCATAAGTTCCCAATGGCTAAATATATCTGTTTTATTCTGAAATTATTTTTAGTATTAATTTAACATTTGTAGCTTTCCAAAATGACCAAATTTGTGTGATTTCAATTTTTTTAAAATTAGTTATGAATTTTAAAAATTTGTATCAGTAAACTGAATAACAGCCTAGGCAGCCAGCGACCTCTGTAACTTTTTGGATGTCAAACGTCTTGTGTGATGAATGCTGTGACTTGGGCATATTTTTAATGTAAATTAGACATCCTAATATTTCCATAATGACAAAGGTTGCATGATTTCAAATTTTTTAAATTTAGTTATGATTTTCTAAATTTGGGTTAGAAAATGGAGCAAATCTGGCTGAAAATATGCTTGCTTATTTTGAGCTCCATTTCGGTTTCCATGAATTGTAAGCATGTTTTTGTGATGTAAATGAGTTGTAATAATGAAATTAAATATAAGGAAGCATAGTATGAGCTCACACGGTCCATGTGACACCGAATTGAAATTTTTAGATATAGCGCAATGCGAAAAAGTCTATTATTTTCACTCTCTTTTTCGTATGCTCTTGTGGGATTGACAATACAAAACTTATAAATGGCATGAAATGAGCTAGAAGTTATGGTGTTACAGGAACCATGAAAAGATACTTTATTAATCTTATAACCTTGCAGTGAAGGACTAAAGGTTGTCACTTAAACTAAAGAGGTAAAGATTTTTATTTCTTTATTTTTTTTCTTGAAGGTTGCAACATTTGATGGACACATTTTTATGGATTCCTTTAAAAACTCTTTATTATATGCTTCCTTTAATAATTCCTTACCAATATCTAGTCTATGACACTCTTTTTTGGAAGATGGAATTGTTATGCCTTTGAATGCCTTAAATTTAATTGCTTCATCTTCGACCTTTAAGGTTAATATTCTATTCTTCGTATCAATATTAGCATAAGTTGTCGCTAAAAATGGTCAACCCAAAATTAATGACACTAATTTATCTTTCTTTGTATCTAGAACCATAAAATCCACGAAGAGATAAAATTTTTTTACCTTTATCAAGGCATTTTCTTATAGTTCCACTGATTGCTTGATTGATATGTCTGCAAGTTGTAATGTCATATTTGTAGACTTTAACTCACCTAAGCCAAGCCTTTTATAGATAGACAAAGGCATTATACTTATGCTAGCTCTTAAATCATATAGTGCATAATTAAAGAAGACCACCAATATCATAGGGAATAGGAAATCACCTTAGATCAACTAATTTTGATGATAACTTTTTTTGGATGATAGTACTGCATTTCTCAATAAGTGCAATGGTAGCATAATCCTCCAACTTCCTCTTGCTTGACAAGATCTCCTTGAGAAATTTCACATAGATTGGCATTTGAGCTAATGCATTGGTAAAAGGTGTACTTATATAAAGCTATTTAAAAATATTAAGAAATTTATCAAATTGTTTATTTAGCTTTTACTACTTTGGCCTTTAAGGAAATGAAATAGAAGGCACATATGTCTTGATTGGTACCAATATTAGTAGGTTAGTTGTCTCATTTTCATCTCCCATCTGAACTTGGTTGCTCTTTAGTATTTTCTCAACTTCTTCATCCTGCTCAATGGAATGCTTAGACTGATCAAGAATCTTCCCTAATTCTCAATCATTTCACAATATGATTACTTTGCACTACTCCTTAGGGTTAATTTCAATTTTCCTAGACAAATGACCTTGAGCTATAGTATGAGATGATCCAACCAACTGACTTAATTGCATTTCTAAATTTTTATTATTAGTAGGTGGCTAATCCAACTTGGATTCCCACCTTTCAAATATGTTAGAGGACCGAGAATGTTTGCCTTCATTTTGAAATTAAATCCTTTAATTTCTATGTCATAAGGTCAGCCTAGATGGTTCACCTTGATTTCTTAAATTCCCCATATGATTATGGTTCTAATTTCCCCAAGATAGTTAGGATGATTACATCATCTAGGAGTGTAGGTAACAACCAAAAAAGCTTGTTATATTATATGATTCCATAAATATACAAGTCACATAAGTAATAAACTGATAAGTACAATATCATTTTCATAAGAAAAGAAATCAATTACTAATTATAAAAAATTATCTTATTATCTAAATTATCCAATTGAAATAAAATTGATAAATATAAATTTTAAACAATATAATGCTCTAAACAAATACTAACTATAAATGAAAAAGACTCTAAAATCCAAAAATTTTTCTTTACATTCTAAGTATCACTCAGAATGTACTTTTGTAACTAAATTTAATTAGATTAATAATAATTTTATCAATATAAATGAAATTCTCTCTCAAGATAAAATCACTATGCTCGTATTAAACTGATGTCTATTTTCGTGATCACACACCTAATACAAACCTGTTACATATAAGAAATCAATGCAAATATTTACAAGTTACTCAAAATGTAATTTATATCTTTATAAAATTATCATCTCAATACAACATAAGTAGGTGGTTTTGACATAGTCTACCTATGTTTAACTCTGATTTGATTCACTTCTCTGCCTATATCCCTCATGACTATGCAATTCCACACAGCCTACCATATGGAACACTAATTTGGTTAAAACTTGTTATTTTATATGCATGTATTCACCAAAACAATTAACCTATGTTCCTTGATGAATATGCTTGATTTCTTGCTACTTCACTCATGTTTTTTCCACATCTAATTATTCTTGGTTAAGACCAACATAAAATACATTAAAACTTAAAAATTGGACTTCATTGCTCAATTAAATCTCAACAAGAGCATGATAATTTTGCACTTATCACATTCCTTATTTGGTCTTTTTGCAAGACCTATGTGACATCCTCAAAAGAATATCACATTACTTTGAAATAATTTACTATTTTGCCTATATATTATCAGAAGTTTGTAAAAAGCATGTAAATAATAAGATAAAGGTCCTCTGATTTTGGATGTGTACCTTGAAAAAGTGTCTTTTTTTTGTTCTTTGGGCTTTGGTGAATAAGCTAATTGTCCTAATCTAATGCAAAGCCAAATATATTTGTACTTAAAATATAAATATAAGAATGTTTAGAAACATAAATACCTTTGTGGGATTATACCAACTGAGTTAGTAAGAGTCGAAGAAACAAACATAATAATGTTTAAAAAGGAAATTATAAGGGAGAAATAACTTCTTAACAAAGTTGAAAATATGGATTGCATATATTGATTTACGCTTTTAACATTTATAAAGGAATCAAGTTCATTGGTGTTAAATGCTAGCTTGAATTTAATTAGTCAATAAGAGGTGTCAATGTGGGATACATTAGATGTGCTAGATGAATTTTTTTGGACCACCAAATTCAATGCCAACTAGTATAAACATATCATAAACCTCTTTTCAAGGCAAAAGCCAAATGCTTTATAGCATAATAGTAAAGGACAAAAGGAAGACTTTGTAAATTTAAATTTGATATAGAAAGATGATTGTTAACTTTTTCAATTTAAGTAAGTATAAATGTATTTTAAGTTATGAAATAATAGATATGTTAGTAGCTAGAATAAGCTTACTTAGTCTAATAGAGAAGTAAATAACTTAAGCCAAATATTGCTTGTTCCATTATTGTAAGTTATACCATAACAATGACTATGAGGCTAGTCTCCGAGAGTCAGAAAATTAGGCTAATATCTACACCGGTTTTAATTATTTCTGGTCTTAAAGAGAATTTTATAATTTATAGTTATGCTTGTAAGAAAGATTCAAAATGAGTATGAAACTTAAAAGAGATTTTGTCATGACTATGACAAGTAGTGTTGTATATACTTAGTTGTACATAGTTTAGGTACTAAATATTACTTTGTATTTGGGAATTTTTGGTAGTATGTTGACCATTGTTCACTATATCCTGAACACAGGGCTAATCTAAATATTTTTTTCTAAAAGTTCTAAGATTTAGTTAATTGAATCAAAATTCAGCCAATTTGATTTTAAAAACCAGTAAAGTAAGAAACATGATTTAGTTAACTAATGTCAGTTAATTAGAGTCTAAAAGATTTAATTGACTATAATAAGACTTAATTAATTAAAACTCAGGGTAACAATTATAAACTTACCTGTCAACTATAAACGGTAAAAGTGAAAAAAAATGGCAATGTTATCATATTCAATAAACATCAACTCGATTCCTTTTTATTACTAACATCATGTATAATTAATTGAAGTTAGCCATTTATAAAACCTGGTTATCGCAATAAAAGTTCCATATCCTTTGACACGTCACTTTTAAGAAAATAAGATTCGTGGACAAGGTGTGTATAGTAATTAATTTGGCTAAATTTTTTAATCAATTTATTCTTGGATTAAATTTTGAAAATTCACACTAAACACCAAATTCATGTGCTTTAAAATATATTTTTTTATTCACAAAGAGGTGAAAATGCCACCATTTAATATCATCTTTTTTAAATCTTTAAAAGATAGATAAGGACACATCAAGTATATAAATTGCCATTATTACATTAAAGTGTACCACTTGAACCCTTGCATCCTCAATTATATTAGCCTTTGCATACTATAATCTTTTTTTTCTAATTTTGAATTTTTAATCATTGATGTTCACTTGTTAGTGTCATATCTTTCAGTATCACATAATTATTCAAAATAATAATACAATCTTAAGAATTAGTCCATGTGTTAACTAATGACTTGCCATTAATTAATACCTGCCAAGCCATTAGTTAAGCTATTAATTAAGACTTGGCAAGTCATTAGTTAATGGAAATCTCTTCAAATCAGTCTTAAAAGATTTGAAGAGATTTTTGTGCTTTTTTTTTTGGCTTAGTTACAATAAATAGTGAATACAATAATTTATAGAAAGTAAGGCAAGAAATACATGAAATATCATGAAAATAAACTAAACCAAGAGTCAAGATAAATATTTAGAAAAGATGAGAGTGATGAAACCCAATCAAAAGAATATATCCTCTTAACGACTAATTTGGCTAATTAATTTATTATTATATTTCCTTGGTGATAGATATGTATTTGTATTATCAACAATTTTTTTATTGATAAATTGTTAGAAGAATAATATAAAAGAGCATCTATAGTTAACGTGTGACAAATTATAGTTAACTCGTGGACTTCTTCATAAGATAATATTATTATTTTGAATAATTATATGATACTGAAAGATTTGACACTAACTCTTGGACATCAATGATCAAGAATTAAAAATTAGATGGAAGAGATTATAGTGTGCAAAGTTAATATAATTAAGGACGCAAGGGTTCAAATGGTATATTTTAATGTAATAATGTGAATTAAAATATTTTATATGGCATTATCTATATTTAAAAGATTTGAAAAATATGATATTAGATGACGATATTTTTTTAGATAAAAAATATATTTTAAAGCACTTGAATTTGGTGTTTAGTGTGCATTTTGAAAGTTTGATTAGAAAATAAACTAAATAAGAAATTTAGCCAAATTTATTATTACATACGTCTTATCTATGAATCTTATTTTCTTACAAGTGACGTGTCAAAAGATACTCAGCTTTTGTAACATATTTATAATAAATATGGGTAAAATAGATAAAAACAATTGATTATGTGTACATGATTTGTAAAATTTTAATTTATCTTCAAAAATTTAATTTTAATTTATTGTGATTTCTAAAAAATGACAGCTATATATACTATTGAAATGCTTTCATGACAAGACCTAGCTTGAATACAACTAATCTCCCGTTTGGTTGAGAAGGGGGAAATTGATTTTGTTTTGGTATAAAATATTTATTATATTTACATAATTATTAATTAATAATATTTATATTTTTTAAATAAATTTTTAAAAAAATATGAGAGTTATTTTTTATTTATAAAATTATCTTTTTAACTTTATTTTTATTTTAATAATTTTATATATCAAATAGCTCCTAACGAAGGTGGCATCCAATACATACTACTAGAATCTGATGGAACATGATATAAAATGTCATCATTAATAATATAATTTATTGAGGTGAAATACTCCAAACAGTAATATTCAAACTGCGCTTGCACTTAAATGGGATTAACTTGAAGGCCGTTTGGTAGCATAATGGAGAGGTAAATGCAATTTTTTTTGTAATATTTATTATTATTATTATTATTATTATTATTATTATTATTATTATTTAATAATATATATTTTTATTTTTAAATAAGAATATCAGAATTATTTTTATTTCTTTTTATTTTTATACTTAATATTATGTGTATTAAACCCCAATTAAAAATTTTCCACAATTCATTGCTCCTCCATCATTCTTAACGGGTTGGCATTCGCATTCTTTGCGCACTATAATCTATCATACAACAATACAAATTTCATATATAAAACTCATAAAAGAGAGAAAATAACTCAATTTCCAAATAAATATAAAATGCCATTTGATTGATATATAAAAACGATAATTAAAAGGAATAAACTTAATATAATATTTGCTTTCAGCTTATTTAATAAAAAAATGGCATGTGAATAAAATATTTCAAAGAACCAAATCATGAAAAATGGAACTATTAAAAAAAATTCTTATTTTTATTGACAAATTGATAGTAATATCTAACACGTACTTAAAATTTTTAATTAAAAATTATTTTACAAAATTTAATGAAAATAAAAATGAAAATTAATTAATACATATAGATTACATTTTTTGTTTCAGGGGATTCGTTCAACTTTTACACTTGAAAATTTTTATTATGGATAAATTACATTTTCCTTTAGAAGAGATTTTTATATTATAATTTTTTTTCTATTTCAAAAAATTACATTTTTTTTCCTTGAAGTCAAATAATATGTCAAATTGATTTCCTTTATAACAAATTAGAAGTTATAATTATATTTATTTTAACTAAATAATTTTATATTTTATTACTTATATAATATAATAAGTATCAAATTTGTATATGAAAAATATAAATTAATCATTTTAAAATTTAAAAATTTTAACATAAAATAAATAATATTGAGATAAAATTTTAAACAATATATTTTAAATAAATTATCATTTTAATTGATTCTAATATTATTTTCATGGAAGGGTATATTGGTCAATCAAGCAAAAGAACATCACGCGTCACCGTCTCTCGCTTTCTAGAAACAGAGAATATTATGAACAGACAAATGACCAAGTCCCTCTCCCCCTTACGCGCCAACGTAGTCTACGTTACGCGCTCCATGTTTGCACTCGCGGGGCCCACCCTAAAGGGTAAAATGACTGCATCTTAACCAGTCACATTTGTCCACGTGATCTTGCCCCTCATCACCGACCATCAAATCACGCTTTTCGCCACGTGGCAAATCGTGCATCGCCGTTCCCCGACCCCGTAGCACACAGCAAGGTCACATTAAAACCACCCATCAGTCCATGGTGATGTACCGGGGAACATGCGAAGTGTCATTGTTTCTTATCAACGGCTCAGATTCTATCCGTACACATTCATCGGGATCTATGACGCTAACTCGGCAAAATTAATTTTTAATCCTTTAATATTTTATTTAAAATTTTATTTTATTTTAAATTAATCGTTAATTTTTAAAAATTATTTAAATATTTTTTCTCTAACTTTATTAAACTAAAATGGTTAAAAGAATTATTTTATATAACTCATGGGTAAAATAAAATAAAATGGTTATTTAGATTAAAAAAGTTAGACAAAAATAAAATTAAAAATAAAAATGAAATTTAAAATGAAATTAAAATATTAAATCAGAATAAAATTAAATTAAAAAATAAAAATAGAATTTAAGACAAAATTAAAAGATAAAAGTGACACTTAAAGAAATATTAAAAGATTAAAATGAAATTGAACAAAATTAAAAGATAAAAATAAAATTTAAAATAAAAGTAATAGACGAAAAGTATATTTTAATCCCGCTAACTCAGAATCTTTAGGTTCGTGTCTGAGACGTGTGAGGTGCGTGTGACAGTCACTCACTCAACCTTATTATTCACTAATTACCTGAGGATTAAAAGTTAAGATCAGATTATGGAAAGAGCTTTTTATTTTTATTTTTATTTTTATTTATTTTTTCTTTTTTTGCGCTTTCCTTTTCCAACCACCATAAAACGCGGTCCGATTATCCCCAATATAATCCCTCTTCTTCCCGTTAGGGTTTCTATCCCTCAATTCTCTCCTCATTTCTCTCGTGTTCTTGCACTCCCTTGTCTGATTTTCTCTCTGGCGTTTGAAACTTTCTGATTTGTGCCGAGAACCTTGGTTCGATTTTTCAGTTTATAGCTCATTTTTTGTGGGTTCAAAATGAAATTGGGTTTTATTTCTGGGTGTACAAATTGAAGTGAACAAGTTCTCTAATTGAAGGGGAAGAAAAAAAAGAAGTAAAAATATCAATTTCAGGGATTCAATTGAGAATTTTGGGAACTAGGTCTGGGAAATTTGGGGGAAATAGTGTGATACAGTTATAAAGAGAGAGCTTCGTAACGTGGGTGCCTATGTGAGAATGCCCGCGACGGACTGTCAAGGTTCGTCTCCCTCATTAACCCATTTTGGCCGTTCGCTTCTGAGTCTCCGTCACGATCACGTTCAAGTTCACTCCATGGAAGGGTCTGCTACTCCACACTATCAAAACTCTAGCTTGGACCAGGAGCTTGAGTCGTTTCAGAAACAGGTCACTGACCGATTTCTGGATCTCTCTTCGGTTGGTCATGATGATTTGCTTTCCCTCTCATGGGTTGGGAAGCTGCTTGATTCATTTCTTTGCTTTCAAGAGGAATTCAGGTATATTCTTCACAACCACAGGGCTCTAGTGTTTAAACCCCCTGTGGATCGGATGGTGGGTGATTTCTTTGAGCGGAGTGTGAAAGCTCTAGATGTCTGTAATGCGATACGAGACGGGATTGAGCAGATTCGGCAATGGCAGAAGCTATTGGAGATTGTGCTTTGTGCATTGAACCATCAGAAAAGTATTGGCGAGGGCCAATTTCGTCGGGCCAAGAAGGCGCTCATTGATTTGGCAATTGGAATGCTTGATGATAAGGATTCCAATGCGTCTCTGGCACACCGGAACCGATCCTTCGGTCGCAGTACTGCTGGCAGAGATCATCATCATAATCATCACCATCGTTCTGCGGGTCATTTTCGATCACTTTCGTGGAGCGTCTCTCGCACATGGTCTGCTGCCAGGCAGCTCCAATCAATTGGGAACAACCTGAATCCCCCAAGAGGGAATGATCTTGTGGCCTCTAATGGGTTTGCACTGTCTATTTTTACTATGAATTCGACTCTATTGTTTGTAATGTGGGCTCTTGTTGCGGCCATTCCATGTCAGGACCGTGGACTCCATGTTCATTTTTCTATTCCGAGGAATTTTTCTTGGGCAGCTCCATTGCTATCACTACATGAACGGATCATGGAGGAGTCGAAGAAGCGGGAGCGGAAGAATTCTTCTGGTTTGCTAAAAGAGATTCATCAAATTGAAAAATGTGCTAGAGTGATGAATGAATTAGCTGATTCTGTACACTTCCCATTGACGGAGGAGAAAGAAGGGGAGGTTAGACAGAGAGTGCAGGAGCTTTCACAGCTTTGTGAAGCTTTGAAAGATGGACTAGACCCCTTGGAGCGCCATGTGAGGGAGGTGTTTCATAGAATTGTGCATGGCCGGACGGAAGGGCTTGACTCTCTAGGAAAGCTAAACCATCCTGAATCTTGAGTAACTTCTTCTACCCATCATTTGCTTCAGGGATTTGAAAATACAAGTAGGAGGAATAGCCTAATTTTGCTTCCAAGGAGAACGAAATTAAGAAGTAGCAAAAGGTAAATATGAGGTGAACGAAAGAAGAAAAAGGATGAAAAGCGCGAAGCAAGGTGATTTAAATTGAGGATTATGCCAATAATAAAGCGTAAGGGGGTGGCTTTTTGTAATTTTATAACTTATATAATGTATAGGGTTTAGGATATTGGAAGTAGACATTTGATGTCCATTCTGTTTGTCTTTCTCCCCTGTTGGTTTTTGTCTTGTGATGCTGCTGTTGTAGTAATCAAATTTTCTCAGTAAATTGCTTCATCCTCGTTGTAGCTGATTTTGTCCATGAATGTGTAAGATACATTTTGCTTTTGGTTCATATACCGAAAATTGTATTTGAATCAAAGACTGTAAAATCTTGTTCTCTTCCTCGAATTTTCTGGACTGTTTATTTGTATTCAAGCTCTATGGACTAACTGCTGGAAAACAGTTCGGTAATCAATTTTCTGAGGAAGTTCTGTCTATTCTACAGCTTTTGTTTTGTTTTCTGCTTTATTTCCCTTTTTTCTTTTTTTAAACCTTCTGTAAATTAACATGTGAATGACATTGATCATAGTCAAGCATTTTCTTTATTCCGGTCCCCACGAGTTATGTTGGGAAGAATGATCTGACAAAACGTTTGCCATAGCTGTTGCGCTTGAAACTGACATCGGCAAACAAAGGCAGCGTTGTAAATTTTTTAGAGATTGTATTCCAATGTCTGTTTTCTCAAATACTCCGCAGAAAATGGGACATGACAATTGGAAAACTCACAAATTGTTCAGTGGTTTCCTGTATTTCCCTATTCTCAAAATTTGCCCATTTGCATCAGTAAGAATTTCACAACTGAGCACTGCGCAATACTACTGGTGATTGTGTTGCAAATTTGTGACTTTCCAGTCAAGTCAATAAAGTGGTTTGACATTGACTTGGTCTATCGCCATCCGGAATTGAATTTCTTTGTAGGGTGACACCAGCAATAACTTCTGATCCCAGATCAATGTAATCTTGATAACCTTTTTTTATCGAGCTTTTGGTATTTGCCCTTTTGGGTAACATTTGCCTCCTACTTTATCTGTCCCCTTCTTAGAATAATGCTAATGTTCCCAATTACTTTCTAGCTTTACTCAATCATAAGTCATGACCAAGCTAAGTGCAGGTTACTGAATCATCGAAGACTCTCATGTGTAACTCTCAAGGGTATTGAAAATGATAGCAAATTATGGTCTATAAATGTATGTATATATATATATAAGTGGTCAATACTTCCTTTGCTGTACATTGACTTTTGGTTTTTTCATTATAGCATGGCAATTTTCCTTGTGTTCTTAGAATTCATTATATTATTTCTGCAAGCCTCTCGTTATCTATCTCTTTTCTGTCTATGATCTATCCGTGTATTATCTTGTATGCACATGCTCCGTCTGTAAATAATTTTGCTTTACACCCAAACTATTTCTTTCCAGCTCAATGCAACATAGGTTTGATTCTTTCATTTGAAGAAGCTAGAAGATCACGGTCTGCTTTGGAGAGTAAAGAAATAAACTTCCAGTGGGATACATACTGCAAAGGACCCAAAGGTAGGTCCAATTTCCATCCTTTCTAGAAGTTGAGGTTGGAGCAGCTATTATACACATGCACTTAATAAAAGAGTTCAACACGTGACGACTTGGTATGGCACTTTAAAAGGAAAAGTTAAATGCTTACTTATAATATATTAAATATTATGCTTAGTAATATTGACACTGATATAATAATATATAAACTTTGCCTATGTTGTGGTTCAATGTAAATTATTTCATAGCCGATTTTAAGCTCACAAAAAAAGAAGAGGTTCATATTAGGCAATCAACAGTCAACGTAAAATTTTATCTAATTTTTATACATATTAGAATTAATATTATGCCATTGTCTAGAAGCAATGTATTGGATAACTTGAGTATAGTGTCAAATGAGTAGAAATCATTACATCGACGCTTAGGTGTAGTGAAAAATAAATAGAGGTTCTCATATTTTTGTGAAAGAATATAAGTAAAGAAATTAGTTTACGAGAGTAGAATTACGTTTTGAAATTTAGAATATAAGTACACTTACAGGTAAATCAATGGAAATAGTAAATATTATAATTAGGAGAAAAATTAATTTTATGTGCTTACAAGAAACCAAATAGGTAAGAGAAAAAGCAAAAGAATTAGACACCTTAAATTTTAAGGTATGGTACATTAATAAAACTAAATCTAGAAATGAAATAAGTATAATTGTATATAAGTATTAAAAAAAATGTTGTGGTAGATGTAAAGATTAGGACACAGAATTATAATGTTAAAATTTATAGTGAAAAGAAAATTTTTGATGTTATTAATGCTTACACACCACAAGTAAGATTAGAAGAATATTATAAAATAATATTTTGAAAAGATTTAGAAGGTTTAATTCAAAGAATACCTTTAGGAGAAAAAATTTTTATAGAAGGGGATCTTAATGATCATATAAGGAGTGTATCTAGAAGTTATAAGAATTCGCATGGGGGATATAGTTTAGGAGAAATAAATGTAGAGAGTAAAATTGTTATAGACTTTTCAGTAGTATTTGATTTTACTATAATTAATACTTATTTTAAAAAGTATGAAAAATATCTTATCACGTGTAAAAGTGAGATAACATGCTCTCAAATTGATTTTTTTTAATAAGGAAAGTGGACAAAAAGCTTTGCATGGATTGTAAAGTTATACTTAAAGAGAGTTTGATTATACAATATGAGGTCTTAGTGATAGATATTAAAATTAAGAGGAGAGTAAAGAGTAATGGCTAAGAGGGTGTGTCAAGGATAAAGTGACGGCAATTGAAGAGTGATAAAAAAAAAAACTTGTAAAGAATGATTTTGAAAGAAGGATCATGGGAGGTACAAAGAAATGCTAACAATATGTAGGACGAAATGGCTAAAGAGATTATGAAGGTTGCAAAAGAAATCCTCAAAAAATTAAAAGGTTTTGGATCTAGAGATAAACAATTTTGTTGATGGGATACAAGTATACAAAATAAAATTAAAGTTAAAAAAATTGTTATAAAGCGTGATTTGTAAAAGAAAAAAATTGAAAAAAATATAAAATAATTAAGAAAGATACTAAAAAGGCGGTGAGGGAAATGAAAGTTAAAGTATTTGATGGGCTATATCAATTCTTAGGCACTAAAGTTGAGAAAAGAAATATTTATAAATTTGCTAAAAGTAAAAAAAGAAAGACAAAAGACGTAGACTAAGTGAGATGTATTAAGGATGAAGAAGGGAGAATTTTGGTTACGGAATAAGATATTAAAAAAAGGTGAAAGTGTTATTTTTATAGGCTATTTAATGTAGGACATGGGATCTCATAACACTCAGACAGGTTAGACAACACAAAGAAGGATCAAAATTATACCTTTTATCATAGAATTCGAAAGTCAAAGATAAAAGAAAAAAAAAATACAGAATGATAAAGCAGTAGGACCAGATAATATATTTATTAAGGTGTAGAAGGGTTTATGAGTGAAAGGTACAAGTTGGTTTATAAAGTTATTTAATAAGATTATAAAATTTAAGAGAATATCATACGAGTGGAAAAAAAAATAATTTAATTCCTATTTATAAGAATAAAAGAGATATATAAAATTGTATACATTATAAAGGAATTAAACTTATGAGGCACACTATGAAATTATGGGAGATGATTATTGAGCGAAGATTAAGGCAAGAGACTCAAATTTCAAAGAATCAATTTAGTTTTATGCCTAATAAATTGACCATGAAAGTAATATATTTGTTGCAAAAATTGATGGAAAAATATTGAAGGAATAAAAAAGATTTACATATGGTGTTTATTGATTTAGAGAAGACATATGATAGCCAAGTAATATTTTCTAAAAAGTTTTGGAGCAAAAAAGAGTCTGTATTACTTATATTCGAACAATTCAAAATATGTATGATAAGTTTAGAACTAGTGTAAGAACACAAAATGGACCCATCGAAAATTTTTTGATAACTATTAGCCTACATCAGGGCTAATTTTGAGTCTTTATCTTTTTACTTTAGTCTTATGAGTACTTATTGAATATATCTAAGAGTTAGTGCCGCAGCGCATACTCTTTGCAAATAATATAGTCATAGTTAGGGAGTTGAGAGAGGAAATAAATTAGAAATTAGAGATATGAAGATTAGGTTTGGAAGCACATAGATTCTGTTTAGATAGAAGTAAAACGGAGTATATGTAATGTAAGTTTAGCAAGAAGCATACTAATTCTAACATAGAAATGAAAATAAGGAAATACACTATATCACATGTCACTTGGTTTAAGTATTTTAGGTCTAATAAGATGGGAAAATAGATAAAGATGTAAACTATAGGATTCAAGTAAGATGAATGAAATGAAGGAATGTTTCGAGTGTTATTATAGATAAAAGAGTATCGCTCAAACTTAAGGGTAAATTTTACTCTATAGTTATAAGATCGATAATATTGTATAGGACTGAATGTTAGACAATAAAAAGTTAATAAGAAAATAAGGTTAATATTGTAGAGATGAGAATATTGTATTGGATAAGTGAATATAAATAAGATAGAATTAGAAATAAATAAATTAAAAGAAAGTTAGAGTCACATTTATTATAAAAATGGTTGTAGAATTGTGTCTTAAATGGTTTGGTCATGTTGCAGAGATGAGAATGTTGTGTTGGATGAATAGGCATAAAAATAAATATCTTAGAGAAGAAATTAGAGTTGTACTTATTGTAAAAAAGATTGTAAAATTGCGTCTTAAATGGTTTGGATATGTACGGAGAAGACTTATAGAAGTTCTAGTAAGAAATGTAAATCAGATAAAGAGTAATCCAATAATTAGAAGTAGAGGGAGATTATGAAAAATTATAGATAAAACTATTAACAAAGATTTAGATTTAAATGATTTATCTAAAAATATGATTTATAATAAAATTTTATGATATCGTTTGATTTATGTGGTCGACTCTATCTAGTGGAATAAAGCCTGTTGTCGTTGATGACACTGATATTGACAAATGGGGAAGAACATTTAAATTTATCTAACAATTAGTTAGAATACCGATATATTCTAGGTACCCAAGTCTTTAGGTTCTGTCATGTGATGGTCACATTTGTGTTAGTGGCCACTGTCAGTTTCCATGTTTCATAACTTTAGAAAGTAATGCTAGTAGGTCCAAGCAGTTGATTGATGAAGCGGTTGGAGATATGATTTTTCTCATGTTGTTGTCTTTAACTACTGCTACGACATTTATGGCTGTTAGGTGCGAGGAACCTTTGAGTGTGGACGACTTAAGACTTAGTATCACATTAATATACTCATTTTGGAAGAATAATGCAGTTGGTGGCATTTAACTTCATATAGAGTTTCAGGTCATAAGCCTTGTGCTTTCCTAACTTCAAAGCCTGTTATCCTACTTGTTTGCCCCTGTTAGCTTGTCCTATATGTCGAAGCTTAAATGCCTATAAGATCTTCCTTGTTTGTGCTCTGCTCGGTTGGGTAAATTTTTGGAATATGTTTTCATATTACAAGTGTGAAGGACACGTTAAATTTGAACTATGAGATTTTGGGTAAGGGTTATCATACTGTCATTTTCCTTGTAATCATGACATAGAATAATCTTTTACTTTGCTTAAGTATTAAGAATATGTTTAGATTGAGAAGAAAAGAAGGTAAGTGCAAATTTAATTTTGATTTTTTTAATTTTAGAATTATTCTTCTTATCTTATTCATTCTCTTGATCAATTCAATCATAGAAAAAATATTAGATTTAAATCTAAATTAAAAAAAAATATTTACATTAAAATTCTACTTTCATTTTATTCTCCTCAATCCAAATATACTTAAAGGCAATGATTAGTGGTTTTTTTTTTAAATTACCCTTCAAGGTTTGTCTGAGAAAAAAAAAAAAAGGTACAAGAACACGTGGAAGGATGATCCTAAATAATCACAAAGTAAAATTGAAGACAAAATGGTCGTCCTATTCCAATAACTGCTCTTTATATGAGGAATCAAGACTTTATTGTATTATTGTGATATAATAATAAAGGAAAATGTCTTGTTCCCATAACACTGTGAGTGAAGTGGCCTCTCTAATAACACCCTTAGCCCTAGGGTGGAAGATGACACTCCATTGGGTCCCCCTAATGATGCAGCGAAGGGGTAGCTCCTGTCCTACCTAGCAGTGACTTGCTAGCCACACCATCAAAGATTAAAAATTTTTTTAAGTACATCTGAAGCATGGTGCACTAGGTAGTTTTTATTTTCTGGATTGATGAGGTGATGTATGGATTAGTTTGATTAAATTTGCTTATTCAGATTAAGGCAGATCATTCGTATGTGTAATACAGGTGTGCTGTCTTATCCCAGTTTGAACAAAATAAATTTAAACATGTATTAAGATCATAAAAGTGAATCCCCTAATGGTGAGGTGAGGTTTGAAAATCATACACTTCATAAATTTACGCACATTTAACCAAATTCACTTGTGGAAGTCATTCCTTTTCTCGGTTGATATATAAAATAAAAAAATAATTTTATAAATAAAAAATAATTGCTTATTTAAAAAAATAATAGAAACAAAGAGTAATCTACAAAACGCCCATCAATGGCACTGTGAAGGGTTTAACAATTCCCTCTCCACCATGATCAGATCTCATATAATGGAAAACAACACCTTGAAATGAGGATTTAGTTTTTATTTTCTTTATTTATGAAGAACATTTTGGTTAAAAAATTTAAAATTAGATTAAACTAATATTTTAAAAATTAAATTAGACCGATCAGTTTGATCAAGAATTGGTCAAATCAATCAAGAACCAGCCAAAACTAAATTAGTTAAAATCGGTTTGAATCGATTTGTAATAATTATTTTTTTAGGTTTTTTTATATAATAGAATAATTCATCCCAAATAAATTTAATAAATTAAAAATAAAAGGTAATAAAAAAAAGAAAGAGTTGAAATATAATTTTTTTTTAAAAAAAGAGAGAATATAAAAGAAGTAAAATGTGCATAATTGATTATTTTTTATACTTACTTTCTATTATATTTATGTTTTATTTCTTAATAATATTTTTCTCAAAGATCTAGATATTTAGCTAAAATTATTATTTATTATTTTATTTTTAATGATAAGTAAAATTTTAATATAATTTAAAAACTATAAAATAATTTTTGTAATATTTTATGAAATATTAAATTAGTAGTCAAATATTTAAAATTTACTAATATTTATTTCTTACATTAAAATTTTAATATATAAAATTTTTAAAAAACATATTTAATTATTATTAGTTCGACTACAATTTGACCAATGAACCATGAATCAGTACCTCTATCGGTTCAATAATTAGTCTGATTTCAAAAATATTAGATTGAACTATATATTTTTTAAAGAAATAAGAAATTTTGTAATTTTAACAAAATTTACAAAACATATGTATAATTTAGTTTAAATAACTCTTTTTTTGCTTGATTCAGTCTAAGGCAGATCATTCGTATTGGATTTGTGGATTTATAAAGAAATTTTGTGCTGTCTTATCCCAAGAAATTAATATAGTTTGAATTTCACACATATCATATTTGCTTTTATTATTAAGCCAACCCCTCATGTATTAAGATCATAAAAGGGATTTGAATCCCCTGCATTAGTGGTGAGGTGAGGTTTGAAGATCATACACTTCCTCTTTCTCTTCATAAATTTATCGGCACATTTAATTTTTTAAAGATCCATTCACTTGTGGAAGCCATTCCTTTTCTCGGTTGATATATAAAATAAAAAAATAATTTTATAAATAAGAAATAATTTTTTATATTCTTATTTAAAAAAATAATAGAAACAACAGATATTATTAAATAATAATAACAATATTATAATAGATATTGTAATAAATAAATAAATAAATAAATAAATTTATGTGCTTAATTCCGTACAGATAAAGAAAAGCAAAGTGGAATTTAGATTAAGATGGTGGGTTTAAAAGGAAATTTGAGTGATTACTGTCAGTCTACACCATTTGGATAGTAACTAACTAACCGAATCAAATAATTTAGTATTGAGTTTCCTTTGCGGGTCCCCTTGGCTGTCGGATTTTGATTCTCTCTGATTAACGAGATTCAGAAAAAGTGGATGATCTCACCTTACATTTGATCTTAGCCAAAAGGGCGATAAAGTGGGTGATCACTATTATTAATGTTTATAAAATTAAGATTAAATTATATAGATTTTTTTTAAAAAAATTTATTAAAATTATATAATATTTTATTTTATTTTTTAAAAAATATATAAACCTTTTTATGAAACAAAAAGTTATACTATATTTTAATTTTTATTAAAATATTTTTAATTAATTTAAATACATATTTTTTTAATTAAAACATCCTCATATATTTTATTTATGAAGAACATTTTGGTTAAAAAATTTAAAATTAGATTAAACTGTATATTTTTAAAAAAATAAGACATTTTTGTAAGTGTTAACAAAATTTACAAAACATATGTATAATTTACTCTAAAATTAACACTTTAAAGTGTAAAGTGGTTGGTGTGCTGTCATTTGCTTGCGTTTGAAGTTAAGAACATACAATTCAGTACAACTTTTGTGTATGAAGTTAAGTATTTCACTTACCTTTGCGTACGAAAGTTGAGTATTTCCCTTTTCACCCTACTACACGTCACAAATTGAAAATCAAATGCATTGGTGATCAAATTTTAATTACAGTTAAAAAATAATTTAGAAAAAGCGAGAATCAAAACTACATTTAAGGAGGGAAAATTTAGTATTTTCATCTCAAATTAACAGTGTCTTAGTGTTTATATATAATTAAAAATTAAAAAAAAAAGTAATGAAAATTTCATATTCAAGATCAAGAAAGAATTTTATGGAAGGTTGACTCTTGAGCTTATAATAGAAAGAGGATTAGGAAAAATAATTATTCAGTGGGACAAATCCCAATATATCCGCTGAATCTTGAAACTTGAAAGCTACAAATGAAAATTTGTATTGTGTGGTTGATGGATTGAAAGTTGAAACCTTGGGTTTAAAGTTTGGTTGGGTAAAGCATGCGTCGAAATAGAAACTCTTTGCATTAACAATAATTAATTATATATGTTGGTCTTCATCACCTACTCGCATGTCTTTCGGCTTTACGCAATATATTTTAATACGGCAATCATCTTTTTTTTTTTTTTTTTTGGGTGGGGGGTGTTTAGCATTCATGCATTATGTAATATATTGCTTTTATTTTAATTTTTTTAAACCAGACATTTTAACCTGTATTTGATACTTTTTCTATTTTGAATCTGATGGCTGGTTTTTTTTAATAAAAATATCAATTTCGGAGAATAAAGAACACCAGACAACCCAAAAAATAAAATGGGTCTAAAAATCATATATTGGAATTTTGTTGGTTAATTTTGCTCTAATTAGAATTCAAAATTGAATCTTTCAATCTTGGAGATGGCCCTAAACTTTATCAAAGTTCATTAATAGAAAGAAAATCATATATTGTATTGAAAATAATTTTTTTAAAAAATTTAAAACCATTTAAGAAAAAATAATTAACTATTAAAAATAAATAACATATTCACAATTTTTTTAAAAATATGTGCATTAAAAGATAGTAATAATATTTAATTTCATAATAATATTTGTATTAAATATATATTTAATCAATATAAGTATTATTAAAAATATAAAAATATGTTTGAAAAATTAATTTTATTATTTTAAACACAATAAAAAACACTGAATTAAAAATTTAAAGGTAAACTTTTATTCAATAATATTATTAATAAAAGTTAACTACAGGGTATTTTGGTTTTTCCGGGAAAGACAATATAAATTTTCATTAAAAAAATGAGAGTATTGTAATTAAGTCATCTTTTAAATGAGGAAAGAGTAATTTATCCTTTTTTTTCTGGGAAAAAAAGCAAAGATTTCTAATCCCAATTCTCTCAACAGAGTGAATGACAAAAAAGTTCAGCAGAGTTTGGAAAATTGACAAATTGGCGTACCTTTAAGTGTGTCGTGGTTTTTTTTAAAAATTAACTCTAATAATTTTGTGAAAAGTTCATTTTTTACGAAATTATTTTTTTCTAAAAATATTTATATGTAATCAAACTTTTTATGATTTAGAAAATAACTAAAAAAATAAAAAAATTACTCAATACTATTTCACAAAATTCAGAAAATAACTAAATAGTCACAATATATTGTGGATTTGGTATGTGGAGGAAATAGATTGAGATGGCCATGCTAGTTGGAATATTGACACTGATGGACAAGCCCATACTCATTTGTCTCTACTTTATATGCATATGTGGGCTGGCCCATAAAATATGTGTATTTGGGCCTCTTTTCTTGTACTTCATTACAACAGAATTCTTTTTGGCAAGTGAACGGGGCTCAAAAGACTTTAAAAATCATGGAAAAATAAAGTTCCCATATAATCCGCCCTAAAGGACATTGTAAGAAAGCAAGGAATAGCATTCCAATAATCAAGACCAAGACCATTTGGAGGAGTGAGACTCTGATTTAGTGTTTGGATTTACCTGAAATAATTATTCGTTTTTACCTTAAAAAGGATTTTTCTTTTGGTTTTTTGAGAAGAATAAAATAAGATTCATGTCTATTTTTAGAGAAAATTATACAGGCTTTTCTTAAAATAAAAAATTACTCTATATTTTAGTCTAATTTAATTTTTTTTTACTAAAATACCTTCTGTTAACCTTGATACATATTTTTTTAACTTAACAAAAATTTTAAATGGAGAGTATTTTGGTAAAAAAAAATTTTAAAATTGAACTAAAATGTAAAGTGACTTTTATTTTAAGAGAAATTTTTGTGTATTTTAAAAATAGAAAAAATATGTTATTTAAATAAAGCTCAGTGTGTAATAAATGGATTTTTCAAGAAAAGGGAGAAAATTTTACCCACCCAGAAAAAAAAAAAGAATATCAAACAACTTTAAAGATCATATAAAAGTTTCTCATTAAGGTCAACCATATATGATACAAATCCTCTAATTTGATTGCCCAAATCTTTGTAGATATGAAGATTTCCCAAATTTAGTATGCACAAGCATATACATTTGGTATAATTATTATTAATTATTGTACACAGGAGAATCTAATGATAATTTTTTTAACAATTATATCACTGCTACATATCCATTTTATTGTCTCAATGATCCATACTAATACGTTAATATCAAGTACAAAAAACATGATGAGTGTACATTTGGGATGAAGTTATTTATTTTTAACCTTATATAGAGTTTCAGTGCCCATAGAATTTTCTACATAGCTTTTAAATTAAGATTATACCATGAACAATATTGTATGACATTTGTGCTATATATATATACATATACATGCCTTTGAAAAAAAAAATTCTTATAGAGTATTCATTGCTACAAATTGATAAACGTAATAGAAACTAATATGGCGAAGATTTCATGTATCATTATGGCTAGCTTTGTTCTCTTTTTACTCCTGACAACTGGTAATCGTTATTCACCTTATATGTATCATGTAATATTTATAAGTAAATTACACAGGTTTTTTTTTTTTTTTTAATTTTGTTCAAATTAGATAGAATTCTCTTTTTTTTTAAAAAAAAATACATAAAACTTTTCTTAAAAAAAAAGTAATCTTATATTTTAGTTTAATTTTAAGTTTTTTTAACTAAAATATCCTCAACTAACCTAAATACATATTTTTCTAAAACTAAAAAAATATTTTTTAAGTGAAGGGTATTTTGATTAAAAAAATTAAAATCAGACTAAATTGCAAGGTGATTTTAAAAATAGATGAGAGATATATATAATTTCAGTAAAACTTAAAAAGCATATATGTAAGTTACTTAATATTTATTTATATTGCGAAAATGATTGGTTCTAATATCAAGAAGTCTGAATAATTCAGATGATACTTTAGATTTAATCAATGTTTCATAGTAATCACAATTCTTTTGAAAATGTAATTTTTGCCAACATATTGATACAGGATTTTTGAGTAAATTATCACATGAATCTCTTAAAAGATAAATATTTCATCAATTTAGTGGTTTATAAATAATGATACTGTCATACAGGTTTGGCATCAAGAGTTGGAAACGAAAAAGAAAGTGGAGTTAGAGTTGCAACAGAAGAAGAAGATGAAGTAGCACGATGCTGGACCGATTACGATTGTGTTAGCAGATGTGGCATCCGTTGCCCTGCAGTATGCCGAGATTCTAAATGTTGGTGCTGCTCTCCATGACGTGCAAATCCATATTTGTGTAGTCCAAATTTTCTCAGACTCTTATAGGAAAAGAAGAATGATACAATATGATATTCTTATATGAGAAAAAGAGTGATACAGTAGGTAAAATTTAGTAAAATTAGTCTAAACTTTATACTTATTGTGTCACTCTTTTTTCTATATAAAGAATTGTTGAACATGAGAGAATATGGACACATATTCATCTTTACAATTATAATAAAAAGTTGATTAATAAAGATTTAAGTTCGACTTCTTAATAACAATTACTGTGTTAAAAGGAGAGTTTTTTAATCGCTATATGTGAGATTCTTATTCTTTTCCCACGAACATAATTTAACATTTTAAAAGATAGAATCTTTCATAAATTTATTTGTAATTCTAAATGAAAAAAATGTACGTAATTATACGCTTCTAGCGTGGGTCGAAATGTTGTGGTTTTAGCACATGAGAAAAGAATATATATATATATATAGGTGAAATATATTATTTTCTTCTAAATGCAATATTTTAAAAAAATTGTTCAATTTTCAATCACTTATTGATTTATTTGTTCAAAGAAAATGAAGATGGGACCACAAAAATTAATTTATTACTCCACTAAATTATGTAAAAAAGAGATAAAGATAGAAAAGTGGGATTTAAATAGAATTTACTCAAGTGGCCTTCACTCTTGTTGTCTCTCTCCTATATAAGATGTCATGCTATGTTGGAATTCTAATGTAGAGTACAAGATATGTCAAATTTGTAAAGAGATTCTCTTATGTCTAAGAATTTTTATGTAAGAAAGAGTGTGTGACATAGTGAGTGGAATCCAATAAGACTAATTTATATAGGTTTCAAAATCACTCTGTCACTTTTTTTTTTTTTTTAATGAGTGAAGAGTTTTTAAATATTAGAGAATTTAAACTTGCCAAATTTGCTAAACCTATTTTTGATAATTAAGATATACTTCATTACTATAGAAACAAGAAAGTAGCATCTTTTAATTATGAACCCATGTCATTTCGGTTTCAATCTAATATAGTGTATAACGAGAAATATAAGAGACAAAAGAAAGGTGGATCCTCCAAACACCAAAGGAAAACATGGTTTCTTTGGTTTTCTTGTACGCTTCTTCTTGATCTCTTGACTTGTTTTCTCCTCCTCAGTCTTCTTTGGAACCTCATCTCCTACCCTTTGCTCTGCTGCTTCTTCTGGTCTTCCTTTCTCCTCCACGACCTCTTCTTCCTTCTTCACCTTCTCTACTACACTTGGTCCTGGTTCTTCTTCTTCTTCTTCTTCTTCTTCTTCTGTTCTTCCTTTATCAACCTCTTCTTCTTTTATCTCTTCTTCCATCACCTCCTCAATTCCCTTCGCCATTCTAGGCATTACAATGGTCAACATCCAATCTTCTTCATCATAGCTTGCTTTGATCCCATCCAAAACCACCCCTTCTGGGATTTTGAACTTCTTTTCGAAGCCTCTCATTTTCATCTCCGTCTCCTTCTTAATCATCAAGGGCATTATCCTCATTTCTTTCACTGCCTTCTCCCCATTCACAGATAGCTCACTCCCATCTTCACTAATCTTGATCTTAATGTTCTTTCTCTTATACCCTGCATGCACAAACATTTACAATTTACTTTAATATTAATAAAAGTGAAAAAAAAAGAAACCTTGTTTAAAGAGAAATTAACTAGGAGACCTTTGAGACGGGCAGTGAGGATGAACTTGGTATCAGTTTCTCTAAAGAAGAAGACAGGTTCTGCTGTGTTTTTGGCAAACGGAAAGTCAGAAATGGAAGTCATGTCATCTCTGGTTTTGGTGATCTTGAGACCCAACTCTAACGCCGTTTTGGATTATGAAGCTTCCTTTTATATATGGAAGCGTGTTAGATACAAAATGAAGAGCATTTTCTCAAGAGTATCCATTCCAGCACAGTTTTTGTAGTTCAATTAAGGATAAAGAAGCCATTAAAGTAAAGCACAGATTCATTTCGTGCCTGTATAGTATTATATGGCAGGGAAATTTATATTACAATAATGTTTTGGAGTGGTGGAAATCTGTTGCTTTTGTGTTACTACAATGTTATATTCGTATTTGTTGTTGCCTTGGTCGGATTCTAGCGAATGCTTTTTGGGACACCGAAACGTGTAACACTAGACCACGACTCACGAGAGTATGTGACATCTTATATATGCAACAACTTTTATAAGATTTTTTTCCCTTGTAATCTTTATTTACCCTCATTATCTTTCAAAATACAGTATTTTCAATTTTAAGAGACGTTTAGATCACTGTCAACCATATCTTATTATTTTAGATGTTAGTTAATATTTAAATTGTTTGTATTTGATACATTGATCATCCAAGATGGCAAGTATTACGCAAGTTACTCAAATATTATAGGAAGATATCATTTTAGATAATATTTCACGTCATTCAAAAATAATAAAAAAAATTTCACATCTCCTTTAGCCCAATTAACTTCACAAAATAGTTGCAAAAAAAATTAACTTCACAAAATATTATTATTTATATTATTTTTATTATAACTTTCAATTTGATAACAAATATATCTTATGAAATTTATATCATAATATCTTATATCATAATATTTAAAATACAATGGGGTGTGAAAGCATATCAAGTGTTTTCCACAAAAGAACAACTGATAGTCACATGGCATCCCGCTGTCAGTATTATTTTTGGACATTTCTTTAGCCGTCATGCTAGTTGATGAGTTCGCTACGTCAGATTTGAACTAAAGCATGTAACATATTTGTCTGGATATATGATAAGGTCACAATACGGTATGGTATGGTATAGTATCTCTACATTTGGTCTCCAGATTGTGAACCACGTGGCCTCTTGTTATTGGAGGCGTTATCAATTTATCCTCTTCTCCTCTTTCTGAGGTTTTCCTGAGTCATGGCTTCCAAATAACGGGGCTCCATGTTTTTCAGCACAGAACAATAGAGGTCACATGGCGTCTCACCATTGATTTCTTTTCTTGAAATTTTTTGAATTTTCATGCCAGATGACGAGTCCTAATCGACATCTTTGACAAAGTAGATGATTAAGGACGCCACATGGTGCCTTTTAATTGGGTCTCCAGATTGCACTGCCACATGTTATCCTACTATTGGAGAAAAATAAAGAATTTATTTTTACATTCTATTTAATAGTATGATATTGTCCAAATATCAAAGTGCACGAGTCAATGACTATTATTATGATGTCTAACTTATATAAAATTTATTATGTTTTTTTTTATTATTTTATTATCTTTTTTAAGTATGAGTTTTTTTTTGTCATTTTCTCATTATTTATGTAATAGATGAAAATAATTTTACCTAATGCAATTGATGAAACTTTGTTACTGCAAATACAGGCCTCCCCCTCACATTGCATATGTGGAGCAACTTTATGTGATATGGAGACAATATTAGCTCATGTTTCCAAGCCAAGCCTCCACTTATATATTTTTTATCTATATTTTACTTTTTAAAATCTTATAAATCCCTTCAAAGCAAAAATTTAAACATTATTAACAAGTCATTAAATACATTTGACACCATTTTAAATATTTGAATTTCAAATTCAAACAATTTAACTTTGTTCATTGGCTATTCATGGTTGCATAATTAGGTTTACATTTTCCTTTTGTTATTTGTCTCAAATAAAGCTTACCAATAATAGAACTGATCAATAATATTTGCCTTAAAAGCTAATCAATAAAATGCATTTCTTTTAGTTTATTTATTATTTGTTTAATATTTGCTTTAAAAGCTTATCAATAAAACACATTCCTTCCCATTTAATTATTATTCATTTAATATTTACATGACCAATAATATTTGCTTCAAAAGATGACTAATAAAATGCATTTTCCACATGATTATTATGTTATCAAACTAAATTTTGAATTCAAATTTAGTCTTCTACCACATGTATATATCTTTCTCTTTGGATTTGCTTATCTTATGTGCTTTGCACACAAGTTCTTCTTCTCCCATTATCTACATCGTGGGTATAGCCCTTCTGTGTATGTCTCTCTCTCTAGCCACAAGAAAATAAATGACTATTGTTGATATGCCTGTAACTAATGTGGTTCTCTCGAAACAACAATGTATTGGAGGAATTTGTAGCCAATGCAGATTTGCTTGCGTTTGTTATTTTTGCTATCCTTTACTTGGAAGTGAGATATGGTCTATCACCTATGCCAATAGGGCATAATATGGTGTCTTTTTTATGGCATTGTTAAAGTATGGTAATTATTATTCCAATAAGGGTAAAACATGTATTATCCTATGTAATTAGCAATGTTGATTGTTGCTTCTTTGTTGGCTCTTTCAAGTTGATTTTCTTTGACATTCTCAGTAAAGGAAAAAGAAATTTGTTTTTGTTTTAAAGAAATATGATGTATATCAGAATACTCATGAGGTTTCTATTAATTGGTTGAGTTTCAAATTGGTTATAGATGAGAAGTTAACAACTTTTTTAATGTTGGTAATTGAGCTATACATAGAGATAGCTGCACAAATTAAAGGAAAAAATCTTGGGTTTTGCAAGCTATAAAAGATGAATTTGGCAGTAAGCCAAAATCCAAGATGTGAAGAAAGCTGCACTGTGTTTTCTTATTGCACCAACGTAACAACCAATGCTTTGTTTTCTTCTTAAATGGGTCTGTAATATTATATTACTTAATTTAACCTATAAAAGGCCTTGTAACCCATGCATTGAGTATGTAATTTTTGAGTTAAAAAAAAAAACAACATTGCAACATATCTTTTCCTTCTCTCCATGTGTGTGGGTAGTTTAGTTTTTTCCTTTTTAATTCTCTTCAATTGGTATCAGAGCTTAGTTAGGGAATAGCTTGCTCTAGCTAGCATATGATTTGAGTGTCAGCGATCAAGGATTGTGGCATGAAGAGGTTTTACCGGAATATAGTTTAGAATTGTGATATTTGGTGGTAAAGAACCAAGCTAGATTGTTTAAGTACTAGGCACTGACCAATTACCATGGCAAATCTTGTATCTTTATCAAGCTCAATTGATAAGCTTAACAACAATAACTATGACACGTGGAGCATTCGGATCCAGTACTATATGCTCAAGAATGACTTGTGAGGTGTTGTTAGTGGTGCAGAGACAATTCCACCAACTGATGAAGAGGAGAAAAAGAATTAGAAGATGAGAGTTGGAAAAGCTATGTACATGTTGTCCATCATAGTGGAGAATGAGTTCTTGCAATGAATCAAGGACTTAACAACAATAAAAAGAGGCATGGGAAACCTTGGCGCCACTATTCACAAGAAAGAATGATGCAAAACTACAGCTGTTGGAGAATGAATTCATCTTTGTTATAAAAAATAGACATAATGATGAGTTAATATTTCACCAAAGTGAAATCCATTTGCAATAAAATTGCAAAAATGGATTTAAAAAGTGCAATTAGTGAGGCAAGAAAGTGGAGGATCATTGTTCATGGATTAAATCCCAAATACCATGGGTTAATTTCAACCACTTGAGGTTGGGCCAAAGAACTAACTTTGATAGAGTTAGAAAGTATCTTGCCAACCAAGAAGTTTTAGACAAGCAAATGTCTAAAGTTTCAATAAAAGAGGAAGATAAGGCTTTGTTTATTAAAAAAAGAGTTCCTAAAAAGAAAAAGTAGTTGTGAAGTCGAACAATAAAGCTGAAAGCTTAAGGAGAAAACAACAAAGGTGGCAAAGAGGCTAACATGGGAGAAGTCTACAGCGAGGGCTAGCTAGATAACCTCAATACAAAGATGAAAGAGAAGAAAAAAGATTTCATCGCAAAGAAGATCAATGTTACAAGTATGGTAGGAAAGACCATTTTGCTCATAATTGTTGAGTAGAGAAGGTGGAATACTATGTTGCAGCCTTCAACCTAAATGAAAGTGAATAAAAATAGGACTTTCAAGTTTCATTTCCTGTAGAAGAATCTAATTCTAGTAAAGAAATAGAATATAGAAGATAGACCAAATGGAACAACTATAAAGAAATTATCGCACTGTGTAGATGAACTAGCAAAAGAGCTTGCACTAGTAGCACTAAATGACAAGTCAATTAATTATAATGAAGATTGGAATATTGATTCTAGTTGCCCCAACCATATGACAGGAGACAAGGAAAAACCATTCAACATGTCTGAGTACAAAGGAAAACGAGTTATGGTGACAGTAAATAACTCCAGGTTGTCAATTGCCTATCACATGCCTAGGATGAAGAAGAATTTATTATCAATCTCACAGCTAACATCTTCAAGAAATTATATGGTGTTTGGGCATAAAGATGTGAAGGTGTATTAGAGTTTGACACCCATAAGTCCACTGCTTATAGAAGGAAGGAAACTTGAGTTTGTTTATGCAATGTCAGCACAAGCAGCATACATGCACAAGACAAGAAAGAATGAGATAACATATTTGTGGCATGCAAGGCTTGGATATGTGAGCTATAATCGACTGAAGGAAATGATGAAAAAATCCATTGTTAGAGGCTTGCCAAATTTAGAGATACGAGATAACACTATTTGTGTAGGATGTCAATACGGCAAAACTCATGAATTACCATATCGAAGGTCAAGATACATAGCAGAGGTGCTTTTAGAGTTGGTGCATTCAAATGTTTTTAGAACAGTGAAGTAGCCTTCAATTAGCAAAAATGAGTACATGATCAGATTTATCGATGACTTTTCAATGTACATGTGGATAGATTTTATGAAGGAGAAATCAAAAACTTTAATGAGGTTCAAAGAGTTTAAAAAGAAGATCAAGAAAGAAGTTGAATATAGAATCTGATGCCTATACACTGATAATGGGGGAGAATACACCTCAAAGGAGGTTACTGTATATCCATAAAAGTGTGGCATAAGGTGACATTTAACCTATCTAAATACTCCATAATAAAATGGAGTTGCAGAAAGGAAGAATGACAAAAATGTGTAGAAGCATGTTGTGTGCTAAAAATATTCCACCATGTTTTTGGGCATAGTGCATGAGAGTAGCCATCTATGTCATCAATAGATTAACATAAAGCAGGCTTGGGTTTATTTCATCAAATGAGAAACTATGGTGCATAAAGCCATTAGTGAGTTGTTTTTGAGTATTTGGATATGTTTGCTATGTGTTTGTGCCAAGACAAGAGCATAGCAAGTTTGACAAAAAGGCAATCCATTGTATATTTGTTGGTTACAATAGGCAACGAAAAGGGTGGAGATGTTGTGATCCAATAATAGGACATTATTATGTGTCCAAAAATGTAGTGTTTGATGAAGATCATCATGGTGGTCCTTGCAAGCTATGTTAATGCCAGATTTGAAAGAAATTGAAGAGTATATGCAAAATCAAATGGAGTTGCAACCAGAAAATAAAGAAGTGCAACCATAAGAAGAAGCGATGGATGTTGAACCATCACCTAATCAAGACAGAACAAGACACTAGATAAAAAGAAAAGCCCTTGGCAGATCGGAGTCCACATTGATTCCTTAGAGGAAGTGAGACTAAGCTAGATAGAAGAAATAGATAAGAATGTCCCTTGGCCACAACCAAGGAGATTTATTGGGGTTCAGAAGCCAAATCCAAAATATGCCAATACAATATTAGTTAAAGCTAATGGCATAAAAGAACTAAGAACATACGAAAAAGCAGCTTAGTCAAATAAGTGGATAGATATAATGAAATAAGAGATCAAGGCACTAAAATAGAATGAAACTTAAGAGTTAGTACTACAACCTACCGGAGTACAGCCTATTTCTTGTAAATGGGTATACATGGTGAAAACTTATCCTAATGGATCAGTGTAAAGGTATGTGAACACCGTATTTTGTCCAGATAAACTAAAAAATGATAATAAAAGAAAATTAGCAAAAATAATAATAATAAAGAAAAGTCATTAAAAAAAAGTATTAGCCTTCTTTCCTCCAAAATTCCTAAAGCCCAAATAACAAAAAAAGAAAAAATATGAAAAGTTTGAAAAAAAATAGAAAGAATAAAACAAGAATAAAACAATAACAAAAAAAATTAAATTAGAAAAGTATAAAATAAAAATAAACGAGAAGAAAAGAAAGAAGACAAAAATTAAGAGAAAATGAAAAAAATAAAAGAAAAAAAACCAAAGCTTTAGAAAACAAACAAATCAAAAAGGAAAAATCAGAAAAAAAAAAAAAAAAGGCAAAGGCAAACAAAATTTTTAAAAGACCAAAAGTTAAGAAAATTTTAACCTTAGCCTAACAACAATGAATGACCCAATGTAATAAAATAAAATAAAATAAATATTAATCCAAGATGAACAAATAAAAAAAAAAATCTGTTTATATTTAGTCCAAATTTTGAATTTAGTTGCCCCAAGCCTATCAACTAAAACGATTTGGCCCGAATTTTGAATTTAGTTGCCACAAGTCCATTAAAAAAAATAAAAAATGAAACAAAAAAAAAGAGATGAAAATCCCAATCATATAAAAAAAAATTAAAAAAAAAAAAACAAAAAAAGAGAGCAACAAAATAAAACCAAAATAAAACCAAAATAAATTTAAGTGCAAAGCCCTAACCTAAAACCCATCCCTTTGGCCCAATATCTAAATATCAAAAGCCCAAGTATTTATAAAAAAAAAGGCTGAAAAAGAGAGGGTCAAAAAGCAGAGGCTTATTCCTTCAGTCCAGCAGCCTTTCGGACCTTTGTAACCCAACTTGAAGCCCATGACCCGTCATCCCTTTTTAGAAGACCCACTTTCAAAAAACCCTACCTGACTCAAAAAACCTACCCGGGGGTCCCTTTGTCCCCCCTTCATTTTGTCCAGGGGCAGACACAGAAAAAAGGGACAGAAACAGAAGCAACAGAGGGGGAGAAGGGACAGGGTGAGGCAGAGGGAGGAAAACCAAAAGAGCAGACGCTCTGAGGGAGCGAGGGGACCAAAGGAGACGCTCCCTCCCTAGCGTGCCTCTTCCCGAATCCACGAAGAAGCCAAGCCGCGGGAGGGGTCAAGAGTAAAAACACGAAGGTGAGAGAGAGAGAGACGCAAGGTTCAGAAAAAATGGAGAAAGAGGAAATAGCTTGAAAGGGAGATTGAGAGAAGAGGCTTTCGGGAGGAGGGGCGAAAGGATTTTCGGATCGAAGAGAGAGAATTTGATGTCGAGAATGAGAGGCTTGAAGAGAACTGAGAGAGAGAACCTCTTGGGAACTTGCTAAAGGGTTTTTTAGTTTTGAGAGGGGGAACAAGGTGGAAACAGGGGCATCCTTCTTCGGACTGTGCAAACAACAGTGAGTGACGAATTCTGAGAACTCTCTGGCAGAAAGCCTCTCTCCATCATGCGTGGGAGTCAACCGCTTAGACCGAGAGAATAAGGAGAGTGCAAGGAGACGAACATGCAAGAGATGTAGGAGCACGATGACACATTAGCAGAGGAGACTCGACGGGATCTAGGCATAGCCACAATAGCAAGCCATTTCTGGACTGAAGGCAGAAGGGGGATCCAGAAACAATAGTGGGAAGAGACCAACAGAAGAAATCAAATCAAGTTCGAGTGCAGATTCGAGACCCAATGGCATTGGGACTTTATCAAAGAAGAAGATCCACTCGGCTTTGTGAGTCCAGAAATAGGAATCTAAGAGGTATCTTTCTTGTGTTTTTCGTTTTCGATTCTGAAACCACGAAGCTGTGTATGGGTTTTGTTTTGGATGCTGAAGTATGAGCTTCTTTTTGTTTTGTATATGATCTAATTTTGTGGAGAATGGATTTTAATCTTACATGAACATGTCAAAGTAGTTCGTCCCCCTGAATGCCTTAATTTAGCTCTAGGATGATGGAAGTCCATTTTTGCTACGTGATTGAAAACACTTGCTGCATAGTCTATTGGGAGGATAAGAGCTCATTTAGTGTTCTGTTTGCTCTTGATGTTATTGAGCAAGTGTTGCATCTAGTGGGGTTCTGGTCCAATCATTGGGAGAGTCAAATGTAGACCTTGCCCCTATTCATTTCTCATATAATAGAGACTGTTTCTGCATCTAGGTTTAATTTTCAGGAATAGTTAGAGTTTATTTCCCATGCATACATGGCCACTCATTTTCTTCCAGGAAGAAGTATGGCTTGATCTTGATGATTATGAATGTTACTTATACTACTACATTGTTGGTCACGTTCTCTCCTCACTGTAAGGTTATTTTGGTTTTTCTTTTTTGGCTTTAACCCTGTCTATTATTTGCCAGTATAGCTTCGAATTTTTTTTTAAAAAAAGAATGATTGCACATATTGCTCATGATTGACCGTGGAATATGAAAGGGAGAAAGTTATGATTAACCGCGATTTTAATCACTAGTCTGATTGGGATGAGTCTATTCTTGAACGATCATTTGTATTGAATTTTATTCCTGATCACGTTTAAAAGTTGATATAGAAAGCCTTTTAAAGGCAACGTTGATAGCAATTTGTGAATAACCTTAATGCGTTCACCTATGTTGGCATTCAGAATTCCAAATGCTGTACTTTTGAATCTGAAATTTTGATTGGCCTGAATCTTGATTTGCCATGAATTAGGAATTTGAGTTTTGAATGATGATCTATTTTTGCCTTTTGCCTTGACAAACTTCGAAGCTCCCTTAAGAAAGGATTATAAGTAATTTGGTTCTGCCGAATTATGGAATATAGTTTCAAAGGCACCTAAACTCCTGCAAAGAAAAATTTTGTTATGATATGAATTTAAATCTCATGCATGATAATGCTTTTAGGTTTTTGAACTTTGGATTGGCTTTGACTTCAAAATTGTTTCATTGCATTTGTATGTGGCTGCGTGAGTTGGTGGAGACCAAGTTAAATCGGTGGAAAGAATATTTGGGAGCTTCTCCGTTGTAGACAAAGAAGACTGAGAACAGGGAGGAAGAGGTTCATCGACTCTCTATGTAGCTTCTTTTCTTATTTCCTTCTTGTAATGAAAGTTGTATATAAAATATAATGAATCATGAATGTACACAAATCACACATATTCACAAGTTGGTGTTTTGTAAATATTCTTTTATCTCATTTTTGCTTTATCACGTCATTTCTTAGAATAGCCGTGTAGGATTCTTTGTCCCCTCAGGCACATAGGAACGAATCAAAAGGCCATGTGTGGCAATAAAGCTTCCTTGATGCCTCTTGAGTCTTTGTTTTACGTTTTAATATTTTGGGTTTCAATGGCCCCATTCAAAAAGCCTTTAAAGAAAATTGTCAAAAAAGAGAGAGCAAAAATAGAGAAGATTAATGTTTTCTAAGTAAAAATCCTTTTGAGTCTTAAAGATTTACTTTTTCCTTTCTTAAAGGTTACTCTGCAAATGTTTGAAAAATAGTATTTTAAAAATTCAAAGATAAGTTTTCTCTAAAGATTGTCCTTTTGTGAAAAAGATAAAAAAGCAAAAATAAAAGATTTGTAAAAAAAAGAAAAAGGAAAAAATAGTATTATAAAAATCCAAAAGATAAGTTTTTCCTAAGAGATTGTCCTTTTGTAAAAAGGATAAAAAGTAAAAATAAAAGAATGAAAAAGAGGAAAAGAAAATAAAAAAAAATAAAAAAAAAAAAACTAAACTAAACAAAGAAAAAACATGAAAAGTAAGTAATAATTGAACTTTTTGAGATTTTATGACCTTTTCTCAAAGTTTCTTTCAATAAAAATATATTTCATAAAATCAAAAAAATCTATCTTATTAGCATATATATATATATATATATATATATATATATCAATAAAAAAGTACAAAAAATATATTAAAAAATAAAATATAACAAAAAAAATAGAAAAATAAAAAAAATTAACAATGAGAAACAAAAATTAAAATCTAATTAAAACCAAATTTTCATAAAAAAAAGGAAAAAAACTAATTATAAAAAAAAAATCAAATCAAAATACAATAAAAATAAAAAAAACAATAAAAAACAATAAATCAAATAAAAAAATTTAAAAAGAAAAGAAGAAAAATGAAAATCCTTTTTAATGTCATAAAAATAAATAAAACAAAAAAAATATTAAAAAAAAAAAAAAAACAAAAACAAAACAAAGACAAACAAAAATAAACAAAAACAAGAAGAAAAACAAAATAGAACACAAAATAAAAATTAACCCAAAATAAAAAGAAATAGAAAACAAAAAAAGAATAATAATAAAAGGAAAAATAAAAACAAACGAAAAGGGGTAATAAAAACAAAAACAAAAAAATGAAACAAAAATGAACAAAAAAAAATGATGATAAGAAAAAGAGAGAAAAGTTGAAAAGGCAAGAAAAATATAATTAAATTTTCTTTTAGCAAAATAAGACACATCAACCAATTTTAAAACTTGTTTTATTTGTTAAAGGAAAAAGTGATTTATTTTCTTTGTCTTTTTGCGAGAAATAAAGAACGTACAAAAACAAAAACAAAAATCAACTTTAACACAATTTTCACTCGAATTACGTGGACTTTGATCCCCATTTAGGGTACATAGGCCCTAAGTTCTCATCCTAGGTCAAGTCCGTCCTTATAAATAATTATTTTCTTCTAGTTCTATTTTTATTTTCAATTTTTTTATTTCTTTCCTCTTATTTTAAATCTTACATCTTTGATTTCTTTTTCCTTTTTACTCTTAATTCTATTTTATGTAATCTCTTTACCTTTTATTTCGTATGTGATTTGTTAGGGAGAATTAAAATAAACTAAAGGCCATAATAATTTTGCACAACTAACTTAGGGTAACCGTTCTTAAGAACGGGTGTAGTGGGGTGCCTAACACCTTCCCCACTCATAATCGACTCCCGAATTCGAATTTGGTTCGCAGACTATTTTTTCACATTAAAAAGACTTTTCCAAAGTTTTGCCTTTTCAAAAATAAAATTTTAGTGGCGACTCCTGAACCCTATTTATTTGAACTCACTGTTGCTTTTACTTTTGATTTCGTTTTTCGATTTTCGAGAATTAAAATCAAAAACTTCTTTTAATTTTGATTTCTTTTTAAAGGCACCACGCAGTCACATTTTCGAGTGTGACAAGGTACAAGACTCGTTTAGTGGCTCAAAGATTTTTACAAAAGTATGGATTGGATTATGACGAGACATCTAGTATAGTGCCTAAAATAACTACCGTACATGTATTGTTAGCATTAGCAACTAGTAAGTCTTGGAAGCTCTTGCAGGTATATGTCAAGAATGTATTTTTACATGATGAGCTAGATCAAGAAACATACATGGAGCAGCTAAGGCGTTTTGAGAGTAAGGCTTACCCAAGTTATGTATGCAAGTTAAAAAAGCATTGTATAGTTTGAAATAAGCACCAAGAGCATGGTATAGGAAGATTGCATAGTTTCTACTACAAGGTGAATGTCATACTATCATATATTATGTATTTTACCTTTCTATTATTGAGACCTTATTGAAAAGATCATGGGAGAGTTGCCTAATTTTAGGTTTTTCTAAAATTTCTCAATTAAAGGTTATCTTGTCATAAAGTAGAAAATCCTGTCAATGAGGTCTTAAATTTTTCTTTGCTGAATCTAAGAACTTGTTGGCAAAATCTTTAATCTTGCTAACATCTTACACCTTGTCAACAGCATAGTTTACCTTGTTAACAGCATTTTATTTCTAGCTTTGGTAAAGGGATGACTCATTCTATCTAGTTCTTTCCATATCATTTACCCTTAAAACCATCAAAATACAGTCACATCCAATGCTTAGCAATGGTCTCACAAGCTTTCCATAAGTGAAGTGGAACTGTAGGGGCAAAATGTAAACACCATACTTCTAGGGCTCAATTCATGTCATTCACATGCCTCATCTTATGTTCGTTCTATGGCAACAATATAGTGGCATAGGGAGTTATGAATTAAAATGCATTCCTCTACAAGTAAAATTTTTCTTTCAGAGTCCTGTGGGTCATATGAATGCATCTATCACATTCTTATACTTAAACACATGAATATAGCTCGTTTCCATCATCAAATTTGGTCTACAAGTCATGGAAAGCAAAGGAACACATTAAAATTCATGTTTGCATTTCGGCCAGAATGTCCTCTTTTCTGTCACAAACTTTGGAAAATCATAACTAATTCTAGAAAAATAGAAATCATGTGTTCTTTACCATTATAAGAAGCTTCAGATGTCTACTTCACACTAAAAATATGCCCAGACCATAAAATTCATCATGGAGAACGTTTGACATCCGAAAGCCTACCGAGGTCATTGGTTGCCTGGGCTATTGTTCAGATTTCTGATATAAATTTCTAAAATCCATAACTAATTCTATAAAAATCTAAATTACACATATTTGGTTATTATGGAAATATACACATGTTAACTTGATAGTAAAAATAATTCCATAATGAAACAGATACGTTTAGCTATTGGAAACTTATAGAACAATAACCAAACTCTGGAGGCGCCACTGTTACTGACAGCAAACTTCAAAAATGCGTAACTCTCTGCTCAGACCTCCAAATGAGGTGATCTAGGTGGCCACAGAAATCTTGTGATCTCTAGTTTATAAATATAAAATTTCATAAGAATTGGACATAATTTGGATATCGAGTGACATAGAATTCCAAACTACCAGTATGAACAGTACCTATACCAGAATCCATGAAAAATCTCAATTTTGAAAATTCATAAAATATTCCCTAGACCTCTGAAAATTATGATTTTTAGCTTCACAAAAATCTCTCAATGGGACCTAATTTCATACCAAATTTCAGGGCAAGACTAACTCATTTGGCTAAAAAGTGACATAGGGTTCCGTTATGGTCAAATTTGGCTTCATATGAGGTACCAAATTTGCCAAATGGCCTTCCCTTGGTTGTGGCACCTTTTGGGCAAGGCTAAAAGCACATTTGAGACTTGTGTGAGCTGCCCAAATGGTCCCAAACCTCATACATCTCATTTTGGCCATTCAACCCACACTTATGCATATTTCCAACAAATTTCCATATTGCACACTTTGGCATTACATACTCAAAATAGGTTCTAGAGGTCACACATCATATCTATACATTTAAACATCATATAATATCATATTTACACATGTCTCAAGGGTCATAACCCATTTACTACATCATATATATCATATGGTACAATCATGGTCTTAAAGTGATAAAAGCTAAACACATGATTGTCAATCTCCTTCCCTTAGTGTTGTTGGCTCCCATTAGCATCTCCACTTGGTTCACCTATCATGTTAGATCATTGGAGAGGAGGGGATGAGATTCAAAGAATCCCAATAGCTCATCTCTCATTCAATCATACATAATATGTGCAAGCAAGTTTTACCAATGCATGCATGGAGACAATAAAAGCCATGGACATTTTAGAAGCAAAGTTAGCATGTGAACAACTCATAAAAATCATTCAAGAGCTCACTAAGTGTTTGGATTGGCCTCACACTTCTCCTTATTGGTTTTGGATTGTCTCACCCATTTCTTGAGCACTTTGGACTCAATCATACTCTTGGGAGCCCACTTTGCTTTTGGGAGACTCTTTGCTTTATCTCAACCAAGCTCAAGGGTTCTTGACTCATCCTCACCAAAGGGAAGAGTTCTTGGCCTCTCCACACTCAAGCAAACTCATACAAACATCATGTGCTCATTTAAAAATATAACATGACATCAAGCATTATGGCATATAAAGGCATGCTAGCATACTTTTCAAAGCTTGAAAATACACATACACTCATTCTAAAACAAGCTAAACACACATCCATGCATGAAAGAAGGTGGAGAGAGCTACCTTGCACACAATCACATACTTTTTCCTTTGAACTCAAGCCTCCTCTTTCGGTCACACACCCACAAATTGGTGGAGATGGTTTCTCTTGGCCTAGACAAAAATTATGGGAGCCAATTAAGTTCATGAACCACACTCTAAGGCTACACAACTTAATGAAACACTAGATTACTCTATAACCCCCATTATGGTCCATATTGGCACCTAATGAAGTAACACCCCTCAAATGATTTCTAGGCCTCATTCTTTCTTTTCAAATATGATTCTTGACTCCTTTTAAGCCTATTGGAGTCATCACATCATCAAAACAAAAGGCCTAACACCATGTTGCTTCTTTAGGTCATAATATGGAACCTAAGGCACCAAATCACTTTCTATGAGTTTTAAATTTTTTTCAAGGCCTCCACTCACTTTCATTCATCAAATATGACTCAAGAATGGCCTTAGAAAAATTTAAAACTCTTTCTAGTTAAGAGAAGCCATCTAAGCCGAGGCTATGAAGCATATTGGGTTCCATGGAGCTTTCTTTGTTTTCTCAAGGGAAGAAGCATATGGGGAGCCTTTTAGGAATCTTGGGAGCTCATTTAAACTCTTACTTAGGCCTAGGAATCATCATACAAAATCAGATTTTACAAGGTACAATTGAAATCCTAGAATTTACATATTGAAATCTAATGGCTTTTTGATAATTCCCTTTGCATATTCTTAATCTCCACACCCTTTTTCCTTAGATTCATGCTTGGTTCTGCCTAAAAATCATCTCCTCCTAGGGTTTTTTCAAGTGGAGCAAAATGGTGGAGAAGGGGACCAAAAATGACAACCATAGGAAGAGAAATTACCTTATTTTCTTGCTTTTTCTCACTTAAATCTTATGTTCTTTGAGCTCCTCTCTTCAAATCCGAACTTTCCCCTCAATTTCTCCCTTAAAACAGATTTATAAACTTCATTATAATCATAGGAAACAAAGGAGAATGGAGGAGAAGAGGTTTAGAAGAGAAAAAGCATGAAAAACTACTAATTTCCATACCTTAAGCCTTTGATTTCTCTTCCTTTTCTTCCCCTTCTTGTGAGCCTCATCCCCTAGGGTTTTCTTCTGGTTTTAGGCAGAACTTAGTCATGCATAATGAAGGGAGGAGAAGGGTGCATCATATATATAGGTGGGAATAAGTTTCCTATTTCACCCTTCATACTTTGCATTTCTGTTTCTCTTTCGTTTTAGCTCAATTTTGAGAACCGTCTTTTCCATTATAAAATTTGGATTCCCAAACAAGTAAAATGTCTTTAGAATCACTCAAATTGGAGCTAAAACCTTTCCGAACGAATCCGTCAAAGTTCCAACGCACTGACATTGAAAAACGTCCACCGGAGGGGCTTTAGCTATCCTGGGGCTTTCCATAGTTTTTAGAGCCTCTGAGAACCCTGAAAAATTCAAAACTTTCATTTAAAAAGCCCTTTTGTGTGTTTTTCAAAAAGTGCCTATATTTACGAAAATGCCATTGGCCTTTTGACAAATTTTTCGAATCACTCTGACTTTGATTTCTAGGTAACTCAAGACTCAAATTCTCATTTTCTAATATTTAAAATTTTATTATAATTTTAGTTGGTCCTAATTCCTTGTATTTCGGGGACTTCCTTTTGTATCTGGCCTATTTCTGTCGTTTACGGAGAAACTGAACATTGCGTTTCTCACATTTATGGAAGGACCGGATGTTACACTAAACCTGAAATTTGCTTCCATTTCAATCCTTAAACTCCATATACACATTTGATTCAACTCATTTGAACATAAAAAAGGCTCTATTTGCATGAGAGTCTCATATAGCCATTTTAAGCCTTTGTTGGCATATTATGGCCCAAATTTTAAAAATTCATAACCTTAGTTATATAAATTTGATTCATAAAAATTAGATGTCTATGAAAAACTCATGATAAGAGTTATTTACTATAAAAATTTTAAGTGGAAATAAGTTCATTTGGGCCACAAAATTCTAATAGAATAGTGACTACTATAGTAACTATGCATAAATCAAAACCAAATTTTAGAAATGCATATCTTTGGCTACATAGCTCCAATTTATGCAAATTCAATGCTATGGAAAGCTTATAATGCCAACTATATACTTGTAAAATTTTATGAGCATTAAAGTTCATTTGGCTTCTCAAATATATGAAAAACTAAATCTAAGTATATAAACAATGCCCAGTAAATTTTGTAATTTTTAACTAATTTTGAAAAATCATAATAAATTCTACAAAGTTCTAAAAATTATATTATTTGGTTTTGCGGAAAGCTCCAAATAAGATCTAAATACCTGCCAAATTTTAAAAATTCATTCATTTGGTTTGATTTTGGGTCAAGTGCCAAATAAGGCTTAAAATAGTGTAACTTGTCATACTATAATTCATTAACCTCCACATCCTCATATCCAAGCTTGATTTCACATGAATTCAAAGAAAAGTGATTAAAATATAGCATTTTATAGTGTTACGTCAGGGTTTAAAAATTCATACTTCTTCTCATGGATCCTGTAGACGCGTCAATAGCATTATCTACTTATAATACATCCATACAATTCATACCTATCATAAAACAATCCATGAACCATGGATTTGGAACCAAAAACTAGAAAACTGGTAAGTTACTCGCGGGTCTAGAATTTAGGTTTTTGACACTAACTTTAAAAAATCATAATTAATTTTAGAATAATCAAAATTAAGCAAATGATAGCTTTTTGGAAAGCCCACTATAGGTTGAAAATTATTTTAGGCCATGAAAACCTAGCTAGACCACAATTGACAACAGAAAAACATGAAAGATCTAACTGCCCAAGTTTGTTGTTATAGGTTACTGATATGAACTTCAAAAATTCATAACTAATTTTATAAAAATCAAAACCCAATAAACCATACCATTTTGGAAATGAATGCTAAATTGGGGCTAAAAATAACGCCAGACTAAAAAAAAGCATTTAGCGTTGAAAACGGATGAAATAGTAATGGAGGTCTGACTACATCCCTGATACTGATTTGGAACTTCCAAAATTCATTTCTCTTTCTTTATATAAATCCAAATGAGGTGCTACAGAAAGCTTATCATATCTAGTTTATGCCTATAAAATTTCATGGCCATTGGACACCATTTGACCCATGAATAACAGAGGCAAAGAATCTAACTATTTACATAGTAACAATACCAAAATTGTCAAAAATTGCCAACTTTGAAAAATTACAAAAAAGTCTCTAAAACTCTAAATAATATGAGTTTTAGCTTCCTAAAAAGATCTAGAAGATATTTATATGCATGCCAAATTTTAGGCCAAGAAGAGCTCATTTGGTCAAATCTTGATATAGGCTTAAGAATATGGCAAATTTGGCGCCATATAAGAGTCAAAGTTTGTCCAAATGGCTTCTTAATTTCTCTACCACCTCTTAGACCAGTTTTAAAGCATAAACACAACATATATAAGCTTTTCAAGTGGTTCAAAACCTCATACATCTCAAACTTATTACCTCACATGGCTAATTACACAATCAAGAATGGCTTACCAAGTGGTCAAATCATGCATTCTCATTGATTTGGTTCCAAATTTGATATGTATCATACATTCATATGCATTTACATTTGTCCAAGGGCTTACATCTCAAAAATAATATGTACATACAATTTTTTACATTTCATTACATCCAAAATTACACTAGTGTCAACATATAGTCCATCAAGCTCCTTAGCTTTCATCTTTTGCTTCTTGAACTCCACCTAGATATGGTGAGATGAGAGAGGGAAGATGATGAGATTCAAGAAATCTCAATAGCTCAACATCCTCTCAAGCAAGCAAATAAGGCATGTAATCATGTCATAAGATACAAACATGTCATAAGCATTTTCAAAAGGCATTACATTCACAATTTTCATGCCATAGCAACATATCAAGGCTGAAAACAAGTTCAAGGGACTCTTGGTCTAGTCTTACCCTATTTTTGGGACTTTTGGATTAGCCTCACCCTTGGTCTAGAGACTTTTGGCTTCATCCCACTCATCACAAGGGAATTTTGGCACAATCTTATCCATAGAGCACAATTTCACAACCAAGTGCCAATCAAGAAACATAATGGTACCATGGTAATCAAATAATAGTATATGGCATTTTTCAAGATCCAAACACACACATAGACATCAAATGACATTCATACAGTCGTAAATGGACGCAAGAAAGGAATAGAGAGCTATCTTAGTAATTAAACACAAGCTTCCCTCTTGATTACCCTTCTCTCCTTTCGGTCACACGCCCAGAATTGGATGGAGCTTGATTTCTTTGGCCTAAATATAACAAATAGGATTCAATTACACTCTTGGAACAAGCCTTAGCATTAAACACATATTAAAGAAACATAATTAGTTCAACGGCTACTTAATAGTTCCATAAAAGGCCTAATGAAACAACTATCATAATTTAAGTTCTTGGCTTCATTCTCTTCCTATATCTAGGCCTTATGACTCCATTTGGAATCCTTAGAGCCATCACCCATTCATTTCCAAGAGTCTAGATACAAGTTGCTTCTATAAATCATATTATGGAACCTATGCCTCCAATTCTTAAAATATGGCTTCTAAATTTTTTTCATAGGTTCCTTTCATGTTCTTCTATCACATAAAGTCCTAAACCAAGCTTAGAAAATTTTAAAACACTCCCTAGGTCTCCCAACTCCTTTAGGCCAAGACATGGAGAGCATTTGGAATCCATGGAGTTTCCAATTGTTTCTTGATGGAAGAGGCACTTGGGAGACTCCTTAGGGGTCTTAGGAATTCAAACAAACACTCACATAAGCTAGGAAGTTCTTGAATCAAAATAGATTTCACAAGACCTACAAGGATCCTTAGCCTTTCTATGTTGAATTCCAATGGCTTTTCTTTAATTTTCATTACATTTCCTAGGATCCCATAGCCTAAATCCTAGGATTCTTGCTTACTCTAGGTTAGAAATTCCTCCCCCTTGGCTGTTCTATTTGAGGCCGAGACACACACTCAAGAAGTATAAAGGAAGAAAGCAATAAAGAGAAAAAACTACCTTATTTTCCTTACTTCTTCAAGGGTTGCTTTCTTTCCCTTTCCCTTCTCCTTGAATTTTGAACTCTTTCTCTCTGTACAAGGCTTAAAATAGAACCAAATCATACACTAAAATGATGAAAAGGGAAAGGAGAAGAAGGAGAAGAGAAGTTGTAAAGGGAGAACTAAGAAAATCTTAATTTTTCCATACCTTTTACCTTGATTTTCTTCTCCCTTAGAGCTTCTTCTTATGTGTCTAACTCCCTTGGCCTCTCTCTCTCTCTCTCTCTTTTGGAGAGAGCAAAGTTAGTTAGAATGTAAAGAAAGAAGGGGATGCCTCTTATAAAGAATAATCAAGAAGAAATTGCTCAATAAAAATGACATTTATATCTTGTGTTCGTGGCATTTTCGTTTTAGATTTATTTTAACTCTTTTTTTAGAGCCATTTTTTCCATCTTAAAATTTAGGTCTTCAAACTTATAAAATAGCTTTGAAATCACTCAATTTGGATTTAAAATCTTCTCGAATGAAACGGTCAAAGTTTGGGTTAACTGACGTTAAAAAACATACATCGGAGGGGTTTTAACTATTCTAGGACTTCTCATAATTTTTAAGGCCTCTGAAAACCCCGAAAAGCTCAAATTTTTTTATTTAAAAAGCCCTCCTGTGAGTTTTTCAAAAGTTACATAAATTTATGAAAATACCACTATAACTTTAACAATTTATTGAATCACTCTGACTCTGATTTTTAGGCAACTCAACACTCAAATCCTTATTTTTCATTATTTACAATTTATTATAATTTTATTTGATTTTAAATTATTCATCTCAAAGGACCCGCTTTTATAATCGACTCAATTTTAACGTTTAACAGAAAACCGAATGTTACACAACTTGGGGTCTAAATGGTTCAAAATGGACCCCTTCACCTCATATGACCACTTGAGAACATTTCAATCATAAAATGTAGCACATATAACTGATTTGTCATGTCTTAAATCTCATGCAACTCAAATTCACTCATCCATTTGCTATTACACATACACATAACATAGCTCACATGTACATTCAGAAGTGACATTTACATCATAATTCCATACTTTTATACTTGTGAGAATGTTTACATTACAAAAGTATCATGTACAACCTTTCATGAGCAACATATTATATAAAAGCTTATACTATTGTCAAAGTAATGTCATTAATGCTTTTTGCCCTTCATCTTTGGCTCTTTGAGACTTTTCTAGACATGGTTAGAAGTAATATGAAGAGTGAAATTTTATGAATTCCAATAACTCATTCACCATTCAAGCATACTTACAAGGCATATTTTCATGTCAAAGAGAGCAAGTATGTATAATAGACACCCAAATATTCAAACATAATCATATACACAAAATCATATGTATCCATCAAGGTAAAAATAAGTTTTAGGGACTTTTAGTTTAGTCTCACCAAATATTCTAGGACTTTTGGATTAGCCTTACCCATTTTTAGAAACTTTTGACTTAGCCTCACTCGCTTTTGAGACTTCTAGCTTTGTCTCACTTATATTTAGGGACTTTTGGCTTCATCTCATCTAAATCAAGGGACTTTTAGTACAACCTCACCCATTAAAAGCTATTTCAATCTCAAATGCATTCCAATGTTATATATTTGCATAAAATCATCAAGCCAATAGCAATAAATATAATATATAATCCATACATATACAAGCAATCAATGACATTTAAATAACTAATATAAGTATATAAGAATGGATGAAGAACTACCTTTGTACAAAGAACCACTTAATTCTCCTTGAATTCTTGGTTCCACCTCTTTGCCTCACACACACACTTGGGAGAAACTTCACTTGCTTAGCCTAGACACATTAAACAAGATACAAATACATTAATAAAACCATCTTTGGGCTCACATAAGCCTTACATAAGCTAGTTCTAACTTTAGGTTTTTATATGACTCCATTTAGTGACATAATGAAACAACCTATATCATTCAACATTTTGGCTCTAATTTCTCACCCATTATAAATCATATAACTCTATTTAAACTTATTAGAGTCATCACAACCTCAATTCAAGGAGCCTACCATCAAGTAATGGAACTCTAAACTTTTTTCCTTTCAAAATAAGGCTTCTAAATTCAAACTAATGATTCCTTTAATATTTATAATTTATATCTAGATCTTTTTTACCATTAAAAAAAAAAACTCTCCCTCGGTGTCCTATATTGTTCTTGGCTGAGACATGATCAAGGAAAAGTACCCATGGAGTCTAGTTCAATTCTTTTAGGAAAATGACACTTATAAAGCTTCCTTAGCCATTTCTTAGCTCAATTATACTCTTACATAGGTTGAATTATCATTTTATAGCTTTATATTTTTTAAAGTGCAATCAAAACCCTAGGTATAGAATCTTGCAACTAATAGCTTTCTAATTGCTTCTTTTGATTCCATATTAATTTGTATACTTCAAAACTCCATTTCCTATTCAAGTTTAAGCAAAACCAAGCTTTTCCTATATTGCTCTTGGTCTGGCCAAAATTAAGAAGCCATGGAAGAACTAAGAAAAGCAAATTTTACATGAAAAGCATACCTTGTTTAATTCCTTGCCAATTGGTGTTTCTTATACTTCCAAAGTGTCCTTCAAACTCCTACTTCCTTATACTGAATAGCCACAAAATTCTATCATTCAGAATTCTAAAACCATGAAAAAAAAGAGGAGAATAATATTTACAAAGGCAAGAGTAGAAAATTTTCCATGTTTACATACTGTCACACCCGAAAATGCGATCGCGTGGCTCTTTTAAAAGAAATTTTTTTAAAAGAAACAATTTCGATTCAATTTCCAGAGAAAATGAAAATTGAAATCGAAATTAAGATAAGTAGTAGAGTCGCCACTAAAATTTTAATTTTTGAAAAGGCAAAACTTTGGAAAAGCCTTTTTATTTGAAAAATAAGAAAAATGGTCTACGAACCAGAGAATAAGTTCAGGAGTCAATTGTGAGTGGGGAAGGTGTTAGGCATCCCACAACACCTGTTGCTAAGAACGGTTACCCTAAATCAGCTGTACCAAATCAATATGGCCTTTAGTCTATTTTGACTCTCCTAACAAATCACAGGCAAGATAGAAATAAAGATAAAGGAAATAAAGTTAAAATAAAAGGAAGAAAGAAATTAAACAAACAAAATTAGAAAAACAAAATCAGAAAAATTAAGAAAATAAAAATTGAGAAGAAAATTTATTTACGAGGGCGGACTTGACCTAGGATAAGAGCCTAGGGCCTACGTACCCTTCGGAGGGATCAAAGTCCACATAGTTCGATCGGTCAAAAAATGATTTTGGTTGGATTTTGTTTTTGTTTTTATTTGTTTTGTTGTTTTTTGTTTGGATTTTTTTATTATTATTTTTTTTTTAGAGAAAAAGAGTAAAAATCATTTAAACTTTTTGCAAACAAAACAAATTTGAAGTTGGTTGAGGTGTTTTTATTTGCAAAAGGCAAAACCAATTTTACTTCTTTCCTCTTCTTTTTTTGTCTTTGTTTTTTTTTTGTTTCTTTTTTTTTGCTTTGTGTGTTTTTTTTATTATGTTTTGGTTGAAAGGAAAAGGAACATAAAAATAATTTAGATTACTCCCATTTCTTAATCCTTCCTTCCATTTTGATCTTTTGATTTTTTTTTTTTAATTTCATTTCTCGGTTTTTCATTTTGATTTTTTTGTTTGTTTGGTTTTGTTTTTTTTCGATTTCTTTTGGTTCTGGCAAACTTTTCAAGAAAAGAAAAGCTCCATTTTAATTTTGAAAAATTTTATTATTTATAAAAAAACTCATATTCCTTTTGGTTTTTAATTAATTTACTTATCTTCTCTTTTTTTCTTTTTTTCTTTTTTACTTTGGTTTTTGTATTTCTAATTTTTCCTCTCTTTTTTTCCATTCATTTTTCATTTTTCATTTTTCCCTTTTTTTTAATTTGTTGTTTTTTTCATTTTTTATTTTGATTCATTTTTAATGATTTTAATTTTTTATTCTTTTGTTTTTTTTTAATTTTTTGTTTTGATTTATTACTTTTGATTTTTAGCAAGGAACCTTCAAAAAGGATAAATTTTTGAAATTCAAATTGCTTTTTTTTTTATAAGCCTTTCTTTTAAAAGAGAGTTTTTAAACATTCGGGTTCTCTTTTTCTTTTTCTTGTTCTTTTCTTTAACTTTTGAAAGTTACTTTCTTTTTGGTCGGCCTTTTCCTTTTCCTTTTTTTCTTCTTTTGATTTTATTTGTAAAAATTATTTTATTTTTTAAAGATTATATGTTTTTATTAATTCTTAAACTCTCTTTTCATTAAAAAAAACAACTTACTTTTAAAAGAAATTCATTTTATTTTGTTCTGAAATTCTTTTTTTCTTGAAGATTTGCTCCTTTTTGTATTAATTATTGAAACTCAAAATTAATATAAAAAAAAAACATTTGATGATCCAACTAAGTGACTGAGAGGACTTATTGCCACACACAGCACTGGATGACCCCTAAACGCCCAAAGAGATACAAGATCCCATATGGCAATTTAAAAAAATAAAATAAAATAAAATAAAACTAGATCTTAAATATCTACAAGCTTGCAGCATTTCCTTTTGTGTTTGTGTGCATCCAAGAATTGTAACATTCCAATGACATAATATTACATCTTACATGTCCAAATTAAAATGAAGTATCTTGTCTTGCTCTCTGTAAGCCCCCTTGTGCAACTTCCCTCTCCATGCTTCACCGATTTGTGGGCCTCATACATACAGAAACAGAAAGGCATATTAGCTGCTATAAATGATCACACATCAAACGCCTCAATATGTGCCCAAAATCAACATAGATGAACTTCATCTACACAGCAAGTAATCCAAAGGAATCATAATTAACTTCAAAATGCATGCATGGTTATTAACATACAAACTGGGGACTAAATCTTTGTCAAACTCAAAAGGGGTGACAACAAACTTTTGGCGTAAAATGAAACTATAAGGCCAGGGCTAAAGCATATTAGAGGCTTAAAAGGGAATATCAGCACCAAGCATTTCCGAACGAAACTGAGGCAGTGGGAACAACAGCAAGCTTGAAACAACTTTAAGATTCAATCGAAGCTAACAGTTGATGCTAATCATATCAGAAAATTCCAATGGGCCAATAGAAAATGCGAGTCAAATTTAAGACTTATACCAACTTACTAATCAAGGCTAAACAACAAAGAGACAACAACTGGGATGTTACACGAAGTGACAAAGTCACGTTATAAGCCAAGGTTGAAAATAGCAAAATAACGGACAGTGTATCATACTAAAACTTTGCACAAACTCATGCTGAAGATTAAGGTCTAAACAATTCGAAAGTAGCATGCAGCAACCTTCACATTGAACTAAATTGAATGAAGAAGTATCACTTCTTATTCCAATAATGAAACCCAACCAGAATAGACTTTAAAACTCCTTAAACCTGATTGACTTTGCAATGCGTCCAGTAACCATGATCAAATATCAAAACTCAACTCAACCTTCTAATAGGCATTTCATCAAACATCTATTGTGCATGCCTAAGGATACATACAGAACAACATATTTCGGACTCCACACACACTATTTGGAATGATAGAATCATCCAGTGTTCCATTCCAGCCCAGACCATCAGCAATTGCAGGAAAATTCTATTGACAAGGATAGTAATCCAGATTCATAACTTACCTTTGGAGTCGCAGGGGACAAAATGAGCTCCTCCTTCTTCAAATTCCTCTATCCGAAAATCCTCCCTTGTGATTTGTGTCCTGGCTTTTTGCTTCTGTCTTTTTCTCCTTCTTCGATTCTTCGAATCCAGTCCCCCTCTCTGTGATTCTATTCCTCTCGATTTTCCAGTCCCTTTCTGTAAGGCTATTCCTCTCGAAAAAGGAGAAAAAGACATAAGCAAAAAGCCAGGATGCAAATCACAGGGGAGGATTTTCGGACAGAGGAATTTGAAGAGGGAGGAGCTCATTTTGTCCCCTGTGACTCCAAAGGTAAGTCATGAATCTGGATTACTATCCTTGTCAATAGAATTTTCCTGCAATTGCTGATGGTCTGGGCTGGAATGGAATATTGGATGATTCTATCATTCCAAATAGTGTGTGTGGAGTCCGAAATATGTTGTTCTGTATGTATCCTTAGGCATGCACAATAGATGTTTGATGAAATGCCTATTAAAAGGTTGAGTTGAGTTGAGTTTTGATATTTGATCATGGTTACTGGACGCATTGCAAAGTCAATCAGGTTTAAGGAGTTCTAAAGTCTATTCTGGTTGGGTTTCATTATTGGAATAAGAAGTGATACTTCTTCATTCAATTTAGTTCAATGTGAAGGTTGCTGCATGCTACTTTCGAATTGTTTAGACCTTAATCTTCAGCATGAGTTTGTGTAAAGTTTTAGTATGATACACTGTCCGTTATTTTGCTATTTTCAACCTTGGCTTATAACGTGACTTTGTCACTTCGTGTAACATCCCAGTTGTTGTCTCTTTGTTGTTTAGCCTTGATTAGTAAGTTGGTATAAGTCTTAAATTTAACTCGCATTTTCTGTTGGCCCATTGGAATTTCCTGATATGATTAGCATCAACTGTTAGCTTCGATTGAATCTTAAAGTTGTTTCAAACTTGCTGTTGTTCCCACTGCCTCAGTTTCGTTCAGAAATGCTTGGTGCTGCTATTCCCTTTTAAGCCTCTAATATGCTTTAGCCCTGGCCTTATAGTTTCATTTTACGCCAAAAGTTTGTTGCCACCCCTTTTGAGTTTGACAAAGATTTAGTCCCCAGTTTGTATGTTAATAACCATGCATGCATTTTGAAGTTAATTATGATTCCTTTGGATTACTTGCTGTGTAGATGAAGTTCATCTATGTTGATTTTGGGCACATATTGAGGCGTTTGATGTGTGATCATTTATAGCAGCTAATATGCCTTTCTATTTCTGTATGTATGAGGCCCAAAAATCATTGAAGCATGGAGAGGGAAGTTGCACGAGGGGGCTTACAGAGAGCAAGACAAGATACTTCATTTTAATTTGGATATGTAAGATGTAATATTATGTCATTGGAATGTTACAATTCTTGGATGCACACAAACACAAAAGGAAATGTTGCAAGCTTGTAGATATTTAAGATCTAGTTTTATTTTATTTTATTTTATTTTTAAATTGCCATATGGGATCTTGTATCTCTTTGGGCGTTTAGGGATCATCCAGTACTGTGTGTGGCAATAAGTCCCCTCAGTCACTTAGTTGGATCATCAAATGTTTTTTTTTTATATTAATTTTGAGTTTCAATAATTAATACAAAAAGGAGCAAATCTTCAAGAAAAAAAGAATTTCAGAACAAAATAAAATGAATTTCTATTAAAAGTAAGTTGTTTTTTTTTAATGAAAAGAGAGTTCAAGAATTAATAAAAACATATAATCTTTAAAAAATAAAATAATTTTTACAAATAAAATCAAAAGAAGAAAAAAAGGAAAAGGAAAAGGCCGACCAAAAAGAAAGTAACTTTCAAAAGTTAAAGAAAAGAACAAGAAAAAGAAAAAGAGAACCCGAATGTTTAAAAACTCTCTCTTTTAAAAGAAAGGCTTATAAAAAAAAAAGCAATTTGAATTTCAAAAATTTATCCTTTTTGAAGGTTCCTTGCTAAAAATCAAAAGTAATAAATCAAAACAAAAAATTAAAAAAAAAAACAAAAGAATAAAAAATTAAAATCACTAAAAATGAATCAAAATAAAAAATGAAAAAAACAACAAATTAAAAAAAAAGGGAAAAATGAAAAATGAAAAATGAATGGAAAAAAAAAAAGAGGAAAAATTAGAAATACAAAAACCAAAGTAAAAAAAAAAAAAAAAGAAAAAAGAGAAGATAAGTAAATTAATTAAAAACCAAAAGGAATAGGAGTTTTTTTCTATAAATAATAAAAGTTTTCAAAATTAAAATGGAGCTTTTCTTTTCTTGAAAAGTTTGCCAGAACCAAAAGAAATCGAAAAAAAACAAAACCAAACAAACAAAAAAATCAAAATGAAAAACCGAGAAATGAAATTAAAAAAAAATCAAAAGATCAAAATGGAAGGAAGGATTAAGAAATGGGAGTAATCTAAATTATTTTTATGTTCCTTTTCCTTTCAACCCAAACATAAAAAAAAAAACACACACACAAAGCAAAAAAAAAAAAAAAAACAAAAAAAAAAACAAAGACAAAAAAAGAAGAGGAAAGAAGTAAAATTGGTTTTGCCTTTTGCAAATAAAAACACCTCAACCAACTTCAAATTTGTTTTGTTTGCAAAAAGTTTAAATGATTTTTACTCTTTTTCTCTAAAAAAAAAAAAATCCAAACAAAAAACAACAAAACAAATAAAAACAAAAACAAAATCCAACCAAAATCAGTTTTCACAGATCGAACTACGTGGACTTTGATCCCTCCGAAGGGTATGTAGGCCCTAGGCTCTTATCCTAGGTCAAGTCCGCCCTTGTAAATAAATTTTCTTCTCAATTTTTATTTTCTTAATTTTTCTTATTTTGCTTTTCTAATTTTGTTTGTTTAATTTCTTTCTTCCTTTTATTTTAACTTTATTTCCTTTATCTTTATTTCTATCTTGCATGTGATTTGTTATGAGAGTCAAAATAAACTAAAGGCCATATTAATTTTGTACAGCTGACTTAGGGTAACCGTTCTTAGCAACGGGTGTTGTGGGGTGCCTAACACCTTCCCCACTCACAATTGACTCCCGAACTTATTCTCTGGTTTGTAGACCATTTTTGTTATTTTTCAAATAAAAAGGCTTTTCCAAAGTTTTGCTTTTTCAAAAATTAAAATTTTGGTAGTGACTCTACTACTTATCTTAATTTCGATTTCAGTTTTCATTTTCTCTGGAAATTGAATCGAAATTGTTTCTTTTCAAAAAATTTCTTTTAAAAGCGCCACGCGGTCACATTTTCGGGTGTGACACATACCTATAAGCATTGGTTTTCTCTCTTCTTCTCCTTCCTTTTGTGTGCCACTTAGAGCTGGTCTAGGTTCTATTTCATAGCCAATTTAGGTCGGTGGAGATAAGGGAGAGAGGGTGATGTGAAATATAAAGAGAAGGGAGGATATTTACAACTTTTTCAAAATTCCATCTATGTCCCTTTCACTTTGACTTCTCTGTTTGAGTTCATTTTTATTCTTTTTCTAGAATTGTCTTTTCCATTATAAAATTTAGGTCTTCTAATTCATTAAAAGCCTGTGATTTCAAATTAATAGGATTTAAAAACTTATCGAGTCATCTGGTTAAAGTTTAGGTCAACTGATGACCTAAATCGTACACTGGAAAGGTTTTAACTATTCCAACAATTCTTATTATTTTCTAAAAGCCTTTGAGAACTCTAGTGAGCTTAATTTTGTCATTTAAAACCTCCTCCTTTGAGTTTTTAAAAGGTTGCCTGAAATTAAAATTTTGCCAATAGGCTTCGATTCACTCCATTTAGCCATTTTGGCTTCGATTTCGGAATATTCTTTGTTTCTTAATCATTAATTTAGATATTCTAATTAACATCCTATTCTCAATTAGCCTCAATTTGCTTTGCTTTAGGGTGCTCTCATATAATTGTATTTATTTCAGTTTAGTCCCTGAAAGACTAGCTATTACAATGGATATTCAGTGACACCAGCAGACTCGAGCATATTTGTAAAAATACAAGATGGTAAGCTAGTTATAATACTAGTGTACATGGATGATCTTATTATCACTAGAGATAATGAAAAAGAGATTCATTGAACAAGAAGTAATCTACCTATATGCTTCTAAATAAAGGAACTTAGAGAGTTAAGATACTTTTTTAGGCTTGATGTTGAAAGAACTAATGATAGTTTATTTTTGTGCCAGCAAAAATATGCCTAAGACTTGCTGGAGAAATATGACATGTTAAACTGTAAGTCAATTTCAACACCTATTGAGGTGAATGCTAAACTATGCTCTGTAATTTATTTTTGAATAGAAATGAAATAGTTAAGTAAATTTTAACTTATTATTATGAAACAAAGTGATATCATCTTTTTTTAAATTTAATTTCATCTACTTTTTTATATGATCACAAATAAGTTAATTGCAAATATCATATTAAATGGTTGCATGGGTGAAATTTGTGTTTAATTCTTTTGTGGTACAATTGAAATTTAAATGGTTAATAAATAGTCTTTGTTATAATTTAGTCATCATTACTATAAACATGACAATTATAATTTAAAATTACTCTAATTTCATTAAGTTTACCAATAAAAAATATATTTCTTGATTTAAAAAGATGAAAATATGTATTTTTTAGCAAATTTTAAATTATTCTTAAATTTTATTTATCATAAATATGTTAATAATATATTTATTTTTATAAACAACTATTTTATAAAATGTCAGTGCATCAAATGGGTTACAAAGATACATAATCCAGCAATAATGTTGAATTTCAAGTTCGTGACCCATGATGGCAACGTGGGTTTGGTTATTTTTTAATTCACAGTTTACGAATAATTGTACAATAAAATTGTGAGCTTTTGATGTCGGTGACTCCAACTCATGACATGTAATAAAATGATTATTTTTATACTTTAATTGTTGAGATATCAAAAAATAGTCATCTCATTGTATACAATCATTTTGTCAGAGTATTTTGTGCATTGGATTACATTTTTAATTCTTTTTTATTTTAATATTATTTTTAATCAAATATATAAATAAAATAATATTTTTATTTCTGTCTGTATTATATTAAATATAATTATTCAATTCCATTCATATCCTTTTTTTTATTTTTATTAAAAAGAATAATTTTATATATCAAACAGCCTCTAAGATAGCAATAGAAAGTTGAGGATTTGGTGAGAGAATTTCCCTGCCAACGCCTCGGCAATTGACAATTAACGGGGAAATGTATACAATATAAAAGGATTTTAATGAAGGAATTTAACATAAAAAATTTTTTGCTATTTTTTAATGAGAGATTAATGAAAGAAAATTACTCTCATGATATAGCGACTCCAATATAGCGATAAAAAATCTCGGCACCGTTCTCTTGGTAAAAGGGCTTAACGAGGGAAAATTGGCAAAATTTTCCTTCACTATTTCTCAAATGCCTTGTAATATTAAAATAAAATAGATCAAAAAATCAAATCTCATGCTGAACTAAAGATGTTCTACATATCCTGTTTATCGTGCTATTAAAGCAAAGACTCTTGCCATAGGGCTCTGCGTTTTTTTCTTTTTTAAATAATTTTAAGTCAAAAGGTTTCCCCCATGTGTGTGTGTGTGTGTGTATCTATGGGAAGACCTCAATTAGTAAAAGTTGGCCCCTTGATGCAGAAACGAAACGTGCAAGTCCCCATCGGTAGATGAGCAGTTTCATTCAAATTCCCCCACCAACACAACGGCCCTTGTGGCCCCGTGTGTATCCACTTTAACGTTAATATATATGTATAGTGCTTTCAACCTGCATTGATATCCATGATTTTTGTTTTTTGGGGGCATACATTGATATCCATATATATTGGACTAAAAGTAAAAGGTGCTTCTGCTTCCTATTCAATCACTTAATTATGTGATAAATACACCATTTTCTGCAAATGGTATGCTTAAACTGTGGATCGAAATGAACTTCTCATTCCCTATTTCTTGTGTAATCATACTTGTTGCCCTAGGGGCATATATCCTGCAAACTCTAAAGTCTTCTGTTTAACCTTTAATTTATGGATGATAAATAATCAGATGAGATTATTTTAACTATTTACTCAAATTTTGGAGAAAAAATAATATTAGAAAAGGTAGATTATTTGACTAATTCTATTATCCCACTTACTTGTACCTAGTATTCTACAAATTCACGTGATTCAAATCGAAGTTATGCAAGTGAGTTAATTAGAACATTATTGTCTTTTGTTCTACCACACATTATTTTTAATTAAAAATAACATTTATTCAAAAATTAGAAGGATGAAGTTGAAACTTTTATAGTACCAAAATAACCAAAATGTATTTAACCCTAGAATTAGTATAAATACATTTTAAAGCAATCCAATCAAATAGTATAACTTGAGATTGGGCTTAAAAACACAAACAAGAAAAAGACGAATAGAAAGGTCAAAAGCACTGATCGAATCTGATCACTCAGTTCGAGCTTGAAAACACATTCAAGTATCGGACCTAACTTTCCATTATCAAAAGTGGAAATTTTACATTCAAAATAACCAGAATGTATTAAACCTAAAAGCTAAATTATAGATCTGTAGTGTATATATACACGCCAACTAGACTAGTATAAATATCTTTAAAGCCGTCCAACTAAATAGTATAACTTGAGATTGCAGGCCTTAAAAACAGATTCAAGTATCAGAACTAGCTTTCCCTAACCTAGCAGTCCCCTAGGTTATTAGAGCGTTATCCCTTCTTAATTTTCATTACTTCCCATTTGGGTGATGAGCTCATGGTATGTAATTTGTTTAGAGTTGAAAAATCCACGAAAATTAATGGTGATTATTTGTGGTTTCTATTATCTTTTTAGTTTACAAGATATATATTAATCATTTATATATTTGGTCTATATGTAAATTTTGAGACTTTGCGGTTACTTTAATATAAGTCATTGGCGCTTCGTTACACTCAGTACCCTCATCAATTTGACAAAACTATTTTGCTCGGGTCAAAAAGCCTTTCTCGGGTCTTAGACTTTCATCTTTATTAAAGGCCACTGCTAAATTAATTAGACAGTCATCTTACTTATTCGGCTTTTTCATTTTTGGACAAGTAATTAATTTGAATATTATTTCAACTTTTGGTTTCCAATAGTTCTAAGCATCATATTATCTAGAGAACTTTGTTTTATATATATATATATATATATATATATATATATATAGGTGTGAGTGTGGGCCTATTTATGTTGATTATATTCTGTCCATAATTATCTCTTATTTGATATATATGTCCCTAAAAGTTTTAGCTTTTACATTATATATATATATATATATATATATATTGTATTGATTCTTTAATTTTTTATATAAAAATGCGTATATGTTATTAGGATAATTAATTTTAGGCTCTTAATTTAGACAACTATAATTGCCAATCTTTTTATATGTCCAATACCTTTAGCTAGGGCCCATCATTTGGTTTTTGTCGCATGAAATATAATGTATTTCTAAAACCCAATTAAAAAAAAAAAAGAGTGAACAAGTTCATTAATTTTATTCATTTGTTTTCTTTATACTCACAATACTTCAAAGTGTTCGCAAGAAAAACTTATCCAACGAAGCTAGTAATAAAAAACGAGGAAAAAGAATTAACTCGCTTAGACAAATGCTCAGCAAAAGATGATCAATATAATATAAACTCATCTCTGAAATTAATTTACAATTTTATTATATAGAATTCAACCTAGCACAGAGACATATGAAGCAACACCCAGAGAAAACACAAAACAAACTCAAAGGTTATTTCGTCGCCTCGATGGGCGCATAGTTAAGTAATTAACAGGAAAACATAAAGATACACAACACATAATAATTAAGCCGGAATCATAATAATTGAAAGCAGATATTGGTGATGCTTCAGCGCGCTTAATTATTTAAGTATATATTTAGCCAAAGAGATGGTGATGCTTCTTTCCATGAGCTTCCTCATCTTCTTTCTTTGCGTCCTTCTTCTCATGATGCTCATGGAAGGCGAACCCACCAGCTCCAACTGCTGCTGCTGCTGCAACCTCCTCTTCTATCTTGTGCTTGTGGGCATGCTCTGGGTCTTTCTTCGCCTTGTGCTTCTCATGCTATATATCATAAAACAATCATGCATGACCATGTCAGATTTGTTTTTGGAAAAAATTTCATTTTGTGAGATTATGTATATATCTTCCATCTATTATGTTGATCTTTTAAGGATCATTACTTTTGATTGTGTATAGCTAGCTTTCAAGGGGCAAAATAAAACGGTAAAGTATAGTATGTGCTCAAAAATTTATCTGCCTTTTTTATGTTTTCCTGATCATTTAACCAATTTTTTATTTAACGTTCAAGAAAATCATCACACGAGTATTAAAATAATGAAAAATTTCATTGTTATGGATCTATTTATATCTTAAACAATTTCATGATATTTCCAGTTCAGTACTGACTTTAAAATATTTGTAAAATTATTCAGGTATAAATGAAAGTAATAATAGAACAAATAACTAAACATTGAATGACACTCTTTAATTCACAAAAAATATATTGATTTTGAGTCAAAAACACAAGCGATCAACCATATAGTAACATGTCCTAATAAAACAGGACTCGAAAATTGGAACTAGCGTGCACATATGATGAGAGATAATAGAACATATAATTATAGGTTGAATGGCACCTTTTAATTCTCAAAAAAGTCAAAACACAAGCGATCAACCATATAATAAAGCAAGATTCAAAAATTGGAATTACCAAGGCATAAGCACCAGCAGCTATAGCACCAGCCTCACCAAGGTGCTCAAGATGCTTATGGTGCTTCTCCTCCTTCTTGTAATCAACCTCATCGGGTTGATCGCCATAGACACCGGATGGATTTTCACCATAGCCAGCATCTACAGGCTTCTCCTCGTCCTTGTGGTGGTGGAAGAGGCCGTGGTGGTGGTGCTTCTCCTCAGCCATGGTGTTTCCAAGGACTGTACTGTTACTTCTGAGATACGAAATATGAAAAGAGGAAGAAGATGATGATGAAGAAACTGTGTGTATGTGGATGGATTGGGCAATGAAGGAGTGGTTATCTATTTATAATTGATCTCATGTGTTGGCCATGTGTCAATGGCTGGTTGATTCCCTTCTTTCGTGGTTGCCCATGGTTAATTAAATCAACAAGATCATTATATCTGGATGGGTCCTCCTACACTGACGAGTTTTCTTATGTGTTGAATTTGTATTTAATTTTGATTTAGACCTATCAAGATGGAAGGAGTCATTTAATTTATATTAGCATTGCCTGCTTTTCAATGTTTACTCAAACCAAGTAGAATGTAGTTGTGTAATCAATTAAATCATTTTAATTTTTTTTAAGAAGAGAAAATCTAAACCAAGTGAAAATTTGATAACAAAATGCGAACGAAAAGAAAGGGACAGATTGAACTTTTTCTTGAAAATGGAAATTTCAATAGTCTAGTGGTGCATGGGATAATAATAGAAATTTCAAATTTAATAATTATTAGTAAATATATATATATATATATATATTACAAATATCTCTATGCCTTTTGAATGTAAAATTAATTTAAAATTGTCTTTTATCACAAATATTTTTTTATAAACTCAAGTTAATATTTATAATTTTCATTAAAATAATAGATGAATGAAATTGTTATAATAATTTGAATTATATTTTTTTAATATTAAACATCATGACCATTGTTATTTAATATTGCAGCCAGATATATAACTATATGTCTATTCATTTGTATCATAAGATTTCTAACCAAAGAAAAATATTACGGAAATACTTCAATTAGAAAAATGATTAAATTAAAATTTAGTTCATTATATCTTTATTATTAAATACCTCAATTAAAATATAACCAGTATATAATCTCTTACTTAAAACATAATAAATCTATAATTTAATTAAAAAATTAATATACAATTATTTGAAATAATTATATATTTATCATATTGTCATTAAAAAAATTATATATATATATATATATATATATCATATTTTAATTAAAAAGTTTGATAAAAATAAGAAAAATGGATATAATTAAAAAAAACAATTTCAAATAAAACTAAACAAATTTTCAGGCCGTATGCAGCCTGTAGTTTTGGTTAGAGCCCCCATACACAGTAATTAATCTATTAGGAGATATTCCAAAGGTGTCAGACAGTCGGGCCAGCTGGACTATCAGATCTCCTATATTAAAAAATAATATTATTAGCAAAGAAATAGTATTATTCGGATACAAATGGAAATGGAACCATACGTTTGCTTAAATTTTCTTTTTTCAATCACTAGAACTAGCCTACAAAACTTTTATATATAATTTTTTATATTTTTGTAATCAACATTTTTAATTAAAATATAATTAATATATAATTCTTTAATAACATCATAATAAATATATAATTTTTATAAACAATTATATGATTTTCTAATTAAATTATAAATTTATCATGATATTATTGAATAATTATATACTTTTTATATTTTAATTATAAGAAATTATACTTAAATCTAATCCTTTTTAAACAATTTTATACATACTTATATTTAAATTCAATATTAGTTTATGACTGAATCTTACTGCTAAGTTGTTTATTATGCAAATAATTTACTAACCATAACTCTTACCAATATTTTTATATATGTAGAATTATTAACGTAGTTTTAATCATCGATTTTGGTGAGTCGAAACGTTCTGTCCAGTTAGTGATTGGCGCAACAAAATCCGAAAGAGAGCTATTTTTCATTTTAAAAAAACTGAATAAATTACATAATTTTTTTAATTTTATTGAAATTATGCAGATTCTTCTTCAATTTTCAAAATATATATAAATTTTTCTTTAAAAAAAGGTATACTATACTTTATCTTAATTTTAAATTAAAATATTTTCTTTTAATCTAAATATATATTTTTTTAATTAAAATATCCTCTTATATATTTTTTTATGAAAGATATTTTAGAAAATTAAATTAAAGCATATATTTTTAAAATAAAAAATTATTAATTTTAATAAAATTTAAAAAAGAGTATGTAATTTACTCTATATTTTTATTTATCTTGCAGGTAATAATAAGTTTTAAAATTAAAATTTATTTGAACTCCATATTTCCAAGCCGTAGGGTTTATTTTGCAATATTAGCCATATAGAGTAATCATATCGTGTTACAATTTTATATATTTTCCAAAACTATTAAAATTTTGATGCAACATTAATCTATAACATAGTGACACAAAATAATTTTGGATCATATATAAATAATTCTTTTAATTTTAAAATTTTAATAATATTTTTTAAAATTTTTAAATATATATAAATAATATATTTATCGTTAATTAGTCTATTATTTTATTAATAAAATATAACATATCAATAATAATAAATTTTTTAAAATTTTATTTTTTATATAAATAACATTTTTAAATTTTAAATTTTATGTAAATAACTCCTTAATGTGTTATACTCTGTTAATTAAATAATAAATTTATTCATGACAAATAATTATTTATATTAATTTAAAATTTTAAAAATTAAAATATTTATTTATACATGATCTAAATTTAGAAAAGTTACGTATAATTTAACTTTTTTTTAACAATAATCAAATTACGAAACTAGCATTACCTAATAATATAACATGTGTAAGCTCTTCTCCTAAATGTAAATACCAGAAGTTCCGGTTTTGTCTCAAGATCCGTGCTTCATATATATATATTTATATATATATATATATATATATATAAAATACTTCAATAAAATAATATAAAATTGTTTAGACAATCTGCCAAAACGTGTATTGTCATTTTCTTTTTCAAAAAAGCTTTTTTTTTTAAATAAAACGACGCGGTGCGTCAATGCCCGCATAGTCGTGATGGACCGAAGAATCTGGAAGTCATAAAATAAAAAACAAAATAAAAGCTAAATGAAGAAATAAATGGATGGGATAATTAAATTGGACCCACCTTTACGATATTTTCCAAGGTGGGTTTAAAAACTGACCGATAATGCATAAAGGCCGTGGGGAAGCAGAAGTGGATATAACTTTTTTATTATAGTATATATATATATTTTAAATTAAAAGATGATTAAAATATTTTTAGAATATTTTAATTAATTTATTCTATAATTTTTTAAATTTATAACAATATTTATAGTTATTAAAATATATCTTTTTTTGCCACAAATACACATGTTATTGTTGAATTAAACATTATTATTGTGCTTAAATTAGTTATTTTTAAAAAAAATTTAATTATACTCTTTGTTTTTAATAATTATCTACTTTTTGGTCACGTAATTTTACAATTTGTTAAATTTTAAAAAATAACTACTTTATATTAATAGAATATAGATAAAATTAATACTTATTCTATTATATAAGTAATAAATATAATAATATTTTGATTAAAATAAGTGTAATTGTAATTTAGAAGATAATTATAATATATCGGTTAGTTTCAGAAAAAAAAGATTTACTTTTACAAAACAGAGTTTAAATGTCTCTATAAGAAGCGGGTAATTTACTCAAAATTTTATAAATGTAGTTAGGGATGGCAATTGAACTAAGTTTCACTCTCCTATTTCTTCACACATTCTCGATCTCTAAAATAAAATTTATTAGTATTAATTTAATATATATATATATATATATATATATATATATATATATATATATATGCTTAAACAATTGAATAATAAAAAATATTTTAATCGTTTTAATATATTAAAAAATATCATTAGTCAAGGAGTATGCCCCTTATTCTCGTGTTCATATTCTTGATGGAAAAAATCTAATCCCATCCCTATCGCGACGAAAGAGAACAAGACAAATTACCATTCTCGTAGTTTTTTTTTTTTTTCCTTTTTGGGGTAATATATATCGTTGGTTTATAGATTTTAATAAATTAAATTAATTGTTAATAAATATATTAATATATTGATATACTTTTAGCGAGATTTGACATTTTTAATTCAGTCGCTGTTGTATTCTTAATACATTTTTAGATCTATGTACCCGTCTTCATGTTCTTGACCAGAGACTTCTAGCCTACGTAATTCAATCCTTGGAAAATCCTCTGCAAACAAGACATTACAATTCTTAGTTATAATTGGTTTACAAAATTTAATAAATTAAATTAATTATCAATAAATATATAAACATATTGATATACTTTTAGTGAGATGTACTGGTCATTTTTAATTCAGTGGCTGTTGTATTTTTCTAATATATTTTTAGATCTATGTCCTTCTCTACCAGCGAAGGTCAAGTTTATTTGTGCAATTCATTTTCTATCGTACCGTAATGTGAAAGTATTATTTTCTTTTAGATTAAAGTAAACTATATAAATATCTTTAAAAATAAAAAATTATTTTATATTTCAGTCTAATTTTAAAATTTTGATAATCATCTCCTAAAACAAAAAGTTATCATGCAATTTAATTTAATTTTAAATTTTTTGACTAAAATACTCTCTATTTAAATTTTTTGTTAAAAAATATATATTTAAATTAATAAAATGTTTTTAATAAAAAATTTTAAAATTAAATTAAAATATATAATTTTTTATTTCAAAAAGGACTTGTATATATTTTTAAAATAAAAAATATTTATGTAATATTTAACAAAATTTTAAAAAAATATAATTTATTCTAAATTTATTTGCACAATTAACTTTCTACTATACCTTAATGTGCAAGTATTATTTTCTTTTGAATTAAGTAGTCATCATTTTTTTCAAAAAAAAAAAAAAAGAGAATTATTGGTGGAGAAAGAAGAGGATAAGATTGATTATTATGTGGGACCATCAAGATAATTTGGCCGGTCATGTGGGCCCCATTGGAATGGCCATTGAACTTCAGGCATGTGAGTGTCGGCAGCAAGGGATATTCCATCCCCAAGATTTTAAACCTTTTATTTTTTACTATACCACCCCATAAATATCTTTTAAAAAAATTACTTTATCAATGTTAGTTTTTAAAATTTTATTATTATTGAATTAAGCTTAATATTTAAAAAATTATGTTATTTAATCTTTATCATAACTTAATTATAGATTACTTCTAATTAAAATGTGAGTGTGTGATATAATACATTTAAATTTGTGTTAGTTTCCGTTAAATATTAAATGTTCACGTCCACAAATGATCTGTCACGTTAGATAATAATAATTCATGTAATAATCAATTATGCGAATGCCCCCTTTAATAGAATTAGAATTTGGACTAAAAAATATGTTTATTAAAACTTTAAAAATTAAATTAGTGATAATAAATTTTCAAACATTAAAGTAATGAAAATAATATTTTTCAGGGATCAGTAAAATTGTTTACTCTTTACTTTTTCACCAAAAGTTAAAATAAAAAAATGCTAGTGTTTAACATTTATACCATGCTTAAATATTAGTTATAATTTTTTATTGCAATAAGTTAACACTCAAATTGGTTTATTCGCACTTTATTTAATTTATGATTTCAATTCAATTAAAAGAAAAAAAAAAAGAATTCATCTCGAGATTAAAAATATTTTTAAAAAATATTTTATAATTTTATCTATAAAATTAAATACAAGTAAAGTTCAACTTGTTCAATCATGATGTTTAACTTTACTACTTACCCATTATTTTATGTGCTTCTACCTTTAAATCACATCGAATAATGTAGACCTTTTCCTCGGGGTTTGAGAAAGTGAATAGAGGATGCACCAAAATCAGCAAAAGGTGATTAACAACTTTATTATTGGGAAAATTAATAATTGAAAACTTTAAATTAAAAATATTTTTTTGAAGAGTATTGAATTTTAAAATTATTTTAAAAGACTTAATAATAAAAAATTTATATTTAGTAAAAGAAATTATAATTTAAAATCTGAAATTAATTTTTTTTTATTTTTGAGTCATTAAAAATAATTTTAAAATTTAGGATTTTGCAATATAAATACTTTCAACTCAAAAATGTTCACTTTAGTTTTCCTTATTATTGTAATTATCATTGCAGTTTTCTTTTTGCAAAGTAATTTAATTAAGAAATACATCAATATTATGTGAAGCAAACGTAAAGTTTGTTTATAAGCTTAAAAATGGATTTCTACATATCAAAAATGAAAATCATCATTTTATAATTAATATTTTAAAAGTATACATAATAAAAGTAGTTCATTTAGAATTACGTAAGATCCCCCTGTCCATAACTACCTTGAACAACAAAATAACAGACAGATTACTGTCATGAAATAAAAGGAAAATATATATTTAAAAAAAAAAAGAAAATTCGATGAATAAAGAATGCAAGGTTATAAACTAAACTTGTATAGAAGTTTAAAAATGAATTTCTATATTTGAAAAAAGGAAAATCATTATTATAGATTTGATATTTTAAAAGTAGAATAAAGTTAATTAAACTAAATTATACTAAACTTCCTTAAATTTTGTCAAATTTGTATAGATATTTTTCTATTTTTCAAATATATTTTTTAATCCAAATTTAATTTAATTTTTACTAAATACCTTGGCTAAAAAATATGTAAAAGGATATTTTGGTTAAAAAAATATATTTAGATTAATGAAAAGCATCTGAATAAAAAATTTAAAATTAGATTAAAATATAAGATAACTTTTTATTTTAAGAGAAGTGTATATATATTTTAAAATTAAAAAAATCAATATAATTTCAAGAAATGTCAAAATAGCTATATATAATTTATTTAAATATTTAGTGTGTGCTTGTGTTAGAATTGTGTAAACTTGATTTTCACTCAACTTGATATGCAAGCCTGATTTGGATAAAAAATAACTTTGTATGATTGTGATTTTTGTTTAAAATTTTTTATCTAAATAATGATTTTTGTCATCAATATGGTCAATCTATTGTAAAAATAATTTTTTTTTTTTTTACTTCCATATAAACAAAGGTTTGGAAGATAAAATAATTTTAAAAAAAAGCTCAACACCAAATAAAATGAATTAACCTATAAAGTAAATTCACATTTTATAGTATAAGTGAATTTTTCAAACCTTCAATTGTTAATACATAAAACAGGTTCACAATTCAATTTTTTTAATGTTGTACGTATTTGGATAGATGGTAGCGTATGATTTTAGACAGAGCGATAAATTATTACTTTTACGTGTTATGATTAAACAAATAAAATTTTTAACTTTTTCATCGCAAAACCAAACACGTTATCAATTGTCAAATTAAACGCACTTTTAATTCTGCCATGAAAACAACAAAAAACAGACAGATTAACAGTCGTGAAATAAAAGGAAGATATAGCTTTAAAAAGAAGAAGAAGAAGAAGAAAAATCGATGAATGAACACAATAACAGGCGATAGGTGCGGGAGAGGTAACTAGGTAGATATCATTTGGGGGGTGCGTTAAGACGTGAAATGTGGATGTGAGAGTTGAATTAAATGGAAAGAAAAAGAGAGAGAGAGAGAGAGAGAGAGAGAGGTGTGGCCTAAGCAAAGCCACGTCGTGCCGCCACGTTCTCCAATTGACCTCTGACAGATCCACGGAAAATTGTGACATTGTCACGTTGTGGTCATAACCTCCGCCACACAGGGCTAAATGGTATCCTCCGCTCCCCTTCGTCACGTGACCACTAGATTTAGATCATTTATATAAATATAAATACACGGTTTATATTTCAATTAATTTTATTACTATTATTATTTCTAATTTTAACCATTTATTTTTTATTTTAAAGAAATAAATTATAAAATAAATATTTTTTTTAACTTCTGCTAGAGAAGAGTACTTGGATCATGTGCAATAAAAAATTTTATTGCAAAAGATGCAGTAGTCATTTTTTTGGGCTCTTTTTTAGAAACAAAAAAAGTAATGTATAATATATAAAAAAATTACAATTGAGAATAAAATATAACTTTTTTATAGTTAATTTTTTTTATTTTAAATGCTTTACATTTTTTAGTTTCTAAAAAAATTTCTAAAATTAATTATTACACAAGTTGCCATAATTGATATTTTTTTCAGTCTCATATATAAAAAAATATATATAATTAACTCACAAGGAATAAGAAAATTAGTTTAAAATAATTAACTTTTTTAATATTGTCCCAAATAAAAATTATTTTTTAAAAATATCTCTATTTAATATATGTACTTCCTCCTTAAAATTAATAATAGTTACTATTTATAATTTGAAGAATTTATTTAATGAAATGTATAATTAGAATATTATAATTAATATATCAAATATTTGTGATTTGTTTCATATATTTTAAATCAAATCAAATTTTAAAAATAATATCTTATATATAAGACTGAACGGAGTATTATTATCAACAATTTAAATTTTAAATAAAATATTTATTTGGTAAAAATTAAAAAATTATTTTTATTTTTTCAGATAAAAACAAATATCAAAATGAATAGATATATAGATATGAAATCTCTAAATTGATATAAATAATATTTATAAACAGTGTTTATAAATTGTATCTATAAACAATATTTTGATTGATTGGCACAATTCTTTATGTATTTGCACACAACTCACTCCAATTAACATTAAAAAAGAATTAAAAACTGAATTGTTCATCTCTCTATATAAACAAACAGTTGAGAGATCCGCCGCTTCCCCTAGCCATGTGATGTGATTTGGCACCGATGCGTTTGTGATGGATATATGTTCCTTACTTGGGTTATGCTTCTTTCTCGGATTATTTCACGTTCTTTGGAGACACGTGTCATATAGTGTGAACGAAAGTGTATTTGACCATTTTTTATGGCGCACATTATTTAGTCTTTTACAATAATTTTTTTAATTTTGTTTTAAAAAGATAATTTTTTTAAATTAAATCTTTTTAAAAAATTCTCTCAATATCATATCTTAAATATTTTTTTCTCAATTAAAATGGTTATTTAAAAAATATTTATAATGGTTATTTAAAAAAATATGTATGGCTGTCTTTTAAAGATTATTTTGATTAAAAAATTTAAAAATTAAATTGAAAGACTAATATTTGAAACGAACTTGAAAAAAAAATAATTTTTGATCAATAAAATTAAATAACTTGATTTTTAAATGATAAAATTAAAAAATAAAAAGGATCTTCCATACCTACATCATTAATTTACTCTTTAATTAAAAAAAAAATCGTTGTTGCAACGTGGCATTCATTAAGGCGCAGCCCCCCAGCAAGATCAATCATGGGTCTAAACTGTGACTTGTGAAGCACGACGACAATTGAGTTTGATTTCTTTCTTGGTATTTTATATAGTTAAAAGAGAAAACTTAAGTAAAATATTTATATTTTTGTTATTATTAATAATAAAATGATAAAAATATGAATTTTAAAAATAAGTGTATGATTTTTACTGTATAACATTATTTGTTTAAATATTTAAAAAAAATTGTACACATAATATATTTTTATTAAAAAATTTAATAACAAAGATATAAAAAATATTATTTAAATTTAGTTCAAAATTAAAAATTATGAATAAACTTCAAACTAAAATTTTAAAATCAACTCATGTTAATTATGAATTTAACATCCAATTATAAATTAATTTTTAATTTTAAAAAATAATTTTTAATAAATTCTCACTAGTTATTTTAATAAAATATGAAAAAACTTTAATTATTGATTTTACAATTTTAAAAATAAAATTTTGGTAAATAAGTTAGAACTTATTTGCTCAAATTATATTAAATTCTTATCAGTTATAGCACTTTACTTTTGGAGACTTTGTAAAACATATTTGTATAGAGTACAATGCAGATTTTTTTTTGTTGGCTCAAATTTTATGCTTTTATTTTCTTATTCAACTTATAGCTCATGCCAATTCAAATTTGCAAGTATAATAAGTTGACTTAAAATCTTTTAATTATAATTATAATTTTTGTTTTAGTTTGAGAGATTATGATTTAGACATCGTTGGCAAGGAATCCCTGTAGTTGGATAGTCATTTTGACTACACAAGACTCATAACTCAGAGTCTTATAAAAAGGAGTATGCTTGAAAAGAGCCTGATAAACTCATGAAACCTTTCAAAAAATAGGATTCAATGAAAGATTGAGAAGGTTTCTGATCTTTCTTTTAGTGGAAAGCTTTTTAAAAAGTCTACTGTACTTGAAGTCCACTTGGTATTCTTGCCTATCGACTACTTTTAATAAGGTGTTTGCATAGGCCATTTTTGTTTCTGTAACGGAGGTAATGTACCTCTCCCTCTTCAAAGAATAAAGGGATTAAAAGATTGGGGTAACAATGATTTATTAGGATATAAACATAGAAATCTTTGGAGAGGAGTACAATAACAATACAATGTGATAGGTAATGTCTCTAAGACTAGCAAGCTTATGTGTATGGATAGATAATCAATTTGCATAAAAATATCTAGATGGATGATTGATGAATGAATCCCTATTTTCTTGTGTGTCATTAGAGACCTTTATTTATAGACTTCCTTTGAGTATGCTAAATGATGGTGATCATATCAAGTTGTCTAATGGAACTGTAGAAGCCATCTAATTATGGCTTGTCATGTTAGAGCTATTTAGTTTGGAGCAATTTGGGCAATTTGCTATATTAGTCTTTTATATGTAGCTCGATAAATTATAATTGTTGAGTCTTTAGGCTTTTTAAAAACAAGTTGGATCAAGTTGAGCCAATTGGGGTTCTTATGGCGATAAGGTCCCCATAACACTTGTTTCCAAGTTCTTTAGTGAATTAATGAGTTAGACAAGCTTAGAGTAATGCAGCCTTAGAGTATTCTTATTAAGTTGACTTCAAAGCTTAAGGTTTAAGTTCTTGAATTTTGGAGTGTTGCCATCTTTATGAAGCATTTTCTTTGATGTCTTGCAATTGTGGCTCCCAAGAAGAGGCAAGAAATGTTTGTTTTGGTGGCTTTGTCATTTCACATATTTCACCATATTTGAATGAATATGGAAGGTTGTGGGATGTGAAGGGATATTTGTTAGTCTTTTTAAGTCTTATTTGTTTCAACTTTGTTGCTCTGTGTGGTTTCCTTTGTCTCTTCTGCTTGATTCAATCTATCCATGTGTTACTTTTTTTGTATTGCCATGCCAACACTTTCTTGAGTGACTTCAAGAGTACTATGATAGAAGATGATCTTCATTGATCTCGAGATAATCATTACCATCTTTCAAATGTTGTCTCATCTTTGCCTTTGGATCAATAAGGTTTTTTTTTTTTTTTTAATGTAGAGAATAATGGGGCTATATAAGGATGTATTTTGGAGAGGAGTGTGTTTTCCTTTAAACTGCCATTTTAACTTTATAATAGCATCAACAAGGGTAGCTCTTCATCAACTGATCCCATTCGTAGTTTGATATGTGTTGAGTTTTACTGCTCTTTGTTGGTTCACGAGGGTAGAGTTGTCATTCCCTTTGTTTTTTCATTTCATTGATGTTAGAGAGTATGTCACATTCGGAGAGTATTCAGCATCAATGGTAAGCCCGACCATTGTCTTTTTATGGATGACTTTTTGAGTTCAAGGTTGGTTTATCATTTCTTTTTTGCTTAGAGTAATAATGGCCTTTTCTCCTTCACTTGATGTTATATTGACAAGATTGGTTATAATCTTGATGAGGTGAGAAAGCACAACGAAGGTGCAATTGAGAATGAGGTGGCCCTTCTAATGTGTTTGGTTAGGAGGTTTCATTTAGGTGGAATTCCTTTGCAATCAATGAGTTTAAAGCTAGTATTGAGATACGCCACTCTAATACATTGGTTCTCTTGGGCTTATGTAGTCATGTCTCAAGACAATGATGCTTAATAACTAATAAGGCATACTGACCAAACTAACTATTCATGGCTTCTATCGATTCTCCTTTCAAAGGTGCTCCACTAGTTAGTCTTTTTTTGTGGCTTTTCTGTTTAGATCTTTTCACGAGGTTATGTCGTGAAAGTACCAACAAGAGGCACGAAAGTCCTTTTGTGATCCCAGGGGAATGTTACTGAGGAAAAGGTATCTAAATCTTTGTCTAGTCCAAGGGAAAGTTTAGAGGCCAACCTGAATGAACTTAAGAGGTTCCTTAAGGCTGAAACCAACGAAGTTTTGCCAGAACAATCATCATATACTAATGGTTTTGTTGAAGGGGTCCAAAGAATTATTGAAGTGTGGCCTTTGCGATAATACAAAAAATGTAATACAATATGTAAGAAATCATATAATAGAAAAATAAAAATTTATTGAATACTCATCAATTGAAGTATCATTGTTTTCTTATATTGTTTCTATGAATATTGAGTGTTCCAAGTGGAGTTATTTAAATTTGATTTGTAGCACAAGATCATAAAAATCATATTTTTGTGCGGTACCGAATGAGGTTACCTCACTTAATTTTGGGCCATTTGATTGTCATGACTGTCCCCTTCAACGAGCAATACTTAGAGCATCCGAGATGACATTTGATGCATCCAAAAACACAGCGTTTAAAGTTGTTGAGACCAGACATTGATATTTGAAACTTGTCCTTGAATGATTGTAGGGACGTTTGAAACTTATCCTTAAATTATTGGAGGAAGCTCTATCCTCTTTTCTTTACTTTGTATAATTTAAGGAGGAAGCTCTATCCTCTTTTCTTTACTTTGTATAGCCGTAGGACTACTTTTTTTTTAATTATTATTCGTAAAATGCTTTATGTGAATTTATGAATTGTGAAAATTTTAATAAATTACTATGGGCTTTATATATATATATATATATATATATAAACTAATACATATAATTGTCAAAATTTATCTGTAATATATATAATTGATTTTTTTTTCCTTTTCAGAATGCAGAGGTTATACCTTCACGTTTAGTAATATATATATATATATATATATATAATAAAGAAACATGGAATACTTTACTCCACGTTGGTACTCCGCGTTCCTTTAAAATTTTTTTTTATAAAAAATTAAATGAGAAACATGGAGTCTGTAATTCCACATTCCTCTTAATTGGTGAGGAGCTATATGAGGGCCGGGGGCTTGGGGTTAGTATAGGGAGGGGGTTATGTTTAAAATATATGATATATTTTGTTTTATAAATATATAATTTATATTATATAAAATTAATATAATATGTTATATTTTTATTTTACTAAAAATGTATATTATATTTTTATATCTAATAATATAACATGATTTAATTTTTATTATAAAATATTAAAATATAATTATTAATAAATTTATATATTATAAACTTATACATGTAATTGTTTATATTTCTATTGTCAGATTCTTTAATCAAAACATGATCAATATATTATTATTTTTGTGTAGTTGCTTACATCTTAATATTATTATTTAAATCAAATAACTATGTGGTTCTTCAATATTATGACTAATACATAGTTTTAAAAAAATTACTATTTTTTTAAAAGAATTCAAAATTTATTTAAGGAATTTGTTTAAAATCTTATTAAAAATAATTAAAAAATTATATATTTATTATAATATTATAAATAAATCATACATTTGTCATATTTTGATTAGAGAATCTAACAATAAAAATTTAAATACAACAACAACAATAAAGCATTTTTCTACTAAGTAGGGTCAGCTACATATATCAATCGACACCATAAATACTTATTGTAAATTATATTTTTAGCCAAACTATTTAAATCTAAATCTCTTTTAATAATTTTTCCTATAATTTTTCTTGGTCTTCCTCTAACTCTAATAATTGGACTATTCTCTGTCTCATCTACTTTCATAACTGGAGCTTCTATAGGTCTTATCCCAACATGACCAAACCATCTAAATCTTGATTCTACAATCTTTTTCACAATAGGTGCGACTTTCACCTTCTCTCTAATACATTCATTTTTAATCTTATCTCGTCTAGTGTATCCACTCATCCAACGCAATATTCTCATCTCTGCAATATTAAACTTATTCTCTTGTTGGCTTTTTATTACTTAACACTTAGTTCCATACAATATTGTAGGTCTTATAACTATACGGTAGAATTTACTCTTAAGTTTGAGTGGTACTCTTTTATCACAAATAACACTCGAATCACTCATCCACTTCATCCATCCCGCTTGAATCCTATGTTTTACGTCTTCTTCTATTTCCCTGTTATGTTGTATTATGGATCTAAGATATTTAAATCGTGTGACTTGTGGTATGATATGTTCTTCAATTTTCACTTTTGCATTAGAAGTAGTGTGTCTCTTACTAAACTTACACTTCATATATTCCGTTTTACTTCTACTTAAATGAAATACATGAGCTTCCAACGCTAATCTCCACTTCTCCAACTTTTCATTCATTTCCACTTTTTGATTCTCCAACTAAGACAATATCATTTGCCAAAAATATATACCGTAACACCGGCTCTTGGATATGTTCAGTAAGCACATCTAAAACTTAAGTAAAAAGATAAGGGCTCAGAGTTAACCCTTGATATACACCAATAGTTGTCTGAAAATCTTTTGTAGGTCATCATATATATCTTGGATTGCTCGAATATAGGCTATACAAACTTTTTTTTTTCTCCAAAACCTTCCATAAAACCTCTCTTAGCACTCTATCATATGTTTTTTCCAAATCGATAAACATAATATGTAAATCTCTTTGATTCTTTCGATATTTCTCTATTAATCTTTGTAACAAATATATTGCTTCCATAGTTGACCTTCTTGGCATAAAACTAAATTGATTCATCGTAACTTGGGTCTCTTTCCTTAACCTTCGCTCAATTACTATTTCTCATAATTTCATAGTGTAACTCATGAGTTTAATTCCTCTATAATTTGTACAATTTTGAATGTCCCCCTTACTCTTATAAATAGAAATTAAAGAACTTTTCTTCCACTCGTTTGACATTCTTTTAGATCTTATAATTTCATTAAATAACTTTGTGAGCTAACTTATGTCTTTCACTTCTAAACCCTTCCATACTTCAATAAGTATATTATCCGGTTCAACTGTTCTACCACTCTCCATTCGCTTTAATGCTTCTTTTACCTCTGACTCATGAATCATATAATAAAAAGTATAATTTTGATTATCTTCTCCAGTGTCTAACTTATTTGATTGCAATAAAATCTCTTGCCCTTCATTAAAAAGCCTATAAAAGTAACATTTCCACCATTCTTTGATATCTTGTTCCGTGATCAAGACTTTCTCTTCTTCATCCTTAATACATTTCACTTTGTACACATTGCTTTTTTTTTTTCCTACTTTTAGCTAACTTGTAAATACTTCTTTCTCCAACTTTAATACTTAAAGATTGGTATAACACATCGAATGCCCTCGCTCTCACTTCGCTCACCGCCTTCTTATTGTTTTTCTTAGCTACCTTATATTTTTCTCAATTTTCATCACTTTTACGTAACGACCACACTTTATAACACTCCCTCTTAATTTTAACCTTATATTTCACACTTGCATTCCACTACTAAGATTCTTTATTTCTAGGTCCAAAATCTTTTGATTCACCTAATATTTCCTTTGCCATCTTTCTAATCTCTTGAGCCATTCCATTTCACATATCGTTAGCACTTTCTTATATTTCCCAAGGTCCTTCTTTAACAATCTGTCTCTGCAAATTCTTTTCTTTATCCCTCTTTAGTTGCCACCACTTAGTCCTTAATACTCTATCTTCACCTTTGCTTTTTACTCTCCTTTTAACTCATACATTTATAACCAAAACTCTATACTGAGTAGTTAAACTCTCTCCAGGTATAACTTTGCAATTCATGCAAAGTTTTCTATTCGATTTTCTTATAAGAAAGAAATCAATTTGAGAACATATACTTCCACTTTTGTACGTGATAAGATGTTTCTTACACTTTTTAAAATAAGTGTTAACTAATATAAGATCGAATGCTAATAAAAAGTCTAGAATAATTTTACTCTCTGCATTTACTTCCCTTATGCCATGTTCGCCATGAACACCCTTGTAACCTAAAGATACACTTCCCACATGACCATTTAGATCTTCTCCTAGAAGAATCTTTTCTCCTAATGGTATTTTCTGAACTAAATATTCTAAATTCTCCCAAAACTTTGCTTTTTGATATTCTTCTAATCCTACTTATGGTGCATAAATACTAATAATATTAAAGATTTTCTTTTCTACTACAAACTTTAATGCAATGATTTTATCTCCTAACTTTTTTACATCCACTACAACATTTTTTCACAACTTATCTACAATTATACTTACCTCATTTCTAGATTTAACCTTACCAATGTACTAAAGTTTAAAACCTGAAATGTCTAATTCTTTCATTTTTTCTCTTACCCATTTAGTTTCTTGTAAACACATAAAATTAATCCTCCTTATAATTATAGTATCTACTATTTTTATTGACTTACCTGTAAGTGTACCTATATTCCAAGTTTTAAAACGAATCCTACTCTTGTGAACTAACTTCTTTATCCACATTCGTTCACGAAAATGTGAAAATCCTTACTTATTTTTCACTACACCCAAGCGTCGATGTAGCAGTTCTTGTTCATTTGTCACTGTACTCAAGTTATACAGCGCGTTACTTTTGGACAACGATCTAGCATTACGTTTAATACTTCGATTGTCCATGTTATAAAGATTCGACAAAGTTTTACGTTGACTCTCAATTGCCTAACACAACCTTCCTCTTTTTTTCAGGTTTGGGACTGGCTATAAAAAATAATTTACATCAAAATTCATCATTGGCAGAGTTAATAATAAAAATTTAAATAATTGTATATAATTTTTTTTCTATCTATAAACTTATAATTGATAAATTTATTGTTAATACTTATTTTTTAATATTTTATAATAAATATTATATTATATTATATTATATATAAAAAATTACCCCCTCACATGACCCCTCCTTTTATCCCCCATATCAAATAAGATTTTTAAAAAAATTATACATTTGTTATAATATTGAAGAACGATACAATTGTTCAATTTAAAAAATAATAAGATATTTTTCATTTAAAAATAATAAAATATAAAAAATTGTATATAAAAAATTATATATTTATTATGTTTTGATTGAAAAATCTAATAATAAAAATATAAGTAGCTATATATAAATTTTTCTTTATCTATAAATTTATTAATAATAATAATTATTATATTTAATATTTTATAATAAAAATTAAATCATATTATATTATTAGGTATAAAATTATAATAAATTTCTTCTAGTGAAGTAAAGATATAACACACTATATTAATTTTATATAATATATATTATATATTTTAAACATAACGCCCCTCCCCATATTAACGCGAACCTCCCTTCTCCCAACTCCCTATGCTCCCCTCCCCCATTTAGAGGAGTGCGGAATTAAAGGCTCCACGTCTCTTGTTTAATTTAAAAAAGAAATTAAAGGGATGCAAAGTAAAATACTTTATATTTTTATTTAATTAAAAATATATTTTTTATTGAATGTGGAGATATAATCTTTGCATTATGAAGAAAATAAATTAGTTATATATAATAAGAATAAATTTTGATAATTATATTAGTTTTTTGTTTTCTCATCTTTTATGTGTGTGTGTGAAAGCCAATTACCTATTTTGATTTGTTATCCAGATACTTATTCAAAATTATTACGCACTTGCAATGTTTAATGTAACAAGCAAGAAGAATTTGCTGGTAGCTTTTCTGGTTTTTGGTTCATACCGGTAGCTTTTCTCCCCCCACCACACCCCCCACGGCGGCCAAAAAACAAAATCCAGTTTTTTTGTATGTTTCGTAGATCTCATTAATGGTCCTCACTTATTAATCCACATTTACAATGGATAATCTGTGAAAGACAAGCTCTTCTTTTTTTTTTTTTTCTTTTCCTAATTAATTGTTTTAATTGTTTATTGTTTTTAAATTCTCTTCTTTTCTAAAATTACAGGTTCCTTTACAACCTCTTTTCTTACTACGGAAGATTCTCTCTTCCTTCTCAGAAATTTTTTTTCTCTTGCTTCGATTTCTTTAGTTTATAATTTCTTAATCAAATCTACGATGCTCTTTGAATCTAAATTACAAAATAAGGCATATCAATATTATTCTGTAGAAATAAGGCATATTATAAATTACCAAATCAGAAATGAAAGAAAGAAGTTAGCCCCTGATCAAACGCCCAAAATAAATCAGCCTTATCTTGATATTTTAACCATCTTTAGTGATCAACCAGGAAAATGAAGAATCCACTAAAATGTTAGCAATCAACGAATTTACAAAGAATCACACATAATCTATCAAAATGCATCATCAAAACAATCTATGAAATTCCCATCATGATCTAGAATATTTTGAACATGACAAGTCAAATGGGAATTGTGACCATAACATATGCTAGCCAAAAAACCTCCATACACCAAGCAGTGTACACCGAGCTGAAAAATGTGTGCTCTTCCATGTTCCATATAACGTTGTTCTTCAACAATGCCAACGCTAACCTCGGACTCATGAGAGGAACCTGCCATGTCTGTGCTGTTCACCTGAGTCCAAAAGTCCATTGTTCTGGAGTTCTTGGTCGCCACGAGCCAGCTAAAATGGATATTATCGTTTAATAGTCTTAAAAAACGGCAACTATAGACAAGGAAACCCCACACTTTCTGGGTAATATTTGTGACACAGTGAAGAAACTCCCCTGACACAAGTTGAAAATCTGTACTTTTAACTTGACCATTTGATGCAAGGGCTCTAAATCTATCCATTAATGAACAATTCGAGCATTTGAACTCGGCAACAGAAGAAAGGTTTGAAACAACCAGATCCCATTTTACAAACTCACTCCATCCCGAACTTCTGGCAAGAGATAACAAAGACTCCCCAGCACCCACCCAAAAATTTCCTACAGATGCAATCAATGAAGATTCGGAGTGGAAGAGATGATGAGTTGCACTAGCCAGTAACAAGGAATATGCTGCGCCGGTTCTCCTCATGTCAAAAGCTTCTAATTGATTTTCATCTACATTAGAATATAGAGACAACAAATCACTAGCACGGACTTTATATGCTGAAGCCAGTGTTGTGTATGCATTTAAAGAGAGGTGGTGAAGGGGATGCAACTTGAAGGTGGACTTTGATTGACCTTCAATGCCTTTCAGTTGTTCGTTAAAACCTTGTGTAAGGATGTTCTCAAGCTTCTCACAAGGGGACTCAGGATCACCAACCAAGAGGTACTGAGATATAACTTCATCAATGTATTCAGTCAGTCTTCTGACCGCCTGGTCTCTAAAAAACTTGTCACTGGAACCCGAACCAGAAGAATCAAGATTGACAGCAGAAATTACCTGGAGATTAAATACCCCAAGAAGTTATGGCTGGCCCTCAGTAGAGAACAGGCATCTCAAATTTACAAAATATAGAAACAATTTGTTCCCATTACTTATTTATTAGACAGTAAGTATCCATCTAATGCCCAAAAAAAACAAAAAAAATCCTTCAATCGGTTGACTTCCACAAAATCTTATGGAAAAGCTGATGCTGATCTAACTAGAATAGAATATCAAGTTTCAAAGTCTTACTTGCAATGCATGATCCACATAAGAGAAGGGCAATTCACTACATCTTTCACAACAACAGGTAAACCGATACCTTGACCATAGCTCCAATTGCCGCATTGCCTGAAAATGGAAAATACAAATTAAAAAGATTAGAACCAAAACATTAATGCTGCTTTTTTTTTTTTTTTTCATCCACAAACATGGATAGTTGAATATTGAGAGAGAGAGAGAAAGAAGGGATGTTTCATTTCAAATTAAGTAAAGTAAAATGTACAAGGAATATATATATACTACTAATTTCACCAGAAAACTTAGTATTTTCCTTTTTTTTCCCCCTTATTAATGGCAAATTCCTACACTGTTATGCAAGGCAAGCAGACTAACTGTACTAAAAGGAAAAATAGAAGCTTATGAAGGGAAAGAGTCTTCAAATAGAATATGTACGCTGCCCAGGGAGGTAACAGATTATTTCTTCAAAGACCATTATCGTACTTTAAAGCATATTATTTTCTGCGATGATATTATACAATGTCACAATATTTATACGAGAAAGCATTCAGTAAAATATGATAGCTGAAATTATAAAGAGCTTGCCATGAAGATGAAATTTTATTTATTTCAACCAATAAAAAATACTAAAGCAAGCTCGTGGTCAAAGAGGATGGCAAATTGTTAAAGGAATTGGCATGTTACAGATACCAAATTAGCAATGCATCCAGCATCCATTAACAAAGAACCAATTAATTAACAAGTAATAAACTCCTCTTCATTTATGAACAGTACCCTAAAAAGGAATCATTTCTAGATAGCAGCGTCAATTTTTCACATAATTGAAACACATGATTCTACTTATAGTTTTGCCTTGCCATGAGGCCTCAGCTTATGTATAGCATTTTCTTTACTGTCATTGCCATAACTGTCCATCTAATTGATAGTGAGACGTATGTGAAGAGCATGATTGAATCTGAACTTAATAATGAAAAAGTTCTACCTAAGCTTTGAACTCAGTAACATATAGGCCAATCCACAAGCATGAGAATTTGAAGCATACCTTAGGCCGCAAGAGGTCAGTGTATGTGACAGTGACCTCCTGTCCCTTCTTTATTCTCTTGATACTCCGGACAATGATTCTCGGACCATAGCCCCGCTTCTCGTCTTTCATAGGCATAAAAAATCACCCCCATTAAAAAGTTGGGCATATAGTCCTAGCCATTAATGGGGCAACAAATTTAAAGTCTAGAAGACAAAAAACAAAACAAAAGAAAGAAGCAATGAATGAACACCTTTTGCTAATTCACTACTGCTACAATAAAACCCACTATCTATCTGCAAAACACAGTTTCCATCTCACAAATCTCAGTCCACCGAACATTATCAGAAAATAGTAGAAAACCATAAAATGGCAGATAAAGTACTTCTCTGTCTCGTGAATCGCGAGTGAATGGAGCTATCCGAAGATTCCCCTCCCCGTGAGAGGACAAAGGGGGCGAATTACGAGTAGACAAAACGAAGCGGAAGAACGCGTTGGGGGAACAACTGTGATTGATCCAGCAGAAAGTCGGGTCATAAACCGCAATCCCCAGCGCGCGCCCCCTGTCATCCTGCACCTCTACGGCGTTCGTCAGCACAATGCACAATGCAACCGTGGCTGCCTCCAGTACTGCGTTGTTCGATTCCTCTCCACCACGCTGCATCGTTATCGCAGCTGCCATGGCTCTGGCGCCAACCCTAATTTTCTCGCAAAGCTCATCGTCGGAGCTCTCCTGACCCATCAATTTCTCGCGGTTAACAAGCAACCCGGCGACCCGACCCGTCTGAAAAGCAGATGGCCAGCTGGCACGTTGGGATTGGAGGAAGCGGAGGGCGGCGCGTAGGTCGGAGGAGTCGGCATCAGAGGTGCGGGTTTGGAGAAGGAGGAAGTGCTCGGCGGAGAAGAAGTGGAGGGAGGAATCGGAAGCAGAGCAGTGAGGGGAACAGTAGAAGAGGGTGGGGACATGCTGGGAATTATGAGGAAAGGGAGGGAGAGCGTGGGAAGGGAGGGGAGAGAAGCAAGAAGAGCAGTGAGAGAGGAGAAGGGAGTCGTAGAGGGAGAAAGAGAGAGGGGAAGTAGGCGTTGTTATGTCCTGGGACATCTCTATGTCTTCCTGAGCTCTCATACCCATCTCCATCTCTTCGTGTCTCTCAATTAGTGCAGGCCGTTTCCCCTAACTTATATCCAGTTCTGTTTTTTTTTTTTTTGGGGCCTATTTTCATTCATCTAGCATGTTTGAAAGGATTTGTTCTACTAGCATAATATTTCTATTTTGATTTTTACAAATCTCAAATAAAATTCCTTACTCTTATATAGTTTTTTTTTATTTCTAATTTTATCTCAAAAAATAATTTGAACTAAGAGTATGAAGATGTTAAATTGATCTATACTACACAAGAATTTGAGAAAAGTAGAACTTATTTAGAGATTTTGCCATAAACTTCGAAAAAAGTTTAAGGAATTTTGGAACAATCAAATAAAACTTGAATTTCTTTTTATGATTTAACGTGTTTAAAGTTGCAATAAAAACCTTTTTGTTATGTTGAAAGATAGAAGTAATATCTTAAACTATCTTTAGGATATTTCACAAAGTAATTCTTGTCAATTTTTTGGACAAGGATTTATGTCTTAGGCCTTTTAACATAAGTTGGGCAATCCCAAATCCTAACATAATTAAAACTAGATTTCTTCTTATACCACATCTCATATGATGTCTTAGGCATAGATTTTGATGGAACCTTATTGAGTATATAGATTATGGTTTCTAGGACATATCCTCAAAAAGAATAAAGAAAGATTAGCATAGTTCATCATCGAGGGAACTATGTTCATTAACATTCAATTCCTCCTTTTGGATACTCCATTCAATTCTAGAGTTCTAGGTGGAGTTAGTTGGGGGAGAATCCTATTCTCCTTGAAATAATCCATTAATTCATTGCTTATGTATTCTCCTCCTTGATTTAATCTTAGAGCTTTAATACTTAAGTTGATTTGCATTTTTACTACAGATATGAATTCTTTGAACTTTTCAAAGGCTTTAGACTCATACTTCATTAAGTATATATACTCATACCATGAATGGTCATCAATAAAGGTAATGAAGCAAAGCTAACCACTCCTAGTAGTCAAACTCATATGTCCATAAATGTCTGCATGGAGATATAGTCACCTTCCTAATGATGTAGGATTCACAAGTTAAATAGTCCTCATATTCAAATGAGCAAAGGTTTCCTTCTTTTACCAACTTCTTAATCTTATTATCATTAATATGATCTAGTTTTAAATGCCACATATAAGCTCAATTGATTTCATCTCTTTTTCCTTTTAAGACTAACTTATTCTACATTCATAATGTTGCCTCTAAATTCTAGAAGATATAAACCATTATTAAGAACTTCAGCACATAATAGCTCATTATTATAAGAAATAGAACATAATTTATTTTTAAAAGAAAGCTCATAACCTTCCTTATCGAAACAAGAAATAGAAACAATGTTCCTAACAAGTATTCAAATGAAATAAAAATTTTTAAGTTTTAAAACGTTTTCAAAAGGCAATTGCAAGTGGTAAGTTCCCATAGCTAGGGCGTTAACCTTTAATCCATCTCTTATTTGTAGGCTTACTTCACGCTTTCTTAACTTCCTACTTATTTAGAGTTCCTACATATTATTACAAATATAAAAACCACAACTTGTTTCCAATATCCAAATAGAAGCATTCTTAACTTATAAGTTAATCTTAATAAGGAATGGATCTAACTGACCTTCAGAAAGTTTATCCTTTATACTTGTAAGACACATCTTATAATTTATCTTCTAATGCCCTATCTTACCACATTAGTAGCACTTGTCCTTTCTTGACCATTACTTTTTCCTTTGAAAGATTCATTTATCCCTTCCTTGACACTTCCCTCAACTTTGAGAGATTTCTTTCTCTTCTTTCCCGTATCCTTCTTTTTAAAGGATTTGAAAACACCTTTAATAATTAGTACATGACCTTTCTCTTTCTTTATGATTGACTTTGCTCAACATGTTATGGAGCTCCTAAAATTGGACTTTCATCTGGTTCATCTTAAAAGTCATGATAAATTGAGCAAAGGAACTTGGCAATGATTACAAAATTAGGTCTATACCTAATTCTACATCCATCCTAAAACCAAGTCCTTCCTATCGCTCAATTAGCCTAATCATCTTAAAGACATAAGCACTAAGTGACCCTTAATCATCTTAACCCCATAAACTTCTCATATAGTAGGTATCTAGCAGTGCAACTTTGGTCACTATACAACTCTTACCAGTAAAGCAAAATTGTCAAGGCAATTAGCATGTTCTCATATTGCCTTTGCAACTCATTTGACATTAAAATGAGTAATAAGCACTTAGCTTAAGTGTTATCCTCTTTCCACTGAGCATAGTTAACTAACTCTAACTCAGTTGAGTTTTCATTAGGTTCAAGTAGTTGCAGCATGTCAAGAACATAAACTATCTTTTCAATAGTGAGAACAATTCTCATATTCCTGACTCAATTAGAGAAATTAAGTCTAGTCAATTTATTTTCTTTAAAACCCTTGGACAAAGCATTAAGATTTGCCATTTTGATCTGAATAGAAAGCAACAGATAATTAGCCACTTGTTTTACTATCTACCAATAAATTTTGGTCTTTAAATATAATGATATATCACACTATTTGTTCTAAATACATATACCCTATAATACATATTTAAGGAAATTATTATTTTCTTCTTCTTATTATTTTCCTTAATGGGGATTAGAGTCCCTTAGTTGTTCCCTACAACCTTACATAATAATTTCTTGGTTATAAGAACTTTTAGGGATAGATAACTCTTTGTCAATTTGCATTCTAAATGTCTTACCAATCATAGATTCAATTCTAACAAACAAGCCCCTCACATGATAGTTTTTTGGTTTTTACTTAGTCAAGTTACACTTACCATTCTTGCATGTATAGCTGATTGAACCAATAAGCTTCACATAATAGTTTCTTGGATTATTAGCTTCCTACCTTGCAACATCAAATGTTTAAAAAGAAACATCAAGGATTCCTTATAATGCAAGTCTCTCATAATAGGGGCAAAACTTAACTTAACATAAAGAATCTATTATAGCCTCTTAATGGTGGAAAACCATGACAAGAGATTCTTAATGCCTCTTATTCTCAACTTGATATTTTGAATAGGGATAATGGTAGCTTAATTGATTTTATTATTCTTACCTATCGTATGTTGTCACATAATAAGCACATAACAAAAAGCATAATTAAAACATGTATAACATAATAGCATATTGACTATGGACTTTCTAGGACTTGTGTATCAACCATACATAAAAACAAACTTTTTGATGTGATATTTCAAGGGCTTCGTTGCATCTTTGTGCATTGACCCTATAACTGATGACAAATATCTCTTATGATTACTTACATACATTTCTACAATAAAAACCTTAATATATCAAAGGAAGGTACACAAGGAAGGAGATAGAAAATACATATAGAGAGAGGTGATGTATGCAAACCCCATTTAATATTACAGTTCCAAATTTTGAAAGATAATATAAATGATATAACTTTCCTATAACTACATAAATACAAACTATTTACATTATAGCACATACATTAATAACTTGTTACCTTTTAAATATAATCATATATATCATGGAAAAATAAAAGGCATTTAATTCATATGAAATTGCATATGAGAAAATTAAATTATCCCATAACATATTTTAGGCTAACACAAGTCGACTATTACCATAATAAATTTGTGATACCAAAAATTAAATATTATAGGATAGTTATTTAAATAAATCTAATTTATTCACATAAAAGGAAAGGAAATACTTTAATTAATTAAATCTCATTTAATTATTAAAAGATAAAACCCATATCTAATTAATTTAATTTAGTTAAACTAAAATAAAATAAAAGATATGGTAGTATCCTAGTCAAATTAGGAAACTAAATATTCCTTAATTCCTTTCCTTATTAAGAACAAGTTTCTTAAAAAATGCTAGGATTTGAAGTCAAATGCCTTTATGACTGTCCTTGGAGCTTGATGCTTCATTCAAGCATCATACTAGCCATTCATGGTGGTCTCAAAATGTGGAAACCATAAGGAAGACACATAGAAAAATTGCAAGCCTAAAATCTAACCAAACTAGACAAATTCACTACTTTTATTTAAGTTTCAAGAAAATGATTTTCACAAAAAATGCAAGCTGCTAAAAACACATCTTATGACATTCAAAGAATTGGAAATACCCAAAAAAAAATCTAGGTCTAGAAATACAAATCAAATTTACATAAAAAAATTGAAAAATTAGACAATCTAATATTGTGTAAGTAGCAATTTTAGGGTTTATGGGTAGAATTTGAAAACAAATTTCAAGACCATACTATATAAATTGCAACATCTAATTTTTCATAAAAACCCTAAAACGAGTCAGTTTTAAAAGTAAGTCCCCTGAAATGAATGAGTTGAGGCTAAAAAGAATTAGAATAAAATTTTAAATAATAGAAAATAAGGATCTAAGGTCTAAAATGCTTGAAAACCAAAGCCAAAATAGTTCAATAAAATCACTAAAAGTATAATGGCATTTTTGTAAATATAAGAATTTTTTGGAAAACTCACAAGAGCGCTTTTTAAATAAAAAAATTGAGTTGCTCAGGATTCTAGAGACCCTGAAAACCATAAGAACTCCTGAACTAGTTCAAACCCCCTTCGGTGTATGTTTTTTAATGTTAGTTGACCCAAATTTTAACCTTTTTATTCAAAAATATTTTAAATTCAAATTGAGTGATTCCAAAGCCATTTTATAAATTAGAGGATTTAAATTTTATGATGGAAAAGATGGTTCTAAAAAAAGAGCTAACATGAATCTAAAATGAATTACCCAAATAAAAGGACATGAATGGAATTACTGAAGCACAAATTTCTTCTAATTTGCTTCTTAAAGTGGCGTCCCACTTCTCCTCCATTTAACCAACTCACTTTTTGCCCAAAACAAAGGAAAGAGCATAGCTAAGAGTAACATACTAAAAGGGAGAAAGAAGGGAAGGAAGAAGCTAAGGAAAAGGTAAGAAAAATCAAAGCTTTTCATGGTTCTTCTTTTAGGAACTTTGTCCTCCTTCTCTTTCTTTCTATAGCTTTGGTGAATAATATAGGGTTGTTTTGGGTCTGGTGTAGAGAGAGAAGAGTATGAATTCCAGGATAAGCCTATACTAAGTGAAAAAGCTCTTGAAGAAGCCAAGGAATCAAGGTAAACTTTCTTTCTTTTGTTGCTTTCTCTTCCTTGTTTCTTTGAGCGTTGGTTCAGCCAAGTAGAGAGCTTGTAGGGGGAAAGAATTTTTGACTAAAAGCAAGCAAGGAACCTAGGTTTTAGATTATAGGAAGCTAGTAAATGCAATGAAACCTAAAGGAAAACCATTAGAATTCAATATAGCAAAGTTAGGGATTCTTAGACATATGGCAAAATCTGATTTCTTCTAAGGATGTCCTAGTTTATATGATAGTTTAATTAAGTTCTTAAGACCCATAGGAAGCCTCCCAAGTGCCTCTCCCTTCAAGGAAACAAAATAAACTCCATAGGTCCAAACATGATGCATGTCTTAGCCAAACCCACTTGGAGGACTTAGGGAGTGTTTTAAATTTTTTGAAACCCAGATTAGGACTAGATATGATAGAAGAACATCAAAAGAAGTCTTGAAAAAAATTTAGAAGCCATGGTTTGAAAGATGAAGGTGTAGGTTCTATAATGTGACATAAAGAGGCAACATATAACTAGGCTCCTCAAAATAAATGTGTGATGACTCCAAGAAGTCTAGATAGAGTCAAGAGTCATAGATTGAGAGAGAAAATAGAGGTAAGATCATAAATTCCCATAGTTGCTTCATTAGGTCTCTTATGAAACTATTTTATAGTCATGGAACAAAGTATGCTTCCCTAGAGTATGTGTGGTGCTAGGACTTATTTCAAGAATGTAATTGGACCCTTTTTTATGTTTCTAGGCCAAAGGAATCAAACTCTACCTACTTTAAAGTGTGTAACCTTGAGAGGGGAAGAATAATCAAGAGAAAAGCTTGTGTTTTGTTCCAAAGGTAACTCTCTAACTTTTCTCTCATGTATTCTTGGTTGTTTTTTTTTGTCTTTGGATATGTGTATGTATGTTTATACCATGAGAAGTGTTTATAGCTATTTCCTACATGCCATGTTACCATGTTGTTCTCGAAAAGTGTTTTATGAAAGTGTTTTGGCTTAAATGGGTATGGTAAAGCTAAAAGTCTTTTAGCAAGGATAAGGATAAGCCAAAAGTCCCTAAGATTGGGTGAGACAAAACTAAAAGTATCAAGAAATGTGAGGTTTCGTCAGAAGTCCCTTGAAAATGAGTGAGACAAGTCCAAAAGTTCTAATAAAAGGGAGTGAGGCTAAACCTATGCTCTTAAGAACTAATGTATGATGTGTATGAGCTTCTTGAACATAGAAATTAGTTTATGTATGGTTACTAGTAGCTTGATCTTCATGCATGTATTCTTCAACTTGAAAATATGTCTATTATGTATGTTTAAAAATGTTAAGAGCTGTTGAAATTTTTAGAATCTCACTCTTCCTTCCCTAATATCTAACCATGTCTAAGTGAACCAAGTGGGTTAAGAAGTAGGAGCTAACAATCTTGAAGAGCAAGAACTTAGCAATAGAGTAGTTAAATAATTATTTTGATAGCCTTTTGTTGTCAAGAATTGTAATTCATGTTGTATATATGATGTAGACACTTGGGCACACTCAAATGTATGTAAACATAATGTATGCAATAATTTTAGGATTATATGAATGAGCTTGCATGATTTTGCCACTAAAGACCCTTTTATGTGCCTTGATCTCATGTGTATGATAGCAAGTAGCATAGTGAAAATAAGCTCCATGAGGTTTTGAACCAAATGGCATGTCTCTTTAGGTTGCGAATGTAGTTTTGGACGTGTCCAAGTGGCCATGGATGATCTAAAAGGCAATTTGACGCCTTAATGAACCATTTTGAATATTAAAAGTGACCAAATGGTGAGCTGAACTCCAAATTGACTAAATGGACAAATTTTTTCATGAAATTTGGCATGAATATAGATATCAACTAGAGCTTTTCACAGAACCAAAGATCACCCCATTTAGAGTTTTAAAGAATTTATGATTTTTCATAATTGAAAAAATTCTACTAATATAGTATTAGCACTATTCATATTGTTAGTTTATATTTCTGTGTCACAAGTGAGTCACATGAAGTCCAATGCTCATAATATTTTATGAGCATAAACTAAATATGATAAAGTTTCCATAGCCACTGAGATTGTAGACAGCAAGCTGCCTTAGTACCAGAGACAATCGGACTTCTGTCTCTTTTTCAATGTCAAACATGGTCCAAACACTGAGATTGTGGTTGGACATTATTTTTAGTGTAACGTTAACACTTAGAGTTTTTCAGAAAGCTATGGTTTGCTTGATTTTCATTTTTCTAGAATTAGTTATGATTTTCCAAAGTTAGAGCCAAAAATCTGACTTTTGGGCCCATCTGAGAAATTGTATTTTTTTAGTTTTTGGCTTCATATCCATGGTTTCTAGGTTGTTTGAGACTATGTATGAGTTGTACGAGTAGAGTTTGAGTAGAAAATGTGATTCATGGGTTCATAGGACTCACAGGACAAAATATGACTGATTAAACCCCAACTTAAGGTAGTAAAATACCACGATTTTAGTCATTTTCATTGGAAAGCATATGGAATCAAGCCTAAAGGGAGATTAGTTGAAATTAAGACATTATGGTGTTATAGAGATCACCCCATTTGGAACTTTGTAGAGGGAAAACTAAATTTTTAAAGTTGCATGATAGTACTAGTAATACAGCCTGATCTCTAGTACTATGCCATCAATTTTTGTGGATTAAATGCTTTTGTTTTGGCCTAAAAATATTTTTAGTCATTAGTTAACATCCAAATATTTCTACAATGGTATAGTTTTCTTACTTTTTATTTTTTTTATAATTAGTTATGATTTTTCAAATTTTACACTAGATTACGGTATCAAAAACCCGAGAGCAACTCTTCATTTTCTAGTGTGTGACTTCCAATCTGAGATGTATATGATGTTTTATGATGTTTACGATTTATATAGATAAATTATAAGTAGAGGATGATATTGAGGAGTTCATAGGATCCACTAAGCATAAGATGAATTTTTTAAGTCCTACATAACACAAATTAATTCATTAAATATATTGCATTTTCTTAAACATTGTATGAGCTTAAGTTATATAATGCTATGGAAGGACTAGGAGCTTAAAGTATGACATGAATCATTATTGCATTTTATAACATTCATAATAAAATTATTTGACCTCATATAATTACCTAAAAAACCTAGAAAAATGTAGCTGCAAGATTCAATAAAAAATTAGCAAAACAAGGTATGCAAAAATTGTGTTTTATGGAAGAACATGTTTTTCTTCTTAAAATCTCTTCAAGATCTAAATTAATTTATTTTTATTATACAATCCCATATGACTCAAAACATATCTTAATGCATTTATGTGGGGGGCTTTGATAGCACTAAAAGAAAAAGAAAACACAACTAGAAAAATTCTGGTAGAAAGAAGCGAAAGTAAGGATTTAAAATAATTATTTGTTTTCTTTAACCTAAGACTTACTTATAAATTATATTAGAATCATATAAGAAGGTTAAAGAGACTTTACTTGGTGGCCGATCTAGTACACAAGGTTAGATTTTCAAACTTGAAGGTCATGAACATGAACTCCAAGTCTCTAAACTTGATTTTCATTGCGTCAAACATTGCAACAATCCTTGAAACTCCACCAACCTCTAATGGATCATGTTTTGTCTAGCCCAAAAAGGTTTTTTAAACTTTCTTGTAAATCTAAGAACAATGTTCTTAACGATTGGCAAAAGTAACACAAATGTCTTACCTCTAAGTGTATCCGCACCAAGGTAAAATAAAGAGAGATGCTAAAGATCTAATCTTTCTCTCGTACACCTCTTAGGGTTTATAAGAAGGAAAGTGGTGGCTAGAGAGTGGTGGCTCTCTTTGGAATCCTTTCCTTTTACATAAAGTGTAAATACTAATCTTATTAGAAGTTAGGCAAACTATCAATTAGCCTTTTTGCACTTTAGCCTTTTTGTTTTGTCTTATATTGTGTGTGACCCCTTAAGTTCATATTATATTACTAGTGAGAATATAACTCATTAAAATTAAAATTGAACCCTTTAATTAATTTAATTATAACTAAAACTCCTTCTAATTCATAAATTATAATTAAATAATTCTTTTCTTCTTACATATTATAAGTGACATCTAAAAAAATATTATGACTCCTAATATAATGTGAATTTGTTTGCAATTCAGTGAACTTTTCTTGCTAATGTTTAATGTATAATCACATCTCTCTATTAAATGATATTTTTCCATTAACTTATTTAGGGATGAATAACATGTCAAATCCTATATTCATGACATGCATGATTTTAGATGATGACTAAGATGAGGAAATTAGAAAAAAAAAACATTTTCTAATTTCTCTTTCTCTTGCTATGGCCTTAGATTTTATCTTGTCTCATCCTTATCAAAACTTGATTATTGAAATATTCATAATTTTAATTATTTGAAAAAAATCATAATTTTTATTAAGTGTTGTGATGCTTCTGCTATAATATAAAAATATATTGCAAAACGATACACAAAATTAGAATAAGTAAAAGAATCAATGATATGATTAGAAATCAAAGGTCAACGATAGTAGTTGTAACTAAACAAAGTTTATAATGGAATTAATAGTACTACAAAAACCCTAAACCAGACAGACCACCCTTTTATCCTTCATACTAAACCAATCACACATCAGCCTAGAACGAGCCAAGCGAAGCAAATTGTTCATTCTTACATATGACAACAAAGCCTATCGGACCTCCACAAGAGAAAATGAAAAATCAAACAAATTCCCCAAGGAAGGGTCAAGAAATTCTACCTTTTGCTCTCCTTAATTTTTGCGAACCTAAATACCCTAATCCATTTGTTCTATACTATAGACCCCAAAAGCTTTGTTGTTTGTTCACTTTTTAAGTGGCAAGGGAAGATTTGTATAGATAAAGAATAAAGATAGAAGGTTTAGGTGAAATGAGAGAAGTTAGATGACCAAATTAGAGAATGTAGAGAATGACGATGATATGGAGGGTTTGGAGAACAAAGAAAACTGGGCTTTTTGACTTCAATATGTATAAAAAATAAATAAAATAATAATAATAACTAAGACACTTAGTCATCAAAACAATTTCCACATATACTTAACTTTTTTTATTTAAAGGGCCGTGGCAGGAGAAATACTGTGACTTTTTTTTTTATATATTAAGAGGGTCGTGGCATCAGACCCTTTTATTATTTAAATTTTTTTTTTATGTTTAAAGGGTCATGGGTCCCTCAAAGCTAGAGCCTACTAGCTGCAAGCTGCAGCCTTTCCCCCCTCCCTCCCTCTAGCTCCCCTACCCCTTCCCTTTCCTTCCTCTCGCATTATAAAAGGAAGGAGACCATCGAGACTTTCTGTGTTTGCTTTCACCATATTTTCTTCCATTTATTATAGCATTTTCTTGCATCAATGGTTTACAATTTTTTTTTTTACCTTCTTTTTGAAAAAGTCTCATTATATATCTTAACAAATGGAAAGTTGAAGTATAGTAAAAAAAGAGGTGCAAATTTGGAATGTTCAAAGTTTCATATCCGTACTCTTGTAGAATTCTTCAGTATCTTCATATGAGTATATTAAGTTGAAGTATAGTGAAGTTTCTTGTAGTAATTCTTTGTTTAATATATGATATTGAGAATAAAAGTATAGATTTTTTTGTTTAACTTTTATTTAATATTTTAATATTAGCGAATATATTTAGACTTCCATATATTTAGTTTACATTTTTTATATCTGATATATTTTTTTATATTTAGGGAAAAATTATTTTATGATTCAACGGAAGAAAAAAATATAATGAATTATAGATTAACATTGTTGATTGGTTAATAATTTTTTAGAGGTAAGAAACAAATTTTGGAATAATGTATTATCTTCGTATTTATATAGTTAATGTGTTGAGTTTATATTATTTATTTGCTAGCATTTAATTAGAAAAGAATAATTCGAATACATAAATATGTGATTATTTAGTATTTAGTTTATTACATTATTCTGTTATTTTTTGGATAAGTTGTATTTATATTTCTATAAATTGAAAATAAATTTTTTGTTAACTTGTTGACCATCAAACTTAATAAAAAGATCATTATATATATTTTAAATCTATATAACATATAATATGTAATAGGAATAAGGAAAATTGTATAAAAATAAATAAATATAAGTTGAAATATACCCAAAAAATATTTATTTGTGAATAAATGACAAAAAAACTAGGTAAGAAATAAATAAAAATACATTTAGGAAAATATAGATGATATGGAAGTTAATTTATATATAAATAAATATATTGTAATACATATATAACAGAAATAAATAAAAATATATTTATGTATATATTTTTATTAAGGAACTATGTAAAAATTCATTTATATATATATATATATATATATATATATATTTATAATGATATTTATAAAATGTGTATAATATAAATTTTTATAAATATATGTTATATAAAATTAAATATAGTGTTATATATATATATAAAAGAAAAATAAAAATATAATTCAATAAGTTAAATAATTTTTACCGTAGATATGTAAAAATAAAAATATAATTCAATAAGTTAAATAATTTTTACCGTAGATATGTATAAATATAGTTGGATGTAGTTTAATAAAAATATGTCTATATATATTGATGTATGCCTTGATATATATAACTAAATGTTGTTAATGGATTTTTTTTTTTCACATGCCGTTACACTAATTCTATGATAAAAATCATAATGAGTTTGAGAAAGAAAATCATAAGCATTTGTGTAAATGGAAAAATTTATAACAGCGAGAAATGTGCAACATTTGTATGTGATAAACAAAAAATATTAGAAGTTGACACAAACATTACTTTTAATGGGTTGAAGAAGGTGGTGGGTGAAAAGTTACAATTTGCTTCAAATTAGTTTGTGTCTGAGTTGGTATATAAGTACTCACATTCCTGTAATCCTGCAAGGTATTTGACATGCACTCTGGAGGATGATTATGATATTTAAACGATGTGGGAAGCTAATAAGAAATTTTCAAACCAATTGGACGTACTAGATATATATATATATATATATATATATATGCACATCTATCAATTACTAATGTAGATTTGATCATAGCCCAAGTTGAGATTCATGCACTGCTATTCCTCCTGTCCACTAGACAATTTTAGAGTACGAATGATCACGCCTCATAATTTGACTCCTATATGACAGATGTTGATCATTTTACTTTTCAGCCTACCATCGACCTTATATGCCAGCTAAGCTTGTTGTATCAACCTATTTTCAATACGAGTCTTCTGTCGCCCCCAAATGAAGCAGAAGATATAATGGATGACTTTGAAGGGGAGGATGAATATGATACTCAGCCTAATGTAAATAACCATAAAGACAATGATTATGAGGGAGAAAATATTGATAAGGCGGGGGTCAATTCGTTGGCTCAATATGTGGATCGAGCATATGCCATACTGTTACATATTAGCTCAGGTGAGGGGAATTCTATTAAGATCCCCGAGATGGTCGAGAACATTAATTTAAACCATAGTTAAGAGTTGTATATTAGCATGAGATTCCAAGATAAACAGTCCATATGCCATACGTGAAGATATACTCTATTCATAAATACAACACTTTCAGGGTGCATTACTTGTTAAAGAAGTACAAAGAATATCATTATCTAGACTATGATAATTGATGTAATTGGAGAGTTAGAACAAGCTAAAATGACAAAGACAGGTATTGGAAAATAACAAGATATAATGGCCTATACATATGTGTTTCTCCATCATTGTCGCAAGATTATTCAAAACTTGACTCTGATGTAATCTCATCACACATTATGTCAATGGTGGCTAAGAATCCATCAGTTTCTATTAGGCAAATTAATGAAAGAGTGTATAGCATATTTGGTTATATTGTGTCATACAAAAAAAGCATGGACAGAAAAAAACACTAAGCAATTGGCATTACATTGGAAAATTAGGAATGATCATATGTTTTTTTGCCAAAATAGTTGACCGTGGTTGACCACTTTATGCCAAGGTCATATTATGGATTTGTTCGTAAAGAGTGCCCACATAGTAGCTCAGTTGTAGAACCTTTAGTAATGTTTCATCAAGTTTTTTTGAATTTTAAAGCTATGTATTGACGCATTTGATTACCTGAAACCAATGGTCCAAGTTGATTGAATCTTTTTATATGGAAAGTATAAGGGGATTGTGCTCATTGCAAGTTTACAAGATGAAACCAATAAAGTTGTACCCTTAACATTTCCAGTTGTCAAAGGCAAAATGCATAAGTAATAGGTATGGTTCCTTTCCTTACTTCAACACCAAGTACTGCCAAATAAAACAGGGATCTGCTTAATTTCTGATAAACATCTTGAAATTTTGGCTGTTGTCTTTAATCCAAAAATTGGATGGTAGCCACTGCATGTGTATTATGTGTCTTGTTTAAAACATATTACAAGTAACATGAATACTACATTTAGGAGTAAGTGGCTGAAGAAGAAATTCATCAATATTGGTATATTTTACTAATCTTATCAAATGACTTGATTGATATTGTGTCAAAATGATTATTAATAGATAACTATTAATGCAGGTTACTTATATGAGCAGCATTAAGTAGATGAACAATTAACCCAATTACGGCAACTTCATATGGAGACTGTAAACTAGATCAAGGATATTCTGAGGAGTAAATGGTTGCGTGCATATGATGTTGAGGGCTGACGTTAGGGGCACATGACTACAGACTTAGTTAAATGTATCAACAGTGTATTAAAGGGGGTTAAGTTCTTGCATATCAGTGGATTGATAAAAGCAACTATGTATAGGTTGAATAGATATTGGGTGGAGCATGCGCAAACAATAAACGCACAGCTTAAGGGTGGTGCCATTTTTCTAGAGGATTTGATGAAAAAGTTATCATCATTGATTCAGAGTGTATCTGCCTTAGCTGTTCACAAATTTAACAGGTGTGCATTAAAAATTGAGGTGGAATCCAATGAACAAGTAATATAGTTAGTGTTGTAAGGTGAGCCTATCTCGTTGCACTTGTGACTGCAGCGAATTCCAAATTCAAAAGTATCTATACTAATATATATTTGCTGCATGTGCTGCGATCTCCATTTATTCCCTCCAAGACGTGGACCAACTTTTTTGACTAGACACCATAATCAATGCATATAAAACGGAGTTTCAGCTAATAGGAAGGGAACTATATTGGCTTTAAACAGTTGGTCTATGACTAGTACCTGATCCCACTATGATTTGCTAAAGAGGTATACCAGAGTACTCCAGAATTCGAAATGAGATGGATTAGCGTGAGGGACCAAGAGAATAACAAAAATGTGGTTTGTGGCGACAAATTAGCCACAATAGAGCAAACTACCCATTTCGGCAACCCATTGGATGTCGATATAGTTCAATTTATCATATATTTTACTTGATTAACATAATTTTATTGTAAACTTTTCTTGTAACATGATTCCAATTTTTGTGGATTGTATTTGTATTTGTAGTTTACTTATGTAACACTTGACAAGTTAGTTTCTTGCTAGCGAGGATTTTTTGGTAATGATTGCCCCATTTTTATTGGCTTTGAAGTTCCTTTATATCACATTTGATGAGTTAGTTTCTTGACATGTAAGTTTGTTTATAACAATTGCTACTTCTTTCAAATTGGATTTGTAGTTTTCTTATACAAAAGTTACTTCAGAGCCATATAAATTTAAAAGTGATAGTTTTAACTCTAACTCTAATATTGTAACAGTTTAATGGTTGATCATCTTAATGTTGTGCATGCAAGCTTGAGGATGACTCATTTCTATACTTACAAACTCGTTACGTGTCAAAAGCCATGTGGCAAGAACGAGTAAGATAATATAGTTAAAGTTATTTTATTTGACTGATTATAAACTATTATGTGTTAATATTATAATTACATATTGCAGGCTAATCGACTTGGCCACTTCGACTTTAATGCAGCATTAGTTTCAACTCTTTTGGAGAGATGACAGCTAAAAACATATACTTTTCACTTGACTAAGGGGGAGACAACAATCACCCTATAAGATGTTACTATCCAATTTGGCCTACCTTGCACGGGATAGGTTGTTTCAGGTTAAACAAATTATAACTGGAGGACCGTATATTAACAGTTGCTTGGCGTAACTCCATCCTTAAAGATAATGGATGGACAGAGGCTCGGTGTCTCATGGCTCACTTGAACATTTACAGTGCTTTTGGATGATGCCAATGATGTGACTATATAGCAATTTACTTAGGCATATATTATGAGATTGATTGGGGGATACTTGATTGTAGATCAAACTGAGCACAGGGTTCTGTTAATATATTTGTCATTGTATGCCAATTTTGATGAGGTTGGTTATTATAATTAAGGACTAGCAATTTTGGCATACTTATACAAATAAATGTGCAATGCAAAAACTATGACAAGATTAATATTGGTGATTGCCTGACATTGTTGCACTTATGGGTATGGGATCATTTCCCACAATTGGCTCCACTACTACCCAATCAACTGACCTTCAGATAGAGTTATATCCCTTGAATTCACTGTTGGGTTTCAGATGGAGGTGTATCTCCTAACATATTCATCCGACCACAAAAGTCTTGTGGACCTATAGGATATTGTTAGATCAAATAAAGGATAATGAGTTTATCTAACAACCATATGACCCTTCGAGTATCCAACAGTTAATTACTAACTATTACTCAGCATCTTTAGACATATGACACGCATTTATTTCTATTGTTTACTTTTGGATCGTTAAATTTCACCATGCAAACAGTGTCCTCCACCAGTTTAGTTGATAACAACATATCCCCTAAAAATCATTTAATGTAGGGTTTATGCATGCCCTTCGGTTGAGAGGAAAAACACATAAAGATTGGCTTTGTGAACACATCATAGTTGTTACTGCATGGAATGTATGATAACAGGTTGTTGCCTAAGTAGATATGGAGATATCTCCCTTGGATTTCTCCTCTGATTACATACATTGGTATCGATGACATACGCAATAATGGATCCATCCAGAGAGTGGCTCTCAAGGTTTCATGGTAAGAGTTTTTATACTTGCATCTAATTTTATTTTGTATACTTTTGTACTTCATTTAACCACATCATTGCCTATCTTTTTTTTTTTTTCAGGCCGATGTATTGGACAACTTATATAGGCTTGCCATTATCGACTCTCCGACACTTGATTATGTAGGATTTAGAGAGAGGGCAAATGGAGATATTAAGATGATGTTGCAAGCTTTAGGTAAATATTGAAAGTGATGGTCTCTTAACTTGCTCCACCTGCTCCTCATATGTCGAGGTCACCAAAGCCAGAGGTCACCTAAAAAAGAGGGAATACAGTTTTATATTTATTACAGAGCCATTAATAGATACTGCACATAGTAGGATGTTAGACAGATGCCTCATCATCCTATTACACGCCAATACTTGTTTATGAAAACACCGAGGGTCTAAGTCCTTCTATTTTTGCATCTTTCGTTAACTATGTGGGTGATGGTCCTTCTTCTTTTATACCATCTTTTACACCAAATGGATATTTTTCAAATTTTAGGGGTGTTGGTCCTTCTTCTTTTGCTCCTGGTGCATCATTCACAGATTTTGTCGATACTGGTTTGTTTCCATTCACACCATCAATTCCTCAATCGTACTTTTCCATCCCGCCACCCCAAACCATGCAAGCTAGTGGTGTGCCTTTCACCACTTTATTATCTAATCTATTTGCATTTAGCGCAAAGTATGTTATTACATCTTTTAAATAGTGGGGATCATCTTTCCAACAAAGATTTTTAACCTTTAATAAACTGATTCCACTTATTTAATCCCTTCAGCCAACTCGTAATATCAATAATGGATCATTTGATGATGATTATGAAGAAAAAAAGGAGGAGGAGGAGGAGTAAGAGGAGCCACTGGAGTACCGTCTATAACAGTTGAAAATAAGACCCTGATGGGAGACTGGAGAACATATTGGTTAAAATAGTAATTTTTTTTCTATTTTTCTATTTATATTTTATTTTTGTATACTTGCAAATTTTATCTCATTTTCATTCTTTATATATATTTTTTACATTTGCTACTTATTAATACTTTTATATTATTTTAATTAATTTTTATTCAATAAAAATATAAACATTACAAAAAAATATTATGTTTTTTAAATTTTATATTACACACAATTTTATTAAAACCTTAAATTATATTAAAAAGAAAAGAATATATTTTTTTACAAAAATTAAATTTCCAAATTAAATGTCTTTCCAAAAAAAATTAAAAAGCAAAGTAAACAAAAATTTGTGAAACAAAAATTAAAAAGAAAAATAAACAAAAAAAGTAATGTGACCCATTTATAATTTATAAAAATAAAATAAAATAAAATCCATATGGGTTAGGGCATTATATGACTTTAACATGGGTCAGATGTGACCCATGTTGAGAAAAAAAAATTTCAGGGGTTGTGGTAAACCCCTTTAAAAAATAAAAAAAAATTAAGTATTTAAAAAAAGCATTTTAGCAACTAAGGATTTAAGTTAATATTTTTTTTTACATATACAAGTTAAAAAGCCAAGAGAATTGAAAGTGAGAGTAAGAAAAAAGAGCAAAGGGAAATTTGCAAGAGTGAAAGTGAAATGGTGAGGTCCTGAACAATAGTGATAGTGAGAGAAGGATAGAGTCCAATGCAAGCATGAAAATGAGAGAGCAAGGTCTGATGAGAAAGTAAAATTAGGAAAAAGGGAAGTTATTTTTCGATAATTCTTGGTGATTTTGAATTCCCAAAATTTGTTCTTTAACCATCAACGATTGCTATTTATTTACAGATTGTTGCAAAACTGTTGGAAATTAACCAAAACCACAAGCAATTTCTTTGTTTTCTGAACACTTGGAACCCACTGAGAGAATCACTATTAAATGTACATTTATGGATGATTTTTTTAAAACCGCCAATAAATCACTGTTGCAAATGATTATTTTTTTTGTAGTGGTGAGTGGCGATAGTATTTGAAAGTGTTTTGGAATTGGAGACAAAGCAAGACTTTTGCCATAAGGTTTTGTTTGGGCTTGTGTGTGTGTGTGTGTGAGAGAGAGAGAGAGAGAGAGAGAGAGAGTTTAATGCTTTGCTTGCCATTGGGTGAGTGATGACAATAATATTTGAAAATGTTGACTTGCGTTTTGGAGTTGAAGACATGGTAGGACTTTCACCAAAGGTTTTGTTTGGGCTTGTGACAACCTAAACTAAGACTAGGTTGATGTATTTTAACCCGTTCGATCCTATTATCTAGCTCAACCCATTGAATGTTTTCCATTGTTAACCAATACCCCTATTTTTTTTTTTTGGGCATCAAGAATTTACATAATAAATATAAATATTTTGGATAAAAAAAAGAAAAAAAGAAACTTGGAGTAAGCTACTATTGCAGTCCCTAAAAGATATTTAATTTAGCAATTTAGTTTTTTTAAAATAATTATCATAAAATAAGTCCAAATATTTTAATAAATATTCTTTTTAATCCTGTTGTGAGTTTTGTAAATCAAATGTTTAAAGAATTGCTCATATGAATTAACATTTTTCTAACGTTGATGATGATGATGATAATTTTAGCCCCAAATCAAAACCCAATGCCTTGGTTTTCTATTGGCAACTATCCGTATGTATTGCTACCCTTTCCAAGGCACCAAAGTTTCACGTTTGAAAAATGCTGGCTCACGAAAGTGACTTGGTTTGACACAAGATTAATGGAATTCATAATTGATATGATGTATTTTTTTTTAAATATTCAGACTGATTTAGTGTTAAAGATTTTTCAAAAGCTAGATTAAAAGAGCAAACATGTTTCTTGGACAAAAATAATAATTTACTTAAAAACGAGAAATTTTTGTGCATCGTATATGAAACTACCTCATTTATACAATACTCAATAATATTAAGCCAACTCATTTATTTTATATATCATTGGCTCCTATACATTACTGCATTTATTAGATGAAAATAAATTAATAAATGATTGGCTTGAATTTAAATTTAATAAGTAAAGTAAATTTTGATTTATTGGCTTAGGGTCAAATAAATTTCCCTCTACATAGACTTTCACTAAGTTTGGACCTTAGGTTATCTCATCAATTTTTCCGTGCTGCAGCTTGCTTATCTCAACATCAAATATTTTTTGAAAAATATTTTTTTAAAGTTTAAAAAATAAAAAACAATAAAAGATAATTATAACAGTGCTATTATATTCCCAAGATGACTAGGAAACCTCGACTATCTACTCCTACTATGACTATAACGGTGCTATTCTAATAATACTAGGAAACAAAGACGAACACCTACTCCTCCTATGACTAGGAGAGACCGTTCATTTCCGTCAGAGAGTGCAACAGACATGAAGCACGATGAATCCTACTGAATTGGGCTTCGATTTTACAGAGCGAATTGTCTTTAATTCAAACAATTCTTCCTCTTTAGTTTTTTGCCTCGTTTGATACTGGGTTTACTGGTACGATTTTTACTGCTAATGTGGATAAGCATTTTTACTCGAAGATTTTACTTCTGTTTTTGTTCTTTATTTGAAAGTTAAGAATTTTCTTGTAATTCTCGTCTTCTTGAACAGCGATTCTGTGAACTTACATAAGAGAATGGGTCGAAGAAGATTGATGATGAAACCCATCCAAAATAAGAATGCTCGCAAGGCAATTTTTGAGAGGAGGAAGAAGGGGCTAATGAAGAAAGCTTCTGAACTTTCCACACTCTGTGGAGTCAATGCATGTGTGATAATCTACCCTCCAGCGTCCGAAAATGGTAAACCAGAAACTTTTCCCCAAGATCCCAAACAGGTAATTCGCAATATTGAAGAGTATTACGACAAGAAAAAATACCCAGAGAGACCAAGGAAGAACTATGATCTCCACGAGTTCTTCAATGATAGGAAGAAGCAGGTTGAAGCTGAGAGTTCCAAAGTGCGTGAACAGAGGCTCAAGATGTCGTATCCAACCTGGGATGACAGTTTCGACAATCTAGGAGAGGAGCAGCTGAGGACGTTTATTAGTACGTTGGATTCCAAGCTTCAAGAGTGTAATCAAACGATTGACTTGTTGAAAACAAAGCAATGTTGCTTAATGGGAAAAGCAGCAGAATCAGAGGAGCTCGTAATACCAATGAATTTTGGCTCGTTGAATGATCAATGTTTGGAGATACCTGTAATTGAGCCTCATGATCATGATGTTTCAGACCAAAGCCACCTGAGTTTCATGCAGAATATGAGTGAAGCCAACTTTGTCGCTGCTCTTACGGAGCCACTTGTTGATAATAATAACCAGCTAGATCAATTTTACTCTCTTCAGGCTCAGATGCTTCACTTTGATTCAAATCCTATGCTTGGAAGCTATACTACTCAAAGTAGTGCTGGAGCAATGAATTGTGGTCCAAATTTGACCGTACTGGAGGAAGATGGAGTTGAGAATTATAACCCAATTTGGTCCCTGGGCTATAACAATATTGGAGATCTGCAATCAATAATGGAGCCAAATTATAATTACTATCCTGCTTTGGAGAATATTGCTTGTGAGGATTTGCAGTTTCATGAAGCTGCTTTGCAGACCCTCCCACCTTTGATGCATAGGGTTCAGACAAATGAGTTAGTTCTACGATATGCTTTTGAGCTCAGAAATTGAACTGTATGAGTCCCTAGTAGAGGCAAGGTTTCAGCATAATTCTTTAAACATACATGCTAACTATTTTTAATTATAGGCAGATTTCCAAGTAGCTAGTCAGACCCAGATTGATGATTCTGTTCATGGTTGATTTGGTTTGTTTATCTGTAATATTTTTTCCTGACTTTAGATGCCAATATGGATATGAATTGAGTAAACTTTGCCTTGATACACACACACACACACACACACCCTCTTGATGCTGTTTTTACCTAAATTTTATGATATATATTGTATGATCATTAAATTGAAATTTTGTTTGGCTATAGTAAATGACAAATGACAAATTTTAAAAGTTTACAAGTCATTGAGAATCACAACTCTATGGCTTTTCAATTGAGTTGAGATTGATTGTTCCGGATGATGATCCAAGTTTGATATACCTATTTTCTTATAAAATTAATTTTGCCAAAAATTTTTTAAACTGTAAATAAATTTGATACAATTTGTACAAATAAATAACATTTTCATCTAAAAATGAGTCAAAAAAAATCCTTTATGATCAATTTAGTATCACTTTCATAAAAAAGGGTATTTTTGTCTAAGTAAATTTTTTCTTATTTAAAAAAATTTCCTTCTCCTAAATCTTCCAAATATAAAAGAAGTTAAAAATATATAAAAGAAAGGACTATGACGGATGTTAGTTAAAAACCTTTCATTTTCTTCCCCCCATATTAATAACTCCCAACCAAAAAATAATAATAATAAAACCTTTCTCTCCTTTTTTTTTTTTATCCAACTATAATTTCCTCAAGAATTTGACTTAAAAAGGATGACTTGGGGAAGTAAAACTGAGGACAAGAAGAAAGATTGTTGAATTATCATTGATGCCAAAACAGAGCACCAAGACCAGACCAAAAATTGCCAAGAAGATAGCTCCCCTCACTCCAAACTGAAATATAATAATTAAAATATATATACCAAAAAATGATCTATGTTCCAAAAAGTATCAAATATAACAAGCACATAATTCGATTTTTTTTTTGGGTTAAAAAAAAAAACCTTCAACTTAGATTGGCACCTCTCATGGGCTGTGAATTAGTACGAAATGTAGAAGCAAATATTATTAACCAAGTGTGAATTGAAGTAGAATAATTTTTTCATAAAGCTTTACCCATGTCAGATCATCTTATTAATCATAGTGCCATGAATAATTGAGTGAAATAACACCAGAGAATAATGGTAGCCAACCTCGGTTGAAAAAAAGGCGCAAAAGGATTTGTTCTATTTTCTTTTTGAACAAATATTGATTGCAGAAATGACCTAAAAAAATATACAACGTTCCCTCTCAACAGAGCATGTCTCCATCACACGTGAAGCCCACTGAAGTAGCTGCATTATGAGCAACATAATTACAGTTTCTACTACTTATTATTCCAATTTGAGGGGGAAGGAAGATGCAGTCCAGACCTTACAGAAACTAGCATTAGAAGCCTGTATATATGCCTAAATATCTAGAAAACTCAGCTAAATACTGAAATTGAGAATGATCTAATTAAGATAGCTGGGATGTGATATCAAAATGGAAGAGATATCTTAGGATTCTACAGTGGTATCAAATTGACGTTGTTTCTGGTGGCCCCATTTTAGTTGCCTGCAAATATTTGAAGCAGATCAGAGGTTTTACACATTGAAAGTTATGTTATCTTGAAAGATCAAATAAATGCATTTATTATACCAAATTTAATTCCCCTGTTGCTACGATAACAAACTAATTAGGTTAGGAGTCAGGCTCTGGAATGATCAAACAGAAAGCACATAATAAAGAAAGGAAGTAAACCCACATAAACACTGTAAATTTCTAAGAGTATTTAATAAAACATGGCTGAGAAGTTGGAACAAAAATGTTTACAGATTCAAATTTAAAAAAAAAAAAGGCAAAAACAGAAACCAAAAAAAAAAAAAAAGTCATACTTAATGAGATAGGACTTTGGGAGTTGGGGCTGGAAAAGAGTAGTGAAGATCACTAGCCAAGCTAAAGTTAAGAACCAGAAGCTTGTCTTCTTCTCTGTAGCAGAATGCAACAAGGGGGGGAATGTTTGGAACACGTTTGGGATGTGTCCGCGTTTGGAGGGCCCAAAACCACGTTTGAAAGGAAGCAAAGAGAAAGCACCAAAATTTTGCACCGAAAACCAAAAAGCTTCATTTTATTGCTTCCTGTAAACCTAGGATATGTGTCAACAGCTAGAAAGCACCAAAGCACCGAGACCTAGGATATGTATCTAATAATATTGCTGGCCTTTTTTTTCTTTTGTCCAATATATTCCGAAGTGTATCGGTATGTTTCAAAATGCTCCAAAACAATTCAAGAGTTTATAGAAAATCTTAATGATGTGAATGAAGATAAAGATTGGTACTTAATTTAAATTAAAAACTTTAATTTTAATTTGTTTTATGTTTTTATTGGCAATTTCTTATAAATATCTTATTTTACATTTGAAATTATTGGTTAAAACTCAATTTTCTTTTATGTTGTTTATTCTTCAAGTTAATTTATTGAATATATGTATAATTATATATATACTTCTATATTTGTATCTTAAAATTTTAAAAAGTATCATATATCGTGTATTATATCGTGTCATATTTAATATGCATACCCCTTATATGTGTTCTTCAAATTCTTCCTTTCCAACATTGTTCTTGTTCCTGAATGGCCTGATTTCGTCAAAACCGCATCTAGTCCATTTGCCATTAAAAGACTCACCTCGTTGCTCGGTTATGCACTCCAAATTGACAACCACAGCTTTCTTCCTGCTTAGTACTAATCATTTTCCAGTTACTTTCTATATTTTGATTTTCACAAAAGAGGGTGAATACATCTGGAGGAAAAAATAGAGGTATATGAGAAGCACTGCTACAATTTTGTACAGAAGGATGTATAAACTGCACTTTATATTATATTATAAATTATTTTATAAATTTATTCTTTTATTTCATATACTAACAATTATTTTATAAATTTATTCTTTTATTTCATACACTAACACTCACTTTTTATTTATATTAATATTTTATAACTTTTATTAATTATTATATTTATAACATATACATTTTCATATGAATCACATATTTTAAGATAATAATTCATGATATATAACATTAAAAATCATTACTTCTTCCTAAACATATAAACACCTAAAAACTCACAAAATACTAAAAGATAATATTTAAGTTTATTTATTTCCAACACCCCCCTTAAACTTAAATGTTCCTTTTGCAATTAATGGTGATGGTTTAGACCACATTTGGGAGGAAAATTGCAAACAACAGATACTGCATTTCTTGTTCCTTGCTTTGCAATAGCTTTTTCATTGTTTTTGGATCCCTCACTTCTTTTATTGTGATAAGAACTAGCATTTTTTTTTTTGACTTTCTTATAAGTTTGTCTTAATTCTTCATGAGCCTTTTTTAAGTTTTCTAATTCATATTTGACATTACACAATTCCCTTAAATTCATATCTTCAATCACAATATTGTAGAAACATTGCAAGTATCATATTACTCAAAGTGCAGCTTCATTTTCTACCTCCTTTTTTTGTAAATGCCTTATATCCATATATCTCTTTTCTCCTATACTTATTTGTAAATATCACTTTAGCTAGAAAAAATTGTGGTTTATGATATAAACTCTATTTTGCACATGAATAATTTGTTAAAGATAAATTTAATTTTTTTAAATAACTCTTTTCGGATCTCCTTAAACTAAATAGTTGTTATAACCAGTTCTTATTTTTTTATAACAACTTCTGCTCCTTTCCTTCGTTTTTCATAACTACTATTGTCTGTTGTACAAACTTTCGAAGGTATTATCTTCACAACTTATTTATCTTCCTCTATAGTATTGCTTCTCATGACCCACGCTTTCAATAGGTCTTTCCAACCTCAAAACTTCACAACTTTCTCAATGAATTTTCTTAATCTAAAAGTATCACTGCAATAACTTCACAACTTTCTCAATGAATTTTCTTAATCTAAAAATATCACTGCAATAACTTTTGTCCTCCATAACCAAAGCTCTAATATCATTTTGTTAAAAGGAAAAATAGAGATATATAAGAAGCATTCTCACATTTTTATATGAAAGAAAGATATATAAATCATATTTTATATTATATTATAAACTATTTTATAAATTTACTTTTTATCTCATATATTAACACTCATTTTTTATTTATAATAATATTTTATGATTTTTCAATTTTTTTTATTAATTATTATATTTATAACATATATATTTTCATTTGACTCATATACTTTAAGATAATAATTCATGTTATACTACAAATTTTGACTATTTCTTAAACATACAATCACCAAAAAACTCACAAAATAAAGAGACACATTTAAATTTACTTATTTCTAACAAATACTAATTTCAAACAAACCAAAATCAGAAATCGAGTATGCAAAGAAGAACGAAGCATCAAGATGCAAATAATTCAACATCTATAAACAATTGCTTAGATTGGACTATTAAAATTAATCAGAAATTCAATCAAAGGGAAACAAATTTTCAAAACTTACTGTAATAAATTGTTCTTCGGTGCAACGATGAGCGCAAGTGGGAGTGACCAGGGCAAACGACCACTGGTATACTGATCTAGCAAAAGTTTGCCTATTTTCAACGACTTTAGCAACAAATGCATACAGTATAGGAACCAGATTCCTTATACTGATCTATCTGGTGACTAAGGTATTATGAGCATATCTGGAGACCCCAAAAGTTAGCTATTGGAGGAGAGCTTCCTTATAAAACCTCCCACTCAAAGCATAACATCCCACCCCCCGAAAGTCGGCGCACGGCTTTGGTTTCACAAGATCACGGTCAGCCCCTCCGCCGACGAAGCCCTTTCCGGTTGGGCGTCAATGAAAGCACCAATTGTTAGAGTATAATTTGAACCACACCCCCTATTGGAAAAATTTCACTAAAATTTTCGAAGCATCACTAGAATTTCATTTCACTAACAAATTTTTACATACAAATTTGAAGCACCTCTAACATCCAAGTAGGAAGAGAGAAAGAGATAGAAAGTAACTAGAAGAGGCGAGACCAGTCATCGTGTCCGAGACAACGATATACCACATGCCTAACGAGTGAAAATTTTCTTCCCTTCGTGTTACTGTAATCTACATGCTTGAGTCAGGATGCTTCTTCGTTAACCTGGGACGAGTTCTTCTTTTGTTTATAGAAACATCAGAAAACGTGTTTTTTTTATTCTATTTTCTCATTTTGTAGCTGACGTTATGTCTTGTTCCGATTTCTTGACGATTTAATTTAATTAGAATGAATATTTAATTTCTTGTAGGTTCTGTCTGTCTCATATAATAGATATTGGTAAATGAATATTTGTATCTCTAGGATTTCTTTTCTTTGAAAAGTATGTCAGGACTTTTATAGATCATATTTGATTCCATCAATCTTATATATAAAAACTCAATTTTCTGCCACTGTTCATAACTTGTTCATGATTTGACATTTTTCTTCTTTTCTTTTAAATATGGGGTCTACTAACTACCGTGCAGATGCACTGATAGTTCCTTTAGTGTGAACTTTCCAAATGCCGTTCTCATTTTTTTTGGACTAGAAGATCTAATTAGGCACTGAGAGAATGTCAGATTCAGAACTAAATGGGTGGACCAAGATATATGACATTGCTTGGTTGCATTTCTTTTTTTTTTTAACTTCGGCATTATCAGTGTCTTGACATTTGTTATTGGATAAAGCATATATCAATATCTATTTCCTTATATTTTACTGATAATTATGGTACTTCTACCTTGCCAATCTTTTGTTCGGTAATGTTACTCGACTTATGTACTAATGTCATCTTTTTGGGGAAATTCTACTCGTTCGTCTTGTCATAGCTTTCATGCGATTTTATCATGACTTTTTGAATTCAATGATTTGCAGGACTATCACTTAAGTCTCAGGAAGTAACAGCTATTTTTTTAGCTGTTAGGCTGTACTGCAGTTCTGTCATGGAATATGATACACACACCCTACTTGATTTAGCTACTTGAGCTACAACATTGTGGGTTATATACATGATTCGTTTCAAACTGAAGTCCAGTTACTTGGAGGAGGAGGACAACTTTACAATATACTATGTGGTGAGTCTGCTATCATTTATACCCTCCAGAAAAGCTCCATCTATATTATTCTTTTCAAAGGAAGGTGACACTAAGGCTTCTTGTTGGAGCCTTTTCCCGTAGTGTTTTTTCTTTTTTTTTTTTCTCTCTCCCTTATTTGGGGCTAGGGAAGCTTGATTCTAAGTTTTTAACTTCAGTGTTTCATGTAGTGTCTTTACTCTTTAGATGGTAGACCTGATGAAAGAAACATTGCAACTTCAATGTGTCACATGTTTAGACATATTAATACACCAGGAAGTTTATTTGATACTGATACTGAAATATCTTATTCACACAAAAATTGCAACCTTAATTTTCTTCTTTAGTGAAAATATCTTTTGATGATAACTTTAACAAGACAAATTATGTAAAAGGGTTGGTTGAGTACATATATTCTCGTAGTCACTAGCCACTAGGCACTTATTGGTAATGGAAGCTCTGATGACCATCAGCTTGATTGAAAGAAAGTAATTTGTGTAAAGACAAAACCATTTTCTAATAGATTGGCAAGTGATTTCATTAATTCCTATTTTGCACCCATGTTCCTGTTTTCTTGGTTGTAGCATTGTTGTTTTTCCATTATCTTTTCTCCTTCTGTGTAGGTTAAACTACAGTGGCATGCTTGTACTGTGTGTGACATAGTTTGACATGAATAAATTTTCTCTGCTTAGTGAGTCATAGAGGCTAATGTTGGTGCTTACACTATATTGGTTAATCTATTTTATATTCTGGTTATATTCCCTTGGTCACTTTCTAGTTGTATTGCTATATGTCTATGTCAAGTTGTATCTCAAACTCAATGCAGAGCAAACAAATGTCTTGAATGTCCTAAAGTGCTTCGACTTGAATAAGCAACAACAGTTAAAACAGAGCATTACTTATTGAGTTTTGTAATTTGCTGTGATTATTGTAAGATGAGCTAAACTGAAGCAATCTAGGCTTATTCTATATGTCATAGTGTTTTCTGTTTGTGTTCAAATTTACTCAACGGAAGCCCCAGACCTTGTTTTAAACCCAAGGATTATCTGTCACTTCTTAATTAAAATGGCATGCCTCTCATTTGGATTGATTATTGTTATTTTTTAAGACCAGCTATAATGATGTTTATAAATTTGTATCTGTCTATTAGATTCATACACAATCTGTTGGATTTTGCCTATCACTATAATGTTCTTTTACTTGCTTCTTTTTTTTTTTTTTTTTTAATTTTCAGTCTCATGGCATGGCATAGCCTTGGAAAGCCTGCAATCTAATATGTTCCAAGACTTGGCAAGGAGGCCTGGTAAGCCAATACCCTCTGCTTTCAACCAAAGCTTATTACAAGGGGTTGTCCCTAAAGTACTGAACGAGATAATACTCATCGAGAATTATGCACATCATGTTGCTATTAGTGGTAGTTATGGTGAGATGCTAAGGGATGTGTATCAAGCCTATGTCTGGTATGCAAGAAAGAAAATTAAGAAAATTGAAAGGAGATAAAAAAATTGATGAGCGAGATAATAAATAATAGTTCGAATTCTTTGCAAACGTAAGAGTTTCACTTTGAATTGTCTAGATTTAATTTAGATAATCTAAATTTTATCAAAGAAATTTTATTTTTTTGATATAAAATATCATTTTTTTTGTAATTGTCAATTATAAAACTATTTTTATTTAACAAGTAAAAAAATTAAAAATTAAAAAAAAAATATATATATATATATATAATCTGAACCGATTATATTAAATTTAAATGATTCAACAACGTGCGCATGCTATAAATTCACATAATATCCAAATGATAAAAAATAAAACTTGTATCTTTATTTTAGAAAAATAATAAATAAGGATAAGTACAATTGAGTAATAATAATAAAGATAATAATAAAAGTTTTTTGTTTGGAACAATAGCATTCTTTTTTTTTTTTTTTTTATGGTTGGAGTGGGAGAACCCACTTTTGAGGGAAGGGGAAGTGCGGGTTCGAACCCCCGAAGTGGCAAACGGCCACAAGCGGAACAGTAGCATTCTAAGGAATGCCAACTCCATGGGATCAAAAGTACCAAAATTTCAAGCAAAAGAGTCATATAATTCTAAATGGTGTTGATGAGGAAGACTTCAGATAAGATATAGAATTGGGGAAGAAATTTAGAGCCACAAAGGCCATGTAACGAAGACTGAATTTGATTCTTGTTGTAAAATTTAGGGTAGATTGATTCTTGTTTTTTAACAATGTAATAAAGAGTGAATTTGTCATGAATTAGTTTGTATACATATGGAAACATACATTCATTAATGACATTAACAATATGATTGATTCCGCATTGTCATCATTATTTTATGTTTACATATTTTATATACTTGTGTTCCCAGTAAATTAGAATTATGTAATTTAATAGTTTTATTTATACTAGCAATTATTTGGACTGTGTGATAACATTTATGATTTTCATAAAAATATGATTTACCATGGATGCCTTGTGCTCTTTGACCCCCATTGGTATAAATTGGCTATGCGTCGTAAATAAGACTAAAATAATATTTATTAAAAAAAAAAAAGAATATTTTAATTTTTTTCAATTATTTTTTCATTTAAAAATTTTAATTAAAAAATAAAAAATAAATATTTTAATATTTTAAATTAAGATTAGTTAAAAACATTTTTACAAGTTACAAAAAAATGAACATTTTAATATATATATTTTTTACAATTGTTTAACTTTTCTTTCTGTTCTTTTATTATTTTTATCTAATTAAACATAAAAATATAATAATATTTTTATTTCTTTTTATGACATATTAAACTCAGAGAAAGAAACAAATGTAAGTCTGACTGAAAGAGCACAACACAACTCTACCTTCCGACGGCCCAAGTTAAACTCAGAGAAAGAAAAATAGACGGAGGCTTCACACAAAATAATGACATCAACTATTTCGGCCCAAAAGAGAAAGCATATTCAGTTGGGCCAGGCCCAACCCAGCCCTTGAGTAGGGGACCTATAAAGAAAACCTTATTCTAATCTTTAGGGTTTTGGACTTAAGGAGCTGTGGCTCTCTGCCGATTACTTCTCTGAAACTGGCACAGCCGCATCTGTTCCCTGAATCTCAGTTTCCAACATGGTACGTAGTAGTCGTGTTTTACTCTCTTCAGCTTTTCTTTGTTTGTGTATTCACATGTGGGTATATGTTGGGATCATAAAAATCTCTGCTTTTTGTTTCGATGAGTAGAAATATATAGATTTTGGTAGATTTTTGTCTTCTTCTAATGAAATCGTAGACTTCAAAACTGCCCTTTGTATTGTTTAGATTGACTTTGTTTAAAGATTGTAATTTGAAATTATGGAATTTTTTCAGTCTCTGGTGGCGAACGAGGATTTCCAGCACATTCTTCGTGTTCTAAACACAAATGTCGATGGGAAGCAGAGGATAATGTTCGCTCTTACCTCTATCAAAGGTATCGGCAGACGATTTGCCAACATTTGCTGCAAGAAGGCTGATATTGACATGAACAAAAGGTTTAATTCCATAAACATTCACAGCTCTCTATTTTGTCTTAAATTTCTGCTAGATGATTAGATGATGGTGTTAGGGTTCAATTGCTTGGGATTTGTATCTCCTATCTGTGGCTTTGATTTTTCTTGTATTATTGAAAGGAAATTAAAGCTAGTTAGTTTGATTATTTTATTGCCAGAGCTGGAGAATTGAGTGCTACTGAGTTGGATAATCTTATGACTGTGGTTGCGAACCCTCGGCAGTTCAAGATTCCAGACTGGTTTTTGAATCGGAAGAAGGACTATAAGGATGGCAAGTACTCTCAGGTTGTGTCAAATGCATTGGATATGAAGTTGAGGGATGACTTGGAGAGGCTGAAGAAAATCAGGTGAATAACATTTGGATTAAAGCTTTGTTCAGTTATGCTTCCATAAGAATTGAGATTGTTTGTTGGAAATCTAGTTGTCTTGCTTTTGTACATCTTAAAATGCATACTTGATTTATCTTAATGTTTATCCTCCTCTCATTCAATCCATCCTAACAATGTAATTTATCCATAAACATATTAACATACAGAGTCTACTGAATATGTGATATTTTCCTCTACATGCTCTAAATTATTCATCGTCTGCATATTTTTACTGAAACCTATACTGGAGCTGTTTCCAAATGACAGCCTTGCGCAATTTTACTTGGCATCTTCCTCATACGAGTTATGGACTCTCATTTTGTCAATCCTCATTTTTTAAAGTACAAATCTGTGAAATAAGCCGCAAACTCAGTAAATAGTAAATAGAGGGAAAAATTTTATTCCCTCTTCTGCATTGTCCCCCCCCCCCCCCCCCCCCAAAAAAAGAAAAAAAAAAAGAAAAGGAAAAAATCAGTGTCCTGGCTCTTTTTTCCCGTCATGAAAACAAAAGATCAAGGATGGTGGATTTTCTGCTGCTCTACCCAACCTGATATCAGAAGATGCATTTCTTATTTTCATATTAGCACCTTCGTGGCTTTTGTCTAGGTGAAAATATTATGTAAATCAAAGAAAACCTACTTTGTATTGTTACATTCTATTCTGGGATCTTTTTTAGCTTTTGGCCTGAACCTATATGTACCTTGGGAGCTTGATTTGTTTATTTCCACCTCCTCACCCCCTACCAACATTTCCTCGAAGTTTCCTAGGCTAGAAGAACTATCTATTGATCTTTATTTTTGTACAAGGTTGTGAAATAGATCCCGGCTGGTGAAACATACAAATGCAGCCTAACATTTGAAACTTGTATGCAGGAACCACCGCGGTTTGAGACATTACTGGGGTCTTCGAGTTCGTGGCCAGCATACCAAGACTACTGGACGTAGGGGCAAGACTGTTGGTGTCTCAAAGAAGCGCTGAGCTCTCGTTTTAGCTATTTATTTATTTTAAAGAATTAGATATCTGGTCGGATAGTCCAGTAAATTTTGCTTTGGGGAATGCAATTGAGTTTTGTTTATGTTTGAATTGACTCTGGTTGGTAGCTCTTTGCTATGACTTCCTTTTGATCTTTCACTTATGAATCTTCTGATTGTGCTTGAATTCAAGTTGGTGTCTAGATAGCCATCGTTCTCCTTAATAACTGTCATATCGAAATCAAGATAATGTGTCTTGATAATCCCTGTTTACTTAGTTCCATCTTCATGCTATTGGGTTTTGGATTGCTGAATTAGAGGTGATAAAAGCTTTTTCTTGCATGATGACTCAAATTTTGTTTCGTTAAGTATTTTAAATACAAGGCATAAAATAACAAAGAATGCCCGCATCTAGCATTAATTACAACCAGTTAAAAAGAAAGGGATTTGTTCTAATTTCACTTGATTGTCAAGCCGAGCGTGGTTAAAATGAGGATCAACTTTGTATGTTGCAATGGTCTGTAAGCTCCTATGAGTCTGCATCCTTTATGATGTTTGAAATTGGATTTGATCGTCGGCTGGGTCTTTTTGAAAATAGGTTAAGCTCATGGACAGAAAAAAGGTTAAAAATGGGGCTCTGGCTTAGTACAAAGAGGTTTTGGCCAATCACACCTCAAAAATAATTAGTTAAAAGAAAATTAAAAAAAAAATCAAAGGAAAAAGGATAAACAAATTGTAGTACAATTCATACTGATTCTTAGTATGTTCTATGGGGTGTAAATATCTGTTCCGAGACACCAACTATAGTCACTTGAGAAGTGAAATTACCACATCCCATAAATTTTCTTACGCACATGATAAATGGCTGTTTGTGTCCATGTGGTACAAGTATGTCATGTGCGTGTGAATATAATTAATATCAGCCTTCATAGTTTAGATTATTACTAGCACAAAATTAATTTTGCAGCTGTGTAATCTTACAACTAGGATAAATGTCTAAAGGATCTAATATGAGATATATTTTACATTGTGGTTTTCGGTCTTCTATGGCAAGAAACCAATTCAGAAATAGAGTTTTACATGTCTTAACCATATCTTTGCACAATTTTAAATAAACTTTCAATAAGTTAAATGCAGATTACACAGTCTGGGAATGGAAGATAATTGTAGATTAGACAATTTAGTCATTTAAATAATAAAACAATATGATAAAATAAAATTATTAATTAATAATATTAAAGGATTAATAATAATATGGGTTGAACTTGAGTTCAGACCTGTTTAAAAAAAATTTAAATTCAACTTGTTTTATATTTAAATTTTTTTTAAAATAGATTTATTTATATTGGGCTTTTTTAAGATTCGTCTGTTTTTATTGACTTGGCCCTATCAAGCCGGCTGAGTTTTTGACCCATGATCCGGTAACTTGGGGATAAGGGAGCTCTTCTTTTTCTATTTCATCTTTTTACTTTTTTTTGTTTTTTCAAACGTTCGATTTCAAGCTCCGACCTTAAACCAAACAATTAATAGTTAAAACAAATTCTAGGGAGATAAAAACCCGTTTAAGCATACTTGTATAGAGTATTTTCTGTGAGTTCATTGACGCACTTCATTGTTCTTCGTGCAAAATAAAACTTCCGTCACTAAGTCTTTATCATATAGGATTTGTTCAGCATATCATTATTTATGTTTGCGATTGAAACAAAATCCAAAATGCTAATATGTCGTGAATTTTACATCAGTTTTTATATAATATCAACGACATACATCTTTTAATAACTATCAATTGTCACATGAAAATCTTATAACATTGTATTTAACATACCCCAAATTATAAGTTAATGTACAAACCACTCTATAGTTGGAGGGTTGATTGAGGTAAATATTGTCCCAACAGAGTTCAGCCAAATATATATATATATATATATATATATATATATATATATATATATATATATATATATATATATATATATATAGTCCCAACAGAAAAGTTGAGATGAGCAAACAATATCCTCGGGTTCTCGAATGTAACCCCTCACAGTATACCACACCTGAACCCGCAAACACTTGCCCTGTGTTTCTAAACTACTCAGAAATAGCAAAGAGATAAAGTGGAGGGGATCAGCGTGCTGCTGCTCCAAGGAGAGTAAATATGAACAGTCAAAGTTTTAATTTTTAATTTTGATATATAATTTTTTTCATTATTTTAAAAGAAGCAAATGCATCTAATTAAAACTAAAAAACTGTCTTTATTTTACATTTTGTTTCTTTCAAAATAAAGAAATATAATAATAAAAAATGAATCACTGAGAATTTACAAATTAAAAAAAAAAAAAAGCTAAACCATTTAGATCTAAATAATCCAAATCTACTTCACTTTAAACAGCATGCAACAAAGAATCCAATTGCAAGGGAGGCAAAAAGGCAAACATGCTGTTACACGTAGTAGCCACTTCAAAACTGATGAAAAAACCAGGTTTACCGGTGGATATAATAACAAATACCACTCTATAAAATCATCAAAATTTCTTTGGCGTAGATCAATGTAGATCAGCCTAATTCTGAAGTTAAGAAAGTGCAGCATCTTAAGACACGATAGCTACTATACTACTTTTAAAAAAATGATGATGATGATGTTGAAACAACAACACGAACGGTCATCCTCCAATCGATTCACCATTTACAAGATCCAGCATTCCAACAGACAAGATCCATTTTTTTTTCCTCTAGTGGCTTCATTACAGCTGAAAATAGTTTCAAAAAATAGTAATAATAATAATGATAAGAATAATAAGGGATTTGGAGCAAATGACTGTGGGAGAGAGACAACAAGACGCTTAAAGACGCCCTTAAGCAAGTATCTTTATTACACTGGTGCTAAAATGCAGAATAACAATACAGGCTTACTAGGGCTATTGCTTAACGTTGAGACTGGCTTCTATCCGTTCAATCAGCTGATCTGCCGTCAACGCTCCCTCCTGAAAATCATAAAATCAGTTATTCATTCTTATTATCCAACTCAGTATGAAGTTTGCCAATCAGCTAATGGCCAGACTGAGGAAGAGAGACTAGATACTTTTTACTTTGTAAGAATATTGCACGGCCACTAAGCAAGGCATATGATGCAGCATCACAAGAAGCACTTTCTATGTAAATAACAGATTAAGCACAAGGAAAAGAACTGACATTTGTTGGACAACTGATAAATTTTGAAGGGGGCAATTTAAACTAAATATGGTGAGAAAATTTGACAATCCTAATGATATAAAGGAACATTGAAGAAAAGGGTGCAAAAACCAGATTTACGCCAAGACCTGCCCAAATATAAAACATTGAAAATGGTAAAAGATACAAAAGCTTATGCTATTTACTGTGGACAAAATGTTAGTCTATTTTAAGAAAATCCTTGAATTGATGCACCAACAAGGTTCATAAGTCTTACCATTCTTATTGAAGCAACTTCATTTCTAATATAAATGCTTTAAGTCACCAAACCTTAAAGAATAAAGATTGTGTACACACTGTTACAAACATCCATCAGCGTAAAGTTCAAGAGGCAAAATCATGTTTTAATCAAAATTTAGAAATCACATGATTCCGCTGCATGCATATACTCTATATAAATGTTGTCTAACGTAGAGCAAGTTGGTGCACTTCCCAAACTGCCTAGAAGTGTACATCTTTAGTTCATTTTACTCCCACAAATTCAAACAAAATAAGAAAAAAAATTTCTTACTAATCTCCCTTCTCTTCCTCTGCACACAAATCATTCCCAGCCATCAATGTCAAATATTTTATTAGTGAAATATAATTCTTCATAAAGAACAGGGAATTTGAGCATATAAGATATTTGAATATTTCAGATTCTGTGATTGATGGGCATCTAACGTTGGAGTTTACTGTAAGTTTTAAGTGCTGTTACTCTTTCGCTAAATTGACTTTGGCAAATGCAATACGAGGCTTCTCATAAACCAAAATGATTTCTTCCTTCCCCTTGACCACTTAGCAATCAAACACAACATTATAATGGTTCATGACCTTTGGCAATCAAACAGGCATCTGTCATCTACAACTAAATAATCATTCAAAAGAAATTTCAACTTTTAAACCTCCTATGAATTAAAATTTAAGAGTCAGAACTATTTATAAATGCAACTTCAAATTTTCAACAAATTTAAAGAGGTCCTATCCTAAGCATAGCATATCTCAGAAAATTGCAAAGTGAGAAATACATAATGATGCATAGAAGGCATCTAATTTGAATTTACGGTTCAAAACTAAATGTCTGTGGTATGTAATACTGGTCATATGTGAATGCCAGGAGTCCATTGCAAAAGCTGCAGATGAGGCTTCCACACACTTTAAAATGCTGAAACACAGTTAACCACGAAGACGGAGGAGGGGGGAGAAGAATTCCGATGAGAGAAAAAGATAGAATCCAACGTACAAAGCGATCATGGGGCTTTCCATCCTTAAAGATGATGAAAGTAGGCAATGCCTCAATTCTGTATTTGTCGGCAATGCTAGGATACTTTTCTGTGTCAACCTTCGCGACCTGTATGACATCTTTAAGCCGAGTGCTTACTTCGTTAAGTATGGGAACCATAAATTGACAAGGACCACACCTGCAAACCACGCCTTTGTTTAAACACAGATTTAAATGTCAAGATATAGAAAGTTATATCAGATTTTTATCAAACAATATAAGTTAACATACACATTATCCCAAAGAGAAAACAAAAAGAAGAGAAGAAGTTACCAGGTTGCATAGAAGTCAACCACTACAGGTTTTTCAGAATTAGCAAGCAAGTCATCAAATGAGGAAAAAGTTTGTTTCTTTGCCTCGACCTACAGAAAACAGTTTTTAAAATTACTTGTCAGTTCTTCATTGACAATAAAAGCTGAGATTATGCCAACCACTGCAGATGCACTAAAACACAAAGAAAGTCAGAACAGCTATGAGCATAAGCATGGATTCATGGACATGATACTATCAACCTCAAAACCAAACATTTAACACTTTACACATCTCACACCAATTGTATATTCCAGTAATTAGGAAGCATCAAACTGAATTAGTCCACGGTTGATGTATCACGTACGTACCAGACATGATCCAGAAATAAAGGAATTATAAGCATTAGAAAGAGGTGCATAGATCACCAGCCATCCATAGAATTAATAGAGACAATCCTGCTGAAAGTTCTAAATAAAATATCAATATACTCCCTTTCTTTGGATAATTTAATTGAGACATTAAGGATTAAAATTTTAATAATCCGACAAATAATTATACGTATAAGTACCATCATCCTCTCCAATATTACCCATACATTCACTTATCTCTTTTCAAAACCTCCAAAGAAAAATTTGTTGAATTGTCTCAAATTATCTAAGCCTGTTGTACCAATTTTAAACAGCTATTTATGTATTGTAAATTCAATTTTTTCTACTATGGGTTTGTTTTTTAATCCCCCCTTAAATCTATTTTACGGAATAACTTATATTTGATTTTCTGGATCAAGGGCCAACCATTCTGAACATTCGTCTCTCCTCCCACCCACACACACAGACAAATCATAAAAGATGAGAAAAAAAGGAAGTAACCCAAACTAGACAATGAAGTACTGGACCACAGAATGAGTAATTTTAAGTAACAAAAACGACCCACCAAAATCGCCAGAAAAAGCTCAATCTGGTAGAAGCAAGTACAAAGCTCTCCTACTGGCGTTCTACTCAACAATCGGGCAAAACAAAAGGAATTACGGTCAATAAAAGGATAAATTTGTTACCAGAGGAAGAATTCGAGGCCGCAAGGAAGTGACAACACCGGCTTTTCCATTTCGAAGAAGACGAGTCCGTACAGGAAATTGCAGCGACGAAAGGGAGGATAGTTTTATCGAAGAAGAAGAAGAAGCCGCTGCAGAAGCAACACCCAAACGTGGGGAACGATCCGAGTTCAAGCAAAGAATCCTGGAAGCTGAAACTGAGACAGCCATAGAACCTCTGCGGAGGAAGAGATAATCCGGATCTCAAAAACACCTCAACGAAGTGTGTTTGGATAATCAGAAAAAGAAAATGAAAAATATCCCTTTGCTTGGCGAGAAAGGATATCTAAAATCGGAAGATGAGAGCGAAGAAAGCAAGCCAGAGGTGTCTCGCCTTCTCTCGTCGTCGTCTTTCTAATTTTTAAATATTATTTCCTTAAATTTTATTAAAATTATATAGATTTTTATATATTTTATTGAAAAAATATATTTTTTATTTTAAAATATCTATAAAATACCTTTTGAAAAAAAAAATTTATATAAATTTTAAAAAATAAAAAAAATCTATATTTTACTTTTTGTTTAAAAAAATGTATATATTTTAAAAATAAATAAAAAATTTGTATAATTTTAAATAAATTCAAGAGAAATTTATATATTTTTTAAAAATAATATAAATATCTCACTTTAATAAAATTTAAAGAAAAAATATATAATATACTTATAATAATAATAGTGAAAAATATTTTTCACGAGCAAAGAAATGACACAGTAGTCATGCGAAATGCTACATCCATGAGTCTGAATGCTGTTTTTTTAATGGGTATAAATATGATGTTTTTATGTCAAAAAAATATAAATTATATATATATATATATATATATGTTTACTCTTTTATATCATTATTTCTATCACTTCCTGATAGAAAGAGGCACTGAATAAGTAAAGAATCGAACTTTGCAACTGGACGGTGATCCAGACGTATTTAGATCGGACGGCTAAATTACCGGTTCGATAATTTTGACTTTGTAAGCCACTTACTTTGACTTCCCGGTAGGGTCCGACTTGACGTTCGGATGTGAAGATTCGTTCCCAACGAAATAAAAAGGTAAAATTATGACTTATATTATATAAAATTTATAATAAAAAATTTTACAATTAAAATTATTATTAAAAATTATTATTATTATCATTAAATTTTAAGAGTTTTTTATTAATTTAAAAAAATTTATTATTGAGTAATTTTTTTATACCTAATAATAAATTTTATAAAATCTTATGATAATCATAATTTTTAAAAATAATTTTAATTTTTAAAATTTTTTATTATAAATTGTATATAATATAAATTTTTAGATACAATTTTTGCTTGAGTATAACATGGGTAGTAGGTCACATTGACCTTCCCGTGTTCGCGGAGACTGCAGAATGACTGATCCCACGCGTTTCTAAGAGCGTGGCTATTAATTTCTCAGAATTATTCTTTTTTATATTAAAATTTTATTTTGATCCTTATAAATAAAATATTTTTTAATATAATCTTTTATAAATAAAATTATTATTAATAAAATATTTATATCAATTTATTTTTAATGAAACTAATTATAATTTTTTATCAATCTACATATTATATAATAATAATCATAATTAAACAATAACTTATAAAAAATATATTATATACCATTATATTTGTTAATTTCATTTATAGTTAATTGACAAAAGGTATTATTGATAATTATTTTATTTATGAGAGAACAAATTAAAAAATTCTCACCTATAAAGAATCAAATTGAAAAGACAATTTCATAAAAAATAAATTAAAATTATTTTATTTATGAAAGACGAAATGAAAACAAAAATTATATAAAAAAGGAAATTGAAAAACACTTTACCAATAACATATCAAAAAAAAATTTTAGTCATTCTTTTTTATAAAAAATTCAAAATCTACCAATAAACCTCTTCTATTTTAAAATTATACAAAGATATTTAAAAGTCATGGTGATTTGGATATAGATTACCGCTAAATCCCCATTTTGGCTAATATTTTTTATTTTTTTAATAAATTTTTCTTTTTAATTTGGTCCTAAAATAATTATTAATATAATTTTTTCATCAATTTATTATTAATAAAACTTACTGATGTAATAATATATAATATGTTCTTTTAATACATCATCTCTTAATCGTTATTAAACAATATATCTGTTTTAACCGTTTCACATTTATTTTCTAAACCAAACAAAACTATGTGAGTATTGGTATTCAAACTAAGAACCAAACCGAATCTTCCTGTTCTTTTCTCTTTTTCCCCTTTTCTTTGTTTCATTAGCAATTAAAATAAAAATAAAAATAAAATTTTAACATTATTGTTTGTCAATATTTGAGCCATGAGATTGACAAAAAATATTGTTAATTACAATTTTATTTATGAAGAACAAAACTGATAAAGTAATTTTATAAAGGATTAAATTAAAAAAATCTCATTTATAAAGGACTAAAATGAATTTTTAATCTATAAATTATACTAAATGGCAGGTAATATTTTTTTTAACATTCTTGCTTGTGAATCTTATTTTTTTTAATAGTAAATTGATAGAAAAATATTATTGACAATAGTTTCAGTTATAAAAAAATAACATTAATATGATAATTTTATGAGAAATTAAATTAAGAATACTCCATTTATGAGGGGCTAAAATGAATTTTTAATCTATAAATTATGCTAAATTTCAGGTAAAATTAATAATTTTTTGTTTTTAGGACAAATTATACAAGCTTCTCTAAAGATTTGTTAGAGTCGCAATGTTTTTTCTTCTTTTAAATCACATGGACTTCTTTTACAGTAAATCTTTATTTAATTTAAAAAAAGTACATATCTGGTCCTCATAATTTAATTGAGATTTAAATTTGGTTCTTATACATTGTCTTTTTTCAAATTAGTCTTCAAATTTTGCTGTCATTTTTTATTTGGTTTTTAACATTAAAATTCATCATAATATCGTAATTTTAAAGTTAACTTTGTTAACAAATTGTCAATGTGTCACTAAGTGATGAGGACATGAACTTAAAAATCATACATTGATTCCTGATTAAAACAAATTAAGTTATTATGAACAAATTGTGTTTTGCTCATATGAAAACTCGCTCCAACTCGGTTCATTTATTAAATAAACGAGTTTGGGTTACATTAAGCTCATTTAATTAAAGGAGCTCGAGTTTAAAAATTTGATGCTCACATCATTTAGTTCATGAATAAAATAATATAAAAATTCAAATATTATATATAATTGTATGTTTTAATATTTATAAAGTATAAATATTTTTCAAGTATTATGAAATCTTATTTAACTAATTAATCTTATTTGGCTCATTTATGTATAATCTTAAGTAAGCTTATACAAGCCAAGCATGAACTCATTTAACAAAACAAGCTGAGTTTAATTCCATTTTTTAGCTTGAGGACGTTAAGGTTCAGTTCATTTACATCCCTATGATTTGCTTGAATTTTTAATTTAATTCTTATATATATATATATATATATATTTTAGTAGATCATTAACATTAAGATCTATTATAACATCATGACTTTGAAGCTAATCTGGGTAATGAATTGTCGACGTGTCTCCAAGCGACACTATTATGAACTTCCACTTGCCATGGATACATGTGAGGCACAAGTGAGACTGTCTTCAACTCCAGCAAAACTCGCTTCCCTCGCCTTCCCCCTTCACGTCTTCAAAAGTCCATTTTGATTGAAGCTGCTAACTTTGACACTTCCAAATAGACGAAACAAAAGGGAAGGCTACTAAATTACATGTATAATTTTTATGTCAACGTTGCCTAATGACACATCCACAATTTAGTAGCCTAGTCAGCTTCGAAATCTTGATGTCATTCCATGTCTTAAACGTTTGGGACCAAATGAAAATGACAATTAAGTACAAGGACTGATTTAAATTAAATAAATTATAAAAATCAAATTGAAAATATGGGTAAATTATAGGGACTGGATATATAATTAATTAAAAGGAGAGAGAACAATGTAATTTTAGTAAATAGGTTAATGTATTTCAATTTTTTTATTAATCTTTGTTATTTTGAATTTTTATTTTAGAAACTTTCTCTCACAAATTACAACAATGTATGATAATTTAATATTTGGTTAGCTCTCCTATTTTTATCTCAGACCTATAGATTTATGGCAAATATTGTCTACATATTTTTTTGTTGAGTATCTTTCAGATATTTGTCCAAGGGCAAGGCTGCCGGGATAGTATTAATATTTTTTTACCCCGTTAAGCTTATTAGTATAGTAATTTTCTTCTTTAATTGACTTTTCTTTTTGGCTACATCAGAGGTGAAGAAAGGGAAACCACAAGTCTACAAGCTCAGGGGCAGCAGATAACATTATTGACAAATTATCCAGCTATTTATAAATCAAATAGAATATCAGTTTAATTCTTTGTATATTTCATATCATCTGGAGGACATACCTTCCCGCACGTTTAATATGGTAAGGGTTGCCTCAAAAAGTGATCTTTTATATTACTTTTAAGTGCAATGGACATGATTTATTAAACTTGATATTTTGTAATTTCAATCTATCTGTGAAATTTTTTAGCTCTCTTTTCAATTATGCAACACACACACACACACACACACACACACACACATATATATAAAGAGCTAATAGAAAGGATGTCTCGTGAATCATGATAACAATAACGATGATCAATAAATCTTGAAACTAAACATAAGAAGTCACTCACTTTTTGGATGACTAGCCCTTGTCAAAAGATGTACATGTCTTGTGGTTTACACTTCACAGTGAAATGACAGAAGAAATCCTGCTAATAATTCTACCAGAAAAAGGTGAAAACTGCTTACAAAGAGTTCAACGTCAAACCCTTGGAATCATGCGTGATGGTGGGAAAACAATTCATGTCCTGAGAGGATTATCCATCACTTGTCAATATGAAAGCTAGAACAACTATGGCAAGTGCAAAGAACATGGTCGCACAAGTAAACCACCATGGATGTTGTCCCTTTGCAATTGGATTCTTGTTCTCTTCACCGGATAACCCAATGTCTTTCAGAAGCTCCCTCACTTCATCAATGTCTGAATCTTTTGCAGCTTGGATTAGTTTACCTTGAATTTTCTCAAGCTTAGTCAGCTTCCCATCTACTTGTTTTGACCAGATAAAACCTGTCATCCTCCATAAGAGGATCCCCACATAGATGGCTACAATGCAATCCACAGAGTAATGATGGCGTTCTCTTATTTCTCTTTGAGCACTGTGCAATACAAGAAGCCATACAAGAGCTGAACTAAGACCTCCATAAGCTTCCTGCATGTAGTTTGAACTTGATACAGAGAAGTCAAGAAAAAGTCTCCTCACTTAAGTTCTAAAAGCTACAAAAAGATTAAACAACACAATCTTGCAATGAACTACACATCATACCGTCCAAGCCATAGCTGTAAGTACAGCAACAAGCATGTGGCCACTATATATGAGGTCATTGCAGCCACCTTCAGCTTTCTTCAAAAGATTGTACCATTTAGATCCTTCTGAGGCTGTGGGTCGCAGAAAATCAATTAAAAAGCTCATTCTACCCCAATCTGGTCGGTAATCATCAATAGGTTTTCCAATGTCAACTGGGAAAGAACAGTATGTTAATTTGCAGGACCTTCCAGCGCAAAAAGAAAATATCTATAAAGGTGGAAAGATTCACACAGATGAAAAACAAGAAATTGATGATAGATTATCTACTAAGTTATCCAGCATCAAGATCCAAATAATTAAAAGTTACCAATTCTTGGTTTAGAAAAAAAAAAATGAAATGCAATCTAAAATTATATAATTATTAAGAATTTCATGATCAGATTTTTTAAATAACTACACCAGAGAAACTCTACAGTGATTGCAGATAATTCCAAGCCCTAATATTTTTCAGTTTCAGTCTAAAGCCTCTCTTTCTGATAGAGAAATGTTTTGAGAAAAGAATGAAGAGGATTTTTGAAAAAGCACTATAGACGCTATCCTTGATTTATAGTATTCATAGATCCACCAAAAGACCAGGACACCCACAAATACAGGCAGGCACATACACACACAATCACATCCGTACGCAAACATTCAGAAGTCCAGGAAATCTGTTTCTGTCCAATTCAGCTCTGAAAAACCAAAAAAGGGCAACTATTCAGTATCCAGAATGTAATGGCACTCTGCCTAATTAGCACTATTATCAACTGTAGTATAAATCTGAACATCCTCACCCAATAGAAAATATCACTTGCAACTAGGCAGGGTATTCATACATTGTAGGTATCACTGAATTGACATCCCAAGTGTAAATCAGTATAAAGTTTGACAAAAATAAAATTTAGGAGAAATCACTAAAACCAAATAAACTAATGCACCGCATACCATAAGCTAAATCTTGCTTTATCAACTGGCTGATGGCATTATGATCTGAAGCATAAGGAACATAATATTTCTGAGCCCAATGATGAGGATATGCTGAAATTCTGTATTTTGTAATGGCGCACCAAGGTCGGGCTGATGGCACAATTGTAGATACAAAAGTTATAACACGAAGAAGGCGACCAATTGCCATTGTAAACATGTATCTTGCACCTAATCCAAAACCTGGAGCTTTTACAGAGTCAAACAACACAGAGAATGCCAGCATCATAAACAACATCAGGTAATGGTGCAATCCAATAATATGTGCTCTTAATATGTCAACAACTAATTGAGGAAGTTTCTCATTTAATGCCAGGAGCAACCACTGGCCAGTGTCTGGCAGAGGAGGTGTATTACTGTCAGAAGTAAAAGAAGAAAATTAGTATTCATCTTTTATATGAAAAAACTACGGGAGCTTAAAGTATTGTATGTGAATTGGGCTCAACGCAGATTATACTGATGATTGAGAAAAAAAAGAGAAAAAAAAAAAAAGACATGAGCAAGTCGTAATTATACATTAGTTGATATATTAGCACAAGTTCTTTTGTTGAAGAAAATCTTGAACTAACCAAGATCAGTAGCATAGGCCATTTTCTTTTGAAAATCACAATAAAATAACCTTAAAGATTTTGCCAGGTAGTTCTTCATGAACATACATACGAACATAGGATTCTCCCTATTTAGCTGAACAGACAACTCAAGGACCATCCTTCTCAAACCCGTTTTTACCATGCCATTGTCTTTTTTAATTCACTGCTTCTATTACTCTGATGATGCCAACAATTCTTACACACAAGCCAAGTTCACCAATGTTGCATATTGAACTTCACAGTCAACAGTCATTTTCTAAATCAATTGTAAGAATGAACGTTGCCATTATCATTTTGCAATATAAATAAGGAAAACTTTGGCAGTCATTGAACATTGAAGATAGTTAGGCTCCAATACTAGTGAATTTACCGTGGAATTGGAGCCTAGTTGAAGATCCTCCTGCATAAAGTCTGCCAATTACTAATCACTTTTCTAAAAGGAGCAATGAGCAGTCTCAGTCTCTCTAACGAAGAAAGTAACATAATTTGTTAAGAGCAGTTAGATAGTTAATATATTTGTTATATTCTAGCTCAGCTATGTAACCTACTGTAATTATCCTCTATATAAACACAGAGCCATGCGTAAATGTAAAGTAATGCAATATTCATGTTTTCCAAATTTCTTCCTCTGCCCATTTCATATTATGGTATCAGAGCCTACTGGTCTTTTGCTCTCTCTCATGCTACTTTTATTATTAATAGGCTCCCATCCCCTGTCATTGACCATCATACTCCCTTTCAACTTTTGTACAACACTTTACCTAACCTTCAAGACCTTAAAGTCTTTGGTTCTCTTTGCTTTGCTTCTACATCTTCTCATAACCATACCAAATTTGACTCTCGGGCCCACAAATTCTGTTTTCTTGGTTACCCCAATGCCACTAAAGGTTACATCCTACTAGATTTACACACTCGCAATATTTTTCCCTCTAGACATGTCATTTTCTATGAGCATGTTTTTCCTTTCTCTTCCAATACCTCATCTGATTCCTCTTCTCCTATTATTTCTCTTCCTACTTCTACCTCCGCTTCTTTTGATGATCCTTTCTTGCTCTCTTTACCCAGTTCCAACTCTTCTCTCCCTCCTCTTAATCATCCCTCTCCTTCTCCTTCTTCTCCTCCACTTTCTCTTTGGTAGTCCACCAGAACTAGACGACCTCCAGGCTATTTACAAGAATACCATGTCTTCAACACCTTAGCGTGCCCCTCATCCAATAGTAAGTCTACTTGTCATCCTCTTTCTTCTGTTTTATCTTATGATTCTTAGTCTTCTTCTCATAAACATTTCCTTCACACCATTTCTTCTGTTGTTGAGCCTCGTACCTATAAGCAGGTTGCTATCCAAGATGTTTGGGTTAAAGCTATGAAAGCTGAAATACAGGCATTAGAAGCCAATCAAACATGGGTCCTTACTCCCATACCTCCAGGGAAACAACCTATCGGTTGTAAATGGGTGTATCGTTGGAAATACAGATCTGATGGTTCTGTTGAGAGACCCAAAGCTAGGCTTATGGCCAAGGGATATACACAAATAGAGGGTGTTGATTATCTAGATACCTTTTCTCTTGTTGCAAAAATGACCACTGTCCGTTTATTGCTAGCTTTAGCTGCTACAAAAGGTTGGCATCTTCACCAACTAGATGTCAACAATGCTTTCCTCCATTGTGACCTTGATGAGGATGTTTACATGGTTCTCCCTCCTGGCTTCTCTTCTCCTGATCCTTCATTAGTTTGTAAACTACAAAAATCTCTGTATGGGCTCAAACAAGTCAGTAGGCAGTGGTACTCTAAGCTTTCTCAAGCTCTCATTTACTATGGTTACATTCAGTCTAAATCTGATTACTCATTTTCTGTTCACAAAACTAACAGTTCTTTCACAACTATTTTAGTCTATGTTGATGATGTGCTTCTAGCTGGAGATAACACTTCTGAAATAAACTGAATCAAGTCTTCACTTGATGATGCCTTCAAAATTAAAGATTTGGGCCCCATCAAATACTTTCTTGGACTCGAGGTTGCACGTAGTCATTCTGGCATTTCCTTATGTCAAAGAAAATTTGCTCTTGATTTGCTCTCTGAAGCTGGTTTTCTAGGTTCAAAGCCCAGCAAAACTCCTATGGATCATGGCCTTAAACTCCGTCAAGATGCCGATGCTCTTTTAGCTGATGCAATCTCTTATAAAAGACTCATTGGGCGTCTCCTTTATCTCACCACTACCAGGCCTGATATTTCCTTTGCTGTTCAACAGCTTAGTCAATTTACTTCCTCTCCTACTACTCAACATCTTCAGACTGCACACAAAGTGCTCCGCTACATTAAAGGATCACCTAGTAAAGGTCTTTTCTTTCCTTCCTCATCAGATTTTCAACTTAAAGGATTTAGTGACAGTGATTGGGTGGGGTGTGTTGACTCTCGTCGCTCTATCACTAGATTTGCTGTCTATCTTGATCATTCCTTGGTTTCCTGGCGTTCTAAGAAACAGACCACAATTTCTCGATCCTCCTCTGAGACAGAATACCATGCTTTGGCTTCAACTACATGTGAGCTTCAATGGCTCATCTATCTTCTTCATGATCTTCACATTCGTCACCCCAAGCCTGCTCTTTTATTCTATGACAACCAATCTGCTTTACAGATTGCTGCCAACCCTACATTTCATGAGCGTACGAAACACATTAAAATCGACTGCCACATCGTACGTAAGAAGGCTCAAGCTGGAATCATTCGATTGTTACCAATTAGATCTTGTGATCAACTTGCTAATGTCTAAACCAAACCACTTGCTCCTTCTCCATTTCAATCTATGTTGCTCAAGCAGGGTCTCCATGATATGCATGCACCAGCTTGCGGGAGGGTAACAGGGAAAGTATTAGATAGTTAATATATTTTTTATATTCCAGCTCAGCTACGTAACCTACTGTAATTATCCTCTATATAAACACAGAGCCATGTGTAAATGTAAAGTAATGCAATATTCATTTTTTCCAAATTTCTTCCTCTGCCCATTTCATATTACTCTCACATATCATAGGAACTCTGCTCAAAGTTCCAAAACTGAACCACAATTTACCATAAAAATGTTTCTTTCTTTGGAGGAAAATTCATGTTGTTTTGGTGTTGTGAACTGCAACATTAAGAATACACTCTGAAAAGATGAAAAGCCATGAAAAAATTCATTGATTTTATAAGCGCCAACAGTAGTCCCAGATAAGCCTGAGTCCTCTCTAATGTAACTTTATTAGACCACTTAAACAATAAGAAAACCTTTTAATCAATTCAATTTTACCTTAGGGTAATGGAGACTAGTGGCTATGAGTTAAAACCAAATCTGTTGGACAAAGATCTGAAAGTTCATAAAGTTTATATCCAACCCATCAAATTTAAAATTAGAGAAAAAAAAATCCTTGAAGATCAGAATATAGACTGCAAACGAACCAACTAAAGGAGGCGAGCACCATGTTATTTTCACACTTGAAACATAAGTGCATTCTAGAGTCATTATCACTGCAAACTGCATATTGTGGTCATTGAATTTAATAGGTCAGATTCACTTATCGTTATGGACTATATTTGAAATGAAAGAAACAAAATAGTTAAGCTCCTCATCCAAGATTTGCCTTCAATCCATATTTCTAGCCAGATTTGAGAATCACCAATACTGAATCGTAAATGGGACACAACACCCAAAAAAAAAAAAATTTTACCCCGCTACAAAATGTACAGTGTTTAAATGCAATTTGAAGCGTCTTCTCTTATATGATGCGAGTGTCAGATATGAATTGAACAGGATATATCTCTGACTACCAGATCCTCTTCTCAGGATCCTGTCAGATCACTCAGCAAAAGTTATCACAAAATCAAATTAACCTCCATACTCAATCAGAGGTGAAAGGTGGCCCAAATTACATGATGCACTGAACCTCAAAGAAATACACCGCAAGACGCGGAGTGAACGGGACTCAATAAAGCGGAAATGAAATGAAATTGATCCGCATATCATACAATTGCGCAGTAGAATAGCTCAAAATAAAGTTTATTTAATCTCATTAAACAAAGAAATTACCATAATAGATACCGGAAAAGACAGAGACATTTACCGGTGCCAATCGAGGCCGAGCACGGCGGTGACAAAGCGAACGGAGAGAACTTCCACGAGGAAAGCTGAGAGCATGAAGACCATGGAAGCGACGAACGGGATCGCCGCACGAAACTCAGCGGACCAGTGCTTGTAGAACGGGATGCGAGATATGGCAATCAAAGCAAGAAGGAACCAGAGAGCTGGCTGCAGCCACGAGTGCCACGTGGGCGATATGTGTCGAAGGTAATCGATGGCCACGTAGGACATGGCGGCGATGCCCAAGCCAGCAGATCTGGCCGTCGACCATGGCGGCGCCGGCCACCGCATGGTTTTGATGGGGCCGAGAGAGTGAGACTGTGCACTGTGCAGTGTGGTTTGTATAAAGTGAGACTTGAAGATGCCTCGGCGGGGAAATATTTAGTCATTGACTATGTGTACTGACAAAATGATTAACCTTTTTTTAATATTTAAGATTTAAGTTAAAAAAGTATTACCTAATAAAAATAAGAAAAAATCTCGATTCTAACTTCATAAAAATAATATTTAAAAAATTTAAAAATTAAAACTTTTTTTAATGAACAAAAACAAAAGTTACTAATAATGATTTTTAAAATTATCACTTATACTTCTTAAAGTTATAATTTAATTTTTTCAATAGTATAAAAGTGTTTTGAATTTATTATTATTATAAATTAAAATATCATTATAATATTAAGAAGATTATGTTGTAATTTTAAATAGTATAAATGCTAATTTTGGAAAACATCAGTGATAATTTTAGTATTTGATCCTTTAGAAAAATTTTGATTTTTAAACTCCTTTAATATCATTTTTATAAAATTAATGTTCTTATATGAAATTTTTTGAAAAAATAAATTATAATAAAATTGGTCTAAATAATAAAGGATTAAAAATGTCCATTTTTATAATAAAAAATTATAAATATATATGTAATAAAAAATTCATCCATTAATTTAAGAAGAAAAAAATATATGAATTAGATACAAATTATTAAATTTATCCAAAATTAGATAAAAATTTTAGTGACAATCTACTCAAATTATTTTCTAGAAATTTTAGATATTATTTTTTAAAATTAAAAAGATCCTCATAAAATAATTAAAGTCAAACCTATAATCTATATCAAACAAGATATAGATAAATTTAAAATCCAAACTCAAGAATGACTAGAAAAAAGATTAATTGAACAACAAATAGTCCATATTCTAATCTCGCTATTATGAAAAGAAATCATGTAAAGATAAAAAGAGAAAAACCTTGAATGATTATAAATTATAAAAAGATACACTAAAATTTAGAATTTAATAATTATTTTATTCTCAAAAAAGATGTATTAGTTACATAAACTAAACAAACAAAAACATTTAAAAGGTTTGATTGATTGTATTAAATTAACTAAGAAAGAAAAAAACCCTTGATTGTATTTGGCATTCCATATGAATATTACTAATAGATTAGTATGTCATTTGGTTTATGTAGAGCAACACAAATTTTCCCAATATGAATTATTGAAATCTTTAAAGACCTTAAAGATTTTTGGGGAGTTTATCTTGATAATCTCTTGGTTTTCTCTATTACAAAAGAAGATTATAAAAAGTACTTAAATATATATGTAATAAATTTGTAGAAATAAGAAGTAGATTAAATCCAAGAAAGATTCAAGTGGATAAAAGTGATATTGAAATCTTTAAAGATGAATTAAAAGTGACATTGAAGTGGTTTATGTAGAGCACGTCAAATTTTTTAAAGATGAAGAATTGAAATTTTTAAAGATCTTAAAGATTTTTATATAGTTTATCTTGATAACCTTTTGGTTTTTTCTAGTAGAAAAAGAAGATCATAGAAAGCACCTTAATATGCATGTGATAAATTTGTAGAAATAAGAATTAGATTAAATCCAAAAAAGATTGAAGCGGATAAAAGTGACATTGAACACTTTGGTTTAAGGCTAATAAAATTTGAAATAAAATTACAAGATCATATAATTTTGAAAATTAAAAATTTTCCTAACGAATTGATAAATAAAAAATAATTACATTTTTTTGGGAATTCTTAATTATGTAAGAAAATTTATTACAAATTTCTCTAATAAAGAAGAACCTTTATTAGATAAATTTAAAATGAATAAAACATTTGATTGAACAAAAGAAATATTGAAATAGTAAAAAAAAAAAGGAAATTAATAATTTATTTACTGTTTATTTTTCTAAAATAAAAGATAAATTAATTTTGGAAACAAACATTATTAATGAATAATGGGGCATTGTTCTTAAAGCTAAAGTAAATAAAGAAAAATTTGTATGTGATTATAACCTTAGATATTTTAAATCAAATGAAATAGATTGCTTATTGTAATGTTCATTTTTCCTTAAAATGTTAGAAATGGATCATTTATAAAAGTAAATTTCCTAAAATGAATGAGTTGAGACCAAATAAAATTGAGATAAAATTCTAAATAATGAAAAATGAAGATATAAGACTTGAGTTGTCCAAAAACCCAAGCTAAAAGAGCTAAGAGAATTTGCAGAAATAAGTTGAGACATTTTTGTAATTTTTGAAAATTTTGAAAAAAAACACAGGAGGGCTTTTTAAATAAAAAATTTAAACTTTTTAAAGTTCTCAAAAGTCCTGAAAATTATGGGAACCTCTAAAACAATTAAAATCCCTCTGGTGAGCGATTTCAATCGTCAGTTGACCAAATGGTACGTAATGGTTTTAAATTCGTTTTGAGTGAAACCAAAACTATTGTATATGTTTGAGAGCCTAAATATTATGATGGAAAAGATGGATTTTGAAAAAAAAAGTTGAATTGAGCCTAAATGAAAAGAATCAAGAAAATGGATTAAAATGCAAAATAGAAAAGTTATTAAAGTAACTTTAAGGTCCATAAAACACGTTCCATCCTTTCCCCATCTTTTGACTGACTTTTGGCTGGCTAAAAATAGAATCAAAGAGGCTTGAGAGTGGCGCACAAGAGGGATAGCTAAGGGAGGAAGAAGAAGCTTGTAAAGTGTAAGAAATCTTTAGATTTCATGTATTTTCCTTCATTAAACTTTTTCTTCTCTTTTTCCTATCTTTTTCTATAGTTTTAGCACTTTAATTGGTTTTTTTTTGTGATTGAATTAGTGGAGAGAAAGGAGGATTTGAGAGAGCTTTTGGTAGCATAAGGAAGCTCCTTTGAAAAGATTTGAAATAAGGTAAGCATCATGGCATTTTCTTGCACTTTCTTCTTGGTTTTCCCCATGCCTTGTTTGACCAGCCTTGAGCCCATTCCATAGGATATAAATTTAACCATATTAAGGCAGGATTAAAGATTCTAGGGTGTGAGGATTAAAAAGATACAAGTGGAATTAATTAAGAAGTAAAAGAGAACCAAGAAAACCAAGTTAGTGCAACTTAGGGGTTTTGAGAGAAATGTGAAATCTAATTTCTCCTAGGGGTAATTAGGCTTATGTATGACATGGTACAAGTCCCTTAGACTTCTAGGAAGTTGCATATAAGCAATTCCCTTTGAAAATTGTAAAACTCCATGGGCTCCATACCAATGCATAATTTTGACCAAGCATGTCTTAAGTACTTGGAAAGTGTTTTAAATTTTTCTAAGGTTAGAATGAGACTAGATATAATAGATGAACATCAAAGGAAGCCTTGAAAAAAATTTAGAAGTCTTGGTTTGAAAAATAAAGGTGTAAGCTCTATAATGAGACATAAAGAAGTAACATATAACTAGGCTCCTTAAAATGAATGTGTAATGACTCCAAAGAGTCTAAATGTAGTCAAAAGACTTAAATTGATGTAGAAAATAGAGCCAAGATTATGAATTCTCATAGTTGCTTCATTAGGTCTTGTATGGATCTATAATTGAGTGTTAGAACAAAGTAAACTTCCATAGTGTGTGTGTAAAGCCAAAACTTGTTTCAATGATTGAAGTATGTCTGATTTGATATGTCTAAGCTAAGAGAACCAAGTGTCACATAGTTTCAAGTGTGTGGCCGAGAGAGGTGAAGAATTAAGCAATTGAAAAGCTTGTGATTTTGCTTCAAGGTAGCTCTCTAACCTTTCTTATATATATATGGCTTGGAAGTTTGCTTGTCTTTGAGTGCTTATGTGAATGTTTGAACTAATGAAATATGTCTCTAGCTATTGCTTACTTGCTATGGTATCATTATACATTTTGAAATGAGTTTATGAATATATTTTTGCTTAAATAGGTATAATGATGCCAAAAGTCCCTTAATATGAGTGAAGATAAGTCGAAAATCCCTAGAATTGGGTGAGACAAAGCTAAAAGTTTTAAGAAGAATGAAACTAAATCAAAAGTCTCTTAAAAATGGATGAGATAAATCCAAAAGTCCCAAAAAAAATTGGTGAGATTAGACCAATGCCCTTGAGAGCCTATGTATGATATGTATGAGTCTCTTTGACATGGAAAATGCTTTATATATGTTCACTAGTAGTCTAAATGTCATACATGCATTCTTTGATATGTTAATGCATTCATTATGTATGTTTAGAAGGATAAAGAGCTATTGGGATTTTTAGAATCTCACTCTTCTTCCATAAATGTCCAACCATATTTAGGTAAGCTAAGTGGTCTAAGAAATGGAGGCCAACAATCTTGAAGACCAGGATTTTGACAAAAGAGTAGTTATTTAGCCATTTTAATGATATATTGATGTCAAGATATGTAAATACATGATGTAGATTATTGAACATGTTCAAACATGTATAATGATAATGTATGTAATGATTTTGGAACTATATGAATAAATATATAAGTTTTTGCTACTAAGGAACCTTTATGTGCATGTGTATAATTGCAAGTGACATGATGAATATTAGCTCCATGATGATTTGAACTTATTGGCATGCTTCCATAGGCTGTAAATATGCTTTTGGACATACTCAAGTGGCTATGGAATGGTAAGAAGGTGATTTGGTGCATGTTGAACCCATTTTAGACTTTAAAAGTGACCAATTTGTGAGTTGAACCAAAAATTTGACCAAATAGATGAGTTTTTGCATAAAATTTGGCCAATTAGTAGGTATCATCTAAAGCCTTTCACAGAGCTAAAAAATACCCAATTTGAAGTTCTAGAAAATTTATTATAATTTTTCAAATTTGAATAAATTTTGCAAAAATGGTAACAACATTATTCATATAGTCAGTTTTTTTTCTCTGTGTCATTCGAGGGTCAAATGATATCCAATACTCATAAAATTTTACATGCATAAACCAGACATAATAAGCTTTTTCTATAACATTTAAGAGAACCCCAATTGAAGGTTTGTAGAGGGAGAACAGAATTTTTAAAATTATATAATAATATCAGTAATACAACTCAATCTTTGGTACTGTTCCATCAATTTTTATGAGTTAAATGCCATTTTCTTGATCTAGAATATGTTTACTCATTAGTATACATCCAAAGCTTTCTATAAGAACATGATTTTCTTGATTTCAAATTTTTTAAAATTAGTTTTAAATTTTCAAAGTTTATATCAGAAACTTATGATAGCAACTTAAGAGTAAAACATTGATTTTGTGGAATGTGACTAAAACCCGAGACTTTTGAGATGTTTTGTTATGATTATGACCTGTATGGATATATTATGGAGGGAAAATGATAATAATGAGCTTATATGGTTCATGAAACATGAAATAAATTAATAACGCCTTACGTAACTCAATTTAATGCTATTAAATGGATTATTTTCTATGTAAGTGTATGTAACTAAGCCTTGTAATGTAAAGGAAAAACTAGAAGGTTAAGCTATTACACTTATGAAATGAAACTTTTAGCCATAAAAAAATTGAATTAAACATTTTTTATATTTATTAAGCTTCTAAAAACTTTATAGTAAGAACTAATAATTAATCAAATAAAGACTTTTTTAAAAACAAGAAACATATAGAATTTTCAGGAAGGACATATATTTTTATTTGTCATTATATATTTGATATTGAGCATATTAAATGAACCAATAATTTACTTACAAATTATTTAAGTAGAAATCCAAATAATAGATTAAAAAAATTCTTGATCAAAATGGATTTCAGTTGGAAAAGTCTTAAAAGTAGAAAAGATGATACTATTATATAATCTCAAATATCATTGCACGTACTAAGTGTAAATCCTACACTAGTATACCCACAATAGTTTTATGCATCATTGGCCTTTTAATATTTGCCAAGTTTTATCCAAGAATTATAGATTTCATTTTCTCAAAATTCTTGAGAATCTCAACAAAATTCTCAAAGTTTCAAAGAAGTATTACAAAAAGCAAAACAATTGGTTATACCTTCATAGAATTGTAAAGATAAACTAGTCTTAGATTTCTATAATCTTGATTTATCATTTTAAATTTATGAGGTTACTAATGGTGTCTAGAAAAGCCAAATAGAAGAGAAGGATAGTTCCCAAAAAAGAAAAAAATAACAAATCCTAATTTAGAAATTTTTCAAAAATATCAGAAAGAAAAAAAGTTAAAAGAAATGATTTTGGAAAAAATTACAAAGAATGGTTATGATTATACAAATATCAATCTTGCTAAGTCCATTATGAATTTGATAAATTGTTTAGAAAAATTTAAAAGAAAACTCTGTATATGTTAATAGAATTTATCTTTTTGAAATAACTAGAAAAGATTTTACCATCATATATATATATATGTGCTTAAATCATAGAGAAAATTTAATATGATCATTTTGAATGATTTAGTGAATGATTTAAATAAAATATTTCACAAATCATTTTTTACTATTTATGACATTCTTAAATTACATATTTTTCTTAACCATGATAGTTGAAATATATCTGATATCTAGCAGGACATTACTGGTAAGACTACTTTTCAAAATAAGCTTGGAAACAACTTAGAGATTTTCCTTATTTCATTACAACTGTGTTATACTCTGTTGTTAGCATTAGAAGGGTCCAAGATGGGGCAAAATTGAACTTTTAATGAATTATTCCCTTTTCTTGATTATAATAAAACCTTTTGGTTTCTACAAAATTATTTGAAAATCATTTTCTTAAAATACTATATGAATTCTAAAATCATAATTTTCTAAAAACTTAATTTTAATTTGAAACATTTGAATCTAAATTAATATTTCGTTCAACTTTTGGGATTCCAAAGATTGAATGATTAAAAATATAGAGTAAGAATAAAATCATGTATGAGAAAAAAAAAAATCAGCTTCCTACCCATGGGCTTGTTTATTAAACAAACAAAGTATGGTCACAATTTTTTATTTAATTAAAAGTTGTGCTCACTCTTTTTTTAAATTGTCAAGCTTAATATTCGCTTCTCATCACATCCTACACAAAGTCATATGTTTTTATCACCATAAAACATTTTTTAAAAAAAATCATTGATTAATCTTTAAATATTAAAAAACCACATTAACTCGATTAAAATAAAATTAAATTGAAATTTGTATAACTAGGGAGCGAAAGTGTATTTAACTATAATATCTATTATAGTATAAATGTCACATGTGATATAATATTTTTACAAAAGATAAAAAAATATAAATCTTTTTGCAGGGTGAAGCAGTAGGCCTAAGTGGAAGCTGCAGCTTTACGGACAACTTTTTTTTTTTTTTTACACCCAGGAGGGTTTTTAGCAAGAAATTTTCTTGGTGTACTTGGTGCATGGTGCACCTAAGTGTAACCAATGGATAGGATTTAATTTGTACAGGTGGGGTCCATGTGTAGTATAGACGGGATTCATGTACAAAATAAATCTTAACTATTGAGTGTATAAATGACGTGGCGCTCCTGGTGCATGTAAGAATTGCTCATTTAGCAAACACTAACCTCTCTCTCTCTCTCTCTCTCTCTCTCATATAAATTTATCATATAAATAAATTTTAACTTATAAAAAAATAATTACAAATTGAAATTGAAAAATTAAATTAAAATAATAACTCAATAATCTAACTTTATTTATCATTTTAAATTGGTCGCTTAAATTTAAAATATTTTAAATTAATTTATTTAAATTTTAAATTTATCTTAAAAAAATTCTTTTTAAGTAAGTTTAACTCATTCCTAACATTCATTTATTTTCATGTTGACGTGGACACCGTATTTACTTTTTTTCTTTTGATATTTTAAATGCTGAAGTGGCACTCAATCATCATTTATAAAAAAAAAATCTACCAAACGGAATATACGGCTTACAACAAGCTCTAGTAATTGATCTCTTTGTGGCTTTTCTCCAATTTTCCTTGGTTGCGATCTGCTTACTACTAATGGTTGCACAAGATATTAAAATATAAGATTTTAAATTTTACCTCGAATTGAATTTGAATCCATAAACTAAAAAAGTTAAAAAAAAAAGAACTACAACTCACTCACTTAGTCCTTTTTTTTTTTACTTTCAATTAACAAGGTTCTCTCTCTCTCTCTCTCTCTCTCTCTCTCTCTCTCTCTCTCTCTCTCTCTCTCTCTCTCTCTCTCTCTCTCTCGTTCCCAAGCTATTTTGCCTTATTTAATGAGCCACTTTGACTTGTTTTATAAACCAAGGGTTTTATTATATATGTATATATAATAACAAAATTTTCTACCAATATAAATAGGGTAACTGACTTAAAATGAGATATAAGTTACGATTCCTATTTTAATAAGCTTATAGATAACCTAATCTATTACGGGATATTCATAACACATGATCAAGTTTATTTAGTTAGTGTTAATATTAAATTAATTATTTGATATCATTAAACATAATTTGTTTATTAATCTAATAATTATTTAATATTAATTTACTTTTAAATATTCCAACAATATCCTAGTTAGATAATAATAATAATAAATTATTAGACCAAATAAGAACATATTAACAAATATCAAGAATATTAAATAATTAATAAGCACTTTGACCAAAAAATTCAGAAATAAAATAGCAAACTAAAAATATTAAATTTGATATGGCAAATAATGATATAAATGTCAACAAAGTTCCAAGTGAATTGAAATAGAATAGTGAATAAAATATATTCAAAACACTTGGCTTAACCAAATGTCAAAATATACTAGATTGTCCCTTAAGAACACAACTTAGACTTCTACTAAGTCAAAGTATCATCAAAAGATCTCACAATATCCAATAGTTATATATTTATGAAAAACTCTAATGAGTAAGCCTTTGACTATTGGATTAGCTAGCATTATCCATAAAATATATATATTTTTTCAATATAAGTATGAGATTCATGAATCTTCTTTCTACCGAATAAGGATTTTAATATCAAAATTTAGTATCATTGGAATTCTCATAATTTTAAAAAAAGCATATAACAAAATTATTATCATAACAAAATGATCAAGATTGATGATACGTATTTGACAATATGCATAATAAAAATCAATTTTCTTAACCATATATAGGTTCACAACAAGTGACATATTCTGCATCTGAAAAGAAGGCAATAAGTGTCGATTAGACACTATTTAACAAAATAACTCTTTCAGACATCATAAAATTTATGTCTACGAATTGAGGCAACTATAAGTATCTATTTGACACTTTACCATAAAAGAATTCCTAATAATATAATGTGATGTCCACAAAATAGATTTTAAAAATGTACATAAATTGCACAATTTGAATCCAAATAGCCAAATGATTTACAAAGGAATCAGATGTACTATAAAATAATATGCAATTTTGGCACCTTATAGGTACTATATAATTTTACAAGTAGCTATCCATTAATCCATCATAAGATTACTTAAGTATTTATTGAGCATATTATAGCAAAAGCTATGTTAGTGCAAATGTGTACTTGAGCATATGTAGATAGTGCCAACAGTAAAAGTACATAGACCTTTTCAATTTCAGTCCTTCCTCTTTATATTATATTAAGGACAATAAGATCTAGATAATTTCTCACATTTTATAATATGTGTATATAGGAAGAGCAAAAGTGCATATTAAATTTTCCTAAGCACTTGATCAACAAAAGTTCCTTGAAACAAAGTCAAAATATCATAAGACCTGTTGCATTAGATATTAATTCCAATAGCATAGGAGGTCTCACCAAGATATTTCATGTTGGAAGTGAAAAGAATGCATGTGTTTTGTCTTATATGAGAGATTAATGTTGTTACAAGTCAATAGTATGTCATTAACATATATAGCAAAGGAAAAAAGTAATTTCCTTCAATTTACTTGAAGAATATATTGATCATTTTTCAATAAAACCAAGAGACCTTTATCTCATCAAATTTAAAATAGCACTGTCTAAAAGTTTATTCTAGCCTATAAATGGATTCTTTGATTTGCACACCAAGTGTTTTCTTTATGATTCCACAAAACTATTTGTGTTGAACCATGTAAAATCTCCTTTAACAAGTTTTAATACAAAAGGCAATTTTAATATCTATCTAGTGGGGTTCCAAAAGCAAATGTAACAACTAGTGCTATAATTACTTTAAAAGTGTCTTTAGCAAACATTGGAGAGAAGGTAATTAGTCCTTTCTCCTTAATTATAGTTCTTTGAAATCAACTTGGTCTTAAGTATTTTAATTTTCATTTATAACCCCATAGGTGGTCTTAAAACTCCATTTATAGCCAATAGCTTTTAACTTTTAGAAATTATGTAAATTTTCAAACATGATAATGAACCATAAAATAAAATTCATCACTTATGACCTTCAAATATTTAAATGAATTAGGCATTGATATAGCTTCTTAACATGAAGCGAATCTAAAATGTTAGTCACAACAAATTTGCCCAACCAATATAACATTTAATTACTTGAAGTTATAGGTCTATGGATTCATTGAAACCATCTCAAAAGAATAATATCAATAAGGCCCCTCAACATCAATCATTAATAGTATTCTAAACGTTAGCATCCTTCACAAGAGCAATGAACTCTTATGAAAAAGCCAACATAGATATAGTCATAATAGTACTTTCCTTTCAAGTAACAAAATATAAAGTACCTAACTCGCATTACCAAGGTCATCTTCAAAATATATTACTTGATTAAATTCAATGACTCTAAATAATAAGTGGGATAATAAAATTCTATTACCTTTAAAACCTATACAAAAGCTAATGAAGAAATCACTAATAAATTCAGCATCCAATTTTTTAGGCTAAGGATCATAAAGTTTCACCTTTATCTCATAACTTAAAGTGCCTTAACCTAGGCTTTTTGCCACATATCAATAAAAATGGAGTTTCAAGAACAACCTTACAAAAGACTTGGTTGAGTATATATGCAAATGTTTTCACATAGAAACTCTTCCCAAGAGAATGACTAAATATACATTTTACCATGTGGATCAAGGTAGGATTGTCAGTCATGGTGTACTAAACCCTAATAATACACTTAAGTACAAACATGACAAAGGACCTGAATTTCTACCAATATCTAAATATTTGTCATAGTACTCACCATCCTTGTTAAATTTGACACATTTAATGCATTTTCAAATTTTGAACTCAATAAATGCTTTAAAGACATCTAAAGATTATAACTTCTCGTATAAAAGGCCAATCTACCCATATTAAGCATGGTTAACAATAAAGGTGATAAAATTCATAAATTCTCTCATGACATCAAGAGTCATAGGTCCATAATTATCTTGTAAATCATATTTAAATTGACCAAGCTCCCACTTATCCCTTTGTATTAGCTCTAGTGGAGAATATTTTCTTTATTACAAATAACACAAGAACTAGAGAATAGAGAAATCGAGACTGTGTAAAATATCTTGTTTAACTATTCTTTCTTTTTAACACCTTAATAGAAATGTGACCCAAGTACTTATGACATAATATTAAAGAGTTCTTAACAAGTCTATCATATTTGTTAACAATGACAATATTAAATGTAAAACCATTAGGATAAATAGATGAAGAGTATAAATTCAACATAGTAGAACCTAATCCAATAAATAACTAGTTTAATACAAGAGTGGAAACCAAATTTCTCCTTGAATAATGCACATAAATAGTGTTATTTAAATTTAATGCATGTGCATAGTAGAAATTCAAACATAAATGGCAACCAAAAAAGAAAAACCTAGCCACAAAGAGTTAGACAAAATAATAATAACATTGAATTCAAAACAAGCTAGAGTTAGAGGAATAAATATGGTAATTTGCTATATTATGATTCAGCTATTTGTAGCAATTATATTATTCTCATTAACATTGTAACAACCAAAAATTGTTGAAAATTTTTAAATCCTGAAATTTTTTTAAGTCTGCTAGTTACAGCTCAGCTATAGCGAATGTACCTGTTAGTTATAGCGAGAAATGGCCTCGCTATAGTGAATGTACCTGTTCGTTATAGCAAGAATGCTTCTAGCTATAGTGAGTTCGAGCATCTCATACAAAAACTAAGGGGTTCCTCGCAATAGCGCGAGCCGTAGCAAGAGCAGGAGTCTGGGACTAATACGTACTTGCTGTAGCGAGAGTTATTTTTCGCTATAGAGAGGGTTAGTCTTGAAAAACGTGAAAAAAGATAATTTTACTTCTTAAAGCGTCCAGATCCTCTCCTTTTCTTCTAGCCAACCTAAGCTTCGTCCAAAATAGAGAAAAAGGCTTGAGAGAGAGAGAGAAACCAAGAGAAGCTAAGAGAGAAGGAAGGAAACCAAAGAAGAAAGGTAAGAACTATTAAAGATCTTCATGCTTCTTCTTCTTGCCTTTATTCTTCTCTTTCTAAGTTTCCTTTCCATAGGTGGTTAAGTAAGATAGCTCTGTTTTCACCTAGAACGAGCAAGAAACCCTTGAATTAAAGTGTGATAAGTTCAGAAATGCAAAGAAAGTAGAAGAAGAGTTAGTGAAATGCCAGAAAGAGAACCCTTAGTGTCTTACACACTTTGTAGGGTTTACCTTGATGAATAACCCCCTAGCCTTGTGAGTGTTTATTTGAGTTATCAGAGAGTATAATAACAGTTACCATTTTAGTATTCAGATAGCACCTTATGAGGTTTTGTATGGGAGAAAGTGCAGATCCCCTCTGTGTTGGGTTAAGCTAGGTGAGAGGAGCATGATAGGACTTGAGATTGTGGACCAGACCACTTGACAGATAGAATTAATTAGAAAGAGACTCTTCACGGTTCAAAGTAGGTAGAAAAGCTATGCTGATAAGAGAAGGAAGCTGTTAGAGTTTAAGATTGGAGACCATGTGTTCATTCGAATATCCCTAGTGACGGGAGTGGGTCGGTCAATAAGGGTAAGGAAGCTCAGTCCTAGGTATATTGGTCCATTTGAAATCCTTAAGAAAATTGGACCCGTGGCTTACCGGATAGCCTTACCTCTTAACTGAGCCCAAATCCATGGTGTTTTTCATGTCTCCTAATTGAAAAAATACTTATCAAACCCCTCACATATCATAGAAATATGAGCACTTGCAATTGTAAGAAGATATTTCCTATATAGTGAAACCAGAGAGAATTGTGGATGCTAAGCTGAAATAGCTGAGAAGCAAGAACATAAAAAACATGAAACCAGGTGGAGCTCAAGAGCCTAAGAGTGGGGGCCATGAGGCATAGATAGGCCCTTTTTGACCCTTTTTGTCCACTTTTGCATAGTTTGATGTATAGAAAAGCTAAAGTGCTTATGTATATACATTTTTTTGAGATGTAAATACTTAAACAAGTGTAAAAATATGTATAATTGATGTATGATCCACGTATGGAACCAAAGTATTAAAAAGATGAGATTTGGCTTTTTGGTGGCTTATATGTAGTAGTGTACTTTTGCCCATAGCATGGTGAGTTTGATATATGTGTTAGTTTGGATCATTTGGGCAATTCATATATGTTGTGTTTATACTTTAAACCTTGTCCAAGAGGTGCTAGAGCATGTAGGAGACCATTTACCTCTATTTTGAACTATTTATAGTGTCAAAATTGCCAAATTTGTGAGCTCTGTCAAAATATGATTAAATGAGCTCTTCTTGATATGAAATTTTTGATCCATCTTATGAACTCATCCTCTATTTAGGCATCTAACATCTAGGTTCTCAATACATTCTCAATTCGGGTTTCACTCAGATACAATTTACTCGACACCACATGACAAGAGAGGTTCATGTTTCTGAATTTCTCTAGGAGCTTTTGCTCCCTAATTATCATATGGACTACATGAAAGGATTTTTTACTCAGGGCATCTGCCACCACATTGGCCTTGCTCGGATGATATTTTAACACATAATCATAGTCTTTTAGGAACTCCATCCTATTGAGTTTCTTCTGGTCAAATAGGTTATGGTGTTACAAACATCCTTCTTATTACAAACTAGGACTTAGGATTCTAACCCTTATAATATTTTCATTTGATGTACTACTGGATCTAAGAGCTAACTTATTCATAGCAAGGGTTGAGATATTTCCTTTTCATGACTCATTCACTTAAGAAATGATAGCAATTAGATGATCAAGAATCTAATTTATCCTGCTGGATGTAACAGGAAGTCTTTGGTACTAGTAACCTTAATGGGAGAAAACTTCAAAATGTGCCAAACAACAAATCAATCTCCTAATTTAAGTCTGAAAGACTTAAACTTGTTATAACAATACACAAGCTCCTAAATGTGTTTCTTAAATGCTAGACACTCCATCACAGTGAGTGTTTTTTTTTAACAAGGAGAGATAATGGCCCTTTTGAGCTTTATCACATTTCTTAAACTTTATTCTCAATAACCATAAAAAATTCTATTGCAATTTCTTTTTACAAAACTTCATTTCCTAAACACTCTCTCTTAAAGATGTGCCAATATTTATAAAAGAATTTATCAATAGTAGAGAATCATCTATTAAGTGCAATAGGTGCATCTAGTAATAGGTAAAACCATCTATTAACTAAAATAAATACTTCAATCAAATTAACAAAAATACTCTTGTGATTGATCCAATGATAGGTGGGCATAAAACCACAAGATATCAATAGCCAAAGTTATTATTATGCCAAGTAAAATCACTCAATGGTATCCAACAATAATTAACAATAGTAATTACTCATAACAATGGTATGCCGAAAGTGTGAGTATGCAAATAAGGTGACATGACATTCAAAGGTGTATAATGGTTAAGATTGCAAAACAAATTATTCATCATTATTAATCATGTTAAATTAGTGGTTATTATTAATTGAGTTCTGTAATGTCCGATTTTCGTTAAACGACGGAAACAGGCACGTTTTCAAAGCAAGTCCTCTGAGATGAGTGATTCAATGACAAATAAAATTTGGAGAAAATTTTAAATAATAGAAAATGAAGATTTGAGCCTTGAGTTGCCCAAAAATCAGGGTCAAGGTGATTCGAAAAATTTGCCAAAAGGCCAGTGGCATTTTCGTAAATAAGTGGACTTTTTGGAAAACATACAGAAGGGTTTTTTAAATGAAAGTTTTGAATTATCCAGGGTTCTCAAAAACCATGGGAAGCTCCGGGACCGGTAAAGACCCTCCGGTGTAATTTTTTCAATGTCGGTTGACTCGAACTTTGATCGATTCGTTCGGAAAGGTTTTAACTCTGATTTGAGTGATTCCAAAGCTATTTTTCTTAATTAGGAACCTAAATTTTATAAGGGAAAAGACGGTTCTAAAAAAGGAGTTAAAACGAAGGAGAAATAAAAATGTAAAGTATGAAGGGTAAAATAAGAATTTTTGAAAAAGTTACTTTACCCTAGCTATATATAGGTTGCACCTCATATTCTCCCTCATTACACTTCAGAATTTCCAGCCCCAAATCAGAAGCAAAACCCTTAGAGAGTGGTGCACAAAGAGAAGGGAAGAAGGAGGAAAGATTCAAGACTTTAGGTATGAAATTTTGCTTGTTTCATGCTTTCTCTCCACCAATCTCTTCTCCTCTTTTTTCCTCTTCTTCTCCATGAATTTTTCTGAAGTTTTGAGGGCTGTTTTGAAGGGAGAACAGAGGGGAAAGTTCAAAATTCAAGTGAGGAGGCCAAGAAAAGCAAGAACAAGCAAGGAAATTCAAAGAAAACAAAGTATTTTGTCATTTTTCCACTTGGTCTTCTTCCTCCCTTCCTTGAGCATTTCGACCTAGACCTAGATAGACCTAAGGAGTCGGATTTTTAACCAAACCAAAGGTGATTCTTAGGTATTTGATAGAGAGGAATAAGAATATGCAAAGAAAACTAAGAAATAGGCATTAGAAATCAAGATGCAAAACATAGGGTTTTAAGTGCATCTTCTAATTTTTGAATTTGTATAATGCTTCCTTGGTCTAAGTTAGAGTATAAATGAGTTCTTGAGACACCAAAGATGCTCCCCACAAGCTTCTTCCTTCAAGAAAAGCAAGAGAACTCCACGGAGCCCAAAGGAAGCCTATGTCTTGGCCTAGGCTTGTTTGTGTAGGTGGGGGGAGTTTTAAATTTTCTAAAGCCATTCTTGAGTCATATTTGATAAATAAAAGTGAGGGGAGGCCTTGGAAAAGATTTAGAACTCATAAAAAGTGAATTGGTGTCTTAGGTTCCATATTATGACCTAAAGAAGCAACATGGTGCTAAGCCATTTGTTTTAATGAGGTGATGACTCCAAGAGGCTTAAAAGGAGTCAAGAATCATATTTGAAAAGAAAGAATGAGGCCTAGAAATCATTTGAAGGGTGTTGCTTCATTAGGTGCCAATATGGATCATAATGGAACCTATAGAGTAATCTAGTGTTTCATTAAGTTGTGTAGCCTTAGAGAATGTTTCATGAACCTAATTGCTCCCAAAATTGTATTTAGGCCAAGAGAAACGATCTCCACCAAATTGTGGGTGTGTGGCCAAAAGAGGAGGTTTAAAAGCTAAGGAAAAAATGTGTACTTGCATACAAGGTAGCTCTCTCCACCTTCTCTCATGCATTGATGTGTGTTTAGCTTGTTTTAGAATGTGTGTATGTGTATTTTCAAGCTTTGAAAAGTATGCTAGCATGCCTTTATATGCCATGATGCTTGATGCCATGTTATGTCTTCAAATGATTACATGATATTTGTGTGAGTTTGCTTGAGTGTGGAGAGGCCAAGAACTTTTCCCTTGGGTGAGGATGAGCCAAGAACCCTTGAATTTAGTTGAGACAAAGTAAAGAATCTCCCAAAAGCAAAGTGGGCTCCCAAAAGTATGGTTGAGTCTAAAGTGCTTAAAGAATGGGTGAGGCAAGTCCAAAATCTATGAGGAGAAGTGTGAGGCCAATCCAAACACTTAGTGAGCTCTTGAATGTCTTGTATGATTGATTCACATGCCAAGGTTGCCTTTAAAATGTCTATAATTTCTATTTTCTTCATATACATTTAAAAGGCTTGCTTTGCACATATTATGTATGATTGAATGGGAGATGAGTTATTGGGATTCTTTGAATCTCATCCCCTCCTCTCCAATGATCTAACATGCTAGGTGAACCAAGTGGATATACTAATAGGAGCCAACAACACTAAAGGAAGGAGCTTGACAAGCTTATGCTTTATTTTGTCTATTTTGGAACCATAATAATGGTTCAAGATGTATATGATGTTGTATATATATTATGAACCTTGAGACACATGTAGATATACTATTATGTGATGTTTAGATATATGGAAATGATATATGACCACTAGCATATGTTTTGAGTATGTAATGCTATAGTATGCAAGTTTAAAGTTTGATAAATATGTGTATAAATATAGGTTAAATGGCCAAAATGAGATGCATGATGTTTGGAACTATTTGGGCAGCTCACACAAGTCTTAAATGTGCTTTTAGACTTTCCCAAAAGGTGCCAATACCAAGGGAAGACCATTTGGCAAATTTGGTATCTCATATGGAGCCATATTTGACCATAATAGAACCTTATGTCACTTTTTGGCCAAATGAGCTAGTCTTGATCTGAAATTTGGCATGCAATTAGATTTCGTTGAGAGATTTCTGGAAAGCTAAAGATCATAATTTTTGAAGGTTTACAGAATATTTGATGATTTTTCGAAATTGAAAAATTTTATGGATTTGGTATGCTGCACTATTCATTTGGTCCGAAATTGTTTTCTATTATACGAGACCCAAATGATGTCCAATTGCCACAAAATTTTATACACAGAAACTAGACAACCACAGTGACTCGTGCCAACTAGAAGCACCTCATTTGGAGGTCTAGAGAGGGATATACAAATTTTTAAAGTTTTTGTCCAGTATCAGTGAAATTGCCTGACCAGAAGTACTGTTCTATCGAATTTCAAAGTCTGGGTTTGATGAACTGATCTGGAGATATTTTTTCTCTCTAGTTAACATTTACAGCTTTCCATATTGGTATATTTGCATGGATTAGATTTTTTTGGAATTAATTGGACATTTTCAAAGTTTTCTACAGAATTCTGTGACAATTCTAGATTTCAGTCGGACCTCTGTAGCTTTTTGAATGTCAAACATCCTGGGTGATGAATATTGTGACTTGGGCGTATTTTTAGTGTGACGTAGACATCCCAAGATTTCCAGAATAACCAAGATTGCATAGTTTTGATTTTTTTAGATTTAGTTATGATTTTTCAAAATTTACCCAAAAAAAAGACCAATTTTGGCCGAGAATGATCTTTAAGTTTCCATACCCCATTTTCGGTTTCTATGGATTGTAAGCATGTTTTTGTGATGCGAATGAGTTGTGATAATGAAATTAAATATGAGGAAGTATAGTATGAGCTCACACGGTTCACGTGACACCGAATGGAATTTTGAAACCCAATGCAATGCTAAAATAAGCATAATTTTTTTGCCTTTTTCATGTAAAACTCACATGATTCATGGTATTAAGTTACGTAAAGGCACTTGATGAGTTAGAATTCATAGTGTTACAAGTTCATTGAGAGTACCTAGTTCAAAACTAGTATAAAAATATTATGAAAATTAAGAAACTCATATTTTGAGTCATCAAACTATTAAATAAGAATGCAGCTTCTTTTTAGTCCGGCACATGTCCAGTCCATCCAGTCTTAAACATTCAGACTCTTCCCACCTTTTTTCTTTTTAAAAAAATAAAAACAAAACATTAAAAAAAGTTAGTTCCATTGACTAGATTAATTGGACAGGGAGAGATGACAAGCAAGAACCACATACATTAAATAGAGGACTAAAATTAGAATATACCAATATAAAATTGTGCCAAAAGGGCTTACCCTTCAAACCCCACACACCCCACTTGCCAAAGGGCGCGCTAGGTGTGGCTTAAAGCTTCAGGCTCCTTCCTTCAACAATAGCAGAAATTCTACCATTGTTGATCGTTCAAGCTTCAAGCAAGGCAGTATTTTTTTGTGTCTTTGCCCTTGAGAAACACCATTGAAGCATGAAAACATATAATCATGCAATACAACAGGAGTGAGCAAAAACATAATTTTTGGTCAAAATAGATAATCCAAAAATGTCTGAATTTTTTTTTTCTTTTCTTCGATATGCCACGGATCCAGAAATAATTTTTATGTGATTAATGAAGTCAAATGATATTATAAGCATGTGAAGACATTTCCCATATGAAGAACGATTACAAAAATTGCAAAAAATGCTATACTAAGAATCGGTTTTCATGGGTTCTAAATCCTCCTTTTGTTAGTCAATTGCTAAAACTCTGGTATAGTGAAATCACGAAGCAAATTAAGGAGAATTATGGGTAAATAAGCTCTTTTGCTTGCAACAAGTAGAACCAAACAGAAAAAACATACCGAGATATGCACATCTAATATTCAAATGTGAAATTTGAATCGTAATTCATTTAGTGGGTTTATTGATGACTTAATAGAAACACGTAATTCAATTCGTTTAACCAATGTTAAATACTAAATTAATTATTTAATATTATTAAACATGATTTATTAATTATTTTAATAATTAATTAATGTTAATTTACAATTAAATATTCCAACACTCGCAGCTCCAGAACTCCGACGTCTCACAGCGGGCGCGAGCAGTTGCTGTGCCCACCGGTGACCTTGGTCCATTAAGAGTGAGGAAGGCCGCACCCTTGAGGATGACCATCGCCATGTCCACACTGCCGAAGCTCTCTCCAACGCAAACTTCAGAACGTTTGCTATGATGGATGGAATGATGCTGTACGTCCGTGATCAGAAGATGCAGCGAGTTGTGTGATGGTTGTGAACACACGCACAATTTAATGAATTATTTTGAAGAGTTTTAAATTTAGATGATTAATTTAAAATAATAATTAAAATTAAAAACTGTCACTATTTTAACCTAAAAATTAATTTATATTTTTATTATCTTCAATTAAACTATGACACATATAATTTTCTAGTAATATTATAACAAATGTATAATTTTTATCAATAATTATTAAAAAAATCTATACTGGTTATACTTTAATTAAAAAATTTAATAATAAAGATATAAACAATTACATCTCAATTTAATCCAAAATTATAATATAAAGAATGAATATTTCATTAAAAAAATAATAGAAACTATAGACATTAATATAATTACTCTACTGAAAATTAATTTCAAGTGCGATTACTTCGTATAAATTAGTTTTTCAATCTTGGATACAGTAACTATAACTTCAATCATGGATAATTTAATATAACGGGATTGCTCAATGAAAAGTTTTGGACCCAAAAAAATAGAATTCTAATGAAATATGACATTAGAAACACCTGATGAAAAGGGGAAAGAAAAGTGAAAAACCATGAAGTACCATCATAAATTACGATTTGCTTTATAGCAACTAAAAATAAAGATTATTCTCAATATCTTCCGACAGTGTCCAAATATCTTAACGGATCAAAATTACTTGCTACTGTGATTTGAAAAAACAGAAGAACAAGAACAAGAAGACACATACAATTTGTTCTAATACACAGTTCATTACCATTTTATTTACCCTAGGAAAAAATTACAGAAGCATTATGATAACCTGCGAGCAAAGTGAAGTTTTCTGTGTAATTAAGAGACTTTCATTCTAATCTTACTGAGAAATCCAAGAGCTCTTATTTCAATCATTAAATATCAATTGCATACACACACACAAAATAAATAAAAGTATAAGGACCATATTACAAATGGCAAAACCTCTTATATACACAAGGCGGAAAACAAGTCTAATCTACATCTTCAATATGCATTATTAGTCAAACCCTCACAATAGGGACTTGACTTGAATGAATGGAATACCAAAGCAAATCACTATGATGTTAAAATTCCACACCCCCCCCCCCCCCCTCCAAAAAAAACCAAAAAAAAAAAAGGAGAAAAAAGGAACTTCTATTCTATACGACAATCATATCATATTGAAAAAGAAAAAAGAAAAGAAAAGAAAAGAATGTTGAATTTAAATGCAAAAAGCCTACACACCACCACAAGGCAGGAAGCACCACTTTGCAAGTAGAAGAAAAAACCACTGCAAAGGATTTGGATCGCCCTTCTCCACCACTGGCAATGGACTTGGAAGCGGTAACTCAGGAGGCAGATGGAAGTGAAATGCATCCACTGCAGCACCAACACCATCCTCATTCTCAATCAACTTGGCTATTTCCACCGCTCGAGATTTCACCTGAAGATTTCAAATCCCATCAGATATTATGATTTAAGACTAGAGGTGTTCGTGCACTAGGCAAGTCCCTGGATATACTTTAAAACCTACTGGCTTGACCTAGTCTTAGCTTGGCCCGACCCAACAACAAAATCTGCTAATTTATTCACTCTCAATTTATATTATATACATTATCAGTTCTCATCTTTAATTTTTCTTTTATTATTTATTATTTTTTATTTTTCACTCTATAAATTTCATCGCTCGAGATTTCACCTTAAGATTTATAACCCCATTAAATGTTAATGATCATTGTGACTGCACTTTGACATTGTTTGCTCAGCACAAATACGCTTGGCTGGAGTTAGGTAAGACCTTTGAAAACTGCAAATTTCACATCTGTTTATGACGTTTTCACAACTTCTGTATCAAGCCTTAATACCATAAATTTCAAAATTGGATAGTTTTGATACGTGCATTTGCATCTAATAAAACTGGATAGTTCTGTACAGGCAAGTGAGGAAAGATCCGCAAGATGTCAGCACCACATTAGCCTACTAAACTATCAAGTTCCAAATTCAGAGTCGCGATAAAGGGTTGGAGGGTTCACAAATTGAAAAAAGTTACTCTTGTGTGGTTGTGTTTTTTGTTGGGGGGGGGGGGGGTTAGGAACACATTTTTATATTTATTTTTGTCGTAACTCTATGCTTCACAAATTTCAGGATTGAGAGCCTTGATAAATATCTACCTTAAATAGATTATGTTTGATCTCACAAAAAGAAATCTTCTTTTTCCTTTTGTAACCTAAACCTTATTCCAACAAAATGCATCAATATCGCTGTGTATAAAGAAAACAGAGCCTCCTGCAAATGTCATATGTCTACTTACATGGCAAGACACATAATTTGAGAGACAAAGAGGCAATGTCATAATTAGAGAGCACTTATGGTGCAGACATTCAGTTTATAGTAAAAAGCCATATATATATAATATAGCCATTGGAGAGAACTCAATCCTAGGTTAACATAAATTTCATACAAATCATACAAAAATATGGCTTGCTTATCAATTAGTAGCCCTCTATATATAAATCATATTATTCTCTAGATGTCCAGGAGGGAATAGGGGGAATGAGAAATCCAAAATGTTGTATGCGTGGAAATTAAATTACCTCTGGCTGAAGCATGAATTTTATGGCATTTGATAAGTTCTCGCAAGTGAGCTCAGAGATTGGAATCGGGGCTGGTCCCAACCCTTTCTGATATATTCGGTCTCCCCAGAAAAACTGATCTCCAAAGAATGGAACTATGGCGGTGGGACACTGTTATTATGATATTACATTAGAAAAAATCAACTCTAATTTATATTGACGCACACTTTATCCTGTCATCAGAATCAGTCATCAATAATCAACTTGGCCTTAAATTTAATATTTTATTGTTTAGTAGTCTCTTGGACAAGTCGGGGCATTCAAACATATTTTTGGATTATGAAAAAGAAAAGTATTTCTTATGAAGACAAAACATTACCCCGGCTTTAAATCCCGTAGCCGTGGTTCCAGCACCACCATGATGAACCTGCAATTTTACACCAACATATCTTCCAGTTAGTTGTCTGCGTTTATTCACTCCCTGGCTTCTCTTTTATCAGCTTTTGCTGAGAGTACAAACCCTAGCACAATCTAAAGCATTTCTTTCTTCTCCAAAGAAACCCATAAGAAAACAAAAATAGAAACTCACCACAGCAGAACATTGAGGAAACAACCAATCATGAGGGCATTCCTCCAGAAGTAAAACATTCTCTGGAACTTCTTCCACTGCGTAATGGAAATCATAATGCAAGTGAAACTATGTTGATCTAAAATGCATGTAACAAAATATATGCTTTTCTTTTTTTATTGCATAGTATAAGACATCATAGACAAGTTATTTAATTCTTAAGGCAATGATCATCAAAATTCAGGAAGTTCAATGCATAGTTATCATCAATTCAATTTAATAATGGCATAGAAACCGATGATACTGAGGAGGGTATTTCATTAGCTAGTGCTAAAAAGGAAAATTCGGTAGGAGGCATGTCTTGAATTTATAAGCTGACACAAGATATAGAAACATATCTGAGTGGGTGGAAATTGAGCCTTCTCCATATCAGCTGAAACATTCAGTCACTAGGTTACTTCCTATTTGGCTGTATGCCTTAGGTGTTAACCCCGTCCTTCCTTGTATTTTGTTATGCACAGTTCATGCATACCTCAAATCCTTTTGAAGCAAAAACATGAACATGGCAACTGGCAAGAAACAACACTGACTAGGACATATGGTAAAAAGCCTGAACAAGTCCTCTTTATTAAATAAACCCTTAATTTGTTATTTTGGAATGTTGGCCTTATGTTTTTCTTGGATTTTTCTACAGGAAAACTTTTGCAGCTCCTCAACTTTATAATAACACGAGTGAAGATTTCATTTTGTTTTTGACAATAAAAACGAGTGAATATTTTCATTAGAAACAAACAAGAAAAAGAAGAATAAAAGAAAGAGATTCGTATGCATATGAAATCATTTCTGTAGCTTTCAAAGAAGCCAGAATGTGAGATTAGCCAGTGGGAGAAAATTTCTGCCAGCACAAACAAGACTCCTTTTTCAAAATGTGGCTATACTTTTCTAGCCTATTTAATAAAAGAAGACTCCTCATTCCATATATGATTTCTCTGACAAGGTTCTCCTCATCATCCAATACAATGATTAAATCATTTTATAGACTACATATGTAAGTACAATATCACTCCATGTTATCTTAAATGTTTGTCGCTGGAAATTCAAGTTTCAAACTCTAAAGAATAAAGGAGTATCACACAACAGTTATGCTTCAGCAAAGATCAAAGGCACATAAAGTTACACGCAAGTGAGAGAAAATCCATGCAATAACTATCAAATGAAAATTCTATGATGTTGATAACATTCAGTCATGGAATTCATAAAAAACTTGTAAAAACTAGAAAAAATAAACAAAAGAAAGAAAAAGAAACTCTACTAATATTCATAATGTATACAAGGCATTAGAGATATTGACATACATATGTACAGAAGATAAAACCTAAATTTGAAAATAATTACATGAACTCTTGGTAACAAACGTTATGTACACAGAGCATTATTTAACTTAATATAACTAAATGACTTAAGATGAAACATGAATTTGAAAATAACCATATGATCTCAATTCTCAAACATCAATGAGCATCTGGATTGTGGAACAGAGGAGGCAGGTACAATATAAAGACTAAGTAAAATACTTACAATTCCCTAGATTTCCCCAACCTCGGTCAATAATGCCCCGTTGTCCTGTATCCTTTAATGCCTCCAATATAACATCAGTAGTTCTTTTGGGATCTTCAAGAGGCTAATAAAGTAAAACATAAACTTCTCATTTAGAATATCTCTAAAACACCCTACAAAATGTCAAACAGTGTCAAAGCATAGAATGCCAAGTTCACTAGCATTAAGCATATCTTCAAAAAGAAGCTTTACTTGTGAAAAGTAAGCCCATAGTGCAAATTGATTACATTATGAATTCAAATTTTATAAATAAATCAACATGACAAGCTCAGAAGCACGGATACGGCTATTTATGAGCCGTACCCGTACCAGATATGTATCCGGTACGGATACGAGTACCGTACGGGTACAAAAGTACCCGAAACGTATTTTTTTCCCTTCTGCGTTTCAAAACGTTTCCGTACGTACTGAAACGTTTCGAAACGGCTCTAACACGGCACAGAAACGACTCTGAAACGTCCCACCCCAAAAGCGACGTCGCTTTCTATTTTTCCCTTCGAAAGCCCTGCGTCCTCTGCATCCCTTCGTCTTTGTTTCTTCGTCAGTGGTTCAGCACGTCGTCTCAAACGTGTTAGTCATCCGTGCTGCATCATCTTCTCCAGTGACTGGTGTGTTTAGATCCTCCGTGCTGCGTCATCTTCTCCGATGATTGCTGGTGCGTTTCAATCCTTAGTGCTTCGTCTCAAGCCTCAGTGCATCATCTCAGAAGCTTCGATCCTCAGTGCTTCTTCTCCAGTGATTACTGGTGCGTTTCGGTCTTCCATGTTGCTTCATCTCCTCCGGTGATTGTTGCTTCGTCTCAAACCTCAATGCTTCATCTCAAAAGTTTCGATCCTCAGTGCTTCTTCTCCTGTGATTATTGGTGCTTTTCGGTCCTCAATGGTTCCTTCGTGATAAGTTCCTAATTTCCTATTTTGGTGGGATGTGAGTATGAATTGTTTGCCTGTTTGATAAATTCCTCCGTGATAGTAGCTAACATAGCCTCAAGAGGATATAACGATCGGCTTATGCTATTATTCTACCCAACGATTGATCAAGCAAATCCAAAGCCATAAATTATAATACTCTATTGATGAAACTTTGAATTGAATTCCCAACCCCCTTTCATTGAAATGCATGCAAAGCATTTAGTTGCATACTTACAGATTAGCCTCTAAATATGGAGGTGACTGGTAAGAGAGAGAAAGAGAGGGTTCTGTTGCTTTTGCTTTGATTACTCCGAAGCATTCAAATGCCATTAACAGATCCATTTCATGTGCCAACCCAACTCATCAGAAACTTCTCATCAAATATCAAATGCCTCTGCTCATCTATGTAATATGTTAGATTATTTTACATATTTATATATATATATATTCCCGTACCGTATCTTAAAATTTTAGAAATTGTTGTATCCTACGTATCGTATCGTGTTGTACCCGATACTCGTATCCGTATCGGTGCTTCTTAGATGACAAGTAAGCCCATAATCATGAAAATGCTCTAAGCTTTTTATTTTAACATTTATTCCTTTAATATAAGGTAAATTTATTCTAACATCATGGTTTTAAATTATAGTTGCAACTGTGTTATGGTTACAATTATTGTGGAAAACACAAAAGAAAAGTGGCCATTGGTCCATTGCAGACCGCAATTTGGCCTGATGCAGTTGCAGAGCTCACCGCAACTACAATATTGTGGCCACGTAAGATGAGAGGGTGTACAGTCTGCAGTTTAAAACTATGTCTAACACATTAAAACTAGGTGGAATTCCCTTCATACCCGGCAAAGCTCATTAGAACCCTGATTGAGTTAGGTTAGAAAAATATGACAAAACTGGAACATATTTTAGTAGCCTAAACAGAGAACTGTGTTTTGAAAGGTTCAGAAAATTCAGTTCCCTGAACCTCTAGACTGACATTGTTATGAAAAGTTTGCATAGAAGTACTTCTTCTAAATATAATGTAGTTAATAATACTCTACGGAGGTCAGATAGTGAAGTTGTTTCCTTTAGAAACTGTGAGCCAGTTTAGGATTGCTGCGAATTTCTGCTTATTTTAAAACAGCTTCTTTTCAAATAAGGTTTTAGAAGTACTGTGAATGACAAGCAGTTGAGTTTAGCAAAATTATTTGATAAGTGCTTTTATCAATATTTGATAAGCAGCTTGTGTTTGGTAAATCTTTCAAAAAGTGCTTTTAACTATCAAATTATGAAAAACGACATGTACAGATTTGACTTTATAGTAGCAGTTTGGTAAAAATAATTGAGGGTAATTATGGTAGATAATAATTGAGTGGGGTTACGATTGTCTTCAAAAAATAATTTTCTACTTCTGCTATTGCTTCCAAGGAGAAGCTCCAATTTTTATGCCTCCTTCACAGAGCATAAAAACTGCTTATGCTACTATTCCAAAACAGCTTCTTATTTTATTTATTTATTTTTTTCAGAAGCTTGGCCAAACACCCCTAACTCACAGAATAAGTACTTTTTTCTTTTATTTAGAAAAAAAAAAAGGAACTTCTTCCTCCTGAGTAGCACAGCCAAACAGGCTATTAATATTACATCAATGAATTCATAAATGAGTGACAGATAATTCAAGCATAACTGATCAAAGAGTATCTGATGATCAATTACTGCAACAACTATTCAGGTGAAAAAGCTAAATTAAAGTTGTATCACAGTCAGAGCAATCAATGGATAAAGACAATATTGTTGCATCCTTAGGCATCAGATGTGCCGAGTATGTTGAGGAAAAGTAATTTACAAATCCTTCTATGTTTATAACAAGTGCAAAATGTCATCTATGCTTCATTTTCTGCAAATAAAGGTTTGACATTTCAAGAAGTATTGAATAATAAATATCACAAGCTTATAAACGGTTGTAATATGCTTAAAATGATATAACAGTAATAATAACCCAATATATATATACAAATTAGATATAAGTTGATCACAAACTGACATAGTTAAATGAAATCGCCATACCATGCTCCCAAACCCAAAATATATGGGTTTTGGTCCTTTTTCAATCCATTGGACAAGATCTTCCCGTGGTTGGTACTTTGATCCAAGGTTTAAGAAACAATAACCAACAATATCAACTAAAGGGCCCCAGTCTGCAAATTTGTTAAATGTCATTATTCCTAGTATTGAACAGATTAAGCAAAACATGTCTACCAAGCATTTCAAGACAGCTATTGTTCACAAATAGTGATATCATTAACAGCAAAAGGCTTACTGCACTTCATAATAAAAATGAACTCTCATTAAGCTTAAAGAATTTAAAGTTGAGTAGAATCTAATTTGAACCAGAGTAAAGTCATAATTTTCTCCTTGATAAAAACTTCTGTATTAATTGAGAAATTTCATCCAACTATATATACAGAAGCAAATGAACGTTATGTAATAAAAAATGTAAAAAATTTCATCCATCTCAAATTGATTCCAAGTAAACAGAATTAACAATTGCATCTGAGCCTACTCTGAAAATTATCAAATAATAAACTCATCACTCCCTTCAAGGACTGAAATTGAAAAATGATTATTTAATTATAAAAATGTACATGAGAGGACAACACTAAATATTATATGAATGATTAATTGTATCCTTGCACATACCACTTGGCTTTGGAACAACATGTGGACTCCACATATAGCCAGTTGGTAAATGAGATATTGATCCACGATACATACTGAAGTATGCAATAGGAGCAAGCTTCAATTTCCGTTTCCTGAAGTCATTGATAATTCCTCTCATCCCCCACCACATCATTAGATCTACAACAATGTAGGACAGCTGGATGCAGAAGGAAAATATAAACAGATTTATTGGTAAATGCAATTCTCCAATTCTCCAGTTCTTTCATACTAGTAAATTCAGATTACCAAAAATTTTCAACAAAGGACATACCCAATAACCAGCACTCTGATGAACGCGTGCCAAAGGGTGAGGGAACTCATATGTTGGCCTGCCTATTGAAAAAAAATATGTAAGAGATGGCCCCAAACGGGATTGGAACAAGCAACAAGAAAAAGGGAGTAGCAGCTCTACACAAGAAAAAGTACATAAAGAGAAACACAGTACTAAACTTTCTAGGTCATGCTTGGGATGGAAAAATTGATGGGCTTATATCAAGAGATTTAAGAACACTGCATAAAATAACAATTAAATAATGGGCAACTATTTTCTAGGCAAATGAAGCATTTATCTGAATATTCGAAGCTGCAGTTGTTCCTTTGCTTGTACTTAGTTATCTGTGCTATATGAACATTTCAAGCCAATAATTAGTTGTTTATTTCTCGGTAGGAACACCATATCTTTCAGCTGAGAGTCTCACACAGTCAAAATTTCCACTCAAGTAGTATAATAATATAAACTCACGTCCAAGGCATTGTAAAGAAGATGTGAAGAGGCACCCCAAGAGCTTCAGCAACATGTGCATGTCCTGCGAACCAAAACAAAAGATATAGGTCTATCAATATTATTCACAAAAAAGTGCAATTCAGTCACATTCTTATGGGCTGGGGAAAAAATTTTAGAAAATAAGTCCATTGTTCTTCAAATGTCAAACATGACAGCCACTGAATTTCATACTCTAATGTCAATACTTACTTATGTGGCCCAAATTTCACGTGTTTCCCCCAAGCACATGGTTAACATTTTCTGTCCATTATAAATCTAGGGAGCCCAAGACCCCCATCAGAAACCCATACTTCCTAGGTGGGACTCAAGTTCCACACCTCGTAACTGGGTCATAATATTCCACCACACTACTGATAGGACCCCTCGATAATGTTACAAAAAATAGCACAGGGAACACAAGAGGCTATGGGTATGGAGAGTGAAACACAATTACTTTCATTAGACAAAATAGTTACAACGTACAACACTCCAAACTCACACAAATACTCTCCAGATCACAGCACACAAGCTTTACACAGATTACAATACAACACACACTGACAGCACACACAATACAAATGGAGTATGAAACAGCAGAGGAAACTCAAAAGAGGAATCAGACAAGAGTGAATAAGAGTATCACAATGCCTGTAATATATCTCACGAGTTGCTATAAGCCAACACACAACACCTCAGCCCCCTACAAACACCAACACAGCAAGAACAGAGACAAGACGCAACAATGAAGCTGGCTTTCAAGAGGCCAGTATTCTCCCACTTCCTTCCACCAAAAAGTCCTCCCCTTTCCTCTAAGGCTGGTTTTCACTCAAATACTTTTCCCCCGAACCACTTCCAACCACTCCCTCCCACTCTTGCAGTAGGAAGTCCTCCTTCTGTCTCCCTTTTCACTGACCCTTCTAGCATATACCCTGGTACCATTAGTTTGTCCACTAGTCACAACCCTATTAGACTTGTTCACAGTCCCATTAGTCATGTCTCTACTTTTTGGTTACCAACTAAAGGCTTCTATGGTAGAAGTAGTCTGATTAGGTTGGGTAGTCCCATCAGCTATGCAGCCCATACATCCCATACAGCACAGGAAAGTGAGAGAGAAAGAGGATGAAGGGCAGTGGAAGGTTTTAATACCATTGATATGAACCTTTGGAAGAGCCATATCCAGAAAGCTTCCTCATGAGGCTGGAAAGCCCAAGGTTCATATAAACCCCACATTAAAATCTCATACTTCCAATGTAGGACTCAAGTCCCATGCCTAGCAATTGGATCATAACAAAATCCCCAAATCATATTCAATTTCTTCAAATTTCTCTCAGTTCCTTCTCAGAATTTCTAACCACTTTCTTCCCAACTAAGCACTACCACTCATCAAATTCTTAACCCATCCCAAAATCCTATATGATTCCCAAATTTCTTACATCCATCTCAAAATCCTTAACCCCTTGCTTCCCAACTAAGCCACACACTCTAAATACCTGCCTCCATCCAAATTCTTGCATAATCATTCAATATGACATCCCTAATTTCCTCAATTTTTTTACCACTCTCTTCCCAACCAAGTTCTACACTCCCTAATTTATTGCCTCATCCTTAAATTATTGCCTGATATGTTTAATCTAACATCCTAACTGCACATCCTCAAATTCTTAGTTTAAAGTGTATTTTGAGATAGAATTAAGAGTAATTTGGAGAAATCATTTGGGATTTCAGGATATCCATTTGATATTTAATGGAACTAAAGCATAATGTAGTGTTATGCTAATAGAGCAAACCTCAAGTAGAAAAATGTCAACTTTTGAACCAAAGGGTAGTGAAAATGGCCTAATTTGTAATTTACTGATAAATTAAAGTGTAAAACTTAGGTAAAGGTTATGAGAAAAGGGAAAGATGTCTATTTGCATATTAAGTTGAACGTTTTCCCCATTTTCATTTCTTCCTCTCTATTTCCAACTTGTCTTTCCTTTATTTCTCCTTGTCTCCAAAGTCCAAAGTTATGCATTAATATTTGTAACAGCAACAAATGTCCTGCTTTTGTTCATTATTCAAACAAGATTTTTATTGCAAAGATGGTCAATTAGAAGCCCATAACTTTCATCTATTTTATGCCATAACAGATTAAGCTATTGATCAAATAAGATATAAACCCAAATTAATGTTGTGACCAAATAAATTTCATGTATGTACATGTGAAATATGTCAATGCACTTCAGTCCATCCATGTGATGTAGCCAACAATAACTTAATCATCTAGGATGAATCATTCTTGAACTAGTTTGATGAAAGTAAAAAAATTAGTGAGATGATATGTGTGTGTGTGTGGAACTTGGCAGAACTGAGTTCTATAGTTAAACATATTAAACAGAGGACTACTGTAAAGACGAAAAATAGAACCATCAAACATCATACTTGCAGAGAACACAATCAGATTTGCTTATTACATTTATGGTTCTTAAAAGGATAAATTAATAGGCAAATTATGAAGTTAAGAATCACACAACTCACTGAGCTTGTAACCACTCACCATATGCAGGAGGATTGGCAATAATAGCTTGAGCTCTGAAAGGAACACCAGTTTCCAAATCAGGTGCTGTGCATGCTGGAAGAAGAGAATCAATAATGGCCTTCAGCTGCTTTCTTTGCATGGATACTTCTGAAGGCCCAGATGGGATTAAACCTTTATTTCTTACCATATCTGTAAATTGAAATAATTCATAGCTAGTATATCAATATAAGTTTACAATGAATTGAGGGGAATGAGGAGAAGATTGAATAATCATACACCATATGTTTCAGATAAAAAGTACAGAATCAGGAGTTGAAGATTGATCGAAATTTTGAAAGCCTTATATATCAGTCATTGTATGCATTTGCCTGATAAAATTTTGGGCATGTTTTTGTAAAGCTTCAGCGTTAGGACAATATGATGGAGAATGTACTGAGAATTATTTTGATATAATTCTAAATTATTTTTAGAAATCAATATTAGAGATATTATATGACCACAAGAATTAATGGATACCTATTCTGGAAAGTTTTGTAATTGGAGTGTAATAAGAAATTGAGATACAAGGCTTCAGTAATTAATTATGTTCACTTAGGGCCAAAGTGTGTTCTTTACCCTAACAGAATTAGAACTATTTGATAAGGGAATTTTCATGTTCTTTGCAGAGGTTTAATATTTATTTTGGTCTATCAGCTCTCTCCTCTTTCTTGTCTAAATTTCTCTGTTATACAATACATAATTGGTTATTTAAGATGCTATTAAAAGCCTTCTTGACCTTGAAGTTCTTGGTCCCAGAGCTAATATCCTTTTCTGGGCAATTATTATAGGAAATTTATTTTCATTTCAGATATGTTTAATGTCCACATGCAGCTCCAGACCAGCAAGTAGGAAAATGATCAGTATACATCATACCAAAATTTCATCACTGAACCTTATCCTTAAAGGCTTAAACCTATTGACATGTATGGTAACAGCTAGAGGTGTGTTCTAAAAGCAAGATCTCATGTGTCAGTACTGGACAAATCTTTCATAGCAACCTTAAAGATGGCCCTTGCAGAAATTAGTCTCCAAAACAAATCATGTGTGTCCGCTCACCAAGAAGATATAAGTGCATTCTGGCATGTTTTCAAAGGCCAAATCTAATAGGTGAATCAGAGGAAAGGAGCTTTGTAGAGATTCTATTTACCCAAGTGGAGATCAAAATGCAAGCACTGTGCAGTGAGAATTACTAGATATGAATGCAAGCATTAACTAGATTTAGGGACCTCTTACATCCTGCCAGAACTCGAGGATCACCACCCAAAGGATAGAAATCTACACCAGCTGACTTTACAAATGTGTTAAAATTAGCATGAGTTGCCAACCTAACATGATGACCATACTCCTGCATGTGAACATCAAACCGTCTCTGATAGTAAATCAAATAATTAAAGAAAGTGACATTCAACAAATATGACAGTTAGACAAGTAGAATATACAAGTAGTTGGAAAATCCAGAGTTGGCATCCTCTGAAATAGGTAAATAGCAGAATCCTCATGACAACAATCAAGAGTATGTACAAGTTGGATCTCAACAACATGAAAATGAATATAACTGAATAAAATATTTGAATATGCTATGGCTTTTGTGGCAGAAATACTCAGACTGCTAACATTTTTTAAGGTATGAGTGATGGAAAGATGACATGTCAAGTTAATTAAACAATTATAGGCATTAAATACATCCATACAAAGAAGCAAGTGGCATAACATGATGACAGAATGTTGATTAAGAGACCACATTATCTGCACAAAAACTCACAAATGCACTTGCCAAAGGGCTTAAATCAGAAGAAATGTTTCAAATGATACTGACATATAGGGTGTACACAAGCCAGGTTGGACCAGGGTTCTACCCAACCCTAGACCTGGCAAGGATAAATTTGGGCCCCTTAAAATGAACCCTGACCCCTGCTTGAAGTTCTCCATCAAACTGGAAGACCATGCAAATCAATTTGAATAAACCTTGGGACTCCAACTTTGACAACTGAAGTAAATGGAAGACCAGAACTAAGTCCTACCTTTATACAAGAAATCCTGTAATTAGAAGGTACAAATTATAGCCAATGGCCATATACAGTTTATACCCTTGATATCTTGTAGCTATCATCAGTTGCAAAAGTGACGTAGATCAAAGTGAATAAACCAAGGCCAGAGCATATAGATATTACCAATGGACACAAGAGTAATCATGGCTTCAAAAGCATGCATAAAGCAGATTCTATTAGTTAGAAAGAGTTCAATCCTGAACTATCAACACATAAGATTCATCTGTACCACATGACATGCAAGAAACAATGAAAATAAATAAATAAATAATATGATTTTTGAGAATGCAATTCTTTTAAGCACCAAGAGTAATCAAATGGAAATGTTCAAACATGCCTGTAGTCTCTTTGCAAGGGCCAGAAAAGGCTGTACATCTCCTCTAGTTCCAACCACAAGTATGGCAATTTGCAACGTTGGAATTGATTTTTTGTATTCAGAAACAAAAATGTCCCTCACTGCCAAGTCTTCTAATGATTGGAGCTCTAACAATTCTGATGCAACAGGTTCACTCTTTTCTAAATCCACTCTGACAGTCCCATCACTTTGTATTTTCACAAGGTTCCCAATCAATTTTTTCTGAGAAGCACAACAGGAAAGTGTAATGACTAACCAAAGAAGTTTGTAACTCTAAAGCATAAACTGCAAATACAGACTTCATGGTCAAGAAGAAAAATATAACAACGTGCAATATATTTTTCAAATAACTTAGAACAATTGGATGGCCAAAAGACATAAGTGTACTTCAAAACATATGAAGATGAATTTTAAATATTTCACTGTGGGTGGGAAAGGGAAACAAGATAAAGATATCATATTTACAGATGAGCAGGTGCAACTGATAATTATGAATCAACAGTTTTAACTAAATTTTGACACATATACATGGGCATTAGATACTTGAAGTGGCAACAAAAATTACATGACCCTCAATAAACAGAACAAATAATGAACAAAATGAGGAGACAGCAACTTGATGAGAATATGTTGAACATATGATTTCACAATTTGCACTTTCCTAGATACACATTGTTCCAACAGCATAATCAAAGGCCAAAGAATATCCAAGTATAATTTACTCAATTAGAATAAAATTGCATAAGCACAATTATAAAAATTAACACCATGTACATGCAATGACATTTGTGTCTACCTTTTCACGCTCTAACAGCCTGTCCAATATTAAGCTATGCCTTGGAGACGCTGTCTTCTCCGTAATAGATCTAGAAAACGTAACCTCATTCTCATCAATAAGCAGGTTCCTCTCAGTTCCAACAGGTGCTGTTATGCAATGCTCCAACCCTTCAAGAACAATCTTCAATATTATCATACAAAACAAACAAACCTTATGAAAGAAGGAAATTAAAATTAACTGTCCAACAATTGCAAGATTGAAAATAAGAGACAAAATGAACAGCATCTACCCTAGGGCCATTGCACTCAGTTCTTTAAATCAAAAGGAGATGAAAATACTTCCAATTATCTATATTTAAATTAGTGAAACATGAAAAGGAAGATAACTAGATACTTTATAGTTATAAGAAGTGCCTATTTGGGTGAGAAATTTTACAACATGAAAGTTGGATTGCCTAGGCCCAACAGAAAAAATAATGATAAATGCAAGGCTTTTAAGGACCTAGGCCTTTTTCTTTTTGCTTTTTCTTTTTGGCTATAATGGTCAAATTAACTGTTGAGATATGCTTCTTGCTATTTTACTGCAGAGAAGTGAGGTCAGTGTCAACAAGCTAACACGATTTTAAGGACTTATATAAGAAGTTATACACACGATTCTAAGCTATCCAATATTGGGAAAATGCAAGTCTTTTTCCTTCTTTATTTGGCATCAGTTTCTCTTATTCTTTCCATGGCTTATCCCCCATGAATTAGATGCAGAGGAGCAAGAACTTAAGCAAAATTAAGTTCAAGGAAGTAAATTAAGCAACGAAGTAGACCGCTGCAGTTGGAATTGACTATGAATAATGTACACTAAGGTTTTGGTAGTTCAGTCACTTGTTACTCTTCCACAGTATTACACAGCGCACAAAACAAAAGAAAAAGGAAACCACTGTGCAAAGTAAAGTCAACGACAAAGTGGTCTCCCTTTAACCCATGAAGCACTACTTCTATGCTTCATCTAATCCCACAATTACTATTAGCCCCAGATTTTTAATCATGAATTTATCCAACAACTAAAAAAACCAACAAGATTTTTTATACTATGTCAAATGCTTTATAACCTACTCTTTCAGAGTCCGCCCACAACAAACAACTAAGCTAACAAACTCTTGTTTCTGCTGTGTTAGTAAAGAGTATTTCAGCCAAACTTAAAGGAGGAAAAAGGTTGTCTCGAAACAGTATCAGAGAGCTCATTGTGACTGATAACACCTTTTACACCTACAATACAATGGTGGCAGCCCCAATACAGTGATCAACTGCCTGATAGAGTAACAATAAACTACTGACTTAAAGCCAATGAGCACTAACCTTTACGAGGCGAAGAACTAGCTTTTCGCTCTGCTTGAGAGTTCTCTATAACCGGTGACTTCTGTGGTTTCTTACAAGATACTGAATCTAAGTTTTCATCCTGAGACTTGTTTCCCATTGTAACCGAATCATCATCACCCATTATCCTGAGATCTTTCTTATATTGACAGTCAAAACCCTTCTTCAACTAATTCTTTGGACAAATTTTGTAACCCATTACAGCCCTTTTCCAGAATCCCCAATATCAATTCTCGACACTTAATCTTTCAAGTCGGCAAAACTTGCAAACGCTAACGAGCCCACAAGACCAATACTGTAATAACCTATGAACGCACTCAAATTCACCATATAGCTGAGAATGGAGTGGGACAAAAAAAAAAAACCCAAAAGCAACCAAAACCCTCTAAACCCACAAGCTCAGAAGCAACCGTTTCTGAGTGTGTGAACTCTTGAAATTTCCTTCAACTCCTGAAAGCCAGAGTAATGAATATAAGCAACCAAGCAGAACCACCGGTCATTCAAGCACGAAGAACGTTTGGTACGCCTAAACCAGATGAAGCAAATGCAGAGAAAAGCCAAAAATCAAAAACAGCAAGAAGAACCAGAAAAGGCATGTGCAGGCAGAGTGAAGCTCCAAATCTCAGGAGCAATTTGTGATACAGAAATTTTGCGGTGGAAATAAAATACTAATTTCATAAACTCTCATTATTTACTGTTCATACAAATCGTGGCTGTGCTTAAACTCTTTTATAGAAAATCAAAGAAGAAAAAATAAATTGATAATTTTTTTTATTCGGATAATTAGAGTTAAATATGGTAGTTGTTTTGGACAAGGAAACTAGTTACTCACAGTCTGACGCTTAACAAACAAGGATTAAGAACCCAATAAAATCGAGTAACGTGTAAGAAAAATTTAAAAATTAGAAAAAAAAAAGAGACAAAGAGAAGGGCAAAAATTATAAAATTTTAGTTTCTTTTAGCTGATATTACGAAAGTTTTTTTAATAAAAATAACTTCGTTTATATAAATAAAAATAGTATTAAAATAAAATGAATTTGAAAGGCAACGACGGATGAGCATGGCCCTCGCATTTCACATGTGGGAGGGTAAGGTACGTCGACATATTAGTTGGCCTCAGTTCCGACGTCCAAAGAAGTCAAACCAAATATTATATTTGAAGATGAATTTTATATTAAGAATTAAGTAAATCAATAGTTTTATTAAATAAATTAATAGTGTTGATGAATGATGACGATGATTGACCCCTAATATTCACGGTGCAAAAAGCATTTTAATGCACACCGTATCTGAAGATACGCTTGGGGTAATCATGGGGAAGAGAAGAAAAATCACGGTCCGTACTTAAAAACTGATTTTTTTAAAATTAAAATTAGATTTTGTTATCGCATTTATTAATTAAAATATAATAAATATATAATTTTTAATAAAAATATGATAATTGTATAATTTAATTAAAAATAATATTTTTATATATAAAAATAATATTTTTATTAAAAAATTATATACTTATTATGTTTTAATTAAAAAATTGATATCAATTATATAAAATTAAAAATTTACATAAATAACTACATATAAATTTTGTCATTTTCTTTTGTAAAGTACAAAAAAATTATTCAGTTGGCAATAGTCTTCATTAAAATATAGATAACAGCAAAAGAAATAAATAAAAAAAATAGGAGATAATCAGCACAACATATGTTCAGAGGAATAAATAGTGGACTCATATCCCTTGATCATATATAGATTTTTTGACCATTAAATGAGTCAAATTGCTTAACCTATTATTTGCGAAAAAGATAATAAGTTCCAACTTATAGAATCTTCAAATTATAGTTAATATTATGTACTAAATAAAAACATTTTCATGTGATTGTATAAAAGTAAAAAATTTTTAGTTAACCCAGAACATAGATGTATCAAATATATTAGTAACTGCTTTTTTTTTTTTTTATTGGTAGCACTTAAAGATATGGAGATACAATGTTGTGATTAAGAAGACTCATTGAGAAGCATGGGTAATTGAGACAGCAGTTAAGTCCGACCAATTGAAAACTAAAGAACTAGTAAGAGAAAAGGAAACTTAGGATCCCCCAATCGAAGCAATTTTTGCAAGCAAAAAAAGAAGCATGATTTCCACAAAAAAGGCTAAGGCTATTGGTCAAACAATATGATCTCCATAAAAGGGGCCATAAAATGAAAGAGGTGTAGAACATCGGTATTGGCCGAACGTGAAAGTTGTTACCAACCATCAAGGAAACTATAAAATGGCAAGAAGAGATCAAACTAAAGGGACACAGAATGAACAAAGACCTAACCTACATTTCATCCTTTTGCCTTGTGCTTTGTTTACTTTCTTTATTTACTTGTTTTATGCCTTTATTTCTAGTTTAATCCAACTTTTACCTTCATTTTTTAAGCTAATGAATAGAGTTGTAGGCAAATTTTTGGAGTTTTTTTTGTTGTTACTTAGCATCGCCTGACTTGTACATGTATTGATCCATTATTAAACAATATTCAAAAAGCAATTTATTCATAATTGCCCATTATCTATTTACTTTCGTTTAAGACCTAAGAGGATCCATCTTTGGAGAGTTATATCTAGTTTTGATAATTCACCCATAAAAAAAGGAATGAGGTTGTTAGTTGACTCCTTACTATGGCTACGAACTTTCAACTGATTAGTTAAGGAGAATTTGGACATCAACAAATACAATCAACCAAAAATCTATATGACTAAAGAACAATTATATAATCCCAAACTCAAAAAAAAAAAATCTTATCCAATTCAGCTTATTGGATATAATCAACTTGAAAATTGGCTTACTGGACGCCACCAATCTTCTCGAAGCAATTTAATTGATAATGGAACTTTGGAATGTTGTACTAATCAATCTATAATTGAAATCAAAATGCACTATAAAAGGATAATGAGAAGTTAGTAAGAAATGAGATAACAATTTAGTATAAAATAAATTGAAGCAAATGCCTAGTTGCCTTTAAAAGAAGTTATATCCAAGTAGACTAAGCATGATCCTTCTAACATCATTGTTGAATTAGCTCATTTTGGAACCAACAATAAAATAATACTTGATGTCATCATATGCTTTTATTCCTCCTAAGCATCCACATACTAACATTCCACCATCTAAATTTGGCAAATTAGTGACTATAAGGTGAGCCTCTTAATGCTTGGTACCCAACCATGAAGTCAATTTGTCCTGGTGTTTCTAGGCAAAACAATACTGAGCAAATAATCTCTAAAGCATATAAACTATTTGCATTGAACTAATACTTTTAGTTTAAAAAATAAGGCAATTCTAATAGAACCATATCACATATAATACAAGCAATAAAATCCTCTACTTGTTGCAAACTTGATGGGAGTGAACTAAATCCATAACCATTGTTGGATGTCCAAATGTTGAAGTTGATCGACACTAAAGATAACAAAGATTAAAGTAAATAGAAAAGAATTAATTAAGACCTTCCATATGAATCATTAAATACAAAAAAGAATTGGAACTCATGAGAACTATTTCCAAGCCTAAAAGATCATATTAAGTGGAGTAACCACCTTACTTGCCATAGTACTCCATATCCATCAATTACAGTATATTGACTATAATTATTACTAGTCCAGACTAATTTGTCCAATTGACCAAATGTAAAATAGACAAGTTGAAAAATCTATAAAACCACTCATAGGGGGTATAACGAATGAATAGTTTAATGATTTTACATTTGTTTATCATACAGAATAAGGTCCTTAACAATGTGAAAACTAGAAGATAGACCTAGTTGTATTGGTCACCAAAGATGGTAATTAAAAGGGATATTATTACCATCCTAAACTAACCACTTAAGATTCTAATAAATAAAGGAATTAGCTTTAGAAATATCATGCCACATCCTTGTCATGTTAGAATGGACATTCAAATTACCTGATCACTTTATCTCTAAAGTATTTGGGCTACATGATTCACACAAATAAAGATGAAGACTCACTAGTGATATTTTTCTAGGTATGTTTAACTAATAAAACCTTATTAAAAAGAACATTTTACTTAAATCTCAAACCACCTATATCTAAAATATTACACATGAAAGCCTACTTCATCATGTGAATTTTAGGTTGATCCTATAAATAACCTCAAAAAAAAAAAATTACTATCTTCATTTCTATCTACCAATGATATCTTCAAGAAAGCTCAAAATTTAACACCATAATTTCTAGCTCATATCCATCATCCTTTACATGTTCATGTGATATATAGTAAGAAGGAAGTGAGAAATTGCATTAAGATAACACACTTTCTTGCGTTGCGTCACGATTAAAAATTTATTTCGGTGTCACGTGGACCGTGTGAGCTCATACTATACATCCTCATATTTAATTACATCATTACAACTCATTTGCATCACAAAAACATGCTTACAATTCATGGAAACCAAATTGGAAGGTGGAACATGGGGTTTCATTCTCGGCTAGAATTGGCCTCTTTTGTGGGCAAATTTTGAAAAATCATAACTAAATCTAGAAAAATCAAAATCATGTAATCTCAGTCATTCTGAAAATCTTGGGATGTTTACTTTATGTTAAAAATATGTACAAGTCATAACATCCCACACATAGAGCATTTGACATAAGAAATATTCTGGAGGTCGGACTAGGTCCTGATGCTGTCACAGTTTACTGATATGAATTTGAAAAATGTCCAATTAATTCCAAAAAAAATTAAATCCATGCAAATGGTACCAATTTAAAAATTTTTGGATGTCAAATAGAGAGAAAAAATATCTCCAAATTAGTTTATCAAACCCGAATCTCAGAATTTGATGGAACAATACTTCTGGTCAGGCAAGGTTACTGATACTGGATAGAAACTTCAAAAATTCATATCTTTCTCTCTAAATCTCCAAATGAGGTGCTTCTAGTTGGCACGAGTCACTATAATTGCCTAGTTTCTTTGTATAAAATTTCATGACAATTGGATATCATTTGAGTCTCATGTGACAGAAAATAATTTCGGACCATTGTAACAGTGCATCAGACTATTTCCATAAATTTTACTAACTTTAAAAAATCATCAAATATTCTATAAACCTCCAAAAATTATAATCTTTAGCTTTAAAGAAAGCTCTTAATGAGACTTAATTGCATGCCAAATCTCAGATCAAGACTAACTTATTTGGATAAAAAGTGATATAGGGTTCTATAATGGTCAATTTTAGCTCCATATAAGGTACCAAAGTTGCCAAATAGATTTCCCTTAGTCTTGGCACCTTTTGGGTAAGTCTAAAAGTACATTTGAGACTTAAGTGAGCTGACCAAATGGTTTCAAATCTCATGCATCTCATTTTGGTCATTTAATCCACACTTATGCATACTTTCATCAAAATTCCATATTGTTCACTTTAGCTTTACATACTCAAAATAAGTGCTATGGGTCATATATCATTTTCATACATCTAAATATCACATAATAGTATATTTACATATGTCTCAAGGTTTATGATACATATACAACATTATATACATTATGAACCATCATTATGGTTCCAAAATAGACAAAACAAGACATAAGCTTGTCAATTTTTACTCTTCATAGTTGTTGGCTCCCTTTACCATAATTACTTAGTCCACTTAGCATCTTAGATCATTAGAGAGAAGGGGATGAGATTCAAAGAATCCCAATAGCTCATCTCCCATTTAATCATACATAATATGTACAAAGCAAGCTTTACAAATGCATGCATGGAAAAATAAAAGCTATAGACATTTTAAAAGCAAACTTGGCATATGAACAATTCATGTAAGACATCCAAGAGTTCACCAAGTGCTTGGATTGGCCTCACACTTCTCCTTATAGATTTTAGACTTGCCTTACCCATTCTTTGAGCACTTTGGACTCAACCATACTCTTGGAAGCCCACTATGTTTTTGGTAGACTCTTCACTTTATCTTAACCAAGTTCAAGGGTTCTTGACTCATCCTCACCAAAGGGAAGAGTTCTTAGCCTCTCCACACTCAAGCAAACTCATACAAATATCATGTGCTCATTTGAAACATAACATGGCATCAAGGATCATGGAATATAAAGGCATGCTAGCATATTTTTTATAGCTTGAAAATGCACATATACATATTCTAAAACAAGCTAAACACACATCCATGCATGAAAGAAAGTGGAGAGAGCTACCTTGTACAAATCTACACACTTTTCTCCTTGGATTTCCCTCCTTTGCCTCAGCTATACACCCATAAAGTGTGGGGAGGGTTTCTCTTAGCCTAAACATGATTTAAGAAAGTTAATTAGGCTCATGGAATGAATTCTAAAAATACACAAATTGCCTAGACCCTAACTTGCCTTATAAGCCTCATTATGGTCCATATAGGTACCTAATGAAGCAACACCCCTCAATTAACTTCTAGGCTCCATCCTTTCTTCTCAAATATGACTCTTGACTCTATTTAAGTCTCTTGGAGTCATCACAAAATTAAAACAAGGAGCCTAGACACATGTTGCTTCTTTAGGTCATAATATGGAGCCTAAAGCACCACTTCACTTTCTATGAGTTCTAAATTTTTTCCAAGGTCTCTTCTTATATTCATTCACCATATATGACTCGAAAATGGCCTTAAAAAAATTTGAAACTCTTCCTAACTAGGTGAACTTGCTTAGACCAAGACTATGGGTGCATTGGCTTTCCATGGCATTCTCTTTGTTTTCTTGAAGTAGGAAGCATGTGGGGAGCCTCTTAGGGATCTTAGGAGTATGTTTTAACATTCAATTAAGCCTAAAAATATTCATATAAAATCAGATTTACAAGGAAGCATTTGGATCCCTAATGGTTCAATCTTATTTTCTAATGCTCCTTTCTTGATTCTATTGGTTCATTCTTAATCCTTGCCACCCAAAACCCCTAATCCCTCCATAAATTGGACAGAAAATAGCCCCTAAAAATTGGGCTTATGGTGGCCAAATTCGTGCAAGAGGAAGGGGGAGGAAGAAACTACCAAAGAATGAAAGTTTTACTTTGTTTTCTTGCTTTCTCTTGGTTGTTTTTCACTTTCCTTGGTTGCCTCCCTTCAAACATGAATTTTTTATCTTTATTTTGCCCCCAAAACAGATTTAAAAACACCATCAAACCCATAGAAATAAGGAGGAGAAGGAGGAGAAGTAACATGCTAAGTAGAAAGCTAGATTTTTCATGGAATTTCCTACCTTTTCTTGGCTTTTTCCTTCCTCCAAGAGTGCTCCTTCTTATGCACCTAAGAGAATTGATTCTCCTCTCTGTTCTGGGCAGAAGAAAGACGGAAGAAAATGAAGGCAAGAGAGGGCGTGAGTTTAAGAAGTTTCTTGTTAAAATTGTTTCTAATTTTGCCATTCGCAATGGCATTTCCGATTTGACTTCGTTTTAGCTCCTTTTTTAGAACCGTCTTTTTCATTATAAAATTTAGATTCCTAATTTAGTAAAATACCTTTGGAATCACTCAATTTGGAGCTAAAACCTTACCGAACGAACTGGTCAAAGTTTGGGTCAACTGACATTGGAAAACGTCCACCGAAAGGGGATTTAACTGTCTCGGGGCTTTCCATGGTTTTCAGGGCCTCTGAGAACTCTGGAGAACTCAAACATTTCATTTAAAAAGCCCTCCTGTGTGTTTTTCAAAAAGTACCCATATTTATGAAAATGCCACTGACCTTTCAGTAAATTTTTTGAATCACTCTGACTTTGATTTCTGGGCAACTCAAAACTCAAATCCTCATTTTCTTATATTTAAAATTTTATCATAATTTTAGTTGACCCCAGTTCCTTCTATTTCGAGTACTTCCTTTTATATTTGGCCCATTTCTGACGTTTATAGAGAAACTGAACATTGCATTTCTCACGTTTACGGAAGGACCAAATGTTACACAAAACATGACAATGGGTAAATTACACTTAAAGTCAAGATTGGATTAATTAGTGTCATTCTAATAACTTAAGATAATAATGTCAACTTCTAAGCTTGAAGTTTACTATCTACTCTTTTCACTAGTTGATGATAATATAATTGATATTTATTCCTACCAAAGTCTATTGATGTACCAAGATATCTACCTAAGCGGTAGTTGTATTTAACCTAAATATATTGGACAAAAACTTTTAAACTTATGTGAAACATTTGAACTAAATATAATTTCATATTTTGTCATATTAATGACCTACCCAAAAAGCTAACTATACTACTATAAGAGCACTTAAACCACATTACAAGCTTGCAGTGAAGCCTTAAAAAAATGGAAATGTGTCATTAGCATACACAATATGAGTAATAGGTTCTGACTACTAATTGATTTTAATTCCTTTCAAGTCCCTTGCCTACTTAGCTTTAGCTATCATATAGGATATTATATTTGCACATATAATTTAAAAAAAATATGGCGATAAAGGATCACCTTACCAGAGAAGAAAATCATCAATAGGATGACCATTGACTAGAGCTTGATAGCTTATGATTGATACACACTATATGATCATTTGAATCCATTTAACTAGGAATCCCATTGCCACTAGCACCGCTTGTAAAAAATGCTATGAGATTTTAGCATAATTTTTTGTAATATCAATTTTTTATGCATAACAATCCTTCCAAGATCCCTTCTTACAATGTGGCTATTGCATCAATTTTGATGCCAACACAATATCGTCAATAATATATTGGCCTTTAAGAAAGGTATTCTAATGCATGCGCAATCAAATCAGGAACTATGGTATTTAACCTTTATACAAAACTTTGCTAATAATCTTATATGCCACATTGCACAAACTAATAAGCTGATAATCCTTAAGAGTTTGAAGAAAGTCACATTTGGGTATTAGGGTGATATAGGTGCAATAACGCTCGTAAGTAAATATTATAACAATATTAACTATATCATCCTTAATAATATCCCAACAAATATGATAAAACCTAACATGGAAACCATTTGAACTAGGAGTATCATAAGTTTTTATTTGAATATATAACTATTAAATTTAGTGTAAATTCTTTCTCATGGTGCATATTTTCTTACCATAAATATTAAAATAGACGAAACCAATGTTATTTCCAATTTATTTTTATATATTACATTAAGCTTAGTACAAACTCACTAAAACAAAGGCTTGATAATAAGAATTAAATATGATTTAATGATTAAAGATTTTGATAACATATTAAAATAAACCTTAATGTGAAGATCATTAAGAAAATAAACTATGACAAAGGAAGGATGCATGGCATTAAACATTTTTTTTAGTAAAAAGTAAAATTTATTAATTAGAAAAGAAACATACAAGATAAAAAGTCACTTTAGTAAGAGCCCACTAAACTTATGGGAAGACAAAAGCTTAAAATTGATAAAGAAACTAAACTAAAGAAGGCTAATGAGGAAATGATTGAACAAGGGAGAATAAAATAACAATAATAGCTAATTGGGAAACTTGAGATTAAAATTTTTCTATGCAAAACTAAAAAAGTTGACAAGTTTACAAAGTTCAATGAGCCAAGCATGCAATTGCAACATGAAATTAATTTGGGATGCTTTTCACAAAAATAAATATTTTCCTATGGTGCTAAACAATATTTTAAAACTTGGATCGTTTATTGAACTAAAATCAGAAGTAGTTTATAATTCATTGATTTATTATTTTTTAATATATATATATATATATATATATATATATATATATATATATATATATATATATATATATATAAATAGATAATATTGTACAATTAAATTGATACATAATTGTTAAATAATATTTAAAATAGATACAAACATTTAAAAATATAAAAATTACTTAAAGTATTTTGTATATGATAGCAAATCTATGTGAAATGGTGTGATCTAAGTGAAATGGTATAGGTAGAGTCCATTAAATATTATAAATCTCTATTTTAGAATGCAAAACTTTGATTTACATCAAAAATGAAATAAGAACTAGTTTTTGATTGGTTTAATGCCAAACTTGGCCAATTCTTGATCAATTTTTTTCTTACTTGGTTTTAAAGGTTGAATGTATCATACCTAACTTCATTTAACTTATTTACATCATTTATATGCATTAGTAACAAAAATTACAACCAATACCATAATTTTAACAACAAAAATCAATTCGTTTACATTGTTTTAGTCCATTTGATCATAAGAAATATCTTGTTGCCTAAGAAAAATCTCATAGCCCAAGTTGCCCTTTTTTACCATAATATACATCAAATTTCAAAAAACTTATAACTTGGGTTATGTAACTCTGATTTACACAAATTAGGTGTTTACAGAAATTTTATAATGAGAACTACATGCTATCAAAGTTTCAAGAAAAATTAGATTTATTTGGCCCTTTAAAATTATGAAAAATAGAACCTATACTTGTTTGTACAGTACCAGTCCATTTTACAAAAAACAACCAGATTTAAAAATTTGTAGAATATTCCAAAAAGTTTGAAAAATGCAAACTTTATCTCATTAGAAAGCTCTCAATATCCTCTAAATGTATGCCAAATTTCAGCTCCAAACTAAGTCATTTAGGCTAGAGGTGCAATTTAAGACTCTTTCATACTAAAATTTGGTTCTAAAGTGGTCTAGTTGGTTTTCAAATTACACTCCCCCACTTCAAGAAAATTTCAATCATCTTAAGCATTAATTTCATATAGTCTAACACATATAAGGCTTACATATAAATTTGACCTTTCAACATCTAATTATGCACATAATCTACCATGCATATTATATGCACATAATGGTATAAATGGCTAACTTTGACTTCAAAATGACATATATTAATGTACTCTAACTCATATATATAATTCCATTATAAACATCATCAAATACATGAATATTCACTATACATGCATAAGGTCTTTAGCTATTCCATTACACTTTGTACAAGTAGTCACATTTACATTACAAAAATGTTATTACATACATTCCTAGTGTCTAATGCTTCTCTACCTCATTCTCTTTGATTAAGGAGCCTAAAATGGTTAGTGGGAATACATTGGTGAGATTCTAGGAAGAATATCAGTAACCAATCTCAACCAAATCAATGCATACACTAATATTATAAGGAAATGCAATGCATGTGGTGTAAGAATGCCATTCATATGCATCATGTAACTCAAGCGTAGCTTTTAATATAAAAACTTATTTTTCATTAGGCCATAGTGTGACACCTCAATCTACTACCGCTACCTAGTCTCTCTATAGGCTCGGTTCCAGATGACTTCCAAAGGATCACTACTCTTTCGTGACATTTACATGCTATGAACCGAGGTTTCATATACTCATCTTTCACCCCGTGGGTCCTGTGAACCCATCATTTAACTTCTCAACTCATACTCTATATATACGACTCATACATAGCATGAAACAAACTATAGGCCACGGATATAGAGCCGAAAACCATAAAAATTACATTTTCTCACTTGGGCCCAAAAGTCATATTTTGGCTCTAACTTTGAAAAATCATAAGAAATTGTAGAAAAATGGGAATGCAGCAAACTTTAGCTTTCTGGAAAGCTCTAAGTGTCAAATTTACACTAAAAATCATTCCCAACCACAAACACATCGTTTGGACCAAGTTTGACATCGAAAATGGGAGAAAGGTCCAGCTGTCACTGTTTCTGGTGCAGCTTTCTGTCATGACTTTCGAAAATTCATAACTAAATCCACAAAAATCCAATCTGGGCACATTATACCAATTCGGAAAGATACGGATGTCTACTAGAGGAAAAAAATAAGTCCAGATTAGTTCAATAGCTCCTGCACCCTGAAAACCGATGGAACAGTGATGGGGGTCAGGTAAGCTCCCTGATGCTGATACAGAACTTCAGACGGTCCAATCTCTCTCTACAGACCTCTGATTTGGGTGATTCTAGTTCCTACAAGTCACTTTGGTTTTCTAGTTTATGTGTATAAAATTTCACCACATTTGGAATCCATTTGGTCTAAAAGTGCCACAGATTTCATTTTTTGGTTTAGATAAACAATACATGACCAATCCATTAAATTCTCCCAAATTCAACAATTCCCTAAATATTCTCTAGACCTCCGAATATTACCAACTTTAGCTTCTCAAGAATCTTTCTATAAACTCTAGAGACACGCCAAATTTCATGGCAAACGGAGCTCATCCGGTCATACTTTGATGGAGCTCACAAAAATACCGGTTTTGGCACCCCAAAGGTCCAAAACGGGTCTAGATAGCCTCTCTCACACTCTCACTCCACATGGACAAGTTTAAAAGCATAAGACTAATATATCTAACATGTCCATATGATCCAAATCATCATACATTCTGTTTTCACTATGCTACGGCCAAAAATACACTACTACATCCATGCATCAAAGGGGTAAAAACCCACATTTCCATTCATTTGGCTATACACATAGGTCATACAATATCCTTTCATACATTTACACGTGTTACAAACTTTACATCTCAAAAATAGTGGACACATCTTCATTTGGCACCACTTTACATTATATATACATCAAAATATCAAAACATAACTCATAACTAACTACGCATGCTCTTAGACTCCTTGGTGTGTGCTCGGTTCTCCTTGAGCTCCACCTAGCATATTAGTTGGGAGGGGAAAGGGGTGAGATTCAGGGAATCTCAGTAGCTCATGCACTCAATCCGGCAAGCAATCAAGGCATATAACAAGTCAAAGCATGTGAATAAGCATTTAGTTATTCTCAAACATCCAACACATAATGTACATGCTATGGAATTCACAACAATGCCCAAAAATGAGCTCCAGGGACTTTTGGTCTAGCCTCACCCGAGTCTAGGGACTTTTGGATGGCCTCACCCGAGTTTAAGGACTTTTGACTCGGCCTCACTCGTTTGAGACTTTTGGCCTTGTCTCACCTATCTCAAGGGACTTTCGGCTTCACCGCACCCATCTCAAGGGACTTTCGGCACTATCGCACCCCAGCAATTCCCACAACTCATTACACAAGCATATTGACATCAATGCATCAAAACAATAGCATATGGCATATTCCACACATTCAGCATATACATATCATACAATGACTATCATATCCAAGAATGCAACAAGAAAGAGTGAAAAAGAGAGCTACCTTTGGAGCCAAAGCCAACACAAGCTTTTCCTTTCAATGTCTCATCTCCCTCCTTAGGTTCACAAACACCTTGATGGAAATGTTTCACTTGAGCCTAGACACACCAAAAGCATGCAATTACTCTCTTGTAATTTAATTTAGAGCAACCCTCTATCACACACAACCTAGGGTTCTCTCTCTAGAATGCCATTACCCCTTTCTCTCTCTCAAGCACCCATGGTAGTGGAAAACCTCATTTTCAAAGAGAACTCAAGGATTCAAAAGAGTTTTCCACTTTCCCTCTTCTGACCCATGCCCAAAATCCGTCCATTTTCACAATTAAAACCGCAGAAAGAGAGGGCAAAGGGAGGGAATCAGAGTTCTAAAGAGAAATGGGAGAAGTTATCTTACCTTTCCCTTGATCTTCCTCCTTCTCTTGATCTCTCACACTCTCCACGCCTCTTTTCTCTCTTTGGGTCGAAGCTTAGGGCAGATATGAGAGAAGAAATGAGTTTGGGCGTTTAATGAAGTCTAATTCTCGCTATTTACTCTCTTCCGGATCGACCCTCGCTACGGCGAAAACTAACATTCGCTATAGCGAGCTCGTGTAATCTGACTTCGCTATGGCGAGGTGTAACCTTCGCTACGGCGAGATCGGGTCAGTTCCATTCGCTATGGCGAAATTTACCATTCGCTATGGCGAAATCGCGTCAGTTCCAGACTTCACTCTCGCTATAGCGCACGCTACAGCGGGCAACTCCCTGGTTTTTGTATGGGCTGCTGCCAGCACTCGCTATAACTAGAATCGCCTTCGCTATTGCGAACTAGCTCTCTCGCTATAGCGAGACCGTTTCTCGCTATTGCGAGAAGACTTGGCAGAAATTCTGGATTCCGAAAATTTTCAGATTTCATTTCCTTTCTTTTCCCTTTTCTTTCCTTTTTCCCGGTTGTTACACATAGCATTAAAACAAACTAGTTAGACTCAACTAGACTCAACTAAACTCATCTTGAGACCAAGGAAGAGCTATTACACCCAATTCCAAGTCATAGAGAGTTAGGAGCTAAAACAGTTATTTCGTATGCATAAAACTCATAATGGAAAACATATTAAAGTATAGCTTATAAATACATCAAGCAACTACACATATAAGTATTTCAACTCATTCAATTATTCAAATGTGTGCAAGATAGAGAAATAGAGCTACTTTATAACTTTAAAGACTTGAACCTACAACAAACTTACTTTTTTGGTTCACTTTTTCTTAGCTCTTCTTAGTTTAACACTCACAAATAGATGAGTTTAGGTTAGCTTGGCCTACATATAGCAATTCACAATTCAAATTAACTTATTATGATTCATTTTAAGTCTTATTAACTTCACTTAATCCTATTAGAACCTAATGTGAAAATTAAAGTTAGTTTAGGTCTCTTAAGAGACAACTCTTGTTTTTTTTTTTCTTCTAAGCTCCAAACTCTCACTTGCTATGAGCTATATGACCCTAATGGAATTCATTTGGATGATCATAAACTTGATTACATAAGCCTAAGGCTATATTGCTTCTAGAGGCCAATTTGAACTTTAAAATTTTAACTTTCAATTTAAGACTCCTAAATTCAATCCAATAATTCTATTATTGTTTATTCCTCTCATCTAAGCATTTTAAATTATTAGAACCCAACAAAATACTCTCTAGGTACTCTAAACCTCTCTTGGCCGCAACGATGCATTTAATAGAGGCCAAGGAGTTTGTTCATTTTCTTTGGAATTTTGGCACATTTGGAAGATTCTTAGCCTCTTTATAATTTAATTATAATCTCATATAACTTAAAATGTCCTTCTAAAGTTCTAAAATTCTCAAGGTGTAATCAAAACCCTAACATCTCTATCTTGCATCCTATAAGCTTTTAATGGTTTCCTTTGGTTCCATCTTATTCTCCACACTCCTAAACCTCTAATACCACCATGTTTAGTTAAAATCATATTCCTTTTATGGTACCCTAGGTCTGGTCAAATTGAAGAAGGAAGAGAACTCAAAGGAATTGCAAGTTTTTCAATTCAAACCATACTTTGTTTCAATGCTTGTCAAGTGGAGAATTTGATGCTACAATTAGTTTCTTCAAATCCTCTCCTTTTTCCAAGTAACTAGCCACCAAAATGCTTCTTTCAAGAAGTTAAAACCATCAATAGAGAGAGCTTAGAGAGAAAAAGAAGATTTGATAATGATATACCATGAAAAAGTTGACAATTTCTTACCTAAATGGCTCCTTCTTCCACCTCCTTCTCCCTTCCTTCGTTGCATCTCCTTGGTCTATTCCAAAACTAGTTTAAGTCAGTTTTAAGGTTGGTAGGACATGGCTGATCTTATATGAAGGAAAAAGAAACATTTTAAAATAATTATAAAAATATCGGTTACATCTCACAATTTCAATCCCTTTGTTTGGCTCATTTTGAATCATGTTTTAAAATTATCTTTTCTATCATAAAAGTTAAGCCCTCTAGTGTATTAAAAATATTTACTTTTAAATTTATAGGGTTCAAAACTATGCCAAATAACTTAGTCAAAGTTTAAATCAACTGACAACCTAAATTGCATACCGAAAAAATTTTGACTATTCTGATAATTCCTATAGTTTTCAAAGCGTCTAAGAACTCTAGTAAACTTAATTTTATTGTCTTTCTTTAAATTTCTAAAAATTTATTTGAAATTATGATTTTATCACTACTTTTTCGGTTTAGTCTATTTAGCCATTTTAGCTTTGATTTTGGGCCACTCTTAGTTATTTATCCTCATTCATAGGTGCTTTGATTCTATTTTAGGGTCCTCTTTTATTATCTTACCAGTTTCAGTTTAGTTTTAGAAACAACAAAAATTACAGAATGAATTGAATATATGACTAGTTTATCGATTTTTTAATCGAGCTGACTATTTCGGTCTAACTTAGTATTTTAACCTATGGTGCCAAGTGAAATTGGCTTGGGCCATTTGGACAAAGCTACTTGATAAAGACCTAAAATTTTGTAAATGGAGTACGTTTAAAAATGAAGAGGCAATAGTTGGGTTTTTGCATGAAAGCGCATCTTATGGGCAGTAGGCCATTAATAGAAATAGGAAGATAAAACTTTTAGCTCTCAATGGGCTACAAAGACTAAAACCACATTTTCATCAATTCCTTTTGGTGCAAACAACTGGTTATACAGAGATTTTATGATTGTTGAAAAAGAAAGGAATGAAAGAAGAAGGAAAGGGAGAGAGATTTCATGGTCGATTAATGAAAGAAAAGCTTAGGACATGTATTTTGTTAACCTTAAGGCTTTAATGGAGATATTTGTGTCATGTTTTAAATATAGCAAAATAATTTGGTAATAAATGTGGCATATATTTATTGACATAGTATTTTTAAAAGTTGAAGTTTAAAATTTCAAATCAAGCCATGAGTATTAAGAATTTGAATTTTAGATTCATATGTCTTTATGTCAAAGATTAAAATTAATTATAGAAATTGAATAATTAAAAACATGAGTTATTATTTAAATTTGAATTAGTGATTTGATTAAAAATATCTTATATTAATTTGATAATATCTTAATCGATAACATTCACTACTAAAAAATTAGTATTTGGCTACTGTTACTTAGCTATAGTTTACATAACCACAGCTAAAATATGGCCTAACTGCAATTTCATTAACTGCTATTAAGACACAATGACCTAACCATAATTAGATACAAGGACTAATCACAATTTATGGAACTATAGTTAGTCCAATAAAAGGAACCATAATTAGTCACTTAAGGGAGTAACCACGGTTCAACAAAACCACATTTAGCCCCTATAGACTAGTCGTGACTCATAAGAACTGTATTTAGTCCCTTTAATTAACCCTTTAACCCATTTGTAAATCAGATCTAGACACACCCTACTCTTTTATGAAAAAAGTAACAACCATTTGCCCAAGATGCAGCTGTTGTTAAAAGCATCATTTGTCGTGTGGTGAAAGCTGAGTTGTTATTGTTAATGCTATCTTTCCATTACCTTTGGATGTCATTCATCTATAAGGTACCTATTCTTTTCCCTCTTTAAATCTATCTTTGTTCTTCTCAAGAAATTTTATCCCTCTTCAGATCTTTCTTTCTTCTTCTCTCACTTGTTTCGCATATTACTTCATCTTTGATTAAAATCATGGTAATGACATATTCTGGTACAGCATAGCTATAGGTTCCATATTTGTTTTATTTTATAAAGATGAAGCAATGGAGTTGATCATAACTAAGATTGAGAGTAAGCGTCTAAGATGTATTGTCATATTGCAGGCATTATTATTATTTGATACAATGTTAAATTAGTTTATAGTTTAAGATGGATTCCTAGATTATAGTTCTCACTATTTTGTTAAGGTTGAGAATAGCAATATAGCATAGGAAAAGAAATGTTGCCACCACTTTTTTTTTAGTTTCTTTTCTTTTCTGCCTCTATTGTATTTATGTAAGCAAACTAAAGTACACATATGTTCCCTTCTTTTTTTTTTGGGAAACCCTAAGGTTCTTGCCTTTAAAAGAACCTTAAATTAATAAAGGTTAAGGAGGACAAGGGATGGTGTGTGATCTTGTAGTTAAAAGTTTTAAATGTAACTTGTTAGGCGCATTATCAAATGTAAGCAATACATGAAATTTGGTTGAATGTGACATGTTATTATAGGTTTTTGAATGTAACATGTTAGAACATGTTTTTGTGGCCAAGATGGCTACATTCAATGTAATTATATAGAAAAAGTTTTATTGCTTTTATAATTCAAATAGGGAGCATATAGGATGATATAAAATAAATATAACAAATAAAATAAATATATAACTAAAAATTCACCTTTGGGGAAACCCAAAACCTAACCTTAGCTTTTTAAGGACTTAGGTCTTACCCAAATGTGAGTATCCTGCCTTTAGTATTGTTGCTTATCAGCATTAGAACTACCATTCTTAAAAATATTTTAATGATGTGCTTTGGAGAAAATGATGTCATTTTTGTTTCTTAAAGTACATCCTTAAAATTGAAATCAATCTGTCAAATCAAAGTTGGAAAACCTAAAATCATTTTCATTTTATGCAACATATCCTTAAAACTAAAATCAATCTACCAAATCAAAGTTAAGAAAACTAAAATCATTTTCATTTTATATAGCACATCCTCGAAATATTTAGTGTATATGACAATAGTTAATAGGACAACAATTCCAAATTTTAAACTAAAATGAGATCATGTATGTTGTGCTATACATCCCCAACATTGTATGACATTATCATCTAGCGGAAAACCATCTATTATATGTTCTCCTATGAAGTTACAGTGTTTATAAGAGAATTTGATGTTGGTACAATTTTAATAGATGAGAATATCGTTTAGATGTGCAATCCAAACTACTTGTTTCCATTGTAATTCAAAACTTAGAAATATTATTTAGAGCATGGTTGTTGTTTTATCAATTATTGTCCTATGCATTTAGTATTTTGAGGATATGTTTTAAGAAGTGGAAACAATTTAATTTTTTTAACTTTGATTTGGTGGAATGATTTCAGTTTTGATAATATGCTTTAGGAAGCAGAAATGGTGTTGCTTTCTTCAAAGCACATCCTTAAAATACTATTGGTAATATAGTGATTTCAATGATGATATAAGAAATGATTTTGGGCACATGACAATCACTCTTTTGAAAAAATCCAAGTCCCTCAAAAAGTTGTGGTTTAAGACTTAGGTTTCTCCAAATACATCCTTAAAATACACCCACATCACATTGTTTAGGGAGAGACTCGAATTCATTTCTTTTTCATCAACACAAAGCGGATTGTTAAATATTTTTAACTTTAATTGACTCTTTCCAAATTTTAAACTAAAATAAGATTGCATTCAATAGTTAGCATGTTACCATCATAAGTAGTATGGACACTCATACTAATAAGGATGCCATTCAAAAAAAAAAAAAAACTCATTGATTGATATACAAGTTTGGCAAGCTAAATAATGCAATTCTTAAGGGTAAGTTTTCACTTGGAACTTAGAAGGAAATTCTAGAAAAAAAATAATGTTGATAAATAATTTGACAATTTTAGAATGTTGATTTTTTTACTATTAAATGTATTGTAAAATTAAAAAAATGAAATAAAATGTGATATGTCTTTGATAATAAATAATTGAATTCCAAAATATAAAGAAAATATATTTCCAAAAAACATGAGAATGACTTATAATTACCCCTCCAACTAAGTAACGTGTAGCATGGGTCCACGGTGGTCACCATCATAAAATATAGACCGTCACTGTATTTTCCTACTAAAGGAGGGATGCCATCCACGAGGCAAGCAAAAGAGGAAAAATGGGACACTGCTCATAATTTCTAACAATGTCCTTGTTTGGTGTACACATGTCGTCTTTAAACTAAAGATGAAGGGCAGATTTTTTAGGAAGATATTTAGATTTACTTGAATATTTTTTTTAAATAATTTTAAGAATTTATTTTTTCCATTTTATTGATTTAGTATAAAATTTTATTTTAAAAATAATTCTCATACAAATTAAATTTAAATAAATAAATAAAATTATCTTCTCTTACCATTTGAAATTACTTTTTTAGCTGGTACTTTGAACCTTTGACATGCAACTGGCTTAGCCAAAAATAATATTTTTAAAATCAAATTGATCATTGAACCAATGAAAGTATTGATTTATGGTTTATTGATCCAATCGTGGTCCAATCGGTAATAATTAATTATATTTTTTAAAAAATTTTATATATTAAAAATTTAATGTAAAAAATAAATATTAGTAAATTTTAAATATTTGATTACTAATTTAATATTTCTTAAAATATTACAAAATTATTTTATATATTTTAAATTATATTAAGATTCTACTTATTATTAAAAAATAAAAAACAAAAACTAAATAGTAATTTTAGCTAAATACATTTATATTTGAAAGAAATGTTATTAGAAAATTGAATATAAACATAATAGAGACTGAGTATAAAAAATAACAATGTATACATATTTTATTTCTTTTTATATTCTTTATTTTTTTAATATATATATATGTTTCAACTCCCTTCTTTTTTATTATCTTTTATTTTTAATTTATTAAATTTATTTGGGATAAATTATTTTGTTATATAAAAAAAATTTAAAAAAAGAAAAAAGAAAATGGGTACGGACCAATTCAAACCAGTTTTGACTGGTTATTAATCGGTTCTTGACTGAATTTTTAGCTAACTAGTTTTCTGACCCAACAAAATCAGACCAAGAACTGGTTCCCAGTCGAATCAACCTGTCTGGTCTAGTTTTTAAATCACTGGCCAAAAGCCTTCACTCTGTAGGTGTTTGAACCATTCAGTATTATTCTAAGATTTAATTTTATCCCAAATTAGGTTTTGGATTACCCAATTGGGTTTGAATGTGGTTTTTTTTTTTTTAAGTTCAAGCTTAGCCCAATTATAAATGTTTACGCTAAAATTCAGCCCAAAACTCAAATAAAGTATATTTAATTTTAAAATGAATTAAAAAATTAAAATAGATGAAAATTAAGACTTTTTTAAAATTAGTAATGCATATTTTTAAACACCAATTACCAAACATCCATAAAAGATTAAAGATGATAAAAAAACATAGTTAAAAAAACTTTTTGGAATTCTTTATCATTTTTTATGATATATATCCTATAACTTTCAAAAAATTTATGTTATATAATTACATATATTAATTTCTTTATTTATATTATTATAACTCATAAGTCTACCTTTATGGTTGATGACCTATAGATAGAAACATAAACTGAGCATAAAATATTAAAAAAAATTAGAAATATTTTCTTTACTCTCCTCATAATTTTCTCTTTTACTCATGTTGTATGTATTATATTTCTATTAATTTTATAACATAGTATCAACATGAGTCTTTAGAAAATTAGTGTAAAGTATCAATTTTTGGAGTTTATTGTTTATCACAATAAAGTATAATTTTTTTTTTTTTGGTTTTTACTCTATATTATCTATAAATTCAAGATTTATTTATATTTATAATATGATTATCAATTTTATATTAACAAATGTTTTAGAAACCAAAAAGCCAAGCATGATTAGATGTTTAATAGCCCTATCATTTTTCATTTTGGTTATTTTATAAACAATGGCTTCATTGTTTAAATGAATAAAGCATATATATATATATATATATAGAGAGAGAGAGAGAGAGAGAGAGAGAGAAAATTTTGTCATATTTTGATAAACTGGTGATTATAAATTATTATAACTCTAAAGGATAATAGTTTATTGACTTCATGGCACCAAAAAGTTTTAAAAACTCTTCAAATTCAACATATTTATACATAAGTTAATGACTATTTATAACTTATACATAAATTAATAGTTAAATGTCAATAATGATCAGTCATGGTTATTGAAATAAAATTACGAGAAATGTTCTAAAAGCCATAAAGACAAATGACTAAAAATTATTTAAATTTGAAAGTACCAAAAGTGGTCATAAAGCTTAGAAGACTGTAAAATATTAAATGATTATATTGTAATAGTAATATATTTTATTGTAACAATTTATGTGCAAATTTAAATATCCTAAGAGAGAAGACCAATGATAATTTCTTCTTATACATGAGTATTAACTTTTATTATGATGTACAAGAAAAAAAAAGTATTTATTTTATACTTTAATTTTTATTCTTTACTTATAATTGAATTATTTATGTATATCACTTGAAAAAAAAATTATACACATGTGACACTTGAATTAAGAAAAGGATATATTTTCATAAAATTTATTGTGCTAAATTTTTTTTGGTGAAAAAAATTCTTATTATAAGCATTTGATGTTAAATTCATTTTATTGTTGTCAATCCAGACAATACTTCAAAGGAAGAAAATTAAGCATTCTTAGAAAATATTTAAAGTGTTTATCTTATTTATAGCCAATTTCATGAACAATTGGATATAAAATGTTCTATAAATTGACCCACAGTTCTTGTAATAATTTGAAGAGAGAAAATATGCACTAAAAGTGATAATTTTTCCAATGGAGTGATATTATGAAAATATGCATAGATAAACTTAATGTCTACATTTCATATTTTGAATATACTCCTATAGTAGTAATAATGTGTATCAAATTTTGAAGAGCTACATATAATAGAATATGCATGGTTTAATTCTTGAAAAAATAATATAAATATTTTCCATTCTATAAATGGACATAAATATATAGTGAAGACATATATTTCATAGATAGTACTTAAATAAGAAAAATGTTTTTTTCACTTAATAATAGATGATGTCAATATCAATATTATAATAAGTAGTATAGAATTATTGAAAGTTCTAAAAGAGCTATCATATTATTACTTAGGATGATGAAATTTATTATTGATAATTCATTATTTTTATTATGTCTCAAAAAGAATTTATTAGGCTTTTAAGATATTAGCGCAATAGATCTCATATTGAGACTATAAATGAGAAAAATATTAAATACATACTTATCACAATTATTATATCAAAAAATAAATGTGTATTAAAAAAAATCATCTACCTTATCTTCTGATTTGTACTATACAATTATTACTATGATTGATATACATGTTACAATAAATTCCTAATTTACTGATTTCAATACAATTAAATTTATTGTTTGAAATAATTGGTTCTGAATCAATTATAATACAAAAAATTATTGACAATTTATATAGACATTTCCTAAACAACCAAAAGATTATTTAATTGAAAAAAAAACCTCTCTTGTGTTAGTTATTCTCAGGATAAATTAATTACTAGATCATCATTAACTAAAGTTAGAATGGGATCCCTTACATTTCTAGAACATATCCAAGGTGATATATATGAATCTATTTATCTACCATGTAGATCATTCAAATATTATATGATATTGATAGATATATATATATATATATATATAAGTGGTCATATATGTATTTATTATCAACTTACAACTAAGCATTTGCAGGATTAATTGCTTAAATAATTTAATTAAAAGCATAATTTTCAAATTATACAATCAAAACAATTTGTTTTTATAATGCTAGTGAGTTTACATTTCAACCTTTAATAACTATTGTTACACCCCTGAAAAAAAGCATAAACGGCATGGTTTACAAGTCAAGACTCGTACCCATAAGCCTTTTTAACAACCAGGACCATATACATAAAAGGTGTATTAACAAAGTATAACAAATATTTGGATACATAAGAAGGCTTTCCTTTACTAAAAGATTTAAACAATATTAAAAAAAATTAATTACAAAGAGTTCATTTAACTTTTTGTAAAAATTTCGACAGAGTTTCCCCTATATATAAGACTGCCTAAAATTTCTACAAATAGCCAAACAACCAGCCAGAAATAACAAGAGAGCTCCGCTCTAAATCTGAAGCACTAAACAGTAATAAAAAGGAACGAGGACCTTGCCTGTGTATAAGTGGAGCTACAACTAAAAAGAAGAAGCAATATACCTAGATACAATTTCAAAAGTTCACAAAAAAAGGCCTTAGCAAAACCACATAGGGCTCAATATTTTGAAGCAGTCATTTCTATGCCGATTATAGACCTACCTCACTATCTGTAATGAAAAAAAGATTAAAGGGATGAGTTTGAAACTCAGTAAGCGGATAATACTAACTATGACCAAGATGTAAATCATAATGAATGGAGTACCTTAAATCTCCAATTTATATTGAAAATGAAAGCAATAATATAGTATCTAATAAAATTCATTTCTTCACATTTATTATAGATAAATCTGATAATGTACATAAACTAAACATTTAAAAGCTCATGCGTAGTAATAATTGACATGTCTAAATAGAACCAAATCAAATGAATGCCAAACATATCACTTATGAGGAAATAGTAATATCGAGGTAACTTATGCTTAACCATTTCAACAGATCTACATGTGGTGGCCGACACACGGGGTTAGCAATACCCTTACTAACTGGGATTCAGATCAAGGTGCACCAAGGCTAATAACTACTATTGTTAGCTGCAGGGTTCTGTGTTAGACCACTCTTCTTCTTTTTTTTTTTATAAAAAAAATGGCTGAAATAATTAACTAATTAGGTAATTATCTAAGTATATTGAATTGATTAATCAACAATTAAGATTTTTCGATAACATCAATTAATACTTCCATTTGTATTCACACATAATGAAATCAAGTTTAGCATTCCACTATTTTACAATGAACAAGTAGTATAAGTTTCTATAGCAAGTATTATCTACTCACCGCACATGACGATACCGTAAATTTCTTTAAGCCTTAATTTGACGAAGCACTTGATTTGGGGTTATCTCCGGAACCTCCTAAATTTCCCATAAATAATTTTTGGTTACTAACTAACACATAAATTTGCATAAGTTCAAGCTACTTTTATTCGTTATTATTTTAATCTAGGTCATAAGCCGACATACAAGCTAGAGAAAAATTTCAAATTTTCAATTAGCATCCAAAGAGAACATCTTAATCCTAAGCCTTTCTTATATAGCCACCAGAATAACATAGAACACTTCCATACTACTTGAAGCAAATAAATAAAATAAGGAAATGGAACTAATACTAATATAAGAAGGCCTTAAATTTCTAATAATAATTTTTTTTCAAAGCTTAGCTGAACCTATTCCCTGATTAGCTATAAAATTAGGCAAATATCAAGATTAAATTCCCTTGAATCAAATTCTGGACTTCAGCTACCAAAAATGAGAGAAAGACGTGATTCTTACCAAGAAATCAAGGGAGGAATGAAGTGGGTAGAAAGCAATTTCTTGAAGCTTAAAACCCTACCCTAACAGCACTCCAAAGTTGCTGTCGCGATGATGAACAAAGCACACGCTGCAACAGGAGGAAGGGCCGATTTCACAGTGGATATGGCGGCTAGAAGGAAGAACAATAGGGGAGGAAAGAAGAAGGAACAAAAATAATGGAGATTGGCAAAACATAAAAGACGGAAAGAAGAAGCAAAACATGAAAAGAAGAAACAAAAAAGATGGAAAGAGAAAAGAGGAAAAGATGAAGCATTGGACATACGGAAGAGAAGAAAGAAAAAGTGGAGAAAGTGGGGAGGTTAGGATTTTTTTTAATATATTTTGGATAAAATTAGATTTTCGCCCCTAAAAATTTTAAAATGCCTTAAAGTAGTCCTTATGTCACTTTTTTTTTGTTACAACTATTATATATATATATATTGAAATACAATTAAAAAGCCTATTGCTTATGTTCACACAAAATAGCTTGGCAAAAATTATTCATTAAATACCTCTAATTAATAGATACTTATGAGAACAAAACTTCTAAATTTAACATAGACAAATACAATTTTACATACATAGAGAAATACAATGTTGCATGCAACAATACTTATACACATTAAACCAACAAGTCATTATAAATTTTTTCTATTACAGTTGGCTATTTATTAGGAGCCAAATATTATTCATCTTAAAATTTTTGGATGTGCAGTATATATTCCAATTGCTCCACTACAATACATAAAGATATGTCCTCAAAGAAAGTTGAGAATATATATTGTGTATAAATCCCTTTATTTATGACATGATTTGTCAATTGTTATTTTGATGAAATAATTTTTCCAATATTAAGGGAAGATAATAAACAATTGGAAGAAGAAATTATATTGAATGCATTGTTATTATTTCAAATGGATCTTCACACAAAGTAATGTGAATTAGAAGTTTAGAAAATAATATATTTAAAAACTATTGCAAATCAACCATCAAATGCAATTACTAACCTAGAGAGAGTTACCAAACCTTATATATTAGTTGAAAATACTCTAATTTGAATTGATATCCTAGTTATTATAAATAAAATTAAGTCATGCCTAAAGTATGGTAAATTAATCAGTTCCAAGGATAAAAATCCTAGAAAAAAAGAGAAAAGCAAATAATCAAAATGGTCAAAAAAAGGTGATAGATGTAACATCCAATTTTTGTAAAAACATCGAAATAAGTCAGTTTGAAAAGTAAGTCCCCTGAAATGAATGAGTTGAGACTAACTAAAACTATGATAAAATTTTAAATAATGGAGAATGAGGATCCAATGTCTGAGATACTCGAAAACCAGAGTAGAGTAATTCAATAAAATCACCGAAAGTATAATAGCATTTTTGTAAATATGAGCACCTTTTGAAAAACTTATAGGAGGACATTTTAAATAGAAAAATTAAGTTGTCTAGGATTCTCTGAGGTCTTAAAAACTATAGGAACCTTTAGACTGGTTCAGACCCTCTCCAGTGTATGTTTTTGAACGTCAATTGACTCGAACTTTGACCTTTTTGTTTGAGACAATTTTAAATCTATTCTGAGTGATTCCAAAGTCATTTTATAAATTAGAGGACCTAAATTTTATGATAAAAAAGACAGTTCTAAAAAAGAAGTTGAAATGAACTCGAACGGGGAAAACCAAGTTTAAGGACATTGTTGGAATTATGGAATTGTTATAATTGAGCCACCTTATAATTCTGAACATCCAGAACTCTTCCCCATCTCTTGACTGACTTTTGGCTGGCTGAAAATAGAATCAAAGGCTTCTTGAAGTGGCATATAAAGGGGGAGCAAAAGGAGGAGAAAGCAAGCCTTGAAAGTATAAGATTTAGCCACTTTTTCCTACTCTTGGCTTTATTAAACTCCTTCCCCTCTTCTTCCTCTTCCTTCTCATGGTTTTAGTAATTAATTTGGTGATGATATGTGGTTGGTTCAAGAAAAGGAAGAGAGAATTTGGAAGTGCTCTTAGAGGCATAAGAAAGTGCTCTTAGAAGGCTTGTAAATACCTAAAAATGTTGTTGCTTCTTCTTGCTCCTTTTCTCATGGTGTTTTGCATCCAGCTTTAAGCCCATTCCATAGGAGATAAATTATGACCATATTAAGGTAGGATTAAGGGTTCTAGGGTGTAAGGATTAGGAAGATACAAGTGAAATTAATTCAGAAGCAAAAGAGAACCAAGAAAGCCAAGTTGGTGCAACTTAAGGGTTTTAAGAGAAATGTGAAATCTAATTTTTCCTAGGGGTAATTAAGCTTATATAAGACCTTGTATGAGTACATTAGACCTCTAGGAAGCCTCCCAAGTGCCTCTTCTTTCAAGAAAACAAAGAAAACTCTATAGGGCCAAAATGAAGCATATGTCTCAACCAAACATAGACGAAGGACTTAGGGAGTGTTTTAAATTTTTCTAAACTTAGATTATGACTAAATATAATGGAAAAATATCAAAGGACGCCTTTAAAAAAAATGTAGAAGCCATGGATTGAGAGTTGGAAGTGTAGGCTTCATAATATGACGTAATGAAGTAACATATAGTTAGGTTCCTCAAAATGATTGTGTGATGGCTCCAAGAAGTTTAAATAGAGTCAAAAGTCATAGATTGAGGAAGAAAATAGATTCAAGATCAAGAATTATCATACTTGCTTCATTAGGTCCCTTATGAAGCCATAATAGTGTCTTAGAACCAAGTATGCTTCTTTAGTATATGTGTGATGCTAGAGTTTGTTTCCATGATGTAATGGTATCTTACTTGATATGTTTAAGCCAAAGGAACCAAGTTCCATTCACTTGTAGGTGTGTGACCTTAAGTGGGGAAGAATAACCAAGAGGAAAGCTTGTGTTCTTACTTCAAAGATAGCTCTCTAACGTTTCTCTTATGTATTCTTGATTGTTTTCTTATCATTGGATGTGTGTGTATATGTTTATGCTATGAAAAATGTGCATAGCTATTTTCTACATGCCATGGTACTATTATGTGCATCAAAGGCGTCTTATAAATGTGTTTTGGCTTGAATAGGCTTGGTAAAGCCAAAAGTCCCATAGTAAGAATGAGCATAAGCCAAAAGTCCCTAGAATTGGGTGAGACAAAGCCAAAAGTCTTAAGAAGAGTGAGGCTTAGTCAAAAGTCATTTAAAAATAGGTGAGGTAAGTCTAAAAATCCTAAAGAAAAGAGGTAAGGTTAAACCAATGCCCTTAAGAGCTAATGTATAATATGTATGAGCTTCTTGAACATGAGATTATTTTAAGTATGATTACAAGTAGCTTGATTTTCATGCATGCATTCTTTGACTTGAAAATGTGTCTATTATGTATGTTTGAAAGGGTTGAGAGCTATTAGAATTCTTAGAATCTCACTCTTCCTTCTCCAATATCTAACCATGTTTAGGTGAGTCAAGTGGGCTAAGGAGCGAGAGCTAACAAGTATAAGAAGCAAGACTTTGACATATGTATAGAGAAATGAGTTTTGCAAATATATTTTGATGTCAAGAATTGTAACCATGAATTGTATAGATGATATAGATGTTTGAGCACACTTAAATGTATGTAGACATGATATATATAATGATTTTGGGGTTATATAAATGAATATATATGATTTTACCACCAAAGGCTCTTGATGTGTTATGCTTCCAATGTGTATGATTGTATGTAGTATAGTGAAAATGAGCTCCATGATATTTTAAACCAAATGAAATGTCTCCCTAGGCTGTGATTGTGGTTTTGGACGTACCCAAGTGGCCATGGACAATGAAGAGGGTAATTTAACACCATTTTGAACTATTTGGAACACCAAAAGTAACCAATTTGTGAACTGAACCAAAATTTGACCAAATGAGCGATTTTTTTCATAAAATTTGGCCAACAAGTAGGTCTCATCTAGAAATTTTCACATATCTAAAGAGCACCCAATTTGGAGCTCTAGATAATTTATTATAATTTTTCAAAATTAAGAAAAATATGCTAAATGATAGGGTGCACTGTTTATATGATCTGATTTTTTTTTCTTGTCACTCATGAGCCAAATGGTATCCAATGGATATGAAATTTTATAAGTATAAATTAGACACCATAACCTTTCTATAGCCACTAAGATCACCTGATTTGAAGCTCTGTAGAGAGAGAACCAAAATTTTGAAATTTCATGATAGTACTAGTAGTACAGTAGGACATCTGGTATTGTTCCATCCATTTTTGTGAGCTAAACGCTGTTTTCTTGATTTAGAATTATTTGTAGTCAAAATTAGACATTAATATCTTTCTATAATGGTATGGTTTGCTAGATTTTAATTTTTTTAGAATTAGTTATGAATTTTTTAAATTTATATCATAAACTTATAATAGCAAACCTAGGCAGCTGGACTTTTGGTGCTATTATATTGTTAATCATAGTCTAGTTGATGTTTTCATAGCACGGAATGATTTTTAGCCTATATTTGACATTTAAGGCTTTCTAGAAAATTATCATTTGCTTGCTTTCTATTTTTTTGGAATTAATTATGATTTTTCAAAATTGATGTCATAAATCTAGAAAATTGAACCCGAGGCAAACTCCTTTATTTTCTGGTGTGTAGCTTCGAATCCAAAATGGGTGTGATATTTTATGATGTTTATAATTTGTATAAATGGATTATGAGTAGAGGGTGATATTAGGGAGTTCATGAGGTCCATCAAGCAAAAGAGAAAAATTTAAGGGCTTATGTAACACTATTTAATGCATTATTTTTATTGATTTTCTATGAATATCATGTATGGAGCTTGATTGTGGGAAAAGAAGGTTAGAAGGTTATGGTGTTAAGTAGGTACTCATGAAAAGGCTCAAGATATAACTAATTATGAAACCTTAGAAAAGGTTCAAATAATTAAAATAATGAAGAGATCTCAATAAGTTATAGCGTTACAAAAAAAAAATGAAATTGAAAAGATAGAGTTACTGATAATGTTTTTTCATAAAATGTTACTATTGAAATAATACAACAAAATAAAGATCTTAAATCTAAATTTTTTAGATGAATATATACTTAGATTTGTCAAAATAGAAAGACGTAATTTAAACATAATTAAATTCACTTTCAAAACGTGAAGTTTTTGGATCTATAGTTTGAACAACTTAAATGTAAAGCCAATATGATATGAATGAGTATTTGTATAAAAACAAAAAGAGAAAAATAAAGTCATTAGATATAAAGTATGACTTACAGCACAAGATCTTTCGTATCGTTGATTATAAACAGATATATTCTCTTATGGTGGATGCAATTATTAGTTTAATAGTATATAAAAAACTTGATATATATCTAATGAATATTGTTATAATTTATTTATACAACTCACTATTTAGTGAAATTTGCATAAAAATCCCTTAAAGATTTCAAATGCCAGAAGCATGTAAAGATTCCCAGAAAAATTGTTCAATAAATTTACATAAATCTTATATAGATTAAAACATCTTAGGCGTATGTGTTATAATCGTCTAATGAATATTTGTCAAAAGAAGGTTATAAAAATTATCTAATTTACCTATATATTTTATAAAAAAATAGATTAAAGTTTGTCATAATTGTTATATACGTAAATAATTTAAATATTATTAAAACTCTTGAATAACTTTAAAAAGTAGTTGATTATTTGAAGAAAGAATTTGTGATAAAAGATCTCAAAAAAAGTAAAGTTTTGTCTTGGCTTGCGAATTGAACACTTAATCAATGGAATTCTTCTTTATCAATTAATATATATTAAAAAGATCTTAAAGCAATATTATATAGATAAATTATATCTACTAAGTACTTCAATAGTTGCAAGATTGTTAGATATGAATAAATATCTTTTTTTTTTTGTCCTTGAGAGAATGATGGAAAACTTTTTGATTTTGAAATACTATATCTTAGTACTATAAAAGCATTAATATGTCTTGTTAATAGTACATGATCTGATATTGGATTTGCTATAAATTTATTAATAAGATTTAGTTTTTCTCTAACAAAATATATTATCATAAAATCAAACATTTATTGTGATATCCATGAAGAACTACTGATTATTTTATTTAATTGAACTTGGATCATAATTAATTAGTTATGCAAATATAAGATATTTATCTGATCTATATAAAGCTCTACAAGTTATTTATTTACGTGTAGGAGTACAGTTATATTATGGTGTTACACAAAATAAAGTTTAACTGTAACTGCTACTTCTTTAAATCATGTAAAAATAATTGCAATGCATGAGACAAGTCGATAATGTGTTTGGTTAAAGTTAATAACCTGACATATCTAGAAGATATATATTTTATCTTTAAAGAAAAAGATCTAATAATATTATACAAAGATAATGTAATATGTATAACTTAATTAAAATTAAGGTATATTAAAAGAGATAGAACTAAACATATTTTATCAAAATTCTTTTTTCATTCATAATCTTCAAAAGAATAGTGATTCGTTCATGTGATAATATGTTAGATTTGATTCATTAAGACATTACCAATTGTCACACTTAAGAAGTTGATGTGCATTATTAGATGTGTCAATTTAAGAATATAAAGTGACATTGTCATTAAGAGAAGTAAAATACATGCTACACTTTTCTTTTCTTTAACTATGGTTTTGTTCCCACTGGGTTTTCTTGGTAAGATTTTTAATAAAGCATCTTATATTTTAAATATTGTGTACCCTTTTTCATTTACTAGGTTTTTATTCTATTAAGTCTTTTTTAGTAATGTTTTAATTAAGCATATTATTTGTTAGTGGGCATCTAATGGGGAGTATTGTAAATAATATAATTATATAGATGTCTATAACCTTAAAAGAATGACTTTCGAAGAACCCTTCTTATGTTTAATGGCATATACTCTATAACATTGAAAGGATTTGTATTGTATAATTATGTAGATTCATTTTTTTAATAGTTTATAAATAAAAACATGTACTAAGTATAAAACATCAAAGAAAATGAGAATTATTATCTCTATTCTCCTTCCAATTTTCTCTCTTACACTTGTTATATTTTTTATATTTCGATTAGTTTTATAACAATATTGTTCATCTTATCCAAAATATGGGTGTCTCTCTCACACTTCCACTTTCGTAGATATAACTCCCACCTCCAAAACTATTCACCATCTCCTTTCTCCCTCCATTAATAAATCCTTTGTGTAGCCACCGTTCAACTTTTCATGTAGCCACAGCCGCCATGTCCTATTCCACTATCCTTATGTTGTGGCTGCTCACAAATAAGCTATAGCTTCCACCATTGTTGAAACTTTCAATTTGGGGCTTTTGAGTTTAATCCTCCAAAGTACAAATTCATCCATAAATTTTCACCTAACGTTCTCCATAATGTAACTCTTCAACTCAATTTGAATTTAACAAGTTTATTTAAAAAAAGTTTCTACATTTGAGATTATCAACAATAATAGGGAATTTAGAGTAAATTTGGAGCTTTAGTTATTATAATTTATATTTAGTCAAATTAATATTATAGTGTATTACTTGGATAGTTAGTTGATAATTTTATACTCAATATAGTTTTAGACCTTGTTAAGGATATCCCATCAACTAAGATTATACTTCGAAGAAATATCTATTATTGGTCTTTAACTATGAGTGTATGAATAACAGAGTGGCACCTTTTGTTTACACCTATATTATATTTTTCTTCCTCCAAATATTATTTTAAATAATTCTTATTCTACTACTACGGGGAAGCAAATCTTAATTTTTTCTTTTGAAAATCAATAGTTTCAAAATATATAATAAATAAGGGTGAAATTTATGAATGTTTCGAGATATGAAAATGTTTTCATAGATATAAAGTATAAATGATGATAAAGCTCTTAAAACACTATTTTTTTATATCATGAATTTTTATTAAAATTATCTCTTTTAGTTATTTAATATTTTTCTTATTCTAATTTTCTCTATATAATTTTCTTTATATTTGATTTATCCCTAATTAATTGGTAATTATATATATACACACACTATCTAACTTATTCTAATTTTTCTTATATAAATTTCTTAAAGTTGATTTGTTTATAATTAAATGGTAATTATAATATGAATATCAATATATATATATATATATATATATATATATCTTTAAATTATTTATGCTTTAAAAAATAATTTATTATTATTATTATTATTTATTTGTTATGATATAGTATTTATCTGCATTGTTTTAAAAAAAAAGTAATAGAGTTTTATGAGTAGAGTAACGAAAATAAAGAATCATCATTTTGCTACCTTATATTTTACTAAAGTTATACCTATGATGAAATTTATTTATATAAATTAAATTTATACTTTTTTTGTTCAATATATTTTTAAATCACATCTTTAATCAAATTTGGATTTCTTTAATATTTTTTTAAATTATTTATGTTTCATGTGGCACTTAAGGATAGTATTTCTTTCTCCTTGATTGCACTATGAAAATCTAAGTTTTACATTAAATAGTTTGAGATGCTTAGTATATTATTTATAAAATTTGAATACTTAAGTCCTATATCAAATAGTATGGGATACTTGGTGTGGTACTTATGAAGACTCCCCCCCTTTGATAGTGTTCTTAAGGATGGATCATTTACACCTCCTTAGGTCTTATTATTAATATATATTATATATTTAAAAATATAACAAATGGGATATAGTGTCAACCCTGTAGCTATTAGTAAGAGTAACAACCTAAATGTGCTAAATTAAATTGAAATGTAATGTAAGACACAAAGGCGCTATAAGATGCGACATATAGCGCGATGGTGCTTTAATGTTATGAAATAAGAAAAGTGTAATGGTATTGAGAAAGAAATTTGTGAAATAAAATGTAGTAGTATTGAGATGTGAAATAAATAAAGTGTGGAGATACTGATATGTGAAATAAGTAAAGTGTAGTGACACAGATATGTGAAATAACTAATGTGCAATGATATTGAGATGTAGAATAAGAAAAATATAATAGTACTAAGATGTAAAATGAGAAAAGTGCAATGATACTCATATGTGAAAAGTGCAGTGGTATTAAAATGAAAAATAAATATAATGTAATGACACTATGAAAAGTAATATAATATGTTCTCTCATACAATATTCATCTAATGAGTTTTTATTTGTTTGTCTTTAATTTTTTTTATATTTTATTCTTATTTTATTAATATTATTCAATTGTGAAAATTCAAGTGTGCTTATTTCTTCTTCTGTGTGTTTTGTTATATATGCACTCACTAAGTCAATGGTAAACTCACTCCACTTTTTGTATATTTTTTTTTAGATTAGCAAATAGTCAAATAAAGTGCTCTGGGACTTGTTTGCCTTCCTAGACACTTTGGATAGGTTCCTTACTAGATCAAGGTAATGTAAGACTCCGTGATGTTGTGACTATTAAGCGTTGAGTTAGATAGTATAGAGTCATGTAGGTCTTATAATGGCTATAGTCATTTGAAGATATTTACTTTTCTTTTCATTATTTTTTTTTTGGGTTTTATTTTAAGAAGTATTGGATATTGAATGGCGAATGATTCAAATTAGAAACATTTATTTTTTTGGGAGGTGTTGCCCAATGTTTGACAATTCCTAATTGATTTCGGTTGCAGAATAAAATTAGTATTTATTTTAACATAAAAACTTTAGCTTTTCTTAGTTATTATGTTGTTTAAGTGGTTATTAGTTTATGAGCCGGTTGCGGCCAAGGATTTGGGCCATGACATTTAGTCTTTGAATATTTTAAAATACATGAGTTATTTCCAAACTTGTTGCAAAGTTACTCATTCCATCAAGTGCTTCATGGCTGATTTCCAAATTTTGCCAACATTTTTCATTTATAAGGGATAAAATTCATTTGGATAGTTCATAACTTTAGATGTAAAATAAGAAAATGGTAAATGTATCTAAAATTGTTGTTTGATTTGAATTTGTTTAAATTTGGGAAAAGAATTTTAAAATTCTCAATACCCTTTTGCAAAACGATAAAATTTTCTTATCCAAGTCTTAGAACCATGTAAATCTTAACGTACTAATTAGATATGGATTAATGTTTACAAAATTTGAATTTAAGCTATGAAGCACTTAACGAAACAAAAAACTTGCAACAAGTTAATTTTTTCTTTATCAAGTCTTACACTCCAAAAAAATTAAAAACTAAAATAAAGTGGGTCTATTAAGGAACTAATTTTGTTACAATATTTCTCTTTCAATTAATTCAATGGCTTGGGGCCAGGTCTGCAATCTTACACATTTCATTAAAACGAGGCAGCTTGCATATAACAACATATCTCTCAGCAAGGCACAAGCAAGCTCACATAGGTGGGGCCAGAAAAAAGCTTTTACATTGACAATGGCACCTGATGTACTCGCTCTTTATAAAATAAAATAAAACTTATTTACATCTTTCCATCAATTTCTAAAATGTTACGTACGGGTGATTAAGATGCCGGGCAGCTCAGCCCCGCCACGCCACACTGGGCTGTTATGGCCAAAGCGTAATGACACCTCACCCTATTTCAAAAAAAAAAAAAAAATCTGATCATATGTTTTACAAAAAAAAATCCAATCTTTGTTATACTGTACAATTAGGCCTTTCACACAGCAAGTCCTGGGTTCCAAAGTCCTCTCATTGTGTACATGAGCTACTCATTTCCTTAACAACCAAAGCTCTGGCACGATTGATGGTCACAAGACACAAGTACACATGCTCTTCAAGCTCCTCCATTTGCTTCCTAAACCCAACCTCACTCTTCCTCAGCTCCTTCACAATCTCCAAACCCAACTTCTTCTCCTCCTTCCTTCCCATCCAAAACCTTATCATCTCCCTATTACGCTCAATCTCATCGTGAAGCCGAGCCACCAGACGACTAATCGTGTCGAAGTCTCTGCTCAAAATATATGTCCCCTTAGCTGCCATATCAAGCTGATCACAAACCTTACCAAGGAACCCACTTCTCAAACCCCTAACCCTTCGAATTAGCTTCCTCTTTAAACTCTTCATTGGAAAACTAAATATTGCTGGTCCCATTATTATTGCTGTGAGAGTATGCGCTGCTATAATTGTGGCAGAAATTGCTATTATTCCACAAGCTAATGTCGCACCAATCCCACTTGCTTTCTTCATGTATTTTATGTACTTAATCTTCCTCACCACTTTTTTCCTCATTGCCTTTAGATGGTGAAGTACCGACGAGATCTTGTCGTCGATGATTTTGAAGTCGTAGTTGTTGGGATTTGAAAATGGATTTTTGGAAAGGATGAATGATTCGAGCTCGAAAACGATCGGTTCGAAGTTGCTAGAAGATTCTTCTTCATGGTTTTCGTGTTCGTGTTGGTCCATGATGTCTAGTGCTCTTTGGATGAAGCGGTAATTAGAGTGGACCTGGTTAATGCTTTTGAGGAGATGAATGCAAATGTGTGAAGCTGAAGCACTAATGTCGAAGTAAGAGAGCATGAGGTGTTTGAGTTCTGGCTTTTGTGAAAGGATGGATGAATCGTTAAGAATTGAAGGTATGGCTTCTTGGCCTGGTTCGAGGAGGATGTCGGAGAATTTGTTGTGGTAAATGGAAGGCTGGTTGATGAGTAAGTTCCGAGCTTTGGTGAAGAAATCGGCGTAGGATTTTGCCCTCAGTGCTCTGTGGTATTCCTCATGGACGTTGAAGCTTTTTTGGACATTATTGTCTTTGAGTTCTTTTCCATCTAAAAACACAGACGTATATAACCGTCATTGTCAAATATAATCTGTATCATTGGAGTTAAGTATGTGACGGATATGGTACTAATTCAATGAGATACATATTATGGACATATAATTAATGCAAATCTATGAAGCATAGATACATAAAAACGGCGTGATGTGTCTGACATTCATAACAAATATGCCATGCTTCTTCGCCTATATTTTGTCGTGCAGAATTAGTGTCAATATTGTGATGTGTTAAATAATTTATATATTGGAGCTTGTTTGTGAATAATATGGTAGTAAAATTCAATCTATGAAATATACATAGGCAATTTATAGAGGTAACTAGTTTGAAAGAAATTAATGGAGTAGTGATTCGTTTGATCGTAAAATCAAATACGACATGATAGTTTAAATTGTACAAGCAATTAACGTTCTATCGTTACTGGTGTTGATATTATTTTGTGTACCGTATTCGAGTTCGTGTAATTATATCCTGTATCCATATTAGCGTGATTGTTTTTTTATGCAATTTATATATGCGAATTACAGTTTGAGAAATTAAGCTCAACCTCCAGAAATACGTTTTAGACTTCCAACTGGCTATGTTATATATAAGAAGAATCAGAAAGAGCCTGAACTATGAGGGCTGAGAAGTCGGAGACAGAAAGAAACTCAAAGCTTAACAAAATATATAATAGATGGCATCCATTAATAAGTTTGCTGAAGAAAATAGATAATAATTTATCAATGTGTAAGAAACTTTCCAAAGCTTTTCCCTTTAAACTTTCAAGCAGTTGTTTAATACTTGGTCATTATTTACTTGAAAAAAGGCATGCATATTAATTACAAAAACATAAGTTTCAGAGAAGAAGGGAAGGAAAGAATGCAAAGAATGTCGAAGAGTAGATAAGGAAGGGATTGAATTGCTAAAGGATGACTTCGTTTCTCTTAATTTGGACAAACTTTTCCAAAATCCTAAAATTAAAAGGGAATAAGAAGTTTGGAGAATTTTAGAAGGTTAATACAAAATCTTTTTCATTATTCTGACTTCCTTATTAATAATTTTCAAACAAAGAAAATATTTCAATGAAACTTTTTCTCTCCTTCTATTATCTCCCATTCAAATATGTTCCAAAGAATGTGAAGGGAAGGAATTCAAAGAATAAGAAGGGAGAGAAAATGGTTAAATAACATTTTTTTATTTTCTTTTAAAATTAACTAGGCAATAAACTATTTAATATTTATTACCTAGTAAGAAACACAAAAGAAGATAAATCTTTCAAACTTCGTTCATCTTTTTCTCCGATTACACAAACCTGAGAGCAATCACAGATGACTTAAATCTCCAAGTATTTCAAAGATAGATGCCAAATGAAAAAGCTGAAACGTACCTTTGCTGATGACCTTCCCTGCTCTTAATTTTGCCAACATCTTGGTTGATGATCTTACGACGAAACTTGATCGATGTTAAAAATTAAAAGATAAGAAGGGAACTTATATACTCTTGAACAAACGTGGCTCTGATCAATGATCACTAAGGAGAGGCCTATTGATTATGCGATATCTGCAACCTAATATATAATCTTCCTTTGTATTGTCCTTTATGCTAAAAAAGAGTGAGGCATAATGGCCTATAATTAACTTCCTAGGTAGTCTGTTGAAGATGATAAATGTTTGCTTATAAAGCCTCATATGGTTGTTATAAGGATTCACTTTCAAGTTTTCTTTTTGATATATTCTGCTAATCTCATCCATAGAGAAATATAGATAATAATTACTTTTTTCCAAGTTGTTTGCAAGCTTTCAGGCTAAAATTGCTGTAGATCTATCCCTTTTCCCTCTTGAGGACTTTATCGCCTTTTTTTTGCTCATTTTCTTTGATAAGATTTGTCCTTATTTAAGTTATATGATTTTACGAGCCTAAAACAATTATATTCCTACTTACAAGTGCATATCATGGAAGCCGAAATATTCTTTCGTAAAATACAAATTTATGTGTGGGATACATTACCATTATATCCTTCTAATATTTACATTTGACTGAATTTGATTGAGTTCCACGTTTATGTGTGAGTCAACAAGATTTTTTAACCTAGAAGTGTAAAATCATATGATTTTATAATTTAAAATGCAATTCTAACTATCAGTTGCTCGATGATAATTCGTGCATTAAAGATTTCATTTTTAATTTTTTTAAAAAAATAAAGTTAGATTGATAATGAGAACTAAATTAGTTATATCCTGCACATTACTAATTAATCAGAATCTTTTTAAACAAAATTTTTCATTGTAAATTTCCTTTAATGTTTAGGATATTTACGCATGAATCTATGAGAGAAGAAAGTCCATTTACACATGAATTTATGTTTAGGATTTGGCATTTGAATGGTTAAAAAGTCCATTCACACGCCAAAACATGGGTGCCCTACAAATTAGCTCGTTTGGTTTGACGTTGAATTTTTCTCTAAAGCCATGTTTGTCCTTCAAACCTCCACTTGCACTGAAGTTAAAACCAAAAAAAAAAAAAAGTGCTTCTGCATTAGATGAATTGTATTGATAGCAAAAATAACTTTTCAGATATAAAAGTCTTCAGACATAAATTATGGTAATACAAACTCATTTTTGAACAAAATCAAGTTAATCAAAAATTAAGTTTACACAATTGCATCCAAATACAAACTAAGAAGAAAAGCACCTAGAACTAGGGTCTACCTCTTGATTGTTGCATGGCCCATCTCTAGCTATGGACAAAACTGCTTCGAATTTAAAAATAAATCCCTGAACAGAAGAGTTTTGCTTGCAAAACCTCTCAAAACAATTGATAGTTATTGTCTTACTATTTGAGCATGCGTTGGCTATATATATATATATATATATCTTCCAAAACTCAAAATTGATAGCTAAGAGACCCACCATTGTCATCATTTGAACAATGTTTTGTGCATGTGTGTTCGTAAAGTACATCATCATCTCTGTCATTATTGCGGGCATTGGCCTTCTAGCTATAAGATGTCGTTACGTATTCGCCAATTGAAGATGCATATAAAACAGGAACAAGTCATAAACCTAATTAATTATGAAATTGCATTGGGTGTCAATTAAACAAACTTTTTTGTGGGGGTAAAAAGTCAAGTAAACAAATATTTGAAGGAATTAAGGACGGTCAACTTAGATAGTGCTGGTATTGTGGATGCTACTAATTAATAAGAATTAATTAATATAAAAAAATCATATTAGGTAAACCTTTAAAGCTCTGATGATAAGCTGCTAGATTTCCCTGTCAAAAATCTCTTTACCATACCTTTGAAGGTCGAAATTAATACATTAAACGTCCGTGAAAGAACTTCAGGTTTTTTTTTTTTTCTCTTTTCGTAGAAAACGCCAATGAAGGACATTGTAGTTATAGAAAAATATAATTTTTATTACAATAATGGAAAATTGCTTAATAATATCGAAAACATGCGTATATATATATGTCTTTATAATGAAAAGAAAATGGTTTTTTTTTTTTAATATTGATTGATTAGCTGTTCAAATATTCTATAATGAAATAAAGTTGTTTCGATTTTAATAGAATAATCCTTAATTAAAATTTGATTGGAATTCAATTATTGAAGATATTTTTCGAATTTAAGGTCATGGCTTAGAAGGAGAAGCTAGCTAGTTATGAATATCTATTTGTGTTGCCAAACTTCAAACCTACGTCCATCTTTTTTCTTTCTGTTTCTAGGGAAAGACAGAAAGACAAGAAGAAGAAAAAGGAAAGTAAATATGTGAGCCTTCAGAAGGAGACAAGCCGACCAAATGAGCAATCAACAATGAGTTAGGGTGAGAGAGGCATGCATATTGAAGCAACCATTTTGAGGTCGTACACAAGATATATACTTCAATCAACCCATAATTAAGGCATGAATGGTTCCGTAAGAGAAAGGAGATTCCTTAAGAGAGGAAGAAATAGAAAGAGAAGAAAGTGCAAAATATGCGTGGAGAGTTCAATTTGTGATGAGGGGTTTTAGGCAAATATATCTGATCTATTCAAGGAAATATTAATCCTTCCTTCCTCACATGCTTAATGTGCTTCAACTACATCCACATCTATTGGGGTCTGTCTTTTTGTAACGTCATTCTTTTGTAGATTAGAATGGCAATAACGATACCAAATACGTAGAACACAAGATATTAATTGGGCCGTGTTTTCCATATACTTAAAGGATTTAGCATGAAAAATTTCAGAAATAAAGTCCAAAGCCATTCATCTATTATAATTAAGCTTTCAATCAATTTTCATCAATATATATATATATATATCGTCTTCAAAGTTAAGACTTCTACCTAATTTAAAAAATTTGTTCTTTGGAACATGAAAAATTTAATTTCTAAAGAGCCTCAGAATCTATTTATAAAATTCTTAGATATAAGAACGATAAAAAAATTAAAATTTATGTGATATACATGCTGCATAATATATAGACAGGATGATTTTATCAAGGTCAAATGTTTTATAGATAGGTCGCCAACGTTTTGGGAACCCATGTACTAAAGGTCACCTTAAGAGCATGTTAAAATGAAAGGAAATAGAAAGGAGGAGAATAGATGCTAAATATAATGATAATTTCTCTTCTGTTTAGGAAAATTTTCTTCTAAAATTTTTCAAATAAAAAAAAATTAAACATATAACAAAAAGAGAATTTTGAAAGATTTTAGGATGCTAGTTGATCAATTTCTTTATCCCTCATACTTAATTATTAATAACTAACAAAAAGAAGTTTCAATTAAACTTCTCTTTCCTCCCTTAGTATATTACTCTCACAAAGGCAAGGAATTGGAGAATATAACTATATAGGTAGCTAGTAAATAGTTTTATCTACTTTACATTGACTAAGTTTGACATAGCTTATTTAGTTGGAGTAATTAGCAAATTCATGCAACAACCAAAGAAGCTACATCTAAAGATAGTGAGGCAAATTCTAAGATATATTAAATAGAATATAGTATGCTATATAAGAAAGGGGCAATGTTCAAAGTTGAAAGATTTGGTGATGCTGATTATCTAGAGACGATGACACAAGGCCATCAACTAGATGGTACATTTTAAATCTTGAATCCAGTGCTATCTCTCAGACTAACAATAGATAGCCAACATTATTAGTATCTAGCATTGAAGCGGAATGTAGAGTAGCTGCATTGGTAACAAAGGAAATTAGTTTGTTGATGTAGTTGATGGAAAACTTACATTAAGAAATAGATTACCTAGTGAATCTACATTGTGATAATCAATTTGCAATCTAACATGTTGAAAACCCAATATTCCATGCTTGTAACAAGCATGTGAAGGTACCCTACCATTACATTCATGAGAAGGTGCTTTAAGTAAAGATAAGATGCAACCAATCAAGACTAAAGATCAAATGGTAAATATATTCACTAGGCCACTTAGAGGAGTAAAGTTTGAAGAATCCAAGAAGCAACTTGGGTTAATGAAGAAATCAAGAAAGTAGTCATTGAGGGAGAATGTTAATATCCACCGACTCTCTCTCTTTATGGAATTTTCTATCACTCTCTTGATTTCTCTCTCTCTCCCCCCATTATCTTTATCTCTAAATTTCTTTGTCTAGAAAATTCTAGAAATGAATTAAAAAAAATACCAACTTTATAGAGTTGGTAAAGCTCTTGTATAAATAGGAGCATGGGCTTTATGCTAGTGTGTGCAAGTGAAGCAAAAGGCAAGTGTCCAAAAAGCCAAGTGAGTACAATCAAGTGTGAAGTAAGTAACATGAGTAATGTGTAGAAGCTTGGGCAACGAGTGAGAGAAAAAGTGAGGTGCTTGTGTCAACATGGGTGTATATTATATTTTTGAGTGATTGATAGAGAAATTTTTTTGAAAGAAGTCCTCCAGGTTCAAGTTTTTCCTTTTTTTTAAGAAGCCTTTGCTGTTTAGATTCCTAATAAGTGGTATCAAAGTGGGGCGGTTTGGGACTTGTTGGTATAGCGGGGGTTTTTCAGCATTAGATCATTAATTCGAGACCGTGGAAAAACAGCAAATATGTGTGGTTTTTGTTATTATGATAAATTGAAATGTGAAATAAAGTTGATAAAAATCAACCTCCTATAATTAATTGAAAAAAATACAAGAAGAAAAAGAGAAAAGATTGCGAATTTACACTACAAAGCTTTAAGTTGGGGAAAAGTAAAGTGAAAAAAAAAAGGAAAGAGGAAATGTTTTGAATAGGGTGACAAAATGAATGAAATGAGGGAAAATGTTACACGTTTGTGTATATACTTGCATTTAAATTCTTATAAAGTTTTTGCATTTTCTCATGTATTTTCTTGGATAGCCATAAAGTTAGGTTACAGTATAAGCTTTGAAGGCCTAATAATCAAAGGGTTGTGTAATGCCTATATTAGTGGAAAGAGAATAAAAGAACAAGCATATAAAATTTTCATACCTGAAATTGCTTCCATATATTTTGATGTGCATAAATTTGATCCAAACACTTGCATAAATATAATTGACTGACTAAACACACACATTTAAGAATACTAGAAAAAACTTGCATTATTATATCTTGAACTAAGTGGCTCTATACATTATTTTATCATCCTTTTGAGTATACTGTTTGAGGCAATTCTTGAGGGTTATGGTTGGCATTTTTATGAGATTATTGCACTTGGATGATTTAGCTATCTTCTTGTTTTTGTCTTGTTTTACTTGAGGACAAATAGGTACTTAGTATTATTTTCATTTATATTTAGTCACTTAATTTTATTTATGTAAAAGGCACATAATTTAGTTTTAAATCATGATTGAGTTAATTCTAGATTTTATATGAAAATTACATAACAAAAATATAAATAAAAACAATACTGAACTTTTAAGAGAATATAATAAATATCTCCCTTGAAACTCCATGTAAAATTCATTGATACCCTGTGAAATTTAGATCTATCTAATTATTTTGGATGAACAAAATTTGGGGAAGGGAACTGTTCCTCGTTTTATTTTGTTATCTTTAATTTGGATAAAGATAAGGATATGTTAGCTAGCAGCCGAAAACGTATGAATCTGTCACTGTGCATGAGTATAAGACGAGCAAAAGAAAAGGAAGGGCTGTGGCCACAGGTTGGAATGGAGAAAAATTTATATCTAATTTTTTATATTTCATTTTTAGATTATTTAATTAAATTATAATAAATATATAATTCTCCAATAACACTATGATATATATATGATTTTGTATATAATTTTTAATTAAATTATACATATTTTATATTATTATTAAAGAATCATATATTTATTATATTTTAATCAAAAAATCTAATAATAAAGATATCTAAAATTACATATAAGCTTCGTCCTTTGCAATAATTCTACCGTTTATCAATCTTGGACCTGCCATTGGATACTAAGGAATGTTTGTTCATGGAATCCAAGAAATTCCAAACCTAGAAAATGGCACAACAAGGAATGTACGCCAAAAGAGATTGTATGACAAGGTATGTATAGTTACGAACATGATCTAATTATTTGCAATTTTAACGTTTGAGAATCTCTTTTTTATTTATTTTTTTGATAACTTCTAAGAACCTCTTGAGCTTGGCTAACTTATGAATTTTTTTTAGACTCTCTATTCTTCTTTTTATTCACTTTTAACAAAAATTATATATTTAGCCTTTATAATTTGTTCATCTTTATTAATTTGATCTTTATAATTTAATTTTTTTAAAATGAGTCCTTAGACTTTAATTGCATTTTCAAATAAATTCCATACATTAAAAATCATCATAACACTGTTTAGTCCAAGTTGAGCAGGCAAAATATATCGGTGTGATAACAAATTTTAATGTTGGAGATGTATTTGAAAATGGTAGCAAAGTGTAAGAATTTGTTTGAGAGAAAAAAACATAAACTATAGATACCAAATTAAAAGTCAAACAAATTATAAGGACCAAACATATAATTTTTCCTAATTATAATACTATCTTTTCATTATTTCCTTTTCTTATTTGAGTTAAAATACAATATGCAACAATTTCCAATCAAAATTTCAATCTTAACGAAAGATGAACTTTTCTTTTGGCACCTAGTGAAGAACTTTATAATTTTATTTCTTATGGCAAAAAGTATAAATTTGTATTAAATATTTTTATAAATACTTCTTTTCATAGTTTTAAAGAATCACATAATTTTGAAAGTAAAAGAAGTTGCTGTCAATATACCAACACTAAAAAAAAAAAAAAAATACTTTTTGTGGAGACTAAAATCGTTGCCGAAAGTCACAAAGTCACCACTAATAATCTTTGGCGGTGATGTTTCAATCGTCATAAAATGGTTGGAGAAAGTCTAATAGTAGATGGTTTAGGTGACAATAAAAGATGTCGTCACTAAAACATCACTTTCAACGCAACTATAGTCGCCACTGAATATATATAAAATTGCCACTAAACATAATAATATGGTGTTGGGTATTCGTCATTAAAATAGAACTTTAGTATTGACTTTGGTCGCTTCTAAAAGTTATTTTTTGTAGCAATTTTAATAGTTGCCACTAAAAAAAGGGTTTCAATGGCGATGTTTGTCATTGTTAAAAACGTTTCAAGGACAATTACTAAATGTCATCATTGAAAGCCCATTTGCTATTCAAATATTTTCAATAACAACCTTTTATAGTCATCACAGTACTTTATGTTCAGTGGCCACTATAGTTGCCACTGAAAATTAATCTTTAATGGCAAATTTAAAAATTCGTCACTAAAAGTATATTTTTCTATTTTTTAATATTAATTTTAAAATTTTATAACAAATACCTATTAACAAATCCATCAAACTTGTCAAAATATATATCATTACCATAAATAGATTTTAAATACATATAAGATTCATTATCAAATATGTCCTAGAATAAATATTTGGAGTATCATTACTACAAAAAAATAAAATACAAGTACAATATTAGATATAAATAATACATTTGTTTTCAACTATTTCTAGTATCGCCAGTTCTCGTGTCAGTCCTTGGAGCATTTGTAGCTATGTTTGGCATTTGTCCCTATTTTGAAAGAAAATAAACAAATTAATATACATTAAAACAAATTTTAGTCTCAATTTTTCTTGAACATAAAGAAAACTTAACTACAATATATTGTGCCATTACGTTGCTTTAAAAAAAAAAGCAAAAATATAACAAATAAGAAATATCAAAGCAACATTATCAAGCCCTTATCATTAATTAAATATAAAATAGATATGTTGAGAAGATAGTACAATAACTTTTCTTGCTCATGGAAAGTTTACATAATACCAAGTGCAAATATATAGGCTAAACAATTGCTTCCTCTAACCAAAAAGAAAAAGTGTTAAAACTACCTATTTCAAAATTGTTTATTTGATTATGATAATTAGTAATTGAGCTTATTACAATTCATAAATTTTAAATCATGTAAGATTTTATACGAAGGAACCCAAACATGGAAAATGTTCTTTAGATTGCATAGTTTAAGTCAACAAAGAGGACAAGGAAAAAAGTAGCAAAAAATGGGCATAAAAACATAGAATTACAATTCATACATTTAGACCAAGAAAATAGATTCTACATTTCCAATGATAGCTTGAATCTAATTTCAAATCATGTATGTCGTACATATCATAATACTTTTTATTGAACACTAATATATGAAAAAATTAGATTAGGTAACACATTTTGATTTCTTCCAACATCTTATGTAAAACTAAAAAAAGTAACAAAGAATATATGCTCAAGAGTTCATTAAAAAGCTTTACACTATACCTAAATCTTAAGAGGAATCCATTACAAGAACAATGAAATTATTACAATATCTTTACATAGAAAAAAAATCACGCAAAAAAGGGTGTAAAAAAAGTCTATTTCAACATAACATTTAAAGTGAGTGTGGATTTCACTAAACCAATAGGAAACCCAATATTTGACATTTTGGCCATATTACCCACTCATTCAACCATGCTACTACATCATTTCATTTTTTTTGTTTTTTTTTCTTTTTTGAGTGAAAATTAAAGAAAAGTGAAAGGCAAATGAAATCCAAAGCAATTCACCCAAAGCCCATATTTCAACCATCATATGATCAATGTTTAGAAAAGTTTGTGTGTAATCAATCTTATTCCATCATTAGGTGTAACTTACAAAAAATAACATAACATTCAATCAAGATACATCATAGGAGCAATTCATTGATCAAAAAGATAATGATAGCCTAAGTTACAATACTAAGCACTTTATCTTTTAGTTATACATGTGTGCAGTCCAATATTAAGCCATTAAACTTTAGCATATTATTTAAAATTTGATATTAATACATTTTTAGTACAACCTAAAGTTTTGCACCAAAAGATTTGATAATAATTCACAAATTTTCCTAATATAAAGCATACATGAATTTTGGAAACATAACTATATGCTTAAGCAGTTGAAACATGAGGTGAAGAGAAGTTGCAATAATAATAAACAAGGACCAGATTTTACACTAAACCTAAGAATAGAGTAAACAAACTATAATCTTAGCTAACCCACATTATATCAAACAATACAAAACTTATAAAAAAATGGATATATGAAACAGGGTAAGGAAAAGAGAAAAAGCCACAAAATTACCTGTTGTATAGAAGCCATCAAAGTAGCCAATTGTGCTTGCATCATTTGTTTCATCATTTGTTTTAGTTCAGCACGCTCTACCTCAAACCTTCTTTCAAAGTCAGCCTCCATTTTCTTATGTACATTCTCCATTGCAGAAAATAGAGAAGCATCAACATCAACTTGAGCAAGGCCTCTATTTCTTATAGGTTTTGCTCTATAACCTTTCCCTCTAACATAACCTAGCCTTTCACCAAGAACGATAGCTAAAATTTGATTAGAGGTCATATGAAACCCACCTTCTTAGGATTGTTGTTGGACCACCATCTCATGGATGTGAACCTACAATTAAAGCATCAATTTAGTTTAATGGATTACAAGGCATAGTTTAACTCATTAAAAAATTTAATAAGTTGTTAAAAATACATGAACTTCTTCTGACTATGGATCTAACCACTCAAGTTCTCATTCTTTGGTTTTATGTGTGTTGTAATTCCCACACTCGATCTGGTGGTGTCGTCTCCCCAATTTTAGGGTCTCTTTACAATACATTTTTATAATAAAGGGACACAAAATGTAAAGAAAGCATATATATATATATATAAGAAGAAAATATTATGAAGAGTGTATAGGCATTGTCACTGTAAACTCCTCAACTTTTGCAAATGATCTAGGGCCACAAGTGTGCTTTGTTGTTTGCTTCTATCTATTCAACTTGTTTCTCTCACTTGCCATCTATAATAAAGTTAATAGTTATTTAAGATATCAAGATTCATGCAACAATTTATTAAACTATATGATTAGTAAAGCACCTTAAATTTTGGTGAGCGAAAATGCTCTATAAGCCATTACCAATCTTCAGGGCCAACAATACTTGGTCGGTTGGCCAATCTCTCTTCATCACTAGCATATGACTTGTAGTGGTCATGTAATTTATTCTTTCAATTTCTAAAAGTATTTTGCATTATTTGCATAATAGTGCTATGAAATTCTATTTCTTTCCTTTCATCAGTAAGTGTAAATTTTTCCTAAAACACACATAGATAGTTGTGTTAATGATCCAAATATAAATAATATATATAAGATAAAAATTTATATGAATATATGTAACTTATTACTTTCACCTTCAACCACATCTCTTCACCATGTTTTGCAATGATGTCGTTCTAATCACCATCTCCAAATGATACAATAGTTCTCATCACCAATCTACAATAATTTGAAAGATTCCTAGCCCTAGGTCCTGTAGCTCTTACAACATTTTTAGTAATATGAACTTTGATTTTGGCACCATACTTTGTTTTCATGTCAACTTGTAAGGATCTATAAATTCCATTACCTTTCTTAATGGTACTACAAGATGCTATCATCCACATAAAAAAAAATATTAGTTAGAATTATCACTTAGTTTAATAATTTGATTGTTATTATATAATATGTATGAAAATGTACCAGCACTACTATGATGTGTGGATGGAGAATCTTGATGTTGCCTTTCAACAAGGAGTGGTAGAGGCTGTGGAGGATTTTCAACTTGTACTTGTGGTTGTGAAGGTTATGGATCAAGTTGAGGTGTCTGTGGTGGTGGTGTGAAGCATGCACTTGAAGTCACTTCATCAAGATTGTTGTGTCTTCCACATCTAATGGTGCGTCATTTTCCCCCTCTACCCCTTCCAAATCCTGACATTTCCTACAGTGTTGCATACAAAGCATAAGTAATAATATTAATGTAGACATATATGAAAGGCTTGAACAAAACTATACATATAACATTTTGTAAAGATTAAGGGAATTATTACATCTTTGTGAAATGGTCATGAAATTATCGTAGATTACCATCACATATCAATCTTTAGTTAATTCTGATTAGAGCCTTCTATGTCACTGTCATCTAGCTCATTGTCTTTTGTGTCACTATTATCTATTTCATTCTCTTCTCTGTCACTACTATCATCAAATCTTCTTCCACATTTTCCTCATTCATAGACATATGTATGTCATTGTCATCAATGAAATCTGCCTCCCTCGCATGATGTACACTTGTTCGTGGTTGTTCACATACTTAATGGATACTTTGTGGCCCTACATCATCTCTGAACAAGTCAACTACAATGTCAAGTTCTATCTAATTGTTGGATGCCAAAGTCAAGTTAACTACCAACTATTGATACACTTCTTCAGTGACCAAATCATTGTAGTCACCACTTACATCATCATCATCCTTTTAGGGCATATTGAAAAGGTCATGGGGATTTTTCTTCACGACAACAAGCTAGTTTGGCTCGACTATGTCATTTACATAGAACACTTGCTTTGTTTGAGATGCCAAGACAAATGAGTCATTTGTATTCAATGAACATCGTGCATTAACACTTGTGAACCCATATTTATCAATCTTATATCTTCTACCCAAATGAGCCACATCCCACCAATGACACTTAAAGATATATACTTTCCTATTTCCTACATAAGATAGCTCATAAATATGTTCCAACATACCATAATATTCCTTATTAACATATGAATCATCACCTATTACAAGAACTTATCTATTTTGAGATCTTTTTCCTGATACACAATCTTTTGTATGAAATCTAAATCCATTCACATTAAGCATGGAATAGAAATTCACCACTTTAAGTGGACCAACTGATAAGCTTATAAGCTCATTATTTGCACGTTCTTATGTACATAGCTTGACAACCTATATGGACGAAGAACTCTTTGTTATCATTAAAAGATCATGTAATGAAATTAACACAATAAATTAGACTAACACCTACATGTGCATGAAGCTAATCGAGAAACTCCTTATAATGTCTTTCATTTACTGATGAAGCTTGTGCTTCAATCTCCTTCATATGCTCTTTACATTGTATAAGCTAGTTAGGGCAATACAAAACATTATCCCTTTATAAAACATTAAGGAAGTAATGTTAACTTACTCAATGAATGGCTCTATTTCAACACAATTTTGAAGCATATACATCTTAGCTTGATGGAACTCTTCATGAGATAGAGTGATTAATTCAGAGTGCCCTCTTGGTTGGCACTTCTTTGAAAGACAGAAATCTTACTAGTTGTCTTAATTGTATCGTTGTTTCTAGTAGGTCTATTAAACTTGGTTGGGATATTCTTCAAGTATTGTGAGCAAAATGTGAGGCTTTCTTCTATCAAATAACCTTCTACAATTAAACATTTTAGATGAGCCTTATTTCAAACATATGCTTTAAGTGTCCATAAATACCTACAAACATAAGCTACACTTAATATGGTACATCCACTAATGGTGAAAAACAAATTTATGATAATTAATTGTAATAGAATGGGTTACCTTTCGATAGGATACATCCATCGGTATTGAACAGGTCCACCAAGTATTGCCTCTCTTGCCAAGTGAACTGTCAAGTGGATCATGATGTCAAAAAAAGCAGGGGGTAATATAGTCTCCAATTTGCATAAGGTTAACACAACTTGTGTCTAAAGATTATCAAGATCTTCAATTTTTAAGCACTTGGAACAAAATTTAACAACTATCTTCATTCTCATTGACATTATCATCTACATTATCATTATCTAAATGAGAAATATCTGGTCTATAAAAAGAACTTGGCCTAGCATCATCTTAATGTTGTTGTTGTGAAACACGTTGAACAATACTTTTGAATTCATCTATTTCTTGTCAAAGCTGTTCAATATGTAATCTTTGTTCTTCAAGTTGGGTATCATGGGTTTGTTGAGCCAAAATTATAAATTCATTCCTCACAATTTCTTAGATATAAAAAGAGTGATGATATGCTGGATATTGAGTATCAGTATATCTAGACATAGAATTTCCTAATATATTATCAGACATACTCCCAATACCATAAACTGAACCTTTTTTTTTTTCCTCAGGCAGCCTATAGCCATAAATCTAATTCTGAAACACTCTCTCCTCTGCTTTCACATAAATTTTTAAAACGTGTATATTCATCCTGAAAAGCAAATAACAGAATAAATAAAAATTTTATAAATAAAATTATAATTACAAATATAAATTAAAAATAAAATCATAATTACATAAATAGTTTGAGATTTTCTATCAATCTAAACTCCTTTATATTGATGAGATTTTAAGAAGATCTCAGAATATGTTGGTGGTCTTCCTAATTCTCGTGATTGCAAAATAAAAGAATATTAATAGATAAATATATTTAAAATTATTAATAAATATTTAGAAAAATAAAATTGATTACCAATCTTTTAGTAGTTCAAGCATTGATATAGATTCCCCGGTATGTAATGATGAATTAAATTCAAAACTAGAAGCTCTATTCTTTCTCATTTATTCTCAAAGTGATTGATATTTTGAAGTATTCCATTTTGCACACAAGTCTTCCCAAATGGATTCTCCAATCTAATTAGGCTTTTTTCCTATCTTATGTGCTTTACTAATTAAATCTCTAAGTCGATCAACCACTTTCTTTTTCCAATTCTTCCAAATTTTATCATTGTCATCAAAACTCCACTCATAATACTTCTAAAAAAAAATTAAAGACTATAATTATTAAAATATAAAATACATGATATTATGATTATATAAAAAAATATAAGCAACAAAATTTGCCTTAAATTTAGCAAACCATAATGTTTGATATTTAGGAGGAGCATCTTTTCAATTACTCCAAGGACCTTCATATATACTTTTAAAAATATTTCTTATCCATGCTCGAACTTCATTATTGTTTGGTTTAAATCTACAAAAATTGAAGATTTATTAGTTAATTATACAAATACTTAAAATTGAAATAAATTAAAATAATATTAAAAAATTAAATAATAACTCATCGCCATCAAGTTTAATAAATTATTTTTTAATAGAAGTTAGAATTTGGGACTTAGGAGTTAGATTTTGAAACTCCGAAATAGTATGTTGAGATCGTGAGCAACCCCTACTAAAAGATGATCTTCGTTGATGCATCTAAATAAATTAATTTGTAAAAAACAACAAATTTATGTGAATAATTTTTTTAAAACATGAAATTAAAAAAAATTAATAAGAAAACTACTCTTACTTATTGTAATTTATATGTAGATGATGCTGGTTGCCTCAAATGACAAAGTGAGGGTGGGAGAGAGATAATGGAAGTGAAGGTGTGAGAAGGACGAAGGAAGGGAGGATGTGAGAGAGACAAAAGAAATTTTGTGAAACCACGAAGTACAAGATGTGCATATATATATAATATCAAATATTAAAAATACAAATATATCAATCTAATCAAATTCAATGTACTATATTTGAAACATCATATCAATACACAAATATCTATATACAATTAATAATAAAATTATAAGCAATTAATATAAATATAAAAATTTATATATTATTATTATTTCAAAGATTTTGATTATAACTTTTATATGTATTAATCTCTCATTGAAGGGCTTGAATAGCTATTTTATTTTCATGAAATTGTAAATTATATGGGCGTAACACACTGCCAACGTCGGGATGTAATAGGCCAATATCTGGATGTGTTTCATTTGGAGGAAATATAACTCTAACATCACTTACATATCTCTTTACATAATCTGGCATTTTGTATTTAAAACCATATATTGGATTTCCTTTTATTTCTTGTGACATATTTTGAAGACTATAGATCATTCCTCCACTCTTTCTTCCTGTAGATACTTGCATCCAAAGATTTATTTCTTCAAATAATTGTTGCGAAGATATTGATTACATAAAAGGAATATTTATAGTATTTAGATTAGTACCTTTAAGTTTGATATATTCATTCTGAAAAAAAAAAATTCGTAAACAATGAATTAATATATTATTGATAAATACAAATTAATTTTAATTATAAAAAACTCATAAAACATAAATTAGTATATATTATTGATAAATAAAAATTAAAAATATATTGAATATAAAATTATTCTTACAAATATAGTTTTTGATTTTCTATCAATCTATTTGCCATTTTTATAATGGATACGATAATAAAGTTTGACTGGAGTTGGTGCTTTGCCTAATTGTTTTTGAAGCTCCTCCCAATAATAACTTGCTAGAACAGTACCTTCAACATGAAGAGATGGATTAGAACTAGAGCTAGATACTTTATTTTTTTATTTTATTCACTTCTTTGTTGAAATTGTAGACTATTTCAACTAGTGCATAGTTTATCTTATATATTTTCTCTAATCCAACTTGGCTTTTTTCCTTGACTTCATGCATATCCAATTAAGTTCTTCAATTTATTCTTGACATGATGCAAAAATACTTAATAAACTTTACGATGTTGTTTTGGAATCTAACAATACAGTTTCTACAAGAATAAAATTTTTCACTTATTTTTAATTACAAATATCTCAATTTATACCACATATATATTTATAATATAACATTAAATTGTACCCCAAACTCGTTAAACCATAATTGTCTGACTGGTTCAAGAATTTCTAAAAAAACAATTATATAGACCATTATAATTGCATTATATAATGGCAAGAATATATTCACCAACAATCTAACTATCTGGTATAAATTTGCTTGAAAAATAAATTAATTTTTTAATTAAATTTGCATATAACTAAAATATATGGTAAATAGATGTTAGAAAAATAAGTAATTAATACAGATATTACTCTGTTTTATTTGTTTTGATTAACTTTTTCTCAATTTCACATCCTTGCCAAACTTGAAGATAAAGAGATTCACCTTGTGATGTTTTTCCTAACATCTAAAAAGAGATATAAAATTAGTAATTTATATTATATAGTCTTATCTATATATAAAAATTATTTATAGGCATAAATAAACTCCCTCCTTCATGTTGCTTCATCGTGTAGGCATCATAGTTTCACTTGCTGCGTCACATCGATCATTTGATTTGATATATATTCAACTATAAAGCATTTAATTTGAAACATATTATAATAATAAAATTAAATGAGAGTAATAAGTAAGAATATCACTTACCTTTGAAAAATAAGAGAAAATGTGAGAGAAGATAAGAAAAGAAGTATAAGAAAGAAATTTGAATATAAAGATTGAAAATAAAAGAAGATATGGAATATATATAAAGATATAAAATGTATGTAAAATAAAAAAAAAAAGATATCGTCATGTAAAAATATCTTTCATCTTTATTTTTTAAATATATATATATATATATCATTGTAATCCTTTACATGAACGGTGAAGGACAAAGTGATAAAGTGTACTTTACCCTTCACATTAAAAGGTGTTTGACGGGAGGGACACCTTTCACGTGGAGGGTGTCCTTCCCAAAATAATTTTTAATTTATATTATATTTATAAAATTATAATTTATACGTAGTTGTATAAATAAAAAATATATAATTAATAAAAAATTTATAAATATTGATAATATATTTTGTACTTTATTTATTAATATTATATTATTAAATGAATATATGTGAATATATTTATTTATTTATTTTTATTTAATTTATGGATGCTATAGAAAAGCTTTAAAACAAATTGACATAAAAAATAATATCCAAATAAATTAAAATAAATCAATGATACTTAAAAAAATTATTATTTTAACATAATAAAAATATAAAAAAATATAACTATTACCAAATAAATAACATTTTTTTATATCACTTAAATTATTATTACCACCACAACTTTTAATTTTCACTTATAAATCTAAACTAATAATATTTCTATGCAATAAAGCAATTATTTGCATTTAATAAATTACATAAATATTTCATTAATATATTATTAAACTAAATATATATATGTACTTCTTATTTTTTGAGCAAATAAATCTCTACAATGAGCAAATCTCACCAAAATAAATATAGACAATGATTAATGTAATTTGAAGCAGTATAATAAAACCAAAGAAAATTTAAATTTGCAAAGAGAGTAAAATAAAGTGATTGAGATACAAAAGGAGAGGATAAAATAGAATAGAAAGATAGGATAAGTTAAATAAAAATATCATAGGGATATATATATATATAATAAGAATATATAATGGCTATTTTTTTAATGACTCTTTTAAAAAATATATATATACACACACATAAAAGGAAAAATATACACATAAATATAAACAGTATCATTATAGTTATATAATATATAATTTATTATTACATTATATTGTACTATTTAATTTATAAACAATGTATTATTATTATAATATTATAACCTTTTATATTTTTTAATAACAAATAATAGAAGAAAATAAATTCATTTTAAACTTATCCATATTTTTAATAAAAATTTTATCTTTGAAATTATCTATATTTATTTATATATTTATTAAAGTCTAATATATTTATAATTTATATTAAAAATAACTTAAATTAAATTATTTTAAATTTATTATATATAAAAAATAATATATACATCAAGTAATATATATATATATATTATTAATTTATAATATATATTAATGACAACCACTTTCGACAGCAAAATGGTTGGTATTCATATATATATATATATATATGTGGCAACCAATTAGTCATCACATACATACAATATCTGAGAGAAGACCTTTAGTGGTGACATTCAATAGTCGTCACCCAAATCTATTTTTGGCGGCAACTATATATTTGCCACCAATATTATCACAAGAAGCATTGCCTAAATCTCTTTTGCTAGCAACTAGTTAGTAGATACCAAATCCCACTCACAAAATGCTTAAGGCATGAGACTTTTCATGCTATTTTTTAATAATCGCTAAAAAGGTCAATTTTGATGGCAACTAGTTAGTTGCTATCGATATTATTATTTACAAAAAATTGAAAGAGAGACCTTTCGTGGCAATTTTCTATAGTCGCCACCAAAAATCACCTTTTGCTGACAAATATTAAGTCACCACCAATATAATCACAAGCTTTTGTGACGACTTTCAATGGTCGCCACCAAAAGTTACCAAAGGTGGCAACTATTTAGTTATCAATTAACTCATAAGTTAGGCCTCACTTATATGACACCTAGTAATGAGACTTTTGTCGACGACTTTTAGTAGTCGCCATTAAATGTTAGAATTTAAGGGATGAATTTTTAAATTTGTATCTAAAAATCAATATTCGATGGCGACTATTGAAAGTCATCACTGAAAGTGAATATTCTAGTGACAACCTCTGTAGTTATCATTAAAAGTTGCCACAAAAAGTGAGATTTTTTGTAGTGCAAGAAAAAGATCTAAAAATGTCATAATAATTTTGTTTTTATAATAATCTTTTTAAGACAAATTATCTTTAAAATGTAATGTCCCAAAAAAAGCAATATGGTGCTTGTTTTTTAGAATAATTTTGTTACTGTGTCTTTTTTTTTTTTTCAAGAGAAAATGTAAGTACGACTTTTTTGTTTAAATATTTTTTTAATTTTTAAAATTTTACTTTTTTTAAAAAATTTAGTTCTTATAGTTTAAAAATTTTATTATTTGGTCTTCAAAGTTATTAAAATTTCAATTGATTCTCTGTCACGAAATCTTTGTTAGTGTAAAGTTAAACTTTGCTTGAGATGGACAAACATATGTTACGTTAGAACTCCTAATATACATAATTTAATCCAATTCTCTAAGTTACTCGATATAAGTTGTATCATATGACATGTATGAAAGTTAACTTTATTTTATTATTTATTTTTATTTTCTTTGTTGACATAAATTATATATATTTAAAGTATTAAAATAGCATATGGTTGGTTAAGTCTCTAAAAACGAAAGTTTAATAACAATGACTTATTTAAAAAAAATTTAATATATAAGTACCTAATTACAAAATCTTAAATTATATTAAAATTAAATTTAAAATTGAATAAAAACATAAAAATTTAAAAAATATATAACCTTTTTTTCTACATGACATAATTGTAATTTTTATATATTTGCTATATTATTCTCTATAAAATTGACAAAGTAAAGGTTTTTCATAGTTTGGCACTACATAATTAGATCTTTAAAAGCTCTAAATCATATCCATCATAATTTTAGGGACGGCAATTTGGGTAGGTACTTTGGGCATTTAATGATACTTGAACAAAATCTTATCAATAACACATAATGGATCTTTGCTAGGGTTTTGAATATTACAAATAAATATTTCAAAACAAGTTTGGGCAAATTTAAATTTAACCTTAGATACTTAAAACCCATTTGTTATATATAATGAAAAGAAAAAAAAAATAATTTCAAGAATAAAAATGATTATTGTATTTTTATTTAAAAAAATAAAAAAAACATTAAATAATAATTTATTATATATAACCTGTGAATTGACGTTGTTTATTTGCACGATTTATTATACTATTTATAACGTCATATCATTACTGTACTATTTATCATTGTTTATTTGCTATTCTAATACTATTTGTATATTGTTATTATTGTTTATCATTGGTCATTCATATTATTTTTTGTTTTTATTTTTCTTGTAAGACCTATGTTTTTTTTGTTGTGGGATCTATATTTTTTTTTAAAACCCTAAAATCTATAAGAATTAATACTAGTTATAATAATATAATAAAAATTACCCAAAAAAAAAGACTGTCAAATGAGTTGTAAGAATTCACCTGATACATACTTAATATAATATATAATATATATATATATATATAAATTAAATCAAATACAAAATTACATTATATATTACAAAACTTTACTCATTATTTGATTTGTTTGTTAGATTAATTTTTAATATGTTGTTTAAAATCATTAACAATTACAAAGACTTGAAAATTGAAAAAAGAATTTTAAATTATATTTTGAAACTTAAATATGGTTATTGATATTTCAAATATTTTTAATGCCCATTATTTTAATATTTAGATTATTTGACTTTTTGTAAATTTTATATATTTTATACTCAAATTTAAATTTCTAAAATTTGTAAATAATTTGCTGACTATTAATTATACACTCATATTATATGTTTATTAAATAATGTACATTTATTATAAATTAATTAAAAATTTTAATAACAACATATAAATTTCTTTCTTCCAGAACGCCGCGGCAAGTCAAGTGCCTAATGGCACGTTTGGTATAACCGCCTGAAACTTGCCCTTCGTTTAATTTGGACTGAGGTAACCCGTTCAACCGGCAACCGGCCACTCCATTCACTCGCATCCCGCATTCTCTTCCTAAATTCCTTAAAGTCTCCCGGTTCCTCCCGGTTCCATTAGCAGCTCTCACTCCCTGACCCCCTCCGGTTCCAACGGACGACGAATTCCCAAAACCCCAAACCCTAAGAGAGAGAAACCCTAGAAGGTCTGAGCGCAGAGAGAGAAAATCCGACAAATTTGATGGCGTCGTCGAATTCAAGAAAATCGGATCTATTGCGACGATCTTCTTCTTCTTCTGCTGCTTCTACTTCTACCAGACCCCAATCCACAGTCGCAGATAAGAAAATTAGCAGAGGAAATTTGGGCTCGATGACCGTCGACGGCATTCTTCGCGACGTTTACGAGTCTGGGCCCACCACGGAGTCGACTCTCCTCGATGCCCAAATCACTTTAATTGAGACGCCGGCCAATGCTGGCGCCACCCCTGCTGACGGGAATGCCGGCAGTGGGTCCCTGAATGTTCCGAAAACCATGGATGATGTTTGGAAGGATATGATTTCCGGTGATAGGAGGGAGTGCAAGGAGGAGGCACTGGATGAAATGATGACTCTAGAGGATTTTCTGGCCAAGGCTGGGGCTGTGGACGATGATGATGTGAAGATGCCTGTGGTCCCCACCGACCGGATGAGTGGGGGTGTGTTTACGTTTGATCCTATTCCGCCAACCACGTTCCAATCGCTGGATAAAGTTGAAGGGTCGGTGGTTGGTTTCGGTAATGGAGGGGAGGTGGGTGGAGGAGGTAGGAATAAGAGAGGGCGTCCTGTTTTGGAGCCATTGGATAAGGCCGCACAGCAGAGGCAACGAAGAATGATTAAAAACAGAGAATCTGCAGCAAGGTCTAGGGAACGAAAGCAGGTATGCCCGAGAAATGTGTTCGGTTTATGGACTTCTGATATGATTTGAAGTAACTGTTGGTTGTTCTGTTTTTGAATATTGGACTTCAGGCTTACCAAGTTGAATTAGAGTCGATAGCGGTGAGATTAGAGGAGGAAAATGAGCAGCTGATGAAGGAAAAGGTGCTGCATTGTGGTCCATTTCATTATTGTTGACAATCTTAACACGCCGTATTTCTAAGTATTTTCTGAAAAATGGATTTTTTTCGGGTGAAGCCTTTTTTGTTCAGTATTGTATTAAAATGGCAGTCAGTTCTGCTTTATGTAAAACCATTCCTGTGCTTTGTAGTTGATTATGTGAATCCCAAGTTTCGGCCAAAGCAATGTGTGTTTTTGGAGACACGTAGATAAGTTAGCACTTCTCAAATAGCCCTCGTTGTGTCATAACTAGATGTTGATGGATTAATTTTACTCTCAACTCTTCGCCTTCATCCCATTTCCTCCTTTATCCCCATCTATATGTACCTTTAGATTCTATGAATTATGGTAGTTTTGTTCACAATGCTTGGTTCCAGGAAATATATTAGTCTGCCTTTGGGTCCAAATTCGTTTTATGGGATTGCAGTTTCAGGCTTGACTTTAGGAAACGAGTTGGCAAGTCCTTTTCTAAGTGATTTCAACATAAATGGAATATGCCCGTACAGTGACAGCATGGCTACGCTTAGATGCGCAAGATTTTGCTGGCTGATGGATTCCTAAGCTGGGTGCTAGTTATCTTTCTGCTGGAGGTCTTCTACTCTGTGTATAGGAAAATTATCAGACATTTGAGATCAGTGTTGTTTTTTGTTTATTAGGAATTTTGTTGTCATGGTCTGTTGAATTGTTGATTAAGATAGATATTTTGCATTGCTGAGTATAGACAATAATAATTAGTATGCTCAATGGTGTTTTTAAACACCAATGAGGATCTAAGCCCCTTGTTGAGTCTGTTCATAATTTTTTCTTCTCAAATATCGGTGTTTCCTTCATTGATTTAATTCAGTTTTCAGTTTTTTTAATGTCTTAATTCAAGCCTTTTTGCCTTTCCAGCCAAAGAGTTTATTGTACATCTTTTTTAATTTTTCATTGCTGACAAGAGATTTGTTCGTGCAGGTCGAGAGGAGCAAGAAAAGGTATAAGCAGGTAATGATTTTCTCTTCTGTTATCTGATGTATTTTTCTTTCACTGTTATAATATCTTGACTAAGGGTAGTTTCTACTGACAGAATATGTTGTCAATATTTAGTTTCTTCTAAAGTCATTACTACTTTACCATGGTTGGTCACATTTGCAAATTTTTTATGTTCCTTCTTTTTTTTTGGATAAGCATTTTTCTTTTTGTTCTATTGATTCATGAGTTTCGCACTTTCCTTTTTCTACTGAAAGGGATTGGCGTAGTGTCTCATCAAAGCTGCTTATAATATGGGATATCGACTTAGGCAACTTTTGCAATCGCATCTCCCCCTGGCATCACCAGTTTCTTTATTTTAATCTGCCCCTCAGATGTCTTTAGGAGATTTAAGAGATACAGAATAATTCAACCAAGTTGTTTTGTAGTACGAACTGTGAAGCTTAACAAGTTCATGTTTATACTATTCAGGATTGTATGTCATTCATAATTATCCTCCCTCTAAAAACATATTTTAGCTATCGAAAGTCTCCTTTAATTGGCTCACAACTGACCTGTTTGATTGTTCTGCAGCTCATGGAAAGAGTTATTCCCATTGTCGAGAAGCAAAGGCAGCCACGTGTACTTCGAAGGGTTCGCTCCTGGCAGTGGTAGATCAAATTTGCTCGAGGTGCAGGATGGGAACTGAAGATCTACCCTTGATGTTGCGCGGGGGATGAGGAACTTTATAAATATGGGCAAATCAATTATTTCTTAAATTAAAAGTTTCAATCTGGAAGTTGTCTCAGGCAATTGGGGGTAATGATTTCACATATATAGGAAGGAATTGTAACCTAACTCATAAGGAAAATTCCTTGATACCGAAGAAATAGCTTTCCCTTATCTGTGGAAGATGAAAAGTAGAAATCTGGAGCTGCACATTTAGAGCAAAGGGGGATTTTAGGCGACTATATATAACTTAGTCATGCTTTAGAGAGAGTTATATATCCATAAAAAAGTATACATAAAATGTTTATATTATCTCAATGCAGGTTAGTCTTGAGATTTATGTTCTTGTACTGATATATGAATGAGATGCGTTGTTGATACAGGCCTGTTATTCTAGTCTTCGACATGGCCGTCTAACTTGGCATTTGGCAAAGGCTTAATAATGTCAAATTGTTAGCTGATAAGTTAATGTAAACTATAAAACATGATCATGCGCCAAATACTTGTTGCAGAAATGGGCTATTATTATTGCTTAAAATAGATTTTGATTTTCTGGCTTAAATATTTAATGAATATCGATTAGTTTCTCATTAAAGCTGCTTAGCTCTCCGATTTTTTAGCTAGCTCTTGGTTTTTTGTGCCAAAAAAACTTTTTAGATTAACATGAGAGAAATAGAGATACAAAAATTTTTACGACAAACAATATTGAAGATCTAACATAATAAATTCGCACTTCGCAATTGTATTAGTGTTTAATAACATTAATTTTTCTTGGTTAAAAGAAATTATTATTTCCTAGGGGTTGCAGGCCGGGTATATCCACAAGTCTACAGCCATAGGGGTGGGGGAAGAATGCAATAACTGAATACGGTTAAGTTAATAATGAAGTGTTTAGTGTAATAAATAAATAAACGTTGACAAATAGCGAAAAGCTTATTACGTTCTAAGATTAAAGATTATATGTATTTAAGAATAGCTATTACCATTTTATTCTCGAACTAATTGCACATTTTTTTTATTTCCTTTTATTATTAATCATCTTATTGAAGTGTTATAATTCTAATACATGGACTTTCTTTCCAATTTACAGAGAAATAGAGAACTTATTCTCAAACTCATGAAAAAGGAGTGGGTCCGAACCAATATACATCTGTACAAGTCAAATTTATTACATTAATAAAGGCCTTTTAAAATTATGTTTAGTACTTAACTGATTCATTTTAGTGGTCAAATTGATCTGGTTTCTATTTTATACAAATAAATTGGACAATAAATGTATTACAAGGGAGAAAAAGGTCTTCTAGACTTGGTAAGGTCATTTCCTTTTCTCATCCTGCTTTTTCGTAATATGCAAATTTCTGGCTTTGCTTACGATGAATATGCAGAAAAGAAGTGCAGAAAGGGATACCTTGAGGGATTCTATTCTCCTCTGCATCAAAGTATGAGCACCATCACATTGTACAAAGAAGAGGCAAAAGCTTTATTAAAAACAAATGGAGTAAAGAAAGAAAGATATTTTGGACTTCTCACTAACCAAGGAGAAAGGTCTTTGAATTGAAAACTGAACATAATATATATATATATTGACGGCATGCTAATAATCACAGCACTAATCATTTAACAATAATAAACCCCATCATCATAGATCAGTGCCTACAGGTTCTCCTCGTCCTTCTGCACAACTTTGATTTCATCCAAAACTGACGTGATGTTTGTTATATGGAAATTTCAATGTTTTAATTCAATTGGTCATTGAAATAATGAGCATAGTATAATAATTTGATTATGGTTCCATTGAGATATATAATATTTTTCAGTTAAATATTAGTTTAAAATAATATTTAAAATAAATATAAATATTTAATAATATAAAAATTAAGTAAAGTATTTACATATGATAATAAATCTATATAACATGAGTTGGTTAAAATTCAATAAATATTATAAATTTCTATTGTAGAATACAAAAGTTTTAATTAAAAGAATTAACTTTTCACCAATTTAGTATTAAATCATTCGATTTTTATAATTTTTAATTGGTCTAATTAATATTTTACTAACTTTTTGCCTAGCCAATTTTTTAAGGTCACTATAATTGATTTATCAATTATACAATTTAACCAATCGTTTTGATTCAATTTTCCCAATCATGAGAAATATTGATATTTATTTCAAATTTTATATTAAAAAAATTTAGGTAGAAGAAATAAAGTTTTGCTATACCTGTCATACTGATTTTTATAAATAATTTTTAAACATCTAAAATATTAAATTATTAATGTATCAAGTATCACTTAAATTGTTTTTAAATGAACTTGAAAATACACTTTTTCCGTATCTAAATTGAATAGTTTGAATTTTTTTTATAATTATCTTTCTTTATTTTTAACCCATTCAAATTGTTTATTTTGTTTTTAAGTTAACATTATAAAGATAATATTGAAATGTTTATTCTTCAAATTTACCTGCCCCAATAATGACATTATTAAATTAAGTGAGAAATGTGAGATTATGCATTTTTTTTATTAAACTTCTAATTAATAAAATGATTTATCTCCCCCACGTCACTCCATGCAAGTCCATAGCCTCTATAGCTGGAGTGAGAAAGATTGGGTTCAATGAGAGAGAAAGATTAGATGTAATTTAAAAAAAAAAGTTTAGAATTTCGAATATTAAGAGTAACTTCTAATATTAGAAATTTCAATCTTTCTTTTTTTAACTACACAAGATGCAATACTACAAAGATTCTAAACGGCACTCCATACCACTTCATCTTATCAAAATTCTCAGTCAAGTCCTGAGTAAAGTTTCTTAAAATTTTTATTATCTCTTTACTTAATAAAAATTTAAGATACGAAAGAGTTACTCTGAAAAAATTCAATCATGTTTGTCGAGTCATAAAAAATACATATTTGATATATTTTTATTAAAATAATTTTGATAAAAGATACTAAAAATTTATTAAGAAATGAGAAAAAATGATGACTAAATTCAGTCTTTAAATTTTAATATTAAAAATATAAAAGCATATAATCGTGTCTATAAAGAACATATAATATATGCAGATAGCGAATACATACATAGAGTTCATAAAACTCGGTAAAATAAATACATCGATTTCATCATCTAGAATATCTATTTTAATAAAATTTTATTATATTATAATACAACCAATTCATATAATATACATACTTCAGTGTCTCTGCGAAGCTGGTTGACTCGGTTGCTTTAATTCTTTTTCTTATATAAATTAATTAGAAGGTAGTTTTCCCAGAAACAAAAAATAAGACCACTTTTACTGTGTAAAATAAGCCTAGTTCACCATCCCCAACACCCGTGTCAGGCACTCGTTCAAAACCTCTCTTCCCCGTCAAATGCCAATCCCTTCTCACAATTGTGTGTGTGTATCTCTCTCTCTCTCTCTCTTTCCCCTTCTCACACGGACACAGTTCCCAAAACCTTTTTATTTGTTTTTCTTTTGAATTCCATAATTACCCATACATATTTATTTGTTTTTCTTTTGAATTCCATAATTACCCATACATATATGCAACATAAAAAGGGCTACAATACAACGCCTAGTCCTGATTCAGCCGTCTCTCTCTGCATTAACAAAGGAGCTTCATCATCATCATCATCATCATAATCATGTCCTCCTTCCTTCCCATTTTCTTCTCTCTTCTACCCTTACTCTTCCAGTCGTGTTACTGTACCACAATTTTAGTTGACGGAGCCTCAGAGTGGAAGAACCCCACAGTTCACATTGGAGATTCTATCAGTAAGTACTAAGTAGTACTAATAATACCCAGAAATAGATAAAACCTTCTGGAATCTTCCTTAGATTTGTTTAGTAAAAATAGCAACTAATTATTTATATTACTCTGCTTTGCTCCAGTTTTCAAGCACAGGCAGCACTACAATCTGTACATTTTCCAGAACCAGAAAGCCTTTGATGTCTGCAATTTCACCCAAGCCACTCTTCTCACCAAACCCCATACAACCTCCTACACGGTAAATCCCCTCCATATTTCATGTGATTATTTCAGAAATAGCTTCCAAATCCGATATTTCTTGGGAATTTCTATCTGGGTGTTTCAGAAATGGCTACAAAATCTGGTCTTTCTTGCTATTTCTAACCAATTCTTTATTAATGTTCTTAGTGGCACCCATCGCGCCCTGGTTCCTTCTACTTTACCTTCAACGACGGGTCGTTTAAAGCATGCCAAGCTTCTCTAAAGCTCGCCATAAAGGTCTCTTCAGCAATGCCGCCGGAGCTTTCTCCGACGGAAGCTCCGGCTCCGGCCTCTGGCGGGGTAGTATCGTCGTCCCCTGCATTTCCGTGGCCTTTCCGTCCTCGCCAAGCAGCTTCACCTGGTCCTGCACCTGCCGGAAGTTCGACGGCGACAGTTCCGTTAGTACCCAAGAAAGGTGGCGGCGACGGCATGCCGTTTATCAACAGCAACCCTGCGGTTCCTCTGCCGACTGGTGAAGTGGACTCTGCTACCATACGCCCTATCCCCACCTCTGGCCATGAGAGACAGGTTCCGTTCCTTCACCGTACTATGTTTGACAAAATACGACATTTAAAATTGTACAAATATATATTTTGTTGGTAAAATTTTACCTATAAATTTTAATTTTATAAAAATGATATTAACGCATATTAAAAACTAAAATTTCTAAAACAGATCAAAATTATTATTAGTACTTTTTAAAATTAATATCCTTGGATGAATATGTCCTCGTAACATCAAGATGATTAGGTTGTACATAACTATTAATTTTAGAAGCACAAAAAGTAATTTTTATCTTTAGTTGTCCAAAAGAATTTTAATTTTTATGTTTTTTTAATGTCATTTTTATAAAATTGAAGTCTTCAATAAAAATTTTCTTATTTTGTTTTTGTAGTATTTTGTATTCGTGTCAATTTTTTTGAAAAGGTATTTTAATTACCCATAAAAATAGAGAATTTGCACTTTTTTTTAAGCTTGCAGAAAAGAAAATGAAGATGGGTGGAATTGTGGAAGTAGAATAGGTTCTTTTTGGTAAAAAGACCGAAACTTTTTAACTTTGGAAATTGTTTTTAACGTTGGTTCTGCATCTTTAATCTCGTTTAACGTTGCATATTTATTCTTCTAAATACTAAAAATTTTAATATTATCTTAATAAAAAAAAAAGAGAAAATATATGAGACGCACACCGTAAATGTTATCCACTCTTTCCAAATTTATGATGCATTTAGACAATAAAGAGGGGGAATCCAAGTTGGAATGATAATGGAGACTTGTGTTTTGCTCGCTAGTGAACACGTGAACCGTGTGAATTATGAGCTATATAGCATGTAGTGTGTAGTGGGTCTCTCTTTCTTTTTTGTTTATAATTTTTTATTTTGAGAGAATTGATGGGATCCTGATTGGGAGTTTTGTATGGTATTATTGAGGTGATTGCAGGTGATGATTGGGTTATCCGGATTTCAAATTGCTGTGTCCTTCGTGACTCTACTGTTACTGTAAGAAGTGAGAGAGAGAGAGAGAGAGATGAGAGGGCGATTTATGTAAAGTAGGCTAAAGAGTAATAATGATTATAGCATGTAGTATTAAGATGCTCTTACATTGCACTTTAGTAGGATGGTTAGCACTTTATTTCTTTTTTAATTCCTTTGGATTTGCAATGCAATTGATTGTCGCTTTTGCTTTTCTTTTTCTTTATGGCCTGAGGCTCCCACTTTGTAATAGTACGTTTTGGGGTCCCAAAGACATTGAATGCCCAGCTAAGAAGCTGACCCAACTCTCACCGATGCGTCGTTAAATGGAGACATAAGGGTCCGTCACAGACTCACGGAAGTAAAGCAATGCCCACTCTTTAAATTGCAGCTTTGCTCTGGCTTGTGATGCCAAACCACCCCTTCACAGTAACTCCGTGGAAAAAAAAGCCAGCAGTAACTCCGTGAAAAAAAAAAAAAGCCCCCACATCTATTTTCTTTCTTTTTTTTTTTTTACACGGGAGAGGATCTCTTGGAAAAAAAAATGTGGGGCTTAATGAGATTTACTTATATAAGTCCTACCTCTCATCTCTTTGGGGAGCATCTCTTGAATCTTTGCATTTCTTAAAAAAAAAAAAAAATAGTAGTAATAATAATGATAATAATAAATTTTTTCTTTGCTAAATATTGGATTCAATTTTACGTGATTTAGTTGCTTAAAATTTCAAGGTAAAAAGTACATCTTTTTTCTTCAAAAGTTAGGGGTTTATATCATTTTTTTTGGGTATATTTATCAAAATTTTTATTATCAAATAAACACTAACTTCTTCAATTAAATTAAAAAAATTAATAACATTTTATTATATGGGAACAAATCAAATCCTAAGTTTTAAATTAAGCACTTTATAGCACTGGTTTTCCTATTAGAGGAGTGTCTACTCGTTACATAGGGCCAAGGATAGAAAAATAGAAGTGACATCATTGAAGACTCCCCAGTTGTTCTAGGACTTAATTTAGTGTAGAATTTGTAATTTAGTGTAGACTTAATAGCGATTCTCTCAAAGGACACATTGTGTAGATTTTGTAATAGTAAAAGACTAGGACTATCTTTTCTTATTAGTCAAATGTTAAATTTAGGTTATTCTTCTTTTGTGTATTTTTTTTTTAAATTTTTGCTATTAAATTTTTTAATTAAAATATAACAAGTATTTTTTTACAAAATAAATATATTTTTTAATTAAATCATATACTTGTTATAAACTTATAACTTTTTTAATTAGGTTCTTTTTTTTTAAAAAGCTTAATAAGTTTGGGTTTATTTAGGTTAATTTTCATTTGGGTAATTTTATTTACATTTTAGTTATTTTAATTGGGTTTTTATGACTTGAGGTTTGTTTATTCTGGGCATGCCAATTGAATATTCATTTAGATTCTATTATTTTAGGCTTAGTCTTCGGAATGTGGGCTTGGGTTCTTTTATGTTTTGATTCTTATTCTTAATTTTTTAGCTTTTATTTTTATCTTAGTCAAAAATTAAGTTTAGGTCAGCTTTCTTTTGGGGTTGGCTTATGCTAATTTAATTTTTTTAATTAGATCCTTTTATTTTAGGCTTAGGCTTCTTAGTGTGGGCTTGGTTATTGGGGTTAATTTTATTTTGGATCTTAAAAATGTTGGGTTTTATTTTCATCAAACTTTAAATTTGGTTAACTTTCCCTTTTGCCGATTCTCTCTATTTGAGTTTTAGTTATGTTAAATCAAAATTTTGTGGGTACTTTAGGTAATCTATTTTTGGCTTAGCTTGTTATTCAAGTTTTAATTAGATTCATTTTTTTAGGCTTAGTCCCCTTGGTTCTTTTATGTTTTGAGTCTTATTCTTTTTTATTTTTGGCAACCAGTTTTGAGTCTATATACTGAACCCATAAAACAGGGAAATAAAATTAACCAAAAGCCCTAGGAAACCTTCTGTTTTTGCATTCTAAAATTTGTTTAATTTTTTTTACATATGTTCATAAGAATATTATATTTTAGGTTATATCAAAATTTTTGCATAATTAACTTTAGAGTAACTTTTTATGTTCGGGTTGCCTAAGATCATCATCTTTTTTAATTTCCTAAAAATGTTCTTTTCAAAGCTTTTTTTTATTATTTTAATTTAGGCTTTAGGGTTTCATTATGTTAATTGGATTTTTATTTGGGACATTAGGTTGTTCATTTTAGGTTTAGGTTACACTAATTTAAGCTTTGTTTTATTTAGATGTTTTCTCTAGGCTTAGTTTTCTACTTTGGGTTTAAGCTTTTCATATTAGGATTATGGGCTGCCCAAAGATCATCTTCTATGGCAAAAAATGTTCTTTTCAAATCTTTTTTTTTTTATTTACTTTTTTAGGTTTTAGGGTTTCATTATGTTAATTGGAATTTTCTTTGGGACTTTAGGTTGTTTATTTTAGGTTTATGTTATACTAATATAAGTTTTATTTTATTTAGGTGGTTTTTCTAGGCTTAATCTTATAATTTGTGTTTAAGATTTTCATATTAAGTTTTGGGACTATAGATTGTTTATTTGAGCTTACGATGTACTGATTCAAGTTTTAATTTAGTCATTTTGAAGTCTTAGTCTTCTTAATTTATGCTTGATTATTTTATGTTTTCACTCTTGACCTGAAGGGAAAACCCTAATTTAAAAGTTTATGTAGAGTTTCAAGATAAGAATGGCAAGCCATAGTAGTCATAAAAGATAAATAAAAAAGTTCAAACTCTCTATAACATCAATGGGAAATACTTAGAACATCACAATAAGGCTACCAATGTTATTATATGATGACTAATTTTACTTAAAAGCTTAAGCTATTAAATAAAAATTTGTGAATAATCCTATTATAATCTCTAAATATTATAATCGAAGTGATACATTACATGATTCCATAATGCAACTGGAGAAGCTAGTTGAATAACAACATATCCATAAATAAAGTTGGATCTTTCTAATTTATATTATCAAATTCAGCAAAATGATGCAATTAACATAAAACCAAATGAGCCTTTATCTTCAAGCATTATATTATTACCATATTCTTATTAGAAACTGCTAACTATCAAGAATTACTATAACTTTATTTCATAAAAATCACAAAATCAAGATGACCCAATAAACCATACCAATTCAAAAATCAATAACACAACACTAGACCTTTTCTCACTAGGTGGGGAGGGGAGTAGATATATATACAAGAAAAACCATACAAGGGACAAGTGAAACAAATAGAGGAGATGAGAATAAAATGCCTAACCGAAGAGAAATCATTTACCAATTTCAACCTTAAACAAAGAAGAAAGAATCCAAACCACTGCTAACAAATAATGTATCTTTTGTTTGCTAATGTGACACCCCTAGTTGAATACCTTTTGATCCTGTTTAATTAATAATGTTTCTGTAATTAGGACATTGCGATAATCTTATTGGTTAGAAGTAGCTACTTGACTTCTTATTTTATCATTTTTTGTGAAATAACTATGATTAGATTATGAATTTAATTCAAACAAGGTACAACTAGAGATGATCATATAATTTCTCATTTTATAACATATGTAGCCAAAAATTATAAAAAAAAAGTAAGAAACCTTTTTCCAAAAAGTATAAAAGTTTCCCTACATCTACTCCGCATTACATCTAGAAGTGGATGGATCCTTGTTTATCACTTATCAAGCCACTAGCTACAGATTTTGGATAATTGGCATGACACCCACAACCTTAATTAGAATTTAAAATTCCTAATAAATAAAAACAACAAATAAAAACTCATGATTATACTAGTTGTATAAAGCTACCAAATTGATTTTTATGGTTATGTTGCTTTCAAAGCGTGACCTCTTGGATATTTTTAGGTTTTTTTTCCTTGTTCATTTATTTATTATTGTAAATATTGTTAAATAACTAAAACTCAAGCATAAATTCTAGGGAAAATTTTGCTACAATTTCCCCTTATAACTAAAGGATCCAAGCCATCCAATGGCCATATAACAACACCTCCCATAGTTTTAAAAATTCAACAATACATTACCATTCATAATATCTGAACTACTATACATTGAAAACAATAAACTCATATCATAATCTTCTCAAACTAGAATTTGCCATTACATAAACATTATACTATATTGCTTTTACATAACGTCCATAACTCATATCATACTAGATACTAATTATACAATATACTATACAATACAAATGTATACTTGACTTTCCAATACGTTACAACTATATTAGAGATTTCTTTTTACATATCTTATAAATATGAATACATTATTATAAAACTAAATAACATGATCTATTCTCTTCTTCTAATGAATTGCTCCCCTGGGTATCTCTATTTTCTTTTGATGCTTTGTTTTTTTTTTTTTTTCACCTGGCATGAGTTAATAGGGAATGGAGAAGGGAGCGAGATTATGGGAAAAATCTCAGTAGCATACTTCATATCCAATGCATATAATAAGTCACCCAAACATCAGGAACATAAGTATGCATACAACATAACTTATTAAATACTAAGATTAGTATATACATACTTGTTCAATCAATCAGTAGCCACAACTTTTAAAACATAATTTAACTGAACTTTACTTAAGGAAGAGCTATTATGCTCAATTCTCTCTCTAGGTATTATTAATATTATAACATTTACTCAATCAATAATGTCATATTAAATTAGCTCAAACATGCAAACATAGCATCATATAACATGTCATAACACACAAGTATCTAAACACTCAAGGAAACAAGCATGCATACAAAGAAGGGGGAAATGCAACCTGGAAGATGGAGAATCTACCAAATCTCTTACTTTACTTTTTGCCTTGTTTGTTTTCTCCACTTATGTCTTTTACTTATCCTTTACTAGCTTAATGTGCCACTTCATGGTCTTCTTGCCTAAAGACAACTTTAGCCGTCTAAACTTATTTTGAAACTTTCTTGATTGAGGTTTCTTTGATAAAATTGGTTTCCTTAAATCATCTCTTTTACTTATGGTGGCTTCATCCTAATTTGCCTTCCTTTTCTTTCTCCCTCTTCCTCCTTTTCATGCCTGCATGGATCTACTTTAAGCTGCTAAAAGTTAGTGCCACATGATAAGGAAGAAAGGTATGACTTAAAAGAAGAAAAATCTAAAATATTTTTAACAAATTTAAGGATATCGATTACGTCCCTTCACTTTGTTTCTTTTGTTTAAACTTTTTCATTCTTTTTCAAAAATCATGTGCTCCATACTAAATTTTAAGTTTTCTTCTTTATTAAAAACATCTACTTAGAGGTTTCAAGGGTTTAAAATAGTCTAAAAAAGTCTAGTCTAAAATATGGCTACTGGAAACCCTAATCTATACATCATCAGTAATATAACTAAAGTGACTTCATCTGATTAATCTACCAATCTTATTTTATCATATTTTGATAAGAGATATATGTTTCTCATGTTAATTCTGATTATATTTAAATATCTAATTTTTCTTGCTTTGCGGTATTACCACAATTCGTCAATTCCTACACCGTTTAAGGATTTTGGCCAAACTAAGCCTTTTGGTTAAACTTTGCATGCTCTTTTACCTTATGTGCTTATTTCCATTTAATTTTCATTTAAAATGAAATCATGATTTTTGCATTGTGTTGGTTAAAATTATAATTTTGCCACTGCCTTCATGTGCTTTGATCCTAATCTTAAAAACTTAATCTTTCTAAATAACTTTAAGGCATAGAATATTTTAAGATCCTTTGCACTCATATAATCATTCTCGAGGTTCATTATAGTTTAAAATGGCTCAAATTATACTTGTACCACTAGTTACATGGTTTGCATGCGATCAAGATTTTGACCAATATTTGTCAACTCTGGTTAATCTAGTTGCCTCATTTAGTCATATAATGATAGTAAATATCTTACTCTCTTAATAAATTACTAAATATTTAAACTTTTAATTTTTTTCTATTGTATTATTAGACTCGTTACTGTTGCTTCTTTTGGTCCTGAAATTGGACTTTTTAGCCCATTTCTTTTCTTTAATTGAGTTTGTACTCTTTTTTCTCATTTGGTTTACTGTGATCTTGGGGTCTAACTTAGTATAAAAATATTAATTATTTCATTTAATCTAGTGCTGAAACACCGGATATTACATATAGTAGAAAAATGAGGTACATGGGCAATAAAAAATGTCCTATGATCATATTGCATTATAGTAATAATCACAGCAATAGTAAAAATGCATTCTTATCTTTATCATTTCTTTTAAACTTGTTTATTAAGTTTACTATACCATCATGAACTGAAACCAAATTGTCTAGAGCTTTCTTCTAATAAGGGCATCCCTTATGATGGATCTATAATTAAAGAACCAAGCAATTTCCTGAGATCACCTCCTTCTTAAAGATCCTTTCTCATTTCCCTAAGATCACCTCCTTTTTAAGAATCATTTCTCCTTAACTTTTTGTATGGATCTTCTCCTTTTTTAGGATAATTTCTAATGATCTTCATAGATAGTTATATAAATAGTCTAAAAATATGCTTTCTTTTAGATCACCTCTCTTTTAAGGATAATTTCCTATAACTTTTTATAGACAATTATACAAGAATAGTCTATATACATATTTATATCTTCTTATAACCTTTAGGTCACCTCCCTTTTGAGGATCATCCCTTGGTTAAATAAAAGCAATCTAAATACAAAATCATAATTCCGAGTGGAATAAAATCCTTTTGAGTTCAAATCATACTTTGAGGTATTTAGCAATTATAAAGATCTTAGATACCTCTTTGACCAAAAATAACTTAACATGACATAAAGGAGATGGATGAAATTGTTGAAAGATTATGATTTTGAGTTAAAATATCATCTAAGCAAAGCTAATGTAGTGGTTAATACTCTTAGTAGAAAATCATTGCATATAGCCCAATTAATAATTGAGGAAATGAAATTGATAAAATATTTTTGAAATCTTAATCTTTTAATGACCATGTTACCTTATAGGTTATGCATGAGTGAACTTAAGATTGGGTGTGACCTTGTTACCTTGTTAGCCTTATGATTATTACCACCTTTAGAAATCTAAGTCTTTCAATGACCTCTAGAAACCCTAGAATAAAAATAGGATAGTATCTTAATAGATTTTGTAATGGAATTACCTAGATCTTAGTCTAGGAATGATGCTGCTTAGGTAATAGTGGACAAATTAACAAAGTCTGCTCACTTTCTACCCATTAGAGCCAATTATCTATTAAATAAACTAGCCCACTTGTATATTCAAGAGATAGTAAGATTATATGGTATACCTTTTAGTATCATCACTAGATAGTTATTTTAAGTTTATCTTTAGGTTCTAGGAAGCTTTGTAGAAAGCCTTTAGGAATAGATTCTATTTCAGTTTAGCATATCATTCTTAAATGGGTGGTCAAACTAAAAGAACAATTTAGAACCTAGAGAATATGCTTAGGGCATGTGTGTTGAATCAATGAGGCAACTGAATAAGTACATACCACTTTAGTAAAGTTTGCCTACAATAATAATTTCCATTCCAACATTGGAATGGCATCTAATGAAGTCTTTTATGGTAGGAAATGTAGGTTTCCCATGTGTTGGTATGAAGAGGGAGAAAGAAACTTGTTAAGACTTGACTTGGAGCAAATTAAGCTAATTAGGGATAGGTTCCTTACTACTTGTAGTAAGTAAAAGAGCTACTTTGATAGAAAACCTTTAGAATTTGAAGAAAAAGAATATGTGTTCTTAAAAGTTACTTCTACTATCAGAGTTGGCAGATCTTTAAATTACAAAAAATTGGGCCTTAGATATTAAGGACCGACCTAACAAACATTAAAAGAGTAAGGCTTGTTCCCTATCAAATTTATTCCTACTAAAATTGTTCAACCTCCATAATGTTTTCTATGTTTTTCAACTTCAAAAGTACACTATAAATGATGTAGTGCAAGTAAGAGAAGATTTAACTTATCATCCAAAACCTATACAAATTATGGATACTAATTAAAACAATATTCTTATAATCTATTTTCTATAATTTTTTATTATAAGTTTTTTATTTAACTAAACATACAAATAAAATAATATCCTATTTTTTATATTATATTAAACATAATCATTATCTTTGTTTTTCTTTAAATATTAAACAAGACTTGGTAGCATTTTAAATTGATCTACTATTTAAAAATAAGTTTAGTATTTTTTTTGGGTATAAAACCTTTCATAAGAGTTAAAATAGTATTTTATACAAATAAATTAAAAAAATTAAAATCTATTTTAAAATATCACCTTATAAAAAAATTAAATTTATATTGTCATTATTAGTAATTTTATTTTATTATTCTGTATATAATATAATATATTATATTAAAACAACTATTTCCCAACCCACCCATGCCCCCCACCTCATCCCTCAGCCCTCTCTCATCTCTTCCTTACCAGTTCTATCCTCCTATCCCTATCATGTAACAACCAAAATTTTTAAAATTTTTTTAAGTTTGCTAGCTATAGCTCGGCTATAGCAAATATATTTGTTCGCTATAGCGATAATCCAACTAGCTATAGCGAATATACCAGTTGGCTATAGCGAGAATGCTTTTAGCTATAGCGAGTTCAGGCATCCCATACAAAAATCAGGGATTTTCTTGCAATAGCACGCACCGTAACGAGAACAGGGGTTTGAGACTGATACGTGCTTATCGTAGCAAGGGTTATTTTTTGCTATAGCGAGCGTTGGTCTGAAAAAGCATGAAAAAGGAGAATTTTGCTTCTTAAAAGGTCCAAACTTTTCTCTTTCCCTTTCACCGACTCATGCTTCATTCAAAAGCAGAGAAAAGGGTTGGAGAGAGAGAGAGAGACTAAGAGAAGCTAAGAAAAAGGGAGAACATCAAGGAAAAAGGTGAAAAGATTGTAAGAATTCATGGTTTCTTCCTTTAGAAAACAATTCCTCTCTCTTTGCTCTCTCTTTCCATAGTTTTGGGTACTCATGTGGTTCTTTTTCGGGCTTAAATCAAAGAGGGAAGTGTAAGGATTTGAGGAAAAGAATTAGGCAAAGGAAGAGCCTCTTGGAAAGAGCTTGATTTAAGGTAACTCCTTTCCATTTTGTTGCATCTTCTCCCCTTACTTTTTCTTAAGTATGTTGGCCAAGGACAGAACCATGAGAGGAAGAAAGTTCTGACCTAGGAAATGCAAAGGAATTAAAAGAAGAGCTAGTGAAATTCAAAAGGAAGAAACTAGGGATTTTTAAATACTTTGTAGAGTTTGCCTTGATGTAAGAACCCCTTAGCCTTGTGAGTGTTTATTTAAGTTATAAAAGAGAAATTGCATGCTATTTGTTGTGTTTAGACCTAAGAGATCAAGCTCTATCTAGTTGTCATTGTGAGATCAAGAAGGGAGAAGAGAAGTTGAAAGGGAAGGCTTGTGTTGGCTTGTAAGGTAGCTCTCCACTCTTTCTTAATGCATTCTTGGATATGTGATGGTCATTGTATGCTTGTGTGTGCACTTGTATTGTGAGACATACCATTTGATGTTGCCTTGATGCATTGGTACCAATATGCTTATATTTAGGATTGTGAAAATTGCTCTTAAAGGGTGAGGTAGTGCCAAAAGTCTCTTGTGATAGGTGAGATAGAGCCAAAAGTTCCTAAAAATAGGTGAGACAAGGCTAAAAGTCCCATGGATGAGTGAGGCTAAGTCAAAAGTCCCTAGACCAAGGTGAGGCCAATCCAAAAATCCCAAAAATAGGGTGAGGCTAGATCAAAAGTCCCTAGAACTTATTCTTAGCATTGATATAATTTTTATGGCATGTAAATCATGTGTTGTATAATTTTGAATGGTTGAATGCTTACTTGTATACTTTGACTTGTTTATATACCTTGATTGCTTATTTGAATAAGTGTATGAGCTATTGAGATTCCACAAATCTCACCCCCTTCCTTCTCCCATATCATATGGTCCAAGTGGAGCCCAAGAGCCAAAGAGTGGAATCCATAAGGCATAAATGGCAATCTCTTGACACTTTTGAATATTTATGCATAGTTTGATGTATAGGAAAGCTAAAGTGCTTATGTATACATATTCTTTTTGAGATGTAAATGTTTAAGCAAGTGTAAAAATATATATAAATGATGTATGAACTAGGTATGAAACTAAAGCAATGGAAATATGAGATTTTGCCCCTTGGTAGCTTGTATATAATAGTGTATTCTTGTATATAGCATAGTGAGTTTGAGATATGTGATGGTTTGGGCCACTTGATCAATTCATATATGTTGTGTTTATACTTTAAACTTACCCAAGAGGTGCTAGAACATATAAGAGACCATTTATTCCTATTTTGAACCATATATGGTGTTAAATTGCCAAATTTGTGAGCCATGTCAAAATATGACTAAATGACCTCTACTTGATGTGAAATTTGGCATGTATCTAGAGCTTGTTAAGAGTTTTTTTGGGAAGATAAAGTACAGAATATTTGAAGGTCTAGAGAATATTTGGCAAATTTTTGAAGTTGAAAGATTTTTTGGTTTTGGTTAGTGCACTGTTACCACTGGTCCAAAATGAAATTGTGTCATTCATAAACCAAACGGTGTCCAATTAATATGAAATTTTATGGACATAAATTAGACATCCATAGTGACCTATATCAACTAAAAACACCTCAATCAGAGGTCTATAGAGGGAGAAATAATTTTCTGAAGTTCTATGTCAGCATCAGGGATGTCAGTCGACCTTCGTTACTGTTCCATCAGTTTTCGAGGCCCAAAGGCTATTGAAATGATCCAGACTTATTTTTCTCCTCTATAACATCTGTATCTTTCTAAATTGGTATATTTTGCCTAGATTGGATTTTTGTGGAATTAGTTATGAATTTTTGAAATTCATAACAGCAAATTGTATCAGCACTAGGGACATCGGACCTTTATGCCTTTTTTAATGTCAAACATGGTCCAAATGCTGAGATTGTGGTTTGAAATTATTTTCAATGTGAAGTTAACATCCAAATCTTTCTAGAAAGCTATGGTTTTCTTGATTCTCATTTTTCTAGAATTAATTATGATTTTTCAAATTTAGAGCCAAAAATTTGACTTTTTGGCCCATTTTGAGAAATTGCATTTTCTGATTTTTGGCTTCATATCCATGGTTTATGGATTGTTTTATGCTATGTATGGTTGTGTAAATAGAGTTTGAATAAAGAATATGATTGATGGATCCACAGGACCCACGGGGCGAAATATGAGTGTTTAAACCCCGACACAATGCATGAAAATACCATGGTTTTACTCTTTTTCTTTGAAAATTCATGGGATCAAGCCTAAGTAAAGACTAGTTGAGGATAACACATTATGGTGTTATATTTTTGGTATCAGAGTAAAGGTTCAAGCACTTTTGCTTATTGTTAGGCTCTTGAATGGTGCATATAGCTTATGTTTGGTATGAATTACCATAGAAGTGCTAGCATACACATGCATATGTACTTGTGATACAATTGTGAATTGAGGGTTATTACTTCTTTTTAGATAAGATGGTTGAGACTAGACGGGGTAGGGGTAGAGGCAGGCCACCCAAGGCTCAGAGAGCTCAGTTAGCGGTTCCAATTGGGCCTGAGAATCCTCTGCGGACCATCATGGAGAGACTTAATCGATATGAGGCTATGATGGGCCAATAGCAAGAGATGCTGGAACAGCAGAGGTACATTGCCGAGCAACAACATAACATGATCATGCAGTTGCAAGATACCCAGGCTAGGCAAGAAAAAGCCAGGAGAGAAGCCCTTGTATCTCAGCCATCCATGTCTAGCATTCCATCTGTACCTCCCTAGGAGCCTGCTCAAACCCAGACGCCTATCTAGAAATCAGTTTAGGAAGAACAATCCACCTTCATTTGATAGGGAGTTGGATGCAGATAAGGCGGAGGCTTAGGTTATGGAGCTGGAGAAAATATTCTCGGTGATGGATTATACCACAGAGCAGAAAGCTTAGCTCGCCATTTTCATGCTACAGAAGGAAGCCAATAGGTGGTGGCGTAGCACGAAACCCCTAATGGAGACCAAGGACATACAGATCACTTAGGAAAGTTTTTTAGTGAAGTTTTATGAGAAATAGTTCCTTAGTTCGGTAAGGAAAAAGAAAGAGATAGAATTTATGGGTTTGAGGCAAACTGAGGAGATGATTGTTGACCAGTATGTGGCCATGTTCATTGAGTTGTCTCGGTATTCCTCCTACCTCCAGAGGTATGATGATGAGCCTTGGAGATGTGAGCAATTTGAGACTGGGTTGAAGTCCCTGATTAGCAATAGGGGTACTTCACAATAGATTAGAAAGTTTAATATCCTTGTGGAGGTTAGCAGGGTGATTGAGAATAACTTGCGAGCTATTATGCTTGTTACGGCTTCAACTAGTCAGAAGGAGGTTTCAGAATTGAAAAGACCGAGACCAGAAGAGGGTTCTAATGTGGCACCCAGTAACAAGAGGAAAGACAAGGTGCCATGGAATAGAAGGCCATAGAGGGGCAAGCTGATGCTGTTTCCTCAAAACCAGTCATCTACCCAGTAGTCTCCGGTGACATGTTTCAAGTGTGGGAAGCAGGGGCACATTACTGAAAATTATCCCCAGATAGATACAATGCCTCCTCCCAAGCCGCAGACCCAGGGCTTAGTGTTCGCCTTCACTTAGCAGGAAGCTAGTGCGTCCTCTAATTTGATCCGAAGTACGCTGATAGTGAATGTCTTTCCTGTAGTTACTATATTTGATTTGAGTGCAAGTCACTCATTTATATCCTATGATTGTGTGAGGCAATTGGGTTTGACTGTTAGTACTTTGCTATTTGATTTATCTGTCACTACACCCACTGGGGGCTAAGTGGTTACTTCCCATACTTGCTTGAATATCACTGTTCAGTTCAATCATTGTCATACCACTATTGACTTGATCTATATGCCCTTCTATGATATTGATTTGAATGTTGGTATGAATTGGATAGCCGCAAATAATACGGTACTTGATTGTGAACACTGAACTATTTCCCTACTTGCTTATGGGACCATACCTAGGATAGGAGCTGAGTTATCTTTTGTGACTGTTGCCCAGGTTGAGAGACATTTAAAGTATAGATGTCAATGGTTACTAGTCTTTTTCTCTATTCAGACTGAGGTAGAGGAAAATATAGAGGAGATTCCAGTTGTCAGAGAATTTTCGGAGGTTTTTTCTAAACATTTTGACTTTAGTAGTCTACCCTTGAGAGAGAGCTAGAGTTTTTTATAGACATAGTGCTTGGGGCTGGACCGATATCCAAAGCTCCTTATAGGATGGCTCCTACCGAGCTCGCTGAATTGAAAAAGTAGATAAAGGAATTGTTAAAGAAAGAGTTTATACACCCTGGTGTTTCACCTTGAGGAGCTCCGGTGTTATTTGTAAAAAAGAAGAATGGTAGCTTACGATTGTGTATAGATTACAGAGAGTTGAATAAAGTTACCATCAAGAATAAATATCCTCTCCCTAAAATCGATGATTTGTTAGATCAATTAGCTGGGGCATCTGTATTTTCTAAGATAGATCTTAGATCTAGGTACCATTAGTTGAGAGTAAGAACTGAAGATATCTCTAAGACGGCCTTCAGAACGAGATATAAACACTATAAGTTCCTTGTGATGTCATTCGGGTTGATGAATGCGCCCGCTGTGTTCATGGATTACATGAACAGGGTATTCAAACCGTATTTAGATCAATTTGTAGTGGTTTTTATTAATGATATCTTAGTGTACTCCAAATCCTTTGAGGAGCATAAGAGGCATTTGAGATTAGTCCTAGAGACCTTGAGAGATAAGAGGTTGTATGCCAAACTTAGTAAATATGAGTTTTAGCTAAAAATGTGAGTTTTGGCTAACCGAGGTAAAATTCTTAAATCATGCGATCTCACGAGATAGGGTCGCAGTTGATCCCTATAAAGTTGAGGCTGTGTTACAGTGGGATAGATCTAAAGCGATCACCGAAGTTAGGAGTTTTCTAAATTTGGCAGGGTACTATAGATGATTTATTTAGGGCTTTTCTCAGATGGCCTTACCACTGACGAGGCTAATTAGGAAAGAGACACTTTTTGTGTGGGATAATAGATATGAGAGGAGTTTCTAAGAGTTAAAACTCCATTTGACCATTGCCCTTATACTGATTATCCCTGACCCTAGTGAACCATTTGTGGTTTATTGTGATGCCTTGGGCAAAAGGTTAAGATGTGTGTTGATGCAGCAGGGTAGAGTAGTGGCATATGCCTTTAGGTAGTTGAGGCCTCATGAGGAGAATTATCCCAAACATAACCTGGAGTTAGCCGCCATAGTGTTTGCTCTTAAAATCTGGAGGCACTATCTGTATGGTGCTACCATAGAGATTTACAGTAACCACAAGAGTCTGAAATATTTGTTTGACCAAAAGGAACTCAATATAAGACAGAAGAGATGGATGGAGTTCTTGAAAGACTATGATTATGTGTTGAAATACCATCTAGGTAAGGCCAACGTGGTGGTCGATGCCTTGAGTAGGAAATCCATCCATATTGCCCATATGATGATTAGGGAGTAGGAGCTCCTAGAGAAATTTAGAAATATGAACCTTTCCTATCAGGTGGTATCGGGTAAATTGTATTTGAGTGAAACTCAAATTGAGAATGTATTGAGAACTCAGATCTTAGATGCCTAGAGAGAGGATGAATTCCTGAGATGAATCAGGAATGAGATTTCCCAAGATAAGACCTCAGATTTTAAGGTGTCTAAGGATAGTATGATGATATATCGAGGTAGAATCTGTGTGCCTAGTCGAAATGAATTGAGAGAAAGCATTTTAGAAGAGGCACATAAGAGTAAGTATACTATTTATCTAGGTTCCACCAAGATATATCAGGATTTGAAAAGGGTTTTCTGGTGGCCCGGGATGAAGAATGATGTGACAGAGTATGTGACTAGATGCCTAGTGTGTCAGAGGATAAAAATAGAACATCAAAGACCCATTGGGTTGTTGCAACCCCCAGATATCTCTGAGTGGAAGTGGGATAGTATAGCCATAGACTTTATTATAGGGGTTACCCAGGACATCTTCTGAACACGATGCTAATTGGATAGTTGTGGATAGACTGACGAAATATGCACACTTTTTAGCTATCAAGGCGACTCACACACTGGATAAATTAGCCCAGTTGTATATCAAAGAGATAGTGCGACTTCACGGAGTACCTAGTAGCATAGTTTCGGATAAAGACTCCAGGTTCACATCAAACTTTTGGAGGTCGTTGTAACATGCCTTAGGGACCAGGTTGCAATTTAGTATTGCATATCACCCCCAAACAGATGGTCAGATTGAGAGGACTATCCAAACTTTTCTCTCTCCTTTTAACCAGCTCCTGATTCATTGGAAAGCAAAGAAAGTGCCTGGAGAGAAAGAGAGAGACTAAGAAAAGCCAAGAAAAAGGGAGAACATCAAGGAAAAAGGTGAGAAGATTGTAAGAATTCATGGTTTCTTCCTTTAGAAAATCAATTCCTCTCTCTTTGCTCTCTCTTTCCATAGTTTTAGGTACTCATGTGATTCTATTTTGGGCTTAATTCAGAAGGGGAAGTGTAAGGATTTGAGGAGAAGAATTAAGCAAAGGAAGAGCCTATTAGAAAGAGCTTGATTTAAGGTAACTCCTTTCTATTTTATTGTATCTTCTCCCCTTACTTTTTCTTGAGTATGTTGGCCAAGGATAGAACCATGAGAAGAAGAAAGTTCTGACCTAGGAAATGTAAAGGAATTAGAAGAAGAGCTAGTAAAATTCAAGAGGAAGAAATTAGGAAGAAAGTTCTATGTTAGCATTAGGGATGTCAATGGACCTTCATTACTATTTCATCAATTTTCAAGGCCTAAAGGCTACTGAAATATCTAGACTTATTTTTTTCCTTTAGTTAACATCTGTATCTTTGCAAGTTGGTATTGTTTTCCTAGATTGGATTTTTTTGGAATTAGTTATGAATTTTTGAAATTCATCACAACAAACTGTATCAGCACCAGGGACAGCTGGACCTTTGTGCCTTTTTCAATATCAAACATGGTCCAAACGCTGAGATTATGGTTTGAAATTATTTTTATGTGAAGTTAACATTCAGAGATTTCTAAAAAGCTATGGTTTACTTAATTCTTATTTTTCTAGAATTAGTTATGATTTTTTAAAGTTAGAGCCAAAAATTTGACTTTTGGGCCTATTTTGAGAAATTGCATTTTCTAGTTTTTGGCTTTATATCCGTAGTTCATGGATTGTTTTATGTTATGTATGAGTTGTATAAATTGAGTTTGAGTAGAGAATATGATTGATGGGTTTACGAGACCCACAGGGCGAAATGTGAGTGTTTAAAACCCAACACAATGCAAGAAAATACCACAGTTTTACTCTTTTTCTTTGAAAATTCATGAGATCAAGCCTAAGTAGAAACTAATTGAGAGAAACACATTATATTATTACATATCATGCCTTTACACAGAGAGGCGTGACAAGCAAGGAAAGTTAGATTCCATAAAATATTTATTAAAAAAAAGGAGAAGAGGGAAAGTTGGACCTTATGTCACTAACTTCCCTAAAGTATATAATGTGGATAAATACTTTTATCATCTATGATTTTGGATTAAAAAAATATTATTTTGATAGGAAAAGGTTCAAAATTTTGAGCTAAGATTATAAAAGTTTGATAAAGGAAGAAGATTGTTTCTTAATTTGTAAGCTAGATGATAAAAGCATATACGTCATAAAATCCAACTTACTTCTTGTACATTTCTTTCTCTATTAAACTTTTGGTAAAAATTATAATTTGATTTTTTGTGAAAATTATATATTTTTTCTATAAACTTTTAATAATTACATTTTGATTCAAATTTTTATCCAAATACTTTTATTTCATAAATAATTTTCTTATATCGTGGGACCTTAATAACTAAATGAATTCTTAAATTTTTTTTCCTAATTTATTTATTATATTATAAATTAAAATTAATTTGAATTTATTCCAAATAAAGTTCTAATAATCCATAAAACTTTTTAGAAATTTCCTAAAAATTCATGATAGTCTAGATAAAATTTTAAGTGTCCTAAAGTTAATTTACCTATGTTTCCAAGGTAAACTAGGAATTCATATATAATTTTCAATAAGTATTTTAATCTTTATTAATTAGTTAGGAAACTTGGGACAAAGAAGATGTGACTTTATGAGCCATGTCCATGAATAAAAAATTTTGGTATGTCAAATCATTATCAACTAGTTAAAAATATTTATTTCATATATTATATTTTTAAAAAAATTGATGGTATAACCACTGAGCTTTTTATTTTTTATTTGATTTTGAGGAAGTTGATGGCAAACTTCTTACTTTATAAAAGTGTGGCTAAAAGTATACTTTTATGCCCTAAATTTAGCTTTCAAAAAGTTAGAAAAAATTACATTTTTATTGTACTTTTATTTAGTTGACCGCAAAAGTAGTGAAAGGTTTGGAATTTTTCCTATCTTGTAAGTTCTTTATACTGAATACATAATGTGTAAAGAAATAAAAAATAAGCTTTTAATGTAATACATAATGTGTAGTGAATTACATATGTAATTAATTTATAGCATTGTTATTTTGTTTTGATACATAATTATTTCGAAACTGTAGTGTAGAATATTGTTTAAAAAATTTTGAAATAAAAAAATTTTCTTGGACAAAAATTTAGAACCTTAAAATTTCTCAACCAATAATTATATGGGAAAAAATAAAAAATAACTACATAGTTTTAATTAAAAAATAATTAAGCTTGACTCAAGTCAAAGCTCTTTTTTATTTTTAAATTTATGTAAATTATAATATTTTAAATAATTAAGTATTTTTAAATAATTTTTAAAATAAAAGAGTAGTTTAAAATTTGTTTATTTTAATAAAAAAAATTTTCTTGGACAAAAATTTAGAACTATAAAATTTCTCAACAAATAATTATATGGGAAAAAATAAAAAATAACTACATAGTTTTAATTAAAAAATAATTAAGCTTGACTCAAGTCTAAGCTCTTTTTTATTTTTAAATTTATTTAAGTATCATATTTTAAATAATTAAGAATTTTTAAATAATTTTAAAAATAAAAGAGTTTTAACTCAAGTGAAAAAATAATTCTATTAAAATTAGACCTAACAAAAATTGATTAAAATCCTTTTTCTATTCCCCTATATATCCATGCATCACTATACAGAACTTACAAGGTAGAAAAACAAAATTTCTAAACTTTTCTACTACTTCCATAGCTAACTAAACAAATGATATAGAAATATAATTTTTTTAACTTTTTAAAAATTGTAGGGTATAAAAGTATAATTTTAATTACATTTTAGAAAAAAATTAGAGTAAGTAAATGGTTATGCCAATGAAATGGATCGCCTGAAATAATTTCAAAAAAAGTTTGAAGAGAAAAAGAGCGGTAAAGATGAGATCCACTTCTTCATCTCTTTCTTTCTTCGAACTTCCTTTGAAATTTACTTCAAAGGATCCAAGTTCACTGTGCCAATAACTTCCTCAAAATCCAAAAGAAAATTTAAAAATAAAAAGCAAAATATAAGAAACTCAAGGGCTATACTACCAACTTTTTTGAAAATACAATATATGAAACAAGTATATTTGTTGTTGACAAAACGTTAACATATTAAAACTTTTTAGGCAAAATTGCATATAAATTCTCTAAATTTTAGGTTATATGTAAATAATCCTTAAATTGTAAAAGTTGATAAAGAATCCCTATGAACTTTGGATAATATGCAAATAAACCCTTGAACTTTGAGCTATTTACAAATAATTTAAAATTTAAGGGGGTTATCTACACATATCTGAAGTTCAGGGAGTTATCTACATATTAGTCAAAGTTCAGAAGAATTTATTGTAAACTTTGAAAGTTGAGAGGAGATTTTTGCATATGACCCAAAGTTCAAGGGGTTATCTAAATTAGCCAATTTTTAATTCATGCAAATGGTTTAAAAAGTTGTAAGATGGTACATATACTCCTTTATCAAACAAGTATATTTATTTAAATTTAAACACATATCACCTTATACTTAATGATAATTGGAAAAAAAAAAACAAAAATATTACAAGATAAATAAATTTGCATTTCCTTCCAAGAGGATGCTACAGTCAAGGTTTCATATATTTAAACACATTGCTCGAAAAAGCAAACCTTGTTATGGATAGAGAATAGAAAAAAGGAAGCCACGCCATTTTTGAGTAGTAAGCAATTCTAGTATTTCTAAAAGAAAAGTAACATTTCCATTACCTGAATTAAGATATTTTATTGTATCGATCCCTTGTTAATTTTTCTGTCAACCTTTTGATTTTTTGGTTTTTTTGGCAGCTGTACAAACAATCCATTAGTTCAACATCTGTCCTTTTGCTGCAAAAATACAAGTTCCAGAGCAACAAAAAATAATGAAAGGTTAGTCCATTAGTTTCAGCCTTTGAAAAGAAGAGCAAGCAAAACATATAAATTTACAGAAAGTAGGCAACCACATTCAGGAAGCCAATTAAGGATCAATCCTTGTTTTTCTTTTTCAAGTTAAATATGCAACATAGAAACCTAATGATGCAATATGTAAGCAACAATGTATAATGATCCACATTTATAGTATTGTAACACCATAATGTATTAGTCATTTAACCTTCACTTAAGCTTGATTCCATGTAATTCCAAATAAAAGGAGTAAGATCGGGGCATTTTATTGCATTACGTCGGGGTTTAAATGTTCATACTTCGTCCTGCGGACCCATCTATTTCATTCTCTACTCATACTCCATCTATACAACTTATACATATCATAAAACAATTCATGAACCATAAATTTGAAGCCAAAAACTAAAAAAGTGCAACTTCCCTCGCTGGTCCAGAATTCATATTTTTGGCACTAACTTTGAAAAATCATAACTAATTCTAGAAAAATGAAAATCAAGTAAGTGATAGCTTTTTGGAAAGATCTGGTATTTATATTAAAAATAATTTCAAGCCATAATAACATCATTTGGATCATGTTTAATAATAGAAAATCTCAAAAGGTCAGACTTCTCAGTATTGGGATTTTGACTTCAAAATATTAGAGAAAATTTTAAATTCACCCCATGCACAATCAAAAATCTTATTTCTTGAAATACAATACATAATTTTTTTTTAAAAAAATAAAAGGGGTCACAGTAGCTATAGAACCGTGACCCCTTTTTTTATATATAAAATAATAGGTAAATGGGTCACGGTTGCTAATTTTGATTTATTTTTAAATTTTTAAATTTTTTAAATTTTGATTTATTTAATTTTATATAACAAATATAAATTTTAAAATTTAAAATTTTAAAATTTTATTTATTCTTATTTTTAGATATATTAATATAAATATTGTATAAATAAATATATTAAAAAAATTAATATGAATATCAATCATAATGATTTAAATATAAAAAAATTGAAGATATTATAAAAAATAATAAATAAATAGTTTTTAAAAAATTAAATGTGAAATAATTGAAACTTGACAAAAAAAATAAAAAATAAAATTATTTTAAAAGAATGAAAGAGTATTGTTTAAGAAAAATTAAATAACAATTCTTTTAAATTTGGTAAAATATTTGAAAAAAAATAAAATACTATTAGAAGAAATTAATTTCAATTTTTTAAAACTTGATAATTAGTAATAAATTTTAAAAATGTAATAAAAATTTTAATGAGTAATTAAGTATGCTTGTTAAGTAATATTGAATTTAATATTAAAATAATAAAAATTGTAACTAAAATATGAAAAAAAAAGTTACAATTTTAATTTTAGTTACAATTTTTATTAATTTTTTTATTCATATTTTAGTTAAAAAATAAAGAAATTTTTTGTTTATATTTTACTTATAATTTTTATTACTTTAATATTAAGTTCAATATTATTTAATAAGCATACTTAATTACTCATGAAAACCACAATAGTTTCCATTTGTTGTGTGTTTGAACATTGTATATAGTTAGCTGTAAGTTCATGCACGCACAAATAAATTAAACTTGCATTAGATGAAACAAACTAATCTTGATAAAGTATGTGTTTGTCTATTTCTTGTTAATTAATGGAATTCACGTTAAGGTTAGGAGTCATGTATATGCTAGTGCTTCAAACCCATGAAAATTTTATATTCCTTAGTAAAAATTGTAACTAAAATATGAAGAAAAAAAATAATAAAAATTGTAACTAAAATAAAAATTGTAATTTTTTTTTTCATATTTTAGTTACAATTTTTATTATTTTAATATTAAGTTCAATATTACTTAACAAGCATACCTAATTACTCATTAAAATTCTTATTACATTTTTTAAATTTATTACTAATTATCAAGTTTTAAAAAATTGAAATTAATTTCTTCTAATAGTATTTTATTTTTTTCAAATATTTTACCAAATTTAAAAGAATTGTTATTTAATTTTTCTTAAACAATACTCTTTCATTCTTTTAAAATAATTTTATTTTTTAATTTTTTTATCAAGTTTCAATTATTTCACATTTAATTTTTTTAAAAATATTTATTTATTATTTTTTATAATATCTTCAATTTTTTTCTATTTAAATTATTATGATTGATATTCATATTAATTTTTTTAATATATTTATTTATACAATATTTATATTAATATATCTAAAAATAAGAATAAGTAAAATTTTAAAATTTAAAATTTATATTTATTATATAAAATTAAATAAATCAAAATTAAAAAAATTTAAAATTTAAAAAATGGGTCACCGTGACCCATTTACCTATTATTTTTTATGTAAAAAAAAAGGGGTCATCGTTCTATAGCAACTGTGACCCTTTTTATTTTTTTTTTAAAAAATTATGTATTGTATTTTGAGAAATAAGATTTTTGATTATGCATAGGGTGAATTTAAAATTTTCTCTAATATTTTGAAGTCAAAATCCCTCCCAGTATTTCTAATACAATTTATTGATATAAATTTTAAAAATTCGTAACTAAATCCACAAATATCCAATTTAGGCAAATTGTACCAATTTGGAAAGATAAGGATGTTAAATAGAGGAGAAAAATAAGTCTAAACCAAAACAAAAGCAATTAGGGCACGAAATTCTATAACACAATAATAGAGGTCAGGTTGCACCCCTAATACTAATGTGGAAGTTCAAAAATTCATTTCTCCCTCTCTATAATTTCAAAAGAGGTGCTTTCAAATGCTACTGAAAGCTTATCATATCTAATTTATACCTATAAAATTTTATAGCCATTGGATATCATTTGGCTCATGAATAATAGAGGTAAAAGATCTGACTATTAGCATAGTAACAATACAATTTACTGATATAAATTTTAAAAATTCATAACTAAATCCAAAAGTATTCAATTTGGGCAAATTGTACCAATTTGGAAAGATACAAATGTTAACTAGAGAAAAAAATAAGTTCAAACTAAAACAAAAGCAATTAAGGCATGAAATTCTATAACACAATAACGGAGGTCAGGTTGCACCCCTAATACTAATATGGAAGTTCAAAAATTCATTTCTCCCTCTATATAAATCCAAATGAGGTGCTCTTAAGTGCTACTAAAAGTTTATCATATCTAGTTTATACTTGTAAAATTTTATAGCCATTGGATATCATTTGGCTCATGAATAACAGAGGTAAAGGATCTGACCATTAGCACAATAACAATGCCAATTCTGTCACAATTTGCCAACTTTGAAAATTCACCAAAAATTCTCTAGAGTTCCAAATAATAGGCACTTTAGCTTCCCAAAAATTTCTAGATAAGACCTATATGCATGCCAAATTTCAAGTCAAGAGGAGCTCATTTGGTTAGATCTTGATATAACTCACAAATATGGCAAATTTAACATTCTATATGGGTCAAAAATGGTTCAAATGGCTTCTCAAATGCTTTATCACCTTTTGGGCAAATTTTAAAGCATAAACACAACATATAAGAACTGCCCAAGTGATCCAAATCATCACATCTCTCAAACTCACCATGTTACATGCAAGAATACACTACTATATATAAACCACCAAGTACCCAAAACTCATTTTCTCATTCATTTCATCACCACTTTGATTCATATACTATATTTTCATTTCATCACCACTTTGATTCATATACTATATTTACATACTTTCAGATTTGCTCTTATGTTTTGTTTACATCTCAAAAATAATATATACATATAAACTTTGACATCTCATTACATTAAAAACTACATTAGTGTCAAAGTATAGCCAACTATGCTCTTTGACTTGCATTTTGGTCTCCTTGAACTCCATCTAAACATGTTAAGATGGGAAAGGGAAGAGAGTGAGATTCACGAAATTTCAATAGCTCATACACTCATTCAAATAAGTAATCAAGGCATATAAACATATTAAAGTACCTAAGTAGGCATCCAATACCATTAAGACTTATTTAATACATAGTTTGCATACCATACAAAATCATATGAATGCGAAAAATAAGCTTTAGAGACTTTTGGTCTAGTCTCACCTTCTTTTTGGGACTTTTAAATTAGTCTCACTCTTGGTTTAGGGACTTTTGACTTGGCCTTAATTATTCATAAGACTTTTGGCCCTATCTTACCCATTCCTATAGACTTTTGACTCCACCTCAACCTTCACAAGGGACTTTTAACACCATCTCACACTTAAGAGCAATTTTTACAACCAAAATATAACCATGTTAGTACCAATACAACAAGGCAATATCAAATGGCATGTCTCATAATGCAAATGCACATACAAGCATACAATGATCATCATACATCCAATAATGCAAATAAGAAAGAGTGAAGGGCTATCTTGGCAAATAGACACAAGCTTCCCTTTCCCTTTTGATTATTCTCTTCCATTTTCGGTCTCACACCCACAACTAGATGGAGCTTGAGTTCTTTAACCTAAAAATAATAAATAGCATTCAATTACTCTCTTGGAACAAGCCAAAGCATTAAATACACATTTAAGACGCATACTTGGTTTATTGGTTTTGCAAATTCACATACAAGCATACAATGACCATCATACATCCAATAATGCAAACAAGAAAGAGTGAAGGGCTACCTTGGCAAATAGACATAAGGTTCCCTTTCCCTTTTGATTATTCTCTTCCATTTTCGGTCTCACACCCACAACTAGATGGAGCTTGAGTTCTTTAACCTAAAAATAATAAATAACATTCAATTACTCTCTTGGAACAAGCCAAAGCATTAAATATACATTTAAGAAGCATACTTAGTTTATTGGTTTTATAATAACTCCATTAATGTCCTAATGATGCAACTACTATAATTCAATCTCTTAGCTTCATTTCCTTCTCATATCTAAGCCTCTTGGTTCCATTTAGACTCCTTGAAGTCATTACAGACTTATTCCCAAGAGTCTAGATACAAGTTGCTTCTTATGGCTACATTATGGAACCTATTGACTTAAACTCTCAATCTATGACTTCTAAGTTTTTTACAAAGGTTCCTCTCATCTTCTTCCATTCAAGCTTAGAACCAATTAAAACACTCCCTACCCCTCTCAAGTGCTTTAGGTCAAGCCATGGAAAGTATTTGGAGTCCATAGAGTTTCTAATTTTTCCTTGCTTGGGAGGGCACTTAGGAAGCTTCCTAGGAGTTTTAGGAACTCAAACAAACACTCACATATGCTAGCAAATTCTTGAATAAAAATAAATTCTACAAAGTGTTCAAGAATCCTTAGTTGCTTTCTCTTGAAATTCCATGATTTTTCTTCCACTTTCTTTGTATCTTCCAAGCTCCCACACTCTAAATCAATGGTTTCTTACTAGTTCTAAGTCAAAACTTCCTCCCTCTTTCAAACTCTCTCCTTGGCCGAAACATCACATATGAAGAGCAAGGGAAGAAGAGCAAAAGAAACTATGAAGCATACCTTATTTTCCTTGCTTTTTCAAAGTCTTCCTCTTTGCCTTAGTCTTTTCTTGAAATTTCTCAACTTTTCCCCTTTGTACATGGCTCAAAACAGAACCAATTTAACAACCAAAACTATGAAAAGGGAGAGGAGGGGGAGGAGAATAAATTTGCCAAAGGAAGGAACTTGAATCTCAAGAATTCTCTTACCTTTCTCCTTGTTCTTTCCTGGCTCTCCTTGAATTTCCCTTTATCTCTCTCTCTCTCTTAGGCAGAGCTTCTTCTAGTTTTAACTTAAAGTCAATCAGAAGAAAGGAGAGGCTACTGGATTCTTTATGTTTTTTTATGTTTTTTTTGAAACAATTCTCGCTATAGCGGGAATCACCTCTTGCTCACAACAAGAATTTATTAGTCCCAGGTCCTAACTGTTCTCGCCACGGCTGGCGTTATTGCAAGAAACTCCTTGTATTTTATATGGGACATGAACTCACTATAGCGGACTGCATCCTCGCTATAGCAAATTGGCACCCAATACTTTTCATAAATTTTATGCTACACCACTACCTATCGGCTTTTTTCTATAATATAAAAGTGGTGAGCTGAGCTTTCTCCTTTGAGGTACAATCCATCACCGAAAATATTTTCTCCAACTCTATGACCCATGTCTCTACCTTATCTACGTCCAATTTCTCATCAAACGAGGGTGGACTGGTCTTCCTGAATTGATTTAATAGTTTCTAGATAGGCGTCTGGGTCTGAGCAGGCTTCTGAAGAGGTGCAAGTGGAATGCTAGAGATAAATGGTTGGGGTACAGAGGCTTCTCTCCACATTTCTTCTCACCTAGCTAGGGCATCTTGTAGTTGCATAATCATGTCATGTTAATGTTAGGTATGTCTCTGTTGCTTTAGCATCTCCTGTTGTTGTTCTATCATGACTTGTTGTCAATTTAATCTTTTCATGATGGTGTGCAAAGGGTCCTTAGACTCAACTCGAACCTCTGACTCAGCTATTGAAGCCCTGGGTGGCCTGCCTTTACCCCTATCCCATCTAGTTTCAACTATCTTATCTGAAAAGAACCACCACCATCAGTATATAATGGTTTTAACCCTATCTCACACATTTTTAGAGACTTTTGACTTCATCTCACCCCTCAAAAGGGACTTTTGACGCCATCTCACACTTAAGAGTAATTTTTACAACCAAAATATAACCATATTGGTACCAACACAGTAAGGCAACATCAAATGGTATGTCTCACAGTGCAAATCCACATATAAGCATACAGTGACCATCATACATCCAATCATGCAAATAAGAAAGAGTGAAGGGCTACCTTGACAAATAGACACAAGCTTCCCTTTTGATTATTCTCTTCCATTTTCGGTCTCACACCCACAACTAGATGGACCTTGAGTTCTTTGACTTTGAAATAACAAATAGTATTCAATTACTCTCTTGGAACAAGCCAAAGTATTAAATACATTTGAGAAGTATATTTGGTCTATTGGTTTCATAATAGCTCCATTAATATCCTAATGAAGCAACTACTATAATTCAATCTCTTAGCTTTATTTCCTTCTCATATCTAAGCCTCTTGGTTCCATTTAGACTCTTTGAAATCATTACAAACTCATTCCCAAGAGTCTAGATACAAGTTGCTTCTTATGGCTACATTATGGAACTTATTGACCCAACTCTCAATCTATGGTTTCTAAGTTTTTCTCAAGGGTTCTTCTCATCTTCTTCCATCACATATGATCCTAAACCAAGCTTAGAACTAATTAAAACACTCCCTACCCCTCTCAAGTGCTCTAGGTCAAGCCATGAAGAGCATTTGGAGTCCATGAAGCTTCATTTCCTTCTTATATTTAGGCCTCTTGGTTCCATTTAGACTCCTTGAAATCATTACAAACTCATTTCCAAGAGTCTAGATACAAGTTGCTTCTTATAGCTACATGATAGAATCTATTGACCCAACTCTCAATCTATGGCTTTTAAGTTTTTCCTAAAGGTTTCTCTCATCTTCTTCCATCACATATGACCCCAAACCAAACTTAGAACCAATTAAAACACTCCCTACCCCTCTCAACTGCTCTAGGTCGAGCCATGAAGAGCATTTAGAGTTCATGGAGTTTCCAATTTTTCCTTCCATGGGAAGGCACTTGGAAAGCTTCCTAGAGATCTTAGAAACTCAAACAAACACTCCCATAGGCTAGAGAATTCTTGAATTAAAATAGATTTTACAAAGTGTTCAAGAATCCCTAGTTGCTCTCTCTTGAAATTCCAGGATTTTTCTTCCACTTTCTTTGCATCTCCCAAGCTCCCACACTTTAAATCAATGGTTTCTTGCTAGTTCTAGGTCAGAGCTTCCTCCCTCTCTCAAGCTCTCTCTTTGGCTGAAACATCACACATGAAGAGCAAAGGAAGAAGAGCAAAAGAAACTATGAATCATACCTTGTTTTCCTTGCTTCTTCAACGTTTTCCTCTTTGCGTTACTCTTCGTTTGGAATTTCCCAACTTGTCCCTTCTGTACATGGCTCAAAACAGAACCAATTCAACAACCAAAACTATGAAAAGATAGAGGAAGGGGAGGAGAATGAATTTGCTAAATGAAGGAGCTTGAATCTCAAGAATTCTCTTACTTTTCTCCTTGTTCTTTCTTGGCTCTCCTTGAATTCCCCTTATCTTTATCTCTCTTAGGTAGAGCTTCTTCTAGTTTTAACCAGCTCAAAGTCAGTCAGAAGAAAGGAGAGGCTTCTGGGTTCTTTACAAAACAAAATTTCACATTTTCATAGTTTTTTTTCCTGAGCAAGTCTCGTTATTGCGGGAATCACATCTTGCTATGGCAAGAACTTATTAGTCTTAGGTCCCAACTATTCTCGACATGACTGGCGCTATTACGAGAAACTCTCTAGATTTTGTATGAGACACGAACTCGCTTTAACGGATTGGATTCTCGCTATAACAAACTGGCACCCTCGCTGTAGCTAACAGGGATCCTAGCTATAGCGGGAAGGCTTAAAAAAATTCTAAAACCTCGGATGTTACATGAAAAATTAAAAAGTATTAGCATTGATGCATGGCTTCTTCGTCTATATTAATTAAAAAATATCTCGGATGCTCCAAGAAAATATATAGAACCACAACGTTAGAGAAGGAAAGAGATAAAAAGCAAGATATGCAGTGAGGGATAAAATGCTAGTTGTAGAATTTCAGAGTTATATGCTCTCTGGATATCTTTTACTCAAGTGAAATAGATGTGTACACATAGAGCAGAATCATGGCCATAGTCCAGTCGCTGGATCCCAAGAAAAAAATGGAATAGAAACATACGAAAATATCTTAGCAACAAAGCTGAGAAATATCAGGAACAGAAAAAAGGAATATTAGGGAAGATATAATCTGAAATATTGAGGAGTACTTGAATAATAACACCATTGATAAGTGGACATGGATTTTCTCGAAAGAATCATGTATGTAAGATGGGTTTAGATTGTCTGCAGTCCACCCTCTCTCCAATCATCCAGTCTCGAAGGATTAGCTTTTTTTCTTTATTTTTTGCTCTTTGAAAAATCAAAAACAGAACAGAAAGAAGAAGCAAATACACAGACTGAACGGACTGGAAGGAGACTGGACGGACTGGAAGGAGAGAGAGGACTGGAGAGAAGGAAACAAAGGGAGGTAGGGCCCACATGTGCTTCCATTAATCTCCACCCATGTCCCTATCTCAGATCCTCTCTTATACAGCAGAATCATGGCCACAGATCCTCTCTTAGAATGAAAGGCCCAGTTTTAATTACTAGAGCCAGATGAGTTCCATGAATGTGCAGCATATTCCAAAAAGCCAATTTTCCATTCTAACAAACACACAGCAAAACTAGTAGTGATCCTTGGCCCGAAAAGTATACGGAATGATAATCAATATTTTAATCAACTAGTTCTGGTAGCCCTAAAATTACAACGGGAGCAGATCCTCTACTGTTGGTAGTTCGTGCAATTGGAAGAAACTTAAAGAATGAAGATGGGACAAGTAAATTTAATTTAAAATAAAAAAAGAAAGAAAATCATAACACACTCGTTTCTCCCTAACTTCACAACAGCAGAGGAATTTCAACAGCAGACGATCCAAACTCAATTACAACTAGATTTGATTCTTATTACTAAACCAATAGATAAGCGTTATGTACCTCGCTAATTACCAGTTTATCACATAATGTACCGTGGTTTACCTGTATCTACATGATCAGCCGCTTTCAGATAACAAATGTCTTGTTCCATATGCAATTCCCGAAATTGCAACCTTCAAAACAATAATTTCCGGCTTTAATAAAGAAAAGAACTAAATGCATTCTCAGACTGAATGAACTGATTGCGAATTTAATGAATTATAATACTTCTAAGGTCAAAAAAAATAAAAACACAGTATACCCCATAGTAAAGAAATCATTGCATACGTTAAAGAGGGAGAAGGAAAGGAAACGAAATCACCATGACTTCCAGAAGATGATCAGCTTTTAGAAAAGTACAATGATGATGGATTACCATATCTCATTCAGCCTCTGGAGATATGGCATTCTCTCTGAATCAGATTCAATCACAATATTTCGATGATGATCTCTGGTTTAGCTGAGTCGCGAAGAAGAACTCCACCCAGAGCCTCCTCATCGATCCATCCACAGTAGACATTCGCAGCTAACTTGAATTTGAATGATTTGTTCAAAGTCTGAATCTCACTGAAGCAACCCAATTTTATAGGGTTATTAGACAAAGAAACGCTCCATTTCTTCTCAATTGTGCACAAAAGCACAAAAAATACAGCCGTTTCTATTGTGCCGTGAAGGAGAGATTTTCACGGTTTCAATGGCAATTACATAATTAATAAGATACTAGCCGTTGGGAATTAGACGAAACGCTTCCCTTTCTTCTCGATTGTATGAATTTGAACCTTTGCGCACAGAAGCACAATATAGCCGTTGGGGAGGGACTTTCCCGGTCAATTCCAATCTGCATTAATTCATTACATAATTCACAGGGGAGGATATTAGCCGTTCGTTAAGATCATCTTGGTGTGTACGTGTTTCAGAAAAATAAGCATACCAGATCCAATAAAATGGATACTCCAAAATCCGAACCCCTTACTTCATAAGCCTTCTATTCTATCACTTTAACTTAAAAAAAGAGTAAATTACGTAAGTATTTCTTAAATTTTATTAAAATTATACAAACCTCTTTTCTCTTTTAAAAAATATACATATTTCTATTGAAACAAACAATTATCCCACTTTAGACTAATTTTATATTTTTTTACTAAAATATTATCTATTTAAAATGTTTTTTTAGTTAAAAAATATGTATTTGAGTTTAATGGTGGGTATTTTGATCAAAAAAATTTCTTTTGAACTAAATATAAGGTAACTTTTTATTTCAAGAAAAGTTTATGTATATTTTGAAAATAAAAAAGAGGTATGTATAATTTTAACAAAATTTAAAAAAAAACTTATGTAATTTACTCTAACTTAAATTGTGTGGCTTTAGAGTTGTGAAAGTGAGCCTAACTAAGGCTTCATTTGACACATGATAGATTCTTTATGGAATTAAAATTGAAGATGAATTGGGAATGAAAAGAAATCTTATTGTCTATAATCATGTTTGATGTAATACATGAAGAAATAGAAATGATTTTACCTTTTTTATGTATGGCTAGATAGAAAGGAGACAGAAAAAAAAAAGAAATAGTGGTTAAATGATCAAACTACCCTTAAATAAAAGAATTAATAAAATAAATTTTTTTTTTTTACCTTTTTTTATAAAATTTTTTCAACTCTTTTCAAATAAACTAAAAAAATTGCTTCTAATTTTTGTATGACCTATAGCCCCTAATTTGGATTGCCCTATTCGATTTTTTTGTGATTGCTTCTACCTCTAATTTGGACAATTTGCTTTTGAAATTGTTCTTAATTTGGATTGCCCTATTTCTACAATAGTGAGCTTGCTATTTCATTGATCAGATGCAATGAAAGTTCTAACTATCCACATTTGACAAGAAAGAAATTAAGGTGAAATGTTAAAATTGGAATATTCACTTGCCTGAGTATTGACTCTGATGAAGGGTTATCGAGGAACATTGAGTAGGATAAGAATAACTCTGCTTCACAAGTTCTAACGTTATTTCAGGATTCATGTTTCCAATTTTAAATTTTCATTTTGTAGTTCGTGTCCTTTGTTTAAACATAAGGGTTTTTCTAATTTTGCAAAACTTCCTAGATTCAAAAACTATGAATTGGAAGTGGAAGAGATGACTGTATGATGGCAACCTTCCTCGTCTTCCCACCATCCTCAACTACAATGAATGCCAAAAGCTTTCAATGGCCAATGTTGCCTTTCTCACGTAGATCTAACAATGACCTTTTGGTAGATGGCAAACACAATGGTTGAGGAAAATGGCATTTCACGAAATTTGATTTTCTTTTATGGGTAAAATGGTCAAAATATTGCCCTCTCCCACTAAGGAGACTTCTCTCCTTTGATGTTTTGAAGGATTGCAGATGTTTGAGGGAGGTGAGTCACCCATGGCAGCAACTCTCCTACCAACCAAACACACATTTTGAGCAATACCACTCCCTTTTTCATTCCAAAATTAAACTTTTTTGCCTATTAAATAGGACCTAAGAGGTTAACTTAAGCCATTTAAAAGTATGAGTTGGGTTGTAAAGTCTTAAAGAGAATATACATATATATATATTTGACTATTATAATTTATTCACATATTAATTTATGTTTTTAAATAATTTTTTAGATTTTGTTATTGTTTCTAATTTAGTTCTTAATATTAAGATAAATAATGAAGTGCACAAGTAGCATTCAATAGGGAAGGCTAAACCAAAGAAATCTTTACCACATTGGCACTTAGTAAAATTGTCTCACATTTGTGTCAAAGGAGGCTATGAAGCTTCTCATATTGGAGTATACATGATGATGATGATGATGATGATTATTATTATTATTATTTGTCCCTAAAAATATCTTAAATCTAGAAATTTATAACATGAGTAAACAAGTATTTAAAAAATTTAATTATATGATGTTGAATTATAAAAAACTATAATTTATTTATAAAAATTATACACTTATTATATTATTATTAAAAAATTAAAGTAAATTATATAGACGTTCCATGAATTTTGATAAGATTATAAATACCTCCTCTTTATTTTCAAGACATATACAAACTTTCTCTAAAAAAAAAGAATTATATAAATTTTTTTTAAATTTTGTTGAAATTACACAAACCTCCTTTTTATCTTCAAAAATTATGTAGACCTTCCCTGAACACAAACATCTTCTAAAAATATAAGGAAAGTCCGTGTAATTTATTCATTATTTCAAGAGAAGTTTTGAAAATAAATAAAAAATATATATAATTTTAACAAAACTTAAAAAAAGTCTATATAATTTACTCAAAAAAATATACACTTGTTATGATTTAATTCAACAAGTTAATAAAAAAAATATGCATATAAAATTTTTCCTGATCCACCTATTCCCTATTCTCTTCTTATTCTTGTATTTAGTTCTAGTGTATTAGTTTATTTGATAGCATGCATCAAAGCCCTAAACAGTGTGATATGACGGCATGCATATATATATATATATATATATATGGCAGTCAACATTAGAGATTTAAAATTATCAATATTTTTTTATTCTAAGAACTCAACTTGTTAGGAGAATGTTAATTAGGAAGGAGAATAAAGCCAATGAAGTTATTGATTTAAATTATAAAAATGTTTGTTAATCTTTAAAACAAAATAATACATTGATAACTGCCGAAATTCCTTTAAAAGGAGAATAAAGTCAATAAAGAAAAAAAATATTTTATTTAAGGAAGTACAAGTTAAAGAATATAATTGACTTGAAAATTAAAAAATATTACATGCATAATTATATATCCCTTCTTTTTTTTAAAAAAAAAAAATAGTTGTTCCTAGAATTGGTGACATCATGACACTCATTAAAAAAAAAAAAAATCTTTGATTACTCAAAAATTTATTTGGTGTTTGTCATAAAAGATTTCTATACAATATAATAATTAATTTTTTTTTATAATTCAGCACTACATGTTGAGGCTTCTGAAAAAGAATATATCTATTAACCGTCATTGTCTAATATTTAATAAACGAGTAGAAAATAAAAGATGTAACAATATACGCTACTTTCTGCATTAACGATTGATTTGCTCTTTTATACTGTCAAGTGCTAAGTTTTAATTAATTTCCTCTAGATATCTTTTTCCATGCTTTTCAATTTTCTGTAGGTTTAAAGCTTCCGGACAAAACAACTTTTCGTGGCCAATTCTCTTGTCATGATGAGCTTGCCACACCATGCAGGTGCTAGTGCTACCCCTCAATGCCATATATGCAGGAGCTAGAATTAGTCGTTTTATAAACGTTTTGATATATTAACTTTTATCAATCTACATATAACTTGATTCATCTTTCACCAAAATATCATTAAAATTAAGCTAAATTTCAAGCCAGGAAACTTAAAAATTCGCATGTCAAATGGCATATATATATATATATATATATGCTTTTTTATTGATATAATTAGTTTTCAATGCTAAATGTCAGATTGAGCATTTATCATTGTAACGAAAATTATAGCTGTTATTATGAGCATAATTTTTTTCAACTTAACCGCATTTCCTAAGCATCATGTTTTAGATTATGATTTGGCTCTACACCTCAGCTTCCACCATAGAGTAGTTGACACCCCACCTTGGGCAACACCAACAACTAAAAAAATTAATGATAGATATGGGTTGACAGTATGTCTATTTGATGGTTTCGTATGTTTTAGTATGTATATTCTGAATTAGAAGGTTGGAATATTGATATAGGTTGAATCAACACCTTCGATATCATTATTTCCATATTTTTGTTTGTTTCGGACAAGTATATGCATAGTTTATTAGAAAACTATGGAATTTAGACTTGTTGACAGTGAAATTATACATGAAAGTGTCAAACTAAATCAATTTGATTCGTAATAATGAAGACATACTTGTAACAATATCTGAAACATTCAAAACAATATACCATGACATTAAAATTAGAAGGGCAGTATTCTGGTGTGGGCATTTGCTCTGCTTAATATACCCTAGTTTGACAATTAGGAATTAAATACTTTAAAGGAAGTTTGAATTGCACTATATATATATATATATATATTATGGTAGTTTATATAATTATGTAAACCAATTGAAGTACACAGTTATATATATATTACGTACTTTAATTGGGTTAGGCTATAAACCACCACATTATTGTGAAGAGGTCATTTTACTACATGTAAACTACTTTTGATAGAACTGGAAAAATACCTCAAAGATCTGCATCATCACAATTTTCCATAATGAGCACCATCAAACCATAGTGTAAATAGATGCAGCAATGATAGGGCCTTGGTGCAAAAAGTTAGGCTCCTTTCAATGTGTGGGTTCCCTCAACCAAGCAACATGCTACAAAACACAAGCAAGACCACATTAGGATGGAAAAACTAGAGTTTGCCAACGAATAATGCAATAGATTTTTTTTTTCTTTTTAAAATCAAAGTTACACTGACTAAAAATGATAGTAAAGCCTAATTTTATTGCCATTTGTAAATTTCAAAAGCCTAATTTTCAAAATGAATCCTTAAGGTACCATATCTTACATCTTATATATATAATCCATAAGGTACCATTTCTTTTTTAAATCGAAGTTACACTGTAACTAAAAATTTGTTGTCACATAAATCCATATAAGGTACTATATCTTACATCTTATATATAAAAACTATTATTTATTCACCAACCAGAAAAAGCGTATAAAAGCTATTATTATGAGATTTGGTAAATATCATTCAACATATATTAAACCAAAGGTGGCAATGTAAAATAAAAATTTTAATAAAAAAGTAACATCCAAGGAACACCAAATAACAAGAAAGAATAACAAGGCTGAAAATAAAAAAAAATAGCAAAATACCTTTATTTCAAAGTAATGGATGAAAACTATGTGCATCATGTCCTGCAGTAACAAAATAATAATAAATTATATTCTGAATCATTTTTAAAAGTAAAAAAAAAAAAATCTCCTTTCAAGATGATGGACCCAAAGTTATTGAGCCTTGGGTATTGAAGACCTCTAACAAAAAAAAAAGTATAAAAGAAGGGATTTGGGCTTGAGGGGTCAAAACCTATTTTAGAAGAGCTAAGAAAGAGAGTCATGTAACTAACTATGAAACACCTAGTGGGAAAGGGGGTGAGTTGATAAAGAGAGACGAAGTGGTTAGAAGAAGGAGATATATGGCGAGAGACGTGTGAATTTTGAAAAGTTAACTAGTTAATAGTCCCCATTCAAGCATCCAATAGCTTCACCTTTTAAAATTTTCATTTTTTCCCCAAGGTCATAGTAGCAATGTAACACATCAACACGTCCCACCAAAAATTTCTTGACAAACATTACAACATCAATAAATAATTTAGCTTATTTCAATCAAGGTTTTAAATTACGGTTGCGGTTACGGCTGTGTTATGATTATTGCGGTTGCAAATGTAGTAAGTACTACAATGAGAGTTGTAGTCACTATAGTTGTAATTTTTTTTTTGAAATTGCACAAATTATTTTTAAAATATATATAATCATTATAACTCTCAAATGCATATAATATACGATACATAACATCAATATTAATTAAATAAATTATTATTTTATACAAGCACATCAATATTAATTGAGAACATTAAAAAGAAAAGTTAGATATATAAAAGGATCATCACATTGTAGAATGTTATGGAGGATCATAGCCCCCATTTTCACTTTCATTATCACCTTGTCTTGCTCTCTATCCAAAAATATAATCAAAAAAATTCTCCACCTGTGCTTTCCATTTGCTAATAAGGAAAATTTAGTGCTTGGTGATAATAAAGCTTTTGAAAATTTATTGAAGATTAATAATATGGTAGGGCTTGAGTCATTGGATAGTAATCATATGACATATAAGAAGGTTGTTGATAAATGATGGATAGTAACTTTGACTATTTTGAAACGAGTCACTAATGCCAAAGTCATTGAAACTTTGTGAAAAATTAGGAGAAAAACTATATTCTAATACAACACTTTACTACCTTCCACCTCTTATAGATTGAGAACCACGTCTTCTATTATTACTAGAGCCTTTGTCTTGAAAAGATGTCATATCAACAACAAAGTCCAAATCATGCATAGTATATAAAATGTCTTGATATATATCTTGTTCCCTATCTTCATCTATGTCATGATTACTTTTTGCTGCACCACCACCCCCACCACTATTGTTGCTTGGTGGACTCAAATCACTATCACTATCCTGACTATGACTTTCATAAGAACTTGAATCATCATCAACTTCTACCTGTTCATCATCAATATCCATTTTGGGGAGCCATTTTGAATTTTGAAGTCCATCTAATAATGGGTCTTCTCTATCTTCAATCCATGGAGACAAAAGATTATCACTTTAGAATATATAATTAAAATTAATTGGATTGAAACTATTTTCTATTTCTTATTAACTGTGTCTCTTATTTTTCTTAATTCTTAGCTTCATATTATAAAAGGTAAAAACAAGTTTTGTAATTTTTTATACTTGAGTTTATTTCTTGTCTTTGTATGAATATAGCTGAATGTGCTCCGGTTCCTTTCAAGATTTGAAGCTAAAGTTGTTTAGCTCAGAATTTTTATTATAATACTTTAAAGTTCAAGAGCACATGAACCATATATCATCCACCATTCAACTATTTAAACAAACAATACAAAAATTTAGTCAACTTTGGACTATAGACAAATATAATCATTCTAATTAAGTTACATATTATACCATGTATACTTGTAGATAAAAATAAATAAATTATATCTTACTGGGATCCATTTGCTCTCTAAGAACCATGCTCTCTAAGCTTGTAGTGTTCTAAAGTTCTCTTTCTTTTCTCGAAAAAGTATTAACTATACAATATTATATTAAATTTAATGTAAATATATAATAGTATATTCCAAATATTCATTATACTAAAAATAACTAACTTGATTTAGTGCTCTAATTGTAGTATTCATATTTCTTTCTAATTTGGTGATCACACTTTTGCTTCTATCAAATGTTTTTTTATAAACTAAATGATCATGCTCAACTTCAAATTGAAATTGAGGATTAGGAAAATAACTTAGAAAAAAAAAGAAGAAATAGACTTAGTTATTACAAAAAAAATTTCTCTTTTTGTGACAATATAAAAAATATATATATACATATATACATTTACCTACAGAATGTAAATTAGTATATGAAAATTTGTACTTTTTATTTATCATGTCATTATAAATTGAGTGATAATTACAATTTTGTTGTATAAATAGATTTGCTCTATCTATAACTTCATAAATAAAACTCATGGTTGGTTTCATCACCATCAACCAATCTTAACACTTTGACAATTGGGTTAAATATTTTTAATATTTTGTTGGCTTTAATCCAAAAGTCATTATCCAAAATTTTTTTCTTGTATCATGTGCTGGTCCAGATTTGTCTCAGCCAAATGTAAACTTTCTAAACTTTTCAAAGGTAAGCATGTCTTTCAAAGCTTACTTTTGTTTCATAAGAGATTGTAGTTACAAGAATTTTGTAGCAAAGTGAATAATGGCTAGACGAATAATGTCTTTACCTCCATTATATTCTTTCATCAAATTCATAGTCCAAATGTGATTATATACAAAGGATGTTATCATCTTTGCATCCTCTAACACTTTTTGCACATTACTCTTTTTTCCAATGTCTTTTAAGCACATATCTGGACAATGAGTTGCACAAGGTGACTAATAGAGATATGATCTTTTTTCTATCAATTTTTTTCCAACTACCTTCAAAGCTCTATCATTGTCTATAACCATTTAGACTACACATTCTTTTCTAACTTTTTCCACAACTTGATCAAGTAACTAAAGGTAGTAATTAATATTTCTGCTAGCAACAAAAGAAAAATTAATTGATTTTAGAAAAATAGTTCTCCTGCTACAATAGATAAGAAAATTCATTATGTGCATATGATTAATACTATTAGTCCAACCATCACACATTATTATAACACCCATTTTCTTTCCATGCACCTTTCAACCCATTAATCCATTTCCTCATGGATTGGTATTCAACTTCCAAATACACATTTGAAATCTCATAAAGAATAAGGAATTTAACCCTTGTTGTACCTATCTTAGTAGTTGTAGTAATTAAATTATATAACCAAGAAAAATTAGATAAATTCATTAGAAGACACTTATACATAATATAAACTTTGATATCACTTCTCCTAGTTTCTTCCTCAACGTTTTCATCAAATCACCAAAAAATTTTAACTGTTTCATACTTTTACTCCTTACAAGATCAACATTTGTAGACTTTAAATTAGAGGCAATATCTTTTAATCCTCTTGTTATTGCATGAGAGCTTCCACCTTCTTCATACACATTTTACCCTCCTTTAATTTGCTATCTAAATTATTGTTTATCTTTCCATTCATGATGTGATTTGATACTTTATTGAGTCACATGTCTCATTTGCATTTTCTCATCAACAAATGCTTTTATTTCATCATCTTCATCACCTCTCAATCATGCTTCAAATTCTTCTTTTCTTTTTTTTGAATTATTTTTGTTTCTTTATTATTTAAAAGAAGTTTCATCCTATCCTCCTAAATAGTAGTTATAACTCTAGGACAACTTGCTATTTGTCCTTTAAAACATGCAATATGTTGTTTCTATTGAGTAATTCCACCCTTTACTACTTTTCTACAGAGTTTGCAAATGATGTTATTTCGATTTCCAACTACAAGTGTTCCAAAATGTTACTCAATATTATCATTAAGAGCACTATCTAATCTTCTTATTGGAAATGACTCTTTTAGCGGCGTTGTTTACATTTTATAGTAACTGTTGATCAAATTAAGTTAGTAATATAACATAATATAACAAAACTAAAAGCATAATTGAATAACTAAGAATTTAAATCAATTAAAAGAAATAAGAATAAAAATTCGAAGTTCACTAATAACAATTCTAGTTCCACCAATTTTCTCCTATTGTTTTTTAGATTTTTAAAACATGATTTTTTTTTAGATTTTTTTCAAAGAAAAGGAAAAGTATTTATTTTTAAATTTTTTTAAAGAGAGGAGAAATTCCTAGATAAGAAAATTCTTAAATATACAAAATGATTGATTTATTCTATTAAAAGGAAATTTTTTATTTTTTAGATTTTATCAAAGAACAAAATTAGATATAGGCTATTAAAACCCATATATTTATTCAAAAATATTAATTAAACACCACACAACTGGTATTGATACTTAGGAAGGCTCAAAGCCTTATATTACCCATCAAATGACATCTTAGATATCTGTACAGCTTCAGTATCTTATATGTCAAACTCGTAAAAAAATAAAAATAAAGAATGAAAAAGTCAAATAAAAATAAAAATTAAATGAGTTAATATATATCATAAACTAGCACTAAATTTGAGCATAATGTTACAGATAATTGCAAAGATTTTATGCTTGATTCAAGAGACAAATAAAGAAACAAGAAGGGGCCAAAGTTAGGAAGCAACATACAGAATGGGAATGATGGCCTTGGATTATAGAAGATTTGTTGAAGAAAGAATAAATAAAATAAAATAAAACTCTATATAAAAAAGGGTCTATATAAGAAAGAAAGATGCCACTTCATACGGTAAATAATTCAAGTTCTATTAGCGATAGATCAAGTTGTGAGATAGAATACATTTAATTTTGTATCAAATAAAATTTTTTTTATGTAATTATGTGTAATGTTTATTATATTTTTATAATTATTATTTAGTAATCTTTATTTTTTAAAATTAAAATTGAAATAAATATATAAATTTTTTATTGGTAAAATTATTTTTTTATTCTACATAATAAAAAAATAAAAAATAGAAAGAAAACGTGAACTAAACGAGTAAGATCAAAGGGTGCATGTTGTTGAATGAAGTCCTAGATAAGGGAAATTTGAGCAAATTTGTGTGGATCCCAAGGTGGGGGTGATGGACATAGGGAGTTGATGCTCGTAGGAATACAACTCAGAAGGGAGCAAGTTGTACAGGGGTGGGTGATGTGTTTGCACAAAAGCGAATGATGTCGTACACACGTGTCTTGTCAGATGGTTAAGTGTGGAGCTTCTTTACTGGAAACAGATCCTCTCCAGTGGCCCTCTCTAGTAGTGTCTCCTATACAAAATCGTAGCCCTTAAATTCACTTGAGGTTCCATATTGAGACATATATGCATTGATGAAGCTTCACGTAGGCAACACTTTTAAAATATTGAAACACACCATTTTTACTTATTGAAAATGGTTTATTTTAATAATCTGAAGTGGACATTATCCCAAGTTGCCAAGTGTTGCCATTTGCACCATAGATAATCCAAAACCAAAATCACAGCTAAACAAAGGCAATACATTATAGATTCCCAAATTTGCTACATCTCCATTTTCCCTCCATTTAACAACCAAGACTCTATTTTCTTCTTTCTAAGTTCAAGAATGGAGAACAAAGAGTCCAAGACGTAATAAAAACTTCACACCCATCCTCTCAATGCCATTTCAATTTCCTAATAAGAATGATGTACCACCAAAGTTAATAAAAAACTAACTACTACAACCTAACCTATAGTGGGAAATTGACAAACAGCATGTAGGCATTTCTCTTACACAGAAAACATCATGCAGACTGAACAATTAAGTCTCATTCACAAAGCAAAGCCATAAATTCTAAGTTATAGTAATGTTGTTATAGAACCATGTAATCATATCTTGTTCAATTTAATTCAACAGCTAAAATTATGCCACAGGCCCACATAGGACTACCAAAATAATAAAAAACTTATAGCATAGCAAATTAACAAACAGTACATGGGTGTCTCATTTTACAAGGAAAACCTCATATGGACTGAACAATCAAGTCTCCCCTAAGAAACAAAAGCATAAATTTTTCTTGAATTACCAGGTGAAACGGGCATGTTACAGCATTGTCTACTTCTTCTTGCCTCCAGTGGGAGAAACTCCCTTGAGCCTAGAGGGATGGGCAATCTCTCCTTTGTTGAAAGAATGAGTGGTTCAGTCAAAAGAATATATCGCACACTTCAATCTAATTTCTATACCCTTAGTGAAGAAGATGACTTGGGGATGTAGCATCTCCATCTGTATTGTCGATCGTGTTTGCATTATAAGATGCCACTACCTTTCTCCCTACAAAAAGGAATACGAAGAAGAAGATGGAAGTTGGGTTTGGAAGATGTTGTTGCCTTCATCTATAGGAAGAAGAAAATGAAACGCATCAATGGGAAAGAGACACAACTTTGCCCAAAAAAAGAAAAAGATGCAACTTTTCACTTTTTAAAGCAACATGGCTTTTTTTAGGCTATTAGCTTAGATCAACGGCTAGAATTGGCTACGGGAGAGAGCACAGGAGACAGTTATATGAGAGGATCTACTCCCTTTTTTTATGCTTCCTTCGTCTTTGAAAAATTAGGATAAAATTCTAAATAATAAAAAATAAGGATTTGATACCTGAGATTAGCCTTAAAAACCCTGAGAGAGAAATAGTTGTATGCTAAATTTAATAAATGTGAGTTTTGGCTCATTGGGGTTCAATTTCTAGGCCATGTAATCTCCCAAACAGGGATCACAGTAGATCCCTATAAGGTAGAGGCAGTGTTACAATATGAGAGACCTATAACAGTGACAGAAATAGCATAATATGTCTCTTGATGTTTAGTGTGTCAGAAAGTTAAGATATGAACAAGGCAAGATAGTTAAATATAGTGTTACATTCTTGACATTATCATGGTTAAAAAGAAAACAAAAGACACATTTCTTTGCCAATCTCCTTCCTTTAAGCTTGGTGGCTTCCATTCCTTGGTTCACTTGATCCACCTAGACATGTTAGGTAATGGGGAGGAAAGAATGAAATTCTAAGAATTTCAATAGTCCATCTCCCTTTCAAATATACATAATAAATGCAAGTTTCATGTCTAAGATGCATGTATGGCATTCATAAGGTTCTTAATCATACATAGAGCATTTCTTCCATTCAAGAAGTCACAAACAACATACATAGGCTTGCCAAGACAATAGTTTAGCTTCACCCATTCTTTTTGGGACTTTTAGACTTGCCTCACCTACTTTCAAGGGTCTTTTGACTAAACCTCACTCTTTCTAGAAACTTTTGGCTTTGTCTCATCCACTTTTAGAGATTTTTGGCTCATCCTCACCTTAAGCAAGGGCTTTTGGCTTCATCAAGCTCCACCTTCTTGTGAGCATTTGGCCAAAGGAAAGGAGGATTTTTCAAGAAAAAAAATGTGTTCTTGCAAGCAAGGTAGCCCCCTGACTGATAATGATACCCTACTATACTACAATTGCTTTCCCTTTCCCATCCTTATTCCTACTATTAATTTGTTTATGTTTTTTTCTCTCAAATAATATTTTTTTGTTTTAGTTCTACCACTTTCTTAGACTAAGTAAACTCTAAGAAATTAAAAAAAGAATAACTTTGTTAAAAGAAAAAAAAAGTAATATACAGACGACTCCATATCATTAATTAAGTGTAATAAGTTATCATGTTAATTAATCTATTAAATGATTATAATTTTATTTAACATAAAAGACTAGTTTGATTGAAAAAAAAAAAGAAACTATACTATTGATAGGAGTAATTTTTAGAGAATTAAATTAAGAAAAGAGTAATATTTTAATAGCTAAATCATTAATTTATTTTTTATCCTTTTTTTTGTTAAACTATAATTTATGTTTTAATATAAGGAAAAAAAGCTACAATAACCTCTATAATTTTTATCATTTACATGTGACTCCCTAATTTTGAAAACTGAAAACAACCTTTACCATTTATCACCTTTCAAGATTTAATTCCTTTTAGCCATTTTCTCATTATGGTATAACAAAAATTTCACCTCAAGCTAGGATATTTATTGTTTGGTTAAAATTATATTTTTAGTCCCAATACTTTTATCAAATTTTTAATCTAATTTATAATATTTAGGAAACAAATATGGCATTTGAGAAACAAAGACACTAAAGAATTTTAATTAAAGAAAAGAGCTAATTCCAAAATGAGGTCAATTTTCTATTGAATAGTTCAAAACACTAGCAAATAAAAATTATTACTTATATCTCATTTTGATTTTTAGTTTGTATAAAAATATCATTGAAATATACAAACTAAAAATAAAAAAAATATCAAAAAAAATATAAATATAAAAGAGCAAAAGACCAATAATCATAAACAAATTTCAATATATATATATATATATATATGAAACCATTCTTTCCAAACTATAAAATATACATTATATTAAAAAGATTAAAAGGCATTTGTGGCATAAGTCCTTCCTCCCTACTCCCTTCATTCTCATTTCTCAATGTTTAACTTTGCAAATTGCAACCAGAAAAGAGCAGAGCAAGAAGTGCATACCACTGGCTCTGCTTTAAGACTTCAAATTTAGATTTCAGAACACCACACTTCAGCCTTTAAGTATGGTTTTAGACTTCAGAACTTTAGATTTATCAAATAGAAGCTCTCTTTATTGGTTGTTGTTGTTGCTTGCTGACATTTCTCTTTTATTGTTTGGGAAAGAAAAGCTAAGGCTTGTAGCTCTGTTTTGTTAAGCTTTATGTTGTTGGCTTTATATGATGCATAACAACAAAATCACAACATTGTTATATTATGGCCCATTAGCATGATATTCGATGTGGGTTAGGCAACATCTGCAATTTTGTAGTTGCATTTTGCAATGCGGGCCATAATTTGAAACACTGATTTCAATTAAACAACACTAATAGAAAAAGCATTGAGTCACTTAAGACTTTTTATACAATTCTCTCATGAAATTTTTAAATACTCAAGAATAAAAAAAACAATAAGCAAGCATTTCAACAATCTTTAAGCTATCAATTATCTAATAGATGTTGAAAAAAAGGAAGACCATAGAAAAAAAAATGTTTCAAAAATTGAAAATGGAAGAGAAATGTGGATTCGATGGATAAACAGTGGGAGGTGGTTAAACAACAGCGAAGATGGATTTTGGCTGGCTGGATATTGGCGATAAGGATCGACGGTAGCCAGAGTAGTTGCGCAATGTGGCTATTCCTCCTTCAAAGTGCTACAGAGAAAGAATAGGTTTTCTTCGTAGAAGTGAGCTACTATTGCATAGGGGGTGGGGTATTTTAAATGTTTTGGTAGCGAACCACTACAAAGTAAAATAGATTTTTTCAAAATAGTAGCATTTAATAATGGTTTTCTGGAAATCACTATTATATTACAGTGAGTTTAATGGACCACTACTATTTAGTAGTAGTTTGGTTAACAACCACTGCTAAATTGTAGCAGTTGATACAAAACATTGTAATGTTCCATTTTTTATCATTGCGATGCAATCGTCGCAAAGTTTTAATTTTCCTATAGTGATATTTCCATGGATGCCAGGCCCTAATATATATGTCCATATTCTCATAAGTTTTATAGGGAATTATCGCATATTTTTAGTCAATATCCCCTACTTTGTAACCATCCTAAGCATGCTTTAGACACTCCGTTTTTAAAAGAGGTTTGGTTGTTAATCCTTGTTAAAGTCTCCTTAATAGGTAAGAAAGAAAAAACCATAGAGTGGAGAGATGATCGGACTAAAGATGGGAAGCAAAGAATGTGTTTGAAGGCCAAAAGTTAAGTTTGGAACCCTCTAAAGCATACACTCACAAGTTGCAAGGGTTTGGAACCAAAATAGTCACCATACAATTTTCAACTAGTCTAAACCCGTTTGTCTGTTGTGTGTGTGCTCATTGTGTATTTATTCATTAAATTCGTTTGTGTGTTGTCTTGTGTTTATTTCTATATTTATTAATTCAGCTGCGTAATTATCATTGAAAGTGCTAGTTGTGTAAAGGTAAAACTGGTATGTGGCCCATGCAAACTTGTTATCTGATAATTTTCAAATTTGGTGGATTATAAATTATGTTTTTCCCTAAAGTACCTTTAATTTGGTTACTTCATTGATTGTAGGGAGGCTTTTCCCTTTATTTTTTGTGTAAAATTAGGATCAGTATATTGCGTATTTGAATACTTATTCTATTAGCTTTGAAAAGTTTTCCAAACAATTTCAAGTTTATTTAGAAGTTTGGTTACTGTGGTTTTTAGTAGTCCTTGGGACCTAACAAATGTGCATATAAATAAGGGTCAAGATTTAAAAAAAAAAAAACTGCAAAGATATGCATAACTGATTACATTCTAAAATTGGTTAAAACTTACAAGAAAAAGAAACAATTAAAACCATTTTTTGATGGTTCCATTAATCACTTTCTAAATAGTTGACAAGCATCCCATAACTTTCATTGGCGTGTTAGTATCCCATTACCTTTTATATATTAGCCATAACTCATGATTGTGAAAATGCCGCATATATATATATATATATATACACACACAGACACACACCTCTTTTCTGGTTTATAAATTATATATTAAGAGATTGAACTAAAAGAGGTCTACCATAATAACTCCACCTTGACTTTTTTTTTTGCATATTCTGACTTTTATACTTTGCTTCTTCTTTTTTTTCAAGACTACTTGCATATTCAATTATATATTCAGTTTAAATTTTTATATAGTACAGCTCACTATGTGATATAATAAACACTAATTTAACACCTTATGTTTGCATGGCAACTCACGTAATTTGTGGTCAGCAAGTGTTTTCATGACATTTGTTGTTCTTGCAAATAGTTATTGTATCAAACTTATAGCGTTTGAAACAATTATTTAACATTTCACAATAGCTAGTGATTTAAAATGTTGAGAAAATTTTAAGGCAATTTTAAAAGATTAAGGACCAAAATAAAATTTTTAATTAGGTTAAGAACTAAATTAACATTTTGGCCTTTTCCCAATTCTAAATTCGTAATAATTTTTAATTGAGTAGAAAATGATCCAGCTCATTTAATCTTGGGTGAATACGAGTTGAGTTGGTTTTTAATTTTGGTGCAAAATTTCTCATTATTCTCAGCCCAAATTTAATACTTTGTCCCACCCCACCTACTTCAAGGATCCATAACATAGTAATAAAATATTTTTTTAAAATTATAACTTAAAGAATTATACAAGGTATAAAAACTTGCGTAATACTTAATAGTATTATTTATATTATAAATGATTTATTTTATGCAATGTGCTAAGTAGCTAGGGCCTAAAATCTAGATATCTGTTTTATATTAACAATGTAACAAATTCAATTTAGTTAATAAATATAATTTAATATAAAGATATAAACATAAATCTAATTTATTAATTTATTTTAAGGATTCAATTATTTTTGTTTGCTTTTTTTTTTAAATTTTAAAAATTGTAAGCTATTATTAGTTTTGACAATAATATAACTCATTTAAATAAGTTGAGTGTTTTTTTTGTTGGGGGAGGGGAATAGAAATTTTTTGCCTCAACCAATCAACTAGCAGGAAAAAAGGCCAATAGTCTAAATGGGCCTGTTTGGGGCCTTGGACCCAAAAAATTGAAGTGCGTTGAATTGCGCTGTTCGGCCATTTTAATATCTACTAGCCACAAGAGTTTGGTGCACAGCCCAACACTATTTTTATATTTATATCTTTTCTACATCTATATATTTATAACTTTTGATGCAGGCAGCAAAGTAGCTATTTGATGTGTCTACTTAAAACATTAAAAAAAAAACATTGTTAAGCATTATTGCTATATAAGAAATTCCACATCAATGCCAAATGGCCACTAAGATTGATTAAACTGCACAATTTAATACCAAAACATGTTATGTATATAACACTAGATGATATACACACGCACACTATTCCCATAAATCTACGTACATAGTAAATAGATAAAACACGTACTTTTAATTTTGTTTTTACCATTTTTGACATGAAAAAATTTTCTTATATTTATTTTGCAAAATTTTTACTTTATTCTTTTTCAATAATCTAAAATTCTATTTAATTTTTTGAAATAAAATTATTTTATAAAAAAAAAATTTTAATTTTGGCTTAACCTTGCATCACGTGGACTAACATAGCCATTAGAACTTGTCATGGGGTATCCCCAAAAGGTGGTCGAACTAACAACCTCTCAATTTCAAGTTGAAGAGCCTGTGTAATATCGTGAGTTTAAATGAGGATTAGTCTTTGCCTAAATCCCAAAACGGATAGGTGGGACACCCTTCGTGATTTGCACCCAAAAAAAAAAAACGTTGAGATACATTTGGGCTTAAAGTGACTTGGGCCAAAGGATGAGCCCAGGTTTAAATCTACATATGTTGTTTGTTCCAAAACGAATTCTTAAAGCAAGGTAGGTTTGGGCTTGGTAGCATTGATTGACTTTCATATTCAGGACACTTTTATGTTCAAGTCTGAACAAGAATTTTAAAAATGAGATTGATCTAATATTGAGTCAAAAAGCTTTAATTTAGCCTAAGCAAGCTTGAAACCAAATTTATAAATTTATAAATATTTAAGCTATTCTTGGATCTAGACATTTCTATTTGGGCCAACTCAAATCAGGTTAAAAGAAATTTTAATAATTTTCTAATGATACAGCTAACAAAAATTTTGTTAATGAACAAAATTTTTTTAAAAAAATTTCCATAAAACAAATGGAGCCTTAGCCGTTAAGGATGAATAAGTCAACTTTTCATTTTATATCAAGATCTCCCTGGCTAGATAAACCCCATCAAATACGTTCCCAATAAAAAACTGGCTAGAAAACTTTTCCACTAAGTAACCGTATATAATAAATTAACGTGAGAAATTTTTCTCCATAGATATCAATTATTTTAATTAATTCCTTATACCTCTCTAATATCAACACGTACGCTGTTGAAATAGAAGAAAGGAATTATCCATATGTTGACCTAAAGGTGTCTTTTATGACTATAGAGATAGTTTTAGTGCCTGAACTTATAAATTATTAATTAATTTGAACTTTGAAAGAGTTTTCTTTCACAAAATACATAGTTCCCTATATGCCGATTTGACTTGTATATATAATTAAGATCATATGATTAAGAAATATAATCTTTATATTTTCGATAAAAAATCATCCCATGCTTTTTTCCCTATCCTGTATGACTTGATTTCAATTAATTAATCCTTAGAATATTTACTATGATTTACGAAGATCACAAGTTTAATCCTACAAGAAAGTTTTCATAAGACCATTTAAATTTGAGCAATAAGTTTGGACAGTAATGATGTAGTTAGCAATTTGCATCTTTTTTCTTTTTTTTTTTAGATTTAAGAACAAATACAGAAAGTAAAAATTATAGCTTTGAGAATAAAAAAATTAATATAATTAAAATTTTTATCCTCAAAATTATAATTTTAACTTTTCATATTCATTTTTAAACCAAAAAATAAAAAAATTATGATTATAATAAACAAGCTTATTACTGTGCAGATCCAAGGATGCGTGCTCTTTGAATTCTTTCAAATCTTTTGGGCTAACTTTATCTAACGCGGGCTTTGCAATTTTTCTTGACAACTTCTTTCCAAACACGGCATATTTCTTAATCAAGACGTTTGACGCGTCTATTTTGACTATTTTATATTTCACATTGCCTTAGAAATATCAACGTTCACTTAATCATTTTTGGGTTATCTACTGTTCCCTTATTTATCTTTTGGTATACCAAAAAAAAAAAACTTAAGAATTAAGAGAAATATGTGGTTTCAACTCCAAAACAACGCAGACCACAAATCACCTTTTCAACAAGAATGGAATTATAAATAGCTTAGCTTCCCATAGAAACCCACAACGCACAAAGCAAGAATTTTATCATTATTTTCTCTACAGACAGCAGATCATCTTATTTACAGACCACCATGGCTGAAGGGAGTCACCATCACCATCACCACCACCGTCACCATCACCACAATGAAGAACAGCCTGCCGGTGAGGTTGATTACAGAAAGGAAGAGAAGCACCACAAGCATATGGAGCACCTTGGGGAGCTAGGAGCTGTTGCTGCTGGTGCCTTCGCTTTGGTAATTCATTAGACATAATCTCTCTTTTAACACAAATCTGTAATTAATCATTTATTATTATGATTAATTGAAGACGCGAACTCCTTTGGAAAGATCTTAATTTATGATTTTTCATTTTGTTAATGTATTTTGTGCTTATTAATTTTGCTCAATTAATTGTAGCATGAAAAGCACAAGGCAAAGAAAGACCCAGAACATGCGCAAAGGCACAAGATAGAGGAGGGGATAGCAGCTGCAGTCGCCGTTGGAGCAGGGGGATATGCGTTCCACGAGCATCATGAGAAAAAAGACGCAAAGAAAGAATATGAAGAGGCTTATGGAAAGAAGCATTAACATTTCTTTCATTGATTTTAGTTAATCACAGAAGAAGATGGATCGCATATACTAGTCTGCGAATTCCTTCTGGATAACTAGTTGCTGTTGTATGTTTCCTGCACGCAGGGTGGATTTTAGTAATACAGATGTGATTTATTTGTATGCCTTTTATATATGAAATAAAATTTTCCTATCCTATTATATATGGGTCATTTATTCAATTTTCACACACAAGATACCTAGCGTTGGAGATTTTGGTTTACCAATTTTGCTTTCTTTAGCCAAAATGTAAACAATTCTTCTCAATTTAGGAGATATGTGCATTTTACTCTCTTAAACTCTAGAAGTTACTCACATGTCCTTAAACTTTCTGTTTCACGCAATATAATCCCTTCATTAATTTTTCAATACAAAACCCATACATCACTTATCCTTGTAAACTAAAAGAGCTCAAATCAACAAAAAATATATTTCATTTGTCATTAATTAATTTGATATCAACACAGACATGTTCAAATAGATGAAAGAAAATCATATGTTGACTTAAATATTCAAAGTTAAGTTTAGGATAAAAGTGTTAATAATGCATGAAATTAGAAATATGGACATGAATGAAAATTGCAATTGAATTTAATTGTGAAGAACTATATATACACTTTAAAATTAACAATGGGAAGACTTTGAAAGAAACCAAATACAATTTAATTGAAAACAATAATTAAACAAAGTGATAAAGAAAGAATTAAATAAAATTAATAAATGACTACAAATTTTTTTTAAAAAAAGTTGTCAAACAAGTTTTTTAGAGGTTTTTGTATATTTTGTATTGTGTTTGTTACTCCAATGACTAGCAATGAAACTTCGATTGGCTCATGTCATCAACTAGTGTGTTTCGGCTAAGTTTCTCAATTAGGTTTTATTGACTAATCTTAGCCTTTAACCATAGATAATAGCCTTATGATTTTTTGTGCTAAAAATTATATACTAATTAATTTAATTTTAAAGGAGTTTTTCTTTCACAAAATATCTACTTCACTATACGCCGGCTTGTATATATATTTAAGATCATATGATTAAGAAATATAATTTTTATATTTTCATTAGAAAATCATTCAATGCTTTTTTTTTTTTCCTTATCTTGTGTGTCTTGGTTTCAATTAATTAATCCTTAAAATTTTATCAACAGTGGAGTCAAAACCCTAGATTAAGGGGTAAATTTTTTTTTTAATATCTTATTAAGAAAATTTATACTTTTATAGTATATTAATTGTTTAAATAAAATATTTTTTAAAAACCTTTGGATTAAGTTAAATGAAATTCACTCACTAAAAATATTCTACCTTTCTCCCTCATAAACAAGTTTGAATTTAAATAAGAAGTGTACTAAAAATTATTCTTCATATTAATATCAAGATAAAATTTTATAATATATATTAATATAATGTATAATAAAGATATATTAAAAAAAAATACATTATCACTTGGATGAACAACTCAAAAAAGCGTGTTGAAAGGAAAAAAAAAAGTTTACCTGATGAAGCATAAAATTTTATTACTATCAATTTGCAAAAATTTATATAGATAGGGTACTATCAATTTGCCCCCAGAAAAAACTTATTAAAGCTAAGGACAATTTGAAAAAAAAACTTAAATAAAGTGGGGGGTATTGGGAAAGAAGAAAGAAATGTAGGGAGAAAATAAGAAAGAAAAAAAATTTAGCAAAAGAAAAGAGGAAAAAAAAAATGTTTGATTTTTAATATAGGTTCAACTTCAAACGTCAAATAATATATATGTGTGTATATGTTTGTTTGTATTTATAGGTTCAACTTCAAACGTCAAATAATATTTGTGTGTGTGCGCGTGTAAGAGTTTACTAATATTGTGGAGATATAATTTTAAAATTGAAAGGAACACCCTTTTTATGTTTGATTTCAATTAATTATTCCTTAAAATATTTACTATGATTTAGCGAAAGAAAAAGAAAATATATATATATATATATATATATATATATATATATATATATATATGTATGATTTTAGTATAGGTTCAGCTTCAAACGTCAAATAATATGTGTGTGTGTGTGAGAGAGTTCAACTTCAACCGTCAAATAATGTGTGTGTGTGTGTGACTTTATTAATATTGTGGAGATATTATATTAAAATTGAAAGGAAAACCCTTTTTATGTTTGATTTCAATTAATTAATCCTTAAATTTTTGCTATGATTCCGTAAGATCATAAGTTCAATCCTAAAAGAAAGTTTCATGAGACGATTTAAATTCATGCACAAATCCCCTACAAAAGGAGAATAAGCAAGTTGTATCTTTTTTTAATTATTTTTTTGAGTTTAAAAATGAATATAAAAAATTTTAATTTTAATTTTGAGGACAGAAATTTTAATTGAGAAAAACAATATATTTTAAAAATTTAAGTTAAAATTATTTTTTATAATTAAAATTTTTAACCTCCAAATTATAATTTTAAGCTTAAAAAATAAAATAAAATAATAATAATAATAAATAAATAAATGAGCTTATTGTACCATCACTATACTGTATTGCAGAGATTTGTGCTCTTTGAATTCTCTTAAATCTTTTGGACTAAATTTATCTAACATGGGCTTAGCAATTTTTCTTGACAATTTCTTCTCAGACGCGGCATATTTCTTAATTAGGAAGTTTCGCGGGTCTATTTTGACTATTCTATATTTTACATTGCCTTCCAAATATCAACGTTCACTTAATTATTTTTTGGTTATATACTGTTCCCTTATTTATCTTTTGGTATTCCAAAAAACTTAAGAGTTAAGAGACAAATGGACGGTTTCAACGCCAAAGCAACACATACGACAAATCATCTTATCGAGAAGAATGGAATTATAAGTAGTTCAGCTTCCCATAGAAAATCTTCAACACATAGAGCAAGAAACATATCATTATTTTCTATCCAGACAACAGATCATCTTATTTAGAAACAACCATGGCTGAAGGGAATCACCATCACCATCGCCATAACCACCACCACCACAACAACAAACAGCTTGCCGGCGAGGTTGATTACAGAAAGCAAGTGAAGCACCACAAGCAAATGGAGCACCTTGGTGAGCTAGGAGCTGTTGCCGCTGGTGCCTTCGCTTTGGTAATATTAGTTAAACATAATATCCCGTTTAACGCAGATCTGCAATTAATCATTAGTTATTATTCATAATTATGATTATTTGAAGAGACAAACTCTCTTGAGAAGATCTTAATTTATGATTTTTTTTACTAATATATTTGTGTGCTTATTAATTTTGCTTAATTAATTGTAGCATGAAAAGCACAAGGCAAAGAAAGACCCAGAACATGCACATAGGCACAAGATAGAGGAGGAGATAGCAGCAGCAGTTGCCGTTGGAGCAGGGGGATATGTGTTTCATGAGCATCATAAGAAAAAAGAGGCAAAGAAAGAATATGAAAAAGCTTATGGAAAGAAGCATTTCTTTCACTGATTTTAGTTAATCACAGAAGAAGATGGATTGAGTACACTAGTCTGCGAATTCCTTCTGGATAACTGATTGGTGTTGTATGTTTCCTACGCGTAGGGTGGATTTTAATAATACACGTGATTGATTTGTATACCTTTATAAAATGAAATAAAATTTTCCTATTCTATTATATATGCGTCTTTTATGCAATTTTCACACGCAAGATACCTAGCATTGGAGATTTTGGTTTACCGATTTTGCTTTCTTTAGCCAAAATGTAAACAATTCTTCTCAATTTAGGAGATATGTGCATTTTACCCTCTTAAACTCTAAAAGTTACTCACATATCCTTAGACTTTCTGTTTCATGCAATATAATCCCTTCATTAATTTTTCTATACAAAACTCAAACACCACTTATCCATGTAAACTAAAAGAGCTCAAATCAACAAAAAATATATTTGACTTGTCATTAATTAATTTGATATCAACATAGACATGTTCAAATAGATGAAAGGAAATCATATGTTAAATATTCGAAGTTAAATTTAGGATAAAAGTGTTAATAGTGCATGAAATTAGAAATATGGAGTTTATAAATGAAAATAGCAATTGAATTTAATTGTGAAGAACTGTACAAACTTTAAAATTGACAACAAAAAAGACTTTAAAAGAAACCAAATATAATTTAATTGAAAACAATAAACAAAGTGATTAAGAAAGCATTAAATAAAATTAATAAATAACTAAAAAATTTTAAAAACAAGTTGTAAAACAAGTTTTTTTTAGAGGTTTTTGTATATTTTGTGTTGTGTTTTGTACTCCAATAGTTAGCAATGAAACTTCGATTGGCTCATGTCAATAGCTAGTGTGTTTCGCCTGAGTTTCTCAATTAGGTTTTATTGGCTAATCCTAGCCTTTAACCACAGATTGTAGTCTTATAATTTTTTATGCTAACAGTTATATATTAATTAATTTAACTTTGAAGGAGCTTTTCTTTCACAAAATGTCTACTTCACTATATGCCGACTTGTATAATTTAAGATCATATGATTAAAAAAATATAATTTTTATATTTTCATTAGAAAATCAGTCAATGCCTTTTTCCCTATCTTGTGTGACTTGGTTTTAATTAATTAATCCTTAAAATTTTACTATCAATAATGGAGTCAAAACCCTAGATTAGGGGGGTAAAATTTTTTTAATATCTTATTTAAAAAATTTATACTTTTATAGTATATTAATTGTTTAAATAAAATATTTTTTTTGACACTTTTGGATTATGTTAAATGAAATTTACTCACTACAATATTCTACCTTTCTCCCTTATAAATAAATTTGAGTTTAAATAAGTAGCTAGTGTACTAAAAATTATTTTTCATATTAATATTAACATAAAAATTTATAAGATATATCTACTTAATACTCATGTAATGTATAATAAAGATATATTAAAAAACACATTATCACTTAGATGACATAACTCAAAAAAGCATGTTGAAAGGGAAAAATGCTTATTAGATGAAGTATGAAATTTTATTATTATCAATTTGCAAAAATCTATATAGATAGGGTACTGTCAATTTGCTCCCCAAAAAAAAAAACTTACTAAACCTAAGGGCAATTTTTAAAAAAAATTAAAAAAAAAAGATTAAAATGAAAGGGAAGGGGGAATGGGAAAATAAGAAAGAAATGCAGGGAGAAAATAAGAAAGCAAAGAAATTTAATGAAAGAAAAGAGGAGAATATATATATATATATATATATATATATATATATATATATATAATGTGTGGCTGTGAGAGAGAGAGAGTTCACTAAATTCAATAAATTCAAAATTTTAAAGATTGTGGAGGTATAATATCAAAATTGAAAGGAAAACCTTTTTTATGTTTGATTTCAATTAATTAATCTTTAAAATCTTTGCTATGATTTACGAAGATCATAAGTTCAATCCTAAAAAAAAGTTTCATAAGACAATTTAAATTCAAGCACAAAATTTTTATGTTTTAGTTTTTATCAAAGAACAAAATTAGATATAGGCTATTGAAACCAATATGTTTATTCAAAAATATTAATTAAATACCACACAACTGGTATTGATACTTAGGAAGGCTCAAAGCCATATATTACCGATCAAATGACATTCTAGATATTTGTAGAGCTTCAATATCTTATGTGTCAAACTCTTTAAAAAATAAAAATTAAATAAGTTAATATATATATATATATATATATATATATATATATCATAAGTCAGCACTAAATTTGAGCATAATGTTATAGATAATTGCAAAGATTTTATGCTTGATTCAAGAGACGAATCAAGAGACAAGAAGGGGCCAAAGTTAGGAAGCAACATAAAGAATAGGAATGATAGCCTTGGATTATAGAACATTTGTTGAAGAAAGAATAAATAAAATAAAATAAAACTCCACAAAAAAAGGACCTATATAAGAAAGAGAGAAAGATGCCACTACATTCAATAAAGAGTTCAAGTTCTATTAGCATAGATCAAGTTGTGAGATAGAATACGTTTAATTTTGTATCAAATAAAAAATAAATTTATGTAATTGTGTATAATATTTATTATATTTTTATAATTATTATTTAGTAATCTTTATTTTTTAAAAATAAAATTGAAATAAATATATAAATGTTTTATTTGTAAAATTATTTTTTTATTTTACATAAAAAATAAACTTGAAAAAATAAAAAGAAAATGTGAATCATACGAGTGAGACCGTAAGGTGTAGGTTGTTGAATGAAGTCCCAGATATGGGAAATCTGAGGGAATCTGTGTGGATTCCAAGGTGGAGGTGATGGACACATGGAGTTGATGCTTATAAGAATACAATTATAAGGGGAGCAAGTTGCATGGGGGTGGGTGATGTGTCTCATCAAAAGCGAATGATGTCATACATGTGTCTTGTCAGATGGTCAGGTGTGGAGCTTTTTCCTCCATCTTTGAAAACTTGTGACTGATAATGATACCTTACTACACTACAACTGCTTTCTCCCTGCCATCCTTTTCCCCACTATTAATTTGTTTATATGTTATTTTCTCTCAAATAATAATGTTTTGTTTTATTTCTACCACTTTGTTAGACTAAGTAAACTCTAAGAAAATAAAAAAATAATAGCTTTGTTAAAGGAAAACTACATAACACAGACAACTCCATATCATTAATTAAGTGTTATAAGTTTTCATGTCAATTAATCTATTAAATGATTATAATTTTATTTAACATAAAAGGCTATTTTGATTAAAAAAAATAAAAGAAACTATACTATTGATAGGAGTAATTTTTAGAGAATTAAATTAAGAGAAGAGTAATATTTTAATAGCTAAATCATTAATTTATTCTTTATCCTTTTTTTTGTTAAACTATAATTTATGTTTTAATATAAGAAAAAAATAGAATAATCTCTCTAATTTTTTATCATTTACATGTGACTCCACCAATTTTGAAAAATGAAAACACCCTTTACCATTTATCAACTTTCAAGATGTAATTCCCTTTAGCCATTTTCTCATTATGGTATAACAAAAATTTTACCTCAAGCTAGGATATTAATTGTTTGGTTGAAATTATTTTTTTAGTTACAATAATTTTATCAAATTTTTAATCTAATTTATAATATTTAGGAAACAAATTTTGCATTTGAGAAACAAAGACACTAAAGAATTTTAATTAAAGAAAAAAGCCAATTCTAAAATGGGGTGAATTTTCTATTGAATAGTTCAAAACATTAACAAATAAAAATTATTACTTATATCTCATTTTGATTTTTAGTTTGTACAAAAATATCTATGAAATATATAAACTACAAATATAAAAGTAAAAATAATACAAATATAAAAGAGCAAAAGACCAATAATCATAAACAAATTTCAATAAATATATACAAAACCATTCTTTTCGAACCATAAAATATATATTATATTAAAAAGATCAAAAGGCATTGTGGCACGGGTTCCTCCTCCCTACTCCCCTCATTCTCATTTCTCAACGTTTAATTCCACAAATGGCAACCAGAAAAGAGCAGAGCAAGAAATGCATATCACTGGCTCTACTTTGGGACTTCAAATTTAGATTTTAGATTATCATGCTTCAGCCTTCAGGTACAGTTTTAGGCTTCAGAACTTTAGATTCATCAAATCGAAGCTTTTCTCTGTTGGTTGTTGTTGCTGCTTGTTGGCTTTTCTCTTTTATTGTTTGGGAAAGGAAAGCTAGAGCCGATGGCTCTGTTTTGTTAAGCTCTTTGTTTTTGGCTTTATTGATGCATCGCAACATCGTTATATTATGGCCCATTAGTGTGATATCCGATGTGAGTTAAGTCGCATTTGCAATTTTGCAGTCACATTTTGCAATGTAAGTTGCAATTTGAAACACTGATTCAATTAAACAACACTAATAGAAAAATCATTGAGTCACTTTAAGACTCTTTATATAATTCTCTCATGAAATTTTTAAATACTCAAGAATTAAAAAAAACAATAGTCAAGCATTTCAACAATCTTTAGGCTATCAATTATCTAGTAGATGTCGAAAAAAATGAACAACATAGAAAAAATCTTTCAAAAATAGTTGAAAATGGAAAACAAATGTGAATTTGATGGATAAATAGTGGGAGGTGGTTGAACAATAGTGATGATGGATTTTGGCTTGCTGGACGTTGGTGATAAGGATCAATGATAATCAAAGTAGCTAGGCAATGTGGTTGTTCCTCCTCCAAAGTGCTACAGAGAAAGAATAGGTTTTCTTTATAGAAGTAAGCTATTGTTGCATAAGGGGTGGGGTATTTTAAATGTTTTGGTAGTGAACCACTACAAAGGAAAATAGCATTTTTAAAAAACAACAGCATTTAACAACGGTTTTCTACAAACCACTGTTATATTGCAGTGAGTTTAATCAACCACTACTATTTAGTAGAAGTTTGGTCAACAACCATTGCTAAATTGTAGCAGTTGATACAAACATCACAATATTCCATTTTTTACCACTATTGGTATACAGCAGAAAAGAAGGCAAAGATGAATGAGATTTTTGTGAATTGGCTAAGAGGAAGCAATGGACATATGTGTCAGAGAGTAAATAAAGAGTTTTTTCTTTTGGAGGCATTAAAATATGCATTTTCTTTATTCAATATATAGAGCTGATACATTACGTTAACATAAGCATTATCTGGCCAAATTTCAACTAATCCTTAAAAATCGTGTAAAATAAAAAAATTTCTAAAATTTTGGTCCATTGATCAATTATTCAACAACTAACAAATTATTCAATAACAAATATCTCTGCAATTCCAAGGCATGTGTCCAACAATCTCCTCCTTGCCATGGTAATTGCTAAGCATTTATCATGGTAGTTTGCATCTTATCTTCATTTTTTTTCTTTTCTTCTTTTTCTTTCTACATTTCGTCTCCTCAACCTTTGTATGAACATCAAAAATTGAATCAAGAACGTGGGCTTTGGAAACTTTTAACTCTTGGCTTTGTGCTTCCATTGTGTTAGATCTTTCAAATGAAATTGAACCAATAAACTGAGAAATAGCATCATCAAAATCAATATGCTCTTCCTTCATTACGTTAAGAGAAAAACTTTTTTCTCTCATTTTCACTTTGAATGCCTCTTTGCCACTTGCATGAGTAATTGTACACCATCTATATTAAAAAATTACCTTGTGGCCTTTTTCAACAAGCTGTCCAACACTAAGTAAATTATGATTAATATCAAGAACATATAAAACATTAGAAATATATTTTAAATCTAATAAAGTTTCAATGTCCATAGTTCCTTTGCCTTTTACATCAATGCACGCTCCATTTCCAATTCTAACTTTAGAAATAACAGCTGTATCAAGCTCTTTAAAGAGTTCTTAATTATAAGTCATATGGTTTGTACAACCATTATCTATAAGCCAACTTTCTATGGAGTTATTTGTAGAACAACTGGATGCCACAAACAACATCTCCTCCTCAGGTTGATCTTGAACAGCCTTGGCTTATTGTTGTTAAAACTTGCATATTTTTTCCACATGGCCTAACTAACCATATTTGTGACATTTGATATAAGGTCTCCGCCAACACTATGTTTATGGATGATTTGTCTTTTTGCAATGTGGACAAGGTGGAAAAATCCAATCTTTGTTGCTATTTTTCTTGTCTATGCCTTCTTCTAATTTTTGTGCTTTTGCATAAAGGGCACCTTTTATGGTCTTCTCTTGTCTCAACATTCTCCTTTGCTCTTGTGCCTACAATGCCTCACCAATTCCTCCAAAGATATAATTGATAAATCCTTTGATTCTTCTAATGAAGAAATCTTATATTCATATTTTTTAGGTATAGTTGCAAGGATTTTTTGCATAATATGTTCATCAAGAAAATCCTAACAAAGTAATCTCACCTTGTTCACTATATTTTGCAACCTATCAAAATATTCTTTGATGGTTTCTAACTCTTTTATTTTCTGCATCTCAAACTCTCTAATCAAGTTGAGCACTTGCATATTTTTGGTTCTGTTATTGCCTTGATATTCTTTTTTTAGATAGTCCCATATAACCTTCACTGAGTCCAGATTCATAATTTTGGTGAATATGGTGCTTGAAATAGAAGAGAACAACTAAGCTTTGGCTTTTGACCTTCGAGTCTTCTTCTCCTTATAGGTCTTGAGTTGAGTTATAGTTGGATTTTTTGGTAGTGGCAGAACGGCATAATCATTTTCAACAACTTCCTAGAAATCTAATGCATCAAGGTGGACTCTCATTCTAATAGCCCAAGCTTGATAATTGTCATCGTTAAGCATTGGAGGAGCAATATGGGGCAGTGTTGTTTCATTTTCCACTTGTGAAGGTTGTTGTCTTTTATTTACTCAACCACAGATCCCTTCAAGAAGTTGGCTTTGATACCAATTTCTTGGTATACGATAAAAAAGAAGGCAAAGACAAATGGAATTTTTGTGAATTGGCTAAGAGGAAGCAGTCGGCATATGTGTTAGGGAGTAAACATAGAGTTTTTTATTTTTTGGAGGCATTATAATATTCATTTGCTTTATTCAATATATAGAGCTGATGAATAACATTAACATAAGCATTATTTGGCCAAATTTCAACTAATTCCTAAAAATCATGTAAAACAGAAAAATTCCTAAAATCTTGGTTCATTGATCGATTATTTAACAACTAACAAATTATTCAATAACAAATATCTTTGCAATTCCAAGGCATGTGTCCAATAACAACTCCTATGTAACCATCGCAAAGTTCTAATTTTCCTATAGTGAAGTTTCCATGGATGCCAAGCCCTAATATATATGTCCATATTCTCATAAGTTTTATAGGGAATTATCGCATATTTTTAGTCTATGTCCCCTACTTTGTAACCATCCTAAACATGCTTTAGACACTTTGTTTTTAAAAGAAGTTTGGTTGTTAATCCTTGTTAAAGTCTCCTTAATATATATTCATATAATGTATAATAAAGATATATTAAAAAAAATACATTATCACTTAGATGAACAACTTAAAAAAGCATGTTGAAAGGAAAAAAAAAAGTTTATCTGATGAAGTATAAAATTTTATTATTGTCATTTTGCAAAAATCTATATAGATAAGGTATGTCAATTTGCCCCCAAAAAAAACTTATTAAAGCTATGGACAATTTGAAAAAAAAAATTAAAAATAAAGTGGGGTTATTGGGAAAAAAAGAAAGAAATGCTAGAGAGAAAATAAGAAAAAAAAAATTTAGCAAAAGAAAAGTGAAAAAATATGTATATATACGATTTTAGTATAAATTCAACTTCAAACGTCAAATAATATGTGTGTGTGTGTGTGTTTGTGTGTATAGGTTCAATTTCAAATGTCAAATAATATCTGCGTGCGTGTGCATGTGTGTGTGAGAGAGTTTATTAATATTGTGGAGATATAATATCAAAATTGAAAGGAAAACCCTTTTAGGTTTGATTTCAATTAATTATTTCTTAAAATATTTACTGTGATTTAGTGAAAGGAAAAAAAAGTATGATTTTAGTATAGGTTCAACTTCAAATGTCAGATAATATGTGTGTGTATGTGTGTGTGTGTGTGTTTGTGTGTATTGGTTCAATTTCAAAAGTTAAATAATGTGTATGTATGTGTGTGGTTACTAATATTGTGGAGATATAATATCAAAATTAAAAAGAAAATCCTTTTTATGTTTGATTTCAATTAATTAATCCTTAAAACATTTACTATGATTTAGCAAGATCATAAGTTCAATCCAAAAAGAAAGTTTCATGAGACGATTTAAATTTGGGCACAAATCTCCTACAAAATGAGAATAAGCAAGTTGTATCTTTTTTTATTTTTATGAGTCTAAAAATGAATATAAAAAATAAGAATTATAATTACGAGGACATAAATTTTAATTGAAAAAAAATTATATTTTAAAAATTTTAGTTAAAATTATTTTTTATAATTAAAATTTTTAACCTCCAAATTATAATTTTAAGCTTAAAAAATAAAATAAAATAATAATAATAAATAAATAAATAAATGAGCTTATTGTACCATCACTATACTGTATTGCAGAGATTTGTGCTCTTTGAATTCTCTTAAATCTTTTGGACTAAATTTATCTAACATGGGCTTAGCAATTTTTCTTGACAATTTCTTCTCAGACGCGGCATATTTCTTAATTAGGAAGTTTCGCGGGTCTATTTTGACTATTCTATATTTTACATTGCCTTCCAAATATCAACGTTCACTTAATTATTTTTTGGTTATATACTGTTCCCTTATTTATCTTTTGGTATTCAAAAAAACATAAGAGTTAAGAGACAAATGGACGGTTTCAACGCCAAAGCAACACATACGACAAATCATCTTATCGAGAAGAATGGAATTATAAGTAGTTCAGCTTCCCATAGAAAATCTTCAACACATAGAGCAAGAAACATATCATTATTTTCTATCCAGACAACAGATCATCTTATTTTGAAACAACCATGGCTGAATGGAATCACCATCACCATCGCCATAACCACCACCACGACAACAACAAACAGCTTGCCGGCGAGGTTGATTACAGAAAGGAAGAGAAGCACCACAAGCATATGGAGCACCTTGGTGAGCTAGGAGCTGTTGCCGCTGGTGCCTTCGCTTTGGTAATATTAGTTAAACATAATATCCCGTTTAACACAGATCTGCAATTAATCATTAATTATTATTCATAATTATGATTATTTGAAGAGACAAACTCTCTTGAGAAGATCTTAATTTATGATTTCTTTTACTAATATATTTGTGTGCTTATTAATTTTGCTTAATTAATTGTAGCATGAAAAACACAAGGCAAAGAAAGACCCAGAACATGCACATAGGCACAAGATAGAGGAGGAGATAGCAGCAGCAGTTGCCGTTGGAGCTGGGGGATATGCGTTTCATGAGCATCATAAGAAAAAAGAGGCAAAGAAAGAATATGAAAAAGCTTATGGAAAGAAGCATCACCATTTCTTTCACTGATTTTAGTTAATCACAGAAGAAGATGGATTGAGTATACTAGTCTGCGAATTCCTTCTGGATAACTGATTGGTGTTGTATGTTTCCTACGCGTAGGGTGGATTTTAATAATACACGTGATTTATTTGTATACCTTTATAAGTGAAATAAAATTTGCCTATCCTATTATATATGCGTCTTTTATGCAATTTTCACACGCAAGATACCTAGCATTGGAGATTTTGGTTTACCGATTTTGCTTTCTTTAGCCAAAATGTAAACAATTCTTCTCAATTTAGGAGATATGTGCATTTTACCCTCTTAAACTCTAAAAGTTACTCACATATCCTTAGACTTTCTGTTTCATGCAATATAATCCCTTCATTTATTTTTCTATACAAAACTCAAACACCACTTATCCATGTAAACTAAAAGAGCTCAAATCAACAAAAAATATATTTGACTTGTCATTAATTAATTTGATATCAACATAGACATGTTCAAATAGATGAAAGGAAATCATATGTTGACTTAAATATTCGAAGTTAAATTTAGGATAAAAATGTTAATAGTGCATGAAATTAGAAATATGGAGTTTATAAATGAAAATGACAGTTGAATTTAATTGTAAAGAACTATACAAACTTTAAAATTGACAACAAAAATACTGTAAAAGAAACTAAATAAAATTTAATTGAAAACACTAAACAAAGTGATAAAGAAAGCGTCAAATAAAATTCATAAATAACTAAAAAATTTTAAAAAAAAGTTGTAAAACAAGTTTTTTTTTTTTTTAGGTTTTTGTATATTTTGTATTATGTTTGTTACTTCAATGGTTGGCAAAGAAACTTCAATTGGCTCATGTCATCAACTAGTGTGTTTTGGCTGATGAGTTTTTTAATGAGGTTTCATCAGCTAATCCTAGCCTTTAATGGTAGATAGTGGCCTTATGATTTTTTATACTAGCAGTTATATATTAATTAATTTAACTTTGAAGGAGCTTTTCTTTCACAAAATATCTACTTCGTTGTATGCCGACTTGTATATATATTTAAGATCATATGATTAAGAAATATAATTTTTATATTTTCATTAGAAAATCATTCAATGCTTTTTTTTTTTTTCCTATCTTGCATGACTTGGTTTTAATTAAGTAATCCTTAAAATTTTACTATCAACAATGGAGTCAAAACCCTGGATTGGGGGGGGGGGTAATTTTTTTTTTAATATCTTATTTAAAAATTTATACTTTTATAGTATATTAATTGTTTAAATAAAATATTTTTTAAAAAAATTTAGATTAAGTTAAATGAAATTTACTCACTAACAATATTCTATCTTTCTCCCTTGTAAACAACTTTGAATTTAAATAAGTAGCTAGTGTACTAAAAATTCTTCATATTAATATTAACGCAAAAATTTATAAAATACATCTACTTAATACTCATATAATGTATAATAAATATATATTTGAAAAATACACTATCACTAAGATGAACAACTCAAAAAATCATGTTGAAATGGAAAAAAAGATTATTAGATGAAGTATAAAATTTTATTCCTATCAATTTGCAAAAATCTATATAGATAGGGTGTAAATTTGCCCAAAATAAAAACTTACTAAAGGTAAGGGCAATTTAAAAAATAATTAAAAAAATAAAGTGAAATAGGGGAATGGGAAAAAAGAAAGAAATGCAGGGAGAAAATAAGAAAGCAAAGAAATTTAATGAAAGAAAAGAGGGGAATATATATATATATATATGAGTTTAGCAAGTTGAATTTCAAATATCAAATAATACAATGTGTGTGTGTGTGTGTGTGTGAGAGAGAGAGAGAGAGAGAGAGAGAGAGAGAGAGAGAGAGAGAGAGAGAGAGAGAGAGAGAGAGAGAGAGAGAGAGAGAGAGAGAGAGAGAGAGTGAGTGAGTTCACTAAATTCAAAATTTTAAAGATTGTGGAGCTATAATATCAAAATTGAAAGGAAAACCCTTTTATGTTTGATTTCAATTAATTAATCCTTAAAATATTTGCTATGATTTACAAAGATCATAAGCTCAATCCTAGAAGAAAGTTTCATGAGACAATTTAAATTTGGGCACAAAATTTTCATTTTTTAGATTTTATCAAAGAACAAAATTAGATATAGGCTATTGAATATTGAAACCCATATGTTTATTCAAAAATATTAATTAAACACCACACAATTGGTATTGATACTTAAGAAGGGTCAAAGCCTTATATTACCCATCAAATGACATCCTAGATATTTGTAGAGCTTCAATATCTTATATGTCAAACTCTTAAAAAATATAAAAATAAAGAATAAAAAAGTAAAATAAAAATAAAAATTAAATGAATTAATATATATCATAAACCAGCACTACATTTGAGCATAATGTTATAGATAATTGCAAAGATTTTATGCTTGATTCAAGAGACAAGAAGGAGCCAAAGTTAGGAAGCAACATAAAGAATAGGAATATTGGCCTTGGATTATAGAAGATTTGTTGAAGAAAGAATAAATAAAATAAAATAAAACTCCATATAAAGAAAGGTCTATATAAGAAAGAAAGAATGATGCCACTTCATACGATAAAGAATTCAAGTTCTATCAATGATAGATCAAGTTGTGAGATAGAATATATTTAATTTTGTATTAGATAAAAAAAATTATGTAATTGTGTATAATGTTTATTATATTTTTATAATTATTATTTATTATTATTTAGTAATCTTTATTTTTTAAAATTAAAATTGAAATAAATATATAAATGTTTTATTTGTAAAATTATTTTGTTATTCTACATAACAAACAAACTTGAAAAAATAGAAAGAAAATATGAATCATATGGGTGAGACTATAAGGTGTAGGTTGTTGAATGAAGTCCCAAATAAGGGAAATCTGAGAGAATATGTGTGGATTCCAAGGTGGGGGTGATGGACGCATGGAGTTGATGCTTATAGGAATACTACTATAAGCAAAGCAAGTTGCATGGGGGTGGGTGATGTGTCTCCACAAAAGCGAATGATGTCATACAAGTGTCCTGTCAGATGGTCAAGTGTGGAGCTTCTTCCTCCATCTTTGAAAACTTGTGTCCAAATCCTCTATGAATCGAAAGGATTTGCAGGTGCTATGCATCGCACCAACGATGCCGTTCTATGGTCTTAATCGCAGTCATTTGCGTGATCCATCATCCTTGTGCAAGCCACGTCATCCAGTCCCTCACAACGCACCACATGGATGGCAACTAATTCCCTAATTCTTCAAATGGTTATTCTTCTCTTCCCCATCTGGCTTGGCTCCTCTGTCGCTGTCCCTGCGTTGCCGTGCGTGTCGTCGTGGGTGTTCGCCGTGCTTTCTCCCTCCCATCCTTTTTCCCACTATTAATTTGTTTATATGTTATTTTCTCTCAAATAATAATTTTTTGTTTTATTTCTACCACTTTGTTAGACTAAGTAAACTCTAAGAAATTAAAAAAAGAATAACTTTGTTAAAAGAAAAAAAAAGTAACACAAAGACAACTCCATATCATTAATTAAGTGTTATAAGTTTTCATGTCAATTAATCTATTAAATAATTATAATTTTATTTAACGTAAAAGACTATTTTGTTTAAAAAAAAAAAAAGAAACTATACTATTGATAGGAAAAATTTTTAGAGAATTAAATTAAGAGAAGAGTAATATTTTAATAGCTAAATCATTAATTTATTCTTTATCCTTTTTCTTGTTAAAATATAGTTTATGTTTTAATACAAGAAAAAAAAACTACAATAACCTCTCTAATTTTTATCATCTACATGAGACTCCCCTAATTTTGAAAACTAAAAACACCCTTTACCATTCATCACCTTTCAAGGTGTAATTCCTTTTAGCCATTTTCTCATTAGAGTATAACAAAAATTTCACCTCAGGCTAGGATATTTATTGTTTGGTTGAAATTATGTTTTTAGTCCTAATAATTTTATCAAATTTGTAATCTAAGTTATAATATTTAGGAAACAAATATTGCATTTGAGAAACAAAGACACTAAAGAATTTTAATTAAAGAAAAAAGCCAATTTCAAAATGGGGTCAATTTTCTATTGAATAATTCAAAACATTAGCAAATAAAAATTATTACTTATATCTCATTTTGATTTTTAGTGTGTATAAAAATATCTATGAAATATACGAACTACAAATAAAAAAATTAAAAATAATATAAATATAAAAGAGCAAAAGACCAATAATCATAAAAAAATTTCAATATATATATATACGAAACCATTCTTTCCAAACCATAAAATATATATTATATTAAAAAGATCAAAAGGCATTTGTGGCATGGGTCCCTCCTCCCTACTCCCTTCATTCTCATTTCTCAACGTTTAATTCTAGAAATGGCAACCAGAAAAGTGCAAAGGAAGAAGTGTGTATCACTAGCTCTACCTCGGGACTTTAAATTTAGATTTCTAACCACCACGCTTTAGCCTTCAGGTATGGTTTTAGACTTTAGAACTTTAGATTCATCAAATCGAAGCTCTCTCTGTTTGTTGTTGTTGCTGCTTGCTAGCTTTTCTCTTTTACTGTTTGGGAAAGGAAAGCAAGAGTTGGTGGCTCTGTTTTGTTAAACTCTTTGCTTTTGGCTTTACATGAGCATTGCAAAAGGTTGGATTATGGCCCATTAGCATGATATCCAATGTGAGTTGGGTTGCATTCGCAATTTTGCATCACATTTTGTAATACGAGCCACAATTTGAAACACTGATTCAATTAAATAGCACTAATAGAAAAAGCATTGACTCACTTTAAGACTTTTTATACAATTCTCTCATGAAATTTTTAAATACTCAAGAATAAAAAAACAATAATCAAGCATTTCAACAATCTTTAAGCTATCAATTATCTAGTAGATGTCGAAAAAAAGGAAGAATATAGAAAAAAATGTTTCAAAAATAGTTGAAAATAGAAGAGAAATGTGGATCTGATGGATAAACAATGGGAGGTGGTTGAACAACAACGGCGATGGATGTTAGCTGGCTGGATGTTGGCAACAAGGATCAATGATAACCAAAGTAGCTAGGCAATGTGGTTGTTCCTCCTTCAAAGTGCTATAGAGAAAGAATAGGTTTTCTTCATAGAAGTGAGATACTATTGCATAGGGGGTGGGGTATTTTAAATGTTTTGATAGTGAACCACTACAAAGGAAAATAGCATTTTTAAAAAACAATAGCATTTAACAATGGTTTTCTATAAACCACTGTTTTATTACAATGAGTTTAATCAACCACTGCTATTTAGTAGAAGTTTGGTCAATAACCACTTCTAAATTGTAGCAGTTGATACAAACATTGCAATATTCCATTTTTGACCATTGTTGGTATACGACAGAAAAGAAGGCAAAGACAAATAGGATTTTTATGAATTGGCTAAGAGGTAGCAATGGGTATATATGCCAGAGAGTAAACAAAGAGTATTTTATTTTTTTGGGGGCATTAAAATATTCATTTGCTTTATTCAATATATAGGGCTAATACATAATGTTAACATAAGCATTATCTGGCCAAATTTCAACTAATTCTTAAAAATCATGTAAAATAGAAAAATTCCTAAAATCTTGATCCATTGATCGATTATTCAACAACTAACAAATTATTCAATAACAAATATCTCTACAATTCCAAGGCATTTGTCCAACAATCTCCTCCTTGCCATGGTAATTGCTAATGCATTTATCATGGTAGTTTCCATCTTATCCTCTCTCTTTTTTTTTTTTTTTTGCATTTCTTCTTTTTCTTTCCACGTTTCGTCTCCTCAACCTTTGTATGAACATCAAAAATTGAATCAAGAGCATGGGCTTTGGAAACTTTTAACTCTTGGCTTTGTGCTTCTGTTGTGTTAAATCTTTCAAATAAAATTGAACCAATAGACTAAGAAATAGCATCATCAAAATCAATATGCTCTTCCTTCATTACATTAAGAGAAAAACTTTTTTCTCTCATCTTCACTTTGAATGCCTCTTTACCACTTGTAGGAGTGATTGTACACCATCTATCTTAAAAAATTACCTTGTGGCCTTTTTCAACAAGTTGTCCAACATTAAGTAAATTTTGATTAATATCATAAACATATAAAATATCAAAAATATATTTTAAATCCAATAAGGTTTCAATGGCCACAGTTCCTTTGCCTTTTACATCAATGCATGCTCCATTTCCAGTTCTGACTTTAGAAATAACAATTGTATCAAGCTCTCTAAAGAGTTCTTGATTATAAGTCATATGGTTTGTACAACCACTATCTATAAGCCAACTTTATGTGGAGTTATTTGTAGAGCAACTTAATGCCACAAACAACATCTCCTCCTCAGGTTGATCTTGAACATCCTTGGCCTGTTGTTGTTGAGACTTGCATATTTTTTCCACATGGCCTAATTGATCACATTTATGACATTTTATATAAGGTCTCCACCAACACTTTGTTTGTGGATGATTTGTCTTTTTGCAGTGTGGACAAGGTGGAAAAATCCAATCTTTGTTGCTATTTTTCTTATCTATGCCCTCTCCTGATTTTTGTACTTTTGCATAAAGGGCACCTTCTATAGTCTTCTCTTGTCTCAACATTCTCCTTTGCTCCTGTGCCTACAATGCCTCACCCATTCTTCCAAAGATATAATTGATAAATCCCTTCATTCTTCTAATGAAGAAATCTTATACTCATATTTTTCAAATACAGTTACAAGGATTTTTTGCACAATATGTTCATCAAGAAAATCCTTACAAAGTAATCTCACTTTATTCACTATATTTTGCAACCTATCAAAATATTCTTTAATGGTTTCTGACTCCTTTATTTTCTGCATCTCAAACTCTCTGATCAAGTTAAGCACTTGCATATTTTTGGTTATGTCATTGCCTTGATATCCTTTTTTTCATAATTTTGGTGAATATGGTGCTTGAAATAGAAGAGAACAACTAAGCTTTGGCTTTTGACCTCTGAGTCTTCTTCTCCTTATAGGTCCTCAGTTGAGTTATAGTTGGATTTTCTAGTAGTGGCGAAACGGCATAATCATCTTCAACAACTTCCCAGAGATCTAATGCATCAATGTGGACTCTCATTCTAATAGCCCAAGCTTGATAATTGTCACCGTTAAACATTGGAGGAGCAATATGGGACAATGTTGTTTCATTTTCCATTTGTGAAGGTTGTTGTCTTTTATTTACTCAACCACAGATCCCTTTAAGAAGTTGGCTCTGATACCAATTTTTTTGGTATACGACAAAAGAGAAGGCAAAGACAAATGGGATTTTTATGAATTGGCTAAGAGGAAGCAGAGTGTCAGAGAGTAAACAAAGATTTCTTTTATTTTTTGGAGGCATTAAAATATTCATTTTCTTTATTCAATATATAGAGCTGATACATAACGTTAGCATAAGCATTATCTGGCCAAATTTAAACTAATTCCTAAAAATCATGTAAAACAAAAAAATTCCTAAAATCTTGGTCCATTGATTGATTATTTAGCAACTAACAAATTATTCAATAGCAAATATCTTTGCAATTTCAAGGCACATGTCCAACAACCATGGCTACGCAACCATCACAAAGTTCTAATTTTCCTGTAGTGATGTTTCCATGGATGCCAAGCCCTAATATATATGTCCATATTCTCATAAGTTTTATAGGGAATTATTGCATATTTTTAGTCAATATCCTCTACTTTGTAACCATCCTAAGCATGCTTTAGACACTCCGTTTTTAAAAGAGGTTTGGTTCTTAATCCTTGTTAAAGTCTCCTTAATTTGGATTTAGCTCTATACATCATAAGTAAGAAAGAAAAAAACTAGAGTGGATAGATGATCAAACTAAAGATGGGAAGAAAAGAACGTGTTTGAAGGCCAAAAGTTGAGTTTGGAACCCTCTAAAGCCTACACTTACAAGTTGCAAAGGTTTGGAACCAAAATAGTCACCATACAATTTTCAACTAGTCTAAACCCTTTTGGCTGTTGCGTGCGTGCTCATGTGTGTATTTATTTATTAAATTCGTTTGCATGTTGTCTTGTATTTATTTCTATATCTATTAATTTAGCTGCGTAATTATCATTGAAAGTGGTAGTTGTGTAAAGGTAAAAGTCGTATGTGGCCCATGCAAACTTGTTATCTGATAATTTTCAAATTTGGTGGATTATAAATTATGTTTTTCCCTAAAGTACCTTTAATTTGGTTACTTCATTGATTGTAGGGAGGCTTTTCCCTTTATTTTTTGTGTAAAATTAGGATCAGTATATTGCGTATTTGAATACTTATTCTATTAGCTTTGAAAAGTTTGCAAATAATTTCAAGTTTATTTAGAAGTTTGGTTATTGTGGTTTTTAGTAGTTCTTGGGACTTAACGAATGTGCATATAAATAAGGGTCAAGATTTAAAAAAAAAAAACTGTAAAGATATGCATAACTAATTACATTCTAAAATTGGTTAAAACTTAAAAGAAAAAAGAAACAATTAAAACCATTTTTTGATAGTTCCATTAATCACTTTCTAAGTAGTTGACAAGCATCCCATAACTTTCATTGGCGTGTTGCTATACCATTACCTTTATATATTAGCCATAACTCATGATTGTAAAATGTCGTACACACACACACACACACCTCTTTTCTGGTATATAAATTATATATTAAGAGATTGAACTAAAAGAGGTCTACTATAATAACTCCACTGTTGACTTTGTTTTGCATATTCTAATTTTTATACTATGCTTCTTCTTTTTTTCAAGACTACTTACGTATTCAATTATATATCTAGTTTAAATTCTCATATAGTACTTATTTTCTTATCGCAGCTCACAATGTTGATGATCATTTTATTGAAATGTTTAATTACTAACTGTCACACTCGAAAATGCGACCGCGTGGCGCTTTTAAAAGAAATTTAAAAAAGAAATTCGATTCAATTTTCTGAGAAAATGAAAACTGAAATCGAAATTAAGATAACTAGTAGAGTCGCCACCAAAATTTTAATTTTTAAAAAGGCAATACTTTGGAAAAGCCTTTTATTTAGGAAATAAGAAAAAATGGTCTACGAATCAGAAAATGAATTCGGGAGTCAGTTGTGAGTGGAGAAGGTGTTAGGCACCCCACTACACCCATTACTAAGAACGGTTACCCTAAGTCAGTTGTGCAAAATCAATATGGCCTTTAATATATTTTAATTCTCTTAACAAATCATATACAAGATAAGAAATAGAAATAAAAAAATAAAATTAAAATAAAAAGGGAGAAAGAAATTAAACAAACAAAATTAGAAAAGTGAAATAAAAGAAATTAAGAAAGCAAAGATTGAAAAGAAAATTTTATTTACAAAGACGGACTTGACCTAGGATAAAAGCCTAGGGCCTACGTACTCCTCAAAGGGATCAAAGTCCACGTAGTTCGACGGGTTGAAAACTATGATTTGCTTAGATTTGTTTTTTGTTTTTGTTTTTGTTTTTATTTGTTCTGTTGTTTTTTTATTTGGATTTTGTTTGATTTTTTATTTTTTATTTTTAGAGAGAAAAGGAGTAAGAATTATTTAGACTTTTGCAAACAAAACGAATTTGAAGTAGTTGAGGTGTTTTTATTTGCAGAAGACAAAACCAATTTTACTTCTTTCCTCTTCTTTTTTTTTGTCTTTGTTTTTTTTTTTGTTTCTTTTTTTTGCTTTGTGTGTTTTTTTTTTTTAATTATGTTTTGGTTGAAAGGAAAAGGAACATAAAAATAATTTAGATTATTCCCATTTCTTAATCCTTCCTTTCATTTTGATCTTTTGATTTTTTTTTTTAATTTCATTTCTCGATTTTTCATTTTGATTTTTTTGTTTGTTTGGTTTTGTTTTTTTCGATTTCTTTTGGTTCTGGCAAACTTTTCAAGAAAAGAAAAGCTCCATTTTAATTTTGAAAACTTTTATTATTTATAGAAAAAAAAACTCCCATTCTTTTTGGTTTTTAATTAATTTACTTATCTTCTCTTTTTTTCTTTTTTTCTTTTACTTTGGTTTTTGTATTTCTAATTTTTCCTCTTTTTTTTCCATTCATTTTTCATTTTTCCTTTTTTTTTTTAATTTGTTGTTTTTTTCATTTTTTATTTTGATTCATTTTTAGTGATTTTAATTTTTTATTCTTTTGTTTTATTTTATTTTTTGTTTTGATTTATTACTTTTGATTTTTAGCAAGGAACCTTCAAAAAGAATAAATTTTTGAAATTCAAATTGCTTTTTTTTTTTTATAAGCCTTTCTTTTAAAAGAGAGAGTTTTTAAACATTCGGGTTCTCTTTTTCTTTTCTTTAACCTTTGAAAGTTACTTTCTTTTTGGTCGGCCTTTTCCTTTTCCTTTTTTTCTCCTTTTGATTTGATTTGTAAAAATTATTTGATTTTTTAAAGATTATATGTTTTTATTAATTCTTGAACTCTCTTTTCATTAAAAAAAAACAACTTACTTTTCAAAGAAATTCATTTTATTTTATTCTAAAATTCTTTTTTTCCTGAAGATTTGCTCCTTTTTGTATTAATTATTGAAACTCAAAATTAATATAAAAAAAAACATTTGATGATCCAACTAAGTGACTGAGGGGACTTATTGCCACACACAGCACTGGATGACCCCTAAACGCCCAAAGAGATACAAGATCCCATATGGCAATTCAAAATAAAATAAAATAAAATAAAACTAGATCTTAAATATCTACAAGCTTGCAGCATTTCCTTTTGTGTTTATGTGCATCCAAGAATTGTAACATCCCAATGACATAATATTACATCTTACATGTCCAAATTAAAATGAAGTATCTTGTCTTGCTCTCTGTAAGCCCCCTTGTACAACTTCCCTCTCCATGCTTCACCGATTTGTGGGCCTCATACATATAGAAACAGAAAGGCATATTAGTTGCTATAAATGATCACACATCAAACGCCTCAATATGTGCCCAAAATCAACATAGATGAACTTCATCTACACAGCAAGTAATCCAAAGGAATCATAATTAACTTCAAAATGCATGCATGGTTATTAACATACAAACTGGGGACTAAATCTTTGTCAAACTCAAAAGGGGTGGCAACAAACTTTTGGCGTAAAATGAAACTATAAGGCCATGGCTAAAGCATATTAGAGGCTTAAAAGGGAATATCAGCACCAAGCATTTCCGAACGAAACTGAGGCAGTGGGAACAATAGTAAGTTTGAAACAACTTTAAGATTCAATCGAAGCTAACAGTTGATGCTAATCATATCAGAAAATTCCAATGGGCCAACAGAAAATGCAAGACAAATTTAAGACTTATACCAACTTACTAATCAAGGCTAAACAACAAAGAGACAACAACTGGGATGTTACACGAAGTGACAAAGTCACGTTATAAGCCAAGGTTGAAAACAGCAAAATAACGGACAGTGTATCATACTAAAACTTTGCACAAACTCATGCTGAAGATTAAGGTCTAAACAATTCAAAAATAGCATGCAGCAACCTTCACATTGAACTAAATTGAATGAAGAAGTATCACTTCTTATTCCAATAATGAAACCCAACCAGAATAGACTTTAAAACTCCTTAAACCTGATTGACTTTGCAATGCGTCCAGTAACCATGATCAAATATCAAAACTTAACTCAACCTTCTAATAGGCATTTCATCAAACATCTATTGTGCATGCCTAAGGATACATATAGAACAACATATTTCGGACTCCACACACACTATTTGGAATGATAGAATCATCCAGTATTCCATTCCAGCCCAGACCATCAGCAATTGCAGGAAAATTCTATTGACAAGGATAGTAATCCAGATTCATGACTTACCTTTGGAGTCGCAGGGGACAAAATGAGCTCCTCCCTCTTCAAATTCCTCTGTCCGAAAATCCTCCCCTGTGATTTGCGTCCTGGCTTTTTGCTTTTGTCTTTTTCTCCTTTTTCGATTCTACGAATCCGGTCCCCCTCTCTGTGATTCTATTCCTCTCGATTTTTCGGTCCCTCCTCGCCTCTGATTCTCCTCGATTTCGTCCGGAGGCTCTCTCAAACCCCCTATCTCTGAAAATCTCCCCCTCTACCCAAAAATCCTCCTTCCGTCTCTTAGTTTTTTTCGATCTCTCTCACTCTGCTCCCCAGTAACCTTCGCCTTTCCAGACCCCCTTTCTCCCTCGTTTCCCCCGAATCTCCTCCGCTGCTTCCTATTTCAAAAATCCTTCCTCTCCCCATTCGCACTCTCTTGCTCTCTCCTTATCCTCTCGTCCTCCTGTCAATCTCTCGCTGTCTCTCCCCCTTTTTCGATCTCCTGCTCTGATCCTCGACTCCCCCTTTTCTTCCCCTTTTCCATTCTCGTTTCTCGTCCCTTTCTCTCGCGCTCTCTCCGTCTCCCAACAAAACCCTTCTTCCCTCATGCGTCCTTTTCTCCCTTCGATTTTCGCTTTTTCTCTGTGCCTCTCTGTGTCTGCGTCTGCCTTTTCCTTTACGTGTGTGGTCCGCCTTTTTTTCGCTAGTGGTAGAGAGCAGTGTGACAGGGAAGGGGTTGAGGTCAAAACGTAGGGTTCCTGCGTTTTGAACTCAGCTTCTTCTTTTTTTATTTATTTATCTTTTTATATTTTTTTTATATTTTATTATTATTATTATTTTGTTTTTTTATTTATCTTTTTTTTTTTAATTTCTGAACCAATGGGTCAGACCTAGAAAGATTGGGCTACAGGTCTCTTCTTTTTTAATTTGGGCCATTTTTCTTTTAATTTAGGCTAAAGGTATTTTTTGATTTGCTTGTATTTTTTTTTATTAAGATTAATGGGCTTGAGAAAGGGGTAGTACTGATGGACATGAACAAGTTGGGCTGTAGTGGGTAACTTTTATTTTATTTTATTTTTTTCAATTAGTTTTACTCTTTTTTCTCTTTTATTTTTATTTTTATTTTTATTTTTTTTGAAATATTTATTTTTTTCATTTGATTTTCTTTTGGTTTTTGGTTTTGATTTTTTTACTTTTTTTTTTATATTTTTTTTATTAAATATCCGGACAAAATACGGTGTTCACACTAACAAATTATGACACTTGTACCTTGTAAGGATGTTCTCTTATTTAAACATACTGCTTTATAATAGCACGAAGGAAGAAAAGGTTCTTTCCCAAATGAATTGGAACTATTGATTAGTCGAAAATTTCTTTTTGAGCTTGAAATAAGTTCATACAATTCTAAAATTAAGTGAGCGGCAAGTTTTATCAATCAATCTATTTTATCCTTCGAATTGAATTAGGTATACTTCTTACTAGTGGTAATGCAATGACTAATATGTTTGCTTTAGTTTTTTGATCATTAACTATACACTAATATATGAACCACTACTTCTTATTTTGTATATATATAATATCCTATACTTCACTTCAAATTAAACGAATGCTTCATCTATGTTACTTTCAAGTTGTTGGAGAACATGATTCAGCATGTCCATTGAATTTCTGGCAGACTTGACCACATGACTCAGATAAAATGATTGAAATGATAACAGAGATGTTGAGGAAATGCTCTCCGTCATTATTCAATAGGAGAGCTGGACCATGTTATTTAATATACATTCTGTTATAACCGAATCAATCAAATAATGCCAACTGGAAAGAAAATTACACATGATAAATAACAATACAAATGCAGTTAACAGAAATAGATCACGTGCTAATATGACAGCGATGGAGTGCAGCGGTAGACTTGGGTTTACGAAGGATTCAGAAAATATAAGCCATGCAAGCCAAGCCATGCAAGCCCAAATATTCACAAGCCCAAATACGTCAAATACTCAAATCCTTACAGCCCCCTTCAAACGAGAGGGTGTAATAGATAGCCCGAGTTTGCTCCGTAGAAAACTGAACTGAGTATGTGACAATGCCTTAGTTAAACAGTCAGCAACCTGGTTAGAAGAAGGCACATATTGGACAGATAATTGTTTAGCTAACACCTGATCTCGTATGAAATGTATATCGATTTCTATATGCTTTGTGCGAGCATGTTGAACTGGATTGGCTGCCAAAGTATTAGCACTGAGATTATCACACCATATGATTGGTATTTCGGTGACTGGAAAACTGATCTCCCTCAGAAGTGACTGAATCCAGATAATTTCAGCTGACAGATCAGCAAGTGCCCTGTACTCGGATTCAGTACTAGACCGAGCAATTACTCGTTATTTTCTAGAGGACCAGGAGACAAGAGTTTCGCCAAGGTAAACACAATATCCAGCAACTGATTTTCGATCATCGGGGCAAGATGCCGAGTCTGCATCAGAAAAACCAGTGATACTAAGCTGTGAAGCAGGTTTAATATGTAAACTATAGTGTAGAGTTCCTTTGAGATATCTCAAAATCCTTTTTACAGCTTGAAAGTGAGAAACAGAGGGAGCACTTAAGAACTGACTGAGTTTGTTGACAGAAAAGGAGATATCCGGCCGAGTGCTAGTTAAGTATTGAAGAGCACCAATGGCTTTCCTGAAAATAGTAGGATCCTTTAGTTTTTCTCCATCATTAATAGACAAAGATTTTCCTGCCACCATGGGAGTAGGACAAGGAGCTGCCTCAATCATATTAAATTTCTTCAACAGATCAATTATATATTTTCCTCGATTCAGGAACATGCCTGACTCATCTCTAAAAACCTCGATGCCCAAGAAGTAATGCAAAGAGCCAAGATCCTTAAGTGTAAACATATTGTTCAATTTTTGTATAAACTTCTGCAGATATGTTGAACTATTTCCTGTAACTAGTATATCATCGACATAAATTAAGGTGATGATTGTACAGAATTCAGTTCTGTATATGAAGAGTGAATTATCCCCTGTAATGCTCTGAAATTCCCACGCTTGTAGGCAATTTTTGAGTTTATCAAACCATGCCCTTGGAGCTTGTTTTAGACCATATAGTGCTTTAGATAGTTTACACACATGAGCTGGCTTGTTAGGATCTTCGAAACCCTCTGGCTGATGCATATAAACAGATTCTTGAAGATTGCCATTAAGGAAAGCATTGTTAATGTCTAATTGCTTGACTTCCCATCCAAAAGAGACAGCCAAAGTGAGGATAATTCGAACTGTCGGTGCCTTGACAACCGGACTATAGGTTTCTCCAAAATCAATGTTAGGATCTTGCTGAAATCCCTTTGCCACCAACCTAGCTTTATGTCTGTCAATTGTGCCATTAGCCTTGAATTTGGTTTTAAATACCCATTTGCAATCAACAATATTTGGCTGACCTGTATAAGGAACTAGTACCCAGGTCTCATTCCTTTTGAGAGCTTCAATTTCTGTTTTCATTGCCTCTTTCCAGTGCGGAGTCTGTAAAACTTCTTTAACACTGCGAGGCTCTGTAGCAAAATTAATGAGATCAGTTTCTGTAATTCCCACAAACGGATACTTAGGCTTATAAACACCACTTTTGCTTCTAGTTGTCATCTGATGATGCTTTGGTGATTGTTTGCTGTCAATTCTTTGCTCATGTACATCAGTAAGAGGTTCAGATGCAAAATGAACAACTTCTGATGCAGAGTTTACAAATTCTGATGCAGATGAAGTTGCTGGAGTGGTATGTGCTTGATCAGAAACAGTTTCAGGAGAAGGATCAATTCTGGGTTCTGGATTGATATGAGTTCTTTCCAAATGAGCTTGATTGTCATTAAGGTTAAGACCTACATTTTCAGAGGAACAACTTGAACGAAAGTCAGAACAGAATGAAGGTAAAGAAATATCACTGATGTATACTGGTTGAGGGACTTGCTTAGTATTTAGAAAACCAGTTGCAAAAGGGAACTCAAGCTCATTAAAAACAACATGTCTTGAGATATAAACTCTTCCTGTTGCACTCAGACATTTAAAACCTTTGTGTGAAGTGCTATACCCTAGAAAGACACATTTCTGACTATGAAATTGCAACTTGTGTTGATTATACGGCTTAAGACAGGGAAAGCAAGCACATCCAAATGGTTTAAGGTTTTTGTAATCAGGTAATACTGTGTGTAGCTGGAAAAATGGAGATTTATTGTGAAGAACAGGCGTTGGAAGTCTATTAATGAGAAAGACAGCCATTTGGAAGGCTTCTAGCCAATAATGGAGAGGCATCTTGGCTTGAGCAAGGAGAGTCAGACCAATTTCCACAATATGCCGGTGCTTTCTTTCAGCTCTTCCATTTTGTGCAGATGTATATGGACAAGATTGCCTAAATTGATTCCTGCATCTTGAGCAACATGTGAGAAACTTCTAAATTCTCCTCCCCAATCACTCTGAATGGTTTTGATTTTTCTGTCAAACTGATTTTCCACCGGCGCCTTAAATTGCAAAAAGGCATTCAAGGCTTCACTCTTATGTTTCAATGGGTATAACCAAGTATAGTGACTAAAATCATCGATGAAGTGTACATAGAATCGATAACCGGAAACCGAAGTAACAGGAGAAGGCCCCCAGACATCAGTATGTATCAAATCTAAAGGATGCTGTGCATGGGACAGAGAGTTTTTAAATGGAAGAAGATGGGATTTACCAAGCTGACACGCTTCACAGAAAGTACAATTTTCATTATTATTTATCTTGATCTTACAAAGATTCAAGACTTCATACAATACTCGGTCAGATGGGTGACCTAACTTTCTGTGCCATTCCTCTTTCACAGATAGGAAAGCTTTAGGATGAGTGTGTAAGTTGTATTGCGGACTAACAGGTAGCCTGTGTGGTGTTGATGATGACTTGGGCAGTGGTTTGTCAATTTGGTAGAGGCCCTTTGTGAGTTTCCCTTCCAGTAAAACCTTTCTTGTGACTTGATCCTTCACAAAGCAACCGAATGAGTGAAACTCAATAATGACATTATTATCGGCAATTAATTTTGATACGCTAAGTAAGTTTTTAGTCACTTGGGGTACATGCAATACGTTTTTCATCACAATATTCCTGGTTGGATGAGTTAAGATAGAATCACCAGTGTTTTTCACTTCAATTTGAGCACCATTACCAACAGTTAAGTTAATCTTACCATTGCATTCAGTTACAGAATCAATCTGTGCAGGATCATTGGTCACATGAGAATTTGCTCCACTATCAAGATACCATGATGGGTCTTCAACTGTATTTGGTGATGCAATGTAGGCTGAGTAGTTACGTTCATCGGTGTTTTGATTTTTGAAATCAGAAGGTGGATGCCCCATATAATTTTTGTCAAAGCAAAAGTAACATTTGGTTGCAGTGTGTCCTGGTTTACTACAAACTTGACAAATGAGCCGGTTATTGTTTCTGTAACCTCTGCCACTGTTGTGTCTTCCCCTTCTGAAGCTTCTTTGTCCATTTCCTCTCCATCCACCTCTGTTTGAGCTGAACTGGTATGATTCACCCTCTCGTTTGGTCACTGCAACATTGACAGTTGGTTGAGTAATAGTTAAGTTGTTCAGAGAATTTAGTTGCTCTAATATGTTTTCGAAGGTTAGTAATGTAGCTTGCAGATCAACCCAAGTGAGATCATCTTTGTCTGTAAGTTGGATGACAATTGGAGTGTACTCTGTATCCAAGCCAGCAAGAGTTTGAGTTATTAAATCAAATAGAGCAACAGGATAGCCCGCCAATGTGAGGTTATTAGATATATTTTTCATTTTATTGAGATAGTCATCCATCTTCATGCCTCCTTTTCTGGTTCTATAGAATTCCCCTTTATAAAGTGTAATCCTAGAGCGTGTATGAGCTCCAGCTAAGTCCTTAGCCGCTTTCCAGAGCTCCTGTGATGTGTGACAGTCCAGTAGCTGAGAAGCCACTTCCATTGTCATGGTGCTAAAGAGCCATCCTACCAATAGTTGATCGGTGGTGTGCCATTCATCGAACTCAGGATTTGGTTTCTTCACATCTCCATCAATGAGAAATTCTTTGGGACAAGTTTTCGTCCCAAGAATGAAACCATCAAGTCTATGCCCTCTGATCATGGGCATAGTCATGGAGTGCCAAAGTAGATAGTTGGTCCTATCCAGCTTGATAGGACACGACTGGTTCAGGGGTGGAATAATAGATAGTGGTTTTTGGGAATTCGTTGGCAGAGGTACGATGGAGGTTAGTGGTGAGCTTGTTCGTGAATCCATTGGCGTAAGCCCAATGCTCTGATACCAAGATAAAATGATTGAAATGATAACAGAGATGTTGAGGAAATGCTCTCCGTCATTATTCAATAGGAGAGCTGGACCATGTTATTTAATATACATTCTGTTATAACCGAATCAATCAAATAATGCCAACTGGAAAGAAAATTACACATGATAAATAACAGAACAAATGCAGTTAGCAGAAACAGATCACGTGCTAATATGACAGCGATGGAGTGCAGCGGTAGACTTGGGTTTACGAAGAATTCAGAAAATATAAGCCATGCAAGCCAAGCCATGCAAGCCCAAATATTCACAAGCCCAAATACGTCGAATACTCAGATCCTTACAGACTCCATACTGTATGCTTTGCTCTCAAATTACTATATAACTACCCAATTTATACTGTTTTTATGAGCTTGAACCTTTTGCAATAAATAACCTATTATTTATTCGTTGCTTTTGTAGGAAACATCTTCTGGCATAAGACAATGAGACAGATCTTTGCTCATCAAGCTCATTACTCCTTCCAAGAGGATATTTGATGAAATTGACGTTGTTAGAGTAAGATGGGCACTTCACATTTTTCTACCACAAGGCCAATGAAAACAATCAAGAAAGAAAATGATGAGTGAAGTCTTTATTACCAGTAATAAATGTAGCTTGAGACCTATTAATCGTGACCAGACTACCTTTTCTTTTTTTGTTTACTTAGCTTCATGAACTTTGACAACATAGATTGTTTAATGTGACTTAGTTATTTTCTGAACTATTTAGCTTTCGTATACAATACTACATAGAGCTTTGAAAGCTTTCTATCTAGGAATTGATGTGTTTTATGATTTAAGCATTGCTCTGACTTTAATTGTTTATGGCCTTTTTTACTGTAGAGATGATAATGCCCAAAGCTGGGAACAATGAGGACAGCAGAATATGTGAACTTTTGATGTCATTAGAGTTGCTTATTGCATAAAGTGAAGTTTGTGGACGTGACATAAGTATTAGTTTTTAGGTATCAATCCTTAAGCCTTAATTTAATACAAAATAATTTTTTGACTATGTGATATAATAAACACTAATTTAACACCTTATGTTTGCATGGCAACGCACATTATTCGTGGTCAGTAAGGGGTCACGACATTTGTTGTTCTTGCAAATAGTTATTGTATCAAACTTATAAGGTTTGCAACAATTATCTATCATTTCATAATAGCTAGCGATTTAAAATGTTAAGAAAATTTTATGGTAATTTTCAAAGATTAAGGACCAAAGTAAAATTTTTAATTAGGTTAAGAACTACATTGACATTATGGCATTTTCCCAGTTTTAAATTTGTAATGATTTTTTAGTCGAGTAAAAAATAATCCAGCTCATTTAATCTTGGGCTAATACCACTTGAGTTGATTTTTTTTTTTTTTGTGGGTGTAAAGTTTCTCATTATTCTTAGCTCGAATTTAAAACTTTACCCCAACCCACTAACTGCAAGGACCCATAACAAAGTAATAAAATATTGGTTTTTAAAATTATAATTTATAGAATTATACAAGGTGTGAAAACTTCGTAATACTTATTAGTATTATTTATATTATAGATTATTTATCTTATACAATGTGCTAAGTAGCTAGGGCCTAAACGCTGGATATTTCCTTATATTAACAATTTAACAAATTCAATTTAGTTAATAAGTATAATTTGATACAAAGATATAAACATAAATTAAATTTCAGAATTTATTTTAAATATTCTAGTTATTTTTGTTCACTTTTTTTATTAATTTTTAAAAATTTAAACTATTATTAGTTTTGACAATAATATAACTCATTTAAATAAGTTGATTTTTCCTTGAGGACAATAGCGCTTTTTTCTCAACCAATTAACTGGCATGAAAATGGGCCAATGGTCTAACGGAGCCGTTTTTTGGGCCAAGCTATAATGAGTCAACCTGATTGGGCTTGGACCCAAAAAATTTTGAGTGCACCGAATTGGCCTGTTTGATTAGATTCTTAAAAGTGCCTACCATTTTGATTTCTCCCATCTAGAAGAGCTTGGTGCACAGCCCAAAACTATTTTTATATTTATATCTTTTTTTTTTATATATATCTTTGTATTTATAACTCTTGATGCAGGAAGCAAAATAGCTATTTCATGTTTCTATTTAAAACACTAAAAAAAGATAGACATAATTCTTACATAAATGCTTTCCATCGAAGCATTCTTGCAATAACGAAAATTCCACATTAATACCAAATGGCCACTAAGACGGATTAAACTACCCAATTTAATCAGAACAAAAAATGTGTATATATAACACTAGTTGATACACACACTCACATAAATCTGTGTCACGTAATAGTAAATAGACAAACAAGTACTTTTAATTTCGTTTTTACCATTTTTTGTAGAAATTTTTTTTTCGACATAAAAAATGTTCTTATATTTATTTTCCTAGAAAGTGAATTTTTATTTTATTACTTTTCAATGGTATAAAATTTTATTTAATTTTTTGGGGAAAAATTATTTTATAAAGAAACATTTCTAACTTTGCCTTAACCTTACATCACCATTGTTACTTTTTGTGAACTAACATAACCACTAAACCAACCACTCAACTTTAAGTTGAAGGGCCTACATAATATCGTATATTTAAACGAGGATTAGTCTTTGTCTAAATTGTAAAATAGATAAATGGGATACACCTCAGGGTTAATAAAAAAAATATTAATCATGAGGTACGTTTGGCCATAAAGTGAGTTGGACCAAAACTTGAGTTTAGGTTCAGATCTAAGTGTTTTTATTTCTTCCAAACAAATTTTTAAAGCAAGATAAGTTCAAATCTAAATATTTTTATTTGTTTCAAGACAAATTTTTATAGCAAGATGGGTTTGAGCTTGGTGGTATTGACTTTTATATTCAAGTCTAAATAAGAATTTTAAAGATGAGATTGATCTAGTCCTCACTCAAAAAGTTTTAATTTAACCTAAGCAAGCTTGATACCAAATTTTAAAATGTAAAAAGATTTAAGCTCAAATTTAAGCTGTGCTTGGATTTAGACATTTCTATTTGGGCCAACTCAGATCAAATTAAAAAAAAAATTGAATACTTTTTTAATGAAACAGCTAACAAAAATTTTGTTAATGGATAAATTTTCTCAAAAATAAAATATTTTTCCTTAAAACAAATGGAGCCTTAGCCGTTAAGGATTAATAAGTCAACTTTTCATTTTATATCAAGATCTCCCTGGCTAGATAAACCCCTCTAACTACCTTCCCAATAAAAAACTGGCTAGAAAACTTTTCCACTAAGTAACCTTATATAATAAATTAACGTGATAAATTTTTCTCAATAGATATCAATTATTTTAATTAATTCCTTATACCTCTCTAATATCAACACCGACACTGCTGAAATAGAAGAAAGGAATTATCCATATGTTGACGTAAAGGCGTCTTTTACGACTATAAAGATAGTTTTAGTGTCAGAACTTATACATTATTAATTAATTTGAACTTTGAAAGAGTTTTCTTTCACAAAATACATAGTTCACTATATGCCGATTTGACTTGTATATAATTAAGATCATATGATTAAGAAATATAATTTTTATATTTTCATTAAAAAATCATCCAATGCTTTTTTCCCTATCCTGTATGACTTGATTTCAATCAATTAATCTTTAAAATATTTACTATTATTTACGAAGATCATAAGTTCAATCCTACAAGAAAGTTTTCATGAGACTGTTTAAATTTGAGCTTTAAGTTTGTGCAGTAATGATGTAGTAAGCAATTTGCATCTTTTTTCTTATTTTTTTAGATTTAAGAATAAATACAGGAAGTGAAAATTATAACGTTGAGAATAAAAATTTTAATTGAGAAAAAATTATATTTTAAAAATTTTATTTGTACTATAATTTTGAAAATTTTAATTTTACTATGTAGTTAAAATTTTTAAATATTTTTTTTCATAATTATAATTTTTACCCTCAAAATTATAATTTTTACTTTTCATAGTCATTTTTAAACCAAAAAATAAAAAATATATAATTATAATAAACAAGCTTATTACTGTGCAGATCCAAGGATGCGTGCTCTTTGAATTCTTTCAAATCTTTTGGGCTAACTTTATCTAACGCGGGCTTTGCAATTTTTCTTGACAACTTCTTTCCAAACACGGCATATTTCTTAATCAAGACGTTTGACGCGTCTATTTTGACTATTTTATATTTCACATTGCCTTAGAAATATCAACTTTCACTTAATCATTTTTGGGTTATCTACTGTTCCCTTATTTATCTTTTGGTATACAAAAAAAAACTTAAGAATTAAGAGAAATAAGTGGTTTCAACTCCAAAACAACGCAGACCACAAATCACCTTATCAACAAGAATGGAATTATAAATAGCTTAGCTTCCCATAGAAACCCACAACGCACAAAGCAAGAATTTTATCATTATTTTCTCTACAGACAGCAGATCATCTTATTTACAGACCACCATGGCTGAAGGGAGTCACCATCACCATCACCACCAACGTCACCATCACCACAATGAAGAACAGCCTGCCGGTGAGGTTGATTACAGAAAGGATGAGAAGCACCACAAGCATATGGAGCACCTTGGTGAGCTAGGAGCTGTTGCTGCTGGTGCCTTCGCTTTGGTAATTCATTAGACATAATCTCTCTTTTAACACAAATCTGCAATTAATCATTTATTATTATGATTAATTGAAGACGCGAAATCTTTTGGGAAGATCTTAATTTATGATTTTTTATTTTGTTAATGTATTTGTGTGCTTATTAATTTTGCTGTATTAATTGTAGCATGAAAAACACAAGGCAAAGAAAGACCCAGAACATGCGCAAAGGCACAAGATAGAGGAGGGGATAGCAGCTGCAGTCGCCGTTGGAGCAGGGGGATATGCGTTTCACGAGCATCATGAGAAAAAAGACGCAAAGAAAGAATATAAAGAGGCTTATGGAAAGAAGCATTAACATTTCTTTCATTGATTTTAGTTAATCACAGAAGAAGATGGATCGCATATACTAGTCTGCGAATTCCTTCTGGATAACTAGTTGCTGTTGTATGTTTCCTGCACGCAGGGTGGATTTTAGTAATACAGATGTGATTTATTTGTATGCCTTTTATATATGAAATAAAATTTTCCTATCCTATTATATATGGGTCATTTATTTAATTTTCACACACAAGATACCTAGCGTTGGAGATTTTGGTTTACCAATTTTGCTTTCTTTAGCCAAAATGTAAACAATTCTTATATGTGCATTTTACTCTCTTAAACTCTAGAAGTTACTCACATGTCCTTAAACTTTCTGTTTCACGCAATATAATCCCTTCATTAATTTTTCAATACAAAACCCAAACATCACTTATCCTTGTAAACTAAAAGAGTTCAACAAAAAATATATTTGACTTGTCATTAATTAATTTGATATCAACACAGACATGTTCAAATAGATGAAAGAAAATCATATGTTGACTTAAATATTCAAAGTTAAGTTTAGGATAAAAGTGTTAATAGTGCATGAAATTAGAAATATGGACATGAATGAAAATTGCAATTGAATTTAATTGTGAAGAACTATATAAACTTTAAAATTAACAATGGGAAGACTTTGAAAGAAACCAAATACAATTTAATTGAAAACAATAATTAAACAAAGTGATAAAGAAAGAATTAAATAAAATTAATAAATGACTACAAAATTTTTTTTAAAAAAGTTGTCAAACAAGTTTTTTAGAGGTTTTTGTATATTTTGTATTGTGTTTGTTACTCCAATGACTAGCAATGAAACTTCGATTGGCTCATGTCATCAACTAGTGTGTTTCGGCTAAGTTTCTCAATTAGGTTTTATTGACTAATCTTAGCCTTTAACCATAGATAATAGCCTTATGATTTTTTATGCTAAAAATTATATACTAATTAATTTAATTTTAAAGGAGTTTTTCTTTCACAAAATATCTACTTCACTATACGCCGGCTTGTATATATATTTAAGATCATATGATTAAGAAATATAATTTTTATATTTTCATTAGAAAATCATTCAATGCTTTTTTTTTTTCCTTATCTTGTGTGTCTTGGTTTCAATTAATTAATCCTTAAAATTTTATCAACAGTGGAGTCAAAACCCTAGATTAAGGGGTAAAATTTTTTTTAATATCTTATTAAGAAAATTTATACTTTTATAGTATATTAATTGTTTAAATAAAATATTTTTTTAAAAACTTTTGGATTAAGTTAAATGAAATTCACTCACTAACAATATTCTACCTTTCTCCCTCATAAACAAGTTTGAATTTAAATAAGTAGTGTACTAAAAATTATTCTTCATATTAATATCAAGATAAAATTTTATAATATATATTAATATAATGTATAATAAAGATATATTAAAAAAAATACATTATCACTTGGATGAACAACTCAAAAAAGCGTGTTGAAAGGAAAAAAAAAAGTTTACCTGATGAAGCATAAAATTTTATTACTATCAATTTGCAAAAATTTATATAGATAGGGTACTATCAATTTGCCCCCAGAAAAAACTTATTAAAGCTAAGGAAAATTTGAAAAAAAAAAATTAAATAAAGTGGGGGGTATTGGGAAAAAAGAAAGAAATGTAGGGAGAAAATAAGAAAGAAAAAAAATTTAGCAAAAGAAAAGAGGAAAAAAAAAATGTTTGATTTTTAATATAGGTTCAACTTCAAACGTCAAATAATATATATGTGTGTGTATGTTTGTTTGTATTTATAGGTTCAACTTCAAACGTCAAATAATATTTGTGTGTGTGCGCGTGTAAGAGTTTACTAATATTGTGGAGATATAATTTTAAAATTGAAAGGAACACCCTTTTTATGTTTGATTTCAATTAATTATTCCTTAAAATATTTACTATGATTTAGCGAAAGAAAAGAGAATATATATATATATATATATATATGTATGATTTTAGTATAGGTTCAGCTTCAAACGTCAAATAATATGTGTGTGTGTGAGAGAGTTCAACTTCAACCGTCAAATAATGTGTGTGTGTGTGTGACTTTATTAATATTGTGGAGATATTATATTAAAATTGAAAGGAAAACCCTTTTTATGTTTGATTTCAATTAATTAATCCTTAAATTTTTGCTATGATTCCGTAAGATCATAAGTTCAATCCTAAAAGAAAGTTTCATGAGACGATTTAAATTCATGCACAAATCCCCTACAAAAGGAGAATAAGCAAGTTGTATCTTTTTTTATTATTTTTTTGAGTTTAAAAATGAATATAAAAAATTAAAATTTTAATTTTGAGGACAGAAATTTTAATTGAGAAAAAAAATATATTTTAAAAATTTAAGTTAAAATTATTTTTTATTATTAAAATTTTTGTCCTCCAAATTATAATTTAAGCTTAAAAAGTAAAATACTAATAATAATAAAAATAAATAAATAAACAAATGAGCTTAATGTACCATCACTATACTGCATTGCAAAGATTTGTGCTCTTTAAATTCTTTTAAATCTTTTGGACTAAATTTATCTAACATGAGCTTAGCAATTTTTCTTGACAATTTCTTCTCAGACGCGGCATATTTCTTAATTACGAAGTTTCGCGCGTCTATTTTGACTATTCTATATTTTACATTGCCTTACAAATATCAACGTTCACTTAATTATTTTTTGGTTATATACTGTTCCCTTATTTATCTTTTGGTATACAAAAAAACTTAAGAGTTAAGAGACAAATGGACGGTTTCAACGCCAAAGCAACACATACGACAAATCATCTTATCGAGAAGAATGGAATTATAAGTAGTTCAGCTTCCCATAGAAAATCTTCAACACATAGAGCAAGAAACATATCATTATTTTATATCCAGACAACAGATCATCTTATTTAGAAACAACCATGGCTGAAGGGAATCACCATCACCATCGCCATAACCACCACCACCACAACAACAAACAGCTTGCCGGCGAGGTTGATTACAGAAAGCAAGTGAAGCACCACAAGCATATGGAGCACCTTGGTGAGCTAGGAGCTGTTGCCGCTGGTGCCTTCGCTTTGGTAATATTAGTTAAACATAATATCCCGTTTAACACAGATCTGCAATTAATCATTAGTTATTATTCATAATTATGATTAATTGAAGAGACAAACTCTCTTGAGAAGATCTTAATTTATGATTTTTTGTACTAATATATTTGTGTGCTTATTAATTTTGCTTAATTAATTGTAGCATGAAAAGCACAAGGCAAAGAAAGACCCAGAACATGCACATAGGCACAAGATAGAGGAGGAGATAGCAGCAGCAGTTGCCGTTGGAGCAGGGGGATATGCGTTTCATGAGCATCATAAGAAAAAAGAGGCAAAGAAAGAATATGAAAAAGCTTATGGAAAGCAGCATCACCATTTCTTTCATTGATTTTAGTTAATCACAGAAGAAGATAGATTGATCGTATACTAGTCTGCGAATTCCTTCTGGATAACTGATTGGTGTTGTATGTTTCCTACGCGTAGGGTGGATTTTAATAATACACGTGATTTATTTGTATACCTTTATAAAATGAAATAAAATTTTCCTATTCTATTATATATGCGTCTTTTATGCAATTTTCACACGCAAGATACCTAGCATTGGAGATTTTGGTTTACCAATTTTGCTTTCCTTGGCCAAAATGTAAACAATTCTTCAATTTAGGAGATATGTGCATTTTACTCTCTTAAACTCTAAAAGTTACTCACATAACCTTAGACTTTCTGTTTCATGCAATATAATTCCTTCATTAATTTTTCTATACAAAACTCAAACACCACTTATCCATGTAAACTAAAAGAGCTCAAATAAACAAAATATATATTTGACTTGTCATTAATTAATTTGATATCAATATAGACATGTTCAAATAGATGAAAGGAAATCATATGTTAAATATTCGAAGTTAAATTTAGGATAAAAGTGTTAATAGTGCATGAAATTAGAAATATGGAGTTTATAAATGAAAATAGCAATTGAATTTAATTGTGAAGAACTGTACAAACTTTAAAATTGACAACAAAAAAAGACTTTAAAAGAAACCAAATATAATTTAATTGAAAACAATAAACAAAGTGATTAAGAAAGCATTAAATAAAATTAATAAATAACTAAAAAATTTTTAAAAAAAGTTGTAAAACAAGTTTTTTTTAAAGGTTTTTGTATATTTTGTATTGTGTTGGTTACTCCAATGGTTTGCAATAAAACTTCAATTGGCTCATGTCATCAACTAGCGTGTTTTGGCTGAGTATTTTAATGAGGTTCTATTGGCTAATCCTAGCCTTTAATTATAGATAGTAGTCTTATGAATTTTTATTCTAATAGTTATATATTAATTAATTTAACTTTGAAGGAGCTTTTCTTTCACAAAATGTCTACTTCACTATATGCCGACTTGTATAATTTAAGATCATATGATTAAAAAAAATATAATTTTTATATTTTCATTAGAAAATCAATCAATGTTTTTTTCCCTATCTTGTGTGACTTGGTTTTAATTAATTAATCCTTAAAATTTTACTATCAATAATGAAGTCAAAACCCTAGATTAGGGGGGTAAAATTTTTTTAATATCTTATTTAAAAAATTTATACTTTTATAGTATATTAATTGTTTAAATGAAATATTTTTTTTGAAACTTTTGGATTATGTTAAATGAAATTTACTCACTAACAATATTCTACCTTTCTCCCTTATAAACAAATTTGAGTTTAAATAAGTAGCTAGTGTACTAAAAATTATTTTTCATATTAATATTAACATAAAAATTTATAAGATATATCTACTTAATACTCATGTAATGTATAATAAAGATATATTAAAAAACACATTATCACTTAGATGACATAACTCAAAAAAGCATGTTGAAAGGGAAAAATGCTTATTAGATGAAGTATGAAATTTTATTATTATCAATTTGCAAAAATCTATATAGATAGGGTACTGTCAATTTGCCCCCTAAAAAAAACTTACTAAACCTAAGGGCAATTTAAAAAAAAGATTTAAAAAAAAGATTAAAATGAGAGGGAAGGGGGAATGGGAAAATAAGAAAGAAATGTAGGGAGAAAATAAGAAAGCAAAGAAATTTAATGAAAGAAAAGAGGAGAATATATATATATATATATATATATAATGTGTGGCTGTGAGAGAGAGAGAGAGAGTTCACTAAATTCAATAAATTCAAAATTTTAAAGATTGTGGAGGTATAATATCAAAATTGAAAGGAAAACCTTTTTTATGTTTGATTTCAATTAATTAATCTTTAAAATCTTTGCTATGATTTACGAAGATCATAAGTTCAATCCTAAAAAAAAGTTTCATAAGACAATTTAAATTCAAGCACAAAATTTTTATTTTTTAGTTTTTATCAAAGAACAAAATTAGATATAGGCTATTGAAACCAATATGTTTATTCAAAAATATTAATTAAATACCACACAACTGGTATTGATACTTAGGAAGGCTCAAAGCCATATATTACCGATCAAATGACATTCTAGATATTTGTAGAGCTTCAATATCTTATGTGTCAAACTCTCTAAAAAATAAAAATTAAATAAGTTAATATATATATATATATCATAAGTCAGCACTAAATTTGAGCATAATGTTATAGATAATTGCAAAGATTTTATGCTTGATTCAAGAGACGAATCAAGAGACAAGAAGGGGCCAAAGTTAGGAAGCAACATAAAGAATAGGAATGATAGCCTTGGATTATAGAACATTTGTTGAAGAAAGAATAAATAAAATAAAATAAAACTCCACAAAAAAAGGACCTATATATAAGAAAGAGAGAAAGATGCCACTACATTCAATAAAGAATTCAAGTTCTATTAGCATAGATCAAGTTGAGAGATAGAATACGTTTAATTTTGTATCAAATAAAAAATACATTTATGTAATTGTGTATAATATTTATTATATTTTTATAATTATTATTTAGTAATCTTTATTTTTTAAAAATAAAATTGAAATAAATATATAAATGTTTTATTTGTAAAATTATTTTTTTTATTTTACATAACAAACAAACTTGAAAAAATAAAAAGAAAATGTGAATCATACAAGTGAGACCGTAAGGTGTAGGTTGTTGAATGAAGTCCCAGATATGGGAAATCTGAGGGAATCTGTGTGGATTCCAAGGTGGGGGTGATGGACACATGGAGTTGATGCTTATAGGAATACAATTATAAGGGGAGCAAGTTGCATGGGGGTGGGTGATGTGTCTCCTCAAAAGCGAATGATGTCATACATGTGTCTTGTCAGATGGTCAGGTGTAGAGCTTCTTCCTCCATCTTTGAAAACTTGTGACTGATAATGATACCTTACTACACTACAACTGCTTTCTCCCTGCCATCCTTTTTCCCACTATTAATTTGTTTATATGTTATTTTCTCTCAAATAATAATGTTTTGTTTTATTTATACCACTTTGTTAGACTAAGTAAACTCTAAGAAATTAAAAAAATAATAACTTTGTTAAAAGAAAAAAACATAACATAGACAACTCCATATCATTAATTAAGTGTTATAAGTTTTCATGTCAATTAATCTATTAAATAATTATAATTTTATTTAACATAAAAGACTATTTTGATTAAAAAAATAAAAGACACTATACTATTGATAGGAGTAATTTTTAGAGAATTAAATTAAGAGAAGAGTAATATTTTAATAGCTAAATCATTAATTTATTCTTTATCCTTTTTTTGTTAAACTATAATTTATGTTTTAATATAAGAAAAAAATAGAATAATCTCTCTAATTTTTTATCATTTACATGTGACTCCACCAATTTTGAAAAATGAAAACACCCTTTACCATTTATCAACTTTCAAGATGTAATTCCCTTTAGCCATTTTCTCATTATGGTATAACAAAAATTTTACCTCAAGCTAGGATATTAATTGTTTGGTTGAAATTATTTTTTTAGTTACAATAATTTTATCAAATTTTTAATCTAATTTATAATATTTAGGAAACAAATATTGCATTTGAGAAACAAAGACACTAAAGAATTTTAATTAAAGAAAAAAGCCAATTCTAAAATGGGGTGAATTTTCTATTGAATAGTTCAAAACATTAGCAAATAAAAATTATTACTTATATCTCATTTTTATTTTTAGTTTGTATAAAAATATCTATGAAATATACAAACTACAAATAAAAAAGTAAAAATAATACAAATATAAAAGAGCAAAAGACCAATAATCATAAACAAATTTCAATAAATATATACAAAACCATTCTTTTGGAACCATAAAATATATATTATATTAAAAAGATCAAAAGGCATTGTGGCACCGGTTCCTCCTCCCTACTCCCCTCATTCTCATTTCTCAACGTTTAATTCCACAAATGGCAACCAGAAAAGAGCAAAGCAAGAAATGCATATCACTGGTTCTACTTTGGGACTTCAAATTTAGATTTTAGATCATCACGCTTTAGCCTTCAGGTACGATTTTAGACTTTAGAACTTTAGATTCATTAAATCGAAGCTTTCTCTGTTGGTTGTTGTTACTGCTTGTTGGCTTTTCTCTTTTATTGTTTGGGAAAGGAAAGCTAGAGCTGATGGCTCTATTTTGTTAAGCTCTTTGTTTTTGGCTTTATATGATGCATCGCAACATCGTTATATTATGGCCCATTAGTGTGATATCCGATGTGAGTTAGGTCGCATTTGCAATTTTGCAGTCACATTTTGCAATGTAAGCTGCAATTTGAAACACTGATTCAATTAAACAACACTAATAGAAAAATCATTGAGTCACTTTAAGACTCTTTATACAATTCTCTCATGAAATTTTTAAATACTCAAGAATTAAAAAAAAAAACAATAATCAAGCATTTCAACAATCTTTAGGCTATCAATTATCTAGTAGATGTCGAAAAAAATGAACAACATAGAAAAAATCTTTCAAAAATAGTTGAAAATGGAAAAAAAAATGTGGATTTGATGGATAAATAGTGTGAGGTGGTTGAACAATAGTGACGATGGATTTTGGCCGGCTGGACGTTGGCAATAAGGATCAATGATAATCAAAGTAGCTAGGCAATGTGGTTGTTCCTCCTTCAAAGTGCTACAGAGAAAGAATAGGTTTTCTTTATAGAAGTAAGCTATTGTTGCATAGGGGGTGGGGTATTTTAAATGTTTTGGTGGTGAACCACTACAAAGGAAAATAGCATTTTTCAAAAACAACAGCATTTAACAACGGTTTTCTATAAACCACTGTTATATTGCAGTGAGTTTAATCAACCACTACTATTTAGTAGAAGTTTGGTCAACAACCATTGCTAAATTGTAGCAGTTGATACAAACATCACAATATTCCATTTTTTACCACTATTGATATACAGCAGAAAAGAAGGTAAAGACGAATGAGATTTTTGTGAATTGTCAGAGAGTAAATAAAGAGTTTTTTTTTTGAGGCATTAAAATATGCATTTGCTTTATTCAATATATAGAGCTGATACATTACGTTAACATAAGCATTATCTGGCCAAATTTCAACTAATCCCTAAAAATCGTGTAAAATAAAAAAATTTCTAAAATTTTGGTCCATTGATCAATTATTCAACAACTAACAAATTATTCAACAACAAATATCTCTGCAATTCCGAGGCATGTGTCCAACAATCTCCTCCTTGCCATGGTAATTGCTAAGCATTTATCATGGTAGTTTGCATCTTATCTTCATTTTTTTGCTTTTCTTCTTTTTCTTTCTACATTTCGTCTCCTTAACCTTTGTATGAACATCAAAAATTGAATCAAGAACGTGGGCTTTGGAAACTTTTAACTCTTGGCTTTGTGCTTCCATTGTGTTAGATCTTTCAAATGAAATTGAACCAATAAACTGAGAAATAGCATCATCAAAATCAATATACTCTTCCTTCATTACATTAAGAGAAAAACTTTTTTCTCTCATTTTCACTTTGAATGCCTCTTTGCCACTTGCATGAGTAATTGTACACCATCTATATTCAAAAATTACCTTGTGGCCTTTTTCAACAAGCTGTCCAACACTAAGTAAATTATGATTAATATCAAGAACATATAAAACATTAGAAATATATTTTAAATCTAATAAAGTTTCAATGTCCATAGTTCCTTTGCCTTTTACATCAATGCACGCTCCATTTCCAATTCTAACTTTAGAAATAATAGCTGTATCAAGCTCTTTAAAGAGTTCTTAATTATAAGTCATAGGGTTTGTACAACCATTATCTATAAGCCAACTTTCTATGGAGTTATTTGTAGAACAACTGGATGCCACAAACAACATCTCCTCCTCAGGTTGATCTTGAACAGCCTTGGCTTATTGTTGTTAAAACTTGCATATTTTTTCTACATGGCCTAACTTACCATATTTGTGACATTTGATATAAGGTCTCCGCCAACACTTTGTTTATGGATGATTTGTCTTTTTGCAATGTGGACAAGGTGGAAAAATCCAATCTTTGTTGCTATTTTTCTTGTCTATGCCTTCTCCTAATTTTTGTGCTTTTGCATAAAGGGCACCTTTTATGGTCTTCTCTTGTCTCAACATTCTCCTTTGCTCTTGTGCCTACAATGCCTCACCAATTCATCCAAAGATATAATTGATAAATCCTTTGATTCTTCTAATGAAGAAATCTTATATTCATATTTTTTAGGTATAGTTGCAAGGATTTTTTGCATAATATGTTCATCAAGAAAATCCTAACAAAGTAATCTCACCTTGTTCACTATATTTTGCAACCTATCAAAATATTCTTTGATGGTTTCTAACTCTTTTATTTTCTGCATCTCAAACTCTCTAATCAAGTTGAGCACTTGCATATTTTTGGTTCTGTTATTGCCTTGATATTCTTTTTTTAGATAGTCCCATATAACCTTCACTGAGTCCAGATTCATAATTTTGGTGAATATGGTGCTTGAAATAGAAGAGAACAACTAAGCTTTGGCTTTTAACCTTCAAGTCTTCTTCTCCTTATAGGTCTTGAGTTGAGTTATAGTTGGATTTTTTGGTAGTGGCAAAACGGCATAATCATTTTCAACAACTTCTTAGAAATCTAATGCATCAAGGTGGACTCTCATTCTAATAGCCCAAGCTTGATAATTGTCATCGTTAAGCATTGGAGGAGCAATATGGGGCAGTGTTGTTTCATTTTCCACTTGTGAAGGTTGTTGTCTTTTATTTACTCAACCACAGATCCCTTCAAGAAGTTGGCTTTGATACCAATTTCTTGGTATATGATAAAAAAGAAGGCAAAGACAAATGGAATTTTTGTGAATTGACTAAGAGGAAGCAGTAGGCATATGTGTTAGGGAGTAAACATAGAGTTTTTTATTTTTTGGAGGCATTAAAATATTCATTTTCTTTATTCAATATATAGAGCTGATAAGTAACATCAACATAAGCATTATTTGGCCAAATTTCAACTAATTCCTAAAAATCATGTAAAACAGAAAAATTCCTAAAATCTTGGTTCATTGATCGATTATTTAGCAACTAACAAATTATTCAATAACAAATATCTTTGCAATTCCAAGGCATGTGTCCAATAACAACTCCTATGTAACCATCGCAAAGTTCTAATTTTCCTATAGTGATGTTTCCATGGATGCCAAGCCCTAATATATATGTCCATATTCTCATAAGTTTTATAGGGAATTATCGCATATTTTTAGTCTATGTCCCCTACTTTGTAACCATCCTAAACATGCTTTAGACACTTTGTTTTTAAAAGAAGTTTGGTTGTTAATCCTTGTTAAAGTCTCCTTAATATATATTCATATAATGTATAATAAAGATATATTAAAAAAAATACATTATCACTTAGATGAACAACTCAAAAAAGCATGTTGAAAGGAAAAAAAAAAGTTTATCTGATGAAGTATAAAATTTTATTATTGTCATTTTGCAAAAATCTATATAGATAGGGTATGTCAATTTGCCCCCAAAAAAAACTTATTAAAGCTATGGACAATTTGAAAAAAAAAAATTAAAAATAAAGTGGGGTTATTGGGAAAAAAAGAATGAAATGCAGGAGAGAAAATAAGAAAAAAAAATTTAGCGAAAGAAAAGTGAAAAAATATGTATATGTACGATTTTAGTATAAATTCAACTTCAAACGTCAAATAATATGTGTGTGTGTGTGTGTTTGTGTGTATAGGTTCAATTTCAAATGTCAAATAATATGTGCGTGCGTGTGCCTGTGTGTGTGAGAGAGTTTATTAATATTGTGGAGATATAATATCAAAATTGAAAGAAAAACCTTTTTAGGTTTGATTTCAATTAATTATTTTTTAAAATATTTACTGTGATTTAGTGAAAGAAAAACAAAGTATGATTTTAGTATAGGTTCAACTTCAAATGTCAAATAATATGTGTGTGTATGTGTGTGTGTGTGTTTGTGTGTATTGGTTCAATTTCAAAAGTTAAATAATGTGTATGTGTGTGTGTGGTTACTAATATTGTGGAGATATAATATCAAAATTGAAAAGAAAATCCTTTTTATGTTTGATTTCAATTAATTAATCCTTAAAATATTTACTATGATTTAGTAAGATCATAAGTTCAATCCAAAAAGAAAGTTTCATGAGACGATTTAAATTTGGGCACAAATCTCCTACAAAATGAGAATAAGCAAGTTGTATCTTTTTTTATTTTTATGAGTCTAAAAATGAATATAAAAAATAAGAATTATAATTTTGAGGACATAAATTTTAACTGAGAAAAAATTATACTTTAAAAATTTTAGTTAAAATTATTTTTTATAATTAAAATTTTTATCCTCCAAATTATAATTTTAAGCTTAAATAATAAAATAAAATAAAATAATAAATAAATAAATAAATAAATGAGCTTATTGTACCATCACTATACTGTATTGCAGAGATTTGTGCTCTTTAAATTCTTTTAAATCTTTTGGACTAAATTTATCTAACATGGGCTTAGCAATTTTTCTTGACAATTTCTTCTCAGACGCGGCATATTTCTTAATTACGAAGTTTCGCGCGTCTATTTTGACTATTCTATATTTTACATTGCCTTACAAATATCAACGTTCACTTAATTATTTTTTGGTTATATACTGTTCCCTTATTTATCTTTTGGTATACAAAAAAACTTAAGAGTTAAGAGACAAATGGACGGTTTCAACGCCAAAGCAACACATACGACAAATCATCTTATCGAGAAGAATGGAATTATAAGTAGTTCAGCTTCCCATAGAAAATCTTCAACACATAGAGCAAGAAACATATCATTATTTTATATCCAGACAACAGATCATCTTATTTAGAAACAACCATGGCTGAAGGGAATCACCATCACCATCGCCATAACCACCACCACCACAACAACAAACAGCTTGCCGGCGAGGTTGATTACAGAAAGCAAGTGAAGCACCACAAGCATATGGAGCACCTTGGTGAGCTAGGAGCTGTTGCCGCTGGTGCCTTCGCTTTGGTAATATTAGTTAAACATAATATCCCGTTTAACACAGATCTGCAATTAATCATTAATTATTATTCATAATTATGATTAATTGAAGAGACAAACTCTCTTGAGAAGATCTTATAATTTATGATTTTTTTTACTAATATATTTGTGTGCTTATTGTTTCAAATTGCGGCCCGCATTGAACAATGCGGCCGCAATATTGCGGATGCGGGTTAAGCCGCATCCGCATCAACCCGCAATTATAGAGAGATTGGATATCACCTTACTGGGCTGCCATATAACGGTGTTGCAACCGCAATGGAACGGTATTGCGGTTCCATTGCAGCGCATCATATGAACATCGAAAGACAAATCTGGAAGCAAAGTGCCGGCCCTAGCTTTTCTTTTCCAAACAGTAAACGAGAAAAACCACTAAGCAGAATCAACAGAAAGAGCTTTGAATCTGAATCCATACCTGAATGTTAAAGCACAGTGGTCCTGAAATCTGAATCTAAAGTCCCAAAATGAAGCCAGTGAAACGCACTTCTTGCTTGAATCTGAAGAGAGAAGCCAATGCCAGCGTAGAGAGGTATGTACATCTTCTTGCTCTGCTCTTGGTTGCTATTTGCAGAGTATGAATCTGAGCCTTGAGAATCAGAGAGTAGGGAGGAGTCGTGGAGGTGTCCGAACAAAGGGCTTGTGATTAAATATTTTAATAGCAAGTTTCCTTTTTATTTTTTGTTTTTGAGAAACGAAAGGGCATAGCAACACAAAAGTCTGTCCCTTTGCTCTTGGTGAAAATGAAATAGCAAAAATGCAAAATTAGAAAGGCACGAAGTTCATAAACAAAAATTGTGAAGAGGGATGATGGCAAAATGAATCAAATTTTGTTTTTTAATAATTTTAATTTACCCAGATATTTTTCTTTTAAAAGTAATATTTAACATGCTTACAGAAATATTTTTGACCTAAGTAAAGATAAAAATAATAGCTATAAATCTCATTTTAAATTAATATTATTAAATTTATATTCAAACTATCACATTTATATTTAAATTTATATTTATATTTACATATTTATTTATATTTATTGATATTAAAATTATATTTATTTTTTATGCAAATTAATTTTTTAAAAAATAAATATGACCGAGTTGCATATTGCAAGCTGTAAACCATTACGAAAAATGTCTCTATGCTTGGGGGAAACATCTGTCTGCTTGAAATTTGACAACACACACCCATCCCAATCAATCCCATCTCTATTCTCATTGTGCTGTCATCCACTACGCCACTTACTTTTTGCTGACTCATGTCTCATCTATAATACATATGAGATGTACAAATATATAAATCAAAGATTCAAATTTAGTTATAGGTAAATTAAAATTATTAAAAAATAGAATATAATTTGTTCAAGAAAAAAAATAAATTATTTTTAATTAATTTTGAGTTGGTCATGCATTTAAAGCAAACAAAAACTATTAATTAATTATGATAGGATTATTTAAAAAGATAATCCTAACAAAAATATATGAACTCTAAACAAAGATAAATATTTATGAAAAAAATTAATATATAGCATATATTTATCACATATTATGTAATTACAAATTATATGTTCAAAATATTATAACTAATAAACTAATATAATCATGGGAATTATTTTTAAATTTTTTGATTTAAAATTAATTTAATTTTAAATCTTTCAAATTTTTTAAGTGTATACTTTGGAGGAAAAAATAAATTACAATTAATATGTGTTAATAATACAAATAGAGTACAATGATTAAGTATATATTAAACTTTATATATTGTGTATATTTTTCAAAAAAATTAAATCATTTTTCTTTGAAACATTTAAAGAAACTCCATGTGATTTTGTGAGTTAGAATAATTGATTAGAACTCCAAACATATTAAAAAATTATAATAAATAATATTTTCTAAGAATCAGAATATCCATCATCCTTATTCACGTATTAGCCACTAGACTAGAACCAATAAAAGAAACACAAAATTTGTAGTGACAAATAGGAAACTGATAGCTACCAATAAGAAGCCAAATATGTCATTAAATTTTTTTTTAATCTTAGTTATTAATTGTTTTTCCTTTTTTTATTCTCTTATTTTTTTTATGCACCAAACATAATTCTTTTAAAATCAAACCAATTAGAATCTCTTTAATTGAGATAAAGAGAAAGAAAAATAACAAAAACATATAATGAAGACTCGTCTCAAAGTAGTCAAAATTATTATCTACCATTTTGTCAATAATCTTCTCATATGTCATGTGATCATTATCTAATAACTCAAGTCCCACCATATTATCAACCTTCAATAAATTATCAAGAGTTTTATTATCACCGAGCACCAAATTTTTTCTTATCAACAAATGAAAAACACAGGTAGAGGATTTTTTTTTATTATGTTTTTGGATAAGGAGTAAGACAAGGTGATAATGAAAATAAAAGTGGGAGTTATGATTCTCTACGACACTTTACAATGTAGTAATTCTAATTTTCTTTTTATGATAAGTATGTAAGTATATTTTTATATTATCTAACTTTTTCTTTTAATTTTCTCAAATAATATTGATATACTTGTACAAAATAAAGATTTATTTAATTAATATTAATATTAAACATGATATATTATATGCATTTGAGAGTAATAACGATTATATACATTTTTTAAACAATTTGTGCAACTTAAAAAAAAATCACGGCCGCAGCAACTGCAACCAGCATTGTAACACCCGCAATACCCGCAACCGCAGTAACTGCAATGCAACCGCAACCGCAACCGCATCCGCAATTTAAAACCATGCTGCTTATTAATTTTGCTTAATTAATTGTAGCATGAAAAACACAAGGCAAAGAAAGACCCAGAACATGCACATAGGCACAAGATAGAGGAGGAGATAGCAGCAGCAGTTGCCGTTGGAGCAGGGGGATATGCGTTTCATGAGCATCATAAGAAAAGAGGCAAAGAAAGAATATGAAAAAGCTTATGGAAAGAAGCACCACCATTTCTTTCACTGATTTTAGTTAATCACAGAAGAAGATGGATTGAGTATACTAGTCTGCGAATTCCTTCTGGATAACTGATTGATGTTGTATGTTTCCTACGCGTAGGGTGGATTTTAATAATACACGTGATTTATTTGTATACCTTTATAAGTGAAATAAAATTTGCCTATCCTATTATATATGCGTCTTTTATGCAATTTTCACACGCAAGATACCTAGCATTGGAGATTTTGGTTTACCGATTTTGCTTTCTTTAGCCAAAATGTAAACAATTCTTCTCAATTTAGGAGATATGTGCATTTTACCGTCTTAAACTCTAAAAGTTACTCACATATCCTTAGACTTTCTGTTTCATGCAATATAATCCCTTCATTAATTTTTCTATACAAAACTCAAACACGACTTATCCATGTAAACTAAAAGAGCTCAAATAAACAAAAAATATATTTGACTTGTCATTAATTAATTTGATATCAACATAGACATGTTCAAATAGATGAAAGGAAATCATATGTTGACTTAAATATTCAAAGTTAAATTTAGGATAAAAATGTTAATAGTGCATGAAATTAGAAATATGGAGTTTATAAATGAAAATGACAGTTGAATTTAATTGTAAAGAACTATACAAACTTTAAAATTGACAACAAAAATACTGTAAAAGAAACTAAATAAAATTTAATTGAAAACACTAAACAAAGTGATAAAGAAAGCGCCAAATAAAATTAATAAATAACTAAAAAATTTTAAAAAAAAGTTGTAAAACAAGTTTTTTTTTTTTAGGTTTTTGTATATTTTGTATTATGTTTGTTACTTCAATGGTTAGCAAAGAAACTTCAATTGGCTCATGTCATCAACTAGTGTGTTTTGGCTGATGAGTTTTTTTATTGAGGTTTCATCAGCTAATCCTAGCCTTTAATGGTAGATAGTGGCCTTATGATTTTTTATACTAGCAGTTATATATTAATTAATTTAACTTTGAAGGAGCTTTTCTTTCACAAAATATCTACTTCATTGTATGCCGACTTGTATATATATTTAAGATCATATGATTAGGAAATATAATTTTTATATTTTCATTAGAAAATCATTCAATGCTTTTTTTTTTCCTATCTTGCATGACTTGGTTTTAATTAAGTAATCCTTAAAATTTTACTATCAACAATGGAGTCAAAACCCTGGATTGGGGGGGGGGGGAATTTTTTTTAATATCTTATTTAAAAATTTATACTTTTATAGTATATTATTTGTTTAAATAAAATATTTTTTAAAAAATTTTAGATTAAGTTAAATGAAATTTACTCACTAACAATATTCTATCTTTCTCCCTTGTAAACAACTTTGAATTTAAATAAGTAGCTAGTGTACTAAAAATTATTCTTCATATTAATATCAACGCAAAAATTTATAAAATACATCTACTTAATACTCATATAATGTATAATAAAGATATATTTGAAAAATACATTATCACTAAGATGAACAACTCAAAAAATCATGTTGAAAGGGAAAAAAAGATTATTAGATGAAGTATAAAATTTTATTCCTATCAATTTGCAAAAATCTATATAGATAGGGTACTGTAAATTTGCCCAAAATAAAAACTTACTAAAGGTAAGGGAAATTTAAAAAATAATTAAAAAAATAAAGTGAAATAGGGGAATGGCAAAAAAGAAAGAAATGCAGGGAGAAAATAAGAAAGCAAAGAAATTTAATGAAAGAAAAGAGGGGAATATATATATATATATATATATGAGTTTAGCAAGTTGAATTTCAAATATCAAATAATAAAATGTGTGTGTGTGTGTGTGTGAGAGAGAGAGAGAGAGAGAGAGAGTGTGTGTGTGTGAGTGAGTTCACTAAATTTAGTAAATTCAAAATTTTAAAGATTGTGGAGCTATAATATCAAAATCGAAAGGAAAACCCTTTTTATGTTTGATTTCAATTAATTAATCCTTAAAATATTTGCTATGATTTACAAAGATCATAAGCTCAATCCTAGAAGAAAGTTTCATGAGACAATTTAAATTTGGGCACAAAATTTTCATTTTTTTAGATTTTATCAAAGAACAAAATTAGATATAGGCTATTGAATATTGAAACCCATATGTTTATTCAAAAATATTAATTAAACACCACACAATTGGTATTGATACTTAAGAAGGGTCAAAGCCTTATATTACCCATCAAATGACATCCTAGATATTTGTAGAGCTTCAATATCTTATATGTCAAACTCTTAAAAAATATAAATATAAAGAATAAAAAAGTAAAAAAAAAATAAAAATTAAATGAATTAATATATATCATAAACCAGCACTACATTTGAGCATAAAGTTATAGATAATTGCAAAGATTTTATGCTTGATTCAAGAGACAAATAAAGAGACAAGAAGGAGCCAAAGTTAGGAAGCAACATAAAGAATAGAAATATTGGCCTTGGATTATAGAAGATTTGTTGAAGAAAAAATAAATAAAATAAAATAAAACTCCATATAAAGAAAGGTCTATATAAGAAAGAAAGAATGATGCCACTTCATACGATAAAGAATTCAAGTTCTATCAACGATAGATCAAGTTGTGAGATAGAATATATTTAATTTTGTATTAGATAAAAAAAATTATGTAATTGTGTATAATGTTTATTATATTTTTATAATTATTATTTATTATTATTTAGTAATCTTTATTTTTTAAAATTAAAATTGAAATAAATATATAAATGTTTTATTTGTAAAATTATTTTGTTATTCTACATAACAAACAAACTTGAAAAAATAGAAAGAAAATATGAATCATATGGGTGAGACTATAAGGTGTAGGTTGTTGAATGAAGTCCCAAATAAGGGAAATCTGAGAGAATATGTGTGGATTCCAAGGTGGGGGTGATGGATGCATGGAGTTGATGCTTATAGGAATACTACTATGAGCAGAGCAAGTTGCATGGGGGTGGGTGATGTGTCTCCACAAAAGCGAATGATGTCATACACATGTGTCCTGTCAGATGGTCAAGTGTGGAGCTTCTTCCTCCATCTTTGAAAACTTGTGACTGATAATGATACCCTACTATGCGTCCAAATCCTCTGTGAATCGAAAGGATTTGCAGGTGCTATGCATCGCACCAACGATGCCGTTCCATGGTCTTAATCGCAGTCGTTTGCGTGATCCATCATCCCTGTGCAAGCCACGTCATCCAGTCCCTCACAACGCACCACATGGATGGCAACTAATTCCCTAATTCTTCAAATGGTTATTCTTCTCTTCCTCATCTGGCTCGGCTCCTCCGTCGCTGTCCCTGCGTTGCCATGCGTGTCGTCGTGGGTGTTCGCCGTGCTTTCTCCCTCCCATCCTTTTTCCCACTATTAATTTGTTTATATGTTATTTTCTCTCAAATAATAATTTTTTGTTTTATTTCTACCACTTTGTTAGACTAAGTAAACTTTAAGAAATTAAAAAAAGAATAACTTTGTTAAAAGAAAAAAAAGTAACACAAAGACAACTCCATATCATTAATTAAGTGTTATAAGTTTTCATGTCAATTAATCTATTAAATAATTATAATTTTATTTAACGTAAAAGACTATTTTGATTTTAAAAAAAATAAAAGAAACTATACTATTGATAGGAATAATTTTTGGAGAATTAAATTAAGAGAAGAGTAATATTTTAATAGCTAAATCATTAATTTATTCTTTATCCTTTTTCTTGTTAAACTATAGTTTATGTTTTAATATAAGAAAAAAAAAACTACAATAACCTCTCTAATTTTTATCATCTACATGAGACTCCCCTAATTTTGAAAACTAAAAACACCCTTTACCATTCATCACCTTTCAAGGTGTAATTCCTTTTAGCCATTTTCTCATTAGGGTATAACAAAAACTTCACCTCAGGCTAGGATATTTATTGTTTGGTTGAAATTATGTTTTTAGTCTTAATAATTTTATCAAATTTGTAATCTAAGTTATAATATTTAGGAAACAAATATTGCATTTGAGAAACAAAGACACTAAAGAATTTTAATTAAAGAAAAAAGCCAATTTCAAAATGGGGTCAATTTTCTATTGAATAATTCAAAACATTAGCAAATAAAAATTATTACTTATATCTCATTTTGATTTTTAGTGTGTATAAAAATATCTATGAAATATACGAACTACAAATAAAAAAATTAAAATAATATAAATATAAAAGAGCAAAAGACCAATAATCATAAACAAATTTCAATATATATATATACGAAACCATTCTTTCCAAACCATAAAATATATATTATATTAAAAAGATCAAAAGGCATTTGTGGCATCGGTCCCTCCTCCCTACTCCCTTCATTCTCATTTCTCAACGTTTAATTCTACACATGGCAACCAGAAAAGTGCAAAGGAAGAAGTGTGTATCACTGGCTCTACCTCGGGACTTTAAATTTAGATTTCTAACCACCACGCTTTAGCCTTCAGGTATGGTTTTAGACTTTAGAACTTTAGATTCATTAAATCGAAGCTCTCTCTGTTTGTTGTTGTTGCTGCTTGCTGGCTTTTCTCTTTTATTGTTTGGGAAAGGAAAGCTAGAGTTGGTGGCTCTGTTTTGTTAAACTCTTTGCTTTTGGCTTTACATGAGCATTGCAAAAGGTTGGATTATGGCCCATTAGCATGATATCCAATGTGAGTTGGGTTGCATTCGCAATTTTGCATCACATTTTGTAATACGAGCCACAATTTGAAACACTGATTCAATTAAATAGCACTAATAGAAAAAGCATTGACTCACTTTAAGACTTTTTATACAATTCTCTCATGAAATTTTTAAATACTCAAGAATAAAAAAACAATAATCAAGCATTTCAACAATCTTTAAGCTATCAATTATCTAGTAGATGTCGAAAAAAAGGAAGAACATAGAAAAAAAATGTTTCAAAAATAGTTGAAAATAGAAGAGAAATGTGGATCTGATGGATAAACAATGGGAGGTGGTTGAACAACAACGGCAATGGATGTTAGTTGGCTGGATGTTGGCAACAAGGATCAATGATAACCAAAGTAGCTAGGCAATGTGGTTGTTCCTCCTTCAAAGTGCTATAGAGAAAGAATAGGTTTTCTTCATAGAAGTGAGATACTATTGCATAGGGGGTGGGGTATTTTAAATGTTTTGATAGTGAACCACTACAAAGGAAAATAGCATTTTTCAAAAACAATAGCATTTAACAATGGTTTTCTATAAACCACTGTTATATTGCAATGAGTTTAATCAACCACTGCTATTTAGTAGAAGTTTGGTCAATAACCACTTCTAAATTGTAGCAGTTGATACAAACATCGCAATATTCCATTTTTGACCATTGTTGGTATACGACAGAAAAGAAGGCAAAGACAAATAGGATTTTTATGAATTGGCTAAGAGGTAGCAGTGGGTATATATGCCAGAGAGTAAACAAAGAGTTTTTCATTTTTTGGAGGCATTAAAATATTCATTTGCTTTATTCAATATATAGGGCTAATACATAATGTTAACATAAGCATTATCTGGCCAAATTTCAACTAATTCTTAAAAATCATGTAAAATAGAAAAATTCCTAAAATCTTGATCCATTGATCGATTATTCAACGACTAACAAATTATTCAATAACAAATATCTCTACAATTCCAAGGCATGTGTCCAACAATCTCCTCCTTGCCATGGTAATTGCTAATGCATTTATCATGGTAGTTTGCATCTTATCCTTTCTCTTTTTTTTTTTTTTTTGCATTTCTTCTTTTTCTTTCCACATTTTGTCTCCTCAACCTTTATATGAACATAAAAAATTGAATCAAGAACATGGGCTTTGGAAACTTTTAACTCTTGGCTTTGTGCTTCTGTTGTGTTAAATCTTTCAAATAAAATTGAACCAATAGACTAAGAAATAGCATCATCAAAATCAATATGATCTTCCTTCATTACATTAAGAGAAAAACTTTTTTCTCTCATCTTCACTTTGAATGCCTCTTTGCCACTTGCAGGAGTGATTGTACACCATCTATCTTCAAAAATTACCTTGTGGCCTTTTTCAACAAGTTGTCCAACATTAAGTAAATTTTAATTAATATCATAAACATATAAAATATCAAAAATATATTTTAAATCCAATAAGGTTTCAATGGCCACAGTTCCTTTGCCTTTTACATCAATTCATGCTCCATTTCCAGTTCTGACTTTAGAAATAACAATTGTATCAAGCTCTCTAAAGAGTTCTTGATTATAAGTCATATGGTTTGTACAACCACTATCTATAAGCCAACTTTATGTGGAGTTATTTGTAGAGCAACTTAATGCCACAAACAACATCTCCTCCTCAGGTTGATCTTGAACATCCTTGGCCTGTTGTTGTTGAGACTTGCATATTTTTTCCACATGGCCTAATTGATCACATTTATGACATTTTATATAAGGTCTCCACCAACACTTTGTTTGTGGATGATTTGTCTTTTTGCAGTGTGGACAAGGTGGAAAAATCCAATCTTTGTTGCTATTTTTCTTATCTATGCCCTCTCCTGATTTTTGTACTTTTGCATAAAGGGCACCTTCTATAGTCTTCTCTTGTCTCAACATTCTCCTTTGCTCCTATGCCTACAATGCCTCACCCATTCTTCCAAAGATATATTGATAAATCCCTTCATTCTTCTAATGAAGAAATCTTATACTCATATTTTTCAAATACAGTTACAAGGATTTTTTGCACAATATGTTCATCAAGAAAATCCTTACAAAGTAATCTCACTTTATTCACTATATTTTGCAACCTATCAAAATATTCTTTAATGGTTTCTGACTCCTTTATTTTCTACATCTCAAACTCTTTGATCAAGTTAAGCACTTGCATATTTTTGGTTATGTCATTGCCTTGATATCCTTTTTTTCATAATTTTGGTGAATATGGTGCTTGAAATAGAAGAGAACAACTAAGCTTTGGCTTTTGACCTCTGAGTCTTCTTCGCCTTATAGGTCCTCAGTTGAGTTATAGTTGAATTTTCTAGTAGTGGCAAAACGGCATAATCATCTTCAACAACTTCCCAGAGATCTAATGCATCAATGTGGACTCTCATTCTAATAGCCCAAGCTTGATAATTGTCACCGTTAAACATTGGAGGAGCAATATGGGACAATGTTGTTTCATTTTCCATTTGTGAAGGTTGTTGTCTTTTATTTACTCAACCACAGATCCCTTTAAGAAGTTGGCTCTGATACCAATTTTTTTGGTATACGACAAAAGAGAAGGCAAAGACAAATGGGATTTTTATGAATTGGCTAAGAGGAAGCAGAGTGTCAGAGAGTAATCAAAGATTTCTTTTATTTTTTGGAGGCATTAAAATATTCATTTGCTTTATTCAATATATAGAGCTGATACATAACGTTAACATAAGCATTATCTGGCCAAATTTCAACTAATTCCTAAAAATCATGTAAAACAAAAAAATTCCTAAAATCTTGGTCCATTGATTGATTATTTAGCAACTAACAAATTATTCAATAGCAATTATCTTTGCAATTTCAAGGCACATGTCCAACAACCATGTCTACACAACCATCGCAAAGTTCTAATTTTCCTGTAGTGATGTTTCCATGGATGCCAGGCCCTAATATATATGTCCATATTCTCATAGATTTTATAGGGAATTATTGCATATTTTTAGTCAATATCCTCTACTTTGTAACCATCCTAAGCATGCTTTAGACACTCCGTTTTTAAAAGAGGTTTGGTTCTTAATCCTTGTTAAAGTCTCCTTAATTTGGATTTAGCTCTATACATCATAAGTAAGAAAGAAAAAAACCAGAGTGGATAGATGATCAAACTAAAGATGGGAAGCAAAGAACATGTTTGAAGGCCAAAAGTTGAGTTTGGAACCCTCTAAAGCCTACACTTACAAGTTGCAAAGGTTTGGAACCAAAATAGTCACCATACAATTTTCAACTAGTCTAAACCCTTTTGGCTGTTGCGTGCGTGCTCATGTGTGTATTTATTTATTAAATTCGTTTGCATGTTGTCTTGTATTTATTTCTATATCTATTAATTTAGCTGCGTAATTATCATTGAAAGTGGTAGTTGTGTAAAGGTAAAAGTCGTATGTGGCCCATACAAACTTGTTATCTGATAATTTTCAAATTTGGTGGATTATAAATTATGTTTTTCCCTAAAGTACCTTTAATTTGGTTACTTCATTGATTGTAGGGAGGCTTTTCCCTTTATTTTTTGTGTAAAATTAGGATCAGTATATTGCGTATTTGAATACTTATTCTATTAGCTTTGAAAAGTTTGCAAACAATTTCAAGTTTATTTAGAAGTTTGGTTACTGTGGTTTGTAGTAGTTCTTGGGACTTAACGAATGTGCATATAAATAAGGGGCAAGATTTAAAAAAAAAAAAAACTGTAAAGATATGCATAACTAATTACATTCTAAAATTGGTTAAAACTTAAAAGAAAAAAGAAACAATTAAAACCATTTTTTGATAGTTCCATTAATCACTTTCTAAGTAGTTGACAAGCATCCCATAACTTTCATTGGCGTGTTGCTATACCATTACCTTTATATATTAGCCATAACTCATGATTGTAAAATGTCGTACACACACACACACACCTCTTTTCTGGTTTATAAATTATATATTAAGAGATTGAACTAAAAGAGGTCTACTATAATAACTCCACTGTTGACTTTGTTTTGCATATTCTAATTTTTATACTTTGCTTCTTCTTTTTTTCAAGACTACTTACGTATTAAATTATATATCTAGTTTAAATTCTCATATAGTACTTATTTTCTTATCGCAGCTCACAATGTTGATGATCATTTTATTGAAATGTTTAATTACTAACAAATTATGACACCTGTACCTTGTAAGGATGTTCTCTTATTTAAACATATTGCTTTATAATAGCACGAAGGAAGAGAAGGTTCTTTCCCAAATGAATTGGAACTATTGATTGGTCGAAAATTTCTTTTTGAGCTTGAAATAAGTTCATACAATTCTAAAATTAAGTGAGCGGCAAGATTTTATCAATCAATCTATTTTATCCTTCGAATTGAATTAGGTATACTTCTTACTAGTGGTAATGCAATGACTAATATGTTTGCTTTAGTTTTTTGATCATTAACTATACACTAATATATGAACCACTACTTCTTATTTTGTATATATATAATATCCTATACTTCACTTCAAATTAAACGAATGCTTCATCTATGTTACTTTCAAGTTGTTGGAGAACATGATTCAGCATGTCCATTGAATTTCTGGCAGACTTGACCACATGACTCCATACTGTATGCTTTGCTCTCAAATTACTATATAACTACCCAATTTATACTGATTTTATGAGCTTGAACCTTTTGCAATAAATAACCTATTATTTATTCGTTGCTTTTGTAGGAAACATCTTCTGTCATAAGACAATGAGACAGATCTTTGCTCATCAAGCTCATTCACTCCTTCCAAGAGGATATTTGATGAAATTGACGTTGTTAGAGTAAGATGGGCACTTCACATTTTTCTACCACAAGGCCAATGAAAACAATCAAGAAAGAAAATGATGAGTGAAGTCTTTATTACCAGTAAATGTAGCTTGAGACCTATTAATCGTGACCAGACTACCTTTTCTTTTTTTGTTTACTTAGCTTCATGAACTTTGACAACATAGATTGTTTAATGTGACTTAGTTATTTTCTGAACTATTTAGCTTTCGTATACAATACTACATAGAGCTTTGAAAGCTTTCTATCTAGGAATTGATGTGTTTTATGATTTAAGCATTGCTCTGACTTTAATTGTTTATGGCCTTTTTTACTGTAGAGATGATAATGCCCAAAGCTGGGAACAATGAGGACAGCAGAATATGTGAACTTTTGATGTCATTAGAGTTGCTTATTGCATAAAATGAAGTTTGTGGACGTGTGACATATATTAGTTTTTAGGTGTCAATCCCTAAACCTTAATTTAATACAAAATAATTTTCTGACTATGTGATATAATAAACACTAATTTAACACCTTATGTTTGCATGGCAACTCACATTATTTGTGGTCAGTAAGGGTTTTCATGACATTTGTTGTTCTTGCAAATAGTTATTGTATCAAACTTACAAGGTTTGAAACAATTATCTATCATTTCATAATAGCTAGTGATTTAAAATGCTAAGAAAATTTTAAGGTAATTTTAAAAGATTAAGGACCAAAGTAAAATTTTTAATTAGGTTAAGAACGACATTGACATTATGGCCTTTTCCCAGTTATAAATTTGTAATGATTTTTTAATCGAGTAGAAAATAATCTAGCTCATTTAATCTTGGGCTAATACCAGTTGAGTTAGTTATTTTTTTTTTTAATTTGGTGTAAAGTTTCTCATTATTCTTAGCTCAAATTTAATACTTTATCCCAACCCACTAACTGCAAGGACCTATAACAAAGTAATAAAATATTGTCTTTAAATTATAATTTTAAGAATTGTACAAGGTATAAAAACTTCGTGATACTTATTAGTATTATTTATGTTATAGATTATTTATCTTATCCAATGTGCTAAGTAGCTAGAGCCTAAAATCTAGATATTTCCTTATATTAACAATTTAACAAATTCAATTTAGTTAATAAATATAATTTAATACAAAGATATAAACATAAATTAAATTTCTGAATTTATTTTAAAGATTCTAGTTATTTTTGTTCATTTTTTTTTAAATTTTAAAAGTTTAAACTATTATTAGTTTTGACAATAATATAACTCATTTAAATAAGTTGATTTTTCTTCAAGGACAAGAGAACCTTTTTCTCAAACAATCAACTGGCATGAAAAATGGGCCAATGGTCCAACTGAGCCTTTTTTTGGGCCAAGCCATAATGGGTCAACCTGATTGGGCTTGGACCCAAAACTTTTTGAGTTCGCCGAATTGGCCTGTTTGATTTTATTCTCAAAAGTGCCTACCATTTTGATTTCTACCATCTAGAAGAGCTTGGTGCACAGCCCAAAACTATTTTTATATTTATTTCTTTTTCTTCTTTTATATATCTTTGTATTTATAACTCCTGATGCAGGAAGCAAAATAGCTATTTGATGTTCCTATTTAAAACACTAAAAAAAAGATAGACATAATTCTTACATAAATGCTTTCCATCGAAGCATTCTTGCAATAACAAAAATTCCACATTAATACCAAATGGCCACTAAGACGGATTAAACTACCCAATTTAATCATACCAAAAAATGTGTAATATAACACTAGTTGATACACACACACACACACTATTCACCATTCACATAAATCTGTGTCACGTAATAGTAAATAGATAAACAAGTACTTTTAATTTCGTTTTTACCATTTTTTGTGGAAAATTTTTTTTCAACATAAAAAATTTTCTTATATTTATTTTGCTAGAAAGTGAAATTTTATTTTATTACTTTTCAATGGTATAAACTTTTATTTAATTTTTTTTGGGGAAAAATTATTTTATAAAGAAACCTTTCTAACTTTGCCTTAACCTTACATCACCATTGTTACTTTTTTGTGAACTAACATAACCATTAAACCAACTATAGGGTAACATCAAAGGGTGGTCAAATTAACAACCACTCAACTTTAAGTTGAAGGGCCTACGTAATATCGTAGATTTAAACGAGGATTAGTCTTTGTCTAAATTGTAAAATAGATAAATGGGATACACCTCAGGGTTAATAAAAAAAATATTAATCATGAGGTACGTTTGGCCATAAAGTGAGTTGGACCAAAACTTGAGTTTAGGTTCAGATTTAAGTATTTTTATTTCTTCCAAACAAATTTTTAAAGCAAGATAAGTTCACATCTAAATATTTTTATTTGTTTCAAAACAAATTTTTATAGCAAGATGGGTTTGAGCTTGGTGGTATTGACTTTTATTTTCAAGTCTAAATAAGAATTTTAAAGATGAGATTGATCTAGTCCTCACTCAAAAAGTTTTAATTTAACCTAAGCAAGCTTGATACCAAATTTTAAAATGTAAAAAGATTTAAGCTCAAATTTAAGCTGTGCTTGGATTTCGACATTTCTATTTGGGCCAACTCAGATCAAATTAAAAAAAAAAATTAAATATTTTTTTTAATGAAACAGCTAAAAAACATTTTGTTAATGGATAAATTTTCTCAAAAATAACATATTTTTCCATAAAAAAAATGGAGCCTTAGTCGTTAAGGATTAATAAGTCAACTTTTCATTTTATATCAAGATCTCCCTGGCTAGATAAACCCCACTAACTACCTTCCCAATAAAAAACTGGCTAGAAAACTTTTCCACTAAGTCACCTTATATAATAAATTAACGTGAGAAATTTTTCTCAATAGATATCAATTATTTTAATTAATTCCTTATACCTCTCTAATATCAACACCGACACTGCTGAAATAGAAGAAAGGAATTATCCATATGTTGACGTAAAGGCGTCTTTTATGACTATAGAGATAGTTTTAGTGTCAGAACTTATACATTATTAATTAATTTGAACTTTGAAAGAGTTTTCTTTCACAAAATACATAGTTCACTATATGCCGATTTGACTTGTATATATAATTAAGATCATATGATTAAGAAATATAATTTTTATATTTTCATTAAAAAATCATCCAATGCTTTTTTTCCCTATCCTGTATGACTTGATTTCAATCAATTAATCCTTAAAATATTTACTATGATTTACGAAGATCATAAGTTCAATCCTACAAGAAAGTTTTCATGAGACTGTTTAAATTTGAGCTTTAAGTTTGTGCAGTAATGATGTAGTAAGCAATTTGCATCTTTTTTCTTATTTTTTTAGATTTAAGAATAAATACAGAAAGTAAAAATTGTAACTTTGAGAATAAAAATTTTAATTGAGAAAAAATTATATTTTAAAATTTTTAATTGTACTATAATTTTAAAAATTTTAATTTTACTATGTAGTTAAAATTTTAAAATATATTTTTTCATAATTATAATTTTTATCCTCAAAATTATAATTTTTACTTTTCATAGTCATTTTTAAACCAAAAAATAAAAAAATTATAATTATAATAAACAAGCTTATTACTGTGCAGATCCAAGGATGCGTGCTCTTTGAATTCTTTCAAATCTTTTGGGCTAACTTTATCTAACGCGGGCTTTGCAATTTTTCTTGACAACTTCTTTCCAAACACGGCATATTTCTTAATCAAGACGTTTGACGCGTCTATTTTGACTATTTTATATTTCACATTGCCTTAGAAATATCAACGTTCACTTAATCATTTTTGGGTTATCTACTGTTCCCTTATTTATCTTTTGGTATACCAAAAAAAACTTAAGAACTAAGAGAAATAAGTGGTTTCAACTCCAAAACAACGCAGACCACAAATCACCTTATCAACAAGAATGGAATTATAAATAGCTTAGCTTCCCATAGAAACCCACAACGCACAAAGCAAGAATTTTATCATTATTTTCTCTACAGACAGCAGATCATCTTATTTACAGACCACCATGGCTGAAGGGAGTCACCATCACCATCACCACCACCGTCACCATCACCACAATGAAGAACAGCCTGCCGGTGAGGTTGATTACAGAAAGGAAGAGAAGCACCACAAGCATATGGAGCACCTTGGTGAGCTAGGAGCTGTTGCTGCTGGTGCCTTCGCTTTGGTAATTAATTAGACATAATCTATCTTTTAACACAAATCTGCAATTAATCATTTATTATTATGATTAATTGAAGACGCGAACTCTTTTGGGAAGATCTTAATTTATGATTTTTTATTTTGTTAATGTATTTGTGTGCTTATTAATTTTGCTCTATTAATTGTAGCATGAAAAGCACAAGGCAAAGAAAGACCCAGAACATGCGCAAAGGCACAAGATAGAGGAGGGGATAGCAGCTGCAGTCGCCGTTGGAGCAGGGGGATATGCGTTCCACGAGCATCATGAGAAAAAAGACGCAAAGAAAGAATATGAAGAGGCTTATGGAAAGAAGCATTAACATTTCTTTCATTGATTTTAGTTAATCACAGAAGAAGATGGATCGCATATACTAGTCTGCGAATTCCTTCTGGATAACTAGTTGCTGTTGTATGTTTCCTGCGCGCAGGGTGGATTTTAGTAATGCAGACGTGATTTATTTGTATGCCTTTTATATATGAAATAAATTTTCCTATCCTATTGTATATGCGTCATTTATTCAATTTTCACACACAAGATACCTAACGTTGGAGATTTTGGTTTACCAATTTTGCTTTCTTTAGCCAAAATGTAAACAATTCTTCTCAATTTAGGAGATATGTGCATTTTACTCTCTTAAACTCTAGAAGTTACTCACATATCCTTAAACTTTCTGTTTCACGCAATATAATCCCTTCATTAATTTTTCAATACAAAACCCAAACATCACTTATCCTTGTAAACTAAAAGAGCTCAAATCAACAAAAAATATATTTGACTTGTCATTAATTAATTTGATATCAACACAGACATGTTCAAATAGATGAAAGAAAATCATATGTTGACTTAAATATTCAAAGTTAAGTTTAGGATAAAAGTGTTAATAGTGCATGAAATTAGAAATATGGACATAAATGAAAATTGCAATTGAATTTAATTGTAAAGAACTATATAAACTTTAAAATTAACAATGGGAAGACTTTGAAAGAAACAAAATACAATTTAATTGAAAACAATAAACAAAGTGATAAAGAAAGCATTAAATAAAATTAATAAATGACTACAAAATTTTTTTAAAAAAAGTTGTCAAACAAGTTTTTTTTAAAGGTTTTTGTATATTTTGTATTGTGTTTGTTACTCTAATGATTAGCAATGAAACTTCGATTGGCTCATGTCATCAACTAGTGTGTTTCGGCTAGGTTTCTCAATTAGGTTTTATTGACTAATCTTAGCCTTTAACCACAGATCATGGCCTTATGATTTTTTATGCTAACAATTATATACTAATTAATTTAATTTTAAAGGAGTTTTTCTTTCACAAAATATCTACTTCACTACACGCCAACTTGTATATATATTTAAGATCATATGATTAAGAAATATAATTTTTATATTTTCATTAGGAAATCATTCAATGCTTTTTTTTCCTTATCTTGTGTGACTTGGTTTCAATTAATTAATCCTTAAAATTTTACTATCAATAGTGGAGTTAAAACCCTAGATTAGGGGGCAAAAGATTGTTTTAATATCTTATTAAGAAAATTTATACTTTTATAGTATATTAATTGTTTAAATAAAACATTTTTTAAAAACTTTTGGGTTAAGTTAAATAAAATTTACTCACTAACAATATTCTACCTTTCACCCTTATAAACAAGTTTGAATTTAAATAAGTAGTGTACTAAAAATTATTCTTCATATTAATATCAACATAAAATTTTATAATATATATTCATATAATGTATAATAAAGATATATTAGAAAAATACATTATCACTTAGATGAACAACTCAAAAAAGTATGTTGAAAGGAAAAAAAAGTTTATCTAATGGAGTATAAAATTTTATTACTATCAATTTGCAAAAATCTACATAGATAGGGGTACTGTCAATTTGCCCCCAAAAAAAAATTATTAAAGCTAAGGACAATTTGAAAAAAAAAATTAATAAAGTGGGGTATTGGGAAAAAAGAAAGAAATGCAGGGAGAAAATAAGAAAGGAAAAAATTCAGCAAAAGAAAAGAAAAAAAAAATATATGTTTGATTTTAATATAGGTTCAACTTCAAGCGTCAAATAATATATATGTGTGTATGTGTACGTGTTTGTTTGTGTGTATAGGTTCAACTTTAAACGTCAAATAATATGTGGGTGTACGCGTGCACGCACGTGTGAGAGTTTACTAATATTGTGGAGATATAATATCAAAATTGAAAGGAAAACCTTTTTTATGTTTGTTTTCAATTAATTATTCCTTAAAATATTTACTATGATTTAGCAAAAGAAAAGAGAAAAAAAAAATATATGCATGATTTTAGTATAAGTACAGCTTCAAACATCAAATAATGTGTGTGTGTATGTGTATAGGTTCAACTTCAAACGTCAAATAATATGTGTGTGTGTGTGAGACTTTATTAATATTGTGGAGATATAATATTAAAATTGAAAGGAAAACCCTTTTTATGTTTGATTTCAATTAATTAATCTTTAAAATATTTACTATGATTCCGTAAGATCATAAGTTCAATCCTAAAAGAAAGTTTCATGAGACGATTTAAATTCAGGCACAAATCCCCTACAAAAGGGGAATAAGCAAGTTGTATCTTTTTTTTTTTTTTTTTGAGTTTAAAAATGAATATAAAAAATAAAAATTATAATTTTGAGGACAGAAATTTTAATTGAAAAAAATTATATTTTAAAAATTTTAGTTAAAATTATTTTTTATTATTAAAATTTTTATCCTCCAAATTATAATTTTAAACTTAAAAAGTACAATACTAATAATAATAATAATAAATAAATAAATAAATGAGCGTATTGTACCATCACTATATTGTATTGCAGAGATTTGTGCTCTTTAAATTCTTTTAAATCTTTTGTACTAAAAATTAATTAGGAAGTTTCGCGGGTCTATTTTGACTATTCTATATTTCACATTGCCTTACAAATATCAACGTTCAATTAATTATTTTGGTTATATACTGTTCCCTTATTTATCTTTTGGTATACAAAAAAACTTAAGAGTTAAGAGACAAATGGACGGTTTCAACTCCAAAACAACACATACGACAAGCCATCTTATCGACAAGAATGGAATTATAGAAAATCTTCAACACACAGAGCAAGAAACATATCATTATTTTATATCCAGACAACAGATCATCTTATTTAGAAACAACCATGGCTGAAGGGAATCACCATCACCATCGCCATAACCACCACCACCACAACAACAAACAGCTTGCCGGCGAGGTTGATTACAGAAAGCAAGTGAAGCACCACAAGCATATGGAGCACCTTGGTGAGCTAGGAGCTGTTGCAGCTGGTGCCTTCGCTTTGGTAATATTAGTTAAACATAATATCCCGTTTAACACAGATCTGCAATTAATCATTAGTTATTATTCATAATTATGATTAATTGAAGAGACAAACTCTCTTGAGAAGATCTTAATTTATGATTTTTTGTACTAATATATTTGTGTGCTTATTAATTTTGCTTAATTAATTGTAGCATGAAAAGCACAAGGCAAAGAAAGACCCAGAACATGCACATAGGCACAAGATAGAGGAGGAGATAGCAGCAGCAGTTGCCGTTGGAGCAGGGGGATATGCGTTTCATGAGCATCATAAGAAAAAAGAGGCAAAGAAAGAATATGAAAAAGCTTATGGAAAGCAGCATCACCATTTCTTTCATTGATTTTAGTTAATCACAGAAGAAGATAGATTGATCGTATACTAGTCTGCGAATTCCTTCTGGATAACTGATTGGTGTTGTATGTTTCCTACGCGTAGGGTGGATTTTAATAATACACGTGATTTATTTGTATACCTTTATAAAATGAAATAAAATTTTCCTATTAAATATGCGTCTTTTATGCAATTTTCACACGCAAGATACCTAGCATTGGAGATTTTGGTTTACCAATTTTGCTTTCTTTAGCCAAAATGTAAACAATTCTTCTATTTAGGAGATATGTGCATTTTACTCTCTTAAACTCTAAAAGTTACTCACATATCCTTAGACTTTCTGTTTCATGCAATATAATTCCTTCATTAATTTTTCTATACAAAACTCAAACACCACTTATCCATGTAAACTAAAAGAGCTCAAATCAACAAAAAATATATTTGACTTGTCATTAATTAATTTGATATCAATATAGACATGTTCAAATAGATGAAAGGAAATCATATGTTAAATATTCGAAGTTAAATTTAGGATAAACGTGTTAATAGTGCATGAAATTAGAAATATGGAGTTTATAAATGAAAATAGCAATTGAATTTAATTGTGAAGAACTGTACAAACTTTAAAATTGACAACAAAAAAGACTTTAAAAGAAACCAAATATAATTTAATTGAAAACAATAAACAAAGTGATTAAGAAAGCATTAAATAAAATTAATAAATAACTAAAAAATTTTTAAAAAAAGTTGTAAAACAAGTTTTTTTTAAAGGTTTTTGTATATTTTGTATTGTGTTGGTTACTCCAATGGTTTGCAATAAAACTTCAATTGGCTCATGTCATCAACTAGCGTGTTTTGGCTGAGTATTTTAATGAGGTTTTATTGGCTAATCCTAGCCTTTAATTATAGATAGTAGTCTTATGATTTTTTATTCTAATAGTTATATATTAATTAATTTAACTTTGAAGGAGCTTTTCTTTCACAAAATGTCTACTTCACTATATGCCGACTTGTATAATTTAAGATCATATGATTAAAAAAATATAATTTTTATATTTTCATTAGAAAATCAATCAATGCTTTTTTCCCTATCTTGTGTGACTTGGTTTTAATTAATTAATCCTTAAAATTTTACTATCAATAATGGAGTCAAAACCCTAGATTAGGGGGGTAAAATTTTTTTAATATCTTATTTAAAAAATTTATACTTTTATAGTATATTAATTGTTTAAATAAGATATTTTTTTTGAAACTTTTGGATTATGTTAAATGAAATTTACTCACTAACAATATTCTACCTTTCTCCCTTATAAACAAATTTGAGTTTAAATAAGTAGCTAGTGTACTAAAAATTATTTTTCATATTAATATTAACATAAAAATTTATAAGATATATCTACTTAATACTCATGTAATGTATAATAAAGATATATTAAAAAACACATTATCACTTAGATGACATAACTCAAAAAAGCATGTTGAAAGGGAAAAATGCTTACTAGATGAAGTATGAAATTTTATTATTATCAATTTGCAAAAATCTATATAGATAGGGTACTGTCAATTTGCCCCCCAAAAAAAACTTACTAAACCTAAGGGCAATTTTTAAAAAAAATTAAAAAAAAAAGATTAAAATGAGAGGGAAGGGGGAATGGGAAAATAAGAAAGAAATGCAGGGAGAAAATAAGAAAGCAAAGAAATTTAATGAAAGAAAAGAGGAGAATATATATATATATATATATAATGTGTGGCTGTGAGAGAGAGACAGAGAGAGTTCACTAAATTCAATAAATTCAAAATTTTAAAGATTGTGGAGGTATAATATCAAAATTGAAAGGAAAACCTTTTTTATGTTTGATTTCAATTAATTAATCTTTAAAATCTTTGCTATGATTTACGAAGATCATAAGTTCAATCCTAAAAAAAAGTTTCATAAGACAATTTAAATTCAAGCACAAAATTTTTATTTTTTAGTTTTTATCAAAGAACAAAATTAGATATAGGCTATTGAAACCAATATGTTTATTCAAAAATATTAATTAAATACCACACAACTGGTATTGATACTTAGGAAGGCTCAAAGCCATATATTACCGATCAAATGACATTCTAGATATTTGTGCAACTTCAATATCTTATGTGTCAAACTCTTTAAAAAATAAAAATTAAATAAGTTAATATATATATATATATATATATCATAAGTCAGCACTAAATTTGAGCATAATGTTATAGATAATTGCAAAGATTTTATGCTTGATTCAAGAGACGAATCAAGAGACAAGAAGGGGCCAAAGTTAGGAAGCAACATAAAGAATAGGAATGATAGCCTTGGATTATAGAACATTTGTTGAAGAAAGAATAAATAAAATAAAATAAAACTCCACAAAAAAAGGACCTATATAAGAAAGAGAGAAAGATGCCACTACATTCAATAAAGAATTCAAGTTCTATTAGCATAGATCAAGTTGAGAGATAGAATACGTTTAATTTTGTATCAAATAAAAAATAAATTTATGTAATTGTGTATAATATTTATTATATTTTTATAATTATTATTTAGTAATCTTTATTTTTTAAAAATAAAATTGAAATAAATATATAAATGTTTTATTTGTAAAATTATTTTTTTATTTTACATAACAAACAAACTTGAAAAAATAAAAAGAAAATGTGAATCATACAAGTGAGACCGTAAGGTGTGGGTTGTTGAATGAAGTCCCAGATATGGGAAATATGAGGGAATCTGTGTGGATTCCAAGGTGGGGGTGATGGACACATGGAGTTGATGCTTATAAGAATACAATTATAAGGGGAGCAAGTTGCATGGGGGTGGGTGATGTGTCTCCACAAAAGCGAATGATGTCATACATGTGTCTTGTCAGATGGTCAGGTGTGGAGCTTCTTCCTCCATCTTTGAAAACTTGTGACTGATAATGATACCTTACTACATTACAACTGCTTTCTCCCTGCCATCCTTTTTCCCACTATTAATTTGTTTATATGTTATTTTCTCTCAAATAATAATGTTTTGTTTTATTTCGACCACTTTGTTAGACTAAGTAAACTCTAAGAAAATAAAAAAATAATAACTTTGTTAAAAGAAAAAAACATAACACAGACAACTCCATATCATTAATTAAGTGTTATAAGTTTTCATGTCAATTAATCTATTAAATGATTATAATTTTATTTAACATAAAAGACTATTTTGATTAAAAAAAATAAAAGAAACTATACTATTGATAGGAGTAATTTTTAGAGAATTAAATTAAGAGAAGAGTAATATTTTAATAGCTAAATCATTAATTTATTCTTTATCCTTTTTTTGTTAAACTATAATTTATGTTTTAATATAAGAAAAAAATAGAATAATCTCTCTAATTTTTTATCATTTACATGTGACTCCACCAATTTTGAAAAATGAAAACACCCTTTACCATTTATCAACTTTCAAGATGTAATTCCCTTTAGCCATTTTCTCATTATGGTATAACAAAAATTTTACCTCAAGCTAGGATATTAATTGTTTGGTTGAAATGATTTTTTTATTTACAATAATTTTATCAAATTTTTAATCTAATTTATAATATTTAGGAAACAAATATTGCATTTGAGAAACAAAGACACTAAAGAATTTTAATTAAAGAAAAAAGCCAATTCTAAAATGGGGTGAATTTTCTATTGAATAGTTCAAAACATTAGCAAATAAAAATTATTACTTATATCTCATTTTGATTTTTAGTTTGTACAAAAATATCTATGAAATATACAAACTACAAATAAAAAAGCAAAAATAATACAAATATAAAAGAGCAAAAGACCAATAATCATAAACAAATTTCAATAAATATATACAAAACCATTCTTTTTGAACCATAAAATATATGTTATATTAAAAAGATCAAAAGGCATTGTGGCGCGGGTTCCTCCTCCCTACTCCCCTCATTCTCATTTCTCAACGTTTAATTCCACAAATGGCAACCAGAAAAGAGCAAAGCAAGAAATGCATATCATTGGCTCTACTTTGGGACTTCAAATTTAGATTTTAGATCATCACGCTTCAGCCTTCAGGTACGGCTTTAGACTTCAGAACTTTAGATTCATCAAATCGAAGCTTTCTCTGTTGGTTGTTGTTGCTGCTTGTTGGCTTTTCTCTTTTATTGTTTGGGAAAGGAAAGCTAGAGCCGATGGCTCTATTTTGTTAAGCTATTTGTTTTTGGCTTTATATGATGCATCGCAACATCATTATATTATGGCCCATTAGTGTGATATCCGATGTGAGTTAGGTCGCATTTGCAATTTTACAGTCACATTTTGCAATGTAAGCTGCAATTTGAAACATTGATTCAATTAAACAACACTAATAGAAAAATCATTGAGTCACTTTAAGACTCTTTATACAATTCTCTCATGAAATTTTTAAATACTCAAGAATTAAAAAAAAAACAATAATCAAGCATTTCAACAATCTTTAAGCTATCAATTATCTAGTAGATGTCAAAAAAAATGAACAACATAGAAAAAATCTTTCAAAAATAGTTGAAAATGGAAAACAAATGTGGATTTGATGGATAAATAGTGGGAGGTGGTTGAACAATAGTGACGATGGATTTTGGCTGGCTGACGTTGGCGATAAGGATCAATGATAATCAAAGTAGCTAGGCAATGTGGTTGTTCCTCCTTCAAAGTGCTACAGAGAAAGAATAGGTTTTCTTTATAGAAGTAAGCTATTGTTGCATAGGGGGTGGGGTATTTTAAAAGTTTTGGTAGTGAACCACTACAAAGGAAAATAGCATTTTTCAAAAACAACAGCATTTAACAATGATTTTCTATAAACCACTATTATATTGCAGTGAGTTTAATCAACCACTACTATTTAGTAGAAGTTTGGTCAACAACCATTGCTAAATTGTAGCAGTTGATACAAACATCACAATATTCCATTTTTTACCACTATTGGTATACAGCAGAAAAGAAGGCAAAGACGAATGAGATTTTTGTGAATTGGCTAAGAGGAAGCAATGGACATATGTGTCAGAGAGTAAATAAAGAGTTTTTTTCTTTTGGAGGGATTAAAATATGAATTTGCTTTATTCAATATATAGAGCTGATACATTACGTTAACATAAGCATTATCTGGCCAAATTTCAACTAATCCCTAAAAATCGTGTAAAATAAAAAAATTTCTAAAATTTTGGTCCATTGATCAATTATTCAACAACTAACAAATTATTCAATAACAAATATCTCTACAATTCTGAGGCATGTGTCCAACAATCTCCTCCCTGCCATGGTAATTGCTAAGCATTTATCATGGTAGTTTGCATCTTATCTTCATTTTTTTGCTTTTCTTCTTTTTCTTTCTACATTTTGTCTCCTCAACCTTTGTATGAACATCAAAAATTGAATCAAGAACGTGGGCTTTGGAAACTTTTAACTCTTGGCTTTGTGCTTCCATTGTGTTAGATCTTTCAAATGAAATTGAACCAATAAACTGAGAAATAGCATCATCAAAATCAATATACTCTTCCTTCATTACATTAAGAGAAAAACTTTTTTCTCTCATTTTCACTTTGAATGCCTCTTTGCCACTTGCATGAGTAATTGTACACCATCTATATTCAAAAATTACCTTGTGGCCTTTTTCAACAAGCTGTCCAACACTAAGTAAATTATGATTAATATCAAGAACATATAAAACATTAGAAATATATTTTAAATCTAATAAAGTTTCAATGTCCACAGTTCCTTTGCCTTTTACATCAATGCATGCTCCATTTCCAATTCTAACTTTAGAAATAACAGCTGTATCAAGCTCTTTAAAGAGTTCTTAATTATAAGTCATATGGTTTGTACAACCATTATCTATAAGCCAACTTTCTATGGAGTTATTTGTAGAACAACTGGATGCCACAAACAACATCTCCTCCTCAGGTTGATCTTGAACAGCCTTGGCTTATTGTTGTTAAAACTTGCATATTTTTTCCACATGGCCTAACTAACCATATTTGTGACATTTGATATAAGGTCTCTGCCAACACTTTGTTTATGGATGATTTGTCTTTTTGCAATGTGGACAAGGTGGAAAAATCCAATCTTTGTTGCTATTTTTCTTGTCTATGCCTTCTCCTAATTTTTGTGCTTTTGCATAACGGGCACCTTTTATGGTCTTCTCTTGTCTCAACATTCTCCTTTGCTCTTGTGCCTACAATGCCTCACCAATTCTTCCAAAGATATAATTGATAAATCCTTTGATTCTTCTAATGAAGAAATCTTATATTCAGATTTTTTAGGTATAGTTGCAAGGATTTTTTACATAATATGTTCATCAAGAAAGTCCTAACAAAGTAATCTCACCTTGTTCACTATATTTTGCAACCTATCAAAATATTCTTTGATGGTTTCTAACTCTTTTATTTTCTGCATCTCAAACTCTCTAATCAAGTTGAGCACTTGCATATTTTTGGTTCTGTTATTGCCTTGATATTCTTTTTTTAGATAGTCCCATATAACCTTCACTGAGTCCAGATTCATAATTTTGGTGAATATGGTGCTTGAAATAAAAGAGAACAACTAAGCTTTGGCTTTTGACCTTCGAGTCTTCTTCTCCTTATAGGTCTTGAGTTGAGTTATAGTTGGATTTTTTGGTAGTGGCAGAACAGCATAATCATTTTCAACAACTTCCTAGAAATCTAATGCATCAAGGTGGACTCTCATTCTAATAGCCCAAGCTTGATAATTGTCATCGTTAAGCATTGGAGGAGCAATATGGGGCAGTGTTGTTTCATTTTCCACTTGTGAAGGTTGTTGTCTTTTATTTACTCAACCACAGATCCCTTCAAGAAGTTGGCTTTGATACCAATTTCTTGGTATACGATAAAAAAGAAGGCAAAGACAAATGGAATTTTTGTGAATTGGCTAAGAGGAAGCAGTCGGCATATGTGTTAGGGAGTAAACATAGAGTTTTCTATTTTTTGGAGGCATTAAAATATTCATTTTCTTTATTCAATATATAAAGCTGATAAGTAACATCAACATAAGCATTATTTGGCCAAATTTCAACTAATTCCTAAAAATCATGTAAAACAAAAAAATTCCTAAAATCTTGGTTCATTGATCGATTATTTAGCAACTAACAAATTATTCAATAACAAATATCTTTGCAATTCCAAGGCATGTGTCCAATAACAACTCCTATGTAACCATCGCAAAGTTCTAATTTTCCTATAGTGATGTTTCCATGGATGCCAAGCCCTAATATATATGTCCATATTCTCATAAGTTTTATAGGGAATTATCGCATATTTTTAGTCTATGTCCCCCACTTTGTAACCATCCTAAACATGCTTTAGACACTTTGTTTTTAAAAGAAGTTTGGTTGTTAATCCTTGTTAAAGTCTCCTTAATATATATTCATATAATGTATAATAAAGATATATTAAAAAAAATACATTATCACTTAGATGAACAACTCAAAAAAGCATGTTGAAAGGAAAAAAAAAAAATTATCTGATGAAGTATAAAATTTTATTATTGTCATTTTGCAAAAATCTATATAGATAGGGTATGTCAATTTGCCCCCAAAAAAAACTTATTAAAGCTATGGACAATTTTAAAAATAAAAATAAAAATAAAAATAAAGTGGGGTTATTGGGAAAAAAGAAAGAAATGCAGGAGAGAAAATAAGAAAAAAAAATTTAGCGAAAGAAAAGTGAAAAAATATGTATATGTATGATTTTAGTATAAATTCAACTTCAAACGTCAAATAATATGTGTGTGTGTGTGTGTGTGTGTGTTTGTGTGTATAGGTTCAATTTCAAATGTCAAATAATATGTGCGTCCGTGTGCGTGTGTGTGTGAGAGAGTTTATTAATATTGTGGAGATATAATATCAAAATTGAAAGGAAAACCCTTTTAGGTTTGATTTCAATTAATTATTTCTTAAAATATTTACTGTGATTTAGTGAAAGAAAAAAAAAGTATGATTTTAGTATAGGTTCAACTTCAAATGTCAAATAATGTGTGTGTATGTGTGTGTGTGTGTGTATGTGTGTATTGGTTCAATTTCAAAAGTTAAATAATGTGTATGTGTGTGTGTGGTTACTAATATTGTGGAGATATAATATCAAAATTGAAAAGAAAATCCTTTTTATGTTTGATTTCAATTAATTAATACTTAAAATATTTACTATGATTTAGTAAGATCATAAGTTCAATCCAAAAAGAAAGTTTCATGAGACGATTTAAATTTGGGCACAAATCTCCTACAAAATGAGAATAAGCAAGTTGTATCTTTTTTTATTTTTATGAGTCTAAAAATGAATATAAAAAATAAGAATTATAATTTCGAGGACATAAATTTTAATTGAGAAAAAATTATATTTTAAAAATTTTAGTTAAAATTATTTTTTATAATTAAAATTTTTATCCTCCAAATTATAATTTTAAGCTTAAAAAATAAAATAAAATAATAAAAAATAAATAAATAAATGAGCTTATTGTACCATCACTATACTGTATTGCAGAGATTTGTGCTCTTTAAATTCTCTTAAATCTTTTGGACTAAATTTATCTAACATGGGCTTAGCAATTTTTCTTGACAATTTCTTCTCAGACGCGGCATATTTCTTAATTAGGAAGTTTCGCGCGTCTATTTTGACTATTCTATATTTTACATTGCCTTACAAATATCAACGTTCACTTAATTATTTTTTGGTTATATACTGTTCCCTTATTTATCTTTTGGTATACAAAAAAACTTAAGAGTTAAGAGACAAATGGACGGTTTCAACGCCAAAGCAACACATACGACAAATCATCTTATCGAGAAGAATGGAATTATAAGTAGTTCAGCTTCCCATAGAAAATCTTCAACACATAGAGCAAGAAACATATCATTATTTTCTATCCAGACAACAGATCGTCTTATTTAGAAACAACCATGGCTGAAGGGAATCACCATCACCATCGCCATAACCACCACCACCACAACAACAAACAGCTTGCCGGCGAGGTTGATTACAGAAAGCAAGTGAAGCACCACAAGCATATGGAGCACCTTGGTGAGCTAGGAGCTGTTGCCGCTGGTGCCTTCGCTTTGGTAATATTAGTTAAACATAATATCCCGTTTAACACAGATCTGCAATTAATCATTAGTTATTATTCATAATTATGATTAATTGAAGAGACAAACTCTCTTGAGAAGATCTTAATTTATGATTTTTTGTACTAATATATTTGTGTGCTTATTAATTTTGCTTAATTAATTGTAGCATGAAAAGCACAAGGCAAAGAAAGACCCAGAACATGCACATAGGCACAAGATAGAGGAGGAGATAGCAGCAGCAGTTGCCGTTGGAGCAGGGGGATATGCGTTTCATGAGCATCATAAGAAAAAAGAGGCAAAGAAAGAATATGAAAAAGCTTATGGAAAGAAGCATCACCATTTCTTTCACTGATTTTAGTTAATCACAGAAGAAGATGGATTGAGTATACTAGTCTGCGAATTCCTTCTGGATAACTGATTGGTCTTGTATGTTTCCTACGCGTAGGGTGGATTTTAATAATACACGTGATTTATTTGTATACCTTTATAAGTGAAATAAAATTTGCCTATCCTATTATATATGCGTCTTTTATGCAATTTTCACACGCAAGATACCTAGCATTGGAGATTTTGGTTTACCAATTTTGCTTTCTTTAGCCAAAATGTAAACAATTCTTCTCAATTTAGGAGATATGTGCATTTTACCCTCTTAAACTCTAAAAGTTACTCACATATCCTTAGACCAATATAATCCCTTCATTAATTTTTCTATACAAAACTCAAACACCACTTATCCATGTAAACTAAAAGAGCTCAAATCAACAAAAAATATATTTGACTTGTCATTAATTAATTTGATATCAACATAGACATGTTCAAATAGATGAAAGGAAATCATATGTTGACTTAAATATTCAAAGTTAAATTTAGGATAAAAATGTTAATAGTGCATGAAATTAGAAATATGGAGTTTATAAATGAAAATGACAGTTGGATTTAATTGTAAAGAACTATACAAACTTTAAAATTGACAACAAAAATACTGTAAAAGAAACTAAATAAAATTTAATTGAAAACAATAAACCAAGCGATAAAGAAAGCGTCAAATAAAATTAATAAATAACTAAAAAATTTAAAAAAAAAGTTGTAAAACAAGTTTTTTTTTTTTTAGGCTTTTGTATATTTTGTATTATGTTTGTTACTTCAATGGTTAGCAAAGAAACTTCAATTGGCTCATGTCATCAACTAGTGTGTTTTGGCTGATGAGTTTTTTAATGAGGTTTTATCAGCTAATCCTAGCCTTTAATGGTAGATAGTGGCCTTATGATTTTTTATACTAACAGTTATATATTAATTAATTTAACTTTGAAGGAGCTTTTCTTTCACAAAATATCTACTTCACTGTATGCCGACTTGTATATATATTTAAGATCATATGATTAGGAAATATAATTTTTATATTTTCATTAGAAAATCATTCAATGCTTTTTTTTTTTCCTATCTTGCATGACTTGGTTTTAATTAAGTAATCCTTAAAATTTTACTATGAACAATCGAGTCAAAACCCTGGATTAGGGGGTAAAAATTTTTTTAATATCTTAATTAAAAAAAGTTATACTTTTATAGTATATTAATTGTTTAAATAAAATATTTTTTTGAAACTTTTGGATTAAGTTAAATGAAATTTACTCACTAACAATATTCTACCTTTCTCCCTTATAAACAAATTTGAGTTTAAATAAGTAGCTAGTGTACAAAAAATTATTCTTCATATTAATATTAACATAAAAATTTATAAGATATATCTACTTAATACTCATGTAATGTATAATAAAGATATTGTAAAGACCAGATGTGCATGAATATATATATATATATATATATATATATATATATATATATATATAGGAAGTTTGACTTTTCAAATCTGTATTCTGAAGCTGCCATGTATCAATTCTTTCCTTTCTTTTGCAATTTCCTGGTATCCCCTATATACCCTCTTGTATCTACTTCAAGCTGGGGTTTTACGTCATTTTGCCACTCAAATTTCTGTAGCATAGAACCTCCACCTACTTCCATCCTTTTAGTAAAAAAAGTAGCAAAAATTACACTACAAAGAGCTGCACCTTCTCTCCCCCGTTCACCGTCACTTTGCTTTCTCTAGTTCGATTTTTTTTTTCTGCTTGCTTTCTCCTTGTTTTATGCTGAGTTTCGCTGCTGGTTTGCTGGTAGATTAACGCCATATACATTCTTTCCCTAGGTTTGGAGTTTTCGCTGTGTGTGTTCATTATAGGAAATTACTGGCATAAGGACACTAGCCTAACCACGGTTATCATAACCGTGGTTAAGCCATGGCTTTAACCATGGTTATGATAACCCTGGTTAGGCCACAGAACATAACCACGATTTTAGTAAACCGTGGCTAAGGTTGAAACTTAGCCACGGTTTACTTAAAAACTGTGGGAAACATTACCACGGTTTGGGAAAATCGTGAGAAACTAACCAAGGTTTTTCCCAAACCGTGGTAAAATAACCACGATTTTTTAATAAACCGTGGTTAAAATTATGTCTTAACCACGGTTATGTCAAAATCGTGGTTAAGACATGAGTTTTTGACCATTGCGAGCCATCCCCTCCTGTTTTATGCGTTTCCATCGTCCTTATCGTTGTCTACGTTTTCCCTTCTTCAATTCCTTCGATTTCCCTCTGCTTCTTTGCCGTTGTACATTGCCTGTGCTTCATTGTTTCAGTTGCTACTCGTTTGTGCATCTTCCTTCAGTGTAGGCTCTCTATTTGGGTGGCATTGGTTCTGTGAGTTATCTTAGTCCTTTTTTATGTTAGTTTTAGTTGTTTTTTTATCTAATTTGAGATTCTGATTTTAGTTCTGGCATGGAAGTTTTGTTTTTTTGATTGAAATGTTAGATAAAATTGTGGTTGAGATTTTGATTTGGATTCTAAAATGTGGTTGAAATGTTGAATAAAATGTGATTGAATTTGTGGTTTGAATTATTATTGTTTATATGAAAAAAAAGGATATTTGCTTAAAATAAAAAATATTTATCATCTTGAAAGTAATATTTTGACATTTATATTTGAAATGCTAAACCATAGTAAAATGATAATATATTTTATCAATTTGAATTAATTATTTTGTTTTATATCTTTTGTTAAAAATTTTGCATATGTTAATTTTTTGTAATTAAATAGAAACATATTGTAATCAATATTTAGGAGACTATTGTATAAAAAATATAAGAAAAAAAAATGGGAGCTTATCCTTGTGAATGTGTGATGGTCTTATACTTGAGAGAGAGAGAGAGAGATTGTTGAGTTTAATCATGAGTGTAAGTGGAAAAAAATTTAGATTAAATAAAACTAGATAAAAGAAGAGATATATAATTAGAAATAACTCATATATTTATTGCTTATAATGTCAATGGATTCAAATTTTGAACTTTAGCTCAAGACCAAGGATTGAAAACTCAAAATAGTGGAGTCTTTGGTTCTTTTGGAACAAGAAGTTATGCAAGTGGACACGATAGTAACATGCAATTGGTGGTGTACAATATTATGGAAAATTGTTGGACATTATTGAATTAAATTATTACGGTCGATTTGTAGTCGTACTATTCAAGTGTATGTGGGCCAACACAACTAATTCAAGAGGCATGAAGAAAGATGATTTCAGATTCACTTCTGTCAATTTTTCACGGTTGATACATACTGGTGACAATGAAGATGATGAACCATACATTCAAGCCTCTGAAGCTCAGCAAGTATATTATGTGGAAGATGAGTTAGATAAAGATTGGAGTATAGCTGTGCATTTAAAACCACGTGACTTATATGATATGGCTGAAGATGATGAAGATATTTATGAGAGTGAGCCAAACCAACCTCATCAAGTAGAGACGCTATTCCCAAACTTGGAAGTCAATTTATGCTTGTCTAGGTCAAACATTATTTAGTTTGTTTAGTTTTTTCCTTTTTTGCATTGTCATTAAATAGATATGTTTGTATGTTTTTTATCTCCATAGGTTATATAAATTTATATTTTTTGTTGTTGCAATTAACAGAAACTCAGAAGATGAAGAAGTTTTTCAAGAAATCTAAATCAGTTAGCACAAGTGGAGCTGATGGGTCCAGTAGCAATAGTCCAATGTTGAATGTGCTTGTCAGTGATGGGGGACATCCCAGTTACTTGGATCCTATTAATCCAACAAGCACATCGACATCACCTATTTCAGATGTTCCTGATATCCCCGATTTGTAGGCAGATTTGAACGTTGAGAATCTATTTACAGATGATGATCAAGAGGCGTGCGAGCAGCCTACACAGCCCGCACGACAACCACGAAGGAGAAATTGGTTAGTTGAAATTATTGGTAAGTAAATTAATAAGTATTTTAGTGTTAATGCTAATTTACTTATTTCTCATTTGTATACTAACTTTAATTCAATAGATGAGGTCGGAACAATGACACACAGGCAGATGACTGTACATGATGTTTGGGCCCTTTCTCCTGGGCAAAGGATAATAGTATTATGGAACAATTCCCTTCAACCAATTGAAGATGGCAGTGGATTGTTAGGTGTTTTTCTAGGTATAGTTGGGACAGATGTTAAATCATTTCCACTCATTTACCTAGATTGGAGAAATGTCCCTCAAGAGTACAAAGATCATGTATATACCAATGTTATTCAGGTAATAACATATTTAATATTCATTTCTTATCATATTGAGTTCATATATTAACTAATTGTGATATTTTATTTTGTAGACTAAATTTGTTGTTGATGATATACATAAGAGATATATTCTACAATCATTAGGAGCTAGATGGCGACATGCACGCTATGAATTATATAAAAATGATGGGACTCGCACTAGAGAACAAATAATTGAAGATGTCCCAAATGGCATAGATAGGGACCACTGGGCGTCATTTATAAATCAATGCTTTAGTGAGAGGTCTCAGGTAATCTCATTTAATTTTTTAGATGTATTACTTTTTACATTATAAAACACTTTAAGATGTACTAATCACATTTAATATCTTTCTTAATAATTAGAGGATTGCAACGATAAATAAACAGAACAGAAAGATGCTAACCATGCCACATACAAGTGGTTCAAAAAGCTTTGCATGGAAAAAAGCTGAGATGGTAAAGATATTTGAATTATACGTCATTTGAATTTTAAAAACAATTTAAGATATGTCACATATCTTTAATTTTGTAGGAAGCTGATCGTGGGGGTCCAGTATCACGTGGAGATGTGTGGACTGCAGTTCACAGACATGATGATGGATCTTATATCAATGACAAAGCTAAAACTATCTGTGTAAGCATTTGAATATCATAGGTGTTGACTTTTGATTTTAATTAAAGACTTTATTTTCCAACTTATTTTTCACTCTATATTCAAATTTATAAGAACAAATTAAAATGTTTCAAACTGAGGACTCTTCTTCTCAAGAAATTTCAAGTGATGATTCATTGGCCCAAGCCTTGGGAAACAAAGAGCATTGCGGCCAGGTTCGGGGGATGGGATTTGGTGTTTGTCCATCTCAAGTGTTTGGATGTCGGGCTCGTGAGAGTTCATCCGGACCTTCTTACGCAGAATTGCAAAATGAGGTTGATTAACTAAAAGCACAAATGGCTAAGAGAGATGAGCGTCAATGACAAGCAGAAGTTGAAAATGCTGCAATAGTTGAGCGACAACAATAATTATAAGCAACCATGGCTTTCATACTCCGAAATTTTCAGGGTACATTGCCACCAGAACTTGCAGTCTTACAAGGTCGAGGGGTAATTTTTCAAATTTTTATTCTAATTGCAATCATATCAATTAATAATAACTAATATTTTATTTTAAATTAGAAGGACCAAGTGATCGGGACAGCGAACATTAACCTATAAATGATAGTCACTCCCCATAAAATTGGAAATATTGCTTGGATAAGCTTGTTTGTAGATTATTAGGCCATCAATGTCTTTTTTTAAGTTCAGTGATATTATGGTTGTTATTATTGAAACATGGATGTTGCTATTGAATGTATTGTGCAATATAACTACTATCAATGTATTTCTTTTTCATTTCAATGATATTATGATTGTTGTTATTGAAATAGATTTATTGCTATTGAATATGTTCTTCAACATTGTTATTAGAAATTAATTGTTAGATATATCAATTAAAAGATATAATTATAAATAAATAATGGTATTTAGCTAGTTATAACCACAGTTTTCCACGTCTTAACCACGGTTTACACAGAACCATGGTTAAGACATGACATAACCACGGTTATGTAAACCGTGGTTATGTCATGTCTTAACCACGATTTTATTAACCGTGGTTATGTTTTGTCTTAACCACGATTTTGAGTAAACCATGGTTAAGATGTGGTATTGCCACGGTTTTGTAAAACCGTGGTTATGGCTAGGAATTGCCACAGTGTTTCCAGCAGTTTAAGCAAACCGTGGTTATGCCTTTCTCCACGATCGATTTAACCATGGATTTGATAATCGTGGCTATGGTTCTTTACCACGGTTAAAACCGTGGTTAAGATCAATAAAAAATCGTGGTTAGATCCACGTTTTTTTTGTAGTGGTTGCTTCTTCTAGTTCCATCTTAAAATCATCTTCCTCCTCTGCTTCTTAGTTTTGCAATGCGTTTTTTGGTGTAAAGTAAGCTGGGGGAAAGTGTTGTGTAGACCAAAATTTGGTGTAAGAGGATGAGTTTGGTTGGGGCAATCTTAGTTTTCTTTATGCTAAAATGTATTTCGATCTTCCTATAAGGTGGTTGCTCTCATTTTCTGCATAAACTTCCTAATCTAAAACCAAATTCCATTGTGCTTCTTACTTGCCAATTCTTGTTTGTGTAGAATAAGCTCCCCTCTAACGTGTTTTGCTGCGGGAATGGATAGCCTTGTATGGTATGAGTTTTCCTTTACTTCTTGGTTTTTGAGTCTAGCTCCTTAGTGGAATTAGGGAGGAAAGGGCACAAGATTGACATGGTTCTGTTTTCTTTCCTCCTTTGAGCTAATTTCGGTCTTTGAATGTAGAATCCAAAATGCTCTGCTGCCATATACGGACATATATATATATATATATACATATCTATATCTTTATATATGTATATTGTGTGTATTGTATGGGTATGGAGGGCATGAAATTGAGGAGAGGATGGTGGGTTTAGTTACTTGAAATCATATACATATCTATAGCATGCTAAAGGAATGAAGAATAGATACCAATGTTCTTTTCTTTTCCTAAAATTTTGTTCAAACAGACCAAGCTAATTAGGTTATGAGCGGCAACCATAACTATTCTCCTATTTGTAGGAAGAGGAATTTTTAGCCATGTAAAGTGCGTATTTTATTCTTATTCATTCTTATTTATGCTTTGACCTCGCAAGATAAGGAAATTTTTTTAAAACAAGATAAGTTCTATATGAGATAAATTGTAGTTATGCACACTCTAAAATCTGGTGAACGGGTATTATAGGGTATTCAGGAGATTTAGTCATAGCTGAGGAGTGGGCAGGGAATTTCTGTATCATCTTGGAAGGTGAGTAAGTATTGCGGATCTTGAGTAACTAGTATTTATTATTTTGTTACTGAGTTTCCTTGCAGTGTTCTAAAATCTGAAAATCTATTTATGGAGATACATATTTAAATGTTTTGTCATATGCATGTTTACCAAAAAATGATTTGAACATGAAATTTTGCAAATTGACATCTGTTTGAGTTATCTTGAAACTTTGATATTGAATTGATATGGAAGGTACTCTGTCTGAAATGCTAATTTGAGAAAAATATTATTTTAAGAGGTTATCTATTCAGAACCCTGTAGCTAACAGTAGTAGTTGTTAGCCATGGTGCACCATGATCTGTACCTCAGCTAGCAGGGGTGTTGCTAGCCCTGTGTGGGTGGCCACCACACGCGAAGTCATTTTATTTTCGCAAGCAGAGTGCTTTGCGTTTGTGGTTATTCTCCCCGCGAGCTGCATGCTCTGCGTCTGTTTCAATTGGTTCTGCTTAGATGCTTCTGGTGCATTTTAAGAAAAGATTTGCATAAGGCATGCTTCGTGTGTTATATTTTTTACAAGCCTTGTCCCTATTTTTAAGGGTTGGCATTACTTATTCATTAAGTGTTAAACTCACTATATTTTTTTAAATTTTTTTCAAATAGCGGTGCAGACCCTAGTATACCCTCAGTAGCCTATTAGTAGTTGATCTTTTGTTTATTTCTTTTAGCGAGCCTGCAGTTGTTCATGTGGGTGCATTTTGTTCATATATGTATAATCTATTTTGTTCTAAACAGTGTAAAGTGTGGGTCCATTGAATCATAGATAGAGTATCCCTAATCCCTAGAAGTTTATTTTTGGTCTAAATGAATACAGGTTGTTCCTTTTGGCTGTATTATTTTAGCTGACTGATTGTAGAAATATCGGGAGGTCTAAATAACAGAGGAGACTCTGCCGAAATTTCTACAAAAGTCACCTAAAAGAAAAACTTATTTGTTTTGTATAAAAATGATTCGGAAATGATACCCATAGTTTTATTATATGAAGTTACAACTTAGAGATATTCTCTAAATTTTGAGGAGGTTGTCAATACAAATAGACTTGTGGTAGGGGGGATTGTTTCTCTTCTGTGCCAACGTACTTAAATTTGTGGGGTGTGACAGTTGGTATTAGAGCTTAGGTCTTTCTGTGGTCCTGTGGAGCAAGTGCTTTCAGTGGGATCTCAATTATGGTTATGAACCTGAGCATAACTATACTTGATGTGTCACTGAAAACCTTATAAGGTGTCCTGATTTATTCCTTCAAGTATGTTGTCTTGCTGAATGCGATCATGGTTTATCCTACTTCCAATCTGGAGAATGATTTGAACGTTTGTTATTTTGTTGTAGTGTGGATATGTCTCCCAAAATTCGTTCAGTTAATAGATTAGCTACTGTAGATGAGGCTTCTGCAAGTGCATCAACCCAACAAACTACCCCACCTATCAGAGGTCGTGGTCGAGGTCAAGGTAGGGGTTGAGGAACTATTCGACCCCCTAGGCAAGCCTCACCTGCGGATAAGGTAGAGCTTCCACAGCCTGTGGAGGAAATTGCACCGCCAGTTCAGCCAAGACCGATAGGGCCTCAAGTGATGAAGGAGGAGAGAGAGGTTCCAGTAACCCTTTCTCAATTTTTAAAATTGAAGCCTCCCATTTATTCTGGAATAGAAAGTCAGGAGGATCCCCAGCAATTTATTGATGGTATTGAGAAGATATGTAGAGCTTTGAGTTGCTTAAGTACAAAATCAACTGAGTTTGCTGGGTTTCAGTTACAAGATGCAACTTACATATAGTATCAGACTTTGCTGGGGGAGAGGCCGATCGGATCTCCCCCAATGCTATGGGAAGAATTTAAGGGACTCTTTATGGATCGCTTTTTGCCACAGAGTGTTCGAGATGCTAGGGCCAGAGAATTTGAGGGTTTGAAATTGATTTCAGGCATGAGTGTTTCTGATTATGATATCCAATTCACACAATTGTCTCGCTACGCCCCACATTTAGTCCTTACTGAGAGGGATAGGATCAAGCGATTTATGAATGGGCTACCTCGTATGTTGTATAAGGTGATTGCTCCACAGATGAACCTCTTTCCCTCATAGTCAGCTGCGGTAGATTGTGTACATATGATAGAGATGAGAGATAAGGAGGAGGACACTTCTCAGAGAAACAGGAAGCATGATAGTGAAGGGAGATAGGGAGGTAGTTCCTTTATAGCTGGATCTTCTTATGGTCTTAGACCTCAGAGTCATCAGAGACTTACTCAAGCCTTCACGGGACCTCCGACTTAATTTTTTGCTAGCACTGATAGGCACAGAGCATCGTTCCGAGGGGTTAGCATGATGTCCACCCCAGTTTCTACTCCATCTTGTCAATCTAAAGGTCCCTATTCCATTTGTAGGAAGATACATTCAGGCACTTGCCATAAAGAGACGGGAGCATGTTTTCATTATAGGCAAGTTAGACATTTGGTGAGAGATTGTCCTCAGCATTATCTTGATTCTAGTCAGGGATCAATTTGACCCACTAGGCAATTCTTAATAGGGACTCCATCTACTGGTGTAGTTACAGTTCAGAGTGGTCGAGGTAGCAGCAGTGGGGCAGTAGTAGGCAGAGGCTAGGCGACTACAGGACGGGGCCAAGCTCAGGTTTTGCACTAAATAGAAAGGATGTACAAGCATCCAATGCTGTGGTAACAGGTACACTTACAGTTTGTTCATTCTACTTACTCATTATTTGATCCTGGCTCTACACATTCCTATATATCTCTCGATTTTGCAAAGAAGATTGGTAAGGACTCTGAAAAATTAGAGTGCCTGCTACTTGTTGCAACCCCAGTGGGGGAATCTGTAATGGTTGAATAGTTGTATAAGGCTTGTGTGATTACACTGGCCGATTGTGAGACGTTAGTTGACTTGATAGTGCATGTAATAGCAAAGTTTGATTTAATACTCAGAATGGATTGGTTAGCGTTCTGCTATGCTGTGGTGGATTGTCATCTTAAGTTAGTGAGATGTAACTTTCCTAGTAAACCTTCCTTTGTCATTCAAGGTGATCGAAGTGAAGCACCAAACAATTTAATATCTATGATAGAAGCTCAGAGGCTCTTGAAAAAGGGGTGTCAAGGATATTTAGCGATGGTTCGAGATATGGAATTACAAGTCCTAGTATTGGAAAAAGTTCCAGTAGCAAAAGAATTCCCTGATATTTTCCACGAGGAATTACTGGGGTTACCTCCTGAAAGAAAAATTGAATTTTGTATTGATGTATTATCAGGTTCTCAGCCTATATCTATTCCTCCTTATTGAATGGCGCCCTTGGAGCTTAGTGAATTAAAGAATCAATTACAAGACTTGTTGGACAAGGGTTTTATTTGCCCTAGTACGTCCCCTTGGGGAGCACCTGTACTTTTTGTTAAGAAGAAGGATGGTTCCCTCCGCTTATATATAGATTACAAATAGCTGAATAAAGTGACAGTGAAGAATAGGTATCCTTTGCCTCGTATAGATGATCTATTTGACCAGTTATAGGGAGCTCAATGCTTCTCAAAAATTGACTTAAGATCAGGTTATCATCAGCTACGAATAAAAAGGGAAGACATCCCTAAAACTACTTTTAGAACTCGGTATGGTCATTATGGATTTTTAGTGATGTTGTTTGGGTTAACCAATGCCCCAGCTGCATTTATGGACTTGATGAATCGAGTGTTCAAGCCATTTCTAGACTGGTTTATTATCATCTTCATTGATGATATTTTGATTTATTCTAAGGGCTATGAAGAGCATGAACGGCACCTGAGAGTGGCACTACAGGTGTTAAGGGAACACCAATTATATGCTAAATTTTCTAAATGCCAGTTTTGGCTAGAAAAAATTGCCTTTTTAGGCCATGTAATCTCGAAAGATGGGGTGCAAGTATATCCAAGTAAAGTGGAAGCGGTTCAAAAATGGCCAAGACCTACTACAGTTACAGAGATTCATAGTTTCTTGGGCTTAGCAGGCTATTATCGTCGGTTTGTTAAAGACTTTTCTAAAATAGCTGTGCCGTTAACAAAATTAACCCAGAAGAATGTGAAATTTCAGTGGTCTGAGATGTGTGAAGAGGGTTTTCAGAAATTGAAAGATTGTCTGACTTCTGCACTGGTTTTGACATTACCCTCGGGGTCTGGAGGTTATGTTGTATACTGTGATGCTTCTAGGGTTGGCTTGGGATATGTATTGATGCAGCATGGTCACGTGATTGCTTTTGCCTCTAGACAACTGATAACCTCCTAATTTAGGATTCAAAAGGACTATATTTGACACTAAATTAGGGAGGTAAAGTTCTTTTCTCTTGATTAAGATGGTTAAAAATATATTCAATTAAACAAAACAAAGAAAGTATTTAAATTGTAGCACTTTTATCAGTTTAAACCTCATTTTATGATTGATTTCAATTTCAGGGAAAAGTAATAAAGTGTAGAAAGATTTGAAAAGAAAAGAGGGAAGCTGAAAAGTGAAAAGGCTGATTGAACAAGTCTTCTCACTATAGCGAGAACAGAGTTTGCTGTAGCGAGATGGCATTTTCGCCGTAGCGAAGGGAACACTTCGCAATAGCGAAGTCGCGTTGCATAGGAAGTCCAGGGAGCAACTCGCTATAGCATGGAAGTAGCGAACACAACAGAAAACTGAGAACATATGAGATCTTGCTATAGCGAGAGTCACTTCTTGCCATAGCGAGATCGGCCCTGAAACGCACAGTTTTAGTTTTCAAGCTAAAAAAAGATTCCAGGGAGTAGGGCTTCGACATTCTGCGGCAGAGAAGATTGCTGAATGTCCAGGGAGGCGATTTTGGGTAGTCTTTGAAGGCTTTTCAAGCTTGGAGAGGTGAAGGAAGAGAAAGAATCAAGGGGGAGCTCCACTTTCTGCATCTCTATCATTCCTTTGTTTGCTTTCTTTGCTTCTTTTCATCTTCTTCATGTATTTGATTGGGATTTACTGTAGATTTGGCTATGTGTAGCTAATTCCTTTTTACCTAGAGCACTATGAACTTAATGTGAACTAGATCGTTAATTATCTTGTTTATTGTAATAATTGGAGCCTTGTGTATCCTTCTCTTGCTTAATGCTTTCTTAGGGATTGGCCACCTCTTGGAATTGATTTGGATAATTGGAATTGACCTTGAAAAAAGGATTCTCATTGGACTTAAGAGTTGGATAAATTAAGTTTAGAATCATCTAATTTGTAATTGGGATAGAAATATACCTAATTGCCTTAATTGGTTTGTAGAGGATTATAGTATCTAATGCAATCTAACCTAAATCTAAGGACACTTAGATTTTAGGGAAGAGTAGGGCTATGATTACATCAACAGACGGTTATAGCTTCTGAATCTCTTAACCCACAAGGTGAAAATTAATTGCAATTAAACAAGAAATTAAGTTCTAGTAAGCATCAAGGGAATAGTGACTCTAGGTAATTTCAAAACCTTGGACTTTACCTAAAATTTCTCTGCCAACCAAGTTTTCTTAAAATGGTTTCATTTTAAAATTAGTTCTAAATTCAAGAATTGCTTAATTGGTTGCTTAACGTGGATGAAAGTAGGTTGTGCATTGCCTAATTGTATTTAAGTCATTCCTCGTGGGAATGATACTTTACTTATCACTGAACTACTTGATCTGACCCGTGCACTTGCGGACACACATAAAAATTTTCATGGTCAACTTAAGAAACATAAGCAAAATTACCCAACGAATGATTTAGAAATGGCGGCAGTGGTCTTTGCTCTCAAAATTTGGAGGCATTATTTTATATGGTGAGACATGTGAAATCTACACAGATCATAAAAACCTTAAATATATCTTCCAATAGCGGGATTTGAACCTAAGGCAACTATTTTGTATCATCCAGGTAAGGCTAATATGGTGGCAGATGCTCTGAGCAGGAAATCCATGGGGAGTTTGAGCCATATTGTGGAGGCAAGGAGGCCGCTAATTGTAGATCTCTATAAGATTGAGGGTTCAGGAATCCAATTTGAAATTAAAAAGCTAGGAATGTTTTTGGCTCATGTACAGCTTCGTTCACCTTTATTTGAAAGGTTGAAAACTGCCCAGTCAAGGATGCACAGATATGTAAATTGGTGGATGATGTCAAAGTGAAAAAGAAAATGAATTTATTTTAGATTCAAATGGAGTTTTATGGTTCGGTACTCGATTATGTGTGCCAAATGTGGAAGATCTGAGAAGAGAACTTATGGAAGAAGCTCATTGTTCCTAGTATACAATCCATCCAGGTTCTATAAAGATGTATCAAGATTTAAAGCAAGTATACTAGTGGGAAGGCATGAAGAGAGATATAGCGAATTTTGCTTCTCATTGTTTCGCGTGTCAGCATGTTAAGGCAGAACACCAGAAACCTGCAGGACTACATCAATAGCTGGAGATACTTGAGTGGAAGTGGGAAAGGATCACTATGGACTTTGTAACGGGACTACCCCAAACAGTAAGGGGTTACGATTCTATCTGGGTGATTGTGGATAGACTCACTAAAACTGCTCATTTTCTTCCTGTAAAAACAACGTACAATGTTGCAAAATATGCAAAGCTTTACATAAATGAGATAGTTAAACTTCATAGTGTTCCAATGTCTATAATTTCTGATTGAGGATCCCAATTTACTTCTAAGTTTTTGAGAGCCTTTCAAGAGGCTATGGGTACCCAATTAGATCTTAGCACTGCCTTTCATCCTCAGACTGATGGACAATCTGAGAGGACTATACAAACAATAGAAGATAAGTTAAGGTTGTGTGTTATGGACTTTGGTGGCAGCTGGGATAACTATTTATCATTGGTGAAATTTGCTTATAATAGTAGTTATCAAGCTAGCATATAGATGGCACCCTTTGAGGCATTGTATGGAAGATGGTGCAGATCTCCTATTGGATGGTTTGAAATTGGAGAAGCTAAATCATTAAGGCCTGAGTTAGTACAAGATGCCTTAGAAAAGGTGAAAGTAATCAAGGAAAGATTAATAGTAGCTCAGAGTAGGCAGAAAGTGTACGTGGACCACCAACGCCGTGATTTGGAGTTTATGATTGGAGACTATATGTTTCTCAAGGTGTCTCCTATGAAGGGTGTGATGAGATTTGGGAAGAAAGGAAAGTTGACCTCGAGATATATAGGGCCATTTGAAATCCTAAAGCGAGTTGGGATTATAGCCTATAGGCTAGCGTTGCCACCTGAGTTATCCAATATTCATCCAGTATTTCATATTTCAATGTTAAGGAAGTATCTACCTGATCCTTCTCACGTGTTATAGAATCAAGATGTTTCTTTGGGTGAACGTTTAACTTATGAAGAAACTTCTATGGCAATTTTGGATAGATAAACGAAGAAGTTACGTTCCAAGGAGATTATGTCAGTAAAAGTTTTATGGCGTCACCACACACCGATGAGGCTATGTGGGAGGTAGAAATTGAAATATGTGCAAAGTACCGTTATCTATTTGAGAACTAAGCTTAGTATACATATATATAAATTCGGGGACTGAATTTTTTTTTAGGGGGAGAGATTGTAAAGACGAGACGTGCATGAAGATATATATATATATAGGAAGTTTAACTTTTCAAATCTGCATTCTGAAGCTGCCACGTATCAATTCTTTCCTTTCTTTTGCAATTTCCTGGTATCCCGCATATACCCTCTTGTATCTTCTTCAAGCGGGGGTTTCACGTCAATTTGCCACTCAAATTTCTGTAGCATAGAACCTCCACCTACTTCCATCCTTTAGGTTAGAAAAGTAGCAGAAATTACACTAGAAAGAGCTGCACCTTCTTTCGCCTGTTCACCGTCACTTTGCTTTCTTTGGTTCAATTTTTTTTTGCTGCTTGCTTTTTCCTTGTTATATGCTGAGTTTTGCTACTGGTTTGCTGGTAGATTAATGCCATATAAATTCTTTCTCTAGGTCTAGAGTTTTCGCTGTGTGTGTTACTTCTTCTAGTTCCATCTTAAAAGTGTCTTCCTCCCCTACTTCTTAGTTCTGCGATGCATTTTCTGGTGTAAAGCAAGCTGGGGGAAAGTGCTGTGTAGACTAAAATTTTGTGTAAGAGGATGAGTTTAGTTAGGGCAATCTTAGTTTTCTTTATGCTAAAATATATTTCGATCTTCCTATAGGGTGGTTGCTCCCATTTTCTGCATAAACTTCCTAATCTAAAACCAAATTCCATTGTGCTTCTTACTTGCCAATTCTTGTTTGTGCAGAATAAGCTCCCCTCTAGCATGTTTTACTACAGAATGGATAGCCTTGTATGGTATGAGTTTTCCTTTATTTCTTGGTTTTTGAGTTTAGCTCCTTAGTGGAATTAGGGGGGAAATGGCACAAGATTGACATGGTTCTATTTTCCTTCTTCCCTTAAGCGAATTTCGGTCTTTGAATGTAGAATCCAAAATGCTCTGCTACCATATACGGACATATATATATATATATACATATCTATATCTTTATATATGTATATTGTATGTATTGTATGGGTATGGAGGGCATGAAATTTAGGAGAGGATGGTGGATTTAGTTACTTGAAATCATATACATATCTATAGCATGCTAAAGGAATGAAGAATAGATACCAATGTTCTTTTCTTTTCCTAGAATTTTGTTCAAACAGACCAAGCTAATGAGGTTATGAGCGGTAACCATAACTATTCTCCTATTTGTAGGAAGAGGAATTTTTAGCCATGTGAAGTGCGTATTTTATTATTATTCATTCTTATTTATGCTTTAACCTCGCGAGATAAGGAAATTTTTTCAAAAACAAGATAAGTTCTGTATGAGATAAATTGTAGTTATTCATACTCTAAAATCTGGTGAATGGGTATTATAGGGTATTCAAGAGATTGAGTCATAGCTGAGGAGTGGGCAGGGAATTTCTGTATCATCTTGGAAGGTGAGTAAGTAATGCGGACCATGAGTAACTAGGATTTATTATTTTGTTACTGAGTTTCCTTGCAGTGTTCTAAAATTTGAAAATCTATTTATAGAGATATATATTTAAATGTTTCGTCATATGCATGTTTACTGAAAATTGATTTGAACATGAAATTTTGCAAATTGACGTCTATTTGAGTTATTTGGAAACTTTGATATTGAACTAATATGGAAGGCACTCTGTCTGAAATGCTAATTTGAGAAAAGTATTATTTTAAGAGGTTATCTGTTCAGAGCCTTGTAGCTAACAACAGTAGTTGTTAGCTATGGTGCACCATGATCTGTACCTCAGCTAGCAAGGGTGTTGCTAGCCCTGTGTGGGTGGCTACCACACGCGGAGTCATTTTATTTTCGCAAGTACAGTGCTTTGCATCTGTGGTTATTCTCTCCGCGAGCTGTGTGCTCTGTGTCTATTTTAATTGGTTCTGCTTAGATGCTTCCAATGCATTTTAAGAAATGATTTGCATAAGGCATGCTTCACGCGTTATATTTTTTACAGGCCTTGTCTTTATTTTAAGGATTGGCATTACTTATTCATTGAGTGTTAAACTCACTATATTTTTTTAAATTTTTTTCAGATAGCGGTGCAGACCTTAGTCTACCCTCAGCAGCCTATTAGTAGTTGATCTTTCGTTTATTTCTTTTGGCGAGCCCGCAATTGTTCATGTGGGTGCATTTTGTTCATATGCATGTAATCTATTTTGTTCTGAACAGTGTAAAGTGTGGCTCCACTGAATCATAGATAGGGTATCCCCAATCCCTAGAAGTTTATTTTTGGTCTGAATGAATACGGGTTGTTCCTTTTAGGTGTATTATTTTAGCTGACTGATTGTAGAAATATCAGAAGGTCTAAATTACAGAGGAGATTCTACCGAAATTTCTACAAAAGTCACCTAAAAGAAAAACTTATATGTTTTGTATAAAAATGATTCAAAAATGATACCCATAGTTTTATTATATAAAGTTACAACTTAGAGATATTCTCTAAATTTTGAGGAGGTTGTCAATACAAATAGACTTGTGGTAAGGGGATTGTTTGTCTTCTGCGCCAACGTACTTAAATTTGTGGGGTGTGACAGATATATTAAAAAATACATTATCACTTAGATGACATAACTTGAAAAAGCATGTTGAAAGGGAAAAATGCTTATTAGGTGAAGTATAAAATTTTATTATTATCAATTTGCAAAAATCTATATAGATAGGGTACTGTCAATTTGCCCCCCTAAAAAAAACTTACTAAAGCTAAGGGCAATTTTTAAAAAAAATTAAAAAAAAAATATTAAAGTGAGAGGGGAGGGGGAATGGGAAAAAGGAAAGAAATGGAGGGAGAAAATAAGAAAGCAAAGAAATTTAATGAAGGAAAAAGAGAAAATATATATATATATATATATATATATATATATATATAATGTGTGTGAGAGAGAGAGAGAGAGAGTTCACTAAATTCAATAAATTCGAAATTTTAAAGATTGTGGAGGTATAATATCAAAATTGAAAGGAAAACCTTTTTTATGTTTGATTTCAATTAATTAATCTTTAAAATATTTGCTATGATTTACGAAGATCATAAGTTCAATCCTACAAAAAAAGTTTCATAGGACAATTTAAATTCAAGAACAAAATTTTTATTTTTTATATTTTATTAAAGAACAAATTTAGATATAGGCTATTGAAACCAATATGTTTATTCAAAAATATTAATTAAATACCACACAATTGGTATTGATACTTAGGAAGGCTCAAAGCCATATATTACTGATCAAATGACATTCTAGAAATTTGTAGAGCTTCAATATCTTATGTGTCAAACTCTTTAAAAAATAAAAATTAAATGAGTTAATACATATATCATAAGTCAGCACTAAATTTGAGCATAATGTTATAGATAATTGCAAAGATTTTACGCTTGATTCAAGAGACAAGAAGGGGTCAAAGTTAGGAAGCAACATAAAGAATAGGAATGATGGCCTTGGATTATAGAAGATTTGTTGAAGAAAGAATAAATAAAATAAAATAAAACTCCACATAAAAAAGGACCTATATAAGAAAGAGAGAAAGATGCCACTGCATTCAATAAAGAATTCAAGTTCTATTAGTGATAGATCAAGTGGTGAGATAGAATACGTTTAATTTTGTATCAGATAAAAAATAAATTTATGTAATTGTGTATAATATTTATTATATTTTTATAATTATTATTTATTATTATTTAGTAATCTTTATTTTTTAAAAATGAAATTGAAATAAATATATAAATGTTTTATTTGTAAAATTATTTTTTATTCTACATAACAAATAAACTTGAAAAAATAAAAAGAAAATGTGAATTATACAAGTGAGACCCTAAGGTGTAGGTTGTTGAATGAAGTCCCAGATATGGGAAATATGAGGTAATCTCGGTGGATTCCAAGGTGTGGGTGATGGACACATGGAGTTGATGCTTATAGGAATACAATTATAAAGGGAGCAAGTTGCATGGGGGTGGGTGATGTGTCTCCACAAAAGTGAATGATGTCATACACGTGTCTTGTCAGATGGTCAGGTGTGGAGCTTCTTCCTCTGTCTTTGAAAACTTGTGACAGATAATGATACTTTACTACACTACAACTGCTTTCTCCCTACCATCCTTTTTCCCACTATTAATTTGTTTATATGTTATTTTCTCTCAAGTAATAATGTTTTGTTTTATTTCTACCACTTTGTTAGACTAAGTAAACTCTAAGAAATTAAAAAAAGAATAACTTTGTTAAAAGAAAAAAACGTAACACACAGACAACTCCATATCATTAATTAAGTGTTATAAGTTTTCATGTCAATTAATCTATTAAATGATTATAATTTTATTTAACATAAAAGACTATTTTGATTAAAAAAAATAGAAGAAACTATACTATTGATAGGAGTAATTTTTAGAGAATTAAATTAACAGAAGAGTAATATTTTAATAGCTAAATCATTAATTTATTCTTTATCCTTTTTTTTTGTTAAACTATAATTTATGTTTTAATATAAGAAAAAAATAGAATAATCTCTCTAATTTTTATCATTTACATGTGACTCCACCAATTTTGAAAAATGAAAACACCCTTTACCATTTATCACCTTTCAAGATGTAATTCCCTTTAGCCATTTTCTCGTTATGGTACAACAAAAATTTTACCTTAGGCTAGGATATTTATTGTTTGGTTGAAATTATGTTTTTAGTTACAATAATTTTATCAAATTTGTAATCTAAGTTATAATATTTAGGAAACAAATATTGCATTTAAGAAACAGACACACTAAAGAATTTTAATTAAAGAAAAAAGCCAATTCTAAAATGGGGTGAATTTTCTATTGAATAGTTCAAAACATTAGCAAATAAAAATTATTACTTATATCTCATTTTGATTTTCAGTTTGAATAAAAATATCTATGAAATATACAAACTACAAATAAAAAAAAAAGTAAAAATAATATAAATATAAAAGAGCAAAAGACCAATAATCATAAACAAATTTCAATAAATATATACAAAACCATTCTTTCCGAACCATAAAATATATATTATATTAAAAAGATCAAAAGGCATTGTGGCGCGGGTCCCTCCTCCCTACTCCCCTCATTCTCATTTCTCAACGTTTAATTCCACAAATGGCAACCAGAAAAGAGCAAAGCAAGAAATGGATATCACTGGCTCTACTTCAGGACTTCAAATTTAGATTTCAGATCATCAGAACTTTAGGTATGGTTTTAGACTTCAGAACTTTAGATTCATCAAATCGAAGCTTTCTCTGTTGGTTGTTGTTACTACTTGTTGGCTTTTCTCTTTTATTGTTTGGGAAAGGAAAGCTAGAGTTGATGGCTCTATTTTGTTAGGCTCTTTGTTTTTGGCTTTATATGATGCATCGCAACATCGTTATATTATGGCCCATTAGTGTGATATCCGATATGAGTTGGGTCGCATTTGCAATTTTACAGTCACATTTTGCAATGTAAGCCGCAATTTGAAACACTGATTCAATTAAACAACACTAATAGAAAAAGCATTGAGTCGGTTTAAGACTTTTTATACAATTCTCTCATGAAATTTTTAAATACTCAAGAATAAAAAAAACAATAATCAAGCATTTCAACAATCTTTAGGCTATCAATTATCTAGTAGATGTCAAAAAAAAGGAAGAACGTAGAAAAATGTTTCAAAAATAGTTGGAAATGGAAAACAAATGTGGATATGATGGATAAATAATGGGAGGTGGTTGAACAATAGCAACGATGGATTTCGGCTGGCTGGACGTTGGCGACAGGGATCAATGATAACCAAAGTAGCTAGGCAATGTGGTTGTTCCTCCTTTAAAGTGCTACAAAGAAAGAATAGGTTTTCTTCATAGAAGTAAGCTATTGTTGCATAGGGGGTAGGGTATTTTAAAAGTTTTGGCAGTAAACCACTACAAAGGAAAATAGCATTTTTAAAAAATAACAGCATTTAACAATGGTTTTCTATAAACCACTGTTATATTGTAGTGAGTTTAATCGACCACTACTATTTAGTAGATGTTTGGTCAACAACCGTTGCTAAATTGTAGCAGTTGATACAAACATCACAATATTCCATTTTTTACCACTATTGGTATACAGCAGAAAAGAAGGCAAAGATGAATGAGATTTTTGTGAATTGGCTAAGAGGAAGAAATGGGCATATATGTCAGAGAGTAAACAAAGAGTTTTTTTTTTTAGGCATTAAAATATGCATTTGCTTTATTCAATATATAGAGCTAATACATAACGTTAACATAAGCATTATTTGGCTAAATTTCAACTAATTCCTGAAAATCATGTAAAATAGAAAAATTTCTAAAATCTTGGTCCATTGATCAATTATTCAATAACTAACAAATTATTCAATAACAAATATCTCTACAATTCCAAGGCATGTGTCCAACAATCTCTTCCTTGCCATGGTAATTGCTAATGCATTTATCATGGTAGTTTGTATCTTATCTTCCTTTTTTTGTGTTTCTTCTTTTTCTTTCTACATTTCGTCTCCTCAACCTTTGTATGAACATCAAAAATTGAATTAAGAACATGGGCTTTAGAAACTTTTAACTCTTGGCTTTGTGCTTCCATTGTGTTAGATCTTTCAAATGAAATTGAACCAATAAACTGAGAAATAGCATCATCAAAATCAATATGCCCTTCCTTCATTACATTAAGAGAAAAACGTTTTTCTCTCATTTTCACTTTGAATGCCTCTTTGCCACTTGTATGAGTTACTGTACACCATCTATATTTAAAAATTACCTTGTGGCCTTTTTCAACAAGCTGTCCAACACTAAGTAAATTATGATTAATATCAAGAACATATAAAACATTAGAAATATACTTTAAATCTAATAAAGTTTTAATGGCCACAGTTCCTTTTCCTTTTACATCAATGCATGCTCCATTTCCAATTCTAACTTTAGAAATAACAGCTGTATCAAGCTCTTTAAAGAGTTCTTAATTATAAGTCATATGGTTTGTACAACCACTATCTATAAGCTAACTTTCTGTGGAGTTATTTATAGAACAACTGGATGCCACAAACAACATCTCCTCCTTAGGTTAATCTTGAACAACCTTAGCTTATTGTTGTTGAAACTTGCATATTTTTTCCACATGGCCTAACTGACCACATTTGTGACATTTGATATAAGGTATCCGCCAACACTTTGTTTATGGATGATTTGTCTTTTTGCAATGTGGACAAGGTGGAAAAATCCAATCTTTGTTGTTATTTTTCTTCTCTATGGCTTCTTCTAATTTTTGTGCTTTTGCATAAAGGCCACCTTTTATGGTCATCTCTTGTCTCAACATTCTCCTTTGCTCTTATGCCTACAATGCCTCACCAATTCTTCCAAAGATATAATTGATAAATCCTTTGATTCTTGTAATGAAGAAATCTTATATTTATATTTTTCAGGTATAGTTACAAGGATTTTTTGCATCATATGTTCATCAAGAAAATCCTAACAAAGTAATCTCACCTTATTCACTATATTTTGCAACCTATTAAAATATTCTTTGATGGTTTCTAACTCTTTTATTTTCTGCATCTCAAACTCTCTAATCAAGTTGAGCACTTGCATATTTTTGGTTCTGTTATTGCCTTGATATTCTTTTTTTAGATAGTCCCATATAACCTTCACTGAGTCCAGATTCATAATTTTGGTGAATATGGTGCTTGAAACAGAAGAGAACAACTAAGCTTTGGCTTTTGACCTCTGAGTCTTCTTCTCCTTATAGGTTTTGAGTTGAGTTCTAGTTGGATTTTCTGGTAGTGGCAGAACAGCATAATCATCTTCAACAACTTCCTAAAGATCTAACGCATCAAGGTGGACTCTCATTCTAATAGCCCAAGCTTGATAATTGTCACCGTTAAACATTGGAGGAGCAATATGGGGTAGTGTTGTTTCATTTTCCACTTGTGAAGGTTGTTGTCTTTTATTTACTCAACCACAGATCCCTTTAAAAAGTTGGCTCTGATACCAATTTCTTGGTATATGATAAAAAAGAAGGTGAAGAAAAATGGAATTTTTGTGAATTGGCTAAGAGGAAGCAGTAGGCATATGTGTCAAAGAGTAAACACAGAGTTTTTTTATTTTTTTGGAGACTTTAAAATATTCATTTGCTTTATTCAATATATAGAGCTGATACATAATGTTAACATAAGCATTATTTGGCCAAATTTCAACTAATTCCTATAAATCATGTAAAACAGAAAAATTCCCAAAATCTTGGTCCATTGATCGATTATTTAGCAACTAGCAAATTATTCAATAACAAATATCTTTGCAATTCCAAGGCACGTGCCCAATAACAACTAATACGTAACCATCGCAAAGTTCTAATTTTCCTATAGTGATGTTTCCATGGATGCCAAGCCCTAATATATATGTCCATATTCTCATAAGTTTTAAAGGGAATTATCGCATATTTTTAGTCTATATCCCCTACTTTGTAACCATCCTAAGCATGCTTTAGACACTCTGTTTTTAAAAGAAGTTTTGTTGTTAATCCTTGTTAAAGTCTCCTTAATATATATTCATATAATGTATAATAAAGATATATTAAAAAAAATACATTATCACTTAGATGAACAACTCAAAAAAGCATGTTGAAAGGAAAAAAAAAAGTTTATCTAATGAAGTATAAAATTTTATTATTGTCAATTTGCAAAAATCTATATAGATAGGGTACGTCAATTTGCCCCCAAAAAAAACTTATTAAAGCTATGGACAATTTGAAAAAAAAATTAAAAAATAAAGTGGGGGTATTGGGAACAAAAGAAAGAAATACAGGAGAGAAAATAAGAAAAAAAATTTAGCAAAAGAAAAGAGAAAAAATATATATATGTACGATTTTAGTATAAATTCAACTTCAAACGTCAAATAATATATATATATATATATATGTATACGTGTGTGTGTGTGTGTTTGTGTGTATAGGTTCAACTTCAAATGTCAAATAATATGTGCATGCGTGTGCGTGTGTGTGTGAGAGAGTTTATTAATATTGTGGAGATATAATATCAAAATTGAAAGAAAAACCCTTTTATGTTTGATTTCAATTAATTATTCCTTAAAATATTTACTATGATTTAATGAAAGAAAAAAAAAAGTTTGATTTCAGTATAGGTTCAACTTCAAACGTCAAATAATATGTGTGTGTATGTGTTTGTGTGTATTGGTTCAATTTCAAACGTCAAATAATGTGTATGTGTGTGATTACTAATATTGTGGAGATATAATATCAAAATTGAAAGAAAATCCTTTTTATGTTTGATTTCAATTAATTAATCCTTAAAATATTTACTATGATTTAGTAAGATCATAAGTTCAATCCTAAAAGAAAGTTTCATGAGACGATTTAAATTCGAGCACAAATCTCCTACAAAATGAGAATAAGCAAGTTGTATCTTTTTTTATTTTTATGGGTTTAAAAATGAATATAAAAAATAAAAATTTATAATTTCGAGGACATAAATTTTAATTGAGAAAAAATTTTATTTTAAAAATTTTATTTAAAATTAGTTTTTATAACTAAAATTTTTATCCTCCAAATTAAAATTTTAAGCTTAAAAAATAAAATAATAATAATAAATAAATAAATAAATGAGCTTATTGTACCATCACTATACTGTATTGCAGACATTTGTGCTCTTTAAATCTTTTAAATCTTTTGGACTAAATTTATCTAACATGGGCTTCGCAATTTTTCTTGACAATTTCTTCTCAGGCGCGGCTTAGGAAGTTTCGCGCGTTTATTTCGACTATTCTATATTTCACATTGCCTTAGAAATATCAACGTTCACTTAATTATTTTTTGGTTATATACTGTTCCCTTATTTATCTTTTGGTATACCAAAAAACTTAAGAGTTAAGAGACAAATGGACGGTTTCAACGCCAAAACAGCACATACGATAAATCATCTTATCGACAAGAATGGAATTATAAATAGTTCAGCTTCCCATAGAAACCTTCAACACACAGAGCAAGAAACATATCATTATTTTCTATCCAGACAACAGATCATCTTATTTAGAAACAACCATGGCTGAAGGGAATCACCATCACCATCGCCATAACCACCACCACCACAACAACAAACAGCTTGCCGGCGAGGTTGATTACAGAAAGCAAGTGAAGCACCACAAGCATATGGAGCACCTTGGTGAGCTAGGAGCTGTTGCCGCTGGTGCCTTCGCTTTGGTAATATTAGTTAAACATAATATCCAGTTTAACACAGATCTGCAATTAATCATTAGTTATTATTCATAATTATGATTAATTGAAGAGACAAACTCTCTTGAGAAGATCTTAATTTATGATTTTTTTTACTAATATATTTGTGTGCTTATTAATTTTGCTTAATTAATTGTAGCATGAAAAACACAAGGCAAAGAAAGACCCAGAACATGCACATAGGCACAAGATAGAGGAGGAGATAGCAGCAGCAGTTGCCGTTGGAGCAGGGGGATATGCGTTTCATGAGCATCATAAGAAAAAAGAGGCAAAGAAAGAATATGAAGAAGCTTATGGAAAGAAGCATCACCATTTCTTTCACTGATTTTAGTTAATCACAGAAGAAGATGGATTGAGTATACTAGTCTGCGAATTCCTTCTGGATAACTGATTGGTCTTGTATGTTTCCTACGCGTAGGGTGGATTTTAATAATACACGTGATTTATTTGTATACCTTTATAAGTGAAATAAAATTTGCCTATCCTATTATATATACGTCTTTTATGCAATTTTCACACGCAAGATACCTAGCATTGGAGATTTTGGTTTACCAATTTTGCTTTCTTTAGCCAAAATGTAAACAATTCTTCTCAATTTAGGAGATATGTGCATTTTACCCTCTTAAACTCTAAAAGTTACTCACATATCCTTAGACCAATATAATCCCTTCATTAATTTTTCTATACAAAACTCAAACACCACTTTTCCATGTAAACTAAAAGAGCTCAAATCAACAAAAAATATATTTGACTTGTCATTAATTAATTTGATATCAACATAGACATGTTCAAATAGATGAAAGGAAATCATATGTTGACTTAAATATTCAAAGTTAAATTTAGGATAAAAATGTTAATAGTGCATGAAATTAGAAATATGGAGTTTATAAATGAAAATGACAGTTGAATTTAATTGTAAAGAACTATACAAACTTTAAAATTGACAACAAAAATACTGTAAAAGAAACTAAATAAAATTTAATTGAAAACAATAAACAAAGCGATAAAGAAAGAGTCAAATAAAATTAATAAATAACTAAAAAATTTTAAAAAAAAGTTGTAAAACAAGTTTTTTTTTTTTTAGGTTTTTGTATATTTTGTATTATGTTCGTTACTTCAATGGTTAGCAAAGAAACTTCAATTGGCTCATGTCATCAACTAGTGTGTTTTGGCTGATGAGTTTTTTAATGAGGTTTTATCAGCTAATCCTAGCCTTTAATGGTAGATAGTGGCCTTATGATTTTTTATACTAACAGTTATATATTAATTAATTTAACTTTGAAGGAGCTTTTCTTTCACAAAATATCTACTTCACTGTATGTCGACTTGTATATATATTTAAGATCATATGATTAGGAAATATAATTTTTATATTTTCATTAGAAAATCATTCAATGCTTTTTTTTTTCCTATCTTGCATGACTTGGTTTTAATTAAGTAATCCTTAAAATTTTACTATCAACAATGGAGTCAAAACCCTGGATTAGGGGGGTAAAATTTTTTTTAATATCTTAATTAAAAAAGTTATACTTTTATAGTATATTAATTGTTTAAATAAAATATTTTTTTGAAACTTTTGGATTAAGTTAAATGAAATTTATTCACTAACAATATTCTACCTTTCTCCCTTATAAACAAATTTGAGTTTAAATAAGTAGCTAGTGTACTAAAAATTATTCTTCATATTAATATTAACATAAAAATTTATAAGATATATCTACTTAATACTCATGTAATGTATAATAAAGATATTGTAAAGACCAGACGTGCATGAATATATATATATATATAGGAAGTTTGACTTTTCAAATCTGCGTTCTGAAGCTGCCATGTATCAATTCTTGCCTTTCTTTTGCAATTTCCTAGTATACCCTATATACCCTCTTGTATCTACTTCAGGCCGGGGTTTCACGTCATTTTGCCACTCAAATTTCTGCAGCATAGAACCTCCACCTACTTCCATCCTTTTGGTCAGAAAAGTAGTAAAAATTACACTAGAAAGAGCTGCACCTTCTCTCCCCTGTTCACCGTCACTTTGCTTTCTCTGGTTCGATTTTTTTTGCTGCTTGCTTTCTCCTTGTTATATGCTGAGTTTCGCTGCTGGTTTACTGGTAGATTAACGCCATATAAATTCTTTCCCCAAGTCTGGAGTTTTCGCTGTGTGTGTTCACTACAAGAAATTACTGGCATAAGGACGCTGCCCTAACCACGGTTATGATAACTGTGGTTAAGCCATGGCTTTAACCACGGTTATGATAACCATGGTTAGGCCATAGAACATAACCATGGTTTTAGTCAACTGTGGCTAAGGTTGAAACTTAGCCACGGTTTACTTAAAAACTATGGGAAACATTACCACGGTTTGGGAAAATCGTGAGAAACTAACCACGATTTTTCCCAAATCGTGGTAAAATAACCACGATTTTTTAATAAACCATGGTTAAAATTATGTCTTAACCACGGTTATGTCAGAACCGTGGTTAAGACATGAGTTTTTGACCATTGCGAGCCATCCCCTCCTGTTTTATGCATTTCCATTGTCCCTTTCGTTGTCTGCATTTTCCCTTCTTCAATTCCTTCGATTTCCCTCTGCTTCTTCGCCGTTGTACATCGCCTGTGCTTCATTGTTTCAGTTGCTGCCCGTTTGTGCATCTTCCTTTAGTGTAGGATCTCTATTTGGGTGGCATTGGTTCTGTGAGTTATCTTAGTCCTTTTTTATGTTAGTTTTAGTTGTTTTTTTATCTGATTTGAGATTCTAATTTTAGTTATGGCATGGAAGTTTTGTTTTTTTGATTGAAATGTTAGATAAAATTGTGGTTGAGATTTTGATTTGGATTCTAAAATGTGGTTGAAATGTTGAATAAAATGTGATTGAATTTGTGGTTTGAATTATTATTGTTTATATGAAAAAAAAGGATATTTGCTTAAAATAAAAAATATTTATCATCTTGAAAGTAATATTTTGACATTTATATTTGAAATGCTAAACCATAGTAAAATGATAATATATTTTATCAATTTGAATTAATTATTTTGTTTTATATCTTTTGTTAAAAATTTTGCATATGTTAATTTGTTGTAATTAAATAGAAACATATTTTAATCAATATTTAAGAGACTATTGTATAAAAAATATAAGAAAAAAAATGGGAGCTCATCCTTGTGAATGTGTGATAGTCTTATACTTGTGAGAGAGAGAGAGAGAGAGAAAGAGAGAGAGAGAGAGAGATTGTTGAGTTTAATCATGAGTGTACGTGGGAAAAAATTTATATTAGATAAAACTAGATAAAAGAAGAGATATATAATTAGAAATAACTCATATATTTATTGCTTATAATGTCAATGGATTCAAATTTCGAACTTTAGCGCGAGACCAAGGATTGAAAACTCAAAATAGTGGAGTCTTTGGTTCTTTTGGAACAAGAAGTTATGCAAGTGGACGCGATAATAACATGCAATTTGGTGGTGTACCATATTATAGAAAATTGTTGGACATTATTGAATTAAATTATTATGGTCGATTTGTAGTCGTACTATTCAAGTGTATGTGGGCCAACATAACTAATTCAAGAGGCATAAAGAAAGATGATTTCGGATTCACTTCTGTCAATTTTTCACGGTTGATACATACTGGTGACAATGAAGATGATGAACCATACATTCAAGCCTCTGAAGCTCAGCAAGTATATTATGTGAAAGATGAGTTAGATAAAGATTGGAGTATAGCTGTGCATTTAATACCGCGTGACTTATATGATATGGCTGAAGTTGATGAAGATATTTATGAGAGTGAGCCAAACCAATCTCAGCAAGTAGAGACGCTATTCCCAAGCTTGGAAGTCCATTTATGCTTGTCTAGGTCAAACATTATTTAGTTTGTTTAGTTTTTTCCTTTTTTGCATTGTCATTAAATAGATATGTTTGTATGTTTTTTATCTCCATGGGTAACATAAATTTATATGTTTTTTTGTTGCAATTAACAGAACCTCAGAAGATGAAGAAGTTTTTCAAGAAATCTAAATCAGTTAGCATAAGTGGAGCTGATGGGTCTAGTAGCAATAGTCCGATGCCGAATGCGCCTATCAGTGATGGGGGACATCCCAGTTACTTGGATCCTATTAATCCAACAAGCACATCGACATCACCTTTTTCAGATGTTCCTAATATCCCCGATTTGCAGGCAGATTTGAACGTTGAGGATCTATTTGTAGATGATGATCAAGAGGCGTGCGAGCAGCCTACACAGCCCGCATGACAACCACAAAGGAGAAATTGGTTAGTTGAAATTATTGGTAAGTAAATTAACAAGTATTTTAGTGTTAATGCTATTTTACTTATTTCTCATTTGTATACTAACTTTAATTCAATAGATGAGGTCGGAACAATGACACACAGGCAGATGACTGTACATGATGTTTGGGCCCTTCCTCCTGAGCAAAGGATAATAGTATTATGGAACAATTCCCTTCAACCGATTGAATATGGCGGTAGATTGTTAGGTGTTTTTCTAGGCATAGTTGGGACAGATTTTAAATCATTTCCACTCATTTACCTAGATTGGAGAAATGTCCCTCAAGAGTACAAAGATCATGTATATACTAATGTTATTCAGGTAATAGCATATTTAATATTCATTTCTTATCATATTGAGTTCATATATTAACTAATTGTGATATTTTATTTTGTAGACTAAATTTGTTGTTAATGATATACATAAGAGATATATTCTACAATCATTAGGAGCTAGATGGCGACATGCACGCTATGAATTATATAAAAATGATGGGACTCGCACTAGAGAACAAATAATTGAAGATGTCCCAGATGGCATAGATAGGGACCACTGGGCGTCATTTATAAATCAGCGCTTTAGTGAGAGGTCTCAGGTAATCTCATTTGATTTTTTAGATGTATTACTTTTTACATTATAAAGCACTTTAAGATGTACTAATCACATTTAATATCTTTCTTAACAATTAAAGAATTGCAACGATAAATAAACAGAATAGAAAGATGCTAACCAGGCCACATACAAGTGGTTCAAAAAGCTTTCCACGGAAAAAAGCTGAGATGGTAAAGATATTTGAATTATACGTCATTTGAATTTTAAAAAAAATTTAAGATATGTTATATATCTTTAATTTTGTAGGAAGTTGATCGTGGGGGTCCAGTATCACGTGGAGATGTGTGGACTGCAGTTCACAGACATGATGATGGATCTTATATCAATGACGAAGCTAAAACTATCTGTGTAAGCATTTGAATATCATAGGTGTTGACTTTTGATTTTAATTAAAGACTTTATTTTCTAACTGATTTTTCACTCTATATTCAAATTTGTAGGAACGGATTAAAATGTTTCAAATTGAGGACTCTTCTTCTCAAGAAATTTCAAGTGATGATTCATTGGCCCAAGCCTTGGGAAACAAAGAGCATTACGGCCAGGTTCGAGGAATGGGATTTGGTGTTTGTCCATCTTAAGTGTTTTGATGTCGGGCTCGTGAGAGTTCATCCAAACCTTCTTACGCAGAATTGCAAAATGAGGTTGATCAACTAAAAGCACAAATGGCTGAGAGAGATGAGCGACAACGACAAGCAGAAGTTGAAAATGCTGCAATAGTTGAGCGACAACGATAATTAGAAGTAACCATGGCTTTCATACTCTGAAATTTTCAGGGTACATTGCCACCAAAACTTGCAGTCTTACAAGGCCGAGGGGTAATTTTTCAAATTTTTATTCTAATTGCAATCATATCAATTAATAATAACTAATATTTTATTTTAAATTTTAGGGACCAAGTGATCGGGACAATGAACATCAACCTACAAATGATAGTCACTCCCCATAAAATTGGAGATATTGCTTGGATAAGCTTGTTTGTAGATTATTAGGCCATCAATGTCTTTTTTTAAGTTCAATGATATTATGGTTGTTATTATTGAAACATGGATGTTGCTATTGAATGTATTGTGCAATATAACTACTATCAATGTATTTCTTTTTCATTTCAATGATATTATGATTGTTGTTATTGAAATAGATTTATTACTATTGAATATGTTCTTCAACATTGTTATTAGAAATTAATTGTTAGATATATCAATTAAAAGATATAATTATAAATAAATAATGGTATTTAGCTAGTTATAGCCACGATTTTCCACGTCTTAACCACGGTTTACACAGAACCATGGTTAAGACATGACATAACCACGGTTATGCCACGGTTTTATTAACTGTGGTTATGTTTTGTCTTAACCACGATTTTGAGTAAACCGTGGTTAAGACGTGGTATTGCCACGGTTTTGTAAAACCGTGGTTATGGCTAAGAATTGCCACAGTTTTTCCAATGGTTTAAGCAAACCGTGGCTATGCCTTTCTCCATGAACGGTTTAACCACGGATTTGATAATCGTGGCTATGGTTCTTTACCAAGGTTAAAACCGTGGTTAAGATCAATAAAAAATTGTGGTTATATCCACATTTTTTTGTAGTGGTTGCTTCATCTAGTTCCATCTTAAAAGCATCTTCCTCCCCTGTTTCTTAGTTTTGCAATGCATTTTTTGGTGTAAAGCAAGTTGGGGGAAAGTGCTGTGCAGACCAAAATTTGGTGTAAGAGGATGAGTTTGGTTAGGACAATCTTAGTTTTCTTTATGCTAAAATGTATTTTGATCTTCCTATAAGGTGGTTGCTCCCATTTTTTTGTATAAACTTCTTAATCTAAAACCAAATTCCATTGTGCTTCTTACTTGCCAATTCTTGTTTGTGTAGAATAAGCTCCCCTCTAGCGTGTTTTGCTGCGAAATGGATAGCCTTGTATGGTATGAGTTTTCCTTTATTTCTTGGTTTTTAAGTCTAGCTCCTTAGTGGAATTAGGGAGGAAATGGCACAAGATTGACATGGTTCTATTTTCTTTCCTCCCTTGAGCTAATTTCGATCTTTAAATGTAGAATCCAAAATGCTCTGCTGCCATATACGGACATATATATATATATACATATCTATATCCTTATATATGTATATTGTGTGTATTGTATGGGTATGGAGGGCATGAAATTGAGGAGAAGATGGTGGATTTAGTTACTTGAAATCATATATATATCTATAGCATGCTAAAGGAATGAAGAATAGATACCAATATTCTTTTCTTTTCCTAGAATTTTGTTCAAACAAACCAAACTAATTAGGTTATGAGCGGCAACCATAACTATTCTCCTATTTGTAGGAAGAGGAATTTTTAGCCATGTGAAGTGCGTATTTTATTCTTATTCGTTCTTATTTATGCTTTGATCTCGCGAGATAAGGAAATTTTTTTAAAACAAGATAAGTTCTGTATGAGATAAATTGTAGTTATTCACACTCTAAAATCTGGTGAACAGGTATTATAGGGTATTCAGGAGATTAAGTCATAGTTGAGGAGTGGGCAGGGAATTTTTGTATCATCTTGGAAGGTGAGTAAGTATTGCGGACCGTGAGTAACTAGTATTTATTATTTTGTTACTAAGTTTCCTTGTAGTGTTCTAAAATTTGAAAATCTATTTATAGAGATACATATTTAAATGTTTTGTCATATGCATGTTTACCAAAAATTGATTTGAACATGAAATTTTGCAAATTGACGTCTGTTTGAGTTATCTTAAAACTTTGATATTGAACTGATATGGAAGGTACTCTGTCTGAAATGCTAATTTGAGAAAAGTATTATTTTAAGAGGTTATTTATTCAGAACCCTGTAGCTAACAGTAGTAGTTGTTAGCCATTGTGCACCATGATCTGTACCTCAGCTAGCATGGGTGTTGCTAGCCCCGTGTGGGTGGCCACCACATGCGAAGTCATTTTATTTTCGCAACAGAGTGCTTTGCGTCTGTGGTTATTCTCCCCGCAACCTGTGTGCTTGCGTCTGTTTCAATTGGTTCTACTTAGATGCTTCCAGTGCATTTTAAGAAATGATTTGCATAAGGCATGCTTCATGCATTATATTTTTTACAAGCCTTGTCCCTATTTTTAAGGGTTGGCATTACTTATTCATTAAGTGTTAAACTCACTATATTTTTTTAAATTTTTTTCAAATAGCGGTGCAAACCCTAGTCTACCCTCAGCAACCTATTAGTAGTAGATCTTTCGTTTATTTCTTTTGGCGAGCCCACAATTGTTCATGTGGGTGCATTTTGTTCATATATGTGTAATCTATTTTGTTCTAAACAGTGTAAAGTGTGGCTCCATTGAATCATAGATAGAGTATCCCTAATCCCTAGAAATTTATTTTTGGTCTGAATGAATACGGGTTGTTCCTTTTGGGTGCATTGTTTTAGCTGACTGATTGTAGAAATATCGGGAGGTCTAAATTACAGAGGAGACTCTGCCGAAATTTCTACAAAAGTCACCTAAAAGAAAAACTTATTTGTTTTGTATAAAAATGATTCAGAAATGATACCCATAGTTTTATTATATGAAGTTACAACTTAGAGATATTTTCTAAATTTTGAGGAGGTTGTCAATACAAATAAACTTGTGGTAGGGGGGATTGTTTGTCTTTTGCACCAACGTACTTAAATTTGTGGGGTGTGACAGTTGGTATCAGAGCTTAGGTCTTTTTGTGGTCCTGTGGAGCAAGTGCTTTCGGTGGGATCTCAATTATGGTTATGAACCTGAGCATAACTATACTTGATGTGCCACTGAAAACCTTATAGGGTGTCCTAATTTATTCCTTCAAGTATGCTGTCTTGTTGAATATGATCATGGTTTATCCTACTTCCAATTTGGAGAATGATTTGAACATTTGTTATTTTGTTATAGCGTGGATATGCCTCCCAAAATTCATTCAGTTAATAGATTAGCTGCTGTAGATGAGGCTTCTGCAAGTACATCAACCCAACAAACTACCCCACTTATCAGAGGCCATGGTCGAAGTCGGGGTAGGGGTCGAGGAACTATTCGACCCCCAAGGCAGGCCTCACCTGTGGATAGGGTAGAGCCTCCACAGCCTGTGGAGGAAATTACACTGCCAATTCAGCCAAGACCGGTAGGGCCTCAAGTGATGAGGGAGGAGAGAGAGGTTCCAGTAACCCTTTCCCAGTTTTTAAAATTGAAGCCTCCCATTTATTCTGGAACAGAAAGTTAGGAGGATCCCCAGCAATTTATTGATGGTATTGAGAAGATATGCAGAGCTTTGAGTTGCTTAAGTACAAAATCAGCTGAGTTTGTCGGGTTTCAGTTATAAGATGCAGCTTACATATGGTATCAGACTTTGCTAAGGGAGAGGCCAATCGGATCTCCCCCAATACTATGGGAAGAATTTAAGGGACTCTTTATGGATCGCTTTTTGCCACAGAGTGTCCAGGATGTTAGGGCCAGAGAATTCGAGGGTCTGAAATTGATTCCAGGCATGAGTGTTTCTGATTATGACATCCGGTTCACACAGTTGTCTCGCTATGCCCCACATTTAGTCCCTACTGAGAGGGACAGGATCAAGTGATTTGTGAATGGGCTACCTCGTATGTTGTATAGGGTGATTGCTCCACAGATGAACCTTTTTCCCTCATATTCAACTACGGTAGATTATGTACATATGATAGAGATGAGAGATAAGGAGGAGGACACTTCTTAGAGAAAGAGGAAGCACGACAGTAAAGGGAGACAGAGAGGTAGTTCCTTTGTAGCTGGATCTTCTTATGGTCTTAGACCTCAGAGTCATCAGAGACTTACTCAAGCCTTCACAGGACCTCCGACTTCATTTTCTGCTAGTACTAACAGGCACAGAGCATCATTCTGAGGGGTTAGCATGATGTCCACCCCAGTTTCTACTCCATCTCGTCAATCTAGAGGTCCCTGTTCCATTTGTGGGAAGATACATTCAGGCACTTGCCATAGAGAGACGGGAGCATGTTTTCATTGTAGGCAAGTTAGACATTTGGTGAGAGATTGTCCTCAGCGTTATCCTGATTCTAGTTAGGGATCAATTCGACCCACTAGGCAATTCTCAACAGGGACTCCATCTACCGCTGTAGTTATAGTTCAAAGTGGTCGAGGTAGTAGCAGTGGGGCAGTAGTAGGCAGAGGCTAGACGACTACAGGACGGGGCCAGGCTCGGGTTTTGCACTAAATAGAAAGGATGAACAAGCATCCAATGCTGTGGTAACAGGTACACTTACAGTTTGTTCGCATGCTGCTTACTCATTATTTGATCCTGGCTCTACACATTCCTATATATCTCCCTATTTTGCAAAGAAGATTGGTAAGGACTCTGAAAAATTAGAATGCCTGCTACTTGTTGCAACCCCAGTGGGGGAATCTGTAATGGTTGAATGGGTGTATAAGGCTTGTGTGATTACACTAGCCGATTGTGAGATGTTAGTTGACTAGATAGTGCTTGCAATAACAGAGTTTGATGTAATACTCGAAATGGATTGGTTAGCGTTCTGCTATGCTGTGGTGGATTGTCATCTTAAGTTAGTGAGATGTAACTTTCCTGGTAAACCTTCCTTTGTCATTCAAGGTAATCGAAGTGAAGCACCAAACAATTTTAATATCTATGATAAAAGCTCAGAGGCTCTTAAAAAAAGGGTGTCAAGGATATTTAGCGATGATTCGAGATATGGAATTACAAGTCCTAGTATTGGAACAGGTTCCAGTAGCAAAAGAATTCCCTAATATTTTCCCTGAGGAATTACCAGGGTTACCTCCTGAAAGAGAAATTGAAGTTTGTATTGATGTATTATCAGGTTCTCAACCTATATCTATTCCTCCTTATCGAATGGCGCCTTTGGAGCTTAGTGAATTAAAGAATCAATTATAAGACTTGTTGGACAAGGGTTTTATTTGCCCTAGTATGTCCCCTTAGGGCGCACCTGTACTTTTTGTTAAGAAGAAGGATGGTTCCCTCCGCTTATCTGTAGATTACAAATAGCTTAATAAAGTGACAGTGAAGAATAGGTATCATTTGCCTCATATAGATGATCTATTTGACCAGTTACAGGGAGCTCAATGTTTCTCAAAAATTGACTTAAGATCGGGTTATCATTAGCTACGAATAAAAATGGAAGACATCCCTAAAACTACTTTTAGAACCCAGTATGGTCATTATGAATTTTTAGTGATGTCGTTTGGGTTAACCAATGGCCCAACTACATTTATGGACTTGATGAATCGAGTGTTCAAGCCATTTCTAGACTGGTTTATTATCATCTTCATTGATGATATTTTGATTTATTCTAAGGGCTATGAAAAGCATGAATGGCACCTGAGAGTGGCACTGCAGGTGTTAAGGGAACACCAATTATATGCTAAATTTTCTAAATGCCAGTTTTGGCTAGAAAAAATTACCTTTTTAGGCCATGTAATCTCGAAAGATGGGGTGCAAGTATATCCAAGTAAAGTGGAAGTGGTTCAAAAATGGCCGAGACCTATTATAGTTACAGAGATTCATAGTTTCTTGGGCTTAGCAGGCTGTTATCGTCGGTTTGTTAAAGACTTTTCTAAAATAGTTATGCCGTTAAAAAAATTAACCCAGAAGAATGTGAAATTTTAGTGGTCTGAGATGTGTGAAGAGGGTTTTCAGAAATTGAAAGATTGTCTGACTTCTGCACCGCTTTTGACATTACCCTTGGGGTCTGGAGGTTATGTTGTGTACTGTGATGCTTCTAGGGTTGGCTTGGGATATGTATTGATGCAGCATGGTCATGTGATTGCTTTTGCCTCTAGACAACTTAAGAAGCATGAGCAAAATTATCCAACGTATGATTTAGAAATGGCAGCAGTGGTCTTTGCTCTCAAAATTTAGAGGCATTATTTATATGGTAAGACATGTGAAATCTACACAGATCATAAAAGCCTTAAATATATCTTCTAACAGCGAGATTTGAATCTAAGGCAAAGGCGGTAGATGGAGTTGCTCAAAGATTATGATTGTACTATTTTGTATCATCCAGGTAAGGCTAATATGGTGGCAGATGCTCTGAGCAGGAAATCCATAGGGAGTTTGAGCCATATTGTGGAGGCAAGGAGGCCGCTAATTGTAGATCTCCATAAGATTGAGGCTTCAGGAATCCAATTTGAAATTAAAGAGCTAGGAATGTTTTTAGCTTATGTACAGCTTTGTCCACCTTTATTTGAAAGGTTGAATACTGCCCAGGTCAAGGATGCACAGATATGTAAATTGGCGGATGACGTCAAAAGTGGAAAGAAAAATGAATTTATTTTAGATTCAAATGGAGTTTTATAGTTTGGTACTCGATTGTGTGTGCTAAATATGGAAGATTTGAGGAGAGAACTTATGGAAAAAGCTCATTGTTCCCAGTATACGATCCATCCAGGTTCTATAAAGATGTATCAAGATTTAAAGCAAGTATACTGGTGGGAAGGCATGAAGAGAGATATAGCGAATTTTGCTTCTCATTGTTTGGCGTGTCAGCAAGTTAAGGCAAAACACCAGAAACCTGCAGGACTATATCAACGGCTGGAGATACCTGAGTGAAAATAGGAAAGGATCACTATAGACTTTGTAACGAGACTACCCCGAACAGAATGGGGTTACGATTCTATCTGGGTGATTGTGGATAAACTAACTAAAACTGTTCATTTTCTTCCTGTAAAAACAACGTACAATGTTGCAAAATATGCACAGCTTTACATAAATGAGATAGTGAAACTTCATGGTGTTCCAATGTCTATAATTTCTGATTGAGGATCCCAATTTACTTCTAAGTTTTTGAGAGCCTTTCAAAAGGCTATGGGTACCTGATTAGATCTTAGCACTGCCTTTCATCCTCAGACTGATGGGCAATCTAAGAGGACTATACAAACAATAGAAGATAAGTTAAGGTTTTATGTCATGGACTTTGGTGGCAGCTAGGATAACTATTTATCATTGGTGGAATTTGCTTATAATAGTAGTTATCAAGCTAGCATATAGATGGCACCCTTTGAGGCATTATATGGAAGATGGTGCAGATCTCCCATTGGATGGTTTGAAACTGAAGAAGTTAAATCATTAGGGCCTGAGTTAGTACAAGATGCCTTAGAAAAGGTAAAAGTAATCAAGGAGAGATTAATAGTAGCTCAGAGCAGGCAGAAAGTGTACGTGGACCACCGACGCTGTGATTTGGAGTTTATGATTGGAGACTATGTGTTTCTCAGGGTGTCTCCTATGAAGGGTTTGATGAGATTTGGGAAGAAAGGAAAGTTGACCCCGAGATATATAGGGTCATTTGAGATCCTAAAGCAAGTTGGGATTGTAGCCTATAGGCTGGCATTGCCACCTGAGTTATCCAATATTCACCCAGCATTTCATGTTTCAATGTTAAGGAAGTATCTACCTGATCCCTCTCATGTGTTATAGAATCAAGATGTTTCTTTGGGTGAACGTTTAACTTATGAAGAAACTTCTATGGCAATCTTGGATAGACAAACAAAGAAGTTACGTTCCAAGGAGATTATGTCAGTAAAGGTTTTATGGCATCACCACACACCGAGGAGGCTACGTGGGAGATAGAAACTGAAATACATGCAAAGTACCCTTATCTATTTGAGAACTAAGGTTAGTATACATATATAAATTCGGGGATCGAATTTTTTTTAGGGGGGAGATTGTAAAGACCAGACGTGCATGAATATATATATATATATATATATGTATAGGAAGCTTGACTTTTCAAATCTGCATTCTGAAGCTACCACGTATCAATTCTTTCCTTTCTTTTACAATTTCCTAGTATCCTGCATATACCCTCTTGTATCTACTTCAAGCTGGGGTTTCACGTCATTTTGCCACTCAAATTTTTGCAGCACAGAACCTCCACCTACTTCCATCCTTTAGGTTAGAAAAGTAGCAAAAATTACACTAGAAAGAGCTGTACCTTCTCTCCCCTGTTCACCGTCACTTTGCTTTCTCTGGTTCAATTTTTTTTGCTGCTTGCTTTCTCCTTGTTATATGCTGAGTTTTGCTGCTGGTTTCCTGGTAGATTAACGCCATATAAATTCTTTCCCTAAGTCTAAAGTTTCCGCTGTGTGTGTTACTTCTTCTAGTTCCATCTTAAAAGCGTCTTCCTCCCCTACTTCTTAGTTCTGCAATGCATTTTCTGGTGTAAAGCAAGCTGGGGGAAAGTGCTGTGCAGACTACAATTTGGTGTAAGAGGATGAGTTTGGTTGGGGCAATCTTAGTTTTCTTTATGCTAAATGTGTTTCGATCTTCCTATAGGGTGGTTGCTCCCATTTTCTGCATAAACTTCCTAATCTAAAACCAAATTCCATTGTGCTTCTTACTTGCCAATTCTTGTTTGTGTAGAATAAGCTCCCCTCTAGCGTGTTTTGTTACGGAATGGATAGCCTTGTATGGTATGAGTTTTCCTTTATTTCTTGGTTTTTGAGTTTAGCTCCTTAGTGGAATTAGGGGGGAAAGGGCACAAGATTGACATGGTTCTATTTTCTTTCCTCCCTTGAGCGAATTTCGGTCTTTGAATGTAGAATCCAGAATGCTCTACTACCATATACGGACATATATATATATATATACATATCTATATCTTTATATATGTATATTGTGTGTATTGTATGGGTATGGAGGACATGAAATTGAGGAGAGGATGGTGGATTTAGTTACTTGAAATCATATACATATCTATAGCATGCTAAAGGAATGAAGAATAGATACCAATGTTCTTTTCTTTTCTTAGAATTTTGTTCAAACAGCCCAAGCCAATGAGGTTATGAGCGGCAACCATAACTATTCTCCTATTTGTAGGAAGAGGAATTTTTAGCCATGTGAAGTGCGTATTTTATTCTTATTCGTTCTTATTTATGCTTTGGTCTCGCGAGATAAGGAAATTTTTTTAAAACAAGATAAGTTCTGTATGAGATAAATTGTAGTTATTCACACTCTAAAATCTGGTGAATGGGTGTTATAGGGTATTCAGGAGATTGAGTCATAGCTGAGGAGTGGGCAAGGAATTTCTATATCATCTTGGAATGTGAGTAAGTAATGCGGATCGTGAGTAACTAGTATTTATTATTTTGTTACAAAGTTTCCTTGCAGTGTTCTAAAATTTGAAAATCTATTTATGGAGATACATATTTAAATGTTTCGTCATATGTATGTTTACCGAAAATTGATTTGAACATGAAATTTTGCAAATTGACGTCTATTTGAGTTTTCTTGAAACTTTGATATTGAACTAATATGGAAGGTACTCTGTCTAAAATGCTAATTTGAGAAAAGTATTATTTTAAGAGGTTATCTGTTCAGAACCTTGTAGCTAACGGCAGTGGTTGTTAGCCATGGTGCACCATGATCTGTACCTCAGCTAGCAAGGGTGTTGCTAGCCCTGTGTAGGTGGCTACCACATGTGGAGTCATTTTATTTTCGCAAGCAGAGTGCTTTGTGTCTGTGGTTATTCTCCCCGCGAGCTGTGTGCTCTGCATTTATTTCAATTGGTTCTGCTTAGATACTTCCAGTGCATTTTAAGAAATGATTTGCATAAGGCATGCTTCACGTATTATATTTTTTACAGGCTTTGTCTCTATTTTTAAGGGTTGGCATTACTTATTCATTGAGTGTTAAACTCACTATATTTTTTTTAAATTTTTTTTAGATAGCAATGCAAACCCTAGTCTACCCTCAGCACCCTATTAGTAGTTAATCTTTGGTTTATTTTTTTTGGCAAGCCCACAGTTGTTCATGTGGGTGCATTTTGTTCATATACGTGTAATCTATTTTGTTCTGAACAGTGTAAAGTATGGCTCCATTGAATCATAGATAGGGTATCCCCAATCCCTAGAAGTTTATTTTTAGTCTGAATGAATACGGGTTGTTCCTTTTAGGTGTATTGTTTTAGTTGACTGATTGTAGAAATGTCGGGATGTCAAAATTACAGAGTAGACTCTGCCGAAATTTCTACAAAAGTCACCTAAAAGAAAAACTTATATGTTTTGTATAAAAATGATTCGAAAATGATACCCATAGTTTTATTATATGAAGTTACAACTTATAGATATTCTCTAAATTTTGAGGAGGTTGTCAACACAAATAGACTTGTGGTAGGGGGATTGTTTGTCTTCTGCACCAACGTACTTAAATTTATGGGGTGTGACAGATATATTAAAAAATACATTATCACTTAGATGACATAACTCAAAAAAGCATGTTGAAAGGAAAAAATGCTTATTAGGTGAAGTATAAAATTTTATTATTATTAATTTGCAAAAATCTATATAGATAAGGTACTGTCAATTTGCCCCCCAAAAAAAACTTACTAAAGCTAAGGGCAATTTTAAAAAAAAATTAAAAAAAAAAGATTAAAGTGAGAGGGGAGGGGGAATAGGAAAAAAGAAAGAAATGCAGGGAGAAAATAAGAAAGCAAAGAAATTTAATAAAGGAAAAGAGGAGAATATATATATATATATATAATGTGTGTGTGTGTGAGAGAGAGAGAGAGAGTTCACTAAATTCAAAATTTTAAAGATTGTGGAGGTATAATATCAAAATTGAAAGGAAAACCTTTTTTATGTTTGATTTCAATTAATTAATCTTTAAAATATTTGCTATGATTTACAAAGATCATTAGTTCAATCCTAAAAAAAAAATGTTTCATAAGACAATTTAAATTCAAGCACAAAATTTTTATTTTTTAGATTTTATTAAAGAACAAATTTAGATATAGGCTATTGAAACCAATATGTTTATTCAAAAATATTAATTAAATACCACACAATTGGTATTGATACTTAGGAAGGCTCAAAGCCATATATTACTGATCAAATGACATTCTAGATATTTATAGAGTTTCAATATCTTATGTGTCAAACTCTTTAAAAAATAAAAATTAAATCAGTTAATATATATATCATAAGTCAGCATTAAATTTGAGCATAATGTTATAGATAATTTCAAAGATTTTATGCTTGATTCGAGAAACGAATAAAGAGACAAGAAGGGGCTAAAGTTAGGAAGCAACATAAAGAATAGGAATGATGGCCTTGGATTATAGAAGATTTGTTGAAGAAAGAATAAATAAAATAAAATAAAACTCCACATAAAAAAGGACCTATATAAGAAAGAGAGAAAGATGCCACTGCATTCAATAAAGAATTCAAGTTCTATTAGCGATAGATCAAGTTGTGAGATAGAATACGTTTAATTTTGTATTAGATAAAAAATAAATTTATGTAATTGTGTATAATATTTATTATATTTTTATAATTATTATTTATTATTATTTAGTAATCTTTATTTTTTAAAAATAAAATTGAATTAAATATATAAATGTTTTATTTGTAAAATTATGTTTTTATTCTACATAACAAATAAACTTGAAAAAATAAAAAGAAAATGTGAATCATACAAGTGAGACCGTAAGGTGTAGGTTGTTGAATGAAGTCCCAGATATGGGAAATATGAGGGAATCTGTGTGGATTCCAAGGTGGGGGTGATGGACACATGGAGTTGATGCTTATAGGAATACAATTATAAAAGGAGCAAGTTGCATGGGAGTGGGTGATGTGTCTCCACAAAAGCGAATGATGTCATACACGTGTCTTGTCAGATGGTCAGGTGTGGAGCTTCTTCCTCCGTCTTTGAAAACTTGTGACACATAATGATACTTTACTACACTACAACTGCTTTCTCCCAGCCATCCTTTTTCCCACTATTAATTTGTTTATATGTTATTTTCTCTCAAGTAATAATGTTTTGTTTTATTTCTACCACTTTGTTAGACTAAGTAAACTCTAAGAAATTAAAAAAAGAATAACTTTGTTAAAAGAAAAAAACGTAACACACAGACAACTCCATATCATTAATTAAGTGTTATAAGTTTTCATGTCAATTAATCTATTAAATGATTATAATTTTATTTAACATAAAAGACTATTTTGATTAAAAAAAATAAAAGAAACTATACTATTGATAGAAGTAATTTTTAGAGAATTAAATTAAGAGAAGAGTAATATTTTAATAGCTAAATCATGAATTTATTCTTTATCCTTTTTCTATTAAACTATAGTTTATGTTTTAATATAAGAAAAAAAAACTACAATAACCTCTCTAATTTTTATCATTTACATGAGACTCCCCTAATTTTGAAAACTAAAAACACCCTTTACCATTCATCACCTTTCAAGATGTAATTCCCTTTAGCCATTTTCTCATTATGGTATAACAAAAATTTTACCTCAGGCTAGGATATTTATTGTTCGGTTGAAATTATGTTTTTAGTTACAATAATTTTATCAAATTTTTAATCTAATTTATAATATTTAGGAAACAAATATTTCATTTGAGAAACAGACACACTAAAGAATTTTAATTAAAGAAAAAAGCCAATTCTAAAATGGGGTGAATTTTCTATTGAATAGTTCAAAACATTAGCAAATAAAAATTATTACTTATATCTCATTTTGATTTTCAATTTGAATAAAAATATCTATGAAATACACAAACTACAAATAAAAAAAAAAAAGTAAAAATAATATAAATATAAAAGAGCAAAAGACCAATAATCATAAACAAATTTCAATAAATATATACAAAACCATTCTTTCTGAACCATAAAATATATATTATATTAAAAAGATCAAAAGGCATTGTGGCACGGGTCCCTCCTCCCTACTCCCCTCATTCTCATTTCTCAACGTTTAATTCCACAAATGGCAACCAGAAAAGAGCAAAGCAAGAAATGGATATCACTAGCTCTACTTCAGGACTTCAAATTTAGATTTCAGATCATCACGCTTCAACCTTCAGGTATGGTTTTAGACTTCAGAACTTTAGATTCATCAAATCGAAGCTTTCTTTGTTGGTTGTTGTTGCTGCTTGTTGGCTTTTCTTTTATTGTTTGGGAAAGGAAAGCTAGAGTCGATGGCTCTATTTTGTTAAGCTCTTTGTTTTTGGCTTTATATGATACATCGCAACATCGTTATATTATGGCCCATTAGTGTGATATCCGATGTGAGTTGGGTCGCATTTGCAATTTTACAATCACATTTTGCAATGTAAGCCGCAATTTGAAACACTGATTCAATTAAACAACACTAATAGAAAAAGCATTGAGTCACTTTAAGACTTTTTATACAATTCTCTCATGAAATTTTTAAATACTCAAGAATAAAAAAAACAATAATCAAGCATTTCAATAATCTTTAGGCTATCAATTATCTAGTAGATGTCGAAAAAAAGGAAGAACATAGAAAAAATGTTTCACAAATAGTTGAAAATGGAAAACAAATGTGGATTTGATGGATAAATAGTGGGAGGTGGTTGAACAATAGCGACGATGGATTTCGGCTAGTTGGACGTTGGCGACAAGGATCAATGATAACCAAAGTAGCTAGGCAATGTGGTTGTTCCTCCTTCAAAGTGCTACAGAGAAAGAATAGGTTTTCTTCATAGAAGTAAGCTATTGTTGCATAGGGGGTAGGGTATTTTAAATGTTTTGGCAGCAAACCACTACAAAGGAAAATAGCATTTTTCAAAAACAACAGCATTTAACAATGGTTTTCTATAAACCACTGTTATATTGTAGTGAGTTTAATCGACCACTACTATTTAGTAGATGTTTGGTCAACAACCGTTGCTAAATTGTAGTAGTTGATACAAACATCACAATATTCCATTTTTTACCATTATTGGTATACAGCAGAAAAGAAGGCAAAGACGAATGAGATTTTTGTAAATTGGCTAAGAGGAAGCAATGGGCATATGTGTCAGAGAGTAAACAAAGAGTTTTTTTTTTGAGGCATTAAAATATGCATTTGCTTTATTCAATATATAGAGCTAATACATAACATTAACATAAGCATTATCTGGCCAAATTTCAACTAATTCCTAAAAATCATGTAAAATAGAAAAAATTTCTAAAATCTTGGTCCATTGATCAATTATTCAACAACTAACAAATTATTCAATAACAAATATCTCTGCAATTCCAAGGCATGTGTCCAACAATCTCCTTCTTGCTATGGTAATTGCTAACGCATTTATCATGGTAGTTTGTATCTTACTTCCTTTTTTTGCGTTTCTTCTTTTTCTTTCTACATTTCGTCTCCTCAACCTTTGTATGAACATCAAAAATTGAATTAAGAACATGGGCTTTGGAAACTTTTAACTCTTGGCTTTGTGCTTCCATTGTGTTAGATCTTTCAAACGAAATTGAACCAATAAACTGAGAAATAGCATCATCAAAATCAATATGCCCTTCCTTCATTACATTAAGAGAAAAACTTTTTTCTCTCATTTTCACTTTGAATGCCTCTTTACCACTTGTATGAGTAACTGTACATCATCTATATTCAAAAATTACCTTGTGGCCTTTTTCAACAAGCTGTCCAACACTAAGTAAATTATGATTAATATCAAGAACATATAAAACATTAGAAATATATTTTAAATCTAATAAAGTTTTAATGGCCACAGTTCCTTTTCCTTTTACATCAATGCATGCTCCATTTCCAATTCTAACTTTAGAAATAACAGTTGTATCAAGCTCTTTAAAGAGTTCTTAATTATAAGTCATATGGTTTGTACAACCACTATCTATAAGCCAACTTTCTGTGGAGTTATTTGTAGAACAACTGGATGCCACAAACAACATCTCCTCCTCAGGTTAATCTTGAACAGCCTTGGCTTATTGTTGTTGAAACTTGCATATTTTTTCCACATGGCCTAACTGACCACATTTGTGACATTTGATATAAGGTCTCCGCCAACACTTTGTTTGTGGATAATTTGTCTTTTTGCAATGTGGACAAAGTGGAAAAATCCAATCTTTGTTGCTATTTTTCTTGTTTATGGCTTCTCCTGATTTTTGTGCTTTTGCATAAAGGGCACCTTTTATGGTCATCTCTTGTCTCAACATCCTCCTTTGCTCTTATGCCTGCAATGCCTCACCAATTCTTCCAAAGATATAATTGATAAATCTTTGATTCTTTTAATGAAGAAATCTTATATTCATATTTTTCAGGTATAGTTACAAGGTTTTTTTGCATAATATGTTCATCAAGAAAATCCTAACAAAGTAATCTCACCTTGTTCACTATATTTTGCAACCTATTAAAATATTCTTTGATGGTTTCTAACTCTTTTATTTTCTACATCTCAAACTCTCTAATCAAGTTGAGCACTTGCATATTTTTGGTTCTGTTATTGCCTTGATATTCTTTTTTTAGATAGTCCCATATAACCTTCACTGAGTCCAGATTCATAATTTTGGTGAATATGGTGTTTGAAACAGAAGAGAACAACTAAGCTTTAGCTTTTGACCTCTGAGTCTTCTTCTCCTTATAGGTCTTGAGTTGAGTTATAGTTGGATTTTCTGGTAGTGGTGGAACAGCATAATCATCTTCAACAACTTCCTAAAGATCTAACGCATCAAGGTGGACTCTCATTCTAATAGCCCAAGCTTCATAATTGTCACCGTTAAACATTAGAGGAGCAATATGGGGCAGTGTTGTTTCATTTTCCACTTGTGAAGGTTGTTGTCTTTTATTTACTCAACCACAGATCCCTTTAAGAAGTTGGCTCTGATACCAATTTCTTGGTATACGATAAAAAAGAAGGTGAAGATAAATGGAATTTTTGTGAATTGGCTAAGAGGAAGTAGTAGGCATATGTGTCAAAGAGTAAACACAGAGTTTTTTTATTTTTTTTGGAGGCATTAAAATATTCATTTGCTTTATTCAATATATAGAGCTGATACATAATGTTAACATAAGCATTATTTGGCCAAATTTCAATTAATTCCTATAAATCATGTAAAACAAAAAAATTCCCAAAATCTTGATCCATTGATCGATTATTTAGCAACTAACAAATTATTCAATAACAAATATCTTTGCAATTCCAAGGCACGTGTCCAATAACAACTACTACGTAACCATCGCAAAGTTCTAATTTTCCTATAGTGATGATTCCATGGATGCCAAGCCCTAATATATATGTACATATTCTCATAAGTTTTATAGGGAATTATCGCATATTTTTAGTCTATATCCCTTACTTTGTAACTATCCTAAGCATGCTTTAGACACTCTATTTTTAAAAGAAGTTTGTTGTTAATCCTTGTTAAAGTCTCCTTAATATATATTCATATAATGTATAATAAAGATATATTAAAAAAAATACATTATCACTTAGATGAACAACTCAAAAAAGCATGTTGAAAGGAAAAAAAAAAGTTTATCTGATGAAGTATAAAATTTTATTATTGTCAATTTGCAAAAATCTATATAGATAGGGTACATCAATTTGCCCCCCAAAAAAAACTTATTAAAGCTATGGACAATTTGAAAAAAAAAATTAAAAAATAAAGTGGGGGTATTGGGAACAAAAGAAAGAAATACAGGAGAGAAAATAAGAAAAAAAAATTTAGCGAAAGAGAAAAAATATATATTTGTATGATTTTAGTATAAATTCAACTTCAAACGTCAAATAATATATATATATATATATATGTATACGTATATGTGTGTGTATGTTTGTGTGTATAGGTTCAACTTCAAATGTCAAATAATATGTGCATGCGTGTGCGTGTGAGAGAGTTTATTAATATTGTGGAGATATAATATCAAAATTGAAAGGAAAACCCTTTTATGTTTGATTTCAATTAATTATTCCTTAAAATATTTATTATGATTTAGTGAAAGAAAAAAAAAAGTTTGATTTCAGTATAGGTTCAACTTCAAACGTCAAATAATATGTGTATGTATGTGTTTGTGTGTATTGGTTCAATTTCAAACGTCAAATAATGTGTATGTGTGTGATTACTAATATTGTGGAGATATAATATCAAAATTGAAAAGAAAATCCTTTTTATGTTTGATTTCAATTAATTAATCCTTAAAATATTTACTATGATTTAGTAAGATCATAAGTTCAATCCTAAAAGAAAGTTTCATGAGACGATTTAAATTCGAGCACAAATCTCCTACAAAATGAGAATAAGCAAGTTGTATCTTTTTTTATTTTTATGAGTTTAAAAATGAACATAAAAATAAAAATTATAATTTCGAGGACGTAAATTTTAATTGAGAAAAAATTATATTTTAAAATTTTAGTTAAAATTAGTTTTTATAACTAAAATTTTTATGCTCCAAATTAAAATTTTAAGCTATAATAATAATAATAATAATAATAATAATAATAATAATAATAATAATAAATAAATGAGCTTATTGTACCATCACTATACTGTATTGCAGAGATTTTTGCTCTTTAAATTCTTTTCAATCTTTTGGACTAAATTTATCTAACATGGGCTTCGCAATTTTTCTTGACAATTTCTTCTCAGACGCGGCTTAGGAAGTTTCGCGCGTCTATTTTGACTATTCTATATTTCACATTGCCTTAGAAATATCAACGTTCACTGAATTATTTTTTGGTTATATACTGTTCCCTTATTTATCTTTTGGTATACAAAAAAACTTAAGAGTTAAGAGACAAATGGACGGTTTCAACGCCAAAACAGCACATACGGCAAATCATCTTATCGACAAGAATGGAATTATAAATAGTTCAGCTTCCCATAGAAAATCTTCAACACACAGAGCAAGAAACATATCATTATTTTCTATCCAGACAACAGATCATCTTATTTAGAAACAACCATGGCTGAAGGGAATCACCATCACCATCGCCATAACCACCACCACCACAACAACAAACAGCTTGCCGGCGAGGTTGATTACAGAAAGCAAGTGAAGCACCACAAGCATATGGAGCACCTTGGTGAGCTAGGAGCTGTTGCCGCTGGTGCCTTCGCTTTGGTAATATTAGTTAAACATAATATCCCGTTTAACACAGATCTGCAATTAATCAGTAGTTATTATTCATAATTATGATTAATTGAAGAGACAAACTCTCTTGAGAAGATCTTAATTTTTGATTTTTTTTACTAATATATTTGTGTGCTTATTAATTTTGCTTAATTAATTGTAGCATGAAAAACACAAGGCAAAGAAAGACCCAGAACATGCACATAGGCACAAGATAGAGGAGGAGATAGCAGCAGCAGTTGCCGTTGGAGCAGGGGGATATGCGTTTCATGAGCATCATAAGAAAAAAGAGGCAAAGAAAGAATATGAAAAAGCTTATGGAAAGAAGCATCACCATTTCTTTCATTGATTTTAGTTAATCACAGAAGAAGATAGATTGATCGTATACTAGTCTGCGAATTCCTTCTGGATAACTGATTGGTGTTGTATGTTTCCTACGCGCAGGGTGGATTTTAATAATACACGTGATTTATTTGTATTCCTTTATAAAATGAAGTAAAATTTTCCTATTCTATTATATATGTGTCTTTTATGCAATTTTCACACGCAAGATACCTAGCATTGGAGATTTTGGTTTACCGATTTTGCTTTCTTTAGCCAAAATGTAAACAATTCTTCTCAATTTAGGAGATATGTGCATTTTACCCTCTTACACTCTAAAAGTTACTCACATATCCTTAGACTTTCTGTTTCATGCAATATAATCCCTTCATTAATTTTTCTATACAAAACTCAAACACCACGTATCCATGTAAACTAAAAGAGCTCAAATCAACAAAAAATATATTTGACTTGTCATTAATTAATTTGATATCAACATAGACATGTTCAAATAGATGAAAGGAAATCATATGTTAAATATTCGAAGTTAAATTTAGGATAAAAGTGTTAATAGTGCATGAAATTAGAAATATGGAGTTTATAAATGAAAATAGCAATTGAATTTAATTGTGAAGAACTGTACAAACTTTAAAATTGACAACAAAAAAGACTTTAAAAGAAACCAAATATAATTTAATTGAAAACAATAAACAAAGTGATTAAGAAAGCATTAAATAAAATTAATAAATAACTAAAAAATTTTAAAAACAAGTTGTAAAACAAGTTTTTTTTAGCGGTTTTTGTATATTTTGTGTTGTGTTTTTTACTCCAATAGTTAGCAATGAAACTTCGATTGGCTCATGTCAATAGCTAGTGTGTTTCGCCTGAGTTTCTCAATTAGGTTTTATTGGCTAATCCTAGCCTTTAACCACAGATTGTAGTCTTATAATTTTTTATGCTAAGAGTTATATATTAATTAATTTAACTTTGAAGGAGCTTTTCTTTCACAAAATGTCTACTTCACTATATGCCGACTTGTATAATTTAAGATCATATGATTAAAAAAATATAATTTTTATATTTTCATTAGAAAATCAATCAATGCTTTTTTCCCTATCTTGTGTGACTTGGTTTTAATTAATTAATCCTTAAAATTTTACTATCAATAATGGAGTCAAAACCCTAGATTAGGGGGGTAAAATTTTTTTAATATCTTATTTAAAAAATTTATACTTTTATAGTATATTAATTGTTTAAATAAAATATTTTTTTTGAAACTTTTGGATTATGTTAAATGAAATTTACTCACTACAATATTCTACCTTTCTCCCTTATAAACAAAATTGAGTTTAAATAAGTAGCTAGTGTACTAAAAATTATTTTTCATATTAATATTAACATAAAAATTTATAAGATATATCTACTTAATACTCATGTAATGTATAATAAAGATATATTAGAAAACACATTATCACTTAGATGACATAACTCAAAAAAGCATGTTGAAAGGGAAAAATGCTTATTAGATGAAGTATGAAATTTTATTATTATCAATTTGCAAAAATCTATATAGATAGGGTACTGTCAATTTGCTCCCCAAAAAAAAACTTACTAAACCTAAGGGCAATTTTTAAAAAAAATTAAAAAAAAAAAGATTAAAATGAAAGGGAAGGGGAATGGGAAAATAAGAAAGAAATGCAGGGAGAAAATAAGAAAGCAAAGAAATTTAATGAAAGAAAAGAGGAGAATATATATATATATATATAATGTGTGGCTGTGAGAGAGAGAGAGAGAGAGAGAGTTCACTAAATTCAATAAATTCAAAATTTTAAAGATTGTGGAGGTATAATATCAAAATTGAAAGGAAAACCTTTTTTATGTTTGATTTCAATTAATTAATCTTTAAAATCTTTGCTATGATTTACGAAGATCATAAGTTCAATCCTAAAAAAAAGTTTCATAAGACAATTTAAATTCAAGCACAAAATTTTTATTTTTTAGTTTTTATCAAAGAACAAAATTAGATATAGGCTATTGAAACCAATATGTTTATTCAAAAATATTAATTAAATACCACACAACTGGTATTGATACTTAGGAAGGCTCAAAGCCATATATTACCGATCAAATGACATTCTAGATATTTGTAGAGCTTCAATATCTTATGTGTCAAACTCTTTAAAAAATAAAAATTAAATAAGTTAATATATATATATATATATCATAAGTCAGCACTAAATTTGAGCATAATGTTATAGATAATTGCAAAGATTTTATGCTTGATTCAAGAGACGAATCAAGAGACAAGAAGGGGCCAAAGTTAGGAAGTAACATAAAGAATAGGAATGATAGCCTTGGATTATAGAACATTTGTTGAAGAAAGAATAAATAAAATAAAATAAAACTCCACAAAAAAAGGACCTATATAAGAAAGAGAGAAAGATGCCACTACATTCAATAAAGAATTCAAGTTCTATTAGCATAGATCAAGTTGTGAGATAGAATACGTTTAATTTTGTATCAAATAAAAAATAAATTTATGTAATTGTGTATAATATTTATTATATTTTTATAATTATTATTTAGTAATCTTTATTTTTTAAAAATAAAATTGAAATAAATATATAAATGTTTTATTTGTAAAATTATTTTTTTATTTTACATAAAAAACAAACTTGAAAAAATAAAAAGAAAATGTGAATCATACCAGTGAGACCGTAAGGTGTAAGTTGTTGAATGAAGTCCCACATATGGGAAATCTGAGGGAATCTGTGTGGATTCCAAGGTGGAGGTGATGGACACATGGAGTTGATGCTTATAAGAATACAATTATAAGGGGAGCAAGTTGCATGGGGGTGGGTGATGTGTCTCCTCAAAAGCGAATGATGTCATACATGTGTCTTGTCAGATGGTCAGGTTTGGAGCTTTTTCCTCCATCTTTGAAAACTTGTGACTGATAATGATACCTTACTACACTACAACTGCTTTCTCCCTGCCATCCTTTTCCCCACTATTAATTTGTTTATATGTTATTTTCTCTCAAATAATAATGTTTTGTTTTATTTCTACCACTTTGTTAGACTAAGTAAACTCTAAGAAAATAAAAAAATAATAGCTTTGTTAAAGGAAAAATACATAACACAGACAACTCCATATCATTAATTAAGTGTTATAAGTTTTCATGTCAATTAAGCTATTAAATGATTATAATTTTATTTAACATAAAAGGCTATTTTGATTAAAATAAAATAAAAGAAACTATACTATTGATAGGAGTAATTTTTAGAGAATTAAATTAAGAGAAGAGTAATATTTTAATAGCTAAATCATTAATTTATTCTTTATCCTTTTTTTGTTAAACTATAATTTATGTTTTAATATAAGAAAAAAATAGAATAATCTCTCTAATTTTTTATCATTTACGTGTGACTCCACCAATTTTGAAAAATGAAAACACCCTTTACCATTTATCAACTTTCAAGATGTAATTCCCTTTAGCCATTTTCTCATTATGGTATAACAAAAATTTTACCTCAAGCTAGGATATTAATTGTTTGGTTGAAATTATTTTTTTAGTTACAATAATTTTATCAAATTTTTAATCTAATTTATAATATTTAGGAAACAAATATTGTATTTGAGAAAAAAAGACACTAAAGAATTTTAATTAAAGAAAAAAGCCAATTCTAAAATGGGGTGAATTTTCTATTGAATAGTTCAAAACATTAGCAAATAAAAATTATTACTTATATCTCATTTTGATTTTTAGTTTGTATAAAAATATCTATGAAATATATAAACTACAAATATAAAAGTAAAAATAATACAAATATAAAAGAGCAAAAGACCAATAATCATAAAAAAATTTCAATAAATATATACAAAACCATTCTTTTCGAACCATAAAATATATATTATATTAAAAAGATCAAAAGGCATTGTGGCACGGGTTCCTCCTCCCTACTCCCCTCATTCTCATTTCTCAACGTTTAATTCCACAAATGGCAACCAGAAAAGAGCAGAGCAAGAAATGCATATCACTGGCTCTACTTTGGGACTGCAAATTTAGATTTTAGATCATCATGCTTCAGCCTTCAGGTACAGTTTTAGACTTCAGAACTTTAGATTCATCAAATCGAAGCTTTCTCTGTTGGTTGTTGTTGCTGCTTGTTGGCTTTTCTCTTTTATTGTTTGGGAAAGGAAAGCTAGAGCCGATGGCTCTATTTTGTTAAGCTCTTTGTTTTTGGCTTTATTGATGCATCGCAACATCGTTATATTATGGCCCATTAGTGTGATATCCGATGTGAGTTAGGTCGCATTTGCAATTTTGCAGTCACATTTTGCAATGTAAGTTGCAATTTGAAACACTGATTCAATTAAACAACACTAATAGAAAAATCATTGAGTCACTTTAAGACTCTTTATACAATTCTCTCATGAAATTTTTAAATACTCAAGAATTAAAAAAAACAATAATCAAGCATTTCAACAATCTTTAGGCTATCAATTATCTAGTAGATGTCGAAAAAAATGAACAACATAGAAAAAATCTTTCAAAAATAGTTGAAAATGGAAAACAAATGTGGATTTTATGGATAAATAGTGGGAGGTGGTTGAACAATAGTGACGATGGATTTTGGCTTGCTGGACGTTGGTGATAAGGATCAATGATAATCAAAGTAGCTAGGCAATGTGGTTGTTCCTCCTTCAAAGTGCTACAGAGAGGTTTTCTTTATAGAAGTAAGCTATTGTTGCATAAGGGGTGGGGTATTTTACATGTTTTGGTAGTGAACCACTACAAAGGAAAATAGCATTTTTAAAAAACAACAGCATTTAACAACGGTTTTCTATAAACCACTGTTATATTGCAGTGAGTTTAATCAACCACTACTATTTAGTAGAAGTTTGGTCAACAACCATTGCTAAATTGTAGCAGTTGATACAAACATCACAATATTCCATTTTTTACCACTATTGGTATATAGCAGAAAAGAAGGCAAAGATGAATGAGATTTTTGTGAATTGGCTAAGAGGAAGCAATGGACATATGTGTTAGAGAGTAAATAAAGAGTTTTTCCTTTTGGAGGCATTAAATTATGCATTTTCTTTATTCAATATATAGAGCTGATACATTACGTTAACATAAGCATTATCTGGCCAAATTTCAACTAATCCCTAAAAATCGTGTAAAATAAAAAAATTTCTAAAATTTTGGTCCATTGATCAATTATTCAACAACTAACAAATTATTCAATAACAAATATCTCTGCAATTCCGAGGCATGTGTCCAACAATCTCCTCCTTGCCATGGTAATTGCTAAGCATTTATCATGGTAGTATGCATCTTATCTTCATTTTTTTGCTTTTCTTCTTTTTCTTTCTACATTTCGTCTCCTCAACCTTTGTATGAACATCAAAAATTGAATCAAGAACGTGGGCTTTGGAAACTTTTAACTCTTGGCTTTGTGCTTCCATTGTGTTAGATCTTTCAAATGAAATTGAACCAATAAACTGAGAAATAGCATCATCAAAATCAATATGCCCTTCCTTCATTGCGTTAAGAGAAAAACTTTTTTCTCTCATTTTCACTTTGAATGCCTCTTTGCCACTTGCATGAGTAATTGTACACCATCTATATTCAAAAATTACCTTGTGGCCTTTTTCAACAAGCTATCCAACACTAAGTAAATTATGATTAATATCAAGAACATATAAAACATTAGAAATATATTTTAAATCTAATAAAGTTTCAATGTCCACAGTTCCTTTGGCTTTTACATCAATGCACGCTCCATTTCCAATTCTAACTTTAGAAATAACAGCTGTATCAAGCTCTTTAAAGAGTTCTTAATTATAAATCATATGGTTTGTACAACCATTATCTATAAGCCAACTTTCTATGGAGTTATTTGTAGAACAACGGGATGCCACAAACAACATCTCCTCCTCAGGTTGATCTTGAACAGCCTTGGCTTATTGTTGTTAAAACTTGCATATTTTTTCCACATGGCCTAACTAACCATATTTGTGACATTTGATATAAGGTCTCCGCCAACACTATGTTTATGGATGATTTGTCTTTTTGCAATGTGGACAAGGTGGAAAAATCCAATCTTTGTTGCTATTTTTCTTGTCTATGCCTTCTTCTAATTTTTGTGCTTTTGCATAAAGGGCACCTTTTATGGTCTTCTCTTGTCTCAACATTCTCCTTTGCTCTTGTGCCTACAATGCCTCACCAATTCTTCCAAAGATATAATTGATAAATCCTTTGATTCTTCTAATGAAGGAATCTTATATTCATATTTTTTAGGTATAGTTGCAAGGATTTTTTGCATAATATGTTCATCAAGAAAATCCTAACAAAGTAATCTCACCTTGTTCACTATATTTTGCAACCTATCAAAATATTCTTTGATGGTTTCTAACTCTTTTATTTTCTGCATCTTAAACTCTCTAATCAAGTTGAGCACTTGCATATTTTTGGTTCTGTTATTGCCTTGATATTCTTTTTTTAGATAGTCCCATATAACCTTCACTGAGTCCAGATTCATAATTTTGGTGAATATGGTGCTTGAAATAGAAGAGAACAACTAAGCTTTGGCTTTTGACCTTCGAGTCTTCTTCTCCTTATAGGTCTTGAGTTGAGTTATAGTTGGATTTTTTGGTAGTGGCAGAATGGCATAATCATTTTCAACAACTTCCTAGAAATCTAATGCATCAAGGTGGACTCTCATTCTAATAGCCCAAGCTTGATAATTGTCATCATTAAGCATTGGAGGAGCAATATGGGGCAGTGTTGTTTCATTTTCCACTTGTGAAGGTTGTTGTCTTTTATTTACTCAACCACAGATCCCTTCAAGAAGTTGGCTTTGATACCAATTTCTTGGTATACGATAAAAAAGAAGGCAAAGACAAATGGAATTTTTGTGAATTGGCTAAGAGGAAGCAGTCGGCATATGTGTTAGGGAGTAAACATAGAGTTTTTTATTTTTTGGAGGCATTAAAATATTCATTTTCTTTATTCAATACATAGAGTTGATAAATAACATTAACATAAGCATTATTTGGCCAAATTTCAACTAATTCCTCAAAATCATGTAAAACAGAAAAATTCCTAAAATCTTGGTTCATTGATCGATTATTTAGCAACTAACAAATTATTCAATAACAAATATCTTTGCAATTCCAAGGCATGTGTCCAATAACAACTCCTATGTAACCATCGCAACGTTCTAATTTTCCTATAGTGAAGTTTCCATGGATGCCAAGCCCTAATATATATGTCCATATTCTCATAAGTTTTATAGGGAATTATCGCATATTTTTAGTCTATGTCCCTTACTTTGTAACCATCCTGAACATGCTTTAGACACTTTGTTTTTAAAAGAAGTTTGGTTGTTAATCCTTGTTAAAGTCTCCTTAATATATATTCATATAATGTATAATAAAGATATATTAAAAAAATACATTATCACTTAGATGAACAACTCAAAAAAGCATGTTGAAAGGAAAAAAAAAAGTTTATCTGATGAAGTATAAAATTTTATTATTGTCATTTTGCAAAAATCTATATAGATAAGGTATGTCAATTTGCCCCCAAAAAAAACTTATTAAAGCTATGGACAATTTGAAAAAAAAAAAATTAAAAATAAAGTGGGGTTATTGGGAAAAAAAGAAAGAAATGCTAGAGAGAAAATAAGAAAAAAAAATTTAGCGAAAGAAAAGTGAAAAAATATGTATATGTACGATTTTAGTATAAATTCAACTTCAAACGTCAAATAATATGTGTGTGTGTGTGTGTTTGTATGTATAGGTTCAATTTCAAATGTCAAATAATATCTGCATGCGTGTGCGTGTGTGTGTGAGAGAGTTTATTAATATTGTGGAGATATAATATCAAAATTGAAAGGAAAACCCTTTTAGGTTTGATTTCAATTAATTATTTCTTAAAATATTTACTGTGATTTAGTGAAAGAAAAAAAAAGTATGATTTTAGTATAGGTTCAACTTCAAATGTCAAATAATATGTGTGTGTTTGTGTGTGTGTGTGTGTGTGTGTTTGTGTGTATTGGTTCAATTTCAAAAGTTAAATAATGTGTATGTATGAGTGTGGTTACTAATATTGTGGAGATATAATATCAAAATTGAAAAGAAAATCCTTTTTATGTTTGATTTCAATTAATTAATCCTTAAAACATTTACTATGATTTAGTAAGATCATAAGTTCAATCCAAAAAGAAAGTTTCATGAGACGATTTAATTTGGGCACAAATCTCCTACAAAATGAGAATAAGCAAGTTGTATCTTTTTTTATTTTTATGAGTCTAAAAATGAATATAAAAAATAAGAATTATAATTACGAGGACATAAATTTTAATTGAGAAAAAATTATATTTTAAAAATTTTAGTTAAAATTATTTTTTATAATTAAAATTTTTAACCTCCAAATTATAATTTTAAGCTTAAAAAATAAAATAAAATAAAATAATAATAAATAAATGAGCTTATTGTACCATCACTATACTGTATTGCAGAGATTTGTGCTCTTTAAATTCTCTTAAATCTTTTGGACTAAATTTATCTAACATGGGCTTAGCAATTTTTCTTGACAATTTCTTCTCAGACGCGGCATATTTCTTAATTAGGAAGTTTCGCGGGTCTATTTTGACTATTCTATATTTTACATTGCCTTCCAAATATCAACGTTCACTTAATTATTTTTTGGTTATATACTGTTCCCTTATTTATCTTTTGGTATTCAAAAAAACTTAAGAGCTAAGAGACAAATGGACGGTTTCAACGCCAAAGCAACACATACGACAAATCATCTTATCGAGAAGAATGGAATTATAAGTAGTTCAGCTTCCCATAGAAAATCTTCAACACATAGAGCAAGAAACATATCATTATTTTCTATCCAGACAACAGATCATCTTATTTAGAAACAACCATGGCTGAAGGGAATCACCATCACCATCGCCATAACCACCACCACCACAACAACAAACAGCTTGCCGGCGAGGTTGATTACAGAAAGGAAGAGAAGCACCACAAGCATATGGAGCACCTTGGTGAGCTAGGAGCTGTTGCCGCTGGTGCCTTCGCTTTGGTAATATTAGTTAAACATAATATCCCGTTTAACACAGATCTGCAATTAATCATTAATTATTATTCATAATTATGATTATTTGAAGAGACAAACTCTCTTGAGAAGATCTTAATTTTTGATTTTTTTTACTAATATATTTGTGTGCTTATTAATTTTGCTTAATTAATTGTAGCATGAAAAACACAAGGCAAAGAAAGACCCAGAACATGCACATAGGCACAAGATAGAGGAGGAGATAGCAGCAGCAGTTGCCGTTGGAGCTGGGGGATATGCGTTTCATGAGCATCATAGGAAAAAAGAGGCAAAGAAAGAATATGAAAAAGCTTATGGAAAGAAGCATCACCATTTCTTTCACTGATTTTAGTTAATCACAGAAGAAGATGGATTGAGTATACTAGTCTGCGAATTCCTTCTGGATAACTGATTGGTGTTGTATGTTTCCTACGCGTAGGGTGGATTTTAATAATACACGTGATTTATTTGTATACCTTTATAAGTGAAATAAAATTTGCCTATCCTATTATATATACGTCTTTTATGCAATTTTCACACGCAAGATACCTAGCATTGGAGATTTTGGTTTACCGATTTTGCTTTCTTTGGCCAAAATGTAAACAATTCTTCTCAATTTAGGAGATGTGTGCATTTTACCCTCTTAAACTCTAAAAGTTACTCACATATCCTTAGACTTTCTGTTTCATGCAATATAATCCCTTCATTAATTTTTCTATACAAAACTCAAACACCACTTATCCATGTAAACTAAAAGAGCTCAAATCAACAAAAAATATATTTGACTTGTCATTAATTAATTTGATATCAACATAGACATGTTCAAATAGATGAAAGGAAATCATATGTTGACTTAAATATTCAAAGTTAAATTTAGGATAAAAATGTTAATAGTGCATGAAATTAGAAATATGGAGTTTATAAATGAAAATGACAGTTGAATTTAATTGTAAAGAACTATACAAACTTTAAAATTGACAACAAAAATACTGTAAAAGAAACTAAATAAAATTTAATTGAAAAAACTAAACAAAGTGATAAAGAAAGCGTCAAATAAAATTAATAAATAACTAAAAAAATTTAAAAAAAAAGTTGTAAAACAAGTTTTTTTTTTTTTAGGTTTTTGTATATTTTGTATTATGTTTGTTACTTCAATGGTTGGCAAAGAAACTTCAATTGGCTCATGTCATCAACTAGTGTGTTTTGGCTGATGAGTTTTTTAATGAGGTTTCATCAGCTAATCCTAGCCTTTAATGGTAGATAGTGGCCTTATGATTTTTTATACTAGCAGTTATATATTAATTAATTTAACTTTGAAGGAGCTTTTCTTTCACAAAATATCTACTTCGTTGTATGCCGACTTGTATATATATTTAAGATCTTATGATTAAGAAATATAATTTTTATATTTTCATTAGAAAATCATTCAATGCTTTTTTTTTTCCTATCTTGCAGGACTTGGTTTTAATTAAGTAATCCTTAAAATTTTACTATCAACAATGGAGTCAAAACCCTGGATTGGGGGGGGGGTAAATTTTTTTTTAATATCTTATTTAAAAATTTATACTTTTATAGTATATTAATTGTTTAAATAAAATATTTTTTAAAAAAATTTAGATTAAGTTAAATGAAATTTACTCACTAACAATATTCTATCTTTCTCCCTTGTAAACAACTTTGAATTTAAATAAGTAGCTAGTGTACTAAAAATTCTTCATATTAATATTAACGCAAAAATTTATAAAATACATCTACTTAATACTCATATAATGTATAATAAAGATATATTTGAAAAATACATTATCACTAAGATGAACAACTCAAAAAATCATGTTGAAAGGGAAAAAAAGATTATTAGATGAAGTATAAAATTTTATTCCTATCAATTTGCAAAAATCTATATAGATAGGGTGTAAATTTGCCCAAAATAAAAACTTACTAAAGGTAAGGGCAATTTAAAAAATAATTAAAAAAATAAAGTGAAATAGGGGAATGGGGAAAAAGAAAGAAATGCAGGGAGAAAATAAGAAAGCAAAGAAATTTAATGAAAGAAAAGAGGGGAATATATATATATATGAGTTTAGCAAGTTGAATTTCAAATATCAAATAATAAAATGTGTGTGTGTGTGTATGAGAGAGAGAGAGAGAGAGAGAGAGAGAGAGAGAGAGAGAGAGAGAGAGAGAGAGAGAGAGTGAGTGAGTGAGTGAGTGAGTTCACTAAATTTAGTAAATTCAAAATTTTAAAGATTGTGGAGCTATAATATCAAAATTGAAAGGAAAACCCTTTTTATGTTTGATTTCAATTAATTAATCCTTAAAATATTTGCTATGATTTACAAAGATCATAAGCTCAATCCTAGAAGAAAGTTTCATGAGACAATTTAAATTTGGGCACAAAATTTTAATTTTTTAGATTTTATCAAAGAACAAAATTAGATATAGGCTACTAAATATTGAAACCCATATGTTTATTCAAAAATATTAATTAAACACCACACAATTGGTATTGATACTTAAGAAGGGTCAAAGCCTTATATTACCCATCAAATGACATCCTAGATATTTGTAGAGCTTCAATATCTTATATGTCAAACTCTTAAAAAATATAAGAATAAAGAATAAAAAAGTAAAATAAAAATAAAAATTAAATGAATTAATATATATCATAAACCAGCACTACATTTGAGCATAATGTTATAGATAATTGCAAAGATTTTATGCTTGATTGAAGAGACAAATAAAGAGACAAGAAGGAGCCAAAGTTAGGAAGCAACATAAAGAATAGGAATATTGGCCTTGGATTATAGAAGATTTGTTGAAGAAAGAATAAATAAAATAAAATAAAACTCCATATAAAGAAAGGTCTATATAAGAAAGAAAGAATGATGCCACTTCATACGATAAAGAATTCAAGTTCTATCAATGATAGATCAAGTTGTGAGATAGAATATATTTAATTTTGTATTAGATAAAAAAAATTATGTAATTGTGTATAATGTTTATTATATTTTTATAATTATTATTTTTTATTATTTAGTAATCTTTATTTTTTAAAATTAAAATTGAAATAAAAATATAAATTTTTTATTTGTAAAATTATTTTGTTATTCTACATAACAAACAAACTTGAAAAAATAGAAAGAAAATATGAATCATATGGGTGAGACTATAAGGTGTAGGTTGTTGAATGAAGTCCCAAATAAGGGAAATCTGAGAGAATATGTGTGGATTCCAAGGTGGGGGTGATGGACGCATGGAGTTGATGCTTATAGGAATACTACTATGAGCAGAGCAAGTTGCATGGGGGTGGGTGATGTGTCTCCATAAAAGCGAATGATGTCATACACATGTGTCCTGTCAGATGGTCAAGTGTGGAGCTTCTTCCCCTACTATGCGTCCAAATCCTCTGTGAATCGAAAGGATTTGCAGGTGCTATGCATCGCACCAACGATGCCGTTCCATGGTCTTAATCGCAGTCGTTTGTGTGATCCATCATCCCTGTGCAAGCCACGTCATCCAGTCCCTCACAACGCACCACATGGATGGCAACTAATTCCCTAATTCTTCAAATGGTTATTCTTCTCTTCCCCATCTGGCTCGGCTCCTCCGTCACTGTCCCTGCGTTGCCGTGCGTGTCGTCGTGGGTGTTCGCCGTGCTTTCTCCCTCCCATCCTTTTTCCCACTATTAATTTGTTTATATGTTATTTTCTCTCAAATAATAATTTTTTTTTATTTCTACCACTTTGTTAGACTAAGTAAACTCTAAGAAATTAAAAATGAATAACTTTGTTAAAAGAAAAAAAAAGTAACACAAAGACAACTCCATATCATTAATTAAGTGTTATAAGTTTTCATGTCAATTAATCTATTAAATAATTATAATTTTATTTAATGTAAATGACTATTTTGATTTTAAAAAAAATAAAAGAAACTATACTATTGATAGGAATAATTTTTAGAGAATTAAATTAAGAGAAGAGTAATATTTTAATAGCTAAATCATTAATTTATTCTTTATCCTTTTTCTTGTTAAACTATAGTTTATGTTTTAATATAAGGAAAAAAAAAACTACAATAACCTCTCTAATTTTTATCATCTACATGAGACTCCCTTAATTTTGAAAACTAAAAACACCCTTTACCATTCATCACCTTTCAAGGTGTAATTCCTTTTAGCCATTTTCTCATTAGGGTATAACAAAAATTTCACCTCAAGCTAGGATATTTATTGTTTGGTTGAAATTATGTTTTTAGTCTTAATAATTTTATCAAATTTGTAATCTAAGTTATAATATTTAGGAAACAAATATTGCATTTGAGAAACAAAGACACTAAAGAATTTTAATTAAAGAAAAAAGCCAATTTCAAAATGGGGTCAATTTTCTATTGAATAATTCAAAACATTAGCAAATAAAAATTATTACTTATATCTCATTTTGATTTTTAGTGTGTATAAAAATATCTATGAAATATACGAACTACAAATAAAAAAATTAAAAATAATATAAATATAAAAGAGCAAAAGACCAATAATCATAAAAAAATTTCAATATATATATATACGAAACCATTCTTTCCAAACCATAAAATATATATTATATTAAAAAGATCAAAAGGCATTTGTGGCATGGGTCCCTCCTCCCTACTCCCTTCATTCTCATTTCTCAACGTTTAATTCTACAAATGGCAACCAGAAAAGTGCAAAGGAAGAAGTGTGTATCACTGGCTCTACCTCGGGACTTTAAATTTAGATTTCTAACCACCACGCTTTAGCCTTCAGGTATGGTTTTAGACTTTAGAACTTTAGATTCATCAAATCGAAGCTCTCTCTGTTTGTTGTTGTTGCTGCTTGCTGGCTTTTCTCTTTTATTGTTTGGGAAAGGAAAGCTAGAGTTGGTGGCTCTGTTTTGTTAAACTCTTTGCTTTTGGCTTTACATGAGCATTGCAAAAGGTTGGATTATGGCCCATTAGCATGATATCCAATGTGAGCTGCATTTGCAATTTTACATCACATTTTGTAATACGAGCCGTGATTTGAAACACTGATTCAATTAACAACATTAATAGAAAAAGCATTGACTCACTTTAAGACTTTTTATACAATTTTCTCATGAAATTTTTAAATACTCAAGAATAAAAAAAACAATATCAAGCATTTCAACAATCTTTAAGCTATCAATTATCTAGTAGATGTCGAAAAAAAGGAAGAACATAGAAAAAAAATGTTTCAAAAATAGTTGAAAATGGAAGAGAAATGTGGATCTGATGGATAAACAATGGGAGGTGGTTGAACAACAGCGGCGATGGATTTTAGCTGGCTAGATGTTGGCAACAAGGATCAATCATAACCAAAGTAGCTAGGCAATGTGGTTGTTCCTCCTTCAAAGCGCTATAGAGAAAGAATAGGTTTTCTTCATAGAAGTGAGCTACTATTGCATAGGGGGTGGGGTATTTTAAATGTTTTGATAGTGAACCACTACAAAGGAAAATAGCATTTTTCAAAAATAACAGCATTTAACAACGGTTTTCTATAAACCACTGTTATATTGCAATGAGTTTAATCAACCACTGCTATTTAGTAGAAGTTTGGTCAACTACCGCTTCTAAATTGTAGCAGTTGATACAAACATCACAATATTCCATTTTTGACCATTGTTGGTATACGACAAAAAAGAAGGCAAAGACAAATAGGATTTTTATGAATTGGCTAAGAGGTAGCAGTGGGTATATATGCCAAAGAGTAAATAAAGAGTTTTTAATTTTTTGGAGGCATTAAAATATTCATTTGCTTTATTCAATATATAGGGCTAATACATAATGTTAACATAAGCATTATCTGGCCAAATTTCAAATAATTCCTAAAAATCATGTAAAATAGAAAAATTCCTAAAATCTTGATCCATTGATCAATTATTCAACAACTAACAAATTATTCAATAACAAATATCTCAACAATTCCAAGGCACGTGTCCAACAATCTCCTCCCTGCCATGGTAATTGCTAATGCATTTATCATGGTAGTTTGCATCTTATCCTCTTTTTTTTTTTTTTTTTTTTTGCTTTTCTTCTTTTTCTTTCCACGTTTCATCTCCTTAACCTTTGTATGAACATCAAAAATTGAATCAAGAACATGGGCTTTGGAAACTTTTAACTCTTGGCTTTGTGCTTCTGTTGTGTTAAATCTTTCAAATAAAATTGAACCAATAGACTAAGAAATAGCATCATCAAAATCAATATGCTCTTCCTTCATTACATTAAGAGAAAAACTTTTTTCTCTCATCTTCTCTTTGAATGCCTCTTTGCCACTTGCATGAGTGATTGTACGCCATCTATCTTCAAAAATTACCTTGTGGCCTTTTTCAACAAGTTGTCCAACATTAAGTAAATTTTGATTAATATCATAAACATATAAAATATCAAAAATATATTTTAAATCTAATAAGGTGTCAATGGCCACAGTTCCTTTGCCTTTTACATCAATGCATGCTCCATTTCTAGTTCTAACTTTAGAAATAACAATTGTCTCAAGCTCTCTAAAGAATTCTTGATTATAAGTCATATGGTTTGTACAACCACTATTTATAAGCCAACTTTATGTGGAGTTATTTTGTAGAACAACTTGATGCCACAAACAACATCTCCTCCTCAGGTTGATGTTGAACAGCCTTGGCCTGTTGTTGTTGAGACTTGCATATTTTTTCCACATGGCCTAATTGACCACATTTATGACATTTTATATAAGGTCTCCACCAACACTTTGTTTGTGGATGATTTGTCTTTTTGCAGTGTGGACAAGGTGGAAAAATCCAATCTTTGTTGCTATTTTTCTTATCTATGCCTTCTCCTTATTTTTGTGCTTTTGCATAAAGGGCACCTTCTATGGTCTTCTCTTGTCTCAACATTCTCCTTTGCTCCTATGCCTACAATGCCTCACCCATTCTTCCAAAGATATAATTGATAAATCCTTTCATTCTTCTAATGAATAAATCTTATACTCATATTTTTCAGGTATAGTTACAAGGATTTTTTACACAATATGTTCATCAAGAAAATCCTTACAAAGTAATCTCACTTTATTCACTATATTTTGCAACCTATTAAAATGTTCTTTGATGGTTTTTGACTCCTTTATTTTCTGCATCGCAAACTCTCTGATCAAGTTAAGCACTTACATATTTTTGGTTATGTCATTGCCTTGATATCCTTTTTTTCATAATTTTGGTGAATATGGTGCTTGAAATAGAAGAGAACAATTAAGCTTTGGCTTTTGACCTCTGAGTCTTCTTCTCCTTATAGGTCTTGAGTTGAGTTATAGTTGGATTTTCTGGTAGTTGCAAAACGGCATAATCATCTTCAACAGCTTCCCAGAGATCTAATGCATCAATGTGGACTCTCATTCTAATAGCCCAAGCTTGATAATTGTCACCGTTAAACATTGGAGGAGCAATATGGGACAATGTTGTTTCATTTTCCATTTGTGAAGGTTGTTGTCTTTTATTTACTCAACCACAGATCCCTTTAAGAAGTTGGCTCTGATACCAATTTTTTGGTATACGACAAAAGAGAAGGCAAAGACGAATGGGATTTTTATGAATTGGCTAAGAGGAAGCAGAGTGTCAGAGAGTAAACAAAGATTTTTTTATTTTTTGGAGGCATTAAAATATTCATTTGCTTTATTCAATATATAGAGTTGATACATAACGTTAACATAAGCATTATCTGGCCAAATTTCAACTAATTCCTAAAAATCATGTAAAACAGAAAAATTCCTAAAATCTTGGTCCATTGATTGATTATTCAGCAACTAACAAATTATTCGATAGCAAATATCTTTGCAATTCCAGGGCACGTGTCCAAAAACCACTGCTACACAACCATTGCAAAGTTCTAATTTTCCTGTAGTGATGTTTCCATGGATGCCAGGCCCTAATATATATGTCCATATTCTCATAAGTTTTATAGGGAATTATCGCATATTTTTAGTCAATATCCCCTACTTTGTAACCATCCTAAGCATGCTTTAGACACTCCGTTTTTAAAAGAGGTTTGGTTCTTAATCCTTGTTAAAGTCTCCTTAATTTGGATTTAGCTCTATACGTCATAAGTAAGAAAGAAAAAACCATAGAGTGGATAAATGATCAAACTAAAGATGGGAAGCAAAGAACGTGTTTGAAGGCCAAAAGTTGAGTTTGGAACCCTCTAAAGCCTACACTTACAAGTTGCAAAGGTTTGGAACCAAAATAGTCACCATACAATTTTTCAACTAGTCTAAACCCTTTTGGCTGTTGCGTGCGTGCTCATGTGTGTATTTATTTATTAAATTCGTTTGCATGTTGTCTTGTGTTTATTTCTATATCTATTAATTTAGCTGCGTAATTATCATTGAAAGTGGCAGTTGTGTAAAAGTAAAACTCGTATGTGGCCCATACAAACTTGTTATCTGATAATTTTCAAATTTGGTGGATTATAAATTATGTTTTTCCCTAAAGTACCTTTAATTTGGTTACTTCATTAATTGTAGGGAGGCTTTTCCCTTTATTTTTTGTGTAAAATTAGGATCAGTATATTGCGTATTTGAATACTTATTCTATTAGCTTTGAAAAGTTTGCAAACAATTTCAAGTTTATTTAGAAGTTTGGTTACTGTGGTTTTTAGTAGTTTTTGGGACTTAACGAATGTGCATATAAATAAGGGTCAAGATTTAAAAAAAAAAAACTGTAAAGATATGCATAACTAATTACATTCTAAAATTGGTTAAAACTTACAAGAAAAAAGAAACAATTAAAACCATTTTTTGATGGTTCCATTAATCACTTTCTAAGTAGTTGAGAAGCATCCCATAACTTTCATTGGCGTGTTGCTATACCATTACCTTTATATATTAGCCATAACTCATGATTGTAAAATGCCGTATACACACACACACACACACACCTCTTTTCTGGTTTATAAATTATATATTAAGAGATTGAACTAAAAGAGGTCTACCATAATAACTCCACCGTTGACTTTGTTTTGCATATTCTAATTTTTATACTTTGCTTCTTCTTCTTTTTTTCAAGACTACTTACGTATTCAATTATATATCCAGTTTAAATTCTTATATAGTACTTATTTTCTGATCGCAGCTCACTATGTTGATGATCATTTTATTAAAATGTTTTAATTATTAACAAAATATGACAATTGTAGCTTGCAAAGATGTTCTCTTATTTAAACATATTGCTTTTATAATAATAGGGAGGAAGAAAAGTTTCTTTCCCAAATGAGTTGGAACGATTGATTGGTCGAAAATTTCTTTTTGAGCTTGAAATAAGTTCATACAATTCTAAAATTAAGTGAGCGGCAAGATTTTATCAATCAATCTATTTTATCCTTCGAATTGAATTAGGTATACTTCTTACTAGTGGTAATGCAATGACTAATATGTTTGCTTTAGTTTTTTGATCATTAACTATACACTAATATATGAACCACTACTTCTTATTTTGTATATATATAATATCCTATACTTCACTTCAAATTAAACGAATGCTTCATCTATGTTACTTTCAAGTTGTTGGAGGATGTCCATTGAATTTCTAGCAGACTTGACCACAAGACTCCATACTGTATGCTTTGCTCTCAAATTACTATATAACTTCCCAATTTATACTGATTTTATGAGCTTGAACCTTTTGCAATAAATAACCTATTATTTATTCATTGCTTTTGTAGGAAACATCTTCTGTCATAAGACAATGAGACAGATCTTTGCTCATCAAGCTCATTCACTCCTTCCAAGAGGATATTTGATGAAATTGACGTTGTTAGAGTAAGATGGGCACTTCACATTTTTCTACCACATGGCCAATGAAAACAATCAAGAAAGAAAATGATGAGTGAAGTCTTTATTACCAGTAATAAATGTAGCTTGAGACCTATTAATCGTGACCAGACTACCTTTTCTTTTTTTGTTTACTTAGCTTCATGAACTTTGACAACATAGATTGTTTAATGTGACTTAGTTATTTTCTGAACTATTTAGCTTTAATGTGACTTAGTTATTTTCTGAACTATTGTTTAATTGTTTATGGCCTTTTTTACTGTGGAGATGATAATGCCCAAAGCTGGGAACAATGAGGACAGCAGAATATGTGAACTTTTGATGTCATTAGAGTTGCTTATTGCATAAAATGAAGTTTGTGGACGTGACATAAGTATTAGTTTTTAGGTATCAATCCCTAAACGTTAATTTAATACAAAATAATTTTCTGACTATGTGATATAATAAACACTAATTTAACACCTTATGTTTGCATGGCAACTCATATGATTTGTGGTCAGCAAGGGTTTTCATGACATTTGTTGTTCTTGCAAATAGTTATTGTATCAAACTTGAAACAATTATCTATCATTTCATAATAGCTAGTGATTTAAAATGCTAAGAAAATTTTAAGGTAATTTTAAAAGATTAAGGACCAAAGTAAAATTTTTAATTAGGTTAAGAACGACATTGAAATTATGGCCTTTTCCCAGTTTTAAATTTGTAATGATTTTTTAATCGAGTAGAAAATAATTTAGCTCATTTAATCTTGGGCTAATACCAGTTGAGTTAGTTTTTTTTTTTTTTTAATTTGGTGTAAAGTTTCTCATTATTCTTAGCTCAAATTTAATACTTTATCCCAACCCACTAACTGCAAGGACCTATAACAAAGTAATAAAATATTGTTTCTTTAAATTATAATTTTAAGAATTATACAAGGTATAAAAACTTCGTGATACTTATTAGTATTATTTATATTATAGATTATTTATCTTATCCAATGTGCTAAGTAGTAGAGCCTAAAATCTAGATATTTCCTTATATTAACAATTTAACAAATTCAATTTAGTTAATAAATATAATTAAATACAAAGATATAAACATAAATTAAATTTTTGAATTTATTTTAAAGATTCTAGTTATTTTTGTTCACTTTTTTAAAAAATTTTAAAAGTTTAAACTATTATTAGTTTTGACAATAATATAACTCATTTAAATAAGTTGATTTTTCTTTAAGGACAATAGAACCTTTTTCTCAACCAATCAACTGGCATGAAAAATGGGCCAATGGTCCAACTGAGCCTTTTTTTGGGCCAAGCCATAATGGGTCAACCTGATTGGGCTTGGACCCAAAAAATTTTTAGTGGACCGAATTGGCCTGTTTGATTTTATTCTCAAAAGTGCCTACCATTTTGATTTCTACCATCTAGAAGAGCTTGGTGCACAGCCCAAAACTATTTTTATATTTATATCTTTTTCTTCTTTTATATATCTTTGTATTTATAACTCCTGATGCAGGAAGCAAAATAGCTATTTGATGTTTCTATTTAAAACACTGAAAAAAAGATAGACATAATTCTTACATAAATGCTTTCCATCGAAGCATTCTTGCAATAACAAAAATTCCACATTAATACCAAATGGCCACTAAGACGGATTAAACTACCCATACAAAAAAATGTGTATATATAACACTAGTTGATACACACACACACACACTATTCACCATTCACATAAATCTGTGTCACGTAATAGTAAATAGATAAACAAGTACTTTTAATTTCGTTTTTACCATTTTTTGTGGAAAAAAATTTTTCGACATAAAAAATTTTGTTAGAAAGTGAATTTTTATTTTATTACTTTTAAATGGTATAAAATTTTATTTAATTTTTTTGGGGGAAAATTATTTTATAAAGAAACATTTCTAACTTTGCCGTAACCTTACATCACCATTGTTACTTTTTGTGAACTAACATAACCATTAAACCAACTATAGGGTAACATAACCATTAAAGCAAGATAAGTTCAAATCTAATTATTTTTATTTGTTTCAAAACAAATTTTTATAGCAAGATGGGTTTGAGCTTGGTGGTATTGACTTTTATATTCAAGTCTAAATAAGAATTTTAAAGATGAGATTGATCTAGTCCTCACTCAAAAAGTTTTAATTTAACCTAAGCAAGCTTGATACCAAATTTTAAAATGTAAAAACATTTAAGCTCAAATTTAAGCTGTGCTTGGATTTAGACATTTCTATTTGGGCCAACTCAGATCAAATTAAAAAAAAAATTTGAATACTTTTTTAATGAAACAGCTAACAAAAATTTTGTTAATGGATAAATTTTCTCAAAAATAAAATATTTTTCCATAAAACAAATGGAGCCTTAGCCGTTGGATTAATAAGTCAATTTTTCATTTTATATCAAGATCTCCCTGGCTAGATAAACCCCACTAACTACCTTCCCAATAAAAAACTGGCTAGAAAACTTTTCCACTAAGTAACCTTATATAATAAATTAACCTGATAAATTTTTCTCAATAGATATCAATTATTTAATTAATTCCTTATACCCCTCTAATATCAACCCGGACACTGCTGAAATAGAAGAAAGGAATTATCTATATGTTGACGTAAAGGCGTCTTTTATGACTATAGAGATAGTTTTAGTGTCAGAACTTATACATTATTAATTAATTTGAACTTTGAAAGAGTTTTCTTTCACAAAATACATAGTTCACTATATGCCGATTTGACTTGTATATATAATTAAGATCATATGATTAAGAAATATAATTTTTATATTTTCATTAAAAAATCATCCAATGCTTTTTTCCCCATCCTTTATGACTTGATTCAATCAATTAATCCTTAAAATATTTACTATGATTTACGAAGATCATAAGTTCAATCCTACAAGAAAGTTTTCATGAGACTGTTTAAATTTGAGCTTTAAGTTTGTGCAGTAATGATGTAGTAAGCAATTTGCATCTTTTTTCTTATTTTTTTAGATTTAAGAATAAAAACAGAAAGTAAAAATTGTAACTTTGAGAATAAAAATTTTAATTGAGAAAAAATTATATTTTAAAAATTTTAATTGTACTATAATTTTAAAAAGTTTAATTTTACTATGTAGTTAAAATTTTTAAAATATATTTTTTCATAATTATAATTTTTATCCTCAAAATTATAATTTTTACTTTTCATAGTCATTTTTAAACCAAAAAATAAAAAAATTATAATTATAATAAACAAGCTTATTACTGTGCAGATCCAAGGATGCGTGCTCTTTGAATTCTTTCAAATCTTTTGGGCTAACTTTATCTAACGCGGGCTTTGCAATTTTTCTTGACAAATTCTTTCCAAACACGGCATATTTCTTAATCAAGACGTTTGACGCGTCTATTTTGACTATTTTATATTTCACGTTGCCTTGGAAACATCAACGTTCACTTAATCATTTTTGGGTTTTATACTGTTCCCTTATTTATCTTTTGGTATACAAAAAAAAAAAACTTAAGAATTAAGAGAAATAAGTGGTTTCAACTCCAAAACAACGCAGACCACAAATCACCTTATCAACAAGAATGGAATTATAAATAACTTAGCTTCCCATAGAAACCCACAACGCACAAAGCAAGAAATATATCATTATTTTCTCTACAGACAGCAGATCATCTTATTTACAGACCACCATGGCTGAAGGGAGTCACCATCACCATCACCACCACCGTCACCATCACCACAATGAAGAACAGCCTGCCGGTGATGTTGATTACAGAAAGGAAGAGAAGCACCACAAGCATATGGAGCACCTTGGGGAGCTAGGAGCTGTTGCTGCTGGTGCCTTCGCTTTGGTAATTCATTAGACATAATCTCTCTTTTAACACAAATCTGCAATTAATCATTTATTATTATGATTAATTGAAGACGCGAACTCCTTTGGGAAGATCTTAATTTATGATTTTTCATTTTGTTAATGTATTTTTGTGCTTATTAATTTTGCTCAATTAATTGCAGCATGAAAAGCACAAGGCAAAGAAAGACCCAGAACATGCGCAAAGGCACAAGATAGAGGAGGGGATAGCAGCTGCAGTCGCCGTTGGAGCAGGGGGATATGCGTTTCATGAGCATCATGAGAAAAAAGACGCAAAGAAAGAATATAAAGAGGCTTATGGAAAGAAGCATTAACATTTCTTTCATTGATTTTAGTTAATCACAGAAGAAGATGGATCGCATATACTAGTCTGCGAATTCCTTCTGGATAACTAGTTGCTGTTGTATGTTTCCTGCGCGCAGGGTGGATTTTAGTAATACAGATGTGATTTATTTGTATGCCTTTTATATATGAAATAAAATTTTCCTATCCTATTAAATATGCGTCATTTATTCAATTTTCACACACAAGATACCTAGCGTTGGAGATTTTGGTTTACCAATTTTGCTTTCTTTAGCCAAAATGTAAACAATTCTTCTCAATTTAGGAGATATGTGCATTTTACTCTCTTAAACTCTAGAAGTTACTCACATATCCTTAAACTTTCTGTTTCACGCAATATAATCCCTTCATTAATTTTTCAATACAAAACCCAAACATCACTTATCCTTGTAAACTAAAAGAGCTCAAATCAACAAAAAATATATTTGACTTGTCATTAATTAATTTGATATCAACACAGACATGTTCAAATAGATGAAACAAAATCATATGTTGACTTAAATATTCAAAGTTAAGTTTAGGATAAAATTGTTAATATTGCATGAAATTAGATTGTTATGATTTAGTAGCTGCACAAGGAAGTTGTTAGTATAAAATAAATCCGAGCCGTGTACAAGGACACTGTCCTTGAGAGATATTCCGCCACAAGACGGCACTCCCCAGGATTGAACGGATTCTTCTGCGATGTCGCAGGGAAACAGAACAGCGGAGATAAGAACTCAGGGACAGAGAGAAGAGGAGAGGAGAGAGCAGCTCGAATATTGTCCGGAGCTGTGGTGTATGGAACCCAAAGAGCAACGCGGTATTTATAGGCACAGAAAATAATGAGACGTTGGACCATATTGAATTATATTAATGAGGACGTTTCTGAACGTTGGACGGTTTCCGACATGAGGATTAATAAACATTATATCAGATAAAAAAATGGATTAATAATTGTCGGTAAATGATGAGTAACGTTCAGAAATGTTCACATAATGAACTCATTACCGAAGCCTTAAATTTGTGAATTTTCTGGAAGGATATTTGAAAATATTTAATTTTCAAAAATTAAATTCTGGCAAAGGTAAAAAATGTCCAACACCGCGTATATTTTGCGCGCAGGGGGGGCAAATTGCCGAATTTCAACTGAGCTCAGCTATGTTGGCCCAGCTTTTTGTGCGCGCGAGCCCACTCTCCTCCTAGACCCATTTTGCTCTTCCATAATCACATGTTAATATTTATACCCTTTGGCTTTCATTTGTTTGAGCAATGTGGGACTTCTCTTTTTCTCTTCCCTTTTGACACACATACATACAATTCTCCAACAATCCCCCACATGTGTGTCAAAAGATCATTATCATCTGAGTTATACATATGGGTATAAACATTTCGAATATGGTGTCTTACGGACTATGAACCATTCCTGGACTAATAAAGCTTAGTATACACAATTGTAGGTGAAGCTTATAGCTTCTATGAACTAACAATTTTTCGTTGTATACTAGAGGCCTTAAGAGTCAATTTATACCCCCACAATTTCCGCTGTTATCGCAGTTTTGCGCTTTAAACTACGGCCTTGCGCGTGCCTGGTTTTAATAAATGCTCTAGAGATTTTTGCCATGATCTCATAGGAGCGGCCCCACTCCACATTCATATAGGTGATTTCATCAAGTGTGACTGCAATGATCACACCATCCATAAGGAATATGAAATCATTAAGAGCTTTTGCTCAGCCTCACCAACAATGCATTCTAACACTTTTCCTCATATCATAGGAATGGACTAAAATAATAAAGTGTTAGCAGAATTAACGAATGACTTGTTTTTACCCATATGAACCTCCTTCATGGGATCACCAATCACAGAGGTTGGGTTACTATCATTGTTAATTTTCAAACTGGCTTAACTCCCATTCCCCTCGATGTTTTCAAAATTTGTTTCTTCCCTAAAGGTTTGGTTAGGGGGTCTGCCAGATTTAATTCTGACCTTACAAAATCGATCGATATAACTCCATTTTTCAACAGTTGTCTTATAATATTATGTCTTAAACGAATGTGCCTACTTTTGCCATTGTAGGTCTTATTTTTAGTAACGGCTATCGCCGATTGACTATCACAATATAATGACACTGATGGTGTTGGTTTTTCACCTAATGGAATATTTGCTAAGAAGTTTTTCAACCACTCAGCCTCATTACTAGCCAACTCCAGAGCAATGAACTCTGAATCCATAGTGGATCTCGCTATAATATTTTGTTGAGCTGATTTCCAGGTTACTGCACCACCACCAAGAGTGAATACATAGCCACTAGTGGATTTGGTATCTTCTGAATCTGAGATCCAGTTAGCATCACTGTACCCTTCTAATACAGCGGGAAATCTATTATAACATATACCATAATTCATGGTACCTTTCAGATAACTCATTAATCTGTCCAAAGCTAACCAATGTTCACTACTTGGACAGTGAGTATATCTACTCAATCTACACACAGCATATGCTATATCAGGTCGGGTGTAATTCATTAAATGCAACAGACTCCCAATAATCTGTGCATATGTAGATTGAGCTATCAGATCACCCTTATTTTTAACTAATTTGGTGCTAGCATCATAAGGAGTGCTTACAGGTATTTTTTCAAAGAATCCAAATTTTTTAAGAATTTTTTCAACATAATGTTCTTGAGATAGTAAAATGCCATTTTCACTCCTTATGATCTTAACACCTAATATCACCTTTGCTTCACCCATATCCTTCATATCAAATTTAGAAGAAAGAAACCTTTTAGTTTCTATCATAACATTTATACTTGTACCAAAAATAAGCATATCATCAACATATAAACAGATAATCACACAACCATCATTCATAATTTTTGTATAAACACATCTTTCTACTTCAACAGTGGAAAATCCATCACTTGTTAAAACTTGATCAAGTTTTTCATGCCATTGTTTCGGTGCTTGTTTCAATCCATATAATGATTTAACAAGTTTACAAACTTTATTTTCTTGTCCAGGAGCAACACACCCTTCAGGTTGTACCATGTAAATTTCTTCTTCTAAATCACCATTTAAAAAAGCAGTTTTAACATCCATTTGATGAATAAAAAGCTTGTAAACTGAAGTTAAAGCAATCAAAATTCTAATAGAGGAAATTCTTGTTACTGGATAAAAAGTATCAAAATAATCAATATTTTGTTTTTGAGTAAATCCTTTAGCTACTAGCCTCGCTTTATATTTATCAATGGATCCATCAAGATTATATTTTCTTTTAAAAACCCATTTGCAACCAATAGGTCTTGCTCCCAGAGGCAAATCTGCCAAAACCCAAGTTTTGTTTTGATGTAGTGAATCTATTTCAGCTTTAATTACTTCTTTCCAAAAGTGAGCATCAGAAGATGAAATTGCTTCAGAAAAATTTGATGGCTCATCTTGTAACATTAAAGTATAAAAATCATTTCCAAAAGAAGTTTCTTTTCTTTGTCTTTTGCTTCTCCTTAAATTTTCAACAAAATTTTCACTTTCATTTACTTTAGATGAAGAAGGCAAATTTTCAGCTATTTGAGACATATGCTGAATTTTTAATGGAAAAATATGCTCAAAAAATTCTGCATCTTTGGTTTCAATAATAATGTTATGATCAAGAACATCACTTTTCAAAACTAGAAATCTATATGATGCACTATGTTCAGCATATCCAATAAACATGCAATCAGAAGTTTTAGAACCAATTTTTCTCTTTTTAGGATCAGGTAATAAAACTTTTGCAAGACACCCCCACACTTTCAAATATTTTAAATTTGGTGTGTATTCTTTCCATAATTCATAAGGTGTTTTATTTGTTTTCTTATAAGGTATTCTATTTTGTAAAAAACATACAGATAACAAAGCTTCACCCCATAAATTATCTGGTGCAGAAGAACTTACAAGCATAGCATTCATCATTTCTTTTAAAGTTTTATTTTTCCTTTCTGCTATTCCATTTGATTCAGGTGAATATGGAGGAGTTACTTCGTGAATGATTCTTTCTTTTTCACAAAAGTCATTAAATAAAACAAATTCTCCTCCTCTATCTGACCTAACCCTTTTAATCTTTTTATTTAATTGATTTTCTACCTCAGCTTTATATAAAAGAAATTTATCAAAAGCTTCATCTTTATTTCTCAATAAATAAACTTTAGTATATCTAGAAAAATCATCAATAAAAGTTACAAAATACTTTTTGCCACCTCTTGTCATAGTTTGTTTTAAATCACCTAAATCAGTATGTATTAAGCTAAGCAATTCAGTTTCTCTTTCTACAGGAAAATGAGACTTTTTGGTTAATTTAGCTTCTACACAAATTTCACATTTGGTTAGAGAATCATTTTTAATTTCAGAAATTAAACCAAGTTTTTGCATTTTCTTTAAATATGACTTACTAACATGTCCTAATCGAGCATGCCATATATCAAAAGTATCAACTATAAAGAGAGGCAAGTAAGCAGAAGATGATGCATTTTCATTCATATCAGCAATGTTGAGAATAAACAGCCCCTGAGTACAATAGCCCTTTCCTACAAATACATTATTCTTTGTCATTACGATCTTATCAGATTCAAATGACACCTTAACCCCAGCTTTGCTTAATAGAGCTACAGAAATTAAATTGGCTCTAACATCAGGCACATGAAGAACATCACTGAGTGACAAGGTTTTTCCAGATGTGAGTTTTAGTTCAACCTTTCCTTTTCCTAGAACTTTTGCAGTTCGGAAATCAGCAAGGTAAACACGGTCTTCTCCTTCATTGGTAGGATTATAGGAGGCAAACATCTCACGATTTGCACAAATGTGCCTGGTAGCCCCAGAGTCTACCACCCATTTTTTCACATCGGATACTAAGAGAGCTTGAGAAATGACCGCTACTATAATTTCATTTTCTTCGTCTCTTTGAACCAAATTGGCTCTAGGAGGATTGTCATTTCTAGCCCTCTTTCTACATTGAGTAGCATGGTGGCCTGGTTTTCCACAAACAAAGCAACTCCCTTTCTTTTTGAATTTGGGGTTAGAACTCTTGGGCTTGTAGTCAGGTTTTGTTTTAGAGTCATATCTCTTGACATACTGCTTTGTCTCCACCAAATTTGCTTTTGAGGTCATCTCTTTGCCTTTTGCAGCTTGCATCTCTTTTCGATTTGTGTCCTCGATTATGATGTGAGTGATTAGGTCTGACAATGGCAATTGCTTTTGTTTGTGTTTCAGTTGTTGTTTGTAGTCCTTCCATGATTCAGGCAGCTTCTCAATCAAAATTCCAGCAACAAACTCGTCAGGTAAGTTGATTTTTTCTGCCCTCAACTCTTCTAGCAGCTTATGGTACTCATTAATTTGTAGCTTAATATCCTTGTCCTCGGTCATCTCCCATCTATAGTAATTTCCAACAACGAACTTTTGCTTCCCTACGTCCTCAGCAGTATATTTGGTAATTAACGATTCCCAAATTTTGCTTGCTTCCTTGTACACATAGTAAACATCGAAGAGATCATTAGACAAAGTGTTAATGATGGTATTTCGGCATACCTTGTTGGCATATTCCCAAGCAATCCTTTGATGTTGGTCAATATCTAACGAAGGTTTAGATTGTGTGAGCGCAGCAGCAACTCCATATAGGTCCAGGATTGAGTAAACACGTTCTTGCCACCTTCGAAAGTTTTTGCCATCGAACATTTCAATCTTTGAAATATCCGGTGGTGGCCTAGATAGTGGCATCGGAGGTAGTGTGAACGGAGCAAAGGATGTAGGACCAAGACTGGCACCGGTAGGGCCATCGGAAGCAGGAGCATTATTTTGTGACTCCATATCTCTCAAGATTGTTATGATTTAGTAGCTGCACAAGGAAGTTATTAGTATAAAATAAATCTGAGCCGTGTACAAGGACACTGTCCTTGAGAGATATTCCGCCACAAGACGGCACTCCCCAGGATTGAACGGATTCTTCTACGATGTCGCAGGGAAATAGAACAGCGGAGATAAGAACTCAGGGACAAAGAGAAGAGGAGAGGAGAGAGCAGCTCGAATATTGTCCGGAGCTGTGGTGTATGGAACCCAAAGAGCAACGCGGTATTTATAGGCACAGAAAATAATGAGACGTTGGACCATATTGAATTATATTAATGAGGACGTTTCTGAACGTTGGACAGTTTCCGACATGAGGATTAATAAACATTATATCAGATAAAAAAACGGATTAATAATTGTCGGTAAATGATGAGTAACGTTCAGAAACGTTCACATAATGAACTCATAACCGAAGCCTTAAATTTGTGAATTTTCTGGAAGGCTATTTGAAAATATTTAATTTTCAAAAATTAAATTCCGGCAACGGTAAAAAATGTCCAACACCGCGTATATTTTGCGCGCAGGGGGGGCAAATCGCCGAATTTCAACTGAGCTTAGCTATGTTGGCCCAGCTTTTTGTGCGCGTGAACCCACTCTCCTCCTAGACCCATTTTGCTCTTCCATAATCACATGTTAATATTTATACCCTTTGGCTTTCATTTGTTTGAGCAATGTGGGACTTCTCTTTTTCTCTTCCCTTTTGACACACACACATACAATTCTCCAACAATTAGAAATATGGATATAAATGAAAATTGCAATTGAATTTAATTGTGAAGAACTATATAAACTTTAAAATTAACAATGGGAAGACTTTGAAAGAAACCAAATACAATTTAATTGAAAACAATAATTAAACAAAGTGATAAAGAAAGCATTAAATAAAATTAATAAATAACTACAAATTTTTTTAAAAAAAAGTTGTCAAACAAGTTTTTTAGAGGTTTTTGTATATTTTGTATTGTGTTTGTCACTCTAATTATTAGCAATGAAACTTCGATTGGCTCATGTCATCAACTAGTGTGTTTCGGCTAAGTTTCTCAATTAGGTTTTATTGACTAATCTTAGCCTTTAACCACAGATAATAGCCTTATGATTTTTTATGCTAACAATTATATACCAATTAATTTAATTTTAAAGGAGTTTTTCTTTCATAAAATATCTACTTCACTATTTGCCGACTTGTATATATATTTAAAATCATATGATTAAGAAATATAATTTTCATATTTTTATTAGAAAATCATTCAATGTTTTTTTTTCCTTATCTTGTGTGACTTGGTTTCAATTAATTAATCCTTAAAATTTTACTATCAACAGTGGAGTCAAAACCCTAGATTAAGGGGTAAGAATTTTTTTTAATATCTTATTAAGAAAATTTATACTTTTATAGTATATTAATTATTTAAATAAAAAATTTTTTAAAAATTTTGGATTAAGTTAATTGAAATTTACTCACTAACAATATTCTGCCTTTCTCCCTTATAAACAAGTTTGAATTTAAATAAGTAGTGCACTAAAAATTATTCTTCATATTAATATCAACATAAAATTTTATAATATATATTCATATAATGTATAATAAAGATATATTAAAAAAAATAAATTATCACTTAGATGAACAACTCAAAAAAGCATGTTGAAAGGAAAAAAAGTTTATCTGATGAAGTATAAAATTTTATTATTATCAATTTGCAAAAATCTATATAGATAGGGTACTGTCAATTTGCCCCCAAAAAAAAATTATTAAAGCTAAGGACAATTTGAAAAAAAATTAAATAAAGTTGGGGGTATTGGGAAAAAAGAAAGAAATGCACGGAGAAAGTAAGAAAGGGAAAAATTTAGTGAAAGAAAAGAGGAAAAAAAAAATACATGTTTGATTTTAATATAAGTTCAACTTCAAACGTCAAATAATATATATGTGTATGTGTGTGTGTGTTTGTTTGTGTGTATAGGTTCAACTTCAAATGTCAAAATAATATGTGTGTGTGTACGCGTGCATGTGCGTATGAGAGTTTACTAATATTGTGGAGATATAATATTAAAATTGAAAGAAAAACTCTTTTTATGTTTGATTTCAATTAATTATTCCTTAAAATATTCACTATGATTTAGCAAAAGAAAAGAGAAAAATATATATTTGTATGATTTTAGTATAGGTGCAACTTCGAACATCAAATAATATGTGTGTGGGTATGTGTATAGGTTCAATTTCAAACGTCAAATAATGTGTGTGTGTGTGTGTGTGACTTTATTAATATTGTGGAGATATAATATTAAAATTGAAAGGAAAACCCTTTTTGTGTTTGATTTCAATTAATTAATCTTTAAAACATTTACTATGACTCCGTAAGATCATAAGTTCAATCTTAAAAGAAAGTTTCATGAGACGATTTAAATTCTGGCACAAATCCCCTACAAAAGGGGAATAAGCAAGTTGTATCTTTTTTTTTTTTTTTTGAGTTTAAAAATGAATATAAAAAATAAAAATTATAATTTTGAGGACAGAAATTTTAATTGAAAAAAATTATATTTTAAAAATTTTAGTTAAAATTATTTTTTATTATTAAAATTTTTATCCTCCAAATTATAATTTTAAACTTAAAAAGTACAATACTAATAATAATAATAAATAAATAAATAAATGAGCTTATTGTACCATCACTATACTGTATTGCAGAGATTTGTGCTCTTTAAATTCTTTTAAATCTTTTGGACTAAATTTATCGAACATGGGCTTAGCAATTTTTCTTGAGAATTTCTTCTCAGACGCGGCATATTTCTTAATTAGGAAATTTCGCGCGTCTATTTTGACTATTCTATATTTCACATTGCCTTACAAATATCAACGTTCAATTAATTATTTTTTGGTTATATACTGTTCCCTTATTTATCTTTTGGTATACAAAAAAACTTAAGAGTTAAGAGACAAATGGAATTATAAATAGTTCAGCTTCCCATAGAAACCTTCAACGCACAGAGCAAGAAACATATCTTTATTTTCTCTCCAGACAACAGATCATCTTATTTAGAAACGACCATGGCTGAAGGGAATCACCATCACCATCGTCATAACCACCACCACCACAACAACAAACAGCTTGCCGGCGAGGTTGATTACAGAAAGCAAGTGAAGCACCACAAGCATATGGGGCACCTTGGTGAGCTAGGAGCTGTTGCTGCTGGTGCCTTCGCTTTGGTAATATTAGTTAAACATAATATCTCTTTTAACACAGATCTGCAATTAATCATTAATTTTTATTCATAATTATGATTAATTAAAGACACAAACTCTCTTGGGAAGATCTTAATTTATGATTTTTTTTTTGGGCTAATATATTTGTGTGCTTATTAATTTTGCTTAATTAATTGTAGCATGAAAAACACAAGGCAAAGAAAGACCCAGAACATGCACATAGGCACAAGATAGAGGAGGAGATAGCAGCAGCAGTTGCCGTTGGAGCAGGGGGATACGCGTTTCATGAGCATCATAAGAAAAAAGAGGCAAAGAAAGAATATGAAAAAGCTTATGGAAAGAAGCATCACCATTTCTTGCATTAATTTTAGTTAATCACAGAAGAAGATGGATTGAGTATACTAGTTTGCGAATTCGTTCTGGATAACTGATCGGTGTTGTATGTTTCCTGCGCGTAGGGTAGATTTTAATAATACACGTGATTTATTTGTATGCCTTTATAAATGAAATAAAATTTTCCTATCCTGTTATATATGCGTCATTTATGCAATTTTCACACACAAGATACCTAGCACTGGAGATTTTGGTTTACCAATTTTGCTTTCTTTAGCCAAAATGTAAACAATTCTTCTCAATTTAGGAGATATGTGCATTTTACTCTCTTAAACTGTAAAAGTTACTCACATATCGTTAGACTTTCTGTTCATGCAATATATAAACTAAAAAAGCTCAAATCAACAAAAAATATATTTGACTTGTCATTAATTAATTTGATATCAACATAGACATGTTCAAATAGATGAAAGGAAATCATATGTTGACTTAAATATTCAAAATTAAGTTTAAGATAAAAGTGTTAATAGTGCATGAAATTAGAAATATGAAGTCTATAGATGAAAATGGCAATTGAATTTAATTATAAAGAGCTGTGCAAACTTTAACATGGACAACAAAAAGACTTTAAAAGAAACCAAATACAATTTAATTGAAAACAATAAACAAAGGGATAAAGAAAGCATTAAATAAAATTAATAAATGATTAAAAAAATTAAAAACAAGTTGTAAAACAAGTTTTTTTTAGAGGTTTTTGTATATTTTGTGTTGTGTTTTTTACTCCAATAGTTAGCAATGAAACTTCGATTGGCTCATGTCAATAGCTAGTGTGTTTCGCCTGAGTTTCTCAATTAGGTTTTATTGGCTAATCCTAGCCTTTAACCACAGATTGTAGTCTTATAATTTTTTATGCTAACAGTTATATATTAATTAATTTAACTTTGAAGGAGCTTTTCTTTCACAAAATCTCTACTTCACTGTATGCTGACTTGTATATATGTTTAAGATCATATGATTAAGAAATATAATTTTTATATTTTCATTAGAAAATCATTCAATGCTTTTTTTCCTATCTTGTGTGACTTGATTTCAATTAATTAATCCTTAAAATTTACTATCAACAGTGGAGTCAAAACCCTAGATTAGGGGGTACAAATTTTTTTTAATATCTTATTTAAAAAACTTATACTTTTATAGTATATTAATTGTTTAAATAAAATATTTTTTAAAAAACTTTTGGATTATGTTAAAATGAAATTCCTTACTAACAATATTTTACCTTTCTCCCTTATAAACAAGTTTGAATTTAAATAAGTAGTGTACTAAAAGTTATTCTCCATATTAATATCAACATAACAATTTATAAAATATATCTACGTAATACTCATATAATGTATAATAAAGATATATTAAAAAATACATTATTACTTAGATGAACAACTAAAAAAAGTGTGTTGAAAGGGAAAAAAATTATCTAATGAAATATAAAATTTTATTACTCTCAATTTGCAAAAATTTATATAGATTGGGTAGTAGTCAATCATGGTTTTAAATTGCGGTTGCGGTTGCGAGATTAGGGATAATATAAGAAGGAATGCGAGCATTGCGGCAAAAAAATGTGGATGCGGCCAGTGCCGCAACAGCAATATTACGGCCGTATCACATGTTGCGGACCGCAATTTAAAACTATGGTGTCAATTTGCCATTAAAAAAAATTCTAAAGCTAAGGGCAATTTGAAAGAAAAAATTAAAAAATAAAGAATACAGTGGGGGGGATGGGAAAAAAGAAAGAAATATTGGGAGAAATATAGGGAGGTAATAAGAAAGAAAAGAAATTTAACGAAAGAAAAGAGGGGAAAAATATATGTATGAGTTTAATAAATTCAACTTCAAATGTCAAATAATAATATATATATATATATATATATATATATGTTTGAGTTTACTAAATTAAATAGATTCAGTAAATTCAAAATGTTAAAGATTGTGGAGATATAATATCAAAATTGAAAGGAAAACCTTTTTTATGTTTGATTTCAATTAATTAAAATATTTACTATGATTTACGAATGTTAGAGAAGTTAAATAGTTACAACAGAACCTATACTCAGTTATAACAACCTAACGCAACTCTTAGGATATAAAGGTGGTGTACATCCTTCTTGATTGTAGAGCAATTCATTTTCCATCTCCATAATACAAACCTTCTTCTCTCTTGTTACCTTAACATGGTATCAGAGCCATAATCTTGAAAATGCTAAGCTCTTCAAGTTCCTAGTTCACACAGAAGATAGAGGTGGTATCTTTCACCCACACCATCTTTGTTAAACTCGATAACAGCAATTATCTACTATGGGAGTAACAAGTTTGTTCTACGATACATGGCTATGAGCTTCAGAAATATATTGATTCAACAACTAAATCTCCACCAAAATTCTCTTCTGAGGAAGATCAGCCAAAAGGTGTTTACAATCCAGAATTTCTTTGTGGAATTGCCAAGATCAATTACTCACATCTTGGATGCTTTCTTCTATGTCTGAGGGAGTTTTTACTCGAACAATTGGATGTGAATCTTTAGCTCAAGTTTGGGACAAAATACAAACTTTCTTTGCCTCATAAACATGCACCAAGATCAAACAACTGAAGACTCAACTTAAGAACACCAAGAAAGGGTCCACTCCTATGAATAATTACCTGCTGTAGATTAAAACCTCAATCGATGCATTAATATACATTGGATCTCCAATGTCAACTTCTGACCATATAGACTACATTTTTTAAGGACTCTCTAAAGAATATGACTCTTTCATCAGCTCAGTCTCCACAAGCCTTGATCCTTACACAGTGGCTAATATTGAGTCTCTACTTCTTACTTAAGAGGCTAGAATTGAGAGAAATACAAAGGTCATTGAAAACACTAACATCTCAACAAATCTTGCTCACACTTCACGAGGTGGTAAAACTCACTTTACTAGAGGAAGAGTTCAATTCCTGAATGGCAGACATGGTCGTGGATCTAGAATGAATACCAATAGATATGGAATTACTTGCCAACTGTGTGGTAAGGTTAGTCATCTCATAGGATCATGTTGATATCATTTTGATCAAATATTTTAGGCATTATCAGTTACAGATCACACAGATCCACACTCTCATTCGAAGTCTCAAAACAAAGAACACTTAGTAGCTTTACTTGCCTCCTCTAACACAGTAACATACCCTGCTTGGTACCTTGATTCTGAGCCACCAATCATATAACTTTTTATAGCACTACTATCTAGAACAAAACATCTTTTAATGGTCCAGAACACGTCAATATTAAGGATGGATTAGGTTTAGCAATCCCTACCTCAGGACATTCTTATCTTCACTCTTGAATTTCAAACCGTCCCTTATTCCTTTCTAATATTCTTCTTGTACCTTAGATTAGTAAAAACCTATTAAGTATCTCCAAGTTATGTCTCAATAATGCTGCTTACGTTGAGTTTAACTTTACCTCTTATTGTGTCAAGGATCGAGCCACTAAAGAAACTCTGTTGAAAGGAGAGCTTCACAAAGGTCTCTATGCTGTTACCAATGTCCAATTCACTCATTTCCAACAGCTCACTCATGTTGCATTAGTTCCGCAATTACCTTCAATTACAAGCTCATGTTATTTCATTCCTATACAACAACCATACACTATGTTTACAAACCAAATCTGATGCATGTAATGCCTTTCTAACTTTAAAAAATATGGCTGAATTACAATTTGAGACAAACATTAAAACTTTTCAGTCAGATTGGGGAAGAGAGTTTCGTAAAATTTCTCAATACCTCACTGCTACTGGCATCCTTCACTAAAGAAGCTGTCCTTATGTCCATTAACAAAATGGTGTTACTGAACGTAAACATAGACATGTAACTAAAATGGGTTTCACACTCCTTGCAAATGCTTCACTTCCTTTAACCTTTTGGTCTGACGCCTTTCTAACTGCAATATATCTTATCAATAGGTTACCTTCTACAGCATTAGAAGGAATTTCTCCATTCAAAAAACTCTACCATAAATAGCTTAGCTACTATCATCTCAGGGCCTTTGGTTGTGCCTGTTATCCTCTCACACGCCCTTATAATTAACACAAAGTAGAGTTCAATATGTTGAATGTCTCTTTTTGGGATATCGTTCTTCTCACAAGGGATTTAAATGTTGGTCTCCTAGTGGTCGAATTTTCCTTACTAGAGATATTCGCTTTAATGAAACTGTGTTCCCTTATTCTTCTATGAGAACCACTCACTCTACCAATCCTCCCAGCCATCCCTCCTGTTATGTTCCTTCTCAACCTTATATGAATGTTTTGGATATTGGTACTACTCCTTCTAATAATGCAGGTCACACAATCTCACAAGCCACTTGTATCTCTGTTCCTCCCTCTTCCACTCAAGCTCCTCCCAGTAGTTCCATTCCTCCTGATCCTTTTGGCTCTCCTCTAATAAAAGTCAACGTCAATGATCTGTACATCGATCTCCCTTGTGATCCATTACCGCCCTCTCCATCGCAGGTCTCTACACATGGAATGATCACCCAATCCAAAAATGGTATTGTGAAGCCTAAGGTTCTCCTCACTCGAACAGAGTCTAATGCCATAGAAAACTATGAGACCGAACCTTCCTCTGTTGCTGAAGCTTTACTCTACCCACAATGGAAGTATTGTTGGAGATTGTGCCCTAGGCCAATCATTGTATTGCGAACATTATTTTTTATTACGAAATAAGAGTTTTCTTTTTATTACATTATTATATTATTTGCATGTTTATATATAATAATATCCATGGATAAATCAATTTTTGAATTATCTAAAATGTCCCTAATCAATCATCCTTGTGGGAACAACGATGAATTAAGATTAGTATGATTTTGATTGATTAAGTGTTAATTATATATGATGATATGAATCAAAATCATAGGCGTGTGTTAGAGAACAGGACGCTGGATAGACCCGTCATGAGATAAGCTACATGGATTAGGTCATAAGTTTATCTCATATATAACCATGTCATTGATCCTTTGGACTTGAGATTACCATAGATTCCTACATGAAGGACACTGTACTTTGGCATAGTCTAATGACACCTTTAACCGGGTGATTATAAAGACTATGATCAAGTATAATGGAATCCATACAGAGGAAGATGAGTGATCAAGATGGAATTTGTCCCTCTAATTAATAGAGAGATATCTCTGGGCCTCTCGATGAATGTGACTGAGAAATGCATAGCCATACTCAAATGGAAAGGGTTCCATCTTATATCAGTCTACTCGGAGATCGAGAAAGTTATGATCGAGCAAGTTGAGAATGACATTTTCATGTCTCATACTCGATCTAGATATCGTGTGACAAAAGGGATATGATAGGGTTATAAGATAGGTTGCATCGGATCACTGATCCCGTATGATTTGGGTAGTCACAATATCTTGTTAGAGGCCGCTTGTGATTTGTGGGTCAAATAGTGTAGTTGGCCCACTGCCAACATCATATGGGCCTGCAGGATCGCACACAAGAACGGACCAACTCAGGCTAAAATGTCCACATTCATTGAATCAGAAATGTGTCTAGATTCAATGAATATCTAGGATGGAGGAATTATTTATATATATATATATATATATATATATATAAAAAATTAAATTCGAAATATATTATATATATATACTATATTTGATATTATATATATATGAATTAATTTAAATTTGATTCTATCAGATAGATTTAAATTTAAACTAATCAGATAATTTAAATTTGATTTGATTCTATCAGATAGGTTTAAATTTAATTCTATCAGATAGATTTAAATTTAAACTAATCAGATAATTTAAATTAAGCTCTAAATATTGTTAGTTTAAATTTAAATTGTAGGATAGATTTGAATTTAAACTAATAGATATATTTAATTAATTTTGATTAATTAAATATACCTAAAACTCTAGTCTATAAATAAGGGTTTCCATATCAGAAAAATAGATAAAGCTAGAGCTAGAGCTGCCTCTAAAATCCTTAGAGAGAGGGACATCGTACGAAATTGTACGGACGTCGTACGGACTGTACAGAAATTGTACTGACAGATTGCTAACACACTGTTTTGAGTTGCTGAACCTCGTTCGTGTGGATACCAATAGAGGGAGCTAATCTGCGGTCAGTTCCTGTAATCCAAATAAAAGTAAATAGTAAACTCAATCGGCAGAAAAAGGTAATTCTCTGAACCTATTCAGTTTAAGTAATTTTGGTGGATCCTTGGTGGGAATTGGGATCAAAATTTTAAATGTTTCCGCTGTGTGCCTCCCATAATGCCCAGCAGTGGTATCAGAGCCACGTCAATAATTGCTTAAATTGAATACCTGTGTGTTATAATAATTTTATCTTATAATCAATTTTTCGCATGTGCTAATATAAGATATGTATGCGATATTGATTTGATCAAATTATTTTAAAAAGCATGAAATCTAAGCGTAGAGGTTCTTTTAATAAATTCGTTTATATATATGATATATGTATAGTTTTCAATGTGATTGGGAACATAATTATTAATCTGTTACATATATATATTTGATATATTTTGTATAGATTATATTTCAATTCGAATTCATTTTGCTATGTATGTGACACATTGAATGAATCCGCTATTGCTATCTAATCCTAGCACAACACAATCTAATTGAAAATTAATTCACTAAATTTACAACCTTTTATATGAGATGAGATATTTGTAACATGTGTATTGTGATTTGCTTGGATGGGTATGGTGCATGATATGGCCCTAGGATACTTATGGTTTGTAATTTTTTAAATAAAAATATAAAAAAATACGGCCTGCATGTCGTGCCTCTCTCTATTCATTTTGAATGTACATTATTTTCTCATCTCACACTCCCCTCGAATGTTTAAGCGAGGTTTCTCTTTGATTTTATCTTAGAGGAATCCTCTCATTGGCTTGGGAGGAGATAGGATAGATGGGTCATATTATGTCACATTTATTTTAAAATTTATGATAAGATCATATGTATGTATGTATGCTATCGTAGTATATAATTGTGTGACAACTAGTTTTATGAAATAATGAAATAAAATCCCTCATATAAAATTTTAAATTATAATGCCGCCCACTAATAAATATCTGTCAAGACTTTGATCACCTAACTGTAGGTTCTACCAAAGTGGTATACACTTAGGTTATCTTAGTAAGGCAGCTTGGGTAATGGTGATACTCATAAGTTTCATAGTGGTTTGACTTAATTGAAACTATCAAAACGGTTTTGGGTTTGAAGGCATTAGATGGGATTAAACATGCCGAATCATGTGATGAATGAATCCTATAAAAGATCTAAGAGTTACATGTAATATAATTGGTAAACGAGTTACCTACCTAAATAACTTAATTTTAAGCGTCTTGCCAAAGCAGACTTATAATTAAGTGAAATATGGGTCTTAGTCTATAAATTAAATTGAGGGTTATTTTTAGTGGAAAGTTATTAATTTGATTTTTGCATATTCTGTTGTAGAAAAAATTTCGACAAATAACTCTACTGCACTATCATTGCGATCCGTCCTTAAGAAGGACAAACTCAATAGGACAAACTTTCTTAACTGGTTTAGGAACTTGAGAATTATTCTCAAACAGGAAAGAAAGCTATATGTCCTAGATGAGCCCATTCCTGAGGAGCCTGTAGCTAATGCTCTAAGAGCACAGAAGGATACCTACACCAAGCATCTCAATGATTCTGTGGATGTGGGATGCCTGATGTTAGCCACCATGGTCCCAAAACTTCAAAGAGATCTGGAACTTATGGAGGCTTATGAGATGATTGTGCATCTCAAGGAAATGTTCCAACAACAAGCAAAGCAAGAAAGGTTTGAAACCACCAAGGCCTTTCATTCCTGTAAAATGGCTGAAGGTGCATCAGTTAGCACTCATGTTTTGAAGATGAAAGGCTACCTTGATCACTTTAAGAGGCTCGGATTTCCCATAAGTCAGGAGTTATCTACAGATTTGATCTTAAACTCACTCCCTGAAAGTTATGACCAGTTTGTCATGAACTACAATATGAACAACATGGAGAAATCTATTTCTGAACTGCATGGGATGCTTAAAACTGCCGAACAAAATATTAAGAAAAATCCAAGCTCTGTTTTAATGGTTTAGAAAGGTAAAGGAATGAAAAAGAAAGGCAAAGGCAAAGGAAAGGGCCTGAACAATAACCAAAATAAGCCCAAACCCAAGCCTGAAGCCAAGAAGGCAAAGCCTCCCAAGGAAGGAGTTTGTTTCTTTTGCAATGAGCCCGGTCATTGGAAAAGAAACTGCAAGCTCTACCTGAAAGATCTAAAGAAAAAGAAGAATAGCAGGGCTATTACTTCAGGTATCTATGTTATAGAAATTAATCTTTCTACTTCTCCTACGTGGGTATTAGATACTGCATGTGGAATTCACATTTGTACAAATGTGCAGGGTCTCAAAAGGAGTAGAAAGTTGAAAAAGGGCGAAATAGACCTATGAGTTGAAAATAGAGCAAGAGTTGCTGCTTTAGCCGTAGGCACTTATGAATTAGTTTTGCCCAATGGGCTTTTGTTAATTTTGAACAATTGCTATTATGTTCCTGCTTTGAGTAGAAACATAGTTTCACTTTCTTATTTGGATAAGGAAGGTTTTATTTCAATTATTGGGAATAATAAATGTTCTATTTATCGTAATGACATTTTTTATGCGGATAGTGATTTGCATGGTGGTCATTATTATTTAAATATTGATACTCCCAATAATCAAGATGTCTATAACATAACTACCAAGAGGATCAAGACTAACGACTTGAATCCGACCTATCTCTGGCACTGTCGTCTAGGCCATATAAATGAGAAACGCATTTCAAAACTCCATCAAGATGGACTTCTAAAATCATTTGATTTTGAATCATTTGACACATGTGAATCTTGTATATTAGGAAAGATGACTAAGGCACCTTTCACTGGACACAGTGAGCGGGCCACTGACTTATTGGGCCTAGTACATACTGGTGTATGTGGTCCACTAAGTACAACTGCTAGAGGAGGCCACTTGTACTTTATTACTTTTATAGATGACTATAGTAGATATGGTTACATCTATTTAATGAAACACAAATCTGAAGCTTTTGAAATGTTCAAAACATTCCAAAATGAAGTACAGAATCAGCTTGGCAAATCTATTAAAGCACTTCGATCCGATCGAGGTGGTGAATATTTGAGCCAAGAGTTTATTGACCATCTTAGAAATTGTGGTATTGTCTCACAATTAATCCCACCAGGAACACCACAATGAAATGGCATTTCTGAACGAAGGAACAGAACCTTATTAGATATGGTTCGATCTATGATGAGTCAAACGGATCTTCCACCATCCTTTTGGGGCTATGCATTAGAAACAGCTGCGTTTACACTAAACCATGTTCCATCTAAGGCGGTTGAAAAGACATCATGAGATATGGACTGGGAAAAAGCCCAGTTTATCTTTTCTCAAGATTTGGGGATGCGAGACATATGTTAAGCAACAGGCCTCAGATAAGTTAGCACCCAAATCTATAAAATGTCTTTTTATGGGTTATTCTAAGCAAACTAAAGGATACTACTTTTACAACCCCACTGAGAACAAATTGTTTGTTGTTCGAAATGGTATCTTTTTAGAAAGAGAATTCATCTCTAAAAGAACCAGTGGGAGTAAGATACATCTTAAAGAAATTCAAGAGCCACAAAATCACATTGAACCTGAGATGAAAAATCGAGAAGACTCACAACAAGTTGTTGAGCCTACTCAAGTAACACAAAGCCCACGAAGGTCTGATAGGACACGACATCAGCCTCAAAGATATCGTGATGTGTTGCTCATTAATCAAGATGAGCCAGCCACCTATCAAGAGGCTATAATGGGATCAGACTCTGAGAAATGGCTAGAAGCCATGAAGTCTGAGATGCAATCCATGTATGACAATCAGGTATGGACCTTGATTGACCCACCTGAAGATATAAAAGCCATAGGGTGCAAATGGGTTTTCAAGAAGAAAACTGACATGGATGGCCAAGTGCATACCTTCAAGGCACGATTGGTTGCAAAAGGATTCAAACAAACACATGGTATAGACTATGATGAAACCTTTTCACCAGTCGCTACGATCAAATCAATCAGAATCCTTCTCGCCATTGCTGCGTACTATGATTATGAGATTTGGGAAATGGACGTAAAAATAGCATTCCTTAATGGAAAGCTACTTGAGGATGTGTATATGACACAACCTGAAGGTTTTATGTGTCCAGAGGATTCTGGGAAGGTTTGCAAGCTTCAAAAATCCATTTATGGATTGAAGCAAGCATCTCGGAGTTGGAATCATCGTTTTGACAAAGTAGTCAAAGATTTTGGTTTTATCCAAAATATTGATAAACCTTGTGTTTACAAGAAGGTTAGTGGGAGCACAATTGTATTTCTAGTGCTTTATGTTGATGACATCCTACTTATTGGAAATAACATTTCTACCTTGCAGATTGTCAAGTCTTGGTTAGGAAAGTGTTTCTCAATGAAAGACTTAGGCGAGGCCAATTATATCCTTGGGATTAGGATCTATAGGGATAGATCCAAGAGGCTAATCGGTTTAAGTCAATGCACCTACATAGACAAGGTATTACATAGATTTAGTATGCAAGATTCAAAAAGGGGTTTTGTACCTATGTCTTATGGCATCAATCTCAGCAAGACTCAGTGTCTGAGTACACGTGATGAGCGAGAGCACATGAGTAAGATTCCATACGCCTCGGCTATTGGATCTATCATGTATGTCATGTTGTGCACTCGACCAGATGTCTCATATGCCTTGAGTATGACTAGTAGATTTCAATCAGATCCAGGTGAGAATCACTGGACTGCCGTCAAGAATATCCTAAAGTATTTGAGAAGAACTAAGGATGTATTCTTAGTGTATGGAGGATTGGATGATGAGCTTGTTATAAACGGTTACACAGATGCAAGTTTTCAATCTGACAAAGATGATTCTAAATCGTAATCAGGATTTATATTCTGTTTGAATGGTGGAACAGTAAGTTGGAAGAGCTCAAAGCAAAGCACTGTGGCTGATTCTACAATAGAAGCTGAGTACCTAGCAGCATCAGATGCAGCTAAGGAAGCTGTTTGGATTAAAAAGTTCATCACTGAGCTAGGGGTGGTGCCTACCATCTCAAATCCAATATATTTGTTCTGTGACAAAAATGGTGCAATAGCACAGGCTAAAGAACCTAGGTCACATCAAAGGACAAAACACATACTCAGGCGATATCACCTTATCAGAGAAATTATTGATAGAGGTGATATAAAGATATGCAAAATACCAACTGATGACAATGTTGCTGATCCTCTTACTAAGCCGCTTGCACAGGCTAAGCATGATCGTCATGTTAGGTTAATAGGTATTAGAAACATTAATGATTGAACCTAGTGCAAGTGGGAGTTGTTGGAGATTGTGCCCTAGGCCAATCATTGTATTGTGAACATTATTTTTTATTACGAAATAAGAGTTTTCTTTTTATTACATTATTATATTATTTGCGTGTTTATATATAATAATATCTATGGATAAATCAATTTTTGAATTATCCAAAATATCCCTAATCAATTATCCTTGTGGGAACAACGATGAATTAAGATTAGTATGATTTTGATTGATTAAGTGTTAATTATATATGATGATATGAATCAAAATCATAGGCGTGTGTTAGAGAACAGGACGCTGGATAGACCCGTCATGAGATAAGCTACATGGATTAGGTCATAAGTTTATCTCATTTATAACCGTATCATTGATCCCTTGGACCTGAGATCACCATAGATTCCTACATGAAGGACATTGTACTTTGGCATAGTCTAATGTCACCTTTAACCGGGTGATTATAAAGACTATGATCAAGTATAATGGAATCCATGCAGAGGAAGATGAGTGATCAAGATGGAATTTGTCCCTCTAATTAATAGAGAGATATCTCTGGGCCCCTCGATGAATGTGACTGAAATGCATGGTTATGCTCAAATGGAAAGGGTTTCATCTTATATCAATCTACTCGGAGATCGAGAAAGTTATGATCGAGCAAGTTGAGAATGACATTTCCATGTCTCATACTCGATCTAGATATCATGTGACAAAAGGGATATGATAGGGTTATAAAATAGGTTGCATTGGATCACCGATCTCGTATGATTTGGGTAGTCATAATGTCTTGCTAGAGGCCGCTTGTGATTTGTGGGTCAAACAGTGTAGTTGGCCTACTGCCAACATCATATGGGCCTGCAGGATCGCACACAAGAACAGACCAACTCGGGCTAAAATGTCTACATTCATTGAATCAGAAATGTGTCTAGATTCAATGAATATCTAAGATGGAGGAATTATTTATATATATATAAATAATTAAATTTGAAATATATATTATATATATATATATATATATTATATTTGATATTATATATATATATGAATTAATTTAAATTTGATTCTATCAGATAGATTTAAATTTAAATTAATCAGATAATTTAAATTTGATTCTATCAGATAGATTTAAATTTAAACTAATCAGATAATTTAAATTTGATTTGATTCTATCAGATAGGTTTAAATTTAATTCTATCAGATAGATTTAAATTTAAACTAATCAGATAATTTAAATTAAGCTCTAGATATTGTTAGTTTAAATTTAAACTATAGGATAGATTTGAATTTAAACTAATAAATATATTTAATTAATTTTGATTAATTAAATATACCTGAAACTCTAGTCTATAAATAGGGGTTTCCATATCAGAAAAATAGATAGAGCTAGAGCTAGAGCTGCCTCCAAAATCCTTAGAGAGAGGGCATTCTACGGAATTGTACGGATGTCGTACGGACTGTACGGAATTGTACGGACAAATTGCTAACACACTGTTTTGAGTTGCTGAACCCCCTTCGTGTGGATACCAGTAGAGGGAGCTGATCTGCGGTCAGTTCCTGTGATCCAAATAAAAGTAAACAGCAAACTCAATTGGCAGAAAAAGGTAATTCTCTGAACTTATTCAGTTTAAGTGATTTTGGCGGATCCTTGGTGGGAATTAGGATCAAAATTTTAAATGTTTCCGCTGTGTGCCTCCCATAATTCCTAACAAGTATGCCATGTAAGAGGAATATACTACACTTTTAAGGAACCAGACATGGCAGTTAGTTGAGCTACCCTCAAATAGAATTGCTATTGGCTGCAAATGGGTTTACAAAGTCAAACAGAATCCAAATGGCTCTATGTTGAAACATAAAGCATGCCTTGTAGCCAAAGGCTTTCATCAACAAGAAGGACATGACTTCCATGAAACCTTTAACCCAGTTATCAAGCCAATCATCATCAAAACTATTCTCTCCCTAGCTATCTCCCATGGTTGGACTGTCCATCAAATTGATGTGAACAATACTTTTCTCAATGGAGTTCTCCAAGAAGAGGCCTATATGCAGCAACCAAAGGGATTTGAGCACTATAACAAGTAGCTGCTTTGCAAGTTAAACAAAGCTCTCGGTGGACTCAAACAGGCACTGAAAGCTTGGTTTGATAAACTGGCCTCCACCTTTTTTCAACTTGGATTTACTTCTAGCAAGTATGATCATTCTCTCTTCATCAAAACTTCAAAGCAATATACCCTCTATTTACTTGTTTATGTGGATGATATCTTGATTACTAGTACCTCAAGTAAAAAAATCTAAGCTCTCATAGCAACTTTGAACAAGGAATTCTCACTTAAGGATCTCGGACTACTGAGTTATTTTCTTGGCATCGAAGTGAAAGTCTCACCTTGGTGGTTCCCTTCACTTGTCACAGGGCAAATATATACGAGATATACTGACCAGAGCAAAAATGTTATTTTGCAAAGGAATACATACGCCTATAACTACTGGTCTTAAACTTTACAAGAATGGTAATGATAAAATGGAAGATCCTTCTCTCTATAGATGAGTAGTGGGTGCCTTACAATATGCTACTATAACAAGACTAGAAATAAGCTTTGCTGTCAATAAAGTGTGTCAATTCATGCAGTCTCCACTAAGACTCATCGGAAGGCAGTCAAGAGAATTCTTTATTTCCTGGTCGGCACCCTTGATCATGGTCTCCCGATTAAACCATGCAAAAATGAAGTCATCACGGCATATTATGATGCAGATTGAGCCTCTGATTGTAACGACAGGAAAAGCACAATTGGCTTCTATGTCTTTTTCGATAATAACCTTGTGTTCTAGTCATCCAAGAAACAGGCCACAGTAGCTCAATCCAACACAGAAGCACAATATCGAAGCATGGCAGCCGTGGTTACAGAAGTATCCTGGCTTAAATCTTTATTGTCTGAGCTTCAAATTCAACTTGCTACTCCACCATATATTCTCTGTGATAATCAAAGTATTGTCATGATGATTGCTAATCCAATTCTGCATGCTCGAACTAAGCACATAGAGTTGGATATTTATTTTGTTCGTGAAAAGGCCATTGCAAAGGAAATAATAGTGAAACATATTCCTGCATCTAGTCAAGTTGCAGATGGTTTGACCAAAGCTGTGTCTAATTCTGTTTTCTTGGATTTTAAGAAAAGCATTGTTGTAGATAGGTACCTCGATTCGAGGGAGCATGTTAGAGAAGTTAAATAGTTATAACAGAACCTATACTCAGTTATAACTACCTAACGCAGCTCTTAGGATATAAAGGTGGTGTACATCCTTCTTGATTGTAGAGCAATTCATTTTCTGTCTCCATAATACAAACCTTCTTCTCTCTGGTTAACTTAACAATGAAGATTATAAGTTCAATCCTAGAAGAAAGTTTCATGAGACAATTTAAATTCGGGCACAAATCCTCAACTAAAGGGAAATGAGCAAGTTGTATCTTTCTTTTTTTTGAGTTTAAAAATGAATATATAAAGTAAAAATTATAATTTTGAGGACCAAAATTTTAATTGGAAAAAAATTATATTTAAAAATTTTAGCTAAAATTATTTTTTATAATTAAAATTTTTATCTTCAAATTATAATTTTAAACTTAATAATAATAATAATAATAATAATAATAATAATAATAATAATAATAATAATAATAATAATAATAAATGAGTTTATTGTACTATTGCAGAGATCTGTGCTCTTTAAATTCTTTTAAATCTTTTGGACTAAATTTATCTAACACGGCCTTTGCAGTTTTTCTTGACATTTTCTTTCAAACGCGGCATATTTGTTAATTAAGAAGTTTGACAAGTCTATTTTGACTATTTTATATTTCACGTTGCCTTACAAATATCAACGTTCACTTAATCATTTTTTGGTTATATAGTGTTCCCTTATTTATCTTTTGGTATACAAAAGAAACTTAAGAGCTAAGAGATAAATGAACGGTTTCAACTCCAAAACAAACACATACGACAAATCATCTTATCAACAAGAATGGAATTATAAATAGCTTAGCTTCCCATAGAAACCCTCAACACACAAAGCAAGAAACATATCATTATTTTCTCTCCAGACAACAGATCATCTTATTTAGAAACCACCATGGCTGAAGGGAATCACCATCACCATCGCCATCGCCACCACCAAAACAACGGACAGCTTGCTGGCGAGGTTGATTACAGAAAGGAAGAGAAGCACCACAAGCACATGGAGCGCCTTGGTGAGCTAGGAGCTGTTGCTGCTGGGGCCTTCGCTTTGGTAATATTAGTTAAACATAATATCTCTTTTAACACAGATCTGCAATTAATCATTAGTTTTTATTCATAATTATGATTAATTGAAGACACAAACTCTCTTAGGAAGATCTTAATTTATGATTTTTTTTTTGGCTAATATATTTGTGTGCTTATTAATTTTGCTTAATTAATTGTAGCATGAAAAGCACAAGGCAAAGAAAGACCCAGAACATGCACATAGGCACAAGATAGAGGAGGAAATAGCAGCAGCAGTTGCCGTTGGAGCAGGGGGATATGCGTTTCATGAGCATCATAAGAAAAAAGAGGCAAAGAAAGAATATGAAAAAGCTTATGGAAAGAAGCATCACCATTTCTTTCATTGATTTTAGTTAATCACAGAAGAAGATGGATCGGGTATACTAGTCTGCGAATCCCTTCTGGATAACTAATTGGTGTATGTTTCCTGCGCGCAGGGTGGATTTTAATAATACATAAGTGATTTATTTGTATGTCTTTATATATGAAATAAAATTTTCCTATCCTGTTATATGTGCGTCATTTATTCAATCTTCACACACAAGATTCCTAGCATTGGAGATTTTGGTTTTCCAATCTTGCTTTCTTTAGCCAAAATGTAAACAATTCTTCTCAATTTAGGAGATATGTGCATTTTACTCTTTTGAACTCTAAAAGTTAATCATGGATCCTCAGACTTTTTGATTCATGCAAAATAATTCCTTCATGAATTTTTTTTATACAAAATCCTAATACCATTTATCCATATAGACTAAGAGAATCCAAATCAACAAAAAATATACTAGACTTGTCATGAATTAATTTGATACCAACACGTAGATGTTCAAATAGATGATAGGAAACCATATGTTGACTTAAATATTCGAAGATTATGATGAAAGTGTCAATAATGCATGAAATTAAAAATGTGGAGTCTGTAAATGAAAAAGGCTATTGAATTTAATAGCAAAAAACTATACAAACTCTGGAATTAACAAGAGAAAGACTTTAAAAGAGATAGAACATAATTTAATTGAAAATTTGGCTGAAAACAATAAAAAAAGCAAAAAAACAAATAAATAAATTTGATAAATGACTAAAAATAAAAGAAGTTGTAAAACAAATTTTTTAGAGACTTCTGTGTGTTTTGCATGATGTTTGTTACTCCATCAGTTAATAATAAAACTTCAACTAGCTCATGTCATCAACTAATATGTTTCGACTAGGTTTCTCAATTAGACTTTATTGGCTAATCCTAACCTTTAATGGCAGATGCCTTTTGATATATAACAGCTATATATCATTAATTTAACTCTGAAGGGGCTTTTCTTTCACAAAATATATAGTTCACTATATGCCAACCTGTGTGTGTATATATATATATTTATTTAAGATCATATGAATAGGAAATATAATTTTTATATTTTCTTTAGAAAATCATTCCATGCTCTTTTTCCTATCTCATTTGACTTGGTTTCAATTAATTAATCCTTAAAATATTTACTATCAGTGGCGGATCTAGGACTCTAAATGAAGGGACAAAAGAATTTTTTTTGTCAAAAAAATTTTTAATATCCTATTTAAAGAAAATTTATACATTTATAGTATATTATTTAAATAAAATACTTTCTTTTAAATTTTTGGATTAAGCTAAACAAAATTTATTTACTAATAATATTTTACTTTTCTCCCTCCTAAATTTAAAAATAAGTTTGAATTTAAATGAACAGTATACTGAGAATTATTCTTAATATTAATATCAACAACTTTACAACCTAAAAACTCATAAGATATTTGTAATACTTGTGTAATGTATAATAAAGATCATTAAAAAAATTTATATCTCAACATATATCATAATAGTTAAACAAATAGTTCAAAAAAGCATTTTTAAAGTCTGATGAAGCAAAAAATTTTATTATTGTCAATTTACAAAAATCTATATATACAAAGCATTGCAAAAATTTATGACTGTCAGTTTACAAAAATTTATATAGACAAGGCACTGTCAATTTGCCAAAAGAAAATTCTTACAAAAAGGAAGGGTAATTTGGGGAAAAAAAGAGTATAGAGAAAAGGGAAATGGGAAAAAACAAAGAAAGGCAGGAAAAAATAAAAAAATGAGGAAAAAAAGAAATAAAAAATATATGTGTAAATTTTGTAGATTCAACTTCAAGTGTCAAATAATTAAAAAAATACATGTATAAGTTTACTAAATTTAATAGATTCAGTGAATTCAAAATTTTAAATATTGTAAGGAAATAATATTAAATTTTAATATTACATACTTACAAAAGAAGGCATATGTCGACTGTGAGACAAATTTGGCTTTGCCCTAATTACGAAGATTTACAAAGATTGTAAGTTCAATCTTACAAGAAAGTTTTCACTAGACCATTTAAATTCTTTTATATCTTTTAAATGGGCGTGATTTCTTTGCTTTTGCAAAATAGGAACACGTGGTGTTTTTGTTTTGTAAAAGTATCTGAATCAATCAGATTAAAATTTGGGTAGTCTAAATCTCACTAATTTCTTAAAAAAATTTTTAATATCAAATATTATTTTTTAAAATTTCACAGTTATAAAATTGTATTTGTTTTGTGTATTGTTTTATTTAAAATTAGAAAAATTTAAAAATTCAAAAAATTATAATAAAAAAATCTAGACCGTCCATATTTAAACAGGACGGTCGAGAGAAATCATGTTCCTTTTAGACTAACTTTATCTAACATGAGCTATGCAATTTTTCTTAAAAATTTCTTTTCTAACCCGACATATTTCTTATAATTAGGAAGTTTGGCAGGTCTATTTTTACTATTTTATCGTTTCACTTTGCCCTACAAATATTATTGTTCAGTTACTTTTCTTTTTTGTGATACACTGTTCACTTGTTTGTCTTGTGGTACACAAAAAATTTAGGAGAAAAATGAGTTGTTTCAACCCCAAAACGAAACATACGAACAATAAATGCCCTACTAATAAGAAATTATCAACAAGAATGGAACTTATAAGTAGCTTAGCTTCCCACAGAAACCCCCAACACACTAGGCAGGAAGCATATCATTATTTTATCTGCAGCATACAAATCACCATCTTATTTACAAACCACCATGGCTGAAGAGAATCGCCACCACCACCACCACCACAAGGAGGAAGACAACCCTACCGGTCTGGTTGACTACAAAAATGAAGAGAAGCACCACAAGCATATGGAGCAACTTGGTGAGCTGGGAGCTGTTGCTGCTGGTGCCTTCGCTTTGGTAATTAATCAAACCATAATATTTCTTTTAACACAAACCTGCAATTAATCATTAAATGTCATTCATAATTATGATTAATCGAAGACACAAATTTTCGTGATGATTTTAAGTCATGATTTTTTTTTTTGGCCATATATATTTGTGTGTTTGTTAATTTTGCTTAATTAATTGTAGCATGAGAAGCACAAGGCAGAGAAAGACCCAGAACATGCACATAGGCACAAGATAGAGGAGGAGATAGCAGCAGCAGCTGCCGTTGGAGTAGGGGGATATGCGTTTCATGAACATCATGAGAAAGAAGAGACAAAGAAAGAATATAAAGAGGCTCATGTAAAGAAGCATCATCATTTCTTTCATTGATTTTAATTATTCACAGAAGAAGATGGATCGGGTACCAGTCTGCGAATGCCTTCTGGATTATTAACTGTTGTATGTTTTCTGCGGTGTGGATTTTAATAATATATATGTAATTTACTTGTATGCACTTATATATGAATACAAATTTGCCTATCCTATCATATATGCGTCACTTGTTCAATCTTCACAAACAGATATCTAGCATTGGAGATTTTGGTTTACCAATTTTTCTTTGGCCAAAATGTAAAGAACCCCTCTCAATATAGAGGGTTGTACAATTTACCCCAAACAAAAAGAATACATGTTCGAGCATAAACACCATATTTTCTTTAGACATTTTTCTTTAACCAAAAAAGAAATTCTTTAACAAAGAAAAAATAACTGAACAAAAACAAAAGGCCAAAATAAAAAATCCACACCAAAGATCATGGATTTTTAAATAGTTTTGCTTGTCTTTGTAAGCTCTTTCTTATCTCTCCAAACAAAATACATATTTTATCTTTATTCGTAAGTCAATAACATTGAAAATCAACATTTTTCACTCTTCTCACTTAAAGAAGAAGTAAAGAAAGAAAATCTAATAACATCATGTTTTGTTTAAGTCTCTTTTTTCTTTTCATCTTTATGCTTTACATTTTCTGCTATTAAATTAAACCTAGTTCAATCTAGTTGTGTCAATATGTATGTGCAATCAAATTTTATTTTATTGAATGTTACATTTTATTAGAAAAAATATGTGTTTTTTTTCACTTATTTGTTGGCAAGAATAACAAAAATTACATTTTTTCTTCTCACTTAGGCTCCGTTTGGTTCAACGGAGGGGAGGGGAGGGGAGGTTAATGGAGGGGAGGGGAGGGGAGGGAAGGGGATTTAATGAGTTATGTTTGGTTGGAATGGAGGGGAGGGGAGGGAAGGAGAGATTATTGTTTGGTTAAGGAGGGGAGGGGAGGGGAGAGGTAATTATATTTGGACAAATTTACCCTTTATATTATTTTAATTTTATTTTTTATAAAAAATTATTTATATCAATAATTTTTTAAAAAAATTATAAATTTCAATCTTTTTATTTTTAATTTCTGATAAAAAAATGTATCTTAATTTTTATTAAATATTAATATATTAAAATATTAAAAAACTAAAAGGGATAAAAAAATAATTTAACATTTAAAAAATACTCCACCCCTCCCCTCCCCTCCAAAACCCCCCAATTTGGAGGGGAGGCAAAATTGGCCTCATTCCCCTCCCCTCCCCTTCCCTCCCCTCCAATTTTATCCAACCAAACACTCTATCCCCATCCCCTCCCCTCTCCTCCCCTCCAAAAACCCCCAACCAAACACTCCCTTAAGAAACAAGTATGGAAAGACAATTATGAATACTATATTTTATACGGGCTATTTTAAGAAAAATAATTCAAGAAAATGAAAAAATAATATAGGCAAAAAATATGTAATAAATAATTTTGCATTTTTTACTTAATTTTTTTATAACTTTTATTAAACACAAATTAAAAAAATTAATAAATAATAAATAAAAATACAATAAAAAATTAAAAATATATTAAAAAACTTAAATACACACCCCAAAATAAAGAGGCCCAAAAAAAAACAACAAAGTTGAATTAAAGGTCCAAGATAAAAAGTTAGACCTAATCCCATTCTCAAGCCCAACCTAATTTTAGAAAAAAAAAAAAAAAAAGGAAATGAATGAACTAGTAGATCCAAATCTAGAGGACTTAACTCAAGTCCAAAATGAATGAAGCCCGGAACTTTATGAAGATGTCAAACCATTTCCATCTTACCCATGACATGATCCATCAAACCCCCAAAAGAAAAAAACAAAGGCAAACAAAATAAAATAAAAACAGTTAAAGAAAAGGTTCTAGCAAGAGAAGATTATGGGGTTTGCATCCCTTGCATTTAAGATAAAATTAGATTAAAAATTAAAAAAAAAATTATTTTTAAAACCATACTCTCACTTTCCTTCTGATTTTTCTTTCTATATCACATTTGGTTCATAAGAAATGAATGAAATGAAATGAATAAATAAATAGATAAAATGAAAAATAATACTTATATCTTTATTTAGAATAAAATAATGAAAAAGATGGTAAAATGTTCAATTTCATAATAGTCTAATCATTGATAAATCCTTATGTTTGCTCTATCACCTGTTACACCAAATGGTAGATATTGTTATACACATCTACCAACTTTTGTAGAAGGAAAAAATTAGAGTTAAAAATTCCAAATTAAAGATATTTATATTAAAATATTTTAAAATTTAAAATTATTTTAAATGACTTAAAGATCAAAAAGTTAAATTGCATAAAAAAATTATACTTTAAGATCTCAAGTTAATATTTTTTTGTCTTTGAATCCTTCAAATTAATTTTAAAATAATTTCAAAATTTAATATCATTTATAAATATATTTAACTTGAGTTCTTCAACTATAACTCTTCCTTTATATAACTCATAAGGTCACATTGGAAATAAAGGGTGAAAGAAAGAATAAACTTCAAAGTGTAATATCCAATGCTGCTTCTTTCTTTTCTTTCAAAGTGCAGCAAGAGGAACTTGAGGTCCCATGATAACACAAGTTTTATGTTGGTTTAATAGTCTCTCAACCCTCTTTGTATTTGATGAATCCAAGAACTCAATATTTAGATAAAAGTCTAAATTAATTGATCACCTTCCATTTGGCCATTTTTGTAAGATACAAAAAAGACAAACTTCATTTGTTTAATTATTCTTTCTTTTTGCCACTTCTCTATCTTTTTCCTAAAAACAAAAAGCTTTACACCTTTTGCCACTCTATCATCTTTATTAACTAACATTAGATAAAAATAAAAGTCAACTATACTTCTCTTTGTCTCTTAAGTTATTTGAATGTATTGATAAGCATTAATAAAGATAAGATAATTAGAGAAATTATTGCATTGTGCCTTTCTACTAGACATGCCTCAACTATACAAAACCATGAAAGAAAATAGAGATGGTCTAAAGATCTCCCAAAGCTAGCCAAAAGGGAAGAAGCAACCTTACTCCTCCATGGCTACTTAAAAATCACTATGGCCTACTACTTCAATGGACAAATCTAAATGTGACACCTTAATCTACTACGGCTACCTAGCCTCTCACTGGGCTCGGTTCCACATGATTTCCAAAGAATCACTACTCTTCCGTGGCATTTGCATGCTATGAACCGGGGTTTCATATACTCATCTTTTGCCCCGTGGGTCCTGTGAACCCATCATTCAACTTCTCAACTCAAACTCCATATAGACGACTTATACATAGCATAAAACAAACCATAAGCCACGGGTATAGAGCCAAAAATTAAAAAATGCACTTTTCACACTTGTGCCCAAAAGTCTTATTTTGGCTCTAACTTTGGAAAATCATAAGAAATTGTAGAAAATTGGGAATGCAGCAAACTTTAGCTTTCTAGAAAGCTCTAAGTGTTGTCTTTACACTAAAAATTATTCCCAATCAAAATCACGGCATTTGGACCATGTTTGACATCAAAAATGGGAGGGAGGTCCAGCTGTCACTGTTTCTGGTGCAGCTTGCTGTCATGACTTTCAAAAATTCATAACTAAATCCACAAAAATCCAATCTGGACACATTATACCAATTTAGAAAGCTACGGATGTCTACTAGAGGAAAAAAATAAGTCCAGAACAGTTCAGTAGCTCCTACACCCCAAAAATCGATGAAACAGTGACGGGGGTTAGGAAAGCTCCCTGATGCTGATACAGAACTTCAGTCGGTTCAATCTCTCTCTACAGACCTCCGATTTGGGTGATTCTAGTTCCTATAAGTCACTGTAGTGGTTTAGTTTATGTGTATAAAATTTCACCACATTTGGAATACATTTGATCTAAGAATGCCACAGATTTCATTTTCTAGTTGTATGAACAGTACATGACCAATCCCTTGAATTTTTCCAAATTCAACAATTCTCCAAATATTCTATAATCCTCCGAATATTACCCACTTTAGCTTTTCAAGAAGCTTTCTACAAACTCTAGAGGCACGCCAAATTTCGTGGCAAACGGAGCTCATCCGGTCATACTTTGACGGAGCTCTCAAATTTCCCGGTTTTGGCACCCCACCGGTCCAAAACGGGTCCACATAGCCTCTCGCACATTCTCACTCCACATGGACAAGTTTAAAAGCATAAAACTAGTATATCTAACATGTCCATATGATCCAAATCATCATACATCCAAATCTCGCTATGCTATGGCCAATTATGCACTATTCCATACATGAAACAAAAGGGGCAAAACCCTCATTTCCATTCATTTGGCTATAAACATAGTTCATACAATATCCTTTCATACATTTACATTAGTTACAACCCTTACAACTCAAAAATAGTGGGCACATATTCATTTGGCACCACTTTACATCATATTTACATCAAAATATTAAAACAAAGCTAGCAACTAGCTAACTAAGCATGCTCATAGGCTCCTTGGTGTGTGCTCGGTTCTCCTTGAGCTCCACCTAGCATATTTAGTTGGGAGGGGAAAGGGGTGAGATTCAGGGAATCTCAGTAGCTTATGCACTCAATCCAGCAAGCAATCAAGGCATATAATGAGTCAAAGCATGTGAATAAGCATTTAGCTATTCTCAATCATCCAACACATAATGTACATGCTATGGAATCACAACAATGCCAGAAATGGGCTCCAGGGACTTTTGGTCTAGCCTCACCCGAGTTTAGGGACTTTTGGATGGCCTCACCCGAGTTTAAAGACTTTTGACTTGGCCTCACTCGTTGGAGACTTTTGGCCTTGTCTCACCTATCTCAAGGGACTTTCGGCTTCACCTCACCCATCTCATGGGACTTTCGGCACTACCGCACCCGAGCAAGTCTCACAATTCATCACACAAACATATTGACATCAATGCATCAAAACAATAGCATATGGCATATTCCACACATTCAGCATATACATATCATACAATGACTATCATATCCAAGAATGCAACAAAAAAGAGTGAAAGAGAGAGCTACCTTTGGAGCCAAAGCCAACACTAGCTTTTCCTTTCAAGTCCTTTTCTCCCTTCTTAATTTCACAATCACACCTTGATGAAGGTGCTTCACTTGAGCCTAGACACACCAAAAGCATGCAATTACTCTCTTATAATTTAATTTAGAGCAACCCTTCTATCACATACAACCTAGGGTTCTCTCTCTAGAATGCCATTAACCCTTTCTCTCTCTCAAGCTCCCATGGTAGTGGAAAACCTCATTTTCAAAGAAAACTCAAGGATTCAAAAGAGTTTTCCACTTTCCCTCTTCTGACCAATGCCCAAAATCCATCCATTTTCACATATAAAACCGCAGAAAGAGAGGGCAAAGGGAGGGGATCAGAGTTCTAAGAAGAAATGGGAGAAGTTAGCATTTCCCCACAGAGCCTCCAGCAATATTGTCCCCCTTTACGGCACCCCGTGATTCCCACGTGGCAGGAGTTTTATTCCTCCCTTGGTACTCTCATTTCCCTTGGGAAAACGCGTCGCTGGAAGGGAGAGCTTCGCTCCCTCTTATAAGGCCTTAGCCCAGGGTCTTCCTACCCGATGTGGGACTTTACATTCCACCCCCCTTGGGGCCAACCCGTCCTCGGGTTGCACATGCGGATAGGCCGGCTCTGATACCATTTCCTCTCCACGCCTCTTTTCTCTCTTTGGGTCGAAGCTTAGGGCAGATATGAGAGAAGAAATGAGTTTGGGCGTTTAATGAAGTCTGATTCTCGCTATTTACTCTCTTTCGGACCGACCCTCGCTACGGTAAAAATTAACCTTCGCTATAGCGAGCTCGTGTAATCTGGCTTCGCTATGGCGAGGTGTAACCTTCGCTACGGCGAGATCGCGTCAGTTCCCTTCGCTATGGCGAGATTTACCACTCGCTATGGTGAAATCGCGTTAGTTCCAGATTTCACTTTTGCTATGGCGCACGCTACAGCGGGCAACTCCCTGGTTTTTGTATGGGCTACTGCCAGCACTCGCTATAGCTAGAATCGCCTTCGCTATTGCGAACAAGCACTCTCGCTGTAGCGAGACCGTTTCTCGCTATTGCGAGAGGACTTGGCAGAAATTCTGGATTCCGAAAATTTCCAGATTTCACTTCCTTTCTTTTCCCTTTTCTTTTCTTTTTCCCGGTTGTTACACTAAAGCCATCTCACAACAACTAGAAATCTAAAGGTCCATATAAGGAGAAGAAGTGCAAAGCCACAAGATAACAAGTGAATACAAAGCTATCTCATTCTAGAATTTGTTGTAATCCTCCTTGTTCTCATCATTCTCAGTTTTATCTATCTTAAGTATCTAGTTTATCTAACTGTTTAAGAGTCAATATGATAGTAATCTTATAATCTCTTAATTGATAAGGGTTCCTAAAACTTTACATCTCCTCTATGTAAATCTTTCCTTAGAGAAGAGAGTTAGTTTATATGTGAGTTACAAAACTATTTGTAAAAGTTTTAAATAAATTTGAAAACCTAGATATTTGTTACTATGTAACTCTGATTGAATAGTAAAAATCCCTTAAAGTTTTGTAAAGGGACTAGACATAAGTTAAGGAATTAAACTAAGATATATACAATGTACTTCTTTTATCTCTCAGTTTTAATTTTCTGTCATTGCATTCTATTTGAAAACCTTGATGACAAGGTCTTCTTTTGTCTTCTGAACCTTTTACTATTCAATCATATCTCATAATATCTTGTCGACAAAAATTTCTTCTGTCTACAAGATTTTTAGTTTTACATATTTATTTAAGAATTTTATTTATTACATCAATTTATGCCAAAGCACATATTCTCTCCCTCTCTATGTGCATTCTTCATTTTGGACATTGGAAGCTCTTGCAAAAACTTCTTAAATGTATCAAATCTAACATTTCCCTTAATCACAACAAATCCAAGGCAATCTTTTGCATAAAAGCTACATAAAATATATCAAATTAGCAAGAAATACATTAAATAATATAATTCCCATAAGCTAGGAATAGAACTGGTTTCAATCCAAAATAATATAGTTAAAAAAGAAAAAAAAACTAGTCAAGGGTTATTGCAAATAGCCCAAACTTTGTCTATATTCTACAACTTGATCTATTACAACACAAAATAGACAATTTTGACAAACAACATTCCTTAACTAAGAGAAGGACAAGGAGGAGGTAAAAAGAAACAATCTATCCAACTCTGAGATGCCAAGTTTTTTGTCTTCAACCTTTTTAAGACAACTAGAAAGCAATATTTATTTTAAAGAGAGAGAGGAAGAAACCATATTTCACCTTTTTTTATGTTTCACAATCATCAACTTCACCTCATCAAGGAACCACATTTTGCTAACTTCTTGTAAACTCATTGGCAAATTGACTACAAAAATATTTGGAAAAGCAAAAGGAGGAAAACAGGTTAACAACAATAGGTAAATAATAAACACACCTAGAAGAACTGAATAGGTATGATGTGTAGTGATAACCTCCTAATTTAGGACCCAAAAGGGCTATATTTGACACTAAATTAGGGAGGTAAAATACTTTTCTCTTGATTAATATGGTAAAAAGCGTACTTAATCAAACAAAACAAAGAAAGTATTATAATCATAATATTTTTATCAGTTTAAGCCTCACTTTATGTTTAATTTCAATTTCAGGGAAAAGTAGCAAAATGAAGAAAGAGTTGAATGTAAGAGAGGGAAGTTGAAAATGGCCAAGATAGATTGAACAAGTCTTCTCACTACAGCGAGACCGCAGTTCGCTATAGCGAGATGGTACTTTCGCCATAGCGAAGGGGAGTCTTCGCAATAGCGAAGTCGTGTTGCATAGAAATTCCAGAGAGCAGCTCGCTATAGCGTGGGAGTAGCGAGCGCAGCGAAAACCTGAACACTTATGAGACCTCGCTATAGCGAGAGACGCCCCTCGCCATAGCGAGATCGGACCTGAAACGCAGAGTTTTAATTTTCTGGCTTTAAAAGAAGTTTGCTGAGTTAGGGTTCGGTACATTCGGCGGCAGAGGAAGTTCTGAGCATCCAAGAGGCAATTTTGAGAGTTCTTGAAGGCTCTTTAAGCTTAGAGTGTGAAGGAAGAGGAGGAATCAAAGGGGGAGCTCTACTTTCTGCATATCATTCTTCCCTTTGTTTGCTTTCTTTGTTCTTTTCATTTTCTCCATGTATTTTGATTGGGAATTCTCTGTAGATTTAACTATGTGTGGCTAAATTCCTCTTTACCTAGAGCACTATGAACTTGATGTGAACTGAAACATTAATTGTCTTGTTAATTGTGATGATTGGAATCTTGTGTATCATTCTCTTACTTAATGCTTTCTTAGAGATTGGCCACCTCTTTGATTTGATTTGGGAAATTGGAATTTACCTTGAAAAAGGGATTCTAAATTGGACCTAAGAGTTGGATAAATTAAGTTTAGAATCATCTAATTTGTAATTGGGATAGACATATACCTGATTACCTTAATTGGTTCGTAGAGGGATATAGTATCTAATGCATTCTAACCTAAATCTAAGGACACCTAGATTCTAGGGGAGAGTAGGGCTGTAATTACATCGATGGACGGTTATAGCTTCTAAACTCTTAACCCACAAGGCGATAATTAATTACAATTAAACAAGAAATTAAGTTCTAGTGAGCATCAAGGGAATAGTGACTCTAGGTAATTTCAAACCTTGGATTTTATCTTAACTGTCTGTGCCAACTAAGTTTTCTTTCAATTCACTTTATTTTAAATTTAGTTCTAAAATCAAAAATCACATAATTGGTTGTTTAACGTGGATAAAAGTAGGTTGTGCACTGCCTAATTGCATTCCAGTCATTCCTCGTGGGAACGATACTTTTACTTATCCATAAACTACTTGATTCGACCCGTGCACTTGCGGACATGCATAAAAATTTTCGCGATCAAGTTTTCTGGCGCCGTTGCCGGGGAATGGCTTAATTGTTCAGTTAGAAGTGTATAACCTTTAGTAGTCCTCGATTAAACATTAGTTAGTTAATTAGTTAGAATTTCTTTTCATTCTGTTATTTGCTTTGATTTCTTTTTGTTTAAAGTAATACAAATTGGTTGAATTTTCCTCTACAGGTACCATAGTACATGCCGAAGCAAACCTCTACAACGAAGAAGCGCACAACGAAGAAAATTAGTGATCTCGTGGTAAACTTGAACTTTGAAGAAAGTCCTTCTAAAACTCCAAATTCAGTGAGTGAAGAAATGGCTCAAGAAGGGAATGCAAATCAGTCCATAAAAGACTTTGTGGTTCGTACTATGAAGGGCACTCTATCTAGCATAGTAGTGCCAGACTTTCAAGCTGCTAACTTTGAGTTAAAACCAGTAATGATCTCCATGTTGCAGCTTAATGGACAATTCACTGGTGAGAGGTCTGATGAAGATCCCAACCGTCATATTCTGTCATTCTTGGGGGTGTGCGATTCATTCAAGCAGAATGGGGTACCAAGAGATGTGTTGAGACTTCGACTATTCCCTCTCTCTTTACAAGGAAAAGCCAAGGAATGGCTACTGACTTTGCCTGAGGGTTCAATTGATACATGGGATAAGCTAGAGGCAAGGTTCAGAGCTCGCTTCATTCTAAATAATAAAATAGCAGATGCACGTCGTGAGCTCATCAACTTCAAGCAGGCTTCAGACGAGCACTTATATGCTGCATGGCAGAGGTACAAGCATTTACTTCGCCAATGCCCAAGCCATGGGATGGATGACTGTGCTATCGTTTAGAACTTCTGTACGCGTCTAACTCCACAAACCGATACGATGTTAGATGCTATTCTGAATGGGCGTTGGGATGAAATGCCTGTAGATGATATTATTCAGGCATTGGATACATTATCTGAGAGTTATGTGCAAAGAGGAGGTGATAGAAGGGTGAGTGCTAATGTTGCCAATACTTAAGAAGACCCTTCTATTCCACTTGCCACTATTCTTTCCGCTCTGAATAAGAGATTTGATATGTTGGAATCTCAAGTGCAGCGAAATCAGCAATTGAATGTCTGTTCTGCTCAGGTGGCCCCAATTGCTTGTGAAAATTGTGGGGATCTGCATTCAGTAGACTCTTGTCCTTTGGCACTTTCAGAACCAGTTAATTACGTGGGGAACTTTCCAAAGAATCAGAATCCATACTCCAATAATTACAATCCTGGGTGGCAAAATCATCCAAACTTCTCTTGGAAGCATGGACCAGCATTGAATCAACCAGCATCTTCCTCAAGCATTAAGCCTACTCAACCACCAGGTTTTACTCAACCTGTAAGGCAAAATGCACCTATCCAAGAACCTAAGTCGAACTTGGAAGATGCATTGGCAAAGTTCATTAGCATTCAAAGTAAGCAAAATAAAGAACAAGCTCAAGTGAATACTAGAGTTGACACCTCCTTGAGAAATCTAGAATTGCAGATGGGTCAACTAGCCTCAGCAATGAATTCATTAAGACAAGGAGGATTGCCAAGTGACACGATGCCTAATCCTAGAAGAGAAGGCAAGGAAGAATGTAAAGCCATAACTCTTCGAAATGGAAAAGAGTTGCCAGAAGTTCAAACACCAAAGGTGGTTAGCCACACACCTGCATCAAAGGCTGTTGTAGAGGAAGCTACAGGTGAAATTGCCACAGAGGAGACAAATAAGGATAAAAGAATAGGAGAAGAATGTGTGGATGCATCAGTTGAAAAGAAGAGAAAAGTGAGTAATGAAGCAGTTAAAAAATAGCCAGATGTTGATAAGAGTGAGAAACAAGGAGAGAAACTGCATACATCACCAAGGATAATACCTCCATTACCTTTTCCTCAAAGACTTCAAAAGAAGGTGGAAGATAAGCAGTATCAAAAATTCCTAGAGATATTCAAGCAACTTCATATCAATATCCCATTCTCAGAAGCATTGGAATACATGCCTAAGTATGTCAAGTTCTTGAAAGAGATGCTGAGCAAGAAGCGGAGATTTGGTGAATTTGAAACTGTAGCACTTACTGAAGAGTGCAGCAAAATAATCAACCCACGGATTCCAATGAAGTGCAAAGATCCGGGTAGCTTCTCTGTGCCTTATAAAATAGGCACTCACTTTCAAGGTAAGGCTTTATGTGATCTTGGAGCAAGCGTAAACCTTATGCCCTTATCTATCTTTGAAAAATTGCAACTTGGTGAGGCATGACCTACCACAGTAACATTGCAATTAGCTGATCGGAGCTTAGCATATCCACAGGGTATAATTGAAGATGTTTTAGTAAAGGTTGGTGAGTTCATATATCCAGCTGATTTCATTGTTGTGGATTGTGAAGAAGACAAGGATAATCCGTTGATTATTGGTCGTCCATTCTTAGCCACAGCCAGAACTCTTATTGATGTAGAGAAATGGCAAATAGTGATGAGATTGGGGGATGAGCAAGTGGTGTTTAACATGGACAAAGCACTGAAATATCCTAGAGATGCTGAAAATTGCTTCAGAGTTTTAGTGACTGATGAGTTAGCTCAAGAACAATTCAATTCAATAATAATCAAAGACCCTATTGAAGCATTATTAATGGGAGTGAAGCATGAGAACGCTGAAACTAGTCATGAGATAACCCAAGTGCTGAATTTTTCAACCACTCGAGCTAAACAGCATTGGCAAGTTGAATCTTTAGATTTGACATCCCGTTCAGCAACATCTCTTAAGCCTTCAATTGAACAACCGCAGCTTTTGGAGTTAAAGCCACTCCCTACGCATTTGAAATATGCATATTTAGGGGATTCAGAGACATTACCTGTCATCATCTTTACAGCATTGAGCTCTCATCAAGAACAGAGACTAATTGAAGTACTAAAGAGTCATAAAAAGGCTCTGGGATGGACACTTGCTGATATTAAAGGGATAAGCCCTTCCATTGTAATGCATAAAATCCTACTGGAGGAAGACCATAAACCGTCTATAGAGAATCAGAGGAGGTTGAACCCGATGATGAAAGAAGTTGTCAAGAAGGAAATCATCAAGTGGCTGGATGCAGGAATCATCTATCCAATTTCAGATAGTGCGTGGGTTAGTCCAGTACAGTGCGTTCCTAAGAAAGCAGGGATGACAGTTGTGACAAATGAAAAGAAAGAATTGATTTCTACAAGAACTGTCACTGGTTGGAGAGTGTGCATGGACTATCGAAAATTAAACGCAGCTACCCGAAAAGATCACTTTCCCCTTCCCTTCATTGACCAAATGCTTGATAGACTAGTAGGGAAGGAATATTTTTGTTTTCTCGATGGTTATTCAGGTTACAATCAAATTTCTATAGCACCTAAAGACCAAGAGAAAATAACCTTCACCTGCCCCTATGGCACTTTTGCCTTCAGGAGAATGCCTTTCGGGTTGTGTAACGCACCAGCGACATTTCAAAGATGCATGACATCAATTTTTTCTGATCTCATCGAAGACATCATGGAGATTTTCATGGATGACTTTTTTGTCTTTGGTGATTCATTCGAAGTCTGTTTGAAAAATCTCTCTAAGGTACTTGAAAGGTGTGAGGAGACTGATTTAATTCTGAATTGGGAAAAATGCCACTTCATGGTGAAGGAAGGAATAGTACTAGGACACAAGGTGTCTAAGGAGGGTTTGGAGGTAGATCGAGCTAAGACATCATTGATTGAGAAGTTGCCACCCCCTACTAGTGTCAAGGGAGTCCGAAGTTTTCTTGGGTATGTGGGATTCTATAGAAGATTCATTAAGGATTTCCTAAAAATTTCAAAGCCCTTGACCAAGCTGTTAGAAAAGGATGCCAAGTTCCTTTTTGATGATGACTGTTTAAAAAGCTTTGAAGAATTGAAACAGAAGATAATAACTGCACCTATAATAGTTGCTCCGGACTGGTCATTGCCCTTTGAAGTAATGTGCGATGCAAGTGACTATGCAGTAGGAGCTGTTCTGGGACAGAGGCGAGACAGAATTTTTCATCCTATCTATTATGCCAGCAGAACATTAGTAGATGCTCAGGTAAATTACACTACCACTGAGAAAGAAATGTTAGCTATTGTTTTTGCCTTTGAAAAATTTAGAGTTTATCTGTTGGGAGTTAAGGTGGTAGTACACACTGATCATGCTGCTATTAAATATTTGTTGAGAAAGAAAGAGTCCAAACCTAGATTAATTAGGTGGGTTTTATTACTTCAAGAATTTGACTTGCATATAGTGGATAGGAAAGGATGTGAAAACCTAGTAGCTGATCATCTTTCTAGGTTAGATTCTGAGCATGTTAGTGATAGTAAGCTTGTGAATGATATTTTCCCTGATGAATGCATAATGGCTGCTAATTTGCTACATGTACCTTGGTATGCTGATATAGCAAATTATATTGTTTGTGAAATTTTACCTCCTGATTTAAACTATTATCAAAAGAAGAAATTCTTGAATGAGGTTAAGTTTTACATTTGGGATGAACCTTATTTGTTCAAAAGATGTGTGGATGGAATTCTTAGGAAATGTGTTCCTGAGATTGAACAACATGACATTTTGCTTGCATGCCATGCATCACCATTTGGGGGACATTTTAGTGGTCAGAAAACTGCCTTTAAAATATTGCAATCTGGTTTTTATTGGCCTACATTGTTTAAAGATTCTCATTTATTTGCTTCTCACTGTGATGCTTGTCAAAGATCCGGTAATATTTCTAAAAAGCATGAACTTCCTCAAACCGGTATCTTTGAAGTTGAACTGTTTGATCTGTGGGGGATTGATTTTATGGGTCCCTTTGTTTTGTCTAGAGGCTAACAATACATCTTAGTGGCAGTTGAATATGTTAGTAAATGGGTTGAGGCGGTAGCTTGCCAACATAATGACGCTCAAATAGTGGTGCGATTTATAAAGAAGAATATTTTTACTCGCTTTGGCACCCCTAGAGCTATCATTAGTGATGGTGGAACTCATTTTAATAATCGTTTATTTAAAGCTTTGTTAGAAAAATATGGAGTCCACCACAAAATGGCTTTAGCTTACCACCCTCAGACCAATGGCCTCTGTGAAGTTTCTAATAGGGAGATCAAGAGAATTTTGGAGAAAACAGTGAGTGTTAATAGGAAGGATTGGTCTGATAAGCTAGATGAAGCTTTATAGGCATATTGGACAGCTTACAAAACACCAATTGGTATGTCTCCATATCAATTAGTTTTTGGTAAAGCTTGTCATTTACCTTTAGAACTTGAGTACAAGGCTTTTTGGGCCATAAAGAAGTTAAACCTCGATTATAAAGATGCAAGTGAAAAGAGGCTGTTAAACCTTAATGAACTTCATGAATTCAAATTGCGAGCCTATGAGAGTTCTAAGCTATATAAGGAAAAGACAAAGATCTGGCATGATAGAAAGATTTTGAAAAGGGATTTCATACCTGGTGACTTAGTGCTATTATATAACTCTCGTTTGAGATTGTTTCCAAGAAAGCTTAAATCCAGGTGGTCTGGTCCTTTTAAGGTGGTATCTACCACTGCCTTTGGTGCCATTGAAATTTAAGATGAGAAAAATGGAGAAACCTTTAAGGTCATTGGCCAACGCTTGAAGCATTACCTTGGTGGACCAGTGGACAGGATGAAGACAAATGTGCAACTCCAAGATTGCTCATAAAAGCGTTACGATAGTCTGGCTGAAGACTTTAAACTTAGCGCTTCTTGGGAGGCAACCCAAGTTTTCTTTGTGTTCTTTTTGTTTGAATTTAAAGTCCGTCTCATTTTGGGTTTGATATTTTTTTTGTTTTATGTGTTTTACAGGTTAAAATGTGGATATCAAGGAGCCAAGGATTGGTAGGTAAGAGCAACATTGGGCATGTTTACAGGGAGTCTCTAATCATGCTTTGATTTATACTTTATTATTGTATTTGGTTGCATTTGAGGGAGAATTTTAGTGAGCATTTAGATGGAGAAATTTAAAAAAAAAAAAAAAAATTCGCTATAGCGAGGTCCTATCTCGCAATGGCGAATATACTTGTCCCACTCCTGGTACTTACACGAGTCTCTCGCTATGGCTGGGATATGGCGAGTCAGTGCAATTTTAAGTTATAGCTACAGCAAGAATATTACCTCGCCACAACGAATACAGCAGCCCCACTTTCTGGTACAAAATCCAGCGAGCAGCTCGCTGTAGCCTGGCTATTGTGAGTAATCGTGCATAAAATTTTTTGCCAAGTTTCCTCGCTACTACGAGAAACCTCATTCACTGTAGCGAGTGCAGCAGCTTTACTCTTGGTAATAAGCCCAGAGAACCCCTCGCTATTACCCGGCTATGGCGAGATTTCACATAAAATAAAATAGAAGAAGCAAAACGAATTTCGCCACTTTTTCTGTTCTCTCTCGCCACTGCGACGAAGTTCCAAAAACCCTCCACCCTTTCTCTCGCTGCATATCTTGCTTCATAATCTCGCATCCCCCTCACAAATTGCATCTCGTATATCAGGAAATTTAATTAACTCTTTCTTCCCTGATTTGCTGGTTGATTTCACTGATTATAGTCATATTAGGGTTCGAATGGTTTTGCTTAAATCTGCATATTTAGGGGTCCATTTGGTTAGTTTTTCTGGATTGGTTTTGTTAGTCGCCTGTTTCTATGCAGATATACGGCTTTAATTTAGCTTTTCATCCGTTTAAATCTGACTCTGCATAATTCAGTTCGAATTCGCTGTAGCGAGCGCGAACTCGCTACAGCGAGTTCGACATTTTTCCAGAAATCTGGCTATTATGGACCACTTTGCTTAATGTGCCTCTTTATTCCTCATTCCCTCATCCCTTGTAGACCTTTAATCGTGTCCTTCCCTATTAGAAACATGCTACATATGTCTGATTCATCTCATCTCCTTTTTCCTTATTCTGTGAATCCCTATTACTGCTGCGACTGACTTTTATCTCTTTCCTATTGAAATTTCGCAGGCATGGCTCCGAAAAAGCAAACAAAAACTGCTGCAGCCTCCTCCTCAAAGCAAAAGAAGCAATCATACGATAAGGATCGATTTGCATCTGCCCGGGCAGAATTTCGCTTCAACAGACTCTTCGCAGATAGAGGGGTTGTGGAAGATCGTTACTATGCACCCACCGCCCGGGACCTGACTTTTCATGATTTTGAATGGCACGGGCTGCAAGGATTCATGAAAAAACCAGTGCATCGGATCCCCTTAATGATCCAAGAGTTATATGCGAACTTTGAGGATACTGAGGAGGAAGAAGACGAATACTATTGCCGTTCGGCCTGGGTGCGCATAAATGAGAAAGTCTTCCAAGACTTCTATGAATTGCCGGACGTTCCAGAGTGTGCTTTCCAAGCATATATGGAGAACCCTTAGTCCATTCCCTGGGAAGAAGTAGAGACCACCATTGCTGAAGAAGGAAGAGCTCGGCTAGTGAACAAGGTTTACCCCGTGAGTCAGCTCAACAAACCAGCTCATTTTTTGTTACAATTCATTACAAGTAACATCTTGACAAGTTCTCATGGATCCGACATGATCCAAGAGCGAGCTACTCTTACATGGTGTTTTATGACCAAGCAGCGGGTCAACATTCGTCGCCTCATGTACTTAAACTTCAAACAAGTGGCGAGGTCTGACAGGGTTAGCTTAGCATACCCCCATATGCTGACAGAATTACTCACTATGGGGGGTAGCTGCGTCTCAAAAAATGACACATAGTTCAAGCCGAAGGGGCCGTTCAAGTATGACAGTATGAAAGATGCACCAGGGCAGCCCCGTAGGCAGAGAGCAGAGGCACAAGCAGAGCCTGAGGCCTCTCCACCTCCTCCCTCACATCAGCACCAGGTTACTCCAGAGCCATCGAGACATGAGGCTCCTTATCAGACAGATTTTGAGAGTTGGGCACGAGAGTCTATCCATAGGCTGGAAGGTCATGTCATATCAATAAAGGATCAACTACAGACGCTTATGGACTACTTGATGCCGGCTCCTCCACCGCCACCTCCTGAGGCTCCTCAATCACCGATCATCATCCTACCTCAGGATCCTGCACCTCAGGAGCCTGCACCTCAGGATAGACCTGGGCCGTCTGATTCTTAGGACCTTTCTATCCTGTTGCCATATCTTTTGTTTTGCTTATCTTATATTTTGGATAACTGTATTATGGATAACTGTATCTAATTATGCTCTCAAATCCTGAATTGGCTGTGCTCTTAAATTGTCTTATTAATTCTAATGCCAACTTACTGTCTCCTATATGTATTTTGTCCATTTTTGTCTATCAGATGAAGGAGCCGTTCACATGCATCCCCTCGCCATGTTATCTCTTCTTATCAGGGGAGTCTCGTCTCTCCCTACCTCTTTTTATCCCCTCCCTTCACCCCCCATCTGCTTCTCTTTGTCCATCTCCTTCTGAATTTCCCATTTTATATATTGAGGACAATGTAACTTTCAAGTGTGGGAGAGTTAAGGTAAACATAGATAAATATAGGATAAGTAGATATAGATTGACAATAACACCCTCTTATTAATAATATTCAAATCCTTATATTCCTTATGCTCATATGTTAAATCAAATTCATCCCTTCTCACTTTAGATGAATATGAACTAAAGAATTTAGAGGTTAACCGAACTTGAAATAGATAAAGTAAGTAATGTAATTATAGTATGCACCCACAATAGGAGCACTTTCCAATAAGATGATTTTTGAAGTAAGTCAAGTTTTCTTATAATGAGCTTCCAGTTGTTTTAGATCTCCCCAATTTACCTGTTTCTGATGGATATCTAATTGTTAATTGAGAGGGATATCTAAAAAAAAAAAAAACTTGGAATTCTCTACTTCAATGGTTGAAATCACTTAGTAACTGGGGGTTTGCATCAAAAAGTGTGAACTTTCACGTCAAACAGTAATAAAACTAAGAGTATGCTAGTAGCCCTCTGAGGATTTCTCTAATCTGAGTAACCGGGTGACTTCATAACCAATGTTGTCATTCGCGTCAAAAGGATTAAGTAATTTGACGAGGAGAGAAAAAAAAAAAGATGCTGAAAATAATTCTGCATTGAATAATAGAGACCATTCTCAATGAGCTTTGATGATTGAAGTTAGTACAGATGATTGGGTTAGGTGTTGAAATTGCTAGGAAAACTTATTTAGGATTGCTTGATTATTTCTTAACATCTCTTGTTGAGCACACACACACTTTAGGAATAAGGGTGTTACTATGAGTACATTGTTTCAATTTCTATTCGAGTTTCGCTGAGTTTCTGCTTCTGAAGTTGGATTCATTATAAGTGTGGGGGGGATCTGTAATTCAAATTGCTTGGGCGCTATCCCTTTTAAGATTTGCTTGAGGACAAGCAAAGATTTAAGTGTGGGGGAGTTTGATAACCTCCTAATTTAGGACCCAAAAGGGTTATATTTGACACTAAATTAGGGAGGTAAAATACTTTTCTCTTGATTAATATGGTAAAAAGTGTACTCAATCAAACAAAACAAAGAAAGTATTATAATCATAATATTTTTATCAGTTTAAGCCTCACTTTATGTTTAATTTCAATTTCAGGGAAAAGTAGCAAAATGAAGAAAGAGTTGAATATAAGAGAGGGAAGTTGAAAATGACCAAGGTAGATTGAACAAGTCTTCTCGCTACAGCGAGACCGCAGTTCGCTATAGCGAGATGGTACTTTCGCCATAGCGAAGGGGAGTCTTCGCAATAGCGAAGTCATGTTGCATAGAAATTCCAGAGAGCAGCTCGCTATAGCGTGGGAGTAGCGAGCGCAGCGGAAACCTGAGCACTTATGAGACCTCGCTATAGCGAGAGACGCCCCTCGCCATAGCGAGATCAGACCTGAAACGCAGAGTTTTAATTTTCTGGCTTTAAAAGAAGTTTGCTGAGTTAGGGTTCGGTACATTCGGCGGCAGAGGAAGTTTTGAGCATCCAGGAGGCAATTTTGAGAGTTCTTGAAGGCTCTTTAAGCTTGGAGTGTGAAGGAAGAGGAGGAATCAAAGGGGGAGCTCTACTTTCTGCATATCATTCTTCCCTTTGTTTGCTTTCTTTGTTCTTTTCATTTTCTCCATGTATTTTGATTGGGAATTCTCTGTAGATTTAGCTATGTGTGGCTAAATTCCTCTTTACCTAGAGCACTATGAACTTGATGTGAACTGAAACATTAATTGTCTTGTTAATTGTGATGATTGGAATCTTGTGTATCATTCTCTTGCTTAATGCTTTCTTAGGGATTGGCCACCTCTTTAATTTGATTTGGGAAATTGGAATTTACCTTGAAAAAGGGATTCTAAATTGGACCTAAGAGTTAGATAAATTAAGTTTAGAATCATCTAATTTGTAATTGGGATAGACATATACCTGATTACCTTAATTGGTTCGTAGAGGGATATAGTATCTAATGCATTCTAACCTAAATCTAAGGACACCTAGATTCTAGGGGAGAGTAGGGCTGTAATTACATCGATGGACGGTTATAGCTTCTAAACTCTTAACCCACAAGGCGATAATTAATTACAATTAAACAAGAAATTAAGTTCTAGTGAGCATTAAGGGAATAGTGACTCTAGGTAATTTCAAACCTTGGATTTTATCTTAACTGCCTGTGCCAACTAAGTTTTCTTTCAATTCGCTTTATTTTAAATTTAGTTCTAAAATCAAAAATCACATAATTGGTTGTTTAACGTGGATAAAAGTAGGTTGTGCACTGCCTAATTGCATTCCAGTCATTCCTCGTGGGAACGATACTTTTACTTATCACTGAACTACTTGATTCGACCCGTGCACTTGCGGACACGCATAAAAATTTTCGCGATCATGTAGAAAATAAAATTTTTACTTTTACTAAGTTGGAGGGCCAACTGACCTCCAAAAGTAAACGTTCAGAAAGTGGAGAATGTGAATAGTGTTTAACACAAAATTAATGAATTCAGTAAAGGATAATAGATAAGGATATAAATTAGCAATTTTTACCAAGATTAAATGATGTAAATAATAATGTAGAGCAATAGATTGAAATATGAAACTGGAGTGAGCAAGATTAGCACATACGCAAATAAACAATTTAAATTAAGGTCCCCTAAAGGTGGAGGAGGCAGACTTAGCAAACTAAAAAGAGATAAAGAAATAAAGAAAGCACATAGATATTTATCTTAATTTAGGCCCTAGGCTTATATTCAATTCCCTTAAAATTTTAAGAGATTTTCTCACTAAAAGCAACAAACTTACAAAAATGATGGTTTTACTTTATGCTCACCACCAACATAAGCTTCCACGCTTCCCACAAACTTTTTAGTAGGGTTTTATAGGCTAACTATCAACTATATCACTTAGAATTTTACACAGAATTGTTAAAATGATTTTATCTTTTTTGGATATACTTTACAATGCTCAAGAAACGTATGCTTTTAATAAATAGATTTACCAAATACTAAGCTTCATAATTTTACAAGAATTTTGAATGTGCTTTTTTTCATTTTTCTCTACAAAATTATTCTACCTTTTGCACTTGAACTTGCTCATATATATAGGCTTTCTATATCTCCTAGCCGTTAAAGATAATCCTAATGTTCAATGCTCTTTTTGATTGAAGTATTATCATTTTGTTTCTAACATTCAAAAAATTTTAATGTTATAGTTACTGTCACTAATGATGCTCTTTTCATGTAGCTCATATGGTCAACTCATTATAAATTCTATTACAGGGCTCAAAACATGAGTTAAAGAAACAATTCATTTTCATACAAGAACAAAAAACAATCACAGTAGAAAGTATTTCTATTTTATCATTTGTTTACGCCAAAGTCATAACTCTTTTGTCATTTATGCATTAATTATTTTATTGTTTAGTTCATTAGCAAGGCTAGACTAATCAGTTACATTGTGGGCTAAAGCAAAACATAAAATTCATACAATGGGCCAAAGAATCCAAATGGGCTTTTACATAAGTATTAATTAGGTTTTATTATTATCAAAGTCTTGGACTTGTAACCTTGGACCAGCAATCTCTCCCTTTTAATAATGAAAAAATCACTATGCAAAAGATTTAAAGATTTATGTAAAAGTTCATTTTATGCTCCCCTTAAATCTAAGTATAAGAATAAATCAATAAGATTCAGTGGAGTTGCTGAATAACCAGACAAACCATTCATGCACAAAATAATCAATAAGCATAGAATTTAAATGAATAATTCATTTTGCATCTTGATCTCTTTTTTTTTTTGTCAGCAATAAAAAATATGGAAGCCAAAAAAAGTAAAGCAGTTAATCAAAGATAAAGCAATAGCACAGTTGAACAAACCATGGGTGAATTCACAAATTAAACTACATTAATGTATAAATAAATTAAAGGCCATCACTTGTAACTATTGTAGGCTTATAAAAGTGTTCTCACATATAAAGGGCATCCCTAAGTTACTGATTCAAATGGTGAAAGGCTTGAGACATCCAACCAGTAAGGTGTATAATAATAGAGTCAATGTCCTAGCGGCACTGCAAGAATTCATTTGAGTGAGTTTGAAAAACCTGCTTTGTATTGTGTTACTCGACAGTCATAAAATCTAACTATTATTGAATCACTCCTTGACTACTGATCATGTGTTAGATGGTGCCAACATTTGTGGCCAAAGAGTCAAAATCATCGCAAAGGGAGTGGACATTATTATTCAATACCCAAAGAAGTTAAAGGATCTCTTCACTAGATCGCTAAGCAGAGATAGGAAGAGGTAGAGGAGATGAAGGAGAATGAGGTGGAGAATAATGGCATTCTGCAGGAGATGGAAGAGGAAAAGTAGTTGAAGATAGAGAGGGAAAGGCAACTACAAGTGGTGAAAGAGGAAAGGTTAGTGGAGACAGAAGAAGAGGAAGATGAGAAATAGAAGAAGGAATAGGAGTAGAGGAAGATAAAATGAGTGAAAGATCAAAAGAAGGAAGAGGAGAGGTAGGAGGAAGAACAAGTTTAGAAGGGTAAAGAGACAAAGAGAAGGGAGGTGGAGAGAGTTTGGTGGAGGAGTGGTGTGAGAGGAGGAGTGTATATTGGTGAAGGAAGAGAAGTTGGAAGAGGAGGAGTAAAGGGTGGTCCACCTAGAGGAGTTGGAGAAGAGAATGGAGGAGATGGAGGAGTTGGTAAAGGTAAAAGAGATAGAAAAAGAAAGTCAAGAGTTTATTTATTCAAGGATAAAAGAATTAAGGTTAGAAAAGGAGGGAGGCCTTCTTCAGAAGTGAAAGAGAGGGTTGAGGCAAGGATTTTTCTTCTTTTATAATGGAGAAAGAGGTGGAGGATGTGTATATGTATGTAAAGAAGCTGAAGGACAAATTTGGCAAGTGACAAAGATGAAAGATTTACTTGGCTACGTAAAGGTGAAGGATTAGTTTCACTGGGTGAAGGATGAGCTTTACTAGGTGAAGGAGGTGGAAGATGCACTAGAGAAAGGTTGCTCAAAGGATCAAGGGGTGCATGATTAAGAGCATCTTCAATCAAAGATACAGCAACATTGCAAGAAATGGATTTTCTTTGCCTTAGATGGCATAGGCTTTGTCTTGCTCTTAAAGGAGGAAGGCTTGATAGGCTTCTTCACAATTTGTTCAACAAAAGTAACAAGAGTGGGAGGAACTTGTTAAGTGTTGAGGGCTTGATCATACTTATGCAAAAATGCTTTAGGATCAACCTTGTATTCCTCAACATCACAATTTCTAATCCATTTTGTCTCTATCAAAGTATACTTTACGTAATGCATGGTGGCAGTATCATACATTATAGAAACCACCTTAGAGGCATAGCCTTTTAGATTCACTCCCTACCACTTGAAGATCTACATAAAAAGCATTCCATAAAGAAGGCTTATTACTTAAGAGAAACACATTGCTACTTTCTCTATGTACTTGATCATTTAGTAATATACATCATCATCTTGTTATGCCATCAAATTATACACCCAAAAGATGTCTCTGCAAGGCACTGCATCTAAGGTTTGATTCCAAGAAAACATAGTTGTCCTAATGATGTGTGTAGCAACCTAGTAAAGAAACACAAGCACCTAGGCATTGATTTTTTTTCTTCCATGAATTAAGTCCTTGCACTCAATCATGACCTCAAAAGCATCCTAAAATGTTGCCTGCATCTTGACAAGCCAAGAATACCTAATGAAATAATAAGGGGGTTCTTTGCTAAAGGATACCTTGAAAATTTTCTCTAACATGCCTTTTTCTATAGTAATTAATTTTTCATTCACCAAAGAATTTAATGTTTTTCCTTCTTTAACCATAACTAAATTATAGTAAAATTGTCAAACTAGGTCCTTATAAACTGGTTCATCTATGGTCATCAAGGGAGTCTAGCACATCGACTTAAAGTGCAACTCTAGCAAATAATTCATTTGACTTAACCTAGAGAAATTTACACAGCTGTTAGTAGTGACAAATCTATGTTGAAAGTCAGTAAGGTATCTGTACTGATGTTCTTTAGTGTGAAACTTAGGCAAAAGATAAGAGTAATCTCTGGGCCTAGCTTCTGCTTCATCCATCTTCTTCCTTTTTCCCTCATAATCTGGTTATTTTCTTTGGTAGGGTTTTCTAAATGGATATCTCCTTTGATTTCTTTAAAAGCTTTTCGATTGTTTCAGTTTTTTCCTGCTCTAAGTCTTCATCAGAGACCTTCTTTCTTTTTTATTGTTGACTCGGCACTATCTTCTTCTTCATTTCTTTCCTCCTTTCTTGTTCTATTTTCTTGTGACCAATTTTTTGTAATCTGAGTTCTCTTTTCACATCTTCTTCCTCAATGTCTATAATGACTTCAACAGAGATGAACTTGTTCTCTACTATGATCTCTAAAGACTAAATGCAAAGCAGTTTATGTGTTGGTTCTTTACTGAACCAAGATTAAGACAAAATAGGTCCATGAGAGAGAGAGAGAGAGAGAAAGTTATGAAAAGATGCTTCATATCTGTTACTAAGCATTTTTGAAAGAGAGCCTTTTATAATTGTCACTTTGTTGCTCAAAATCATTATTAGCCATTGGGCATGCCCCTTTTCAAGAATAGGTTAATGCTATGACAAACATTTCAGTACATGTGGCGAGTAATGTCAAAACGAATTCATTACCCCAAGCCTGATCACTTTACACGTGTTGTTATAAGGATAAACAACAAAAATTATGCCAATATAAAAGAAAATGTGCAATTTTTTGGAATAAATGATAAATTGGTAATAACATACAATAAATTAAGTTATAGAGATAAGGTGGAAAAGACACAAATAACATAACAAATAGTGGAGGAGCTAGTGTGCTTCACTTTAATCAATAAATAGGCATCATATCTTATCAACAATACCAAGTTTATTTCTTAAGTGCATAAATTTATTTTCAAGAAAAGGTTTTGCAAATATATTTGCAAGTTGGTTCTTAGTTTGAATATACATTACCTCCACATTTCATTGTTGAACATGATCTAGGATAAAATGGTGTTGTACCTCAATATGCTTAATCAGAGAGTGATGTACAGGATTCTTAGTGAGACAAGTGGCACTCGTATTGTCGCAAAATATAGGAACATTGCTAAAACTAAGTGAGTAATCTTCAAGTTGATGTTTCATCCATAACAATTGAATGTAACAACTTCCAACTACTATGTACTTAGCTTTAGTAGTAGAGAGAGCCATAGAACTTTGCTTCTTATAGTACTAAGACACTAATAATTTTCCAATGAATTGTTAGCAACCACTAATGCTTTTTCTATCAAATTTGTCTCCAGCATAGTTTACATCTACATATCTAACTAGATTAAAAGCATTAATTCTAAGATACCACAAACCATAATTTTATATCCGCACTAAATATCTAAATATTCTTTTGACAATTGTAAAATATGATTATTTAGGATTAATTTGAAATCTTGCATATGTGCATACACTAAATATAATGTTAGGTTTACTAGCTGCTAAAGCTAATAATGAGCTAATCATTCCTCAATATTTCTTTTGATCAAAACCCTTACCATTCTTGCCTTTGTCCAAAGCAAAGGAAGGACATATTGGAGTCCCCATAGACTTAGAGTTTTGTAACCCATATTTGCTAATTAATTCTTTAGTATACTTTGCTTGATTGATGAAGTTTCCTTCATTTGTTTGTTTTATTTGTAGTTCAAGAAAGAAGTTTATCTCTCCCATCATACTTATTTTTAACTCTCCTTTCATTAATTCAGCAAACTCTTTACAAAGATGGTTATTAGTACTGTCAAAAATAATATCATCTACATAGATTTATACAAATAAAGATTCATTATTATTTTTCTCAATAAAAAGTGTAGTATCAAGTTTTCCTCTTAAGAGCCCATTTTTTAGAAGAAAAATACTCAATCTTTTATACCAAGTTCTGGGAGCTTCTTTTAAACCATAAAGAGTTTTTGATAGTTCGCAGAAATAGTTGGGTACTTTTTCATCTTCAAAGCCGGGGTTGTTTAACATAATATGCTCATTTAAAACTACACTTTTAACATCCATTTGATATAACTTAAACCTTATGATAAAATATATGCAAGCAACATTCTAATAAATTCTAATCTAGCAATAAAAGCATCAATTTCATCAAAGTCTATACTTTTTTATTGAATGAAATCGTGGGCCACTAATCTAGCCTTATTTCTAATTACATTGCTTTGTTCAGCAAGTTTGTTGTGAAATATCCACTTTATTCCAATTATAGATGCTCCTTCAGGTTGCTCCACTAAGCTCCACACTTTATTTCTTTCAAATTGATGCAATTTTTCTTCCATGGCAATTATCTCGTTTTCATCTCCTAGTGCTTCTTTTACAATTTTGGGCTCAATTTGAGATGACAACACGAGACTATTTCTACTGGTTTGAAAAGATGATTTGGTGTGCATCCAATCATTTGGATCTCCAATAATGTACTGAGATGAATAAGTGGAAGAATGTCTCCACTCTCTTGGCAATATGATTTCTCTTAGTGCATATTCTAGTGGATTAGATCTTTAACAATTCATTTATTCCACACCATTCTTGAGATTTTGTTCCTGCTCATTTATATTGTTTCCTTTAAGTTGTTATTGAGAGTTTTTATTTTTGTTATCTCTGATCCACTTTTGAATTTCTTTATTTGTTAGAGGATAAAGCTCATCCCAACTTCTATCTTTGATTTTGAAAGGACTTGTGTAGTTTTCCTTGTATCCTTCATTTGTTTTATTTATTGAGCCAAGATTTAGTTATTGAAATGACTAATTCCTTCCTACAATATTCTCATCTTCATCTATATACACTATTCTTCTTATAGAATAATTAGCATTATAAAAAACAACATGCATAGATTCTTTGATTCTTCTAATACCATTATTCTTTTATTATAAACTCTATATGCTTTACTAGTTGTTGAGTAGCTTAAAAAAATTTCTTTATCACTTATAGCATCAAATTTTCTTATATTATCTTTTCTATTGTTATGAATGAAACATTTGTATTCAAATGCATAACAATAACTAACATTGGATTTTCTACCTTTCCATAATTCATATGGAGTGTTTTTAAGAATTGATCTTATAAAGTAATGATTCAAAATATAATAAGTAGTATTTATGGTTTTAGCCTAAAAGTATTTGAAAAAAATCATTTTGGATGAGTATGGTTCTAGCCATATTTTAAAGGGTGCAAGTTTTTCTTTTAACTATTCCATTCTGTTATAGGGCTCTTGGTGCAAAAAAGTTATGGCTAAAGCCATATTCATCACATAAATCTTCAAATAATTTATTTTCAAATTCTCTATCATGATCACTCCGAATACTTGAGATTAAATACCCTTAATCTTTTTTAGCCTTTTTGCAAAAGACAATAAAATTTTTAAACATTTCATGCTTGTGAAAAAGAAAAAGAACCTATGTGAATCTAGAATAATCATCAATGATTATAAAGGCATAGTTTTTACCAATAAAGTTTTGAGTTTGCATAAGGCCAAAAAGATTCATATGTAATAACTAGAGTGACTGAGAGGAGGAGACAAATTCCTTCAGTTTGAAGGAGGATCTTGCTTACTTTTCCATTCAGCATATATCATAAGGATAATCCTTTTCATAGTCCAACTTAGCTAGGCCTTTTACAAGATCCAATTTAGACAGTTTAGATATAGCATGCATACTTGCATGGCTAAGCTTTCGATGCCACACCCAAGGATCATTACATATAGAAGAAAGACAAGTAACATTCTTTGAACTTAGAATGTATATTTTTTCACATCTTTGACCCATAAACAAGGTTTTATCCCCATTTAAGATAAGGCAATGCAAGAGATCAAAAACTACTTTATATCCTTTATCACATAGTTAACTAATACTAAGTAAATTATGTTTTAATCTTACAACAAGACAAACATTATCCAAATAACAATTTTCAATAAATTATACTTTACCTATACCTATGATCTTACCCTTTCCTCCACCACAAAATGTTACAAATCCTCCATCTTTTCTAATAAAGGGTAGAAACTACAATAGGTCTCCAATCATATGTCTAGAATAGCCGCTATCCAGAAACCACTACTATTTTGAAATCCTCCCCTTCAAGCACATCTAAAAAAGCTTTAACATTTCGTAGGTACCCAATCCTTTTTAGGTCCTTTTTTATTAATGTTATACACAACTGTTCCTTTTGCTACCAACGCAAGCTTTCTTTTTTTTGTTTTTACATTTATAATGTGCATGTCCAATTTTATTGCAATATAAATATGAAGTGAAAGAAGTTGCTTTAATAAAGAAATTTTTATACATTTTGACAGTTGTTTTTCCATTGTATCCTGTTCTAGATTTTCAAACATACATTTCCATTTTCCTAGAAGCAAATTTAAATTTTCTTCACCTTTTACAAAATTAGTCAAATCTTTTATTAGAATTGTAACCTATTGTTTTAGAGATTTTATTTTCTTCCAAGGCTAATTCTAAGTTAAGCTTAGGTTTTTGGAAATTTTCTTCCAATTTTGAATTTATTTGAAGTTTTTCCTCATATTTAGCAAAGAGACTTTTAAAATCAATAAGTAACTCATTAAACATTTTATCTAGCTCCTCATAAGATAAAAAGTTTTTGTATGTTACCTCTTTTTCTTCAAGCGCCATAAAGCACATATTAGTCACCTCTTCTTTGAGTTTTTCCTCTTCCTCATCATCATCACTCTAGGTAGCCATGACTTTCTTTTTGCCATATGGTTTGGCAAATTTTTTCTTTAAATATGGACATTCTAATATGATATGTTCATTTTTTCCATATTCGAAGCAAGTTATTATGGTCTTTATTGGTCCTTCCTTTTTTTGGTTTCCTCTTAATGATTTTCCTTTAGTCTTTTAGAGATCATTCTTTTTTCGTTGCATATTTATCTAGTCTTTTGGAGAAAAAGGCTATGTCTTGATCATCTAGCCCACCTTCATCTTCCTTAGCAGGAGCTTCTTCCAATGCAGTTTCTTTTAGTGCCATCATCTTTCTTTTGTGTTCCAACTCATGCCTTTTGAGATGATTTTTCTTATAAGCAATGAGTATTCCCTGAAACTCATCATATGAAAAGGCTTGTAGATTTCCACTCTCAATGAAGTATACCTTGGATTGCCACTTTTGTGGTAGACTTCTAAGAATCTTTTGATTAAGCTTATAATCTATGTACTTACAATCCAAAACTTTTAAATCTCCAACTAGCTTAGCAAAATGATTATACATTTCTTCAACATCTTTATCCTCTTTCATATGAAAGAGTTCATATTCGTATGCAAGCACCTTAAGGTTGATTTCTTTAACCTTTCATATGTGAAGATAAGTTTTTTCCACCTCTTTTTGGCCGTCTCATAACTTAAGATTTTGTCATATTCTGGTCCGTTGATGGTGCATACCAAGATATTTGTGGCACAGTAATTACATTGAACTAGTTTGATGTCATCCTTTATCCACTCATTTTTAGGTTTGTCAACAATAACTCCCCATTGTTAGATCTACCTTTTTCAAGATCTTTGGTCCTTCTTCAATAACCTCTCACACAAGGTAAATAGTGGAGTATATGTATATTTTCATTATTTCCTTCTAGTGTGAGAAGTGCTTTCCAATGAAATAAGGTAGTCTGACCATTGAAAAACCTTTTTTTGGAAATATGCTCCTTCAAGCATGTTGGCAGCCATTTTCTACACTAAAAAAAAAAAATGGACCTTTTCTCTAGGTTGTTAGGCACAAAATCAAGAGAGACATACTTTATTACTAATTGATAAATACACTTAGAGGAGAGTAAATAGATGTGATGTGTAGAAAATAAAATTTTTACTTTTACTAAGGTAAAGGACCAATTGACCACCAAAAGTGAAAGTTTAGAAGTGGAGGATGTGAACAGTGTTTAATACAAGATCAATGAATTTAGTAAAGTGCAATAGATGGGTATATAAACTGACAATCTTCACCAAGATTAAATGATGTAAATAATAATGTAGAGAAGTAGATTGAAATATGAAAATGAAGCGAGCAAGATCAGCACATACACAAAAAGATAGTTTAAATCAAGGTCCTCCAAAGGTGGAAGAGGCAGACTCAGCAAACTGAAAAGAGATAAAGAAAGAAAGAAAGCATGCAAAAATTTATTCTAGTTTAACCCCTAGGCCTGTCTCTAGTCCCCTTACAACTTTAAGGGATTTTCTTACTAAAAATAAAAAACTTATAGAGATGATAGTTTTACTTCACACTCACCGGCAACACAAGCTTCCACGCTCACCACAAATTTTTTGACAAGTTTTTATACAGCTAATCCTCAACTATATCACTCAAAATTTTACACAAAATAGCTAAAATGATTTTATCTCTTTTTGAGGTGCTTTACAATGCTTAAGAAACTTATGCTTTTAGTAAGTAAATATAGCAGTTACCAAGCCTAATAATTTTACAAGAATTTTGAACGTATATATAGGTTTTCTACATCTCTTAGCTGTTAGAGATAATCCTTATGTTCAACGTTCTTTTTGGCTTAAGCATTCTCGTTTTGTTTCTAACGTTCAAAAACTTTTAATGTTGCAACTATTGTTGCCAATGATGCTCTTCTCTTGTAGCTCATATGGTCAACTCATCATAAATGCTATTATGAGACTCAAAACATGGGTTAGAGAAATAGTTCATTTTTACGTAATAATATGAGACAATCATAGCAAAAAGCATTTTTGTTTTATCCTCTATTTATGTAAAAGTCATAACTCTTTTGTTGTTTATGCATTAATTATTTTTTTATTTAGTTCATTAGCACAGTTAGACTAATTAGTTTCATTGGGAGCTAAAGCAAAACATAAAATTCATACAATGGGATAGAGGATCCAAATGGGATTTTACATAAGCATTGATTGGGTTTTGTTATCATCAAAATAGTGGGCTTGTAACCTTGGGCCAATAGTAAACTCATCACTAAACTCAATTCGACAAGTTTGGTTTTTGGTTTTGGTTGAACCTAAGCTAGTTTTAAGTGGTTCTAACTTAAGACAAGCATAACATATATTCTAGAAATAGCATAAATGGCTATATGCCACAATTATAATATATAACAATGGCTTCTTGGTGTTTCATTTTTAGCATCGAAATTTCAAAATATTTTTTGCTAATGCTTTTAGCTCTAGCTGTGGTCTCATTTCTAGCTTGAGAATTTGGTTAAATTTCTGCCAAGTGTTTTTTTTTTTTTTTGGCGATTTTTAACCTGAAAATTTTATTAAATTTTCGTTGAATACTTCTTTGTGATTTTCTTTTCTTACATGAAGGTTTTGACTGAGCTAAATGCTCTCTCTGGGTCTCGGTCTAGTGTGTAAATCTGGTCTTGAATTTCTGCTCACCATTAATAATCTAGTATGTTGCAGCTTCGTTTCTGGCATTGAGATTTGGATTTAAAATTTTATTAATGCTCAATCTTGCCTCTATTTGATATAAAGACTTAGGTATGAATTCCTACTAAGGTTATCTTGTCTCGATCTAACATGAAATGGGGGTCTGATACTTGGTTGATGCTCTTTCTTTTTTATTGTGATAAGTCATTGATGTTGGGATATTTTAAAAAATTGGAATTGGAATTATTAAATTTAATTAAAAAATATTCTATTTTTAAATTACAATAGCCTTCACTATTCTCTTATTATTTATGATTTTGCTATTAAGACAATTATTGATGGGTGAGTAAGTGAGGTTAGTTAATTTCATGATAAAACAAAATGGCCTCTTTGAAAGGAGGAGACCATTTTGTTCTAAGTGGGCATTTAAAGTGAGAGGGATTTTTAGCAAATTTAAATTACCATCATTAGTGAGAAGATTTTCTGTCGCACGGCACCGTAGCGAAGATATATATATATATATATATATATAAATTGAAGTTTAAAAAAAATGACAGCCCTCTATTTGGGGGGCATCATATCCTCTACTGTGTTTTTAACACAATAAAGGATCCGGATTTTCATCCCCAAGAGATTTGTCCCCAAAAAAAAAAAAAACTTGTCTTTAAGTACTTGTTTTCTAATCTTCTTGCTATTGTGTTTTTTCAGGAAATAAGAAACCATTGTTGATTGGAGTACCGGATTTCCAACTCCGACTTCTATACTATGGCTTTAAGGTATCTGTGTTCAATTACGTTTTCACTATAAAATCTCTTTGTTATAGTGTTTTACAGAATTGAATTACATGTCATTGTGAAGAACATGATTATAGTCTGTATCAATGGAGGAGCTTATTGTATGTTAATTCTTGTAAGAAATTCATCGTAGATTATATGAATTGCCATATAATTAATCATGGAGTGGAGCTTTTCACTAGTTGCGTGTGGGAGATTAGGAGTTTGAATGCAAAGACTACTTCGTGATATTTCAATCTATGTTGGTTTGCTTATTAAATGTTCTGCACACAGTTTTGAAGGTATTAAAAAATCCTGCACAAATTAAATCTTATTTTGGGTTTTCAAATGATGCATAATGTGTTTCCCTTTTTAATTAAAAATCCTGCCTGTATGTGGCTCTGCTTCTGGAATGAAGTTTTCTAAGAATTTGTGATCAGATGTCTACTATCTTCTCGTACTTTAAGTTTTTAGAAACTATTTTAAAAATCCAAGTCCCGAGTACAAAATTTTAAAAATAAGATCTAGTCCCTTGTGCACTCTTGTGAAGAAGATTTGGTTTGTTAGGGAAAATGGATCTTCCTGTGTGCATAGAAAAGGATATAGATGGTTTAGATCGATTTTTTTATTTTTTTAAAGGAAATAAACGTGAAATAAAAATAGTCTTTTAATTATGAACTTCATAAAAAATATTATTAAGATTTAAAAATAATTAAATGATATAACGTGAAGTACTTCTAAATCCCTACAAGGAAACCAATGGATAGATAAAAAGTGGATAACTAAATATTGTATATTTGTATTAATCTCCAACTTCCATCCACTTGAGCCATTATCTCCATACTTGTTTCAAACCCGCAGGCATCACAATCAAACCCATTGTGTCCACCTTTCTCAAACCTGCAACCAACACACATATGAATTTATCTTAACCCAATACCTTAAAGCATTATATTTATAATTGTTTTTTTTATCTATGCATTCCTCCTCTATTTCAATTTTGTTTAACGTGAAACTTTTTCTCACTCTTACTTCTCACTAATAGACACATAGTATATTTACTGGTGAGCATAGATACCAATGCTAATTAAGTTGTGTAATTATAGTGCAATAAACTCACCGGTTTCAATGATCCACATTCAATTTATTCAATTTATTATTTTAATAAAACTAAAAAATAGAAAAATCCATTGCTAAAAAATTAATTAAATCATTTTTCTACAAACTTAGAACTTTCACTGATTTTCCTTTCAAATCTCGTTTTGATAAAAATTCAAATTACAAAATTAAAAATTATTTTTTAAATCCGAAAATCCTTTTTTTATTAATCATTCGAAATCCTTCTTAAAAATTTCTCACTTCTTTCAAAAAGTGAATAAAAATTTTATTTCCAAAAATTCATAATACCACCTAAAGAAAGAAAGAAAGAAAGAAAAGGAGGATAAGAAGGTGATATTAATTTTGATTTCATAAATTAAAACATATCAAATAATTTTCAAATAGTTTTGTTTAATCAAATTACTTTCATTTTTTTCGTTTTTTTGTAAAAATACAATAAATAAATATATAAATGAAGTAAAAATCATCATCTAATTAACATGGTTTTTTATTCTTTCAAATTAGGTAGACTTTGATCTATACTGCAGGGATGTTGTGGTAATAAAATGTTTGGTATTAATCGGATACACGTCCGGGTAAAATGTTTTTTGTTTTATAAGTAAGCAAGTCCAATAGCCCAATGCTCTGTATCAAATGTGTTATTCTTTTTTTCTCTCTAACAACCACTCTCACGCACAAGAGAGAGGAGTAGAGGAGATCTCTTGAGGATGAGCAGAGAGAAACGCAGAATAAAAGATTCATTGAGGTCACGTCTGGCACGTTACAAAGATTTTTATGAAAATGAGAATATATTTGATGGAATAAAATTTTGTATTATATAATTATATTTGTTATGATATAAAAAAATAAATATTTTATTTTATTTTCATATTAGGAAAATAATTATTGATAAATATGTTTTAATCACGGTGTAATTCACTTTCTTCATCTACCACAAATCCTTTGCTTTATCACTTACACCAAATGGTACATGTTGTCACACATAGCCACCAATTTTTATAAAAGTGAAAATTACAAATTAAAATCTCAAGTTAAAAGTATTTATATTGAAACATCTTAAATTTTAAAATTATTTTGAAGAATTTAAAAATAAAAAATTTTAAAAAATTATAATCTATGATCTCAAATTAATTTTTTTTTAACTCTTCAAAATAAGTTTAAATTTTAAATTTTTTTATAAATATTTTCCATTTGAATTCTTTAACTATAATTTTTCCTTTGTATAACTCGCGAAGCCACTATGCATATAAAGGGTGAAAGAAAGAATAAGCTTCAAAGTGCAACATAAGATGCTGCTTCTTTCATGTCATTTCAAAGGGCAGCGAGAGGAACTTGAGACACCATGATAGCACGAGTTTTGGACATTGGAAGCTCTTGCAGAAACTTCTCAATTGCATCAAGTCTAACCCTTCCCTTAATCGCAAGAAATCCAGGCGTGTCTGTCACATAAAAGTTTTCCACCACTGCACAAAATATATCAGATTAGCAAGACGCACATCAAATAATATCAATCCCCTTTAGATAGGAATAGAATTGTGTTCACTCCAAAATAATATAGTTAAAAAGGCAAAACAAAATTAGTGTAGGATCATTGCAAACAGCCCAAACTTTGTCCATATTTCTCAACTTGATCTGTCATAGCACAAAATAGGCGATGCTGACAAACAACTTTCCCTAACCAAGAGAGGGGGAAGGAGGATGTAGAAAGAAATAATCAATGAAACTCTGAGGTGCGAAGTTCTCTGTCTTCAATAAGACAACTGGAGAGCAATATTGATTGGAAAAAGAAGAAGAAAAATAAGAAGAAGCCACAGTTCACCTCTTGTATATTTCACAATCATCAAGGAACCACATTTTGCTAACCTCTTGTTAACTCATCTGCAAATTGAGTACAAAAATATTTGGAAAAGCAAAAGGAGGAAACAGGTTGACAGCAATGGGTAAACTCATAACCAAACTGGTTCTGGTAGGTATGGTTTTAGGTTTTGGCCGACCCAAAATTGGTTTTAACTGGTTCTAACTTAAGATAAGCGTAGAATAAATTCCAGAAACAACATAAATGGCTATACGCCACAATTATCATATATAACAATGGCTTCTTGGTATTTCATTTTTAGCATGGAAATTTCAATCTGAAATATCTTTTGCTGATGCTCTTAGATCTTGCTGTGGTTTCATTTCTAGCTTAGGAATTTGGTTCAATTTCTGCCAAGTGTTTTTTTTTTTTTGGGCGAACTTTATCCTACAAATTTTATTAAATTTTCGTTGAATACTTCTCTATGATTTTTGTATCTTACATAAAGGTTTTGACCGAGCTAAATGCTCTCTCTAGGTCTCGGTCTAGTATGTAAATCTGGTCTTGAATTTCTGCTTATCATGAAAATTTTGATATAACATTTTGCTGATGCTCTTCTTGTAGTTTCATTTCTAGCATAGAGATTTGAGTTTAAAATTTTACTAATGCTCAATCTTGCCTCAATTTGATATAAAGACTTAGGTATGAATTCCTACTAAGGTTATCTTGTCAAGTCTAACATTAAATTGGGGTCTGATACTTGGTTGATGCTATTTCTTTTTTATTCATTGATGTTGGGATATTTTAAAAAATTGGATTTGGAATTATTAAATTCAATTAAAAAAATTCTATTTTTAAAATACGATGGTCCTCGCTATTCTCTTAAATGTTGATAGGTGAGTGGGTGAGGTTAGTTAATTGGAATTAGTGTTCATGATTTTGCTATTTAAACAAATGTTGATAGGTGAGTGGGTGAGGTTAGTTAATTTTATGATAAAACAAAATTAACTCTTTGATAGAAGGAGACCATTTTGTTCTTAGTGACGATCTAGAGTGAAGGGGATTTTTGGCAAATTTAACCTGCCATCACTAGTAAGCATATTCTCTATTGCGCTACATTGCAGCAAAGATATGTGTGTGTGTGTGTGTGTGTGTGTGTAAAGGTTTCCAAAAAAAAAAAAAGGCCCTCTATTTGGGGGCATTATATCCTCTATTGTGCTCTTAGCGCAATAAAGGATCCGAGTTTTTATCATCAAGAGGTTCGTCAAAAAACTTGTCTTTGAGTATTTGCTTTCTAATCTTCTTGCTATTGTGTTTTTCAAGAAATAGGAAAACCATTGTTGATTGGAGTATCGGATTTCCAACTCCGAATTCTATACTATGGCTTGAAGGTATGTGTGTTCAATTACGTTTTCGCCATAAAATCAATTATAGTGTTTTATAAAATTTAATTACACGACTATTGTGAAGAACATGATTATAATCTGTATCAATAGAGGAGATTACTGTATGTTAATTCTTGTATGGAATTCATCGTAGATTATATGAATTGCCATATAATTGATCAACAGAGTGGAGCTTTTCACTAGTTGCGTGTTGGAGATTAGGAGTTTGAATGCAAAGACAACTCCATGATATTTCAATTTATGTTGGTTTGCATATTAAATGTGTTGTACACAGTTTGAAGGTATTGAAAAATCCTACACAAATTAAATATTATTTTGGATTTCGAAATGATGCATGATGTGTTTCTCTTTTTAATTAAAAATCCTGCTGTACGTGGTTCTGATCCTGGAATAAAGTTTTCTATGAATTTGCGATAAGATGTTTACTTTCCTTGCACTTAAGTTTCTAGAAACTATTTCGTAAATGTTGAATCCTTTTGTAAAAATCCAAGTCCCCACACTACAAGAAAAACAAAAATTAGCGACAAATTTTTGTCGCTAAATATGTATAATTCCATAACAATTGAATTAGAGACAAAATATGGAAATTCATTAGTAAAAAAAATTCCGTAGAACAAATGTGTATATTTTTGTCGTTAATCCATTAGTAACAATAATGGAAATTTTGTCGCTAAATAGAACTCTATCGCTAAATGTAAGGATAGCATATTCCAAATTTACAATGGATTAGTGACGGAATATTTTATTGATAATCAATGACAGAAGATTCTATCGCTAATCAGTGACAAATCAGCGACAGAAATTCCGTTGCTAATCAATGACAGAAAATTAGCGACAGAATTTTCTATTGCTAATGTAATTTTTTTAATTTAGCCTCAATATTACTTTGCTATCTATCCAATAAAGTACAATAAAAGCACAATAAAAGAAGACCAATTAAAAATAATGCTATTATTAAATAGATTAAAATGACACAACAATATTTAATAAAAAAGTAACAAATAGAATAAAATGATCTTCAGTTAAATGATAACAATTCTAAAACAAATCATAACAACCCTTAACTAAAACACATAACTTAAAATAACATAAAGAGAAATAAAATCATTTTTATGGAGGAAGACAATTATCAAGGCCTATCTCCTCAACTATTGATTTTTTTAGTATAGGATCTCCTGGGACACAAGATAACCACGATTCAAGTTCTTACAACTTATTGAGTGTTTATTGATGCTGGTCTAACAAAGACAGGATTTGTTGATGCTGCTCCCTTATACATTGATTATGCTCTCTAAGCTATTGGTTCTCCTGTCTCAAAGGCATTGTCTCTATGGCAATCCTCCTGCATAGTTCCTTTTCAAAATCTAAATAGAGCCCTATGTTATGAATAGAAGAAGAAGTCCTACAATAACAGGTAGCATTAATATCGTGAGTCTTAGATCCTACCCTAAAGTTGTGACCCTTCTTATTCTTACCACCTATAGCCTCTAACCATAAAGCGACTTCATCATCATCTTCTACATCATTTGATGCTATGCCTGTTGAGTCCTAAGTAGAAGCTCTGGCATTCTTAAGCCTTAAATAATCAACATGTTAAAAGAAGCAAGGAAAGATAATTTTACAATAAAAAAAATAATGATAATGCATCTAAAACCAAAAGTAGGCACATGTTTACGCATTTTTTCTATTATATAGTATCAACATGAAGTGTGATCATATACCAAAGAATAAGTATCTTGAAATTACAAATATATTCAGTCATCACAATCAAAGCTATCAAATATTGAAATTACACGATTAGGTGTATGAATCTAATCTATTACACATCCATCTTCAATTTTCCAACACCTTTATTCTATCTCCCAATAATCTGTTTTCAGGTAGTCACGAAGTAGACCAACAAACACTCAGTAACCATCAAAGATTACCTATAAAGCTATAATGGTTTGTAGATCTTTTTTTGAAAAAGATATAATGAAAAAGTTTACAAGCAAATATTAAAATGGATTACTTACTTTCTTTTTCCCCCAATATTAATTGCTGCACTCTTAATAATAAAGTTTAATATTAAGTAATTGGATAAGCACATTTGGAGAGAGTAGACATTTGAATAAGTCTAATTCCAAGCAATGGTCATCAATCATAAGACTAAAGTTGCAAATATTAAAGTTGTATAGTGTAGTCTCAAAAAATATGTTGGTAACATCAACTTTACAGGACACTATACTCCCAATAGCCATGGCATACATTTCTTACTATGAGAAGCATGCTATACAGATCAAGTATCAACACAGCAATATAGACGAAAAGCTATTAGACATTAAAACATCCCACAAGAGAATGATGTAGTTGTATGCATAATACCATAATTGAAATATAGAAGTATGAAATCAAACCCAATGAATCGATATGAAAGTTGTTCAAATTCAACATCGCTAACAATCTTTGAATTTAGTACAACCTGAATATAATGGCCTTTTTGTATCACTTTTTAACCTCTCAAACTAATACTCATCAGAATAGTGACATCGCAAGTGTATGGGTCGTAATGGTAGTACGTGATAAATCAAGGTCGTTCCCTCAGAGAATCAATACAATTAGTAATTAGGCATTAGAATTCTTATGTTCATTTTAGTCAAACGAATCAACTTGAAATTGGGTTTTATGAAAATTAATTCAAATGCAATTGAAAATATTAAAAAATGAAATTTATCAAATTTAAGCAATCAAGGATACCCTAGAGATTCTAATCCCCTTTCAACACAATGTCAATCATCCCCTTTTCGTATTAGTTGGCTTATTGCTAATTTTAGAGTCAAGGGTTTTAATTGGGTATAATTGTCTTTCGATTCAATTACCCTTTATATTAACTGGACTCTTTGATGTCTCAAAAGAGTAGTTAATGTTTAGTTACACTCATCCCTTATCCAGACTACCTAGGGCCCCTGAGCATATTTCTATCCTCAAGTGCAAATTAGATTAACTCTAATCCTAAGTTGTTTAATCAATGGTCTATAAGCAATTCCCTTCTTTCAAAGGTTAATTACTACATCCACAATCAAACTAAAGGAGGCCAATCAATAGAATGAAACTATAATTCTGATTAAATATAAATTATCAATAATCCAACATAATATCAAAAGAGACAATCTCCAAAGGTTAAAGGTTCATAGAATCCCTAAGGGTTACAAAATTTAGCCACACATGGCTTGAGATTCACAATCAATCTCAGCAAACATATTCAGAATCATCAACTAGAAAGGGAGATGGAGTAAAAACACCTAATCGGCAGAATAAACGATGGAATCAATGAATTCCCGATCAGAATGGAGCTTCCCCAACACCTCTTGTGTGTTTTTCTCCTCTCCTAGTCGGCCAGAACTTTCCCAAGTCGTTGAATGTCGAAGCCCTAACTCTTTCTCCTCCTTTTTTAGCTTGAAAACTAAAGCTGTGCGTTTCAGGACCGATCTCGCTATGGCGAGGAGTGACTCTCGCTATAGTGAGAGTTCATATGTTCTCAGATTTCTACTGCGTTCGCTACTTCCACGCTATAGCGAGTTACTCCCTGGAATTTCTATGCAACGCGACTTCGCTATTGCGAAATGTCCCCTTCACTACGGCGAAAGTGCAATCTCGCTACAGCGAACTGCGTTCTCGCTATGGCGAGAAGACTTGTTCAATCTGTCTTTTCACTTTTCAGCTTCCCTCTCTTATTTTCAACTCTTTCTACAATTTGCTACTTTTCCCTGAAATTGAAATCAAACATAAAATGAGGCTTAAACTGATAAAAATGTTACAATTGAAATACTTTCTTTGTTTTGTTTGATTGAATACACTTTTAACCATATTAATTAAGAGAAAAGTAATTTTACCTCCCTAATTTAGTGTCAAATATATTCCTTTTGAATCCTAAATTAGGAGGTTATCACAAACATTTTAGGACAATCTTGAAGATCCTTTTTAACCACATTTGTCATCTTTTCAAGACAGTCAGCCTCATATGTACTTGTGTTGAAATTATTTAAGGCACAACTCCCACTATACTCTCAGTTACTATGCTCATCCTTCATCTCACCATGCTTTCTCAAACATATACTAAATGATTTTCCAACTCAATTGCACTAATTCACTTCACATGGTAGCAATTTAAACAAGGGCATATAATTTTACTAGGATCTTTTGCATGCTCAAGTGCAAACCTAATAAACTATTTCACTCCATTCTCATATTCCTTAGACAGATGATTGGTAGACATTTATTTCTAGTCCATACCTTTTCGATCTAACAAGAATCAATTTGAGAGAAATGTGGTTAGTAACTTTTAATATGCTTGGACTCCTACCTATTACTCTACTAAATATTACCTAATTATGTTCTATTTAATTATTCTTTTCTTTCAATCTATATCTCAAAGAAAAATTGACAGCATGACTACTTAAAAATGAAAGTTTCTCAAGCCTTAAGCCCTCTCTTCAAACTAAAACTCTACATCAGTACAATTATTTTAACAATCCATAATGAAAGAACAATGACAGGAAGTGTTAAGAAACTTCTACTTTACAATTTTTACAGAAAAGGAACTTTAACACTAAAACCCTAAGAGAGTTGATATTTTATTTCTGTCCAACAACACACACAAAATTGGAATTGATCTCTCCTTTTATCTCCTATTATTGGCTACAGGCCATCTCTCATAATCTTCTTCATCCAGTAAGAAACTCTAGCTAAAACTCTGAATGACATAATAAGAGGGGATGCTAAACAAAAAGGCTTGAATAATTATAACTCAAGCTCCTACCCAAATGAAATTTCCAATAACTTTAGAACTTGATTCTCCAATATCAAAATAAATCCCACTAAAATCACTCTATTAGATTGGTCTTTAAGATAGATGCAAACTAAAAATCTAAAAAATATTTATATTCACTAAACATAAACAAAAATTGGATAAAGTTCAGTCAAAAATAAAGATACAAATTAACAAATTTGACAAATATTTATATTCACTAAACATGAATAGAAGTTGGATAAAGTTCAGTCAATAATAAAGATACAAACTAAAAAGGAAAAATGATAAAGTCCACATAGTTTGTATGCAGAGCCATGTAAATAGAGTAGGCAATCTTGATACAATTATAGATGGAATAAGATAATTACCTGATGTTATCAATCAAAATTGCCACTTCAAAATTCAAGAAACTTGTATATATTCATTTTAAAAGAAAATCCTTCTTAATTAAATAACCCAAAAAAAAAAAGAAATTCCACTATAAGTTTAGAACCTGATTCTCCAATATCATAATAAATCCCTCTAAAACCACTCTGTTAAATTGGTCTTTAAGCTAGATACAAACTAAAAATCTGAAGAATATTTATATTCACTAAAAATGAACAAAAATTGGATAAAGTTCAGTCAACAATAAAGATACAAACTAATAAATCTGACAAATATTTATATTCACCAAACATGAATAGAAGTTGGATAAAGTTCAGTCAATAATAAAGATACAAACTAAAAAGGAAAAATGATAGAATCCATACAGTTTGTATGCAATGCCATGTAAATAGAGTAGGTAATCTTGATACAATTATAGATGGAATAAGATAATTATCTGATGTTATCAATCACAATTGCCACTTCAAAATTTAGAAACTTATATATATTCATTTTAAAAGAAAATCCTTTTAAATTAAATAACCCGAAAAAAAAAAAAGGAATTCCACTGTATGTTTAGAACCTGATTCTCCAATATCACAATAAGTCCCACTAAAACCACTATATTAGATTGGTCTTTAAGATAGATACAAACTAAAAATCTGAAGAATATTTATATTCACTAAACATGAACAAAAATTGGATAAAGTTCAATCAACAATAAAGATACAAATTAAAAAATCTAATAAATATTTATATTCACTAAACATGAATAGAAGTTGGATAAAGTTTAGTCAATAATAAAGATACAAACTAAAAGGGAAAAATGATAGAATCCATAAAATTTGTATGCAATGCCATGTAAATAGAGTAGGCAATCTTGATACAATTATAGATGGAATAAGATAATTATCTGATGTTATCAATCAAAATTGCCACTTCAAAATTCAGGAAACTTGTATATATTCATTTTAAAAGAAAATCCTTCTAAATTAAATAACCCAAAGAAAAAAGAAATTCCACTATATGTTTAGAACCTGATTCTCCAATATCACAATAAATCCCACTAAAATCACTCTGTTAGATTGGTCTTTAAGCTAGATACAAACTAAAAATCTGAAGAATATTTATATTCACTAAACATGAACAAAAATTGGATAAAGTTCAGTCAACAATAAAGATACAAACTAATAAATCTGACAAATATTTATATTCACCAAACATGAATAGAAGTTGGATAAAGTTCAGTCAATAATAAAGATACAAACTAAAAGGAAAAAATGATAGAATCCACACAGTTTGTATGCAATGCCATTTAAATAGAGTAGGCAATCTTGATACAATTATAGATGGAATAAGATAATTATATGATGTTATCAATCAAAATTGCCACTTCAAAATTCAAGAAACTTGTATATATTCATTTTAAAAGAAAATCCTTCTAAATTAAATAACCCAAAAAAAAAGAAATTCAACCATAAGTTTAGAACCTAATTCTCCAATATCATAGTAAATCCCACTAAAACCACTCTGTTAGATTGGTCTTTAAGTTAGATACAAACTAAAAATTTGAAGAATATTTATATTCACTAAACATGAACAAAAATTGGATAAAGTTCAGTCAACAATAAAGATACAAATTAAAAAATCAGACAAATATTTATATTCACTAAACATGAATAGAAGTTGGATAAAGTTCAGTCAATAATAAAGATACAAACTAGAAGGGAAAAATGATAGAATCCACACAGTTTGTATGCAATGCCATGTAAATAGAGTAGGCAATCTTAATACAATTATAGATGGAATAAGATAATTACCTGATGTTATCAATCAAAATTGCCACTTCAAAATTCAGGAAACTTGTATATATTCATTTTAAAATAAAATCCTTTTAAATTAAATAACTTAAAAAAAAAAGGAAATTCTACTATAAGTTTAGAACCTGATTCTCCAATATCACAATAAATCCTACTAAAACCACTTTGTTAGATTGGCCTCTAAGCTAGATGCAAAATAAAAATCTAAAGAATATTCATATTCATTAAACATGAACAAAAATTGGATAAAGTTCAATCAACAATAAAGATACACACTAAAAAATCTGACAAATATTTATATTCACTAAACATGAATAGAAGTTTGATAAAGTTCAATCAATAATAAAGATACAAACTAAAAAGGAAAAATGATAGAGTCCACATAATTTGTATGCAATGCCATGTAAATAAAGTAGGCAATCTTGATATAATTATAGATGGAATAAGATAATTACCTGATGTTAGTAATCAAAATTGCCATTTCAAAATTCAGGAAACTTGTATATATTCATTTTTTAAAAAAAAAAAATCCTTCTAAATTAAATAACCCAAAGAAAAGAAATTTACATACCTTGTAGAAGAAGAGCCGAGAAATGCAGTGAGAAGTGCCAAGAAGAAAACAAGTTGAAGAGAGAAAGAAGGACCGACACATCGTGAGTGAAAGATCATAGGGTTGTAAAAGAGCCGAAAATGGCGAGTGGGTGGGGTGCAAAACTGGTGCAACTTGTGCGAAAGTCGCTAGCAAAGGAGAGAAGCCATCGAAAATGGAGAGAGAATCACCGAGGGATGGCGCCGAAGAAAATGGGTTAAGGGGGTGGAGGCTCAATAAATAGGGTTAAACTATTCTAACAAATGGGTTTAGGTTACAGATTTAAATGGCCTTAGTTGGCTATTCTATAAAAAATGCAAACTAATGTCAATTAGATTTTTAAATATTTTCAGAAAAACAATTATATAGTTCACGATTTAAAAGGAATCACCAACTATACGGATTTATAATTAGCAGTTTGTATAAAACTGCCAACTATAATAATATAATTAGTAGTTTTTTAAGAATTGTCAATTATATTTACTTATTTTATTAACAGTTTTTATTTATAACTGCCAACAAAAGCTTATAATTTGGTGATTTTAAAAGAACCGCCAATGAATGTGCATTAATGTATCCTATTTCTGTAGTAGTAAAAGTTTATTAAAAGTTGAAATACACACAAAATTGTCACAAGTTCCATTTATATAACTCTTCTTATATAACATCACGTGAATGCTATATGGATATCCACATGGATATTTAAATAAATTATATAAATAAAAAAGAATTCATAGAAATAGAATTTATTCAAAACTAAGGAGTTGTATACTGAATTAATGACTAATTAACAATGGAAATTTAGCTACATTTATTTAAGAATGGACAGATCCCTTTTCCTCCTCAAATTTGTAAATGAGATACGTATTAGATTTTAGATCATGTCTTTCATTCCTTTTCTAATTTTGCACCCATTGGTTTTCAGTCCTTACTTCTTCTAAAAGAATTTGAGAGATTTAAGATTTAAATAAGAGAAAAATTTAGTTTTGGAAAAGGGGAAACCTTGACACAATTACTTATGAAAGCATAGAAAAAAAAACATAGAGATAAGAGGAAGAAGGATGAATTTAACTCAGAGTTTAAATGCAAAAATTGAACTCTCACAACATAACAAAAAGGGAAATCTAATTGGGAGAGGAGATAGGCGAGAGATAAGTGTCATGATTGAAGCACCATGGACAAGTGAAATTACTTTTAATATTTGTTAAATTCTGTAAAAGACATATTATAATATTTTTTATATTATTTATCTTCTATATTTTTTTGAGTGAAATATTTTTTCACTTTTATTTATTTTTATTTTTTATATTTTTAATAAAATCATTTCTTATATACATTTGTCTAAATTATGATTTAAAATTGCAATGTTTTTTACTATTTTTAATTAATTAAATATATTCTATATTTATATTAATACATGATTTATTTATATATAAATGGAGATCTTTTATTGACTATAGAATAATTAAGCATGTTAGTATTTATCGCATTTTTACTATTTTAATATTAAAATCATTAAATTACTAATTTATAATTTAAATTATAATAATTAAATTATAATATATATATATAATTAATAGTAATTAAATCATTTGGGATCAATATATATATATTCAAATTATTATATCATATAATTCATTAAAAAATTCAAATTATCATTTGAGACAAATTTTATGATGGATTATTGACGGAAAAGTTTGTGGCAGAAAATTTCGTCGCTAATTTTAGTGATGGAGTTTCCCGTTGCTAAAATCTATTACAAAATTAGAATAGTCTATTCTACTCACTAGCGACAGAATTTTTCATTGCTAAAATTAGGAACGGAATTTTTTTCGTTGCTAGTTTAGTCACTAATTTAACAACAAAGTTTATGACGGATTAGCGACAAACTAATGATGATAGAAAATTTTGTCGCTAATTTGATGTTTTTTTGTAGTGCCTGTGCAAAATTTTAAAAATAAAATCTAGTCTTTTGAACAAGATTTGGTTTGTTAGGGAAATTAGATCTTCTCCTGTGTGTATGGAAAAGGATATAGTTGGTCTGGGTCTAATTTTTCTTTTTCTTAAAGGAGCAAAATATAAAATAAAAAGTCTTTTAATTACAAACTTTATAGAAAATGATAATTAAGATTTAAAAAAATAGATGATATAACTTGAAGAGATGATACTTCTGAATCTCCACAAGGAAACCAATGAAAAGATGAAGAGTGGATAACTAAATATTGTATATTTGTATAAATCTCTAACTTCCATTTACTTAAGCTATCATTTTCACACTTGTTTCAAACCTTTAAATATCACAATTAGACCCCTTGTGTCTATCTCTCTCCGATCCGCAATCATCACACAAATAAATTTATCGATCTTGACCCAATATCTTAAAGCATTATGTTTATAAATTTTTTCTACTTATACATTCCTCCTCTATTTTAATTTTATTTAATGTGAAACTTTTCTCACTCTTACTCTCCAATAATAGATGCATAGTATATTAACTCTGAGTTAGATACCAATGCTGATTATGTTGTGTAACTATAGTGACCCACATTCAATTAATGCAATTTATTATCTTAATAAAACTAAAAAATAGAAAAATCAATTGCTAAAAGATTAATTAAATCATTTTTCTACAAACTTAGAAGTTTCACTCATTTTTCTTTCAAATCTTGTTTTCATAAAAATTCAAATTACAAAATTAAAAATTATTTTTAAAATCCAAAAATCCTTTTTCTTGAAATCCTTCTTAAAAATTTCTCACTTCTTTCAAAAACTAAATAAAAATTTTATTTCTAAATAAAAATTTTATTTCCAAAAATTCATAATACCACCTAAAGAAAGAAAAAAAGAAAGAAAAGGAGGGTAAGAAGGTGATATTAATTTTGATTTCATAAATTGAAACATATCAATCAATTTTCAAATAGCTTTGCTTAATCAAATTATCTTCATTTTCTTTCTTTTTTTGTAAAAATAAAATAAATAAATATATAAATGAAGTAAAAATCATTAACTAATTAACATGATTTTTTATTCTTCCAAATTAGGTGCACTTTGATCTTTACTACAAAGTATACAAGCTTGGGAGTTTAGCAAGGTCAATGGGAAAGGTGAGTATGCAAGGGGTTAGTTTTTCTCAGTCTCTGAAGTTTCACCTAGCTGGGATCATGTCATGGACGATAAAAGATATATTAAATAATAGAAATGATATTTTAGTAATTTCATTTAGTTAAAATTTTTAAATTTAGATAATATGGCTTTGAAGGAATGTAGACAATAGATATGTTTTCTTACAATTTCCTCCATATCAGAGACACGTTTATTGACAAATGTAATGTCAGTTTTTCAAAAAACGACGAAAATGAGTCAGTTTCAAAAGGAAGTCCCTTAGATAGAGAGGTTTGATACCTACTAAAATTAGGATAAAATTATAAATAATAAAAAATGAGGATTTAAGATTTAAGATGCCTAAAAACTAGAGCCAGAGGAGCTTAGAAAATTTACCGAAGAAAGTATGGGTATTTTTGAAACTTTTGAAAAATTTTGGAAACCTATAGGAGGGCTTTTTAAATGAAAATTTTGAACTTTTTAAGGTTCTCAGAGACTTTAAAAACTATAGAAACTCCTAGAATGGTTAAACTCCTCTCCGGTGGGCAATTTCAGTCGTAAGTTGACCGAAATTTTAATCGAATAGTTCAGAATGATTTTAAATCTGATTTGAGTAAAACCAATGCCAATTTATAAGTTTGAGAGTCTAAATATTATGATAGAAAAGACGGTTTTCAAAAAGGAGTTAAAATGAGTCTAAAATAAAAAAAAATCAAGAAAATGGACTAAAATGCAAAGTACAAAGTTCATAAAGTGACTTTTAGCTTCTTATAAGTCACATTCCAGTAGCTCCTCTCCCTTAATTGACATTTCATCAGCCTAAACCAGAGAGAGAAGCCAAGGAGTGAGACACACCAAAGGAGAAGGAATAGAGGAAGGAAAGATAAGGAAAAAAAGTATGGAATTTAAGACTTTTTCTAGTTCTCTCTTTAGAAACTCTCTTCCCCTCCTTCCCACCTTCCTTTCTATGGTTTTTTTTGGTGATATGGTGATGTTTTTGGGTCTAGTTCAGAGGAAGAAGAGTAGGAATTCAAGGAGGAGTCTACACCAAGTGAAAGAGGCTTTGAAGGAACCAAGAAGCCAAGGTAATTCTTCTTGTTTTGTTGCTTCTCCTTACTTACTTCCTCTATGGCATTTTCATTCATCTTAGGGCCCATTCCATAGGAGATAAATTCTAACCATATTAAGGTAGAATTAGTGGTTCTAAGGTGTGAGGATTAGGAAGATATAAGTGGAATTAATTAAGAAGCAAAAGAGAATCAAGAATGGGAAGCTAGGGATTCAAAGACATAGGCCAAAATCTGATTTTATCCAAGGTTGTTTTAGGTGATGTAAGAATTTAAATGAGTTCCTAAGACCCCTAGGAAGTCTCCCAATGTGTCCCCCTCTTCAAGGAAAAATTGGAAACCCCATGAACCCCAAATGCCCTTTATGTCTCAACCTAAAGGAGTTGGGAGACCTAGGGAGTGTTTTAATTTGTTCTAAGCTTGGTTTGGGACTATATGTGATGGAAAAAGGTGGAAGGAACTCTTGGAAAAAATTTAAAAGCTATAGATTGGAAGATGGAGCAATAGGTTCGATAATGTAGCCTTAAGAACCAACTTCTATCTAGACTTTTGGAAATGAGTTTGCAATGACTTCAAGGAGTCTAAATGGAATCAAGAGACCTAGATATGGGAAGAAAATGAAGCTAAGAATTTGAATCATAGTAGTTGCTTCATTAGGCCATTAATAGAGCTATTATAGAACTAATGGACCAAGTATGCTTCTTAAGTGTGTGTCTAATACTTTGACTTGTTCCAAGAGAGTAATTGAATGCTATTTGTTATGTCTAGGCCAAAGAAAATAAACTCCATCTACTTGCAAGTGTGTGGCTTTAGAGGGAGAGAAATAACCAAGTAAAAGACTTGTTTTAGTACGAAGGTAGCTCATCACTCTATTCTTGTTTGCATTTTTGGATATATAATTGTCATTGTATGCTTGTATATGCCAATGTATTGTGAAACATGCCATTTGATGTTGCTTTGTTGCATTGGTACCAATATGTTTCTTGAATGATGTTTTGGTTATGAAAATTGCTTTTAAGGGTGAGGTGGTACCAAAAGTCTCTTGATATAGGTGAGGTAAAGCCAAAAGTCCCTAAGTATGGGTGAAATAAGGCCAAAAGTCTCATGGATGGGTGAAGCCAAGTCAAAAGTCCCTAGGCCAAGGGTGAGGCTAATCCAAAAGTCCTAAAAATAGGGTGAAGCTATATCAAGAGTCCCTAAAGTTTATTCTTGGCCTTTATATGATCTCATGGCATGTAAATGATGTTTTGAATGATTCTTAGTTGTCTTGAATGCCAACTTGTGTACTTTGACATGATATATACCTTGATTACTTACTTGAATGAGTATATGAGCTACTGAAATTCCATGAATCTCACCCCCTTCCGTCTTCCATCTCCACATGTCTAGGTAGTGCCCAAGGAGAGAAAAGTGGAAGCCAAGGAGCTTGATCAGCTATATTTTGACAACCATGTAACTTTTATTGTATTTAAATGTCAAAGTGGATATATATATATTATTTTTGAGATGTAAATACTTGAGCAAATGTAAAAGTATGTAAGAATAGTATATGAACCAAAGTGGTAGCCTAATTGATGAGAAAATGCAATTTGACCACTTGGTAGCCTAGTATGGAATGTGTATTCTAACAAGTGGCATAGTGAAATTATGATGTATGATAGTTTAGACCATTTGAGAAGCTCATACATGTTGTATTTGTGTTTTTAAACTTGGACTAAATTGTGGTAGAAGTAATGGGAGACCATTTGGACCAAATTGGATCCTTATATAATGCTAAAATGACCATATGTGTGAGCTACAGCAAAAGTTATCCAAATGAGCTCTTCTTAATCTGAAATTTGGCATGTAAATAGGTCTTGTCTAGAACTTTTTGAAAAGTTAAAGTGCATATTATTCGAATCTCTATAAAATATTTGGTTAATTTCTAAAATTGGCAAAAATTTACAATTTTGACAGTGGCATTGTACATATAGTCAGAAATTTCATTTCTATCATTCATGGGGCAAATGATGTCCAATAACTATGAAATTTTACAAGAAGAAACTAGACATTCACAATGATTTATACCAACTAAAATCACCTCAATTGGAGGTCTGTGGAGAGATAACCAAAATTTTGAAGTTTCATCAATTTTTTAGGTCTGAAAGCTTCTGAATTGGTCTGGCATTATTTTTTCCCTCTAGTTAACATCTTTATCTTTCCAAATTGGTATAGTTTTCTCAAAATGAATTTTTGTGGAATCAGTTATGCATTTTTAAAATTTATATCAATAAACTGTATCAAAAACGCTGAGTAGTCCGACCTATGTCACTTCTCTATTGTCAAACGTAGTCCAAATGATGTTTTTATGACTTAGAATTATTTTTAGCATAAATTTAACATCCCAAGATTTCCCAAAAGCTATAGTTTTCTAGATTTAGTTATGATTTTTCAAAGTTTATACCAGAAACCTGTCAACTGAACCCGAGACTAACATGCATATTTTCTGGGCTTTGCCTCCAAATCCGTGGTTCATGGAATGTTATATGATGTATATGAGATGTATTGATGGACTTTAAATAAAAGATGATATGGATGGGTTCATATGACCCACGTGGCATGAAATAAAAATTTTAGGCCCTACGCAACACAATAAAATATAATATTTTTATTCCTCTTTTGTTGGAATTATGTATACTCTTGTGGGATTAAGCTTTAATATGAGGGTATAGAGTTAATAAATTATAGTGTTACAACAAAGGTGAGCATACGTTCTATATGAATGTCAAATATTTGCCCCCAAGTTCATTTTATCTTCATATGTAACCACTAATTTTGCATTTTGTTGATCTAGCTTCATTATAATATTGATTCTTTGAACAAGGGAAAATGTGAAAAGGGTCCAAATTGTAACTTCGAAGCACAGCTTGCAAGATGAAGGGGAGAATTAAGCTCACAGTAGGCCTAGATCTGAAATACTACCTCTAGCAGGTTAGCCTTTAATTTAGAGTTTTGATTATTATTTTATATAATGAATGGTTAAACTGTTTTTTTAGTGATATTTTATTTGTTTTCAGAATTATTGGGTTGTGTTAATACTAATGTGGAAAAATCCCTATGTAGCTTCTCTTCATATATATTAACTAATTTCGCATCCTAACTATTGCACAAAATCTACATTACAAAATATTTAGAACAGAAACTTCTTATACTTTCATATAATATATAAATTCTTTTATATTTGTCACAAAAGATGCTAAAGTCTTCAAAAAAAAAAATTCTTTGCCCAGCTAACCAGCTCAGGTTGGGTCATGAGCCAAAAAATATGGCCAAATCACTAAATTAAGTTGAACCTCAAGCCACCTTAGAATGCAACCTAATCTGTATGCACCCTTACCTTTTATATGCAAAGAAAATGTCACTTGAATTAAGATTTTTGGCCTTCAGCAATAGGTTCATTTTGCTTTGTGTTGTTTAAACAAATCTGTTATACTTTTGTGAATTAGTTCGATATAATAATTTTAGTTTACAGTAGCCATGCTGCATATTAATTTCGTCTCTCGTGTAGAATCTACCAGAGAATAATTCGTGAAATCTTCTTTTGTTTTTGGTGACAAGAGGCTGTTGAAGCATCTAATTCCTTGCCTTTCGTGTACGCAATGCAACTGCTTTTTGGGTTCCGATTATCTTTTTCCAACGCGTATTGGGCTTAGTTTAACACTTTGATTTGTTTGCATATAAGAAGAGATATTTAATTTGAAGATGTGAGAATAAATCCATTTTTTGATATATTGCCTTAAAAATTGCACTGATTCAACCATATAGAAAATAAATAAAAGGGCAACAAAGTATTAATGAACCCATTTTTATATTATTATTATTATATATTTTTATTTACTAAGACATTTCCTATTATTCTTGATACCATACGTTTTATTGAGAATTAATGGCTACAGAATAATGAGATATGAATATATGCCATACATTCTTTCCCTTTCGTTTTTTATTTGATAGACTTTGTTCAATGAGAAGTAATTGATCAGTTTATAAATAGCCTAATTGCCTGCTCCGAAACCTCACAGAAGCAGTAAAGACAACCACCATGTCTTATGAATATGATGAGGTCAAGCACCACGGCCGCCGCTTCAACCACCGTAAGGATGAAGAAGAGGCCGTGGATTCTGGGTTCTCCGAGACCACTGAAGTAAGTGAAGTAATTGTTGCTCCTGAACCTCAGGTTGACCACAAAAAGGAAGAGAAGCACCACAAGCATCTTGAGCTCCTTGCTGGCCTTGGAGCTGCTGCTGCTGGTACCTATGCTTTGGTAACTTTTAAATCTAATTCTCTCTCTTATATATAACACCATTTTGTCCTCAATTTGGTTGTAATTTTGTTTAAAAAAAATATTACCATTAACGAGTTTAAGCTTGCGAATTAGCTCGTTTAACCGATTTATTGAACAAGATTATATATAATTAAATGTAGGATCCTCAAATGGATCAGTTTGTTGAACCCGTAAATCAAAACAAGTTAAGACGATCACACACAGGCCGACCAGTTTACCATTAAAACATAAAAAAAATAATATATATATATATATATATATATAGTATCACTTAAAAAATGGCTAAACAAACCTGTTTAAACCCAAAGTTGAAATTTATTTTTATACTTGATGACATTGGGGTTGTTTGTTTAATCCTGTGTAGCATGAAAATAGTGAAGCCAAGAAGGACCTAGAGCATGGCCACAACCACAAGACGAAAGAGGAGATTGGAGCGGTAGCTGCTGTTGCGGCAGGTGGATTTGCCTTCCACGAGCATCATGAGAAGAATGAAGCCAAGGAAGCAGACGAGGAAGCATATGGAAAGAGGCATCATCAAAGAATCTTTGGTTGAAAGCGTCTTTACTAGTCTCAGTACTTGCCAACTTATATAAATAAAACGATGGGGTTTCATGAATAATTAATGGTTTTAGGTCCTATATCTTTATTTGCTTCAGTAGTAAGATATCTGTAATTGTGACTTATATATATATGTATGTATATCCAGATATCCTATATATTTTCTTTGTGCTAAATTTGTTTTTGTCATCTTTTAATCTCTTTAATTAGTACAAATTTTTTGTTTACACACTTAACGTCAAACGAGGTCATAAAAAAAATAAATAAATAACACTAATTACCTAGAGATAATTTTTTACAAATTTTATTTTAGCAGATCGTTATAAATTATAAATTTTTAATACTCTTCAAATTTTTTAATAGTACATTAATTAATAGACAAGAATATAATATTATATCCCAATTTTACAAGAGGAAATTAAAAAAGGAAATACAGATATTAATTTTTTAATACTTTAATTGATTAAATAATTCCTTAATCAGTTCTCTGATCACACTGGTAATTGGTAAAAGTCTTGAAAGAATACATTGCATTTAGAGCATCCTTTTCATAGAAATAAAATAAACTTGGTTTACCTTAATCACGAAGAAAAATGTGTTTGGTTTGAAATTAATCAAACTAAATCAGTTTCCAAATAAAATTTTCGTATGTTTACATGGAATGATTTTTTAATAGAAAAACTCTACCGAAATCTCATTGTTCAAAAAATCTTAAACATAATAGAAATTAAAGTCATTCAAAAAATTAATATTAATACAGGTTCAATTAAACTTTATTATTGAATCTATGTGTTATAGTGATAATTTAACTTTTTCCTGAATTTTTTATGAACTTTGCTAAAATTATTTTAGTAATATATCTATAAAAAAAATTTCCTGGATATTATAATATTTATACAGGCCCACGTATGAATTCAATCTGAGCCCGTTTATACAAACACTACATTAGAGCTAACTACTGGATCAGTAATTAATTCGTAATATTCACAAATCATGCTAGGTCGACGGTAGAAAAATAAGGATGAAACAATTCCAAGAGAAACTAATTAATTTCCATCCTCTTTTACTTTCTATCAAAGAAGGAAACACTCAGAATTAAGAACCCAGACCATTTAATGAGATCAAAAGTATCTAACAAATTAAGCAGAAAATGGCAAATGGCCCATATTTTTTAGAATAATAAAATTTTATTGACCAGATACAAGTGGCATATTAATTTCTAAGGGGTTATATCGTCAATGACAGTTGGCGACGAGGTAGAGGAATGAAGCTCTTCTTCGTCGTCACAATAACCCAAGAGTACATCGGCCTCTTCGGCGGTGAACCCTAGCGAGCCAAGAACCTCAGGCCAACAGTCATGACCCACCACTTTTATGGCTCGGCAGCAGCTCGGACCCAAGTAGGTTTCGCCATTCAGGAAGAACGATATAACCTCGCCGGTGCAGGCTTGTAGCTGAAACAACGAGTCCCAGCACTTCGAGGACTCGCCACCATTGCCTTCGCCGTCTACTTTCAACCGAGCAGCAAGCATCGCGCCGTGGCTTGTCGGTGACCGTGCGCTAAGAGAAGTGGAAGCTAAAGCCAGTGCAAGGAGGACAGTGACGGTGAAGAGCTTGTGAGTGGACGAAGCCATTTTTAGGGTAAGGAGAAGGAAAGAATATTAGATGGTTTTTCTCAAGTGTGTTTAGGGAAGCTAGCTTGACAGGGTTTATATAGATATGGGACTATAACAAGTGTTATGGTAATAAAATGTTTGGTGAATAATGGGAAGGTTAAAGAGAATGAAACGGCCGTGTGGTGGAGTGTAGTGGGGTAATTCGCAATGAATATTGGTGTGCATTTTCTGTCAGTTGGCCGTAACGTAAGTTTTAATTTCCACTTCTTGCTGTATAGGATTTTAATTTTGAGGCTTCTGGAATTCCTATATATAAATTTTACTTCCTCGTTTGTCTTTCATCTTCCCCTACAGAGCATATGAAATGAAATGAAAGAAAAAATAAAAGAATCTGTACCCTAACAATATATGTATGTCTGCTGATGACCAGAAAATTAATTACTTGTGGTGCATCATGGGGGAGATCTATAGACTTATGGATCGAATTCGGGCCAGTCCATCCCAACCCAGCCCAGTTTTGTAAACTCTATATATATATATATATATATATTGATTGGGTTTTCACATCTAGTTTAAAATTTTATTAGTCTAATTCTTTCTGGATTATACCTCTTTTGTATACATATTTATATTTATATATAAAGCCTAAAATACTAGGATCAAAAAGTAACATTAAGATCCTAATGTAAAAAGTTCTATATCAGTCTGACAGCGTCTTTGGAAATCTGCCTATTGAAATATCAGTATCATCATAACAGTAGCATAACTCGATTTGTTATGCAAGCGCGGAAGATCATCTCGGAGAATTTGAAGAGATGCAGAAACTCGTAAGTTTGAAATAATCAACATGTAATGAAAAGTAGAAGAAACTAAAATAGTTAATGGAAAGGATGAAGGAGCCAGTATATAACATTTTGGTGCAAAATGAACCAAACAAAGGGCCAAGCTGCCTCCAAAAAAATCCGAGTCTTAGATTGATGCAATTTATCCGTCCAACACCACTGTTGCAAAAGCATCCCCTTGAACTATAGATTAATCAAAACTTTATGAATATGTCAACATTTAGTCCTTAGCAATAACCAACGCATAACCTTCCATCCTTCCACTTCCGGCAAACCCTGTACCAAAGAAGGGACTACTTTTTTGTGACACCGTGCCCATGAATTCAAAACATCCTGCTGTACATACGCAAGACAAGATTGCAAAACTAATGCAACAGCTTAATGGCATCCATCAAGCCAATATGTGGATTCTCAAACACTAACATATTGCAACAATATCAAATGACATATAACAAAAAGTAATATTACCATCGTATACTCTTTCACTTGATGCATAACTTGTAAATCTCGTATGGTACAAAGGATTAATTTTTGTTGAAATAAGAATTGGAAATGGAATGGGAATGGAAATGAATTTTATATCCCATAGTCACGTTTAGTATAATGGAAGAAGAAATATGAATATTTTTATTTTTTTATATTTAATTAAATAAAAATAACATAAAAATATAATGAGAGAAGAGAATTAAAAAATTAAAATACTTTTAATAATTATAAAATATAATAAAATAATTATTTTTAATTACCAATAATAATAATAAAATAATAAAATAATATTTTAATTTAAAATTTAATAATAATAAAATAATTATTTTTAATTACCAATAATAATAATAATAAAATAATATTTTAATTTAAAATTTTATTTTTAATTTATCTTTAACAAAAAAAATTATTTGAAAAAGAATAAAATAGTTTCGATTTTTATTCTTCTACTCAGTAAAGTTTTCTCCCACCACAAAATAATGGAATAGACTCTCCCATGTTAGTAGGAGACAACTCACTTAGGAAAATAAGTCTCCTACCTACCAAACATGTCTTTATCTCAATCCCACTCATTTTCCCTCTTCCACACTCAACTTTTTCAGCTACCAAACGAGGCCGTACACTTTGAGAGAACTAAAGGTGTGTTTGGAAAACCGGTGGAAAGTCCAGAATCACTTTTACTTAACCCACTTTTATCAAAAGCTACACTTACTTGCTTCTCCCAAAACGTGGTTTGGAGGATGCCAACATTTTTCCAAACATGCACTAAATTTGAAGTCGAATGTCTAAAGACTGAAGTTGATCTACCCTTAAAGATAATGGAGATTCAAACTAAACAGCTCACAAGAATTGACATTGCAAAAATAAATGGTTGATTGTTTCATTATTCATATGACAAAATGGACAAATATTCTCAATGGGCAAATGATGAGCTTGTAAAATAGAACCAAGTGGAAGAGCATTGATCAAAAGTTTCAAGCCAAAGAGAAGAACCCTGAAAGGTACTTAAACCTTCCAAAACTAAGGTCACGCCAAAAAACCTATGTTAATTGAATTACCAGCATCACCAACTGAAAGACAGTAACCATCTACCATAGTATATGTTGTCCATGACTATTGCCTGCCCAAATAAAATCGTCTAGTTGACAAGTAAGCAAAAAAGGAAGTTAAGAAATTTGTCGAATCATCATTGAAAAATACAACATAGATAAGGATAGCATTTAAGAATTCCATATACCCTTATCATGTAGAATAAGGTCCCCTACCATCCAAATATCATCAAAAGATCCTAGCAACATTGGCCACCATATTCGAGGTAGTGGTTAAAAGAAATATTCCTCCCATTGATAACTTGCCATTACAGGTTCAAGTAAATAACCTCACTAGCTTTGCTCACCCTGCCCCACATCCAGGCCATATTTGAATGATCATTCAACTGACCAAAAAATTGATCCCAATAATACTTGGGTTGAAGGGTCTTCATTGATGAAGGTCGCTACTCATCATTAATAAGTTGCCAAGTATGTCCAATAAAGCCAAATTGAGAAGATGAGTTTGCTTGAACCCTAAATTTCCTAGGTGTCGAAGATTACATAAAATTGACTATTGTGAAGATGAGTTTTAGGTTGGTCTAAATAATAAGACCAAAAGAAATTGACAATTTTCATACCAATCTCCCTGCAATATTTTTTTGGAAGCTCAAAACAAATAAAGAATGTATTAAAGTAGAGTTCAAAACAGATTGTATCAATGTCATACAACCAACCTAAGGACATAAATTTCTGCGCTTGAAGCCCATGATCCACTTTTTTCACAGGTTCCTTATAAACTGAGATTTATTTTGGCCAACATCTATCCAAATATCAAGATATTTATCTAAACGAGATTTATGTTTAACTCCAAAGATGCTAAATAAAAACTTTTTAAATATATCTAGAAGGCTTGGATTAAAAATAATTAGCTCAAATTTGTCGACGAGTTGATGAGAAAGTTTACTATAATTTCAAGATTTCAACTACTATCAAATTTTGAAGATTTATATGGGGACTAATTCTACTAAAATATGTCTAACTCACTGGTGTAGAATAATAGAGCGAGTTCACTAAAAATTATTCAGAACTCAAGCTGAATGTTATTAATGAATACAAGGGGTGAACAAAACAATGATTTAGTGGTCCTAGTTATAAGCATATAGGCTATACTGTTATAATATAAATAAATTCTACCTTAACAAAAATTTGTAATGAAAATGTAGTTATTTAAGATATAGTTAGCCACGATATAATAGTTTTAAATAAAATTATAATTCTTAAATCAAAATTTAATTGAATAAAAAATAATTAAATATAGTATCTACATTACATACTCACATGTCTTTTCATGACTTGAATTGTTTATTTTATAAATTGAATTTATTTAAAAAATTAATACTTACCTCAAATTTCAATGTTATAATTATGTGGTGTCGAGTTTAATTTGTGTGCATATTAACTCTCTGCCTTTCACTTCTAGTCATAGGCCTAAGATAACCAGACCTGAGAAATCGGCAAAGTACCAAATTCTCATTTTGCAACTTTATTTCGTGCGAGTACAATTGGCCATTACAACTGCTAATGGGCTGGGTTTTCGAAGAAAGCAAAGTATCCCGATTGAATTCATGCCCAAGGCCCATCATGATGCTCCAAAATTGCCTACAAGTAGAGATCATCAGGAATAGAATGCGAATGGATTCTTTGTTGTGTAATTTTTGTGTTGCATGGTAAAATTTTTAAGTTCAATAAAATAAATAAATAAATGAATGATTAGATGGAGTGTTGTATAAAAATGAATAAATCTCTGCTATACATAGCACAACATGTTGTGTCCTAGGCACAACAGAGAATGAATTCCAAATAAAACATGGTAGAGTACTATAGTTTTTATCTTTAGATCCGCAGGAATATATTTTTCTCACTCCTAATTCATTTTAGCAAGTAACAAAGTCAAACTCTATTTCTTTTTTTATTGAATCTTTAAATTCTCAGACATGGTTTCATTTATATGAAAAATATTTGGACTTTTTTTTTTGGAAATTGAGATATGTTTACATAAAACTTATTTATATAAAATCACAACCAAAAATAAAAATTTTCAAGTAACTATTAACATAATTCAAAACACATAGAATGCATTTTGGTAATTTTTATTATTTTCTAATAATTTAAGTTGATTAATATATAAAAATATAAATGCATAAATACATAAATATATTATGAATTTGACGAGATAATTATTATACTAGTTGGACTCTTAAAAACGTTCAAAGAAATTCACAAACCCATACTGATTTTTCATCTTTATACCCAAATTCAAGCGAATAAATTTTACAAGCAGTAACGTGATATAAATATTTTGGTGATTCCCACCAACAAGTTTTCTTTAATACTTTTTCTTCTCAAAAGTCTTGATGAAATGATGAAACTACATAGAGAAAGAAGCGAAATTAAGATCAGCACGTGGGACTAGACGAATTGACACAACATACAAGCCAGATTCGCTTTTCAGTAACGCACATTAGCTTCTGCATAAGTGCTTATTAGTTTGTACCATACATTCCTCGGATTTATACAATATTCCAGTATAAATGTTTTGCTAACATAATCATTTTGGCAACAAGAGTATGACTATCAGCAGTCTAGTGGTAAAAATTCTATGCTGGGTTTTGTTCTTCCTTGCATTTTTGTTCTTATATATGGTTTCTTCATTTGCATTTTTGTTCTTCTGATTGCTCATAATTAACAGACGATTTGAATTTGGGTTCACAAATCTTGCGGGGCTCCCTGTAAATTAGAATGCTTTTAGATGTCTGTTGAAAGTTTTAGACCTTTGTTAATATTACTGCTTATGAAGTATGACCTCCATGTCCACTCCATCTTTAACCCGAACATACATAACCCACGGGCATTGAGATGATTGCGATATACCAACCAACTTTGGCGCATTAATCATTCACCTTCATAATCCACATTTATGTTCTTTTTTATTATTAAAATTATAATATCAGCAAATCACATTAACCTTCTCTAATTTGTTTAAAATATTATTTAACTCTTCTAACATTTGATATATCAGAACAAGAAAAATAAAAAATAAAAAACAAGGGACATAATCCCTCTTTCTTCCCTTGGTAAATAGTGTGGGGTTAATGACAAATGTGCAAGTCCTTACCATAATGGGTACATTAATTTAACGGAAATTCCCTCCAAATTACTCATGGAATAATAAGGAAATATCATTCATCGCTTATGCCAAGTAGAATTAGCTTTTGGACTAAGTTATAGTAAGAAAATTCCCCTTCTCCCAAAAAAAAAACTTGTAATACCCACCCCGTTTGAAATTCCATCAATTACTTGTCTATCAAAAAAATAATTTAGTTTAGCTAATCTTCTTATATTATTAATTAAAGACATTTTATAAAAAGCATCTATGTAATCATAATTATATGACCAATTATATATGATATTTCTTATTTTATCTACAACAATTTTTTTAGAAATAAGAGGTCAATAAACAAAAAAGATGTTAATTAATCAAAGGTCCAACAGACCACCATGCCAATATTGTAAATATGCAGTTATGAATAATCTAGCCAAAGTAATAGGAATTACCTAACATGATTCCAAATAAAAAACTTCAATCATTTTTATTATTCCCTCATTTAACAAGGGAATGTCCCTAGTTAAACTTTTACGAATGTCAAAATTCCTAAACCCCCTCCCTTCACAACACATTCACTTCCATGTATGTCTCACCCTTTATTGTAAGTTCTTTTGTTAATGTGTTTGTCCACGAAAAAACCACATTGGGATCAATGATGCAGAAATACGGTGAAGACCCTTCAGCATATCCTCCCACAAAGTCAAACGTGTGGAAGCAAGCTACAGAATCAAACAAAAAAAGACACATCCACAGTTTTGGTGGCTTGGGCCTAGATCTTTCTCCTTCATAAGCTTCACAAGCATAAGGAGATCTTGCTAAGCCTTATGTTCCTATGCAAGGCAAAGGTGAACAAGTCATTGGTTGCAGTGTTGAACACCTTGCCCTAGTAGATGGATCAACATTTTGGCCACATTTGGTGATGGATCGCCTATTTCAACACTTATTGTCAACCTTTTCAAGTTTCGAGTAGATTTGGCTATGTAGCAGTTGGCTCCTACCAGGTGTGCACTGCCAACACCAAACATTAGATCATCTAGGCCATGTGCATAAGAAGGAAAGGATCACAATGATGGTGGGTATAATGAGAACCTAAATAGGAATGATGTGTGTGTGTGTGTGTGTGTGTGTGTGTGTAGCATTTTAAAAAATTGAATTGTCTATATATATATATATATATATATATATATATAGTGGCATTTTTTAAAATTGGTTGTTCTACTTGCTATTTTTTATTGCAAGTCGATATAAGAATAAATGAAAAATAAATCAGATCTATCAAAATGTTCGAAGTATAGCTAAAAATTAACTTTGAATTAACAGGGATTAGCTAGAGATTAGTGTAGGAATTGTTAGGATTTAAATAGAAGGTAATCTCAGAATAACGAAAGAATAGCTCTTGGCTAGCTTTTGCGAAAGGATGTATTCAAATACAATTTAGCAAGGGAAGGCAAGGATATCACTAGAGACATCCCTCATTATATATATAATAAGGGATTTATGTCAAAATAAATAAATAAATGTTTATAGTTATGGTACAATAAGGGAAAATCTCTTGCCATTTGCCATTTCTATAGTGGAAAGAATTTTTCCCACTATATAGTAACTAGGGATAGCACTTTCCTTGCTATTCCCATTATTCTATACATTTTACATAATGCATAATGCAGCAACCATTCATCTAATTTAGTTTCTATTAATGAAATTAACTTTTTGCATAATATATGCTTATTTTGAAACTAAAACTTACTTAGCTGCCTTTACTACCATATTAAAAATAAAATCAAAGTCTCATGTTGAAACTTAAAATTAATTTAATTGATTTTGTAATCATATTAAGAATAATATTTTTTCATATTGAGCAAAAAAACTAATTTTAATGATATAAAGTAAATACTAAAAACTTTTTTATAAAATATATCAAATTTCAAAATAATTTAATAATATTTTAAAACGAGAAATTCTATTTGTGATATAATTTTAGACAAACCTACAATGACCTTGTTCCATAACTGTTGTACAACATCACAACAAAGTGGCTGTAGTTTAGTGGTAAGAATTCCACGTTGTGGCCGTGGAGACCTGGGCTCGAATCCCAGCAGCCACATCTGCTTTTTCTGTACCTCAAAACTTCTTCTTGATAGATAACACAAGGACGTCAGGATACCTTGATTGTTACTGATTTCTTGTTTGGTATATATAAGATTGTTTTTAATAAAATGAGTATATAATCCGATCAAATAATATTTCCAAAAGACTGGACGAAAATGATGTCGTTTCAACTGGTTTAGTTGATGTGGACTTTTATGGAGGTGCAAAACTTGCATTGCGTTTAAAATCAAATCCTTGCTACGAGCATGGCAATGTCATCTGTTTCTGCTCACTTATGGAAATAAAGAAAATATAAACTTCAGTTTGATGGTGATTATTGCTTATTACTAACTTGTTTGATAGTGAATTGTCTATGTTAAGGCAATTAAAGTTATAGAAATAAGAGCAAGACTTTCAAGAAGAAGGCATTGTTGGATGGATGAGATAAAAATAAGTAATTGCGTATGAGGAAATGTAAATATATATATATATATATATATATATATCCTTCCAAGTTTTATATCTCAATTATTTAGTTTATAAATTTTTAAATATTTCTAACTTGTTACACATTAATTGTTGAAATATATATTTATCTTATTTTTGTCTTATTTTTTTAGAATAAATTACATAATTTTTTTTAATTTTATTGAAATTATATATCTCTCTCTTTATTACTTTTCAAATATACACAAACTTTTGTTGAAACAAAAAATTATCTTATATTTTAGTTTAATTTTATTTTTTTTTAGGATAAAAATACCTTCTATTAACCTAAATGTATTTTTTGAAATTAAAATATATATATATATATATATTAAATGAAAGGAATTTGGTTTAAAAATTTTAAAATTAAACTAAAATATAGAGTAAATTTTTTAAAAAAAAATTGTATATATTTTAAAAATAAATAAAAAGTCTGTGTGATTTTAATAAAATTTTAAAAAAGTATATGATTTTTTTAATTTTTATAAATGATAGACTAACAAATAATAAATAAATAATTTAAAAATTTTAAATTTCATACTTTTAAATTTTAAAAATTAAATAATTGAAACATATATCTTCCAAATATGAAAATATTTCGCATATCATTGATCGGAGTGTTGCTCCACACAAATCACACTATCACTTTACCATCTAAAATTTTTAAAGTTTTGGTTTTTCTTTTCTTTCTCTAAAAAGTTGCTTTATGATATCTCAATCACTAAATATAGCAATCATTAATTTGTGAGAGAAAAACTACAAAGCATACGCATTTGTATGGCCATGGATGCCCTCGCTCACTTGCATTGGGCCATGTACATGAGCTAATAGTAATATGCTTTGCCATTTTCTTAGGTAAGTAAGGGACAAATTATATGGACCATATAATTAATGAGCGTGACAAATAATTTAATAATTTGTCTAAACAAATCATTTTTTTATTAATGATTTCCACAACTCCACTTATTTGTAATTGTAAGAATTTATTGGCCGAAAAAATTGGAAGTACAACATGCTGATTAAAAAAATAAATAATTATATTAATATCTCTTGAAATTTGACTTGATGCTTTTTTTATTTAAAAAATTAAACTCAACTTTTTTTACATTTGAAATATACTATAAAAACCTCATTTATTATTTATTTTTTGTCATTAAAATTTATATTTTTATACAACATAAAACTGTAATTTTAATTTTAATTTTAATTTTAATTTTAATTTTAATTTTAAAGTAAAGTAATTAATTTTATGTTAAATTTTAGTATGATGATATAATTTTATTTTTAATATAATAGTAAAAATAGCTAAGTAATTTTATTTTTAAAATGAACACATATTATACAGAAATTTAACTTTGTTAACAAAAAATAAATTGATGAGAAATTTTTGTAATATATATTAAATATTACAAAAATTAAATGTAATTTTTAAAATAAAAAATATTAAATATATTTTAATCAAATTCTAAAAAAATTAATGTAATTTACTAAAAAGACATTCGTATGCTTTTGTCATTCTCGCATTACTTGTGTTGATGTGATCTGTCTCAGTGGACAATTTATGTTCTCTCAATTTATTTCCTTTTTTGATTATGCTCTTTTTCACCTGCCGGAGGTCTTTTATGGTTACAGCACGTTTAATACATAAGAAGTTGAGACAAAAAACGAAAATTTGCATGCACTTATTTTAAAAAATTATAAAAGTAAATAAATATTATGAATAATAATTATAAAAATATAATAAACATTTCTTAACTAACGGAACATATTAGTCTACTTCAACTCGCATTACTTCTTCTTCATCAATTTATAAAGATTTTACCAATATATTTTTCCCATAATAGATTTTTTCCTAAAAATGTGCATTAAGAATTAAATAAGTCAATTGATATGATGTTATTTTTAAGTTGTTTCGAATTCTTGAAGATTTTTATTTAAAATGCAATAATCGTATAAACACTATTTCACCCATTTGTTCAAATGGAATTATATGTTTAACTTTTTTTCTTTAAGGATGAAATTACATCCCGCCATATATTCGCGCGCTATATTATTTGGAACCAAAAACTCGCGGGTTATTCGAGAATCCGAAACTACCCCAGCTCTCAAAACGACACCGACAAAATACATCTACGCAAGTAGCTCCTAGCGAATCTCCCCCGAAACAAATTCAATTGGATTTCATGACGTGCATTAGTTGCTAAACGACTGTTGGACCTTTTCCTGTTCTGAAAACGACGTCAGACAACTACCTCTATCTTTTATCTAGCCGTCTGTGCGTGACCACTCGACGCGTGTCACAGTCACAATAATTATTAGAACTTGTCAACGGCTATTTTATTTTACACTTTTTTATAATTATTCTCTCTATCATAAGAATATATATCTAATTTTTTTAAAATTAATATATATTTAAAATATTTTAAAAATAATATTAATTTTTTATTAAAATATATTATTTTAAAATTTTATTTTAAAATTATTTATTTTAATTAAATATTATAAATTTATTATTTTTATATTTATTAAATATATATTAAATACTTATTGTATTATATTAAATAGATATATAAATATATTAGTTAAAATAAATGTAAATATAACTCATTTAATGTAATATATTTTTTATTTTAATAAATATATATTTTTAAGGTAAGAAAAATGTGTATTTTAAACTAAAAAAGGTAATTATTTTATTATTTATTTTTAGTTTTTATGGGGTTTATTGTCTTCTTTCTACCGACGAAAACAGGGAGGGCTCACCAAGGTCGATAGCTGTCACGCACTTCTAACGTACTAACGTCTCTGTATTGTGGGCTACGCCATCATAATTAACCTGGGACCCACCCGCTTACGTGTGCTAATTTTTTTAGCATACGTGGCAGTGGTGGTCCTAGGGACTTTGTGCAATTATTCATATTTTACTGGGTAAAAAAAATAAAAAAGCGAATTTCGAAGGACGAACTGCCACAAATGCACAATCTTTGGTCTTACAATTTTTACTATTAAACAGTAATTAGTTGAAACTAATGAACTCATGGTTATCCAGAAAAAGCAAGGTTCACGGTTCACTTGCTCGTGAGCAAAAGCCTACGAGTCTACTCCATCATTGCCTTTCTTTTTTATAAAAAAAATATATCAAATTCATTAATTATAAATAAAAATATAGTTATTTGAACATAGCTTTTTTCTTGAACGAATTTCGTCTCTATGTTCTGATATTTAAACTAATGTATAGATGCTTTATAATTTTTTTAGCTATTAATCTTAAAATTATATATTAATATAAATAATATAAAAATAAAAAGTTAAATATATCTCTTAATACTTTATAATTTTTATTACAATTTATTTTCATATTAAAATTTTTAAAAATAAATTTTTAAAAATGATATATACTTTAATACATGAAAAGTCACTAGTAATTATATATTTATTTGTAACTAATTTTGTTGCCTTAACTATTTAGGCCCCAAATGTTAGCTACAAGGAAAGGGGATTTTTTTTTTATATTTATTATATTATTATAATTTTCATTTAATAATTTTTATTATTTTTTATTTTTTAAAATATAAGTACAATGGCAATTTTTTATTTTTAAAATTATTTTTTTATTTTTTCATTTCATTTTTGTTTTATTCTACAGTCCCTGATAATTTCTTTAGTTGAAAACAAGATTGGTTGGTTCATAATGTTTAGTTTTGAGTTATCCTTGGAAAAAGAAATGGAGACTACTAAATGATTAATCTGTGATGGTTGCCACGTGTCCACTAAGGAAGGGCAAATCAATCATGGATCATCACTTTTTAATCGGCACTGAGCATCCAATGCATTGGGAAACTACCCAATTCCAGAGGATATAAGCATGGTACAATGCATTTGCCTACTATTACACCATAAAATCGTTACATAAGAGCCTACTAAGAATTTCAATATAGCATCAATTTTTTTCTTACTTTCAGGTGGGACCTCCAAACGGCTCTTTTGGCAATGAGGGCTGCCGGAATCAATAAAAATAAGGGTAAATTATAGAATTTTTATTCAAAAAAATTTAAATTATATAATTTTCTAATTTAAAATTTCATTCTTTTTTCTAAAATCAAAATATAAATTGCATTGACTTTTCTTTTAGTAAAAGATGAATTATAATTATATGTCCTTTTTCTATTAACATATTTTTATATTTATTATTTATATGATATCACAAATATTAAATATATACTTAACCAATATAAAAGTACATTTTTAATTTTAGAATAAATTAAATTTATAATTTTTAACAAAAATAAATAATATTGAAATAAAATTTTAATGATATATTTTTATAAAAAAATCATTATCATTTTTAAAAATATTTTGATAATATTTTAATTTCAAAAAGTTTGTGTATATTTCATAATAAAAAATAAGATTATATAATTTTGAATATCTCTTGGAGAAAGAAAAAGTAATTCACTCATAAAATAATGTAACAATACAATTATAAATATGTTTGCATTTAAATTAATAAATAATTTTAGGTAAACCCTTCTAAACATAATATATAACTATGCTTCTGATTCAATCAACTTATGATTATAAAATAGTACATATATTATTAATTGAAATTAGTATGGATTATTCTTTGGCGATCTATAGGGTTGTTGGAATTAATAAAATAACGCAACAATATAACCATTAGTTAACCATCTTTGATAAGGATGTCATATCTAGATGCTTTGACAAATTTCTTCAATTTCGTTAAGTTGAGATCAAGTGCATTACCTAAAATATAGACTCTTAATTAATGCAATATCAAATCATCTTTTTCTACATAGAGAACCATAAGATGACTAGTTGACTTTGAAAGCCTCACAACTAATCTCACTTTGGAGATGCCCCAATTGGAATGTTGCCTTTCACTAGAAACTTCCTCAGTTTCATAACCCTTCATTTACTCAAAAGTTGCTTCCAAAAAAATAGGGGGCGAGAGACAAAAATAATTAGATATGTATATATATATATATATATAAACATCAAAATATAATATACTACTCCACAAAAATTATAAAATTTTATTAAGACCAACCTTTAGAAAAATTAAAGCCGGGTTGAACCTAATTGACTACTCTAACTATTATAACTAGTTATATAAAAGGCTAACCTTTAAAAACTTATTATTTTAACATCCTTCTAATCAAGCTTATAAGATAGGCCCTAATCTCTAAAAAAATCAAATTAAGTTAAAAGTTTTAATTTACATTTAAATAATTTCTTTTAATTTAATGACCTAAATGAATAAGTGTTATCACGTACTAATCCAACTCATTTTAACAAATTTACTTAACCATTTTTTAAAAGGATACCGTATCTAGTTTCTTTGAAAAACTTGTGCAATTTTCCTTGAGCTGAGATCAAGTGCATTACCTAACATATAGACTCTTAATTAATTATCACAGCTCTTAGTTAATTATTGCAATATCATATCATTCTTTTCTACTTAGAGAGGAGTAGAAGATGACTAGTTGACTATGAAAACCTCAACAACTAATCTCACTTTGGAGATGCACCAATTAGATTGTTGGCTTTCAGTGAAAACTTGCTCAGTTTCACAGGTCTTCATGTACTCAAAAGTTGCTTCAAAATATATAATGAAGAATGAAGCATGAGAGACAATTGAGTTGGGAAGAAGAAACCTACAAAAGCAAATCAACTAGCCCACGTTCTATTGCAATTATTCATCTCTTTGCTTCTTTCTTTCTAACCTTTATCTTTTCACCTTTTTCTTTCCCACCACGTGTCCCAATTAAAATAATGATACTCCATGTTGGTAAAAGGCTTGCTCTTCATGTGTTTAAAGAGGTATTTGTCATATATATCAGACTTTTAAAAAATTTAAATGGTGTTAGTTTAATTTTTAAAAATTTATTACTATTAATTTAATCATAAGGTTTTAAAAATATGCCATTTTAATCTTAATTTTAACTAAATTGATAGTAAAAAAATTTTAAAAATTAAATTAATCACTATAATATTTATTTAAGGATCATTATTTATTTTATGTTTAACCCTGCAATTGACAATGATATGTTACTCACTTCTAGCAAGCAACAATTATATATTTCTAAAATTTTATTTTGGTCTTTTTTAGATGAGATTTTTTCAATTTAGTCATTTATAAAACTATTTTATAAATTTGATTCATCATAATTAAAATATTTTTCAATTTAAATCTTTTATAAAATTATTTTTTTCAAGTTGGCCTTTGACATATAAATATTTCTTTATTTAGTCATTTACAAGTAAAATTGTTATCAATAATATTCTTTTATCAATCCACTGTAAATGAAATTAATAGGAGATTAATATAATAACATTGTTAGTTATCCAAAAATATGTGACATATTATCACATTTTTTAATTTCATTTATAGTTGATTAATAAAAATCATTATTGATAATGAATTTTTTTTTGTGAGGGATTAAATTAAAAAATATTATAAAAACAAATTAAAAAATATCTTATTTGTGAGAGATCAAATTTAAAAAAACAATTCTATAATAAAAAAATTGAAAAATATTCTACATGTGAGGGACCAAAACAGAATTTTACTTGATTATATATAAAGAGAAATTTATATATAAGTAGGAGAAAATTTTGAGGGACATTCATGAGGTTATTGTTTGTGTAAAGAGAGTAAGAAAACTTTATTAAATAATATGTCAAAAGATTCATTAAAAAAATTGTTGTTAATTACATTTTGTCTACGACGTGGCTAATAAATCGTCACGAAAATTAATAGATAGGTTAATTTAGCTACATTTCTTAAAAAAGCGTCCCAAAGCTTATTGTTTTTAATAGCTATAGTGTTTTAGAAAGCAAAGTGCACAAATTTGAAATGATTATATATTTAAAACATTTAAAATTTTAAAATAAATAAAACATTACAAATCTACATCTGTTTGTCTTTTTCTCTCTTCTCTATTATCTTTTCTCTTATTTTTCTTTCTTTTGTCTTCCTTATTGAGAGGAGGAGAACTATAAAGCATAAAGATAAATTAGCGAAAAAAAACATTTGAATTTTATTAGGTGAGAGTGAAAGGAAAATTTAAGAGATGAAATGTGAGAAGAAAAAAAAAAAAGAAGAAGAAAAGTTAGTAGAGAAGAGGGAGAAAAAAGATAGGAGTGTACATTTTTTTTATGTTGTATTTATTTTTAAATTTTAAGAATAATTAAAATAATTTTAATCATTTATTTTGTAAATGATTGAGACTGGTCTACTTGACCTTTTCAAAGTGCAAATTGCAAGTTAGAGAATCCTTATCAAATCTTGCAAAGCATCACAAGAAAAAAGATAGCTACGCACATTTATAATGCTGTATTTAAATAAAATTAAGATAATCCTAATTAATTATTTTATAAATAATTGAAATGTATGTACTTTACCTTTTAAAGTACAAATTGCATATTAAAAAATTCTTATCATTCTTACAAAAGCAATACAATTATAACAATGCTTTCTTCCCACACCTTTTAATTAAAAAAAAAAAAAGTAAGGAAAGGTCCTTATTACTCTGAATACTCCAACGCCTTTTTATTTGTTGAAATTAATCATTTTAATAAAATACAACCCTTTTAAGCGTCACAAAAAGTTATGGGGATTTTACAATTTAAAACATTTATTTTAATAAATTCTCATTAAAAAATCTTTACTATCTGACTAATAAATTATATGTATTTTAAAAATTATCATAAATTAGAGATTTATCTATCATTATGAGGTACAGTTTATTTAAGTAAAATTTAGCTTTTGATATTGATATAATTTTTATATTCATGAATACAGTTTTAATTTATCCGTCCTATTTTAACATATTAATTATTTTAAACATTCAAAATATTCACGTATTAAACATTTAACATAAAATACAATGTCTACTTTGGCATACAAATATCGAAGTTAACAATTCCACATGTGTCTTTGATGACATTATAATAATCTGTGCTCTTTAGAAACCATGTTCTTCAATTACCACCTAAGGCAAGCTAAAGATGGTACTAATTGGTACATAGAATTATTTTTTATAAAAATAAAAAGTAAATAAAGATATGAATAAATAAAATAATTATATTTTATATAACATAATAAGAAATAAAAATATTATTCTATTTATATATTTAGTTGGATAAAAATAATGTTAGAATAAAAAAATATGATACGAAAATGATAAAAATATCTCTATTTAAAAAAATAATAACAAAATAATAACAAAAATATAATATATTTTATATAATTCATGAACTTATATAAAGAAAGTAAATTCTATTTTTATTTTTAGCATTTGGATAATATCTTGCATCCAAATAAAATGTAAAAATAAATTTCTTCTCCTGCCATAAGTTACCAAAGAGGGCCAAATTATTTTTAGCCAAACCCACTTAGTTACTTTTAATTAATATAATTACTTTGTACATTGCAACAGAAAACTCATCAGTTAAGCTATCTACATAAAGTAGTTCTTTTGTTAATGCATGCTAATATTATAAGCACAAAAAAGTAGGCATATAACACAATGTTCAATATTCAGTGAGTGAAAAGTCCACTTCAAGGGAGACTTATTAATTAATTTAAAAGATTTTATTAGATTTTTTTTTTTCCAAATGATTTTATTCCAAAGGGTATTTTGCTTTCAATGAAGGTGACATTCTGAGATGAGTTTGGTGCACATCAATTAATATATAAAACAAGAAATTTATTTATTTATTAAAATGGACAGCCTGCTATTCAATAATTAAAGGAAGCATCTAAAATGGCCCACTTTCTCAGTTTACCATCCAAAGCAAGAATCATGAGCATGTGATGCATTCAGCTACACAATCACACATGCAGTTGAAGAAAAAAGAAATCTGTGAAATAATTCCATCTTTGGATTCTCTTGCTTGTGGAAAATACCTGCCTTCTCTCACACCCTTCTTTCTCCTATAATTGATTGTGTGGGAGAAACACCGAAGTGATTTGTTTACTCTCAATAATAATTTTAATTTTTTTATAAAGATATATATATATATATATAAACAATTATTTTCTAAATTTTATAAGTACAAAAGTCTTATGATTTCAAATATAATTCATTTGATTATTTCATCAAGGTCTAAATAAAGTTAACAGCTTTAAATCTACAAGGTTCATACAATATGTTAACATAACAACTTGTTTTAAATAATATGACTTAGAATGACTTTACATAACATATTATTTTTGTCAAGAGGCTTTTATGCTTTTACTGAGTTACTTTATCTGAGTTTTATTATTAGCTTACCTTTAAAAACAATATAAATAAATATTTCTTCATAGCCAAAAAAAAAAAAATTCGGCACTTGATCTTACTTCGAGTCCTCTTTTTGTCTCTAACACTCTCAAATCTTAATAAAAAGTCCCTTTGTTTTTCTAACAGTTTCTTCTAATTCTATGCTACAATATCAACCAAAACAACAATAAAATTATTCATAATTTTAATTTTTACATAATTATTTTGGTTAAAATTAAGACTAAAAAATACACATGATGATTAAGTAGCAATGAAATAAATCACAGAAGAATTGAATGAGGGACTATAAACAAGGGATGAATTGATTTTAAACCAAATAAAAAGGAATAAACTATATTTTACTTATTAAATTATAAATAAATATATAAACCATGCCCAAAATTTTCAATAAAATTTTATAATTACATGTCTATTTATAAATTAACTTATTTTTTGATTGATCCAATTTATTTAAAAAATTCTCTGTAATTAATATATTATAAGCGGCAAATTAGGTATAGAGAAAGTGATTGTGCCATTGGTAGCATTTAGCTGCACTGTGCGCTGTGCTTCAGCATGCTCTCTCTCTTTCAGAGCCAAGTTAGTTGGATCTATCAAAAAATAAAGCCATCTCATATATGATATTCAAATAAGGCTTTGGGAAAAGTTAAATGTCTGCTTAATTGGTTGCACAATCCCTTTCATCGCCCATTGTAATGTCAAGTTAGATATACAAAAAAAATTCAGTAATTTTATGAACAAAAATAAATAATTTTGTAATAAAAATTGATTATGCCTGTTCAAGAAATTAATCCTATGTTGGATTTGAATTAATTTTATTGCAGTGAATTAGTGGGATTTATTTGCTTCTCTTGTATTGCTGTTTCACCGTTTATGGCTGAAGATCTATCTCTCTTAAAAGAGTATAAATGACGTTATATTTGAATTTAAAATAAAAATAAAATCTGACTGTAAAGAACTAATAACAACTATAAATTCTATTTCTACTTGTCCAAATTGAAAAAAAATTGAATATTGTAAAAGGTGTTATTTATCTTAGTAAAATATTTTCTTCTTATTCTACTTTTAGAGTTTCTAGATTAGTTAATTAAGTCATTGATTAGCTTGCTAAACATTCTGACAAAGGATGTGCCTTTCAAGATGAGAAAATTTTCCTTATTCTTTTTTTTTAATCATTTTTTTTTAAAGATATGAATTATTATTAATAAAGAGTTGGCTAAATTCATCTGCTATAATTTGTCTTCTAGTTTCTTTTAAACTTTCTTTTGATTGGAATGAAATTTCAATTGGTAAAAAAAAAAAAAAAGAAATTAATCCTAAAATTTCAGTAATTCTCTTGGTAATTCGACCATTGGATGGAACATATTATGCTCGAATGATTGAATTAGGAGGAAAAAAAATGAAGCTAGGCTCTTCGTGAGATCAATGTATATATTATAATAAAGCTTATATATAATTGTTCTACCTAATTTTAAAGCCTTATATTACTTTAAAAAAATTAAAAAAATGCAGTTGTTGGGTGCAAATTAAACTATGTGCTTGATTTTTCAAAATGTGGACCATAGAAAAAGTGTCGGCAGAAGGAGAAGTATGAGAATTGTGGAAATTTATTTATTTTTTTCTTCGATAGGCTTTGACTCAGTCTTAAAATTACCACTAGATTTATTCTAAGTATACTTAATAATGCTAGTTTAACTTATCTAGATGGATATTCTATTCGTCTTTTGCTTTATATTTTTAATTATTTTGTTGCTTTGATAATAATCAATTAGATCCTTATCATGACAAAGACAATTTCCAATTATAAGCATATCCCCTTGCACAGTTAGTTTTAGCTTGTACCAAGGGAATCATTTGACTAAGAAATTTCATATTTAATTTCTGCATTTGTCATAGAATATAAAATGCTACCCAATTAATGATATATGAGAAGATCTCATGGGACCTAAACACATTTTAGCTATGTTAAATTATTCAATTTTTTAATGTATAGTAAAAGGTTATTTTCAATTTTTTTAAACCAAAAATTTTTTAAAATAAATTTCATAGACATTTGTTGACATCAACTTAGAATATATTAAGCATTTTTTTAAAAAAATGACATTCTTCTTTTATCATCAATTAGAGTATTAATTGTTGGTGTATCTAGCATCCTACTTTAATAAGATTCCATAAAAGGTCATAGTTATATTGAAGTATAACACTTGGATTGATAGAGATAAATATAAAAAATTATGTTCTAACTAGTTATTATAACTTTTGATTTAGTAGTAAACATTTAATTAAACACTAATTATTTTAGTCAAACTATTCAATTTCTATATTCAACTTGGAGCACTAAAAATTAAAGCAAGCTAAGACAAATATTCGTACAGAAATATAATGTATTAATTATTGATTATACTTGGAAGTTAGAAGAATTAATTAATCCACTTCTAATTTTTGCATGTGTAACTCTTTAAAATGCAAATTATGCTTTTTATAAGTAGAATTCAATTGAGGCACCAAAAGAAGAGAGTAATATTTAGAATGGAAAAAGCTAGAAGTGGAGGAAAGAAACTTCTAGTTGAGTAATAGAGATTCAACCTTGAAGAAACTTACAAGCAACATTTGTATCGTCAATTTAAGAACTCAGAGACACAGAAGGCTGACACATTGGCGATGTCTATCATTGCTTTTGCCTGCTCTCGTTTGGTAGGATTTTAATGTGGTTTAATTTCACCTACATTTGTTTTTTTCACTCTATGTTGCCATTTATTATTATTGTTTTTCAGGTCACTCATACGTGTCAATATGTGGGTTGAATCAAAGAGTGTCTACGTGGTTCATACATGCATGGGTTATGGAAGGAAAAAGAAAATGATTGTAAGAATTGCACTTAAAGAATAATTTGTTAGATGGAGGAGTAATTTCTCTCTTACAAGTTTGATTCAAACATTAGGAAAATTCATTGAACTTTTGGTTTCACATTACCATTTAATCCAAAATCTCAAGACATTTTAAATTTATAAATTTTTTTCATATATAACCTTTTTTTTAGTTTAACTTTATCTAATATGGGACTTCTTTCTACTTCTATTCTTATTTGACCTCAACATGTTACATATATCCTTAAATTTTATGTGAAATTAAATTTTCTCTTCAAATGTAATATAAGGAAATGACAGGATTTCTTAACACTGACAATTAAACTTTAATAATTGATATTTTCGTATTTTAATTTGAATTGGGGTTCATGGTGAATTCTCTTAAGAAATAAATCAGCTACCTTTTTTTTTTCTTTTTATTTATAACCCAAATTTTAAGGAAAAATATAAATCTTAGAAAGAAAATATGCATATTTGATAATCGCATTCTACTCTTGATTTTGGATATGTGCTACTATATCCGACGACCAAATACATGCATTGCTTGATAATACACAACTAATGAAAAATTTTAAGATTTTTATGTATGTATTAATGTAATTTCTTTCTTCAATAGGACCATAAAGATAGAAAACATTTATTTAAGGCAGGTGAAATAATTAAATATGCATAAATTCTTATTTTATCAAAGATTCACATGTCAAATTCGTTATGAGTAAATTTGGGAGGATTTTAAATAATCTATGTATTAAAAAAAGACTCACATGTCAAACATTTACTTCAATTCTTTAATTATATTCATTGTATATTAGTAACAATATAGAAGCGAGGAATATTCACAGTACAATACACGTTTTTAAATTCATAGTTAATGTCGTGGCTGTTTTAAAGTATTTTTTTTGGTCAACAAGCAACTTTAGACTTTGTGGTATATGGCAAATTTGAGTTGGCTGATTTCTCGAGAGGAAATTTGATGAGAACATTTAGAGTTCATGTTGACAATTAATTCTTTTTAAAAAAATTTCTTAACATTTATTTTTTTAAGTGGACTTTTATTAGTCCCTTGATGGGACTCGTTAGATAGTAAATTTTGCAAATGTATCACTCGACTGGAAAAAAAAGATGATTTAATTGATAATGTTACACTTTGTTGGTATGCAAAATCAGTAAATATGAAAATAAAAAGAGAGTGAATAAATGAATAAAATAAAATAATTATGTTTAATGTAATATAAGAAAGGAAAAAAATACTATTCTACTGAATGTTTAAATTATCTGCTTATCTTTGTAACTTTTTTTTTTTTAGACTTTTAATATAAGTGAACCCCCCAAGATTCCGTCAGCTTAGCTTCACCGTTTCCGTTGCACCTCGTGAACCATAAAACAACAGAACTTATAAAACGTCCCAAACTGAGGCCAGAAGTACTGAACAGGACGCAACACGACACAACAATGTCTCTCGTCTCGTCTCGTCTCGTCTCGGCTCGGCTACACTTCCAATTTGTAGGCCGTGCTTAGATTCTCTCTCTTTGTTTTTTGATTTTTTTTTTTTAACTTAAGGTCAATTTATATTTCTGTCCCAGCAAGCTCGTCTCAAGTTTTCTTTTACGTATCAGAGATAGAGCACCCGCCTCTGTTTTTCTGTTTTTTATTTTATTTTCTTTATGATTTTTACAGCGAGAACCCATCAGTTATAATAATTGGTTTGGCAAGAAAAGAATCATTCATCAATCTACCCAAAGAAAGCTTCTTTCTTTAATTCCTTCACTCTCATTATATTTTAATACCCCGACACCCTCTCCCTCTTAATCTCTATATTTGCTTCTCTCTCTTTCTCCCCCTCACTCCCTCACCGTGCTCTGTATAATGTGGGGTTGGTGTTCCTTGAATGGGTGCTCCGTATAATGTAAAGCTGTGTTCTTTCTTCTTTGTGGGTTGTTAGAGAAATGACAGAGACAGAGCAGAAGACTTCTTGAAGTCGGTCTTATATTGTCAAGATTAAGTTGGTCATTTGTGGTTTCTAATGGATACCAAGGGACGGCTTGTTGCTGGGTCGCATAATAGGAACGAGTTTGTTCTTATCAATGCGGATGAGACTGCAAGAGTGAGTGGCTTTTTAATCCTTTGTTACTTCTGTATCTTGCTTCTTCTGAAGAAATTGCAGCTTTATAGCCTTCAAAAATGTGACCTTTCCGCTTTATTTCCTGTTTCGAGACTCATTCCAGAAACCCATACGAGGAGTTTGATGACAGAAACTTTCTTCATGCTGAATTCCCACCCAATTGATTTTTCCCGCATTTTCATGCTTTATTTCATTCTTATGACCATCTTGTTCCTCCATATGAATTGTCTGTTTCTTTTCACGGAAAGAGTTTCTGATATGTGTGCTAGTCGGTGTAGACGTTCTAGAAAATTTCCCCTTGAAACTTCTCCATTTGCTTGTCGGTACCTCTTCAGCCTCTAGGAGAGAGAAAGGAAGCGAAATTTATCTTTTTCTATCTTCCTTTTGTCCAATTGAGGCCGCAATTTTTTTAGTTTTTTTATATTTAAGTTTTTTTTATCGGTCCATGACATGAAATCTCTCAACTCTGATGCTTCATATTTTGTGCAATGAAATTCATGTCTAATTTTCATAAGATTTTCAGGTGAACTCTGTGACAGAATTGAGTGGTCAGATTTGCCAGATCTGTGGGGATGAGATAGAGGTTACAGTGGATGGGGAGCCGTTTGTTGCTTGCAACGAATGTGCATTCCCTGTGTGCAAACCTTGTTATGAATATGAAAGAAGAGAGGGGAACCAAGCTTGCCCCCAGTGCAAAACAAGGTACAAGCGCCACAAAGGTAATCTTCAACAAATTTTGTACTTTCAAGTCTCATCTCTTTGGCGATATTTGGTATGTGGGATTTTCGTTTTTTTTTTTTTTCGGTGGTTATTACGGTATGAGTATCCTCGGACTTTATTCCCTCCATGGCACACTCCCCAGTTTTTAATTCTAGAGTGCTGAATTAAACACAGGTTGTTTAAAAGAGATAGTCCAACCGAGTTAACTCCTCTGGGTGGTACATGGGAATTTTAATTGATGTTTGAGTATAACAAGTATGAAAAATTTAAAATTTTTTGTGTTGTATGTATCCTAAATAAGGATATTATTTTCAATATATATGTCATGCTTAAATTATGTTTTTAACATATAGTTTTCATGTCCTAAATTCTTTATATCTCCTCCGGTTTACCTTTCCGTCCCTTGTAATCTGGTGAAAGACTAGGCTAATTATGCAGTCAATCATTATCAGGCAGTGCTAGAGTCGAGGGTGACGATGAAGAGGACGATGCTGATGATTTGGAAGATGAGTTTGATATTGGAAGCAATGTTCGTGGGGACCCTCATCACATTGCTGAGGCCATGCTTTCTGCTCGCCTTAACATTGGCCGTGGTGGTTTACAAGTCAATGTTCCGGGGATCACAACGCCATCAGAGCTAGATGCAGCTTCTGTGGCTGCTGCTGATATCCCTCTCCTCACATATGGTCAAGAGGTTAATTGAATTTACAGTTCTGTTGTTGTTCTTGTCTTGATAATGTCATTTTTGGGTATCAGTTGTCTGGTAAATGATAATGATTTTTGTCTGTCAAGGATGTTGGGATTTCTGCTGATAAGCATGCTCTTATTGTTCCTCCATTCATGGCTCGTGGGAAGCGTGTTCATCCTATGCCATTTCCCGATTCATCTGTACCCAGTAAGTTAGTTTATTTGGTTTTATTCTGCGTTGTAATTTTAGACTGTGTCCCTCTTTATTAAACTGCTTAAGTTCAACCTGGTTTTTTATCCATATTTTATATGCCACTTGATTGATGCTGGTGGTGGTGCAGTTCAACCGAGACCTATGGATCCTAAAAAGGATTTAGCAGTTTATGGTTATGGAAGTGTTACATGGAAGGAACGAATGGAGGAGTGGAAAAAGAAGCAGAATGAAAAACTTCAGGTGGTCAAGCATGAAGGGGGTAATGATGGTGGAAAAAATGCTGATGAATTGGATGATCCTGATTTGCCAATGTAGGTGCTATTATTTTTACCTTTTTCAAATTGAAATTTAGACTAGAACACTGTTTGAGAACCTATGAAGCATGGACACTTTAAAAAAAGAGCTTACCCGTTTTTGACACAAGCTGGACACTTTTATTGGCACCACACAACACTTCAATTAACAATTTTGTTTGGTCTCTTTCTAAAGTATAGATTTTGTATCGAAAATGTTGATTTTATTTTAAGTATTTTGTTGCAAACTCTTGTTTGGTAGGTCAAAAAAGACAGTTATGCAGAATAATTGTTAAAAGAAAACTTAGATTTTCATTAAATAAGATGCTTAATTACATATTAAACCGGCTGAGGATGAGTTGGGTGACAATATACTGTCCCTCCTATTTCTTTAGCCTAAGCTTTTTCTGATTTGAGAAAGTAAAAAATTGTCCAAGGAGAAACAATTGCCAAAGATTTTGAAACACAAATTTCTGTCTATTTCTAATTACTCAAAAAGAAAACAAAACAAGAGAAGGAGCCTCTTAGACCTGTTATATTGCAACTACGCTTGATTATTTTTATTATTCTATTCACTTATCTCTGATATTACTAATGCAAGAATACTGCAGTGAAAATGGCACCATTAGCTGTGGTAGCTAATCCGCTATATATATATATATATAATTTTTTTTTCTTTTCTATATGCTTAGCTTAAGAAGATTTAATTTGAATTTCTTTTAACAGAATGGATGAAGGCAGGCAGCCACTTTGGAGGAAGTTACCAATTTCTTCAAGCAAGATAAATCCATACAGAATTATAATAATACTTCGGATTGCTATTCTTGGCCTCTTCTTTCATTATAGAATTCTCCACCCAGTCAATGATGCATATGGTCTGTGGCTAACATCAGTAATATGTGAAATCTGGTTTGCTGTGTCATGGATTTTGGATCAATTTCCAAAGTGGTGCCCGATTGAGCGAGAAACATACCTTGATCGTTTATCACTGAGGTATTTATTGATCTTTCTTTCTGTGGGGAGGGGACTGTCCATTTAGTAACTCTATGGCTAATGCTTTACTACTTTGCAGATATGAGAAAGAAGGAAAACCATCTGAACTAGCTGATATAGACATATTTGTTAGTACAGTGGATCCTATGAAAGAACCTCCACTTATCACTGCAAACACAGTTCTGTCCATACTTGCTGTAGATTATCCAGTGGACAAAGTTGCATGCTATGTCTCTGACGATGGTGCAGCTATGCTTACATTTGAAGCCCTTTCTGAAACATCTGAGTTTGCAAGGAAGTGGGTTCCTTTCTGCAAGAAGTTCAGCATTGAACCACGTGCTCCTGAATGGTATTTTGCTCAAAAGGTTGATTATCTGATCAACAAAGTTGATGCAACATTTATCAGGGAGCGTCGTGCTATTAAGGTAAATGTCCACATAGACATAGAATATGATTTATTGTACTAGATCCTCTATAATTATGCATTTATTATACTTTTACTGCTATCATCTCTGGTGCTGGGCTTCAATTATTGATGATTTACATATGGTGTTCTGAACTGTATTGGCACAGCGGGAGTACGAGGAGTTCAAAGTGCGAATTAATGCATTGGTTGCAATGGCACAGAAGGTTCCTGAGGATGGCTGGACAATGCAGGATGGGACTCCATGGCCTGGGAACAATGTCAGAGATCATCCAGGAATGATACAGGTGAGTAGTATTTCCTGACTGCGGAAAAACTCTGTCCACATGGCCCTTTTGGTTAAATTCATCTATGATGATCTTCTATAGGTTTTCCTTGGTCAAAATGGTGTACGTGATGTTGAAGGGAATGAATTACCCCGTCTTGTATATGTGTCTCGTGAGAAGAGACCTGGATTTGATCACCATAAAAAAGCTGGAGCTATGAATGCCTTGGTAGAGCCTGTCCTCTTTCTCACATATGCTTTTCTTGCAACTTTCCATTTTCCTGACGTTTCTTTATCATGTGTTCGTTGATCATCAAGGTGCGAGTCTCAGCAGTCATTTCAAATGCTCCTTATCTGTTGAACGTTGATTGTGATCACTACATAAACAACAGTAAAGCACTTCGCGAAGCTATGTGCTTCATGATGGATCCTACATCAGGAAAGAAAATATGCTATGTACAGTTTCCTCAAAGATTTGATGGGATTGACCGTCATGATAGATACTCAAATCGTAATGTTGTGTTCTTTGATGTGAGTAAGAATTTGTTCTTGTTGGCTTATATAATATTAAGCTTTTAATGAAAAGCTAATCTCTCTTTTATTATATAACAGATCAACTTGAAAGGCTTAGATGGCATCCAAGGTCCAATATATGTGGGCACTGGTTGTGTCTTCAGGAGGCAGGCACTTTATGGATATGATGCCCCTGCTAAGAAGAAGCCACCTAGGAAGACTTGTAACTGTTGGCCTAAATGGTGCTGCTTATGTTGTGGATCTAGGAAGAAGACTAAGAAAGTGAAGTCAAGTGAGAAAAATAAGATAAAGAATAAGGAGGCTAAAAGGCAAATGAACTCACTAGAAAAAATTCAAGAGGAAATCGAAGGTAAAACACTGAATAGTCCTTTGAGGTGCAGTAGATTGTACTCTTTGTACTACGATTATAATATATTGTTACATGCTCCATATGTAATTTTATTGTCTTTGCTTGCTGAGAAACTTACCTGTTCTATACTGTCATTTTGTGTTGCCCTTTAAACCTCAATCACAGGAATCGATAACGAGAAGTCATTACTAATGCCTCAAATAAAATTCGAGAAAAAATTTGGGCAGTCACCTATTTTCATAGCTTCAACACTTATGGAAGATGGGGGGATTCCAAAAGCAGCAAGTTCTGCATCCCTTTTGAAAGAAGCCATCCATGTCATTAGTTGTGGTTATGAAGACAAGACAGAGTGGGGGAAGGAGGTATGCTATATCTGTTGCAAATTTAATAAACCCCGTCATTAGATGTGTTGCTACCTGTTCTAAGGTCCGATTGTTTTTTTCAGGTTGGATGGATATATGGCTCAGTCACAGAGGATATTCTAACAGGTTTCAAGATGCACTGTCATGGTTGGAGATCTGTGTACTGCATACCAAAAAGGCCTGCTTTTAAAGGTTCAGCTCCTATCAATCTCTCAGATCGTCTGCATCAGGTTCTCCGGTGGGCACTTGGATCTGTTGAGATATTTCTGAGTAGGCATTGTCCATTATGGTATGGATATGGTTGTGGCTTGAAATGGTTGGAGCGGTTCTCTTACATTAACTCCGTTGTTTATCCTTTGACTTCCATTCCCTTGCTTGCCTATTGCACTTTGCCGGCCGTCTGTCTCCTCACTGGGAAGTTCATAGTCCCTGAGGTAGGATCAATTGCTTCTTTCTTGATTAGATGGCAAAAAGTTGAGTCTTAATTTCCACTTTATATCATATATACTAGAAATTCTAAAATTGAAGAATGTTGTGATTAGAGTTGTTAAAACTTAAAATGGATTAGGCCTTATGAGTTAGCCTGTTCAATCCCATTCAATATTTAGCCAGAGTTGTAAAAATGACAACTCATATTTCAAAAGGGCATTTTATGCCGGCCCTATTCAGCACTAAGCTGACAGGTCTAATTTTGATGCATAGTTAATGCTTCATTTTTTGTATCCAGATTAGCAACTATGCCAGTCTCGTTTTCATGGCACTCTTCATTTCAATCGCTGCAACTAGCATCCTGGAAATGCAGTGGGGAGGTGTAGGCATACAAGACTGGTGGAGGAATGAACAATTCTGGGTCATTGGCGGTGTCTCCTCTCACTTTTTTGCTCTCTTTCAGGGTCTGCTGAAAGTTCTGGCAGGAGTGAACACAAACTTCACTGTCACATCCAAGGCTGCAGATGATGGAGAATTTGCTGAACTCTACATCTTCAAGTGGACGTCCTTGTTGATTCCTCCTCTGACCTTGCTTATCATAAACATAATTGGAGTTATTGTCGGGGTCTCAGATGCAATCAACAATGGTTATGATTCATGGGGTCCTCTGTTTGGTAGGCTATTCTTTTCCATCTGGGTGATCGTCCATCTCTACCCCTTCCTCAAGGGAGTTATGGGAAAACAGCAAGGTGTTCCTACCATCATTGTGGTCTGGGCTATTCTTCTGGCTTCAATCTTCTCACTTCTGTGGGTGCGAATCAACCCATTTCTGTCAAAAAATGACATTGTGTTGGAAATTTGTGGATTGAACTGCGACAACTGAAATATAGTAAACGGGAAGGGCTTAAATGGTCTGATTGATATATTATACAGAAAAGGGTTGTCAGCACTAAATGCTATACCTGGTTGCAGCCGCTGCAAAGAGTACAATTATGGCGGGTCTATGTAGATACAAAGGAACGTGCTTTGATACAAAGAATAAAGAGTTTCATCATTCTTTCTATACATATGGGTTCTCAGTTAGGAAGGGATTGAATGCAAAGATCAGCTTGTAATCCAAGAGGAGTCAATTAAGGTGGTTGTAATTCATAATTCCCTTTTGAATAAGGTATGTCATATTTGTAATCAAATGTGTTTTCCTTGTGTTTGAAAATCCCTCAAGCAGAAATGGGATTTATAGTGGTTTTGTTCTTACTCTGATGCATAAAGTAAATAAAAAGATCTTAAGTCATATCTGAAAATTCATAATTAGTTTGGAGCTATTATATGGTTGTCATCTTCCCGTAAGACTCATTCTATTTCTGTCATTGAGCTTAAAGGACATGAGGAAATTTTCTAATTTCCTCTAGGTTTGTGAAGATACCGAGTGCTTCACTTGCCCCCAGCATGAACATCTGGTTCCATAAGTATCTTGTTTAGAAGGGGAAAAAAAAAAAACCTTTATCCTCAATCCTCTTGTGCAATTTTATATACCTTTATGATAGCTAGCAAGTAAGTTTTATGAAGTTATATAAGTAGTAAAAAATGATCCTGAAAGGTAATGGAAATCGCATTTGGAAATCGCATTTGGAAATGAAAGAATTGTGGAATAAAGCCTGATGGTGTAACCTGTACAATTTTGGTAGATATGAAATGTGAATTAGTCAATCAGAACCAGCTTACAACATATTTTTGGGGTGAAATGTGAATCAGTCAATAACATTACTCCTTGTATAATGGCAAGGCCTAGCACAAGCTCGCAACAACATTCCGGCATACCTAAATATCCATATATGAAAGAATATATGAACAAGTGAACTGATGGATGATCAATTTACAAGTAACGTTCCCCCCAATTTTAGACTCAGAACTAGTGCAGAGAATTGAAGCATTCATTGATTGACACGAACTATCATGATTAGAATGTGAGCAGGCAAAAGGAAAACTAGGACAAACATGTTCAGATGATATACACAATTCTCCACCAATCAGTGTTTATTCCTTCAGTAGAGAAGTGTAAAAACAGTGCATAAGTCCTAACACACTACAGACGTACCCAGCTTCATACCATCTCTTAACCGCAAAGTATGTTTTATGTACTTCGAAGTTCCTAATTTGGACTAATGCCAGACTGAAAAATCAATCTATTTGGGAGTCTACTGTAATAAAAACGTAACTTGTAATTGAAGTTTCAGGGCTTATTATACAAATCCAAAATGCTTATTCCAAAGCCAATGCGAGGTTAATGGGCGCAGTTCGGTTGAGTCCAGTTTTAGGCTCAAATTCATTTGTTTTTGTTGACTTTTAAACCTTTTAATTACTTCCTCATTTTACGCATAATGTCACCTCAATTAATCTCCCTTTAGGCTCGATTCCATATGATTTCCAAAGAACAAGTACAAACCGTGACATTTTCATGCTATAAAACGGGGTTTCAAACACTCATTTTTTGTCCCGTGGGTCCTGTGAACCCATCATTCACAATCTCTACTCATACTCCATTTATACGACTCAATCATATCATAAAGCAAACCATAAACCACGGATATGGAGCCAAAAACCAAGAATATGCAATTTCTCATATGGGGCCAAAAGTCAGATTTTTGGCTCTAACTTTGGAAAATCACAACTAATTATAGAAAAATGGAAATCAAGCAAACCATAGCTTTTTGGAAAGCTCTAGCTGTTAAATTTACACTAAAAATAATTCCCAACCACAATCTCAGCGTTTGGACCGTGTTTGATATCGAAAATGAGACAGAGGTCTCACTGTCCCTGATACTGGTGCAGCTTACTGTCATGAATTTCAAAAATTCAAAACTAAATCCAAAAAAGTCCAATCTAGGCAAACTATACCAATTTGGAAATCTACAGATGTTAACTAGAGGAAAAAAATAAGTCCAAATCAGTTCGGCAGCCTTTAGACCTCGAAAACTAATGGAACAGTAACGAAGGTCGGATGGCTTCCCTGATGCTGATACAGAACTTCAGAAGGTTCGTTCTCTTTCTACAGACCTCCGATTTAGGTGCTTCTAGTTGGTATAGGTCACTGTGGTTGTCTAGTTTGTGCCTATAAAATTTCATGAAAATTAGACTCCATTTGGTCTATGAATGATACGGATTTATTTTCGGACTAGTTACACAGTACCATGACCAAACCATCAAAATTTTCTAACATCAACAATTCGCCAAATATTCTCTAAACCTCCAAATATTACCCACTTTAGTTTCCTAAGAAGCTTTCTACAAACTATAGAGGCATGCCAAATTTCATATCAAGAAGAACTCATTTGGTCATACTTTGACGAAACTCACAAATTTGGCAATTTTGGCACCCAAAACGGTTTAAGTGGGTCCAAATGACCTCCCACATGTTCTAGCACCTCATGGACAAGTTTTAAAACATGAACATAGCATATATAAAATATCCAAGTGATCCAAATCATCATACATTTCAACTCACTATGCTACGGGCCAAAATACACTATCGCATACAAACCACAAAAGGGGCAAATCCCACATTTTCATTGCTTTGGCTCTCTACATAGTTTATACATCATTTTTCTATACATTTATACTTGCTACAATATTTACATCTCAAAAATAGTTGGTGCATATTCATTTTGGCACCTCTTTACATCAAAAGAACCCAAAATAAACGAACAACTATCTAAACATGCTCCTAGATTCCTTGGTGTGCACTTGAATCTCTTTGAGCTCCACCTAACATGTTAAGATGGGGGAGGGAAGGGGGTGAGATTTATGGAATCTCAGTAGCTCATGCACTCATTCAAGAAAGCAATCAAGGCATATAAATAAGTCAAAGCATGCAAATAAGCATCAACTATTCACAATCATACAATACATGATTTACATGCCATGAAAACCATATTAATGCCAAGAATAAGCTCTAGGGACTTTTGGTCTAGCCTCACCCGATTTTAGGGACTTTTAGATGGCCTCACCCTTGGTTTAGGGACTTGGCCTCACTCAGTTATGAGACTTTTGGCCTTGTCTCACCCATCCTTAGAGACTTTCGGCTCTACCTCACCCATCTCAAGGGACTTTTGGCACTACCTCACCCGAGCAATTTTCACAATCCAACACATAAGTATATTGGCACCAATGCATCAAGGCAATAACATATGGCATGTCTCACACAATAAGCATATACACAAGCATACAATAACTATTACATCTAAGAATGCAACAAGAAAGAGTGGAGAGCTACCTTATGAGCCAACACAAACCTTCCCTTTCAATTTCTCTTCTCCCTTCTTGGTTTCACACTCACACCTTGATGGAGGTGCTTCTCTTGAGCCTAGACACAATAAAGAGTATGGGATTATTCACCAAGCTATGGGGTTCTTTAGCAAACCCTACAAGGCATATATTCACTAACTCTTCTTTTCTCTTAAGCTCTCAAGTTGGTAGAACCAACATATTCCACTTTTCCTCTTCTGACCCATGCCTAAAACCTAACTAATTTAACAACCAAAACCATAGAAAGAGAGGGCAAAGAGAGAAGAACAAGATGCTACGAAGAAAAGAAAGGAAAATCTCAAGCTTGCTTACCTTTTCTTTGTTCTTCCTTCCTTCTCTTGGTCTCTCTCTCTCTCCACGCCCCTTTTCTCTCCTTTAGTCGAAGCTTAGGTCAGATAAAAGAGAAAGAATGAATGGGGACGTTTTAAGAAGTCAAATTCTCCCTTTTTACGCTTTTTCGAACTAACCCACGCTATAGCGAAAATTAACCTTCGCTACGGCGAGCACGTATCAGTCCCAGACCCCTATTTTCGCTATGGCGTGTGCTACGACGAGCAGCTCCCTGGTTTTTGTATTGGATGCCCGCACTCGCTATAGCGAGAATTCGCTATAGCTAGAAGCATTCTCGCTATAGCGAATAGGTACCTTCGCTATAGTTAGGCCATTTCTCGCTCTAGCGAACAGGTACATTCGCTATAGTTAGGCCATTTCTCGCCATACCTAGCAGACTTAGAAAAATTTCAGGATTTCAAAAATTTTCAACTTTCTTCTTTCTTTTTCTTTTCTTTTTCTGGTTGTTATATTTCTACCCCTCTTAAATGAAATTTCGTCCTCGAAATTTAAAGACATACCTCAAGGGAATAACTCTGGATATTTTTGCCTCATTTCATCATCCAATTCCCAGGTTGCTTCCTCAGATGTCAGACCTCTCCAGATCACTTTCACCAGAGGAATGTTCTTGCTTCTCAGCTATTTCAGCTTAGCATCCACAATTCTCTCCAGTCTCACTACATAGGAAAGATCTTTCTGTAATTGCACATGCTCATATTTTATGACATGTGAGGGGTCTGGTAAATACTTTTTCAACTGGGAGACATGAAAAACACTGTGTATTTGGGCTAGGTTAGAAGGTAAGGCTATTCGGTAAGCCATGGGTCCAATTTTCTCAAGGATTTCAAATGAACCAATATACCTAGGATTGAGGTTCCTTACCCTCATTGACCGACCTACTCCCATCACTGGAGATACTCGAATGAATACATGGTCTCTAATCTCAAACTCTAACGGCCTCCTTCGCTTATCAGCATAGCTTTTCTGCCTACTCTGGGCTGTGAGGAGTCTCTTTCTAATCAATTCTATCTGTCGGGTGGTTTGGTCCATAATTTCAGGTCCTATCATACTCCTCTCACCTAGCTCAACCTAACACAAAGGGGATCTGCACTTCCTCCCATACAAAGCCTCATAAAGGGCCATCTGTATACTGGAATGGTAACTGTTATTATACGCAAACTCTGCTAGCGGTAAATACGCATCCCAGTTACCCCTCATTTCTAACACACATGCCCTCAACATGTCTTCTAATGTCTGGATGATCCTTTCTGTCTGACCATCTGTCTGGGGGTGATATGCAGTGCTAAACCGCAACTTGGTCCTTAAGGCATACTGTAATGACCTCTAAAAGTTCGATGTGAACCTGGGGTCTCTATCCGAAACTATGCTACTGGGTACTCCATGAAGTCGCACTATCTTTCTAATGTACAACTGGGCTAATCTATCCAGTGTATGAGTAGCTCTGATAACTAAAAAGTGTGCAGACTTCGTCAGTCTATCCACAACTACCCAAATAGCATCGTGTCCAGAGGATGTCCTGGGTAACCCCATAACCAAGTCCATGGCTCTACTATCCCACTTCCACTCAGGGATATCTAGAGGTTGCAACAACCTAGCCGGCCTTTGATGTTCTATCTTTACCCTCTGACACACTAGGCATCTAGCCACATAATCCGTCACATCATTCTTCATCCCTGGCCACCAGAAAATTCTTTTCAAATCCTGATACATCTTGGTGGCACCTAGGTGGATAGTATATTTACTCTTATGTGCCTCTTCTAAAATGCTTTCTCTCAACTTACTCTAACTCTCAACTTACTCTAACTAGGCACACAGATTCTATCGTAGTATACTATCATACCATTCTCAGACACCTTGAAATCTGAGATCTTACCTTGGGAAATCTCATTCCTGATCTGTTTCAGGAACTCATCCTCCTTCTGGGCATCTAAGATCTGGGTTCTCAATATATTCTCAATTCGGGTTTCACTCAGATACAATTTGCCTGATACCACTTGACAAGAGAGGTTCAAGTTTCTAAACTTCTCTAGGAGCTCCTGCTCCCTAATCATCATATGGGCTACATGGATGGATTTTCTACTCAGGGCATCCGCCACTACAATGGCCTTGTCCGGATGATATTTCAACACATAATCATAGTTTTTTAGGAACTCCATCCATCTCCTCTGTCTCATATTGAGTTCTTTCTGGTCAAACAGGTATTTCAAACTCTTGTGGTCACTATAAATCTCTATGGTAACACCATACAGATAATGTCTCCAAATTTTAAGAAAAAATACTACGGCGACTAACTCCAGGTCATGCGTGGGGTAATTCTCCTCATAAGGCTTTAACTGCCTAGAGGCATATGCCACTACTCTACCTTGCTGCATCAACACATATCCTAACCCTTTACCCGAGGCATCACAATAAACCACAAATGGCTCACAAAGGTCAGGGATGATCAGTATAGGGGCAGTGGTCAGACAGAGTTTCAACTCTTAGAAACTCCTTTCACATCTATCATCCCACACAAAAGTTATCTCTTTCCTAGTTAGCCTCGTCAGTGGTAAGGCCATCTGAGAAAAGCCATAAATAAACCGTCTATAATACCCTGCCAAACCTAGGAAACTCCTAACCTCGGTGATCGTTCTAGGTCTATCCCACTATAACACAGCCTCAACTTTATGAGGATCAATCGCGACCCCGTCTCGTGAGATCACATGACTTAAGAATCTCACCTCGGTTAGCCAAAACTCACATTTACTAAGTTTGACATACAACATTTTCTTTCTCAAGGTGTCTAGGACTAATCTTAAATGCCTCTCGTGCTCCTCAAAGGATCTGGAGTACACTAGAATATCATCAATGAAAACCACCACAAACTGATCTAGATATAGTCTGAATACCCTGTTAATATAATCCATGAACACAGCAGGCGCATTCGTCAGCCCGAATTGCATCACAAGGAACTCATAATGCCCATATCTCGTTTTGAAGGCCGTCTTGGAGACGTCTTCAGTTCTCATTCTCAACTGGTGATACCCAGATCTAAGATCTATCTTAGAAAACACAGATGTCCCAGCCAACTGATCTAACAAATCATCAATTCTAAGGAGAGGATATTTATTCTTGATGGTAACTTTATTCAACTCTCTGTAATCGATATACAAACGCAAGCTACCATCCTTCTTTTTCACACATAACACCGGAGCTCTCCAAGGTGAAATACTAGGGCGAATAAAACCTTTCTCTAACAATTATTCTATCTGCTCTTTCAACTCAGCAAACTCGACGGGAGCCATCCTGTAAGGAGCTTTGGACACTGGTCCAGTCCCAGGCACTATGTCTATAGGGAACTCTAGTTCTCTCTCAGGGGATAGGCCACTAAAGTCAAACTCTTTAGGAAAAACCTCCAGGAATTTCCTGACAACTGGGATCTCCTCTATCACTTCTTCTACCTCATCCTGAATAGAGAAAAAGACTAGAAACCTTTGACATCCACACTCTAAATATCTCTCAGCCTGGGCAGTAGTCATAAAGGATAACTCAACTCCTACCTTAGGTATGATCCCACAAGCAGGTAGGGAGATGGTTCGGTATTCATAATTAAGTATTGCATTATTCGCAGCCAACCAGTTCATACCAATAATCAAATCAATATCATGGAAGGGCATACAGATCAAATCAATAGTGGTATGGCAATGGTTAAATTGAACAGTGACATTTAAGCAGGTATGGGAAGTAACCACGTGGCTTCTAGTGGGTGTAGTGACAGAAAGTCAAATGGCAAGACACTAATGGCCAGACCCAATTGCCTCACACAATCATAGGATATAAACGAGTGACTAGCACCCGAATCAAACATAGCAATTACAGGAAAGCCATTCACTATCAGCGTACCTCGGATCAAACTGGGGGACAGACTGGCTTCCTGCTGAGTAAGGGCGAACACTCGGCCCTGTGTCTGTGGCCTAAGAGGAGGAGCTATATCCATCTGAGGACAGTGTCTAGCAATGTGCCCTGGCTTCCCACATTTGAAACATGTCACCGGAGACTGCTGGAAGGATGACTGGCTCCGAGGAAGTGGCATACCCCGCTGTGGCCTTATATTCTATGGCCCCTTGCCTCTCCTCTTGGTGTTAGGTGTCAAACTAGAACCCTCTTTTGGTTTCGGCCTTTTCAAATCTGAAACCCTCTTCTGACTAGCTGTAGTTGTAGCAGGCATGATAGTTTATAAGTTAGTCTCAATCACCCTGCTAACCTCCACAAGGGTCTTGAACTTCCTGATCCGCTGTGGAGTAACTCTATCGTTAATTAGGGGCTTCAACCCAGTCTCAAACTGCTCACATCTCCAGGGTTCATCATCATACCTCTGGATGTAAGAGGAATACCGAGATAACTCAATGAACTTGACTACATATTGGTCCACAATCATCTCATCCGTCTGTCTCAAGCCCATAAATTCCATCTCTTTCTTCTTCCTCATCGAACTAGGGAAATATTTCTCATAAAACTCGACCAAGAAGCTTTCCCAAGTTATTTATATGTTCTTGGTCTCCATCAGGGGTTTCGTGCTACGCCACCATCTATCAATTTCCTTTTGTAACATGAAAGTGACTAGCTGAGCTTTTTGCTCGGTGGTACAATCCATCACCGAGAATATTTTCTCTAGCTGCATAACCCAGGCCTCCGCCTTATCCGCATCCAACTTCCCGTTAAACGAGGGTGGATTATTCTGCCTAAACTGCTTTAACACTTTCTGGATAGGCGTCTGGGTCTGAGGAGCAACAGGCTCTTGGAGAGGTGCAGGTGGAATGCTTGATGTGGATGGTTGAGGTACAGGGGCTTTTTTCCTAGCTTCTTCTTGCCTGGCCAGGGTATCTTGTAAATGCATGATCATATCATGCTGTTGCTGGGCAATGTACCTCTACTATTCCAGCATCTCTTGGTACTGGCCCATCATGGCCTCATACCGGTCAAGCCTCTCCATAATGGTTCGCAGAGGATCCTCAAGCCCAACAGGAACCTCTGGCTTAGCTCTCTGAGCCTTGGGCGGTCTGCCTCTACCCCTGCCCTGTTTAGTCTCAACCATGTCTGAAAAGAAGTAACAACCCTCAGCACATATGCATATGAATGCTACCACTTCCATGGCCATTCACACCAAACACAAGCAAATCACATCATTCAAGAGCCTAACATCGAGCAAAAGTGCCTGAACCTTTGCTTTGATACTAAAAATGTAATACCATAATGTTTTAACCTCAATTAATCTCCCTTTAGGCTCGATTCCATATGATTTAGGTTTCAAATACTCATCTTCTGCCCCGTGGGTCCTGTGAATCCATCATTCACAATCTCTACTCACACTTCATTTATACGAGTCAATCATAGCATAAAGAAAACCATAAACCACAGATATAGAGCCAAAAACCAAGAAAATACAATTTCTCACATGGGCCCAAAAGTTAGATTTTTGGCTCTAATTTTGAAAAATCACAACTAATTATAGAAAAATGGGAATCAAGTAAACCATAGTTTTCTGGAAATCTCTAGCTATTAACTTTACATTAAAAATAATTTTCACCACAATCTCAGCGTTTGGACAATGTTTGACATCGAAAACGAGACAGAGGTCCCATTGTCCTTGATACTGGTGCAGCTTACTGTCATGAACTTTAAAAATTCATAACTAAATCTAAAAAAATCCAATCTGGGCAAAATATACTAATTTGGAAAGCTAAAGATGTTAAATAAAGGAAAAACATAAGTCCAGATCAGTTCAGTAGCCCTTAGACCTCGAAAACTGATAGAACAGTAACGAAGGTCGGATGGCTTCCCTGATGCTGATATAGAACTTCAGAAGGTTTGTTCTCTCTCTACAGACCTCAGATTTAGGTGCTTCTAGTTGATATAGGTCACCGTGGTTGTTTAATTTATGCCTATAAAATTTCATGACAATTGGACTCCATTTGGTCCATGAATGACACGGATTTATTTTCAGACTAGTTACACAGTACCATGACCAAACCATTAAAATTTTCTAACTTCAACAATTCGCCAAATATTCCCTAGACCTCCAAATATTACCCACTTTAGCTTCCCAAGAAGATTTCTACAAACTCTAGAGGTATGCCAAATTTCATATCAAGAAGAGCTCATTTGGTCATACTTTGACGGAGTTCACAAATTTGGCGGTTTTGGCACCTAAAACAGTTCAAGTGGGTCCAAATGGCCTCCCACATGTTCTAGCATCTCATGGACAAGTTTTAAAGCATGAACATAGCATATATGAAATATCCAAGTGGTCTAAATCATCATACATTTCAAACTCACTATGCTACGGGCCAAAATACAATATCGCATACAAATCACAAAAGGAGCAAATCTCACATTTTCATTGCTTTGCTCTCTACATAATTTATACATAATTTTTCCATACATTTATACTTAATACAACATTTACATCTCAAAAATAGTGGGTGCATATTCATTTTGGCACCTCTTTACATCAAAAGAACCCAAAATAAATGAACAACTATCTAAATATACTCCTAGGCTCCTTGGTGTGCACTTGAATCTCTTTGAGCTCCACCTAACATGTTAAGATGGGGGAGGGAAGGGGGTGAGATTTATGGAATCTCAGTAGCTCATGCACTCATTCAAGGAAGCAATCAATGCATATAAATAAGTCAAAGCATGCAAATAAGCATCAACCATTCACAATCATACAATACATGATTTACATGCCATGAAAACCATATCAATGCCAAGAATGAGCTCTAGGGACTTTTGGTCTAGCCTCACCCGATTTTAGAGACTTTTAGATGGCCTCACCCTTGGTTTAGGGACTTTTGACTTGACCTCACTCGGTTATGAGACTTTTGGCTTTGTCTCACCCATCCTCAGGGACTTTCGGCTCTACCTCACCCATCTCAAGGGACTTTTAGCACTACCTCACCCGAGCAATTTTCACAATCCAACACATAAGTATATTGGTACCAATGCATCAAGGCAATAACATATGGCATGTCTCACACAATAAGCATATACACAAGTATACAATGACTATTACATCTAGGAATGCAACAAGAAAGAGTGGAGAGCTACCTTATGAGCCAACACAAGCTTTCCCTTTCAATTTCTCTTCTCCCTTCTTGGTTTCACACTCACACCTTGATGGAGGTGCTTCTCTTGAGCCTAGACACAATAAAGAGTATGGGATTATTCACCAAGTTAGGGGGTTCTTTAGCAAACCCTACAAGGCATATATTCACTAACTCTTCTTCTCTCTCAAGCTCTCAAGTTGGTAGAACCAACATATTCCATTTTCCCTCTTCTGACCCATGCCTAAAATCTAACTAATTTAACAACCAAAATCATAGAAAGAGAGGGCAAAGAGAGAAGAACAAGATGCTAAGAACAAAAGAGAGGAAAATCTCAAGCTTGCTTACCTTTTCTTTATTCTTTATTCCTTCTCTTGGTCTCTCTCTCTCTCTCCACGCCCCTTTTCTCTCCTTTAGTTGAAGCTTAGGTCAGATAAAAGAGAAAGAATGAATGGGGATGTTTTAAGAAGTCAAATTCTTCCTTTTAACGCTTTTCCGAACTAACCCTCGCTATAGCGAAAATTAACCTTCGCTACGGCGAGCACATATCAGTCCTATACCCCTGTTTTCGCTATGGTGCGCGCTACGGCGAGCAGCTCCCTGGTTTTTGTATGGGATGCCCGCACTCGCTATAGCTAGAAGCATTCTCGCTATAGCAAACAGGTACCTTCGCTATAGTTAGGCCATTTCTCGCTATATCGAACAAGTACATTCGCTATAGCTAGGCCATTTCTCGCTATAGCTAGCAGGCTTAGAAAAATTTCAGGATTTCAAAAATTTTCAGCTTTCTTCTTTCTTTTTCTTTTCTTTTTCTTGTTGTTATAGTCCTTGTATTCTTTAGTCCCATTAATTACCTTCATAAAAATAAGACCTTTATCAAATGCAGCCATAAATTAATTAATGGCCTTCGTTGTGCATCAATCTAGCCATCTGTCACCATACTTACTCCCTTCTCACTCTAAGTCCTTTTTATTGGTTTAAGCAACCTTTCAACATTTGTCCTTTCTTGTTGTAACAAAGGGATTTTTAATGCATTCTAACCAGGAGGTTTAAAACCAGAAACCAAATTAGTTATAGTATATTAATAAGAGCTAATATAATATGGATTGCGTGCCAAATGAAAAGATAAACCACCTAAATAAAACATCCTAACAATTTCTACATACAAATTTTTCCTAACTGTTTAGTTGAAAGCTTTTTTCAAAATGCCAACAACTCTCTTTTTTTCTTGATTGTACTCACTTTGAACACCTAAAGGAGATAAGCCTCTACCTGGTGGTGGTTATGACACTTCTTTTGGTTTTAATCTATTCTCAGACTCCTTTTGCAAATTTTTCATCTTTGCTAAATAATGAGCATCAACTTTGGGACACATAGAAATTCTTTTACCAGATACCCTAAGCAAATGCCATTTAACTCAAAGTAAGACCCTTAAAATTCATAGTTACAATAATTACATTTTCAATGCTTGTTTCCACCAGGATTTGTAGTTTCTTTCTTTCTACTTTTAACAATTAAAGTTATATAAGCCCATAAAGGAGTTCCCTCTTTTTGCAGAACATTACTAGAACAATATTTAGCAGAAGCAATAGGCTTAGGATTACTAGCAAAACTAGAACTTCCAGTGGCCATGATACCTATAATAAAGGAGCAACAACAAGACTAATGTATATTAGTGCATATTATGGAACAATCTTACTTATTGCAATAAAAATACATTAAGTCCAATTAATCCCCTCTTATTAGGTTACTTGTAGAATTCCCTAAAATTCGATAATACCAAATTACTACTTAATGATCCATCAAGTCCCCATAGGGTTAAATTGGTTCAATTCATGCCAAACACTTAGAACCTTGTTCGTAAGGTTAAATTCCTATCTTAGTCACAATCTTAACTCTCACCATCATTATCTAAGTGGGATTGCACATCCAATCCAATTCCATAACTCAAACCTCCCACTTCATCATTCCAGTTATTTTCTTAAATGCTTCTCAAATTAAAATTTCAATTCAATGTTGAGTTTAGAAATTTACCTTTAGAACTTCTACTTAACCCTATTCGCACTCAAAATAGGAAGTAAGTTATGGAAATAAGCTAGAGTGATAGCCATTAAGGATTTAAATTAGGACACTTCTCCAGACACGATTGAAATTGCAAGAATTCTCAAAGACAAGAATGGCATAGCACTAGCAACAATGTTAGTGCCCTAAAATTACAAATTACAATAGAAAAGTAAGCATAGATTTAATTAGGAGCATGTGAGATTTGAGATTCATCAATTGAACAAAGTCAAACTTCAACGTTCCCAATTTAGGCCTTAGCAACAACTAAAATTTTATTACACAAGACTCTTGTTCTTTTTAATAGCTCTGAAATCAAACTATAACTTATACATTAGTCTTAATAAATAAAAAATTACCAAATGATACTAACAAACATTATAACACAATCAAACACCCAAAGACCAATAGAAATACTTCAATATGTATACTTGTCTAAAAATAAAGAATTAGAATTTATTTCCAAGCATGTTTGTACTTATGCACCTTTTTATTCTAGTTCCAAAATTTACCCTTATAAGTTCACAGAACATAGAATAAACCTGTACTAAGAAGATACAGATGCATATTTTTGAAAGAGTATGACACACACCATGGTAGCAAGGATATAGATTTAAACTTATAAACCAGCAACTAAATAGATTCAATTAACTATACTGACAAGATGAGCAAAGTAATCGAAAAGCTGAAGAAGAAAAGATGAAAATAGAAAACAATGCACTTGCCACTAGTTGGAGAAGATGACGGAGGAATTGAAGCCTTGTTGGAGAAGATGACGCAGCATTGAGGATGACAAAAGGCTTTTAAAGGCACGGCAGGCAACCCACAGGCATAGAAGCACAACAGAGGGCTTTCGAAGGAGAGGCAGGGTTAAATGATACAGAAAACGATGTAATTTGGGCAACCTCGTTTTGTAGCCATTTTGCAACCATTTTGGAGCTGTTTCCTAGCCGTTTTGTCTCATACTGAAATGTTTCGGTACGGACAGAAACATTTCAAAGCAAAAAGAAATGTACAGATATGTTTGTACCTATATGGTATGCATATCTGGTATGGGTAAGGCTAGTGAACCATCGTACTGGTGCTTCCAAGTTTGTTTATCTACTTAAGTGGCATTGTATTTTTCTTACTTATATTAAACCCTTAACTAATCATAGTATAAGTGTCACACCCGAATATGCAACCGCGTGGTGCCTTAGAAAAGAAAAATTCGATTTCAATTAACGGAAATCAAAATCAAAATAAAAGTAGTAGAGTCGCCACCAAATTTTTTTTTTTAAAAGACAAAATTTTGGAAAAACCTTTTATAAAAAAAATGGTCTACGAACCAGATTTAGATTCGAGAGTCAATTGTGAGTGGGAAAAGTGTTAAACACCCCACTACATCTATTACTAAGAACAGTTATCCTAAATTAGTTGTACAAAATTAACATGGCCTCAATTATATTTTAATTCTCCCAAACAAATCACATGCAAAGTAACAAAGAAGGAATTTTAAAAAATAAAAGTATAACGAAAAGGAAAGAAATTAAGAAAATAAAATTAAGAACAAGATAAAAGGAAAGGGATAAAAATTAAAAGAAAATAATTATTTACAAAGGCAAACTTAACTTAGAATGAGAACCTAAGACTTACATACCTTTCGAAAGGATTAAAATCCACGTAGTTCGAATGATTGAAAATTTTGTTCTAGTTGGGTTTTGTTTTTGTTTTTGTTTTCGTTCTTCTTCTTTTTAAATCTTTTTTGTTGTTTTTTGTTGTTTTTTATTGTTTTATTGTTTTTTATTTTTGTTGTGTGTTTTTTTAATTATTATTATTTTTTATGTTTTGTTTTGTTTTTGTTTTTATTTGTTTTTATTTTTTTAATATTTTTTTTTAGAGAAAAGAGAAAGAAATAAGAATTACTTTTATCTTTACCAAATAAAACGAAATTAGTATTAGTTTATGTGTTTTAACCTGCTAAAGATAGAATTAATTTTGCTTCCTTACCTTTTTCCCATTTTTAGTTTTTCTTCTTCTCTCTTTTTTTGTTTGTTTTCATTTTTTTTCTCTTGGTTTTTCATTCATTTAAAGGATTTTTAATTTTTGTTTTGTTTTGTTTTTTATTCTTTTATTTTTTGGATGAAAAGACATAGAAAGTAAAAATTGTTTTTTCCTTTAGCAAATAAATAAGTTAAGAATTAGTTTATGTGTTTGGCTTTACTAAAGGTAGAGTTCATTTTATTATTATTTCTTTTTTTTTTTGCATTTTCAATTTTTCTCTCTCTTTTCCAAGGACAGACTCTAGAAGAAAAACTGATTTTTGAATTTTTGGAACACTATCTTTTCATTTTTGTGGAAGAATCTTTAAAAAAGGAAAAGACAAATCTTTAAGACCCAATTTTGATTCTAGTAAAAAGATTTTTAATCTTTGATTATTTTATTTGACTTTTTGAGGTATACTTCATGCTTTTCTTTCTTTCTTCTTCTTTTTTGTTTGTTTGTTTGTTTGTTTTTACATTTTTTGTTTTATTCTTTATTTTTTGGAAAAAAAAATTGTTTACTTAGGATCTAACTTCTAAATTAAAAAAGTTTATTTAATTTTCTTTTCTCTCTTCCTTCAATTTGAAAATCCTCTTTTTTTATTTTTTATTTAGATTTTTTCTCTAAAAAAACATTTGATAGAGCCCTTTGAAATCCAAATGTATTAACATAAATTTAATACCTAATAGATGCCAAGGAGGCTTATTGCCCCTCATGATCCTTAGGTTCACTCCTATGTGCTTGAGGAGACACAAGGTCCCAAATAGCTATTCTAAATAAATGAAACAAAATAAGATAACATGAATAAAGATGAAAAGGAGTTTACAAACATGCACTAGCAAGTGATTGTGTGTGCCTTTGTGTTTACATATTATCCAAAGTTTCAAGAACAAAACGAAGAATAAAGTTTCTTCCTTGATTATCAGTTGAATCATCACATCTTCCCTGACATATTACCAGGTCATGAGCTAGCAAGCCAAGGGCCTCACATAAGGAAAGTAAAATGTGCATTAGTTTCCATGAAAAACTGTTTACACCTGAAGCAGCATAGCATCCATATACTAGTGCATAAGGTCAGCAAGCCTATTTGCCATTCAAGCAGATAAAATAAATAAATAAAACAACGGGATTTTCATGATGAAATTCCAGCAAACGTGCCCACAAACTCCACTCCCATTAGATGGTGTTGAAGGAATGGTTGACCAATGATAAGGAAACACAAATGCACACAATCTTACAACAATGAGGACCTATAATCGGTACCCACACAAAAGGCCGAAAACTAGAGCATAAGATTCCAAACAAGAATAAACTGTATAGGTCTTGTTCCTGATCTCAACTCACCCATCAGTAATGGTGTTCAAACTATAACAAGGAAAATATGCAAAGGCAAAACAAAACTGAGTAGCCTATGAACCAACACAAACTAAAAAAATGGATCAGAAAAAATATCCCTATACTAGCGAAAATAAAAACCTAAACCATCCACAACAGCCTCTGAATCCAAATCTCATATTAATGGTAGAACACAGCAACAAGAAGCATTAGCCCAATCCAAATAAGAATGCCAAACTGCACGAAGTCCAAATCCCCTCTTCAAGAACCAAAGCAGCAAAGAACATCAGAACATACATATAAATGATGGAACATGAACAGACCAATGAATCATATCCATTTTAACTATTCTTATACCCAATCCCGCAACAAAGCATACTATGATAGACTTAAAATCACTATTAGGGTAATAACAAATGAAAAATTGAAATGAATCTCCTAATAAAAGGGATAGAACTTCATCAGGACAACATAGCAAATATGGAAGTCCCTGAGAACCTCCTTCAGGGAGACATATTTAGCTTGTTGATTTTCAATCCAGGCCATACAACATAATTAAAACCCAAACCAGCAGAGGCCATAATCAAAGCATACACATATAGAAAGATAACACAGAAATAGGACAAATTAATCAGAAACGATATTCCTACACCAGTAAAAAAAATTAATAGAACTCAGGGACCATTAGAATAAAAAAGAATCTATGAACTCAACAACATTAATGTAATGCTGAAAAAAAACTTATTCAACCTATGATGAAGGTCATAGCAAAAAATATGTAAGAAAAGGAAATCAAAATCTAAACTTGATAAGCAAAAGTTATTGAAATTAGATTCCCATTAGAGGCATATTCATTCATACACGAAATCAGTATTTGAACTATGGAGAGAAATCAATACCTCTATTTTCGTGGCTTTTCTTTTCTTCATTCTTTTCAGCACTATTCCTCTGTAACTTGAAAATCACCTAGCAGAAAAGCCTCCCTACCATTTTTCTCAATCTCTTGCTTCTCACTTCTCCTGAAAAACCCTCTTCTCTCAATCTCCCTTTTCTCGAAAATTTCCCCCAATTTCTCTCCTTAAGCTTACTCCCAATCTCTCCCTCTCTTTGTTTCTCGGTCTTAGTTCTCCTTTTTTTCTTTCAATCTTAGACCCTTTTTTTTTGCTCCCCCCGTCTTTCCTTGTCTCTTCCCTTTTTATTCCTTTAATGTTTCCTCCTCCTTTCTCGAGTTTCTTCCCTTTTTCTTTCAGGTTTCCTCCTTCCTTTTTTAATCTCATACCTCTTCAATCGCTACTGTGCCTTGGTCTGAATCAAAAATTCCTTTTTTTTTGGCTTCCTTCCCTTTCCTTGATCCGCGTCTCTATCCTCCCTTTTTGTTCTCACGTCTCCTTTTCTTGGCCTTCGATGATGAAAGGGACGTGAGGGGAGGTCAACTCCTTAAGCACACCCCCTATTCTCTGCTCCTCTCTCTACTAGTTCCTCTGAAATGCTGGATGCTGCCTCCTGTTCTTGCCTTCTGCCATGTGCTTTAGTCTTGTTCTTCGTTGGTGGCAGAGACCCAAAAAGGTGAAAGGGGTCCTGGATTACTTACATTCTGAGCCCTTCTATACCCTATACCTCTTTTCTCTTTTTGGTTTTTTGGTGTTGGGCTTACAGGATTTGGATACTGGGCTAAAAGGATATTGATTGGTGGGCTTTTTATATGTGCCATCTATTCCCCTCTTCTTCTTTTTTTTGTTTAAGATGATTGACCTTTTAAGCCCATTTGTTTTTGTTAATTTGTCTCCTTTTTGTTTTTTTTTTTTTATTTTTTTTTTCTAATTTTTAAATTTAATTTTTTTAAAAAAATTTGATTTTATATTTTTTTTAACTTGCTTTTTAATTTTGGTTTTCTTTTCTTTTTCTTGGGTTTTTTTTTGGATTAAGTTATTTGGGCCTTAAGAATTTGGGAAAAAAGTTTAATACCCCTTTTTTTAAAGTAACTTTCCTTTAATTTTTTTTTTTCATATTTTAATTTGATTTTGTTATTATTATTATTTGTCTGGACAAAATACGGTGTTCACAGTTGCCCCTCTTTCTTTATTTCTTAGACAAAGAAATTGAAAATATAATTTTTAATATTTTTGCATATGGAACAAGGAAAGATAAAGAATATGTATTTTGTCTAGGATAACTTCTCCAAGGCTCTTGTTAATTTGTCTCCTTTTTCTTGTTTTTTTATTTTCTTTCTTTATTTATTTCATTTATTTCTAATTTTTAATTTTAATTTTAATTTAATTTTTTTAAAAATTTGGTTTTATATTATTTTTTTAACTTGCTTTTCAATTTTGGTTTTCTTTTCTTTTTCTTGGGTTTTTCTTATTGAGTTATTTGGACTTTAGGAATTTGAGAAAAAAGTTTAATACCCCTTTTTTTTAAAGTAACTTTCCCTCAATTTTTTTTTATTTTTTCATATTTTGCTAATTTGATTTTGTTATTATTATTATTTATTTTTTTATTTGTCTGAACAAAATACAGTGTTCACAATAAGAACCTGATCATCACTAATCATTCTGCATGTAACTTAATTTAGATACAAGTTGCTTAGACCCGATAGTGAAATAGAAACATTTGACAAGAATTCATAAATGGGTGCATTATTAAATGGCCTGAGTACACCTGGATAAGAAAGAGGGAAGCTTAGGTAGAAAAAGGAACTGCACGTTAGATGTATCTATCCTTAAAAAGGTAAGGAGCTACCAACGAGATATAGTCACCCATAAAAATTTATGTAAAACAAAATATGTAGAAATAGGTAGAAAAAGAGCTATCCATTAAGTGTAGCCACCCTAAGAGGTTAAGGAGCTACCAACAACGCGTAGTTGCCACCATCATGATAAAAACCTAGCCTTCCCTCCCCTGTAACCACTAGTTTAAGAATTTAACCCCTTGAAACAACTATGTATAAAGTAAACTTGTTATTTGATCTTATTAATTGATTTCTACATTTCTTGGCTCCTGTTTGTATTATAGTCTTGTTGCTTTTATTTTCGCAATCTATTATCTGCTAATTGAGTTTTCAACTCACTCTTTTAACTTAAATTTTTTTTTAGATAGTGTGGTTGGATCTGACGTACCTCCTTCATCTTAGGTTTAGAGGCGTTGTGGTGGTGAGCCCTATTTTGAACCTCGAGGGCATTTTTATGCTATAGTAAAGAATTTTGAATTGATAATGTAATGTGCTCTAGACATTGCTCCATTTGACACCAGCTATATTCCCTTCCCTTATCTTTGATTCTTTTGATGCCCTGATGACTAGTTGTGGATAGCAAAGCTCTCCTTTATTGTATTTGTGGTTTTCTGGTTCTTTGTAGAAATTTGGGATGTCTTATTTATAGAAGACACTTTGCCAAAATTTCTATAAAAAGCTATGAACACTGATTTAAATATCTAATAAGGTAGGGATTATAATTGATGTGCTATTACCTTGTGTAGAACTTTTTCAAGGCCCATTGAATTGATAGGTTATAATGACTTAAGCTTGTGGGTAGGAAATCTCATGTGGTTTCCCCCTTCTCATTTTTAACGGCATGACAGTTTAAGCCCCTAAAGCACTTGAAGAATCAATGTTGACTTTCAAAATGTTTCTTGTGTAGCAAACCAAAGTGTAATACCCTGGAGACAAAGGAATGGCATAAGGAAAGGCATTAAAGGAATGTGATAAAGTTGTCAAAAGCTACGTGAAAAAGATAGGAAGAATAGCATTGGAGCAAGCTGAAGCTATAATGTGATTTATTTGCCTTTAAGAAAGAGTACAAGAGACACAACAAGAAATGATTTGAAGTATTTACCAAGACCAATGTTAGAGGAAAGGAGAGATAAAGAGGACAACATGCTATCACATGTTGCTCTCTCCAATAATACTTTAAAGGCAAAAAGACATTACAAAGAAGAAAATTTTTTAATACCCTTCTTTAGTCTACAAGGTATAGTACTTTCTTTTACACTTTTAACCTAGGCATTTAATAAAGAAAGAGACAAACCCTCTTTGAAGAGATCTAATGTTAGAGAAAGATTATAGTCGTTAGAAAAAAAAATATAGTTGCTGAAGATGTTCTACACTAGAGAAAATCAAAGTTGTGGGCAATAGTCATCTTTTCATTATCACTGTATAAGTAGCTACATAAAGGATGAAAGATTGATAGAGAGTTGGACATGTTTAATTTGAGAAATGTTATCCTCTGCATATACTAATAGTCTTGTTAAGCTTAAGTATGTAGTTTATCGTTTTATGTGAGGTTTGAGAGCAAGTTCTTGAAAGAGGCTTGAGTGGGCCTTGTTTGACATTGCATATCTAAGAAAATCACTGTCATTAAGAGTTTTGAAGAAGAAAGGTGTGGAAAAGAAAATGAGAAGATAGTGTGCTTTAGAGAGTTATAGTATTTTCACTCATTGGGTTGCCCATTGGCTATGCTAGTCTTAATTGATATATGCTTTAAATGTGAAAGAGTCTAACATAATAATGTGTGAGCTTTGAGTGAGCTATATTGAGTGTTTTATGTAGGCTTGTGCTTCATTGTAATATCCTCCTCAACATTTTCTATATTAGGTTGATAGGCACCTGTGTGAAATTTTGTATTGGATTGCTATTAGATTGCCTTAGTGATTAGGTAATAAAACTCAAGTGGGTGAGCTTAAATGAAGGTTGTCTTGTTGTAATTGGTTGGGAAACACTTATGTGTGAGCCCAAAGAGGTTATCTTGTGATTAAGAAGTAAATGCTGAAGGGTTAAGCCTCTAGAAAGGGTTAGCTAGTGTATTGTGATTACATTATAGTGAAAAATCTCTTGCTATATGTTTTGGAATTAGATGTAGGACCATATTAGTTTAAATCAAGATCAAGCTTGCTTTGTGATCTTCTTTATCTTTCTCCTTTATTTTGGCTTTGTAATTTGTTAACACTCTCTTTTGTTTAAGTTCTTTCAAGGAATCCATTATTCAAATTTCTTTTAAGGAGCTAACTATTTCAGAAAGGATTTTTTATACCTATCTATTACTTTGGTTTTGAGTTTTTCATAAAATATTTTCAATCAACTTCTTGTATCATAAGTTATGTTAGTGTAATAAATTATTTTATTAATGAAAGTTTTTAGCCTTATAGATTTAACACTCACATAGTTTTCTAAAACAATTTTAAGAAAGCTAATTTAAGAAACCCTAAGCTTCCTATATTTTGTGTGAAACAAGTTTTGAAAAGGTCTTTACTTGAATCATTTGTTTGGAGAAATCATTATTCAAAATTTAAGTTTTTAAAATATGGTTGATCAAGAATCAAATACCTTTTATCAAGTTGGGATTCACTTTCTTGAAAAAAAATAATTTTCATCTTTTATATTGAAATTGGGTCTTCTAGATTATTGAACAAAATATTTTAAATCAAGTTCTTTTGTCTAAACTTTTTATTCACTCTTTTTTAAGGATCTTGTTAAATTAGTTATTTTTTAGGAAGTAAAATCTCTTTAGAAGAATTTTTTAAAAAAATAATTTTATTTTCGAAAAGCCTAATTCAACTCCCTTCTTAAGCTTTTTGGACTAACAATTGGTATTAGAATTTTGGTTTCTTGTATGTGAGAGTAAAATCCTTAAAGAAAACATCTGATCCAAAAGAAGACTTTGCTGCAGAATTCCTACATTTTAGATGCTAGACATGGTGAAACTCTTAAAAGACTATGCAAGAAAAGAAAATGCATATTACATTTCTCAAAGTTGGGCAATGTGAAAAGGAGGGAGAAATGGCCTCCTAAACTGACTAAGAACTAAAGGAAGCTATTAAAGAAAACACTAAAATGGATTGAAAGTATGATTCAAGCATCAAAGAGGGAGTTTATTTAGGGAAAATAACAATGAAGGACTCATATCATCAAATATTTACAATAAAGGACCTTAACAATCAAAATTATTTTACTATCGGTAGTAAAATCTCCTAAAGCCTAATGGTAATGATGGTCCTTGAAAATAATTTTGATTTTTAAGATCCTTCATTGTAAATATTTGATGATATGGGTCCTTCATTGTAATTTTTCCTAGCTTCAATCCATGAACAATATATACTTATTTTCAATATGTAGTTTTGACTGAATAAATACATTCTAACCTTTGATCTAAGCTAAAGGTCAAGTGAGCTAGCAGGTACAGGAAACTATAAACAAATGCAAGAATATGTCATTGAACCTAAAAGAAAAAATGTTTTGACATAAAAGAAGATGAAGAATCATATTGCACCATTATAACACATTATTGTTATTTTGTAGTTAATTTGTTTTTAGGGTTTTATTATAATTTGGACTTTAAATTGTGTATGTGAGCTAAAATGGCAAAAGACCCAAGTAATAAAGCTTGGAAGTCACAAATAAAGCACCCAATGGATAGAGCCCATAGACATAGGCCCAACCTTCAAAATGGTGCATGCAAGTGATTTTGTGACTTTCTTGAAAGAGAATGAGCACATAGGCATTTAATTCAAAAAGAGAGGCCCAAGAACTAAGTTGGAGGCCAAATATTACTAGTAGGAGGTGCATGAATCAAACCCAAGCTTAATGGAAAGAAGCTTTTAACCTAGCTTGGATAGGAAGTGTCAAAGACTTAAAAGAAAAGGAAAAGTTTCTTATGACTATAGAATAGGAAACTTCCTGCATTCCATTCCTATTGTAAATAGGAAGCCTTTTATCTTACCCTAGCTTAGAACTCTACTATATATAGATATCTTTAGCCAATCTTAAACCTATATGGAAGCCTTGGAAGAGACTAGAGAATGGACTAATGTTCTCTGACAAAGGGCATCTTAACTCTAACTGCTATATTCTTCTTATTCTTTCATCTATGTCTTTTATGTTAGTTTTATTTTAATTTTCTCTATAGAGTAGTTTTCTTATCAGGGTGTAAAAGGTAACTTGCTATTATATTAATTTTGATTTCATGATATAGATACTTCAAGTGTTTATTCTTCATGTTGGATATATTTTATTGCTTTGAATAATTGGTTTTAGATATTAATTGTTTAGCAAGGTACCAAGACTTGAAACTTTATCTTTTAATGGTCTTTGGTAAAAGCATAGAACTATAAAATGGAGCTTTCATTATTCAATTAAATTTGTATGCGTAATAAGTAATCAAGACGAGAAGTTACATTATAAGGAGAATAGTATATGTTGTGAGTCAATTGAGTGATTTGGAAAGACCAAAAAGATTCACTAGGCCTTTGTACCAATTAGATCCTAAATTATATTACTAGAATTTATTTGTCTTGAATATGTTTAGGTCAAACATATTTTGGATAAAATTAATTCAAGTTAGTTGAGTATACCTAATAAAGATAATTTAAGTTAGTTAAGTTTACCTAATAAGAATAGTTGTTCATTTAGGATTTTTACTTTCACATTATAAATAAGTTGCTTGAAATTCATCTTTATTTTGTGAATATATTTAATTAAGAGTAGGTGAAACCAAAACCATAACATTAACTTTATTGTGTGTTTCTCTACAGTCATATTCATAGTAATTAGTTTATCTAGCAAGTAGGATAATCTAGACTATAATCAATTAAGAAACTAAACCTTTTGTATTTTTGAATATGTTAGGTTATAATATTTAGAAATCAATTATCATGATAACAAAACTCATACTCTAAGTTCATTATATTACTTGTCAATTAATGTGCTTTCTAGCCCTATAATTGTTACATCTCCATAATCCCAATGGAAGAAAACATCCATTGTTAAAAGAAGATAGAACAATTAAAAAGAGGCACATAAAGGTATATTATAGTTAGTTACTTTACAACTAAAGATATTGTGTCTCTCAATGCATAATTCAAAAGCATTGTTGATATCTAAAAAGTGTATGATAAAATTTCGTAAAAGTTATTTTGGTGCAAATGAATTTTCCTTCTCCTTGGGAGAAACTTATAATGCAATGCGTATCCATTGTAACATATACCCTTCTTTTGAATGGACAAAGAATTCATCGCTTTCCACTTCAAGTGGGTTTGAGATAGGGAGATCTATTTTCTCTATATCTATTCTTACATTGTTCCAATGTGCTTTCTTGTATAATTTCCAAGTTAGAACAAGAGAGAAAGATCCAAGGTGTTTGTTTTACAAAAAGAAGCCCTTGTGTATCTCAACTCATGTATATAAATGACACAAATTTTTTTTTCAATGCTACACTAGAAGTATGATCAACAATTCAAAATGCTTTTAAATTAATATGGGCAACTAGTTGGCTAGCAAATTAACAAGTTGAAGTCAGAAGTCATTTTTAACTTGAATATACTAAGAAATTTCAAGAGATTTATGATGTCCATTTTTAGAGTTCAACATAAAGCACGTTTGGGGGAATATTTGGGTGTTTGTTGAAGTGTGTGTATGTGTGTTTCAAAATAAGTTCCACATTGCTCAAATTTGAGGAAGCCTTAATGTATAAATACTAAGATAAAAACTAAAGCAAGTAAATGGCCAAAGAAGAGGAGTAGACTCACGAACACAATAATGGCCCAACGCAATTGAAATCTATCGATTTCCCCCTTACGCACGAAATTAGTTGCAGTGTTGGACACTTTTTATTGAAAATTATTTTGCAAAATACAAAATTTATTTAATTTAAATTAGCCTTCCAAGAAATCCTTCTTTTTAAAGGTTTCAGTTATAAGACTTTATGTTTTTTGATTTGAAGGCTTTATGAACGTTGGGTTTATCTTTTTTAACTATCTGTTAATAGTTTTAATTACCCATTCATGGTTTTGATTTCTCAATTTTATTTGCTTTAATATCTTTCACTAGAAACGGACTCCAACATTCAGAAATGAACATTTAATTCCTTCAACATCCGCAGGTGATCTCTGCTTATAAAAGGCAGTGCATGGTGCATGTTCAAGATACACGAAGCTCTCAAGCTCTCCTCTCTTCCTCTCTCCCTGAGTTATTTTTCTATATTCCTACTATTCTACATCTTTGCCACTGCGTGTGGTGGAATAACTCTTAAGGACAATGTCTTTGTGCGCAACTTAAATTGTTTTTTCTGCTGCTTATTATATCACAATGTCTACTGTTAACAATCTTAAGAGTTATAGAGTCACACAAGGACGTTGTTACTAGTGCTGTCGCTGTTACCATCACTGCTGCTGATGGAGGTGCTGCTGCCTCTATCTGTATACCTTTGGTAGTACCTTAGATGCCACCTCCTAAGCCATTTCCAGATATCTCAAAGATCAAGGTATTTGATGGGAAGAATTTCAAAAGATGGTAAAAGCATAGCTGCTTAGTCCTCGACATGTATAGAGTTGCTATGGCACTCACACAGTTCGAACCTCCTACAGATGTTGACCAGGCCCAGAGAGATGTTTAGAGTTATGCAAACAAGGTTTGTAGGCATACCATTATTAGTACTTTATCTAATGACCTCTTCAATGTTTACTGTGTGTACAAGGGAGCTAGCAAGATTTGGGAATCGTTGATCACCAAATATACTACTAAGGATATTGGATAGCATAAGTTCATTATTAGAAATTACTACAAATGGGATATGACTGGTGGTAAAGATATAAAGTTGCAGATCAACGAATACCACAAGTTACTAAAAGAATTTCGTGCTGAAAAGATTAACTTTTTAGATGAATTTGTTGATGGGATCCTGATTGAAAAATTGCCAGACTCATAGAGTGACTACAAGTAACAACTCAAACATAAGCAAAAGTAACTTTTGTTGTTAGACTTTATCACCCACATTATTATCGAAGACATTAATCGAAAGGAGATTCAAAGAGCAAAAGGCAAAGAGATAACTTCTAAAGCAAACTTGGTGGAGACAAAGCCACACAACAAGAGGTATGACTCTAATAAAAGACCTGATTGCAAACTTAAAAATTCTAACTCTAAGTTTAAAAAGAAGGGAAATTGCTTTGTTTATGGCAAGTTAGGGCATTATGCTACTTAATGTAAAAAGAAAGCTAGAAATGACAATCATCCCAGGCCAAATGTAAATTTGGTCCAAGGAGATGATATTATTGCCGTGGTCATTTCTCAAGCTCTCCTTATAGCCAATGTGAAAAAATGGATGGTAGACTCTGGGGCTACCAGGCACATTTGTGCAAATAGAGAGATGTTTACCTCCTATGATCCAATAAAGGAAGAAAAAGACCATATTCATCTTGTTGATTCTCGAACTGCAAAAGTTCTAAGTAAAGGAAAAGTGGCTCTCAAATTCACATTTGAAAAGATCTTGGCTCTCAATGATGTTTTGCATGTGTATGATATTAGTGCAAACTTAATTTCTGTAATTCTATTGGAAAAAGGCTGGGGTTAAAGTGTCATTCGAATCTGACAAGATTGTGATGACAAAAAATAATATTTTTATGGGAAATGGTTATTATAGCCAGGGATTATTTGTACTGAATGTTGATGAAATGAATGAAAATGAATCTTTTTCTACTTACTTGCCTATTTATATGATTGATTCGTCTAATGTGTGGCATGCTAGATTAAGACATGTTAGTAAGTTTTATATTGAGAAAATGCAACAACTTGGTTTGATTTCTGAAATTAAAAATGATTTTTAAAATAAATGTGAAGTATGTGCAGAAATTAAAATAACCAAAATTTTTCTACACAAAGAGAAACAAAGTTATTTTCCATAATACACACTAATTTTGGTGATTTAAAATAAACAATGATTAGAGGAGGTAAAAAGTATTATATTACTTTTATTAATAATTTTTTAAGGTATACTAAATTATATTTGTTGAGAAAAAAAGATGAAGCTTTGGAAAAATTTCTTTTGTATAAGGTAAAAGTAGAAAATCAACTAAATAAAAGGATTAAAAGAGTAAGGTCAAATAGAAGAGGAGAATATGTTTTATTAAATGATATTTGTGAAAAAGAGGGAATTATTCATGAAATAACTCCTCCATATTTATCTGAGTTGAATGATGTTGCAGAAAGGAAAATAGAATTTTAAAAGAAATGATGAATATTATGTTTGTAAGTTCTTTTGCACCAGATAATTTATGGGATAAAACTTTATTGTCTGATTATTTTTTACAAAATAGAATACAAATAAGACACCTTATGAATTATGGAAAGGTTATGCACCAAATCTAAAATATTTAAAAGTGTGGGAGTGTCTTGCAAAAATAATATTACCTAATTCTAAGAAAAGGAAAATAGGCTCTAAAACTTTTGATTACATGTTTATTGGATATACTGAATATAGTGTATCTTATAGATTTTTGGTTTTGAAAAGCGATATTTTAGATCATAACATTTATAGAAACTAAAGATGTAGAATTTTTTGAACATATTTTTCCTTTGAAAGTTGAACACATTCCTAAAAAAATGGAAAATTCTCCTTCTTCTCTTGAATAAAATACGAATGAGCATTCGATTGAAAATTTAAGGAAAAGAAAGAAGCAAAGGAAAGAAACTTCATTTGGAAATGATTTTTACACTTATATGATACAAGATGAACCCTCGAATTTCTATGAAGCTATTTCCTTTTCTAATGCTCATCTTTGGAAAGAAGCAATTGAAACTAAAATTAATTCTCTAAATCAAAATAAAATTTAGATTTTAGTAGACTTGCCTCCAGGAGCAAAGTTTATTGGTTGCAAATGGGTTTTTAAAAGGAAATATAATCTAGATGGATCTATTGACAAATATAAAGCGAGGCTAGTGGTCAAAAGATTTACTCAAAAACAAAATATTGATTATTTTGATACGTTTTCTCCTATAGCATGGATTTCTTCTATTCAAGTTTTAATTGCTTTAACTTTTATACACAAACTTTATATTCATTAAATGGATGTCAAAAATGCATTTTTGAATGGTGATTTAGAAAAATAAATTTATATGGTACAACTAGAAGGTTGTGTTATTTTTTGTCAAAAAAATAAAGTTTGCAAACTAGTTAAATCTTTATATGGATTGAAATAAACTCTTAAACAGTGGAATGAGAAACTCAATGAAGTTTTGATTAATGATGGATTTTAATCTATTGAAGTTGATAGATGTGTGTATACAAAATGTGTGGATAAAGAGTGTGATTATTTGTTTATATGTGGATGACATACTTATTTTTGGTACAAATATAATTGTTGTACTTGAAGCAAAAAGTTTTCTTACTTTTAAATTTGATATGAAAGATATGGGTGAAACTAGTGTAATATTGGGTATTAAAATCATAAGGAAAAGTGATAGTATATTGTTATCACAAGAATATTGTATGGAGAAACTTCTCAAGAAGTTTAATCATTTTGATGATAAACTTGTGAATATTTCCTTATGATCTTAGCACCCATCTAATTAAAAATAGAAGTGATTCTGTAGCTTAATCTAAAAATGCACAAATTATTAATAGTCTATTGCATTTGATGAATTTCATCCGACCTAATAAAGCATACTCTATGTACAGATTGAGTAGGTATACACACTATCCAAAAAGTGAGCATTGGTTTGGCTTGGTTAGACTAATGGGATATTTAAAAAGTATTATAAATTATGGTATCATGTATAGTAGATTTCTTGCTATACTTGAAGGGTACAGTAATACTAATTGGATCTTTAATTCAGAAGAGACAAAGTCTACTAGTGGTTATATATTTGCTCTTGGTGGTGGTGTAGTAACATAAAAATTAGCTAAACAAAACATTGTAGCTAGATCTACTATGGAGTCAGAGTTTATTGCTTTAGAACTAGTTGACGATGAGACTAAGTAGTTGAAAAACTTCTTAGAAAATATTTCATTAGGTGAAAAGCCAACACCATCAGTGTCTTTACGTTATGACAGCCAATCAGTGATAGTTACAGTTAAGAATAAGACCTTTACTAGTAAGAGTAGAGATATTTGGTTGAGGCATAATGTTATAAGGCAGTTGTTGAAAGATGGAGTTATCTCAATCAACTATGTAAGGTCAAAAGTAAATCTGGCATATCCTTTAACCAAACTTATAGGGAAGAAACAAATCTTTAACATATCAAAGGAAATGAAACTTAAGTTAATATGAAATTAATAGTGATAGTAACCTAACCTTTGTGATTGGAGATCTCATGAAAAAGGTTCATATGGGTAATAACAAGTCATCTGTTAATTTTGTTAGCACTAAAATTCTAGTATCTTCTTATGGTATGAGAAAATGCTAAAATGCATTGTTGGTGAGATTGAGTAAAAGCTCTTAATGATTTTATATTCCTTATAGATGGTATATTCATTGGAGATACACTTGATGGAATCACCTAAATGAATGGGGAGTGGGGCTGCTCCTATGAGATTATGGCAAGATTTCTAGAGCATTCATTGAACACAAGGCTTGGGCATGGTCATTTAAAGTACAAAACTACGTTAACAGCAGGAATTGTGAGAGTATAGTTTGACTAATAAGGCCTCTAGTACGCAGTTAAGAGTTGTTGGTTTATAGAAACTTTAAGTTTCATTGACAAATTTATGTACTAAGAATTATTAGTTTTAGGTATGGTTCATAGTTCAAAAGACACCAGATTCAAAATGGTTATACTCATGTATGTAACTCAAATAATAATATTCCTTCTAACATTGCTCAAATTTGACGAAGCCTTATTGCATAAATACTAAGATGAGAACTAGAGTAAGTAAATGGGGCAAAAAGAGAAGTGGATTCATGTGCACAATAACGAGCCAACGCATTTGAAATCTACTAATTTTAGCTGAGTGTTGCACACTTTTTGTAACATCCAGTCCTTCCATAAACGTGAGAAACGCGATGTTCAATTTCTTCGTAAACATAAAAAATAGGCCATATACAAAATGAAGCCCTTGAAATAGAAAGAATTGGGGTCAAATAAAATTATGATAAAATTTTAAATAATAAAAAATGAGGATTTGAGCCTTGAGTTGCTCAGAAATCAATACCGGAGTAATTGAAAAAATTTATCGAAAAGTTAGTGGCATTTTCATAAATATGGGCACTTTTTGGAAAAACTCATAGAAGGGCTTTTTAAATGGAAAATTTGAGCTTTCCGGGGTTCTCAAAGGCCCTGAATACTATGGGAACCGCTAGAACAGTTGAAACACCTTCGGTGAATGATTTTAGCCACCAGTTGATCAAAACTTTGACCAACCGATTCGGAATAGTTTCAAATCCAAATTGAGTGATTCTAAAGATATTTTATAAATTAGAGAACTTAAATTTTATGATAGAAAAGACGATTCTAAAAAAGGAGGTAAAATGAGCCCAAACGAAAGAACGGAAGTGTAGGGACATAATCGGTATTTTGGGAATTGTTATAAAAATCATCCTCCACCTTTTTAAATGACTAGGCAGCTTCTCCACCCTTCCAAGAATGTCTCTTAAGCTCAGAAATAGACCAAAAATGACATGAAAATTTGGAGAAGAGAGAGAAAGAAAACTAAAGCAAAAAGGTATGAAAATACATGGAATTTTGCAACAAGTTAGTTATAAAATTTTCTCCTCTCTTCATTCTCCTTCTCTTCATGGTTTTAGATTCTTAAAAGGAGGAATTTTGTGGCTGACCTCATGAGAAAAAGTGGAGGTTTTGAGCAACCAAATAGAGCAAGAGAATCACCATTTAGCAAGCTTTCAAATAAGGTATGATGTGCAATGGAAAAACTTATTTTTCTTTGAATTCCAATGGCTTCCATATTAGGTCTAGAGAGAGAAACTAGAGAGGGAAAGGAATTCAAGCCAAAAAAAAGGTAGAGACAAGAATATTCAAGCATGAGAAACAAGAATATGCAAAGAGAACAAAAAAAAGAACCATGAATTTATAAGATAGAAAAGTTAGGGGTTTGTGAACAAAATCAAAAATATGATTTTATTTAAGAGTTCCCAAGCCTATGTGAATATTTGTATGAGTTCTTAAGACCCCTAGAGAGCTTCCCACATGCATCTCCCATCCAAGAAAGTAAAGAAATTGCAAGAAAAATTAATGAACTCTAAGTTGGAAAAGTGTAGTGCATTTGAAGGGATTGTAAAAACTGATTTAATCTATAAATTTCCTTGGCCATTTAAATGTTCCATTGAGCTCCTAAAACATATAAGAAGCCTCCCAAGTGGCTCTCCCATCAAGGAAAAATTAAAAACCCCTTGAACCCCAAATGCTTCCATAATGTCGACCTAAGACAGATAGAGGGGTTAAAGAGTGTTTTAATTTATTCTAGCCTTGGTTTGGGGACTTTATATGATGGTAGAAGGTGGGAGGAACCCTTGGGAAAAATTTAGAAGCCATGGATTGGGAGATGAAGCAATGACTTCCATAATGTGACCTTATGAAGTAACTTATGCCTAGGCTTTTGAAAATGAATATGTAATGGCTCCAAGGATCTTAAATGAGGTCAAGAGGCCTAGAAATGAGAAGAGAATGGAGCTAAGAACTTGAATCATGATGGTTGTTTCAATAGGCCATTTATGGAACCATTATGTGACTTATGGAACCAAGTATGTTCTTAAATATAGGTTTAATGTCCTAACTTGTTTCAAGAGTGTAATTAGCTTCCATATGACGTGTCTAGGCCAAAAGAAATGATCTCCACCTTCTTGGACGTGTGAGGTCAAGGGAAAGGACTTAAGGCTTAAGGAAAAAGTATGTAAATGCAAGCAAGGTAACTCTTTTCACCTTCTCTCATGCATGGCTGTGTGTTTAACTTGCTTTGGAATATGTGTATGTATATTTTCAAGCTGTGAAAAGTATGCTAGCATGCCTTTATATACCATGATTCTTGATGCCATGCTATGTTTTCCAATGATTATATGATGTTTGTTTAAGTTTATTTGAGTGTGGAGAGGCCAAGAACTTTTCCCTTTGGTGAGGATGAGCTAAGAACCTTTGAGCTTGGTTGAGACAAAGTAAAGAGTCTCCCAAAAGCAAAGTGGGCTCCTAAAAGTAAAGTGGGCTTCCAAGAATATGGTTGAGTCCAAAGTGCTCAAAGAATGGGTGAGGCAAGTCCAAAATCCATGAAGAGAAGTGTGAAGCCAATCCAAACACTTGGTGAGCTCTTGAATGTCTTGTATGACTTGTTCACATGCTAAGCTTTCTTCTTGAATGCTCATGAATTGTATTATGTCCATGCATGCATTTTTAAGGCTTGCTTTACATATATTATGTATGATTGAATAGGAGATGAGTTATTGGGATTCTTTGAATCTCATCCTCTCTTCTCCAATGTTCTAACATGCTAGGTGGACCAAGAAAGCAAGGTAATGGAAGCCAGCCCCTTGGGAGAAGAGAGTAGGATATTAAAGTCCATGGAATTGGCTACTTTAAAGCCATATGAATGGAAAATTTTGTAATCCATGGTTGTATATGTTCTATGAGGTCATGAATATGTATAAATATGTTGATGTATCATGTATGAATGAGAGATTATGGCATGTGAATACTATAAAGTAAAATGAGTATGAAATGACCATTTTTGCTTTTTGAAAGTTTGATGCACTAATGTGTATGTGGAAGTGGCATGGCCAAATTGAGATGCATGAGATTTAGGATCCTTGGGGAGTTCAGACAAGTCATATTCATGCTTTTAGATTTGCCCAAGAGGAGTCAAACATTGAAAGAAGCCATTTGGACATTTTGGTACCCTATATAGGGCATAAATTTGCTATCTTAGAATCTTATGTTACTTTTTATCCAAATGAGCTCTTCTTGAACTAAGATTTGTCATGAAATTAGAGTTTATTGAGATATTTTTATAAAGTTAAAGAACATAATTTTTGGAGGTCTAGAGAATATTTTATGAATTTTCAAAGTTGGGATTTTTTATAAATTCTGGTATGTGCATTGTTCACACTGGTAGATTTGTATTCTATGTCATCCTATGGGTAAATGATATCCAATGCTTGTGAAATTTTAAAGGTATAAACTAGAGGTTATAAGCTTTCTATGGCCACTGAGATCACCTCATTTGGAGGTCTGACCAAAGAGTTATGCATTTTTAAATTTGGCTATCAATAGTAGTGGCGCCCCAAGAGTCCAATCACTATTCCATAGATTTCTAATAGCTAAAGTATTTGTTTCATTCTAGAATCATTTTTAGCATAAAGCTAACATTTGTATCTTTTTAGAATAACAAAATTTGTGTGATTTTGATTTTTATAAAATTAGTTATAAATTTTAGAAATTTGTATCAATAATCTGAAATAGCAGCCCAGGCAGCAGCGACCTTAGTAGCTTTTCAAATGTCAAATGTATTTCTCTTAATGATTCATGAACTGAAATATTTTTACCATAGGATAGACATCCAGAGCTTTCTGGAATGGTAAAGTTTGTTGGTTTTCGATTTTTTTTGGATTTAGTTATGAATTTTCGAAGTTGTGACAGAAAAATTGACAAATCTGGCTAAAAATATGGACAAATATTTTATGCTCCCCTTTGGTTTTCACGAGACGTGGGCCACTTTTGATGGTGTAAATGAGTTGTGTTTATGTGATTAAATATGAGAATATGTTGTATGAGCTCATACGGTCCACGTGACACTGAATGAATTTTTTATATACGACGCAACGTAAAAATATTTATTATTTTTATGCTATTTCCTTGATTCTTCCATGAGATGTCTAATGGGAAGCATAAAGATAGTATGAAATGAGCTAGAATATATGGTGTTATACTTTTCCTAAAAATTATTTTGTAAAATACAAAATTTATTTAATTTAAATTAGCATTCTAGGAAATCCTTCTTTTTAAAGGTTTTGGTTATAAGGCTTTATGTTTTTCGGTTTTCAAGCTTTATGAACGTTGGGTCTTTTTTTTTAACTATCCATTAATAGTTTTAATTACCCATTTATGATTTTGATTTCTCGATTTTATTTGCTTTAATAACCTCCACCAAAAATTGACTCCAATGTTCAAAAACTGACATTTAATTCCTTCAACATTTGCAGGTGGTCTTTACCTATAAAAGGCAATGCATGGTGTATATTCAAGATGTATCGAGCTCTCAAGCTCTTCTCTCTTCCTTTCTCCTTGAGTTATTCTTCTATATTCCTGTTCTGCATCCCTGCCATTACGTGTGGTAGAATAACTTTTAAGGACAATGTTTTTATGCACAACTCAAACTGTTTCCTTTTGTTGCTTATTATATCACAATATCTATTGTTAACATTAAAATTGACAATCATTAAAATAAAGCTGAAGTCTTTTAAGAAATGGTTGATAGGATTAAACTTAAACTATACCTACTATAGCTGTGTAACAAAGGCAAAGCAACAATGTGTGCCTTCTTTTTTTAATATTTTTTTCATATTAAAATTTGGAGAATTACATTTTATCTTCATAATTGAGGTTTAATTTTAAATTGACATATAAACTTTAAAATGTAAAAAAAAAATCTTGCTAAACTTTGAGTTAAAACAAAAACATTAATTATAGTTAAATACTCTGTATTTTCATTTCAATTTAGTACCAAATCTTGAAGACTATTGAAGTAAGAAACAAATTTCTTGTTTTAAATATTAATTGAAATTTAACATTTTTATTTTAGTTCAAGAAAGTGTTTTAGTATATCTTAAAATTCATTTAGTAATTTTGTAATTAAACCTTACTTTAGGAAAGTAAAATGTAGTTTCCCTTAAAATTTTAATACATAAAAAGTAAGAGTAACAAAATAATATAAATAATATTTATTATAATTAAAAATTTGCATATACTTTTTAAATTACGAAATAAGGAAAAGATTTTTTTATTAAAGAATTTGAAGTGGAAGTTTGAGGAAATCACTCCATCTATTCTCATTTTAATCATCTAGTAGAGTATTGTGAAAGTTATCAAGCTCTTTCAAATTCCTTTATCGGTAACTTAAATAATGGTTTTTCTTTTTTGTTTTCATCCAGTCATTTCTTTACGAATTTGTATTTTTTTTTTTCTTGTATGCTTTCAGCATGGAAATGTTAAAGAAATAGTTTTTCGCTTTAACATATAACTTGATTTCCCACATGAAGTAGATTAAAAAAAAGTTGTCACTAAAAAAAATTGTGATAGGTTACTCCATTATTATGGGTTAGGGAGCAATTAAAATGCATGGATTTGGATTCCCTCATATTGGTAACCCTCAATTTCCCTTATGTGCCTGACAAATTTCATTTATTTATTTAATTTTTTTCTTTTTCTTGGAGAGAGAATAACTCCTCTTATTAGAGATAATATGAGCAGATTCATTTCCTAGAATGCACATATTCTTTTTCAGTTATATTATTATTCTTACATTTGTTGAACCCACGGAATTTATATCTAACACTTGATAAAGACATAAAGGCCATAGTGAGCAGAGGCCATGGATGATTGTAATTTGAAAAGTTCTTATCGAATTCATTTTGCCAAGTTAGATAACTCAAGTTAAAAAAATTATTTAATTCTTAAGAAATGTCTTAATTGGATATTTAAATAATTCATGACATTTGCTAAATATGTAAATTAAACAATATCAATTGTTTATGTTGATAATCTAGGTAAATAATGTTAATCTAATCGTATACAAAGCATCAAATAGAATCTCAACTTTCAAAATTTAATTTCTTAAAATAATAAGAGAAAATATTAAATAGTGATTAGTGTAGTGATGTATGTCCATCCCTAATTACCAAGATGAATTTACATTTAAATTTGGAAAAAAATTATAGATAATTTCTTATATTTTTATTGTCAAAATTTTTAATTAAAATATCTAAAATATATGATTTTTAAAATAAAATATGATAAGTGTATGATTTTTATAAATAATTATGTGATTTTTAATTAAAATATATATTTATCATATATTTATTAATAATTATATATTTATTATATTTTAATTAAAAAAATTAATAATAAAAATATAAAGAATCTATATATTATATATTTCCTTTTCTTTAAATTCCGTTTTTCCACAAGTTTTTTTTGTGGGTCCCGTGTTATATTTAAATTCAATTATTTAAGTTTTCGGATTTTGGAAGCCTGTAACGATTTAGAAAACTTCAAAGCGAGTAAGTCGATGAACTTAAAAGAAATCAGGGGTATATTTGCAAATTAATTTTTCTTTTCTTTTTTAATATATAAAGGGCGCCGTAGGGTTGAGTTCGCTGCCTTCGCTCCGGGTCAGGATTACCACTCCGCCGCAGAAGCAACCTCAGGTTCTCCTTCTTTCCCTCTCTCCATTGCGTCTCTTCTTCTCCGTTAATGTCTCTGAATGTTTCGTTGTGCCGAGAATTCACTATTCTAATCATTGGCTTCCTGACCATGCATTGAACCTCCGTACATTATCATTTGCAGTGAGGATATCATATCTTAAATTTCTTTATTATTATTTTGATTTTTTTCCGTTCATTTTTTCGGCTATCAGTGTGAGTTAGAGATTTCACTATGTTGACACTCGGTTGTGAGTTGCATCCTGCAGATACAAACCTGATCATACTAATGTTTATGCTACGCTGTGCTGTTTATATATCTTTTTTTTTCCCCAATGTAGCATCGATTGTTTTATTGTCTCGTTTTTAGTGTAATTACAAGACCCAAATTAGTGATATTCTACATTTAACATGGTCTAACTTATATAATTTTTTCCTCCTTTGTATGAATGGTTAATCTTCAATGGAGAAGGAGGGGAACGATGTCTCACAGGAAGTTCGAACACCCCAGGCATGGTTCACTGGGATTTCTCCCCAGGAAGCGGGCTGCTCGTCACAGGGGAAAAGGTATCAGTTTATTACATACCAGTTGTTCCATCCTGTAATGGCCTTATAATATTGTTGACCTGCGGTTAACATTATTCTTGCGGTCATGCAAAATTGTAGTCCTGCCTATCATTACATCGGGTTGACTGTTCTGAGCTTCGGATTAGTCAAACATACTGTAATTAAGAGGCTTAGACTAATGAAAAGTTGCTGTACTCTCAATAAACCCTGTGACTGGCTTATTTTACTGTTTCAGTGAAGGCGTTCCCCAAGGATGACCCAACCAAGCCACCCAAACTTACTGCCTTCTTGGGTTACAAGGCAGGCATGACTCACATTGTAAGAGAGGTCGAGAAACCAGGATCAAGTGAGTCATTTTCTTGTCAGCTTTTATTTGTATAATTGATACACCTCTTCTTCATTAGTAGTTTTGGTTTGGAAGTTGAGTTGTCAGCAAGCATCTAGTTATGTACTCTGGTGTTTACACGATCATCTGAATCAGCGTTATTATGTTATATTTCCATGTTCTTTGTGCTAGTCTTCTGAATTTCTTACTAAGCAAATAGTTCTGGGGCTCATTATTGTTGACCCAGAAATGTTTATCCGCTACATGATTTTACCCATCTTTGTAACTGGACCTAAAAAGATTTGTTAATCATGTTTTCAGTGTTCAGAAATAACAAAGCTTTGTTCTTCAAATTATTCTAGTGAAGTTCTGATTCTTGAGGAAACAAGTGTTCGGGAATACACTTGTACATGTTACACTTATTTTCTTTGTTCAGTGGACTCCGCTGAAATCAATGCCCAAGAGTTTGCAAAGTGTTTAGATGGATTTAAAAGTGAATTATTTGTTGTCAACCAAGCTTAGTTTCAAAGTTTTACATGAGGAGTTTCTGCATTTGATTATTTGCTGTAATTATGTTGAGTTATTTTTTATTTTGAATTTTTGTTACCTGCTCTTCTTCGCCAGAGATATTTATAATCATTTAGTAGCCTGGTTTTCTAACTCGATATTTTTTTGCTTGTATCAGAACTTCACAAGAAGGAAACTTGCGAACCTGTTACAATTATTGAGACCCCTCCGATGGTTATTGTTGGAGTTGTGGGTTATGTGAAAACTCCTCGTGGTCTTCGAACATTGAACACTGTATGGGCTCAGCATTTGAGTGAGGATGTGAAGCGCAGGTTCTATAAGAACTGGTGCAAGTCCAAGAAGAAGGCTTTCACAAAGTACTCCAAGCAGTTTGAATCTGAAGAAGGAAAGAAAAACATTCAGGCTCAGCTTGAGAAAATTAAGAAGTATGCATCTGTTGTACGTGTTTTGGCTCACACCCAGGTATAACTTGCTTGTCTTAATGCTCACATTGGAATATGTTATTTAGTTACCAATTCTTGATTTAAAGTTCAAGCTACTGCTAATAGTCACATGTTGCCATTTAAGGATTATATGTCTTAATGCCCGCTTGCTGTCTCCCAGATTAGAAAAATGAAAGGTTTGAAGCAGAAGAAAGCACATCTCATGGAGATTCAGGTCAGTGGTGGTACTGTTGCACAGAAGGTGGACTATGCATACAATTTCTTTGAGAAGCAGGTTCCTGTAGATGCTGTATTCCAGAAGGATGAGATGATTGACCTCATTGGTGTAACAAAGGGTAAAGGGTATGAAGGTGTTGTGACTCGTTGGGGTGTTACCCGCCTTCCCCGCAAGACTCACCGGGGTCTGAGGAAAGTTGCATGTATTGGTGCCTGGCATCCTGCCAGAGTTTCTTTCACAGTTGCCAGAGCTGGTCAGAATGGATACCACCACCGAACTGAGATGAACAAGAAGGTTTACAAGCTTGGCAAAGCCGGACAGGAGTCACACACTGCTATTACTGAGTTTGACAGGTGATTTGCTTGCTTAGTGCTAACTGTGGTCACATGCAATGAACATACTTGTGTTTTTACGACAAATTGAGAAGTGAATGTGAGCGTTAACAAATAGTTAAGGTGTTTTATCACAATAAACGGGAAGCGAACTGATCTGACTTGTTTTCTGAATTAGGACTGAGAAAGACGTAACACCAATGGGTGGCTTTCCGCACTACGGTGTTGTGAAGGATGACTATGTGATGATCAAGGGATGCTGTGTTGGTCCCAAGAAAAGGGTTATTACATTGCGACAGTCCCTGCTCAAGCAAACTTCTCGCCTTGCTTTAGAGGAGATCAAGCTCAAGTTTATTGACACATCTTCGAAGTTTGGGCATGGCCGCTTCCAGACGACCCAAGAGAAGCAAAAGTTCTATGGACGTCTCAAGGCATAATTGTGCAAATTGCAAGGAAATGCTGCAGCTTTATATTAATTACATGAAGTTGGATTTTCGTGTTGTTCAGTTGAGAATTTCTATTATTTGGTTCAATTTTGTTTAAACAGAGAGATTGTTCACGATTTGCTCAAGTACTTCAAATTTTTCTGGTTGCTTTGAAGGGAAGTAACTCAATTTTATGACTTAACCTGGTGCTTTTAAATGGTCGGCAACTATATTCTTACTCATCCACTGTTTTCCATTTTATTCTTGTTTTAGCTTTATCAGAATTGGAAATCAAATTTTGAATTCTGGAGGCAATTCTAATAATATTTATGTATTATATAAAAATATAAAAGGTTTACTATTCTAAATGTTTTGTCATGTGAATCCTATTTTTCTTAATAAATAATTTTGAATTCTGTGTATTATCACGGGATACGAGACCAAGTCTAGCTGGTTGACCATTTTATTACTCAATTTCCTAGTCTTCCAAGGGTGTAGTTAAAGGTGAGGGCAAAAGATTTTATGTTTGAATTATTACTCCGTCATGTATTAAATAAATAAAAAAACCCTAATCCTCGACAAGGAGTGCCAATGGCATTTAGTAGAGGTCTTAATATGGGTCAATGAAGAACTCTATCTACTGGTTTCAACCACTAATCAATCCTCAAGATTCGTAAAAGGAAACCATAATAATTGTAATAGAGCTTTAATATTAACATAAAGTGTCTTAAAGAAAATGAGAAGACAAATAAATGGAAAGGTAAAATGACAATGTATGTAAATTTACATAAGGTCCTGGAAAAAAAAAAAACCATTGAAACAAGATCAATTGTTATTATCCGTAGTTATTGGACCCGAACTAGCCCAGGCGGTTCAATCGTTTAGCGAACTACTGGTCCAACAACAAAAAAAAAAAGGTTGGTCCAACGAACTAATTGTTGAAACGGTATGATTTTAAGAATTAAATTGCTTATAAAATTAAACCAGTTTTCGTCTAAATTGACTCGATATCAAACCAATGAACTGAAAACTTGGGTTATTGAATCAAACTAGATTTTTTGACAAAAGTTAATTTTTATTATTGTTTCTTATAGTGATAATGTTTTAATAGTTCTATATTTGAATATTAATTATCAAAATAAGTTCTATTATATGTATTAAGATCACTTCTTTTTTAATAAACTATACTATTATTAATCTAAAAATTATAAATTTTAGTATTATATAAACCAATTTAACTAACTTAATTAGTGGCCTAGGGGTTGAATTAGTTCCCCAATGACTCAATACTCTAATCTGGTCAACGTGCATTCCAACAATTACGCTATTTTCAATCCTACAAACACTCTTTTAAGTCTTTATTGTATGTAAGTAGTTCTAGCAAGCATATGGTAATCATCATACATCCACCTACATTCAAAAGTTGACAAGGTTTTGACATTTGAAGAGAGGAGTGAAATTGCAACATGGACCATAATTCAATTAGATTTTGGATCCTTTGTTGTATAGTATTTGTGTTGTACAAAAGATTTATTTGTTTGAGAAAAAAGGCATTTCTTTTTGTATTTTACCTGCACAGCATCCCTTGTTATTCTTATTACACAAAAGGGGATTCGAATTCAATCCAATTTATACATGTTGTAAGCCATTAGCTACAGATCTTATTATTATTATTATTATTATTATTATTATTATTATTATTATTATTTTGTTATTAGTGTTTTATAAGTTCAATAGTTGTATAGGCACAAAATAATCCAATTTATATTATTAAAATCCATACTACTAGGATAACTCTAGGTAAATCTAAAAAAATTAACAATATTACGATAGATCTTTAAATTAAAAAAAAAAAGGGATTCAATTCAAATTGGATTACTTATCTTATTAAAAAAATCGTTGTACGTTGATGTTAAATGCATAATTTCCCATCATTTGGAATACTTGATGTTTTTTACTTATAAAGAAGAGATCGACTGATTAACAAAAAAATTTTAGAGTTCATGTGATAAACCATTAATTAATTGTGAGAAATTAACACGGTAACCCTATTATCAAACCTTTTTTTAAAAGAGAATGCTTATGAAAAAACTAGAAAAAAAAAACTCTTTTATAATTTGTTCATAGATACTTTAATTTAGAGAACGTTATCATTCACAAATTAATAAAGCAACACTGATCAAGCTAACAAGTGATTATAAGCAATAAATGTGACTATGAGCAGTGATAGGCAGTGTTCATTGTAGAGTAGGGATGCTGGGATGGTATCCATCATGAAGATTCAATATCTGAAAGATTCTTAGATATATCTATCTAACTAATCATAAATAAAAATTTAAATTCATTACAAAATTTATTTAAAACGCTACTTACATATTTATATATTTATACCTAAAAAAATTCTCTTCTATTTTTACTTCATTTATTGGGATTTATGATGATAAAAAAAATAAAATTTTATTTATTGTAAAAAATTGTTTTGTCATTTAAATTATAGTTGAGAAAATTAGATCAAATTAGCTAGTTAAATTAAAAAAAATTAGTGAATTGGCCTCGGTCCTAATTGATTGACCCTAAAAATCAATTTAATAAAAAATGATAAAAAATAAACTAAATCAGTTAGAAATTGTAAAAAATGATAAAAATCATATGATTTGCTGGCACTAAATTGTTCAAAAATTATTATTATTTTATCTAAATCAAAACTTTAGTATTTTATAATAGAGATGTATCATATTTATTATACTTATCCAACCTATTTTATATAGATTTGTCATATATATAAATATTAGATTTAATTTTTATATTTATAAATATCTATATTTATTGTAAATATTATTGTATAATATATATATCTATTTAATTGAAAAATATTATATGAAACTAGAATAAAAAATAATTCATAGTGTAATAATAATCATTATTAAATAAGTTGAATTATTTTTAATATATATATATATATATATTAAAAATAATTCAACTTTGATTTAATAATGATTAGATTATTACACTATGAATTATTTTTTATTCTAGTTTCATGATTAATTTGAATTTTAAAACATGGATTTAAATATAGAAGGATTGAAAAGAAAGAGAAAACGTATCATCATACTTTTGACAATCACAATAATTTCACAAAAAATTCAATTTTACAGAAATATTATAAAATGAGTTGCCGAGGAAAAATTGGTGAGGCCACAAACCAAAAATAAAAAAAGTAGAAAAAGAAACGCCAAATCCAAATAAGAAGAACAAGGGTAGGTTTTGGAATGCAAATAAATAGATAACTCGTGACTTGTGAGAGAGTACTCAGGGCGTGTTTGATATATGGGTGTTGCGACGGAAAAAAGGGAGAAGGAAAAGGGAAACTCGATTTGTTGTGTTTGGTATATGGTTGAACGTTTCTGTCGGCATTTGCGATTCCGCTAAACGGAGGAGATAGCTCTCCTTAGATGAAGTGATGGAATGAGGTCGGCTTTTAAGGAAAGGAGTGTTAGATTACCATCTTACCCCCATCAACCCTCTCCTGCTCAAAGTTTGTTTCAAGAGACCATTCCTTTGTGCATGAATCATCTCCTTATTGAATCTTCCTCTTCCTGAAGCACTATAGCTTGTGGTATAGGAAGCCTCCTCAAACCTCATGTTCATTTCTTAATTATTGTGTCGGAAAGTCGATGAAACCTACAAGAAAGCAATCACTCAAGACGCAAGCACAAAGACCTAGCTCCAGGAGGATCAGTAGAGAGAGGGGTCTTCGATTTTGGCTGTCCCTCGTCTGATTAGGGCACACAATCTCTGAATTCAATTTTGTATTTAATAAATATTAAAAAATAAAATATTTTCTTATTTTTTAGCTGAGAAGTATTTGTAACATTTTATCTTTCATCTTTTTCATTTCTACTCTATTTATTTTTAACCAAACATAAAAATAAAATTGTATTCTTATTCTTTTTAATTATACCAAACATAATTTGGATTATCAATTCCTTTCCTTTCCTATTCTCTTTGACATTCTTATTCCCGTCAAAATTCATAATTCCTACCAAACGAGCCCTTAGTATTGTAGTCCAAAGAGGAGCAAGTCGTCAAGTATCAATCGCTGTATAGAATAGAACAGAGTTAAACACGCTATAGGGCAATACATTCACTGCTTCATGCGTACCACTCCTCTTGCTTAGTTTACTTCTCTCACTCTTCCTTTCTCCCTTTCTCAGTCTTTCTTCTTTCAGGCGAGCTCTCTCTCTCTCTCTCTCTCTTTTCAATTTTGAACGAATGTACTGTGTGCGGTTGTTTACGGAGATAAACTTTTAGGGCTTTCAGGTGGTTTTTGCAGATACCCTTTTTCTTTCTGGTGTTTCGTCAGTTGTTTCCCGCTCTTTGTTCTACAAATTCGTATATTCAGGTTTCAAATTGATAGAGTTTCCCTTGGTATTGATTTCCTTGGAGATGCAACTTCTATTTTTATTTTTAATTTGCACTTCGTCTGTCTGTCACAGCCACGCGGTTTAGCTCTTCGTGTTATGATTTAGTGTGGTTGGGCTTTTAAAGAAATTGGAACGAATAAATACCGTTAACTTTCATGGGGTGCTGTTGAGTTTCCAAATTTGAGCTCCTGCTTGTATTCCAAAGATAAAATTACTCCAATTGTTTGCATTCTGATTGATTTAAGTAAAGAATTGTTGGATTTGGTGTTCTCCGTGAATTTAGAAAAAAAAAAAAGATTTGGAAACTTTTTAGCATGACTCTTTCCCCTTCCTCTTTTACAGGCTGATTTACAATGACAGAACCTTCCAAGGTTATTCACGTTCGAAACGTGGGGCATGAAATATCCGAAGTACATTCTCTCTCTCTCTCTCTCTCTCTCTCTCTCTCTCTTTCGCGCTCGCGCGCGCGCGTCTCCTCGATCATGTCATGGCTACTATGTCTCAATTGCTTTAGCTTATAAAAAGTGACCAAAACTAGATGTTGACCAATAGGAGCACTTCTCGCAAATAGTTCTAAATTGTGTATTTTATACGTTGATTGGAATACTTTCGTTAGCTCTAATTTATGTTCCCTAAATTAGATTGGTTATTAATCCATATTCGATGTATACTATCTATAGAATAGACCATTGCTTGTCCACTGGTCCTGTCATCTAACGTAGTGGCTTACTGGGTATATGTATAGATGGTATTAACTTAAAAGTTGTTTTTTCCCCTTTAACCTTGATGGCCATTCTGATATTAATATTTCAGTTACCAACAATTCAACATAATACTTTGAAAGACAGAATATACTGTCAGTTGGTTGTATGCAACTATGAATCCATAACTTCAAGTTGGTTTCTTGTGAACCTCAACTATGATGTTGCCCAATTTAAGCCTGTACTTAAATAATTTATCCCAGTCTGATTTTAAATAATGCTTAATGGGAATTTGGTGCTGCTTCATTTCGTTGATTACCCCACTGGATAATGTAAAGAAATTTTAGTTTTGATTTAAAGAGTATGGGCCTTGAAATGGACACAAACATGGTAATATGACAAAATCTAAAGTGCCCAGGGTGTTATTTCAGGTATCGTGTTGTGTATGCTATGAGTATCTACACATGCCAGATGTCAATTTGGCTCCTTTTCTAAAGTGTCTGGGCTTCATAGCTTTTCAGTGATTATTTAAATATTATAGTGATGTGAATCTAAAGCAAAGTATTAGTGATAAGTCAAAGTCAATTTGAAGTATTTAAAATGAAATTAATTAGATGTAAGAAGCATGGGGTTTTTATAGTGGTCATAAATATTATTATTGGAACACTGTTGTGCACCCTATGTGCAGTGTAGTCTAGCTGTAGTGCAATGCCACAGTGTGTAGCACCTCCAATGAGTTGCAGTGTTGATAGCGCAACATGCACCATTACCATTTCTGGGGTGCATGGCACAAAATTTGTGACACTGGAAGCCCAAAATTTATGAGGGAGCCCATGTGTTTTGGGTTATTTTGCATTTGATTATTTTGCCATTGAACAAGCCATTAGGGAAGTCTGGCTACCCAGAGGTGGGTTTTGGCCTTAGCACAGCACACTGCGCCGAAGCAGTGATATCTTACAGATGATGGTGTAGAGTTATCTCTTTCCTTCTTCTTGCTTCTTCTCTGCTATGGTTTTCCTGATTGTTCGTTTCTTTATACTGGTTGGCAATTTCTTAGTGTGGGTGTTTTGTAGGCTGTGGTTCTGTCTGGAGCCACAGCCTTTTTCTTTTGTTTCTTCTTTCTCTCTCTCTCTTTCTCTCTGTTTCATTTATTTTTTAATCAAACCATGTAAGCCCATCTATTTGACCCATTGGCCATTGCAGCTTCCTGTCAAGATGTTTGGGAGTTTAACATTGGAATTGAAATAAATAAGCACCGATACGGGTACGCGTATCGGGTACGACACGACATAATACGTGAGATACGTCAATTTTTAAAATTTTAGGATACGGGTACGGGAATATATATATAATTATATATATATATATATATTCAATTATTACATATGTTGATGTTTAAGTCTTTAGAGAAAAGAAAAAATAATAGCACCAAAACCAATTATATGAAGTATTGAAAGGTAATTTTTAAAAATTTGCTAATGTCCATGTTAAGGGGAGGAAGCTGAATATATATATATATCTCGCTCTTTTCTGTGTTTAGGGGAGGAAGCCGAAGAAGTTGCTGACTTACCAGTAAAACAAGAAATTGAGCTTTAACTGTGATACTTCTTCCTCGCCTTCATCTTCGTTTTCCGGAAAATTACAGAAAAGAAGCACTAACGTAAAAGATCACATCAACAGTAAGCTTTCAAAACGGAAACGTATGGGTACGTTTGTACCCGTATGGTACGCGTGTCTGTACTGGACACGTATCCGGTATGGGTACGGCACCTTGTTTGCCGTGTCGGTGCTTCCAAGGAAATAAGTAATGGAATTTATATTTTTAGATATAAGTATTTTTTTGTCTTATTAGAGTTTGAATTATGCTTTCCTTTACTAATGTAGTTTTTTTGATGCTTCTATCTTATATGGTATATATTAAATATTTTTGAATGTTTAATATGAGGTGTGGCATGCTTTGCTTTCATGAATTTGGTAACAATGTAATTATATTAACTACTATATCATTGAAGTTTTACATGCTTTGGTTAATATCAAGGCAGGGTTTGTCTCTGTAATTCCCATTTCTCTGGAATCAAAAGGAAGAAGTTTATCTGAATAAAAACAATTTGTTACTGAGAAAAGAAGAAAGACTCCATTGACAGAAGATAATTATACTCCTCAATAAACTAAGAAAGAACTAAACACAAAGAAGGCAAATGAATCTATCAATACAATGTAGCTCTCCAATCACTCTACAAAACGTCTAGCAAGGAAACCCCTGATAATGCCAATGGGTAGAACACCAAATACAAGTGAAATAAATTACTTTATCCCATAGAAAAGGCAATGGCATCGACTTTTCCTTAAAGATGAGAGCATTATGCTCAAACTATATACACCAATTAGCTTCATAAATAGCATCTCTCTACTAAACCTTGTGTGCCTTTTGTTCCAATCTAAACCACTGAAACAAATCAGCAAAAATTGCCAATAATTATAAGCAGGGTAAAAACAAATGAACAAGATTTTCAGATTTTGTTCAAGCATAATGCAAATATACAAACAAAGTGTTTTTCGTGGTCTTGAAATCTGTGACAAGTAAGTATTGATAATCCAAACAAATAATTTAATCTTTTGAGGGGGCTTTAGATGTTCAAATGGGTTGGCAAGAAGTCATTTATCTCCAATGGAGAGCAGATAAGAAAATAAAAAAATTTGCAATAATATACACCAAAGGAATCCAAAGTCCAATCCTCCTGTCAGGAGTAAAAGATATGGTTGTGTGAATATATAGTAATAACTAGGAATGGGTTAGTTTGCTTATTTTTAAGGCATGATCAGCATATTCTTTGAACCATTGAGTAATTAAAGAGTAGCAAACATCAATACTCTGACATCATTCCTTTTTTTTGGGTTTTTTTTTTTTTTTTTTTTTTTTTGGGGGGGGGGGGGGGGGGGTGGTAAGGGTGTAGGAATTTATGTCATGAATTCATAGCTCTGATATGCATACGTTTGAATACATGTATTAGTATGCTTCATGTGTATCTGCGTCTGTGTAATTACTTCAAAGGTAACTGATGGTTGTCTTTGTATGCCTTCATGAGGCATGTGGATGGGAAAAGAAAATTATACTATAGAATGAATTGTGTAATGCATGCCATTGAAGCTTTAATTAGTATTTGATGTGATTCTACTGTAATTTATATCATATATGATGCTAATTAAGTTCCCTAATACTGGAAAGAAAAATGAGCTAAACTAATGAAGCACAGGAATAGAAGAAGAACAACATCTGCCTTTACATGGTTTTAAGAAACACTTTGATGCAGTACAATTGATAACAAGGGGAAGAGGAAGGAGAAAGAGGTAGGAACATAGAGAAAAAGAGGGAAAGAGGAAGCTGAGAGAGAAAAGGCGTGAGAATAAATTGACAATAATCAAATCGCTTTGGTGTCCCATCTTACACTACCATAGGGCTATTTATAGGGAGCACAAAATATAAGAAAAGAAAACAAATAAAAAGTCAGAAAATAAAAATAAAAGCTGGAAAATCAGAAAATACATAAATCTGAAATATCTCTAAAGTTTCTAAATAATCTAGAATTTCCTATGCCTAGAGTAAGTCTTCCACAATTTCATTTCCCTTAATATTCTCTTTCTATTCTCCATCACACTTGAGATTTAAGAAGTTGGCAAGCTGAAGGGCAAACAAGTCGTTTTATGTTCTTTGGGAAATGCATTTTGCAATTACTGATATCTCAAGTATTGTGCTTTCCATCCTTCTATCCTCTCTCTCTTATAAGAAAGGGAAGATTAATTAAGGAATGAGGAAACGAGAAAGAGGGCAATTTTCATAGAGAGAAAAACTAAAAAGAGAACACATGGCCATTTTACAGCACTAGAAATACAAAATAAGAATGTCTTGTAATTCCTTTGAATATTCACAAAGGATGTTCACCTAGTTTATGTTTGGTACATAAGAGTGTTAGGTATGGAAAGGGAAAGGGAATGAAGATGTGATGGGAAATGACTCTTATACCCCTATATAAAAAAAAGTAATAGAAAGGGATAGTCACTGTTAAGTCATGATAATAAGGGCATAACAAACATTGCATAAATTAGATATTCTCGTTTTCTGTGCTTTCCTTTTCCCTTTTCCTTTTTCACTCCTTTGCCCAACCAAATGTGGCTTATGAGAAGCCAGGGGCCAACACCAAACTCTAGCAAGATGAATGATTTCCATCACACTTTAACCATTGACTTTTAATAGTTCTTGAAGGATTCATAAATTTCACATTTTTTTGGTTGTAGAATGATTTGCTTCAGCTATTTCAGCCTTTTGGAGTCATAACTAAGCTTGTGATGCTGCGTGCAAAAAATCAGGTTTTTCTTGCCTTAATGAGATTTGCTGTTTGCCACTTTGCCTTAGAATTTCATGCTACTGCAGTTTATCTTTTTCCTCTAAATACTTACTGTTCTTGCAGGCTCTCCTCCAAATGCAAGATATTCCTTCTGCAGTTAATGCTTTACAGTTTTATGCTAATGTTCAGCCGAGCATAAGGTATAGATGGATTGTTAATTCAATCTCAACTTTATGTGAGTTCTGTTTTTTATTTTTTTTAAATTGTTGGTTTTGGTAACTTGATCCTTGATGTCATCTTCTGTCATTTGGAAAAAGCTACTTATTCCTCTTGATGCTAAAATTGTCTTATTGATCTAGTTCTCTCTTGTTTCATTCCAGGGGGAGGAATGTTTATGTCCAATTTTCCTCGCATCAAGAGCTAACTACAGTGGATCAAAGTCAAGGACGAGGAGATGAGGTTGGCATCTTGTGTTTATAGTCTATGCAACTTTTGTGGCTTTTGTTTTTTGGGGCCCTTTTGATTTGGTATACGGCCTTATATCTATCTTTTATATTTTTATCTTAGATTGTTTGATTTGACTGAGGGTTCATTCTGTTAAAATATTATGTTCTGCAGTTTTCTTTTTCTCTTCATCATTTACTTCCTTTTTTATTCTCTTCTCTCTATCTCTTCTCTTTCTCTATGCTGTTCTGCTGCTGGGAACTCTCTGGAGGCACAGCCAAATCGAATTCTCTTGGTCACAATTCATCACATGCTCTATCCTATAACAGTGGATGTGCTGCATCAGGTCTTTTCTCCCCATGGATTTGTTGAAAAGATTGTGACGTTTCAGAAATCAGCTGGTCAGATTCTCTCTGATTTTGCCATTTCTCTCGTTATTTTCATTTTTAACTTTTCCTACTTGTGGGCTTCAACTGGGTGGATTACGGGTATATTTTGGTCATCTAATAATTTCTTTTACTATATACAGATCATTAATATTTGAATGAAAATGGGGAAAGCAATATAATGAGGTTATTAGATTTTAATGAAATTGTTATCTTTTTATTTTTGAACATGTAGGGGATTATCCACTTTGTTTTAACACCATACATGCCTTGTGATTTGATGAGAGGATCAATGCTACATTTTTTTTTTTCCTTTGATGAATATAGCTTATCTGTGCATTTGGGTTATACATGAATAGCCAGTGCAGTCGTGGTTGTTGTACTAATTGTTTGATCCTGTATTTGTTAACTCTGCAGGCTTTCAGGCTCTGATTCAGTATCAATCACGCCAGTGTGCTGTTATAGCTAGAAGTACACTTCAGGTTGCTTTACATTAAATTTGAGCTTGTAGCCCTAGGCATGCTAATCCTGATATTGTTTCTGAAATGACGGTTTTACTTTTGGAAATATCTAGGGACGCAATATCTATGATGGTTGCTGTCAGCTGGACATTCAGTTCTCAAAGTATGTTAAACCTATCAGAACAATTTCCCTGTATATTGGATTGTTGGTTGAAAGACTTATTTCATGCTTGCTAGTCCATTGTATTTTTTCCCCTCTTTCTTTTATTTTTTAATCTCTTCTATTTTATTTACAACATTTTCTGCTACGGACATTTAATTCTTTTCGACTGCAGCCTTGATGAATTACAAGTGAACTACAATAATGAGCGTTCAAGGTGATTTAGTCAGTTCCTGACTTAATGCTTTTGTTCAGTTATTACACTACTATTTAAGCATCTTGTCGCATTGTTGATGAGTTTATTCCTAACATTTCACAGGGACTTCACGAACCCAAATCTGCCTACAGAGCAGAAAGGAAGGCCTTCACAAGTATGTTCGTGGTTCTTTTTATATCTTGTTACAAATAAATTCTACTCTTGCTAGTTCTAACATTTTTTAGCCTTCTCTGGATTTTCTGTGAAACAGCCAGGATATGGTGATGCAGGAAGCATGTATGCTGTTCAAGGTTCTGGAGCCAGGCCAGGTGCTAAATCTTTGAAATTGCTTTGGTTTTTCTCGTTTGTTTGTCATAGTCTGCTGTTTTTTATTATTTACTAATGTTTTATTATTATTTTTTCCCCCAGTTGGATTTCCCCAGGTATGTATCATTCGGGCTGAGTTGAAGTCTCGATTCAGATTGATCTTTAACAGTTGTGAGGAAGTTACTATAGTATTTCATCTTATGGAGAGTAGCATTAGAAATGTCTAACAGATGATGTCTCTTTTTTACCTCATCTTTTTAGAGTGTGAATGTTTTAGACACCATGTTTCATCGTTTGTAGCTAACCAGTTGTGGAATTCAATTTAGTTGATCTCCAGAGATTACCTTAAGATAGGACTTTCTTTTCAATTTAATATTTTCAAAGTTGTGGTTGATTGGGGAGGGAGAAGATCTTTTGAACTTTTTGCTTCTTGAACAGCACAAGATTTGTTTCCATTTTCTGATGAATGACTTGATTTTATGAAAAATATGGGTAAAATTGGCTTCAGACATGCAACAAATTGATCTATGTTCTTTTCATTAACTTTTTTATTCATTTGTTTCAATATCTAGATGGCTAATGCTGCAGCCATTGCAGCTGCCTTTGGGGGAGGTTTGCCTCCTGGAATAACTGGGACCAATGAAAGGTGTACAATTCTTGTCTCAAATCTTAATCCTGATGTAAGAACCACTTCCTGAAATTTTTTTACTTCTGCTTGAAAGTTATTTTTTTTGTTTTTTTGGTTTTCCCTTTTTGTTTTTGTTTTTAATTCAATTTTGCTTGTAAACTACTTATTTCAGAGACTAGATGAGGATAAACTCTTCAACTTGTTCTCCATTTATGGCAACATTGTGAGAATTAAACTCCTCCGAAATAAACCAGATCATGCACTTATCCAGATGGGAGATGGATTCCAAGCTGAATTGGCAGTGCACTTCCTGAAGGTCTGTTTCATTTGCATATGGCAGATTTATATATCTTTACACTACATATTCCTGTTATATATGCTCAATCCAGAAGTTATATTTATTTTTCCTATAGCTGTGCATATGTTTTTTCTCCCTCTCTTGATAAACGTAGTATCATTAAAGAGAATGGAGAAGAAAACCTGGAGATAGCCATTGTATTGTATATATTCTTAAAAAAATTTGATTTACAAGACTACAATTCATAATTTGACAACTCTATTAATTCAATCAATTATTTTGTAGAATCTTATGCAAAATGAAGAAAGTTTGCTTTATTATATATTTTTTTCAATATATTATTTATTTATATTTTTTTAATAGGTATTGATATTTTATTGATGACATACCGCAAATTACATTGGGTTGTCACAGCTATGGTTTTAGTTGTCAATTTTTTAATCCAGCTTTGGATATGGGATTTCCTCAGAAAATCTATCACTCTGGTTCTACGGTTGATGAGGAATGTACTTCAGAGTACACCTTCCTCTCCACAGATGACACACACGCCCTTGTGCATTTACAGACAAACAGAACAGAACTTGATAATACGTCTTCTGGGCTGTGTCTACAAGAGTCCATGAAAAATCTTTTCCCAACTCTAGAGTTAATTTTATTTATAAGTGGTTCTTATTTGATTGATGCCTTTATTTGATTGAAATACAAAAGCGATTGTATAAGGAGCTCAAGATTTTATTTTGTCTTTCTACTCTTAGGATGTTTGCTAGTGATGAATGTTTAGTTAATGCTACTTCTGTGTGAATGTTGAAGATGCATTATACTGGCTTGTTATATAATTCATGTCCAAGTGATGTAAGGGTCTACCTTCCACTGGATTTTCATTGGATTCTTTTGCTAATCTTGAAACGCTTGTGGCCCATTGATACAGCTATTCACATGTTAACACGGCCTGCAAATTAATCTGTATTTCTTCTGCAAAGGATTCTGTAGTTTAAGCTGGTCACTAAAACATTTTTCAACCTTGGGATTGTAGGGAGCCACACTGTTTGGGAAGCAATTAGAAGTCAACTTTTCAAAGCATCCAAACATAACCCAAGGTGCTGATACACATGAGTACGTAAATTCGAATCTCAATCGTTTCAATCGTAATGCTGCTAAGAACTATCGGTATTGCTGCTCCCCGACAAAGATGATCCACTTGTCCACTCTTCCTCAAGATGTCACAGAAGAGGAGATTGTGAGCCTACTAGAGGAACATGGGACCATTGTCAACAGCAAGGTCTTCGAGATGAATGGAAAAAAGCAGGCTCTTGTTCAGTTTGAGACTGAGGAGCAGGCTACCGAAGCACTTGTGTGCAAGCATGCAAGCTCACTTTCTGGCTCGATAATTCGGATTTCCTTTTCACAGTTACAGAACATATGACACTTGCATGCAAATCAAGGGTAAGTGTTGTTTACCATGGTAGGGATAGGGACTGCGAATTTGGGAAGATAATACATATGCAGATGATGGTCATCTTCATGTGTGGTCGCTATGCTTGTTATTTAAATTATAAAACCTGCTCTTTGACTTTTTCCCTTCTAATTGTTTGCCTTCTCGTCTTCGTTAATGCCTCTACTAGTTCTTATAGGTTGCTTGCTAACATAATAGAGTGGGGGTTAGACTTGTGATTGCAAGTAGAAAGGGGAAATCACTACCTTCTTCAAGTTGAGGGATTGGTTTTTGGTTTTTTTGAATCTTTGTTGTACATGTTCTGTAATTCAGGATAATCAGGCCATTCTGTTGTATTCTCAATCCATATTAATATATTTCTAGTCCAACTGAGCAAACAGTAACATTTTGTCTTGGGTGTATCTTTTGGTCTCTCATCTCTCCTGCTGCAGTTACACATCTTCCCCCCCACCCCCTGCTTTCTCTTTTCCATTTGTACCTTATGCTCTCTTGTTTCTTTTTACCTTGAATACACATGGATTGAGAAAATTCTTCGTTACTTTCTTCTTTTCTCTTATATTTACTCCTCCAGCGTTCTGCCCCACCTGTGATTGGCTGTGTCAAATGATGAAACAGCATGAAAATGAAAGGGACAGAAAGGGACCAATTGTGTCCTGAATGGCCGGATCCCTTGTGCTCTTGTTACAAATTATAGCTTCTTCCGATACAAATGATGTCATGGAAGTTTTAACTTTTAACCTAAAACTTTTCTGAATTACCGAAATTCTTCACTATACTGCATTTAGTGGCATAACAAATTTGACAAGCTAAGATCTGTAAGGGCTGGTTGACTAAGTTTTTTAATAAGATCATCACGTGGAGATATATATTTTTTTTTTCAAAAGACTTGATTATGCCATGTTGAGTTACAAAAATCACTCTACTCCTTTTTTTTTTTCCAGAAAATTTGATAATAGAAACTTGTACCCAAGTTTCTCCCCCCCTCTCTCGAGTCTCTCTAACGAACTACCGTTCACATTGGCCGTTTCTCTCGTTAGACAACATTAGAGAGCAGTATATACACATATCCACAACATAGAAATGTGAACGTGAAGCTAAGAGTCCATTGCTGCATAACGAAAAGGAATTAACGTGTTTAGTTGCACAAAAGTAATATTTTTTCTAGTATTTACTATATTTTTGTTATTATTTAACAGTATTTTTTTTTATTTTTTTAAAAAGGATTATTTTTCATCTATTTCGTGTATATATTTATTTCTTTTTTATTTTCATAATTAACAATTTTATATATCAAACGTCCTTTAATGTTATGGCTGCATGATCAGGATTTTGTTATAAAATTCCTTGCAGATTCTTCAAAACGACTTGTTTAGGAGAACTTTGTCAATTGCATCACAGCTTTGGATTAAGTGCAATTTTTTAAGTGTCATCTTGCTATCTTAATCGACCAAGGTCGTTTGTGAAATTTAGGTTAGTGTGTTGCCGAGCACTATAATATAGTTTATGCTTCATCTCGCATCACAAATTCTATTTGCTCTATATAGGCATATATATTCGAATATTTTGCCATTGTCAGCAGAGCTCCCCTTCCATAAAATATCAGAAATTTCTTCCGATTGACTTGCTATATTTCTCTTCTGCTTTTGGTTGGGTTATTAATACTCGGTACGTTAGAACTAATTTCATTATAATAATGAGCTTTGAAAATGTATGCTTATTAATAGTGATTTTGACATAAGCAAGAGCATGCCAAAAATGCAAGACTCAGTTTTCTTTATTCACTCCCTTTATGGCCAAGTCAAATATAGAAGCTTGTTATGCATTAAATCACAGCCCTTCTTTGTCCCCCTTGGCTACTTTACGCTTGATATTTCGTTCGTTTTCTTTGTCCTTCCCTTGAAAAGTCCTTTTAATTAAATTTTTTTAAAGGATAGTTGAAATGTGAAGCTTTGATAACGAGAGGAAACAAAAGTTCAACATACTGATTTATTTCATCTAACACAGCGCCGACCTTGAAATATTGTCCGGTGAGGAATACAAGAGCCTGGATTTTTTGGTTTTTTTCCCTGATTTCCAAAGTCAAATATGGTGTAGATATTAGTTAGCATGAGAATCATTTGAAGATTCCTTCATATAGTGAATTCAAGGAAAAAGAATGTTCTTACAGTCTCTTTCAGATATCATCCTATTATGCTTCAGTACTACAACAACTAAACGGCATTGCAATAAAGTCATTCTCATGCTTTTGAGACTTATCTTTTTTTTTTTTTTTTTTGGGGGGGAAAAAGAAGACATTGAAATTTGATTCTACAAATTCATTCCACGTAAAAATAAAGCATAATGACATTTACAATAATTAGGAATTTTTAAATCTAATGATAAGTAATTAGTCTATTTCGTTGAACATTGGGCTAGAGTGAGAGAAGCGATGAGCTGGGTTTAACGAAGAGATTCTGCTGACAAATACAAAGAAGCCCAAGGTCTTTGATCTGATTACAAGATTCACTTCCCAAGAACTTGGGGCAGTTATATATATATATATATATATATATATGCCCACTTTTTTCTTTTCTTTTTGTTACACTCGTAATAATCGTTATATTTTGCAATTATATATATATTATTGGCCCTTGAATTTTCTTTATAGGAAAGTATTGCTTGAACATGTGAAATATAATTTCACCCGAAGCTTCAACTGACAAACTTTTTTAATTAAGTGATAAACAGAATCAGAGAATCAAAAATCATTTTTATTAGAAAAATATATTACTGGATATGAATGAAGAGGAAGATGGATCCCCCTGAGGGGTGCATGGAATGATTTTTAATTTTTAAGTTATTGTTATTTTTATTTTTTGCTCTTAGGAGACAAAAAAAATTAATTAGAAAGATAAAAATTATAATTATGAATATATAGTTAAAATTTTTAAAATGTACTTTTTTTCACAGTTAAAATTTTTTTGACTTTACTGTTATAATTTTTATCTTTCTAATTATTTTTTTAGTCCCTAAAAGCAAATAATAATAATAATAATAATAATAATTGAATGCAACCCTATATATATATATATATATATATATATATATATAAATCTATGTTTCATTTTAGCCGTTGATTATTGTAGTTTGGCTTTTTCTTTTTAATGGTTGCTCTTTGCTTCAGAAACTATATGCTTTTTTTGTATTGGGCCAAATTGAATTCCCTCTTTGAAATTCTGATTTTTCCCCTTTTAAACGAAACAAAGAAAAGAAACTATGAAAAAGACAACAATTCGCTGGACTTTCTAATGAATGGCGCTCCCATTGATGTCGAAGTATCCAATTTGGGCTTGGCGATTTTTGTCTGATTCTGCTCTCTGTCTCTCTCTCTTTAAATTAAATATTTTTATATGTCTGCGGTTCTAATGCTTTGTGGACTTTCCCTACCACTTCAGAGTGGATCATGGTTCCAGGTCCAAATTGATTTAATTGACCTTTCCTCGCTCTGTTCTTATTGGTCAAATTAATCCTATCCATTTTAATAGAATATCAACCACCGCCTAATTAATTATAATATTAACTAAATTGTACATATACCTCCCCAAAGTTTTATAAAGTTATACACTTTTCAATTATGATTGGGCAAATTATTCTCTCTTTCCCTGAAAATGTCCAAATTTTACAACTCTCTATCTATTTTGAAAAATTATACTTCTTTTGCTTAAAAATAAAAAGTGCATCATACTAACCTCTCTTAAAATAAAAAAAAGAGGTCACAATTATATTTATTTTGATTAAAATATCTTTATATTTATTGTTTATATATGATAAAAAGTATTAAATATGTATCTAACTAATATTAAATAGTCACTTTTAAATTTAGGATAAATTAAATTTATGATTTCTAGCATAAAATAAATAACACTAGAATAAAAATGTAAGAAATACATTTTCTAATAAACCAGAGTAATATTATCTTTGAAGGTATTTTATTCATCTTTTAATTTTGAAAGAGGTTTATGTATATTTTTATAATAAAAAAACATAATTGTACAATTTAGGCATTTCTAAAAAAGAAAAAAAAAAGAATTTACCCATTATAATTTAAGGGCTTGTTTGGTATGCTATATAATATAAAGCTTTATAGTATAAGGCATAAGAGAATAATGTTTGATAGGATAAGATCTGATAAAATTTTAAAATTATCCAATACTTGGCATAACACTTTATAAGATAATGTATTATATAAAATAATACTATCATTTATTTGGTGATATATTGTATAACATTGCATACGATAAAAATTAATTTTTTAACAAAAACACCTTTTACTTAAAAAAAATATACTATATTTATCCAAATTTATTGTTATATTAATTTTTAGCGAGAGAGTACAGATGAGTATGGTTGTACATAGTGCATGACAACTTGAGCAACTCAATCTCATCTAGTTACATAGACTTGAGTAGCCAAAAAATCAATTTGGACATACCTGGTCAGGTTGACTATGTTAGTTAGTTTCAATTAGCCCAACCTAATCCTACGAATTTTTTTAAAAATATTTATTTTATAAAAAATTATATGAAAATTTTATTTTTTAAAAATTATTTTATAATTTTTATCAAAAATAAAAAATGGCCCAACCAATACTAATCAAGCTAGATCTTGGCATTAGGCCTAAAAAAGAAGTTTAGTGCAAAATTAGGTTAGACACCAGATCATGCTAATACCCACCCCATGATCATCTCTATTAGGTTAGGCCAAAATCTAACCCAACTTGTTAATGAATATCCCTATAGGTGAAGGTTAGAATTGAAAAGTGTTAAGGCCTTATATATCAAAACTTAATCAAGCCTAATCCCCTCTCCCAAAACTTGATTAGATATTGTATATTATTTTGATATATAAGAGAAGTTTGAGGTATAAACTTATATAATACAATATTTATACCAAACAAGTGATAAATTCATAATATATTATATTAATTTATACTATCAAACTTTATATGATATAGCAAATGAGCCATAAACATAAGTGTGCAATCACACATACATATTTAAACTTGAATTATTTATCTACATATAAAAGGTGCAAACTTTTTATATATATATATATATATAAATATATATATGTATATATAATTTTGTCTTTATTTTCCTTTTCTTTTTCCAAGATCTAAAAAACCTCTTTCTCTTGAAACTGGCCCATGTACGTGGAAATTGTAGTCTATTTGAAATTGGATGATGTGGCATGCATTCAATAAGAGAGTATTTGGTTCAAAGAAGGGGAGGAGAGGGGAGGGATTTTAACGAAGGGGAGGGGAGGAGAGGGGTTTTAATGAAATCTTGTTTGGTTGAGGAGGAGAGGGGAGGTGAGATAAAATTAAATAGACAATTATACCCTTATTGTATTAGAATTTTTAATTTTTTTTATTTTTATAAAAAAGGCTTTTTTTTTACTTTTTATTATAAAAAATAATTTTTTATTTTTATTCAAAAAATATTTTTTATTTTTATAAAAAATTATCTTAAACCCTATTAAAAAAAATAAGATTTATATTATGTTTTAAATAAAAATAAGAGTGAGGGGCAATTTAGTCAAATGGAATTAAAAAATTTCTCTTCCCTCCAAAAACCCCCACTTTTGGAGGGGAGGGCTCTCCTCCATCTTTTTCATACCAAACAAGGGGAGGGCCTCCCTTCCCCTCCCCCCCAAACCCTTCAAATCAAACAGGCCCTAAGGAAAGGCAGGATGTAGAATTTGCTTTTGAGGAAAGCCTTCATCTAGAAGACCTTTTATAATTTCTCACTCTTTTTCATTTACCTTTGGTCTACAAATCTTTCTCCATCCGAAACCTTAATTTTAGTTAGGGTTTCATGTAATTGAGGGACGTTGCAAACACAGTACGTGAGACGTTGCAAACACAGTACGTGAGACGTGGGTTATGCGACAATTCATGGAGCAATCTACAATTGCATGACAGAACCCATATTGCACATTTGAACGTGACTTGCAACCTCTGCATTATGGTCCGAAAATTAAGGCTTCGTGAGGTTACTTCCCACATCTCAAAACGTGGCATTTTCTTCGGCAAATGATGGAATTGCCGTTGAAAGAGTTTGCCTATAAATACAGGGTCCCTGAGCTCGGTTTTACATCACTACACACCATCATTTAGTAGAACAAGAGCTTAGAAGCATCCCTAACTTTTCATACGACAGAATTCTCATCGGAAAAACAGAGGATCGGAGCAATGGCCGGAGGTAATATTTCGATCCATTTTTCTTGCATTGGATGTTATAAATATGTTTTTATATATCCATGAAGTCTTTCAGTTGGTATCAGAGCATGAATATACCTCTGTCTTGCCGTGTTTTTGAAGTCAAAAATGTTAAAATTTTCGTAAATTTGGGTTCATTGATAGAGCCATTTTTTCATCATTTTGATATCAAAAATGGAATCTACACGAAATTCTGATGAAAATGGACTCTTGGATCATCCAAAAAGGAGCTCGGAAACTTAAGAAATGACCGGGTTTCCATTTGGGTCCGAAACGGGTCGTAACCGGGTCGGGTTGACCCGGCTGGAGGTTAGGGACGACGTAAACGACAAGTCGTTTTGAGTCCTTTAGTAAAGGACATGTCGTTTTGGTAGTTTACGTTGTTATTGAATATGGGCGTAAACGACGTGTCGTTTTGGGTTTATTAATAAAATGGCCTCCGTGGATTCGAACCCTGACCCTCCATATGGAGCTCGCAAGGCTTAACCACTGAAGCACCGGTTCTTGGTTGCTAATGAGGAGCAATATTTAATATATATATACATTTTCTATTTTGTATTTTCATTAATTTCCCTTTATGATTTATATATATATATATGTTTATTATCTTTTTGATATTAAATATACATATATAAATAAATAAATATTTTTTTTTGAACAAAATATTTTTGGCCAATATTTAATTAAAAATTAAAAAGTAATTTGTTTTGTTGGCCATTTATTTTGTTTAAAATTATGAAGTACATTTTAATTTTGTCCAAATTTTGGCAAAAATATTGTGGACAAAATTAAAATTAATTTTGACAATATTTAGTTATTTATTTGTCAAAATAATTATGAAATTAATTTTATGTCTTTAAAATTTGCCTAAATCTTGAAAATTTAATTAATCTTAGGCAATTTTGGCATATAATTATAATCATTAATTTATGGTGTCATTTAATTTATGCCTAAATTTAAAAAAAAAAATTTTATTTTTAGGCAATATTTATGGCACATTTAGATTAATTTAAAGAGAGAATATTAATTAAATTAATTAGTCATATTTTGTTGATTAATTGATTAATTATTGAAATTCTCATTGTGTATGCTTGTTTATGCATTATGTTAAATTATATTCAAGCATGTAATTTTATTTAGATGTCATGTGAATTGTGTATTTTTAATTTAATTAAAGTTTAGCCACAGCACCTTTAATTATTTTAAAATTATACATTAAGTGTTATAATCACATAAAGTAAAATGACATCAAATTGTAATTAATTATATTTAATATGATAATTATTATCCTACAGGAATATTATCATATTTCATGTGATTAATTAGGATGGAATAGTAAGTTTTTCTTTTCTTGATTTACCCGCAGGAATTACGAAAAGAATATAATTTACTAGTCTTATCATTAGTATATGAGTCTAATTAAATAAAATTTAACCCACAGGTAATTTTATTTGTTACTAGGCTCATAATTTGAATTGATATGCATTGCATTGGCATGACATATCATTTAAGAATATTTATTTGTCTCAAATTATTAACATAGCATGTAAATTGTGTAGCTTTTCAACCTTTAAATATTTCTGATTTTCAAGTTCCTGAATTAACTGGAGATAACTATAATATTTGGAAGGAGAAAATACTTCTCCAATTAGGGTGGATGGACGTTGATGATGCAATTAGAAAAGATGAACCTCCTAAACCCACGAATATTAGTAATACATCAGAAGTAAATGTTTATGAACGTTGGGAGCGATCCAATCGCCTTAGTATGATGTACATTAAGACTAAAATATCAGCTAGTATTCGTGGGTCTATTGGAGAGCATCAAAACGTTCGAAGTTTGCTTAAGGCTATTGATGAACAATTCGAATCTTCGGATAAGGCCTTAGCAAGCACCTTAATGACAAAGTTATCATCCATGAAACTTACTGGCATAAGAGGTGTACGAGAACACATCATGAAAATGAGGGATATAGCAGCTCAATTGAAAACACTTGAGGTTGAGATGTCAGACTCTTTTCTTGTGCACTACATCCTGAATTCTCTGCCACAACAATATGGGCCTTTCAAAATCTCCTACAATACTCATAAATAGAAGTGGTCAATCAATGAACTTCTAACCATGTGTGTACAAGAAGAAGGAAGGCTCATAGCAGAGATAGGTGAAAGTGTACATACAGTGACACAAGGAAGGAAGAAAAGAAAGGCTAAGACAAAAGGGAAGGGCAAGGTTCCCATCCCTGAGGACATTAAGAAAGAGTCCAAGTGTTTCTTTTGTAAAAAGAAAGGACACATAAAGACGGACTGTGTCAAATTCAAAGCTTGGCTTCAAAAGAAAGGTAACTCAATCTCATACTTTTGTTATGAATCTAATATGGTAGATGCTAGTAGTAACACATGGTGGATTGATTCTGGCTCAACAATTCACATCTCTAATACCTTGCAGGGCTTTCTAAGCCAAAGGAAGCCAGTGGGCAGTGAGCAATACATCTATTCAGGAAATAAGATGGGCTCAACTGTTGAAGCTATAGGAACATGCAGATTAGTCCTTAATTCTGGTTTTATTTTGAATTTGGAGAAGACATTTTATGTACCAAGTTTCTCTAGAAACTTAATTTCAGTTTCCAAACTTGTACCATTGGGATATTGTTTTGAATTTTCAAGTAATGAATTTAAATTATTTTATAAATCTAATTTTATTGGCAATGGTACACTTTGCGATGGTCTATTCCAAATTCAATTACGAAATAGTAACCTTTATGACTCAATGCATGTTTCTAATAGTATAGGTATTAAGAGAAATGTTACTAATGAGGATTCCTCTATGTTATGGCACCGTAGACTTGGTCATATCTCAATAGAGAGAGTAAAAAGATTAGTAAAGGAGTACTCAATACTCTTGACTTTACTGATTTCAACACTTGTATAGACTGCATTAAGGGAAAGCAGACTAACAAGACTAAGAAAAGTGCTAAGAGGAGTTCTAGCATATTAGAAATCATACATACGGATATTTGTAGTCCAGATTTGGACTCTAGTAGTCAGAAATACTTTATCACCTTTATTGATGATTACTCACGATACATGTATCTCTATCTGCTCAATAATAAGAATGAATCACTGGATGCCTTTAAGATATTTAAGGCAGAAGTAGAGAAACAATATGGTAAACAAATTAAAATAGTGAGATCTGATAGAGGTGGTGAGTATTATGGTAGATACACTGAAGATGGACAAGCACCAGGTCCATTTGCTAAGTTTCTTCAAGAGCATGGGATTGTTGCCCAATACACCATGCCTGGGTCACCTGACCAGAATGGTGTAGCTGAAAGGAGAAACCGAACATTGTTGGACATAGTGAGGAGCATGCTGATTAGCTCCAAACTTCCTAAATTCTTGTGGACTGAAGCCCTTAAAACAACAGTGTATATTCTTAATCGAGTTCCTACCAAGGCTGTTGAAAAGACGCCATTTGAGTCATTCAAGGGTTGGAAACCAAGTTTAAGACATATGAGTGTTTGGGGATGCCCATATGAGGTTAGGGTTTACAATCCACAAGAGAAGAAGTTGGACCCTAGGACTATTAGTGGCTACTTTATTGGGTATGCTGAAAAGTCTAAGGGTTATAGATTTTATTGTTCATCTCATAGTACTAGGATTGTGGAATCAAGGAATGCAAAATTTCTTGAGAATGACTTGATCAGTGGGGGTGATCAAACTCAAAACTTAAGTTCTGAAAATGATCAGTCTAATGTTCAAATTCCTACATCAAGTGATAGATTGATTGTAATTCATGCCCCTCAAGTCCAAACAGGCATTGAACAACCAATCATTCAGGATCTACAACCTGTTGACATTGACCAAGTTGATCCAGTTAATGAACAGCCTTTAAGGACTGTTGAACAAATAGTTAAACAACATACTCCCCAAGAGAATGTTGAGTCAACATTAAGAAGATCAACTAGGATGAGGAAGTCAGCAATTCCTAGTGATTATACTGTGTATCTACAAGAATCTGATTATAATATAGGAGCTGAGAATGACCCTGAAACGTTTTCACAAGCCATTAGTTGCAGAGAATCAAAACTGTGGCACAATGCCATGAAGGAAGAGATGGATTCTATGGCGTCTAATGGGGTCTGGAATCTCGTTGAGTTGCCTAATGGCTCTAAGACTATTGGATGCAAATGGGTCTATAAAACGAAAAGAGACTCATTAGGCAACATCGAGAGATATAAAGCACAACTCGTGGCCAAGGGATTCACTCAAAGGGAAGAAATTGATTACACGGAGACCTTTTCTCCTATATCTAAGAAAGATTCCCTCCGCATAATAATGGCATTAGTTGCTCATTTTGACTTGGAGTTGCATCAAATGGATGTGAAAACAGCATTCCTCAATGGAGAACTAGATGAGGAAGTATATATGAAACAACCTGAAGGATTCCCCTCTAGTGCCGGTGAACATTTGGTGTGCAAGTTAAAGAAATCCATATATGGATTGAAACAGGCCTCCAGCCAGTGGTACTTAAAATTTCATGATGTTATCTCCTCATATGGATTTGTGGAAAATGTCATAGATCAATGTATATACCAGAAGGTAAGTGGGAGTAAAATCTGTTTCCTTGTATTGTATGTAGATGACATATTACTTGCAACCAATGATAAGGGGTTGTTATATGAGGTGAAACAATTTCTCTCTAAGAATTTTGATATGAAGGATATGGGTGAGGCATCTTATGTCATTGGCATTAAGATCCATCGAGATAGAACTCAATGTATTTTGGGTCTGTCATAAGAAACTTATATCAATAAGGTCCTGGAGAGATTTCGGATGAAAGATTGTTCACCAAGTATAGCACCTATAGTGAAGGGTGACAAGTTCCATTTGAACCAATGCCCAAAGAATGATTTAGAAAAGGAACAGATGCATAACATTCCATATGCTTCTGCTGTTGGAAGCCTTATGTATGCTCAGGTTTGCACAAGACCTGACATTGCATTTGTAGTTGGAATGTTAGGCAGATATCAGAGTAATCCAGGTATAGATCATTGGAGAGCTGCAAAGAAAGTAATGAGGTATCTTAAAGGTACTAAGGACTACATGCTGATGTATAGACGGACTGAAAACCTTGAGGTAGTTGGCTACTCAGATTCGGATTTCGCTGGATGCGTTGATTCACGGAAATCAACATCAGGCTACATTTTCATGTTAGCCAGCGGAGCCGTATCTTGGAGAAGCGCGAAGCAGACTTTGACTACTACTTCTACTATGAAGGCAGAGTTCGTTTCTTGTTTTGAGGCAACTTCACATGGTGTTTGGCTTAAAGGCTTTATATCTGGGCTTAGAATTGTTGACACTATCCCTAGGCCATTAAAGATATATTGTGACAACTCAGCTGCTGTCTTTCTGGCTAAGAACAACAAAAGTGGAAGTCGAAGTAAACATATCGACATTAAGTACTTAGCCATTCGTGAACGTGTCAAGGAAAATAAAGTTATTATTGAACACATTAGCACTGAGTTGATGATTGCTGATCCTTTAACAAAAGACATGCCACCAGTAATGTTTAGGGATCATGTATCTAGAATGGGACTTAATTCCACTTTATGTTATTGATGTATATACTATATATATATATATATCATTTGTAATAAAAAGCCTTTATTCATTTTAAGTTGTTTTCTCATTTGTGCGTATACATTAAGTTTGAGAATAACAACATTAAGAGGACCCAGAATAAGCATATGGCTTATTCATAAAGTTAAGGAAACAAAATGTATTGTGATACATGGAAGGTATTACTCACTTATAGAGGAACTACCGCTATGATTCATGCATTTGTGTTTCAGTTAAATGTTTGAATCTTAAGGAGCCATTATGTATAATGATTTTCGAACCAAGTGGGAGAATGTGGGACGTTGCAAACACAGTACGTGAGACGTGTGTTATGCGACAATTCATGGAGCAATCTACAATTGCATGACAGAACCCACATTGCACATTTGAACGTGACTTGCAACCTCTGCATTATGGTCCGAAAATTAAGGCTTCGTGAGGTTACTTCCCACATCTCAGAACGTGGCATTTTCTTCGGCAAATGATGGAATTGCCGTTGAAAGAGTTTGCCTATAAATACAGGGTCCCTGAGCTCGGTTTTACATCGCTACACACCATCATTCAGTAGAACAAGAGCTTAGAAGCATCCCTAACTTTTCATACGACAGAATTCTCATCGGAAAAACAGAGGATCGGAGCAATGGCCAGAGGTAATATTTCGATCCATTTTTCTTGCATTGGATGTTATAAATATGTTTTTATATATCCATGAAGTCTTTCAGTAACTTCTCTTAACAAGTAATTCTTAAAGCTATTTATCATTGGTCATATTGGACAATAGAGACTTTAGACCCCTTTGTAAGCAATTAAAGCCTGTATAAAAAATTTTAAAAAATGATATTAATTATTAAATAAATCATATGAATAAAAGTATTTCATATATACTATTAAAAAATGAATAAAAGTATTTCATTTATGTACGTACGTATGTTAAAGTTTGTGTAGGATCAGAGCAAGATATATATGAATGCAAAGTTTTATAAGCAGCTTTCAGCAAAAGTTTCTCTCTCCCCACATAGGACATCCAAAGTTCAATGTTATTAGGACTCTGTAAATTAAAATACATAAAACTCCAAAGCGATATGAATCGTTCAAATTTGAACTAAACCAAGGATCTTTCGAGTGAATTCCAGATCATGCGCGACCTTTTTGTCAAGCAGCTTTGGCAGTACCTTTAATTACGCCATGATGGTCCACATGCCATGAAAAATAATTTATGAAATATGAACACAAATATATATATATATATATATATGTATATTACAGTGCATTCAAAGTGTTAGACATGATTAAGACACAAATATAATTTAACTTATGAAATGTCGTACTCAATAAAGAATAAATAGAGCTGCAACTCCACTCATAGTACACCAAAGAGACCCCCTTAATCCCTTTTCTTAGTTAAATTAATATATATAACTAAATTTGGTTCATGCATGCTGTTGCATCTTCATTAAGTAATTTAATAAGTACTAATTTGGCTCCCCATTCACATTGCTTTTAGTGAACAAATTTCCTTATTTTTATCGTTTTGGTTTCCTTTAAAAAGCAATGAGAATTGAGAAGGAAGGAAGCTTTTTGGCTTGTGGATAAAGATTGAACTAATTAGAAGACAAGAGAATGTTACTTTTTGATAAGTGATAACCCTAGCTAGTGCACCGACTTCAATTCAATATGAAGATGTATCCTAAAAGATATTCTCATCCATCGCTTTCAAAACATATGCGTGACTTGATAAAAGGAAGCCAAAGCCCCTGTCAACTTGCAATGACTGCACTCGTCGTGTTCGTGTACTATGTAGTTTTAATTTTGACGATTCAGAAGAATTAAGCTTTTTTTTTTTTTTATGATCCAATGTCTTATCAAATGTCTTTTACACAGAAAAAATCAGAAACCTCAGTGATTATTTTTTTGTTCATGATGTTAATTAGCTACGATGAGGAATTACGTTTTATATGAGTAAGCTGTTAATATGATTTATTACTAATTTTTTTGGTACTGCTGTTGGGTATTATTTGCGTACTTTAACTAATCTAGTTTAGTCAAAAATTAGATATTTCATGTAAGGAATTAACAAATAATGTTGTTGTTATAACTATATGTAAGAGTATCTAGTGAAAACAAAAACTCCAAAGGCTGAGTCGAACAAGATGAACTAGTTTATGTTCGTCAGAGATTTTCATCAATCAAATCATCAGATCTTAACCGCTTTCGTGACTTCTATATACGTTTGGATGAGGGGTTGAAATAAGCGCTCACTTTAAGCACTTGACGGACGTCTGCAATTTAAAGTAACTTCAAAAAAATTGTTTTGAATATAACACGTTTCTTCTATAAAAATTATGATGTGCAAAAGCAAAGTCACCAAAAAAGGTCCAAAAAAAAAGACAAGAAAATCTAAAATAAGAACAAAAAAGAAAGTCTTTAATTAAAAGATTTTAAGTCTGTTCATTTTATAATTTTTTAAACATAAAATTTCATGTGAGTTATTGATTTATTGGCATGTTTAGTTTATAACTTGTCTTTCGACCTTAACCTAAATTAAAACCCCGCTATGGGAGAGAAAATGGAACATGTCACTTTTGTTGTTTGCCCGAGAGGAAAAGGAAAGAATGCTATACACACACACACACAGAGAAGTTTCGAGGAGATATTAAAGGGTATATCATACATATAATTTCTCATTTTAATTTACATTTCCGCTCCTAAAGTTTGGGAGTCAATTTCAGTTCAGTCTCTCAATTTTTTTTTTGTTTAATTTTATCATTAGAGCCGAACTATCATCCTTCTAATTTTGTAATTATGAAAATTCGTAATTATTTTATAATAATATTTTAAAGGCATTATTGTTAATTAAAAAAGTGGAATTCAAAAATATCATTAAATTTCTATTAAATAATGTTTTATATATTCCTTTATTGAAAAAAATCAAAACATCTTTACAATATAAAAGTTTTTGTAAAATTACAGTATTCTCCGAAGCAAAACCTAAATTTAAACATATAGGATAACTAATTTTTTAATCAAAATAACATGATATTAATTTTTATATGATATATTAATATACTAATAAAATTTTAATATTTAGAACTTTCTAGTTAATTGAAATTTTCGCAATAGAACATTATTGGCTGTTCGTTCTTCTGATAAATTTCACTTTATTAACTTTTAATAGAATTTGAAATTAAAATTTAAGATTTTCAAGTTCAATTACTCAATGCTCAATTATTATGTAATTTGCATATGAGTACTAAAGTTTTATTTCAAATAAACTATTAATAGGTTAATTTAGGGAATGTTGATGATGGGGAATGGCAACAATAGGAAAGAGATAGTTTAAGAAAAGAAAGAGTTATATTGCTTAAGAAGCAAGAAGATTACAACGGCAAGAAGTGCCAGAATTAGAATGTAAACACCATATGATATAAGTTGTGTTGACCATGTTCTTTGCAATGTGATACGGGCCTTATGTACTTCTTAGAAAAATATAAGGTAATCATAACTTCGATTAAGTTAGATGTTTCCTATAATTAAGCCTTATTGTTTAGACATAGTTATTTAGAGCAATTTACTATGGACGAAATCACATTGTTTAGAGCAATTTGTTATTTCATTATATTGTATGTAATTTGATAGAACTTGGTGTTATGTGACCATAAGTACTTAGACCTTGGTAGCGGTTGTTTTAGACATATGAGTATTTAGATCCTTAGGCTTTGTTTGGTTCAACGGAAGGGAATGGAGGATAAGAGAGGAGATTTAACGAGTTTCTATTTGGTTGAAAGAAAGGAGAAAGGAGGGGAGATTATTGTTTGGTTCAGGAAGAGATGAGAGGGGAGGTAATTATATTTGGATAAAGTTATCTTTATATTATTTTAATTTTTTTATAAAAAAAGATATTTAATCAATATTTTTTTAAAAAAAATATGAATCCCAATCTTTTTTTTAATTTTTAATTTTTGATAAAAAATTATCTTAATCTCTATTAAATGTTAACATATTAAAAAATTAAAAAATTAAAAACATTGAGGGATAATAAAATAAATAAATAATTAAAAAATTCTCTCTCCTCTCCAAAATATCCCAGTTTGGAGGGGAGAGACGGAGGAGAGGAGAGGAGAGGCAAAAATTTCCCCCCTCCTTTCTTCTCCTATTCAAAAATTATCATTCAAATACACCCTTGAGGTACTTATAACATAACTATATTTTTTTTTATTAAAGAGATGTACTATATCATTAATTTAGTATATAGTGTAACAATATGATAGACCGGGGTTGATGCATTATTGATTTTTAATTTAATAAAAGTGCTTAAAATTCTCCCTCCAAGTGTTTTTATTTTCATTCGAGCGGAAAAAGATCGGAAAGAAAAGAGAAAAGGATGATTCTTGCCATGTTCTTTTCTTTCTTTTCGCTCATCATTTTGCATACCTTTTGCTCAATCCGAACAAAAATGGCATATCATCAAACCTACTGAGAATCAATACTGGATCCTTAGCGTCGCATGGGATGTGAAGGGAAGGGGACCCATTCGTATCCGCATGATCACAGTCATTCATTACGCCACAAATTCTTTTCATTAGAAAAAAGAAAAATATAAATTCATTATTTCTTAAGGAAAAGATATGTGTAATTGAAAAAAAATCAATTACTTATAGAAAATCATAATTAATCCTGGTCTTTTAAACAGATCTCACTTAAGAGTTTATAGGAAATTAATAATTTAGCTCCCAAAGATTATTTTTTTTTAATTTGGTCCTTTAAAGCTAAGCCTTTCAATTTAATCCTGAAAAAAATAATCTTCCTCTCAATTTGATTCTTTAAAGATGAAGCCTTTTAATCTAGTTGTCAAATATTTTTTTCAGATAAAAATGATTCCTCAATCAGATAGAAACAAAATCTCACAAGCATGCTAAGGTGTCTTCAAGCCCCCAAAAAATATTATTTTTCTATTAGAGCTAGATTTTAGTACATTAAAAAGCTACAATTGTCTCAGAAGGATTATTTTGATCGGAAAAAATGTTTAAGAACTAAATTAAGAGATGAACAATCTTTTAGGAACCAAGTCATTAATTACTTAACAGTCTAAGACGTTATACCTAAAATTTTTATATTTTAATAATCAATAAAATTAGAAATTCAAGAATATAAAATTCTCATAATTTTTAATATTATATATGTGTGTGTCTATATATATACATATACATATACATATATATATATATATATTTAGATAATGATGACATTATGAAATTCTATACATCTTGAAAGTTTAATGAGGCATCATGAATAATTCCAGACATCTTGAATAACATTACAATGTAACAAATAAATTTTTAAGTAAATTAAATTTATAAAAAATAACTAGCTTAAATTAATTACAAATACATATAAGAAATTTTTAACTACCATTTGTTAGTATATGTTTCAATAAAGCTATGGCACACGGATTTTTTTTTATAAAATCAATTTAAGCCTTGTCTACAAATATATATATATATATATATATATAAAAGAAATTAAGCATGTTTATTATATTAAATTTTTTTAGTGAAATATACATAATATATATAGTTTCTCCAGCAGTAACATTATTATTGACTAAATCCATTGTCAGCAATTGATAAAAGCAATTAAAGACGCGAATTACTCTATCCACATTTTCAATTAAAGTAACGAATGTCTTCTTTTCTGTTAATGAACATGTTGGAATAGGCGATTTGGCACGCGTCCACGTATTTGGTCCCATTTAGGTTTCTTTATTCTTGATGGGAATCAAGTTGGGTTGTGCGTTGCCTTTTAATTAATTTCAATATGTTTATTGGGTCCCCTTCATGTATATTGAACCTGACCTTCTTCTATCCATTCAGCCACCAAACCTACATGCCAATAATCCCTTTCCCATTTTACCTTTTTCTCTTTTATTATTTAGTGCCTCCATTTTTGTGCTATAACCGAACATACTTAATTCGTCCTTTATCTTTTACTTCTTTTCAATTTTCTTTTCTTACGTGTTCTTTAAGTTTCTTTTTATTACATCGAAAAATTAAATTTGATTTTAATTAATCTGAATCACAAGTTTGAAAGAATACGTTCCAATTAAATGCATCATCATCTTAACTGAATTCATGAGAACCACGCAATATTGTCTCTAATAATCTAGATTGATGATAGATTTATCTAGCCGAGTATTTAAGAGTGTTTTAGCTACAATGGCGCATTAATTTTATGACAAACTAGGGCTTCATGTATATATTTTGTTAAATCTTCCTATTTCAGTATGCATTTGCCTTTTTTTTTTTAATCTAAATCTTGTTCGCATTTAATTAAAATCATTGAATAATCTCAATGAATATGTAAATTGGTCTAAACATGATTTTACTATATAATAATAAAAACCAACAAGTAGTTTTGAGATAAAGTTATATTTTTATAGTATTGAATTAGATAATACATTTGTAATTGAAAATTTCTATACAAAAAAGGCAGAATTATTTGACAACAATGCCCGTGCTCTATATTTTGAGTCAAGCTCTAACCAAAAAAAAAAAAAAAGAGTCAAACTTGATTAGATATCAATTGGCCGCGGCATGGTAAATTTTAGACCAAGTCTTTAAAAGGTTTTTTTTTTTTAACATTTGGTTATTTAAAAATAAAATTTTTAATTTAATCTTTTAAATTTTTTTCTCAATTAAAATAGACTCTATATTAAATAAATTTATAGTTACTTAACAAATTTGTTGCTATGGCGTAAATAATAGTCCATATAATTATTAACTCATGACTTAAACTTGTTTAAGAGAGACATTTTGCCTCCAAAACAATGTTGTTTAGGCAAAGTTCACAAAGCTGAATGACATCATTGTAAGGGATAATTTGACAAAATGATGCCGTTTTCAGAAAAAAAAAATCACTTAATTGGGTAAATCGGTGTCACGAATTAATAGCCACATAAGATCCCCTTTATGCCATCTTAAAAAGTTGTTAAAGTAACTATGAATTTGCTTAATAATAAAGAGACCATTTTAATTGAATAAAAATATTTGTAAGATTAAATTGAGATATTTTATCTTTAAATGATTAAATTTAAAAAATAGATTTTTCAGACACAAAATTATTAATTTACTTTAAATTTTATGCTTAATATTGTCAAATCTAAAATGGTCAAATATAAATTGTCTTTAAAGGTAGCTAAGAAAGATGTCAATATTGTTGGCAAAATCATTTTACTGGAATATATATTAAGTGATTTTCAAATAAAAAAAAATATTTTACGATTCTTCTAATTAACTTTGCATTTTCTGCCGTTCAAAATTTAAACATATTTGATTTTGGTCTACTAATTCTGACTTAATAATGTTGATTATAACGATTTTCACATTGATTCAAGTGGATTGTTCTCTTATTCTGTCTAGATAAATATATCATGTTTTTCTTGATGCAAAATTAAATTACGCCACATCAAACAAAAGATAGTCACATTATAACCACCCCCCCCCCCCCCCCCCCACGCCACAAAATAGAGACTATAGTAAGCGGCCAACTTATTAAAAAAGAAAAACTATAAAGTTTATCGAAGTAAATAAGTGATCTGATAATTAAACAAAAATTTGTAAATTTTTTGGCCCCATAGGTAATAAATGGTATACGAAATCTATTTTTTCTTTTTTTAAGAAAAAGGTAAACGATCAACAAAGTGGAACTACGCAAGAAATGAAAGCAAGCTAAAAGAATCTCACAGGGCTAGATTATAAATATTTGAGAAAGAACGCATTTCGTGACGCAAACTACTAGAAGCCAAGAATCGAAAAGGTTGAGTGATAGCCGTCATTAATTAAATTTATAAAAAAGTAGAGTGTAAACAATATTGTGGTAAACAAACGTGTATAATACCATATCAAAAGCGAAACTAATTAATCTAATGAGATAGAGCTTAGTCAAAAAAAGCACCTTAAGAATTTAATTTTCATTTCAAAGTGCGAAACCATGGACTCGGTCAAAATGGTACAAACAATTTCTTGAAAGCAATTTGGTGATTCTGGCCAATGGGATTGTACCAAATTTAAATAATTATTACTTGCTTGTTTGAAGAGCTTACTCATGGTTAAGTACTTTGTTCAAAACTAAATACGAGCACAGTTTAGTGAAAGTACCAATCTATAAAGGAGAAGCATAATAATCCATATTTTGTAATAATCCATATTATATATATATATATATATATGATAATCTTATAGCCTAACGTTGAAATTTTTTCACATTGGAGTTAGAATGAATGTTCAAATTAGAATTAAGGTGTTAATTTATTTAAATTTGATGAACTTATATTTTTTTGATGGACTTTTCTAGAGTTGGACGTACAACCTATCATGTTAATTTCACTATTAATAAAAATGAATTAATTAATAGTAAAGAATTAAAACTTTTATTTAAGAGACCAAATCATGTGTAATATTTATTTTTTGAATAAATTACATGGATTTCTTTTAAGTTTTATTGAAACTAATATCTTTCCCGTGCAATGCATGGAAGGCAAGAAAAAAAAAAAAAGGCAGCAGAAAAAAAAAAGAGAGAAAAGACATGGAGTTCAAAGCAAGACTCGCATTGTAAATAATTTATTTACAGTGTGACTTGTCCAAAGTTTATATAATAAGTAATTATACAACTTTTATTTTTTATTTTTAAAATATATATTTTAGTCTATTTTTAATTTTTTAAAGTAAAACACTCTTAATTAACTTATATATATATATATATATATATATAAATGATTATATATATCATGAAATGTTAACCTCTTCATTAGTTGTGAATTTAATTAGACACAAATTGTAAGTATTTAATAGTTTTTTCGATAAAAATAATTATAAACATTCAGTTGTTTCCTCTCTCAAATAATTCTTTTAAATTGAATTATCTATATAGCCCAAATCTTCTCTTGTGCGCACAAGGGACAAGTAGGGGGCACAAAAGAGGATCTAATTAAAAAAAAAATTTCATGCTTTTTTTTTTCTTTCTGTTGAAATTATTAAATTAGTTTTTTATTTTCTTCTCTTTTTCACACATTTATTTATATATATTTTTTCTAACCTCTAATCATCTTCGTATAATAAATTTGACAATAGATGAATAAATGTATGATTATTGTCTTTCTTTCATTTTTATGTATAACTTCTTCACTAGTTATGGAAAGGTTAAATATCTCTGCATTTTTATTTAGACACAATTATTTTTTATATAAAACAAAAAAGTGTGAATAATTAATAATTCTTAATAGAGGTAATTATAAACAATTTACTTTTTTTATTCATGTGTTTGCTCCTTAGTACACTCTTCTCTCTTTCTCTCTCTCTCTCTCTCTCTCTCTCTCTCACACACACACACACATATTTGTGAATTGCTTTCATTTTGGTTTTTATAATTAAGGATATAGAAAATGGATCAATTTTTCATCAATCTTATTTATTATAGTTAGTTTTTCTGTTAAACCCTAGCTATTAATTGTTATTTTTGTTAAAAGCTTAGTTATTCACTTTCTAAGTTAATTGAGTTACTTTCCAGTTAATTGCTTCTTATATGTATATTTCATCTTTCTAGCAATAAACATAAGGTTCATTTTTCCCACAATTTTTGATATGATATTAGAGCTACAACTAGTTCTTCGTTAGAGTTATTCTCTCCCTCTTTCTTCTCACCCTTTATTTCTTCCTTCTTTTCGTGCTCTTAGAAGTTTCTTTAAGTTTATAATTTTTTTTTCATGGTTGCTCTTATTTGCCATATTGTTGTTGATAGTCAAGCCACTATTGCAACACCTTAATCTAATGATCCACTACAAAATCCATCTAATCCTTATTATCTTCATCCCAAGAAGAATCTAGCTTTGGTTCTTGTTTCCCTTGTTTTGTCTAGCCTAAATTGCCAACTCATGGTAGCTCTTCTTTTTAAGAATAAGCTAAAGTTCATGGATTGATCCATTCTTACTTCAACTGTCACGAATGCAATGTATTCTACTAAGGAAAGATGCAACAATATGGTACTATCTTAGATCACCCATTCATTACCTTTGACAATTGCACAAAGCATTTTATGGATTGATTAGTTTTATGAGGTGTGGAGTGGTCTTAAGGATAAATTTTACCAAGGTGACATTTCCAAAATTCCATAATTGCAAGAAGAAATTTAAGGATTCATGCAAGGTGACTTGTTGTTAAGTGAGTATTTTATGAAAATTAAAAATATTATGGTATAAACTTCTAAACCTAAGACCATTATTCTCATGTTCTTGCAATCCCATATGTTCAGGTGGTGCCAATACCAATGCCAAATTGTATTAGTAGCAAGATTGTGTCATGTGATTAGACCTGATCACGGGTCGGGCTCGTTCAAAAATGAGCCGGGCTCATAAAAAAATTTACAAATTTTTTTAGGCCGGGGCCGGGCTTAAGCCCGGTTAAAACCAGGCCGACCCGTTTTGCGCAACTCCTTTTTTATTTATTTATATTTTTGTCTTTTTTTAGTTTTAAATATTATATATATTTCATTACTTGTTAGGCATATTTTTATTTTTATTTTAAATTCTAAATAACTTATTAAAAAATCACAAAAAGTTTAAATAACTTATATATATATATATATTTATATCTATATAAGATAGTAAAATCTCTCAAAATTATAATTTTTCTAATAATATTACTATTAATAATTTATTTTATTTGAATTATAATTTATATCAAGAATCACATGCTCTTAAGGGATTGAGTAATAGATTTTCATTCATTAAGTCCCAAATTATGCTCGTGGATCCTTTATCATCCATTTATCATGTGCTTTATCTTGTGATTCAATAAGAAAGAGAATCAAATTGTAGCATTGACTCAAAGGCACTTTTCAACAAGGTCACCATAAGACATTAATCTCAAACCACTAATTCAATGAAAGGATAGAATGGACAAAATGGAAGCAATGCCAAGTTTTGCACTTACTATGGAAAGCCTTGTCACATTGTGGATACATGCTATAAAAAGCATGGGTATCCACTTGGTTTCAAATTTAGAAATTAAAATTCTTCAATGAATAATGCCACTTCCCAAAACATTGGAACTCAATAGGAGGCATAAGCATCCTTCTAACTCCACAGCTTAACTTCACTTTAAAATAATTTCAAAATCTTTTAGCCTTGGTCCAAGCAAATTCATAACTTATAACACACCCTTTGAACTACGTTTCCTCTAACATCTCTTCTTCTAACCAAAATTCTATCCAAGGTAATTAGACCTTTTTTTTATTCTTTCTAAAGATAGCTCATGGATTCTTGATATAAGAGCTACACATCACATATCTTTCTCCCTTTCTTACTTCTCATTCTATAAAATAATCTCACCAATTTAGCTAAAACTTTTTAAGGGTACCAACATTATTGTTCACTACTTTGGAACTGTCCATTTTTTGCCACCTTCCTATCTTGTTGATGTGCTTTACATTCTTGAATTTACATTCAATCTTACTTCTATTTCCATGCTAACCTCACCATTGAATTGTTGTTTGATTTTTCAAAATCCTCATTGTTTCATTCAGGATTTGACATCTTGGAAGATGATTGTTTTAGCTGAAGTCAAAAAAGGGTTATATATTCTTAATGATCATGCAAAATCAATCAACTCCTCAGCTGCATCTATCCTCACTAAACCAAGACTAGAATAGTCAACCACTAATAATTTTAATCTATGGCATTTTAGGCTGGGACATTTTTCAAATTCAGTTTTACGTATTCTTCATAAACAATCCCCTTTCATCTAATGTAAATCTTTCAATGTTCATTGTGATGTATGTTATTTTGCTAAGCAAAAGAAATTTTCTTTTCTTATTAATGCTACTAAATTCAATAAATCTCATTGTAGTTGATGATTACCTAAGGCACACTCAAATTTTCTTAATTAGGCATAAATTTAAAACTAGGCAACACTTGCAAGACTTTATTACTCTCAATGAAAACCAATTCAACATAACAATCTAAAAAATTAGATCAAACAAAGGAGTTGAATTTTCTATGACATCTTATGTCTCATCCAAAGGTACCATCCACCAAACATCTTGCATTGAAACCCTTGAAAAAATAGTGTAGTTGAAAGAAAGTACTAGCACATATCCAGTGTCGCTAGAGCCTCATTATTTCAAACAAAATTACTAAAGTTGTATTGGTCTTAAGTTGTTCTTTATGCTATGTACCTAATAAATAAAATGCTAACCCTTGTGCTAGATAACAAAACACCCCTTGAGATGCTTTTCCAATAACCTATAGACCTTATAAATCTAAAAATATTTGTTTCTCTTTGTTATGCTTCCATTTCCCCTAACCACAAGTCGAAATTTGACCTTAGAGCTAGAAAATGTGTATTCCTTAGTTTCAGATCTAGCACCAAAGGTTATGTGTTTCTTGGTCTTCACAACAAAGGGAATTTTTTCTCTAGACATGTCATTTTCTATAAATCCATTTTTCCTCTTCATTCTATTACAATAGAACCTCTTCCTAATCCTTCCCTTTCTCTTCTTCAAGAACACACAATCTTAGATTTTTCAGAACCAATGATATCTCAACCTCATGTTACTACTATTGCAACACCTCCATAACCTAAATAAGCACTCCAATCAATACCACAACACTTTAATAGAATTAGAAAACTACCAAATTACCTCTATGATTATCATTGTTCCTTTCAGTCTTCAGCTCAGTCATTAGTAAAAGTATACTTTACCCCTTTTCTTCCGTACTCTCGTATGACAAAATATCTATCTTTCATAAACATGTTATACTTTCTATTTCTACTCATACTAAACTTAAAATCTATTACCAAGCAATCAAACAAGATTCTTGGAAAAAGGCAATGGAAGTTGACATTAATGCTCTAGAACAACCAAACTTGAATAATGACTAAACTTCCCTTAATGAACAACCTAAGGGATGCAAATAAGTTTACAAAATTAAATACAAAGTTGATGAGACAACTGAGCATTACACAACATAGTTAGTAGCAAAAAGTTACATTTAAATTGAAGGCATTTACTACTTTGACACTTTCTTACTAGTTGCAAAGATAACTATGGTTAGATTGCATTTAGCATTAACCTGTGCAAATAATTGGTTCATACACTAACTCAATATTAAAAATGCTTTCTTAGATGGTGATTAAGATGAAGAGGTCTTTATGGTCTTGCCTTAAGGGTTTTCTTCCTCAAATCCTAATTTAGTTTGTAAATTAAGGAAACCATCATATGACTTGAAACCCTACACCAGGAAATGACTTTGTTAGCAATTATTTTCCTATTTTATTAGTGGTTTTTAACCACCAACAATACAACTGTCAACAAAAGGATTAACCAACAGCCAACAAAAAGTACAAAAAGTCCATCTTTGTTGGTGGTTGTTAAATAACTGCCAATAAAAAATTGTTGGCAATTATATAATAATCACCAACAAAGATTCATATTTTGTTAGTGGTTAATAAATAATCTCAAACAAAAGGTCTGCTGCTAACAAAAGTCAGACCTTTTGTTGGCGGTTATTTATTAATCGCTAACAAAACATGAATAAAAATCAATCTTTGTTGTTAAACAATTACCAACAAAGATTGATTTTTATTGGCAGTTTAATAATAATGGCTAACAAAGATCGCTTTTGTTAGTGGTTCTAAATAGAATCTCTAACTTTTTTTTTTAATTATCTAACTCTAGTTTATGCACTTCATTTTGTTTTTGTTCTATAATTCTACTAGCAATCAATTATTAACTAATTCAAAACAACCAGCAAGAAAAACTATTATAAAATAATCAAATAACAATTACAATCAATAAATCAAATGTTACTAAACAATATAAAACTAGTAGAAATTAACATAAGTAAATTTCAATTAAATTAATAGAAACTATTAGAACATGTATTAAGACCACTCTTCCTTGGGTTCATCTATATGAGCATTAAAGTATTCTTTGCAATATGCATTTGGGAAGTACTGTAAAATGAAATAATAATGATTTGAAATTAGATGATTGGAATTTAGTCAAATTTTAGAAGTATTTTTTTAAAGCAAGTTTTATATTAAAAAAATCCAGCAGTATAATAGTTTAAAATAAAATTTCTCAAGTCCTAAGCCCTCTTTTTATAGCAAATTATAAACTAATATCACTAAATATAACTTATAACAACAGATTACCAGCAATTGATACCATCATATAGTTAAATTTTATTATAAAAGAATACACAGAGACAGGGAAAACCATCCAGTCACTTAAAGGAACTGAATTACATACCGTGGCTAGGATCGTTGACTGTTTGTGTATGATGATATCCTTCATGAATCTCATCACGTAGTACCCACAATCTGTGTTGTTTGGTTGTTTTAGACATTGTAAAAATCCATTAAAAAACATATTAAATTTAGGAAATAGTGTGCTCAATAATTACTTAAATATTGATAAATAGCTTTACTTTGTTCCATTTGTATAATGTGACTAATGTTTTTGATTTTGGCACCTTAAGCCTGCAATTTGTGCGGAACATCTCCACTGCTCCATCAAGCAAGTGGAAAAAAATTAATAAAAAAAGCCATTTTGAATGCATATCCTTATTGATTAAATAACTTCTGCTTCTGCTCTCAGTTCATTGAATCACCATTTAAAGGATCCATGTAATATATCTTTGGAGCACATGGATTGATGATAATCAACATTCAGTGTGCCCTAGGACAATTAACTAGTGTTAGTAAATTCTAATTAAATAGATGACATTCAAATTACATATAATTGAAAAGTTCAGTACTAAGTGACTCATTCTTGTATATAAGGGGCCAAGAATAATATCTCATTCTCAGCTCTTATAATAAACAGATTCGCTACTTGTTGTGATTGATTTGTAAGCTGGTTATATGGCATCTGTGGAGAAAAAATAGCAATGTCATGGGGATTGATAAACACGAATCTCCTTGTAATGGTGCTAAGGACCAAGAATGTATGGTACAAGTACCTGAGATAAAGAAACTAATGGATTAATGATTAACTGATATGAACATAGTAAAGAATAGTTTATGTACAATAGATGAAGCACTTAATATATAAATTATTAGTAGTGGCCCCTATCATTTCACATTGGAGGATCTCATTTATGACTTCCATTATAAGCATATCATGTGTTTCTCTACTGCAAATCTCTTTATTGAAATTTATAATTTTTATGTTATCATCCCCTAACATTTGTTTATTAATGCTTCAAGAGCCAATCTGTATTTGTTTGAAATTTGAGGGTCCGGCTTTGGCTTTGATGGTGTAGTTATTGATTCCTTGCTAAGTCCCGACACTTTTAGGTGTTTTTCCTTGGACTGTGTAACAAAGTGAGTCAGTTTAATTTAGAATCAATAAAGAATTATAAGAAAGTGAACTATAAGGAAGTGTCAACTAACAAACCTGTCTTGATGGAGCTATTGTAATAAGATTGGTGGGCCACACAATGAAGCTCCTCATTACTTGTCCTACCGTTCTTGTGTTCTTGATACGAATAGGCAATTCAACATTTTCCTCTATAGGGATATTAACCGTTACTCTTGTGTGGTTGGCGGGTAATATTGCATTGTGAAGTATGTCTCCTATAATGTTATACATATGACCCTCTGCAACCATGTGACGAGTAGGGGTGCCTAACCATAATAGATAGTCTGCTTCGCCTTAGACAAATCATAACAAAAGAAATTATTGATAAGTGGTGAAAGCACTTAACTATTAACTTAGTTAAAGAAAGCAATTATCTCAGAGGGATGCTGAGATAGAAGTGTACAGCTGTCTTTATCACTGGGGCTAATTGTAACACAATAAATTCTAACTTATCTCATACCTTTACATGACTTAATATCATAAATCATGCAAGTTGCCCATGAAAAAGGCAAGGAAATAATGATTATTTTTGTATTGCGTTGTATCTAAAAATTCCATTCGGTGTCACGTGAACCGTGTAAGCTTATACTATATATTCTTATATTTAATTAAATCAATACAACTCATTTATATTATAAAATTATACCCACAACTCATGAAAACCGAAGTGGAGCATAGAATATGGAGGATTACTTTCAGCCAGATTTGGCCCCTTTTCTGGTTAAATTTTGAAAAATCATAACTAATTCTAAAAAAATTAAAATTATATAATCTTAACCATTCTAGAAAGCTACAGATGTCTATTTCACACTAAAAATACACCCAAACCATAACATCCATCACAGAGGATGTTTGACATCCAAAATTGTCCAAAGGTTAGACTACATTCTTGAACTATCACAAGATTCTGCAGAAAACTTTGAAAATGTCCAATTAATTCCAAAAAAATTCAATCCATGCAAATGATACCAATATAGAAATTTATAGATGTTAGCTAGAGAGAAAAAATATCTACAGACCAGTTCATCAATCCCAGACCTTGAAATTTAATGGAATAATAACATAGGTAAGGTAAAATTCCTGATACTAGATAGAATATTCAAAAATTCATATTTCCCTCTCTAGACCTCCAAATGGGGTGCTTCTAGTTGTCATGAGTCACTGTGAATATCTAGTTTTTTATATAAAATTTCATGGTAATTGGACACCAATTGAGCCTCGTGTGACAGAATTCATTTTCAAACTAAATAAATAGTGCAGCAGACCAAAACCATAAAAATTGTCAATTTTGAAAAATTATCAAATATTTTTTAGACCTCCAAAAATTATGATATTTAGCTTCTAAAAAAGATCTCAATGAGGCCTAATGGCATGCCAAATCTTATATCAAGACTAACTCATTTGGTTAAAAAGTGATATAAGGTTCCATTATAGTCAATTTTGACTCCATATGGGATACCAAAATTGCCAAATGGTTTTCCCTTAGTATTGGCACCCTTTGGGCAAGTCTAAAAGCACACTTAAGACTTGTGTGAGCTGCCCAAATGGTCCCAAACCTCATGCATCTCATTTTGGTCTCTTTATCCACACTTATGCACATTTACATCAAGCTTCCAAATTAGATACTTGGGCATTACATACTCAAATTCTATTTTAGAGTTCATACATCATATCCATACATTTATACATCATATAATATCATATTTACACATGTCTCAAGGGTCATAAGCCATTTACAACAACAATATACATCATGAAGTATTATTATGGTTCCAAAAAGATAAAAGCTAAGCATATGATTGTCAATCTTCTTTCTTCAATGTGGTTGGCTCCCATTACCATAGCCACTTGGTCCACCTAATATATTAGATCATTAGCGAGAAGGAAATGAGATTCAAAGAATCCCAATAGCTCATCTCCCTTTCAATCATACATAATATATGTAAAGCAAACCTGAAAAGTGCATGCATGGACATAATACAAATCATGACATTCAAGAAACAAGCTTAGCATATGAATAAGTTATACAAGCCATTCAAGAGCTCACCAAATGCTTGGATTGGCATCATACTTCTCTTCATGAATTTTAGACTTGCCTCACCCATTCTTTAAGAGTTTTAGACTCAATCATACTCTTAGGAACCTACTTTACTTTTGGGAGACTTTTTGCTATGTCTCAACCAATCTCAAGGTGAAGAGTTCTTAACCTCTCCACACTCAAGTAAACTCATCCTCACTATGGTAAAGAGTTCTTGACCTCTCCATACTTAAGTAAACTCAAGAACATCATACATTCATTTGAAAATATAATATGACATCATGAAATTATGACATATAAAATTATGTTAGCATACTTTCCATGGCTTGAAAATGTACATACACACATTCTAAAATAAGCTAAACACACATTCATGCATGAGAGCTACCTTGCATACAATTACACATTTTTTCTTTTAGATTCAAGCCTCCTCTTTTGGTCACTCACCCACAAATTAGTAGAGATGGTTTCTCTTGGCCTAGATACAATTTATGGGAGTCAATTAGGTTTATGAAACATTCTCTAAAGTTATATAACTTGCTTAAATACTAGATTGCTCTATAGGCTCCATTATGGTCCATAATTGCACCTAATGAAGCAACACCCCTCAAATGATTTATAGGTCTCATTCTTTCCTTTCAAATATGATTCTTGACTCCTTTTAAGCCTCTTGGAGTCATCACACCATTAAAACAAAGGGTCTAGCATCATGTTGCTTCTTTAGGTCATAATATGGAACTTAAGGCACCAAATCACTTTCTATGAGTTCTAAATTTTTTTCAAGGCCTCCTTTCATTTTTATTCATCAAATATGACTCAAGAATGGCTTTAAAAAAAAAATTAAAACTCTCCCCCACTACAAGAACCCCTTTGGCCAAGACATAGGACATCTTTGGGCTACATGGAGGTTTCTTTGTTTTCTTGAAGGAAGAAGCTCATGGGAGCATCTTAGGTGTCTCAAGAACTCATTTAAACTCTCAATTAAACCTAGGAACTATCATGGAAATTCAGATTTTGGAAGGTGCACATAAAACCCTAAGTTTTACATCTTGATTTCTAATGGCTAGTTTGTTGTTTTCTTTGTATATTCTTATTCTTCTCCATCAAATCCCTAAGATTCATACTTGGTTGGGCTTGAAAATCATATCCCCCTAGGGTTCTTGGTGTGTGTTGAAGTGGAGAAGAAAGGGAGCTCAATATAGCAACCATAGGATGTAATTTTACCTTGTTTCCTTGCTTAGTTTGGCTTGAATCTTGCTTTCTCTAAGTTCTTCTCTTGAAATTCTAAATTTCCCCTCTGTTCTTCCTTTAAAACAGTCTTAAAATTTCAGAAAAATTATGGAGAAGAAGAGGAAAAAAGATAAGAAGAGATTGGCTAAGAGAAAGCATGAAAAACAAATAAATTTCCATACCTAAAAGCTTGAATTTCTCCTCCTTCTTCTCTTCCCTTCGTGCTCCACTCTCTTAGGGTTTTGCTTCTAATTTGGGGTGGAAAATCTAATATTAAATGAGGGAGAGTGTGAGACGCCACCTATATATAGATAGGGAAAAATGACTTTTTCAAAAATTTTAATTTTGCCCTTCATTCTTTGCATTTTCGTTTCTCCTTCGTTTTAGCTCTTTTTCGAGAACTATCTTTTTCATTATAAAATTTAAGTTCCCAATTAAGAAAAATGCCTTTGAAATCACTCAAATCAGAGTTAAAACCTTCCCAAATGGATCTGTCAAAGTTTGGGCACATCGACATTGAAAAACATCCATCGGAGGGGATTTAACTGTCCCGGGGCTTCCCATGGTTTTCAGGACCTCTGAGAACCTCGGAGAACTTAAAACTTTGATTTAAAAAGCCCTCTTATATGGATTCCAAAAAATTTTCAAAATTACAAAAATGCCATTACGTTTTGTAGGTTTTTTGTCAAAATTTATTTTTTTATTCTATCTCTATTTTTCCTTCTGTCTGAGGCTAGAATTCTCATTTTTAGGAGGTTAGAATGTTACTCAAATTTTTTGGGATCTTAACTAATTCATTCTAGGGGACTTGCTTTGAAAATACGCTTGTTTCCGTCGTTTAACGAAAACTGGACATTACATTAACTTCTGCTACCTATATCCCCATCATATGCATCTTGATCAAATTTTCAATAAGGCGTCGTTGATCCTCCAGTTGCTTTCTTAACTTAGATTGCTCTTGCTCTTGTCTCTCCACATTCTCTCTTAAGTCGACAATCTCAGTTGAAGAATGTAACTTCGAGCACTTTTGTCTCCCAAAATAGTCTCTTTGACTAACTTTGAAGCCGATGCCTTTAACACGACCAGGGTACTCCAGGACACCAAGTGCCTTGCCTAATATATCATCACCCCCTTAGAGCACATAACTTTTTGGGAGGGTCTGTGATAAGGCATCCTATGACATATAAATTAAAAAGCAAATATTATTGAAAGCAGAAAAATGAAATAGACTAATTGAAATTTTTTTATAATCAATTAACACTTACACATTTGTTCCAAACTTCAAGGACCATTCATTGTCAATTTTGTTTGCTTTATTGACTCAAGTTGTCTTCCAGAGAATATGACAAGATACTGAGCTAACTTTTGATCCCTCCTACTTGATCTGTGTATTAGGACAAAAAATCAGTGTATAAATATTACATCACATTATATATTCATAAATAGATAACATATATTTTCACATGCCATCTATTATTCAAAGCTTGAGTATCTTAATCGGCTTTTCCTGTACGGGTATTGAATATTCTTTGCTCTTTCTTGATTATCTTGACTTAATTTCTATAAAAAGACATAATAATCTAATCAATACATATTGTTGCACACTAAAACGAACCACATGTATTGTAGAATATGATTACTTGAAAAGACTCCTTTTATTGTCAACTGATAAATGTATCCTACACCTCCTAAGTTATCATAACTTGAAATAATTTAGGAGGATGGTCAAGTATATTCCCATCAGCATCTCTCGAGAATCTATTACTGAGTATATAGTGGAATGATCATAATGTCTTGCCAGCCATCCCAAGTACAAACCTTATTCGACTTTAATCAATATCAAAAGACATCTGTAAACCAATATAATCAACTTGTTAGAGCTTGTATATATAAGAAACAACATAATGCTTGTGGCTGAAATATGTTATCACTATTTCATCACAAATGGCATTCTTCGTGGCATTGTCAACCTTTTGCCAATCACTTACAGTAATAAACACATTCATATAAGCCACAACTTCGATATAGCTGATTGATTTTTTTACAGTTTTTCTTAATTGGTCGACTCTTAGCATTCCATTGAACCTCACATTTCTTCTTAATACTTCTTGCATAGGTCACCTCTTTTAGAATGGTTAAGCCTTGTTTAGTTTAGTTTATCTCCTTCGTCACATCATCTGGAGCACTGTGATGACCACTTGGAGAAACCATTCACCTACAATAAAATTCAAACACATAATTTAAAAGAATAAGCAAAATTAATTTTGAGATTAAAAGTAACAATATTTAAAAAATTCAATGGGACATATAAAGAAATTAACGAATAAAATAAAGCATATGTATTTAAGACAATCTTTTCCTTTTTTTCATTTGATTTAGACTTTCTTACCCTTTCTTTAAAATCTAGATACCTTGTTTATGATCATCTCTCATATACAAGACATCATCTTCAATGAAATCACTTTCAAGTGATGTCTCCAAAAAGGGATCCTTCTCAACATCGGTATGTTGACCGTATTGAATATCATCTTTGTCCTCATGCATTTTTTTTGTCAACAGAATAATGAACCACTTCTTACTACTAGAATCAAGGACATAGAACACTTGTTAAACTTAGGATGCAAAAATTAAAAAAACTCATCTTTGTACCTTATTTTATTAAGATCCACTTGGATAAACCCTGACTCATCAATCCGAAGGTCATTCTTGTTGTCAACCCATTTACAATTGAAGACCAGCACCCGAAACAAAATCTAGTCCAACTTCCATATGCGTTCAATTATCCCAAAGTATGACATGTTTGTATAGATAGAGTTTTTGTCTTTAGCACTAGAAATATGCATAGACTAAGTTATAAGAGTTACATCATTATCTTGCATTGTACTATGATCATTTTATGCTTTTGTATAGAAAGTGTAGCCATTGATGAGATAACCAGTGTAAGAGAGGACATGTAAGCTTGGACCTCTTGCTAACCATCTTAATTTTTTAGAAATTGCATTAGGATTCATATCTAACTCTAAAAAAATGTGATTTCTGAACCAATATATAAAAAGTCGGTTATGCTCTTTTAATATTCAACTTTTATTCTTATTGGAGTTCAAGCTTCTAAGTATCTCCTTGTGCTTTCACACATATGGCTCAACTTCATTAGAGTTGTGCAGAACATATAAGTGTATTTGCTCCCACTCTGTACTTGTGATACTAACTATTTCATTTCCCAAAATCCCTTCCCCAGAAATTCTTCCCATATGTCAAGATATTGGAAGTCCAATATTATCAACATTAGATAGGTATTCAGTACAGAATTTAACAGCTTCTTCGACTATGTACCATTCAATAATGCAATCCTCTGGTCGACTTTAATTTTTAACAAACCTTTTTAGTATCTTCATGTAATGCTTAATTAGATACATTCACCTCAAATAAGTTAGGCCACACAGGTATGTCTCCCTAACCAAGTGAACAGTTAGGTGAACCATCATGTCAAAGAACGAAGGTGAGAAATACATCTCAAACTCACACAAAGTGATCACAATTTGTCTTTGCAACACTAACAATTTTGCAAGGTCAATCATTTTACTGTATAGACTTAAAGAAGAAACATAGTTTAGTGATTGTTCCTCACACCTTTTTGGGTAAAATGGAATGTAGAGCCACCGAAATCAAATGCTCCATCAGAACATGGCAATTATGAGACTGAAAACCCTTCAACTTTAGATCTTTCATTGATACAAGTTTTTTAATGTTAAAAGAATACTCCTCTGAAATCTTAACTCTATTAAGAAATTCATCAAAAGAAAAATTTTCTTTCCTAGATAGAGTATGTGCTACTAGAGGTAGATAAGTATGACATTCTTCCTTCATTGGTGCTAATTCTCTTCTTATTCCCAAATTAACTAAGTTCAACCTCTCCTTGATCACATCTTTGGTCTTTCGTGGCACATTGAGTAACATACCAATTATACTATCACATATATTTTTCTCGATATGTATCATATTAAGAAAATATCTCACAAACAAGGACTTCCAATATGGCAATTCAAAGAAAATAGACATTTTCTTTCACTCGCCTGTCCTAAGGTATTCTGCAAAAGGTTTGCCAAAATTATTATCCAAATCCTTTACCTTTTCATATAGTTGCTTACTAGTCAATGACAAAAGTGCACTACCTTCCTCTATCATTCTATTGAAAGCTTTTCTCCACCACTGGTAATAATGTCCTGGAGGTAAAAATCTCCAATGCTTAAGGAAGACATTCTTTATATAATGTTCTAATCACATGGAATGTGTGTCCTCCTCGTAAATAGGGCATTCATAGCATCCTTTAATACTGTATCCTGATAAATGATCATATGTTGAAAAGTCATTGATTATCCTAAATAGCATATCTCACAAGTTGAATCTTTCCTCTCTATACCCATCATATACCTCCACTCCTGTCTCCCACATTAGTTTCAAATCTTCAATTAGAGGAGTCAAATATATGTTAATATCATTTTCAGGTTGCTTGGGCCCAAAAATTAACATAGACAACATCATATACTTGCGCTTCATGCATAGCCATGAAGGTAAGTTATAAATCACCAAAATTACTGACCATATATTGTGGATACTACTTTGGACACCGTATGGGTTTATTTTATCAGTAGCCAATGCAAGGTGTAGGTATTGTCTTCTTGCTCAAAGTCAGGGTACTCATGATCAATTTTTTTCATTAAGGAGAATCTGCAAGATGTCAAAGCTTGCCATCTTGAATCCTTTTATCTGCATGCCATGTCAAGTGTTTTGCATTGCTGTACATGCGTTTAAATATAGGTATGATGGGATAATGCCATACCACCTTCACCAAACTTGATTCTTTCTTGTTATATTTAGAGGCATTACACTCCAGACACTCCATTAACGATGTATATTCATTCCAAAATAAAATGCAATCATTGGGACAAGCATGTATTCTCTCATAACTCATGCTAATAGAGCATATCATTTATTTAGTCTCATATGTTCAGCTGAGAAGCTCATTATCCTCTGGTAACGTATTTTTCAAAAGTGCAACCAATTCTATAAAGCTCTTTTCACTCTATCTATTGCCTGTTTTCAAGTTATACAGTTTCAACATCGCAGACAATCTTGTGAATTTAGTATAGTCATAATACAATGGCTTTTCTACTTCACTTTTCAACATCTTAAACATTTCAGAACAATCTTAAAGATCCATTTCAACCACATTTGTCATCTCTTCAAAACGATCAATCTCATATGTACCTATATCAAAATCATTTTAGGCACAACTTCTACTATGCTCTTAATTACTATACTCATCCTTTGTCTTTCCATGCTTTGTTCAGCAACTTTGGTCAATCCCATTACACACTGAATGATCTTCCAACTCAATTGCACTAATTCACTTCACATGGCAGCAATTCAAACAAGGGCATAAAATTTTACTAAAGTCTTTTGCATGCTCTACTACAAATCTAATAAACTCTTTCACTCCATCTTCATATTCCCTAGACAGACGATTAGCAAACAACCATTTTTTATCCATACCTTTTTGATCTAACAAGACTCAATTTAAGAGAAATATGATTAATGACTCTTAATTTGCTTGGACTCCTACCTATTATTCTACTAAATATAATCCTGTTATACTCTATTTAATAATTTTTTTGTTACAATCTATATCTCAAAGAAAAACTAGTAGCATAACGATATAAAAATGGAAGTTTCCCAGGCCTTGAGCCCTCTTTTCAAAGTAAAAGAGAACAATATGCCGGTAGTCCATAATCAAAGAACAATGACGGAACAAATTTTCTTTTCTTTTATGTAAGTTATAACTTAGCTATATTATATTTTGCACATTCTATCATACCAAAAGAATTATTTTGTAAACATTATCTTAATATGTCACCAAAAAAAAAATAGTTTCAAAAAAAATAAAACACAAATGCAAAGATGGAGGAATAGAGGATGGGAACCCAAAATGGAGAAAAATAACCATAACTTAATTTGTTCAAAGAAAAAATAAATTAATTAAAACAAATTAATTTTTTAAAAAATAAAAATGAAAAATGGAATGAACTTACAAGAAAATGGAAGGGGAGATTTGGAGAGAAGGAGCAACGCGAAAATGGAAGGCAAATGGAGTAGATTCAATAGAGATTTCAAATGGGAGGTGGACAGATAGTGGTGGAACGAAAATAGTGGACGGTCGTGGTAGAGCTATTGGGCAAAACTCGAGTGGAGTTCTCTAACAAAATATGGGATGTGATAGACACTATAACTGGCAAACACGGGACAATGATGGGTTGACGTGGGATGATAGATGCTACAATGGTGGCATATGGATAGGCAACAGACAGTGACACGCGAACGAACAGATGGATGACATGGCATTGATGGAATGACGATAGTGCATGAGCGATGGAGTTTCGCAACAGAGAGTTTGCATGCAATTTCAGGAAGAAAGGAGGAAGTAAGGGGGTGGATGCAAAAAAGTTTAATGGGATTTTAAAATGCAAATAGTTGGTGATTTTTTTGTAAAACTGCCAACTAAAGGGAAATACGTTGTCGGTTTATTATGAATCGCCAATAATACTCTTAGCTTATGTTGGTGGTTCTCTAGGAACCACCACTAGGAACCATCAACAAAGGAAATATTATTGTTGGCGGTTCCTATGAATTGCCAACATAGGCCATATTTGTTGGCAGTTTGTAAAAACTGCCAATAAAAGGCAATTTTTCAATAAAGAGTTTTTCTATTTTTTTTTTATGTTGTTGTAAACTGTCAACTATACTTAACTTTTGTTGGTGGTTTTACAGAAATTGCCAAAGAATGTGCGATAATAAACCCTATTTTTATGGTAGTGAAACAAGCTAGCAGACAATGGTTTTAAAATTGTCCAATACACTTGTCTCTTATGGCTACACCCAATCAAAGTTTGATTATTCTCTTTTTATTAGAAGCATTGATAGTTCACTTATTACTCTTTGGGTCTATGTAGATAATGCTATTTTAGTAAGTAATGATTTCAATGAAATACAAAGAGTAAACCACCTCATTGACAGTTCCTTCAAAATTAGGGATTTGGGAATTTTTAAATTTTTTCTTGGCCTTGAGGTTGCACTTAGCAGACAAGGAATCTCATTATGTTGAAGTAAATTTGCCTTAGATATATTCCTAGAAATTGGTTTTCTAGGTTCTAAGCCCATAAAAACACCAATGGATAGTGCCATTAAGTTGTCTAGGGATATTAGCACTTTGTTAGAAGATTCTTCTAAATACAAAAAGGCTTGTGAAGGCTTGTTTACCTAATAACTACATGACCATGCGTCTCTTTTGCTTCTCAGTAACTTAGTCAATTTCTCTTTACTCTTTCCATTGTCTATTTACAAGCTACCAACTAAGTTCTTAGATAGATCAAAGGATTTCTTAGTGAAGGGCTTATATTTCCTTTTACCTTTGATCTTCAACTTAAAAGGTTTAGTGACTCTAATTAGTCAAGATGTTTGGACTCATAACAATTAGTGACAAGTTTATGCCTTTTCTTGGATAAAGCTTTGATTTCATGGAAATCTAAGAAACAAAGCACTATTGACAATCTTCTAAGGCTAAATACAAAGCCTATGGTTCTACTACTTGTAAACTACAATGGTTAATATATCTTCTTAATAATCTTCATATTCCTCACTTGAAACCTACTCTACTATACTATGATAGCCAATTTGCCCTTCACATTATAGCTAATCCTACATTCCATGAAAGAACCAAACACATTGAGCTTAGTTGTTATTTAGTCTGAGAGAAAATACAAGCTAGTGTCATTCATCTCTTACCACTTCTTCTACAGATCAATTAGTGAACATATACACTAAACCTCTTGTATCTACTCCTTTTAGTACAATGTTATCTAAGCTAGGCATGTATAATATACATTCTCTAGCTTCTTGGAGGGTAATAAAGGATATAAAAATGGGTGAATTTTTCATTAGCCTTATTTATGAAAGTTAATTTTTTGGTTAGACACTAATTGTTAATTGTTAATTTTGTTAAAGGTTAATTATTTACTTTTCCAATTACTTGCTTCTTCTATATATATGTATCATCTTTTTAGCAATAAACAAAAGCTTCATTTTCCCTATAACTTGTGATAGTTTTGTTTCATAAAGATGGTTAAATCATGAAAAATGCATATTCAAGTCCAATGAAAAGCAATGCCAACATTTGATAGTGGTTTAAGGGCCAACTTGAGACTTTGGCCTATTATGGGTTCTTGTTTGCAAACTATTATAGGTTAAGTTTCCAAAGGGTGATAAGAATATCCTTGAGAATGGAGGAGAGTGAAAGAAAGATTTCTTAAGATAGGCTCATTAAAAATGTTTAAATTTATTTTTCTTGTAAATTTTCTTAGATACCTACAACATTTTGTTTTTGTTTTATATGAAATAATAGGAGTATTTATATCCAACTAGAAATGTGAAGATTGTTAATATCCATACAAATAATTGAACACACACACACACATACATAGGAGTATTTAAAAATGTTTACATTTATTTTTCTTGCAAGTTTTCTTAGATGCCTACAACATTTTTTTTTTTTTTGGTTTTATATGAAATAATAGGAGTATCTATGTCCAACTAGAATTGTGAAGATTGTTAATATCCATACGATTAATTGAACACACACACACACACATAAAAAAGTGAAGAAGTGCTTTTGTATGAGAAGTAAAAAAGAATAGTTAAAATAAATGCAAAAATGATCTTAAATATATCCTTGAGAAAAAGGGAGAGTGAAAGGAAGATTTCTTAAGATATGATCATTTTGAATAAAAAAATGTTCAAATTTATTTTTCTTGTAAATTTTCTTAAATACGCACAACATTTTTTTGTTTTATATGAAATAATATGAGTATTTATATCCAACTAGAATTACTAGAATTATGGAGATTGTTAATCTCCATACAATTAATTGAACACACACACACACACACAAAATTAAGATAGGCTCATTTTGAATAAAAAAATGTTCAAATTTATTTTTCTTGTAAATTTTCTTAAATACGCACAACATTTTTTTGTTTTATATGAAATAATAGGAGTATTTATATCCAACTAGAATTACTAGAATTGTGGAGATTGTTAATCTCCATACAATTAATTGAACACACACACACACACACACACACACACAAGTGAAGAAGTGATTTTGTATGATAAGTAAAAAGAATAGTCAAAATAAATGCAAAAATGATCTTAAATGTATAATAATATCTTTCATTTTGCATTAATTAAGTTTTTAACATCAATCTTAACTATCAATTTGTAATCTAATATTGATTACAATTATTCCTTTCACCTTTTATGTATGAATCTTTTATTTCTTTCTTTATAATGGAGAAAGCAAGAGTTAACCCAAAAAGAAAAAGAAACAATATTTATATATTATTTTCTATGTTTCCCTTGTAATATCTATAGTACTAAAAGTTATATTTAGAACTTATGGTACTTGCCATTTAACGTAGTCTAAGTGATAAAGGTAAAGTTGAAATATAAATAGTATCAAGGATTAAAATTTTTCAACATACTTGTTGAGTGATTTTTATCAAAATTCCTATCAACTAATCGGTCAAGAGTGAATAGATATATGAAGGAATTTCATATAACTCCTTTTGGTTGCTATTTTATGAGTGGATTGTGGAGATGAGACATGACGCTTTAAAGACAAGTCTTCCTAAGACCAAAATGCAACTAAGCCTAGGTAAAATTGAAAAGGATGGAGAATATGAAATTAGGGATGAGAAATATATTGCTTCAAATTTATTAAATATTGGTATAAACTTAATCAATAATGAACAATGACAACAAAACTTCTAAGAAACTAACAACACCTCTAATAATGGGCTAGTTACAATAGTAAAATGTTAGAAATAAAGGGCATAAAATGAGTAAATGAAGCAATAAATAAAAGTTGAAAATAAAGGTACATAAAATAAAGATAAAAGTAAGTTGTTGAATAGTTTATTGTGTGATTTGACTATGTGTCTTGTGTTATGATCTTTTTTCCCCTTTTATAGAGAATTCCTTAATTAGTAATTGCTCTTTATGATAAGCCATTATTTGTATTTTATGCCTTATTAACTTCATAACCTCCACTAACTTGATAGCGGATTTCTCAGCTAGTAATTACTCCCTATGATACTATCATCCATATTTTATACCTTCATTAACTTCATGGCCTTTTTCACGCTTAAAGCATAATGTTTTGAATGAAAAATATGCTAAAATTGGTTAAGCCCACATTCTCCTTCTTTTTGGATACTTAACTATCAAGGTTTTAGCTAATTTGGTTGACCCCTCACCTAAGTAGTCAATACCTCAGCTAGGTAGTCATAATCTTGGCTAGACTCTCAGCTAATTAGCCAATCTTAGCATTGGCTAAAATTATTATTTTTTTAATGCTAACAGATTTCCTGTTCACACCTTTCAACATGAGCTTGTTTAAGTAAGGATAATGAGACACACATGATATTTTTGTTGGTATAGCTTGACTCTGGTTTGTCTTTGCCTTGGGTTTTGACTTTTGTCTTTTAATGATAAGGATATAGGCAGCCAAGTGGTAACTAACACCATGTTATCTAAGGCTACCCTTGAGAATATATTAGTCGCTACCACCATATCTTTCTCAACCATCTTAAAACATTCTTTAAGCGCCTCTTGAATGGCATAATAGAACATCATACAATTGTTAGTTGTATGACTGTAGAAATTATACCATTTGCAATACTTCTTTATCTTAAAATCCTTAGTCGAGAGAATTTTATAGTTGTATGGTAGCTTGATTAACTTATACTTTGCCACTTAGGATCTTAACTATACTTATGTTAGTCACTTCAAACTCCTTTTCTTCATCTAACTCAGTAATTGTTATTAGCTTCTCTTTAGCCTTAATGATAGAACTTACAAAAAGCCCTTTTGGAGTCATATTTGCTCTTTTATGCTCCTTCTCCTTAATAACTTGCTCAATTTTAGAAGTCTTTGTGGCTAAATCAATTAGATTGGAATAATCTTGTACAATCAACATTTTTCTTAAGGCCGCCATTTGTCTCACAACCGTTCTTGCTACTTTAACATTTGGCAATTGCACATTACCCTTGCTCTTCATTCTTTTAAATCTTTTAACAAATTCTTCAACTAGCTTATATGCTTTTTACTTCAATGCTAAAACATTTGAGATAGTGACTTTAGCTTGGGCCCTATAAAAATGCTTATGGAATAACTTTTCCATCTTTTATCACTAAGTTGGGTATTAGGTGAATGCATTACAGGTCAAAGATAGACGAGAAAATTATAGTTTATAGAACTCATTTTAGTTGACTTCTTCATATTAAGCTGAAGAACAACCAATGTGTTCCATTGTTGACTGATCATCTTTGCTTTAAAAAGTGAAAAAAATAAGGCATTTAAAGTTTGTTGACAATGGTATGACCTAGTCTACCTACTTGGATATAGTTTCTTGTAAATTGACTTATCTCTCTTCTGGGGTATGAGTCCAAAATGCTTCTTCATAACCTTTGTCAACATATCTGGATCTATCCTAGTTGTATTTTACTTGTCAACTAGCCTATAATATGGTATGGCTTACATCTAGGTGTAAGGGCCCTATGGAGGTGTCACCATTACTAAGGCGACAAGCTGTTATTCAAGCATGTAGATTAAGACATTTAGTTAAGGTGAACTAGGTACAATCATTGATAGTGGATGTCGACTTGCAGCCATAATCACAAGCATCAATTGTCAAGTTCTAGCTACAACTATAGGTGTCAGCTATTGGTTTTTGGCCATGGTTGTAGGGATTGGTTGTCAAGTTTCAACTATAATTATAGGTGTTAACTATTGAATTCTAGCTTTAGCCATAAGCATCAACTAGTGGATTCTAGCCACAGTCACTAGCATCGGTTGTTGAATTTCAGCCATAGCCACATGTGCTAGTTGTTGAATCTTGATTATAGTTACAGGTGTCAATTAATATTTTTAGCTACAACTATAGGTGCCAACCGATAAATTTCGCTTGGAGGCCCATGTATTAGCTGATGAATTCTAGCTAGAGTTTCACATATTAGTTGGTGACTTTTAACTATGATTGTAAGTATCGGCTAAAGAATTTTGACTATAGTTATAAGTGTCAAATGATGAATTCTAAGTACAATTGTAGGTGATGGCCAATGATTTTTTGGCTATGGATGCATGTCTTAGCTAATGAGTTATAGTTACTTGAAAGTCGAGAGTTGTTGTAATATTAAATGGTTGCCCTTACAATTGATACAACTTGCCCTCCTAACCTACCTTGCAATTGCTCTTTTTTTTCCTTTTTGGCTCACTATAGAGTTTGTTAACCATAATATGCTTCACAATTTTAGTAAATGTGGTAAACATTGTTGGCATAAACTCTTGTATTCCATCATATAGTATTTTTAATGATTGTATTGTGATCGTTATTGATGCGAATGATCTAGAGTAGTCCTTACCTCTAGTAGTTGTTTTGCTAGTTCCCTCAAGAATATGAAGGGCATCTTTTGTAGCCATATTTTGTCAAATAAGTAGTTGTTTAACCACCTATAGCCTTTAGACATATTCTAATATTCAAAACTTGTGTGGTCTTACTAGATGTGCCAACTTTTATGTGTTCGAGATTTTTATTAAAATTCCCATTAGCTGATTGATTAAGAGCAGATAGCTATATAAAGAAATCTCAAATAACTCTTTTTAGTCACTGTTTCATGAATGGATTTTGGAGACAAGATAAACTCTCCAAGGACAAGTCCTCCTAGGCCTTAAACATAATTAAGCCTAGGTAAAAAGAGGTTCTAAATGGGAATAATTGAAAAGGATTGAGATTAATAAAATTGGGGACTAAAAATATATTGTTTCAAAATGATTAAATATTAGTACAAACTTAAGCAATAATGAATGATAGTAGGAAAACTTTTAAGAAACTAGTAGCAACTTTGATAATGGCTAGAAATAGTGATAAAATGTTGGAAATAAAGGGTATAAAGTGAATAAATATAGCTAGATACAAAGGTTGGAAAATAAAGATGTGAATAGTAAGATAAAAATAGCTTGTTAAATAATTTTTTATGTTATGTGACATGTCTTGTGCTATGGTCCTTCTTCTCCTTTTATAAAAGCTTCCTTAGTTGGTAACCAATGGTCATGATAAGTCATCATCTATATTTTATGCCTAAACTAATTTCATGGCCTCTACTAAGTTGATAGTAGCTTCCTTAGTTGGTAATTGCTCCCTACAATAGATCATTATTCATATTTTATGTTTTTGCTAACTTCATGGCCTTTTTTATGCTTAAAAAGAATGATTTGAATGAAAAATATTCTAAAATCAGTTCAGCCTAGGTTTTCCTTTTTTCATACTACATAACTATCAAATTCTTAGCTCATTTGTTCGAGCTCTTGACTAGGCAATTGCAAACCATGTTAGGCTCTTCAGCTAGACAATCACAATTTCAACTAGGCTCTTAGCTAATTAGTTAGTTGTAGTCTCAACTAAATATTTGTTTTTTAGCATTGACAATATCAAAAATAGAAAAAAAAACTAATGGTACTTAAAATAACATTTATAATGCTACATTGCATCGACCTTTTTTACAATTACTCTTTGTATTATTGTCTGGCTCTGTATTTGAAAAATTTATAGAAGATTTTAATATGGTATACTTATATTGAGAGGAATATGCATTGATATATACTTACGTGCGTATTTTTAAAAAAACAAGAAGAAAAACGTGCCAAATGCATAAACTAATCTAAAATATATAAGCTTTAGCTTCAAGCTTTTAGCTTTAAGCATATTGATGAAATGAGTACTGCAACCACGCATCAAAGAAGTTGCTGTCTCCCATCCTGACTAAAGGACCCAAAAGGACGGTTAACTTCTCCTTAAAACCTAATTGTACGTTTTTGTCTCTGCAATGCATATGATCACAACAACACAATTAATTTAGGAAACGATTTATCACTTCGTGATTCTCGCGATACACATGGATTTAACTTAATCTTGATAATATAAACGTTTAAACAATTTATAAGAAATCTTAATTTTAATTTTTTCTGTGATGATAATTAATGCAGAAAACAAATATGTGAAGTTTAATGCTTGGTGACGGGAACTTCCCTAGGTTTATCAAATATGAGTCCTTCTAAAAATGAGCAATAAATTTTTTTTCTTAGAAGTATCACGGAAGGAGAATTTTTTGTGTAAATTGAATGCACATATATTAAACAACTGATATTTATATTGTTCGACAAGCTTTACATATTCAGAGTAAACTCTAGTCATAGGGTTCATTTCCACTTACCTTCCATTTGATTTGCTACGTCATGAGCTTTTTTTTCAAAAATATAATTTAAGTAATATTTATTATATTTTTATAATAATGATTCATTCTATTAGATTATTATTTTAAACATCAAATCACTTTTTAAAAACTTACTTATATTTTATATAATTTTTTATATTGTCTAATCAAATACACTAGTATAGTACAATTTTTTTTTTTAATAATAGAGATGAACATGAACATGTCGGTGAGTGATTGTTACTAAGAGCTGACCCGTGTTAGAATGGAGTTATGATTAGTGGACTGAAGGAGGAAGAAGAGTGAATGGTGTGGTAGTTATACCAGCAACGTTGCATCCTTCAAAACGGAAGGAATTGTTTGGCAACATGTATTTCAAAGACGCTCATGATTCCACAATTTTGGTAATGCCTCAATGGTTGGGATGATTCATTAGCTTTCGTAATCTTCTTTTTAGCCCAACCAAGTCATTAGTGAAAGCAGATTTAAAAGCCTTCAAGTTGTTTCTCTTCGTTCTTAAATAAGAATCCTATAACTGGTAAACATTGTTAGCATATATCACTCGCACAAACTATATTTATAATTTGTGTCAGATATAATTTAATCTATGAGAAGATATCATTTTTTATTGGCTATATGTTTAATAATTATTTTTTCTATTTAGCCTCATATAAGGACGGACCTACATTATAAGCTATAAGAATAGTTATCTTATTAAAAGAATTATATTATATATGTATATAATATTATTGTCCCTCTTAAAATTTTTAATATATCCAACACGTATTTTTAAAAATATAATTGCCCTTGATATTAAATTTTTTAATAATTATTAATGTTTGTGTTAAGTACATATAAATTTTGCCCTTCTAATGCTACTTTTCCGTTTCGTCCTTATTCTCGTACGCAAGTTATTAAATATGATTTATAGTGTATGTCAAAAAAAAAAAAAATGATGTAGTTGTGATGATCACTATAATAATTAATAACAATTTTTTAATATAACTTTTAGAATAAAGTACAGCTTGCCATCTTGTGATTTCGTTAATTTGCTATCAATTATCTTGTGACTTAAAAATTTTATACTTACACCATTAACACTTTACTACTCTGAATAAAAAAAAAATAAAAGAAAAGAAAATATTTGTGTTCAATTTGAAAGAGAAAAAAAGTCCGACTGACATGCATTTTCGTTCAATTTTCTATAGAAAAATACCGAAGAGTAATAAGGATTAACGACAAAATACAAAATATTCGAGCGCAAAATTTTAAATTACCGAATAATCAATTCCAAATGGATTAAATCACTTAAAAATAAATTATATTTTACCTTAATTTTTATACTTGTCTGTATATGATCGTGTACAAAAAGTTGTAACAAACCTGCCTCAGTATATGCCCACCTTGAGTAATGATTGTATTGTAGGGAAAAAGGCAACGATGGGGTCCACTACAACTTTGATAGCACATTAGAAAAAATTACATTTCAAAATTTTGAATTAAAAATATTTATATTAAAAGATTTTAAAGTTTAAAATTATTTTAAAAAATTTAAATTGTGCCAAATAATTATAATTTAAAATCTTGAATTGAAATTTTTAGTTTTAAAATAATTTTTAAATTTAAACTTTTTTAATATAAATATATTCTTAATTATAATTTTCTCGCAACATTATGCTTCTCTTGCGCGCAATTCTGGTCTCATCACACGTGTAAGCCACTGTCACTTAACTGAGCCCACGCTGATATTTTTTTTCTCATTCCTTCATACACTATTTTGCGTACAGAACTGAGTGTCTGCTTTCTTATATATTCTCATTATTATTATTATTATTATTATTATTATTGGTATAAGCATTCCCTCTTTTAGATCAAAAGCTCTCACACTTCGGCCTATTTTGTATTTCTATTCTCAAATTTATTTTTTTAATTTTGTACAATTATATTTCTTTTTTAGATTTTGTACGTCAAATATGTTTTAAAAATGAGAGTTTAATTATTAGGGGACAGTCCATGTTCCTCTGTTAAAGATCCACGTTTAGGTCCTTCTGCCTAACTCATTCCATTTCGATTTAACTTTTTTCTTTTAAAGTACTCGTAAAATTGAAGAAACATCACCTTTTTTTCATTTATATTTTTCTCTAATTTTATCACATAAAATACTTTTAGAAGATTCCCATTTCCCTCTCCTTTCTATTTATTCTGATCATTCTTCTAAAATCTATATACAACGGTCCAACTGCTCTGCCTTCCTCCTTCATTTTCCCATTTAAAAAACATGAAATTACAATTATATATATATATATATATATATAAGAAAAATTATATTTTCAGTCCTTATAATTTTATTTAATTTTTAATTTAATCTTTATAATTTAAAATTTTATTATTTAGTCCTTACATTCTACACATTTTTTAGTTTATAGTATCAACTATTAAAATTTTGTTAATATTTTATTAAATTTCATTAATATAACTAACTATGTATTATCTTAATACTTTAAATATATATAATTTATGCTAATAAAAAAGATAAAAATATAAATAATAATGTAAAATTAATTCACATATATAGTCAAAATAAAAATAAGGATTAAATTAAAACTATTTAAACTACAAGAAATTAATTATAAAATTTTAAATTATAAAAATAAAATTACAAATTAAGTGAAACTCTAAGGATAAAAAGTATAATTATATATAGATATAATATTGATGAGTCTATATTACATTAATATCATCGCTGACCACATTAATGACGTGTGTGAAATTTTCTTTTAATCTTATACTTACATTTAGCAAACACATAAAAGAAAAAAGAAAAAAGAAGAAGATATTTTACGATTCGAATATGTATATATATATATATATATATATTACCAAATCGTAGGGCATGACACGATACGTCTACATCATAAACATAATTTACTATAGTAGAATATTATGAAGAAGGTCTTCGCATCCATATTACGTCAAATCATGAAAATTTTCCTTCATAACAAAAATGCCGTTCATGGAATTGAAGAATTCAAACAGTTAAAGAGCGTGGGCTCTTATAGGATGTCCTGTGTAAGATAAGCTGAGAGTACACTTGCATGGAATTGGCCAAAGCTAGTAGAGAGCCGTGTTTTGACCATACAACGAGATTTCTTCAATTTTCTGAATCATTTTATTAAAATTTCAAATAATTCTTATTTCTTTTAATTCAATAATTAGCATAAACTTAAGAATTCAAAAACATGGTTATAATCTTACTGCTATTTTCATTGTAGTAGCATTAAATATATAATACTTGTCAGCACCAAAGTTTTGGTAAAAATTGAGTGTGTATGCACTTGTGCAAATTGTATTCAAATTTTAGAGCAAAACAATATCCTCTTAATTAAGTGTAAGGATCTTTTAATATATTTTTTAAAGAGTTTGAAAAAAGAATGACATGAAAAATATAAGTGTGAATAGGTTTATTTCTTTTTTTATCTCCCACTCTTTCTTTCTTTCTTTTTTTTTCTCCTCTTTTTAAACTCTATGAAAGTTTTTCTTTTTAATTAACACCTCAGCAATGATTCCGAACCTAATCCACAATTGTTATCTTCTTTCTGCCTTATCTTTTATTCTATTTACCTTACCCATTCGATAGGTTAATCCATAACAGTCATCCACTTGTATCTTAATCCCCAGCATATTCTGTAGATTTTTTTTCATCATGGCCATTGATTAATTAATTATGGGTTAATGATAATTACGCTTATAAGTTTAACCCAAAATAACACACTTGAACATTGCTAGGTCGGTATGTAGAATATAAATAAAATAATAATAATTATTATTATTATTTGGAAGCTTCTAGTTATAAAATTCAATTCAAAAATGATCTCTCTGTTTTCTCTCCTCTCACTAAATAGACACCGACAACCCTCTCAAGATCTGCAGAAAGAGTACCAAAACTCCATCTTTGTATTATCATTATCAATTCAGTCAAAACCTCTTCAGGTGTGAACATAGACACCAAAATTCCCAGAGGCGGCAATAACCCCTCATGATATATATATATATATATATATATATTTGGGTATAGTAATCATCTAATTTCCAGAAAAATAAAAGAAAAAAAGGAAAAAAATTATGAGGAAGGTGGTTTGCATGGTGGAGGGTTAGTGTCAACTCAGGAGAGTACTATTTTAACGGAGGCTACCACTTGCCTCTGAATTCTCCTACCTTTTATATATAACCGTTGCTTTCTGATCGGTATTATCTCAAAGGGTCTCCAGAAATAGACCAAATAAATTCTGGGTCGATCATAATTTTCTTAGTTTTTTATCCTATAGCAAAGGGTCGTCCATCATTTACATGTGCTTGCTAACGGTGGCGCACCAACGGGGGTCAGGCGAGTTCGTCAGGTTCACGGCCCATCAAGGTGGTGCCGATGAGGAAGAATTAAACCAAACTACCGCGGCGGCTGCGGCGGCGGCGGAGGAGCCCGTGTTATCTGGGTACAGTAGTAGCAGAGCAGGAGAGTTGACGGCGATGGTTTCGGCGCTGACGCATGTGGTGTCAGGGTCTGGCCAAAGAGGCACCGAATGGATCCCCGTGACGTCAGTTTTTTGCCAGGCTCCTTCTCCTCCTGCTTTGTTGCCTTATTTGTCGTCTTCTTCTGCTGCTGCTTCTTCAGGTTCTGTTTTGGGTTCTGCCTCTGCTTCTACTACCACCTGGGCTGGCCACAAAAGAGGACGTGAAGAACAGAGTTCTGTGCCAAGTATCTATGGAGCAATTGGTGACTTCAGAGTACCTTCTCAGGGAGAGTCATCTTCAGGTGCAATTACTTCACATAATTGCATTCCATTTCATTCTCATCAAAATCATGGCAAATGGGAGCTATTAAATTTGCATTTTAATTCTCTTCAACATTTTCTGTCTTCATCGAAACTAAATCCAAAATAGCAAATGGGTATCCCCAAATTTGCATTTTAATTGTCTTAAAAACAATTAGTTATACTTGGGATAGACATCAACTTATTGAATCAAACTTTGCTACATTTATCTCTCTACTAAGACACCTCTTCATCAAAATTTCTGTCCCCACTTGTGCCACTTTAATATATTAATTAAACAAAACAGCTTCAAGTTCTATAAAAGGAGCTATCTCATCTTATCTTGCATGTCTCAAACAGTAAAGATAAAATTGCAATAAACTAATTACACCAAAATTGGCCATACAACAGTGTAGTAGAAGCAAGAACCTAAAAGTAGCAATTCTACATTTATGAAAATGTTTTGTAAGTTTTTCTTTTAATTTACAGTGACAGAAGAAGCTACAAATATCACGGCGTCCGCAGCCTCCGCCGCCGCCGCCGCTGCCACGGCTGAGACGAGTTTATATGAGGAAACCGGGGAAAGAAGGAGAAGATACAGAGGAGTGAGGCAGAGACCGTGGGGGAAATGGGCTGCTGAAATTCGCGATCCCCATAAAGCAGCCAGAGTTTGGCTGGGCACATTCGACACTGCCGAGGCTGCAGCCAGAGCTTACGATGAAGCTGCATTGAGATTCCGAGGTAACAGAGCCAAACTAAATTTCCCAGAACACGTTGGAGTAGTCCCACCTGCTCACAACTTTCCGGCCACTGGGCTCCGCGTCTCGGATTCCCCGGCTACTCATTTGCCGCAGCAGCCACCTCCTCCTCCACTGCAGCCATCGTTCCTGCAGTCGCCATCTTTTCAGGGACAGTCCGATTTGATCAGAGACTATTGGGAGTACTCTCAGTTGCTACAGAGCTCCGGTGACTTCCATGGACAACAACAACAACAAGAACAACAACAACAACAACAACAACAACCACAAGAACAGCAACAACATTCGAATTTGTTGCAGCAATGGTTCTATAATTCGCAATTGGCTGCTCTTCAATCGTCTTCTTTATTATTATCATCGTCACCCTTGTCTTCTTCTTCTTCACCAACTGCATTTTCACCTTCTAGTCAATTATCCTCTGCTTCGTTTCCCCTGTTTTCTAGTCATCAAGTGGGTTACTTCCGGCCACCGGGAGACCAGTCTCAGGCCGGCGGCAGCGGCAGCGGGGGGTCAGACTTTCCGGCATCAACTTGGTCTGATACCAGTGGTTATCCTCCTCCGTCCGGCTCTGGGTGATCGTACGAAATACATAAAATTTCTTTTTCTTTTAAATTAAATTGCTGGTATATTTTTTTCTTCCGTATATTATTTCTTGCAAAAACAAACAAAATATTATATATATATATATATATATATATATATATTCTGTTTAAGAAGGTCTGGAATTCCCTAAATTTGCAAGTAGTTCTCAATTTTAGCAGTATTCGTTAATAATATAGTATTGGAAAGAAAATGGTAGAAAAGGGGGGGCACAATTAGCGGGGTGAATTTAGAGGTAAGGACAAAGCCGCATTTAGGTTTGTAGGCTTAGTTTATTCTCAATTCTCGGTGGATTTGATGTTTACACATTCTCCGGATCAACCATGCAGAGTATGTCCAAACCAACGGCTTTTACCCAAGTTGTCTGCTATCTGCTTTCCAGCCACAGATTTATTATTAAAAAAGATGAAAAGATTGTATACTCTTCTTTTTCTCTCTTTTTTTTTTTTAATTTTGTAATAAGCCATGATGATGATCCTTTTTCTTTTGGGTTGTTCAATTATCTTCATTAACAATTATCTGAGTGCTACATTGTTTTTATCACAATCTTGCTACATAAAAACATGGCCTCCTATTAAATTATGATAGGTGAAAGAGATATCTTTTTTAGAAAAAGAATAATCTCTTGTTGAGAATATATATATATATATATATATTTATGTGCATGCTTTGTCAATTGTCACTACACACTCTTACCGCCCAAAAGACAAAATTCAACAGTTGGGAAAAACCTAGCCGACTGCACTTCTAGTGGGTTGTTAACATTCACTGGGAGATTCAATTCCTTGGGCTTCTTTTCTAAACTTGGAAAATTGGGTGGATCAGTCAAAGCATTTTGAATGATCAATGGTGAAAAAATATAAAAATAAAAAGAAATTTGAACGATCATCTGTTTTTTTTTTGGGACGAGGTAGGAGAAGCTTGATAAATAATCAACTTGTCAAAAGATAAGTTTTGAATGGAAAATTTTAAAATGTATACAGCTCATTTGTCTCGAAGCATCTTTTTTGAGTTGATCAAATTTGAACCTGCTCTTCTGGTAAAGTCTTGTGTTGAAAAATTTTCTGGGCAATTGAAAAGTTACACATGCACTTAGCTTGATTAATTAATCTTCAAATTTATTGGAGTTTGCTCCTAGTTAGTCTCTTGGAGACTTAATAAGATCAAAGAACTGTATTTGTTTTTTAGTACTCACAATTCAAAGCATGGAGCATGCCTACCTTTACTTCCATTTTATGCAGAATATATTCAAAAAATTATAAGAACTTGTTGAACACCAAAAATTAAACGTGCCAAATCTGAAATCCATTATCTAACCATTATTTTCGTTTCTGGTGAGTTGTTGGTAATGGTATGGGCACCATTTTGTGTTCATATTGGTACATGTTCGAAATCCTACAGTTTCTATTTAAAGTAATTATGTTGGCTCGTGCACAGAGTAGACCAGCCACCTTTGAATCATATCTTAATAAAAACCTTATTTTCAATTTAGAAACAATAGAATCGCAGGAGACTATTTTCTATTAAAAAATGCCTTTTCTTTTTTTCAAGAGAAAACTTCGATTAGGTACAAAAACATCTACTTATTCGTTCGTGTTTTTTATATATTAGCGAAGAAGAGTTTAGTAGAATGCAAATGTGTTAGCATTTTAATATTGTCGTTGTATGCTAAAGGACAATAATAGTTTATATTAAATTATTTAATTTGCTTTGTGCTTCTCTTTAAATTAATTAATATTAATTATATGGATTACGTGAGATTAAGGTTTACGGCTCATCAGATCTACCAAACGTCGTTTTCTTTTCTCCTTTCGAACGTAACTTTACCTAGAAAATGAGAAACATATTTTTTCTTATTAATCACCTTTGGCCCTTGTGAATATTTGTGTATTCCAACATAGAAATTGTATACTTTTAGTGTGGGTGTGTGTGTGTGTGTGTGTGTATATATATATATGTAAACCAAAAGTTAATTTGAAAATATTATTAATTTTTTTAAATGCCTGTTAACGGGATTTTTTTTATTTGAAACATGAAGATTTTTCTCGATAATTTTGCGTTCATTTAATCATCAACCGATTCATAAATTTTTTAAATTATTTATACTTTTTATTAAAAAAATCATTATATTTTAAGATATCTGAATATAAAATTAAATTTAAAAATATTATTCCCACATCATGATATCTATCATAATTTTTTTTAATATTATATGCGGTGAAGTTGGTGCACACGTGGAAGCACATCCAAAGATGGACCCAGAAGATCAGCTCGAAGACTGACGTTGAGCCCAGAGAACACGTGGCAGATGCAAACAAAGTGTATGACGTAATGACTAAATTTGCAATATTAAATTCAGATCAAATTATTTAAAAAAAAAAAAGCAAAAGAAAAAAGTATGATTACGATGAATCGACATGGTAATTCGCACAAATGGGTTAGACTGGCACGTGCGAAGGATAGAGACCACAAGTTTCCGAGCCATAATTTGACACGTGTGCTAAGCCTGCTATAATAATGCTCACTTGCAATGTGAAACCTAACATTGGGAGAAGTTGCCAAGTGGTGACTTTGGAGTGTGATTGGTTGTTTACCTACCATTTCGGGTAAGGATTAGGGTTTGGATCCACATGTGTTTGGATTAGGGGTGTACATGGGCAGGCCCAAATAGGGCATCTAGTATGCCCGATGTCTGACCCGATTAAGACATCGGGCTTGTTTTTATGCCCATAGCCCGACCCGACCCGAACAAGCCCGATTTTAAGGCAGATTAGGGCGGTCCTAAACCGCCCGAAATTTTTTTTTAATGAATTAATACTTAATATAAAAATATTTTTTTGTAGACTCGTAGACATATACTTCAAAACAATAAGCTTTTGGAACCTTCATATTTTTATCAATAATAAAAAGATAGCTTAAAATTATCAAGCAAAATATAACTTATACTAACATAATTAGCTTTAGGTAAATACGTGTATTTTCATTATTCAATAAAAGAAATGTCAGTAAGCATACACATCAATAATGAAAATAATTAAAAAATAAGAAAAGTTTAAATAGATAATAAAAATTACAGCATGTAAAGAGAATCAGATAAAATAAACATAAATATAAAATAAATATATAATATATATATATATATATAAGATGACAAGATATTAATAACTAAAAAAAATAACTATTAGGGCAGCAAGTTGGGCAGATGTCTGTGCCCGTAACCCGGCCCGACCCGATATAGTTTGGTTTAAAGTTTGCCCATTTATATTTTTAGCCCTACCCGGCCCGATTAAGCCGGGCTAGGGCGGGCCCCTAGGGCTGCCCGGCCCGATGTACACCCCTAGTTTGGATGACCAATTTGGTATGTGTATGGCACATTTTTTTAGATTTGGATAAAGTCACATTAATATGAGATCATCATAAAACCTGTGCAAGTTGACAATTGTTAGATAAATTGCTCCGATGTAACTAAAAATAGTCTTAAAAAATATATATTATATATAAAATTCTTAGCTGTATATACTAATAAATATAAAGGAATCAATAAACATAATCAAAATAAATATTTTAAGGAGATGATAAAACTTATTGAAAGAAAAAACTAAAGGTTATATTTTTAAATTAAGTTATTGTTAACATAGAAAGTATGATAGAAGGAGAATAAAGAAATATAGTCCAGTTTAAATGTGTTATACCACCTCTAGTACTTTTTATAAGAAAATTTAAAAAGATTTTTTTGATCTCAAAATATAAGAAATATGGTATATTTTTTTTATTTTATTAAATAATAAATTTTTTTTTACCCTTCATTTATTATTACATCAATACACTTAATCATGTATAACGTTTTCTCATGTAAAATAAAGATGGATAAAATAAAAAAAAATTTAAATTTGAATCTAATTAATGAGTTAAACTGATATTAACTATTTTTTTAATACTAGTTAAACAATTTTTTGTCTCTAATAAACAAAACCGAAAAGAGTATTATTTAATTATAGTGAAAAAACAAGAAGTTTGCCCTTCTATCTATGAGAAAAATAAGGGGTCATCTCTAGTTGCTAGTACACAATATTACTTAAAGATAGAATGAATATGATGAAGAATGAGTAGATTCTTATAATTCAAGATTTTTTTTTTTTTATAGTTAGAAATCTATACCTGTTGTTGTCTATCATCTTAAAATTTTGTGATGTTTCACTAATTATATAGATCTTGACAACATAGATTGTTCTAGATCTATAAAGATAATGAATTTATAAAGCTTCCACAATAGTTATATTACATATCAAATTGGCACATAAATTTTAAAATGAAAAAAAAAATTCTTCAAATTTGGAATTAAATAAAATCATTAAATTTTAAGATTTTTAGAACCAGAAAAGTTATATTTGTGAGTTTAACGTTGCACTATCATAGGAAATATATATATAGAGAGAGAGAGAGAGAGAGAGAGAGTCTTATCCTTTAACTATAATTGGAGTTTAATATTTTTACTTTAGTATAAAATTCAAGATGTGTTTTGTTATGTTTTAAATTTTATTATACTAATTTTGTAACTAAATATTAGTTCAACAGGATAAAATGTAGTTTCTCCTTATCAATATATTCTTTATGGTAAGCATATCTATCTTAAATGTGTATAAAAAATGTATATAAGAACTCGACAAATGAATATGTGGAGTTGAAGGATAAGCATGATAATGAATATGATATCTATGCACTTCTCAAGGAGTTGATGTGAAACATTCAATGGTTAAATTGTTTGTGTGGTTCAATGACATTTTGTGGTTTGAAAGTGATGTATTTGTCTTTTCGTTTTCTATTACTGGATAGTGAATTTTGGTATACATAACATCACTTTTGAGGGCATAGCAAAAATATCACCCACAAAAGTAAGTTATACAAGGCTGTATGTGTGTGTTATTCTAATTACTCTTAATTAACTGTTTTATTTCAAATCTTTCAATCCCTTGGCTTTATCATGCTTAGAAAATGAATATATTTTCTTTTATTAATTAGTTTGGTTCTAATCTGTTTCATATTTTAATTTCGCTACTAGACTTAAGCTTTAAAAAAAGAAATGAAGTAACAATCCAATGTCCCAGCATATATAGAATTCTGCATCAACTTGACTTTTACCCTGTTCTTTTGTCCAGCCTTTAGTCAAAGTTTGGGTGATATGTTTCATCGCATCTGTAAAAACAATAGAATACAATTAGATCTAACTCTAATCCAAAGCTCCTATACCCAACACATTTTTTCTGTGATGTGGTATTTGTCTGTTTCCCTCTTTTGGCCTTTTCACATCGTATTGATCTACAAGAACCTTGATATTCGTGCTGATCCTTTGATACATAAAAGGATAGTATAATTAGAGTTGGAGATTCAAATTTTAAAATATTTATTTTAAAGAATTTATTATTATCTAAATTTTAAAATATTTATTTTGAAAGACCTATTATCAACAGATCTTTTAAAGTAAATATTTTAAAATTTGGATTCTCAACTTTAATTTTTCCCAAAAGGATTTCAATTTTTAATAGTATAGAACTATTAGATGCATAATTTTTTTTTTTCCTATTTCGGTTTCCTTCCTTCAGAAATATCTGCTGTTAATATTGAAACCCATGACATTACGCACATAATTAACATGAAGCAATGGAGGTTTCCTTGGGTAGGCCAAACCATTCTTAATTGGTCCATTTTTATATCTATAAATGAGTGTATTTGATTACATTAAGTCGGCAATCATAGAAAGCTAGCAAAATCCTAATATATATATATATATATATATATATAGACAGACATAGACACACACATAAAAGATCAATATTTTATATTTTTTTGAATATATTGAAAATGGTTAGACAGACATAGGGTATACCAAATGCTTCCTTTTATGAAACCTTTCACCACTTAAATTTTAATTAGGTATGGCTGATCAATCTTGTCCATCAACAAAAATAAGACAAAAATACAGTGATGCCCGACACAACACACACTGCATTTGAAATGGCTACATAATTATTCAGATTTCGGTGAAAGAATATCTATGGTAGCAAGTGTCAAGCTTCACGTAGGACTAGTCAATGAAGTCAAATGAAACATCTTTTTGGGTGTATATAAATGCAGTTTCAAGTGGTGCATTTAAGCACATGTGAAGACATGTCCTGTCAGGACCAAACCGAACTAATCACTGTAATAGCTATACAACTTCACCCAAATTGATAACTAACGTCTCTGTGCTTGTCATGCCTTTGAATATAAGTTACAAGGTTTTCTATCTGCCCCACAAATTAATGGCATGAACCAACCTTTTGAGCACGTACAATTATAGATACATGTGTAGGCAAAGGAAATGACAAGGGTTAGGAATTGAGCTCATGATATTATATATATGTTCACCTAAATTTAAAATATGGAGACTGATGTTTTGTGAATTATTAATAAATTAGCAATTATAATATCGTGTTGGGACAGTCATCTTCAAATGCAAGATACATCCTCTCATCAATTGCTCAATCTACTACAATTATTTTAATTGCTATAGAGAGCTTGTTACTAGTTACTCAGTTCACTGCCAATTAATAGCCGTACGTACTGGCATTCCTCCCATGAAGAAAGTAATAACAGATTAATGTATAGAAATATGTATACTTCATTCACAATTAGAAATTCTCATTGTTCACAACTACTACAGATTGTTTGAGTTAAAAGTGGTCTCTCATTTAAACTCGTATTAATTTCTTTTTTCCTTGGAGATAAAGTAAAAATGCCTTACACATTGTCAGAAATTTTCTATACTTATGGCACAACAACTTCTGCAAGGTTTTAACCTTATCTAAACAGACTCTAAACACAAATTGCCACCGTTGAAATTAAAAAAAGAAATGACGAAATATCTCTTTCGCTATATTAATTTGCCTTTCTATACTCCATGATGTTAACAAGCCAATAACCCCAAGAATTTTGAATATCTATAGACATTGAAAATGGTTAGACAAAGAGTATACCAAATTCTTCAGTATGGGACCATTCACCACCAATAAATTTGAATTTGGAATGCTCGATATTAGCCATCAACAAAAGTAGTTAAGACAAAACACCCTTGCCCAACACACTGCACATTTGAGATGGCTAGCTAATTATTCAGATTTAGGCAAGTATTTTACCTAGGTTTGTAGGACCAGTCATTGAAGTCAAATGAAACACGTTTTCAGTGACATAGATATTCAGTTTCAAGAGGTACATTTAGAAAAAGTTGGGAAGACATATCCTGTCATGACCAAACCGACCTTTACTATATAATCTCTGGCTAATACAACTTTGCCCGAATCGAAACCTCAAGTCTTAATTACAAGTTCTTGTCATACATTTGAATATTAGGTACGAGGCTCTATCTGTCCCCACTTTCTTTATCTCTCTTTAATATGCATGACCGCCATAATCACTCTAGGGCTATGACCTATCTTAGAACCATGAGGTTTGGTGGTTGTCTAACTAACACTCAAAGAAAACTTGGATAAAAATTGAAATAAATGAAGTCTCACAAGAATTAACATTATAATATATAATAATTTTGTTGATTTAATTAATAATGGTTGTAACACAGATTCAAGTCTTACATTTTAATGTAGCAGACTTAAAAAGGGGGGGGGGGCATAGTAAAATTTAAAGGCCATGGATGGATGGATTCATTGGAGAAGACGAAGAAGAGAACAAAAGTGGTATTAAATTAATAATAGGACCATAGTTTAATAATTTAATATGATTAAAATTTTTGAATTTAGATAAGAGGAGATTATTGTAATGGCATAATATATCAGAGGGTCGATTATTATTTGTTTATGTTAGAAGGAACATTACAATTAGAGGCAAAAAAATTGGGATGAATAAGTGCTATTTTCCCTAAAATTTTTGATAGTTGAAGACATCCAAATAGTTTTGTTTGGTACATATACTTGGAGTTATTAGATAACTTCATTTAACAAGCATCATACATCCTTCACAAAACATGGAAATCCCATATTCATGATTTTTTTTTTTTTTATCACATTTTTATTAAATACTAATAGTATTTTTTTTTTATAAATTTCAATTTGCATTCGTAAATATAGAAACGTTAAATATTATAGTTGGTAACTTACCTCCTAGATATCAATGTACTAGCTAGCAATTCCTCTATAAGGTAATAAAAATTAGCTTATTGTGGCTGGAGTATCAAAGAGTACCATACGAATAAAGTGACATTAAACCGGCCCCAGTAAGGTTGACCTACCACGGATTTGTCCAAAAACAAGTTGGGTCAAGCCCATAAAAATGAAATTCGGCTCACCTGACATAAGTTGATGGGCTATACAAGTTGGTCCATATAACGGCAAAAATTCAAAAAAAAAAATGAAAGTATGGGCCTGTTTTGTTACTGTTCTTTAGAATGTTTGGGAAAAAAAAAAGGCATCTTGGGAATAATGTTTTGGAACGGATATTTTAGAAATAGTTTTCTATTGGATTGTTTTAGAAACAACAAAACAACATGTATTAACAACTACTACTTTGAGGACACTAGTTTTCAAGGTGACACAATTTTATTATTAAAGAGATTCATTAATGAATTTCTTAATAAATATTAAACTATCATACTCTGTCATATTATCTATATATATATATATATATATATATATATATATATATATATATATATATTACATATACATACATATATAAAATAACGTTTATTTTCAAATTTTCATCTCAATATAACTATAAGACAACTTATAATTTGTTGAAATGGGAGGTTTAAAAAAATTTATCTAAATTCAAATTTTGTGACTTCGACTAGTAGCTTATATAAATATTGTAAAAACTAATAACGTCCAATAGACAATTAGGAAAAAGTGAAAAATTGATATTTCAATAAAAATTACACTAATAAATGAGTTTTCGTGCTTTATTTATCAATGAAGCACGTGACACAATATATACAAAAAATGGAGACGCAACATGTTATATTGACACACAAAACTTGAAAAAGTATAAAACATGACACAATATATTTATGCGTGCGCGCATTTATGTGATATATTAAAATTTAAATAACATAAGGGCACATTTGATTCCAAGGGTTAAAGATGAATGAGCATGAAAATTTTTTTAAAAAAATTAAAAAATATTTATTATATTATTATAATTATTATTTAATAATACTTTTTTTGTAAGTAAAATATTTTAGTTATTTCTTATATTATCTATCTATTTTTTTGGGGTCATTTTCTTAATCTTTTTTCTTATATACTAAACATAGCATACCAAATATAACATAAACACATATATGTCTAGTTACATTCCACCCCCCCCCCCCCAAAAAAATCTATGATACGTTAAAGCTTAAAAAATGTCAAATATGCCATGACATGGCAAGTAGGGTGTACATGGGCAGGCCCAAACAGGGCATCTAGTATGCCCGATGTCCGGCCCGATTAAGACATCGGACTTGTTTTTTATGCCCGTAGCCCGACCCGGCCCGAACAAGCTCGATTTTAGGGCAAATTAGGGCGGCCCTAAACCGTCCGAAATTTTTTTTTTAATGAATTGATACTTAATATAAAAATATTTTTTTGTAGACTCATAAGCATATACTTCAAAACAATAAGCTTTTGGAACTTTCATGTTTTTATCAATAATAAAAAGATAACTTAAAATTATCAAGCAAAATATAACTTATACTAACATAATTAGCTTTAGGTAAATACGTGTATTTTCATTATTTAATAAAAGAAATGTCAGTAAGCATACACATCAATAATAAAAATAACTAAAAAATAAGAAAAGTTTAAATAGATAATAAAAATTACAGCATGTAAAGAGAATCAGATAAAATAAACATAAATATATATAAATATATATGTATATATATATATATATATATATATAAGATGAAAAGATATTAATAACTAAAAAAAATAACTATTAGGGCAGCAAGTTGGGCAGATGTCTATGCCCGTGGCCCGGCCCGACCCGATATAATTTGGTTTAAAGTTTGCCTATTTATATTTTTAGCCGGCCCGGCCCGACCCGATTAGGCCGAGTTAGGGCGGACCCTAGGGCTGCCCGACCCGATGTACACCCCTAATGGCAAGCATGCACAAAGGTACAGATGTATATAATAATTCAAATTAATATATATATATATATATATATAATACAATTAAGGTTAAAATAGTGACTTGGTTATTAAAATAGTGACTTGGTTACTTAACTTTAATTATTATTTTAAAATAGCTCCCTAAGTTTTAATCTTGTCTTTTAAAAGCCCTTTTAAGTCAAATCCATTAAGTTACTAACTGTCATTTACTTTACACAGAGGCTATATGTATATTTTTTGAGAAATATTTAGATACTTTTAAAGTATCACTTCATTTATACTTTTTTCAATTAAAAAAGTTTAAATCAAATAAAATAGAACCTATCTACTAATAAAATAATGCCAAGTTATATAAATATATCCCAGATACAATTATTCACTACTTTATTATCACATAAATAGAATATTACGTGAGACTTACATTTTATCATCCATTATAGCATTACTATTTTATAAGGTCTATTATATAATTTGACTTTATTTTCTGAGTTAGTATATAGATGATATGATATAACTGATGTATATAAGAATTTCTTATATTTTTCTCTTTTTTAAATGAAGTGTCATCCAATCATCATTTGTTTAAAGAAAAAGAAATAGAAACATAAACTGTAGGCATTGATCAATAGTCTCCACTCTTAACCAAAAGACTAGAATTGATCGAGACTTCTCTGCTGGAGCATGATAGGCTTCCATAGTGACGAAGAGGACTTCCAACAATCTCACAAAAGTGTAATACCATATCTTTCTAGCCTTCCTCATGTAATTCACATGCTCCATAACATGCATTGCTCGGGAGTTGTAAGAAAATGGGATATAAACAATAGATTAAATTTGTGTTGCGCTATATATGAAAATTCCATTCGATGTCACGTGGGTCGTATGAGTACATACTATACTTTCCCATATTTAATTACATCAATACAACTCCTTTACAGCACAAAATCAAGCCCACAAATCATAGAAACCAAATAAAACTCAAAATAAGCAAGTCTAGCTTCACCCAGAAATGGCCTCTTTTCTGGTCAAATTTTGAAAATTCATAACTAATAAAAAAATAGAAATCATGCAATATTGATCATTCTAGAAAGCTATGGATGTCTTATTCATACTAAAAATATGCCTAGATCATAACATTCATCACAGAGGGCATTTGACATCCAAAATTGTCCAAAGGTCCGACTGAATTTTGGAGCTGTCACATAATTCTGCAGAAAACTTTGAAAATGTCCAATTAATTTCAAAAAAATCTAATCCATACAAATGATACCAATATGGAAAGATGTAGATGTTAGCTAGATGGAAAAAATATTTTCAGACCAACTCAGATAGCCCAAGTCTCAAAATTCAATAAAACAGTAACTCAGGTCGGGTAAGGGTCCTAATACTGGACAGAATCTTCAAAAATTCATATCTCCCTCTCTAGACATCCAAATGAGATGCTTCCAATTGCTACGAGTCATGGAAATGTCTAGTTTCTTTGTATAAAATTTCATGACAATTGGACATCATTTGCTCCATAAGTGATAGAATTTAATTTTGGACCATTGCTACAGTACCAAGGACCAAAACCAGAAAAATTCTCAACTTCAACAATTCGCCAAATATTTCACAGACCTCCAAAAATTACCAACTTTAGCTTCTCAAAAATCTCTCAATAAGCTCTAGATGCATACCAAATTTTAGACCAAGAAGAGCTCATTTGGATAAAAAGTGGTATAGTCTCTTAAAATAGTAAATTTTTACTCCATACGGGTAACCAATTTGTCCAAATGGTTTTCTTAATTGTTTGGTACCTTTTAGGCAAGTTTTAAAGCACAAATATGACTTGTAGAGACTTCTCAAATAGTCCCAAACCCCATGCATCTTATTTTGATCTCTCAACATCCATTTATGTACTAAACACACATGCCATTCAAGGATCCATCTATATAACTTCATTGAATTAACACCACATACATTATACATCATGTTACACATGCTCAAGGTTTTACACAACCAAAAATAATATGCACAATGCTTCTTGACACTCCATTACAATTTACATTACAAATTACACAAAGTGTAGCCATTTAGTGTTCTTGGTTTGCATTTCCTTGGCCTTGGGCACTACCTAAACATTTTAAGCATGAGAGGGAAAGGAGGGTGAGATTCCAAGAATCTCAATAACTCACACACTCATTCACACCACATTCAAGGCATACACACATCAAATATATGAATATGCAAGCATAAAGTGTGCAATAAATCTCATTTTATGCCACATCAACATGCCTAGGCTATTTTTATACTCTAGGGACTTTTGGTTTAGCCTCACCCCATTTTTAGGACTTTTGGATTTGCCTCACTCTTGGCCTAAGGACTTTTGACTTAGCCTCACCCATTCAAAGGACTTTTGGCTTTGTCTCACGCATGCCAAAAGACTTTTGGCATCTCCTCACCTTCCTCAAAGGACTTTTGGCATCACCTCACCCTTATGAGCTCTTTCCACAACCATAGTCATTTAAGAAGACACATTGGTACCAATGCAATTTCAAAATATCAAGTGGCATTTTCTCAAATCACAAGAGCATATACAAGCACACAACATATACATATGCACACAAGAATGCAAGAGAATGAGGTGGAGAGCTACCTTTTAATTTATGCAAGCTTACTTTGCCACTTCATTTCCCTTCTTGGTCTCACAAGAGCACTTAGATGGAGTAGGGTTCTCTTGACCTAGACATCACAAACATCACACAATTACACACTTGAAGCAACTCAAGACACTAGGTTCACTCTTAAACACAGACTTGGTTCCATAATGGGCATATTGGTTCCATAAATGGTCCATGGAAGCAACTCATATCATTCAAGTTCTAAGCTCCATTCTCTTATTATTTCTACACTTCTTGGACTCATTTAAGGTCCTTGGAGCCATCACATATTCAATTGCACTATTGGAAAACTAAGTTGCTTCATAAGGCACCATTATAGACACTATTGTCCCATCTCCCAGCCTATGGCTTCTAAATTTTTCCTAATGGTTTCTCCCATCTTCTAACATCGTATAAAGTCCCAAACTAAGGCTAGAACAAATTAAAATATCCCCTACCCTAATGAACCTAGCTTGGCCGAAATATGCACCATAAGGGAGGTTCATGGACTTTGTGATTTTTTCTTGATAGGAGAGCCACTTGGGAGGCTTTCTAAAGGTCTTAGGAGCTCAAGGAAACATTCAAATAGCCAAGGAAACATTTACATAAAATCAGATTTTACAAAACCCTAGAAAACACTACACTTTTCTAACTTGTTTTCTATTAGTTTTTCTTGGAATTTCTTGCCATATTCCATCTCCCCATGGCCTAAAACCCTTTTTTCTTCCTTGTATTTAGACAGAACATCCTCCCCTCCTTTGGTTCTATTCTTGGCCGAAATACACACAAAGGGAGGGAGAAAAGAAGATGCAACAAAAAAGCAAAGATTACCTAGGATTCAAGTGAGCTTTCAAGTATCTTTCTCCTTGATTCTCTTCTCCTTGGCAAGTTCAAAATTCTCCCCTTGGTTCTGGACCTAAAACAGAACCAAAAAGTTTAATTAAACCATAGAAAGAAAGGAGGAAAGGAAAGGAACAAGATTGGAGGAAGATGGAGCATGAAAATCTACAAGTTTCCTTACCTTTTCCTTGATTTTTCTCCTCATTTTCTTCCCCTTTTGATGCACCTAAGGAGCTGTTATTTTTTTTTGTAAATTGGGCAGAAGAAGTTGTGCTCAATAAAAGGGAGAATATGGAAGAAAAGTGTAGAAGTGTTTAGGATATTCTAGAAGCTCTTATTTCCAATTTTGTCCTTCCATAATGCCAATTTCGTTTCGGCTTCATTTTAACTCCTTCTTGAGAACCATCTTTTTCATCATAAAATTTAGGTTCCCAATTTAATAAAATGCCTTTGAAATCATTCAATTTAAAACTAAAACCTTACTGAACGAATCGGTCAAAGTTCAAGTCAACCGACGTTAACAAATATACACTGAAGGGGCTTTACCAATCTCGGGGCTTCCCATAATTTTTGGGGCCTCTGAGAACCTTGGGTAACTCAAAAATTTCATTTAAAAAGCCTTCCTATGTGGTTTTCCAACAGTTATACTTATTTACGAAAATATCATTACCTTTCGTCAGTTTCCGTCACAAATTATTTTTCGATCCTAACTCTATTTTTCTTCTGGTTTGAGCCTAGAATTATCATTTTTAGGAGTCTAAGATTTAACCCAAATTTTTTGGGACATTATTTAGGCCATTTCAGAGGACTTTCTTTTATACGGCTCATTTCGTAGTTTTACGAAAATTACGTTCGTTACAAAAAGTGTTAGGAAAAACTTGTTCTTTGGCTTCAACTAGGGCTGGAAATTATGAAATATAATTTGATTTATTGTTGGATTTCAATTGGCTTTTGATGTGAATTTCTATGCTTTCTTTTATCTAATCCTTAGCCGGTTTTGTAGCAAGTTGATTGGATTTTCTCCTTTCTTTGCTTGTCAGTTCTTTCAACTCTCTGAAATTTTCATTTCCCTCATATCTAGCTGGAACATTGATCAAAACATTTGTCTTAATTTTTAATTGGGCATTTCTAATAGTGACTCTAGTTTGTATTTATTGATGACCTACTATGTTTGTCGAGGCTGCATTATGACAATGGTTTAAGTTAAGTAGGGAACCTACTTTTGTTAACATGGTGTAGCATCAATTTTTTGTTTTCTTTTAACCATAAAATTTGTAGTGATGTTCAGATCTTCTACATGTTAGTGCTTTTTACTAGAAATTCTATTATGTTAAAATATTGTGGTCATTGGATATTTAAAATGCTTTTATGATTGCAGGACATAAAAGCAATTGGGAAGGACAAAGGGTGGTGCTCGTACTTTTTGGCAAGACACATGGTGTAATTTACAAATGTTATGGTCTATAGTTATCAATTATATTTTTGCATTAGCTAGTTTAATTAAAAAGGTTGAATGATTTTAAGGCTTTCACATCTTCTACTAAATCAACTATAATGGGGAAGCATGGATAAAGAAAAAAAAAAGATGTTTAATGATTGGCTTCTGTTGTGAATTTTTTGGGCTTTCCTAGATGGCTATGAAAACTTTATTACAATTTTTAGCTGTGGCTTGTTTGTCAATAGCAGTTAAAATGGAAGAGACTAAACTACCTCCATTAGTAGATTTATAGGTGAAGAATCATGCAATCTCTTAAGATGGTTATATCTTTTTTTTTTTTTGGTATCCTTTCCTCTAATTTTCTTATTGATATTGGTAATGAGAAGTTTGGAGAACCAAAGTTTGTATTTGAAGCTAAACCATTCAAAGCTTAGATTATGAGTCTTAAGCACTATTTTAATAAGATGGAAAATGTTTGGTTGAACTCCTTGTTCCTTCATAGTACTAGTCTTAAGCACTGTTTTAAGGTCTTGTCCTTTTGTACTTGGTTGCTCTTAAGAAGGAATGCAAATTCTTTATATTTGGGAGAAAAAGAGTAGGTGCTATTACATTAGTTTAGACCATTCAGAATAGATTTGTATAATCTAGATTGTTTCTTTTTTTTTTTTAATTTTGATATTTATTTGTTTTAAATGTAGTAAAACATATAATGAAAATATTTTTTTAATTGTAAACTTAAAAAAATATTATTAATAATAAAAAACTTAGATAAAAAGAAATTTGATCGTATAAATCTAATTTTGATGGTCCAAACCATTATAACAGCACTTGTTTCTTTTTTGGCCAGATGCAGAGAATCAGCATCCCTTAAGAAGTAATGAAGTAATGAGTTTAAGCAGTGCTTGTTGGGAAATCAATGTAGGTATTCACATTAGAAATGTTGGATGCCATACATTACTGTCTTTTTCTACAATTCATAAATGGTGACCAATTAGTCAAATTAAAGATTACTATTTGACAACATTTGATGAGGGAATGTATCATTGCTGCACAAGCTAATTCTATTCAATTGAAGGTTAAGAACAAGAAATGGTGGCAATATAAAATAGTGGGGATTTGATGGATTCCTTTTTCTTTTTAGTATAATTTTTGTACGATATTATATGAGGGATGATATAAGAAAATTTTTACAGATTTTTTTTTTAATTTCAGTGTAATTGCTGTATTTAAAGTGAATTTTAGATGTTTTAGAAATATAGTTCTTATATAGTTGTTGTAATACCTTAACTCCCTAACCCTCAGATCATACCACATAAACTTATCTTAATACAATCTTGGCATATAATATACATATTTGCATGGAACTGACACTTTCATCCATGGTTAATTGCCTAATTAAAAAGCCATATACATTATTCTTGGCTTTAAGGACCAAGTGGACATACAAATTTCATTTTCCATCTATAACATATTCATTCATATAAAAAACATCATAATTCATCTCAAGAACCTCGGATTTGGGACTATATTTCAAGAAAACCAGAATTTGCTTTTGGGTTAGTGTTTTAGATTTCTGATATAAACCTTGAAAATTCATAATTAATTCAAGAAGAATCAAAATTATGCATATGATAGCTTTTTAGAGAGTTTTTTATGTTAACTAATGATTAAAAATAACTTTAAACCAAGATAATATCATTTAACTTATAAAAAATAATAGAATAGTATATCAGGTCTATTCTCAGATAACTACAGGACTTGAAATTTCAAAAAATTGTTTTTCCCCCTATAGAGCTCCAAATGAGATTCTCTCAGTGGCCATGGAAAGCTTGTGATGTCTAGTTTATGCCTATAAAATTTCATAAGTATTGAATTTCATTTGACTCATGAATGACACAAAGAATTAAATTGACTATATAAACAATAATTTTGATAGATCTACATAATTTGACCAATTTTGAAAATTCATAATAAATTTTTTAGAGCTCCAAATTGAGTGCTTTTTAACTATGTGAAAAACTCTAAATGAGACTTATATTGATGCCAAATTTCATGCCAAAACTAGTCCATTTGATCAAATTTTGATTTAGCTCAAGAACATGGCACTTTTTGGTATCATAAGGGGGTCAAAAGGCACCAAATGGTCTCCCACAACTTCTATGACTATTTGAGCACGTCTCATAACATAAACATAGCATATATAAGTAGTCTGAAGGGTCCAAATCATCATACCTCTTAAACTCACCATCCCACATGCATAATTACACATTCAAGTAAAGTCTCTCAATTACCAAAATCATACATTCTCATATATATGGCTTTAAATTTGGTTCATATACCATATTTACATTCTTTTACAATTGCTCAAAGGTTAACATCTCAAAAATAACTCATACATACAAAATTTGACATTTAATTATATCAAAAGCTATTCTATTGTCAAAGTATTGCCAATTATGCTCCTTGGCTCCCATTTTTGTTTGCTTGAATTTCATCTAAACATGGTTAGATGAGAAATAAGGGAGAGTGAGATTCAAAGAATCTCAATAGTTCATTCACCCCTTCAAGTAAGCAAACAAGGCATATACTCATGTCAAAGAATATAAGCATGCCATAAACACTTCCAAGAATCATTCAAATCATGATTTTCACATCACATAAATATATCAAAGCCAAGAACAAGTTCTAGGAACTTTTGGCTTAACCTCACCCTATTATTTAGAACTTTTGAATTAGTCTCACCACTTTTTAAGGACTTTTGATTTAACCTCATTCATTCTAGAGACTTTTGGCCTTATCTCACCCATGATTAGAGACTTTTGGCTTCACCTCATCCAAACCAAGAGACTTTTGGCACAATCTCACCCATTTTGGCACAACCTCACCTATAAAGAGCAAATTCACATTTCAAAAGCAAATCAAGAAGCATAATGGCAACATGGAAACAATTCAATAGCAAATGGCATGCCTTATAATTCAACCACATATACAGGCATTCAATGACAATTATACAACTAAGAATTGCACACAAGAAAAGATGGAGAGCTACCTTGGTTCAAGAAGACAAATTCTTTAATTGTTTCCTCACTTTCTTGGCTCAGCCTCACACCCACACCTAGGAGGGACTTGATTCACTTAGCCTAGACATATTAAATAAGACACAAACACATCATTGGAACCAACTCTAACCTCAAATAAACATTACACAAGTTACATCTAATTTATAACACCGTTATGGTTCCATACAAGGGTGTAATAAAGTAACCTATATAATTCAAGGTCTTTTTTCCATTTCTCACTCATTCTAAGTCACATGAAACCATTGAAAGTCATTAGAGCCATCACACATTCAATCCAAGGAGCCAAATATCAAGTTGCTTCTTTATGCCTAAAAAGGGAATCTAACTTCCAACTTCTAAAACATGGTTTCTAAATTAAAACTAATGGTTCCTTTGGTATCTATAATTCATATCTAGACTATATCTAACCTTGGAATCAAAGAAAAACCTCCCTAGGTGTCTCTTTCACCCCTTGGCTAAATTGCGTAACATAATGGAAGCCTATGGGATTTTCTTGGTTTTCCTAGGAACTTGCTATCCATAAAGCTTCCTAAATGTCTTGGGATCTCAAGCACACTCTTATACAACCTAAATTACCATTAGAAAGTTTCAGATTTGCAAAGGTGCATCCAAATCCCTAATTACCATACTTTGTTCTCTAATGTTTCTTTTTGCATCCTAATTGTTTCATTAAATTTCCCATGCCTCAAAGCCTCCCTTACTATCAAGTTTCAATCAAAATAAGTCCCCTAACATATGGCCTCAATTCTAGCCGAAATATATAAGAGAAGAAGGTGCAAGATGGAGCAAGAAAGACCATGGGAATTTACCTTATTTGGAAGCTTTTCAAATGTGCTTTGCTATGCTTCTAAGAGCTCTTCCAATTTCTCTCTTCTTCCTGCTAGACTAGCCACCAAACATGACCAAACAAACCATTAAAACTATGGGAGAAGAGAAGAGAAGGAGGATAAGGGGTTTGGTGAAGGAGAAGACAAGAAAAATTAAAAGATTCTTACACTTTTCAAGCTTCCTCTCCCTCCCTTGGCTCTCCCCTTTGGTGTGCCTCCTTGAGCAAAGTATGGATCTATTTTGGAGTACAAGAGAGTCGGTCAAGAGAGAGGGTAGATCTGAGACGTTTTTATTAAGCAAAAATCCACTTTTTATAATTTTTTAAATTTGCAATTTAGTCCCTCTTCTTAGTTTTGTCCATTTTGGCTCATTTCAACTCTTTTTTAAGAACCATCTTTTTTATTATAAAATTTATGTCCTCCAATTCATAAAATTACTTTGGTTTTATCCAAATTAGACTTAAAACTTTCTCGAACAAAATGGTCAAATTTTTAGGCAACTGATGACCAAAAATGTAAATCGGAGGAGTTTTGACCATGTTAAGAGTTTTTATGATTTTTGGAGCTTTTGAGAACTCTGGGAAACTCAATTTTTTTATTTAAAAATTTCTCCTTTAATTTTTCTAAAAAGTGCCCAAAATTACGAAAATGCCACTTATTTCCAGATGATTTTATTTAACTATTTTATGTCTAATTTTTCAATATCTTTAATCTTGTATCCTCATTTTCAATTTTCTAGATTATTGTGCTAATTTTATTTGACTTCAAATCCTTCTATTTAGGGGATTCCTTTAGTAATTAGGGTTTTTAAAAATAAACAAGTATTACAATTGTGCACTCTTTGGCTAATTTTATTATTTCATAACCTACAATCAACATTTTCCATTATCAGCTTGAATATATAACAACTTGACATGATTAAGGACTAATCCCATTATCAACTATAATATACAACAACTTCAAGAAATTAATTAAAAATATTGGCTTATACAATGTGTAATAAGTTAAAATTTTTAAATTTCAACTAAATCCTTAGGGACCAATAATTAAATCATGGAATTAAAAGTAATGCTTATTAATGTTTCATGAGACTGAAATGGAATGTTTAATTTAATTTAAAAACTAAATTAAGTTATATTTTTTGAGAACTAAAATATCAGTTTAGTTTAAAAATAATTAGAGCAATGTGGCATCCCTTTATTATTAAAATATTAATTAGTCATCACGACCAAAATTAAAATGATTGTATTTCCTTAAATAAAAACTCATTAACTGCAAAGTTAAATTTGTGAAACCTGTTCAAGCTTGTCGCAGTCCAAATTCTCCAAGTGATGGACATCTTTTCTACTCCCCCCCCCCCCCCCCCCCCCCTCAAAACATTGACCGGATATCTCTAACCTTGAAACCACATATTAGAAGGCAACTCTAATTATAGACCCATCTATGCTATAAGAAGGCACCTCTACCTTTTCTTTTCTTCATGCAATTTATATCACGAAGTTTACAATAGAACTTCCTAAATTAAACTGGTATAAGAAAACACAATTCCATGAAGAAAATAACAAATATATATGACAACGTCAAATCTATACACAACATGGCTCTTCCTACTCCTCGATTAGCATTTATCATCAGCACATCCTTATTTATTTTCTCAACCTTGGCATCTTCATCTCTCTCAACAGAAACAACATGGCTAATCCAGGAATCAACATCAGCCTCACCATCCGACAGAGCAAACTTCCTCCTTAATGAGGTGTGCTACGAAACAAGGAGTCCTAAGTTGTGCGTCAGATTTGCGAAATTTGGTCTCTCTATGTCACCAAGAAACAAAGTTGGCGTGATGAAAATAGCCCTAGGAATAGCCATAGACATTTCAGGGATCTCAGCGAATCACATATACAGAATGTTGAAGAACCATAGAGTGAGATCAGAATACGTGGATTTGTTCGAGACATGCCTTAAGTCGTATGCTCAAGTGACGACGACGCTTAAGAGGACGCGTTCCAGGGTGGCGACAGATCCCATAGGTTGTGAATACGGTTTTTCTACTGCTTTGTATAGTATTAGACAGTGTGAAAGTGCGTTTGCGTCTAAGGATGCGTCGTTTTTACCTATTTTGGCAACCAACCAAGTTTTGAAGCGTTTGGTGTCGTTTGAAAAGATGTTTATACAAGATCATGTTCCTGTCTGATTGTTTTCTCGATGCTTTTATTGAGAGAGAGAAACGACTCATGATCATAGTATTAGAATTAGATTGTTTGTTTCTCTAATTAAGGAAATTGATTCTGAGAAAATAATCGCCATTTTGGAATGGGATATCCATGAAGAAACAACTGATAGGATTAGCTTGTTTGTTTCTTTATGAGGGAAAGAATTCTGAAAAATTAATTAATTGCCATAAAAAGTCGCTGCAGCTTTAAAAGTGGCTTAATTAGTCACAAGAATAAAAAGTTGCATGTAAGAAAAATTAGAACCACTCAATTTTTTAGTATATAGAGTATAATAAATATTTCCTACACCCGGCCCGGACACTAAACACCACTTGAACTTATTTCAGGTCAGTCATCTTTAGCCTTTCTAATCTCTTAATTCCCTGTCCTAAGTCTTCATCTTCTTTTTTTTTCTTTTTTCTTTTTAAAGTAAAGATGAGATATGAGCAAGGGAAACCCCAAGTGTCTCCATTCCGACTCTATCGACTTGCTATACCTTTATTTAGATAGGGAAAAGGGTGAAAACTGAAAATGAAACAGAAATTTGACAAAAAAAAAAAAAAGGAGAGAAAACCACACATTTTTTATCACACCAATCAAATTATAATTATAAAATTAGTACTTAAATTTTAAAATATAATATAACACCTTTTCAAGTAAACCTAATCATAAGTTAGAAAGTCTACTTGGTCTGAGAAAATAAATATAAGTAAAAAAAAAAGATTAAAAAGAATACTTTTTTTAAAAGGCTTGAATAAAATATAGGCCAGGTTTAAATTGTTTTTTAAGCCTGTCCTAAAACGTGGCTTGTCTTTTTTTTTTAAAAAAAAATGTTATTAATCTATATCTTATTTACCCTTATTTTTACTTTTAAGTATTAAAGTAGTCATGTTTAATATAAAAGTAAAATACAAATTATAATATTATGTGAAAAAAATCACTAATGTCTAAATAAAAAGTAAAATGAGAAGAAATAATATATTACATAATATAGAAAATCACAATATCTTATAAAAAATAAACTTTAAATTGATATCTTATAAAAATGGATTTAAAATCAATATTACGCAATATCTTGTATTCTTTATCAAAATATTAAGTTTAGTTTAGTTTTTTTTTTCAAGGCCTATCTTTGCCCATTTTTAATTGGGCTGGAGCTTTTACTCAAATTGTAATGAATAGTATCAGCACAAGATTTAGCCTTATTTTTTAGCTATTTTTTTTATGACTCTAACCTATGATTAGGTCTATTCTCAAATAGTGTTTGATGTTTGGCATGGAGAAATGTTTTGTTATATTTTAAAATTAGTCAGAGATTTGTTATATTTTAAAGTTCCTAAAATAATTTTGTAAATGTGATAAAATGTATTTAAAAGAAAAAGAAAGTAAGATAATGCAATATTTTCTCGAGTTTATGAAGTTTAAGTAAAGAAAGTGAGGAAAATCAACGTTTCCTTATATAGTTATGTAAAAATGGAAAAAATGATTACTCGAATATGTAATTCAGGTGGTTGAATGAGTCAGAAATTTTTTTTTTTTTTGGGTATGTAATGGAGCAAGAACCCAATCTTAAATCACTTGCTAAACTACTCATGCCACCCACAACTAAATCACCACCAGTACCTTGAAAGAGTTAAGGTTGCACAGAGGTTTTTGGTGTGATTTTTAATAGGGTTCTATTTGTTTTGTAATATTATTTCTTAAAAAACATTTTAACACAAACTTTGTTTTTTTGTGTTTGTTTTGGTACAAAAACTTTCAATGATATAAATTTCTCTTTAATTATTCAAAATTTTTTTAAAAATAAAAAGTAAAGAAGTGCCATGTCTACTTATTTTTTTTTTGTTTCAATCCACTAATATTAGCTTACCAACCTACCGTGGACCAACTTTGCTTTCAAAAGCCAACCATAGGTTGTACTTTGACCCAAAGTAAGCAAGTTATGGTGGGGCTTGGGTTTGGGCTCAAACCTAAGTACTTTTATTTGGGTCCAATAAAAGTTTGGAAGTAAGATTGACATTCATTTTTTTCATTTTGGAACAAATTAAATAAAAACTTTGCATGGGAGATGAACTTTGTCTTGGCCCAAAAAGTTTTAATTTAGATCATGAAATAAAATCAAATTTTGAAACTTGAAAATATTCAAACTTAAACTTATACTTGGGATAAACTTTCTATTTAGGTCAATCTTAGATATAATTAAGAAGAAATTTGTCTTGTTTGAGCCCAAGCTCAATAAAATGTTGTACATTTTGTGCTTTAGTTAGAATCTTTTTTCCCTTTTTGAAAAGCCTAATCCTTATCCATGATCTAGTCTATTAACTATCGTCACTGCCGTTACCACACCTACCACCATTGTTGCGTCACATCTCCAAGCCTTGCCTTGACACACCGTCTATCATTTGTTTTTTTTTTAAAATTTAATGCAAACCAAAAAATTATGAAATAATATTTTTAATAAAGCAAGAAAGAAAATTTTGTTATGGAATTTTTTTTCAAGAAAAGATTTCTAGAAAAGGTTTTTGTTTTCTCACAAAACAAACAGAGCGTAAAAAGAAAGGAAATGAAAAGAATTATATATATATATATATATATGTAATAACCAATTTTCTTAAAACTAAACTGAAATTGATAAGATAAGAAAGGAAGACCTTAGAATAAAATGAATTGAGGTTAAATAAGGTTAAAATAATAATCTAGGCATTCAAAAATGAAATTGTGAAACTAAAGATGGCCCAAGGCTGAACAATTTTAATCATAATATTAGTGGTAAATTGTAATTTCGAGTAATTTTTTAGAAACTCAAAGAAGAAAGTTTTAAATTTTAAAATTGAGTTTTTTAAGATTCTCAAAGGTTTTAAAAACTATAGGAATCCTCAGGATGGCTAAAACCCTTTTCGGGTGTATATTTTAGGTCGTCAATTGACCTGAACTTTGACCAGACAATTTGGGATAACTTTGAACTCCATAAAATTGAAAGTAAATATTGTTAATAAATTAATGGAAAAGGTGATTTTAAAATAGGAGTTAAAATGAACATAAATGGAGGAATTAAAGTAGAAGGGTAAAATGGAAATTTTTGAAATTATTCTGAACCACCTCCTTTCCTCTCTTATTACGTCACGCCATTTTTAGAGACCTTTAATTGACTTCATTTGCCGCTGAAACAGAACTCGAAGTTGCACCAAAGAGAAGAGGAGGAAGGAGGAAAGAAAGCCAAAAAAAGGTAAGAATTTGCCCTCTTTTTATACTAGTTCATTCATCAACTTTGTTCTTCTCTCCATGCTTTTTTTCTTGGTAGTTTTAGTTTCTTAAAAGAAGAGTTTTTGTGGCTGAACCTTTGCAAGAAGGAGAGGATTTGGTGAAACCAAAATTAGCACTAAATTTCTCTCTTGATGAGCTTTAAAATGATGTATAAATCATGGTGTGAAATTGGCTTCCTCTTGGCTTCTCCTCACTCGCCATGTTCAGCCAGCCCTAACACCATGATAAGGGAATGTGTTTTGAATGAAAGTAAGGCAGACTAGGGTTTTCAAGGCATGAGGAATTAGATTATGCCATTGAAACCAATTGAAAAGCTTTATAATTCAAGATAGGAAAATTATGGTTTTAATTGCACCTAAGGAGATATGAAAACTTACGAGCCTAGTTTAAGCCATATGAAAGTATAATTAAACTAAAGAGAAGTCAAGGAATATAAATATGCATCAAAATCCAAGAAGAAAGTAACAAAACTTCATGTAGCCTCCTTATGGGTGATGATTTGGCTAAGACAATGATGGAGCACCTAGGGAGTGTTTTGTTGAGTTCTAATAAATTTATAAACTTAGATATGATGAATAAATAATTAAAAAACAATTGAATTAAATTTAGAAGTTTTACATTGAAAGTTGAATTTTTAGGGTCTAAATTGGGTTAAAGAAGCAAGAGTAAATCTCTCTGACCAAGTATACGATGTTTCAAATAAGTTTCCTTAGAGCTAAAATACTTGTAGCAAGCAAGAGTTTAGGGTTTAGAAAGGAGAAACCAAGGATTTCCTCCTACTGCCTCTAAACTAGCCTTAAGGTACATAATGGATTTTAATGAAATTAAGTGCTAGAGATGAGGTTTAGAATGAATCCTAATGGTGATTTACCTTGTAATTGTCATGTGTAAGCCCATCTAGCTCAAACTTCTCTAAGTGTGGGCGCTAAGTGAAAGAAAGTCAAGGGAAAAATCAAGACCAAGTGGATTAATGGTAGTTGGAGCTTTACAAGTCCTAAGGTAGTTTTATCTTCCTTTTTTGCATATTTATGAATGCTTGAATGAGTTGAAATACTTATATGTGTTGTTGCTTGACGTATTTATGTGATATGTTTTAGTATGACTTCCATGATGAATTTTATGTATGAGATTGACATGCTTTTAAGCTCATAGCTCCCTAAGGTATGGAATTGAGCACAGTAGCTCTTTCTTAGCCTTAGGTTAAGATTAGTTGAGTCTAGTTAGTTTATGATGATGCCATGACTTGTTAGAGAATGAACTTTTATATTAAAAGTTGCATTTGAATTGCATGAGGCATATTAATGGTATTCTTACACTACATATATGACATTTCCTCATTGTGTTCATGTGTGCATTGATTGGTTGTGATTGGCTACTGAGATTCTTCTTAGAGTCTCATCCATATGCTTCCACTAACCATTGCAGGGTCACCAATCAAAGACAAGAATGTTGGAAGGGCCTAGATATGAGAATTGATGTATTAGATACATTATTTGTAGTAAACTTTGATCTAAGTATTAATACGACACTATTTTATTATTATTGATGGGCTATGATGTAAAATGAAGTATAAAATTCATGTTTATGATGGAGTCATATGTATAAGCTAAAGCACTTTGTAATATGATGATTGGTAATGAAATGTGATCATTTTGTGTAGTTTTGCATATATGGTACCATGATGGATGCATGTATACTTGGGTGCACAAGGGCCAAATTTTGATCCAAACCCCTTTGCATGTAATGAAATAGTTGGAAATAACATTTAAGATGAATGAAATTTTCTCAAAGTGAAAGAAATCCAATTGGATACCAATTGTTCTATTTTGATTCCAAATTTAGTCTTAAAGGATACCTAAGCTATTCCTTTATCAAAAGTGACCTAAATGATTTAGTTTGGGTCTAAAATTTGGTATGCAATTAGAACCCTAATAAGAATTTCTAACATTTAAGAATCAAAATTTTTAGTGCTCTGTAAAATATTTTATGAATTTTCAAATTTCAATAGATTTTACAAATTGGTTCCTAGTAATGTTCCTTCTACATAGCTCTAGTTTTTCATGTCTTTGAGAGGCCAAATGAACTCTATTGCTTATGAAATTTTACAAGCATATATATGACATTATAAACTCTTCGTGACCACTAAGTTTGGACAAATTAGAGTTGTGTAATCAAAGTTATACATTTTTTAAGTTGGGTCTAATTTATATGCTGATCTCATGCTATCCACCCTGTATAGCCTCGGCTCTTCAGGTTTCAAGGGTCCAAATAGTTTCAAATGTATTAGAAAATTTTATAACATATAGTTCACATCCTAAATTTTTTGTAGACATTTAATTTTCACAAATCAAAGTTTTGTAACCCAAGATATAGAATTTTAAAGTTAATGCAAATTGTGTGCATTATGTTATTTCGGATCCATGAATGTTTTCATACTTTTAATGTGTAAGTTATGACTTAATAAGCCAAACCAAATATATTTACAATAAATATGAATACAGGAAAAAGAAAATTCCAACATTAGACCCCCATAGCTCCATTTAGTGCATGAATGGACTAAAAATAACCGTATAAAGCATAATAGAGTGGCAAATATGGTTGTTAATAAACATAATCGAGCAAGTAAAGTTAGGTATGACAATCTATCCATAATTAATGTATAATCTAATCTTCTAACTTATTATTTTATTTTTAATGTATATGATGTTTCTATATAAATTTACGAAAGAAATACTTGTAGTGCATTATTAAAAAAATAAATGTCTCGGTTTGAAATTAATTTTAATAATGTTCAAGCTTTAGAAATGGCTTTATTATTAATAAATTTGTGCTGGATCGCCTAACATCATACACACGTTTTTTTGTATTATGTGTTTTGTTGATAAACAAATAAAAGATATTAAATTTTCAATGATGGATGATTTGTTCTATATTTTTTTATAATTATTATTTAGTAAAATGATAAGCAATTATGACCGCAATCAGAAGTTTTCATTGCATATACATTCATATTTCAAATAGAATAATTACTTCATATTTTTTATCAGTAAGGTAATTAGTAATTACCAGTTATTAGGCATGATGTAAGGTAAAGAAATTTGAATAATTCAGATTTTAAGTTCAAATCCTTCCATCACATATTAATAATTAGTAATTACTCCTCGCAAACGTATAAAATATTGAGTGCCCAAAACAATTTTTGCCATGGGGCACAAAAACCTCTGTCGTCCTCCAACCCAAGGGAGGGCAGTCGAATATTGGTTGATCATTCAATAATATAATTAAATTAATTAATGTATTTTCATTTTTTAAAATTAAATTTAGCCTTTTTTAAAAAAACATTTTTTAGGGAAAAAATTTTATAATGTCAAAAAGATCTAATTTACATGAGTTCGATTGCTACCCAACTCTGTTCGTTTTCGGCTTTCAAGGCCTTGTGTATCTTCTGCAGAACTTTCTTCTATGCCTAAACTAACTACATACCAGGGGTTGAAGAAATCTCCTTCCATGACATATAGCAAAAAAAACGTATTAGAAAAGTAAAATCCATCCTGCAGATATAATGTATAAATATAATTTTATTAAAATTGTCGCCAATTACACATTCAAGTTTCAAATCATAATAACAGGAGTTAGAGAAAAATTATGATATCTTATCAGTAGCTTGAAATGCAATGCTACTAAGTAACATCATAGCCTTGTTTCTAGAGAAAATATCTGGACTTCGAATCCCATGTGATTGCAGCACTGTCTGGCATTCTTGTGCATCGTCACCGGCAATTTTGGAATCATAGTTGGCAAGTAGAACATCCTCTTCTAACTCTGAAAGAGCACTCTTGAATGATGCAACCACTGCAACATATGAAAAGAAGGCACAATGTCTTATGGAAGGATCATTTGTTTTCTTGAGCTCATTTTTTATGAAGTTTTGGTTTTCTGTTCCTTTGCTTACGGCCAATTCAAGGACAGACCTCGAAAGCTCGGCATAGTTTTTTGCCGATGAAGCTTGAGGATAAGCTCTTAGAAGTGCCAGGCAGCCAGAGTTGTCTATGGTGTCCTTGCAAACATTTGAAATCAAATCAGCATTTACTGCCAAAGGAGAGTGACATATCAGAATCAAGGAGAGGCTGAACGAGAGGAAGTTTAGAAGGGGGGAATGCATTTCTTAATGTTGCTAATAGAGAGAATTGGTTGGGGAGGGAATCCATTTCTTAAGCTTTTAAGGAGGAAAACGCACATTTTTTATGGTCTCAAATGTCAAATTAAGTAATCAATGTTGCTGTCATTAAGCGTGCCATCAATGTAGAATATTACCTTATATTTCGAACACAGTCAAATTTAAATTAATTAAAGAATATACTTGAATACTGAAATCACTCAATCAATGTAGTCAAATCTCAATGAATTGGGGCAATAAAGTCAATATGCAAAAGACAAATATTTGAAGATTTACAATGTCCAATAAGCATTTATTGGTGATATTTAAATTTTTCTATAGAATATTAAAAATTAAATTGCAGGAGATCATCCTCCTGAGTTTCTTTACAGTAAACTCTTGTAGTAGTGAGTAATCCATATTATTGTCATTTATATCATGCGATCTTCTTTTCTTTAAGGCATGTGATTAATGTTGTTTAAATTATGATTGAGTTAAATCATAAACTTTAGGCCAGAATTTTGTCTATTAAAATATGAAGGCTAAAATACACTTTTGGTCCCTTATTTTTAAGTTTCATTTTCATCCCTTAACTCTATTTATTTCCAATTTGCTCCCTTAATATTTCCTTGGACTTGTTTTTACCCATATGAACCTCCTTCATGGGATCACCAATCAGAGGTTAGGTTACTATCATTGTTTTCATTTGTTTCTTCCCTTAACTTCATTTTGTTTTAATTTAATCCTTAATTTTATCCTAATTCTAAGAAGTTTTTAACTTCATTTTGTTTTAATTTAATCCTTAATTTTATCCTAACTTTCATTTTCATCTCTTAATTTTATTCTATTCTAATTTGATTTCTTAACTTTATCTTGAGATTCACTTTTGTTCTTTAATTTCTCTTGTCTTATTTGTTCTAATCTAATTAATGATTTCATTTTATTTTATTGATAAATCTTTTAAAACTTTTTTATTAAGCATTTTAATTTACTAGTGTTAAAAGGGGGAAAACATTTGAATAATTTCTTAAAATTATTTGTCAAATTAGAACAAAATGAAATTAAAGGAAGAAAGTAAATACAAGGTAAAATTAAAGAAATAAATTGAAATCAAATGAATTTAAAAGATGAAAGAAAAAATTAAAGTGAAATTAAAAGATTGAATTGTAATCAAATGAAGTTAATGGAAAAAAAATGAAACTTTAAATAAAGTTAATGGACCAAATTGGAATTAAATTAAGTTAAAAAGTAAAAATGACGCACTATGTTCAGCATTCCAATAAACATGTCAATTAGAAGTTTTTTCAGGTAATAAAACTTTTGCAAGACTTCAAATAAAATTAAGAGACTAAAAGTATAATTTTTGTCCAATATGAATAAAAATAGTAGGGATGTATACAAGTTAGATTTTATCTTAGCGTAAAACTCAACCCAATTTAAAATTGGCTTGACCTAGCTGGCACTAGCTTAGGTAAAAACCAAGTCAAGCTGGATAGGTGAGCCATCTGGGCTAGTTTCCTTTAAAAAAAATTTTAAATTTTGAAAACTCATATCTTTCTATTTACTTGACTATTTTAAATATATGACTACCTATTTTAATATGTTATTTCAAAATTTACACAATGAAAATAAAAAAACATGGGTTCAAAGAAAAAATAGAAAAGAAAACATAAATATAGAAACTAAAACTTTAAAATGTGATAGCTTAGACTTTTGTTGTTCAATTTTTTTTTTATTTTAGGTATTTTTTTTTCAAGATAGAGGTGACAGAAACTGCTTGCTACTATAATTTCATTTTTTTTCTCTAAAAATGCTTAGGAGGTTGTCACTAGCCCTCTTTCTACATTGAGCAGCATTTTCCACAAACAAAGCAAAATTTGGGCTTGTAGTCAGGTTTTGTTTTAGAGTCATACCTCTTGGCATACTCCTTTGTCTCCACCAAATTTGCTTTTTCATCTCTTTGCCTTCTTGATTTAAATTTGCTTTTTTTCTGCCTTTTGAAGCTTGCATCTCTTTGAATGATTTCCGACAAAATTGCTTTTGTTTGTATTTCAGTTGTTGTTTGTAGTCCTTTATTCAGGCAGCTTCTCAATCAGAATTCCAGCAACAAACTTTTAAATTTGAATTTTTTGCTTTCAAATTAAAAAAATATAGATTTTGTATCTCTTTTTTTTCCATATAAATGTAATAGTTATATTCAAGAGGGGCATGGTAAAAAGCCTTGATTTTTTTTAGTTATTTATAATTTGTAAAATGTATTTCATAATTTTTTGCTAAAATTACAAAATGACCCCAAGAAAAAATTTCTTTCATTTAAGTCCTTATATATATATATATATATAATCTTATAAAATCGTGGATTTCTTTAAATATCAAATTTTAAATATAGAAAACCCTTTGGCTTTCATTTGTTTGAGCAATGTGGGACTTCTCTTCCCTTTTGACACACACACATACAATTCTATCTTTAAGGCATGTGATTAATGTTGTTTAAATTATGATTGAGTTAAAGAATTTTGTTAATTAAAATATCTAAAATGTCGTCCAAAAATAGATTCAAAAATGGATTAATATAATTTAATATAAATTAAAATATTAAAATAGATTCTATTTTAATATATTATTAAATATTAATAAAATGATATTAATGAAATATAAATAGATTCTATATAATTAATAATTAAATTAATAAATTAGAATTCTATACTTATATATTATAAAATTTCAAATTTCTTATAAATAATAATAAAGTTATTAAATGAAATTATTAATCAATTTTTTTCTACTTGTTCTTGAAGTAAAAAGAGTTCCATCGGTTCCTAAATAGAAAAAATTTTATATACTAAATTCCTAATTGAATTAAATCTTAAGGAGTGTGAATTGATATAGGTACAGTTATAGAACTAATCTCATTCTTTATACAAAAGAGTAGTTTGAAATTATATTAAACTATACTATATTTATTAGAACATTATTTATATTAAATATAGAAATATATAATAATTATTTATTAAATTTCTAATAAATAATAAATTCTAATAGGAATTTTATATAAATAAGAAATAATCTATAGAATCCATTTTCTATTTTTAATAATATAATATTTAAATGTAAATAGAAAATAATAAATTTACATAAATTTTTAAAATAAAAAAAATTTACTTGAATTGAATTATTCGAATTGTGTGTGTGTGTGTGTGTGTGTGTGTGTGTAGTGTGTGTGTGTGTGTGTGTGTGTGTGTGTGTGTGTGTGTGTGTGTGTGTGTGTGTGTGTGTGTGTGTGTGTGTGTGTGTGACCGGATTTCTCAAGTTACCTATTAGCCCCCTGAAAGTAGTATTCAATTGTACTAGGAGAGGGAAGTACAATAACAATTTACCTCTTATTGCTGCGTTAATCGGCTAAATCAAGACAAGAGGAGAGCTACTTGTATGTGATCGTAAAGGATATAATTCTGGCTACATTTAAGAGCATATATCAAATTACGGTAAGAGTATAAATTTTGTCTCAAAAGTATGAAATTAGTTTCAATTTCATTCCAAACATTTATTTTGTATTAATTTCATTAACATGTTTGTAAAAATTCTAAAATTTATTTTAAATGCTAACAACATTTAATTGCGTAACAAAATTAATTGACCCATCATAGATAGTTATGGCTCTAAAGATTCACCCACACCGATTAATGCAGCCATAAATGTTAAGAAAAAGACATATGTAATTAAAGAATGTTTGAAAAATTCGTACTGAAATCACTCAATCGATGTTGTCAACTGTCAATGAATTGAAGTAATGAACCCAATTTGCAAAAGAAAAATATTTGCAGATCTACTATGGTCAATAAGCATTTATTGGTGATATTTAAATTTTTTTTATAGAATATTATAGAACAAAAAGAATTATGTTGCAAGAGATCAGGGCTCTTGAGTTTATTTACGGTATTCTTTTGGTATTGATTAAATGGAATTATTGTCATTTACATATTATCATGTAGTCTTTTATTTTTGTCAAAGGCATGTAATTTTTTTTGGTAGGCTTTAAAACTTTTTTTTTTTCATAGGCTAAAGGCATGTAATATAATTTTAAATTATGATAAAGTTGAATCATAAATTTTAAACAAACATTGCTTGTTTGCTAAGACGTAAATAAAATTAGTATTCGATTGTACTACGAGAGGACAACAACAAATTTCCTCTCATTTGCTGCATTAATAGGCTAAATCAATATAAGAGGAAAATCACTTGTATTTGATCATAAAGGATATACAGCATATATAAAATTAAGCAAAAGTATATTATGTCTCAAAAGTTACTTTCATCCCAAACGCTTATTTTGTATTAATTTTGTCCTATTTTTTTGTAAAATTTTTTATTGTCATCCTAAATATTAATAGTATCTAATTGCTTAACAAAATTAGTTGACAAATTATAGACAGATACAACTCTATAGATTCAGGCCAACCTATTAATCTAGTTGCAAATGCTCAGAAAAAGATATCTATAGTCAAAGAATCCTTTTAAAATTTTTACCAAAATCCTTCAATCAATGTACTCAAATCTCAATAAACTGGAGTAATGAGGTCAACATGCGAAAGATTAAAAAAAAAAAAAATTGTTTAAGATTTACAATGGTCAACAAGCATTCATTGGTGATATTTAATTTTTTCTATACAATATTATAGAACTTAAAGTATAAATTGCAGGAGATTGGGCTCTTGAGTTTATTTATTGTACTATTGTAGTATTGAGTAATTGTTATTATTGTCATTTATATTTTAATGTGTAATCTTTTTTTTTTGGGGTCAAAGGGATGTAATCTTTTTTTTTTGGTGGTAGGCTTTAAAACTTTTTTTTTGGATAGGCCAAAAGCATGTAATATAACTTTAAATTATGATTGTGTTAAATCATAAATTTTGAGCGAAAATTTCTTATTTGTTAAAATATGAATAAAATTCCAAAAAAAAAATGTGAATAAAAGTAATATGCAATATTACTCCGGGAGTACAATAACAATTTCTCCCTTATTGCTACATTAATTGGCTAAATCAAGATTAGAGGAGACTTATTTGTATTTGATCATAATTGGATATAATTCTAGCCAAAAAATTAAAAAATAATAATAATTAGGATTTAAATGTGACAAAAATTTAATTAACACAATTTAAAGTAATAAAACTAAGAATTCTAAAATAATTAAAAATCTCGCCATGTAAAAATATGAAAGAGTGAAACTAAAATTAAACCGAGACATGACTATTGTGGATAAGCCCGTCCAGTGCAACCCAAACTTACTGAAATTTTATTTGTTTAATTATTTTCCTTTCCTTTTTCCTTCAAATTTTTGCCGAAAGTAAATCACTAGGGTCCAAGTAGCAAACTCTCAAATTTTACTCTTCAGCCTTGAAATTTTTATAATTACCTGCTGGTCCTCAGATTTTTTCTGAAGATTACGCGTGTCTGCCCTCAAATTGATGACCGTGGCCTTGCTCTCCTTCTCCCACACGATTTCTGTCACTTCTGGCCATACCCAAGCACCGAAATCTTCTCATTCCAGCTTTCTCTTGCTCTGCGTTCCGTTTTTGCGAAACCGTGGTCACTCTTCTCTTTCAAGCCTCGTGTTCGTTATTTCTCCCTCAGATTACGTCAGTTGCTGTATCATTGAAGCTCTCGGTCAAGCATTTTTCCTCACCCTCTCCCATGTCTTTCAGCTCACCATTTGGGTTTGCCATTCGTGGTTTCCTTTCTTTGCCAATTATATCGTGCATTTTTTTTATACATCTACCGTTTAGAATTACTTTTCTCTTCATAGGTTCTTTCAAGCAAAGAAAGATTTAATTATTATGTATTATTATTCCACTTTTGCACATCTTTTCTCAACGAGTGGATGAAGACTCTCGTTTATGTCCATTTATAACAGGTGACTCAATAGTTAGGTATAATCAAGTGAAGACTGGAAGACACACACTTAAACCAGAGGGCTTGGTGTTAAGGCGCGGCCCAATAAACTTTTGCGAGTCGGTTGCCATTAGACTTGATTACAAATTAGGTTTATTTAAAAATAGGTTGAACTCATAAAATAGACTTGATTACAATAAACTAACATTAACTCAATACTAACGTGTTCAATGGTAATTTTGTTCTCTCTAACACATTCTCGAATGGCTAAATACTTAATGTTGATGTGTTTGCTTCAACTTTCACTTTTGTTGTTCTTATCTAAAAAAACTGCAGTTGAGTTATCATAATAAATTCTTAATGGCCTAGAAATCGAATCTATGATTCTAAGCCTAGAAATAAAGCTCTTTAACTATACACCATGCGAAGTTGCCTCGAAACAGGATATGAACTTAGCTCTGTGGTAGAAGTAGCAGTCAAAGTTTACTTCGTGTTCCTCCAAGATACGGCTCCGCCAACAAATATGAAAATGTACCCTGATATTGATTTTTGTAAATCAACATATCCAGCAAAATCTGAATCAAAATAGCCAATTACCTTAAGATTCTCAGCTCATCTGTATATTAGCATATAGTCTTTAGTACTCTTAAGGTATCTCATCACCTTCTTTGTAACTCTTTAATGATCCATACCTGGATTACTCTGATATCGCCCTAACATTCCAACTGCGAATGCAATATCATGTCTTGTACACACTTGAGCATACATAAGGTTTTCAACAGTAGAAGCATATGGAATGTTACAGATCTGTTTCCTTTCCAAATCATTCTTCAGGCACTGGTTCAAATTGAACCTATTACTCTTTACAATAGGTGCTACACTTGGTGAACAATCTTTCATCTGAAATCTCTCTAACACTTTATTGATATATATTTTTTGTGATAGAGCCAAAATACATTAAGTTCTATCCCTATAGATCTTTATGCCAAGCCTCACTCGTATCCTTTATGTTAAAATTCTTAGAGAGAAATTGTTTCACTTCATGTAGCAATCCCTTATCATTAGTTGCAAGTAATATATCATTCACATATAACACAAGGAAATAGATTTTACTCTCATTGACCTTCTGATATATACATTGATCTATGACATTCTTCACAAATCCATATAAGGAGATAATATCATGAAATTTTAAGTACCATTAGCAGGAGGCATATTTCAATCCATATATAGATTTTTTAAGTTTGCACACCAAATGTTCATCAGCATTAGAGGAGAATCCTGCAGCTTGTTTTATATATATCTCCTCCTCTAGTTCCCCATTGAGGAATGTCATTTTTACATCCATCTGATGCAGTTCCAAGTCAAAATAGACAACCAATGCCATTATTATATGAAGGGAATCTTTCTTAAATATAGGAGAAAAAATCTCTATGTAATCAATTCCTTCCCTTTGAGTGAATTCCTTAGCTACAAGTTTTACTTTATATCTCTCAATATTGCCTAATGAGTCTCTCTTCGTCTTATAGACCTATTTACATCCAATGACCCTAGAACTATTAGACAACTTGACGAGATCTCAGACTCTATTAGACACCATGGAATCCATCTCTTCCTTCATGGCATTGTGCCACAGTTCAACTCTGCAACTAATGACTTATGAAAATATCTCAGGATCATTTTTGGCTTCTATGTTATAGTTAGATTCTTATAAATACATAGTATAATCACTAGGAATTGCTAACCTCTTCATCCTAGTTGATCTTCTTAATATTGACTCAACAATCTCTTAGGGAATATGTTGTTGAATTGGCAATTCAACAGTCTCTGGAGGTTGTTCATCAACTGGATCAACTTGATCATGGTCAACAAGTTATGGGTCTTGAATGATTAGTTGTTTAATGCCTATTTGAACTTAAGGGGTATAGATCACAATCAATCTATTTCTTGATGTAGGAGCTTAAGTATCAGGTTGATCATTTTTAGAACCTAAGCTTTAAGTCTTATTATTCCCACTGATCAAGTCATTCTTAAAAAATTTTGCATTTCTTGATTCCACAATCCTAGTGCTGTAAGATGGACAATAAAATTTATATCTCTTAAACCTTTTAGCATATCCACTGAAGTAGCCACTAACAGTCCTAGAGTCTAGCTTCTTCTCTTATGGATTGTAAATCCTAACCTCATATGGGCATCCCCAAATGCGCATATGCCTTAAACTAGGTTTCCAACCCCTGAACAACTCAAATGGCATCTTTTTAATAGCCTTAGTTAGAACTTGGTTAAGAATATACACAGCTGTTTTAAAGACTTTTGTCCACAAAGATTTAAGAAGTTTAGAGTTGGTCAACATGCTCCTCACCATGTACAACAATATTCAATTTTTTCTTTTAGCTATACCATTCTGGTCAGGTGACTTAGGCATGGTGTATTGGGCAACAATCCCATATTCTTAAAGAAATCTAGCAAATGGATCCAATACTTGTCCATTTTCAATGTATCTACTATAATACTCACCACCTCTATCAGATCTCACTAGCTTAATTTGTTTATCACATTGTTTCTCTATTTCTGCCTTAAAGACTTTAAAGGCATCAAATGCCTCGTTTTTATTATTAAGCAAATAGAGATATATGTATCATGAGTAATCACCACTAAAGTCCAAATGTAGACTACAAATGTCCATATGTATAATTTCTAATATGGTAGAACTCCTATTGGCACCTTTCTTGTTCTGGTTAGTCTACTTTCCTTTAATTGAATCTATACAAGTATCAAAGTCAGTAAAGTCAAGTATACTAATTACTTCATCTTTTATTAACCTCTTAACCCTTTCTTTTGATATATGACCTAGCCTACAATGCCACAACATAGAGGAATTCTCATTAGCAACACATCTCTTGATACCTACGTTACTAGAAATATACATTGAATTATTAGATATACTGTCTTGTAATTGAATTCGAAAAAGACTATCAGAAACTGTACCATTACCAACAAGACTAGATTTAAAAAATAACTTTTATTATTTAAAAATTCAAAAGAGTATCCAGAAGGTACAAGTTTCAAAATAGAAATCAAGTTTCTAGAGAAAGTTGGTACATAAAAGGTTTTTTCCAATATCAAACTAAAGCCAGTATCTAAAACTAATCTACAAGTTCCTACAGCATCTACTAGTAAGCCCATTTTGTTGCCTAAATAGATGTACTGCTCACTACCCACCAACTTCCTTTGATTTAGAAAGCCCTGCAAGGTGTTAGAGATATAGATTGTAGAACTAGAATCAATCCACCATGTATTACTACTAACATCTACCATATTATATTCATAACAAGAGAATGGGATTGAGTTACCTTTTTTTTTAAGCCAAGTTTTGAATTTGACCAGTCCTTCTTCATGTGTCCCTTCTCTTTATAGAAGAAATACTTAGACTCCTTCCTTATGTTAGCTTGGATGGATGCATTACCTTTTCCCTTTGGTTTGGCTTGTCTTTTGTTCTTTCCTTGTATTGCCATATATGCACTTTCTTCCATCTCTACTATAAGCCTTCCTTCTTCCTGTACACACATGATTAGAAGTTCATTGATTGACCATTTCTCCTTATGCGTGTTGTAGGAGATTTTGAAAGGCCCACATTGATGTGGTAAAGAATTTAGGATGTAATGCATGAGGAAAGACTTAGACATCTTAACCTCGAGTGTTTTCAATTGAGCCATTATGTCCCTTATTTGCGTGATGTGCTCTTACACATCCCTTATGCTAATGAGCCTTAGAGATGATAACCTTGTCATTAGGGTGCTAGCCAAAATCTTGTCTAAAGATTCAAATTGTTCATCAATGGCCATGAGCAAGCTTTAAACATTTTGATACTCTTCGATAGACCCACGAATACTAACAGATATTTTAGTTTTGATATACATCATGCTAAGATGATTTAATTGCTCCCAACATTCATAAAGGCTTATTGCAGATATACTGCTAATGTCTATAGGTTTAGGAGATTCATCTTTTCTAATAGCATCATCAACGTCTATCCATCCTAATTGGAGGACTATTTTCTCCTTCTATATTTTATAGTTATCACCTGTTAATTCAGGAACTCGAAAGTTGAAGATATTTAAAGGTTGAAAAATTCCACAAAATTCACATGTTCTATCAGTAATTTGAGGCGATTAAATATTTCATATGACATGTTTTGCCAATGTAAAATATGTCTTTCAAACCATGATCCTATTAACAAATAAAATTGTCTGTGGGCTTAATTTTATTTAAATAGGGTCATGTACTAAATAGCAAAATTAGTAAATTATAACCCTTATCTTAATACTTGCGAGCAAATTAAGGTAAAGGAAAAATTTGCCATCCCACCCTAATTAATTATACAAAATATGATAATATTTTTGTGGGATAATAATTATCATATTAAATATAGTTAATTACAACTTGATGCTATTTTCCTTTATATGATTATAACATTTAATGTATAATTTTTAGAATAATTATAGGTGTTGCGGCTAAACTCTAATTAAATTAAAATTACACTAATCATATAACACATCAATATTAACTAAATACTTGCATATGACCAAATACTATTACATAAACAAGCTTAATATAATGAGGATTAAACAATTAATTAATTAATCAATTAGATTAAATGTGATTAATTAATTAATTAATTACAATTATCCTAATTAATTTAATCTGAATGTACAAAATAATGCCTCAAAATAATATCAAAATATTAGGCATAAAATTAAATGGCACCTTAATATATAATAAAAATTCTTGGACAAAATGTCACAAATATTTTCTAAAATATAAGGTTAAATTGTCTAAAAATAATTTTCAAATATTTTGGACATATTAAATAACACAAAATGATTTTTGGACAAATTAATGACCAAGAAATTATTTTACCAATATAAATTAAATATTGACCCTTGTAAACTCTTTTTTTAAGAATGGGCCTATTCAAATTTCCTAGCCAAATTTGTCAAATCACCAAAGAGGAAATGACGTTTATTGTAATACAAATCCATTATATTGGCCCATTGTATTATGGAGTTGAAAATGCCATTCAAAAGCAAATGAGAAATGGCCCACCTCCATTATTATGATCTGAAGCTTCAATATATATAACCAATAACATGTAGCCCCAATAGCATTTTAATGAAACGTTAAGCTTCAAAGGTGCACAAAATGTCGGGTAATCATATGGGAACAGCCACATGACATGCTACATAGGTCATCATCAACCTCACACTGGAGCAATGTGACTTAGGATAATGCGTTTTCAGACCCACATGAAAACCTGACTATATCTTGCATTACAAAACTTTGTTTTTTATAATCTTAAAGCCGAAAATAGTCAGAATTTCATGGGCAATAATTTTATAATTTTAAAACAGAGAAATAAAGCTCATATTAAACAGCTGCAAATGTCCCAGTAAAACTCAATTTGCAGATTTAGAAAACAAACAAGGCAGAGGCCACTTAAGGCTCTGATACCAAATGTAAATAAAGGATATGTAGAACACATAAATCATATCCAATATAATTAAAAGCGAAAAGAAACATACCTCCAGCCATTACTCAAAAATCCAAAAAAAATGTTGATAAGGAAAGTTTCTGAGCTCTCTGTTTTAGTGTTTGATGGTGCATGTGGTTTTCTAAATCTTAGTGTGTGCTTCAACCAAGCTCAGGGACCCCCTTATTTATAGACCAATCTGAAGCGCACCCTCCCATCAAAGGTGCCGTAAAAGGAAAAAGTGGTGGAACGTGGGGATGTGAGAACGTGAAGGAAAATAACTAGTAATCCATGAATCTAAAATCCCATGTAATTTGGACCATTACAAGAACGTTTGATCAACATGCAAATGTGCAACGGTTACAAATGGATCCTATGTTCATTAAAGGAAAAGAAAAGAATGAAAATACCATATGGCAAATAACGATAGAAAAAAATTGAGACATAGATTAAAACTATAAGCCACATCCATATATTCAAAAAAAAAAAGAAGAAAAAAAATCATACTTTTTTATTCATAAATGAAAATGAAAGCATTAGAAAAAGGAAATAGAGAAAAATAAAATATATACTAGAAAGTTTCATAAGATCATATTGGCAAATGTCGACCTTAGTAATTAGGTTGGATGGTAAAAGCTTATTGGCAACTTCTGGTGACAAAAAATGAAAAATAAGTTCATTATCACAGGGATCAAACCTAAAGCCAGTTGGTAAAGAAAAAAAGGAGCACAAGTTACCATTAGATACATGATGACCCAGTTGGTCATTAAGATGATCATTCAAGACATAACTTTGATGCACCATAAGAAAACCTAGAAAAATTTGCATAAAACCAATCGAATAAAAAGATAGAAGGAGTCTAAGATATTTAAAGAGCTAAGAAAGAAGAACAAAAAAAAAAAAAAAAGAGACATAGGTATGATTAATTTATCAAGAAATTATTACCTTATATATGTGTGTGTGTGTGTGTGTGTGTGCGCGCGCGCGTGCACGTACGCGTGTGTGTTCATATTACACTAGATGTAGTTCTTTAAATATTTATTATTCATTTGTCATATTTTTATTAAAAAAATTTAATAGAAAATATGTAAAAATTGTAACTAAATTTTCTCTTTTTCCAAATGTTTAAAGTTTAGGATATCATTATCTTATCAATATGTTCTTCCAAATCTAATTAAAACTCATCATGTTTTAAGACAAATATATGCCAAATAAGAGAAAATAAAAAAATTATAAAATCATCTAGAAAAGAAAGTAAGAGTAAAAATTTAAAAATGAATATAATAGTTACATAATATGACATTTTAATTAAATTTGTTACAAACTGAACAATATAAAATATATTGTATAATAAAACTTAATAAAATGTTGTTATATTTTGAGATCTTGGGAACATTATATATTTTATTAATGGGCAATAAATCATTTATACATAATAGAAGAGAATGTTGTTAAATTAACCAACAAAGCTTAAATTATGATCAACATATATAGAGAAAAAACAAGATAAGATATTTTACAATGTATTTATTTATCAATATAATTCCACTCTTAGTTATCTTTCTAGAGACTCCACTTTCTAATAGAGTTATTATCATTAGCATGTTCTTTTTTATCGAATCCACCCTTATCTTTTCTACATACTAAACACTACAGTTAAGGATTTTGAGAAATTCAAGTGTTAGCGAATTCTAATAATAGTTATATGAAATAGGTATAAGGAGCTTTTAGCTCTAGTTAGTGCATTAATTTAATTTTATTTTGAGGAATTCTTAGTGAAAATTATTTTTTTTCAATTTGTTTTTTACTTATCAATTTAATCTTTTATGCCGACCGCAGGGCATATTGGTTAACTTCTTTTATATTGTTGTTTCACTTCCACATCTTAAGCTATTTACAGGCATCTTTTTTTTTTCCTAATTTTGGGACAACAACTTCTTTTTTCTTTTTCAATGAATCATTAAAAAAAAAAAGCATTAGAAAAAAAAGATCATAATTAACATATAGAAAAAATAGGGTAATATTTTTAACTGTAATGAATTTTTTTATCAATACAGTACCACTCTCACTTATCCATACTTAGACTTGGGCTTCTATTATCTTTTGCCGATTTGTTTGTGATACAATTCCACAATTAGTGAAACTTTAATAAATGGCTATATAAATAATGTCAAGGTATTCGGCTCCACCCAAAAGAAAAAAGGTCAAGGTAATTAAATAGTTGATTGCACGTAGATATTTCTTATTATTCCCACCACGACAATTAAAACACCATTTTTCACACCGTAAACAACCACCGCACACCACCACCCTAAATTATCGTCATCACTGTCGCCACTATCATCTAGGATCTTTTTGCCTTAACCTCCACGACACTATATTTAAGGCAAACTTGAGTCCCTTGATTAGTAGGATTATACTAATCACAATAGAAGACCATCAAATGCTAATGGGTAGACAATTAAGAAGAATAAATAATGTTATAACATTAGCCTTATTATCAATAAGATAATGAGTATTACTAGCAGCTCTTTTATGGATTAAGGGGATAATTATCCCACTTCCAACTATCATCATTTCGAGGAACTCTTTTACTTTTTCAATGAACATGTGACTCAAAATAATATGAGCAAAATGTTAAAATTTTTTCAAATATATATGCTTTACAAATAAATATTTCAACATAGGCTTTATGTAACACCATAGCTTCTAACTCATCATATCATATATATATATATGCCTCACATCATTATATTCATGAAGATATAAGGCAAAAAGGGAAAAATAGTGACTTTCTTTGCATTGCGTCGTACTTAAAAATTCTATTCAGTGTCATGTGGACCGTATGAGCTCATGCTATATATTATCATATTTAAATACATCAATACAACTCATTTCCATCTCAAAATCATGCCCACAATTCATAGAAACCGAAATAGAGCATGGAAAATGGAAGTTCCTTCTCAGCCAGATTTGGCCTCTTTTCTGATCAAACTTTGGAAAATCATAACTAATTATAGAAAAATTGAAATCATGCAACCTTGGTAATTCTGGGAAGCTATGGATGTCTACTTCACACTAAAAATATTCCCATACCATAATATTCAACACAGAGGACGTTTGATATCCAAAATGATCCAAAGGTCAGACTGAATTCTGGAACTGTCACAGAATTCTGCAGAAAACTTTGAAAATGTCCAATTAATCCCAAAAAAATCAAAAGCCAACAAAATTTACTATTCCAAAAAGCTCTGGATGTCTACCCCATGGTAAAAATAGTTTCAGTTCATAATCATTAAGGGGAAGATGTTTGACATTCAAAAAGCTACTAAGGTCATTGCTGCCTAGGCTGCTATTTTAGATTACTGATATAAATTTTTAAAATTTATAACTAATTCTATAAAAATAAAAATCATACACATTTAGTTATTCTAGAAAGCTAAAAATGTTAAATTTATGTTAAAAATAATTTTAAAATGAAACAGATACATTTAGCCATTAGAAATCTATAGAACAGTGACTAAACTCTTGGGGCGTCACTACTACTGATAGCAAATTTCAAAAATGCATAACTCTTTGCTCGTACCTCCAAATGAGGTGATCTTAGTGGCTATAGAAAGATTATAACCTATAGTTTATTCTTGTAAAATTTCACAAGCATTGGACACCATTTGCCTATCGGATGACACAGAATACAAATCTGACCATATGAACAGTACATGCCTCATGACAGCAAAAAAATTTGAACTTTGAAAATTCATAATTAATTCTATAGAGCTCCGATTTTTCTTAATTTTAGCTTTTCTTGATAAGCCCTACATGTTTGCAAAATTTCATGGGCAAATTCCTCCATTTGGTCAATTTGTGCCATGGGGTTCCATTTTGGTCATTTTTTAGCTCCATAATGGTATCAAAGGGTCCAAATTTGCTTCCCAAACTTGTGTGGCCATTTGAACATGTAAGATTGCACCAAAATGACATTTTAAACTTGTCTTAAAGGTGCACAAACCTAGAATTCAGGAACTCACACTCTCACCCATACCATACACACATTTCCATAAGGCTAGTCTTAGCATTCCATACCCAAAAATTGCAATACACTCTTGAAGCTAATTACACTCTTGAAACAAGCTAGGATATTAAAATTATATTTAAGAACATACTTGGTTTCATAAGTCACATAATGGTTCCATAAATGGCCTATTGAAGCAACTATCATGATTTAAGTTCTTGACTCCATTCTCTTCTCATTTCTAGGTCTCTTGACCTCATTTAAGGTCCTTGGAGCCATTACATATTCATTTACAAAAACCTAGACATAAGTTGCTTCATAAGGTCACATTATGGAAGCTATTACCTTATCTCCCAATCCATGGCTTCTAAATTTTTCCTAAGGGTTCCTCCCACCTTCTACCATCATAAAAAGTCTCAGACCAAGGTTAGAATGAATTAAAACACTTTTTAACCTATTCAAGTAGCCTAGGCCGAGACATGAGGGGGAAGAAGAGTTCATGTGCTTCTTGATTTTTCCTTGATGGGAGACACACTTGGGAGACTTTCTAAAGGTCTTAGGAGCTCAATCAAATACCCACACATGCAAGGAAACTCATATATCAAATCAGTTTTTGCAAGGTGTTCAAGAGCTCTACACTTTTCGAACTTGGAATTCCTTGGTTTTGCTTGCAATTTCTTAGCATATTCTAAGTTCCCACACTCCAATTTCATGGTTTCTTATTAGTTCAAGGTCAGGACTTTCCTCCCCTAGATGGTTCTATTTTTAGGCGTTACATACACAAGGAAGAGCAAGAAGGAAGAAGCAACAAAAAGCAAGAAATTACCTTGGGTTCAACCTTCTTTCAAGAGTGTTTCTTCTTGCCTTAGCTTCCTCTTTGGATTTCTAACTTTTCTCCTCTGGTTCAAGGCCAAAACAGAACAATTTCACTCACCAAAAACATGAAAAGATGAAGCAAAGAGATGAGAGGAAGGCTTCAAGAAGAAAGACTATAGAAATCCCTACCTTTTGTTAGTCTTTTCTTCCTCCTCTTGAGCTCTCTTAGTGTGTCTCTCTCCCTTGGTCTCATGCTCTATTTTGGGCAAAAAGAAGGTCTGTTAATCAGAGGCCAAAGGAAAGTGTGCTTTAAGAAGGTAAAGAGTCCACTTTATACACTTTTCTATTTTGTATTTTAGTCCCTATTCTTTGTTCTTATCATTTTGGCTCAAATTAACTCCTTTTTGAAATCCATCTTTTCCATCATATTCCTTAGGCTCTTAATCATAAGAATTACCTTTGGAATCACTCAAAAAGGATCTGGAGCCATTCCAAACTGTTTGGTCAAAGTTTCAATCAACTGACGGTAGAAATCACCCACCGGAAGGGTTTCAATTGTTCTAGGGGTTCCCATGGTACTCAGAGCCTCTGAGAACCCTAGAAAATTCAAATTTTTCATTTAAAAAGCCCTCCTGTAAGTTTTCAAAATTTTTCAAAAATTGCAAAAATGCCCCTACTTTCTTCGGCAAATTTTTTAAATCACTCCGACCCTAGTATCTGGGAAAATCAAGACTCAAATCCTCATTTTCTAATATTTAAAATTTTATTATAATTTTAGTTGGCTCCAATTCCTTCTATTTCGAGGACTTCCTTTTATATTTGGCCCATTTCTTATATTTACGGAGAAACCAAACATTACGTTTCTCACGTTTACGAAGGGATCGGATGTTACACTTTATTTTTAACCTTTCTCATTAGTATATACAAAAACCTCCCAAATAGAGACATCCACCTATATTGTACAAGTCCACCCATTTTTGCTTCATACACCAAGTGAATAGATATGTGCTCTATAACATCAAAGAAACTAGGAGCAAATATCTTTCTGAGTTTATATAAGATGATGCGAATGTTTTGTTCCATCACATTAAGGTTATTTAGTTGTAAATTAAAAGCATAAAAATATCAAAAGAAATGGCTCAACTCAGTTAAAGTATCAAAGATTAAGGTTGGTAACGCATTGCATACTATTGGTAGCAACCTCTCCATGAAAACATGACAATCATGACTTTTTATCCCTACTAAAGTGTAATTTTTCACATCAACACAACATCTTAAATTTGATGCATAAATATCTAGAAGCTTTAGAATTTTAACCCATTCACATACCATCTGCTTTTGCTCCATATTAAATATGTATGAAGTCTTGGGCTTTGCCATTTTATCACTACCTTTATCCTCTATATGTAAGGTAGGTCGTTTACAGTACACAGACAAATCTAACCTTATTTTTACATTGTCTTTTGTCTTACCATTCATATCTACCATCGTGTTAAACATATTTTGAAAGATATTTCCTTCTGTATGCATTATATCTTTATTAAGTGGATTCAACAAGTCACACCAATAAGGAAGATTCCAAAAAATATTATATTTAATCCCGTTATTGTTCTAACCATATGCCTTCAAAGATATGCTTAAAGATTTTATTATTTTAAGAAATCTCCTAACTTGCTCATACAATTCCTCTATGGCATACCTCAATGGTAATTGGGAAGTTTTCATGGTATTCTTTAGGAAATTTTGTTTATTTCAATGAAATGGACGATTTGGTTGCAGGAATTGATGATGACAATCAAAATGACAAATTTTCTTTCTATGTTTCAATTGGAATGCCTTTGAACAATGGATTCAAATGGGACCCCCCACTCTCTATAGTTTGCCAACCACTCAACATGCTGTAAGTTAGAAAATTGTTAATAGTCCATATAACAGTAGCTTTTAAGTTGAAATTTTGTTTTATAAAATGCCATAGGTTTGCACACCCTTTTCTTAAAGAAACTTCAAATCATCAATTAAAGCTTGTAAGAATATATTGATCTTATTTTTTTGGATTATGAGGTCCAAATATTATTATTATAAAAACATATATTCCTGTTGCATACACATGCCAGGTGGAAGATTATATGGAGTAACAATAACTTGGAAATCAGACTAAATGGAGTAAAATCATCATTACAAAGACCCAATTAGACATTCCTATGCTCTAACACAATTTATGGATAAATTTGATCAAAATGCTTCCAAGCATTCCTATCCAATAGATATGACAACACACTTTCATCATAACAGTTCTCATTATGCCATTTTATATACTTGGCTAAGACATTAAAGGCAAACAATCTCTGAGTCTTCAAATAATTGGTGAATACTATATTTGTTTGTTGAGGACCTTCTTAAACCTTTATTTTCCTACTCTTGCTCCCTAGATCTTGCTTCACTGCAAAATTGACATTTCTTACCATTGGCTACATTGTCATAATACAACCTACATCCCTTATTACAATAATCAGTCTTTGGGTAACTATAACCAAGTCTCAAAACTAATTTTTTGGTTTGGTACAAGTTAGCAAGCATTTGATAATTAATAGGCAAGATTTTAGTCATCAATGTGATAATTTTATTGGTGCACTCCTCAGAATGTCATAATTAAACTTGATGCTCAACAATCTCACAACCACTAATAACACTGCATGATTTTCACACCCATCTCACAAGGGAGCTTGTGTAGTGCTTAACATGTTATAAAACTTTACAAAATTTGAATTAAGGTCCTCAAGCATGTCATGCCTTAGCCACATCCTTTACCATTTGCTTATATAGATTTAAATCCATATGAATGTTAACATCAATTAGAGCCAATGGTGGACATTTCTCTTCATGATTATATTAATAGTAATAATTAGATATAAACCTATTTTTATACAAATGTATCCTATCTTATGTATTTATATTTTATGCAAAGACATCTAAACCTTTCTTCTTGTTTAAATACATTTAATTGACTTGCAAACTAAACCAACTTCTCTACATCTACAAAGAACTCTTTTGCAATTCTTGAATGATTACTCTTTGTTCTATTGTATATCCAACGACAATACTCAATAAGATCCATCAAACATAATTTCCTTAAAAGTTCACAACAAATACCTCAACTAAATGCTTATATCATCAAGATGTTACATAATTAAAAATTACTGATTTAAATGTTATAATGTGTAAAATTCTCTCTCTAAATTTTCTTAAAAAGTACAAAATAAATAAATAAATACTTGCTACTACCGCTTGTTGCACAAACATGTTCACAAGTCTAAAGTGGAAGAACAAGGAATTTGCAATATACAAATACTATAGTATAATTAGGAAAGTCATTCAAGACTCATAAGTAATGAAAGTGACCTTACTTTGTATGAAAACGAAATCATATATCATTTATGTTAATCTCAAACACAAACAAAACATATGGAAAGTGCTATAAACTAAATATTACCCTACAAGTTTAGAATAGATGGAAAATGATATAAATTATATGGTCAATGATGGATGAGATGGAAAATTTGCGTGGAGTGGTGACCAATATAATTTGTGTGCGAAGGAAACTAAAAGCAGAGGCTCTGGGGAAGCACGCTGTGCGGACATGCCAATTAAAAACATTGAAGGTTTTTAAGCATGTGGCGAAAAGTTGCATTTAAGGCAACAAAACCAAATCAGTGGAGCCAAATTTTAACGGGCTTGGATTCTCTCCACCAAAATGCTCTCTCCACTGCATCTCCACCAATAATGGACGGTCAAGATTGCATTTTCAAAATGACAAGTAGGACTTTATCTTACATTGACAAATCCAACGGATCAAGTTTTGGTGGAGAGGCAGAGGAGAGATATTTTGGTGGAGAGAATCCAAATCAAATTTTAACACGATTAAATTCGTCCATCTAAAATAACATGAGTTCAAGTACATGAATTGATCTTTGAATAGATTTAAATTTATATATCAAATTCCATTTGTTTAATAAATGACTTGTGGTCCAGTAGTTCATGAAATATATTATAAAATTAAAAGTGAAATTTTATGAAGAAAAAATTTTGAAGTTAAAGTAAAATAACAGAACTAGTCTCATTTTTTTTAATCTTGAATTAATAATTCGCTCTCCTATATTTCAATCCAACAACAACTATATTCTAAATTTAATCTCATTCATTTTTGTTAACTTTCTTTTTTTTTTTCTTTCTTTTTAATGATATTTAAAATTTATATTATTTCATTTATAAAATAAAAAAAAATATTTTTTTATTGGTTCCTCTTCATTGTGCATTCGACTATTTTTCCTTGTTTAAATTGGCCTATTCAAAATATTATACTTCGCTTTCTAATTTATTTTTCTTCTTTATCATTATATTATAAAAATAGTTATGATTAAGCAACAACTTAGTAATTTCACATTTTATTTTTCCTGTACTCACACCTCAATCAAATTGCTTTTACATGTATTTTGATGATAAATCACTCTTAATATATGTTAACATCATACTAACTGTTAACATTATTGGTGAAAAAAAAGAGTTAACATTATTCCATTTTTTAATAAGAAAAAAATTAACATTATTAGTTTATCAAAATTTATCTCTATTTACATTTATATATTTTATAATTTAAATACTTACAATAGCATAATAAATTTTTATTAAATATTTTATTTATATAAATTTGTGAATTAACAAATTGACCCTTCTATCCCTAATAAAGATTTCAAAATCAATATCACCCAATGTATATGCCAAAAGCTATGCATAATTGAGCCTACGCTCCATTGTCATAAGAATAAAAAGCTATGCATAGCTAGTATTGGTTTAATTTCTTTATTTATTTATTTTTTGGGTCATAGCAAGAAGAGGGCAAGTATAATTACCCAAACATGTACTTTGCATTTGACTTTATGCAAATTAATTCAACACTTGAGCTACTTGATCCAAAAATAATAAACAAATGAACACAATAAAACAGCTTTTAAGCTTACTCAAACTAATAACTTTGAATGTTTTTAGAAAATTATATATTTATATACCAAATACTACCTTAAAATATTAGATAAGTAGGTAGTTGATAAAAAAAAACGTTTCTAAGTGCCTCCCACGTATTCACAAAACATCCTATCAAATGTAGATTTCAAATTCAAATATCCAACACGATAGTTCCAAACACAAATAATCTATTCATGATGTGATTTGTTTAACAAATTTTTCTCTTTTTATTTTTCTTATTTCTTTTTCTCAAGCCCTGTACTGCTGGCACTTGCCCCAATTGTAGTTAAATATATTAAGACCCCTTAATATTTTATTCAAAATAAAGTATTGAAGCCAAAAATTCTTAAATATATTAGGTATATTTAATTAAGAATATTGTGGCTTTTTAAAAGTTTATTGTGCATAAATCAATAGATGCTGAGAAAAAGTAATTTTTAAACATAGCAAAAATAACTTTTGATAGAAATGTTATTAAAAATTCTTTTAATTAGAAAAAAAAAAATTGATCTAAGTTATTTAGCAAAAATTTTAAAATTTTATTGTAAACATATAAAAGAAAGCGGACAATCATAAACTTATATTCTCTATACTTCAAAAAACCTTAATTTACTGCTAACTAATTGAAAAAATCAAATTAACTATCCATGACCAAAACCCAAGTACAAGTAATTTTTTTCGGCTTTTTGACTGTTATACTATAATAGAGAAACATAAGATTGAAAATCTGGGCTGCCAAAACTTATGCCACAAGTACTTATAATCTTTTTTTCTTTTCTTTTTTTTTTGTAGAAACATGAAATTGTTCCCTTCAAATTTCTTTTAATTATATTTTTAATTAAAAAAAGGGCTGAGCCTGATGTCTCATGTTGAAAAAAAAAATGATTGGTGGAAGAGGGATTTTGGGAGGCGGGTGATAAGGGAGGAGGGATGGGGTGATATGGGGGAGGATATATATATATATATATATATATATATATATATATATATATATATATATATATAATAAAAATATGAAATATGCAGCTAATACAGTATGATTAATATGCAAATAATAGAAAGAAACCCCATCTTTCAATTAATACAATATGATAATCCAAATAGGAGAAGAGAATAAAAAGAGAGGAAGTTAATAGCAGAAAACCGAACAAATTTCAGATGAAGACGTGCAGCCATAAATCAAATTTGGACCTGGGATTGAAGACAAGAACATGCCGCAGCTGTGCAAGATCCACCTTCCTTTAGAGTTCAACTGATGGTGAGAACAATGAAAACCAACACCGTGGCCGCTCAATGCCATTGACGGCGGTCAGGTGACGGCAAAAACAGAGACAGGTGATGGCAGATGGTAGAAAGGGGTTTTAGGTTTAAAGGGACAGAGGCTTGGGTCAGGGAAGTGACAATGAGGTTATAACAGGGTTTAAGTTTTAAAAAATTTTAGGTTTAGGTTTAAAAAAATTATTAAATTTTTTGAAAATGTTTTTTCCTTGTGAAATAACACTGTGAGGAATTAAAAAAAAGTGCAATTTTTTTTTTATTTCTCACAGTATTCTTTTGTGAGAAATAAAAATTCTTTGCAATTCTTTTCTAATGAAAAAATATTGTGAGAATTAATAACTTTTTCCTTAAAAATGTTGTATACTTTTTTTTCAAAATTTTCATGATTGTTTTCCATGAAAAAAATCGTGTGAATCAAAAATTTCACAATAATTTTACCCTAACAATTTTTGTTTACCCTATCGTGAGAATTAACTTAAAGTGAGAAAAAAAATTGCAATTTTTTCTCATGATAATTTACCCTAACAATATGAAAAATTTCAAAAAAAATTTCTCACCATATTTTACTATAAAAATTTTCACAATAAAATAACATGACATTAGTAAAATAATTTTTCTCTTTATTTCTCACAATATTTTTCCATGAGAACTAAAAAAAATTGTTAAATTTTTTGTCTCATGAAATAATTCCACAAGAAACTTGGCGCCTTATTCTCACCATACCACAGCATTTTTATCTTGGTATTTCTCTCGAAATTCTCTCGACAAAATTGCCATGGAAAAAACCACAAGAATTTGCCTCAAGAATAGGCAAAGAATTGTAAGCCGTGACAAATTCCATGGGAATTTCTCATTACACCAATTTTATAAGAATTTTTCACAAGATCTAATTTCTTGTATTGTAGGTATACAAAATATGTAAAGATAAGCTAAGAGGTTTTTTTAAAAAAATTTGCCATTGCAGGTTAAGCAAATATGGTTTTGGTAAAATTAATGGTATTAGGAATGGGAGGTTTTAGTGCAATTTTTAAAGCTATTCTTGTGGAAAAACAAAAAGACAATGAGGTAGTCAGATTAGTCAAAAGTTCATTTATGTATACCTTTTCCCAAAAGGAAGAAGGTATAGTTAGATCTTTTATTGGTTGCCTAGAAATGCTTCAATGATGCAAAAGCCAAATCATTAAGGAGAATGGTACATTTGTATATAATTTACTCATGGAGTTTGCCCCTCATGGTACTCTTGTTTGCCAAATTAGGAATAAGTCACTCAAAAGACTCTCGCATTCACCAAAAGAAATTAGTTCAGTGTCATCTAAAATTTGAGAATATAATTCTCTTTCCTTCTTCTCAAGATGGTGTAGGGTATCAATTGAAGATTGCAAATTTTGGCTTATCTAAAACTAAGTGAGACATTATTGATGCCAAGTCTTAGAGGTTTCAATTTAGGGGGATTCCATTATATGTGTCTCCTAAATCAATTAGGTTAGGTCAAATTGAAGTTTCATTAGATATATAGTCCCTTTGATGCATAGTTATAGAGATGATCATTTTTGGAGCAAGTGTTTCGAGATTAACACAAAATGAAAATGGATCATTGAAATGCTTCTCTAGCATTTGTTTATTCGTTCTCATTGTTCACTTAGTTAAACAAAGTCATCTTATTTTATCATATTTGTCAAACTTTTAAATGTGCAGCTTGATTTTTATTACAGTTTAAATTGTATATTATTTTCATTCTTTTAGGATAGACTAAAGATTATTACTTTGTAATAAAATCATTAATCTTATATGTTATTATTATCATTGTCGTCGTCGTCGTCGTCGTCGTCATTACTAATAAAAATTTTATTACTTTTATTGTTATTAGATTGGATAACACATTTTTTGAAAATATGCGTAATAAAAGTTGCTATATCAATATTGTTTATCTATCATTTTCTTATTACTAATTTTGTGGAATTAATTAGATTTTCTAGTCTCATAAAGATATTCTTCTCATCCTTCTTGGATCAAACTAGAGATTATTACTTATTGTTTGTTTTGATGATTCCCATTACACAAAGACCAATTAGTTAATAAGAGAGTAGTGCATATAATTTTGATCCTTCATGTGAGAAAAGGTTCTAAACTCTAGCCTATATGGAAGTTCTTCAATTCATTTGTGGCCCCATATCTATTCCCCCTAAGCTAATAGCCCAACAACATAGGCCTTCGTGCAAAGCTCCAATTAGGACAGTGACTAATTTCTTCATCTTCATTCTTTCATTGTCACTCTCAGTGGGTCGCTAATAATAAAATTGCAAACATAAATTAAAAAAAAAAGAATATAATTGGAAGGGGTTCTTGGAACATCTAATTAAGACCTAGATCAAACTAGATTGTACATACAAGTTCGTAAATGCACAAAACTAGAGTCAAGAAGTTAAAAATGAAGTACTACCAGGAACAATAAAAATTAAAGTAACACTTGTAACTAAGTGTAAAATTAAAATAGGCTAAATAGATTTCAAGAAGGTTATTATAGACTAAAATGAAGTGATCAAAGCAAAATTACTAATGTTAAACAATTATATATTTGTTGGTCAATATCCTCATAAGCACTACAAGAAAATTGCCATATAGTGACAATAAATTTATGTGAGGAAAGGGTATAAATATGTGGGTATAGCCCCAGTTGACCTATACCATGGTCCAAATTCCATCCTTTGTTCTCAGCTTTGTTGTTTTTTAAGTTAAGCATCAACATATAAGGTTGGATTGCATATATGGTGATAAAATCCTTTTTTAATTATTTTTTCCTTATTAAAAAGGAGAATATATATTCACGTAATCACTTTTTCTTATTAAAATAACACAAGAAATAAAACACACAAGAAGTTGCGCAATACTATAACTAAATACTAACTATTATGGGGCTTAACTCCCAAGTATGTGATAAGTAACGATATTAGGCTTCCTAAGCAATAAAGGAAACATTAGTTAAACATATAATGATTATGCCAGGCATAAAATTTAGCAATTTACCATTCAAGGACTTTGGTGAAAGTAAGCTCAAACAAGGTGAATATGGAATACATAATCTAGTAAGTAAGTTATTGTTGGTCATCAATAGGAGACATGGTTTCAATGACCCAAATTGAGGCATATCTACTACTGTGAATTATAAAGGAAAATAATAAAGAAAAACTAAGAAAAGATTTGAAAGATGTGTGTTATTGAGTTTTAAAGACAAGTCTATATATACAAGTAAGACTTTGAGACTAAAAGAAAAATACATCATAATAAAGATACAGTTAATCAATATCACAAATTATGTACAAATCAAATCTATTAAATCCTTAAAATAATGTTGATATCTGAGATACTTTTACATACACCCCCCTCAAACTCAAGTGGGTGTAGAGGGAACCAACTTGATTTTGGAAACTTAGGTCAAAAGGCAACCAGAGTGATGTGGTTTGGAGAATAAGTCAACAAGCTAATCAAGAGTTGCAATAGAGATGAGGCAAAGAGCACCACACATGATATGTTGTTGAATGAAGTGATAGTCAATTTCAATATGCTTGTCTTAGCATGTTCATGGAAGACATCATTATAAGCAATATGAATGGTAATCCAGTTATCACAATAGAGATTAATGGGAGAGGATTGCAAAATGCCTAGATGATTAAGTAGTCAACAAATCTAAAGGATTTCAAAAGTGATGTTAGCAAGTTCCCTATACTCAGCTTTAGTGCCAAAGCGAATAGTTAAGGTATGTTTCTTATTTTGCCATGAAATGAGAGGATTACTAACAAAAAATACAATAATTGATAGTGGAGTAGCGATTAGTGGGATCTCCACCCCAATTAGCATATGACTAAGTTTGTAGAGTCGAAGAAGAGTGCATAGAGAATGGAGTCCATGAAACAAGGTTCCTTCACATAGCAAATAATATGGAGAATTGCAACATAATGAGTGGAACATGGAGCTAACATTAATTGGCTAACTAACTTATCAGCATAAAAGATGTTTTACTGAGTAACAGTGAGAAAAATCAAGCTACCTACCAACTACCAATAAAAGGTGGGATTATTAAGTACAATACCATTCATAAGTGTAAATCGGACATTAGGCTTGAGAGTAATGGATTCAGTGTGACTATCAATAAGGCCAACTTGATAGATAAGATTTAAGGCATACTTAGCTTGTGATCGGAAGATACCATTTATAAAGGAAAGGATTTCAAGGCTTGAAAAAAAAAAACTAAGAGGACTAAGATCTTTCATTTCAAAATGGCAGCTTAAGGATGCCTTAAGATCAGCAATTCTATCCATCTAATCAACTTTAATGATCATAGTATCAACATAAAGAAGTTACCTTACGCAATCTTATGGATAAAATAAGTGAGGTCATAAGGACTAGATGAAAACCTAAGCTGACTAATGGTGAAACTAAATTTTGCAAACCAAGCTCAGGAAGCTTGTTTAAGACCATACAAATGCAAAGATGACAAACCTTATTAAGTAGACAAGTGTAGCCAGAAGTGGGCGTATATAGACTTTCTCTTCTAAGCACCATTGAGAAAGACATTCTTGACATGCCTCTAATAAAAGGCCTAGTTTCACATGGCATCATGGCATGAAAGGTGCGAATGAAAGTGATGTGAGCAACAAGAGCAAATGTTTCTGCATTGTCAATACCATGCTCTTAAGTGCATCCTTTGGGCACCAAATGAGCTTTGTAATGATTAACAAAGCCATTCGATCAAATTTTGATTTTGTAGACATTGTCACATCCATTAAGTGCCTTACTAGGAGGAAGGTCAACTATGTCTCAGATACTAGTAACCTTTAAAGCCTATAGTCCCTTTTACATAACTTGTTGCCAATGAGGTTCCGTAAAGGCCTCTTGATAAAATTGTGGTTCATAAAGGTGAAGCATAGTAAAGAAAATAATAGTAATCATAGAGATAGGTGGGAATAGTTCTTATCAGAAAAGGATGCATGAAAGAGGGAGTAGCATCTAATGTAAAATTAATGGGCAAGGTAGAATCATTAGAATGAGTTAGAATATTGAAGGTTGTTGGGAGCTCACTTGGAAAGTCATTAGGGGAGTCAGAAGCTAAAGGACCTATGTCTGAAGCACCTAAAATATTAGTATTAGAATCACATGAAATATACTACATGCCAATATTTAACTCTTGATTGTCACTCAAATTCATAGGCTTACCCTTTTCAGATAAATTAAGACCACTTGCCACCACTGTATTAACCCATGATAAAAAGGCAACAGCTAGCTTGTTGTGTTCATTTGTAGTTTTATGCAACCTAGGATTTGCCAGATCATCCCACCATCAATGCTCTCCTTATTGGACTCATTGTCATCATCATCATTATATTCATCCTCGTCCTTAAATTTTTACATTAAGTCTTCTATCACAACTAAGGGAAATTGAGGCAGAGTATTGCCTATCACTTAATAGAATGAACTTGACTAGGACATGTGGTCAATAAAAGGGATGGTATATTGTTAAGCATAGTTTGGCTATTGATCAAATGGGTGAACATCTTTAAGATATGAACTGAACATAATTGCTTATTTAACTAGCTTGTGGATATTGCTAGTTAATAGCATTGTGTATGCAACATGTTCCTCCACTAATTGCGATTCACAATTGAGATCCACTTAATTAGATGAGATACATGCGTATAACTCTACACCAATCAATTAGAATGGGAATTATGAGTTCACTTGCCACATCTCCTAGATATTAGAATCATCATCTAGGCTACACGTTTGGTATTGTGTTAGATTTCAGGATGTCAGGTGCTTATATACTAGTTTAAATCTAAACTAATTTAAGGAAAATTGTCACTTTTGCCTAACCACTTGCTTCAACATATCCACAGTGATGTCTAAATCAACCCTTAATATCGTCACTTTAACACACTTAAATGCCACACCGTCTAAACTATCATAAATTCATTCATTCAAAAATATATACATGTACTTACTCCTATTGTTCATTATTTTTTCCTACAATATGATTTTTAAATAAAAACTTACAAAAATACATAAATTTTTTTAATTCATTTTACTAACATTCATATAAAACATATAATAGTACAATTTTTTTCCTTACAAATTCAATAGGCCTAATTTTTTCCAACTATATTATTTCTTTTATAAATTCAAACATTATACATAATATTTTAAAAAAATTTAGTTATTTAAATTTATGAATTTTAATAGTACTACAATACTCATTTATTACATACCAAAGAAATTTTGTTTAATAAACATAAGATAATAAGAAAAATGACAAAATAAATATAGCAAAAAAATAAATGCCAACAATATAAATGCAAAATGCAAATATACCATCCAATAAACACAAAATAAATATGACACAAAAATTAAATGATACCATATTTACAAATTTAAAATATATAAAAAATGTTAGCAAAAATAAAAATAATGGCAAAATGAAAATAAATATATAAATATAACAAAAAATGAATGAAAAAAATATATATAAATGCAAACATCCCATCCAATAAACACAAAATAAATATAACAAAAAATTAAATGATACCATATTTAAAAATTTTAAAAATATAAAAAATATTAGCAAAAATAACAATAATAGCAAAATGAAAATAAATATTTAAATATAACAAAACATAAATGTAACCATATTTACATATGTGCTTCAATATATTACACATAATAGCAAATTGATAACATATTTTTTAAAAAAATTGCAAACAAATTAAATATAACTAACAAATAAATGCAAACTTATAATTTAACTATAGACATATATAAAATAAATAAATAAAATAAATGATACACAAAAAAATTTTGCTTTCATGGAATATAAATATGCTAGGAAAGAAATACATGTTATATAAATTAATTTAACTAACTTTAAAAAGAGCAAACAAGAGAAGGAAAGTTGAGAAAGGGAATTCAACAGTTTTAGAAAATGAAATCAAAGAATAGAAGCTTCCAACTACAAATTTGACAAGTGCAAAAGAAATGAAAGAAGGAGGACCATGGAGGACCATGTTGGGAAAGAAAAAGAAAATAAAGGGAAAGAGACTACTACTTTTTAACATGTAGGGGTGTAGGGGGAATTGGTTTAAAAATTTGCAAATTTTTGGACTTCCCCTATGATCATCAAGTTAGAGTAAAAAGAGACCTTATCTTAACAAAGGTTGCAAGCTAAGCATAGCTTGCTACTTAGCCTACAAATGCTATAGGCCTAAAGTTGGAACCATTGAAATCAAAACCAATGGTTCCAACTTCAATGTCACTTGTGATTGTGATAAGCCTCCTTCCATCATGATAGGTCTCCTTTCATCTCGATCAAACTTGTACCGTCCCACTCCAAGTTAAAATTAAAAAAGATTAAAAATGAAAATTAGAGGCATGGGGCTTGTTTTTCATTAAATTTATAAGATATGAGTGTAATATTTTGCAATGGTAAGGATTTGAAGTATTTTTTTAATCGAATAATAGTATATGGCTGAAAAAAAAAAACTAGAGGAATTTTTATCAAGCCAAAAGTCTTGTGGGCAAAGAGAAATAATTTTAAATAGGCTTTTGGGTATAGTTAGTAGGTAGAGGTAAAAACAATTTTGTATAAAAACTATTTCTACCTATGATGTTTAGATTATCTATAAGTATAGATTATTTATACTTATAATCTTTGTGTTTGCCACTAAAAGTGATTGTGGGTATATATATCATTTTTCTTGTAATGTGAGGATGAACATCAAATAAAAGATTGAGAATTGGAGGAAGTATATACACATACATTGAACTAGTAAAGAAACTTGTTCATAGGAGATTATTAGTGATTCAAGTTGTACATGTGATTTGGTATTTTTGTGATGTGGCAAGAGTTAATCCCCTTAGTTGATCACCTATAGAAAAATAAGGAGAATCCACAAAAGGAGTGCAAGAGTGTTTCCAAGGTCGACGCCTGCATTTGTAGAAGAAGAAGGTAGATGAACCACTTGTGAAATGTTTGATTTTAAATAGAGAGCTTGCATAAGATTAGAGTGCTTAGGTATATAAGTCTCTTATGTGGAACATATTTTATTTGAATGTGGTAGATGATTTCAATCAAGAGATGAAGATGTGAAGAAAACTACAAATTATAGAGGAGTGTTTAGAAATAGTAATTTCATATGGTTACATCCAATGTTTATTATTGTACTTAGATTAATATGGTTCATGTATCAAGAGTTGTGTTATTCATGTATTGTATACTAAACAGGGCTCATGCAATTAGTCACTTAATGTGTCAATATATACTCCCATATGCTTGGTTATTATTAGAAGCAAATCAAAGTCAAGTAAATTAAGTAATTGAAAATAAGCAAGTTTAAATAAATTCTTTCACAAAAATAGTTCTTACTCCTCCTATCAAAACCTTTGTACTTTTTTGCTCCCTTTAATAGTTTGTTTATGGTGCTTTCTTCCAAGCAACCCTAAAATGGTTTTACATGGAAGAAGCCCAATGTATCCTTTACTCATTCGAACACATGGCACTAACATGAAAAAGTAGGATAACTAGATGATAAAGTAAAAATTACAAAAAAAACCCAAGTAATAATAAAATTATTTTATTATATTAACATTTTAATTCTAATTATTTTATATAATATGTTTATTAGTATATTGTTCTTAATTTTTGAAAATTTTAACTAACCCCTTCAACTTTCTTTATTTTCTCAAAAGCCCCCCATTTATAAAGAAAGTACAGGGTCATGGCTTGAGGGCTCTTTGAGAAAATAAAAATAGTTGAGAGAGTTAGTTAAGATTTTCAGTAATTAATGACAATGGGTTAACCAACATAATATATAAAATAGTTGGGTAACAATGTCAATACAATAGAATAATTTTCCTATTACTTGGGACTTCTTTACAATTTTCACCTTATCATCTAGTTATTTTAAATTTCCATATCAGTGCCATGTGTCCTAATTAAAAAAAAAAAAGATGCATGGAAGTTCTTCTTGCATGGAATAAAGCACCTTTATTTATTGAGTACAAGAATACATGGATAAAGTAAATTAGCAAGGTAAAATATAGGAGTGCACATGGGTTAAGTTTCCCCCTAGCATGATGCCTAGTCTAGTTTAAACCAAGCATTGAAAAACATGCCTGTGACTTGTGCATCTAGCCTAATCTAAAACTAAGCCAAGCAACTGGGCCTTAACTAAGTTTTTCTTTTTTTTTAATAACTTCAAAACTTTCAATACTCATATCTTTATAACCACTTGACCATTTTAGGCATATGATACTCGTTTTGATCCATCTTTATGAAATATAGTAATGAAAATGAAAAAATGTAAGTCTAGAGAAGGAATAAGAAGAAAACACTAGTATATAGGGTAAAATTTCAAAAAGTGACAATTCAAAACTTGGTAGTCCAAAGGTAATTTGGTTGCTTATTTTCCCCCCAAAACACATGTTTATTATCTCAATTTTGAGTCTTTTGCTTTTAACTCTAAAAATACAAGTTTTTCATCTTGTTTTCTTTTATTTGGATGTACTGACATACTCAAGAGGGGCCTAGTAAAGGCCTTTACCCTTAACTATTTATACTTTATAAAATGTGATTAAAATATTTAGCTAAAATTATAAAATGGTCCCTAAAAAAATTTTCTTTTCATTTTAATTCCTTTTTAAATATTAAAAAGCCTCCAAGTCAACCCAAGCTAGATTGGCCAGCAACATTAGCCCAATGCTTAACCTAGCCTGGCTCCACTGGGTAACTCAACTTGCCTCTATCCAATTTTTTTTTTATCAACCCAATTTGGCTGGGCATAACTAGGACACTAGGCCAAATGAACATCCTTAATAAAAAAATATTCAATTAGATTACTAACTCAATCAAGGAAATATAAAAAATCATCAAAGGGTTTGCAAAGATAAAAAATCATCAGTGTTATAATAAGGGCCTGTTTGGTTGTTAAAATAATTGGGCACGGAAATAGAAATAGAATGAAAATTGAAATAGGCTTTGAATAGAATGGAATAATGTGACCCATAATTATATTTAATATGGCATGGAAAGGAATAAACAATTTATTCTTTTCCTATATTTAATTGGATGAAAATAATGTAGTAATAAAAAATTAAATAAATGACCATATTACTCTTAATAAAAACAGATAATAAAATATTCTTTTTTTTGTTTTTTTTTTTTTTGTGATAATGGTAGTGATAACACACCAATTATAGCAATGGTGATAGTGATAGTGGTAGTGACAATGACAATGGTGGAGATGGTCATGGTGATCACGACATTAATAATGATGTTAGCCATAATAATAATGGCAATGACAACAATAATGGTTCCAAGTCCAAAAGTATTTTGGTTTTTTATTAGCTCATTCCCATTTAGAGAGAAGGTTTCCATTGGTTTTTGGATGGAAACCACTTTTCCCTATGTGATGGAGTGGAGTCTCCCAATGGAAAGAGAAAATATGATCATTTTGGAAACCAAACAAGTCCAATAAAGAAATTAGTTTTTCCTTTCTTTTTCCATAGGCCCATTCCTAGCAACCAATCAGGCCCTAATTAAGTGTCATATTTATCTATAGGTATAATCTACGAAAACAAAGGGGAAAAGCCTAGATGGTATCTTCTACTTCAAAGCTAACTACCCCATGGTTTGAAGAAATCTCCCTCCATGGTTGCTGCCGCAAGCAATAGTCCTCTGCTATTTTTCAGACGAACAACCTCATAGAAAACAAACACTAATGCATCTAAGATGATTTCTCGTGTTTTTGCCTCTAACCATATACAATAAATAAATAGTAATAATCCATAGAAAAATAAAATCCCTCCTGAAAAATATAATACACTTCTATTTAAACGTTATAGCCAAATATTTTCAAATTTCATATTATATTTGACGGATTTGAATTATTTTATCTAAAATGATCATCATATTGAGAAGAAAGATAGACACAACTTTTTTTTTAATTTTTGTATTATTTTATGTCCATTTCTCTCTTCATCTCACTATCATAGGAAGTGATTCAAATTTCATACGTATTATGTAACAGCATGATGCAAGAGAAAAATGAGGAAGATGTGTGGTTCTACATAGTAGCTATAAAAGCAATGCTACTAAGCAATATTATATCCTTATTTCTGGATGAAATCTCTGGATTTTGAATCCCATGTGATTCCAACTGTGTTTGGCAAACTTGTGCGTGTAGGAATTATAGTGGGCTGCAATCAATTATTTTTGTTTTTAATAAAAAGGGCTGATTTATGATCCATGAGAGATGCATCTGAGGCCCACTTATGATTAGTGATCCTTTTATTTTGGACTGGATATCTAAATGATTAGTATGGATAAAAGTGCAGGCCCATAACTCATAGGCCCATAATGGTTGGGTACTAGAGTTCTATTTAAACTTGGCTAGGTCCCTTATGTGTTCACGTCGAATTCTAACTCTACAACTTATCCCATTATAAGTTGTGATAGGGAGTGTGAATCACAGAGGAAGCCCTAGTTTCTTCAAACCTTCAAACATTCAGAATCAACAGAGTATCCTAAATCTGCAACAATGTCTTCTACAGGTAATCAATCAAGTATTCTAATTTCATGTAATTGTCTTCAATTTATTCTTACATTTGGTATCAGAGCCACAATTATATGATTTAGAATCTACTTGATAAAAGATATGATCATATGCATAAAAGTTTTAAATAAAGGCTATTTTCATCCATATAATCTTTATAAATAAAATTGGATGATATTCAAAGAATTAAAATTTAAAACTTTAGGGCTTTTGCATATATTGATATTCTGAATTAATTGATGCTTGAAATTTGAATTGCTATGCACTATGAAAGGAGAATTTTGCATTTGAGATTATAGATTAAGGTTTCATGATTCAATTTCAATTCTTGCAAAATAGCCCAAATCAATGAATAATTTTTGTATTATTGAGTTTCCCTTAGTCATGTAAGTATAACCGGTGTTCTAATTGCATCAAGAATTGGCTAATTCCATGGAAATTTCGAATTAAAATATCTAAGTTAGGGTTTGCAAGATTGAAATTTCAATCTCATTAATTACTGCAAATTGATGAATAATTTTCGAATATGGTGTTCCTTATGATCTTACAAAAGAAACCCATAAATCAATTGCATCAAAACTTGGCTGATTGTAGCGAAATTTCTTTCAAAAAATTCGGCCATGGAGACTCTCTTAGAACTCAAAATTATGCATTGAAATCTTACAAATTGGTGGATTAAATTTGGGGCTTTTGCTATTAAATTGTTTCGAACAAAAATATGAATCAAACACACATGAAAATTGCAAGGTAAATCATCAAGAACCACCCAAATTCGAGCTTCATGTAGCTCGACGAAAGAGGAGCTTCTTGCTTCGAAAATCCATAAAAAACTCAATGAAATTTAGGGATTTTAGTATCAATAGATTTAGAATGGGATTAGGGACAAAAAACACATGAAAATCGCATGAAAAGAGGCTTGAAAACTCGAAACCCGCAGGTCCGCATGACCCGTTTCAGAAAAACGGGTGACCCGCCAGAGGTTGAAGGTGAAGTCCAAAACGAAGCCCAGTCGCGCCTCTGGAGAGTGAGAGAGAGTGTGGCTTCCACAGATGGAATTTTTCAGTTCTGTTTTTTGCGTTGCAATCTATATTTTAAATGTGCTTTTTTGGAATATTTTTTATAATTTTTTGACCACTATAAATATTTTTTATATAAATATTAATATATAAAATATATTTCAATACTTATTTGGACAATTTTCTGAAAGGTGATATATTGAAAAATTAATTTATTATATTTTGAACCTTATGATGATATTCACTCTCCACATATTAGTATATGTATTTGTCTACTCTCAAGCCTAATACATATGCCTTAATATGTTTGTTTTAATAATATATATAATTTTGTTTCAATTATATTTGCATGAGGCCTCTTTGGGAATGCTGAAGAATTTGTTTATGGACAGTGGGGTATAATATTTCACCTCTTTAAATACTGTGCCATAATTTTGGGCAAAATATAAATAATTCCTGTGCAAGGAGTTTTATAATTATTATGGATAATTAACACCAAAGTGGAATTATTCATATTAATGCATAAAATTTCCTTGTAATTTGAGGAAGGCTTCTAATTATCTCGTGCTATAACCAGCCCAAAGGGGGTTGTTGTATGTTATAATTAGGAGTTAATCTGGGATAAAGTTAAATGGGGAATATATTGGTTTAAAATATTTATCTACCTAAAGGGGATAGATATCTGAACCCAATGCATTCTCAGATTAGCTCATCTGAGGTTCTGATCTAGGTTGTGACCTTGATTTGTACGTTCTGCCCAAAGGGGAATGTACTATTATGTTGGCCTCATTGTAATAGCTTGTTTTAATTAAAAGCTATGTTTGAATTGCCCTTATTATTTATTCTGATACATTCCAATTTTGCAGTTACATTTTCTATGAATAACTGTTCGGCTTCAATTGAGATTTTAACTGGATCAAATTATAACAAGTGGAAGCAAGACCTAGAATTCTCCTTAGGAATTGCTGACCTTGATCTGGCACTACGTGAGAGTAAGCCTGAAGTGAATGAGAAGAGTACAACTGAACAAAAAGAGTTCAGTAGCCAAATGGGAGAGATCCAATAGACTTAGCCTGATTGCCATTAAGAGGACTATCTCTGAGCATATACTTAGTGGCTTACCAGAAACCACAAATGCTAAAGAATTTCTTACTGTCTTGGGAGAAAGATACCAAGTATCCAATAACGTTGAGTCTGGATATCTTATGAAAAAGTTAACCGATATGTGGTATGACAATAATGAAGGAGTAAGGGAGTTCATTTTGAAGATGGTTCACATCCAAACTAAGCTGAAAGCACATAACATTGACCTAAATGAGAATTTCATTGTCTCACATGCCTTGAACTGCTTACCTGTAGAATTTACACAAATCAAAACAGCTTATAATACCTTTGGTGAAAAGTGGATCATTAATGACCTCATTACCAAGTGTGTGGCTGAAGAAGAAAAGTTGAAGAAAGAAAAGAGTGACCTGTCCCGTGAGCTAGCCCTTTTCACTTCCCATGGTGAACCCTATTCTGGCAAGAGTAAATGGAAAAACAAGAAAAATCAATTTAATATTCCTCATAAGAATCAAAATTCAAGGAAACCAGGTATTGGTCAACATCATGATGTAAGAAGTCCTAAACCAACTCTCATTAAGAAAAATATATGGTGTTTCTGGTGTAGGGGAAAGGGGCATAAAAAGAATGATTGCACAAAATTCAAGACTTGGCTAGAGAATAAACAGAAATTTGGAGGTAATCTTTTAGTTTTTGTTTGTTATGAGTCTAATTTAGTTGATGTCCCTATTGATTCTTGGTGGCTTGATAGTGGTTCTACAACCCATATTGCTGTGTCTTTACAGGGATTCAAAAACTTGAGGAAACCAAACCCGAGAGAAAGCAAGCTGAGAGTAGGAAATGACCTTGAAGTAGTGGTAGAGTCAGTGGGAGACGTCATTCTAATTTTGGCAACCGGTTTTAAATTGATTTTGAAAGATATATTTTATGTACCTTCTTTTAGAAGAAATTTAATTTCTATTTCTTGTTTAGACAAATTTGGTTTTCATTTTACTTTTGGCAATAAAAAATTAAATTTAATGTTAAATTCTCAAATCATTGGTTATGGACATCTAGTAGATGGTTTATATAAATTGTCTTTGGTTTCTGACAATAATTTTTCGTCTTTAAATACTGAAAATGTAGTTGCCAAAAGGTCTAAAATTAAAGAAAAATCCTTTTCATTATGACACAAACACTTAGGTCATATTTCTAGGGAAAGAGTTGAAAGATTGATTAAAAATGATATTTTACCTTCCTCAGAGTTTAACGACTTAGGGACTTGTGTGGATTGTATTAGAGGAAAATTCACTAAAAGTAAAAAAAAAAAGGTGCGACTAAAAGTTCAAGTCTCTTAGAAATTATCCATACATATATTAGTGGACCCCTTTCTCTTACAATTTGTGGGAATAGGTACTTCATCACTTTTATTGATGACTTTTCCCAATTTGGCTATCTTTATTTAATTAAAGAAAAATCTGATACTCTTGAAAAATTTAAGATTTTTAAAACTGAGGTAGAAAAGCAATTGGGAAAGGTCATCAAGATAGTGAGATCTGACCGTGGTGGAGAGTATTATGGTAGACATGATACTATATGTCAGCATATAGGACCTTTTGCAAAATACTTGCAAGATTGTGGAATTGTCCCACAATACACCATGCCTGGTAGCCCTGAACAAAATGGTGTAGCCGAAAGGCGTAATCGCACACTTAAAGATATGATGAGGAGTATGATGAGTAGATGTAACTTGCCAGAATTCCTATGGGGTGGAGCCTTGAAAATAGCCCTTTATATACTAAACAGAGTCCCAAGCAAATCTGTGCCAAAAACACCTTTTGAACTTTGGACAGGAAGAAAACCTAGTTTAAACCACTTTCGAGTATGGAGATGCCCAGCAGAAGTTAAAATTTACAATCCCTCAGAAAAGAAAACAGACCCAAAACCTAGTCGTTATTTTTTCATTGGATATCCAGACCGCGCTAAAGGGTACAGGTTCTTTTGTCCTGGTAGAGGTGTCAAAATTGTGGAATCTATGAATGCTAAGTTTTTGGAACTTGATATAGCTAAAGCCATTACCCCATCTCATGAGACTCCTGTGGATACCCAAGAAACTATCTCTTTGCCTCTACCTATCTTTGATAATAGCATGTCGTCTAATACCTTCATTGAAAATCACCTCCAGACTGAAAATCTAGTCAATTCTCCTATTGAGGTCCCCCAACCAATTGAACCAACTGAACATATGCCTGCGAGGAGATCAGTTAGACAAAGAAGGCCTGCCATCACTGATGATTTTATGGTTTACCTTAGTGAAGATGTCTATGATATTGGGGATGTTGTTGACCCTAAGAATTATAAAGAAGCTATTTCTTGCCCTCAATCTAATATGTGGAGAGATGCTATGGATGAGGAAATGAAATCTATGGCCAACAATGAAGTGTGGGAGCTTGTGAAATTGCCTAATAATTGTAGGGCAATTGGTTGCAAATGGGTGTTCAAAACAAAGAAAGATTCACAAGGGAAGATTGAGAGATATAAAGCTAGACTTGTGGCTAAAGGCTTCACTCAGAAAGAAGGCGTTGATTTCAATGAAACATTTTCACCGATGTCCACTAAGGATTCTTTTAGAATCATTATGACACTTGTAGCTCATTTTGATTTGGAGTTGCATCAAATGGATGTTAAGACGACATTTTTAAATGGTGACCTGAATGAAGTAGTGTACATGCAACAACCCGAGGGCTATCAAGCGAGAGGTAATGAGCATCTAGTTTGTCAGTTGAAAAGATCAATTTATGGTTTAAAATAAGCTTCTAGACAGTGGTATTTGAAATTTGATGAGGTAGTGACTTCTTTGGGTTTCGAAGAAAATAAGGTTGATCAATGCATATATATTAAAGTCAATAGAAGTAAATTCATTTTCCTTGTGTTATATATGGATGACATTTTACTTGCTAGCAATGATCTTGGTTTACTTCATGAGACTAAGCACATGTTGACCAGATTCTTTGACATGAAGGACCTTGGTGAAGCATCATTTGTGTTGGGTATTGAGATCCATAGAGATAGACCATATCATACCCTTGGGTTATGGTGCGAACCCGCAAGGACTTGAATCCCCTTGAACCCATAACCGATCTGAAATATACACACCCCAAGAAAGCTAAATCAAGTCTGAACGATCCACTTGGAACCCTTGACACGAAGAGACAAGGACCCTGAGTGTTGGAAGACACCACAAGGTTGATCAAGCCTTGATAATAAGTCTATACGTTCAATGAAGAACCCTAGAGAGCACTCCTCTCAATTCTAGGATATCCAGAAAATATGATTTTTATTCATTCAAATCTGATTACAATGGGAGGCAGAGTACAATTATATAGTGTGCAAGTCAAATCTGCCTTTAATACTCATAGAAAAGGAAAACTAAGGAAATTAATGGCAAATTTCCTAATTAATGACCTATGGAATCAGAACTATAAAAGTCAAATTCTCTCAAAAACTAAAAAGGAAATAATCCTACTAAATAAGCTAATTTCGTCTAAATACATTAGGGTTCTAGAAATCAGCTTATTAAGCCTAAAATAGCATTATTTAGCCCTAAATGAGCCCACCAATGGATGGTCCATGGTTCAAGCACTTCAATTTGTAATGTTTTGGCCCAATCTAGCCTCAGTAGCTCTATCTTCAGCCCATATGATGTTGAGGACGCCCACATTGGAAATGTCCATATCTTGCTTAACTTTTGTTGCTCCAATTGCTATTTGCTTAGTCCAGGTCTCTTGAACAAGTCCACTTAAGGCTTCCCTCATTCTTTTAGCTTGTGCTCTTGTCATCGAGCCACTTGGAATTTGCAGAGGATCATTCCAAGCATTTGGGACAGCTTGCTCCCTTTGATGGATTGCATCAGGTTATCCTAAAAGGCTTACATTAACAGAGTTCTGGAGAGGTTTAACATGCAGAATTGTAAACTCGGAGATGTTCCAGTGATTATAGGAGATAAATTCAATAAAGATCAATGTCCTAAAAATGAGATTGAAAAGAGAGAGATGAAAGATAAGCCCTTTGATAGTGCATTGGGGAATTTGATGCATGCTCAGGTATGCACTAGACCTGACATAGCTTTCATAGTTGGTGTTTTGGGCAGATATCAGTCTAATCCAGGGAATGACCATTGGATAGCTGCAAAGAAGGTGATGAGATACTTGCAGAAAACTAAAGAGTATATGCTTGTGTACAGAAGGGTTGATGATTTAGAGATAATAGGATACACTGATTCAGATCTTGCCGGGTGTCCTGATGATAGAAAATCAACTTCTGGCTATATCTTTATGCTAGCTGGGGGTGCCATATCCTGGAAGAGTAAGAAACAAACTCTAGTAGCCTCCTCCACTATGGAAGCGGAGTTTATAGCTTGTTACGCAGCTGCCACTCACGCTGTTTGGTTGAGAAATTTGGTAACAGGATTTCATATTGTAGATTCCATTGCGAGACCACTGAGAATTTACTGTGACAATAATGCTGCAGTGTTTTATACCAAAAATAATAAAACTACTAGTGGTTCTAAGCATTTGGAGTTGAAGTATTTGACTGTCAGAGATTTAGTGAAGAACAATGAAATAGTTGTTGAATATATAGACACAGATTCTATGTTAGCTGATCCCTTGACCAAAGGACTTAGGACCATTGTGTTTAAAAGACACGTTAATAACATGGGCATAGTAAGTTCTCTTGATATGTTTGGTTAGTGGGAGCTTGAATTTTATATCATTTTTCTTTTATGTTGAACAATTTTTTTTTTATACTATTAACGTTCATATGGTTTGTATTCCGGCCAATTTGATAATACATTGAATTTTGGTATTATATATTTTGAATATATGCATCAATTGTAAAATTTTGAACTCGGTGTCATTAGGACCACTATGCCCGTGGTCGATGCCATATTGGAGTTGAGGCATGATGTTTTCTTGACAAACCATACAGTTTCTCTGGCTTTAAAGCACTTGAGAGAAATTGTGAGGACTGACAAAGAAAATAGTAGTTTGGCCGTTGGATCACATTGGCATACTATTTTCTTGCTGCACTCCACACTAATGACTAATCGATGAAGTCAGTGACATTTGTAATCATAGAAGGTTTAATATCAGTAATAGATATAATAACTGCCATGATTCAGTGTCACTTAACTTTAGTTGGATGGAGTCATATTGGATATCGCATCTTGGATTATTTGTTTTTAAAATGTGGCCACATTACAAAATTAGTTATTAGCCCGAAAGTCGTTTTCAAAATAAAAATTTTTGAAATAAACAATTGATTTTGCCCAAGTGGGAGAATGTAGGAATTATAGTGAGCTGCAATCAATTATTTTTGTTTTTAATAAAAACGGGCTGATTTATGATCCTTGAGAGATGCATCTAAGGCCCACTTATGATTAGTGATCCTTTTATTTTGGGCTGAATATCTAAATGATTAGTATGGATAAAAGTGCAGGCCCATAACTCATAGGCCCATAATGGGTGGGTACTAGAGTTCTATTTAAACTTGGCTAGGTCTCTTCTGTGTTCACGTCGAATTCTAACTCTACAACTTACCCTATTATAAGTTGTGATAGGGAGTGTGAATTACAAAGGAAGCCCTAATTTCTTCAAACCTTCAGGCATTCAAAATCAATAGGGTATCCTAAATCTGTAACAATGTCTTCTACAGGTAATCAATCAAGTATTCTAATTTCATGTAATTGTCTTCAATTTATTCCTACAGTGCATTGTCACCAGCAACCTTGGCATCGTAATTTGCAGAATCAACATCCTCTGACAGCTCAGTAAGAGCACTCTTGAATGATGCAACCACTTCACTATAGCAAAAGAAAGCACAGTGTCTGATGACTGCAGAATCATTTGTTTTCAGCAATTGTTCGCGGAAAGTTTGGCTTTCTATTCCCTTCCTTACGGCCAATTCAAGGGTATACCTTGAAAGCTCTCTAGAGTTCTTCGCAGATGAAGTTTGAGGATCACCTCTCAGAAGTGTCAAGCAACCCGAACCGTCTATGGTGTTTCTGTAGGTGTCTGCAATCAAATCAGCATTTGCTGGCAAAGGAGAATGAAGAATAAGAATCAAGGAACGACTGAACAATAAGAAACTCAAGGCTAGGAAACCCATTTCTTGATTCTCGACGATAATTATGGCAGTATAATATATTGGTTGTAATGCGGAAACATGGTTGAGGTAATTAATTTATAATGATATGGATGAAAGTAAGGCCAGTGAGGATATGTAGCTGATGTAACGAAAGGGACCATTAAAAGTTGATTGAGGGAGTGTTTGGTTCAGAGGAGGGGACGGATTTTAATGGAGAGGAGAGGAGAGGAGGGAAGGAGTTTTAATGAAATCTTGTTTGGTTAAGGAGGGGAGGGGAGATAAAATTAAATAGACAATTATACCTTTATTGTATTAGAATTTTTTATTTTTTTATTTTTATAAAAAAAGACTTTTTCTTACTTTTTATTATAAAAAATAATTTTTTATTTTTATTCAAAAAATATTTTTTATTTTTATAAAAAATTATCTTAAACCCCGTTAAAAAAATAAAATTTATATTATATTTTAAATAAAAATAAGAGTGAGAGGCAATTTAGTCAAATGGAGCTAAAAAATTTCTCTCTCCTCCAAAAACCCCCACTTTTGGAGGGGAGGGTTTGGAGAGGAAGGGAGAGGAGGGGGTATTTTGCCTCCCCTCCCCTCCAACTTTTCCATACCAAACAAGGGGAGGGTCTCCCCTCCCCTCCCCTCCCCTCCAAATCCCTCAAACCAAACAGGCCCTGAGTCGGTTGTGGCTGCAGGCTGGACAATGTGGTTGGTGCTTTTTTGTCTTGTTTGGAGTACGTTTGTTAGCACGAGGGGAAAAAAAAAGGAAGAAAATATACAATTTCATTTGAAACTTATTTTTTATTTAGGAGTTTGTTGGAGAATGAAAACAAAATATTTTTTTTATAAATATTTTAAAGTTTTCATCTCTTTATTAAGGTTTCTCACAACTTAAAAATTTTTAAAGAAACCAGCTACAGTATAACCTTAATAAATTAATACTCAACAAATTAATAGTTTTATATATTTGTCTACCAAAATTATATATTTATTATATTTTAAGAAAAAAATCTAATAATAAAAACATAAAATAACAACGTATAAGTCAATTGTGATTCTTTTATATATTAGAAAAAAACAATGGAATTTAAAGTAAATATAAAAATGGCTTAGTACAATTTTTTTATTTTTATTACTTAATATTTGTTTTCCAAAAATTACTACCATAACTTCTCAATATAAATCAAAATATAGATTCTCGTACTTATTCAAAATTCGTCCTTTCACAAACTTTACCAAACCTCATGTCCCAAATTAAATATATGGTTTGAGGCATATTCAGAATTTCTCCTAATATATTCTCCACGATCAACTTAGGCCCTTCCAGTTTTAATAATCCTATGGTAGGACTTCATCCATGTCAGGAGTCTAATTAGAAACGCTCTGCTTGTCCTGGAAGTTCTTGCCAAATTATAAAGTCCATTGATCAAAAAATTTAAAATATTAATGTCTCTTGGGTTAAACGTAAAGGCCAAAGCTAAAGAGAATCAAGAAGGTTTTTTATTCTCAATCTTATATAATAAAAGAAAGTATAAATGATTAAATAATCTTGTTTTATAAAGTGTACATGCAACTCAATTATATAAAGGGGGAGACATAATGCTCAGATTCCAATACAAAAAAGGGAAGGGAATATTTGCATGAAAAGCATAACATGATGAGGATTTGGATGTTGATGGTGTTGATTGCTTTTGGACTGGTTCATGTGAAGGCTTATCAACTTCATCTTTTTCATCATCTTTCACTTGCAACTATTTCTAACACTTTTTTTCACTATTCAACGAGAAAGGGAAGATGAATAGAAGGAAATCAACAGAAAATTGTAACAAAGTTTGCCATTAATTATCGTGTAACAAAATAATTGTGTAATTAAGTTAATTTTTTAATTGAAGAAAAAGTAATTTATTCTTATTTGTATGGTTATTATGATACTATATTTTATGGAGTTAATAAATCAAGTTAATTATTAATAAATAAACATGTTAGAATTTGACATCCTTTTATTTATGTGTGTGTGTGTGTTGGTCTTTTGTGGAAAGTTAATTAGTTGTCAGTAACTATGGAATTTAAAACTTATTTGATTGAATGATATAAAAAGAAAATATATATATATAAAATGAATAAGTAGGGTAAAAAATAATTTTTATATTCCTACTTTAAAAAAAAATAATAAAAAGAATATGTATTATTAAATAATAATTATAAAAATATAATAAATATTACACACAATTTAAAAAGAGATTCTCTCATCTTTGAAACAAACCAAATGAGATGTCAGTCTTTTTCATTACTGTTCATTGATTTTCTTTCACAATTTTTTTATCGGGTTGGGCGCCAAAATCCTAGATGGTTGGATGAAGATGAGGAGTAAAGTTGATGCCCTAAACACTTCACATGCAAGACATTTTGATTGTTAGATTGTTTAGTTGTATTCCTAAAATTTCTTTATTTGTCCAAGTATCCCTTTTCCTTTGCCATTGGCATGCTGACTTAATACTTGAGAAAATAAAGTTTTTTTAAAAAAGAAATCGATAGTTATTGTTAAATTAGTGTCTCAAGTTTTTTTTTTTCATTTCCAAAAGGTTTTATTATGTGTCCTTCATTTTAGGCTTAAATAAGCTTCTTTTCTATAATTTAAAAGCAGACAATTTTGTCCTTTTATTTTTGATAATAATCTAATATTATAAAAAAAAATTGTTAAACTGAGAAGACCAATTAAATTTTTTATAAAATTAGAAGATTAAAAATATACTTAAGCTTGCATTTTATGAACTCTTGTCAACTAAGATAATAAAATCGCATAAGATAATATGCATATCAAGAATATAAGACGTTAACTTACCACCTTTCTCTCTCAATGTCTCTCTAAATATACCCCCTATAGCGCAACTCCACTTATTCTATATTTTCGCGAGTCTCAGTTCCATTTGCGAAGATACATATCTCAATTTGATTGAGAAATGGGAAATGTTATATATTGGATAATGGATACAAGATGAAATAACAAAAAGCCCTTTTATGTTAGAATAAAAATAAGAATCAATCATAGCAAGGCCCTTAAAAAAGAAAACAAATCAATCATATCAAGGCTGTTACAAAAACAAAGAATTTACTTAAATAGATCGAATCTATCATATCATTGTTTTTTAATTTTTGGGAAAAATATCACATCATTCTTAAATCCTATTCACAAATTGGGAAAAAAAGAATCACTAATAAAAAATTAGAAGTCTCACGTAATGAAACTTTCTAAATCGTGCCACAGATGAGCTAATGAAGATTAAATCTACGAAAGAATGCCTCTAAATATAGGTAAATGAAAAGAGGCCTCACTAATCTCCAACATAGGACCGAGTTTTTAGAGTGCCTAAAACGCAGCAAGTAGGGAAATTTCTTAACGGTATCATAGCTGGTTATTTACACACAAAGAATAAGCCTGGGTAACTGAGATGCAATACAATACTGGACAGTTGGTAAAAAAGATAAAGAAAAGAAATCGAAGAAGACAGTATCTCTTGGCCTCTCAAAACAATTTACAAACACACATTTCTATGCTTTTCAAAAGAGCTAGAATTACAACAACAAAAACGTCAAACTAAGTTTTATACCGAAAGGACCAATCAATTCAACTTCCATTCTCATTTTAATCTCTTAATATTCAAATGATCTTGCATTGTCTATGTTGATGCCTTGCAAATACCAGGAAGGCAAGCCGGCCGTCATCATCTTACCTCCTTTGTAGCAACATAGCTTTTGCTTTCAGTGACATTTAAATTGGCAAGGACCTCTGGTGCAATTTCCCAGCTCTCAGTTCTCCTTCCCCAATTTGAGTGCCGAATGTCAGATCGGATTGAAGGGGCTCGATGATCTGAACCCAAAACTGAATCAGCTTCAGAAGTATTATGGGGAAGTCCATTGCTACCTCGGCTTCGAATATCCTCATCAATTTCTTCAATGTTCCTCCGCTGTGAGATCTTCAATAAGTCTTCACCAATATCTAGATCATCTTCAACCTTACGACGGGGATCTCCACCCAGATCATCTGGTTCAGGTTCCCGGGCAATGACTGGAGGGGGTGGCCTCTGTACCTCCTCAGAAACAAATGCCCGGAAATTGTTCCTTGAGGGCTTCACCTTTGTGCAAAATACTTCATGAAAATTATTTAAACAGCCACGATTATAGACATTGGTCCTGCTGTCAGCTCTGTATCGAAAGTTTTCATAGGTAGTCTGCAAAACAAGGGGTATTAATCAAGGTGAAGATACTCAAGTAGAAAAGAAACAGTTAGAATCAGTTTCAAGGAAGCAAATCGGTATGACTATAACTATATGGATATGGACAAGGTGCACTTTCTATCCTACCAGGCATCATGAAAACACTACAGTTTAGCCACTTGACACGCCATTTGGCGGATCAGTATCCAAGCTGAAAAGGTGCTGAACTCTCTCCATCCCTCTTGATGAGCATAAGTTATTCAATTCAACTATAATTTTCATGATTCTGTCCTTGTTCATCCACCCTCAACTGGGGCATAGCTCATAAAAGATAAAAACTTGATCTATTGGCTTTCCTGCAAATAAGGTGCCTAAGGGTATATAAATTTGTCATCACAAGACGTATCAAAGTTTTTGGGTTAGCAATAAATTCTACCAGTTAGGAAGTGCCCCGTCTATAATTTTCAACTTCTATCAGGAAAAGGGCATGGCAATCAAGAATTCCGATGTTCAAAATTTACTTAGTAACAAGCTAGTCTAGAAGTATACCGAATAATAAATATAACCAGGATATTAAAACCAGAAATGTAGAAAGAAAGTGACCGACCTGATTGGTGCCTATAAGGTACAAATGAAAGCCTGTAAGCCCACCAACAAACCACAGGGAGAAGAAACAATAAGCCATTAGTATCACAGAGGCAGGTGATTCTTTCATTGCCTTCCAAACTGTCCCATGATAATTATCCATCAGAACCTTAATGTACAAAGCTGAGATGGAAAACACATAGATGCAAAGAATGGTTGCTGAAGAAACAAACAGAAAGAAGTGACGGTAGTTTCTCTGCACATAGAATAGCCAAAAAAAGAAGGGGGAAAAAAAAACAATAAGCAACAAGCTAAGAACATCAGTGAGAAATAGAACAGGGATCAGACAATCAATTATGTCTCCCATGTTGACTATCATACCAGTCCAATACATTGACCCACCCAAGGGCAATGGTGATCAAAACGCTCAACACAATTGTTGCAAATGGAGCAATGTGAGCAACGGGGAGGACGATACAGCATACAAGTGTCACAATACTTCACCCTTACAGTATGACCATTGACCATTATGTCCTTTGTTCGAGGGAACTGAAGGCTTGGCGTTTGTCGTCCCCCAACATCACCAGACACTGAAGAGTCATAACGAAATTCTTCCTCTGGTGGATGTGAATTCCTTGGAAGAATGCCCGGATCACGAGATGAAGTAAGAAAGAGAGTAACCAGTACCTGTAAATACAGGACTATCGGATTATATTTTGTCAACCACAAACCCTAGGAGACCAGTAAAGAATTTAATAAATAAAAAATGAATCAATACAAAAGGTACTTCATTTAAGCACACTTGGAAGGTAAATTTTAAAATGTCAATGGAATACATACTGAAAATTTAAATACCTCAGATTGTCCTAACTTGTTAACTTATTGATGTGTACAGACTTGTCTAAATCTTGTGGAAATTTCAACTCATGCATGGGTTCAGATAGAGAAAACATTATCATGCGCGGGGGGAGAGATGTGGCATCAATAGATACATCAAGAATTTTTCCCATCTTTACCAGTAAAGAATATTAAAAGAAAAAAAAATCAGTACGATAGGTCCTTCATTTAAGCACATTTGAAATGTATATAATATGTGGAAGGAATATATCACTCAATTAAATACTTCAGATTGTCTTGACTCTTAACAGCTTATTGAGAACAAGTTTGAATTTTCAATATCTTATTGAAATTTCAACTCAAGCATTGGTTCAAACAGAGAAAATGCCATCATGATCATCAAAACAGCTCCCAACATTACTCTAGTAAATTTGAAAAAAAGAAAAGGGGGGGGGGGGGGGGGGGGGGAGGATGGCATCAAGAACTACATCAATAATTTTTGTCCATCTATTCCATTTACTGGGCTAAACCACCCATGGTTCAGAATTTCTCAGCGTTGGTTCATGAAGGGTATAGGGGAAGAAGAAAAAGGTTGGAACATAATATGGTTTATGGCTGAGTCCATATGGTGCTTTTGGTTGGAAGGAACAAGGAAGATGTCCATGAAACATTAAGGTCTTAACACTCAACAATAGACACCTTGTGAATCACTATATGTTGGCAAAAGCTTGTTTCACAAAGTATATTTCTATTTACTTGTTTGCTATGGTTAAGAGAAAAAACTATTGGAATAAAAGATCAAAAAGTAGCCATAAAAAAGATTGTATAGCTCACAAAGTGGCAAAAAGGAAGAAAGGGAGACCAAATAGAAAGTATAAAATTTAAAAGACCAACATATTTATGTCTATAATGCAGTTCAAGATCATAATGATTTAGGGCAACACCAAGTACCCGTCGTCAATGAAGAGATAATGTTTTTTGTGTCAACAATGCATGTGCTCAACAAAATTGTTGTCAACTTATGTTGTTAAATTAAGCCATGTGAGAGAAAGGTGGTAAAGGGAGATGAATTGAGACAATAGAGAGGAATCTTCGGATAAGATAGTTAAAAGCAAGCAGTCTACAACATTTGATAGTCTCTGAAACAAATTTGGACTATGAAGTATATAATATAACAGGTTTCGGCTATGCATGTTAGAAAGACAAATGAATTAAATATTTAATGCTAAATTAAGAAAAGCTTAAGAGAACTTACATAAATAGTAAAGAGAATTGCTACCACTAGAATAGCATATCCAGCATTATATGAAGAAAATTCATGTCGAAGATGCCTCGCTACAAATACACAAAATATGATAACTGGAACAATAATCAGCAACAAGGTGACAAGCAGAGACCTAGCATCAGGCCCAAATATTAACCTACCTCCACATATGAACTTCTGCATAAGATTAGTAGAGTTAGAAATGAAATAAGCAGCAACACTTGGCAAGAAAATAATTCATGACAGACTAGACTATAAGCTTTAAATAAGGCATTATGATCTCTTCTTTCTATTTGTTTAGAGGCAATAGGAATTTTCCTTTTTTTTTCCCCCTTTGCCAGGGGTGGAGGGAGGAGTAGTCAAGAGCATAATGAGAAAGAGAAGGAAAGAGATTACAAGAAGCAATGGAAACAAGATCACAGTATTCAGCGTTAACATCATAAAACCAGTATAATCATGGATAACAGACTAACAACACTACTGAAATACAAGCCCTAATATAACAAAATGCTACATGATCCCAAGAGGATATTATTAGAACTAAGAAACGAAGATTAAACAAAAGCTGTAAAATATCAATATTTTCCTTTTAAATGCATACATTCTTAATTGGCTTGCTACGTCATAGTCAGTTCCTGACAGGACACCATTATCAGACATGGTAATGTGGCAAACTTTTGCCATACATTCTTGTGGAACTTTTTATTGATCCTGGAGATGAAATAACTTTCACAACTTGCAAAGATGGGAAATAGACTCACTGTTTATTAAGCAACATCAACAAAAATGTTATACCATAATCATGATAGGAAACAATTAATGAAAATAGTAGTGCAAAATGGGATTTTGGCAAAAGTCTCATACATAACAGATATTTGGAAAAAGAAGGATTTCTTTCCCAAGTTCCACATATGTTAAAAAGTAAATGGTCTTAAATATAGCCATTTGCTTAAAGAGACATGAAACAACCACGGAAACATAATATAGAAACCAGGGCACACTAGTAGAGAAGCAAAAGTCTAGTAAATGCTGCATGGATTAGCAAAGCCCTCTAAGCCCTCTATGACCGTCATGAGAGTTTATGCATAATTAAATGTTAGAATACAGATGCCATTAGTGGGAAAGGAAAAAAATAAATATTTCATTTGACAACAAACTAGATCATTATCAACTCCTTAGCCTACAGAAAATTAGTAGAATGCCATTAAAAGGAAAAAAGACTAGAACAGAAGGATGAGATAAAACTCAACAAGTATGATCAAGAATACATTTTTATATTTCTATCCATTAAGATGATAATTGTTGTCAATAGTAATAATGTTACATAAAGTTGATATAAATTATCTTGTATTTAGATAATAATGGCTGCTCAAGGAATGTGACTAGTACTTACTACCATCATTGATGAGGGTAAAATTTGAAAGGATAATTTTAAAAGAATACTCATTAATAGCACACAGCACACTTATAGTGTAGCATTGCCATGTTGATATGTAGCAAAAACTATATCATATCGAAAACTTCATCAATATAAGTTATAATGTTAACAAGAGCCTAATAAAACAACTAATATATATATATATAACTAAATTGACATCTATGACATAACTCCTGCCAACTCAGTAATCAACCAAATGAATTAACTGTTGAAATTAAACACAAAATCAAACACAAATCACAAATATGTTTGTAGTCCAAGCATTGATCACTCCAGTAATTAAAAAAGAGAAGAGCTTGTGATAAAAACAGGAATATGTGTCATAGCCAGTCAAATGCTGCCAAACATAAACATTAGGATGGTGGCAGTTACTATAAACTAACCAATCTCCATAGCTCACTATCGATAACTATGATTTAAAAAAAAAAATTTAATGAAAGGTTTAACAATATAGGGGACAAGTAAAAACAAAGATACTAAAATTCTATGGGCAGAGAGGCTTCTAAATAAATATAAGTTTGTCACGAGGCTTTCGTTAACTTCTTTGACAGCATTCCAAGCATGAGTGTCCATGTTTACAAATTTTTACTTATAATTGACTAACTCTCAGATTCAGGAAATTGCTCCTAATCCTTATTCCTTTGGACAAATTCAAAACTCACAATTCCATTAGGGAACATCCTTAACAGATTCAAGCTAAATCAGCACAGAGAATGACCCTTACACACTGAAGTTTTTGTATAGCATACTTATGAGTAACAACTCGATAGAAGTACAGGCATATCTTAGCTCTATTAAACGTTTTCTGGCTAGATTAGCAATCAAGTAACATTTTACAAACACAAAATTGATCATTAGAAAGTTATATCAAAAAAGTTTCTGTCTCAACTCTGATCATTATTATGCATGGATTATAAAACCAAGCATGAAATTTCTTGATAGAAACCCAATCTCCCCCCCCCCCCCCCCACCAAAAAAAAAAAAAAATTCTCACATGCTTTACATATACCAACTTGTATTCAGAAAAAAACATCCATGGAGTACTCAATATTTGTATATTGAAATTACTAACATTATGCCTCCTCAGTCATATTGAAAAACATTTTAAAGTTTCATCATCTGGAGAATGTCTTCCATCACCAGCTCTCGGGAAAAAGTTTCAACAGTCATTTGCTATGGCACTCAACTTTAACAAAATAAATGCCCATTCTATTGTATAACCAATTTGACCCTGAGGTCAACTCTCAAAGAGAGAGAAGGCAAACCTGAACATTCTTACACTGAATCAAATAAATCATAACCATATTGAAACTTCATGGGCATCAACCTAACTTTTATTTCTGTTGCAAAAGGAAGGAGAACTGCAAATGGGATTCAACCACATAAAATGCTAAAGTCTTGACATGCAGTTACATGCATGTCAATCCTTTGTTTTTTTCTATTTTAATATCATTTCACAAATAAGGAAATAAGAGCAAGATTTTAAAACTTCAAATAGCTAACCAAAAACTATATTTTCCTTCTTTTCCTTTTTTTTTTAAGGCGTTCCCTTAACTTATTTATTTATTTTCATTTGGTCCTTTAACTTTCTTCTGTATAGACAAGAGATGAAGAGGCCAAACTCCTCCAGATCCATTTACTATAGATAGATTCATAATTCATTAATAACATAGCACCAATTCTCAATGTAATAGTAACTAAAAAAAAGCCTCCCAAGTCCCAATTCCCAAATCTCAGTCTATCTTTTATAGCAAGTGTATGCATAGAAGATTCCTCATGCTTAAACCCACTAATTTGCCCTAACCCTTATATCAATTTTCTTTCATCCTTTAAGAGTTTATCTACCGCAAGCCTCTTGACATCATATGAAGCATATCATAGACATCACTATGCTGCTCAATCCTATCATGTTAAGCCAAAATAAATTGACCAACAATGACCAAACCTATCAGATATTACTCATTCAAACAATCCAGTAACTTAACTCTTAACATGCAGATGGGAAATGCCATTTCTATATACTCCGTTCCAGTTGTCCAAACAAATTAGTGGAATTTCAAAAGAACTCTCCACAATGCATATGTGAGAGCCAGCACCTAATTACTTACATTATTTGCAAACTAAACACTACAAGAGTAAAACAAAGATCAGTCCAGGATTAGGGGGTAAAAAAAGGAAAAGGAGCTCACCAATTATTATAGTCCTAACAATCTAAACTCCAAACATGCGAACAGAAAATCAACCAAATCTCAAACTAAATATACTTCATAGCTTGTTCAAATTTGTAACTTTTCTTTTAGCCAAATCTACAAGCACATCTTGCTGAGAAGATCTAGCAAAGCTAAAACATCAAATTTGTACAATTCTATATCTTTTACTTATTTGTCCAAAAGACAAAGCAACTCACGAAGTTGAATCTGACACTTCGATTTAATTGAAAGTACATAAAAGGCTAATGTATTGCTTCTAATATCTTTTCCTATTAACAACGAGAATACTAGCAGCATAATTCATGGTTAAGTAGAAAAAACAACTGCAGCCAAGATCAGTAATTGATCAGAAATAGTATAGGATCACATGAATTCATTCATTTCCATTTTCAAGGCTCCATCTGGTTACGAAGAAAGTCAAGCAGAACACATACCCACCCACCCAACAGCACATAAACAAATACAACGGAGAAGAGAGTAGAGAGACAATGGGAGAGAGAGAGAGAGAGAGAGAACAGTGTATTCAAAGTAGAATAGCCAAAATGCATAATCTCACGCCACTTACTAATGCACTTGATTTATCAATTTGAACAGCCTAAAATACCAAGATATAAACGGAGTTAAAATTTTTTCCCTACACTTACATCCTTCGGCAACCAAAACTGCCTTCAAATTCAAGCAAACAACTTAATCAATCAGGACCCACAAACTTCTACCACAACCACAACAAAATTAGCGCATACCCAGATGGAATATCAAGTACTACAACTTAAAATTGAGCAGAAGAAGAAGCAGAGAAAAAGAACATTACATTATTTCCTTTCCAGACTTCGTACACGCGCTTTGCCATGAAGAGCTGTGCAATAACCGTTACACTAGACAGGGCAAGAGAGGAAGACCCGAAACTTGCAAGCGTTCATCTCACTAGCATTTTCCCATTCAAAAACAGTCTCACCCCAATTGTCCCACTAGACCAGAGTTCGATTGTCCAGGGACTTACCCCGCTAAGCGATTGAGGGGTAAAATCTATGGCTGCACAGTGGAAATCAAGGGGCTTTGGTGGTGAAGATAGAAGGATGTTTTGGGGGAAAATGTTGTTTGCAATTGCAGCAGCGCGGATATATAGAAAAATTGAAAATCTATTGAAGACGAAGTGAAGAAGAAAAGAACCCTTCCGCCTCACGTCACTGTGTGACCAGTCTGACGCCTCCATTTCTCGTGCTGCGAGTTTCCGAAATTAACTAAGTGAAATTACCCATTTACCACTTTATTACTTTTTTAATCTGCTTACCACATCAGCAAATCTAACGGTCCTTGATAGAGATAGTCCATCCTCTTTGACCATCAGTCAGTCCATCACCTCACCTGGTTATTATATTAAAGATATTAAAATATATATAAATAATAATATAAATATCTGCTTCAAACCCATCCTTAACTTTAATTTTTTTTTAAAACCTCTTATTATATTTTAAGATTGGATAAATTACTCTTTTATTAATCAGAACATCTAAATTACATAACTTTTTTAATTTGACCTCTTTTATAATAAAAATTAAGTTATAATTACATCTAATATGATCAAAATGTGATTATATCTATTATCTATATAATATAACAAATATTAAATATATATTTGATTATTAATAGATAGTCAATTTTAAATTTAAAATAAACTAATTTAAGATTTTTAACATAAAATAAATAATATTTAAATAAAATTTTAAAAAAATATCTTTTAATGTTATATTTTTAATAAAAATAAAAATTATTCTTAAAAATATTTTAGTAATATTTTACTTCCATGAAAATTATGTGTATTTTTTTATAATAAATATAAAGATTGTATAATTTAAACCTTTATCAAAGGAGAAAAAAGTAATTTACCATTAAGATTTAAACTCTCCTTTTTTTTTTTTTTGGGTTAACCCTATTAATAGGATGTTATCTTAGACTTTATTCACTCTTATTTATCTGAAATAACAAAAGCAAAACAGAATTTGAAGTGAAATATTTTATTAATTGGGCAAAAAAATGACAAAATGATTTAAATCCCTGGATACTTGAGAGGAACACTTTTAGGCTTTCAAAATTAAAAAAGAAAAAATATTTGTATATTTGCCCCCAAAAGTAAAGGCGTTGTTTATTTAAAAGTTGAGAATACAGTGGGAAAGGGAATGAGCCCAAAAGCATAGGAGGAAAAAGCAGAAACTGAATATGGTGGAAAAGAGAAATGCTAAACTGGTTTCGCAGGCATTGGCTTGACCATTATGAGAGTATATATTGTTTCTTTTTTTCCACACATATATTCCATCCCCAACTTGTTAAAGCATTACCAAATCCTCGGTGTTCTCCTTCCTAAATCACCTTTTTAAGTAGCATATAATCTTCCTTATACAGTCCTCCTTGTTTCGAAAGTCCCACTCTATTATTACTAGTCATTATCAATTCTATAATTTCCGTTTGTATAAAAAGTTGACTTTAAAAAAAATGGAAAACTCCCCTCTTCCTAATAATTTCATAATTGCTTCAACATTTCTCCTCTCTTTGGTAAACAATCTTAGGCCCTTTAGGTTACTAGTTAAAGGGTGAGATGAAAATGGAAAATTGTGAAAAATATTTGTTTATGTTTTTATAATTATTATTGAATAATATTTATATCTCTTATTACATTGTAATTTTTCTTTTTTTCTTTTTCTTTTTAATTTTTTGTGTATCTAATAATAAAATTTTCGTAGAGTAAAGAAGATTTTTAAAAAAATAAAAAAGAGAATACAAAGGAGTGTAAAATAAAATCTTGTGATTTAAAACTACATTTGATAAAAAATAGAAAAACATTTTCATTTTGATATTTGGTAAAGTAAAATAGAAATAGTACAACAATAACAATGAAAAGTGAGCAAAACATCTCTAGAACAAAAACTATTAAAGAACTATTTTTTTGTTAATTATCATAAAAAAAATAAAAAATTATAGTTGAAAATATCAAACTAAAGATGTTTATAATTTTATAATGAAGAATGTTAAATTTTAAAATTATTTTAAAAGATATAAGGAACAAAAATTTTAACTGCACGGTAAATTACAATTCAGAATCTTAAATTAAATTTTTTTAATTTTTGAATTCTTTAAAATAATTTTGAATTTTAAGACCTTTTAATATAAAATATTATTGTCATTTAAGATAAAATATTTTTTTCTTCTCTTCCCATTTAACTTTCCTCTCCATATTGGATAAAATAGCCAGTGTCTCAAAACAGTAACTATAGAATTCATAAATGACTCAATCTCTAAAATACCAAACAACATTTTTCACTTTCCATCTCTCTCTCTCCCTTTTCTCACCTTCCCCTTCTAACCTACAAAACGGCTCTATGAAATAAAATTTTTAATAGTAATACTATACACAGTAATATATATGTAGCTTTATTTAACTTTAATAAGAAATTTAAACAGTTCACCTCCACTTAAATAAAATTGTTCATGGGATAATAAATAATATTTTTAAAAGTTATATCTATTAGTTTTAAACTATCAGAACTGATTAACATAGCTATTGATTGATATAAGCTTATATACACGCCTTAATTAATTTATATTTTACGTCTAATTAGAAACAAATTATCTACACCAAAATTTAAGAATTCACACAAAAAAATCCGGATAACATGTTTTCAGTAAATGAATGAACTTCAAATTTATAGCAATTCATCTAATAATATGCGAGTGAAAAATTAGAATGACACAATATTAATTAAATATAAAATAATATTTTATCTATTACATTAGACTTATTATCAAACTTATTAATTATGTAAAATTCAAATCAATCTTATTAAAAGTTATTAATTATTAAGTAAGTTAATTTTTTAACAATTAAATATAAAATATATAATAAATTAAATAAACGAATATTGTTCTATATGTAAAAGTACTTATTACATCATGGCTGAGGCTAATGTGTATTTATAATATCATTATTTATAATATATTACATACTGGTTTTAGTATGCTCTCACCCATCATAATTTATATGAGTTGCTTTTTACTCCAATCAAGAATATAGCATGCCTAGAATTAATATTTGTCTAAAAGCAATTTTCCATGTTTGTAACCAAAATAAAAAGGTTGTCTACTTTAGAGTATATATCTATACTCAATTTGTTTTCTTGTCCTTATTGAGTTTTTCTATTAAAAAAAAAAATCTTATTTTGAAGTACGTCTGTATATTAATTAAGTCTTGTCATTTTCCTCAGATTAATATAATCTTTCTTCTAAGCGTGTGTGTTATTAAGTACTACTTTTAAGGCAATATAGACATGCTATCAAAGCAACATTATCACGAATCACCTGCATGGCATTAAAAGAATTAATTTTATTTAAACTCAATCATGAAGGATTGTAACCGGCAATTGCCATATTTTTAATTTAAAACTTTCAATCATTAGTTATAATCATCAGCCACCTCGCTATGACAACAAAGAAAAGAAAATATCATATCATATTCAAACGAGGGTATTACAAATAATTATTATCAGTTGCAATTCTGTTTTAAATAATTAATTCATATTCGTGGGGGTAAAATTCTTTTTTTTCTCTTAAATTTATTTAATTTTAATTCTGTTCCTAAAGTATTTTTTGAAATAAATTTATAAGTTTTCAAGACATCCCAAATAAATTCTTTGAATAAAACTATTAATTCTACATTGGTGACATGTATTTTCTGCGGTATTTATTAAGCTTAGGTGTCATCCCACCTTTTTCCCCCCTCTCTCTTGATTTTTATCTTTCTTTTCTCTTGTAAGTTTTTAAAACATTTTAAATAAATCCTTTAGATAATACCAATATTTTTAAAACTAGACCGGTCATTAAACCGGTGGAGGTATTGGTTCACAGTTCATTAGTCAAATCGTAGTCGAATCATGGTCGAACCGGTGATAATTAAATATATTATTTTAAAAAAATTTATGTATTAAAATTTTAATATAACAAATAAATATTAGTAAATTTTAAATATTTGATTACTAATTTAACATTTCTTAAGATATTACAAAAATTAATGTTTAGTTTAAAATAAAAATTATCTATGATTAAAAATTAAGAATATTTAATATTAAATTTTTAAAATTTCTAAATTATATTAAGATTCTACTTATTATTAAAAATAAAATAATAAATAATAATTTTAGTTAAGTATCTTGATATTTGAGATAAATATTATTAGGAAATTGAACATGATAAAAAGCAAATTAAAAAATAATTAATTATACACATTTTATTTCTCTTATATTCTCTTTTTTTAAAAAAAAAATCATATTTCAACTCTCTTATCTTTTTTATTACCTTCTATTTTTAATTTGTCAAAATTATTTAAAATGAATTATTCTGTTATATAAAAAAATTAAAAAAAAAAAGAAAAATTACTTCAACCCGATTTGACCGATTTTTTCAATCCGATTTTTTATCGGTTTTCACCGGGTCTTGACCGGTTTTTTGTTTGGCCGGTTTTCCAACTCAACCGAACCGGACCAGGGACCAGTTCTCGGTCGAACCGGCCGGTCCGGTCCGGTTTTGAGAACATGGGATAATACTGTTAATATACTAGTTTTGTGGCATTTATTTTATGAAAAAGTTTTGACTTGCGCATGATGTTTCACGTCATCGATATTCTATTTAATAAAATGAAGCTAAATCATATAATTAAATCCTATATTACAGCATTTCATTTAATGTTTGGAAAAATATAATGGGTCGAACACTTTAGCGTTGCAAAACCACTATCTAAGTGGGTTCTCTAAAATCCCAACCTTCATGCTATCCCACACTCTCATATGGCAAATAAAAATCCCACCAGAAAAGTTACCATATGCACCAAAAAAATTCATGCGGGTTCGCCAAAAACAAAGTTCCCAAATCTACACCATAAAATCCATTCTTCTCTTCTAAATTCAATAGGAGCAAATCTAAAGCGTGAGCGTTTTTCTTTTACCACAGTGATAGCATCCAAATCTTCTCTCTTTATCTACTTTGGAAGAAGCTTATTCCCCAAAGCTTGCAAGGCTCAAAGTAAGGTGCATATTTTGTTCATTAATCCCATCCCTTAATATTTATTATGTATGAACTTTATTTTCCACTTTTTTTTTTAGTTTTGATTGAGTTATATATGTGATAAATTTTATAATAATTTTTTTTGGCTTTTTTATATATGTCTGATCAATCTTAATATTGTCCAAAATGGATGAATGTGATGACAAAAGTGAAATATATGCCTTTTCATTCACAACATGTCTTGAATAAAATAAAGCATGACACAAGTGAAAAAGAAAAGTCCATGAGTGTAGATATAAGTTTTGTCTTTGCAAACAAAGATAATTTTGGAGTTAAAGATATTTACTTAAGTCAAGTTGTTAACAGTGAAGATGAAGTTTATGCCTCGATATCATTTGGGTTTTTCTATAAGAAAATGGAAACAAAATTATCTCTCTAGAACTAATAACATTCCAACAAAAGAATACATGAGCTCAAAGAAGGGGTCTGGAGATTTTGAACAAGGTAGCGACAATTTATTTAGTAAACCAAACTCAAAGACAATGTGCCACACAAAAGGTTCATTTTATTGTTTAAGATGGGTTATGAAAAATTACTAAATTGATAAGTGAGCATAATCACAAGCTTGTAAACCTAAAGCATAGCCAAAGCACAGACACCTAATGCATTTTACCAAGAACATTCCAATTGTTAATAGTGATCTTATTAGTTTTATGTTCAATGCTGAAATTAGAACAAAGGATGTGTGGAGTTATCTGGGTGAAGAAACCCATGGCTTTGATAAGATTGGATTTTCAAAAAGGGATTTCTATGATTAAGTCAATGGCTAAAAGCTTAAATTGATAAAAGATAAGGATAGTCAAAGTTTGGTTAATCATCTACAAAGTCAACAAGCTAAAAATTCTATGTTTTACTCAATTTGACTAAGAATTACATTTAAAAAATGCAAGATCACAACTTGATTATGATTGTTTTGTAGATACTATGGTTTTTTAACACTACTTATCATACTAAGAAGATAGATTTCATTTATGCACTATTTTTTGGGGCAAATCATCATCGTTAAAATATAATGTGTGGTTGTGCTTTTTTGATTAATGAATCAACAGAGTTATTTGAATGATTGCTTGGTTAATTTTTCTAATCTATGAAAAACCAACACCCAAAAACTATTATCACTAATAAAGATGCTATCATGGCTAAAGCAATTCAAAAAAGCACTTCTCTCCTAATACTTGGCATCGAATTTACTTATAGCATATATCTAAAAATACTCCATCTCACTTAAAACCTCTTAACTCTAACCATTGGTTTCAATTATTTGTTTCAAAAGTGCATGAAAGAATGTGACTTAGAAGAAGAATACCAAATCACATAAGATGCAATGATTGGTGAATGTCATCTTCCTTAATATAGTTAACTAAACAAAATATATAAAATTCAATATACATTGTCAACTACTTTTGGTAAAGATAAGTTCTTTTCAAGGCTTCTTAAAGGAGTGAGTGAGAGTACTAATAATGTTTTGGGTGAAATATTTACTAAAACAACCACATTTACACACTTTTTCATAGCTTTTGAGAATATGACAGAGAGATGGAGAAATTTTGAGCCCGAGGAAGATTTTCACAATTAGTCAAAATGTTCCACTTTGTACCATCAATAGTAATAGCAAGATTATATCATGCATCTAGGATTTATACTCATAAAATTTTTAAATTGTTTGAAATGAGTATTTGGATGGAGTGGGGGGTTTTTTCCAAGAAGTGGAAAGACATGGAGATATTTTTTATCATGAGGTGTGGGTGGAGAGAAAAGATTCAAAGAAATGAGTAACATAATTTGATTCCTTTAATAAAGATATTACTTGTAGCTGTAAGAAATTTTGCTCAATGAGAATTCTTTGTTCACATGCATTGAAAATTTATATCTTTATTCACATGCATTGAGAATTTATAACATTAAATGTGTCACAAAAATACCAAAATAATACTTCTTAAAATAGTGGTATAAGAATTCAAAATTTATTAACCATAGGCATAATAGAAAAAATGCATGGATTTGTGACATTGATAGATATGGACAACAAAAGAATATTTTAGCCAATTAACCTAACACATTCTAGAATCAACCTTCTAACTTGCAATTTTCCTCCAAAAACATGACCAAATGTTTTTACAAAAAAACAAAAATACATCAAGTAATGCAAGACAACTAGCAATAAATTAGCTTTAATGATTCATAATTTGATATTTTGTGATTTTCTCTTTGTTAGTGCTTCTCATTAGCTATATTATTTAAGATATTAGATTCACCCAAAGTTATATTTCTCTTGGATCTTTCTTTAGGTAAGTTTGAAGTAATTGGAAATTGAGTGGCATGCTTAAGATTTCATAGCTAACCTTTTAGGCCTATGTAAAAACCCTAAATTGCCCAGTGATCTTTCTAATTCCTGAGTAGTCAATTAGAGTCCACTTTAAGCATGATGAAATTTTATAGGTTATTTGGGTTGTGATTGATATAATAAGATTGTGAATAACTTCAATTAGACTCAGTTAAAGATAAATAATATTAATTAACCTAGTAATACTCAAGATTTGCTTATAGTTGTTTCATAGAGAAATACCCTTCTTACTAAGAGTATTGAGACAAAATTTTAAGATAGGAAGTTTAATAAATAAAATTCTACTTTTAGTTGTCTCAGACTCCTTTGCCATGCTTAAGGTCATTGCCTTATTGTGTTCAAGTTACATAGTACCTTTAGTTGTAATTAACACAATTAGGGAAATAGTTAACCTAATATTGGAAGGTTTAAATTACTATAAATTTAAGGACTGTATGCCTTAGTTAAATTAATGCAAGACAAATATTAATTTTATCTAATTCTCTAAGGTTAGTCTTTTTAAAATACTAAATTTTACAATATGAATAAGACCTCCAATTATGTTGAATGAAGTTTTCTTAAAGATGGTATTTTGTGATTGGGTTTCTATAATGTGTGGGTGTCATTTAGTATTAATCTCTTATTATTAAGAAGGAAAAGGGATTGGACTTATATCTCAAAAGGGTGTAAAACAAGGGGAGTTCTTATTCCCTTATCTTTTTGTAATAATTGCTAATGTCCTTTATAAGAAGATTATCTCTCACACTCAACAAAACTTGGTGGAAGGTATCAAACTAGCAAGAAACTGCCTTATTCTCACTCACTTCCTATTCGATGATGATTCTCCAATGTTCCTTGAGATTGAAAAAGAAAACTATAGAATTATGGCTTAAATTTTTACACGTTACTATTTGGCTTCAAACCATCTAATTAATCTAGAAAAATCTTGTTCTTTCTTTCCTTAAAATTCGCCAAAGGATCTTTTAAATGAAGTAAGCCACATTTTAAGGTTTGAGAAGGCTAACTCTCTAAGGAAATATTTTGGTTTGTATTATGAAATAACTCAAGAGATAAAGAAGAGAGGATTTAGAGAAGATATAGGATAAGAGAAATGCTTCTCAAATTTTATGCATACCTCTTAATGCAAATGAGATGCTTATTTATAGGTATAAGCTAAAAGGTCATATTCTAAATATGAAATAATATACCATAAAGGAGAACATAAAGGTAGGAAATGAATATTTAAAAATTTACAATTATTGAAGGAATATGAGAAGAAGAGTTACAATTCTTGAAGAAATATGAGAATATGGTCATTCACATATTAAATGGAATCATAATATACTTTCAATAAATTTTAGGGGTTAAGAAACTAAATAAACATCCACAATAAATGGGTAAATTTATAATACTTCCCCTTGGATATCTATTGTACAAGAAATATGTCTCATTAAAATCTTACTAGAGAAAAATCTAGTGGGTCAAAACCTTAATGAAAGAAAAAGAGTATAATGTTCCTCATATGTTCCCTATATTCACAATATCATTATATATCTTTGAGCTGACATATCCCAATTTTATATACTAATATTTCAAATGTTGAGGTAGGTAGTGCCTTGGTGAATAAGTCGGTTAGATTATCACTTGAATGAATTTGTTAAACATCAATATCACTATTCTTTTAAAGATTATGAGTGAAAAAGAATTTTGGTGAAATATGCTTTGTTTTGTCTCTTTTAATATATCTTTCTTTCAATTGAGTTATACATGCCACATTGTTTTCATACAGTAAAGTCAAAGTTTTCTTGCAAGAAGATAATCCACATATTTCTCAGATATGTTGAGTCATAGATTTTAACCAAACACATTCTCGACTTACTTCATGAACTACTATAATTTCTACATGATTTGAGGAAGTGGCTGCAAGTGTTTGTTTGGTGGAATACCATGATACAACTGTATTTCCACTTATAAATATATAGCTTATTTGAGATCTAACTTTGTGTGGGTTAGATAAATATCCAACATCTGTATATCTTAAAAGTTCTGATGTAGATCTATTTGCATATAACAAACTCATATCAATAGTATCTTAAAGATATCAAAAAATATATTTAACTCCAGTCTAATATTTTGTATTGTTAGTTGTCACACCCAAAAATGCAACCGCGTAGTGCTAAATCGAAATCAAAATTAAAGTAGTAGGAGTCGCCACCAAAATTTTAATTTTTGAAAAAGTAAAACTTTAGAAAAACCTTTTATGAGAAAAATGGTTTACGAATCAAATTTAGATTCGAGAATCAGTTGTAAATGGGGAAGGTGTTAGGCGCCCCACTACACCTGTTACTAAGAATGGTTACCCTAAATTAGTTGTACAAAATTAATATGGTTTTTATTCTATTTTAATTCTCTCTAATAAATCATATGCAAAACGGAAGGGAAAGCTTAAGGAAATAAAATTAAAAGTAAAAAAAAATTAAGAATAAAAAAAAGAAATTCAAAAAATAAAATAAGAAGGAAGGGGATAAAATTAAGAGTAAAATAAGATGAAAAGAAATTAAACTAAAAAAATATTTATTTGCAAAGGTGGACTTAACCTAGAATGAGAGCCTAGGGCTTACGTACCCTACACAAGGATCAAAGTTTACGTAGTTCGAAAAGAGACGATGTTTGTTAGTTGATGTTTATTTTGGTTGTTTTTGTTTTTTTGTTTGTTTTTGTGTTTTTGTTTTTGTTTTTTATTTTTTTTATTTTTTTTCTGTGGTGAGAAGAGAAAAAATATGAAAATCATTTAGGCTTTCATAATTAAAACGATTTTAAAATTAGCTTGTATGTTTTAATTTATGAAAACTAAATTAATCCAACTTCTTTGCTCTTTCTCCCATTTTTTATCTCTTTTTTAATATATTTTAATTATATTTTTTCTTTGATTTTTAGTTTTTTGGCTTTTTAATTAATTAATTTTTTTGTTTTATATTTTTTATTTTTTTATTCAAGTAAAGGTTTTTTTCGTCTCTTCTTCTTTTCAATTTTTGATTTTAGTTCTTGGAATGACATTTTCAAACCTCCACTTTTTTTTTTTTTTTGGTTTTATTGTGATATTTTGTTGAAAGTGAAAAGAAAGTGAAACTCATTTAGACTCTTACAAGAAATGATTTTAAGATTGTTTTATGTGTTTTAATTTACAAAACCGGAATTACTCCCACTTCTTAATCCTTTCTTCCATTTTGACCTTTTGACTTTTTCATTATATATACTTTTTTATTTTTTTCCATTTTCATTTTTTTATGTTTTTAATTAATTTTCTTTTGGTTTTGGACAAACTTTTGAGGAAAAAGAAAAACTAAATTTTAATTTTAAAAACTTGTTATTATTTATAAAGAAAGACTCCTTCTTTTTGTTTTTGTTTTTGTTTTAAAAAAAGATTTAAACTTAATTCATAAATAAATTGATTTTCTATATGATAACTTTTCCCTTCTTCTCTTTTTCTTTTTTTTTTTTTACTTTCTTATATTTGAAACTTAAACTCCGAATTTTCTAAACACATATTTTTATTTTAACAAAAATCCATTTGACTTTCTAAAAGCTCCCTTTTTTTACCTTTTTTTAATTCTTGTTTGTTTTTTTTTTTTTTTGTGTGTTTTTTATTATACTTTATTGAAACCAAAATTAACTTGATGTGAGCTATTAAAACCCAAAACTTTTCGAAATTTTTTGTATGACCCAATGGATGCCAAGGAGACCTATTGCCCCACATGGTCCTTAGGTTTATTCTTATGTGTCTGAGGGGATACAAAATCCTATACGACCAACTCTTAAACCAAAAATAAAGTGAAAATAAAATATTTGCGATTATTTTTGTGACGCTACAGCTTGTGTACAGCCTCAAAAATTTTATTTGCGAAATAAAATAAAATATAAGACCAACAAAACTTGCTTATGTCCACACTTCCTTGAACTCTTTCCAAGAGTTCTCTGAGTACACATTTTATCCTTCCAAGAAGTTTTCCCACAACCAAAGAAAGAAAAAGATAAGATAGAACTGCACAGGGCAACATTGAAAGAAATGAATGGTTTCACAAAATTGATTGAACATGGTCTGATTCCTCATCGCATGTTCAATCTAAACGTACCATATAGACCCTTGTTAACAATTTGAGGGGGAACAAAAGAAACGTTGATATTTCGGGACTGTCGTATTGGCAAATGAGACTAAAATCAACTTTGAACGTCCCAAACATTCCCTTTTTTTTTCAAATCAAGATACATTATTGTGTCACCCCTAAATAATCAATCAGATAACTAGAGCATTAATGCAATTGCCCATCCAAGATGCATACTCATCCATTCATAAAATAGCAATATTGAGGAGGTCAAAATCATAGCTATGATTCCATCAGATGTTTAACACAGCAATTATAGAGGCCAGAAATCTAATTCGCTCTCAGAAGTTTCTCTCAAACCTTTCATCAAACACTTGCTAGGCACTCTTTAAAACAAATACAGAATGCAATAATTTCTAATGGTCATCAACTCTATCACAGTGCATAAACTAGTACAATGACACCACATTTAAGCTACTGTAAATTAACAATAAATGAAGGATCTTACCTGTAGGAATCGTGACCAACGAAAAAAAAAAAGTTTTTTTTTTTACTGTCCTCCTACTACACCTGGGTTGCTACTCTTTGTCACCATCCTCCCTTCAAACCAGGAACCCAAGATCCCCCACTCACCGACTGAACCCAGATAGCTAGATTCCTAATTCCAATTCCCTTCTGCCTTTCTCGACCTCCCTATCCCTCTTTTGCGCTCTTTGCCTCTTGAGTCTCGCCTTCCCCTCCTCTTTTCCCTCAATCTCTGCTCTATCTATCTCTCAATCTTAAGCTCTACCAATCCTCTTCCAATCTCTCGCTCTCTCCATTTCTCCTACGCGCTCTCTCCTTCTATTTTCTTTTTTCTTCCCTTCAATCTTAGACCATCTCTCTATATATTCCTAAAGGCATCTCACCCTGAATAGGATCAAGCATGCTCTCCTCTTCGGTCCTTGCTCTCTGAATCTCATTTCCATCTTCATGATATTGCTTTGCTACCCCTCTGCTGTCTACTCTTCCTTCATCGATTCACGTCCCTCCCTCTTTCATTTTCGCGTTTCTTTCTCTCGACAACGGTGAAAGGGAGACAAGGAGGAGGTCAACTCCTCGAGCCCTTGGCTGCAAACTACTCCCTTCAGACCCTCTGATATGCTGAACAATTCTTTCCATTTTCGTGCTCTGTTCTCTGCCTCCCTCACGCTTTGCTGAACAGCAGAGACCGAATGAATACGTTGGGTTAAAACGCAAACCCCTATGTTTTGACCCCCTTCATTTTTCTTGGTGTTGGGTCAATGGGTTCATAGAAGTGGGCTGGGTTATCTCAATCTATTTTTCCTTATCATTTGGGCTTTATTTTTTTGTTTGTTTTGGTATTTTTTCTGATTAAAAAAAAACCTTTCTCTTTTTCCTTTTTTTTTCTTTTTTCTTTTACTTTTTGTTATTTGATTTTATATTTTTAATTCAATTTTATATTTTTAGCTTCCTTTTTTTTGATTAAATTATTCGAGTTTCTAATATCCTTTTTTTGTAACTTTTCTTTATTTTTCATATTTTTCCTTCTTTGTTATTTTTCTTCTTTGATTTTGTTATTATCTTTCAATTTTTAGTTTTCTTTTTCTCCTCTTTGATTGAATTATTTGAGTTTCAAGAATTTTAGGGAAAAGAAGTCTAATATCTTTTTCTCCTTTGATTTTGTTATTACCTTTGAAGTTTGCCCGGACAAAATATGGTATTCACAGTTATTCCTCTTTACTTGTTTCTTAGGCAATAAGATTGAAAATGTAATTTTTAATGTTTTTGCATAAAGAACAAGTAAAAATAAGAACACCTATTTTGTCTAGGATGATTTAATTACCTTTTGACAATAAACAAAAGGAGAAAGCAACCTAAACAAAATATGGTATTTAGAGGTTGCCCCTTTTTACTTATTCTTTAAGTGAAAAGATTGAAAATGCAATTTTGGATATCCTTAACTTAAGAATAAGTAAAGATGGAAATATGTATTTTGTTTGGGGAGTTAACAGATCAAAGTGAGCTAACTTACCCGGGAAAGCCAAACATGATCAAAGATAAAAAAAAAAAGTAGGAAATGCTTGCTAGAACAAGGTTTAAAGAGGTGTCTACTCTATGCAGACTTAAAGGTGCTTATTCTGGCAGGACTTTTATTAATGCTTGTTCTGGTGCAGGACTTTTAGTGCCTGTTCTGGTAGGACTTTGGGTGCCTATTCTAATAGAACTTGGGAGCCTATTTTGGTGCAAGACTTTTGGGTACCTATTATGGCAGGACTTTTATTGGTGCCTATTCTGGTGCAAGACTTTTGGGTGCCTGTTCTGGCAGGACTTTGGTACCTATTTTGGCAGGACTTTTGTGTGCTTATTCTGGTAAGACTTTGGGTTCCTGTTCTAGTACAAGACTTTTGGGTGCCTGTTCTAGTACAGGACTTTTAAGTGTCTGTTCTGGTAGGACTTTTGTATGCCTATTCTGGTAAGACTTTGGGTGCCTGTTCTAGTGCAGGACTCTTGGGTGCATGTTCTGGCAGAACTTTAACCATTTGTGCTTGAATTGTATCTTTCCATTTGGCCAATCACATGTTAACACTCATCGACGGATGTAGGTTCATAATCCTCATTATCATTTACAACATTAAGCACTATAAAGTCGACAATTATTTCCTTACGATTGAATATTTTTTTTGTAGAAATATAACTTATTGAGATTTCTTCATTTTTATTAGTTTCAGGTATCTAAACCTTTTTTGGAGTTATTTTATTTATTATGTCTCTAAACTCTTTAAGAGTATCTATTCCTTTAATGGGCTTATTATAAATAATGATTCCTTTACCTTTGTGAGGGTTTTTATATTTTAAACTGAGTAGTCTGCCACACTTCTGGCGTGCTTTGGACTCATTAGCTATTTCAGTTACAAATTGTTCTTTAGGGACTTCAATTCTTACAGAAGCATTTGCAACTGGTATATGTGACTTTGTTACTCTTTTTAGGTTAGTAAATGCATCTAGAAGTTGATTTGCTATACTCTGCGAGTGAATTATCTTTTAAAATTCAAGTTCACATTGTTTTGTGCGAGAATCAAGATATGTCAAAGTATTCTATGTAATTTTTTTATCAGCTGCTTATCTTTTTCTCTTCCTAATGTTGGGAAAACTAACTTATCAAAATAACAATCAACAAAACGTGTTGTAAATACATCTCCTATCATTAGCTCAAGATATCTTATAATAAATGGGAAATCATACCCAATATATATTTCAAACTTCTATTAAGGTCCCATCTTAGTACTTGTAGTTGAGCTATTGGAACATATATTACACATCTAAAAATTTTAAGATGAGAAATATTTGGTTTCAAACTATAAGCCAGCTGTAAAGAAGAGTATTTGTGATAATTTGTTAGTCTTATGCATATAAGTGTTGTTACATGCAAAATTGCATGTCCCTAAACAGAAACAAGGAAATTCATTATCATTAGTAAAGGTCTAACAATTAATTGAAATTGTTTAATAAACGATTCAGTTAAACCATTTTATGTATGAACATGAGTTACAAGAAGTTCAAAATTTATTCTAATTAACATGTAATAGTTATTAAAAGCTTGTGAAAAAAAATTCTCCAGATTATCATATCGTATAGACTTAATAGTATAATTTAAAATTATGCTCTTAATCGCATAATTTAAGTAAGCAACCTTGCAAACACCAGGTTGTGAGTTGATAACAAACATACATGAGACTATTTGCTAGATGCATCTATTAATACCATAAAATATCTAAATGATCTAGAAGATGGGCAAATAGGCCCACAAATGTTACCATGTATACGTTCTAGAAAAGTTAGAAATTTAGTTCTAACTTTAGTTAGTGATGGCTTAATAATCAATTTACCTTGAGAACAAATAGAACACGAGAATTCTTTAGATTAAAAAATCTTCAGATTTTTCAATGGGTGCTTATGTGAATTCTCAACAATTTTTCTCATCATTATTGTTTTAGGATGCCCCAATAGTTTATGCCAAATGGTAAATATTTTTTAATTTATAAACTTCTAGTTTATAATTACATGTATTTCAATTGTATTAATTCTTGTATAGTATAAACTATAAGAGAAAGTTGGTAATTTTTGTAATATCTTTTTTTTACTAGAAACGATGCTCGTGATATAAAGGTATTTATTATTTCCTTTACACAAAGTCTCTATATGATATCCATTACAATGAATATCTTTAAAACTTAACAAATTTCTTTGAGATTTAGAAGAAAATAGAGCATTATTTATAATAAATTTTGTTCCTTCTCGTAACATAATAATAGTTATTTCAGATCTTTCAATTAATCTTGTACTATCGAGATTATAGTAACATAAGTTTCACCCATGTTTATTTAAGAAAAATATATTTTATCTTTTAAGATCGTGTGGGTACTTGCACTATCTGCGAAACATATATCTTCATTCATCTTTTCTAAAATTAAACAAAACAAAAATACAAGAAACATTATAAGAACTCATACTTAAAATTTCATATAAACTTATAATTATAAAGACAATTTCAAACACAAACTTATTTTAAGCATCACTATTTTCTTGTGAGTTGATAAAAAAATTTGACACATAAATGTGTAGTATTTATGGGATCATTAGCAAAATTATTATATAGATTAACAAAATTGGTCTCAAAATATTTTTCTTTTTCCTTTATCGATACTTGATAGAGATCAACAAGGTATTTTGCTATATGACAGGTACATGACCAATGTCCATTCATACCACAATGATAGTATGAATTTTCTGAATTCTTCACATGCTTCTTTTGTCTACTTATGCTTCCTTGTTTTTCTTCTCTCTTATTCCACTTATGGTAATAAGCAACATTCTTACGATAAGGAGCATTATTTCTTTCTTAGCCATGTCCACGGCCTCAACCAAGACCACGTTCTTATCCATTATTATTAATCACAGTCACATTTACTTTAGGGAATGAAGTAGAACCAGTTGGATGGACTTCATGATTTTTCATTAGTAGTTCATTATTTTGCTTAGCCACAAGAAGGCATGAAATTAATTATGAGTATTTTTCAAACCTTTTTTCTTTATATTGCTATTGCAGGAGTATATTAAAGGCATAAAAGGTAGAGAAAGTTTTCTCTAACATATCTTTTTTAGTAATTACTTCTCTAAACAATTTTAGTTGAGAGATAATACGAAATATTGCAGAATTATGTTCACTGACTGATTTAAAATCTTACAATCCTAAATGCATCCAGTCATAATGAGCATTTGGAAGAGTAATAGTTTTTTGGTGGTCATACCTTTCTTTCAAACTATTCTAGAATACATGTAGATCTTTTACCATAAGATATTCAGATTTCAACCTTTTATGGAGGTGATGACAAAGGAAAATCATCGCCTTAACGCGATTTTATATTGACTCATTGTTTCCTTTTTTGATAGTGTTTTCAAGACCCATTGCATCAATGTAAATTTCAACATCTAAAATCTTAGGCAAATAATTCTTGCCCAACAGATTAAGGGTCACAAATTCAAGCTTTGTAAGATTTGACATGATAATTCAAATAGGATAAAACTAATAGAAAAAGTAATGAATGAGATGGAAAAATCTTGCCTTTTTTGCTTAAATGATCAAGAGACAAATTTGTGCTGATAATATATTATGAAATAACTCAAGACATAGAGAAGAGAGGATTTAAAGAAGATATAGAATAAGAGAAATACTTCTCAAATTTTATTCATACCTCTCAATACAAATGAGGTGCCTATTTATAGGTACAAGTTTGTAACTCCAAAAGGTCATATCCTAAATGTGAAATAATATACCATAAAGGAGGACATAAAGGTGAAAAATAAATATTTAAAGAGTTGCAATTCTTGAAGAAATATGAGAAGATGGTCATCTACATAATGAATGGAATCATAATATATTTTCAATGAATTTTAGAGGTTCAGAAACTAAATAGAGATCCACAATAATAGATAAATTCATAACAGTTTGTCTATTATTTTGGGAATATCTAGAATAAAGACCTTTACTTTTGTCAAGGACATACTTGCTAATAAGATTCAAAGCTAGAAACAAACACACTTTCCAATGTAAAGAGAAAAATCCTAATCAAGACTGGAGTAATTGCCATCCTCACTTATCATATGACTTGTTTTAAATTTCCTAAAAAGGTTTGCTAAGAATCGAATAATCTTATTTCCAACTTCTAGTAGGCCCAATAAAAAGGACAAGGAAAAAATATACATTAGTTGCCCTAATGCAAATTTGACTAAATCTGGGAAGGAAGGATGCTTAAGCTTTATAGACTTCTCTAATTTCAATCTAGCAATGCTTGCCAAACAAGGTTAGAGTATTTTCCAAAATCCTAATCAAGTGTGGGCCATGATTCTAAAAATTATGTTTGGTTTGGAGATTTCTAAAATATTACATATTCTAATATCTATTATTATTTGTTATAGAAGTTTATCACTTTCCTTTAAATATTAACTACATACTGATATCTTATGCATGAGTCAAAGCTTGTTGGACGTGTAGAGTTTGAGGCATAAACTTAGTGAGAAAGCTTAATCCTCACAGTCACACATTAAGATAGTTTCATCAAATGATGCACTTGGACAAGTGCTAGGCAAAGGGCATTATCAATAAGTATATGGTTTGGGATATGGTCCATGCCATTCTAGTGTATTTGCATTGCCTACTCACCACATGACTTTGAGTTGTATAATTAGTAGTAACTTAATTGGTGAGGTGAAAACTTTGTAAAGCGAGCTTATTTCAAAAAAAGAACAATTAAAATCCATATAGCAAGAGCATACTCAAGAGCGAGCAGAGTGAGCTTGAATGAATGAAATGCTCCCATATTTGGTGGAGCAATTTAGAATACAAATACCTCTAGAGCTTACTCATGTAACAAAATCATTTCTTCTACAGGTAATACACACATTAACATATGAAGTTATTATATTATTGTTATAGTAGTTTAAAATGGAGTCTCACATTAAATGCTTTGTATATAAGCACCTAATGTGGACAGCACACATAGAAGCATCACTTGTAGTGTACCAATGATCATTTAGAACTAATCATGATCCATGATCTATTTTGATTCTTGACAAACTTATATATTTGTGGTAAGCTTGAAATTCTTTTTTTTTTTTTGTTATGATGTTCTTTTAATTTAAAATTTTTTCTTTTTCTATTGCTGATTTATTTAAATTTAAATTCATTTATATGAAAGTTCAACTTTATAATATATCTTTATATATAGAAGTATAAGAGAACAAGAGGAAAGGGAACATCGAAAAATATTAGCCTAGAACTCCAACGTCGATCATAATTGATATGAGATTCAACATCTAATGTGGTAATCTAATATCGAATGTGACCAATGTAGAAGGTTTAAAAGTAGGCTTTTGTTATATAGTGTCGATCATAATTGTTGTTAGATGTTGAATTTAACGTTAGTTGTGATCAGCATTATGAAAAGACATTGCTCCTCTTGCGACAATCATACATAAAATTAGATTTAACCTACATTTAACGAGGGTTTTGATCGACGCTGATAATAGGATCCTACTGTTAGACATTTTTGTGCGGGTTACAACAAACATTAAAGAAAAAGCATATTTTGTGTTGAATATTCCAAGGATTATCAAAATCGTCATTTAACATTGTCTTGACAATATACTTAATAATGGCTGTTATAACTATCGTCAAACGCCTTAGCACACCTCTTATAATTCGTGTCAAATACTATTTTGTTTTAGTGTTAAACATAAAAAATAAAGTGAAACATCATTAGAAGATAACTTACATGCAATGCTATTAAAACCGGACTGGACCTGCCAGTTCAACCGGAAAACCGATGAACCAACACCCTGTCCGGTTCGAAAGTCTCTAAGAATAAGCTTGTTTCAGGACCGGTCAAAGGTGGTCAAAAATCGAGTTGAACCAGTTGATTTTGGGTGAAATCGGCTCGAAATCCGTGGTTGAACTGGTTTGCAGCGTCTTCAAATATAATCTCCCAAAATGCTTACTGTCACATCTCGAACCCATTCTCCTTGATCAGCACTGCATCTTACCACTGACACAAGCAGACGCTTTTAGTTAATATAGGCAATATGTAATATAAAAAATTATCTCCATTTGAACAAATCAGCATAATTGCCTTTGCTATCTTAAACTATTGCCCTCCAAGTTGGAACTGTCGCACCTTCACCATTGAATCAAAAAGTAGTTTCACTTATGAGGTGTAATGTTTAAATTTGATTCAAATGCTTATATTTCTATTTTAACAAATTAAAACCATTACTTTACAATTTGAACCCTAACCTTTGAATTGATATTTCTATTTATTAAAATTGTATAAATATATTTTAATATATAGACAAATTAAAATTTAAATATTATATCATATTTGATTTATTTTTATGTATAATTAGTTATAATATGTTTTAAAATTGATTAATATTTGCTTATTATTATTTTATTATATTAAATTTTAATATATAAAAATAAAATTAAAAAATATATATTTAATTATCATCGATTTAACCTTAATTCAACTATGATTGAACCAATAAACCGTAAACTAATACTTTTACTAGTTTAATAACCGATCCAATTTTAAAAACATTACTTACATGTAATGTATACATAAAACACTTAAGGATGTAAGTGGCAATTGATACATATATATATATATATATATGACAACCTAGCAAAAATAGGAGGAAAACTATAAGTCAACGGGGTTGAAGAATTAAAAATTGAAATAGAGAAATCAATCTTGCTGGAAGAAGTTTATAGCACAAATAATTTCTGGCAAAAAAAAAAAAGCATCGGTAAGTCAATAGCCGTTTTAATGTCCTCGGGGAATTATTATTGTTTTCCCAACTTCAAAGAGTCGTAAATAATGATTATACATAATTACCTTGGGACAGATCTTTCACAATCCTGTAAAAGCGATCAGCATACACAGGAAAAGGTTGATATTCAAGTTTTTCACAATGCTGAGTACAAACAATCACCACCACTAGCACTGTTATTTTGGTCCTTGTCTTAAACTAACCTCTGTTTGGTATTCTTTTGATGCATGAACTTGAATAATAAATCTCAATTTTTAGGTGTCTTGAATTATTAAAATCACCAATGAGTTGTTTAATTAGTCAATTACATGATTAATATTAAATTGAAGTTATAGAAAGAATTCCAATTTCAGAAGCATATTCATAGATGCAACTATTAATTTATTAAATGGGGCAAAGAAATAACTCGTGGAAAAAGCAATATGGATCTTGATTAATTAGTGTCATCAATTGGAAATGAATTAAATTTGTATTCATGTCAGTATTAAAATCAGTGGTATGAGGTGTGACAGCTAGCTGAAAACTATATACATTAATAATTTGGACCTGAGATTCTACCAATTTTGTAGAAACCTTGACTTATGACTTTTTATTTTTTCCTTCCTTCCTTCTCAAATGTGGAATAAACTAAAGGCACATTTATGTTGAGAAAGCATCAACCCAACTAAACTAGAAAAAATTTATTCAAAGAAAACCTAACACCTTTTCTTTTTTGTTATTTACTTGAAAAAAAAAATCCAAATCTCGTTAGGTTTATTTAAAAAGTCAATAATCTGACCTAGGTTAATCAGTAGTCTTATCCCAAATGAATTAATCACAATGTCCTGTGTCAGTTAATTTTATTTTCAGTGATGATCTTATTTGTCTATGAACACTAGAATGTATAGTTATAACATAATAATTATTAAATGTTACTACATATGAAATAATATTTAACCTATTTTAACAAATTTATTAGTATAATCATACTCATTAATTATACAAAAATCAAATCAATTCTTTTAAGAATTATTAAGTAGTTAATATTTTAAGTAATTATTTAATAAAATATTGTTTTATAATTAATAATTAATTATATTATAATTAAAAAATAATCATATTAAAAAAAACACACCATCACTCTTTTATTTTACATTGGCCTGATAAAGAGTGGGGGTTGATAAATTAATATTCTAAATTATTCCATGAAAGTTTTTTGTGTGTGGTCTGTTTTTCCGCTTGAGTTTGTATTTTCAACCCATCATTTTCTCTCCAGTATTCAATGTATTATAGCTTCGGTGTCATTCTCTGCGGCTAAAGACGCAGTGTCATTGATCTAAAAAGGTACGTCCAACGTTGTAAATTAGTTAATTATGATAGCTAAATAATCTTTTTTAAATGAATCTAACAGTGGTAAATCACATTTGGGCTCCTTCGGGCATATCCGCACAACTCCTAAGCCCAATGTGTGGAAGCCCATTCCCAGCTCTTAAATGACTATCTTCTAGTATAGAAAATAAATTAATATATAATTTATTATATTTTTATTCTCAGTTTTTTTAATCAAACTGTAATAATTGTATAATTTTTTAATAATAATATAGTAAATATTTTTTTAAAAAAACTATTAATTCCTAATTAAATTATATTTATAAAATTTATTAATTTATTATATTTTAATTGGAGCAACATATAAGTTTAACCTTTTAGAATAACCCAGTCATAAAAAGAATAAAGATTCTCTCTTGTGGGATCAAGAGAGGATCCTATTTCATTGAATCTAGTGGCTCAAAACTTTTTTTTAGATTTTTTTTATGAGAGAGGGTAGAAAGAGAAAAAAAAAAAGTAAATCTTATATACTTTCACTTCTATTATACACAATGCAATACTATAGAAGATTCAAGAGCCAAAAGAAAATATAAATTTAGACCATCTATATTTAATAAATAATTACATAATATGCAACTTAAAAAAAGATCAAGAATAAAAATAGAGTGAAACCTCTCCGTGTCACTCTCTCTTCCCACACAATGTAGTACATAAAATCTAAAGACAATATAAAAGAGATGCACAAAAAAATTCTAAAAAAAATATCCAAAAAAAATTGAAAGGTTAAATTAATATTTTAGTTCCTTAACTTTATTTAATATTTTATATTAATCTTTTATCTTTGAAGTATTTTAAAATAATCTCCTAATTTTATTTAATATTTTAAATTATTCTCTTAATTTTAAAATATTTTAAAATGATCCTTTAATTTTATTTAATATTTTAAATTAATCTTTTAACTTTGAAATAGAATTAGTATCTTAACTTTTAAACTTTTATTTTATTTAATATTTTAAATTGGTCAATTAAATTTAAAAGTTAAGGGACCAATTTAAAATATTTTAAAAAACATTTCAATTTAAAATATTCATTTTAATATGAAAAATTTAAAACAAGTAATTTGAATATATATAAAAATTATTTTTATAGATAAAATTATTGAAGAGGTCATACAGAAACACTCCCTTAATTTAATCACTTACAAACACAAAAAAAAATTAAAGCATAATTTTTTAAAGCATTTTATTTTAGTGAATTTTTAAGCATTTTCTAGTTTTTAAAATTTTATAATAAATGTTTCTTTATTCAAGTAATTAAATTAAAGGTTTTTTTTTATATTAAGTGAACTTTTTAAGGGATTATTTTGAAATATTTCATAATTATGAGACCAATTTGAAATATTAAATAAAATTAATAGATTAACTTAAAACGTTAAATAAAATAAGAGGTTCATTTTAAAACACTTTTACAATTAAAGAATCAATTTAAAATATTAAATAAAATTAAGGGACTAAAATATTAATTTAACCAAATTAAAACTATTGAACAAAATAAGACAAGATCCTTTCCTGTTCCCATGTCCGTTTAACAAAAGGAAATTGAACTATAGGGACCAACGACTTTTAATAACTTTTGTAAATGGATGATGTAGGAGTAGCTTATCGATCGACTAGCCCCCATGATAGCAAACACAACTCCAAATCTTGATAACAATACTAAAATTTTCATATCGGCCTTGGATACTATTGCGATAAGTTTGTGTTAAGAAACAAAATGTCAAAATTAAATAAACTTAATTACAAAAGTGTTAAGTAAAAAAATTAAAAACTACCATAATCATATAAATAATATATGTTTTTATATAGATATATCATCGTGATAAATCTATCCTCAGATAATTAACTTTTTTAATATATACTAGTTTTGATTTTTTATAAATTATTAATTTTTAATAAAAATAAGAAAATTAATTAAATATTAATAAAAATATGACAAATTTTATAAAAAAGAATAATTATAAAGTTAATTTTTATTTATTATAAAAAGAAAATTTTATTTTATAATGATGAAAAGGTTGAATAATTTTACAGAATATATTGCATTTATGTAAAGTAAACAAATAAATTCATTAAAGTAATTCAAAGTTTTTCATTATTTCCAAAGATTCTCATGTTTTATTTGGTTAGGGAATGTAATAGTAAATGAAATATAAAATGTAAATAGATAAAATTAAATAAATAATAATAATTATTTTATTTTTATTTTAAAAAATAATTTAATAAATAAAATAATAAATATAAAAATATAATATACATTACACAAATTATATAAAGGATTACATTTATAATACTGAACGAAACAGAGCCCTAAACATACATACATGAATAATATCAGACTGAAAATCTAACGGTTCGTATTCTTATTTCTGAAGAAGAAAAAAAAAAAAAAAGGGAATTATATCACTCTTTAAAAGAGAATTATAACGTGCAAATATTAATAAAATTAAAAATAAAACAGAATAAAACACCACGTCATCTAGTGCTGAAATCGAAACGTTCATGATTCACCTGCTTCTTCCACACGTTGAAGCGTCATAAACTGTGTTCTTCCCAACACTCGTACGTTTATCGCAGTAGAATACACTGGATAATAACAGGATAACCTCTGTATTTCCAACGGCATTAGATTCTCTGCTGCCTATTCTAATCCCCTATAATTTTTGTTTATTTTAATCATCTATTTTTTTAATTTTAATATATATATATGGTTTTAAATAAAACAAAATATAAAATAAAGATAATTTTTAACAATAGAGATAGAGAGAAGTCAGAATTGTTATTCAACCTAAGCAATAGAGAATCTAATGCCATATTTAGTATCTTATATAAAAGGTAATCTCTTTATTTTTCCTTTTGTACAATGTTTACTATACTTTACATTCATTATTCAACCGTTTTTATTTTTTTTATTATTTTTTAAATAAGAATATATCAGTTATTTTTTATCTATAAAATTATTTTTTTAATATTTATTTCTATTCTATATACTAAACAAAACATAAATTTAGTGAAAAAAAAGTGTTAGAAATAGTTGCAATTGAAGGATATGATGAGAAAGAGATACGGTTCATAACATAAGCCTCACATGAACCAATCCAAAAGCAATGAACACCATCAACATCCAAATCCTCGTCATCTTATGCTTTTCATGCAAATATTCCCTTCCGTTTTTTGTATTAGAATCTGAACATTATGTCTCTCCATTTATGTGATTAAGTTGCATGTACACTGTTATAAAACAAGATTATTTAATCATTTATATGCTTTCTTTTCTTATACAGGAAGGAGGGAAAAAACAAAGGAAAAAAAAAAAACCTCTTGATTCTCCTTAGATTTGGCCTTTAAGTTTAACCCAAGAGACCTTAATATTTTAATTTTTTTGGTGAATGAACTTTATAATTTTGCAAAAGTTTCTAGGAAAAGCAGAGTATTTTTAATTAGACTCTTGAGATGGATGAAATCCTACAATAGGATTTATAAACTGGAAGAGCCTAAGTTGATCGTGGAAAATATGTTAGGAGAAATTTTGAATATGCCTCAAACCTTATATTTAATTTGGGACATGAGGTTTGGTAAAGTTTGTGAAAGGACAAATTTTGAATAAGCACGAGAATCTATATTTTGATTTATATTGAGAAGTTATGGTAGTAATTTTTGAAAAACAAATATTAAGCAACAAAAATAAAGAAAATTGTACTAACCCATTTTTATATTTACTTTCAATTGTATGGTCTTCCCTAATACATAAAAAAATCACAATTGACTCCATGATTTATTAATAGAAAAAACTGACTTACATTTTTTTAATTAAAATATAACAAATGTATGATTTTTTTAATTAAATAATATATTTATTATGTTATTATTAAAAAATTATATACTTATCATATTTTAATTAAAAATTTTAGTAATAAAAATATAAAAAATTACATTTAAATCTAATCCTTTATTAATTCCATTGCAATAACACCTTACCGTTTAAATCTGAAATTAAATCTAAGTTAAACACATATATTGCACAAGCCTCTCCCCCATGTGAAAAGTGTTTTAATAGGTCTGAGATTAGAGAGAGGATGGGAATTAAAATGAGTGAACTGATAAAAAAAAAACTGAGGTATTCTAGTAAAAGGAAAGGCATCTGCAACGAACATTTATTCAACTCATTTAAATTTAATGTTTGATTTAAATAGCTGGAGTTTATTGTAATGGAACTAATAAATTAATAGATTAATTGAAATTTTTTGGTAAAGTGAATGAAATATTATAATTGAAGATAAGAATTAAAGTGAATAACTCCAACTTTTCCTTGAAATATATTATGATACGCTTATATGAGTGCTAGCTTTTACGGTGGAATTGAATCCGTTTGGATGAGACTCTTGAAAAACCCTCCTTTGAATATCAGTTTCAAAAACTACGAGAGGGTCAAGGGCGGAAAGCAGCCATGAAAAAAGTGAAAGAAAATTTGATGTTTGGATTAAGGGAGTGTTTGGTTGGGGGTTTTTGGAGGGGAAGGGAGGGGAAGGGAGGGGGATAGAGTGTTTGGTTGGATAAAATTGGAGGGGAGGGGAGGGGAATGAGGCCAATTTTGCCTCCCCTCCAAATTGGGGGGTTTTGGAGGGGAGGGGGAGGGGGAGGGGTGGAGTATTTTTTAAATATTAATTTATTTTTTTATTTTTTTTAGTTTTTTAATATTTTAATATATTAATATTTAATAAAAATTAAGATAAATTTTTTTATTAGAAATTAAAAATAAAAAAAAGATTAAAATTTATAATTTTTTAAAAAATTATTGATATAAAAAATTTTTTATAAAAAATAAAATTAAAATAATATAAAGGGTAAATTTGTCCAAATATAATTACTTCCCCTCCCCTCCCCTTCTGAACCAAACAATAATCTCTCTCCTCCCTCTCCCTCCCCTCCCTTCCAACCAAACATAACTCATTAAATCCCCTTCCCTCCCCTCCCCTCCATTAACCTCCCCTCCCTCCTGAACCAAACCAAACAATAATCTCTCCTTCCCTCCCCTCCCCTCCCCTCCCTTCCAACCAAACATAACTCATTAAATCCCCTCCCTCCCCTCCCCTCCATTAACCTCCCTCCCCTCCTGAACCAAACAATAATCTCTCCTTCCCTCCCCCTCTCCTCCCTTCCAACCAAACATAACTTATTAAATCCCCTTCCCTCCCCTCCCCTCCCCTCTGTTGAATCAAACGGAGCCTAAGAGTACTAATCATGGAAAGCTAGAAAAGTATTATCTTCTGTAAATAAAACGGTCCAATGTTCCATTTTGCTCAAAGCCAGAACCATTATAAATTTAATAATTCTCCAAGTTTTTGGCTTTTCTTTCCCAAGTTCATATTAGCTTTTATTCTTCAAATAAATTTTAATCAATTCATGAATTTTATTAAAATTATACTAACTTCTCCTGAATAAAAAATTATCTTATGTTTTAGTTCAATTTTAAATTGTTTAATCAAAATATTCTTTATTTAAATTTTTTTAGTAAAAAATTATATATTTAGGTAACTAAAGTATATTTAATTGAAGGTACTTTACAAATTTAAAATTAAACTAAAGTTTATGATAATCTTTTATTTTAAAAATAAAAAAATTTATATAATTTCAACTCTAAATAATTTACTTTGAATATTGCTGTAATACAAGTTAGAAATTCAAAAAAGTAATCGCCTTTTGCCCCCCCAAAAAAAAAAAGCCTCTCCTAATGTTCCCTTGGAAAGATCATTAAAAACAAAGAATATTGATAAACATTCGCTAAAAAAAAAAATGATTTAGCGAAAAAACAACTTATTCTCTTGTTATTCCTGTTTTAATTAGCAAGAGAATAAAAATCTCTCATCAATTTCATTTATTAGAAAACGAAATTATTAGCAAACACATTTTTTTTTCCTATATGGCGACCAACATAGACCAATATCTTGTCAATATTCATTTGCTATCTCTCTCTCTCTCTCTTAATGATTTAACGTTTAGAAATTATTATATGATGTGAAGGGAATAATGAATAATGAATTATTTACTATAATTAACTTTTCAAAAAAATCTTATTTTTTTATTTTTCCTGCTTCATTTATTTAAATACAAAGCTAGTACCGTAGGACTCTAATCCAATATAAAAATTAGATATGAGTTTTATACCGTTGTATGAGACTCTGACAGTTGTATAAAACTACATCTAATTCAAATTTTAAAAAGGATGCAAGAAAATTTTTTAAAAAAACATCTATGAACAGATTTATTACAATAATATACAATATTAAATAATAATTAAAATTCAGCTTATATATATATAAATGGATTTTATCAATTAAAAATGTCATAAAATTATAAGAGAAAGTCCCATCATGATGATGATATATTCATTTCCTATCAAAATCTAGAGTAACCTATAATATAATTAGTACAATTTGCACTTAAAGATACGGTAAGGCAAAATAAAATATAAAAAATTTTCACTTTCTAAAGTAAATCCTTTTTCTTTTCCCTTCTCTAAAGCTAAAATATGAAAACATAAAAAACGTTGATAAAAAAATATAATGAAATTATCTCAAATTATTGTTTGAGATTGAGCCTAACATTACTGTAGTTGTCTTTGATTAGGTTATAATTGAGCCTAATATTACTGTAGTTATCTTTGATTAGGTTGTAAAAAATATTTTTAAAAAAAGAATAAAAGAGACTTGCTCTCAGAAGCATGAATGCGCAGTGTTGTTAGAATTAGATTAGACCAATCAGCTTAACCAAAAAATCAGTAAAGTGATCCTTTATCAGATTTGGAAAGGAAGTTCTGAACCAAAATATCAAAGAATTGGTCAAACTTAATAAAAAGTGGGTTATATCAGCCAGTTTTAAAGCATGGACCAAACACTAAATAACCAATTGAATAAGTCAAAGTTGGTCTATCTCAAAAAAATAACAAAACCATCACTATGTATCCAAAAAGATTAATTTATTAATATGCTATCAAATTTTATATAAATATAACTATAAGAAATTATATATTAATAATAACTTTTAAAGTTTAATATATTAAAATTATATTAAATATATATTTTAATTAATTAATTATCAATTTAAAATTTAAACTATTTGATAACAACTTTTGACTATTTTAATATATAAAATTTGTTAGTATTTATTTTTTATATTAAAATTTTAATGTATATATATATTTAATTATTATTAGTTCGAATATGGTTCAATCACGATTAAATCAATAAATTGTAAAATAATATATCCACCAATACAATAATCAGTCTGCTTTTAAAAATATTACTAGTGCATACCACATACTAAAAAATTCAGTTAAAATAATTAACAAAATATACAGATTTTATTAAATTTTATTCAAAATAATATAAATTTCTATTTTATTTTTAAAAATATACATATTTTTTAAAACAAAAATTACTTTATTCTTTAATCTAATTTTAAATTATTTTGATCAAAATATCTTTTGTTTAAAAATTTTTAATTAAAAATATGTATTTGAGTTAATAAAGAGTATTTTAATAAAAATTCTAAAATTAGATTAAAATATAGAATAAATTTTTTTAATAGATTTTAAAAATAAAAAATATATAATTTTAATAAAATTCATAAAAGTTTATATATTTTACTTTAAAAAAATTCAATGATCAAAGGAGAGAAAAATAAGGAAATAAAAAAAAGAAGAAAATGTGTGGCAGTTTAATTCACGCGTTAAGATTCTTTAGATTTTTTTTATAATAAAGTTGTTATAAAATTTTAAGAAAAATAAATATTAAATATATATATATATATATAAAATTTACTTTTTTTTTGGGTCTCTTTTAACGTGTGAATTCTTCTAGCAGCACCAGTTCAGAGAATTTTCAACCACTTTTTTTTTTTTTTCAAAATTTACAAAAATTTTATAATTACAAATTTCAATTAAAGACTTCAAATTGAAAAAATTAACAATCTAAAATTTTTTTTGCATGTTCTTACACCTTATTCATCTTAACGTTACAACTTATATCTAAATATTCCCAAAAATTAAAATCACATCTTTCCCAAAATAAACAAAACGTCCTTAACCGAAAGTTTTCCTAACAAAATAAGAGTCTAGAGAAAGGGCACTTCGCAACGCGATTCCAGATAAGCTCACCGTTGACTAGTCCGGCCTACGACCTTACAGTTCAGACCAATCCCCACCTTCCATGAACCCTCGTCACTCCCGTTGATGACGCCTCTGAAGTCTTCCTTTCCCACACTCCCCAGTCAACCCCTTCCTTTACTCTCTCTCTCTCTTCCTCCATTTCTTCAAAATATCTCCAACTTCCCCCCCTCCTTCAGATCAAATCACCTTCTCTTCTCTTCCTTCCCTATGGATCACACCTTTGAAGCCGTCCTCGCTGCAACCATAAGCTTCTTCGTCGTCACCCTCTTCTTCGCTGCCATAATCCTCGCCTGCCAAAGAAACAACAAAACCAATCCACGTCAGCGCCAAGCCCATGTCCGGACCCACAATCAGACCCAACCTGAGCTATCCTCCATCGCCGTCGACGCCAGCTGGTCCTTTGACCCCTACGTTCAGATCTCCATGGAGGAGATCACCAGGGCCACCAGGAACTTCTCGCCCGACCTCATCATCGGCGACGGCAGCTTCGGCCTCGTCTACAAGGCGCGTCTCTCCAACGGCCTCGTCGTCGCCATCAAGAAGCTCTCGCCGGACGCCTTCCAAGGCTTTCGTGAATTCCGCGCCGAGATGGAAACCCTAGGTAAGCTCCGACACCCCAATATCGTCAAGATTCTCGGGTATTGGGCTTCTGGTCGTGAGAGAATGTTGGTCTACGAGTTCATCGAGAGGGGGAACCTCGATCAATGGCTTCACGATCCAACGTATTCGTCCTCTGGATACGACGACGCTTCCATGGCGCGGGTCCCATTGCCATGGGAGATGAGGGTGAAGATCATTAGGGGTGTGGCCAATGGGCTTTGCTACTTACATGGGCTGGACAAGCCCATTATTCATAGAGACATTAAGGCTAGTAACGTGTTGCTGGACTCTGACTACGAGGCCCATATTGCTGATTTTGGGCTTGCGAGGAGGATTGATACTTCGGACTCCCATGTGTCGACTCAGGTCGCCGGAACTATGGGGTACATGCCGCCGGAATATAGAGATGGGGTGAATGTGGCTAATGTGAAGGTGGATGTGTACAGTTTTGGAGTTTTGATGCTGGAAACTGCGACGAGCCAGCGGCCCAATCTGCCGGTGAAATTGGATAACAAGGATATTGGGCTTGTGGAATGGGCCAGGAAAATGGGGGCCAAGAGTGCCCAAATGGAAATGGTTGATTCCAATATTTCAAGGGAAGGCATAAGTGAAGATAATGTGAAGGAGTACTTTAGGATTGCCTGTATGTGCACAAGTGAATTACAGAAAGAAAGGCCTGTAATGCCGCAGGTTGTGGAAATGTTGGAGAAAATACCGGCGTAATTTTCGGGGTCCGTTACGTCGTAATTTGCCGGCGGCTTAAAGTTTCCTGGGTCCGGTACGTTATGATTCTCCGGCCGTTGAATTGTGGGGGAAGATGGTTAGGTTTGATGAAAGGGTTGTAAATAGCTACTGCAGAAGCAAAGATGCAAGTTGAAGTAAGATGAGTTTTATGCAATTATATGAATTTTAGGTTAGTTAGATGTTAGAAATGCTCAGTAAAAGATGTTTTATTTTATTGGTTTGGATCCAAGAGTTTCAAACGTAAAGGTTTATTTTTTTGTTGGTTTCTTTTTCCTTTTATTTTTCATTTAGACGTGTAATGGATATATCACGAGGATATTATAATTTAAAGAATTAGGAAATACATTATAACATGTTACATATAGAGAAGGTCACAGTGTAACATGTATACAAAATTTTTATAAATATTCTAATCATATAATATGTGAATTCTAAAATTTATATATTTATTATTTATAAAATATATATTTACTGTGTTATTATTAGAAACTTTGATAACAAGAGAATAAAAAGCATATGAAAGTTTTTTTTAAAAATTTTTTTGTAACATTTTAAAGTTATAAAAATTATTATTATTTTTTTAATGACAGTGACCTTACCCAAAGTCACTTTGGCTGAATGCCAACAACTAAACTTGTGTGATGCGTGCATGAAGGGTTGTGGACCACATTGTATTCAAACAGTTTGAAACTTCAATTCTTTGGTTTGAGATTGATTACTTACGTCCCAAATAAAACGCGGTTGGTACGAAATAAGAGGGAGGAGAGGGAAATGGAAGATGGCAAAAAGATATTTGTAACCCTAGAATTATTACTCGCTTTTTCTTTAACTTTCGTTTCCTTATGCGATTTTAGGTTTGCTAAATGGATTTTACTTCTAGTTGAATTTAACATAAAAAAACATAATAAAGCTAAGGGTTAATTAATGATTTAATTTTAAAACATTAATCTTTTCAAAAATAAATTCTTTTAATTTAGTTTCAAACATGTTTTTCTCAATCAAGATAGTCTTTCTATCAGACAAATTTATCCCAATTAATAAACAAAATTCCATACAGTCATTAACTTATGACCTATATTTTCTTAGATGGTATATTTTCCTAAAACAACACCGTTTAAGGAAATCTTTCTCCTAAATATGATATCACTTTAACAGTTACCTAACTTTATGAAATTTGCCTAGATAACAATATTTTATTGGAAAAAAAAATGTTACCTAATCAAGGTTAGATCATGAGTTAATGGTTTCATAGGTACCTGTTTATTAATTGCAAGAGGAACCATTCCAATTGTAGAAAAATTTTTAAAAGACTAAACTGAGAGATTTTATATGTAAAAAACAGTAATCTACCAAGACTAAATCATTAATTACATGAAAGTTAACCAATCATGGGCTTCTCAAGTTGTTACGAGATCTGCTCAAATAGAGCTTTTGGTTCATTAATATTAATTTAAATGCTATCTTAGTAGGTTTTATACTAATAGATAACAGAAAGCTGTTTTAGCCTAATATTTGCACAATATATTGATAATGTATTGATTCTGAGTTTCAAATATAAAAATTAAATAATTAATTTTAAAATCTTTAATATATGTTATAGAAAAAAAAAAATTAATTGTCAATACATTCTTTCGATTAGAGATTGACTAAAAAATTGATATGACCTTACAGTGAAATTTAATTTAGATAAACCAACTTGTGGCCCTTGTTTTAGAGAGACAAAAGAGACATAATTCTTTTAAAAAAGAATCTCCCGAGATCTTAAATATAGCTAAACCTCATATTGAAGTTTCAGGTGTGTGCTTTAGAATTGATAATAGAAGACTTCGAAAGAAATTGAATGCAACCTTAATAGAAATTGGATTGAAAATAATGAATAAAGTAATGAAGAAAGCAATAAATAAAAATGATAAATGACTAAAATGCAAAATAAATTGTAAAGCAAATTTTGTAGGAAACGTCCGTATGCTTTGTATGATATTCCCATCTCTTCATTTATAGCATCTTTTTTGTTGGTATATTTTCTACTAAGTCATTCTCTCAATAATGTTTGTTGTGCTCGTTCGTTAACTTGAAAATAGAATGATCATATCATTTAAATGTTCCTAGAAATTGCTATTATACCAACTCCATCCTTCCTTTTTTATCACTCACTTTGTTTTGTGTGACGTGAGTCATCAGCTTATGAAGAGGATTTAGTTGGTTTAAGAGTTTGGCAATCACTTGGTCTGGAGTTAGTGCTTTGTATTGACTACTCTTCTATGGCCTTTGATCAAATTATATTCGACAATCTCTAGCCATTAGTTGTTAATCATAGTCCTATAACTTTTAATGCTAACACCAATATATGTGATCTTATGACTCTAAAGTAAATAAATTATTAAAAATTCATAATATAACAAACAAAGTAAAATGAAAATAACTAACTAATCTGACAGAAACCAAATATGAGTTTGAAATAAATATAATAATATGTATCTATGAGTTTCAAATTATACTCTACATCACAATCCAAATTAGAGAGAGAGAGAGAAAAAAATACAGCTAAAGCATGATAAAATTAGTAAACAAAATACCAAACCCAACATTAAAAGCCAAGCATTTTGGTTGGCTACTTTGAAGAAAAAAAAAAAAAGGCTTAGGTATACTTTTAGTCTCTCTAATTTTATAAAAATTTTAATTTGGTCTCCTTAGTTTTAAAATAGATAATTTTATCTTAATTTTTAAAGTAACCCAATTTCCCCTTCTATCTCATGATCATATATCATTAACTTGCTAACTTCAATGTTATTTATTTTCTTAATATCATTAACTTGCACTTAGATTTGACATCCAAGTTAACATATTATTAAATAGGTATTAAATTTTAGATAAATTACAAAACACGAGAGCAAAACTAGATCATTTTTTAAAATAGAAGGACAACATTGTTTGTTTTTAAACTAAATAAACCAAATTAAAATATTTATAAAATTAAAAGGACCAAAAATATATTTAAACACAATCATAAACATATTTGATGGGTTTTTTTTTTTTAATCAATCGAATAGTTTTTGTAATACTCAAATCGATTACGAGTTTTCATTGATGTTATTGGTTGTGACTACGAAACTGGTTTGACCTTCAAATAGGATCCATATAGTGACTCAACCATCAACCTTATTGCCTCCTAATTCAACTGAATTGGTTCAAATTTCAAAACATTGTACTGAACTAGGCAAAGCCTATAATTTTTCTGAGTAAACAAACAATCTAGTCGATGAATTTATAGACCCATTCTAACCTTTGGTCTTTATAATGCGAGTTTGTTCCAAAAAAAATTATTTAATTTGTTGCCAATTTTTGGATAAGCAAAACTTATCATTTAATAACCCAAAAAAAGAAAGAAAGAAAGAGATCAAAACTCACTCTTTTAAAAAAAAGCTTATAGAACCTAAAATCCTTTTCCTAAGTTAAAACAAAAAAACCAAATCGAACAAATTTTACATAAATTATAATTTCTCCTACCTTATTATGAGGATATAAGTTGCCTAAGAGAATCTCTTCCCCTTTCTCATTATTGTTGTCATCAGAAATTGCTCGGAGAGGATTCTACAAGACTTGCTCAACGTCAAATACTGTCAATTGCAGAATGCTGGAGTAGTTTATCGAAGACTAAGGATTTGATAAACAACAATTGTGATTGCATTTATGTAGCTGATAAATACATAAATTGGTCACGATCAACGGTGCATTTTGGGAATTAGGGTATGGGCTATGAATAATTTGGAAATTGAAACCTAGGGTTCAAATTACACTCCCCCAAGAGCCATGCGTTTTGTCCCTTCAGTTACATTATCGCATAAAATTGGCATATAGAAAAACTAACGTGTAATGAATTAGATATTTTTAAGAATTAAGTCTTATATTCTAAAAAGATAAAAAAAATATTTTTGGTCTCTTAATTTTATTTTAAATTTTATTTTTGTCTTTTAACTTTAATTAGGTCTAATTTAATTCATTAACTTTATTTTAAATTTTATTTGATTCTAATTTAATTTTTTTAAACTTTATCTTAGATTTTATTTTCATCTTTTAATTTTATTTGTTTCTGATGTATTCTCTTAACTTTACCTTATATTTCAATTTTATCTCTTAATTTTATTCTTTTTTAGTTTAACACTTAATTTTCAAAAACTACGCAAATATTCTTATTCCTTTCATTTTTTTTTAATTTTTTCATTTGTCTATTGATATCAGTAAGTTTCATGAAACACAGTAATTTTCTTTAGCAGGTTTAATTTTTTTAATTCTTCCACAAATTAAATTAATTGGTAATAAGATTAAAGAATAAAAGTAAAACCTAAGATGAGATTAAATAATAAAGTTGGAACCAAACAAAATTAAAGGACAAAATTAAAATTTAAGATAAAGTTAAAGGAAAAAATTAGAAACAAATAAAATTAAGGAAAGAAATTAAAATCTAAGATGAAGTTAACAAAAAAATTAAATTAGAACTAAATGAGGTAAAGAGATGAAAATTAAACTTTAAATAAAATTAAGAGACAAAAGGTGTATTTTTGCCTTCTAAAATTTTGGGGGACTAAAACCAAGTAAATCTACAAATTTGAGAATTGAATTTTTAGTTTTTCTTAAAAAAATTATTTTGGGTTTAATACGATAAAAACAATTTTTTTTTTGAGGCTTTCGTTTTTTCAATAATAATGAGGGCCACCCTTTTTTTCAGATAATGTTGGGCCATCCTGGACTGCGAAGTTGGCGGCGAGAAAGCTTGTTGCATTAATATGACTTATTTAAGGAATGATCCAAGATTATTATGTGCTGTCATTGTTCTAAACCAACCCTAAGGCCCGAAACTTAAATGTTATCTACCCATATTGAGAAAATTAACCAATTTATTCTTCTAATTTGAAAATCATTGAAAAAAAAAAAAAACTCTTTGACACATGACAATGCAAAAAATGGAGTCTAAAATTTTTACCAAACAACCTAAACTCTTTAGATGTTACCTAGCTCTGGCAAAAAAAAGAAAATGTTACCTCGCCATTTAAATGTTTTGTAAATTAATTTTTATAACTAAAATTGGTTGTTGCTGACAAAGACAGCTTGAAGGTTGATGAGTCGATAGCTCTAACTAGCGAATATTCGCATAATATAATGGCCAAAAATAATAAAGGAGTATTGTCCTGTGTTTGTGCCTCTAATCCCACTTTTTGTGAATCACGTTTCCTCGAAGCAATGGCCATCTCTCTGCCTTTCAACAGACCACGACAAAAATTGAAGGTCCCACCCAACATATTGTGAGTATCATCGTTCTTTATCCTTTTAAAACGTCTCTCTCCCCATAAATAAATAATAAAAATAAAAAAGTTGAAATTTAGAATTTTCTAATATGGCTTTTTAAGTTACCATATTGTCACGACCTGTAAATAATATTTGGATCCCATAAATTTCAAGCTAATAGATAGAATATCAACACAATGCAAATATTTTTATATTGTATTTTATTAATATTTTTTTAAAATTTTTGATAGAGTCTCTTTATAAATCGGACAGATCCCAAATTTTCATTTATAAACACTCAACTTAAATTTCAAACTAGATGACTGCAATATTGTCCATCTGGATTCCAAACTTGCCATTATGATAAGTTGTTTGCCTTGCAAAAAGGGTTGGCAAGCTTAGGAGTCCAAGGTAGAATTGTTAGATAAACCTAGAACTGGAATAGAAGAAGATAAAGTGTTAAGTCATGTAGACTCAGTGAGTGAATGTATTTAAATTATTATTGATCAATTCATTTTATCTCAAAACAAATTTAGAATGGTTGATAAATTTGTTTTTCATACAGGAAGTCGCAAGTTTTTCTTGGGCCCAACCTGTCATTTACAAACCTTAAGATAGTTACCACACTCCACATACTGATGATATAGAACCTGTTAAATTATAGAACGTGTAGAGTCAGAACATCGACTTTCAGATCCCACTCTATGCTAGACAAACCATGATAAGAGCCCATCTAACAATGTAGTTCACTTCAATATCTCTACATTAGAAGCTTTGTCTTTTGGAGTTATTTTCCGTCTTGCTGCTCAACCTAACTATGATGCTACATTTTTAACTGAGCATCATCATTATCATGATCATATTCATGATGATATATTTGATACTCCCTTCATCTGCTGTTGTTGCTGCATCAGTGTCCTCCTCTCCTCTCCATCTCCTGCCACTTGTTAATTGCAATGGCGTAGATGATTGAAACTCTAACAAAGATGCTACTAAAAACTGATTAGATACAACCATGCACAAAAAGCAAACAGTGAGAGAAAAGAGTTTGAAAATTGGATTACATCCAGTGCCGACAAAGCAAAGGAGATCGAGCAACGGATCTGTGCTCCTCACTGAGCACATATCCGTACAATAACGTGCAGTAATATATTTTTAGTCTTTTTTCTGGGAATTAAAAATTGAAGTTAGGAAGAGAAAAAGTGTAATTATGGGAATGAAAGTTGTAACTATTAAAAAAATTATATTTTACAAATCTTAACTCGATTGCATGGATTTTCTACGTGCTCCTCATCGCCATAACCTATTTGGTTTCCTCAGCCCCTCAACGTTTTCAAGGGATGAAAGTAAAAGGAAAGAAAAAGAAAAAAAACGGATAAATGTGTTATTATACGTGAATTAGGTTTGTCAATAATACCCCACGCTTATTTTACCAATGAAGCGTTATTATTCATCAAATTACTGCGCCGCAGCCCCTAAAACCACCCCCACACCTAGGTCTCCTTAAGTGAGAGATATTTAATAAATGCATTCTAGGCTTGTCTCCCTTGAAATTTATTTGTTCTATTAGTGTAACTGTCTATCATGACGCCCAAATGCTTTCCCATTGAATTACCACACCTCATTGTCATCATGGAAGACGTTATCTTCTTAAATTTCCACGACGCCAAAATCATCAAAGATTTAGACCTATTTATCTGTTGACTAGCCAGATGTTGAAACCAATATATTTGCTAATAATATTGAAACCAACTATAAAAAAATTTTTTTAATTGCGATAACTCTCACAAATATGAACACTGTTCTTTCACTCACAAGTATACAAAATATTCAATATTTTCTCATTAGATATCGGATCTACCTCGTTATGTTACAAAAACAGTCCACAAAACAAAACATTACAGTACTCTATATTTTTTCACTCAAAGCAATAGAACCTATTTATAGTATTACATGTCGATAATTGTGGTAATTCTTCACCGCCTATTTGAATTTAATATTGCTTTTTAGATTATGTTTTCTACTAAGCCTCATGATAAGGCCAACTGGAATTGTATGCTACTTGATGTTTGCCGCGCAGCTTCTCTTGGTGATATAGCCATCTTTACTTGTAATTAAAGTTTTAAATTGCAATTATGATTGTAGACGTTGTGAGAATTATATAATGACTTGCGAGTTCTGCGAACCATTATATTGCGGCAATATTGTGGCTATATCATGTGTGATGCAATCTACAATTTAAAACCTTACTTGTAATATGTGCCACTGCCATTTCTCTTTAATTTTGTCTTCCACCTGATCTGCTCTAGATTATGCTGCCACTGGTTTTGTTTTAAAATTAATTTAATAGTCTCCAACACCAGAGAGCTGAAATTGTTCAGGACTTGAAGAATCTCAGAACCAGCATCAGGCGGACAAGATAAAACATTAGAGCATAGAAAAACTAGATAATGACAAAGAGGATTATCTTGTCTCAATCCTTGTTGCAAATAAAATTTTTCCACTTTCTGACCACTAAGAACTCAGTTATAAGACACCGTAGTTACACATTGGGCATGATGATTTTTTTTCATTGCTCCTAAAACTTCTTACGAAACAAGACTGCTTTTCAAGAGACTTTGTCATGGATTTTTCGAGTATCAATTTTCCCAGAAACCACTTGCTTTTGACTTTCTTAGCCTTAAGAATAAAAGTCGTTAGTTTCAATGCCAAAAACATATTATTAGAAATAAATCGTCTTTTAAAAAAAAAACACTCTAATCAAGAGTGCTGATGTCATCCATAACCATCCATTATCTGTTAGCAAGCACTTTGATTATGATTTTAAAACTACATTGCAGAATTCAAAGGTCAATGATGTATATATGCAGCAACCCAAAACATTATGAGTATAGTGAATATCGACTTCACATTTTAATTCAATTTTATATAAATGATGGGTTATTTCAATTATATATTGCTAAATAAAAACTAAAATCAATAGAAAAAAGTAATTTGTTATTTCGATTTTGATAATTAACTCAGATGAATCATCAATAATCATTTTATAATAAAGTTTTTTGATAAGTTAAAATTTAAGAATTAAATAGATTATTCCAATGTTAAAACATGGCATACCATAATTAGTAATTGAACCCAAATTTTTTTGTGATTATTTGGTGTTAAAATTGTCTTACAAACCTAATATTTTCATAGGCTTAGATGATTTAGTCTATATTATCAAGGTCTACATTATTAGGGCAAATCAATAGAATCCTAAAGAAAGCCAACAATAGCTAAAACTGGTACAAAACCATTACAAGAAAATTGAGGTTCTCTCGTGGAATTTTTTCAAGGGAAAAAAGCTCAAAAATTACTGAGAATAGCTAAAAATTCTCATGGATTTTAGATAGTAAAAAAAAATCATAGGAGTTCAAAATTTTCATAAAACAATTTTTGTAAGAAAGGTCTTCTCACTAACTTTTCTAGCCAAAAAAAAAAAATTGTGAGAATAAATTGTTCAAAAGTTGTGAAATTTTTATAACTTTCTCATAGAGTTTCTCACAAAAAAAAATTCCACAAGAAGAAAAAAAAAGTTCAATTTTTTGGATTCTCACAATAATATAGCAATAGCTTCTCACAATAAAATTACATGAGAACCCAAAAAATTTCAAAACATTTGGTTTTTTCTCAGAATTTTTTCATGAGAAAATATCACCTTTATTCTCATAGTATGAACTCATAAGAGACCAAAAAATTTAATTTTTTATGGTTTCTCACGGCATTATACCATGAAAATGAAGGTACATATTTCTCATGGTAAAATCTTGTGAGAAAACATAAAATTCAATTTTTTTAGGTTGTTGTAAAAATTTTTCATGGGAATAATGGATTAATTCGAGAATGTTGGCATATTTTTCTAGATTTCTCATAGATATTTACAATAAGAATTATGTTTTCTCATGGTATAATACCAAGAGAACGTTGCAACAAAATTCATATTTGTAGGCTTCTTATTGAAAAATTTTGTGAGAAAACTACAAAGTTTTTGTTATTGGTATTGTATTTATACATCAACCTCTATTTAAACAAGTGACTCTTGTTTAACATACCTAAATATAGCCAACCAATAACAAAGCTACATCGTAATAAATATATGTTAAAAATATCATAAAGTACATCAAAGCTAAGATAAATATGTGCTTATAATCATAAAATTACAAATCATAAATCCATAATAATGTCATATAAATAATAGCCTTAGAGTCATTCTTTGTCATCCTCATCTCCATCAACATCATCTTCACCATCATCCTCATCATCCTCATCATGAGTGGGTTAAAGTTGCAAAGTGCCACCTCTCTCAGTGTTTATACTTATGTGAGACATAATTTGTTTCATGTAGGCTTTCATCTTGTTCTTATGGGGCTTCAACATCTTGGCAAAACTTACCTCATAAATTTAGGCTTATTTTGAAAGCTTCTCTTGTAATTTCTTCTCAAAAGATGCCTCTAAGTGCAGTCTTATTTTTGAAAGCTTATCAAGGCCATATCCAATGTGTTATGTGCTATTAGAACTAAGGAGACTAGCCTCTAACTTAAACCCATATGCATGACCTCCTTTATTCTTTCCATTAACAATCATGAACCATATGGAAGAGTTAGTGTCATGTAACTTTGACTTTTAAGTTTGCCTTATCTGCTCATACTAGCTCTACATCAACCAAGAATAGGTCAATATTAAATACATAAACAAATTAACTATGTACTCATCATATAGTAATAATCTTATTCATAAACTAGTTAAATAACTTATGTAAGTATTAGAGGTTTTCCTACCAACCTAACTTTCTTTTTTATCATTACGTTAGATCTTCTTAAGTATGTCAGGGATTTGAACCTCTCTACTCAACTCCATTTCGTACAACATTTAAATAAAATATGTTAGAATTATATCAACTAAAACATTAATCCAATGAAACTAGTACATTTAAAAAATACTTACCATCCTTCTTTTATACTTTGAGAATGGCACACACTTACTTCTATGTAGACATCCTCTAATATCTGTAGTCCTGTTTGCCTTATTGTGCATACACTTGGTCTTGAACTCATTGCTTTGCCAATACTCATCTGGCTCAATTCGAGTTGTTGTAGATAGCCAATCGCCTTTAGTTTTTCTAATGCAAATGTCTCTGAAGGATGCACACATTACAATGCTACGCTTATTCCTTTATATCTTATGAATTTGCTACTAGGTACACGAATCCTAAGCACACATTTCTTGCATTAGAAACAAGCAAAGCTAATTAGGTAAAAAATAATAGTAACACATTAACCATGCTTATCATAACACCTAAAGAGTTATCAAATTAACTCACCTTAAACTCCACAAACCATAAGTTCTTCACAACATCAGGAAGTTTAGCAAATGTTGGCCAACCATGTTCAAACTTACTCTAGATGATCAGAGACAATATGATGACTCATGGAACATGGGGATAAAATTTACAAAATAGAAAGAGTTATATAGCAAAAGTACAAATAAAGTAACAATTACAATATAAAAAAGGCAATGTATTCAGAGGATTCTTACTTATAAACACCATGAGGTCTAATAACTAATCATCCGTTACTTAGTCTCACCTCTAACTCATATCTAATGGGATAAGAAGATAAGCCAGCCACATCTATGCTTAGAATATGTGTAAAAGGTTTCTTTGAGCCAATGAAAGTTGATGAGAAGGGTGGTGCATGAATATGTAAAGACAGAAAAGAAGATGATGCAGAAAATAATCATGGAAGGGTCCTGGCATGTGGAGATAATTGAGAAGGTGATGACTATGCAACAACTAATAATATCTAAATTGTTTAAACTATCACACAAACTTTCTTTTGCCTTTCTTAGTTGCAAAAGATCCTTGACCCTTGTTGCATCCTCCATCTAGCATTTAAAAGGGAAAATGAAAAAAAAAAAAATTTAAAAGTAAACATGAGTGAACAATTCATGTAAGTCAAACAAATTTTTAAGCAATAATAACAATTTTTTTTTTAATTTCATCAATTACTTTGATAAATAATAATTATTAAGAGGATTATTTTCAGTTTTAGATGAGTCATTATCTAATAGTTCTTTGTTTAATACTTTATCATTTTATTCTTCAGTTCACTTTTTTCATCAACAAAAGAGCCAATATGTGCACCTTTCACTTCATCACTTTGACTTGTATTATTTCTTAGATCTTACTCACCAATATTGGTATCAACTAAACCATTGGCCTTATCTTAGAATGATGCATCTAGATTATCATCACCAAGGGAATCAATATTATTCCTTGCTTTCATCCTAATCACAACAAACTAACTTTTTTTTGTTGAGTATCAATTTCAAATATGGTACAAAATATAGTTGATAAGCTTATTGGGCAAAGATAGAAAGGTTATTGCCTTGTATGTTCCTTTATCTTTGACCTCCACAGTACCATATTTAAGGCAAATTTGAGTCTCCTAATTGGTAAGATTATACCAATCACAATTAAAGACTGTCAAATGCTTAATTGATAAGCCGGTAACTCTAACTATATAGTTTCTTTTAACACATTATGATATGAAAATCCAATTTAATCATAACTATTTTCTTTTACACATATTCCATTATTATTTGTCTTTCTCTTTTTTGCTTAGGAGGCTGTATGAAACTTACAACGATTCACAGAATATTGATCCCATGTATGCACAAGTCTCAAAGGATGCTAAGCCAAAGAAACTAACAAAGCATCTTGTATTTCATTTAAAAGGTTCAAAACCTAATTGAAAAAACAAGCAACATTGTTGAAACATATTATAATTAAGAAGCTTAGTTTCATGAATTTATAATTTTCTTTTACAAAATTCAAATAAACTTACATAAGTTTTAAACCATTTGCAAAATTTAAATGAAATATGCTTATTAACCTTTTCATTGGATAGAGTAGGGTTCATGGAAAGTAATGTCTTAATATAACGATAGCATTATATTAATAAAATATTAACCCTGATTAGTTAAAATATTACATTTGAAAAGATAATTATATATTCAATCAAATTAGGAGAGAATCTTAATTAAGAAAATATTTAACCTTTAGACAATTGAGAAGAACATACAATGTTAAAGCATTATTCTCATTATTAGTAAGATAACAAGCATTATCAATAATTTTTCCATAAGGTTGGCTAAGATAGTTGAAGATAAAGATAAAAGGATGATCATTGCGCTCCCCACCATTATTATTTTGAGGAGTTCTCCTAATTCTTGAGTGAAAATAAGGCTTAAAATAATACAAGTAGAAAGTTGAAGTTTCTTCAAATATATATGCTTCACAAATAGATTCTTTAATATGGGTTTTATTTTTAGTCATTCTCTTCAATGTATATAAAAATCTCTCAAATAGATATATCTACCTGTATTATACAGGTTCGCCCATTATTGCTTCATACACTAGGTGAATAAGAAAGTACTACATGACATCAAAGAAACTAGGAGGGAATACCTTCTCAAGTTTATATAAAATGACAGGAATGTTTTTCCTTTATCACATTAAGGTTATTTAGTTGTAAAGTAGGAGCACAAAGATCTTAAAAGAAATGGCTCAACTATGTTAAAGTATTAGAGATCAAGGTTAGTAATATATTGCATACCATTACTAGTAGCCTCTTCATAAAAACATGACTTTTATCCCCATTAAAATGCAACTCTTTATATTAACACAACGTCCTAAGTTGAATACATAACTATTTAAAAGCTTCAAAGTTTTAACCCATTCATGTACTGCTTGCTTTTACTCCACATTAAATGCATATGTTGTCTTGGGCTTTGCTATTTTGCCATTGTCTTTATCCTTTATGTGTAAGGTAGGTCATTTATAGTATACAACCAAATCTAACCTTACTTTTACATTATCTTTCATCTTACCTTTATATCCATCATCGTGTTAAACACATTTTAGAAAACATTTCCTTCTGTATAACATTACATTTATATTATGTGGATTCAACAAGTCATGAGGGTCCTAAAAAATACTACATTTAATCCAATTATGATTCTGACTATAACCTTCCAAAGATGGGTCTGGAGATTTTATTATTTTACGAAATCTCTAAACTTAGTCATACACTTCTTCTCCTAAATACTTTAATGGTAGTTGTAAAGTCTTTATAGTATGCTTTAGAAAGTTTTGTTTATTCCAATAACATGAATGATTCATTGGTAAGAATTGATAAGATAATCAAAATAATCAAAATAACAAGTTTTTCTTCAATGCTTTAATTAGAATGACTTTGAATAACCTATGCAAATAGAGATAACCCAATCTCCCTACAATCTACCAACCACTTAACATGTCGTAAGTTGAAAAATTATTGATAGTCCACATAAGAATAGCTTTTAAGTTGAAATTTTGTTTCATAGAAATGTCATATGTTTGCACACCCTCTTCTCAAAGCAACTTTAAATCATCAATCAAAGGTTGTAAGAAAATATCAATCTTAATTTTTGGATTATAAGGCATAGGTATTATTATTATTAAAAACATATATTCTCATTGCATACATGAACTGGGTAGAAAATTATATGGAGTAACAATTACAAGCCAACAAGAGTATGACTTGAAACTTAATACTAAATAGAGTAAAACTATTAGCCTAAATACCCTACCTAACATCCTCGATTCTGTTGCAAATTTTGGATGAGTTTGATTAAAATTTTTATGAGCACTCCCATTCAATGGATGCGATAACACACCTTCATCATTATGGTTTTCATGATGCTATCTCATATATTGGGCTAAGGCATGCGAGGCAAACAATCTCTGAAGTCTTAGAATAATTGGTAAATAGCACGTTTGTTAAAAACCTCCTTAAACCTCTTTTTTCCTACTCTTACCTCTCTAAATCTTGCTTTGCCTCAAAATCGACATTCTCTATGATTAGCTGCATCATTATAATACAACATACATATCTTATTACAGTAATCAATCTTTTAATAACCACAACCATATTTCAAAATTGATTTTTTGGTTTGGTACAAGTTGGTAGACATTCAATAATTAACAGGTAAGATTTTAGTCACCAAATACGATTATTTGATGAGTACACAATTTAGGAATGTTATAATCAAACTTGATATTTAACAATCTCACAACCACAAAGAACAATGTTTGATTTTCACACCCATCCTACAATAGAATTTATGTAACACTTAGCATGTTAAAAAACTTTGCAGAACTTGGATTAAAGTCCTTAAGCATGTCATATCTCTCAAATGATGCCTCGGCCATATCCCTAACCATCTGTTCACATGAATTAAAATCCATATGAGGGTTGATTTCAATTAGAGCTAATGGTGGACATTCTTCTCCATGATTATGCTGATAATGATAATCAAGCATAAACTTTTTTTATATATATAAATGCATTCTAACTTTTATGCAAGGACATTGAAACTTCTCTTTTTGTTTAGATATATCTAATTGACTTATAAACCGAACAAACTCTTTTACACCTACAAAATACTCTTGTGTGATCCTTTGATGATTATTCTTTATTCTTTTATACATTTAATGATAATGTTCAAGAAAATCTATTAGATTTGATTCTCTCAAAAGTTTATAACAAATACCTCAATTAAATGCCTTCTAAGTAGTCTTCCTTCTCATAAAGCATCACTTCTACTCTAGCTTTTGCCAACACATAAAAATGAGACAATACAATAAATAACTTTAGAAATTAGAATATTGCTATTGGAGTTTCATGAAAAATATGACACTTGGAATTGCACCAAATAGTTTATCATTCCATAGTTAATTGGATTTTGAGGAAGGAGAAGAATTTTGATTATCAAAGTAATCTTTCTATTAATTTGACCTTTACTTTTGATTGGATTAGAAGTTGGAATTTTATGATTGTTCTCTTGTGTTTTTAGCCAAGAATTATAAGTAAAAGAGGGAGAAACACTTATCTTGTGAAGCTTGAATATAGCTTGGGAAATGTTAGGAATTAAGCTTTAAATTGGCAAGTAAATCTTCTCCATTTTTTATTTCTAAATTTTGGGTTATTTAGAAAGAATTGAAAATTTATTAGGTGTTGTTCATGCTTGATTGAAATTGTTGATAATGACAAGATATAGTTTCATATATTTTGATGTAAGCATAGATAACTTGACACTATATCTCTTTCGAATGATGTATATAGTGGAATACACACTTGAAAAGGTTAAATTGATGTTAAAATGTTTGAAGTGTAAATCATGATTTAATAGCCCATATAGTTGTAAAGGAGTCTTGAATGGTCATTTTTACCATTTGTCATGCTTTTAAGTTTTCTATGATTTGAATAAGTTAAATATGTTATTTATTATATGTTAGAATAAATTTGGCAACAAGTAGGATTAAATTTTCCCATTTCGACACATAGTCTCAATAAGAGGATTTATGAGGATTAATAGGGTCACTATCACCATTTAGTATGGTTTTCAAGATTTTTTACTTTAAACAAATTTAATTTACTACATTAGAGTTGATAGAAGTGTCTTGGGGTCAGTTGAAATTAAATTGCAAAATTTAGATATGGGAAACCTAAGATATAAACCAATTTAAAAGCTAGTCATTGTAAAAGTGTTAATTTAAGGTTTGGAATTGTCACATTTTTATTAAGGACCTTTGGCTAGGATTTTTGGGTCCCAACAAACTTTTTTAGACATTTACTTCTAAACATGAAAGGGCCACTTCAAATAAGGACTTCCCTTTACATACTCCATACCTTTGTTTCTTGTTAACTTTTTTCTAATTCACATTCACTTTTTTCTTCATTAGCCCTAATTAAACCAATACACTAACATTAATAATTTTGTATCATATAATGCCACAGTCCAGCTTCTTGTTTCTGATAATTTGTTCATCAAATGCATCCATTGTCAACCACTACCATATACACATACCTAAGATATGGGTTTAAACCAAAATAATTTTAGATTTTTTAAAGTAACAAATATGACATAGTATATTACTCTAATATTTTTTTAACCAAATTTTCCATAATATAACTGGTGAGTAAACTTTTTAACTCTATCGACCACAATCATATACACATATATAAAACATGGGTTTTAAACCTAAATAATTTTAGATTTTCCTTGAATAACAAATATGACACAATATATTACTCAAATAACTTTTTTGTCAGATCATCTACAATATTATTGGTGAGATCTCTTTTTAATTCCGTACTCATGTACTAAACTTTAACATTTATGTTTTATACTCTACATAAAGTTCACCATAAAAGTAAGTCTATCAACATATAAGAAAAATCATAAAAATGAAAAAATTTAGGGTAATTGGAATTTTTGTTATATTTTTAGAATTGATTGATAATGGGAAATTGGGAGCATAGGCATATATCTTGTGATGGATATAGCTAAAGAAATGTAAAGCAAAAAAAGGATAAATCAACAATAATCACTAATCATCACCAATATTCCCATTCAATTTTGCACGCAAAGATAAATCAATAATAAATTTAGAAATAATTACCTTGAAATCTCTAGCAAATAATAGTAGAAATGAAGGAGATTTCTGTGGATTTGACACCCTAGCATCAATGGCCACCATTTAAGGGAGAATAATATAAGAAATTAAAGAAGGAAGAGAGGAAAATATAGAAAAAGATGGAGGGGATAAGGAGAGCTCACTTCCATGGATTTGGCACCCCAATGGCCTACTCAATGAAGTAACCCAAAATGGACAAAGGGAGGGGTTGTAGTGAGTGGTTGCACATAATTGGCGGCGGCACAATAATATTATAGCCAAAGTCCAAGATGCATACAAGATGAGAAGATGTAGTCAAAGCCATAGATGGAGAAGATGCAAACGAAAAAGAAGTTGAAAAAGATCAGGTTTTGTATAAACCCTTAGATCCAATTTATTAAAACTTTCTCGTGGAATTTTCTCAGAAAAATTTCATGAGAAAGTTAGAAAAATATTTTTTTATTTTTTTTCTTTTTTCTCACAAAATAATACCATGAGAAAATAAAAACATTTTAAAATTTTGCTTCTCACATTACTTTTTCATGAGAACAAAAAAATATGTGAAAATTTTGTTTGTTCCCACACAAAAAAGACAATAAATCACATCTTTCCTTTAAAATTTGACAAAATTTTTTCAAACTGCCCATAGTCATTCTCACAAAGAAATATCATGAGGAAAAGAAAAAAAAACTATTTTTTCGTTTTCATGGTAAAAATACCATGAGAATAAAAAATCTTTGCAATTTTTTTTACTTCTCACGATATTAGATTGTGAGAATTGAAAAAAATTTCATATTTTTTGTTTCTTATGGTAGAATATTGCAAGTATTAATTGTTAACAAAATTATTTCTATATTTCTCACAAAATTTTTTTGATAGAATTAGATATTTTTTTTAATTTTTTGTTTCTCATGAAAAAATTCTGCGAGAATTTATTCCTGCCATGCCACAGCAATTTTGTCACAATATTTATCTCCCAATTCTCTGAAAAAATCCTCATGAAAATCTAACTATGAGAATTTACTTTGAGAATAGTAAAAAAATTGTGAACCATGACAAATTTTGTAAGAAATTTTGCAAAAATTTCTTTCTATATTAATTCCACTAGAATTTTTTATGAGAAAATTCTTGATTTCTTGTAGTGAATTCTTAGCTATAAATCAAAGCCAAATTGAGAAATCTCTAGATGTTCACCACCTTATCAAAAATATTATTGTCCATTAGTGATTATAGTCTGTCTTTTTTTCCCTAATTTTTTTTTTAAAAAAGGAAAGTATACCCTCAATCTCAACTAAATTAACTTTTTTCCACCTCCTCAACAGCAACATTTTGTAATAATTGTTTTTTTTTTCATTTTCTCTACCTCATTGTTCATTAACCAAAAGGGGAAAAAAAAAAAAAGGTAACGTGCTCATTAATTAGTAGTTGCATAATAATATAGAGGATAGAAAAAAATCATGAAGACGAAGCTTCCTAGCTCTTGCCTCGAGCTCTCTTTTCTTCTCCCTAGGACAATTTTATGTTTCTTTATAAAAGCCCTTGAATTCTAAATCCTTTGAATCTGAGCAGTTACTGGTTCGTTTTGGGGGAAAGTGATCAACATGTGATAATGACATGGGTGCTAACTTTGAATACTATACAAATGTTTTTTTCTTGGGTGGAAATTATGTGTCCTTGCTCCTTGGTGCCTTTCTTGGTGTGGTCTTTCTCCTTGGCAATTTTTTTCCACAATGAGAGTAGGTGAGAGACTATCAAATATTAATTGCATTTCCACTCTTAATTCCTGGAAATGTGTCCACATGACCTCTTTCGCCTTTCCACTTAATTCTCGGATAAAGTCGCAAGCAATATAAAAATAGAGGCTAGAGGCTCCAAAGGCCAAAGACCACGTGTTAGTTATAATTCAGCATAAGCTGGGGAGATTTTTAAGGTAAAGTCAGTTTATGATAAAGTAATTAATTAAGTATAAATAAACACTTAAATATATTAAAACATTTTACTAAAAATTTCTATATATGCTTATACAAATCATAAATAAACCAAATCAACAATACAAATATGCTTAAATATGTTAAATATATTTTTAATACGTTTACGTGTGTCCTCGACTTGACTATATATTTTTTATAAATCCAATTAGTTTTAAAATTTTTGAAATTATGTGTTTGTAATATTCAATACACTGATCTATGCATTCATAATTAGTTTAATTTATTTATTTCTAAGAAACTAAAAAACCCTAATTCTAGGACCATCTAAGAACCATTAAGTGGTCTATATAAATAAGCACACTCGTCGCTTTCACAAGGCGCACACACACAAACTCAACAAGATGGCAAGTGCTTCACTGTACACTTTGCTTTTGCTGTCTTCAGTTCTACTACTTTCCCATTTCCATGCCTCAGAGGCACAAGCCAAGCCCCCTATCGTAAAGGGACTGTCTTGGACTTTCTATCAATCAAGCTGTCCCAAGCTTGAACTTTTAGTGAGAAACCATCTCAAGAAGGTGTTCAAGAAGGACATTGGCCAGGCTGCTGGTATAGTACGCATCTTCTTCCATGACTGCTTTGTTCAGGTCAGTATTGATCGTCACATTCTTAATTATATCACAAAACTTAGCTATAGATTTTTAAATCTTAATTTTGCTGTCGGATATATATTTTTCTACCATTATATATATGATTGCTCCTTTTATATATTGACATTCACCGAAAGAACTTTACTTCACTTTTGTCTTCCTTTTTCATGAGGGTGATCTTCGGAGTAAAGTAGTGATGGATCAATGAGATGTGTTTGGTGATATTAAAATTGATTTTTGCAGGGATGCGATGGGTCGGTGTTGTTGGATGCAGTACCGCCAAATAATCAAAGTGAGAAGGACACCATTCCAAACAGCACCTTGAGGCCAGAGGCGTTGCAAACCATTGAGGACCTTCGAGCTCTTGTTCAGAAACAGTGTGGAAGGGTAGTCTCTTGCTCTGATATTACCGTCCTGGCAGCTCGCGATGCTGTTTTCTTGGTAATTTCATGCTTTAATTCTCCATTTATATTGGCATCTTCTTAACTTATTTTTGGGTAATTTTATAGAGAGTTTAAGGATTTTGAGTATTTTGATTATTACATTAATTTTGAATTTTGAATTTATTAATAAAAATTTTAAGTGGAAATCTCACAGTAGATCCAATCGATAAAACACTCAAACTTCCTAGAACTCCACCTCTTGATAAAATTATATTATTATTTTTTCAATATCTACTAATATTCCTATTCATTTGAGGATCATACGCATACAATTTAATTATTTAGCACAAATGTTTGTTTTACTATAAAATATTCTCTCCACGAGTGCTTATTACTATTTTCGGATACATATGAGCAAGAAAATTTAAAAATGAAAATAACAGAAGAATGAAACTCAGTTAAAAGAAATAAAAGAGGAAAAAAAAACTGAAGAATTAAACAACGCATGATTCAAGGTATAGCTCATGATGACATTAGTGTAACCTGTCCTTAAACAAAGAAAAAGTCAGAGTTGGAGAAAAACCACTAATCCATTGTTGCCGCGGTGGTCCTAAACTTTGTAGATAGATTATTATTATTATAAAAATATTTTGAACTAATTTATGCATCAACTAATAATATATATATATATATAGTTAAAGTTTAAAAATCTTAAAAATACATAACCCACATGATTTAGTGCATTCCTTAACCCAGAATTTAAACTCAAAGATTAGTCAAAATAATAATATTATTAAAAATATTAGAAAGTGCATTTCAAATATCTGGACATGTTGCCATAAAAGATGTATGCACAATTTTTTATGGAATAATTTGTACTTTACCTTTGGATAAAGATAGGACTTTATCATTATTTTCGTCTTTTTATTTATTTATTTACTTTTGGATAAAGATAAGATTATTTGTCTCTTCCTTCGGATAACTATAAGCTTATTATTTTTAATATATATTATATTTGTCTTTTAATTTTATTTAATATTTTTAACTAAAAATATTTATCAAAATTTTTATTACTAAATTACATCAGCATTTATATATATATAATAATAGTAAAAAGTTATTTTTCACAATTATCAAAAAACAAATGATCAAAGGCCAATAGAACCTTTTTATTTGTTGAAGAAATGAGATAAGATCTATATGAATAATTTCCACTGGGCTATACCCCCATATATCTCTCTCTTATATTAAAGAAGATATAGCTCAAATCCATGAGCTGAATGTCACTGAAAATTAAAAAAAAAAAATATTAAAAATTAAAGATTAAAAATTATATTAAAGGAAAAAAGAGCTTACGTTTGTTCCCTTTGGATTTGATGACAGTCTGGAGGCCCCGACTTTCCGGTGCCACTAGGAAGAAGGGACAGCCTAAACTTTAGCGTCAGCGGAACCGATAACCTGCCAGGCCCATCCAGTAGCGCCGGCGGCGTTCTCAGCGCCCTCGGGGCCCAAAAGTTCGATACTACCGACGTCGTCTCCCTCTCGGGGGCGCACACCTTCGGTCGGGCCCATTGCGGCTCCTTCTTCCGCCGCCTCTCCCCCACCGTAGACCCCACTTTGGACCCCGCCTTCGCCGCCTCGCTGAAGGCCACCTGTCCCGCCGCCAGCTCCCCCAACACCGCCAACCTCGACGTCCGAACCCCCAACGTGTTTGACAACCAGTACTACGTGGACCTCGTGAACCGGCAGGGCCTTTTCTTCTCAGACCAGGATCTGTTCACGGACCCCCGGACCAAGGGGATCGTCACCAGCTTCGCCAAGGACCAGAAGTTGTTCTTTGACAAGTTTGCCAAGGCCATGATCAAGATGAGTCAGTTGAGTGTGTTGACGGGAACACAAGGGGAGATTCGCGCCAAGTGCTCCGCCACCAACGGCAGAACGACGTCGTCTCTGTTGTCGTCTGTGGAGGAAGACATGGAGGAGTTGACTTCGTTTTAAGTTCAAATTGAGATGAGAGAGGCCATGCATGAATGGCTAGCTGTTATGAAGCTTTGTTATGTGTGGTGTTCTACGTACTGTGTTGTAGTTGTTGAACTTGTACTTTAATATGTCTCCCTTTTATTCACCATCTTTGATCTGTTCTTGTTTAGACCATTTGGATGGTGGAGATCATAGAGACCAGAGGGGGCTTTCAAACTTTGACCGTCGTCCTTTTTCAAGGTCTTTGAACAGTATAATAATGGCTTAGTAAGATGATTTTCTGTTTACACTTTGGATAAATTTTGCAGTCTGCGCAAATTGAACTTATTTTTTGAAAAAGAAAAATCTAGACTACAATAAATAGAATAAATTAATTATAAAAAGATATAACTGTATCAGATGCATTTTTTAATATATTAAAACATGTTTAAACTTTCTTTGATTTTTTTTGAATAATCTTACTAGTGCATTATATATTTTTAATATATTTATATACGCAAGTTTTATAGTTATCTAATTTAATTATTTTTCTTAATAGACTTAATTACAAATTTCACGTATAAGCAAACTTTGTAATAATTTACAAAATTAAATAAATTTCTATAAATTCTTTTTAAAAAAAGAGTGTATTAAATAGTGCAAACCTATTAAAAAACTTAAAAGGGAAAGTATATTTTATATTTTAAATTATGATTTAATTATAAAATTAATGTATAAATTTTAAAACGTAATAAAATATTTTTTTAATTTTAACTATACAAAAAAATATCTTTTGACCGTAGAGTTACTTTTAAATTTTATAATTCAACCGAGTAAAATGTATTACAAATATAATTTTGTCCTTTATTAACAGTGGGCTCGTCTTTCCAATTTTGTAGTCTTTTAACTCTTTGTAATCCCAATCAGAATACAGTTAGAATATAATAAGAAGGAGAAAAAAGTGATAGCAAAAATAAAACGTGGAAGATGGAACTAAATAAAATATAAAAAAAATGTGGAAAGAGGATCCGATGGCTTAGTATCTCCTTGAGCATCATAGCTTGAGTAACATATCTAAATTATTCATATAAATCTAGATAATTTAAATTTCAGCTTATATATATATATATATATATATCAGTTCTAACCATTTAAATTTGTTTATTTTAAAAGAAACAAAATTTAAAATAAAAATGATCTTTAAACTTATATCAAACAAAATTAAAAAATTAAATTTAAACTATTCAAATTTATATAAATAACCAAATCTGCTACAGAAGATCTCCATTCATATGCCACGCATACTAAAGAATAGAAACCACACCTGCTCGGGTCTCAAAGTTGTGCTGGGTTCAGTCAATGCTTTTTAATAAACTAATAATCTCTCTATGTGTGCGATTTTTGTTTATTTTATCCTTTTATCTCTGTTATAATTTTTTTTTAATCAGTAAATATATTTAATGGGTAGTCCTGTTTCCAATCACAACAACCGACATGTACATTTATTACGAACTGCCAAAGTAAATAAAGGACAACGGAATAATTAACTTTAATTTTCTATGAACTTTCTTAATCCTATAATTAGGCAAAAGCTTAGATCAGGAAATTATTAATTTAGCATTTTAAAATGGAAGCGTGGGCGTAATATTATATTATACTGTGGATGGCTCAACTTGGAAATTATGTATCTCAAGATCCTGCAACTCACTCTGGTACTGTGTGCCCCTTTGTCAAGGCCATGGGCAATAATTTTTTGGGTCTGAATCTTTCGCAAGAGAGAATCTTTCGCATGTCGCGTGGCTACGCGAATTCAGATCACAGGATGTAATAACGCCAAAATAGCGTTTTTATTTTTTTAAAATGTAAGTTTAAAGATAAATATAAAAATAAAAATTATAACTATTAAAATTTTTAAAATATAATTTTTTTACAGTTAAAATTTTTGTTTTCACAATTGTAATTTTTATAATTTATATTTATCTCTAAACCCAAACCTAAAAAAATAATAATAAACACCAAAATTACTTATTGCATGGCGCGCAATAATCCTTACTGCAGAGCATCTGCATGCGTGGTAACACCTTTTAAAGCGTTTTTTTTTTGGGAGTTTAAGACTTAATAAAAAAATAAAAATTATAATTGAGAAGAAAAAAATTTATATTATAAAAATTTTAACTGCATAATATAGTTAAAATTTTTAAAATGTAATTTTTTTCTTAGTTTAAATTTTTTGTTTTCGTAGATACAATTTTTAAATACCTAATTAAACTCTAAATTCAAAAAAAGAAAGTTTTGAAAGACATTACTGCACATCACGCAGTAGGATCCGCAGAAGATCGAAGCGCCAATTTTTTGCAGTAATGGGTGAGATTTTATGCTACCAACTAGCAAGGCAAAAACAAATAAAAAGAGCACAAATGTAAATGCTTATCTTATCCTCCCTTCTTAATTTCTTTAAATTGAGAGATTTAATGCTCATTTTGGTTATGAAATTATTTTGTATGTATATAAGAGTAGATGTTTTCTCAATCTTTGCACATCTCTGGATTTGTTGGTTAAACAAGGTAATTACATGATGATTTAATCATAGCTAGAATTCATCTAGCTGTATGCTTCACATGAATGAGAATATGTGGTAGAAATTTCAAGTTAAAATAGCTAGGATAACTAGGCCTATAAATTTTGTAAACTTGGTAAAATTTGATTTGCTTGTGCTGCTGGACAATTTAGGAAATTGATGTGATTGATCATGTAATCCCTCTAAAAAATTTATGATTTTAGGCCGAGGCTTAGAGAACATGTTCATGGTTTTCATAATTTTTTGAGGTGTTTAGATTGCCCAAATTAGCTACAAACAGTGCTGGTTTGAGTTGTATACCAAAATAGGGCAGTTTTGCAAATTCATCAAGTTGAGGGATCAAACAGGAGAGTTTTTGCGTGAAATTTGGTTTACACCTAGTCAAAACCCTATGGAATAGATTTGGAGTGTTTCAGAATTTTTTAAGCTAATTTGGTAGCTCAAATAGGCTCAAAAGAGTGTAGGTTCAAGGATGAGATTAAAACTGGGCAGCAGTGGATAGTGGTTTGGTTGAGGGATCAAATGAAAGAATTTTTCCTTGAAATTTAACCACAATAAAATTGACATATAAATCTTGAATTTTGGAGAATTTGAGAATTTTTGGAGTATGCAATCTATTTATTTGAATTTATTTTTCAAAACAAGACACAATTAAGAAGTTGAATCACTCCAAATAATTTTAAATTACCTTAACTTATTTTAAATTACCTTAAACTAATTTGAATCATTTCAAACTATTTTGAATTGATTTTAACTTAAAGAAATTTTTAACATAAGCTCTTACTTTAATCAAAATCAATCCACTATAATTTCAATTAACTAAAACAACTTTCAGTTAGTTGGGTTTTGTTTTTTAAATAGACTCTAAGACTTAGGATTTGCTTTTTAAGATTAGGTTTTACCCCAAAAAAAATCATAAAGCATTAACTAATATTTTTAAAAATTAAATTAAAATCAAGAATTAACATAAATGCGACTGAGGATGGGGTGATAAAACCCAACTTAAGAGACACATCGTGTATGCATCCTCCACATATAAATTATATAATTAAAACCTTCATAAAAGAGAAAAGAAATTCACTTTTTTTAAAAAAAAAAATCTCTCATAGTCGTTGAGCCCACTCACGTCCTTGTAAAGTATTTAATTGCAATTATGCAATAATGTTGCTGGGTCTAGCTAAAGTGAGTGGCCTCTCTTGATTTGAATTATAAACTGCAAACATGTTTTGACAAAAGGGGGAGGAAAAGATGGAAAAATTTAGGACACGTTTACTATATTATGATGTCAAATATTTTAATATCTTGTATATATAGCATGAGATATTATGATATTTATAATATTTATATTTAGTGTTATCATTAGCAATATTTTACATATGAAAAATGTAAGATACAAATGTTTAATTATATATGTTAATTAATATTGTTTATTTTTAAATTTATAAATTCATCTTTTTAATTTTAAATACATTACATGTTATGAATTTATATTATTTTTTAAATTCATATGTAATTTTTAAATAAAAAATTCATCAGTATATCTATATTTGTTCCCTTTTCAACCTTTTTAAAAAAAATGTTATTTTTCTCAAAACTCATCTATGTTATATAGTGAACCATGGTCATTGTATAGAAATTACATGGCTTATGTCAATATCTCCCATGACACGCATTTAAAAAAAAAAAGAGTGATGATGTTATATTTTAAAGAATATTATATTTATTAATTATGATATAATAATTATTAATATTAGTTAAATATCAAACAATATTTTATTTATTTTAATAGGTTTATTACTATATTTATACTCACTAATTACACAAAAACCAAAATAATTCTTTTAAAAATATTAATTACATTAATATTTTAAGTAATTATTTAATAAAATATTTTATATATTTAATAAGTAATCACATCATAATAAAAAATTCATAATAAAAAAGTATTTTAAAAAATATAAGATTATCACTCTACAAGAAAATAATATAATTTTTTCCTTTGATATTGTTAATACAATAGAGTGTGATAGTTCCTTAGTGTTATGGCATAAAAGATTTAGCCACATAAGTGAAAAAGGACTTGATCATTTTGGTCAAGAAGAATCTCCTTTGAGGTTTGAAAAGTGCAAGATTGAGAAAGTGTGTTCATTTCTTGGTTAGGAAACAAAGTAGAATCTCTTTTAAAAAGCCATCATCTTTTAAGAAAATCAAAGTTGCTTAAGTTAGTGCATTCAAATCTCTGTGATCATATGAAGGTAAGACCTTTCGTGTTTTTGTGACTTTTATTTATGATTGTTCAAGAATACTTTGGCTTTATGCTTTGAAGTCAAAAAATCATGCATTTGGTAACTTTAAGGAATTTCAAGGTTCATTGAGAGAGAAATAAGAAAGAAACTAGAATGTATTTGCATTGATAACGGTGGTTGATGAGTACTACAAGCAGCAGGGTATTAGACACTAAAAAACATCTCCAAGACTCCTCACTTGAATGACCTAGCAAAGAGGATGAATAGAACATTGGTGGAGAGACTTAGATGTTTGCTTTTAGAAGCTAAGTTGCTTGGTTCTTCTTAGGGTAAGGGTTTATATACTACTACATATGTTATTAATTTATCTCCTACTGTTTCTTTGCAATATGATATTTTTTAGTGTGGTTTGGCAAGGATGTTTCCTATGGCCACTTATGTGTAGTTGGTTGCAAAGCATTTGTACATATGTCGAAAGATAAGAGATCCAAGTTAACAACCAAGACAAGACAGTGTATTCCCATTGGCTATGATCATAATAAATTTAACTATAAATTTTATGATCCAACTAAAAAAAAGTTTTTAAATTGTGATGCTATTTTCATGGAGGATCAAAATATTGAAAATATTGATGTTGCAAAGAAGTCAAAGTCTAAAAGTACTAATGATCTAGTTGAATTAGAATTAGCTCCAGGTCCTATGATAAATATGCCTAATGTAGTTGAGTTTAGCAATCATAATAAGGTGTTGAATCATGTTCAAGATGACCATGTTGAGGGTGATGATGTTAATGATACTAAGATAGATACTCCTATTCATAAGGTTATTGAAGAACCTATAATTTCACTTAAGAGGTCTACCAAATAGAAAGTTTCTTCTTCTTGTTAGCCATTTGATGAATATGTGCTCTTCATTAATAAAGGAGAATCTAAGTGCTACAAAGAGGCTTTGGAGAGTGAGTGGAAGGCTGAATGGGTTATAGCCATGAAAGATGATATGAAATCTCTATATGACATAAAGCTAGACTAGTTGTCAAAGGCTTCAATTAGAGAAAATGTATTGATTTTAAGGGAATCTTCTCACCTATCGTTAAAATGTCTTCTATACGAGTTGTTTTTGGTTTAGCAGCCAACTTTAATTTAGAGGTTGAGTAGATGGACATGAAAATCAATTTCCTTCATAACGATATGAAAGAGGAGATTCACATGGAGTAGCTTGAGGGTTTTATGGTAAAGGGTAAAAAGAATTATGTTTGCAAGTTGAAGAATGGTTTGTATGGGTTAAAATAAGCTTTAATGTAATAGTATAAGAAGTTTGAGTGTGTTATGATCTAATAAGGATACAGGAAAACTACTTTTAATCATTGTGTACTTGTGTAAAAATTCTTTGATAATGACTTTATTTTACTGCTTTACATTAATAACATCCTGATTATTAGTCATGATTCTTCTAGAATTAATAGGTTGAAAAAGGAGTTTAGTAAGTAAGACCAACAAGACAAATTCTTGGAATGCATATTACTTATGACAAAGAGGCCAAGAAGGTGTGGTTATCTTAGGAGAAGTACATTAAGAAAATACTTTAATAGTTTAACATAGACAAAGTTAAAGTAGTAAGCACACCTCGTACTATAACACCATATATAGCTAGCATTTACTTTGTATCATAAATGGCTAAAAGTATTAATTTATGCAAGAGAATTACCTTTAGCAGTGAAAATTATTGTTATTAAAAGTCAAACTAATTCATCTTTGGCTATAAGGACCATATGAGCTTACCAAACTTAATTTTTCATCCATAATACATTTGTTGAATTAGAAATATCATAATTTAAATTATAAATCTCAGGTCCAAGGCATGCAACACAATTTCACATTACACTTGCAGTTTTCCTCAAGTTCCATATTCTGATATGAATTTTGAAAATTCATAACTAGTTCTAGACAAATCCAAATCATGCAAATTATAACTTTTTGGAAAGTTTAGGATGTTATCTAGCTAGCATAAAAATTTCAAATCAAAGTAACCATGTTTGACCCATGAAGTCTAATTGAACAGTACTTCAGGTTTGGTGGTCATTCTGCAACAAACTGAAAATTTCAAAAATTTATTTCTTCCTCTACAAACTCTAAATTAGGCGCACTCAGTGGCTATGAAAAACTTATGATGTCTAATATATGCCTGTAAAATTGTATAAGTATTGGACTTCATTTGGCCCCTGAATGACACTAAAAACTAAACTGATCATATGAATAGTAACAATGACAATTTTTAAATAATTTGGCCAATTTTGAAAAATCATAATAAATTATTTAGAATTTAAAAAATAATACTTTTTGTCTCTACAAAAAACTCTAGATAAAAGCTATTTACTTGCCAAATTTCATGCACAAATTCGTCCATTTAATCAGTTTGTGGTTCAGGTCAAGATTGTAGCCAATTCTTTGGGACTTTTGGATTTGCCTCACATACTTTTAGGGGCTTTTGACTTAACCTTGCTTTTTCTTGATATTTTTGGTTTTGTTTCACCTATTCTTAGGGATTTTTAGCCTCTCTTCATCCATTCTAAGAGACTTTTAGTACAACCTCACCTATTAGGAGCTATCTTGTATTCAAAACATGTTTCAAGAAGTATAATGGTACCATAACATTTAATCAATAGCTATAAATATATCTCATGATTCAAACATACACACAAGCATCTAACGACAATCAAACATCTAAGAAATGCATACAAGAAAAGATATAAAGCTACCTTTAATAAAAAAATACTAGTTGTCTTCCTTGGATTTTCCTTTCTCCTTTTCACCCTCACACACACACCTAGGTGGAGCTTGATTTGCTTGGCCTAGACACATCAAATAAGACACATTTATATCATTGGAACCAATTTTAGTCTCACATAAACTCTATACGACCTCGTCTTAGCTCATAGCATGGTTATGGTTCCATATAAGAGCATAATAAAGCAACCTATAGAATTCATGATCTTGGTTCTAATTTCTCATTCAATATAAATCATATGACTCTATTTAAACTTATTAGAGCCATCTTCAGTTCAATTCAAGGAGCCTAACTCAAGTTGCTTCTTTATGTCTCAAAAAAGAATCTAGACTTCCATCTTATAAACCATGGCTTTTAAATTCAAACCAATAGTTTCTTTGATATCTATTATTCATATCTAAATCATTTATATCCTTAGAATCAAAGAAAACTCTCTCTAGGTACACTTTCTCTTCCTTGGCCAAGACATGTATTAAGTAGAGGATCCATGGAGTTTTGTTGTTTTCTTTAAGGAATTTGGCTTCCGTGAATCTTCTTATACCTCTTAAGAACTCATATATACTCTTACATAAACTAGATTATCATTAGAAAGCTTCAAAAATTGCTAAGGGCAATAAGAACCCTAGGCAACATAACTTAATTTCTAAAGTTTCTCTTTTAGTTCCAATTGCATATTCTTACTTCTCATGCCTTAAAATCCTTGTTTTTACCTTGCTATGACTAGAAATCCTTACCTCCTTAATGGCCCTAAAGTTGGCTGAAATCACACTCAAGAAGAACAAGCAAGAGGAAGCAAGAAAGCCATAGGTTTTTACCTTATTTTCAAGCTTTTCCAAGGAGCTTTCTAAAGCTTCTAACCTTTCCTTCAAATTCTCTCATTCTCCTATTGAACTAGCCATAAAATAGCTCTAAATAAGTCATCAAAACTATGAGAGAAAAGAAAAGAAAGAGGAGAAGAAGTTGGAAGAAGGAGAAAGCATGAAAAACCATATATTTCTTACACTTTTTGCCTGGTTTTCCTTTCCTTTCTTCCTTCCTTTTGGTGCGCCACTTCAAGGTGTCTAAGTTTTCCTTTCCTTTCTTCCTCCCTTTTGGTGCACCACTTCAAGGTTCCTAAGAATCTGGTTTGAGGCAGAGAAAGGCATAAAGGAGAAGTGGGGTGTGATATATAAAGAGCGAGGTTAAGTTATAACACTTTTTGAAATTTTCAATTTTGTCCTTTTTTTCAATTCTTTTCATGTAGGCTCATTTAAACTCTTTTTTTAGAATTGTCTCTTCCATTATAAAATTTAAATCCTCTAATTTATAAAATACTTTTAATTTCACCCAAATTAGATTTAAAATCTTACTGAATGAATCGGTCAAAAATTTTAGTCAACTAGCACTCTAAATTACATACCAGAGGGGTTTTAACAATTCTAGGAGTTCATATGATTTTTAAGGCCTCTAAGAATCCCAAGAAACATAATTTTCCCATTTAAAGAACCCATCTTTGAGTTTTCTAAAAGTTGATCAAAATTACAAAAATGTCACTACTTTTCGTCTAATTTTGTTTAATTGTTCTGACTCTTATTTTTTGGCATTTTTAGTCTTGTGTCCTTATTTTCAGACATCTAGATTATTATCTTAATTTTATTTGGTCTCTAATTATTTAATTTAGAGGACTTCCTTTTGTAATCTCCTTAGTTTAGGGGTTTTAGAATAACAGGATATTACACTTACTACTTACTTTAGTCTTAGCACTAAACATACTCCTTCTAGTGATGATGGTAATAAAAATGCAACATATTTATTATGCATTAGTACTTGGAAGTTTGATGTATGCAATAATTTGCACAAGGCTAGATATAATCCATGTAGTTGGTTTATTAGTCATTTTTCTCTAATCTGGGTAAAAACCATTGGAATGATGTGAAGTTTATTTTGAATATCTTTGGGATACTTCTAGTTTGAAACTCTACTTTGGAATTGGCAAACTTTTTTTTTTTGTGATTATATAGATTCAAACATGGTTAGGGATGTTGATAATAAAGAGTTTGCTTCTAGCTATTTCATTACCTTTGCAAGGGGAGTTGTGGCATGACAATTTAGAATTCAAAAAATGTATTGCATTATCTACTACAAAGGCTAAGTTTATTACTAGTATCAAAACATGTGAGGAGTTGCTTTAGATAAAGAAGTTTATACATGAACTCAAATTTATACAAAAGAGGTATATTTTGTATTGTGATAGTCAAAGTGCTATCAATTTGAAAAAGAATCTTACTTTTCATAGTAGATCTAAGCATATTAATGTGTGGTATCATTAGATATGAGATACTCTGGACTCTAAGTCACTTGAGTTTAAGAAAATTCACACTTATGACAATTATTCAAATATGTTAATAAAGTCTATAACAAGGAGGAAGTTTGAAACTTGTTGTTTGAATGCCAGTTTGGCAAATGCTTTTGCTTGAGTTGAAAGGGGAGTTTGTTATGGATCTTCCTCAATGTGGAGTCCACATGTATTATTATTTTAAAAAAAGGATGACAATTATTTTAATTAAAAAGGCATGTGACCCAAGGTTATTAGGAGTATGAAAATCATGACTTGTTGAAAAAAAAAAAAATATATATATATATATATTGAATAAGTTTTTCTATTCTTTTATATATGCATAATGTGAGTGTTATGTCATTGATTAAAGGAGAAGAAATTTTGCTCATTTTGTGTTTTTGATTAGAGGATCAAAAGTGGTTCGATCTTTTTAAAATTTCAATATGTTGTTTTTGACACTGTTAGCTTATTTTTCTCCTTTATTAGTTAGGATCCTATATTGTTTTACTTAGAGTTTTGTGTATTGATACTATGATGATTTTCACTTTGTTGCTAGTAAGGAGGGGCTAAATTGAATTTTTAGTAACTATTAGAAACTTATTGCTATACTCATTGATCCTTTAACAGTGAAATTTTGTTAGACTAGGTTTCATTATTTTTTCTCCTCTGATTATTTATTTTGTACATTTTTACATATTTATTATTGAAAATATTTTCTGTGCATTGATGTTAGCTCTTTAAAAGTTCCTTCAAGTAAAGAAAGTTTTTAATTTTTTGCCTATTATCGTTCCACTTATGTATATCCATTCCCAACATGAATTAAGGATGATATAATTTAACTTTATGTATGTTTAAGATAAAAATTGAGAAAATTATAATTAAAAATTTCAAGTTAAAAATATTGATATTAAATAACCTTAAATTTTAAAATTGTTTTGAAGAATCCAAAAATTATAAATTTAAACTGTATAAAAAAATTATAATTTAGGATCTTAAATTAAAAATTTTAAATCTTAGATCCTTTAGAATAATTTTAAAATTTAAAGTTATTTGATCAAATATCTTTAATTTAAAATTATCAACTATAATTTTTCATAAACATTCTTGTTGTATACTAATACACGGAAAACAGTTAAGATTTGTTTTGTATTACTGCTTCCCAAAATTTTTCATTTTAAGAGCCAATTAAACTTAAATAAGGAAAAATTAATGTTAGAATTTGGATGCAGAAAAATAATAAAAATTGAACCAAAAGAAAAGTAAAGAAAAATATGAATGGTCATTATGGTATGCACACAGCAAAATCGGTCGGGCATATTTTTGTGAAAAAAAAAAAGGAGAAAGCTAGGCATTGGAAGATTCTGGCTTGTAGTTTCAGCTCTGTGAACTGTGATGATTTTTGTCACAAAAAAAAGAATGCTTCTCAGAAAGAGGAATTTAGCGCAGCGTGGATGAAGAGAGAGAAACTTATACGATGGGACTTTAAATCTATTATTTACATAAATTTTGCATTAAGCCACGTCGATTTGAAGTCGTGAATAATGTTAATTAGTCATAAGATTACATGTTGAATGTCATTTTTTAATTTGACTCTATTTTTAAATTTGAAATTAAAGACACGTCCACACTACTGGCACAGGTCCCACTTCTTGTTTTTAAACCTCAAATGATTAGAATTATATAATATATATATATATATATATATATATATATATATATATATATATAACAGCCCATTTGGCAAAATAAAAAAAATTAATAAAATATTAATTTTATCTTTGTAATTATTATTTAATATTTTTTAATAATAATAATTTAATTATTAAAAATAAAGATATTATAAAAAATTTTTATTTATAAAATTATTTTTTTATTTTTATACTTAAATTTTTTTTATTAAACGAGTCTTAATTTATTATTATTAAATATTATAATTAAAATATTTATAAATTATATTTCTTTTTTATTTACTTTGATTCTTTAAAAAAAAAAATTCTCTGCTCCTTTTTTGAAAATTTGAACTAAATGCAGAGCTATATAATTAATGTGGATCCCACGTCTAGTTACTCTATAAAGATTAACCTACATCCCTGTTTTCTTCTTCGTTTAGAGAAAATTATTTACGAAGTGAAAGATCAATTTTTTATGACTATACCAAAAGTATTGACATTCAACTTAAAATTTAATTGTTCAAAAGACAAATTACATTATGTGATAAAGTAGAAGTAATAATAATAACTGATCCGTATTATAATCATATTAAAAATAAACTCCTACGTTAGTGATAGTAATTTAGGGAGGGTTTGTCCTGATACTTTAGAGGCACTGCCAACACTGCGAGCTTATGGGGATTGCGTTGGCCACGTGGTCCTTTGCTTTTATCGATTTCCAGCTACTCTCTGTTGTCTGTACACAATTGTTTTTAATAGAAATTAAAGAAAAATGTAAACAAAATATAATAAAATAATTATATTTTATATAATATATAAAAAATGAGAATATTATTTTATTTATATATTTAATTAGATAGAAATAATATTAAAATATATTATAGAAGATAAAACTTAAAAAATAACCTTTTTTTAAAATTAGAAAAATAAAATGTGATCTGCAAACTAAAGATATGTTTAAAAATCTATTTATAATATAAAGAAGGTGTTAAGTACTTATGACACTCATTTTTGAGGATAGTTACTCTCGGTTAATTATGCCAAATAAATATAACTTTAATTTTACTTGTACTATCCTAATCAAAACACATGCAAGACAAAAGAAAAGAGAAAATAACAAAATGAAGAAAAAATAAAATGAGATAAAATATTTGAAAAGATAAAAAAATAAAAAATAAAATGAAATATTTACAAAAGCAATAAAATAAAATAAAATAAAATATCTATAAAACAGATAAAAAAATATTTATAAAAATATATTTGCCCTAAGATTGTAACCCAAAACCTACGTATTTGGTAAAGAAATCAAATCTCACGTAATTTGAATTGAAAGTACAAAACTAGTCACTTAGTTGGTGTTTTTTAATTATTTTTTTGTGAAAAAAGTTAAAAAGAAAAAGGAATAGTTTAATTTTACAAAGAGAACAAATTTTTGGTTAATTGGCCTATTTTAATTTGTGAAATCAAGTCAATTTTGCTTTCTTGCCCTTTTTATTTTTCTTTCTTTCTAATTTTTTTTTGTATTTTTTTTTTTTGAAAAAAATGATTTAAGATGCACAAGACAATTATCAAGAAAATAAGATTAAAAATAAAATCAAAAATAAAATAAGAAAATAAAACCAATCAAGCCTATGTATTTATGTGAAGGCCCCTATGTGCTCTATTTGATTTATGGTGTCATGAATGTAGGGCTTTTAATGTAAATATATAAAAAAAGAAAAGAAATAAATATATAATGTTAAAAACTTATTTCGAGAATATATAATAAATCAATTAAATTTTTTTTTATTTTAAGGGTGTCCCAAATTTTTTAAAAAAATCTGACCCACTGACCCTCAAAGGGTCAGACAAAGCTAACCCTACGTGGGTCAGAACTGACCCTACTCACTGACCTGTTGAGGTTCAGTTTATTATTGAACCTTTAAGGGTCATTTTGGGTCAGTCAAACTGACCCACGGGTCAATGTACACTGACCTGTGGGTCAGTAAAGAATCTAACCCCCAAAATGGGGGTGAGAAAAAAAAATTTCTTTATATAGTCCGTCCAGTATTGTGAATGTGGTTTATTTGTTTGCATTCTTCTACTCCATGTGATTGTAGCTCATTCCTCCTCGTCTTCAGATTTCCTAAATATTTTTGTTTCTTCAGTAAATTTGCTCTTCTTCTTCATCTACATTCTAAGGTTTGTATTTTATTTTTAAAAAATTTTTATTTTTCATGTGCTTAACAAATATTCATATTTTTTTCTTCTGAGGAATTTAATTATTTTTTTTTTTGAAATTTTTAACAAGTTTTCAAACGTTGTCCTCTTTTTTAATTTGAAGTTGTTTTTATATTATCTCTCATTCCAGATACGTAGAAGATTTAAACTTTTTTATCAGCCTTCGTATTCTTGTTGAGGTTTATTATTTATTTTAAAATATTTTTATATTTCTTATTTTCTTCTCATATATTTTCATTTTTTTTTTGTAGAAAATGCTGATAAGTTTTTTTTTCCTATTTGTACAGATTCTCAAGAGTTTTTATTCTACACGAAAACTTTTATTTTTTTGAAGTTCTTTGTAATATCTTCGATATCATTTATCTTTGATCATTTTAATATATTGTGTTTAATTATTATTTACACAAAGGCATTAGTAAATATTGACAATGAGTAGAAGGAAGGAAATCATATGCATTCATGCAAATTGAAGAATTTTTGACACCAACAAAGAAACAACATTTGTTTGTGATAAGCTAAAATTATTAAAAGTTGACCCTGACCCTGACATTAATCTCGAGCAGTTGAAGGCTGTGGTTGGAGAAAAATTACGACTTCAGTCAAGATAGTATATATCTGAGTTAGTGTACCTATATATCTGAGTTGGTGTACCGATACCTGCGATCACTTAACCCAACTTGATACTTGCCGTGCACATTAGAGGACGATTCAGATATCCAAACTATGTGGGAAGTGAATCGACACTTTCAATCTCAACTGGGGGCACCTGAATTATGTGCATACATCTCAACTAATGATGTGGGCCCAAGTGTTGAAGAGACTGATATGATTGAACCGTTGACAAATCCATGTGCAAGTCAGATTAATAGACCAGATGAATCGGTCTCCTTGTGTAGCTCTTATCTCGGAAATGTTCATCCATTTGAGACTCAACTTTTTAATACTCAACCAATGCCACTCAAGAATGATATATCTCAACCAAGTTCATCGAGGGATGAGATATGTCATAACAATCCTTCCAATCCTCTAGATGCAACTGAAGATATAATGGATGAATTTGAGGTAGATGATGAATATGATGCTCTGCCAGATGCCAATGAATATGGAGAGAATGATGTTGCTATGACTGATACTGAAGGAGATCCTGTAACTCCATTGAATTTGCATTCTGAGTAGGCATTTGCTTTTTTGTCTTATATCAGCAATGATAATGTGAGTGAATTTGAGATACCTGACATGGAGGAGGTCATTGATCTAAATGATGACCAAGAGATGTATGTTGGCATGCGATTTTCTGATAAGCAGTCACTGAGTCGTGCTGCAAAGCTTTATTCAGTCCGCAGATACCACACATTCAAGGTGCATCAATCATCAATGAAGTATGTGGAGTATCGTTGTCCAGAGTATGGTGTTAGATGTAATTGGCGGATAAGGGCATGCCAATTTGAGAGAGAAAATGATTGGCGGATAACAAAGTATGCGGGCCCATACACTTGTGTCTCTTCCATGCTATTACAAGATCATCTGAAATTAGACTATGATATAATAGCATCAAATATTGTATCGATGGTAAAAAAAAATCCCTCTGTTTCGGTCCGTGATGTCATTAAAAGGATTCATAGCACCTTTGGATATACGGTGTCTTACAAAAAGGCATGGTGGGGTAAGCAACAGGTTATTGTAATCGCTTTTGGGAATTGGGAGCGATCGTATGCAGTTCTCCTGAGATGATTATCTACTTTCCAACACTTCAATCCAGACTCATACTTTGAATTTGTGACTAAGGAATGCCCGTAGACAACATCAGATACAGAGACAACAATTATGTTTCATAGGGTATTTTGGACATTTAGGCTTTGCATTTATGCCTTTGATCACTTGAAACTAATTATCCAAATAGATGGCACATTTCTATATGGAAAATATAAGGGGACGTTGCTAATTGCCAGCTCATAATATGGTGCTAGAAAAGTTATCCCCCTTATATTTGCCATCGTTGAAGGTGAAACGTTTGAGGCATGGGGGTGGTTTCTTAGTAACCTTAGGCGACGAGTGGTACCGAACAAGCAAGATATTTGTTTGATATCTGATCGTCATCCTAGAATATTAGCAGCAATCGTAAACCCAAAAAATAGGTGGCAACCACCCTATGCACATCACATGTTTTGTTTACGTCATATTGCGAGCAATTTGAATACGATGTTCAGGATTAAATGGTTAAAGAAGAAGTTTGTGAACATCGGCTATCTGAATGAGCGTCATTTGGTTGATGAACAATTGGCTCAGATTCGACAGTTACATTCAGAAGCGACGGATTGGATAGATGATATACCAAAAAGTAAGTGGTCACATGCATATGACGTGGATGGGCGTCGTTGGGGGCATATGACAACAAATTTAGCTGAGTGTATTAATAGTGTCTTCAAAGGTGTTAGATTCTTGCCTATTATTAGCTTGGTCAAGGCAACAATGCATCAGTTGAATAAATATTGGGTTGAGCAGTCACAAACCACATTTGCTCAGATGCAAGCAGGCAGCTTATTCTATGAGGATATCCATAAGAAGATTTCAATTAGAATTGAAAGAACATCTGCTTTATCAGTTTGTGCATTTGATAGAAGGGCTTCAGAATTCGAAGTTGAAGAACCCTACAATCCCTCTAATAAACAGTATGGGCGAACTTGCAAGGTTAGCCTGACGAATAGAACATGTGACTATGACGAGTTTTAACTCCAAAAGTATCCCTGTCAATATGTCTTTGCTGCATGTGCCAATGTTTGTCTTGATCCTCTACAATTTGTGAACGCTGTTTTTTGAATGGAGACAATCTTAAATGTTTACAAGACAGAATTTCACCTAATGGGAAGAGACGTTTATTGGCCTTATACAAGTGGGCCTCGATTGGTCCCTGATCTTTCTATGATTTGAGATAAAGGTTGGCCGAAAACCTCGCGAATACGAAATGAGATGGATTGGCAAGAAAGCTCTAGGGGCAACCAAAGATGTGGTTTATGTAGACAGATCGGACACAATCGTGCACATGCCCCTCTCGTCAACCACGAGGATAGATATAGTTATTGGAGTGAATTAAATATTCATTGTCGATGATCATTAGTATATGAGTGGCATATGAATTGTTAATGATTAATTTGAAAGTTCCTATTTGCTTATATATTTCTTACATATTCATTGTTGTTCATTAGTTTGACGTACTAAGATTATATTATTGGCTTATGATTTGTTGTTCATCAGTTTGACATATTAGTGTTACTATTAACAGATATTTGAGTTATTGGTTTCCATTATGGACCTTCACCAGAGTGCTGTTCATCCTAGACTAGAGGATGAGTCTTTACTATATTTACAGTCTCGCCATGTGTCTCAAGATGTGTGGCAAGGACGAGTGAGTAAAAAATTTACTTTATTGTTTATTGTTGAGTTAACTAAATTTATAACAGTTTCTCTAATATAATTACACAGAATGATATAATTCTACGCATAAGGCGAATAGCGCAACAAGATAATATATTCGATCCTCCTCCGGCTATTGTCCCATATCTCGTACAGGCTGATTTTTACGGTGTTTCACGACTCGGTCATTTTGACTTCAATGCCGCCCTCGTGTCAACCTTGATTGAGCGGTGGCGCCCAGAGACGCATACCTTTTACCTCACTAGAGGCGAGTGCACAATCACACTGCAAGACGTCGCTATCCAACTGAGTTTACCTTGCATGGGAAATGCAGAATGTGGACGGATAGACTTTAATTGGTCAATTATTTGTAATGGATTTCTTGGTGTCATACCGCCTCCTGAGACATTGGATGGACAGAGGTTGAGCATTCCCTAGTTGACTCAGACATTCAACAACTTGCCGGATGATGCAGATGATAATACTATTCGCCAGTTTATACGAGCATACATCCTGCGTTTGATTGAGGGGTATTTCATGCCAGATAAGACTAGACATAAAGTTATGTTAATATATTTTTCGCTACTTGCTGATTTTGTAGAAACTGGTCAGTACAGTTGGGGATCAGCAGTGTTAGCCCATCTATATAGAGAAATGTGTAATGCCACCCACTATGACGAGATTAACATAGGTGGTTATCTGACTCTACTTTATTTATAGGCATAGGACCGATTTTCCCGTCTTGCTCCACGAAGATCCCCCCAACCTGATCCTCGGATGACTATTTATCCTACTCTACCCCCACTGAGTTTCAGGTATAGGCATATATAATTTTTAAATATGCTATTTTTCGATAATTGATAAGCTAACGTGCGTTCTCTCTTTCCTCACAGGTGGCGGGATATTCCACAATATCCTCGGCCGACGGTAGATGCCTTACGTCAATGTAGAATATTGTTAAACCAAATGAAGGACGATGAGGTTTGTATTTAGGTACTTACTTGTTTTTTGTTTTACAATTATACCACAAAAGTAACTATCTTTTGTTGTGTAGGTCATTTGGCTTCCATATGACTCACCCGAGGTTGTCCAACTGATTCCCGAATATTGCTTAGCGATGTCTGATATATGGCGTGCATCTGTGCTTATACTTTGCTTTTGGATAGTTGAGTGGCATCACGCTGATCGCGTTCTCTGTCAATTCGGTATGGTGCAGCATATTCCAGAAAAACCATTTAATATAGGATCGCTGCATACTCTTTAATTAAGAGGAAAGATTCACAAAGACTGGTGTGAAGAGCATGTAATTTTTATTATAGCATAGAATTCGTGGCCTTTGGTAGTGGCATAGAATGACCTTACTGATATACCACTAGATCGCGCATCAGACTATATGCATTGGTATTGGCGACATACGCGAAGATGGATCCATCCTGCTAGTGGTTCTCAAGGTTTTGTGATATAACTTTTATATTATTCTTATCTTTATATTACCTATCCTTAAATATATATATATATATATATATATATATATATATATATTATTTTTAACAATTCATTTTCTTTTTCACAGACTGATATGTTGGAGGACTTATACAGACTTACTATCACTGACTCGCTGACGCTTAGTTATGAGGATTTTAGGCACAAAGTAAGCAGTGATATTCGAAATATGTTGCATGCTTTAGGAGAACATCGAGATATGTTCATCTCCCAACTAGCTCCACCAATACTTGATCTATCCAAACCTCCAGAGCTAGAGGCGAGACCAAGAAAAAGAGGTCATGGGTTCCTCTCATCCAGGGAACCAATGTTTGGTGGCGACTTTATGAGGTTTCATACGAACATGCCATCATTATCTTACACGACAGACCCTATGTCTGGTGGTGATGTTGGTCCTTCTTATATTTTACCATAGACTGTCAGTGGAGATGTTAGTTCTTCTTCCTATCCACCATCTGTAGACGTTAGCATTCCAAGTCCATCTTCCTTTGCACCTTACTATACACCTTCATTGCCTTCGTCCACTTATATTGAGTCATCCTTCTCCAGACCGCAATCGCAATCAATGCAAGCTGTCAAAGTACCATTTACATTATTATTTACAGATCTAGCTGCATGTAGTGCAGAATATAGCAATACTTCTTTTTTCTCATAGTGGGCATCCTACCAACCTCAACAAGGCTTTCTTATTCCAAATCAACCAATTTCGCATGTTCAATCTCCTCAGTGGAATTTTAGTTCCCAACAAACTCGCAATCAAGTGGAGAATGAATCGTCTAGAGAAGAAAATGAAAAAGTACTTGTCAGTGACACCGAGGAGGACGAAGAGGAAGAACAGCCACAACAACACCGCCCACAGCGAATGAGGAGAAGGCCTCGGTGTGGGACAAGCAGTCATTACGGCTGATAACTATTATTCTTTTTCAAGTTTAATGTTCATTTGTATTATTTAATGATAGGCTTAAATATATTTTAAGAAAACTTTATTCCCTTTCTTGAACAACATTAACTTATAAAAAAATTAATTATTACAATTATATACACATCTATATAATGAATATATATACATTATAACATTATTTTTTAATTTCAATGCGCTATATTTTTAAAATTGTTATATTTCATTTACAAAAATTTCTTTTCACACATTAACAATAAAAAATATATCTCCCAATGTACGAAAATAATTTGATTACTATTTCTTATAACATAAATATTTTATAATTACAACTTTAAAAATATTATATATATATATATATAGACCATGCATATATTATAAATAAGTTTAAAAATACTTTTACAAATTTATTTTAAAAATGATTATCTGAACTTTTTTTAAAATAGTTACTTTAAATTTTATATCTACCAACTTAACAAAATTATTTAATATTCTTCAAAACATTAATATTTCACAATTACAATATTTAAAAAACTCAGATATTATATTCATTATGGTGCAAACTAAAATTTTTTTTTTTACAGTTGAACTAATTTTATACAAATTTAAAAAATAAATAAATAAATAACTATTTTGTTTTACAAATTATTTTACTAATTTTTTCATTTTTTATTAATTTTTTTCCTTACAATTTAAACAAAATTAAATAATATTTCTCAAAATAATATAAACAAATTAAGATGTTATGTTCTTCAAACTATAAATAAAAGAATTTTTTTATAAGAAAAAAAATTTTACGAAAATTTCAACAGTAAATGAATTGTATTATGATTTTACAAATACTTTTACTATATGTTTAAGAATTCTTATCTGAATTTTTTAAAAATTATTATTTATATTTTACCTGTTCAAAATCTAAATAAAATTAATTACTATTTTTCAACACATAAATTTCTTATAATTATAAAATTAAACAAATTATATATACAAATTAAGTCATTGTGTTTTTTAATATATAGATTAATATTTTTTCCCCAATTAAAAAAATCCCATATAAATGTAATTTTAGAAATACTTTTATTAATTTGTTTAAATTCTTGTTTACTTTTTTTTATTATTTAAATTTCACCTTTTACAAATTTTAATAAAATTAATTAAATTTTCTCAAAATATAAGTTTTTAACACTTACAGAATTAATAAAATTATAAAGAGATTTAAAGATATTACATTTTTTAATATACAAAAAAATTAATATAAATTTAAATAATACATAAATTAAACAATATTTATTACAATAAATTTATATTTTTTTATTTTTATAAATTTTAAGTAAATTAATTAAAATATTAATTTTTAAACTTTTTTTTTTAAAATGACCCACGGGTCAAATTGACCCGTGGGTCAATCTAACTGACCCATTGGGTTAGTTGAATCACTGACCCACTCACTAACCGGGGGTCAGTGTCCATTGACCTTCAATAAAAAAAAAAATTTTATAAATTTTTGAGGAATGAGGAATCTGTCCAAATTTTTTTTTTAAAAAATATTTAATCTTTAAAAATAATTCATTTATATATATCTAGAATTAGTTTTTACTGTTATACATATTCTTTTTCTATTTTTTTTGTTTATATATCTCAGTCAAAATGCCCATGAATATATCTTTTTTATATAACTTATACAATATCTATTATATTTTTATAATTACTATTTTATCCATATAATTATTATTTTAATTATTAAATTATTTTTTTAAAAGTGAATGTAAAAGGTTATTTTTTATCCTCCTAATCCTTACCTATTTATTTTCTAAGTTCCTTTCGTCTTTACATCGAATTGGAAAGTATAGGCAAAAGCAACACACAAAGTAAACAGCGGACAAACTCATCTAAAGTGCAGAACATATTACGCATGCTCTTATCTCTGGTCAAGCTAATTTTCCAATCCAAAGTGCAAACACCTTAGCATCACAAGACAACTATGCAAGCAGTATGTTTCCCCCACAAACACTAAGGATTGTAACCCTTGGGCAGAGATAAATCCAACCAATTTCAGTCACACATGTAACACAATTTTTCTCTCTCTCATTTTTATATAAAAACAAGCTTTGATTCCCATAGGGACACAATTACACAATCCTCCACTCACCGTGCCACGCTTAGTCGTAAAACATGTCAAAAAAACGCAAAGAACACCAGCATACCCTTTAAGCATTTGAATCAAGCATGAAGGCAAATCTTACAGCATGTTACAGTGAGAGGAAAAATTGTGTAATGCAGATTTAGAAGTTATTCAACAATTTACACAAGATGGGAACATGACAACCAAGATTTGTTCAATGGAAATTCACACACGATGTGTATCGCTTTAAGCTTGCCAAGTTATCACTAAAGGGTGTGGCTTCTTTGTGTCAAGATAGAAGTCCAAATTGAAGTTCATGAAACAAGCATTACTCGACGTGAATCAACTATCATCACTACCAAACTCTCTCATAGGTACCCAAAAGAGAATATGTGACGTGAACTCCTCAAACCACCAAACCATATAACAAAACATACCGTGGATTCATTTAGGATCTATGCAATCAAACATACCATGAATTTATTTGTGCGAAGTTTCAACCATGGCAAAACAAGTCATAATTTTTCACAAGTTATGATGTTATTCAAATGAAATCTCCATGAGGGATCAGATTAGACAGCAAAAAGAGAGCTGCAAATCATCATTAAATTCAGGGACAGAAACCATTTACATAACAGGACTGTCACAGCGAAATAGCAGTAGTGGAAAGAATTTGAAATTGAAGGAATGGAAAACACAATTGAGTTCTAAACTTGCACGTAATACGTAATTCAAACAAAAAGGGTGAGGCATTACCTGTCTAGTATCTTGCTGTTCTTCCCCTTTTTCCCTTTCTCTTTCTCGGTCTCCTCTTCTCCTTCGTCTTCTCTTTCTCTCTCCCTCTGTCCTGGTTTTTGCTCCCAGAAATTGGCTGCCATCCTCGATTCTTATTGCTGACCGCCGTTCTTATAGGTAGGGTCAAAGTGCTCCGCAAAACTTTCCAAATCTGGTCGAATCACCACTTCCCCAAAATCACGATGGAAATCTGAATTCCAAATTCTCAACTTTCCTTCTCTGATTCTCGTTGAACACAAGCCCCAGGATCTTGCTCTGACTTCCCTATTCTAACTCTGCTTCAATCGCATGACAAGCCATGGGAAACGCCCAAAGATGATGCGTTTCGGGACTGCACGCCGGGTAGCGTATTTGTCGATTTGAGGAGAAAACGAACAGTGAGCATAAAAAATGCAAGCTTTTTTTTTTCATTCATTCAAGCTTTTTTCTTTAATTTTTTTGAATAAGGAAAAATGCATCTTTTTCAATGGAACAGGTCTGCGTTTCATTCAGAAAAAAAGCAAGGATTCAATGGTTGAGGAAGCAACCTGTTTCATTGGTTTTGCGCGGGAATAATCTAAAAATAAGGGAAAAAATGAGGGGAAAAAATCTGAACAGACCACGAATTTGAAGCGTTTTATACTTTTGTAAGCAAAGTTGTATTGCCATGTCAGTATCTTAGGCACAAGCCCTGACAGATGTAAATAATATATAATCAAAAGAACAATCTACTTACAGAAGAGAGACACAAAGTCTAAGAGGAAATACAAACCCTCTAAAAAAATTAAAAAAAGAAATACCTGGTTACAATAATAACCATGGCCCTGAACGCCACAACATGATAGCATCGGCGGAAAGGTGAATGAAGTTAAAGTAGAAAACCACTCAGGCAAAGGAATGGGGGGGTAGAGAGAGCCGAACACGGAAGTAAACCACCAGAATACTATTCTAAAAGGGAAAGAAATAACAACAGTGGGTGCAGACAGAAGACATGTTTCTAAAATCGTGAACAAAAAATTTATGAGCAAACCTGGAGTGTCTCTCCACCATTGCCTATAAGATGAGGCATTATATTCAGAATGGGGTGAAGAAACTGAAGCAAAGTAGTGTAATCAACATTTTTCGAGTTATTAACAGCCTGCAGTCAAGAATAACTGAATATCAACCAAGACCTCCACTAACAGATGCCACATTATACGTATAAAGTGATATTAGCATATATTCATAAACTTCAGGGTCGGCCGGGCATCGCACCAGGATCATAACTAAGCAGGGTTAACATCTCGTTCAAACAAACAAACAAAAGTGAAGCTTCGGTCCCCCTGGGCTTCTGTAGCAGCATAAGAACTGGCTAGTATAGCAATCGCAAGACCAAGAAATTGCCAAACGTGAAAAAGTGAAAAACAGCAAGAATTCACTATGTTCTTCCGAACTGAAGCATTAGATGAAGACGGAGACGTTGAAGATGGAGAAGGCCCCATCCCCATTGCTGCTACGCTTGTTCTGATCAGAGAAGTTAAAGCTTGCTGGTGAAATTGCTCTCCCATTGTTCCACCATGATTAGAGGCAAAGAAGGGATAATCATAGCCTGTTCCCAACAGCCTCTGCGTTTTAATGTAAAGGAGCAAAGAGGAGACTACATAAACGCTGCGTTTTGCGTTTCAGTTTAAGCAAATGATTATGTGGCATCCGCCTGATGTAAATGTTTGCCACCTGAGCCAAATTTAACAGCCGTCTGCCATGTATCTGCCAGCCAAAGATGGGAGGGATTATATTGTTAATGTTTTACAAGTATACAGATTAACTTTATAACGTGTGAAAATTAGATGGATTTATTTGAAAAAAAAATAAATTATAGGGACAAATAATTAATTTTTCCTACTTATTATTATTATTATTATTATTATTATTATTATTATTATTATTATTATCACCTTTTAAGATTTTTGGCTGTGAGTTTTGAAAACTAAATTTGACCTTGAGCCACTTCAATTCGGGTCTTGTTTTTTCAGCATTATATTTTTATTAATGATGCAAAATTAAAGTTGATTAAAAATTAAATATGACTCGAATTAAATTGATTCCAAATGACTATAACTCAAAAATTAAATAAAAATCAAATATGACTCCAAATTAAATAAAAGCCAAGCAACCAAATTTTAATATTTTCAAGAAATACCCAGATAAAATATGGTATTTATAGAATGAAAAAGAATGATAGAAAAATAACAAAATACTCTTACTTCAAAAAAAAAAGTCATAAAAAGGTAGTGGTAACATGAGTATAACGAGCTTTGCATAAATTAGATACTATAATTATATTTGGTTTGCATGCTTATTTAAAAGAAATGAATATCATTTCCTTTTCTAATATTTGGACAATATTTGACTGCTAAATGAGATATACAAATAGTCCCTTCACCATTTCCCTTTACCCTCATCTACTAAAGGTTATATTTGGTATGCAGAAAATGTTTTTTATAGGAATATGAATGAAATGGGTCATGATGAAATTAAATCCTATGGCCTATAATAATTTTTTATTTGACAAGGAATAAAATGGGAATATCTTTTCATTTCAATGTTTGGCAAAAAAGGAGAAAAAAACAACGTAGAAACAGAAACAAATATTGAACAAATGATCATAATAGTCTTAATGTAAAAATAATAATAATAAAGTGTATATATATATATATATATAATTTTTTTCTTTTTTAGGTGAAAAACATTTTTATGAACTGTTTGACCAAACAGAGCTTCCCTCCCTCGACTTATGCTTCATGGTGGATGACAAAATACAAACAGACAATTGGGGGCGGAGGGGGGGGGGGGGAGGAAATGTTGGCGGATCTAAAGCATAACAGAAATACAACATCAATCAATAGAAGAAAAAAAACAGAAGACGAGAGTGAAGAAGAAATGGAAGCAGACCTTTGGAGATGAACTCTTGTTGTTGTGAGCGAAGACGAGAAGTTAGAACAACTGTGGATGGTGGCCGTTCTTGATGAACATCAAACACAATGGAGACTAGGGCAGATTGGCAGAAGAAGGCAGATGGCAGAAGCTGTCCTGTGCGTGCAAGTGGCTTAGGCTTGGAATGGATAATTGAATGAAACTTGAAAGAAGAGCCCAACTTGTCTGACGCCTAGTAATCCAATACTCTCAGTCCCAGTATATCAAGTGCAAAGTTTAGTATTCTTTTTCTTCATTTCATTACAAAAAATTATTTGGGCCGGGCTTATTTTGGGTCAGGTTTTAAAAAAACCCAAACCCCTCTTTTAACGGACTTTTTGAATTTGGGTTTTTATTTTATTTTATTTTTAAATTTATATCTATTTTTTTTTAGTCAAACTTATCGGATCAAACGAACTTAGCCACGATCACGTCTAACAATGAGTGAAGGGGCACTGGCACAGACAGAGGTGCTTACATGTTGCTAAGGCTTGGACAAAGTATCGAGAATGATGAGTTATGATTAAAAGATGCTGGTTTCAAGGCATTTTTGTTATTTGTTATTTGGTTTTTAAAAGTAAATAAGCTTTCCATTAATTTTGGGACAGAATCCCCGTTCCTCTAAATAAGGGAAAGGGAGTCTCCCAATGAAATAAGAAAGGAAGGCCTTTCCATCAACCAAACATATCTCGTGAAGGAATTGGCTTTTTATTTTCCTTTCCATTAGCTCATTTCATGTGTATCAAACATGACATAATTTTTTTCCCTCCGCTAGACACAGGATATTCATTGAGGTAGTATTTGGTGTATAAAAATTTTAATTTTTAAAATTTTAAATATTAGTTATAAGATATTTGAGTATAAAAATATGAAAAATTTAAAATTTAGGCATTGAATGTGTCCTAAATAATATCATAATTAATTTTTTTTATTATCTCTAATTTACATTTTTTCTGTCTAAAGATTTTCAAGTATTTAAAAATCTAGAATTTGTACATACTAAATGCCACCAAAAGATAATAATTACACAAATAATATAAATTAAACATAAATATCAAATACTATGTAATTAATTAACTCCTTTTTTGTCAAACCTAATGTAATATTATTAATAAGATATGCTTAATTTTTTAAACAAAAAATTATTTAATTATCTTATTATACAGTTAGACCTAGTTTTAGAAGCACAAGGCCTCCCTGAGTTATTTATTATGAAGAAAAGATTACTCAAATTTTATAGCGCAAAAAATATGCGTCTGGATTCTCTGCACTTCCCCGCGAGATGCATGCCATACACTTCTTCAAAACGCATCTTTTTGGTGCTTTAATATGATCCTTTAGTATAATCCAACAGACACGAGCGTGACACATAGCAAAAACTATCTAGGTTGTCCATTGTAAGTAGATCTTGGTCGTCCGTCCTTTAGATAAATAAGCACATTATTTCGATGCCTTCGAAAGCTAACTCTTCCATTTTCTTCTCCTGTTAGAAAATAAAGCAAAGCCCAAGCCCATTTTATATAAGAATTGTGTAGAATCATTCGTGTATATTTGTGCAGCTGTATTTGTATTCTTTATAGACACGTGTTTAGCTTATATTGGTTCTGTTGTAACAGTATTCTAATATATATATGATGCCTGATAGTTAGCCTCAAGGATTAAGGTTTAAGCATTTTATTTTCTGTTGTGAATTCCTTTGCCTGATTTTTTTCTTGGTATCAAAGCGTGGGAAATTCAGTATCTGTTTGTCGTGGCATCTTCTGCCTCATCATCCTCTAGTTTACTTGCATCGTCTGGGTTACTAGCAACTATTCTTATTAACACTGTTTCTAAAACTAATCCTTTGTTTAGCTCATTTAATCAGTTCAACTCGGTCAAGCTGGACCAAGAAAATTATTTGTTTTGGGAATCTATTGTTTTACCACTTGTTCAGGGTAATCGATTGGAGGCTCGCATATCCACTGGTATCCCGCCACCACAAACCATCTCAGAAGATGCTGGGACACGGACTAACCCAGAATATGATGAATGGATTGCTATGGATCATTTGCTTATTGGATGGCTGAGAAACACAATGAGCATGGAGATCGGAGCTCAACTCCTCCATTGTCGTATGACTAAAGAATTGTGGGACGGTGCTTTGGCGTTGTCTGCTGCTTCCACAAGAGCTCGAGTTATGGTGTTCAAGTTGGAACTCCAACCCACTTGCAAGAATGGAATGAAGATGGACGACTATTTGTCAAAAATGAAGACCTTAGCTTATCAACTTGCTCTGGCCGGGACTCCAATTTCTACTAAGGATCTTATCATCCAAACTCTAAATGGTCTAGATGCTGAATATAATGCTATTGTAGTTAAATTAATTGATGAGTCTAATCTAACTTGGATTGATGTTCAAGCGTCATTACTCACATTTGAAAGCTGACTTGAACAGCTGAACCAATTTACTCATCTTTCGATTCAACCTACAACAAATTTAGCACAGCAAGAGGGACAAAGATCCGAGGCTGCTCCCAGCCAGTCACGAGGACAATGGTGTGGCAATCGTGGTTTTAGAGGAAATCGTTCTCGTGGACGATATGGTCGTAGTGGTCAGGGTGGCAGACCATTTTGTCACTTGTGTCGTCGAACAGGACATGCGATAGCTAATTGTTATTATCATTTTGATCAGTCTTTTCAGCCTCCAACGAATTTTGGACGAGACTCATTTACTCCTCAGGCTTATTATGCTTCACCAAGCATTATGTTAGACCCCGCATGGTACATGGACAGTGCGGCGAATTATCATGTGACTCCTTCTTCTGAATAGGTGGATCGTCTCCATCCAGTGGATAAGACTCATCTTTTAACTTGCACTAGTGAGCAAACTCATATTCAAGCTATTAGTTGTACATTGATTCCTTGTCACTCTTATAATATTCAGCTAAATGATGTACTTGTGTTCTCTTTACTAAAAAGAATCTAATGAGTGTATACAAATTAATTGAAGATAATCAAGTATCCGTTGAGTTCACTGATAATGGTTGTGATGTGAAGGACAAAATGACAGGCCACCTTCTAATGCATGGAAAGCCTCGACAAGGAATCTACCCAATGACCAGTGAGTCTATTCCACCCCAATCTCAGGCGAAGGCAGATTTTGTTCCGACTGCGTTTTACTCTAAATTTGCTGAATGGCACCAAAAACTTGGACATCTATGTGATAGGACCTTGAAACAAATTTTGAATAATTGTAATGTGAAACTGAAAGACAATGAAAAATTTATGTGTAAAGCTTGTCAACTTGGTAAATCTAAGTTCTTACCCTTTCCCCATTCTAAGTCTCATGCTTCTGCACCCTTAGAATTAATTCATACAGACATTTAAGGACCATCCCCAGTTCAATCCAGTAATGGGCATCGGTATTATATACATTTTGTAGATGACTTTAGTCATTATACGTGGTTTTATCCACTTAAGCACAAAGGAGAGGCCATTCAAGCTTTTATTCACTTTCAAGCTCTTGTTGAGAATTTGTTTAATAGAAAGATTAAGAATCTGCAAAGTGATATGGGGACTGAATATAAACCATTTGTCAGTATAGCTCAAGAAAAAGGAATTAATATGCGTTACACTTGTCCGTATACCTCTTCATAAAACGGACGAGTCGAACAGAAGCATCATCATATTGTGGAGACAGGTTTAACATCTCTTGCATAGGCGTATATGCCATTAACATATTGGGTGGATGCTTTTCAGGTGGCTGTCTATTTAATTAACCGACTTCCTACTCCAATACTTGATGGTTCCATACCTCTGTTTAAACTATTCAAAACAGAGCCAGAGTACAAATCTCTTCGGCCTTTTGGATGTGCTTGCTACCCATGTCTGAAACTATATAACAGTCATAAGTTTCAGTTCCATAGTCAGAAGTGTGTTTTTCTTGGCTATGCACCTCAACAGAAGGGATATAAATGTCTAAGCTCCACTGGATGAATTTGCATCTCTCGACATATAATTTTTTATCCATCTATTTTTCCTTTTGCTACAGGTTTTCTAAATCGATGAACTGCAGACTACAGTAGCGAATACTGAATGTGTTGTTCCTGTGTTGATTTCTTCTTCATCCTCTCCAGTACTTGTTGAAAATGAGTCCAAGTACTCTTTACCACAGACGCCCCAGAATGATTCACAAAGCATTGGGTCAATATCTCTAATGGACCAGTTGGCAGTGTCTAGTCCCACGAATTCCATTTAATCTCTAATTCAGAGACCTATGACAGATCATCAAATTCAAATTTTTCTACAGAACCACCAGCCCAAACTAATATCCATCCTATGACTACACGAGCCAAAAGCAGAATTTCAAAGCCCAAATATCCTTTTGCTGGGCTGCTACATTCTGAAGATTACAAAAGCCTACTTCAAGTGGCTGAACCATTGAGTGTCAAAGAAGCGTTAAGCTCGCCTTACTAGCGACAAGCTATGGTGGATGAATTTAATGCTCTTCAACGAAATCAGACATGGCAGCTCATTCCATATGATGGAAATCAAAAGATAGTTGATTGTAAATGGATTTTTAAAACAAAATTCAATCTGGATGGTTCTGTGCAGCAATGAAAAGCTCAACTCGTTGCAAAAGGTTTTCAACAGGAACCTGTTGTTGATTGCATGGAGACTTTTAGCCCAGTCATAAAAGCTGCAACAATACGAATTGTATTAACCATTGCTGTGAGTCTAAATTGGGAAGTTCGTCAACTTGATATTAATAATGCTTTCCTCAATGGTTATATTAAAGAAGATGTCTTCATGCGGCAACCAGAGGTGTTCATCGATCATCGTTATCCACAACATGTTTGCAAGCTTGTAAAGGCACTTTATGGATTAAAACAGGCGTCGCGAGCATGGTTTGATCGTCTGAAAGTTACCTTATTACAATGGGGATTTTGAAATTCCAAAAGTGATAATTCATTGTTCATATTATGTGCAAATGGACTGATAGTTTTTATCTTGATTTACATCGATGATATAATGGTGACCGGTAATAATCTTCCATACCTCAAGTCTTTTATTCAAAAGTTTAACGGCTTATTTTCTCTTAAGGACTTAAGCACATTACATGATTTTCTTGGAGTTGAGATCTTTAGAGATAGCTCTAGTATTTTTCTTAATCAAGGAAAATATACTCTTGATCTGCTAAAACGATTTAACATGCTTGATTGTGCCCTAGTTTCCACACCAATGGTTACTGGTCGACATTTTTCTATTAATGACGATAAGGCTTTGACGAACCCATCGTTGTATAGGCAAGCCATTAGTGCCCTCCAATATCTTACTACTACTCGACTGGACATCGCCTTCTCAGTTAACAAACTCAGTCAATTTTTATCTAAACCAACTGATATGCATTTTCAAGCTGTTAAGAGAATACTACGGTATTTAAAGGGCACATATCATTTTGGGCTTCATATTAAATCATCTCCGCATCTTGATTTGATTGGTTTCACTAATGCTGATTGGGCAACTAGTGTAGATGATCGAAAATCAATGGCTGGTTATTGTATTTATCTTGGAGATACTCTAATATCTTGGGCCTAAAAGAAATAGAGAGTGGTGTCTTGTTTGAGCACAGAATCGGAATACAAAGCATTAGTTGATACTACTGCAGAAGTTAATTGGTTATGTTCATTGCTGTTTGAACTTGGTTTTTCTCCCAAAAGATCTCCAGTTATTTGGTGTGATCATGTTAGTGCCAATGCATTAGCTGCTAATCCAATGCAACATGCTTGGACTAAGCATGTCGCAATAGATGTCCATTTTGTTCGTGATCAAGTATTGGCTGGACGTCTTAATATTCATTATGTACCTTCCCATCGTCAAGTAGTGGACTGTTTGACCAAAGCTTTGTCCTATTCCCAATTTTTTGATTTTAGAGGCAAACTTGGGTTGTCTATTACACTCTCTCGTTTGAGGGGGAATGTTAGAAAATAAAGCAAAGCCCAAGCCTATTTTATATAGGAATTGTGTAGAATCATTCGTGTATATTTGTGCAGCTGTATTTGTATTCTTTGTAGACACGTGTTTAGCTTATATTGGTTCTGTTGTAACAGTATTCTAATATATATACGATGCCTAATAGTCAGCCTCAAAGATTGAGGTTTAAGCATTTTATTTTCTGTTGTGAATTCCTTTGCCTGATTTTTTTCTTCTCCAATGAATTTGTTGTTCCATTAAGGCGGGAATTCACGTGTTCCTTCTAGCAACTTTCTTCTTCACATCAGAGGCAAGGTAAACACATAATGAACCAGAAAATTGAGAAATAAGATCTTTGCATTCTGTTGACATTACTGACTCACAAACAAGCTCTGTTTTTCGCAACTGTTGGGGCAATTTCCATCTTGTGGACTTGGAGCTTCTGTGTCATTTTAAGAGGGAGGGGCTATCTGCTCTAGCTTGTTCATGACTTAGGTTGTTCTATTTGCTACTTGTTTATTGATTGTGAGTGTCCATTTATTGTGATTGTCCATTAAAGAATAAATCCATGAAATAATGAAAAAAGTTTGTTTTTTGAAGCATTCACGAGTGCCTATTGATGCAACTCACTTGTCTGCTATTTGTTCCAGCTTCTGGGTCCTCATTTTATGCATGACTGTTGCATCCATATGAATGAATCCATATCAATGATTAGCAAATATCAAAATGCATATAAAAATTTATTGTTAGGCATAAAAATTTTATTAAAGATAAGCTCATAAAAACCACTAATATCAATTTCCTTTTCCTTCTTTTACTAAAGATGAGCTTAAAAAAAAAATCTGGCGTGTTTAATCAAAACACTGGCAACAAGAGAAAAAAGGTTGATGTGCTCTAGATCATTTACTCTTCCTCTCAAAATTCAAAATTTTTAAAGCTCTAGATTATTAATATTAATTTGCTTGGTGTTTCTTTTTTCTGATGGGAACATACCTATGGTTATATAATGTAGATGTCCAATGCGTCTAAAGGCCCTTACAATTCTACTTGAGCGGATGCCAGAGGAAGTTACTGGATCTGGCCAGCTTCAATGCCCGAGAAAGTTGATCTGAGAGCTGAAGAAGACGACTTTGCTGGAGAAGATTATCCATGCTCAAGCAACTTTGGGGCTTTCGAAGGCATCGAAATGGTGTGCATAAGGGGTTTAACGAACAGACGAGATTAGCTTGCAACGGACAGCCTAGATGGTTTTTGCTATGTGTCACGCTTGTGTCTATTGGATTACGCTAACGGATCAGATTAAAGTGCCAAAACGATGCGTTTTGAAGAAGTGCATGGCGTGCTTCTCGCAGGGAAGTGTAGGGAATCCGGACGCCAAAAAATATACATTCATATACTATAATTTTAAGCGTCACATCTTCATTGATAACGAGACATCCATATCTTCGGGGTTAGGTCAGGCCAGTCCTTGTCTGATAGAGGGTGATGGTTGAATGGGAGAATTTTCGGACATTGTGGTTGGCCAATTGAAGATGAAATTAGCCGTTGGAAAAAAATAAAATAAAATAAAATTATCACTATGCCCTCTGCGAATTCCATATCAACACACTCATCCCTCTTTCCTCTTTCTGTTTATCTCCTTCCTCCCCCCAGCAGCTCCGGCAAAAATTGCTGCAAATGTTGGCCGAAATTATTTTCCTGCCCCTCTAGCATAATTTTTGCTCCTCTCCTCTGTCTTGCGTGAGTCTTCGGAAAAGTAAAAGAAAATTCCTTTATATTATCTCACTCATGCTTTTTACAACCTTTTTCCTGCGTCAAGCTTTAAAGGAGTTGGAGAAAATTTGATTTTATCACTTTGCATTTACATCTTCGAGGTGACTTGTTGCCCAAGGTTGGAGGAGATTTTATTTTCTGACCCCACTAACTATTTGTCAAAGACTTTTATTTAGAATAAGTGGAGGAAAGTTGTTGTTACTTTTCCCAGTCATAAACTTTTACTCCAGAAGTTGAGGAAGTGCTGCAATTTTTTGTTGCCAGATATCAGTTTTATTTATTGATTTAAGAATAGCATGATATGTGAGTTACTAATTTAAGAGTAGCATAAAGAGTTGTTTACTTATTTAAGAGTAGTTTTACGTTTTAGGTACAGAATGGGTAAGAAAAAGAAAAATACATTTTTAGTGTAATTAATTAAAATAAATACATAATTAATTTGTAGTATGGGTTTTCTGTTTATAAAATAAATGGATTTCTTATGATCTAGAGATGATAGATTTAGATAGAAAGTTTTTAAGTGGTTTTAAATTCTAAGCCATATCATGCACTAAAAATACATTGTTGCTACACCAGTTTGAAGACAGGAGAAAATAATATATATATATATATATATATAGCCTTTTTTTTGTGTGGATATTGAAGTAGATAATTAAAAACATAATTAAAAATTTTTTAAACTAAAAAATATTTATAAAGTATATGGATCTAAATACTTAAATTAATACATAATTATTGGCATAAATTTAGGAAAATTTAGAAATTCGAAAATAGTCAAGAAATAATGATATAAGATGGATTAATTCAAAAATAATTATGTGGAGATAAATAATAAATTACACAAAATAATTAAGTATTATTTAAAATATTAATAAGTGATAATAAAGAGATGAGTAATATGAATTAAGCTAATAATTTTTTGAAGAAAACTTACAATTAATTTATAATTTCATAAAGGAAATAGCATTGTAGCAAACAATTAAGCTTTTGGAAAAGTTTGAAAATTGTTAGCACTTCATATTTGTCAAAAGTGAGTGATAATGATAAACAATAAAGGTTAAATTGCATAAAATCTTTTTGAATTTTAGGTCATGTATAAATAACTTTCATGATCTTTAGAATTTAACAATAAACCATCTTAAACTTTTAAATTTGTACAGATAACTTTCTTGCTATTGGTTAATATGTTATTTCACTAATAGATTATGACATATAAATAATAATGAACCTTTCTAAACTTCATTTTTTGTATAGATAACTCCTTGAACTTTAAATCATGTATAAATAAACTTATAATATATCTTGCTCCTTTAATGAAATAATAGACTAATTAATGGCAAAAGCTTGTCTACATAAATTTAAAAGTTTATGGGGTTTATCATCAAGTTTTAAAAGTTAAAAAAGTTATATGCACATGACGCAAAGTTTAAAGGGATTATGTGTAGTTTAGCCAATAATAAATAATTATAAGTGCAGAGAATATAAATATAGTTATAAATATTTTTCAAAAATTAAATCAATTTATTTACTTTTGTATATTCTCTCCGACAAATTATATTGTAAGAATCAAAACGGACAATAGGGATATGTTTGTATGCATATATGTAAACAAATGAATTCATGATAATGCTAAAGGCATAACATTTGAGTGGACCAGTTGCAAAATAATAATAGCTGAAGCCTACATCATTTTGGGGGGAGGGGGGTTTGAAGGAGGTGATTAGGTAGAAGTTATAACTTTTTCAAAATTAATTTGTGTCTGAGTTGGTAAATAGGTATCGAACATTAAATCTTACATGGTATCAAACATGTATTTTGGAGGAAGATTCGAATGTCCAATTGAAGTGGTAAGCAAACTTACAATTCCCATCTTACCTATGAGGTGTGATAGAGTTGTATGCACATATCTCAATTGCCGAAGTGGATCTTAACATGGAATTTTAGCTAGCAAAGAATTATGTTTCGACATCAGTCTTGTTGACTAGTTTGATGCACAACATTGATGAACAAATATCCCTATCTAGTTTTTACCTTGAAAACATTCACCTGTTTTATCCATAAACAAGCTATGCTTAATAGTGTCACACACCTCTTATCAACTACATTTCCTAGCTGAGTTCATCCCATCCATCGATTGGTAGTACTTGACTTCCTTCACTTTTTGCCATGATAGAGAGCATAATGGATGAGTTTGAAGAAGAAGATGAATAAAATGTTGCTCTTGATACTAACAAGGACAATGAGTCTAATGAGGAGAGTGATGATGGTAGGGAGGATCCTATCTGATTGCACCAATAAACCCATATGACAAGTTGATAGCTACTTTCTATTGATAGATTAATACAACAGTGATGAGGGATCTTGATTTTCTAAGAATGGCCGAACTTATAAATTTGAATAACAACTAAGAGTTATACATGGGCAATATATGGATAAGTAGGTTCAATGTTGTGTAGTAAAACTATACATCATGTGAGTGATAGATGGAAGAATTCACATGACTTCCTCGTCCAAGTGATATAGCCTTGCCACAGTATAAGATATTATTAGATGAGATGGGGGACAACAACTTTGTTGCCTTATATGGATGATTCTTTGATAAATTGTCATTTTATATGTTATATTTATTATGACACTTTGATATGTTATGCATAAATCATATAACAACCATATGAACCCACAGAGTGTGCCATTACATGCTATAGCACTACTTTGCCTCTCTAGATATCAGGCTCACTTCGATCCCGTTTCTTTTCTTTGACATCATAGAGTGACACCACTTGGATGGTATTCTCTATTAGTTTAGCAGGCAGTAGCTAATCCTGAATGTTTTAGTTAATTTAGGACCTTGCCATACTTTATAGCTCTAAGGAAAAACCTTGAAGGAATGGGAAGAAGAGCATGCAATTTTCATCATTGTGTGGAATGGATAGAGAGATACTTTATCTCATGCTCTTATGGTTATAGTCCTTAGATCACACTACCAAGTACATGCGTTGGTACTAAAGATGTGTTTAATAGTAGATCCATCATGTAATTGGTGTCATTGGTTTCATAGTAAACTTTTAGACACTTGCCTTCATTGTTATTTTTCTTTTTTTCATACATATTATCTATACATTTAACTTTCTATCCTTTTTTTTTCTTGGCCAACATAGAAGAGGACCTATATAGATTGAGTGTGCATGACCTTTTGCCAACATATTATCATGATTTTTGGGAGATTGTGACCCAAGTTGTAAGAACATATTATGTGCTCTCAAACTAGTCCTTCTTATTATGTGACACTTTTGTCATTATCACAATTTGGATCTCTTAGAGTCTCATTGTTTGCATTGATGCTGCATTGAATGCCCTACAGCTTGGGGCATTCACAATAAGATTAAAATGTACTACTTATATGGATCTAGATACTTTAGTGTAAGTAAAAACATGTTCAAGGAAAAGGAGTACAAGTATAGCTAATGACTCAAGTAACACTTTCTTTAAATGTAATATACATCTAATTTGATTCCTTAGCCTAAAAGAAATTTATATACTAATTTTATAATTAAATTTTAAAAAATATTATATTTCACGACTATAAATTAAAAAATATTTATTATAAAGGATCTTAAAATTTTAAATTATTTTAAAAACTTAAAAGATAAAAACATTTTAACTATGAAAGAAATATATTTTATATTATAAAATTTATAAGTTTCTTTTAGTGTTCACCTTATTTTCCTTTTTATCTCTGTTTAATATTGTTCATGAAGTGATTCATCACAATCAAACTTTTTTTTATCTTTTAAAACATTTAAAATAATTTTAATATTTAAGATCATTTATAATACATATTTTTATTTTACAATATCTGAGTGTAATTTTTCTTCCATTTTATTTTCAGCAAGTAAAATGTAATTTCCTCACAAATTATATTTATATGTCAATCGTGCCTGAAATCATTTTCAAAGGCAGTTAAACTTAAGGCATGTTTGGTAAATGAAAAAGTTGAATCTTGGGAAAGGAAAGAAAGTGGGATTGAGATAAAAGCATGTTTGGTAGGTAAGAGAACTTTTTCCTTAGGTGAGATGTCTCTCAATAGCATGAGAGACTCCAATCTATTATTTTGTGGTAGAAGAGGATTTTACTAAGTGGAAAAATAAAAATTAAGACTATTTTATCCTTTCTCAAATAATTTTTTTTATTAAAGATAATCAAAAATGAATTTTTAAATTAAAATATTATTTATTTATTATTATTATTGATAATTAAAAATAATTATTTATTATTTATTATTATTAATTAAAAATAATTAGGAGTATTTTGATATTTTAATCTTTTTCTTATTCTATTTTTATGTTATTTCTATCTAGTTAAATATAAAAAAATAAGATATTTATATTTCTTTTTATATCAAATTAAATCATTATATAATACAATTTTTTTTTATTCTATTTTCAATTTCTATTCTATAAAAAACGAATCATTTAACAATGTTATTAAAACCGGACCGGTCATTGAACCGGTGGAGGTACTGGTTCACGGTTCATTGGTCGAACCGTGGTCGAACCGTGGTCGAACCGGTGATAATTAAATATATTATTTAAAAAAATTTTATGTATTAAAATTTTAATATAACAAATAAATATTAGTAAATTTTAAATATTTGATTACTAATTTAACATTTCTTAAGATATTACAAAAATTAATGTTTAGTTTAAAATAAAAATTATCTATGATTAAAAATTAAGAATATTTAATATTAAATTTTTAAAATTTCTAAATTATATTAAGATTCTACTTATTATTAAAAAATAAAATAATAAATAATAATTTTAGTTAAGTATCTTGATATTTGAGAGCAATATTATTAGAAAATTGAATATGATAAAAAGTAAATATAAAAAATAATTAATTATACACATTTTATTTCTCTTATATTCTCTTTTTTTTTTTAAAAAAAATCATATTTCAACCTCCTCATCTTTTTTATTATTTTCTATTTTTAATTTGTTAAAATTATTTAAAATGAATTATTCTATTATATAGAAAAAATTAAAAAAAAAAAGAAAATCAAAATATGCTTCAAACCGGTTTGACCGGTTTTTTGTCCGATTTTTTGACCGGTTTTTTACCGGTTTTCACCGATTTTTGACCGGTTTGACCAGTTTTTGACCGATTTTTTGCTTGACCAATTTTCTAATTCAACCGAACCAGACCAGGGACCGGTTCCCGGTCGAACCGGTCGAACCGGCCGGTCCGGTCCGGTTTTCTGAACCATGTCATTTATACAAATGAAACCTTCGGAGCGAAGACTCTAAGGAATGAAAAGTCCAGGAACCCAAGCACCACGTCTCCTAATCTGGCAGGCATATAGTAAAGCAAAGCTGTCGGCGCGACGACTTGTCTGTCAATAAATAAAGGTCACGGGCTATCCCTTCGTGCCTATCTCTGAGCGAACTGAGTTATTACACAAGTAAAACACATCATGGCTTCTGCTACCAGTGGAATTGCTTTTATATTCACCTCCATTCTTCTTCTGGGTTCTCTCACCCATGCCTCTCATCAGTCTGTGGCAGAAGCGAGGCATCCTATAGTGAAGGGACTCTCATGGAGTTTCTATGAATCAAGCTGCCCTAACCTGAAATCTATTATCAGAACACAGCTCAAGAAGGTCTTCAAAAAAGACATTGGCCAAGCTGCTGGCTTGCTCCGCCTTCATTTCCATGATTGCTTTGTTCAGGTAATCTTTTATTTAGCCTCTGCCCTTGAAAAAAATTACTCAAGCCCTTTTTCCCCTTTTGATTTTTTTTTTCCCAAGACTTTGCGTTCGTTAAAGTTCTGCTTTGGTTTCTTTCAGTAGCATGATCAAAGTAAAACTACAAGATAATTTCTTTCGAAACCTGTAAGCCATGACAACTTAAATTGAGAAGCAAGTTTGGATTACTGTTGGGGAACGAATGTTGCCAAGCTTCCAGTTTAATCAAAAGTGTTTTTTTTTTTTTTCTATCAGGTTGACTTAGCAGTTGACTCTTAGCACATCAAATGAAAAAAAATAATGATATGAATAGGATAATAATACAATTATAATCAGTTAATCACCGTCAATTGACACCCTTAAGTTTCAAATACCATATACATATATACTTTTCTTTTTTTCATATCAAATTATAGAGCTATAAATATCGGTGGTATATTAGTGTTTATATATAAAAAAGCTTAATTATGGCAGGGGTGTGACGGATCGGTGTTGCTGGATGGATCAGCAAGCGGGCCAAGCGAGAAGGAGGCACCACCCAACTTAAGCTTGAGGGCTCAGGCTTTTAAGATCATCGACGACCTCAGGGCTCGGGTCCACAAACACTGTGGAAGAGTTGTCTCCTGTGCTGACATCACCGCCCTTGCCGCGCGTGATGCTGTTTTCCTGGTACTCTACTTTCATTCCCTCTCTATTTCCTTTTTCCGTGAAACAAGAGTCAGTCCCTTAGAGATTCTGGTCCATGAGATGATCATTATAAATTGGAGATATGTTACCTGATGAAGAGGCATATTAATATGCTAGGCTTCCTTTTCAATTAGCAAGACCTATCTCTTTTGGAAATTATATATCTCTTAATTATGAATTTGATCTACTTTAACTGTATTTATTTTACTTGAGAACATCATCTGTCTTATACAGATATATACTTGTGTAACTTGCCCATGTACTTTTTAATTTTAACTTGCATGACAACCAACCAAGGGGAATGAACTAAAAGGCAAGGAACTAGAACAGCAATAAATATCAATTCAAAAACACAACATATATATAACAAGTCTGTGTTTGAAATTTGTTTCAATGTTCGCATAACAACCATTCAATCAGTCTATCTCGTCACACTTGTCAGTGGCATGGTAATTACTAATCAGTAATATAATCTGTACATCGGTTTTCTGTAAATTTTCTCGAATTTTCTTTCCAGTCTGGAGGACCAGAGTATGAAGTTCCCTTGGGAAGGCGGGACGGCCTAACCTTCGCCACAAGAAACGCGACCCTGGCTAACCTCCCAGCGCCATCCAACAACGCTAGTGTCATCCTCGCCTCACTCGCCACCAAAAACTTCAACCCGACCGACGTGGTAGCCCTCTCCGGCGGCCACACCATAGGCATCGGCCACTGTGCTTCCTTCACCAACAGGCTCTACCCCAATCAAGACCCCGTCATGGACAAGACCTTCGCCAATAACCTCAAGCTCACATGCCCCGCCCCAACCACCGTCAACACCACTGTACTCGACCTCCGGACCCCTGACCTGTTTGACAACAAGTACTACGTGGACCTCGTGAACCGCCAGGGACTCTTCACCTCGGACCAAGACTTGTTCACTGAGGAGAGGACTAAGGAGATTGTGAAAGACTTTGCTGAGAACCAGAGTCTTTTCTTTGACAAGTTTGCGGAGGCCATGGTGAAGATGGGTCAGCTGAGCGTGTTGACTGGGGATCAAGGGGAGATTCGAGGGAATTGCTCTGTGAGGAACGAGGATTACGAGTCTTTCTTGATGAGCTCTGTGGAGGAGGATGTGGTGGAAGAGAGGGCGGAACTGTGAGTTTTTTGTATGTCTTTGTGATAGGACTGTGTGCGTAGGTTATGTTATGTGTTGGGTATCCACTTAATGATGATGATCCTTGGTTTATTATTTTGGCGTCGTCAATGAGTGGAGATCAGGGTGTTTGATCCGACAGACACTTCGCTTGCTGTTTAGTAATAAACATGGTTTATTAAATGATGATTTTACGATTTTGAGGGTGTTTATGGCCTATCAGAACAGTTTAATGTTTGCTTTTTGACATGTTTAATTTATTTGCAAAAAGTTACAAACGGTTTAATTATGCAACCCCTGTGAAAACATGAGTTTCAAAGTATTTTGAGATAGATAAAGGTATCGTTATGTAGCTAGAGTTTGAACTACTACGATATTGAATTCTATTGCTTCCCATGTTTAGACGCTTGTTATTAATTTTTGTAAAACAAAAATATGACATATAAACCTTTTTTAAATAATAAATATTTTGGAGATCAAGACTTAGGGTAGATAATGTTTATTAAGAATCCGGAACTGAGAATTGAAGAACAAGTTGTCTAAAATGTGAGTGAAAAGGCTTTAGATTTTCTTCACTAGCCGTGAAATAGGGGGCTGATTAGTTCTAATATTGACCATTGGCTTGTAGTAAAAAGTTTTACTATTATTGGTCTTGATGGGGCCTAATCACAATGGACTAAGCTTAATAATTGCAATCGTAGTCAGCATTTGGCCCCAGCAGCCTAAAAGCAAATAAGACTATTGTAGAGGTGGACCCGGGTTTAAATTGCTTTGGTCTCATCGTCTCCACTAACCGAATTAATTTTATCAGATGACTAAAAATTTCATCTAATTAATTTAATGAATTTGGTTCTAAGCAAATTACTTCAATTTGACTTCAGTCAGTTTATTTTAATTTAATTGAATGGTTGACTTTTGAGAAATAAAATGCCCTAAAATTTTAAAAATTTAAGAACAAATATTTTTTTAAAATCTTAAGCATGAAAATAAACACTTTTAACAAAGAGAGTCACATTAAGGTATTTTAAAACAACTTTAAATTTAATCTAACCACAAACAAGTCAAGATCCATACTACAAACATTTTATCAATTAAAAATGTAAGTTACATTTATATGTATAATTTATATTTTAAAAAGTTTAATAGGAGCTCTCTAATCAATCAATTTGGTTGTTATTGGATGCTTGACATAGACATTCAACAATCTAACCGACTTAATTGGATTTTAAAAATTCTCATCCAATTAATCCAATCCTTAAATCAATTTTGCTCACATCAAATTGAATCTATCCAATTAGAATTACATTAGTTTGGTCATGAACACTTATACTCTATTCTTTTCATCTCTCCTATTATAATTTTTGGATTGTCAAAATGCAAGTACACATTTTTGGGTACAGTAGGAAGAAATGTTTATTATTAAAGGCTTGACAAATGGCTTGGGTTAGAAAGTTCAAAAACCAATATATTGTAGAAGGTCCAATTCCACCTAATATATGATGAGTAAATTAGTAATTGCATTATTAAATCAATTTATTTATTTTTTAATCTTCCAAATATTAGTAACTAGGAAAGGGAAAAGGTGGCAATTCCTAGAATGTGTAGCCTTTATCAGTGCGTACTTTAAGTGAGAGGGAGTTTCACATTAAAAGAAAAAAAAAAGAAAAATAGAAGATTGGATTACTTTAGATAGACTTCATGAATCCTCAATTTAAAAGATTTGTGTGCCAATTCCTAATAACCCTATTCTGGTGAGCCTTCATCTCTTTTGAAGTCACACCACACATGAAATCTTTGAAGGAGCTAATAATCCACTAAATGTCCAACTAAGGAATTTCTAGATTTAGGTTCCTATTAGCTAGTGGGTTTATTGAAGATGGAGACTTATTGTGAAAAAAAAGAGAAATTACAGTTTGAAGAGTTCAAATCCTTATAGTATATACGATTTTATTAGTCAATACAACAAATTTCTTATGGCCCAAAGGGAAGCTTGTTTTTTAGAATGGAAATTGGCCAAATCCCAATCAAACCTCTTTATCATTTATTAATTGAAGATGACGATAACTCTTACTTGAAACTCATGCTATTAGTTCTTCTTCTTTTTTCTTTTTAGATAAAAAAAGGAAGCTTTGTCTCATGGTTTTCTCTTAGGATTTGCTTCTTGATGATTATATGTTTGCCAAGCAAGAGAATTCAAATTAATGATAACTTTAAGCATACAAATAAGTGAGTTTGGGTCTAAAGTGACATGATTATGGATGATTCATTTCCTAGTTTCCTACATGCTATGTAAAGAGATGATGATAAACTTGATCATATATTCCCAAGGTTTTGGTTTGAGAAATGAGTTGGATAGCCAATTTAAGAGCTAATTGGCAACATCCTAATCTTAGATATCATCCATTCTTAGAGTAAGTTGGGAGGCAAACCATATAGCTTTAGCAAAATCATATTGCAAGAGAATATGATCCATAGTTTCTTGAATTTGACAACAGAATGGGCAAAACAAATTGAACTATAAATGATGTTTGACTAGTGTGGCTTTCTTTATCAATTTATAAGTAAATAGAATAATCTTCATAGGTAACTTAATTTGTCATAAAAATTCCCAAATTGAAAAGGATTAGAGACAAAAAAAAAAAATTAGTTTATTCTCTTAAAAACTTGTACCCTTTTTTAGTGGAGTGTTTACTACTAGCACTTCCTAACCAAAGTAAGTAGTCCTTCCTTTCAAAAGAGGAAAATAATAATTGTAAGGTTTGACCTTTAACATGCACCAAGTATAATGATTTAAGAAGAAGGTTATGATTTTAGTCTTGTTAGTCATGCATAATAAGATCAGTAACACTCTTAACTTGAGTTTGTTGGTTTGACCACATAGGTCATCATAAGAGGTGGTTGAAGGGAATAGAATGTCCATAAACAATTTGCCAGAAGAGATGAGAAGTAATGAAGGGAGCAGATTTGATAATCTTCTTCCACATAAAAGAGGTATTGAAATGATTATGAAATGAACCTTGAAAGGATTATTTGTAGTATTTTAGCCTTAAAATGTTAGCTAGAAAAGAGTCATGCCTATCATAAATGATTCTCCATACTTTCTTGGCTAATAATGCTTTATTGACAAGACCACAAGGTTTAATGCCCACTCCTCCTTCCCAAATGGGTAAGCATAGTTTTTGCCATCTTAGCAAATGCATTCTAGCTTTGTTTTGCCTAGCATCATTAACATAAAGGACTATGCAAGAACACATTATGTAGATTAGGGATATAACAGCTCAATTGAAAATACTTTAGGTTGAGATGTTTTAGTCTTTCCTCATGCACTACATCCTAAATTCTTTGCCACTTCAATATGGGCTTTTCAATATCTCCTACAATACACATAAAGAGAAACAATCAATTAATAAACTTCTAATCATGTGTGTATAGGAAGAAGGAAAGCTCATAGTAGAGATGGGAGAAAGTGCATATATGTCAACACAAGGAAAGAACAAAAAACAAGCTAAACTAAATAAAAAAAGTAAGACACCCATTCAAGCTGATATAAAGAAAAAGTTCAAGTGCTTCTTATGTAAAAAAAAGGGATACATGAAGAAGGATTGCATCAAGTTCAAGGCTTGACTTAAAAAAAAATGTAACTCAATCTCACTCTTTAGTTATAAATCTTATATGGTAGATGTTAGTAGTAACACATAGTGGATTGACTCTGGTTTTACAATTCATATATCTAATACCTTGTAGAGTTTTCTAAACCAAAAGAAGCTAGTGGGCAGTGAGTAGTATATCTATTCAAGCAACAAAATAGGCTGAATTATAAAAGCTATAGAAATCTACAGATTAGTTTTAGATATAAACTTTAGTTTGATTTTTAAAAAGACCTTTTATATACTAAATTTTTCTAGAAACTTGATTTCTATTTCGAAACTTGTACCCTTTGAAGACTCTTTTGAGTTTTCAAATAATATGTTTAAGTTATTTTATAAATCTAGTCTTGTTGGTAATGGCACAATTTCTGATAGTCTTCTCTAAATTCAATTATAAGATAGTACATCTAATGATTCAATGCATATTTCTAGTAATATAGGTATTAAAAAATGTATTACTAATAAAGATTCCTCTATATTATGATACCATATGTTAGGTTGTATCTTAATAGAATGGGTAAAAAGGTTCCTAACAGATGGAGTACTTAGTACATTTAACTTTGTTAACATTAATACATGTATCAACTGCATTGAAGGAAAGCAGACTGATAAGATCGAAAAAAGTGCCAAAAGGAGTTCTAACCTATTAGAAAATCATATCTACAAAAATTTGAAGTCCAGATTTAGATTCTAGTAGTCCAAAATACTTTATCATCTTTATTGATGATTTCTTATAATACATGTATATCTATTTGTTAAATAATAAGAATAAGACACTTGATACTTTTAAGGTTTTTAAGGCAGAAGTATAGAAGCAATATGATAAACAAATTAAAATAGTGAGATCAGATAGAGATGGTGAGTATTATGATAGATACACTAAAGATAAATAGTCACTGGGTCTATTTGCTAGATTTCTTTAAGAGTAGGGAATTATTGCCTAATACATCATGCTTGGGTCTTTAGACTAAAATAGTGTAACTGAATGAAGAAATTGAATATTGTTGGATATGGCATGAAGAATACTTAGTAGCTTTAATCTTCCTAAATCCTTGTGGACTGAAACCCTTAAATGGTTGTGTATATTCTTAACGGGATTCCAACCAAAGCTATTGAAAAGATGCCATTTAAGTTATTCAAATGTTGGAAATCAAGTTTAAGGCATATGCATGTTTAGGGATGCTTGTCCAAGGTTAAAGTTTATAATCTACAAGAGAAAAAGTTAGACCTAAGGATCATTAGTGAGTACTTTTATTGGGTATACTGAAAGGTTCAAGAGATAAAGATTTTACTATCCATCTCACAGTATTAAGATTGTGGAATCAAAAAAATGTAAATTTTTTAAAAAATGACTTGATCCTTAGGAGTAGCCAAACTTAGCATTTAGATACTAAAAATGATCATTTTGGCCTTTAAGTTTCCATATCAAGTGATAGACTGGTTGTGATCCATACCTCTCAAGTACGGATGGGTATTGAATAGCCAATCATTAAGGATTTATAACCTATTGGCCATAACCTAGTTGATCTAGTTGTTGAATGTTTACTAGAAACTGTTGAGTAATTAGTTAAGAAACATGCTTTCTAAGAGGATGCTAACTTAACATTAAAAAGATCAATCAGGATAAAAAAGTTAACAATTCTTAGTGATTATGTTATATATCTATAAGAATTTGAGTACATATAGGAGCCAAATTGACCCTAAGAAGTTTTCACAAGCTATTAGTTGTAAAGAATCTCAATTGTGGCATAATGTCATGAAAGAAGAGATAGATTCTATAGCATCTAATAGAGTTTAGGATCTTGTTGAGTTGCCTAATGGTTTTTAAGGCCATTGGATGTAAATAGGCTTATAAGACAAAGAAAGACTCATTATGCAACATCAAAAGATATGAGGTAAAAGTTGTGCCCAAGCGATTCAAGGAAGGAATAGATTATATAGAGACATTTTCTATTGTATCTAAGAAAGATTCCTTTTGTAATGGAATTGGTTGCCCATTTTAACTTAGAATTGCATTAGATAGATGTGAAGATACTATTTCTTAATTGAGATATAGAGGAAGAGGTATATATGAGACAACCTAAAGAATTTTCCTCTAATGCTAGTAAGCACTTGGCATTAAGCTTAAGAAATCCATATATGGATTAAAATAGGGTTCCTGCTAATGGTATCTTAAATTTCATGATATCATTTCCTCATTTGGATTCATAGAGAATACCATGGATTAGTGTATATACCAGAAGGTTAGTGAGAGTAAAATCTATTTCCTTGTGCTATATGTGGATGACATATTACTTGCAACCAATGATAAGAGGTTATTATATAAGATGAAATAGTTTCTTTCTAAGAATTTTGATATAAAAGATAAAGGTGAGGCATCTTATGTTATTGGTATAAAGATCTATAGGGATAAAACTCAATGTATTTTGAGTTTATCATGAGAAACCTATATCAATAAGGTTTTAGAAAGATTTTAGATAAAGGATTGTTCACCAAGTGTAGCACCTATTATAAAGGGTGGCAGGTCCAATATGAATTAGTGGCTAAAGAACAATCTAGAAAGGTAACATATGTGTAACATTTTATATGCTTTTACTATTGGAAGCCTTATGTATATATAGGTTTATATAAGACTTAACATTACATTCGTGGTTAAAATGTTAGGGAGATATAAAAGTAATCTAGATATTATCATTGGAGAGCTATAAAGAAGGTGATGAGATACCTTAAAGATACTAAAGACCACATATTGATGTATAGGCAAGCTGAGAATCTTGAGGTAATTGACTACTCAGATTCATATTTCGCCAAATGTTTTAATTTACGAAAATTAAAGTCAGATTACATTTTCATGTTTGCTGGCAGAGTCTATCTTAGAGGAGAATGAAGTAAACTTTAACTGCTACTTCTACCACGAAAACAGAGTTCGTATCTTATTTTGAGACAACTTCACATAGTGTATGGTTAAAGAGCTTTATTTCTAAAGTTAGAGTTATGAATTCAATTTCTAGGCTATTGAGGATTTATTGTGACAATTCGATTGTTATTTTTTCAGCTAAGAATAATAAAAGTGAAAGTTGAAATAAGCACATTTACATTAAATACTTGGCCATTTGAGAATGTGTTAAAGGAAATAAAGTCACCATTAAGTACATTAGTATTGAGTTTATGATAGCAGATCGTTTAACAAAAGGGATGTCACCATCAGTGTTTAAGGATCATGTAGCAAAAATAGGATTTGGTATCATATTGATTTTTTGATGTATATATTATATATCATTTGTAACAAAACTCTTATTCAATTTGTATTTTTTTTCCTCATTTTTGTGTATACATTTATTATTAGAAAAAATCAGCATTAAATGGAGCTATAATAAGCATAAGGCTTATTCATTAAGTTATAATGGGTTGAGAAAGCAAAGTGCATCGTGATACATAAAGGGTAATACTTAGATATAAATGACCTACCACTGTGATCCGTGCATTGAGTTTTCTTTTCTTCTAAATATATTTATGTTTACAGACCAAGTGCAAGAATGTAATCATTGTAAATGAACATTGGTAACAAACTAACATCCGATTTCTAATGACTCTAAGTGGTTAGTAAATTTTATTTCCATATATTTCCAATTGCCACCATGTTTCTTGTCTTTTCAACACCTTTGATGGGAGGGAGCCATTAGCCTGTTATTATATATATAGGGGTCCTTAAGCTTAGTTTTTAAATGCATTAAGATCCAGAAACAATATACACCATTAAATACAAAATCTAAGAGCTTAGAAGCATCCCTCTGAAAATGGTTTTTTTTTTCATTTTTTGAGCAATGGCTGGAGTTATGCACGACACTACTTTTGTTTTGCTTTTAGATATAATGTAAGTGTTTTATATATCATTGGTTAATAAGGATCTCCTTGCTTGATGCCTCTTATTGCTAAGAAAGAGTTCAAGGGACTTCCATTTATTAGAACTTGGTAGGAAATTATGGTGGCATATTACAAGATTATGTTGATATAAGAAGGAGGAAAGTTCATTTTAATAAGAACACCTGTAATAAAATTCCATGAAATTATGTCATAAGCATTGGCAAAATCCACTTTAGGCACTCTCGATCTCTTTAAACTCTTTTGTGCCTTGTGGATTTGTTGTATGATTTTAGGAATTAAAAGGATATTGTTTGAGATTAATCTTCCCTCAAGAAAAGCGCTCTGATTTGGTGTAATATAGTCATCCAATACGAGCTTGAACCTATTGCAAAGTACTTTAGAAATGGTATTGTAAACCAAATTACAAAAACTAATGGGTCTAAAATCTTTCAATGATTAAAGGCCATTACATTTAAGGATAAAATAATAAAATATTTTTTTAGATTCTTTAAAAAAAATCTCTATCTTGGAATGATCTAACCATATGTTATGTCATGTCCCATTTTGGTCCAAAATGTTAATAAAATTTGGGATGAAAACCATTTGGATTGGGGCACTATTAGCTAGTAGTTGAAAGAATGCTTCTTTGATTTTAGCTTCAAATAAGCCTCTTATGAGGAAGTTGTAATGATCATCCTTGAGAGAAGGAATTTCAATATCATTTAACTCCTCCATGATATTAGAATAAAGCATGTCATCCAAATTAAAAAAAAAATCTTTAAAATAATTCATAGATAATGTTTCAAGTTAGGTTGTATCATCTACACACTTATTTTAGGAATCCTTCAACTTGTGAATGTGGTTTTATGATTTCCTCTTATAAATTAGGATGTGAAAATATTTAGTGTTTCAATTACCTTGAACTATCCAAGTCTATTTAGCTTTTTAAGCCTATAATGTCTCTTTATAGTCATAAAAGAATTTTAACTCATTTCTTAGAGTCCTTTCCTGAGCATCGAGGCCTTTCTCATGCCTTAGGATGAGTCAATAATTTTAGGAAATAAGTTTTGGATTTTGAGATCATCATAGGACAAATTTGTGAAAATCAAATTAAAATTTGGAAAGGTACATGTAAGATTTGACAAACTTAAAACACTAATTAGTGTTGTGCTAATAGAGTGAATCTCAAGATAACAAATATAAACTTTAGAACAGAAAGATAGCTAAATAAATTGCAAAGGAATAAACTATATTGTACCTTTCTAAAAATGGATGGTAGCTTAAACTAATAAAAATGAATGTAAATTGAAAAAAAAATGAATTTTGAAAAAAAAATTGTATCAATGGACACATTTATTATGTTAATTTAATGTCTATGAAATTCTTGGATATAACAAAAAAATTGATAAAACTCTATAAAGTAATGATAAAACAAGATTTATTCAACCTATCCATTGGTCTATTTATTCTATATCACTTTCTCTATCATTCATTAATCAAAAGAGTTTCTAAATTAGAAAATAAACATTTTCCAACTACCAAACCATTAGCGAGAGCATCCTCATTCCTTAGCCCAATTGATAAACTTGTTGAGATTTTTTGAAGACTGACCACCTTCTACAATGTTATTCATGGCTATTTCCTTCCATTTCAAAGACCTTGCTTTTATTTCTTCATCTCCAAGTAGTTACTCCACCTTCTTCTTTATCTCTTCCCTTGTTATCACTTCGTTTTTATCCTTATCAAATCCAAGACCAACCTTCCACACATCACAAATATACGCTTTATCTTGAAATTGCTTACTAAAAAATGGCCAACACAGGAAGGGTTCCCCACTGTATACACCTTCTATAGTAGAATTCCAACCACAGTGGCTAATGAAACAAGCTATGGAGGGATGGTTCAAAACCTTGCTCTGTGGTGGCCAATTGACAATTTTACTCTTAGTACCCTTGAACTCATTTGGGTATGCATAATTATTGTTTAGCTTGTTATGATCATTACTAAGACGCACAACCTAAAGAAAAGGCTTATTCAAGAGATCAAGTCTAAGTGCTAGTTCTTTGAATTGGTTTGGGTCCATTACTGCTAAACTCCCAAAAGAAACATAGATGATAGATTGAGGTGGCTACTGGTCAAGCCAGTTTAGGCAGGTTTTATCTTCTTGCTAGAATGAACTTGTGTTTTGGTCACTTAATAGGCCATTAGTAGGAGCTTTGGTGATATGGAAAATGCCCCAGGTTCAAGTTTGTAAGTAGTGTTGCAAAGCCACCATTCTCCTAACCTCAAAGTTTGTATCTCTTGCACAATGTGATCAAAGGTGGTCTTTCCCAGGGTACACCATGGTAGGCTAGTTGCATCCATCATAGGCATGTTTAGGGAAAGTTGAATTTCCTGTTGTTTGGTCAGGAGTCCTGTATTTCCAAAAGGAAAAAAATTATATGAATGGCTTATATTAATCTTGTACCACTAAGTAGGCAAAATTAATACAAGAAAAGTTAGATCATCATATAATGTAAGGTTCCTTTTAATCCATCCTTACTATAATTTTTTGTAACAAAGAAAAGAAAAACTAAACCACGAAAACTCTAATTAAAAGTTAAGCTATCAATAAGTCTATTGGTTGATGCTAGGTTTCCTTTCTCAAATCTGTAATACAAGATTTCCTCGATGATGCTAATTGATGTACTTTCTATTAGGGTGGGAAGCTACCTGATGAAGTTTTATATACAAATCAACCAGTTGAATTGAACAAATAGATTAAGAATGAACTCTTACCATTTTCAGAATTGATAATTCCATCATCAATTAGCCTTTTGATGTAATCACAGAGGCCATGGAAGCAGCAGATCCAGAAAAGAGCACAGCCCCTTTAATTCCAAGCTTCTGACCCACTTCCAAGGCCTATCCCATATTCATACTAACCACTATGCATGAGATCTTACTATTCTCACCATCCAAACCATTATTCACATCTTCAATGAGCTTTGAAAGCTTAGTAGGCATGTTGGTCTTAATTGATAAAATAACTTTGACCTGGTGACTTCTGTCATCTTCAGGACTCAAACCATCTGGGAGCGTCACCATGTTTATGGGGTTATTGTCTTGCTTGGAGGAACTTTGGCCTTTACTTGCTTGTGGCTAGACTTTGTGTTTAGAAAAGTGACCTTGCAGCCATGTTTGGCTAAAACTTGAGAGAATTGCATAAGGGGATTCACATGTCCCAGAACTAGATAAGGTATCATAAGAAAAGAAGGGATATTGCTCATCTCTGTAGTGAGTGTAAAACAAAAAGGGTGATTGAGGTTTGAAGGGCACAATAACTTTTAGTATAGAACTCTAAGGAGGTTCAGATAAATCAAGTGCGTCTTAGTGCGATTAATGGTCTATTTAATTCATTGGCAGGAAGATTGGGGGTGAACAATGGATTTGTTTCTGATGGTTGTAGTCATTGATTCCTTTATATAGTCATAATTGTCAAAGATAAAGAAAAGTCTTCTATATTTTTTGACTCATGCTCTAAAAATGTCCAAATTTAAAGAAAACGTGAGGAAAATTTCTTTTATCTTGCAGGACTAAGATTATGCTTAGATCAACAAATTCGTTGATGCTAGGCAAAATATTGGATCTTAAAAGGACAGACATTGAATCTAACATAGTATTTTGTAGTTTAATGGTCAGTCGTGTTAAACAAGTTAAAAGCAAGGTTTGGTGGATGTGACATCATTTTGTAAGTAGTCATAAGAAAGTCAATAAAAAAAGTTTATATATTGGACTAGTATTCTAATTTTCTAACACTCTTTGCTAGTCACCAACTTTGAAATCTAGCAAGAATAATTTTTTCAAGGTTTTTTTTTAGGTGTGTGTGTAGAAATTTACTAAAGTTAATACGAGAAACCAAGGATCTACATCAATAACTATCTAATTGCCAGAGGTAATATATATATATATATATATATATATATATATATATATATATATATATATATATATATATATATATATGAACACATAAAAAAAAAAATAGCCTTCAACGATACAAGTAAAATAGGTACCAAATTTTTTTTTTTTTGGCCAACAAACCAAGTACTATAATTAGACAATTGTTTTTTGTAGTACCAAAATTCAAAATCACTTGCCATACTGATGGATTCAAACATATTATCAAGTTGGCAAAGATGTTCAATTTATAAATTACTGGCCATTGACCAAGAGAAAAGGTAGGACTATTTTGCGTCCTCACATTGTTGGCCGTGTCTATAAAGACAACCTACTCATCACATCTGAAGTATTTAACAAAGTTAATGGCAAATAATAATAATAATAATAATAATAATAATAATAATAATAATAATAATAATAATAATAATAATAATAATAATAACAAAGTGCTATATTTTTTAGTCAACAAACACATTACGCCAAAAGAACATTCTTGGGTGCTTATTTATGTTTTTTTTTAAAGTATAATGATGACCATCTAGAAATAGTAGTTAGAGATCTTATTTCACACATGTCATTGAAGTTTGAATCAATATTCATCATTAAAGAATTTGTCTTCGTTTTGAAAAGAAAAATAATTATATATATAATTTAATAATAAGGCCCTTTAAGAGGGCAGGGGTAGTGAAAAGTGGAACACTCAAGCAAATTAGTATAAGGACAAGCAAACATAACCAAATTATATTTGTAAGAGATTAAAGATGGCAAGTGAAGAATATTTCTCCAATGTCTATGGCTTTTCTCCTGTTCTCTCTCTTTGTCCAGTTGTGTAGTTAGTGTTGGTAAAATAACGTTAGCTGGAAATCTGAGTCATGCCACAAGACATTATCCGTAAGAATTATTTTGCCTTCACAAATAGCTCCTAGGATAAACTATTTTTTCTGAGATAGGTTCAAGGACATAGAATTGCAGGAAAAAGGATGCAACCCAGACAAGAAGGAGAAAAAAGAGTATAGACATGTTTTTGTACCTCACATATGAGCAGATAAATCTATATATATATTGGGGAGAAGCTGAACATTGGGGACTTAAAATAAGAATAATGTTGGTGATTTAATGTGAAGGACGTTGGAGATTAAAGAAGCTTTATGAGAGGAGGTTACAAAATCAATGTTATTAAGGAAGGTTGTTACATAATTTCCAATAAGAAAATTTTCAAAACTAATGGTAAAATTGAAAACTATGTTGTTAATTTTATAAAGTAAAAATTTTAACCTCTTCTAGAAGCCTTATTTAGTTAAATAAATTTGTGTAAAACTTTTCTTACTATGTATTATGTCATGCATGGGAAAAAATTAGTGGATTTCAACTAAGTTGAGCCCAACTTAGCCTACCTTTGTTCACGTGAACCCATCTCATTCCTTAACTCTTTTACTAGTCTAATAATAGATCTTAAAATATATACACTCAAAACTTTCTTAATTTGATTAATATAGGATTTAACCTTTTTAAAGCATTTTTTTTTTATTTTTACACTTAAAAATCCCTTACATATTTCAAAAAGGTAAGAGGGAAAGAAATAATGTCTAGGTTGCAAGTATGGATGTAGACACTTCAAATTTGGTGTCTTTTGGATTATGAACCAAACCTTGACTAATAAAACTTAATACATAAAACTATCAATGAAGTTTATAACTTATATGAACCAATAACTCTTTGTTGTATGTTAGAGGTCTTACTGACTAGATTACACTTCTACAATTCTTATTTGCGCTTTAACAGGTCATGTGCCTGCCTAGTTTTAACAAGTACTTCAGAGATTTTGCCACGATCTCATAAAAGTGGCCTCACTCTATACTCATATAGGTAAATTCATCAAGTGTATCTACATTTAATACACTGCCTATAAGGGCTATAAAAATTATGAAGAGCTTTATGCTCATCCTCTTCATTAATGTATTCTAACACTGTTTCACACTATAGGAAGGGACTGAAAATTAAGTGTTAGTAAGATTAATAGTGACTTGTTATTATCCCTATGAACCTTCTTTATGAGATCTCCAATCACAAAGGTTAGATTACCATCACTGTTAATTTTGAACTAGTTTAAGTCCTATTCCCTTTGTTATTTCAAAAATTAATTTTCCACCTAAGGGTTTGGCCAAGGGATTTGCCAAATTTACTTCTAACCTTACAAAATCAATCAATATAATATCATCTTTCAGCAACTACTTAATCACATCATATCTCAATTGAATGTGTCTACTTTTACCATTGAAAGTTTTATTCTTTGCAATTGTTATTATAGCTTGACAATCACAGTGTATAAATACTGATGATATAGGTTTTACACTCAAAGGAATATTTGCTAAAAAGTTTTTCAACCACTTAGCCTTATTGCTAGCCAATTCTAGAGAAATAAACTTTGACTCTATAGTGGATCTAGTTATAATAGTTTGTCTGGCTGACTTTTTAGGTTACTGTACCACTACCAAAAGTAAATATATAACCACTTGTGGATTTTGTCTTATTTTAATTTCATATCTAGTTAGTATCACTGTACCTTTCAAGTGCATAAAAAAATCCACTATACATGATACCATAATCCATGGTACATTTCAAATATCTCATTAGTCTCACCAATGCAGACTAATGATCATTGTTTGGAGAGTGTGTGTATCTACTAAATCTGCATATAGCATATGTTATATCAGGTTAGGTGAAGTTCATCGAATGTAGCAGATATATAGTGATTTGCGCATATTCAAATTGAACCATAAGATCACCTCTGTTTTTTATTAATTAAGTGTTAGCATCATAAGGAATACTCATAGGTTTATCATCAAAATGATTAAATTTCTTAATAATTTTCTTGATATTATGTTCTTGTGATAGCAATATACTATCACCTTTCCTTATGACCTTAACACCTAAAATCACACTTGCTTTACCTATATCTTTCATATCAAATTTAAAAATAAAATAATATTTTGTTTCAAGCACAACATTCAAACTTGTATAAAAAATAACCATTGTTTAATCACACACTCATTATTCACAAGTTTTGTATGGACACATTTATCAATTTCGACAATTAAAAACCTACCACTTATCAAAACTTTATTTGGTTTCTTATTCTATTATTTAAGAGCTTGTTTCAAACTATTCAAAGATTTAACAAATTTACAAATTTTATTCTTTTCATCAGAAACAACACAACCTTCTAATTATAACATATAAATTTTTTGTTTTAAGTTACCATTTAAAAATGTAGTTTTAATATCCGTTTAATGAATAAAAAGTTTGTAAATAGAGGCTAGAGTAATTAAGACTTGAATATAAAAATGTTAACAATAAGAGAAAAGCATCAAAATAATCAACATTTTATTTTTGTGTAAATCATTTAGTTACTAACCTTACTTTATATTTATCAATAGTCCCATCAGAATTATATTTCTTTCTGAAAACCCATTTGCACTCAATAGGTTTTACTCTTGGAGGTCAATTTATTAAAACCCAAGTTTTATTTTTATTAATTGAATCAATCTCATATTTAATTGCTTCTTTTTAAAAAATGTGCATCTAGTGACGTGACTGCTTCATAAGGTGATGGTTCATCTTGTACCATATAAGTATAAAAATCATTTTCAAAAAATTTCTTTCCTTTGCCTTTTACTTTTCCTTAAAACTTCATATAAGTTTTCAACAAGACTTTATTCAAGTTAAGAAGAAATATTTTCTATTGTTTGAAAAATATTTTTAATTGTCAAAGGAAAAATATGTTCAAAGAATTTAGCATCTTTTATTTCTATTATAATATTATGATCAAGAACATCACTTTTTAAAATAAGAAATCTATAGGCAACACTATACTCAACATAACTAAGAAACATATAATAAAAAATTTTAGAACCAATTTTCCTTTTCTTAGGATCCGGTAGCATAATTTTCATAAGACATCCCTACACTTTTAAATGTTTTAAATTAAAAGTATATTTTTTTCACAATTCATGTGGTGTCTTACAAGTTTTCTTATGAGGAATTTTATTTTGTAAGTAACATGTAGACAACAAAATTTCTCACTAAAGATTATCTAGATTAGATAAGCTAATTAACATGGCATTCATTATTTTTTTAAAGTTTTATTTTTTTCTTTCAACTAATTTATTAGATTCAAGCAAATATAGTGGGGTTATTTCATGAATTATTTTTTTTTTCTTTTTCACAAAAATTATTCAACAAGGTATATTCTCCTCCTCCGTCTGATCTAACTTTTTTTATTCTTTTATTTAACTGATTTTTCATTTCAGCCTTATATAAAAGGAACATATCAAAAGCTTCATCTTAATTTCTATGTAAATACACTTTAATATATCTTGAAAAATTATCAATAAAAGCCATATAATATTTTTTACCATCTCTAGTCATAATTTGTTTTAAATCACCTAAATCTTTATAGATTACATTAAGTAATTCAATTTCCCTTTGCATAAAGTAATAAGATTTTTTAATTAGTTTAGACTCTAAACAAATTTTACATTCATTTAAACATGCATTATTGATGCTAGAAATTAAACCAAGATTTTTTATTTTTTTAAAGATAAGATATACTAATATGCCCTAGTCTAGCATGCCACATTTTAGAAGAATCAACCAAGTCAGCAAAAGGAGGTGCATTTTTATTAAATTAAAAAATGTTAAGTACAAACAATCCCTAATTACAATAATATTTGCCTATAAAAATATTGTTCCTTGTCATTACAATTTTATCTAGTTTAAATGACACATTAACCCTAACTTTTCCTAGTAGAGCCATAGATACTAAATTTGCTCTAATGTCAGGCATATGAAAGACATCTTTCAGAGCTAAGATCTTGCCAAATGTGAGTGTGAGAAGAATATTTCCTTTCCTTAGGATCTTAACAGTTTTGGAATCACCAAGATATACACACTCTTCTTCATCCCCCATAAAAGAATAAGAGCTAAACATCTCTTTCTTTGCACATATGTGCCTGGTAGCCCTAGAGTTTACCATCCATTCTTTCACATGACCATAAGAAAAGCTTGTGAAACAACTGCAACAATTATGTCATCTCCTAGAACCAAATTTGCATTTAGCTTAAGAGGATTATTGTTTCCGGCTCTCTTTCTACATCGTGTAACATGATAACCTGACTTTTCACAAACATAACAAATTTCTTTCTTTTGAGCTTGGGGTTAATGGCTTTAAAGTTGTAATCGGACTTTTTATTATCATACCTCTTTTTTCTTGGCTTTGCCTCTACCAAATTTGCCTTTGAAGTCATATTTTTGGCCATTGTCACTAGAAAGTCCTTTCGATTTGTATCCTCAATGATTATGTGGCTGATAAGATTTGAAAAAAATAGTTGTTTATGCTTATACTTGAGTTGTTGCTTGTAATCTTCTAATAATTCTAGCAACTTTTCAATAAGTATTCTTGCAACAAACTCATTAAGCAAATTGATTTTTTCAACTCAAAGGTCCTCTAGTAGTTTATGATATTCATCGATCTGGAACTTAATATCTTTGTCATTAGTCATCTCCTATCAATAGTAGTTACCTATCATGAACTTTTCTTTCTCAGCATCCTTGGCAGTGTATTTTGCAAGGAATGACTCCCAAATTTTGCTAGCCTTCTTATACATACAGTAGACATCAAAGAGATCATTAGATAATATGCTAATAATTGTATGTCTACATACCTTATTGGTATAAGTCCACGCATCTAATTGAGCTTTATTTGTGATTGGTGAAGGTCTCTAATTAGAAAGAGCAGTAGCAACACCATTCATGTCTACATAGAGAAAATACAATTTTGCCACTTTAAAAAATTCTATCATTTAAATATCTCAATCTTTGAGATACTTGGAAAAGGCTTGATATTTAGGACAACCAGTAGAATAACTTAAATAGTGATAGGAATGTTATCATTAATATTGTTATACTAACATCTATAACAGCAGAGGTAGTGGTTTGAGTAGGAACAATATCAATAGGTTTCGTAATCCTTAAGATTGTTAGTGGAATAATGTTGGCTGGAAATTTAAGTCAAATTGTTGGATGATGTGTTTAAGGATTATTTTGCCTTCATAGATATTTCTTAGGATAAAATAGATCTTTCTTGAGATAGGCAGGGATACAAAACTGAAGGGAAAATGATGCAACCTAAATAGGAAGGAGAAGAAAGAGTATAGATGTGTTTTTGTACCTTACAAATGAGCATATAAACTAGTATATATATATTGGTGAGATGCTGAACATCAGGGACTTAAAATAACAATAATGTTGGTGATTTAATGAGAAAGACGTTGGAGATTAAAGAAGGTTTATAAGAGGAGGTTACAAAATCAACGGTATTAAGGAAGACTAATACATAATTTCCTAAGTGAAAATTTTGAAAACTAATGGTAAAACTAAAAACCATGTTTTAATTTTATAAAGTATAAATTTTCACCTCTTCAAGAAGTCTCATTTGGTTAAATAAACTTGTGTAAAACTTTTTCTAATGTGTATTATCTCATGCCCAAGGAGAAAATGGATGGATTTCAATTGAGTTGAGCCCGACTTAGCTCACCTTTGTATATGCAAGTCCACATCTTTTCCTAGCTCTTTACTAGCCTAATAACATATCTTAAAAAATATACACTCAAAACTCTCGTAATTTGAGTAATGTGGGATTTAACCTTTTAGAAACACTCTCTCTTTTTTCAAAAAAAACTTTTACGCTTAATAGTTAATGTAATTGGCTTTTTTTTTTTTTTTGCTTTTTAAAAAGAAAAAGTGGAAAGAGACATTAATATCTAAGACTAGATGGACTGAAGAGTGACTAGACTAAAGGAAAGATGGATTCCTCTATAACACTTATGTTCCCACAGATGGTAATGATTTGTTTAGGGAGTTTACATTCTTAATTCCTAAAGGATCTCCATAAATTTTTTTTTTTTAAAAAAATGATATTCAAACACAAAAGAAGTAGCAAGGGAATTTTTTGACCAAATTTTTTAGTAAGGGAATTGGTAAGAAAAATTTGTTCTCACTAGTTTAGTAACCCTTAGGTGGTGAGTGACATGCCCTTTGTCAATCCTTCACTAAAAGTAATCAGTAAGGGAATTTTTCCCTTATAAAATCTTCTGATTTTTATAGTATGAGATAGAAAAGTACCTATATGATTATGGATTTATGGAGTGGTATTTCAATGAGAAATGGAGGGGTATTTTAATAAAATGCATAACAGAAAGAGAATTAGGAAGATAGTGGTTCAACAATAAACATTATGAATGGTGATATAAATGCTAGGAACCCTTAAGTAGATATGGTTATAGATGTATTAGGTGATGGCATTAATCATGACAATAGGGAGTTGGAAGATATGTATGGATGTAGTAGGTGATGGTATTGACCATGACAATAGGGAGTTGGAAGAGGAACTAATTTCATTTATGTCAAAATTTTATAACTTACTAAGGGATATGAATGAATCTCAATGGTCACTACAAAAATACATACTTTTTAGTGGTGATTAAAGAAAGTCATCACCTTTAATGGCAACTTTATTAAGTTGTCCCTAAAAGTTATTGCTAAAATGCTATTCTTCATTTTGGTAAAATCTTTAATTGTGACATAAGAAAAATAGCCACTTTATAAGGCTTTGATTTTTTTAAGAAATAAAAAAATTTTGGTACATAAACTTTTAGTAGCAACCTCTAAAGGTCGCAAGTAACTTTTGGTAGTGACTAATAAAAGCACTTTGGTGACATCTAAAAATTGCCAAATTAATGGTCGTTACTAAAGCTTTTAAATTTTTTTTTCCATGAATAAAAAAAAATTTAGTATCAAAACTTTTACTAAAAGTGGCCACTAAAGCCAATAAATTTTTTAATATTATTTTAATTTAAATAATTTTAAAGAATAGATTTATTACATAATATTTATTTATTTAACAAGTTATTGTGGTTTTTTAATTATTTTTTATCCAATCTTATGAGTTATCTAATCATTAATCAAAAACAAAAAATAAATAAAATAGATAATTTATTATAATTATTTAATTTCTAATTAAAAAGATAATTATTTAATAGATTTGTATAATATTTATTAAAATTCAATAATTATATCATAAAATTAATATTTGTATTAATTTAAATAATCTCAAAGAATATATTTATCATGTAAACTATTTTTAATTTATTTTAACAATTGTTGGTGGTTTCTTTTTAATCTAGTTTTATGAGTTATCTAATCATTAATAAAAAATAAAAATAAACTAAATAGGTAATTCTATTATAATTATTTGATTTTTAAGGGATATCAACAAATCTTTATGGGCTAGATGGCTATGTTATGCATGCTAATATATAAGTAGCAATACATTTCTTGAATATGAAGTTAGAGTTTAACCTGAGTAAGAGTTGTTATTGGCCAAATGATAATCAAAATTATAGCATCCTTTTGGATTATAAAGGTTACTTGAAAACATTTATGGATCGAAGAGAATGATTAATGAGTTAGGATTGGTCTATAAGAATAAAGATGAACATATTTTGGATTAAAAGCAATAAAAAAATATTGCAAAAAGTAATAAAGCAAAAAATATTTGTCGAGGTAGTTTGAATTCGAAACCACAGTGTCCGAATTCAGCTTCTTGAATTCGGAACTTGTGGTTCTTAATTCAAGGCTTTATAGGTTAGCCTAGCTTGCATATCTTAACTGGTCAAAAAGTTTTTCACTGGTCAATAAAATGGTAAAAAAGAGATGACACAGATATGTGGCAAAATGCAATTGGTTGATGGAGATTTTTAGTGTTTCTGGTTGGTCGAAATAAAATTTGCAAATAATGTAATGTTTAAATTAAAATATTACCTGTAAAAAAATTCTTTATAAATTTACCTTAACCTATACCATTGCCATTCACTTCCTCTCATTTCCTGTGGCCAAAATTACCATTCATATGTTAAATATGCTTGCTTTGAGATTTATTAGTGAGGTTTTGCTATTATTTTGATATGCTAGTGAAGGAGGAAGGGTTACAAAATTTGAAGGTGTATTTTTTATGAAAATATTAGGTAAACTAAATATTTTTTATATCTAACATTTTAATTTTGTTTGTAACTAATATATATATATATATATATATTGAAATGTTTACAAAATAATAATGTTCATGGAATTATTTGATGTTGATTTTGAAATCTTTTGCTATTGTTGTATGGGCATTGTAGATTTTGGTTTTTATTTGAGACATACATTTGAAAAAAGAAAGGAGGAAATGAAAGAAAGATTTGTTAATGAAATTATTTGGTTAATGTTGATTTTGGTTTATTAGTTTAGATATACATTTGAAGGAAGAAATAGAAAAATTTTGGTATTTAAACTATATATGAAAAATAAATAAGGAAATATTTTCTTTTTAAAACGTGTAAATACTGTGGGAGGAAAAAAAAAGCTAACTAAAATAAAAAGAAGAAATTTGGAATTTGGAAGAAAAATTAATGAAGGTAAAGAAATTGTTTAGGTCAAGACAAAGAAGAAATAATTTGTTATTTAAAAAAAATTAAGGAAAAAGATGTGAAATAATTAAAGGGGAAAGGGCTAAAATTTTAAACTATACATGTTTGGAATAGAAAAAACAAAAAATTATTGAAAGGTAGAAATTTAAATGAGGAAAAAAAAGCATGTTCTAGATATTAATTAAAATAAGGTGAGAGAAAATGTTTAAAAATTGAAAGTAATTAGAAGGAGAATTTTTGAATTTTTTAGAAAAATTAAGGAATGTTAAAAAGCTATTAGACATATCAAAAGGTAATTTGATTAAAGTTACTAAAATGAAAAAAAATAATAGGAAAAATGTGAAATAATCAAGGAAAGAAAATGGCTAAAATAAGGAAGGTGAAAAAAGGAAGTGCAAAATAAATCATGGAAAAAATAATTAAGGAAGTAATTAAAGTAATAATTAAGGAGAAAAAATAATAAGTAAGAGACAAATGCAATATATTTAAAGTTAATCAAATGAAAAAATAATGGAAAAAAATGAGAAATAAGTAAGTGAACAAAATGAAAAAAATTTTGAAATATAAACATATGTATAATTATAAAGATTCTAAAAATTAGTTAAAGGTGGTAATTTAAATGACAAAAAAATGTATATATTAAATAGTAATTTAAAACATAGGAAAAATATGTTTTAGAAATGTGAAAAAAAAATTAGTTAAGATAAGTAAAATGAGATAAAAAATGTTTTAAATGCTGAAATAAGAAAAAAAGAACTTTTGAATTTGGAAAATGGGAAAGAAATAAAGAAAAGAATATAAATAGGAAAAAAAAATTGTAGTTGAAAAAGGTTAAATAATAAAGTTAGTTTAATTTATATAGTTGAAAAATAAGTGCAAAATATCTTTTATTCTTAGTAAAAGAAGTAAATTTATACAGTTGGTGATGAAATATATTTTATATTAATAATTAAAAAATTATGGTGGAATAAATAAACATATCTAGTTAGAAAATAATTGAAAATTTTTTTATTCATAGTGAAAGAAGGTAATTATAAGTAAAAAAATTATTTAAGGATAGAAAAATTAGGAGGTAAATTATTTAAAAAAATTAAAAGGTAATTATTACAAATCCAAAAACTAATTTAAATGAATATGTATGTTTCGGATATATGTAAATTACAAGGAATTAAAATTTGGAGAATTTTGAGATATTTAAATAAATAATTCAAAATGAACACTTTTTTTTTTTTTAATATTTATAACTATTTGGAGCATGTTTATAGTTAGGATATTTGAGGAGAAAAAAATAGGTAGGAGAAATGAGATTGTTTGCATTTATACGAATGACAGAATTTATGAAAGTATTCAGGGTACAATATTTCAGTATGCAATGTCGAGATATATAACAGTAAGTATTGATATTACCTTGGAAGAGTTAAAACAAGCAGTTAGTCAAAAGCTCTGACTTTCCCACAACCATGCTATATCTAATTTGATATATATGCTTCCAATAACAATAAATCTAACATGGTACTAAGCAATTATACTTGAAGATGATTGTGATATACAAAAGATGTAACAATCACATTCATGATTCGTATCACAGTTGAATGCAGTTAAGCTATATGCGAACGTCTCAAGTATTAACCCACAATTGAGCATTGAATTTCAGTTAAATCTACTGAACGAAGTGTTGCCCTCACTTAATCTATTGTATCAAATGCCTAGGTATACTCAACATTATTAAATTATACCAATAGAGGGCAGTTCGCATCCGAGTTCTTTCCACCAACAACTGGCTTTAATGAACTTCCTTCTCCACCTAACTCAAAAGAAGATGTATTAGAAGACTTTGTAAATGAAGATGAGTATGATACAGAACTTTACCCTAATTATGACAATGACAATAAAGATGATGACGTGAAACTGATGATGATGATGATGCATTTAATAATGAGGGTCATGATGATGATGCCTTTGATGTTGAGCTAGTTTCCTAATATGCTGACCTTATTGCTGTATTCTTCCAACAAGTTAATTTGGCCTTAGTAAGGGGTGATGAGTTTGAGGAGGTGGGAAATCAAATGCAAATGAATAATTAGGAGTTGTATGTAGGATTAAAGTATCTGAATCATAAGGCATTCTGCCTTATTGTAAAATTGTATTTTGTGAAGGCACACCACACTTTTAAAAAGTTTTTGACGAGTAAAAAGTATAAAGAATGTTAGTGTGTAAATTATGGCAACAACTATAGATAGAGGGTTAGAGCATGTAAAAAAGACAAGGGAAAGGGATTTTCTAGCAAATTACAAGATATGAGACTCCACATACATGTTTGTCTATGACATTATTACAAGATCATCCAAAATTGGACTCCAATGTTATCTCATCATGCATCGTTACAATAGTGACTGAGACATTCGATGTTCTAATTAGCCAAATCATTAAGTGGATAAAGAGCTTGTTTAGATACACTATATCTTATAAAAAGGCATAGAAAGCCAAACATAAAGCTACAACTGTTGCTTTTGATAATTGGGAGAGCTTGTATGCCACATTGCTCAGGTGGATGGCCGTAATACTATATTTTATGTTTTGCTCATATGTTGAGTTTGTGATGAAACAATGTCCATAAAGCACTTCTATTAGTAAGCCAGTTTTGATGTTTAAACTCATATTTTAAATATTCAAGCCTTGTATAGACATATTTAAGCACCTAAAACTGATAATTCAAGTTAATAGGATATTTCTCTAGGGCAAATATAAAGGGACAATGTTGATGGCAATGACATAAGATAGTGACCGATATATTGTCCCTTTTGCCTTTGCTATTGTGGAAGATGAGACACAATTAGTATGGACATGATTCCTATATAATCTACGTTGGCTAGTGGTACTTGGACGATGTGGTATTTGTTTGATATTAAATAGATATCCATTAATTTCATCTGCCCTTATTGCTTCATAGATTGGTTGGCAGCCACTGTACAGTTATCATATTTTCTGTCTTTGTCATGTGGCAAGCCACTTTCACATTCATTATAGGCCATCTGATCTAAAATAGAAGTTAAAAAATAGTGGTATGCTCCAACTCTCTACCTAATTTTTCATGTTGTAGATGATTTGTAACTAATAGCAAAGCTATTGATCATATTGCACAAGTCATGCATGTGAGTGTCAGTATGTTGATGAGAAATTGGCTAAGATAGCAGCCATACATAAGGAGGCAACTAGGTGGATTGTAGAAATCTCTAAAGAACAGTGGATAATGCATATGATGTGGAGGGCCAGCGATTCAACCACATAACAAGGAATTTAGTAGAGTGTATGAATGGCATCTTAAAAGGGGTCAGGTCCTTACTTATATCAGGAATAGTAAAAGCAACATATTGTCGGGTTAATTAATATTTCATGCAACATAGTCAGCAAATTAATGCTTAGATAGTAGCAGGTCAGGTTTGCTTTCAAACTTTAATAAAGAGGATAATGGTAAATGTGTAGTGCTCCCATTCATTTGTTGTCCAGATGTTCAATTGGGAAGTTGCATTATTCAAGATTGAGGAGTCGTATGACCAAATGAATCATCAATAAAGTCATTGCTACAAGGTTAATTTGATCGTGCCCATATGTGATTGTGGGGAATTCTGAATGGAGAAGTACTTATGCCAGCATGCTTTCATGATGTGCATAGTAGCAGCTTTTAAGCCATTTTAGTTTAGGTTTGCTTGATTGAAAAATGAACCCAATTACAATAAAATAATCATTTTGAATGACACAAATTTTCATAAATAAAAAAAATGAAAGATTTACTATATGTGAAAAAAACCTACATTTATTTGTGTTTGCTACTCAAAAACCTTAGTGTAAAAGTGAAGAAGAATATGCTTTTAAGCATGAAATGGTTTGTGGCTTTAGTTGAAAATGAATAAATGATAATATTTTGAATTACATCTCTAATGAATCAAATTCTAAAACTTTGTAGGATAAGTTTGAATCCTTGTATGCTTTTAAATTTAGCAATAATAAATTGCTTTTGCTTAAACGAGCTATGAATTTGCAGTATAAGGAAGACAATTCTATTTTTGATCACTTAAATGAATTTCAAGGTGCTTTAGGCTAGTTGTTTGGCATAGGTGTTAAATTTGAAGAGAAATTTTAGGACTTTACTTGCTTAACACTTTACTTAATTCTTGGGACAATCTTTGTGTATCTTTGACAAGTTTTACTCTTGATGGTGTTGTGTCTATGTACTTTGTGAACCATCATCTTGAATGAAGAAGTGAGATGAAAAACTTAACAGGCATCATTTTCATAATCTGATACTCTAGTTATTGAAAACTAGAGGAGAAGCAAGGAGAAGAATTAAGGAGAAACTGACAAAAATAACAATATAAGCAAATCAATGTCCAAGTACAAAAGGCTTAAGCGTCATTATTGTAAGAAAAAGGGACATGTCAAGAAGTTTTGTTATAAGTTGGAAAAGGAGAACATGAATAAATGCAACTAGGATAAGAAAGACAATAATAGTGATAATGGTGTTGCCACCACTACTTTAAAAGATCTTATGATTGTTTATGATCAAAATTTAGTTAACGTTGCTTGTGGTGAATTAAGCCAAGTTGATAGTAATGATGTCTACTTTCATGTGACATCAAAGAAGGATTTCTTCATATCTTATACTCTTGGTGATTATGGAATATTAAAGATAGGTAATGATACTTTGTTAGAGGTTATTGGCATCAAGATGCTATTTTAGAAACCAATAATGGGCAAAGTTATTTTTGAAGAATGTTAGACAGGCATTTGACACCTGATTACATCTTATTTGTATAAGTGTTCTTGATGATGATAGTTATATTAGTACCTTTGGTGATAGATAGTGTAAAATCACTAGGGGTTCTTTAGTTGTAACACACATAAATAAGTTTTCTAGTTTGTATTAGACCAAATCTTTAGTTTTCTTTGATATTATTAATACAATTAAGTGTGATAGTTTGTTAGTGTTATGGCACAAGAGGTTTAGCCACATAAGCGAGAAGCGACTTGATTATTTAAAAGGAATCTCCTTTGAGGTCTAAAAGGTACAAGATTAGGAAAGTGTGTTAATTTCTTGGTTGGAAAACAAAGTAGAGTCTCTTTTAAAAAGCCTTCCCCTTTTAAGAAAATTGAAGCCACTTGAGTTAATGCATTCAGATCTCTATGGTCTTATAAAGGTAAAGACCTTTGATGGTTTACATTATTTTGTGACTTTTATTTATGATTGTTTAAGTAAACTTTAGGTTTATGCTTGAACTAAAAAAGATCAAGTACTTGGTATCTTTAAGCAATTTTAGGCTTCCTTTGAGAGAGAAATAAGATAGAAACTAAAATGTATTTACATTGATAATGATGGTAAATATAATGGACTATTTAATGAGTACTACAAGCAACAAAGTATTAAATGCTAGAAGACACCTCCCAAGACACTTTAGTTGAATGATTTAGCACAGAGGATGAACAAGACATTGGTGGAGAGACCACTTGCATTTGTTTGGCTTTATATACTGATACACAAAGTATTAAAAATAAAGTTGCCTAGTTCTTTTTAGGGTGAGGCTTTACATACTGTTGCATATGTTTTTAATTTATATCCTAATATTGCTTTACAGTCTAATGTTCCTAACTGAGTGTAGTATGGCAAGGATGTTTCTTATGACCACTTGCATGTGTTTGGCTATAAACCATTTGTACATATGTTAAAAGACAAGAGATCCAGGTTAAAAGCCAAGATAAAATTGTGTATCTCCATTGGCTATGGCCATGATGAGTTTGGAAATAAATTTTATGATCCAGTTGAAAAGAAGTTCATCAAAAGGTGTGATGCTTTTTTCATCAAGAATTAGACTATTGAAAGTATTAACATGAAAAAGAAGTCAAAGCCTAAGAGTACTAATGGTTTGGTTGACTTAGACCTAGCTGCCACTTCTTTGACACATGCACTTAATGCAGTTGAGTTTGGCAATCATAATGATATGTTGAATTATGTTTAGGATGAGCATGTTAAGGATGATGATGTTGATGATACTAAGATAAATGCTCCTGCCTATAGGCTTATTGATGAATCTATAGTTCCACTTACTATCAAATAGAGAGTTCCTTCCACTTACTATTCATTTGATGAATATGTGCTATTCACTAATAGGGGAGAACTTAAGTGTTACAAAGAGGCTTTGGAGAGTGAGCAAAAGGCTGAATGAGTTGTAACCATGAAAGATAAGATGAAATCTTTATATGATAATTATACTTTTAAGTTGGTCAAGTTGTTTAAATATATGAAAACTTTGAAAAATTGATGGATTTACAAGTTGAAAAATGAAAAGAGTACTTCATATCACAATATGAAGGTAGACTAGTTGTTAAAGGCTTTAGTCAAAAAAAGGGAATTAACTTTAAGGAAATCTTTTTGCCTATCATTAAAATGTCTTCTATACAAGTTGTTTTTGGTTTGGCAGCTAACCTTAATTTAGAGATTGATCATATAGATATGAAAATCACTTTCCTTCATAATGATTTAGAAGAGGGGAGATTTACATAAAGTAGCTTAAGGGTTTTGTGGTGAAGGGTAAAGAGAATTATGTTTGCAAGTTGAAGAATGGTTTGTATGGGTTAAAACAAGCTCCAAGGCAATGGTACTAAAAGTGGGCAGTGGTACCAGAAGTTTGAGTCTATTATGATCTAGCGGGGATATAGGAATACTACTTATAGTCATTATATGCTTATGCAAAGATTCTCTGATAATGACTTTATCATTTTAATGCTTTTATAATGATGACATTTTGATTGTAAGTCATGATTCTTTTAGAATTAATAGGTTGAAAAATGAGCTTAATAAGTAGGATTTATAAGACAAGTTCTTGGAATATAGATTACTTGTGACAAAGAGTCCAAAAAGATATGGTTGTCTTAGGATAAGTTCATTGAGAAAATACTTCAACAATTTAACATAGATAAAGCTATAGTGGTAAGCACACTTCTTACTACTCACTTTAAGTTTAGCATTAGACATGCTTTTTCTAATGATAGGAAAGAAGAAATGCAATATTTTCCTTATGCATCAACAATAGGAAGTTTGATGTAAACAATGACTTGCATAAGACCCAATATAATCTATACAATTAGTATTGATAGTCATTTTCTCTCCAATCCAGGTATAAAGCACTAGAACACTATGAAGTAGATGATAAAATATCTTTGGAGTATTTCTAGTTTGAAACTTTGTTTTGGAGCTGGTAAACCTATTCTTTGTGGTTATATAGACTTAAACATAGCTAGGGATGTCGATACTAGAAAGTCTACTTTTGGCTATTTCATTACCTTTGCAAAAAGAGATGTCACATGACAATCCAAGTTGTAAAAAATGTGTTGCATTGTCTACTTCAGAAGTTGAGTTCATTGCTAGTACTGAAGTTTGCAAGCCGTTGTTTGGATAAAGAAGTTTATGCATAAACTTGGATTTATACAAAAGAGGTATGTTTTGTATTGTGATTAGAGTACTATTCATTTGAAGAAGAATTTTACTTTCCATGATAATCTAAGCATATTAGTATGCAGTATCACTAGATACAATATACTCTAGACTCCAAGTCACTTAAGTTTGGAAATATTTACACTAATGACAATTGTTCAGATAGGTTGATGAAGTATCTAACAAAAGGGAAGTTTGAAGCTTATTTAAGTGTTAGTTTGGTAAATGCCTTAACTTAGTCAAAAGAGGAGTTTGTTGTGGATACTCCTCAATATGGAGTCCACATATATTATTATTAAAAGAAAGGATGATAGTTACTTTTAGGGGTGAACATGGATTGGGTTGGGTTAAGCCAAGCCTGATGCTTGGCTCAATTTTAAACACTTCAAAATTAAAGCATATTTCTAGGGTCCAAGCTCAGCCCAGCTTAGCCTAGTTAAGAATCAAGTAGCTTGGTTTAGTATTGGACCACCTAGTTTTTTTTCTCTTTTTTTTTTCCTTTATTTTTGAAATTTATTATAAAATTTATAAAATGACCTTAAAAAAATATTTTTATATAAGTCCTTATTAAAATATATTTTTCCTTTAAAAAAATTAAAATTTTCATATAAATTCTTATAATTTTTTTTATTTTTTTATGTTTACTGCTAAGTCAAGTCAAACCAATGTGGCTTTTATGATGGACTAACATGATTTTATGCCTCGCCTAGCTTTTTTTTTTTTTTTTCTTCCAACCTAATTTGGCTAGGCAAAACCAAGTATATTAGGCCACCAGGGCCATGTTCACTTGTAGTTACTTCAATTAAAAAGGCACATGACGTAAGGCTATAAGGAGTGAAGAAATCGTGACTTGCAAGGAATATATAAATATATATATATATATATAATATATATATATATATATATATTTAATAGGTTTTTCTATTCTTCTATATATGCATAATGTGAGTGTTGTGCAAAGGAGAATAAATTTTACTCACTTTGTGTTTTTTATTGGAGGATCAAAAGTGGTTCAATCTTTATGAAATTTTACTATGTTGTTCTTGACATTGTAAGCATTTTATTTTTATAGTTAGATTTTGTTTTTCTTCTCTATTAGTTAGGTTACAATGCTATTTGACTTAGGTTTTATGTATTGTTATTATGATGATTTTTTACTTTGTTGATAGTGAGTAGAGGCTAAGTTGAATTCTTGGTAACGATTAGAAATACATTAATGTACTCATTCAAGTATTTAAAAAACTAGAATTCGTGCACACTAAATGCACCAAAAGATAATAATTACACAAGTAATATAAGTTAAACATAAATATCAATGCTATATAATTAATTAACTCCTTTTTGTCAAACCTAATGTAATATTATTAATATGCATAATTATTAAACAAAAAATTATTTAAGTACCTTGTTATACAATTAGACCTAATTTTAGGCAGAAGGCGTTTTTGAGTTGTATATTATAAAAAAATATTAATCAAATTTTATAATGCAAAAAATTTACACACACACACATATATACATATATATATTAATTTTAAGAGTCACATTTTTATCGATAGCCGAGATACCCATTTTTTGGGTGTTTGATCAGGCCAGTCTTTGCCGGACAGAGGCTGTTGGTTAGAGTTGGTTTGACCCAGACCTGGTAAAATATTTTGGATATGAAAGTGACACGTGGCGACATCTGGTTGGATGGGAGATTTTCAGACATTGTGATTGGCCAATTGAAGATTGAATTAGCCGTTGTAAAAGAAATAAAATAAAATTATCACTATGCCCTCTGGGAATTCTATATCAACGCACTCATCCCTCTTTCCTCTTTCAGTTTATCTCCTTCCTCCCCTCAGCAGCTCCGGCAAAAATTGCTGCAAATGTTGGCAGAAATTATTTTCCTGCCCCTCTAGCATAATTTTTGGTACTCTGTCTTGCATGAGTCTTCGGAAAAGTAGAAGAAAATTCCATTATATTATCTCACTCATGCTTATTGCATCCTTTTTCCTGCGTCAAGCTTTAAAGGGGTTGGAGAAAATTTGACTTAATTACTTCACATTTACATCTTCGAGACGACTTGTTGCCCAAGGTTGGAGGAGATTTTATGTTCTGACCCCACTAATTATTTGTCAAAGACTTTTATTTAGAATAAGTGGAGGAAAGTTGTTGTTACTTTTCCCACTCAGATTTAGTTGAGGAAGTGCTGCACCTTTTTTGTTGCCAAATATTAGTTTTGTTTATGGATTTAAGAGTAGCGTGATATGTGATTTACTAATTTAAGAGTAGCATAAATAGTTGTTTACTTATTTAAGAGTAGTTTATGTTTTATATAGAGAATAGGTAAGCAAAAGGAAAATGCATTTTTGGTGTAATATAATTAAAATAAATACAAAATAATAAATACATAATTAATTTGTAGTATGGGTTTTCTGTTTATAAAATAAATGGATTTCTTATGATCTAGAGATTAGAGATTTAGGTAGAAAGTTTTAAAATGGTTTTAAATTCTAAGTCGTACACTAAAGATACGTTTGTGCTACACCGGTTTGAAGACAAGGGAAAATAATATATATATATATATATATGTACAGCCTTTTTTGTGGATATTTAAGTAGATAAATTAAAAACATAATTTAAAAATTTTGAAATTAAAAAATTATTAATAAAGTATATGGATCTAAATACTTAAATTAATGCATAATTATTGGCATAAATTTAGGAAAATTTAGAAAACCAAAAATAGTCAAGAAATAATGATATGAGATGAATTAATTCAAAAATAATTATGTGGAGATGAATAGTAAATTACAAAAAATAATTAAGTATTATTTAAAATATTAATAAGCAATAATAAAGAGAGGAGTAATAATTTGTTGCAAAATAATGCTAATAATTTGTTGAAGAAAACTTACAAGTAATTTATAATTTCAAAAAGGAAATAATATTGTAGCAAACAATTAGGCTTTTGGAAAAGTTTGCAAATTGTTAATGCTTTATATTTGTCAAAAGTGAGTAATAATGATAAATAATAAAGGTTAAATTGCACAAAACCCCTTTGAATTTTAGGTCATATACAAATAACTTTCATGGCCTTTAGAATTTGACAATAAACTCTCCTAAATTTTTAAATTTGTACAAGTAACCTTCTTGCCATTAATTAATATATTATTTTACTAATAGATTATGATATATCAATGATAATAAATCTCCCTTAACTTCATTTTTTGTACAAATATCTCTTTGAACTTTAAATAATGTACAGACACTCCATTAATAAAATAATAAACTAATTAACAGTAGAGAATTATCTATACAAATTTAGAAGTTTAAGGGATTCATTATCAAGTTTTAAATGTTAAAAAAGTTATCTACACATGACCCAAAATTTAAAAGTATTATGTGTAGTTTAGCCAATAATAAATGGAAATAAGTGTAGAGAATAGACAATATAGTTATAAATATTTTTCAAAAATAAAATTGATTTATGTACTGTGTATATTCTTTCCTACAAGTTATATTGTAGAATCAAAATGAACAATATGGATATGTTTATATGCATATATGTAAACAAACGAATTCATGATAGTGCTGAAGACATGACATTTGAGTGTGCCAATTGCAAAATAATAATAGATGATGCCTACATCATTTGGAGGGTTGAATGAGGTGGTTAGGTAGAAGCTACAACTTTTTTCAAATTAGTTTGTGTTTGAATTGGTAAATAGGTATCCAGCATTAACTCCAACATGGTATCAAACATGTATTTTGGAGGAATATTCAAATGCCCATCCCATCTTAACTACGAGGTGTAATAGAGTTGTATACATATATATCAATTGCTGAAGTAGATCTTAACATGGAATCTTAGCTAGTGGAGAATTATGCTCTGACATCAGTCTCATTGACTGGTTTAATATACGACACTGATGAACAAATACCCCTATTCAGTTTTTACTTTGTAAACACTCACCTATTTTATCCATAGACAAGCTATGCTTAATAGTATCACACACCTCCTATCGACCACATTTCTTGGCTAAGTTCATCCTGTCCACTGATTGGTAGTGCTTGAGTTCCTTCACTTTTTGCCATGATAGAGAAAATAATATATGAGTTTGAAGAAGATGATGAATATAATGCTGTTCTTGATGTCAATAAGGACAATGAGTCCAATGAGGAGAGTGATGATAGTAGGAAGGATCCTGTCAATGCCATTATGATTGTACTAATAAACCTATATGATGATTTGATAATTGCTTTCTGTTGATAAGTTAATACAATGGTGACAAGGGGTTTTGATTTTCTAGGAATGGTCGAGCCTATAAATTTGAATAACAACCAAGAGTTATATATGGGCATGCAGTATATAGATAAGCAAGTTCAACATCATGTAGTAAAACTATACATCATGTGAGTGAAAAATGGAAGAATGTCAAATGACTTCTTCATGCAAGTGATAAAGCCTTACGACAATATAGGATATTATTAGATGAGATGGGGGACAACAATTTGTTGCCTTATATGGATGATTCTTTGAAAAATCGTCACTTCAGATTTTATATTTATTATGACATTTTGATGTGTTATGCATAAATCATACAATAACCATATTAACCACAGAGCATGCCACTATATTTCTTATTCTTATGGCTATAAAGCCTTAAGATCACACTACCAAGTACATGCTTTGGTACTAGAGATATGTATCTATCACATAATTGGTGTTATTAGTTTTGTAGTAAACTTTTAGACACTTGTCTTCATTGTTATTTTTCTGTTTTTTTTCAAGCATATTATCTATACATTTAACTTTCCATTTTTTTTTTGGCCACTATAATAGAGGACCTATATAGGTTGAGTGTGCATGACCTTTCGCCAACATGCTATCATGATTTTCAAGACATTTTGACTTGAGATTGTAAGAACATATTACGTGCTCTTGAATTGGTCCTCCCTACCATGTGACCGTTTTGCCATTATCACAATTTGGATCTCTTAAAGCCTCACCATTTGCATTGATGTTACACTGCCTTACAGCTTGGGGCATTCACAACACTATTAAATATACTACTTATATAGATCTAAATACTTTAGTATAAGCAAAAACATATTCAAGGAAAAGGAGGGGAAGTATAGGAAATGACTCAAGTAACACTTTCTTTAAATGTAAGATACATTCAATTTGATTCCTTAGCTTAAAAGAAATTTATATACTAATTTTATAATTAAATTTTAAGAAAAATTATATTTCATTACTATAAATTAAAAATATTTATTATAAATAATTTTAAAATTTTAAATTAATTTTAATTATGAGAAAAAATTAAACTTTATATTATAAAACTTATAAGTTCCTTTTAGTGTTCACCTTATTTTCCTTCTTATTTCTGTTTAATACTGTTCATAAAATGATTCATCACAATTAAACTTTTTTTAATCCTTTTAAGCATTTAAAATAATTTTAAAATTTAAGATTATTTACAGTAAATATTTTTATTTTATAGTATTAGAGTGTAATTTTTCTTCAATTTTATTTTCAGAAAGTAAAATGTAATTTGCTCACGAAATATATTTATGTCAATCATGCCTGAAATCATTTTGAAAGGCGGTTAAACTTAGGAGTTGAGACCTCGGAGTTGGGAATGAAAAGTCCACGAACCCAAGCACACGTCTTCCGATCTGGCAGGCATTTAGTAAAGCAAAGCTGGTACGACTTGTCTGTCAATAAATAAAAGTCACGGGCTATCCCTTCGTGGCTATCTTTGAGCGAATCGAGTCATTACACAAGAAAACACATCATGGCTTCTGCTACCAGTGGAATTGCTATAGTATGTTTGGATATGCGTTGAAAACGACTAAAATCACATTTGGCCAACTTCAGTATACTAAAAGCAATAATTTCTTGCTATGTGAAAACGTAGTTTGGGGGAGACACTGCTTTTCGAATCACACACATTCACGTCCATTCTTCTTCTGGGTTCCCTCATCCATACTTCTCATCAGTCTGAGGCAGAAGCGAGGTATCCTATAGTGAAGGGACTCTCATGGAGTTTCTATGAATCAAACTGCCCTAAGCTTAAATCTATTATCAGAACACAGCTCAAGAAGGTCTTCAAAAAAGACATTGGCCAACTGCTGGCTTGCTCCGCCTTCATTTCCATGATTGTTTTGTTCAGGTAATCTTTTATTTAGCCTCTGCCCTTGTAAAAATTACCCCAGCCCTTTTCCCCCTTTTGATTTTTTTCCCCCCAAGACCTTGATCAAAGTAAAGCTACAAGATAATTTCTTTCAAAACCTGTAAGCCATGACAACTTAAATTGAGAAGTAAGTTTGGATTACTGTTGGCGAAAAGACTATTGCCAAGCTTCAAGTTCAAGCAAACATGTCTATTTTTGTCAGGTTGACTTAGCAGTTGACTCTTAGCACATCAAATTAAAAAAAAAAAAAGGGAAAATGGTATGAATAGGATAATAATACAATTATCATTGGTTAATCGCCTTCAATTGACACCCGTGACTTTAAAATACCATATGTGTGTGTGTGTGTATATATATATTTTCCATATCAAGTTATACAGCTATAAATATCGGTAGTATATTGGTGTTTATATATAAAAGGCTTAATTATGGTAGGGGTGTGACGGGTCGGTGTTGCTGGATGGATCACCAAGCGGGCCAAGCGAGAAGGAGGCACCGCCCAACTTAAGCTTGAGGGCTGAGGCTTTTAAGATCATCGACGACCTCAGGGCTCGGGTCCACAAACACTGTGGAAGAGTTGTCTCCTGTGCTGACATCACCGCCTTGCCGCTCGTGATGCTGTTTTCCTGGTACTCTACTTTCATTCCTTCTCTTTTTCCTGTTTCTGTGAAACAAAAGTTGGTCCCTTAATGTGCTAGGCTCCCTTTTCAATTAGCAAGACCCATCTCTTTTGAAAATTATATATCTCTTAATTATGAATTTGATCTACTTTAACTGAATTTATTTTACTTGAGAACATCATCTGTCTTATACTATTATGCAGATATATACTTGTGTAACTTGCCCATGTACTAAAAACTTGCATGAGAACCAACCAAGGCGAATGAACTAAAAGGCAAGGAACTAGAACAGCAATAAATATCAATTCAAAAACACAACATATATATAACGAGTCTGTGTTTGAAATTTGTTTCAACATAACAACCATTCAATCAGTCTATCTCGTCACACTTGTCAGTGACATAGTAATTACTAATCAGTAATATAATCTGTACATCAGTTTTCTATAAATTTTCTCGAATTTTCTCTCCAGTCTGGAGGACCAGAGTATGAAGTTCCCTTGGGAAGGGGGGACGGCCTACCTTCGCCACAAGAAACGCGACCCTGGCTAACCTCCCAGCGCCATCCAACAACGCTAGCGTCATCCTCGCCTCACTCGCCACCAAAAACTTCAACCCAACCGACGTCGTAGCCCTCTCCGGCGGCCACACTATAGGCATCGGCCACTGTGCTACCTTCACCAACAGGCTCTACCCCAACCAAGACCCCGTCATGGACAAGACCTTCGCCAATAACCTAAAGCTCACATGCCCCACCCCGACCACCGTCAACACCACTGTGCTCGACCACCGGACCCCTGACCTGTTTGACAACAAGTACTACGTTGACCTCGTGAACCGCCAGGGACTCTTCACCTCCGATCAAGACTTGTTCACTGATGAGAGGACTTGGGAGATTGTGAAAGACTTTGCTGAGAACCAGAGTTTTTTTTTTGACAAGTTTGCGGAGGCTATGGTGAAGATGGACCCAGCTGAGCGTGTTGACTGGGGATCAAGGGGAGATTCGAGGGAATTGCTCTGTGAGGAACGAGGATTACGAGTCTTTCTTGATGAGCTCTGTGGAGGAGGAAGTGGTGGAAGAGAGGGCGGAACTGTGAGTTTTGTCTATGTCTTTGTGATAGGAATGTGTACGTAGGTTATGTTTTGAGTATCCACTTGATGATGATGATCCTTGGTGTATTATATTGGCATCGTCAATAGGCGGAGATCAGGGTGTTTGATCCGACAGACACCTCGCTTGCTGTTCAGTAATAAACATGGTTTATAAAATGATGGTGCTAGGATTTTAGGGTGTAAGCCTACGAGAACCGTTTAATGCTGGCTTTTTGACATGTTTAATTTATTTGCAGAAACTTACAAACGATTTAATTATGCAACCCCCGAGAAAACATGAGTTCCAAAGTATATTTTGAGGTACATAAAGGTATTGTTATGTAGCTACGATATTGAATTCCATTGCTCCCCATGTTTTGACGTTTGTTATTAATTTTTGTAAAACAAAAATATGTCATATAAAACTTTTTAATTTAATAATAATTATTTTCAAGCTCAAGATTTAGGGTATGTAATGTTTATTAAAGAATCTGGAACTAAGAATTGAAGAACTGATGATCTGAAGTGTCAGTGAAAAGTTTTCGTTGTTCTTCACTAGCCGTGAGCGAGGGGGCTGACTAGTTCTCCTGTTGACCATTGACCTGCAGTAAAAAGTTTTACTATTATTGGTCTTGATATAGCCTAATCACAATGGACTAGGCTTGAGAATTGTAGTCGTAGTTAGCTTTTGGGCCCAGCAGCCTTAATGGAAATGAGACTATTGTCGAGGTGCACATGGATTTAAACTGCTTTGGTCTCATCATTTCCACTAACCGAATTAATTTAATTAGATGACTAAAATTTGCATCTAACCGATTTAATGAATTTGGTTCTAATCTTCAATTTAATTTTGGTCAGTTTATTTTGATTTAATTGAATGGTTGACTTTTGAGAAAAATGTTATTAAGTTTTAAAAATTTAACAATAAATAATTTTTTAATCTTAAACATGAAAATGAACATTTTTAACAAAGAGAATCACATTAAGGTATTTTAACACAACTTTAAATTTAATACAACTACAAACAAGTTAAGATTTATACTAAAAACATTTTATCGATAAAACATGTAAGTTACATTTATAAATATAAATTATATTTTAAAAAGTTTAATTATGAGCTCTCTAATCAATGAGTTTTGTGATCTCCTCTTATTAATTAGGATGTGAAAATATTTAGTGTTTTGATCACCCTAAACCATCCAAGTCTATTTAGCCTTTTAATCCCATAGTATCTCCTTACAATCATAAAGGAATTCCAACTCATTTCTTAGAGCCCTTTCTTGAGCATGAAGGCCTTCATCATGCATTGGGATGAGTTAAGAATTTTGAGAAAGGGGGACTTGTTTTGGGAGAGGAGTTTTAGTTTTTGAGATTGACTTAGGAGAAATTTGCAAAAATCAAATTAAAATATAGAAATTTACTTTTAGATTTAACAACTTTAAACCACTAATTAGTTTTTTGCTAATAGAGTAGATCTCAAGGTAACAAATGCAAACTTTTGAACATAAAGATAGCAAAATAAAATACAAGATAGTAAACTATATTGTGCCCTTTTGAAAATGAATGGCAGCTTAAACTAAAAAAGAAAAAAAAAAGAACATTAACTAAAAAATAAATTTTGAAAAAAAAATTGCATCAAAGATGTGTCACATCCAAAATGTGATTGCATGGTGTTGGAAAAAGAAAATATTCAATGTTTGAAAGTAAAAACTAAATGAAGTAGAATTGACACCAACATTTTAATTTGGAAAAGCAAAAATTGAGAAAAACCTTTTTAAAAGAAAATGGTTTATAAGTAAGAAATGAGTTTAAGAGTCAGTGTATATGAGAAAAGTGTACACTTTGTAGCAAAAACCTTTTTAAAAGAAAATGGTTTATAAGTAAGAAATAAGTTTAAGAGTCAGTGTATATGAGAAAAGTGTACACTTTGTAGCAACTGTATTAAAGAACAGTTAATCTAGGTCAACTATGCAAAATAGGTTAGTTAATTTTATTTCAATTACCTTAATCAAAACACAAGTGAAAAAAATAGAAACAAAAAAAAAAGAACAAAAACAAAATAAGATAAGATATTTACAATAGCAAAATAAAATAAAATAAAGTCTTTATAGAAATAGAGAAAATAAGATATTTACAAAAATATGAAAATAAAATATTTGCAAAAATAAGAAAAATAAGATATTTATAAAAATGGATAAAATAATTACCAAAAACAAACAAAGTAAAATAATTGTAAAAACAAACTTGGCCTAGGAAAATGATGAAGTGCTTACATACTTGGTGAAAGGATTAAAATCCACATGGTTTGACATGAGGTAGAAATGCGTGTCATTGGGTTAGTGACTTTTAATTTTAATTTTAATTTTTTAAAAAGAGTAAGAAATAAAAATTAATTTGACTTGGTAAATTAACAAATTTGAGAATTGGTTAGTGTATTTTAATTTATGAAAATCAAATGAATTTCATTCTTTTGCTCTCTTCATTTTTTCTCTCTTTTTATTTTTTTAAGAAAATAAGAATTTTTATTCTTTTGGTTTTCTAAAATAAGAATTTTATTTTAAAAAAACAAAAATAAGATTTTTATTAAAAACAAATGTACTTTTTTTGGAATTTTCTTTTCCCTTTTTTTTTGGATTTTGAAATAGATCTTATTTTTAATATATTTTTTATTCTATAAAGGAATGATACGATACAAAAGAAAGTAAAACTAATGCCACAAATTTCACAAAACATGATTGAAAAGTATCAAGGCAATGATGTCATCCAAAATGCATTATTTGCACAATCAGTAATATTACATACCTTTTGTCCTCTACTAGCTCTTTCATAGCAAAGCATACCTTTATAAGGAGCACCATACCAAGGTACACTCCCCTTATGCTTATCAAATCCACACTATAAGGTGCAGATCCCTTGGGTTTGGTTAGGATAACGTTCAAACTCATAGATATTCAATCAAGGCAAACATACTTTCGCTCATTGCTCTTGAAACCAAAACACAAACATCGTGCACTACGAACTAAAGCTTGCGATGAATTCATCCAACAAACCAAGCATAACTAGAACTTTTCTATGAAAACATTAGTCAACAAGGTGCTTTGAACTTTTATTGCTAACGGTAACATACAATACTGAAAAGTGCAATCTTGGATCCAAATCTATGTGAAAGACAAAGTCAGTAAGCAAATACACACCAACTCAAAACCAAACATGCAAAACCCTATAGCAAAGAAGGCATTATTTAATCAAAACCATCAAACATCTATAGATTTAGCACAAGGGGATATGATGGAGATAGCACCAAAGACTAACCTAATTGCTCAATACATAGGTTGTGGTTCAGCGTCTAATCCAACCATAACTCGAAAGATAAGCTAACTCCTTATTCACCTCTCTTGTACGAACACCTCCAGCCCTCCCTTTTCTGAAACTCTCTTCTCTATTCTTCCTCTCGTCTCAACCTCTGTTTCTGGCCATCTCTCCCTTACTTGCCCTAAAAAATTTGTTGCTGTTTTCTGTTTTTGAAAAATAATCTCTTCCTCTTAATCAATCTTTACCCATTTTAGTCAAACATTAAGATTTTCTTCACAAGAAAATTTTAAATCATCATTTAATTCTCCCCTCCTAAGATTATGGATAATCCAATATTTTCTTTTTTTTTTTAGGAGTTTCCTATATCCAACATTCATTGCCTCTTAAGAAAGAATGAGCGAAATGCCTTAACTTTCAAATAATGAGTTTTGGCCATTTTTTCTTCTTACATTTTAAAAAAAAATGAGACATTGCGGCCTTTACCTTGGGCAATTTTCTTTTTCCTCTTTTTTGGGAATTAATTTATGGACTTAAAATTAAATTAAAGTTGATTCAAAAATTAAACTTGATTTTAATGACTTTTTTTGCATTATTTTATTGGCTAAAAATTAAATTAAAATGAATTTATAAATTAACTTTGACTGTAATTACATGAAAAATAAAATGACTATAATGATAAAGATGTCTAGAAACTAAATAAGAGCCTGAATAATAATTTTTTTAATTTAATGTATTTTTTAAAAATATCTGAACAAAATACTATATCCAAAAAGTGGCACATTTATTATATTAATTTAATGTCTATGAAATTCTTGAATACAACAAAAAGGTGGATAAGACTATACAGAGCAATGATAAAATAAGATTTATTCAACCTACCCAATGGTCTGTTTATTCTATATCGTTTTCTCTATTTTATATATATATATATATATATATATCTAATTTCATTAATCTAAAGAGTTTCTAAATTAGAAAACAAACATTTTCCAACTACGAAACCATTAACAGGAGCTTCCTCATTCCTTGGCCCAGTTGATAAACTTGTTGAGATTCTTTGAAGACTGACCACCTTCTGCATTGTTATTCATGGCCATTTCCTTCCATTTCAAAGACCTTGCTTTTATTTCTTCATCTCCAAGCAATTGCTCCACCTTCTTCCTTATCTCTTCCCTTGTTATCACTCCATTTTCATCCTTATCAAATCCAAGACCAACCTTCCACACATCACAAATATATGCCTTGTCTTGAAATTGGTCACCGAAAAATGGCCAACAAAGGAATGGTACCCCACTGCATACACCTTCTATAGTAGAATTCCAACCACAGTGGCTAATGAAACAAGCTATGGAGGGGTGGTTCAAAACCTGCCTCTGTGGTGCCCAATTGACAATTTTACCCTTAGTACCCTTGAACTCATCTGGGTATGCATCATTATTGTTTAGCTTGTTATGATCATTACTAGGACGCACAACCCAAAGAAAAGGCTTATTCAAGAGATCAAGTCCAAGTGCTAGTTCTTTGAACTCGTTTGGGTCCATTACCGCCAAACTCCCAAAAGAAACATAGATGACAGATTGAGGCGGCTGCTGGTCCAGCCAGTTTAGGCAGGTTTTGTCTTCTTGCCAGAATGAACTTGTGTTTTGGTCACTTAATGGGCCAATTGGTAGCAGCTTTGGTGATATGGAAAATGCCCCAGGTTCAAGTTCAAAAGTAGTGTTACAAAGCCACCATTCTCCTAACCTCAAAGTTTGTATCTCTTGCACAAGGTGGTCAAAGAAGGTCTTTCCCAGGGTACACCATGGCAGTTTAGCTGCGTCCATCACAGGCATGTTTGGGGAAAGCTGAATTTCCTGTGTTTTGGTTGGGAGTCCTGCATTGCCAAAAGGGAAAAAAATATACGAACGGCCTATATTAGTCTTGTACTACTGATTAGCTCAAATTAACACAAGAAAAGTTAGATCATCATATAATGCCAGGTTCTTTTTGATCCATCCTACTTACAATTTTTGTATCCAGAAAAAAAAAAAGCTAAAGCAAGATCACTCTAATGAAAAGTTAAGCTATCGTAGTCGTATGTGTTAATGCTGGGTTTCCTTTCTCAAATCTGTAATACAAGGTTTCCTTGATGATGCTAATTGATGTACTTTCTATTGGTATGGGAAGCTACTAGATGAAGTTTTATAAGCAAATCGACTAGTTGAATTGAACAAACAGATTAAGAATGTACTCTTACCATTTTCGGAATTGATAATTCCATCATCAATCAGCCTTTCTATGCAGTAACAGGAGGCCATGGTTGTAGCAGATGCAGGAAAGAGCACAGCCCCTTTGATTCCCAGCTTCTGACCCACTTCCAAGGCCCATCCCATATTAATACTAACCATTATGCATGAGATCTTACTATTCTCACCATCCAAACCATTATTCACATCTTCAATGAGCTTTGAAAGCTTACTAGGCATGGTGCTTTTGATTGATAAAAGAACCTTGACCCGGTCACTTCTGTCATCTTCAGGACTCAAACCATCTTGAAGCGTCACCATGTTTATGAGGTTATTGTCTTGCTCGGAAGAACTTGCAGCCTTGGCTCGCTTGTGGCTGAACTCTGTGTTTACAAAAGTGACCTTGCAGCCATGTTTGGCCAAAACCTGAGAGAATTGCTTTAGGGGATTCACATGTCCCAGAACTGGATAAGGTATCAGAAGAAAATGAGGGATATTGCTCATCTCTGGAGTGAATGTAAAGCAGAGAGGGTGATTCAATTTTGAGGGACACAATAAATTTCTAGTATAGAATTCTAAGGAGGTTCAGATAAATAAAGCGTGTGTTATTGTGATTAATCGCTGATTTAATTCGTTGGCAGGAAGATTGTGGGTGAATAATGGATTTGTTCTGTTGGTCGTAGTCATTGGTTCCTTTATAGATTACATAACAAAGTCATAATTGTCAAAACAGAAGAAAAGTCTTCTATATTTTTTGACTTATGCTCTAAGAGTGTCGACATCTAAAGAAAACGTGGGGAAATTTTCTTTTACCATGCATGGCTGAGATTGTGCTTAGATCGACAAATTCGTTGATGCTAGGCAAAATATTGGATCTCAAAGGGACAGACGTTGGAGCTAACATAGTATTTTATAGTTTAATTGTCAGCCGTGTTGAACAAGTTAGAAACAAGGTTTGGTGGATGTCTCATCATTCTGTACAAGCATCATATCAATATAAGTAGTCATAAAAAAATCAATAAAGAAAGTTTATATGTTGGATTAGTATTCTAACACTCCTTGCTAGCCATCAACTTTGAAATTCAGCAGGAATAATTCTTTCAAGCATTTCTTTTTTTTGGGTGTGTGTGTGTGTGTGTGTGTAGAAATTTACTGGAAGTTAATACGAGAAACCAAGAATCCGCATCAAGAACTATCCAAACGTGCCAGAGGTAATATATATATATATATATATATATTATCTAAAAACATAAAATAAATTTAGCCTTCAACGATACAAGTAAAACAGGTACTATAATTTTTTTTTGGGCCAGCAGATCAGGTACTATAATTAGAAGATTTTTTTTTGGTAGTACCAAAATTCAAAACCACTAGCCGTACTGATGGATTCAAACATATTATTAAGTTCGCAAAGACGTTCAATCTGTAAATTACTTGCCTCTGACGAAGGGGAAAGGTATGGCTATTTTGCGTGTTCACATTGTTGGCCCGTGTCTATAAAGATAACCTCATCCACCATTGTGTAGTACATCTAAAGTAATTAAAAAAGTTAATGGCCAAAAAAAAAAGAAAAAACCAATCGACAAAGTGCTATATTTTTTAGTCTACAAACTCATTACGCCATGAGAACATTCTTGGGGTGCTTGTTTACGTTTCTTTTCTTATTTTTGAAAATATAAAGATGACCATCTAGAAATAGTATTTGGAAATTTTATTTCATACATGTCATTGAAGTTTGAATCAATATTCACCATCAAAAAATTTATCTTTGTTTTCAAAAGCAAAATAATTATATATATATATATATATATATATAAAATATCTAATAATAAGGGCTTTTAAGAGGGCAGAGATAGTGAAAAGTGGAACGCTCGAGCAAACCAGTGTCAGGATGACAAGCGAACATAACCAAATTATATTGTTAAAAGACTGGAGATGGCACAGTGAGGGATATTTCTCCAACACTCATATGTTCCCACAGATGGCGATGATTTGTTTAGGGAGTTTCCATTCTCAATTCCCGAGGGCTCTCAATAAAAAAAAAATTTTAAAAAATGATATTGAAACACAAAGGAAATAGCAGGGGAATTTTTTGACCAATCTTTTTAGCAATGGATGCTGCAAGAACAATTTTTTCTCGCTGGTTTGGCGACCCCTACGTGGCGAGTGACATGCCCCCTTGTCAATCCTTCACTAAAGGTGATCAGCGAGGGACTTGTTCCCTTGCAAAATCTTCTGACTTTTGTAGTATTAGGTAGAAAGACACCTATATGACTATGGATTTATGGAGGGTAATTTTAATAGGAAGCATAATGGAGAGAAGCATTGGGAAGATAGTGGTTCATTAAACATTATAAATGGCGATATAAAGGCTATGAACCCCTAAGTAGATATGGTTATAGATTTAGTAGGTGATGGTATTAATCATGATGATGACTCTCTAATTTTGGTATTATTTGATATATTTTATAATGGAATAGGGAGTCATTTAGTAAGGATTTTTTTCATTAATGTAAATAAATAAAATATAGCTTTTGTAGTAATTTTAGCAGCCTTTTATTTCATTTCATTTTGATATTAATCTCAGGAGAGGGACAGAGACTTGCTAAAAGGGAATAAAGAAAAGGAGGAGGCTAGAAAATCAAGAGCAAGTTGTCCAAGTGTCCTCACCATGGCTAGGATACCAATTTGTTAGAGTCAATGTATGGCTCATACAAAATACAAAGAACTTTCTAACAATAGCACGAGCCATAACAAGAAGATGAGGAATCTGGAATAGATAAGCTTTCGCAATAGTAAGAGATAACTTTTGTTGTGGCAAGACTCGTCTACTGAAATGCACAGCTTTGATTCTTAGGTTTAAAACTCATGAGGCAGCTAGGGTAAAGGGGATTTGAGCTTTTTAGGAGAGACTTTAAGGGGGAAATGTATCGAGGAGCTAGGATTTGAAGACAAGAAACTTGGATTGAAGATTGGAGGCCAAATAAACATGTCATCACTAAGTTTTCTAATCTTCTATCTTTCTTCTTCTATGGATTCTCATTCTATTAAATCTTTTGTTTGGTTGATATTGTTCAGAGCCATGTGGGGCTAGATTTTGTAGATCCTAGGTTTTTATAAGCCTATTGCCATATAATTGAGATTTTGTAGAGTTAAATTAGTTTGATTCTGAATTTGAGTGCTTAATCTGTTCTATATTGTTCATTTAAGAGTTTGACAACCTCTTTTGTGAATTATGGGGGTTTAAGATTAACTCTTGAGAAAGGGAAATCTTAATAGATCATAGAGTTAAGCAACTTATGTCATAACTAGTTCTTCTTTGACATATTCATACACATATGAAGCTTAAATACAAGAATCACATTTATTTAAATGAAATTAGACATCGAAATCAAGCCATTTATGGGTCATTTTGAACCATAGGGTTCCAAATTTGATTCTTTCTTTTTTTTTAACTCATTTTTATCACAAACAAGTTTGTTCATACTTAAATTATGGTGTATAGCTCGTGGAACCTGTAACAACCGGGAAAAGGGAAAAGGAAAAGAAAGTAGAAAGCTGAAAAGTTTCAAAATTCAGAAATTTTGCTAAGTCTTCTCGCAATAGCGAGAAACGGTCTCGTTATAGCGAGAGTGCCTATTCGCAATAGCGAAAGTGATTCTAGCTATAGCGAGTGCAGGCAGCAGTCCATACAGAAACTAGGGAGTTGCTCGCCATGGCATACGCCATAGTGAAAGTGGGAGTCTGGAACTAATACGAGTTCGCCATAGCGAAAGTTAAATCTCGCCATAGCGAAGGGAACTGATACGTGCTCGCCATAGCGAAAGCTAAACCTCGCCATAGCGAAGGCAGCTGATACGAGCTCGCCGTAGCGAAGGTTAATTTTCGCCTTAGCGAGGGTCAGTCTGGAAAAGAGTAAAAGGCGAGAATTTGACTCCTTTAAACGCTCCAACTCATTCTTTCTCTCATATTTGCCCTAGACTTCGACCCAAGGAGAGAAAAGAGGCGTGGAGAGTGAGAAAGACCAAGAGAAGGAGGAGGAACAAAGAAAAGGTAAGCAAGTTCCCCTCATTTCTACTTAGAATCTTGATCTCCTCTCCTTGTCCTCTCTTTCTGTGGTTTTGTTTGTGAGATTAGTAGGGTTTTGGGCATGGGTCAGAAGGGGAAAAGTGGAAAACACCCTTGAACCTCTTTATTTTCTTTGAAAATGTTATTTCCCCTACCATGAGAACTTGAGAGAGAGAAAGAATTGATGGCATTCTAGAGAGAGAGAGAGAACCCTAAGTTCTTGTATGTTAAGAGGGTTGCTTTGAAGATTACATTCTAAGAGAGTAATTTCATGTTCTTGATTGTGCCTAGGCTCAAGTGAAGCACCTCCATCAAGGTGTGAGTGTGAACCTAAGAAGGGAGAAGAGGAATTGAAAGGAAAAGCTAGTGTTGGCTCATAAGGTAGCTCTCTTTCCACTCTTTCTTGTTGCATTCTTGGATGTAATAGTCATTGTATGTTTATATATATGCTTGTTGTATGAGATATGCCATATGTTATTGCCATGATGCATTGTTATCAATGTGCTTGTGTGATGGATTGTGAGAATTGCTCGGGTGAGGTAGTGCCGAAAGTCCCTTGAGATGGGTGAGGTAAAGCCGAAAGTCCCTTGAGATGGGTGAGACAAGGCCAAAAGTCTCATAACCGAGTGAGGCCAAATCAAAAGTCCCTAAAACTCGGGTGAGGCCATCCAAAAGTCCCTAAACTCGGGTGAGGCTAGACCAAAAGTCCCTAGAGCTCATTTGTGGCATTGTTGTGATTTCCATAGCATGTACAACATGTATTATGTGATTGAGAATGGTTGGATGCTAAATTACATGCTTTGACTTGTTATATGCCTTGATTGCTTCCTTGATTGAGTGCATGAGCTACTGAAATTCCATGAATCTCACCCCTTCCCCTCCCAACTTAACATGCTAGGTGGAGCTCAAGGAGATTCAAGTGCACACCAAGGAGCCTAGAAACATGTTAGCTAGATGATAGCTTTATTTTGGTCTTCTGTTGTAAAGTGGTGCCAAAATGTATATGCACCTACTATTTTTGAGATGTAAATGTTGTAGCAAGTGTAAATGTATGAATATATGATGTACAAACTATGCATAGAGCCAAATTAATGGAAATATGAGTTTTGCCCCTTTTGTTGAATGTATGTGATAGTGTAATTTGGCCCGTAGTATATTGAGTTTGGAATGTATGATGATTTGGACCACTTGGACATGTTATATAGACTATTGGCATGCTTTTAAACTTGTCCATGAGGTGTGATAACGTGTGAGAGGCCATTTGGACCCATTTTGGACCTTTTGAGTGTCAAAACCGTTAATTTTGTGAGCTACGTCAAAGTATGACCAGATGAGCTCTTCTTGCCATGAGATTTGGCATGCCTCTAGAGTTTGTAGAAAGCTTCTTGGGAAGCTAAAGTGGGTAATATTTGGAGGTCTAGAGAATATTTAGCGAATTGTTGAAATTGGGGAATTTTAATGATTTGGTCATGTACTGTTTCATTAGTCCGAAAATGAATCTGTGGCATTCATGGACAAAATGGAGTCCAAATGTTGTGAAATTTTATACACATAAACTAGACAATCACAGTGACCTATAACAACTAGAATCATCTAAATCGGAGGTCTGTAGAGAGAGAACAAACTGTCAGAATGTCTGTATCAGCATCAGGGAGCCACCTGACCTCCGTTACTGTTCCATCAGTTTTCGGGGTCTAAGGGCTACTGAACTGATCTAGACTTATTTTTTTCCTCTAGTAGACATCTGTAGCTTTCCAAATTGGTATAGTGTGCCCAGATTGGATTTTTTTAGATTTAGTTCTGAATTTTCGAAGTTCATGACAGTAAGTTGCGCCAGAAACAGAGACAGCCGGACCTTTGTCTGATTTTCGATGTCAAACATGGTCCAAATGCTGAGATTAGTGTAAAAATAACACTTAGAGCTTTCCAAAGAGCTATGGTTTACTAGATTCCCATTTTTCTATAATTAGTTATGATTTTCTAAAGTTAGAGCCAAAATATAACTTTTGGGCACAAGTGAGAAAATGCATTTTTTCTGGTTTTTGGCTCCATACCCGTGGCTTATGGCTTGTTTTTTGCTATGTATGAGTTGTATAAATAGAGTGTGAGTAGAGAATGTGAATGATGGGTTCACAGGACCCACGGGGTAGAAGATGAGTGTTTGAAACCCCGTTTCATAGCATGAAAATGCCACGGAATGGTAGTGGTTCATTGGAAATCATATGGAACTGAGCTCAGAGAGAGGCTAGATAGCAGTAGTAGAATATGGTGTTACAGAACCCCTTAATTTCCCATAGAACTGGAAATGACAGCATAGGTGCCAAAATCTGCACTAACTTTGAAAATTCATAACTTGGGTTATACAACTCCAAATTATGCAAATTAGATGTCTATGGAAAGCTTAGGATATGAAATACATTTTTTAAAAGTTTCAGGCAAAATAGAGCTCATTTTCCTAGTAAAATGCAATGAAATAGTAACACAAGTAAGAAATGGAGGCATGTAGCATACCTAAATTTGAGAATTTCATATCTTGGGCTACACAACTTCAAATTAGGTGCTCTTAGTGGCCACATAAAGCTTAAGATGAGACCTAATTGTTGCAAAAATTTTAAAGGCATATGAGTTCATTTTATGCATAAAACCCATTACATATCATAAGATGCTATAGTATTCGGGCACCACCAAACCTCTAAATTCAAAAATCTATAACTCTCTTTATACAACTCTTTTCTATACAAACTCAATGGCTTTAGAAAACTTATAATGTCATATACCTATAAAATTTCATGAGCATTGGACATTATTTGACCCCTGAATGACACGAAATTCTAAAACTATTTTATGTGAACAGTGATATGACCTATTTGAAATTTTTGTCCAATTTTGGAAATATATGAAATATTTTATACAACTCCAAAAATTATAGTTCTTGGCTTGACAAAAAGCTCTAGGAGGGATCTAAATGTATACCAAATCTTAGGCTCAAACTAGATCATGTAGGCTACTGAGTTGTTTATGAAAAATTTAAGACCATTTTAGGCACTAATTTGGACCATTTGGTATCTAATTGGGTTTCTTTTACTTTGAGCACATTTCTTTCGTCCTAAATGACTTCTTTACCATTCTATATCATTACCAAATAGGTGGATCAAAATTTGACAATTTAATCCCTAAGATTATCTACATGTCTCAATCAACTCATGCATCAAATGTTACCATAATACACATACATTGCCATAATTTGTTCTACATCCATGTTCTCATATTTTTATACATGGTTCCATCTTAAAACATGAAGTCTCATCATCATATACATCATATGTCCATAAGGATACGAGAAATATGTTGTATGAATACATACATCATAGTTTAATACAAAAGAAAGTATTACTACATCCTTTCTTAACATCCAAGCCTTCTCATTATCTTGATTTTGGCTTGGTGACCCTGAAATGGTTAGTGGAAATATAGGGGGTGAGATTCAAGAGGATCTCAGTAGCTAATCTCAACCAATTCCATATATACAAGAATGTAATGAGTGCATACCATGTATATGGTGCATAAATGTTATGTTTATGCTTCATATGAATTAAATGCATCATGAACTATGAAAACTCATTCATACATAAGCCATGGGATCATCATAAACTTTACTAGGCTCAACTATTCTCAACTTGGAGTGAAGGAAGAGTTACTGCACTTAATTCCATGCCTTAGGGGAGCTAAGAGCCATCTCATTGCCTTTTATATACATATAATGCTCATATAGTTCATATGGTAAACATAATGTATCATTTCTCATAAAAACATTAAGCAGCAATACACACAAGCATTTCAACTCATTCAAGCACTCACATGTATGCAAGAAAGGGAGATAAAACTACCTTGTGATTTTAGAAACTTGAATGTGCCACTAATCTACTTGTTGGCTTCCTTTTTCCTTACTTTCTTTGGCTTAGCACTCACACTTAGGAGTGTTTGAGTTAGATGGGCCATCATATAGCAATTTTAAGACAAGTTAATCCCATAAGACTCATTCTAGGCTTCCTTATCTTCCTTAAATCTCATTAGGGCTCAACATGCTACATAAGGCTAGCTTTAGGTCCATAATGAAACTATCTTGGTTCTTGCTTTTCTAACCCCAAACTCTTACTTTCTACAACTTTTATAACTCTCAAGAGATTCATTTAGATCATTACATACTTAGTTAGAAGGATTTAGAACCAACTTGCTTCATTAGCCTTATTTAGGCCCTTAAACTTTTAACTTTCATTCTAAGCCTTCTAAATTCAATCCAATGTTTCCATAATTATTTATTTATCGTATCTAAGTTTCTCAATTCATTAAAACTCAAATAAACACTTCTTAAGTGCTCCTTCCATAACTTGGTTGAACCATGACTTCAATGGAGGCCATATGGAGTTTTACTTGCTTGGCTTAGGAATTTGATACATATTCGTATTCCTTAGTATCTCTAAAGTCTAAAAAAGATTAAATATAGATAGTGTTATCCTCTTAAAGTTCCAAAACTCTCAAGATGCAATTGAAACCCTAACTTTTCTACTTTGCTTTCTAATGCTTCTTTCTTAAATCTAAGGGCATATTCTAATTCTCCATGCTTTAAAACCCTTGGGTTAGCCTTGTTTTCAAGAAAAACATCCTCCTTCTATATGGGACCTCTCTTGGTTGAATTGGGAAAAGGAAAGAGGACCAAGGAAGAGCCAATTTTGCATCATGTTTTATACACCATTTTAAAGCTTTTCAAGAGAAGAATTTGATGCAAAACTTGATTTTCTCAAATGCTTTCCTTCTTCCACAAGTTTAGCCATGAAAAGCCTCCTCTTAGGAAACTAAAACTATAAGGAAAGAGGGTTTGAAGAGGAGAATCAACTTAGTAAAGGAAGAAGCATGAAAAGTACCAAAATCCTTACCTTTTCTTGATTGCTTTTCCTTCTTCTTTCTCCTTCCTGTGGTGCATCCCTTTCCTTTAGTTCAGATGGTCTAGGTTCTATTTTGAGAGGTTTGGGTTATGTGAGACAAGTTTAAGAAGAAAGGTGTTAAGTTATAACATTTTTCAAAATTCTCATTTTACCTTTCAATTTCCTTTTTTCCATTTTCATTTGTTTTAACTCCTTTTTTAGAACTATCTTTTTTATATAAAAATTTAGATCCTCTAGTTCATAAAATGTCTTTGGTTTCAACCAAATTGGATTTAAAACCTTATTGAACGATCTGATTAAAATTTTATTTCACTAACAACCTAAATCATATACCGGAAGAGTTTTAACCATTTTAAGGGTTCTTATGATTTTTGGGGCTTTTGAGAACCCTGAAAAACTCAATTTTATCATTTAAAACTCCCTTATTTGAGTTTTCAAAAAGTTACTTGAAATTACGAAAATGCTACTACGTTTTTGACTTCTTCGCTTAGCCACTTTCACTCTGATTTTTGGAAAATCATTAGCTTTGTATTCTCATTTCTAAATGTCTAGCTTATTATTCTAATCTTGTTTAGTCTCTAATCATTTCATTATGGTGCGCTCTTTTGTAATCTCATCGATTTTAGTCTAGTTTTAGAAAGACCAAATATTACAACTTAGGATTAGATTGAACTAATTTTGATCTTAGATATAGTGATATAACTAAGGTACCTGAGTAGTTTAAAAGGATTGAGTATAATTGACCTAATTAATTGTATGAGAGATCTACAATGAAACATGATAGAAGTCAAAGTGGTTCAAGAGGCACTTAGGCTTAAATTAGTTCCTTGATTCTTAGATCATTAATTAAACCAATTGACTAGACAACTCAATTTCTGACAGTAAGGAGATAAAAAATCTAAAATGCTTCTTAGTGATATTTTCTATTAGAACAATTCTAAAAGTTCAGTTTTATTATTTTTCAATTTCACTTTATTCTATTATATTGGTATTTTGGTCTAATTCTTGACTTAAACAAACGCAACACTTTTTAGGCCTAATTTCATCTAAATTAATTCTGTATGAGGTGATCTTGATCCACTATACTACATAGTCGACCAATACACTTACGGAGTTTAGTGCAAAATTAGTGGTTATCACATGATAATAGGTAGTTGGAAGAGTAACCAATTTCATCTATGTCAAAGTTTTATGACTTACTGAGGGATATCAATGAATCTTTATAAGCACTATGAAAACACATATTTTTAGCAACGACTTTTAGTGACAACTTAATAAAGTTGTCACTAAAAGTATACTTTTAATGATGGCTTTTTTTATTCGCCATTAAAAGTTATTGCTAAAATGTTATTTGTCATTTTGGCAAAACCTTTAATGGCAACATAAAAAATGTTACTACAAAATATCTTTTAATGGCAACAAAAATGTCGTTACAAAATACTTTTTAGTGATAAGATAAGTTAAGTTGCCACTAAAAGTCACTTTTAATAGTGACCGTAAGGCTTCACTTAAGGCTTTAAATTTCTTTAAAAAATAAAAAAATTGATGTGAAAACTTTTAGAAGCAAACAATTTTATTATTAAAAGTTACTTTGGTAACAACCTCTAGAGGTCGCCATTAAAAGTGACTTTTAGTCGTGACCAATTGTTGCTAATAAAAGTGCATTGGTGACATCTAAAGATTGCCGCTAAAAGTAACCTTTCATGGTGACTACAGGTTGCTACTAAAGCTTTTAAAAACTTTTTTCTAAAAGTAAACAAATTTTGATGTCAAAACTTTTACTGAAAGTGGCTTTAAGGCAAATTTTTTTAATATTAATTTAATTTAAATAATTTTAAAGAATATATTTATTACATAACCCTTATTTATTTATTTAACAAGTGTTTGTGTTTTTTTAATTATTCTTTATCTAATCTTATGAGTTATCTAATTATTAATCAAAAATAAAAAAATAAATCAAATAGATAATTTTATTATAATTATTTAATTTCTAATTAAAAGGATAATTATGAAATAAATTTGTACAATATTTATTAAAATTTTAATAATTATCTCATAAAATTAATATTTATATTAATTTAACTAATCTCAAAGGATATATTTATCATACAAAATACTTTTTAATTTATTTTAATAATTGTTGCTAGTTTCTTTTTGATTTTTTTTAAATCTAGTTTTGTAAGTTATCTAATCATTACTAAACAATAAAAATAAGCCAAATAGATAATTCTATTATAATTATTTAATTTCTAAAGTATATCAATAGTAATATATTTATCTATGGGTTGGATGGTTATGTTATGCATACTAACATATCAATGGTAATATAGCTTTTGAATATGAAGTTAAAGTTTAACATGAGTGAGAGTTGTTATTGACCAAATGATAATCAAAATTACAAGCATGCTTTTCGATTGGAGAGGTTACCTAAAAACATTTATAGATCGAAGAGAATGGTTAATGAATTAGGGTTAGACTATAAGAATAAAGATGAATGCCCTAATCCTTGCATGTTGTATTATAAAGAAAATAGTGAGAAGATAGGTTGTTTGATGTGTGGGCATTCTTAATTCAAATTAAAGGTGGGGGTGTGCAAACGATTCAAAAAAATGTATCATTCGCAATGTTAAAGTATTACCTTGTTGTTTGTGAGACTATTCTAGCATTTGTTAGTATCAAAAGACATACTACATAATTCATATGTTGGCATGTAGATTGATTGCATCAAGTACCAAGTTTCACCTTTTCTTCTTCTCCTTAGTTAGAATCACTACGCATAACTTTGTTGCCTAGATTGTTGGTTTTGATAAAAGGTCATCTTCCTTACAAGTATATGGTATTTCCATATGCCTTTTTCATTGTACTGTTTAATTTCACTTAATATAACTATAATGTTAGTCACTTTTCTCCTTGTAATTATGACAGGTGCCCCATTGTCTATTCATTTGCCAATCGAGTCATCCATTGCTAGTCTATCTTTTTTTGTCACAAAGTAAAACTAGCACAAAAAATGATTGGAGGCCAATCCTGAGAGTGGAGGCTAGCCCTTCTGCATAATTATTCGCAAGTGGTATGGCTTTATGTTTTAATTTCAAGTGCTAATCTCCCAACATTTTACTTATAGGAAGTGGTTTGAGCCCCTAACATCACTTTGTATCATTGTGGAGGATATGCTTACTTTACCTATGCAAAGTAAAGGAAGTCATGTTCGCAAACTTTATATATGTTAAGTAATGTTATTTAAAACTTAAAACTATGTCATAATATGTTCTTACTACGATTTAATTTGTACAAGTATATATCACTTCTACAAGGCTCAAAATATATGGAAGCAGGCATGTCTGGAGTGACACATTGAAATGTTAAGGAATGTTAGGGAGAAAGCAATGAAAGCAATGGGGTCTGCGAACATTGGTGGCACCAAAGGGCATGGTTTGGCAAGAATGAAGGTAGACATATGAGATGGACTTATGGGCAAGTGGTTAAGGTTGGAAAAGCGAAGGAAGTTAAAGGTTGGAAAGAAGAACAGGCCATCCTTACTTGTATCATTACTTTATACAAGAGGCTCTATTAACTTCAAATGGTAAAAAAGAGGATGGTATTATAAATCTTTGAAAGTATAGTTTTATAACTTTTTATCATATTTTATCCCACATATAGTTCAAATTAACTTGCAAGTGTTGGAGCTTAAGTAGGAGGTCTTGTATCAAGATGTGTATGATTGGAACTCCAAGAAATCAAATGAATACATATCGTAACATTGCAAGAGTTTCATTGTAAGAGCTATTATCAACTAAACTCATTATATTTGTTACTTCATTCATTTTATGCTAAAATTTTATTAATGTGTTTGTTTAGGGAACCTTCCACACCATAATTTCGTAGATATATAAGGAAGACTATTTTACATATCACAATAAGAAAAAGAGAAAATAGAAAGAAAAGACTTCCCTTGCTAATCCTAGAGGGATTGGTGAGAAATGATAAATCCCTCCCCAAGCCTCTTGGGTTTAGGAAGAAGAAGCATGGCAATGGTGGCATGAATTTTTGTGACAGATTAGCATGGGAAATCCCTTAGCTATGTGGCAAGGGATAGTTCTGTTAGTAATCTCTTGCTATTTAGGGAAGGATTACCAAATGCTTAAGTTTTCTTCTTAAATTTAGAGTTCTTGCATTTAGAGAGGGAATAGCAATGGACTATTCCCTCACTAATTAAAATTTGAATTAGTAAGAAATTTTCCCTTTCCAATCCCTTGTTAAATTTTAATCAAACCTAAACCCTAAACCCCTAAATCATTTTTGTTTGTTTGCCTCCTCTGTCTCATAAATCACGCTTGTAGTCATCACCTTCACTCCAAAATTTTACATCTTCTCTAGCCATTCCCATTGTTGCAAGCCATTTCCTTTGGTCTTTATTTGCTTCCCATTATCTAGGGCCATAGGTTTTGGTCATGGAAGGGCTGGCCATGTTAATCAAGGGAACTCATTGGTCACAACCGCCTTAGGTAGATCTTCTTCTTTTCTCCTCCATCTATTTCCATTCTTCTATGCCCCATGCCATTTAGATTTCCATCCTTTCTTGATTTTGTTGGTTGTGTAATGCTTTATTAGTGTACCTAAGCATGTTCTAATTGTGGTGTGTAATTTAGTTTTCTTATTGTTTGATCTAAATAAAATTAATTATGGTGTGCCATCTAGATTTCCTCCCTTGACTCATATGATCCCTCTCTATTACTCTTTCTCTCTTCCTTTACTTGTACGTTTTTGTGTATGGCTTCTTTAACTTTTTTTTTTTGGATGTGAAAGTTGTTACCATGAATACATATGTTGCATATTGTAAAAGTGTATATGGGTTTTGATGATGCAAGATGCTTCTTCATTGCCTTGCATTTCATACTTGGAAAATCATTGGAATATAAGGAAACCAATGCATTCTTCAATTAGGTTTGAAAGCACTTTCAAGCCCTTACATTTCTTTTTGGGAGAAACAACATTTATCTATCATGGTTTTTTATCTCAATTGCAGTTTCCCCTTCCTTGATCAATTAATTTTTGCAATTGACCTCTTGTTTTATTTGCCCCAGTATAATATCCTATGTCTAATTAGAGGTGATCTCTAACTAAATATTAAGAGAAAATTATTCCTATCCATATTTGCAATCTTTCCCTTAATTGATTAACTTTTACAACTAATCATCTCATTGAAATTGATTGATTAATTGAAAAATTGCAATTGGGACCAAAGATTAAGTGGAGAAATGTAATTGGCCCCAATAAGAATTATCTAGATTAAGTTATTGCTAGAACTTGTACTATTTTTTCAAATTTTTTATTCTTTAAACAATGCAGTTCTTTGATTTTTTCCCCCTTCAAAAATGACTACTATTTTCACTTGGTTGTTTGGAAAACAATGGAAGTTGTTCATCTAAGCTCGTTTAATATTTTTGCCCTTGCTCTTTGCATGTCAAGGAAGACAACTTATACCTAATTAAGTAAGTTCACCCTCAGAATTAATTTTAGTGTTGTCTAACATTATGATGTATATATTTAAAATATAATAACTGTGTCAGAAACATTCTTGGCGTTTTTATTAAATTGTTTAAGCTTTTAGACCAATATAGAGAATAGAAGTGTAAACAAATTGTAGCTCTCCTCTTCTTTCTAGCATTTTTGAAAGATTGTGCTTGACATTAATACAGTTGCTCAAAATCTGATAAAGATTGTTGTCATGCATGTATCTTCATATCAAGATGGAAACTAATATTTCAAATCAACTTTTTACTTCGGATTTCACTAGTACATATCAGTGCAAAATTTAATTAGGAATATGCATATACTTTAATTAGTCCAATGTTTATTCCATGTGTACATAAGCCCTTGCATAAATGAAATGGTTTGTAATATTATAACTAAGATCTTAATTAATTAGAGAACATAAGTATTTAGCTTCGTCGTGGCCATGCTTGTTCATTAATATTGACAAGTATGTCAATCCACTACAAAAAAAAATAGACATTTAGTGACGACCAAAAAACGTCGTCACTAAAAGAACAAAATTAGTGGCAACAAAAATAAATTGACACTAAACATTGTTACTAAAACATAATGCCACATTTTGATAGAATTTTTAGTGACGACAAAAAAAATTGCCACTAAAAATATTTTGTGATAGGTTTTAGTGGCGACCTAAGGTTGAAACTAATGCCATGATATAAATACCTTTATGCCAAAATTTTAGTGGTGACAAGAAGTCACCATTAAAAGGTTTTCGTGGCGACAATGAGGACTTGCCACTGAAAAATATTTTAGTGGTGACGTTCAGTTATCACTAAAAGGCTGAAAAAGATTGGCTAAAATTTAATAAATTGTTCCAACCAAAGGGAACTTTTAGTGGCAACAACAAGTTGCCACAAATATGCCACAAAAAGATTTAAAAGTTTTTGCGGCAACTAAGAATGTTGTCACTAAAAGGTTGCCTTATAATTTTTTTAATTATTATTGGTCTGAAATCTTTTTAGAGTTTTAATGGCGACAAGATGGGTTGCCACTAATACATTGATGACAAAAAATATGATAAATTTTGTGTTTAAAGTTATTAGTGGCAAGTTATAAGTCATGACTAAAAATGTTTAGTGGCGACTAGATCGCATTGTCCCTAAAAGATTAGGCTATAAATTTTTAAATCTAAAAACATTTTTTGCCAAAGCCTTTAGTGGCGACATACGTCGCCACTAAAACAGTTGGTGAAAATTTTTTACACAATTAAAAATTTTACGCCAAAATTTGTTGGGGCAACATGAGCTTGTCACTGCAAAAATCTTAACAATAATTATATGATGCATAGTTCATATATATATATATATATATATACTTTTTAAAGACAATAATGTAACAAAAGATTATATATAACATACATATAATATAGGAAACAACAAAACTATGATATATTATTTATACGAATAAATATATTTTATACTTGCTTAATTTTTTAATTTTTTTTATTTTTAAATTTTAAGCCGTTTGTTTTTTTATTTTTGTAATAATAATGGAAGCTTAATATAATTTAGGAATAATTGAAGAAGTTGAATGTTAAGTATGTTTAAATTTTAAATATAGTTATTTTTTGGTTTTTTAATAAGAAATTTGAATCAATTAATTATGTTATATATTAATAACAAATTTAAATCAAGTAATCGTGGAATAAGTCATAATAAAACAAATTTTTATGATGTATAATATAAAGACTGAGATTGAACATTTAAGAAATGTTATATCTTTATATAAAAAAGTATAACAAAAATAGAAAATTAAAAAAATTATAACAAAGTAGTAAAACAATGACATAAAGCCATGGTTGAAGGAGTAAAATAATAAGGTCAAATTAATGAAATAATGAAAGAAGAATAAAAAAAACTTAAGGCGTGTTTAATTCTATTTTGGTTTTAATATTTTCAAAATAGAATTTTTTTTGAACAAATTTTGAAAAAATAAAAAATAAAAAATCTATTTGAATCCTTATTCTGAAAAATTGATGTTTTCTATTTTTTTCCTGTTTTTGTAAAACAAAAGTTACAAAACATTTTAAAAATGTTCTATTTTTTTGGTCTCGAAAATATAATTTAGTTTTTTTTTGTTTTACAAAACACTTCACTAAAAATGCATTAGCAAACAAGTTTTTTTATTTTTTGTTCTTAAAAATAGAAAACTGCACCGGAAATAGGAAATTAAACAGGCCCCAGGACTCTTTCCTTTAATCATGTCTTTTGGCAATGGTAAAATGAGAAAAGGATGAATGACATTCTCTAGACTTGGAAGAGTTTTTATTAGATATTAAATTATTATTAGGCTTTGTAGAACCTAATCAGAAGGAGATTCATTTTGTTTCAATTAATTTCAAACTTTACTTCTTGATGACTTGGTTTTTAATTATTGTTAGAATAAATTGAAAAAGGTTATAGATTAAAATTTTAATTGATCAATGAGACCAATAGACAAAAAGGAAAAAAAAAATTATTGTATTCACCATATGCACATATCCTTAATGATGAAGAATTAGAATTTCATCTGTATAGTAGGCCAATATGTATAGATCAAATCTTAATTGTTGACCCATCAATTGTTTGATGAAAATGAGCATAAGTACTAATTTCTCAATATAACACTATATAGGTGAAAGATTCTTATACACAATATAGGTTATCATTTTATTTACACAACATCCAACAACTTTTAGCCCATTGGAGTAATGTGTCCCACGCAATGCAACAATAGTTGGTATAAATTTTGGCTAATTTAGATCCTTTTCATTCCAGAGGATGAATGCATCAGTTAAATTTAGAGAGAGATAAAAAAGAGAGAAAAGAGAGAGTGAGTGATAATGATACACTTTCTCTTCATCTCATTCTTTTTTCTCAATGTACTTAATGCAACAACGTAGTCATGACCAATTTTGTCATTGCAAAATTTTGGTTAGAATGACTTCTGGTGTTCTGGCAGCAACAAAAAATTCATGTTTTCTTTTGTTGTGAGGATTATTTTATTTGAGTTAAACTTTTTTTATTAAAAAGAGTGTAAATGATGTAATACTCGAAGAATACTAATTTTTTTTTTAAAAAAACATGTTATAAGATAATTATATCTATTTATTGAACGAGATATTCAGTTAATGTCTTAATTTCTATTTTTTCCATAAGCATAAATTCATTGAGGTCATCCCTTTTTAGAAAATTAAGAAACCCTTTAAGTCAGATTTGTTCTAATGAAGTAATCTCTATTTTAATAATTTACAATAATAATTTTTACTAAAATATTTTATAATAGTTATAATGCCTAGAATTGTATATATGAATATTTAAATATCTATAAACATATTTATTTTATTTTATTTTCACTATACTTTTTTAAGAATTTTTAGTTTGGTTTCATTTCACAAACACCACAATTAAAGTAATTTGGATCCTTTCCTATATATTCAAAGCACTGATTTGATGGATGGAGATAGGAAAAAAAAAAGCAATACAAAGAAGTGATGACATATATATGAAGCTTATTTCTTATTTTTTTCACCTAGTATATGTTTTCCTTTTTATTTCTCTTTTAAAAAATGAAGGTTTATTAATGCTAAATAAAAGTAAAAGTACAAATGCTAATTAAAGATTTAAAAAATTATATATAGTTTTATATTTTTATTATAAAAATTTTTAATAAAAATATAATAAGTAATAATTTTTATAATCTAAATTATATGATTAAAATTTTAAAAATTTTTATTAAACATCTTAAAAGCAAAAGTAAAACAAAGTTATATGAAAATATAATTTCTTGATTAAGAAATAATACTATTTCTGATTGAAAATAGTTTAAACTATTTTCACACTACCTATCAGTGGAATACTATGCCACCTACTTTAGTGTCCCTGATATAAACCTTTTGCTAGATGCAACCATTGACTCATTCTGTAAAACAATAATGATAGTTTGTTTAGCATTTACAATGAGTCAAGGCAAGACCAATTTATCATGAATAGCATATTGATAATGGTTAATCTATTTATACTTACTCAATTAAATAGATTAAAACTTTAAATTCAATTTGTTAAGTGAGTTAAATGGGTTAGCATGAAGAACAAGAAGAAGAAGAAGAGACATTTAAGGTTAAAGGTTGTAACATATCCTATAGTTCTTGAAGAAGTCAAAATTGCTGTTCTCATCAACTCTTGCAAATCTTGTTGAAGATTATAGATTTGCACTTGTAACTGAGGTCAACGGTTAGGATAAATAGGTTGTTAACTGATGAACCATGAGAGAAACATGGATCTCTTATTGCAGGGATTTGTGAATAGTAATTGTATAATAAGTAATTTCTATCTTGTCTTTTTTTAACTTGTTAGGTCTAAAGATGAATATAGGAAAAAAATTTCAAAAATAGGTATTTTAATTATAAAAGAATTACATTTTAAAAATTTTAGTTGTACCACCTTTAAACTCATAACTCAAAGTTACAATATTGTCTAAATTATATGTACATATATTTATTAATTAGAATTTCAGTTAAATTATAGTTTTAAGATATAAATTAAAAAAATTATATTAAATGATATTAAACTTAAAAATTATTATAAAAAAACTTACGATGAAAAATTTAACTGAGAATATTAAATTATAATTTTTTATACAGGTCAAATTTTTAGTTATAATAACTACAAATTTTAAAAATATTTAATATAAATATTTTTAATGAAAAATCCTGAATTATAATTTGTAGAATAAAATAAAGAGGAAAGGAAGTGGTTTTCTAATACTATTTTTGTCTCTCTTGCTTTTTCCTCTATCTAACTTTAAAATTAATAAAAAGAACAATGTGCAATATGTAGTGTAACGTTGAAATTTATAAAGTATTTTTAAAATGAAAAAATATACTTAAATTTGGTCCAAATGAAATTTTGCATTATAAAAAATTTACTATCACTTAAGTGTCATTTGAATAAGACTCTAAGAAGTGTAATAACACCTTTTTCCTTTTCTCCTTTTATTTTAATATCAATTTCTTTACATTTTTTCCTAAAATTTCCTTATCCTTCTTTTTCAATTACCATAAAAATTTTGTAATTCTCTTATTTTTCTTCTTCATCATCTGATTAAGCCACATTCCCTCTCTTTGGCCTTTGAGTTTAATGCTCATGGAGCAGATTCCTCCCTTTTCTCTTCTACAATTTGGGGGCACGATATCAACAATTCTATTTTTTGATAGGATGTCATCTTCTTCTTTCTTTGTAATTGTTATGTTCTTATTTCTTCCATTACTCTAGTCTCTCTTTTCAAAATAGATTACTTTATTTAAGAGAAAGATTAATCCAAAATAAATTCAAATGAAATTGGATAAATAATAAATTAAAATAAATTATTGATTATCAATATATAGATAAAGAAATATAGCTTTAGGGATAAGTATATTAATTATTTTAAAAAATTTAGATTAAATTAATCTTAATTTTTGTGAGATAAGTAATTTTTTGTAATCTATTATCCACTTGTAAGTTGATTTAAATTAATTTCTTCCATTGCTCTGGTCTCTCTTTCTCTTTTCTCTTCTCTTCTTTTAAAATATACAGTGATTCAACTTTACAATTTTCACAAACTTCTTTTTCTCATGTCATTCTTGTACATAGATGATATTAATTTAATTTTGAAGGTTATGTAATTATTAATCAAATAAATAAAATAAACCCATATTTGAAGATAATCACAATAGATAACTTAATTTAAGATAAAGACTAATCCAAAATAATATATAATGAAATAAGATAAAGAATAAATAAAAAATAAATTACTATATATATATAGTATAGCTTTAATGATAAGTATATTAATTATTTAAAAAATATAAATTAAATTATTAATTATTTCTATGAGATAAGTATTAAAATTTTTATATTAATTTAAATTTCATACTATATTTCTATCTTTTGATGCATTATTTTTTTTGGACTATATTTACTTATAAATTGAGCTATATTTATATTGAACCTTTAATTGGTTGTAAGTTATAATTGTAATATTTTTATATTTTAAATGAAATAAACATGGAAAAGAAAAGCACAGACCAAAACACACTCTGTTTCCCCTTCCATTCAGAAACGCAAGCGTGGATGAGTTCCATGCCCTAGCAGACCCAAGCCTTGCAGTAGGGAGAAAGAGAAAGCAAATATGTGCATCAGTCAAATGCCTACTGAAAGAGACAGTAGGTTCTTCTTCTCCTTCTCCAAAATTTTCTTTTGTAGGTAGATCTGGTTTTTTTGCTTGGTCAGGGGGATGGGGTGCTGTGGAGAAAGAATGGTAGAGTGAGTAAGCATTAAGCAATTGAGCAGAGGAGGGTTTATCTATATGGGGGCTAACAGTTGTTCGGCTTCGTCTGGACCGGAGAATAGTGTGAGAACGCCTTAATGCATTTATGAATTCCTTTCGAAAAAGACGATCCCCTTTTACTTTTATTGATAGTGCTTGTAGGGAACTTGACCTTGAAAATGCCTCTCCCCATAAGTTCTCTAGTTACTGCATTTGAATTTAAAGTTCTCTAGTTACTCCTACACAAGCAATAGCAATTATGGATCTGATTGAGGAGCGCTAGAGAGGAATTGATAAAGGGAGACCCACCTAACCCATGGCGTGAAAGTAAAAGATTAGAGCGGAAATCCAATTCCTAATGTCCAGTACGAGTTAAAGTGACTCCAGTCTTGCTTTTTTTTCATGGAAATGAATCCGATATGTCTTTCCCTGCTTACTTACTGACGCACAAGCTATCTTGTGTATGGAATCAGGAAATTGATGGTTGCCCAGTATGGTCTCCTTGTGTCAGATATTGGGGTCAATTTTTCAATTATTTAGATTATCCATCATATTATCATAGTGGACACAAATTGATTGAACAATCTTATTTTGATGAAGAATATGCTAGTGATATAAAGAAAAAGAGTGCATCCTTATTACATAAAGAAATAGTATTAAAAAGGTTGCATGAAGAAAAATCGAATTTCCCATTAAATTTGATCAATTAATGGCTATGCAAGTAGAGATTGAGGGCCTTTCAATGGGTTTTGATACTAAATCTATCTATAAGACTGGTACCAACATAATCAAAATGTTAATCCGTGAAAAAGGGGAGAGTGCTAGGGATTATCTCAAGAGAAGAGGTCTCGAAAAGGCTGATCTTGAATTGTTTGATGAGTTCGATCAACATACGCTTGAGGGAATAATAGTTCATGTGCTAAGTATTGTCTTGATGTAGTATATTATTCTTGCTTGCTTTGCAAAGAAAGTTTTATGTACTTTCAAGTTTTATTTACTGTTTTTTACTTGGTTTCATATACATAATGGTGACTCAAATCAAACTGCATAAGGCAGAGATCCATATCCACTGCACGAGATAATTATCAGAATACTTTCCTTCAATAATGTAAAAGGATAAGAAGTGTAGAGTTCAATACTCCCTTTGACTTTTGATAAAAGAGTAAGTATATTTTCTTTACCTTTTGCTTAGTATACCTTTCACAATTCTAGTAAAATTTTCCCTTTGTCTCATTTGTATTGCTAACCAATTTAAAATCAATGAGGCTTTAAATGAAATTGATCCATTTAAATTTATTGGGCTTTTTTATTGGAAACTAGCTTCTTACTTCATACTTTTTTTTTTTTTTATCATTAAATAATTAGGCTATTGAGATCATTAAGCCTTCATAAACCACGTAGGTCAACAATCTCCCTTTTTTAATTATGACAAAACCATAAGGAGAAAAATTGATAGTATCGAAATAGAAATATAATTTTTTTCAAAACAAATTGCAAGAGTTCTTTGAAAAGTAAGCTCCCCCTGAAAAATAAATTTCTTGTACTTTTATGATTATTATTGATGAAATCGAACTTCTTAGCAGGAACTTCGCCAACTTGTAATAGAATCTCAAAGGGGCTCAAATTTGGGCTCAGCTTTATGCCTTCGGAATCTTCAAGACTTAATAAATCGGACATTCTCACTTGAAAGTAAGGTACTTCTTTTTCTGCATTTTATAGAGCAATGTTGAATTTCTAGTTAATCAGAGCCTAGGATAGAGTTATATTAGGAGAATAAATAAAAGAAAAATTAAGAAATAAAATAAAATAAATGTTATCCATTCTTAAACCCCATTTCATGTAGAATAGGATTTGATCTATTATTTTTTGAGATCTTAGCCGGTGGTTCTCTAGGCAATAAACCAAGCAAGATAATATTCATCGTAATTAGTCATAAGAGTCTGCATTATATAGAAATAAAAAACAAAACTTACCCCTGACCAGAAGAAAGAATTTAAACTATATCTCCTTTTGCTTCCTTGGAAAATAGATATTATTGGTAATATTATACACAGCCAAACATATGTATGTAAGCTGTATCTGCATTCCTTTTCTCGTCCCCTTTGCTAGATGTTCTGTTTATGTGATACAAGCATGTTCCTCATTGCATTAGTTTGCGAATAAAGAAACAACATGGTGTGTATAATTTTGAATTTGGCATCACAAGATTCCTCATTATCTTATATAGATATTAAGAAAAGCAAAACTTACACCTGAACACAAAGAAAGAAGTTAAGTATATCTCCTTTTGCTGCCTTAGAAAATAGATTGTATATAATATAATTTTTAAAAAAATAGAAAAAAAATAAAGAATGAGTGTAAAAAATGGAAGTAAGCTCTATATACTTTTTTATCTATTTGAGTCACATTTTCTCCAACTACATAACTATAACTATATGATTATAAAAGATTTAATTTTAATATTTTTGATTGTCACATGGACAATGAACTTAGTTTTGATTTAGAAAAAAAAAAATCCAAAGAAGGGAACCAAATTTGTTTGCACTTAATGCTTGTGCATGGGTTAAATATTAATAATATAAATGTAAATTGAATATACAGTTGATCATGGGGGCCTGTGGGGGTAGCAAAAGATAGTTTAAAAGTGTTGAATTCCTTTTCTCTTTCTCCAATTTTTGTTATTTTTTGATGAAAAAAACATACAGAATGGCGCAGGAATTTAAATATATAAAATCTATTTAAGTAATGAATTTTATATAGTTTATATTTATTTTTTTAATTGATAAAAAATAGAAAAAATTTAAACTTAATCGTATATCTCTTTTTCTCTTCTTTTCTCCTTCTATTTACTATTTTTTTCCCCTTTTCTTTAAAACATTCTTGGAGAACCCATGAATTATGGAGCTAATGGCAAAATTGATACAAAACTGCTACTTTAGGGCCACCTCATAGGTCCATTTTGAACTCCTGGCCCATTCCTTTTAGGCTACCGTCCTCATACCAACTTTTGTTTAATAACAAAAATCAAGTTTTTCGCCTAACACTATGTTACGTTATGTTATGGTTAATGCTTTTATTCAAGAGTTTTTGTGATAATTTTTTGATTTGATTTAGAAATCATCAGTTATTGTAGAAGTTGTTGGATTTCATACATAAGATGAATAATCACAATTGTCTTATTGTAACACCAATGGTTATGAACACAAATTTTTATTCCAAAAATATAATTTAAGAGATTATTAAAACTTTTATTTGAATTTTGATTCAATAAAAAATTGTGCCTGTTCATATATCATTAAGTTTAAAATTTCTATAACTATTGTAAATGTCGCTAGACTTTACATTTGAATGACATTTTATTTAAATATGTATTACGTTATGTTTCACGTGTCCTATTCTCACTATATTATACACAAATCACTATTATAATTACCTACCATTACCATGCATTTCCATTTCAACCCTTCTTTCTCTCCCAAAAATTTCTCGGGTCTGCTAATTACTCCCAAAATATGCAACGAGGACTACAATCAATTACATGAACTAAAACTTAAGTAGAATCTTGGTCTTTGTGAATATCAAATTGCTTTTATAAATTATATGTTCAAAAATGCTTTTTGAAGATTTATTAAGGATAAATAATAAATATAATATAAATTGCTGTTTTTATCTATTTGAATGTATTTCTAAATAACATAGAGATAAGACTCATGAACTGATATGTGAATTTAGTATTTTAAAGACTTTTGACATATGTTGTTCTTTACAGTAAAAATATAATGATTGAATAAATTCATATTGATTTATATTATCAATTTCATCCAAAATTTTCGTAAAGATTGAACAAAGTAAATAAGCGAATATAAAGATATAATTTTTAATTTTCTAAGGTTTCATATTAAATGAATGAAATTAAAAAATTACCTATTAAATATTTGACCAATTTGAGCTTTTAATTCTAATAGGCAAGGTCAGTGCACACATATATATATATAGATCCATATGCGCACACACACACACACACACACACACACACACACACACACATATCCGTATTAACATAGAAGAGTTGATGCATTTGTTTTCTTTTCACTTAGAAATCCTTTTGACAATATTTTCCTTTTGGTTTTGGGTGCAGGTCTAACTTGACAAGCTATCTTTGAGTCTTGTATTCCTCCTCACAACTCACTACAAGCACTTTTCGGAGCAACCAAGTGATTTTGTTTAATGGTTCATGCCTTTCTGATGATAAAAATGTAATTTAGGATATATATATGTGGAATTAAGTGCTAGAAAAATATATGGTAGAAGATAAAAATGTGATTTAAGACATATATATGGAAGGAGTTTAGTCTTATAACTGCTTCTTTAACCTAAACGCATGCTGGGGTTGACCTATGTCGGTGTTAAATGTTGTTAATTCTATCTCAGAAACTGGAGCTGTGGCTAATTTGGTGGGCATGTATATATTTACCTAGCTATATGCAAGCTCCTTAGCATTGAACGTTGTCTGTGTGTGTATAGTGGAAGTGATGTAAATATTGTCAGCCTTCACATGTTTTCTAGCAAAAGAAAAATTCGCTAAAGACCCATATTATTAGGTGAATAATGCAAAGATTTGCTATTTATTATCATTGTGTATGGTGAACCATTAATTGGCCACTAACTCGTGAAAAGTGGCTGTTTGCTCCGTTGCAAACAAAGCACAATGGAAGGAGAGAGATGTGTAACAACCGAAAAAAAAAGGGAAAAGAAAAAGAAAGAAGAAAGCTGAAAATTTTCGAAATCCTGAAATTTTTCTAAGTCTGCCAGTTATAGTCTAGCTATAGCGAATGTACCTGTTCGCTATAGCGAGAAAGAGTCTAGCTATAGCGAGAGTACTTATTCGCTATAGCGAAAATGCTTCTAACTATAGCGAGTGTGGGCATTTCATACAAAAACCAGAGAGTTGCTCGCCGTAGCAAGCGCCATAGCGAAAACAGGGGTCTGGAACTGATACATGCTCGCCGTAGTGAAGGTTAATTCTCGTTATAGCGAGGGTTAGTCCGGAAAAGCGTAAAAAGCGAGAATTTGACTTCTTTAAACGTCCCAACTCATTCTTTCTCTTCTATCTGACCTAAGCTTCGACCAAAGGAGAGAAAAGAGGCGTGGAGAGTGAGAGAGACCAAGAGAAGGAGGAAGAACAAAGGAAAGGTAAGCAAGCTTCTCCCCTTTCTTCTTAGCATCTTGTTCTTCTCTCTTTATCCTCTTTTTCTATAGTTTTCCTTGTGAAATTCGTTGGGATTTAGGTATGGGTCAGAAGAGGGAAAGTGGGAAACCACTCTTACATTTTCTTTGCTTTCCTTGAGTAGAGCTTGAGAGTGAAGAAGAGGTGGTGAAATTCTAGAGAAAGGGAGGAAGTCTGACCTAGAATGAACAAGAAACCCTTGTGTTAAGTTGAGAAATGCAAAAAACTAGGAGAAGGGCTAGTAAAGTTTAAGAAGGGAAGAAGTAGGGCTTTAATCTCCTAGCCTTGTGAAGGTTTATTTGCATGAGAGTAATTCCATGCTCTTGATTGTGCCTAGGCTCAAGTGAAGCACCTCCATCAAGGTGTGATTGTGAAACCAAGAAGGGAGAAGAGAAATTGAAAGGGAAGGCTTGTGTTGGCTCATAAGGTAACTCTCTACTCTTTCTTGTGCATTCTTGGATGTAATAGTCATTGTATGCTTGTGTACATGCTTATTGTGTGAGACATGCCATATGTTATTGCCTTGATGCATTGGTACCAATATGCTTATATGTGAGATTGTGAAAATTGCTCGGGTGGGGTAGTGCCAAAAGTCCCTTGAGATGGGTGAGGTAGAGCCGAAAGTCCCTTGAGATGGGTGAGACAAGGCCAAAAGTCTCATAACCGAGTGAGGCTAAGTCAAAAGTCCCTAAAATCGGGTGAGGCCATCCAAAAGTCCTTAAACTTAGGTGAGGCTAGACCAAAAGTCCCTAAAGCTCATTTGTGGCATTGATATAGTTTTCATGGCATGTACAACATATATTGTATGATTGTGAATGGTTAGATGCTTATTTACATGCTTTGACTTGTTATATGCCTTGATTGCTTCCTTGAATGAGTGCATGAGCTATTGAGATTCCATGAATCTCACCCCCCTTCCCTCCCCCATCTTAACATGCTAGGTGGAACTCAAGGAGAATCAAGTGCACACCAAAGAGCCTAGAAGCATGTTTAGTTAGATGTTAGCTTATTTTAGTTTTTTTGATGTAAAGTGGTGCCAAAATGAATATGCACCTACTATTTTTGAGATGTAAATATTGTAGCAAGTGTAAATGTATAAAAATATGATGTACAAACTATGTAGAGAGCCAAAGTAATGAAAATGTGGGATTTGCCCTTTTTGTGGCTTGCATGTGATAGTGTATTTTGGCCCGTAGCATAGTGAGTTTGAAATGTATGATGATTTGGACCACTTAGATACTTCATATATGCTATGTTTATGCTTTCAAACTTGTCCATGAGATATGAGAATATGTGGGAGGCCATTTGGACCCACTTTGAACTATTTTGGGTGCTAAAATCGTCAATTTTGTGAGTTACGTCAAAGTATGACCAAACGAGCTTTTCTTGCTATGAAATTTGGCATGCCGCTAGAGTTTGTAGAGAGCTTCTTGGGAAGTTAAAGTGGGTAATATTTGGAGGTCTAGGGAATATTTGGTGAATTGTTGAAATTGGAAAAATTTGATAGTTTGGTCATGGTACTGTGTCATTAGCCCGAAAAGAAATCCATGTCATTCATAGACCAAATGGAGTCCAAATGTCATGAAATTTTATATTCATAAACTAGACACCCATAGTGACCTATACCAACTGGAATTACCTAAATTGAAGGTCTGTAGAGAGAGAAAGAACAATCTGAAGTTCTGTATCAGTATTAGGGAAGTCATCCGACCTCTGTTATTGTTCCATCAGTTTTCGAGATCTAAGGCCTACTGAACTGATCTAGACTTATTTTTATCCTCTATTTAACATCTGTGACTTTCCAAATTGGTATAGTTTTCCTAGATTGGATTTTTGTGGATTTAGTTATGAATTTTCGAAATTTATGACAATAAGCTGCGCTAGAAATAGGGACAGCCGGACCTCTGTCTCATTTTCGATGTCAAACATGGCCTAAACGCTGAGATTGTGGTTGGGAAATATTTTTACTGTAAATTTAATACTTAGATCTTTCTAGAAAGATATGGTTTGCTAAATTGCCATTTTTCTATAATTAGTTATGATTTTCCAAAGTTAGAGCCAAAAATCTGACTTTTGGGTCCATTTAAGAAAATGCACTTTCTTGGTTTTTGACTTCAAATCCGTGGTCTATGGCTTGTTTTAGGATACATATGAGTCGTATACATGGAGTTTGAGTAGAGAATGTGAATGATTGGTTCACAGGACCCACGGGGCAAAAGATGAGTGTTTGAAATCTCGTTTTATAGTACGAAAATGCCACGGTTTGTACTGGTTCTTTGGAAATCATATGGAATCGAGCCCAAAGGGAGGCTAGATAGAGTTAATATATGATGGTGTTACATTTTTGGTATCAGAGCAAAGGTTCAGGCACTTTTGCTTGATGTTAGGCTCTTGAATGATATGATTTACTTGTGTTTGGTGTGAATGGCCATGGAAGTGGTAGCATCCATATGCATATGTGCTTGTGATATTATTGTGAACTGAAGGTTGCTACTTCTTTCAGACATGGTTGAGACTAGATGGGGTAGGGGTAGAGGCAGACTGCCCAAGGCTCAGAGAGCTGAGCCAGAGGTTCCTGTTGGGCCTGAGGATCCTCTGTGGACCATCATGGAGAGACTTGACCGGTATAAAGCTATGATGGGCCAGCATCAAGAAATGTTAGAACAGCAGAGGTATATTGCCCAGCAACAGCATGATATGATCATGCATTTATAAGATACTTTGGCTAGGCAAGAAGAAGTCAGGAGAGATGCCCCTGTACCTCAACTATCCACATCCAGCATTCCATTTGCACCTCTCCAAGAGCTTGCTGTTCCTCAGACCTAGACGCCTATCCAGAAAGTGTTAAAGCAGTTTAGGGAGAATAATCTACCCTCGTTTGACAGGGAGTTGGATGCGAATAAGGCGGAGGCTTGGGTTATGCAACTAAAGAAAATATTCTCGGTGATGGATTATACCACTAAGCAGAAAGCTCAGCTAGCCACTTTCATGTTACAAAAGGAAGCTGATAGATGGTGGTGTAGCAGGAAACCCCTGATGGAGACCAAGAACATACAAATAACTTGGAAAAGCTTCTTGGTCGAGTTTTATGAGAAATATATCCTTAGTTCGGTGAGGAAAAAAAAAAAGAGATAGAATTTATGGGCTTGAGACAGACGGATGAGATGACTGTGGACCAATATGTGGCCAAGTTCATTGAGTTGTCTCAATATTTCTCTTACCTCCAGAGGTATGATGATGAACCCTAGAGATGTGAGTAGTTTGAGACTGGGTTGAAGCCCCTGATTAACGACAGAGTCACTCCACAGCGGATCAGGAAGTTCAATACCCTTGTGGAGGTCAGCAGGGTGATTGAGACTAACCTACAAGCTATCATACCTGCTGCGACTATAGCTAGTCAGAAGAGGGTTCCAGATTTGAAAAGGCCGAAACCAGAAGAGGGTTCTAGTTTGACACCTAATACCAAGAGGAGAGGCAAGGGGTCGTGGAATAGAAGGCCACAGCGGAGTATGCCACCTCCTCGGAGTCAGTCATCCTTCCAGCAGTCTCCGGTGACATGTTTCAAGTGTGGGAAGCTGGGGCACATTGCTAGACACTGTCCTTAAATGGATACAGTGCCTCCTCCTAGGCAACAGACCCAGGGCCGAGTGTTCGCCCTCACTCAGTAGGAAGCCAGTGCGTCCCCCAGTTTGATCCAAGGTACAATAATAGTGAATGGCTTTCCTGTAGTTGCTATGTGTGATTCGAGTGCTAGTCACTCATTTATATCCTATGATTGTGTGAGGCAATTGGGTCTGGTTATTAGTGTCTTGCCATTTGACTTGTCTGTCATTACACCCACTGGAGGCCACGTGGTTACTTCCCATATCTGCTTAAATGTCACTGTTCAATTTAACCATTGTCATACCACTATTGATTTGGTTTGTATGCCCTTCCATGATATTGATTTGATTATTGGTATGAACTGGTTGGCTGCAAATAATGCAATACTTGATTGTGAATACCGAACCATTTCCCTACCTGCTTGTGGGACCATACCTAGGGTAGGAGCTGAGTTATCTTTTATGACTACAGCCCAGGTTGAGAGATATTTAGAGTGTGGATGTCAAGGGTTTCTAGTCTTTTTCTCTATTCAGGCTGAGGTAGAAGAAGGGATAGAGGAGATCCCAATTGTCAGGGAATTCCCGAAGGTTTTCCCTAAAGAGTTTGACTTTAGTGGCCTATCCCTTGAGAGAGAATTAGAGTTCCCTATAGACATAGTGCCTGGGGCTGGACCGGTGTCTAAAGCTCTTTACAGGATGGCTCCTGCCAAGCTGGCTAAATTGAAAGAACAGATAGAGGAATTGTTAGAGAAAGAGTTTATCCGCCCTAGTGTCTCACCTTGGGGAGCTCCGGTGTTATTTGTGAAAAAGAAGGATGGTAGCTTGTGTTTGTGTATAGATTATAGAGAGTTGAATAAAGTTACCATCAATAATAAATATCCTCTCCCTAGAATTAATGATTTGTTAGATCAGTTAGTTGGGGCATCTGTGTTTTCTAAGATAGATCTTAGATCTGGGTACCACCAGTTGAGAGTGAGAATTGAAGACGTCTCTAAGACGGCATTCAGAACGAGATATAGGCACTATGAGTTCCTTGTGATGCCATTCGGGTTGACGAATGTACCCGCTGTGTTCATGGATTACATGAACAGGGTATTCAGACTGTATCTAAATCAGTTTGTGGTGGTCTTCATTGATGATATTTTAGTGTACTCTAGATCCTTTGAGGAGCATGAGAGGCATTTGAAATTAGTCCTAGATACCTTGAGAGAGAAAATGTTGTATGCCAAACTTAGTAAATGTGAGTTTTAGCTGACTGAGGTGAGATTCTTAGGTCATGTGATCTCACGAGACAGGGTCGCGATTGATCCCCATAAAGTTAAGGCTATGTTACAGTGGGATAGACCTAGAACAATCACTGAGGTTAGGAGTTTTCTAAGTTTGGCAGGATATTATAGACGATTTATTCAGGGCTTTTCTCAAATGGCCTTACCACTGACGAGGCTAACTAGGAAAGAGACACCTTTTATGTGGGATGATAGATGTGAGAAGAGTTTTCAGGAGTTGAAATATTGTGATGCTTCGGGCAAAGGGTTAGGATGTGTGTTGATGCAGCAGGGTCGAGTAGTGGCATATGCCTCGAGGCAGTTGAGGCCTCATGAGGAGAATTATCCCACGCATGACCTGGAGTTAGCCGCCGTAGTGTTTACTCTTAAAATTTAGAGACACTATCTGTATGGTGCTACCATAGAAATCTATAGTGACCACAAGAGTCTGAAATACCTATTTGACAAGAAAGAACTCAATATAAGACAGAGGAGATGGATGGAGTTCCTGAAAGACTATGATTATGTGTTGAAATATCATTCGGGCAAGGCCAATGTGATGGCGGATGCCCTGAGTAGAAAATCCATCCATGTAGCCCATATGATGATTAGGGAGTAGGAGCTCCTAGAGAAGTTTAGAAACTTGAACCTCTTTTGTCAAGTGGTATCGAGTAAATTGTATCTGAGTGAAACCTGAGTTGAGAATATATTGAGAACCCAGATCTTAGATGCCCAGAGGGAGGATGAGTTCTTGAAACGGATTAGGAATGAGATTTCCTAAGGTAAGACCTCAGATTTCAAGGTATTTGAGGATGGTATAATAGTATATCGAGATAGAATCTGTGTGCCTAGTCAGAGTGAGTTGAGAGAAAGCATTTTAGAAGAGGCACATAAGAGTAAGTATACTATTCACTCAGGTGCCACCAAGATGTATCAGGATTTGAAAAGAATTTTCTGGTGGCCAGGGATGAAGAATGATGTGATGGATTATGTGGCTTGATGCCTAGTGTGTCAAAGGGTAAAGATAAAACATCAAAAACCGGCTGGATTGTTGCAACCTCTAGATATCCCTGAGTGGAAGTGGGATAATATAGCCATGGACTTTGTTATGGGGTTACCCAGGACATCCTCTAGACATGATGCTATTTGGATAGTTGTGGATAGACTGACGAAGTCTGCATACTTTTTAGCTATCAGGGCCACTCATATACTGGATAGATTAGCCCAGTTGTACATCAGAGAGATAGTGCGACTTCATGGAGTACCCAGTAACATAGTTTCGGATAGAGACCCCAGGTTCACATCGAACTTTTGGAGGTCATTGCAGCATACTTTAGGGACCAGGTTGCGGTTTAGTACTGCATATCACCCCCAGACAGATGGTCAAATTGAAAGGACCATCCAGACATTGGAAGACATGTTGAGGGCATGTGTGCTAGAAATGAGGGGTAACTGGGATGCGTATTTACCGTTAGCAGAGTTTGCGTATAATAACAGCTACCATTCCAGTATTCAGATGGCCCCTTATGAGGCTTTGTATTGGAGAAAGTGCAGATCCCCTCTGTGTTGGGTTGAGCTAGGTGAGAGGAGTACGATAGGACCTGAGATTGTAGACCAGACCACCCGACAAATAGAATTGATTAGAAAGAAACTCCTCACTGCCCAGAGTAGGCAGAAAAGCTATGCTGATAAGCGAAGGAGGCCGTTAGAGTTTGAGATTAGAGACCATGTGTTCATTCAAGTATCTCCCGTGATGGGAGTAGGTCGGTCAATGAGGGTAAGGAAGCTCAGTCTTAGGTATATTGGTCCATTTGAAATCCTTGAGAAAATTGGACCCGTGGCTTACCGAATAGCCTTACCTTCTAACCTAGCCCAAATCCATAATGTTTTTCATGTCTCTCAGTTGAAAAAGTATTTACCAGACCCCTCACATGTCATAGAATATAAGCATGTGCAATTGCAGGAAGATCTTTCTTATGTAGTGAGACCGGAGAGAATTGTGGATGCTAAGCTAAAACAGCTGAGAAGCAAGAATATTCCTCTGATGAAAGTGATCTGGAGAGGTCTGACATCTGAGGAAGCAACCTGGGAATTGGAGGATGAAATGAGGCAAAAATATCCAGAGTTATTTCCTTGAGGTAAGTCTTTAAATTTCGAGGACGAAATTTCATTTAAGAGGGGTAGAAATGTAACAACCGGAAAAAAAAAGGGAAAAGAAAAAGAAAGAAGAAAGCTGAAAATTTTCGAAATCCTGAAATTTTTCTAAGTCTGCTAGCTATAGCGAATGTACCTGTTCGCTATAGCGAGAAAGAGTTTAGCTATAGCCAGAGTACCTGTTCGCTATAGCGAAAATGCTTCTAGTTATAACGAGTGCGGGCATTCCACATAAAAACCAGAGAGTTGCTCTTCGTGGCACGCGCCATAGTGAAAACGGGGGTCTAGAACTGATACGTGCTCGTCGTAGCGAAAGTTAATTCTCGCTATAGCGAGGGTTAGTCTGAAAAAGCGTAAAAAGCGAGAATTTGACTTCTTTAAACGTCCCAACTCATTCTTTCTCTTCTATCTGACCTAAGCATCGACTAAAGGAGAGAAAAGAGGCGTGGAGAGTGAGAGAGATCAAGAAAAGGAGGAAGAACAAAGAAAAGGTAAGCAAGCTTCTCTCCTTTCTTCTTAGCATCTTGTTCTTCTCTCTTTATCCTCTCTTTCTATGGTTTTGCTTGTGAAATTCGTTGGGATTTAGGCATGGGTCAGAAGAGGGAAAGTGGGAAACCACTCTTGCATTTTCTTTGCCTTCCTTGAGTAGAGCTTGAGAGTGAAGAAAAGGTGGTGAAATTCTAGAGAAAGGGAGGAAGTTTGACCTAAAATGAACAAGAAACCCTTGTGTTAAGTTGAGAAATGCAAAGAATTAGGAGAAGGGCTAGTAAAGTTTAAGAAGGGAAGAAGTAGGGCTTTAATCTCTTAGCCTTGTGAAGGTTTATTTGCATGAGAGTAATTCCATACTCTTGATTGTGTCTAGGCTCAAGTGAAGCACCTCCATCAAGGTGTGATTGTAAAACCAAGAAGGAAGAAGAGAAATTGAAAGGGAAGGCTTGTGTTGGCTCATAAGGTAGCTCTCTACTCTTTCTTGTACATTCTTGGATGTAATAGTCATTGTATGCTTATGTACATGCTTATTGTGTGAGACATGCTATATGTTATTGCCTTGATGCATTGGTACCAATATGCTTATGTGTTGGATTGTGAAAATTGCTCGGGTAAGGTAGTGCCAAAAGTCCCTTAAGATGGGTGAAGTAGAGCCGAAAGTCCCTTGAGATAGGTGAGACAAGGCTAAAAGTCTTATAACCGAGTGAGGCCAAGTCAAAAGTCTCTAAAATTGGGTGAGGCAATCCAAAAGTCCCTAAAATCGGGTGAGGCTAGACCAAAAGTCCCTAGAGCTCATTTGTGGCATTGATATGATTTTCATGGCATGTACAACATGTATTGTATGATTGTGAATGGTTAGATGCTTATTTACATGCTTTGACTTGTTATATGCCTTGATTACTTCCTTGAATGAGTGCATGAGTTACTGAGATTCCATGAATCTCACCCCCTTCCCTCCCCCATCTTAACATGCTAGGTGAAGTTCAAGGAGAATTAAGTGCACACCAAAGAGCCTAAAAGCATGTTTAGCTAGATGTTAGCTTATTTTGGTTCTTTTGATGTAAAGTGGTACCAAAATGAATATGCACCTACTATTTTTGAGATGTAAATGTTGTAGCAAGTGTAAATGTATGGAAATATGATGTACAAATTATGTAGAGAGCCAAAGTAATGAAAATGTGAGATTTGTCCTTTTTGTGACTTGCATGTGATAGTGTATTTTGGCTCGTAGCATAGTGAGTTTGAAATGTATGATGATTTGGACCACTTAGATACTTCATATATGCTATGTTTATGCTTTGAAACTTGTCCATGAGGTGTGAGAACATGTGGGAGGCCATTTGGACCCACTTTGAACTAATTTGGGTGCCAAAACCGTCAATTTTGTGAGCTACATCAAAGTATGACCAAACGAGCTCTTCTTGCTATGAAATTTGGCATGCCTATAGAGTTTGTAGGGAGCTTCTTGGGAAGCTAAAGTGGGTAATATTTGGTGGTCTAGGGAATATTTGGTGAATTGTTGAAATTGAAAAAATTTGATGGTTTGGTCATGGTACTGTGTCATTAGCCCGAAAAGAAATCCATGTCATTTATAGACCAAATGGAGTCCAAATGTCATGAAATTTTATATGCATAAACTAGACACCTATAGTGACCTATACCAACTAGAATCACCTAAATTGGAGGTTTGTAGAGAGAGAAAAAACCATCTGAAGTTCTGTATCAGTATCAGGGAAGCCATTCGACCTTCGTTACTGTTCCATCAGTTTTCGAGGTCTAATGGCTACTGAACTGATCTGGACTTATTTTTATCCTCTAGTTAACGTCTGTGGCTTTCCAAATTGGTATAGTTTTCCCAGATTGGATTTTTGTGGATTTAGTTATGAATTTTCGAAGTTCATGACAGTAAGCTGCGCCAGAAACAGGGACAGCCGGACCTCTGTCTCATTTTTGATGTCAAACATGGTCCAAACGCTGAGATTATGGTTGGGAAGTATTTTTAGTGTAAAGTTAACACTTAGATCTTTCCATAAAGTTATAGTTTGCTAGATTTCCATTTTTTTATAATTAGTTATGATTTTTCAAAGTTAGAGCCAAAAATTTGACTTTTGGGTCTATTTAAGAAAATGCATTTTCTTGGTTTTTGGCTTCATATCCGTGGTCTATGGCTTGTTTTAGGATACGTATGAGTCGTATACATGGAGTTTGAGTAGAGAATATGAATGATGGGTTCACAAGACCCATGGGGCAAAAGATGAGTGTTTGAAATCCCATTTTATAGTACGAAAATGCCACGGTTTGTACTGGTTCTTTGGAAATCATATGGAATCGAGCCCAAAGGGAGGCTAGATAGAGTTAATATATTATGGTGTTACAAGATGTGTATTGTATTCTAAATAGAAATATATCTCTTTCCTTACAGATTGATCACCATCTATTAATAGTTAACAATCAAGAGAGGACTTGATGTATCAAGAAGAAAAAAGAAGAGCATTTTTAAATATAATACTCAATTTAAAATTTACTTAGTGATTATTGGATTAAGAGAGAAAAAGAAAATTTAATTTAAGGATAATGAAGAAAATCTTTAATCAATTACTAATAGAATAAAATAAGGATGGAAAATATTTATTAAATAATCAGGATTAAAAATTCAATAAATAATTAAATGAAATATTTAATAGGAAATTAGTAGGTAGATACTATAAGTAAAACGTAGTTAAAGGAAATTATAACTTTGAAATTTGATTAGTAATTCATGGATGAAGGCTAGAAAAAGATAAACATGGTTGAATAAAATGCTAAATTTTCTATTTTATTAGTATTTATCGGATTAAGCATGAAGATAAAAATTTAAGTTAAGAATAAAAAAAGAACAATTTAATAAATGAAAAATAGATTAAAATAAAAATGAAGAATATTTAACAAATAACCAGGATTAAATATCCAATAAATAATCTATAATAAACTATTGAATACATAATTAATTGGTAAATACACAAAATAAACGTGTAATGTAATAAAACAATAAAATTAAAATTAGCTGCATCATTGATCGATTAAGGTTGACAAAAGGAAAAACATAATTAAATAAAGGGCTGAATTGAAAATTAATTAGTAATTGTTTGATAAAGATAAAAATAAAGATTTAATTTAAGAAACATATTTAATAAGTAATTAGGATTGAATATTCAACAAATAATTAGTAGTGAAAATATTGAAGAGGAAATTGATAGGTAAATACTAAAAGTTAAAGCATAATTAATAGTAATAATAACTTTGAAATTTGATAATTAATTGATGGATTACGAGTTAAAAAAGAAAAACATAATTAAATAAACTCCAAATTCAAAAGTTATTTTGTAATTGTTTGATTAAGATAAAAATGAAAATTTAATTCAAGCATAATATATTAAACAATTACTAAATGGATACTAGAATAAAATAAAGATGAAGGTTATTTAATAAGTAATTAGAATTGAATATTCAATAAATAATTAATAGTGAACTTTTGCATAAGAAATTAATAGGCAACTACTAAAAGTAAAAGCAATTCTTAAAAAATTAATGACTTTGAAATTTGATTAAATGAAATACTAAGTTTAAAATTTAATTAGTGAGTATTGGATTAAGAGTGAAAATAAAAATTTAAATTCAGAATAATAAATGACACATTTAATTATTTACTAATAGATTAAAATAAAGATGAAGAATATTGAACAAATACTTAGAATTAAATATTCAATAAATAATTAAATGAAATATTGAATAAGAAATTAATAGGTTAATACTAACAGTAAAAAGTAAATAAAAATAATACCAACTCGAGAATTTGATAAGCAATTGATGGTTAAGGCGTAAAAAAAAATAATTAAATAAAATACAAAGTTTAAAATTTAATTAGTATTTATTGGATTAAGAATAAAAGAAAAAATTTAATTTCAACATAATGAATCAAATGTTTAATAAATTACTAATAGATTAAAATGAAGATGAAGAATATTTAGCAAATTATTAGGATTAAATTTTCAATCATTAATAAAATAAAAGATTGAATAACAAATTAATAGGTAAAAGTTCTAGTAGGAATTACTTTTAGGATTTATATGTTGGTAACATACATTAGGTGAAGTTGAAATGGGTTTAAAAATGTTGTAATCTCAAGTTTGTTATCATCATGAAAACTTCATTGTTTCTGTCACACTCAACGGTTGCAATTATCATCTGATGGCCTATGTAAAAATACCTTGTTATGCTATGACAAATTAATAGCTAAATGACATGTATCTTGTGAACTACTTTATGTGGGTGAACCTTATCATATGTAGTTAAATTATTCAAATCTTCTTGGCTGATTATATACAAAATATGTAAGTTGCAACATACCTACTTGTATCGTACATGTCTATTTCTCTTCATGCCTTAGATTTACATAGATACATGTTTGCTGTAAGGAAGTTATGAAATGAACTAGTTGTTTGTCGAAGATTTCACCTTTAAATTGGTTTGATTATTTGATGAACCAGATACTTGTATTCTAGATGATATAAGAGTATATGTAGTATATGCCAAAGAGAAATATATCTCTTTCCTAGTGTTCTATATAATATAGACATGTATAACTACAAATGAGTTATAAGTACTCACTCTAAAAACATTCATGTTAGATTTAGGGATGGATAAAAGTTGGATGCACATTAGGAATAAGGCTGATATGGCATATAGGCAAGGTGTTGATGAGTTTCTCCAATGGGCATTTACCCAAGCTGGGGTGACTGATATGATTCGATGCCCATGTAAGGGGTGCAAGAATATAGCATGGAAGATAAAAAGTGAAGTAAGGGCAGATCTGTTTAAGAAGGGTTTCAATGAAAGTTACAAAGTGTGGGACGCACATGGAGAAGCTCGACCTAGTATCCATAGTCCCCTCCAGCATGCAAATGATGAAGCACCTGTGGATAATGATGAGGATGATGACATCATTGAAATGTTACATGATGCATTCGGTGAAACATATTCATCTAAGTAGCCTAACTTGCCGGCTAGCCAATTTTTTAAATTGTTGGAAGATGCTCAAACTAAACTCTATCCAGGTTGTAATAATGTGACAAAGCTATCTTTCATTGTCAAACTCCTTCATCTGAAATGCCTCAATCATTGGAGTAACAAATCTATGGATACATTATTGAGTTTATTCAAAGATGTCCTACCTAAAGGGGCACTAGTACCTGACAATTGTTAGGGAGCTCGGATTGGGTTACACTAAAATTGATGCATATGAAAATGATTGCATCTTATATTGGCGAGAACACGTAAATGTAGAATCATGCCTTAAGTGCAACATGTCTAGATAGAAGTTGGATGGTCGCAAGGGCAAGAAAGTGCCACGTAAAGTGTTGTGACATTTTCCATTGAAGCCTAGGTTGCAACGACTATACATGGCTCAACAAAAAACTAAAGATATAAGATGGCACATGGAAGAACGAATTGATGACGGTGTGTTACGACATCCGTCTGACTCAATTACTTGAAAATCATTTGATAACCAGTATCTTGACTTCTCTCGTGATTGCAGAAATGTACGAATGACCTAGTTAGTGATGGGTTCTAACCTTATGGAAATATGAGTACTAATCATAGCATTTGGCCGATTATGCTAGTTTCATATAATTTTCCATCGTGGTTATGCATGAAGCACCTGTACTTTATGATGACATTTCTTATTCCAAGTCCTAATTGTCCTGGTAATGACATTGATGTGTATTTGCAACCCATGATTGAAGAGTTACAAGAATTATGGAATGATGGGGTTGACACATATGATACCTATTCACAGTTCAATTTTAAGATGCGTGCTGCTATCATTTGGACAATTAATGACTTCCTAACATACGGGAACCTCTCAGGGTGGTCTACCAAGGGAAAGTTTGCATGCCCTTGTTGCCACAAAGGCACATATTTACTTCTTTAAGGAATAAGCTATGTTACATGGGGCATCGTCGTTTCCTTCCTCCCAATCATCCATGGCATAATAATAGGAGGGCATTTAATGGGAAAGTTGAACATTCACTTGCACCTTTACCTTTAACTAGTGATGAAGCACTTATACAGCTTCAAGCATTGGGCGATGTGAGTTTTGGGAAAAGCAAAAAGCGAAAGCATTACCCCACTAATGATGCTTTCAATTGGAGGAAGAAGAGTATTTTCTTCAAATTACCCTATTGGAAAACTCTTCTGCTCTGACATAACCTTGATGTTATGCATATAGAAAGAAATGTGTCGGATAACATAATGTCGACATTGATGGGTGTTGTTGAAAAACTAAAGATACACTGAAGAGTCGATATGACTTAGTTAATTTAGGGATTAGGCAACAATTGCATCCCATGGAAGATGGTAACAAAAGCCTGCTTCCAACAGCATGCTATACATTGTCAACACAAGAGAAGGCAAAAGTTTATGACTTCTTGGCTAAATTGAAGGTGCCTGACTCCTTTTCTTCAAACATTTCGACGTGCATCAATGTCCATGAGCGAAAAATCTCTGGGTTGAAATGTCACGACCACCATGTATTATTGCAAGACATATTCCCACTTGCAATATGTGGCTTGTTGCCTAATGAAGTGTCAGAACCTATAATATAGTTGGAAATTTTTTTTAAGAACTTGTGTTCGAAGTGCTTGAGAATTGAAGATCTTGATGTCTTGGAAACCCAAATTGTAATCACATTGTGCAAATTAGAAATGGTGTTTCCACCTGCCTTCTTTGATATTATGGTTCCTTTGCCTGTTCACTTAGCAAGAGAGGCTAAGCTTGGTAGACCTGTCCAATATCGATGGATGTATCCTATTGAGAGGTAAGGTTGACCTTAAATTATAATGTCCTTTTTATTATTTAAAAACTATCTTACCTTATTCATACTAATGCAGGTACTTGCGAACATTAAAAACTTATGTTTGCAATAAGGCTCGTCCAGAAGGTTCAATTGCTGAAGGTTACTTGGCTGATGAATGCCTTACCCTTTGTTTGCGTTATCTGAAACATGTCCCAACTGAGTTCAATAAATCTCTTAGGAATGATGATGGACATATGGAACATGATAAAATGTCTATCTTCAATCCAAGTGGACAGGCGAGGGGATGTTATGAATCAATATTTTTATCAGATATAGAGATCAATCAAGCTTGTGTGTATGTGTTTCAAAATTATGAAGACATTTGGCCATTTATTGAGTAAGTTTATAGGAATTAGCCATCACTTGCCTAAAAAATTTTCTATTATCACCTTTTAATTAAGTAGATCATACATTGCAGGAAGCACAAGATGGAAACTGAAACACAAGCTTCAATGGTTGCGGAGTTCCCAGAATGGTTTCGTGCACAGCTATGTTTTGACCTCATATTTCTATTAGTTAGATTAAAAGTTATGATATTCATACATGTTGTCCTTTATAGGTTTTAGAGTTAGGTGTACGAGGTGACGCAAGTGATGACCTTATGAGTCTCGGAGTTAGACCGCTAAAGATAGTCTATCATTATTCCACATTTATAGTGAACGGATTTAGATTTCACATTCAAGACCGAGCCTCTGGTAGAAGAACATAGAATAGTGGAGTCCTTGTGAGGGGTGATGATTTAGATGAGACAAAAGAGTATTATGGTATTTTAAAAGATATATATGAATTGTCATACATTGGGAATAAGAAAGTGTATCTCTTCAAGTGTCATTAGTGGGATGTGGGTCATTTAGGAAGAGGATACAAGGTGGATAAATATGGAATTACCAGTGTTAACACCCGATACTCATTGAACTCAAATGAACCATTTGTCTTGGCATCTTAAGCAGAACAGGTGTTTTACCTGAAGGACAATTGTGACCTAAATTGGCTTGTTATTGTAAAAACGAATTCTGAAGACTTCTTTAATATGCCAAAGATGACTAATGATGGCATAGATGGGGACAATGAGGAATTATTAAGTGATAAGGCTTATCAGCAGATTGAAATTGAAGTAGATTTGACTGCTAGTGGTAATGTAGGCATTGACCTAGTAGTTTGCCTTTATAGGGATGACATTCAACCAGAAATAATAAACTACTCAAGTGAACGCCCTCGACCAAGTAGGCCAAATGTAATTGCTGAGGTGGATGAATTCATTGATGATAATGATGAGGATGTATCCACAGATGAAGAAGATGGAGAAGACATACTTGATAAAGATGTGTCCATTGATGAAGAAGATAGGGAGGACATACTTGATGAGGATGATGCAAACAACACAGATGATACTATTTATAGTTTAGATTAAATGCTTTATGGTAGTGTACTTACATATAAATTGCCTTATTTTTTTTTATCAAGTTAGCATTTGAATTCAAACTACTGTATCTCACATCATTTTTACAATTTTATAGGAAATGTCAAGTGGTGGACGTGGTAGGGTTGGAGGAAGGGGGAAGAGGGAATGGGCGTGGCAGTGGTCGGTTGAGACGCGACAACACAGGTGATGTGACATCACCACCAGGACTTGTCGTAGGGAATGTTTCTGAGAGTAGGGAGTCTACTCCACCCACACTACCACCATTTGTGACACAACAAGATCATGAAGATTCTTCACCCATGTAGCCATCACTAAACCAGAGTAGTGTAGGTATAATCACCTTTAGATTTTGTTTAATTATGGTTCATTTTTTCTCCCCCCTCACATGCGCGCACGAGCGCACGCACACACACACACACACACACATATGTCTATCTAGGTGTAATGATTTTTTATGACCTACATGTCTTATTTAGCTTCTTGTAGCACTATTAAGAAAGGTCGAGGAAAATACAAGTGTATGTCTATTGATTTGAAAACAAAACATGGTAGAAAGATTATTATTGACATCCTTGAAGACTTCGAGTGGGCTATTGGGGATGGCGCTCGAGAGTTCTCAAGTTATTATGGCTTGGTGGTTCGAACCACTTGTTTATTTAGAGATGGTAACTAGCTTGCTCAACAAGAAAAAATATGAGGACATTATGTGGTTACAGGTTAACGTAATATATTTGTGTATAGACAATTATACAAACTAAATAGTATTTAATTTTAAACCCTTTACATATGTAACTATAACTATTTATGTTTGTGGTCTGTAGGATAAATTTGAACAATGAGAGGGTCAAGCTGAGTTGTTGATGAAGCGCTTCACTCTTAGCACTTTACGGAGATTGTTTAGGAGTTGAAAGACAAAGTTACATGATCTTGTCAAATTTTTGGATACAGATGAAGATAGGCGTGTAGTTCGACCGGCTGATGTGCATCCTATAGATTGGGAGTGGTTGCTCTAGCGTTGGGCTACTGAAGATTTTAAGGTAATGTACTCTTATTCTATAATATAGTTTGAACTTATTTACTTATATACAATTCTCATAACTATCTTTAAATAATAATAAATATTTTCGTCCACTTGTAGGCAGTGAGTAATAGAAATAAACTAAATAGAGGAAAGCAAGTAACCAAGCATACATGTGGCACACGGTCGTTTGCGAAGGTAGAGCATAGTTTGGTAAGGACGGTCTCTTCATTTTTAATTTATCAATGTACTTCTATATAACCATGTTGTTTTCTCTATTATTATAAGATGAAATAATGTTATTTACAAAATATTTTAAAGGGATCCCATTACTGGTGAACCAACGGGCCTGATGTGGTGTGGGAGGCGAAACACACTCGTCGTACAAAGGATAGGAAGATAGAGTGGGTTGATCCTAAGTCATAGGAGATTCATGTAACTTTTGAACATCTTTCAATTTTTTATATTTGCTTAATTACAATTTATTATATGTGTTTTTAATTTGTTAATTAAACTGTAGGGTTGTTTACATGAGTTTGTTGTTCGACAACAATCATCTGAAGTTGAATCTCGTATGACTGGAGATGACATTTTATTTACTGTATTGGGTGCACGGTCAGGGTTTGTTCGTGGAAAGGGTTATGGAAAGAAACTCCCAAAAAAGAGACCCGTTGACTAAGTTGACGTGGACTATAGAGTGTCATCTGCAATATAACAAGTCCGGGAAGAAATGGACCGAAAATAGGAGGAAGACCGTGCCCAGATGTCATAAGCGCATGAAGAAATGGAGCAAAAAATGCAAGAAGCTTTTGAATAGAAACTGCAGCAAGAGTGATCTTAAATGGCCCAACAAGTGCAAGATGAAGTTCGGGCATAAGTTGCTACCTTGTTGTCCACATTACAGTAGCAGGTATATAACATGCTTTCTTTCCTGTTTCTAAGAATAAGCAATATTTGTCATTTTTGTTAAAATTCTAATAGGGACATCTACCTTCAAGTAATAATATTTCAAGTAGACCAGCCCAATGAATTTAGATAAATAACGGTATGTTTATAAATCACTGTTTCTTTTCTACTAGTTTAAATATTTATTTAAGTATAGTTCAATGTTCAAATTTTAACTTCAATGCTATCTAATATTTTAACTGCTATTGTTTCTCTTTTGGCCTAAAGTAATTACTAGTATTAAATTCAATAACACTTTTTTCCTCCCTTTTTACAGGTTGAGTGGGTTTAAAAAAATAACAGCATATTAAATATATTCTACCTCACTAGTTGTATTTTTTGAGAAGTTTAACAACTATTAACAGTGAATGTACAATTTGTAACTTTAGTTTCCTTATTGTTAATTATGTATTTGACTATGACTTTGTTGAGTTTACTCTTTGTTTTTAATGCAAATTTTCTTTTGAAGTGATTCCTATTAGTTGTTGTACTTTGACTTTATCATTGCCTTCTCGTATCTTCTGAAATTGATTTTACAACCATTCGAATTCTGTCATTTTCCAGGCAAATAATGCGTAATTACAAACAGAATGTTTTAATAAAAAATTTTGTCACCTTTAGTGGTGACTTTATTGCCACTAATTGCTTCAGAAAATAAATTTAGTGGCGACAAAAATCATAACTAAAATGTATTAAAGCTAGGAGAATTAGTGGCGACCTGTACTCGCCATTAAAGCTACGAGAATTAGTGGTGAGCACAAGTCACCACTAAAGATAGGAGAATTGGTGGCGAGTACAGGTCGCCACTAAAGCTACATGAATTAGTGGCGATCATAGGTCGCCACTAAAAGCTATGATAATTAGTGGCGACCTTTCATTGTCACTGGAAACTTAATCAGTGATAACAATGTCGCCATTAATTATCACATTTTAGTGACAAAAGATTAATATTTTAACATTTTTTTACTAATTAGCAACGACAGCGTCACCACTAATTAGTAAGTCTTTAGTGGCGACAACTCGTTACAATTTTTGTTTTGCCATTTAGTGGCGACCTGTGTCACAACTGATTGTATGTTTTCGTGGCGACCTTTTTTGTCGCCACTAAAGCCTTTTTGCTACAGTTGTATTAGTGACAACTTTGCGATGACGTTTTGTCGCCACTATAAACATTTAGTGGCGACTTTTATTATTTTTGGTGGCGACTTTAGTCGCCACTGAAAGCTATTTTTTTTTTTTGTAATGATCTACTTGACCTTCTAGTGCATTTATTCAATAAATAGTATATAGTATTTAAGATGTTTGTGTTTAGTATGACAATTTAAAATTATTATAGAAAGATATTCGTATTTAAACTAATGGCTTAGAAAGCTCTGATGTCATGTATTTGGTCATCAATTTTTCTCGCTTCTGTTAGATAATGCAAATTCTAATTAATATGCAAGAAAATAGCATGGACAATCTTTGGAAACCAAGATGCTGTAGTCTAAGGATTTCGCTATCGATCGGCAATAATGCGTGGTAATTAAGTCTGCTATCCTATACTCTTTTTGGCTTTGTTATGTTGGTATTTTGTTTCTAAATTGATCCAGGAAAGTTCCTATATCCCCAAATTAATTGATACTTAAATGTACTCAGTTTTTATTTTTAATTTTATTTAAGTCCATTAATTACATTACTTATAAATGATCTGTTGCTTTCTCTATTTTATGTATGTAAATTTTGCAAACATGACTCATTCAAATTGGTAACAAGACTTTATGTCACCATTTTTTGTACATAAAATGCTACATCGATGAGCCTATTTGTTATTAATCTATTAAAGGCCATTTAATTTTTTAGATTATCTTACTTGTGTTTTATAGGTCAATTAATTTTTTAGATTATTTAAATTTAAGTAGTTGGAAATTACTAGAAGCATCCAACTACGTACTTCACATTAATCAACATCACATATGGAGCCTAAATAAGGAAGTAAGATAAATAAAACAAATAAAAGTAAACTTTTGGCTAAAATGCCTTGTTGATGAGCAACTGTTCGAGGTATAGAACATGCACTCTTGGATCAATCCAAGCTAAATGATACTGGTCCATATTCTCTAAATATTAAGTGGTAGGTTACTACATACTAATAAGTTGGATAATTACTAAAGTAATACTCTCTAGCAATAAATAGTTGGAAACTATTATAAGCATCTAGCTATGCCCACCTCACATCAATTGAATATTAGAAAATAAATACAACAAATAAAAAGTAAATAAGAAAAATGAAAAGTTAACTTCTATTTGGGACAAGACATACACTCTTGGAAAAACTCATGCCCCAATCTTTATTTTCTAAGAACTTAGGTTTTCCAAGGGAGTGATTGTCTTCCTTTTGGGATCAACGCTTATAAGCATTGGAAACATTATCCTTGGCAACATTTCAATGATGTACTTTGGAGAAAGCAACATTATTTCCATTTCTTGAAGCAAATCCTCAAAATTGAAATTAATCCACCAAATTAAAGTTGGGAATACTGAAGTTGTTTTCATTTTTTAGAGCACATCCTCAAAATACTTAATGCATAGGACAATAGTTAATGGGATAACAATCATAAATTTTGAACTAAAATGAGATGATGTTCTTTAGACTATATGTCCTCAATATTGAACGGCATTATCATCCACTAGGATTGCATCTATGATGCATTCTCCAATGAAATTAAAATTTTTCTAGGAAAATGTGATGTTGGTGCAATTTTAATGGATGAATTCCATTTAAGATTGTGGTTTTATAGCCCAAACAATTCTTTCCCATTTAAGTTCAAAACTTTGGATTAGTTTTTAGGATATGGTTGTTATTCTGTTAATTGTTGTCTTGTGCACCAAGTATTTCAAGGATGTGTTTTAGGAAGTGCAACCAATTTTAGTATTCCCAACTTTGATTTGATAGAATGATTTCAATTTCAAGGATAAGCTTCAAGAAGTGAAAATGACATTGCTTTTTTCAAAGCACATTTTAGTATTCTAACTTTGATTTGATAGAATGATTTCAATTTCAAGGATAAGCTTCCATAAGTAAAAATGGCATTGCTTTCTTCAAAGCATATCGTTAAAATACATATTACTAGAAATAATGTAAAATTCTATTATTAATATGAGTAACTATCTCGAATAAAGGACAATCACTCTTAGAAAAAACTTGGGTCCCTAGTGTAACATCTTCTTCCAAATAAAATAGATTAAATTAAATTTTTATTATTGTTAAGACAAATTATATGCTGATTGATTATTAATGGGTGTAGTATGTATTACATACTTTAATTTCGAATTCATTAAGGATAATTGTGAATAATGTACTATATATGCATAAATTATGAATTTTATGTGTACTATTAGAATGAGGAAAATTTAGGGGAAATTTAGATTCTCCTAATTCTATTCACCACTAGGTAGAATATTCCAATTAGGTGATAAAAGGATTTATTTCAGACTATGGTTGGATTATAACTAAAGTCCAGTCACATTTCGACTAAATTTCTAACTGAAAATCACATTGCAATTGTGTGGAAATTTGAAACCAAAGATGTTTGGAATTTGACATAATGTCACTTTCCAAGACTTGGAAAAACTACCTCATGAAAACTTCCCTTCTTCCTCACGTCCCATATTAAGGGTCCATTTGGTTCACTCACAATGATATAGCTCGTAAGGTGATTTTTTTTTGCAATATTTATTATGCCTTTGTAATCATTACTCAATAATGTTAGTTTATTTGTAATACTTTTTCAAATGTCAAGGCACGAGTGTTATTTTCTATTCTATCTATTCATTTTTTATATTCTTTTTTCTTTTTACATGCTTAACATTCATCCAACCAAATAAGCCTTAATATGTCAAGAAGAAATGAATGAAACTTAGTCCAAGAAGTCACTCTCAAGAACTCCTTCATTGAAAAGAAGCAAGCAAGCAAGACTTGGACAAGTGTGAGATATGGCAAGCAAAACTTGAAAAAAGGGTTACCGATGTGTGAAAATTAAAAATTCCTTATCTCTCACACGTCCCAAACCCTTCACAAAGAAAGAAAAAAAAAAAGAGATATCATTACAAATTAGGCAAAACAAATTAAGACATGAAACACCATCAAAATAATTAGTACTAATTATATAAGAAAAATAAATCAACTTAAAACAAAGGTTTTACTACCAAAAGTCAAAATAACTAAATGAAACGAGGAAAATGAAGAAGAAAAACCAAGTGTGGCATCACCCATAACCAAACATAAGGGAAGAAATGAAAATGAAGCAACTAAGGACCATGTGAACACTTGACACTATATAAAACATAAGTCATTATCAAGAGTTGGAAAAATGGCAAGGTATCCTATGTACTTTTAGTCTTCTTTTCTGACAAATTCCGTGAAAAAAAGACAACACTTTTTGTAATACCCAAATATATATATATATATATATATGTATAATAAAAATAAATAAATAAATAATATATTTTACGTTATTAAAATAAAAAAAACTAAATAATTTTTAGATCTATTTTGGAGTATATAAAAATTTTAAAGGACTTTTACAATTATTTTAAATCTCAATTAAAGCATATTAGACTTGTTGGGGGCAAAAGTGAAATATTAGCCAAAGATATTTTAATATTTCCTAAACACCTTCTCTCTCCAGCTTTTTCATCAGAGGCAGCGTTCCTTTTCTTTTTTCTTCATTTCTTTCACGGAAAGCTCTGCTTCTCTTTGTTGCCATCCATATATCTCCATCTCCCAAAAATTTTCTCTTCTATTTTGGTTACCTCCAATCACGCATCTAACGCTGCTAGTCAATATTTCGGCGTGCTTCAATCCCGGTGCATCTTCCCGTCATTACAACTCTATTATTCTCATCTTCTTCGCTGTCCAGCTGCAATTCTTCAGATTTGGAGGTGGTTTTTTTTTCTCTTCCCCCTTTATCTTTCTTTTCCATTAATATTGATCCTTTCACATGCTTTATTGAAGCAAAATCCCCTTCGTGTAGCTCTCTTTGTTCCTAGTGTCGTGGGTGAGCTCTAAGATTGGGGTTTCTTGAATTTCAACATTTAAATGTAAATTAACCCTTCTAAAGTTATCTTTGGAGTTCCAAGAAGTAAGTTTTGAACTTAATTTGGGTTATGGAAGCTTAGATTGAAAAACCCCAAATTTAGGGTTAGTATTTAGGATAGAACAATATATAAAAATTTAGGGATTTATGTTTTAGGGAGTATATTAAGTTATATAAATAATTATGGATATTATTGGAGTGGTTAATATAATTAATTTATATTGGTTATAATTTTAGGTGATACTAGGGAAACTCATTCAACTGAGACTCAGTATTAAACAATAGAGAATAGGGACTTATACTATTAGTCCCAACTGGTGAGTGTGTAGATAATGGAGTGGTATATCTATTTCATTCCATTTTATATTTTCTATGGTAAGATTTTTAATTGTGTGATTTATGTGCTCTATTCCTTGGGGAGACAAATCGGTGTTTTCAAAACTTCAAAATGTATATATATATATATATATACATATTCTTATGATGATTTAATAAATTTATCAAAAGAAATTGATAGTTGAAATGTGGCATGATATATTTTTGTGAAATGCAAAAGAATGAATTGGATGGAAAGAAAGTAGTGGTGTGTATATGTTTATTTATGAGGAGAGTATTTTATGTTGTCTTGTGGTCTCATATGTTATAAAGATTATATTGAAGGTTAACTTGCCTTATTTAATTAATTATTAATTTATTTAATTCCTTATTTATTTTTGATAGCTAAATGCCATTTGAAGGAATTTTATTTTAATTAATTTTATTTTATATAATGAATGAGAATCTAGTTAGGATCTCGTAGCCGTTAGCGGAGATAACGGCCTAGGTGCACCTAGAATAAGTTGTGAATTGTGATGGCACTGTGATGTGATGTATCCAGTGCTGCGATCTGAGGTACTAGCCGTATATTGTGAAAGTGATAAGATTGGATGAATCCAAAGAAATGCCATAATATATGATGATGTGGTTTGATGATTTGATTCCTCTCTATGATACCCATTCTTATAATATTTTTCTTATATTTAGAAAATATAGATTTTATATAAAAGTTTCTTTTTATTTAAATAATTATTTTTCATTTCATCCATATACTTTATTGCCTAAATTATTTGATGATTATTGATTTTTAAAAACTCCAGTATACACTTGTTTTCCTTTTATGCACTTTATTATTTATACACTCACTAAGCCAGTGGTAAGCTTATTCCTCTTCTTTCCTTATTTTTTAGACCAGTGAGTAAAGGAATAAAGTGACCTGGGAGCTCATGAGCTACTAGACCCTTAAAGTTGGTGTTTATTTTTGTGAGATTGTGTCAGACTCCATGATGTGGTGGCACATAGGTGTAGAGAAAGAATTTTGGAATTGTCCATGTTATATGGTCACTTATAATATGTAAATATTATTTTTACTTTCCTAGCTAGGCATTTTGGTTATATGTAACTTGTTGTTATTGGTGTTGGTGCTGGTGCTGGTTTAATTTATTTTGTAGGATGGGATGTCTAATTTTTAGGGGAGATGCTGCCAAATTTTTAGTAGCCCCTAATGACATAATGAACTGAATATTAAATTTTCTAAAATTTTTGGGTTATATGGGTTAGTTTAAATATATGATATAATAGTTAACTTTAGAGTTTGTAAGTTTGTAAGGCTGGCTAGGCTAACCCAATCTCCAGATTAGTTTAGTCTATGTGCCAGTCATGGCTCAAAAATTTGGGTCGTGACAAAGTTGGTATCAGAGCCCTGGTTATGTCTAGGTCCTTGTAGCCACAGGATTAGGAAGTAGTAGAATATTATGTGTAATTGTGTACCTGGCCAACACATTTTACATGCAGGAGGCTATTATTGCCAAATCCTGATCATGGAGTCTCATATCATAGTCTATGTCTAGTTTATATTTAAATTTTATATTTCTATTAAAATTATCAATTGTGTGCATATTACTTTTATTTTAGGACGATGCCGCCAAGAAAAAGGATGGTGCCTAGGAGATATGTTCCTGATAAGGCTTCTAACTTACCTCATGACACTGCTCCGGCACCTAAAGGCCGAAGGCGAGGGGGTGATAGAGGTCGCGGACGCGGTGGTGGCCGTAGACCTGAAAATGATCAAAGAGTTGAAGCCGCTGAAGCGGCAAGGGTTGAGGTGCTTGAGGCTGAGCAAGCTAATCCAACATTAGCTGATGTTGTAGCTGGGATGCATGCAATGCAGTAGACTATGATGGTAATGTTAGGTATTGTAACAAATGCCACTGGCCTTTTGGCAAATTTTTCAAATCACTCCGACTTAGTTTCTGGGCAACTCAAGGCTTAAATTCTCATTTTCTATTATTTAAAATTTTATACAAATTTTATTTGGCCTTGAATCCCTCATCTCAGGGGACTTGTTTTAAAAACTGACTCATTGGGGCATTTTACGAAAAATGGGACGTTACAGGTAGGATGCAACAGCAGTAACAACAACAACAACAATAGGAGCAAGAACAACATATAGACCCTAGGCCTGAATAAGAACCTAGGCTACAGGGGGAGCAGCTAGTTCCACAAGAAAGGGGTAATGAAGTTTAGTTAGCTGAATTTATGAAACTCAAACCTCCTTCCTTCTCGGGTACAGAAGTAAGTGAAGGCCCACAGTACTTTTTGGATGAGATAGGCCGACTTTGTCAGGCACTGGGGTGTACGTCCACTAGATCAGTTGAATTAGCAGAGTTTCGTTCGGTCGGTATGGCTCAGACATGGTATGAGACCATGATACAAGGAAGGCCACGATTCACCTCCTCTGGGTTAGGGGGAGTTTTCAGAATTATTTATAAGGCAGTTCCTTCCACAGACTGTCAGAGATACTAGAGCAAGGGAGTTTGAACTTCTTAGACAGACAAAGGATATGATAGTTTCAGAATATGATATATTATATACTTAAATGTCTAAATATGCTTCACACCTGGTGGCTATTGAATAAATGCAGGCAAAACGATTTGTTCAGGTCTTCTAGATTATTTATTCCGATTTGTAGCGAGGACCCACTATGATTCATATAAAGAGGTGGTTGAAAGTGCTAAACTGTTTAAAGCTCGTAGTAAAAGGAGTAAGGTATTACAAGAGCTACGTAAGCGGCAACACACTGAGAGTACTCGAGGCGGCTATCAAGGCCAAGGTAGTGGTAATGCATTAAGAGAGATTGGGGTAAGCTATCAAGGCCATCATCAAGGTTCTCGGCATCAGGGAGGTTATAGTAGTCATTCATCTAGTATGATACCAGTTAGTGGAAATGATCAGCCACGCTCCTCTCAAATCAGCCGTGACAGAGGGAGATCTTTTAAGACTCTCCCCTTTTGCCCTACTTGTGGGAGAATTCATACTGGAGTTTGTTTTGGACCAAGGAAAGTGTGTTATCAGTGTGGTCAACAAGGCCACCTCAGAAACAATTGTCCTACATTATCAACTCGACCATCCTCTAGTCACGCATCAAACCCTCTAGTGTTATCGTCTTCTCTAATACCTGCAGCACCTTTAAGGCAAATTAGGGGTTCTGAAGGTCGAGGTTTTAGTGAAGCCCAGTCTAGTGGTAAAGGGTTCAGAGGTAGAGGTCAGGGACAAGCTGGGAGAGGTCAAGCTCGTGTTTTTGCTATGACCCATCAGGATGCTCAAACATCAAATGCAGTAGTTGTAGGTATACTTTCGGTTTGCTCTTTTGATGCACATGTTTTATTCGATCCTGGGGCTACACAGTCTTTTGTATCTCCATTCTTTGCATTGCGGTTTGGCAGAGATGCATCACCTCTTTATGAACCATTAGCGGTGGCTACACCTATAGGAGATGTAATTATAGCTGATTGTATGTATAAATCATGTGAAATTCTAATGGGAGAAAATCAATTACTAGTAGACTTAATAGTCCTTAACATGATGGACTTTGATGTGATCTTGGGTATGGATTTGTTATCTTCTTCTCATGCCATACTTGATTGCCATAATAAAGTTGTGAAATTTAAATTGCCAGAAGGAGGAACTATTACTTATCAGGGTGATCGAAGCTTGGCACCCAGTAATTTAATCTCTACCTTAGGTGCTAGAAGGTTATTGAGAAAGGGGTGCAAAGGCTATTTAGCAATGGTTAGAGATACACGGGTGACAGAAGTAAGTCTAAAAGAAGTACCCATAGCATATGAATTCCTTGATGTTTTTCCAGAAGAGTTGCCAGGTTTACCACCAAACAGAGAGATTAAGTTCTGTATAGATTTGATTCCTGGCACTTCACCTGTGTCTATACCCCTATATCGTATGGCTCCAGCAGAACTTAGAGAGTTGAAAGAACAATTACAATATCTTATTGATAAAGGCTTCATATGCCCTAGCTCTTCTCCTTAAGGTGCTCCAGTGTTATTTGTGAAGAAGAAAGATAGATCTATGCCGCTGTGTGTTGATTATAGGCAATTGAATAAGGTGACAGTAAAGAATAAATATTCATTGCCACGGATAGATGACTTGTTTGACCAACTTCAAGGAGCTCAATGCTTCTTTAAAATTGATTTGAGGTCAGGGTACCATCAATTGAAGATCAGAGGAGAAGATATTCCAAAGATAGCTTTTAGGACTCGTTATGGGCACTACGAGTTCTTGGTCATGTCCTTTGGGCTTATAAATACTCCAGTAGCTTTTATGGACTTGATGAATCGAGTCTTCAAACCATATTTAGACCACTTTGTGATTGTATTTATTGATGGTATTCTTGTATACTCGAAGAGTAAAGAGGAACATGAACAACATTTACAAATGGCCTTACAAACCTTGAGAGAGCATCATTTGTATGCTAAATTTTCAAAATGCGAGTTTTGGTTAGACAGTGTAACTTTTTTAAGACACACAGTATCCAAGGTTGGGATTAGTATGGATCTGAAGAAAATAGAGGCAGTCCAAAATTGGCCTAGACCTACTACGGTGATAGAGATACGTAGTTTTCTTGGATTAGTAGGATATTATCGTAGATTTGTTAAAGATTTTTCTAAACTTACAGCTCCTTTAACCAAGTTGACAAGGAAGGGCATAAAATTTCAGTAGTCTGATGCTTGTGAGCATAGTTTCCAATAGCTAAAAGACTGTCTGACTTCCACACCGGTGTTAGCTCTTCCATCTGGGAATGAGGGCTATACAGTCTATTGTGATGCTTCAAAAGTGGGTTTGGGTTATGTCTTAATGCAACATGAAAAGGTGATAGCTTATGCATCTAGACAACTTAAGAAACATGATCAAAACTACCCTACTCATGATCTTAAAATGGCTGCAGTGATCTTTGCTTTAAAAATATAGAGACATTACTTGTATGGTGAGACCTGTGAAATTTATACTGATCATAAGAGTCTCAAGTATATTTTCCAATAGTGAGATTTTAATTTAAGGCAAAGAAGATGGATGGAGCTTTTGAAAGACTATGATTGTAATATTTTGTGTCATCCTAGTAAAGCTAATGTGGTTGCAGATGCATTAAGTAGAAAATCAATGGATAGTTTGGCCTACATGGCTGAAGTCATAAGGCTTATGGTAAAAGAATTCCATAAGCTTGAGGAGGGTGGAGTAAGATTAGAGATTACAGGATCTAGTGCTTTATTAACTCATGTTCAGCTCCGTTCTAACTTGGTAGATAGAATCAAGGCTATGCAAAACCAAGATCCTCAGATGAAGAAGATCATTAAAGAAGTTCAGGAAGGGAGGCTATAAGAGTTCTCAGTAGACTCTGAAGGCATTTTAAGGTGCAATCATAGGTTATGTGTGCCAAATGTAGAAGACTTAGGAGCAAAGTATTAAAAGAAGCTCATCATTCAACTTATACTTGTCGTCCAGGTTCTAATAAAATGTACCAAGATTTGAAGGGATTATATTGGCAGAAAGGGATGAAAAAGGATGTGGCGGAGTTTGTAGCTAAATGCCTAGTGCGTCAACAGGTGAAAGCTGAGCACCAAAAGCTGGCAGGCTTGCTTCAGCAAATTGAAATACCGGAATGGAAGTGGGAGAGAATTACTATAGACTTTGTAATTGGATTGCCTAAAACTATTAAAGGTTATGATTCAGTATGGGTGATTATAGACCGCTTGACCAAATCTGCTTACTTCTTGCCTGTGAAGACTACTTACAGTGTAGCTCAATATGTTAAGCTTTACTTAGATGAGATTGTCTCTCTTCATGGTGTACCGGTATCTATTATTTCTGACCGAGGCCTACAATTTACAGCTAAGTTCTGGAGGTCTTTTCAAGAAGCACTTAGAACCAAATTGGATTTTAGTACTGCATTTCATCCTTAAACAGACGGGCAATCTGAACGTACAATTCAAATATTAGAAGATATGTTATGTTTATATGTCTTAGACCTTGGTGGGAGTTAGGATAACTACTTGCTTTTGATGGAATTTGCTTACAACAACAATTATCAATCAAGCATTCAAATGGCTCCTTTTGAAGCACTGTATGGTAGGCGTTGTAAGTCGCCTATTGGATGGTTTGAAGTGGGTGAATCAACACTATTAGGCCCGGACCAAGTTTAGGAGTTAGTAGCCAAGGTAAAGTTGATCCGTGAAAGGCTATTGACTGCTCAAAGTAGATAAAAGTCTTATGCTGACCACAGGAGACATGATTTAAAATTTGCAGTTGGAGATCTTGTGTTCCTATATGTATCGCCAATGAAAGGTGTCTCAAGGTTTGGTAAGAAGGGAAAGCTAAGCTCTAGGTATCTTGGGCCATTTGAGATTCTTGAAAGGATAGGAAATGTAGCTTATCGTTTGGCTCTTCCACCGAACTTTGCAAATGTTCATCCCGTCTTTCATGTATCAATGCTTCGAAAGTATTTACTTGATCCTTCTCACGTGCTTCAACCACAAACAATACAGTTGGATGAAAAACTTTCTTATGAAGAGCAACCCGTGGCTATAGTTGATAGACAAGTTAAGAGATTAAGAAACAAAGATATAGTTTCAGTGAAAGTAATATGGTAGAATCATTCCAAGGAGGAAGCGACATGGGAAGTTGAGGAAGTTATACGTCAGAAGTATCCGTACCTCTTCGAATCTATTAGTAAGGAGCTTGCTTGAAATTCAGAGGACCGAATTTCTTAAGGGGAGAAGAATGTAATACCTAAATATATATATATATGTATAATAAAAATAAATAAATAAATAATATATTTTACGTTATTAAAATAAAAAAAACTAAATAATTTTTAGATCTATTTTGGAGTATATAAAAATTTTAAAGGACTTTTACAATTATTTTAAATCTCAATTAAAGCATATTAGACTTGTTGGGGGCAAAAGTGAAATATTAGCCAAAGATATTTTAATATTTCCTAAACACCTTCTCTCTCCAGCTTTTTCATCAGAGGCAGCGTTCCTTTTCTTTTTTCTTCATTTCTTTCACGGAAAGCTCTGCTTCTCTTTGTTGCCATCCATATATCTCCATCTCCCAAAAATTTTCTCTTCTATTTTGGTTACCTCCAATCACGCATCTAACGCTGCTAGTCAATATTTCGGCGTGCTTCAATCCCGGTGCATCTTCCCGTCATTACAACTCTATTATTCTCATCTTCTTCGCTGTCCAGCTGCAATTCTTCAGATTTGGAGGTGGTTTTTTTTTTCTCTTCCCCCTTTATCTTTCTTTTCCATTAATATTGATCCTTTCACATGCTTTATTGAAGCAAAATCCCCTTCGTGTAGCTCTCTTTGTTCCTAGTGTCGTGGGTGAGCTCTAAGATTGGGGTTTCTTGAATTTCAACATTTAAATGTAAATTAACCCTTCTAAAGTTATCTTTGGAGTTCCAAGAAGTAAGTTTTGAACTTAATTTGGGTTATGGAAGCTTAGATTGAAAAACCCCAAATTTAGGGTTAGTATTTAGGATAGAACAATATATAAAAATTTAGGGATTTATGTTTTAGGGAGTATATTAAGTTATATAAATAATTATGGATATTATTGGAGTGGTTAATATAATTAATTTATATTGGTTATAATTTTAGGTGATACTAGGGAAACTCATTCAACTGAGACTCAGTATTAAACAATAGAGAATAGGGACTTATACTATTAGTCCCAACTGGTGAGTGTGTAGATAATGGAGTGGTATATCTATTTCATTCCATTTTATATTTTCTATGGTAAGATTTTTAATTGTGTGATTTATGTGCTCTATTCCTTGGGGAGACAAATCGGTGTTTTCAAAACTTCAAAATGTATATATATATATATATATACATATTCTTATGATGATTTAATAAATTTATCAAAAGAAATTGATAGTTGAAATGTGGCATGATATATTTTTGTGAAATGCAAAAGAATGAATTGGATGGAAAGAAAGTAGTGGTGTGTATATGTTTATTTATGAGGAGAGTATTTTATGTTGTCTTGTGGTCTCATATGTTATAAAGATTATATTGAAGGTTAACTTGCCTTATTTAATTAATTATTAATTTATTTAATTCTTTATTTATTTTTGATAGCTAAATGCCATTTGAAGGAATTTTATTTTAATTAATTTTATTTTATATAATGAATGAGAATCTAGTTAAGATCCCGTAGCTGTCAGCGGAGATAACGGCCTAAGTGCACCTAGAATAAGTTGTGAATTGTGATGGCACTGCGATGTGATGTATCCAGTGCTGCGATCTGAGGTACTAGACGTATATTGTAAAAGTGATAAGATTGGATGAATCCAAAGAAATGCCATGATATATGATGATGTGGTTTGATGATTTAATTCCTCTCTATGATACCCATTCTTATAATATTTTTCTTATATTTAGAAAATATAGATTTAATCTAAAAGTTTATTTTTATTTAAATAATTATTTTTCATATCATCCATAAACTTTTTATTGCCTAAATTATTTGATGATCATTGATTTTTAAAAACTTCGATATGCACTTATTTTCCCTTTATGCACTTTATTATTTATACACTCACTAAGCCAGTGATAGGCTTATTCCTCTTCTTTCTTTATTTTTCAGACCAGTGAGTAAAGGAATAGAGTGACCTGGGAGCTCGTGAGCTACCAGACCCTTAGAGTAGATGTTTACTTTTGTGAGATTGTGTCAGACTCCATGATGTGGTGGCACATAGGTGTAGAGAAAGAATTTTGGAATTTTTCATGTTATATGGTCACTTATAATATGTAAATATTGTTTTTACTTTTTTAGCTAGGCATTTTGGTTATATGTAACTTGTTGTTTTAGTGCTAGTGCTGGTTTAATTTATTTTGTAGGACGGGATGTCTAATTTTTAGGGGAGATGCTGCCAAATTTTCGGTAGCCCCTAATGATATAATAAACTGAATATTAAATTTTCTAAAACTTTTGGGTTATATGGGTTAGTTTAAATATATGATATAATAGTTAACTTTAGAATTTGTAAGTTTGTAAGACTTGCTGGATTAATCCAATCTCCAGGTTTGTTTAGCCTACGCGCCGGTCATGGCTCAAAAATTTAGGTCATGACACTTTTCTTGTTCAATGATTAAGGAAAATTTACATGCAAAGTTGGTATTCTTGATAGGTGGCCATACGTATGGAAGTTGGGTAATTTTGGTTAGTGTTAGTTTTATGGAAATTTTATAACAGTGATGAAATTTGAGTTTATGGAAGTTAAATTTTAATATATTGTATTTAAAATATAATTTTATTTTAATATATGTGTACATGCATAAAAAACAAATTATTGGCTCATGGGTATTTTGTCTTCTTAGTAGCTTCTCATGGAACCTTAGGAATAAAATTAATTATAAAAAATGTAAGTAATATGTTCGAAAATACAAGGAAGACCAAAGAATTAATATTAACATTAAAATATCAAAATTGGACATGTATGAATTCCTATGCATAAGGATTTTATTTGGACTATGACTATGACATTACATAGACTATGATCTTTTGTCAACCATGAACGTTACGCTGGACAATGGATTTTGGACAAATTCGGGCAAGCTGCTAAAACTTTCTAAAAATGGTAATTTTATACAGTTCTGTGAGAAATTACCAAATTAGGATATTAGTTATATAACTAATTTTTCTGTCACTTACGTCATATGTGATTATTATTCATTATATGACGATTTTTGTGACGTGTTGCTAATTTTCTGTTGGTTATGATAGAAAAATTATTACGTAGATAAAAGAGAAATTACTATTTTAGATAATATGAATATGTAACTAATTTTTATGTGACAAGAGAACTATCATCCGTATGACAGAAAAATCATCAGCTATGTGACATGATTCTCGTGATGTGTGTATGTGTAGTGACAGAATTACTATTGAGTTGAAATACCATGACGTGAAATTCTTGTATGACCTTCACGTTGACATGGAAAAAAAAAAAAAAAACACAGTTATTGGCATGATTTGTGTGGGCCATACGTGAAAAGTAATTGAAAAAATTATGGCTTGATTTTTGTGACTCTCAGATGAACAGTGGCAAAAAAATTATTTTGACATGATTTATGTGACCGCATGTGGAAATAACAAAGGAAAATTTATTATGTTATTACTAGTTCAATTTTCGTGTTATATATGAGTCATTTTACAAAGAATGATATAAAAAAGCAATCGAGGCAAGCCGAAGGGAGAAAGGATTCTTAAAAGGGAAGAAATTTTTATAAAACAGAGGACAATCATTAAAAGAAAAATAACCTCTGATTGTGTGATTTTACTAATAAATCCATTTTAATATACGCCCTAGTTAAAAAATTATTAACAATCTTGTTTCATGTTGATGTTAAAAGTAACTAATGTGTTATTTTATGTAAAAAGCTAAAGATGGCAACACTTAAAATTACCTTTAAGATTTTTGTTGAATAAGTGTTATTTTTAGACCGTGAAATGTTATTATCAAGAAACATAATTCATACATTTGTTGAAATGGGAATTGTCAATGTTACAAAACCCTAATAAGAAGTTGATAAATTATTTGTACATAATATTATTTTGCTGAACATTAATGAAAAAAAATTACAATTACAAATCAGTACTCTTAAACTATTCGAAGTATAACTTGAAGAAGACAAAAAAAGTAAATCACATGTATCTCCTGAAAAGAAAAAAGAAAAAGAAAAACAGTGAGCATTAAATGGGAGATTAAATAGATGTATGCAGGAAAATTGATGCCTAGAAACAAGTTTAAAATGAAAGCATAGCTTCTTAAGTACTTAATTTTAAAATTACAAGTTATTAAACAATGATAGCAAGTAGATTATTTCATGTTCTAATTTTGGCAGATTTTATCCCTTATATATATATATATATATATATCCCATTCCGAATACAAGTAAAAGCATGATTCATCAAAATATTCATAAGTTGCTGGAGAGAAACATTGTTTGTTACACACAAACTCACAACAATAGAGAACAAGTAAAACCACAATTCAGTTTCAACAATTGTACATCCCAATGCAATGCAAAGGCCATGCATGATATTACACACACTAAATAAATGAATTTATAACATTTGTAAGTATATATATGGATAAATTTTCTATATTCAAGTTTTTTTTAAATCCCTTCTGCAACTATAGAGTAAACTCTATCATCACTTGAATAAGATAGGCATATTTCCCACCTATTTAAATTAAATTATTTTGGCTATGGCTTCAAATATGTGTATACCTTTCTTCAAGACAAAATAGACCCTGCTAGATCATTATCTTCAATTGAAGTTATGAAAACAAACACAAGATTGTAGCTGAACTCTTTATGATCCACAATGCAAACTCAAATTAGCTTATGCACAACATTGATCAACAATAAAAATAATTTGAAGCCAAATACATTAATCCTTATTCACAACTAATTAGACTCCTTAGGTGATACCAATTTGACCTAAACTATAATTCATTAAATTTAATATTAGTAACATTTTAAAAGGAAGATAAGAGCTATTACTTAAGGAAATGCATGTACTAGCATCATTCATATATTAAATTCAACATGAAGTCATGGTTCTTGCTTGAACTGATCAATAAGAAATAAAAAACCAACCTTTCTTTGACAAGGTCAAGAAAGTGATTGGATAATGAAAAAAAATAACATTCTATCTTTCACCTTGTCATGAATTTAAAAGTTAAAATAAATAATATTTACCACATCATCTATAAGTAAAAGTCAAAGATAAAATACATTTGGATTAATATATTTAGGATTTTAAAATAATAAACCTATCAGTGAATTCAATGCCAACTTGCTTAAGGCAAGATTAAACTTCAAGTATACTAATAAGCTAGTTATGTGTGTGTGTTAGGGGGGGTTGGGTTCAATAGCTATTTATTATGTTTTCATATTGGTGGTAGGTATGCATTTATTAAACCCAATATTTTATAAATTGTCGAAAGTAATAAATATTAGGCACAAAGCTAAATCATCAAGCTATTGTCTACGACATACATGGAGCGGGGTGAGGGATAGCTAGCAAATTGAAAACTTGGTAGGAAGATGGAAAAATTTGAAGATCCAAAATATCAAGACCTATTTGAATTGTATGCTATAGTTACTAATAGTAATAAAATTAGAATTTGCAATACTGTCAACTTGCCATGTACAATTAAAATATAATATAATATGCATAAACTGGCAAGTAATCATGGCATAGAAATTTGGTTAATATAAGTGGTAGCCTAATAGTCTCTCAACTTCTCCTATGTTTGATAATTCCAAAAGCTTAAATTAGATAAAAGCCCACTTTGTAATTCATTTTGTTGTAGCTTTTTATGTGATTTGCAGAAAGCATGAAAACTTTTTAAGCTCTCTGTATTATTTTGTCTTCTTCTTAAAAAGCAAAAAGCTGCCTTTGCTTTTCACTTTGTTGCATATCTATTTTTGACTCTTTATAAAGTCACCTCTCTTTTGTCTTAAGTCTTCCAAGAGCATTAACGAATATTAATTAAGACAAGACAGCCAAAAATACTCTGCATGCTACTCTTTCCTCTGGATGTGTTAGCAGGAAGTAGAAAACATGAAAGAAACCTGTGAAGTATAGTCTACCAAGCATCCTAAAGAATATATGAGAAATCCAGTTGCTTGATGGCTACACAAATCATATGATAATTAAGTCCTTCAATGATTGAATTTGATAGTATATAAGAAGGAGCAGTATTGAACAGAACACATCAAGAAATCATAAAATAAAAATTGTTCTTTAGCTTTGTAGATTATCTTGTTCTCATTACAAGTTATTGTCAAGTATCAAGTTCATTTGACTATTAAGAGTCTACACTGTGAACTTTATTATAATCCCTTATTGTTTGTAAGTGTTCTTGAATTTTATTGTAATTGTGTGAAAGAATCTCATTAGAGAAAAGAATAGAGCTATGTCTAAGTTGTACAATTTGTAAAAGCTCTAGTTGAACTTGGGAACCTAGCTTCTTGGCTATGTATTTTGATTTTACATAGTGAAAATCCCTTGATAAGTTGTAAGGGGACTGGACGTAAGTCATATAGACTGAACCAGGATATATCAGGTGTATTCTCCTCTTTACTTTGCTTTTATGTTTTTCTTAGCATCTGTACAGAAATCTTATCGACAAGGTCCTACTTTATCTCCTTGATATCTTTTTATTCAATTAGTTTTTAGAAGATTATGATGACAAGATCTTATTCTATTTATAAGACTTTGAGTTTTATAGTTTTACTTCAATTGTTAATTAATCTCTGCAATAGTACCTATTCACTCCCCTTTAGGTGCATTGTTCACTTGGTATTAGAGTAGGTCTTAATAATTTTAGTACTTAACTACTTCGGGAAAAGATCTTTTCATTTTGCAAAAAAGATAAGTTAATCGTCACTTAAGGGATCATATTTTCTTAAAGGCTTCTCAATTTTTACGCCCCTTTACTTTAATGGAAATCATTATACTCACTGAAAGGGAAGAATAAGAATCTATATTCAATCGATAGACTATCGAGTTTGGGAAATCATCAAGTATGGTCTAAAGTTCCTTTCAAAGAAGAATGAAAATGCGGAAATAATCGATAAGCATAGAGATGAATGGTCAGAGGATGATATCAAGATGGTGGAAAGCAATGTCAAAGCAATCAATATTCTATACTATGTTGTAAGTGGCCAGGAATATGATAAAATCTCTAGTTATGACAGAACACAAGAAATGTAAAGAAACTTGAAATGATGCTTAAAGGGACATCAAAAGTTAAAAAAGAGCAAGTTGAATAGGCTGGTTTACGAATATGAGTTATTTCACATGAAAGAGCGCAAGAACATTGAAAAAATGTTTAATAGATTTGCAAAGATTGTAGGAGATTTGAAGGCCATTGAAAAAACATACACGAATTCAGAGAAAAACTCAAAAGTTCTGAGATGTCTTCCTTCTGTATGGCAATCAAAGGTAGACAACCTAAAGAGTCAAAACATCGCCACAATGCCCTTTGATGAATTACATGGTCATCTTATTGCCTATGAAATAAATCATCTAAAAAGGCATGAATTAGAACAAAAAAGAAAAGCTCTTGCTTTGCGAGTCATGGCAAAGGAAGAACAGATTATGGAAGAAGGAGAGCTTGATGCATAAGATATAACATTCTTCCTCAAAGAAATTAGAAAATTATGCTAAAAGAAAGAAGATAATGGAAAAACTCGAAAGAGCTTTATCAAATAACATTGTAAAACTTGATGAAATAGCCAATAATATTGTCACATGTTATGAATGTGGCAGAAATGGTCATATTAGATTAGATTGCCCACTTATAAAAAAGAAAACAGCTAAATTGCATGCAAGGAGGAAGGCTATGGTTACTTGGAGTGACGATGATGAAGAAGAAAAAGCTTAAATGAAACAAGAACTTGTAAAGATGTGCTTCATGGCTACTAAAGAAATTGAGATAACAACTAAAATAAAAGCTTTTAATTTACATAATGATTTTGATAGATTTTGAAAAATTATTTATAAAATATGAGAATCTTAACTATAAGTTAGAAGAAAACTAAAGCAACTTAGAAATAACATTAGTAAATGCCACGAAGGAAATAGAAGAATTAAAAAGATAGGTAAAATCCTTAGAAAAAGATCTTGCTAACTATGTAAGAGGTGAATAAAATCTAAAATTATTATTAGGATAGCAAAAGTGTATGTTTAATAGGTCAAGTATAGGCTATGATGGAAAGAATTGGGTTAAACTTTACAAGAATTTCTTTGTCAAAGAATTAGAAAATGCAAGCTCTACTATTATATGTCTTTGATGTAATAAAATTGGTCATGCTTGCTATAAATGCAAAAACAAAATTGGAAAACTTGTTTGGGTTTCCAAAAGTACTTGGGTAACAAAAGAAAATCACACTGACCACAAAGGATTTGAGAAAGTTTAGGTACCTAAGAAAAGATGAATTCACTTATAAGTTTGCCTTAAAGGAAGAATCTCAAGGAGTGACTGATTCTTGGATAGCAGTTGTTCACGTCATATGACAGGTGATTGCTCCAAATTTCTTCCTTTTACTCATAAAGATGGTGGTTTTGTTACCTTTGGAGATGAAGGCAAAGGTAAAATTGTAGGTTTTAGAAAGGTAGGCTTGAACAAAAACTACTACACTAATGATGTATGCATTATTGTAGGACTTAAACATAATCTTCTTAGTATTAGCCAATTATGTGATAAAGGGTATAAAATTGAATTTAAATCACCGCATTGCACTATGTTTGACAATGATAACAAGACCTTGTTTGTTGGCTAAAGATTTGAAAACATATATGTTCTTACCTCTAGAGATGTTATTTTGAAGAATATAACTTGTTTTTCTTTTATTTGCAAAGATCTTCAAATTTGGCATAAGAAACTTGGCCATACAAGCATGCATGTGATATCTAAACTTTTTAAACTTGACCTTGTGAGAGGTCTTCCTAAGCTAAACTTTCAAAAGGACAATGTATGTGATACATGCCAATTGGGTAAACAAACTAAATCTTCCTTTAAATTAAAGAAATTTGTTTTTACGTCAAGGACACTTTAATTATTACACATAGATCTCTTTGGTCCCACACAAACTTGAAGCTTTGGAGGTAAAATTTATGCATTTATTATCATTGATGATTATTCTAGATTTACTTGGGTCTTATTCCTAGCTCACAAGGATGAAGCTTTTAAGAGTTTTGAGGTCTTCTGTAAAAAAGTTTAAAGAGTGAAGAGTGTTTAATCTTTAGTATTATGAGTGATCATTATGGAGAATTTGAGAATAAACTATTTGAAAACTTCTGCAATGAACATAGTTTTACCTACAATTTCTTTACTCCAAAAACTCCACAACAAAATGCGGTTATTGAAAGAAAAAATAATACTTCACAAGATATGGCTATAACCATTCAAATATTGTTAGGTTGAGGCCATAAATATCAATTGCTATATTTTGAATCAATGTCTTATTAAACCCCTTCTCAGGAAAATTCTATATGAATTATGGAATGGAAAAAAATTCAACAAAAGCTACTTTCATGCATTTGGATGTAAATACTTCATACATAATAATAGTAAAGACATGTTAGGAAAATTTAATTTTAGAAATGATGAAGGAATCTTCCTAGGATATTCAACAAGAAGCAAAGGATATAGGATATACAATAAAAGAATCTTAATAGTTGAAGAATCTATACATATAGTATTTGATAATACTTAACCTCTCTTGAAGAAGAATTTAAATTTCAATGATGAGGAAGGTGTAGCTTGGTTGAATAAATCTCATAATACAATGTAAAAAGAAAAGACAAAAAGGAATGGAGAAAAAAAAAAAGGAATGAAAGTGCTGGAGAAAATCCTAATCAAATATCTTGTCAACAAGATCCTACACCTTATTAACAACATATGCACATGGAAGCATAAATTTCAAACAAACCAGAAGTTATAAATATTGAACTACCTAAAACAAATTTGAAACTTTCAAGAGAATGGAGACACTCTCCATCATACCCTATGCAATACATTATTGGAAATCCTAATGAAGGATTGATAACAAGAGCATCATTCAAACAAAATAACCTGGCTCTCTTTTCACAAATTGAACCGAGGACTTGAAAGGAAGCATTGAAAGATGAGGACTAGATAACTGTAATGGAAGAAGAATAGACTCAATTTAGAATAAATAAGGTATGAAGATTGGTGGAACCTCCTGAGAATACCTAAATAATAAGAAAAAGGTGGATAGTTTGAAGTAAATTAGATGAGCAAGAAAAAGTCATAAGGAACCAAGCTAGACTTGTGGCCTAAGGGTACTCTCAACTAGAAGGAATTGACTTTGATGAAACCTATGCCTTAGTTGCTAGACTTGAGTCTACTTGTATGTTTCTAGCCTATGCTTCTTTCATGAATTGCAAATTATATCATATAGATGTCACAAATGCCTTCTTAAATGAATTTATCTATAAAGAAGTGTATGTCAAGCAACTCCTAATTTTGAGGATAAAAATTTGCCTAATCATGCTTACAAACTTTAAAAAGCCTTTTATGGGTTAAAATAAACTCCTAGAGTTTGGTATGAAAGATTGAGCAATTTTCTCTTACAAAATGGGTTCACTAAAGGGAAAATTGACACCACTCTTTTCATCAAAAGGCATAAAGATAATTTTTTACTTGTTCAAATTTATATTGATGAAATTATATTTGGATGTCTTGATGAGCGTCTTTATCAAGAATTTTCTAAGCTTTGGCAAGATGAATTCGAAATAAATATAATGATAGAAATAAACTTCTTCCTTGGTCTACAAATTAAACAAATAAGAGAAGAAAATTTTATCAATCAATTGAAATACACCAAGGAATTGCTTAAAAAGTACAATTTTGAAAATGCAAAGCCTATGAGTACTCTAATGTGTCCATCAACAAATCTTGACAAAGGTAAAATGGTAAGAATGTTGATTAAAAGTTATATAGGGGTATAATTGGATCTTTGCTTCATCTCATAGCAAGTATACCAAACATCATTTTTAGTGTATGTAAATGTGCTAGATTTCAATCCAATCCTAAGGAATCCCACTATACTACTATAAAAAGAAATTTTAGATATTTGGTAGATACATAAGACCTTGGCTTGTGATATCCAAGATTTAATAAATTTGAATTAGTAGGATATGTAGATGTTGATTTTGTAGGTGATAAACTTGATAGAAAACACACCACTGGTAATTGTCAATTTCTAGGAATAGCTTTGATGTCTTGGCTTAGCAAGAAATAAAGCTCGGTAGCTCTGTCAACTATTAAAGTAGAATATATAGTAGTAGGAAGTTGTTACCCTCAACTTCTATGAATGAAACAACAACTTGAGAATTTTTCCCTCAACTTCAGGCAAATTCCAATTTTTTATGATAATACTAGTGTCATCTGTCTAATTAAAAATCTTATATATCACTCTTAATCTAACTATATTAAAGTTAAACATCATTTCATCTGAGACCATGTACAACAAGGAGATGTTAAGATAAGGTACATACAAATTGCACAGCAATTAGTTGATATCTTTGCAAAACCTCTGTTGAAAAATAGATTTTCTGTACTAAGAAAAGGTCTAAGCATTATTAACTATGTTTGATACACATATATTGTATGTTTTGTGTGTTTACTCTATTTTTTTGAAAACCTTGTCAACTGGTTGAAAACCTTGTCAACAAGATGTTTGAGGCCATGAAAAGTCAAATATATGTTAACCATGAAGTAGCATGCCAAAAATATTACATCGTCTTCTTCACCAATCAAAATATTGTGTGTGCTCTGTGCTTTCAAATTAGATATTCTCTCTCTTCTGAAGTAGTTATGAAAAGGAGTGCATAGAGTATAACGTGTCAAATGAAGTGCCTAGCCACTCTTTCTCTATATTGATAATTTATGTGATAAAAAAAAGCATTTCATAGGATATTTCATCTACCCCTCTTCAAAACTTCACTCCCACTCCTCTGAAGATTTCCTCCAAACCCTAGTAGCACAAGAAAGTTGTCTTTCCCTTCACTCAAAATGCCCAGAACAAAAATGGTGGCACATAAATCCACATCGTCATAGAGTATTTCTCTCTCTGACTTTGAATCTAGTCAATCCCCTTTCAATAATGCTTAATGGCTACCATAGTCATCTTCAATGCCTACTTATTATCACTGAACGTGATGAGCAATTCATTTTAAACCTTAAGAATCTGAGTTATTAAAACAACCTTGTCGCCAGCCTTCTCTATCCAGTACACCCATAGAAGACTCCCAAAATTCAAAGAAAACAAAATCTGATAAGGATATTTCAAAATCACATCCCACTTCCTTGAAAGAAAACTTCGGTGCTCTTAAAGGAAAATGCTCTATTCACTCCTTCAAAAGGAAAGAAATTGAAAAGAGTGTCTAAAGAAAATCACTCAGGTAAGTCTATTAAAGAAATTCCATCTGACTCAGTTGACTCTACTAACACTAAAGATTTTCTATCAACGAAAGAAAAACAAAGGTACAACTTTAATTTTAGACAACGTTCTATGGCTTGTGGACGAACGGTGTCTCAACAAAAACTTAAAGCCATCCATTGCAATATTGAACAACTTTTCCTATATATGGGATGTCATAGGCTACTTGAACTATAGGAAGAAGTGTATGAGGACTAGTTAGATTGTTTTATGCCAATATGTTAGTTATGGATAACAATCTTTCCATTGTCTCATTTCTCAAAGGCAGAGGGATTGCATTAATTAAAAGGAAATTAAGCAAGATTTTGGGAATATCTTTTACTATAAAATCCTACTTCTTTTAGAAGACATGGGGCAAAGAATTTCTAGTCACCTATGAGGCTACCAGGGATTATTTAGTTGAACATCCAGACTTTTTTGCTCATGGCAAGGTGAATGGTCTTGCATTATGTTTGTAGATACCACCTATAATGAAGCTACGTTCAGATTAATCTAGTATACTCTAGTAGGGACAAGATGGTTTCAAATGATAGATGTTGCTTCGCCTTCTAACCAAAGTGCACCTCCTGCACCTACCTTTGGTCATTTTAATCACGATAAAGCCCCTGTGACCCCTCCAACAACTGACTCTCGCGGTAAGGCTCTAGCCTCCCCTTCGTCTTCTCCTACTACTGAACCTCCTTCCTCTTCTGCTCTAGAAGCCTCGTCATCTTAGGATTCTCTTGCCGTGTTGTAAAAAATGCTTGAAGCCCAAACTTCATTGAACCAAATGTTTGCTGATCATTTAAAATACATAAATGCACAACTTGGTCAGATGAATGATCAAATGGTCAAACTTACCACCAATGTTGGCACCTTGTGAAGTTTATTACAAGAACATGGACCTATTAATTAACAACTCCAAGCTGTCTATCAAGAGAATAAAGATGTAAAATCTAACATTAACCTAAAGGCTACTGCCTTTAATCTTCGATTTTAAGACATTGATACTACTTTCATGGATTCTATTAAAGTCCTCAAAGCTATTTGTAGATGAAGCTAACTTCTTGGTCCATCATCTTTTGACTAGCCTATGATGGTTTTTTCTTTAAAAACCATGTTATTTTTTTAACTACTGCTAACTACTAGATATTGGATATTATTTTTCTCATTATTTTCTGCTTATCTTACTAGATATTATGTCTCTGGATATTTTCTAATTATCTTCTTAGATGTTCTCTTTGGTTAATTTTTAGATATTATCTTGCTATTTCATCTTTGTCCTATTACTGGATTATTTCTAGATATTCTATTGTTCCATCCTCTTACATCTTACTATTTCCTGGTTACTGCTTGGTTATTTCTATCTCTTTTTTGGTGTTGACAAAAAAAGAGGAGAACAAGATTTATACAATTGCTATTGTTACTACACACCTCTAGTTATAGTTGATGTTAACATAGCTTATACAATTGATGGTAGCAAGGTTTATATCTTGTAAGGTAACACTACTAGGTTACTTCTATTTTTCTATCCTTTGTGCTTTGGCCTCTATAATCAGTTCATCTATTAAAAGGGGAGCACATACTTAGGGGGAGTCCATCTTTTTTTCTGCACATTTGTTAGGACTTTTATCACTTAGGTTTTGTCATCATCAAAAAGGAGAGATTGTTGGTTCCATGGTCTCTCAACCTCTCTTATATTTGATGATTTCAAAAATCCAAGTCAGATAACAACCCACTCTGTAATTCATTTTGTTATAGCTTTTTTATGTGACCTGTAGAAAGCATGAAAACTTTTTAAGCTCTCTACACTATTTTATCTTCTTGCTAAAAAGTTATAAGTTGCCTCTACTTTTCACTTTGCTACGTATCTATCTCTGATTCTTCATAAAGTCAACTCTTTTTTGTCTTAAGTCTTCCAAGAGCATAAATGAATATTAATTAAGACAAGACTACTAGAAATACTCTGCATGCTACCCTTTCCTCTAGACGTGTTGGCTAGAAGCAAAAAACATGAAAGAAACCTGTGAAGTATGGTTTGCCAAGCATCTTAAAGAATATATGAAAAATCTAGCTACTTTATGGTTACACAAATCTTATGATAATCTAGTCCTTCAATAGTTGAATCTTAGAATAAGCCTTCCGATAGTTAATTTTTCTGATAATATATAAGAAAGAGTAGCATTGAACAGAATACATCAAGAAATCAAAAAAGAAAAATTGTTCGTTCGGTTTATAGATTATCTTGTTCTCATTATAAGTTGTTGCCAAGTGTCTAGTTCATTTAACTATTAAAAATCTACACTATGAGTTTTATTGTAATCCTTTGTTGTTTGTATGAGTTCTTAAATTTTATAGTAATTGTGTGAAAGAATTTCATTAGAGAAAAGAATAGAGCTATATCTAAGTTGTAAAGTTTGTAAAAGTTCTAAGTGAGTTTGAAAATCTAGCTTCTTGGCTATGTACTATGATTTTACATAGTGAAAATCCTTTAGTAAGTTGCAAGGAAACTGGACATAGGTTACGTGGACTAAATTAGGATATATCAGGTGTATTATTCTTTTTACTTTGCTTTTATCTTTTTCTTGGCATCTGTACAGAAACCTCGTGACAAGATCCTGCTTTATCTTGTTGGTCTCTTTCTGTTCAGTTAGTTTTTGGAAGATCCTATTGATAATATCTTATTTTGTTTGCAAGGTTTTTGATTTTACAATTTTGGTTCAATTGTTAATTAATTTATGCAATAGCACCTATTCACTCCCTTTTAAGTGCAATTTTCAATAAGGCCAAGAACAACTAACTTGGAGCTATCGATGCACATGTTACAACAACATTGAACCTGTAGTGCACAAAACATGTATAACTTGAACATCCTAATGGAACAACAAATAAAGCAAAAAAAAAAAAAAAAAGGGTTTAGCTTTTTCTAAGTTTGATCCCAATATTGATATTTGTGAAACACATACTTCTAGCATAAGGCCAAGTACAATCTTCATAGATTCCATGTGATACAAAAATAGACATGCTCCATTAATTTCAACAAAATCAATCACACCCATGATCAACATATTTGGCAACAAACTACCTAACAAGAGCATCATTAACATGGAATGGTAAGAAAAGAAACAAAGTTAGTGTTTTACCTTTAGCGAAAGCTGCAAATGGAACTAATAGAAGCTAAGATCCCACACATGAATAGCAACAGAATTAAGAGAATGAAAAACCAACTATAATATTAAATTAAAAGACACATATATATACACACACATTCTATGTTCAAAATAGTGAGTTCTTAAATAGTCCTCCATTACAAAATCCTATGATCTTTGAGAGTCCTAAAAACCGAATGCTATCCATTGTTTTAGCCTAATATTTTTTAAGAATTTCAAACCCTCCTAATGCAAAATTCACACCTCACAAAAAGTCTGTAAGTCAATCAAATCGATGCTCTAGAACATGGAGCCAATGCCAATATAAGATCAAAATATAACATCATGTTTGATGACAATCTCTGGCACATGAGGACCTATTCATATTTGAGGAAAGAAAACATAGGAGTCACTTTTTACAACATTTGATCCTTCAAGTTTAATTGTTATTTTTAAACTTAAAGAATTAAATTAAAAACTTTATAAAAAGCACATGCAGACTCTTTAACACATTTTACAAGAAAATAACAAAAAAGAATTACAAAAGAAAGCCAACATCCAGGACAGGAAGATCACTCAATCAAGTAAAGCCCAAATATTCTACATACTTCTCCTTAATTAGCAATTGTGGCCCAGGCTTCAGTTCAAGTGTCCTACTCCTAAGAAGCAAAAGAAATGGTAGTTAGAAGTCCAAATATTAACTAAGACATTAGCATAGAAATGTATTAACTAAGACACATTTAGAAAATATATGAGCATACCAATTGCTTGGATCCTCAGGGCATATTTGGCAGAAGCATACATTATAGCTTCAATTGTACCTCATATATTTTTGTTTTCAGATCTAGAATATTTCTCCACGAACTTGTGTTAGTTAACTTCAAAGAAATTCATTGCCTCTCCCCCCCCCCCCCCCCCCCCCCCCCAAAAAAAAAAAAACTTCAAAGAAATTTATGATAATAAGAAACAGATTTTGGGAATAATGCTCAGAAAGGGAAAGGGAACCATGCCTGCTTACTTGATATAATGATGGCATCATTAGTGAATCTGCAATGCGTAATATTACATCAATATATAACCTTATCAGAAGTCTCATCAAAATTGCAATGGGTGGTATTACATCAAAAAGCAATTTCTTTATCGGTAATCAACTTTACACTCATAAATATTACCAAATATGGGTGCCAGATAGTGGAAGTAAAAATGGTTTTCTAGCCAAATTCATTGGAAACTATATCATGCGACTCATTCTGAAACAAAATTAAATATGGTCTCCAAAAACATCAGTGATTTTCCCCTAAACAAGGAAGAGTATGAGACACAGTACAATTAAAAAAAGAACCAAAGCAATTACTCTAAATTCATAATAGCTTTCTAGAAAACCATCAAAGCCAGAGATCTCCTTTTTTGCGGCATTTTCTTGTAGTGAATTAATAGTTATGAATTAATGATCTACCACTATTGTTTCCAACCTATGATGATTTGCTGGTAATGCCCTTTGATAAAGGACTGTAATTCTTGGGTAAATTCACATTCAGTTTCAAAAAAAGTAAAAGGAAACCATTATTAGAGACTTCAAAAATTGATATACACCTTGTGCTGACTTGTAACTTTCACAAACACCATTGGATCAGTGGCCCTCTTATGCAAGCTGATAGATTTAGAAACAAAAATAAAGGAATCTATTCAATCTTTCTTTTTTTTTTTTCTAATTAATAATAATAAAAAAAAGAATTCCTCCAAGGTTAGATTTTGAAAGCTTATTTGTTCATTTAGTTGGCACTTCTCCAAGGTAAGATTTTCAACCTCAGCCGGCAGATGAGAAACACAAATAACCAAATTGCCAAACCTTATAAAAGAATCGCAGGAATTAATAATACCTTCAAGTCTTCTAGGTGATAATTTAGATATATCTTCAATTTAGTGAGTTGGAAATAGATAAGTGCAGCGCTCATGAGACAACTAGTGGGTTTAACTAAATCAAAACAATCTTGAAGCACTTGGTCCTAAAGTATAAAATTACAATAATAATTATGGTCCTACTTTGGTGAGTTTCAATCCAAGTCAACAATTACTCAGAAGTTCTAAAATCGATTAAGTATGACAGCAAGAATTTCAATTTCTACGGGCAGGCGTCTGAGATGGAAAACATTTATAGTTTTAAAAAATTTTGAAAGGGAAAAATAAGAAACAAGCTTGATAAAAACTCATTTTGTCTATCTATTTGATAACAAGTCCATCTTTCCAACAAGAAAAGAAAAAAATATGAGCAAGAAACAATTGAATTATAGATGGATAAAACCACTACGATTCAAACAATAACAAAAGAAATATCCCAGCAGATAAGAAAGAAAATATAACCGTGGGAACTGGGAAACGTATTGCTGGTGTATGAAATCAAAAAGCAGGTTTTACCGACGGCGCCATTGCCGACAGTGACGCATTTGATGGACCTGGACGCACTCAGTCCAGCAGAGAAGCAACAGAACAGATCTCCTACTTCAGACAACATGTAACCAACAATACCCTTTTTTAGAGTCTCAGTTCTTCTCCAATTTTAGATGCTCCTTTTGAGCTCATTTAGAAGATCACAGAGATTTCATGGGTGTGAAGAAAATCTTAAGATTGGTAGATTTGGGAACGAGAAAGAGAAAGGAAAGTTAGGGATCTGCACATACACTATTTATTAAATAAAGAGAGAACCAATCTCACAAGTGGCTTTTCATTTTCTCTACTTCGATGGAAATGCCTAAGTCCTAAGCCCCCTTGACCTTTGACTTGGAGTAAGATCAAAAGTGAGATTGAGAGTGACTTCAACTTATGTGAGACGAGCTTCAGTTAATCAGATGGCTTCTCGAAATGGCAGGACGAGCTCTTCAGGAGAGGGAAAGAAAAAGGTTATGGCCTAAGGAGAGGATAGGATTCTGAAAACGCGAAAAAAAGTGGGAAGCTAAAATCTCAAGCCAAAAATTTCCCTGGAAGTGGTTATTCAGCGTGAAACATTACCGGCGTTTCAAATCGCTAGTAATTATGACAAAACCACCGGTATTTGCTTCCAATTACCGGTAGTTATGAAACCGAAAACCGCCGGTAAATATCCGTCGATAAAATGTGTCATTTTTGTAGTGAATATATGTGGAAGTGTGATCATTAACAAAACATGTCAGGCTTAATGATGCTTCTTTGCGTCACAGTTACTTTCACCTACAATATTGTTTGTTTGTATTTACACGACTATTTTTATTATTTGAATATAAGCATGTAATGATACAAGAAGAATAAATAGAAAGGTACATATTTTTGTACTGAACTATTATATAATTTTTAAAAGATTCTTATTTTTTATTGAGAATATAAATTCTCATTTTTTCTATAATATATTCAGCCAAGAATTTAGGTGATTTCAATTCTCTGCATAACCATGGAAGTTGAATAATTGTCAGGAAAGGTTTTGCTGTTAGGTCTAATCGAAGTGATACAGAGCATTAGGATATCTATGGGCAATGACGGAGGACCAAACTTCCATTTTCTATAAAATTGGATTAATGATTTTGGGATGATGCAATGAATCTCGCGGTTTGTGTTGAAAACATTGCTGTATGGTATTGTTGTAATAGCAACAATTATGCTATAAGTATTATATCCACTTAAATTAAAATTTGATGGGCGTATGGCATGTATGAAATTTATGGTTGTTAATATATTTTCTCCATAATCTTGCTTTTTCTAAGATTTAGTTAACTGAATCCAAGATTCAGTCAATTGGATCTTCGGTGATAATGAAGCAAGAAATAAAATTTAATTAACTAGAACCAATGTCAATATGGAAAAGATATGTTTTAGTTAACTGAGTCTTGCTTTACTCATCTTAATTGGTAGGTTGTGGTTAGCTGAAACTAGACCCAAGATTCAATCAATTGGATCTTGACATTGCAAACTACGCACTATGTTGTTATATTATAAATTAGTATATAATGAAGATCATGCCACAATACAAATATATATATACATATAAGGTAAAAAAAAACTTTTAATTTGGGCCTTGGATTTTTCCAAGCACATCTTCAAAATATACTCACATCACATTGCTTAAGGAGAGACTCGGGTTCCTCTCCTTTTTGATCTATGTAGAGTGGATTACTAAATATTTCTAACTTCAATTTATTACTCATAAGTTTTAAACTAAAATGGAAATGCATTCAAATGGACACACATCTCAATCATGATCGGTATAACCACTTATACTAACGAGAATGTCATTTAAGATTGAGATATGGAACCAATTGAATGTGCTCTCATTTCAGTTTAAAATTTGGGACAATTAAATTGAAGTTGAGAAAATTTTATAACACATCTAGTGTCATCGAAGAAGTGGAGGAACTCAAATCTCTTTTTGAGCAATTTTTTCTTTTCATTGTACTAAGGAGTTGGTAAGGGAATTACTACATAGCAAGGGAAATCCCTCACAATTACCATGCTATATGGCGAGGCAGACTCCCTTGCAATTTCTTTGTTATATAACAAGAGAGTTGATTTCAAATTAGAGACCAATTTATTGAGAGATTTTGCCTCACTATTTCAAAGAGTGAGGGATTAGAGAGGAAAAAGATTCTCTCGCTACTTAGCAAATGATATAGAGTGAGGGTCTTATTCCTTGTTGTTTCCCCACTATACTCTTGTTGAAGTTATACAATGATAGAGTAAATTCTATTTTTCTTATAGTGTAGCTTGCATTAGACTCGACCATGTGGAAGCAAATTATCAAGAGAACCAAAAATTATGCGTTCATAATCTAAGACACTACTTGGATCCATCCCCAACCCCACACTCCAAGAGTATATTTGATTGGAGAATGTAATGATAAAAAAATATAATATAAATAAATGAGGTAGATGAAATAAAAAAATTATTATTTTATTTTTATTTTTTAAAAAATAATTTTATAAATAAAATAATAAATATAATAAATATTATACAATTTATATAAAGATATTACATTTACAATGCCGAACCAAACGAAGTACAAGTGTATCACTTTATAGGCAACGACAAGCCTCTCAGAGTTCTGTTCCTTAGTGCATCATGTTCACAAGCAGCGACAGGTCCTTTACAGAGTTCCATCATGACAGACGACAAGATAAACCAAGCTATTGGTATGGTGTTGGACAACTAATCGACAAAGCGATTGGACAGTTTTTTGACTCAACACTTGTTCCTTGCGATTTCTTCCAGCGTTCTTGGGTTTCGAGTAGATTTTGCCGCGTAGCAAGCAGCATCACCACGACACCACCCGTAACAAACGTTAGGTCATCTAGATCACATCCATAGGAGAGTCAAGGGTAAGGGTAAGGATGAGGACTTGCATGAGGATTGAAACTTCTGGTTTCTATGTTAAAGTTTCATAGACTCTGTTGTATTGTAGTTTTGGAATTTGTTAATGAATATACTGTAGCTTTCGGAACTTGTGAACGAATGCATTCTAGCTTTTGAAACTGGCATCTATATATGTATAGCTTCTGGAAACTTCCAATATGCTTTGGCAGCTATGATGTGCTGTTTCCATCTATAGTAAGTTTGAAATGCAAGAGAGTGTAGGGATTGCATAAAGAATAAAATCGTAGATATTAACTATTTGAAAAATTAGAAAGGGATAACAAGAGATTTGCTGCAAATTGGCAAGGGAGATGCGAAGGATTCGCAAGGAATATCCATCAAACTACACATATAGTCCCCCAAAAAAAAAATGGAAGGGGTTGGAAGCAGCTACCCCTCCCAAAAAGAATTATAGGTTGTCCCCCTAAAATTTTTAATTTGCCCTCTTTACTTTTTTGAAATCTCCAACACATGTTTTAAAGACATAACTGCCTTTAACACCTTATTATATTATATTATAAATAGTATTTTGGTAAAATATGTGTAATTGTTGCTTATATTTTGGTTATAAAAAGATAAATATAGCACACCTTTTAATTTTAAAAAAAAATAAGTTTTTAAAACAGAGAGAATGATGTGTAATTTGAACACCTCTAAGAAAAAGGAAGAATAATTTACGTTAAGTATATTTAGAATACTAGTATAATACTTGGTTAACCAATAAGCTTTGATATTATATATACTAATAAAGGTTTAACACATGAACCAAATTGAAAATTTTTAAATTTATAGGGATTTGAATACAAACTTTTAAACTATAAAAATTATATTAAAAATTAAAATTCTGAGGACCAATAGAGTAATTAAACTTAATTTTAAAAGAAAGAAATCTAATAAATTTAATTAATTTGTTGGTCCTCATAGTTTTATAAAAATTTAAAATAAACCTTTACACTTTAAGAGTTTGTAGTTGAGTCATTATTACAATGTTAAGTTATGCTAATGTGGCAAATGGGGTGTATATGTGGCAAATACTCATTTATAACATAGATATACAATCCAATCCTATAGTTTGATTGAAATTTTAATTAGGTCTCTTTATTTTAAAAGTTTATAATTATATATCTATAGTTTTGGAATACATATTTTTGTTGAAATTTGGGCCATTTACATTTATAATCCAACCTGATTAGTAACTCAAAATAAGAAATTAATTAATTAGTTAGTTAGTTAATTAATTATTTTGAATTTTAAATTTTTTAAATTAAAAAATTTGGTTATTTTTGGGAATTAATTATTTTGAAAATGAAGGGAAATTGATAATAAAAAGTATGCTCTCTCCCTTAGACTCCTTTTTTTTTTTTTTCAGAAAACACAGATAGTGTAGAACATTTCATCCTCTCTCTTTATTGCTATACACTATGGTGCATCCACCTTGAAAAAGTGATCAAAGTCTTCTCATGATTGTTTTCCAAACCACGTGGGATAGAAATTTGACAAGATAATTTTGAAATTGGATCTCTCACTTATTGTGCTTAAACAACATTCTTTTCCTTAACAATTTCTAGAAGAGTTAGCCTTTGTTTGTCATATTTACATATATTTTTAGATAACAATGGAAAAATAAAATTTAGATTTTTTAAATTATTTTAACTCTTAATCACTAATTAAAATTCAACAATTTATTGTATAAAATCTATACTAATGTTGTATATGGGTTCCTGAATCCTTGAAGACAATAGCAGGTATGCCTTGTTTGAGTATTTTATTAAAGTTTAAATCAAGAAAACTTCAATCCAAGGATTCAATTACGAATTTTCAAAGTGTAGGGATCTATTTAAATTCAATAAAATTATAAGAATATGCTCGTTAATGTTTGATGATGTGAAAACTTACAATCTGTGTGCCACACCAATTGTTGGTAAAGATACATTAATAGAAGTACTTCGACTAGGGAATTCAATTCAAAAAGGATAGATCCATAACAATTTAATTATAAAAATTGACTTCGTGAAGCTTATTTAAAGTTTTAATGAAAATATGGGGACTAATCGATTATTTAAATTAAATATATAATATGTTCAAGAAATTTACTTGGAATTAATAATTACAAAAGGAAGTTCAAGATGCCAATTGACTTTGTGAAGCAACTTGGTATTAAGGCAACTTACTCCAGTTTCAGAAGCATCTCTTTCTCTTGGACGCCACATTACTATTAGAAATATTTACTATATTTCCGTATTAAAAAAATTTTCAGTACTGCTGCACATTTATTGCCTCAATTTAGACAAACCATTGTGGATGATGTTTTTTTTTTGGGATTGATTCTAATTCGGTAATTCTTATTTAGACAAACTAATATTCTCAATATGTTACGATGTAATTTATTCTCCTAGATTAACTAAAAACATATAAAATTATAATCTTAATAAAATAATGCAAAAGAATATAACATTTTTCAGACTCAAACAGTAAAAGTGATAGTTACTAATTAACTAATTTAATCAATTTTAAAGTTATCCTAATATAATTAATTATATAAATCATAAATTTCAAAGAATAATTAATAATAAAATGTTTGATATCTCTTTCTTAATATTTTAGTTATGTCAGTTATTTTGCTAAACAAGCAAATAGTAATCATTTGGATCCATAATGATTACCCAAATTGTTTGATGAAAGAAGCATGGCACTGCTAACACTACAAAAAAATAGACTTTTAGTAACGACTTTTAGTAGCGACTTAAAAAAGTGGTCGCTGAAAAAATATTTTTAATAACAACTTTATTAAGTTGTCGCTAAAAGTTGTCACTAAAAAACTATTCTTGATTCTAAAAATATTTTTAGCGGCGATACAAAAAAATAGTCACTAAAACTATTTAGTAGTAACAAAAAAGTCGTCGCTAAAACTTTTTTACAGCGACATCGACATAGTCACCACAAAAAAAAAAATTTCATGATGACCTTTTAGTGACGATATTTTTGTCATCACTAAATGCTTTAATGCATAACTTTTGTTAAATAAAAAAATATAATTTTTAGCGACAACCAGCTTTAGTCGTCACTAAAACACAACTTTTAGCAACTACTAGCTTTAGTCGTCACTAAAACACAACTTTTAGCGGTGACAGATTTTAATCGTCACTAAAGCATAACATTTAGCGACGACGTACCTGGTCGTCACTAAAAGTCCAAATGCCAAATTTTTACCCATTAAAAAAATTACTGATAAAACTTTTAGTGATCACCAGCTTTAATCGTTACTAAAACACAACTTTTAGCGACCATTAACTTTAGTTGTCACTAAAACATAATTTTTAGCAGCAACAAATTTTAGTCGTCTCTAAAACATAATATTTAGCGACAACGTAACTGGTCGTCACTAAAAGTCCAAACGCCAAATTTTTACCCATTAAAAAATTATTAACAGAACTTTTAGCGACCACCAGCTTTAGTCGTCACTAAAACATAACTTTTAACGACCACTAATTTTAGTCGTCACTAAAACATAACTTTCAGGGGCGACAGATTTTAGTCGTCACTAAACTATAACATTTAGCGACGACGTAACTGGCCGTCACTAAAAGTCTAAACACCTAATTTTTACCCATAAAAAATATTACTAACAAACCTTTTAGCGATCACTAATTTTAGTTGTCACTAAAATACAATTTTTAGCGACTACTAGCTTTAATCGTCACTAAAACATACATTTAGCAACGATAACATTGTCGTCACTAAAAGGTTTGGTGTCAAATTTTTGTTCAAATATTAAAAATTTGTGCGCCAAAACGTTTAGCGGCGACTGGTTTTAGTTGTCACTAAAAGATACCTTATAGCAGCGACCTATTTTTAGTAGCCACTAAAAGTTTTTGCGCCAAAATTTTGGTCAAATAAAAATATTTGCGCCAAATCTTTTAGCGACAATTGATTGTATTCGTCACTAAAAGTTAGCTTTTAGCGGTGACTATTTTAGTCGCCACGAAAAGTTTTGACACCAAATTTCTTACTTATTAAAAATTTTTACATGAAATATTTTTGTAACTTATTTTTAAATAAAAATATTTGAAATTATAAATTTTGAAGTTAAAAAAATAAATTATACGTATCAATTAATATATGCAAATATATAGGACGAAAAAATAAATTAGAATATTTTTAAGTTAAAAAAATATTTTTAAAGTTAATAATTAATATATGCAAATATATAAAACTAAAAAATATTTTAGTTGTAATCATTAATTAAAAAGATAAAACTAGAATTTTTATTAAGTTTAAAAAACCTAGTAGATTTAATAGATTTAAGAAGTTAAAATTTCAATTTTTAGAATTCATGAAATTAATATGTCTAATATTTCATATGTTGAAGAATCCATATATTTAAATTTTCAATTTCTATTTCTATGATTCATTTTATTAATGGGTTCTTTTCAACTTTTGAAGCAACGTAAAAAACAAAGAGATAGAAAAAAAGAAAAAAATAAAAGAGAAAAAAAAGGAATAGATAAAAGATTGAACTCTGCCTTAATCTCTTATCATTGCAACATTAATTTTAGTTGGGTAACCCTTTTAAATTCCTATTCTATCTTTTTCTTCATCCATTAATGTCTTCTTCTTCTTCATGTTCCATGGCTTTAAACTTGATACTTTATAATGAAGGCAAAAATATAATTATTTCTATAAATTTTTTGGTGAAAGGGTAGCCATAGATGTGAATTTAAAACTTCACTCTTGATACTTTAAACTTGGAGAGACCTTAAATGATTTTTTTTATGAAGATGAGCCCTAATGTAATGTAATGAGTCCTAATGTAATGAGCCATAGTGTAATGATTTAGCATGCATTTCCTATTGAGATAGCAACATATAAGAATTCTAGAGAGATAAGTTGAAGGATAACTTATATTTAGGATTAAGAACTTCAAATGTTTTAGTTAGAACAAAAATATAATGGGTAGATCATAGAAAAAGATACATTAGGCTATTGAAGAATAAAAATTCTAAATTCTTAATTCTTAATTAATTTTTGAGTTCAGTTATATATTTCTTAATTTTTACCCTCTTTATTATTAATCAAGTACTTGAATTCAGATCTTAAATAGCATAAAGCTTAAGTAAATTATAAAAAGCATTATATAATTATAGACTTATTTTAATATTGGTGAAAGGTAGTAAAAAACAAAAATCATAAAATTGAAGGCCTAAACAATCTTTTTTGCAAAAAATAAGTGACTGAATCGCCTACGGCATTCGCCACGCGTAGATCTCGAAAAAATATCCAAAATGAAAAAAAAAATCACCTCAAACGGAGTACGGTATACAAAGTTATGGCATTTTGAAGTTTTATCCTCCAATCTTATATTTTCTTCATAATTTATGTTCTAAACCTAACCTATATTTTTTATTTTTTATCACTCCAACTATTTTTTTCATTTATATATCAATTATCAATTATTAAATTATCAATATATTTAGAGTCAATTTTCATTCTCGGCCTCTTTATTTTCCCCGTCTTTCCCCTTTCCCCCTTTCCCATTTTCAAACCTTCTTCGTATCTGCTGGCAAAGGCTATCACAAATCCTTCTCAATCTTCGTTCCAATACATCCTTCTGGTCGATTTCGTTGTGAGTGAAGCTATTCCGACAAAAACATTTTGCGCACGAAAGACAGAGTATCCCTAGGAGCTGATTTCACTGTGGAAGAGGAGAACACAGAAACCGAAGAGGAAGGAAGCTATGTAAGTGGTAATTTGGTCTATTGTTTGCTCCTTCTCTGGTCTATTGTTTGCTCCTTCTCTGGTCCATTGTTTGCTCCTTCTTTGTGTAATTGATTTTGTGTTAAGTGCTGTGGCTGTAGCTGATTTCGCTATGGAAGAGGAGAACACAAAAACTGAAGAGGAAGGAAGCTATGTAAGTGGTAATCTGGTCTATTGTTTTCTCCTTCTCTGGTCCATTGTTTGCTCTTTCTTTGTGTAATTGATTTTGTGTTGAGTGCTGTGGCTGTGGCTAGCAGAACTGAATAATGCCCCCATTTTGAATTGAATTTACTTTCTTTTTTTTCTAGAATTTCTTCTTTTTTGTATTGGTTTCTTCTTCTTTGATGGCTACTTCTAGCCTCTGTGAATTTGTTGAATTTCTTATTTCTGATATGTAAATTTATAGTACATTTTGCTAAACATCTGAAAATAATTTCTTATGTTTCAAACTTACTTCATACAACACAGATTCTTAAGTGCTAGCTCCTCAAACAATATCAACTATGACTCCTTGAATCTTGATTGTAGCTGCTATAGCATAAAGGTATTATTTTTCTTTTTAATGAACTATCAAGCTTGGAATTGTGTGCCTAAGCCTTTTGAGGGTGGAATGGTTCTGTTAAGTGCTGAAAATTTGGTGTCTGAATAAGCTTTGGTCCAATAATTTTACCTATGTGTGTACCTACATAAATTCTAATATATGCCTAAGTCTTTTAAGGGTGGAATGGTTATTTTTAGGTGCTGTAAATTTGGTGCCTAAATCTAATTTGGTCTAATTCTTTCTAAATTCTGATATGTGCCTATAAGTGCTGCAAATTTGATACTTAAGCTCTGATATATGCCCATAAGTTCTGTAGGTTTGGTGCTTATAAGTTCTGTAGGTTTGGTGCTTATAAGTTCTGTAGATTTGGTGCTTATAAGTTCTGTAAGTTTGATGCTTATAAGTTCTGTATATTTGGTGCTTATAAGTTTTGTAGATTTGGTGCTTATAAGTGTTGTAGGTTTGGTGAGTGCTATAAATTTAGTGCTTTTAAGTTCTTAAATGTGCCTTTAAGTTCTGATATGTGCTTTAGAGATTTGGTCCAATTCTATTACCTTGATAGTTTGCTGTGATACTATTGAAGTCTGGTGTTAATTTTGATATATACCTAAGCGCTGATATATGCCTTTAAGTTCTTATATGTGCTTTAAAGATTTGGTCTAATTATGTTAGCTTGATAGTTTGCTCTGATATTGCTGAGGACTGGTGTTACTTCTGATATATGCCTATAAGTTCTGATATGTGCCTAAGCTTTGATATATGCTTTTAAGTTCTGATATGTGGTTTAGAGATTTGGTCCAATTCTGTTACCTTGATACTACTGAGGACTGCTGTTTTTTTTTTTTAGGATGAAGTATTGTGCTTCAGTTTTTTAAGTACTGTAAACTTAGTGTTCAAATTACATTTTGTCCTATTTCCATACCTATGTGTGTCATACCATCATACATTATGTATTAAGACCTTATTGAAAAGATTTTGCCTAACTTTGAGTTTTTTCAAAGCTTTTTAATTATAGATTATTTTGTCATGAGGTAGAAGATCCTGTTGACAAGGTTTTATCCTATCGACAAGGTCTTTAATTTTCCTTTGCTAAATTTGAGATCCTATCGACAAGGTCTTATCTAGTCGACAAGGTCTTCAATTTTCCTTTGCTAAATTTGAGATCCTGTCGACAAGGTCTTATCTAGTCAACAAGGTCTTCAATTATCGACAAGATCTGTTACCCTATTAATAACATCTTATAACTTGTTAATAATATTGTTGCCTTGTTAACAGTATTTTATTATTACCTCTAGAAAAAGGATGACTTGTTCTCCATATTCATTCTAACCTTTCCATCATCAAAATGCAATCATATTTTAGCCAAGGGATGGATAAAAGTTAGATAAAGATAAATAATAGAGTTAATCCAACATATAGACGAGGAGTTGATGAGTTTTTACAATGAGCCTTTAATTAGCCAAGGGTGACAGATATAATTCGATGCCCATGCAAGGGGTGTGGGACTCACATGGAGAAGTTTGTCTTGGTTATTTAACTAACACAAATAATGTTAAAAAACTTAGTGTGGGACTCACAAGGGGTGTAACTCTTTTTCTTTTCAATGTTAAAATACTTAGTGTTATGTTTCTTTTCAGCATGGAAATGTACCTCTAATGAACAATGCTTCAAATGGAGAAGCTCAATAATTTTGTAAGTAATTAAGATTTTTAATGATTGATTATTCAACTAACACAAATAATGCATGTTAATTTATAACACCATTTTCCTTTTAAACTTTTGACATTAATTTATTTATGGCATACATAGTCTTTCAAACATTATGCTTTACTGAAATTGGAATGTGGTCTCAATTTGTCACGCAGGTAATTACCTTGATGGAGAAATTCTTAACATTTACAAAACAAAATGAAGTGTCTAGATTGAATGCTAGTGCCCCTCCCTTGAATTACGAAGATTCAAGCAATTGCCAATACTAACTTCTTGCTATTTTCTTTTTGTTTAGTAATATTGTAATGCTATTTTAAACATTGAATAGTGGAGTGTATGAGTGAGTTTTTGTATTTATACTTGTTTGATGGACCTTTGCAGTAATGTATATATCAAACTTATTAGCAAAGTTTGATTTGCTCTTTTTTTGCTTATGTATTTTAAAATGTTAGATTTTGTAAAATGGTATATGTTATTAGAGATTTGGAAGATTTATTTTTCACCATTTATAATATTATAAAATCTATTTTAATAAACAGGATTGAAGAAAATAATTAAAAAAAATTAAAAATCTGAAAAAACTTTAGTGGCGACTAAAGTCGTCGCTAATAATATACCAATATTGTTGATAATAGTTGATGCTAAAGACATATTTAGTGGCGACATAAAAAATTGATGCTAAAAGAAAAACTTTAGCAACAAAAGAATGATTCATTGCAAAAATAGGCATTTGGCTTCACCAAAATATTTCGCCACTAAAAGCATACATTTAGCGAGACAATACTCGCCACTAATTCCTCTAAATACCCATTAAAAGGAACTTTGGCGACTACTAATGTCATTGCTAAAATAACATTTAGCGTCAAGGTACATGTCGTCGCTAAAGATTCCCAACGAAAGCTTTTTAAAAGGCCAAATGGAAGGATTTTTGCGGCGAAAAGGTTGTCGCTAAATCTTTTAAATTAAAAGGTCATCGCTAAAAGTATGCATTTAGTGACCATAACTATTGGCAAAAGTCGTTGTTAAAAGTTTTTAGTGTCAAAAGATATTTGTTGCTGTTAAAACTATATATTTAGTGACAACTTTTTTCGCTTTTAAAAATATTTTTTGTGACGACATGAATCTTATGAACCTTTAGCGACAAAATTTGTTGTTTCTAAATGCCGTGGTCCCAATAGTTTAGTAGTTTTAGCGGCAAAATTACATATATTTAGGGGCAATTTTTGTCATCGTAAAAAGTCTTTTTAGCAACGACAATTTTTTGGCCATTAAATCTCTTTAGCAACGACTGTAATTGCGGCGACTTAACGACGACTACATTGTCATCCCTAAATAGTTTTTGTGACGACTTCTGATGTTTTTGCGATGACTTTTGTCGCCACAAATTCGTATTTTTTTGTAGTGCAATAATAGAATTATATGTTGAAAAGTTTTGGTTCAAGTGATAATTGTTAGAATTGTAGGATCTTGTATGAAATTAGAACACCAATTTTGATATTAGAGTAAAGATCATACCTGTGGTTGCCATAGTAGCAATCTAGAAGCTAGATCTTTCTCTCTATTACCCTATACTTAGATGAGCAGCTTTCAATGGAACTTGCACTCTTAAATAGGGTTAGAGAGGAGACCTAACTCTATTTAAAGTTGTTTTATTGGGCCCTCCTATCATAAGCTTTAATAAAACTGTTGGCTCACACTTTAATCCGCTCACCAGACTCTTTTAATTAAATGTGTGCTAAAACCCATTAGTTTTATGACTACTTAATCAATAATTGGATTTATGATAAACTTTAATGAACTATGGTCAACCTAATTTTAGAAATCATGAAAAGAATTAATGTGAGCCCATATAGAAAATTTTTAACATTCTCCCACTTAGGCCACATTAATTTGATTTTAGAAAAATTCATTTTATTTTATAAAACTTTTATAAAATGACTCTTGGGTTGACGAAACAACAAAACTTTATGTGCACACTTTATTTAGAAAACAATGGTCCTCAAAAAAGCACATCATACATAATCTGGTTTAATATAACTATCAATAAGGGATAATAGCAATCATCATGCCCTTTAATTACATAAGACCAATCCATACTCACACATATTGACATTATATTAACATGGTCCCTAAGTCTAGAAGTGTGGTAAGCAATAGCTCTCAAAGTGATCAATAATGCACTATTTCTTATCGGTCCTTCATATAATTTCTCAATATCTGTATGCTAAACTGCAATGAGAAATCATAATTTCTCAATATTTATATGCTAAACCGCAATGAGAAATCATATGACTCATAACAAGTCTACATGACTAAAAAAAAAAAATTATCTTGAGAATATAGTAGAGTGCCATTAGAGACATATCATAATAAATACAAAGGTCATCCTTAAGAATAGTACCATGTCTTAAGGTATATGTTGCATTCAATCTTTACACAAGTGAAATATTAAAGGTGATGATCATAAATAACATATCAAATATATGAAAGTTTATAAAATTTATTAACATAACCAAAAGACATCTACAGAATCATCCCATAAAACAAAATAACAAAGGGCAAAATACGTAAACTCCCACTGACTTAAAAGATTAAAAGATCCTAAAATACCCATGTTCTTAATATGTTTATTAAATTGTATGGGCCTTAATCTTTAGTTAAAGGATTAGCAAACATTAACTCGGTGTTTATGAATTCTATGGCAACGTCTCTTTTCTTAACTATTTTCTGTAATACTCACTACCATGATCGGACCTAACTATTTTGATAATATTCCCCAATTGTTTCTCAACCTCTATTTGATAAATTTTCAACATGTCAAGGGCCTTAAAATTTTCTTTGGTGAGAAAAACATAACCATAATGGAAAAAAAAAATCATTACTAAAGGATAGGGCCCATTAATATCTATGTGTGTTATTTTTAAGAGGCTTTTGCTACGAGTTGCACCCTTCTTCTTAGTTTTGGTCAATTTTTCCTTCGTACATATTTATCTCTTTATACTATAACAATGGTTGGCAGTTCTCAGTATTAAAAGATAAATTGTCAGTTTTGGAATTCAAAACAGTCTATATGGTCAGGTAAAATGCATTTACCAATCATATTAGAATCATAAGAAATTTTAACATTGTGCTTTCCAAAATTGAAAAATATCCAACTTTATTAATCAATAAAAGAGAAACTTAATATCTCCCCTAAAAAAATTATAAACAAAGTCGATAACCATATCCCAAAAATAAAAGAAAATTAAAAGTAAAAATAAAAATAAAGGTTCCTATATGTTTAACTTCAATGCTCACACTATTTTCTACTTTGAATTTGGACTCATTCTCCCTTAATTTCCTGTTGATTCTAAATCCCTTGGTCTTTGCCTTTCTTTGCCAGCCAATTTTATATTTAAGACAATCAGTCTTTTTATGACCCTTCTTCTTACATAAATAATAACTTATATCCTTTATTTTATCTCCATCATCTGTAGTCTGATGCTCACCATGCCTTTTGAAGTTCTGATCCTTTTAGGAGTATGTGTTTTCTTGTTCTTAAATCTTTCTTTTCCCTTATGGAAATTTGGCCTGTTGTGGGAAACTAAGTATACATTCTCATTCTTTTCCTTCTTTAGTTTTTCTTCCTTAGTCACGCATTTAGAAATTAAGTTATTTAGATCCCAAGTCTGATTTTGTGTGTTGTAAGCAGTTTTGATTTGACTAAATTCTTGCGGAAGCGAATTAAGTGCATGATGAATAACAAAGCTATCTAGAATTGGAATATTATGAGCCTTAAGTTTAGTTTGAGCATGCACCATCCTCATGATATATTGCCTAACTCCTTTAGGGCTATCATATCTCATACTTGTTAATTCACCTATAAGTTGTCCTGCCTTAACCTTGTCAGACACATGATACCTCATTCCCACAACATCAAAAAATTCCTTAGCATTTGTGATTTCTAGTAAACCACTCATGAAATGTTTAGCAATTGATCTTTTTATAACTATGAGACTGAGGCAGTTAGATTTCTCCCACTTAGCATAGTACTCCTTTTGTTCAGCAGTGCTATTCATAGTGGGTTTCACAAGTTCATTTTCACATAGTGCCAGATCTATGTCCACTATTCCCAAAGCAAATTCTATATTGGCATCAATGCATCAAAACAATAGCATATGGCATATTCCACACATTCAGCATATATATATCATACAATGACTATCATATCCAAGAATGCAACAAGAAAGAGTGAAAAAGAGAGCTACCTTTGGAGCCAAAGCCAACACAAGCTTTTCTTTTCAATTTCTCCTCTCCCTCCTTAGGGTCACAAACACACCTTGATGTAAGTGTTTCACTTGAGCCTAGACACACAAAAGCATGCAATTACTCTCTTATAATTTAATTTAGAGCAACCCTTCTATCACATACAACCTAGGGTTCTCTCTCTAGAATGCCATTAACCCCTTTCTCTCTCTCAAGCTCCCATGGTAGTGGAAAACCTCATTTTCAAAGAAAACACAAGGATTCAAAAGAGTTTTCCACTTTCCCTCTTCTGACCCATGCCCAAAATCTGTCCATTTTCACAAATAAAACCGCAGAAAGAGAGGACAAAGGGAGGGGATCAGAGTTCTAAGAAGAAATGGGAGAAGTTACCTTACCTTTCTCTTGATCTTCCTTCTTCTCTTGATCTCTCACACTCTCCACGCCTCTTTTCTCTCTTTGGGTCGAAGCTTAGGGCAGATATGAGAGAAGAAATGAGTTTGGGCATTTAGTGAAGTCTAAATCTCACTATTTACTCTCTTCCGGACTGACTCTCGCTACGGCGAAAACTAACCTTCGCTATAGCGAGCTCGTGTAATCTGGCTTCGCTATGGCGAGGTGTAACCTTCGCTACGGCGAGATCGGGTCAGTTCCCTTCGCTATAGCGATATTTACCATTCGCTATGGCGAAATCGCGTTAGTTCCAGACCTCACTCTCATTATGGCGTACGCTACAGCGGACAACTCCCTGGTTTTTGTATGGGCTGCTGCCAGCACTCGCTATAGCTAGAAACGCCTTCGCTGTTGTGAACTAGCTATCTCGCTGTAGCGAGACCATTTCTCGCTATTGCGAGAGGACTTGGCAGAAATTCTGGATTCCAAAAATTTTTCTAGATTTCACTTCCTTCCTTTTCCTTCCCTTTTCTTTTTCCCGGTTGTTACACATTAGGCCTCTCTAGCATGAAGCTAATATAAAGGAGACTATATAGTATTGGGAAGCCTTATCCCCTTTAGGCAGATAAGTCTCTTAAACTACATATCTCTATCCAACAAGAAAGATTATAGTTGAGAAAATTCATCTCTTTTGAGCAGATAAATTCTCTTAAGTACTTACTTCCACCAGCATACTTCATGCCATACTAGAGTTAGTGTATATAATAACCTCCTTTGTGTAGGTAATTATATATAGTAACTCAATTTCTATCAATAAGGGAACTCAATGATTTTGTGTATTTTGATGGATAAATAGTTTTGGTGACAAATATTCACAATAATACACAAAATAATCTTCTCAAACTAGAACATAGGAAATTGCCTTACCTCCTATCAACAAAAAGAATTAAATGGTTTTAATAACTTTGATGAATGAATCACTTTGGTGATTTGTTTACCACAGTTTATTAAAACAAAACTCTTAGACTAGGAGAAAATTCATATCCCATTAAGATACTTTTACCATATGTATCCTAAAGGGCCAATTATGAACCATGTTTGCATGAAAATTGTGAACAATGACAATTTAACTTAAATAAGGTTTAAATATTAATCTTTTATGTCTCAATTTGAGAGTATAAATATTCTGTGTATATCTAAGGAGAGTACATCTTGATTCCATGTTCTATATCTGTCAAAATATTTTCCTAAATTTTTATGTAATTTTCTGAGGCTATTTGTTAGTTGAAAATAATAAAAAACGCTAATTTTAATTGAAGAAATTTGAAAAATTAATAAATAATTTTTTTTGGGCCTCAAAAATAAAATAAAAATCACAAAAAATTAGGAATACTTAATTTAAAAAAATGAGATAAAGAACACTCCAATTGGAGCTGAGGGTCCCCTCCATGCCCCGTGGGCAAGGCCCGACTGGAGGTTATCTTCAACCTCCAGCGTGGTACGTGGGTCTGGAAATAGGTTCACTAGGCCCGTTTCTAACCCATGTGATCTCAAGCTATTTTAAGCAATTTTTGCTTCAATTTATTTATGCTTTTCATTGTAATTGAGATTCTTAAAATATCTAAAGCATCAATTGTCCATGAAATTAATCATAAGAGAAGAACCAACCTAATTTTCTTCGTGGGTTTCGCGGTAATGGTTTTTGAAATCTAATTCAAAATTTTGATGCATTTAATCACTAAAAACATGGGCTTTTATATAAATAAGGATTTATAACGTATTTGAATCATCAATTGTGCAAAATAACAAAATAATTATTCAATTTGTTCGAATTTGACATGGGTTTTGAAAGTGTGAACCCTAAAATTGTAATATGCAATCTGAAGCCTTTTAACACCAAAAATCATAGGGCTTTTGTAGAAATAAGGATTTCTAATATATTTGTAGAGTTAATTGAGCAAATAAACAAGAGAATCAAAAGAATTTTGAATGTATGCATATGGGTTTTGAACAAGAACCCTAACCTCTCCTTCTTTGAAGTTCTAGCCATACAATGGATTTTAATGCAACTAAATCTTATAATAAGGTTCATAAACACAAAGGAAAGCTTTCCCATACAAGAATTTGAATAAAAACATGATATTGGAGCAAATCAAATTTGAGCACATTATAAAAAATTCAAATTTTGAGGTTTAAATTCTCTTTACCCAAATTGAGTTAGCAAGCAATTTTTATGTTGTTAGAAAACTTGTAATCTATAGAGTAAAAGCCATAAACTAATTTAACCAATTACTAAGCGATGATAAAAAAAAAATTTAAGGGCCAAAATAATACTAATTGATGCACACCAAAATAATGGCACCGCAAGTGTACAGGCCACGAGAATAGTAAATGATAAGTCAAGGTCGTTCCCTCAGAGAATCAATACGATTGGTGATTAGGCATTAGATTTCTCATATTCATTTTAGTTAAACAAATCAAGTTATAAGTGAATTTTGATGAAAATCAATTCAAGTGCAATTAATAGCAACAAAAATAGTTCTAAGAGAAGAAAAGCAATTAAAGACACCCTAGGAATTCTAATCTCCTTTTTACACAAAGCAAATCATTTCTCTTTTTAATCAATTGGCTTAATGTCAATTTTAGAGTCAAAGGTCTAAATTAGGTAAAAATGTCTTTTGATCCAGTCAAACCCATATATCAACTCAACTCTGTGATGTCTCAAATGAGAAGTTAACATACAATTAAGCTCACACCTTATCTAGACTACCTATGGCCCTTGAGTATATTTCTATTTCAAGTGCAAATTAGACTATGTCTAATCCTAAGTTGCTCAATCAATAGTGTATAAGCAATTCCCTTCTTTCAAAGGCAAACTACAAAACCCATAATCCAACTAGAGGTGGCCAATCACTAGAATGAAACAATAATCTAAATTAAGCACTAAAATCTCCAATAAACTAATATGATCAAAAAGGAATTTATTTATAAAGTTCAAAGGTTCATAGAATCCCTAAGGGTTACAAGAGTTTAGCCACTCATGGCTTGAAATCCACAAAAAAGTTCAGCAAATGTATCAATAAATACATCAACAGGAAGAGAAAATGGGATAGAAATACCTAATCGGAAGAATCTTGGACAAAATTAGCAATTTTCTGGTTAATATAAAGCTTCACCAACACCTCTTGTGCGTTTTCTCTCTTCCCAAGTTGATCAGATGCAGCCTTGCTTAATGATAAGCTAAAACCCACCAAAATCCTAAAAATAGCTCATATGATCAAAACTACGTATTTCACTTAAAACTGGTGATGCTGCGGCAAACATGATTTATATTGCGGTATCATGCTCTCTAGATTTTATACCACCAATTTTGGGCAAATGCTACTACAACATCCTGTCTGATGCTGCAGCATCGAGCTCACTTTCATTTTTTTCTTTAATTTTTGCTCTTTTCCAAGCTTTGGGTCAATGTTTAGACTACCCTACATAAACATGACATCATTAATGTAATATTTTGCTTGTTTAATCAATCAATTCTACCAAAATAAATCTTAACTTTCCTATTTCCTCTTAATAAGCTCTTTTACTTAATTAATGATCTAATTGCCTCCAGAAACCACTTAAATGACTCCAAATTTAATAAAATCTATACTGAAATCTCTAAAATATTTGGAGTCATCAATGCATATAATATCTTTATATATAAAAAATATGAACTTTTGGTTTTAAAATTTCATACAATAACCATAATCTCTGATACTACTGTTAGAATTGTAGGATCTTGTATGAAATTAGAACACCGATTTTGATAATAGAGTAGAGATCATACCTGTGATTGCCATAGTAGTAATTTAGAAGCTAGCTCTTCCTCTCTATCACCCTATGCATAGATGAGTGGTTTTCAATAGAACTTGCACTCTTAATTAAGGTTAAAGAGGGCACCTAGCTCTATTTAAAGTTATTTTATTGGGTCCTCCTATCATAGACTTCAATAAAACTATTAGTCCACACTTTAATCCGCTCACCAGACTCTTTTAATTAAATGCGTACTAAAGCCCATTAGCTTCATGACCACTTAATCAATAATTGGGCTTATAATAAACTTTAATAGATCATGGTCAACCCAATTTTAAAAATCATGAAAAGAATTATTATGAGCCCACATAGAAATTTTTCAACAACAATCTCTCATAAACATAAGTGATGAAGAATCTTGATGTATAAGGATTTGATCCGTAACACTTTTCTTCTTTTCAATTTGACATCACTAGCTAATTGTGGAGGGGTGGTTTCTTTCAAGGTGGTGTATAATCCATTGACGCCAAATCTCCTTCAACATAACAAAACTCCTTCTTTTTCACTTTAGCAAGATCATCACCACCCAAATGATTGGCATAAAACCCATATTCTTCCATCCCAATACTTCGTGCAGATGCTAAATGAAAAATAACTCAAAATTAGAAAAGAGAATATAGAACTAGCTAGAACCAGAATTGTCACATGGAACTTTAAAATTGTGGTAAAGAAAGGAAGAAAGGGAGGAAAAATTAACCCCACATACCTACAACAATAAATGATGAAATGAAGCACATAAAAAAGAATGCTCTGAAAAGAACAATTTTGCTTGGTGACATAGGCTTCATAGCTTTGCAATTATGATCAGGTTCTCTACTAGATCTCCCAGCTAACTATATAACTGTGATATAAAGGCAATTTCTATTTCCCAATTCCTAAATTGAACAGTCTTCTTGTCTAAATGGCTGCAAAGTGGGCACGACAATATGAAACCAAAAAAATAGTTCGTATTTATAGCATACATACATGTAGAATCTAAATAATCTAATAACAATTCCATTCTAAAAAAATTGGATCTTTATCGTTGGTTATTTTCCTAACATGAAAAAATGGAAAAGATGGAAAGGACAATTGGCCTACTATATATATATATATATATATATATATATATTTTTTTTTTCTATCATAAAGCTTTTAGAATTTGATTTCAACAAAAAATAATTTCAAAAAATATCACTTTACTTGAAAGGACAACCGGGCCTATTATATATTTTTCTATCACAAAGGTTTAAGCTGTTTGCAATATTTATAGAGCACATGAAATCCAATTTCCTTATAAAAACCAATTAAAATGGTTTGGTTCATTAGTTAAAGCCTTTTTGTTCCTCGAAGCAGCCATGCACAAGTTTTATTTTCTCCTCGAAGGGAAATATTATTTAACCATATGCGGAAAACAAGTCACAAAAGAAGGCCCACTCGCGGCGCTTTAGGCCTTTGAATTCCAAGATCTTTCAGGGGGGAAAGACCTACACAACATAAGATCCACAAAACCAACCTCAAATTAAGAATATGGGAAAAATAACAGCACACGGGCAAGCCCAGAGAAATTTTAATTATAAGAATATGGGGAAAACTGAAATATAATTTTATGTATTTATTATCAAATTCTTTTAATAATAAATGTAATGTGTCACTTAACATCACATCAATGATTCTTAAGGTAGAAAAGTTATTTTTTTCAGAGGTGATTTAATTACATTGTCTTTTACTTTATTACTTCATAATAAAAATGTATACAGACCTTTCCTAAAATTATAAAATAAACTAAAACTATAGTTATTTTAACTAAAATACTCATATATAAATTATCTTTTCAGACACATATACATTACTTGTATATATATATATGTCTGTGTGCGTGTGTGTATTTGGTTACTGAAAAATAGTCACTTTTCTAAATTTGATAAATTTCAAAATCATTTGATAAAAGAATTAAATAATATTGAAAAGCAAAAGTATATTCAGAGAACAGCTTTATTAAGAAATTTAACCAATCGAAAGATTATTATTGTTAATATTCAATTTCAACAATAGTATGAATATTAAATATTATATATATTAATAAATATAAGCACTGTATAAATCTAATAAAGTTTTAGAATAAATTTATTTTATGATTTTTAACACGAAACAAATAACATGAAATTAAATATTAAATATTAAATATATTTCCTAATAAATTTGTTCAATAAAAAAATCAATCTTAATTTTTAGGGTATTATAGTCAAATAAATGATCTTAAGGAAAGCAAGTGTATATATAAATAGGAAATCTTGTACAGAGAGTGATCAGAGCACTACCATAATTAGGTATATAAGCTAAGGGCCAAGATCATACGGTTTTGGAAGAAGATGGGGTGTGTGTGTGTGTTCAATAATTGAAAAGTATGTAAAAGATAGAGAAAAAAATGAAAGGCGGATAAAACAAAGAAAGGCAGGTAAGTGGTTGAGTGAGATCGACAAACGGGGACGAAGAGATCCATAAACTTAACAGCTTCCTTTGATGGCAAACAATGCATGGCCAATGAAGGAGACAAGTTGATGAGCTTTGTCTCGCATGCTCTTACCGCACTTTGTTGTTATAAGCAGTTGCTTCACTGTTTGAGGATGCCATTTTCAGCCATCGTGATATAAATGCCATTTTCAATTTTGTAGGGAAAAAGGTTAGTGAACAACATTTCAATTGATGACCATTTCCCAGACTCTGTATTAATTGAAACCATGTGTATTTCAAAAAAATTAATTGAAACAATGTATGGGGACAAAAGACTGCGAAACATTGGGAGAAGAGGGTGGGGTTGGCGAAACAAATAAGGAAAAGAATGGGCTCAGTCCAATTTGGATTCCCTCAATTTACCAAGTAAATTGAAAGGATTTATGAGCGAGAAAAAGAGAAGAATAAAGAGAGTTGATAGAAATTATTAAGTGAGCCTCATATATTCTTTTTCTTTCTCTCTCTATCTCTTTTTCATTGGATCCTCTTTAGTTGGGTTTTGGGCTCTGTCTGCTTCTCCAGCCTCCAAAGTATAATGGAGACCTAAAGTCCACATACTGGTAATTTTTCACGAAAAGATCTTTCTTTTCTTTTTTTTTATATTTTATATACATATATATATATATATATATATATATGTTGATGTCGAGAGTATGGTAAGAAAAGAATGAAAAAGTTTAACCCAACTCAGGAGCACTGTATTGCTTAGTTCATAGAAATTAGATACAATAAACTACCTCACTTAGTTAAGAGACGAAACAGAGGTTGTTTGTAACAGTTAACGTGTGTAGTGTTTGCTTAAGATGGGGTGATCGTTGTCTAGGAATAGCAACCAAAAGTAAGGTCTTGTTATCTATGATAGGCTAACCCAATATATGACTTAACCCAACTTGTTAATTTTCTTAATTTGATTAATTAAATTGTTAGGATAATTAATTATTACTTCCTCTAGTCTCCAATATAAGTTATTTATTAGAGGATTGTTTTGGATCAAAATATAAATCACTTATCCAAATTGTCTTGATCATTAAATGACTTTTTTCTTAAAAACCCCTAATTAAAGAGAAAGTCATTAAAACTAATGTAATTTATTAAGGATGGAGGTAAACTCTTTAATTAGGGATAAATATGAAAAAAATTATGTTTTAATACAAATTTAATTAGTTAAACTACCTTTAACCAATTTTCTTAATATCTGTGAAGTAGGTATTAATGACTTATATTGGAGACCGAAGGGAGTATCTTAAAAGTTTGAGATAATTATTATTATCTAATAATTAATTTAGATCTTTTATTTTGAAATTCAAGGTAATTTATCATATCCTATTAGTTGAAAAATAGATGAGTCATCACATCCTATTAATTTAGATTTATTTTGAAAAGTCAAGGTAATTTAGTAACCTTTTATCCTATTAGTTGATAAACTAAAAATAGGGGGTGATAGATGAGTCAATCTTAACAAAATCCTATCTCATTAATTTAAAAGTAGATAAGCTATTAGGATCATAACCTCCTGATTTACTTAAGTGCAAGACTTTCATATCAATAATTAGAACTTACAAGGATATGGTAATACCACCTTATGCTTTTCACCATCAGGTAATTTCTCAATAGGGTTTTTATACAGTTCACCATCAACTTAATTCAAGGCTTACAACACACTTGTATATACTTACGCACTCTCTCTTTGACTTGCTTCTTATAAGCAGATAGAAGTATGATAAGTAAAACTAGAGCTCTTTTTTCTTTTTAGCGCATTTTCTCAAAATGTTATCAACTAGTTGTCGCATTCAAAAACCTCAAGATTTTATATTCATCTTGAAATTGAGAGAAACACAGAGTGAGAGTGAGGATACCTCCTTTAGGAATTTAAGTGCACTTTTTATGAAAACAAATGCACTTTGTCAAAGTTTGTTCATAATCTGTTTACAATTTTGGGCTTATGAACATTGGGCCGAACTTCATTACAAATATCTAATTACCTTTGCATAAACCGCAAAGGCCAATCATCATAGTTGAGCACGAGTAATCGGGTGAGTATTTTATCAAGTATGAAATTTCTTCCACTGTAATTATATTCAAATTAATTTTTTTGTTTCAAAATTTTCAACAAATTTAAATAAAAATATCTAAATTAAAGTTTATACCTTAAATAGATTTGTTTTTAAGTATACAAAGGTATGATTAGATTGAAGAGAATAAAAGGGAAGAGAAAGAAAGAGAAATTTTAGTGTAGACATTTTTTTTTATTTAGATTTAAATGAATTTTTTTTCCTTTTAGTTGCTAATAAATACGACAACTTGCATGCAACGATACGTACCCTTTCAAGTAATATAAAAGTAGGTAATATATCATTCCATCAAGGACTTGTTTATTGAAATTCTACCAAGTACTAAAATTGACACCCTAAGTCAAAATCAAGCTAATCAATAGATGATGTGAAAGAGCCAAACTAATTTTGCAAAATCAAAAAAAGAAATGAAGTAAAGTGGTTTAGGTGAAATTCAATAGGTAAAGGAGCCTAAGAGTATTAATCCCTATTATATTTCAAAGGGATCCAAATTGTCCCTCCAAATCTTACTTTTAATGGTGTATATGCTAGCCTAGATTTTAGGTTACCTACAAACACTTTCCAAAGTTACCTATAGGCATCATCCTTAGTCAAATCCTCAATTCCTTACGAATTCAAACTAATTCAATCAACACAATTCCTTATTCAAGCCATGGGAGGCTAACAAGTATATTCCTATCTTATTAGCAAAACTTTCAACTCAATTCAACAAGCAACAAGTGCTTACACAATTCAATTCAAAGTCTAATTCCAATATTTTCCCCTTCCTAAGTTCAATTAGAATACTATAACAATCCAATTGGTAGCCAATCAACCAAAAATCATGAAAAGAAGAATTGAATAAACATATATGAACCATTAATAATAAGCAAAGAGGGTAATCAGTTTCTAATCCATAGAAAGGTTCATAATAACCCTAGAATTAAAAAAAAAATCTTAGTTGCTCATAACAAAAGAAATGAACATAAAAACCAGAGCAAAGAACAATCCCATCAATAAAATACAGAGGAAAAGAAGAGAAACGAAGAAACAAAAAGTAATCTTATAGTTTCCACAGTCTCTAAACTTCCCCTTACTTCTTGAAGCCTTAGAATCCTCTTTTGTCATTTAAAATTACCCAAAACAGCTCCAATCATCTCCCTTAATTACTTTCCCATTTGTATCGCCACTAAAAATTATGTTAAAATATGATTTTTCCCATTTTAGCTATGTCGCAAGGCCATGGCCTTAGATTCCGAGGCCACGGCCTCGATGTGTTAGATGCTGCTTTTGATTGTTGGGATGGAGAGGCTACAACCTTGGATTTTGAGGTTGTAACTTAGAATAACCAATTATGTTTTTAGTTGTTTATAAGCTACATGTAACATCCGGTATTTCGTAAAAATAACAAAATAAGTCAGTTTGAAAAGCAAGTCCCCTGAAATGAAAGATTTAAGGTTGAATAAAATTAGAATAAAATTCTAAATAATGAAAAATGAGAATCCAAGATCTAAGATGCCAAACACCCAAGCCAAGGTAGTTCAATAAAATTGCCGAAAGTGTAGTGGCATTTTCGTAAATATGAATACTTTTTGAAAAACTCACAAGAGGGATTTTTAAATGAAAAATTTGAGTTTTTTAAGGTTTTTAGAGGCCCCGAAAATCATGGAAAATCTCAAGATAGTTAAAACCCTCGACCCAAACCTTAACCTCTTTATTCAAGAAAATTTTAAATCCAATTTGAGTTATTTCAAACTCATTTTATAAATTAAAGAACCTAAATTTTATGATGAAAAAATCGGTTCTAAAAAAGAAGTAAAATGAATCTAAAACGAAAAAGCCAAAACAAGGGGCAAAAATGACATTTTTAAAGAACAAATTCTCTTCCATTTACTTCTTAAGGGCAATCCCACTTCTCCTCCCTCATTTGACCGACTTTGTTCTATCCAAAATAGAGAGAGAGGCTAGGAAGAGAGACGCACAAGGAGGAGGCTCAAGGAGGAAGGAAAAACAAGAAAAAATGTAAGGAAAACTTAAGGTTTTCATAGTTCTTCCTTTAGTAATTCTATTCTCCTCCTTCCCACCTTTCTTTCCATGGCTTTCATGGATGATATGGGTCTATTTGGGTATGGTTCAGATGAAGAAGGTTAGACTTTGAAAGAGAAGCCTATACCAAGTGCAAGAGCCTTGAAGAAGCCAAGAAACCAAGGTAATTTCTTTGTTTTCCATGCTTCTTTCTTGTTACTTCTTCATGTGTGTGTCTCAGCCTCATATATGATAGCCAAGGAAGGATTATTTCTAACCCAAACCAAGTGTGAAACCCATGATTTAGAGTGTGAGAAACAAGATAGTGCAAAGAAATTCAAGAAAGAACCAATGAAATTCAAAGTAGTAAAGTTAGGGATTCAAAGACATAGGCTAAAATATGATTTTATCTAAGAGTGTTCTAGGTTATGTGAGAGTTTAAATGAGTTTCTAAGATCCCTAAGAAGCCTCCTAAGTGCCTCCTCCTTCAAGGAAAAATTTAAAACTCCATGATCCCAAAACCATCTATAAGTCTCAGCTAAGTTTGAAGGAAGGACCAAGGGAGTGTTTTCAAATCTTCTAAGCTTAGTTTGGGTCTATATATAATGGAAGAAGATTAGAGGAAGCCTAGGAAAAATTTTAGAAACCATAGATTGAGAGTTAGAGTTATAGGTGCCATAATGTGACATAATGAAGCAACATATAACTAGGCTATTCAAAATAGTTGTGTGAGGGCTCCAAGAAGTCTAAATGAAGTCAAGATTCATAGATTGAAGGAAAGAATAGAGCCAATATCTTAAATTCTAGTAGTTGCTTCATTAGATGCTTTATGGAACCATAATTGATACCTATGAACAAGTAGGCTTCCTTTGAGTGTGTGTGATGTTAGAGTTTGTTTCAAGAATGTAATTGGCTCCTAATTGGTGTGTCTAGGCCAAAGGAATCATACTCCACCCACTTACAAGTGTTTAACTAAAGGAAGGGAAGAGCAATAAGAAAAAAGCCTGTGTGTTTGCATTCAAGGTACCTCTCCAACCTTTTTTTCATGCATTCTTAGTTGTTTTCTTGTCTTGAATGTGTGTGTGTATGTTTTATAACATAAGAAATGTGTATAGCTATTTTTTACATGACAATGGTACCATTATGTTCATAATATATGTCTTATGAATGCTATTTGTCTTGAATGAGCTTGGTGAAGCCAAAAGTCCCTTAGCAAAGGTGAAGATAAGCCAAAATTTCTTAGGACTGGGTGAGACAAAGCCAAAAGTCTCAATAAGAGTGAGACTTAATCAAAAGTCCTAAGAAAATGGGGTAAGGCTAAACTAATACTCTTAAAAGCCAATATGTAATATGTATGAGTTTCTTAAACATGAAAATAGTTGTATATATGATTACTAGTAGCTAAAGGTTCATACATGCATTCTTGGACTTGAAATCATGGCTTTTATGTATGATTAAAAGGGTTAAGAGCTATTAGGATTCTTAGAATCTCACTCTTCCCTCTCCACTATCTAACCATGCCTAGGTGAGCCAAGTGGGCTAAGAAGTGGGAGCCAACAAGTTTAAAGAGCAAGACTTTAACATATGTATAGGAAAAAGAGTTTTGTAAATGTATTTTGATGTCAAGAATTGTAACCATGAGTTGTATATATGATGTAAACATTTGAACACATGTAAATGTATGAATAGAAGATGTATGTATTGTTTCTGGTACCATATGAATGAGTATATGCATTCTTGACATCCATATGCTTAGTATGGGTTATGAAACCTTGTGTATATGAACAAGTAGGGTAGTGATTTTATGATGTATGAATATTTGGACCTTTTGAACAAGTTTAGTATGCTGTATTTAAGCTTCCTCAAGTGCTCAAAGGGTCGTGGGCAAGGTAGAAGCCAATTTGGTTCACATTTGACCCTATATGGTACTTAAAATAGCTATTTTGGCATCCTATATCACAAAGTGATCAAATGAGAGGAATTTTTTCATGAAATTTGGCCTACATATAGGTCTGATCTAGAACTTTTTTTAGAGCAAAGAGCATCCAAATTGGACCTCTATAGAATTTATTATAATTTTTCAAAATTGGGAGAAAAATGCTGAGTGGTAGGATACACTATTTATTTGGTCAGTTTCTTTCCTTGTGTCATCCGTGGGTCAAATGGTGTTCAATGACTATGAAATTTTATAAGCATAAACTAGATACCATAGCCACTAAGATCACCCAATTTGGAGGTCTGTAGAGGGAGAACTAAATTTTTGAAGTTGCATATTAGTATCAAAGACGCAACAGGACCTCTGGTACTATTCTATAAGTTTTCATGGGCTAAACGTCTGTTTTAGTCTAGAGTTATTTTTACCCTCTAGCAGACATCCATAACTTTCTAGAGTGGTATGGGTTTCTAGGTTTTGATTTTTCTAGAATTAGTTATGAAGTTTTGAAATTCATATCAGTAACCTGTGATAACAAACCTAGACAACTAGACCTTTGGGTCTTTTCTATTGTCAATCATGGTCTAGTTGATGTTTTCATGGCTTGAAATAATTTTTAACCTATAGTTGACATCTAGAGCTTTCAAGAAAGCTACCATTTACCTAATTTTAATTTTTTTTAGATTTAATTATAAATTTTCAAAGTTGATGACAGAAACTTGGTATAGGAACCCGAGAGCATCTTTGCATTTTTCTGATGTGTGGCTTATAATCCTAGGAGTATGTGATGTTGGTGAAGTTTATGACTTGTATAGATGGAATATGAGTATAGGATTATATTGGGGAGTTCACGAGGTCTACGGAGTGTAAAACAAAAATTTCAGGCCTTATGTAACGTAAAATATTGCATTATTTTATTGATTTTCTTGAGGAAGTTTGTGAAATGAAGGAAATATAGCCACATAAGGATAAAGGGAAGGCTAAGATAATATGGTGTTACACTAGAAATTCCTGTTTTCATGAATCTTCATGGTTCAAATGCTTAGCAACTCCAAACTTGACTTCCAATGACAATTAGACCTTGCAAAAACATATGAAAATCATCTACTTACTATTTAATAAAAATTAACCAATTAAACTAGGTGACATTGCAAATGAACTTATAAATAGCAACTAGATAAAGAGTAATGCTAATTCACTAAATTCTTATCTATAGAAAGCAAAACTATTGAAATTGATCTCCAAAAACACACAAAATAACATAAATATTTGAGAGTTACCACTCTTCCCTTCTCATTCATTTTTCTCAATAAAAACATATTTTAAGGGATAAAATAATTTGGCCAATTGAGGAATGTATTCCATTTATATGCATGATTTCTTGATAGGAGCATGTTGCTTTGATAAAAATTATTGGAAAAAGCTACTAGAACTAACCTAGTTTGAAATTCAAAATAAGAGTCTAAGCCCGACTATGTTTTTTGACATACCATGCACTACTCATTTGAGAAACTTAGGCCACTGAATTAATGCTAGCTTGGGAACTATCAACAAAACTTTTCAATCAGTCCAAGGAAAAACGTCATATTTATTTTAACTAGCTATTAGTTACATAAAATACAGAACAATGAAAAGAAGAAAAAGAAGGAAACAATACTAGAAAAACAACATACTGTATGTGAGAGAGGAAGACCAACAACATATAAGATCTACGAAAGCAATTTTAAATGAAAACAACAATCTTGGAGGAAGACAAATTATGGCATTCCACCAATCTAAATACCCAAGAAAGAGTATAGATATTATAAAAAATGATGAAATATTTTATAATTCACAAATAAAATACAAGGCTAATTAAATATTACCATGTTTTACATAAAATCATATAACTTTTCTACACACACACACGATGCATACACACACACACACACACACACACTTTGTCTATACCAACCCAAGTTTACTCAATTGAAATTATTTTTAAACCAAAAACTTTTTATTTTTGCATGTTTTAGTATTTTCCCCTTTATTTGTAGTTTATTTTATTTTATTTATTTTTGAAAAATTAATGGAAGTGAACATATAAATACTTTTTGTTCAATTTTGATAATTTTTTTGTAAAAGCAAATTTACAAATTCAATCTTTTTTTTGGTTGAATTTTTAACTTTTTCACTCGAGTTTACTCAATTGAAATTATTTTTAAACCAAAAACTTTTATTTTTGCATGTTTTAGGATTGTTTTAGTATTTTCCCCTATATTAGTAGTTTTTGTTATTTTATTTATTTTTGAAAAATTAATGGAAGTGAACATATAAATACTTTTTGTTCAATTTTGATAATATTTTTTGTAAGAGAAAATTTACAAATTCAATCTTTTTTTTTGGGTTGAATTTTTAACTTTTTCACATATTTCACTGCATCATATTTAGATGATGGATTACTGTAGTCATGAGATACGAAGATCACATTGGATTCTCTCTTACTTAGGATGCCATCCTATTAGAGGGTGAAGACTAAATAACTTCTCTTTTAAGCTTCAATCGTTAGAAGATGTTGGGTCCCACACCTCAATCTATCTTTATTCAACAAAATGACATCCTATTCATGCACTAACATGAAAGGATTCAAATTATATAGGGACAATATATATAAACATCCATAAATGTACAACTTTCATTTAGTGAGCATGACCAAGCTAGTAAGGGAAAAGATTGATAGACTTGCTCTCACCATGCAATTATTGAACCTTTCTATGTTCTTTCACATGACATGTTAAATTATTATTTTCCAAAAATTCAATTATGCGATGATGAATTATATATTATATTTTTATTTAAAAATATTATAATAAACACCAGCAGTTATGCTTAAATTTTATCTAGGAGATATTTCGAAACCTTAATAAAGGATATTGTCCACTACTTTCTATATGATCAACATATATAACACTAGCAAAAGAAAAAGGAATTTAGTAAGGGAACATTGCCTTGCTAAGCCAACTGAATGAGGAAATAAGGGGGGAATAGGGAAGGGCAGCTTCTTGGTTAAACTTTAGTTGCTATTTAGCGAGAGAACTTTCCCTCCTCGTTACCTTTCTAAATTCTCTTGTTGATTAATTATTTTTCTTAGCAATTTTTAACAAGTCCCTAGGCTATCAATATGGCCACATGTTTTTATAAGAACTTATTGCATGTTTTTAGGACAATCCTCTTATTTTGCAACCATTCCAAGCATGTTTTGGACATTATGTTTATGAAAAAGGTTTGGTTGTTAACCCCTATCATATCCTCCTTAATTTATGTTTAGTTTTCTATGTTGTAGATAAGTGAGCTAAGACATAGAGCGAAGAGATGATTGGATCAATATGGGAGGTAACAAATGTGTTTTAAAGGGTAAAAGTCAAGTTTGAGATCCTCTAGAGCCTATCCCTTGAAGTTACCCAAGTTTGGAAGCCTGAAAAATGCTTAGTATGTTATGTAGCAAAGCTAGAACCCTAATGCTAGCATTCTAGCATTCCAATGCCAGCTTTAGAGGTGTACCACATAAAATCTAGTGAAATCAATGCCTTCACACTAGAACAAAGAAATGCACATTAAGCAAACCGATGAGCTAACATCGCAATGCCATAATCCTACAGCTATAACACTAAGGCAACAAAATCTTAAAACACATATATCTTGGTTTAGCTAACTTTGGAAGCATGCAAGAGAAGCTTTAAGGCTTCAAAATAGGGGGAATCACATCTAGTCACAAGAGAGAAGACCTGAAGTCCTTGGAGAGCCTTTAATAAGGTGAAAAAGTCAAGGGGTAAAGGGTAGATCCTTGGGACTTCCTTTAGCCATACGATTCTTCTCTTCTTCTTCTTTTGTTTCTTTTTTATGAATTCTCAAGTTTAGGTTTAATTAGAGTCAATTGTGCTTAAGCCTTATGTTCAATTGGTTTATGTTGTGAAGAACATCCAAACCTTTTGACGATGTTTTGATTTTACTTTCATCAATAAAGTTTTTACTTTGCATTTAATACTTTCATGATTATTATAATTGTTTACTTCCTATATAGCATACAATTGGAATCGTTGGTTAGGAATAGTCATTAGGGCAATTAAATGTATTCATAATTGAATTATGATGTAGTAATATTTGAAAAGGATTCTACATTAAGAATTTAGTATGAACCATTAAGTTGAACGCCCATAAGATGTTCAATAAACTATATTCTAGTTAAACCTAGGTTAATTGGAGCCAACACGAACTCTTAGTTTAAGATTGACTTGAATTCACTTAACCCTAAAGCATTATAGGGCTCATTAACTTTAGGAGGACTAAATTTGGTTGCCTAAGAAAGATTAGGATTGGAGTAGTTTAACACACCTCATATGAATGTTAATAACTTAGAAATTTAACTAGCATTAATGGTTGGATGAATTAAAATTGAATTTGGTGGATGTTTGGAAGATATATAATTGATGTCATTAAACTTAGACAAAGTTATTAAGTGTTAGTGTTTTTGTCTTGAGTTTGTTGTCCGAGTCATTTAATTATTGAAGTTGAGTTTCATTAGTTTGATTTAGTAAATTATTTCCTTTGAATTATCAATTTCTAGTAGTTAAGACAACCTAGGATATTAAAGTTAATTAGTGTCAAGTCATTAACCATTAAAATGAAAACATCTAGATATAAATAATCCTATTCCTTATGGGACGATACTAGATCCTTATAAGTCTTATTACTATTCTAAAATGATTCATATACTTGCAAAGTGATTTCAAGTCATTAATTTCTCTTGCAAATTTTGATTCATTTTTGCCCAATTTTCTCATCATTTAGTAAGAAAATTGTGAGGGAAATTCTCTTGCTAATGCTCTTTATTCGAGTTCTATTCTCTCAAAATTCCCTTGTTGTTCTATCCTCCAGCTTGCCTCTACAAGTTTGTGTTGATGGAAAGATGTACTAAGGGTCTTTTCTATATTTTTGTGACATTGTAGTGTCAAGATTCTCATAAACACACATAGTTAGAAAAATAATTAGTTATAAAGACAATAATAAAGTGATAAACATAAATCAAATGCAATAACTTACAACAAATTGCTTTCAGTTCTTTAACACATATTGGCCATTAGCCTTCAACTTGTGGAACTTATCTTAAAGTCTAAAAAAATTAAGGTTACTTGAAATGAAACAAAAACTAATAAAATTACCATTATCATTTTATGATTTACAAAGCTAATGGAACCATAGATGCACACAAAGGCTTTAGGCGTAGAGGACTAGTTCTTCTTAAGGGCTTCTAAGTTCCTTTTCTAGCTCTCCCACATCCAGATGTCTAAAAGACTATCCCAGACAATTGCATGCATTATTGGCAAAGCACAACCCTTAGTTTCTTGAATGTTGGTTATGTTTGCTAGTACTATGTCCACTACAAGAAAAACAAGAATTAGCGACAGAATTTTCCGTCGCTAATTTCACTGTCACTAATTCATTTACGACAGAATTAGGAATTCTATCGCTAATTAGTGACAGAATAGTCTGTCGCTGATCCAATTCTGTTGCTAATTATGGGTATAGCTTATTCCAAATTAGCGACGAATCAGTGACGGAATTTTTCGTGACTAATTATCTACGGACCAGTGACAGAAACTCCGTCACAACTTAATGACGGATCAGTGAGGGAATATTTTGTCACTAATTTGTGACAGATTAATGACAAAATATTCCATCACTAATTTGTGATGGATCAGTGACAGAAAGTCCATTACTAGTTTGTGACGAATCAGTGACAAAATTTTTCATCAGTAATTAGCGACGGAATATCCCGTCATGGATTGTCACAAATTAGTGACGAAATATTTCGTCACTGATCTGTGACGGATTGTTTCGACACTGATCTGGGCCAAATTAGTGACAGAATAGCGACAAAAATACGCTGCTTATTTAGTTTTTTATTATATTGTATTTTTTTAATACAGCATCAATATTACTTTTGCTACCCATCCAATAAAATAAAATAACACAACAGTATTCAATAAAAAGTAATAGATAGATTAAAATGATCCTCAGTTAAACATTTATAAAATAAATTATAACAATCTTTAACTTAAAATACATAACTTAAAATGACATAAGAAAAATAAAATCACATCTATAAAAGGGGACCATCATCGGGGCCTATCTTCTCTACTGCTGATTCTTCCGGTATAGGATCTTATGGGACCCGAGATAAACGCGATTCAAGTTCTTGCAACCTATTAAGTGTTTGCTGATACTGGTCTAACATAGATAAGATTTGTTGATTCTGCTCTCTAAGCTCTTAGTTTTCCTGTCTTAAAAGTGTTGTCTCTGTAGCAATCCTCCTACATAATTCTTCTTCAAAATCTAAATGGAATCCTGAGTTATTAATGGAAGAAGAGGTCCCATGAGAATAAATAGTATCAACATCATGAGCTGCAGATCCTACTCTAAAGATGTAACCCTTCTTATTCTTGCCACCTACAGCCTCTGACTATAAGGCAACTTCATCATCATCATCATCATCATCTATATCATTTGATGCTATGCCTGGTAAGTCCTGAGTAGAAGTTCTGGCATTCTTAAGTCTTAAATAATTAGCCTGTTAATAGAATCAAAGAAAGAAAATTTTAAAATGAAGAAAATAGTGACAATTCATTCAGAAGCAAAAGTATGCACATGTTTAAGTATATTTTATGTCATAAAGTATGAACATGATGTGTAATTATATAAGAAAGACTAAGTATCTTGAAACTATAAATATATTAAGCCATCCTAATCAAAGGTATCAAATATTGAAATTACATAATTAGGCATATGAAAAGAATATGCAATGATATTACTAGCAACAAAGTAATAAAATAAGTAAAAGACACTGAATAGAAAATCAAACAATTGTAGTGACAAAATAAAAAGATGAAGACTAACACTACAACTGGTTAGACCTTTAGCTATCAGTACAAGTTCAATAATAGTTAAAACCAAAAATCAAGATTCACATTACACCTAGTCAGCCCTTCGACTATCAGCACAAATCTAATGACAATCAAACACAAAGAATAACGACTTATACTACAACTGGTCAAGTCTTTTGCCATTAACACAAGTTTAGTGACAATCAAAACAAAAAATAAAAACTCACACTATAGGTAGTCAGATATCTGGTCGTTAATACAAGTTCAATGATAATCAAAACCAAAAATTAAAAAACACACTACGACTATTTAGGTCTCTGGTCATCAACACAAGTTCAGTGATAATCAAAATAAAAAAAAAAAGACTAACACTACAGCTATTCAGGCCTTTGGCCGTTCATATAAGTTTAGTTACAATCAAAACTAAAAATAAAGATTCACACTATAGTTAGTTAGTCCTCCAGCCATCTATACAAGTCTAATTACATTCAAAATAAAAAATCAAGACTCACACTAAAGGTAGTCAAGCCTCTAGCCATTAGCATAAATCCAATGACAATCAAAATAAAAAATAAAGAGACACTGTAGCTAGTCAAGCTTATGGCCATCAGCACTAATTATAATCAGAACAAAAAATAAAGACTTGCACTAAAGCTAATCAGGCCTTCGGCCATCAGCACAAGTCCAATAACAATCAAAACAAAAAATAAAGACACACTATAGCTAACTAGACCTCTGACCATTAGGACACGTCTAATTATAATCAAACCAAAAATAAAAACCCAAACTACTACTAGTCAAGCCTTTAGCCATCAGCACAAGTCTAGTTATAATTAAAGGAAAAAATCAAGACGCACACTAAAGCTAGTCAGGCCTCTGGTTGTCAACACAAGTCCAATGTCAATTAAAACAAAAAATGAAGACACACTACAACCAGTTAGACCGCTCACCACAAGCACAAGTCCAATTATAATCAAAACTAAAAATAAAAACTCACACTACTGCTAGTCAGGCCTCTGGCCATCAATACAAGTCCAGTTATAATCAAAATAAAAGAATTAAGACTCACACTACAGCTAGTAAGGCCTCTAGCCATTAACACAATTTCAGAGAGAAAGGAAAAGATAAACATATACATACATAAACTTTAGCTGCCCTATGGTCTACAAATTGACCAGTTGCCTCGTCATAGTATGTGTGCTTGAACAATTCAAACATTGTAGGTGGTATTCCAAGCACTAAAGTCTGCAGTAATTTATTAATATTAGTTATCTCATGCATTAAATAAACAATGATTATATTTGAATTTAAATGGTTACCAGCCTCCTCTTATGTTCAGTTAAAGGAATGCTACCCCTTTTATGTTGCATGCCTCCCGTGGTAGATGCTCAGTTGTTTTTAGCTATCTGGCATATGGCCTTATATTCTTCTAACTCCCAATAGTGCTTTAATTGGACCATTACATTATCTGGGATCCAATTAGGTGTGACTCCCTTTTCCAAGTCTAGCTAGACTCTGTGCATTGCATTTCGCAATACATCCCCACACTTTTTCTTCCAATTACGTCTAATAACTTGGTCATATTGTGGCAACCATTTATACTTTTTCTACATAAACACCAAAAAACTCAAAATTGAGACAGATTAAGGAAAAAAAGATATTAACACATGATACATATATAATGATGGAATAAGATATATACCGCCCATTCATCAAACTATAGGTGTCTGACCTCAGGAGGCATTACTTTCTAGCTATAACATAGATGTTCAAATTTTGCTTCGATTATAGGGAGAATATCACGAACAATAGCAACAACAAGATTAAATCTAATCATTTAACATCAATGATTAAAAATATTATAATGGCACTAAGTTGTTAAATGAATAACAAATAAAACAATATAAACTTGATGACTTACGTATGCTTGTTAGGATATAACCATGTTCAACCATCTGTGGAGTCACAACCAAAAGGTTGGATAAGTGACATTGGTGTAGAACTAGTGGAAGGACCCTGAGGAGTGGGATGTGAGTACTGGGAGTCAGGGGATGGTACAAGAGGAGATGATACAGGTGATGCTGAGGGTCTCCTAGATGATTCAAGCATGGTTGGAGCTGATGCATGTGTAGTGGAAGCATCTAATGCTGTAGGAGCTAGAGTAGGTGTTGAAGTTCGAGGACAATGAGATGATTGAAGGTGCAAAAGTGGCGGTATAGAGGTACTCCATCGAGGACAACCTCGCCTAGAACCACGACCTGACATCTACATATATAATAGTAAACTTGAGTTAGTATAAGTTGACCAAAAATAAAATAGAATGTAAACAAAAATAAATTCACACTTAAAACAAGGAAATATATTATAAAAAACTTAAACTCAAAATTAAATAAAACCCAACCCTAATCTATGCATCATTATCATCATCATCTTCAGAATCATTATCTTTATTCTCTTCCTCCTCCTCCTCATCATTATCATCATCTTTATTCTCATCATCATCATCATCGTCATCATCTTCTTCTTTTTCTTCTTCTTCTTCTTCTTCTTTTTTGGCACAGACTATGTTAATGGTTAACATATCTATTTCTTCATATGAACTTTCAATGTCTCTTAGGTTATGGAATTCATCATTTAGGACGATTGCAGGTAATATGATCAATTTCTAATCCATCTACCTGAAATGGCCCTATTTTCAAATGAAGAAGCATCAATTATGTTACGAATCTTAACCTTGATTATGGCTAACCAATTAGCCTTCTGATGGCAACTAGGATAAGAAGTATAATACACTTGCGTCGCTTGTTGTGCAAGTATAAATGGATTGAACTTGTTATACCTCCTTAATTCATGAACTTCAACAATCTCATAATGTTTGTGAACCCTCATACTACGATTAGGTGAAGGATCATACCAGTGACAATTGAACAACACTAATCGCTTCATAGGAACCCCTATGTATTCAATCTCCACAATCTCTTCTAAAATGCCATAAAAGTCATATTCTGATTGTGCAAAGTCAGTCCCCTTAATACATATACCACTATTTATCGTTGATTTTCGATGGCTTAATGAATGTATGTGAAATTTATACCCATTAACAAAATAAATAGGCCAAGTTCTAATGCTTCTCTTTGGTCCCCGAGCAATGTCATGTAAAAATGGATCTAGAATCTTGTTGGCTGGGTTTTGAACCTATATGACATTTTTTAATATTTTATATGAGTTGAGGTTAGATTTAATACATACTTAGTCACAATTTATTACTACATAAATGCTCTCAAAACCATGCGAAAAAATTTGCTTCAATCTGACCTTCTATCTCAGCATCCACAATTTGAGGATTGGACAAAGCTAACTCATGAACAAATAAACTGTATAGTAAAGGAATGTGTTAAGCACATACAAATAAATGAATTGTTTAAGTAATATCATTTACTTGACATAAGGTTGCACTTCATCACAGTTTATTAAAACATATTTTGTAGCGGCATCTACTTCTTGATCATTTAAGAAACAACACTTGCATTTTCCAGAAGGCCTTCCAGGATAGTTAAAAATGGAAAGTGTTGGCAGGCCTGATTCTCCACCATCATCATTTCTTGGAGGTCTCATAATTTTTTATGGCACATCATGCTCAAAGTAATGTGAGCAAAATGTTGCAATCTCCTCAATTATATAAGCTTTGAATATAGATCTTTCCACTCGAGTTTTGTTCTTGACTTTTTGCTTCAAGGTATGGAAGAATCTAAAGAGTAGTTGAACAAGTGGTATTACCTTTCAAACATATATTCATTCGAAGCATATAGTACAACGCTTTATTATCTTTCAAATGGATACATCCATCGATATTGAACAGGTCCCCTTACCTTCACTTCATAAGGAAGGTGGATGGGTAGATGCTCTATTGAGTCAAAAAACCCAAGGGGGAAGATCTTTTCTAACTTGCATAAAGTTACAACAATGTTTTGCTCTAATAACTCTAGCTGAGCCATCGTTAAGGTAGTGAAACAAAGTTCTCTAAAGGACTGGCTAATCTCAGTTATTGGATTCTACATAGCTTCAGGCAAAGTACCAAAGGCAATGGAAAGCAAGCGTTGCATAAACACATGACAATCATGACTATTTATTCTATATATTCAAAGTATATTGTGCTTTTGGCTTCAGAACTTTCCTTCCATTGTTAACAAGTTCTAATTCTTTTCGTCGGCAATATTCTTCCACGTCCAACTGAGCTTGTGTATTATCTTTAGTCTTCCCTTTTGTGTCTATAATAGTGTAAAATACATTGTCAAACACATTTTTCTCAATATGCATGACATTAAGATTATGTCGAATGAGATTGGTTTTCCAATATGGTAATTCCTAAAATATGCTCTGTTTCGTCCAATGGTGAGTGTCATGATACCCTTCGATTGTTACAAGTTTTCCCCACTCAGTCACTTTTGGTAGCTTGCACACTCTTTGCCAAACTTGCTCTCCATCTAACCGCAGCAGAGTTATTGAGTTCTCAACTCTATTCTTATAAAAAGAGCTTTTATTTCTTCTGTATGAGTGATCTAGTGGAAGAAATTGTCGATGACAATCAAAGAAACATGTTTTCCTCCCATGCTTCAATTAGAATGACTTTGAGTTCTCCATACATATAGGGCATGACAATCTCCCTGCTGTCATCCAACTAGACAACATGCCATATGCTGAAAAGTCATTGATTATCCATAATAATGTGGCATGCATCTGAAAGTTCTGTCTCAATGAGACATCATATGTTAGGACACCATCAATCTATAATAATTTTAATTCATCTATTAATGGTTGTAAATAAATGTCAATTTTCCCTTTGGGATTGTTAGGACCAGGGATAATCAATGTTGAAAACATGTACTCTTGCCTCATGCACATTGCTGGTGGCAGATTGTATGGAGTGACAATAAGTGGCCAACAAGAATACTTTCTCCCATATTGGCCAAATGGCGTAAAGCCATTAGCACACAACCCGAGTCGAACGTTTTGTGGATCATACGCAAAGTTGGGGTATGTTCTATCAAACATCTTCCATGCTTCTCCATCAGAGGGGTGAGTGAGGATGCCAGTTGCTCGACGGTTTTCATAATGCCACCTCATTTCTTTTGCTATTTTTCCAGAAGCAAATAATCTTTGAAGCCTAGGAATTAGTGGTAGGTACCACAACTGCTTGGTTGCAATTTTCCTTTTTCTTCCATGGCACTTTCTTGTAGCATACTGTGGTTCACCATAAAATTTACATTGGGTTGCGTTTGTATCTTCTTTATAATACAACATACACCCATTATCACAACAATCAATCTTCATATAACCAAGTCCTAATTTTGACACCAACTTCTTTGTTTGATACAAGTTTGGGGGCATACGAGTGTCGTTAAGTTGTGTTCTCCGCATAATTCATGACACTAAATTGTAGCCTTGGTGTGACATGTTGGTTTCTGCCTTAATGCTTAGTTACTACACAGCTACTGAAAGTTCAAATTCATCTTCACAACCTTCCCATAAGGGTTGTTGTGCTGCATGCAACATGTCATAAAATGCCCTTACATCTGGGTTTGGCATCTCTTCAGCAAAGCAATCATAGTTATCCCTGAAACTTGCCCCGACTGCATCCATCACCATGGTGTCATATTGTGACAATTGGTTCCCAAGCGGCCCCTATGTATTATGTTGGACGCCTGGTATTGGACATACAGGTGAATGACAGGTAGTCGGCGTTTCATCATGACTAGTCCATATATAATGGTTTGACTTGAATCCATATCTATAAATGTGCACCTTCACCTTGTCAACACATAGATAGTTCTTACATTTACACCAGGCACAGGGACACCTAATTTTCTCTGACTGTAAAAAAGAAGGTAATCGACATGCATGGGCAAGAAACTCCTCGACACTTTGCTCAAACTCTGCTGTAAAACATCGTCCACTCGAATATACTCTATTATACATCTATCTTCGATTTTCTGGCATCTCCATTCAATCAAAGCTATCTGTTTTTAAGTAGTCATGAAGTAGTCCAGTAGATACCTAATAATCATCAAAGATTCATCTACAAAGCTATAATGGTTCGTAGTTATGTTTTTCAAGAAAATAATAAAATAGTTTACAAGGGAGTATTCGAATGGATTACTTATTTTATTTTTCCCTTACTATTAATTGGGGCATTCTTAATAATATGGTTACTGTTAAGTAATTGGATAAGAATATTTAGAGAGAGTAAAGATTTAATAGTTTAATCCCAGGTAGTGGTTATTAATCACGAAGACTAGAGTCAGTAACATTAAAATTATACACTGGAGTAGCAAAAAAATGCTAGTAACATCTACTTTACAGCTAGTTTTTTTCTATTTCAGAAATTGGGAACCTAATGTGAAGTCCATGTATGCATCTTTCATACAAAATTTCATCATTACATCTACACCTTGCGAAAAAGAAATAACTTGAACAAAGAACAACAATATAAGAATCTTATATAAAGGATTCACAAAATAGCTCTTAATATGTCCAACAAATTTTTCTCAAAGGAAGGACAAGCACAAGGTAGAAGGATAAAGCTAGAAAAGAAATTAATGCAATAGAAAACCAGAAAAGTCAAACATGGAAAAAAGCAACCCAATATCTCAGCCTAATATCCCAAAAAAAAACTATGTACTTGTGAAATTTTAGTTGGAAAATTGACTTAACTGCCAAAAGCACCTTTTTTAGATAAGCCAGGTATATACCTATACTACTATATATGTTTTTGAAGACAAATGTAAATATATAATTATGATCTAAGAAAAAGATATTAAAAAGTATATGAGAAATAATAGGAATTTATTTAACTTTTCTCTATTTATTATTAATAAATTAAAATTATTTTTATTTAAAAATAGTAAAAAATTAACTTTAAAAAATTAATATGCATTTTAATGCATCTCAAGCAACTACTAACAGTAATTCCCATACTAAAGAGGAAGATCCTTTTTGTAATACCAAATCATGGTCATTGGCTTAATTAAAAGTATCAAATAGATTCCTTAATACTTACTGAGGAAGGATCCTCTGAAGCTGTGCTACTACTATTTTCCATCCAAAATTCCAAGCCAAACACAACACAAAAAGAATGGTCTTTTTTTTTGTTCTTCTTTTGCTTCTAACCAAAACAAAAGAAAGAAAGAAAGAAAATTTTTTAAGTAATATTTATTTTATTTTTATAATTATTATTTAATTATTACTTAATATTATTTATTAACTATTCATCAATCATTAAAAATAGAGATACTAAAATTATTTTTTATCTCTAAAATTATTATTTTTTATTTTACTTAACTTTTTATATATTAAACGAGTTACAAGAGAAGAAAAGCAAATCGCATTACTCTCGGAAAGTTACATTGAATGAACCAATGGATAATCTCCATAATATCATGACAATAAAGACAAGCGTTGTCCCCTCTCATATGATGCTTTACCAAAATACCTGCTACAGGCAACGCATTTATGAGAATTTTCCATACAAATAGTAATATCCTAAATGGTAATTTAAGCTTCTATAAATGTCGCCATTCTTGATATTAAAAGTTATTGATTCATTACATTCATAAGCCAACGTTTTATGACGATCTACCACCTTATAAATACTTGATATATTGCTTATCTATATTGATATCTTTCTAATCCGTATTGTTTATATTATCATTAGTTCCTGTCGCACTTGACAACCCATGATGACAAAGTGCAACACAAATGACTAAAAGAAAATAGAAAATAAATTAATTTTTAAAAATGAATTCAAAAACTAATTTTTTTGGAATCACCATCAAAATTTTAGTTATAAAAAAGAAAACCTTAGAAAAAAAATACTTTTTTCTTAAGAAAAATGATAGAATGGGGTGATCTGCAAACTAAATATGAATTTAAGAGTTAATGAAAGGTGAAAAAAGTATTAGACACCTCACAATATTCATTTGTCAAATCAATTACCCCTAAATCAACCATGTAAAATTTGATACAGCTTTAATTTCATTTAAACTATCCTAATCAATGCACATACAAAACAAAAGGAGAGAAGAAATAACAAAAGGGAAATAAAATCAAATAAGATAAAATATTTATAAAAGGAAAAAAATGAAAAATGCAAATGAAATATTAACAAAAGCAAATAAAATAAAATAAAAATTTATAAAAATAGAGAAAATAAGATATTTACAAAAAAAATTGATCTAATAATGTGAACATACCAATAAAAGAATCAAAGTCCACATAATTCAATTAAATTATAAATATGTGTCACTTAGTTGGTGTTGTTGTTTTAATTTTTACAAACAAAACAAACTTGTGATTAGTTGATGTGTTTTAATTCATGAAATTTAAGTTAATACTTATTTTTTTGTTGTCTTCATTTTTTTGCATCTTTTTTTATTTTCCAAAATAATATATATATATATATAACAGATGAATAAGTAAACAAAACAAAAAGAGTCACAAAATGAAACAATAACATTGCTACATTTCGGATCCATATTTTCTTAAGTAATCAGGACTCATAAAAAACATGATATCCAATCATCCATCTAAATAGATTACCAAAAGAGATGCAAAGTAGATTTATCATTTGAACTCCAACATGCCAATCAAAACAAACTTAGAACAATATGGTTCAATAGAGAGGCCCATTCCTCGAAATGCAGAATATTATCAAAAAGTCCAGACCACCCTGGCCCATTTGAATTTGACTTTCAATGTTGGAATGTGAAAATCAATGGAAAACACAATCCAATTTCTCAACCAATCAACTTCAACATTTGCAATTACTCATTTACCATTGAGAGTGTGGCAATATAAATTAGTGACTCCAAATGAGAAAGGAAAAAGGAGGCAAAAAATAGACCATATGACAGCAAAAACTAACTCCTGGAATTTAAAGTAAAACACTAGTAGCTATGACCATCAACCAGCTTTATTTAGAGTCCTATATTCCCAGTTACATAACGCAGCTCAATTCTCAATATAAACTCAATTAAATCAACATTCAAACATTGACCACATTATTCAAATGACAAAATGCATTATACTCATCAAAACTGAAGGAAGAAAGAAGGGACAGATCAACAATTCAATGTAAGCCACATCACCGCATACAAAACTATATGGATTAAACAAGCAAAATCGTGTCCTTCAATTGCTTGTTAGAGTAAAAGCCCTTCTCCTGTCCAGAATCACTCATCCACAACTTTGTCTCTGACATCAGGAAGAATCGAATGAAGGGGACAGTAAGCAAGCTCTGAACATGATTTATGTCAAACTCCAAGCTAAATTACATAATTAAAATCACGCATGACTTTGTACAGTCTTTTATCTCAAAACCAAGATTGAAAGAGAACTTAAATCATGTCAAACACATAGAACACAAATATATATTGCGATCAAACATACAAACACAAATATATATATATATATATCACATAACATAAATAGGATAAGAAATACATGAATGAGGGAAGGAGAGGGAGAGAGAGAGAGAATGTACGTAACAAGACCTCAATCTTTATACACAAGGGATCCTAAAGTCCTATCACATCCACTGCCAAAAGGTCTAAATTCAGGGTATCTAGTAATCCAAGATGAAGAAGCTGAGACTTTCTATTGTTTTGGCTTGTGCAAGAAGGGCATCAGCAACCTGCCATTACCACAGAACAAGAATTTAATAGTTGATTATACACAGGGAAGTGCAGCTGCCATAGAATTTTATCAAGATAAGGTCATCTTCATTCTTGTTCTTAATTAAACAATTATAAAAGACGGTTACTTTTTCTAACTTCCCATCCATTGAAACGTTGGAAGAGTGGGACAGATGTTTTGCTGGTTCTGCATTTTCTTACAATGATTCAATTATATGACTCTAAAACATTGCTCTGTTAAGCTCCACTTTTTCATTTTGAATGGGAACAATGCACAAATCACTCGTTTAAGTGAACTAAGAGGGACAATGTATTTAGGAGATGATGTTTACTGTTCTTGTAAAACTTTTTGAGGAATATTGACTCCTTGAAAATACCTAAGAAATTCCAAAACAAATAGAACAACATAGTCTATAGAGAAATTTCCTTGTCAATATCTTAACCCAGATCTACCCATCTTGAGACGTGAGAGCCAATAAAAGAAGCGAGAGATAAAAACAGAGATGGAGAAGCTAGATTTAAGTATTTGGTTGCTAATGGCTTCTATTACTAACATCAGATTGAGGGAGAGAGACAGAGGCAAAACAAAAAATACCACCCAAGAAGTACATATATATATCAATTTTCACTAAGGAAAGGAAAAGAGAGACAAACCTTAACTACCAAAGAGAGACAACGACCTTCGACATAGTTTCAGAAGGCAACAGCAACAAGCTTTGAACAAAAAGGAAAGAGGATGGTTTAGGGCTTTGATGTAAATTCATAGTAAACATAATTAGAACAATTACCAAATACTCAACTATACATATAGCTTTGCTATAAATTCATAGTAATCAGAATGAGAATAAGAACATCACTTAAAAATGAAAGTAAAAACTAAATGGGGATTTTCATAAATGGTTCCAGTGAAGTTTGAGGCAACCTTTTTAGATCAGAAAACCATAATAGAAAACCAAGAGAGAGATCAAAAATTACCTTTGACAATTCAGATCTAGAGATTGAAGTTTATGAAAACCATAAAAGAAAATCATATGCTCTTTCGTTTGGATCTGAAGAGAAAGTCAGAAGAGAAAATCATGTTTAGAACTTCTCAAGATTAGATCTAGAGTTGCAAAAATGGAGGTGAAGTTGGACGAGGCAAAAATCATAGCTTTAGGAGATGGCAATGGTGATGTTCCATCGAAAACGATCTGGTGGTGAAGCATTCATGAAATGCAACCAAAATGTGCCAGTTTTGTTGATGGAAAGTGAAGTTACGTGATGTGGCAAGCGTGCAATGGGCAGATGAGATGGACGGCCAGATTTCTCATTAATTCGCATTGCGCCGCAGCTCAGCGTCTTGAGCTGCGACGGGATTGAGTTCTGCATGACAGAGCACCACAACCTAAGATGATACACCGCGGTGAGGTTGGCTTCTAAGTGAATTCGGAGTGACATGCAAATTCCTCGCCTCGGCGTATACAGATTCCGCAGTGGTGAGATTTGGTTCTGTGAGACTTCATGCCGTGGCTCATCACACACACGCCGAGGATTTTGCTTCATTTGATTAGGGCCGCGGCTCTTTAATATCGTGCCTCGGTATGATTTGCTTCTGACTGAATTCGTGCCGTGGCTATAACATGATCCACCATGACACAAGTTGCATAGCACGCTTTCCCTTGGATTCTTCATTTTCAGCCATGACGTGAAGGAGCTTGGCCATGGCGAGATTTGCAAAACCACCACTTTGCAACATCTTTCTCCTGAAATTGCTTGATATTCTTTAACACATGCATCCTATATGAAAAACAAAGTGTGATTAGTTATCAATATACTCAAAATTAAGGTAGAAATGCTGACTTTTCAAGTAAGTATTGAGTATAGAGCTATTCATCCTAAGTATATTCATTTTCTTTTATGGAAGTATCATTTACCATATAAGTGGAGGCTAACATCATATTTACTGAGAGAAAATATGTATAATAACATAAATCATTAGGAATTATCACACCCCCAAACTTGAACTTTTACTCGTCCTCGAGTAAAACAAACCAAAAACACTATTAAAGTGACCATTGCCTTGGAAACATTAGCGACTGCTATGGTCCTCACTTGCTGCATTAGAGAGCATATTCAATAGGAAAAACAAACCATATATGCTAGAAACAAAGTTCAAACGATAAAATTAAGGCTTCTAACCATTTCGAAATGTGTGTGTGAATTTAGCCAAACACTCATCTCAAGCAAGCATCAAAATTAATTTTCTGCACTCTAACAAGTATAACCAGCCTCAACAACAGGAACTTCATAAGCTCACCTTTTTCCCTCTCTTCACTGAATTAGGTACCACAAAACCACTACATCAAAAGGACTTTTAGGCTTGTAATGGGGCTAGGGCTATGGCTACCAAGGATAGGCAAAGTCAGTATAAAAAGTCTTGAGAAAATCTATGTGATAATCTACATAAACCAGAGGTCCTCTCAATGTACCTTTAGTAATGATTTAAAGGGATCCCCATCTCAAATATATTTTATTTTATTTTTTATTTTATTTTTGTTTTATTTTTTATTTTTTGTTTTTTTGAAGTTAAATAACCATACAGCTTGCTTCCTCATTCTCATGAATGCACTATTATCTTTTTATTAAGACAAGGGCAGGATTATAGACTTTTATAAGGCCAATCAAGTTAGGTACTCCTGTTAGTAGCTCCTAGGCAACAGAATGAAATACCATCTCCTACGGTTTCTCTTCTACTTCTTTTTTTTTTTTTTTTAAACAAAAGGCTCAAATAAGGTTCAAGCGTAAATGTAATTACAATTGGGTCAGGCTAGAAAGGCATAATCTCAACCAAGGAATGCCTGAATCATCTCTAAAGGTTATGCTATAGCTATTAATTTGCCTCAAGAGGGTAGGAGATAAGTTCTAAAGCCCTGGATTTGAGACTAGCTATACAAATTAGATTACAGAGAATTTTCTCTTAGAACTAGCAATTGATTGTGGATTGGCCATTGGTGCATATTGAGGCTTTCAAAATAGAAGAATTCCTAATTTATGCATTTGAACTAAGATTAAAACACAAATAGTATAGAATTCCTACCAAATATCTCTTGACACAAGACACTATCATTGGAAGCAGGCAAAAACAAAACCAACGGGCCAACGGACAACTAATTTGAAACAAATTTCAAAAATTTTCTTAACAAGGAAAAGTTCAAGAACAAAATTTCATGTTATTCCCATTGATTATGCTTGTCCAAACTATCCTACCCCCAAACTTAAAATCAATATTTTTCCAATGTTGAGGAACACAGAAAGCAGAAGAGACTTAAGGCAAATAGCTCTGTGCATAAGGAAAATTGTTGTTTCATTTTTTTTTCTTTTTTAAAAATACTAGTAGAATAGGGAAATGAGAAATGAAATATAAAGACAATCACATAAATCAGAAAATAACAAGGAAAACATTAAGAGAATTCCTATTGACAACACAATAAATAGTCAAAGTTCCTAATACCGAAAAGTAAAATGATACAATTGGCAAAATGAGAAAAGAAGCGGAGAAGGGTGTTAGATAGTAGGGTCCTGTGGTGGCTGCTTGGGCCCCGGAGGTGACTCCTAAGGTAAGGATCCAGCAGGACTGAGCACAAAGTTAGGAGGAGGAGGAAGTTCAGATGGGTCCCACTGTAGACGGCTGACTAAATGTCTCCAACATTGGTATTGCTAGCGCTCCATAGCCTAAGCTCGAAGGGAAAGATCCTGCACCATCATGAACAGAGCCTCCAAAGAATGTGCCTGTGCTGGAGGGGGTGGCAGATCCTGAGCTGGCAGATGGGGTGGCTGATCGGGCTCAACTGGGAACTCCATGGGCTCCTCAACAGGTGGTTCCATTAGCTCATTAATGGGCTTCTCTACTGGGTCATTTCCCGCAGCCTCCAGATCACCAATCATCAAGATAGAAAATGGCTTCCTCAGGGGAAGGAGCTCCTCATGTGGCTCAAACAGAACCCCAGCATCGGTGCACAACTCCGTGATCATATGAGGATGTGCCAGGCTGAAAATTGTAGACTGGAAAATCTTCTTAATGCTTTCAAAGATAATATAACCGACATCTATTGGCCTCCCAGTCATAATCAAGTAAATTAGGATCGCCCGGTCAATGGTTACATCACTCAAATGACCGCTCGAAAGCAAGTTGGTGCAGACAAAGTAGGCCCAATAATGGGCCACTTGATTCAAATTGCCCCACAAAATGCTTTTGGGTACCCCTCTTGACATCTTCCAAAAATTTCGCCCCAGAAGAGTCAGTTCTGCAACAACGTCATCCAAATCGGGAGTTTTCCCACTCATCCGGTACATGCAAAACTCACAGTCAGTTGCCAAATCAAGGTGATATTTGTCTCTAATTACTTGTTCATTGATAACAACTGTGTGCCCCTGGACTCTATACAAGTGCTCGTGACAAAACAGGGCGTTGGCATAAAATTCCCGGACAATGGGCATCACTGCAGCAATTGGCTCATAACAGAATGTCCCTTATCTTCTGACAAAGATTTGATCCACTACTTCCTTACTCTCAGTAGGTGCAGTACTAAATTTCCTCCCTGGAATTAGAGCTCGGTGGAAAGTGGCTTCATTGTATCGCTCCTAAGCTGCCAAGGACATGAAGCGAGAGTGATCGAAGGAAGCAGCAAATGAAGATGAAGCTTAACCTCGGGCTTTCTTTTTTGGAGCCATTCAAAAGAAACCTGCAAAAAGAATTTATAAATAGTTAATCATGGGCAACTAAGCAACAAAGATGAAGTAAAAGCCCTAGGCTTATGCAATTCCAGTTTGTTCTAAGCAATTAAGATCCATTTCTAAACATAGCACAAGGTGAACTTATAGATGACCTACACAAACACCATAATTCAATGATCTAACAATCACACAATTAACCACTTCACAATCCCAAATGGAGTAAAACTCTTGTTCAGACAATTCTAACCAGAGGAGACACATGGGGAAGTCATTGCTACACATAAACAATAGCAAATCAACGAATGACTTTCTTTTAGGCATTTTATAAAACAGTAGGTGTGCAGATGGCAATTTTGAAATTTGAAGACATCTAAACTTCCCTGAGGCATCATCCATCAGTTATGCACAAATTTAGAAGTGGTAAATGGATAAAAATTGGCAAATAGTGGCCATACAATTGACACTTTCATTTAGACATTTTATCAAACAGCTGGTGTGCAGGAAAGTTCTTCAAAATTAAAACTCTTAATCCAGATCAAAGAACTTCCATTCAATCATACAGATTCATCCAGTAAAGATAACAACACATAATTGCTAGAAGAAGGACCAATTCAATTATAAATTGAAGACTTACCTAAAAGTTTGTATTGAAGAAATGTTGAAAAGGGGGAGAAGAAAATGAGAATGGAGGTGCGGAGGAGGGGCGGCAGCACGAAGCAATTGGGGGGAAGGGGGAAGGAATCCAAAGTAGTTGAACATGGAAAGGAGAATGGAAATGGAGAAAGAAAAAAAAACAACAAGGGGAGTGGGGGAGGAGTTTAGAGACCAGCGAAGAGGGAAATGAATGAGAGAGAGAGAGAGAGAAAACAACGAAAAACCCTTTTTTATTTCTAAATGATACAACTCACGCTGCGGCTTGGAATTTATGGCCGTGGCGAAACTCGCCTCTACCACCAAGTAAAAACTGCCCAGAGTGACTCACGTCGCGGCCTGATGAATCAAGTCACAGCCACTTTTGCGACTTGGCCTAAAGACACCGCAGCTATGTTCATAGTGCCGTGGCAACATTCACCATTGACTCCCATTTCAAAATTTCCTCGTACGATTCACACCACGGCCTAATTTCCTATGCCGTAGCAACTTTTGCTACTGACCTCATTCATGTTGCAGTGATGGTTTTTGTGCCACGGCCAGTTTTGCCACTAACTCGAGTATGCTGTGGCCAGTTTTGCCACTGACTCGAGTATGCCGCGGTGCAGAGTATTGAGCTGCAGCGCAAATCTATCCTAATGTAATTATTCAAAAATTTTTCCTAATCTTACAGCTGTAGCACTATTTTCTTACTTTGAACACATCAAGTTTGAAAATTAAAGCACAGAATAGGCAATAAGTCAATTTCATAAAGTCAAAAATACTCCTTCTTCTTTGCTTTTGTGATCTAGGCACTACTACTGCATGAATTATTTGGAACTTTGTCCATGGCTCCACATGATTAGCACCCTTCACTAGATTCTCCTGAAACAAAAAATTTGCAACTAAAAGTTACCCGACTTTCAATGAATTCACATGAAATCTTCTAGGGTGATCATGGACTTTTGACAGTCCACCTTTCCTCCTTGATAGTGTTTGAGTCTCTGACCATTGACTTTGAATTTTCTGTTCGACTCTTTTTCCATGATCTCCACAGCACCGAATAGAGAGACATTAACTAATTCGAAGGGTCCTGACCACCATGACTTGAGCTTGCCAGGAAAGAGCTTAAGCCTCGAGTTATACAGCAATACCAGTTGACCAAGCTCAAACTTCCTCGGTAAAATTTTTCTGTCAGGCCATTGCTTTGTCCTTTCTTTGTAGAGCTTGGAGCTGTCATAAGCATGAAGCCTGAATTCATCAAGCTCATTAAGTTGCAACAATCTTTTCCCACCAGCTCTTCTCAAGTCAAAATCCAATTTCTTCACAGCCCAAAAAGCATTATGCTCGAGTTCAACCGATAGGTGACAAGCTTTACTAAAGACAAGCTTGTAAGGAGACATGCCAATTGGAGTTTTAAATGCTATACGATAGGCTCACAAAGCATCATCTAACTTCTCAACCTAATCTTTTCTTGAGGGACCTACTGTTTTCTCCAAAATCCTCTTTATCTCTCGATTAGAAACTTCACATTAGCCATTAGTCTGAGGATGATATGCCAAGGCCATCTTATGTTGCACTCCATATTTCTTTAGAAATGCCTTGAGCTGGCAATTGTTAAAATGGGTCCCTTCATCACTAATGATTGCTCTAGGGGTCCCAAATCTGGTAAAGATGTTCTTCTTTAGAAATTTCACCACTGCCCTTGCTTCATTAGCGTGACAAGCCACTGCCTTAACCCACTTTGTCACGTAATCCACAGTAACAAGTATATATTAGTTGTTTTGAGAAGAGGTAAAAGACCCCATGAAATCTATCCCCCAAACATCAAATGTTTCTACTTCCAAGATATTATTCGGAGACATCTCATGTCATTTAGATATGTTACCAGCTCTTTGGCATTTGTCACATCTCTCTACAAAAGTATGAGCATCCTTGAACAATGAGGGCCAATAAAAGCCCGATTGGAGGATTTTGGCTGCAGTTCTTTGCCCATTGAAATGTCCTCCATACTCAGCTGCATGACATCTTAGTAGGACAGATTCTTGCTCCTCATTTGAGACACACCTTCGCAATATTTGATCTGCACACATTCTAAATAAGAAGGGCTTGTCCCAGACATACAACTTTACATCATGCATGAATCTCTTCCTCTGGTGTGAGCTCAAATCTGGAGGCAATACATGGCACACCAGATAATTCACTGACCACGAAAAATTATATGTGTTTTCGCAAGTGCACGGGTTGGATTAAGTAGTTCAGTGATAAGTATGAGTATCGTTCCAACGAAGAATGACTTAAATGTAATTAGGCAATGCACAACCCACTTTCATCCACGTTAAGCAACCAATTAAACAATTCATGAACTTAGACCTAATTTTAAAATAAAACAATTTAAAGAAAACTTGGTTGGTAAAGAAAATTTAGACAAAAAATCCAAGGTTTTGAAATTACCTAGAGTCACTATTCCCTTGATGCTTACTAGAACTTAATTACTTGTTCAATTGCAATTAATTATCACTTTGTGGGTTAAGAGATTCATAAGCTATAACCTTCCGTCGATGTAATTATAGCCCCTAAAATCTAAGTGTCCTTAGAATTAGGTGAAAGTGCATTAAATACTATAACTCTCTATAAATCAATTAAGGTAATTAGGTATATTTCTATCCCAATTACAAATTAGATAAATCTAACTTAATCTATCCAACTCTTAGGTCCAATTAGAACTCCTTTTTCAAGGTAAATTCCAATTACCCAAATCAAATCCAAGAGGTGGCCAATCCCTGAGTAAGCATTAAGCAAGAGAAGGATACACAAAGCTCCAATCATTACAATCAACAAGAAAAACAAAGATTGAGTTCACATCAAGTTCATAGTGCTCTAGGTAAAGAGAAGTTTAGCTATACATAGCTAAATCTAACAATGAATCCCAATCAAATACATAGAGGAAATGAAGAAAAGCAGAGAAAGCAAACAAAGGAATGAGAGATATGCAGAAAATTGAGCTCCCCCTTGATTCTTCCTCTTCCTTCACTCCTCTAAGCTTAATGAACCACTAAAGCCACCCAAAAATGCCTCCTGGACGTTCAGAAACCTCCTCTGCAGCAGAATGCCCCAAAACCTAGCTGCAGCTCGTGTTTTGTATCCTCATTAATCAAAACGCAGAGTTTTGACGCCGATTTTAGTGGCCGCATCTTCAGATAAAGCGATTGTATCTTTGCGTGGAGCTTAAGAACAACTTCTAAATCCTCATTGAATATAATTCTGAAACAAGAAATATTTTCCATTAATGCAACATCTACTCAATCATAATTATTCACAATTAACTTCATTTCTCTCTTTCACTTTTGATTTGGCAAATTACTTACAAATAATGAATAAATCCCACTAAAACTCTAATGGATTACTCCCAAATTAAATCCAATTAACTATAAGTAATACAAAATATTGGGAGTCATTACTCCCCACACTTAGGTAATTGCTTATCCTCAAGCAAAATTCACTCATCCATACTTTCAAAACAAACAATAAAACAACATAGTATCTTAGAACATTTAATTCTAGCTTAAAGTTCCCTCATACTTGAATCCAGCAACCTTGTGTAACTAAGAAGCTAAACAAGCGTGACTTAACTTCACAATTTACACATTTCCAATACAATTTGCAAGGCCAACCCATGCACTCATAAAATGAGACTTGAAATTCTAATCTAGAAGAGATCATCCATTTCTTTTATTTCTTTTTACAAGTATCACTTTATTTTTTTCCTTTCTTTTTTTTTAAGTTTTTTTTTATTTACTATTTTTTTTTGGTTATATAGAGATTTTCTTCCCTTCCTTGTCTCCTAAAGCCTTTTTACGCGAATGACAACATTTGTAATGAAGCCACCCTGTTACTCAGACTAAGGTGACACAGTCAGGGTGCTTTGCATACTCATAGGTTCCATTACTGTTTTATGTGACAGCTAACATTGGTGATGAAAGCCCCCGGTTACTAGGTAGCTTCCATTAGAGGAGAAGAATCTCCATCATTATTTTATATATATATATATATATATATATTTACACACAAAGGAATATCTCTCTTCTAATCAGCAACCCCAATCCTATTATACGAATTCATGAGCAAGACCACAATCAAATTATATTAGAACTTAACCAATTTGATTACTTTATGCTCCTACAATTAAATCATGCAAGTTTTAACTACTTGTCACAAGAATTGCCATAATCAAATAAGAGGGAAATTAAACTCAATTAAATCCTCAAAAACACTGTAGCCATTCTATTGTTTTCTCATCAATTTTTCATTCTTTAATATATATAGACACAAAAATCAACTTTAGTAAACACCTCTCCCCCACACTTAAATCACACATTGTCCTTAATGTGAATAAACATGACAACAAGCAAAGGAGGTAGAAGTGATGAGATACTGAGACTTCCCTGAAAGTATGGAGAAGAAAGAAAAGAGAGAAGGAGAGAGGCAAATATGCATCAGAACCTGTCATCTGTAGACATAGAAGTCAAAAGAGATAGGTAAGCACAGATCTGTCATGCGACAATCAGGATAATAAGAAGTTCTAAATAGTCATCCATTAAGCTACAGAAAATAAAGAAAAGAAATAGAAGTACAAGTATCTAACTACTAATTAACTAAGGAAACAACAAAAACAGGTTAAAAGACAAAATCAAATCCTCCTACACAAAATAGTCATCAGAATGATAATAACTCCTTCTTAGCTGAGGAGTACTCCTGTGCATTATCAGTCATGCCCACGCTAGCGTCTGTCCACTGTGCAGCCACTTCCAAACCTTCTGATTGCTTTGAGTGCATCCCAAGCTGCTGTGGAGGTTGCAAAAGATCAATAACGCGTGCCATTTGAGATGTCAGCTTATCACGAAATAGGAGCAACGAATCAATCTTCTGTGTCATCGTTTCACATTGTTGCTCAAGCTATTCTTGTTTTTTCAGAATGAGGCCTTGCTGCACAATATTGTCTTGCAAGAGTTGAACCATCCTATCCTGTGAAGTGGCATCTAAAGAAATCTCAGGCGGTTCTTGAATAGGCTCTTGGTCATTCACTAAAAGTTCAGTGGGATGATCGTCATGCTCTTCATCTTCCCCTAAGAAATCTTCTTCTTCTGCTTTCAATGATTGATAAGTGACACCACCAATGGGATACAATTGCTCCTCTTGATCAGTAAAAATCCTAACAATCTTGTTGGTGATAATGCTGAAATTATGAAAGGGAAAGGTAGGGACTTCTTCATAGATGAATAAATAGACTTTAAGCCCTTGAGAATGAGAGGAGGCAAATCAATATCTAAATCTTCCATGATACAATACACTAACAATGCCCTACTTCGAGTGATATTTGTGTTATGGGAACTTGGTAAGACATTACGTGAAATGAAAGTAACCCAAAATCTTGCTTCCTTATGGAACTCATGGTACTTCAATCCATGATTCCATTTCCCTTGGCCTCTTGTGGTCAACTTCCTCACCACTTGATTGTAATCCACTTGTGTTAAATCCTGCATCATTTCTTGATAAGCACATTTCTCTACAGAAGGAACTGCATAATGCTCTCGAATCACATCTTCATCTATGAGAACTCTTTTATTCCTTATCCAATACAAATTGTCCGCATGCCATTTAGCATTTGCATAAAACTGGCAAACAATGGAACATATAGCATTGTCAAGCCTCTCCAAGAACCGATCCCATTAGCGCTTGTGGAACTTTGAATATGGGCTATCCAATGGGGATAAGGCATAAAACCGATCTTAGAAAAACTTCTTGCCAGAAATTTGATTAGTAAACCAATCAGCAGCCTCTTGATTCAGAAAAACCTTGGGATCAAACGATGCTGTGGGGATATCTACTTCTTTGTCACTCTCAAAATGGACAACCCTTTGTCGTTTGAAAGTAGTGATAGATTTCTGAGCTTGCTTCTTCCTTGGAACCTCAGGATCAACAGACTTAGCTTTTGAAGAAGTCTTGGATGTAGCAGGTTTGCTTTGAGATTTTGAACCTCTAGATGGCATTTATCGTGTTTCTGGAATAGCCATATCCCCATCTTTTTTAGTGACTGATCTTTTTGGGCGCATGGCTGCAAGTGAAAAATCAGATTTTAGAACATTTAGAAAAGATTGGAAACTTTTTAGCAACCCACACAAAACAGCCTCAGCTTGCTCAACAGTGTTAAATTGAAGTCTAAATCACCATTGAATTCCACCTAAGTTCATGAACAAAACACACTGGAATGACAAACCATAGAAACCTTTCAGCACATTTAAGCAGCAAAAGAGGTCAGAGCAACAAGCTGTACTTGGCATAGTTGCGAAATAAGAAAAACAGAGAAAGTAGGGTGCTACCAGTAGAGAAAACAAAATGAGTGCATACACAGGACAGAGAATAAGAGGCAGAAGAAACACCCAAAAAATCAGAAAGTGAAATGCAAAACAGAGGCATCACATATAAGGCAATAAACTGGTAACAACACAATCCTAACCAGAATGTTCAGACCAACTAAACCAAACAAAAAAATCGAAAAGAAGATACAATCTTTACCAAATAAATTTCAACACCAATAAGCAAACCTGCCTAGTAAGTATTCAGCAAATTTGGCAACCAAATGAAAGATATGACATCAATCAAGACCCAAATCGAGCTAGCCAATGAACAAACCAGAAAAACAAATATGTTGCATTATTTTCATGTAAACACAACTAAGCGAAAATAGAGCAACAATTCACAACTAAACAACATGAGCACCTAGGCCAGCTACATCCTATAATGTATTCCAGAAAACCAAAAGCTACTAAGAACAGAGCATCCGGTAACTTACCAGTTGAAGAGATAGGAGTAAACTCACCACAATGGAAGCTTGCCCCAAGAAATCTTTGAACTCAATCTGACCAGAAGAAGCGACGAGGAATGACAATGGGAATGGTGAGAAAAATGATAAGAATGGCGAGGAAAATGCAAGGAAATGGGAGGAAATGGCTCGACAGAGAATGACGGCGAGACTGGCTGGAATGGTGGGGGATGCCACGGAACTTCGACGGCGAGAATGGATTGACGAGGAAGACGCTGGAATGGGACTGGGAAGGTGACGGAAAGCAACAGGTGGAAGGTGATGGGGAAACCGATAGAAATGGCTACTGGAAAAGGCGCGAACTGGCGATGGAATGGTGAGGATGGCTAGGGATGCTACGGAAAGTCGACGACGAGAATGAATCAACTGGGAAAGAACAAACTGGCAGTGAAAATGGCGAGGGGATCGATGGCCAAGGCGAAGGAACTGCGATGGGGAAGAAGGCGATGGAAAGCGATGGCTGGAAGAAGGAAAAGTGACAAAAAAAAACCTACAAAAAAATTTTCTTTTTAAATATATATTATATTATTATATTATTATTTTAATTATTTTTTTTATTTTTTTTATTTTTTTATTTTTGGCCAAAAGAAAAGAAGTAGCCATATGCTCAAGGAAAAGCCATCGCATCATGCTATTTGGGAAAATATATGGGAAAGAGGCTGCAGCATTTTTAGCAACCACTAAAACTAAGTTTGCGATAGCTAACCCACTAAACTTAAAATAAGCTGTCGCTTTCCCAAAACAAAGCTACCGCATTAAGCACTTCGGGAAAATATAGGAAAAATTGATTGCAGAGATTAGTGATCACTAAAAACAGAGATGCTATCGCTAACCATGACAGAACCAGATATCAGCAATGATTCAAATTTTTCTTTTAGGTTTCACAAAATTTGAACAAGTCATAACCAAACCTTACTCAATTTAACTCCCTACAAATAAATCTACATTTTCCCTCATAACATATGACAAAAACAATTCATCATTAGCAAACGTCAAACTTCCACATCATCATTAAGAAATTAAATAGGTTAAGAAATACTTCCTCTTTTTATGAGATTGTTGCCCATTGAATCAATCCATTCTCATGCTTATCAACCAAAAGATTCTTTAGGAAGAATATTTGCTCCATCTACAAAATAAAAACAAGCAATTAAACCTACAGTAAACTAGCTAATGAACTAAGAGATGAATAAAGCAAAAGACACTTGGGTTGCCTCCCAAGAGTGCTAAGTTTTAAGTCTTTCAGCCAGACTATCTTGACCCTTTTATGAAAAATCTTGGAGCTACACATTTGCTTTCATCCTGTCCACTGGTCCACCAAGGTATTGCTTCAAGCGTTGGCTATTTACCTTAAAAGTTTCTCCACTTTTCTCATCTTAAATTTCAATGGCACCAAAGGTAGTGGTAGACACAACTATAAAAGGACCAGACCACCTTGATTTAAGCTTTCCTAGGAACAACCTCAAACGAGAATTATACAATAACACTAAATCACCAGGTATCAAATCCCTTTTTAAAATCTTTCTATCATGCAAAATCTTTGTCTTTTCCTTATATAACCTAGAACTCTCATAAGCTTGCAATCAGAATTCATGAAATTCATTAAGGTCCAACAACCTCTTCTCACTAGCATCTTTATAATCCAAATTCAACTTCTTTATGGCCCAAAAAGCTTTATACTCAAGTTCCAAAGGTAAATGACAAGCTTTACCAAAAACTAATTGATATGGAGACATACCAATTGGTGTTTTGTAAGCTGTCCTATATGCCTATAAAGCTTCATCTAGCTTATCAGACTAATCTTTCCTATTAATACTCACTGTTTTTTCTAAAATTCTTTTGATCTCCCTATTAGATACTTCACAGAGGCCGTTGGTCTGAGGATGGTAAGCTAAAGCCATTTTGTGGTGAACTCCATATTTTTCCAGCAAAGATTTAAACAAGCGGTTATTAAAATGAGTTCCACCATCACTAATAATAGCTCTAGGGGTGCCAAAACGAGAAAAAATATTTGTCTTTACAAATCGCACCATTGTTTGAGCATCATTATGTTGACAAGCTACCACCTCAACCCACTTACTTACATACTCAACTACCACTAAGATGTATTGTTGGCCTCTAGAAGAAACAAAGGGACCCATACAATTAATTCCCTATAAATCAAATAACTCAACTTCAAAGATACCGGTTTGAGGAAGTTCATGCCTTTTAAAAATATTATCAGACCTTTGACAAGCATCACAGTAAGAAACAAAAAATGAGAATCCTTAAACAATGTAGGCCAATAAAAACCAGAATGCAATACTTTAAAAGTAGTTTTCTGACCACTACAATGTCCCCCAAATGGTGATGCATGGCATGCAAGCAAAATATAATGTTGTTCAATCTCAGGAACACACTTCCTAAGAACTCTATCTACACATCTTTTGAACAAATAAAGCTCATCCCAAATGAAAAGCTTGACCTCACTTAAGAATTTCTTCTTTTGATAATAGTTTAATTTAGGAGGTAAAACTTCACAGACAATATAATTTGCTATATCAGCATACCATGGTACATTTAGCAAATTAGCAGCCATAATGCATTCATCAGGAAAAACATCATTCACAAGCCTATTGTCACTAACATGCTCATGATCCAACCTAGAAAGATGATCAGCCACTAGGTTTTCACTTCCTTTCCTATCCACTATATGCAAGCCAAACTCTTAAAGTAATAAAACCCACCTAATCAGTCTAGGTTTGGACTCTTTCTTTCTCAACAAATATTTAATAATAGCATGATCAGTGTGTACTATAACTCTAACTCCCAACAGATAAACTTTAAACTTCTCAAAAGCAAAAACAATAGTTAACATTTCTTTCTCAATGGTGGAATAATTTACTTGAGCATCCACTAATGTCCTGCTAGCATAGTAGATAGGATGAAAAACTCGATCTCGCCTCTGTCCAATAACAGCTCTTACTGCATAGTCACTTGCATCACACATGATCTCAAAAGGCAATGACCAATCTAGAGCAACTATTACAAGTGTAGTTACTAGCTTCTATTTCAACTCTTCAAAACTTTTTAAACAATCATCATCAAAAAGGAACTTAGTATCCTTTTCTAATAGCTTGCACAAGGGCTTCGAAATTTTTGAAAAATTCTTGATGAATCTTCTATAGAAACCTACATGCCCAAGAAAACTTCTAACTCCTTTGGCATTGGTAGGAGGTGGCAACTTCTCAATCAGTGATGTCTTGGCCCGATCTACTTCCAAACCCTCCTTAGATACCTTGTGTCCTAATATTATTCCTTCTTTCACCATGAAATGGCATTTTTCCTAATTCAGAACTAAATCAGTCTCTTCACACCTTTTAAGCACCTTAGAGAGATTCTTCAAACAAACTTCAAATGAATCACCAAAGACAGAGAAATCATCCATAAAGATCTCCATGATATCTTCAATGAAATCAGAAAAGATTAATATTATGCACCTTTGAAAGGTTACTGGTGCGTTACACAACCCAAATGGCATTCTCCTGAAAGCAAAAGTGCCATAGGGATAGGTAAAAGTTGTTTTCTCTTGGTCTTCAGGTGCTATAGAAATTTGATTGTACCTGAATAACCATCCAGAAAATAAAAATATTCCTTCCTCGCTAGCCTATCAAGCATTTGGTCAATGAAGGGGAGAGGAAAATGATCTTTTTCGAGTGGCTATGTTTAATTTTCGATAGTCTTTGCACACTCACCATCCAGTGACAGTTCTTGTAGTAATCAGTTCTTCCTTTTCATTCGCCACAACTGTCATTCCCTCTTTCTTAGGGACACCCTGTACTAGACTGACCCACACACTATCTGAAATTGGATAAATGATTCTGGCATCAAGCCACTTGATGATTTCTTTCTTGACAACTTCCTTCATCATCGAGTTAAGCCTCTTCTGATTCTCTATAGATGGTTTATGATCTTCCTTTAATAAAATTTTATGCATCACAATGGAAGGGCTTATCCCTTTGATATCTGCAATTGTCTAACCTAAAGCCTTTTTATGATTCATTAGCACTTTAATTAGTCTCTGTTCTTGATAAGAGTCCAATGATGTAGAAATGATAACAGGAAGTGTCTCTGAATCCCCTAAATATGTATATTTCATATGCTTAGGGAGAGGTTTTAACTCCAAAATTGGGGGTTGCTTAATTAAAAGCTCAAGAGATGGTACTAAACGGGAAGCCAAATCTAAAGATTCCACTTGCCAATGCTTTTTAACCCAGTGGTTGAAAAATTAAATACTTGGGCTACCTCATAGCTAGCTTCAGTCTTCTCATGCTTCACTCCCATTAATAATACTTCTATAAGATCTTGAACTATCATTGTATTAAATTGTTCTTGAGCTAAATCATTAATCACTGAAACTCTGAGGCAATCTTCAACATCTCTAGGATATTTCAGTGCTTTGTCCATGTTAAACACCACCTGCTCATCCCCCAATCTCATCACTATTTACCCTTTCTCTACATCAATAAGAGTTCTAGCTGTAGCTAAGAATGGATGACCAACAATCAATGGATTATCTTTATCTTTTTTACAGTCTACAACAATAAAATCAGCTGGATATATGAACTTACCAACCTTCACTAAAACATCTTCAATTATATCCCTTGGATATGCTAAGCTCTTATCCACTAATTGTAATGTTACTATAGTAGGTCTTGCCTCACCGAGTTGCAATTTCTCAAAGACAGATAATGGCATAAGATTTACACTAGCTCCAAGATCACACAAAGCTTTACCTTGAAAGTGAGTACCTATTTTACAAGGCACAGAGAAGCTACCTGGATCTTTGCATTTCATTGGAATCCGTGGATTGATTATTTTGCTGCACTCTTCAGTAAGTGCTACAGTTTCAAATTCACCAAATCTTTGCTTCTTGCTCAGCATCTCTTTTAGAAACTTGACATACTTAGGCATGTACTCCAAAGCTTCTGAAAAAGGAATATTTATATGAAGTTGCTTGAACACTTCTAAAAAATTTTTATATTACTTATCTTCCACCTTCTTTTGAAGTCTTTGAGGAAATGGTAATGGGGGTATTGTCCTTAGTAATGTTTGTAGTTTTTCTCCTTGTTTCTCACCCTTATCAATATCCACATGTTTTTTAACTTCTTCACTACTCACTTTTCTCTTCTTTTCAGCTGATGCATCCACATGTTCTTCTCCTATTCTTTTATCTTCACTCTTCTCTTCTATAGCAATTTCACCTTTATCATCCTCTACAATAGCATTTGATGTAGGTGTGTGGCTAACCACCCTTGGTGCTTGAATATTTGGCAACACTTTTCCACTTTGAAGAGTTATAACCTTACACTCTTCCTTGCTTTCTCTTCTAGGATTAGGCACCGTATCACTTACAATCCTCCTTGTCTTAATGAATTCATTGCTGAGGCTAATTGACCCATTTGTAACTCTAAATTTCTCAAGGAGGTGTCAACTCTAGCATTCACTTAAGCTTGCTCTTCATTTTACTTATTTTGGATGCTAATGAATTTAGCTAAGGCATCTTCCAAATTCGTCTTAGGTTCTTGAATAGGTGTATTTTACCTCACAGGTTGAGCAAAACCTAGTGGTTGAGTAGGCTTAATGCCTGAAGAAGATGCTGGTTGATTCAGTGCTGGCCCATGCTTCTAAGAGAAGTTTGGATGATTCCACCACCTAGGATTGTAATTATTAAAGTAAGGATTCTGATTCTTTGAAAAGTTTCCCACATAGTGAACTACTTCTGAAGATGCCAAAGGATAATAATCCACTAAGTGTAGATCCCCACAATTTTTACAAGTAATTGGGGCCACTTGAGTAGAACAGACATTCATATGCTGACTTCGCTGCACTTGAGATTCTAGCATATCAAATCTTGTGTTCAGAGCAGAGAGAATAGTTGCAAGTAGAATAGAGGAGTCTTCTTAAGTATTGGCAACATTAGCACTCACCCTTCTGTCACCTCCTCTTTGCACATAGCTTTCAGATAATGTGTCCAATGCCTGAACAACATCATCTACAGGCATTTCATCTTAACGCCCATTTAAAATAGTATCCAACATTGTATCAATTTATGGAGTTAGACGTGTACAGATATTTTGAACAATGGTATAGTCATCCATCCCATGGCTTGGGCATTGGCGAAGCAAATGCTTGTACCTCTGCCATAAGTGCTCATCTGAAGCTTGTTTGAAGTTGATAAGCTCACGATGGGCTATTCTATTATTTGGAATGAAGCAAGCTCTGAACCTTGCCTCTAGCTTATCCCAAGTATCAATTGAACCCTCAGGTAGAGTCAATAACTATTCCTTAGCCTTTCCTTGTAGAGAGAGTGGGAATAGTCGAAGTCTCAGAACATCCCTTGGTACCTCATTCTGCTTGAATGAATCACACACTCCCAAAAATGGCAGAATGTGACAGTTGGGATCTTCATCGGACCTCTCACCAGTAAATTGTCCATTGAGCTGCAACATGGATATCATCACAGGCTTTAGCTCAAAGTTAGCAGCTTGAAAGTCCGGCACTACTATGCTAGATAGAGTGCCCTTCATAGTATGGCCCACAAATTCTTTTATAGACTGATTTTGATTCTCTTTCTGAGCCATTTCTTCACTTACTGAATTTTGAACTTTAGAAGGAGTTTCTTCAAAGTTCAAGTTCACCACAAGATCACTAACTTTCTTTATTATGTGCTTCTTCTTTGTAGGGGATCGCCTCAGCATGTACCGTGGTACCTATAAAGGAGAATTCAACCAACTGTATTACTTTAAACAAAAAGTCAAAGCAAATGACAAAATGAATAAAAATTCTAACTAATTAACTAACTAATGCTTAATCGAGGACTACTAAAGATTACACACTTCTAACTGAACATATAAGCCATTCCCTGGCAACGGCGCTAAATTTTGACAGGCTCATCACACAACCCTCAAAATAAAACTAGGTTGAATTAAAAATATAGCTAGTGGCATAACCTAGGTCATCTCCTTTGGAAATGGAATTCAACCTAGGTCATCTACCTAATTGGGTTTTCTAAATGTTCAAAGGTCCTAGAACTACCTAATTTGAGGGGTTTTTGATCTAATTAAACTAAGTAAAATAAAATTGAATTAAAATGACTAACTATCTACTTAATTAGATGAATTAATGAGTAGAGGATGGTCTTGTGACTAGCTTTAGAATTGTCCCTTGGTGTCCACTATCCTTATCTTGATCCAATTGTAGTTAATTCTAGTCTAAGAATCCCTATTTGTGTCCATTGGTAAATGATCTTGAATAATCACTCAAGATTCAAGAACTTAGCAATTTAATGTTGAATTGAAACCTCAACCCCGCATTAATTCATTAATTCTTATCTTTAAGATCTATGAACACTTGAATTGGATAATTAATTGATCAATTAGCCTCTGAATTAACACCCTAGGATATTTAATTAACCAACCAAACTCCAAGGAATCCTTAATCAAACAATTAAGCATACCAATTCTCACAAGCATTTTATCAAACACCTTAATTGCACACTTGGAAAATTGAAGGAAAATGAAAATCCAGCACTTAATTCATACAATTAATTAGCCAATATCTCTTCTAATCAATGTCTAACCAGCCATCAATCATGAACTACATCAATTTCAATCACTTATAAACTCAACCAAGCATATAAAATAATTAAAATTGATATAGAAAGAGAGAAAAATAAAATGAAATTCTTAGCCCAAAATTCTGATTCTAATTCTTGGATTCAAGCTTCGACTCAAGAGCTTCCTCCCTTGCTAGTCACAGATGGAGGCTTAGAGCTTCATGGAAGTGGAATGAGAATGGAGGAGTGGAATGAGAATGGACAAAGGGGTGAAAATGGATACGATATGACGTCATGAATGAATCCGATATGAATTACGATGGGTAACTTTTAATGTGAATTCCCCTCTGCTTCCAGCCTCCTTTCACATTCTAATGTTAATGATTCCACATGCTTGCTTTAGCTTAATTACCCGTAGCCCAAATTTTGACAGGCTCATCGCGCAACCCTCAAAATAAAATTAGGTTGAACTAAATATGTAGCTAGTGGCACAACCTAGGTCATCTCCCTTAGAAATGGAATTCAATATTTAATTAGGTTTTCTAAATGTTAAAGGTCCTAAAAGCTATCTAATTTGAGGGTTTTTGAATGAATTAAACTAACCTAAAACTAAATTGAATCAAAATTCCTAGTTGCTACCTAATTATATAAATTGTGGGTGGAGGATGGTCTTATGACTAGGTTTGGAATCGTCCTTTGGTATCCATTATCCTTATCTTAATCCAATTGTGATTAATTCTGGTATAAGAGTCCCTAATTATGTTCACGGCAAATGTATCTTGAGTTACCACGCAAGAATCAAGAGATTAATAATATAATGTTGAATTGAAACCTCAATCCCGCATTAAATTGTTAATTCTTGTCTTTAAGATTAATGAACACTTGAATTGATTAATTAACTAATTAATTAGCCTTTGAATTATCATCCAAAAATGTTTAATTAACCAACTAAACACCAAGGAATCCATAAATAGACAATTAGGCACACCAATTCTCACAAGCATTTCATCAAATACCTTGATTGCACACTTAGAAAATGGCAAGAAAATACAAAATTCAGTGTTTAATCTAATCAATTAATCAATAAAAAGCATCTTAATTAGTGTCTAACCAGCCATTAACTATAGATAATACACATTTCAAATCCAATACAATCTTAACCAAGAGAATATAAGAAAAGAAAAGTGCTGGAAAAATAAGAAAATCTTAACCAAAAATGTTGCTCATCCATGGATTCAAGCTTCAGCCAAGGTTGTCTTCCAAGCTAATCACAAATGGAGGATTAGAGCTTCATCGTGGTGGTGAGATAGAGATGGAAAATGGAGGAAGTGGCGTGGAGTGTGTTTTGTGAATGGAAAAGACAAAACAGGCGAAAGGCATCGTGAATGAATGGGGTGGATGGATGAAGAAGGCGTGAGAGATGGATGAATTGAATTACGATGGATGAAGAATACGACATGATTTTATTCCTCACGTGGCTTTGTTAATTTTTCACGTGCTCCCTCTTCCCATTCCAATTGTCTGAAGCTTGCACGTGATATAAGGTGGGCCCCATTTTGAATAAAATAATCATCTTCCACGTAAATCTCACGTTACTGTCCTGGCCTTCCATGCAAGCTTCTTTTGTTCTTTTTCCACGTCTTGCCTTCATGCAGCTACATTGCTTGCTTCGTTGTTCAGCTCCTTTGACTCTTTCGTGTTCTCTTCTTCCCCTTGCCCGTAGCTAAATCCAGCTCGTTCTCTTCGTGTTTCTCAAACAGAGGCTGCTTCCTCTTCATTTTGCTACTGTCCAGACTGCTACATTCATTTGCATTAGACCCATAGCTTCCTTATCTATTTTATGTCTTTTCTTCACACATCTTTTACATATTCTGTAGCTTGTGTAAATCATGAAGCTTCTTGCTCTATTCTTATCTCCAACTCGCTTTCTTCATTATTCTTCTCTATTCAGCTGGTGCACTTCCTCTCCACTTCTGTTCATAACCACGTAAAACTCTTCTCCCTTGCCACGAGTTAAGATCACGTTGCTGTCCATTTAAGCTCTAGCTCATTACTTCACACAAGAATGTGTAGCTTCTTATTCTTGATCTGGATAATATGCTCCTTGCTCACAAGCTTCTTCATTCTACTTCTTCTCCTATCTTCGCTACTGTCTACTCTTCATGCTACTCTTCGAATGCAATTCATTCTCTCCTCCCATAATCCATGCATGCTACCTCTTCTCCAAACCAACCTCCATTCAAGCTCCAATTGCCAATTAAAAAAAAACTTCACAAAAAGAATGGAAGAGATGAAATAGAAAATTCACAAAGTTCATTTAAAATGATTTATGCATTAAAATCCATTATTTTGTTAATTATTTTCTAAAGTGCAAAAAATGGCTACCAAAATCAAATTCTAATTAAGTAAATCCATTAAGCCTCATTTATCTATTAAAAAGGTTAAGTTAAGGAGAATTAAGTGTATGAAAAATCATGTTTATCAAATTCCCCCACACTTAAACCTTTGCACTCCTGGGCAAAACTCAAGATCATAAAGAAAAGCTAGCAGTATGGCTAATGGAGAATGAAAATGGAAAGGAAAGTGTAGAAAGTTACAAGACAAAGAATAATCACAACTTTTCAACACTCCAACAATCATAGCTAACTTCACTTGCATCAAGAAATAAGATCCATGGCAATTTCATTTGAAAAGAATGAATTGAAATGCATAGCCCCTCACATAGGTTAGTGTTTACTCTCAACTTTCAAGTGTTTAAAAGGATGTGTTTCGCTCAAGTTCCACCTATCAAGGTTCACTACCATAGGCTTGTCAAGCTTTTAAATTACCACCACCCATGCCAAATGCAATGCACAAATCAAGAGGACTTTATTCAGGGTTGTAATAGGGCTAGGGAATGAAATGAATGGACACAAAAACAAAGGCAAAACAAATAGATACCTTAGAATTTAAAGAGCAATAAAATGGAAATTTAGGATAGGGAAGAATGTGCTTCTAGGCCTTAATTCGAACAAGTATAAGAGAAAGCAAATTCAATCTGAACACTTATTTCTTTTGATTTTCAGTTGCTTTTGCTCTTTTTTTTTCATTACTTTTCTCTTGCTTTTCCATCTCTTCTTTTCTTTTCTTTTCTTTTTTTCTTTTAGAACATATGCCTTAACTTTTATTATCAATGGCCTAAATGGATGTAAGATATATATTCATCTATCCTACTTAGATGTAATGCTCCTTAAAATTCTTAAGGCATCTTAAAACAAGGTGAAAATTTTCTTTTAACTTTTCATGGCTATAGGCTAACAAGAAAATAGAATCAAGGTTCAAAGTGGTTAAAATAATGGATAAAATGTATGTAGGTTGGCTTTTGGCTCACTAGCTGTAAAAGAAATGAATGCCTTATAATTTTTATGCATGCAAGTGCAAATGTAGTCTCAACAGAGAGTCAAAACAAGTTCTAGAGTGAAAGCAAAAATAGGTTAATACACTTGAATTGACAATTAAGGCTCAAATTTCTCACCAGCTAATGGCTATCAAATAATTCATTGAAATCAAATTTATTGCCACTTTACTTGAATCAAAACACAAGATTCATCAATTATCATGTCTAAGTGAATCCAAGCTATAATCATCTCAACTTGTAACTTTCACAGGAAAACTAAAAAAAATTCATGCTATTTTTCAAAAATTTTCTCAAAAATTTTTAATTTTTTTTTAAAACAAAGTGAGGAAAAGATGGAATGGAATGAAATGACTCTCCCCCCACACTTAAATATTGCATTGTCCTCAATGTCAGCACACAATCCAATAAACAGATAAACAACACAATATAAAAAATGGAAGGAAAGTGTACAATCGGATGAAGTTGAATCGAAGATCTCAAGGTAGGCCTAGATTCCTATGTAGCTGGTTAGCAGTTTATTTCCTACAAAACAGAAACAAAATAAACTGTAATATGGAAAAGACAAGAAAAAACTACATCCTAAACTAAAGAGAACACTATAAAAGACTAACTAATCATATGTATCAAAAACTAAAATTAAAACAACTTTATTCCTTCTTAATTGGACAAATTTGAGTCTAACCACTTTAAAACATTTTGATTGATCATGCAGTGATGACTCATGGACTTCCTCAACCATCAGTAGTCTAGGAAAATCATTTTTAGCATATTCAGAAACAAGAAAAGAAGAAAAATCAAATTTAAGACATTTAAAGCTAAAGAAAGAAAACTTAAAATCAAATTTAGACTATGAACTCTCTAGAAATCTATCAAAACTAATAAAATCTACTTGACTCTCATCAGTAAGAGTCATTGCATCCACAGAAAAGTTAGATTGTAACTTCTCACAGTCCTTTGAATTCAAGGTGTCTGATAGTTGTTTCTCCTCAACTGGGAGAGTCTGTGGCTTGTTGGGAATTAGCTCACCAACTTCAGGAATCTATTTTGGACTCTCAACAATAGAGACAGCATCTCCCCTGACCAAAGAGATATTAATAAGCTCACAAGATTCTAAATAATGATCAACAACTAAATCTAGTCTCTCACTAGTATTAACAACAGCACAAGGATCAATAGAATTTTCAATATCAACACTATCTTTATGCATGTTCTCATAAATACCAGTATAATCAGTAGAATCAATCTTATTAATAATTTCAGTGCAAGCAAAGGATTCTATGGATTTAGCAAACTTATCAAACCTTAAAAACTCATTAATCTCAGCACACACAGGACATGTATGCATATCATCACATAAGCATTTAAGAGTGGGGTCTGAATTATCAACAAGTTGTCCAACAATTTCATTATCTATATCCTTTTCACATGCTACATTCACTATTTCATCAGTCATACCATTATATGCTAGTGAGGAATCATGATGATCAGTATATGTGAGGAACTCGCTAGTCACAATGAAAGAATTAATCTTTGAGCATTCATCACATATAGTAGATTCAACACACACACAATCAAGAGATGCATCCAAATTAGCTATGTCACATGATCCACATGGTAGACTGTCCGTAAACTCAGTAGATGCATCATCAATAGGCTTATCAACCAATCCTAGACTAGGAATAGCATGATCAGCACATTCTAAATCACCCCCACACTTATCTACTACTCGAGACTCAATAGATTCATCAATTGGTTCAGACATGAATTCATCACTATGGTCACAGCTAGGAGTAGAAATTCCAAGTGCATCAGTACACAAGGGTTTATGAACATCAACAAATGTATCAAATTTGCTTAATGCATTACCACAATCAATCAAATCAGGAGATTCAACAATAATTTCTTCATCAACATCATCATACAATTCAGAATCAACAACATTATGTGCATAAGTAGTCACAGTGCTATCAAGCAAACTAGATTCAGTTCCAACAAATTGTAAAATATTAGAAGATGAAAGGATGTTATCCGATGAATAAGACTCTTCCTCCTCTATACATTCATTTATGATTTGCTCCTCAGTCAATTCAGTAGCACTTGAAGTCAGTTGATTCATTTGAATTCCCAAATCCTTCATAAGGTTGTCAAGCCTTTGTTGAATTTCAAGATACCACCGTTCCTGTTCTTGTTTGGATTGAAGATGGTCAGCATCCCTTTGTTGGATTCGAAGATCTAAGGCTTCCATTAGCTGCATCATCCTTTTTTTTAACTAGATTCCCTCTGAGGCTCTTGTTGCATGTATCCCTCATGATAATTATAGGAATAATACTCTGGCTCTTGCCTCTGGAAATTATGGTATGGTTCATAATGATGGTGATAGTTAGGGTGGATCTCATATGGATTATGGTATGGTTGGTAGCTGGGGTGAACTTCATATGAATGATGGTGTGGTCGGTAGCATGGTGGTTGGAATTGTTAATATTGTTATACTTGTCGTTCTCATCTTTGTCTTTCAAGAAGATCTTGAAGCATTGACATGGTGTCATCCAACTTCTGAGAAATCCTATGCTCTGCACAAGAATCATAGACACCTTGATTAGAATAATAATGATCCATTTAAAGCAAAGAAAAAAAAAATAAGAAGCACAATCAATTTTAGCACAAACAAATCACTAATAAATTATGACCAAAATTAATCCTAAATCAAGAGAATAAAAATCAAATGAAGCTAATAACTTCCTAACAATAAAAAACACTCTAAAACAGAGGTTTGTTACACAAAATAAACTCACAAAAAAATAAAGAAATTAAATTTAGAAAAATTAAAAAAATTCCTAAAAAAATTCGAAAAAATACTAAAAAATTTAAAAAAGTGCCTCAAACATTGGAATTTGGCCAAAACACCCAAAAACTTAGGAAAATAAAGTTTGAGAATTTTTTAGGTACTTCAAACAAAAATTCCAACAACCAGACAAGTTAATACGCAACACCGAAATTACCCAACTCCAAGTTCAAAACAAAAAAAAAAACTAAGCTAAAACAGAACCAAAACAGAGCTAAAATAGGACTAAAACACTTAGAAAACTTTCTCAAACAATTGAGAATCCAATTCCCTGGCAACGACGTTAAATTTGAACAGGCTCGTCGCGCAACCCTCAAAATAAAACTAGGTTGGATATTAAATGCAATATAGTAGCACAATCTAGGTCATTTCTTCCCTTGATTCTTCCTCTTCCTTCACTCCTCCAAGCTTAATAAACCACCAAAGCCACCCAAAAATTCCTCTTGGTCGTTCAGAAACCTTCTCTGCCGCAGAATGCCCCAAAACCTAGCTGCATCTCATGTTTTGTATCCTCATTAATCAAAACACAGAGTTTTGACGCCGATTTTAGCTGCCGCATCTTCAAATAAAGCGATCGCATCTTTTCTTGGAGCTTAGGAACAACTTCTAAATCCTCATTGAATATAATTCTGAAACAAGAAATATTTTCTATTAATGCAACATCTACTCAATCATAATTATTCACAATTAACTTCATTTCTTTCTTTCACTTTTGATTTGGCAAATTACTTACAAATAATGAATAAATCCCACTAAAACTCTAATGGATGACTCCCAAATTAAATCTAATTAACTATAAGTAATACAAAATATTGGGAGTCATCACTCACATAATCCGCATACCATGGCACTTTGTTTTACTCCACAAAAAATAAACTCATTTGGGAAGGTCTCACTGATCTGTTTCTCTTGGTCATCCTGAGCTTCAGTACTTAGTCTAGACAAATGGTCGACTACATGATTCTCACTACCTTTTTTATCCACTATCTCCATATCAAATTCTTGTAGAAGCAGAACCCACCGAATAAGCCTTGGTTTGGAATCCTTCTTCTCAATCAAATACTTGATGGCTGAATGGTCTGTGAAAGCCATAACCTTGGTGCCCACTAAATAAGATCTGAACTTCTCAAATGCATATACTACTGCCAACAACTCTTTCTCGGTGGTGGTATAATTCAGTTGAGCATCAAATAAAGTTTTACTAGCATAGTATATTGGATGAAAGAGCCTCCCTTCTCTTTGCCCTAGTACCGCCCCCACAGCATAGTCACTGGCATCACACATCACTTCAAAAGGCTTAGTCCAGTCAGGTGCCACGATAATAGGGGCAGATACTAATTTCTTCTTCAACTCTTCAAAACCAATATGACATTGATGGTCAAACTTGAATGGAGTGTCACTCTCAAGTAAGGGGTTTGGCAATTTTTGAAAAATCTTTAATAAACCTCCTGTAAAAGCCCGCATGACCTAAGAAACTCCAAACTCCTTTTACACTAGTCGGAGGTGGAAGTTACTCAATTAGAGAAATTTTAGCTTTATCCACCTCAAGGCCTTTATTTGAAACTCGATAACCAAGCACTGCACCCTTTTGCACCATAAAGTGACACTTTTCCCAATTCAGGACTAAATGAGTTTCCTCACATCTTTTCAGAACTTGCTCTAGATTAGCAAGGTATTCTTCAAATGAGTCCCCAAAAACTGAGAAATCATCCATAAATATTTCCATGGTCTACTCAATCATATCGGAGAAAATGGACATCATGCATCTCTGGAATGTAGCGGGTGCATTGCATAATCCAAATGGCATTCTTCTGAAAGCGAATATACCATAAGGACATGTGAAGGTTGTCTTCTCCTGGTCATCAGAGGCAATAGCAATCTGATTATATCCCGAATACCCATCCAAGAAGCAAAAGTAGGCCAAGGGTAATGGAAAATGATCTTTTCTGGTGGCAGTATTGAGTTTTCGATAGTCCATACATACCCGCCACCCCGTCACTGTTCTTATGGGAATCAACTCATTGTGAGTGTTAGCCACTACAGTCATGCCTCCTTTCTTGGGAACGCATTGGACTGGGCTCACCCATAAGCTATCTAAAATTGGATAAATAATCCCAACATCTAAGCATTTCAAAATTCCTTTCTTCACCACCTCCTTCATTATTGGGTTAAGCCTTCTTTGATGCTCAAGCACCCACACCACTCAACTTTTGATCTAACCTCCCTTTCCCTTTCCCAAGTTCAAGTTAGGTATCAAATCAATCTAGTTGTTGGCCAATCAATCAAAGAGCATGAAGCATGAAGTTGAATGAACAAACATTAACCATTGATTGCAAGGTTAGAATGAAGAACAACCACTAATCCATACAAGAGTTCCTAATAATCTTATATTAGAGAGGATTTAGTTATACATGATCATAAAGACCAAAGATAAAGTTGAAGCAACAATCAGATACATCAATAAAAAATGATAAAGACAGAAGAAAGGAAGAAGAAACTTATAAATAAGATGGTTTCAGCTTCAATCCTCAATCTCCAGCTTCACTTTGCTTCCAAATGCCTTCTTAGCTCCTCCCTTAACCTCTACTCCCTTAGAACAACACAAAAACGACCTAGAATGATGGCTGCCTTGTCTCCCACTCACATATGAAGCTTCAAACCCTCAGAAATTCTGAAAACAAAACACTGCATTTAATTAATTCGTGTTGCACCGTGACTCAGAGTCTTGCGCCGCGACAGGATTGACTTTTGCATGACAGAGTGCCGTGGCCTGAGATGATACGCTGCGGCGAGGTTGGCTTCTGAGTGAATTTGGAGTGGCATGCAAATTCCTTGCCTTAGCCCATACAGATTCCGTCGTGGCAAGATTTGGTTCTATGAGACTTCATGCCGCGGCTCAACACACACACGCTGACGATTTTGCTTCATTCGATTAGCGCCGCGGCTCCTCAATATCGCACCTTGGCATGATTTGCTTTTGACTGAATTCTCGCCGCGGCGCAAGTTGCACAACATGTTTTCCCTTGGATTCTCCATTTTCAGCCACGGCATGAAGGAACTTGGCTGCGGCGAGATTTGCAAAACCACCACTTTGCAGCCTCTTTCTCTTGAAATTGCTCAATACTCTTTAACACATGTATCCTATAAGAAAAACAAAGTATGATTAGTTATCAATATACTCAAAATTAAGGTAGAAATGCTGACTTTTCAAGTAAGTATTGAGTATAGAGCTATTCATCCTAAGTATGTTCATTTTCTTTTATGAAAGTATCATTTACCCTATAAGTGAAGGCTAACATCATATTTACTGAGAGAAAATATGTACAATAACATAAATAGTTGGGAATTATCACCTCCTTAATTGACTCACTTCTTTTTAAGAAAACTTTTGTGTTATTTCATTTTTTCTGCTTACCAAAAACAATGCTTCCAATACGTTTTAGGTCTTTTTATCTTATTGACTTGTTATTAACCTGTTCATTAAATCCCTATACTATATATATTAGCTATTATTATTTTTAAAATACCTTTTCTAATTTCTTTAAATAAGTTTTATAATTTACCATATTTGCTTTATTTTTTGTTTATAAAAAATTACAAATAAATAGTCATTCTATTTACTAGAAATGCATATTCTTCTAATCAAATTGATTTATGAGTTATTCAATTAATTTTTTTTGGGCTGGATGTTATTCAATTAAATTTTAGTATAAAGCATGATGGCTTTTAAATTTCAAGTTTTTAAGTTTTTATTAGAAAAAAAAGTTACTCATGCCAATAGACACTGATTATTCTCTCTTTTTTTGAAGTAAAAAAAGTATCTTCATTTTATAATAAAGTAATAGTTAAACTTATTATCAAAATCAAAGAGTTATTAAATAATAAAAAAAATGTTAGAAGACGAATAATAACTAGGTCAATATTCACTTATTATATCAAATTCAACAACTTCCATATTATCATACATACATATATATATATATATATATAAAAATTAAAAAGCTTACACACTTTAACAAAAATATAAGCTTAACTCCAATTTAAGCAAGATTAAACAACTTTCAAAGTAGATTGAGAAAATAGAAATTATGAACTTTTCTTCTACTATAGTATATAATTCCAACTCACACACACATACACACACAAAAGTACATATTAAATTACTAAATTTAGGTAAAATTCTATAGATATTTATTTTCAAATCCCTCAATAAATATATAATACAAAAGGAAAATTATTTTAAAGTCCAATTATATAATATTGAATTGTTAAAAAAAATTATCATACTTAAGGCCAAATCTCAACATAGGTTATTAGGAGAGTAAAAGTTACGACTCATAATTTATATAAAAATTTTACATTAACAATATTATATATAACATACCTTTTTATAATTTAATGACATAAATTACTATGTAGTCTACAAAAAAAAATTATTTTTCATATTATTTAATGAATACAACATTATGTTATAGTTAAATTTACTAACACTTATTTTTATTTTTTATAAATTAGGAGTTGGGTAATTAAATAATTTACTTAGCAAGATTTAATAGATTGGTAAACCATAGTTAACATCATATATTATGATAATTTTCATGTTAAGAACAATCATCTTGACAAGTTTTTTTCCTTTGTTAGGAGGGAAAAAAAAAAAGTTTTCTTATCCCTTGGACTCTCATGAATAGGAAATGAAAAATCATTGCAAATGTAATTGGAAACAAATATGAACTAACGAAAATCAAATCTCAATTGAAAATGAAAGAAAATAAAATGGATATTAATTATGTTTTTGCATATAGTGTAATTAAAAGAGATTGGGGAAAAAAAAGGGGAATAGGTGTAAAAAAAAAAATTAGATACATACTCTTTTATATTTTTCTTTCTCTCTAACTACATAACTATATAATATGTATTAGATTTTAGATCATAACCTCCATTTCTTTTTTGATTTTGCACCTCTCGGTATTTAGTCTTTGGTTTTTTCGAGAGAATTTGAGAGATTTGACATTTAAATGAGAGAAAGACTTAGTTTTTGAACAAAGAAAAACTTTGACACGATCACTTAAAAAAGTGTTAATAGAAATAGAGAAACACCACGAAGAATGTGTGAACTGAGAGTTTGCACCATGACAAAGAAAGGAAACCGATTAGGAGCACAAAGAGGTGAGACACATGATATGATTGAAATATAGTAGCTGAGTGGAGTCCTTTTTAATACTTACACAATTCTGAAAAATAGACATGTCATAATTTTTTTATATCATTTATCTTTTGAATTTTGTTGAGTGAAATATTTATTTCACTTTTATTTATTTTGTATATTTTTATTTCAATCATTCCTTATACATAGTTGTTTAAATCATGATTTTAAAATTGCAAACTTTTTTACTTTTTTTAGTTAATTAAATATATTTTATATTTATATTAATTTATGACTTAAAATAAATAAATTATACATTTTTTAATTTTTGAACATGAATGGAAGCCTTTTATTACTCATAGAATAATTAACCACATTACTATTTATCACATTTTACTATTTTGATATTGAAATTATTAATTTAAATTATAATATATAAATTATTAAATTATAATATATATATATATACTCACAATTAATAATATTTAACTAATTTGCAATGGTTTCATATATACATATATATTTAAGTCATTATATCATATAAATTATTAAAAATTAATATTTAAATAATCTGCGACAGATTTAATGACCGATTAGTGACGAAAAATTTTGTGACAAAAATTCCGTTGCTAATTCTGTCACTAATTTAGTGACCAAATATTCTGTCATAAAATTCTATCGTAAAACTGGAATTGACTATCATGTTTATTAATGACGGAACATTCCATCGCTGAATTTCGTCACTAACTTGATTTGCGACGGATTAGCGACAGAAATTTTCCGTCGCAAATTCTGTCACTAATTTCTACGACGAAATTAGTGACGGATTTGTGATGAAATTGTGACGGAACGAAATTCCATCACAAAATTCCGCTGCAAATTTGCTATTTTTTTGTAGTGGTCATATTGCCTTGAATTGTGCAACATGTTGGAGTATCACTCCAAACATGTCTTGCCCCATACACTTCTAACAAAGAGGCATTCATCCTTTATGGCAAAATGATATGTGGTTGATATACAACAAATTAAAGTAAGTACTAATTGTCACCATCAAATTAAATGTTTAGTATTATATAACATTATTATTATGAAATCAACAAAGGTGGATTCCTTCCACTTAGCATGCACATGTGGCATTCAGAACATCACTTGCTAGGTGAGTCAGATAGTGATCTTATTGGGCTCAAATTGAGTCTTATAATGAAACCAAATAATTAATGTCATATTTCAATTGTAAATTAAAATAATTTCATACCTCATGATACTTACGGAGGAGTGTCGGGGGCTAATCAAATCAGTTCCCCCTATCCTCTATCATTTTGCTCTATAAAGTAGATGATAGCATAGAAGCAAAGCATCTAACAACATCAAAAGATGGCACACAATAACTCCCCTTGGAACTATTATAGCATTCAAGTGCATAGAAGTTGGTGACTCTAAGCTATAGGTGGCAGAATCACCTTGAACTCCTATGGATTGCATCTCCTTCCCTTGAGTGGCTCTAGCATTCAATGACATGATGTGTGCCTGGAATTGTTCAACATGAATTTCAAATGTAGGTTATACTCAATTTGAACATATATCTTTCAAAAAAAAATCTAGAAAAAACAAAATCCAAGACTAAAAAAAATCCAAGGCAATTCTCCCTTGTAGATGGTAAATGTGTGTGTGTGTGTGTGAGAGAGAGAGAGAGAGAGAGAGAGAGAAAGGGGAGGGACTCATCATGGTGACAGCAACGTCAACAACAAGGCAAAAAAGAAAGGAGAACTGGGAAGGCAAGGTGTGATAGGGATTTTGACCCTTTACAGCACAATTCAGCAAAGGAATAGCAAGGAAAATTTCCTTGCTAAATGTTTAGCCCTTTTAGCAAGGAAAAATTCCCTTGTTGGTGAATTAACAAAGGGCTAAATTTAATGAGGCAATTTTGCCTTGCTAAATTGTTGCAGATTTTTTGCATGAGTATTTTTACACTTTTTATTTTCTAGATCTTAGGAATCAATGAGGGATTAACTTGTTCTTACTACTCCCTTACTGGTTAGTAGGAGAATGATTTCTCTCACTATTTTTTTTTTCTTGTTGTGGGATGATCATTTTATTATGTCTTATCCACCGTAAGAAAGTACAACAAAACTTTTAAAAATTCACTTAACGATTTCGTGACAAAAATTAGCCAAGATTATGTTTTTAATTTTAAAAATGTAATAATTTAGGCTAAATGAACACAAACATTTGATTGATCAATAGATAAATTAAGGGGTGTTCATTAATTCAACTGTTGATCAGTTTTTGGACATCAACCAAAGTGAGGCAAATCAATCACTTCATCAAAATATTGGACATATTGATTTTTTTTTTCTTGTTTCTTGAAATGACTTAATAACTCAATCAAACTATGGGTAATTGGTTTGGTTTAGTCAGTTTATGTCCTCTTAATTTTTTCCTTAATTTAAACGAACTTGTTTTAACCTATAATTAATTAATTTTCTTTTTTACAAGAATGCTATATATAAAGGATTCATATATTCTTTAGAACTCAAAACTTCAAAAGTTTTCAACATTTAATCTACAACTTAATGCTTAGTATATAAGAACAGAACAAAATTAGAACAACCCAACCGTTTGGTTTTATTTAAATAAAAGTGAACTAAATAGATAAAATTTTAATTGAGTTTAACCAACCTTTGAGTAATTTTAAATTAGATCCTTGCAATTATGTAAGTATACAATCAAAGACAAAATAACACAAAAGAATAGAAATATGAATAGGCTTCACTTCCTATCTGTACATTCATTCCTTCTTTTCTTTCTCTTCGACTGTACTATATATAGTTTATTTGTAGATTATAGAGGATTTAGACTGGAATAATTTAGTTGGCGATCATTTTATGATCCTTCAATTTACGTATAAATATGTTAGCAACTTTTTTTTCCTTTTTCCCAAAGGGTTTTTAGTTTTATGGTCGAAGATTTGAAGGGATTCAACAATATATTATAAGATAAAAAGATAAAAAAATGAGTAGGACAACATAGGGACAGGGGGTGCCGTGGTGCGGTTGCTGTAATGGACAAGGAAAAAGCTGGGCGCTGTCTGTTTCTTTTGCATGCCTCCATAGAGTAGACATAAGCCTGTACACATGGGCAGTATATGATGAGACGACAAAATACAAGCTTGTTCTCATTAGCTTGCTTCTCATTTCTGGGTATCTCACACTTAGCTCTTAATTATGTAACGAAAGGGGATAAAGTGTTTATTGAATTTCTTTTAGAATATTAATAAAGAAGTAAGGATAATGAATTTTACTAATTTTTTAAAAATGAGAAAAATACTAAATATTTTCTTGCAAATTTGGGTCATGAACAAACGTCTCTCTTAACTTTTGCAACTGGAAAATATCATCGAACTATCACTTTTCAAGATTTAGATTATTTTATCCACTTCTCATTAACACTATTGACTGATATGTCACATTAGACTCTTTCAATTATCAAATAGCAAATTCCCACTAATCTGCAACTCAAGTTGTAGGCCATTAGGAGTTTTTTCTAGCTTTTGAGTCACAAAGGTTTTTTTTTTTTTTAAGATACAAGTGGAGTGACTTAAGGGTGTAAAATTTGATGGGATTTCATACCAGACCGTAAGAGCATGCCACGTGACAAATGAAAAAAATGGTAACATGGCATTATTGGAAACTAAATAGAAGAATCTAAATTTTAAAGGGTGATAGTTTAAAGAGATATTTTCCAATTTCAAAAGTCAAGGAAGTTTTTACAAATATATAACCTAAAATTAAAGTGAGTATTTGCATTTTTCTCTTTAAAATCATTTACCTTTTATATTTTTAAGGTTTTTCAATTTTAAAAATTAAAAATCATTGAACTATTATTTATTATTAAAATCCTATCCCAACTCCTAAATTATCATACTCAGGTTTCTCTTATTAGAAGCCCAATAATTGGGCAAAGCACCCTTTATTGCAACTCTAAGTTTTTAAAAAAAAAAAAAATAGGCATACTTTATGTGATGTTTGGTTCCCATAGGAGTCCTCATTTTTCTGAATTTGGATATATACCAAATGTCAATCACAATCTTTTTTACAAACTATGAACTACTCCTTTTTCATGGTTGTGGAGTGGCTACTAAAGCTCTCCACATTATTTTTGCATAATCTCTAAGGCCTAGTGATAGTATCTCAAGAGAACTATCAAAGAGAGAATATATAGATGGGATGGGTTAATTTTAGGGAGCGCTTCTCTTTAACACATAAGCCAGATATGTCTAAAGAAATCAGCTAGTTGAGTTGAATTACAACTCTTAAGAGCCTCTTTATTTGTAAAAGGTTTTAGAGCATATAAAACTTAGATAGAATATATCCTTATCAAAAATAAATCTTGTTGATTAAATTTAAATAAAAAAAATCTTATTCAATTTTAGTTGATTAACTAAACCAAATTTTAAATAGTTTATTAACTCAACTAATCATTTAATTAATTAACTTATTTGATTTCTATTTAAATTTGAAGTTATATAATGATAATGATGATGATAATGATAATAACAATAATAATAATAATAATAATAATAATAATAATAAATCACCCAAATTAATTATTATATAAATCCCTCTTATAAGTACTTATTTGATTATTTGGATTTAATTGATCCCTTTTATATTATAACTTATCCAATAATAATTAATTGCTTATCAATACTTATTAAATTAGTTAGTTACGTAAACTAATTAATGTACAAATGTTGCATGCCATGTGGATGCACCCCAAGGTCATTTTGCAACATCTCCCACTCATACACATAGGCATCAACATGCTATCTCTCTTTCTCATGGTCTTGTTCTCATAGTCATATGAGAGCAATGAAATGTGCGATGATACAAGAAAGGATATTAGTGAGTAGTGTTATATTAAATCACTATCTAACTAGTATAACATTCACTTAATGTCTCAATATATCCCAAATCATCTTAATCACACTCAATTTTAGACCTTTGATCTCTCTAATCAAAATGCCATGCAAGATCCTCCTATCCATTTGTATTAATGGTTACATTTCTAACTAATGTTTATGTAATTGCTTAGGCTATAAGCTACAACTTGTGTATGGTATTGAATGAATTTTCCTCAAATTCTCATGTCAATCCAAAGGGATTATGCTGCTTTTCTAAGTCATGTTTTGCTAAACTATACTACTCCTTATCCTTGGAAATTATGCAGAAGTAGCAAATGTAACCTCAACTTGTTGACATAGATCCAAGTCTCAAAAGGTATAAATGTGGACCAATTAGTCCATAGGGCTAACATAGTGATAAAGTATAGATCCATGCAATCACTCTCTTTTGACAATCGCATTCTAGGACATACAATATGAATTGCATGCTATAGTGGTGCTCTCAAATAGATTTTGTCATGCTTAAACTATATGGAACATGGTCAATCACAAAGATTGACTCGAATCTCTCTTATTCAAATTTAGCTTTATAAAAGTTTTATGAAGTATGGATACCTCCATGTTCCACTTATAAAGTCTTATCTTAGCACTTAACGAAAGCAACATAATATTAAGATAAGGATCCTTACTAATCACCTGGACAATAAGGAGATCACCATCAATTAGTATCCTGTGATCATTTAAGTCTCATCCTACTTGCTCTCTAAGCACTAGGGTGATTTCCCACATGAGAGGGGATAATATAAAAATCCTATGAAATTGCCTGAATTATAAGTTCGTGCAATATGATTTTGTGTTTCTTTTTTTAGGTTTTCTTCAATTGTTGTTTATTTGATAAGTAATATATATACTAGTATATGTATGCAACTTGAGCAGAAAAGGCGAATAAAAATAAAAAAAGGTGAATAAAAATAAAAAAAGGTATGAGAATTTCATATAAAAATTTAAATTTGGAGATGATAATTATATATTTATATTCAAGTTTGTAGAAAGAAATTGGGTCAAGGTTACTTACTCGAAGGGCAAGTGACGTCGACAGCGCAATAGATTTTAAGCAAATTTTGAATTCATGATAAATGATGATAACAAATTAGGCTATAAAATTTAAATAAAAAGATATCCATTTATAATAAAAGTTTGTGTTTGCTTCATTTACCTCCCAATTTGAAAGGAAACAAAAGTTATATTTATAAAGTTGAAGGGATGAAAAGAGTCCCTCTCTCTTTTTTATTTTTAAAAATTTTTTTGGAAAAAAATCCTTTTCATTATTGTTCGTTTCATTCTATCGATTTTCATCCATCTGAGTCCATAGTAAAGGTCAAAACTTCCAAAACCTTCAATCATCATACACAATCGTGGGGACCTGGGCTTTGGCCCATGGAACTCAACTATTTGTGGCTTCAATTCCTTTCATTGTAAGTGAGAATTGTTTAGTGCATCTTAAAATGTGTTCTCGTACTTTATCCCGTTTGTGTCTTCTGGGTTGGTCCAAGTAATTGAATTGAAGCCATGTTCATTTGTTTTTCTGCCTTTTTTTTTTTTTGGTTGCCCAGAAAGCCATATCCATTTCCCCTTCTGATCCTTTGTATACGAAAGTGGACATCTTGAAATAATTTTAGCATCTCTAAAAGCATGTTTGGTTCCGCATTGAAAGGTCTTGAAAATTTATTTGCCCGCTAAAATACGGGTTTGCAAAGCTATGAGTATGTTTGATTTCACATTGCAATTTTCATCCAAATCACATTTAGTCTTCCAAACCGTCATTTTGATGAAGTTGAAAAAAAAACCTTGCTTTTATGTTGATCTAAAATTAAGTTTGTACAAGTCCAATTCCAACGCTGATGCTTATTTAAATAGGTGGGTTCAGCGTTGGGAGTGGGATGGAATACATTAATTATCTAAATTATTATTTGGATGGGAAAAAAAAAAGAAAAAGAATAGGAGATCTCAACTCACCCAACATTCGAATTTCAAATTTCTCTAAATTGAAGGTTTTGTGATGGATTGATTTCTTTTTTGTATTTTTTTCATTTTCTCACTTGATGTCACTTTTTTTTTCCTTTTTATATCTTCCTTTTTATTTTGCATAAAAATAACATTGAAGATTTTTTTTTTTAGTGAATAAAATTAAAGATTATCTTTTAAACCCGTCATACCTCATTAATACAATTTAATCCATCTGTAATTTTCAAAAATATATATGGAAATAGTTATCATCCATTTTATTTTATTAAGGGCATAAACTATAATTTATTCTCCCATAGTTTAACCTAATATCAAATTGTGTGATTTATAAATTAACATTCAATATCTTTTTAATTTTTCAATTATCATTTAACCACCTAGTGGTATTTTATACAATTTAAAAAATAATAATAATAATCACTTGTATGTTAAAACAATAAGTATTTGTTTCACTTATATCTTAAATATCTTTACAATCTTCTGATGGACTATTTTTATACTAACAAATATATATCATTGTCTCATTATTAACCTAAAATTGTTTAAAATATAAGTAATGCACACTTTCAATAATAAAATTTTTTTATTATTTTAAAACTCTCATACGATTATTTGGGTTAAATTAATACAAAAATATCATAGAGTGTTTAAGTAATTAATAAAACAAACTTCAGAATTGAACAAGACATTTTATACTACATAGGAGCAAACTAATTTTGGACGAAACCACACCATTTTATTAAACTTATAAATAATGAAATTGGTCATCTTGCCCACCCCATTCTACATGTCTCACTCTATTAATGATCATCTCACTTTCTTTAAAACTCTCAGTCAAGATGGTGCCATGAAAAAGAAAATGGAAGATGAACTGCAATAGAACTGTAGACACGTATACAACACATAGATCAACCCTAAAATCTCAAGTCTTGCTGCTAAACGTGAATCCCTTGAAAAATTAACAGAAAGTTAATTAGCTTAAGCCCCATTTTATAATGTTCATTCATAGTCATACACAGTATATTTAGCTTTCCGATAATGTCATCCTAGAATGATTACAACAGCGTCAAAGAAGGCATGCTGCAGAAGACATGATTGCAGTTTGCAGCAGAATGTCACTCCACAGTGTCTAGACCTTATACAGGAGCCATATAAAGGTTGGAGAGATTTTTATTTATTAAACTTTGCAAGAAACTATATTCATACTCATAGTGTTGACATTACATCAAGATTCAAAATTTTAAGATATTAAATCTATAAATCAATTCACTTATACAACCTTTCTTTTAGTTTATTTCTTTCCAATGAAAGACTTTTAAGTCATACTTGAACTCAATAAAATTTACATGTATCCATTATACATAATTCAGCGATGAAACATAGATTCATTGTCAGAAGCATGAGGGTCTGTCATTATTTAAGTTTTTTAAAACAAGAAAAAAGAAAAATTAGAAGGAGTTATTTTAATGTCGTCGAATAATTGCCAACATAAATGATATGTGTTGATCCTCTCCCAATCTTAAATTATATATGCCAAATTCAAAGGTCACGACACTTATATTTGAATTTTCGACATAAAAATTGGTCTGTAAATAAGATCAATTGAGAGATTAGTACATTATCTAAAAGTGTGCCTTAAAGATCTTTTTTTTTTGGGTAAAAACTGATTAATTAAACTAACAAGAATTCTTAACATTAAGGGAATTCAACGAAAATTCTTAGTGAATTTCTTTTTGAAGTGAACAGCATGTATTCTAGTTATATTTTAAGAGGATTTTATTCCAAGTGCATGCTAAGACGAAATGCTAGGAATGCTTCGCGTGTCATATGTAGCAAATCATGATGTCTTGCCTTTTCCTTAAACTATGTATTAGAGCGAGTCTTTTTTAAAGAATGAGATTGACAAAGTTCATAATATAATTAATTTATATAAAACCAGGCTGGCCTTTAATGAGTGTACTCTTTCATTTGTCCATTACTTTAAAAACTTTATTTTATTTTGGCTCCTCCCCATCTAATTCTAGGTCCGTCCATATGTTAATCAGGAATCAGTATGGACCCTTTTGATTGTCTCTTTGGTAAGGGATAGCAGGTTTTTCTAATCTAGGGTTTTGGACAAATTGCTAAGATTCGCTTAATCTTAAATATCCCAAACCATACAAAGTTAATGCGAAAACAAGTCAGTGTTACATATAGAGCTCACGATTTTATTTGAGGGTATATGATTGGATTGGAGAGAATATTGAAGAAGAAAAGAAAAAAAATGAAACATTAAAATTTTTACATTTTTTTAATTTGAATTATAAATCGATTGTTCTTAATTATGATATATTTAGATTAAGGCCAATAAATGAGAAAAAAATGCTTAAATAAATTTAAATGAAAGAAAATTTTAAAAATCAAAACTTCACTTTTTTTTTCCTCAATCTAAAGATAGTTGAGAGACATGGTAAAAATTGAATTCATTGGTGTAATACTAATTTCAATTATAAATAAGTTAATAAAGTAAAATATATACTCTCTTTTCTTTTAAGAGATAATTTAATTTTACATTTCTCTTTTTTATTATAAAAATTTACAAAAACTTTTTATAAAACCAAATGACGTGCTACAATAAACAAATTTACAAAATAATTTTAAAAATTTAAATAAAAAGATGATAAATAATCACATATAACTTTAACAATAATGTATGTATTATATATATGTATATATATAACTATCATAAGCACTGCTATAAATATAATACAATTATAAAATAAACTAAGTTTATTTATTGTCACAGAATAAAATAAATAATATAAACATATTTTTTTAAAAAAATTTCAAATAAATTACACTTCTAATTAAAAATCCAATTTTTAAAATTTTTTTATCATAATAAATTGTGAAGACACATCTTTTCTCTTAAAAATTGCGTTAATTTTTTTAATAAAAAATAACTATGTAATTAATTAAATGATCTCTAAATTCTAAAAAAAATATTCAAGTTAATATCACGTGAATTATTAATCTATTAGTGATTCGTTTAATATTTACCACCAACCGACCAATGTAAAAGCTACGACCAAACTCGGGTCTACAAGAATAAGAGAACCAAAGCTTCCATGAAGCCAGTTGCATTGGGACTTATGATCTGGCAGCCGTACAAGTGGCTCCACATGTTTCCCCAAATCTTTTTTTTTTTTTTTTTGTGGGAAGAGAAGGGGGGATTCAGTATGAATCTATGTTTTGGTTAGACACGAACAGTGCGTTTGGATGAGGGGAAAAGTGAGGGGAAGGGGAGGGAGGGAGAAGAAAACGAAATTTTATCCCGTTTGGTTCGAAAAGAAGACGGGAGAGAAGAGAAAAAATGGAGAGAAAAGTATGGTGGTTCCAGATTTTTTTTTCCTCTCCAAAATAGAGAGATTGGAGGGGAAAAGTGACGCACAATGTAAAAAAATAATAAATATATATATTTAATAAAATTATTTAAATATTTTAATTAATTAATTAAAAAAATAATGTCACAATTAATTTTATTATTAAATTAATTAATATATATTACAAAATATTAATATATTTTTTAATATAAAATTTAATAAATTATATATAATTAAAAAAAAATTGTCCGACTGCAATGTAGTCGGACAATATTGTGGCTGCAGTCAGACATATGTCCAACTGCAATTTGGCCACAACAATGTCCGACTGCATTGCAGTCGGACAGCGTTGTGTCCGACTGCAAATTGACATATATATATATATATATATATTATATTATAATATAATATTATATCCACAATATTTATATATTATATATAATATTATAATATAATATTTATTATATTTTTATATAATAAAATTTAATTAATTTTAAAAATATATTTTTAAAATATTTTTAAATTTTAAATATGAGTTTTTTAGTGAATTTTTTTATTTTATTTAAAAATAATTTTTTGAAATTATTTAAATATTTTTTAAATTAATTTTTATATCTTTTATTATTCTTATCTTTTAAAAAAAATATATGAAAAAAATTTAAAATAACAATAAAATTATTATTATATTAAATTAACACATTTTTTTATTTTTATACATTTTTTCTCCCTCCATCCAAACGCATAAAAAGAAAATTTCCATTTTCTCTTCTCTCGCTTCTCTTCCCTCCTTTTCTCTCCCTCCCCTTTTCTCTTCCCCCATCCAAACAAAGCGGAAATGTTTGAATTGTCTCAATTTATGAAAAAAATAATTAAATTATCTAAATTCTCATCATTTATATTATTTAAAAATGTTTTATTTATTTTTTTAATATAATTTATTTGTTTCTCAAATAATTTAAACAACAAAAATTATTCGAAATGACTCATTTTTTTCCTCTTTTTCCTAAACAAATTGACAATCCAAACTCTATTTTCAATCCATCTCTTCAAAATACTAAATTCCTATTATGGAAGTTGGATATACAAATACACTAGATCTAGATACAAAATTCATATTAGATGAAACTTACAGTATGCATGGTTTAAGAAACAGAGGGAAGTTTCCTAGAAAGGAAATATTATGAGATTCATTCATCTAACGTTTGATAAGAATTGCCGAACACAATTGGTTCTGTCCCACTTTCACAGCTCATCCTATGAATTTTGTCTATCATATGTATGTATGTAGCAGACTAGCAGTATTATTGCATTAGATAATTTAATCGTTTCACATCTGGATCTGCGTTAAAATCCAAGGGAAAGAACACTGAAGGACACCCATTTTGAGATAAAGTGGGGAGACGAATTCGTTTGCTTTTCATAAATAAATGGCTGGGACACTATCCTTCATCACCAAAAAGTTTATTTGCTCGGTTAAAATGACGTGAGTTCAAGTTCAAATTTATTACGTCTTTACAAATTGTTAGGTAAATTTAATGTATAAAATATAAAAGAGAGATAAGGTTAAGTTAATTATAAATAATTATGTAGTATATTATAATTGAATCTTTTTATATAAAAAAAAGGAGGGATAAATTACTCTTTCTTTTTTTCAAAAATGACTAAATTATATAACCTCTCTTTTATTATTAAAATATATATAATTTTTTTAAAATTAAAAAATAACCAAAATACCTTTAAAGATAATATTGATTTCTTTTGTTAATAATATAACTTATTAGAAAATTTATCTTAAATTTTTGTGTTATATTTGAAAACTATAAATATTTTGAATTTTAAAAAAAATATTTTATATTGGTTAAATCTAAATTGAATACTTATTATATTATTCAAGTAATAAATATAACAATATTTTGATCAAAATATGTATAATTACAATTTATTTTTTATTACAGGGGTCAATAAAACATATCTTTTGATTTCAAAAAAAATTAAAAAGAAAATGTAATCTTTCAAGATTAATAAGAACCGTGTAATTTAGACATCTCTTAACCATAAATCTTACTAAAAAATATATAATTAACATATTTGTTCATAATTGACATGATTTATTTTCATGTTATAGATTAAAAAATTTTTGAGATGAACCCAATTTATAAAAAATAATAATAATAAACCAAATAAATCATAAATATATAAATATATAAGTCATTTAGATAAACCTTTCCCAAAGATTAATCACCTCTATCATATATTTTTATATCTATTTATCGTTAATTTAGGTCTACCTCTACCATTTTAAGTCTTTGAATCTTTCTTTTTTTTAAAAAAATTACAAATCATATATTTTATAATAAATTTACAAAATTAATAAAAAATTATTAAAACTATTTTCAATATACAAAATATTAAGTATTAAAATAGAAAGAGAATAAAAAAATAAATTGAATACATGAAAAATGATATTTTTAAGTAAAAAATAATAAAACAAATAGACACTATAAAATAATAATAGTAATATAATAATAATTTTAAAAAACTCATCCTTTTGTTTTTCTTTTTCATGGAGATATCAAACACAAATTAAATAAATATTTAAATAAATCTTATCATTGAAACACTTAAAAAGAGAATAATGTATATTATATATTCTGTAGGTAAGTATCCTCCTTTCAAGCCTCATAAGGCCAGAAAGGGTGGGTCCCAACTTTAACCACGTGAATTGATTGTGTCATCTAGAAGTAGGCCCCACCATCCCATCACTAAACAGTGGCCCTCATGATTTGCACAACCCAAAAGAGCAGCAGTCTAACATTACACATGGGGTACCACCATACTGGATGATGATAATGATGACGACGACGCCGATGCACCCTATGCTCCTTTAAAACCCATACTCAGATTGTTCCATTTTTAGCTCATTTAAGTTTCATTTCATGCACTTGAACAACAAAAGCGAAGAGAAGGTTGGCGATAATGCAGAAAAGCAACAAGCTGTCATTCCCTGAATACTCTTGCTCCTACTCTGAATTTGGGTACAGATCAGAAAGATCAAACTCGTACAACTTCAACGGGCCATGCCGCAAGGCAAATAATGGGTTTTGTGCATCAAATAATCCAGAGATGAAGAGGAAGAAGAGGATCAAGGCATATAACGTTTTCACAGTAGAAGGGAAGCTTAAGACGAGTGTGAGAAACAGCTTTAAGTGGATCAAGAACAAGTTCAGCGATATTCGCTATGGTGCGTGAGTGTTGCAGCTACAATATTACTTCTGCTTGTTCAGCCATCAGCTTGAAGGTAAGAAAATGAGAAAATGTAATCTTTCGTCTCTGAAAAACGCATGCTTCAACTATTTTATTTCTAAACTTTATCTTTACATTATTCATTAGCTGAAAGTTTTTCATTAGCTACAAATTAATGCATGTTTAATGGATTAACAAGTAGCGAGTAAAACATTTTCAGAGACTGAATTGTGTAAAGTAAGATTGAAAAGACTAAATAGTTGAAGTATGTATTTTTGATAGATTTAAAAATGCATTTTCTCTAACAATTTTTTTAAAAAAAATAAAAAAGAAGCTTTCTTATCTGAAGGAAAAGTAAAAAGTAAAATTTCTTCTTTTATGTATTACAGTTTGTATCAGATTCGGAGGTATCAAGGAAAATGGCATCAATGGTTTCTGCAATGACATGTTGAATGAAAGAAGTGAAATTATTGTTTAACTTCTTACCTTACTCGTATTTCAATCCTAGTTTTTATTTCTTTTCTTTATTTCTTAGCTTCTCCTGCTCTCTTCGTGATGGTGTTTGTCAAGTTTGAAAAACTGCAATTCAAACATGCCGGAAACTCAACCTTGTAGTTTAGTATACTTTTCCATCATGGGGCTAAATCCACCTCCTCTGAATTCACCGGACATCAACACGTGACATGACACAAATGCAGGCGACAAGAACTAAAGTTTTTTGTATAATTTAAAGTGTTTTGTTATATTTAATATTTCACATATATTAGACATAGTGACTAAGAGAAAATAGAATAAAAGTTGAGAGATCAAAATAAAAAAATTTGCATTTATTAAAACTATTGCAAAATTGAATAAAAACGTGTTTAGATATCCACTCTAATTAATTTTTTAAAAATTATAAAAAATATGAAAAATACAAAAAGAAAATAAAACAGTCTCAAAACACATGAAAACATAAGATTTTGAGTCTGAAAATAGCCTTAATCAAGTAAGCCCTCGCTGAGATTATGACAAGTTTTAAAAGAGATTTTGGTTAATATATATTAAAGTTCAAAACTCTTATCAAATTAAAAAAGTTGTTTGAAGTTAAAATGTCTATTTGAGCTTTTAGATTTTTTACGATCAACTTGTTTCATAAATTTTTCTATTAACCATGTCACATAGACACAATTCCTTTCCTGAAGTATCCATTCTTCATGGTTTAAAAACGTAGAAGCTTGGGAATCCATGAGAAGGAGAATATGGAGACTGAGACAAGCCTATTATGGAAAGTGATATGATATCCTACCTCGCTGCATGTCTTGTATAATAAAGACAACTATAACGATCTAAGTTTGACATGAAAAGGTGAAGACTTATTTCGGTTATTCTTTTGTCGCTTGTTCTCTTTCTCAAAGCGAAGTCAAATAAGTTCCTGTTGAGGCCTTTCGTGGTGATTTCTATGCGCCTGTTGAACAGAAATTTCTGTTTGTTCTGCAAGTCGCAATGTTTGAAGCAGCGTTAATTATTTTTGGCATTTTAAGCACTGTTAATTGATAAAATAAAAGTAGCATCAAAATGAAAACTATAGTTGCATGATGTGTTTTATTACAATTTGCAAGAGCCATTACAGATTGTAAAATGAAGGTGGATTGCAAATATTAGCATCTTCATCCCTCGTTGGACTCCCTCTTCATACCAATAAAACAACTCCAGCAACAGTTTCATTATTTTAGGAAGCTATTCTCAAATCGGAACACTCCGTTGTTGCAAAGACAGACCTAAAAGAAATCTAACAACTTAGCTCCTCGCCAAAGTTAAATTCAATTCATTAATTTTTCATTCAATCTGATCTTTCATTTTTCTTCTTCTACATTTAAATAGTATGTATCATGCCCAAAAGAATAATTTTTTTAAAAAAATCAAATTCTCAGACTTGCATCGAAAAACACAAGACAGTATACTTACTGTTTAAACTAGTGAAAAGTTTATAGAAAAGCATGTAAACTTGATGCTAATAGAAAATGAAAGGAACCATGTACTTTCTTACCAGCATTTAGAAAAGCCAAGCAGAATATAATGTTAATGTATCATTGGTTCAATTTATGATATAATTAAGTCTTATATTTATGCCAATACTAAAAATCTCATGGAAATCCTACTTACTGTGCACAACATTCAAGCAAAAGAGCTTATATTCAGATTAGTCTAATAAATCAACAAATACAATGTAGGGGAAAAAAACCTTGTTCTGCTTCTTACAAAATACAGGATCAGTCAAGAGTCACTGGAAAGACTATATAAGGAAAATTTAAGGATACACCAAATGAAAAATAAAGCTAAACTTTGTGAGCTTACATGTCATCTATGGCGGCCTAATCATCTATTTCAAAGAAAGGTCCCTTTGTTTTTAAGTTTCTGAAATCTCGGGTGGAAGCAGACCGGCGGACCTGGTGTAATCTGTACCTATTATCTTCCTCTTTAGCTGCATGTGGTTTCAACTTCGGTAAAGGAGGAAATTTATCAATGTTTTCACCACCATCATCGTGGCGATGGATTCTGAGGGGCAGCTTTTGATCTGAAGACACATATGGAGAGAGAACGAAAAGTGAATAATCCTTTTCCCCAGCTGGGTTTAAACTTGATGAGGTACTACTGGTTGCGGTTGTACTACCCAACTCTTCGTGTTGGACATATGTCTCAGCGTTCCTTCTCAATTCCTGAAATAAAATGTGAATACATTACAACACAATATGCAGATAACTTTAGAAAGCATGGACATAGGCACAATCAAATAAGTGCTCATGCATGATCTAAAGTGCAGTATTGTGTCTATTACGAGTATCTGACACATGCCTAGACATATTTATTGTTTTGAAGCCTCTGGTTTATAGCAGATAAGCAAAATGCAGGGAACCTGATGTAAGAACCAATATCACTCCAAAGGAAAATTTCAATCGGTCTAACAGTCTCTCTCAAGTGATGGGGAACAAGTTGAACCTTAGTTTTAATTAACTCCGTCAAGCATAACATATGGGGAATTTGTCATTAGCCACCATCCACTAGTGGTCAATTTGTCTTGGATGCAAATTTGCATCATAAAGAGACAAGGGAGTTTCTTTTAGCTCAAAGGTTAATTCTTACCTCTTTAGAAGATACAGCGTGTTCCATTGGCCTTTCAGATGCCAAATTCTTTTTGTGACGCTCCAGATATGTACGAGAGCGTCTAAGTTTAGAGTTCATGCGCCTGTAAACAATAGCAAAGCAATCAGATACCATTATATCTTTACCAGTAAACAAATCACAAAGTTTAAAGCTATCAGGTTTTTTTTTTTTTTTTTAATTCAAACTTGGAAATAGGGCTACAATAAGATTGTCATTCAATGTCACTTATTGAACAACAAATTCCATAGTATGGACATAATTTAGGAACCTAGAATGATCCAACCTAACGGGGAACACTGTAGCCTGCCCCTAACCCTTTTAAGGGAAAACTTACTTGATTTGTTCATTGGCATGATCTTTCTCATCATCTTCTTTGTAGATCACAGGCAGACCAGATAGGTCACATGCCAATGGACTTGTATAGAAAAACTGCAGGCAAAAGATACGTCTTAACAGATTCATATCTCAGAAGAGAATATTCAAACATGTATACACATGTAAAAAAGCTATTAGAATGAGAACTATATAAAACGTAGTAGTTCAAGATTATTATTATTATCATCAGAAACAGAGAGGTGAAAGATCTATAAACTGCCTCTTGAAGATCTGAGACTGATATACTAATTCATAGACCTACAAATTGCAATTGGAGAGCTTGAATCAGTATTAGTCATTCTTCCCATAACTCACTTGATTTTGGAGAGCTTTAGATGCACTTCCACGGTATGCAGGATTCAAAGCAAGCAGAGTACATAATAGACCCAAAGCAGATGAAGGGAGATCTCTGAAAGTTTCTAAAAGGCTGGATCTATAAGACTTTGGAGGCCTAAAAGTCCCAGTAGGTTTCAATTTTTTCCAATACTCCTCTGAGGGTGTGCCACATAACCTGAAAATTCTATGAAGTTGCTCAACCTGAAAGTAGAGTGCGTCCATGATTTGCAGAACCAAATAGTAGAAGTAAGATAAGAAGGCAACAAAAAACGAACAAACACATGGAGCATAAACCAAAAAAGAGAGATGGATTATCTTTAAAAAATTAAAAAAAAAAAGAGTAAATTATACTTTTTGTCCTTGAAAATTACAAAATTCTTAATTTGGTCCTCCAAAGTGTAAACCTCTAAACTTTGTCACCCAATAATTTTCTCCCAATCAATTCAGTCCCTCTGTTTGTTAAGTTAACGTGAATTTAATTTACTGACCTAGCCTAACGAATGCTTATGTGGCCATTAAACTGATGAAGTGGCCATGTTTATTGCTTAGCATCCAGAAAAGCCAAAAATAGAGCTCTATAGCCACCAAATTTGTTGACTTTTTGCACATTACATTTGGCATTTTTTACTATTATGGACATCCAGGTCCGTGACACTATGTATCGGCACTTCATCACATTACAGTCACATAAGCATTCTATCAGACCAGGTTACCAACTCAATTAGATTCATGTTAGTTTAATAAACGGAAGGGCTGAATTGATTGGAGGAAAATTATTAGACAACGAAATTGAGAGATTACACTTTTGAGGACCAAACTGAAAATTTTGTGATCTTTCGAGGACAAAAGGTGTCATTTACTCACAAAGCCAAAGACACTGAAGGTTTGAATGCTGCCATCATCTGGGCATTATCACCTCCGTTCTGCCAGGCATGATTGGAATCCCTGTGAACATTTCTGCCAGGAGGCATCCAGCACTCCATAGATCAATACCAACTCCATAGTCTGTGGCGCCTAACAACAGTTCAGGAGCTCTGTACCACAGTGTCACAACCCGGCTTGTGAGAGGCTGGTTATGCTTGGGACTGTAATAATTGGCAAGCCCAAAATCTGCAATCTTAAGCATCCCATTTTTATCAATCAAAAGATTTGACCCTTTGATATCTCTATGCAAAATGCCCCTATCATGGCAATGCTGCAGACCTGAAAGCAACTGATGCATATAGGCCTTGACCTGTAATAATTATTTCGGATTATTTAGGTGACTCTAGTAAACCAGATGCTAAAATGTCAAAGGCGTCAAAGAGAAACTTTTAACCTGTGGCTCGGTTAGTCTCTCTTCAGGACGAGAAACTATTCTAGCCAAGTCTGATGGCATGAAATCAAAAACTAGGTAAAGACTATAATGCATTCTTGAAGTAGCCAATCCTTTAAGTTCTACTACATTGGGATGATCCAATCTCTGTAATATCATGATTTCTCTTGCCATGAATTTAATGCTTTCGGGCTTCGATGTATCAAAGCGCACCTTCTTGAGGGCCACTATCTCTCCAGTGTTTCGATCTCGAGCTTTATAAACATTGCTATAGGTTCCCTGTCCTACCTGCAAAACATAATATTTAATATAGGTTAAATTAACTGGCTGACTCTCCTCTACCATTGTCCATTAACCTGCCTTACCAGCTGTGGTTGTGTGGGAATAAAGCATAATATAATACAAATTCTTAAACTTGTATAAAAACTTTAACTGGTAAGCCTTTGAAACAATCATGCATTACACCAACAATACAAGTGTCTGTTTGTACCTTGTTTCAGCAAATAAATCACTAAATTGAAATCCACTTTTCTCAACTTCTGATCTCAATGCAAACATATTTAAATTTGAAAGTATTAATGGTTCGAGCAGAGAAATGGTTAAATTTCACAGGACTGGTTCTATATTATGAAGAATGTTTCAATGTATCTTTAAGATTGATCATGAATTAGAGCTTACTAGATGGGCACTAAGAGTTGAATGCTCGAGATAACTATCACTTCCTTTTTTAAGGAATACTTTGTAAAAGCATTCTCTACACCAGCATTTCTATAATCCTTCATCCTAGCCTTAACAAACCCAGTTTAAAAGACTTCAACAGAAATCAGGAAAAAAGACCTTATCAATCATAATGTATGATTCAGCACTCTTGGGAACCAAGCCAGCCAATGCTTCTCTAGGAACGTTATCAACTAGCCATTTGGGCCATCCATCAACCATCTCATCCTCAAAAGATTTCCTTGACAACATCGAATTATTACGGATAGCATCCCTCGTCCTCTCTCTGTTATTCAATTTCTCCTTATCTCGAACTGCTTCTACACCAGCAACACCACCATCTTGTCTTTCATCATTGTCAATACCAGATTCAACCTTATGCTTCCTGGTTTCGCGCTGGTTTAGCCGACCAAACTCCCTACGATCAAATTTTTGCCCCGTGGATCGTCGATGAGCAACAAAGCCACCATTTCCGACATATCCATTTTGTAATTTGAACCTCTCCAAGGGCCCAGATGGCTTAGCCTGAAGAGAGCCCATAACTTGCTGTGATTCGAGTTTTATTGTGATGACACTTGCAGTGTTTTGAATAATGGGTGACATACGGAAGATCAGAAGGAGAAGAAGGAGAAAGGGTATGTGGGCGAGAGAGAAAGAAAAGGATGGTAGAATGATGTGAATGATTTTGGCCGTCCATGGCCGGCACATTCGGAACCTGGGGACCTTTCTGGATTTCTAGAGACGCATTCTTTGCTATCTCCGTTGAAATACAATAGTGTGATAGAGACAGATATTGTGACTGCGCAGTTCAAACCCAGAATAATGAATTGAGAGCCAAATGTTGAACCTTGAACCTTCCAACTGCGGGCGGAGGAGCATAGAGGGTCTTTTGACTTTGACCTCTCGCGGTATAGTAACTCCGCGGCAATTTGACTCATATATTTAAAACATGAGTATGGCGAAATAATAATATATAATAAGGGGCAAATTGCATTTAAGGATTTAAATTTTATAAAATTTATAACAAAAGAATTTAAAAATTAAAATTATCCTCAAGACCAAAATTACTACTACTTATTACTAGAATTTAAGAAATTTACTATTAAAATTTTAGAAAAATTACCACTAAAATTATTTAACTTGTAATTTTCTTAAAACTTAGTAATAACTCTTTCAAACTTAATAATAAGTCTCTTAAAATTTGATAGTAATTTTGGTGCTTAAAAATAATTTTAATTTTTAAGATACTTTATTATAAGTTTTACAAAATTTATTTTTTTAAATGTAATTTTCCCTATAATGAAAGCAAAGTAAAAAAAAAACTTTGTCAAAATAAGTTGATAAAGAAATATATGAGAATAATAAAAAATTTTATTGATATAAACAAAAATGTTTATAAAATATTAAAGTAAAAGAGATACAATCTTGAAATCAAAAGGCAAAGAGTGAACTAGAACAAGAAAATTTTTTAGATAATAGAATGATTGATGCCCTTACAAATCAAACTCTAACAATATATAACCTAAAACTGGCAAAATTTAAAATGATTTAAATTCGCATAGTAAAATACATGAAACATAACATTACATTATTAAAGAACTTTCACTAAAGCTGTTCAAATTCTTTGTCCTAAAAGTGGCCTATACTAAAAAGCAAATTCTTATTGTATAAGAATCTTCTCAGTCTCATTATTGAATAAGTCAAGTTAGCTTATACTAAAAATGGATTCTTGCTATCTAAAAATCTCTTGTTGATTAATTGCCAAATTCTTTATCAACATTAAGCTCATCTTTAATGTTAATATCATAACAATTGTCTTCATTTTGAAGAGTGCAAATAGACATACTATCTTCCTCAATTTGAAATAAAACCTCTTTTAACTTTTTGTGAAAACTCTTTAAGAGAAGAAATTGAGCTGAATCTTTGATGGAAGAAAAGGTGAATTATCAAGTTCTTAAATAGAAAGTTAAGCAAATTGAGTAAGTCATTTATAAACTATTTCAGTACTGCAATAATTATAAGTGTACATGGGCTACCACTTGACTCAGATGGTTTTAATTAGGTAATCAAGACTTTTGCATTGTATTCTAGGCTTAATGGAATAATTCCATGAAACAATCTAGGGGATTTTGAAATAAACAAAAGAAAAATAAGGGGTTTAATTTCAGCGAGAAAATTGGTATGAATTTTGAATAAATTATATGAGTATAAAATTTCTTGAAGTAAGATCTTTTGAATTGATCTTAAAAAATGGAACCATTCACCAAACCAATTTGGAGGATTTTTTTAATAATCTCAATGGAACCAATGAACAATTAATGTTTAAAATTTTTGTGATAAAGAAAGTTATACCAAGCACTGATGAGGGCTCAAATTGAACCAAAAAATTCTTTTGAGTAAATGGATGTTATTTCCAATCTTCCAAACTTAATATTTGAGTAACATGAGCTTAAAAGTATTCCTTACCCTAAGGATCCACCTTTTGAGTAATATTGACAAGTTTTGCATCTATTAAAATTAATTCATAAAAGGATATAATTTTCTTTAAATCTATTAGAATAGAATGGTAAATTTGTCCATTAGATAGTTTTGGCATAACTGTTTTAACAACTTTAAAGAGGGTTTTGGTATAGTGTTCTTTTAAAGTAAATAATGGAATATAAATTCCTTTTTCAACATAATTTGGATCAAAATCCTAAGAGAAAGGGGGTTCTTGAGTAAAAATTTGTTTGAAGGTTTGATATTTAATGTTGATCTAATTGTGGAAGATGATGAAGGGACAATGGCTAATGATGGTGAAGGTGCTATTGAATAATTTGCTAGGGACAACTTCATTGAAGTAGTTACTTTTTAAGTAACCTTTAAGAGGATTTTTCCACCTCTACTTTGTCCTTGCAAGAGCTCTCTTGTGAGGAAATTAAGAAGGAAGTTTTGCTCCACTTTAATAAATTTAATGTCAAAATCAAAACAACTTAAGATAAATTGCCATTTGACAAAAATCTATTTTAAAAGATTTGTTTTTTTACATCTTTTTATAAAACATCTTTTTTTGCTTTGCAATCTACTCTTAAAAGAAAATTTTAAGTCATCAAATCATCTAAAATTTTGTAATACATAATAGTATGGATAAACTCTCTTTTTTGAATAGTACTATAATTTTGTTAGGCTTCCACCCAAAATTTTGAATGGTATCTTACAATTTATTCTCTTTTATCAATCTTTTATTTTTAATATCTCACAAAAACCTAGTTCTAAAGTGTCAATTTCTATAATCTTAATGGTTGTTGGATCAAGAATGCCTAAGCATTGGAGGATTTTGACTTGAGCCTTCAAAGACTTGACTACTTTTGCCATTTCTTCATTCTAAGCCAGTGGATTTTTCCTAAGTCTAGCAAACAAACATTTATATATGATTCTAAGGTTTAGAATAGAATCTACTACATAAGGCAATATAAAAATCTTTGAAGTTGATTTTTACCTTTAATTTTATTAGTAAATTTATCACTAAATTCTATTACTCTACTTACTGGAGTGGTAGTCCCTTGGTAAGTCTTAAATCCTATGAATTTAATTTTTATTTGAAATAATTTTATTTTTGGGTCTGATACTACTAAACCATTTTGTTTGATTATCTTAAAAAATTATTTTAAATGATTAAAATGTTGCTTTATTAAGCTTGAATAAACTAAAACATCATTAATATATATCAGAATAAATTTTGAATAAGGATTAAATATACCATTTATAATATTTTGGTATTTTGACTAGCCATTTTTTAGTCCAAAAGAAAGAACAATATGTTCATAATGTCCAAAGGATATTGTGAAGGTTGTCTTGTACCTATCCTTTTCTTTTATTTGAATTTGATAATAACCAAATTTCATATCAAATTTAAATAAATTGATGATCATGATAGTCTTCCTATTAAATCCCTTTTTATTGAATAGTGGATATCTAATCAACTTTAAGGCTTTGTTCCAAGGCTTATAATTTATAACTAACCTTATAGCTCCTTTTTCATTTTAGCATGATTCTAAACATAGAAAGCTACATAACTTCAAGGTGACTTGTTTGGCCTTATTAAATTTTTCTCTAATAAATCTTGAATTTCTTTTTTACAATATTCTAATCATTCTTGATTCATTTGGATTGGCTTAGCCTTTATGTCTGATTCTTTAAAATTGTATTCATAAGATAGTTTAATTTCATGTTTCTTTTTGTTCCAAAAAACATTTGGATGACTTGCACATATTTCTTGCCTAAAGTTTTCTTCCACAATTTGTATTCTTTGTTGAATTTTTGAGTAATTTGATTGTTTTATTATTCTTTTATAATGGATTTTTTTATTTAGAAAATAATTTATTGCCATTTTCTTTTTATAATGTTTATTGAAAAAATTTGAGTCTTGTTGTAATAATCTTTTTTTTTCTTTATAATAGGTAGCTTCATCCATTCAAAACATATTTCTCTATTAAAAATTTTTAAGGTAATGCCTCAAGGGATGATCTTAAAAGGCATAATTTGTTGTAAAAAAAGTTCTTAATATTACTGCTTCATTTAATTTTTGTTACTAATATAAATACATTATTAAAACATATTCTTTGATTACATATATATATTCATTAAAAAATTTGTAATCTATTTTCATTTTTGAATTTTTGGCTGCAGATAGTTTTTCTAATATCTCTTCATAATACTTAGTAATAATTAATCCTTATTGTATACGCTTTATTTCCATTCTTGAGTCTATCAGGGCTACTATGGTTTTATGAAATTCTTTGTTGACAATACCATTTTTTGGTAGTTGTTTTTTGGATTAGATTAATAAAATTTTCTTCATTTTATTTCTCTAGGTATGTCTTGATTAATTTCTTTCTGGGGTAAATTGGTATCTAGTTGATTAGGATTTTCTAGCTTTGTTTCTAACTAAGCTTTCAATTGTAATATTTCTAAATCATGTTCTAATTTATGTTCTTTGATTGCTCTTATTTCCTCTTTAATAGTTTGAATTTCTTGCTATAAATCTTGTATAATAATGGGTTGTTTTCCTTTTCTAAACTTTTGATAGATATCATTAATGGTTATTGATTATATGTTATTATTGATGGGTTTTCCATTTTCTTCTAATATTTCTTTTAATTTGAGTAAACACTGATTTTTTTTAAATTTCTAAATCTTCAATTTTCTCTATTACTTCTATTAATGTCTTAATATTTTCTTGAGTTATTGTATCAATGGATTTTACATAGTCTTTACATACACATGGATTTGGACAAGTGTCCTCCTTTAAATCTTGACTTATTGATTCATCACTAGAAGTTTCTTCTTGAATTGCATAAATATTCTTGTCTTCTTCTTCTTTTTTAGAATATTCTTCTTTTTCTAAGGAGAAATATTTATTTATCATTATTTCTATTAAAGCATTTTTTAATTCTTCATTTAAATTTAATTTCCTAATTTTTTCTTGTGTAGCATATTTTTTTGAATGATGCCTAAATTTTCCACACTTATAACAAACTATTTACTTTTTGGAATATTCATGTTTATAAGTCTTTTTTCTAAAGTTTTGCTCAATTTCTTTGTCATAATTCTTTGGATATTTTTTAGAATAATATTTCTTTGAATACCGTCTATATAATGGCTTATATATATTTTTAACATAAATATTTCTTTTTACACTTTTCTTAGCCTTTCTTGAAGGAGCAATATTTTTTTCAAATCCGCATTGTTCACAAAAGTTTCATAATTCCTTTCTTCCTAACTATTTCTCATAATGTAATTTTTTCTATAGTTTAAAATCATTACACAATCTTAATCCTACAATGTTGATGATATTGATTAATTACCCATATGTGATATTTTTGTAGGGAATCATTCCAATATTATTGCCCTTAATTTCATCCCTAACCTTTTTCTACAAATAATTTTGGAAGTCCATGCATAAGTCTTTCTTCTTCTTTTTTCTCCAAAAATCTGCATTTTCATTTAGCCTAAGATAGACTTTTAAAATAAAATTATCTTTGTACCACCTAAAGTCAAATAAACTAGAATAAGTTGTATTTATAAGGGTTATAAATTGTTCATCCTGGTATTGAGTAGGATCTTTTACAAAATATTTAACTATGGTGTAAAGTAATTGCAATATAGAATCACTTGTCTTTATTATCCTTGAGAATCTTGTTCTATCTTAATAACTTGACTAACAATTATTATTTGTTTTGGAGTTATAATATTATTCCACCATCCACAAAGCGATTCTATGAATCCCATGGTAGTGGCTCCTAAAACATTTTCTTTAGTGTTTGTTTTTCAATAAATAGAAATGGCTATTGTCATCTGTTAAATAGTATTCATAATTTCATATGCACTTTGTCCATTAATATTCCATTCATAAATACTATTTCCTTCAAAACTTACGATGCTAAATGTATTTCTTTCTTCATATTGAAGGTTTGGGAATGAAGGTCTTGGATAATAATTTTTTATCAATTTCATCTTATAATAAAATGGTTCTAGCTCATAAAATTGTTACTCAACTTGTTTAATAGTTTTCATGGTTTTTAGCTTGATGGTCAATTTATCTTTTTTTTTTTTTTGGGTAATTTCTTCTAACAATATATATGTTTTGTCATACTTAAATTTCTTTGCTTCTTTAAGAGTAAAAGGTTCATATTTAAAGATTGGTCTCTAAATATTAGCCTGTTAAGAAGTTGTAACTATATTTGAAGATTTATTTTCCAAATTAAGTTCGATTTAATCTAATTCTTTTGTTACAGTATGTAATACCTTATTAATACACTTATTTTGTCTTTGAATATTCTGTATATTTTTCATAGCAGTTTGTTCTAAATTTGAAGGATATAACTTAAAAGGTAAAGTTATTACTTCATTAGTTCCTATATTAATTTTTATCTCTTCTAAGGATGGATGTCTGGAAGTAACACAATTGTTGCTATTAGTAGTCTAATTTTGATTAATTCTATTTGCAGCATTAATGTGTGGATGATTTTCTAAAAATAGGTTAAATATTTGATTATTGAAGGCATACATTGATAGTCACTTAAAGAAATATACATTTTCTTCAAGTTGTATCATTTATTGATACCTTTGTTGCGTAATTTCTTGTTTCTCTTTTTCTAAAAAGATAAGAAAAACAATTTTTCTTCTTTCTCATATATTTTCAACATAAATTCCTTTCTTAACAACTCTTTATTAATTGAAAAATCTTCTTTCTTAATCATCATAAGTTGAGATCTAGTTGGTGAGTTTTGGAATTCTTGATCTAACTAGGATTGCATTTCTAGATTAGACTCTTGATGAAAAATAGGCTGAGGTATAGTTGGTTCAAAATCTACTCCTTTAAGTTCACTCCTTATGGTGGTTGATTTTAATGAGCATATTAACCTTTTGGAGAGTTCGATAGCTCTAATAGTTCTAAAACTTGAATTTTTTGAAAGAGTTCTTTGTAATAATGGCATTGGATTTTCCATTATTAAATTTACTCTTCCATTAAAGGCTTAAGTAATTCTACTAATACTGGTAACTTGGTGTAATATTGATGGTGTGCCATCTAAGAATTGTCACAATTGAGGAAATGAGACCTCATGATGCATAAGTCTCCTTGGTGTCATAATAGCAAAGTGGGTTGAATCAGTTTCCATAATTATGGTTTCATTTCCAGGTGAAAACATAATGGGGTCAAAAGCTACTGAGGAATTTGCTACCTTAAATATAACTTCATAAGTAATATTGATAGAAGATGTTCCTTCTATCCATTGATTATTATCTATTCTAATGTCTAAAGTTAAGGCTTTATTGGTTGGAACATCTACTAACTTAATGTTATATTTGGGATAATAGTTGAAATAAACTAGACCATTATGCATATATGACTATAAAATTGCTATTAAACTTTTAAGATAATCTTTATTTCTTCTATTCCTTAATGCTAAAAGTACTAAAGAGTTTATTCCAACTTTAAACAAAGGTTTGGCTACTACTTAAACCCTTTCTATGTGAAGATATTGGTATTTTTTTTCTTAAGTTTTTCTAAGAAATTCATGGAGATAAGGGGTATTGATTCATAATTTTTGTTGACTCCCATATTGTAACACTATATAACTTAAACCTCACTTTCCTATACATTATACCTCATACATGCTTCATACATGCCTCATACATGAGTTTCAAGGAAAATGGATTGAAATCATGGATTATTATAGCATTGCATAGCACTTTAACTATTTAAATTTTTGCTTTACGAACCCTGTGGACTCCCCAACATCATCTCCTACTCATATTCCATCTAAACAAGTCATAACCAATGTAAAACATTTTATACATTTCTAGTTAGGAGCTACATATAAAAAAAAAAATAGAGTTTTTACCATGGGTCCAGAATTCAAGTTTCTACCACTAGTTTTAGAAAATCATAATTACTTCTAGAAAAATTTAAATCAAGCAAATGATATCTTTCTAGAAAGCTTTAGATGTCAACTACAGAATAAAAATAATTCTAGGCCATAAAAACCTAGCTATACCACATTCAATAATAGAAAAGTACTAAAGATCCAGTTACCCTAGTCTGTTATCACAAGTTACTATTATGAATTTAAAAAATTCATAATTAAATCCAAAAAATTCAAAACCTACCAAATCATACCATTCTAAAAAGCTATGGATGTTAACTTTATGAGAAAAATAGGTTTCAACCATGTTAAGCTCATTTAGGGAATGAATTATAATGAAACGGTACCTAAGGTTGGCTAGCATCATTGGTTCTAATGCAGAAATTCAAAAATTTATTTCTCTTACTTTAGACTCCAAATGAGGTGCTTCCAGTTGTTATACTTCACTGTGAATGTCTAGTTTCTTCATATAAAATTTCAAAACCATTAGACCTCGTTTGTCCCTCGGATGACACAAAAATGCGATTTGCTCATGTGAATAGTACCCAGACCAAAACTAATTTCTGATATGAACTTTGAAAAATCAAAAGAAATTCTATAGATTTCCAAATAATGCAGTTCTTAGACAAGTAACAAGCTCTATATGAGGTCTATATGTGTGCAAAATTTCAACTTTAAAATCGCTTATTTGATCAGGTTGGGGTTCAACTTACAAAATGGGTCATTTTTTGTCCCAAAATGTCTCTTATAAGTGCCAAATGGTCTTCCCTTAGAACCAAGACCACTTAGGCATATAGGAAAGCTTTAAAATAGGTCATTAAACTTGTCTAAGGGGTCCAAATATCCATTTATTACAAAATCACTATCCCACTTGTTCATATGTACAAATTCTTAAGGGTATAACCATATATTTCAATATCAAAAACCTTTAATCTCATTCATGTACTTCCAACTCTCATACCTATATCATATATCCATATATTTGCATATGTTCAAGTGTCTATACAACATGTGCATCATGAGATTACATCATCTGACAACCAAATAGTTACAAAATGGCTAAACATATAATTCTTTTATCAATCTCTTCTTTTCAAGCTTGGTGGCCTCCTTCTCTTTGTTCACTTAGTCCACCTAGACATGTTAAGTGATGGGGAGGAAGTGAGATTCAAAGAATCTCAATAGTCCTATACACTTTCAATCATACATGATAGATGTAATTTCATGCAAAGGAATGTCATGCATGGTTTATGAGCTACATATGCATATCAAGAACATGATTTCCATTTCATAAAGTCTCAAATATATCAAAGTAGACTTTCAAGACCTTGGTTAGCCTCACCCACCTCTCTTGGGACTTTTGGACTTGCCTCGCTCATTTACTTTGGGAGTTTTGACTAAGCATCACTCCTCTTGAGACTTTTGACTTATCTCACTCATACTAAAGGGCTTTTGGCTCATCCTCACTGTTATCAAGGGACTTTTGGTATCACCAAGTCTATTAAAATCTTATGCACTTATAAAAGTAATTTAAGACATATAAGTAGCACCACACATGTCCCTACTAGCTAAGCATACTTTTCATAGTTCAAACATACACACAAGCATCTAAAGCAAGAAAACATCTACACACATATATGAAAGAAAGGTTAGAAGGCTACTTTAAGTGCGATTACATACACTTTTCCTTGATCTTTCTTCCCTTCCTTGGCTAGGGGGTTCACCGAGCCTGAAGGCCCGGTGGGCCTGGCCCTACCCGGGCAAATCGGGTTGGGCATAAAAAATTTTTTTAAAAATATTTAGGGCTAGGGCAGGCCACAAAATCGGGTAGGGCCGGGCATCGGGCCAACCTTTAGGGCTATGTTGGCCTGGCCCGACCTGAAAAATAATTTTATTTTTTAAAAAAATATTTGTTTATAAATATTTATATCAAAATTTTAATTTTTTAAGATAAAATATAATTTTATAAAAACTTATATAAAAATTTTCTTTTTTAAGTATTATTTTATAATTTTAATAATAAATTTAGGTTGGCCATAAAAAATATATTAGTTTAATCAAGCCTAAAAAAATATTTTTTATAAAGATTTATATTAAAATTTTATTTTTTTAAAGATAAAACACAATTTTATAAAGATTTATATAAAAAAAATTTTAGGATTATTTTACAATTTTTATAATAAATGAAAAAGAAAAAAGAAAAAATGTTGGGCCACCCGATTTAGCCCAACCCTGCCCGGTATTAAATCGAGCCGAGCCGGGCTGGGCTAGGGGCCGGGCATAGGGCTTCAATTTTGAAGTCCTTTTAAAATTAGGTTGGGCGTCGGGCAAAGCCAAAACCCTGCCCAGCCCGGCCTACGTACACCCCTATCCTTGGCTACACACTTGAAAATGGGTGGAGTAAGATTTCCTTAGGCCTAACCATAACAAAAAGAATTCAATTATCTCCTTGAACCAAGTCCTAAATCTAGTCATGCATTACTTCATTAGGCCTTTATGGATTTTAGAGGTGTTTAAGAGCCCATGGAGTTTTTCTATTTTTCCTTGAAAGGAGAAATACTTGGAAGGCTTTCTAAGAGTTTTAAAAACTCAATTGAACTTTCATATAAGCTTAAGGACTCTTGGGGAAAATCGGATTTTAAGATATGTTCAAAGGTCTCTATCTTTGCTATCTTAGGTTTTACAAATTTTCCTGCAAGTTTCTTTACCTTTTCTAGTACCCCATCATCTAAAATCTAAATTTCTTGCTTGTTTTTTATAAAAAAATTACTCCCCCCTTTCATCCCTTTTCTTGGCCAAATGTACACACTAAAAAAAGGAAGGGAGAGAGAGCAACAAAGCAAGAGTCTACCTTGGCTTCCTAGTTTTTTCTTAGATACTCTTTTAAGTGGTTAACTCCTCTTCTTAGAACTCTATTCTTCCCCCTTTAAACCAGACCTAAAACAGCACCAAACAAAACACTAAAATCATAGAAAGGGATATGGGAATGAGGAAAATCAACTTACTAGAGGAAAAACTATGAAATTCCTCATCTTTACTTAGTTTCTTCCTCCTCCTCTTTCTCCTCCTTGGTGTGCCACTTCCAAAGCTTTGGGGATCTATTTTCAGCCAGCTAAAGTCAGTTAGAATGAGGGAGAAGGAGCTGGATGTTTTCTAGAGCCCAAAAGCCATTTTTTGTAACTTTTCACTTTTTGCATTTTAGTCCCTATTCCTTGGTTTTGTCTAATTGGACTCATTTTAACTCTTCTTTGAAAATTGTCTTTTTCATCATAAAATTTAGATTCTCTAACATATAAATTAGCTTTGGAACCACTTAGTTTGGATTTAAAATCCTCCCAAACCATTTGGTCAAAGTTTAAGTCAACTTTTTACCAAAATCACTTACTGGAGGGAATTTAGCTATTCTAGAAGTTCTTATGGTTTTTAGGGCCTTTGAGAATCTTAAAAAACTTAAATATTCCTTTTAAAAAGCTCTCTTATGAGTTTTCTAAAAGGGTTTCACTATAGCAAAAAATGTCCCTCGCTACGGTGAGAGCTTATAGTTCCAGACCCGACAATCTCGCCACAGCGTATGCTATTGCGAGGAATCCACTAGATTTTGTATAGGATATGCACTCGCCATAGCAAATTGGTATTCTCATTGTAGCGAACTGGTATCTTAGCTATAGCGAACTGGTATTCTCGTTATAATGAAGAGATTTAGACAATTCTGGAACCTTGAGTCCTTATTTCAACAAGTTGGATGTTACACAAATCTTATTGCTTTAATTACCCATTTTTCAGTAAAACTAAAGGTAGAACAGGAAGTTCTTTTATAAATCTCTTCAATTAATGGTAATTTCCAATTTTGGAATCTTGAATAATCTTTAATAATAGTTTCTTGTTGGTTATATGCTCCTATCACATTGTTTTCATTAACTCTTATTGATTTTGAAGATTCTCTAATTTTTGGGTCACTACCCCTACGGTTATTAAATAAATTTGACATTGTTTATAGAATTAACTATATTTAGCTAAAAATGGGTAGAGCTATAGGACCACCTAAGCTAACCAACACATAAATAGCTCTCATTACTACCTTCCTCAGTTTTGGGTTTAACTCATAGACCTATTCACAAAAATCTCCCTTACTTAACAACTATTAAGGCTCTGATACCATAAAAACAAGAGGATCAATTGAATAATATATAATGAAAGCAAGGTAAAGAAAATAGCTTGTCAAAATAAGATAATAAAGAAATATATGATAGTAATGGAAAAATTTATTGATATAAACAAAAATACTTACAAAATATTAAAGTAAAAGAGATATAGTATTGAAATCAGAGAGAAAAGAGTAAACTGTAACAAGAAAGTTTTTGAGATAGCAAAAGGCTCAATGCCCTGACAATTGAAACTCTAACAATATATAGCCTAAACTTGGCAAAATTCATAATGGTTCAAATCCACATAGTAGTACACGTGAAACTTAACATTACATTATTAAAGTTACATTATTAAAGAACTTTTACTAAAGCTGTCCAAATTCTTTATTTGGAAAGTAGCTAGTACTAAAAAGCATATCCTTGCTATCTGGGAATCCACTTAGTCTTATTATTGAATAAATCGAGCTAGCTTATACTAAAAGCAAATTCTTGTTATCTAGGAATTTCTTGTTGATTAATTGCCAAATTCTTTATCATCATCATTGTATTTATATAACCAAAAAAAAATTAAATAAATAACCATTAAAACTATTTCCAAATATATAACTTTTTATTTTTAATAAGAATGTGGTAAAGCGACTTATGTGTTTTGATTTTTTGTTTATTTAAAAAAACTAATTGAAGGAGGTTTTAAAAAAGTTAATTGAAGGTGAAGGGAAGACCTCTACCTTCAATCAAAGAATTTTTTTAATTTAATGTTTAAAAAATATTTTCTAAAAAAATTAAATTATAACTTAACATATTTATTTTTTAATAAATTTATTAACTAGATACAATGTAAATTTATATTAGCAAGAAATGAGAAAAATATATTTAAAATATATTTAAAGTATACTTTAATAATCTAAAAGTAAAAATACATATATAAATTAAAATATATGAAGATAAAAAAAAAGAAAAAATAATTTTCAATCATTCATAATGACTACCAATGATTCTCAATTAATTTTTTAAAAAAAATTAACAAAAAATCAGAATACATAGGTAGCCTTGCATTCTTATTAAAAAAAATGAGTTTATATATATATATGTATGTGTGTGAGAATAGTTTTGGTGGTTATCTATTTTAGTTTCTTTTTTACTTTTAAGTTATGTCTAAGTTAAACTACCTTTCATGTAGGGAAAAATTGGAAAAAAAGGGACCATATATAAAAAGAGAAGAAATAAATATCATATATATTCTCAATCTATACATTGGTATTTCTTCAATTATGGGATACTTTATTATTTACTCAATTACAAGATTTTGAATCCTCATTTTCTCTTAATACTCACTTGGCACTGTAACAACCAAAATTTTTAAATTTTTCTAAGTCTGCTGGCTACAGCCTGGCTATAGCGAATGTACCTATTCGCTATAGCGAGAATCCAATTAGCTATAGTGAATGTACCAATTCACTATAGTGAGAATGCTTCTAGTTATAGCGAGTTCGAGTGTTCTATACAAAAATCAAGGAGTTCCTCGCAATAGCGCCATAGTGAGAATAGGGGTCTGGGACAGATCCATGCTCGCCGTAGCGATGGTTATTTTCTGTTATAGCGAGGGTTAGTCTAGAAAAGCGTGAAAAATGAGAATTTTACTTCTTAAAAAGTCCAAACCTTCTTTCTTTCTTCTAACTGACTTAGGCTTTGACCAAAACAGAGAAAAGGGCTAGAGAGAGAAAGAGAGACCAAGAGAAGGAAGGAAGAACAAGAAAATGTAAGCATAACTTGAGATTTCCATAGCTTTTCTTCTTAAAATTTTGTTCTTCTCTCTTTGTCTTCTCTTTCTATGGTTTTGTTTGTTGAGTTAGCTTTGTTTTAGGCCTAAGTCAGAGGAAATTGTAAGGATTTGAGGAAAAGGTTTATGCAAAGGAAGAGCCTCTTAGAAAGAGCTTTATTTAAGGTAACTTCTTTCCATTTTGTTGCATTTTCTCTCCTTGTTTTTTTTTCTTGGGTATGTTGGCCAAGAACAGAATTATGAGAGGAAGGAAGTTCTGACCTAGAATAAGTAAGAAACCCTTGAATTAGAGTGTGGGGAGTTGAGAAATGCACAGGAATTAGAAAAAAGAGCTAGTGAAAATTATAGAGGGAGAAACTAGGGATTCTTAAGTACTTTGTAGTGTTTGTCTTGATGTAAGAACCCTTTAGCCTTGTGAGTGTTTATTTGAGTTATAAGAGAGTAATTGTATACTATTTGTTGTGTCTACGCCTAAAAGATCAAGATCCATCTAGTTATGATTGTGAGACCAAGAAGGGAGAAAGAAAGTTGAAAGGGAAGGCTTGTGTTGGCTGGTAAGGTAGCTCTCCACTCTTTCTTATTGCATTCTTGGATGTGTGATAGTCATTGTATGCTTGTGTGTGCACATGTATTATGAGACATGCCATTTGATATTGCCTTGATGCATTGGAACTAATATGTTTATGGTTTGGGTAGTAAAAATTGCTCTTAAAGGGTGAGGTGGTGCCAAAAGTCCCTTATGATAGGTGAGGCAGAGCCAAAAGTCCCTAGAAATGGGCAAGACAAGGACAGACGTCTCATGAATGAGTGAGGCTAAGTCAAAAGTTTCTAAATCAAAGGTGAGGCCAATCCAAAAGTCCTAAAATAGGGTGAGGCTAAACCAAAAGTTCCTAGAGCTTATTCTTGGCATTGATATGGTTTTCATGGCATGTAAACCATGTGTTGTATGATTTTAAATGGTTGAATGCCTACTTGTATGCTTTGACTTGTTTATATGCATTGATTGCTTCCTTGAATGAGTACATAAACTATTAAGATTGTATGAATCTCACTCCATTCCCTTTCCCATCTCATATGGTCTAGGTATAGCTCAAAAGCCAAAGAGTGGAGGCTATGAGGCATAGATGCCATTTCTTGACACTTTTGCGCCATTATGCATAGTTTGATGTATAGGAAAGCCAAGGTGCTTATATATACATATTCTTGTTAAGATGTAAATGTTTAAGCAAGTGTAAATGTATGTATAAATGATATGTGAACCATGCATAGAGCCAAAGTAATGGAAATATGAGATTTGGCCCCTTGGTGACTTGTATGTAATAGTACATTCTTGTGTATAGCATAGTGAGTTTAAGATGTACAATTAGAATACTTGAGCAATTCACATATATTGTGTTTATGCTTTAAAACTTGTCCAAGAGGTGCTAGAACATGTAGGAGGCTTATGTAGACCCACTTTGAACCATATACAGTGTCAAATTTGCTAAATCTACGAGCTTTGTCAAGATATGGCTACATGAGCTCTTCTTGATATGAAATTTGGCATACATCTAGAGTTCATTGAGAGCTACTTGGTAAGCTAAAGTACAGAATATTTGGTGAATTGTTGAAGTTGGAGAATTTTCTAGTTTTGGTTAGTATATTATGCTAATGGGTCCTAAAATAAATCTATGTCATTTATGGGGCAAACAGTGTCCAATTGTCATGAAATTTTATGGATGTAAACTAGACATCTACAATGACCTATAACAACTAGAAACACCTCAATTGGAGGTCTATAAAGAGAGAAATAATTTTTTAAAATTTTGTGTCAACATCAGGGACACCATCCGACCTTCGTTACTGTTCATATGGTTAATTTTGTTTTTTGTGTCATTCAATAGCCAAATGGTGTCCAATACTCGTAAAATTTTACAGAATAAAATATAGATTATAATCTTTTTATGGCCACTAAAATCACCTCATATGGAGATCTGGGCAGGGAGTTATGAATTTTTGAAGTTTAATGTCAGTACCAGTAATGCCACTTGACCTCTAGTACTATTCTATCATAATTCAGTTCCTAAATGGACTTGGCATGGTTTAAAGATATTTTTTCTTTAGAGTTAACATCTATAGCTTATGAGATTAACTAAATTTGTATGATTTGGATTTTTTTTAGAATTAGTTATGAATTTTCAAATTTTATGATAGCAACCTGTGACAGTAGCCTAGATAGCTGAGACCTTGGATGCTTTTCGAATGTCAAACCTCTTCTACTTAAGTTCCATGACCTAGTTAATCATAAAGTAGACATTTGTAGCTTTCCATAATGGCAAAGAATGTATGATTTTGATATTTCTAGAATTAGTTATGATATTTCAAAATTTGTGACAAAAAAATATGAAATTTTGGCCGAGGCTATACTTTGGAATTTTGTGTGTTTCTTTCACTTGCATGAGTTCTAGGCCACTCTTGGTGATGGTATTGAGTTGTATTAGTGTAATGAAATATGAGAATGAGTTGAATGAGTTTATATGGTTCATAGGACATCGAATGAAAAATTTATACGCTATGTAACACACAAAAAATCTATTATTTTAATGTTATTTTTCTAACTCCTTCATGAAATGCATGATATGAAATATGGAGGTAACATGAGATAAGCTAGAAAGTTATGGTGTTATAGTAGCAGCATCAAAATCCACTAACTCTTGATCGATATCCATATTCATCAGACTGTCAACTAAGTCTTCAGTTGCAGGACCATGGTTTCCTTTTAAGGATACATCTCTAGTATCCTCAATATCTTATGTATCCTTCATCAGACTGTCAACTAAGTCTTCAGTTGCAGGACCATGGTTTCCTTTTAAGGATACATCTCTAATATCCTCAATATCTTATGTATCCTATCCTTTAGCCCTATCATTTCTCTATACAATGCATAAATCTTCAAAGTATGGAAATAGCTTACATCTAAATGTAGCCATATTCTAGTTTGAGAGTCAACCAGCACTACATCCTCAGACGGAGTCCATTGATGGTTTCTAGGTTAAGAGTCAAAGCCTGTAGTAGGATCCATGCAAGAAAGCTACAGCACAAATGTAGATTAAACATATTGAGAACAATGAAACCGATGTTAGCCAAACTTAAATAATTACAAACTATAGCTACCCATCACATTAAATGTTACAACATGCATAATGTTTTAAAATCTAATATCATCCAAGTGAACATTTCTAAACGAGATTAACCATGCAAGGGTACATAATAATAATGAAGTCAATAACTAGTTAATTTCTCTATCAACTCAATTAGGTTATTCATGTGCTTGATGTGCTATGAACTTTGCAAACATATTATTTGATAGTTACTCTCAAAATCTATTCTATGCCTCAAATGTCTCCATGGTCACCACATGATCTAGTCCACCTACAACATTGTTCTGGTCCCCACATTCTAGTTCATTGACCTTGTTTAAGGATTCATTCTCACTATCTAATGCATGTCGCATGTTAAAACACTCATGTAGGCTGGATGGGTGATGATCATGTTGCCATTCACTTAAGTGATGCCTCTGTCCTTTGTATGGTGCAAAAAATCCATTATAATTAGTATAACCCGCATTAACCAAATATTATTTCCCTATAGTAGCACAAGTATTTAAACCTTAATCAAGAAAATACAAGTGAACAAATATGCAACTATAAATCTATAATGTTAAAAAAAAAAACGCTCATAAGATGTCTACTGTAAGGGACCTTCAACCTATGACTCCTACTAAGTGCATCGCATAAAACACAACCATTAGCTACAAATCCTTCCCAGCTCAGCAACATATAAATGAATTATGTATCACCTGAGCATACGCCTAAAACATTGTAGTGTTTAATCCCTTTCAATTATGATATCAAGACTTGTTTGCTGTAGGTGCTTGAATTAGACTATGTGTTTTGTCAAGTGCACTAAGGTAATTCTTAAAATAAGAGAGTTGATTAGGAGTGTGACAAAAATTCATAGCAAAATTAAGGTTATGTGTCAAAAACTTTATCTTTTATATTTCCATTTTTCATCCTTTGAGTTTTTAGGTACAGGGTTAGGATTTTCTGAATAGCTCTTTGTCTAGAAGCATCATTGCATTCAACACAATATTAAAGTATCGACTAATGGTTTCCCTTGATTTTTCAAAGTATGTTAAAATGGATAAAAATATTGCTACTCACTCATCTACTAACATATTTTTTGTATGTTTAAGTCCCTTGATTTAATCAAGCATCGCACAAAGCCAATCAAATGTTACTTTATACATTCTAAGTTGATCATAACATGTAGAATCAGTATTATATATTAACTTCTAAGTTGGGTTTGCTTTACTTGAAAGTCAATAGTATATGACTTGTACGTCAGGCAATGGCAATTCAAAGTTATAGTAATCCACATGTTTATTGTCATACTATAGGTAGATAGCATATAATTCACATCACAAAGTGCCTAGGATATCCATTTTTGTAATTTCAATGCTTTTAGCAGCGAAATTTACCAACATTAAATGTTAAATTAATTCATTTCGGTGCTTAAATGAACCATTTCAACTTACCAAACTCATCCTTCATCCTTCATACACTTGTTCATACAGAAATATCACAAAAGGAAGCATGGAATTCGGATTTGAGCCATGCAAATCAAGAGTAGCATCATACTACCATCTTTCATAGGTTCCATAATTCTATCACAATTTCCAAAATTGATAACTTGAGCTAGAAAATTCCAAATTGAGAAAATAGCACTTTCTGGAAATATCATGACATAATCTACATGCTAGAAAAATTTTAGATTAAAAAAAAAATCATTTGGGCCCAAAAAATCTAATGGAATACTACCACTATTAGATTTTCATGCATATACAATCATAAAGCTTTGGAAATTCATATATTAAGTTAAACAGATCTAAATTGAGTGATCTCAGCATTTATGAAAAGTGGATAATACCAACTATATGCTTGTAAAATTTCATAAGTATTGGAATTCATTTGGCCCCTCAAATACACAAAAAACCAGAACTGACTAAATGAACAGTGCATAGGCAGCTTTTACATAATTTAGCCAACTTTAAAAAATTATAAGAAATTCTATAGAGTTGCAAAAATTAAGTTCTTTCATTCTGTGAAAATCTCTAAGTGAGATTTAAATGCTTGACAAATTTCATGCCAAAATTCATCCATTTGGTCTAGTTTTGGTTCAAGGCAAAATTATGACTCAAAATGGTACACAAATGGTTTCAAAATGGCTTCTCACATGCATTGTGATCATTTGAGCATGTCCAAAACCTCAAATGTAACATATAAAAGCATCATATCAGATCCAAAATATCATAGAACTCAAAACTACTCATTCTCATACAATTGGCTCTAAATATGATACATTCATCATAATGTCATATTTTTACACATGAGTAAAGGGTTACATCTCATATATAGCTCATACAATTATACTTTGACATCAAATTCTATTATATTATCAAAGTAACACAAGTCAAGCTTCTTGGCCTCCATTCTTTACTCCATAAGAGTTTCCTAGACAATGTTAGACATAAAGTGAGGGAGAATGAAATTTAAAGAATCCCAATAGCTCAATCATCTTTTCAAGTATACATATATGGCATGTTATCATATCAAAAAAGGCAAGCATGCACTTAATGCTTCTAAGTACTAAATATACTTAAAATTCCAAGTCATATGAATTCAATAATATCAAAAACAAGGTCTACAAGCTTTTAGTCTACCCTCACCCAATTATCGAGACTTTTGGATTAGTCTCACCCATTTTTTAAGGACTTTTGACTTAGCCTCACTCATTTTTTAGGCTTTTAGCCTTGTCTTACTCATCTTTAAGAACTTTTGGCTTCACCTTACCTAATTCAAGGAACTTTTAGCACAAATTCATCTACCAAGAGCTATCTCACATTTTAAAAATAATTCAAGAAGTATAACACCATCAAATCATCAAACTAATAGCAATAGACATGCTTCATAGTTCAAATACACATACAAGCAATCAATGACAATTAAACAACTAAGACATGCATATAAGAATGGATGAAGAGCTACATTAAGTTAAGAAGTACCACTTTCTTCCTTGGTTCCCTAACTCCTTGGTTGGACCTCATACACATACTTAGAGGAGGCTTAATTTTCTTAGCGTAGACACATCAAATAAGACACAAATACATCAATGGAACTATTTTTAGCCTCACATAAGCTCTATGTAACACCATAATTTCGAGCTCACATCCATCATCATTTACATACTCATGTGATATATAGTAAGAAGGAAGTGAAAATTTTATTGAAAATAATACACTTTCTGCGGCGCATCATGACTAAAAATTTCATTTGGTGTCACGTGGAGTGTGTGAGCTCATGTTATATAGCCTCATATTTAATTACATCATTACAACTTATTTGCATCACAAAAATATGCCTACAAATCATGAAAACCGAATTGGAAGGTGGAAAAGGAGGTTTCATTCTCGGCCAGAATTGGCCTCCTTTCTGGGCAAACTTTGAAAAATTATAACTAAATCTAGAAAAATAGAAATCATAAAATCTTAGTCATTCTGAAAAGCTTGGGATATCTAATTTATGCCAAAAATATGCACAAGTCATAACATCCCACACACAGAGCATTTGAAATGCAAAATGGTCTAGAGGTCGGACTAGGTCCTAATGGTGTCACAGTTCACTGATATAAACTTCTAAAATTCATAACTAATTCTATAAAAATTGAAATCATACAAATTCTATCATTATGGAAAGATAAAAATGTTAAATGTATCCTAAAAATAAGTACAGAATGAAAAAAAAATACATTTAGCCATTGGAAATCTATGGAACAATGACTAGACTCCTGGGGCACCACTACTACTGGCAACCAATTTCAAAAATGCATAACTCTTTACTTAGACCTCCAAATGAGGTGATATTAGTGTTCAAAGAAAGCTTATGAACCATAGTTTTTACTTATAAAATTTCACAAGTATTGGACATCATTTTCCTATTGGATGACACAGAATACAAATCTGCCAGTGTAAACAGTGCACATGCCAGAATCAATAGAAAATCCCAACTTTCAAAATTCATCAAATATTCTCTAGACCTCCAAAAATTATTTTCTTTAGCTTCTCAAAAAGCTCTCAATGAGACCTAATTACATGACAAATATTTGATCAAGACTAACTCATTTGGCTAAAAAGTAACTTAAGGTTCTATAATGGTCAATTTTAGCTCCATATAGGGTACCAAAGTTGCCAAATGGGTTTCCCTTAGTCTTGGCACTTTTTGGACAAGTCCAAAAGTACATTTAAGACTTGTGTGAGCTGCCCAAATGGTCTCAAATTTCATGCATCTCATTTTAGCCTTCTCACCCATACTTATGCACATTTACTTCATACTTTTACATTGCATATTTGGGCATTAGATACTCACATTGTATTTTATAACTCATACATCATATCCATAGCTATAAACATCACATAGTAGCATCTTTATACATGTCTCAAGGTTCACAATATATATACAATATCATATAAATTATGAACTATCATTATGGTTCTAAAATAGACAAAACAAAACATAAGCTTGTCAATCTTTGCTCTTCATGGTTGTTGGCTCCCTTTACCATAATTACTTGGTCCACCTAGCATATTAGATCATTGGAGAGGAGGGATGAGATTCAAAGAATCCCAATAGTTCATCTCCCATTCAATCATACATAATATGTGCAAGCAAGCTTTACAAATGCATGCATGGAGAAAATAAAAGCCATGGACATTTTAAAAACAAACTTGGCATGTGAACAACTCATACAAATTATTCAAGAGTTCACCAAGTGTTTGGATTGGCCTTACACTTCTCCTCATGGGTTTTGGACTTGGCTCACCCATTTCTTGAGCACTTTGGACTCAACCATACTCTTGGGAGCTCACTTTGCTTTTGGGAGACTTTTTGCTTTGTCTCACCTAAGCTCAAGGGTTCTTGGCTCATCCTCACCAAAGGGAAGAGTTCTTGGCCTCTCCACACTCAAGCAAACTCATACAAATATCATGTGCTCATTTGAAACATAACATGGTATCAAGGATTATGGAATATAAAGGCATGCTAGCATACTTTTCATCACTTGAAAATGCACATACACACATTCTAAAATAAGCTAAACACACATCCATACATGAGAGAAAGTGGAGAGAGCTACTTTGCACCAATTAACACACTTTCCCCTTTGAATTTAAGCTCCTCTTTTCAACTACACAACCACAAAAGTATAGGGAAGGTTCCTCTTGGCTTAGATACAATTTATGGGAGCCAATTAGGTTCATGAAACACATTCTAAGGCTACATAACTTGATGAACCACTAGATTACTCTATAGACTTCATTATGGTCCATAATGGCACCTAATGAAGCAACACCCCTCAAAGGACTTCTAGGCCTCATTCTTTCCTTTCAAATATGATTCTTGACTCCTTTTAAACCTCTTGGAGTCATTACATCATTAAAACAAAGGGTCTAGCATCATGTTGCTTCTTTAGGTAATAATATGGAACCTAAGGCACCAAATCAATTTCTAGGAGTTCTAAATTTTTTTCAAGGGTTCCTCCCACCTTCTACCATCATAAGAAGTCCCAAACCAAGGCTAAAACAAATTAAAATAGCCCCTAGCCTAATGGTTATGTCTTGGCAGAATTGATAGAGGGAGGAGGAGTCCTTGGGTTTTTTAATTTTTCGTTGATGGGAGAGACACTTGGGAGGCTTCCTAGGGTAAAGGGAGCTAACAACCATGAAGAGCAAAGATTGACAAGCTTATGTCTTGTTTTGTCTATTTTGGAACCATAATAATAGTTTATAATGTATATAATATTGTATATGTATTGTGAACCTTGAGACATATATAAAGATGCTACTATGTGATGTTTATAGCTATGGATATGATGTATGAGTTATAAAATACAATTTGAGTATCTAATGCCCAAATATGCAATGTGGAAGTATGAAGTAAATGTGCATAAGTATGGGTGAGAAGGCCAAAATGAGATACATCAGGTTTGGGACCATTTGGGCAGCTCACACAAGTCTTAAATTTACTTTTGGACTTGCCCAAAAGGTGCCAAGACTAAAGGAAATCCATTTGGCAACTTTGGTACCTTATATGGAGCTAAAATTGACCATTATGGAACATTAAGTCACTTTTTGGCCAAATGAGTTAGTCTTGATCCGAGATTTGGCATGTAATTAGGTCTCATTAAGAGATTTTTGGGAAGCTAAAAAATATAATTTTTGGAGGTTTAGAGAATATTTGATGAATTTTCAAAGTTGAGATTTTCTATTAATTCTGGTATGTGCACTATTCACACTGGCAGATTTGTATTCTGTGTCATCTGATGGGAAAATGGTGTCCAATGTTTGTGAAATTTTATAGTTATAAACTAGAGGTCACAAGATTTCTGTTGCCACCAATATCATCTCATTTGAAGGTTTGAACAAAGAGTTATGCATTTTTGAAGTTGGCTGTCAGTGGCAGTGGCGCCTAGGAGTCTAGTCACTGTTCTATAGATTTCCAATAGCTAAATATATTTGTTTCATTTTGGAATTACTTTTAGAATAAATTTAACATTTTTATATTTCCATAATGACTGAATTTGTGTGATTTCAATTTTTATAGAATTAGTTATGAATTTTAGAAGTTTATATCAGTGAATTGTGACACCATCAGGACCCAGTCCGACTTCTAGATCATTTCATATTTCAAACACTCTGTGTGCGGGATGTTATGACTTGTGCATATTTTTAACATAAATTATACATCCCAATATTTCCAGAATGACCAAGATTTCATGATTTTGTTTTTTTTAGATTTAGTTATAATTTTCCAAAGTTTGCCCAGAAAGGAGGCCAATTCTGGCCGAGAATGAAACCTCCTTTTCCACCTTCCAATTCGGTTTCCATGAGTTGTAGGTATGTTTTTGTGATCCAAATGAGTTGTAATGATGTGATTAAATATGAGGATGTATAACATAAGCTCACACAGTCCATGTGACACCAAATGAAATTTTTAGTCATGATATGCCGCAGAAAGTGTATTATTTTCAATAAAATTCTCACTTCCTTCTTACTATATATCACATGAGCATGTAAATGATGATGGATATGAGCTAGAAATTATGGTGTTACATTTATTGGTATCAGAGCAAAGTTTTAGGCTCTTTCGGATTGGATTTGGCTTGAGGATGTAGCAATGGGGCTATGTAAAGGCTTGAATGGATAAGTAACGTCTTATATAAGACATGTTAGGTGTATGAGTATAGTTTGTGGCTTTATTCATGATAAGTATGTTGTATGATGGTTTTAGAGTAGCTAGTGTACACCGGGAAGGAGTGGCCTCTAGAGTAGCTTGAGCAGAGCTAAGCCTAAGCAATGTTAAGGTATCCAATGGCTGGAGTTCCATGTGATATGATAGCTCGCCAGGATCAGTGGCAAGCCCTAGACATAAATGATAAGAAATGATCTTGTTGATAGGAAGAGGCTTGCTAGAGAGAGTATGTGAGGCATAATTCTCCTTGGTAGTCATACTCAGGCCATTTTGAGATATCTTGCTTAATGTAGAGACAAGTAATGATGCAACGCGGTATGAGATGAGACTGCGGCTGCACAAGACCAGTTTAGAGGGGAATGAGAAAGAGAATTATCCCCTAGCCATAACACCCCAATGTCTAGATAAGTTTCATAGCCCAAAAGGCTAATTCCCTCAAGTTAGGAGTTTAAGTTACAAGCTACACCCTAGAGCCCGATTGCCCAGAGATGATAAGTAATTATGCATGAATGAAGCGAGAGATAGAATCTTCTAGCTTGATGACGGATTGGATATAGAGGCAATGAGGCTTGAGAGATAGAATCTTCTAGCTTGATGACGGATTGGATATAGAGGCAATGAGGCTTGGGTTGGTAGTTAAAGATGAAGATCTAATCCCTGGAAAATAAGCCAATCAGAGGCCGTTAGCCACAACCAATTATTCCATAGAAATAGTGAGGTAATCCAGAGAATTCCTTGCCGCGGTCAATTAAGAAGTTAGCCGTGGCCAATACTCAAATGGGAAAATTAGGGTGAACCCGAGGCTAATTAGCTACGATGAATGATGTGTTAGCTACGGCGAAGGGCACCATGAATGCCTTGTTGGTCATATTCAGGCCAATTTAAGAAAGGAGTTGATAAGGGGTCAGACAACCTACAGAGAGCGAGAACCCTAGTATAAGTAGAAGAAAAGAGTAATGAATGATTACAGAAGATTAGTAAGAAATCCGTGAGCCTAATAAATGAGACTGAGGAAAGAGCTCAACACAGAGAAAGTTAGACACAGGGATGATGAGGTTGTTGAGACTCGCTTTTAAGGCGTTGACTCCAACCTAGGATGCTACCCTGTAAGACATTGAATGATAAAATATTAGTGTAGCCTCGAAATAATGTAAGATAAGACTATTAGTAGTGAGGCATATAGTGAGTGATCTAGAAAGGTGTACCTTATAGGTAACACCAAGAAGTAAGTATGAGTAGCCTAGTAATGGAAGCTCAAAAAAGAATGAGGATAATCAGTAAGCTACAAGTCCGATGAAATGGCTAGCCCAGGTTAAGCGCAAACTAAAGCCTAAGGGAGATAACTAGTAGCATCATTCCAGGTGAGATATGTAAGTGAAAGGCTTAATGAAAGTTCTCCTTGGATTGAGAAAAAAAAAAAGATGAGACATCTTCATGCCGAGGAAGCCACCAATAGTGGTTAGTAAATTTTCCCAGATAAACCCCCGAGTCATAAAGGCAAGCGAGGAAAAGCTAAGAAACTAACTACAAAAAAGATGCCCTCACTTTAGTCATGATTAGATGAGTAAGCTAAGCCTAAGAGAGTAAACAGATAGGGGTTTGATAATTAGTTACAAAAACTCCCTAATATAAGAATGATATAGGTTTAAGGCACACGAGTGATTAGAGCATAAGTTCTCAGTAAGGTAGAATCCAGACATTGAAAGTATGTATCCTGGATTGGGTTAACAGACCCCTAAAAATAGTATACTGTGCTCCTGGGGATGAGGCTAGAGAGGCTGAACAGAAAGAAAGCCCAACTCTGATCCAAATGTAGAAATAAGCTAAGACAGATAGGTAGTGCCTTAGTATTCTCAAGGAAGCTCGAGAGAACTAGAGACCTAAGAAGGCGAGTCTCGTATTATGTAGAGAAAGAGTATAAGCCGAGAGCGCCATAGAATGAAATTCCTAGAATTATGTGAAATAAAATCTTTCTTGCCAAGGAATGGTCTAGCTAAGAGCAGAGTAGGAATATGAATGAAAAATAGAACCCTTTGATGTTACAGAGAGAGATAAGTAAAGGAATCCCAAGAAAATGTAGGTGCTCTTGAGCATAGAGAGACCTGAACTGGCAACAGAAATAGCCAGTAGTAAAATATCATTTTCACTTGAGTAAGAGGATAAGAAAGGTAGAAAGAGAATATGTGATAGTGTACAAGCTGAGGACATATTAGATTAAGAATAAATATCTAATTAATGTGCTCGAGTATTTGAGAAAGCACACATGCCCTTGGTATAGACACCCTTTTAGTATGATAGCACCCGAAGAAAAAATAGTCGGGCAATAAAGAGGAATCTCGGGATGTAGGAGAGGAAGAATCCTACTTTTCTTGAGCACTCTACGAGAATAGGGCAGATAGAGAAAAGTAAGAGAGGGATACTTTAGATTATTGAAGAATTTGTAATATACAGGCGATAGTGGCTTTGAGCTTAGTCATGAGGCGCCCGTATATTAGTGTTTGATGTTATGTTTGCTTGCAATAGAGGCTACATGATATTAGGTCTGGCCAACCTAGTAGTAATGTGGCTTAAGTGCATAGCAAACGACGATATCAATCACCAAAGTGTCTCAAGAATCAAAAGATATCCTAGTTAGTTAAATAACAAGATAAGTCAGGAAAGAAAGGGAAAGGGATTCCAATAATATCAGAATAATGAGAAAAGCATGTAAAAAGGAATCCCCAGTAGAAAATGTTTAGATTCAGTATGCATAGCTCGAGTCCCTTACAATATATGTAAACAAAATGAGAAGCGACTAATGCATAGCCTTTCTCCTACCAGAGATGTTAACCATACTTAATATGTGAGATGCCCTAGTGCCAAAGCACTTTAAAGCAGAATGTGAGCATAGTTACAAACTGCAGGATATGAGAGGAAGACTAAAATGAGTACACATAAAGTAAGTAAGTCAATAGAGTAAGAAAGAAAGCCCAAGCAAAAAGGGGCTAAAGTGGAAATCTGAGGATCCTATGAGGAGTGATGAGTTAAAATTAAAATGCTCCCTAGTATCACTATGATGGAATCCTAGAGAATCAGATAACATAGAACCCACTTCGCACGAAGAGCACAATGTACTTCCAAGTTTAGCCTCAGCTATTATGAGCGATAGTTACTAGACTTAGTGAGTATGTATTTTACTGTCAGATACAATGATCTTAGGCTTTGACGTCTCCTAGAGATGGATCGCAGTAGATCCCAGTATAACACAGTGGGTTGTAGTAGACCCTAGCAGGGCTCTGAGAGGTTGCAGTAGACCTGGGGGTCACAGTAGATCCCACAGAGTTACAGAGAGCCCTAGCCACAGTATGATAGATTTCTGGTAGAGATGACAGCCTGAGATAGTTTTACAGAGCAGTTAGTTTTAGATATCAGTACAGTTTCAGCTAACTTTTATCTCAGAGACTACAAACCGTTGAAGTCTAGTAGACCATTGCCATAGAGACATGAAGGCTTTACTTAGACAGTTAGACCACTAACTAACTCTCTTTAGAGATGAGCATAGTGTATGGGATGAGGAAAGCAAGAAATTAGCTTTCTAGAGTTAGAGCTAGATGAACCACTACTTAGCAGATAGTAGCCCTGACTAAGGGATAGAGAGATCCCCGCATAGCTTTACAAATGCATGCATGGAGAAAATAAAAGCCATAGACATTTTAAAAGCAAACATGGCATGTGAACAACTCATACAAATCATTTAAGAGCTCACCAAGTGTTTGGGTTAGCCTTACACTTCTCCTCATGGGTTTTGGACTTGCCTCACCCATTTCTTAAGCACTTTGGACTCAACCATACTCTTGGGAGCCCACTTTGCTTTGGGGAGACTCTTTGCTTTGTCTCAACCAAGCTCAAGGGTTCTTGGCTCATCCCCACCAAAAGGAAGAGTTCTTGGCCTCTCCACACTCAAGCAAACTCATATAAACATCATGTGCTCATTTGAAACATAACATGGCATCAAGGATCATGGAATATAAAGGCATGTTATCATACTTTTTATAACTTAAAAATGCACAGACACACATTCTAAAACAAGCCAAACACATATCTATACATGAGAGAAAGTGGAGAGAGCTATCTTGCACCAATTCACACACTTTCCCCTTTGAATTTAAGCTCCTTTTTTTGGCTACATAACCACAAAAGTGTGGGAAAGGTTCCTCTTGGCCTAGATACAATTTATGGGAGCCAATTAGGTTCATGAAACACATTCTAAGGCTACATAACTTGATGAACCACTAGATTACTCTATAGACTTCATTATGGTCCATAATAGCATCTAATGAAGTAAGACCCCTCAAGGGACTTCTAGGCCTTATTCTTTCCTTTCAAATATGATTCTTGACTCCTTTTAAACCTCTTAGAGTCATTACATCATTAAAATAAAGGGCCTAGCATCATATTTCTTCTTTAGGTCATAATATGGAACTTAAGGCACCAAATCAATTTCTAGGAGTTTTAAATTTTTTTCAAGGGTTCCTCCCACCTTCTACCATCATAAGAAGTCCTAAACCAAGGCCAAAACAAATTAAAACAGCCCCTAGCCTAATGGTTCTGTCTTGGCCAAATTGATGGAGGGAGGAGGAGTCCTTGGGCTTTTTGATTTTTCCTTGATGGGAGAGACACTTGGGAGGCTTCCTAGGGATCTTAGAAACTCAAATAAATATTTATACATGCAAGAAAATTCATGGATTAAATCAGTTTTTACAAAGTGTCTAAGAGCTCTACACTTTTCTAACTTGATTTTCATTAGCTTTTCTTCTAATTTCCTTGCATCTACTAACTCTTTATGGTCTAAAACCCACAATTCCTTCTTATTTTTAGACAAAAAGCCTCCCCCCAAGATGGTTCTATTTTGGCAAAACTCCACACACAAAGGGCAAGAAAAAGGAAGTAACCAAATAGAAAAATCACCTTAATTCTAAGCTTATCTCAAGAGCTTTCTTCCTTGTTTCAACCCTCTCCTTGAATTTCAAAAATTTCCCCTCAGTTTTGGGCTTAAAATAGAACCAAACATCTCACTAAATCCATAGGAAGAGAGGAGGAAAGGAGGGAAAGAAGTTTAACAAGGCAAGAAATAGGAAAAAGTGGCTAAAACTTACACTTTTCAAAGCTTCTTCCTCCCCTCTTGTCTGCCACTCTTAACCTTTCTTAATTCTATTTTAACATGTGAGAGAGTGGGTGAGGAGATCTGAGCATAGGAAGGCCGTTTTTATAAGCTAGGGATTCATTTAAGTAACTTTTAAAATTTGCAATTTAGTCCCTCTTCATAGTTTTGTTCGTTTGGGCTCGTTTCAACTCCTTTTTGAAATTCATATTTTCCATCATATTCCTTAGGCTCTTAATCATAATAATTACCTTTGGAATCACTCAAAAAGGATCTAAAACCATTGCGAACCATTTGGTCAAAGTTTTGGTCAACTGACGGCCGAAATCGCTCACCGGAGGGATTTCAATTGTTCTAGGGATTCACATGGTATTCAGGGTCTCTGAGAACCGCAAAAAGCTTAAATTTTTTGTTTAAAAATCCCTCCTATGAGTTTTCTAAATTTTTCAAAAATTACAAAAGTGCCCATACTTTCTTCAACAAATTTTTTGAGCTCTTCTAGCTCTGGTTTTTGGACATATTAAGCCTCAAATCCTCATTTTCTAATATTTAAAATTTTATCATAATTTTAGTTGGTCCAAATTCCTTCTATTTCGAGGATTTTCTTTTATATTTAACCCATTTTCGACTTTTACAAACAGACCAAATAGTGCGTTTCTCACGTTTATGGAAGGACTGGATGTTACACTCTACATAAACTACTTCTAACTTATGGCATCTATATGGCTCCATATAAGAGTATAACGAAGCGACTCATATAATTTATCATCATGGCTCCAATTTCTACTCAATCTAAGTCATATGACACAATTTAAACTTATTAAAGTCATCACCAACTTAAATTAAAGAGCCTAGCACCAAGTTATTTCTTTATATATAATGGAACCTTAAACTTTTAACTTTCAAAATGTGTTTTTTAAATTCAAACCGATGGTTCCTTTGGTGTCTATAATTCATATCTAAACTATGCATAACCTTAGAATCAAGAAAAACTCTCCCTAGGTACTTGAAGTACTCTTTGGCCAAGACAATGCTTAAGGAAGGAACCAAAGGAGTTCCATTATTTCTCTTAGAAAATTGGCATCCATGAAACTTTCTAGGTCTCTTAAGAACCCAAACATGCTCTTACATAAGTTAAATCATCATTAGAAAGCTTCATAAATCCCTAGATGCAATCAAAACCCTAATTTCCATAACTTGTTATCTACGGCTTCTTTTTGAGTTCTAATTGTTCCATATGATTCCTTATGCTTCAAAACCTCATTTTCTATCGAGTTTGGATCAAAATCAAACTCTCTACATAACCCCTTAGGTCTAGCTAAAACATACATGCAAGGAAAAAAAATCAAGAAGAAGTAATTTTGGCATGGTTTCATGCTTTATCTTAAAGCTTGTCAAGAGTGTTTTCTTAAGCTTCCAAAGTTTCCTTCAAACTCTCCCTTTCCTCTATTAAACTATCCACAAATCACTACCATGCAAGACATTAAAACCATGAGAAGAGAGAGGAGAAAGAGGAAAAGAACAGTGAAAGGAAAAGCATGAAAAATTGACAAATTCTTACCCTTTTCAAGCTTGTTTCCTTCCTCCTTCTTCCACTTCTTATGCACCTCTTCAAGATGGTCTAAGTTCTGGTTTGGGACAGAATAAGTTCAGTGGAAATGAAAGGAGAAGGTGGTGTAATGTCCGATGTTTTTGAATAACGACGAAACTGAGTCAGTTTCAAAAGGAAGTCCTCTGGATAGAGAGTTTTAACACTAACTAAAATTAGGATAAAATTCTAAATAATTAAAAATTAGGATTTGATACATAAAATGCCTAAAAACTAAAGCCAAAGAAGCTCAGAAAATTTATTAAAGAAAGTCAGAGCATTTTTGTAATTTTTGAAAAACTCTAAAAACTCATAAAAAGGCTTTTTAAATAAGAAATTTGAGCTTTCCAAGGTTCTTAGAAGCTCTAAAAATCATGGAAACCCTCAGAACAGTTGAAACTCCTCTAGTGAGCGATTTCGACTATTAGTTGACTGAAACTTTGACCGAACAGTTCAAGATAATTTTAAAACCTTTTTGAGTGATTCCAAAGGGAAATTCTTATGATTAAGAGCCTAAAGAATATGATAGAAAAGATAAATTTCAAAAAGGAGGTGGTTTGAGTGAAAATAACATGAGTGAAGAAAATGGACTAAAATGCAAAGTTGAAAAGTTTGTTAAAGTTGCTTTTTGGGCCTTAAAAGGGCATTCCAGCTTTCCCCTTTTCTGGACTATATTGGCTTCATTTCTGAATTAAAGGAGAGACCAGCTTGAAGGGCGTCCAAGAGGAAGAGGAAGGGAATGGAGAAAATTCAAGAAAAAAGTAAGAAAACCTTGGAATTTCTTGCACTTTCCTTCCTTAAAGTTGTTCCTCTCCTTCTCCTCCATCTTTCTATGGTTCTAATACTTGGTTTGGTGTCGATTTGTGTCTAGTCCAGCAAGGAGAAATCTAAGATTGAGGGAGAATGAGTTAGCTTATGAAAGAGTCTTAAAGAAAGCTTGAAAAACCAAGGTAAATGTCCTTTGTTGTTGCTTCTTCTTACTTAGTTCTTTCTTGAACATTTCATCTAGCTCATGACCCATTCTGTAGGAGAATGATTTTGTTCATCTTGAGGAAGAATTAAAGGCCCTAGGGTGAGATTAAGGAAGACATAAGTTAGAAATAATAAAAAGCCTTAAAGAACAAAGTAGCATGTCTTGAGGGTTTGTGAAGAGGCAAGAAGTCTGAACCTTTCTAAGGTATTTTAAGAGTGTTTAAGAGTTGGTATGAGGTCTTGAGATGTCAAAGGAGTCTTACAAGTGCCAACTCCTTAGAGAAAGAAAGCAAAACTTCCATGGGTATTTTGTATGGTTATGTCTCAGCCTAGAGCATAAGAAGCACCTAGGAAGCGTCTAAAGTTTTTTTAAAGCTAGAAATGGACTAATTATGAGTAAGAAACATTAAAGGAAGTCTTAGAATAAATTTAGGAGGCTTGTAGGAGAAGATGGACTTGTAGGTTTCATATTAGAGCATAAAGAAGCAACGTGAGTCTAGAACCCTTGAATTTGAGTTGTGATGGCTCCAAAGAGTGTAATTTATGTCAAGAGATCTAGAATGATCAAGAAATGGGAGCCAAGAACAAGAAATCTATGTGTTGCTTCATTGTATGCATTATGGAACCATAATGAAGTCTTTGAGTCAAGTAAATTAGTCTTGAGTTGTAAGGAGCTAAGTTTTATTTCAATGACTTAGTCATGCTCCATTTGTGTTTATAGGCCAAGAGAAAAAAGTCCTACCTCTTTGCAAGTGTGTGACCGAGAAGGGGAAGGGAATTCTAAGAGAAAAGTGTTGTGATTCATTTCAAGGTGGCCCTTTAACCCTTCTCTCATGTATGTATGTGGATATTTTCTTGCTTTGGATGCTTGCGTGTGTGTTTGAACTATGAAAAGTGTGCTTAGCTAGTAGGAACATGTCTGGTACCAATTATGTGTCTTAAATTGCTTTTATGTGTGCATAAGACTTAAATAGACTTGGTGATGCCAAAAGTCTCTTGATAAGGGTGAAGATGAGCCAAAAGTCCCTTAGCATGGGTGAGACAAGCCCAAAGCCTCAAGAGGAGTGAAACATAGTTAAAAGCCCCAAAGTAAAATGGGTGAGACAAGTCCAGAAGTCCCAAGAGAGGTGGGTGAGGCTAACCGAGGTCTTGAGAGTCTACTTTGATGTGTTTAAGACATTATGAAATGAAAATTATGTTCTTGATATGCATATGTAGTGCATAGACCATGCATGACATCCATTTGCATACAAATGCATCCATTGTGTATGATTGAAAAGGTAAAAGGCTATTGAAATTCTTTGAATCTCATTCTCCCTTCTTTCATCTTTTTATGCCTAGGGGAAACTCAGGGAAGCAAAAAGGCTAACTAAGGGACACTTGAAGCTTTAGTTTCAGTTGTGAGGCCTAGCTTCTATGTATAAATGTCACTCTTGTATATTGAGACTTGTAAACTTATAAACAAATGTAAATGGTCATATTTGATATGTTTGTATGAGGCTTGAGACCATTTTGTAGTCTATGGTGCAAAATTGCCTTTGTGGTGCATGTATAAGATTGTGTAAAATGCAAACTAGGGAGTGACCTTGAGTTGTATGAGTTTCTAGCCCATTTTAGAATTTGTTTTATGGCTCATTTAAGCTTTGGGACATGCCCAAGTCAGCCTAAGAAGTGTTAGAGGTGAACTGGTACTATTTTGACTCATTTAAAGTCCAAAAAGTGCCACTTAACCAAATGAGTGATTTTGAGATTGAAAATTTGCATTCATATAGGTCTCATCTAGAGATTTTTTTGGGTCTAAGAACCACATCATTTAGAGTTCTAGAGAATTTATTATGATTTTTCAAAATTTATATCAAAAATTTAGATTGGTCTATACACTATTCATATGGTTAGTTTAGGTTTTTATGTCATCCATAGGCCAAACATGCTCTAATAAATGTGAAATTTTATAGGCATAAACTAAACATTTCCAGCGATCTGTAGCAACTGGGAGCACCTCAATTGGAGGTCTATAGAGGGAGAAATAATTTTTTGAAGTTTTGTATCAGTACTAGAGTCAAGTTCATGTATTGTTCCATTATAATTCAGTTCTTAAACGAGCTTAACATGGTCCAAAATTATTTTTCCCATAAAGTTAACATCCATAGCTTTCCTAAATGGTATAGTTTACTAGGTTTTAATTTTTCTAGAATTAGTTATAAATTTTTTAAGTTCATATCAATAACTTGTGACAACAAACCTAAACAACTGGACCTTTGGTGTTTTTCCATTGTCAATCATGGTCTAATTGGTGTTTTCATGGCTTAGAATGATGTTTAACCTATAGTGGACATTTAGAGCTTTCAATAAAGCTATCATTTACTTGATTTTGATTTTTCTAGATTTAGTTATGAATTTTCAAAGTTGATGACAGAAAACTGAAAACTGGAATCCAAGACTGAACTTGTGATTTTGTGTGTGGATGTCCTAAGCTCAGGAAAAATGGAACATTTTGGGATGGTTTTGACTTGTACACATGTATTTGGAGAGGAAAATAATATGGGTGAATTCATATGACTCATGAGACGCAAAATGCAAATTTTAAACCTTACGTAAACGCAAAATGATGCATTATTTTTATTGATTTTATTGAAGAAGCTTGTTTATTTAAGAAAATATAGCTAGATAAACATAAAGGAAAGGCTAAAAAATTATAGTGTTACAGGTGGTGTGCCAATATAAGAAGGGAGGAAGTCTAACTATAATAAATTTAAAAATTTCAACTTTGTCCCTAAACTTTGCTTTCACCGTTTGATCTCGTTTCAAATCCTTTTTTATAACTGTCTTTCCTATCATAAAATTTAATTTTCTAATTTGTAAAATACCTTTGGTTTTCACTCAAATTGGATTTAAAATCTTACCAAACTATTCGATCAAAATTTTAACCAATTGATAACCTAAAATGTACATTGGAGAGGTTTTAGTCATTCTAGAGGTTCCTATAATTTTTAGGGACTTTGAGAATCTTAGAAAACTCAATTTTCCCATTTAAAACTCTCTTTTTTGAATTTTCAAAAAGTTACTCCAAATTATGATTTTGATACTGGCCTTTGTATCTTTCTGTTTGACTATTTTGGCTCTGGTTTTGGGCTAAATTTAGACTCTAAATCACATTTTTAAATGTTTTAATTAACATTCTAATCTCATTTAGTCTCAATTTACTTTGCTTTAAAATATTCCAATACCAATTTATCAAGTTCAATTCAATTTATAGAAAATCGGCGATTACATTTATCATCCATTCTATATTGCATGACAAACAAAAACCAAACTAATATATGAAGAATAACATCACAACTAATGTTATCCATATCCAAATGATGAACAACACTTGGTCTAGATTGTTGGAATAATATGAAATAGTTGATACTTTGTTCAGTTGAAACAAAACACAACTGACCAAATCAAAATAATATGAGATTATAGTACCGATTATGTTAAATAACTATAATTTATATTTATAACTAGAGCATATAGATATGGTTTACATTTTTCTCATTCAACAAATGCATGCAACAATTATAAAACATTAAAAAAAAAATTTTAAGATTGAAATGTAATAGTTATTAAAAAAAGACCTCCATTAATTATATATATATAATGCATAAAACTAATTTGCTATCACAACAGTTAGAAGGAACATCGTCGTAAGACTTATAACATAGCTGATTTACAAGCCAAAATAACACATATCAAGATGCACACATATCCATTAATGCATTTCATTGTAGAAAATGCAAAAGCATTTTCTTGTGAGAATAGATTAACTAAACATTATAAAATTTGTGGCAAAAAACATGCCCGTGGACAACAATAGATTGTCTCTTCCACCTATTGAAGCAAAGAGCTATCTCGAGCAATTTTTCTGACGGTGTTGATGACTAGGTCGCCCACTGAATATTTCTAATAAAAAAATGGATAAATAAATAGTAGTATGAATGGGAAGGATAAAAATGTCATTATAAATTTGTTTAAAAAATGCTATGCAAATATGGCACAGAAACAAAAGAATGTGCACCGTATCACTACTTTCGATTTCCATCCTCAAATCCCATAATCAAATATATTTTATCGCAAATTCTATTTTTTTTTTCAATTTTTTCTGTGGTACCAATCGGGGCCAAATTAAGAGATTTTGAATCCTCATTTTCTCCCAGTATTCACTCGGCATCATATAATGAGTCCGACCACGTTAAGTTCATTGTTACTGTCTTTGACAGACAAAGGGTCTTGTCTAGGGTCCCACAGCAACTTTGTGATTCATGACACATCATCAAATATTTGAGAATCTTGAATTTTTTTTTTTACAAAAAGGTTATTAAATAAATTTAATTTTTAAAAAATAAAAAACTAATTAATTTTAATTAAACATATAATATTCTTTTTTGGTAAACAAAAAACATAAAAAATATTATATGCGAGAGTCCTTCAAGATGTTAAATGAGATCCTTACAAATAAATGCTTTATTTATTTTTTTGGTAAAAAGTAATCTCTTGAAATTAATTTTTTATCTTAATTTATTATTATAATAAATTAATTTTTTTTAAAAAAATCAATCTTTCAATCATAAAATTTTTTATGAGAACGGTGGTTTAGATAAAATTATTTCAATTAATTAGGACATTATTGAAATGTGCGAAGATTTCTTTTTTATTTTTATACTTATATTTGTCAATTTTACTAAAATTCAGAGTTTAAAAATTGACATGAGATAAAATTTGTTGGCTCACTTAAAAAGTAAATGCCAACAAATTTCCATAAAAAAAAAATCACCAACACTAACTTACGATGTCATTGTTTGTACAAAATTTTAATAAGTTGAATTTACCTATAAATCATTTAAATTTTCTCATACACCATTGTATACGCAAAAAGCTAATAAATAAATGTGTGGGTTAACCCAATCACCTAAGGGAGTGTTTGGTTCAACCAACAAGAGAGGGGGGAGGGATTTTAATGGAGGGGAAGGGAGAAGAGGGAAAGGGTTTTAATAATATCTTGTTTGGTTGATTTGGAGGGAAGAGGAGGAGAGAGATTTTAATGAAATCTTGTTTGGTTAAGAAGGGGAAGGGAGAGGAAATAAAATTAAATAGATAATTATACCTTTATAATATTATAATTCTTAATTTTTTTGTTTTTAAGATGTTTTTATAAAAAAAGACTTTTTTTTGCTTTTTATTATAAAAAATAATTTTCTATTTTTATTAAAAAATATTTTTTTATTGTCATAAAAAATTATCTTAAATATTATTAAAAAAAATAAGATTTATATTATGTTTTAAATAAAAATAAAAATAAAGATAATTTAGTCAAATAAAACTAAAAAATTTTTTTGTCCTCCCTTTCCCTCTCTTCTAAAACCCTCCAATCAAACAATGCCTAAATCGCCTTCTTTATTGCCGCCCAAATAGAAAAAAATCGCCCACCTTATTAAATTTATGAAATCTTCTCGTCTCACCTGAGATTCCACCGTAAAATAATATATCGGAGCAACATTGTATGGGTACAACAGTCAGCTTATGACTTTATTCAACATTTAAATTTATTAGTAACAACCACCAATTTCAAAATAAAAATCTAATAATTAATAATTTATTAGCAGTTTGTTTGCCTTGTTACAAATGGCTGTGGCCTCTATCCCCTTGGCTCTAGCCTTGTCTCATAAATAAGATGCTTCCTGGATCACCCTTGAGGTATTCTCTGATCCAAAATATAAGTTATTTTTAATAGATTCATGCTTCTTACAAAAAAATTAAATTAAATTTTTAAATTTTTTAATATTATCACATTTTTTTAATCTTGTTCCTGTTGCCAACGTTACCATTAAATAAATGGTACTATAAAAAAATAACAATTATTGTCAGAAGATTTACATTTTGGACCAAAATTTTTTTTTTAAAAGACTTATATTTTAGATCGAAAAAAGTATTATTCTGCTTCCTATTTATTTAAAAGCCAATTGCAGTGCGGATTAATTGGTGAACTTTACTCATTCTCTACCGCTTGGCTATCGGAGCTTTACAGCTTCTCCATTTGGCGGGCTGCTTGCCTTTATGTGGATTTTCAGGACATTGTTTTCTCACGCTTGATTAATTTCTTGTTTTGTCTTTATTGTTTAGACTTTAGCCTCTCCGTTTATTCAAAAATAATAAATTAAAAATAAAGAATTTGTACTCTATCAACTAACATCATAAAGTGATTATAATGTAATTGTTATCTTTAGAAAAAAATCAATTTTAGATGCATATCTACCAGTTGTGTACAATTTGCAACCAATTACTCACTTTTTTGAAAACAAATCTATTATGAGTGATTAGTTTGGCCCTCCATTAGACACAAATAATTAGAAGTGGATAATGAATATATTAAATTAAATAAAGAAGGAGTTTACAATAAATTTTATAGTAACTTAATTATATTGTGCTAGCTTATTCATTCAATAATTTTAGCACTATCAAGGGTTGGCCTAACTCATTTAAATTTAAACACATCGCAAATTAAATATAAATGAATCAATTCATCTGTTAGATTATCTTAAGAATAGAGGTCCATGCCAATAATTTTAAAATCAAATGATGATTGAATTGATAGGTGCATTGGTTTATAGTTAAATAATTTGACTTGGATTTGTGATAATTATATATATATATATATAATTTTATCTATTAAAATTCTAATACAACAAATAAATACTAACAAAGTTTAAATATTAATAAATATTGATGAAAAAGAAAGAGTAATTTTAACCAAATATTTTAATATATAAGAAAAAAGCTAGTAGGAGATATATTATGATAGTAACTTGCGGACCAATTCGTTTAACGCTTTTTATTTTTCTTTTTATCTCTTTATTTTGGCAGGCTGCATCAACCTCTTTGGGTCCATGAGTTAAACCAACTAGCTCATTTAGTCTCATATTTAAACAAACTTCATCCCAAGACACCAAATGAGTTTATTTTTCCCATCAATAGAACCCCACTTCAAATTCTTACTAATCTCTTCCAGCTCATTACAAGAATTGACCGGAATCAAAGACGTCTGCATGAAACATTGAGGAACGCTGCTAAGCACCTGTTGGATAAGCGTTATTCCTTCTGCCAAAGACGATTTGATACAATATCAGTAGGCATGCCCATTAAAGCACTACAAATTCGAAAAGCCCTTATCCATCAAGAACTTCAAAGAGCTCAAGTGGCCCAAATTGTGCACTATGTCCAAAAATTTCAAAGAACTCAAGATAATATCTATGTTGGACGTCGGCCCAAGTTTAGAGCCCAAGATCCATATTTGATAAATTCAAAATATGCTGAATTGGACTTTGGACATGATATTTCCTTAAAGATGCAAAAGTGGAAGTCCAAGTGGAAGCCCAATGTTCTAAGAAGGGCCATGGAGCAACTAAAGTCAATATCCAACATATTAAAAGCCCAATGAACTATACACATACAAGAGGAGTGCTAAGGCCCAATTGGAGTCCAATTGCAAGAGATTAAGAATTATGTGTCAACCATGTGATTTTTAATGAAGCATGAACATTCCATGTGACAACTTAAAGAAGCTAATTAGTTTTGACTAGGATTCTTTTTAAAATTTCGTTTTTTATTATTTTATTATTTTTTTGAACTTGGTCAAAAAGCTTATCTTGGAGATCAAGTTAAGATTAGTATTCTAATCTAATTAGGATATATATTAGGTATTATTTAAAATATTTTTAATTAGGTTTTAGAGTTTTACTCTAATTAGAACTCTAGAAAATTTTGCCTATAAAAGGCTTCCTATTGTACTCTATTTTACACATGAATGAAATTGAGTATTATTCAATTATTTGTGAGGCTTTTGCTTCTTTGTGTTCGCTGAGAGTTCACGTGACTTATCAAAGGATTGGTCTTCCTTTGTGGCGTCTTGAGGCTAGGGTTCTAAGAGACAAGTTCTCTTAGGGTCTTTCCTTTGACCAACATTCTTGTTTTCTAGCCGGTCTCGGGCAAAGTGTCATCTTATTGAAGGTTCCTAAGACAAGGTTCCTAGAGGGTCTCTCATCATTTGGTATCAATTGTTTGAGAAAGTTTTTTAAGTATTTTTGTTTTGTTTTATCTTTGTTTTAGTTCTGTTTTGATTTGATTTTCGTTCTGTTTTGAACTTGGAATCGATTTATTTCGGTGTTGCGCGTTAAGTGTCCTGGTTGCTAGAATTTTCGTTCAAAGTGCCTAGAAAATTCTCATACTTTGTTTTTCAAGGTTTTTGGGTGTTTTGAGCAAAAATAATAGCAAAGCTATTCGGTGCACCATTTTTTGGCCAAATTCCAACGTTTGAGGCACTTTTTCTAATTTTTTAGTATTTTTTCGAATTTTTTAGGAATTTTTCAATTTTTCCAGATTTAATTTCTTTAATTTTTGTGAGTTTATTTTGTGTGACTAACCTCTGTTTAGGAGTGTTTTTCATAGTTAAGTAAGTCTTAGCTTCATTTGATTTTATTTTCTTGATTATTGAGTTTATTTTAGTTATAATTTGTTAGGATTTTATTTGTGCTGAAATTAATTGTGCTTCTCATTTTTCTTTGCTTTAAATGGATCCATATTTTTCTAATCAAGGTGTTTATGATCCTTATGCAAATGATAGGATTTCTCAGAAGTTGGATAATGCCATGTCAATGCTTCAAGATCTTCTTGAAAGACAAAGACAAGAGCAACAAGCCCAACAATATCAACAAGCACAACAATACCAACAACCATGCTACCAACCATACCACCATCCATATGAGATTCGTCCAAATTACTATCCTCATTATGAACCACATCATAACTTCCATATGCAAGAGCCATACCTTGATTACCATATGCAAGAGCCAAACTATCGTCCTTACAATTACCATGAGGGGTACATATTGAATATTGAATTTAGTTGCTCCATGGATCTTCTTAAGATATTGGGCTTCCACTTGGACTTCCACTTTTGCATCTTTAAGGAGATCTTGATCAAATATGGATCTTGGGCTATAAACTTGGGCTGACGTCTAACATAAGAATTATCTTGAGCTCTTTGAAATTTTTGGACATAGTGCACAATTTGGGCCACTTGAGCTCTTTGAAATTCTTGATGGATGAGGGTTTCTCGAACTTGTTGCGCTCCAATGGGCATGCCTACTGATATTGTATCATTTCCTCCCTCTTTGAAAAGATTCGTCCTCGAATCTTCGCCATTAGGTGGTTTCTTGGGAAACAAATCTCTACATACCTGCAAGGAGCTAGAACTAACAATAGGCAAAGATGGGTTAAGATTGTTAGTAGATAAACAAATATCCTTACATATGCTCTCATCCTCTCTTTTTTCATCAAATAAGCTCAGACTTATGTTTTTCTCACTTTTCTCATAACTCTCTTGCTCTTTCTTTTCACTCACACTCTTTTCTTTTTCAATCTCTTTGTTTTCTCTCTCTAACTCATATTCTTTCTCTTTTTCTTTTGCTCTCTCTTTTTCCTTTATTTTGTATGCTTGTACTATTCTCATTTGATCCTTATAAGCATCCATAGGATCAAGAGGTACCAATACATGATTTTTTTCATTGAATACAAATGAATAGCAATAGCAATACATATCAGTAGGCATGCCCATTAAAGCACTACAAATTCGAAAAGCCCTTATCCATCAAGAACTTCAAAGAGCTCAAGTGGCCCAAATTGTGCACTATGTCCAAAAATTTCAAAGAACTCAAGATAATATCTATGTTGGACGTCGGCCTAAGTTTAGAGCCCAAGATCCATATTTGATAAATTCAAAATATGCTGAATTGGACTTTGGACATAATATTTCCTTAAAGATGCAAAAGTGGAAGTCCAAGTGGAAGCCCAATGTTCTAAGAAGGGCCATGGAGCAACTAAAGTCAATATCCAACATATTGAAAGCCCAATGAACTATACACATACAAGAGGAGTGCTAAGGCCCAATTGGAGTCCAATTGCAAGAGATTAAGAATTATGTGTCAACCATGTGATTTTTAATGAAGCATGAACATTCCATGTGACAACTTAAAGAAGCTAATTAGTTTTGACTAGGATTCTTTTTAAAATTTCGTTTTTTATTATTTTATTATTTTTTTGAACTTGGTCAAAAAGTTTATCTTGGAGATCAAGTTAAGATTAGTATTCTAATCTAATTAGGATATATATTAGGTATTATTTAAAATATTTTTAATTAGGTTTTAGAGTTTTACTCTAATTAGAACTCTAGAAAATTTTGCCTATAAAAGGCTTCCTATTGTACTCTATTTTACACATGAATGAAATTGAGTATTATTCAATTATTTGTGAGGCTTTTGCTTCTTTGTGTTCGCTGAGAGTTCACGTGACTTATCAAAGGATTGGTCTTCCTTTGTGGCGTCTTGAGGCTAGGGTTCTAAGAGACAAGTTCTCTTAGGGTCTTTCCTTTGACCAACATTCTTGTTTTCTAGCCGGTCTCGGGCAAAGTGTCATCTTGTTGAAGGTTCCTAGGACAAGGTTCCTAGAGGGTCTCTCATCATTTGGTATCAGAGCTTTGGTCGCTAGTACAAGGTATATCTTTGTGTTTTTTTTTTCCTTCCGTTGTTCTTCATACTTTTTCTTCTTCCATTAGTGTTACCTTTTTCATCTTTGTCTTTGTCTTCTATCTTCTTCTGTCTTCCATTGTTGTGTGCCTCCATCCTAAAAAATAAAAATAAAAATAAAAATAAAAAAAATTCGAAAAAATAAAAAAAATAATAAAAAAAAAAGAGTGAAATTTTTTTTTTTTTTTGCAAAATTCAAAATTGCAAGTTGTGCCAATTCAAAGTTGAAAGCAAGTTTTGGAGTTAATTTCCTAATTGGAGTTAGTTTCTTAATTGGAGTCAATTTCCTAATTGGAGTTAGTTTCCTAATTGGAGTCAATTTTCTAATTGGAGTTAATTTCCTAATTAGAATTTGTTTCTTAATTTGATTGCATTAAGTAGCTACCAAATTATCTACTTTCCTATTTGCATTCAAGAAATAATATTCTTTCTTAATTGTTCTAAACTTGAATTGCAAGTAGTTTCCTATTCTTAAATTTTCTTATTTTTAGAATTTTTTTTTTCTTTCCTTCTCCTTCCTTCCAGGCCTCCCCTTCCTCCTTTCTTTTTCCCCTTTTTTTTGTTACACACCACTTTTTCTCCTTTGTTTGATTCTTTGAGAATTTACTGTTTGATTCTTTGAGAATTTATATTTTAGGATTCTAGTTTTTTTTTATTGCCACTAGTCTGATCTTTTCATTTGATTTGCTTGTGACTTGCTTAGAACACTTGTAAGAGCAAATTATTGAGTGGTAAAAGGCAAGAGTGCAATTAACATTAAAGAAAAAGCCAAAAAGAGAGTTAAATATGAGTGAATTTATCATCTTTTAAGTGTAAACACGTGAGAAGAGTGCGTGAGGTCCTATTCCTTTTTTCTTTCTTTGACTAACTTTTCAGGTGATAAGATGTCCAATGAGTACAAATTCCTTGAAGAGGCTAACAAAGAACGATTCAAGCAATCTTGTGCAAGGTTGGATGCATTCCAACTCAATACCAACTCTACAGGACAAGATAAGGAAAAGGCATCCCCTGATTTCTATACTAGATGCCTTATCAAAGAGAAAGTCTGCAGCATGGCTATTGATAATAGTAGCTATGTAAATGTTGCTAGTACCTTACTTGTTGAGAAATTAAACTTGCCTACTATAAAGCATCCTAGGCTCTATACCTTGTTGAAGGGTAGTGCTGAATTTAAAGTTAATAAGCAAGTTTTGATTTCTTTCTCTGTTGGTAAATATCATGATAAAGTGTTATGTGATGTAGCTCCAATGTATGATGGACATATTATGCTTGGTAAACCATGGAAACATGTGAGAAAAGCTAAATATGTCAAGCATAAGCACAAATATTGCTATTACTATTCATTTGTATTCAATGAAAAAAATCATGTATTAGTACCTCTTGATCCTATGGATGTTTATAAGGATCAAATGAGAATAGTACAAGCATACAAAATGAAAGAAATGGAGAGAACAAAAGAAAAAGAGAGAGAACATGAGTTAGAGAGAGAAAAAGAAGAGATTGAAAAAGAAACGAGTGTGAGTGAAAAGAAAGAGCAAGAGAGTTGTGAGAAAAGTGAGAAAAGCATGAGTGTGAGCTTGTTTGATGAAAAAAGAGAGGTCGAGAGTGTGTGTAAGGATATTTGTTTATCTACTAACAATCTTAACCCCTCTTTGTCTATTGTTAGTTCTAGCTCCTTGCAGGTATGTAGAGATTTGTTTTCAAAGAAGCCACCTAATGGACCCTTATCTTTAACTAGCATTGAAAAGAGTTGTAATTGCCTAGATTTGTTTCCCAAGAAACCACCTAATGGCGAAGATTCGAGGACGAATCTTTTCAAAGAAGGAGGGAATGATACAATATCAGTAGGCATGCCCATTAAAGCACTACAAATTCGAAAAGCCCTTATCCATCAAGAACTTCAAAGAGCTCAAGTGGCCCAAATTGTGCACTATGTCCAAAAATTTCAAAGAACTCAAGATAATATCTATGTTGGACGTCGGCCCAAGTTTAGAGCCCAAGATCCATATTTGATAAATTCAAAATATGCTGAATTGGACTTTGGACATGATATTTCCTTAAAGATGCAAAAGTGGAAGTCCAAGTGGAAGTCCAATGTTCTAAGAAGGGCCATGGAGCAACTAAAGTCAATATCCAACATATTGAAAGCCCAATGAACTATACACATACAAGAGGAGTGCTAAGGCCCAATTGGAGTCCAATTGCAAGAGATTAAGAATTATGTGTCAACCATGTGATTTTTAATGAAGCATGAACATTCCATGTGACAACTTAAAGAAGCTAATTAGTTTTGACTAGGATTCTTTTTAAAATTTCATTTTTTATTATTTTATTATTTTTTTGAATTTGGTCAAAAAGCTTATCTTGGAGATCAAGTTAAGATTAGTATTCTAATCTAATTAGGATATATATTAGGTATTATTTAAAATATTTTTAATTAGGTTTTAGAGTTTTACTCTAATTAGAACTCTAGAAAATTTTGCCTATAAAAGGCTTCCTATTGTACTCTATTTTACACATGAATGAAATTGAGTATTATTCAATTATTTGTGAGGCTTTTGCTTCTTTGTGTTCGCTGAGAGTTCACGTGACTTATCAAAGGATTGGTCTTCCTTTGTGGCGTCTTGAGGCTAGGGTTCTAAGAGACAAGTTCTCTTAGGGTCTTTCCTTTGACCAACATTCTTGTTTTCTAGCCGGTCTCGGGCAAAGTGTCATCTTGTTGAAGGTTCCTAGGACAAGGTTCCTAGAGGGTCTCTCATCACGATTGCTTTGACTTACAACAACTAAGTTTGGCTAGAATTTTGCAAACTCTAATCGAAGGCATTTCGCGATTAAAGTGACAAGGTAGACACTCCCTAGAAATGGATCTTCTCTCCCTAGTTGATAATCCAATTTGACTGTTCTCAACAGTATTTTTAAGGGTGTGAATACAGAGTTATCCTCTTAATTACCTGGTCTTGTAAAATATATATATTGACACAAACATGAAATACAAGATGGACACAAACATGCAAGAGAAGAAGATGCTTTTGTTAATTTGGTTCCAACCGAGATACTGACCAAATGTCATGCATTTGAGTCCTTGTTGCTTACATAATGACAATATTACATATTTCGTCTGGTATTTGATCCTTAATGGTGGTAATGCACTCAAGTCTGGCTAGCAAGACCAGACCATAATGGTAAGGAAAATCACATTCTCATTACTTCAATGTGAGAACAAAGCTTGCTTGCTATGAACGAAGATGAAAAAAATTGGTCAACATTCTTTACAGAAAGGAAGGGAACAGGAACTATGGACAGTATTTAATTTCAAAGTATTCATTCCTAATAGATTATTAGATAGACAAGATTTACAGAAGATTTGTAGACCAAACCAATCATGAAAAAACACATAAGCAAAGAAGAAGTGAATCATACTTTAAAATATGTATGACTTGCTTAGTGTCTCTTTGTCATTACCTTGGTCTACCCATCTTTTGAGAACCAAATAATTTTCCTTCATTCCAAATCTACTATCCCAAAATTCGAGAGAATGATCTTTACTTGATCAACAAAGTCTGAGCCTGTTGCATACTCTGTTAGCATTCCAACAGCAAAACCAAACATTGCCCATCTGTACCAACAAAATTCCATTTACAAAGCCTAAATTAAAATGTAACACAAATAAGTAGAACTTACAGAAAAAATAAGCCTAAGTATAGAAATTAGAGGCATAATTTCAACAGAATACAAATTATTGAACATAAGAAGATGAGGAGATGCTTCTTGGGAAAGAGCTTAGGCGTGGAATATCAGGTATAAACTGCAGTACTAACATTGCAGGTGCAAAGAATGCTGCAAAATCTGTATCCGGTATTTTGCATAAATATACCTTTATTAAAGAAAAGGGTTTTCCGCCTTCCCTCCCGAACAGGGAGATTATTTTCCTGTTCTTTTTCTTCTTCACACAAAGAAGCTACTCTGTGAAAAGGTTTATCTTTCTAATAGATTGCGATCGAAATCTTTCACAGTATCACAAAAATGAAGTCCAAAGCATCATTTAGGCCTCTTCGACAAGCTATGTTGAAGGAAAAAGTAATGAGTAAAGACAAATAGTTTATGATATTAGTATTCATACGCGGGATCAATATAAGAGAATAGAAACAATACCATTAATTCCACACTTGTGAGTTTTATTGGTTGAATTTACAACAATTATGTAAATGACTGTCTGCCAATTGATGACCACCAAAAAAATTTTGATATGCAATCTTTCATTTATGAATTCGGCAGAGTTTATGTTGAAGGTTTCTTCTTTACATTGATATGAGGAGAGCTTTGACGAGATATGCAAATCAACGCAAGAAGTTTGAGAAATCATATGGGTATACGAGGCAAGGACAACGAGGACTCAAGGCAGTTGACACGAGAAATCTAACTCCTAATAAACAAGGCCATGGATTAAGTGAATCGAAAGGCTTCTTTCAATGGAGTCTGCAAAAGCTCAGGAGTTGGGACATGAAACTAAATTCATTAGGAGCATCCTAAGGGTTTCAAAAAACTTGTTTCCCATAGTTTATAAGTCCCTGGTAATGCAATATAGAGTAATCGAATGGTACCTAATCTCTTGATATTCCAACAGAGGTAAATTATCCAAATCAAATCTGAACTATCTAAATTTTAATGTTTTTATTTTAAACTCAATCATCTATTTTTTTATTTTGAAACTATTTGATAAAAGTTTTAAAAAAATGTCTTTATTTTACATGTATATCCTTTAAATTCAAAAAATAATAATGTTGAAATTCAAAAAAAAATAAATCAGAAAATTAAAATTTTGACCATTTAAATTAAATTTGAAGTTATCAGTCAAATTATAGCACCAAAAAACTATTTGATCGGACTTGAATCCCCTATTGCTTCGAGATTGATACCCCTGCGTCATATATACCAGGTGATTTGTTTGTCAAATGAGAAAGGCCCATATGCTGCAGTTCCAGAATTGCAGCATCTGAAAGTGTAAATGAGTTATGCTTGCCCACCTTTCTATGATAACTGGAACTACTATCTAATAATCAAAAAAGATTTTGCCATTTGCAGGAGAATATTTTGGTTTTCCTGATCCTTGATCAGTTGTTCTCCAAAGACACATTAAAACGACCCAGTTTTATAGGCTCTGACAATTTTATTGGTTCAAGGTATCTCTGCCGCAGAGGAGACAACAATGAAAATACTCAGAATTATATAGTTCATACTTTTGCCCCTTTACAGACCCAAATATTTATATATTAAAAAAATCCACCTTTTAGTACAATATTCAATCTTGTCATTCTCTATTTGGTTGCTCTAATTTTTTCTTCAACTATTGAGTTTGCCCTAAATTTCTAATTTTCTCCCTTCCCTTATTTTACTTGAAAATATCTTCAAGAAATTCAACTACATGAGACTGTTGGAGTGACCATTATTAGTAGAAATGCAATAGCTGTTTACTGAAATTCTAGTCATATAGGCAGAATTTTATGTTTATTTAGTATAGAACCTATTGTGAGTTAATCCAATGGTTATATAGGAAGAAAATGTTGTTTGAGGAAAAATTGGACAATAATAAAGTTTAATATCACTAAAGAAGATTGAGTAAAAGTTCAGAGATGAAAAGTATAACTTAATCCTGCATCTATAAAAATTATAAAAAATAAAAATAAAAGGCCATTCCAATTAAGGGACGGAATGACAACAGAAGGGACTCTGCTCTAATTCTCATGAACTTCCCGAACCCGAACCAATGTAAATCAGGCACCAGAGTGACTAAAATTCCTGGAAATTTTGCTAAAAGATCATCTTAGATGAGTTACCTTATTGGTTATCTACATTTTCCTTTTCGTCATAAACTACAGAATTAAATTTATCAAATAGAGGGCTGCTATTATTTAAGACATTTGTTGCCCAAGCATGGTCTCGTAGGAGGGGAGTGTAACGAAATTGAAAGCAAGAACCATACAATTTCTTGGCCTAGATTAAAACTTAAAATAGCACCGACAGATACGACATGACATGACTATTTAAATATAAGAAAAAAAATTTATTTAAGGACCATAAATTAATAAAAGTTTTATTGAAGGCTTTAAAAGTCAAAATTTTTCTAAAAGATTAGAGAAAAATATTTATATTAAAACTTCTAAAAGATATTATTTATACTTTTTAAAATTATAATATAATTTTTTTAATATCATAAGATTTTTTTTAATAGTAATTTTGAAAAATATGAATGATAATTTTGATTCTTCAAAAGAATTTTAATTTTTAAAGTTGGTATAATTTTCTCCAAAAATAATTTCAATTGTTATTATGCATTGATACAAGTATGCAATACCTATGAACATGCTTTCTAACTGAGTCAGCTTAAATTCGTCTAATATTCTGATACCCCCTAGGCATTAAATCAAATAGCTGGTGACAATGTACCTGTGCTACCAACATAAATCAAGCAATTAACATAAACCCACATGAATTTGTTTGTCTCCCAATTGGAAGAGCATTACCTTCCATTGTTAACCTCATTCTTCCCAACGAAACCAAACAGAGGGCCTTGGTCTGCTTCCTCAAGCTTCTTCTGCTTGAAGTATTCCTGCAGCTCCTTCGCCTTTTGCCTCTGAAACTCTAATGTAATAACATTCTTGTCGTCCCCGACAATAGTTGCTGCCTTCGGCGGCGGAGGCACAGTGGTTGACGGTGGAGACGGTGACGGCGAAGGCGGAGAAGGAGGTGTGGGTTTAAGGGGTTGAGCCACTGGTCTTCTGAGAGGGCCTTCAGTCTGAGAGTTCCTTATAGTGACACTATAAGGCTTGGAAGAAGAAAATTTGAGAGAAAAGGATGAAGTTGATGAAGACGTACAAGATGGTGAGGAAGAAGAAGTAGAGATTTTGATACATAGAATTGAAGATGCCCCAGACATTTTCTATTTTGCCTGGTGGAGATACCCACTATCTATCCCTCAAATTTTGTTCTATCTTTAGTTTTTTGTACTTAGATTGTTGTGTATTGGTTTGTGGATTTGGACGTTACTTACCAAAATCAGAGAGAAGTGGCGTAGATGTGGATAAGGGTGGCCAAGTTTAGTAGGTGGCTTCTCAACATGTCGTTTACCTGATGACACCCAGAGAGATTACCCCCAACCGTTGAATATTATTAGCTGCTGATGATTTGAAAGAAAGCTTTAAAGGCACGAATATATGCGCTTTTTAATTGATTGAAATCAGCGTGAGTTGTTGAGATTATTCTGACAAAATAAAATTTAAAGATATTCTATGAGAGGGAAGGTAAAACCCCCCACCCCCCTTACCAACTCAATTGCTTATGTGAAAAATAATAGTCTACCTTAAAATTGACTATGTGCATTTCATTAACCAAACCAGCTCAGTCTTAACAGTATTCTGATAAATCTTCACTGCAAGAACCTATTTAAAAATGAAATGAAAGTTTAAAGAACTATTTATATATATATATATATATAATTAAAAATTCACACAAATTATATGATTAATTTTTTATTAAAAAAAATGCTTTCCCTTATCAATAAAAGTTGTTGAAAAAGGAATTAAATGACAAGAACACAATGCTTTTAAAAAGAAAAAAATCTTCGATTCAATTCCTCTGGATAATTTCTTTTTAGTAGCCGTTTTAGTAACTATACACCTTAACTTCACGCAGGAACAATCTATATGCTAAGTTTTTGCTCACAGAATAGCTACCAAGAAAAAACCGTTTACCTTCAACAGATTGACTGAAAGATTTAGGACATAACTGGTACTCATATTTCCAGTTGTAAAGACTAAGCCTCTAAACAAACAGAGAGAGGCAGAACAATAATTTTTTCTCATAGAGGAGGCTTTCTGACCACAGATTCTCAAGCAATTTTGCAGGGAAATGCATTTCCTATACTCCAGGCTACAGCGAGTCCTCAACTCTTGTGCATTCAATTCCATATAACATTATATATCCTAGCTTCATCTCCTATCTACAATCCAAGTTTAAATATAGGACAGAAGCTTGGGTTGCTCTAACATTAAGGCACAGCAATAGGAGACTTGGGGTTCGTTACAAAGCTGTCATTAGGCAGCACTGAAGCTTTACAAAATCTTACATTTATATCAACTTTCTTCTAAATCGTCAGAACACAGGACTAAAATTTTGTTCATCCATATCAAAATGAGAACATAGAATAGCATAAATTATGATGAATCAAAGGGCACAAATCACACGGTACAAGAATTATACAACAAATTGATGTGAAGCAGAGGAACAAAATTGAAAGCCGCAGCAAGCAATTAAAGACACAAATGAACACCCAGGCAAATTCCCTTCTCGGCCATCTCCGTTGGATTCAAAAACATTTGCTCCTTTGCCTCAAGTTGAGTGATGAAATATGTTAGCAGTGAATCACCTGCTGCCTTGTGGAGTCCAAAATCATCCTTAAGTTAAAAGCCAATTACATAATCGTACACGAACAAGTTCTGTCATTCCCGAGATCAAATTCATCATCTGATCCATCCACTTCACTGCAGATGAATGACAATTTCCATCTCATTAAGCAAATACAAAGTGGTAAAGCAAGAAAAAATAGATGGAAAGTATTATGACAATGAAGAACTTTGGAAACTTTCTTTACCAATGGCTAATCAGAAAAGTACGATTACTTGTCTTGTCTTGAAACAGAATTATTATAAATAAATAACACCATCTGTCACTTTTAACCTCTAGCGATAATCAGAGTTAAAAACCTGCCAAAGCCTAATGTGGAGTGAAGTAGAGAGTACATTCTTCCCAAACTCTATTTGAGCATACTGCTCTTTACAAAATACGCAACAAATCTTATATAAGCAAATCATGCCAAAGTGAATCTATGCATATTTCTTTCCAAACTCTATGTGTATCTTTTCAAAATTTAGAGCATAAACTCCATCTCTGAGTGTATCGCACTTTACAAAATATGTGACAGATCTTAGATAAGCATATCATGCCACAGTGGGTATATGCATATTTCTCCAACACTCATAGTATGTAACATTCCAGAGCCACTTCCCAATTTAATTTCACAAACCAAGAAACCAACTATTTTACATTTCACAGCGCAATCCAATAGCACAAAATATGCCTACAGTCTACACATCGACTTCAAGAAGTAAAAGAATTATCATCTATCAGCAAGAAGGTATTGTTACTTGCACGTAAAAAGTGGAATTCTTAAAATATCAAAAGTAGGGGGGGCTCCAAAAAAATAAAAGTGCTGGGCATTAGAACAGAAACAAAATAACATAAGAGGGAAAAATAAGCAAATTATAATTATTAATTAATTATATATTCATAATTAATAAGGCAGCCATAAAAGTGATAAAGCAACAAGAAATTAAAAGATTTACAGAAGTTCAAGTAATTGCCATTAAGAAACAGAGGAAACAAATATAAATGCCTAACAGAAGAGCTGCATATACTAGGGCCATCTCTCATTTTTTCGTTTTTTTTTCTAATAGATAAAAGACAAATTTTTATCAGCAAGGAAAAAGGGACAGCCGAGAAGAAGGCATCCTCTTATAAAAGGCCATTACAAAAACCAACTAAAAAGGGGAAAACACATCAACACAACAAAGCCTTCCAGCCCTGCATAAATACCATAGTAAAGCCAGGAAGAAAACTTTATGTCCCATAAGAGCTCCAGTGATGGAAATTTATCCTTTAATCAAGCAATTCTTCAGTTAAAGACAGAATTAAAAAGGGCATATTGCCATGAAACCATCCCTTCCTACTCCTTCCAAAACCTCTTAAATATTCCACCAGAAGTTGATCCAAAACAAAACCAAAACAAAACCAAAACTTCCCAAAGAATTTTGCGAGGTTTCCTATCCTACAACAGGAGCGGGCCATCTTCTTCTATTAATTATACCCACAGGCCCACAACACCCGAAAGGGAGAGACGAAATCGGTTAACATCCTTCATATTTTTTAAAATCAAATAGACCTCTGCACCAAACCATTCATATACAATTACAATTCTTATCACTGACACCTACATACCTTGACTACATTCAAACTCACTTGTATACATACATATTAATCTCAATAGTTAAAATCTACCTTTACTTAATTTATTTAAGTTTTATTAAATCACACATAAGATTTTCATTCTTTCTCAAACATTAATTGGCTCAATGAGAATTATTAAAATCCTATTCTCTACAGATTATAAGTCTATGATAATGGACAGAAGGAAAAAACAAAACACTAATTCAATGAAGAAGAAGGGAGGCCAATGACTTTCCAAGGAAAAATAAACAAATGGAGGCCTAGAGGGAGAGCAAGGGATCAATTTTCACCAAAAGCCATGCCTCCATTATAGGCCCTATACTGACTTTACCTTGCATCTAAGGGATTACCAAACTATTGTTTAATAAAGTGTTCTCTCTCTAAAAAATTTTCTTCTTTCATCCAAAAATAGAAAGTGAAGTTCCCAATATTCATCGATATGTTAAAATTGGTGAGAGTATGTGATAGGGGCTTGGAGCCTCATACCTTCCAACTTATCATGAGACAAGAATTACCAACTTGAAGAATAAGCAAATTTCAGTCTTGAGTAGAGTCACACTATTCTCTTGAACAGCCTGAGCAATAATGTATCTGTTTTGATTCCAACTTGACAGTTGATAAGGTTTTGCCAAACTCTTAACTAGCTTCAGGAAACAAGAGTAGTACCCATTGGACTTAATAGCAATTAAAATGAGAAGAACAAAAAGCTCTTAAGGCCTGTAATCTATGTGAAAATCTTAAAGGGCGATTATGGTTCCAATTTTCTTGGATATTTGCACACCTGCAATATTATTTGAGCCTGTCTTTATCCATTCACTTTTCCAGGCAAACTTGAATTCAAGGCTTAGAAAATTTTTGTTTAGTATTTACTTTTCCAAGGTGGACAGAAGAGCTGTGGAAGAGAAGCCATATATGCACTTGCTCTATGCAGAAACGAAATTTCATTCAGCATAATTGCAAATCATTCTAACTCAACTCAGCCGCCAAATTTCTACAAGCTTATTACCTCATTAAATGATAATAAATGTTGCACTTCTAAACAAACTTTCCTTTAAAAGGGAGGAAAAAAAAAAAGAGAAAGCTGTCATAGATTTATGTGATTCACTGTATATCACTCACACAAAACAAAGCCCAAGTGTTTCTAATCAGAAAACCTGATAAAGGCTAACAGAAAGAAAATTGAGAAAAAGATAGAAAAGCAAAAATGGTCACTTGCTATGCAAAATAACTGGGATAAATCTCCTTTTATAAAAGACTACATAAAATTTAAAAACTAAAGTACCTGGCTTCAAATTCTCGAATCTCAACAAGCTCACTACCACAAGCATCTGTCCATTGCACTTTCCTTCTCTCTGCTGGACAAGAAGCATGACTCCCCTTCCCACCTGGTGCATCCTGCTCATTAGTCACCTCAGGAGGAACTGATTTATTATTTAGTGGCCTCTTTAGGCTACTTTTAAGAGTAATCTTTGTTGTATCATTGTCATCATCAAGATGAGCAGTAGGATCCTGATCCTCTCCCTTATCAGAAACTGGCAGCCCTAGTGAGACATCTTGCTGTTGGGCAGGACCCACTTTAAGAGGAGATTTAGTGTCAAGGCCTGCAGAAGCGCGACCAAAGCAAACAAATGAGGCGCACCTCCGGGAAAGACGATTCTTTGTGGAAGCCAGCTGGAGCTCAGGGTCAGTTTCTTCGTCCACCAACTGGTACTGGTTCCACGGTGAAACTCTCATGGGCTTGTCCTCACTCCTCTGACCCAAGAGGAGAAGGGCCAGGCCCTTACTATACCCTGAAGCTGAAGCAGAGAAGAATCCGCCTCCTTCGACTGCCAATAGCATCAGTTCTGCTCATCGGCACACCAGAAAATGATTTCTCTATATGGCTGCCCCCTCACAGAAGAACCAGAGCTAAAACCCTTCGCCCAAAATTAATTGAGATCAGCATGACTTTCAATAGAGTCAAAATATGTTTGTTTCTTATCTCCCATAGCTTTTCTATTATATTTTTTCATTCCACTTATTCATTTCAAATTACAAAGAAATAGAGAATATTCTCAGTTGAACAAATGCAACGTTTTAAAGCTAAGCCTAAGATAACAAAAGGACATCTCAAAGGGAAGTTACAGACTTGGAAAACCATAAGAGAAGCATAAGCACACAGAACTTCAAGACTGCCGCAGGTTTCGTGATTTTCCAAAAACGTGTCAAAATTCTGTAGTATGAAAAATCGGAAAGCTAAAAAGAGATCAAAAAGAAATTTTGCTTTTACTCAAAAATGTCACCCAAATTGCTCAAAATATCTTTGCCGTGACAAAATTACGGATTTTCAGAATAAGTTCTAGATAAAATATTGGCTCAATCAATATTCCTAGCCACTTTGACGTAAACTGTCACACAAGTTTTCTGAACTATACAATTGACATGCATAAAGAAATTAAAACAAAAACAAAAACAAAACAAAAATGCAAAAGCAAACAAAAGAAACAAAAAGTTGAACAACAGTATGAAATACCGATGAAATAAAAGAGTTGAGTAAATATCACATTGAAACTACAGAAAAGAGTTTAGTATATGGCAATAGAAGAAGATCTCTACTTCAAGGCAACCCGACCCAAACAAATGGTAGCACGCAATTTCTCGCAGAATTTCCAATTCCATTTACTGAAACAAATCGGACGATTGTTGACCAAAAGAAGAAGAAGAAGAAAGAAAAGACAATGTCGCTGGAGTATAGCAACTCCTCACAAATGCAGGAGAAAGAAAATCAAAAACATAAAACATGGAACCCTGAATACTCTGATATTACACCTGAGGACAATTAAGAACAATTCTTTGACAATGAGGTTTCTGCCTTTCTCCACCGTCACCCTTCCAGCAGATAAATCACTAAAGCAAGATTCAATGTGTCCATTTCCTTCACTTTCCCAGGAAACAAATGGAAAATACAGATCAAAGAAAAATGGAACTTTCAGTACCCGGCAGTGTTGGAGAATCAACAGGGGAGGTCTCCGGCAACCACGGTGGCGCGTGAAGCGTGTAGCTATAGCATCACCGATCGCCACTTGGAGTAATAACTCGGCGAGGAACTAAAGACGAATTAAAAGAAAAAGATGGCTTTTCTTCTGGTTTGAATTATTTAAAAGTAGGATAGGGATAGTGACAAAGGCGCATGATAGCGATGGGGCTCCATTTTCTTGCGTATGGATCCTCCTTCCCCCCCTTTATTATTAGTAATTAGTAATTATTTATTTTTGTGGTATTTGATTATTCGACTTCGATTTCAATCTTGAGATCAAGATTCCAGAACGACGTGGAGGGTATAGCTGTGTTTGGAGATGCTTTCAGATACCCTCAAACCACATTTCATCCGAAGCAATAAGATAGGATTTTTATGTAAACTTAGGTTTTAAAGGTTTTGAACGTGATTCCAAATATATACTATACCCATTTGGAAGTGAATTTAATTTCGTTTAATGTATAAGTTGACTATAAAATTTGATAAAATACATTTTTTTGGGAGAAAATAGTAATGCTATTTTATGTGAAATATGTGTAAATGAAAGTCTGCTTCTCTTTGACAGACTATAATAATTTAAGAATAAAATACGAAAAAAAATTGGTTATAATAATTTAAAAAAAGCAAGAAAAATGTAGTGAAACAGAAATTATAGAACCGAAGTTAACAAACATGAGAAAATTTACATGTCAAAGTTGTCAGCAAATTTGGCTCCACAAAAATCAATGTTTTTTATCATGCTGAAGGAGTTGAGGGACAACAATGGGTAAGAATCCTACAGCATAGGCAATGGTGGTGTCCTTTGCTCGGAAGCCTGAGACATGCTCTTTAACATTGAGATGGTTAGGGATTAAAATACTTCGGATTGAAGTGAACTCAACGATTCTTAATCTTATTTTGAAGAGATGTGCTCTTACACATTCCATGGGTTAATTAATATATCAAATTAGAGATACTATGAATAGGGATTGGTGTATCAAGATTAGTTACATACATTGTGAAGGTATGGACTTGCGGATTGTTTAGCTAATTAGTCACATGATATAACTGTAGGATTTAATTTTCTAAATTAACCTCCAAGTGGGTGCTATCACATGTGAATGATGTTATTAGGACCTTTATTCGCCATATAATTAGTGTTTAGGCTGCTTTAATATTCCTTGTAATTCCGAGAAATAAATTGTTGTTGTTAGGTTCCTTTAATAAGACACAAGGGTTTTTGAAGAAAAAATATTTACTAGAAAGAATTTTCTTATTTAAAAAAAAAAGTATTGCTTCGGTGTATTTTCTAAAATTCAATTCGAAAGTTTTACCCTGTGTCATTTTTACGTTGTTTCCTGGATTGATGCTACTGAAAGATAGGTTTTTAATATTAATTTTATTATTCTACGTACAACATGATGTAATTATCTAAAAGTGTTAACATACTTTGTTGTTTTTTTTTTTTCTTTGGATACGTTAATATACCTCATTCAAACTGTTCATGTACTTTCATAAAAATGTTATTTTCTTGAAAAAAAAATAGTCTTTAAATTAATAAAGGGATAGTCTTTTATTTTACTTATAGATTATAGATACACTTTTTACACGGTTGCCAAAAAAGAACTATTAAAGTGAATATTTACTTATCAATAACCTCAAACATCTATTAAGCAAGTTTTTATTCACTTCTTGCATTATTTGTTATGCCAAAAATATACCTAAAATTTTTTATAATATGTTTATTAATAAAAGACAAGATTTAAGTAAAAAAATTTTAATATTTACTATCAAAATTTTCAATAAAATGTATGAGAATTCAAAATGTTTTTTTAAAAAAATTGAACATATAATATTGAATAATAAAAAAACTTTTATTTTTTATATTTTTATTAAAGAACTTATAACAAATACTTATAAATTGTATGTAAATTTTGTCCATTACTAAATATATATTGTCATGTCTGTAGGTATTTAGAATTTATATTAATAAAAAAATTTTATTATTAGAAGATGTATACTAATTATTAAAAAATTTTGTACTAATTAAGACATTTCGAATTTTGTTGTGTCAATTTGGAATTTATCTTTAAATAGAATCAATACGAATATAATAATTGAAGTGAGAATTTTCCAACATCTACTTTAACAATTTTTTATTGGTTTCTTGCCCCTAAGACAAATGCAAAAAGCACATATAAGAATTTTATAAAATATATCTTTAGCGACCCGATTGATTCGTGGAATCTTAAATTTCTGAGAATGATTATATTTCCAAATTGTGATTCACAAAAATCATATTCCGGGAAATATAACATTTCTATGTCGGTTCATCATAAATATTCTTAAGAATATTTTGCTACATTTTAAAAAATTTAATATTTTTATGTTGGTCATATTAATTGTTCAAAAATACATATTTTAAGTTTATAATTATTAACTTATAATTTTTTTACTAATTTATTTATATTATAATACGTTTAATAACATATTTTTATAACATTTTTATTTTAATATATATTTTTTATTTTTTCATTTTATTATTTACATGATTTAATATAATTATTTTTATGTGTATTATTTTATTTATTATTTTTGAAAGTATTTTAAGATAAAAAAGAATAATAATCTTTTACTATTTTTGAAACACTCTCTAGGATTCCAACATTAAAGGTAGTAAGTAACCTTCTTAACTATCTTGCTTTTGATTAAAGTCAATAAGTAGCCTTCTTAACCAAATTACTTAGCTTGACAAGCTGGTGAACTTGTTGCAATGTTCTCAACCTTTGATGTTGATAGTGTTGCAACCTCCTATTTTTTTGAACTCTATGAAATTGCTACCAAAACTAAACAAGATTCCTATTTGTTGTACTCTTCTTATCATCTAGGCAACCTATCTAATTGCTAAGAATAGAATCAATTCATTTAAAATTTAATACTTGAGGGAATTAGATTCCAAGTTCAACAGTTTTGCAACGTGTTTCAATATTCTCTTGGCAGTTCCACGATAATGATTGATAGGATTATGCATAAATGTGGAGACAATTCCAACCAAGAAAACAACGTTTGGCCCTTATATGAAAAATGATTCAAACCACCAATCAAACTTTAACAATATGTTGCATTCGCCAATTCAATACCATGATCAAGATTAACTTCTCATTCATATTCATGGGTGTGGCCACTACTTTGCAATTCACCATATTGTATTTTTTTAAAAATCCATTGCATATTTTCTTTGTGAAATAAGTATTCCATTAGCACCTTGTTTGTTCAATACCAAAAAAAATATAGCAAACCCAAATTTGACATTTTAAATTCATTCATCATGCTAGTTTCAAATTCAATACATTCACATGATCCCAATTACATCATATCATCATCTGAATGATAATTGATATATATATAAGGCATGAGTTTAGGATAAATTTGATCAAAGTTATTCTTGCAGCCTGGGAGAGAAAGTTTGATTTCCAAGCTTGTAACATGGAATCAATCTTATTAATCAAGGCTTGATAAATATACTATTTGCTTCTACCAGCATCCATTTTAGGTTTCTACGAGAAACTTTTTAAATTTGTGAGAAATATTGGAATTAAAAACTAGTTTAAAATTGTGCTTATTAATATCCAATCCTTGGTTAAAATAAAACCGAACCGGAGTAGAATTGTTCATTGAACAAAATTTGGGAGAAGCCTCAAAGAATAAGATTGTATCATCAACATATACTAAATGAGAAATAGATTCAAAGTATCATTTAACTTAATGCCCTTCTAAGTTTCTAAATTCTCTACTTCCACAATTACGTAGGAAAACATGTCGGCACCGAAAATAAAAAGGTATCAGGACAGTGGGCCTCCTTGCTTGTATCCTCTTTCAAAAATGATAACTTTAGTCAGGCTACCATTAACAAGAATTCGATAGCTAAGAGGAGTAACATATTGCATGATAAGATTAATCTAGTGTTAAGGGACTCATTTTGCGGTGAATTTTCTCAATGAGAGGCCAAGAAAGTTTTTAAATTTTAATTCTTTATTAGCTGAAATTATATTTATTATTAAAAAGAGTTCTTAAAAAATTTTTAAGATAATTATTTTAAATTTGTTATACATGATAATAAACGTGGTTTTGTAATTAGTTGATGCATGATACGAGAATAACTTACCATTGTGATATTGGATCATATAAGTGGTAATACTCCAAATTTAAGATTTTAAGTTTAGTTGAAAGAATCCATAACCTAAGGCCTCCTCTGATATGGGAATTTCTTGCTGATATAAATGGAACTAAAAAGATGAATGGAATATAATAGAAAAAATTTTGTTTGATAAGAATAGAAAAGAAAAGGAAATATGCTTGTATTAGATTGTTTGGTTGGATGAAAATAAAATAAAATAGAAAGTAAAGATAATGAAATAACAAAAATACCCTTACCTTAAATCGGCCTAAAGTTACATCAATGACATCGTGGTTGCCTTTGTATGTACGTGTATATATATACATGTATGTATGTTTGGTAAGAAATTTTTTGACAAATTTTTTTTTTGACAAAATTTACGAGTATATTGCTTGTCTTTACAATTTTGATTTGAGTAATTTCTACTTGTTTTATTTTTTTACCATGATTTTTTTTCATAAACTTTTTGATAAAATTTTGCAAGAGCTTAAGGGAAAAACATTATTATGGACAGCCTTAATTCATATTTGATAATAATAATAGTAATAATATATTATTACTTCTTAGTTTGTATTTTGCTATAATATATATCACAATATGTTATTTGTTAACATAATATTTTACATTTTTTGTTAATTTTAAGAAAAAAATGTATATTATTACTTTTCGTAGTAAATTTACACACACACACATATATTTTAATTTGTAACCTGTAAAGAATTACAGAAGTTTAATATTATTTGTATAACAAATGTATATATTTACTACAAATTTCATGTTATTAACCTAACATAGTTAAAGAAATTTTTGAATATATAAATATATAATGATACAATATAACTGTACTTTTGATTATCTCATAAATTGTACATTATTTTCCTTTTCATTTAAATTGTGATCAAAATATAAATACAAAAACTTATATATAAGAGAAAAAAAGGACAAACTTGTTGCTAATGATAAAAAGAGGAAAAAAACAGACAAAGTAAGAAAAAAGAAACACACACACACACACACAAAAGGTGGTAGGATGGGTGTAGTCAGAAATTATCCAACCATCATTTGGTTGGACAGTTCTGACTAACATGTAGTTTGAATAATACACTGACTACAAAGGTAGACAAACTTTGCAATTAGAAATTTTACTATTTTGCTTCATATGTCGTTCTTTCTCATTTTACTTGATAATTATAATGGGTGACACAAAATTTTATTTTTTCAATGGTTGAATGAGATTTTTATTAACATATTTTATAATTCTTATGAAAATTTTTAATTCACATAAAAAACTAATAATAAAAATAAATTTTCAAATAGTATAATCTATAAAAAAAAATTTTGATTTGCCTATATGAAAACAAATAAATAGCTAAATACTTCCCCTCCTCCCTCGTGCAATACTTAATAATATAACAAACAATTGAGTCACGTAAATGATGGAACTAAATTTAATTAATAAAAGTTGTAATAAAAGATATAGCTATAACAAGTTGGAAGATTTTTAGGACGACACTGAGAGCTGCAAGTTGAATAAGAATAAATAGAAAAGAGGACAAATAAATACATAGTAGGATAAAAATGCTAATATATTTTTATTCAAAAGATGGCAGGTAAAAATGATGCCATGCGGAGTGAAAAGCACACAGTTTGTCTTGTTTTTTTTTTTGCTTTAGTTCCCATTTTTTGTGACTGACTTGCACCAAACAAATTTTAATAATAAATTCATTTCTTTTTTATTATTCATTGCTATACCAAACAAGGTCCAAGGATAGAATAGTAGAAATTGAGGCCTAAAACATCCAAATTACTTGAATTTTAAAAATTGAGACAAATGCCATGTGAGTTATACTAAATTTATTAATATTTAATAATAAATTATTAATATTTAACACAAGATGTCTAGCACACATGATATTGTTGGTTAAGAATTTTGGATTTCATGTTTCTTGTTTCTAATTCTTTCAAGTGTTTTGCCGTTTCTTGTCAATTATTTCTTCCGGTCTAAAATATAAGTCATTTAAAAAAAAAATTTTGGTAAAAAATACAAATCACTTGGCAATGATTACTACTTGTTTTTTTTATAATATCTTTCATTTAATAATAACAGCTGCATTGAAAAATTTCATTTAATAGCAACAATTATATTGATAATAGAGATAAGGTTAAAAAGATATGATAATATTTAAAAAGTTTAAAAATATAACTAATTTTTTTAAAAAAAATATGAATTTATTAAAAATAACTTATATTTTAAACAGAAAAAAATACATTTAAACAGTGAGTTTAACGAAGTTTTCATCCCCACCTGAATCTTAATAATAAAAAGTAATGGACTCCAAATATGGATTGAAAAATCAAGGGTTTATAATGGCAGAAAGTTCCAATGCGAAACGTCTTTCTGCATTCAAATGATGATTACCTGGGAGTTGGGACCATAATTAAAGCCATCCCTGTTGGATAAATGATTGAGTGGTCAAAAAGCCAATACGGTGCCGTCCAATCTATTTGCTTCGAGATAAAATAATTTGGGAGGGTCAAGTTGATGTTTTTCAACTTGATTTTCTTTATGGATGAGCTTCCCCATGGGAGGGGTTTGTGGGGCCCAATTAGGGGCAATGCCCTTATCACTTGAAGAGTTAAAAGGATTGCAACGTAAAGGACGAGAGATGGGCTTTCTTTTAAGGGCTTTTCAAGTTTTAAGGGCAAAGCACCAAATAAATGGGCTTCCTTTCATAATTTAATCAAGCACACAAATGTAACCTGTCATAAGCTTCACTTTTATCTGTTAGCAGTCAAAAACTGGGAAGAAAAGGAAAATACTCAATAAACCAATTAAAATGACGATGGAAGAGATAATAGGAGTCATATGAATAAGGTAGATATTTTAAAAGTATAGGATTTGGATAAACTATATGCCTTATTCTAAAGTGGCCAAAAGAAAAAACACTAATTCTAAAAAATTGAGATCCTACTCTAAAATGTTGTGAATTCAAGTTCTCAAAAAATATATATAGTCTATTTAATATTAAAATATAAGGTAGTTTCTGTGTCTTCTGAAATGTGTCTGAGTTACACAACATTTTTCTTTATTTTAAAAACATATATGAACTCCCTGAAACTAAAATAGCACTAAAATACTTTAAAGAATAATATTAATTTCTTTTTATTAAAATATAACTTATGAAAAAATATTCTTTTATTTTTTAGTTTAATTTAATTTATTTTGGATTGGAAAATATAAATTTATTTTATTTTAAAAATTTATTAAATTATGACCGTCCTTATGTTTATTATAATATATTTAATGCAACTATTATTCCTAAAACTTAATTATTATCTCAGATTTAGTTAACTTTAAAAAATTATTTTATGAATGTATTCTTTATTTTTAATAATTTTTTATCAAATAATTTTACTGTATGCTAAACTTATAAAATAAATTATTTTATATTGATCAAATATATACATAATACTTGTTATATTATATAAATAGTAGATATGAGAATATTTTAGTTAAAATAATTGTAATTATAATTTATATTCTATTGCAAAGAAGGTTAATGTAAAGTATTTGTTGGTTGGTTAATTGGTCACATTTTATTCATGAAATGGGTTGGATTGGTATTAGTCTGGATACAGCAAAATAATTCTATTAAATCTAATGTACTTATTCGATCTAATAAGTACATTATGTCAGAATTGAGAAATTTTATGTCTCGAATCTTTATTATTATTTTATTTATTACAAATATTTTATTATAAATATATATTAAATTATATAAATAAATAGAAAAATAGAAATTTCTTATTAATTTTATTAATAATATTTCTTTAATCGAAAATCAATTTATTTATTATAAAAATTTATTTAATATTTTATTTAAATTTATAAATTTTAGAAATTGAAATATAAATGAAATAAAATAAATAAATAAATGAAATAAAAAAATAAATAAATTATTGCTATTCATACCTAATTTTTTATTTCTTATTGTTGCTATAGAATGTTGTTTTTTATAACTACAAAAATCCATTTTTACTGATATAAATAATAGAAAATAAAAAAAATGGACAAATGAATAAATGAAGTAATTAGATCTATAAATACATTACCCTCTATGAGATAGTTTTTGTTGAAATTCTCTGAAGAAATTTAAAAATAAAGGGGGTTAGGTTAAGCTTTCTTATTCTATTTATATTATATTGATTGAATTATTCTATTTATTGATTGAATAAACCCGATCTCTACCTTTTTCCTTAATTTTCGCATACGCCCCTTTTGTATCTATGTCGATTATTTATGTAGTGTTAATACAACATAATTGCTTGGTTTTTTATTTACTTTACCTTATTTTTTAAGTATTCAAATAAAGATCCTTTTTCCTTTTTGTTTGAAACCTTGGCACAGATATAGATCTAAGCTACGATCCCCTTAAAAGTAAAAGGACCCAATGAAAAAAAAAAGGTGAAAAAATGGATTTTTTTCTTTTTAACAGTTTTCAGAATGGAAGTAGAATTGCCCTTTTCTTCTTTGCCTCGAAACTGACTTTCTTTTTTTGATCCCATTTTTAAAGAACTTAAAAAAAAAATAAAAAAATGGAAAAAGAATCTTTTTCTAGTTCTAAAAGTTTTAAACGAAAGAACAAAATTTTTTCTAAATGTCTCAAAAGAAACAGCACAATGGATCATCAAAAGTATTCTCAAAAAGATTCTATTTCTTAAAATTAATAGAATAAAGAGTATAAAAAAATAAAAATCGATAAAAAATAGAAATCATAGAAAGATAATTAGTCTATCTATAAAAGGAGATGAGATCATATGAAAAATATAACCGATTCTTTCCTTGGGTTACTGGACATCGGCCAAGAATTTCGCTTTGGATGTACTCGAAAAAAGGATTAGATTATGCAATGATGAAACTAAAAAAAAAATACTTACCTAAAATATATGATCCTTTCTTGAACGGACCCTATCGTGGACGAATCAAAAAATTTTTTTTGAGATAAATAGTCTTTTTTGTGCAATTTCAAATGTGAAGTAAGTCTTCGTATCTTATTGGTGAAATTGAATACTTGAAATTCAATCGATCCCAGGTTTTCTTCTTTTTTTTTTTTCTTGTGAAATAACTGGTATCTATTTTTTGTTCAAAGTCTGGATAATGAGTATTAATATTAAGAAGGATACCATGAATCTTACTCACTTGAAATTGAGTATCCATTTCAAAGAGAGGAATTTATATTTTTAAAACAAAGGAAAAGACTGTATAATTTAGATACTTTTTAGAAAGAGAGAATAATTTACCCTTAAAATATATAGAGGATTGAACTAGTAAAATAATCTCTTACTTTAAAAAAAGAAAAGTTTTTTCACCTCACTTGTTTGACTTTAAGGTTAACCAAGGTTGAGGCAAACTAAGTGCTTAGGCCAAAACAATTTTAGTTTTCTTTTAATGTAGAACTGTATAGTTTAGGTAAATTTCAAAGAAAAAAAATTCTATTATATTATGAAAGTTCTAGTATATTTTACTTCTCCTTCCATTGATTTTTTATATTTGGGTAAGTTAATAAATGAACCCATAAAGATGTAAAGAAGTGTATAAACTTTCTTATTTAACAAATGCATATATATAATTTTCATTAAATGGTAGTTTTTGCACAACTTTGCCAACTTTCCTAATTAAATCTATAAAACCAACAATCAAACTTTAAAATGTCAAGTCAAGGTAGTAGCTAGTATACCATTATTTTTTAAAAAGGCTTTCTAACTGAATTAAGACTAATTAGGGTAAAATCGACTAGACCATACTTAATTAACAACTCTATTATGAATAAAAAAAAAATCTAAAGTAACTAAAAGAATATTGTATGGAGTAAATTATATTACTTTTCTTGAGGTTTGGCTAAACTAGACTTGATCACCTTTTCATTTCAAAAATATCATTTGCTTCCCTAACATTTGATTTATATTGGAAAAGCTTCTCTAACAATTTACTCTTTGTCAACAAAGCTAATTTTTTGCACAATGTGTATTCCATTCAAAAATAAAAATATTTAGTTGTATTTACAATCATTATAGAGGCTTAAGATCAATTAACTCCCTTTATTCTAATATTAAAAATCAAATGATAGTCTCATATTATGCAAAAAGCTAACTTCATTAATAAAAAATAAATTAGAGGTATGGTTTTGCAATATATACCAAATGTTAGGGAAAACAAATGATATTTTCAAAACCAAAAAGGCACAGCATGTAATTTAACCAAACCTTATGCAAAGGAAATTAAAAAGGAAAAAAAATAGAAGAGGGAGGCAAGGAAGAGCTCCTTAATAGTAAGTGTTAAAAAATAAAGTCTTTACAAATAGAGCCATTAACATTTATCTAGAACCAAGAGATAAGGGTTGTTCCTAGTAAGTGTTTAAAAAAAAAGATTTGGTAGCTTTGTTTAAGCTAATAAAGAAGATATATTTGATGATGTAAAGATGGTTTTCCAAGAGATTTTTAAGAAAAGGAAATTTGATGTGTATTTTTTTTTGGGAAGATGTTTGTAAAGAAATTTGAAGGGATGTTATGATGCTTTTAAAATTAAGATGTAAAGGGATATTCTTTAAGGATATGGATAATGGACTTGGGTCATGCAAAAGTGATACAGATCAAAAGCAAGACAATTTTTAATATGGAAATTTTAGCCTACTAGAAGGCCATTGTTAGCAGATTGTTAGAGGAAAAATTCTTTACGAGGATGAGCAAGAATTTTCCACATCTAGGTAGGGGGAGAGTTGTCATTTGGGGGATAAAAAGATGGCATGAGAATTTTAGGGTGAATATGCTATTAGGGGGAAGATTTCTAGGTAATGTTTTCAGTAGTATTAAAGGTGAATAAGGATTGGAGTTGCTTGAATTTCATTTAGGATGCTTAAGGTAGGATAAAAGAGAGGTTTTTGGTGGATTAAGAGAAATCAAAGGAGATTAGGTTACTAAATTTTTGGTCAATGTCTTAGAAGTTTAAAGGGCCTAAGATGAGATTTCTAAGTTTTCTTGAAGGAAACTAAAAGTCCTAGGCATTGACAAAAGAGCTTAAGTCCATTAGACAAGTTAAGCCTATTTGAAAAAAGGTTGTTATCTTTGTTAATGCCTTTATGAATATAAGAATAATTTCCTTTCCTTTTTTTTTTTCTCTAAGGTTTAGGTTGTATTTGTGTTTGAAGAAGGATACTAAGTCTGTAGCAAGTTTTCAACCTAGTTTAGCTATAAAGTAGACATTAAGAAAGGTGCAATAAATAATTCCAAGGTCACTATAAGATTTAAGGCAAATAATGTTTTTATGAGGCCATTATAGATGGACAATTTCTTTTCCTTTCTTGAATTTTTTTTTGGGATAACTTTATCAAAGATAAAAGAGAAATATAAGGATTTGTGGTTAGGAAAAATAAAATAGCCAAGATAGTGACTGAGGTTCTAAAATGGTTTGATTCTAAAGAAGGTAAAGAAGTTTGACCTATTGTGGTGAGGGATGGGAGGAGAAAACTAAATATTTGACCTATCAAGGTTAATGGATATACCATAAGTGAAACTACAAGTGTTAATATACATACACATGTATATATATATATATATATTATATTTCAGGGTAGTTTTGTAATGCTTTCCAAATATAAGAAAAGTTTCCTTTTTTTTTTTTCCTTTTAAGGTTTAGGTTGTATTTGTGTTTGAAGAAGAACAATTTTCAACCTAGTTTAGCTATAATGCAGGCATCAAGAAGGTGCAATAAAGAATTCTAGGGCCACCATGAGATTTAAGGCAAATAATGCTTTTCCAAGGCCACCATGGATAAATGGTTTCTTTTCCCTTAAAGTTTTTTTAGTAACTTTATCAAGGATAAAAGAGAATATGAGGGATTATGGTTAGGACTGAAGGAATAGCCAAGATGGTGATTAAGGTTTTAAAATGTTTTAATTTTGAAGAAGGTAGAGAAGTTTAACTTGTTATGGTGAGGGATGGAGGGAGAAAACCAAATATTTCACTTGTTAAGATTAATGGATATATTAGAAGTGGAATTACAGGTGTTAAGATCTTTTTTTTTTGGGTTTAATTTCAAGGAGGTTTTGGGGTAGTAGCTTGGTAAAGACAAAGATGTTAATTGACAAAAAGGTGTGAGACTTTTAAGTCTAAGCTTTTAAGTTTAAAAGGGACCACAATTTGTTATCACTAGAGTGGTTTATTGTTTAGGAGAGGAATTCTATGTCTAGAATGAAGAGATAGGGAGAAATAGGGTCTCCTTGTTTAATATTATAAGAGAAGGAGAAAGGAGAGATTTTTGAACTGTTTAGGGGAATGAAGTATTCTATGGAGAATAGGAAAGAGTAGATAAGATTTCTTAAAGGTTGGGGGAGGTTTTAGAGATTAAGCATGGACATTGAACTCTAAGAGACAGTGTCAAATGCTTTAGTGATATCTACCTTTATGGTTAACCATCCTGACTTGCATTTTGACCAATGCATAAAGTGAAAGGTTTCATGAGTGATAATGAAAAGATTAGGTAATTTACTTGATTCCTATCAAGATTCAAGTCCAAATACATTTACTTGAGTTCTGTATAAGCACACTTACTTGAATCATGTGCAAGTTTAAGCACTTTGCCTACCACACACAAAATTTTTGGCACTTACTTTTTTATTAATGTTTTAGGTTGTCAAACCCCAAGTGATAAGGAGGTGATTGACATAGAGAAGTCCATAAGCCTTGCAAATACTACTATGGTTGAAGAGATCATTTTGATAATGTAACATATACAATATTTCTTTATCCAATTCATATATTGTCTCATTATATCAATAAAAGTATCCTTAGTTTTCGTAGAAATTTTGGTAGAATTTCCCTTGAAATTTGGACATCCCAAATTTCTACAATAGCCAAAGACTAATAATATTAGCAAGGGAGAGCTTTGCTCTTAACCACTAACAATAAAAAAAATACCAAAAGAACAAAAGAAAATCAAGTGAGGGGGATCTACCTGTGTCAAGTAGAACTACATCTAGAGTACATTACAATTATCTTTCAAAAATTTGCTGTAACATCCCTCACAGTTCAAAAAAAATGGCTCACACCTTTACAATTAAAAAAAAATGGCTTACCCTTACAACGCCTCTAGAATTATGATAAGGGAGGCAGGCTAGGTCTAACACCATTATCCAAAAGGTTGAAATTTAAAGAATGAATTAGAAACTCAATTAGTAGATAACAAATTACAGTAATTGAAAATATACTAGTAATGACTGAGACAAACCAAACTATAGAACATATACATGAAATACTCATTATCAAGTTAAGTCTTTGACATGGAAATCATATGGAAATCCAAGTTAACCCTTATTGGTGGCGGCCATGCCTTTTTGGTAGCTCCTTACCCTAGCACGAGTGGCTACACCTAATAGGTGGCTCTTTCTCCACATATCATTAGCATGTTATGACATAAATCCTTAGGGGTGGCTTCATCTTGTTAGTAGCTCCTTATCCTATTATAGGTGGCTACACTTAACGAATAGCTCTTTTTCCACCCAGACCTTCCTTCATTTATCTAGGTGCACCTAAGCCATACACTTGGTTACTAATTATGGAACCCCATTTTGGATCCACATCTCACCACAAATCAAGTAACATATAATAGCTAATGGGTTACATATAGCATAGTAAGTGAAACTAAATAAACAATTTGAAAAAAATAATTGACTAAATAATTGGTACATAAATGGTTTTACAAAAATTAAACTCTAATATATTAGAATAGATCCAATAAGGAGTTCAAAGATTTGAATAAGAAAATAAAATTTTTGTTAAAGTTATGACTACAATTTATTAAACTTAAGGGAGCTATGATTAATATAAATTTCAAGTTATAAAGTTATATTTTTTTTAATTTGTATTGCAATGTAATTGATTCTAGTTGGCTAATATAATGATTCCCATATAATCATTCATGTTTCCCCTATTGTTATTAATACATATTGCATTAAAATTTTAGAATAGCACCGCATAAAACATAAGAGGGACAGACCATAATTACACTAATACATAAACTAAACCACTGTTCCAACCCACATAATCATATTATTTAGCCAAGACATAGAGATCATGTAAGTAAAGGCCCATTATGCTAGAACTATGCATAAGATGATCAGATCAAAATGTAACTATTGTTACCATTAACTTACAAACAATGAAGGCACCCATAAAACATATTATAATCTATTTTCTATTCATTAATGGTGTCTAACACTACCGTGGCACCTAGTCCTCTTCTCACAACTTTCTTCTTCCAGTATCAATATATGCAGAGCTTCCTAATAACACCTATAACTCATTGGATTATATGTGGCTCAAATAATCAATTCCTAACATCTATGTAATTTAATAATGGCTAACTAATAAAATAACCCATTCCCTAAACTTATCCTTCATTCTTACAACTAATGATGAACCTAGGGCTACTGATTTAGCTACTCAATTTAAGTTTAGAATTTAGAGTTACAAAATTGAAGATTAGATTAGAATTAACACTGTTGCAAGGCTTATACTAAAAAACCCTAATTCCCACAAGCTAACTTCGGCCATAATGCAAGGTAGGAGGAAGCAGTAACATTTTAACCTTGATTAAGAGGAAATAGGTTGAAATTAAGGAGGGAAGAGTAATAATAAAAGAATTTTGCAATGAAAATGAAGGAAAATGAGAGTACTAGAGCAGGTACCTACCATTGTTGACAGTAGCTTCCTTTAGCCACTACCACGGACCATCGATGACAGAACAGAAGAGAAGAAGACTTGGGAGAGATCAAATAGCACCGGTGAGGGGACTTGGTGGCTAAATAATGGCAAAAGTAGTTGGAAGAATCATGGGCAATGGTGATGAGGGGGAAAGGCTGAATGCAGAATAAGAGGAATGGAAGAAGAATTGAAAAAAAATAAGGAAGGAAGATAAGAAAGAAATAGAATAAAAGAAAAGTTTTTTTCAATCATATTAATATTATATATATTTTTTATTTTTTATTATTTTTTCAAGTTATTATATAGGTGCTCCTACTCCAGTCTTATCAAAGTTTAAGTACCTTAGTCCTATTAAATTTCAAGAATACATACCAAGGTCCTGTCAATATTTAGGAACACTTAGGTCCAATTAAAATTTAGGAGCCTTACTTCAGTCTTATTTGTTGAAGTGCGTGTGGTCTTTTAGATCCTTTATGTTAGAATATTTTATTTTTTCATGTCAACTTTCTTCATTATGTACTTATTTATTTTCCATTAATTTGGAGGAATTATGTCTTATTGTAACCATTACTATGATTATGGGATTAGATGTAATTCTAATAATTTCATCTTCCCTAATTATTTGTATTTGGTGCTTAGAGAGATAAAAAAAAAAAGAGCACATTTCTCCTCCATCCTTTATTTTGTACTTTCCCTGTCATGCTTCATGGCATTAAAGCATGAAGCCTAATCAACCTTAAATTGTGTTTGGCCATGTTTTAGCTTTAAATATAGAGGCTTTGGGTGAATAGAGTTCTTCCATTGAGTTAGTCGTGGCTGCATCAAATGCCCATAAAGTTTCATCCAGCATTAGAGCACCCACTTTATCTAACTCATCAAAGGCATTTTTTACTATCATCATTAGGCATAAGTTGAATGACAACAATTATTTGATATGGTCCTCTAGTGTGATGATATATATGAAAGGAAAAAGAAAAGTTGGATATCTCATGGGTGATATCTCTTAGCCTACTCTAAGTGATCCAGGATTTCAAGTTTAGGATGTAAAGAATAATACGACTATATCATGGTTGATTAATTTAATGACCATCAGCATAGGAGAGAATTTTATTCTCTATAAAACTATTAAGGAGATCTAAGTAACAATGCAGCAATAATATTCTTCAGTTAATAACACTATTGTTGTCTTCGAAATTAAAGGCTCATTACATGATTACAAACAAAAAGAGGCTACTATCACACATTACTTCAATTTCTTAATGTGTTACTGGTAGTAGCTTGATACTTACGAGGTTTATAGTTAGACGTGCATTGTAGATGCAAAGTATTGTCATAAGTTGCTAGAGAAAGAAAGGATTTACATGTTCTTCCTAGTCTTAACTCTAACCTTAAAAAAGTTAATAGAAGAATAGTGGCTGTACATCCTTTGCCATTATTGATAGAAGTCTTCTTTAAAGCAAAGTAGGAAGAAAGTAGAAGAAGGCTTACCCATGGCCTTTAGATAGTACAACTAGAATTTGAGTCTTTGGCTTTTATAACTGGTGATACCAAAATTGCAAATCATAATATGAAGAAAGAAGTAAGACCTTAGTGTGAGCACTTCTGTAAAACAAGGCACACAAAGGATAGTTGTTGGAAACTTCATAGGAAGCCAGTTGATTGGAAACCTAAAAACTAAAATGATGCTCATGGTATAATGGTGATTAATGAAAAGAGTAAAATTGCCTAACCTAAGCCTTTGCCAATTAGTCAAGAGCAAAAGAAGTTCCCACAACAATTACTTGGTGGTAAGCAAAGCCAAACTTCAGAAAAGGTTATCAATAATAAGAGTGGTTGCCTAAATAGCTAAACTTATGATGACTTTGCATTTATAGGTCCTCATTTCAAACTCTTGGATAGTTGATTCGAGGGTAAGTAACCATATGATTGGTAACATGTCTTCCTTTAATAAATTTGTTCTTTGTTATGAAAAAAATTAATGGTTCAAATTGTTGATGAATCATTGTTTAAAGCTACGGGTATCGTGAAATAAAATTGACTAAATATTTACTACTTGAAGATGTACTTCTTGTTCCCAAGTTAATGTGCAACTTACTTTCAATTAGTAAAATTGCAAGAGACTTAAAATGTGTGACTAATTTCCCATCTAATGAGTGCATGTTTCAGGACTTTGAATTGGGAAGGATGATTGACAATACTAGGGAGTATGTCAACCTTTACTATCTTCAAGGACTAGCAAGAAAGAATAATAGCTATGACTACAAGTAGTTCACCTAAGAATAATGTACTTTTGTGGCATTCTAGGTTAGGCCACCTATGCCTTTGGTACATGAAACATATGTTTCCTTATCTAATAAATAAAAATTTCTTTTAACTTTAGTGTGAGTTTTGTCGAATGTCCAAACATGTCCTAAACCCTTACCTTTCTCACATATACCTACCAATTGAACCTTTCATCCTCATGCATAGTGATATTTGAAGTCCAACCAATGTGAAAAATGTCAATTATGCAAATAGGTGTAATAAAATTAAATTGAAATTGATAAAATGATATGAAAGTGCCCTAAAGCAATACAAATTGAGATAAATTAAGGATAAGATGTTAATTAGAACATTTAAAGAAATGGTTAAAAAATGAGAATAGTCCGAAATCGGAGCCAAAATAGTTAAATGAAGTGAATCGAAGGTCAGTGGCAAAATCATAATTTTAGATAACTTTTTTAAAAACTCAAATGAAAGATCTTTAAATGGTAAAATTAAACTCACTAGGACTTTCAGAGGCCTTGAAAACTATAAAAGCCATTAAAATGGTTAAAACCTTTCTGATGTACAATTTATGTTGTCAGTTGACGTATTCTTTGATTGAATGGTCTAGAAAGATTTTAAATCATATTAATTTGAAACCAAAAATTTTTAATGAATTAGAGCACCTAAATTTTATGATGGGAAAGATGGATCTCAAAAAGGAATTAAAATGAGCTCAAATGGAGAAATTAAAATGCAAAGGACATAAATGAAATTTTGTAAAAGTCATAAATATCCCTTCTTTCTTTTTTATTCACGCCACCCCTCTCTCCCTCACCCCAACTGACTTATTTTGGCTCTAAAATAGAACTAGATAGACAATAAAATGTGGGAGGGAGGAAAGAGAAAAAAGAAGGAAAATTAAGGCTTATAAGTATGTAAACATGGAGAATTTGCTACTCTTACCTTTGTAAATGTTCTTATCCTCTTTCTCCTTTCTCCTTTTATGGTTTTAGAATTTTGAATGGTAGAATTTTATGGCTAGTTTAGTAGAAGGAAGAAGGAGTTTGAAGAAAGCTTTGGGAGCATAAGAAACACCATTTGGTAAGGAATTGATTAAGGTATGATTTCCTATGTAAAGCTTGTTTTTCTTGGTTCTTCCTTGCTCTTCTCAATTTGGCTAGACCTAGAGCAATTTAGAAGGAGCTTGGTTTTGGCTTAAACCTAATAGGAAATAGGATTTAGAAGCATGAGGATTAATAGGAAACTAAAAGCATCAAATAGAAAGCTATTAGTTGCAAGTTATGGAACCAAGAGTTTTACTTGCACCTTAGGAAGTATAAAGCTTTGAGTTAATGTTTCAAATTATATAAAAGTATAATTGAGCTAAGAAAATGCTAAGGAAGCTTTATAGGTGCCATTTCCCTAAAAGAATTAAACTCTATAGGTGACTCTTATTACGCATGTCTCATCTAAGAATAATATGAGATACCTAGGGAGAGTTTTCTTTGATTTTAAGATCAGAAATAGTCTAGATATAAATTATAAACACCAAAAGAACTATTAGTTTGAATTTAAAAGCCTCATTTTGAAAAATGAAAGTTTAGGGTTCCATTATGCATAAAGAAGCATTTTGACATTTGGCTCTTTAAATTAAGTTTGTGATGACTCTAATGAGTTTAATCATATGACTTATATTGGATAAGAAATTAGAGCTGACATATTGATTACTATAGGTTGTTTCATTATGCTACTAAATGGAATCATATGGAAACCTAAAACTAGAGTTAGCTTATGTAAGGCTTATTTGAATCCAAATGTGGTTTCATTGATATGTTTATGCTTTGTTTGATATGTCTAGACCAAATAAATAAATCTCCTTTCAAGTGCTTGTGTGAGGCCAAAAGTGTGCATCAAGAGACCAAGGGAAAATTTTGTGCATTTTTGAGTAAAGATAGCTCTTCATCAATCTTGTATGCTTATATTAGTTATTTGAGTGTCATTGATTGCTTTTGTGTGTGTATGGATTATGAATTATGCTTGTTGCTATTGGCTTGATGATTTTATGTAATTAAGTGATGTTGAATGCATCTAAATTTTGGAATGGCTTTTAATGGATGAGGTTATGCCAAAAGTCCATTGATTTGAGTGAGGTGAAGCTAAAAGTCCTTAAATATGGGTGAGATAAGGCTAAAAGTCCAAAATGTGAGTGAGCTAAGTCAAAAGTATCTAAAAGTGAGTGTGACTAAACCAAAAGTCCTAAATAATTAGGTGAAACTAAACCAAAAGTCCCTAGAACTTGCTTTTATCTTGATGAATCCATATGATTTCATGTATATAGTTATGATTGTTAATTGGATTTTCATTATGCATACTTGCTCTCTTTAACATAAAAATATACCTTGTAAGTGTGTTTGAAGGTTAAATGAGCTATTAGGATTCATAGAATCTCACTCTCCTTCATATTATTGCTAACCATGTTTAAGAAACTCTTAGGGAAGCAAATATGGAGACCAAAGAGCATGAGTGGTCTTACTTTGACAACAATTTAGCATTTTATGTATTTTGTTGCACATGAGAGAATGTATATGATTATTTTGTGATGTAACCATTCCCACAAATGTAAAAGTATAGGATTATGATGTAAATATTATTTTTGAATGTAAATGTGCAAAATTATGCACTTTGGTCATATATAAGCCACGGAATGTATATGTGTTATGACAAGTGGATGAGTGAATTTGAGTTGCATAATGTTTAGGACATGATAAATTAGTTATATATGTTGTATTTCATACCTAGGATGTGCTCAAGTGGTCACATGAGTTGAAGGGGTCCATTTTGAACCATTTGGATACAAATATTCATCACTTTGAGACATCTTGTGCACCAGAACCAAAACTAGACCAAATGAGTGAATTTTTAGATAAAATTTGACAAGATTTTAGAGCTTTCCTAAAGAAAATAATTTTTGGAACTCTGTAAAATTTATTATAATTTTCTAAAATTGGCTAAAAATTGTAGGAATTATTGGGCACTTTTATATGGTTAGATTTGGATTTTTGCGTATTTGAGGGGCTAAATGAACTTCAATACCTATGAAATTTTATAGGTATATAGTTGACATTATAAAATTTCTATAACCATTGAGTTTGCATAAAATGGAGTTGTGTAGGCAAAGAAATGTATGTTCAAAATTCTAGTATGATATATGTTCAAGAACAACAGTAGTTATGGTTTCATTAGATTTTCATGCTCCAAATGAACTTGTTTTAGTTTGAAATTTTTACAACATATAGTTCATGTCTTAAGCTTTTCATGGACACCTAATTTACATGAGTCAGAATTTTGTAGCCTAAAATATGAATTTTTGAAATTAGTGTCTAATATGTGAAAATATGTAAAAGTAGTAGTCTAAAGTATGTGGCTTAAGGTCCGAAAATTGTGCTTCTTTTTATGATGTTTCATGTTAAACAAATTTGTTTAGTATGAATCTTGGGATGTATATGATAAAATTATGTAATTATGCTCATTTAAAGAAATTGAGTCTTTAATGTTAATATTTTTTGCTACTAAAAGTATTAAAGATAAGAAATTGATGCTATAGGTATATTATAATATAAAATATGTGTTTATTCTTTGATGGCATGACAAGAGGTTTGTAACATTTATTAGTGATTATAATTACTTGATCTGGGTGTATCTTTTAAAAGAGAAACCTAAAGTAGCTAGTGGTTTTTGAACTTTTTTTTCATTTTGGTTAAAAATCAATTTCACAACTAAATAAAAAATTTTTAATTAGGCAATGCTTGAAATTATTTCAATTCCACCCTTAGTTCTTTTTAACCAACTATGGCATTATGCTTCAAAGTTCCTGTGTTTATACCTCACAACAAAATGGGGTTGCTAAAAAGAAAAAGAAGCATCTCTTAGAGGTTGCTAGAGTTAGCATGGTCACCTCAAATATGCCTAAAACTTTTTGGGGGCAAGCCATTCTTGTAATATCTGATTTTTGTTAAATGATGGAAATGGGTACGTTTTCAAAACAAGTCCCTTGAAATGAATTAATTAAGGTCCCAACAAATTTAAGTAGTATTCTAGACTCCTAAAAATGAGAATTTTAGGCTCAGATGAAAAGAAAAACAAAGTCAAAATGAAGAAACGAAATTGGACGAAAGACTTATGAAATGTAATGGCATTTTCATAATTTTGAGCAAATTTTGGAATTCATACAGGAGGGCTTTTTAATTGAAATTTTTGAGTTCTTCGGGGTTCTTAGAGTCCCTAAAAATCATAGGAAGCCTCGTGACAGCTAAAACCGCTTCGGTGGATGTTTGCCAACGTCATTATATCCAAACTTTGACAGATTCATTTGTGAAGGTTTTAGCTCCGATTTGAGTGATTCCAAAGGCATTTTACTAAATTGGGAACCTAAATTTCATAATTAAAAAGACAGTTTTAAAAAAGGAGCTAAAACAAACTAGAAACAAAAAATGCCAAGAACAAAGGGCAAAATGAGAATTTTTGAAAAGTCTTTCTTCCTCCTACCTATATATATAGGGCACCCCACTTCTCCATTCATTTAGCCACATATGTTTCTTCCATAAACTAGAGAAAAACCCTAAGGAGAGAGGCGCATAAGAGGGAGAGGAAGAGAAGGAGAAATCCAAGGCAAAGGGTATGAATTTTTGGTTGTTTTTCATGCTTTCTCTTTAGCAAACCTCTTTTCCTCCATTTCCCTTTCTTTCCTATGATTATATTGAAGTTTATGAATCTATTTTGAGGGACGAACAGAGGAAAAAATTCAGATTTGAAGAGATAAGGCCAAAGAAGGGAAGATTCAAGTAAGAAAACAAGGAAAAATAAGGTAATTCTTTATTTCATGATAGCTACCCCCTTGCTCCTCTTCTCTCCTTGGTTCGCCCCACTCAAGAAGCTACAAGAGGGCTTGGATTTTTGGCCAAACCAAGGGTGAATCTTAGGAAAAGAAGTGGAGAATAAGAATATGAAAAAGGAATTAACAAATAACCATGGAAATTCAAGATAGCAAATCTAGGGTTTCATGCGTTCCTTGTAAAATCTAACTTGATACCTTAATTCCTATGCCTAAATGAATATTTGAATGAGCTCCTAACTATGCCTAAATGAATGTTTGAATGAGCTCCTAAGATCCCTAGAAGTCTCCCCATATGCATCTTTCATGTAGAAAACAAAGCAAAATCTATGGGTGCCAAAACCAAGCAGTCTCAGCCTAGATGAGTTAGGGTACTTAGGGAGAGTTTCAATTTATTCCAAGTCCATTTTTGAGTCATATATGATGAGTGAAGATGAAGAAAAGTTTTGGAAAAAATTTAAAAACCATAAAAAGTGAGATGACCTTATATGTTCCATAATATGACCTAAAGAAGCAACATGTAGTTAGACTCTTTGTTTTAATTGTGTGATGACTCCAAGAGACTTAAAAGGAGTTAAGAGTCAAGAATCATATATGAGAGGAAAGAATGGAGCCTACAACTCATTTGATTAGTTTTGCTTCATTAGGTGTATTTTTTGAACCATAAAGGGGTTAATAGACTAAGTTCAGGTTTAAGGAAGATGTGTGGCCTTAGAATGAATTCTATAGACCTAATTGGCATCCATAAATTGTGTTTAGGCCAAGAGAAACCAATCCCACACTTTTATGTGTGTGAGGCCGAGGAAGGGAGAGCAAATTCAAGGAGAAAAGTATGTGATTGCAACTAAGGTAGCTCACTCCTCCTTATCTCATGCAAGAATGTATGCTTGACTTGTCTTTGAATATGTGTATGTGTGTTTTAAGCTATGAAAAGTATTCTAACATAATCTTTTATTTTATGGTGCCATGATGTTACATTATGTTTTCAAATGATGTCTAATATATGTGCTTAGGTTTGCTTGAGCGTGGTGAAGCTAAGAACCTTCCAGCCATAGTAATGATGAGCCAAGAACCCTTGAAATTGGTTAAGACAAAGTAAAGAGTCTCCCATGAATAAGGTTGACTCCCAAATATAAGGTTGAGTAAAAAACCTCTTAAAGAAATGAGTGAGGTAAGTCCAAAATCCACAAGTGAATGGATGCAGCTAATCCACTTACTTGGCAAACCTATGTATGCTATGTGTGACTTGTTCAAATGTTAAAGATGTTTCTTGAATGATTGCACATGTTAATATGCCAATGCATGCATTTGTAAGACTTGGTTTGTATACTTTATATGTGATTGAAAGGGAGCTGAGCTATTGGGATTCTTTGAATCTCATTCCCTCATCTCCAATGTTCTAATATGCTAGGTGGACTAAATGGACAAAATAATGGGAGCCAACAACTTGGAAGATGAGAATATAACAACAAAGTGCATAAATTTTACTTCTTTATAGCCATATGAATGGAAAATATTGTAATCTATTGTTGTATATGTACTATGACATTATGAACATATATAATTATGCTAATGTATTACGTACAAATAAGATTTGAGGTTATATGTATGGAAATATATATTTTGGGTATGTAATGGCAAGACTAGCATTATGTAAACTTGTGTATGGCATGGGGTGAGAGTGTGAGTTTCCAAATTCTGGGTCTTTGCACCTTTGAGACAAGTTTAGAATGTCATTTGGTTGCAATCTCACTTGCTCAAGTGGCCACATAAGCTTGGGAAGCAAAATTGGACACTTTGATGTTAGTTAAGACCATAAAAATGACCAAACTAGAACCCTATGGCACAAACTGACCAAATGGATGAATCTTCTCATAAAATTTGGCAGGCATGTAGGGCTCATTGAGAGATTTTTGAGAAGCTAAAGTTTGAAAAAATCATAGCTCTATAGAATTAATTATGAATTTTGCAAAGTTGGGATTTTTTTGCTATTTTGGTACATATACTATTTATATGGTCAGTTTTGTATTCTATGTTATCTGATAGTCAAATGGTGTCCAATACTTGTAAAATGTTAAATCATAAACTAGATGTTATAGGCTTTCTGTGGCCACCAAGATCACCTCATTTGGAGGTTTGAGCAGAGAGTTATGAATTTTTGAAGTTTTATGTTAGTACCAGTAATGTCGCTTGACCTCTAGTACTATTCTATCATAATTAAGTTTCTAAATAAACTTGGCGTGATTTGGAAATATTTTTTCCTTAAAGTTAACATCTGTAACTTCTCATATTGACTAAATTTTCATGATTTAGATGTTTTTAAAATTAGTTATGAATTTTTAAATTTTATGACAGTAACCTATGATAGTAGCCCAGGTAGCTGAGACCTTGAGTGCTTTTCAAATGTCAAAACATCTTTTACTTGATGGTTCATGACTTGGACATTTTTTTTAGCATAAATTAGACATCTGTAGCTTTCTAAAATGGTAAAGAATGCATGATTTTGATTTTTTTAGAATTAGTTATAATTTTCCAAAGTTTGTGATAGAAACCATGGAATTCTGGCCAAAGCTACACTATGTTATTTTATGTGTTTCTTGCACTTGCACGAGTTTTAGGCCACTTTTGGTGATGGAATTGAGTTGTATCTATGTAATTAAATATAAGAATGTCATACATGAGCTCACATGGTCTACAGGACATCAGATAAAAAATTTATACACTACGCAGTGCTAGAATATTTATTATTTTAATGCCATTTTCTTACCTCCTATGTGAGATGCATGGTTTAAGGCATGAGAATAACATAACACAAGTTAGAAATCTATGGTGTTACAATTCTCACTATAAATTACCTAATAAATAAAATGGCCTCTCGAACCTTAAAATTTCTTCCACCTCACTAAAACTTTGTGAAACCTTTTTCCATACACAAATCATATCAACTTTACCTTACAAAATATCTAGGTGTACTCTAATTATTTATAATGACCATGGGGGAAAATTAAGAAGCATAAATTTGTTCATTTATTGAGAAACATAAATTCTTAACTTGAAGGTCAACCAAAAGTACTCATTTACAATGTTTCATTTAATTATTTAATTACACAATCATTCTTGTAATTATTTATTTATTTCTAGTTATTTGTGAAATGTTATTTACTTGGGAAATATTTAGTATTTCAGATAATAAGGTTGAACTAGAATCTTTATCTATGGTGTAGAAGGAACTAGCCTCTCATTATGTGCCCCGTAATTGCTCCGTATGGATATTCCTTATTTTATTGTTTGTATATATGACATATTTTGAAATCTAAATTCAACTCTATAACACCCACAAGCAGGATCCCCCACCATCGTGTGGATAGTAGAGCTAATAAGGATTGAAAGTGAAGTTTTCTTCTATTAGAAATGGTTCTGTTGGGCAATTGTAAACTTTTAGGACGTCAGGGAAAACTTTACTAGAATTTTTACAAGAATTAGACATGTATGAAAATTAATTATTTAAAATGAAGTATGATGAATTTTAGATACATAATTTGTTTGTGTTTTGCTATTTAAAATATTATATTAGGAATAGCCAAGTAGACAACAGATCATAGGTTAGGCTAATGAATCCAAGATTCTTCTTGTTTGTATGCTAGTCACATCTTTGGATTTTGGGTGTGATACTTGATTTAGGTTATGGTGTAAATTTTACTAGTTGAAAAATTTTAGGTGTCAAATCCTTATGGGAACGATGCTTATCACTTTATTACTTGTGTGATATACTTTTGTGTGAGTTATCGTATTTGGAAGCAACAAGCACACTTACTTGAGTACTATTAAAGTTCAAAAGCACATATTTAGGTCCCATAAGGTTGAGAAATACTTTAGTATTCCTATAGGTGATTTAGAAAAATTCTTGTAACCCTATGTTAATTACCATTAAGAACAAGATTAAGAGGGATAATTTAGGTTTCTATGAAGTATTAAGGAGATTAATAATTTTAGATTCCTTTAATTATTGAATTACCTAGTAGATTCAATTTTTTTCTTTAATTTTTCAATTTTAAAAAAGATCTTATTCATAATTGTAATTAATTTTTTTGATTTAGATTAAGCTATAAATTTTGGTACTTGATAATCTTTTAGTACCAAATATGTAATATCTGGTTCTTTAAAAACAAAAGAAAACACGATAAACGTAACGTACGGTTTCTCCATAAACATATAAAATTAACTGGATACAAAAGGAAGTCCCCCAAAATAAATTAGTTAAGGTCGTAAAAAATTTAAGTAGCATTTTAAACTCCTAAAAATGAGAATCCCAAGCTCAAATGAAAAGAAAACGAGGTTAAAATGAAGAAACGAATTTGAACGAAAGGTTGACGAAACGTAATGACATTTTTCTAATTTTGAGCAAATTTTAGAATTCTCACGGGAGGGCTTTTTAAACAAAAGTTTTGAGTTCTTTAGGATTCTCAAAGGCCCTGAAAACCATAGGAAGTCATGGGACAATTAAAGCCCCTTTAGTTGACGTTTTCCACTGTTGGTTGACCTAAATTTTGATCAGTTCGTTCGGGAGGGTTTTAAATCCAATTTGGATGAAACTAAAGACATTTTATGAATTAGAGGATCTATTTTATGATGGAAAAGACAATTCTTAAAAAGGAATTAAAATGAGCCTAAACAGAGCAAATAAGAGCGTAGGGATAAAATGGTCATTTTGAAAAATTGTAAAAGAGGCTTCTTAAGTAAGATTACACCTCATCACCTTCTCCAAGCTTCTATTTGTAGAAAATTGAGCAGCCATGGCGTGACATTAAGAAGGGAGAGAGAGAAGAAGTTTAAGCTTCTGTTTAAGTAAGTAAACGGCTTCATTTTATCCCGTGTCAGTTAGGAAAGTTGTTCCTCTCTCTAAAAGCTCTCTAATGATGGTTTTCTTTTCTTGAAAACTTGAAGATTTAGGTCTAAACCAAGCCAAAAAGGAACTCTTTTCAAGAAATCAATTGGTGAAACATAATCTATGCAAAGAGAGCTCCATTTTAAGGTAAGACATTACTTGAAACACTTGCAAAATCTTTTGTTTCCAAGCTGTTTAATCTTCGGTCTAGAGATAGAAAGTGAGGAGGAGAGTTTTTCTTTATGTGTTCTGGATGGAACCAAAGGTTGTGGAGTGTAAGGATTAAGAATATACAACTAGAATTGAAAAGGGAGTTTTAGAATGCAAGTTATGGAATTTAAATTATCTAAGAGTATATATGAATTCCTAAGATACCAAGAGAGCCTCCCACATACTTCTCCCATCAAAGAAATTAAAACAACTCTATTGGTGCCATATGGAAGCATAGCCTCAGCCAAGGATGGTTCATGCACCTAGGGAGTGTTTTAATTCCTTCCAAACTTAGTTTTACATCATGTATGATAGGAGAGTATGAGAGGAAGCCTTGAAAAAATTTTAGAAGCCGTGGATAGTAAGATGATATCATAGGTTCCATATTATGGTTTAAAGAAGCAATACCTAGCTAGGATCCTTGATTTAATTGTGTGATAATTCCAAGAGGTTTAAATAGAGTCAAGAATCATAAATGAATAAAGAGAATGGAGCCAAGATGATGTTTTCTTAAGGTTGCTTCATTAAGTACATTATGAAACCATAAAAGAGCCATATGAGTTACCTAGCTTTTCTAGTGAATGTATGGCCTTAGAAATTGATTCAAGGGTGTAATTGGCTTCCATATGATATGTCTAGGCTAAGAGAAACAAGCCTCACATCATTGTGAGTGTGTGGCTAAGAGAGGGAGCATAATTCTAAGAGAAAAAGTGTGATTGTGTGGTAAAGGCAGCTCTCTCCACTTTCTCTCATGCATGAATATGTGCTTGCCTTGTCTTTGAATGTATGTATATGTGTGTATATGTGTTTTAAGCTATGAAAAGTATTCTAGCATGATTTCATATGCCATGGTACCATGATGTTGTAATATATTTTCAAATGATACCTAGTATATGTGCTTGGGTTTACTTGAGTGTGGTGAAGCCAAGAACCCTTAACCATGGTGAAGATGAGCCAAAAACCCTTAAAATTAGTTGAGATAAGTAAATAGTCTCTTAAGAGTGAGGTTAACTCCCAAGAGTGAGGTTGAGTTAAAACCTCTTAGAGAAAATGGGTGAGGTAAGTCCAAAATCCATAAGACAATGGGTGAGGCTAATTTACTTACTTGGCAAGCCTATGTATGCTTTGTATGACTTCTTCAAATGCCAAGAATACTTCTTGAATGATCATACATGTTATTATGCTCATGCATGCATTTTCAAGACTTGTATTGCATACTTTATGTGTGATTGAAAGGGAGATGAGCTATAGGAATTCTTTGAATCTCATTCCCTTCTCTCCAATGTCTTAATATGCTAGGTGGACCAAATGAGTAAGGTAATAGGAGCCACCAAGTTGGGAGATAAGAGATTGACATCAAAGTACCTAGTTTTGTCTCTTTTGTAGCCATACTAATGGCATATGATGTAATCCTATGATAGAATTGTTATATAATCATTTGAACATGTGTAACTACTCATATATATGATGTATAAATGAGAATTAATGCCATATATATGTTATAACATGATTTAGGTATAGAATGACAACACTAGACATATGCATTCTTGTGTATATCATAGGATGAATGAGTGAGTTTAAGAAATATGGGTTTGTGAACCTTTGAGACAAGTTTGGAATGTTATTTTAGTGCATTCCCACATGCTCAAGTGGTCATGGTTGCCTTGGAGATCAAAATGGACCATTTGGACTTTTTGTAAAACTTAAAAATGACTATTTCACAAACTAATGTTAAGATCTGACCAAATAAATGAATTTGCCCATGAAATTTGGCATAAATCTAGAGCTTTTTGGGAAGCCAAAGACCAAATTTTTTAGAGCTATGTGGAATTAATTATGAATTTCCAAAATTAGCATTTTTCTGCTGAACTGATGTAGACACTGTTTATATGGTCAGGAATTTGGGTTGTGTCATTTGAGGGACAAATGATGTCTAATACTCATGGAATTTTACAGACATAGACTAAACATGATAAGCTTTCCATGGCCACCAAGATCGCCTAAATTGGACCTCTGAGCAGAGAGATATGAATTTTTGAAATTGGAGAACAGTATCAGTAATGACAATCAACCTCTAGTATTGTTCTATCAATTTTTGGTGGCTAGTAGCCTCTGCTATGGTCTGGATTTATTTTTACATAAAGTAGATATCTGTAGCTTTCCAGAATGGTATAGTGTGTATGATTTCAATTTTTTTAAAAATTAGTTATAATTTTTCAAAGTTTAGGCATAGAATCTAGAAATCCTACCCGAGGTTGCACACTATATTTTTGAGTATACCATCCATTTGCACAAGTTCTAGGCCATTTCTTGAGTTTGTTATGAGTTTTATTTATATATTTAAATGTGAGAATGAAATGGATGAGTCTATATGACCCATGGAACACCGAATGAAAAAAGTTACCCTTGATGTAATGCAATTTAATTGTATTTTTTCATGACTTTTTCTTGAGGAATTCATGTGCTTCATGGAAATAAGCCTACATATGATATAATTTGAGTCATAGAATCATGGTGTTACAAAATCTTTATGGGAATGATACTTTATTCATTACTTTATTGCTTATGTGATACATATACTTGCATGTGACTTATTGTATATGAAAGTAATAGGTGAACTTACTTAAGTACTATCATTATTCAATAGCACATATCTGGGTCTTACAATATTGAGGAATACATACTTAAGTTCTATCAAAGTTTAGGTGACTTACTTGATTCTTACCATTTCTACTTGAGTATTCTCAAAGTTCATTTGTCATTACTTAAGTACTATTGAATTTCAAGAACATGTACCTAGGCTTCATGAATAATGGTTTTAGTTTTAGGTGATTGGGCTAAAAGCAATGTATACACTCACGATTCATTTGTGGATTAATAGTAAGGTTCCCTTCCTCCAAAGGCATATGTTGATGGTAAATTGTGTGTGGCAGATAAGTTGTAAAGGATGCCTTAAAGAAAATCCCATTGATCAGTATGTAGAATCATTTGCATATAACTTAAATATGCAACATGGCATTATAAGTGACATTGCTACTATGATCTACTACAATTTATCCCTTGCCTTATGGAAGTTTAAGTTGAAGCATACTTACTTAAGTTTTATAAAAGCTTATGTACACCTACCTGAGTCATGTAGAAGTTCAAGTATTCATCCTTAGGTCCTATGAAAGTTTATGTGTCTTTACTTGTGTTTTATCAAAGTTCAAGAATATATACTTAGATCCTATTAAAGTTTAAGAAAATATACTTAGGTTCTACAAAAGTTTAAATTTAAGTTGAAGTACACTTACTTGAGTCCTATAAAAGCCTAGGCACACCTATCTGAGTCCCGTAGAAGTTTAAGTGTCCATCCTCAAATCCTATGAAATCTTAGGTGTCCTTACTTAAGTCCTGTCAAAGTTTAATAATACATACTTGAGTCTTATTAAGTTTAAGAACACATATTTAGGTCTTAACAAATTTTAAATTCAAGTTGAAGCACACTCATTTAAGTCCTATAGAAGTTCAAATATCTATCCTTGAGTCATATTCAAGTTTAGGTGTTTATACCTAGGTATTGTCAAAGCTCAAGAATGCATACTTAGCTCCTACCAAAGTTAACTCTTGTCAAAGTTTGAGTTCAAGTACACTTAGTTGAGTCCTATCAAAGTTCAAGTTCAAACTTACTTACTTGAATTCTGTAGAAGTTTAAGCATCTTACCTAGATCCTATCATATTTTTAAATTCCTAAGTCTTTCCAATTTACCAATAAGTATAATCTCTTGCAAACAACTCAAATACATGATTGGATATTATAAGTGGTAGAGTGGCATTGTTGCTATGATCTAATAAGATTTAACCTTTGCCTTATCAAAGTTTAAGTTCAAGTTAAAGCATACTTAAGTCTTGTAGAAGTTTAGGCATAACTAATTGATTCCAACTTGAGTTTTATGGAAGTTCAAGTGTTAATCCTTGAGTTCTATGGAAGTTTAGGTATCCTAATCTAAGTCCTCTTAAAGTTCAAGAATACATACTTGAGTCCTATCGAAGTTCAAGAACATGTACTTAGGTTTTGTCGAATTTCAAAAATACATACCTAGATCCTATTGAAGTTCAAGAACATGTATATAGGTTCTATCAAACTTTAGATTACTCACTTGAGTCCCATCAAAGTTTGAGTACTTAGTTAAGTCTTGTCAAATTTAATAATAATACCCGCGTCTCATCTAAGTTCAAGATCATGAACTTAGACCCTGCCAAAGTTTAAGTTCAAGTTAAAGCACATTTACCTAAGTCCTATAGAAGTTAATGTGCCCATACCTAAGTCCTATCAAATTTCAAGAATACATATCTTGGTCCTATTGAAGTTTAAAAACATGTACTTAGGCTTTGTTAAACTTTAGGTGACTTACTTGAATCATGTTAAAGCTTGAATACTTAGTTGAGTTCAAGAACATGTCCTGTCAGAGCTTTAGATCGAGAACACATACTTAGCTAAGTTTTATTAAAGTTTAATAATAAATACTTAGGTCTCATCAAATTTTAAGTAACATGGACTTAAACCCTATCAAAGTTTAAATTCAAGTTGAAGCACACTTATCTGAGTCCTGTAGAGGTTCAAATGTCCATCCTTGAGTCTTGTGAAAGTTTAAGTGTCTATACTTTAGCCTTCTCAAATTTTAAGAAGATGTACTTAGGTCCTACCAAACTTTAGGTAGCACTTGATGTAATACCATATATTTTTAGCTTATTTCATATTATCTCCATGTCTCATACCATGAATTTTATGAAGAGACAAGGAAAAATGATATTAAAAAATGAATATTTTAGCGTTGCGTAGTAGATGAAAATTCCATTCGATGTCACGTGGACCATGTGAGTTTATGTATTACATTCTCATATTTATTTACATAGATACAATTCATTTCCATCCCCAAAATTGGCCTAGAGCTTGTCTAAAGCAAGGGAGTACATAAAATCTAGAGATATTATTTTGGCCAAAATTTCCCTTTCTCTATCACAAACTTTGGAAAATCATAACTAATTATAGAAAAAATTAAAATCATACAATTTTTGACATTATGGAAAGCTACACATGTCTACTTTATGCTAAAAATATGTCTAGACCATGGAACACAACACAAAAGACGTTTGACATTAAAAAATGTGTAGAGGCATGGTTGGCTACTGATACTGTCACATATTTCTGCTACAAATTTTAAAAATATCCAATTAATTTCAAAAAAATTCAATCCATGTAAATGATACCAATATAGATAGATATGTATGTTATCTAGAAGGAAAAAATAACTTCAGGCTAGTTCATGCATGTCTAGGCATAAAAAACTAATCAAACAGTACCTGAGGTCAGTCTGAATGCCTAATACTGGGCTAAAAATTTATATCTCCCTCTCTAGACATCCAAATGGAGTGCTCCTAGTTGGAACAAGTTATTGGGAATGTCTAGTTTCTTTCTATAAAAATTTGTAGCAATTGGACATAATTTGGCCCCTAAGTGACAGAATTTATTTTCGAACCAGTGTGAACAGTAACCTAACCAAAATTAGAATTTTTTTTTTAACTTTGAAAATTCATCAAATATTCCATAGACCTCTAAAAATTCTGTTCTTTAACTTCCCAAAAAGCTCTCAATAAGATCTAATTTTATGCCAAGTCTTAGATTAAGAAGAGTTCATTTGGATAAAAAGTGATATAAGTTTCTAATATGGTAAATTTTTACTCTATATAAGATACTAAAGTGTCCATATGACTTCCCTTGATGTTTGACACCTCTTGGGCAAGTTTAAAAGCATGATTATGACTTGTATGAGTTACTCAAATGGTTTTAAACTTCATGCATATCAATTTGACCATTCTACTTCCATTTATGCATGTATTTCCATAAAGCAAATTTGCCATCACATGTCCAAATTGCGCATTTCCATACATACAACCTTAGCTCTCATTTATACATGATACATTAACATAATTATACATGTTCATAACGTCATAGGACATATATAACAATGGAATACAATATTTACCATTCATATAGCCTTAAAGTAACAAAATTTAAACACTTTCTTGTCACAATTTCATCTTCCAGGGTGTAGGCTTCCATTTCCTTGTCTATTTGGTCCACCTAGCATGTTAAAATATTAGAGAGGAGGGAATGGGATTCAAAGAATCCCAATAGCTTATTTCCCTTTCAATCACACATGAAAGATATAAAAACAATCTTGAAAATGCATGCATGAGTATTATAAGATGTGCAATCATTCAAGAGACATTTTCAACATTTGGATAAGTCATATATAGTATACAAAGGCTTGCCAAGTAAGTGGATTAGCATCACCCATTCACTTGTGGATTTTGGATTTACCTCATCCATTCTTTAAGAGGTTTTTGACTCAACCTTACTCTTGGGAGTCAACCTTACTCTTGGGAGACTCTTTACTTTGTCTCAACCAATCTTAGGGATTCTTAGCTCATCCTCACCATGGCTAAGGGTTTTTGGCTTCATTACACTCAAGTAAACCCAAGCAAGCATCATAACAAACATAATTTGAAAACATAATGGATCATCATAGTACCATGGCATATGAAATCATGCTAGAATACTTTTTATGGCTTAAAACGCACATACACATATTCAAAAACAAGCCAAGCATACATTCATGCATGATATAAAGAGGAGTGAGCTACCTTTGTTGCAACTACACACTTTTTCTCTTGAAATGCTCTCCCTTCCTCGGCCTCATACACAAAAAGGTGTGGGAATGATTTTTCTTGGCCTAAACACAATTTATGGAAGTCAATTAAGTTCATGGAATTAATTCTAAAGCTACATATCTTGCTTAGACACTAGCTTGGCTCATTAACCCCTTTATGTTCCTAATAATGCATCTAATAAAGCAACACCTATCAAATAAATTCTAAGCTCCATTATTTCCTTTCAAATATAATTCTTGACTCCTTTTAAACCTCTTGGAGTCATCACACAATTAAAATAAAGATCCTAACTACATGTTGCTTCTTTAGGTCATATTATGGAACATATAAGGCTAACTTACTTTCTATGGTTTCTAAATTTTTCCAAGGCCTCCCCTCATCTTCATTCATCATATATGACTTAAAAATGGACTTGAAACAAATTAAAACTCTCCCTAGGTATCCTAACTCATCTAGGCTGAGGCTATGCATGGTTTTAGCCTTTATGGATTTTGCTTTGTTTTCTTGATGGAAGAAGCACATAGGAAGACTTTTAAGGGTTTTAGAAGCTCATTTAAACTCTCATTTAGGCATAGAAATTAAGGTATCAAATCAGATTTTGCAAGGAACATATGAAACCCTAGAATTTACATCTTAAATTTTTATAGTTATTTGTTAATTCTCTTTGCATATTCTTATTCTCTACACCCTTTTTCTTAAGAATCACCCTTGGTTCTACCTAAAAACCAAGCCCTCCTATGAATTCTTAAGTGGGGCGAACCATAGGGAGAAGAGGAGCAAGGAGTAGCAACTATGGAAGAAGAATTTACCTTGTTTTTCCTTGTTTTCTCACTTAAATCTTGTCTTCTTTGGCCTCTTCTCTTCAAATCCGAATTTTTCCCTTAATTTCTCCCTTAAAATAGATTTATAAACTTCATTATAATTATAGGAAATAAAGGAGAATGGAGGAGAAGAGGTTTGGAAAGGAAAAAAAAACATAAAAAACTATCAAAATTCCATACTTTCTGTAACACCATAAATTCTAGCTTATTTCATAACTAGGCAGCTTCTCCACCCTTCCAAGAACGTCTCTTAAGCTCAGAAATAGACCAAAAATGGCGTGAAAATTGGGAGAAGAGAGAGAAAGAAAACTAAGGCAAAAAGGTATGAAAATACATGGAATTTTGCAACAAGTTAGTTATACAATTTTCTCCTCTCTTCATTCTCCTTCTCTTAATGGTTTTAGATTCTTAACACTTTCAAGCTTTGATTTCTCCTCCTCTTCCTCTTTCTCTTATGCACCACTCTCCTAGGGTTTTTCCTCCGGTCTAGGGCAGAAACATATAAAGCTAAATGAATGGGAGAGTGGGGCGCCCTTTATATATAAGTAGAGGAAGGAAGACTTTTCAAAAATTTCCATTTTACCCTTTATTTTGGACATTTTTGTTTTTAATTTATTTTACCCCTTTTTTGAGAACCATCTTTTTGGTTATAAAATTTAGGTTTCCAATTTAGTAAGATGCCTTTGGAATCACTCAAATCAGAGCTAAAACCTTCCCGAACGAATCCATCAAAGTTTGAATACACTAACATTAGAAAATACCCATTGAGGGGTTTTAACTGTCCCAGGGCTTTCCATTGTTTTCAGGGTCTCTGAGGGCCTCGAAGAACTCAAAACTTTCATTTGAAAAGCCTTCCTATGTGAATTCCAAAATTTACTCACAATTACGAAAATACTATTATATTTCGTAAGTTTTTCGTTAAATTTTATTTCTTCATTCTAGCTCCATTTTTCTTTCCGTATGAGCCTAGGATTCTCATTTTTAGGAGTTTAGAATGTTACTCAATTTTTTTGGGACCTTAACTCATTCATTTTGGGGGACTTGCTTTGAAAACGTACATATTTCTGTCGTTTAACGAAAATCGGATATTACACTTGAGTCTTCTCAAAGTTCGAGTACTTAGTTGAGTCTTGTCAAAGTTCAATAATACATGCTTGGGTCCAATCAAAGTTAAAGAACATGAGCACAAACTTAAGTTCAAGTTGAAGCACACTTACTTAAGCCTTAGAGAAGTCAAATGTCCCCCCTTGAGTCCAATGGAAGTTCAGGTTTCCATACCTAGGTCTTGTCGAATTTAAGAATACATACCTGGGTCCCATCAAAGTTAAGAATCTTGTTAAACTTTTGGTGATTTATTTAAGTCTTATCAAAGTTTGAATACTTAGTTGAGTCTTGTCAAAGTTCAATAATATATACCTTGCCAAAGTTTAAGTTCAAGTTGAAGTACACTTAGTTGAGTTTTGTAAAAGTTCAAGCATCCTTCCTTGAGTCCTATAGGAGTTCAAATGTCTATATCTAAGTCTTGTCAAAGTTCAAGAACTTGTACTTAGGTGCTGCCAAACTTTTAGTGACTTACTTGAATCTTGTTAAAGTTTGAGTATTTAGTTAATTCCTGTCAAGTTTAATAATGCATATAAGTCCCATCAAAATTCAAGAACACACACTTAAACCTACAAAAGCAAGTTCAAGCTAAAGCACACTTACCTAAGTTCCATAGAAGTTCAAGTGTCTATCCTTGAGTCTTATGGAAGTTCAAGTGTCTATACTTATGTCCTATCAAATTTCACTAATACATACCTAGGTTTCATTGAGGTTTAAAAACACATACTTAGGTCTTCCCAAACTTTAAGTGACTTTCTTGAATTCTACCAAAATTTGAGTACTTAGTTCTAGCAAATACATAACCCAGTATTCTAAATGGCAGAGTGGCCTTGTTGCCACTGAGAATCTATAAAAGTTTAAGTTTAAGTTAAAGAAAACTTACCTAAGTTCTGTAAATGCTTAGACAAACCTACCTGAATCTTATAGAAGTTCATCTATCCTTACTTGAGTCCTCTTGAAATTCAATAATACTTACCTAGGTCTTATGAAAATTCAAAAACATGTACTTAGGTTTTCTCAAAGTTTAGGTGACTTATGTGAATCTTGTCAAAGTTTGAGTTGAAGTGCTACTTAAGTCTTGTAGAAGCTTAGGCACACCTACCTAGGTCATATAGGAGTCTTATGCAAGTTCAAGTTTCCTTACCTAAGTCATATTAAAGTTCAAGAATGTACTTTGATCCTATGAAATTTTAGGTGACTTGTGTCATATCAAAGGTCAAGTTTAAACATGCTTATTGAAACTTGTAGAAGTTCAAGCATTGAGCAATAAATAGAGTAGAATCGAATATTGTAAGTGGTAGAGTGGTCTTTTATCTTCATTCACTAAGCTTTAGCCCTTGTCTTGTGAAAGTTTAAATTCAAGTTGAAACACACTTAGTTGAGTCTTATGGAAGTTTAGGTGTCCTTACATATGCCTGTCAAATATTAAGAATACATACCTAAATCTCGTTAAAGTTAAAGAACACATACTTAGGGTTTGCCAAAATTTATGTGACTTACTTGACTTCTGTCAAACTTTGCATTCAAGTACATTTATATAATAACCCAACTAAAATAATAATAGAAAAATAATTAATTAAATTAAACAAATTTATTTTCAGGATAAATATAAAATTTAAATAATTTTAAAATAATTCTAGAGCTTTAAAATTATCTTAAAGAGCTATTTTTACATCTATTTTGCACTTATCAGTATATTTTTATTTCTCAAAATTTTAAAATAAGTAGGTATGGAAACTCTAAACATTTGTGGGGTTCTTATTTTCATTTTTAGATGTGTAGAAATAACTTTTTCATAAGTCTTGAATAAATCCCATTAGAAAAGTATTGGGTACCTTTTATAAATTTTCTCTTTTTTCTCTAGACCTTTTCTTTCTTTTCTTCTAATTTTCCTTATCACTATCCCCTACTTTTCTCTTTCTTTGAAATTTTTTACACCCTCCATTATTCATATAGTTTCTTCCTTCTCTTCCTCTCTCATTTTTTTTTTGCATTTTCTAATTGCTTGCCAGCCATTCCCCACTGTGAAATGTTGCTGCCTATGTCCTAATCAGGGACCAAACGTTGGGTGGCTGTGGGTGTTGCATAAAGAAAGAATCATGGATGGTGAACTCTATTGATGCTCAATGTTTATCCTTCCTTTTCTCTTATGTTTGGGTTGCATTCTCCTTTATTTCAACTTTCATTCTTACTTCTTCTTAATGCCAATAATGACCTAAAATATTAATTGTAATTTTTCTTTCCACTTTGGCCATGAAGCAGCTTTTCAAATTAGGGTTTCTTGATCTAAACTTCTAAGATATAAATTAGCACTTCCAACTTGCTTTATTAAGCTCCTTAAGGTAAATTTTAAGTTCAAACTAAATTTTAAAAGTTTAAATTAAATTATGGTAGTTTAATTTTTGAAATCCAAAATTTAGAATTAGTAACAGCATTAGAAATTTAACCTATAATTATGGGTTTAGGTGCTAAAAGCTGAAATTAATTATATTAAATGTATTAGAAGCTATTTAAGAAATTAAAGTATGTTTTTATATCAAATATAATTATAGGTGGTATTAAGGCTATTCAATTGGGGTTTTATCAAAATTATAGAAATTTGGAACCTCTACTATTAGTCCCCACATGTGAGTGTGTAGATAGTAAAGTGATAGTCTCTTTTTACTCTATCTTTATGTATTGTTAGCTCAAACCTTACATTTGTGATTTACCTTGTTTGTATTGTTAGGGAAACAATCTTGTATTTTAAACTCTAATATAGGGAGTAATATGCATGTGGAAGTATATATATATATATAGTTATAATGTTAAAGAGATGATGAATGAATTTCATATATTCATATTAAATGTGAACTTGGATATTTTATGAGATACTGATGCCTAAAAGGTGTATACATGTATATATATATGTGTATGGAGGGGGCAATCATGTTCCATAAGAATTGGAAGTATGGAGTATGAAATATGGATGCAGTGATATTACTTATATCTAAACAAGAGAGAAGAAATGATAAACTTTTAAATTTAATGCTTGTTATCCTTTTATTACATTTCTAATTTCAAATGGTGAATTTTAGTTATAATTTTATTATATAAGCTTGTTGATAGATCGTTTTTATCTTATTTATCTATGTTTCTTTTTTTACTTGATTTAAATTTTTACTTGCCAATATTTAATTTATTTAAATGTTTTTATTTCAAAATTGTGGATGGGAATCTGACTAGAATCCTATAGCTATTAGTGAGGGTAACGACTTAGGTGCATCTAGTTAAGATGATGAATAATTACTGTGTAGCAGCACTTAGTGATAATTATACTAAATACATTGTGAAATGCACACCATGTGGTGACACTCGATAATGGTGGTGATGTTGTGATTATGTAGTGGCACTTATGGTAATATTGAATCTTGCATGGTGGCACTTAAGTTGATTATGATTCTTTCTTGTGAGACCTATTCTATGTTATTTTCTTTAATCTTAAATTACACTTTTGTTGATAGCTAACTATATAAGTGAATTATAGAAATTATATGTATTGTTTAATTATTTGTCAAAATACTTTGTTGTGTTAAACTCTAAGCACACTCGTTTCCCTTTCTATTTGCTTTGTTATCTATGCATTTACTAAGCCAATGGTAGGTTTACTCCTTTCCTTGACATATTTCAGATCAGCAGAAAAGTAGATTGAAGTACTTTGGGACTTACATGCCTCCTAGATGCAGTTGGTATGTTAAATTGGTCAATTGGTTTGTGTTGAGACTCCAAGACATATTGCTGGGTTATTTTGAGTTATGTAAATGCTATGTTTCTTTTGTAGACCTTATGGTAGCCTTTGTAATGAAATTTGTTTATATTTTGAAAGCTTATGTACATGTTGTGTTGTGGCAAATTTATGATGTATATGACATTGGTGAACTCTTGAGGATATATGTATTGGATTATGCTGATATTGCAGGGTTGAGATGTCTAATTTTTAAGGGAGGTATTGCTAGATTTTCAATAACTTTTGATTATATATATATATATACATATAGAAACATGAACTTAGGAAGTGTTGTCAAGTTTGCCAGGCTAGGCTAACCTTGATTGGCTTAGTTTAGGTGTTGATTATGGCCTTGGGTTTTGGGTCATGACAAAGTTGGTATTAAAGCATGGTTTATGTCTAGGTCCTTGTAACTATAAGATTGGGGAGTAAAAGAATCTTGTATGTAATTGTGTACTTGGCTAGCTCACCTTACATGCAGGAGGTTATTAGTGCCAAATCCAAGTCCTAGAATCTTGTTTAGTGGTTGTCTATTGAGTATGTTTATTGCTTGAAACTTGATTAAAATCATCATTTTTGTGCACTTTATTTTTATTTTAAGAAAGGATGTCGCCAAAAAAGAGGATGGCACAGAGGAGATTTATTCCTTATGAGGCTTCCAACTTGCCTTATGATCTTGCTTGGGCTCCTAAAGGTTGAAGGCGTGATGGTGGTAGAGGTCACGAACATGGTATTGGCTGTGGACGTCATTAAGATCTTATATACAAAGTTGCTAGAGTAGTAAGAGATGAGGCTCCTAAAGTTAGGCAAGTAGACTTGACACTGGTAGATGGTATTGCTAGCATGTGTGACATGCAGCAAATCATAAGGGAGATAATGGGTGTAATTCAACAACAACAGTAGCAGTAATAATAGATGAGAGAATAACATGTAGATCCTGAGTCTGAGCCAAAAGCTAGGTTAGAGAAAGAGCAACAAGCTCCATGAGGGAGGGCATATGTGATTCATTTGTTAGAATTTATAAAGCTCAAGTCCCCTTCTTTTACAAGTATAGAGGTAGATAAGGACCTTTAATATTTTTTGGATCATATAGGTTGACTTTGTAGAGCACTAGGATAGACACCAACTAGATAAATAAAGTTGGCAGGGTACCATTTGCTAGGCTTGACTTAAACATGATTTGATACAATAAAGGAAGGACGACCACAAAAGTCCCCCTTCTGGTTTGGGAGGAGTTTACTAAGTTGTTTATGAAGCAATTTCTTTTGCAAATAGTTAGAGACGCTAAAGCTAGAGAATTTGAAGCATTAAAGCAATTAAAGGGTATGACAGTAGCAAAATATGAGATATTATCTACCAGGATGTCTAGATATGTCCCTCATTTTGTCATACCTAGCTTATTTAGTTCATTCATGCCATAGAGGAAGATAATAGCAAAGTTCACATACATATATAAGCCTTTTAACATCAAAATCAGGCTATTTATGAGTCATTTTAAGCTATAGTGATCCAAACTTACTTCTTTCTCTTTCTTAATTCATTTTTATCATAAAGAAGTTTGTTCATGCCCATTTTATGATGCCTAGCTTGTGGAACACTCTAAAACTCCATTTGACCCAAGATAATAGTATAAGCTCAAAATCTGTGCTACCTTTGAAAATTTATAACTTGAGCTATACAACTCCAAATCATCCAAATTAGGTGTCTAAGGAAAGTTTAGCATGTGAACTATATGTTTTAAGAATTTTAGATGAAAATGAATTCATTTACCTTATGAAATGCAATGGAATAGTAACCAACTTCAGGAAGGAGGGCATTTAATAGACCTAAATTTTAAAATTCCATATCTTGGGCTACATAGCTCCATTTTAAGTGATCTCAGTGGCCATGGAAAGCTTGAGATGAGGTCTAGGTGTTGTAAAAATTTCAAGAGCATCTAAGCTCATCTAATTCATAAGAAACCCTAAATATCAGTGGCTACTATAGTACTCAGACATAATTAGATCCTTAATTTCAAAAATTCACAACTTTCTTTATGCAAACTTGGTGGCTTTAGAAATCTTATAATGCCAACTATGTGCCTGTAAAATTTCATAAATATTGAACTTCATTTGACCCCTGAGAGACATGAATATTAAAACTGTTCAGTGTGAATAGTACATGACCTAATTGAAAATTTTGCATAATTTTGGAAATTTCTAACATAATCTGTACAGCTCTAAAAATTATGATTCTTAGCTTAACAAAAAGCTTTATGAAAGGTCCAATTGCATGCTAAATCTTAAACTCAAACTAGGTCATTTAGGCCACTTTTAACATAGGAGTTGTTTATAAAAATTTTAAAACTAACTTTAGTGCCAATTTGGACAATTTAGGATCCAATTAGTTTTCTTCCACTTTGATCACATTTCTTTTATCCTAAATGATATTTCTAATCATTCCATAACATACCAAAGTAGTTGGATAAATATTTAACCCTTTGATATCGAAAATTACATGTATGCCTCATGTCATCTCGTACATCAAATACCACTATAATGCATATACATTGCCAATAATGGTCATACATTGCTATTCTTATACTTTTACACATGGTTCTATCATAAGACATGACATTTCATCCTCAAATACATCATAGGTCTATCATGGTATACAAAGTATTATATATATACATATGTCAATATTTGATACAAAAATGGAATTCTAATACATCATATCCTAATATCTATTGCTTTTCATGATCTTAGCCTTAACTTGATAAACATGAAATGGTTAGTGGGAGCAAGGGGGTGAGATTCAAGAGAATCTTAGTAGCTAATATGAACCAATTCAAGACATACAAGAATGTGATGGGTATATGCCATGCATGTGGTGTAAAGATGCTATGTTTATGCTTCATATGAATCAAATGCATCATAAAACATAAAATCTTGTTCATTTCTTAGTCATGGCATCATCAAACTCAACGTTTTTCGACACAGAGTGTTACACCATAATTACTAAGCTCATCTCATGTTATTTCTAAGTTCCCTTTCCTTGGTGTGGCATATTCATTTAAGAAAAGTAAGAAATATTCAATTAAATTATGTTACGTCAGAGATAAATTTTTTGTTTTGTGTCATGTGGACTATATGGACTTATCCATCTCATTCTCATATTTAAATACACAAATACAACTCATAACCATCTCAAAAAGTGGCCTAGATCTTGAGTTAATGGAGTATATACATGAAAATAATGTGTGCAGCCTCGGGTTGATTTTCCAGTTTTCTGTCATGAACTTTGAAAAATCATAACTAATTTTAAAAAAATTAAAACCAAGCAAAATATACCATTCTAGAAAGCTACAGATTTTTAATTTTTGATAAAAATAAATCCATACCACAAAAAGGACGTCTAGCTATTGGAAATTGACAGAACAGTAACCAAGGTCACTTATTGCTATTAGTACTATCACTAAATTTCAAAAATTCATATCTCCTTGCTCAGATGTCCAATTGGGGTGATCTTGATGGACATAGAAAGCTTATGATCTCGAGTTTAGTTTTATAAGAGTTCATGAGCATTGGACACCATTTGGACCTCAAATGATACATCACAAGAAACTGATTATATGAACAGTGCTTATATCAGAATAGTATAAAAATGGAAACTTTGAAAAATCATAATTAATTCTATAGAGCTCCAAATAATCTAGTCTTTAGCTTTTAAAAAAATCTAGATGAGATCTATATGTATGCCAAATTTCATGGGCAAATTTGTTTATTTGGTTAGATCTTAACGTTAGGTTGTAAAATTGCTCTTTTGAGGTTCTTAAATGGTCTCAAAAGGGTCAATTTTGGTTTCAAGGCTCCCATGGCCACTTGAGGACGTGAGAAAGCACCAAAATGGTCTACTAAATATGTCTCAAAGGCGCACAAATCCATATTTCATAAACTCATCCATCCACCCCAAGATCTACACAAGAGCACATATACTAATTCTTGCCATTCAATGTCCAATTCATGCAATACTATACATATGGCATCAAATCTCATTCATATATCATATATTTACGTATTTACATGTGTTCATGAAGTCATATAACATATACAATAAGGGATGACATCATATGCTACTCATATGGCTACAAAATAACAAATTTTCACACTTTGTTATCACTCTTCTTCCTTTAGGTTTAGTGACTCCTATTCCTTTGCTTACTTGGTCCACCTAGACATGTTAGACATGTGGGGAGGAAGGAATGAGATTCTAGGAACCCCAATAGCTATTTTCCCTTTCTATCACACATAAAAGATGCAAATCCAAGTCTAAAAATATATGCATGAACATCATGGAGCATTTAGTCATTCATAAAACATTTCTAGCCTTCAAGAAGTCATACAAAACATACATAGACTTGCCAAGTAAGTGATTTAGTCTCACCCATTCTCTTCAAGGATTTTGGACTTGCCTCACCCTTTTTCTTAAAGGCTTTGAACTAAGCCTTACTCTTGGGAGACTCTTGACCTTGTCTCAACCATTCTTGAGGGCTCTTGGCTCATCCTTACAATGGCTAGTGGGTTTTTGGCTTCACCATACTCAAACAAACCAAAGCAAATACACAAAGCATCATTTGAAGACATAATGTAACATTATGATATCATGGCATATAAATGCATGCTAAAACATTTCTTATGGCTCAAAACATACAAACACACATTCAAGACAAGGTAAACATCCACTTAGGCATGAGAGAAAAAAGAGAGAGCTACCTTTGTTACAACAATACTTTTCCTCTTGAATTTGATTGCTCTTCCTCGGCCACACACATACAAGAAGGTGAGACTAGTTTCTCTTGGCCTAGACATATCATATGGAAGCCAATTATAGTCTTGAACTAAATTCTAAAGCTACATATTCATTAGAAAAGCTAGGTGGTTCATATAGCTTTTTTATGGTTTCATAATGCACTTAATGAAGCAACCTTAAGAAAACATCATCTTGGCTCCATCCTTTCCATTCATTTATGATTCTTGACTCTTTTTAAGCCTCTTGGAGTCATCACACAATTAATTCAAGGAGCCTAACTAGGTGTTGCTTCTTTAAGCCATAATATGGAACCTATAACTACATTTCACTATCCATGGATTTTAAAATTTTTTCAAGGCTTTCTCTCATACTCTTCCATCATATATGACTCAAAAACAAGCTTGGAACAAATTAAAACTACCCTTTGGTGCTCCAACCTCTCTAGGCCATGGCTATGGACCAAGGAAGTACCAAATGGGTTTGTCTTGTTTTTTTGATAGAAGATGCATATGATAAGCCTTCTAGGGATCTTAGAAGCTCATTTAAACACTCATTTAAGCTTAGGAATTCTTGTATCAAAACAGAATTTTAAAGGAACACTTGAAACCCTAACTTTTCTATCTTGAAATCTAATGGTTATTTTGTTGTTTCCTTTGCATATTCTTGTTCTCTTTCCTTATTTTCTTAAGACTCATCCTTTGTTTAACTAAAGATCCAATCCCTCTTGGCTGGTCTTACATAGGACGAAACATGCAAGGGGAAGAACAAGAAATATCAACCTTGAGGATGGCAAAAATACCTTGATTTCTTGGTTCTCTTGGCTTGATCTTCACTTGGTTAGCTTCTCCTCTTGATTTTCAAAAATTCCCCCTTAGGTCTGACCTCAAAATAGACCTAAAAGCTTCAATAAAACCATAAGGAAGGAGGGAAGATGGAGGAGAAGGAGTTTACTAAAGAGAAACCAAGAAAATCTATGAAAAATCATACATTTTCCTTGCTTTTTCTCCTTCCTTTCTTCTCTCCCTTGTGCAACTCACTCTCTTGTTCTTTCTCTGGTTTATGGCAAAAATAAAATGAGCTAAGTAAAAGGGAGTGTAAAACCATAACTTCTTAGCTTAGCTCATGCTATCTCCATGTCTCACATCATATGTTTCATGAAGAAGCAAGGAAAGTAACATTAAAATAATAAGTATTTTTGTATTGTGTAGTGTATAAATTTTTCATTTAGTGTCCCGTGGACCATGTGAACTCATGTATTATATTTTTATATTTAATTACATAGATACAACTCAATTCCATCACCAAAAGTGTCCTAGAACTCATGCAAGTGAAAGAAACACCTAAAATTTCGTAGTGTAGCCTCGGCCAAAATTGCATACTTTCTGTCACAAATTTTGAAAAATCATAACTAATTCTAAAAAAATCAAAATGATGCATTCTTTATCATTTTAGAAAGCTACAGAGGTCTAATTTATGATAAAAATAATTTTAGGTCATGGAACATCAAGTAAAAGATGTTTGACATTTAAAAAGTACCTAAGGTCTTAACTATCTGGGCTACAGTCACAGGTTATTGTCATAAATTTTTGAAATTCATAACTAATTCTAAAAAAAATCCAATTCATTCAAATTTGGTCAATCTCAGAATCTACAGATGTTAATGCTAGGGGAAAAGTATCTCCAGACCATGCTAAGTTCATTTAGGAACTAAATTATGATAGAACAATACTGGAGGTTAAGTGGCACTGCTGGTACTGACATTAAACTTCAAAAATTGATAACTCTCTGCTTAGACCTCCAAATGTGATGATCTTTGTGGCCATAGAAAGCTTATCGCCTATAGTTTATACTTGTAATTTGTAGAGCTCTGATTGTTTTGCACTTTAGCTTTCCAAAAAGCTCTCAATGAGCTCTACATGTCTACCAAATTTTATGGGAAGATTCATCCATTTAGTTAGTTTGTGTCATAAGGTTCTGATTTGGTCATTTTTTTATGGTCTTAACTAGCATCAAAGTGTCCAATTTTGCTTCCCAAGCTTGTGTGGCCACTTGAGTATGTGGGAATATACCAAAATGAATCTCTAAACTTGTTTCAAAAGTGCATAAACTTAGATTTCTCAAACTTACTCATCCACCCCATGATATACACAAGAGTACGCATACTAACTCTTACCATTCAATACCCAAAGCATGCTATCTCATACAATTTGTGACGACCCTAGATTCTAATCTCAGTGATTATAGCTGAATACACGATTAATAAATAATGATCAAGGTTTGGAGTCATTGCAATTAATTACACTAGGGAAATATAGGGGAAATTTAAACCTTGATACTACTAGGATCATCAACTAACAACCATAACGGGAACATGCATGAAAGGGGTTGTACCATCATTAAAGGTTTAGGAATCATCCATTAATCAATTTCAACCCACAAAAACATCCCACCAATGTACTCTTACAATTCCCTAACATTAGCCTTACTGAAATTAAGGTTTCTAGGGCAAATATAGGAGTTTGGGGACCTGCGCCGCGACTTGGAACCTTTCTGCCGCGGCTAAGTTAGGTTCTGGAGCTTAAAAACCACATTTTTAAACTTGCGCCGCGGCCTAGAACTCTTGCGCCGTGGCCCAGTTACTCTCTGGAATTTTCCTGACTTTCGCCGCGGCGAGTTGGACCTGCGCCGCGGCCAACCTATGTGGCGCCGCGGTGAGTTTTGCTACTATAACCTCCCTAATTAATTTTCTCGAGTTGCGCCACAGCGAGACTTCTTGCGCTGCGGCGAGGTTACGTCCTGTCACCTCCTGGGCGATTATTTTCACTCTGCGCCGCGGCGAGATTTCTCAAGCCGCGGCGTCCCTCGCCACTGTCACTTCCTAGGCCACGGCGAAGCCTTCTTGGCCGTGGCGTGATTCCCTTCTGTCATTAGTTTCACTATATTTCGCCCCCTACACTCCATTTCTCTTCTTAGGGACACTCTAAGGTCACTTCCCCTCATTTTATATAGCTCTAAGGGCATTTATCTACCTTATTTACGTAGCTATTCTTCCATTACCCATTTAAAACTTATATGCCCATTTCTATTCTCTAATCACCCTCTATTAGCAAGTTCATAACATAGCAACAACAGAATATACATGAATTTCCAGCAACTATCCTTTAATACTCAATCAATAGGGGTTCCATACAATGGGGGTTTATACCAATATCTCAAGAATTATATTTCCATTGACAACCATATTATAGGTCAACAAAGTTTACAGCAGATCATATGAATCCATACATCAAATACTAAGTCAAGAGGGGGTCTAACCCTTTAGTACATACATTCTCAATAAATCAAATGTTCAAGCCTACACTTGGCAATGCAGATACATGATGATGCTAAACATTAAGGAATACAAAATTAGCATCTATACTAGCTAAGTCAGCCCAAGTGTAGCCATCTCCCTATAGGTTGAAGCTTATGGATTTTCATCCACTTGCTTACCCTTATCCTTACCCGAGGAACCTTCACCTGAAATATTGATCCCATAACACGGGGTGAGATATAAATCTCAGTAACCAAAATAATTCCATCATATAATCCAGTTTAATCAACATATATGCATGAAACAAAATCCATACCAGAATCATATCAGTCATTTCAGCAAATGAAACAATTAGGCTATCATGATTACTATCCCATACTAGCAATCATATAATTAACATGTTAAAGGCCATTAACATTGGGAGAGGCCTGTCCACGGCACCTACTCCCCATTGAGCATAACCAGGGCTCAGTGCATCTGGGGTTGATCATACCCGGTGCCCGATCGTGGCACATGCATGGGTGGCAGCCGCACCACAGCTCCACCATGGACTCACAAGGTCCAATCATAATACAACAGATAGCCAACCAATTCATTCAACATTTCAAATCATTCATATATATAGCAAATATGAAATTAAAATAGATACATGCATGGAATTACTGTAAACCCCGGTTACCTCACTTGCAGATAATTGCAACAGCCACCACAAATTCCAAATTCGGATTCAAGTATCTCCCACCAGAATTCTCAATGTTTCACCCAAAATCCTAAGCAAATTCGTACCAAGTTAATACCCATAATATAAATAAGCTATGGGGGTCTCAAACCAACAAAGAAAGTATCAAAATGGGGGGTTTAAAGTCACCAAATACCAGCCCCAACCTCAACCTACGAATTTTCCCAAGAAAACCCCCAAACACTCACTTTTCAGATTTTGGGTATAATGAAATCTCTCCAAATGAAAAACTAATCGGACCAAATTAAAGAGGAAGATGAGGGGATTAAGTTGTATGACTATTACCTTGGCCAAATCTTGCTTCAAATGTGAGAAAAGATGGAATTAAGTCAAGAACCCTAGCCTCCTCTCCTCACCTCCGAATTTCTCTTCTATTTTTGTGTTTCAGCAAATGAAGGGAAAGGTGGCTGAAGCATTAGGGTTTTAGGTGGGTTTAAGTTGGGTCAAGGGGTTGGGTCATGGGTTGCTCCAAGTTTAAATCCAATTGGGTTTCAGATTTTCCTTGTTGGGCCAGTTTTTAATTGTTGGGCTGCATAATTCTGTTGGGCCAGTTTCCACACATTGGGTTGCTAAAGTTTAATGGGTTTTGGGCCTAATTTGAAGGGCTCAAGGGCTTGGGTCTGCACAAGGGTAATTCGGCCACTTAATTGGGCCTATACAAGATAAATCTTGGGCCTCTATCTCATTAAATTAGTTTGGGTCTACCTCTAATGCATTGGGCCTCCATCAACCTCTCATCATGATTTATTAATTTGGGCCCTAATGAAGTTTCTATTCCAATTAACTCTCCAACCCATATAAATAATTTATCTATCTAAAATACCTATTCACTAACTTGCCCAATTATCCTTTATTAATTATCCTTAATTAACCTTAATCCATGATTAACACCTTAATTAATTTCGGGGTGTTACACAATTGGCATCAAATTTCATTCATACATTATACATTTGGGTAATTACATATGTTCATATGATTACATAACAATTTCATCATGAGATTACATCATATGCCATGTGTATGGCTACAAGAGAGACATAACTAGGCCATTTCATACATTTTGATGTCAATCTTCTTCTCTTTGGCTTAGTGGCTTCCATTACCTTACTCAATTGCTCCACCTAGCATATTAAGGCATTGGAGAGGAAGGGATAAAATTCAAAGAATCCCAATAACTCATCTCCCTTTTAATCACACATAAAGTATATAATACAAGCCTTGAAAATGCATGCATGGGTATATTGGCATATATGAGCATTCAAGAAACATGCTTGACATTTGAACACATCATACATAGCATACATAGGCTTGCTAAGTGAGTGGATTAGCCTCACCTATTCACTTATGAATTTTAGACTTGCCTTGTCCATTTTCTCTAAGAGGTTTTAACTCAACCTCACTCTTGGGAGACTATTTACTTTATCTCAACCAAGTTCAAGGATTCTTGGCTTATTCTCACTATGGCTAGAAGGTTCTTGGTTTCTTCACACTCAAGCAAACTAAGGCAAGCATATAAAACATCATTTAAGTGTATAAAACATCATCATGATACCATAGAATAAAAGCTCATGCTAAAATACTTTTCATAGCTCAAAACATAGGTACATACATTCAAAAACAACGTAAGCATACATTAATGCATGAAAAAAGATGGAGAGAGCTGCCTTGCTTGCATTTACACACTTTTTCCTTGAACCTTGAGTCCTCTCCGTTGACCTCACACACCCAAGGTAGAGATCATTTCTCTTGGCCTAGACATATCATATGGAAGCTAATTATACTCTTGAATCAAATTCTAAGCCCATACATTCACTAGAAATGATAGGTGACTCATAAGGCTCTTTTATAGTTCTATAATACACTTAATGAAGCAACCTTAAGAAAACATCATCTTGGCTCCATTCTCTCCATCTATTCATGATTCTTGACTCCATCTAAACCTCTTGGAGTCATCACACAATCAAATCAAGGAACCTAGTTAGATGTTACTTCTTTATGTCATAATATGGAACTTATGATACCATCTCACTATCCATGGCTTCTAAAATTTTTTCCAAGGCTTCGTTTCATCCTCTTCCATAATATATGACTTAAAAATAAGCTTGGAATAAATTAAAACTACCGCTTGGTGCTTCATCTAGCCTAGGCCAAAACTATGCACTACATGAACACCAAGTGAGTTTGCTTCACTTTCTTGATGAAGATGCATATAAGGAGCCTTCTAGGGATCTCATGAGCTCATCCAACCATTCATTTAGGCCTAAGAATAATTGCATCAAATTAAATTTTTGGTGGAGCACTTGAAACCCTAGGTTTGCTATCTTGAAAATCAATGCCTTTTACTTGATTCCACTTTTATATTCTTAATCCTTGCACTCTAAAACCCTTAGTTCCTCTTTGGTTTGGACAAAAATCATCCCTTAGGGATTGGGCTCCATGGTGGAAGAACCATACAAGAGGAGGAGGAAGAAGCTACCATAAAAGTGAGATTTTACCTTGTTTCCTTGATTCTTCTTGCTTATTTCTCACCTTTCTTGGCCTCCTCTCTTCAAATACGAATTTTCCCCTTTGTTCTTCCTTTAAAGCAGATCCATAAACTTCAATAAAACCATAGGAAAGAAAGGGAAATAGAGGAGAAGAGATTTGCTAAAGAGAAAGCATGAAAAATAGCTAAGAATCCACACCTTTCTATCTTGTTTTTCTCCTTCCTTCTTCCTCCTTCTTATGTGCCTCACCCTTAGGGTTTCTCCCTGGTTTAGGGCAGAAACAAGTGTGGCTAAATAAAGTGAGGAGGTGGGGCACCTTATATATATAGGGAGGTTTAAGGAAGATTTTTCAAAAATTTCAATTTTGTCCTTTGTTCTTGGCATTTTTGTTTCTAATTCATTTTAGCTCCTTTTTTAGAATTGTTTTTTCCATTATAAAATTTAGGTTCCCAATTTAATAAAATGCCTTTGCAATCACTCAAATCAGAGCTAAAACCTTCTCAAATGGATTTGTCAAAGTTTGCGCTTACCACTATTGGAAAGCGTCCATTGGAGGGGCTTTAGCTGTCCCAAGGTTTTCCATGGTTTTCGGGGCCTCTGAGAACCTTGAAGAACTCAAAACTTTTATTTAAAAAGTCCTCTTGTGAAAATTCCAAAGTTTACTCAAAATGACAAAAATACTCTTACATTTCGTCAATCTTTCGTTACATTTCGTCAATCTTTCGTTACATATCGTTTCTTCATTCTAGCTCCATTTTTCTTTCTATCTGAGCCTGAGATTCTCATTTTTAGGAGTCTAGAATGCTATATAAATTTTTTGGGACCTCAAATCACTCTATCTGGGAGACTTTCTTTTATATCTAATAAATTTTGTACATTTACAGATAAATCGTACATCACGTTTCTCACATTTTCTCTCATTTTCAAAGAGCCAGATATTACAAGGAGAGTGGGGCATGGTCCTATATATAGGTAGGTTTAAGAAGTTATTTTCAAAAATTTCAATTTTGTCCCTTAATCTTGGCATTTTCATTTTTAGTTCTTTTTAGCTCCTTTTTTAGAATCATCTTTTTTATCATAAAATTTAGGTCTTTAATTTTATATAATGCATTTGGAATCACTTAAATTGAAGCTAAAACCTTCCCAAGCGAAAAGGTCAAAGTTCAAGTCAATAAATATTAAAAAAATACACTGGAGGGGTTTTAACTATTCTGGGGCTTCCCATAGTTTTCAAGGTTTCTGAAAACCCTAGAAAACTCAAATTTACCATAAAAAGCCCTCCTATGAAAATTTTAAAATTTGCTTAAAATTACAAAAATACCATTATGTTACATATTTATTTTGTTGCTTTCTGTCTAATCATTTTAGCCTCTATTTCAGGGTACATTTAGGCTCCTAAATTCATTATTTAATGTTTAGATTATTATTATAAATTTTATAGACCTTAACCAATTCATTTCAGAGGACTTGCTTTGAAAATATATATATTTTTGTTGCTTTAACGAAAATTGGACATTACACAGGGCTCAAAGAAGAGCTACTGCGCTCAATTTCATATTTTAAGGGATCTAGGAGCCAAAAAACATCTTATGCTCATTCATAAAGCTCATTATGGAACTTATGCTAAACATATATCATGAATGCATTAAGCAATAATACATACAAGCATTCACATTTATTCAAACACTCAAAGTATGCAAAAAAGGGAGAAAAAGCTATCTTGAAACTTGTAAGGATTCAATTAGCCACTACCCATTTGGTTCTAGCTTTTCTCTGGACTTTTCTTCTCTTGGCACTTACACTTAGGAGTGTTTGAGCTAGATAGACTCACACATAACAATTTTAAGACAAGTTAATCCTATAGGACTCATTCTAGGCTTCATTACGCTTCTTGAATCTTATTAAAGCTCAAGGCAACACATAAAGCTAGTTTTAGGTTTATAATGAAGTTACCTTTGGTTCTTGCTTTTCTAACCCCAAACTCTAATTTTCTACAAGTCTTATAACTCTTAAGTAACTCATTTGAATCATTATATGCTTGGTTAAAGGGGTTTGGAACCAACTTACTTCATTAACTTCTTTTAGGCCTTAAAATTTCAACTTCTATTTTAAGGCTTATAAATTCAATCCAATGCTTTCATAATTATTTATTCATCATATATAAGTCTCTAAATTAATTAGAACTCAAAGAAACACTCCTTAGGTGCTTCGTAAATGGCTTGGCCAAACCTATACCTTACATGGAGACTAAATGGAGAGTTGTTTCTTTTCTTTGGGAATTTGATACATATCGATATACTTTGATGTCTTTAGAGTCTAGACATGATTAAATATGACATGGGTTATCCACTTAAAATTCCAAAATTCTCAAGGTGCTGAAACGTTAATTCCTCTATCTTATTTCCTAATTCTCCTTTCTTGATTCTAATTGCATTTTCTAACTCCCCACACTTTAAAACCTTTGTTCATACTTTGTTTTGGTCAAGAATCATCTCCCTTCATACTCTCCTAGAGTTGGCTGAGCAAGAAGAATCCAAGAGGAACAAGGCAAGTTTCACCTATAATATCATATGTCTTAAAGCTTGTTAAGAGAGGAATTTGATGCTGTAACTTGCTCTCTCAAATCTTCACCTTCTTTCCAAAGTTTAGCCACAAAGGTACTCCTTTCAAGAAGATAAAACCATTAATAGAAAGAGTTTTGAGAGAAGAAGGAGTTTAGTGAAAGAAATCTGTTGAAAATGTGGCTAAATCTTACCCTTTTGTTTGGTTTTTCTCTTTCCTTCCTCTCTTTCCTTGTGTGCCTCTCTCTTCTAGTTTAGAAGGCTCTAGTTCTATTTTGAGGGATTTGGGTCATGTAATACCATATCTATATAGCTCTCAACTTATGGCATAAGTGGCTTAAAGTACTCATTTTCATTAAAATAACGCTTTTAATAGTGGATAATTACATCATTAAAAGCTCAATTAATTCATTCTTGGCTTCATGGACCATGTGAGCTTACCAAATTCATTTTCCATTCATAACACATTTATTCAACTAGAATTATCACAATTTAAAACTCAAAATTTAGGTCCATGCCATAGAATACAAAATTGCATTACACTTTGCATTTTTGCGATGAATTCCCTATTCTGATATGAATTTTGAAAAATCATAACTAATTTGAGAAAAATTTAAATCATGCAAACAATAGCTTTATGGAAAGCTCAGGATGTCATCTAGATGTCATAAAAAGTTCAAATCAAAACAACCACGTTTGACCCATAAAAACTAATGGAACAGTACATTAGGTTTAGTGATCATCCTACAGTAGGCTTGGAACTTTAAAAATTTATTTCTCTCTCTACAGAGCTCTAATTGGGGTGCTCTAAAAATTTTATAAACATTAGACTTCATTTGACCTTTGAGTAATATAGAAAAGCAAATTAACTGCATGAATAGTAATAATGACAATTTTTACATAATTTAGCTGATTTTGAGAAATCATAATAAATTCTCTAGAGCTCCAAAATGGTGCTCTTTGGCTTTGTGACAAGATTTAGAGGAGACTTATTTACTTGCCAAATTTCATACATAAATCTATCCATTTGGTTGGTTTGTGGTTCAGATCAAGAATATGGCAATTTTTTAGGTCATAATGGGGTCAAGGTGCACCAATGGACTTCTCATCATTTCATGACCATTTGAGCACATTCAAAAGTATAAATACAGCGAATAGAAGCATCCTAAATGGACCAAATCATCATGAAACTCATACTTACCTTTCCACTTGAATTCATACACTTGTATACTATGGCTCCAGGGTGGCAAAACTTGCATATTCATGCATTTGATTCCAAATTCCATTATACATCATAATTTGAAATTTTCATACATGCCCCAAGGTTTACATCATATAAACATTACATGTATATAAACTTTGACATAAAAAATGCATAATTTCCTATTCTATTATCAAGAGTTCATCTTTCAAGGTACTTGGCTGCCATTCCTTTCTCCTTGAGCTTCACCTAGACATAGTTAGATATATGTGGGGAAGAGTGAGATTCAAAGAATTCTAATAGCTTTTTTACCCTTTCAAGTATACATACATGGCACATTTTCATATCAAAAAATGCAAGCATGTCATAGAAATCTCTTGTAAATATATATAAGTATATTTTCATGTTACTTAAACACATACATGTCAAACATAGATTCTAAGGGCTTTTAGTCTAGCCTCACCCAATTTTTTGGGACTTTTGGATTTGCCTCACCCACTTTTAAGGACTTGTGACTTTGTCTCACTCATTCTTGAGACTTTTGGCTTTGTCTCATCCATTCTTAAGGACTTTTAACATCTCCTCACCCATTCTAATGGACTTTTGTCACAAACTCGTCTTTAAGAGCCATCTTACATTCAAAACATATTTTAAGAAGTATAATGGTATCATAACATGAATTCAATGGCTATAAACATATATGATGATTTAAACATACACACAAGCATCCCATAACAATCAAACATCCAAGACATGTATATAAGAAAGGATAGAAAATTACCTCAAGTCAAGAAGCACACTTTTCCCCTTGAGTTTCTCCTTCTCCTTCTCGACCACACACACAAACAACTTGGAGAATCTTGATTCACTTGGCCTAGATACATCAAATGAGACACCATTACATCATTGGAACAAGTTCTAGCCTTACATAAATTCTATACAAGTTTACTTTATCTTATGGCATGGTTATGGTTCCAAATAAGTGCATAATGAAGCAACCCCTAGAATTAATGATTTTTACTCCAATTTCTCATTTAATCTAGGTCATGTGACTCACTTTGAACTCATTAGAGTCATCACCAATTTAATTCAAGGAGCTTAACTCAAGTTACTTCTTTATGTCTTAAAAAGAAACTTAAACCTCCATCTCACAAACCATAGTTTCTAAATTCAAACTAATACTTCCCTTTGTGTTTATTAATCATATTTAGACCATTCCCATCCTTAGAACCAAAGAAAAATCTCTCTAGGTACATTATCTCTCCCTTGGCCGAGACATGTGCATGGTGGATGACCCATGGAGTTTGTTTGGTTTTTCTTAAGGAAATGACACTTGTGAAGCTTTCTAAATGTCTTAAGAACTCATACATACTCTTACATAAGCTAAACTATCCTTAGAAAGCTTCAAGAATGGCTAGGTGTAACAAAATCCCTAGACTTTACAACTTGAATTCTAAAGCTTCTCTTTTAAATTCAATTGCATATTCTTATTTCTCATACTTTAAAACCCTTGTCTCTTCCTTGGTTTGGTCAAAATAATCCCCTCTTAGATGGTCTAGGGTTGGCAAAAAATACACCTAAGGAGAACAAGCAAGAAGAAGGAAGACAAGCCATGGAAGTTACCTTATTTTCTAGCTTTTCCAAGAGCACTTTCACTTGCTTCTACTCTTTCCTTCAAAGTCTCTCTTCCTCTCACTGAACCAGCCATGAATCAACCTTAAATCAATTATCAAAACTATAGGAAAAGAAAGGGGAAAGAGAAGAACACGGTTGGTGAAGGAGGAAGCATGAAAAACTATAGATTTTTTTACCTTTTTCCTTAGTTTTTCCTTTCTTCTCTTCTCCCTTTTGGTGGCCAAGTTCTGTTTTAGAGTAGATGAAAGTTGGTTAAGAAAGGAAGAGGAGGTAGGACATGGTATATAAAGGGTTAGGCTAGTTTAAGACACTTTTTCAAAATTTTCATTTTGTCTCTTTTCTTGGTTCTTTCCATTTTGGCTCATTTCGACTCCTTTTTTAGAACCATCTTTTCCATTATGAAATTTAAGTCCTCTAATTCATAAAATGCCTTTATTTTCACCCAAATTAGATTTAAAAACTTCCCAAATGAATTATTCAAAGTTTCAGGCAACTGGCACCTTAAATTATATACTAAAGGGGTTTTAACTATTCTAAGGGTTCCCATATTCACTTTTTCTATTTAAAAATTCCTCCTTTAAGTGTTCTAAAAGTTGTCTAAAATTACAAAAATGCCATTGCCTTTTCGTCTAATTTTATTTAGTTATTATTTCTCTAGTTTCTGTACATCTCTATCTTTGTATCCTCATTTTTAAATGTCTATATTATCACTAATTTTATTAGGGAGTTTTAACCATTTTAAAGGCTCCTATGATTTTTAGGGCCTCGGGGAATCCTGAGAAATGTAACACCATAATTATATAGTTCATCTCATTCCTTGTCTAAGCTTATTTCCAAGAATTACACAATTTTCCAAGGAAAGAGTAATAAAAATAATGAATAAATTTGCACTACGTAGGGGATAATTTTTCATTCATTGTCCCGTGGACCATATGAACTCACTCAACTCATTCTCATATTTAATTACACAAATACAACTCAAAATTATGTCACAAAGTGGCCTAAAACTCATGCAAATGGATGGAACACATAAAAATATTAGGTATAACCTCGGCTAGAAATTTCAATTTACTATCATGAACTTTGAAAAATCATAACTAATTCTAAAAAAATCAAAATTATACATTCTTTACCTTTATGGAAAGCTAAAAATGTATAATTTATGATAAAAATATGTTCAGACCTCAACAGGGGCTGCTAACTACTAGAAATTGATGGAACAATACTAGAGATTGACTATCATCCCTGGTACTAACCTCCAAATTTAAGAATTCATATCTCCTTGCTCAAAGGTCCAATTGGGGTAATCTTAATGGTCATGGAAAGCTTATCATGTCTGGTTTATGTTTGTAAAATTTCATAAGTATTGGACATCATTTGGCTCATGAATGATACAACCCAAATTTCTGACCATATGAACAGTGTCTGTATTAGTTTAGCAGAAAAATGCCAATTTGGAAAATTCATAATTAATTCCATAGAGCTCCAAATAATCTAGTCTTTGGTTATCAATAATCTTTAGATAAGATCTATATGTGTGCCAAATTTCATGGGCAAATTCATTCATTTGGTCAATTCTTGACATTGGGTTGTAAAATGGCTCATTTTGTGTCTTACAAAGGGTTCAAATGGTCCATTTTCAGTTTCAAGGCAACCATGACCACTTGAGTACATGAAAATGCACCAAAATGACCTTCTAAACTTGTCTTAAAGGTGAATAAACCCAGAATTTGAAAACTTACTCTCTCACCCCGTGCTATACATAAGAACATACAAGCTAGTCTTGCCATTCCATACCCAAAATGCACCATACCATTCATATAACATTAAATATCATTTGTACATGATGCATTTGCATAATTACACATGTTCATAAGGTCATAGGACATATACAATAATGAATTACAAAATTTGCCACTCATATGGCCATAAAGAAGCAAAATCAAGGCACTTTGTTGTCATATTCTCATTTTCTAACTTAATGGCTCCCATTACCTTGCTCACTTGGTCCATCTAGCATGTTAAAATATTGGAGAAGAGGGAATGAGATTCAAAGAATCCCAATAGCTCATCTCTCATTTCAATTATACATAAAGAATGCAAAATAAGTCTTAAAATGTATACATAGACTATTGAAATATATGAGCATTCAAGACACATCCTTGGTATTTGAACAAGTCATACATAGCATACATAGGCTTGTCAAGTAAGTGGATTAGCCTCACCTATTCACTTATGGATTTTGGACTTATCTCACCTATTTTCTCTAAGAGGTTTTGGCTCAACCTCATTCTTGGGAGACACTTTGCTTGGTCTCAACCATTTTTAAGGGTTCTTGGCTTATTCTCATCATGGCTAAGAGTTCTTGGCTTCTCCACACTCAAGCAAATCCAAACAAACATGTTAGACATCATTTGAAAGCATAATGTAACATTATGGTATCATGGAATAAAAGCTCATGCTAAAATACTTTTCATAGCTTAAACACACATACACACATTCAAAGACAAATCAAGCATACATTCATGCATGAGAGAAGGAAGAGTGAGCTATATTATTGCAACCACATACTTTTTCTCTTAGAAATACTTTCCCTTCCTCGGCCTCACACACACAAAGGTGTGAGATTTGTTTCTCTTGGCTTAAACACAATATATGAAAGCCACTTAAGTTCTTGAAGTCATGTCTAAGGCCATACATCTACTTGAAACTCTACCTTTGCCTTATAGTTCATTTATGATTCCTAAATACACCTAATGAAGTAACATCTATCAAATGAGTTCTAGGCTCTATTCTTTCCTTTCATATATGATTCTTGACCCCTTTTAAGCTTTTTAGAATCATCATACAATTAAAACAAAGAGTTTAACTATATGTTGCTTCCTTAGATCATATTATGGAACCTATGACTCCAATTCATTCTCTAGGCTCGCTAAATTTTTTCTAAGGTTTCCCTTCATCTTCACTCATCATACATGACTCAAAAATGGGTTTGGAAAAATTTAAAACTATCCTTAGGTACTCCAACTATGCTAGGCTATGGAGCAATAGGATACCAAGGGAGTTTGCTTTGTTTTCTTGATGGAAGATGCATATGGAGAGCCTTTTCGAGATCTTAGAAACTCATTTAAACATTCATTTAGGCCTAAGAATCATGGTATCAAATCAGATTTTTCAAAGAATACTAGAAACCCTAGGTTTTCCATATTGAATTCTAATGACTAGTTTGTTGTTTTTCTTGCATACTCTTATTATTCTCCCTTAAATTCCTAAGATTCACCCTTAGTTCTACCTAAAATCCAAGCCTTCTTATAGCTTTATATGTTGGACGAACCAAGAAGAGAAGAGGAGAAGGAGTAGCTACCATAGGAATGAAGATTTACCTTATTTTTCCTTAGTTTCTTGTTGATTCTTCCTTTCCTTGGCCTCCTCTCTTTAAATCCGAATTTTCCCTCAAAATAGATCCAAGAACTTCAATAAAACCATAAGAAAGAAGAGGAAATGGAGAAGAAGAGGTTTACTAAAGAGAAAGCATGAAAAAACTAAAAAATTCCATACCTTTTACCTTGTCTTTCTCTTCCCTTTCTCCTCCTCTTGGTGCACCTCAAACCCTAGCTCTCTCCTCTAGTTTAGGGCAGGAACAATTGTGTCTAAATGAGTGAAGGGGTGGGGTGCCTCATATATATAGGTAGGTTTAAGAAACACTTTTCAAAAATTTCAATTTTGCCCCTTTGTCTTAGCATTTTCGTTTCTAGTTCGTTTTACCTTCTTTTTGAGAATCGTCTTTTTTATTATAAAATTTAGGTTCCCAATTTAGTAAAATTCCTTTGAAATTACTCAAATTAGAGCTAGAATCTTCCTAAATGAATCTTTCAAAGTTCAGGTTAACTAACGTTAGAAAATGTTCACTAGAGGGGTTTTAACTATCCCGAGGCTTCCTATGGTTTTCAGAGCCTTTGAGAATTCAGAGAACTCAAAAATTTCATTTAAAAAGTCCTCATGTTGTGAATTCTAAATTTTGCTCAAAATTATGAAAATGCCACTACGTTTCGTCAATCTTTCATTCAATTTTGTTTCTTTATTCTAGCTCTATTTTTCTTTTCGTTTGAGCCTGAAATTCTCATTTTTAGGAGTCTAGAATGGTACTTAAATTTTTTAGGACCTTAACTGATTCCTTTTAAAAGACTTACTTTGAAAACGTACCTATTTCTGTCGTTTAACAAAAATCAGACATTACAAGAAACTCAATTTTACTAATTTAAACTCTCTCTTTTAAGTTTCTAAAAAATTTCTTAAAATTACAAAAATGTTACTATGTTTTCAGGTAATTTTATTTAGTTATCTTAGCTCAAGTTTCAAGGCATCTTTAGCTTTGTATCCTTATTTCTAAATGTTTATATTATTATTCTAATCTTATTTAGCCTCTAATAATTTCATTTTAGGGTCTTCCTTTTATAACTCATCAACTTCAGTTCAGTTTTAGGAAGATTAGGTACTACACATTTGGTAGCTAAGAGTAGATATGAGTGAAACAATTTGTTAGGGCCTTTTAGATTGCTTGTTTCAATTAGTTGCTAGAGTCTAATATAATGTCTATAAAGATATAGTTAAAAGTGCTAAAATTTTTTGAAGCTAGTGTAAAGAAAGTAGAAATGCACAAGAGTCAAAGAAACGACAGCATAATAAAAGTAATTGAGGTGGCTATCAAGGCCGAAGTGGTAGTGGCATAGGAAGAGAGATTGTAGTAAGCCATCAGGGCCAATAGTAGAGTTTTCAGAGTCAAGGAAGTCATAGTAGACACTTCTCTAATATAGTTTAGAGTGGTGGGACTGATCAAACATGCTCTTTGTAGTCCATTCGTGGTAGAGGGAAATCTTTTAGGCCTCTACCCCCTTATTTTACTTGTGGGAGGAGTCATATTGGTGTTTGTTTCAAACCAGGGAGAGCATGCTATCAGTGTGGTCTATTAAGCCATCTTGAGAAAGATCATCCTATGTTATCAAGGCAAACATCATGTAGTCAAGTATATAATCTTATGACACTACCACCATCTCTGATACCAGTAGCTCTTTAAGGTAGGTTGGTGGGCTTGGAGGCTAAAGTATTAGTGGAGTAAAGTCTCATAGTAGAGGATCAAAAGGCAGAGGTCATGGGCAAGCCAAGGGAGGTTAGGCCTGTGTTTATGCAATGACACGTCAAGATGCTCAAACATCCAATGCAGTAGTTATAGGTATTCTTCCAATTTGTTCTTTTGATACACATGTTTTATTTGATCCTAATGTCACACATTCTTTTGTACCCTCATTCTTTGCCTTGCAATTTGGTAAAGATGTATCACTACAAGATCAGCCTTTAGTGGTAGCTACAGCAATGGGAGATGCAATTATAGTTAACTGTGCGCACAGATCTTGTGAAGTCCTAGTAGGAGGTAATCAGTCATCTATTAACTTAGTTGTACTTGATATGATGGATTTTGATATAATTCTGGGTATGGATTAGTTATCTTCTTGTCACATTATACTTCATTGTCATAATAAGGTGGTGAAGTTTGAGTTGCCATAGGGAAAATCTTTTACTTTCCAAAGTGACTATTATAATTTGGCACCTAGTAATTTGATTTTTGCTTTTGGCACTAGGAGGTTATTGAGAAAAGAGTGTAAGAGGTATTTAGTGATAGTTAAAGATATTAATGTGACAACAACAAGTTTAGAGCTAGTACTGGTTGTCTGTGAATACTCTAATGTCTTCCCTGAAGAGTTACCTAGTTTACTTCTAGATAGGGAGATTGAGTTTTGCATAAACTTAATTCTTGGTACTCAACTTGTGTCTATACCTCTATATAGAATGGCTCCTATAGAGCTTAGAGAATTGAAGAACAATTGCAAGATTTTCTTAACAAGGGTTTCATATGCCCTAGTTCTTCTCCTTGGGGTGCTCTGGTATTATTTGTGAAGAAGAAAGATGGTTCTCTAAGATTATGTATTGATTATTAGCAATTAAACAAAGTGACAATGAAGAATAAGTATCTATTGCCATGGATAGATGGCTTGTTCGACCAACTTCAAGGAGTTTAATGTTTCTAAAAAATAGACTTAAAGTTAGGGTATCATTAGTTGAAGATCAGAGGAGAAGACACTCCAAAGATAACTTTTAGGACTTGTTATAAGCATTACGAGTTCTTCGTCATGTCGTTTGGGCTTATAAATCCCCTAGCAGCTTTCATGGACTTAACGAATTGAATCTTTAAACCATTCCTAGACCAATTGTTTTTATTGATGACATTCTTGTCTACTTAAAGAGTAAGGAAGATCACCCGCAACATTTGAGAATAGCCTTACAAATTTTAATTTAAGAAAATGCTAGCTTTATGTTAAATTCTCTAAGTGTGAGTTTTGGTTAGATACTGTGGCTTTCCTAAGACACATGGTGTTTGGGATAAGTGTGGATTCTAAGAAGGTAAAAGTTGTTAAAAATTAGCCTACACCTATTATAATGATCGAGATTCGTAGCTTTCTCAAGTTAGTGGGATACTATTATAGATTAGTTAAAGATTTCTCCATGCTTCCAGCTTATCTAACTAGATTGATGAGGAAAGAAGTAAAATTTTGGTGGTCAAATTCATATGAAGAAAATATTCAACAATTGAAAGATTGTTTAACTTCACCACTTATGCTAACTTTTTCCTCTGGAATTGGTGGTTATACAATAAGCTTGGGTTGTATACTAATATAACATGAGAAGGTGATAGCCTATGCGTCTAGGTAACTTAACAAGTATGAATAGAATTATCCCAATCATGATTTAAAGTTAGTTGCAATTATATTTGCATTAAAAATTTAGAGGCATTACTTGTATAGTGAAACTTGCAAAATTTACATTGATCAAAAGAGTTTCAAGTATATCTTCCAACAATAAGATTTGAACTTAAGACAAAGGAGGTGGATAGAGCTCTTGAAAGACTATGATTGTAACATCCTATATCAACCTAGCAAGGCCCATGTAGTGGTTGATGCCTTGAGTAGAAAGTCTTTGTAGCTTGGCCCACATAACTAAAGTAAAACGATCAGTGATGAAAGAATTCTAGAAACTTTTTGAGAGTGGAATAAAGGGTCAAGTGCATTGTCGACTCACGTGCAACTTCATTTTAGCCTAGTAGATAGAATCAAGGCCACGCAAGCACATGATGCTCGATTAAGGAAGATTTAGAAGAAGTCTATGAAAGGAAGTTATAAGAGTTCATAATATATTTTGAAGGAGTTTTGAGATGTGGTCATAGATTGTGCATACCAAATGTGGAAGACTTACAAAGAAAATTTTTAGAAAAAGCTCATCACTTAACTTACATGCTTCACTCAGGTTCCAACAAAATGTATCAAGACTTAAAGGAGTTGTATTAGTAAAGAGGGATGAAGAAAGATGTGGTAGATTTTATATCTAAGTGTTTAATGTGCTAACAAGTAAAGGCTAAACTCTAGAAACTTGCAGGTATGTTATAGCAAATTAAAATACCTAAATGGAAGTGGGAGAGAATCACCACAGATTTTGTAACTAGTTTACCAAAGACCTTTAAGGGTTATGATTTAGTGTGGGTGATTGTAGATCGATTAACTAAATCTACACACTTCTTACCTATGAAGACCACTGATAACTATGATTTTTATATGTTTTAATTCTCCTAATCTAATCATTTTAATGAGTAATTATGACTTGAGGAGTTTAATTAGGTAAAATTCGATTTTGGTAGCCATTCTTTGCATTATAGGAATTAATTTACAAATTATTGGTTTTTAATGCTCAATTTTATCTTAAATAATTTTTATGAATGTTCCTATTTGATTTTTCCCACTTTTTTGTGTAGAATTTTAAGGGGACAAATGGAATTTAAAAGAGAAATTTATTTGGAGAAGAATTGAGGATTGAATCAAAGGAATTTAAATAAACTGCACATGGGATAAGAAGTCAAGAAGAGAGATACAAGAAGGTGGAGTCTTGGGCTATCACATGGAGACATTCCATATTCATATTTAATCATTCACTCATACATATGCACACACACAATTCATACACTAACACATGAGGTAAGCTATTATATTGACACTCATTTAAGAGCTCTTCACTTCTTGATGTTCACGTCTTGCGTGAAGCCATTGTTTCTCCACTCATGGTACATCATATACTCTTCCATGTAGTAAGCATGCCACATACACTCACATGCACACACCCTCCACGTGATCCACTTGTAGCAAACACACACCATCATTTAGCTTCACACACTCCCCTATAGCTTCACCCATTAACCCACATAACACACATGCATGACTCAAGAAGGAAGCCACACGTCCAGCTCACATGTACACACCATAATAAACACGTAGGCCAGCCTTCACACATCAACACATTCATTCACTTCTTAGGTTTCATGCACATGGATACACACTCACACAACTCACTCATCCACCTCCCTACATTTACACACTCGAGCAGAATAGCCACTATATCCAAAGTTAGAAGAAGTATAAGATTCACATTGAATATACATGCTGATTAAAGAAGTAACAAGAGTGAATGAAGTAGCTTCAACAAGGGAGTTCCATAGATGTAGTGTTTTGAGCAGAACGTGGGCGGGAGAAAATAGAGTTTCACATGAGAAACACGAGTTGGATTGTCACGAGCTGAATAATGAAGAAGAGAAGCTTCAAGCCAGCAGAACAAAGCAAATAGAATACGTAGAGTAGAACAAGAAACAAATGAAGAAATCAACAAGGGTTGACATGGCTGGAACAGAGGAAGCAACTCATGAAGTATAAAGAGAAGTAAAGAGCAAAACGAAAGGGAGCAACGGGTTGTGCATGTGAATAGTATAACGAAGAAGAAGCTGCAGTTGGACGAAGCAGAAACACAAAAGAAGCTTGCATGGAGAATAAATGAATAACATGGAAGATGATTATTATATTCACAATGGGGCCCACCTTATATACACATGAATGTAGCTACGGGCAGAATAAATGAGCGGGGGTACGTGATTTAATTAAAAAAATACACTAGGAAAAAGGCATGAAACACACGTGAAAAGGGGCTGGAGGCATTCATCCATCATATACATTCCATTTTACACATTCACATCACGTCATTCACACAACATTCACTCATTCATGTCTTCGTCCATTCTCCATCCAGCGTCCATCCACACCACGCAGACTCATTCCAACTTCCATGAAGCTCTAAGCCTCCATCTGTGACTAGCAAGGAAGAAGGACCTTGGAGAAGCTTGAATCCATGGATGAACACAGAATTATTGGCTAAGGATTTCTATTTTCCTGCACTTTTTCTCTTTCATATCTTGTCTTGGTTAAGTTGTATTTGATAGAGAATTTGTGTAATTGTAATTAGTGGCTGTTTAAACACTAATTAAGAAGCCTTTTTATTGATTAACTGGTTGGATTAAATATTGAATTTTTCAATTTCCTACAATTATCTATGTATGTAGTCAAGGTGTTTGATGAAATGTATGTGAGAGATTGAGTGTTTAATTGTTTGATTTGAGGACTCCTTGGTATTTAGTTAGTTAATTAAACATCTTTAAATGATGATTCAAAGGCTAATTAATCGGTTAATCAATCAAATTATGTGTTCATTGATTTTAAAGACAAGAATTAATAATTTAATGCGGAATTGAGGTTTCAATTCAACATTACTTCGTTAATCTCTTGAATCTTGAGTGGTAACCCAAGATAATTTGTTATGAACACAATTAGGGACTCTTAGGCCAGAATTAATCATAATTGGATTAGGATAAGGATAGTGGATACCAAAGGACGAATCCAAAGCTAGTCATAAGCCCATTATCAACCATAATTCATCCAATTAGGTAGAAATTAGGAAATTTATTTCAATTTAGTTTTAGGTTAGTTTAATTCAATCAAAAACCCCCCAAATTAAGTAATTCTAGGATCTTTTAACACTTAGAAAACCCAATTGCATATTGAACTCCAATTCTAAAGGAGATGACCTAGGTTATGCCACTAGCTATATTTTTAGTTCAACCTAGTTTTATTTTAAGGATTGCACGACAAGCCCGTCAACCATCGACACTGTAACCTAGTATGCTAAACTTTACCTGGATGAGATTGTTGCTCTTCATAGAGTGCCTGTGTCTATCATTTTAGATTGTGGACCACAGTTTATGACTAAATCTTAGAAGTCATTTCAAGAAGCTTTAGGGACTCGCTTAGATCTTAGCACTACTTTTCCCTTCAGACGAAAGGGCAATAAGAGTGCACGATACAAATATTAGAAGATATGTTATGCTCTAGATCTTGGTGGTAGCTAGGATAAATATTTGCCTTTGATGGAATTTGCATATAATAATAGTTATCAATCTAGCATCCAGATGGTGCCTTTTGAAGCATTGTATGGAAAGCATTGTACATTACCAATTGGTTGGTTTAAAGTGGGTGAGTTTAAACTTTGAGGCTTAGACCTTATTCAAGAGTTAGCTACCAAAGCATAATTAATCCTTGAGAGGTTATTGACTACTTAAAATAAGCAAAAGTCCTATGCAAATCATAGGAGATGTGAGTTGGGGTTTGGTGTTGGTGACCTTGTGGTTTTATGGGTATCACTAATGAAAGGTGTCTTACGATTTGAAAAGAAAGAGAAGTTGAGTCTTAGGTACATTAGGCCTTTTAAGATACTTGAGAAAGTAGGAGCTGTAGCTTACTATTTAGCTCTTCCACCATATCTTGCAAGTGTTCATCTTATCTTTGATGTGTCTATTTTAACACCATGATTTTAAGACTCATCTCATATCACATGTAGGCTTATTTCCATGAAGCATAAGGATTTCTCAGGGAAAAGCCATAGAAAAATACAAATAAATCACGTTGCAGAGTGGATTTATTTTTCATTCAGTATCTCATGGACCATATAAATTCATTCAACTCATTTTCATATTTAATTACACTAATGCAACTCAAAACCATCCCAAGAGATAGCCTAGAACACATGCAAGTGGATGGTATATATAAAAAACACCAGGTGCAGCCTCAACCAGAAATTTCAGGTTACTGTCATAAACTTTGAAAAATTATAACTAATTTTAGAAAAATTGAAATCATGCATTATTTGATATTATGGAAAGATATAGATGTCTCCTTTATGTTAAAAATATGTCCAGACCACAAGTGTAACGAATGTAAATTCTGTAAAATGATGAAATGACCTGTATAGAGGCAAGTTCTCTAAAATGAGCTAGATAATGTCTTGAAAAATTTGGGTAGAGTCTTAGACTCCTAAAAATAATAATTCTAGGCTCAGACAGAAAGAAAAATAGAGCTAAAATGGTGAAATAATTTGTGACAAAAACTGACAAAAAGTAATTGTAAATAAGTATACCTTTTGGAAAAACACATAGGAGGGGTTTTTAAATGGAAATTTTGAGTTATCCAGGGTTCTTAGAGACCCCAAAAATCATGGGAAGTTTTGGGACTGGTAAAGCCCCTCTGATGTACTTTTTCCAATGGCGGTGAACCTAAATTTTAATAGGTTGGGAAGGTTTTAGCTCCAATTTGAGTGATTCTAAAGACATTTTATTAAATTAGGAATCTAAATTTTATAATAGAAAAGACGGTTCTAAAAAAGGAGCTAAAACGAAGCTAAAATAAAATGCCATTACAGAAGGGCAAAATTAGAAAAGTAAGCTTCTTGAAACTTCCATAAGCTTCCACCACTTTCTTGTCTCTTCTCTTCTTTAATTAACATGACCCTTTCTACCCTAAAAACAAAATTTTTTTAACACTCTTAGGAGCACAAGAGAAGAGGAGAAAGGGAGGAAACCAAGGCAAGAAAGATAGGTAAATTTATGGAATCTTATGCTTCTTTCTCTTCCAATCTTGCTTCCCTCCTTCTATGCTTTCTTTCTATGGTTTTTTTGAGTGGATTGGTTTTGTTTTGGTCCAGAACAAGGAGGGAATTTTTGAAAATTAAGAAGGGAGTTTAAGCAAAGGAAGAAGCATCAAAAGGGAGCTAGAAATCCAAGGTAATTCTCCATTCTTATTGCTCTTCTTTTAGTTCATTTTCGGCCTAAAGTAAAACCATATGGGGGAAGGAAGTTTTATTTAAAAACAAGAGAGGAATAAGGGAATTAGGCCATGGAAAGATGGAATATGCCAAGAAATTTCATGAAAAATCAATAGAAATTAAGTTAGAAAAGTTTTAGCTCCTTGAGGGAATCTTGAAATATGATTTTGTGTGGATATTTTCTTGACTATTTAATTGTTCCATTGAGCTCCTAAGTGTAACAACCCTATCTTCTATATTATGGTAATTATGATTAAATACACGATTAATGCTTAATGATCAAGGTTTAGAGTCATTAAAATTAAAAACATTGTGAAAATTATTAGGAAATTTAGACCTCGATAATATTAGGTTCATTAACTATACAACCACAAATGTGAGAATGCATAAAAGAAATTGTACTATCATAAGGGGTTTGTGATTCTTCCATCCATCAATTTCAATACATAAAAACCTCCCGTAAGTGTTCCTATATTATTTCCTAGCATCACCATTGAAGAAACTGGGGTTTTTAGGCTAAAGGTAAGAGTTTAGGAACCTTCGCCACAACTTGAAGTTCTCCCGCCATGGCTAAGTTAGGCACTGGAGCTTGAAAACTAAGTTTTTCACTTTGCGTTGTGACTCTGACTTTCCGTGCCGTGGCTAAATTACTCTCGGGAATCTTATTGGGCAACTCACGTGAATTTCATCGTGGTAAATCTACCTGGAGCCATGGCAGAAATGCCTCTTGGAACTATTGTTTGAAATCCCACGATTCTTGCCTCAGTGGAATACACTTGCACTGCGGTGAGGCTTGCAACTGGACACTCCTTACCTAGTTTCCTCGACTTGTGCCGCGACGGGACATGTTACGTTACGACGAGATTTCTCTCTGCCATGCTTCTGGAGATTTTTTTTCTCTTGAGCCATGGCGTTCCTCACCACTATCACTCTCCAGGTAGTGGCGAGGCTTTCCTAGCTGCGGCGTGACTCCCTCCTGTAACTACATCTCCCAAATTTCATCCCATGTATTCCAATTTTTTTCCTAGGAACAACCTAGGACCACTCCCTTTCATTTTATATGACTTTAATAGTATTTATCTACCTTATTTACCTAGCTATTCTACCATTACTAATTCGAAACTTAAATGTTAATTTCTACTCCTCCAACTATAGCAAGTCCATAGAGTAATAACAGTAAGAATTCATGAACTATCAATAATTAACATTTGATATACATTCCATTAGAGATTTCATACATCAATTGTTCATGTCAACATCTAATGCATCACATAATTATATTTCTAATAGTATACCATATCATAAATTTAGTAAAATTCATACATAAGGTGTTATAGGTTCATACATCCAATAACAACTAAGATGAGGCCTAACTCCTCAATAGATACATCCTAAGTAATCAAAATATAAGAGCCTACACTTTGCAACATGATTATATGATGATGCTATACAAAAAGGAATACAAAATTTAGCATCTATTCTAAATAAACAAGTCTAAGTGTAGCCTTCTCCCTACATGGTTGGAGCTCATGGATTTTCATCCATTTAGTTCCTTTTATCTTTACCCGAAGAGCCTTCACCTGAAAGTATAATCCTATGAAACGGGGTAAGATGTGAATCTCAGTAACCAAGGAAATTTTCATTCATATAATCCAATTTAATTAACATATATACATGAATCAAAATCAACATTAGAATCATATCAGTCATATCAGCAAAGGAAATGATTAGGCTACTATGATTACCATCCCATACTAGTAATTATATTTTCACGTGTTAAAGGCCAATAACACCAGAAGAGGCCCGTCCATGGCACCTACTTCCTAATGAGCACAACTAGGGCTCAGTGCATCTGGGGTCTGATCATAACCTGGTGCTCGATCGAAGCACATGCACCGGTGGCAGCCGCACCACAACTCCACTATGGACTCACAAGGTCTAAACATAATACAATAGATAGCTAACCAATTCATTTAGTATTTCAAATCATTTATGTATAGTAAATATGAAATTAAAGCAGATATATGTATGAAATTAATATAGTCTCGGTTACCTCACTTATAGCTAATTCTTTAAGAGCCAATTGAATGCTACTTCGGCCTATGGATACAAGACTAAGCCATTACTATTCCTAATCACAATTTGTATTAGCAAGCCCATCACTTAAAGAGTTAAGCTATATAGGACTACTCAGAAACACTTACCCAATTATTACTAAAACTAAATTCGGATTTGGTTGAGCCTACCCCAAAAATCTCAAAATAACACCTTAAATTCTGAGTAAATTTGTATAAAAACAATACCCATATTATAAATCAGCTATAGGGGTCTCAAACTAGTAGAGAAAGCATTAAAATGAAGAATTTATACTTATCTAATAACACCCTCAGCCTCAACCTATGAAATTTCACTAAGAAACTAAGAAAATCCCAAATCCCAAACAACCATATTTCAGATTTTGGGTATGGTGAAAATACTCCAAATGAAAAACTAATTGGGCTAAAATGAAGAGAAAGAGAAGGGGATTAAGTTATACAACTATTACCTTAGCTGAATCTTGCTCTAGAAGTGCGAAATGGAAGAAATATGTTAAGAACCCTAGCCCCCCCTTCGGATCTCTGAATTTCCCTTTTGTTTCTTGTGTTTCTATAGAATGGGGGTGGCTAAGTTGGTTTTTAGGGTTTTAAGTATGGGTCATGGGCTAACCCAAAGGTCCAATACCTAGCGGGTTTCAGATTTAAGCTTTGTTGGGCCAGCTTTCATATATTGGGCTGTAGAATTTTAATTAGGTTTGGCCAAGTTTGAAGAACTTAATTGATTTTGGTCTGCACAAAGGTTATTGGGCCATTTATAAAAGCTTATGGAAGTTGGGTCTTGGGTCTCTAATTCATTAAATTGAATTGGGCCATCACTAGGTGCTCTCTCTTGGGCCAACACTAGGTGCTCTCTCTTGGGCCAAGTCTCATAATAAATGGTTAGGTCTGTATCAAAAATTATTGGGCCTCTATTAGCTCCTAACCTTGGCCTACTTAATTTAATTTAGGCCTAGATGGGGTTTCTAACTCAATTAAATCCCAAACTCATATTAATAATTTATCTTTCTAAAATTTTCATTCACTTAACTTACCTAATCGTTCTATATTAATTATTCTTAATTAACCTAAATTCATGGTTAACACCTTAATTAATTTTAGGGTGTTACATTATCCCCTCCTTTTAAAAATTTTGCCCTTGAAATTAAACATACCTTACTTAAATAATGCAGGATAATCCTTCATCATTGCCTTATCTGTCGCCCAAGTTGCTCATCCGGAGTGAGTCCCTTCCATACTACATTTACCAGGAAGATGTCCTTATTACGCAGCTGTTTAACTTTTGAGTCCACAATCCTTTCTGACTCAACCACATAAGACAAATCATGTTGTAGATGCACATTCTCATACTCAATGACATGCAAAGGGTCCAGGTGATACTTTTTCAGTTGGGACACATGGAACACATCATGCAATTTGGCCAGGTTTGGAGGTAAAGTAACTCTATAGGCGACGGGTCCTATCCTTTCAAGGATTTGGAAAGGACCAAGATAACGAGGATTGAGCTTTCTTGTCCTGATAGACCATCCTACACTCGTCACCGAAGTAGCCTTAAGAAACACATAGTCTCCTATCTCAAATTCTAAGGATCTCCTTCTCTTATCCGCATAACTCTTTTGCCTATTCTAGGCAGCTGACAACTTCTTTCTGATGAGTTCTATTTGGTGGGCGGTTTGGTCCACTATGTCTAGACCTAAGAGACTTCTCTCACCAAGCTCTATCCAACATAAGGGTAATCGACACTTCCTCCTATAAAGTGCCTCAAATGGTGCCATCTGGATACTGAAATGGTAACTATTATTGTAGGCAAACTCAGTTAAAGGTAAATACACATCCCAACTCCTTTTTAACTCTAGCACACTAGCCCTAAGCATGTCCTCAAGGGTCTGAATGGTCCTCTCAGTCTGTCCATTAGATTGAGGATGATAGGCAGTGTTAAAGTTAAGACTAGTACCTAAAGCTTCTTGTAGAGAAGGCCAAAATTTTGATATAAACCTTGAGTCTCTATCTGACACAATACTATTAAGGATACCATGTAATCTTACAATTTCATGAACATACAGTTGAGCTAGTCTATCTGGAGGATAAGTAGCTCTAATAGGTAGAAAGTGGACAGACTTCGTTAATCTATTCACATTCATCCAAATAGCATCATGACTCGAGGATGTTTTAGGCAAACCTATCATAAAATCCATTGATATACTATCCCATTTCCATTTCAGAATTTCTAAAGGGTGTAGCAAACCTACGAGTCTCTGGTACTCAATCTTAACCCTCTGACAAACTAGACATTTAGCAACAAACTCTGCTATATCTAACTTCATCCCAAGCCATCAAAAGCTCTTCTTAAGATCCCTATACATCTTAGTGGTACCCGGATGAATGGTGTACATACTCTTATGAGCTTCTGACAACACTATATTTCTCAACTCTTCATCTTTGGGTATGCACACTCTACCCTAGTGCCTCACCAAGCCATCTTTTGACAGGTCAAAATCTTTGACCTCCCTACTCCCTAGTTGCTCTCTAATTCTTTCCCAGTATTCATCTAGTTCTTGGGCCTCTTTAATCTCTTCCTAAGGTTATTTTCTATCCTCAATTCTCCTAAGAGAAGGCTACTAGAATTCATTGAGATTGATAAATTCAAATCTCTCATCTCCTCAATCAACCTTTACTCTCTAAGCATCATCATTGCCATGTGAATAGATTTCCTACTTAAGGCATCGATGACTATATTTGCCTTCCCTGGATGATACTTTAAGGAGAAATCGTAGTCCTTAAGAAATTCCATCCACCTCTTTTGCCTCATGTTCAATTCCTTTTGGTCAAACAAGTACTTTAAACTTTTGTGATCACTATACACTTTAAATTGGGCACCATAGTGATAGTGCCTCCAAATCTTAAGGGCCAAAACTATAGCTGCTAGCTCTAAGTCATGGGTGGGGTAATTCTCCTCATGGGGTCGAAGTTGTCTAGAGGCATAGGCTATCACCTTACCTTATTACATTAAAACACATCTTAATTCTTTCTTAAAAGCGTCACTTTAGATTGTAAATGTCTCTTTAGGGTCAGGTATCACTAATACAAGTGCGGTGGTAAGCCTATCCTTAAGCTCCTGAAAGCATTCTCACACTTAGCATCCCACACAAATGGTTAGTCCTTCCTAGTCAATTTTGTCAAAGGCATGGCTAACTGAGAACATTCTTTAATGAATCTTCTATAGTAGCCAGCTAGACCTAAGAAGCTATAGATTTTGGTCACTATTTTGGGTCTCTCCCAATTCAGTACTACTTCTACCTTACTAGGATCTACCGCTACCCCTTGTTTAAATATCACATGACCTAAGAATTTGACCTCCCGTAACTAAAACTCACACTTGCTTAGCTTAGCATATAACTGATGCTTTCTTAATGTTTGAAGAACTATCCTAAGATGCTCTTCATACTCTTCACTACTTTTAGAGTAGATAAGAATGTCATCAATGAACACTACCACAAACCAGTCAAGATAGGGCCTAAAAATCCTATTCATGTAGTCCCTAAAAATGGCAAAGACATTGGTTAACCCAAAAGGCATAACTAGGAATTTATAATGGCCATATTGAGTCCTAAAGGCAGTTTTAGGTACATCCTCAGCCTCGATTCTAATTTGGTGATATCTCGATCTAACGTCAATCTTTGAAAGACTGACGCTCCAGCTAATTGGTCAAGTAAGTCATCAATTCTAAGTAAAAGGTATTTATTCTTGATGGTCGCTTAGTTCAACTGTCTATAGTCAATACAAAGCTTAAGGCTACTATCTTTCTTTTTCATAAATAATACTGGTGCTCCCCATGGAAACACACTTAGTCTAATAAATCCTTTCTCAAGTAACTCCTCTAATTGACTCTTTAACTTAACTAACTCAGTAGGCGCCATTCTATATAGGGCCTTAAAAATTGGACTTGTACCAGGTACCAGATCAATGGAAAATTCTAACTCCCTCTTCGGAGGTAGTCCACTAAACTCCTTAGAAAAAATCTTAGGGAACTCCCTAATCACAAGTATATCCTCAAACCTATCATCAACCTCAACATGCAATGAAAAGAATACTAAAAACCTTTAGTAACCACGCCTAAGGCACTTTCTGGCTTAGGTGGTAGACATACAAGTAAGCTCAATCACAGGACAAGTTTCAAGTATATTTGAAAGTAAAGAGACAATCTTACGGTTACAATCAAGTATCACATTATTAGTCGATAGCTAGTTCATACCAATGATTACATCAAAATCATACAAAGTGATGCAAATCAAGTCAAGGGTAATACAATGACTATCTAATTGTACTGTACAATTTAAGCATACATCAGATGTAATCATAGAATATCCAATAGGGGTGGATACAGATAATTCAAATGGCAATAGGCTAATTTTAAGACCCATATGCATAACAAAGTCATATGAGATGAATGAGTGGGTCACACCTGAATTAAATAATGTATCTACAACATGATTATGGACAAGTAGAGTACCTCAGATCAGATTAAGGGATTTACTAGCCTCTTGCTGCGTAAGGCCAAACACCCTTCCCTGGGTAGGTGGTTTAATAGATGAGGCTGACTTCCATGGCACTGTGCAAGTCTATGCATAGTGTCCAGGCTTCCTACAATTATAGTACACCAGGCATGGCCCATTCCCATGGTTTTTCCTACACTTAGCATAAGTGGGTGGGGCACTCACTACACTTCTTGGTGGTCCCATGCTTCTTCTTTAAGGGACATTCCTTGGGGGTGGTCTCTTACCCTAAGAGTCACTCCCACTATTGGCTCCCTTCTTAGTTCCGCCCCTAAAAGGCTCTATACCTCAATCACGCTTACCCTCCAAGGTCTTCTTCCTCTTGGCCTCACTTTCCATCATAGCCCTCTCTATTACTCTACACTTCTCCACCAATTCATTAAAATTGCAGATTTGTAGAAATACAATCTTGTCCTTAATTTCTGGTTTCAAGCCTCTTTCAAAATTTTCAGCCTTCCATAGCTCATCATCAAATCTTTTCAAGTAGGAGGAGAAGCGAGATAATTGAATGAATTTGGCTGCATATTGATCTACATTCATGTCCCCTTGCTCAAGAAAGTTAAACTCAACTTCCTTGTTAACCCTCACTGATGGGGGAAAATACTTGCTCTCAAAAGCAATTTGAAAACTTTCCTAAGTCAAGGTTATCCCCCTTGCCATCAATAATTTGGAGGCATTCCTTCACCAATGCTCAGCCTCACCCTCTAACTTGTATATGGCCAACTTTACCTTTTGTTCCGTTGTGGAGGTTATAACTTCAAAGATCTTCTCTAGTTGCATTAGCCACCTCTCAACTTTCTCAGTGTTTAACTCCCCAAAAATGATGGAGGATCAACTTCTCTGAATTTGGCTAACATAATAGAAAGGTCGCCATCCTCCCCTTGGTGTCCCACACCAGGGTTATGACTAGCCCCAACATGGTTTTCCATCGACACCTTTTGATTTTTCTTATTCATGTTTTCATGTAGCTATTGTAGCACTTGCATAGTTGCTGCATGAGCCTTGGCTTGCTCTTGAAGCTAGGTCAGTCATTGCTCTAACTATAGTTTCATGGGCCTCAGCTTGTTCTCTCATTCGGTTGGCCATTGCAGCCATGGCCTCTTACATCTCTTTTAGCATCTCAGTTTTTTCTTTATAGGTAGCCATCTAGTTCTGAATGCCATAAGCACAACCACAAGTATCCCTCATTAAGCTACAGCCCAAGGTAAACAAAACACAACTCCACCCATAACAGATATATACAAGTATGAGAGTTATCATCAGGTCACAATGTTCCTACTCCTATCATGTATGCATCATGATTGCCAAGTTTTCTAACTACAAAGTTATAAATCAAACATAATTGCCAGAACCATTGCTCTAATACCAAATGTAACAACCCTATCTTCTATATCAAGGTAATTATGGTTAAATACACAATTAATGATTCATCATGAAAATTATAAGGAAATTTGGACCACGATAATATTAGGTTCATTAACTACACAACCACAAATATGAGAATGCATAAAGAAAATTGTACTATCATGAGGGGTTTGTGATTCATCCATCCATCAATTTCAACACATAAAAACCTTCCGCAAGTGTTCCTATATCATTTCTTAGCATCACCATTGAAGAAACTGAGGTTACTAGGCTAAAGGTAAGAGTTTGGGAATCTTCGCCACGACTTGAAGTTCTCCAACCACAGCTAAGTTAGGAACTGGAGCTCGAAAACTAAGTTTTTCACTTTGCGCTGCGGCCCTGACTTTTTGTGTTGTGGCTAAGTTACTCTCAGGAATCTTATTGGGTAACTCACGTGAATTTCACCGCAGTAAATCTACTTGGAGCCACGGTGGAAATGCCTTCTGGAACTACTGTTCGAAGTCCTACGATTCTTGCCTCAGTAGAATGCACTTGCACCGCGGCGAGGCTTGCTACTGGACACTTCTTACCTAGTTTCCTTGACTTGCGCTGTGATGGGACATGTTGCACTGTAGCGAGGTTTCTCTCTGCCACCCTCTTGGCAATTTTTTTCACTTGAGCCGTGGTGAGATTTCTCAAGCCGTGACATTCCTCGCCACTGTCACTCTCCAGGCCGTGGTGAGGCCTTCCTAGCCGCAACGTAACTCCCTCCTGTAACTACATCTCCTAAATTTTGTCTTATGCACTCTAATTCTATTCCTAAGAACACCCTAAGACCACTCCCCCTCATTTTATACGACTCTAATGGTATTTATCTACCTTATTTACCCAGCTATTCTACTATTACCAATTCAAAACTTAAATATTAATTTCTACTCCTTTAACTACCCTATATCATCAAGTCCATAGAGTAATAACAGCAAGAATTCATGAACTTTCAATAATTAATATTTGATATACATTCCATTATAGATTTCATACATCAATGGTTCATGTCAACATCTAATGCTTCACAAAATTATATTTTTAATAGTATACCATACTATAATTTCAGTAAAATTCATACATCAGGTGTTATAGGTTCATACATCTAATACTAAGCTAAGATGAGGCCTAACTCCTCAATAGATACATCCTAAGTAATCAAAATATAAGAGCCTACACTTGGCAACATGATTACATGATGATGCTATACAAAAAGGAATATAAAATTTAGCATCTATTCTAAATAAACTAGTCTAAGTGTAGCCTTCTCCCCATATGGTTAGAGCTCATGGATTTTCATCCACTTACTTCCCCTTATCCTTACATGAAGAGCCTTCACTTGAAAGTATGATCCTATGAAACAGGGTAAGATATGAATCTCAATAACCAAGGAAATTTTCATTCATATAATCTAATTTAATTAATATATATACATGAATCAAAATCAACATCAAAATCATATTAGTCATATTAGTAAAGGAAATTATTAGGCTACTATGATTACCATTCCATACTAGCAATCATATTTTCATATGTTAAAGGCCAATAACACCAGGAGAGGCCCGTCCATGGCATCCACTTCCCAATGAGCACAACAAGGGCTCAGTGCATCTGGGGTTTAATCACAACCTAGTGCCCGATCGAAGTATATGCACGGGTGGCAGCCACACCACAGCTCCACTATGGACTCACAAGGTCCAAACACAATACAATAGATAGCAAACCAATTCATTTAGCATTTCAAATCATTTATATATAGTAAATATGAAATTAAAGCAGATATATGCATGGAATTAATATAGTCCTGGTTACCTTACTTGTAGCAAATCCTCTAAGAGCCAAATGAATGCTACTTCGCCTATGGACACAAAACCAAGCCATTACTATCCCAAATCATAATTTGTATTAGCAAACCCATCACTTAAAGAGTTAAGCTATATAGGACTACTCAGAAACACTTACCTAATTACCACTAAAACCAAATTCGGATTTAGTTGAGCTTACCCCAGAAATCTCAGAATAACACCTCAAATTCTAAGTAAATTCGTATAAAAATAATACCCATATTATAAATCAGCTATAAGGGTTTCAAACTAGCAGAGAAAGCATTAAAATGAAGAGTTTATACTTACCTAATAACACCCTCAGCCCCAACCTACGAAATTTCACCAAGAAAATTCCAAATAACCACATTTCAAATTTTGGGTATAGTGAAAATACTCCAAATGAAAAACTAATTAGGCCAAAATGAAGAGAAAGAGAAGGGGATTAAGTTATACAACTATTACTTTAGCTAAATCTTGCTCTAGAAGTGGGAAATGGAGGAAATATGTCAAGAACCCTAGCCCCCCCTTCGGATCTCTGAATTTCCCTTTTGGACCTTCGAATTTCCCTTTTGTTTCTTGTGTTTTTGCAGAATGAGGGTGGCTAAGTTAGTTTTTAGGGTTTTAAGTTCGGTCTAATATGGGTCATAGGCTAATCCAAAGGTCCAATTCCAAGTGAGTTTCAGATTTAAGCCCTGTTGGGCTAACTTTCATATGTTGGGCTGCAGAATTTTAATTAGGTTTGGCGAAGCTTGAAGAACTCAATTGATTTACATCTGCACAAGGGTTATTAGGCCATTTATAAGAGCTTATAAAAGTTAAGTCTTAGGTTTCTAATTTATTAAATTGAATTGGGCCATCTTTAAGTGCTCTCTCTTGGGTCATGTCTCATAATAAATGGTTGGGTCTGCACCTAAAATTATTGAGCCTCCATTAGCTCTTAACCTTGGCCTACTTAATTTAATTTGGGCCTAGATGGGGTTTCTAACTCAATTAAATCTCAAACTCATATTAATAATTTACCTCTCTAAAATTTGCATTCACTTAACTTACCCAATCATTCTATATTAATTATTCTTAATTAACCCAAATCTATGGTTAACACCTTAATTAATTTTGAGGTGTTACACTAAGACTCTTTGAAACCTCCCCAAGTGGCTCTCCTATCAAGGAAAAATCAAGAAGTCTAAAAGCCCCACTTTGCTCCATCGGTTCAGCCAAGGCAAGAGCATGAGGTTGGAGGATGTTTTAATTTGTTCTAGCCTTGGTTTAGGACTCCTTATGATGTTAGAAGATGGGGGGAACCATTGGAAAAAATTTAAAAGCCATGGAATACGAGATGGGACAATGGTGTCCATAATGATGGCTTAAGAAGCAACTTAGTTTCCACTTATGCAAGTGGTTATATGAGGGTTCCATGGACCTTAATTGAGTTCAAAAAGTCTATGGATCCATTATGCCACTTATGAAACTGTAACACCATAATGTCATAACCTCAATTAATCTCCCTCTTGGCTCGATTCCATATGATTTCTAAAGAACAAGTACAAACCATGGCATTTTCATGCTATAAAACGGGGTTCAAATGCTCATATTTTGCCCCGTGGGTCCCATGAACCTATCATTCATATTCTATACTTAAACTTTATTTATACGACTCATACATAGCATCAAACAAGCCATAAATCACGGATATGAAGCCAAAAACCAAGAAAGTGCAATTTCTCAAATGGGCCCAAAAGTCATATTTTTGGCTCTAACTTTGAAAAATCATAACTAATTATAGAAAAATGAGAATCGAGCAAACCATAGCTTTATAGAAAGCTCTAGGTGTTAAATTTACGTTAAAAATAATTCCTAACCACAATCTCAGTGTTTGGACCATGTTTGACATAAAAAAGAGACAGAGGTCTGGCTATCCCTGACACTAGTGCAGCTTGCTGTGATGAATTTCAAAAATTCATAACTAATTCCAAAAAAAATCCAATTTAGGAAAACTATACCAATTTAGAAATCTACAGATGTTAACTAGAGGAGAAAAATAAGTTCAGATTAGTTCTATAGCCTTTAGACCTCAAAAATCGATAGAACAGTAACGAAGGTCGGATGGCTTCCCTGATGCTAATACAGAACTTCAGAAAGTTGGTTCTCTCTCTATAGACCTTCGATTGAGGCGATTCTAGTTGGAATAGGTCACTATGGATTTCTAGTTTCTGTCTATAAAATTTCATGACAATTGGACACCATTTGGTCTATGAATGACATGGATTCATTTTTGGACTAGTTGCACAGTACTATGACCAAAACCATCAAAATTTCCTAACTTCAACAATTCACCAAATATTTCCTAGACCTCCAAATATTAGCCACTTTAGCTTTCCAAGAAGATCTCTACAAACTCTAGAGGCATGCTAAATTTCATATCAAGAAGAGCTCATTTGGTCATACTTTGATGCACCTCACAAATTTGGCAGTTTTGACACAAAAAACGGTTCAAAGTGGGTCCAAATGGCGTCCCACATATTCTCGCACCTCATGGACAAGTTTCAAAGCATGAACATAGTATATATGAAATGTCCAAGTGGTCCAAATCATCATACATTTCAAACTCACTATGCTACAGGAAAAAATGCATTATTGCATACAATCCATAAAAGGGGCAAATCCCACATTTTCATTACTTTGGCTTTCTACATAGTTTATACATTATTTTTCCATACATCTACACTTGCTTCAACATTTACATCTCAAAAATAGTAGGTGCATATTCATTTTAGCACCTCTTTATATCAAAAGAACCAAAATAAACTAACATCTATCTAAACATACTCTTACGCTTCTTGGTGTGCACTTGAATCTCCTTGAGCTCCACCTAACATGTTAAGATGGGAGAGGGAATGGGGTGAGATTCATGGAATCTCAATAGCTCATGCACTCATTCAAGGAAGCAATCAAGGCATATAAACAAGTCAAAGCATGCAAATAAGCATCAACCATTCACAATCATACAATACATGATTTACATGTCATGAAAATCACATCAATGCCACGAGTAAGCTCTAGGGACTTTTGGTCTAGCCTCACCTGATTTTAGGGACTTTTAGATGGCATCACCCTTGGTTTAGGGACTTTTGACTTGGCCTCACTCAGTTATGAGACTTTTGGCCTTGTCTCACCCATCCTCAGGGACTTTCAGCTCTACCTCATCCATCTCAAGGGACTTTTGGCACTACCTCACCCGAGAAATTTTCACAATCCAACACATAAACATATTGATACCAATGTATCAAGGCAATAACATATGGCATGTCTTACACAACAAGCATATACACAAGCATACAATGACTATTACATCTAAGAATACAACAAGAAAGAGGGGGGAGCTACCTTATGAGCCAACACAAGCCTTCCCTTTCAATTTCTCTTCTCCCTTCTTGGTTTCACACTCACAATTAGATGGAGGTGCTTCTCTTGAGCCTAGATACAATAAAGAGTATAGGATTATTCACAAAGCTAGGAGGTTCTTTAGCAAACCCTACAAAGCATATATTCACTAACTCTTCTTCTCTCTCAAGCTCTCAAGTTGGTAGAACTAACATACTCAAGGAAAGTAAAGAAGAAGAAGTGAAGATACATGAGTTCTAGCTTTATTTAAAAGTGGTTTTCCACTTTCCCTCTTCTAACCCATGCCTAAAACCTAACTAATTTAACAACCAAAACCATAGAAAGAGAGGGCAAAGATAGAAGAACAAGATCTAAGAAGAAAAGAGAGGGAAATTTCAAGCTTGCTTACCTTTTCTTTGTTCTTCCTTCCTTCTCTTGGTCTCTCTCTCTCTCCACACCCCTTTTCTCTCCTTTGGTTGAAACTTAGGTCAGTTAAAAGAGAAGGAATGAATTGGGACATTTTAAGAAGTCAAATTCTCTTTTTCTACACTTTTCTGGACTAACCCTCGCTATAGCAAAAATTAACTTTCGCTACGGCGAGCACGTATTAGTCCCAGACCCCTATTTTTGCTATGACACGCGCTACGGCAAGCAGCTCCCTGGTTTTTGTATGGGATACCCGCACTCGCTATAGCTAGAAGCATTCTCGCTATAGCGAATAGGTACATTCGCTATAGCTAGGCCATTTCTCGCTATAGCTAGCAGACTTAGAAAATTTTCAGAATTTTGAAAATTTTCAGCTTTCTTCTTTCTTTTTCTTTTCTTTTTCTAGTTGTTACATTTCTACCCCTCTTAAAGAAATTTCGTCCTCGAAATTTAAAGATATACCTCAAGGGAATAACTCTGGATATTTTTGCCTCATTTCATCCGCCAATTCCCAGGTTGCTTCCTCAGATGTCAGACCTCTCCAGATCACTTTTACCAGAGGAATGTTTTTGCTTCTCAGCTATTTTAGCTTAGCATTTACAATCCTCTCCGGTCTCACTACATAGGAAAGATCTTCCTGCAATTGCACATGCTCATATTCTATGACATGTGAGGGGTCTGGTAAATACTTTTTCAATTAGGAGACATGAAAAACACTGTGGATTTTGGCTAGGTTAGGAGGTAAGGCTATTCGGTAAGCCACGAGTCCAATTTTCTCAAGGATTTCAAATGGACCAATATACCTAGGACTAAGCTTCCTTACCCTCATTGACCGACCTACTCCCATCACTGGAGACACTCGAATGAACACATAGTCTCCAATCTCAAACTCTAACGGCCTCCTTCGCTTATCAGCATAGCTTTTCTGCTTACTCTGGGCCGTAAGGAGTCTCTTTCTAATTATTTCTATCTATCGGGTGGTCTGGTCCACAATCTCAGGTCCTATCATACTCCTCTCACCTAGCTCAACCTAACACAGAGGGGATCTGCACTTTCTCCCATACAAAGCCTTATAAGGGGCCATCTAAATACTGGAATGGTAACTGTTATTATACGTAAACTCTGCTAACGGTAAATACACATCCCAATTACCCCTAATTTCTAACACACATGCCATCAACATGTCTTCCAATGTTTGGATGGCCCTTTCAATCTGACCATCTGTCTGGGGGTGATATTTAGTGCTAAACCACAACTTGGTCCCTAAGGCATGCTGCAATGACCTCCAAAAGTTCGATGTGAACCTAGGGTTTCTATCTAAAACTATGCTACTGGGTACTCTATGAAGCCGCACTATCTCTCTGATGTACAATTGAGCTAATCGATCCAGTGTATGAGTAGCCCTGATAGCTAAAAGTGTGCAAACTTCGTCAGTCTATCTACAACTACCCAAATAGCATCATGTCCAGATGATGTCTTGGGTAACCCTATAAAAAAGTCTATGGTTATACTATCCCACTTCCACTCAGGGATATTTAGAGGTTGCAACAATCCAGCTAGCCTTTGATGTTCTATTTTTACCTTCTGACACACTAGGCATCTAGCTACATAATCCGTCACATCGTTCTTTATCCCTGGCCACCAAAGAATTCTTTTCAAATCCTGATACATCTTGGTGGCACCTGGGTGGATAGTATACTTACTCCTATGTGCCTCTTCTAAAATGCTCTCTCTCAACTCAGTCTGACCAGGCACACAAATTCTATCTTGGTATACTATCATACCATCCTCAGATACTTTGAAATCTAAGGTCTTACCTTGGGAAATCTCATTCCTGATCTGTCTCAGGAACTCATCCTCTCTCTGGGCATCTAAGATCTAGGTCCTCAATATATTCTCAATTCGAGTTTCACTCAGATACAATTTACCTGATACCACCTGACAAAAGAGGTTTAAGTTTTTAAACTTCTCTAGGAGCTCCTGCTCCCTAATCATCATATGGGCTACATAGATGGATTTTCTACTCAGGGCATCTGTCACCACATTGGCCTTGCCTGGATGATATTTCAACACAAAATCATAGTCTTTCAGGAACTTCATCCATCTCCTCTGTCTCATATTGAGTTTTTTCTGGTCAAACAGGTATTTCAAATTTTTGTGGTCACTATAAATCTCTATGGTAGCACCATACAGATAATGTCTCCAGATTTTAAGAGCAAATACTATGGCGGCTAACTCCAAGTCATGTGTGGGATAATTCTCCTTATGAGGCCTCAACTGCCTAGAGGCATATGCCATTACTCGACCCTGCTGCATCAACACACATCCTAACCCTTTGCCCGAAGCATCACAATAAACTACAAATGACTCACTAAGGTTAGGGATAATCAGTACAGGGGCAGTGGTCAGACGGAGTTTCAACTCCTAGAAACTCCTCTCACATCTATCATCCTACACAAAAGGTGTCTCTTTCCTAGTTAGCCTTGTCAGTGGTAAGGCCATCTGAGAAAAGCCCTGAATAAATCGTCTATAGTACTCTGCCAAACCTAGGAAACTCCTAACCTCGGTGATCATTCTAGGCCTATCCCACTGTAACACAACCTCAACTTTATGGGGATCAACCACGACCCCGTCTTGTGAGATCACATGACCTAAGAATCTCACCTCGGTTAGCCAAAACTCACATTTACTAAGTTTAGCATACAACATTTTCTCTCTCAAGGTCTCTAGGACTAATCTCAAATGCCTCTCGTGCTCTTCAAAGGATCTGGAGTACACTAGAATATTATCAATGAAGACTACCACAAACTGATCTAGATATAGTCTGAATACCCTGTTCATGTAATCCATGAACACAGCGGGTGCATTCGTCAGCCCGAGTGGCATCACAAGGAACTCATAATGCCCATATCTCGTTCTGAAGGCCGTCTTGGAGACATCTTCAATTTTCACTCTCAATTGGCGGTACCCAGATCTAAGATCTATCTTAGAAAACACAGATGCCCCAGCCAACTGATCTAACAAATCATCAATTCTAGGGAAAGGATATTTATTCTTGATAGTAACTTTATTCAACTCTTTGTAATCGATACACAAATGTAAGCTACCATCCTTCTTTTTCACAAATAACACCGAAGCTCCCCAAGGTGAAACACTAGGGTGGATAAATCCTTTCTCTAACAATTCCTCTATTTGCTCTTACAACTCAACAAGCTCGGCAGGAGCTATCCTGTAAGGAGCCTTAGACACCGGTCCAGCCCCAGGCACTATGTCTATAGGGAACTCTAGTTCTCTCTCAGGGGGTAGGCCACTAAAGTCAAACTCTTTAGAGAAAACCTCCGAGAATTCCCTGACAACTGGGATCTCCTCTATCTCTTTTTCTACTTCAGCTTGAATAAAGAAAAAGACTAGAAATCCTTGACATCTACACTCTAAATATCTCTCAGCCTGGGCAGTAGTCATAAAAGATAACTCAGCTCCTACCCTAGGTATAGTCCCACAAGCAGGTAAGGAAATGGTTTGATGTTCACAATCAAGTACCGTATTATTCGCGGCCAACCAGTTCATACCAATAATCAAATCAATATCATAGAAGGGCATACAAATCAAATCAATAGTGGTATGACAATGGTTAAATTGAACAGTGACATTTAAGCAGGTATGGGAAGTAACCACGTGGCCCTCAGTAGGTGTGGTGATAGACAAGTCAAATGGCAAGACATTAATGGCCAAATCCAATTGCCTCACACAATCATAGGATATAAACAAGTGACTAGTACCCAAATCAAACATAGCAACTACAGGAAAGCCATTCACTATCAGCGTACCTCGGATCAAACTGGGGGACGCACTGGCTTCCTGCTAAGTGAGGGCGAACACTCGGCCCTGGATCTGTGGCCTAGGAGGAGGCGCTGTATCCATCTGAGGACAATGTCTAGCAATGTGCCCTGGCTTTCCATACTTGAAACATGTCACTGGAGACTGCTGGAAGGATGACTGGCTTCGAGGAGGTGGCATACCCCGCTGTGGCATTTTATTCCATGGCCCCTTGCCTCTCCTCTTGGTGTTAGGTGTCAAACTAGAACCCTCTTCTGGTTTCGGCCTTTTCAAATCTGGAACTCTCTTCTGACTAGCTGTAGTCGCAGCAGGCATGATAGCTTGCAGGTTAGTCTCAATCACCCTGCTGACCTCCACAAGGGTATTGAACTTCTTAATCCGTTGTGAAGTAACTTTGTCACTAATTAGTAGCTTCAACCCAGTCTCAAACTGCTCACATCTCCAGGGTTCATTATCATATTTCTGGAGGTAAGAGGAATACCGAGACAACTCAATGAACTTGGCCACATATTGATCCACAGTTATCTCATCCGTCTATCTCAAGCCCATAAATTCTATCTCTTTCTTCTTCTTCACTGAACTAGGGAAATATTTCTCATAAAATTTGACTAAGAAGCTTTCCCAAGTTATTTGTATGTTCTTGGTCTCCATCAGGGGTTTCATGCTACGCCACCATCTATCGGCTTCCTTTTGTAACATGAAAGTGGCTAGCTGAGCTTTCTGCTCGATGGTACAATCCATCACCGAGAATATTTTCTCTTGCTCCATAACCCAACCTTCTGCCTTATTTGCATCCAACTCCCCGTCAAACGAGGGTGGACTATTCTGCCTAAACTGCTTTAACAGTTTCTGGATAGGCGTCTGGGTCTGAGGAGCAGCAAGCTCTTGGAGAGTTACAAGTGGAATGCTAGATGTGGATGGCTGAGGTATAAGGGCATCTCTCCTGGCTTCTTCTTGCCTGGCCAGGGTGTTTTGTAAATGCATGATCATATCATGTTGTTGCTGGGCAATGTACCTCTGCTGTTCCAGCATCTCCTGGTGCTGGCTCATCATGGCCTCATACTAGTCAAGCCTCTCTATGATGGTTCGCAGAGGATCCTCAGGCCCAACAGGAACCTCTGGCTCAACTCTCTGAGCCCTGGGCGGTCTGCCTCTACCCTTGCCCCGTCTAGTCTCAACCATGTCTGAAAAGAAGTAGCTACCCTCAATTTACAATGATATCACAAGCACATATGCATATGGATGCTACCACTTCCATGGCCATTCACACCAAACACAAGCAAATCACATCATTCAAGAGCCTAACATCGAGCAAAAGTGCCTGAACCTTTGCTCTGATACAAAAAATATAACACCATAATGTCATAACCTTAATTAATCTCCCTCTTGGCTCGATTCCATATAATTTCCAAAGAACAAGTACAAACCGTGGCATTTTCATGCTATAAAACGGGGTTCAAACGCTCATATTTTGCCCCGTGGGTCCTGTAAACCTATCATTCATATTCTCTACTCAAAATCCATTTATACGACTCATACATAGCATCAAACAAGCCATAAACCACGGATATAAAGCCAAAAACCAAGAAAGTGCAATTTCTCAAATGGGCCCAAAAGTTAAATTTTTGGCTCTAATTTTGGAAAATCATAACTAATTATAAAAAAATGAGAATCTAGCAAACCATAGCTTTTTGGAAAGCTCTAGGTGTTACATTTACGTTAAAAATAATTTTCAACCACAATCTTAGCATTTGGACCATGTTTGACATCGAAAAAGAGACAGAGGTCCGGCTGTCCCTGACACTGGTGCAACTTGCTGTCATGGACTTTCAAAATTCATAACTAATTCCAAAAAAATAAAATCTGGGAAAACTATACCAATTTGGAAAGCTAAAGATGTTAACTAGAGGATAGAAATAAGTCTAAATTAGTTTAGTAGCCTTTAGACCTTGAAAACTGATGGAACAGTAACAAAGGTCGGATGGCTTCCCTGATGCTGATACAGAACTTCAGAAAGTTAGTTCTCTCTTTATAGACCTCTGATTGAGGTGATTCTAGTTGGTATAGGTCACTATGGATGTCTAATTTCTTTCTATAAAATTGCATGACAATTAGACACCATTTGGTCCATGAATGACATGGATTCATTTTCGGACTAGTTGCACAGTACCATGACCAAAACCATCAAAATTTCCTAACTTCAACAATTCGCCAAATATTCCCTAAACCTCCAAATATTACCCACTTTAGCTTCCCAAGAAGATCTCTACAAACTCTAAAGGCATGCTAAATTTCATATCAAGAAGAGCTCATTTGGTCATACTTTGACGAGCTCACAAATTTGTCAGTTTTGATACCCAAAACGGTTCAAATTAGGTCCAAATGGCCTCCCACATACTCTCGCACCTCATGGACAAGTTTTAAAGTATGAACATAGTATATATGAAATGTCCAAGTGGTTCAAATCATCATACATTTCAAACTCACTATGCTACGGGCAAAAATGCATTATTGCATACAATCCACAAAAGGGACAAATCCCACATTTTCATTACTTTGGCTCTCTACATAGTTTATACATCATTTTTCCATACATTTACACTTGCTTCAACATTTACATCTCAAAAATAGTAGGTGCATATTCATTTTAGTACCTCTTTATATCAAAAGAACCAAAATAAACAAACATCTATCTAAATATGCTCCTAGGCTCCTTGGTGTGCACTTGAATCTCCTTGAGCTCCACCTAATATGTTAAGATGGGAGAGGGAAGGGGGTGAGATTCATGGAATCTCAATAGCTCATGCACTCATTCAAGGAAGCAATCAAGGCATATAAACAAGTCAAAGCATGCAAATAAGCATCAACCATTCACAATCATACAATACATGATTTACATGTCATGAAAATCACATCAATGCCACGAGTAAGCTCTAGGGACTTTTAGTCTAGCCTCACCTGATTTTAGGGACTTTTGGATGGCCTCACCCTTGGCTTAGGGACTTTTGACTTGGCCTCACTTAATTATGAGATTTTTGGCCTTGTTTCACCCATCCTCAGGAACTTTCGGCTCTACTTCACCCATCTCAAGGGACTTTTGGTACTACCTCACCCGCGCAATTTTCATAATCCAACACATAAACATATTGGTACCAATGTATCAAGGCAATAACATATGGCATGTCTCACACAACAAGTATATACACAAGCATACAATGACTATTATATCTAAGAATGCAACAAGAAAGAGTAGAGAGCTACCTTATGAGCCAACACAAGCCTTCCCTTTCAATTTCTCTTCTCCCTTCTTGGTTTCACACTCACAACTAGATGGAGGTGCTTCTCTTGAGCCTAGACACAATAAAGAGTATGAGATTATTCACAAAGCTAGGAGGTTCTTTAGCAAATCCTACAAAGCATATATTCACTAACTCTTCTTCTCTCTCAAGCTCTCAAGTTAATAGAACTAACATACTCAAGGAAAGCAAAGAAGAATAAGTGAAGATACATGAGTTCTAGCCTTCTTTAAGAATGGTTTTCCACTTTCCCTCTTCTGACCCATGGCTAAAACCCAACTAATTTAACAACCAAAACCATAGAAAGAGAGGGCAAAGAGAGAAGAACAAGATTCTAAGAATAAAAAATAGGGAAATCTCAAGCTTGCTTATCTTTTCTTTGTTCTTCCTTCCTTCTCTTGGTCTCTCTCTCTCCCCACGCCTTTTTTCTCTCCTTTGGTTGAAGCTTAGGTCAGTTAAAAGAGAAGGAATGAATTGGGATGTTTTAAGAAGGCAAATTCTCCTTTTTTACACTTTTCCGGACTAACCCTCGCTATAGCAAAAATTAACCTTCGCTACGGTGAGCACGTATCAGTCTCAGATCCCTGTTTTCACTATGGTGCGCTACGGCGAGCAGCTTCCTGGTTTTTGTATGGGATGCCCGCACTCGCTATAACTAGAAGTATTCTCTCTATAGTGAACAGGTACATTCGCTATAGCTAGGCCATTTCTCGCTATAGCTAGCAGACTTAGAAAAATTTCAGGATTTCAAAAATTTTCAGCTTTCTTCTTTCTTTTTCTTTTCTTTTTCTGGTTGTTACAGAAACCAAGTGTGTATTCTAGCTTTAGTTTAGTGTATTGGCTTGTTTCAAGTATGTGATTGTGTGTTATTTGTAATGTTTAGGCTAAGAGAACATCCCACCACCTAAGTTTTCTTGTGAGGCCAAGAAAGGGAGGGAGTAAAGCAAAGAAAGCTTGCATCAATTGAAAGGTAGCTCTCTAACTTATCCTTCATACATTCTTGTGTGCATATATATGTCATTGTGTGTTTGCATGTACTATTATGATTTGATGACATGCCACTTGATGTCTTGATGCTACATTGGTACCAATGTGTATTCTTGAATGGATTGGTTGTGAGATTGGCTCATAAGGGTGAGGTGATACCAAAAGTCCCTTAATATAGGTGAGGATGTGCCAAAAGTCTCAAGGCATAGGTGAGACTAGGCCAAAAGTCCCTTAAATGGGTAAAGCTAAGTCAAAAGTCCTAAGCTCAAGGGTAAGGCAAATTCAAAAGTCCTAGAAATGGGGTAAGGTAAAACCAAAAATTCCTAGAGCATGAGAATGGTTTGATGTATAAATGTGGCATGGAAATATGGCATTACACATTTTATGTTTACACACTTGTGATTTTGATGTATGTATGCTTTGAATGTATGTGTGAATGGGTGTGTGAGCTATTGAGATTCTTGGAATCTCATTCCCTTTTCCCTCTCACTCTTGAATTGTCTAGGTGATGCTCAAAGACAAGGAAGTGCAAGCCAAGAATAATAAAAGCCTTATTTTACCTATTATGTAGTCTAAATTGTGGTTGAATATCAACGTGGCTTTGTACATATTATTTTTGTGATGTAAGACCTTTAGCAAATGCAATATGATGTATGGATGCCATGAAAATTTTATATGACACTAGATCAATGTAAATATGGATTTTGACTTCTTAATGGCTTGAGATGTTTGTGTAATCTTGGATATGGGATGGTCAAAATGAGATGCATGGTATTTGAGACCACTTGAGCAGTTCCTAAAAGTCATATTTGTACTTTTAAACTTGCCCAATAGGTGCCAAACATTAAAGGAGACCATTTGGACAAGTTGGTACATCATAAGGTGCAATAATGGTCATTTTTCATGAGCTATGCCACTTTTTATCTAAATGAGCTCTTATTAGTCTAAAATTTGGCATGCATCTTGATCTTATTAAGAGCTTTTTGAGAAGCTAAAATACATAATTTTTGGAGGTCTACAGAATATTTGGTGAATTTTTGCAGTTGAGAAATTTTTTTGATTTAGTCACTGCTACTGTTACCATGGTCCAAAATTTGTTCTATATCAATCATAGGGCAAATGATGTCTAATTGGTATGAAATTTTATAGGTAAAAACTAGACCTCCCCGATGACTTGTGCCAACTAGAATAATCCCATTTGGTTATCTAAGAAAAAGATATGAATTTTTAAAAATATTGTCTAATACTAGTGTCCAATTAGACCTGTGTCATTGTTTGATTAGTTTTCATAGTCTGAACAAATCTAGAATGGTTTGGAATGATTTTTTCCCTCTAGGTAATATCCATATCTTTCTAGATTGGTATCACTTGCATAGATTGGATTTTTTTAGAATTAATTGGACATTTTTTAAGTCTATATCAAAAACCTATATCAGTACTAGTAGCCAGTCAGACCTTTATACCTTTTTTGATGTCAAACATAGTCCAGATACTATGTTCATGACTTGAAATCATTTTTTTTAACACTTAGATCTTTCCAAGAAGCTATAGCATGGCAGATTTCAATTTTTCTATATTTAATTATGAATTTTCTAAATTGCCCTTGAAATCTGCCATGTGCTGTCCAAGTTGAATGAAGAAAAATTCGTAGTTCTAAGCTTGAAATTCATGAATTACTTGATGTTTTAGATTATTTGTGACTTGTAAAAATGATAAATGAGTAGAGAATAATGTTGAAACATCCACGAGGCCCATATGACAAATTGAAAATTTAACCCCAACGTTGCGTAACAAAAGTGTATTATTTTTATACTTTTCTTGTAAGTTTATGGGAAAAATAGATATAATAGCCTTGAATGGGAGAGTATGATAATGGAATATATATGTGGCATGACAAACAGGGGCTGCTAGCTACCAGAAATTGATGGAATAGTATCAAAGATCGACTGTTTTTACTAATACTGTCCTCCAACTTCAAAAATTCATATCTCCTTGCTCAGTGGTCCAATTGGGGTGATCTCAGTGGCTATGGAAAGATTATCATGTCTAGTTTATGGCTATAAAATTTTATAAGTATTGGACATCATTTGACTCATGAATGACATAGCCTAAGTTTCTGACTATATGAATAGTATCTGCATCAGTTTAGCAGAAAAATGCTAACTTTGGAAATTCATAATTAATTACATAGAGCTCCAAATAATCTAGTCTTTAGCTTTCCAAAAATCTCTTGATAAGATCCATATGTGTGCCAAATTTCATGGGCAAATTTATTCATTTGATCAGATCTTGACAGTAGGTTGTGAAATAGTCACTTTTAAACATTACAAAGGGTCCAAATTGTCCATTTTGAGTTCTAAGATAACCATGGCCACTTGAGCATATGGAAAAGCACCAAAATGACATTATAAACTTATCTCAAAGGTGTATAAATCCAAAAATTGAAAAATCACTCTCTCACCTTAAACCATACACAAAAATATACAAGCCTAGTCTTGCTCCTCCATGTCCAAAATGTACTATATCATACATATAACATTAAATTTAATTTGTACATGATACATTTGCATAATTACATGTGTACATAAGGTCATAAGACATATACAATAATGGATTACAGCATTTGCCACTCATATGGCCATAAAGAAGCAAAATCTAGGCAAATTATTATCAATCTCTTAACTTCCAACTTGATGGCTTCCATTACCTTGTTCATGTGGTCTACCTAGCATGTTAAGACATTGGAGATGAGGGAATAAGTTTCAAAGAATCCCAATAGCTCATCTCCCTTTCAATCACACATAAAAAATGTAAAATAAGTCTTAAAAATGCATGCATAAGCATCATTAAGTGTATGATCATTCAAGAAGTATTCTTGGCACTTGAACAAATCATACAAAGCATACATAAGCTTGCCAAAGTAAGTAGATTAGTCTCACCCATTCTCTTATGGATTTTGGACTTGCCTCACCCATTTTCTTTAAGAGCTTTTGACTCAACCTCACTCTTGAGAGACTTTTTACTTTGTCTCAACCAATTTTAAAGGTTTTTGGCTCATCCTCACTATGGCTAAGGGTTCTTGGCTTCATCACACTTGAGCAAACCTAAGTAAATATACTAGGCATCTTTTGAAAACATATTACAACATCAGGGTATCATACTATATATGCACATGTTAGAATACTTTTCATGGCTTAAAACATACATACACATTCAAAGACAAATTAAGCACACATTCATGTATGAGAAAAAGAGAAGTGAGCTACCTTTGTTGCAACCACATACTTTTTCTCTTAGAAATGCTCTCCCTTCCTCGTCCTCTCACACACAAAGGTGTGGGATTTATTTCTCTTGATCTAAACACAATATATGAAAGCCAATTAAGTTCTTGGAATCATTTCTAAGGCCATACATCTACTTAGAACTCTAACTTTGTCCTATGGTTCCTAAATACACCTAATAAAGCAACATCCATCAATTGAGTTCTAGGCTTTATTCTTTCCTTTCATTTATGATTCTTAACTCTTTTTAAGCCTCTTGGAGTCATCACACAATTAAAACAAAAGAGCCTAATTATATATTGTTTCCTTAGGTCATATTATGAAACATATGATACCAATTCATTCTCTAAGCTTCTTAAATTTTTCCCAAGGTTTCCTCTTATCTTCACTCATCATATATGACTAAAAAATAGGTTTGAAAAAATTTAAAACTATCCCTAGGTACATGGAACCCTCTTGGCCAAGCCTATGCATCTGTTTGGCATCCATGGAGCTTGTTTTGTTTTCTTGATGGAAGATGCATATGGGAAGCCATCTAGGGATCTTAGGAGCTCATTCAAACACCTATTTGAGCCTAGGATTTATTGTATCAAATCAGATTTTATAAGGGACACTAGAGACCCTAAGTTTTCTATCTTGTAATCTAATGGTTCTTTTGTTGCTTTCTTTGCATATCCTTATTCTCCTTCCTTAAATTCCTAAGATTCACCCTTGGTTCTACCTAAAATCCAAGCCTTCTTATAGCTCCTTATGTTGGACGAACCAAGGAGAGAAGGGGAGAAGGAGTTGTTACCATAGGAATGAAGATTTACCTTGTTTCCTTGGCTTTTCTTACTTTTTTTCTCACTTTGCTTGGCCTCCTTTCTTCAAATCTGAATTTTTCCCTCTGTTCTGCCTTTAAAATAGATCTAAGAACTTCAATAAAACTATAGGAAAGAAGGAGAAATGGAGGAGAAGAAGTTTACTAAAGATAAAGCATGAAAAAGACTAAAAAATTCCATACCTCTTCCTTGTTTTTCTCCTTCTTATGCACCTCACTCTTAGGGTTCTTCCTTTGATTTAGGGCAAAAAAAATTGTGTCTAAATGAGTGAGGAGGTGGGGCACCTCATATATATATATATATAAGGAGCTTAAGAAAAACTTTAAAAATTCTAATTTTATCCCTTCATCTTGGCATTTTCATTTCTAGTTCATTTTAGCTCCTTTTTAAGAACTATCTTTTCTATTATGAAATTTAGATTTCCAATTTAATAAAATGTCTTTGGAATCACTCAAATCGAAGTTAAAACCTTCCTGAATGAATCTATCAAAGTTCGAGTTATCTGACATTGGAAAACATCCACTAGAAGGGTTTTAACTGTCCTGGGGCTTCCCATAGTTTTCAGGGCCTCTGAGAACCTCGAAGAACTCAAAAATTTCATTTAAAAATCTCTCATATGTGAATTCTAAAATTTGCTCAAAATTACAAAAATGGCATTATGTTTCGTCAACCTTTCGTTCAATTTTGTTTCTTCATTCTAGCTTTGTTTTTCTTTCCGTCTGAGCCTGGGATTCTCATTTTTAGAAGTCTAGAATGCTATTTAAATTTTTTAAGACCTTAACTAATTTATTTTGGGAGACTTTCTTTGAAAGCGCATCCATTTCCATCATTTGACAAAAACTGGACATTACATCTATGCTTTGAAAGTACCTAACTAACCTTTCTTATGTACTTCAACCACAGACTATACAACTAAATGAGCAGCTCTCTTATGAAGAGCAACCTGTGGCTGTAGTTGATAGATAGATTGAGAGGTTGAGAAATAAGGATATAGCATTAATGAAAGTGGCATGGCAAAATCATTTAAAAGAGGAGGCAACTTAAGAAGCTAAGAAAGTTATGCGTGGGAAGTATCCCCATCTTTTTAAGTCCCCTGGGTAAGAGGCTTGTTGAAATTTAGGGACTAAATTTCTTAAAGAGAAAGAATGTAATAACTTAACTAAAATAATAACAGAAAAATAATTAATTAAATTAAACAAATTTATTTTCAGAATAAATATAAGATTTATATAATTTTATGATAATTTTAAAAATTTTAAATTATCTTAAGAAGTTATTTTAACATCTATTTGGTACCTATTGGGATGTTTTTATTTCTCAAAATTTTAAAATAATTTGGTATGGAAACTCTAAATATTTGTGGGGTTCTTATTTTTATTTTTAAATGTGTAGAAATTACTCTTCCATGAGTTTTAAATAAATCCCATTAGAAAAGCATTGGGTATCTTTTATAATTTTTCCCTTTTTCCTCTCCACTTTTTCTTTTTTTTCTTCTAATCCACCTTATCACCGTCCCCCACTTTTCTTTTTCTTTGAAATTTTCTGCACCTTCTATTATTCATGTAGCTTCCTTCTTTCTCTTCCTCTCACATTTTTTTTTCATTTTCTTGTTGCTTGCAAGCCATTCCCCACCATGAAATGCCACCACCATCGTCCTATTTAGGTGATCAAAGGTTAGGTGGCTATAAATGCTGTATAAAGAAAGAATCATGGATAATGATCTCCATTAATGCTCAATTTTCATCTTTCCTCTTCGCTTATGTTTGGGTTGCATTCTCTTTTGTTTCAGCTTCCATTTTTGCTTCTTTCTAATGCCAATAGTGACCTAAAACATCAATTATAGTTTTCCTTTCCACTTTGGCTATGGAGCAGATTCTTAAATTAAGGTTTCTTGATCTAAACCTCTAAGGTATATATTGGCACTTCTAACTTGCTTTATTAAGCTCCTTAAGGTAAATTCTAAACTTAAACTCAATTTTAGAAGTTTAAATTAAATTATGATAGTCTAATTTGTGAAATCCAAAGCTTAGAATTAGAAGTAGTATTAGAAAACTTAAGATATAATTATGGGTTTAAGTGCTAGAGGGTGAAATTAATTATATTAAATGTATTAGAAGCTATTTCAGAAATTAAAGTATGTTTTTATATCCAATATAATTATAAGTAGTATTAAGACTACTCATTCAACTGGGATTCTTATCAAAATTATAGGAATTTGGGATCTCTACTATTGGCCCCCCACAGGTGAATGTGTAGATAGCCAAGTAGCAGCCTCTTTTTACTCAATGTTTAGCCCAAACCTCATATTTGTGATTTACTTTGTCTGTGTTATCAGGAAACAATCTTGTATTTTAAATTTTAATGGTTTTAATGTTGAAGAGATTATGAATGAATTTCATATGTTTGGATTAAATGTGAACCCGTGAGATACTGATGCCTAGAAGGTGTATACATGTTTATATATGTGTGTATGGAGAAGGGAAGCACGCTTCATGAGAATTGGAAGTGCAAAGTATGAAATATGAAAGTGGTGATATTACCTATATCTAATAAGTGAGGATAAATGATAAACTTTTAAATTTAATGCCTATTATCCTTTTATTGCATTTCTAATTTCAAATGGTGAATTTTAGTTATAATTTTATTATATAATCTTGTTGATTTATCATTTTTGTCCTATTATCTAAGTTACTTCTTTTATTTGATTTAAATTTTTACTTGCCAATATTTAAATCATTTAAATGATTTTATTTCAAAATTATGGATGGGAATCTGGCTAGAACCTGTAGCTGTTAGCTGGAGTAACGACCTAGGTACATCTAGTGAAGATGGTAAATAATTATTATGTGGTAGCACTCAATGATCACTTAGTGATAACTATACATAATACATTGTGGAATGCACACCATTTGGTGGCACTCAATGATAGTGGTGACATTGTGATTGTGCAATGGCATTAATGGTAATATTGAACCTCGTGTGGCGGCACTTAAGTTGATTATGGTTCTTTCTTATGAGATCCATTCCATATTATTTTCTTCAATCTTAAATTACACTTCTATTGATGGCTTGCTATATAAGTGAATTATGGAAATTATATGTATTGTTTAATTATTTATCTAAATACTCTATTGTGAAAAATTCTAAGTACACTTGTTTCCCCTTCCACTTGCTTTATTATCTGTGCATTCATTAAGCTCGTAGTAAGCTTACTCCTTTTCTTGACATATTTCAGGTCAACAACAAGTAGATTGAAGTGCTCTAGGACTTACGTGCCTCCTAATCACTGTTAGTATGTTAAATTAATCAGTTGGTTTGTATTGAAACTCTAAGACATATTGGCTATTAGCTGATGGATTATTTTGAGTTATGTAGATGCTATATTTCTTTTGTAGATCTTATGGTGGCCCTTGTAATGACATTTATTTATATTTTGAAAACTTATATACATGGTATGTTGTGGCAAATTTCTAATGTATATGGCATTTGTGAACTTCTTAAGAAATATGTATTGGATTATGTTAATATTGTAGGGTTAGGATGTCTAATTTTTAAAGGAGGTACTGTCAAATTTTTGGCAACTCCTAATATTATATATATACACACATATAAGAACATGAACTTAAGATGTATTGTCAGGCTTGCCAAGTTAGACTAACATTGGTTGGTTTAGTGTAGGTGTCGATTATGGCCTTGGGTTTTGGGTCATAACAATTTAGTTGAATCTTGTAGAGGTTCAAGCACCTTACAAGTTTAGAACACTTAGTTAAGTCTTATCAAGGTTTATAACTCTTATTTGAATCTAGACAAAGTTTAGGCACCCTTATCCTAATCCTTGTCAATGTTTAAGCACATTTATTAAAGTCCTATCAAAGTTTAAAGTCAACATTTTAATCCTATTAAAGTTCAATGCCCTACCTTGAAGTCATATGTTCTTTCAGTATGAAGATGTAAAGCTTTACTTCATTGAAAACTTAAGTAACTTTTACGGTAGGTAAAAAGGCCATGTTAGAGTTTCCAAATTTGTAAAATCTAAAAAGGAATAGCATAGAAAAATGAATATGTGTGAAAAAAGAAAAAAATATTTTTTTAATTTTTTTGTCATGTTTAAAAACTTCCATGTTCTAATGAAACTCTTTTTATCTTGAACAAAAAAGTTGAAGTTCAAATGCATATTGGAAAAAAAAATTGTTTTCAACAACATAATACAAAAAGGAAATACAAGATAATAAATCTACTAACACTTAAGCATAAAAAGGTCACCCATATCATAATTTTTGAAATTGCCAAGGTTTTTGAAGATATGTATATAAAAACTAATAGACATAGATAAATAGAATTTACTTAAATAAAAATTTTGCAATAACTACCTTGAAAAATTGGTTCACTGAGATGTATGTAATAACTACCATAAAAAGTCAATGACAAACTTTGTTCTAATAAAACTAAAAGTAGTCACTCTTGAAAAAGAAAAAAAGAAAATTTTTTTTGAAGTTGTATAATTAAGAAAATAATTTTTGCCTATATGTAGAATATATAATATTGATATTAAGTGAACTTGGTGTAATAACCAACTTTCCATAAACTAAATTGAAATCGATAAATTGACATGGGAGTACCTTAAGGTAAAGTAAATTGAGACTAATTAGGAATAATATGTTAATTAGAACATTTAAAAATATAATTAAGAGCCTAAGAATAGCATGAAAACAAAGCCAAAACGACTCAATAAATTAAGGGATAAATATAGTAGCAAAATCATAATTTCAGGCAACTTTTTGAAAACTCAAAGAAAAAAAATTTAAATGATAAAATTGAACTCACTATGATTCTCAGAGGCCTAAAAAAACCATAAGAACCATCAAAATGATTAAAACCTTTCTAGTTTATAATTTATGTTGTCAGATGGTCGAAATTGTGAATGGATCATTTGAGGTTATTCTGAATCTAATTCATTTGAAATCAAAGACATTTAATGAATCAGAGGACCTAAATTTTATGATAGAAAGAACAGTTTTAAAAAATGAGTTAAAATGAACTCAAACCATAAAAGTAAAGAATAAGGGTAAAAATGGAAAATTTTCATTTAAGAAACCCTAGCTTCTTATAAAAGGCCACCTCCATCCCCTTCCTCTCATTTTGGTTGAACTCTAATAGCTCCAACCAGAACAAGAGAGGCATCCAAGGAAGCACCAAAGCCAAGGGAAGTTGAAACCACTTAAGGTAATAAAACATAAGAATGCCTATGTTACTCTTTTTGTCTAATTTCCATTCTTTCTCCTCTCTTTCTCCATAGCTTTGATATCTCAAAAGATGAAGTTTTAAGTCTAAACTCATGGAGGAAATGGCTTTTAACAAGGAACCAAATACACTAAATTAGTCACCATGGAAAGTTTTTTCATTTGGTTTATGTTTTAATATGGGAAAATTGCTTTTCTTTGTTTCTCCACCATACTGTGAGTTCGGCTAGCCTAGGGAGGATATAAGAGGAGATGGTTTTTCATTGAAACATGCTAGGAATTAAGGTTTTGAAATGTGAAGATTAAGAAATTGCCATTAAAACCAAGTAAGAAGCCATAGAATGTATAAATGGGAACCTAGGGTGTTGATTGCACCTTAGGGAGGATAAGGCCTTAAATTGATATTTTAAGCTATGTAAGAGTATAATTGAGCTAAGAAGAGTCTTATGATCTCATTTAGATGCCAATTCCCCATGAAAGAAAACAAAAACTACATGGAAGCTATTTGGAGTGCTTGTCTCGGTCTAGAGTGGGTTGAAGCACCTAAAGAGAATTTTCTTTGATTCCAAGGGTAGAAATGGTTTAGATATGAATTATAAATACCAAAGGAACCATTGGTTTGAATTTAGAAGCCTTATATTGAAGGTTGAAAATTTAGGATTTCATTATGCATGAAGAAACAACTTGGTGTTAGGATTTTTGATTTGAGTTTGTGATGACTTTAATAAGTTTAAATAAAGCCATATGACTTATATTAAGTGAGAAACTAGAGTAAAGATAATGAATTATATGAGTTGTTTCATTATACTACTAAATAGAGCCATAGCCTAAAGCTAGAATTAGCTTGTGTAAAACTTATGTGTGTCTACAGATGATTCCATTGATACATTTGTGTCTTGTTTGATATGTCTAAGCCAAGCAAGTGAAACTTTTCCCAAGTGTGGGTGTGAGGCTGAGAGGAGAAAGTAAGAAAACAAGGAAAGAATTTCGTGCTTCTTGAGTAAATGTAGCTCTTCATCTATTCCTATATGCTTATATTGGTTGTTTGATTGTTATTAATTGCTTGTATATATGTATGGACTATGAATTATGTATATTACTATTAGTTTGATGAATTGGTGCAACTATGTAACTTGGAATGTATTTGAAATGTGAAATGGCTCTTAATGGGTAAGGTTGTACCAAAAGTCTCTTAATTTGAGCAAGGTGAAGTCAAAAGTTCCTAATATATGGGTGAGACAAGGCCAAAAGCTTCAAGAGTGAGTAAGGCTAAGTCAAAAGTTCCTAAAAATGGGTGAGACTAATTCAAAAGTCTCAAATAATTAGGTGAGGTTAAACCAAAAGTCCCTAAAGCTTGTTTTTACTTTGATGGATCCATATGACTTCATATATTTGATTATATTTGATATTTGGATGCCTATTATGCATACTTGCTTTCTTTGATATGAGAACATGCATTATAAGTGTGCTTGAAGGGTGAATGAGTTATTAGAATTTATAGAATCTCAACTTCTTTTATATTATTTCTAACCATGTCTAGGAAACTCTCAAGGAGCCAATGATGGAGACCAAAATGCATGAATGGCAATACTTTGACAATAGTTTAGCTTGTTATGTAATAGGTAGCCCATGAGAGACTGTATATGATATTTTTGTGATGTAAACATTCCTACAAATGTAAAAGTATGGGATTATGATATAAATATGATTTTTAAATATAAATATGCTAGATTGTGCAAGTTGGGTATATATATGTCTTGGAAAGTGTATGTATAATGGTAAGTGGATAAGCGAATTTGAGTTACATGAGGTTTAGGACATGATTAACCAGTCATATATGTTGTGCTTCATATTTGGGATGCGCTTAAATGGTTACATGAATTGAAGAAGCTCATTTTGAACTAATTGGACCTATATGTGCACCATTTTGAGCCACTTTCTACCCCTGATCCAAATTATGACCAAATGAACAAATTTTAAGATAAAATTTGGCAAGAATTTAGATCTTATTTAGGATTTTTCATAAAATGAAAGAACACAATTTTTAGAGCTCTGTAACATTTATTATAATTTTTCCAAGTTAGCTAAAAATTGTAGAATTGCCTGGATACTGTTCATATGATTATATTTGGTTTTTGATGTATTTGAGAAGACAAATGGACTCCAATACTTATGAAAGTTTATAGACATATAGTTGGCATTATAAGCTTTTTATAGCCACTAAGTTTGCATAAAACGAAGTTGTGTAGCCAAAGAAATGTATGCCAAAAATTTGAGTTTTGATATAGGTTTGAGAACAATAATAGTTAATGTTCTATTAGATTTTTATGGACCAAATGAACTTATTTTGATTTCAAATTTCCATAGCATGTATTTCATATCTTCAGATTTCCATAGAATCCTAGTTTGTGGGAATCAGAGTTTTCTAGCTCAAAATATGAATTTTTAAAATTAGTAGCCAAAATGAGAACCCATGTGAAAGTGTGAAAAATGTGGTAGTTTAGTGCCTATAGTTTAAAACCCGAAATTCATGATCCTTTTAATGATGTTTCACATGGGAAAAGTTTGTCTAGTATGGAATTTTATATTTATATGTTAAAATTTATGCATTTATGCAAATTTAAAGAAATTGGGCCTTTAATACTGGTTTATTTCGTTACTAAAAGTACTAAAAATAAGAAATTGATGTTGTAAGCATGTTATAACGTAAAATATGTGTTATTTCTTTATGGCATAAGACTTGGGAAATAAAGAGTTAATTCAAACTTAAGCTACTTGAATTTCTTCAAAACATGTGTATAGTCACCTAATCTAGTTGTATAATTGTCACTAGTTATATTAATATAGAGAATTCCAATGACAAAAGATTAAGATAGATGCAAGCATTATATTCACATATATAATTATAAGTATAGGTGCTTGTTTGTTGAGGCACATATAGTAAATGAGATTGGAGTTATTTTTAGTCATCAAAATAACCTAAACAAGTTATAACATAAAAACACAATAGGTGTATATTTGCTTAAGTACAAACATTAAGTATAAAAGACACATCAAAAAGCTTGTGATGATTCATTTTAGTTTATAAAATAAGATCATCTTCAACATATGCACTTTTGCAAACTACATATTGAGTTTATTTACAAAAATTGGAATAAAACAAATGCTACCTTGAATTCTTTCAAAACATGTGTATACTCACCTATTATAGATATATAATTTTCACTAGTTATACTAACATAAAGAATCCCATAGACAAAAGATTAAGATAGATATAAGCATTTTATTTTCATATATATAAGAATGTCCTTGTGATGAAAGGCACAACATAAAACAAACTTAAATGTCCTTATGTGTGATATTGACTTCATTTACGGAAAATAGAATAAAAGTAAAGATTTTAATGGATAATTACTTTGTTAAAGAAAAAAGTCAAAAGAATTTTCAAAAATAAAGAAAGCGTATAGTTCAATAAGAAAACCATTGAAAACTCATTCAAGTTTTCATAATTTATAAACTATGAAAGCTACTAATTAGTGCTTATCCTTTTACACCATAACCAAATTCTTTATGATGATAAATATTGCAACACTATACTAAAAATTACACATCTACTCTGCAACAATGTTGGAGAATAATGTTATCTAGAGATCCTTTAATGTAGCACAAAACTCACTATTATTACTTTATTTTATCACAATTAAGTACTATAACTAAGATATCTAAAATTGCCAATAAAACACACAAGCTATAAGCCAAACCTAACCATTTTAATTTTTTGGAACTGTCTCCGCATGGTAAAAAATTGTTATTACTTCTCCTCCTCTCTTTACCTATTAGCTACCTTATAGGCTTTGGTTATTTTATCACTATGAATGCCCACAAAAGGGATATGAAGTTTCAACTTTAAAAGGATTTGAAATAGCTAAGTGATCCTATAGATGTCTCCTCTTCTATGATGCAAGACAATTAAATGTGAAATAACTTCTCCCACTAACTTTGACAAATTTTTTTCTTTCCTAAATGAAAGTTATTTTAAATTGAATTAGTCATACTATCAAATGCAATAACTAAATTTTAAATTTCCAACATGAGAACTAACTCACATAGATCTTAGCAATATTTCACAATATATTATACAGGATAATAGGTCATTTTAGTTCTGTATGATACAATACTATAAATAAACTATCTTATATAGACAACAAACTCACTTCGTTAACATCATATTTTATTTACCGTAGCACATACTACATGGCTTAGTAGCTAGGAAAGAAGAGAGGAATACTCTCAAATTGAATAAAGAAAACTCTCAAATTGTTTCATGTCAAACATAAGGAAAGTAGGCTTATTTATACTGATCCTAGAGGCCATAGTCTCTCAAATTGTTTCATGTCAAACATAAGGAAAGTAGGCTTATTATACTGATCTTAAAGGCCATAGTAACAGACAAGAACTTAAAGCTATAATGGGAGTCTCTGGAGTTACATATTGCTCATTATTAGCAGTTACATTTTGGTTTCATGGCTGCCATTCAGGTGGAAGGTTATGAAGGCATTCATTCGGCATTCCTTCATCCATTTCATCCTCCCCGGGTTGAATGGGACTTTCTTCGAGTCAAGTTTTGCATCCTCTTTAAAGTATGGTGACAGATTGGCAACATTGAAAGTGGCAGAGATTCTATAGGTGCCTAGTAGCTCGACTTTATAGGCATTGTTATTAATCTTTTACACAACTTTGAATGGACTATCAGCTTTGGGCAACAACTTGGCATCTGGTTGATTAAGAAACCATTCCTTCCGTAAGTGTATCCATACTAGGTCTTTGACTTTGAAGGTTTGCTATTTTCAGTGCTTATCATGTTGAGCTTTATATCTCATATTCTATTTTTGAATCCACTCTTGAACTTGTTCATGCAACTTCTTGATTTCCTTAGCCCTTTGATCTGCATCACTACTATGTTGTTGGCTATTAGATGATGGGGTCAAGTCCAATAGGCTAATTGGATGAGCACCATAAACCACCTCGAATAGGCACTTTCTGGTAGCTTAATTAGCTGAGTTATTGTAAGCAAACTTAACTTGTATAAGAATAAGGTCCTACTACTTCAAATTCTTCTCGACAAAGCTCCAGAGTAAGTTTCCTAAAATTCTGTTAATAGCTTCAGTTTGACCGTCTGTTTGAGGATGGCTAGCACTGCTAAATTGAAGCTTAGTTCCCATTTTCTTCTATAGAGTTCTCCAAAAGTGGCTTAAGAACTTGATGTTTCTATCAAAAGTAATGGTGTTTGGGATACTATGGAGATGTACAATCTCCTTGAAGTATAAGTTTGCGACTTGAACAGCATCATTCGTCCTTTAATAGGGGATAAAGTGGGCCATCTTTGAAAATCTATCTACAACTACCATTATAAAATTTTTCTATCTCTGAGTTCTGGGTAGTCTGTAACATCGAAGTTTTCATAGAAATAATGACTTAAGGTTTCAGAAATTTTTAAGTCTCCTCACTATGGCTAGGATATCTATTCGATATAGCAAGAGTGCTAGTTGGCTACAATAAGGATTTAGCCATATAAAATCCAGGGAACTTCTTGCAATAGCCAGTTGTGGTGAGAACAACTGAAAAGCTCTCGCAATAGCGAGACTTGGTTAAGTAAACACCAAGAACAGATTTTTAAATGAAAAATTTGAGTTGTTTGGGGTTCTTAGAGATCTTAAAAATCATAGGAACCCTTGGAATGATTTCAACCCCCACTGGTGTATGTTTTCTACTGTCAATTGACTTGAATGTTGACCTCTTCATTTGAAAAAATTCTAACCCTGAATTGAGTGATTCCAAAGCTATTTTATAAAATTGAGGACCTATTTTTTATGATGGAAAAGATGATTCTCGAAAAGGAGCTAAAATAAGTTTAAAATGAACTAGCCAAGAAAAAGGACGTAAACGGCATTTTAATAAACAAATATTCTTCTCAATTCTTCCACATAAGAGGTATCCCACTTAGAGCTTCTTTTAACCACTTATTCTACCCAAAATAGAGGGAACTTCTGCCTAAGAGAGATATGCACAAGAGAAAGGGAAAATGAGAAGGAAGGAACCAAGGAAAAGGTATAGAATTCTAAGGTTTCTCATGGCTTTCCTTTTTGAAACTTTGTTCTCCTCTCTTTGCTCTCTCTTTCTATGATTTTGAGGGATGAGATGGGTTTGTTTTGGCCTTGATTCAAAGAGAGAAAGTTCGTCCTTAGAAAAGGAGGCTAAGGCAAAGAAAGAAGCTCTTGAAAAAGCTAGGCGAGCAAGGTAACTATCTATATATCTTTGCTTCTTCTTCTTTGTTCCTTGTGTGTGGTAGTTTGACCAAAGGGAGAGCTTGTAGAGGAGGAAAAATTTTTTATCAAAAGAAAGTGAGAAACCTAAGGTTTAGGCTATGAGAAACAAGATGGTGCAAAGAAATTTAAGAAAGAACCCTTGAAATTCAAGATACAATTTCTAGGGATTTTATTACATCGTGGTTTGTGTGAAGCTTTCTTGTGGTATTTTCAATTATCTAAGAGTTGGTATGAGTTCCTAAGACATCAAGGAAGCCTCTCACATGCATCTCTCATCAAAGAAACAAAACAAAGTCCTTAGGTGCTTATGGAACCATAATTGAAGTAAATAAGAACCCGAGCTTTTCTAGAGTGTGTATGGTATTAGAGTTTGTTTCAAGAGTGTAATTGGATCCTAAATGATGTGTTTAGTCCAAAGGAATCTTACACCACCCACTTGCAAAAGTGTAACTAAAGGAAGGGAAGAGAAATCAAGTAAAAGTGTGTGTGTTTGCATTCAAGGTAGCTCTCTAACCTTTTTCTCATGCATGCTTAATCATATTCTTGTCTTTTGGATATGTGTATGTATGATTTTACCTTGAGAAATGCTTTTAGTGATTTTCAACATGCCATGGTACCATTGTGTACATAATATGTGTTTTATGAATCATGGTTGGCTTGAATAAACTTAGTAGAGCTAAAAATCCCTAAGTAAAAGTGAAAATGAGCTAAAAGTCCTTAAGATTGGGTGAAACAAAGCCAAAACTATCAAGATGAGTGAGGATTAGTCAAAAGTCCCTTAAAAATGGGTGAGGCAAGTACAAAAATCCTAAGGAAAGGGGGTGAGGCTAAACCAATGTTCTTGAAGGCCAACATGTGATGTGTATAAGTTTCTTGCATAAATAAATGATTCTATGTATGATGATTAGTAGCAAAATATTCGTATATGCATCCTTTAGCTTGAAAGCATGGCTATTATGTATGATATAAAGGGTTAAGAGCTATTAGGATTCCTAGAATCTCACTCTTCCCTCTCCATTATCTAAACACGTCTAGGTGGATCAAGTAAGCAAAGAGATGGACAAAAGAATTATGTATCTAGCCATTTTGTAACCATATTATTAGAAAATGATGTAACCTCATTATGTATATGATATATAACCATTTGAACATATGTAAATATATGGATATATGGTGTATGTATAAGAATTGGAAGCATATGAATGATATTGTGTGTTTTTGACATTGAATGGAAAAGAGCATGTAAGGTCATTGTGTATGTCAACAAGTGGGAGATTGATTTTGTAATATAAGGATATCTAGACCCTTTAGACATGCTTAAAGGTCTATTTTGATGCTTTTCCATGTGTCCAAATGGGCTTGGTTTAAAGGGAAGATCATTTGGCACATGAATGGACCATTTTAGGAGAAAAAATGACCCCTTTTGTAAGCTGAACCCTAACCTAATCAAATGGGCGATTTTGAGGTTGAAAGTTTACACACATATAGATCTCATGTAGATATTTTTTTTTGGTCAAAGAATCACATTATTTGGAGGTGTAAATAATTTCTTATGATTTTTCAAAGTTTAGCTCAGAAGTTGGTTTTGGTCCTGACACTATTCACTTGAGTAAGTTTCATTTCTGTGTCATTTAAGGGTAAACTGAGGTCTAATAGTCCTAAAATTTTACATGAAAATACTAGACATTCACAGTAACCTATAACAACTAAAAGCACCTCATTTGGAGGTCTATAGGGAGAGCAATAAATTTTTAAAATTTTGCATCAGAGCCAATGATGGCAGCCAATCTTGGGTACTATATCATTTTAATATAGTTCCTAAACGAGCTTATCATGGGCTAAACTTATTTTTTCCTTAAATTTAATATCTATAACTTTCTAAAATGGTATAGTTTTTTAGGTTTTGATTTTTCTAAAATTAGTTATGAATTTTTGAAATTCATATTAGTAATTTGTGATAGCAAACTAGGCCATCCAAATCTTTAGTGCTTTTCTATTATCAATCGTAGTCTAACTAAGTTTTCATGGCCTAGAATGATTTTTAACCTATATTAGACATCCATAGATTTTAAGAAAACTATTATTTGCATGATTTTGATTTTTCTAGAATTAACTATGATTTTCCAAATTGGTGGTAGAAACTTGAATTATGGACTTGAGGCAAAAACTTCATTTTTCTGATGTGTGGCTCCTAAACCGAAATGTATAGAATGTTTTGCGATGGTTATAACTTGTTTAGATGGAATATGAGGAAGAGATGATATTAGGGAGTCCATGGGGTCCATGGAGTGAAATTCAAGCTTGTAAAGTACTACACAATGCTAAATTATGACATTATTTGATTACTTTTCCTATGAATATCATTTGTGTGAAGCTTGTTTATGGAAAGGATAGCTTAGGGGCTTAAGGTATTACATAGTCCAAGGACAAAATCCATATTAACCTCTTCCTAGGGTGCCTCTAGAATAGGAAGCGACATGTACAGTCTGGTGCTTTGGCCTTTGGACTTAGCTAAGTGACAAGTTTGGCACCTTCAGATGTGTTTGTTGACACCTCTTTCTAGCCTTGGCCAGTAGAAATTTTCCTTCACTAAGGCTACTATTTTGTATCATCCAAATATGCTAATCTTCTATTATGAGCCTCCTAGATAACTGCTTCCTGTAAGCATTGAGGAATGCAAAAGGCTTTTCCTCAAAATATGAAACTTTCATGCTTGTGGTACTGCTGGAACAGTTGTGCTTCTGTGGAACTTTATGCTTCATGGAAATCACGATCATCCTGGTGTAGTAGCTCTTTGATAACTTTAAACCCGACAACTTTTGCTTGAAAAGTAAATACCAAAGTTTGAAGATGGCTAAACACATCGGCTATAAAAGTCAAGGTTCCTGCCTTGTGCTTGAGCAAGATTGGGTAAGATTATAAAATCTCACTCTAAGCAGCATATCTACAATTGATCTTCTATTGAGAATTTAGATGCTTAAGAGCTTTATGGTCTAAGTAGAGAATGAACCCCTTATTTAGCAAATAATGATTCCAATGTTAAGCTCAAACAACGACATAGAACTCCTTGTCATAAATGGAATATTTAAGTTTTCCCTCATTGAGTTTCTCACTAAAGAAAGCGATCAGATGGTCTTCTTGGCTTAGAATAGCACCTATCCCAGTGTTTGAAGTATCACAGCTAACTTCGAACACTTGGTCAAAGTTTGGTGAGGCTAATACTAGTGCTTCAGTCAAACACTTCTTCAACTCCTTAAAGCTTTTCTAAGCTTGCTCTATATAATACCATATTTTTCTATTATCATACTCTTCCATTTTGGTCAATTGGTGAACATTCACAAGACAAAAAGTGAGGAAAAGTATAAAAATAACATACTTTTATTGCGTTACGTGGGGGTAAAATTTTTCGATTCACATTATATGGACCCATGAGTTCCCCAACATCATTCTCTAATTATCATTGGAATAGATCACAAACAACTCAAATTATCAAGCAATTCACGGATTTCAAGACAAAAACCCCGAAATTCCCTTTATTCTCCACGGTTGTACAGTGACAGATTTTAGGGGCAATTTTGAAAAATCATAATTAAATGTAGAAAAATCAAATCACATAAACCATAACTTTCTGGAAAACTCTAGATGTCAACTTTATAATAAAAATAAGTCTCAGCTATCAAAATCCCATCTGGACTATATTTGATAATGAAATAACCACAAAGGTTTGACTGCCCTCTGATACTAATATATTTTACTATCATAAAATTCAAAAATATCCAATTAATTCCAAACAAATTAATGCATAAAAATGATACTAATCTAAAAAGCTACAGATGTTAAATAGAGGAAAAAAATAGTGCCAAACCATTCCAAGAGCATTTAGACCCCGAAAATCAATCAAATAGTACCATGGGTCTGACTATGTGCTTGATACTAGATAGCAATTTCAAAAATTAATATCTCCCTTTCTATACATCCAAATGAGGTGTTTCCAATTGGCACAAGTTACTAGAAGGGTTTAGTTTCTTTTTGTAAAAGTTTGTAGCAATTGGACATCATTTGCCTTATAAATGATGGAGAACAAATTTCAGACTATATGAACAATATTAGTGGCTAAACCAAAAAATTTTTTCAACTTCAAAAATTCACCAAAAATTCTGTAGACCTCTAAAAATTACCCGCTTTAACTTTTCAAAAAGTTCTCAATAAGCTCTAGATGTATGCCAAATTTCAGATCAAGAAGAACTCATTTAGACAAAAAGTGATATAGCTCACCAAAATGACTAATTTAGCCTCTCATAAGGTATCACTTTGGTCTAAATGGCCTTTCTCTTAAGTTTGACTCCTCTTGGACAAATTTTAAAGTATGAATATGACTTGTAGGAACTGCCTAAGTGGTTCCAAATCTCATGCATCTTAATTTGACCATCCTACACTCAAGAATGCATAATTATCACAAGCTATCAAGGTGTCAAATTCTACATTCTCATTGATCTAATGACACATAAGGGCTATACAATGTTCATACATCATATTACATTTGTCCATGAGCTTATATCTTAAAAATAATATGTAAAAAGTAACTGGATAAAATATGGATAAAGTATAACTTTTCAATGCTCTTGGCTTACTTTTCTTGCCTCTTGGACATCACCTAGGCATTTCAAGATATGGAGAGAACGGGGTGAGATTCCGAGAATCTCAATAGCTCACACACCCATTCACGCACACATTCAAGGCTACACATCAAAGCATATGTATGGAAGGTTTAGTAACCATAAAGTATGGAAAGTCACAATTTTCATGCCACTTATTCATATTCAAGCCAAGAACATACTCTAGGGACTTTTGGTTTTGACTCACTCCATTTCTAAGACTTTTGGATTTTCCTCACTCTTGGTTTAGGGATTTTTGACTTGGCCTCACCCTTCTAAGAGACTTTTGGCCTTTTGGCCTTGTCTCACCCATACCATGAGACTTTTGGCATCACCTCACTCTTATGAGCTATTTCCACAACCAAAATTCAAGGAAACACATTGGTACCAATGTAATGTCAAGGCATCAAATGGCATATTCTCAAGTCACAAAAGCATACATAAGCATACAATTATATACATATGCACACAAGAATGCAAGGAGTTATGGAGAGCTAGCTTGAATTTATACAAGCTTTTCTTGATTCTTTTCCTTCCCTTTTTGGTCCCACAAGCACACCTAGGTAAGTGTATGTTCTCTTGGCCTAAACACTATAAGCAACACACAATTACACACTTGAATCAGGCCAAAACACTAAACTCACTCTTGAATATACACTTGGTTCTATAAGTGGCATAATGGTTCCATAAATAGCTTATCGAAGCAACTCTCATATTTCAAGTTCTAAGCTTCATTCTCTTGTTATTTTTATACTTCTTGGACTCATTTAAAGTCCTTGGAGTCCTCACACAATCATTTATACAAACTTAGAATCAAGTTGCTTTACAAAACACTATTATGGACACTATTATCCCATCTCCTAATCCATGGCTCCTAAATTTTTTTCAAAGGTTTCTCCCATCTTCTAACATCATATATAGTCTCAAACCAGGGTTAGAACAAATTAAAACATTCCTTAGGCTTCTCTTCCTAGCTTGGCCGAACTTAGCACCATAATGGAAGTTCATGGAGTTCTTGATTTTTTCTTGATGGGAGAACTACTTAAGAGCTAGGAGCTCAAGGAAACATTCAAATAGCTAAGGAATTACTCACACAAAATCAGATCTTCCAAAATCCTATAAAACACCACACTTTCCTAACTTGATTTCTATTAGTTTTTCTTGGAATTTCTTACCATATTCCTCTTCCTCATAGTTTAAAACCCTACTTCCTCTCTTCTTTTTGAACAAAAAACCTCCCCTTCATATGGTTCTGTTTAGGGTTGAAACATACACAACCAAGGAGCAAGAGGAAGAAGCAACAAGAATAAGAAAATACCTTGGATTTCTAGCTTTCTTTTTATGCTTCTTCCTTGGCTTGAGTCCTCTTCTCAATTTTTGAAAAATTTCCCCTTGGTTTTGGTGCAAAAATAGCACCAATCATCTCAAAAATGCCATAGAAAGAGAGGTAAGAAGGAGGGGAGCAAGATTGGAAGAGAAAAAAGTATAAAATTCCATGAATTTACCTATCTTTCTTGCCTTTTTCTTCCCCCTTTTCTTCCTCTTCTTATGGGCCTAAGAGAGCAGGTCATTTTCTATATTTTGGGCAAAGGAAGTCGTGTTTAAGAAAGTGGGAGAAAAAGGAAGAAGTGTGTGGTAGCTTCAAGAAACACATTTTTTCAAAAATTTCAATTTGTCCTTCCAAAATGGCAATTTTTTTGGGCTTCATTTTAGCTCTTTTTTAGAACCATCTTTTTTATTATAAAATTTAGGTTCCCAAAATGCCTTTGGAATCATTCAAATTGGAGCTAAAACCTTCCCAAATGAATCTGTCAAAGTTTGAGTTCATCGACATTAGAAAACGTACACTGGAGAAGCTTTACTAGTCCCGAGACTTCCCATGATTTTTGAGACCTCTAAGAACCTTGGGCAACTTAAATTTCCCATTTAAAAAGGCCTCCTATGTATTTTTCCAAAAGTTGTATTTATTTACAAAAATACCATTACGTTTCATCAATTTTCGTCACAAATTGTTTCACCATCCTAGCTTCATTTTTCTTTCTATTTGAGCCTAGAATTATCATTTTTAGGAGTTTAAAACTCTATCCAAATTTTTTGGGACACTATCTAGCTCATTTCAGAGGACTTGCTTTTATCCTGCTTATTTCATCGTTTTATAAAAATTATATTTGTTGTATCTATCCATTGGAACTTATCTCCTTTGATGTAGTCTGTAAGTGGTGCAGCAATCAAGCTGAAGTTCCTGATAAATCCTGTAGAAGGAAGCTAATCCATGGAAGCTTCAAACATCTTGAAAAAGCATTTCTTCAAGTTAGCATAGAGTTTATGCTCTCAAAGAGTCTAAAATACTTGCCATAGGTGCTCTAAGTGCTCGTCGTGGTTTTTGCTATGGATGAGAATGTCATCAAAGTAAACGATTGCAAATTTCCTAATAAAGGGTCAAAGTGTTTGATTCATTAGGTGCATGAATGTGCTAGGGGCGTTTGTTAATCTGAAAGGCATCACAGTCCATTTGTACAAGTCATCTCTTATTTTAAAGGTGGTCTTCCATTCATCTCCAAGCCAAATTCTAATATGATGATACCTACTTCGAAGGTTAATCTTAGAAAAGATAGTTGCACCATGTAGCTGATCTAGCATATCATCAAGCTAGGGTATTAGGAATCGATTCTTGACAGTGATCTTGTTAACTACTCGACAATCAATGCACATTCTCTAACTTCTATCTTTCTTTGGTACTAAGAGGACAGGCATAGTATAGGGACTGACACTTTCTCGAATCAGACCTTTCTTCAACAGCTCTTTAACTTGACGTTGAATCTCAGTGTGTTCCTATAGACTCATCTTATAAGTTGGTTTATCAAGAATGATAGCTTTTAGGATGAAGTCAATTGCATGTTGGATGTCACGCATGTGTGGCAATCTAGGTGGAATTTCGTTTGGTATGACATTTGAGTATTCAGCTAGTAATTGTTTAATTTCTAGTAGAATGGTGGATCCTTTATTTAACTCAAGCAACAAGATCAATTCCATGGTTTAGGCTTTTTTATCACCCTGAATTATTCCTTGACAATTAAGGACACTAGTGCCTTTGACTCTTTCTTGCCTTGGTTATATTCACTTACCTTGATCTTCACTCCATCCTTCATGAAGGAGTAAGTGTTTTCATATTGCCAAGGTCTTCCCAAAAGAAGATGGCAGACATCCATAGGAATGACATGACACTATACTTCATCTTAATATTTCTTGCTAATCAAAAAAGAAACAAGGCATCATTTTATAGCTTTCACCTTGCTTCCTTTATTAAGCCACTGTAGCTTGTAAGGATGCAAATGACTTTAAGCTGGTAGCTTCAGCTTTACCACTATGTAGTTGGATACTACATTCTCATAGCTTTCACTATCAATGATTACATCACAGACTTTGCCATAAGTAGTGCAGTGGGTGTGGAAGATGCTATGCCTCAACTATGGTTTTTGTTTTTTTGCTTGCGTCGTATGTAGGCTTCATCTAATTATCAAATACTTCATAGGGCTCTCCTTTAATGATAGTAACAACCATATAGTTTGGACATTTAAAGGCAATGTGGCCAAACCCTTAACACTTGAAGCACTTAGGCGCTTTAGGAATGGTCTCTTTAGAGCTTTAAGTGGAGGCTTGTTTGACGAACTGACTTGTTAAGCTTGGGGCTTGCAACCATAGAAAGGATTCCTAGTGGAAGAAGAAGGTTGATATGAAAGCTTCTTGTTCGACTGCTTCTCAACACGGATAGCTAGTTGGATGACATCATCTAAAGTCAAGTATTATTGAAGCTGGACCGTGTGGTTGATGTCTGCATTCAATCCTCCAAGGTAGAGCGGGCTATCGTCTGCTCCTCCTTTTCTTGGATATCACACTTCATCATAAGTTTTTCAAATTCCCTGGTATACTCCTCTACAAATAGGGACCTTTGGTGGAGATTTTGCAGTTAGATGAAGCTATCTTGATAGTAATTTCTGGTAGGAACTTTCAGGTGAACTCGCGTCACATCTTCTCCCATATTTGAATCTTACTTTTCCCTTCACGCTTATGCTTCTTCTTAAGATTTTCCCACCATATAGAGGCATGCTTCTTAAGATGATCTTTACTTTTTGTTCCTTTAGCACCTCTTTGTACTCGAACATTCGTTCAACAATTTGAATCCAACCCATAAATTCATCTAAAGTGTAGTTTCCCTTCAAATTCTAGAATGTCCACTTTAACGTCACTATTTCATAGTATTTGTCTTTGAGGGCGATGACTACTAGATGAAGAACTACTACCATCAGAGACTTTTTCTCTTACGTTTCTTTGTGCATGCAATTGAGCAATTCTGGACATTTACCATTCTTGTACCCCTTGAAGTTGGCGTCTTAGCTCCTGTATCACAACTTCATGCACAAGTCGTGTCTTAGAGGCATTTTGTAAGATAAGAGAGGTTAGGAAGGTTTATGATAAAATTGAAAAGTTTGAAAGTTTGGATCAAATTGTAATTTTTAGAAATTTAGGGTTTGAGTGCAATTTCAGGAAATTTATAGGTTAATATGTAGTTCTAAAATTTTAGGGGCTAATTTATAATTTCAAAAAGTTAAGGGGCTAAATTGCAATTATGGAAAGGTTAGGAAAAAATGTAATTACTAAAAGTTTTGGGGTCAAAATATAATTATAGAAAAAGTTGGTTGATTAGGTGATGACATGGCAGATGATGTGCCGTTGATTGGATGCGAGGCTGACTGTGTTGCTTATGCAGCAATTTTGACACATTGTAGGTTATGGGTGGCTAATTTGTCGCTGACTGGACACTTCAGGGCTAATGTGGCAACTGACGTGGTTGTTTGCAACGTTTGGAAGTCGTGTGAATGGTGCATGACTGGTGCGTGGTTCTCAGGCAACGAAGCGTGGTGGTGCTTAGTGATGGCGAACAACTCCAATCCAAGGTTTTTCGACCTCCTGAGCATTATGGTGACATCTGTTTGGCTGAAAATGAGATTTTTGAAGAGTAGTAATGCATGCTCTTACACTTCAGAAAACTCATATCCTTTGGCCAACTCTAGATGCTCAACTCACTAGAATTTGACTAGCTCTGATACCAATGGCTCAGTAGCTAGGAAAGAAGAGAGGAATACTCTCAAATTGATTAAGAAAACTCTTAAATTGCTTCATGTCAAACACAAGGAAAGTAGGCTTATTTATACTGATCCTAGGGGCCATAGTAACAGTCAATAACTTAAAGCTAAAATGGGAGTTTTAGGAGTTACATTTTAGGAAGGGGTCACGGGAGTTTCATGGCTGCCATTCATGTGGAAGGTTATGAAGGCGAATATTCAACATGCCTTCATCCGTTTCACTACAATCACTAAAGAATTCTAAAAAGTGCACTTTAATTTTGACATCCAAAAAGGAAAAAAAAAAAGAAGATAAAAAAAGGACCAAGGAAAGCAAAAGATAGAAGAATAAACTGCAATATAAATAGGACATACAAACTATACCCAAAAGCAAATTAAGGCTTACAAAAGGTATAGATATTGACCTTGCCTACAGGAACAAAGCATAACTAGTTGACCAACAACGCATCAATAAAAATGCTTTTATTTAAAAATGTCCATCTTCCAACCAAAAGCTTATGAAGGACGATGATAAGAACAAATTAATGTTCCACACTGAATATGTTTTTTCACTTTTTCCCAGTGCAATAAGAAACTCACTCCTAATGATGGGTGGGCCTTAAGACTAACTTTTAAAGCATAAGGCTTGGCGAAGGCCCCTTCAACAATCCAGTTTTAGCTTATCACATTTCATGAGAGAATCATGGTATTAACTCTTCACACACAAATTCTTCCCGCTAACTTCTGCTGCTGTAAACCATCTCCACTATCATCGTCCTCCAATCCCAGACAGCCGAAGCATGCATATAAATATGCAGTATTTCCTTAAGTGTTCTCTTGATAGAAATAGTGTGCCAATGTCAAAATTCTTATACATGAAACGTGTGTAAAAGAGAGCAGTCAAACCAACCTAATTTCTCATTTTCATGGTGGAAAAACATGCCTAATATGCGGCCATATAGGAGTAGACCACAGAAGCATACTTCAACACAAGATGTCGTAAACCAAAGCAATTGGAATAGTTGGTTGGTTCAAATTATTCAAATTATACTCCTTTTATAGAGCTGCACGGCATGTATTCAATATTTTGACTTTCAAATAACTTCATTCTTAACATTCTCACTTAATAACCACTTGAAGTTAGTTTTCTGATAATCCATCAACTATCCCAATTTCATCCACTTTAACATGAACTGGATAGAATTGAGTAATCTTATGAAGTTCATAGCTTCATGCTATGCACAACTTAGGTCACATCAAAGGTCTAAGCTCTGTAAAAACTTAATAAAGCATAAGACCAATACTGCAGATGATTATTGCACCATCCAAGCAAAGTGTTCAATATTATAGACATAGTCCTTCATATTATGCTGAATCAAACTATTAACATCATATTTCTTAAGAGTTTTCAGATAAGCGAAGCATCATTTCTATTACATATGCTTACTGAATTAGACGATATACGTAAATTATAAAAGAATGCATACATAGTTCTCAAAATTCTCATACTCATGTTGGGATGTGAAAATAATTTAGCGTTTCTATCATTCAATAATTTTAAAATCAACATCTTTTTACATAAGTACTGTTCAACTTCATCCGCCCAAAACCACGGGAAAAAAATCCAAAAAGCAATAAAGGCACCGAAATTTTAAAGACCATTAAAACCAAAAACTCATCCCAGTTAAACAATTTTTAAAATAAATAGAGAGAAAAACTCATGCCTTCCTTAAACAACCTTGAACATTCATATTAATGCAATAACACAAAGGCAGAAAATCCAGTCATTGTCAACAATCGGAAATTGGAGAAAAGGACACCTAAAACCACTGTTAAGATTATGACAGAAAATAGCATGGACGCGTCGAATCACCAATTAAAACCCATTAGATATAAAACTCAAATTAGAAGTTGTAAATTTCTTCTCTTTCAAGCACAAAGGAAAACAAACTTGTATTAGGAGGACGGAGATCTTACGAAAGATTTTTGTGGTTCGTAGCTTGAGTGTATAGTAGGAAGAAATCCCAAAGAGAGCAAGTAACAACATTTCGATTTTAAATAAACGAAGAAAGAAAATCAACAATGAATAAAGAATTAGTCTTCTTCCAGAAAAGTACCTCTGTTTCCCCACTTATGTCATACCGTTCCAATGTCCATCCTTCAAAAAGCAAAAACGAACTTCGCAGATTGAAAGAGAAACAGATAATCAGCAAAGCAGAGGACCCAGCGTTGAATTCTTCTACGCCCAATCTGGCCTAGGATTTTGTCATAACGTGAAACTCATTGAAGAAGAAGCAACCTCCGTGTATTTGCAGGTGGCTGTTTGTGCACAGAATAAGCGTTGGTATTGTACCGTTGGCCAATTTTATAACTTAAAATCCTAGCCGTTTGAAAGAAATCTCTGTTGCAGTTTCGTCAATTAGCAAAATGCCGTTACAGAGAGATGGATCGTCTAAAGTTCTAGCGTGAGCTCTGGTATGACTGAAACAGAGCATGATTTCATCGATGTCATGATGTCGTTGATATTGTGCACAGAATAGGCGTTGATATTGTGCCGTTGGCCAATTTCGTAATTTTAAAAACTAGCCGTTTGTTTCTGCCTAAAAAGGGGGAAAAGAAAACTAGCCGTATGAAACAAATTTCAGCGCATAGTTCAGAAAATAAAGGCCTTACCATCTTTGAACTAAATAAGTAATTGGCAAAGACTAGCCGTTACATAGAGATGGGTCGTCTTCAGTTCTAGCGTGAGCACTGGTGTGCCTGAAACAGAGCATGATTTCATTGATGTCATGATGTCTGAAACAAAACCACCTGCTCGGCATGCTCTGTTTCAATTCCCGTTTGCTAAGTTAGTCCTACTCATCATTACTGTATTGCTAATTCATCATCGCGATGCTTTGAGAAAGTCCAAAAACCTAGGAGACCCACGTGTGTGTTCAGAGCCATTCGACTTTGTTATGTTGTTTCGGTTTCTCATTATTATTAATGATTTTCCATTTTAATTAGCAAAAACTGGCCGTTACAGAGATCGGCTCTGTTTCGTCCGCGCAGAGCCTTGAAAGGATGATGGGGTTGTACGATCTGCATCGATCTCTGATTCTAGCGTGAGCTCTACTCGGTCCTATGATATGATAATTATACAATCTCTCAATTTCACGGTAGCAGGTTGGTTATTGAAAAAATTTCCTCTAGATTAGATTTTGTTCTGTTGTTTTATTTTCTACGTTTAGGTTTCTCCTTTCCATTTTGATTCTAGGTTAGGTTTTAAATTTAGAGTTTTACGGACTCAAATCCAATTGATCGTTGCGTTTGGTTCAGACAGATAATATCGTAGTAAAGCTTCGGGTAATCATTGATGACATAAAATGACTTTAACCAAAGGAGCCTCTGTCTCCCTTTCTCTGTATGTGAGAGTTTACGCATGTCTACATGGAGGACCTCTGAGTATTAGGATTCGGATGAGTGTTTCTGTGCATTCAAACTTTAAAAGTTATACTTTGGGGAGCTTTCTTATTATAAATTGTTCAATACTTTCATGGCAGTGACTGATAATGACATTTATTTTTCAGCTCACTTCATTATTATTGCTCCACTTGAAACTCTCTATGTCCTTAATGCTCCTAACTGTGACAATGCATGGAATTAGTAGTCTCTATTTTTTGATAATTTAAATCTATTTAAAATTGTCTTTAATTTTAAAGAAGATAAGTGATGAAGATTGTATTTCAAAATCGAAGTACTTAAATTTCTATATATTTTGTATCGAACTAGCAAGACGATTCTATTTAAAGAAATGGAAAAAAAATGGTTAGAATAATGCTGTGAAAAGATTAATTTTCCCCCTTCTTTTGTTCATATTTCGGGTAGCTTGATTAATTGAACTAAATATGTTAACGTCAGAACCATTTAGAATGCTGATAATAGAAATCTTTTCGTTTGGTCATTGTGAACATGATAAAGCAGTGCAATTTGGGTTTCTTTTCGGATTAGTATAATTAGCTTATATGAGAAAAGTTGGGTGCTAAGTAATTTTAGAGAATATCAAAGAGACCCCATTGTTTATATATGTTAGTTTGAAATTTGGGTAAGTGTTGATCGGGTCAAAAAGACATGTGTTGCTTGATGTTGAAAGAAGGATGATGATAAGTGTGTATTGTATGACTTCACAGAGTTCAAACTTGACTTTGGATATTACTTGTGCATATCTTTTATGATGATTTAATTGATTACTTAGGTCGGCAATGAGGATGCTTCAGTAACACGATGAATACATAGCTCAACGTCATTGATTCATACTTGGGTAGAGGGCTGAAATTTTACTGTCTACTGTGTTCTTTGATTACAGATGGTTGAAGCATTTGAGCGTATAGTTATCTTTACTAAAATGCAGAAGCACCTGTCTTCTCTGTCAGTAAGTCTTCATCCCTATGAGTCTTCACGCTTCGTTGCCAAACATCAGCGCAAGCCCTAACGTTCTTCGTCCCTGTGAGTCATTCTTTCTCTATTACTCCTACTTCGGCTTTTGTTTGCTCATGTGGGGGGCATTTTTTATTTTTTTGGCATATAACTGAATGGTCTCAGTGTCTCTGCGTGCAGTTGCCTATATGTTCTTTAAAGGTTCTATCCCTGCATTTTAATGGATATCTGTTGTTCCAACTTTATAACTTATAGGACTTTCCAGCTCTTCATTCTTAGATATAATGGGATACTGTCTCATGACATACTTTCCAAACATTTTATGACTGGAACTAAAGAAGAGTATCGTCTGACTTCATTTTTACTTGGTGTTTAGTATTTTTCAAAATCATGGCTGCGTTAAAATATGATGGAGTTCCACCAAGTAATTAATAGTCAGGAAGGACACTACAATCTGCAGTATCCCTTATTCATTTGATTCTTCTGCGAAAACCATAAAAAGTAAAAAACCATAGCATTGCATTCAGGAAGCTGAAATGTCAATTTTCATGAGTTAGAATTTTATTTATTTTGAAAAAGATAATGAGAGTTGATTCCTTTGGAGCTTAGCAAGTTGGTTGGACACATAACTTGATAATTATGTTCACTCACCTTGTGTTATCTTTTTTTCCAAGGTCAATTAGGGGCCAAATTGGTCCTGCAACTATTTATATCGTGTACGACTATTCTATTTAGTTAGTATCAAAAATCATTTGGCTGAAAACTAGTCAAATCTTAGATATTAATGAATCTTTCCTGTTCTTTCAACTAAACTAGTGCCTGCACTGATGTTCTTCCGTTAATTAAGATAGAAATGCTTATGTTGGAGAAAAGTCATGTATGCTGAGCTTTTATGTCATGGCACTGGTACATAAGTTACCATGTTTGCATTGTATAAATGCAATTCCAATGTATCTTTAAATGCGATTACGAACAAAATTATTAAGTCTAGGACTCAGGCTAGGAAAGACATCACTCAATGACTAAAACTCATCCTTCACATACTGAAAAGTTTACAAAGTTGTATCAGTACGAGGCTTACTATTCCACAATTTTGGTTGGCCAGATCGAGGTTGTATGGCTATATTTTATGGTACACTCTGTTCAATTATGCTTCCACTGTTTGTTGTACCTATCCAAGATGCATATTTTGCAGCCTCAATAGTGAAAGTAGAAAATTTGTGAAATAGAAGAAGTTAAGGTCATTCTTATGCAAAGAGTGGCTCAAACCATTTAATCAGGTAATTCTATTATTTGTCTGAAAATTTATGCATATGAATGGTAACACATAATAGGTACTTTTACAATTCTTTCCACAGTTGACATTGGAGTTTGCTTTAATAAGTAAAAACACCATTTGCAGTCTATAAATTTATAACAATTTCTCCATCTGCTTGCAAGAGATAATTTTTCTTAACTAGTCGACTTTTACTTCCCAACATTATTGTTCGTTGCTATGCGAGTGGATTCCTCATTTGGAGTCATGTATGCTATGTAGATACAGATGGTTGTGTATGCAAACTCAAAACAGAAGTTGAAGGGATGGACGAGGAAGAACAAGCACTTCAAATTTATTTGGAATATGTCTCTGATGGGTTCAATCCATAAATTTCTGGAGGAAGATGGTCCATTTAAACTTATACAGTACAAAGGTAATTTGGTTATTCTCAGTCAATTTGAGATAAAATTTCAGCTTCTTTACTTATATTACATTGAAGGACAAGTGTTAGTGTTGCTGTAGATAATTTTAGATGAAACGTTATCTATGTTTATGAAGTGATCTCTCTAACAATTAGTGGTAGACAAATATGAATTGTAATTTGTAGTTTGACTGTAATTATAAAGTGAGGCATTGAGGGATTGAGGGACAATTATTGCATTATAATTTGTAGCAATAGATTATTTGAAATATGACTTGTAGTTTGATTATAACTATAGGGTGAGGCATTGAGGGACAAGTATTACTCTTGCTCTGGATCTTTCAAAATGAAGTGTGTTATCTATATTTATGAAGTGATATCTCTAATAATTACTCTTGCTCTGGATCTTTCAAAATGAAGTGTGTTGTCTATATTTATGAAGTGATATCTCTAATAATTAATGGCAGACAACTATGAATTATAATTTGTAGTTTGATTGTAATTATAGAGTGAGGCATTAAAGGATAATTACTGCATTGTCGTCAGAAAAAAGAGGTAGTTGGTATTGTCATCTTCATGTTTTACCTTGGATAATTATTAGCGCCTACCACATGTATTGGAGAAGTTTATGTACAGGAGGATATTAATTTATGCTAGGATATTAATTTATGCTAGTAGAGAATTGTGTAGTGAATCTCATTATTTATTTATTTTTACATACCTTTAGATTAAGCTTCATATTTGTTTATTCAAAATATAGTGCAACTCAACACAGGCATGATACAATGGATGATACACAGTGTTTCTAAAAGTCTCCATATAAATATCTATGTAAAAAATCTAGGATATTTTTGTCAGTGTTGGATATAAACCATCAGATTAAATAAATCTCTACCATCTATTGAAGAGGTGGAATGCTATAAATATCCCTAAGTAAAAAGAGAAAAGACACACTTGAGTTGTAACTCATTATTGTAATATAGAAGTCATTCTCTAAGCTTTCTTCTTTAATATCTACCTCTTGTGTCCTTAGCCTCTATTTAGGTTTTGGGGTAAGAAAAAGGATGACTTTGATACTAGTTTGGAGTATCTAGACCCAAGTTTGACAGTTAGTATCAAAGCTAGGTTCATCTCATGGAGGAAGTTCTTACTCTAGTAAAGATGACAAGCAAACAATTAGTGCTCAAGGTATGGAGCAAAAGAAATTCTCAAAGAAGAAAGGAAATAGGCCAAAGTACATAGAGCACTAGGCTAATGGAAGATCTAGGGGATTAGGAGATAAGGATGGTGAGGATGGAGATTGCAGTTGCTGAGGATCAAGATAAGTTCAAGAAGATTGATGCTCAAATGGAAGAGCATGATTCTTGCATCGAAGAACTTCAAAAGGGGAATGAAGAGCTTTATGGGCAAACGCAAGGAGCCTTGAATGAAGTGAATGAAGTGACCTAATGACTAACCTAATTACATAAGACTATGCAAAACTTCCTCCTTAATAAACTTACTTCCTTTAAAAATGAGAACCTTGCTCTTAAAGAAGAACTCTAGTGGCATTTGGAGAGAACTAAAGAATGAGATGACTATAGTTAAAATAATGGTCACAAGAGATGGGAAAGCTTCCACCCCAACTCCTGCTTCTTCAAGAGTGGATGTTCCTACACCCAAGGCATATAAAGGAGAAAGGAGATTGAAAATTTTCTATAGAGTATGGAGCAGTATTTTTAGATAGTAGGCATCATGGAGGATGCCAAGAAGATTGATAGCATATCTCTCTCCCTAGATGATACCACTACACTATAGTGAAAGAGGCAGTATGGTGACATTGGAAGAGGTACTTACCTACACCATCAACACATAAGATGAGTTCAAGAAAAAACACAAGTAGTTCTACCTTGAAGATGCCAAGAGAGGCTAAAGGTACACATAGGTTGGGTGGGCACCGAGCCAGTCCACATTAGGGCGACTCGACTTGGGCCTTAAAAACAAAATGTAATTTATAAGGACCTATATCAAAATTCTCTTTTCTAAAGTCATTTTATAATTTTTACAATTAAAAAAAGGGCAACCGGGCTGGGATGGGCCTAAGTAGGGCAACAAGCTTCAATTTAGGTAGGGCATTGGGCTGGGCCAAAGCCCAGCCCATGCGCACCCTTAGTTAAGGCACCTCACTCAGAAAGGAAGAATATGAGACTATGCAAAGGGATTCTTTGAAGTACTTCTAATTATCCCAACTTTGAAGCTTTCTTTGGCTTTACAGATTATTGGTTGCAAACATAGGCAAAGATGGAATTAGAGCGAGGCGATGCCAAGAACCTTGGCACAACCATGTCTATAGTCAAATCCCTCAATGAATTCTGAAAGTTTGACAAGGGAAGATCTAAGTCAAACAAGGGCAAAGGTGGGGGAGAAGGCAAGTTTGGCAAAGACAGTGCATATAAATCATTCAAGTCTAAGGAAAGGGGTCAAAAGAGCAAGAAGGATGGTAAGAATAGAGAAAGGCTGCCACCAAAGTGTTTCCTTTGAGATATTAATCTTGGCACAACCATGTCTATAGTCAAATCCCTCAATGAATTCCGAAAGTCTGACAAGGGAAGATCTAAGTCAAACAAGGGCAAGGGCAAAGGTGGGGGAGAAGGCAAACTAGGCAAAGACAGTGCATATAAATCATTCAAGTCTAAGGACAAAGACAGTGCATATAAATCATTCAAGTCTAAGGAAAAAGGTCAAAAGAGCAAGAAGGATGGTAAGAATAAAGAAAGGCTGCCACCAAAGTGATCGAGGAAAAGGAGTTAGAACACTGGTAATGAGAAGTAAGTTCTCTATAGATCCTTAATGCCATCAAACAAAGGTGGAGATGTCTAAGTTTAAGAAGAAAGGATGCTTATTCGCATAAGTTAAGGATAGTGGTGAAAAAGTGTGAGCCTTGGTAAATACTGGTGTCAGAAATAACTTCCTCAAGTAAAGGGTAGAAAATTGACTAAGAAAAATTGACTAAGGATCACGTACGACTAAGAACTACAATGGTTTAATGCAGTAAATTCTCCTTAAAGTCTACTTAAGTGAGTAGTCTAACCTGGTAGACTTCACTATAGTTCCTATAGATGACTATCTAGTAGTACTTTAGTAGGATTTTGGAAGAGGGGAACCTATGCATGGTGCCTTTAACATAAGCTGGGGTAAGTCAAGCTAAGTCCATTTCAACCATGCAACTCAGCAAGGGCTTTAAGAAAGCCTATGTTCTTAATGGCAATCAAGGAAGAAAGAGAAAGTAATACCTTTGAACTACACAAGGAATTCTAGGGTGTACTAGAGGAGTTTAAGCATGCCAGTGGAGCTACCCAAGAAGCTACCTCCAAGAAGGGAGGTAGATCATAGGATCAAGCTAGAACTTGGTGCAAGACAAAGGCAGTCGTGCCATATAGGATGGTACCTCTTCAACTAGAAGAGCTGAAGAGGCAATAAAAGGAGTTGATAAAGTGGAGTTGATAAAGTGCTTCGGTATTATTCCAAAATAAGTCAAATGTGTATCGATTACTGAGCACTAAACAAAATCACAATAAAGAACAAGTATCATATCCTACTTATTTCTAACTTATTTGACCAACTTGGAAAAGTAAGGTGCTTCTCCAAGCCTGATTTGCAGTTTGAATATTATCAAGTCCACATTACTCGATATCGCTCATTTGAGTTTCGTATCATGCCCTTTGGACTCACCAATGCATCAACCACATTTTATACTCTGATGAACAAGGTATTCCAACCTTTTTTAGATCAATTTGTGGTAGTGTACTTGGATAACATCATCATTTATAGCAAGACACTAAAGGAACAAGTTAAACATCTTCGACAAGTCTTACAAGAAAATGAATTGTATGTCAAAAGGGAGAAATGTTCCTTGTTTAAGAGGAAGTAGTACTCTTAAAGTAAATTGTTGGCAAAGGTTTGGGCTATATGAGACTAAGAGCCTCCAAAGGGAATCATTGAGTTGAGGTCATTCTTTTAATTGGTAAACTATTATCAGTGGTTCATCCATGACTACTCTTCTCTAGTAGTCCCATTAACAAACCTATTGAAGAAGAACAACTCATAAGATTAGAATAAAAGGTGTTAGAAGAATCAATGGTGGTACTACCCAACTACATCAAGAGTTTTATGTACATACTAATGTTTTAAACTTTGTTAGTGGGGGTGTGCTAATGCAAGAAGGACATCCCATTGCCTATGAGAGCTAGAAGCTAAATGATATTGAGCGACAGGACATAATAAGGAGATGATGAACACTATGGTACATTACTTGAGAACTTAGAGGCATTACTTGCTAGGATCCAAGTTTATCATAAAGATAGATAACATCATCGCAAGGTACTTCCGCAAGCAAAAGAAGTTAATGCCTAAACAAGTCAGGTGGCAAGATTTCCTAGATGAGGTTGATTTTGTGATGGAGTACAAGCTAGGCAAGAAGGCCGCTAAATGATACTGAGTGACAGTACACAGTAAGGCGATGATGACCACTATGGTACATTACTTAAGAACTTGGAGGCATTACTTGCTAGGATTCAAGTTCATCATGAAGATAGATAACATCATCGAAAGTCAAGCAAAAGAAGTTAACACCTAAACAAGTCAAGTGGCAAGATTTCCTAGATAAGGTTGATTTTGTGATGGAATACAAGCTAGGCAAAGTAAATGTAGTGGTAGATGCCTTAAGTAAGAATGCCGAACTTGCAGCCATTACCCAACAAAGGGGGTGTTTGTGCAGGAAGGCAAGATGAGGAAATTATGGCTGAATGATGGATTGCTACACACCAAAGGGGGTGTTTGTACATTTGAAGATGGAATGGCTTGAAAAAAGGAATCATGAAGGAGTGTTATGATTCTTTATGGGTGAATTACCCAAGAGCACATCGCACACTGGCACTTATAGAATAAGGATACTATTGGTCTTAATTATGTGATGATGTCAGAACCTATCTTATGTGCCAACAAGACAACCTATCCTTGAGAGACCATGGGAGAGTGTCTCTATGGATTTCATTGTTGGGTTGTCAAACTTGACGGGTTTGGTAACATCATGGTAGTCATCGATCGGTTTAGCAAATATGGAGTTCATCTTAGTACCTACAAAGCATAAAGATGTAGCAAGATTGTTCTTCAAACATGTGATGAAATATTGGGGCATACCTAAATTGATTGTGAGTAACTGAGACACATGGTTCATGGGGAGGTCCTAAATGAGATTGTTCAAACTACTTGGCTTTAAGACATTTTGTGAGGTCCATTTAAGGACTGCTTAAACATTGGCTAAAACTTATTTAAGGACAAGTCCAAGTGCCTTCTTCTTCACCAAGGAGCATCGAAAGAATTTTGAATTAGCTAAGGCATATTTAGCTAAAAGAAATGGGCTAACAAAAGGAAGAAGCACATGGAGTTTGAAGAAGGGGATTTAGTAATGGTGAAACTCTTCCCCCACATTCTCTACTTATATAGGAAGGTACATAAGGCCTTTATTGTAAAGATACGAAGGATTTTTTCCTATTGAGAAGTGGGTTGGCAAACTTTCATATCGAGTTACCTTGCCACCTCACATTAAAACACACCACATCTTCCATTTGAGTTTCTTGAAACTATATCATATAGATAAGGAAGATATGAGTTGAAATGAGTCTAAAAGAGCTCCTATTGTTGTCACTACAACATACTGTACATATGAATGTGAAGCCTAGGAGATCTTGGTGCATTAAGTCATTTTAAGGAGGGGCACACATCCAAGCTACATAGAATACTTAGTGCATTGGAAGAACTTTCTTAATAATGAGGCAAGGTAAGAAGACACAACGAGAGCATCACAAAAATAAGTAGGGAAGATGACACAAGCATGATATAGTAGATGATAAAAAATGCTTTTGGAAGTCTCCATATAAATATCTATGTAAAAATCTAGATCATCTTCCATGTGAGTTGAAATGAGTCTAAAAGAGCTCCTATTGTTGTCACTACAACACATGAACATAAAGCCTAGGAGATCTTGGTGCATTGAGTCATTTTAAGGAAGGGCATACATCTAAGCTACATAGAATACTTAGTGCATTAGAAGAACTTTCCTAATAATGAGGCAAGGTAGGAAGACACAAAGAATTAATCCAAGAATATGAAGACGCGACAAGAGCATCACAAAAATAGGTAGGGAAGAATGACACAAGCATGATATAGTAGATGATACAAAATGCTTATGGAAGTCTCCATATAAATATCTATATAAAAATCTAGATATTTTTAGGTGCCCTTGTAAATATTTAAGATATTTTTGTAGGTATTAAATATAGATTGTCAGATTAAATAAATCTTTACTTTCTATTGAAGAGGTGGAAGACTATAAATACACTTAAGTTGTATCTCATTCTTGTAATATAAAAATCATTCTCCAAGCTTTCTTCTTTAGTCCCTCTCTTATGTTCATAGCCTCTAGTTAGGTTTTGGGGTAAGAAAAAGGCTAACTTTGATATTAGCTAAGAGTATCTAAGTGTTGTATGGTCATTAATAAACCTAAGTCCATGACAAATTTCAAGTATGATATTAGCGAATATGTGAGAGATATTGAATAGAAAAGATACCAAATAGAAAATATCATATTCATTTAAACATTAACAATTCTAATACATGTTTCTTGAACTCAATGACAAGAATTTATGATTGCACTACTTTTGAAGATCTCTATGTGTCATCCCTGAGTTTTCCAAACCTTTAAACATTAAATTAAAGGTTGATATCCATAATAATGAAGGATTAAAAGTTTAGACAAGATGAAAAATAGCGGAAACAGAGCCAAAGCAACTAAATGGAGGAAACTGACATACCAGTGGCAAAATCATAATTTTGAATAAAATTTTAGAAACTCAAAAGAAAAAGTTTCAAATGTCAAAATGAAGTTCATTTGGCTTTTTAGAGATCCTAAAAGCCATAGAAACTATCTAAATATCTAAATAGCTAAGACCCTACCGATGTACAATTTAGAATATTAGTTGACCATAATTTTGAACAAGCTTTTTGGAATTATTTTAAATTTCAAACTAAATAGTTTTAATAAACTAGAGAGGCTAAATTTTCATATAGAACTAACAATTCTAAAAAAAGATTTAAAATGAGATCAAACGAAATTGTCAAAGTTTTAGAATGTAATTGGTATTTTTAAAATTGCTATAAAAATTTTCCCTTTATATGTGGCACGCCAACTTTCTTCCTCCCTGTAAGCGACTTGTTTTGCCTCTAAATCGGACCTTAAATGGCATCCAAAAAGGAAAGAGAAGAAAGAAGAAAAAGAAAGACAAATAAGGTAAGGAAGAAGGCTAAATTTCATGGTATATTAGCTAACAAATTTCCTTTACTCTTATTTCTTTTTCTAAGGGTGGTATTGGCTTCTTGAAAGGATAAAGTTTGTGGCTGACGTCATGAGAAAAGGAAGAGATTTAAGGAAGCCAATTATACTATAAGAAATTACAAGAAGAAAACTTTCAAATGAGGTATGTATCAAACTAGAACAACTCATTTTTCTTTGAGTTCTATGTTAGTATAGCTTCGACCTAGAGAGAGAAACCAAAGATGGAGTTTGAATTTGGTTAAAACTTGATGGAAACAAAGGTTTGGAAGAATGTCACAAGGGACTTTTGGCACTATCTCACCCGAGCAATTTTCACAATCCAACACATAAGCATATTGGTACTAATGCATCAAGACAACATCAAAGAATGTCTCATATACACAAGCATTCAATGACTATTACACATCTAAGAATGTAACAAGAAAGAGTGGAGAGTTACCTTATAAGCCAACACAAGCCTTCCCTTTCAATTTCTCTTCTTCCTTCTTGGTTTTACAATCACAACTAGATGGAGCCGATTCTCTTGAGGCTAGACACAACAAAGAGCATAGAATTACTCTCTCATAACTCAACAATTATTCATAAAGCTAGGGGGTTCTTTATAGCAAACCCTACAAAGCATATAAGAAACTAGGGGTTCTCTCTCTCTAGAATTCCACCCAACTTTTCTTCTCTTTTCTTTGCATTTCTCAACTTATCACACTCTCTTTCAAGGGTTTCTTGCTCATTCTTGGTCAAACAGAGCTTTCTTACTCAACAACCCATGGAAAGGAGAAGAATAAAATTAAGAAGAAGAAGCATGAAGATCTTTAAAGGTTCTTACTTTTCTTCCTTGGCTTCCTTCCTTCTCTCTTAGCTTCTCTTAGTTTCCCTCTCTCTCTGAAGCCTTTTTCTCTGCTTTGGAGGAAGCCTAAGTCGGTTTAAAGAAAAAGAAGGGATCTGGACACGTATTAGTCCCAGACCCCTATTTTTGCTACAGTGCACTATTGCGAGGAACTCCCTGGTTTTTGTATAGGATGTCTACACTCGCTATAGCTAAAATCATTCTTCATTGATGATATTCTAGTGTACTCCAGATCTTTTGAGGAGCATGAGAGGCATTTGAGATTAGTCCTAGAGACCTTAAAAGAGAAAAGGTTGTGTGCCAAACTTAGTAAATGTGAGTTTTGGCTGACCGAGGTGAGGGTCATGTGATCTCTCTCTCTAGAATTCCACTAACTCTTCTTCTCCTTTCTTTGCATTTCTCAACTTATCACATTCTCTTTCAAGGGTTTTTTGCTCAACCTCGGTTAGAACAGAGCTTTTTTACTTCTCTTCCTTAGCTTCCTTCCTTCTCTCTTAGCTTCTCTTAGTTTCCCTCTCTCTCTTAAGCCTTTTTCTCTACTTTGGAGGAAGCCTAAGTCGATTTAAAGAAAAGAAGGGATCTGGATACTTTAAAAAGTCAAATTCTATTTTTTCATGCTTTTCCAGACTAACCCTCACTATAGCGAAGAATAACCTTCGCTACGGCGAGCACGTATCAATCTCAGACTCCTGTTTTTGCTACAGCACGCTATTGCGAGGAACTCCCTAGTTTAACTCCCTAGTTTTTTATAAGATGCTTGCACTCACTATAGCTAGAAGCATTCTTCATTGATGATATTCTAGTGTACTCCAGATCTTTTGAAGAGCACAAAAAGACCTTGAGAGAGAAAAGGTTGTGTGTGCCAAACTTAGTAAATGTGAGTTTTGGCTGACCGAGGTGAGATTCTTAGGTTATGTGATCTCACGAGACGAGGTCGCAGTTGATCCCCATAAAGTTGAGGCTGTGTTACAGTGGGATAGACCTAGAACGATCACCGAGGTTCAAGGCTTTTCTTAGATAGCCTTACCACTGATAAGGCTAACTAAGAAAAAGACACCTTTCATGTGGGATGATAGATGTGAGAGGAGTTTTCAAGAGTTGAAACTCCATCTGACCACTGCCACTGTACTGATTATCCCTGACCCTAGTGAGCCATTTATGGTTTATTGTGATGCCTCGAGCAAAGGGTTAGGATGTGTGTTGATGTAGCAGGGTAGAGTAGTGGCATATAACTCTAGGTAGTTGAGGCCTCATGAGGAGAATTATTCCACGCATGACCTAGAGTTAGCCGTCGTAGTGTTTGCTCTTAAAATTTAGAGACACTATCTATATGGTGCTACCATAGAGATTTACAGTGACCATAAAAGTCTGAAATACCTATTTGACCAGAAGGAACTCAATATGAGATAGAGAAGATGGATGGAATTCTTAAAAGACTATGATTATGTGTTAAAATATCATCCAAGCAAGGCCAATGTGGTGGCCAATGTGGTGGTAGATGCTCTGAGTAAGAAATCTATCCATGTAGCCCATATAATGATTAGGGAGCAAGAGCTCCTAGAGAAGTTTAGAAGCTTGAACTTCCCTTGTCAGGTGGTATCGGGTAAATTGTATCTGAGTGAAACCCGAATTGAGAATATATTAAGAACCCAGATCTTAGATGCTCAAAGAGAGGATGAGTTCCTGAGATGAATTAAGGATGAGATTTCCCAAGGTAGAACCTCAAATTTCAAGGTGTCTGAGAATGGTATGATAGTATACTGAGATAGAATCTGTGTGCCTAGTCAGAATGAGTTGAGAGAAAGAATTTACACTTGCTCAAATATTTACATCTAAAAAAATAATAAGTACATATTCATTTTGTCACCTCTTTACATCAAAAAAACCAAAACAAACTATACAACTGCCTATACATGCTCAACTAGGCTCCTTGAACTCCACCTAATATGTTAAGATGGGATAAGGAAGGGGAAGGGGGTGAAATTCATAGAATTCAATAGCTCATGCACTCATTCAAGGAAGCAATCAAGGTATATAAACAAGTCAAAGCATGCAAATAGGCATATAAACTATTCACAATCATGCAATATATGATTTACATGCCATGAATATCATATCAATGCCAAGAATAAGCTCTAGGGACTTTTGGTCTAGTCTCACCCAATTTTAGGGACTTTTGACTTAGCCCCACTCAGTTATGAGACTTTTGGCACTACCTTACCTGAGCAATTTTCACAATCCAACACATAAGCATATTGGTACCAATACATCAAGGTAACATCAAATGGCATGTCTCATATACACAAGCATTCAATGACTATTACACATCCAAGAAAGAGTGGAGAGCTACCTTATAAGCCAACACAAGCCTTCCCTTTCAATTTCTCTTCTCCCTTCTCGGTTTCACAATCACAACTAGATGGAGTGATTCTCTTGAGCCTAGACACAACAAAAAGCATAGAATTACTCTCTCATAACTCAATAATTATTCACAAAGCTAGGGGGTTCTTCATAGCAAACCCTACAAAGCATATAAGAAACTAGGGGTTCTCTCTCTCTAGAATTCCACCAACTCTTCTTCTCCTTTCTTAACTTATCACACTCTTTTTCAAAGGTTTCTTGCTCAACAACCTATGGAAAGGAGAAGAATAAAATCAAGAAGAAGAAACATAAAGATCTTTAAAGGTTCTTACCTTTCTTCCTTGGCTTCTTTCCTTCTCTCTTAGCTTCTCTTAGTTTCCCTCTCTCTCTTAAGCCTTTTTCTTTGCTTTGGAGGAAGCCTAAGTCGGTTTAAAGAAAAAGAAGGGATCTTGACACTTTAAGAAGTCAAATTCTCTTTTTTCACGCTTTTCTATACCCCTATTTTTGCTATAGCGCGTGCTATTGCGAAGAACCCCCTGGTTTTTATATAGGATGCCTATACTCGCTATAGCTAGAAGCACTCTCACTATAGCTAGCAGACTTAGAAAATTTTAGAACTTCGAAAATTTTCAGCTTTTTTTTTTTTTGTATTTTCTGGTTCTTACATGGTCTTGGCTGAGACATAGCCATGGAAGAAGACTCATGGAGTTTGCTTCATTTTCTTTAGGGAGTTGGCATAAGTAAGGCTTTCTAGGTGTCTTGAGAACCCATATATACTCTTAGACAACCAAATTTACCACTAGGAAGCTTCATGCATATCAAGGTGCAACAAAATCTCTAGGTTTTGGTAACTTGTTTTCTAATGCTTCTCTTTAAAATTTCTTTGCATATACTTGTTTCTTGCTTGATTTTGGTAAGAACTCACTCCCTTCTACATGCTCTCTAGTTGGCCAAACCCACACACAAGAGAAACAATAAAGAGGAAGCAAGGAAGTCCATGATAGTTACTTTGATTCCAAGCCTTTTCCAAGAGCTCTTTCCTTTGCTATAAGCTTCTCCTTCAATATCTAACTTCTCTCTTTGAACTAGCCACCAACTAAATGGAGGGGAGAGGAGAAGGAGGAGAACAAGTTTGCTAAAGGGAGGAGCACCAAGGATTTTCTTACTTTTTTTCTAAGGTTTTTCCCTCCTTCTTGGCTACTTCTTGTGTGCCCTTCCTTGTTACTCTTGTTACTCTCTCCTCTGGGTTTAGGCAAAATTTAAGTCGCTTAAATGGAAGGGAAAAGGAGGAAGTTATCTATGTTATCTATATATAGCAAGGGGTTCATTAAAAGCTTTTCAAATTTTCAATTTTGTCCTTCATGGTTCCTTCCATTTGGGTACATTTTAACTCCTTTTTTAGAATCGTCTTTTTTATCATAAAATTTAGGTTTTCTAACTTATAAAAAGTCTTTGGTTTCACTCAATTTGGATTTAAAACCTTCCCAAACAAAAAGGTCAAAGTTCTAAAACATTCTAAAACATAAACTAGAGAGGTTTGATCCACTTAAAAGTTCTTATAATTTTTAGGGCCTTGCATCCTCAACTCATTCGTTTTAGGGTTTAGAAGACTCTCTTTAATAACTGACTTGTTTTCATCGTTTTTACAAAAATTGGGTATTACAATCAAATTATCACTTATGTTCCTTATGTCTTAATCTAAGGACTATTACATTGTTAATAATATTGATATAATGTCAAACCTTTATTGACACTAAAACAACAATTATAAGGGGCACTTACACTAACATATGTCTTTTTTTCATAACAATACTTTATATAGTCATGGTTTTGTAAAGGATGAACTATTTATTCTTGATTTAGATTGCAAATCTAATAATAATTCATTTCCATTAGTGTCTACTTGTTTTGGACAAGAAAGAATGTCTATGTTAGCTAGAGAAAGGCTTTCTCTCTCACACACATAAAAGTAAATCTCCCTATGTGTGAATTTGGTAAGGTTACGTTCATCTTTTAGAACTTGTCTAAAATGTAAAAGTGCAACACATCTCATTGTACTTTATCACATCTCATGTTATGGTTCAGTCTTTCTATTAGCTCACCTCTCTAAAGCTTTGGATTTTTCAAATGCTTTGTAGCAAATATTGAGACCCAAAAAGAGAAAAGTATCAAGATGAGACTAATTGAGGTTGAGAATATCACTCTGATCTATTCAATTTTGTTTTGTTTCTTAATTTTGTAATTTTAACAATATCTTTCCAAATCTTTGAGTATCCCTATTTATTATAGGTTCCTTTTCCTACTGAATTACCTAATAGACTCAATTTTGTTTTATTTTAAATGTTCTTTTATACTTGCAATAAATTGGCCTGATTTAATTATGGTGTAAATTTTAGTACTTGATAATTTTCAAATAATAAATCTTTGTAGGAAAATACTTTACTTATATATCACTTTATTACTTATGTGATATGTACAGTTGTGTGTAAGTCATCATATTTGGAAGTAATAGGCACACTTACTTAAGTACCATCAAAGTTCAAAAGCACATACTTAGGTGCCCAATGTTGATTCCTATACTTGATTTGCAAAAATGCCTATAGGTGATTTAGGAAAATGCTTGTAAGTAATTTAGAACCTTAAACTAGCATATTTCACTACTAAGAGCAAGATTAAGAGGGATACTTTATGTTTCTATGAAATATTAAGGGAATTAATAATCCTAAGCTCTTAATTTTATTTTTTCTTAATTTTGAAAAATTTAAATTAGATTTTATGCATATTTGCAATCAATTGGTTTGATTTAGGTTAAGGTCTAAATATGCCATAGAGTTAAATTATCAGCATGTGTCATTAGTGAACCATATTGTAAGTGGCAAAGTGACCTTGCTACTATGATTTTGTCCTTGTCTTATGAAAGTTCATGTGTTCTTACTTGTGTCCTATCCAAGTTCAAGAATATATATTTAAGTCCAACAAAAGTTTCAGTTCAATTTCACACCGTAGAAGTTTAATATCCATCCTTAAGCTTTATTGAAGTTCAAGAATACATATACTTAGATCCTGTCAAAGTTTAAATTGAAGTTAAAGGACATTTACTTAAGTGTCATTACCTATGTCTTGCCGAAGTTCAAGAATGCACTTAGGCCTTATAAAAATTTCAATCCAAGCAAGTTTAAGCATGCATACCTAAGTCTCATAGAAGTTTACATCTCCATCTTTAAGTCTTATGCAATTTTAGGTGTCTTTTTTTGGATCCCATCGTAGGACCTTCAAGCACATACTTGAGTTATAATTGTCCATCCTTGAGTCTTATGGAACTTTATGTGTCTTTACCTGACTCTTATCAAAATTCAAAAACCTCTTGCTAAAGTTGACTCTTGTCTTACTTGTCTTACTTAATCTTCCTGTCTTGCAGCAAGTAGAATCTTTCGTAAATGACTCAAACACACAATAAAGTATCCTTACTTTAAGTCTTGCCAAAGTTCAAGAAAAAATACTTAGGACACTCACTCCAAAGTTTAAGTTTAAGTTAAAGATTCAACTTACTAATTCTTTTAGAATCTTAAGGCACATCTACTAGGTTCTTGTAGAAGTTCAAGCTTAGTCCTATGAAAGTTTAAGTGTCTTTACATAAGTCCTCTCAAAGGTTAAATATAGGTCCTATAGAAGTTAAATATATAAGTCTTGTTGACACCTACTTAAGTCTTATGAAAGTTCAAGTGCATAGTTTCAGCCAAAGTTTAGTTTAATTCAAGAATACATACTTAGATCCTGCCAATGTTTACAGTTCAAGTTGAAGTACTCTTAGCTGAACTTAAGTCATATAGAAGTATAAGTAGTATAAGGACACCTACTTAAGTCTTGTGAAAGTTCATCTTGTGAAAGTTCAAATGTGTTTAATGGAAACTCATAAAAGTTTAGGCACATTTACTTGAGTCATTACCCTATGACAAAGTTCAATAATATATAACTATGCTCCATTGAAGTTCATAGACATGGACCTAAAATCGCCCAAAGTTTAAGTTCAATTTGAAGCACACTTACCTGAGTTATATCAAAGTTCAAGAACCTAAACTCCACTAAAGTCAAGTTGAAGCACATTTAATTGAGTCTTATGGAAGTTTAGGTGTCCTTGTCACAATTCAAGAACACATACTTAGAACCTGCCAAGCTTTAGGTGGCTTACTTGAATCTTACTAAAAGTTTGATTAAGTACTTAGCTGAGTTTAATCAAAATTCAAGTTTAAGCACACTTACCTAAGTCATATAGAAGTTCAAGCACCTTACCTTACTCCTATCATAATTTAAAACACTTACTTGAATCTTTTCTATCAAGCAACAAGTAGAATATTTTACAAATGACTCATTCAGATTTAGTCCTTATCCCATGGGAGTTTTCAAGTTGAATAATACTAATACTTATCTAAGTCTTATATTTAGGTGCTTACTTAAGTCCTCTGGAAGTTCAAGCATTTTATCCTGTCAAAGTTTAAGTTCAAGCATTGAGTAGCAGGTAGAATCTTTTATAGAGTGACTAGATATTGCAAATTGCTAAGTGGCCTAAGCTAAGCTCGCTAAGCTCAATCCTTCTCTTGTGAAAATTTAAGTTCAAGTTGAAACACTCTTACTTGAGTTTTATGGAAGTTCAACTATCCAACTACATCCTTAAGTCCTATGAAAGTTTAAGTGTCCTTACAACTCTTGTCAAAGTTCAAAAACATATACACAAGTTACATATTTTAGGTTTTATCAGAGTTTGAGTTCAAGTACACTTAATTGGGTCCTATCAAAGTTCAATTTCAAGTACATTTACATATGAGTGTTGTAAAAGTTCAAACATCTTGAATCTAGTCAAAGTTTAGGCCCTTTTACTTACAACTTAAATATGAGACCAAATATTGCATGTGGCCTTACTATCACAATCCACTAAATTTTAGCCCTTGTCTAGTGGAAGTTTAAATTCAAGTTAAAACACACGTATTTGAGTTCTGTCAAAGTTTAAGAATAACATATAAGTCTTGTTGAAGTTCAAAGTTTAATTTCAAGCACCTTACAATTCAAAAGTTTGGAACACTAAATCATTGTCATTGTTGCATCTTACTTAAATCCCATCATAAGTTTAAACCCAATTTTTATGTGTCTTTCAATATGAAGATAACTTTTCTTCATTAAAACCCAAAGTAGTTTTTAAGGCATGTTAGAGTTTCCAACCATAAAACCCATAGAAAAATAAATATTTGTGAAAAATTAAAAAAAAGAATTAAAACTACTATTTTTTGGGTCATGTTTAAAAACATACATGGTCTTAAAAAAAAGTTTTTTTATATGGAAAAAAAATTGTTTTCAACCATAAAACCCAAAAGAAAATGCAAGATTAGACAAGACTCAAATATAAAAGGCTCATCCATATCATAAATTTTGAATTAACTACAATTTTTGAAAAGAGATATATATATCTATATATATACATATATATGTATGTACACACACAGATGTAGATAAAAAATTTTACTTAAACAAAATTTTTTTAATAATTATCTAAATTTTGTTCATGAAGATGTATGTAATTCTTGCCTATGCGTAGAATATATGTGGTAACTACCATAATAAGTCAGTAACAAATTCTAATAAAACTAAAAGTTGAATCTCTTGAAAAAGAAAATAAGTCTTTTAGAGTTACATAATTGAGAAAATAATTCTTACCTATGTGGAATATGTAACGTTAATACTGAGTGAAACTAGAAGATAAAAAGCAGTACTTAATACAAATGTAAGCTGCCTTGACTTTTTTCAAAACTTAGATATGTAATTGTCACTAGTTACTAAACATAAAGAATCCCACGGACAAAAGATTAGAACAGACGCATGCATTATATTCACCAACTAATTGGAAGTCGTTGTTGGCGGTTTTTGCAAAGATATGTTGAGTTTGTTGCAGAATTATATGTGCACATGCTATTCAAAAAAAAAGGTAAAGAATTATGAATTTGAATGAGTTAATACTTTTGAGCCAAAAGTTCCAAAAATTTCAAAGCAAATTCTGACGTGAAAATTTTGTTTTGATTTAGTAGTCTTTAACAAAAGGCTCAATTTCATCAAATTTCCTATTCCATTAAGCCATTAGTGACAGATTGGGCTGTAGACAAGCTACAAAAGATCATGGCAAGGAATTGTATAAATACCAAATGATGATACATTTCAAGAATCAAATGGGTACTCGAATTGTGCAAAAAACTGGAGGAATAGAATGGAGCTTTAAACTTCCAGTTAAGCAACAAAATTAATTAGAAAAATGTTAAAACAAGCTAATAAGTCAAAACTATATTCGAGGGGTTTGTTGGCCTAAGACTTACAAGTTCAAGACTATATTTGATTAAACGAAAAAAGAAATCCATGTAAAAAGTGTAATTCTTCGAGATAGTAAAAGCTAACGTCTTTGAGTTTAGATATGCATTTTTAACTCTCCTATCTTTGGTTCTGTTCAGGTTTTCAATGTGACCAAGAACACCATATATTCCTTTAATGTTCCATTAGAAATCAAATATATAATATCGTTAAAAATCCACCATCCAAGCGTGTTCTGAAAAATTTGCCAATAGAAAATCTGCTTTTGGATAAATAACAATACAGAACCTCATACTCGGTTTCTTTTTAATAATTTTATCCTACCTTAATGGATAAAGAAACAGAACAAAGGCCAGTCAGTACATTATGATCCTACCTTTTCAATTTCTAGGTTTTTGCTTGTTTTGAGTTTTCTTCCAATCTTAGATACCGTAAATAGATAAAAACTACAATGAAATGGTTTCTTCATCATAAATTTTACAGCAGTTTAAGACTAAATTAATGGTTACCATAAATACCCAGACTACCTAGGAGTCTAGGGTCACAATTTTACCAAGGACCAGAGGGATATCTGGTGCATTCATCACCATCTCAAATTATTCGCCCAACCTGGCTTTAGATTTTCATCATGATGTGAAACTAATCGAAGAAGCAACAACCTAAATTTAGAAACAAAATCAGCCTTTTGAAAGAAATCTCTCAGGATATATATTCAGACAATGAAGCCTCAAGAGCTGGCCGTTATATCGTATTATTATTGCCTCTACATAACATTACAACTAGAATTAGCATACCATTACAGAGCGACCTAGGCTCTGATGTATTAAGCAAAATATTGTTAACGCAAAATAGAAGAGACAAGCAAGAAAATATTAAGAGTTAACTCGAAGCATATGAAACAGTGAGTGGCTAGAAAATTAGTCACAAGGCATTTAAGTGAAGTTCATTATGGGCAGAAAAATAGTTATGTGGCTTTTCTACCAGCAACGCCAGATTTAGGCATTGATGCTTCACAGAAAGCAGAGAAATCCCAAACAGAATAAAACAAATAACTACATTTCGATTATAAATAAGCCAAGAAAAAATCAACAATGAATAAAGCATTAGTCTTCTTCCAGAAAAAATACCTGTGTTTCCCAACGTATGTAATACCGTTCCCTTGTCGATCCTCCCAAAAGCAAAACCCAACTCCACAAATTGAAAGAGAAACAGAGAATCAGCAAAGCAGAGGACTCAAGGAGAACAATATTAAAACAAGAAATAAGGCTAAGTTTAATACACAATTATACGCATATTCGCAAACCTTGAGAAGACTCTCCCCTGTTCCCCAGCGAATTTGAAATCCTCTTCGCGCAACCTGGCTTCGGCTTTTGTCTTAATGTGAAACTCAGCGAAGAAGAAGCAACCTGTATTTATAAGAAAAAGCAACCAGTTTGTGCACAGATACACAATATAGTCGTTGGCCAATTTCATAATTTAAAAAACTAGCCGTTTGAAAGAAATTTCAGCGCATAGTTCAGTTCAGAAAATGAAGCCGTTACGGAAATCTTTGCAGTAGTCAAATAATTAGCAAAAACTAGCCGTTACAGAGAGATGGGTCATCTTCAGTTCTAGCGTGAGCTCTAGTGTGCCTAAAACAGAGCATTACTTCATCGATGTCATGATGTCTATTTCAATTCCCACTAGCTAAGTTTGTCCTATTCATCATTATTATAAAGCTAATTAAATGGAGGAGGACGACAATTAGCCAAGTGTTGAATTAATATTGAAATTGTTGGTTTTGCAGATACCATATACCTGCAGGTGAGTATTGATTTTGAATATTTGGAAGCTGTATAGAGACCCATGCATGTGTGCGAGAGCCATTAGATTTTGTTCTCTTGTTTCGGTTTCTCCTTTATTATGATTTTCCATTTTGATTCGCAGAAGCCAGCCGTTACAGAGATCGATTCTGTTTCATCCGCGCAGAGCCTCGAAAGGATCAAAAGGTGGCTTACGATCTGCATCGATCTCTTCAAAAAATTCTTTCTAGATTAGATTTTGTTCTGTTGTTTTATTTTCCCGTTTCCCTTTTGATTATAGGTTAGGTTTTAAATTTACAGTTCCATGCAATCAAATCCAATTGATCATTGTGTTTTTACGGCAAAGCTTCGAGTAATCATTGATGGCATAAAGTGACTTCAACCAGATAAGCCTCTGTCTCCATTTCTCTGTACACTGCAAATTGTATAGTTGGAGAACAATATTGCTCATTTACTCGGCTTGGGGGATTTATTTTCAGTTTTTGCCAGCATTACAATCAACGTATGTTCCTCTTTTTGCCCATCAGTTTTCTGTCATTTTCTGGGTATTCAGACTTTAGAATTTGTACTTTGAGGATCTTTTTCAGTAAATTGGACTGATTTTTCTTCCACTAATTGGCACTTTCAGATTTCCTGCTAAACATACGTTCGAAAATGGAAACTCTATCTCTATCCTACATATGATGATGGTATATATATAATTTATTGCAATAGAACATTATTGTTTTCAAACATCTCCATCTGCATCGCTGAAGAATATACATATACTCTAATATTACCTTCAGGTCATGAGAAATCTCCCAGACATGCATCAAACATTGCTATTCAGTGCAACTACGCCTGTAGGGATTGAAGCATTAGCAAAGATTAGGTTTCCTTCCTTCTTTACATCTGTTTATTTTGAGTTATCTTGAAAGAGTAAGGCACTGTAATTCTGATTTTAAAGTGACTTTCTGTGTGCTAGTGTTGAGACAAATAAAAATAAAATTCCAATATTTAATATTTGCTGTTGATCAAATTTATTAATTTCAGCTGTTGGGAATCTCACTTTTGAGTTACTTGCAACCTGCTCTGTTTCTGTTTGAGTATTGAACTTGTAAACCTTAAGTCCCATAAAGAATCTCTGGAATCTATTTCCTTTTCATATTGAATTACCCAATGGACTTAATTTTGTTTTGTTTCTTAATTTTGCAACTTTAAATTAGCTTGATCCGGTTAGGGGGTAAATTTTAATACTTAACAATTTTTGGTACCAAATTCTCATAGAAATAATACTTTACTTATCACTTTGTTAATTGTGTGATACATATACTTGCGTGCGAGCCATTGTATTTGGAAGCAACAAGCACACCTCCTTGAGTATTATCAAACTTAGCACATACTTAGGTCCTTCAATGTTCATGAATACTTAAATATTCTTATAGGTGATTTGGGAAAATATTTGTAGGTAAATTAGAACCATAGGTAGCATATATTACCATTAAGAGTAATATTTAAGAAGGATACTTTAGGTAAATTATTAATCTTAGGTTCATTTTCCTGTTAACCTAATAGACTCAATTTTGTTTTGTGTAACATCTGATTTTTTTGTAAACGTACGAATCTCACCCGATATAAAAAAAAAAGTTTCTCAAATACAGTAATTTGAGATCAAATAAAATTAGGACAATAATCTAGACGTCAAATAATGAGGATCTCACCAAAAGTGCCCTGAGAAAGGAGCTAGAATAACTAGATGAAATTTGACAAAAACATAGTGGCATTTTTGTAATTTCAGGCACTTTTTAGAAAACTCAAAGAAAAGATTTTTAAATGAGAAAAACAAGTTTCTAAAATAGTTAAAACCCTCCGATTTATATTTTAGAATGATAGTTGACCCAAATTTTGATTTCTTTGTTCAGGAAGATTTTAGATTTTAGACGTCAAATAATGAGGATCTCACCAAAGGTGCCCTAAGAAAGGAGCCAGAATAACTAGATGAAATTTGACAAAAATATAGTGGCATTTTTGTAATTTCAGGAACTTTTTAAAAAACTCAAAGAAAGAATTTTTAAATGAGAAAAACAAGTTTCTGAAATAGTTAAAACCCTCCGATTTATATTTTAGAATGATAGTTGACCCAAATTTTGATCTCTTCATTCAGGAAGATTTTAGATTCAATTTGAGTAATTCCAAAGAAATTTTATAAGTTAGAAAATTTAAATTTTATAATAGAAAGGATGGTTCTCGAAAAAAAATTAACATAAGCCTAAAACAAAAAAGCCAAGAAAGAGGGACATAAATGAAATTTTTAAAAAAGAATTTCTAAGAAGCCTCCCTTATATATATATATATATATATCACATCCTTCTCTCCTCTCCATGTGACCAAATTTAGTTCTACCTAAAAACAAAAGTGAGACTAGCCATGGAGGACACACAAGAGAGGAGCTAAGAAGGGAGAAAAGACTAGCCAAAAAGGTAAGGAATTCTTGGTTTTTTATGCACCTTCCCTCACCAAATTTGTTCTCCTTTTTCTTCCTATAGTTTGGATGACTTATTTGTGACTGATTTGTGGCTAGTTCAAAGGAGAGAACTCAAAATCTCGAGGAGAAGCTTGAAGCAATGGAAAATGCTCTTGAAAAGGCTTGGAACAAGGTAAGAAACCAAGACTTTTATTGCTTCTCCTTGCCTCCTCTTCCATGTGCATGTACGGCCAGTGGCCAACTTAGAGCCCATCCAAGAGGAGATGAATTCTAATCCAACCAAGGAAGAAACATAGGTTTTGGAGTGTGAGGAATAAGAATATACAAAGAAATTCAAATAAGATGCATTAGAAATTAAGTTAGCAAGACTAGAGATTTGTAAAAAACTTCCTAATGATAATTTAGGTTGTCTAAAAGTAAGAATGAGTTCTCAAGACACCTAAGAAGCCTCCCATGTGCCAAGTCCATAAAGAGCAAAAGTCCATGGGTGCACAAGCTCCTCTATGTCTAGGCCAAAACAAAACCATGTACTTACAAAGTGTTTTAAATTGTTCTAAGGCTAGAAAGGGATTAGCTATGATTAGCTATGATAGGAGAACACCAAAGGAAGTCTTGGAATAAATTTAGAAACCATATCTTGTGAGATAGAGGTTTAGGTTCCATTTTAAGGCATATTAGAAAGTAACTAGTATCTAGGCTCCTTAAAATGAATTTGTGATGACTTTAAGGAGTTTTCATGGAGTCAAGAGACCTAGATTGAATGAGAATAAATTCAATGGTTGAATAAGGCTTGTTCCAATGATTTAAATATGTTTCATTTGATGTATCTAGGCTAAGAAAATCAAGTGCCACCTAATTCTATAAGCTTGGCCAAAAAGGGGAAGACAAGATTAAGGGAAAAGTGTGTGACATTAACTTCAAGGTAACCTTTTTCTCATATATTGCTTGGATGTTTATTTGTCTTTGAGCACTTGTATATATATTTGAACTATGAAAAATGTTTCTAGCTATTGCTTACATGTATAAATGTATTTATGCATGAAATATAACTTGAATGGGTTTAGTAATGCCAAAAGTCCTTAAGAATGAGTAAGACAAAATCAAAAATCTCAATAAGAGTGAGGCTACGTCAAAAGTCTCTTGAAAGTGGGTGAGGTAAATCTAAAAGTCCTAAGGAAGATGGGTGAAGCTATACCCTTGAAAGTATAGCTTGATGTATGTTCACTAATAGCTAAAAATGCCATGCATGTATTCTTGGACATGTATATACATCCATTATATATGTTTAGGTGAGCCAAGTATATCAAAAAATGGAGGCCAAAGGTCTTGAAGCAAGGCACTTTTACAAAGGAGTAGAGAAATAGACATATTTTAATAGCATATTGATGTCAAAAATTATATCCACATGATGTATATGTGATGCAGTTATTTGGACAAGTTTAAATGTATATGAATATAATTATGATGTATGTATCATTCTTGAAGCCAAATGAATGTATACATGGAAGATTGGACAAGTTTAATAGCACCATGGTATGCATGTGTATAGATGTGAGTAGTATGGTGAGATTCAGCTACATGACAATTTGAACCATTTGGTGTCTTATGAAATCATTTTAGACTTCAAAATTGATTAATTCTTAAGTTGAACCAAAGTCTGACTAAATGGATTAGTTTTTACATACAATTTAGCCAACAAGTAGGTCTCATTTAGAGCTCTAGAGAATTTATTATGATTTTTTAAAGTTAGTCAAATTATACAGAATTGGTATGATTACTATTCATTTAGTCAGTTTGCTTCTCTGTGTCACACGTGGGTCAAATGAAGTCCAGTACTTATGAAATTTTACAAGCTCTGTAAAGGGAGAATCGAATTTTTAAAATTGTATGATAGTACCATAGTACCAATAATGTAGCTCGACCTTTAGTACTATTCTATTAATTTTCATAGATTAAATACCATTTTCTTAATCTATAACTATTTTAATCATTAGTTAACGTCTAGAGCTTTCTAGAAAACTATCATATAATTTTGATTTTTTTAGAATTAGTTATAAATTTGAAAGTTCATATAAAAAATCTGTGACAGCAACCCAAGGCTAAAAATTTTGATATGATGTGTATGGTTCCAAACCCGTCAATGTTGAGATGAAGTATGATGTTTTTGACTTGTATAGTTATGTTATGAATGGGAAACGATATTGGTGAGCTCATATGGTCCATGAAGTATAAAATGAATTAATTGGGCCTTATGTAACACAATTTAATACTTTAATAAGTTTATGAGGCTAGGCCATGCAATGTACTGGAAAAAGTTAAGGTATTACATTTTGTTTCTTAATTTTGCAATTTTAAATTACCTTTCATACATGCTTGGAATTAATTGGCTTGATTTAGGTTATGGAATAAAATTTAGTACTTAATAAAATTTAGGCACCAAATCCTAGTGGAAATAATACTTTACTTATTATTTTATTACTTGTATAATACGTATACTTATATGTGAGTCATCGTATTCAAAAAGCAACAAGTGCACCTACTTGAGTCCCATAATGTTGACTTACTTGAGTCTTCTCGCATCCATCTAAGTCTAAGTACTCTCAAAGTTTAGGTGCCATTACCTAACTCCTTTTACTTTATTACTAGGCTAAAAATAATGCATGTGATTGCCATTCATTTGCAAACTAGTAATGAGGCCCTCATCCCCCAAAGGCATGCGCAAAGTAATGGATAAGTGGCAAGGGACACTTTAATTTAAACACATAGTAAAGTATTGTAAGTGGACAAAGTGACCTTGTGCTATGCAAGTTTAAGTTCAAGTTGAATCATACTTGGGATCATACTTACCCAAGTCCTATGGAAGCTTAAGCATATCTAATCTAAATCTTATAGAAGTTTAAGTGTCCGTCCTTGAATTCTATGAAAGTTCATATGTCCTTACTTACATCTTGTTGAAGTTTAAGAACACACACTTTGGCAACCTACTTAAGTCCTATGACATTTCAGGTGCCATTGCCAAAGTCTTGTCAAAGTTTAATAATACATACCTGAGTCCTATTGAAATTCAAAAATACATACTTAAGCCCTACTAAATTCATGTTGAAACATACTTATCTGAGTTCAAGTGTCCATCCTTGAGTCCTATAGAACTTTTTAGCATCCATACCTAAATATTGTGGTAGTTCAAAAACATTTAATTAAGTCCTACCATCGTTGACTCTTGTCAAAATTTAAGTTCAAGCACACTTACATGAGTCCTATAGAAGTTCAAGTATCTTACCTAAATTTTCCTATAATTTAGAACTTTTACTCAATTTTTCTCATCTAGCAGTAAGTAGCATCTTTCATAAGGTATTATAAGTGGCAAAGTAACCATGTTGCATGGCAACATGATCCATTAAGATTCAGCCTTTGTTGAGCCTTTGTTGTGAAAGTTTAAGTTCAAATTAAAGTATACTTACTTGAGTCTTGTGGAAGATTAGGAACATTTACTTAAGTCCAAGTGATGATCCTTATGTCCTATGTCCAAGTGTCCTTACCTGAGTCCTATAGAAGTTTGGGCACATCTACCTAAGTTGTATGGAAGTGTAGGTGTCTTGTCATTAAGTCCTATACCTAGGTCCTATCAAAGTTTAGGTGACTTTAGGTTCTGTCAAAGTTTAGATAACAATGTATTATAAGTGGCAAAGTGGCCATATTGCCAAAATCTACTAAGATTTAGCCTTTGTTCTATGAAAGTTTAAGTTCATCCTTGTGTCTCATGGAAGTTCAAATGTTCTTTTCTTCTTGAAATTCAAAATACATACCTCAATCAAAGTTTAGGTAACTTACTTGAATCCTATTAAGATTGAAATTGAAGCAAACTTACCTAAGTCCTATTAGGCACACCTACCTTAGTTGTATGGAAGTTCATGTGTCCAATCCTTTTAGTCCTATTTAAGTTCAAGAACATACACTTAAGTTTTGTCAAAGTTCAAATTAAAGCATATTTACCTAAGTCTTGTAGAAGCTTAGGCATACTTGCCTAAGTTGTATAAAAGTTTAAGTGTCTAGTCGAGTCTTATCTATTGTCAAAGTTCTAAACTTCTTTGAGTCTTGTCAAAGTTCAAGTTAAGCATACTAACCTAAGTCTTATAGAAGTTAAAACCTTACTTAAATGCTATTAAAGTTTAGAACACGTACTTAAATCTGTCCTATTAAGCAATATGTAAAGCCTTTTATAGACAACTTAAATATACAATATGATATTGCCATGATCCATTAACTTTTTAGCCTTTTTCCTATAGAAATTTAATTTCAAGTTGAAGCACACATACATGAGTCTTGTGGAAGCTTAAGGGTCCATCTTTAAGTCTAATGAAAGTTCAAGTGTATTTACCTAAGTTCCTGTCAAAGTTTAATAATACATACCTAATTCTTTTAGAAGATTAAGTACATCTACCTAAGTTCTGTGAAAGCTTAAGTGTCCATTCTTGAATCTCATAAAAGCTTAGGTGTCCTTACTTGAGCTTTGTGGAAGTTTAAATGTCCATCCCTAAGCCTATGGAAGTTCAAGTGTCCATACCTAAGTAAGTGTGATTCAATTTGAACTTAAACTTTGATAAGGTTTATGTTATTGAACTTTAATGAAGCCCATGTATGTATTATTGAACTCTGATAGGTCTTATGTAATGAAACCTGAACTTCCATAAGACTCAGGTAGGTGTGCCTAATCTTTTTACAAAGTAAGTATGCTTGAATTTATATATGACCCAAGTACAGTTTATATTTCAAAGTTTTGATAGGACTCAGGTAACTCAAGGATGGACACCTACACTTCCATAGGGCTTTAGTAACATGCTTCAAGTTGGACTTAAACATTGGTATGAACTAAGTATGTGCTCTTGAACTTTAACGAGACTTAAGTGTGATGGTGTATCATTGACTTTTGACTTTTAACAGTGTTGGTGCCCATAATGAAGTCTTACTAAATTTGAAAAATGCATCAAAGTTCAAGAATATGTACTTAGATCTTGTCAAACTTTAGGTAACTTACTTGAGTCTTGTCAAAATTCAAGTTCAAGCACAATACTTACCTTACCTTAAGTCCAGTCCCGTATAAGTTCAAGCACTTTACTTAACTCCTGTCATAGTGTATACTTGAATATTTCCTATTGAATGGCAAGTAGAATTTTTTGCAAACAGATCAAATACACGATAGGTATTATAAGTGGCAAAGTGGCCTTGTTACTATTATCTATTGAACTTTAACTCTTGTCCTGTGGAAGTTTAAACTTAAATTGAAACATACTTACCCTAGTCTTATGGAAGTTCAAGAATACATATCTAAGTCCCTTCGAAGTTCAATAACATGTGCTTAGATTTTATAAAAATTTAAGTTTTGGCTTTTATCCACATTCGAGTTCAAGTACATTTAGTTGAGTCCTATCAAAGTTCAAATTCAAGCACCTTATGTAACACCTTTACTTAAATCTCGTCATAGTTTTAAATCAAAATTTGGATGCATGAACCTAAGGATTTTTGTATCTTTCAAGCACTTTTATTTGAGAAGTTCAATGCCCTTTCTTGAATCCTATTGAAGTTCAATACCTTTTCTTATGTTCTTTCAATATAAGAAGATGTAGAACTTTTCTTCCTTAAAACCCTAAATGACTTTTAAGGCAAATAAAAAGGCCATGTCAAAGTTTCCAAATTTGCAAATTAGTATTGCATAGAAAAATATTTGTAACAAAGGAATATATATATATATATATTAAAACTTTTTTTTTTTTTGGTTCATGCCTGAAAACTTCCATAGTCTAAAGAAACCCTTTTTATATTGAACAAAAAAGTTAAAGTTCAAATAATGCATAAAGGAAAAAAATATTATTTTCAATAAAGAAATGCCAAAAAAGAATGCAAGATAGTAAAAAAGATCATCCATATCATTATTTTTGAAATTACTAAGGTTTTTACAGATATATATATATATAAAAATAAGCAAACGTAGATGAAATTTACTCAAACAAAAATTTTGTAATAAACTACCTAAATTTGGTTCACCAAGATGTATGTAATAACTACCATAAAAAGTCAATGACAAAATCTAATAAAACTAAAAGTGAACTTAGAAAATAAACATCTACTTAATTCAAATGCAAGTTTCCTTGAATTTCTTCAAAACATGTGTACATTCATCTAATTTAGATATATAATTATCACTAGTTATACTAACATAAAGAATCTCATACACAAAAGATTAAGATAGATGCAAGTATTATATTTACAGAGGAATTAAACTCATGAGCCACACTATGAAATTATAGGAAAGAGTAATTGAGCGAAGGTTAAGGAAAGAGAGTCAAGTTACGGAGAATTAATTTGGTTTTATGTCAGGAAAGTCAACTATGGAAGCAATATACTTGTTGCGAAGATTAATGGAGAGATATAGGGAGAATCAAAGAGATTTACACATGGTGTTTATTGATTTAGAAAAAGCATATGATAGAGTGCCAAGAGAAGTTCTATGGAAGGTTTTGGAGAAAAAAGGAGTTCATATAGCTTATATTCGAGCAATCCAAGACATGTATGATAAGGTTACAACTAGCGTAGTAACAAAAGGTGGACTTACAGAAGATTTTTCGATAACTATTGGTCTACATCAAGGGTCAACTCTAAGCCCTTATCTTTTTATTTTAGTCTTGAATGTGCTTACTGAACATATCCAAGAGCCGGTGCCACAATGCATGCTTTTTGCAGATGATATTGTCCTAGTTGAAGAATCGAGAGAAGAAATGAATGAGAAGTTGGAGAGGTAGAGAGTAACTTTGGAAGCTCATGGATTTCATTTAAGTAGAAGTAAAACGGAGTATATGGAGTGTAAGTTTAGTAAGAGGCACACCACTTCTAGTGTAGAAGTAAAAATTGGAGAACATATCCTACCACAAGTCACACGATTTAAGTATCTTGGATCCATCATACAACATAACGGGGAAATAGAAGATGTAAAGCATAGGATTCAAGCGGGGTGGATGAAATGGAGGAGTGCTTCCGGTGTTATTTGTGATAGAAGAGTACCACTCAAACTTAAAGGTAAATTCTACTGCACAGTTATAAAACCTGCAATGTTGTATAGAATTGATTGTTGGGCAATAAAAAGTCAACAAGAAAATAAATTTAATATTGCAGAGATGAGAATGTTACGGTGTATGAGTGGACACACTAGACGAGAAAAGATTAGAAATGAATGTATTAAAAAAAAGGTGAAAGTCGCACCTATTGTAGAAAAGATTGTAAAATCGAGAGTTAGGTGGTTTGGTCATGTGGGGAGGAGACCTATAGAAGCCCCAGTTAGGAGAGTAGATGAGATGGAGAATAGTCCAATAATTAGAGGTAGAAGAAGACCAAGAAAAATTATAGGAGAAATTATTAAGAGAGATTTAGATTTAAATGGTTTGTCTAAAAATATGGCGTCAATTGATCCATGTAGCCAACCCCACTTAATGGAAAAAGGCTTTGTTGTTGTTGTTGTTGTTATAATTATAAGTATGGGTGCTTGTTTATTTAAGCACATATAATAAATGAGATTGGAGTTATTTTTAGTCATCAAAATAACCTAAACAAGTTATAACATAAAAATGCAATACGTTTATATTTGTTGAAGCACAAACATCAAGTAATGAAATGCACATCAATAGGCAAACTTAGATGGCCTTATGATGATACATTTTAACCTATAAGATAAGATTGTCTTCAACATATGCACTTTTGAAAATTACATGCATAAGTTGGAATAACATAAAAATTCACCTTTACAAAAGTAGGAATAAAATTACAAGTTTCAATGGATAATTAGCTCGTTGAAAACAAAAGTTAATAGAATTTTCAAAGAGAAAGAAAAGGTGTTGGTTCAACAAGAAGACCATTGAAAAGTCATTAGTTTCCCTAATTTATATACTATAAAAGCTAGTAACTAGTGCTCATCTATCTATCTACACACACACACACACACAAAAATAAGTTTGGACAAGCTGTGTTAACATCCTAAATTTGACCAAGTTATGATCCCATAAAAATGGGACATAATGAAGGCTAATGAGTAATGCAAGAACATAATTTTTTTTTCTTAAAAAACACACAGATAGCTTCTTCTCAAGACTTATTCTTTTGACCATTATAAGAATATTGATAGAAATAATATCACTACATACAATAGGAGAGGAAAAGCTACAGCTAGATGTAGGCAACATCTTATAATTAGAACAGGTTTCTTTTGAAACTAGTGATGCTACATTAAAATCAATGTCTTAAACAACAAAAATTTCATGAATTACATGTATTGAGTAAAATATTATTTTTAATCCTCACTAATTAAAAATGCAATTAACAAGGAAAAAAAGACACATAAGATTTTTAAAAAATAGCAATTAAAAGAACTAGAAGCATATGATACATTGAGTGACAAAAAACATTATGATATTTCATTATCTAAGTTATAACATTATCCCATGTTAGTGACATAGTTGACACAAAAAAATCATTGTTGATTGTTTTTGTTAAGATATGCTAATTGTTCATTAAGATATGAGCATATGCTATTAAAAAATATATTGTGATCTTGAATTAGTCAATACTTTTGAGCTAAAAGTTTACATATTGTTCTTAAAATTTTAGCAAGTTTTGACTTAAAAATTAATTGTGGTTTAATAGTCCTCAATATTTTTAAAAAGGATCTCAATTTCACAATTTTCCGAACTCCATTAATCTATTTAGTAAGTGTCTGACATGGCTCATTCATGACTTAATTCTGGCGAAATTCTTAAATATAATATATGATATCATCTCATATGTACAAAATGACATTAAACCAACACATTATGCGAGCCTTCAAAAAAATATTTGATTTAGGAAGGCTCACATAATGTATTTGTTTTTTGTGAGACCCATATAATGTGTTCATTTCATATCATTAACTACTATATAAATAAAGTAACACCATAAACAGTATGGATCACAATTTACACGCCAACTTCTCAATTAAGCCACATTAGATGTTCTATTAGTGGATCTAACAAAATCAAAAAAAAAAAAGGATAATAAGAAACCTTTCTTAAAATATCAAGAACTATATTGAACCAAAATAAAATGATATAAATAAGATATTTCATTATTTAAATTACAATATTATCAAAGCAAGTGACATAGTAGGCAAAAGTCATTATGATGCAACCCTCGTCGAAGTCAACTAATAAACTAAAATGCTCCCTAATTTCCGAACTCCATTAATCCATTTAGTAAGTGTCTAACATGGCTCATTCATGACTTACTTCTGGAGAAATTCTTAAATATAATATATGATATCATCTCATATGTACAAAATGACATTAAACCAACACATTATGTGAGCCTTCAAAAAAATATTTGATTTAGGAAGGCTCACATAATGTATTTGTTTTTTGTGAGACCCATATAATGTGTTCATTTCATATCATTAACTACTATATAAATAAAGTAACACCATAAACAGTATGGATCACAATTTACACGCCAACTTCTCAATTAAGCCACATTAGATGTTCTATTAGTGGATCTAACAAAATCAAAAACAAAAGGATAATAAGAAACCTTTCTTAAAATATCAAGAACTATATTGAACCAAAATAAAATGATATAAATAAGATATTTCATTATTTAAATTACAATATTATCAAAGCAAGTGACATAGTAGGCAAAAGTCATTATGATGCAACCCTCGTCGAAGTCAACTAATAAACTAAAATGCTCCCTAATTTCCGAACTCCATTAATCCATTTAGTAAGTGTCTAACATGGCTCATTCATGACTTACTTCTGGAGAAATTCTTAAATATAATATATGATATCATCTCATATGTACAAAATGACATTAAACCAACACATTATGCGAGCCTTCAAAAAAATATTTGATTTAGGAAGGCTCACATAATGTATTTGTTTTTTGTGAGACCCATATAATGTGTTCATTTCATATCATTAACTACTATATAAATAAAGTAACACCATAAACAGTATGGATCACAATTTACACGCCAACTTCTCAATTAAGCCACATTAGATGTTCTATTAGTGGATCTAACAAAATCAAAAACAAAAGGATAATAAGAAACCTTTCTTAAAATATCAAGAACTATATTGAACCAAAATAAAATGATATAAATAAGATATTTCATTATTTAAATTACAATATTATCAAAGCAAGTGACATAGTAGGCAAAAGTCATTATGATGCAACCCTCGTCGAAGTCAACTAATAAACTAAAATGCTCCCTAATTTCCGAACTCCATTAATCCATTTAGTAAGTGTCTAACATGGCTCATTCATGACTTACTTCTGGAGAAATTCTTAAATATAATATATGATATCATCTCATATGTACAAAATGACATTAAACCAACACATTATGTGAGCCTTCAAAAAAATATTTGATTTAGGAAGGCTCACATAATGTATTTGTTTTTTGTGATACCCATATAATGTGTTCATTTCATATCATTAACTACTATATAAATAAAGTAACACCATAAACAGTATGGATCACAATTTACACGCCAACTTCTCAATTAAGCCACATTAGATGTTCTATTAGTGGATCTAACAAAGAAAAAAAAAAGGATAATAAGAAACCTTTCTTAAAATATCAAGAACTATATTGAACCAAAATAAAATGATATAAATAAGATATTTCATTATTTAAATTACAATATTATCAAAGCAAGTGACATAGTAGGCAAAAGTCATTATGATGCAACCCTCGTCGAAGTCAACTAATAAACTAAAATGCTCCCTAATTTCCGAACTCCATTAATCCATTTAGTAAGTGTCTAACATGGCTCATTCATGACTTACTTCTGGAGAAATTCTTAAATATAATATATGATATCATCTCATATGTACAAAATGACATTAAACCAACACATTATGTGAGCCTTCAAAAAAATATTTGATTTAGGAAGGCTCACATAATGTATTTGTTTTTTGTGAGACCCATATAATGTGTTCATTTCATATCATTAACTACTATATAAATAAAGTAACACCATAAATAGTATGGATCACAATTTACACGCCAACTTCTCAATTAAGCCACATTAGATGTTCTATTAGTGGATCTAACAAAATAAAAAATAAAAAAAGATAATAAGAAACCTTTCTTAAAATATCAAGAACTATATTGAACCAAAATAAAATGATATAAATAAGATATTTCATTATTTAAATTACAATATTATCAAAGCAAGTGACATAGTAGGCAAAAGTCATTATGATGCAACCCTCGTCGAAGTCAACTAATAAACTAAAATGCTCCCTAATTGGAAGTGGTGGTTGTTTTCTATTAGGGCATGTTTGGGAATTAGCAGCAACAATGAACTGAAATATTTAATCTTGCAAAAGATTTTACCTTTTCCCCAAGTATTTGACAGCGACATGCTCATAGTCTCCGAAATTCCTGAACCAAATTCCTTCAATAGCTCGTACCGCTCCTCTAAAAGGCAAAACTGGGTCCACGAGCACCTCCCAAGTTCACATACTGAAAGAGAATAAAGAATCAGCAAAGCAGAGAACCCAGGAGAACAATATTAAAATATTGTTTCATATTGTCAAACCCTCATTAATTTATGATTAATCTTAAATATGAAGTTTTCATGTCTAATATTTTACACAAAATAGAAAGATACTTGCAAGAAAAAATTAGCAATCAGAAGAAAAAACTAGTCTTAGAAGTTAACATCATTAGGTGCATAGACAGACAGAAGTCGTTGTTGGCAAGCCTCACCACTAAGAGCTCATTCTCTCAATTTCTAATTGGAAGTCATCGTTGGCTGTTCTTGTTAAGATATGTTGCTAATGTTTCTTGTAGAATTATATGGGCACATGCTATAAAAAAAAATAAATAAAGAATTATGAATTTCAATTAGTTAATACTTCTGAGTCAAAAGTTTCAAAAATTTTAAGGCAATTTCCGACTTGAAAATATGTTTCCATTTACAGTCTTTAAAATTAGAAGTGAAGGTTCAATTTCATGAATTCTAACTCCATTAATCCAACAATGGCAGTTTGGGCTGCAGATAAGTTCCAAAAGGTCATAGCATAGAACTGTATAATACCAGATGAAAACAATACTTAATGACAATACATTTCAAGAGTCAAAATGAACATTTGAAATGTGCAAAAATCTGGAGGAATAAAATCGAGCTTTGAACTTCCACTTGAGCAACAAAATTGATTAGAAAAATAGAATACAAAAAGCAGTAACATTAAAACAAGCATAATAGAACAAGTCAAGAAGGTTAATTTAATATGCAAGCCAGAAAAGACTCTCCCATTTTCATCAAGGCCAATGTAGGATCTGAGGGGTTTGTTAGCCTTAGACTTACAAGTTCAAAACTACATTTGATTAAAAGAAAAACAATCTGTGTAAAAAGCTTTAATTTTTTGAGATATAGGAAAACTTAACGTCTTGAGTTAGACATTTATTTTTAACTCCTTTCTTTGGTTCTGTTCAGATTTTTAATGTACCTAAAATTAAATCATATTCCTTTGATGTTCCATTGAAAATCAAGTATATATAGTTAAAATCCATCATTCGAGAATATTCTGAAAAATATGCTAATAGAAAATCTGTTTTTGGATAAATAACAATATAGAACCTCATACTGGGTTTCCTTTTAATAATTTTATCCTACCTTACAGAAACAGAACTTGTTTTGAGTTTTCTTCCAACCCTAGAATGTTAAGGGTTTCTTCATCATAAATTTCACAGTAATTTGAGACTTAGAGGGCCTGCAACTAGATTCCATCAGAAAAGGGTTTGTAGAACGCTATTAATGGTTACCATAAATACCCAAAGTAAACTATCAACAAAGAACTAGATGTTTTAAAAAGTCAAGCCCTTCAAAATAAAATTATTATTGAATTTGAGTCCCAGTCTATCATCACCATCTCAAAATATTTGCCCAACCCGGCTTTGGATTTTCATCATGATGTGAAACTAATCGAAGAAGAAGCAACCTAAAATTTATAGGTATATCTCTCTCTTTCTTTTCGATTGTTTTGCCATTTGTGCACTGAAGCATAATGTAACCGGTGTGCCGTTGACCAATTTCATAATCAATAAAACCAGCCTTTTGAAAGAAATCTCTCTGTGTATGTTTTCAGAAAATGAAGCCTGAAAAGCTAACCGTTACATCGTACTACTATTACCCCTACATAACATTACAACCAGAAGAGGAGGTATAACATGAAGCTCTTCAGCATACCATTAGAAACAGAGCAACCTAGGCTCTGATGTACTGAGCAAAATATTGTTAACGCAAATTAGAAGAAACAATGAGTGGCTAGAAAGCTAGTCACAACGTATTTTAGTGAAGTTCACTATGGGCAGAAAACTGGTGATGTGGCTTTTGTACCTGCAACGCCACATTTAGGCATTGATGCTTCACTCAAAGCAGAGATTGACAGAAAGCAGGGAAATCCCAGAAAGAACAAAACAAGAAACAACATTTCGATTTTAAATAAGCCAAGAAAATATCAAAGATGAATAAAGCATTAGTTTTCTTCCCGAAAAAGTACCTCTGTTTCCCCACACATGTCATGCCGTTCCTATGTCCATCCTCCAAAAAGCAAAACCCAACTTCACAGATTGAAAGAGAAACAGATAATTAGCAAAGCAGAGGGTTCAAGGGAAGTAATGTTAAAGCAAGAATTAAAGTTTAATACACAATTATACGCATATAAGCAAGCCCTGAGAGGACTCTCCCCTGTTCCCAGCGAATTTGAATTCTTCTGTGCGCAACATGGCTTCGGCTTTTGTCATAATGTGAAACTCATCCAAGAAGAAGCAACCTGTATTTACAGGCGTTGTGAACAGATGCACAACATAGCCGTTGATATTGTGCCGTTGGCCAATTACATAATTTAAAAAACTAGCTGTTTTGTTTCTCCACCAAAAAAAAGGGCGTTTGAAAGAAATTTCAGCGCATCGTTCAGTTCAGAAAATGAAGCCGTCACGGAAATCTTTGCACTAATTAAATAATTACAAAAAAGCTAGCCCTTACAGAGAGATGCACCGTCTTCGGTTCTAGCGTGAGCTCTGGTCTGCCTGAAACAGAGCATGATTTCATCGACGTCTGTCAACAAAGCCACCTGCTCGGCATGCTTGCTCTGTTTCAATTCCCATTAGCTAAGTTACTCGTATTCATCGTTATTATAAAGTTAATTCAACGGAGAAGGAGGAAAATTAGCCAGGTGTTGAATTAATATTGAAATTGTTGGTTTTGCAGATACCATACACCTGCAGGTATTCTATTGATTTTGAACCTTTGGAAGCTGTATAGAGACCCAGGCGTGTAGTCAGAGCCATCAGATTTGGCTCTGTTGTTTCGGTTTCTCCTTTATTATGATTTTCCATTTTTATTAGCAAAAACTAGCCGTTACAGAGATCGGCTCTGTTTCTTCCACTCAAAGGATCAAGGATCTGCATCGACCTCTGGTTCTAGTGTATGATCATCCATTCTCTCAAGGTCGTAAATTGGTTCTTCGACAAATTCCCTTTAGATTAGATTTTGTTCTGTCGATTTATTTTCCCCTTTCCCTCTTGATTCTTGGTTAGGTTTTAAATTTACAGTTCCATGGAATCAATTTCAATTAATCATTGTGTTTTATTGCAGTAAAACCTCGGATTCAGATTTGCTGCTGTAAGTCAAATTACAGCATTAACTGCTGTAAACAAAATCCATCCGTCCATATAATCCAACGGCACCCGTCTCCTCCATTTTTTTTTTTCTGGATCTTTGTGCAAAACACAACTTTCACTTGCATCTAATTTTTCTGCCACTCTGAAGCTCTAAACGATGTCGTTCTGTACAGACCTCTCTCCCACGCACGTAACCTTCGACGTCTTCAACAGTACAGCGGGTGGCTCCTGAAAAAGTAGACTAATATAAACCTAAAAAAATGGAGAAAAAAAAAAAGGCAAATATATTGGCGCCAAATTTTCTATAGATGTAAAAGGAGAGAGCAGAGTATCATTTTCTCATTTGCTTGGATTATCATCTAGGATCCGGATAATACCAAATCTTTGCCAACTATGACAATGGCTGCCGTGGATACTATTCCATTGACGGCAGACGGTGGTTGAGCCATTGAAGCCAACTATTCTTGCTGATATTTGTATGAACACTTCATGCTAATGTATTTTTTGTATTTCTTTTCATGTTTTTGCTGCGTTTTTTATATTTTCTTGTGTTTCTCATGTAATTTTTTTCTGGTGGTGTGCTTCTCTATTTCTGCATTTTGGGTAATTGTACCTGAGGCAATGTTAGTTAAAAAAAATAATTAGATATAGAGATGGAGGTGGGTTAGTTAAAAAAAATAATTAGATATAGAGATGGAGGTGGAGGTGGATGACGGTTCGTTCAAGCTCAAGTTCATCGCTTTAGAAAAAAAAAATGTCACCAAATGATAGTGAAGAGAATTTTGATGAAAAAAAAAATTAAAAGAATAGAGACCTCTTTTGTGAAAGCAAATAGAGAGTCCTATTCCTTTGACTTTAAATGGCAAGGTTTTTGAATATTTTAAGACTTGGGATGGCAAATAAATTTCTCTAGCTAACTTAAAAATGCCTTTATTGATTAACCATTTTGAACCATATGTGTTCTTCCCCATATGACTTTGTTAACCTCCAATGTAATTTGTATGTTATTGTAGTTTAGAGTCACATGAAGAAAAAATAACCATTTGGCCTCATTAAGTGTTATATACTTATAATTTATAATTATGCAAGGTTATAAGAATGTTGGAGGTTTGGAGGAAGAAATAACCGTTTGGCCTCATTAATTATTGGTATCTTGTACAACCTTGTTTAGAGGAAGGAATATCTTACAAAGTGACCATGGATCACTCAACGTAAGTGTCTTGCAATTTTTTGTCTAATCGAATGAAAGAAGAGATTGATTTGATACTTGTTTTAATATAATCTCTATTAATGAATTCAGAGAATGTGGTGTCTCTACTATTCCATTGACCGGAGACGATAACATGGGAGATGATTGGAAGCCTAGAGTGGGAATGGAGTTTGATAGTGTAGAGGTAGCTTGGTAATTTTGGTTGACATATGGCGCAAAAGTTAGTTTTGGAGTTCGAAAAGATTATTTAAACAAAAATAAGAAAGATGGCTCCTATTGTTCATGTAGATTTGTTTGTTGCAAAGAAGGCTGAAAGGAAGAGAAGAAACATTCTACGTCAATCAAGATACAAGAACTGGGTGTAAGGCAAAAATGACACTATCAAACAAGAATGGAAAATTTCGGGTTCATGAGTTTATAGAGGAGCATAATCATATTCTGCAACTCCCAGAAACAATACACATGTTGGCATGTCAACGTAAAATATCTTAGATTCAAGCTCAGGAGATTGATATAACTAAAGAGTTTGGACTTCATTCGAGAGCATCATTCCAATTGATGAGTACACAGGTTGGAGGTAGAGCCAATCTTGGGTATACAAGATTGGATGTTAAAAATTATCTACGAGCGAGGAGATAAAAAAGCATGGCTTACGGAGAAGTTGGAGCTATTGGCCAGTATTTCCAGTGGCAATTATTGGAAAACCCCTCATTTTACCATGCATATTAGCTAGATGCAAAAGAACAAATCACTAATATATTTTGGGCTGATGCAAAAATGATTATTGATTATGACTACTTTGGCAATATGATATCCTTGGACACAACCTATTGTACTAACAGTACGCACAGGCCACTTGCTGTATTTGGAGGATTTAATCATTTTAAGAAAGCAGTGATATTTGGGGCTGCCTTGTTATATGATAAAACAACAGATTCTTTCAAGTTGCTATTCGAAAGATTCTTAGAACCTCACCGCCAAAAAAGGCCTCAAACTATATTCACAGATCAGGATCAAGCAATAACTCAGGCATTGCGTGAGGTCATGCCTCAAACTTGGCATGGACTATGCACTTGGCATTTAACATTGAAAGGGGTTAAACACCTGGGTAATTTAATGAAGGGTAATTCTTGCTTTTTAACTGAGTTCAACAAATGTATGTATGAATACGAGGAGAAATCATAGTTTGAAATGGCATGGAGCATGTTGATATCAAAATATAATGTTTATGACAACTCTTGGATTAGATCAATGTATAGTGTCAAGGAAAAATGGGCTACATGTTATATGAAACAGACTTTCACTCTTGGCATGAGGAGCACACAACTCAGTGAAAGCTTGAATGCAACTTTTAAGGAGTACATGAAGCCAAACGTTGACATTCTTCAATTTTTAAGGAACTTTGAAAAGGTGGTGGATAGAAAATGGTACAACGAGGTTATATGTGAGTTTGAGTCACGACATAAAATACCAAGGTTAAGGGTAGTTCATTCACCTATGCTTCAATAGCTTGCCCAGACTCTCACCCTTGTAATCTTTGATTTGTTCCAAGAAGAGTTTGACATGTTCTTTGCTGCATACATAAAGCAAAAAATTGATGGTCAACCACTAGTTGAGTATATTGTCACCATGGTTAGTCAACGTGGTGAGTGGCGGGTTTCATTCAATCCTAGCGACAAGTTTATTTGTTGTAGTTGTAGAAAGTTTGAGACTCACGATTGGCTTTGTTGCCACGCTTTGAAAGTGTATGAGGTAAATGATGTTAAGCTACTTCCTGAACAGTATATCCTCAAGAGATGGACAACAGATGCTCATGAAGGTGTGGTTCATGATATGAAGGGAAATGAAGTTGAAGAAGATCCTAGGCTAGATAGCACTAGAAGGTATAGACGACTTTGCCCCATATTAATACGATTAACATATGAAGTTTCAAGCAATGAAGAAACAAACTTTGCTTGTTGAAAAAGCTTTAGATGATTTGGATAAGCAACTAAAGGAGTTTCGTTTGAGTCAAAGGTGTTTGGACAACAATGATGGAGCTTTCTTTCAAAACGCACTGGAGAGTAATACCATGCGACATGCAAAAGGATTCAAAAAAAGAATTGGTCTTAAGAGGCAAAAACGCCTTAAAAGCTGGGTAGAGCTTCAATGTAAAAAGAGAAAAAAAATTCCACGTGTTGAAAGTTCACGAAGTCAACAAGTAGAGTCACAATCTGTGGTATGTGGATCTATGCTTGCATTTTTTTCCTTTCTTAAAATCTATCCTTTGATTTAATCCTTGTATTTTTGTTTAGATGTTGCTACTTTAAATAGTTCACAATTTTTCATCTTTGACATAGGCAGTTGAATCCTTGAGCCAAATGCAACCTGAAGTTTCCTATTCTGCACCTCCATCAACATATGATTATACTCAAACACAGCCAAATCATTTTAGTTTTACAAGATTCTTGATGGTAAGATTAGTTAAACTACAAGTAAAATATGTCAATGTTTTGCATTTGGTATTCATGTTCTAATTTTTTTCCTTCGATAATATAGGCCCCACTTGACACTCCCATGCAGTCCCTTGGATCAGCAGAGTTGAGTGATGATGTTTCATATGCCATCAACCAAGATTATCCATCAATATAAACTAGTTCATTATTGTATTACATACTTGCTAGAAATCAACTTTTGTTAATGTTCATCACATTTTGGAATATTCAAATGCAAAAGTAGTACATAATGGACAAACTATTGTGTCATAATAACTTTTATTTCATTTTTCACTTTGAAGTACAAAATATATTGAAGTACAAGAAATTTCAAGTACATCACCCTGGTTCAGCCTAAATTCATGTTCACAGATCCCATTACAAAGTAAGCACATTCACAAATTTAGTGCTATGTTAAAACAGAATTCACAATAATGAACTAGCTCCAGTTGCAGCGTACGGCAAATTGTAGCTCCAATGGCAATGTGTGGCATAAACTAGTCCAGTTGTTTTTTGTTCCTATTCTTCCATTTCTCCATTTCAACATATGCTTTTTGTTCCCATTGTGTAGACTCTATTTCTTCATTTCAGCATATCCTCTGTTTCCCATATCATAATGGATAAAACATATAATTGCAAGTAATGAGAGGTAATAACTAGGAAATGGTAAATTGGTTTTTTCTTTTTTGATTACAGTCATGCATTATATTTAGATGCCTTTTGTAACATGAATAGATATATAATAGAGATCCTGGAGGATTTCAATCCTAGAGCATATCACAGATGCAGGCAACAAGCTTCTATTCACCTGTTTATGCATTCAAGTTATTTTTCAGTTAGGGGGGGAAAGAATGTATTCATAAGGTAACAGAGAATTAAGTATTAAAGAGTGGATATATAAGTCAATACAGGGAGATAAAAAGTGGATCATAGGGCAGCTTAATAAAGATTAAAAGCTGCAAGTTTATCAATTGTTTGTCTGATAGAGTTGATGGAAGCAACACACCAAATTACTGAAGAATCAGAAAGAAATGGAAGAAAACAGAGATTAAACTTTAACCTTATACTCATCTCTTCCTATCTATTAAGGAATAGAAAGTAAAATAACTAATGTTTCTGTTAGGGAACAGGGGGTTGCTGGGTTGTAAATATTGGTCAGACCCTCCCAGTTAAACAACTTCTATGATAAACTAATTTAACACATCTCAACATTATATACAAAAACAAGTGGGGAGTAGAGAGTGTGATCCAAGAATAATTTGATCATTTTAGCTTTCACCCTTCAACAGAAAAATCAGCCAGATAACCACAAAAAAACTATGGGATTGTAGGACCTTATTAAGAGTACAGAAGAGGATATATTATTGGAAATAGCACATCTTCTACTTTTACCCTTCCACTTCTTTAGCCTCTATTCTGGCAACTTCCTTAATTAGAACTTCCAATGTAGCATGACCATCAATTCCTACAAAAGAAACCAAAATTAATAATGTTAGTTTTGATTCCAGACAACAATAATCATTTGGTAAAACCAAAGAGATGTATTACAAACAAATTCAATAATTAAAGACAAAAGAAATCATAACCCTCCAAGTTGGCACCACTGAGTACATAAAGAAATTAGGAAGACTTTTAAGAAGGTACAATATGTATCTATATGAGAAATAACAAAATGGGTCCATCAGAGTACAGTGTGTTCAAAGGGTTATCAATTGAAGCCGAGAAGATTGAGAAGCAACAATATACATTCCTCCTCTACACTACTATAGCATAATACACGTGAAATCTCAAAAAGAAACTACTTAGAACTAAATATGAAAGAAGACAATAGCTTCAGAAATACCCTTCGATCAAACTTTTCAAAGAACAGAACACCCAAAAGCTAAAAAATATGGAAGAGTGAAAATGACAAATTATAATAGTAAATTGAACGGTAAATGGGCGGGGGATAAACAAGAAGGTAAAGTTGGGAATCATACCAAAAGCCTTAAGATGCTCGAACTTGACGTTCAAATCTCCTTTGGTGCTCTATCCTGGATAGTCGACATAATACTTGTTCGTTGCAGCAAATCTGAGAAAAGATACACTACCCACCGACTTGGAGTCCATGTTGCGGCGGCAAATGGAGAAAGCTTTGCCAGATTAAAGCCAATCGGTTGGGGAGCACTAAAAGTGAAGCTTCAGGCACCAAAACATAAAGCTTCGATACGCATGGACGGGATTCGCATTTGCTGCTGTAAAAGCCAATCAGTTGGGGAGGAGCACTGATTGTGAAGCTCCAGGCGCCAAAAAATATAGGTTCGATACGCACCGTTTTACTATCCAAGAAGGAAAAAAAAAAAAAAAAGAGGAGATAGGTGCCGTTGGATTATATGAACAGATGGATTTTGTTTACAGCACGTAATGCTGTAGTTTGACTTACAGCAGCAAATCTGAATCCGTAAAACCTCGAGTAGTCATTGATGGCATAAATTGACTTTAACCAGATAAGCCTCTGTCTCATTTCTCTGTAACAGCAAATTGTATAGTTGGAGAATAATATTGCTTATTTACTTGGCTTAGGGAATTTGTTTTCAGTTTTCGCCAGCATTACAATCAACGTATGTTCCTCTTTTTGCGCTTCAGTTTTGTAAGGGGTTTTCTGTCATTTGCCTGTGCATTCAAAACTTCAGAGTTTATACTCTGAGGAGCTTTTTCATTATAATTAGAGTGATATTCCTTACGCAATTTTCGTAAGGGCAAATTGGCACTCCAAGATTTCCTGCTAAATATACGTTCGAATGAAAACTATAATATTCTATCTATATCCTACTCATCATCATATGGCAAAAGCTGGTCCAAGGTTTTCAATTGATTTAGAATTTTATTCTACTATTATATATATGATACCCCTGCAGCTTATTGATCATATATGTCAGTTATATCACGTGCAGGTACTTGAAAATATAGAATTCTCAAATATTAGCAACCTTTTAATGTAGACATGGGTGATTTAAATTTGAATTAAATATTACTTTTCATTTTGTTTCTCTTTTATTCTCCTCCGTTATACTTACCTCAAATTTTCGCTGCCTAACTATCTGAGCCAATCTGCGACTAGCTAGTCTTTAACGGAACAAAGTTTGTAACACCAGCATGATTTTTTATACAATCTTGATACTCACGCACCTAATACACCTTCACATGCACAAGAGACAGCTAAGGTGATTACAAGGAGAACTGCCTTACTTCCCCTATTTCATTAGCCCTTTCTTGCAATCCCAAAGATCTAACGTGATTTGTACAACACCTTTCCTCCCTTCTTTCCTTATCCCATTCTTGAAATCCAAAGCTTTGACACAAGGGCAAGATGATATTAGGATGCGACAACCTCCTGAAGTCTAAATCCATTCCAAAGAGTAATATGGAAAACAAACCTAATAGCTTTCCTTTTTTCCCCCTCTTTGGCCTGATCTTGGGAATTTTGCAAAGACCAGTCAACAAACAAACAAAATATATAAAACGAAAAGAAGCAACAAACCAATGACAGGAGAAACTGCAAATTGCCTTGTAAAACAAATTTGCGGAAAGAACCAATTTACACAGGCACCTTGAGATAGAAGCATTCCCTACATTGAAACGGCTGTCTAAGGTAGCAATAAGATACCATCAAGGTACAACTTTTGTTTTTCTTTTTCCTTTTTTGGGGTCAATTATCATCAAGGTACAACTTAGAAAGCTTAGAAACTATAAAACAAAAATGCTTTACAAAATAGCATTTTAGACCCAAACTAATAACCAGGATGACATAGGTATTCACTTCTGGTATTGCAGGAGGCTTTGTGAGACAAGAATTTTAGTAGATGAAGTGCAGGGCTAGTCAGCATGCATGTCCATGACAGAATCATTGGAACTAAAAGCAGTAGAATCCCTGCTTTGCTGGTGAAGAAAGCTAGGTTCAGTATTTCGGTTCCCATTACCCATGGACAGACCACTAGGGTAGTACCCTCCCTCACCAATTTGATAGTGCTGAAGACTTCGACGAACAGGGCTTGACAAAGCATTAGAAAACACAGAATTCTTTGATTGATTATCACATTGTTCAGAGCGAAGTCCTTGCCCAAGAATCGTTTGGCCAGAAGATCCTGAAGTGACTGGGAAGCCTGAACTAGTAACATGCATAACTGGTTGAGACTGCTGGTGTTGCAGTGGTGCTCTGGGAGACATTGATGGCTCCTCTCCACAATAATCTAGCTCATTCTACAAGCAGAGGAGAAAACTTTTACATATTCACTTTGCAACAACATTGGAGAATAATGTTGTACAGAAGTCCTTTAATGCAGCACAAAACCCAATGATGTTATTCTATTTCATTACAGCTAAGTACTATAACCAAGATATCCAAATTACCACTAGAACACACAAGCTACAAGCCAAACCTAACCATTTTAATTTCTTGGAATTGTCAATCCAGTAAACTTTCCACATGGTAAAAAATTGCTACTACCTTTCTGTCTTTTGGGCTTGGGCTATTTTATCACTTCGAATGCCCCAAAAAGGGGATTTGAAATAGCTAAGTCACACTATAAATGTCTCCTCTTCTATGATGCAGGAAAATTAAATGTGAAATAACTTCTACTAACTTTTACAAACCATATTTTTTTCTAAATGAAAGTTATTTTAGATTAAATTAGTCATACTATCATATGCAATAACTAAATTATAATTTCCACCATGAGATTCACATAGAGTTTAGCAATATTTCACAATATATTATGCAGGATAATAGGTCATTTTTGTTCTATATAATATAGTATTACATTAAGAAAAATTTAGATTTAAATTGTTTGTCTAAAAATATAATTTATGATAAGACTTTATGACGTCGACCGATTTACGTACCTGACTCTACTTAGTAGGAAAAGACTTTATTGTTATTGTTGTTGTAATATAATATAGTACTACTAACAAACTCTCTCATATAGGCAACAAACTCACTTCCTTGATGTCATTTTATGTTTACCATGGTACATGCTACAATCACTAGAATCCCAAAAATGCACTCTGATTTCAAAATATATGAAAAAAATTTAAAAAAAAAAAAGAAGAAGAACCAAATAGAGCAAAAGACAGGAGAATGAACTGCAATACAAACAGAACATACAAAGTACACCCCAAAAATAGAGGCTTAGAGACGAAAGGTAGAGGCTTACAAAAGGCTATAGACATTGACCTTGCCTACAGGAACAAAGCATAAAAATATGATTAATACCACATCAATAAAGATGCTTCTAGTTAAAAAAGTTTATTTTCCAACCAAAAGCTGATGAAGGATGATGACAAGAACAAAATAATGTCACACATTAAATATATATATATATATATTCACTTTTTCTCTGTGCAGTAAGAAACTCACTCCTAATTATGGGTGGGACTAAAGCCTAACTTTTAAGGCATAAGGCTTGGTGAAGGCTCCTTAACAATCCAGTTGCAGTATATTACATTACATGAGAGAATCATGGTATTAACTCTTCACACATGCAAATTCTTTCCACTAATTTCCACTGCTGTGATTGATTAATAACGCATCAATAAAAATGCTTAGTTAAAAATGTCCATTTTCCAACCAAAAGTTGAAGGACAATGATAAGAACAAAATAATGAGACACATTAAATATATTTTCCACTTTTTCCCTGTGCAGTAAGAAACTTACTCCTAATCATGGGTGGGTCTTAAGCCTAAATTTTAAAGCATAAGGCTTGGTGAAGGCCCCTTCAACAATCCAGTCGTAGTATATTACATTACATGAGAGAATCATGTTATTAACTCTTCACACATACAAATTCTTTCCGCTAATTTCCACTACTGTAAACATCTCCACTATCATAGTCCTCCAATCCCAAACGGCCAAAGCATGCGTATAAATACCCAGTATTTCCTTATCATTGTTAAGTGTTCCCTTGATAGCTTAGACAATATTTACAAAGTATCAGTTTACCAGAAATTGTGTGTCAATTTCAAAATTCTTATCCATGAAACATGTTTATAAAAGAAAGCACTCAAATCAACCTGAATGTAGTTAAGTATCTCAACTGTTGCAACTCTAGATCCTCCCTCTTGCTGTCTCCTGATCCACTGATAAAGCTTTTCCTGAAATCAATAGGACAATCCAATCAACAAAATGTCTAGACAAGGTTTCGAATATCCGCATGAATGTTCCTACAGCTAAATAAGCACACTCCATGACCTACTGTCAAGACCAAAAAACTTCAAAAAAAAAAAAAAAAAGAAGTTGCAAGTTAGGATGAATCTTTGAAAAGAGTGTACAGTTTATTACCCAAAAAATATTAATTAAATCAAAAGAAATTAATTTCCACCAAAAGAAACAGGATAGGATAATTAATCCAGGTTACTTGCTTCCAAAAAGTTAATCTCCACAAATGAGTATGTCCATGAATTGAAAATGAGGCCAAAAAAGAAGTTAGAAACCCCCCTTTCCTCCTAGTTGAAGCATGTCAAAGCACTTTCACAAATTTTTAAATAACTAGCAGTAGCACTTAAGCTGTTAAAGATCGTAGGATAGAATGAAGGAGGAAAAGGATCAAGGGAGCATCTTGTCTTTCAAGATCTAGAAAGCAGAAGATTTAACAAAGACACTCTTCTCTAGAAACACCTTATTTTTTGGGGGACATAGTCAAGCAGTCCCAAATGTTTCCAAATACCACTCTTGAAAACAAAGTTTCGTAAAGATGAAAAGGAACCTAGCAACAAATTCTTTCAACCAGGGAGTAAAAACATACCAACAACAGCATCAAGAAGAAAAAATCAAATTGTAGTCGATTAATCTTAAATGTGATAGTATTATAGTCCACAACCTTAGAAGCTAGAAATATACCAGTCTACAAATACAAATAGAGAAAATTAGCTCAGTTAATTGGTTAATTTTTCATGATTAACGTGAATTATCCATTAGTCCTGCCAATTAGCTTTTTACTTCATCGTCATGAAGCACTAACCAAGGTGGGATATATTGAGTATTGATGTAACATCCGGTCCCTCCGTAAACGTGAGAAATGCACTATTCGGTCTCTCCGTAAACGTCAGAAATAGGCCAAATATAAGAGAAAGTCCTCAAAATAGAAGAAATTTGAGCCAACTAAAATTATGATAAAATTTTAAATATTAGAAAATGAAGATTTGAGGCTTAAGATGCCCAAAAATCAGAACTAGAAGAGCTCAAAAAATTTGTCGAAGAAAGTAGGAACATTTTTGTAATTTTTGAAAAATTTAGAAAATTCATAGGAGGGATTTTTAAACAAAAAATTTGAGCTTTCTGAGGTTCTCAGAAGCCTTGAATACCATGGGAATCCCTAGAACAATTGAAACCCCTCCAGTGAGCGATTTTGGCCGTCGGTTGACCGAAACTTTGACAGAACGGTTCGGAATGGTTTTAGATCCTTTTTGAGTGATTCCAAAGGCAATTCTTATGATTAAGGGCCTAAGGAATATGATGGAAAAGACGGATTTCAAAAAGGAATTGAAATGAGCCCAAACGAACAAAATTATAAAGAGGGACTAAATTGCAAATTTTAAAAGTTGTTTAAATGAATCACTAGCTTATAAAAACGCCTCTCCTCTGCTCAGATCTCCTCACCCACTCTCTCACACGTTAAAACATAATTAAGAAGGACTGAGAGTGACGCACAAGAGGGGAGGCCAAAGAAGGAAGAAGAAGCTTTGAAAAGTGTAAGTTTTAGCCACTTTTTCCTACTCTTGGCCTTGTTAAACTTCTTTCCCTCCTTTCCTCTTCTCTTCCTATGGATTTAGTGAGATGTTTGGTTCTGTTTTGAGCCCAGAATTTAGGGGGAAATTTCAAAATTCAACTGGTTGAAGCAAGGAAGAGAACTCTTGAGATAAGCTTGGAATCAAGGTGATTTTTCTATTTTGGTTGCTTCCTTTTTCTTGCCTTTTGTGTATGGAGTTCTGCCAGAACAGAACCATCTTGGGGGAAGGCTTTTTGTCCAAAAATAAGAAGGAATTGTGGGTTTTAGACCATAAAGAGTTAGTAGAAGCAAGGAAATTAGAAGAACAGCTAATGAAAATGAAGTTAGAAAAGTGTAGAGCTCTTGGACACTTTGTAAAAACTGATTTAATCCATGAATTTTCTTGCTTGTGTAAATATTTATTTGAGTTTCTAAGACCCCTAGGAAGTCTCCCAAGTGTCTCTCCCATCAAGGAAAAATCAAAAAGCCCATGGACTCCTCCTCCCTCCATCAATTCGGCCAAGACAAAACCATTGGGCTAGGGGCTGTTTTAATTTGTTTTAACCTTGGTTTGGGACTTCTTATGATGGTAGAAGGTGGGAGGAACCTTTGGAAAAAATTTAGAACTTCTAGAAATTGATTTGGTACCTTAGGTTCCATATTATGACCTAAAGAAGCAACATGATGCTAAGCCTTTTGTTTTAATGATGTGATGACTCCAAGAGGTTTAAAAGGAGTCAAGAATCATATTTGAAAGAAAAGAATGAGGCCTAGAAGTCCCTTGAGGGGTGTTGCTTCATTAGGTGCCATCATGGACCATAATGAAGTTTATAGAATAATCTAGTGGTTCATCAAGTTATGTAGTCTTAGAATGTATTTCATGAACCTAATTGGCTCCCATAAATTGTATCTAGGCCAAGAGGAACCTTCCCCACACTTTTGTGGTTGTGTAGCCAAAAAGAAGAGCTTGAATTCAAAGGGAAAAGTGTGTGAATTGGTGCAAAGTAGCTCTCTCCACTTTCTCTCATGCATGGATGTGTGTTTAGCTTGTTTTAGAATGTGTGTATGTATATGTTCAAACTATGTAAAGTATGCTAGCATGTCTTTATATTCCATGATCCTTGATGCCATGTTATGTTTCAAATGAGCACATGATATTTGTATGAGTTTGTTTGAGTGTGGAGAGGCCAAGAACTCTTCCCTTTAGTAAGGATGAGCCAAAAACCCTTAAACTTGGTTGAGATAAAGTAAAGAGTCTCCCAAAAGCAAAGTAGGCTCCCAAGAGTATGGTTGAGTCTAAAGTATTCAAGAAATGGGTTAGGCAAGTCCAAAACCCATGAGAAAAAATGTGAGGCCAACCCAAACACTTGGCAAGCTCTTGAATGATTTGTATGAGTTGTTCACATGCCAAGTTTGCTTTTAAAATGTCCATGACTTTTATTTTCTCCATGCATGCATTTGTAAGGCTTGCTTGCATATATTATATATGATTGAATGGAAGATGAGCTATTGAGATTCTTTGAATCTCATCCCCTCCTCTCCAATGATCTAATATGCTAGGTGGACTAAGTAATTATGGTGAAGAGAGCCAAAAACCATGAAGAGTAAAGATTGACAAGCTTATGTCTTGTTTTGTTTATTTTGGAACCATAATGATGGTTTATAATGTATATGATGTTGTATATGTATTGTGAACTTTGAGACATGTATAAAGATGCTACTATGTGATGTTTATAGCTATGGATATGATGTATGAGTTATAAAATACAATTTGAGTATCTAATGCCCAAATATGCAATGTGAAAATGGGAAGTAAATGTGCATAAGTGTGGGTAAGAAGGCCAAAATGATATGCATGAGGTTTGGGACCATTTGGGCAGCTCACACAAGTCTTAAATGTATTTTTAGACTTGCCCAAAAGGTGCCAAAACTAAGGAAAATCCATTTGGCAACTTTGATATCCTATATGGAACCAAAATTAATCATTATGGAACTTTAGGTCACTTTTTGGTCAAATGAGTTAGTCTTGATCCGAGAGTTGACATGCAATTAAGTCTCATTAAGAGCTTTTTGGGAAGCTAAAGAACATAATTTTCGGAGGTCTAGAGAATATTTAATAAATTTTCAAAATTAGAATTTTCTATTGATTCTGGTATGTGCACTGTTCATACTGACAAATTTGTATGCTGTCATCCAATGGGAAAATAATGTCCAATGCTTGTGAAATTTTATAGGGATAAACTAGAGGTCATAAGCTTTCTGTGGCCACCGAGATCACCTAATTTGGAGGTCTGAGCAAAGAGTTATATATTTTTGAAGTTGACTGTCAGTAGCAGTGGCGCCACAGGAGTCGAGTCACTATTCCATAGATTTCTAATAGCTAAATGTATTTGTTTCATTCTGGACTTATTTTTAGCATAAAGTTAACATTTGTAACTTTCCATAATGACTGAATTTGTGTGATTTCAATTTTTATAGAATTAGTTATGAATTTTAAAAGCTTATATTAGTAAACTGTGCAGCATCAGGACCCAGTCCGACCTCCAGACCATTTCGCCTGTCAAACGCTCTGTGTGTGGGATGTTATGACTTGCGCATATTTTTAGCATAAATTAGACATCCCAAGCTTTTCAGAATGACCAAGATTGCGTGATTTCAATTTTTTATATTTAGTTATAATTTTTCAAAATTTGCCAAAAAAGGAGGCCAATTCTGATTGAGAATGAAACCTCCTTTTCCACCTTCCAATTCGGTTTCCATGAGTTGTAGGCATGTTTTTGTGATGCAAATGAATTGTAATGATGTAATTAAATATAAAGACGTATAGCATGAGCTCACACAGTCCATGTGACACCGAATAAAATTTTAGTCATGATGCAACGTAGAAAGTGTGTTATTTTCAATAAAATTCTCTCTTCCTTCTTACTATATATGACATAAGCATGTAAATGATGATGGATGTGAGCTAGAAATTATGATGTTACATTTATTGATATCAAAGCAAAGTTCCAGACTCTCTCGAATTAGATTTGGCTTGAGGATGTAACAATTGGGCTATGTAACGACTTGAATAAATAGGTAAAGTCTTATATAAGACATGTTGGGTGTATGAGTATCGTTTGTGACTTTATTCATGATAAGTTGTATGATGGTCTTAGAGTAGCTAATGTACACTGGGAAGGAGTGGCCTCTAGAGTAGCTTGAGCAGAGCTAAGTCTAAGTAATGTCAAGGGATCCAAAGGCTGGAGCTCCATGTGATATGATAGCTCGCCAGGATCAGTGGCAAGCCCTAGACATAAACGATGAGAAATAATCTTGTTGATGGGAAGAGGCTTGCTAGAGAGAGTATGTAAGGCCTAATTCTCCTTGATAGTCATACTCAGGTCATTCTGAGATGTCTTGCTTGATGTAGAGACAAGTAATGATACAGCGTGATATGAGATGAGACTACGGCTGCACAAGACCAATTTAGAGGGGAATGAGAAAGAGAATTATCCCCTAGCTATAACACCCAAATGTCTAGATAAGTTTCAGAGCCCAAAAGGCTAATTCCCTCAGATCAGGAGTTTGAGTTACAAGCTACACCCTAAAGTCCAATTGCCCAGAGATAATAAATAGTTATGCTTGAATGAAACGAGAGATAGAACCTTCTAGCTTGATGACGTATTGGATATAGAGGCAATGAGGCTCGGCTTGATAGCTAAAGATGAAGATCTAATCCCTGGAAAATAAGCCAATCAGAGGCCGTTAGCCATGACCAATTATTTTATAAAAGCAACGAGGCAATCTAGAAAATTCCTCGCCGCCGCCAATTAAGAAGTTAGCCGTAGCCAATACTCAAATGAAAAAATTAGGGTGAACCCAAGGCTAATCAGCCGCAGTGAATAATGTGTTAGCCACGGCGAAAGGCACCATGAATGCCTTGTTGGTCATATTTAGGTCAATTTAAGAAAGGAGTTGAGAAGGGGTCAGACAACCCACAGAGAGCAGGAACCCTAATATAAGTAAGGAAAATGAGTAATAAATAGTTACGGAAGATTAGTAAGAAATCCATGAATCTAGTAGTTAAGACTGAGGAATGATAAGGTTGTTGAGATCCGCCTATGGGGCGTTGCCTCCAACCTAGAATGTTAACCTTGTGAATACTGTAACGGGCTAGTACGATGAGTTAAGACCATGTAGACATGGTCAAGAAAACCTTGTTGACAGGGTCTTAATTCTTGCATTGCAATATATGAGATTTTGTTGACAAGATCCTAAACCTTATTGACAGGATGTTAACGTAACCTTGAAATTTACATAAGAGAGCTCTTGGACACTTTGTAAAAATTTATTTAATCCATAAATTTTTTTACATGTGTAAATGTTTATTTGCGTTTCTAAGACTCTTAAAAAGCTTCCCAAGTGTCTTTCCCATCAAGGAAAAATCAAAAAGTCCATGGACTCCTCCTCCCTCCATCAATTCGGCCAAGACAGAACCATTGGGCTAAAGGCTGTTTTAATTTGTTTTAGCCTTGGTTAGGGACTTCTTATGATGGTAGAAGGTGGGATGAACCCTTGGAAAAAATTTAGAACTCCTAGAAATTGATTTGGTACCTTGGATTTCATATTATGATCTAAAGAAGTAACATGATACTAAATCTTTTGTTTTAATGATGTAATGACTCCAAGAAGTTTAAAAGAAGTCAAAAATTATATTTGAAAAGAAAGAATGAGGCCTAGAAGTCCCTTGAGGGGTGTTGCTTCATTAGGTGTCATTATGGACCATAATGAAGTCTATAGAGTAATCTAGTGGTTCATCAAATTATGTAGTCTTAGAATGTGTTTCATGAACCTAATTAGCTCCCATGAATTGTATCTAGATCAAGAGGAACCTTCCCCACACTTTTGTGGTTGTGTAGCCAAAAAGATAAGCTTAAATTCAAAAGGGAAAGTGTGCAAATTGGTGCAACGTAACTTTCTCCACTTTCTCTCATGCATGGATGTGTGTTTAGCTTGTTTTAGAATGTGTGTATGTGCATTTTCAAGTTATGAAAAGTATGCTAGCATGCCTTTATATTCGATGATCCTTGATGCCATGTTATGTTTCAAATGAGCACATGATGTTTTTATGAATTTGTTTGAGTGTGGAGAGGCCAAGAACTCTTCCCTTTAGTGAAGATGAGCCAAGAACCTTTGAGCTTGGTTGAGACAAAGCAAAGAGTTTCCCAAATGTAAAGTGGACTCTCAAGAATATGGTTGAGTCCAAAGTGTTCAAGAAATGGGTAAAGCAAGTCCAAAACCCATGAAGAGAAGTATAAGGCCAACCCAAACACTTGATGAGCTCTTAAATGATTTATATGAGTTGTTCACATGCCAAGTTTGCTTTTAAAATGTCCATAATTTTTATTTTCTCCTTGCATGCATTTATAAAACTTGCTTGCACATATTATGTATGATTGAATGGGAGATAAGCTATTGAGATTCTTTGAATCTCATCCCCTCCTCTCCAATGATCTAATATGCTAGGTGGACCAAGTAATTATGGTGAAGGGAGCCAACAACTATGAAGAGCAAAGATTGACAAGTTTATGTCTTGTTTTGTCTATTTTGGAACCATAATGATGGTTCATAAGGTATATGATGTTGTATATGTATTGTGAACCTTGAGACATGTATAAAGATGCTACTATGTGATGTTTATAGCTATGGATATAATGTATGAGTTATAAAATACAATTTGAGTATCTAATGCCCAAATATGCAATGTGAAAGTATGAAGTAAATGTGCATAACTGTGGGTGAGAAGGCTAAAATGAGATGCATGACGTTTGGAACCATTTGGACAGCTCACACAAGTCTTAAATGTACTTTTGGACTTGCTCAAAAAGTGCCAAAACCAAGAAAAATCCATTTGGCAACTTTGATACTCTACATGGAGTCAAAATTGATCATTATGGAACCTTAAGTCACTTTTTGGCCAAATGAATTAGTCTTGATCCGAGATTTGACATGCAATTAGGTTTCATTGAGAGTTTTTTAAGAAGCTAAAGAACATAATTTTCGAAGGTTTAGAGAATATTTGATAAATTTTCAAAGTTAGGATTTTCTATTGATTCTAGTATGTACACTGTTCACTCTGGCAGATTTGTATGCTGTTTCATCCGATGGGAAAATGGTATCCAATACTTGTGAAATTTTATAGGCATAAACTAGAAGTCATAAGCTTTCTGTAGCCACCGAGATCACCTCATTTGGAAGTCTGAGCAAAGAGTTATGCATTTTTTAAGTTGGCTATCAATAACAGTGGCACCCCAAGAGTCCCGCCACTGTTCCATAAATTTCCAATAGCTAAATGTATTTGTTTCATTCTGGACTTATTTTTAGCATAAAGTTAATATTTGTAGCTTTCTAAAATGATCGAATTTGTGTGATTTTAATTTTTATAGAATTAGTTATGAATTTTAAAAGTTTATATCAGTGAACTATAACAGCATCAGGACCCAGTCTGACCTCCAGACCATTTCGCGTGTCAAACGCTCTATGTGTAAGTTGTTATGACTTGTGCATATTTTTAGCATAAATTATACATCCCAAGCTTTCCAAAATGACCAAAATTGCATGATTTCAATTTTTTTAAATTTAGTTATAATTTTTCAAAGTTTGCCCAAAAAAAAGGCCAATTCTGGCCAAGAATGAAACCTCCTTTTCCACCTTCTAATTCTGTTTCCATGAGTTGTAGGCATGTTTTTGTGATGCAAATGAGTTGTAATAATGTAATTAAATATAAAGATGTATAGCATGAACTCACACAGTCCAAATGAAATTTTTAACCATGATGCGACGCAGAAAGTGTGTTATTTTCAATAAAATTATCACTTCCTTCTTACTATATATCACATGAGCATGTAAATAATGATGGATTTGAGTTAAAAATTATAGTGTTACAACTGACATGTCTATTAGTCAAATCACTTGTCTTAACTTCCCGTTTTTGAGCTAAATCAATCTTCCCTTTTTTCACTTAATAGTCAAGAGGCTATTACCTTCACCATTTTGATTTCCAAATATCTTCATGCCTCAAAATAACGCATATTCTAGTCACAAATCTCACAATGCAAGTATTAAGCAACCCAAAAAACAAAACAAAACAAAGACAAAAACAAAAAACAAAAGATATATTCCCAGATGGCTGCATATTAGGCATGTCTTACAATCATGAAAAGGTTACAATGGAACTTTGAATCGACCACAAAACCATACTTCAATACAAGATGTTAAAAACCAAAGCAATTGAAATAGTTGCTTGGTTCAAATTGTACTTCTTCTATGAACCTGCCTAGCATGTATTCAATATTTTGATTTTCAAATAACTTCATTCTTACCATTTTTCACTAAATAACCACTTCAAGTTAGTTTTCTGAATATCCATCAACTATCCCAATTTCATCCACTCTAACATGAATTAGATAGAATTGAGTAATCTTATGTATGTTTACAGCTTCATGCCATGCACAACTTAGGCCATGTCCAAGGTCTAAGCTCTATAAAAACTTAATTAAGCATAAGACCAATACTGCAAATGCTTATTGCACCATTTGAGCAAGGTGGACTTCAATATTATAGACATAGTCCTTCTTCATATCGTGCTGAATTCAAACCATTAACATATCTCTTGAGAGATTTCAGATAAGTAAAGCATCATTTCTATGACATTTGTTCACAGAATTATATGATATATGTAAATTATAATACAATGTCCATATAATTCTCAAAATTCTCATACTCAAGTCAATTGAGATGTGAAAATAATTTAGCACTTCTACTATTCAATAATTTTAAAATCAACCATCTTTTTACAGAAGTACAGTTCAACTTCAACCACGGAAAACCAAGGAAAAAACAAATCCAAAAAGCAATAAACTGAACAGTCAGAGGTACCGCAATTTTAAAGACCATTTTAACCAGAAACTCATCAGGATTAAACAATTTTTAAAATAAATAAAGAGAAAACTCAAGCCTTCCATAAACAACCTTAAACATTCATATTAATGCAATAGCACAAAGGCATTACAGAAGATACAGTACATTTGCGTTGATGTAACTGCCATACAAAAAGTAAGCAAAGGCAGAAAACCCATCCATAATCAGCAATCAGAAATTGGTAAAGGGCACCTAAAACCACTGTTGAGATTATGAGCAGAAAGTAGCATAGCGCATCGAATCACCAATTAAAACCCATTAGATATAAAACTCAAATTCAGAAGTTGCAAATTTCTTCTCTTTCAAGCACAAAGGAAAACAAGCTCGTATTAGAACGAAAGAGATCTTACAAGGCCGTGGCGTTCACCGGCTTGGAACGAAAGCTTTTGGTGGTTCATAGCTTGAGTATATAGTTGGGAGAGAGAATTCGCGGCACTGCAAAAGGAAGCATACATGGTTCGATCCACCTCGTCGAGGCTTGAAGCTATAGACTTTCTCTTCTTGGCCATCGCCGACGACGCACAAGAGGCTTCGTCTGAAAATCGATGCACAGAACTGCGGTGGCGCGAACACGAATCCGGTCGTCGATCGGAGAGTGCGGGATTAGGTGATGATGGAATATTGAGAGGGAGGGCCAGAGGGCGGCTTTTGTAGTTTTACGGAGAAAAGTTTCACAGAAGGGAAGGGGCCACATGGTAGCTATATAGGGCATGCGAGCCACGTGATCATTGCTTTGAAGCCTTTCCCAGAGAAAGAAAAGAGAACTGTTATGTAGGAGAAAGATGGGAGTGCTGGAGAAGTATGGAATATTAGCGGGTTTTTTATTTTTAGGATTGGGATTAGCGGGAGGCCGGGTACAGCCTGTAGAGATAAAATTGGAATGCCAATTTGGGCGGGCTTTTGCTACTTCTAAGGAATCATTCTAACTTTGTTGGGCTAAACATGCTTTCAAATTGAGCCCAAATAACTAATTGGGCCAGGCCCTTGTTACATTTATATCATATATCTATATATTATTCTAACTCAAGATGTAGGTAATGATGTTGAGTTTTCGCTTATACACCCCCACCACAAAATGTATATTTCGAACAACTTGATATAAAATGGAAATTATTTAGTGACTTATTTTTCCTTGTCAAACTTCCACTTAGATTTTTTTCTCTTAATTTTTAATTTTTTAAAATCCTTTAAATCCCTTCTCATTATAAAAGTGTGAAAATCCCAAAAAAAAAGAATATGAAAGGAACCATACATTAAATACATAACATCTAACACGTAAATTTTTTTCTTTTTGGATATCCTAACAATCAAAACATAAGACTTCATAGCACTTAAAATATCAAACTGGTAATATAGAAAGTTTATCATTACCCTTTCTATTAAAAAAGAAAAGAAAAAGAAAAAGAAAAAGAAATTTTCATTTAACCCATTGGCCTTTGACTTCTAATTGTGATATTAATTGTTTTCTTGGAAATCTTGAGGTCCCATTTGATCTAGAAAATTATCTTTGATAGAAATAGAAAAAGAATATTGAATAGAATAGAATAGAATAAAATCAATTGCATTTAATATGACATGAAAATAAAAGGGAATCCATTTCTTTTTTTTTTCTTGGTTTGGTAAGATAAAAATAGTGTAAAAATAAAAAGTATGTCATAGATAATGACCAAAATGCCCTTAATAAAAGAAGGAAAAGAAAGAACTTTTTTCTTTTCATTTTGGCTCTCTTCATTGATAAACCAACCAAACCAATAATTTTATACAATGCCTTATCCTTTTGCCTATTCTCTGCAGCTTCAAATTTTATTTATTTATTTTACTATGAAAGTAACTCCATCTTCCCATCGCTATCACTATCATATACCCCAAATCCATACTATCTATCGTTCTCCATGTCTACTTATTGGATGCATTTATATTATCATTCACTCTAAGTTTTTGGCTATGTGAAATTGTTGTGTTGCCTAAATTAGAGAAAGAGGCCTATGCCTATATTTCACCCACTCAGTCTTGCTTCTAGGGGTGTGTGTGTTTGTAAGTGTCTTAGTATATGAGAAAGTGAGAAAGAGAGAAAGATTAAATGCAGGCAAAAGTAAAATTAGAAAATGAAGATGAGATTATTAAGCTTGGAAGTTAAGCAGATTTGGAGCTTTGATGGTGGACAGCTGAGGTAGTGGCACTGATGATGGATTGTAAAGACAGGTCTAAAGAAATGGTTGGGGAAGACAATGAAAGGTGTGAACAGCTTGCATCATAATCACCTAAAGGGCAATATTATCTTTTTTACAATTTGGCTCCAAAGCTACCTTCCTTTTGCCTGCTAAAACACTAGAAAATGCCATTTCTCCACCTTTTTTCTGATGTCCCTTGGATTTTTTTGCAAAAAACACACTTGGACACTAGATTCCTTTTTTGTTTCCATTTCTATATTGGTACTTGACGATTATGTCGCGCAACCCTCAAAATAAAATTAGGTTGGATTATGTAACTACCAAAAAAAAAAAAAAAGAAAAAGAAAGAACAAAGATGAAAATTTTTTAAAATCTTAAAATTTTTCTAAGTCTACTAGCTATAGCCTAGCTATAGCGAATGTACCTATTCGCTATAGCGAGAAATGGTCTAGCTATAGCGAGAGTACCTGTTCGCTATAGCAAAAATACTTCTAGCTATAGCGAGTGCGGGCATTCCATACAAAAATCAGGGAGTTGCTCGCCGTAGTGGGCGCCATAGCGAAAACGGGGGTCTGGAACTGATACGTGCTCGCCGTAGCGAAGGTTAATTCTCGCTATAGCGAGGGTTAGTCTGAAAATACGTAAAAAGCGAGAATTTGACTTCTTTAAACGTCCCAACTCATTCTTTCTTTTCTATCTGACCTAGACTTCGACCCAAGGAGAGAAAAGAGACGTGGAGAGTGAGAGAGACCAAGAGAAGGAGGAAGAACAAAAGAAAGGTAAGCAAGCTTCTCTCTTTTCTTCTTAGCATCTTGTTCTTCTCTCTTTATCCTCTCTTTCTATGGTTTTGCTTGTGAAATTTGTTGGGATTTAGGCATGGGTCAGAAGAGGGAAAGTGAGAAACTACTCTTGCATTTCTTTGCTTTTCTTAAGTAGAGCTTGAGAGTGAAGAAGAGGTGGTGAAATTCTAGAGAGAGGGAGGAAGTCTGACCTAGAATGAACAAGAAACCCTTGTGTTAAGTTGAGAAATGCAAAGAACTAAGAGAAGGGCTAGTAAAGTTTAAGAAGGGAAGAAGTAGGGCTTTAATCTCCTAACTTTGTGAAGGTTTATTTGCATGAGAGTAATTCCATGCTCTTGATTGTATCTAGGCTCAAGTGAAGCACCTCTATCAAGGTGTAATTGTGAAACCAAGAAGGGAGAAGAGAAATTGAATGGGAAGGCTTGTGTTGGCTCATAAGGTAGCTCTCTACTCTTTTTTGATGCATTCTTGGATGTAATAGTCATTGTATGCTTGTGTATATATACTCATTGTGTGAGATATGACATATGTTATTGCCATGATGTATTGATACCAATATGCTTATATGTTAGATTGTGAAAATTGCTCGGGTGAGGTAGTGCCAAAAGTCCCTTGAGATGGGTGAGGTAGAGCCGAAAGTCCCTGAGGCTGGGTGAGACAAGGCCAAAAGTCTCATAACCGAGTAAGACCAAGTCAAAAGTCTCTAAAATAGGGTGAGGCCATCCAAAAGTCCCTAAACTCGGGTGAGGCTAGACCAAAAGTCTCTGGAGCCCATCCTTGGCATTGATATGGTTTTCATGGCATGTACAACATGTATTGTATGATTGTGAATGGTTAAATGCTTATTTACATGCTTTGACTTGTTTATATGCCTTGATTGCTTCCTTGAATGAGTGCATGAGCTACTGAGATTCCATGAATCTCACCCCTTCCCCCTCCCATCTTAACATGCTAGGTGGAGCTCAAGGAGAATCAAGTGCACACCAAGGAGCCTAGAAGCATATTTATCTAAATGTTAGCTTATTTTAGTTCTTTTGATGTAAAGTGGTGCCAAAATGAATATGCACCTACTATTTTTGAGATGTAAATATTGTAGCAAGTATAAATGTATAGAAATATGATGTACAAACTATGTACAGAGCCAAAGTAATGAAAAGTGAGTTTTACCCTTTTTGTGGATAGTATGTGATAGTATATTTTGGGCCGTAGCATAGTGAGTTTGAAATGTATGATGATTTGGACCACTTGAATATTTCTTTTATGCTATGTTCATGCTTTTAAACTTGTCCATGAGTTGCTAGAACATGTGGGAGGCCATTTTGACCCATTTGAACCGTTTTGGGTGTCAAAACTACCAAATTTGTGAGCTCCATCAAAGTATGACCAAATGAGCTCTTCTTGTTATGAAATTTGGCATGCCTCTAAATTTTGTAGAGAGCTTCTTGAGAAGCTAAAGTGGATAATATTTGGAGGTCTAGGGAATATTTGGTGAATTGTTGAAATTGGAAAATTTTGATGGTTTAGTCATGGTACTATGTCATTAGCCCGAAAAGAAATCCATGTCATTCATAGACCAAATGGAGTCCAAATGTCATGAAATTTTATAAGCATAAACTAGACAATTATAGTGACCTATACCAACTAGAATCACCTAAATCGGAGGTCTGTAGAGAGAGAACAAATCGTCTGAAGTTCTGTATCAGTATCAGGGAAGTCATCCGACCTTTGTTACTGTTCCATCAGTTTTTGAGGTCTAAGAGCTACTGAACTGATCTAGACTTATTTATTTCCTCTAGTAGACATCTGTAACTTTTGAAATTAGTATAGTTTGCCCAGATTGTATTTTTGTGGATTTAGTTATGAATTTTTGAAATTCATGACAGTAAGATGCGCTAGAAACAGGGACAGCCAGACCTCTGTCTCATTTTTTATGTCAAACATGGTCCAAACACTGAGATTATAGTTGGGAATTATTTTTAGTGTAAATTTAACACTTAGAGCTTTCCAGAAAGCTATGGTTTACTAGATTCCTATTTTTCTATAATTAGTTATGATTTTTCAAAGTTAGAGCCAAAAATCTGACTTTTAGGCCCATGTGAGAAATTGCATTTTTCTGGTTTTTGGCTCCATACCCGTGGCTTATGGCTTGTTTTATGATACGTATGAATCGTATACATGGAGTTTGAGTAGAGAATGTGAATGATGGGTTCACAGGACCCACGGGGCAAAAGATGAGTATTTAAAACCCCGTTTTATAATATAAAAATGCCACGATTGGTACTTGTTCTTTGGAAATCATATGGAATCGAGCCCAGAGGGAGGCTAGATGGAGTTAGTACATTATGGTGTTACAGATTATATATAGCTAGTGGCACAACTTAGGTCATCTCCCTTAGAATTGGAGTTTAATGTTTAATTAGGTTTTCTAAGTGTTAAAAGATTTTAAAAATTTCCTAACTAAGGGGGGTTTGGTTGACTAAAACTATCTAAAATAAAATTGAAATAAAATTCCTAAATGCTACTTAATTGTATAAATTGTGAATGAATGATAGACTTGTAACTAGTTTTGGATTCGTCCCTTAGTATCCACTATCCTTATCCTAATCCAATTGTGATTAATTTTGGCTTAAGAGTCCCGAATTGTGTCCATTACAAGTTATCTTGGGTTACCACTCAAGAATCAAGAGATTAACAAAGTAATGTTGCATTGAAACCTCAATCCCACATTAAATCGTCAATTCTTGTCTTTAAGATCAATGAACATTCAATTTGATTAATTAACCAATTAATTAGCCTCTGAACCATCACCCTAAGATATTTAATTAACCAACTAAATACTAAGGAATCCTCAAATCAAACAATTAAGCACATAATCTCACTCATGCATTTCATCGAATACCTTCGTGGCATACATAGGAAATTAGAAGGAAATGCAAAATTCAGTGTCCAATCCAACTAATTAATCAACAAAATGGTTTTCTAATTAGTGTCTAACCAACCATTAATTACAATTACAAAAATTCTCTATCAAATACAACTTAATCAAGATAATATATGAAAGAGAAAAAAGTGTAAGAAATTAAGAGAATCTTAGCCAAAATTTTGTGTTCTTCTCCATGGATTCAAGCTTCTCCAAGGACTTCTTCCAAGCTAATCACAAGATGGAGGACTAGAGTTTCATTGAAGGTGGAATGGAGTTGGAATGGAGGATGAGAAAATGGGAAATGGCGTGGTGGATGGTTGCTGGATGAAGGGGCGTGAATGAATAACAATGTGTAGCGTTGATATCACGATGCATGGATCCTTTGATTGTGTATTCTAGATTATTGAAATATGCTCCCTTTCACATGTCTCCATTTTTTATGATTCACGTGCTCTTCATGTGCCTGCTGCTTACTTAATTTTTGTCATTCTCAACTACATATTTTTTTTAGGTTTTTTGCTTTTCTTTCCACATTGGCTCGCTTCTTTTGTCTGCCCATATGTTCATGTGATTCAGCTCGCAATTACATTCTCCAGCTTGGCTTCACCTCTAGCTCCAAGTTTCTCACGTCGGCTCCTTCACTACTGGTCTCGCGTTGTTCTTCTACATTTTCCACGTTGGTTCCCTTCATTCACTGCTAGATGTTGCCTTGCCCGAGCCTTTATTCCTCTCTTCATGTATTTGTCTTTAAGAGTCCATGCACGTGCTTTCTTCTTCTCCAGCTCGTTCTGAACTCCCTTGCCTCTGTTTCTGGTTTCATACGAAATGCTGATGCTTATGTATGGTAAGCCTAGAGTCCGTGCAAGCCTCGTGGGACATGGGAGTTGCTTGTTCTCATTCTTAGCTTTATTTTCCATGCATGTGCAGCTTCCTTTGCTTAGCTACTGCGTAAGAACCCGTGGCTCTTCATTTGTGTTTCCTCCATCATGCAGTTACGTTTCATTTGCTTCCCACATTATCCACGTTCTGCTCTTCATTCTAGCTTTTTTCCTCTCCTCTATTTTGCATATTCTATATCAGCTCGAGACCCGTGGCTTCTCTTCATGCTCAAAAATCACATTGCTTCTTTTATTTAGCTCATTCTAGCCCTCAAGTTCTGCCTCTGCATGTGTGTGTATTTTTGCTCGCTTTCAGCTCATTTTCCCGTCATCTTTTTGACGTTAATCTAGTGCTTCCACATTCTGCACTACATGCTTCTTAATGTGTTGTTCTCTCCACATTCTGGTCTGGAGCTCATGCGCTTTCTTTCCTTGTCTCCTTTCTCTGCTTCTTCCTCCCACGTAAACCCAAGCTCAAGTTTACCTCTTTTTATTCTTAACTTTTTCACGTTAAAACATGCAGCTTCTTCTCTAACTTCTTTCCATCAAACTCATGGTTCCATTCTTCTTTAAATCAAATTCTCATTCAAGCATCATTTTCTCATTAAAATCTGCACAAAAGAATGGAAAGTATTAAGTGGAAATATCCAAAAATTATTTAAGATAAATTTAAGCACTAAGAGCCAATAATTTGCAATTTAATTTCTCAAATGTAAAAATGGCCAATTAAAACCAAATTCCACTTAATTAAATTCCTAAAGTCATATTTGGACACTAAAATGCTTAAGTTAGGAGGATAAAATAGATAGAAATATATATTTATCAGTACTAAATGGGGCCTTATTTCTCTTATCATCTAGTAACTATAGCTTTAGTAATTTTTCTTTCAAAATTTCAAATTTTAAATTTAAAAACGTGCTTCTTTTATTATTCCTCTCTGACTTTATCTTTTGTATTCTCTTTTGAACAAATTGTTTTCTTTCTTTTACCTTCTCCCTTTTCTTATCCTATCCTCTTTAATTTTAAAAAAACCTTTAATATTGCTTTTGAAAAAATCAAAAGCAAGCACGATCAAAAGCAATGTGCAAAAAGCTTATGATGTTATATCTAGCAAATCTGGCTAAGCAACAATTATACTCCTTTAAGTTCTATCATGCCTTAAAAGGGTCAAACCTCTACTATTGCTACTAATGCTAATGACGTAACTCGCCAGGGGGAGGATTTGTCAAGCTTAGAATTTAAGGGAGATCAAGCTTTTAGTCATTTGCCAAGGATTCAACTATGCTTATCATAAATTTTCTCATGTTGATCAAGTCATCAAGTTATAAAAGCCAAAAAAACTAGTGTAAGATTTAGCATAAGTGACAAGGTATGGCAATCAATAGGTTGTGATTTGGTATAGATAAATCAAATCAAATCAAAAGAAAATAGATGTTGTTGGCCACAACTTCTACTCCTTCACTTTTTTCAATCCCTACTTCTCTTAAGTATTATTTAGTATTTTATGAAGGTTTTGAATACTTACTTGTACAACGAAAGTGGATCTTCAATTTTACTATTCCACATAATGTGAGTCGTGATCACCATAGGAACCATAGTCTATTTTCCATAGTAAGTGCACTTAAATTTCTATTAAGGTTTCTGTGTTATCCTGCTCATTTATTTATTTATTTATCTCTTTTAAGAAGAAATATGTAAAGATACCAATAACATACCCTTATACTGATGAAAGGGATGTGATAACCCACAAATAACCCATCTTCAAATGGATAGGATTTGATAGCTCATCTTAAATTTCAAATAATTCAAAATCTAAATTAATTATGAGATAATAACTAATTATCTCAATGCCTATCTTGTGTTGACAACGCTAGCATATAAAATATGTGCTCAACGTATTCTAATACTAGCAAATATGAGTTGTAGAAATCATGATTTGAAGGCCCTTAATTGCAAAATAAATATCTAACATCCTATTTGTAAAATATGGTAGGCATGTTTCTTTGAATAACATTAATGGTAACGATGACAGGTAAAATTAACAATGTCCCAAATAGCCCAATGAAAAAGGTATATTTGCAAGACTTGGATGTTGAAGATGAAAATTCTCCCTATTTTGATCAACCTAAGAAGAGAAAGAAATTGATTTCCAAGGTGTGGTTGTAAATGACAAAGTATTTCCTAACATTAGAAAGTATGATAGATTAGGTAACATAGCTAAAATTGATAGGTTTACATCTTTAGTATCATTCACTTTTGATTAGGATAAAAGTTGATAGTCAATCATAAATTTTCTTGAATGTGCAAACCTACCCTTTTGTATTATTGAGTTACTTGCTTTTAGATGTATATGTTGCAAACCCTTACACCAAAAAGCTTATCATAGGAATATCAAACAACTTCACTTGATTGTGTGCAAGAAACATGTATTGCCAAACATTAGGAAGTATAGTAGGTTTGAAATTGATGGGTCTATATTTTTAGCATCATTTACTTTTGATTAGGATAAAAGTCAAAAGATAATCACAAATTTTGCTGAATGTGCAAAACTACCTTTTAGTATTATTGAGTTACCTAATTTTAGATATATGTTGCATACCCTTACACTAAAAGGCAAGGCAAAAAGTAGGCATACAATTAAGAAAGATGTGACGGGTATTTTATTAAATGAAAGAGAATTGTGACGGGGGAGTTAGCAAAAGCACCTAGTAAGATTACTTTTAACTTCTAATATTTAGAGAGTTGAACAAACTAATGATGAATATATATGTATAATAGTTCATTAGATTGGCATAGGTTAGTAAATACATAAAAAAAATAATTTGTTTCAAAGCTATATCACTACCTTTTACTAGAATTTTTCTAGTTGATGAGGTAGCCTTATGCTTATTTGAATGAAAGATTGACAAGAAAATTGAATTCATAGCATTACATTAGACAATGCCAGCCATAATGATCTAATGGCTACTAATTTGAAAATGAATTCTTCTATTTATAGTGATCTGATGTCTAATGGCATCTTTTTTCAAATTCATGTTCTTGTTATTTTTTGAGCTTGTTTGTGCAAGCTACTATGAAAGAGGTTGACAGTGTTATTTTAAAGATTCATTTTAAAGCATAATATATTAAAAAGTTAGCTTTAGGATAGAGAAAATTTATGATGTGGCACAAAAATTTTTAAGTTGGTTACAATTAGATAATTGAAGACTAATATGTTTGAAATAGAATTCCACATTTTTAACACATGAACATGTCAACTACTATCAAAAAGTATTTCAACATTAGGGGCAAAGGGATAATAGTTTTAGATTATTGTGATTTTTGATGAAGAGTGAGATAAGGTTAAAGTATTCATGTTTTTGAAGCCTATCTATGATGCTACTCTTATTTTCTCTACTACTAAGAATCCAACTTCTAATATATATTTCATAGGAGTGTGTATGATCTATATATGTTTATTTGAAGCCCATAACAAATCCTCTTGATTTCCTAAGGTATATAATTTCAGAAATAGTTGCTAAATTTCATATATATTAAGATGAATATAATTTATTACTTTCCAATGCTGTTGTATTAGAACCAAAGTTAAAGCTCAAATTTATTAAGTAATTTTTTTAAAACAAATTTTATAGTAATGCTAATGAGCATATGGCTAAGATAGTCAATACTCTCTGTGTATTGTTTGAGCATTACAAAAAAAGTCATTTTGCCAATGCAACATCAAACGTAGGAGATTTTAGAGAGAGTAGTTCATGATTTATTATGGATGCTAATGCTTTTCTATATTTTGGCCATTCTAATATCTATTGTGGCTTCTAAATTGCTGTTTAGTATTGGAAAAAAGACTATTATAAAGAATCAAATTAGGCAAAAATATTTTTTAAAAATGCAAATCCTAATCTTGGCAAAAAAAAAAAAGTGTTTCTCGATAGCACAAATTTTATTTTTGGCCAAAAGTGTTTTTAAACTTTAATTTGACAAATAAGCAAAAAAGATTATGAGAAAAATGTTTTGAGACAAATATATTATAAAGAGTTTTTGTTTTTAAGTTTTCTTGATGAATATTCCCACTAGCCCTAAAAGTTGATAAGAAAAATATTTATTGGGCCAAAAGTGTTCTCAAAAGAGAAGTATTTTATTAATGAGCCAAACAAAAGATCAAATAGTAAATGGGCCAAAATGTTTTAACGTGGTAAGAATAAATAAAAGCCCAATTCATCAATTTCAAGAATATGTTCAATAAGAGGCTTCACTCGACTTGCCCTATAAAAGATTATAACAAGAAGTTAACTTGGCATTATTTGTCTTATATGTAGAAAACCCTTAGACAAAGACCAACATGCAAAAAACTTGTTCAGCTAGTATAATAGAAAGCTAAGGAGCAATGTCAGAAGCTATATTACTCAAATATGCAAACAAAGTAAGTAAGAGGAAAATCAAAAAAGGAGGCACACACGTCTTGTCTTTACAAATAATCATTTAATACTTTACAAAAAAGAACGAGAAAATTAAAAATGTTTAAAGAAGTCTCTCAAGTTGCCCTTCATGTTCCATCATTTATAAAGAGAGAAACTGAAGCTATTTTTGAAGAAAAAAGCTTCATCTTTAATGACTCCAAATGAATATTAAGGGAATTGCAATATTTGAAATATTTAATGGAAATTATGTAGCCATTGAAAGAAGTTCAAGCAAGTGAACATTTGAAAAGCTCTAACATATCCAATCATTAATTAAAGATCACACTTAGCCATTGGAAAATAGAGAAAATGCCTTTGAGTGATGGCTCTTTGCAAATGACTATCTATTTAAAGAGAAGAGTGGTGAAGAAAATGGGGGCAAAAATAAAAAGAAGAATGTAATGTGCATTCTTTGAGTTATACTTCTTTTGCCCACTTACTAGCTAAGCCTACATTGGTTGATATATGCTGTGGGTGTGAGCTCCTAGCTTAGTTATTTATTGCTTTGAGTGAGCTATCCTTGAGTTCTCTATGTAAGCTTATGCTTAATTTATATACTATTCCAACTTTTCACCTGGATTGTTAAGAACCTAAAGAAAATCCTAGTGATTTGTGTAAGATTGTTAAAGTTCATAAAGGTAAGCTATGTATTAGGTTACCTTGACAATTAGATAATAAAAGCTAAGGGGTTGATCCTAAAGGTAGGTTGTCTTGAAGTGTTTAGGACACAAGAGTTTGATCGTATGAGGTTTCCTTAACAATAAGGAAGTAAAAGTCGTTGAGGCTAATTCTCAATAATGAGTTACTTGGTTGTAATTGTGATTACCTTTTTATATAAAATTCCTTCACTTTGTGCTTAAGGACCAGATGTAGGACTAAGTCTTAATCAGTATAAATCTAGTGTGATTTTCTTTTCTCCCTACACTCTATCATTTTCAACTTTTGTAATTTTTGAATTCTAAAAGAAGATCATTTTTCTTAGTTTCTTTACTCAGATTGGTGTTTTGATAAACCATGTGTTTAACCACACAATTTTTCAAGAAAGTTAATTTTCACACAACCTTTTAAAAGCCTAAAGTACTTTTTTCATAATTTTTTAATTTTACTAGGCTTCTAATAAGCTACTTTACAAGATCTAAAGTTTTATTTCTATAGAAATCAATTATTGTTATGCCCCAGAAAGGAGACATAACTATCATAGTCTATAAGTCAGAACTCATACCCACAAATCTCTTAACAACCAGAATTATAAACATACAAGGTGCGATGACAAAGTAAAATAAATCTTTAAAATTTAAGGATGCTTTCTTTTACTAAAAGATTTATATGACATTACAAAAATTGATTACAAAATAGTTAATTTAACCTTTTGTAGAACTTTTGGAAAAGTTTTCCCTAAACATATGTAATATGTGACACCTCAATCTACTACTGTGACACCTTAAACAACTACTGCTACCCAGCCTCTCTCTGGGCTCGGTTTCACATGATTTCCAAAGAGTCACTACTCTCCCGTGGCATTTACATGCTATGAACTAGGGTTTTATATACTCATCTTTCACCTCGTGGGTCTGGTGAACCCATCATTCAACTTCTCAACTCATACTCCATATATACGACTCATACATAGCATGAAACAAACCATAAGCCACGGGTATAGAGCCGAAAACCATAAAAATTACATTTTCTCACTTGGGCCCAAAAGTCATATTTTGGCTCTAAGTTTGGAAAATCATAAGAAATTGTAGAAAAATGGAAATGCAGCAAACTTTAGCTTTCTGGAAAGCTCTAAGTGTTAACTTTACATGAAAAATCATTCCCAATTAAAATCTCAGCATTTGGACCAAGTTTGACATCAAAAATGGGAGGAAGGTCCAGCTGTCACTGTTTCTGGTGCAGCTTTCTGTCATGACTTTCGAAAATTCATAACTAAATCCACAAAAATCCAATCTGGGCACATTATACCAATTCAGAAAGATACGGATGTCTACTAGAGGAAAAAAATAAGTCTAGATCAGTTCAGTAGCTCTTGTACCCTGAAAACCGATGGAACAGTGATGGGGGTCAGGTAAGCTCCCTGATGCTGATACAGAACTTCAGACGGTCCAATCTCTCTCTACAGACCTTCGATTTGGGTGATTCTAGTTCCTACAAGTCACTTTGGTTTTCTAGTTTATGTGTATAAAATTTCACCACATTTGGAATCCATTTGGTCTAAAAGTGCCACAGATTTCATTTTCTAGTTTAGATGAACAGTACATGACCAATCCATTAAATTCTCCCAAATTCAACAATTCCCCAAATATTCTCTCGACCTCCGAATATTACCAACTCTAGCTTCTCAAGAAGCTTTCTACAAACTCTAGAGGCATGCCAAATTTCATGGCAAACGGAGCTCATCCGGTCATACTTTGACGGAGCTCACAAAAATATCGATTTTGGCACCCCATAGGTCCAAAACGGGTCTAGATAACCTCTCACACATTCTCACTCCACATGGACAAGTTTAAAAGCATAAAACTAGTATATCTAACATGTCCATATGATCCAAATAATCATACATCCAAATCTCACTATGCTATGGCCAATTATGCACTATTCCATACATGCAACAAAAGGGGTAAAACCCTCATTTCCATTCATTTGGCTATAAACATAGTTCATACAATATCCTTTCATACTTCTACACGTGTTACAAACTTTACATCTCAAAAATAGTGGGCACATCTTCATTTGGCACCACTTTACATCATATATACATCAAAATATCAAAACATAAACTCATAACTAGCTACGCATGCTCCTAGGCTCCTTGTTGTGTGCTCGGTTCTCCTTGAGCTCCACCTAGCATATTAGTTGGGCGGGGAAAGGGGTGAGATTCGGAGAATCTCAGTAGCTCATGCACTCAATCCAGCAAGCAATCAAGGCATATAACAAGTCAAAGCATGTGAATAAGCATTTAGCTATTCTCAAACATCCAACACATAATGTACATGCTATGGAATTCACAACAATGCCAAAAATGGGCTCCAGGGACTTTTGGTCTAGTCTCACCCGAGTTTAAGGGACTTTTGGGTGGCCTCACCCGAGTTTAAGGACTTTTGACTTGGCCTCACTCGTTTGAGACTTTTGGCCTTGTCTCACCTATCTCAAGGGACTTTCGGCTTCACCTCACCCATCTCAAGGGACTTTCGGCACTACCTCACCTGAGCAAATCTCACAATTCAACACACAAGCATATTGGCATCAATGCATCAAAGCAATAGCATATGGCATATTCCATACAACAAGCATATACATATCATACAATGACTATCATATCCAAGAATGCACCAAGAAAGAGTGAAAAAGAGAGCTACCTTTGGAGCCAAAGCCAACACAAGCTTTTCCTTTCAATTTCTCCTCTCCCTCCTTAGGTTCACAAACACACCTTGATGTAAGTGTTTCACTTGAGCCTAGACACACCAAAAGCATGCAATTACTCTCTTGTAATTTAATTTAGAGCAACCCTCTATCACACACAACCTAGGGTTCTCTCTCTAGAATGCCATTACCCCTTTCTCTCTTTCAAGCTCCCATGGTAGTGGAAAACCTCATTTTCAAAGAGAACTCAAGGATTCAAAAGAGTTTTTCACTTTCCCTCTTATGACCCATGCCCAAAATCCGTCCATTTTCACAAATAAAACCGCAGAAAGAGAAGGCAAAGGGAGGGGATCAGAGTTCTAAAGAGAAATGGGAGAAGTTACCTTACCTTCCCCTGGATCTTCCTCCTTCTCTTGATCTCTCACACTCTCCACGCCTCTTTTCTCTCTTTGGGTCGAAGCTTAGGGCAGATATGAGAGAAGAAATGAGTTTGGGCATTTAAAGAAGTCTGATTCTCGCTATTTACTCTCTTCTGGACTGACTCTCGCTACGGCGAAAACAAACCTTCGCTATAGCGAGCTCGTGTAATCTGGCTTCGCTATGGCGAGGTGTAACCTTCGCTACGGCGAGATCGGGTCAGTTCCCTTCGCTATAGCGAGATTTACCACTCGCTATGGCGAAATCGCGTCAGTTCCAGAATTTACTCTCGCTATGGCGCACGCTACAGCGGGCAACTCCCTGGTTTTTGTATGGGCTGCTGCCAGCACTCGCTATAGCTAGAAACGCCTTCGCTGTTGCGAACTAGCTCTCTCGCTGTAGCGAGACCATTTCTCACTATTGCGAGAGGACTTGGCAGAAATTCTGGATTCCGAAAATTTCCAGCTTTCACTTTCTTTCTTTCCCCTTTTCTTTTCTTTTTCCCGGTTGTTACATAATAACTAGGGTTTTAAAAAATTTTCTAAGTCTATTGGCTATAGCTAGGAACCCTGTTAGCTATAGTGAATATACTTGTTTGCTATAATGAGTTTCCAGTTCACTATAGCAAGTTTGTGTGTTCCATACAAAATTTAAGGGGCTTCTCATAATAGCACACACCGTAGCAAGAATGGGGGCCTGGGACTAATAAATGCTCGCCATAGTGAGGGGTATTTTCTGCTATAGCAAGGTTATTTTGGAAAAAGTTTGAAAAAGTGAAATTTTACTTCTTAAAGGTTTTAGACTTTTCTCTATCCTTCTAATCGACATATGCTTTGTCCAAAATAGAGAAGAGGGTGGAGAAAGAGAGAAAGAGACCAAGAGAAGCTAAGAAGAAGGGAGAAATTAAAGAAGAAAGGTAAGGATCCTTAGGGATTTTCATGCTTCTTCTTTTTGACACTTTGTTCTTCTCCTTCCAAGCTTCCTTTCCATGGGCTTGTTGAGTAATATGGTTCTATTTTGACCTTAACTCAGAGAGGGAAAAGTAGTGTGCTAAGGAGAAGGTTGGAGGAAGCAAAAAGACCCTTGAAATAAGATTGAATCCAAAGTGAATTCTTGTCTTTGATTGCTTCATCCTTCTTGCTTTTCTTTGTGGGTGTAATGCATAAAACTAGAACCATCTAGGGGAGAAAAATTCTAACCTAAAACAAGCATGAAACTCATGAATTAAAGTATGGGAAGCTAAGAAAAGAAGTAAGTGGAAGAAAAACTAGTGAACTTCAAGATAGGAACTATAGTGGTTCTTGAACATTTTGTAAAATCGGATTTTGTTTAAGAATCCCCTAGCCTTTGTGGGTATTTGTTTGAGTTTTTAAGACCCCTAAGAAGCTTCCCAAGTGCCTTTCCCTTCAAGAAAAATTTAAAAGCCTCATTAGACTTTTAATGAAGCTATTATGGAACCAATAGACCAAGTATGCTTCTTAAGTGTGTATTTGATGCTTTGGCTTGTTCCAAGAGAGTAATTGAGTGTTATTTGTTGTGTCAAGACCAAGGAACTCAAGTTCCATCTAGTTGTGGTTGTGAGACTGAGAAGGGAAAAGAGAAATCAAAAGGGAAGACTTGTATTGGCTTGCAAGGTAGCTCTTCATTCTTTCTTGTTGCATTCTTGGATGTATGATGGTCATTGTATACTTGTCTGTGCACTTGTATTATAAGATGTAATGCCTGGTACGTTGTAAAAACACAGAAACGGGCCAGTTTGAAAAGCAAGTCCTCTGAGATGAGTGATTCAAGGCCAAATAAAATTTGGATAAAATGAAAAATAATAGAAAATGAGGATTTGAGCCTTGAGTTGCCCAGAAATTGGGGCCAGAGTAATTCAAAAAATTTATCGAAAGGCTAGTGGCATTTTCGTAAATAAGTGCAATTTTGGAAAAATACCTAGGAGGGCTTTTTAAATGAAAATTTTGAGTTACCCAAGGTTTTCAAAGGCTCCAAAAATCATGGGAAGCCTCAGGATTGGTAAAGCCCTTCCGGTGTACTCTTTTTTATATTGGTTGACCTAAACTTTGATCGATTCATTCGGAAAGATTTTAGCTCCAATTTGAGTGATTCCAAAGGTATTTTATTAAATTGGGAATCTAAATTTTATGATGAAAAAGACAGTTCTAAAAAAAGAGCTAAAATGAAGCCAAACTGGAAATGTCATTATGGAAGGGCAAAAATGGAAAAAAATTGCACAAAGAAGCTTCTAAATGCCCCTTTTAACTCCATGTTCTGACTCCCCCTCTTTAAACCAACTTTCTTCTACCCAGAATAGAGAGGAGAACCAGAAATTTTAGGCGTACAAGGGAGGAGGTAAAAGAAGGAGAAAAGGCCAAGAAAAAGGTATGGAATATATGGATTTTCTTAGTTCTTCCTTAAGCAAAGTTGTTCTCCTCCTTCCCTCTTTTCCTTTTATGGCTTATTAATATATTTGGTGCTACTTTGGGTGCAGAACAGAGAGAAAAAATTCGTGTTTGGAGTGAGGCAACCAAGGAAAGTGAAAAGTAACCAAGAAAGAGCAAGAAAATAAGGTAAAACTTCCATTCTTGGGTAGCTTCTTCCTCCCCCTTCCTCTTGCATGATTTGGCCACTATGAGCCCAATTCTTAGGGGCTATTTTCTATCCAAATCAAAGGGGGATTAAAGGTTTTGGAGTGCAAGGATTAAGAATCTATCATTAGAAGCAAGTAAAAGCCATTGAATCTCAAGTTGAAAAAGTGTAGGGTGCTTGAACATAGTTTAAAATCTGAGTTGATTCAAGACTTTCCCATCATATGTGAGTGTTTGTTTAAGTTTCTAAGACTCCTAGGGAGCCTCCCAAGTGCCCCATCCATTAAGAAAAAATCCTAAACTCCATGGGTCTTTAATGGAAGCATAAATTGGTCAAGACCCTTAGAGATAGCTAGAGGATGTTTTAAATAATTCCAAGCTTGATTTGGGACTTTATATGATAAAAGAAGATAGGAGAAACCCTTAGAAAAAATTTAGAAGCCTTAGGTTGGGAGATGAGGCAATGGCTTCCATAATGTAACCTCATGAAGCAACATGAACCTAGGTTTGTGAAAGTGAGTGTGTGATGACTTCAAGGACCTTAAATGAGGTCAAGAGGTCTAAATATGTCAAGAGAATGGAACCAAGAATTTTACTTGAGGTAGTTGCTTCATTAGGTCATTAATGAAACCATATTGTGACAAATAGAACAAAGTGTAGTCTTAAGAGTGAGTTGGATGTTATAACCTATTCCAAGAGTATAATTAAGTGTTGTTTATTGTAAATAGGCCAAAAGAATCCAACCCCACCTCCTTGTATTTGTGGAATTGAAAAAGAGAAGGAACAAGTAAAGTAAGACTTGAATTTGCACTAAGATAGCTCTCTACCTTTTCTTGTTGCATATATGTCATTATGTGCTTGTGTGTATATTTAGGACATGCCACTTGATGCTACGTTGCTATTTTGGTACCAATATGCTTTCTTGAATGTCTTTGAATTGTGAAAATGGCTCACAATGGTGTGGTAGTGCCAAAAGTCCCTTAATGTAGGTGAAAAGATGCCAAAAGTCTCATGGCATGGGTGAGACAAGGCCAAAAGTCCCTTGGATAAGTGAGGCTAAGTCAAAAGTCCCAAGAACCAAGAGGAGGCAATCTAAAAGTCTTAAAAATGGGGTGAGGCCAAACCAAAAGTCCTTAGAGCTCATTCTTATACTTGACATGAGTTTGTGACACAAAAATATGAAAGTGGAATGCTTCATAAATTGATTGATTGCATACTTGTGCCTTTGACATGTTGTATGCCTTGAGAATGTGCTTGGATAGATGTATGAGCTATTGAGATTCAATGAATCTCACCCCATCCTTTCTCTCATCTCATATGATCTAGGTGAAGTCTAAGATCCAAAGGATGGAGGCCAAGGAGCTTAAATCTCCATCTCTTGGCACATTTTGCTAGTTTTGATGTACTAGAATATCAAAGAATATATGTATATATTATTTTTGAGCCATGACACTTTGAACAAGTGTAAAACTATGTAAAGTTAGTGTATAAATCAAGAATAGAGTTTAATGAATAGAATTGTGTATTTTGACCACTTGGGAGCCCACTTGTGCATGTATGTATATGGAAGTGGCATGGTGAATTTAAGTTGCATGAGGATTCAAACCTTATGAGAGGCTCATTTATGCAACATTTATGTTTTTGAAGTTACTCAAATGTGTGTGGAACAATGAATGGCTCATTTGAACCAAATTTGCCCCTTTATTAGAACCAAAATTGCCAAAATCTTGAGTTATGACAAAGTCTGACCAAATGACCTCTTCTTGACTTGAACTTTGGCATGCACTTAGATCTTTCCTAGAGCTTTTTGTCAAGCTAAAGATCAGGTAATTTGGAGGTCTGTGGAATTTTCTATGATTTTTCAAAATTGGCATCAGAATTTTGGATTTGCACCAGTACTATTCATTTGATCAGTTGTGAAATTGTGTCATCCGAGGGGCAAATGTGGTCCAATGGCTACAAAATTTTATAGGCAGAAACTAGGCATTCATAGTAACTTGTAGCAACTAGAATCACCTCATTTGAAGGTCTGATCTAAGAGATGTGAATTTTTGAATTTCTAAAACAGCAACAGTAGCGTAGCACGACCTGAGTCATGATTCCATTAAATTTTAGTGGCTAAACGTGCTTTCTCTAGTCTAAGCCTATTTTTACCATAAATTTAATATTCATAGCTTTCCAAATTTGTATCATTTGCATGGATTGGATTTGTTTAGAATTAATTGGATATTTTCTAAGTTTATAGCAGACACTTGCATCAGTACCAGTAGCTGTCCGAACCTTTGCCCTTTTTTCATGTCAAACACTTTCTATGTTATGTTTCATAGCCTTGACATATTTTTTTCATATATTATACATGTGTAGCTTTCTAGAATGGCCAAGAATTCATGATTTCAATTTTTGTGGATTTAGTTATGAATTTTTGAAATTGTGACAGAAAAACTGAAATTCTGGCCAAAAATAATAGAGTGAATTTGATGCTCCCTTTTGAATTCCACGAGTTGTGGGCTAACTTTGGTGATGAAAATGAGTTGTATGTATGTAATTAAATATGAGAATGTGATGTATGAGCTCATATGGTTCTCATGACACCGAATGAAATTTTTATACGCGACGCAACACGAAATAAGGCATTATTTTAATGCCATTTTTCCATTCTCTTTTGTGCAATTCATCATGTGAGACTTAGAAATGATAAGAAGCAAGCTATAAATATATGGTGTTACATAAGATATGTCATATGATATTGTCTTATTGCATTGGTACCAATATACTTATGTTTTGGGTTGTTAAAATTGCTCTTAAAGGGTGAAGTGGTGCTAAAAGTCCCTTGTGATGGGTGAGGTGGAGCCAAAACTCCCTAAGAATGGGTGAGACAAGGCCAAAAATCTCGTGGAAGAGTGAGACCAAGTCAAAAGTCCCTAAACTAAGAGTAAGGCCAATTCAAAGTCCCAAAAATAGAATAAAGCTAGACCAAAACTCCTTAAAGCTTATTCTTGGCCTTGATATAATTTTCATGGCATATAAATCATGTGTTGTATGATTTTGAATCCTTGGATGCCTACTTGTATGCTTTGACATATTTATATACCTTGATTGATTCCTTGAATGAGTGTATAAACTATTGAGATTCCATGAATCTCACCTCTTTCCCTCTCTTATCTTAATATATTAGGTGGAGCTTAAGGAGACCAAAGTGCAAGTTAAGGAGCTTAGTTGAGCATACTTAGTTAATTGTATAGCTTGTTTTAGTTCTTTTGATGTAAAGAAGTACTAAAATGTATATGTATATTTTATTTTTGACATGTAAACATATGAACAAGTGTAAAGGCATGCATATGTGATGTATAAACCATTTGTGGAACCAAAGCAATGAGAAAGCAAATTTTGGATACTTGGTAGCCCATTCCTATATATGTATTCTTATGTGTAGCATAGTGGGTTTGAGATACATAATGGTTTGGACTACTTGGGCAATTCATATGTGATGTATCAGTACTTTTAAACTTGCCCCAAAGGTGCTAAACACTAAAAGGGGTCATTTGGACCAAAGAGTTGCATTATGAGAAGCAAAAATGACTATATTGGTGGGCTGTGTCACTTTTTGTCCAAATGAACTCTCCTTGATCTGAAATTTGGCATGCATCTAGAACTTTTTGGGAAGTGAAAGTGCAGAATATTTAGAGGTCTATGAAATTTTTGGCAAATTTTTGAAGTTGAAAAATTTTTTGGTTTTAGTCAGTACACTGTGCAATTGGTCTGAAAATGAATTTGTGTTATTCATAGGGCAAATGATGTCTAATTGCCATAAAATTTTATAGGGAAAAACTAGATATTCACAGTGACCTATATAGAAGCACCTCAATTGGAGGTTTGTAGAGGGAGAAATAATTTTCTGAAATTCTGTGTCAGTATCAAGGATGTCAGCTAACCTTGGCTACTATTCCATCAATTTTTGAGGTTTAAAGGCTACTGAACTGGTCTAGACTTATTTTTTTCCTCCAGTTAACATCTGTAACTTTTCAAATTAGTATAGTTTGCCTAGATTGGATTTTTTTTAGAATTAACTATGAATTTCCAAACATTATATCAGTAAGCTATATTAGATTTCTAGATAGCTAGACCTCTTTACATTTTCTATTATCAAACATGGTGCAGATGAGATTTTCGTGGCTGGGAAATATTTTTATTATGAAGTTAACATCTAGAGCTTTTCCAGAAAGCTAAAATTTGCTTAATTTCCATTTTTCTAGAATTAGTTATGATTTTCCAAAGTTGGAGCCAAAAATCTGACTTTTGGACCTATGAGAGAATTTGCATTTTTGTGGTTTTTGACCTCATATTCATGGTTCATAAATTGTTTTATGACATGTATAAGTTGTATGCATAGAGTCTGAGTATACGATTGATGGGTTCATGGGACTCGCAGGGCAAAATATAAATGTTTAAACCTCGACATAACGCATTAAAATGCCACGATTTTTGCTATTTTCTTTGGAAATTATATGGAATCAAACTTAAATGAAGGACAATTGAGGTTAATACATTATAGTGTTACAACATAGGACTACTCAAAATTTCTACAAACAACTAATCAAAATAATCATGAGAGCTCCACTCTCAACCTGAAGCACTAAATAGTAATAAATGGGGACGGAGACCCTACCTATGTATAAGTGGAGTCACAACTAAGAAGAAACAATATACCTAGATGCAAGTTCAAAAGTTCACAAAAAAGGCCCTAGCAAAAACCACGCAGGGCTTAATATCATGAAGCGATCATTCTTGTGTCAGTTCTAGACCTATATCATTATTTGTAATGAAAAGAAATTAAAAGGGACGAGTTTAAAACTTAGTAAGCAAATAATATTAACTATGACCGAAATGAAAATCATAAAGAATGGTCTACCTTCAAACTTGAATTTATATTTAAAATGTAAGTAATAATGTAGTATCTAATAAAATTCATTTCTTTTCATTTATAGCAGCTAAATTTGATAATGTGCATAAACCAAACATTTAAAAACTCGTGTGTAGCAATACAATTGACATGTCTAAATAGAACCAAATTAAATGAATGGCAAGCACATCTCTTTTAAAGGAATAATAATAATGTCGAGGTAACTTATGCTTAACCGTTTAAATAGATCCACGTGTGGTAGCTGACACACAGACCTAGCAACACCCTTACTAGCTGAGGTTCAGATTAAGTTGCACCAAGGCTAACAACTACTACTGTTAGTTGCAGGGTTCTGTATTAAATCACTTTTTAATCAAAGACAGCTAAAATAATTAATTAATTAAATAATTGTCTAAGTATATTGAATTAGTAAATCAACAACTAAGATATTTCAATAACATTAATTAATAATTCCTTTTTAATCACTTATAATGAAATCAAGTTTAGCATTTTATTATTTTACGATGAACAAGTAGTATAAATTTTCCATAGCAAGTATTATTTATTCATAGCATATGACGACATCGTAGATTTCTTTAAACCTTAATTTGACAAAGCACTGATATGGGGTTATCTTCAAAACCTCATAAATTACCCATAAACAATTTTGATCACTAAATAACACATTAATTGGGATAGGGTCAAGCTACTCTTATTTTTTATTATCTTCTACTTCTTCTTCTTTTAAATATATACCTTCTATATTTTACTATAGGGTATTTTCACTTAAACCCACTATTTAGTTTCTACTTAGTATAAGGTTTCCTATTCATTAACTACACCATTTAATCTTCTAAGTTATAATATCAAATAAATTCCCTTCCTTAGTTATCAATTTTTTCCTACCACTGAAGAAGTTAAATAATCCAAACTCTACCTCTAAAAATTTATTCAAGTAATTTGTCATCTCTTAATCCAAGTCTCAATCCAACATGTGAGCTATGGAAAACTTCATCTTTTCATTTAACACTATAATTTATGTAACATTCGGTCCCTCCATAAACGTGAGAAACGCAATGTTTAGTTTCTCTGTAAACAGCAGAAATAGGCCAGATACAAAAGGAAGTCCTTGAAACAGAAGGAATTGGGGCCAACTAAAATTATGATAAAATTTTAAATATTAGAAAATGAGAATTTGAGCCTTGAGTTGCCCAGAAATCAAAGCCAGAGTGATTCAAAAAATTTGTCAAAAAGCCAGTGGCATTTTCGTAAATATGGGTACTTTTTGAAAAACACACAGGAAGGCTTTTTAAATGAAAGTTTTGAGTTCTTTGAGGTTCTCAAAGGCCCTAAAAATCATGTAAAGCCTCGGGACAGTTAAAGCCCCTCCGATGGATGTTTTCAAACATCGGTGTGCCTAAATTTTGATGGATTCATTCGGGAAGGTTTTAGCTCCAATTTGAGTGATTCCAAAGGAATTTTTCTTAATTGGGAACCTAAATTTTATAATGGAAAAGACGGTTCTAAAAAAAGAGCTAAAACGAAGGAGAAACGAAAATGCAAAGTATGAAGGCCAAAAGGGAAATTTTTGAAAAGTGTAACTTATTCCAACATATATATATGATGCACCCTTCTCCTCCCTTCATTATGCACGACCATGTTCTGCCTAAAACCAGAAGAAAACCTAGGGGATGAGGCTCATAAGAAGGGGAAGAAAAGGAGGAGAAATCAAAGGCTTAAGGTATGGAAATTATTAGTTTTTCATGCTCTTTCTCTTCCAAACCTCTTCTCCTCCATTCTCCTTTGTTTCCTATGATTAAAATGAGGTTTATAAATCTAATTCAAGGGAGATATTCAAGGGAAAGTTCGGATTTGAAGAGAGGAGCTTGGAGAAATCAAGATTTAAGCCAAACTAAGCAAGAAAATAAGGTAAAAATGCATCCTATGGTTCATATCTTCCATGGCCCTTCTTCTCCATTTCGACCTAGACTTAGACAGACCTAAGGAGTCAGATTTTTAACCAAACCAAAGGTGATTCTTAGGTATTTGATGGAGAGGAATAAGAATATGCAAAGAAAACCAAGAAATAGGCATTAAAAATCAAGATGCAAAACCTAGGGTTTTAAGTGCACCTGCTAATTTTTGAATTTGTATGATGCTTCCTAGGTCTAATTTAGAGTATAAATGAGTTCTTGAGACACCAAAGATGCTCCTTATAAGCTTCTCCCTTCAAGAAAACCAAGAAAACTCCATATGGCCTAAATGGTGTCTATGTCTCGGCCAAGAAGGGATTGTGTAGGTGGAGGGAGTTTTAAATTTTTCTAAGGCCATTATTGAGTCATATTTGATGAATGAAAGTGAGGGGAGGCCTTGAAAAAAATTTAGAACTCATAGAAAGTGATTTGGTGTCTTAGGTTTCATATTATGACCTAAAGAAGCAATATGGTGTTAGGCCTTTTATTTTGATGATGTGATGACTACAAGAGGCGTAAAAGGAGTCAAGAATCATATTTGAAAGGAAACAATGAAGCCTAGAAAGTATTTGAGGGGTGTTGCTTTATTAGGTGCCAATATGGACCATAATGGGGGTTATAGAGCAATTTAGTACTTAAGCAAGTTGTATGGTCTTAGAGATTGTTTCATGAACCTAATTGGCTCCCATATATTGTATTTAGGCCAAGAGAAACAATCTCCACCAATTTTTGGGTGTGTGGCCGAAAGAGGAGGCTTGAATCCTAAAGGAAAAAAATGTGTAATTGTGTGCAAGGTAGCTCTCTCCACCTTCTCTCATGTATGGATGTGTGTTTAGCTTGTTTTGGAATGTGTGTATGTGTATTTTCAAACTATGAAAAGTATGTTAGCATACATTTATATTCCATGATTCTTGATGCCATGTTATGTTTTCAATGACCATATGATGTTTGTATGAGTTTACTTGAGTGTGGAGAGGCCAAGAACTCTTCCCTTAGGTGAGGATGAGCCAAGAACCCTTCAACTTGGTTGAGACAAAGTAAAGAGTCTCCTAAAAGCAAAGTGGGCTCCCAAGAGTATAGTTGAGTCCAAAGTGCTTAAAGAATGGGTGAGTCAAGTCTAAAATCTATGAGGAGAAGTGTGAGGCCAATCCAAACACTTAGTGAGCTTTTGAATACCTTGTATGATTGATTCACATGCCAAGGTTGCCTTTAAAATGTCTATGATTTCTATTTTCTCCATACATGCATTTAAAAGGCTTGCTTTGCACATATTATATATGATTGAATGGGAAATGAGCTATTGGGATTCTTTGAGTCTCATCCCCTCCTCTCCAATGATCTAACATGCTAGGTGAACTAAGTGGATATGCTAATGGGAGCCAACAACGCTAAAGGAAGGAGATTGACAAACTTATGCCTTAGTTTTAGCCATTTTGGAACCATAATGATGGTTTATCATGTATATTATGTTGTATATGTACTATGAACGTTGAGACATATGTAAAGATACTATTATGTAATGTTTAGATGTATGGAAATGATATATGACCACTAGCACATGTTTTGAGTATGTAATGCCATAGTATGCAAGTTTAAAGTTTGATGAATATATGTATAAGTGTGGGTTGAATGGCCAAAATGAAGTACATGAGATTTGGGACCATTTGGGCAGCTTACACAAGTCGTAATTATGCTTTTAGACTTGCCTAAAAGGTGCCAATACCAAGAGAAGACCATTTGGCAAGTTTGGTACCTCACATGGAACCAAATTTAGCCATAATGGACCTTATGTCACTTTTTAGGCAAATGAGCTAGTCTTGATCTAAAATTTGGCATGCAATTAGATCTCATTGAGAGTTTTCTGGAAAGCTAAAGATCATAATTTTTAGAGATCTACAGAATATTTGATGATTTTTTGAAATTGGCAAATTTTATGGATTTGGTCTGTTGCACTATTCATTTGGTCCGAAATTGTTTTCTGTCACACGAGACCTAAATAACGTCCAATTGCCACGAAATTTTATACACAGAAACTAGGTAATCACAGAGACTCGTGCCAATTGGAAGCACCTCATTTGGAGTCTAGAGAGGGAGATATGAATTTTTGAAGTTTCTATCCAATATCAGTGAAATTGCCCTACCAGAAGTATTATTCTATTGAATTTCGGAGCCTTAAGATATTTTTTCTCTCTAGTTAACATTCACATATTTCCAGATTGGTATCATTTTCATGGAATGGAATTTTGTGGAATTAATTGCACATTTTCAAAGTTTTATGCAGAATTCTGTGACAGTTCTAGATTTCAGTCAGACCTCTGTAACTTTTTGGGTGTCAAACGTCCTAGGTGATAAATATTGTGACCTAGAAGTATTTTTAGTGTGAATTACACATCCCAAGCTTTCTAGAATGACCAAGATTGCATAGTTTTGATTTTTCTAGATTTAGTTATGATTTTCCAAAGTTTGCCCAGAAAAAGGACCAATTCTGGCCGAGAATGATCTTTAAGTTTCCATGCCCCATTTCGGTTTCCATGAGTTATGGGCATGATTTTGTAATGTAAATGAGTGGTAATAAGGTATTTAAATATGAGAATACATAGCATGAGCTCATACCGTCCACGTGACACCGATTGCAAATTTTTAGGTATGACGCAATGTAAATAAATTCATTATTTTTATGCCCTTTTTCATGTGCTCTCATGGAAATGATGATGTGAAGCTTATGAATGTCATTAAATGAGCTAAAATTTATGATGTTACATTTATTGGTATCAGAACAAAGTTCCAGGCTCTCTCGGATTGAATTTGGCTTGAGGATGTAGCCATTGGGCTTTGTAAAAGGCTTGTATGACTATAAAAAGTCCTTTATAGGACATTGTGGGTGTGTGAAAGTAGTTTGTGGCTTTATTCATGATAAGTAAATTGTAGGATGGTCTTAGAGTAGTTAGTAGACACCATGAAGAGTGGCCTCTAAAGTAGCTTGAGCAGAGTTGAGGGATCCAACGGCTATAGCTTGATGAGATATGATAGCTCGCCGGGATCAGTGGCAAGCCTTAGATATGAACAATAAGAATAATCTTATTGATAGGAAGAGGCTTGTTAGAGAGAGTATGTGAAACCTAATTCTCTCGAGTAGTCATACTCAGGCTATTCCCAGCTGTCTCGCATAACATAGAGACAAGTAATGATGCAGTGCGGTATGAGATGAGACTGCGACTGCACCAAACCAATCTAGAGGGGAAGTGAGAAAAAGAGTCACCCCTTAGCCACAACACTCAAATGCCTAGATAAGTATTAGAGCCTAAAAGGTTAGTCTCCTCAGGCCAAAGGTTGAGTTATAAGCTATATCTTGGAGCCTGACAGCCCGGAGGTGATAGCTAGTTATGCATGAATGAAGCGAGAGGTAGAACCTTCTAGTTTGATGACGAGCCGGTTATAAAGGCAGTGAGGCTTAGGTTGGTAGCTAAAGATAAAAATCCAATCCCTATAATAGTAAGCCAATTAGAGGCTGTTAGCCGCGACGAATGATGTGTTAGCCATGGCGAATGATAGTGTAAACGCCTTGTTGGTCATATTTAGGCCAACTTGAGAAAGGAGTTAATAAGGGATAAGACAACCCACAGCGAGCGGAAACCCCTAGTATAAGTAGGGAAAAGGAGTAATAAATAGTCACGGAAAGTTAGTAAGAAGTCCGTGGGCCTAATAATTGAGACTGAAAAAGAGCTTAGCATAGAAAAAGTTAGACACAGTGATAATGAGATTGTTGAGACTCGCCTTTTAGGTGCTGACTCCAACCTAAGGTGTTACCCTGTTAGATGTTGAATAATAGAACGCTAGTATAGCCTTGAATAATGCAAGATAAGACTATACTAGCAGTAAGGCACCTAGCGAGTGGCCTAGAAAGGTATACCTCATAGGTAATTCCTAGAAGTAAGTATGAATAACTAGTAATAGAGGCTCAAAAAAGAATGAGGATAGTTAATAAGCTACAGGTCCGATGAGATGGCTAGCCTAGGCTAAGTATAAGTTAAAGCCTGGAAGAGATGACCAGTAGCATCATCCAAGTGAGATATGGGAATGAAAGGTTCAGTGAAAGTTCTCCCTGGATCAAAAAAGGAAAGATGAGACATCTTCATGTCAGGGAAACCACCTAGTAGTGATTAGTAAAGTCCCCTAGATAGACCCCCCGATTGTAGAGTATAGTGAGCAAAGAAGCAAGGAAGAGCTGAGAAATTAACCATAGAAGATATGCCCTCACTTTAGTAACAACTAAATGTATAGATTAAGCTCAGAAAGGTAAAGAGATAGGGGTCTGATAGTTAGTTAGACGAGCTCCCTAATATGAGAATAGTATAGGGTTAAGGCACATATATGGGCAGAGCACCCAGTAGAGCATGAGCTTCAGCAAAGTAGAATCCAGACATTGAGAATATATGATCTGGATTAAGTTAGCAGAACCCTAGAAATAGCATACTGTGCTCCTGGGGATGAGGCTATAGAGGCTAAACAGAGAAAAAGTCTAACTCTGATCCGAATGTAGAAATAAGCTAAGACAGACAGTTAGTGCCCTAATACCCTCAGGGAAGCTCGAGAAAGCTAGAGACTGCCTAAGAAGGCGAGCCTCTTCTTATGTAGAGAAAGAAGGTAAGCCTAGAGAAAGAATGTAAGCCGAGAGTGCTATAGAATGACATTCCTAGGATTTTATGAAATAGAATCCTCCTTATAAAGGGATGGTCTAGCTCAGAGCAAAGCAAGAGTATGAGTAAAAAGTAGACCCCCTTGATGTTACAGAGAGTGATTAAGTGTAGGAACCCTGGGAAAATGCAGATGCTCTTAAGCTTAAAGAAACCTGAACTGGCAACAAAAATAGCCAATAGTAGAACATCCTTTTACCTAAGTAAGAGGATAAGAAAAGTAGAAAGAAAAGAGGTGACAGTATTCAAGCCGAGGACACATCAGATTGAAAATAAATATTTAGTTAATATGCTTGAGTACTTAAGAAAGCATACTTGTCCTTGGCATAGATGCCCTTTTAGCATGACATTTCCCAAAGTATAAATAGCCGACGATACTGAGAAATCTTGGGATGTAGTAGAGGAAGAATCCTACTTTCCCCGAGTACTCTACGAGAATAGGGCAGATAGAGAAAAGTAAGAGAGGGATACTTTAGATTATGGGGAAACTTGTAATAGACAGGTGATAGTGGCTTTGAGCTCAGTCATAAGGTGCTTGTGTATTAGTGTTTGATGTTATAGTTTGCTTGTAACAGAGGCTACATGATATTAGGTCTGGCCAACCTAGTAGTAATGTGGCTTAAGTGCATAGCAAACAACGACATCAATCACCAAAGTGTCCCGATAATCGAAAGATATCCTGGCTAAAGAACAAGATAAGTTAGAAAAGAAAGGTAAAAGGATTCTAGTAATATCAGAATAATGAGAAAAGCATGCAGAAAGAAATCCCCAATAGAAAATGTTTAGATTTAGTATACATAGCCCGAGTCCCTTATAGTATATGTAAATGAAATAAATAGGGACAGTGTATAGCCTCTCTTCTGCCTGAGATGTTTACTACACTTAGTGTGTGAGATGCCCTGGTGCCAAGGCACTTAAAAGCAGAACGTAGGCAGAGTGAGAACTGCAGGATATGAGAGGAGGGCTAAAACGAGTATATGTAAGTAAGTAAGTAAATAGAGTAAAAAAATAAATCCTAAGTGAAAAAGGGGCTGAAGTGGGAATTTGAGGATCCTATGAGGAGTGATAAATGAAAATTAAAATGCTCCCTAGTATTAGTATGACGGGATCCTAAAAAATGAGATGGCACAGAACCCATTTCGTACGAAGAGCATGATATACTTCTGAGTTTAGCCTCAGCTATTATAAGCGATGGTAACTGGACTTAATGAGTATGTATTTTACTATTAGATACAGTAATCTTAGGCTTTGATGTCTCCCAGAGATAGATCACAGTAGATCCCAGCATAGCACAGTGGTTGCAGTAGACCCTAGCAGGACTCTGAGAGATCGCAGTAGACCCAGGGGTTACAGTAGATCCCACAGAGTTATAAAGAGCTCTAGCCATAACATGATAGACCTCTAGTAGAGATGACAGCCTGAGATAGTTTTACAGAATAGTTAGTCTCAGAGACAAGTACAGTTTCAGCTAGCCTTTGTCTTAGAGACTACAGACCTCCTAAGTCTGGTAGACCATTGTTACAGAGATATGAAGGCTTTACTCAGACAGTTAGACTACTGACTAGCTCTCTTCAGAGATAAGCATAGTATATGGGATGAGGAAAGCAAGAAATAAGCTTTCCAGAGTTAGAACCAGATGAACCACTACCTAGCAGATAGTAGCCCTGACCAAGGGATAGAGAGATCCCTATATGATAGCTTATGTATTCAGAAAAGGGGTCAGGTGCAGTTTTTATATGAGGTAAGTGGTATAGTATATCTTCAGTGAGCAAAACTGTGAGAACAGCTAGCATCTCATCAGAGCCCAGCAGTAGTTAGTGGTAGTAGCTCTTCAATGCCAGTATGAGACATACAATTTAGGCCTATCAGTGTTGAAATGAGGGACTATAAAATGCCACTGCAAGTGAGCAAAGAAAGTGAGAAAAGTCCCGGCCTATAAAAACAAATGTAGTAGTAAACAGAGAAACTGGATCATTAAAAACAGAAACTCTTTAAAAGAAGCTATAATCCCAATAAGCAGTTGTGATACGAGGCCTATGATAGAAAGAGATGTGAACTGTAATCATGGGATGAGCTAGTAAGAAAGAACGCAGAGATGAACAGCGGACGATATTTGTAAATAAGTAAGCAGACAAACAATAACCTCCAATGGCTCTAATGATTAGAAGAAATGATAAGATGTTATAAGTGGCCATTCAGAGAGGATATGTGAGACATAATATGAGATAAGTTACCTCCTGATGTGTAAATGAGTCCACTGAAAGAAATGTTAATCCTGCGAACGGGTTAACATTAACCCGATATGATTAGTAAGCTCTCCTAGGATAGGCCTTCAGAGTCAGAAATTTCTTTCCCTTATGAGAAAAAAACTAGCTAGTATTTTATACAGCCCTCATTAAGAGCTAGTAATAAAAGTTCCCTGGCTAAGAGAAAATTCGAAAGAATAACATCGCTGAGAAAGCGTATAGAGCCAGGAAGAAGGGAAAGAACAGAACAGTTAGCCAAAAAAGAAAAGAGTAAGAGGAAGTGTATCCCAAAGTTCGAGGACAAAATTTATTTAAGGGGGGAGGAATGTAATATCCAATCCCTCTATAAACGTGAGAAATGCAATATTTGGTTTCTCCGTAAATGGCAGAAATGGGCCAGATACAAAAGGAAGTCCCTGAAATAGAAAGAATTGGAGCCAAATAAAATTATGATAAAATTTTAAATATTAGAAAATAAGGATTTGAGCCTTGAGTTGCCCAAAAATCAATGCCAGAGTGATTCGAAAAATTTGTCAAAAGGCCAGTGGTATTTTTGTAAATATGGGTATTTTTTGAAAAACACACAGGAAGGCTTTTTAAATGAAGTTTTTGAGCTCTCCGAGGTTCTCAGAGGCCTTAAAAATCATGGAAAGCCCCAGGACAGTTAAAGCTCCTCCAGTAGATGTTTTCCAACGTCGGTGTGCCTGAATTTTGATGAATTCGTTCGAGAAAGTTTTAGCTCCAATTTGAGTGATTCCAATTGCCACAAAATTTTATACACAGAAACTAGGCAATCACAATGACTCGTGCCAACTGGAAGCACCTCATTTGGAGGTCTAGAGAGGGAGATATGAATTTTTGATGTTTTTGTCCAGTATCAGTGAAATTGCCTGACTAGAAGTACTGTTCTATTGAATTTCGGAGCCTGAGCTTGATGAACTGATCTGGAGATATTTTTTCTCTCTATTTAATATTCACAGATTTCTAGATTGGTATCATTTGCATAGAATGGAATTTTGTGGAATTAATTGGATATTTTCAAATTTTTCTGCAGAATTCTGTGACAGTTCTAGATTTCAGTCAGACCTCTGTAACTTTTTAGATGTCAAACATCCTAGGTGATAAATATTGTGACCTAGACGTATTTTTATTGTGAATTAGATATCCCAAGCTTTCTAGAATGATGAAGATTGCATAGTTTTGATTTTTCTAGATTTAGTTATGATTTTCCAAAGTTTGCCCAGAAAAGGACCAATTTTGGCCGAGAATGATCTTTAAGTTTCCATGCCCCATTTTGGTTTCCATGAGTTATGGGCATGATTTTGTAATGCAAATGAGTGGTAATGAGGTATTTAAATATGAGAATACATAGCATGAGCTCATACGGTTCACATGGCAAATAAATTCATTATTTTCATGCCCTTTTTCATGTGCTCTCATGGAAATGATGATGTGAAGCTTATGAATGTCATGAAATGAGCTAGAATTTATGGTGTTACAATTTACCATCACAAAAGAAGATCTTCAACTTAAGCCTTTCCCTATATAGCCACAAGAGTAAAATAAAATACCTTCCTACTACTTGAAGTAATGAAAAACAGGAAAATGGAACTAATACTAATATAAAAGGCCTTAATTTTCTAATTAGCTTTTTTATCAAATCTTAGCTGAACATATTTTCTAATTAGGAATAAAATAAAGCAAGTTTCAAGATTAAATTCCCTTGAAGCAAATCCTGAACTTCAGCTACCAAAAATGAAGAAAAGAGTTGATTCTTGCCAAGAAATCAAGAGACGAATGAAGTAGGAAGAAAGCAACTTCTTGAAGCTTAAAACCCTACCCTAACCCCACTCCAAGGTTGTTGCTGTGGTGAAGAACATGGACACACTACAACTGGTGGAAGGGGTTGATTCCATAGTGGATAGGGTAGCTGGAAGGAAGAAGAACAATGGGAAGAGAAAGAAGAAGAAACAAAGATGAATGGAGATGGGAAGAACAAAAGAGAGATGAAAAAAAGAAAACAAAAGGGTGAAGCACATTGGACTTGTGGTAAGAGATGAAAAAAAGAAAACAAAAGGGTGAAGCACATTGGACTTGTGGTAAAGAAGAAAGCAAAAGTGGAGAAAGTGGGTGGTTGGGATTTTTTTAATATGTTTTGGATAAAATTGAATTTTAGCCCCTAAAAAATTTTAAATGTTTTAAAGTAGTCCCTATGTCACTCCATCTACTTCAAAAATTAAAATTTTTTAAATTTACCACAACTTATCCTACCATTCTTTCCCTTCCTAAATTATTTTATTTTATTTTATTTTATAATTTCCTTGATTTATACTCTAAATTCTTAAGCTAATAGGGACATAAATGCAAAAAAAAATTTCTAAGTTCTTATTATCACACCATACTTTATTAGACTCCATATTCCCATATTCAAGGTAACTTCCATGTATAACAAAGAAAAAACCAAGAAAAGGGAATAAAATATTGCCATTTCCTTGCATTACGTCAGGCTTAAAATTTTAAATTTTGATTCGTAGACCCCGGGAACTCACTAATAAATTTTCTATTTATTTTCCATTTAAACAAGTCACAAACATCCTAAAAAATTCCATAAATCATGGATTAGAAGCCCAAAATCAAGAATTTCATGTTTTAGCTTCGGGTCAGAATTTTAGTTTTCTGCTAGCAAGTTTGAAAAATCATAACTAAATATAAAAAAAAATAAAATAAATCAAATCATAGTTTTTTTAAAAGCTCTAGATGTTAGCTTTATAGTAAAAATAATTCCAAGCTACAAAAATATCATTTGGACTATGTTTGACAACAAAAAAGAGGCAAAGGTCAGACTATCTTGCATTTCTGATACAGATTATTGATATAAACTTTAAAAATTCATAACTAATTCTGCAAAAATCTAATCTGGAAAAAATATACCAATTTGAAAATCTAGATGTTAATTACAGGGAAAAAATTAAGTTCACACCAGTTTAGATGCATTTAGACCGTGAAAATTAATGGAATAGTAACTAAGGTTGGTCTGTGCTACTGTCACTAATATGTAACTTCAAAAATTTATATCTCCCTCTACAAACATCCAATTGAGGTGCTTTTAGTTGGTATAGTTCACTGTGAATATCTAGTTTATCCTTATAAAATTTCATGGCCATTGGACATCGTTTGACTTATGAATGATAGAGGTGAAAATTTGGACCAATTGCACAGTAACAGTACCAGAACCATGAAAATTTGCCAACTTTGGAGATTCACCAAATATTTCCTAGTACTCCAAATATTATGTACTTTAGCTTCTCAAAAAGCTCTAAACAAGACCTATATGCCTGCCAGTTTCAAATCAAGAAGAGCTCATTTTGACAAATTTAACTATAGCTAACCATTGTGGTCAATTTTACATCTCATAAGGCACCACTTTAGTCCAAATGGTCTCCCAAGGCCTTTACCACATTTTGAGCAAATTTCAAAGCATAAAACAGCATGTATGAGGTCCTCAAGTGGTTTGAACTACCATATATCACAATTTCACTTTGCTACATGCATGAATACCTTATCTAAGTAAGCTCCCAAATACCCAAAACATTTTTTTCTCATTGAATTGGTTTAAATTTTGGTTCCTACATTACATACACATGCTTTTACATTAGCCCAAATATTTACATCTCAAAAATAGCATATACATGTCCTTCTTGACATCTAATTACAAGAGAAAAACTATATATTTGCCAAAGTAAGATCTCTCAAGCTCCTTAACTTGCATTTTTCTCTTCTTGGACACCACCTAGACATATTAAGATAAAGGAGGGAAGGGGGTAAGATTCATGGAATCTCAACAGCTTATACACCCATTCAAACATGCATTCAAGGCATGTTACATGTCAAATATACAAGTATGGAAGCTAACATAGCCATAAAGTAAGCAAAGTCACATTTTCATGCCATAAGGTCATAACAAAGTCAAGAATGAGCTCTAGAGACTTTTGGTTTAGCCTCACCCCATTTCTAGGACTTTTGAATTTGCCTCACCCTTAGCCTATTGACTTTTGACTTGGCCTCATCCATCTATGAGACTTTTGGCCTTGTCTCACCCATGTCTTGAGACTTTTGGCATCTCCTCACCTACATCAAGGGACTTTTGGCATCACCTCACTCTTATAAGTAAGTTTCACAATCAATAACATTCAAAAAAACATATTGGTACCCATGCAATATCATAACATTAAGTGGCATGTTTATAAGACACAAAAGCACACACAAGCACACAATGACATGTATATAACCAAGAATGCAAGAAGAATGAGGTGGAGAGCTACCTTGGTGAAAATCCAAGCCTTAACTTTGCTTATTCCTCTTTTTCTCAGCTTCACAAGCACAATGAGGTGGGATTTGATTTCCTTGGCCTAGCCACAATAAACAACACTCAATTATATTCTTAGAACAAGCTAAGACATTCAACTCACTTCTAAGAATACACTTTGTTTCATTTGTTACATAATGGTTCCATTAATAGCCTAATGAAGCAACCACCATAATTCAAGTTCTTGGCTTCATTCTCTTGCCATATCTAGGTTTCTTGACCTCATTTAAGGTCCTTGGAGCCATCACACACTCACTTTCACAAGTCTAGGTATATGTTGCTTTATAAGGTTACATTATAAAAGCTATTACCTCATCTCCCAATTTATGGCTTCTAAATTTTTTTCAAGAATTCCTTCCACCTTCTACCATCATATGATGTCTCAAACTAAGGCTAGAATAAATTAAAACACTTCCTAACCTATTCATCCTAGCTTACCTGAAACTATGGAGGGAGGAAGAGTCCATAGGCTTCTTGATTTTTCCTTGATGGGAGACACACTTGGGAGGCTTCCTAGAGATCTTAAGAGCTTAATTAAACACTCACAAATACAAGGTAACTCATGTATCAAATTAGTTTTTACATTACATTCAAGAACTCTACACTTTCCTAAGTTAATTTCCATTAGTTTTCCTTGCAATTTCTTTGCATTTCCTAAGTTCTTGCACTCCAAATCAATGGTTTCTTATTATTTCTAGGTTAGAACTTTGGTCCCCTAGGCTATTATGTATAAGGCCGAACCACCCCTCATGTAAAAAGCAAGGAAGTTATGGATTTACCTTGGTTTTCTTGGCTTTTCAAGAACTCCTATCTTGACCATGGCTTCTTGAAATTCCCTTACTAAACCATGCTCAAAACAAAACCATATCATCCACTAAAACCATGGAAAGATGAAGCAAGAAGAGGAGAATGAAGCTTCAAGAAGGAAGACCATGAAAATCCTTAAAATTCCTTACCTTTCTTAGCTTCTTTCTCCCTTCTTCCTTGGTCTTCTTGTGCATTTAGGTTAAGCAGATTTCTTCTCTATTTTGGACAGAATAGGTCAGTTAAAATGAAGAGCACAAGGGGACATCCAACTTATAGAAGGGTGTAGAAGGAATTGTTTCACAAAAATGACATTTATGTCCTGCATACTTGGCATTTTTGTTTTAGCTTTGTTTTATCTCTTTTTTAAAAATTGTCTTTTCTATCATAAAATTCCAATTGTATAAAATACCTTTGAAATTACTTAATTTGGAGCTAAAACTTTTCCAAACAAATTAGTCAAAGTTCGGGTTCATCATTGTTAAAAAACGTACACCGAAGGAACTTTAAATGTCCCAGGGCTTCCCATGATTTTCTGGGGCTCTGAGAACCTTAGGTAACTCAAATTTTTCATTTAAAAAGCCCTCCTGTGAGTTTTTTCAAAAAAGTGACCATATTTAAAAAAATATCACTAGACTTTCGACAAATTTTTTGAATCACTCCAGCCTTGATTTCTAAGCAACTCGAGACTCAAATCCTCATTTTTTATTATTTAAAATTTTATTTAAATTTCATTTGGCCTTAATTCACTCATCTCAAAGGACTTACTTTTTAAACTAACTCATTACAGTATTTTTACATAATACTGGATGTTACAGTTACAATGATTATTGACTTCACATTTGTTTGGAATTCATGACTTTGTAAGTCAAATTGTTTTATAAAAATGATTATAATAGTTAAGATAAATACATGCTTCCTAGTTCTATTGTTTTCATAATGCCTTTGAGAAAAGTAATTTTTCCTATGCTGTAACTCTAGTCTTACTTTGTGCCTTTAATCGTTTACTCCTTGTTTTTTTTGAAATATTAAAAAGACAATCATTTTTATACAAGTCTTTCAAGTTATATGTGAATTTTTGAAAGGTCACAATTTTAGCATTTACATTTCATTATCCTTCTAGTCACACTAATTCCCAGGAATAAATTTTTTTAGAACAAATTAGCATGAATCTAAAGATTTTGAAAAAAGGGATAATTTATTTTTAAAATAGTCCAATTCTTCCCTATTTGGACTCTCTAGAGATAATAAAGTTGATAAAGTTAGTAATACTTCCTTTGTGTTGCTTAATGAAGATAGTGAAATTTGCAAGGATTTCAAGATTTAAAGATTAGAGCCTTTGAATACTTTACTTAATGCATATCATGATATGCATTGTTGTGTAATATGTCTTACAATTTGTGAGTTATGACTATGACTGGACAAGTCCTATGCATTTTTAGTTCAATTTTATCAATAACCAACTAGCATTTTTCATGCTTATAAGCACTATATCTATCTATAGCATGGTTCTCTCTTCTTGTAATGAAAAGAAGAAATTGAGAAAAAAATTTTGATGGTTACTATAATTATTTAGGTTAGAATTTCTTGAAAGTTCTTGTTACAAAATATTTTTGACAATAAAACAAGTTTACTGTTTATAACTTCATTAGATAAAAAAAAAAAACTTGCATTGATTCCTTCATCAATGATTGAATTGTAGATGGCGAGAATTTGAAACCTTTTGTCAATTAAATCACATGGAATATAATATTATGTCAACATAACAATGACATAGGGTAAATATTTTCATATTTAACAAATACATTAACCTATAGCATGCTATGTGGGCTGGCTAGGCTTTTGTTTCCTTAAACAAGTTCGGCTTGAACTAAAAGAACAAGGTTAAAATTGGATCGCGTTTAGACTTAAACTTAGTAAAAAGTATATAGATATAAAGATTCAACTTGTATTTTAAAGAATTTGACCGATAATTATGTATACATTTGTCTTTCCTTTCTCCTTTTCCCTTATTTTTCTCTCTTGCCTTTTCTTCTTCTTCTTCTTCTTCTTCTTCTTCTTCTTCTCTCTCACTTGTAAGAAGCAAAAAGTGAGAAAAAATCTTTTAAGAAATTTCTCTAAGAATGGGTTCGTAATCAAGAACATATTTATACATAAAATGTAGAGAGAAACTTTAAAGAAAACCCTCCAACCTCTTCTCTATGTTGCATCTAAACAACACTAATTCCCCATCCTCGTTTGTCGACATTGTCACCAGATGTGACCATCTCATCCACCATTACCTAGACGCTTAAACACTTGTAATTTTTTTTTTATGATGCATTTTCCTTAAAACTCATAGTCCATTTAATTCTTAACCATTGTTTTGAGAATTTTGGATGGTTTTTTCAAGTGTGAATCATGTACATAGTTGGAATTGCTTATGAGGTTCTCTTAGTTTTGTTCAATGTAAACCTAATCAAAGTAGTGTTCTTGTTAATTAAATGCAACCCAAAATCATACCAATCTCAATTTTACTTAAATTCTTTTTCAATCTTCAATAAAACCAAACCTAACAATTACATATTTGAAAGCTTTTACTTCTTATTGTTAGGAACAAGTTAGTGGTGCATACCTTGTTGGAGATTGTGCCCTAGGCCAATCATTGTATTGCGAACATTGTTTATTATTACAAAATAAGAGTTTTCTTTTTATTACATTATTATATTATTTGCATGTTTATATATAATAATATCCATGGATAAATTATTTTTTGAATTATCCAAAATGTCTCTAATCAATCATCCTTGTGGGAACAACGATGAATTAAGATTAGTATGATTTTGATTGATTAAGTGTTAATCATATATGATGATATGAATCAAAATCATAGGCGTGTGTTAGAGAACAGGACGCTGGATAGACCCGTCATGAGATAAGTTACATGGATTAGGTCATAAATTTATCTCATATATAACTATGTCATTGATCCCTTGGACCTGAGATCACCATAGATTCCTACATGAAGGACACTGTACTTTAGCATAGTCTAATGTCACCTTTAACCGGGTGATTATAAAGACTATGATCAGGTATAATGAAATTCATACAGAGGAAGATGAGTGGTCAAGATGGAATTTGTCCCTCTAATTAATAGAGAGAGATATCTCTGGGCCCCTCGATGAGTGTGACTGAGAAATGCATGGCCATGCTCAAATGGAAAGGGTTCCATCTTATATCAGTCTGCTCAGAGATCGAGAAAGTTATGATAGAGCAAGTTGAGAATGACATTTCCATGTCTCATACTCGATCTAGATATCATGTGACAAAAGGGATATGATAGGGTTATAAGATAGGTTGCATCGGATCACCGATCCCGCATGATTTGGTTAGTCACAATGTCTTGCTAGAGGCCGCTTGTGATTTGTGGGTCAAACAGTGTAGTTGGCCCACTGCCAACATCATATGGACCTGCAGGGTCGCACACAAGAACGGACCAACTCGAACTAAAATGTCCACATTCATTGAATCAGAAATGTGTTTAGATTCAATGAATATCTAGGATGGAGGAATTATTTATATATATATATATATAAATAATTAAATTCGAAATATATTATATATATTATATATATATTATATTTGATATTATATATATATATATGGATTAATTTAAATTTGATTCTATCAGATAGATTTAAATTTAAACTAATAAAATAATTTAAATTTGATTCTATCAGATAGGTTTAAATTTAATTCTATCAGATAGATTTAAATTTAAACTAATCAGATAATTTAAATTAAGCTCTAAATATTGTTAGTTTAAATTTAAACTATAGGATAGATTTGAATTTAAACTACTAGATATATTTAATTAATTTTGATTAATTAAATATATCTGAAACTCTAGTCTATAAATAGGGGTTTCCATATTAGAAAAAATGATATACATAGCTAGAGCTAGAGCTACCTCCAAAATTCTTAGAGAGAGAGACATTGTACGGACGTCGTACGGAATTGTATAAACGTCGTACGGACTGTACGGACAGATTGCTAGCACACTGCTTTGAGTTGCTGAACCCCGTTTGTGTGGATACCAGTAGAGGGAGCTGATCTGCGGTCAGTTCCTGTGATCCAAATAAAAGCAAACAACAAACTCAATCGGAAGAAAAAAGGTAATTCTCTGAACCTATTCAGTTTAAGTGATTTTGGCGGATCCTTGGTGGGAATTGGGATCAAAATTTTTAATGTTTCCGCTGTGTGCCTCCCATAATTCCCAACAGTGGTATCAGAGCCTCGTCAATAATTGCTTAAATTGAATACCTGTGTGTTATAAGAATTTTATCTTATAATCAATTTTTCGCATGTGCTAATATAAGATATGTATGCGATATTGATTTGATCAAATTATTTTTTTTTTAAAAAAAGCATGAAATCTAAGCGTAGAAGTTCTTTTAATTCGTTCATATATATGATATATGTATAGTTTTCAATGTGATTGGGAACATAATTATTAATCTGTTACATATATATATTTATTTTGTACAGATTATATTTTATTTTCAATGCGAATTCGTTTCATTATGTATGTGATACATTAAATGAATCCGCCATTGCTATCTAATCCTAGCATAACACAATCTATTTTAAAATTAATTCACTAAATTTACAACCTTTCATATTAAATGAGATGTTTGTAATATGTGTATTGTGATTTGCTTGGATGGGTATGGTGCATGATATGGCCCTAGGATACTTATGATTTGTAATTTTTAAAATACGACCTGCGTGTCGTGCCTCTCTCTATTCATTCTGAATGTACATTCTTTTCTCATCTCACACTCCCCTCGAATGTTTAAACGAGGTTTCTCTTTGTATATATAGATCTTATCTTAGAGGAATCCTCTCATTGGCTTGTGAGGAGATAGGATAGATGGGCCATATTGTGTCACATTTATTTTAAAATTTATGATGAGATCATATGCATGTATGTATGCCATCGTAGTATATAATTGTGTGACAACTAGTTTTAATGAAGTAATGAAATAAAATCCCTCATATAAAATTTTAAGTTATAATGCCACCCACTAATGAACATCTGTCAAAACTTTGATCACCTGACTGTAGGTTCCACCAAAGTGGGATACATTTAGGTTATCTTAGTAAGACAGATTGGGTAATGGTGATACTCATAAGTTTCATAGTGGTTTGACTTAATTGAAACTATCAAAATGGTTTTGGGTTTCAAGGCATTGATGGGATTAAACATGCCGAATCATGTGATGAATGAATCCTATAAAAGATCTAAGAGTTACATGTAATGTAATTGGTAAACAAGTTACCTACCTAAATAACTTAATTTTAAGCGTCTTGCCAAAGCAGACTTATAATTAAGTGAAATATGGGTCTTAGTCCACTAAATTAAATTGAGGGTTATTTTTAGTGGAAAGTTATTAATTTGATTTTTGCATATTTTGTTGTAGAAAAATGTCAACAAATAACTCTGCTACACTATCATTGCGATCCGTCCTTGAGAAGGACAAACTCAATGGGACAAACTTTCTTGACTGGTTTAGAAACTTGAGAATTGTTCTCAAACAGGAAAGAAAGCTATATGTCCTAGATGAGCCCATTCCTGAGGAGCCTGTAGCCAATGCTCCAAGAGCACAGAAGGATGCCCACACCAAGCATCTCAATGATTCTGTGGATGTGGGATGCCTGATGTTAGCCACTATGGTCCCAGAACTTCAAAGAGATCTGGAACTTATGGAGGCTTATGAGATGATTGTGCATCTCAAGGAAATGTTCCAACAACAGGCAAGGCAGGAAAGGTTTGAAACCACCAAGGCCTTACATTCCTGTAAAATGGCTGAAGGTGCATCAGTTAGCACTCATGTTTTGAATATGAAAGGCTACCTTGATCACCTTGAGAGGCTCGGATTTCCCATAAGTCAGGAGTTATCTACAGATTTGATCTTAAACTCACTCCCTGAAAGTTATGACCAGTTTGTCATGAACTACAATATGAACAACATGGAGAAATCTATTTCTGAACTGCATGGGATACTTAAAACTGCCGAGCAAAATATTAAGAAAAATCCAAGCTCTGTTTTAATGGTTCAGAAAGGTAAAGGAATGAAAAAGAAAGGCAAAGGCAAAGGAAAGGGCCTGAACAATAAGTTCAAAAACCAAAACAAACCCAAACCCAAGCCTGAAGCCAAGAAGGCAAAGCCTCCCAAGGAAGGAGTTTGTTTCTTTTGCAATGAACCAGGTCATTGGAAAAGAAACTGTAAGCTCTACCTGGAAGATCTAAAGAAAAAGAAGAATAGCGGGGCTATTACTTCAGGTATCTATGTTATAGAAATTAATCTTTCTACTTCTTCTACGTGGGTATTAGATACTGCATGTGGAACTCACATTTGTACAAATGTGCAGGGTCTCAAAAGGAGTAGGAAGTTGAAAAGGGACGAAATAAACCTACGAGTTAGAAATAGAGCAAGAGTTGCTGCTTTAGCCGTAGGCACTTATGAATTAGTTTTGCCCAATGGGCTTTTGTTAATTTTGAACAATTGCTATTATGTTCCTGCTTTGAGTAGAAACATAGTTTCACTTTCTTATTTGGATAAGGAAAGTTTTATTTCAATTATTGGGAATAATAAATGTTCTATTTATCGTAATGACATTTTTTATGCGGATGGTGATTTGCATGGTGGTCATTATTATTTAAATATTGATATTCCCAATAATCAAGATGTCTATAACATAACTACCAAGAGGATCAAGACTAACGACTTGAATTCGACCTATCTCTGGCACTGTCGTCTAGGCCACATAAATGAGAAACGCATTTCAAAGCTCCATCAAAATGGACTTCTGAAATCATTTGATTTTGAATCATTTGACACATGTGAATCTTGTATATTAGGAAAGATGACTAAGGCACCTTTCACTGGACACAGTGAGCGGGCCACTAACTTATTGGGCCTAGTACATACTGATGTATGTGGTCCACTAAGTACAACTGCTAGAGGAGGCCACTTGTACTTTATTACTTTTATAGATGACTATAGTAGATATGGTTACATCTATTTAATGAAACACAAATCTGAAGCTTTTGAAATGTTCAAAACATTCCAAAATGAAGTACAGAATCAGCTTGGTAAATCTATTAAAGCACTTCGATCCGATCGAGGTGGTGAATATTTGAGCCAAGAGTTTATTGACCATCTTAGAAATTGTGGTATTGTCTCACAATTAACCCCACCAGGAACACCACAATGGAATGGCGTTTCTGAACGAAGGAACCAAACCTTATTAGATATGGTTCGATCCATGATGAGTCAAACGGATCTTTCACCATCCTTTTGGGGCTATGCATTAGAAACAGCTATGTTTACACTAAACCGTGTTCCATCTAAGACGGTTGAAAAGACACCATATGAGATATGGACTGGGAAAAAGCCCAGTTTATTTTTTCTTAAGATTTGGGGATGCGAGGCATATGTTAAGCAACAGGCTTCAGATAAGTTAGCACCCAAATCTATAAAATGTCTTTTTGCGGGTTATCCTAAGGAAACTAAAGGATACTACTTCTACAACCCCACTGAGAACAAATTATTTGTTGCTCGAAATGGTATCTTTTTAGAAAGAGAATTCATCTCTAAAAGAACCAGTGGGAGTAAGATACATCTTGAAGAAGTTCAAGAGCCACAAAATCGCATTGAACCTGAGATGAAAAATCGAGAAGACTCACAACAAGTTGTTGAGCCTACTCAAGTAACACAAGGCCCACGAAGGTCTGATAGGACACGACATCAGCCTCAAAGATATCGTGATGTGTTGCTCATTGATCAAGATGAGCCAACCACCTATCAAGAGGCTATAATGGGATCAGACTCTGAGAAATGGCTAGAAGCCATGAAGTCTGAGATGCAATCCATGTATGACAATCAGGTATGGACCTTGATTGACCCACCTGAAGGTATAAAAGCCATAGGGTGCAAGTGGGTTTTCAAGAAGAAAACTGACATGGATGGCCAAGTGCATACCTTCAAGGCACGATTGGTTGCAAAAGGATTCAAACAAACACATGGTATGGACTATGATGAAACCTTTTCACCAGTTGCTATGATCAAATCAATCAGAATCCTTCTTGCCATTGCTGCATACTATGATTATGAGATTTGGCAAATGGACGTGAAAACAGCATTCCTTAATGGAAAGCTGCTTGAGGATGTGTATATGACACAACCTGAAGGTTTTATGTGTCCAGAGGATTTTGGGAAGGTTTGCAAGCTTTAAAAATCCATTTATGGATTGAAGCAAGCATCTCGAAGTTAGAATCATCGCTTTGACGAAGTAGTCAAAGATTTTGGTTTTATCCAAAATATTGATGAACCTTGTGTTTACAAGAAGGTTAGTGGGAGCACAATTATATTTCTAGTGCTTTATGTTGATGACATCTTACTTATTGGAAATGACATTCCTACCTTGCAGATTGTCAAGTCTTGGTTAGGAAAGTATTTCTCAATGAAAGACTTAGGCGAGGCCAATTACATCCTTGGGATTAGGATCCATAGAGATAGATCCAAGAGGCTAATCGGTTTAAGTCAATGCACCTACATAGACAAGGTATTGCATAGATTTAGTATGCAAGATTCAAAAAGGGGTTTTGTACCTATGTCTCATGGCATCAATCTCAGCAAAACTCAGTGTCCTAGTACACGTGATGAGCGAGAGCGCATGAGTAAGATTCTATACGCCTCGGCTATTGGATCTATCATGTATGCCATGTTGTGCACTCGACCAGATGTCTCATATGCCTTGAGTATGACTAGTAGATTTCAATCAGATCCAGGTGAGAATCACTGGACTGCCGTCAAGAATATCTTAAAGTACTTAAGAAGAACTAAGGATGTATTCTTGGTGTATGGAGGATTGGATGACGAGCTTGTTGTAAACGGTTACACAGATGCAAGTTTTCAATCTGACAAAGATGATTCTAGATCACAATCAGGATTTGTATTCTGTTTGAATGGTGGAGCAATAAGTTGGAAGAGCTCAAAGCAAAGCACTGTAGCTGATTCTACAACAGAAGCTGAGTACCTAGCAGCATCAGATGCAGCTAAGGAAGCTGTTTGGATTAAAAAGTTCATCACTGAGCTAGGGGTGGTACCTACCATCTCAAATTCAATAGATTTGTTCTGTGACAACAATTGTGCAATAGCACAGGCTAAAGAACCTAGGTCACATCAAAGGACAAAACACATACTCAGGCGATATCACCTTATCAGAGAAATCATTGATAGAGGTGATATAAAGATATGTAAAATACCAACTGATGACAATGTTGCTGATCCTCTTACTAAGCCGCTTGCACAGGCTAAGCATGATCGTCATGTTAGGTCAATGAGTATTAGAAACATTAATGATTGAACCTAGTGCAAGTGGGAGTTGTTGGAGATTGTGCCCTAAGCCAATCATTGTATTGCGAACATTGTTTATTATTATGAAATAAGAGTTTTCTTTTTATTACATTATTATATTATTTGCATGTTTATATATAATAATATCCATGGATAAATTATTTTTTGAATTATCCAAAATGTCCCTAATCAATCATCCTTGTGGGAACAACGATGAATTAAGATTAGTATGATTTTGATTGATTAAGTGTTAATCATATATGATGATATGAATCAAAATCATAGGCGTGTGTTAGAGAACAGGACGCTGGATAGACCCGTCATGAGATAAGTTACATGGATTAGGTCATAAATTTATCTCATATATAACTATGTCATTGATCCCTTGGACCTGAGATCACCATAGATTCCTACATGAAGGACACTGTACTTTAGCATAGTCTAATGTCACCTTTAACCGGGTGATTATAAAGACTATGATCAGGTATAATGAAATTCATGCAGAGGAAGATGAGTGGTCAAGATGGAATTTGTCTCTCTAATTAATAGAGAGAGATATCTCTGGGCCCCTCGATGAGTGTGACTGAGAAATGCATGGCCATGCTCAAATGGAAAGGGTTCCATCTTATATCAGTCTGCTCGGAGATCGAGAAAGTTATGATCGAGCAAGTTGAGAATGACATTTCCATGTCTCATACTCGATCTAGATATCGTGTGACAAAAGGGATATGATAGGGTTATAAGATAGGTTGCATCGGATCACCGATCCCACATGATTTGGTTAGTCACAATGTCTTGCTAGAGGCCGCTTGTGATTTGTGGGTCAAACAGTGTAGTTGGCCCACTGCCAACATCATATGGGCCTGCAGGGTCGCACACAAGAACGGACCAACTCGAACTAAAATGTCCACATTCATTGAATCAGAAATGTGTCTAGATTCAATGAATATCTAGGATGGAGGAATTATTTATATATATATATAAATAATTAAATTCGAAATATATTATATATATTATATATATATATTATATTTGATATTATATATATATATGGATTAATTTAAATTTGATTCTATCAGATAGATTTAAATTTAAACTAATCAGATAATTTAAATTTAATTCTATCAGATAGGTTTAAATTTAATTCTATCAGATAGATTTAAATTTAAACTAATCAGATAATTTAAATTAAGCTCTAGATATTGTTAGTTTAAATTTAAACTATAGGATAGATTTGAATTTAAACTAATAGATATATTTAATTAATTTTGATTAATTAAATATATCTGAAACTCTAGTCTATAAATAGGGGTTTCCATATTAGAAAAAATGATATACATAGCTAGAGCTAGAGCTACCTCCAAAATTCTTAGAGAGAGAGACATTGTACGGACGTCGTACGGAATTGTATGAACGTCGTACGGACTGTACGGACAGATTACTAGCACACTGCTTTGAGTTGCTGAACCCCGTTCGTGTGGATACCAGTAGAGGGAGCTGATCTGCAGTCAGTTCCTGTGATCCAAATAAAAGCAAATAACAAACTCAATCGGAAGAAAAAAGGTAATTCTCTGAACCTATTCAGTTTAAGTGATTTTGGCGGATCCTTGGTGGGAATTGGGATCAAAATTTTTAATGTTTCCGCTGTGTGCCTCCCATAATTCCCAACATACCTAACCTAGTTTATTAATTGATTAATTATTGGTAGAAAATTTTTGAATGAAGTTTTTCCAATTTCAACTAGGTATTTGTTTGTAGAACCAATTGTCCTTTCTTTTTAGTAGAATGTCTATAATAACCCTAACTTCTAATCATATTGATTAAGCATAATCATATGATTGATAATTTGTACTTAATGCCTAAAGCCAATAATAGTTTGCTAAAGGGTGAAAATTTGGAGAAATTTGAACATTTTTAATCATTGAAAATCATTATTCAAATAAGCAAGAAGACTTAAGCTTGTATGGGATTTAAATTTCTCATTTAGGACCTTCAATTCATTCACAACTAAATATTAAAGCACAAAACTCCTATATAATTATTTATAAGTCATTATTCATCATTAACATAGTGTTAGTGTAAGCTAAGTTCTAGAGGCTAAAATAAGAGCCTGGGGACTTAGTTTATGACTTGGAAGGACTTCATCATAGCCAAGTTGGTTACAATAACCTTTAAAAGCATCAAGGAATATTTACACTGCAACTTGAGCACTCCACACCATGACTAAACTCAATTCTAGAACTTAAGATACAAGGTTTCTCGATCCTCATCATGACTCAAGCTACCTAAGTCCTAGCAGGGTTCTCTCTTGGGCCTTACTACTTAAAATTCTCGAGTCTCACCACCACGAGCCTACATGGCACCACGGCGAGAGTGCCTACTGGAATACATCCAACAAACTTGCTCCATTCTTGCTGCAGTAAGCCCCTATTATGCCATGGCAAGATTGCTATCTAGAACACTCTCTTCTTTCTTTTCCTAAGTTGTGCCATAGCCAAAGAACCTATACCATGGTAAGATTAGCTTCTGTTACCCTCTGAATGAGTTTTGGGCATGACTCATTTACCCTTTGGATTTAAACTCTTCAATACTCATTCCAATTCACCTACAACTCTTCTCACTCTAACATAAGACCTTATTGGGGCTAAAATACTATACTTTTAAGGCTTATAACCCACATAACTTCCAAATAATTAATCTTATGTGATCCATAGACTCTAAAATCAATTGCATTAATGCGAACTCATATTATATCAGCACACATACTATTATGACAGCAAAAATTTGCCTAGAAGCTCAAATGGTAACCCAAAATACTCAATGTACTTTTAAATGTCTTCTAACTACTTGGAGCAAGTTTCAATTTGCTAATTAAACATAATTCTACCCTTAAAATTTTAAAGCAACCTCAATTGCAAAAGATGATTATAGCAGACCTTAGATCCACACACACAGAACACACATGATAGTAGAAGTTCATGAATCAAAGTTTAAGTTAAACATTCATTTAATGATCTATCCATATCCTTGAAATTACATAACAGGTCTAGTACATCCATAATAATTCATGTTTACTCAACATCAAGTAATTACATCAAATTCCATATAAATTAAATCTAACCTACTAATGGTTAATCCATTGGTTACAAAAGTATCAAAATATCTACACTTGGCAAGAATGAATGCATCATAATGCTATATAAGTTAAATTAAACCAAAAATTAGCATCTACACAAAACCAAAAGCTTCTAAGTGCAAGAGTCCCACACAAGACTTAAACCTAGAGGTGCTCATCCACTTACTTCTCTTTTCTTTAGCTGAGGAATCTTCACCTGAAATTAGTCACCCATGAAACGAGGTGAGATGTGAATCTTAGTAACCAAAAGGAAAATTCTATACATATGAGTAAACTAATTGACATAAATGCATTTTATAATAATAAATACTAGAATCATTACTTCAATCAACAAATGAACTAGTTTGAATATCATTGACAACTATCCCATATTAGCAATCACTCATATGTTAATGGTCAAAAACAAAGAGAATGGTTCATCCACAACACTAACTCCTCATCGAGTACACTCGCAACTTGGTGCATTCATTGAGTTTAATCATAACTTGGTACCTGATCACAACACAATGCACGCATAGCAACATGATCATAACTCCACCAAGGACAGGCTCATGGTCTAAAAGATCATTCAAGTAGCTAACCAATCGTTTAGTATAAAAATCATATTAGTGTAGCAAATATTAGATAAAAATGAATAGATGTAAGAAATTAGAATTAACTTTGTTTACTTCACTTAGTTATCAAAATCCTTCAAAGCTAAGAATAGCTACCAACCTTCTACAAACCCTAAATTAACCGAAATCAAATTCTTAATCATTATCCATTACAAGAATTAGCTACTCTTTCATCTCTAGCATCAAGAACTACCTAAGAATAACTTATCTAGCCTCCAATGAATTTTAAATTCGGACTTAAGTCTTCTAATAATAGGAACTTCAATGTCCCACTCTAATTTTTTGGTATTTTCACATAAAATCAAAGCCCATTATATAAGTCAGCCATTGGGGCCAATTTCCAGCATAAAATACATCAAAATTATAAGATATTTACCAATAGTCCTTTTAGCCCTAAACTCCGAAAATCATGTAAAAAACTATTAAAACATCCAATTTTAGATTTGGTGATAAGGTAAAAATTTACTAAATCAAAAATTAATTAGACCAAAATGTAGAAAAGGATAAGAGGATCAAGTTTTATATAACTTATCTTGGTTAAATCTCTCTCCATAAGTGTAAAATGGTGGCAAGATGCTGAAAAACCCTAGCCTTCCCTGGGAGATGCGAAAATGTCATTATGTGTTCTGTAAAACAAATGTTTTGCCTCAAGGGTTTTAGGGTGGCTGTAAATTTTTTTAGGGTTTTAGTTTAAAATAGGCTAACATAAGTATCTATGATCCAATTGAGCCAATTTTTTGACTGGGTTTATTTGAATTGGATCTCTGTAAGAGTGTAGTTAGGCCTTTACTAATAGTTCTTATCATAGACAAAATAATCATATGGCCCTAATATTAAATGTCCACTTTTCCTTAATTAATTTTCTTAATTAAAGCCAAATCCACAATTAATTTATTTTACCTAATAATGGCCAATAATTATTATTTATCTTAAAAGGCCTAGAATGATTTGTTTCTTTAAAAATTGTTATTTGCCATATTCTCCATAAATTCTTCATAATAATTCTTTAATTTTTCATAATCACTCCTAATTAATTTCAGGGTGTTACAATGTCTAAAACGCTCTTTTCCATTTGTTTTCAAAAGAATAAAGGGGCTTGAGATGTGAGAATGGAGAGAAAAAGAGCTTGAGGCATTTGGAGAGTCTGATTCGATTTTTTATGTGAAGAATTAGTTTATTATTACTATTACTATTATTATTATGGTGGAGATAAAAATGAAGGAATAGATTAAGTGTAATACCTTAACCTTTTAACCTCTCAATTACATTACATGGCTTAACTTTATACACTTACAAGGAAAATAACATATTTAATAGCATTAGATTACGTTACGTAAAACCCAATTAATTTATTTTATGCTTTATGGATCATATAAGTTCATCAATATCATTTTCCATCCATAACATTTCTATTCATAATAGAAACATCACATTTCATCTCAAAATGCTCAGGTTTGGAACCATACATATCATATCAGAATTTTTAGCCTCAAGTTGACAATGGAGTTTTCTAATATGAATTTTGAAAATTCATAACTAATTCTAGAAAAATTGAAATCATATATATGATAGTTTTTGGAAAGTTTTGAATATTAACTAATGACTAAAAATAGTTTTAGACCAAAACAAAAGCATTTAACCCACGAAAAATAATACAACAATAACACAGATCATGCTTCAGATAGCTCCAGGACCTACCTTTCTTTGTATAAATAGCTTTCTTTTGTATAGAAAACATACAATGAAATACATATCATTCTCTTTAGACAATATGGTAACAAAGGCTGGTTTATTGTTGGCCATATCTGCACCTAGCCTCTATTTTACTTTTTCTACCTATTCTTATGTGCTTTTTGAAATATGTGTTCTAAGTCACATCTACTGCTTCAACTGTGTCCCACTAGCCCATCACACTTCAACATTCAAATTTTTTATTTTTTCTCTTTTGCTTAAACTCATTCCCAAATGGATAAATTAGATCTTGCAAAGCCAATTACCACCATTTTGACTGGCTTGAAGTATAATCTTTAAGTTTCAGGAATGAAAAGCTTTCTTATTAGTCATAAATTCTGGTGCATCATTATTAGTGATATCACCAAACCTCACAAAAAATGTGATAAACCAAATTCCAAGTTTGTTAATTATTTTAAAGATTAGGATAGCAAGAACCATTAGATTATCACTTATATTTGTAATACATCTGTACCATTCATTCATATTCAGTTTGCTACTTATGAAATTACTAAGGCGATATGGGATTTATTGGCTAATGAATATCGTACAATAGGTCTTGCTCACTATTATCAATTATGGACCACTCTTCATCATCTCAAGCAAGAATCTAGACAATCCATGATGATTTTCTTGTCCAAGTTCAACTAATTTGGAATCAACTATCTTAGGCTTGCATCAATGAAGATCATCTCCATCTTATTCAAGTTCTCCTGGGTCTTCAACCTGAATATGAAGTTGTTATTGAGACTCCCTTCCAACACTAGATAATGCTATTTAGGAAAATATTTTTATAGAAACCCATCTTAGTCTTGACAAAATCTCACACTTTAACATTGCTTTTGCCACTACGAATTCCTATTCTGCATCTCAAAAACTTGAAACTTAGCTTTGTAAGTATTGTAATTAGTCTAGTCATTCCTTTGCTATGTGTCCTAATGTCAAATGCAAATACTGCCATGGTCTTAGTCGTATTCTTGACAATTGTCCTACTCGACCTCCACGACCAAAAGGTAGTCATTGTAAATATGAATTTATCTCAAAACCTGGCTCTTCCTCTATTGTGGTTGCTTCTACTAAAAGTTCTAATTCAAAGGGCACTGCTGCCATCATCTTAAGTGATCTTGACACTCTTCTCAAATAGGTTATCTCTTCTAATTCCTCTCCCTCTATTGTCATGTTTGTTACCCCATGTAACTCCTCTTGGCTTTTTGACTATGCATGTTGAAATCATATGACTATTGATTCTAAAATTTTATTTCCTAAAACTCTTGTCACATCCATGCCACCTATTAATATTACTAATGGTACCACAATACACATCATCCATATTGGCCATGCATCTACTTCGTTTATTAGCCTTCTAGATACTTACCATGTCCTTAATTTAACCTTAAATCTTACATTTGTTAGCTAATTATGTGAAAGTAGACTAAATATTATTTTTTCTTCCTTTGATTATCAAGTTCAGGATCTTCAAATGGGGTAGATTCTTGGGAAGGGTTAGAGAGTGAAGAGATTATTTAAGCTTTCATATTTTCATAGTCCTCAAACTTTTATGTTTATAGTAACTATCATTACTTCCTTTATCTATCAGCAACATCTTCATCTTGGTCATGCTTCAGCTAGTAAACTTCAATATCTAGTTTCTCATGGTTTGTTAGGGAACATTAAGTTTGAATTTTTTTCATTGTTTAAATTGTCAACTAAGGAAACAACCGACTTTGTCTTTTACCAATAATGATTCTTTATCAAACATTCCTTTTGGCCTTATTCACTATGATGTTTAGGGTCTTTCCCCTATTCCTTCTATTAATGGTTATAGATATTTTCTTTTATAATTATTTGTGCTTTACCTGGATATATTTTTTGAAACATCGTTTTGAGTTACCACAACTTTATATTAAGTTTGCCACTATGATTAAAACTCTGTTCTCTCATATAGTCAATATCCTTTAAACTGATAATGTTATGGAATATTAAGATTCTTCTTTGCTCCATTTCCTTGGTCAACAAGGTAATATCATTTAACGTTCTTATCCTCACACTTCTTGACAAAATGGACTAGCTAAACAAAGCATTGTCACATCCATAACTTTGTTTATGCTCTTCTTCTTTCTCTTACTCTTCTTGAAAAATTCTGGGGTGAAGCAACTCTCAATGTTGTTTATACTATTAATCATCTTCCAACATTAGTACTTCAGAATATATCCGCTTTTCAATGTTTATTTAGTAAGAGTCCAAATTATTCTACTTTTAAACCATTTGGATGTGCTTACTTTGTTCTGTTGCACCCTAACGAACATACCAACCTAGAACCTTATACTCAGTTATGTTGTTTTCTAGGATATAGGATAGAACACAAAAGGTTTTGGTGTTGGGATCCTATCTCTTAAAAACTATGTGTCTCTCATCATGTTACCTTTTGGGAGAACACCTTGTTTCCTTCCATCTCCAAATTGCACTAGTTTGTCACTACTTCCTCTTTATTCTTTATTAATCCTAGTATTAATTTATTTCCTAGTTTAGATCCTAATAATTCTAGTGATCTTAATGATAATCCTTCCACTACTGTCTCCATCCCAACGGAAGTTACTTGCTACTCTTGCATCGACACTTGCACTTAATACCACCACCAGTTGTCATTGTACTTGGGTAAGAGAGCCTCCTTGTCACCTTGTTGATTATCATTGTTATTCTGCTATTTTGACCCACAATGAGTCTTGCTCTTATTGTGAGGCTAGTTCTAACCTCTTTGGCAACAAGCTATGACTAAAGAATTTCAAGCTTTAAAGAAAACTCACATATATGATTTAGTTTATCTTCCTTTTGATAAGACTTCTATCAAAACCCGTTCTGATGGTTCTATTGAGCGTTACAAAGCTCATCTTGTTGCTAAAGCATATAATGAAGAGTATGGTATAAACTATAAAGAAAACTTTGCTCTTATTGCACGATTGACCTTTATATGTAGCTTATCAGCTATTGCTACTGTATAGAAGTGGAAACGCCTTCAAATGGATGTTACCAATGACTTTCTTAATGATGATTTGCAAGAAGAAGTCTATATGCATCCTCCTTCTGGCTTTGTTCATCTATCTTATAAAGTTTGTTGACTTAGACAAGCATTATATGGCTTGAAACAAGCACCCAAACTTGGTTTGCAAAATTTAGTTATACTATTATTCAATTTGGATTTGTCTCAAGTCCTCACAATTCCACCTTATTCATTTGTCCCACTAATCATGGCATTGCTCCACTTTTACTTTATGTCAATGATATAATTATCATAGGTGATGATACCTCATGCATTTCAAAGTTACAATAGTATCTTTGTAAGCATTTTGAGATGAAAGACCTGGGGTTATTAGGGCTTGTTTGATTTCCTATTTTCAGAACAGCTTTTTGTTTTTAAGAATAAAAAAACCAAAAAACTTGTTTAATAATATGTTTTTAAGAAAGTGTTTTGTAAAACAAAAAAAAATAGAATTATGTTTTCGGAAACAGAAAAATCAAAACATTTTTTAGATATTTTGTAACTTTTGTTCTGTAGAATAAACAAAAAACAAAAAACACTGATTTTTCATAATAATGATTCAAACAAATTTTTTAATATTTTTGTTTTCAAAATTTGTTCTAAAAAATATCTATTTTGAAAACATTAAAACCATAAATAGAATCAGACATGCTCTTAGTTACTTCCTTGGTCTTGAGATTTCCTATACCTCAGATGGCTATTATCTTTCTCAAGTTCAGTATGCTTCTGACTCTTGTGTTGGGATTATTGATAGTAAGACTATATCCATTCCTCTAGAACTTAATGTTAAACTTACTCTCTTAAATGGTACTCCTCTTGATGATCCCACTTTATATCAACAATTGGTTCGTAGTCTTGTTTATCTCATTGTCACTTGACTTGATATTGCCTAGGTAGTGCATTTGGTTAGTCAATTCGTGGCAGCTCCTCGTACCCATCATTTTGGTACCATTCATTGAATTCTTTGATATATCAAGGAAACACTCTTGGTCTTCACTTTTCAATGCACTCATCCTTAGTCTTATTTGGCTACTCAGATGCAGATTGGGAAGTTGATCCCATAGATAATTGTTCTACAATTGGTTATTATTTCTTTGGGGGAGAATCTCTTATTTCTTAGCGTAACAAGAAACAAATTGTCATTGCCAGATTTAGTAAAGAGTTTGAATATTGTGCTCTTGTAGATGTAACATCAGAACTACTTTGGCTTTACTGGTTACTCACAGACATAGGTGTCACTCATTCTAGTGTCACCATCCTCCATTGTGATAATAGAAGTCTTATACAAATTGCCTATAATGATGTCTTCCATGAGTGCACCAAACATATTGAGATTGATTGTCACTTTGTTTGTCATCATATTACCCATAGTACTCTTCGATTGAATTTAGTTTCTTCTGCAAATTAAACAGCTGATATATTTACTAACTCTTATCTTCCCAATCGATTCCATAATTTGTTGAGCAAACTCAAGTTGGCATCCATAGTCCCACCTTGAATTTAAAGGGGATCTTAGCATGATCTATGGCATTACTATGGTCAACTATTATAGATTTGGAGGCATGACTTGTGGCATCATATTTGAATCATAACGGTAGAATATCATTGGATCATAATGGTAGATTATAGGATTGATATTGTTTTTCTTTATTATTTTGGCTTTCTTTGTATAAATAGCTTTCTTTTGTATAGAAAACAAATAGCGAAATACATATCATCCTCTTTAGATAATAGTTTCATTTATTGTTTTTCTCTTTCTTTTAAATTTTATTAATTTTATATGTGTTTTAGGTTAGCATCAACTTTCACTTATGATGAGGAGGATTTGGGTTGTATCTTGTTCTATAATTAATTGGATAAATTTGCCAATTATTGTCTGTTTATACACAAATAATATGAAAATTTCACATACAAGATATAGAGTCTAGAAATGTTAGTCTAAAAGAATAAACACAAGCACTTAGTAAAGGAATATTAAATAAAATTTCAAATAGAGTAGTTATTTAAGATTCATTAGATCTAAATATAACCCTCTTAACATTTAAATCTCAAATCGACCCAACTTTACAATATTAACACTGTAAATTTGAATAAATTCAATCTAAAAATTCATTGAATTCAAAAATTCACACATATTATCTAAAGAAGAAAACACAATCTCACTTGCAAGTTTATGATCAATATCAAATTACTGCTCTTGCAATTTATTAAGTTTTCAGTTTGAATAGATCAATAATTTTTCTTCAAAAAAAGAATGAATTAGTAAACTACTTACAAAAGATCCTATTGTTAACCTTTATATTTTTTATATATAAAATTAAAGACATATTAATAATAAAATGTGTAAATTTTATTAGTATTTACTGATTATTATTTATTATATTAAAATTTTAATATATACAACAAAAAAATATATTTAATTATAATTGATTTGATTATAAATTGATTACAGTCAAACCACTTAATCATAAAACTTGTAATTTTACCAACTCAAATTTAAAAATATTGGTTTGAATAATTAACATAAGAAAATTAAATAAAATAAGAGATTTCTTTTTTTTAAAAAAATAATAAAGGACCAAGTGTAAAAATAAATCAAGTTCAGTGATCAAATTTCCAATCAAGACGACTTTGGCATTGAGAGCTGGTTTCTGTTTACACACTTTCTGAAAAATACCTTTTTCTCAATAAAAAGGTTTTCCACAAGAAATGTAGGGATGACATAGTTTTCTTTAGTTTGTGATCTTATAATGTCATTGTGTATTTTTTTTATTTGTATCAAAAAAATTAATATGATTGTTTACTTTTATTATTGGTTAGTTTCTACTCTTTTTTGTGCTTGTTATTCCATATATCTTTTAATATTTGATTACTTTTATTGTTTCTTAAAAATTTAATTTTATAATTTTTTTAATTTTTGGGAAGAGAAAAAGGTTCTGTACGAATTAAAAATTTTATTTAAGAAATATTATGTGAAGTTTGGATAGATAAGATAAGAGGTAGTTTTGCCTTTTTAAAAATATTTATAAGTTCAATTAGTGCCTATTGATAAATAGTTTAGTAGCTTTGTTTAATGTAAATAAATAATATTTTATTCACAGCAGTTGTGTTAATTAATGAAAATAATCAAGTTGAGAATTTGAAGTGTAATTACTTAGGAAATGGCGTAATGGTTGCATCTTTGATAAGGCCTCGTGTGATTTGTCATGACGTAAATATATTTTTTAAATAATTTATACAATATTTATTATATTTTTTAATTATCATTTTAATTATTTTAAAAATAAAATATAAAAATTATTATTTATTATATTATTATTTGTTTATTTTTTATTTTGTCATCAACTCCTAGTAACTTAAAATATTGTAGCTTAATTTTTGCTAATATATAAATAACGTGCCGATAATAAATGTTGTTATCAGATATAACTGAATATTTTTCAACTACTTAAACTTCTTCACAAAATTGAAAAATATATATTATCTTTTCTGTATCTATTTTTCTGGTGATCATTTTGCAGATAAATGTTAGAAACAAATTAAAAAATTCAAATTTAAAATTTTTTTATAAGCACATTGCATTTAATTAGTGTAAAAATGAATTTAATTGTGTAGGGAAAAAAGAAGTTTACCAGTTTGCCCAAAGACCAAAGAGGCCGGGCCACACCAGGCAGGATTCATGGAGCATCATGGCCTTCAGTTAGTTCAGCCCCCAAATATCGTTGCTTTTCAATCTTTGGTTCTCAACTAGCCTTGCTTAGCGCGTGCCATTCCTACTGAAAGCTCAAAAACTGCAACTCAAAAGCCCAATTTTCCTTTCTTCCCCCTTCGTTCTCTGCCGATTCCGAACGGCCGGGACTCCGACTGAACTCGCCGGCGGCATTACCTTTGTTAACGGTAAGCATCTCCTTCTGTCTCAACCCAATTTGCAGCATATTTAGAACGCACAAGAGATTGATGATTCATGGCCGTCTGAATTGAATCTTATCACTTTCCTATTGGAAATAAATCACGAGCAGATACATAACTGGATCTCGTCGTTTCAACTACTTCTCGATGCTACCCTTCTGGATCTGAGAGCCCTTTGTGGATCTGTTGTTGATGGATTGGTGTTTTTATAGAGCTGAACGTGTTTTTGCAATGTGATATGTTGTGTTTTATTTTCCCCCGAAACGTTGGAGTTCAATGTATTTGGAACGGTTTCTGCTGAATATATGGCTGCATCCAAACGTGATCATATCGTGATTCCAGATTTTTTTCTCTATGAAAGGCATCATTTGTTAAATCCAAATAACAGTAAGAGTTGGCATTTTAATCTAGTGAATTATACTGTTATTAGGATTGTCGTTCTCTAAAGATAAAAATGCATCACTTTAGAGCCTGGTGCGTCTAAAAGCAGCATGGGAATGCACATTAATGACAAGGGTTTTGGTCCACGATCTGTTCTATTCGGAATGTTGATTCTTTTTCATTATTCTTGAATGCAGTCGCACGTACAATGTTTCATCGATAGAAAATACTTTTGCTTGTATTGTCTTTCATGTTTTATATTAGATCCATTGATTCCCTGATGGCCTGATCCTAACTTCATTGTTTTTGTGACAGTGGAGTCGATCTTTCTGTATTTCTCATTATTAACTCCCTCTTTCCCCAGCAGTGACTTCTAGATGAGAAAATGAAATAGTGTGATGTTGGCTGAAGGTCCTGAAAGGGGAGGGTGTGTGTGCTACTAAGACCTCGTTTTTATAAATGTGAATAATACATAGAAATCCAGCCCGTAGGAATTCTCATTTTATATTGGCAACTTTTTTCCACAACTAGAAGGAAAATAATGGGATAGATGCTGCATGTTATGTTGCAAAATTTTCAATAAATAATATTACCAGCAGGTTATTGTCAGATAGTTAGATGCATTCCCATTCTCTGTTTTGTCAGTTTCTGACTCTTTGATGTCTATACGGGATTCAGAATTTCAGACTGCAAATTTGTTGAGACTTTTGATGCTCCTATTGTGGTAATATTGATTGTTTTTATCATCACTCATCAGTGCTTTTATTGTCACTTTTTTCTTTTTTATTGTTCAAATTTCATGACCTTCTTCCACTTTTGTAGACTGCATTTTTGCTAAGTGGGTTGACTCTTGCACATCACAACAACGTGGATGAGATGCTATGGAGTTTATTAGAAAAGACTAGCGGTAAATTGTGAAAGGCAATAAGAACATGGCTCCAGCTACCAAGGCTGACAAGAAGGCAGCTGTTGACGCAGCTGCATGGATGTTCAACGTTGTCACTTCTGTTGGAATAATCATTGTAAACAAAGCTTTGATGGCCACTTATGGCTTCAGTTTTGGTAAGTTCTTTTTCGATTTTCTTTGTAACACCCTGTTAATGGTCTAAGTTGCCTTTTCTCAGTTAATATATCAGCAGGCTTCTATATTAAATTTCTTATTATCTTTTTCAATATGATTTGGCTATACTGCCTGCAGCCACAACGTTAACTGGTCTGCACTTTGTCACTACAACTTTGATGACGGCCATACTCAGGTGGCTGGGATACATCCAAGCCTCTCATTTACCTATCCCAGAGCTTCTGAAATTTGTTCTCTTTGCTAACTTCTCTATTGTTGGAATGAACGTTAGTCTAATGTGGAATTCAGTTGGATTCTATCAAGTGAGTTGGCCTGAGTTTTAGCTGTTGGTCCATTAATGCCTTCAGAAGTTGTATTTACTCTCTGATCATTGGCAGATTGCAAAGTTGAGTATGATCCCTGTATCTTGCCTATTGGAAGTTGTTTTTGACAAGATTCGGTACTCAAGAGACACAAAATTGAGCATAGGTCTTGTGCTAATGGGTGTTGGTGTTTGCACTGTTACTGATGTCAGCGTTAACACAAAAGGATTCATTGCTGCCTTTATAGCAGTATGGAGCACATCTCTGCAACAATATGTAAGTACTACATTCCTTTGCATGATGGATACTGCATGTCTTCAGACCTAGATGGCAGAACTAAGTGAAAAACAGACTCATTCACACATTAACACTAGCGTGGACAAGTTTACAAAGAGAGGCATAATAAATGACAAACAAATGTATGAAATGTGATATCTTTCTGGGTATAGCTGCTGTATTAAACTCAAAAAGGAGTCTATGCTTATATCTCTATGTAAATGTAATTTCTACGCATCAGTGTTATAGGAGTTTTTGATCTTTTAAATCTGTTATCCCTGCTCCGTTAATTGGTCTAAAGTGTCTTAATCTGAATTACTTCTGATATATAATATATTTTTACTGCTTCTTACTCATAGACATTCAAATCTTTCATGTGCAGTATGTTCATTTTCTTCAACGAAAGTATTCACTAAGTTCTTTCAGCCTATTGGGACACACAGCTCCTGCTCAAGCTGGATCGCTACTGTTATTAGGCCCCTTTCTAGATTATTGGTTGACAAACACAAGAGTTGATAGATACAACTATAACATAGGGTCTTTGGTAAGTAATGGTTCACAGAAAGATACGCATATAATTAAATATAATATTTAGGTGTTATTGGTTTTCTTCGAGAAATTGAGAGGATGTATATGTAAAAATACATGGATATGCTTATCCTTCTTTAGATTTCTTTAATATTGCCACTAGACGAGTTCCTATGTTTACCAGCTCTTATTTTTTCAGTAATTGAACATAAAGGTTATGGCTTTCCACCATTTGCTATGCGCATGCATAATGATTATTGTAACTCAATGGAATATTTACATACTTGAAAAGGAAATGAGACATTGAGAGTTAAAACTGATGCAGATAGTTCTGATTTACTTTTGGCTGGATCGCTACTGTATGACCTTTTTTTTTATTTTAACACTCTTGGCCGTTGTCTTGTGTTGGTTGTCATTTACTTAATGATCACTAACTACCTCATCTTCTTTGTTTTGGCAGATGTTCATATTTCTGTCATGTACCATTGCAGTTGGGACCAACCTCAGTCAATTTATCTGCATCGGCAGATTTACTGCTGTTTCTTTTCAAGTACTCGGTCATATGAAAACGATACTCGTTTTAATCTTGGGGTTCCTTTTCTTTGGGAAGGAGGGTCTCAATTTGCAAGTAGTTCTGGGGATGATTATAGCTGTGGCTGGAATGGTTTGGTATGGCAATGCCTCATCGAAGCCTGGCGGAAAGGAGCGCCGGAGTCACTCTCTCCCTACAAACAAAACAGAAACACGATAGTTTGTCAGAATCCACTGATTTTGGTGAGTAAGGCTACGCTTTTCTTTTCAAAAGTTGAGAGCACAGGAAGGTAGTTTATTCTAGGAGAGTATTTAATTATTTGAGACTAAACCACTCATTGGTTTTAATTATTTCAATCTCATTTTGTAATTCTTATAATTTAATTTCTTGTTCTGGATCCAGAGGAGCAGTGGATATTTCCAAATAGGTCTAGGTTCCCTGCAAAATGTTTATCTGATTCATGATCAAAAGAATATATTTATTTTGTTTCTTGGCTAATCACTGTAATCTGTTCTGATGGTGTGTCCACTTGAAACTCATGAAATGGTTTTGCCGATTCATGTATGAATATGAAGCACGCCAATGCATGTGAAGATATTGTTTTGCTGATTCTGTAATATTTGCTTGTGTATTATTTTTAATATTTTGGTTTATTTTACATGATTAAATAATTAATTCTACTTTAACATTATAAAGTAGAAAAGGAAAAAGTTAAATAAAAAATATTCCTTTTTATCATTGGAATTTTCTGGTGAGACCAGTAACTATATTCTCGTGTGATAGGGTAAATTTCAGTTTATCCCAATATGTTTTGTTAAGTTATTAATCATCTGGTAAAAATATGGTTTACTTATTTTTTAAATAGTTACATAGTTTTGTGAAATCACGACTGGGAAATGTTACTAAGACTTGAATTTTTCATTTTAATAATAACAATAATCTCATAATATTATCAAATTGTTAAGATATAAATAAAGTATAACTTTAACGATAAAATTGATCATTATTTTAATATTTTTGTGATTACTTAAAATGGGAAACAAAATAATACATGATAGTTAAGTGATTACATAACCGGTTTGGTATATTATATATTTTATATGGTAGGACTTGATAAAATTTTAAGATTATATAACATTTGATATGTCATTATATAAAATGATATATCATATAAAATAATACTACTATATATTTGATGATGTTGTGTATAGTATTGAATAAGATAAAAAAAATTTTTGATAAAAAGAAAAAAATTATATATAGTTGTTATTAGGTTATCTAATTAAAATATAACAAATGTATGATTGTCCATTAATACCATAATAAGTGTATAGTTTTTGCAAACAATTATAATTTTTCAATTAAACCTTACATTTGTCATGTTACTATGAATGATTATACACTTGTCAAATTTTAATTGAAAAACTTAATAGTAAGATATAAGTAATTACACATAAGCATAATCTTTGATAAAAACACATTTTATTTAAAAATAAAAATATATTATATTTATCTAAATTTATTATGTTATATTAATTTTTTGAGAGAGAGCCCAAGTGAAGTATGGTTACATATGATGCCTAATGGCTAGCCTAACTTGGTTCGAGGGGTGATCATAGTGCATAACAACTCAATCAGCTTAATCACATTAGGTTAGGTTAGGCAAGGCCAAAAAAAAAAAAGGACATATCAAGTTAGGTCAACCATGTAATCTGATTTGGCTTGTCCTACATTACTTATTAATTTATAATTTTTATCCAAAATTAAAAAAATTGGCTCGGTTATCTTGGGAAATAAACTCGGCTCAGTCTAATATCATATCGAATCAAGTTAAGCCTGGACTATTAGCTAGGCCAATACTTGACCCATGATCAGCCTACTTGGTCCTATCCAATTATATTTGGGTGGGGTTGGGTTAGGCCAAAACAAAAAAAAAAAGGATAGATTGAGCTGAAAATATTAGCTAGTTTGGCTTAATTTAATCTAATTCAGTTTTATAAATTTTTTAAAAAATATTTTATAGAGATTATATAAAAAAAAAATTTTAAAAGCAAAATATAATTTTATAACTTATATAAAAAAATTTGTTGGGTCATTTTATAATTTTTACCAAAAATTTCAAAAAAAGAAAAGTGCTCCACCAAGTTGAGAAATCAGTCTGACTTGACTTAATACTAAACTGATTGGGTAGGATTTGGAAATCAGGTTAGGCTAAAACTCGACTCAGTCTTATCCATGAACACTTTTATAGATCAAGGTTGGAATAAGAAATGTGGATAAAAATTTATACATTAAAACTTAATTAGTTCTAATCTTACGCCTCCAAACTTGATTAAGTTATATATAATTTTGATGTATAAAAAAGCTTGATGCATAAAGTTATATAATATATTACTTATATCAAATAAATGATAAATTTATAATATATTGTATTAATTTATGTGATCAGACTTATTATAATATATTAAATAAGTTCTAATACTCCACAAGAAATTTAATTCAGCCTAATTTGGTGTGAGGATGGAAAGTGATTCCCTTTTCATCTTATTTCTTGCAATATATATTATGTTCTTTTTAGCATTAGTATTTATCCTTTTTATTTTTTTTTAAATAGCATCACGGGAATTATTTTCTATCCTCAGAGTCATGTTTTTCACTCCATTTTTTTTTTCATTCCTTTTTATTGTATATACTAACGGTGGCCTTACATGCGCTAGATTAGATAATGAGATAAGTTGATGTTAGGTCAAATCAGATTATATTACCTTGTGTAATATGCTGAACAAAAGAGTGTACTTAAGTTATGTCTTCTATGATCTAGCACCGTCTGTGATTTCCAATGTTTTGTTGTGAGCCACCGTCTCCAAATCAGGAGTCACTCTCCATTTAGTATTACGCCTTGTCGCTTATTGCTCTCTGTGATGCTGTTGGCTAAACTGTACAAAGAACTAAGATCATTTTCTTGATCAAAATTTAAAGTATTAATTAAATTAAGAGTAAATTATTATCTTATTTCTTGAAAAATATCCAAATTACATAGCATAAATCTTCTCTCTGTATAAAAATATATACAAACATCTTCTTTAAGCCAAAAATTGAACAAATTACTCTCAAGGATAATAATAATAATAATAATATTATTATTATTATTATTAATAATTTCTTTTGTTAAAAATATAATATGTTAGAAAATGTATTTGTTAAACTTATATTATAATATTATTTATTATGTTAAAAATCATAAACTAATATATTCTAAATTTTTTTAAAAAAGAATTATTTTATATTGACTAAACATATGTTTAGTATTTGTTATATTATATAAATAATAAATATAAAGATATTTTATTAAAATAAAAATAATTATATCTTATTTTTCAATGTAAAAAAAAGTTATATAATGTATCTTTTGACTTTATAAAAAGAGAATATATTCTTTTAAAATAAAAAAAGTAAGACTAAGTTAATCACATTTAAGCAGACCAATATAATAATTCCCTTTCACGTAAATATTCATCAATACATAGAAGCACCATTAGAGCCAAAGGAAAAAGCTCTATTTCTAAGCACATGATCTCAACCTCAGATCATGAAGAAAAACGAAAGTCGAGATTTTGTTTTGGTTTGCAGTAGTGGACAATTCTTATAGCTATCAGATTTGGTTCCTTATTAAGAATAACTTCAACCTTTTGTATATATGGTTTTTAAAGGAAAATTCTACATATAATATTTTTATTATGTATTCGTATCTATCTATTAAATAAGTGATATTAAGAACTATTGGATGAGCACAATTAGATTCATCTAATGGTTTATAATAATGCTAACTAAGTAAAAAAATCAATGTATTATACATTAGATACCAAAAACTTGACTATATACTGTTTCTCTGCTCTTTTTTTTTTTTAAATTAGTTTTAAACAAAATATTAGCTTGAAAGATCGACTTTCCTATCTCCTCTTGTAACACCAGTCAAACAAAATATTAGCGTTTGAGTGCTTTTTGTTCTTCACAGGTTGCCAGGTTTTGACTAAAATTTGTTCCTCACGCGCCAACTGGAGTTCATGTTCACCCACTTGCAGCCGTTGGATCCACCCAAGTAATTTTGGATTGTTTGATCATGTTTGGGGTGGCATTTAGTTAAAAAAAAAATTAATCGTAAAGATAAAAATTTTAATTGTAAGAACAAAAATTTTAATTATGAGGATAAATTTTTATTTCGTCGGACCTTTAAAATAATTTTAAAATTTAAAATTTTTCATAATAAATATTTTTTTAACAGTTAAACCTTTTTTTCAGAGTTAAAATTTTTATCTTCATAGTTAAAAATCTTAATCTCTTTGAAGAAATTATTTTCCACCAAATGCAACCTCTAACATGATCAAATAGCTACAAATTTTTATCCTGATAATTAAAATTTGTATTCATTTTTTGGTTGATTATTTTGATTGGCTCTTTGTATAATTGCTTAACCCTTATTGACCGTAGCTCGTCCTCGAAAGCGAGTAAGGCAGCAGCTCTTCCCTTTCAATTTTATTTCTCCCTTTCTCTATTTTCCTTTTTTCTTTTATCTTATTGTATTTGTGTGAAAAAATATATTAGTTTTTTCATCTTTTAGTAAATCTGAAGAATATCTTTCATTTTATCTAGTCTCCTTACAGGTCTATGATAGAATTTGTCCTATTGCTAGATTTATTGCTAAAAGTTGGTCGAAACAAAAAAAAAAGAATTTATATATACTTGCTAATTCTCTCGCTAAAACTTTGTTAAATAGAAAAAAAATTCTTCTCCAGATATGTTGCTGAATCTGTACACAATTTTTCAAACAATTTCAACATCATATTATTGCACCAGTTTTAATCTAGATCAATCAAAATATCATAACTAATTTAATTTATAAAATCCAATATATAATATTATAAATTTGCATTGAAGAGTCTTATAGTATTCTTTAATATTAAAATTTGCACTGCTAATCCTAAATCTCAAGCAGATCCTACTGGCTTACTTGGACATATGAATTAGATGACAGCCCAAATAGTTGACAACTCCATACATAAGAGTAGTGGCCTCCAATGCGAGGCCATAAAAGTACTCTTCAGTGTCGTTATCATCCCACTACCTTAATCCAAGCATTTGGTCTTCGAGAATAGCAAACTGAGTCAAGTAAATTCATCGTCATCTTCATTATTATCTGCTTCTTGCTCCTCTACAATTTCATTTGCTTCTTCTGGCCCCATGACAAGACTAAACTGCATCTCTATCTCCATCAACTTTTCTTCCCAAAGGTTGTTCAGAACTATTTGGGATACAAAAACTAAGTATCTAATGCTTAAATCGCAACTTGTTAGCCATCGGAGCTTCATTCTAACTAGTAATTTACGTTACCAAACAAAAGATAGAGGCAGAGAAACACCTAATGTGGAACGTTTAATAGATAAATATCTGAACCAGGACTGTCAAAAATCGAAAAAGAAAACCAAATGAACAGTCTAACTTCTAGAATTTTTTAATGTCTACAACTTTTCTATTTTGTAGTCATCTTCAACAAAATTTCAGACTCTTTTTTGTTTTCGACAAATTACAAAACCTGAAGCTTTAATCTGGATAGGAAACCAGAAGTAAATACAATGGAAGTAAATCAACAATCTTGAGTCTTCACTTAATTTCAAGAAAATAATTGATGTTTTCTTTTTAAAATAGAATTTAATTACTCTTTCAAATTATTATTTAAACATGTTAATCAATAAAAGAATTTATTGAAACTGAAAAACTAGTTTAAAACTATTTGGATTAATATACCGGTAACATATATATATATATATATATGTATTAGATATTTGATAACTTTTAAAAAGAATTACATCAGTAAAAGAGATAAAGTAATAATCCATGAACTCGTTAATGATTATGAATAAATGTATACAAGAACAATGTTTAGGGATGCCCAAGCTTGGCATCGTTCAATTCCCTCTCAAATAAATCTTTGGAACAAGGCAAGTGTATAGGACCATCTCGAGAAGCTTGAATGTGATCCTCGTATTCATCTAACAGTGCTTGGAACTTGTTTGATGACAAGCATGAGATCGAAACTAGATAGCGGTAAACTTGCCTACTCTCTTCACCAACATACATGGGTACAAAACCACATCGAATGTTCTTCTTCTTGTTCTTGTTGTTTTTTGTCTCTTTCTTGCTCTTCCACCACGCCTATGCCATACACAACTGAACTCTTTTGGAAAATTTTCATTGTTGGGAAACAAGAATAGAATTGTAGCTAAGCAATATATATATATATATATATATATAAAAGAGCGTGTTAAAGTGAGAGTAGTGATTTTAAGTGAGAATAGTAAACAATTAGTTTTAGATCATAAATTAATAGATGAGATTAAGGAAAAAATTATCAATGTAAAAAAATTGAAAAAAAATATTTGTTATACATTTGTGATACTTTTTCACATTAACATCAACTATTAACTTGTAATCTAAGGTGTACTAACAAAGAAAGAGAGCTTTCAGTCGAAGTTAAAAGAGTAAAAGTCACCACTAAAGAATTTATAGTGGTGACAATAGGTCCTCACTAGGTTGCAACTAACATTAGTGTAATAAAAGATTTTTAATGGCAGCAAAAACATCGCTATTAAAAGAATTATTAGTGGTGACAAGAATTGCTACTAATAACTTTTTAGTAGTGGCAGAAGTCACCACTAAAACGACTTTAATGGCGATAAATGTTATTGTGAAATAATATTTAAAGAAATTAATTTTTTTTAGATTATGGGTCGTCACTAAAAAAAAAATCATTAGTGAGGACTAAATCGCCTCTAATTGCAATACTTTTAGTGGCAATTATAATTCATTGCCACTAAAAAATTATTATTAATGGCGAAAATATTGCCATGAATAAGAGGTATTTAGTGGCGATGAGCTATGGTTACCATTAAAAGGTTTATATTTAGTGGCATTATATGTCATCACTAAAGCCTTATTGGTGGCAACTCTAGCCTCCCCTAAATGTTAGTGGTGACAAAAGTTGCCATTGAATTGTTATTAGTGATGACTTTTGTTGCTACTAAAAGTTGAAGTATTAGTAGTGATTAAAGATATTGTCACTAGAGGTTTATTATCAACGACAACTTTAGTCACCACTAAATTCTATTGAAATTCTTTAGTGATAATAAATGTCACCACTAATGGTGTCAAAACACTTTTTTAATATCTTATACATAATTAAGCAATATTTACCTAAAAAATAGCATAAATTTCAAATAATTATACAAACAATTTCTAAAAAGAAGAAGAACAAATAGTAAAATAAGATTACAACAGCCAAATTGAATTGCATCAAAATGAAAATATAATTTTATTAAAATTAACTTCATATTTATAGATTGTACATATACATAATTAGCAATTGGAAAACTAAAGCAAGAACTCTACATTCATTATTAATAATTGTTCAACTACTTAAAGATGCAACCAGTGAGGTTCTACGACTCAATATGCTCTTTAATTTTGTGAAGCTCACCTAACCTTTTAAAAAAAAAAACACTAGTTCAAATACTAGACAGTATTTGAGTTCAAGTTTAAACTTGAAACTAATCTTAAGTTGAGATTCAAACTAGTAAGAAATAGGCAATACTTTACAAATGTTCCACCATTCATATAAGTTCATTAAGTTGGTCTGCCTAAAGCACTGTTGCTTGAAGATGGATGTCCTTATTAGAAAGAAAAACAATTTAAAGTATTTTTCATTACTGGAAAAGGAAAGGAAAGTGTGTTATATATCTGTTGATGCAATGTAGACAACAAGATGGCAACCTACGTGTAAACTTCATCCTGCACTTGTTGGGCCATATGGGCTTACTCTTGTTATAGCTTTTGTTCAAATTCTTCCTACATTTTTTGTTTATTTTTTTATGCTCTTGTGTCATTTGGGCACAATCCTCCTCCTTTTTTCATTCCATTTCTTCTTGGACTTTGCTTTAATGCTAATGACACTTTAGAGTCCACACCTACTTGGTCAATGGGTCTTTTTTTTGGGTTTCTTTCTATACCCTTTGCCACAATCAAAACCCGACCATATACCTAATATAGTAGATAAAATCTTGTCTCCAGTCATGCAAGATTTGACTTCTAATGATTATTGCTAGAGAACAAGCTTATGTAAGCAACCCAGTAATTTGAGCAACAAATTAAAACTATGGATAATAAGCTGTAGTGGAACAAAGTTTAAAAATTGAGTGATGTCTAGAAGTTATGTGAATCTCTTGAGATTTGGGATCAATTGACTTTATCTCCCCATCTTTTGTCTTACAAGTGTGCTGTGCCTCCTACACTATGTTAGGTCTTACTGGTTCTCCAATAATGGGATCTCTCTAAAATATTTTATGGACATTATTTCATCTTATAATCATAAGGAAAACAAAATGGGTATATGGATATGTAATTATAAATTAAAAAAAAAAAAAGAAAACGTCGTCCTTACCAAGCTATGCTCCACTTCCACAAAGAACCGTGTGCCATATGTATGCTTAGTCATTTACTTTCCCCTATATAGTTTATTTCTATCACTCATTACCTGCAATTGGGCAGAAACCTTTGTTATCCTTTTACAATAGTTATAAGAATTGCATGAAATTGAATATGTTCAGACCATACTATATAGCAAGAGTACACTAACTTAAAATCTTGGGTAGCCCAGTGCTAGAGCAGTCACTCCCAGTCTATAAAGTACATATCAACTAGTCGAATTACATCCCTATCCTTATCTATATCTAATAGTTTGACTAGATCATGCAACTTAGTCTTCAAATTCCTAAATAGTCTCTGTGACGACCCTAATTTCTAATCGTAGTAATTAAGTTTAAACACACAGTCAAAAATCATAAACCAAGGCAAGAATCATTTCAAATCATCAAATTAGGAAAAAGTGAGGAAATTTAAACCTTAATATTATTAAAGTCATTAATCAGATAATTGAAACTATTCATGTACATAAGTGAAACAAATCTCCAATTAAAGCTTTTAAATTTATTACCCATTAATTTTCAACTCTCAAGAACTCCTTGCAAGTGTTTCTAAGTCATCCCTTGATGTTGCCATAGGAAAACTAAGGTTTCTAGGTTAATATAAGGGTTTGAGAATCTTTGTCGTGGCTAAATACTTTCGTGCCACGGCCAATTGCTTTCAGGTTCACTTCTTACATCTTCACATTATTGCTGCGGTGAGTTGGAGCCTTGCCGTGGCGAGCATATATGGCACTATGGTGAGAGGATCTCTTGAAGCCTACCTTATTCACCTTCACTATTGGTCGTAGCCAATTCCCCTTTTCACCATAGTGAATTTCTCTTTGGACACAACCAAACTTGCCTATCGACTTTTGCCGCGACGAGCTTCACTTGGCACTGCAGTGAATTACTCTCTGTTACCCTCCCTGAGCAACTTTGTTGCTTTTCACCATAGCTTAGCCTATTTTGGTCAGGGCAAAATCCCTCATGTACCTAAAACTCCTAGAACTTCATCCCATACACTCCAACTCTTCCTTTAGGAACACTCTAGGACCACTCCCTTAATTTGTGAGACTCTAATGGCATTCATCTACTTGATTTTCCCAGCTAATCTAACATTACTTATTTCAAGATTTAAGTATTGATTCCTACTCTTCAAGCTACCATATATCAACAAGTACCATGTAATATTAATAAACAACCAGATTCATAAACAACCAACAGAGTCATTCAAATAAGAATCCCAATAGGGTACAATTCATTATCAATCTAAGTCATCATACAAGTTAACATATTTAACATATGATTACATTTCTAAACAGTCAACCATATCATAGGATTAACCAAGTCCCATATCAACTACTATAAGTTTGTACATCATAAATCAGTTTAATGTAAGGCCTCAACCCTCAATAAATACAGATTAAGTTATTAAAATATAAGCCCTTACACTTGGCAACATGATTACATGATGATAGTATACAAAAGAATAACAAAATTAGCATCTATCCTAAGTTAGGTCAATCCAAGTGCAGTTTCCCACACATGGTTTCAGTTCATGGATGCTCATCCACTTGCTTACCTTTATCTTTACCAGAAGCTCCTTCACTTGAAATAGTAAGTCCATGAAATAGGTGAGATGCAAATCTTAGTAACCAAAGGTAAGTTCCATTTATATATTCTAATTTAATTAATATATATTGATGAATTCAAATGAGCATAAGAAAATATAGCAGTTATACCAGTAAATAAAACAATTAGGCTATCTATGATCACTACCGATACTAGCAATCATATTTTCACATATTAAAGGCTGATAACACCGGGAGAGGCCCATTTACAATACCTACTCCCTAAGGAGCACAACCAGGCTCAGTGCATTTGGGGTCTAATCATAATTGGGTGACCGATCGAAACACATGCACGGGTGACAGTCATACCATAACTTCATCATAGACTCACATAGTCTAATCATAAACAATAGATAGCCAACCAATTCATTTAGCATTCAAAATCATTCATATATAGCAAATATAAATTAAAGTAGGTATATGCATAGAATTAACATAACCCTTGGTTACCTCACTTGTAGACAAGTTAGGAAGCTAGCAGCAGTACTAAAATCCTCCTATAATCACTACATCAGATAATTACCACTCTAAGTCAGTCCATTACTATCCCCATTCATTAATTATGGTAACAACCTAATAGTCAAAGAATTAATCTATCAATAATTGCCCAAAGGATACTTAACCAACAACCAAGAGACTTAATTTCGGATTTTGCTTTCCCTAAACTAAAAACTTTAAAATATCACTCTACCTTATGGATATTTTCGCATAGAAACAAAGCCCATATTATAAGTCAGCTAATGGGGTTTCTAACTAGCAGAGAAAGCCCTAAAATGAAGATTTTATATTTACCTAACAACACCCCTAGCCTCAACCTCCGAAATTTTACCATGAAAAAATCAAATAACAAGTTTCAGATTTTGGGTGTGGGTGAAATGCTCTAAATGAAATATTAATTAACTCAAATTGAAGAGAAAGATGAGAGGATTAAGTTATGTAATAATTACCTTGGCTAATTTTAAGAGTAGAAATGAGAAATGGTGGATTTCTTGCTAGGAACCCTAGCCTCCCTTCAAACCTCCGAAATTATGTTATGTGTTTTATGTTTCTACATAAGGGAGGGGAAAGAATGAATATGTTTAGGGTTTTGGATGGGTTTGGGCTAACCCAAAAGCCCAAATCCAAGTAGGTTCAGACTTTGAGTTGAGTTGGACTAAGTTTCATGAGTTAGACTGCAGAATTATAGTTGGGTTAGGCCAAATTTTAAGAGTTCATTTTGTTTGGGTTTGCATAAAAAATATTGGGCCAATTATAAAAGTTTATGTAAATTAGGTCTTTGGCCTCTATCTCATTAAACCAAATTAGGCCATTGCTAGCTGGTCTTTCTTGGACGAAGTTTCACAATAGAAAGTTAGGTCTGCACCTAAATTCATTAGGCTTTCATTGGTTTTTATCCATAATCTACTTAAATAAATTATGGGCCTAAATGAAGCTTCTATCCCAATTGAATCTTAAACCCCTAGTAGTAATTTATTTCTCTATAAATTTCTACTCGCATAGCTTGCCCGATTATTCCATGATTATTATTCTTAATTAGTCTACATCTATGATTACTACCTTAATTAATTTTGGGGTGTTACATAGTCTCTGCAAAGTGTTCATAGTGAAACGCTTCATTAACAACTTAGATTGATCTTGGCATGGTTTAAATTTGTCCTATGAACCATAAATACAAGAAATTATAATTGTGTATGTAATGATTTAATTTGGTAAAAAATTAAATATCATTTAGCTTGTATAATTGTCTATGCACAAATGTATTATATTAATTTTTAATCACATGACCTTGCCATTTTTTCCTATTGAAAAGGTCAATCGCCATCTCTAAATAGTATAGTGCTTTCAACCACACAATCACAGTAACTGGAGAACTCTTAAATGCCCTCTCTAATAGCTCACTCGAGATTTTTAGAGATGTCAATAACAATCTTTCTACTATATTTTGTCTTCGTATCAATAGACACATACTTATACATCCTCTGTCCTTTTTTTATAGTACTATAAGAAGTTGAATAAGGCATACGGGTTATTAAAATCATTTACACGTCAATATATGTATGTATGTGTGTGTGTGTGTGTGTGTATGGGGCAAACAAGTAAACCATAAATAGAAAAAATCTAAAGGTAGTTATATCTACACTACTCTGATTTAGTGAAGGCTGCATAGGGGAGAATCTTTATGTTCTTATTGTGTCACTAACCATGCCAATGTGAGTGGAGTAGACTTCCTACACTTAGAAGTATTCTTTGTTTCTTGTCCTAATAGTGACATCACATTACCTATATGATTGCATCTTAATCAACTACTGTCATGTTCATTCTTCATACCTTCCCGCATCCACCACCTAAGATTTCTTAAAAAATTTCAAATAAAGTGTGAGATACATCATTTTGAATCCAAACACTAAGTTGATGACAAAAACATAAGGTACTTCATATGTAAATACAATGAGTTCTAACAAATGCATTTACACTACCATAAATATATTTAATCTATGTTGTCATTAGTGTTATCGGTGTCATTTGTATCTTCTTCATCAAGTATGTCTTCCTTATCTTTTTCATTGGTGGAGACATCCTCGTCATCATCATTAATGAATTCATCCACCATATCAATTGTATTCGACCCACTTGGTTAGGGGCATTCACATGATTAGTTTATTATTTTTAATTGAACATTATTCTTATAAAGGCAGACTACTAAGTGAATGCCCACATCATTATTAGTAACCACATTTATGTCAACTTCAACTTGTTGATAAGCCTCATTACTTAGTAGTTCCTTATTGTCCTTACTTGTGCCATTATCAATCACCTCAGGCATATTAAAGAAGTTATGAGGATTTGTCTTTATAATAATAAGCCAATCTGGGTCACAATGTCTTCCAGGTAGAATACTTGTCTTGCTTGAGATGCTAAGACAAATGGCTTATTCGAGTTCAATGAATATCAAGTGTTGATACCCGTGATTCCATACTTGTTAATATTGTATCTTTTTCCTAAATGATCTATATCCCACCAAGGACACTTGAAAAAATATAATTTCTTATTCCCAATATATGACAACTCATATATATATATATATATATATATATATATATTCCAAAATATCATAAAACTCTTTTGTCTTGTCTAAATCATTGCCTCTTACAAGAACTCTAGTATTTTGTGTTCTCCTACCAGAGGCTCAATCTATAATATGGAATCTAAATTTGTTCACCATAAATAGAGAATAACGATGGACCATTTTAAGTGGTCTAACTCCAAGACTCATGAGGTCATCACTTGCATGCATTTCACTTTAAAATGTGTAAATGAAAATATGCATGAATATAGTAACTTATAAACTGATCAATGGAAACATAAGGTTGAAACATACTTGTGCATGAAACCATCCTGAGAACTCCTCAACCATTGAAGCTTGCACTTCAATCTCCATCTTCTACTTCTTATAATATATGACCTAGTTAATTAAAACAAGAAAATAGAAAAAATTTTGTAGGTAAATGGTGGCCAAGTCCTATAAACTTACTCAATAAATGGCTAAATGTCTTCACAATTCTGAAGCACATATATACAAGTTTGATTGAACTCCATATCTGATAGATATATCGATTTGTAATGTCCCCTTACCTATCCACTTAGATTGAAAATGGACATCTTATCATATTCCACATGTCTATCATCATTTCTAAGAGGCGTATTAAACTTTGTGGGGATAATTTTAAGTAACGAAAGCACAGGTAAAGTATTTATCTACTAAATAACCTTTTGCAATTGAACCTTTTGAACGAGCCTTATTGCAAACATATGTTTTCAATGTCTATAAGTATCTACATGCATAAGTTAATATGAATAAGGTAAGACATCTTGCAATTAATAATAATAGACATCAATTAATTGGTCTACCTTACCTCTTGATAGGGTACATACAGTAATATTGTACAGGTCTACTAAGCTTAGTCTCTCTTGGCAAGTGAATTCATAAGTGGACTATGATATCAAAGAAACCAGGTGGAACCACCATTTCCAATTTGCACAATGTGATTGTAATTTAAGTTTCTAAGATATCAATATCTTCCTTTCTCAAGCCCTTGGAACATAAGTTCTTAAAAAAATTTTGCAACTCTATTATTGGTCTTGACACTTCCCTATGTAACAAGCCATGTATTGCAAGTGAAAATATGTCTTATAACAATACATAGTGATTGTGAAACTTCAACCCAGATATTTTCCACTCATAAACCTTCAAATTAGCTAAGAAATTATAAATTTTTTATTTCTTTTGTGGGGACAATGTATAACATACTATTGACATCAAAATTTTGTTCCCATCTTCTATTAGGTGCCTAATCCCTAAATCAACTAAGTCGTATTAACTCTTTAGTGTATCTTTGGTCTTTCTAACCATACCTATCAATATTGATACTATGTTATTAGACACATTTTTTTTATATGTATAACATCAAGGTTGTGTCAAAGCATAAGGATTTTCCAGTAAGGCAGTCTAAAGAAAATACTCTTTTTCATCCAATTGAAAGCACCATTAATGTGGTAATGCTTTTACTTCTGACCTTTCCTAAAACTTATATTGCCTAGTGCCTGGAGCTACCTAAGTACTTCATCATTGGTAAGAGAAAAAGGTGCAATTGAATGTTCAATTTTCCTATCAATTGCCCTCCTATTTCAGCGTAATGGATGATTAGCTAGAAGGAAACAATGATACCTTATGTAACACAACTTGTTTTGTAAAGAAGTAGAATGTGTATCTTTGTGGCAATAGGAGCATGCAAGTTTCCATTTGGTGGACTACCCTAATAGGTGTATGTTAGAAAGTCATTGATTGTTCATATAATAGCTACATGCATCTTAAAATTAGACTGTGAGTAACCATTGTATGTGTCAATGCCATCATTCCATAATTCTTGTAGCTCTTCAATCATTGGTTGCAAATACACATCTATGTCATCACCTGGACACTTAGGACCCAGAATAAGAAGTGTCATCATAAGTTATAGGTGCTTCATACATAACCATGGCTGCAAATTATATGGAAGTAGTACAACCAGTTAAATACTATGATTAGCACTCATATTTTCATAAAGCTGAAATCCATCACTAGCTAAACCCATGTGTACATTCTACAATCACAAGCAAAGTTGGGATATTAGTCATTAAATGATTTCTAAGTAATGGAGACAGATGGATGTTGCAACACACTATTATCGATATGTTCTTTTATATGTCACTGCATCTCTTTAGCTATATGTTGATCCATGTACAACCAGTGTAACCTAAGCTTTAATGGAAAATATCATAACACTTTACATGACACATTCTTGCTTTTGTGACCATCCAACTTCCACCTAGACATGTTGCACTTAGGGCATAATTTTGCATTGGTGTGTTATCGCCAATATAAGATGCAGTTATTCTTACATGTGTCAATCTTAGTGTAATCCAATCCGGGCTCCCTAACAACCTTCTTTGCTTCATAGTAAGAGCTAGGTACTAGTGCCCCTTAAGTAGAACATCTCTAAATAAATTTAGCAATGCATCCATAGACTTGTTACTCCAATTATTGAGGCATTTCAAGTGAAGCAATTTGACTATGAAAGATAACTTTAACATCTTATTACAACTAGGATAGACTTCTATCGTGAGCATCTTCCAACAGCTTAAAAAACTGGCTAGCCTACAAGTTAGGTGACTTCTCTGAATATGTGTCACCAAACGCACCGTGTAACATTTTAAGGATATTATCGTGCTCATCATTACCCTCATGTACTTCATCATTTGCATGCTAAAGAGGATTGTGGGCACCATGTCAAACTTCTTTATATGAGTCCTACACTTTATAACTCTCACTGAAATCTTTCCTAAACAAATTTTCCTTTACTTCACTTCTCAGCTTCTAAGTCGTATTTTTGCACCCTTTGCATGGGTATTGAATTATATCAGTCACCCCAGCTTAACTAAATACCCATTAGAAAACTCATCAATGCTTCATCTATACACCATATTAACTTTATTCCTTATGAGGATCCAACTTTTGTCCATCCCTAAATGCTACATTATGCAATTGCAATGCATAACATACATGAGAAAATTTAATGGAAAGATATAGAAGACAATGGCGACAAGAGGTAACGATAAATGAGGGCGAGTGAATTTGAGAGAAGACATCAAGAAAAAATATCTATCCACACCGCATGCAATTCCTAGTATTCTTCAATTTAAATCTATAAACATAGTAAAGTCTCTTGGTTGAACATATTTTGTAAAGAGAGAGTTGATATATTTTTTATTACTTCGTCAAGTATATAATCTTAATTACTTATTAAATATTTTTCAATTAATTATTTAGTAAATATTTAACCTTAATTATTAAATAAATATTCTTGATCTTGATCTTAATCTATTAATTTTGTAATAAATTTTAAAATCATTATTTTATTTAATTATGAATTTTCAAGTCTTCATCCATTAATTAGTTATTCAATTTTAAAGTTATTAATTTATCTTAGTATAGTCTTATTTTTAGTATTAATCTGTTAATTATTTATTAAATATGCAACCATTAATTATTTATTGAATATTCTTTATCTTTATCTTAATCTATTAATAATTCAATAAATTTTAAATTTATTATTTTATTTTATTTCTATCCATTAATTACTTATTTTACTTAATTATACTTTTATTTTTCATATTAATTTATTAATTATTTACTAAATATTTTACTATTAATTATTTAGTAAATATTTAATGTTAACTATTTATGAAATATTTTTTGATCTCTATCTTAAATTCTATGATGAATTTGAAAATTATTATTTTATGTAATCACACTTTTATTTTCAATATTCATCTATAATTATTATTTTATTTTATTTAATTATATTTTTATTTTCAATACAAATCTATTAATTAATCATCAAACTTAAAATTTATTATTTTATTTTAATTATACTTTTAATTATAATTTTAATCTATTAATTATTTAGTCTCAAGTATCTATTAAATATTTTTTATCTTTTTATTAATCCATTATTAATTTTATTTTACTTAATTATATTTTTATTTTCAATGTAAATATATTAATTAATCATTAAAATTAAAATTTATTATTTTAGTTTAATTATACTTTTAATTTTAGCTTTAATATATTAATTTTTATTAAATCTTTAATCTTTATTATCTATTAAATATTGTTTATGTTTATACTAATCTATTATTAATTTAACAAATTTTAAATTTATTATTTTATTTAATTATATTTTTATTTTCAATATACATCTTTTAATTGCTCATTAAACTTAAAATTTATTATTTTATTTTAATTATACTTTTAGTTTTAGTTTTAATCTATTAATTATTTATTAAATATTTACTCTTTATTATCTATTGAATATTGGCACCATTTTCATCCTCCAAGAATTGGACTAAATGTACTTTAGGCACAAATTTGACCAAATTTTGCCCAATAACATCCCTAATAAGAATACCCAAAATAAAATGAGAGGAGAAAAATAATAGATTTAAGATGAGAAGAGTAGGGGTTCATGGGCATTAAGGCCCATTTATAAGGGACTAATAAATAACTGATACGCAAAATAAAAATTTAGTCAAATATACCTCTAACAACTCCATTTTTAGCACCATTTTCTTTTTTTAATAGTAATTGACACGTAATCAAAATTTTGTTTAACAAGATATACATTTACATATTCACATATTGATGATAATTGTCATATATGATAATTAGATACATCTTCACAATTGTTATAAACGCAATCCCTATCTATTCTCCAACCTTTCAGGTTAAACACAAAACCAATAATAATAATAATAATAATAATAATAATAATAATAATAATAACTACCAAGACATATCAGTGAAATGCACACCTCTAACAGCTTCATTTGTAGAACCATTTTCATTTTTGATAGTAATTGACAAATAATCAAAATTTTGTTTAACAAGATATGTAATACCATAAGTTCATTCATCCTATACCATGATATTCAAAGCATTACATACTCATTTACAAAGAATTTGCATACTTTAGCAACAAAAATCAAACGTATAGACGCCGAAATTGTTCAATTTTGCCCACATAAGTCATTTAAATTTACCTCAAATCATTTTTACCCATACCATATCCAAAAAAATCAGAAACAACCCATTTTAAAGCTTACATCATGGATCAAAAGCCATTACATCAAGTTTACAACTTTGGTAATGGATTTATCGGATATTGGTTACCAAACCCATGCATAAATGTCAATGAGAATCATTTTACTTAGCTAAATTCTTCTCCATCTATAACATACTCAAACATATCAGAAATAACACAATTGGAGGCTTACAACATGGATTGAGAACCATTTCACATGAAATTCCATTTTTTGCTCTCAGGTTGCTATAAGAATTTATTGATATGAATTTTAGAAAATCATAACTAATTCTAGAAAAATCAAAATCATACATATGATAGATTTCTAGAAACCTCTAGATGTAACTACGGACTAAAAATAGGTCCAAACTAAGAAAACACCATATGGACCATGACAAATAATGGAATAGTACCAGAGGTGTCTACTGCGTCTTGATACTGACCATAAACTTCAAAAATTTGGTTCTCTCTCTACAGAGCTCCAAATGAGGTGCTGTTAGTGGTTATGAAAAGCTTATAATGTCTAGTTTATACTTATAAAATTTTATAAGTATTATATTTCATTTAGCCCTTGAATGACATAGAAATACAAACTGATCTCATGAAGAGTGCACAAACCAAATATATAGAATTTTCCCAACTTTGAAAATTCATAGTTAATTCTCTAGAGCTCCAAAAATAGTAGTTCTTGACTCAGCAAAAAGCTCTAGACGATACCTATATTCATACCAAATTTCATGATTAACTTCATCCATTTGGTCAATTTAGGGTATAGATTGCAAAAGTTATGTTTTTAAGTATCAAAAGGGGTCAAAATGATACCATATGTTATCCTACTCCAACCACAACCAATTATGCACATTTAAATGGCTAAAAGCAACATATAAAGACTACCCAAGTGGTCCAAAACCTCATGTATCTCCAATTCACTCTCTCACATCCACTTATACACATGTACAACCAAGCTCAAGGGTGGCAAAATTTCACATACTCATTCATTTGAGCTCAAATCTATTACATATAACCTTTATACATATATTTACCCATGTCTTAACTTGTACATCTCATGTACATCAAATAATTACATACTTTGACATGCCATTCCATATATTCCTATGCTATTGCCAAAATACTATCTCTTACACTCCTTGGCCCTTTTTCTTTACTCCTTGTGCTTCACCTAGACAAGATTAGACATGTGGAGAAAAGAGTGAGATTCAAAGATTCCCAATAGCTCTTTTACCCTTTCAAACATACATATATGATGTATTTTCAAGTCAAGGAATGCAAACATGCCATAAAAAATTTCTAGCAAACATATATTGCCATTTTCCCATGTTACACAAGTTCATACAAATAAAAAATAGGCCCTAAATGTTGTTGGTTTAGCCTCACCCAACTCTTTGGGAACTTTTGGATTTGCCTCACCCACTTCTAGGGACTTTTAACTTAGTCTCACTCTTTCTCGAGACTTTTGGCCTTGTCTCACCCATTTTTAGGGACTTTTGGCTCCTTCTCACCCATCTCAAGGGACTTTTGGCATCACTAAGCCCACTCAAGCTATTACACATCAAAAAAAGTTTACAAATCACATCATGGTACTAAGACACTAAATCAATGGTTATAAATAAATCTCATAGTTTAAATACATATATAAGTAATCCAAGACAAGCAACAAATCAAGGAATGCATGTGAGAAAGGTTGGAGAGCTATCTTATACTAGGAAACATAACTTTTCCCCTTACTTTTTCCTTGCACCTTCTCGGCCAACACACATCAAAAGGGGAGTTCTTGATTCTCTTGGCCTAGATGTAATGTCTGTTTTCGTTAAATGACAGAAACAGGCGTATTTTTAAAGCAAGTTCCCTGAAATGAATTAGTTAAGGTCCTGAAAATTTTGAGTAACATTCTAAACTCCTAAAAATGACAACTGCAGGCTCAGATAGAAAGAAAAATAGAGCTAGAATGAAGAAAAGAATTTCAACGAAAGGTTGACGAAACATAATGGCATTTTCATAATTTTGAACAAATTTTAGAATTCTCACAAGAGGGTTTTTAAATAAAACTTTTAAGTTTTCCGAGGTTCTCAGAGGCCCTGAAAACCATGGAAAACCCCGAGACAGTTAAACCCCCTTCCGGTGGGCATTTTCTAATGTCAGTATACCCGAATTTTGACGGATTCGTTTGGAAAAGTTTTAACTCCTATTTGAGTGATTCCAAAGGCATTTTACTAAATTGAACCTAAATTTTATAATAGAAAAAATAATTCTTAAAAAGGAGCTACAATGAAGTAGAAAAGAAAATACAAAAAACAAAGGGTAAAACAAAAATTTTTAAAAAAGTCATTCTCCTCCACCTATAAATAGGAGGCACCCTACTCTCCCATTTATTGAATCTCATATTTTTTTGCCCCAAACTAGAGAAAAAACCTTAGGAGAGTGGCGTACCAAAGGAAGAAGAAGGAGGAAAGAAATCAAGGCTTTAAAGTAAGAAAAATTAGTAGTTTTTCATATTTTCTTCCATTCAAACCTCTTCTCCTCCATTCTCTTTTGTTTCCTATGATTATAATAAAATTTATAAATCTGTTTAAGGGAGAAATTAAGGGAAAAATTTAGATTTGAAGAGAAGAGCTTAAAAAAGATAAGATTAAAGTGAGAAAAAGTAAGAAAATAAGGTAATTTCTTCTTCCATGGTTGCTGTCTCTTGCTCCTCTTCCTCCACTATTTCGCCCCACTTAAGATGGTTTTTAGGCAGAACCAAGGGTGATTCTTAGGAAAAGGGTGTGGAGATTAAGAATATGCAAAAAAAACAACAAAAGAACCATAGAAATCCAAGATGCAAATTCTAGAGTTTCAAGTGTTTCTTGTAAAATCTGATTTTATACAATGATTTCTATACTTAAATAAGTGTTTGAATGAGCTCCTAACATCCCTAGAAGTCTCCCCATATGCTTCCTCCATCAATAAAATAAAGAAACCTCCATGAAACTTAAAACCTTCCATAGGTTCGGCCAAGAGGGGATAACATAGCTAGGGATAGTTTTAAAATTTTCTAAACCCATTTTTAAGTCATATATGATGAATGAATATGAGGGGAAGTCTTGTGTAATATCATATATTTCTAACTCATTTTATACTAATCTCATGCCTTAAATCATGTTACTTACACAAGAGGCAAGAAAAATAGCATTAAATAATGGATTATTTTCGCATTGCATCGCATTTAAATTTTTCATTCGATATCCTGCAGACCATGTGAGCTCATGTATCACATTTTCATATTTATTTATATAGATATAATTCATTTTCATCATCAAAAGTGGCCTATAACTCATGGAAAGCAAAGGGGAGCATAAAACTCTTGTATTTTCGGCTAGAATTTTGGCATTTCTATCAAAAATTTTGGAAAATCATAACTAATTCTAAAAAAATTAAAATCATGCATTCTTAGCCATTATGGAAAGTTAGACATGTCTACTTTATGACAAAAATATTTTCAAACTGTGAAACATAACACAAAATATTTGACATTTGAAAAAGTCTAGAGGTATGACTATCCACTGGTACTATCACAGGTTTCTGTAGCAAACTTTAAAAATGTCCAATTAATTCCACAAAAATCCAATCTATGCAAATGATACCAATATCGAAAGCTATGGATGTTAGCTAGAGGGAAAAAATTAACTCTAGACTAGTTCAGGCATGCCTAAACCTCAAAACCTAATCAAATAATACCTAAGGTCAACTTGAGTGCCTGATACTGGGCAGAATGTTTAAAAATTTATATCTCCATCTCTAGAAATCCAAATGAGGTGCTTCTAATTGGAACAAGTCGCTAGAAATGTCTAGTTTTTCTATATAAAAGTTTGTGGCAATTGGATATCACTTGCCTTATGAGTGACATAATTTAATTTTGGACAAGTGTTACAGTACCAATGACTAAAACTAAAAAAATTTTCAACTTCAACAATTCACCAAATATTCCAAAGACCTCTAAATTACCAACTTTAGTTTCCCAAAAAGCTCTCAATAAGCTCTAGATACATGCTAAATTTCAGACCAAGAAGAGCTCCTTTGGATAAAAAGTGACATAACCCTATGAAATGGTCATTTTTGCTCCTTATCAAGAGTTACTTTGGTCCAAATGGCCTCCTCTTAAGCTTGGCACCTCTTGGGCAAGTTTAAAAGCATAATTATGACTTGTGAGAACTACTTAAATGGTCCCAAACCCCATGCATCTAAATTTGGCCACTCTACATCCAATAATGCATATGTAGCCATAACCACACAAGAGACAATTTCCATGATTTGCATTGATTTAATGTCCCACATAGGCTACATAATATTCATATATCATATTACATGTACTCAAGGTCTTACATTACCAAAAATAATATGTACAAAGCTTCTTGACATTCCATTACAAGTTAGACTAAAAAATGAACAAAGTGTAGCTATTTAATGTGCTTGGCTTGCATTTCCTTAGTTTGGAGCACCACCTAGACATTTCAAGAATAAGAGGGAAGGGGAATGAGATTTTAAGAATAGCTCACACACACCTGTTCACATACATTCAAGGAATATATACATCAATGACACAATTATGAAACATAAAGTGTGCAAGGTTACAATTTCATGCTACATCTACATATCAAGATCATTCTCATGTTCTAGGGACTTTCAGTTTTGCCTCACCCAATTTTTAGGACTTTTGGAGTTGCCTCGCTCTTGGTCTAAGGACTTTTGACTTAGCCTCATCCATCCAAGGGACTTTTGGACTAGTCTCACCCATGCCTTGAGACTTTTGGCACATCCTTACCCACTTTAAGGGACTTTTGGCATTACCTCACTCTTAGGAGCCAATCTCACATTCAAGGCATTCAAGAGCACACATTGGTACCAATGCAATTCCATGAGATCATGTGGCATATTACTAATTCACAACAGCACATACAAGCACACAGTGACATGCATATGCACATAAGAAAGTATGAAAAATAAGGTGGAGAGTTACCTTTTAATTAATGCAAGCTTTACTTTGCTAATTCCTTCCCCTTCTTGATTTCACAAGAGCACTTAGGTGGTTGATTGTTCTCTTGGCCTAGACATTACAAGGAATACACAATCACATAATTGAAGCAAGTTAAGACATTAAACTAAAGCTTAAACACACACTTGGTTTCATACTTGGCATTGTGGTTCCATAATTAGTCTAATGAAGCAACTCTTAGAATTCAATTTCTAGGTTCCATTCTCTTATTATTTCTAGACTTCTTGGACTCATTTAAGGTCCTTGGAGCCATCACACATTCAATTGCACAATTGGAAACCTAAGTTACTTCACAAAGCACCATTATAGACACTATTATCCCATCTCTCAATCCATGGTTCTTAAATTTTTTTCAATAGTTTCTCCCATCTTCTAACATCATATAAAGTCCCAAACCAAGGCTAGAATAAATTAAAACATTCTTTAGCTCCTTCTTCCTAGCTTGGCCAAGACACTATCCATAAATGGGGTTCTTGGAGCTTTTGAATTTTCCTTAATGGGAGAGCCAATTGGGGAGGTTTCTAAGGGTCTTAGGAACTCAAGGAAATATTTAAATAGCCAAGAAAACTCTCACACAAAATTAGATTTTACAAAATCCTAAGAAAGCATACACTTTTCTGTCTTGATTTTCTTTAGTTTTTACTTGAATTTCTTGTCATATTCTTAATCCTTGCACTATTTTTCCTAAGTTCCTCTCTTCGTTCTACCTAAAATTCATCTCCTCCTACCCCCTTATGTTGGCCAAAAATAGCATAAGGAAGAGCAATAAGGATGAAGTATCAAGAATGGAGAATTACCTTGGTTCCAAGCTTATTTCCAAAGCCTTTCTTCCTTGCTTCTCTTCTCCTTAGAAAATTCAAAATTTTCCCCTTGATTCTTGACCTAAATTAGAACCAAAAAGCTCAACTAAACCATAGAAAGAGAGGAGGAAGTGGCATAAAATTCATGAAATCACCTAATATTTCCTTGATTTTCTTCTTCTTTTTCTTCCCCTTTTGGTGTGCCTAAAAGAGCAGATCAACTTCTATATTTTAGGCAGAAAATTTCGTGCTTAAGAAGGTGGGAGAAGAAAGGAGAAGTGTGTAGGAGTTTCTAGAAACATACTTTTCCAAAAATTTTAATTTTGTCCTTTCATAATGGCAATTTCGTTTTGACTTTGTTTTAGCTCCTTTTTTAGAACCGTTTTTTTCATTATAAAATTTAAGTTTTCAATTTAATAAAATGCTTTTGAAATCACTCAATTTGGAGCTAAAACTTTACTGAATGATTCCATTAAAGTTCAAGCTCGCTGACGTTAGAAAACGTACACCAGAGGGGCTTTACCAATCCTAGGGCTTCTCATAGTTTTTAAGGCCTATGAGAACCTTGGACAACTCAAAAATTTCATTTAAAAAATCATCCTATGTGTTTTTCCAAAAATTACACTTATTTACGAAAATGCCATTACATTTCGTTAGTTTCCATCTCAAATTGTTTCTTTGTCCTAACTCCGTTTTTCTTTCCGTTTGAGTCTAGAATTATCATTTTTAGGAGTCTAGAACGTTACCTAAATTTTTGGGACATTATCTTAGTCATTTTGAAGGACTTGCTTTTATACAGCTCATTTCATCATTTTATAGAAATTACGTTCATTACACCTTGGGAAAAATTTAGAAACCATAGAAAGTGAGATGATGTTTTATGTGCCATAATATGACCTAAAGAAACAACATGTAGTTAGGCTCTTGGTTTTGATTATGTGATGACTTCAAGAGGCTTAAAAGAAGTCAAAAATCATATTTGAAGGGAAAAAATAGAGCCTAGAATTTATTTGATGGGTGTTACTTCATTAAGTGCATTTTTGGAAACATAAAGGAGTCAATGAGTTAAGTTAGAGTCTAAGCAAGTTGTGTGACCTTAGAATTAATTTTATGAACCCAATTAGCTTTCATAAATTGTGTTTAAGCTAAGAGAAACCATTCCCACACCTTTGTGTGTGTGAGGCCAAGAAAAGGAGCATTGATTCAAGGAGAAAAGTGTATATTTGCTTCCAAGATAGCTCTCTCCACTTTCTATCATGCATGATTGTTTGCTTTACTTGTCTTTGAATGTATGTATGTGTGTTTTAAGCTATGAATGAAAAGTAATCTAGCATGATTTCATATGCTATAGTACCATGATGATGCATTATGGTTTCAAATGATGTTTGCTTTGGTTTGCTTGAGTGTGGTGAGGCCAAGAACCCTTAGCCATGGTGAAGATGAGCCAAGAACCCTTAAGATTAGTTGAAACAAAGTAAAGGGTCTCCCAAAAATGAGGTTGACTCTCAAGAGCATGGTTGAGTCTAAAAACGTCTTAAAGAATAGGTGAGGCAAGTCCAAAATCCACAAGTAAATGAGTGAGGCTAATCTACTTTCTTGGAAAGCTTTTGTATGCTATGTATGACTTTTTCAAATGCCAAGAATGCTTTTTAAATGATTGCACATGTCCATATGCCATGCATGCATTTGTAAGACTAGTTTTGCATCTTTTATATATGATTAAATGAGAGATGAGCTATTGGGATTTTTTGAATCTCATCCCCTCCTCTATAATGATCTAACATGTTAGGTGGACTAAGAGATCAAAGAAATGGAAGGCAACCACATTAGAGATGAGAGCTTGACATCAAAATGGATAGATTTTGTTACTTAAAGGCTTTATGGATGGCAATTGATGTACTCCATTATTGTATATGACCCATGACTACTTAAACATAGATAATTATGTTAATATGTGATGTATAAATGGGAGAATATGTTATGTGACTATTAAAATATAATTTGAGTATGTTATGGAAAACTAGCTTCTTGGATGACATTATATAATTGTGTATAAATGCAAGTGGGATAGCCAAATTGAGATGTATGAGATTTGAGACCATTTGGGCAACTTATACAAGTCCTAATTATGCTTTTTGACTTGCCCAAGAGGTGCCAAACCTCAAGGAAAGCTATTTAGACATTTTGGTATCTTATATGGACCAAGAATTGACCAATTTAGAATCCTATGTCACTTTTTGTCCAAATGAGCTCTTTTCGATCTGAGATCTAGCATACAATTAGAGCTTGTTGAAATTTTTTTGGAAAGCTAAAGAATAGAATTTTTAGAGATTTAAAGAATATTTGATGAATTTTCAAAGTTAGCAAAAATTTGATTTTGGTCATATTATTGTTACTTAGGTCCGAAAATGAAATCTGTCAGATAGGGCTCAAATGATGTCCAATTGTTACGAAATTTTATATGAAGAAACTAGACATTCCCAGTGACCAGTGACTTGTACCAATTGAAAGCACCCCATTTGGAGGTTTAGAGAGAGAGATATGAAGTTTTAAAGATCCTGCCTAGTATCAGGCCCCCCAACTGACCTCAGTTACTATTTGATTAAGTTTTGAGATTTGAGCATACTTGAACTAGTCTACAGTTATTTTTTTCCTCTATCTAACATCCACAACTTTCTATATTGGTATCATTTGCATAGATTGGATTTTTTCTGGAATTAATTGGACATTTTTGAAATTTGTTGCAAAAACCTATGACAATATTAGTGAACAACCTAACCTCTAGACCTTTTTGAATGTAAAAAATCTTTTGTGTTAGATATTATAGTTTGGACATATTTTTAACATAAATTAGACATGTGTAGCTTTCCAGAATGGCCAAGAACACATGATTTTGATTTTGCTAGAATTAGTTATGATTTTCCAAAATTTGTGATAGAAATGGCAAAATTTTGGCCAAAAATATGAGTTTTATGCTTCCCTTTGATTTCCACAAGTTGTAGGCCACTTTTAATGATGCAAATGAGTTGTATTCATGTAATTAAATATGATAATATGATGTATAAGCTCACATGGTCCACGTGACACTGAATAAAATTTTTATACGTGACACAATGCTAAGAAATACATTATTTTAATCCCTTTTTCTTGCTCCTTCATGAAATGTATGATGTAAAGCATGGAAATGTGATGAAATAAGCTAGAAATATAAGGTGTTACACTAGACACATCAAATGAGACTCAATTACACTCTTGGAACCAAATCTAACTTCACACAAACTTTATGTAAGCTCACTTTTCCTTAAGACATCAATATGTCCCATATAAGGCATAAGGAAGCAAGCCCTTGAATTCTTGATCTTGGATGCAAACTCTCATTCATTTTAGGTTGCTTCATTATATCTAAATGGGACCTAAACTTACATCTCATAAACCAAGCTTTCTAAATTTAATTCATTGATTCCTCTAACATCTATAATTCATGTTTAAGCCTCTTCTACACTTGGAATAAAAAATGAAAACTCTCCTTAGGTACATGATAGCACTCAAGGCCGAAACACATACATAAGAAAAGCTCATGGAGTTTGCTTGATTTTTCTTAGGGGATTGGCTCATATAAAACTTTCTTGAGGTTTAAGAGACTCATACCATGTTTTACATAAGCTAGAATATCTCTAGAAAAAAGTAGATTTCATCATTTATTTCAGAACCCCAAGTTGGACCAACTTGAATTTTTTTCTTCTCTTTTTGATGCCAATGGACTAATCTTAATTTCCATACTCTTAAACACTTGTTTCTTTCTTGCTAAGGTCAAAATTCATCTCCCCTCAAGAGAGTTAGGTCTGACCAAAATTACACTAAGGAAGAACATCCAAGAAGAAGCCAAAAGGATCCATGAAACATACCTTGTTTATTTGTTCTTCTAAGAAGCTTTCACTTGCTACAAGTCTCTTCTTCCAAAACTTTCTTCTTCTAATTGAGTGACCTTAAAACAGAACCATATCAGCCTTGGAATCGATAGAAAAAGAGAAGAAGAGGAGGAGAATAAGCCAGGCATAGAAAAGGCAAGAAGAAAGCATGAATTTCTCACCTTCCTTACTCACAAGTTCTCTTCCTTCTTCTTCCTCACAATGGAGCCCCTTTGAAGCTCTCTCCTAATCTGTCTAGGCCAACACATTTTAGTGGAGAGGGAGTGGCTAAGTCAGAACATGCTTATAAGACCAAAAAGGTAAAGTTATCTTATTTTTTCACTTTTCAATTTAGTCCCTAAATCATAGTTTCTCCATTTGGCCTCATTTTAACTCCTTTTCAAAATCTGTCATTTCAACCCTTTGCCAAAATCACTCACTGAAAGGGTTTTAACTGTACTAGAGATTCCCATAGTTTTCAAGACCTCTACGAACCTTGAAAAGCTTAAAATTTTCATTTAAAAATCCCTTATATGAGTTTTCCAAAATTTTCAAAAATAACAAAAATGTCCCAACTTGTTTTTGTCATTTTTTTTAGCTTTTCTAACCCAGATTTCTAGCTAACTCAAACCTTAAATCTTCATTTTTAGAGGTCTAGATTATCACTTTAATTTTGTTTGGCCATTTTTCCCTTGCTTTAGGGGACTTCCTTTAAAAATCATACATTTTTATCCTTTTTTGGCAAACTGAGTGTTACAAGATATACATTTACATATTCACAAATTGATGATAAGTGCAGCATATGGTATTAGATACATCTTCGTAATTGTTATCCTAGAAACCCTTATCTATTCTCTAACTTTTTAGGTTAAACACAACAAAGAAAAAAAAATTCCTTCACTTTTGCACAAACAAAATTCCACTTGATGAAGACAAATGCAAAACCATATTTTGTAATAAAATGCCATGTAGGAAAAGTCAATACCTTATTAACACAAGGAACAAGTTCTTGCAAAGCCCTGATTCTTTTTGCTATTCTTTCTTTGCACAATTGTTATTAAAAGGTAAGATGCAAAATTAGGAAACATGAGCATAATTAAGGAATTGGCAATAGTATAAGGTGATGTTGCATTACTTGGAATGATCCTAACATTGGGATTTATTGACATAAATTTTGTTAGCATTTGAATTCTTTCATTTTATCTTATCCAATTGATATTACTATCAAATTATATTAATGTTGTCATAAATTTTTTCCATTATGAAATAATAGTTAATTCTTTTCTTTGCTTTACTAAATTTATCCTAATTAGCAATTACATATATATAATTTAAGCACTAAAATATGTGTTAGAACATGTCATCATTTAAAATTTTAAATATTTTTAACTTTAGCAATGTTACATATAAATGATTTATTCTTGATATGGGAGCATAAATATGCTGAATTGGATGCTTCATATCTAAGCCTAATACTTAACTTCTTTTGCACTCACTAGTTTGGTCTCATTCTTTTTAGTTTGATAACTTTTTATGTTTGGATGGAAGAAAATTGAGGGAAAGGAAGAGGTAAATTTTTAATTTTGACATTTTCTTCAAGTTAAATTGAAATTTAATATTGATTTTACTAAAATATGTTTAAATTGAAAAAAATGAATGAGTATTGAAAATTTATATTTAAATCCAAATCAAAGAAAATGTCAAAATAAAAATATCACCTCTCTTCCTTTCTCCGCCATCCAATGATAACCTTAGTCAAACATAATTTAGGACTTCAAAAATACCTAAATTCTAATGCAATTTATATAAATGTGGACATGAGTCAGTGATTAGGTTGAGACCAGAGTGAATTTTTGTAAAGTACATGATAGGATAAAGATTTAAACCGAAAACATCTTCCATGCTACTTTTGTATCTCTCACCTACTAATTCACAACTTAAAATAGTTAAACATTTTTTTTTAACTCTCATTTATTTTTGTCAATTCAAATATGATATAAGAAAAAATATATATTATATGTGAATTTGAATTAAAGATAGTTTAGATATACAGGTTGCCTAGCAAACCATAGTTTGAAGCTCCCTTTGGAATTGCACGATTAGTCTTCAATGCTTTCTTTTCTTAGTATAAGTTTTTTTCTTTGACTATTCAAGGAGCTACTTACCTCATGGTAATTATTTGTTTTTTTTCCCTTCCACCTTAATTCCCTTTTTGTCTACCAAAAAGAATAAATCAAAGAGAATGTAACACTATATCTATCTAGCTTACCTCATCTCATTTCTAGATCATTATCCTTGCCAAGCAACTTTCAAGAAAGAATTCAATTAAAATATTCCATTATTTTATGTTATGTTGAACTTAAAATTTTCATTTCATGTCCCATGGACCCTTTGAACTTCCCCATGTCATTCTCCAATTTAATTACATGCATACAATTCAAAATCATCTCAAAATGTTACCAAGAACTCAAGCTTATAGCATATAAACACAAAATAAAGCAAGTCAATAATCTCAGGTTCAACTTGATAGATTTCTAGTGCAACTTTGAAAAATTATAACTAAATGTAGAAAAATCAAAATCAAAATCAAGCAACCCATAACTTTCTGGAAAGCTCTAGATGTTAAAGTTATACTAAAAATAATTTCAATATATGAAAACATCATTTGGACCACACTTGATAATAGCAAATCGACATAGGTCAAACTATCTAGCATTTTTAATATGGTTTACTAATATAAATTTCAAAAATGCATAACTAATTCTAAAAAAATTCAATTTAAGCAAAATATACTAATTTAGAAAGATACAGATGTTAAAGTTAAGGAAAAAATACTTTTAGACCAAGATAGATAAGGTTAAATACTAAAAACTGATGGAACAATACATGGACTCAATTGGCACTACTGATATTGATATAGAATTTCAAAAATTTATAACTCTCTGCTCAGACTTTCAAATGAGGTACTTTTAGTTACTACAAGTCACTGAAGATGTTTAGTTTATGCTTATAAAATATTACATTCATTAGACCACGTTTGGCCCACAGATGACATAGAAACCTAAACTAATCATATGAACAGTGCTTATATCAGAATAGCAAAAAATTGGCAACTTTAAAAATTCATAATTAATTCCACAAAGCTCCAAATAATTTGTTCTTTATCTTTCTAAAAAGCTCTAGATGAGATCTATATAAATTCCAAATTTTATGAGAAAATTTGTCCATTTGGTTAGTTTGTGATATAAGGTTGCATTTTAGTCCTTTTGGGTCATCTAAGGGATCAATTATGGTCCAATTTTGCTTCTACTATGTCCAAGACCACTTGAACACGTGAGAAAAACATAAAAATGGCCTACTAAATATGTTCCAAAAGTCCAATTACCCAAATCTTAATCGTTTTCCCCACTCTAAGGTATACACAATAGACATACAAGCACAATCTTGCTATTCATTATCAAAGACTTGCTATATCATTCAAATGGTACTAATTCTCATATATACATCAAGTATCCATATATTTGTACATATTCAAAGGGTTTTACATTACATACGTCCTAGGATTACATCATATGCTATCAAAATGGTTATAAAGTGAACAAATAACACATTTCCATGTCACTTTTATCCCTTTAAGCTTGGTGGCCTCCATTTCTTTGCTTACTTGGTCCATCTAGACATATTAGGTAATGGAGAGGAAAGAGTGAGATTCTAAAAATCTCAATAACCCATCTTCCTTTCAAACATACATAATATATGCAATTTTCATGTCTAAGATGCATGTATGGCATTCATAAGGTTCTCAATCATACATAGAACATTTCTTCCATTCAAAAAGTCAAAAACAACATACATAGGCTTGCCAAGATAATGGTTTAGCCTCACCCATTCTCTTTGGGACTTTTGGACTTGCCTCACCACCTTCAAGGGACTTTTGACTAAGCTTTATTTTTTTTAGGGACTTTTGGTTTTGTTTTACCCACTCTTAAGGGCTTTTGGCTCATCCTTACCCTAGTAAAGGGGGCTTTTGGCTTCACCAAGCTTAAGCAAGCCAAACACATCTTTCAAGCATATACACAAAACAATATGGTACCATGGCATGTGATCATTTACTAGAAATATGTTTCATAACTTAAACATGTACACACACATTCAAAGACAAGAAAACACCCAAGCATATATGAAAGAAGGGAAAGGCTGCTACCTTGCTTGCAAGAACATACTTTCTTTCTTAGAAAATCTTCCTCTCCCTTAGCCAAATGCTCACAAGAAGGTGGAGCTTGATTCCTTTAGCTTAAACACATCAAATGGGATTTAGTTATACTCTTGAAGCAAGGTCTAGCATTTCTCACACATAAAAGGAGCATACTTTTTCCTATGATTACATAATAGTTCTATAAAAGAGCCTAATAAAGCAACTACCACATTCCAAGTTCTTGGTTCTATTTTCTTCTTATATCTAGGCCTCTTGGTTCTATTTAGACTTCTTAAAGTTATCACAATCTCATTTCCAAAAGCCTAGAGACAAGTTGCTTCTATAGGTCATATTATGGAACTTAAATTTCCAATTCTCAATCTATGGTTCCTAAATTTTTTTTCAAGGTTTCCTCTCATCTTCTTTTATCATATAAAGTGCCAAACTAAGTTTAAAATGAATTAAAACACTCCCTAGCCCCTCCATCTGTCCTAGGCTGAGCCTTGCCAAAGTAAGCTTAAAATGAATTAAAACACTCCTTAGCCCCTCTATCTATCCTAGGCTGAGCCTATGTCTTCCATTCCTACCCATGGAGTTTCAATTTTCTTTTTAAAGGAGGAGACACTTGAGAGGCTTCCTAGGGATCTTAGGAACTCAAATAAACTCTCATGTGGGCTAGAAAATTCTTGTATCAAATCAGTTTTTAGTCTATTGTTTTGAATTCCTAGTTTTTCTATCTTCATTTTCCATGATTCTTTCTTGAAATTCTTTGCACTAACTTGTTTCCCACACTCAAAATCACAAGTTTCAAACTTGGTTTGGTTTAAAACTAATCCCCTCTTGGCTGTCCTATGTGAGGCTGAAACATATACAAGGAGGACAAAGGAAGAAGAAACAAAGATACATGAATTTCTACCTTGATTCCCTGCTTCTTCAAGAGCTTCTTTCTTTGCTTTACCCTCCTTCTTCAAAGACTAACTCCCTCCCTCTAAATCACACCCAAAATAGACCTATATTACTAACCAATATTAAAGAAGGATGAACCATGAAAATTTTCCATTTTCCTTACCTTTCTTAGAGTTTTTCTTTCCTCTTGAGCGTCCCTCCTTTTTGGTCTCTCTCTTTGTTTTAGGTAGGAAAAATCGTTTAATTGCAAAGGAATTGCCAAAACGTGGATTAGAAAAAGCTAAAAGTCATTTTATGTAACTTTTTACTTTACATTTTAGTCCTTTTTTCTTAACTTTTTCATTTTAGGCTCATTTCAACTCCTTTTCAAAATCTGTCTTTTTCATTATATTATTTAGGCTCTCAATCTTATAAATTAGCTTTGGAATTATTCAATTTAGATTTAAAACCATTTCAAACTATTCGGTCAACTGATAGCCAAAATCGCTCACAAGAGGGGTTTCAACTGCTTTGGGGCTTCCCCTAATTTTTAGGGCCTCTAAGAACCCTGAAAGGTTCAAATTTTTTATTTAAAAAGCCTTCTTGTGAATTTTCTAAATTTTTTAAAAATTACAAAAATGCCCTACTTTCTTTCACAAATTTTTCTAGCTCATCTAGCTCAAGTTTTCGAGCATCTTAGGTCTCAAATTCTCATTTTTCATTATTTAAAATTTTATTCCAATTTTAGTTGGCCTTAAATCTCTCATTCCAAGGTACTTGCTTTTCAAATTGATATATTTTGGTGTTATACAAAAAACCAGACGTTATAGAGAACATCAAAATTAAAATTTCCCCTTTCTTGTCTTCTCCATTATCCTTAAATCAAACATAGTCTAAAGAAATAAAAAGGCAACCAAAACTTCTAAAGGTCAAAATGCCTACATCTAAACCAAAATGTAGTTATAACATAATATCTATATTTTGTAATGATTAAATTATTATTACTCTAGTTAATGGTTATCTCCTTCCAACATCCCCACAACATGCTTGAGCCCAATAACTAAATGCAAAATTATGAAGTTAGTGATGTATTGAATGGCTTGAGGCTACAACCCCTTTAAGAGCATATCCACCCCTTTTTCTGTCAACTCGTTCTCTTATGTTCCCTTTCAAAAGATTTCATCAAGATAGTCAAAACATTTTAAAACCCAAATATATTATTACTTTAGGTTTTATAGTTGCCCACCAAAAATCCAAATGATTTTATACTTCACTAAGAAATTTACACACATATATATATACACCTTTTGAACAAGCTAAAGCTCTTATGCTTAGCACCCCCTCTCCTCTCGGATAGTGACATGCTTTGTCCACACTTGACATCCTCACATCCTATTTTACCTATACATGCCTTCACTTTCATAGTGTATAGCTTCATGTAAAGATAAGAATAAAAGGCAGTAAGAAGCACTATTATTGCAGTTAGCTTCCTTCGAAAATGACAGTCTAGCTTGTAATTGCTTATATAGGTATTTTTTGAAAAATGCAAGCATATCTTTTCATTTCAATTGCAACTTTTTTTTTTAAAATAGCCTTTTCAACTAAAAAATGACAAATCTTTAATATTTTTGACTTATTCTGTCATACCTAGCATCATTAGCCCAAACATATGTCACTTATGAACTTCAAACACCAAGTGTTTAAATGTTACCAAGTATTTAAAGGTAAAGTTAGTCCCTTTACATATCAATCCAACTTATGGGGGTCTAAATTTGAATTTTCTTTTCCTTCACTCATATTTATCGTAAACAAACTTGTTATGGTTCATTTGATCATGAAATATACATTGGATAACCGAGGAGTTACCTTAGCCTAAATTAATCATGATTCCATAATCTGCATAAAATTTTGAAAATTCATAACTTTGGCTATGTAACTCCAATTTGCTCAAATTAGGTGTCTATGCAAAACTTATGATATGAACTTTATATCTATAAAATTTTATAAGCAATAGATTTCATTTGCCTCCTCAAAAACACAAAAAATCATAATTGGACAGTATAAACAATACCAAAGATCATTCTACATAATTTTTTAAACTTTGAAAATTCAAAAAACATTTTGTAGATGTAACACCATATATTTCTAGCTTGCTTAACATTTTATCTAAATTTTATTTGGCCTTGAATCACTCATATCAAGAGACTTGCTTTTCAAACTAGCCTGTTTCTGTGTTTTTACAACATACCGGGTGTTATAGTAGAGCTCCAAAAACTTTTCATTATTAGCTTATTAGAAAGTTCTATTCAAGATCTAATAGCATGCCAAATTTTAACCTCAAATTAAATCATTTAGGTCATTTGTGGTAGATGTGCAATTTAAAACCTTTTTGAACCCATTTCAGGTTCAAAAGTAGTTTAAATAGAATCCAAATTGCACTCTTCCACTTTGAGCAAATTTTAATCATCTTAAGCATGTAATCTATGTGATCTAAAATGATAAGTAAGGTTTGCATAAAAATATGACCACTTTGCAACCAAGATACACATGGATTCCATTGCATTACATAGGCCAATTCATGAATTAACAATTATCTCATGCATCAAAATAACTTGTATTCATACTCTCATATTCATTTACATGGTTTCATCATAAAATAGAGTCATCCATATCATATTACATCATAAGTCATCATGAGTGCAAAAAATAGGCTATTCTTACAACTTTAGTACATTCATCAATTTTAAATATATGAAAGGCTCCTAATACATCATTTTTACTATCTAGCTTTTATCATCTTCCTTGCTTTTGCTTGGATAGCCTAAAATAGTTAGTAGGAACACATAGATGAGATTTTGCAAAGAATCTTAGTAGTTAATCTTAACCAATCAATGCATACACAAACACCATGAGTATATACAATACATGTAGTGCGAGGATGCTATGTATATGCTTTATGTAATCTAAATGCATCATTTAGCATAAAAACTCATTTATTATCAAGTCATGGCATCATTATGAACTAGTTAGGCTTAACTAAACTTAACTCGAGGCCAAGGAAGAGCTATTGTGCTAAATTCTATGCCATAGGGAGCTAAGAGCCATCACATAGACATCTCATACATACATAGCTCATTTTGGAAAACATAACAAAATATATCTCATGAATGCATCTAGCAACAATACATACAAGTATTTTAACTCATTCAAATATTCATATGGATGCAAGAAAGGGAGATAGAGCTACCTTGAAACTTATGAAGGTTCAAGATGCCACTACCCACTTCTTAGTTCACTAATTGTAACATTTGATTTTTTTTTCGTAAATGCATGAAACTCACCAGATATAAAAGCAAGTCGTATGAAATGAATAATTTAAGGCTAAATAAAATTAGGATAAAATTTTAAATAATGAAAAATGAGGATTTAAGGTTTGAGTTGCTTAGAAATCCAAGCCAGGTGAATTAGAAAAGTTTGTAAAAGCAAGCAAGGCATTTTCATTATTTCTGAAAAATTTAAAAAACTCATAAAAGGGCTTTTTTAATAAGAAATTTAAGCTTTTTAGAGTTCTCAGAAGCCTTGAAAACCATTGGAACCCCCAGAACAACTGAAACCCCTCCAATGAGTAATTTCAGTTGTCAATTGACTAAAAGTTAGAATGGTTTCAAATCCAATTTAGGTGAAACCTAAGCCATTTTATAAGTTAGAGGACCTAGATTTTATGATGGAAAAAACGGTTCTAAAAAAGGAGTTGAAATGAAACTAATTAGACAAAATCAAGAATAGGGTAAATTTTAAAAGTTGCTTAAATGGACTTCTAGGCTTATAAATCATGTACCATTCTATTCTAGCTCTCACCACTGATTTGCTTCTAGTCCAAATAGTTTCCAAAGGAGGCTTGAGTGGTGCACAAAGAGGGCAAGTCAAGGGAAAAAGAAAAAGCTTGAAAAGTGTAAGATCTCTTTAGTTTTTCATGCTCTTTCCTTTACTAAACCTCTTTTTCTCTTTCTCCTCTCTTCCCCTATGATTTTGTTGATTAATTTGGACACGTTTGGTGGCTGGTTCAGTAAGGAAAGGATAGAAATTGCAAGAGCTCTTAGAAGCATAACAAAGTGCCTTTGAACAGCTTGTAAATAAGGTAAGGAAATCATGGTTTTCATGCTTCTTCTTGGTTGATTAACCTTCACTATTTTAGTCAGAGATATTAGAGACCTTATCTCAACCTAAACTTGATAAGAAATGAGGTCTTAAGGCAAGACAAACCACATGGAGCAATTAGAACTCAAAAAGAACCTATAAACGACAATATATAAAATCTAGGGATTTAGTAGCACCTAGGCCAAGATGAAGCTTTCTAATAGTAATTTAAGTTATCTAAGAGTTTATATGAGTTCTCAAGACAACTAAGAAGTCTTACAAGTGGCCATGCTCTAAGGGAAATGAAGCAAAGTCCATGGGCTCCATACACTTGCTATGTCTCAGCCAAGGAGGCTTGGAGCACCTAGGGAGTGTTTTAAATTGTTCTAAACCTAGAATGGGACTAGATATGATGAAAAAACATTAATGGAAACCTTAGAAAAAATTTAAAAGCCATGGAATGTGAGATAGAGATGTAAACTCCATAATGAGACATAAAGAAGTAAATTATAGCTAGGCTCCTTAAAATAAATATGTGATGACTCCAAGGAGTCTAAATGGAGTCAAGAGACCTATAATAAATGAGAAATCGGAGCCAAGATCATGAATTTCAAGAGTTGCTTCATTATGTCTTGTATGGAAGTATAATGGAGCTATATGAGAAAGTAGCTTTACATAAAGCTTGCATAAGGCTAAAACTTGTTCCCATAAGTGATCCATGTCTTATTTGATGTGTTTAGGCTAAGAGAATCAAGTGTCACCCAATTCCATGAGCTTGGCCAAAAAAGGGAGGAAGAGTTCAAGGAAAAAGTGTGCAGCATTGGCTTTAAGGTAGCTTTTTAACCTTTCTCTCATGCATTGCTTAGATGTTTTCTTGTCCTTGAGTGCTTTGTGTATGTTTATGTCATGAGAAATGTTTCTAGTTATTGCCTACATGCAATGGTACCATGATATTCTTGAAATATATTTTATAAATGTGTTTTGGCTTAAATGGGTATAGTGATGCCAAAAGTCCCTCAGTAGGATGAGAATGATCTAAAAGTCCCTAGGATTTGGTGAGACAAAGTGAAAAGTCTTTAAAAGAGTGAGTTTTAATCAAAAGTCCTTTGAAAGTGGGTGAGGTAAGTCCAAAAGTTCCAAAGAAAATGGGTGAGGCTAAACGAATGCCCTTGAAAGTTTATGTATGATATGTATAAGCTTCTTGAACATGAAAAATGCTTTATGTATGCCTACTAGTAGCTAAATTACCATGCATGCATTCTTTGACTTTTAAATGCATCCATTATGTATGTGTGAAAGGGTTAAGAGTTATTAAGATTCCTTGAATCTCACTCTTCCCCCTCTATATGCTTATTCATGTCTAGGTGAGCCAAGAAATCCAAGGAAAGGTGACTAAATACCTTAGAGCAAGATACTTTTGACAAGGAAGTAGCTAACTAGTTGTTTAAAGGATATATTGATGTCAAGAAATGTATTCATATGATGTATATGAGATGTAACCATTTGAATAAGTTTGGATTTATATATATGTGATGTATGTACGAATCTTGGAGCTATATTTATGGAAATGTGAGATTTTACCACCCATATACTAGTATGTATATGTGTATGGATGCAAGTGACATGGTGAGTTTAAGTTCCATGATATTTGGGACCATTTGAGATATTTCCCTAGGCTGTGTTTATGCTATGGGACGTGCTTAAGTGGCTATGGTAGATTAAGAAGATCATTTGGTGTCCCTTTGACCCAATTATAGTGCTAAAAGTGAGCAAATCTTAAGATAAATTACAAACTAACCAAATGAATGATTTTTTCTATGAAATTTGTCTAACAAGTAGGCCCCATCTAGAGATTTTCATAAAGCTAAAGAATACCTAATTTGGAGCTCTAGAGAATTTATTATTAATTTTTCAAAGTTGGGAAAATTCTGCCGATATGATAGTAACACTGTTCATATTATCAGTTTATATTTATGTGTTGCAAGTAGGGAAAATGAAGTCCAATACTCATAAAATTTTAGAAACATAAACTAGACATTATAATCTTTCCATAGCCATTAAGATCACCACATTTGTATCTCTATAGAAAGAGAACCAAAATTTTAAAGTTGCATGATAGAACTAATAATGCAGCTTGACCTATGGTATTATTCCATTAATTTCTGTAAGTTTAAGGCCATTGCATTGGTCTAGGATTATTTTTAGTCATTATTTAACATCTATAACTTTCTAGAATAGTAAAATTTGCTTGATTTTGATTTTTTTTATAATTATCTATGAATTTTCAAAGTTCATATCAGAAATCTAGTTTGCCAACCGGAGACCAAATGCTGCTTTTTGGAAGGTATGGCTCCAAACTCATGATACATGAGTTAAATGATGATGTTTATGACTTGAATAAATATGTTATGGATAGGAAATAATATGAATGAGTTCATATGGTCACTAAAACTATGAATCATGTATATAGTCTCCCAAGTACTCAATTATCCATGTATGAAAAAACACGTTTTTTCACAAATGTTGTCCCATATGCTTAAGATGGATAGGGATATGTTATTTCTGATATGTATGAGTATGTCATGGATGAAAATGAATTGAGATAAATTCAAATGACTCACATGGACAAAATTGAACAATCTCAGTATTCATACGCTAAATTTCGGGTACTTAAATATGCAAACCCCTCTTGAATGAGTATGTAATACCTAAATAGTATAGTATGAGGTGTATAAACTAAAGGTATTACACTTATCTTGGCTCTTGACTTGACCCTCACAATTAAGTGAGTTTGGATTAAATTGGCCTACAAACATCAATTTGTAAGGCAAATTAATCCATTTGAATCCATTTTAAGTCCCATCATTAACACTTAATTCTATTAAAGCCTAGCAAGCAACTTGAAACTAGTTTAGGCTCATTAGGAGGCAATTATTTTTTTTTCCATCATCTAGCCCCAAAATTCTCATATGCTATTGCCATATGGCCCTAATGGAATCTATTTGAACCATCATATGATTGGTTAAACGGGTTTAAAGTCAACTTGCTTTCTTAGCCCCATTTAGACCTTAAAATTTCAACTTTCAATCTAAGGCTCCTAAATTCAATCCAATAGTTTCATTATTCTTTATTATTCTCATTGAAGTTCTAAATTCATTAGAACTCAAAAAAACACTCTCTAGATGCTCTAAACCCTACTTGGTCGAACCTAGGTATGTATGGGAGCCACTTGGAATTTTGTTGATTTCTTCTTATATTTTGATGCATGTAGACATTCATTGGCTTCTCTTTAGTCTAATTATACTCTTATATAACTTAAATTATCTTCCTAGGGTTCCATAACTCTTTAGGTGTAACAAAAACCTTAACTATCTTATCTTGATTTTTAATACTTCTTTAATGATTCTAATTACATATTCTTAATTTCCATACCTTAAAACCCTTGTTCCCAATCTATTTTAGTTGAAATTTAACTCCCCCTAATTCCTCCTAGTGTTGGCCAAACCAAAAGAGATGAGGAAAGGCAAGGAGAAGTAACCATTCCATTAAGATACATACCTTATGTGAATCCTTACTAGATAGAGATTTTTGTGGCGCTGAGGTTTCTTCAAACTCTGTTCTCCTTCCAAAAGTTCAGCCATAAAAACTCTTCTTTCAAAAAACTAAAATCACCAAGAGAGAAAGCTTAGAGTGGAGAACAAAGTTGGTGAAAGGTGTGTTATGAAAAGAGCAAAATTTCTTCCCTATCTTTAGCCTCATCCTTTTCTCTCCCTTCTTTGGTGCAACTTGAGCTACTGGTTTAAAGGCAAATAAGTCGGTTCTAAATAATGGAAGGCGCCATGGTTGAAATAAGGAAGAAATGAGGTGGTTTACAATAAATTCAAAAATTCTCATTATGCCCTTCAATTTCATTTCCTCCATTTAGGCTCATTTTAGTTCTTTTTTTAGAACTATTATTTCCATATGAAAATTTAAGTTCTTTAATTTATTAAAAACATGTAGTTTTAAATTTATAGGGTTTAGAACCATTTGGAATTGTTTAGTCAAGTTCAAGTCAACCAATAGCCTAAAATACACACTGGAGGAGTTTTGGTCATTTTGATGATTCTTATTATTTTTAGGGTTTCTAAGAATCTCATAAGATTTAATTTTGTTATTTAAAACTTTCTTCTTTTGGGTTACAATTGCGCCATTGCCTTTTCGATTTATGTTGTTTAACCACTTTGGCTCTGGTTTTGGGTCATCTTTAGTTTTATTACTTTATTTTTTTATGTTTATATTATTATTCTATCTTTACTTGACCCTATTTTGTTCTATTCTAAGGTCTTCTTTTATTATTTCATCAGTTTTAGTTCAATTTTGGGAAAATTGGATATTACAAATTCAAAGGGTATCACTATTTAGAAGAAACAGTTTTGTCATCTCCTGTCCCGAATTCTATTCCCAAATGACTAAATTTCATATTGATGCTAAGCCTTATAGTGAAAGTAGTTCTATCAAGACAATAGAAGTTAGACACAACAATGTATTCAAAAATAGAAAATTACTCAATACTTTAATCTTAATTATAATGTGCTATTGCTTTAGTGCATTTGTAGTCAGTAATAAGAGGACTAATTGAGGCTAATAGAAAGGCAACAAAGATTGTTGAAGGGATACCTTAATTTCCAACCAATTGCAATGTGTGTTGAAACTTTTAGCGTCTCATCTCCTTCGATTTAGGACTTCACTCCTCAAAAGCACAATCACAAATTAAGGAAAGGGCAAGTAGTTCAGCTTTTTTCCCAAGAGGTTCCAAAGCGAAGCAGCTTCTTCCTAATCGAATAGATTATGGAGTTGAAAGAAAGCCACTAAGTAAATAAAGGAAGAGTAGCAATTCATTTTGGACAACAACAGACAATTAAATGATTTGTCATTTGTACACAAACTAAATCCTAAAGCAAATTAGCAATTCACTGCAATCCATTAGTTTTTTTCAAAATTCAAAAGAAAAGACTAATTCATCGCACTAATTCACATGCCAATTTCTCCCCCTTGAAGATTTCGAGATAGAGTTAGCGCAAATAAGTTGTAACAAAATTACCTGTAATTTTGTTAACTTTTAGTGTACTTTTTCTTAAGTTTTTTAACTCTTCTAAAATAATTAATATATATATGTATTATAAAATTATAATAAACTAATACTATTTATTAGTTCTGAAATAGTATCGAATTCTTTTAGTTCAAGCCTTGTATCACACTTTTTTTAGGTATTTTTTATTAAAAAAATTGGTGTTTTTTTTTCATTTATTAGATTAAGGCATGAGTTATCATGCAAGTGGATCCAATACTAGTTATAAAAAATATTTAATAATTTTTAAAATAAATAAATTAATTAATGGTAGTTTTTCCAAAAATAATAATTGTTTTGTCTAAATCATCATTGTTCAAATCTTTAAAACTTAAAAACCAATTTGTTTATGAATTCTCTACACTAACCAAGGATTACAAAAGTTTTAGTTTGACAATAAAAATAGTATGAAAACAAAAATATGAATCCTAAAAGCTTAAAAGAGCATGAATAATACATCTAAATAATTTTGTAAAGGAATTTGTGTAAGAGTCAAAACCTAGAGATTACTCCCAAAACAATCCAATTTTACCAAATTAAAAGCATATATGCTACCACAAGAATCTTGTACTGCTTGACAATTCATATAAGTGTAATTACACAAGAGCAAGTGAAATTGAATTGAACCATTGAGGATAGGACCTTTTCCACCCAGCAGGCTTATACAGTAAGGGTGACATCACCTAAATCAAGCTAAGCAGCAATTTGCTCAAGTTGCTTCTTCACACTCAAGTTAATCAACTTAGATTCTGAACTCCCATACCTAATTGTGAAGTTAGCCACCAAACTTGGATCAATCAAGGTCTTGATCGTCACATTTTTCGCCCCAATCAGCTTTTAGCTTCTACACCTACTTTGCTATCTAAGCTAAATACTGCAACTCTAACTTCACCATTGAGCTCACAATCACAAGCTCTGTGTCTGTCAACTCATTATACACAAACTCATACTTCTTCATTATCTCTTTGATTAGATTAATCCTCTTTACATCCATCAAAATTTTTGAGGAAATTACCGGTATGAGGCTACAAGCTCGAATGATTAGATTGGAAAGTTGTCACCCTCCTGTTGGAAGTTGTCACTGAAGGGGAGAGTCTAAGGCTTTTCCTATTTTGGGTTTATTTGTTTTGCTGCAGCCTTTTTTTTTCCATTTACTTACTATTTCATTTGTTTTTTTTTCGATTTATTACGTCATTGGGCTTGCCATCTTCTTTCTATTTGAAGATTTCCATATAACTAGGCAAAGAAGTGACAAGCCTACCAAACTGAGGGGAGAATCCATCACCTTCATGTTTGGTATGAGATTTCCTTTTAGTATTAACTTTTATATCTTAATTTAATTTAATAAATTTGTTTCTTTAATTTTTATTTCATGTCATATCAATTCATTTATTAAATTAAAAAGTACCAGACATATTAAATCAATGTCGTCAAATATATCATCAAAATAATTATTGATTTTAAAATACATAGGATATAAATAAATAATTAAAATATAAATTTTAAGTAGAACCTAATTTAAAACTTGAAAAAATACTATTTTAACAACATAAAAGTAGATTAAGTATCTATTTTTTAATTTATATATTTGTGATTCGCTTAACTTATTTATTTTTTATAAATTAAATTTGTCTCACTAGTATGTATCAAAGACTACTAGAGCACCCATCCTCTTTTTTGGATAAGATACATCTTGGATAAAAATTTAAGTGGGGAATTAAAAAGAGAAAAAGGTACATCTTACTGGAGAATAAGATATTCTTAAATCCTAAACTTTAAAAAAATACATGATCTTTAAAAAAAATTTTTAACTTTTAAAATTTCTCTAAAATTAACTAGTCATTATTTTCTATCTTAAGTATTTTATTTTAAATTAATAGGCATTATTTTTTTAATTCCTCACTTCTATTTTTTTTACTATTAGAAATATTATTATAAGTCAAAATTTCAAGGTGTTACACAAGTATTTCTTAAAATTATTATTATTAATCCAAAAACTTGGATTAACTCTTCTAAAATTTATTTAACCTAAATATGCTTATAAGTTAATTTAATTTAGATTGAATACATTACTTTTCTCAGTTAAATATTCTTCTTTCATCTAAATTAACTCTTTTGATCTATGTTAATGAGCAGGTCATAGGTAAATAGATTTGGGTTATGGGTAGTTAGGTTTAGGTGTTTTTGGCCACGATAAAATATGTTTTAACATTATATTTGGATTTTTACTTCTTTTAAAAGCTTGAGTCATCCAAAAAGAAAATTATTTATTCAGTTCATTTTTATTTTTTTATTAATGATTAGATAATTCATAAAACTAAATAAAGAATAAATAAATTGAAACTATTAATAATTCACATATAAATAAAAACAATAGTTTAAGTAATAAATATATTTTATAAAATTATTTAAATTAAATTAATATTAATTTTTACGAGATACTTATTAAAATTTTGATAAATAAAGTATAAATTTACTTCATAATTATCCTTTTAATTAAATAATTATAATAGAATTATCTGTTTGTTTTTTTTTTTCTATCAATGAATAGATAACTCATAAAACTAGACCAAGAATAATTAAAAAGAAATTACTAATAATTATTAAAATAAATAAAAAATAGTTTGTATGATGAATATATTTTTTGATATTATTTAAATTAAATTAATTTTAATTTTATCAAAATTTTAATAAATGTTATACTATAGAGTATTTGGTTTATTTTTATTTTTAATTAAGGTAAGTTGTTGGAAATTTAAACAAAACATTTTTTTTACATATATTAAATATATTCTTATTAAAAAATAAAGGAGCAGAGAAGAGAGAGCTCAACCTTTGCCTTTGGGAGAAGATGACCTAATAAGAGTAGTTCTAAGCAGGTAAGATCTACCTTGAATCTTTTATGGTAATCATGGTGGCGATCTGATAATAATTAAATATAATTTTTTTAAATTTTATATATTAAAAATTTAATATAATAAGTAAATATTAATAAATTTTAAATATTTAATTACTAATTACATGCTTTTTAAAATGTTTAAGAAGCCAACTTTTAATTAAAAATGAAAATCACCCATGATTAAAATTTTAAAATTTTTTTGTTTAACTTCTAGTATAGTCAACTTTTAAGATTCCGTTGTCATTAAAAAATTAAGATTCAAATTAAACAAACTTGACCAAATTAAAAAATTAAATAAATATCATATATAATTTAGTCAAGTTCTAAGAAAAGTTTGTGTGATTTAATTTATTTTAAAAAATATATAAGAATGACTTTAGTGTGGACAAAAAATACAAATACCTTAGTATTTTTGGACCAAAAATAGAACTATTCCTTTTTCTCACAAAAAAATAATTATTTTTGTAAGAATGGAAAATTTTTAGTTTTTTCTTAAAAGTGTAACTCTTGTAATGAATAAAATAATGTTTTTGCTCACAAAAAATTATTGATTTGTTTTGATTTTGCTTTTACCTTTGTATCATTACCAAAAAATGCACTGTTAAATGAATTTTTGTATAATTTGTATAAATACATTAAATTAAGGGTACAAAAATCAATAAATTACGTATGAATGCTACCCCTTTGAAGCCAAAATCAAATATGGAATCTCTAAATATAAGAGGATAAATACATTAAGTAAATTTAGGAAAAGAATGAAAAGAAGAGAAAGTATATGGATACTATTCATTCTCTTTCTTCCTCTCTTTATCTCTCTTTAAATTTACCTTATGCATTTATCCTCTTAAATAAAAAAGATCAAAATTAGCTAAAATCCATGCCAGCTAATATTACATTGTGTGGGGCACACTAATTTAGTTGGCTTAAATTTATTGGATGTTGTACAAATAAAATGATACCATATATTATGCATAAGAATCTTTCATCTGTAAATGGTTATAATAGGAAATTAGTACTCATGCCCCTTTTCGTTAAAAACTTTGTGGGTCAAGAGTTAAGATTTGATCTACACATAAGGGCTCATCGTATAGATGAAATTTTGATTCTTTACCCTTGGGGGTTGATGACTCCCTAATTTTGATAAAAGAAAGGTGTATTTTATGATGGATTAAGGAGTCAAATTGCCTATTTTTTGAATGACCTTGTATAAATTTTTAACTAATCAAAGAAAATGAATAAAATATATCATTTGCAATGTTTTTATTAGTTTTGAGATTTATTTGATTTTGATTTTTATCTCAGGAGAAAGGTAGAGATTTGCTAGAAATGAAAGAAAAAAAGGAGAGAAGCTGGAAGTTCAAAAGGCAAGCTTTTCAAGTCCACTCACTACAGCGAGTATGCAGTTTGCTGTAGCTAGGATGCCTGTTCGTTGTGGTGAGAAAGTCAGTTTGTTATAGCGAAGTCGTGATTTATACAAAATCCAAGGAGCTTCTAGCTATAACACTGGCAGTAGCGAGATCAACAAGGATCTGGAAACCTATAAGTTCTCACTATAGTGAAAGACATTCCTCGCCATAGCGAGATCGATTACTAAAATGCACAGCTTTGATTTGCGGACTAAAAACGTGATGGGCAGTTAGGGTTTTGTCATTCTGAGCTTAGAGGAGAGTTTTTTAGGAGAAAAACGCACTAAGGAGCTAGGGTTTGAAGAGAAGGAGCTTGGGTTGAAGATTGGAGGTTGAATCAATGCGATTTCACTGAGTTTTCTTATATTCTCCATATTTTTTTTTATGACTTTTTGTCTATTCGATTTTTTTGTTTTGTTTGTAATGTGTAGAGCCATGTGTGGCTAGATTTCTTAGATCCTAGGTTTACTTGAACTTATTGCCATGTATTGGGGATTTTGCACGGTTAAATTGAGTTGATTAATGATCTAAATGCTTAATCTATCTTTTGTGTTTCATTTAAGAGTTTGGCCATATCTTTTTGTGGAATTGAAGGGTTGAGGTTAGCTCTTGAAAGAGGGAAATCTCAATAGACCAGTTGATTAAGCAACTTAGAATTAGGATTAGGTCATTTTAGTTTTGTTCTTAGGTATAGAATTATACTCAAAAGCCCTAAGTAGTGAAAAGGATTAAATATAATTAACTTAATTAATTGTGAGGGAGACCCGCAATCAACTAGGATAGAAGTCTAAGTGGTTCGAGAGACGCTTAGGCTCACTTACTCTATTTAACTTTCTGATCGTTAATTAACCAGTTAATTAAGTAACTCAATGCGCGACAATTAGGGGAGAGAAACCTAGGATACTCCTTAGTGATTAATCTTATCATAGCAATCCTACGCTTAATACTAGTTTAAATTCATTTTCTTTTAATTTCTTACATTGGTAGTTGCTTGTCTTGACTTAAACAAAATCGTCATGCCTCTATACTATGATTGTTGTTGCATCTGATGGAGTAATGGAAATTAAAAACAAACAATCAGGGGATTAATTCAAGGTCAATGGTCAAAGACTCAAACAATATTTTAGGGGAGAATGGAATCGGCATAAGATAGTTCAGAGCTTCACAACACCTCCTTAAGTATTAGGGATAGTCTGGCTGAAAACTTTAAACTTAACGCTCCTAGGAGGCAACCCAAACTCTTATCATTTGAAATTTTATTTTTCTTTTATTTTAATTTTTGTTGAAGGGACTTTGAATTTTTAATCATTGTTTTGACTTTGCAGGATTGGAGTGTACAAGAGAGGTTGGAAGTCTTGGACTAACCTTTTTTAAAGAAAGCATGATAATGGAGCAGTTAAAAGAACTAGGGAGTCCTTTCTCATTTAGTAAATGTGTTCATTTCACCTCATTCAAATCAATTTATCCTGAGTTAAAGGGATTATGTTAGGGGATTAAACAAAGTAAGGTAGGATTTCTTCCTCAGTATTTTTAAAAAAAAATTTAGCTTTTTATTCTTCGCTATGCCAAGTAATCCCTTTCACTATTATGAGTGTACTTGTTATGTGTCTGGTAAAATAAACAGGGAGTTCCTCACTATGGTGTGGGCTGTGGTGAGCTAAAGTATGTTTAACGGATGTCAAGTATTTTTGCTACAGCTAGGTCACCCTTTCGCCATAGCAAGTTCCCTGTCCTTCCAGTTTGGTACAAAGTCTAAAGAGTCTTTCACTATTGCCTGGCTATGGCGAGGGAAATGGGTTGCAGAAATGTATTCAAGTGTATTCGCTATTACGTGATGGCCAATTTGCTATAGCAAATTTATTATGCCCATGGACTAGTACAAATACCATAAAGTTTCTTGCTATAGCCTAGGCTATAGCAAGATTTTACAGCTGACAAAAATCACCCAAGTATACTTCCCACTGCGAGGGAGTAATTTCGCTATTGCGAGAAAGGGAAATTTTGTTTATAATACTTTTTTCAAAGATCACCTCGTTATTGCTTAGGCAATAGTGCGATCTCTGACCACTAATATATATATATAAATATAAAATAAAATTTTTTTTCCATTAACCTTTCTCCTCCCTCCTCATTCCTCTTGCTATTGCATGCCCTTCTCCTTTCCATCCCCTTCCTCAATTCTTCTGCAAAAATTCTTGCTTTTCACGTCCTCATTTCCTTTGTGTACTCCTCTCTTTACATCAGGTACATTGCTCGTCCTTCATCTCTTCAATCTCTGCTTGTTATCGCTTGTTTTGTTGCATTTAGGGTTGCAAAAGTCTTTGCATTTGATTGCGTAAATAGGGATACATAGGCCAGCAATTTATGGTTTTGTTATACCTATCGCATGTTTTTGTGCAGGAGGTTCACATTATTCTGGGGTTTTAAGGGCAAAAATTGCAATTCTGCGAATTGGGTTCTTTCTTGTAACACCTTAATCTACTACCACTACCTAACCTCTCACTGGGCTCGGTTCCATATGATTTCCAAAGAATCAACACCAATCTGTGGCATTTGCATGCTATGAACCGGGGTTTCATATACTCATCTTTTACCCCGTGAGTCCTGTGAACCCATCATTCACATCCTCAACTCAAACTCCATGTATACAACTCATACATAGCATAAAACAAACCATAAGCCACGGGTATAGAGCCAAAAACCAGAAAAATTGCATTTTCTCACTTGTGCCCAAAAGTCATATTTTGGCTCTAACTTTGGAAAATCATAACTAATTATAGAAAAATTGGAATCTAGTAAACTTTAGCTCTCTAGAACGCTCTAAGTGCTGTCTTTACACTAAAAATAATTCCCAATCGAAATCTCAGCATTTGGACCATGTTTGACATTGAAAATGGGAAGGAGGTCCGGCTGTCACTGTTTCTGGTCCAATTTACTGTCATAACTTTCGAAAATTCATAACTAAATCCACAAAAATCCAATCTAGGCACACTATACCAATTTGGAAAGCTACGGATGTCTACTAGAGGAGAAAAATAAGTCTAAATCAGTTTAGTAACCCTGGACCCCAAAAACTGATGGAACAGTAATGGAGGTCAGGTAGGCTCCCTGATGCTGATACAGAACTTTAGAAGATTCATTCTCTCTCTACAGACTTCCAATTTAGGTGATTTCAGTTCCTATAAGTCACTGTGGTTGTTTAGTTTATGTGTATAAAATTTCACCACATTTGGAATCCAATTGTTCTATGAATGCCACAGATTTCATTTCTGGTTTATATGAACAGTACATGACCAATCCATTAAATTTTCCCAAATTCAACAATTCGCTAAATATTCTCTAATCCTCCAAAAATTACCCACTTTATCTTTTCAAAAAGCTCTCTACAAACTCTAAAGGCATGCCAAGTTTCATGGCAAGAGGAGCTCATCCGGTCATACTTTGACAGAGCTCTCAAAATTACCGATTTTGGTACCCAAAAGGTCCAAAATGGGTCCAAATAGCCTCTCACACATTCTAGCCACTCATGGACAAGTTTAAAAGCATAAAACTAGGATATATAACAAGTCCATGTGGTCCAAATCAACATACATTTCAATCTCACTATGCTACGACCAAATATACACTATTGCATTCATTCAACAAAATGGGCAAAACCCTCATTTCCATTCATTTGGCTATCAACATAGTTTGTACATCATCATTTCATGCATTTACACTTGTTACAATAGTTACATCTCAAAAATAGTGGGCGTATATTCATTGTGGCATCACTTTACAACAAAATCATCAAAACAAAGCTATAATCTAGCTAAGCATACTCCTAGGCTCCTTGGTGTGCACTCGATTCTCCTTGAGCTCCACCTAGCATGTTAAGTTGGGAGGGGAAAGGGTGAGATTCAGGGAATCTCAGTAGCTCATGCACTCAATCAAGTAAGCAATCAAGGCATATAACAAGTCAAAGCATGTGAATAAGCATTTAGCCATTCTCAAACATCCAACATACATTGTACATGCTATGGAAATCACAACAATGCCAAACATGGGCTCCAGGGACTTTTGGTCTAGCCTCACCCGAGTTTAAGGGACTTTTGGATGGCCTCACCCGAGTTTTGGGACTTTTGACTTGGCCTCACTCGATTGAGACTTTTGGCCTTGTCTCACCCATCTCAAAGGACTTTCGGCTTCACCTCACCTATCTCAAGGGACTTTCGGCACTACCTCACCCGAGCAAATCTCACAATTCATCACACAAGCATATTGGCATCAATGCATCAAAGCAATAGCATATGGCATATTCCACACAACAAGCATATACATAATCATACAATGACTATTACATCCAAGAATGCAACAAGAAAGAGTGGGAAGAGAGAGCTACCTTATGAGCCAAAACTAGCTTTTCCTTTCAATTTCTCCTCTCCCTCCTTAGGTTCACAATCACACCTTGATGAAGGTGTTTCTCTTGAGCCTAGGCACACAAAAGCATGCAATTACACTCTTATAATGTAATCTTTCAGATCAAACTCTCCTAACATACCAGAACCTAGAGTTCTCTCCCTCTCTCTAGAATGCCATCAGCTCTTTCTCTCTCTTAAGCTCCCATGATAGTGGAAAACAATATTTTTCAAGAAAACACAAAGATTCAAAGGTGTTTTCCACTTTCCCTCTTCTGACCCATGCCCAAAATCCAACCATTTTCACAAACAAAACCGTAGAAAGAGAGGGCAAAGGGAGGAGATCCAGATTCTAAGGAGAAAAGAGAGAAATTTACTTACCTTTCTCTTGCTCTTCCTCCTTCTCTTGGTCTCTCTCACTCTTCACGCCTCTTTTCTCTCCTTGGGTCGAAGTCTAGGGCAAAAATGAGAGAAGGAATGAGTTTGAGCGTTTAATGAAGTCATTTTCTCGCTCTTTACTCTCTTCCGGACTAACCCTCGCTACGGCGAAAATTAACATTCGCTATAGCGAGCTCGTGTTATCTGGCTTCGCTATGGCGAGGTGTAACCTTCGCTACGGTGAACTCGCATCAGTTCCCTTCGCTATGGCGAGTTTCGACCTTCGCTATGACGAACTCGCGTTAGTTCCAGACCTCACTTTCGCTATGGCGTACGTTACAGCAAGCAACTCCCTGGTTTTTGTATGGACTGCTGCCCGCACTCGCTATAGCTAGAATCACATTCGCTATTACGAGAAGGCACTCTCGCTGTAGCGAGACCATTTCTCGCTATTGCGAGGAGACTTGGCAAAAATTCTAAACTTCAAAAATTTCCAGCTTTCTACTTTCTTTCTTTTCCTTTCCTTTTTTTTTTCCTGGTTGTTACATTTCTCGCTATGGCAAGGATAAACTCACTATAGTGAGTTCAAATGCTCTTTCCAAAAAATGCCATTTCATTTTTATGCAACTTACTGCCTTATTTGCTTCAATTTCTTTGCCCTTAATAACTTGTCTACTCTTAGATGACCCCTCACATATCATGTGGACTTTAAAATTAAATTGAAATGCATTTTTCTTGTCCATAACTATTTCCTTTGCAATTGCCATATCTTCAACATCTTATGGACACTTTACTATTTAGGCTATTACCTATCATTTGACCAAGAATGTTTTGTTAGTTTGCTATATCTAATTTACACTAGATTGATTTTGGATATTATTTGGTTTGTAGATTGTATGACTCCAAAAAAGCAAACGAAAGTAGTTGAAGCATCTTTCTTAAAGTAGAAGAAAAAAACCTATGATAAGGACAGATTTGCTTCTTCAAGAGCTAAATTCCGTTTTGAATGCCTCTTCTCAGATCGGAGAGTCATTGAAGACAGATACTATGAGCCCCATCCATTGGATTTGACCTTTAGTGACTTCGAATGGCATGCTTGCAAGGCTTCACTAAAAAGCCTATGCATCAGATCCATTTAATGATCTAAGAATTTTATGCTGACTTTGAAGACATTGGGGAAGATGAAGATGAATCTTATTGTTGATCAACATAGGTCAAAATCAATGAAAAAGTCATTTAGGACTTGCATAAATTGTCGGATGTGGACCAATGTGCCTTCCAAACTTATATGCACAACTAGCAGTCCATTCCATGAGAAGAAGTGGAGACAACTATAGCTAATGAAGGTCGAGCAAGGCTAACCAACAAAGCGTACGCGGTCAACCAACTAAATAAACCTGCTCGATATTGGCTGCAGTTTATTACTAGTAACGTGTTGACTAGTTCCAATAGGTCTAATATGATCCAGGAAAAGGCTATCCTAACCTATTGCTTCATGACAAGAAAGCAGGTGAATATTCCCTACCTTATAATCTTAAACTTCAAGCAAATAACATGGTCAGATAGGGCAAGCTTGGCATATCCCTATATGTTCACTGAGTTACTTTCAATAAGGGGAAGTTAGGTGTCTAAAAAGGATGCCCAATTTTAACCAAAGGGTGCTTTCAAATACGATAGCATGAAAAATAAGCTAGGAAGACCCTGAAGACAGTTTGCACAGGCATAACCATAACACGAAGCATCTCCACCTCTCCTACAGTAGCGAGTGGATGCTCCAAAATCGATGATGCATGATGCACCACCTCAGACTCAGTTTGAGGGCTAGGTGAAAGACTTTATTGAAAGACTAGAAGGGCATGTCCTATTAATGAAGGATCAGCTACAAATGCTTATTGATTATCTCATGCCTGCGCCTCCACCACCACCTTTAGAGGTCCCTCAGTCATCTGTTATCATTCTTCCATAGGACCCAGCATCATAGGATATGCTTGGTCCTTTTGACCCATAGTTTTCATATGTTAATTGCATGATCTATCTGGTTTTTTTTTTTCTTTTTGGGATAACTATATATGGATAACTGTACCCTTAAATCTCCTTTTTTGGATTTTTCAATTGATAGTTATATATTTGAATCCTTTTATCTAATGCTCACTTACTCTTTACTGCTTAGTCTGTTATCTATTTTTGTCTACCAGATACAAGATTTGTTCACGTCCCTCTTTCTCTTACTTAACTCTTTATGTCAGGAGAGTTTCTATTTCTTTATTTCTACTTCTATTCCTTCCTTTTACCGTAGTTTATCTCTAATTTTTTGATGTTGGTTATCTCTTGCTTTAACATTAAAGGCAATGTTCTTTCTAAAGTGTGAGGGAGGGGTAGATATAGGCTAGGTAGATATGCAGATCTAAATAAATAAATAAATAATAATCATAATCATAATTAGTTCATCATAATGGCTCTATAATTTTGACCAATAATTTTAGATTTAGTTTCCTTTTGCTTTAGATGAATACGAGACAAAGAATTTAGAGGTTGAGCAAACTTGAACTGAACAAATTAAATAATGCAATTTGTAGTAAACACCCTTAATAGGAGCACTTTTCAACAAGATGGTTATTGAGTAATTCACGCCCGTTTTTATTTAATCTCAATTATTTTTGTCATTCTAATTTATCTGCTAATGAAGGGATATCTGATTATCATTTAAGACAATTATACAATGTATAAAAGAAAAAAAAAATTTCTACTCCAATGGTTGAAATCACTTAATAACCAAGAGTTTGCACTAAAAAGTGTGAACTTTCGCGTCAAAAGTGATGAAACTAAGAGTATGCAATTAAGCACTCTGAATCAATTTCCTTAATCTAAATAACCAGGTGGCTTCGTAATTAATATTGTCATTGTGTAAAAAGGATTAAGAGAAATGAGTAGAAGGATGATCTAAAAAAAAAAGAGAGAATGAATTGCTAATGAAAATAAAGAAGAATGGTTGTGCTAAGATTGATACATTATTGGATAATAAAGTCATTGGCCTCTCTTAATTAACTCTGACAATTAAAGGTGGAGTAGATAATTAGAATTAATCTTGAAAATATATTATGGTTATTAATGAGATCACTTGATTGCTTCAAAACTGTCTGTTGAATACACACACGTACTTTGGATGTAAGGAGGGTGTTACTATAATTGCATTATTAATGGAATTCAATTTAAGCCTTGTTAAATCCTTGCTTCTGACCTTGGTATCATTCTAAGTGTGGGGCAATTCTTAATTTTGGTCGATTAAATTCCAATTGTAGAGAGGATTTAGGTTAGTAGCCACTTTGATTAATATCTTTAAGAACTGCTTAAAGACAAGCAATAATTCAAGTGTGAGGGAGTTTGATGACTCCCTAATTTTGATAAAAGAAAGGTGTATTTTATGATGGATTAGGGAGTCAAATTGTCTATTTCTTGAGTGACCTTATATAAATTTTTATTTAATAAAAGAAAATGAATAAAATATATCATTTGCAATATTTTTGTTAGTTTTAAACTTTATTTGATTTTGATTTTTATCTCAGGAGAAAGGTAGAGATTTGCTAGAAAGGAATGAGAAAATGGAAAGAAGCTGGAAGTTTAAAAGGCAAGCTTTTCAAGTCCACTTGCACAGCGAGTATGTAGTTCGCTGTGGCAAGGAAGTCAGTTTGCTATAGCAAAGTCGTGATTCATACAAAATCCAGGGAGCTTCTAGCTATAGCACTACCAACAGCGAGATCAATAAGGATCTGGAAACCTATAAGTTCTCACTATAGGAAGAGACACCCCTCGCCATAGCGAGATCGGTTACTGAAATGCACAGCTTTAATTTGCAAACTAAAAATGTAATAGGCAACTCGGGTTTCATCATTCTGAGCCTAGAGGAGAGTTTTTAAGGAGAAAATGCACCAAGGAGCTAGGATTTAAAGAGAAAGAGCTTGGGTTGAAGATTAGAGGTCGAATCAATGCGATTTCACTAAGTTTTCTTATATTCTCCATCTTTTCTTTCATGACTCCTTGTCCATTCGAATTTTAGTTTTGTTTGTAATGTGTAGAGCCATGTGTGGCTAGATTTCTTAGATCCTAGGTTTACTTAAACCTATTGCCATGTAATGGAGATTTTGCTAGGTTAAATTAAGTTGACTAATGATCTAAATGCTTAATCTATCTCTTATGCTTCATTTAAGATTTTGGCCATCTCTTTTGTTGAATTGGGGGGTTAAGGTTAGCTCTTTAAAAAGGAAAATCTCAATGGACTAGTTGCTTAAGCAACATAGGATTAGGATTAAGTCATTCTAGTTTTGTTCTTAGGCATAAAAGTATACTCAAGAGCCCTAAGTAGTGAAAATGATTGAATACAATTAACCTAATTAATTATAAAGGAGACCTGCAATCAACTATAATAGAAGTCTAAGTGGTTCGAGAGGCGCTTGGGCTCACTTACTTTCCTTAACTTTTAGATTATTAATTAACCAGTTAATTGAGCAACTCAATGCATGGCAATTAGGGAAGAGAAACCTAGGATACTCCTTAATGATTAATCTCATCAAAACAATCCTATGCTCAATACTAGCTTAAATTCATTTTCTTTTAATTTTTTATATTGGTAGTTGCTTGTCTTGACTTAAACAAAAGCAAATTTTCTTAGGCCTGATTGAGTCTAATTCAATTCTCTATGGGATGACCTTAATTCACTATATTACAAAAATGATCCGTATGCTTGCGAAATCTATTGCAAAAATAGTAGCTATCAGGGGTATGTGCATATGGTGAATACAATAATGTTTTTTTGTTCCTTTTTGTCTATAGGTTTCATTGATCACTTAACACTCTATAATTAATTTTTTTATTTAGACTTTTTTATTCACTTTTTTCTAACAATGATTAAAAAAATTAGATTAACCTAGCTAGTTTAACAAGACATTGATAAACTGACCATAAGCTTGATCTATTTCACCCTTAAAACTAACCATTTATAAAGTCATTTGAAACCAACCAATTAAGAACTAGCTAGATGTAACATCTAATTCTTCTATAAACGTGAGAAACGTATTGTTTGGTTTCTCCATAAACGCATAAAACTCACCAGATATAAAAGGAAGTCTCCCAGAAAGAATGATTTGAAGTCAAATAAAATTAGAATAAAATTTCAAATAATGAAAAATAAAGATCCAAGGTTTAAGATGTCCAAAAACTCGAACTAGATGAGCTAGAAAAATTTATGAAAGAAAGTAGAAAATTTTTGTAATTTCTAACAAATTTAAAAAACTCACACGAGGGCTTTTTAAATGAGAAATTTGAGCTTTTCACAGTTCTCAGAGGCCCTAAAAATGATAGAAACCCCCAAAATAATTGAAACCCCTCCGATGAGCAATTTCAACCATCAGTTGATCAAATAGTTCAGAATAGTTTTAAATCCAAATTGAGTGATTCTAAAGCCAATTTATAAGATTGAGAGCCTAAATATTATCATAGAAAAGACGAATTTAAAAAAGGAGCTAAAATGAGTCTAAAATGAAAAAGCTAAAAAAAGGATTAAAATGCAAAAGTAAAAAGTTGTTAAAGTGACTCCTCCCCTTCCATATAGCATGTGACCCTCTCTCAATCTGATTAACAAGCCATTTTTCTATTCAAAACAAAGGAGAAGACTAAGGGAAAGAAGCGCACCATAGGAGAAGAAGAAGAAGGAGAAAAACAAGGAAAAAGGTAAGGAAAAACTTATAATTTCAAACTTCTCCTTTCTTTAAAGTTGTTTTCCTCCTTTCCACCTCTCTTTCCATAGTTTTAGTTATTCATTTGGGGTTGTTTTAGGTCTAGTCTAGAGAAGGAAGATTGGAGTTTGAAGGAGAGGAATTTACCAATTAAAAGAGCTCTTAAGATAAGTTAAAAACCAAGGTAATTTCATTGTCTTCCATGCCTTCTTCTTGTTGCTTCCTCTTGTATGAGTTTTGGCCTTATATAGAATAACCAAGAGGGAGTTAATTCTGTCCATAACCAAGCAAAGAACTTATATTTTAGAGTGTGGGAAATAAGATAAGGCAAATAAATTCAAGAAAGGACTATTAGAATTCAAGATGGCAAAGTTAGGGATTTAAAGACATATGTTAAATCTAATTTTGTCCAAGGATGGTCTAGCTTATATGAAAGCTAAATTGAGTTCCTTCAAGGAAAAATTGAAAACTCCATAGGTCCCTAAACACTATGCTAGTCTCGGCCAAGACCTCCATGGATACCTAAAGAGCATTTTAAATTTTTCTAAGCTTAGTTTGAGACTATATATGATGAAAGAATATGAGAGGAAGCCTTGGAAAAAATTTATGAAGCCTAGATGGTGAGATGGAGGTGTAGGTTCCATAATGTGACATAATGAAGCAATATATAGTTAGGCTCTCCAAAATGATTGTATGATGGCTCCAAGAAGTCTAACTAGAGTCAAGAATTATAAATTGAAGGAAAAAATGGAGGCAAGATCATGAATTTTTATAGTTGCTTCATTAGGTGCTTTATAGAACTATAATTGAGCCATTTAAGAAAGTGGGCTTCCATAGTATGTGTGTGTAGAGTTAGAGCTTGTTTCAAGAATATAATTGGGTCCTATTTGATGTGTCTAGGCCAAAAGAATCATACTCTACCCACTTGCAAGTGTGTGACTAAAAGAAGGAAAGAGCAATCAAGGAAAAATGTGTGTTTACATTCAAAGTAGCTCTCTAACATTTCTCTCATGCATTTTTAGTTGTTTTCTTGTCTTGGATGTGTGTATATATATTTTGTGCCATGAAAAATGTGTATAGCTATTTTCTACATCTCATGGTACTATTATGTGCATAATATGTGTTTTATGAATGTTATTTGGCTTGGATGAGCTTGGTGAAGCCAAAAGTCCTTAAGATTTTAAGATTGGGTGAGACAAAACCAAAAGTCTCAAGAAGAGTGAAGCTTAGTCAAAATTTCCTTAAAAATAGGTGAGGCAAGTCCAAAAGTCCTAAGAAAAAGGGACGAGGCTAGACTAATACTCTTGAAAACCAATGTGTGATATGTATGAGCTTCTTGAACATAAAAATGAATGTAGATAATTACTAGTAGCTAAAGGTTCATACATGCATTCTTAGATTTGAAATTATGACTTTTATATATGATTGAAAGGGTTAAGAGCTATTAGGGTTCTTCGAATCTCACTCTTCCCTCTTCAACGTCTAAATATGTCTAGGTGGACCAAATGAGCTAAAAAATGGAAACCACTACACTTAAAGACAAGGATTTTGACAAAGAACTTACTAAATGGTCATTTTGTAAACATTTTATTGTCAAAAGATGTAACTTGATGTTGTATATGATGTGTAGCCACTTGAACTCATGTAATTATGTGGATATGTAATGTATGTAATGGATTTGGAAGCATGGGAATGAGAATGAATGTTTTTGACATCTATATGCCTTGATGATCTTCTATACCCTTGTGTATAAGAACAAGTGAGATAGTGGTTTTGTGATGTATGAGTGTGTGGACCCCTTAAACAAGTTTAGTAGGCTTTTTTTAACCTTTCTCAAATGGTCAAGGAGTCATGGGTAAGGTAGAAGCACATTTGGTTCACATTTAACCTTATATGGTGCCTAAAAAAGCCATTTGGGTGCCTCATATCATAAACTGACCAAATGGATGAATTTTCTCATGAAATTTGGCCTGCATATAGGTATCATATAGAGCTTTTTGTAAAGCTAAGAACCACATTATTTAAAGCTCTATAGAATTAATTATGAATTTTCAAAATTAGAAAAAAGTTGCTAAAATGGTTATTATACTATTCATATGATCAGTTTCTTCTCCTACGTCATTTGAGAGTCAAATGTTATCCAATTCTTATAAAATTTTACAAGAATAAACTATATATGATAAGCTTTATGTAGCCACCAAGATCCCCACATTTGAATTTATATTGAGGGAGATATGACTTTTTAAAATTTCATGATAGTATTAGGGATGTAGTAGGACCTCTTATACTCTTCCATAAATTTTCTTAGACTAAATGCATCTATTTTGATCTATAGTTATTTTTAGACTCTAGTAGAGATCTCTTTCTAAAATGGTATGATTTGCTGGGTTTTGATTTTTCTAGAATTAATTATGAACTTTTAAAATTTATATCAGTAACTTATGACAACAAACTTGGATAGCTGGACCTTTGGTGCTTTTATGCCATCAATCGTAGTCCAGTTAATGTTTTCATGCCCTGGAATTTGCTTCTACATGAAAATGAAGACTTTTGAGAACAAATATTAAAGCAGGAAGAAAAAAGGAGAAAAAGTCAAAATAAGGCACATATGGCACGAAAAGGAAATCCGATTTTTAACCTATAGTTTACATTCAAATCTTTCCATAAAGTTATCATTTACTTGATTTCAAGTTTTCTAAATTTAATTATGAATTTTCAAAATTGATGATAGAAAATTGAAAATTGGAACCCGTGGCCAACTTGTTTTTTTTTCCTAATATGGGGCTTCAAAACTCAAGAAGAATGGAATGTTTTGTGATAGTTCTGACTTGTATGAATGTATTTAGAGTAGAAAATAATATAAATGAGTTTATATAATCCATAAGGCATAAAATGGACAATCAGGGTCTTATGTAACACAAAAATAATGCATTATTTTATTGCATTTTTCTATGAATCTCATGTATGAGGCCTGTTTATGAGAAAGAAAGACTAGATCACTATGGTGTTACACTAAAAAAAGGACATAAACCATCCAAAGGAGGACATATAGTCAATTGCAAACAAACTTGTATAGATCCTTCTTGAATGTCTTCAAGGACCACAGGGGGTAAGACTCATAAACTTTGCTACAAAGTTCCACCAGGCTTTTTAGCTATGCACTATTCAGAACAAATTAATTACATTTGAGCGAATTAAAATCCTCTAGAGTTCAAAAGATCCTAAAGTAATAAAGTTTGAAGAGAATGAGTGTGCTTTGCTTTTTTTTTTTCCCCTTTTAAATTAAACCCCACACCTTTCCTCCTTATTTTCACTTGACCACTTAAAGAGTAAAAAATTTAGAGCATCTACTTTCCACTTAAAGGACTGTTTAGTGGCTCTTTGTAACACCATATTAATCTAGCTCTTCCTTTCCATATGTTAATTCCATTTCCTTGAAATAGCCAAATTTCTTCAAGAAATACCATTAAAATAATGTAATATTTTACATTACGTAGAGTTTAAAATTTTCATTTCACATTTTGTAAGCCACATCAACTCATCCATAGTATTTTCTATTCCAAATACATGTATACAAATCAAAACCATCCCAAAATATTTAATTTTGCCTGAGCTTAGGACATCCACACTCAAAAATACAAGATCAGTCTCGAGCTCTAGGATTCAAGTTTCTGTCATTAACTTTGAAAATTCATAATTAAATCTAAAAAAATTGAAATCAAGTAAATGATGGATTTCTAAAAATCTCTAGATGTCTACTCCAAGTTAAAAATCATTATGAAAACATCATGTGGACCATGATTGACGATAGAAAAGCACCAAACGTTTAGCTACTCAGGTTTGCTATCACAAGTTACTGATATAAATTTCAAAAATCTATAACTAATTATAAAAAAATCAAAACCTAGTAAACCATACCATTTTAGAAAGATATAGATGTATTCAGGATAAAAATAAGTTCAAACCAAAAAAAGAATGGTTAGCTACTAGAAATCGATGGAATAGCACCAAAGGTACTGCTACATTACTGGTACTGACTCCAAATTTCAAAACTTCATATCTCTCTATTCATACCTCCAAATGAGGTGATCTTAGTGGTCATAAAAATTTTATCATTTCTAGTTTATTCTTATAAAATTTCATAGCTATTGGACATCATTGGCCTCCCAGATGATACAGGAGAAGAAACTGACCATATGAATAGTGTCTGAACTATCTCAACAACTTTTTTGCCAACTTTGAAAATTCATAATTTATCCTCTAGAGCTTTAAATAATCTAGTTTTTATCTTCTAAAAAAGCTCTAGATAATACCTATATGCATGCTAAATTTCATAGGAAAATTCGTCCATTTAATTAGTTTGTGACATAGGGTTACAAAATGACATTTGTTTTGCCACCTTAAGGGTCCAAAATGGTTCAATTTAGCTTCTACCTTTTCTAGGGCCAGTTGAGCATGTGGGAAAGTATGAAAATAGCCTAATAAACATGTCTCAAAAGTTCAAAATCCCAGATCTCACAAATTCACTCTCCCACTTAGTGATATACATAAGAAACATACATGCATCATCTTGCATTTCCATATCAAAAACATATACTATCATTCATGTGGGTCCAATTCTCATACGTACATTGTATATCCATACTTTTACATGTGTTCAAAGGCTTATACATTATATACATAATAGGAGTACATCATTTGATAATGTTATGGTTACAAAATGAACAAATAACAAACTCTCATGTCAATCTTCTTGCTCTCAAGTGTGGTGGCTTCCATTTCTTAGTTCACTTGATCCACCTAGACATGTTAGGCAATAGGGAGGGAAGAGTGATATTTTAGAAATCCCAATAGCCCTTTTCCCTTTCAAATACATATAATGGATGTAAATTTCAAGTCTAAAAATATATGCATGGCTATCTTGAACTTTATAAACATACATAGAACGTTTCCTTTATTTAAGAAGTCATATATAATATATATAGGCTTGCTAAGACAATGGTTTAGCTTCACCCATTCTCTTTGGGACTTTTGGACTTTTAACTAAGCCTTACTCTTCTAGAGACTTTTGGCTTTATCTCACCCATTCATAGGGACTTTTGGCTCATCCTCACCCTAGTTAAGAGACTTTTGACATTACCAAACTTATACAAGCCAAAACATATTCATAAAGCATCTTTCAAGCACATAAATAAATCATCATGGTACCATGGCATGTACATACATACTAGAAACATTTTTAATAGCTTGAACATACACACATACATTCAAAGACAAGAAAACATCCAACAATACATGATAGAAAGAAGAAAGAGTAACCTTATATACAAGAGCACACTTTATCCTTGGGAATTCCTTCCTCTCCCTTGGCCAAACACCCATAAGGAGGTGGGGCTGAATTTCTTTGGCTTAAACACATAAATGGGATCTAATTACACTTTTGGAACAATATCTAATGCCGTACACACTCTAGAAAATCTTTAACAATTATATGGTTCAATTATGGTTCCATAGAGCACCTAATAAAGCAACCTTAGAAATTCATGATCTTGGCGCCATTCTTTCCCTTAACTTATAACCCTTGACTCCATTTAGACTCGTTGGAGTCATCACACATTTATTTTAAGGAGCCTAACTATATGTTATTTCATTATGCTACAATATAGAACCTATACCTCTATCACACTTTCTAGGCTTTCTAAATCTTTTCTAAAGCTTCCTCACATATTCTCCTATCATATATGACGCAAAACTAAACTTGGAAGAAATTAAAACACTCCCTAGGTCTATGAACTCTCCTTGGCCGAACCTATGCTCTTCATTTGCACCCATGGAGTTTTCAATTTTTCCTTGAAGAGGGAAACACTTGGGAGGCTCTCCAAAGGTTTTAGGAACTCAAACAAACACTTACATAGGTTAGGAAATTCTTGGATCAATACATATTTCAAGTTATGTTCACAAATCCTTAACTTTTCTATCTTGTTTTTCTAATGCATTTTAATTGAATTTCTTTGCACCTACTTACTTTTCACACTCCAAAACCTATGATTCTTCCTTGGTTAGGTCAGAATTTAGTCTCCCTTGGCTAGGCCCTAAGTGGGACGAAATTCACACTAAAGGAAACAAGAAGAAGCAAGTATGGAAGACAACAATTTACCTTGTTTTCTAACTTTTCTTAAGTGCTCTTCCAAGTGGTGAACTCATGTTCTTCAAACTCCAATTTTCCTCCTCTAAACCAAACTCAAAACATGTTCATATTAATCAACAAAACCATAGGAGAACAAGGGGAAGAGGTTTAGTGGAGAAAAGAGCATGAAAAACCATGGAAATCTTACACTTCTCAAGCTTCCTCTTCTTCCCTTGACTCCCCTATTTGGTGCACCTGTTGGAGCTCTCTTAGAATATGTTTGGACCAGATGCAAGTCGATAGAGAGGGCTGGAATAGAAGGGGAGGTGATTTATAAGCCTAGGGTCCATTTATGTAACTTTTAAAATTTGTAATTTAGTCCCTCTTCTTGGTTTTATCCAATTGGGCTCATTTCAACTCTTTTTTGAAAATTGTCTTTTCCATCATAAAATTTAGATCCTATAACTTATAAAACACCTTTACAATCACTCAAATTGGATCTAAAACCTTCTCGAATGAATTGATCAAATTTTGGGTCAATCAATGTCATAAAACATCAACCGGAGATATTTTTAACTGTTCTAAAGGTTCCTATAGTTTTTTAGGGCCTTTGAGAACTTTGAAAAACTCATTTTTCTCGTTTAAAAATTTCTCCTTTAAGTTTTCTAAAATATGCCTAAAATTACAAAAATGCCATTGCATTTTCGTTGATTTTTGTTTGGTTATTCTGACTTTGTTGTCAGAGTACCTCTTACCTTAAATTCTCATTATTTGAGGTCTAGAATATTATTCTAATTTTATTAGACCTCAAATAATTCTATCTGAGAGGCTTCCTATTATATCGGGTGCGTTTCGTACGTTTACTGAGAAACTGGATATAACGTTTCTCACGTTTACAGAGGAACCGAATTTTACACTCTTCAACCTCCTTAAGATTACGCTATCAACCAACAATATTAAATGACAAGATTTGATCCACAATAACTTGATTGGATATCACACTTCCAATTATGATTGAATTGATAATAATTAAATATAATTTTTTTTAAGTTTTATTTATTAAACATCTAATAGAACAAGTAAATATTAATAGATTTTAAATATTTAATTACTAATTACATGCTTTTTAAAATATTTAAGAAGTCAACTTTTAATTGAAAAATGAAAATCACCAATGATTAATTTTCAAAAAAAAATTTATGTTAAACTTCTAATATTCTCAAGTTATACTAAGATTTCACTATCATTAAAAAAAAATAAACAGCAAAGGGCTTAGAGATAATAAATTAAAAAAATTCAGATTCAAATAAAAAAAAAACTTGACTAAATTAAAAATATTTTTATAATTATAAATAATATATATTATATATATGCCATATATAATTTTTTATTATATTATTTTCTTTAGAAGTATATATATATTAAACAATGCATAATATAACCACAATTGATTTATGGTATAATCAACTAAAGTGTTAATAACTTGCTTTAAAATATTTGGTTCGAGTGTCAATGATGCCACAACTTCTCACTAGGGTTCAAATATCAGTGATTTCATTGCTAAAGAGCTTGTCAAACACTAACTCTTGGGGGTAAAAAAGCTAAGTCCCCAGAAAACGAAGTTTAGGATGAGACTATTGGATGGGATAGGAAGGTTAATAAAAAATGAATATATTTTTAATTAGAATTTTGCAAAACTTGGCGATAATTTGACATCTAATGAAATCTCTTCCCAAATGTAGGATCATACCAAATCATATGATGAATACTCTTAGGGGATAAAAACCTAAGTCCCCAAAAACAAAGTTTGAGGTGAGATACTGGTTAGGATACGAAAGTTAATAAAAAAAAAATGAATTCACTTCTGGTTAGGGTTTTGTAAAGCTTGGTGATAATTTGACATCTAATAAAAACCCTTCCCAGATGTGGGACCATACCAAATCATTTGATGAATGCTCATAGAAGGAAAAAGCTAAGTCCCTAAAAAATGGAGTTTTGGGTGAAATTACTAGTTGGGATATGAAGGTTAATAAGAAAAATGAATCTATTTATGGCAAAATACTAAAAGTATCTTTTAATGGTTACCTGGATCATGACTAAAAGTTTTGGCACAAAAATTTTTAATTGATAAAAAAATCTTGCACCAAATCTTTTAGTGATAGGGGCAACTATTGTCGTCATAGCTAAAAGTTTTAGTGAAAATTTTTTTACCAATTAAAAATTTTTCCATCAAGATTTTTAGTGGCGACTATAAGTTGCCACTAAAAGATGCCTTTAGTAACAACATTTTAAGTTACCACTAAAAGTTTTGGCTTAGAAACTTTGTAAATTTGGCATAAAAATTTTTAATTTGTCATAAATTTTACACCAAAACTTATAGTAGTGATATAAATGATCACCATAAAAGATTTTAGTGATGACTATTTCTACCAACACTAAAAGTTTTGGCTCAAAAATTTTAAATTTGGGCTAATAATCTGATGCAATAACTTTTAATAGCGACCACACGTCACCACTAAAAGGCACTTTTAATGGCAATATGCAGTTGTGACAAAGTTTTGGTGCAAAAATGTTTATTTTGTCTAAAATTTGATGTAAAAAATTTTAACGGCAATGACAATAATTGCCACTAAAGGTGCCTCTTAGTGATGATCGCCTTTAGTGGCAACCACCTTGATCATCACTACAAGTTTGTCAATAAAAGTTTTGGATTTTCAAAATATTATGCAAAACTTTTAGTGGAGACATGTGCATGTCACCACTAAAAGCAACTTTTAGTGGCGATTTTTGACGCAACTAAAAGATTTGCATATATTTTTTTTAATTAAAAAATGTTAGCTTTTAGTTGCAATCAAAATGTCGCCACTAAATGTCTTTTTTAGTGGTGACTGTGTTTATATCTACATTAAAAGTGTTTTGCGGCAACCTTTTAGTCGACACTAAACAATTTTAGTGGCATTTTTTTTGTTGCCACTAAAAATTTTGTCAAAATTAGGATAACATTTTAGTGACAACTTTTAGTGACAATTTAGTGAAGTTGTTGCTAAAAGTATACTTTTAGTAATGCCGTAAAGTCTTCTTTTTTTTTTGGTAGTAGTGATAAGTTTCTCCTTCTATCTCTCACCTAAAGTCATCCTTATCACTTAGGCTATGTTTGGTATGTGAGAAAAGGGATTGAGGGAATGGAAAGGAAAGAAAAAGGCAAATAGGTAAAATGAGAAATGGCATTTATATCTTTATTTTTTAAAATGTAATTAAAAAAGATACTAATTAAAAAAAATACTGTTGAATAATAATAATAATAATAAATGTATAATAAATATTTTTTTACTTTTTTCTTTGCTGAGTATCATTCTTGGAAAGGTTACTTCCATGGTATCAAATCTAACTTTAATAGGTCCTATATATTATATATATATATATATATATATATATATATATATATATATATGTTTGTGTGTGTGTGTGTGTGTGTGTGTGTGTGTGTGTGTGTGCGTGTGTGTGTGTGTGTAATATATGGCTCCTCCGTAAAAGTGAGAAACATAATGTCCAGTATTTTTATAAACGTGCGTAACACACTATATATAAAAAAAAGTCCTCTAAAATGAATAATTTAAGGCCAAATAAAATTAGGATAAATTTTGAATAATGAAAAATAAAGATTCAAAGCCCAAGGTGCTTAGAAATCAGAGTCAGAGTAGTTCAATAAAATTGCTGAAAGTATAACAACATATTCATAATTTCAGGCACTTTTTGAAAAATGCACAAGAGGAATTTTTAAATAGGAAAAATAAGTTTTCTGGAAATCTCAGAAATCTTAAAAATTATAGGAACCCCCAGAATAGTTAAAACCCCTCTGGTGAGCGATTTTGGTCGTTAGTTGATTGAAATTTTAACCAAATGTTTTGAATTAATTTCAAATCCAATTTGGGTGAAACCAAAGTTACTTTATGAATTAAAAAATCCAAATTTTATGATGGAAAAGATGATTCTCAAAGATGATTTAAAACGAGTTCAAACGGCATAGTCAAAATATAGTGGCAAAATAGTTATTATGAAAAAAGTTAAAAATATCCCCCACACCTTTTTTTTATGTCATTCACACCTCTCCTCTAGTTTTGCCGACTTGCTTTCTGCCCAAGATAAGTAGCTATGCGTGATGAAGGGAGGGAGGAGAGAGAAGGAGGAAGAAGGTAAATTAAGTATGGAAACTTACCTAATTTCATGGTCTTGTCTTCACAAACTTTCTTCCTCTCTCTAAGCCCTTTCCAATGATGGTTCTAGCTTCCTGAAAGGAGCCTTTTCATGGTTGGTCTCTTGAAGAAGGAGTGCATTTGAGAAAGCTATTAATAGCATAATTTTCTCCATGGAATAAGGAATCAAATAAGATAAGATATCCATTAAAATGCTTGTTCTTTCCTTGTGCTTTTCCTTCTCATTGGTTTGCCCACTCTAGGAAGATGTTAAAGAAAACATAATTATGACTAAAGCATGGTTGAATTAAAGGTTTAGAAGGGAGAGAAATAAGAATATGCAAGTAGAATCAATTAAAAGGCCTTAGGATTCAAGATATGGAAGCTAGGAATTCACTTGTACCTTGCTCAATATGAAACTTCCTAGTGGCAATTTAGACTATCTAAAAGTATGAATGAGTCCTGAAGACACCTAGGAAGCCTTATATGTGGCTATTCCCTAAAAGAAATGAAACAAACTCCATGGGTGCCATATGCTTGCAAAGTCTCGACCTAAACCATTTGACGTACCTAGGGAATTTTTTTAATTGGTTCTAAGGTTAGAATGGGACTAGATATGATGGAAGAACACTAATGGAAGCCTTGAAAAAAATTTAAAAGCTATGGAATGTGAGATGGAGGTACGGGCTCCATAATGTGACATTAGAAAGTAACTTATAGTTAGGGTCCTTAAAATAAATGTGTAATGACTCCAAAGACTCTAAAGTGAGTCAAGAGACCTAGAATGAATGGGAAATAGGAGCCAAAATCATGAATTCTTATAGTTGTTTCATAAGGTCTTGTATGGAAGTATAATGGAGCCATAGAACAAAGTTACTTCATATAGACTATGTATGATGCCTAAGCTTATTTCATGAGTGATTTATGTCTCTTTTAATGTTCTTAGGCCAAGAGAACTATCACATTATACATTCATACATTGAAAATTATATAATTCAAGGAATTTACCATGGTTTTACCACGTACACACTTGCAAGGCAACAGAAAAGTCAACAAATGGTAACTGAAACCATCCAACTCTTAGCATATGAATCATTTAATTCCTCCTCAACTCAATTATATTCATAACATATCATAGCAACTCAGATTCATCAAAAAATCTACCAAGAAAGAGGAATTACAAGCTCTTCCCTATGGGTTCAAAAATTCAGTCTCAGGTTTATAGGCTAATCTTCTGATACAATTTTTTGAAAAATCATAACTAATTCTAGAAAAATAAAAAACAAGCCCATGATAGCTTTTTGGAAAGTTACAGATGTTAACTTTAGGGAAAAAATACTTCTAGACCATGTAAAGCTCATTTAGGAACTGAATTATAATAGAACAATACATGAACTCGGCTAGCACCACTAGTACTGACACAAAACTTCAAAAAATCATTTCTCTCTCTATAGATCTCCAATTAAGATTCTTCCATTGCTACAAATCATTGGAAATTTCTAGTTTATGCCTATAAAATTTCACACTCATTGGACCACGTTTGGCCCATGGATGATATAGAAACTTAAACTGACCATATGAACAATGCACAAACCAATCTGAATTTCGGATATGAATTTTAAAAAATTATAACAAATTCTCTAGAGCTCCAAATAAAGTGGTTCTTAGGCCAACAAAAAAAAAACTCTAGATGAGACCTATATGCATGAAAATTTTCAACCTCAAAATCGCTCATTTGGTCAGTTTGGGGTTCAATGTGGCACTTTTTGGTCTTTAAATGAGTCAAAATGGTACCAATTCATTTCTAACACTTCCTAGGCTGACTTGGGCACGTCCCAAAGCTTAAATGAGGCATGAAACAAATTTTGAAATGGGATATAAAATCATACAACTCAAAGCCACTCCTTAGGTGGCATTCATACGCACTCTCATACATGCACCACAAAGGCAATTTTGCACCATAAACCATAAATGGTCTCAAATCTCATACATACATATCAAATATAACCATTTACATTTTTTCATAAGTTTATATCCTATAAATATCTCATACAAGTCTCAATATACAAGAGTGACATTTATACATAAGAGCTAGGCCTCAAAATCGAAACTAAAGCTTCAAGTACACCCTAGTTAGCCTCCTTGCTTCCCTGAATTTCCCTTAGGCATAAGAAGATGAAAAGAATGGGGAATGAGATTCAAAGAATCTTATTAGCCCTTTACACTTTCAATCATACATGATAGATGCATTTTCATGCAAATGGATGCCATGCATGATTTATGAACTACATATGCATATCAAGAACATAATTTCCATTTCATAAAGTCTCAAACACATCAAAGTAGACTCTTAAAAACTTAGTTAACCTTACCCATCTCTCTTAAGACTTTTGACTAAGCTTTACTCTTCTTAAGACTTTTGGCTTGTCTCACCCATACTAAAGGACTTTTGGCTCATCCTCACCATTATCAAGGGACTTTTTGTATCACCAAGTCTATTCAAGTCTTATGCATACATAAAAGTAATTTAAGATGCATAAGTGGTACCACACATGTCCCTACTCGCTAACCACACTTTTTATAGTTCAAACACACATACAAGCATCCAAAGTAAGAAAGCATCCACACACATACATGAGAGAAGGTTAGAGGGCTACCTTGTAGTGAATTACAACACTTTTCTCTTAGAATTCGCTTCCCCTTGTTGGTCACACACTTGCAAGGAGGAAGGACTTGTTTCTCTTGGCCTATAAACACAAACGGAGTATGACTAAGTCATTGAAATAAAATTTAGCTCTTTACAACTCAAGACTAAGCTACTTGACTCACAAACCTCATTATGGTTCCATAATGCACACAATGAAGCAACACATAGATTTCTTGCTCTTGGCTTCCATTTCTTGATCATTCTAGATCTCTTGACATAAATTAAACTCTTTGGAGCCATCACAACTCAAATTTAAGGGCTCTAGACTCCCGTTGCTTCTTTGTACTCTAATATGGAACCTACAAATCCATCTTCTCCTACAAGCCTCCTAAATTCATTCCAAGGCTTCCTTTAATGTTTCTTACTCATAATTAGTCCATTTCTAGCCTTAGAAAAATTTTAGACTCTTCTTAGGTGTTTCTTATGCTCTAGGCCGAGACATAAGCATACAAAACACCCATGGAAGTTTTGCTTCTTTTATCTAGGGAGTTGGCACTTGCAAGACTCCTTTGACATCTCAAGACCTCATACGAACTCTTAAATACTCTTGAAATACCTTAGAAAGGTTCAGACTTCTTGCCTCTTCACAAACCCTCAAGACATTCTACTTTGTTCTTTAAGGCTTTTCATTGTTTCTAACTTATGTCTTCCTTAATCTCACACCCTAGGGCCTTTAATTCTTCCTCAAGATGACCAAAATCATTCTCCTAGAGAATGGGTTATGAGTTGGACAAAATGTTCAAGAAAGAGCCAAGCAAGAAGAAGCAACAATAAGGGACATTTACCTTGGTTTTTCAAGCTTTCTTCAAAACTCTTTCATAAGGTAACTCCTTCTCCCTCAATCTCAGATTTCTCCCTATTGGACTAGACATAAATTAGCACTAAACCAAGCATTAGAACCATAGAAAGATGGAGGAAAAGGATAGGAACAACTTTAAGGAAGGAAGGTGGAAGAAATTCTAAAGTTTTTTTACCTTTTTCGTGAATTTTCTCTCTTCCCTTCGTCTTCCTCTTGGATGCCCCTCAAGCTGGTCGCTCCTCTAATTCAAAAACGAAGCCACTCTGATCCAAAAAAGGAAAAAGCTGGAACTCCCTTTTAAGGCCTAAAAAGCAACTTTAACAAACTTTTCAAGTTTATGTTTTAGTCCCTTTTCTTCACTCTTGTCATTTTCGCTCAAAGCACCTCCTTTTTGAAATATATCTTTTCCATTATATTCTTTAGGCTTTCAACCATAAGAATTGCTTTTGGAATCACTCAAAAAGGTTTTGAAACCATTCTGAATTGTTCGATCAAAGTTTTAGTTAATATTTTGCCAAACTCGCTCACTAGAAGGGTTTCAACTGCTTTAGGAGTTTTCATGGTTTTCAAGGCCTCTAAAAACCCTAAAAAGCTCAAATTTCTCATTTAAAAAACCCTTCTGTAAGTTTTTAAAATTTTCGGCAAATTTTCTAAGCTCCTCTAACTTTAGTTTTTAAGCATCTTAAGCCTCAAATTTTTATTTTTTATTATTTAGAATTTTATCTTAATTCTAGTTGGCATGAAATCTCTCTATCCAGGGGACTTTCTTTGGAAACTGACTCATTTTCATCATTTTTTGGAAAATTGGACATTACAAAAACCAACGGCTACCTAGTTACAAGGCTTGACCAAGAAGGGGGAGAAGAAATCCAAGAGAAAAGTGTGTGCATTGGCTCCAAGGTAGCTCTTTAACCTTTCTCTCATGCATTCTTGGGTATTTTCTTGTCTTTGGATGTGTGTGTGTATATTTATGGCATGAGAAATATTTCTAGCTATTTTCCTATATGCCATGGTACCATGATGTTCTTAAAATGTGTTTTAGTTTGAATGGGTATGGTGATGCCAAAAGTTCCTTAGCAAGGGTAAGGATGAACCAAAAGTCCTAAAATTGGGTAAAATAAAGCCAAAAGTCTCAAGAAGAGTGAGACTTAGTCAAAAGTCTATTGAAAATGGGTGAGGTTTAACTAATGCCTTTAAGAGCTTATGTATGTTATGCAAGAGTTTCTTGAACATGGAAAATGCTATGTATATGTTCACTAGTAGTTTGAAAGCTATGCATACATTCTTTGACTTATAAATGCATCTATTATGTATGTTTGAAAAGGTTAAAAGCTATTGAAATTCTTTAAATCTCACTTTTCCCCCTCCATATGCTTACTCATATCTAGGTGGGCCAAGGAGACCAAAGATGGAAACCAAATAACTTGGAGCATGATGCCTTGACAATGGAAGAGAAAAATAGGCTTTTGAATAGCATTGGAATGTCAGATTATGTATCTATGTGATGTACATGTAAGGTAGACTCTTGAACATGTTTGAATGTATGTAGACATCATGTATGTATCAATTATGGAACCAAATGAATGAATGTATGGATTTTTGCCACCTAGGTTCTAAGATGTTTATGTGTACAAATGTGTATGGCATGGCGAGTTTGAACCTTAGCAAGGGTAAGCATAAACCAAAAGTCCTAAAATTGGGTGAAATATAGCTAAAAGTCTCAAGAAAAGTGAGACTTAGTCAAAAATCCCTTAAAAATGGGTGAGGCTTAACCAATGCCTTTGAGAGCTTATGTATATTATACAAGAGTTTCTTGGACATGAAAAATGCTATGTATATGTTCACTAGTAGTTTGAAAGCTATACGTGCATTTTTTTGACTTGAAAATGCATCTATTATGTATGTTTGAAAAGGTTAAAAGCTATTGAGATTCTTTAAATCTCACTCTTCTCCCTCCATATGTTTACTCATATCTAGGTGGGCCAAGGAGACCAAAGATGGAAACCAAATACCTTGGAGCATGATGCCTTGACAATGGAAGAGAAAAATAAGCTTTTGAGTAGCATTAGAATGTCAAATTATGTATCTATGTGATGTACATGTAAGGTAGATTCTTGAACATGTTTGAATGTATGTAGACATCATGTATGTATCAATTATAGAACCAAATGAATGAATGTATGGATTTTTGCCACCTAGGTTCTAAGAAGTTTATGTGTATAAGTGTGTGTGGCATGGTGAGTTTGAGCTGCATGATGTTTTGGACCATTTAAGGGACTTCCCTAGGCTGTGTTTGTGCTATGGGACATGCTCAAGTGGCTATGGAATAAAAGAAAGACCATTTGGTGCCTTATGAACCCAATTTGACCCTTACAAGTGACCAAAGTGTATGCTGAACCAAAAATTGACCAAATAAACAAATTTTCCTATGAAATTTGGCATGGATATAGGTCTTATCTAGAGCTTTTTTTTGAATTAAGAACCACATTATTTAGAGGTCTAGAGAATAAATTATGAATTTCCAAAGTTGGAAAAATTTTTAGATTTGGTATATGCACTGTTCATATAGTCAGTTTCTTCTCCTATGTCATCTGAGGGTCAAATGATATCCAACTCTCATGAAATTTTATAGCACAAACTAAAAATGATAAGCTTTTTGTAGCACTTAAGAGTACCTCATTTGGATTGATATTGAGGGAGATACGAATTTTTGAAGTTGGTAGTCAGTACTAGTAACTTAGACAGACCTATGGTACTATTCCACCGATTTTCATGGGCTAGATGCCATTTCCTTGATCTACAACTATTTTTAGTCAAAAGTAGATATCCACAACTTTCCAGAATGGTATGGTTTGTTGGGTTTTAATTTTTTTAGAATTAGTTACGAATTTTAAAGTTTATATCAAAAACCTATGACAATAAACTTGGATAGCTGAACCTTTGGTTCTATTCTATTGTCATTCATGATTCAATTGATATTTTTATGGTCTAGAATAATTTTTAACCTTTCGAAGAAGCTATCATTTACTTAGTTTTGATTTTTTCTAGAATTAATTATGATTTTTCAAAGTTTATGGCAGTAACATGTCCCTTGAACCCGAGACAAACAAATCTATTTTAAGAAAAATGGCTTCAAACCCGAGATTTACATGATGAATTATGGTTTTCTTGATGTGATTAAGTATATTTTGAATAGAAGAAATGGTGGGTAAACTGATATGGCCCATTTGACCAAGTTTAAACTCACTTAGCTTAGGAGAAAATATGCAAACCTATGATTTGATGTGTGTTGTAATGTGATTTTGTGGAATATGGCTTAGAACCAATTTTGAGCTTCCAATTATGTCATTTATAGTTAAACAAATGTGTTGAGGATAGTTATTACATTTGGCAAGTTTATATGATTTATTTGGCTATTAATGAATTATTTTGGTGTTACATATTGATTATTCCTGCCGCTAAAAGCTTGAAATTCATGAAAATAACTCTCTAAATTTTTTGTGACATAATATGAAAGGTGCCTTAATATGGTATTATAGAGAGTGTGTGTGTGATTGCAAATTCAAATCTTATTATAGTTATACTAGCATTTTGAGATTATATTGCAAATAATTTTTTTAATTAAGATACATACAAATTGGTCGTCTAGGTGTTATTTTACCACAATTAAAATTTTGAAAAAAGGCAAGGTTAGTTCCAATCAAAGTCTTGGATTTTTGTTTCTATGGTATATTAGTTGGAGGAATAATATAGTGTGGTAAAGGTTTGACGTGTTACTTTTTGTTCTATGCAAACTTTACGAGCTAAGAGTATTGAATGTGCTGTTTTAATCAAAAGTTAGAGACTTTGAGGGTGGAGTTTTTTTAGTATATCTTCAGTTAAGAAATTTCAAGACTTTTACACTTTTTTAAAAAAATTTAATGATTCTAATATGTAATGAGAATAAATATAATTGTTGGCCCCCAAAAAAACAAAAAGAGAATAAATATAATAATGTTACAGCACCAAGAATGATAATGTGTTTTCAACTAAAAGAGGGCATTAGCATAGCTTTTAGCCACTTAATAAATCAATAAAAAGATTACAGGTTTTCACTTTTATGAGACCAAAATTTTTCGAAATTGTTGCAAATGCCCTTGAGTTTTTAATGAAATGTTTACATAGGCTTTAGGCCTTTCTATATTGAGAAAAAAAAAAAGAGTAAATTATATAAATTTTTTAATTTTTATTGAAATTATGTAGATTTCTATTCTATTTTTAAAATATACACAAACTTTGTTTAAAATAAAAAGTTACTCAATAGTTTAATCCAATTTAAAATTTTTTGAACAAAATTTCCTTCATTTAATATTTTTTAGTCAAAAAATATGTATTTAAGCTAATAGAAGATATTTTAGTCAAAAAAATTTAAAATAAAATAAAAGTGGAGGGTAATTTTTTATTTTAGGATAAATATGTATATTTTAAAAATAGAAAGAAAGTACAAATAATTTCAACAAAATTCAAAACAAATTTATGTAATTTACTCTCAAAAATAAAAGTTGACAAGAAGGATGTTGGTTTAAAAAAAACTTATATGCAATTTTTAATATCTTTAATATTAAGTTTTTTAATTAAAATATGATAAGTGTATAATTCTTCTACCATACAGAACTATCCATTTATCATATTTTAATTAAAAAACCAAATAATAAATATATAACAAACTAAACCCAAATCTATTCAAGTGGTTTACCAGTTTGTTCTTTTCTACGTTTGAGTATACCCAGTGGAGATTTCGTTGACTAAAGCCTGAAGTAGAGACCATCAAAGAAGACATCTTAGACTTATTAGCAAATCTTTTTCCTTTCTTTATCCCAAGATTTCTTGTGGACAATGAACAAGAATTTGTTCTTTTCTGGTTGGTTTTTTTTTTTCAAAAAAAGAGAAAACTTAAACTTCTATTTAAATTGCGCTTTTATGTTTCTAGTCTAATTAATATATATATATATATATACAATCATTAATTTTTCCTTGATAAAAATTATATAATCCTTATTATATTACTAATGAATCAGCTTTTATATTTTCTTTTTCAAGATCAGCCACATCAGTCACAAACTTTTGATATAAATAATGGGAGAAAATAACATCAATTTTTAATTAAAAAATCTCATAATAAAATACAATATAACCATCCAAAGAGTGAACTAATTTCATCACCCAAGGAAAAAAAAATAGAATATATATATATATATATATATTTGAGGCACAATCTTTTCAAGTGTCCCTAGTGACCAATCTTGAGGTATCTATATTGAGCATTTCCAGCAATAATACTCTCGTCCATGAGAGTATGAAACATTCTCTCAAACAAATCTATGGAGCAAGGCAAGTCGATGGGACCTTCTTGCATAGTCTGAATGTGATCCTCGTACTCATCCAGCAATGCTTGAAATGTCTTCGCTGAAAACCACGAGATTGGAACCATAAAACGCTTACGTTCCTCACCCTCTTCACCCACATTCACTGGTACAAAGCCACTTTGGATTTTATTATTCTTGGAATCTTTCTTGCTCTTTGACGATGACAGCCATGGACTTGTTATCATCAGATGAAATCTCTGGAGTATTTTCATATGTAGCAGAAAACTTACAAGGGATTGATGAACTTTCTTGAGAGGTTTTGATCTCTGAATGGTGACGGTTGATAGGTGAAACAAGATATTTATAGATATGTAGGTATATAGAGATAGTAAGTGTTAAACTCCTAATGGGGTTTGGATTCCTTGATCTTTAAGATTAGGTTATTTTATAAGAGCTGAACTTTTTGCATATCTTATAGATATTTCTGCACTAATTACTTAGATATATAAAGGAACAATTGACTTAGTAAATGTGGATTTATCATAATTGTTTCTGGATCTTCTGCTAATATTAACTTATTTATATTTTCTTAAAAGAAAAACATAAATAATGCGTTAGACGACCGGCAATGTATATCAAATTCATCAAATACCCAATGAGATGGTTTCCTTCTTGAAAAAGGTTTTATTTGAATTCCAACTTTATCTTCTTTGCTAACTAGTAATTCACGTGCCTTGGACGAGAATATGTTGATCATATTATAAAATTTTGGACGATAAAAACATGTTGGAGAATCCTACATGGTGTCCATCTTTATATATATATATATATATATATATGTATCTATGTATCTATGTATATAGGGGCTCCAATACATGTTTTAGGTGACACGATGAGGAGGCGTCACCCATAAAAAGAGCGGGACTCTCAAATTAAACTTTTATAATATAATAAGCTTTTTAAAATTATATTTTGACTCCAAAGTTCTTTTCTAATTCTAATGTTGTTTCAATTTTTGTATATGTTATTTTTGTTCATTTAATATTATATTAATTGTATAAAAATAAATTTAGCGAAATTATTGTTTTATATAATTTAATAAATAATTTAAACTAAATATCTATAATATATTAAATTGTGATAAAATATTAATTTTAAATTTTATAATAATATTTTTTATAAATAAAAAGTCAAATTATTGAATATAATATAAAAACTTTGCTTAAATTATTCATTGAATTATATCTAGTATGATTTGGTTAAATTTATTTAGTTACGATTAATAAAAAACCAAAAAGGTCACACACACACACACATATATATAGGGATAATATTGTAAATATAAAAAATTTAGATGTCAAAATGTAATTACATTGCAAACGATTTATTTTGTGGGTCCGTGTTTGTACCGAATGCACTTCTTTAATTCTCCAATATATATTTGTCACACAATTCTGCAAAAATAAATATAAAAGTGTACACACACGAAAACACATATGATTATCAAAATAAACGTATATTAAAATAATTATAAGTTATGTTGTATATTACTCTATACTATTATAGTTTAACCAGAATATAGGTTACTCAATACACACTATTATAAAACAGGACTTAAATATATGAAAACTTTTAATTTACCCATTCCAAATTTTGAAATATTTTTTTAACACTAAGTTTATTGTAATATTTAATATATTTTCATCTTTGTCAACAATAAGTAGTTTTAATCCTTTTCTACACCTAGTTCAGGATATGGCAATGTCACTACAAATTGAAGGGTGAATCTATTGCTAAATTCTCCCAAAAAAAAGGGAAAAACAAAAAAAAGAAGTGGCTAAGCAATATTTAGCAATAGATCATGACGTTCTAAACTTCTAGCTAAATACAACCATGCAAAGTTTTAGCAATGACCACACAAATCCATTAGCTAATCTAGTGTAATTGGAATCTTTTGTAGTTGACCAATGATTGCATAATATGAGATTGAAAAGAGATAAAAGGAAAAAAAAATGTGTTAAAAGAAGAAGTAAACTTGATATACACTTTCATTCTTTTATCTCATTTTATCTTAGTCGCTTATTATGCAATTAGTTGCTGACTATAAAGAATCCAATTTAAATATAGTGACATACTATTTCATTGCCAATATTAAACAAAGAAGTTGCTAAATTTTTGGCTTAACATAACCATGCCAAGTTTTAGCAATAATGCTATGTGCGTGACTAATCTTGAAACAGATAATGATCTATTGCTAAGAAAAATTTTGAGGTGCATGTATATCCAACATAAGAATCTACTTTATACATATGTAAAACAATAGGTGTATGTGTAAGAAGTAAATTCTAACCATTGATGTCATTATCAAAAAAAAAAAAGCAAATTTATGAAAAAATTTAACAAGAAAAAAAAATTTTCATCACTAGCCTATCGCTAATCCATTATTAATTTCATCACTAAAATTAGCAACAGAATTTTATGTTACAAATATTTCCATTGCTAATCTATTACTAGTCAAGCTAGTGACAAAATTCAAAGTAGAATCGCCAATTCTAGTTTTGCAATAGAAAATTCCGCCACTAAATCTATTGCAAATGATAATTTTAAAATGATTTCTATGATATGATGATTTAAATATTATTATATATATATACATATATATTATTTAATTATTTATATATTTTAATTTAAATTATAAATTAATAATTTAATGATTTCAATATCAAAATAGTAAGATTCGATAAGTACTAATATGTTTAATTATTTCATAGTCAATAAAAGTTCTCTGTTTGTATTTAAAATTTAAAAAATTTATAATTTATTTATTCCAAATCATATATTAATATAAATATAGAATATATTTAAGTTATTAAAATAGTAAAAAACTTCACAAATTTAAAATAATAATTTAAACAAATATATATAAGAAATGATTTTATTAAAAATATAAAATAATAAATAATAAATAAAAGGCAAATAAATATTTCACTCAAAAAATAAAAAAGTTAAATAATATTAAAAAATGACAATATGTCTCTTCTTAAGATTTCACAAAAATTAGAAATGACTCTACTCATCCACTATATTTCAATCACACTACTTATCTTTCACTTTTCTCCTCTCCCACTCGATTTTTGTTTATAACACCCTAGTTTTTGAACAATAATCACTACTAGACAGTGTGATAGACCATTTTTTTGACCAAATTCCATCCTTTATATTAGTTTTCCAATTTTGTAGTATTTTTTAGTTATCTTTGTAGTTTTTCTATTTTTCTAGAATTTATTTAATTTTTCTTTGGCATTTTTAAGTGTTTTCTTTAGTTTTGTTTCATGTTTGGTGTATGATTAGATTCTTTGATAGTAATTTGGTTGATTTTGATCCTAAAATTAAGAGGAGCTTTCGTAAGCAAGCCAAAAATTGTAGAATTAGAAATAATGTAGTTGCTGAATTGGTTGTTAAATTAAATGATTTCACTAAAATAAAAATTAAATAAATAAATAAAAATAATTTTATATTTTATAATTATTAAGTTAAATATGAAAGTTTTCACATGGACCAAGTACTAACAACAACCCTAAAAGGCCCGTATAACCCAAATAACTCTAGTCCATCTCTAAAAGCCCAAATAATTCCAAAGGCCCAAATGACCTAAGTCTCGATATCCCAAAAAAAAAAGAAAAAGGATAGAAGAAAAATCAAAAGGGAAAAAGAATCTAAAACAAATAATAATGAAAACAAAAAAAGAGAGAGAAAAATGAAAAAAATTGAAAAAAAAAAAAATGACACGAGGCAGTTGAAGAAATCCTACCCATTCATGTGATCAAAAAGCTGAAGCGAGGTCATATGTCCCACTTACTCTAAATAACCCCAAATGTTGTGTTGTGGTATATTCTCTCCATCAAGCAACTAAAGCAAAATTATGTCTGCATTTCATGCAATTGTGCTTTGCTAATTGCCATTTGAGGTTCTATTCCCAGGTCTTAGTCCCACCGAGAACCAACTTCATTAAGGTTTCATCCACAAGGCCTATGGCATCCCCACCACCCTCAACTTCATCCTCTCTTTCCTTCATCACCTGCTTCTATTCCTCCATCAATGATCTTCTCAAGGGTAACTCCGACCTTCTCCTCTTCATCATGTTCCTCCCTTTTCTCTATACTTTTTCTTGCTGATCTCCTAAGAATCTATTAATTTTGAATTTTTTATGGATTTTTAAGGAAATTGTACCTTTTTTCTAATTTTGTCCAGTTTTTCATTTTTACTTATCTACTCTTGATTTCTTTTTTATTTGCCAAGAATTTGTAAATTTGGATTTTCCTTTTTCATTTTCTCTGGGTTTTTGTAAAGGAATTTGTTCTAATTTTCCTATTTTTTTTCTAGGGTTTTTCTCTTTGTTCATATCCTCTTATTTTCTTTTTGATTTGCCAAGATTTTCTAGTGCAATGGGCATCTTGGTATTTTGCTATGAATATTTATGCATTTATCTATTTTATATGTTATGCTTATGTGAATTTAACATAGTACTATAATCAAATTATCACTAATGCTTGTTCTTATCTTTCTAGCTACCATTTCATTGGTATATTACAATTTCCAAGTATAGAATGGTTTTTCTCTTTTAACTTGGTTTTTACGCTTATTAAATCTTTTCAAGAATAATCAATATGTCTGCCTTAAATGTAGTATGACGTGTTGACAACATTTCTAAACACTGCTTTTCTTTTGAGATTGGTTTGAGATGCTATTTATTATTTCTTCTATCTTATCCCCATTAAACTTTGCTGTTATAATTTACAAAGAATTGACAATGAAAGGTATTTATCATTCATATATTCATTGTTGCAGATTACTTGAACTTAGGTAAATTCATTTCCTTGAGCCTTTGTCATGTAATTGCTATAAGTTTTTAGACCTACCTAAGTGCCAAAAAATAAAGTCTATAAATCTTATAATGGGTCTTATTGAATCAAAGGGAAGTTTGGACTGATTGTAGATCTTTCCAATATCCTTGATCTAATATTTGTTCACTAAAGAAAATAGAAGAGAAAGGCTCGATTATTGAAAGGAATTTTAGCAAAGAAACAGAGGAAGCCATGAGGTTTTGGGAAAAGTGAAGGAAACATTCTAAACTTAAAGAACAAAACCAAGCAGGTATAAATCTCAATTCATAAGTTGTGGACCTACTGTGTCAATGGAAGCTTGATTCCTCATGTCAATTTAATTGGTCCTCGATTTGTGGTTAATTGATTTCGAATCCCTAAACAACATCTTATTAACTAGTCTCATTTCCATCATTGATCAATCATAGGCAATTCTTTAGTACTAGTGTTATGCCTAATAAACCGTAGGGCTTCTCTTTTTATGGCTCATGTTCATAAAGAAATTTGGCCTAACCCCTATCTTTCAATTTTTAATTCATTTTTCTTGCTTTTTGCATGTTTTGTTGACTTAGAAAGTACCACAAAATATACACCTGACACATTTGAGCTTTTGAGAACCATGTACATTGGCTAGTTCATCTTTCTTGACTTTTACATATGTTGCCCTCCAATGTGCCTTATACTACTTTTCTAGCTCAAATAAAATAAAACATAAGCTTTAACTGGGAGATATTAATCATAAGTTCTTTTGTTTTGATTAATTAGGAGATAGAATGGAGGTGTTGGAAAATTGAAGATAGATGTATAATGGACTAGATTCGAGTCATCAATGTTTTACAATAGAGTTAAACCAAGGTGTCGAGTGTAACACTATATCTATTTAGCTCACCTCATCTTATTTCTAGTTCATTATCCTTGGCCAAACAACTTTCAAGAAAGAGTTCCATTAAAATATTCTATTATTTAACATTGCATAGTAGATAAAAATTTCATTTTTGCATCCCATAGACCATTTGAACTCATTCATCTTATTCGTCAATTACACACATACAACTCAAAACCATTTTAAAATGTTGCCAAAAACTCGAGGTCATAGTATACATACACAAAATAAAAGGGTTCTATCGCAGGTCCTGCTACTAAATTTTGAGGGTCAAATTTGAAAAATCATAACTAAATCTAAAAAAATTAAAATCATATACAATATACCATTCAAAAAAGCTATAGATGTTAAATTTTTGCTAAAAATAAGTCTAGACAAAAAAAAACACATTTAGCCACTAAAAATGGATGGAACAATACATAAACTCAACTAGCGCTACTGGTACTGACATAGAATTTCAAAAATTCATAACTCTCTGCTCAGACATCTAATTGGGGTGATCTTAGTGATCATAGAAATTTTATCATTTTTAGTTTATGGATGTAAAATTTTATAAGTATTGGATACTATTTGACCCTTGAATGACACAGGAGAAGAAATTGACCACATGAACAGTAACTATATTAGAATAGCCAAAATTTGGCAATTTTAACAGTTCATAATTAATTCCATAGAGCTCCAAATAATTTAGACTTTAGCTTCCCAAAAAGGTCTAGATAAGATCAATATGCATGCCAAATTTCATGAGAAAATTCGTTCATTTGATTAGATCTTGACATAGGGTTCCAAATTGTTCATTTTTACTTCTAGCTTTTCTAGGACCATTTGAGCATGTGGAAAAGCATTAAAATAGTCTATTAAACATGTCTCAAAGGTCCACCAACCCAGATCTTAGAAATTTACTCTCCCACTCCAAGGTATACACAAAGCATACATAGGCAATTCTAGCCATTCAATGTCAAAAGCATGTCATTTCATTCATGTGCTTCCAATTCTCATATATACATCAAGTATCTATATAATTACACATGTTCAAGGGGTCTTACATTACATACGTCATAAGGGTATATCATATGCCATCAAAATGATTACAAAGTGAACAAATAACACATCTCCATGTCACACTTCTTCCTTTAAGCTTGATGGCCTCCATTTCTTTGCTCGCTTGGTCCACCTAGATATGTTAAGTAATAGGAAGAAAAGAATGAGATTTTAAGAATCCCAATAGTCTTTCTCCCTTTCAACCACACATAAATGGTATAATTTCAAGTCTAAAAATGCATATATGGTATTCATGAAATTCTCAAACATACATAGCACATTTCCTTCAAAAAGTCACATATAACATACATAAGCTTACCAAGACAAGGGTTTAGCCTCACCCATTCTCTTTGGGACTTTTGGACTTGCGTCACCCACTTTCAAAAGACTTTTGACTAAGTCTCACTTTTTTAAGAGACTTTTGGCTTTACCTTACCCACTCTTAAGAACTTTTGGTTCATCTTCACCCTAGTTAAGGGGCTTTTGGCTTCACCAAACTTAAGCAAGCTAAACACATTCATAAAAATATCTTTCAAGCATATAAAGATAGCAACATGGTATCATGGCCCTTTACTAGAAACATGTTTCATAGCTTAAACATGCACACATACATTCAAAGACAAGAAAACACCCAAACATGTATGAAAGAAAGGAAAGGGAGCTACCTTGCTTGTAAAAACACACTTTAGCTCTTGAAAATCCTTCCTCTCCCTTGGCCAAATGCTCAAAAGAAGGAGGAGCTAGATTCCTTTGGTCTAAACACATCATATGGAAGCCAATTATGCTCTTAAAACAAATTCTAAAGCTACACTTACACTTGAAAAACCTAGGTTGCTTCCCTAAGGTTCAATTATGGTTTCATAAGGCACTTAATGAAGCAACACCAATAATTAATGATCTTGGATCTATTCTTTCCTTCCATCTATGATTCTTGACTCCATTTGAGCCTCTTGGGGCCCTCACATATTCAAATTAAGGAGCCTAGTTACATTTTACTTTTTTAAGTCATAATATGGAACCTATACCTCCACCTCACTTCCTAGGCTTCTTAAATTTTTTTCCAATGCTTCCTCTCATACTCTCCCATCATATATAATGCAAAACTAAGTTTGAAAAAAATTAAAATACTCCCTAGGTATTAGTTTTGCCCTAGGCCGAGACTATGCACCTTAAGTAGGCTTATAGAGTTTTCTTGCTTTCTTGGATGGGAGATGCATGTGGGAGGCTCTCTAGAGGCCTTAGGAACTTATACAAACATTTACATTAGCCTAAAGACTCTTAGATAAAATCAAAATTTTAGTTATGTTCATAATCCCTAGCTTTTCCTATCTTACATTTTTGTGGTTCTTTGTTTGTTTCCTTTGTATATTCTTACTTCTCACACCTTAATTCATATAATTCATCCTTGGTTATGCCTAAAATCCACTCTTTCTTAGCTGTCCATATATGGGGCAAAACACATAAGAAGGAGAACAAGGAAGGAGAAGCATGGAAACTAGCATTTTACCTTGGTTTCTTAGGTTACTTCAAGAGCTCTTCTCTTTTCTTGGCTTCCCTTCTTGAAAATAAAACACCTCGCCTCTGGTCTGAGTTCAAAACAGACTTAAATACATCATTAAATCCATAGAAAGAAAAAGGAGAAGGAGAAGAAAAAGTTTGCTTAAGAGAAGACTAAGAATTTCCTTGAATTTCCTACCTTTTTCTTGGCTTTTCTTCTTCCTTTTTCCTCTTCAATGGTGCGCCACTCTCTCTAGGTCTCCTCTTTGGTTTTTGGGCAGAAGTAAGTTAGTCTAAGAAGGAGAGCAAATGGGACATGTAATATAAGATCTAAAAATGTCCATTTATGTCCCATAACTTGGCATTTTTGTTTTAGATTTGTTTTAGCTCTTTTTTTAAAATCATCTTCTCCATTATAAAATTTAAGGTCTCTAACTTATAAAATGCCTTTGGAATCACTAAATTTGGAACTAAAACCTTCCCAAACAAAGAAGTCAAAGTTTGGGTTAACCATCATTAGAAAATGTACACCGAAGGAGTTTTAACTGTCCTGGGGTTTCCCATGATTTTTAATGCCTCTAAGAACCCCAGAGAACTCAAATTTTTCGTTTAAAAAGCCCTCCTATGAGTATTTCAAAAATTGTCCATATTTACGAAAATGTTATTAGACCTTCAGTAAATTTTTTAAACCACTCTAGCCACGATTTTTGGGTAACTCAAGACTCAAATTCTCATTTTTTATTATTTATAATTTTATCCTAATTTTATTTGGCATTAAATAATTCATCTCAGGGGACTTGCTTTTAAAACGCATTCATTTATGTCTTTTTTACGAAATCCAGACATTACATCAAGGAGTTTCTTGCCCATGCATGCCGATTGCCTTTTTTTTTACATTCAAAGAAGATTAGGTGCTTATATGCCTAGTGTAAATATAAGAACCATCTATGTCTTGACAAGGTGAAGGTACACCTTTATAAACATAGATTCTTGCCAAATTACTATATATGGAGTAGTTATAGCGAAACATTGATTGAGTATTTTCCACCCATGTGTCCAATGCCAAGCATCCAAGATATCTCATATGGGCTACTTAGGAACTAGCTAACATAATATGAAGCCATGGTGATAGATCCAGCTAGGCCAAGTTTTAGGAATAACTACAACGAAAGTGCTGAAAAGATATCAAATCTAAATGCAAGGGCATTCTATAACATGCTGCATACTACACAACAACCTTTGTAGGAAGGTTGTAAAGAGGAATCTGAATGTTCAGCAACTATGTAGATATTAAGTATTAAGGTAGAAACTAACATATCATAATAAGGCTACAATTTAGTGTCACGGCTTATGATTAGGACACAACTTAAAGACACTTGTATGTCGACTGACTTGTATCAAACAAAGAAGTTGGTGTCAAACTTAGTTTTTGTTATATGAAGATTGATTGTTGTGTGATTGAGTGTATATTGTATTATAAAAATGATGCGAATGTAACCCAGTGTAAGTTTTGCGATGAAACAAGGTATGCTGCAAGAAAGTGTCATGGAAGAAAAAAGAAAATTGCAAATAAGTAATTGTGGTACCTACCACTAATTTTTAGACTTCAGAAATTATTTACTTCTGAAAAAATAACAAAGGAAATGAGGTAACATTATGAGAACCACCGAAATTTTAACATCTTTACTTATCCATCTGATGGAAAAGCATAGAAGGTGTTTGATAGCACATACCTTTGTATATAATCCATGAATTGTCTAGCTTAGGTTGTGTGCTAATGGCTTTATGCCATTTGGCCAATATGGGAGAACGCATACTTGTTGGTCTGTTATCATCACTCTATACAATTTACCACTAGTGATATGCATGAGACAAGAGTATATGTTCTTAATACTAATTATCCTTAGTCCTAATAATCCCAAAGGGAATATAGATATTTATATGCAACCATTGATAAATGAACTAAAATTATTATGGATTGAAGGTGAACTAACATATGATGCCTTGTTAAGACAAAATTTTCATATGCGTGTTGTACTATTATAAACAATCAATGATTTTCCAACAAATGTCACGTTCTCTAGTTGGATGACAATAAGGAGATTATCATGCATTATATGAATGGAGAACTCTATGTCATTCCAATTGAAGCATGGGAGGAAAGCATCTTTATTTGATTGTCATCGACAATTTCTTCCTCTAGATCATGCATAAAGGAGAAATAAAAGCTCGTTTTACAAGAACAAAGTTGAGAAATTCTTTTGTCACAATTAGGTGGAGAGAAAGTTTGGCAAAAAGCATGCAATCTACCAAAAACAACTGAATGGAGAGAACTTGTATCAATCGAAGGGTATAAGTACACTTACCATTGGACGAAACAAAGCATATTGTAAGAATTTCCATATTAGAAAACTAACCTCATTCAACATAATCTTGATATCATACACATTGAGAAAAATGTATTTGACAATATATTTTACATTGTCATGGACACAAAAAAGAAGACTAAAGATAAAACACAAGCTCAATTGGATGTGGAAGAATATTGCCAACAAAAAGAATTAGAAATTATAGATATTGAAGAGAAAGATCTAAAATCCAAAACACAATATACTTTGAATATAGAATAAAAATGAGTTATTTGTCAATGGATAAAGAACCTAAGACTCCTTAATGGGTATGCATCTAATTTGGCCTAATGTGTTGACATGAAGGAAGCAAAGCTATATGGAATCAAGAGTCATAATTGTCATGTGTTTATGCAACACCTGCTTCCCATTGCCTTTGGTGCTTTGCCTAAAGCTATATGGAGTCCTATAACCAAGCTTAGTCAGCTCTTTAGAGAAATTTGTTTCACTACCTTGATGATGGCTCAACCAGAGTTATTAAAGTAGAACATTAATTGTTATGACATTGTGCAAGTTGGAGAAGTTCTTTCCCCCAAAGTTCTTTAACTCAATTTAGCATCTGCCCATCCACCTTCCCTATGAAGCCAAGGTTGGGGGACCCATTTAATGTTGATGAATGTGTCCATTTGAAAGGTAAGAAAGCCTATCACTATATACTTAGAATAAATATATGCTTGAAAGGTAATAAAACCTGATCAACTATTCTTTATGTGGGTTCCTCCATACCTTAAAGCAAAAAGTCAAGAATAAAACTCCAGAAAGGATCTATATGTGAAACTTATATAATTGAGGAGATCGTAACATTTTGCTCGCATTACTTTAAGCATGATGTGTTATCAAGAATAATGAGACCTCTAAGAAATGATAATAACAGAGAATCGGGCCTACTTGCAATTTTCATTTTTAACTATCCTAAAAGGCCTTTTGAAAAATGCAAGTCTCATTTCTTGAATGATTAAGAAGTGGAAGCTGCCACAAAATATGTTCTAATAAACTGTGATGAAATGCAACCTTATATCAAGTAAGTAATATTACTTACACATCATTTATTTGTATATGTTTAATACATTTCTTTGTTATGCAGTTTATTTGTTCATGTGTTAACTTTGTCCAATTCTCAAATTATAGATACTGAGATAAAAGCTTGAATCAAAACAAATTTTTTTCTCTAGGTTTCGAGAACATGTAAGTGGTAATAAGTTGAAATTAATTGTGTCTTAAAACTAACCTTTAACTTATATAAAATATTTAAAAATCTCACACAGGTCCAAAACCAAACTAACAATGTTTTGGATCCATTTTTATATGACATTGCTCAGGGACCAAAGAGAAGCGTTAGAATTTGGCCTATTTACTTTGTTAATGGGTATAGATTTCACATACATTCATTAAGCCATTAAAAATCAATAATAAATAGTGGTGTATACATTAAGGGGACTGACTTTACACAATCAGAATATGACTTTTATGGCATTTTAGAAGAGATTATGGAGATTGAATACACAGAGGTTTCTGTGAAGTGATTAATGTTGTTCAATTGTTAATAGTATGATCCTTCACCTAATCATGGTATAACGATTCACAAACAATATGGATTGTTGAAGTTCACAAATTAAGGAGTTATAACAAGTTTGATCCATTCATATTTGCACAACAAGCAATGCAAGTGTACTACGCATATTATCCTAGTTGCCATCAAAAGACTAATTGGTTAGCCATTATCAAAGTTAAAGCTCGAAGCATAATTCATGCTCCTACATCTGAAACAAACATATTGCCATTTCAGGTAGATGGATTAGAAGTCTTACTACCTATAATTATTCTAAATGACAAATTCTATAACCTAATAGACAATGAAGATTCCTATGAAAAAATAGATATATCAACCCCTAACATAGTTTAGTCACTTTGGCCCCATTTGGTTGCTTGTAAAAGAGAAAGAATTTCTTTTTAAATTATGTATAATGTTTATCAACATCCTTATAATATTACTTAATATTACCTATTTTTTTATTATTTTTTCAAAAGTAAAAATATAAAAGTAATTTTCTATTTTATATACTCACTTTTTACCTTTTTTTATATGATCCAAACAAATAAATCCAAATATATCAGTAACAAGATTATAGGTGTTTACTTTTATTAGACCAAATTCTTTGTACAAAGGCTCTTGGATTTTTAATTAAATGTTTACATAGGCTTTAGACCTTTTACATAGAAAAAAAGGAATAAATTATACACAAACTTTTCAAATAAAAAGTTATTCTACATTTTAGTTTAATTTAAAATTTCTTGACCAAAATGTCTTTTATTTACATTTTTTTAATTAAAAAATTATATATTTAGATTAATAGAGAATATTTTACACAAAAGATTTAAAATTAGACTAATTTATAAAGTAAATTTTTATTTTAAATCTGTATATATTTTAAAAATAAAAAATGTCTGTTAATTTTAATAAAACTCAAAGCTATATGGAATATATTTCCCAAAAAAAAGTTGAGAGGAAGGATGCGGTTTACCAATTTGTTCTTTTCTGCGTTTGAGTATATCTAGAGGAGATTTCGTTGACTGAAGCCTGAAGCAGAGACCATCAAACAGGACATCTTAGCCCCAGGAGTTCGAGTGGACAATGAACAAAGCAGATGGAAGGGGAAGCTAAAGAGGATGAGTACTTTTGGAACTAATTTCGATTTCCCTTCCTATTGTCTTTAATTTTTTGATCTGTTTTCTTTTTTTATTATTTTTTTAAAAGGAGATTTCGATGATTACATTTTCCTTATTTAAATTACATGATCACTTAAACTTTTAATTTTTTAGTCCAATTAAAATATATATATATGTATATATATATATACAATCATTACTTTTTCTTTGGAAGAAATTATATAATCCTTATTATATGACTAATGAATTAGGTTATATATATATATATATATATAGTTCAACATCAATCGCATCAATCACAACCTTTTGATATAAATAATTGAAGAAAGTAATATCAGTTTTTAATTAAGAATCTCATTAAAAAAAAAAAGAATATATATCTTTGAAGCACAATCTTTTCGAGTGTCTCTAATGGCCAATCTTGAGGCATTCATATTGGACATGTCCGGCAATAATATTTTCGTCCATAACAGTATGAAACATTCTCTCAAGCAAATCTATTGAACAAAGCAAGTATATGAGACTTTCTTACATGATCTGAATGTAATCCTGGTACTCATCTAGCAATGCTTGAAACATCTTCGATGAAAATCATGAAATTGGAACCACAAAACGTTTAAGTTCCTCACCTTCTTCGCCCCCATTCACTGGTACAAGACCACCTCGGATTTTCTTGTTATTGGAATCGTTCTTGCTCTTTGACTATGACAACCATGGACCTGTCATTATCAGATGGAATCTTTGTAGTATTTTCATATGTAGTGGAAAACTTAAAATGGATCGTTGAACTTTCTTGGGAGTTTTTGGTTTATGAATTGCAAGTGTTGATAGGTGAGAAAAGATATTTATACGTATATAGGTGTATAAAAATAGTGAATATTAAACTTCTAATGGGATCCGGATTTCTTAATTTTTACGATTAGGTTATTTATAGGAGTTGAATTTTTTGTATATCTTATAGGTATTTTTGTATTAATTACTTAAATACATAAAGAAACAACTAACTTAGTATAATTGTATTTATCATAATTGTTTCAAGATTTTCTGTTAATATTAATTTATTCCTATTTATATTTTCTTAAAAGAAAAAGATAAATAATGTGTTAGACAGCCTGATAATATATATCAAGTTCGTCAAATATCTAATGAGATGGTTTCCTTCTTGAAAAAGGTTCTATTTATATCCCAATTTTATCCTCCTTACTAACTAGTAATTCACCTGCGACAATATATTAATTATATTATAAAATCATGGATGATAAAAATATGTTCGAAAATTCCATTATGTCCATCTTTTTATACACGAACATGTGATAGGTGGCACAATAAAGAGGCGCCACCTGTAAAAAGATGGAACCTACAAATTAAATTTTTAAAATACAATAAACTTTTAAAATTATATTTTGACTCCAAAAATTATTTTATATTTCTAACTTCGTTTCATTTTTTGTATATGTAATTTTTGTTAATTTTTTCATATTATATTAATTTTAAAAAGATAGAACAACGTATGACTCACGGATTCAGATCCTCTGAAGTTTTGTTTTGTTGAAGTTGGTGAAGTTGCCTACAAAAAAAGATTTCTCTCTCTTAAAAGAAACAAAATTATATTAAAAAAAAAAAAAAAAAGAAATGCAAGACACTTCACCGCACTTCAGAGAGACAGAACTTCAGAGGATCCATTCGCATGACTCACGGGTACCGAGTAGGAAAAAGGAGCGGCTTTGAAAGGATTAGGTTTCTTTCAGTTCATCGTCAGCCCTGTATTTCTTATCTACTACAGTTATAAGCTTGTATTGTAATACAACACAACAAAACTAGGAATTTAGATGTTAATTATTTTATTCTTTTCGCATGTGGTATATTATTATTATTTCAAAATTTTAAAAAAAATAAGTAGTGAATAATTATTTTAAAATTTATAATCCTTCATAATCTTCATTGCTTTTGAAAAAAATAGAAAGGTTTCAATACTCTGTTTTCATAATTGTAATGAATGGGAATTTATATTAAAGAAAGTTTCTGGGCTGTTGAGTACGGTGGAAAATGTGAACAGTTGAAGGAGAAAGAAAAAAGTGAATATAAAGGTAAATAAGCAGAAGTCGAATGAAAAAGTAGTGATTTTTTTTTTAATATCATAGAAACATATATATACAACCGTACCGTCTAAAAAACGTAAAGAACAAAAATAAACTTCCTTCTGAAATTCTTCCTTTAACCTAGATCAAATTCTATTAGGAAGCGGTAAAATACTAGAGGATAAAAAGTGGGAAAGCAAATTTTAGATATTCTGTCAAATAACTTGCATATCTTATAGATATTTCTGTATTAATTATTTAAATATATAAAAATACAATTGACTTAATATATGTGGATTTATCATAATTATTTCACGATCTTCTGTTAATATAAATTTATTCTTATGTATATTTTCTTAAAAGAAACAAATAAATAATGCGTTAGACAGCCCAGTAATATATATCAAATTCATCAAATACCCAATGAGATGGTTTCCTTCTTGAACAAGGTTTTATTTGTATCCCTACTTTATCTTCTTTACTAACTAGTAATTCACCTGCGAGAATATGTTAATTATATTATAAAATTTTGGAGGAAAAAAATATGTTGAAAAATCCTGTGGTATCCATCTCTCTCTCTCTCTCTCTCTCTCTCTCTCTCTCTCTCTCTCTCTCTCTCTCTCTCTCTATACATATATAAAAGGTGACACAATCAAGAGGCGCCACCTGTAAAAGTAGTGGGACCCACAAATTAAACTTTTTTAAAGTTATATTTTAACTCTAAAAATTGTTTTATATTTCTAATATTGTTTCAATTTTTTATATATTATTTTTGTTAATTTTTTAAATGCTATATTAATTGTAAAAAGATAAATTTAGCCAAATTATGTTTTATATAATTTAATAAATAATTTAAAAGAAATATCTATAATATGTTAAATGGTGATAAATTTTAATTTTTTAAATTTTATAATAATAATAATAATAATATATTATTAAAAAGTTAAATTATTGAATATAATATAAAATTTTAGCTTAAATTATTCATTGAATTATGTCCAGTATGATTTGAATAAATTTATTTAGTTACAATTAATAAAAAAAGACACATTTATTTTGTAGGTCCGTTGTTTGTAACGGTTGCACTTTTTTCAATTCTCCAATACATATTTGTGACACAATTTTGCAAAAATAAATATAAAAGCGTACACACACGAAAACACATTATTATCAAAATAAACGTATATTAAAATAATTATAAGTTATGTTGTATAACACTCTATACTATCATAATTTAACAAAAATATAATTTACTCAGTAGACACTATTGTCAAAATAGTAAATAAATATATGAAGACGTTTTATTTACCTATTTCAAATTCTGAAATATTTTTTTTAACACAGTTTATTGTTGTATTGGATATATTTTCATCCTGGTTACGAGTGAGTACTTTTAATCCTTTTCTACACCTAGTTCAGGATATGGCAACATCATTACAAACTACTTATTGAAGGATGAATCTATTGCCAAATTGCCTGGAAAAAAAAAAAAGTAGCCAACCGAAATTTAACAACAGATCATGACGTTGCTAAATTTCTAGCTAAACACAACCATGCAAAGTGTTAGCAATATTGTTATGTGCGTCACTAATTTTGAAATGGACCATGATCTGTTGCTAAGAAAAATTTTAAGGTGCACGTAACCCCAATGTCAGTAATCTTCTTCATATATATGTAAAGCAATAGGTATATAAATATGGGAATTGGATCCTCTGCAGTGAAGAATCTATAAATTTCCTCTGCAGTATCTCATAACCAATTTTTCTTTCTGTTTTTCATTTTCTTTTTCTTTTTTTATAAGTTTGACACATCTATACAAAATCTTACTGCATGAGAAATTCATGGAGTCCTCACTGTGGAGGATCCCAATCTATAAATATTAAGTATATTTTGATCATCAAGTGTACATACACCTAATGCACACAAGAATTTTCTCTATTTCTAGATATACCATTCAAAGTTGGTTGAGACACAAATATATATATATATATATATATTGTTGCTAAAACTCTGTTACATAGTGAAAATTCCTTTCCAAATCTGTTGCTAAATCTGTCCACAGTTATTTAAACAAATGTCAACGATCTATCGTTGCACCTTTTTTAATCTTGATCAATCAAAATATCCTAACTAATTTAATCTATAAAATTCAATATATAATATTATAAATTTGCATTAAAAAGTCTTAGAGTAGTTTTTGGGAATAACAGATTGAGATCAAGTAAATTCATCATCATATTCGTTATTATCTGCTTCTTGCCCTTTTACGGCTTCATTTGCTTCTTCTTACCCCATTAATTACAAGACTTACAACTGCATCTCCATCGCCCTCAACTTTACTGGTTATTCTTCAGAACTATTTGGGATACAAAACCTAAGTATCTAATGCTTGATTTTGTTAGCCATGGGAGCTTCATCCTAGACTGATTATAAGCTTCATTCTAACTGGTAATTCACCCAAGTCACTGCCCTGTTTGATGTTGCAACTGGACTCTTCCGCTAGCTATTTGCAAATAAAATCAGCTTAGCTTTATCTTCACTAGTAATTTACGTACGTTGCCAAACAAAAGATAGAAGCTTTTTTTTAAGACTAAGCTGATGCAGAACATTTAGGAGACAAATACTTGGATCAACTGAATTGTCAAAAATCGAAGATGAAGCTCGAATAAGCAGTATGATTTCTAACTTTCATATTTTAAGTGATTTTTTAGTTTTAATAAATTTCTTATTATTACTTGTTTCTTATTTTAAAAGAATTTATTATTTTATAATATTATTTTATTTTCATTTTTAATTAAGAGCTATTTCTTTATTTATTAGATTTTTTTTCATTTTTCTATAAATATCCTATTATGCTATTTGCCAATTGCCTATGAACAAAGTAATATTTTAAACTCAATTTTGTTCTTTCTTACGTGTTTTGTGATTTAGAACGTGTTTTACCTAGGTCATGAGCACGTACAAGTAAAACACCTAACATTAGTGTCATTCAAACAAAGTACATTCTATTTAAATATTCACATGTGTAATAACCTTTTACCGTGCTTAAGACCCCATCCTCCAAAGGTAGCGATTCAAGTTTCACATTAAAGAAAGGTAGAAACCCGCAATTTTTCTTGCGGTAAACCATTACTATGGTCCTTAATTTTGTGATTTAAATATATACTACTTAAATTTTTCTGGCTTTATACGATAATTTAGAACCAGTTTTTGTTCCCATTTACCATGGTTACCTTTAAATTGCAAGAAAATATATTCTGATATTAAATTATTATCTGCTATTTAATTACAGTGGAAACCTGGGCACAGCTTATAATTGAGAAATCTCTCTTGTTATACAGTGTCACTGTTACTAGATTTAAAAGCGCAAACTCTCTCTACCCAATAGCCATCACCCTTTTTAAGCTCATTACTGCTGAAACAAAAATTGAGGCTCTTTTTTCCTTTTCAAAAAATTGCAGAACCTGAAGCTTCAATCTGGATAGGAAACCAGAAGTAAATAAAATGGAAATAAATCAGTTAACAATCTTGAATCTCAACTTAATTTCAAGAAAATAATTAATTTTTTCTGTTTTAAAATAGAATTTAATCACTCTTTCAAATTATTATTTAAACTTATTAATCAATAAAAGAATTTATTAAAACTGAAAAACTAGTTTAAAACTATTTGGATTAACCCACAGTTAATATATATATATATATACATATATATGATATTTAATAACTTCTAAAAACAATTACATTAGTAAAGGAGAAAATTAAAGTAATAGTCGTCCATGAACTCGTTAATGATTATGAATGAGTGTAAACAAGAAGAACATATGTTTAGGGATGCTCAAACTTGGCATCATTCAATACCCTCTCAAATAAATCGATAGAACAAGGCAAGTGTATGGGACCATCTCAAGAAGCCCGAATGTGATCCTCGTATTCATCTAATAGTGCTTGGAACTTGTTTGATGACAAGCATGAGATTGAAACCACATAGCGTTGAACTTGCTTACTCTCTTCACCCACATACATGGGTACGAAACCACTTCGAATGTCCTTCTTCTTCTTCTTGCTGTTCTTGGTCTCTTTCTTGCTCTTCCACCATGCCTTTGCCAAGCACAACTGAACTCTCTGGAAAATTTTCATTGTTGGGAAACAAGAATAAAATTGTAGCTAAGCCATATATATATATATATACATAAGTTATATGTTAAGTGAGAGTAGTAATCTTAAGGGAAAACAGTAAATAATTATTTTTAAATTATGAATTAATAGTCAAAATTAATGCAAAACTATTAATTTAAAAAATTGAGAAATATATTTATTATATATTTATGATATTTTTTGCATTAATCTCAACTATTAACTTGTATCTAAAGGTGATAATTTTCTCCTCTCACCTCTCACTTATAATCACTTTTATCACTTAATAGGCCCTCTCTCTTTCTCTCTATCTATATATATATATATATATATATTTGTGTATAATCACAAATTTAAATCTTAGTTACGCTAACCTTTTGGGATTATATTGAAAATAATTTTTAGTCCCGACGTAAAAGATTTACATTTGTCTGGCCCAAAAAGATAATTAATTAAGATAAATACAAATTGGTCCAGATATTATCTTACCTCAATAAAAAAAAAATTTTAAAGGCAAGGTTAGTTCCAAACAAAGTCTTTGGCTTTTGTTTCTTCGGTATATTGTAGGACTGATACAGAGTAGTGGGAAAGGTTTGACGTGTTATTTTTTGTTGTATGCAAATTTTATGAGACAGGAGCATTGAATGTACTGTTTTAATCAAAAAGTTGGAAAGCGAGATACTAATTAATTCTAGTTCAAATTCTAATCACGGTATTTTGTATTGGCTCAAAACGTTCAACGAAAAAAGTGGTTGACTAGGAAAAGATAGGCCAACGTACGACTCACGAGCCCGAGTACGAAGAAGAAGCGACTTTGATAGGATTAGGTTTCTTTCAGTTCATCGTAAGCCTTGGATTTCTTATCTACGACAGTTATAAGTTTGTATTGTAATACAATACGACAAAACTAGAAATTTGCATGATAATTATTTTATTCTTTTCCTTGTTTTTTCAACTGGCGGCATGCGACATGTTATTATTATTTTAAAAGTTTTGAAAAACAGAAGTGGTGAATAATTATTTAGAAATGTATAATCCTTCATAATCTTCATTACTTAAAAAAAAAAAAGGATAGAAAGGTTTCAATACTCTATTTTTATAATTGTAATGAATGGGAATTTGTATTAAAGAATTCACATAACACAGATTAGTTTTTGACTGTTGAGTACGGTGGAAAATGTGATCGTGGAGGGAGAAAGAAAAATTGAATAATACAAAGGTAAATAAATAGGAGTTGGATGAAAAAGTAGTTTTTCTTTTTAATAACACAGAAACATGTATACAACCGTACTGTCCAAAAACCTAAAGAATAAAAGGAGAATTCCTCCTGAAATTGTTCCTTTAACCTAGGACAAATTTTAATCAGAAGCATAAAAGTACTAAGCGGCGTTAAGCATTGTGGAGAAAAGTGGAAAGTGAAATGGAATTTGCCGTGAAATACGTTTGATTATGGGAATTGAAAACAAAAAGAGAAAGTAACGACACTACAGTAAAGTTTTGCATTTTCTTTTATAATCCGTGCCTTTTTTGCATGACATTTTTCAAATAGATACATAATTTTTTCACCCTTTCTATTCGTACTACTATTTATTTGTCCATCTTTTCCATATAGGACTATTTCAGCGTGGTCAAACTCTTCAACATAGTAACAAAAATTGTCTGATATCTTATAGCTTTCTACCTTGATTGGTGGAAGAAAAGATCCACCATTATCTATCCAAATAGGCATGTTTTCAATTATAAATTTTACGAAATGGCCAACCCATTCTCACAGAGTAAATGCTTTTGCACTTTTTGCAATGAAATGCATAACTGAACCTATATGTGAACTTTGACATGTGTTACTCTTCCACAACTTGTGAATCTGTTATATTATTTGTCTTGCTATGGTGTTCCTTCTAACTATTGCGATAGCAAAATAGTTTTAAGCATTGTGTGTGTGTGTGTCTATATATATATATTAATGGAGGGCTTTTTCTGTTAACTGTTACATTTCATTCTTCTAAATTTTTTTATACTTTCTAATTGCTACATAGATTAGTTGACTACAAAAAATACAAACTGTTTCTTTGTGCTCCATTAAACTTACATTATTAAATATAAATTATTGCTATTGAGCACAACTATTTACTATAATCTCATATTAAATTAATCTATTCAATTGTGTTTTGTTGCAACTTAATAGAGCATTAACTATTTCATATTATTCCAACAATATAGAACAAGTATTGTGTACCATTTAGATATAGATGACATTATCCACAATGTCATTCTTCATATACTAATTAGGTTTTTGCTTCATGCAATATAGACGTCAATGGGTGATAAACATGTATAATTTTGAATTATTGTTGCCTAATGTATAAGTCATACACTATTGACTTCCAAGTAAAGTGAGCCCATCTTAAAAGGTTGGTATATAGTAATGACACTACATGTTATGACTAACTTAGAATGTAAAGAGTAACATTTGATTGGCTTTGTGTCATGCTTGATCAAATTAAGGGATTTAAACTTACAAAAAATACGCTAGTTGATGGACAAGTTGCAACATTTTTATCCATTCTAAATAGATCAATAAAGATGTACTTTGAAAGATCAAGAGAAACCATTAGTCAATATTTTAACATAGTATTGAATGTAATGATACATTTGGATAAAGAGCTATTTAAAAAACATGAGCTTGTAGCTAAAAACTCAAAGGATGAAAAATAGAAATGGTTCAAGATAAAATGTATGGCAAATAACATTAATTTTACTATGAATTTTTGTCACACTCCCAAATAATTCCCTTATTTTTAGAATTGCCTTGGTGCACTTGATAAAATACATATTCTAATTCAAGTACTTGCAACAAGCAAGCCTCAATATCATAATTAGAAAGGGTTAATCACTACTAATGTTCTTGGTGTATGTTTACATGATAAGCAATTCATTTATATGTTGATTGGCTAAGAAGGATCTATAATAGATAGTCGTGTTTTGCAGGATACACTCAATAGGAGACATGGGTTAAAGGTCCTTTATGGTAAATATAACAATGATTGTCCTTTTTGGCATTATAAATTCATAATTGCATTTTTAATTACTCTTGTTTACTTACTATCAATGTTTAAACTAATGTTTAAAAATATATTATAATATAGGTAAATACTATTTGGTTAATGTAGATTATACTAATTGTAATAGATTTCTTACACCTTATAGAAGACAAAGGCACCAATTGAGTGAATGGCAACATGGTCGTCACTTGTCAAGCCTATATGAGTGTTTTAATATATGACAGGTATCGTGTAACAACCCTAACTCCTAATTATAGTGATTAAGCTTAATTTCATGATTAATGGTCATAAATCAACATTTAACGTTAATACAAATAACTATTTAGGAAAAATAATGAGGGAATTTGAACTTTTTCATCATTAAGGATTATTGATCCGAGAACAAAGTGAATTAAGCCAACAAGTAATTCAAGTTATCAAATGAAACCTTTGATTCATTTTGTCACTAATTTTATACTCACGAAATCCTCTCATAATTGTTTCCAAGATATTATATACCGTTAACCTTAAGAAAATTAGGTTTTGGAGGCTAAAAATAGGAGTTTAGTGTTTTACGTCGCGACTTGGACATTCCCGCCACATCTAAGTTGGCTACTAGAACCTATAAACTAAGTTTTTGGACTTGCACCACGACTTGGTGCACCCATGCTGCAATGAAGCTACCTATTGGACCATACTATTCAAACTTTCTTGATCCATCCATGCCACAGTGAGCTTACCTTGCACCATAGTGAGGTGAGCTATTAGAAGTCTATTTTGCTCCCTTCGATCCTCGCCGTGATGAGTCCCATTTGTGCCACAGCGAGGTTACTCTCTGGTGCCCCCCAAAAGTTATAATTTTTGTGTTGTGCCACGATGCTTCTCGCTTCTGGATAACTCCTAACCATGACTTATGCAGTTTTGGCCACTACTCAACTATATTTTACGCTTGAACTCTCTAAAATTTCATCCCAAACACCCTAATTCTCCCTCTAATGGCATTCTAAGATCATTATACCTTAAGTTATAAGGTTTTAACAACATCCAACTACCTAAATTACTCAGCAAACCTATCATAACCAATTAGAAGACTTAAGTGTTGATTCTCACCTATCTAACTACCATACATCACAAGTTTATAAATGTTGGTAGCAAAGAGTGAAAAAGCCATTAATAATATCATTCAAATGTGTGTTCCAATAGAAATGCCATATCATATTATAATTGAATACATATATCATATTGCAACTAATGCAAGGTTCATTCTCTTATTAGTTACACCTTGATTATAAAACACAAAATGCCTATACTTAGCAATATAATTACATGATGATGCTATACAAAATAACCATAAAAATTAGTACCCACACTAAGTCAAGTTAGTCCAAGTGCAAGGTTTTCACACATGGTCTCAACTCATGGATGTTCATCCACTTGCTTCCCTTTTATCCTTACTCGAAGAGCCTTCACCTGAAATTGTTAACTCATAAAACCAAGTGAGATGTGAATCTCAATAACCAAGAGGGAAATTCCATTCATATGTACCAAATTAATTCACGTGTGTGTAGTTTAGTTAATTAAGCATAAGAAACATCCATCATATTAGTAAATGAAATAGTTGAGTTATCAATGACACTATCACATACTAGCAACACATATAATATGTTAAAGGCCAATAACACTAAGAGAGGCCCATCCATGATGCCAACTCCCTAATGAGTACAACTTGAGCTCAGTGCATTCAAGGGTCTAATTATAACTTGGTGCTCGATCGAAGCATGATGCATAGGTGGCAGTTGTACCACAGCTCCACCATAGACTCACACCAGATCCAAACATACACTTCAAGTAGCCAACCAATCATTTAACATTAAAAATCATACATGTGTAATAGATATAAAATTAAAGTAGACATATGTAAAGAATTAAAATTAACCCTAGTTACCTCACTTAATTGAGTCTAGTCTTGAAGCCAAAGATGAATTTTTGCATTATAGATATTCCTAAATCAAATCAAGCATGTTCTTAGGTGCTATTACAACATAACTCAAATACCATAGGATCCAATCATTACAAACTATCTAGAGAATACTTACCTAGCCACCAAGAGACTTTAAGTTCGGATTTAGTTTTTCCCACACCAAAAACTTTAAAACACCACTCTAATTTCTTGGTAAATTCACATAAAGTCAAAGCTCATATTGTAAGTTAGCTATAGGGGTCTCTATTTAGTAAAAAACACATCAAAATGGGGAGATGATTCTTACCTAACAACCCTCTTAGCCTCAATCTCCGAAAATCGACTATGAAAGCATCAAACGACAAATTTCAAATTTAGGTTTAAGGCGAAAATACTCCAAATAAAAAACTAATTAAGCCAAATTGAAGAAGAAGAAGAGAAGATTAAGTTTCATATAGATTACCTTAACTGAATCTTGCTCTAGAAGTAAAAAATGGTGAAAATGTGCAGAGTACCCTAGCCTCCTTCTTCAAAGGGAGAAAATAAACTTCTTCTCTTGAGTTTTTCTAGTGTTTCTATAGAATGGGGTAAGACAAAAGGGTTTTCTTAGGGTTTTTAAGTGATATGGGCTGACTCTAAGACCCATTATCTAATTAAGTCTAAAAATCTGCATATTGGGTTAAAGCTTGAGGGGTTGGGCTGCAGAACTCTTAAGGTTAGGCTTGAAATATGCTAATCCAATAGCCCAAGACTCATTTAGACCAATCTTCCAAGTTTTGGGCTAAAGCTAAATGGACTTACTTTGGGTAAGTTTGGATAAAGAGACAATTGGGCCTCTACTAAAGGTTCTTACCTTAAACAAAATAATCATAAGGCCCCAAACATTTAATGTCCCCTCTTCATATAATTAATTCTTTTTAATTAAGCCCAAATCCATAATTATTACTTTTAATTAATTCCGAGGTGTTACACATTAGCTCATAATGTAATTGATAGGGCATTTAGAATCTTGTAAGAATAATAGTCAATACTTAGGAATTCCTTTACCTACCTAATAAGCACACACAATGAAGTAATACTAGCTTATTGTCTGTTACATAATCTCATAGCTTAGAAAGACAATGAGGAAGAATCCATAGATGGGGTTAATGGACCAAAACGTGGGGAACAAAATGATTGTGTAGGTGGACTAGATCACGTGGTGACAATAGAGACATCTGAGGTATAGAACAAATTTCGAGAGCAATTAGCAAATAATATGTTTATAGAGTTTATAACACATAGAGCATGCTAATAATGTACTTGCATTTATAGAGAAATTAACCAATTGTTGACATCATCATCATCATTATCATCATTATTATGTAATGCTAGTATGACAGTTATAGTCCTTGAGTGCTTAACATTGTTGAAAAATGTCCACTTGGATGATATTATTAGATTGTATTAGATTTTATCTAACATTATGCATTTTGTAAAATTTAATGTAATTGGTTTATGATCATTTAAGTCTAGCTAACATCCATTTGATTGTCATCAATATGTTTAATCTTCATTTGCGTTATAGCTTCCCTGCTTGGATCCTACTACAAGCTTTGACTGTCAACTCAGAAACCATCAATGTATTCCATATGAGGATGCAATGTTTGTTCAATGCCTTATGAAGTTATGAATGGATAAAAAATATATGGTAGATAGTAATTTCAACTCAGGTCACTTGAAGCAATTGGAAAGGATGATGGATGAAAGAAGCCCAAGATGTGGCCTCAAAAGAGTTCTTCATATTTAATCTGGACTAAAAACACTAAAGTAATCATGTTCCAAACTGTATGACATGATATATGGTTCCAACACCTCTAGATTTGGATGGGATCCTACATCAAAATGCATCACGTCTGACAAGGATGTGTAGGATGATTATGTAAAGGTAAGTTATATGTTTTTCCCCTTGTGTCAATAAATAGGTACTGTCCCATCCATAAATATACACATTTATACTGTTATATGATTTATAGTTCCATAAGAATGTAGCTACATTTAGATATAAGCCATTTCCATACTTTGAAGATTTATATTTGTTTAGGGAAATGATAAGGCTAGAGGATGCGCAGGATATTGAAAATATCGTAGATGCATCTTTAAGAGGAAATCATGATCATGGAACAAAAAACTTAGTTGATAGCCTATTACATACGGATATCAATCAAGAGTTAGCAGATTTTGATGTAGCTCCAACACCTATGAGTGAAGATACCTCATCCTCTTAGAAACAAAAGAGGCATAAAAGCAATCATGCACAACAATTGTTAAAATAGCTAAATGATATAATTGAAAAATGGATCAATGCTTAATACTTGTTGTAAAGAATTTATGTCAGGGTATCAACCATTTGGCATGTGATAAAAACCTTAATGAGAATGTAGTTAATCTATTAGCTTATTTGCTTATAGTAGATGGTATAACTACAAATGAAGTCTACTTGGTTCATATACAAATATCTTATGATAACAGGCTACTGTCGTGCTTTCCCAGTATTCCATATATTTTGAAGGCAGAGTGGATTAGAAAATTAAGAGGATAAGCAAGTGCACTAGTCTTAGTTGATGTGGGTCATTTTTTGTAGGTATTTTGATAAAGTATGTTTGAGCAGATAATGAATTTTTTTGGGGTGATGTCTGCTAATAGATTGTATATAAGGTTAGAACTTATTAGGATGATGTTATGCAAGTGATGTAAATTACAATTCTACATCACTAAACCATGTGGATGCTTTTTGTTGGATGACTATAAATGACCTATTAGCTGCTGCAGCTTGGTAATTAAACTTTAATCCATCCTATTATCTGTTGTGGCTTGTTTGTTTGTAATATGTGTGTATATATATATATCTTATTTAACTTTTGTGGTATATTTGTCTTCTTCTAGTTGAGATAAATGTTGGTATGTGAGGATTCCTTATTGGCAATGAAAAATGTAGAAAAATATGTTATAGACTATGGTGTAGAAAGTAATTACTATTTAATTGTTTTTATTTATGCAAAGGAATTTTTTTATATAATGTATTGTGAGCTATGTTTTGTTATTTATGTGTTAGTTTTATGAGTCCTTCATTTTTTTCATAAGACTTATAAAAAATACATCTCAAGTTTTTATAAAAAAAATCTAATCCAAATAATGAAAAAAAAAATTAATGGCTAAGAAAAACATGCCCGAATAAAATTAAAATTTTAATCTAACATCGAAGTTGAAAAATTACCTAAAAAAATGGACCCTTCTAACTAAATTCGAGTTGGAAAAGAGTGGCTTAACTAAAATTCAATTGAAAAATGTCCGACTAAACCTCAATCAAACATTTTTTTACTGAAATTGAGTTGAAAATCATCTAACTAAAATTCAATCAGACAATGTTCTAATTGCTTCACAATCAGGGCATTGTCTGATTACTGAATAATTGGATTAGGTTCCTGTCTAACTAAAATGTAGTCAGAACTAGTCTGACATGCAACCTACCCACCCACTCCATTTTTCCCTTTTTTTTTTCACTTTTTCCCCTAGGTATAAAAGTCTTGTATTTAAATTTGTTTGCCTATAATAGTAAAGTAATAGGGTAAATAACATATGAATTATAAAAAAATAAAGGACCTAATTATGCTTTATCATCTAAACATCAAAATTTAAAAAACAATTGTCTTCAAAAGGAAAAATAAAAAAAATCAATGGACATGGTCATTATATATTTATGCATTCAAATTTTTTTTATAAAGCCTGTGCTAATAACATTAGACTTTTAAGAAGTACATAGATTTATATTATTTTATACTTTTGTACAAATAATATTTTATACTTCTTTATTTTTTTCAACATAATTTTGCCCTATTAATAAGTCCTTAAATTATCATTTTTTTTAATTATTTTAAGAAACTTATTCTATAAATATATAATTTATTTTATATTTTTGTATATAAAATTAATAAATTTTAGTTAAGTTTGGTTTTATTTTTTTAGTTTTGATTTCCTTTTTTGTTTTAGTTAAGCTATGTTTTGTGTTTTTATTTATATTTCTAGGTTATCATATTATTTAATCTTTGTTAGTAGATTATAAATAGTAATTAGATGAATTCTATATTTTTGTAAGGTTAAAGGTACAAAGAAACAAGTTTAGAGGTCATAAAATAACAAGAGTTAAGAAGATTTGCTAAAAAAAGGATCGACTAGGAAAAAAAGGAAAAAAAGGAAAGAAAAAAATAGCACTCAAAGCCACTACTAAAAAAAATGCAGTGCCATGGTGACAAATTTATGCACTGCAGCACCTAAAGAAAATGAACCAAAATGTGCCACGATGTAAAAATTTTGCATCACAGTACTCTTGACAATTGTAGATAAAAATTCAGCAGCGTTACAGTGCATTTCAAAAAAAAATGTCAAACGCACCATTTTTAGCCTCATTTTAAGAGGGTTTCAATGTCTCTTTATAGGGAAGCCATCATTCTGAAAATTTTAGGAAGAAGAAAGAAAGGTTTGGAACTTTAATTACTATGGGAGTAGCTTAGATTTGAAAAAGATTCACCAATTAAATCAATTTTTCTCTTCTTCCCTTGTTTTTCATATATTTCTTTGCCTATTTGGTTTATGCTTTGCTTTTTTTGTTGTTATTTCTCGTAGTTATGAGGTAAACTTGTTGATTTGGGATTGTGATAAATTTTAACTTATAATATGTTGTAATTACTTTATTTATTTACAATTAATGATGTGATTTAATTACTCAATCCTTATGCTTCATGTTTCTAAATGTGTAGAAATCACTAGATAATTTAGGTAACATAAATAAATTTGGAAAAGGAATTTTAGGACTTGACCATGGATTGGGTAGCATGAGTTAATGAAATTTGTAATGTTGAATGGATTGATATGCTATAGCACACACTACAAAAAAAAATATGAAATTTGCGATGACAAAAGTCATTGCTAAAACTATTTAGCGATGAGAATGTAGTCGTTGCTACTACAGCCATTGCTAAAGAGATTTAATGGCCAAAAAATTGTTATTGCTAAAAAGATTTTTTGCGATAACAAAAATTGCCCCTAAATATATGTAATTTCGCCACTAAAGGTTTATCAAGGCTCATGTCATCACAAAAAATATTTTTAGAGGCGAAAAAAGTCGCCACTAAATGTATGGTTTTAGCAGCGACAATATCTCTTTACACTAAAAACTTTTAGCGACGACTTTTGTCAATAACTGTGGTCACTAAATGCATACTTTTAGCAACGACCCTTTAGTTTAAGAGATTTAGCGGTGATTTTTTCACTGCAAAAATCCTTTTATTTGGCCTTTCAAAAAGCCTTCATTAGGGATCTTTAGTGATGACATGTATCTTGACGCTAAATGTTATTTTAGCAATGACATTAGTAGTCACTGAAATTCCTTTTAGTGGATATTTAGAGGAATTAGTGGTAAGTATTGTCGTCGCTAAATGTATTTTTTTAATGGTGAAATATTTTGTCACCACTAAATATATTTTTACAATCAACTATTATTAACAATATTGGTACACTATTAGCGACGACTTTAGTCGCCGCTAAAGAGGTTTTTTTTTTTAGATTTTTAATATTTTTCTTAATTATTTTCTTCAATCCTGTTTGCTAAAATAGATTTTATAATATTATAAATGGTGAAAAATAAATCTTTGAAATTTCTAATAACATATACCATTTTACAAATCTAACATTTTAAAATACATAAGCAAAAAAACGAGCAAGTCAAACTTTGCTAACAAGTTTGATATATACATTACTGCAGAGGTCTACCCAACAAGTATAAATACAAAAATTTGTCATATGAATAAATTTTTAAGCTCACTCATACACTCTACTATTCAATGTTTAAAATAGCATTACAACATTACTAAATAAAAGGAAAAAATTAATAAGTTAGCATCGGCAATTGCTTGAATCTTCGTAATTCAAGAGAGGGGCCCTAGTATTCAATCTAGATACTTCATTTTGTTTTGTAAATGCCAAGACTTTCTCCATCAAAGCAATCACCTGTGTGACAAATTGAGACCACATTCCAAATTCAGTAAAACATAATGTTTGAAAGACTATGTATGCCATAAACAAATTAATGTCAAAAGTTTAAAAGGAAAATGGTGCTATAAATTAAGATGCATTATTTGTTTTAGTTGAATAATCAATCATTAAAACTCTTAATTACTCATAAAATTATTGAGCTTCTCCACTTGAAGCATTGTTCATCAGAGGTACATTTCCCTGCTGAAAAGAAACATAACATTAAGTTTTTTAACATTAAAAAAAAAAAAAAAGAGAAGTGCAAAAGATACCTGTTGGAATGTGGCCATAAAGGTAGCCATTTGAGCACGAATTTCAGCTTGCAGCTGTGCTTGCATTTGGGCTCGTTCCTCTTGTAGTTTTTGCCCCATTTCTTGGCGCATCTCTTCACACACTTGTTCTATTGTAGAAGAAACTCTAGACTCCACTTCATATTTGCCGATACTTCTTTTTCTCGAGGGTTTCTTCCCATATCTCTTGCCATGCACATACCTTGATCTCTCCTCCAGTACGGTAGCTAATATCTCATCTCCAGTCAGGTGTGCCTCTTCATTTGTTGTTTGTTATTGAATAACAAGATTGTGAATGTGTGACTGTAGTGTAGGACATGAGTTAGAAGTATGGAAAGTTGTATAAACAATTTGTTTAAAGTTAATGAATTTGATAACATTACATGGATCTCTTGGGACTGCGGATCAGCCACACTATCTCCCCCTCTTTTGTCCAACGAGTATGTTGTGCCTCCCATACTCGATCAACTGTTGCTGGCTCCCCTGTTTCTGAGTCCCTCTACAAATTTTTTAGACATTAATATTCAAAGCTTTTTAGCATGAAAAAAAGTAGTAGTGAATATAGAAATGAATTTCTTCTAAGATACAATGAGATACTCACCAAAGACTCTTCAACCTCTGTAAATAAGTGGGCACCACATGTATGTAATGTTACCTGCTTTAACCTATTTTTACTATTTCTACTACTTGCAGCTTGCATATAAAGCCAAAGTGTTATTAAAGATAATTTTAATTAATAATAGTACAGCTGCAATGAAGTTTGAACTAAAGACCTGAAACTTATCGGATTTAAAGTGATGAATTAGCTAATTCCAATTTTTAAGGCTAACATCCTTTGGTTTTGCTACTTGCCTTTCCTCGTTAGTCATGTAGTTCTTATATATTTTTGACAATGAAGACTTATAATTCTTAAAGAGTCATTGCATCGAGTCCATGCAGTAAGACTTGAATGCCACCTCCTGCTGAGGATCGCAAACTTCAAATTTGTCCTATGCATTAAGAATAGAATAGAAAATTCAAATTATAAATAGTTATAATTGCAAACATAACATAGGTATTTGCACATTAATTAAATATATGCATTTAAAATATATAAGTTGTTACCTTCACTTTCAACCACATGGTGTCCCCATCTTTGTTTGTAATATCTTTCCAATCACCATCCCTTAAGGACAGTAGTTCGCACCACCTAACCAATGTAACTAGATAAGTCTCGAGCCCCATCTCCAATCGGCCTTTCAGTGGTCCTAGACATGGTAATTAAGATCTTGTTTTCAAATTTTGTTTTAAGGTCAACTCCTAAGCACTTGTACTTGCCTCGACCCTTTTTAATAGTGTTGCAAAAAGCTAAATAATATAATAAAAAAAAGAAAATAATTAGATGATGATACATAAAAAATGAATATACCTATATATGACATAAGGCAAAAAATTAACTAAACACTTATATTGTTTCTCTTGCTTACCTGCACTACTCTGGTTTCGTGATGGCTGGGTAAAAGGTGAACCATCTTGTTCTTGTTCTTCCTCACCAACAGGCTCTAATGGCAATGGAGAATATTGAGCTTCTAGTGCATCATGCTCAAGTTTCCCTCTCATACGTGGTGGGGATGCAACATCACTCGTGTTATTCTGCCTTCCCTGTCCATTTTCACATCCTAAGCCTCATCCAGGCCCTCTCCCACGCCCAGCACCTGACATTTCCTAGATCATTCCACATTTATTATGAGAACAAGGTAGTTTAACAATGTAAATTTGCAAAATTATAAAACCTTTAACTAAGAAATGAATTATAAGAATGATAATAATAATAACGACCTGATAGAAACTGTCATAATTATCGCTTATTATGTGTTATAACTTATTATGATAGAAAACCTTATTGACAAGGTATTGGTCAAGTCGACAAGATCTTGGCTTTTCTAAGTTTCTTAATTAAATAATACCTTGTTGTAAGATAACAAATCCTATTGACTAGGTTTCAGATTTCTCTCTACTGAATTCAAAACCTTGTCGACAAGATCTTTAATTGTGTCAACAACATATTATCCAACCACTAGATTTAAAGACATTGTTAATAAGATCTTCAACCTTATCGACAAGATCTTCTACCTTATCAATAAGATCTTCAACCTTGTCAACAAGATATTATCTCAGCCCTTATATTGATATAACTTAATACCATTTCAATCTTGTCAACAAGGTCATTAGCATAGCTTTACATAATGTTCTCATAAATAATGCTCTATTTAGCATTTTAGCTTTACCTAGAATAATTTATTCTACTCTTTAAGAATTATTTTGAATTATCAAATCATAAAATATTACAGAAATAGAAATAAAAACAACAAAAAAATTTAACGAAATAGGATGCTATCTACGAATTTAATATTTTAGTCATTTATTATATGTACCATTAAATACCATAGAATCTTAGTTAATCTTGGTTAATATCTGTAGTGTCAGTATTGACTTCATCATCCTCCCCAAGTGTGTCTTCTGAATCTCCTTTATCAATAGACACATCCTCATCATTATCATCAATGAATTCATGCCTTGCATTAATTGCACTTAGGCATTGTGTTCGTAGGCATTCACTTGAATGACTTAGAGTCTCTGAAGCAACATCATCTTTCTACAACTGAACCACAAAGTCATTTCTCATATTATCATTAAGGACCACATATAGTTCGATCTCATCTTGTTGATATGCGTCATTGATGGGCCCTCTTTCAAAGTCCCCACTGATGTCATCATCAGTCACCTCAGACATATTGAATAGGTCACAAGGATTTGTTTTGACAACAATAAGCCAATTTGCATTAACTATGTCATTTAAATAGAATACTTGTTTGACTTAATATGCTAAGACAAATGGCTCATTAGAGTTAAGTGAATAATCGATATTCACGCTAGTGATTCCAAATTTATCAACCTTGTATCCTCTTCCTATATGAGCCACATCCTACTAATGACACTTGAATAAATGCACTTTTTTATACCCAATATATGACAACTCATATATGTCGTCTAATACACCATAATACTCTTCATTCTCATCTTCATCATCACCTTTCACAAGTATTCCACTATTATCTGTTCTTTGGCCTAAGGCACGATCTTTTGTGTAGAATCTAAAGCCATTCACTGTAAGTGAAGTAGCAGTGAACCACTTTAAGTGGGCCAACTGCTAAACTCATGAGGTCATCATTAGCCTCACCCTGTGTGCTTAACTTTACAACCTATAATAAGAGATCACCATTGATAAATTTTGTTATGATCAAAATTTATCACATAATTCTTACATCCTAGCGCGGTGTCTAAAAACTAACCTATTCACGAAACCATTTTAGGAACTCTTTAACTATTGATCCATGCATTTCCAACTACTTCTTATGCTCCCTGCAATGAATGACATAGTTAAGGCAATAAATTCTTGAAGAAGTTATCATTTGGAAGGAGTTACCAAGCTCCACAAATGTACTCTATGAATGGCCAAACCTCTTCACAATTGTGGAGCACATACATACAAACTTGATTGAACTTTACACTAGAGAGAAATCTTGATTCGTAACCTCCCCAAACTTGGACACTTTTATTAAAGATGGATGTCTCATCTTTTCCCATAAGTCCATCATCGTTTCTGGCAGGCCTATTGAACTTGGTAGGAATGTCTTTCAAGTAATGGGAACAAAAAGTAAGACATTCATCTGTCAAATACCCTTCGGCTATTGAACCTTCTGGTCGAACCTTGTTGCGAACATATGTTTTTAATGTCCACAAATACCTAAATATATAAGAGGATTTGAATAAAGAATTTAGCATAGAGTATTAATGAAATTTATAAAAGGTATATCTAGTGTAGTAAGTTACCTCTCAATAGGGTACATCTACCTATATTGTACAACTTTGCCTCTTTTGCCAGATGGATAGGCAAATAGATCATGATATCAAAGAAGACTGATGAGAAAACCATTTCTAATTTGCACAATGTGCTTGCAATTTAGGATTCAAGATTATCAAGAGCTTCGATTGTTAGGCACTTGGAACATAAATTCTTGAAGAATTTACCTAACTCTAATATAGGTTAAGATACCTCATTGGGCAACAAGCCACGTAATGCTATAGGGAATATGTCTTGTAACAAAATATGGTGGTCATGACACTTCAATTCATAGATTTTTTGGTTACGCACATTAATACATTGTGAAATGTTTGAAGAGAAGGCATCAGATACTTTCAAAGTAACTAAGAAGTTACAAACTTTTAACTTCTTTTATGGGGATAATGCATAGCAAGCAACTGGAATCATAACTTTGTTTCCTTCTTCTATCAAGTGTAATTTAGATCTAATTCCCATGCCAACCAAGTCGTACTAACTCTTTACTGTATCTTTTGTCTTTCCAGCCAATCCATAACAGTTGACACAATGTTATCTAAAACATTTCTCTTAATATGCATAACATCAAGGTTGTGTCGGATAAAAAATATTTTCTAATAAGGTAAGCAGAAAAATATGCTTTTTTTTCTCCAATTAAATGCATTAGTGACATAGCCACGCTTTTGCTTTTGACCTTTCCCCAAAGTTACATTACCTAGTGCTCGTAATTGACAAAGTGCCTCATTACCAATTAAAGGAGAGGGTGAAACTCTATACTCAACTTTCCTATCAAATGCCCTTCAATTTCGCCACCATAGATTATGGGTTAATAGGAAGCAACGATGGCCCAAGTAGCACAACTTATTTCGTAATGAAATATAATATGTGTCTTTGTGGCAACAGGGGCATGCAAGTTTTCCTTTTGTAAACCATTCTGATAGGTTCCCATATGCTAAGAAGTCATTAATTGTCCACAATAATGCTACACGTAACTTGAAATTAGACTTCTTATAGGCATCATATGTCTTTACTCTTTGCTCCCATAATTCAAGTAACTCCTTAATCATTAGTTAGAGGTATATATATATGTCATCACCTAGACTTTTGGGGCCTGGAATTAAAAGAGTCATCATAAAATATGGGTGCTCTATGCATTGCCATGGTGGCAAATTATATGGAATCAATACAACTGGCCAAATACTATAATTAGTACTCATATTTCCTCAAGGCTAAAACCCATCACTTGATAGGCCCAACCAAACATTTCTTGGATCACTACAAAATTCTGAATGCTGCTGGTTAAATGATTTCCATGCAATAAAGTCAGCCGCAAAACACCATCATCAATGCATTCCTCATTATGCCACCTCATCTCCTTAGCTATATGGTGAGACATGTATAGCCTCTGTAGCTTAGGCTTTATAGGGAAATATTGTAACACTTTATGAGAAATTTTCTTCCTTTTATGACTATTTGACATCCATTGAGGCATATTGCACTTAGGACATGATTGAGCATTGGTGTGCTCTCGCCAGTACAAGATGCAGTCATTCTTACATGCATCAATCTTGATGTAATCTATTCCTAACTCTTGAATAACCTTCTTTGCTTTATAGTAGGAGTTGGGTATTAATGCCCCCTCTGGAAGAATATCCTTAAATAAACTTAATAATAAATCCATAGATTTGTTGCTCTAATGGTTACAGCACTTAAGGTGGAATAGTCTAACTATAAAAGAGAGTTTCGAAACTTTGTCAGAACCTGGATAGATGTCAATTGAGCATCTTGCAACAAGTTAAAGAACTATTTTGCCTACCCATTAGGTGGCTCATGGTTCTCTAACTCACGGTTCCTTTCATTTGAATTTGCGTGATCATATGCATCATAAAGCATCCCAATAATGTCATCTTCTTCAACAATATCATTAGCTATATCATCAGCTACCTCACCACCATTGTCTTAATGCAATGAACTATAAGCACTAAGACGAACTTCTCCATGTGAGTCCCATACTTCATAACTTAGGCTGAAACCCTTCCTTAATAGATCTGCCCTTACGTCAGTGCGACCCTTCCACTCTGTATTCCTACCCCCTTGCATGGGCATCGAATCATATTCGTCACCTTTGGCTGATTAAAAGCCCATTGTAAAAACTCATCAACTCCTTGTCTATATATTAGATCAACTCTATTATTGATCTTTATCCAGCTTTTATCCATATCTTTTACTCCTACATTTTAATCAACATTATTGTAAGTTTAGCTGTGGACAAGGCAAATCTTTTTACATGTAAAGAATTATATACTTACATTAAGTCCAAGTCGTCACTGCTTAACTTTATTCTAGTTACATGTAAAGAATTATATACTTATGTTTTGGTTCAGATCTCCAAGTTTTAGATATGAACCAAAACTAAACTTTGTTCTATTACAAAACATAATGAGGGATTCATAATGTCACACTCTCCTCTATATTACTTCTAAGAGCATGACATTACATTGATAATAGTATAGGCTTTGATGTAATATGTAGCTCATGAAAGGTTGTACATGATATATTTATAATGAAAACATTCCCACAAGTGTAAAAGTATAAGATTATGAAGTAAATATCATTTTTGAATGTAAATATGCAAGAATGTGTAATTTGACTATGTGTGTGCCTAGGAAAGTATATGTATAATGGCAAGTGAATGAGTGGGTTTGATTTGCATGATATTTAGGACCTAATGAAATAATCATATATGCTATATTTCATATTTGGAATATGCTCAAATGGTCACAGGATATAAGGAAGCTCTTATGAAATTTGGAACCATATATGTCCCATTTTGAGCCTTATTTTGCTCTTGAAGTAAAATCAGACCAAATAAATAAATTTTTAGATGAAATTTAGTAGACATTTAAATCTCAAAAGAGGTTAAATGTGGCTATAAGACTCTATCATGTTAAATCAAAGTTGTTTAGCCTATTTTGAGTGTCTACAGTGTTTAGGAGTTGGAAAAAATCTTAATTTTAGTTTTAGGCCCCTATAATTCCACTTCACCTATAGGAAGGTTGTGAGACTAAGGTTAAACATTGAATATGTAGGAATGAATATGTAGAATAAGTCATCCTTTGTCCAAAGCTAATAATAAGATATTGTTAACAAGGCAAACTGTGTTATTGATAAGTTATAAGACATTGTTGACAGGGTTACATATCTTGTCAACAAGATAAGACCTTATCGACAAAATCTCAAATTTTATAAAGGAAAATTGAAGACCTTGTTGACTAGATAAGATCTTGTCGACAGGATCTCAACTTTAACAAAGGAAAATTGAAGACTTTGTCGATAGGATAAGACCTTGTCAATAGGATCTTCTACCTTATGACAAAATAATCTATAATTGAGAAGTTTTGAAAAAAATTAAAGTTGGTATGATGGTATGTGTCACACCCGAAAATGCGACCGCGTGGCGCCAAAATTAAAATCAAAATTAAAGGTAAAAAGCTCATGAAATAAATAGATAGGGTTCAGGAGTCGCCACCAAAATTTTATTTTTGAAAAGGCAAAACTTTGAAAAAACCTTTTTAATTTGAAAAATGGTCTGCGAATCAAAAAATAGATTCGGGAGTCAATTGTGAGTGGGAAAGGTGTTAGGCACCCCACTACACCCGTTCTTAAGAACGGTTACCCTAAGTTAGTTGTGCAAAATCAATATGACCTTTAATCTATTTTAATTCTCCTTAAACAATCACATGCATAGATCAAAAGGAAAAATTTAAAGAAATAAAATTTAAAGGAAGAAAGAAAATTAAAAACAAAAAAAAAGGAATTCAAAGAATAAAATAAAGAAAAGAGAATAAAATAAAATTAGAAGTAATAAAAGAAATAAAATTAAAGGAAATAAAATGAAGAGAAAATGTTTATTTACAAGGGCGGACTTGACCTAGGATGAGAGCCTAGGGCCTACGTACCTTTATGAGGGATCAAAGTCCACGTAGTTCGATTAGAGATTGTATTTAGTGGTTGGTTTTTTTTCTCTTTGTTTTATGTTTTGTTTTTGTTTTTCCTCTTTTTTTTTTTGTTTTTTTTTGTTCTTTATTTTTTAATTAATTTTTTTTAATATTTTTTTTTTTGGTGTTGTCTTTTTCGTGAAAAGATGAAGAAAACAAATTACTTTTTCCTTTAACAAATAAAGCGACTTTTGAAATTGGTTGAGGTGTTTTAATTTGCTAAAGGAAGATGTAATTTTACTTTTCTTTGCATTTTTAGTTTTTTTCTCTCTTTTTCCTATTTTTTTCATTTTTTTTCGTTTTTGTTTTTTTTTTATTATATTTTTTTTTCTTCCTATTATTTTTCTCTTTCTTTTTATTTTTTTTGGTTTTAGTTGTTGTTGTTGTTTTTTTTTTATTTTTCTATTTGTTTCTCTCTTTTCTTTTGTTAATTTTTATTTTGCATTCTATTTTGTTATTTTTTTTCTTTTTATTTTTAGTTTTGTTTATCTTTGTTTTGTTTATGATTTTTTGACTTTTTGTATATTTTTGTTTTTGTGTTGTTTTTTTTTCTTTGCTTTTTTTTCTTTTTCTTTTTTGTTATTTTATGGTTTTTTGTTTGGTTTTTAATTTATTTTTTCATTTTTTAGTTTAATGATTTTTTTATATTTAATTTTCTTTGTTTGGGTGTTGTTTTTTTCTGTGAAAAGACAAAGAGAATAAATTATTTTTTTTCTTTAACAAACAAAATAAGTTTTGAAATTGGTTTATGGATTTTGATTTGTTAGAGAAAAATTTAATTTAATTTCCTTTGCATTTTCAATTTTTCTTCTTACTTATCATTTTTGTTTTTCTATCATTTTCATTTTTTTTTGTTTTTATTACCTTTTTCTTTTTTTTTCGTCTTATTTTGTTTTTGTTTTTGTTTTTTTCTTTTTTTGTTGTTACCTTTTTTGTTTTCCATTTTTTTCTTATTTTTATTTATTTTTGGTTTTGTTATTGTGGTTGTTTTTTTTTATTTGTTTCTTTTTTGGTTAATTTTTATTTTTGTGCTCTATTTTGTTTTTTTTTCTTTCTTTTTGTTTTTTAGTTCTATTTATTTTTGTTTTGTTCATGTTTTATTTTTATCTATTTTGTTATTATTTTGTTATTATTTTTTTAATTTTATTTTTGCCTTTATTTTTGCTTCGTCTTTGAATTTTTTATTTTTGTTTTGTTGTTACTTTTTTTATTTTTTTGTTTTTATGAAATATAATTTTATTAAAAAACACTTTGAAAAAAGTTCATAAATCTCAAAAAGTTTAATTCTTATTTACTCTTTATTTTTTTGTTGGGTCTTGTTTTTTTCTTCTTTTTTTTGAAAATATATTTTTTTTACTAAATTTAAAAAAAATAATTTGACTTTGACAATTGAAACCCAAAAATTTATTAAAATATAAATTTAAGATCCAAATAAGTACCAAGGAGGCTTATTGCTTCACATGGTCCATTTGGTTTAATTCCTATACGTCTGAGGGGATAAAATATCCCACACGACTATTCTTGAAAGGAAACAAAATGAAATAAAATGAAAATAAAACTAAAATATTTACTAGCACAGGATGATTTGTGATAGTGTGTGTCTTGTGTTCAATCAAATATTAATCTTTTTCGAATATACATCACGAGGTTGTACATAAATTAGGTGAAAGTAAAAAAACCAGTGAAGCCATCCCTTTTACCTTCTCTTTAATTATCTACCCAGGAAACTCTCTAGCAATCTACCTGATCAATGCTGCTTGTCCTTGGTCTCCTTATTCAGCTGTCCCAGTCTCACATATTCCCTCCAGCAATTTCGTGGCCAATGGTGCAGATATGACAAAAAGGGAACATAAAGGTGCATGAGTTCGAAATCCAAACAAAACCATTATGCCACACTGGTAATAAATTCATACTCCACCAATCAGAGAACCCTAACAATACTACTATTTCCTAACAACTCAAAATGTATAATCACTCAATTTTCAATCAAGTGCATACCCATTCACTAAAACGTCTCAACAGTTCTGGTCAAAAATTGGAGTAGAATTGGCCCAAATCATGTTTTGACAACGAATTTTAACACCGGGAATATTGCAATCAAGGCGTTATGAACCAGGACAGATTAAGCTATCCATGCAGCAAATTTCAACAACAGGAATACTATAATTAAAGCGTCATGACTTAATTCAATTCAATAGTAAGCATCCACAAAGTAGGCACCTAGGATCCTAATCGCTTAATTTCAACATGCTAGGTCCTACTAAATCAGAGACATTTGGGGAATCCTCTCTTAGGCATTTCATGGAGTACTTACCAGTCATATTTCATGATTTGTACAGCACATGACACTTCAGACGTCATCCACAACCACTTAATACAAGAGTGCCAAAATCTTATCAAGATGGATAAATCAGCACCCAACATCGTGTTCCAATTAACAGAAACCAAAACCAAAAACATACATATGCTCAATAAAAAAAATCCTGATTTTAATTACTGAATCACCTAATCTTCTGTTCCCATCTAGCGTTATCAGTAGCTACAAGGAAAACCTTAAATGTATGGCAATGGTGACACACATGGAAGGAGCTATATTCAGAGACATTATCATCTATAGTATCAAGCAGACCAGCGAGGTAAATTAGCCGGACAAAGCCTAAGATGATTCAGAGAATAGACAAGTTTCCACTAAGATAACTCAAAATACAATAACCCCACGATCCAAACCTAATTCACCCATGAAAAATCGACAATCTGCCAGCATATTCCATTGATTAGAAGGAAGAAAATGGGGTGAATCTTTGAGCAAAGGGAGTGTGGCCGAGAAACTTACCTCTCTTGGTCAAATCAAGAGTTTTGCCTTCGTATGGATATGAATGCAGAAGCACAGCAGCTACGAGCAAGATGGCGAACAGCACGATGTCTCTTCCTGGCTCCCGAGTTCTTCGTCCTTGCATCATTCTCTCCGCCTCTTCTTCATTTCTAAGTCGCGACCTCTCTTCTCACCAGACCTCACTCAGAAATGCCTCTGAATCTCTCACTTTCTCTTTTTGGGTTTGAATCTCTCCTTCTATCTCGAGATCGCTCCTCCCCCTCGATCCCTTGCTTCGATTTTTCGATTTCCCATTCCGCTCTCTGCCTCTCTTCCTTTTCGATTCTATCTTCTCCTCGATCAACCCAGAACCCCCATGCCTCTCTTTGTTCCTCCGGCTATCGCCCTCTCTCGCTGATCCTCGTTCTCACTTGTTTTTTCGGTCTCTCCCACTTTTTTGTTCTTCTGCGCTTCTAGAATCTCCACCGCTCTCCTAGCTGCAGCGTCTTGTCTCAAGTCCGAAAAAGCTAAATCGAATGAATGAAGCAATTTTTGTCCTCCAGCATCTAGAACCAGAGCCAGCCAAAAGAATAAAGATGCAGAATCCTTTTGCTTCTTTCGGCGTCTCCCCTCATTTTTCACGTCTGACGCACCAGAGGCCCAAAGAAGGAAATGAAAATAGTCCTCCTCAATGCTCCCGTCTAGCTCTCTTCGTGAAGTCCCGAATGAATAAGAACGAGCTCCTCCTCTCGCGGCGCTGTCTGTCTCCGTTTTTTGTCTCGCCTCCCCTCAGGAGAGAATGAAGGGGGGGACCCAAAAGGGACCACCGGGTAGGGTTCCCAATGGATCTGAGAAATGGGTCTTCTGAAAAAGTGGCGGGTTATGGGCTTCAAGTGGGGTTACAAGAGTCCGAAAAGCTGTTGGGCCAAAGGAATGGGCTTCTGCTGTTTCCTTTTCTGGCCAAATTCTGAGTTGGTTTTTTTTTATTTTGGTTTTCTTCTTTTTTTTCTGGTCTGGCCTAATTTTGAGTTGGGTTGGATTTGGGTTGAACCTGCTATTAGTTTCTTTTTTCATTTTTCATCCAATTTTGAATTGATTTTAGACTCTTTGTTCTATTTTTCTTTGGGCCCTCCCTTTTTATTTTGATTTTTTTTGTTTGGGGTCTCCTAAATTAGATCCCAAAATCTTAACCTTTTTTTTGTTTGTTTTGGGTTTCCCCTTTATTTGCGTTTAGCCCCCCTTTTTTGTGAGATTTTACTTTTCTTTTTAATTCATTTTTCCTTTCTTTTTCTAGTCTTTTTTTTAATTTTTGGTTGATTTTGATTTTTTTTCATTTATTTTGGATCTTTGTTACTCCCTCTTTGATTAGTATTTGTTTTAATTTTGGATTAATGGGCTTTTCTTCCTTCCTTTTTTTTTTTATACTTAACTTTATTTTTGGTTTTTTTTTTTTTTAATTTTTCTTTTTGAGCTCATTGGGCTAAAATGACCTATTTGATTTTTTGTCTTTCTAAATTTTTTGTTTTTTATTTGTTTGTTTATTTGTTTTTTTTTTAATTTCATATATTTTTTTCAATTTGATTTTATTATTATTTTTTAGTTTGTCTGGACAAAATACGGTGTTCACAGTATGACACACATAGGTATGAAAATAAGACCAAATGTAATTTGAGCACTAGGTTTACAGCACTTAAAAAACTTAAGTACCATACTTCATCCTCAAAAAAGAAATTAACACCAGTCCTCAGCAGTATCACAGCAAACTATTAAGGCAACAGAATTAGACCAAATCTTTAAAGCAAATATCAGAACTTAAAGGCATATATCAAAGGTTAGGCATATATCAGAACTTATAGACACATATCAGAACTTAAACTCCATTTATACAACTCATAATTTGCCCCGTGGGTCTCGTGAGCCCATCAATCACATACACTACTCAAAATCCATTTATACAACTCATACATAGTATAAAAAAACTCATGAACCATGGATATGAAGCCAAAAACCCCAAAATGAAATTTCTCAAAATGGGTCCAAAAGTCAGATTCTTGGCTCTAACTTTGAAAAATCATAACTAATTCTAGAAAAATGAGAATCAAGCAAATGATAGCTTTTTGGAAATCTCTAGATGTTATATTTACAATAAAAATAATTCCAAACCATAATCTTAGCGTTTGGACCAGGTTTGACATCAAAAATAAGATAGAGGTCTGGCTATCCTTGGTACTGATGTAACTTGCTGTCATGAATTTCAAAAATTCATAACTAATTCCAAAAAAATTCAATCTTTGTAAACTATATCAATTTGGAAAGACACAGATGTTAATTAGAGGGAAAAAATAAGGTTAGATCATTCCTTTAGACCTTGAAAACTTATAGAATAATAACGAAGGTCGGATGCCTTCCCTGATACTGACATAGAAATTCAGAAAGTTATTTCTCCCTCTACAGACTCCAATTAAAGTGCTTCTAGTTAGTATAGGTCACTATGAATGTCTAGTTTATCTCCATAAAATTTCGTGACCATTGGACACCGTTTGGTCCATGAATGACACAGATTCATTTTCGGACTAGTTGCACAGTATAATAACCAAAATCAGAAAATTCTCCAACTTCAATAATTCGCCAAATATTCCTTAGACTTCCAAATATTACCCACTTTAGCCTTCTAATAAGCTCTCAATAAGCTCTAGAGGCATAATAAATTTTATATCAAGAAAAGCTCATTTGGTTATACTTTGACAGAGCTTACAAATTTAGCGATTTTAACACTATAAATGATTCAAAATGGGAGTAAATGGTCTCCTACATGCTCTAGCACCTCTTGGGCAAGTTTTAAAGTATAAACACATCATATATAAATTGCCTAAGTGATCCAAATCAACACACATCTCAAACTTACTATGCTACGGGCAAAAATGCACTACTACATACAAGCTACAAATGAGCCAAATCTCATAATTTCATTACTTTGGTTCTATACATGGTTTACATATCATTTATACATACATTTACACATGTTCAAATATTTACATCTTAAAAATAATAGGTACATATTCATTTTGGCACCTCTTTATATCAAAAGAACTAAAACAAACTATACAACTGCCTACACATGCTCAACTAGGCTCCTTGGTTTGCATTTTGACCTTCTTGAGCTCTACCTAACAAGTTAAAATGGGAGAGGGAAAGGGGTGATATTCATGGAATCTTAATAGCTCATGCACTCATTCAAGGAAGCAATCAAGGCATATAAACAAGTCAAAACATGCAAATAGGTATCTAACCATTCACAATCATACAATACATGATTTACATGCCATGAAAACCATATCAATGCCAAGAATAAGCTCTAAGGACTTTTGGTCTATCTTTACCTAATTTTAAAGGCTTTTGGATGGCCTCACCCTTGGTTTAGGAACTTTTGACTTGGCCTCACTCAGTTATAAGACTTTTGGCCTTGTCTCATCCATCCCCAGGGACTTTCGGCTCTACCTCACCCATCACAAGGGACTTTTGGCACTATCTTACTCGAGCAATTTTCACAATCCAAACTATAAGCATATTGATATCAATACATCAAGGCAATAACATATGGCATGTCTCATAATACAAGCATGCAATGACTATTACACATCCAAGAATGCAACAAGAAAGAATGGAGAGCTACCTTACAAGCCAACACAAGCCTTCCCTTTCAATTTCTCTTCTCCCTTCTTGGTTTCACAATCACAACTAGATAGAGCTGCTTCTCTTAAGCCTAGACACAACAAAGAGCATAGAATTACTCTCTCATAACTCAAATAAATACTCACAAAGCTAGGGGGTTCTTCATCAAAGCAAATCTTACAAAGGATCTAAGAACCCCTAGTTTCTCCCTCTAGAATTTCACTAGCTATTCTCCTAATTTCTTTACATTTCTTAACTTTCCACACTCTAATTCAAGGGTTTTCTTGCTCATTCTAGGTCAGAACAGAGCTATCTTACTCAATCACCCATGGAAAGGAAGCTTATAAGGAGAAGAATAGATTCAAGAAGAAGAAACATAAAGATCTTTAAAGGTTCTTACCTTTCTTCCTTGGCTTTCTTCCTTCTCTCTTAGCTTTTCTTGGTTTCTCTCTCTCTCTCTCTCTCTCTCTCTCTCTCTCTCTCTCTCTCTCTCTCAAGCCCTTTTCTCCATTTTGGATGAAGCTTAGGTCAGTTAGAAGAAAAGGAAAGCATTTAGACGATTTAAGAAGCAAAATTCTCTTTTTTCACGCTTTTCTGGACTAACCCTTGCTATAGCGAAGAATAACCCTCACTATGGTGAGCACGTATCAGTTCCAAACCCCTGTTCTCGCCACGGCGCACACTATTGTGAGGAACTCTTTGGATTTTGTATAGGATGCCTGCACTCACTATAGCTAGAAGCATTCTCGTTATAGCGAACAAACATATTCGCTATAGCTAGACCATTTCTCGCTATAGCTAGCAGACTTAAAAAAATTTTAGGATTTCAGAAATTTCATCAATTTTCTTGGTTATTACAAATGATATGATTTAATTACTCAATCATTGTGCTTCATACTTCTAAGTGTGCGAAAACCATTAGATAATTTTGCTAACCTAACTAAACTTGGAAAAGGATTTTAGGACTTGCCTATGGATTGAATAATATAGATTCATGAAATTTGTAACATTGAGTGGATTGATTCACTTGCAGGATAGAAATGTGCCTATCGACATTACATAGCCATGCTAAGACTTATTCTTGATTAAGCCTTTAAATCAATTGCATGAGGAATTATGAATTGGTTAGGGCAATGCCTATAAATAATTTGGAAGATGCTTATAGGTAAATTAAAGTTCTAAGCTATTGATGACATTAAAAGTAAAATGAAGAAAGGTAATTAGTTCACATACAATCATTGGAAGAATCATAATCCCAAATCTTTTTGCTTTCTAATTTCATTTAAAATGATGTCTCTCATTTATTTTGTTATTTTTATATATTTAATTTAGTTTAATTTCTATTGCTTTTATTGTTAGTTTGATTTAGATTAAGATGCATAATTTTAGTACTTAACAATTATTCAAATGACAAATTATTATGGGAACGATCCTCTATTCATCACTTTATTACTATTGCACTATATATACTTGTGTATACACTTTCAAATAAGGCAACACCCGGGCAATTGAATGCTTGTATATACATTTTGTGATACTTTAATGTAACATATAAATCTGTGTGTGTGTGTGTGTGTGTGTGTGTGTAGTGTATAAAATGTTTATATATATGGTTTGTAAGACTTTTATGCATACACTAACTAGATATACATCAGTGTATATATACTTAGACTTGCATATATATATATTATGCAATGCTTGTATATATATGTGCAAAATTGCAATAAAGATTACATACAAATAAACTTTTATCTAAAATAAAAAAGGATTAAATTAATATATGCCCATTACCAAAAAAAAATGTTAAATAAGCCCCTGATGCTACTCCTCTCCATTATCATCATCTTCATCTTTATTATCTCTAATTTCATCTCTAATACGAGAATTGTCTGGTCTATATAAAGCTTACTTTTATTGGGATGAGAATGTTATGTTTGAAACTAGCTTAAAGTTTTGCAAAATAGAAAAACTCTTTCTTACAACTACTTTGTTTGTTTCTCCATGTTACTAGGCCACATTGAAATAAACCCCAATTAACTCAATATAACACACTATACATACCATATAGATATATTGTGAAACAACATGTAAGACAAATTTTATAATAACTTAAATATAGCCTTCTCCTCCTCTGTTAACAACAGCAAAGATTATAAATAATCTTAACATTTGGTTAATTATTTTAATAACAAATCTTGGCTAACAATCATAGTAAATAGTATATTGTGACATGTATATTATAGTAAAATAACAACAAAATACCTAATAATATATATTATTTATTATGAAGTAAAAATTGAGATTGTCCCCCAAAAAATCCAACTTTAAGATCTTCTACAGTTTTCACTAAAAATGAAAAATAAGCAATAAGAATAAGAAAATAAAAAACCAAGTAATAAAAATAAAGAAAGATATAAGCCAACCCAACCCAACATGGTGAAGTCAAGCAATGTGTCGATCTCAATTTTGTGAAAAAAAAGATTGCTGAAAAATTGAATCCTTTGATGAAGAAACAGTAACTAGATGGGTGGCCTCTAAAAAAGATGAAAATAGAGAAGGTAGCCGGAATGGGTGGACTTCAAAAGATAATATACATATATATATATATATATATACACATATAGCACTAGGAACATTGTACTATATGATGTCACTTGGATGGAGTGAAATCATTTTGCCATATGAGGGTATTTTGGTCTTTTTCTTTTTTATTACTTTCCATTCCATTCCTATTTCATCCAATCAAACAAATAAATACAAATATAATCACTTTCCTTTTTCACTCATACCAAATATAATTTATTTCATTACATTTCATTCATCTTTCCTTTTCTATTTCTATTACTAAAAATTCTATATACCATACAAGATCTAAGAGATAAAAATTGGGAAACCAAATTTCGGATATCCTGTTAGATAATTTGAAAATTTACATAAATTTGATATTGAGCCTACAAAAGTTACCATGAGATATAGAGAACAACAAAATATGCGTTGAATATATTTGAAGGTTAACAATAAATTCTTGTCAAAGAAGAAAACTTAAACCATGTCCAATTGCCTAAAAAAACATTCACCGGAGCTTGATGATTTTTGTCAATACAAACCCATTTGCAAGGAAAAAGAAAAAAAGAAAAAAGGGAAAAGTGACCAAACTATGCAGAAATCACAATTCAATGCTTTGTCTGACAAGTATTTCATTCAACCACCCTGAATATTAAGTGCTAATGGGTGGGGATAAACTAACAATCCTAGATACCAATGTTAGCAAAGAAAGGATGGTGACAAGAATTGACATGGGCAGGGGCTGGAGGATAATAAATATGATGAAGCCGCTAAATCATTCACAATGCAAAATCAAGCCCACCAGAATGATCTTCAAAAGTTTCAATATCAAATGACAAACTATAATACTAGAAAGCATAATAAACTCATCACCATCCTATTTCATTAAGTGTACTTGCGTAAACTAATGTTGCAACCAATAATGATATCTGTTGGAGAAAGTTGATCAACTTGTAAACCCAAAAAAGAGCTAAACTAAAATGCGTGAGCAAAAGTACAAAACAAATATATATAATTGATTTATTTATTTGACTCATGAATAAAAGGACAATACTCCTCTACAGGCAAGTGATGCAATTAAAGAGTAGATGTTAAAAGAACATTTCGTAATAACCATCAAAGGAAAATGACAACTCAAAATTATCCTAAACCTTAAAATCGACTGAACTACTAGAAGATAAGCCTTGGAGTAAAAAGCAATGCCCATTTGCAATCTTGTATACTCCAAAAGAATTACATGTCCAAACAAATGAATTCTCTTGGCCTGTAATAGAAAAAATGTTTGAACCATCTAGTGAATTTGTTTCGTAAATTATGATTATAATAAAACTTGTATATTCTATCATTTTTAATTATGTAAAATAAGGTTTCACACGACCTCAAACAAGACGGAATTACCTAACTCCTTTTGTCACTAAAGATGATTATATGCATGCATGTGTACATGTATAGGTGTGCTTGTGTGTGTGCATGTGTGAAAAGAATAAGGTAGAGAAACAATTAAAAATTATGCTTCACAATCAAATAACATAAGATAAAGGAATGCTTAAATTAATTGCAGTATCATATCATTAATCTAAATATATTTTAAGAGAAAAAAATTTAAGTGAAAAAAATCTAAATTAAAATTGATGAAATCATATTCATAGTTAAATATTTCAATAGTTAAATTTATATTTTTAATTATTTTTGGTTATTACTTCTTATATATACATTTAATATATATATATATATGGTGTTGGAGAGTCAATATATTTTTAAATTGTGCCTAACATGTGTTGGTGTGACAATGGCCCATGCAAAATAAAAAATAAATAAATAATAAAAGGTATTATGGTCTAGAACACTGTCAAAGTGAAGGAGTAAAAATGAGCCAAAAAATTTATCTACGTCAACCAAAAAAATATTTTTAAAAATGGCAAAAAAATCCTCCAATATTTTACAGGTAAGCTTTTAAATTCATAAAAAATTAAAGTACTCACATGCCCAAAGCCTTTATAAAATCACTTTTAACTTACTCTTGTCCCATGATTAGGGAGGTGAAAAAATTAAACAAATCCTAGATATAATTTTAAAAATATTTTACCCACCTCAATACTAAAAGATTGATTCCTTTTATTCAAAAACTAGATGGTTCTCTCATGTTATAATTTATTATAAAACCTCATAATTAACGCTTAAAAAAGATTTACCCCAAATAATTTTTTCAGAATAGTTATGGTACCAGAGTTTCATCGCGGTGTCCGAAAAGAAAACAGAAAATAACAAGCGAGGCCACCTAACTGGAATGGCGGGATGAAAATGTTACTTGCAAACCCATATGTTCCAAAAACACAAATAACGTCTGTTCTTATGAATCTCCCCAAAAAATATAACAAAAACTTGTCATAAACTATAAGATGGTTCTACATAGTTTAGTCTCACAAAGAAATAGTACAGCCTAATTCTTTAGCAGCTGCATGAAGAAACTTTATAGACATTCCATTTGAAAGACGGCTGTGAGCTTCCCAAGTCAAGCATTTTTCTATATCAGCTTGCCAGTCAATCACATCCATATTGAAGAATTGATAAGAGGGGTTGTGGATGCCATTTATTCTCGGTAGTTTAGAAGTAGGTCTGATTGAACCAGTGTGCAATATATCTCTAAGTACTGATGTGCTCAGAGCCCGGACATGTGCACTGGGATGAGAAAGGCATTGAATACTAGCTGGTAAGCGACACTGCATGAGGTTGCACATCCATATCAGTCAACAGATATAGAGAACCATATCATGTTTGTATCCATTGGATTTTCTTTCTTTCTATTTTATGTCAATTTCAAAGAGAGATTGACATAAAATATAAAGAGTTCACTAAGTGATAAATTCTATTTAAATATATAAGATTCATTTGAGTAATAGACGCCATGTATTTTATATTTATTTCTCTTTAAAATTGATAAGAAATAAAATGAAAAAAATGAAAAAAATCCAAAGTCGAACCATATCAAACTTGGGTCAAAGTCCAATAAGATTTTAGGTTTTGAGCCTAGACCCAGATTTGAATTAAACCCACGTTAATTTAAGATCATCTTGTATAGCCTGTAGGCAAAGTCTGGGCTTAGCCTATATTAATTTCAATATAAACAAAGGTTTGCTCAAATTTTCTAGTTAAGTGAATGGAACTTATATTACAAATTAAAACAATCTTTATCCAAAAAAGACAAATACTTTATAATCAATTTAGTAGCATTTTTATAACTAAGGGCATTTTTGTCTAAATAGTCACATTGTTTACCATGTTTCATTTATTAGAAAAGAAGAAATAAATTTATAAAGTAAAAAATGAAATATAAGACATGATAAGAGAAAAAATAAATAATGAATATAATGCCCAATTTATAGAGTGAAATAAAATTGATGGAGTTTGTTGTTGGACTGACTCAAAGGAGGCCTTAAATTGCACAGGTTTAACAAGATGGACTTGAATTAAAACTCATTAACCCAAATGTTAAACCTAGGCCCAAGCTCACTATATTAGGCCGAGTATACCTACGGTCTGGTCTACCCTCCTAACAACTTTCAGTGATGAGAGATGTTAGTTAACAAGAAGTCCTAGATTCATTTACTCTATCATATACCAATATATATATATATATATATGTGCATACATACATATATATATATATATATCCCTTCTCTCATATATGTAATCTCATAATTAGAGCCAGATTTGCGATGTTTAGCCATAAGTATATAATTAAGCATGGGCATAGTTTATCTGGAAGTGTCAACAAGGGAAGTTTATTTACCTTCAACAGGTTTGAAAGGCCATCTGCCACTGCCAATCCCGATTCTCCCAACTCCAGCATTGGCTGAACTGCCCTAGCCGTAGCTTCCAATAGCTGGTCATTTTTATCAAAAATAGAAATATGAATATCAATAAAACCAAAGGTTGAACTTGGGAACACCCCCCTCTCCTCTTTAAAAATAATAAATAAATAAATAAAAGAAATTTCAAATCCATTTAATCACAAATGTAGCTCAATAAGTTATGCTCATATTGAACACAAGCATTAAGCCAATAATATCTTCTCTGCATCAGTAACTTGAGACTTTTGCGTTAAAAGCCACAGCCGGGAGCAAAGAAACTACAGTTGAGTGCATATTCAATACTTAGTAGCACTACATCATCGAAAAGTATGCCTTTTTATCTCTGACAAGAAATTCATTAAAAGAAAAAGCTTCAAGATCCACAATATTATATTTGGGCGCCACACTAAGGAGAAACGTTGACAACGTGTACGGATGTGTTATGTACAGAAGAACAATGATGAATATTAACAGATGCCAGTATATCAACTAAATATATGAAGACAAAGTTCTATAGCCATGCAGCCATTGAGAAGGTTTTACTATTGACTTTATATTACAGCATAATATATTGCATTAAGTATCAACTCTCAGCAAATGAAGTTAATCATGCATGATGCTTTCAGCATATGACACAGTATAACGAAGTTAATCATGTAAGATACTACCTCCAATTGGGGTAAGGTGCAAGCTTCTCCATCAACCAGCATTCCATCTGTGGCTCGTAGTAGTAAATCTGATGCACTTGCCACAATTACCATTGATTCTGCACTATCATGATTCCTCATTAGTTCCACTATCAACTTCACAATTCGCTGATTGATTCTCCACATCTTCTGACCTACATCATCATCTCTGGCAATCCAGGGCTGCAATTCCCTCTCCGCCTGACAAGCAACAGGCACAGGAATGCAACTACATTAAAATAACAGTAAGGTAAAAAAAAAGGCTGCTAACTCAGACATCAGATGAAATCTTCAGCCTTAGATATTTGAAATTTCTAGGCATACTGAAAGTTTAGGTTCATCAGTATTTGAAATGGTGATTCCGAGTTGAGAAGTGTGCTCTAGAAATGGGAATAGTTTTAGCAAAACAGAAGAGGTATCCAAATCAGTGGCCAGAGTAAAAATTTGCAAACAGATGAAAAATTTCGACCTGAAGAACAACTGCTGTAGCTGCTTTCGTTGGTGATGCTGATACAACATTGCATAATGCATCAACAACCTACATTAAATCAATACATAGTGGTCAATAATGCACCTTTTCAGTTCAAAAAACTAATATAAATAAAATTTGCACCTTCACACAAATGCTTGTGTATAAAAAAACTTCTATCCATAGTAATTGAATCATGATTCAAATCTTGAATCAAAAAGTTAAATTTTGAATTATAAATCGTATCGAATCGCAAGATTTAAAAATATAATGAAAAATAACTTAAATTATATAAATTATGTATACCATTAAAAAAAAGTTCATAATATTAAATTTAAACCAAAATTTAGCAAAAATTTAGCCCTATGTCTCGCAAAACAGAATTATAAGTCATAACTTGATAACTACTTAACTAATATCTTTAAAAAATAAAAAAAAAATTCATAAGTAATCAAGAATAAAACTAAATATAAATGGGATGCTGCCACAGTACCATGTGATCTAACATAAATGGGATGGGTCATGGGCACTTAAGTTGAACGACACCATTTTAGTAAGGGAAAAACCAAGGAAAAAAAAAAAAAAAAAAAAGGCTTCATCTTGTTTGGCAGAACAAGTTGCGTCGGGTCACAAAGGACCCAACTTGTAGACCCAATGGAATTGCTCTCTTCTAAATTGTCAGACTGCCGTGAATTGCCATTTCTGACCCAACTTGTATACCTGACAGATTCAGACGTGTGATTCTGGCAAATTTCCGATTCATCAAAAGATCTGTATCGTTTGATAGGTAAATCATGTCGGATCATGCATTTTGGATCAGAAATTGTACAATTTCAATTACTTTACTTTTATCTATAAATATTTTGCTGGAAATCATATTTAATGTGTGATTATTTGCTCCAAATCACATTTAACATGTGATTATTCTTAGGCTTTAATATCTTCATTTATTTCCTTATTTTGTTGGTTGAGTCCACATTTCATTTCTCTTAAGTGATTGACTGATTGTAATTAGAGCTTAATTAAATCTTTATTCATATGTTTCTTCCTTTCTTGGAGAGTGAATCTATCCATCAATTAGATCTTTTATTATGCATTTATTTCCCTATCTTTTCTTTTCCTAAAGGGCTGTCTGCCCCTCTCTATAAATATATCTTTGTTTCATACTTTAATAATAAGAGAATAAAGCATTAATCTATGAATTCCTTCATATTTCGTGATGCATCTCAATTGGATCTCTTTATATCATTGAGCAAACCCTTCAACACATCTATTTTCACATGGATGAAGTTGATATTGAAAAAGAAATAACTAAGAAACTTAGGCTCCAATTCATCTTCTTCATAGACAACTCCCCCTCAAATTTGCCATCAATTTGAAATATTTAAACAAAATACTAGCATGCTAACTCTTAAACATCTCTCACCCATTGATAATATACTATACTTGTTTCAGTGTTTCTCCTCAGTCAGAGGTTAAACTCGATATGTTTGTGATATCAATAAAAGTCACTCCCAGGACTTCTCTTAGTAGCTTTTGCAAAAGTTGGTTCCTTAACAGGTAATCATCATTAATCAAGTGTTCGGAAGTTATCCTTGCCAGCATTACTATGTAATAATCTAATTAAACTAAAATATCATCACAGGGTTTGAGCGAGCTTGTGATATATCCATGCTTCAAGCCAAAGGTGCTTTCACATGACAGGTTAGGTTAAAGGTATTAATAGAAACCATTCATGGGCATTCTTCTAAATGCTTAAACTTTTGAAATAATTGATTGCTTAAGAATATATCTAGTCTTAAGTGGCAAATTGTTTCAGCATGCTGCTCATTTCTGTTTAATATGGACTATTGACCTTATACATAACAATATTTGTGATGACAAGGAGAGCTTTCTGGTTACTATGAGAATATTTTTATCAAAATCATTGTTTTAGGAAATGTTCCATCACCTATTCTCTGCCGAGGGATTGTTTTGTAAGTTTGGATTTAGGTTGTCTTTTCTATCCTTCTTGGGTACAAAGGACGTGCCTCTTTTACCCTCATTGACAACTTTAAGTGTCTAATTTATATGATTAACAAGCAGACTGTTGTTACATCATGAAAACCGTAAATCCAACATCTGTTACAGATTAAATACTTGCGCATTTCTAACACAGGCAGAGAATGAATAATTGCTAAATCAGTTATAAGGATACCTGTCTCCATCCCTGTTGGGCAGAAGTGCTCTCCGCGCAAGGTTGAGTTTCAGGAGATGCAATTAACTTGTGCCATAGCAGTGAAACAACTGAGAAACATAACTCTTGTTTCTCTGCCAGCATAGATCTCAGAAAAATTTGTGTTCTGCAATTAAATCCTATATACCTGTCCATGGTAAGGAAGTTGGCTAGATCAGAAGCATCCAATGAGAAACTTGCGATACCTTTATCCAATGAATATGCTGATGCTTCGTTTGAGTATGAAGTTTTTGCAGATTTATGACTAGGTTCAGAAGGGGCTAAATCCTCCTCAGAAAGTGACACAGATGTCTGGCCAGGATCAAAGCAGCAAGTATTTTCAGACTGATTTTGTCTTTTGCTATTTAATCGAACAAGGGAGCCTTTCCAAATAGGTGCATGAATTAAGTTTGCTTCCAATGGCTCTGCCTTGTTAACAATGGATGCAACTGCTTTGCTGTGAATGTCTATGAGATTGTACAGCGATGATGCCCTAGAGTGAATTTCATTGTCCCATTTGCAACGCATCAAAACGGACAGAGCATGCATGCAAGCTTTTGACCGTCTGAATAGTTCAGAAACATGGGCAGCAACCATAGCTGCAGCAACTATTTCATTTGAGCTGTAACTCCATGGTGTGCCAACAGAAGATGGCTTCAATGAAAATAGTGCCTCTAGAATTGCTAAAATTCTGTGAGTATGGCGTATTGCTGAATTCATACCATTCCGCAAATCATGTGAAGATCCATTTACTTTAACAGGCGTGGATTTATCTTGTACATTGTTGGAGATTGAATGATTGCTCCCCTTTGAAACCAAAGGGAACAACTGAAGCTCACAGGCAAGAGCACAAACAGCAGCCAGAACATAAGAATCAAAGGCAGCCACAGGGCCTTGTTTCTTCATCTTCCTATTATTTGTTTCTTTCTGACTTTCAGATATTGCTTGTAAGTCTTCGATGATTTCCTCTGCCGAATAATTATCTTCACCTCTTGGTTTCTTACTTCCTTTGAACTGTGCTTCATGACTAACACAAACTGTTAAAACTACAAAAAGTAAGCGTGAAGCTAGCTCTACAGACGCACATGATTCTAAAAAGAGTGAATGGACCATGGTACGAAGTTCTGCCACAGCAAGGTTTTTGGAAGCAGACCCCATTCTAGAGAAGTATCTTGTTTTTCTATTTTGTTCTCTTGATGGCTCAGATGGAAATGTCCTCTGAAGAATAGCTTCAACCGTAGCAACAAATATTTTCATGAGACAAGCTTCAGATGGACTTCCACACGGAAGATATTCCAAGACCTTAAGAAGAGGGATATACAAATTCCATGATAGTATGGGAGGTTGCAGTGGAGTTGCAACAATAATTTCTGGAAGATCAACAGCTGAGGAACTTAAAGGAATCAGACCATAAGCTGCTTCCCAAATGGTACAAATTCTCCATTCAACCTCAGGACCATGGGCACAAAGCATTGATGCAATGCCTTGGGCAGTAGCCTCAATAGTAGCTTCAGCTGCAGGAACTTCTATCTGATCAACAAGAAATATCATACAGTTTCAATATACATATAAAATCATCATGAAAGTGAAATAAGAAAAATTAACTAATAATGATGACCAATACCTGCTTTCTGTAGGATGAAATGTAACCACCCAAAGGTTCATGCTGAACTTCAACTCCATCAACTTGCCTAAGTGGAGGAAATAGTAATGCAGGTTGTGAAAGGATGCGGAAGAGCAAAGCAGCTGCAGCATCAGCAGCTATACCAGCTCTCATGGACATTGCAGTCCCGATAGCACGCAAGAAATGCAAATGCATCCAATTTCTAGGAAGCTGTATTAACATATTTAAAAAAAAAAAAAATTATGCATCAGTTAACATACAATTTAAATGAAAACATCAAAAAGCACCATAGCACACAGTTTTGTAGTTAGTAACCCCACTGCAAAGCACATATATATTGTATACTGCATGTGTTTAAACTTTACAGTAAGTACTCCTTTATTTTCCTCAAACCCTTTCAGATACATTACAAAACTACAAAAGTATTATAACTTATGGAGAAACAAAGTCTAGAGATTTCTGGTATACTCAGCTTCCACATTCTCTGTGTCAACTTTTTCCAAATCTACAAGGACTGTTCAAGCAGAAATTTTGAGGGTAAATTACACATATCTTCCCTCTATTTTTAAAATATATACTTTAGTTTAATTTTAAATTTTTTGGCCAAAATACCATCTATAAAAATAAATATGTAGGAGGGTAATTAGTTTTAAAAAAATATGTATTTAGGTTGATGAAAGATATTTTAGTCAAAAAAATTAAAAGTAGACTAAAGTATAGTGTAATGTTTTGTTTTGAGAGAGGTCCACATAATTTTAGCAAATCTCAAAAGAAACCTGTGTACTTTAATCTTTTAAGTAATTGCAAACAACCTCATATCTAAGTAATAAGGCTCTGCAACAAAGATGAGACATAATAATTAATTTCTATAATCCAAATGCAACAAGATATCAGCACCTACAGTAAAGGGACAAGGAGGTAAAGCATGTTATACTCGTTGTGCCCCCATTACCAAAAACTGGAAATACGATTAAGAATAAAGTACCTCCTAGCTATCATCAACTCTATCCAACAAAGCATATCTAGACCTATATGATTTTATTTTATATCAATTCACTTGTTTTACATTAATCAAACATCTTATACTCAATATTTAGACTTCAACATAAAAAATACAACATAACATAATATGAACATTATAAATGACTTTTAATTAAAAACTTTAAGTGAATTATTAAAAAAAAAAAAAATCATGTTTTTGAAAAATTGTGTTAATATCTACAAACAAATTTTTGGCATTATTTACTAAATTGTTATATACTTATTAATCATTGCATCTAATATCTTATTACTTATCAATGATAAATTACCACACATAAATTTGAGCCTTTAGTAATTGAGTCCATGACCACATTTACAGTCCCATGTATTGACCAACATAGTTCAACCAATAATCCAATTGCACAACATGTTTTCCCATTTTCAAGCTGTATAGTGAATCTTGGTATGGATTCTATATCTGCTCTAATATATTCAGTGTTATTTCAGAGCTAGAGCTAGGCTTTTCATCTTTTTAATCCAAAAATCTTGGAAAGCATCAAATTTGCAAGAACAACAGGTCTGAGTTTCAGTCAAGAAATAACTTCCTACAGCTTCCTATTGTTACCATAGCAAATAGGAAGTCATCTAGAGAATCATAGTTAGAAAAACTAATGGATTCATCAGCTATTAAAAAATAATGGAAGTGAAAGCCAATCTAGAAGAAGACCAAACACTCATCCATCACAATGCACAAATGAGCAATCTGAGATCAACATTATTCAAGGTAATCCATAAATCCATACTCGAAATTTCATCTAGGGATACTTAGTGATTGTTTTCTAACTTTGATTAATAATCAGTCTTGCATAATCATATTATGAAATCCATACAAACATGAATGTGATTTTATAATGCTCAAAACTGATCACCAATTTGGCATCAAAGCATATGCTTTTCTGTCTCTGCGTATCAAATTTATACAGTTACCCTAATGCCAGATGCATAATCTTCAGCAGCTCGAAGAAGCTCCACAAGCTGCACAGCAGCATCAAGTGCATCTGGAGCCCATGATGGCGGTGCTTCTAGCAGTCCAAGAAGGAGTCTTTGTGTGGCACTTGGAGTAGCAATGGCATAATATCTACATAAATTAGACATGTAGACTTAGTCAGGGAGGTAGGTACATCCAAAAAATAATAAACAGAAAGGTATGGAGTTCAGAAAAACCTATGAAATAAACGTGCATATGGTTCAAGAGCTGGTAATCCTGCAACAAGATGCTCATCCAACGCTGTTGTGGGAGGAGGAAGTAAAAGGGCAGGGACAGCAGCTGCTGTTAAAGTAGCAGTCTCATAGCGAGCAACTTCATCATCACAAACACTTAATATAACACCAGCACCATTGGCAACAGCCCACCTAGGAGTTGAAGGCATGAACTGAGGATGCTTTCCAGAACCACGAGAAGAAGCTAGAGCAAAACAAAAAAATCCCAATGACCTTAACAAATCTATTAGAGAAATCCTCCATATTAATAACATAAATAAGAAAATCTTATAATAGTACTAATTAATAATCTTTTAATCTTTTTTTATTGGATAAAATTATCAACGATTTTGCACCTAGCAAATCAATGGAACAATATTGAGATTTACTAAAGGTGAAGTCCATCCTTATTTAGTTATTTTGAGTATCAGGGTTCAATTATATAAAAAGAAGAGAAAATAGAAAGTGAATAACAATTCAAAGATTTAAAGATCACTGTCACAGGAATAAGTACGGCAGAAGAAGTTTGACTTTGATCGTCTAAGAACATTTGGAAAGCAATCCATAGCAATGTCCATACAGCACCATCTATAAGGAAATCTCCTTTGTGAGTTTTAATTCTCAAAATATTGTTCAAAAGCCTAATTGCAAGTGGTCATCAATTAGGCAGATGGCTGCATGAAGTCTGAATTTCAACACATGCTGATGTGTATAAGTCAAAGAGCAGGATATCTTATGAGTTCATGATTTCTAGGTTGTATTCAATTATCATATTGATGCACTATGAAGGAATAATAGTTATCATTTGAATTAATTTATAATGTAATTGCAATTCAGGGATTAGGGTTTGTGTTAGAGATTCAGGGTTTATTATTTATAATTTGGGAATTTAAAGGTGCATTGTTTGGGTCTTGGAATATCATATCTCTAGTGGTAGTAAGATCATATATATCCCACTTTGGATTAGAATTTATTGTCTCTTAAGTTTATGTTATTTGTCCTAGTTGAACTAGGGTTGTTTCATTTGAGTCGCCTATAGATGGTGTTAGTGATTTAAGTGCATTTAAGTCATGATTGGTGATTTAAGGGCATTTAAGTGGGTGTTTTCTGTTATTTCCTCTTTGTAAAAGTCAGACATTTTATTTCCTTTTTTAGTTCCTTATGTTTCATCTGCTCTTTTTCCTATCTTAGCATTTATTCTGTATTGCACATTTTAGGGAATTATAAGGCTGATTCGCTGCCTCTTCAGAAATAATGTATAAAATTCAGATCATCTATTGAGTTTTCTACATGGCATCAAAATATGACTGGCCTGAACCATCCATATGGCTTAAAACCTTCTGGGATAGACTTGTATTCATAGTTTCCATGTGGGTTTCAGTTCATTGGTTTTTTGAAGTTGTCTCCTTGCCTGGAAGGCAAGGAACTGGTTTGCTCTTTTGAAGATGTTTCTTTCCTTTATTGTGTCCTTTCTTGCTTTAGGAGGAATCCTGATACTCCCATTTCGTACTTATTGTCTTTCTTGAAGAAGTGTATTCTTCATTTAATATTTAAAAAAAAATTGATTGACCAGTCAAAGAGTAAATTTTTGGTAATCTTCTTGTCTTTGGCTTTAAGTCATAAAAATGGTGGCCAAGGTAGTGAAGAAGGGGGGGATGAGGGAAATCAAAAGTAGGAAGGTCAACATGAAGATACAAGGCAAAGTCTAGTTCTGTTTACTTCAATAACTAATACTAAACATAATGTAAATTCTAGCTCATGTGAATAAAACATTTCTGGCTAAACTACTTTCTGGTTCTTCAAAGATATAACATTCACAACATGAACATCCTACTTTCAATTTTCTCAATTGTGGTCTTTCAATGTTTTAATTTGCATCATATTGGTAATTCCATAAACTGCAGTAGTTCAAATCCAACATTGTGGAAGTGTACAAAAGGACCATATTGAAGCAGCTTAAAAAGATTGAATTAAGAGAATTAGAATTAGAAGGGCCAAAAGTAAGAAATTTATAGCTTCCAAGGACCAAAAGAGCAGCTCAGCCAACTTTTATTATCAGAATATTTGAAGTACAGGGAACACAAGACATTCAACTGAACCAAGTTATCAACAATCTCAAAAAATGTCTCAAGTATCTTAATATGAATGTTTTTCACACTATTTTAAGCAGAAATCACAAAGACCAGCATTTATACGATAAAATCAGGACTTAACTTACCAACTGCAGGTGGCTTGAGTTCTCCTGCAGCATATTTACCCATAACACCGCTGCACCTGTTAATGCATGAAAATATAAATTTGACCGGAAGTGTAATCAAAGCCCCAAGGGCTTAATGAGGTATTTTAATTACTTTCAGCTGATTGATATAATCAAAATACTTTATACAAGAATACAGGGATAAAGGGTCAAACCCAAGTTGGTCCTAAGCTTTTTTTATTAAGTTAGAGAGTGAAATCCAAATTAGGTATCTTGCTCTACTACACTTGACTGGCAGAAAAATACGAAATGCTAATCTCACCCAAGGGACTTATTATGCCAATGTTCAGTATGGTTAAATTCAAATGAACAAGAGTCCAGATACTTCCTTTTCACTGTTTTGAACACTGTTCATAATGAAAGACACTACTACTGAGTTCAAGACACATACATCAGCATTAAAGAAAGTGAACTAGCTATTAAGCTAACCAAGTTCAAATCCTTATTTCAACAGCCTTCTTTTCTTCTATTGCAGCCTTCTAGATAGAGAAATACTTAAGAAAACTCTATAATTGGCATGCATGCCTAGAGTTAAGAATATGGTGGCTTTCTCAGAATATAAATTGAAAATTTATATGTTATGGTCTTCCAATAATCAAGTTTAGCAAAACTAATAATTTAATATTATGTAAATGCTCTTTTACAGTATTAACACCCAAAATGAAAAACCACAGCCGCTAGGCCCACTTCTGACTTACCTTACCTAGTCAGATGAATCAAGCTCATTAATTTCAATCATTTAATTTTTTGTTCTAATGGCTCCTCAGACAGCAGTAGCTTCCAATAATCTTTTGGTTATAGAAATAAAACTGTTGTAAAATTCTAATGATTACCCATATGATCATGATTAATAATCCTCTAACAAACAAACTTCCTGAGCATCTCAACTTAATTCACCATCAGATTTTTATTATAGAAGAAAATTTTTTGCAGAAAAGAGAATTACAATTAAGGGAGGATAAGGCACCCACCAAAACTGGAAAACAAAAACATGCAATAAATCTATCCAATCTCTCTATAAAAATTCCCCAAAAAAAAAAGGAAACAGGAAAAACAGAAGAATCAAGATTGCTCCAAAGATGCCTAATCTCTTTCCAAATCCGACAGAGATACCCCTTAGAAAAAACATGGGATAAAATAAACACCAAAAGTAAGCCAAAAACACTACCCTTTCCTGTCTCACACTTAGCCAGAGAAAGTAAATATTTTTGACCTAGATAGTTAAAAAATTCATAGCTGTTTGCTCTCTGGAAAATAACAAGATTAGGCTGTATGGAAGCCAAATATGGGGCACTTACCAAGTAATGAAGCTTAATCTGTAAAAGGAAGAAGCTAATGAAGCCTAACATGCTAAATGACAAAGCCTAACGGGATTTGTCTACCTTTTTCTCCTTAAAACTAATCAGTTTTGCATGCAGAGCCCACTCATAGATGATTTATATCATCTACCAAAACCCAAAAAAGAAAAACCAAACCATATGTCACCTGATATAACAAAAAGTACTCACCAGCGGAAATAGTCACTTCTAATTCCCAGGGGTGCAGCCAGCAATATATCAGTAATCCAAGGAGATAGGGGCCTCATAGGTTTCTTCTCCTGTTGGGTGAAATTATGGCTAGATTCCCCATCAACCGCATTACTTGTCGTTGCATGGCTGCCACTGCTGCTTCTTTCTATTTCACTATATTGTCCTTCCATTTTGAATATGGGGCGATTGTAATGAGTTAAAATTCTTAAAATTTCACCACATGCCAGAGCCCACTGTTCTGAGTATTCATTCTGTAGATTTGAGACAAAAATTAAATGAAATTCAAATACTATACATAACCAGCAAGAAACTGAAAGGAAGAACTGCCATTCCAGAGCAAAAAGTTGAAGCCACAGTGTGTCACAAACAAGAAACTTATATGCTATAATTAAATTACATGAAGATATTCAGAATTTCAGCCAAGGGATTATACCTCGCTTTTTGGGCACACTAAGGATATGAAGGACGTAAATGGAGGACTAGTCTTATCATAGACTAGCATACCATCAATAATACATGAAATAATTGGAAGTACAACTGCATGCCCATGCTCTGGATGATGAAGGACAAAGGTCGCTGAATGTCATGTAAATATATATATTAAGTTATATAAATAAAAACAGAAATAAATTCATAGCAATAATATTCACATTGCATCAACCATAATGTAACTAACATGAGTTTAAGCATAAATACCCAAAACATCATCAAAGAGGAGCATTTCCTTTGAAGGATAACGGTTTCGGATCAACTGTCAGAAAAATACAAACCAGTCAACATTTGGATATATGATATAATTTGTATATATTTCTCTTTACAATTGTAAGTTTTGTCCATAAACCATGCATTTGTCATACCTCAGCAATATCATCAGGAAATTGTTCTGATGTGAACTGACCAAAGTACTCAACATAGGCAGCAATTTGATCCTAGAAAGAAGCAGATATAAATGTCACAACAGTCAAGAAATGAGTGCTTCCAATATAGCAGAAGATAAAAGAATTCTTAAACATAGATTTGGTGACATTTACATTCCAAGTAATCATAGACAAGAAGACTACACCGGCTCAAGACTATGATATAGACAAAATACGTATCTAATCATTTCACAAGGAGAAAACATAAGACAAAACTGAAAAATGAAGCACTAAAAAAAAATAATGGTTATTCCAGACAAACAAGAGCCCAATGAATATCACCCAATGCCAAAATTAGTGATTAGACAAGACAAATAATTTACAAAATGCAGTCATTCCTGACAAAGGATATTTTCTTGACTTTCATTACATCACAATTTGTACTTTTAGTTCAAATATTCAAAACATTAATCTTCATGTGATAATATATCATTAAAAAACATGACACCTTCATTTTAAGCCTTAAAAAATATGATGTTCTGCCTCCCTCAAAAATATTCATGTAGAATTTTCCAAATAACTAAAAGGCCTTGAGATATTATTCGTTTCTTCTCCAATCTCCATCAAATGCTTAATGTTGAAAATTGAAATATTATTCTATATAAATATATAGATAGATAGAGTATGTGTTACTAAAAAAATATAGTGCAACTGCTATATACTACCCTGGAGTAAGAAAAAAAATATAGTTTAGAGGAGAATAATGAAAGAATCAATAAACATCAACTTGGTACCTTTCTTTGTTGACCATCTTGAGGGGAAGGCCAGAACAACGACGAAAACCGAAGGCGGTCAATCCACCTTTCACTGGAACCAGCCATTGAAGAAGACATCTTCCAAGGTATTTTATTTCCTTACGCCACTAATATTAAAACCAATTACGCAAAATCGAGCCAAAACCGGCTACCAATCAAGAATTAAAATATCGTAATTCAACATTCCCTGTTTAGGATGCACAGATACTTTTACCTTAGTATTTACAAACAAATATCCAAATCAAAATTTAAAAATATTTTCCAAAAAAAAAAAATCAAATAAGAACGCTGCCAAATGCATCTCCCCGAAAATTGTAGCAACTTACTGCAAAAAGTAGGTTGCTCCGTAGACTAAGTCTTTGCACTTGTGACTGAACCTTCGTAATTGAAAGTTATTCAATTCACAGGTGATTTCTTAGTTTAATTTCACTGTAAACCCAGAAAAAATAAATAAATTATTTTTTGAAAAATTAAAATCAGAGAGGAGATATAACTCAAAAGAACCCAACCAAATCAGCTAAGAGTCTTTGAGCCGAACAAAAGAAATGAAAATGAGAATGAGATTTCCTGGAGAAAGAAGCAATTTTCTTAAAAACCAAACAGGTCAAGCTAATCTTCTAAAGCTGAAAAAAGAAGCAAAAATCTTCAATTTTACTCACCCAAACATCTCAGCACAATTCATATTAACCCCAGGAGAAAATAATAATACTAATAATAATAATAACCATCTTCGAAACCACTACGAGCATCAAAACAAAGAAAAAACAGTACGCCCACAAAAAATTGCAGCAGAAAAATTGAAACAAAAAAAAAAGTACCTGTCCACTTGTATTTTCAGAACTGATCTCCGGACAAAGCAAAAATTCCGGGGTTGAGACGCTGTATCTGGGTTTATTTTTGGGTCTTTTATCCAAAAATATTCTCTTACATGAAATACTTGAGAGGTGGTGGTGGTGGGAGAGAGGGGAGAGAGGCAGAGGGTGAGAGAAGATCTTTTGTAGCCCTGAGAAGCTTAGAATGTGATCATACGTGGCGATGATATTTTCCTCTCGCCTCGCAGGCTGAGTGTCACGTCATCTTAGTCTACAGTACCATCCATATATGTATGTATGCATGCACCATCGTACATGGATACATAAAAATGTTCGGCAAACACAGGGACTAGACGGAATAAGAGAAATGGAATGAACCTGAGGCGAAATTACTGAAGTAACCTCAGCGTGTGGGGAGGGTCAACAAAAAGAATAAATTACTCAAATTTTCTTGAAATTACAGAAATTTATTTTTATTTTTAAAATATATATAATTTTCTTAAAATAAAATATTATCTTATATTTTAATTTAATTTTAAATTTTTTGACTAAAATATTACTCATTTAAAAATATTAAGTTGAAAAGTATATTTTTATGCTAATATAAAATATTTTTAATTAAAAAATTTAAAAATAAATCAAAATATGAAATAATTTTTTAAATTAATTTTAAAAATATTTATATATTTTTATAATAAAAAAAATAATCATATAATTTAAATATTTCTTAAGAGAGAGAGAGTGCGTAGTTTACTTTAGGGTGAAATTATTGAAGTGACCTCGGCGTGTGAGGAGGGTAATTAAATAATAAAATATTTGAGTGAGTTAAAGTTGGAATAATAAGACAGTAAAATATTTGGTTCAGTGTGACAGCGTGTGGTGTCCTGTGCTAGATATTTATGCGGGGGTTTGGACTAATGTGAAACGAAGATGTAGGAGTTGCCTGGTAAGAGATGCTGATTTGTCCGTGATTATAACATTTTGAATCTAGTCAGAGATCACTCGTTGACATTACAGTTTAAAAAATTATCAAAATAAATTTGTCGGCTTATCCTAAAAATTTAATAATAATAAAATTTTACACAAAGCACTCTTTTTATCCACAAAATTTAGAGTTATTATTAATTCTATTTAAAATTTTTAATTTATGTTAATTCTATCTTGTAGTACATTTGACCAAATTTTTAATGTTATTCTAAACACTGATGTTATCAACCAAATTAATAAAAATCTACAATGTATCATTATATGTGTGCATGTCAAACTTTAAGTTTTAAATTAAAGATTTTATCAACTCTAATTTCAGATCTAAATGGAGAGTGTTTGCTCAATGACAAAGGGACAAGGATAAAAAAAATAGAAATAATCTTGTTCAGGGGTTAAAGTTATGATATTAGATAATGTAATATTTATATAAATAGTGTATAATCCATGTAGTATGCTATCACTATGATGTTCGTCGGTTAACGTGTAATGATACATTATTAATTTTTATTAATTTAATTGATAAAATTAGCATTGAGAATAAAAATTAAATTTAACAAACAGATAAAATAAAATTGACACAAATTATTGTTTTAGATGAAATTAATAATGACTCTAAATTTTTAGAACAAGAAAATTCTTTTGTCTAAAAATTTTACTTACAACAAATTTTTAAATATGGCCCAAATAATGAATTAAAAACTTTATTAGATTACAAATCAATTAATTCAATTAGCTGAACCAACATTGGATAATGTCAAAATTATATTAAAAAATAATTTTATAATAAGCCTATGTGTGTATGTATGGCCATAAATATATATAGATATATATTTACACACACTAATTTAAAGAATGAATCATTGATATAAATATATAAAAATAAATAGCCTATTATACTTATAAATATTAGTTTTTGCTTCCAGTTGTAATATTCTTTTAATTTATTAAAAAAATAAAATAAATTTGTCGTAGTTGAGTTTTTTAAAAACTATGTTACAAAAGATGAATTTTCCTCCAATTTGGATTTAGATGGTGTTACAATTTGTAACCATTATTGTTTATCAAGTGAATGTTAATGGGCACCCCCATAAGATTATTTTTTCTTCAACAAGGTCCTTGGCAAGGTGATCAACTTTCTTTATATCTCTTTCATTTTGAATGTCAATATTTTGTCTTATATGATTACCATGGCAAAACAAACAAATAAGTGGAAGGGCATTCATGTATCTCAGTTTTCTAAATCGATATCTCATTTAATATACGCAGATGATACACTACTATTTTTCAAGCCATTGAACCAATGTCTTACGAGGTATGAAATAGTTTGTTAAAACATAGTGAATTGTCAAGTCAACGTATTAATCAAAATAAAACTTTGATGGCTTTTAGCCCATGTGTTCTACATCAGATGAAAGACTGTTATAAGATATTTTTTATGTTAAATTTGCATTTCGTTTGGACAAATATTTAGGTACTTATATTATTGATTTTGGTCAATCCATGAAAGAATTATATCAAGAAGTCATAGATAGAATTGACTAGAAGTTATAGTCATGGAAGTTTGTACTTTTATCACAAGTGGGAAGGCTTACCTTAATTAAATCTGTTTTAAATTTTATTTTAGTATATCTGGTTTCTTGTTTTGAACTACAAAAAATATATTGCCATGAAATTGATATGAAGATGGCCAATATTGTTTCTAGTTTTTCCGATTAAGCCAAAGACACATTTACTAAATTGGGCAGAGTTGCGTACTCCTACATCCAATAAAGGGCTTCAAATTAAGGGCACATAGACCTTTAGTAGAGTTTTATTGGCTAAACATATATATATATATATATATATATATCACCTTTTGCTAGTAGGGATATATTATAGATTTCAAAAAATGTAATATTTTTCTCTCCATAAAAAAGAACATATTGTTTGTTTATTCTTGAAATGGTAAAAAAATGCTGACAGATTTAAGTAAGCACATGTATTATAATCATCATTCACCTAAGAAATGGACAAAATGGTAAAATCAAGATGTGTGTCAACTAATCAACGGACTAAGTAGAGATTTAAAACATGTAATATAATTGCTGATATAGGGAAAGTTGGACGTTGGTAAATTCATGCCAGTGCATTGAAGAAAATTGCAACACTGGAAACCATTTCCCCTAGTTTTGACCAACTGGTTTTGCCTTAATCATAGAATTTAAGTTTACTTTTTATTTACAAGAGAATCGCCTGGCCTCCAGCAAGTGGAATTATAGTGGATGTACCTTTCATCCACTGAACATCAACGAACGTGTCTGACTTATAATTAATTTGCACTAACTAGCTAGTCATAACTTTAATATTGATATTAATATTCCTGCGTTTGACAAAAAGAGATCAGAGCAAAAGAACACAATCAATATATTCGAAGGTGGTATACATGCTAAAGGTTTCAAAATCTCAAATGATCACCCAACAAAAAGCAACCTATTAGTGTTTGCCAAATTTGGGAAAGCAAACAAGTGATGTCTGCCACCATTAACTGATTAACACATTGCCAAGTAATTTTAACATATTCAAATTAAGTCTTACATCCAACTTAGGTATCAGTCGTAATGTTTGTAAGATATTTAATTAATTAGTTGGTAAACGCGAGTTGACTTGTTGATATATATGGTACGACTCTCCAAAGGCACTTTCAAAATGGAGGAAACACGTAATGCAACACCAGATATGCTTTTTTATTTTTATAATATATTTTGTATGTGTGCGTGTCTACATACGGGCGCCCACAATAGCTTGACACTATCTCAATTCCAACTCTTAAAATATTCACTAAAACTTTTATATTTAACTGTAAATAAATAAATTTTTATGGATAGTCATAGATATTAATATTTTGTTCATCTTAAAATTTACCATGCATCATCATACCACTCAAATGGCTTAATTTAATATAGACTAAGTATATATCAAACACGCTAAGATATAATTGATCTGATCATCCTAATTCTTGTCTATATATGATTATATGATATACTAATGAGCTAGTAGCTCAAATTATATCAATTAAATTTTCACGTTGAAATAATATGATTCTATGATTACATGATATATGAAGGTTTAAATGCTCTTTTAGTCCTTGTGATTTTATATAAATTTTAATTTGCTCCACTTAGTTAAATGATGCTGTCCTTTTATTTTCTTTTAAAATATATGATCTAATTGTATCCTTTTTATTACATAATTTATAAAAATAATTTAATTTCAAACTTAACAACTTGCTACTTTGATGTTATTTATTTACATAAAATATCCAACTCACACTCATATTTAATATCTAAATCAGTAGATTATTAAATTTAGGGTTAAATTTTGAATGAAGATATAATAGATGAGCTAATTTGAATCATTTTAAAAATTTGAAAAGACAACATTGCCTATTTTTATACTTGAAAAATTCTAAATCAAAATTTTTATAAAATTAAAAGATATATTTAAGTGTTATATATATTAGACAAAAGAAACATCACCTTTTTACAATAATAGATTTCATTTTTCATGACGAAATAAAATCACATTATACAGTAGTCACTGACTCACCTTTATTATTAAAAACAGAAGAAAAATAATTATATTGTACCAAAATTTTATCTTATAATACTCTCTGCCAGCACTTTGTTTTCTTTTTAAAGTTTTTAAGACAACCAACAATTTAAATCGGTTTCGTTTAAGAGGTAAATACAAAATTAACAATTTAAAAAAGAGATACGTGACTTCTTAGTTAAAGTTAGAAAAAAAAAGAAAAGAAACTTCTGATATTAAAAAGATCCATTTGGCACAAAGAAAACTTGTGCTTTGGATTCCAGGTTGTAGTACAACGTCGTGGAACCCGAACATATTCGATTAAGGGGCAGCTTGCGCATCGTGCCACTATCGCTTGACACGTGGCGACACTAGTGGCTAGGAGAGAGCGGGCAGGTTTACGGTCAGGGTCAGAAATATCTGGTGGCAGACGAGCGTATCCTCCAAGATATTTTCCCGGTTCGAGGCCGAGTCAACTCCGAATCGACTCGGTAGGCGTGGCCCAATCACATGCTAGCTTCTGATCTATTGAGATCCAAATCTGCCCTGCCCTTTGTTTACTCATTCAAGCTAACCTTCTCCCAACTTGTTTGCTTACGTCATCCTATGTGGGTCCCACATACTCTCATGTATCATGGAGTTAATGCCCATGCATGCCTAGCCTCTCCATAGCCTTGTTTACGTGTTCATTTCTCATTGGCTGTGTAAAGTCACTTGTTTTTGGTTCTGTTGGGTTCTGTGACCTTCCGCGAACCCCGCCTTTTTTCTTTTTCTTGTGGATTGACAAGAGTGCCCTTTTGCGGTTGCTTATAATGAAAGGATTTACCTTTTTTTTCTTTTTACTAATGTTTTAATTTTGGAACCCTAACACCACTTTTTGTCGTCTTGGAAATAATAAATGGGGTCATGCTCCGCTCGCTTCTTAAGGAGTTGTCCTCCAAAAAATAAAATTAAAAATAAAGACTTGAACTTTCTTTTCTTAAATGTATATTGAGAATTTTATTTTAGAACAAATTTAATAGTTAAAAATTTTTAGGGAGAAAAAATTATTAATATAACTTTTAGTTATTAATGCAATAATTAATTAAAAATTTAAGCCGCTCTATAGTCTTAGTTAAAGAACAATAAATAGTCATGAAAATTGCTTATTTACTCCATTGAGTGATAAAATTCCAATATCTACCATATAATTTCTATCAATGTTAATATATATATATATATATAAAAGAAAAATTAATAATTTGATTTCCATAATTTACCCGAGTTTTTAAAGTGATTTCTATAGTTATAATATTTTCAAATTCTTTCCCACCCTTTCCAAATGTCTAGGAATTGGTCCTTACCTTTTGGTGCCTTCATAACTCAATATGTTTGAGTTTGACTTGACCAATGGCTTGTTGAGGCGTTGCTAATCTTGCCACATGGTAATCACTGTGTAACTTCGAAAAGCCCTTTCACACATGAGGCTTGTCGTTACAATCATCCTTACATATGGAAGCATAATATCCTTACAATAATCGAATAAAATATGGAATCATAAAATTGCCTACATGTGGCCAAAGCTACAGATGATGGTTTGAAAGTAGTGGCCAGTTTCCTCCAACAAAATCTAGACAAACTTTCTGACTAATGGAAGAGCAATCACTAATAAAGTTATTCCCAAAAAATTTAACATTTTTAAATTCCAAAAACTTATAAATATGTAAATGACAGTAAAATTTACAGTCTTTAAACTTCTCTATATAGCTTATGAAATATGCAGTAATAATTTTAGGATTTTACTTTCTCTCTTGTGGATTATATACTCTAATCTTAACATTACATCCCCATACTAAGTGATGCAAATTAGGTTTCTAAACTTTTTAGATTTCAAAAGTTGTTTTAGAAATATCCTTTATTGAAACCTTATTATGAATGTATATAGTTGTTTTAAGTGTTTCTTTTTATAGAGAGGTAGAAAGTTTGGAATTCCTTAACATACTCTTCATTATATCCCTAAAGTCTAGTTCCTCATTTCTACTATACTACTCATGTCAGGTGAGTTAAGCATGATATATTGTATAACTACATCATACTCTTCAAAGAACTGAGCAAATGGACTAAATGTGCATCCACTATCAATGTCCTTACCAAAATACCATTCTTTACCTTTACTTTATAGATTTGAAAAGTATCAAGTGCCTTACTTCTATTATAAAGCAAGTGCCTCATTTTTATACAATCTACACATTATAAAACACCAAGTGTCTTACTTTTATTATAAAGTATCAAGTACATCAAGTGTCTTACTTTTATTATAAAGCAACTAAATATACATAGAACATGAATAATTGTCAATAAAGGAAATAAAATATTTCTAACTACTAGAACCTAATTCAAAGTTACAGATGTCAGTATGTATTATATCTAACAATTAAAAACTTCTTTTGTCTCATTTATAGGACATATTAATTTGCTTTTCTTTTATACAGTCTACACATAAATCAAAGTCAGTAAATTTTAAGGATTCAAAAACTCCATCCTTTACCAAATACTTGATTTACTCTATAAAGATATGTTCCAAAATCTAATGCCACAAATTAGAAAACTTCTCATTTATGACACACCATTTAACACTCATACTATTATGCACAAAAATCAAGGTATTAGGGACTTTTATGCTAGAATGAATCCTATACAAAATACCATCCAAAGTAATTTTTTTAACGGGTACTAAATTTTTCATTGAATCAAAAGTTAATGCAAAAAGATTTAAGGAAAAATCTAAGGAAATAAGTTTAAAAATAGAAATTAAGTTATCAGAAAAACCTGAAATATAAAATGTTTGTCCAAAATCCAATATATAACGAGAACTTAATATAATTTTACATGTCCCTACTACCTTCAAGGGTGAGTCAATCCAATTTTCAAGAAAAAACTTTATGTTCATTTGGACTTAGTTTCCTTTAATTGAAAATCCTATATGGTATTAGAAATGTGCATTGTAAATCCCATATCAATCCACTAAGTATCATAATAATATCAACCATATGAGATTAAAAACACACATAAGATTAAAGTGTACCTTTTTTCTCCAACCAAGCCTTCCTTTTAAGGCTGTCTATCCTCATATGCCTCTTCCTTTGTTAGAAAAAGCATCAAGCTTCCTCCTTGTTCATTTCATGACTAGGAGTAATGCTTTTGTAATTGATTTTTCCTTTGCAACCTTTCTTCTTGAAGTTAGTAACTATATGACTCCTATGTGAGACCCAACCACCTTCCAGATTAAGCAATTCACTTCTTCCACACCCATAGGGAATGACTTGTTTGTTGTCTATCGTCTTTAATATGTGTTATAAGAAATCTTGAATGGTCCACATAGAGAAGATAATGGGTTGAGGATCAACTACACCAAGAAAGAATTGAAGATCTCTATTTCAAGAGACTTTAAAATCTACATTATGTGCTCGCACACACTATAAGTGCTAGTTAAATTTACATAAAACAACTATGTTGCTAGTGTACTAGCTAGTGACTTATTAAATCAAACATATTGTTCATCAATACTCTACACATAGACCTTGACCTTCTCATATTCAAGTAGGAATCCAAGATCACCAGCCCTTGTATGAGATTTTATAAATAACATGCTGAAGCAATTAAATCGCTTTCAACACTCATATAATACAATCTCAACTTTTATGCAAATGACTACATGTAGAATATAGTTAAGGTCAAGGCGACCCTAAACAAAAGAGAAATTCTAGTAATTAAAAAAATCAAGATGCTGCAAATTAAGATTTAATTTTAACCATGCTTTCAAAATTGAGATAATCAATCATCACGCTCATATCTTACACTTGCCCATGTAAGTTATACATAGACATAAATTTGATATCACTAGATCTACCTATTGGCAAAGATCTTAAGATGGTATAAATTTATATGTCTTTTGTGATGAAACTAAAAGGCATTTACATTTCCTAATACTTATAGCCTACTTAGAAAATATAATGCATTTCTATTTCATCCTAATTAAATATGCAAATATAACTAGCTTCTTGTAAGCAAATATATACTATACCTTACCTGCACACCAAAATAGAATTTATATCTCTAATTCTTTATGTAACTTTTACTAAGTATGCATATTTATAGGTATATAAAAATGCTTTAGCTAAATATACTAATCACAAGACATGTAATTTCATAATGTGCACTTAAACAATTACATGCGCTAACACAAAAATTACTTTATGAGATTAAATAATTCATTAATAAATTAAAACTATATTTGACTAATTCATTAAAAATTCTCCCTCTTGAATTATCTCAATTGTGCCAAAAAAAAATGTCCAAAAATTTCTCAAATATTGGACAAAATCAAATGGCACTAAAATCAATTTTACAAAACTTTTTCACCAAAAACATGATTTGCGCTTTCTATTTCATGACAAAACAAACCAAAAATATCCCAAAATAATCAAATTGTCCAGATACCTGAAACAAATTTTTTTACTAGAAAAAACAAATTTAGTCTTTAAATGATTTTTTCCCAAAAATAGCCCAGTTAGACCCAACAAAACCATTTATGCAAAAGCCTAAAAATTTTATCACCTAAAAACCAATTTTCTAAATTAAAAAAAAAAAGCCTAAAACACTACTTGCCCATTTCTATTTTAGAAAATTCCTCTTCCCCTTCTCCTTTTAAAATGAATTTTGACAAGTTTCAAAAATAGGCCCAAAAAATAGCTCAAAAGAACATTTAAAAATGCAACAAAAAGCCACAACAAGCCTGGCCCAACACCTTTTTAATGAAACATTACATATCAACCAAAGAGGCAAAATGAAGTGTTGTCAAGGGAGTAGTCTAAAATGTAGCTATAACAACTTCAAAATGACACGTCTTTTTTCCCTAAAAGACAAAATAACCTATCATTTAGGTTATTTCTAAACTTTAATTGGGTCAACCCAACCTAATTTTAGCACTTTTCATATTCAAATTTTGACGTGATGATTTTTAGGCTTATAAGACTCCATCTTTTAGTCTTAAAAGCCAAAATTCATTAAAAAAATGTCAAGAAATTGATTTTTGGGCTCAAAATGGGGAAAATCAAGTAAAAATAAATTACCTAGCACACCAAGGCAAAGATGTGACTCTTTCAAGAAAATTTTTAATTATTTCTTCAAGCACGTTTCAAGCATATAAAATAACATATAGCTACGATATAATGTATGTAATAATTATATATCCATATGGCTTGCTTAATAACAACAATTTGAAAATTGCAATACATATTCCAAAGTTCAAACAATATATCAAAATAGGCAGATAAGCATGCAAATTGCCCTTAAGCAAAGGCAAAATCGGCACCCTGATACCACATGTAAGCTATCAGACAAAATACATGACTATAATCTTTTAATAATCTGATAAAACACATAAGCATAAAATTATGTACTTCCAACCATAGCTACTAATGATAGTTTGAAAATATTGACAAATTTCCTCTAACAAAATGAAGGCAAGCTTTCTAACTAATGAAAGAGCAACCTTGTGATGGGCACTCTAAGGATGGACAACTTACTTTTTTTTCTTAGCTAAGAACCCTCTTTTATAACTAGATAAGGAATTTATTCTGCCATCATTAGAATTAAATCCCATAAAACTTAATTATGTTGGCAAATAGTAACCACCTGTTTAATATGGAAAACTTCCAATGGCATAAATGGAAATCAAAAGGACTATTAAACAATTAAATATCCAACAGAGCTCTCTTTCTAAAGTATTTTGTTCCAAGTAACATTTTATGTGGAAGTATCCTTGCACAAAGCCATAAAAAACATAAGTTATTTATTACATACTAACTTAGTAAAAATCAAAACATGTCTTCTAAAGTATATTAACATAGGAAATTTGTTGGAACCTATGACAATGAATCAAGAAACTATCAGACACAGTAGTTATACGGTAGTTAGTTGACAACACAATGAGGTGTATGAGGTCAACAATGAAGAAGAGGTCATCAATGTTAAAGGTAATAGAGTGTCTTGAATAAGTAAGGAAAAGGATTCATGTATGATGTCGATATGGAAGGGTCTAAGGCGATGAAGGGAGAATAATGTGAAAGTGTATGATAAGAGCAAAGAAGTAGGAAGGATAGTAAGAATGGCAAACAAAAGGAAGGGAAAGTATCCATTATAGGCAACGTAGAGTATGATAATACGAGTAGTGAAACTATGAATAGAGTGTTGAGGTCAAGATCAATGCCAAATCCTAATGTAGGTAGGATTGTAAAGAGGAAAACAAGTGTAGGAGTGGGGAGGCTCAACAAATCTAAGTTTATTGGGGGGTTTGCAAAGTCCATGCCTTTTCTATTAGGCCTATTTTGATAATGCAAAAAAAGTCCTAATGAGAATTATGAAGTATAAAGGTATCACATAGAGAAAGATAAGATGGAACCATTTTAAAATTAAATTAACAACTAATCAAAACTATTAGTTATAAATGAGTTTGGCCATTAGATATATGAATTGAGGGGAGGATTAACATTTGTGCTTGTGTTTACATATACCACTTCTCTAAGTTATAATTTCTTCCAAGTTAATATGTAATGAATAACTTTATGTTTTTTTATGGCTTTTGCAAGGATGCTTATTTCATGACAACAATTCACCTGTGTAAAAGAGCTTTCCCAAGTTACATAGTAATTCCTATATGGCACCTACATGCCAATATAAGTAGCACCGATCTTAGCAAGTTGTTGGGCAAGTCAGACCTGAACAAAAAGAGTTATGACAACACCAAATAAAAGGATCAAGTCTTAGACATTCTGAAGGGGTAATTTGGGAAGATAAAAAGTAAATGAGTTTTCTCTCCAAAATCCCTCTATATTTGAAGAGAAATTTTTTTGATGGGACTCACCATTATTTTCTCCTCAACTTATCTTTCCAAATTTTTTATTCAATCCAAATAAAGGAAAATTCATTTTCTCTCTTGTTTTCTCCTTTAGTTTTCTCTTGCTTCTAATTTTCTCCCTATCCAAATAAAAGGTAAAGAATTACAAACAATCATTTTTTAAGATACAATTGAGTTTATTAAAACTCTGATTGTCTTAACCCATTTTGTTTAATAAGTTGAATTATTTAATAAGTTTAAACGGTTTGTTTAACGGCCATATCTTTTAAAGTAATTATTTCCAATAGTTGTTAATTTGGAAAGCAACTACATTTGAAAATATTGGCAATCGAGAATTATAAAATAGTTATACAATTTTAATAGACTTAACAACTTTATAGGAAGTTAGATTTTTTCCATCTTTAAATATATTAAACTGAGTATAAAATAATTTTTTAATATAATATACACAAATTTTAAATTAATTCAACAATAATTAAAAAAAAAACCTACACTCCGCCAAAGCAACTGTCAGTGTCTCGCCTAAAACTGGCGAAAAGGCCATAAGAAGATAGCAATGTCCTCAGAGGTAACCTCGAACGTTGGCAAAGAGGCAACCAGAGCATGGGCACGGCACCATTCGTTGTACCTTCGAAACTAAAGTTGCCTCAAAATCCCATGCATTTGTCTCAACTTGGACCAATCATAAGCATAATTAATAAAAAAGAATATATATTTTTATATAAAAAATAATTTTTGAATCTTTATTTTAAAATAAATAATAATTAAAAAATATAATAAATAATATATACAATTTGAAAAGAAATTTCTTTTTCTTTACAAACAAACAAACAAGACTATCATCTCTTTTTTTTTTTTTTCCTATAAGTGTAATTCACAAATGGTTAAGTTAATCTTTTTTCCTTAAATGTAAGTTCACTCGCCACATGAATTGTAAACTTTACTGGCAAATAAGTTAATAATACAAATAATAACTTTAATATAATAAAAATTTCTTAAATTATGTTTGACAAAATATTAATTGATAAATATATTATATGTAAACTAGATTACACAAAAATGCTCTCCCTGAATTTGTGACAATTAACAAAATTTGATAATACAGTCAACCTTAGGCTAACCATTAAGATGAAAAGCAAATTTCATTTATTTTACTATATGACAACACAATAATTTAAATTTCAAATTACTTACTCACTCCGCACACCTTTCTATCATTATATATACATATATCTCGTTTAATGCATTGTAGAATCATTAGGAATGGAAGGGAATCTCGCGCGTCTTGTCTATGTCTATGACTTCTGGTTTTCTTCATGGTTTCATCAGTATTCTTGGACAGTTCTTGTGAGAGAAAACCTAACAGAGAAATACAAATGAATGGTTCTGGAATCTTGACTGTTGAGCAGAACAATCTAGAATCAGGACAAGTAATATGTAGGCTTTTAAGTCAAATTTAATGTGGTAGTCCCATGTCAGCTCTGCAATTCCATTAATTGACGTGGATGAACACAGATGGTCCATCTGCTATGTCTAAAGAACTTAAAGTAACGCACATTATTTAGGGCTGTACAAGTCGATAACAATTAAATTAAAAAAGGTTCATCTACATAAAAGTCGGCAACGTGGCATTCTTCTATGAGTGCACGTGTGATAGTTGGGTGCCTTTGAGGTGGGCCCCATGAACCATCACCGTCAATGTGTCGGCTAATGAGCTGTTGGTTGGAGAGAATGGACGGTTTGGTGTCTGACTTGATTTCCATTGGCCAATCAAAACCAACGATTTGTTGCATTAAAGAAGAAATTCACTCGTTCTTGTTTTTTTCCTTTTCTTTTTAAATGAGTTATAATCACACGTTTTTCTGTATCCGTTCTTGAGACGTGTTTCCTTTGGCATCAAGCATTTTTCTTATTAGGTTGGAGCTGCAATTAATGCCTTTTTCTGGTCAAGCACCATTTTTCAAAGAAATGTACTCACTCTCATTCAAAATAAAAATTTTAAAAAATAATCACAATTTATAATTATATATTATAACATTAAGTTTGGATATTATATTTTTTTAATTTTCAAAATTTTAAATTCATTAGACTTATTAAATTTAGGGAATTTATACATTTTTTTATTATTTAACATTTTAACTTGAATTTAATGAATTTTTACATATTTTTCTTGTTATCTTCATCTATTTTTGTTATTTTCTTATTTTGTCTGATATTTCTTCCTCTTTTCTCATTTCCCCTCACTTTTTTCTCTTTTTTTTTTTTAAATTTTGTTTAGCTTTAGTTAATTGTTTCTTTGCAAACTAATAAAGCTTTGTATATATAGATTTTCACAAATTGACAATCATAAATTTTGCAATGTTCTATATGCATTGTAAATTGACAATAATAATTTTTTATGTTTCATCAAATAAATTTTTTTAACTCTTTAAAATGCTCTTTTAAATTGTTTATTGTATTATTATGATATTTGTTGAGTGATAGCTTATTTTTTTAATATATTTTTATTATGCATGATATGAATATTAAGTAGATATACCTTAAGATATTTAGGTAGTGAAGTTATTAATATTAATATGAAAAATAATTTTTAGAACATTTTTTATTTAAATTCAAACTTGTTTTTATAATTAAGAGGAGGAAAGACAAAATATTGTTTTAGAACATTTTTTATTAGATATATAATTATAAATTGTGATTATTTTTTAATGTTTATTAATTTATTGAATTTACATATGAATATTGAAAAATCACACTTTTTTTTTTATGGATGATAGTTATAATTTTGGTGTCAATGTGTTCGAGATGGATTGAAATGATAATAATAAATTTCAAAATAATAGACAAATATATTAAGCATGCTTTCCTTTTTTTTCTTTTTTCTATCTTTTTTTCCAATCAAGAATGCTTTGCAAATAAAGATGAGGACAAGTTCATTTATGATAAAAAGTGAGAGCAATATGAGTGAGACAAAAATGAACAAGAAAATATTAAGAATAATATCCATCCAATTGGAAACAAATTCATCTCAAGAATGTGTACAGGGGAACGTGTCATCATGACTCTTTTTAAATAGGGATTCTTTGAAGTCTTATCTCTATTTTTGTATTAATTGGAAGTTTTATAAACACCAGTAACGCATGTGCATAGTTTTTTTTTTTTTTTGTTTGGTATCTAAACTTTGAAACGTAACATTTTATCTTTCTTAGACTATAAGCAAAAAATGAAAATTGTTACATATCATTCAAGATTAATGTCTAAAAACTATATAATTTGTCACATGAAATCTTATATCTCCATTATTTTTGCCAATTTCTCCCTTTATGATCTTTGATTTGCAATTCCCCCAACATTATGTAGTTTTAAAATGTTAATTGTAACACTAATATATAATGCTTTCACTTTTTTGATATTTTAGGCGGTAAAACTTTACATTTTAAAGCTCAGATATCAAAGTCATAATTATGCTATAGTTTAGATAGAGTAATTATATGTAGTTTTCCTTTTCTTACAGGCACTCGTAACTAAATAACATTGATATCAAACGGTTAGCATACTTGCAGTGGACTAAGGTGGCTTTAGCTAATGATCTTGATAATAGGTCGTCGATATATGTGCAGGAGATAGGAATTAATTAATTTATATATATATATATATATATATACCTACAAAGATAAGGGGGGGGGAGAGAGAGAGGATCAATTTACATTAGAGTCAATCAAAATATATTAATCTTACATTACTGAATAAATTTTTATAGGCTAATTTTTTTTTTTTTCAATAAAATCCACCATTGGATTAATATTTCTTATTATAAAGATAATTTTCATTAAATTTGACAATAATCCAAAATTATTTTAGGTCCTATAACTTAATCTAAAAATTAACGTATAATATATATTTTAAATATAAGCAGATTTTAACTCTATGATTGCACACTCATATTTTTCCAATTTTTGTGAAATTTGACATGAAAGATTAACGCATTTATTACTTCTAATCCAACGATTAGATTAATAAAATCATATCCTATAATACAATATTGAAAGGTATAAGAATGTAAAATCTTACACCCGCGATACTCCTTTTTAGCTATGATTTTTATGAAAATTGTTTTAAAGCATATGACTCTTAAGAGATGACTATTTAGATAGCCATTCCTTTTGTTATGAAAATTTACTCTTCTCTACTTGAAATTAAAAAAAAAATCCTTAAATGGTTAAAATAATTATTTTTCTTAAATCTAGTAAATTATAAATAATCACATTTTTAAATTTAACAAATTTTGAAGTTATTCAATAAAAATAATCAATATTATAAAACATAGAACATGTACAAAAAATAATTTTTAATATAAATTCAATAAATTGAAAAATAATAATTAACAATATTTAATTTCAAAAACATTTTATTATATATATATAAACATTCTAAGTACTATTATAAAGTGAAAAATAAAATTTTAGAATAAATTAAGTTTATTGTTCTAACAAAAATAAAAGCATTGAAATAAAAATTGCATAAGAAAAATATCTTTAAAAGGTTTTTAATAGAATAAATACATCTTATCCTGGTTAATCAATAGTTCCAACGAAAGTTTATACATGTTTTTATAATAAAATGGACAACCATATAATTAAATCATCTTTTAAGAGAGAGAAAAAGTCATCCATCATTTTATTCCAATCTTATATATTGATAATACTACTAAGTCTTTTGTTCTTTTTTTTTTTTTTCTGGATGAAGATTATTTCACTATTAATGCTTAAAAGCTATATTTCTATTGTTTAATTACATCATTGTTTTGTACTATATCTCTTATCCACATCAATCTTTCACATTCCACCACTGTTTCACATTGCTGTTAACATTACTCTTTATGATAATAATTTATTTTCAATATTTTTACATTAAAGACATTTTCAAAGCATCTGCAAGGCATACATTTTTTTTTTTATTTCCTTTTGTGTATCTGCTTTTTTTTATCCTTTTTCATTTTGTTGGTTTTTCACACAATAATTAATTATTCAGTGTTGTTAAGATATTTTTATTTGTAAAAATACGAAACTATATCAATATGTCCAATGTGACCCAACCTGCACATGTGCTTACCTAGAGCAAGCTGAATGACGCCATTAGGATGGAAGTGGTCCATATATTTTATGGTAAAAAAATTATTCAAGATGCATTTTACAAAGTTAATTCTTAAATTAGGTTAACTAATATTGACAATTAAATATTCATATTATAATTCATCTTCAACACCATGATTTTAAAAGTTGGATTAGACTAGCCAATTCAACTAGTTCAACTAAGACTTGGTCCTTGGTCGAATTTGGTTAATCCAAAAAATTAATTAAGAATTGGTTAAGAATCGATCAAAATTAGTTTAAACTCGTTCGTGGCAATTTTTTTAAATTTTTTTTCTTATAAAGATTTTTTCTTATATAATAAAATAATTTATCCTAAATAAATTTGATAAATTAAAAATAAAATGCAATAAAAAAGATAATAAAAAAAATAAAGAAGTTGAAATATAGATTTTTTTTTTAAAAAAAGAGAGAGAACATAAGAGAAATAAAATGTGTAACTTGACTATTTTTTATACTTGCTCTACATTATGTTCTATATTCTAATAACATTTCTATCAAATATCAAGGTATTTACCAAAAATTATTATTTACTTTTTATTTTTATTTTTTAATAATAAGTAGAATCTTAATATAATTTAGAAATTCTCAAAATTTAATATTAAATACTCTTAACTTTTAATCATAGATAATTTTTATTTTTTAATTAAAAATAATTTTATTAATATCTTAAAAATATTAAATTAATAATCAAATATTTAAAATTTAATAATATTTATTTGTTATATTAAAATTTTAATATATAAAATTTTTAAAAAATATATTTAATTATTACCTGTTTAACCAATAAATCGTAAACAAGTGATTCCACAAATTTAATGATCAGTTCAGTTTTAAAAATATTGATTAACATGCTAAACATGAGAAAAATAAAATTTCATAAACTCCATGTACAAAAAAAGAAGAAGAAGATTCATAATAATGCCTATCTTAAGGTCGCCAATAAGGTGCATGGTTCGAGTTTCTGTTCAGCCCAAACTAAAAAATAAAACAAGCTGGGTTAAGATAAATGAGCCACCTCAATTATTTGTAGACGAGCCCAAAACAGTTAATACTAGCATATGTTGGTGATTAAATAAAAGAGTAAATTACATATATTTTTTCATAGTTCAATTAAAATTATACTTCTTTTAAAAAATAAAAGCTTACATTATGATTTAACTTAATTTTAATTTTTTTAATCAAAATATCTTTTACTTAAAATTTTTTAATTTAATGAAAGATATTTTAATAAAAAATTAAAATTAAGTTAAATTAGTTGACGTAGATGAACATAGAAGGTCCATCTGCTATGGCCAAAGGAATTAAAGTAACGCACATTATTTAGGGCCGTACAAGTGGACGGCAATTAAATTAAAAAGGGATGATTTATATAAAAGTAGGCAACGTGTCATTCTACTATGAGTGCACGTGTGTATAGTTTGGCTCCTTTAAGGTGGGCCCCATGAACCATCACAGTCAATGTGTCAGCGAATGATCTGTTAGTTTGTAAGTAATGGACGATTAATGATAACTACGTGATGATGTTGGTGTCTGACTTGATTTCCATTGGCCAATCAGAACCAACCATTTGTTCCTTAGAGAAGAAATTCACTCGTTTTTGTTTTTTTTACTTTTCTTTTTAAATGAGTTATAATCACACGTGTTTCGGTATCCGATCTTGAGACGTGTTTCCTTTGGCTTCAAGCATTTTTTTCTCGTTAGGTTGAAACTGCAATTTATGCCTTTTTCTGGTCCAGCAACATTTTTCGAAGGAATATACTCATTCTCATTCAAAATAATTAATGTTTAAGGTAATTATATAAAAATTAAAATTTATTAAATAATTTAAATTATAAAAATTATAACCATATTTTACTAAAATATCTTTCTATTGAAATATATAAAATATTAAATTCCCTCTCTCTTTTTATTAATTCTCTAACCATTTCCTTATTTATTCACACACATTCTTTTCCCCTGTTAAGGTAAAATAGTAAAAAAAAAAAAATCCTTAATGTTATCTTAAAATTGTAAAATAAAAATTATTTTGAAACCAAAAAAAAATCCAAAACATTAATTATTTTGAAATAAAGGGAGTAATAAATCACTTTTTTTTTTTTTTAAATACAGCATCTTTGAAAGGAGTTCTGAACCTTGCGAGTATTCAGTAATTGTTCCTTCTTCTTCTGAGGACTATTGGAGTTCCTGTTTGGCTAAACGAGTTTCAAAGGTTTGTAAAATAAATAAATAAATATAAATATAAATATATATATATATAATTTTTTAAAATATGAAAATTAATAAAAATTGTATATCTATTAATTTGATAGATTTATAACATATTATATTGATTAGATTTTCGTATTAGATACATAATTATAGATTGTGATTAATTCTTTTTTATGTTTGTTAATTTATTGAATTTACATGTGAATATTAAAAAGTCATACTTAATTTTTTGGATGGATGATAATTATAATTTTGATGTCAATAAGTTTGAGTTGGATAGAGATAATAATGATGAATTTCAAAATAATAGGAAAATATACTAAGAATGCCTTTTCTTTTCCAAATTAAAGCAAACCCTATATTAATTGAATGCAAAATGCATATTTAACAAATTAAAAAAAAATTGAAGTCTATTTATGTGATGAATTATATTTTTAATTTTAAAATTTTTTTTAATTTATATATTTTTAAATTGAATCATTTTTAGATATTACTTTTAATTATTATATAATGTTTTTATTTTTTTAACAAGAGAGACCTTAAGGCTATTTTTTAAATTAATTACAAAGCCAAAAAATAATTATTTTATTTTTTTTAATTAATTACAAAGTCAAAAAAAATTTAATAAGGGTATTTTAGTCATTTACTATATTTTACTTTTTATTTCTACACTATTTTTATGTTATCAAATAGACAAATGAAAAGATATATATATATATATATATATATATATTTCATATTATACTAAATACAATTAATTCTATTTTATTTTATTTAGTATTTTCTTTTTATTTCTATTGAAAAAAAATTTGTATACTAAACATGCCAGAAATCTAAGATTTGGCACAAACATAACAAGTTTGAGCAAGACTTCATTTTTCAAAAACTAAAATGACAAAAACTAAAATGCCAATATCTTAAAATAACAAATATGCACATAGCTCACTGTAGGTTCACAGGGAACTAAGGCAGAAAATAGAAATATTATCATCACTAATAATACTACTGACAGGCAATCAATAACTTATAAACAGCCAGGGATGATGGATAACAATACTAATAACAGCAGATTAATATACTTAAGGGCACTCGTAACTTAATAACATTGACATCAAACGGTTAGTATACTTGCAGTAGACTAAGGTGGCTTTAGCTAATGATTTTGATAATAGGTCGTCCATATATGTGCAGGAGATAGGAATATATAAATATGTGTTTGTGGGAGAGAGAGAGAGAGAGGATCAATTTACATTAGTGTCAATCAAAATATATTAATCTTACATTAATGAATAAATTCTTATAGGCTAATTCCTTTTTTCCTTAAACAAAATCCATCATTGGATTAATAGGTCTTATTATAAATATAATTTTCATAAAATTTCATAATAAATCAAAATTGTTTTATGTCCTATAACTTAATCTAAAAATTAATGTATAATATATGTTTTAAATATAGGCAGATCTTAACTCTATCATTGCATACTTATATATATATATATATATATATATATATATATATATATATATATATATATATATATATATATATATATATATATATATATATATATATATATATATATATATATATATATATATATATTTTCAGTTTTTGTGAAATTTGACATGAAAGATCAACACATTTATTACTTCTAATCCAACGATTAGATTAATAAAATCATATCCTATAATACAATATTGAAAGGTATAAGAATACAAAATCTTACGCCAGCAATAGTCCTTTTAGCTATGAGTTTTATGAAAATTATTTTAAAGCATATTACTGTCTTTTTCATTAAGAGATGATTATTTAGATGGCCATTTCTTTTGTTATAAAAATTTACTCTTCTCTACTTGAAATAAAAAAGAAAAAAATCCTCAAATGGTTAAAATAATTATTTTTAAATCTAGTAAATTATAAAATAATAATTTTTTAAATTTAACAAATTTTGAAAATATTCAATAAAAAATAATAAATACTATAAAACAAAGAACATATTCACAAAATAATTTTTAATATAAATTCAATAAATTAAAAGATAATAATTAACAATATTTAATTTCAAAATAATTTATTTATTTAATGTATATTTAATCATTATAAGTATTATTATAAGTGAAAAATAAAATTTTAGAATAAATTAAGTATACTGTTTTAACAAAAAAAAAAGCATTGAAATAAAAATTGTATAAGAAACATAATTTTAATAGGTTACATTTTAAATAGAAGAAATACATCTTATCCTGGTTAATCAATAGTTCCCAAGAAAGTTTATATATATATATATATATATATATATATATATATATATATATATATATATATATATATATATTGTTATAATACAATGGACAACCGTATAATTAAATCATTTTTTAAGAGAGAGAGAAAATCATCATCATTTTACTACAATCTCATATATTGATAATACTGCTATGTCTTTTATTCTATTTTTTTTTTTTGTATGAAAAGTATTTCACTATTAGTACTTAAAAGATATGTTTCTATTGCTTAATTACATCATTGTTTTATATTATATCTCTTATTCACATCAATCTTTCACATTCTACCACTGTTTCACATTGTTGTTATGGCGTTACTCTTTATGATAATAATTTATTTTCAATATTTTTTTACATTAAAGACATTTTCAAAGCATTTGCAAGCCATACATTTTTTTTATTTACTTTTGTGTATGTGCTTTTTTTTAATCCTTTTTCATTTTGTTGGTTTTTTACACAATAATTAATTATTCATTGTTGTTACGATATTTTTATTTGCAAAAATACGAGACGATATCAAAATGTCCAATGTGCCCCAACCCAAACATGAGCTTACATAGATCAAGCTGATTTACGCCATTGATGGAAGTAGTCCATATATTTTATTGTAAAAAAAATTTTTCAAGATGCATTTTACAAAGTAAATTCTTAAATTAGGTCTACTAATAGTGACTATTAAGTATTATTTATATTAATTCATCATCGGTACACTAAACATAAGAAAAATAAAATTTCATAAACTCCATGCACAAAAAAGATGAAAATTCGTAATAGTGCCTGTGATAAGGTCGCCAATCAGGTCCAGGGTTCGAGTTCATATTTAGCCCAAACTAAAAAATCAAACAGGCCCGGTTAAGATAAACGAGCCACCTCAACTATTTGTAGAACTTCTTTTGAAGTTTTCCCAGGCCCAAAAGGGTTAGTACAGGCATATGTTGGTAATTAAATGGAAAAATAAATTGCATATATTTTTCTAAAATTTTGTTAAAATTATATAAATTTTTGTAAAAAAAAATTTATTTAACACTTTAATTCAATTTTAAATTTTTTATTAAAATATTCTCCATTAACTTAGATATATATATATATTAGATTAAAAAAATTTAAATGGAAGATATTTTAATAAAAAATATTAAAATTAAATTAAAGTGTATGATAACTTTTTGCTTTAAAAAAATTTTTGTATATATTTCTTATACACATATTATAAGGTAATCAAATGATAGAAAACTCAACCTTCTAAAAAATCAAACTCTTCATAGCAAAATGCAATAAAAATTAAAAAAACTCTATATTTATTATTAGATTTTAAAACATGTTAAATTATAACACATATATATATATATATATATATATATATATAACCCATGGGAGCTGTGTTTTGTAAACAATGCGGCTTTGGTTTATAAATAGTGTGGCTTTCACGGGTTGTATGCCAGAATACTTTTCATGCTTTATTTATATTTATACAAATATTGTTCATGCACTATTTTTTTTTTTGAAAATTTTTTCTTGTGAGATTCATAAGACACTTTTTGAATTCTTCTTGTATCTTGCAAGGAGTATGACTTAGCTTTTTAATAATAAGTATATAAATTTTGTAAATAAATATATAATTTTTATAATTCAGTATTATATGATTTAGTTTTTTAATGATTTTTTTCACACATATTATAATTTTATTGAAGAACATAATAGTAAAAATATGAACTTTAAGTCTAGTTCTAAAAGCTATGGACACTCTAGTTGGACTAGCAAAATTATTGCTTTTAACTTTTTGTTATAGAAAAATGTGAGAGTAATATTTTAATATTTATTATCAAATTATCTAATAGAATTATGATACATAAACTATATTTTTTTTTCAACAAGCCAATTATGCAATCATGTAATGTTGAGTTATAATAGACATCTACATGCATAATTTTATTAAAGAACTTAATCATAAATATTTATAAAATTTTATTTAAGTCTTTTTTCTAAAAAATTATTACTAGAATTATTATATCCCCCCCTCCCACAAAAAAAAAAAAAAAAAACACACACACACACACACACACATATATATATATATATAACTTTTTTTTTTTTTTCTGGTATGTGTGTTTATATGTAAGTTTAGCGATTCCTTCTACATGTATTTTGTTAGTAGTTGAAAGTTGCTGCATGATGTATACACTCACAACCCTCGCTGTTACGCACCCTTAAATAATTAAAGTTTGAGAGGTAGCGATGAAATCATGTCCGCAAATAGTCCCTTGATTATGCTACGATGTTTGAGTTTCTTCATTCATATCAAAAGTTTGGTTTGGGGTATCCATCCCTTCTGAGCTTGTGCTCCCTGTGTCTTTGCAACTCTTCATTTTATTTAACTTTGGCAAGTTTTTGATCTTGAAGGGTAGGCATTTGCTGAATCATACTAAGCCACGCACCTAATTGAGTCTTTATATACAAGCATGGCATTCGCATACTCTTTTAAAACGCTTGCACAGTACAATAATTTCAGCCATCTATTTTTTTATTTTTATAATCTTAGTCATCTTTTTTTTTATTCTGATTTTTTATATTAAAATAAACAAAACACAAAATAAGAATAATTTTTTAATTTTTATCAAATGGACAGAAAAAATATTTCAAATTAGAATAATGAAAAAAATAATTCAATGTCTGCTTGGTCAAAGTTAAAAAATTATTTTTATTTTATATTTTGCTTCCTTTATAATTAGGAAAAAAAGGAATTAGAATAATAAAAAAATGGTTAACTGCGTGATTGTCACATATGATATCTTATGTTTGCATCATATTTTCTAATTTCAATTCTCCTTTGTCACATTACGTAACATGGTAATCATGTGGCTTTTAGACATTAATTTTGGCTATTATATAACATTTTCACTTTTTATAATAGTTTAAGAAGGATAAAATATGAGGTCTCAAAATTTATATACTAAAATTATAATTCAAGAGAATATCCCCATATATAGTTTCCCAAATATTAAACATAAAACCTATATGTATATTGTAATTTAATCTATTTATTTTTTAAAATTAATAGCAATGATGGTTAAAACTTGAATATTTCATTAACTGCACAGAGGTTGCCTCATTTTATAATTATTCATATTATAATAAAAAGGAATACAAGCTTTCATAAGTGGATAGTTCTATATATTAATATATTAGTAGGTAAATTATTTTTTCTTTCTTTAAAAGATGTCCAAATTCGTAACCATTTTTGTGGGTTGGGTTGTGGTTTGGGAAACCCAATCTCAGAAAATTCTCCATTTACAATCATGAGTTAGGATTGGTGACAGAGAAAGAAAGAAAGATAAAGTCATAAATATGATAAAGAGATGATAACTTGTTTTAAAAATTTAAAGAGATAATGATATAAGAGGTTTAAAGAGATATTGATAAAATTTGGACAACTTATCATGTTTGTTTTTTAAATGTGACTCGATGAAAGGTAGCTATTGAGTGCTGTGAGCTTTCTAAAATTGGGCTTAAATCACCTTAGGCTGATTTAAACCCTTATAGCTAGGCAACACCCGTAATTACAACCTTCTTCTTTATAATGAAAATATATACAAACTTTCATTGGAGTTAGAAGATTATTAGAATATCCTCAAGGATAATATCAAATTCTTTTATTAAAAATATAACTTCTTAAAAAATTGTAATTCTTTAACTTATAGTTCGATATTGCATATTTTGTGTTGAAAATTATAAATTTAGTTTATTCTAAATTTATAAAAGATTATTTTATATTAGTCAAATATATATTTAATACTTATTATATTATATGAGTAATAAATATAATGCTAATATGATCAAAATATGTATAATTATAACTATATTTTATTGCAATGGAGATCCAATATATCATATATTTTGATTTCATAGGAAGGGATGGTAATTTTTCAAAACATAAGAGAATGTTATATAGGTTAGGCTTCTTTTAGGAGGAGGAGATAATAATTTATCTTATATATTAATTTATTCACCAATAGTAATCTCTTATTACTTATCTTATTATATATATATATATATATATATATATATATTACCATGTTGTCTCTGTATAAAAACTTGTGAATCTTTTATGATAAAATTTAAGGAAAGATTCTTACTCAGGTATGTTGAGACACTAATAACAACCTTTTTTAGGTGATAACAATCTTGAGGTCTCTTTGGATTTAGAGATTTCATTAAGCTATTATAAATTCTTGTAAGATTAAAATATATAACTTTGTCTATGGTGTTTTAATATAAATTATTTTATAGCCAATCCCAAGCCCAAAAAAAGTGGAGGGGTGTGTTAGGCAGTCGACGGTTGACGTAAATTTTATCGAATCTTTATGACATGGATCAATAATATGTTACAATTAATGCTAGATTGTTATCTGAAAGTAACACGCTATATAACTTGAGTATAATGTCAAATGAGTAAGGATCGCTGCATCAATACCTATGTATAGTAAAAAGTAAGCAATGGATTCCACATCTTCGTGAATGAATGTAGATAAAAAAAAATTAGTTTAGGAGAGTAAGATTTGTTTTGGAACTTAGAATATAAGTACACTTATAGATAAATCAATAAAAATAGTAGATACTATGATTAGGAGGGGGATTAATTTTATATACTTACAAGGAATTAAATGAGTAGGAGAAAAAGTGAAAGAATTAGACACTTTATGTTTTAAACTTTGATATATTGGTAAGACTAAATTTAGAAATGAAATAAGTATAATTGTGTATAAGTATTAAAAAAATATTGTGGTAGATATAAAAAAGTTAAAAGACAAAATTATAGTATTGAAATTTATAGTAAAAAGAGAAATTTTTAATATTATTGGTGCTTACGTACCACAAGTAGGGTTGAAGAGTATTATAAGATAAAGTTTTGGGAGATTTAAAAACTCTAGTTCAAGGAATATCTTTAGAAAAAAAGATTCTTATAAGAGGAGATCTTAATAGTCATGTGGGGAGTGCCTCTAGAGGTTATAAGGGTTTGCATGATGGATATAATTTAAGAGAAGCAAATACAGATGGTAAAACTATTCTAGACTTTTCATTAACGTTCGATTTTATTATAGTTAACACTTATTTTAGGAAGAACGAGGAGCATCTTATCACATACAAAAATGGAGGGGACATACTTTCAAATTGGTTTCTTTCTAATAATGAAGGTGGACAGAAAGCTTTGCATAAATTACAAAGTTATACCTAGAGAGAACTTAATTGTATAGCATAAGGTCTTGGTGATAGATGTTTGAATTAAGAGGAGAGTAAAGAGTAAAGGCTAAGATAGAATGTTAAGAATAAAGTAATGGCAATTGAAAGGTGATAAAGAAAAGAGCTTATAGAGAAGGATTTTGGAGGAAGAATCGTGAAAGGTATAGGAAAGTACTAATGATATGTGGGACGAGATGACTAAAAAGATTAAGAATATTGTAAAAGAGACACTCGATGAATTAAGAGGTTTTGAACTTAAAGATAAAAGATTTTGATAATGGGATACAAGTGTACAAGATAATGTTAAAGTTAAAAGGGAGTGTTGAAAAGTATGATCTTTGTGTAAATGTGAGGAAAATTAGAAAAAAAAAATAAAATAATTAAAAAAGATATCAAGATTGTAGTGAGTTAAGCGAGAGTTAGGATATTTGATAAGTTATATCAATCTTTAAGTATTAAAGTTAGGGAAAGAAATATCTATAAATTTGCTAAAAGTGGATAAAGAAAGACAAGAGATGTGGATTAAGTGAAATGCATTAAGAATGAAGAAGGGGGAATCTTGGTCATGGAACAAGATATTAAGGAAATGTAAAAGTGTTATTTTTATAGGCTACTTAATGAAGGACATAAAATCTCATTGTATTCAGATAGGCTAGACATTACAGAGAAGGATTAAAATTATACTTTAATAAGAGATAAAAGAAGTTTTAAAAAACATAGAGAATGACAGAGTAGTAATACCAGATAATATACCTATTGAGGTGTGTAAGAGTTTAGGAGTGAAAGGTACAAGTTGGCTCATAAAGTTATTTAATAAGATTATAAAATTTAAGAAAATAGCAGATGAGTGAAATAATAGTACTTTAATTCCCATTTATAAGAATAAGATGGACATACAAAATTGTACAAACTATAGAAGAATTACACTCATAAACTACAATATGAAGTTAAGAGAGAGAGTTATTGACAAGAGATTAAGGTAAGAGACTCAAGTCTCATAGAATCAATTTAATTTTATATCTAAAAAGTTGACTATAAAAGCGATATATTTACTGCAGAGATTGATGGAGAAATATCAAAAGAATAAAGAAGACTTACATATAGTATTCATTGATTTGAATAAGGCATATGATAGGGTGCCAAGCAATATTTGATGGAAAGCTCTAGAGAAAAAAAGAGTTTGTATTGTTTATATTCAAGTAATTCAAGATATGTATTATAGAGCTACAACTAGTGTGATAACACAAGGTGGGTCCATCGAAGATTTTTCAATAACTATTGACCTATACTAAGGGTCAACTTTGAGCCTCTATTTTTTTACTTTAGCCTTAGATGTGTGTACTAAATATATCCAAAAGCCGATCCTACAATGCATGCTCTTTGCAGGTAATATAATTCTAGTTGGAGAGTCGAGAGAGGAAATAAATGAGAAGTTGAAAATGTGGAGGCTAGCTTTAGAAGCATATAAATTTTATTTAAATGTAAGTAAAACAGAGTATATGGAATGTAAGTTTAACAAGAAGTGCACTAATTCTAGTGTAGAAGTGAAAGTCGGAGAACACACCATACCATAAGTCACTCAATTTAAATATTTTAGATCCATTATATAATTTGACAAGAAAATAAAGAACATGTAAATCATAAAATTCAAGTGGGGTAAATAAAATAGAGGAGTGCTTCGAGTATTATTACAGATAGAAAAGTATCATCCAAGTTTAAAGATAAATTTTACTACATAATTATAAGACCTGTAATATTATATAAGACTAAGTGTTGGATAATAAAAAGCTAATAGAAGAATAAATTCAATGTTATAGAAATGAGAATATTGTGTTAGATGAGTGGACATACCAAACAAGATAGAATTAGAAATGAATATATTAAAAAAAAAGTTAAGATTACACATATTATAGAAAAAGATTATAAAATTGCATCTTAGATAGTTTGAACATATGTAGAGAACGCTTATAAATGAGAATATATTAGTTGTAGAGAGAGATCAAGAAAAATTATAGACAAAACTATTAAAAAAGATTTAAATTTAAATAGTTTTTCTAAATACTTAATTTATAATATAACTTTATGACATCGTTGGATTTATGTGGCCAATTTTATGTAATGGACAAAAGGTTTATTGTTGTTGTTGTATAAGATTGAAACATATATGATATCATTATTTCCAATAATTCAACATCATCAAACTAATATTTTTTAATGCACAAGAATCTCATAAATTGTAAATATAGAGCATATTCATATTTATGTGTGACTTTCTAAGAATCCATAAGAAAAGATATCCGGAAGGAGAGAGAGTTTACATGGAAGTCAAGGTTAAAAGAATATACAAATTTTTATTAAAAACCTAACTAGGTTTATAAGGACTCTTTACTCTCGCAAACAAACAACTCAGACTCATACATATATTTTTACAATACAACTTTAATAAAAACTCTTTAAACATATGGCAAAGACATGGTATAATAACACAAACACAATTTACCATTTCTTTACTATTGTATATATAATAGTCAACTAGTCCATTGATTTTTATCTATTTTTGCTAGATTTATTGTAATTGTTGACTGTTGATTAGTAGCCTTTACCATAAATAAAGGGCTAAATATTTTTTAATAATACATGTGACTCTCTTGTTTTCGTTCACATTGAAAAATTGTAAGACTATACTTCCATTGTTGACTAGTCTAGACGGGCCATAAATTCACTGGCCCAAATCAGAAAAGGGCTTGTAACATAATCTAGCCCATCTTAATGGTCCTTTTTCTTTTTTAAATGATCGAAAGGTTATAGTAAAAGTTGCCCAAAGATGGATCTCTTCTCCACCCTATTAGATTTAATATGGATAAAAAATGATTAGATTTATATGTAATTATATATATATATATATATATTATTTAATTAAAATATAATAATTATATAATTTTTTAAAAATAATATAATAAATATTTAGTTTAATTAAATAACTATATAATTATTTATAAAAATTATGCATTTATCACATTATTATTAAAAATATGTATTTATTATATTTTAGTTAAATAATTTGATAAAAAAATATAATCACATGAGTTTCATCCTGAAGAATAAAAAACGTTGACCAAGAAAAAAGATTTGCTTGATTTTATAGTATCTAATATGGTTTAGGCATTTCTTAGAATGTTATTATTAAAAAAATATTTATTATATTTTTTTTATTATTATTTAATAATATTTACTTATTTTTAATTTTTAAAAATAATTATACAATTGTTATTTTTTATTTTATCTATTTATTTGTTTCTCTCGTTCTTTTGGGTACCCAAAGCATCCTTAGTATTATACAAAATGGAGATGAAGACTCCGAAAAAAAAAAAAAAAAAACAAAGTTAGGCGTACATTCACGCGCGATCTCCATGCGTGTGCGCGTGAAGGGGCACCTGGTGAATGGCGATCGAGGCAACTCCCAAGGACAAACGGTGCATTAACATACTATGTTTTAGGCTTGCAATTCATCATCCTCGACGACCATGAAGCTGCTCTTCTCTCTTCTCCTTTTTTGGTTTACAATTTCATCTCTTTCTCACCATTGTATTGCCAGGGGTGGCTTACGGAGCTCTGTTCCTTCAGGTCTTTTTCTTCGTAGTTCCTTCGCACACTCAACTATATCTCAACGTCTTCTCTATATTTGTTCTTGGTTTCCGGGAAGGTTTAGGAATGAGAAAGAATTGTGAACTTGGAACCCTGAATTTGTTAATAAGCTGTGAACCAGGAAAACCCGATTTTTGCTCGACGAAATCTGATGCGATAAATGAGTTCCATTAGGAATTAAAGTTATATGTATAAAATTGGCAGATTTTTTTTTTTAAATTGTTTTAATCTTTTGAAGTTTCTAACAATTAGTTTATGTTGATATTATAAGGCTCAAACACTAGTGGTTATGCAAGTCATGCAAGGCATTTGTTTGAGGACCATCAAGCTCAGAGTCAGACAAGGTAATCGTTATGGAACTTTACCCAAGCAGCTGTGACGTAGTTATGGCTTTCCCTTGTTATGCATTAACTTCAAATAATGTGTTTCCCCCTCCTCCCTTAGTAGTGTTGACTTGGCTCTCGGGTATATGACCAATTCGGACCTTGAAATGGCAATCAAGGATTTGGGACAAAGGTGTAGCAACATTTCTAGGATATACAGGTGATTCCTCAGATCTGTGTTTTATTGATTATCCATCTCCAAATTAATTCTCTGCAAATAACTTCCAGAAGATTTATTAATAGCAGTTTTCATGAATAAATTGACTTCTCAATAAGGTAGTGTATTTGGCAATTGATAAACTGACTTATGATTTGTTTCTCTCTTTGAGGGATTTTTGGAACGTTTATCAGTATTGGGAAGAGTGTGAATGGAGTTCCACTGGTAAATTTTTTTTCTCTTTTGCAATTTGTTCATGACTTAATTGCCTTTTAAGATGTGACTGGAACCTACAAACTTAGTAGTAAGTGACTGTTACCACATTTGTTGCCTACAGTGGGTGATAGAGATTTCTGACAAGCCCGGGGAAGAAGAGGCTGAACCTGCGTTCAAGGTGAGTGATCTGCACACTGCATCAGTGAAGCAACTATTTCATGGTTTTTTTGTTTAATTGATTTCAAGATACATTGACATATAAATCAAGAAAATCCAACAAGGAGACATAGGGAATTACTAAAGTTAGGACCTGACACATTGGTGATAGGAAGAGATACAAGAATCTTGGAACAACTTTTCTAATCATTTTGATCTTCACCATACCTTTTACAATCCTAAGAAATTGAGCTGAAAATAAAATGATTACATGTAATTGTATCCCATATTTAAGTTGAAACAAACATTTTTATATGTCTCCCATGTGTTGTGAGTACCTCATCAGAAACACCTTTGCAAAGGTGTGTTTATGTTACTTGGAATTCAAGATTGTGACATTCTGAAGAAATTTTAACATCTAATTGGAATACCTTAGCAATCTACATCCATGAGTCTTCTGAACCTGGCAGGACTTATGGATAAAGAGATTAAATGATTTAAGTAAAAGAACTCACACAATTGTTTAGAATATTGATAATAAATAACTTGTATAGTGGTTGTGTGGACACTTGAGCATGTTAGTCCATGGAAACCATTTACATCCCTCAAATCTGCCCAGGGGGCAGGGTGGACTTTTGTCAATCAAGAATGGATAGTTCTTGAATGGATTTCCAATTTGAATGAGCAAAATTATGGCACAAATCAAATAATTTACTTTCTTAAAAGGAAACTTTATACATATGTTCTGCTAGAATTGACAGTATTTGCTGCAATGTACCAGTTGTCGCAATGACATTTGTTAATTAAGAGCTGGTAGTTTGTCAAATGATCTCCAAATGAACCTGCAAATTTATATTATGAATCAGCTAATCATTTCTTTTTGAAGAAGTAACCCTTACATGATCCACCATAATTTTGGAGTAGAATTTTTTATAGATTAATGACTATGAAGTATTTACTTAAATATATTTGTACATGAAGGCATCTAACTTATATTAGTAAGGGAGTAAGAGACAGGGAGGGAGTAAGAGACAGGGAGCCATCATTTGAATTTTATGCTTAACTGTCTTAGATGCTAATTAGAGGAGGTTTTCATTATTTTATGACTGACAATCTGTCATGGTTTTTTAATAGAAACAGAGGGATAATGAAATAGTTATGAATGTCAAACACTTGTAATAAGAAGCTAGCTTGCAAAGGTTATCTTGGAAACAACTACTCAAGTATGCCTCTCCAATTTGCAATGGGCTATCATCTATCCTGTTTTCCCCCTTGCTGTGTATCCTGTATTTCACCACAGGAGCCTGTCACCTTATTTTATATTTTGTTAGTGTTTTTGCACTGTTGCATATTAAATTTATTTATCTTCTTTTATCCCAAAAAAAAAAAAATATGCGACTCATTTATCTTCAGTTGCATCCTGGGTGATATGTTCTGGTCATATATGGGCAAGGCAATATATATGGGAAGTCAGGTAGTGTAAATGATTTTACACATACATGGGTAACATAACTGTAGTTTCCATCTCTGAATGAATCTATTCAATGGCATATTTATACATTTGTTTAGTACTATGTAATTTCCTGAGGAATCTTTCATAGTTCTGTACTAAGATATTTTGTGATTGATTTGCTAATGATGCAGTATATTGGAAATGTACATGGAGATGAACCTGTGGGTCGTGAGCTTCTTATGTTTCTGGCTAATTGGTTATGTGATAACTATCTAAAAGATCCTCTGGTATTTAACTTCCTTATTTTTTTTGCAATTAGATGTTTTTGTTTTTTCATAGTTTTATTTGTTCTAGCATGTCAACTCTGTGCAAAGTCCCTCAGTTGTTCTAGCCAATTGGATTGGATACTCATATCATCAAGATCTTATTTAAAGCCAAGATATGGTGTATGTAGTTTGGTGACCAGCAATAATTTTTTTCTCCACTGAGAGGTCGATTGGAAGTCATGGAATATAATCTTTGCTATTTTTAATAGCTATAGCGCTGCTGAAATACTTTGAAATACTTTTGTTGAACTGATATTCAAGGTTTTGAGTAGAGAAAGGAACATAAGCTCCACCATGCTCCATTCAGGGGTTTCGTCCATTTGGTCAGAGCATAATGCTAGAGTTTTTAGCTTATGTTTCCTACCTCATATTTCTATGGGATAGGCTTGTTATTTTGGCATCTTTGTGGATTTCACCTAATTTTCTGACAGAGGGGGTTCTTTGTAATTTCTTTGTAATTGTATAATTTCTCTGTCTTCTTTAAATGTCTGACGCTGAAATGTTTCAGGCAACATTGATTGTGCAGAACATTCACCTTCATATACTTCCATCATTGAATCCTGATGGCTTTAGTTTAAGAAGGCGTAATAATGTGAATAATATTGATCTCAATAGGGATTTTCCAGATCAGGTAATTTTTTTCAAACTAATAATACCTTTTTTTTTTCCTTTTAAATAGTTGTCTCAAGTTCTTTATTAATATGAGTTCAGGTTTTTATTTTAAAATCATAGTTATCCTTTACATCATTCAATTCTATTTTCACCCAGGATTTGTCTATATTTAACCTGTGAGTAGTCATCCAGGCTTAAAGGGTAACAGATTGATTTATGTGAAAAACTATATGACAAAGGAGATAGGGAGAAGATCCTGCGGGATTAAAGTAATTAACATATAATTTAATTTTAAAAATAAATAATCAATATACTGATCACCTTTTGATAACTATGTTTTTGGATAACTTAAACTTATTTCTTCCAAGTTGAACATGATGGGTTAACATTATGTTAACAACTAAATCTACTTGAAGTTACACGAAATAAGATAGATTTCTTGAAGAGGGGGAAGGGAGGTGGTGGAGGAGATAGGTAGCTCTGTTGTTCTATAAATTAACGGAAGTACTTAATGAGTGTCTTATGTTAACATTATGTATTAAACATTTATTTATCATAACCTAAATTTACAAATCACATTAGTAAAGCCCATAAATTGCAAAACAAAAATTACTTTAATAATATCTATATAAATATAATATTAAAAAAGAAAAAACCTTTTTAGGTTTTTTTTGGAAATCATGTGGCTAATAGCTTTTATGGCCAATTACTCATGGGATTATTGGCTGGTTTTTATTATTTTTTCTAGTCCACTTGATAATTTTTTTATCTTGTAATTTATTTTAAATATATGTTGCTGGTTAATATCCCATAATTCTTGAGTATTTAATGGGTAGATTCTTCATAGAAATCACAGAGATTTTTTGTAGATTAATGGGTTGAAGTCAAATGCTGTTTTTTCCTTAATAGTTTCCTATTCAATGAATCTTTATTTATTTATTTTTAATTTATGTTCATGTTTGTTTCCTTTTGAGGGTGATTGGCTAAATATTTTGTGGTCTATATTCTCCTACAAATTATAACCATTGTGTTTGAAATAAAATAAGAAATTTTACAATCATTATTCTGTGAAATTATTCATGGTATCAGAGCCTACAAAGCCTAAATAACAAAATAAGTTGACATGAGAAAGCCATATGTTGGTAGTTATCGTGAGAAAAACAGACTTTGAAAGTTAGCATAAGAAAACCACATGTTGGTGATTAGCATGAAAAAACTATACATTGGTGGTTAACATGACAAAATTATATGTTGATAGTTAGGGTGAGAAAACCAAGATCTATATCTCACAAAAAGTGAAGTGAGGAAGGGGGAAAAAATATGGAAACTCTGTAGTAGGGAGTAATAAAGAAGAAGACAAAGGGTTAGAAACAACATCAAAAAATGACAAGGAAATTTTTTTTTTTTTAGACAACCTCCAAATGTCGAGAATGAAGAAGATTGACAATGCTAACTCTAAGCTGTGTCCAGTTTAAGGGGGAATATTGGAAATCACATGATTAATGGCATTTATGGTTAATTAATCATGTGATTATTGGCTGGTTCTTATTATGTTTTTCTGTCAACATTCTATTTTGTTTATTTTTAGTTTAATCCTGTAATTTTTTTAAAAATATTTATTGTTGGTTAATATCTCATGATTCTTGGGCATTTATTAGGCAGAATTTTCATAAGAATCACAAGGATTTATTGTGGGTTAATGGGTTAAAGTCAAATACCGTTTTTTCCTTAATAGTTTTCTACTTTAGAGTTTTTATTTTTTATTTATGTTTATGTTTGTTTCCTTTTGGGGGTGATTGGTTGAACCTTCTGTGGCTACATTCTCCTAAAAATTGCAACCATTATGTTTGAAATAAAATTAGAAATTCTAGAGTTATTATTTTATAAAATTCTTCAGTTTTTGACATGAATAAATTTTTGATTCACAAAATAAGAATAGCAAAATTTACAACAACAACAAGAAAAAAACTTTTTTTCCACCAAGTGGGATTGGCTATACGGATCAAACGACGTTATAAAGTTTTATTGTAAATTATGTTTTTAGGCAAATTATTTAATTTTAAATCCTTTTTAATGGTTTCACTTATAATTTTATTTGGTTACCTTTTACTTCTAATTATTGGACTACTCTTCATTTGCTCTATTTTCCTTATCGGGACTTCTATAAGTTTTCTTCACACATGCCTAAATCATCTAAGGTGTGATTTTATAATTTTTTCTATAATATGTATAATCTCAATATTTTCTCTAATGCATGCAACATTATCTTCTCTTAAACATTGATTTTATTCTTTTGTTGGCTTTTTATTATCTAACAATGAGTATTACACAACATTGCAGGTTTTATAGCTTTGCGGTAAAATTTACCTTTAACATTGAGTAACACTCTTCTATTATAAATAATACTCGAAACATTCTTCTATTTTATTTATCCTATTTAAATCTGATAATTTATATTTTCTTCTATTTTTCCATCATATTGTATGATGAATCCAAAATACTTAAATTGTGTGACTTGTGGTATGATATATTATTCAATTTTCACTTCTACATTAGAATTAGTGTGTCTGTTACTAAACTTACATTCATATATACTTCTATTTAAATGAAATCTATGTGCTTCTAAAGTTAGCTTTCAGATATCTAATTTTTCATTTATTTTTTTTTTTCGACTTTTCAACTAGGACTATATTATTTGCAAAAACCATGCATTGTGACATTGGCCCTTGAATATGTTTAGTGAATATATCCAAGATTAAAATAAAAAGATAGGGGTTCAAAATTAGTCCTGGGTCTATTTTTTATTCTCACACTAGTTGTAAGCTCATCATACATATCTGTAATTGCTTGAACATAAGTAATACAAACTCCTTTTTTTTTTTCCTAGAGCTTTTTGCAAAATCTTTCTTAACACTCTATCGTATACTTTTTCCAAATCGATAAACACTATGTGTTAGTTTTTTTGATTCCTTCGATATCTCACCATCAATTTTCGTAGCAAGTATATCGTTTCCATGGTTGATCTTTTTGGCATAAAACCAAATTGATTTTTTATAAAGTGAGTCTCTGACTTTAATCTTTTATCAATTACCCTTTTTTATAGTTTCATAGTATGACTCATAAGTTTAATTTCTTTATAATTTGCACCATTTTGTATGTCTCTTTTGTTCTTCTAAATATGTATTAAAGTATTTTTTCTTCACTTGTTCAACATTCTTTTAAGCCTCATAATCTCGTTAAACAACTTGTGAGACAATTTATACTTTTCACTCATAAATCCTTTTATTCCTTAATAGGTATATTATATGGTCAAACTGTTTTGTCATTTTTCATTTTCTTTAATACTACTTTTACTTCTAACTCTCGTATCTTATGATAAAAGGTATAATTTTTGTCCTGCTTTTTAGTGTCTAACTTATCCAAATGTAATAGGATCTCATATCCTTTATTAAATAGCTTATCTTTTCTTTGATATCTTGTTCCGTGATTAAGACTTTCCTTTTTTCGTCCTAATGCATTTTACTTGATTTATATCTCTTGTTTTTTTTTGTGGTTTTTCTTATTTTTAGTAAACTTGTAAACATTTATTTCCTCAATTTTAGTGTCTAAAGATTGGTATAACCCATCACGTGTCTTAACTCTTGCTTCACTCACTGCCTTCTTAGTGTTTTTCTTAACTACTTTATATTTTTTTCCAATTTTCATCACTTTTACACAGAGACCACGCTTTATAACACTTTTTTTTTATCTTAACCTTATCTTGTACATTTGCATTCTATTCTCAAAATTCTTTATCCTTAGGTCTAAACCTTTTTGATTCACTGAATATTTCTTTTGCCATATTCTTAATTTTTTTAGTTATTTCGTCTCACATGTTGTCAGTACTTCCTTGTGTTTCGCAAGATCCTTCTTCCAAAATCCTATTCTTTATCACTCTTCAATCGCCACCACTTGATGTTTGATACCCTATCCTGGCCTTACACTTTACTTTCCTTTTAATTTGAACATCCATAACTAAGACTCTATACTGAATAGATAAGTTTTCTCTAGGTATAACTTTGCAATCTATACAGAGCTTTCTATCTGCTTTTTGTATTAGAAAGAAATCAATTTGAGAGCATCCTCCTTCTCCACTTTTATATATGATAAGATGCTCCTCACACTTCTTAAAATAAGTATTAGCTATTGTAAAGTAGAATGTTAATGAAGATTTTAGAATAGTTTAACCTTTTGTATTTGCTTATCCTAGGCCATATTTTCAATAGAAACCCTCATAACCTCTAGATGCACTTCTTACATAATTATTAAGATCCTCTTCTAGGAGAATCTTTTTTTCTAATGGTATTTCTTGAATTAAAACTTTTAAGTTCTTCTAAAACTTTACTTTGTGGTATTCTTCTAACTTTACTTATGGTGTGTAAGCATTAATAACATTAAAAGTTTTTTTTTTTTTCCATTACAAAGTTTAATGCTATGATTTTGTTTTTTAACCTTTTTACATCTACCATAACATTTTTTTCAATATTTATCCACAATTATACCTATCTCATTTCTAAATTTAATCTTATTAGTGTACTAGAGCTTAAAACCTAGGTGTCTAATTCCTTCACTTTTTTTTTTCTCTACCTATTTAGTTTTTTGTAAGCACATAAAATTAATCCTCCTCTTAATCATGATATGTACTATTTCTATTAATTTATCTGTAAGTGTACCTATATTTTAAGCTCCAAAATCAATTCTATTCTCGTAAACTAACTTTGTTACCCACATTCGTTCATGAAAATATGAGAATCCTTGCTTTTTTTTTTTTTACTACACCTAGGCGTCGATGTAATGACTCCTACTCATTTGACACTATATTTGAACTATACAACTCGTCGCTTCTAGGTAACAACCTAGTATTAATTCTAACACATTGATGATCCATGAGATAAAGATTTGACAAAGTTTTATATTAACTATCGATTGCCTAAGACAACCTTATTCTTTTTTCCATATTTGGGACCAGTTATCAAATGATGTGTATCAAAGCACAGCATAAGCAGAGTTAAAAATAACAAAATTTATTCAAGGTAAAACAGTGGAGAGGCCATACTTTCTGAAAGTGTGCAATTTATGCTGTACTTAGGTGTATTTGGATGGTGCAAAATGCTTCTTTTCAAGGGCATCTTTTCCTTCATTACATGTATTATGTATTATTGGATAGGGTTGCATTTATGGTCTTTTTGTTGGGTGTTCATTCATGGTTTTCTTGGGGGGTGTTTATTTGATATGTAGAGGCTAGAGAAATTGGAAAGCTTTGTTGTGTTTATGAGCCTTTCAGGTTGACCATTTTCTTGTAGTTTGTTCTATAGCGGGGTATCTTATCATTCTCCCTTGTATTGTTTCTCTTCCTTCCCTATAAAATTTATTTATTTTTTAAATCTAAAGAAATTGACATGGAGCAGCTTTTTTTTTTTGGGGGGGGGGGAGGGGGTGTTCTTAAACTAACACACATCATATGGTGCAAGGTAATTCATATAAAAAAAAATTCAAGTAGGAAAAGAAACTAAAATTCAGTGTTAATTTAATTTTATAAAATCCATGTCAAGCGAGTAATTTTGCAATTTAAATTGATGGATTTGCTTTAAACTATTAAGTGAGTAATTTACCAGTGCAAGTAAAAAAACCAAGGAAAAAAAAAGGAAGGAAAAGAATTACCTTATATGGTTATTTGGTCCTTATATTGTTAAAAAGTACTACACAAGTCTCTGTTTAAAGTTTTCCAAAGAGAAAAAAAAAATTGCAAATGACAGAAAAAAAAATAGCAGTGTCGTATAGTGACTTTTATGGCATTTGGTTTTAAATTAAAACTTTTGATGCTATTATAGATATATGTCATACACTAACTACATGAAATCTTGTTATAGTTTATTGATCTCATCATATGTTTCTTTTATTATATTTTCACTGTTATGAAAATTTTACTTGCTGAATGTGGTTTTTTCTATTAATAAATTGAGTTTAAAATTACATTTTCTATGTTATTTGCTGTAGTTATTACTATTTCTTGCATGAGACCGATTAGAGATTAATTGAGTTGTCTTTCTGGCATGAAACAACAGTTCTTTCCTTTCAATGAGAATGAAGATGCACGTCAACCTGAAACAAGAGCAATTATGACTTGGTTGAGAGATATAAAATTCACAGCATCTGCCACTCTGCATGGGGTATTATTTTTTTTCAGAATGCACATATTATTTCTATTTGATTTTTTATGGTATTTATGCTATATTTTCTTGACCTTTGTTCTTGACACTCTGGGCTAATCTTTTTCTCTATAATATGAAACTTTTGGGATTCTTCCTTTCTCTCTCTCTCTCTCTATTTTTCTTCTCCTTTAGAAGATGCTCAATGTACAAATTGGATTATATGGGTTTGATTAATGTATAAAGGATATTATTACTGCAAGGTTGAACATGTCCTTTTTTCCAGAAATTCTAGAATAGAATTGTAATAAGCTTCTGGTGCGTGCTACCCACTATTTAAAATGTTGGGAGATATTCAGGTTTCAAAGTGTTTGGATAGCTGGAAGAATTTCTCTCTGTCTCTGTCTCTCTCTTTGGCTGGTTATATTACTGTTATTCAGTCTTGCTTGTCTTGCATTCTGCTTTACTGCTGTTCCCATTTTTGGATTCTGGTGGGAATGTCTCAAAATTTTCTTAGTCTTGCTTTTCCAGTTTGGACTCCTTGATGTTTCTTGACTTTCTTCCATGTTCTTACTCTAAGAGAAATCTTGTTAACAAGGTCATTTAGATATCTAAACCTCTTTCTGGGGTCAGTTCTTTTATTTGGATAACATTACTGAGTAGGATTAATACCAAAGAAATTCTGAAGCTTTGCAGACCTCATGCAACTATCTTCCCTGGTGTGCGTGCTATGTGGAAGGCTAGTTCTGAGATTGTTTATTTTTGCAATGTTGAAGCTGCTACTTTCTTAGTGGAATAATCTGATTGGAGTTTTTGGTAAATTGGATGTATCTTTCCACCTTCGAGTGGTTTTTCATAATATGTTTTAAAGTTTTGGCCAAAATTAGAAGGTGAAAACATTGTGGCAGTATGTGATTTATTCTGTTCAGGGGTGTGTGGGTGCAGAAGAATGGTCATTCTATGGCATTTCTTTTCCCTTAGACATGTTAAGGGATAAGGACGTGTTTGTGGGCCTTTTTTTGGTTTTTTAAATTTGATTTTGTAGAGGAATTTGTTTCATATGTAGAGAGATTAGACAGCTTGGTTGCATTTTTAAGCCTTTTATCTCTCTGTTTTCTTTTAGTCTCTTTGTTGTAGTTATCCTCTTTTCTCTCTGATAATATTCCATCTTCTATGAAAGAAAAAGCTGGAAATTTTATTTTTTCCAGCTTTTTACTTCATTTTGGAATTTCTTCTAATTATTGGACCTATATAGAAAAAAGTTCTTTTGCTAGAATTTGCACAACATTATAATTTGCTTAACTTGTGTTAATTTGTGTTATTTTCTTCATTAAAATCTACTTATCTTTGTCTATTCATTTTGTGCTGAACCAACGCTGAATAAATGATCTCATAGACTTGACTAATGATTATAACTTGCTGCAGATTTTGTCATAAATAATGAGTATTGTATTTAGATGCAGAAGATACGAGCTAATGGTTTTTATTTTTAACCTAGGGTGCACTTGTTGCAAATTACCCTTGGGATGGTACTCAAGATAAAAGGTGGTAAATCATCTTTTTTCTCAATGCTTTTAACGTATTTTAATCTGCAATTGTTCTGTTTGCTTGGAATTTTATGCATTAGGACACACACTCATGCACATGCAGACTTCACTTCAGCCATGAATACATATCCGTGAGTGCATGCATATGTGCATGGACATGGGGGAATTTCGGATCAAATAAGACTGAAGTAAAAGTTTATTACTTAACTCTAATTCATAGGTTGTGATTTTAAAAGCTTTGCTGTTGAATGGAAATGTGTGAGGGTTGGTCTATTTATGGCTGGTTCAGTGCACAAGATTTAAGTTGATTTTTGTATGTGGATAATTTGTTAAACATGTATGTGCAGACTATTGTATTTGGGTTTTTTGCTGTGAAAATATTTTCATTGTTTACCATAAATATAACTTTTTCTAATGATAAGGAAAAAAAAAAAAGAACCAAAACCAGCCGAACCCTTGGGCTAATCCATTTAACCGCATACCAACATGGCTTGGGTTAGGATTATTGGACCATCTAAAAAATGGGCTAGCCTGGCCTGTCACGGTCCAAGCAGGCCCTTTGATGGTGCTACATATTTGTTTGGGAGACTCCTTAAAAGAAAACTTTGGGCCAGACAACAAAGAGAGGCCTTAAAAATGATCTTATCCCATAACAGGTCCAAGAATTGAGAAGAATTCTCAAAGATAAGGGCATTTTACTCCAGCCCAATACACTAGAGAACAACATAGATAGCATACTGCTTGAAATCCTTTACCAAAGAAACTATTCCAAGTTGAGGATACACATCCAAGATTATCTAAAATATGGATTAACCTACTCAAATTGGAAGTGGCTGTAGGACAAGGTGAAAACAAATGGGGACCTTTTGCAGTATATGTTTATGCAGCGATGTTTGATGAGGCTCCTTTTAATCTGCCTTCTCATATTGAGTTTTGCATTTGAAATGAATAAATACAGGACAACTTATTATGGATGTCCAGATGATGATACATTTCAATTCATGGCAAGTATATATAGTCACTCTCACTACAACATGTCTTCAAGCAAGGAATTTCTTGGAGGAATTACAAATGGGGCAGCTTGGTACGGAATCTGAAATAATGCCTTGAAGTTCATTATTGATTCACTTCATTATATTCCTAGTTCATCGATTATTTCAGAAGAGACTAACTGCAGGTACCCTGTATATGGAGGCATGCAAGATTGGAACTATATACACGCTGGCTGTTTTGAATTGACATTGGAAGTTAGTGACAACAAATGGCCTAATGCAGCTGAGGTTAGTTTGGACCTTTTAGCACTCTTAAAATTTATAAGCATATTCATAATATAAAACAATATATCTACATCGGAGAAGATGAAGAACCTTTTGTGAGCTAAGTAGTAATTCATAAAAAAAGTTGTTGGCGTATCCCCAACTCAAGCTGTCATGTCTACTGAGGAACCAATGAATGACAAATGAGCATGGTCAAGGGGAAAAAAAAAACTAGAAATAAAAAATGGGAGAAACAACATAGAAAAAGAGAGTTCTCACATTAATCATTGCATTAGCTTTTCTGGTCAAGAGATGTGCAAGTCATTAGTAAGAGTTCTCAACGGCCATGAGTTCAAGGAAGGGAGATAAGAACTGAAAATATAGTACTGAATACTCATTAGAGATACAAATGAAAATCATATATGGGCCTTCTCCTAACTTTTTAAGATTTTGAAAAATTGGTTCCATGAACTTTCTGTTTTACAATCTCCATTTTCCTGTTTTCCTGCTTGACATGGAGCTGAGCCATTTCCTCTTTGCGAAACCCCTTTGGAAATCTAAAGCTCCATTCAAGTTCAATTTATGGTTGGATAGTGGTACTTATTACATCGAAAAAAAGAAAGTGGTACTTAATAGGATTAGCGCTAATGATATGTTGTAGTTTCATAGAACACATAATGCCATTTCCCTTCCGGTGGCACACTTGTATTTCCTAGGGTGCTTTGTTATTGTTGGAGCTGTTATGGGATTGGAAGATTTTCATGATCTCTCTTTGGGGCTTTGTTCATTCTTTTCAAGGGAATCTCCCTTTTTGATCAGGAGGACATTTTATACTCTTATTTGCCTGTACCTTGGCATTCCTCTCTATTAGAATTTCTTATTTTTCAATTAAAAATGAAGAAAAGATGAAAAGGAATGAAAAGAAATCTGAAATTCAATGTTGGTGTATATATTTCCCACCTTGGATACATAATTTCAACCTGTATTCTGAGTATATTTAAGTGTTCCTTTTCTATAACAAAGAAAGAGAGAGCTCCCTCTACTAGAGATCTGTAGATTTGTTACAAGAAGCCAAATGGAGTGCCATTTACGGATAATGAAAACCAAACTGTGGTGGTACAAATTTCTTTCCACTTGTACAATCTATCCCAGATCCTGTCTGCTTCTTGACTATAGAAATAGTCTTCAGTTTTCCTGGTCACTGGTTTTCTCCACACATTTACTCAAAGTATGAATTTTCAACGACTGTTGAGCATAGTCCAATCAGAAAGCCCCTTCTCTATGACCATGATAGCTCAGATTACGTTTTGATTCTTTTGATTGCACTATCTCATGTTTTCTATTGACCAGAAGTAGTGTGAGTAAAATCTACATGTTATTGGTGATTTTGTTTTTTCCCATGTTCTGTTTCTTAGCATGAATTATGATTTTTGTGTTGTTTAATTTTCAGCTTCCTGTTCTCTGGAAATACAACAAAATGAGCATGCTTAATCTTGTTGCAAGCCTTGTGAAGGTAAGCTGTTTCTGTTGATATCTTTTATGGCACGTAGAAAGTAATGTGCTAAATCTATATCCTTTTCGTTTGCTTCTATTATTAGGCATTAAGAAGACCCTTGAATAGTTCCTGAAAATTAAATTTTATCTTCTATTATTGATCATTATAATCAATTTATCAAAGAGGGACTAACCTTTGTACTCAGGGAGGATCCAGAATGATATAATCTAAAGGTGCAAACAGGAAACAGAAATCAGAAAATTGTAATCTGAAATTGCAACATCTTAAACTTCCAAGAACCATCCCCGAGCAAGAGAGGATGTGGAGCTTGGAATGAAACAATAATTGTAAGATGATTCTCCTTGAAGGAACTAAAAATCTCATGTTGTTAGAACAATGGCTATCATGCTTGATTTATGCACTTCAAACACAAGGGCATGGTGCAGCCAAGCCAATTACTCTTGGCCTAGTACATATTCCATCCCAATAGAAAATCCAAAAGATAATTCAGTTTAGGCAATGCCTGATACAGAGTGAAATGGGAAACGTCAGTTCCTGTGAATTCCTAGACATTTCTCAATAAAGTAACAATTGATCTATTCTTTTACATTCCCTTAAATAAACAATATATGTTAATGACTGACAAACCCTTCTGATGAGATCAACCACCCTAAATAAAATCAAGGGATTATGTAATTAAGGAAATTTTAGAAGGGACTGGAGAACACCAAACTACTTTCCAAGTAATTGCTCCTGAATGCACTATAATTAATTACTAAATAGCCTTTAACAAACATTGTACTGCTTATGTTTGCTTCCAACTTGTCAATCTTTCCCTTTCAATTTGCACAAACATAAAAGAAAGCCTGTGAAATAACCAGGTTGCAAATTAGTTACTGAATGCTTACATTTGAAACCATATTTGACAACAATTTTTGTGTATTGTACTTTGGGGCTGGAGCATATTTGTCGGTCTTTTTGTTGTGCCTTAGATGTCAAAGGATCCCTCTATGTAAAAGTTGAATTTATTAGGTGAAGGTAAAAAATGGAACTGATGGAACACCTGCTGTCTGTGTATTATTCTGTGAAAAACAGCTCACCCTACCAGTGTGTATGGTAACAGAGGTGAATTACAGTAATAATAATAAAGAAAAATGAAGTAGAGGAAGAAGAAAGGCTCTAGTTGTTCGAGAGGCTAGACTCTCCCATACAATACTCAGATTTTCCTTGCCTCCAAATCACACTACTCTCTCCTTAATATTCCTCTAACTGAAACCATACATTCTCTCTCCTCCAAACATCAGTTTCTTGCTACAGTTAGTTACCACCCTCACAATTCCTATTCTGCCGCTGCTATGCCCACCTCATCATTTTACTTTCTCCTTGAATAAACTTGTATGGTTCACTGTTTTAGTCCTACCAGGAACTTTATTTATATCGGTAATGCACATCTTCATATCAATATCCCTTGGGCTGGAAGCCAGGAAAAACTCTCGGCCAATCTTTTCTTTGTTTTGAAACTATGTTTACAAAAATGGGGGACTGGGAATTGGATTTTAGACCACTTGTTCAAAGAGCCTCTAGTACCATATCAAAGAAGCACTAAACCTAAATGTTTAAGCTATTAGGTGAAGGCTGGAAATTGCATCATACTTATATTTTATTGATGCATTGATAGTTGGAGAATTCTTATATTTGTCTATTTATATGGTGTTGGTCTCATGCGATTCATTGATTGGTTAACTATCTTCCAACTCTCTAGACAGGAGTGCATGGAAGAATTTTTTCTTCAGTTGATGGAAGGCCATTGCCTGGCTCTATTACTATCAAGGGAATCAATTACACAGTATGTTTGAACTTTAAATTAATTTTTTTGTCGATTTAATTTTTAACTCATGGATGTATTTTTCCCTGGTAAGTTTTGACAGCCTCATGTTTGGAAGTGCATTTCTTGCACATGGTTGTTCAATTAGCTAATCATTTCAGACATCATCTAATTGAACGAACATTTGCAAGAGATGATCTCTGTATCATGCATTTTTACATGACTTCACAAACCTTGCTGGATTTGATTTTTAATCATAAAATGCAACAAACCTTCTACAGCTAGGTTATTGCCACTGATGACTGGCTTGTTGAGATCTTGGAATATCTGCTTACGTCTTAGTTAAAATGTTAGAGACATTCTAGGTCTTTGTATCTTCTCTTGTCTTTTGCTAATAACTTTCTTCTGTCAAAGAAAAACAATATTACAATGAAATGTGGACTAATTTAATCTTCTATCTTGTTCCTGTCCATGACTGCTTGCTCAAATTGCATTCATGCCATGTTTAGCTTGATAGGAGTTGTAACTTGTGTCGAGCTAGATAAGAGATCTTGTTGTCAGTGGAGAGACTTTTCAGTATACTAAATGTTATAAGAAGAAAAGGGAAAAGAATTGGAGAAAAATTTAAAAGTTAAATAGACTAGTAAATGCAAAAAAGGTATTTTAAAATTTTTCAAAATATTTTGCCTTTTACCTTCATTTTTTTGTTGGCCAATATTTTCAAGGTCTTTAAAATAATAAATATTGCAAAGTTTTTCTTTAGATAAAATAAACAATTTATTAGTAAGAGAAAGTAGGGGCGTACAGCATCTGAGGAAAAGCAATCCTTACAGAAGAATGAGAACATAGAGAAGCCAACCTAAGAAAGACAGAGCATTCAACTAGTCAATCTTACCATTCTCTGTTCATCTGTCTGAGGCGCCCTCAAACAAACTCTAGCTGAGCACCATAAGCAAGCTGAAAAGTCACTATCCTGTGGAAGAGGTAGAGAACTGTCCTTAAAAATTCTGGCTTTTCTCTCCAACTGTAGACAACAAATAACTACATACATCATTATATGGCCTTTCCCCATTTGCTCCTCCTGAAATATCTGAAATGGCATAAAGCAAGTTCCAAAGTTGCTGGACAGATCTAGTTTTTCCCATAATTTCCAAAGAGTCCACAGGCAGATATCTTACAGGTAGAAAGTGTAGGAATACATGGCTCCTGGTTTGAGTCATAATAGCATGTAAGACAAACATTAGGAGAGAGAGCTCTGTATGGGATTTTAATTTTCAACGAATTATTTGTGCTAATCCTATTTATTACTGCAGTCTGAATTTTCACTTTTGATGAAACATTGGATTTCCAAAAGGTATTGACTAGTCGAAAGAAATCCTTATTTGAGGATTGAGTATATAACAATAACAATAACAACAACAAAGCCTTTTCCTACTCGGTGTGATCGGTCACATGGATCAAATGATGCTATAAAGTCTTATTGTGAATTATGTTTTTAGATAAAAAATTTAAATTTAAATCATTTTTAATGGTTTTATCTATATTTTTTCTTAATCTCTTTCTACCTCTAATTATTGGACTATTTTTCATCTTATCTGCTTTGCTTACTGGAGCTTCTATAGGTCTTCTGCACATATACTCAAACCATTTAAGGTGCAATTTTACAATCATTTTCACAATAGTTGAGGATTGAGTATGAAATTGGAAAATATAAGTATCAAGAACTTATTTTGCCTTCTTCAGTTTGCAATAGATATTGTTGGAAAGTAGTGAGAGACTTCCACCTAGAATATTTATTTGTTAACACGTGCATGTCATGTTTGGTTCTTGTAACCGTTGATTAGCTAAATGAATGTGGAATCAAAGGGAAAAAAAAAAGGCTATAAGAACACTAGTAACAATTGCTTTTCATGATCTTGTAGTATTCTTTTTCCACAATGTTCACACTTAGTTGTGTTGTATGTTAGATGGATTATCTATTACGCTTTAATGTGCTTTAATATTTGAGTTTAGGCTTGTTTAAATTATTGAGTCAATGGATTACGCCTCTGTGGTAGTTCTCGACAAAGCTTTGATTGCTTGTTTGACTTTTAACATCTCTTTCTGACATGTTTTGGGTCTGCTAATTCTGGATCAACAGGTCGGAGCTGGAAAACATTTTGGTAACTACCATCGGTTACTTGTCCCAAGGGAAAGATATGAAGGTATTGTATTGAATTTGGATGTATTTTGGTTATAATAAAGCTTGAAATTTCGTAGCGATATTGTCAAATAGATAAATAAATAAATAAATAAATAAATAATGACTAACATTCTTGAAATATGATGGATTTAGTGTGTTTGAAGTCTCTTAGTGGGCTTATAAGTTGTTTGAAATCATGAATTGCAACTTACTGGTGGAATCTACTATGAAAGTTAAGCAAAAAGACAATTGGCGTTCTTTTGGCTGAATATTATATTAAATAAAATATATAATAAATTGATATTTTAGATTGTATTCTTTAACTTATTTTCCTATGGCATGTTTGGTACCACTCAAACACGATTGAGGGAATGGAAAATTTTCCCCAATAAAAAAAAGAAAAAAGAACAAGAAATGTTCATTATATTCTTGTTATCATTACTTAATAGTATTTGTCTTTTTTCATTATTATTTTTTCAAGTAAGGATATGGGTGTTATTTCCCATTCTACTTACCCACTCCCCCCCTTTATTCATTCCCTCAATTTGCTTTCACGCATATCAAACATAGCTTATGGCGAACTCAACTGCAACTAAGAAATAAATCTTCTGTACTCAAGGGAGGTTCCACTATTTCAATTTTCAAAATTAACATATTTATGTCAGTTCAAAATATATGGTTCACCAAAAAGAAAATGATTACATTTCTGGATGGAGATTAGAAATGGCCAAATTGCAATCATGTAGTGTTGAAAAATAGGAGAGTGAAAGGTTGGGGGGAAAAGAGAGAGAAAATGCAATTATATTCGTTAAAAAGCTCTCTAAATGGTAGATTGCATAAAATGACCCTGAATCTCTATTTATGCTAGGATTGTAACTACACAATTACACTTGTACCCTTTTATTTGGGGCGCTAAAAAATAAGTACCCTTTTATTTGGGTCACTACAAAAAAGTAGACATTACTTTCTTTGTCTAAGAGTTACCTCAACCCTTGTACTCTTTGGTACATAGAATGAGAGTACTTTTTGATGATTTTTGTTTATGGGATTATTTAATTACTAGCTCTTATGTTACATTTAATTTTATTCTTGTCCCATTAATTGAATTCCTGCTCTGCCATGCAAACTATAATTTGTAATCTCCTAACATTCTTCTGATAAGCAAGCAATAATTAGATATATGGAGAGGTATAAGAAACACAGCACACTTATATGGAACAAACGGACCACAGGGGAAACAAGTAGTTAATCAATATCAGTGAAATAACCCAGTAGCAGTAATGGCAACCTAATTGAGGATCGTAGAGCATAAATCCAGGGATTGTGGTAAGGCCCTGTGTGTGTGTTGCCATTGGGAGCCCAGGCGTGTTCCAGTGAATCTGTTGAGCTTTAATTGGAGGAGCTTTTTGTTGGGAGGCCCGGAGGAAGTCTTTAGGATGGAGGCACTTTTCTTACATGAATAGGAGTTCTAAATTTCATAGCTTTGTAAATTTATAATTATGTTAGTTGGATTCATTTGCATTGCCTTCCCCCCTTTCTGGGAAAAGCATTTTTTTAAGGTATTGAGGTTCACAGGTGAATTTTTAGAATTGATGAGATTGCATCCAAAGGAGAAATTAAGGAGGAAAAAAAAAAGAGAATATATTTGCATTGGACTCAAGCTAATAGTTTCAAAATTTCAGATTCAAGTGTGGTTTTGAGGTATCATGTGGTTTTTATTTGGGAGTTCTTTACTACAATTTGATGTCAGATTCAAAAGTGTGCTTGAGCTTCAGTTTGATGTGACTAGAGACTCCGTGCTGACTTTGGTAGAGGTCAACTCTCCTATAGTGTGCCAATAGCTAGAAACAATTTAATGACCACAAAATTAAAAAGAATCCCAGGCCTATAGGTTTGATTGGTTCATGCATTGTGTTAGAACTGCTTCAAAGACGATGCAAATTACAATTTGACACTTTCAAGGTCTGTTTTGGGAGTCATTGGATCTAGGCGTGGTTAGATGCATCCTTAACTCACAAAGGGGAGTCATATATTGGTATTGCATGTGAAAGGAGATCTGTAGAGAGTTACATGCGAGAATATAGAGTTAACAGGCATATATGTGGCAGTAATTTAGAACCTAATAGCTTGAGATTTGGGTTTGAAATGTGATACTAATTTGTGAGGTATATAATTGGGTTTATACTTGATGGACTTGGGGGCAATTTTAATTTTTAGAAAAGAAGCACAAATTTCACTCTACCAAGATTCGTTCTGGAAATGATTCAGAGGAAGCAAGTTTTGCATTCCCAAATTGTCCTAAGATAACAATAGTCATGCATACTTGATTCTATTGCTGTACTCATCCATAATTGGGCTAATGCAAGCATCACGCTTCCTAGGAAAGATAATAAACAGTGGTTGGCTTGGGAGAAGTCCTAGCCCAAATTCCGCCTTAGTGAATGTGGGATTCTCATATGTAGAAGCGTTCTTGGGACCCCAAGCCTCCCTGAACTTGTTGATCCAGTCTACTTGGCCCTGCACAAGGTGCACATGGGTGATTTTGTTTTAAAGTCAAGGAATAATGCTATATTTTCTGTGGTCTCTTTTCCTTAGAATTTTTCTGAGATAGCAAGTATCTCAAAAGTTACTCTCTTCCATTCTCTTTTCCTGATAATTTTTGAGATAATATGCATTTCAAAAGTTACATTCTCTCTCTCTCTCTCTCTTCCCCGCCCTTACCTCAGAAAAATTATTGCAGGGAAGTGAAAGTAGTTAGAAGAGAGCTAACCATCATATGAGAATCACCTAAAGACCATGAGCCAAACACCAAAGGGATTGTAGATGCACCATAATCCTTTCCCTAATACGAGGTTCTAAAATCTAGAACTTCCGGCATTCCCCTCCAAGTACACTATATATGTTAACCCGATAGATCTTAGCATATGTATTAAACTACAACTCTCCCGTCATAAACAGAAAAAGGAAAATAAGAGAGAAATTGATTTCATGTGAAATTAAGGGCTTTGTATTCAACACAAAGGGAATACAAATTACACGAGAGCTCAATTTAAGGGTAATATTCATGGATAAAACTTAGATTTCATCAATAGTTGGGCAACAATTTTCCATTATATTCCTGCAGAATTTTATTCGAGTTATTGTTTACTTATTTCTTGATCTGAATTGCAGTTATGGCCACCATGCCTGGCTACAAATCGAAGAGTACGTCTATTTGGTTAGATGAAGGACCTATGACGGTGGATTTTATTCTTGATCCAGAAGTCACAGTCAAAGGGGCTGTACTACAAAATGTCTATGATTGCAACTGTAGCAGTAAATGCAGGCTTGATTTTGTTGAGTTTCTTTGGGGAGCCCACTTGGAAGTCTATTTTGTTTTGGTTCTTATTTTAGGATTTCTTTGCTTATTTCAGAGGAGAATTAGAGTTAACTCGGGGGGGACCAAACGACCTGCACTGTGATTTGAGGCTATAGATGATTCATTTGTACCAATTTTGTTGTATAATAAAAGAGCCGAAGAAATTAAACTAATTTTTCACATGAAGTGTCTGATCGGTAATGTTAGTTAATACTACTACTGTGCAGTAATTTACTTTTGTGATTGAATCCGAATAAGCCAATTTGGCATCTCAAGTTGTTCCAAAGATACTAACCTACCTTCACAGACACTTGGCTATTTGCACTCTGCGTTATTGTGAGATAAATCTTGAGATAGGATTCCGTGCATTTAGTGCCCTGTACATTTAGGAAAATTTAGAGAGAGATAGGAAGAAAAAGAGAGGAGGAAATAGAGAAAGAGAAAAGAGAAAAAAAATAAAAAACTAATCCATTTCTTTCTTTCTCTCACTCCCATTGTATCCCTTGTGGTAACCCTGCGTTACTGTAAGGGATCTAGTGGCATAAATCTTGTCATTTAACCAATTACGCATCATTCCCCCAGCGAAGTGAAGGATTCTCCACTATAGAGTCATTTGGGCACCCAAAGCCCTAATGAACTTGCTGATCTAATCTGAATGAAGAGCAAAATTGTGACTTCTTCTATGGTCGATCGTTGCCAGAGAACACTCGTCTATCTTCTCTCTCATTTACAGTGAAAGTATAAGAGAGAGAGGCTTTATGAGTGCGTCTACGAGTTGGACAGTTGGAATATGACTAAGATTCTTTGATGAGAAAAGGCAAATGAATTCCAGTTTACTTCAAGAGTGAAATATGGAGTTAGAAGACATTATTCATACGCTCGTACAGTTACAATTATATACAAAGCTGTTTATACGAAGAATGTTGATTTATGTACAACTCTATCTTATTTTTTTTTTTTTGATACACTCGGAAACAAAAGAGACAAAACAGAACAAACAGGAAAAACAAAAGAATAGAACACCCAGGAGAAAACAAATCACGTAAGTCTCATCTCCTGAAGGAAGTTAACGACAGCAGGACCATCGAAGAAGAGCGGGTCACAGCTACCATTAAGAGCTTTCTTGGCTAGGAAGTCCGCTTCAACATTCGCCTCTCTCCCAGTCAAATTCAAACTCACCTCCCATTCTCTATCCAGCATATTCTTAATCTCCTTAATCAGATCCCAGTCCTCATGTGTATCTGGGAGATCTTCCTGACAAAGTCGAATAGCCTCATATGAATCAGATCTTAAATCAATTCTTTTATAGCCATGATCCCAAGCTCTTTTGAGACCCCAAAGGCACCCCCACAGTTTCGCAGTGAGGCAACCCCCTTGCTCAAGTCGCATTAGGAAGCCCTCTCTCACGTCGTTGCCTAACTTTAAGATACCCCCACAAGCACCCACGTCAGTAACTATAGAATAAGCTCCATCTACCATCACCAATAGGCACTGCAGATCTTCACTCTTAGAATTATTCATACTGATTCTAGGACCTCCATTCAAGTTTGTTCTATGAAGTTTAGAATTTGCATTTACAATGCACCTCTGTATAGCTTGAGCATGGGCATAAATCTGATCATATCTTATCTCATTATTGCTGAACACACGCTCATTGCGGGCTTTCCACAGAAGCCAGCACATAATTACGAAGGAATTCTTCCATCCCTTTAGATCAGCCATTGACTCTTGTTTCATATTAAAACGGAGCCAACTTTTAAAATCAGTTGTGAACTTAATAGTTTCTAATATTTGAGAACTTAAGCAATTTATGATAAATAAACAAAGACTCAAAACAAAGATACCAAGACATATAAGAATCAAGATTCAATTAGTTAGAGATGTTACTTTGATTACTATACCCTTAATTAAAGCACTCAGCATTCAATATCATCCACTTACTCAAATATATCAAGCCACTCTTGGTATGAATTGAACTAACCTAACCTTAATCATCCTTAAATGGCCTCCGGTACGAATTGAATTCAAGTTAATTTTAATGCAAAGACTAATTGCGAACAAAATTACAATTATTAAGTTACATAAATCAAATGCCTCTCGGTTGGAAGACTTAAAAGGCCTATATGCTGGATCTTCGATTGCCTTATCATAAAAACTCTTTTCGGATAAAATTACATTAGGATTCAATTGCAAGTTGCTTTATATTTCTCAAATAAAACCTTGGCTTTGAAACTTTACTCCGTTGGAACCAAAAACTTATTATCCAAGATCGAAAGAACAATTAACAAAGGCATGATGAAGTCAACATACAGTCACATATTGAATAAGGGAAATGGTATATCATTAGATAATAAAATTCCTTGAAATAACAATCAAGATTCATTTATTCCTAACAACCGATAAGGAAAATAAGAGAAAACAAAAATAGAAAAATGGGAGGAAGAAGAGATTGATGATACAATAGAAAGACTTAAAGACTTGAGCAATTGAATTTATTGCATGGGATAAATTAACATCAAATATGATGATAAAATAGAAAGAATTAACATAAATTCATTAATGAGTCCTTATAAAACGTTATATGTATGTATGTATATATGTATGTATATGATTAGGGCTTGTCATGTGGTTTGAAGGAATATTGTAATATTATCTCTTTATACAGATGATATACTATTAACTGATAATAGCCTAGATTCTATAATAGTGGTTAGAAAAATGTTATCATTGAATTTAGAGATGAAGGATATGGATAAACTAAAGTATATCTTTGGAGTTAAAGTCCAAAGGAGTCACTTGGAGAAATTAATAATTCTTTTACAAAAGAATTATATTAAAAAAAATCTTTGAGCGATTTAATATGAAAGATAGCAAATCTATTGATACCTTTGTAGAAAAAGACAATAGTCTAAAAAAGACAATAGCCTAAGTAGTGAGATATGCTCATGAAAATTATGGAGAAAGCCCTTTACTCTAATACTATTGACATAGCATATGCAATAATGTGTACAATATTGATTATTTATTAGCAATTGGCCTTGTAAACTGTTAATAGTTAAATTTAGATCAAAAGCATTAGAATGTTGTAAGAGAATCTTAAAATATTTATAGGGTATTATAAACTGTGCATTGTATTATTAAGGAAATAATTGTTCCTAATAAGATATTCCAATGTGAATTAGGGAAGAGATCTAGATGCATGTAAAAATCAATTTTAGGATATACATTCTTTCTTAATAATGATGTTATATCTTAAAGCAGTAAGAAGTAGACATGTATAACCTTATCTATGGTGGACGCGGAGTTTACAACATGTTTTGCAACAACGTAAAAGGCCATATACTTAGAGATTACTAGTGGGACATTAAGTCTAATATTAATTTATTGTGATAGTCAAGCAGCCATAGCCTAACTAAAGATCCCAACTATCATAACAAGACTAAACATATAAATACAAGAATATAAGAAATGCAATAATGCAGAAGAGTGTTATTTTATAATATATTTTTATGCATAAAATGTTTGTTGATTCCTTCACAAAATCCATACCTAGACATATGTATGAGGAATATGTAAAGTCTCTTTGTATGTGTAAAATATAGAGTATCATGGTAGATAAGCATTCAAAGCCTTTGCATATTCTAGATGGGTTGATAACACTAACTAGAGCTAAAGGAATCAAGAAAGCAATGCAAGGATTAGTTTAAGCTTGTTGAACCAACAACATCAATTTGCAAAATGTGACACCTTAATCTACTACCATTACCTAACCTCTCACTAGGCTCGGTTCCATATGATTTCTAAAGAACCACTACTCTTCCGTGGCATTTTCATGCTATGAATCGGGGTTTTATACACTCATCATCTGCCTCGTGGGTCCTGTGAACCCATAATTCGCATTCTTAACTCAAACTCCACTTATACAACTCATACATAGCATAAAACAAACCATAAGCCACGGGTATGGAGCCAAAAACCAGAAAAATGCATTTTCTCACTTGTGCCCAAAAGTCATATTTTGGCTCTCACTTTGGAAAATCATATCTAATTCTAGAAAAATGAAAATCTAGTAAAATTTGGCTTCCTAGAAAGCTCTAAGTGTTAACTTTACACTAAAAATAATTTCCAATCGAAATCTCTGGGTTTGGACCATGTTTGACATCGAAAATGGGAAGGAGGTCCGGCTGTCACTGTTTCTAGTGCAGCTTACTGTCATGACTTTCAAAAACTCATAACTAAATCCACAAAAATCCAATCTAGGCACACTATACCAATTTGAAAAGCTACGGATGTCTACTAGAGGAGAAAAATAAGTCTAGATCAGTTCAGTAGCTCCTACTCCCCGAAAACCGATGGAACAGTAACGGGGGTCAGATGAGCTCCCTAATGCTGATACAGAACTTCAGATGGTTCGTTCTCTCTCTACAGACCTCCGATTTAGGTGATTCCAGTTCCTATAGGTCACTATAGCTGTCTAGTTTATGTGTATAAAATTTCACCACATTTAGAATCCATTTGGCCTATGAATGCCACAGATTTCATTTCTGGTTTATATGAACAGTACATGACCAATTCATTGAATTTTCCCAAATTCAACAATTCACCAAATATTCTCTGGACCTCCGAATATTACCAACTTTAGCTTCTCAAGAAGCTTTCTACAAACTCTAGAGGCATGCCAAATCTCATGGCAAGAGGAGCTCATCCGGTCATACTTTGACGGAGCTCTCAAATATACCGATTTTGGCACCCAAGAGGTCCAAAATGGGTCCAAAAGGCCTCTCACACATTCTTTCTCCCCATGGACAAGTTTAAAAGCATAAAACTAGGATATATAACAAGTCCATGTGGTCCAAATCAACATACAATCCAATCTCACTATGCTACGGCCAAATTTACACTATCACATTCATTCATCAAAAGGGGCAAAACCCTCATTTCCATTGATTTGGCTATCAACATAGTATATACATCATCTCTTCATACATATACACTTTCTACAATATTTACATCTCAAAAATAGTGGGCACATATTCATTTTGCACCACTTTACATCAAAATACATCAAAATAGAGTAATATCTAATTAAGCATACTCCTAGGCTCCTTGGTGTGCACTTGCTTCTCCTTGTGCTCCACCTAGCATGTTAAGTTGGGAGGGGAAGGGGTGAGATTCAGGGAATCTCAGTAGCTCATGCACTCAATCAAGTAAGCAATCAAGGCATATAATAAGTCAAAGCATGTGAATAAGCATTCAGCCATTCTCAATCATCCAACACACATTGTACATGCTATGGAAATCTCAACAATGCCAAAAACGGGCTCCAGGGACTTTTGGTCTAGCCTCACCCGAGTTTAGGGACTTTTGGACGGCCTCACTCGAGTTTAAGGACTTTTGACTTGGCCTCACTCGTTTGAGACTTTTAGCCTTGTCTCACCTATCTCAAGGGACTTTCGGCTTCACCTCACCCATCTCAAGGGACTTCCGGCACTACCTCACCCGAGCAAATCTCACAATTCATCATACAAGCATATTGTCAACAATGCATCATGGCAATAACATATGGCATATTCTACATAACAAGCATATACATAAACATACAATGACTATTATATCCAAGAATGCAACAAGAAAGAGTGGGAAGAGAGAGCTACCTTATGAGCCAAAGTCAACACTAGCTTTTCCTTTCAATTCCTCTTCTCCCTTCTTAAGTTCACAATCACACCTTGATGGAGGTGTTTCTCTTGAGCCTAGACACACAAAAACATGCAATTACTCTCTTAGAATGTAATCCTTCAGATCAAACTCTCCTAACATACCAGAACCTAAAGTTCTCTCTCTCTCTCTAGAATGCCATCAACTCTTTCTCTCTCTCAAGCTCCCATGGTAGTGGAAACCACATTTTCAAAGAAAACGTAAAGATTCAAAGGTGTTTTCCACTTTCCCTCTTCTGAACCATGTCCAAAATCTAACCATTTTCACAAACAAAACTGCAGAAAGAGAGGGCAAAGAGAGGGGATCAGAGTTCTAAGAAGAAATGGGAGAAGTTTCCTTACCTTTCCCTTGCTCTTCCTCCTTCTCTTGATCTCTCTCACTCTCCACGCCTCTTTTCTCTCATTGGGTCGAAGTTTAGGGCAGATATGAGAGAAGAAATGAGTTTGGGCATTTAATGAAGTCTAATTCTCGCCTTTTACTCTCTTTCGGACTGACCCTCGCTACGGCGAAAATTAACCTTCGCTATAGCGAGCTCGTGTTATCTGGCTTCACTATGGCGAGGCCTAACCTTCGCTACGGCGAACTTGCATCAGTTCCCTTCGCTATGGCGAGTTTCGACCTTCGCTATGGCGAACTCGTGTCAGTTCCAGACCTCACTCTCGCTATGGCGCACGCTATAGCGAGCAACTCCCTGGTTTTTGTATGGACTGCTGCCAGCACTCGCTATAGCTAGAATCACGTTCGCTATTGCGAGAAGACATTCTCGCAACAGCGAGACCATTTCTCGCTATTGCGAGAAGACTTAGCACAGTTTCTGGACTTCGAAAATTTCCAGCTTTCTATTTTCTTTCTTTTCCCTTTTCCCGGTTGTTACATTTCTACCCCTCTTAAAAAAAATTTTGTCCTCGAAATTTAAAGACTTACCTTAAGGGAATAGCTCTGGATATTTTTGCCTCATTTCATCCGCCAATTCCCAGGTTGCTTCCTTAGATGTTAGACCTCTTCAGATCACTTTCACCAGAGGAATGCTCTTGCTTCTCAGCTGTTTCAGCTTAGCATCCACAATTCTCTCCGGTTTCACTACATAGGAAAGATCTTCCTGCAATTGCACATGCTCATATTCTATGACATGTGAGGAATCTGGTAAATACTTTTTCAATTGGGAGACATGAAAAACACTATGGATTTGGGCTAGGTTAGGAGGTAAGGCTATTCGGTAAGCCACGGGTCGAATTTTCTCAAGGATTTCAAATGGACCAATATACCTAGGACTGAGCTTTCTTACCCTCATTGACCGACCTACTCCCGTCATTGGAGATATTTGAATGAACACATGGTCTCCAACCTCAAACTCTAACGGCCTCCTACGCTTATCAGTATAGCTTTTCTGCCTATTCTGGGCCGTGAGGAGCCTCTTTCTAATCAACTCTATTTGTCGGGTGGTCTGGTCCACAATCTCAGGTCCTATCATACTCCTCTCACCTAGCTCAACCCAACACAAAGGGGATCTGCACTTTCTCCCATATAAAGCCTCATAAGGGGTCATCTGAATACTGGAATGGTAACTGTTGTTATATGCAAACTCTGCTAATGGTAAATACGCATCCCAGTTCCCCTTCATTTCTAGCACACATGCCCTCAACATATCTTCCAATGTCTGGATGGTCCTTTCAGTCTGACCATCTGTCTGGAGGTGATATGCAGTACTAAACCGCAACCTAGTCCCTAAGGCATGCTGCAATGACCTCCAAAAGTTCGATGTGAACCTGGGGTCTCTATCCGAAACTATGCTATTGGGTATTCCATGAAGTCGCATTATCTCTTTGATATACAACTGGGCTAGTCTATCCAGTGTATGAGTAGCCTTAATAGCTAAAAAGTGTGCAGACTTCGTCAGTCTATCCACAACTACCCAAATAGCATCGTGTCCAGAGGATGTCCTGGGTAACCTCATGACAAAATCTATGGCTATACTATCCCACTTCCACTCAGGGATATCTAGTGGTTGCAACAACCTAGCCGGTTTCTGATGTTCTATCTTTACCCTCTGACACACTAGGCATCTAGCCATATACTCTGTCACATCACTTTTCATCCCTGGCCACCAGAAAATTCTTTTCACATCCTGATACATCTTAGTGGCACCTGGGTGGATAGTATACTTACTCTTATGCGCCTCTTCCAGAATGCTTTCTCTCAACTCATTCTGACTAGGCACACAGATTCTCTCTCGGTATACTATCATACCATCCTCAGACACCTTATAATCTGAGGTCTTACCTTGGGTAATCTTATTCCTGATCCGTTTCAGGAACTCATCCTCTCTTTGGGCATCTAAGATCTGGTTTCTCAAGATATTCTCAATTCGGGTTTCACTCAAATACAATCTACCCGATACCACCTGACAAGAGAGGTTCAACTCTCTGAACTTCTCTAGGAGCTCCTGCTCCCTAATCATCATATGGGCTACATGGATAGTTTTTCTACTCAGGGCATCCGCCACCACATTGGCCTTGCCCAGATGGTATTTCAACACATAATCATAATCCTTCAAAAATTCCATCTATCTCCTCTGTCTCATATTGAGTTCTTTCTGGTCAAACAGGTATTTCAGACTCTTGTGGTCACTGTAGATCTCTATGGTAGCACCATACAAATAGTGTCTCCAAATTTTAAGAGCAAATACTACGGCAGCTAACTCCAGGTCATGTGTGGGGTAATTCTCTTCATGAGGTCTCAACTGCCTCGAGGCATATGCCACTACTCGACCCTGCTGCATCAACACACATCCTAACCCTTTGCCCGAAGCATCACAATAAACCACAAATAGTTCACTAGGGTCAGGGATAATCAGTACAGGGGCAGTGGTCAAACAGAGTTTCAACTCCTGGAAACTCTTCTCACATCTCTCATCCCACACAAAAGGTGTATCTTTCCTAGTTAGTCTCGTCAGTGGTAAGGCCATTCGAGAAAAGTCCTGAATAAATCGTCTATAATACCCTGCCAAATCTAGGAAACTTTTAACCTCGGTGATCGTTCTAGGTCTATCCCACTGTAACACAGCCTCAACTTTATGGGGATCCATCGCAACCCCATCTCGTGAGATCACATGACCTAAGAATCGCACCTCGGTCAGCCAAAACTCACATTTACTAAGTTTGGCATACAACCTTTTCTCTCTCAAGGTGTCTAGGACTAGTCTCAAATGCCTCTCGTGCTCCTCAAAAGATCGGGAGTACACTAAAATATCATCAATAAAGACCACCACAAACTGATCTAGATACGGTCTGAATACCCTGTTCATGTAATCCATGAACACAACAGGTGCATTCGTCAACCCGAATGGCATCACAAGGAACTTATAGTGCCCATATCTCATTCTGAAAGCCGTCTTAGAGACGTCTTCAGTTCTCACTCTCAATTGGTGGTAACCAGATCTAAGATCTATCTTAGAAAACACAGATGCCCCAGCCAACTGATCTAACAGATCATCAATCCTAAGGAGAGGATATTTATTCTTGATGGTAACCTTATTTAACTCTCTGTAATCAATACACAAACACAAGCTACCATCTTTCTTTTTCACAAATAACACCGGAGCACCCCAAGGTGAAACACTAGGGCGGATAAACCCTTTCTCTAACAATTCCTCTACTTGCTCTTTCAACTCAGCAAGCTCGGCGGGAGCCATCCTGTAAGGAGCTTTGGACACCGGTCCCGCCCCAGGCATTATGTTTATAGGGAACTCTAATTTTCTCTCAAGGGGTAGGCCACTAAAATCAAACTCTCTAGGGAAAACCTCCTGGAATTCCCTAACAACTGGGATCTCCTCTATCCCTTCTTCTACCTCAACTTGAATAGAGAAAAAGACTAGAAACCCTTGACATCCACACTCCAAATATCTCTCAACCTGGGTAGTAGTCATAAAGGATAACTCTGCTCCTACCCTAGGTATGGTCCCACAAGCAGGTAAGGAAATGGTTCAGTGTTCACAATCAAGTATGGCATTATTCGCAGCCAACCAGTTCATACCAATAATCAAGTCAATTTCATGGAAAGGCATACAAACCAAATCAATAGTGGTATGACAATGGTTAAATTGAACAGTGACATTTAAGCAAGTATGGGAAGTAACCACGTGGCCTCCAATGGGTGTAATGACAGACAAGTCAAATGGCAAGACACTAATGACCAGACCCAATTTCCTCACACAATCATAAGATATAAACGAGTGACTAGCACCCGAATCAAACATAGCAACTACAGGAAAGTCATTCACTATCAGCGTACCTCGGATCAAACTGGGAGATGCGCTAGCTTCCTACTGAGTAAGGGCGAACACTCGGCCCTGGGTCTGTGGTTTAGGAGGAGGCATTGTCTCCATCTGAGGATAGTGTCTAGCAATGTGCCCCGACTTCCCACACTTGAAACATGTCATCGGAGACTGCTGGAAGGATGACTGACCCCGAGGAGGTGGCACACCTCGCTGCAGCCTTCCATTCCATGGCCCCTTGCCTCTTTTTTTGGTACCAGGGGTCAAACTAGAGCCTTCTTCTAGTTTCGGCCTTTTCAAATCCGGAACCCTCTTCTGACTAGCCGTAGTCGCAGCAGGCATGATAACTTGCAAGTTGGTCTCAATCACCCTGCTGACCTCCACAAGAGTATTAAACTTTCTGATCCGCTGTGGAGTGACTCTATCGCTAATCAGGGGCCTCAACCCAGTCTCAAACTGCTCACATCTCCAGGGTTCATCATCATACCTCTGGAGGTAAGAGGAATACCGAGACAACTCAATAAACTTGGCCACATACTGGTCCACAGTCATCTCATCCATCTGTCTCAAGCCCATGAACTCCATCTCTTTCTTTTTCCTCACTGAACTTGGGACATACTTCTCATAAAACTCAACCAAGAAAGTCTCCCAAGTTATCTGTATATTCTTGGTCTCTATGAGGGGTTTCGCGTTATCCCACCATCTATCAGCTTCCTTTTCTAGCATAAAGGTGGCTAACTAGACTTTCTGCTTAGTGGTACATTCCATCACTGAGAATATTTTCTTAAGTTGCATCACCCAAGCCTCCACCTTATCCGCATCCAACTCCCCGTCAAATGAGGGTGGATTGTTCTGCCTAAACTGTTTCAATACTTTTTGGATAGGCGTCTGGGTCTGAAGAGCAGCAGGCTCCTGGGGAGGTATAGGTGGAATGCTAGATGTAGATGGCTGAGGTACAGGGGCATCTCTTCTGGCTTCTTCTTGCCTAGCTAGGGTGTCTTGCAAATGCATGATCATATCATGCTGCTACTGGGCAATATATTTCTGTTGCTCCAGCATCTCTTGGTGCTGGCCCATCATGGCTTCGTACCGGTTAAGTCTTTCTATGATGGCCCGCAGAGGATCCTCAGTCTCAACAGGAACCTCTGGCTCAGCTCTCTGAGCCCTGGGCAGTCTGCCTCTGCCTCTACCCCTGCCCCGTCTAGTCTCAACCATGTCTGAAAGAAGTAGCAATCCTCAGTTCACAATAATATCACAACACCTATGCATAAGGATGCTACAACTTCCATGACCATTCACACCAAACATAAACAATTCACATACTTTAAGAGCCTAACATTGAGCAAAAGTGCCTGAACTATTGCTCTGATACCAAAAATGTGACACCTTAATCTACTACCGTTACCTAGCCTCTCACTAGGCTCGGTTCCATATGATTTCCAAAGAACCACTACTATTCCGTGGCATTTTCATGCTATGAATCAGGGTTTCATACAATCATCATCTGTCCCGTGGGTCCTATGAATCCATCATTCGCATTCTCAACTCAAACTTCACTTATACAACTCATACATAGCATAAAACAAACCATAAGCCACGGGTATGGAGCCAAAAACCAGAAAAATGCATTTTCTCATTTGTGCCCAAAAGTCATATTTTGGCTCTCACTTTGGAAAATCATATCTAATTCTAGAAAAATGGGAATCTAGTAAACTTTCGCTTCTTAGAAAGCTCTAAGTGTTACCTTTACAAAAAAAATAATTCCTAATCAAAATCTCTGGGTTTGGACCATGTTTGACATCGAAAATGGGAAGGAGGTCCGGCTGTCACTGTTTCTGGTGCAGCTTACTGTCATGACTTTCAAAAACTCATAACTAAATCCACAAAAATCCAATCTGGGCACACTATACCAATTTAAAAAGCTACAGATGTCTACTTGAGGAAAACAATAAGTCTAGATCAGTTCAGTAGCTCCTACTCCCCAAAAACTGATGGAACAATAACGGGGGTCAGATGAGCTCCCTGATGCTAATATAGAACTTCAGACGGTTCGTTCTCTCTCTACAGACCTCCGATTTAGGTGATTCTAGTTCCTATAGGTCACTGTGGTTATCTAGGTTATGTGTATAAAATTTCACCACATTTGAAATCTATTTGGTCTATGAATGCCACAGATTTCATTTCTGGTTTATATGAACAGTACATGACCAATTCATTGAATTTTCCCAAATTCAACAATTCACCAAATATTCTTTGGACCTCCGAATATTACCAACTTTAGCTTCTCAAGAAGCTTTCTACAAACTCTAGAGGCATGCCAAATCTCATGGTAAGAGGAGCTCATCCGGTCATACTTTGATAAAGCTCTCAAATATATCGATTTTGGCACCCAAGAGGTCCAAAATGGGTCCAAAAGGCCTCTCACACATTCTCTCTCTCCATGGACAAGTTTAAAAGCATAAAACTAGGATATATAACAAGTCCATGTGGTCCAAATCAACATACAATCCAATCTCACTATGCTACGGCCAAATTTACACTATCACATTCATTCATCAAAAGGGGCAAAACCCTCATTTCCATTGATTTGGCTATCAACATAGTATATACATCATCTCTTCATACATATACACTTTCTACAATATTTACATCTCAAAAATAGTGGGTACATATTCATTTTGCACCACTTTACATCAAAATACATCAAAATAGAGTAATATCTAATTAAGCATACTCCTAGGCTCCTTGGTGTGCACTTGCTTCTCCTTGTGCTCCACCTAGCATGTTAAGTTGGGAGGGGAAGGGGTGAGATTCAGGGAATCTCAGTAGCTCATGCACTCAATCAAGTAAGCAATCAAGGCATATAATAAGTCAAAGCATGTGAATAAGCATTCAGCCATTCTCAATCATCCAACACACATTGTACATGTTATGGAAATCTCAACAATGCCAAAAACGGGCTCCAGGGACTTTTGGTCTAGCCTTACCCGAGTTTAGGGACTTTTGGACAGCCTCACTCGAGTTTAAGGACTTTTGACTTGGCCTCACTCGTTTGAGACTTTTGGCCTTGTCTCACCTATCTCAAGGGACTTTCGGCTTCACCTCACCCATCTCAAGGGACTTTCGGCACTACCTCACCTAAGCAAATCTCACAATTCATCATACAAGCATATTGTCAACAATGCATCATGGCAATAACATATGGCATATTCCATATAACAAGCATATACATAAACATACAATGACTATTACATCCAAGAATGCAACAAGAAAGAGTGGGAAGAGAGAGCTACCTTATGAGCCAAAGTCAACACTAGCTTTTCCTTTCAATTCCTTTTCTCCCTTCTTAAGTTCACAATCACACCTTGATGGAGGTGTTTCTCTTAAGCCTAGACACACAAAAGCATGCAATTACTCTCTTAAAATGTAATCCTTCAGATCAAACTCTCCTAACATACCAGAACCTAGAGTTCTCTCTCTCTCACTAGAATGCCATCAACTCTTTCTCTCTCTCAAGCTTCCATGGTAGTGGAAACCACATTTTCAAAGAAAACACAAAGATTCAAAGGTGTTTTCCACTTTCCCTCTTCTGACCTATGCCCAAAATCTAACCATTTTCACAAACAAAACCGCAGAAAGAGTGGGCAAAGAGAGGGGATCAGAGTTCTAAGAAGAAATGGGAGAAGTTTCCTTACCTTTCCCTTGCTCTTCCTCCTTTTCTTGATCTCTCTCACTCTCCACGCCTCTTTTCTCTCCTTGGGTCGAAGTCTAGGGCAGATATGAGAGAAGAAATGAGTTTGGGCGTTTAATGAAGTCTAATTCTCGCCTTTTACTCTCTTCCGGACTGACCCTCGCTACGGCAAAAATTAACCTTCGCTATAGCGAGCTCATGTTATCTGGCTTCGCTATGGCGAGGCTTAACCTTCGCTACGGTGAACTCGCATCAGTTCCCTTCGCTATGGCGAGTTTCGACCTTCGCTATGGCGAACTCGCGTCAGTTCCAGACCTCACTCTCGCTATGGCGCATGCTATAGCGAGCAACTCCCTGGTTTTTGTATGGACTGCTGCCAGCACTCGCTATAGCTAGAATCACGTTTGTTATTGCGAGAAGACATTCTCGCGACAGCGAGACCATTTCTCGCTATTGTGAGAAGACTTAGCACAGTTTCTGGACTTCGAAAATTTCCAACTTTCTACTTTCTTTCTTTTCCCTTTTCCCGGTTGTTACACAAAACAATAAAACAATTGGCGAGATACTTGAAGGAATGAAACACGAGAGAGTTGGAACTTTTACTTAGGCCTTTGGGCCTTGTAATTTGTTAGGATTTGTTTTTGTCAATTGTAAATAAGTTGAATATTACTTTTATTTAACCTTAGCATTTGGTTTTATATTCTATGTTTTTTTCTTCAGGTAAGAATTAGGCTTTCTTATTGTAAATGGATTATTAATCATACTTGAGTTAAGAATCCATATTAGTTTAGGCTTTTTAAATTTTAGTCCATTAGCTATTATGGTTTATATTTTGTTACCATAAATCACTACAAAAAGAGTCATTTCTAGTGATGAATTTTAGCAACGACTAAAAAAAAAGTTACTAAATGTATATATTTTATAGCAACATTGTCATGTTGCTATTAAAAGTTATTGTTAAATTAATATTTCTCATTTTGTTAAAACTTTTAGTGACAACATAAAAGCTATCGCCACAAAAGTCTTGTGACAAACAGGTTATAGGGGCATTTTACAAATGTTACCATCAAAAGTGACTTTTAAAGTTGTAGTTAAATTTTTTAAAATTTTTTTGGCCAAAAAATTTTTAATTTTTTTTTCATGCTAAACTTTTTAGCAGCACTGTTAGTCACTGTTAAAAGATCTTTTAGTAGCAACCTATAAAAGTTGTTGCTAAAAAGGACATTTAGTGGTGACTAAATGTCACCTTAATTCACTTAATTTTTTTAACAAAAAATTTAGGAAGGGTATTCAGCATTTCATTCCCCTCTAATAATCCTTTCCTTCAATCCTTTCCTTTTTTGCAAGACAAAGCAAACCCATGAAAGATCAAAAGAGGTGGAGTGAATGGAGAGTGAGAATGATGAGGGAGACTTCTTTGGTAACATTGAATTCCATGCTTCATTTTGGTTTGGCCTTAGGTGTTTATTGAGTTTGAATCAGTTTTAAGTTGCAAGTTTTATTTCTCTCTTTCTGTAGTGTTCAATTTTTTTCCTTTATTATCTTTTTGTTAGGGTTTTAGAATTTAGGAATTTTGGAGGAACCTATGTGTTTATTTCTTTGCTTGCTAGGAAATAAAAAAAACTAAATGTGGGAAGAAAAGAACATTTCATAGATTTGGGGGAAATTTTACATATTATGGAGGCGTTTGCTAAAAAATCGAAACAAACTATATGGGGGAAGAAAAATTCATTGATTCATTTCTTGGATTATTACTTTTTAAACCCAATTACTAATATCAAAGTCATGAATATGTAAATCTAATCCCATTTCCTTCTGGTATTAGTGATTGAAAAAGTCCTTATTATCTTTTAGATGTAGTTGGTTTATTTAGAATGATTGTTTTACCCTGATTATTTGTAGTTTGGTTTTGATTATGCTATTTCATTTGTTGTTATTATATTTAGAATACTTAAAAGTGTATTTTAATAAAGAATAAACAGAGAAAGTTAAGACATGTAATGGTGGGCCTGGTTGACTATTTTCCCTTTATTCATATATTTTATTAGGTAAACTTGAATCAAATTGCATAAAAATGGATTTTCAGGCAATAGATCCTTGCGTCATGAAATTTAGTTAGTGGTTTATCAAGTATGGGTGATCATCCTTTATGTGCTTTTGGTTTTTGTTATGTTTTCCTTTCATTGATTATGTGCATATTTACTTTTGTTAGGTTAAATATAGTGGCTAGAACATTCACATACTCTAAGCCACACATGTGAAAGGGTTAGAATTTTTTGTTGGCCAACAATGAAGAATGAACCAATTAAGGCTACAATTTGCCAGTTTTTCCTTAGTCAGAAGAGTTGGATGAAGAAGAATTTGATAAAATGAGTTAGGGTTAATGACGAGTTTATGTATACATTTCTCTTAGGATTATTAATTTTGTAATGGGAACTTCATATAATGAGTTTAGGGTTCAATGTTTATATATGCAGACTCTTTTAGTTCATGTATATGAAAGTTTTGGTAACATTTAGTCTTTCGTAACTTCCAATATGAAGCCATTAAATTTTTTTAAAAAACTTTTAGCAATGACAAACATCACTACAAAAAAATGACTTTGAGCAATCCTAAGCCATTGTAAAAATAATCTTTAGTGGAAAAATATAACATTGCTATTGAAAAGTACCTTTTAGTGGTAACATTTTACAGAAGCCAAACTATTAGGGCTTTAGTGATGACAGATGTTGTCAACATATAGTTTTACTGGTGATTTTTGTCATTGTTAAATATAATTTTTAATGACGACTTTTTTTTCATCACTAAAAACCTTTGTTATTGGGGTAATAGTGATGGCCTTGTGGCATCTTTAGTGGTGCTATTAGAATTTCAGGGGTGACCTAGTCAGGGTGAAGGACTGCAACTGGAGAGGCGAAAGCACTATAAGGGCATCTTTAGTAGTGCTATTAGAATTTTAGGGTGACCTTTGTCATTATTGAAAGCAAGTTTTTATTTATGTATTTTTTGTAGTGTATCTATATGTGTGTGTGTGTGTGCATAAACAATGTTTTTAGAGGGAAAACATGAATTTTCCAAAGTGTGAGCTACTTTTTCTTAGGTTTTTTATGAACTATTATGAACTTATCAAAGATCTCCATCTTTGTACTATTTAATCAATCATAGGATTAGGATTCTTAGAGCTTATTCTTCAAGGGTTTTAATCTTGTTTATAATATGATCTTTCTAGTATTCGTAGGTTGTGATTCAATCTCGTGTGTGTTTATTGAGGTATTTCTTGTCTGAGGCTTTGCATTAGTTGGAGAACTTGGCTTTAGAAATTAGGTTCTTTTTTATCGTTCTTATCATTTTGTGTGTTTTTTTTAAGATCTAAATTGTTTTTGTTGCTTTTTTTAGTCATTCCTTGAACTAAGATTCTTTATATCCCTTATTGTTTTTCTATCTTGTGAGAAGCCAAAAAAAAAAAAAAAAAGAAAAAGAAAAAATGAAAGCTACAAAAAAGGGTATTGTTGTTTTAAAAAAGAAAATTTTGCGAGGTTTTTATTCTTTAATGTTTGCTAGTGCTCATTAATTAGATCTTTGAATTATTTGTTGACCTTTTCCAAATTATCATGCCTAGGCTATATATATATATATATATATATATATTTGTTTTCTTTGTTATTTTACTTATCTTGCTCCTATAGTATTTTAACCTTACTTGTGTTAAAAGTTGTTATGTTGGGGTTTTGAAGAGAATTCATGAATAGTTCTAAAAAGAACTTTGAAGGAAGCATAGAAAGATAAAAGGCAATAGTGCAAAGTTTATCATCATGAAAAAAGCCAATTGAGTAAAACGCTTGAGTGAGAATGTAAGGCTACTTGTATTTATTCATAATGTTTATTTACTAATCTTTTTTGAAAGATGTCAAATCAGAGTGATTTATCTAAGATGGATAAGGATAACACCTTTACGTTGTAAGTCATGCAACAATAGTTTGAGAGAATGGCTTTTATATGTAATGAAGTGGAGGAAAATTTAGAAAAGCAAGCTATTGAGTTATTAGAAATAAGGAGAGTGTAGTCATTAAGGGTTATGATTTATAAGAAAGTAGAGGATAGAAGGCAAAATGAAGAAGAAAATAATAGGAGGTTGTAGAGGAAAAAGGACATCTTTGGCACTAGATGTCATATGAATAATAAGGTTTATAGTTTGATCAAAAATGAGGAAAGTTACATCAATTTTGCTATCACACTTGTTCCTTTGACCTTGGGGTAGGTCTATAAGGATCAAATGAACTTAAAAAGTGAGCTTTAGAGAAAAAAAGAAGAATGCAGCCGAAAAGCAAGAAACGAGTGAGAAAGAAAGAGTACTTAAAATTTCAAAGAAAAATGATAATAAGGAAGAGAAAAGAGAGGTGGCCAAAAATGAGAGAAAAAGAATGGTGCCATAGGAGAGAAAGAGAAGAGAGAAAAATGAGAGTGAGGAAGAAAAAACAAAGCTGGCCAGAAATGAGAGAGAAATAATAGGGCCCAAGAGAAAAAAAGAAAGAATTCTTATCAGAAGAAAAGAAAAGGCAAAAGTGAGTTTCTTTGTGAAGAAGAGTGAGGTTAAGGGGGCTTTCATGGTTAAACAGCCTACATTTTTACTTGTTTATAAAGAATCTTACTTTAACCTCGATGATATTAACCATGTTTTGCCTACCATTTATGTGTCTTTAATGCAAGAAAAGAGGCCAGTCACATGTCAGGGAGAAGTTAAGTAGGATAGCCTTGAATTATGACACTTATGATAAAGAGTTGTATGCATTTTAGAGATGTGGTGACACTACTCATAGTCTAAAGAATTCATGGTTCACACAGATCGTGAATCCTTCAAGTATGTTAAGGGCTAAGGTAAGTTGAATAAAAGACTTGTTAGGTGATTAGAGTTTATTGAAATTTTCCTTATGTTATTCCTTACAAGCAAGATAAGGAGAACATTGTTATTGATGTATTATTTAAATGACATGTGCTTCTTAATTCATTGAGTGCCAAATTGCTTGATTTTGAATGCGTTAAAGAGATGTATGCCAAAGATGCTAATTTGCTAATGTTTATGATGAATTTCATAAAACTACCTTTAATACATTTTAAAAGCACCGTGGATTTTTGTTTAAGGAAAGTAAGTTGTGTGTTTTTGTTTGTTCAATGTGTGATATGCTAGTGCATGAAGCATATAATGATGGTTTGATGAGTCATTTTGGTGTTAGAAAAACCTTAGAGATCTTGCATGAACATTTTAATTGGCTTAGGATAAGAAGGGATGCTACATGTGTTTGTGATAGATACATTATATGTAAAAAGGCCAAATCTAAGGTCTTGCCTCAAGGATTATACACACCTTTACTTATTTCTAGTGAGCCTTGGTTTGATTTGTCTATGGATTTTGCATTAGGATTGCTTAGAACTAGAAAGGGGCGTGATTCCATATTTGTGGTTGTAGATAAGTTTAGTAAAATGGCACATTTTATTCCATGCCATAAAATAGATGATGCCATAGATATAATTGACATGTTCTTTAGTGAAATAATGCATTTGCATAGTGTTAAAGTATGGTGTCAGATAAAGGTGTTAAGTTTTTTAGTTGCTTCTAGAAAGTATGGTGGGATAAACTTGGGACTAAGTTATTATTTTTTAGTACTTGTCACCTATAGAGTGATGGTTAGGCAAAAGTAGTAAATGGGACACTTACACAATTATTGCATATTGTTGTAGGGAATAATTTGGAAACATGGTAGGAATGTTTGCCATTTATAGAGTTTGCATACAGTAAGGCTAGGCATTCCACTATTGAATTTTCTCTCTTTGAAATTATGTATGGATTTAATCTTCTTACTCCATTGGATTTGGTGAAAGAGCTAACTTAGATAGAGAGCAAAAGGCTAATTTGGTGAAGTCAATCCATGTAAAGGTGAAGCTTTAAATTGCAAAGAAGAATGAACAAGTGGCTAATCAAGTAAACAAGGGGAGGAGGCATGTTACATTTGAACTAGGAAATTAGGTTTGGGTTCATTTGAGGAAAAAAAGGTTTCCAATCCACAGGAGGTTTAAATTGCAACAAAAAGGAGATGAGCCACTTCAAGTTTTGAAGAAAATCAATGATAATGTCTACAAGTTAGATCTCTTAGGTAAATATAATGTGTTTGCTACATTCAAAGTTTTTTATCTTTCTCCATTTGGTGTAAGTGATGATTCAAGGTTGAATCTTTTTAAGGAGGGAGGAAATGATGAGTATCATGATGGGCAAGCATTCAAAGATCCTTTGCGTGTTTTGAATATGCTAATAACATAGGCTAGAGTCAAAAGAATAAAAAGAGGATGCAAGCATTAGTTCAAGCTTGTTAGGTTGAGAACATTAATATGCAAAACAATGCAACCATTGGCAAAATAGGCTTGAAGGTTGGAACTTTTACCTAAGCATTTAGGTCTTGTAATTTGTTAGGATTTGTTTTTGTCAATTGTAAATAAGTTGAACATTACTTTTATTAAAGTCCAAGCATTTGGTTTTATGTTATGTGTTTTTTTTTTGGGTCAGGATTAGATTTTCTTATAGTAAATGGATTACTAATCCCACTCGAGCAAGGAATCCATATTAATTTAGGCATTTTTTATTTTAGTTTATTAGTTATTAAGGTTTATTTTGTTGCCATATGTATGTGTGTGTGGGTGAATAGTGTTTTTGGGGGGATTTGAATGAATGGAAATGTGAATTTTAGAGAGTGTGAGCCATTTTCTTTTAGTTCTATCATGAACTATTGTCAAACTTATCAATGATCTCTATCTTTGTGGCGATCAATCATAATATTAAAGTTCTTAGAGCTTGTTCTTCAAAGGTTTTAATATTCTCTACTATATGATCTTTCTAGCTTTCTTGGGTTATGATTCAATCTCATGTAAGTTTGACACATTTGTTGTTTGAAGGTTCACATTAGTTATACCCTATGTACAATTCAATTGTTGACTAAATAGATGTATTATACCATAATTATAAATAATATATATACAATGTTATTATGTCATATATGTTGATGAGATTAGGGTAGTTGTAATAAGTGAGTAAAGATGATAAATTTGTGTTCTCCATGCAAGGCAACAAAAGCACCAATGCGACAAAGAAAGAATACAACATATAAATATGTCTCCTTGATAAAAAGAAAAAGAACGTTGAGATGAGATTCGAGAAAATAATTATATGGACTAAATTATCAATACCCATTGTCTATAATGCTTCTAGCCATATATGAATTTCCTTTTAGGCGCTATGAGAGGCAAGTGGAATAATAGAATTTAGATTAGGCACTATATAAGTCTAAACCAAAATCTTTATGGTGTTATCAAATAAATCAAATTGACATGTGTTCTTATAAAATTAGAAAAATAGCATAGCATATAATTCATATTGCATATGCTTAATAACCACAATTGGCAAACAAGTAAACATATCCTTACCTTTTTATTGTGTTAGTTCCAGAAAGGAACAAATTCTTTTATTGGTGTCCTTATGACTTGGACAATACTATGAAAAGATGAGTTAGTGTTTGTTACTTTAGTATATATTCTATGATTATGATAATTTGACTTAAAGGAGTATTGCTATGAAAGAAATTGGTTCTCATTTAAGTGATATGTGGGCAAAAGGAAGATTACCTACAATATACACATCCATGTTATTAAATTATTTTGTTAACATTATAAGTGTTGATATTATACATATGAGAAGACAATTTGGGTAAGAGTATACTTAAAAAAGATTATATTGACTATGAGTATAGTGTATATGAATAAATTTAAAGCATACAAGTTACACAAATAAATGTGTAATATATATTTAAAAGATGCATCTTTTATACTAGTTTATAATAGATTTCTAGTATAAAAACTCTTGAATACTGTGCTCGAGTAATCATACAAAGCACTTGGTATGAAAGTAAAAAAAAAAAAGAACGTTGGAATGTTATTCATCCCATTGTGTGCAAATGACATTGGAATATACAGGCCACCTATAGTAAGTTGACCTATAACCTAGTAACCCAATTCAAGTTAATTAAATATTGAGTATTAATTAATTAATATTTTATTTTATTTTAATTTTTTAAGATAGTTTGTTTAACGGGTTACAAGATAAAAGAGGAAAAAACTAATAAAAAGGTAAACAATGTACAAAAATTAATGTACATTGAAAAACTCTCTTTGTGAGAGAAAGAAAAGAACACAGAAAATATATACTAGAGAGGAAAGAGTTCTCTTTCTGCAATTTTCACACCATTGTCAGGACTAGAGTGCATCCGTTGTGAACGAATGATCAAAATTCTTTTAGTAATTTTAATCCAAACTGTGTAAAACAAAAAATTTAACAGGATTATTCCACACCCAAAACCTTTCATAATTAATTTATTTTCTTGCTCCCTATCAACAACATTCCCAAAATACTTCAAACAACTCTTCTTACGAGAGAGCTATGCTTTTTGAATAACGTTATAATTGCACATTCTTTTATATTTTGTCTCATCATTAGTCCAGTTTCGTGACTTTTCATATTAAGTATAATTTTATATCAAATTTAACAATGAATATATTAGTGTAGAAGGCAAAACCCCAAATCAATATGTAGTAATGAATCGACTATTTATAGTAACAGGAATCCTGAACATCAAATTAAAAAATCAAATGGCTTCACAGGCGTGACTTATTTTAGTCCTAACTTCTAACTGTCCATTTTGCCAAGTTTGATTGGCCTCTCTCTAGATCTATCCCTGAGCAACCAGCTTCCTGAGATGGTTTATCAATATCTCAAAATCATCTTGGCTCCTTATGAGACTTAGTCGCACATAACGATCTTCAGCACTGAAGGCAATACCTGGATAGCCGCTAATGTTCGCTGCTCTGAGGATTCAGGAGCAGTCTCTATCTTCTTCTCTCCCACATTTCAACCATGCATAGGTGCCAAAAATTTGCAATCAAAACTATTAATAAAATGATTTCAATCATAGAAAGAACCAAACAATTATTGACTGTGTACATTGCTTAAATTGTATTGTGACAGTGAGCTTTTTAATTATTAGCGTCGTATGGGTTCCGTAATCACATCAAGTTGCAATTATAACAAGCCACGATCTGTTTATTGTACATTTTTTTCCTAATTAATTACCTTAATATCTAGTCACAAAAGAAAACCAAGTATAATTTAAAAATATATAAAAAATATCAAGGAACGAAGGTTATTTACAAGCATTAGTTATATGAGGTTCTTCAATTAAATTAATTATATGACATATGGAAGAATTCTTTTGAAAGAGTCAATACGGTACGAAGGCACTGAGGTTAAAAAGAGTTGCAAGTCGAATTCACCTTTTCCACCAAAAATAAATGTGAACATGTTAAATTTTATTAGGAAATCTCATGGCAAATACTTAAAAAAAAAAAACAATATTGAAGTCTTAATTAAATATCAATTACCTGGAGTAGGCTCCCTGACCCTCTGGAAAAAGAAGCAGTATTGAGGACTAAATTTCTGTAGGGAAAAACGTTTTGACATGGATAAGATTTGTCTTAACCTTATCCAACGACTTCTCATGGTTGAATATGCATAATTGAATATTTCTCTTCCATCTCCTTCAAGAACTACATCTAGAAGCCTTAAAGCCCTTAACTGAGCATCTCGAGAAACTCCCATGGTGTTTAAGCTTAAATATCTCAACATCTTTAGGTATACAGCTTCATCCTTTATCACCGCCCACCTTTAAGAAATCATAAACTCAACATAATTAACCTTCAAACTTAAATCTTAATTGTAGCAATCGGCTAAAACAAAATCCAAAATGTACCTATATAAACAAATTTGGTGTAACGATGGAAGTAATGTAAGAAAAATTAATAATATTCATTAATTGTTATTTAGTTCATAGATTTTTTGTTGTCTTGAAAACGTATGAGACTAGCATCCCACTTTAAAATTGAGGACTAAGTAATGAGACTAGCATCCCACTTTAAAATTGAGGACTAAGTTTAAATATAATTCTTTACGTCTTTATTATTTGTTGGATCTCTAATAAAAATATGATATGTGAAGAAAACTTTTAAAAAGATCCAATCATGTAATTTTAAATTTTAAGAAATGTTCATTTATTATATTTTATTAAAAAAATTGATAATAAATATATAAAAAATATCCCTAAATCTTCTTCTTAAATTAATCACAATACCAAGCTTATCATTTTAGACAATGCATGGATAGAGGTAATCATTATTAATTTTTAAACTAGTAAAACAAATTATTGACTTCAAAATCATATAATATCATCTATCTGGGACTAAAGAGGATGAGAAGAGCATGGAGAGTTTGGTGATAGTTTAAATCTTACCCAAATCTACTTCCAGCATGACCTGTGAGTTTGGAAGTAGTAAAAACCATCAAATCCTCGTCAGAAGGAGGCGCAGGAATTGGAGTGAAATGTGGCCAGTAATAGGCATGATCGTAAATGGCTTTGGACTTGGGACCATCAAGAACTGCCTTACATATCTTTCCTTCTGGGTTACTTGGCGAAGTCACAAACTCAATGAATCTTGAGCTGTTATCTGAGCTGTTCTTCCACAAAGAGGTGTCTCCTTCAAATCTATAATCCAATGAATTGAAAAACTGTGTTTGCGCTCTGTACATCTGCCACAATTATATTTTTTCTCTTATTCATACATTAAATTTGTGACAGTTAAAATCTTGAATGCACTAAATCAATGTATGGAAGTTTGTAGTTTGCTTAGGAATAGATTTAGTGCTTGTTTGAAAATTTTGAAAAAAATAGAATGAAATGGTCATTGATAGAATGAAATGGATGTGACCTATAAATTTTCAAAATTGTTTTTAATTAGAGAAGATAAGGAAAGTATAAAATAAAGACAATAAAGATATAGCAATAATTGAACTAGGAAATGGCTAGAATGTCCAAAAGTCCTTTTCAACTTGGGGGTTTGTGTAATCTAATTAAAACTAGATTATCGGCCAATGCTTGCGGGTTTGTGTAAGTTGGCTTTTTTATTAGTAGATTCGTCTAAAATCCTATTAGAGCATATCCACGTGGGATTTTATCATGCCGCATCATTTTTGAGCAGTTAACGTGTCATTTGGACATTAATTGCACCAACAAAAACACCATTTTTTCTTTTTGGGAAAAAGGGACAAAAACAAATCCTCCCATTTTCTCCCTCTTTATCGTGCATGAAGATCGAAGGCACACAAATTAAATAGGCATTCAATCTCCTTTTTTTTTATTTGTCTTCTTTTTCCAAGCTTAAATCAATTCGGATTTGTGAAGAATCAAAATATTCAGTCCCAAAAATGCCAAAGGAAGGGTTAAACTGCACGAATCTTAGTTTAGGAGGTCAATACTTAATTTTTAGAATTGAGGAATATAAATTGTACAAATCCGTAATTTGAAAATGGTTTCTGTGCATTTTAATCCAAAATAAAAGAATCTTAACTTAAGCCATCTCAAATTGCTTTTGAAAAATAAGTTCCAGGGTGAGAAGGGCGGGGTTTGGCCATTTGGGAATCCATCCCACTTCATTATTTTTTAACTATTAAAAAAATGGTTTGCGTGTATTTTTTTACCTACTCCATGCTTCGAACAAGCCTTTAGTTTCAGAAAAGACTAAAATCATTCTGACTGTTATTGAAAAAAAAAAAAAAAGAACCATGAATCCAAATTGCTATGATAGAAAATACCGCTGAAGCTCACCGGGTAATATGGAGCTGTGGTGACGACTTTTGCTGGAGGTGCCAAGGAGGAGTTGGGAGATAAGGCATGAACAGCAGCATTAAAGAGTTGGGTAGAGCCAGTCAGCCAGCCCCAAATATGATGTACCTTCCCTCTGTGACTGCATTTCCAACAATTTCATGAACTCTGCGAATGTAGCTGACAAGCAGTTGTGAGATGGAAGTACCATCACTGTAGGTATAGCCCATTCCGTGCCACCCTGCAACTATGAGGGCACTTCTTGATGCCCTTCGCTTCCAAAACGGCTCCAAGAAATAAGGATCTCCACTGCACATATGTAGCAAAATTTGTTATATACTTTTTTATGCCATTTACGCTTGTTAATTAAATGGAAAGCTTTAAATAATTTAGATAAACTATGTGAGGCTCTTGCATTGCGAGATCAATTTTAATGTTTTACTATTTATTAATTGATTGTGTATGAATGATGGTCTAATAATGAAGAAATTTTCATTAAGGACGTTCAAACTCAACTTAGGTAGATCGATGCACTATTTGGAAATTTATTTTTGACAGCTTAATTAATTATAAAATCGATATATATATATATATATATGTGAATCTTAAAGCATAACAAAACATTTATTTTTATTTAAAAATATAAAACAAAAACTTTTTAAATTTTAAGTGTAACAAAATACTTCGCTAAACACCAAACACTATATACTACTTTGGTGAGTGTTTTTGTTACATTTTAAATTTCAAATAGGTGTTTTGTTATATAGGTGAATCATAATTCAAATACCTTTTTTTTTTTAATTTCCAAAAGAAAAGAATTTATTATATGCAATGGTTTTAGGTAAATTACTTTCTTCTTTCCTAAGAGAAGATTAAAATAAACACCTCTTCTTTTTATTTTGAAAAATTATACAAACCTATCATGAAATCCAAAGATACATTACAAATTAATAAATTCATTTTAACTAAAAGATCTTCAAATTTGTAAAATAACCATTTCCATAAATTTAGATATCAAAATCATTTAATAAAAATAAATAATAATTATTTTTTTGAAAATTCCAAACCAATTAAAAAAATGATTTTAATTATTTTTTAATCCCTAAAAAAAAAGACATTGAATGTATCTAGAGTCTATTTAATGGGTCTCACTTTCTTTCTTTCTCTAAATTGCTAGAAAATAGGAGGAAAAGAAATGGAAAGAAAAAGAGCAGAGCGTTACCTTTGAGCATTGGCAGAGCAATTGGATAGAAATTGGGAACAGTCAGGACCACCATAACAGGAATTGCACTCACAAACAGGCAAGTGGCCATTGAGAACCAAACCATCCAAGTAGGCTCTTCCATGTCCAGAACATTCTATGGCTGCCACAACCTCAGCTTCTTCTGCTGCCTCCTTGCTCCAACTGGGCTCCCATTCTTCTTCACAAACAAAGATGTTTGAGGAAGATGACAATACAATTTTGGCTGTCAATGTCATAGTGCATACAAAATAAATTAATAATAAGCCTAGCCTTTTCGGCATTCTGGAGTAAACTCAGAAATCAAGTTCCTTACTTTTTTGCTAGCTAGCTTGATTACTTGATCTTCTAAAATGAGGAGTGTGATGATGACCAAACACATCTAAACTCAGATCAATATTTAGCCTTAACAATTGTCAAATTTGACGACTACGTCCAACCTAGAATTCAAGACGTGCAAGTTCTTTGTGCTTTCTGCTAAATTGAAAAGTATTGATGACATTTCCATATACAAAAGCCGTAGATTACAACAAGGTCTTGCATGAATTATTTTAACATTATCAATTGGGGCATCTGCGTTATATATAGAATTTTCTTTCAATCTCACACTGACATATGCCCAACTAGGACATTTATATATGTCTAATACTTTGACTTAGGGATGAGCCTAAAAATAATAGCTTATTAAAAAGTGAGCTGAGACCACCCAAACGATTTGCCAAGAGATTCTCTCACCAATTATTTGGCAAATTCAAACTCATAAAGCATATACATATGCGTTGGAATCATTTTTTGTCATGACAATTCTATATGAGTTTCAAAAACACTATCGTTAAAGGATTTGTCAAGGGATAATTAAAAAAATGATCATGTGTTGAATTATATGCTTTCACATTTGCAAAACAATGTGTAGGAAAATTGCAAACCCACATTCGTTAGAACCTGCCTTACTGCATTTTTTAAAACAAGACAAACTAACATAAATAAATTATCATTATTTATGTAGTTGACTGGTTGTTTGCTTCGAAGTTCAGCATACGTATACGTAAGGTCCGAATATATTTTAAAACTAGAGAATAGGTCTATCTAATTTTAAGTAAATTTAAGAGCAGTTGGTGTAATTTATTAAAACAAAGGATAAAAAGAATATTAAACAATGAGAACGATATTTTGGTAATTTTACAAAGTTCGAAATATGAACAATTAGAGCTCTAATGCCATAAAACTGTTGATTGCAATTTTTTTAAAATTAAATACGAAATGTAAAATGTGTAACGGATGTCATTATTTACAATGCAGAAGAAAAGGTATGCTACATATGGGGGCAGAAGTATTTGAATGGTTTTCGGATAGAGATGCACGTAACTGCAGGTTCATCCCCCTTCGCACAATATATATATATATATATATATATATAGTTTCGAGCATGTGATAATTGATTTAAACCACCATATATGTCTAGTTTAATTGGATTTCTTTCAATTTGGAACACGTCCTTACTTCCTAATAAAAAAATATTATTTTTTTGTGGACATAACTCCAAGTAGACAGACAAGTGAGATTGCATTCAAACCCATGTGCAGGAATTAAAAGTAGTTTTCTAAGATATAATAAAGATAACGAATGAGGAAGAGGATTAAATATTGCTATGCGTTTAATTGCTTTTAAATGAGAAGTTTAATTAATTTATAAGGGTTGTCAAATTTATTCTTCTCTTTGGTTATGTAAAATAAAGTACTTTTTTTAAAAAATGAGAAAATTCTATTAAAAAAGAAGTACTTAAAAAAAGGTAATCACGTAAGTGTTGGCTAGTAAATATTTGAATAAAAATATAATAGGTGAATATTTTTTATAATTTAATATTATATTATTAGTTTCTTCAAAACTTGTATAAATCACATTTAATTAAAAAATGAATACTTTAAAATCTGTGCCTAATTTGTTTTTTAAGATGATGAAATATAAATTTTATTTTATTTTTTTCATATTCAAATTTAAAAGCAACCTTGGACAAAAATAAAAATAATACTAATAAAACAAATAGAAAGCAGAAGCAGCATCGAAACAGAAGCCACTACAATGATGTGGCTCTTATACATTAGTCTTTTCCCTTTTTGTCATAATTTAGGTGGATAACATGTTACATTTCAAAATTGATATAATAAAATTGTAAATAAATTATAATGGGGTGGGCTAGAATGGGTTGGGCCAAATCAAACCATATTGATCGCTCTATGATATACCTAATAATTTTAGATATGCAATGATCTAATTATACCTAAGAAAAGTTATTATTTTAAAAAGATATGCTATGCTAATTCAAGATTTTTCTCATATTCAGGAATTAATTCACAGAGTTAATGTATCTATTTTTATTTTTAATAACATATGAATGCAAATTTTACAAATTTATGAATCCATTAAATAGAACGTTTAGCTTTATAATTACCAGCTTTGTATGTTATAGAAATTCGTTATCATGTCGCAAGTAATAACAATATATTGCAAGTGTAGGCAATTTGGCCTATTAAAGTTCGGTTATCTCAAATTCTAGCCAATTACAAAATTCTATTTGGCAAGACCATGGTCTACATAAATATTTAATGACAAATAAAAAAATTTCTTTGCGTCATTAAAAGGGGTTCATAAGATAAATACTTGGCTACTAATCAAATTTTGTAACATATGCAAGATAACACATCATGCCCGGTCAAATTCATGGCATGAGCCATTGTAAAATATAGCTAAATAATGATGTCACTTGATGAATAAAATCATGCCATGCGTAAAATTTCATCATTATAGCTAATCAAGATTTACCACATAATTCTCTCTTAACAAAAATTAAAATGGAAAGATACTTATTAAGGAAGTTGAATGCAAGGACTTTCCAACCAAAAGCACAATAAATAGGGCTTTTTGTTATTTGATGAGGAGAAGAAATTTGAGAAGCCCGTAGTAAAATCAAGCGAAGCTTATAAAAAGAAGGATTTTGAGCTCTTCGGTGCTAAAGCTCCTGAGTTAGAGATTCAAACTTCTTCAACCCTCGGATCAATATCAATTGAAGAGGAGATTATTCACATTGATTAAAGAAAAATTCAAGTGGCTCTTGTATCATTGTCAACGAAAAGAAGATTATTCGAATTGATTAAAGAAACATTCAAGCTTTCAAACTGCTTTTATGAGTCAAGCATCTAAATTCAAAAACGCTTCACAACTTGAAATTTATTGTGAAGATTCTACATCCAATTTGGGAAATGGGCTTCTTAAGCTCTCGAGTTGAAATCAAGTTGAAGAGAAGAATCTGAGGATTTTATATTCTTCAATGAATAACCGTACTAGAGATTGTAATCGATTTTTCAAATTAATGAAAGTTCATTTGTTCCTTAAATTTTTTTGTTTTATTTTTTATGAGATATTTGTGTAAGATAATGTCATATATATAATTGTATATGTATGTATGTATGTATGTATGTATGTATGTGTATGTTCGTGTGAACACAGATATAATATTCTAGCCCTTGATCGTTTTTACCCTTAATTCCTGCTATAAAACACCATATCTTAGTAATATGAAAAGGCTGGGAATTAAATGCTTAGTTTTTATGTAGTTTTTGAAGCTTGATAGAATACATAAGTATATAGATGGATCGATTTATCTAAATTAATCTTACTTAATATGAAAATTAATAAAGTCACTTGTGTATATAGCATTATTAAATATTGACCAATTCCGGTATTTTCTTTACATATAACAACATTGAACGTATCTTTCATCATAGCGGACGCTAGAATCTTGACAAATAATTTGAGTCAGTTTTTTCCGAAACCTACCTGGCAGTCCCTTACAAGAAATGAAGGTTATTTATTGCATCTATGCGAACTATAATGTCCCTGTTGCATTTTAATAATCGGTATAAGAACTGTACGATCAATGTCAACTTAAATAATGAACAAAAAATTGACGAGATTAATGTAAAGCGAAGGTAATTAATTCATTTATTATTATGATTATGATTAGTTTATTTTTAATGCTTGTCTTACTCGTCATAGTGTAATGCAAGCATCATATGAAGTTAGATTCTCATTCACTGTTGCTCTTTATTTTGAAAGGATATACTTAAGTATATGTATCGAAACAATAATAAAATGATAAATAGAATATTATTTTCACAAAAAATTGTCATTAAGATAATTATAAAATATTAAAATCGTGCATCTTAATTTAAATTAAGTCAACATTAAAAGTGATATGAAATTAAATTAAACTAAAGATATAAAAATAAAAAAAATAAATGAGAGACATCATTCTAGATGAAATTAAAAAATAAAAAGATTTAGGAGGATGATTTCTCCTAACATTTCATATGAACTAATTATCTCTTTTTATTTTACTTTTAATATCATTAATAGTTTGGGACTTTAATTTATTTATAAGTACCTTTCGAATTCTCTATAAACATTCCCCTAACCAATTCATAATTTATTATCTAATTGATTAGAGGCTTAATCAAGAATAGGCTCTAATATAGCTATGTAAGGCCAGTATGTATATTATTATCATATAAGCGAATCAATTCACTTAACATTGCAAATTCATAAATCCCCACTACCCAATCTATGGTTAAGGCCCCAAATTTCTTTTCCAAGTTCATCTAAGTTACCCAAGTTATCTAGTGATTTTCACATACTTAGAAGTATGAAATATAAAGATTGAGTAATTAAATCATACTATTAATTATAAATAAATAGAGTAATTACAATATATTACAAGTTAGAGTTTATCATAATTTCAAATCAACAAGTTTAGTTCATAATTACAAGAAATAGCAACATTAGGAATAGAGCATAATGGGCAAAGAAATAATAAGAAAAGCAAGAGAAGAAGAAAAAAATTAATGTAATTAATAAATTTTCTTTAAATCCAAGCTTCTCCCTTAACAAATGAAGTTTTAAACCCTTTCTTCTTTTCTCCTAAATCTTCAGAATGGCATCCTCTTTCAAAGAGATACTGAAACTCTCTTAAAACCCTCAAAAGATGCAATTAAAAACAGTACATTTAACATTTTTTCTAAATTGTGTCGTGGCAAGGGCTCAAAAATGAGGTGGCATAGCCGGATTTTTATATGCAGTGGTCAAGAATATTGCAGGGCAAAATTTTATGCCATAGTTCATTTTGTTTCTCTTTCTCTGTGAGTTGCAACGCTTAAATTTGTCACCACAGTGCTGCATTTTTTAACACTATCTTTTTCACTCTCTCTTTTTTTTTTTTTTTATCTTTTTTCAGCAAATTTTCTCAACTCTTATTGCCTTATATTCCAAGATTTCTAAAATTGTTTCTTTGCAGTTTTACCCCTACAAAAAAAACAAAATTCATCTAATTACTATTTATAATTTGCTAACAAAGGCCAAATAATTTAATAACCTAAAAAATTAGATAAAAACACAAAACATAATTTATACCTAATTAATACAAAAATTAACCCAAAACTAAAGAAGTAAAACCAAAACTTACTAAATATTACCTTAGTTAAAATGTATTAATTTTATATATAAAAAACATAAGATAAATTCAATGTTTATATGATAAATCTCTTAAAATATAAAAAAAAATGATAATTTAGAGATTTATCATTCGCTTATGCTAAGTTGAAGAAGTCCAGAAACGCATTGTATGATTTTTGGTTAGCATTTCTCTCTTTATTTATTTATTTCTTTCTTTCTTTTTACATATTATTACTCTCATATTTATAAGTTAACTATTTTCCATATATATATATATATATATATATCAATTGATCTAGCCAGTATTGCCTTATAATTTTTATGAATTTTTTTCCTTTTTAGTATCTGTATCACAAATTTCAATGTGACCCCCATCTTTTCTGAAGACTCAGTCATAACCACATGTTGTAAACATTTTTTATACGACCATTTTAATTTCCAGTTCCTTTCAAGAAATTTAGTTACTTGAGTATATGATCAGGAGGTTGATAAGATCGAGTAGTTTATATGATAACTTGCGATAGAAATCGACTTTCAGATAATTGAAACAAGAGGACAACATTGTTTAATTTTTCCATGAATAGATCTTACATATGCTATTCCAATAATAAGGAATTACCTATTATTTTAAAATTTACCTTATAATTTATGTCGAAAAAGTTGAAATCAATATAGAATATGCCCTATCTATGCACATATCACCTTTTGAGACAATCTTTAAACCAAACATTTGCGTTCTGCCAAAATAAAAAATAAAAATAAAAATAAAAATAAAAATAAAAACAAAAAATTTGCCTTATTAATTATTCTGCAGAGAAATGATATCTCTTTTTCGTTATTGAACCCAATCTCTTCTACTGAAACTTTTTTGGCGCATGCTTTTTTCGCAACTTGACAAACCACATTTTTGTTAAATAAATGTGCTCATATAGAGAATATATATATATATATATATATATATCTAGTGATATTGTATATATTTATTTCTCCCACATTTTTTATGTTGCATGAAGGATCCAAAGACAAATTTTAGTAGCGCCAAAAATAATAAAATGATAAGAATTTCATACCGTAATAAAAATTTTCAATTAGACTAATTTATAAAAAAAAATCTAATTTAATTATGAAAAGACTATGCCAAATAGGTGTATTTTTTGGTTGAAACTCTCTTTTAATATATTTATATATTCATTTATAATTGATTTGATTTACATATTATTTATAAATTGAATTTATTTAAAATTCTTAGAGAAGACATAAGCCCTACACACCACAAATATATATATATATATATATATATATTATGTATTAGCCATTGTATAGATTTTGCCTTTTTGATACATCACCATTGACTACTCATTCTATGACTTTAATGAATATTTTCGCCGTTAACATCTAATTTAACAGCTGATTAATAAAAAGTTTTTTTAAAGGTTCATAACTAACATAGAAATGTCAACTAATATAGGATTATGGACCGAGTTAATCAACTGCAGGAAACGCGGGCGCGAGTTATATACCTCATATACACAAACAAGGTCAGCCATCGTTCCTATATTTTTTTAAATTCCGGTTATTTTGTCTCACTTCTCCATATATATACTGCCTTGTTACAACATATATAGATAAATCTTATATTAAGTTAATCATAAATAAATATATAGATATATTAAATATAGATCAATTAAAAAGTGTTTTTAACAAACTTACGTGTATTTGTATAGTTGATTTAATTAATTTGTTTTCCATAAATCAATACTATTGGAAAAGAAAATTCCTAATGGGTATAAATTATAATTAATTAAACAGGTTTATCTTCGTATTGACCTTAACTTCAAGGCCCTCCCTTTGTTTCCATTTTTAAATCCTACTTGCCAAACCGCGTCAAGACCCTCCCTTGTTTCCATTTTTAAATCTTAATTGACAATTTGCCACTGCACTTTCGCATGTGACTCATATGCCTCAATTCTACTCAATTCTATAAACAGACATTTTAATGTATAACCATACATTTTATGAATTTAATGAATATTTTCACCGTTACGTAACACTGACTAATTAACAAAGAAATTCCTTTTAAGGTTCATAACTAACTAAAAAATGTTGACCTATAGGATTATGGACCGAATTAATCAACTGCAGCAAACACGAGCGCCTGTGACTCATGTGCCTCGAATATACAACCAGACAAGGTCGGCCATGGTTCCTATATTTCTTAAATTCTGGGTATTTTGTCTTGTTTCTCGTAATAAACACTGCCTTGTTTCAACTTGCCATCAAAATAGGTAGATCCAATTATAAGTTAATCATAGATATATAAAAATGTCGGTGAATTTCTTATAATTAATTCAATTTATTTATTTTTTTATAAATCAATTCTACAAAAGAAAAGTGAAAGAAAATGAGTTGGGTATGGGTGCTTACAGTGGATGAATCTTTTCAAATTTACAGCTCATGCTGTACGATTGCAATCACAAGTCAAACTTTGGTCTTCTTTCATGGTAGCAGCACCAAAAGAGATGGTGAAAGGGAAAGAAGAAGTATTTTATGTTTTCTCCCAGAGAACTTTATGTTTTTCTTTCCAAAAAAAAAAAAGCTTCATATCGTTTTTCTGACTTTTTTCACGTAAACTTTTAATGCACGATTACTTATACACTAATTAATTGTTAGTTTTTTTTCTTTTTTAAATTTGAAATCCATTAACTGATAATTAATTTTAAAATTAAAAAAAAGAAATTTATTATTAATTAGTTAAATTATCTAATTACCACTAATTAATTAATTAATCAATTAATCTTTTAGATTGCATTAATAGATTTGGGTCAACTTATCATTGACCATTCAATAATTTGACTAAACAGAAATTTCCTATGCGTATAATAAATTGTAGTTAATTAAACTGGTTTATCTTCATATTAACCTTAACTTCAAGACCCTCCCTTTCTTTCCATTTTTAAATCTTACTTGCCAAACCGCGTCAAAACTGAAGGGCATGCGATAGATTATAGAACCCTATAATTGACAATTTGCCACTGCACTTTCTCCGTTGGGGGCTACCTCTAAGACTCTAATATAAATACAATGCTGACTGCAAAGATGAGAGAACACACAACAAATTAAAGTCATTTGATTGTAATGGCTAAGATGCAAAGCTTCAAGCACATAGTATACTGTTTAACTTGCTCAATCAATCTAAATCTCTTATTATTAGTTAATCTGTCTCTGCGAAGTAGATTATGGGAGAAAAGCTGGGCAAGAAATGCGATGGAGGAAGCAGAAGTAGTAGCATCTATCTCATGCTCAGGCCATGGAAGGGCCTTCTTGGATGGTGTACTTGCTCATGGCAAGCCTGTTTGTGAATGCAACGCATGCTACGGAGGCACTGACTGCTCCCAGCTCTTGCCTGATTGCACGGTTGATGCAGATAGGTATTAGTCTAAATCTCTTTTTCTCTATTTATATCTTATATTCACCTAGCAATGATTTGTTAACATCATTACATGCATTTTGTTATCTAATTCAATACAGATTTGTTTCTTAGAACTGATAAATTAGGCCAATTAAATTAAGAATGAGCAAATAAGTATATGATTCGTTGTTGTCTGTGCCAGCAAGGGTTGATTTAATTTGGAAGATCAAATTATGTCAACGAGAATGTCTTGGTCTCAATTCTCGCTAGTGATCCCTTATTGATAGACATCCACTAATGGCGGTACATCGACCCTACCTTGAAGATAGAGCAAAGAAGGCTTTAGGAATAATTTTAGATTCTGAAACTATTCTTTTTTGTTTGTTAACCAAAAAAAAAAAAAAAAAATCATTTCTCAAAAGGTGTTGTAACAAAGAAGCCCCAGCTAGTAAGTATGTAACTGTCGAAATTATTTCGTAAGCAATTTTTTTTAATCATTGTCATTAAAGTTTTAGTAGTCTTTCAAAAAAGTATTTCTTTTAACATCAAATTACTAAAATTGAAATATTTAGAACAACTATAAGGTTTACTATTTGAATTAATTTTTTATTTTAAATGAAATATATTTTTATTTAGAAGAAAATTAATTTCTTCAACTTTAAAAGAGAAATTAAAATTTTTCTCTTCCTTTTCATAGCAGGAAAATAGATAGGCCTGTTTGGCCCTGCATCTATAGAGAAATTAATAAACTGTTTTTTTATTTAAAGAAAAAAAATTTGGGTTTATTCTTGGCCCCTATTCTAAGTAATTGCTTTGGAGTGGTCGTAGAATTTATTTTTTCTCCAATGAGAATAAAGTAAGAGATTGAAACTTCTCCTTTTAAGCATAAGTAGATTTTTTTTTCTAAACAAAAGTACTCTTACTCAAAATCTTTAATTACAAACTTACAATTTTTTATCCATAATAAATTTACTTGTAATAAAAAATTTTAATGTATTTATTCATATATTATTCAATTTTTATATTTACATATATTTATTTTGCTTAAAATATATTATATATTTATTATGATTTCCTTTTTGATATTTAATCAAATAAAACATTAGAAAGTGAACTAAAATTAATCATAACGAATATTTAAAATTATTTATTCATTCAAAACTATATTGATTGCAAATTCATATATGTTTTTTCTAATAATTTGAAAATAAAAAATGTATTTCTAAAGGTTGATTAAACACAATGATATCAATGAAAGTAATTATCCACTGATTTTGCCAAATACTAATTGCTTCTTTGTTAAAGTAGTTTCTTTTTTTTTTTTTTTTTTTCAAAATGAATCTCCATTAAAAGAAATTTCAAAATAAGCAAAAATTCATAACAACTTCAAGTGGGGTCCTAACTCCAATTAATTGTAGATAGCTGTTTGCTTTATTAGTCTTATTTATGTTAATTCACTCATTTTTTTTTTTCGGCAGTGGTGATCCAACATTCTTGGAGCCCTTTTGGGTGAAGAATGCAGCTAGCAGTGCAGTAACGGTAGCAGGGTGGCATCGTATGAGCTACGAATTCAGTGATGGCTCTCTAATCTCAAAAGAGTTAAAGAAACACATACAAAGAGTGCATGCCATCACTGGGAATGCCAAAACAGAAGGAAAGTACATAATATTCGGGGCTGGAGCCACCCATCTTCTTAACGCAGCAATACATGCACTTTCCGAAGATGGTTCAGCTTCAAGCTCACCCACAAAAGTCGTAGCTTCTATACCATATTACCCGGTAAATATTAAACCCTAGATTCCATTTTCTTTCATTTAATGATAAAACAGACCCCGGTCTGTGGAAAAATTAAAGGATCGAGCTAGTAATAAATAAACATATAAGAGGTAGATCCTACTGATCAATTGAATACGACATGACATGCGCTTACTTACATAACTTTTTGTAAATTATATTTATCCAAGAATTTATCTAATTTAAATTTTTTGATTTTGTCCATCACATATACAAAAGAAAAATGAAATAAATCTAATTATTTTTCATTAGGTTTATAAAGAGCAAACTGAATTTTTCAAATCTGAGGACTATATGTTCAATGGGGACACTGCAAAGTGGAAGAAAGATGCTTTAAAATCAACCTTCATTGAATTAGTGACTTCCCCAAATAATCCAGATGGGAAATTGAGGAAGGCTGTTCTTGAAGGCCCTTCAGTGAAGAAGGTTCATGATCTTGCTTACTATTGGCCTCATTTCACACCTATCCCAGAGCCTGCAGATGAGGATGTTATGATATTTACATTGTCTAAGCTCACTGGTCATGCTGGAAGTAGATTTGGGTAAGCTACAAATTATCAACCAGCAGTCAATTTCATACTGAATCAAATGGCAATATATTTGCAAGTATAATGGAGTTAATTTGATGTTGCTTTCATGAGTGGATAAACTCACAAATAACTCTTTTTTGTTTTTTGGTGGTAGGGCGTGTGAATGTGCTCGTTAGAAATAGTTAAATTGTTTGTATTTTTAATTACTTATTTAATTGATGGAACATATTTTCATGGTTAAGAGTATACTAATATGTTTATGGGTATATTACTAATTAGTTTTGTTTACTAATTTTTATAAATCAAGTCCATTAATAATTTTGATAAACACATTGTATAAACTGATTACAGTATGTTAAAGGAAAAATAGAAATAATTTTTGTATTTTATTTTAGGAAATTCTTTTTTCAAGCCAAACAAATATAAGAAAAAAATTTTCTACAAAACATACAGAGACATAATGAATAATATTCTTGCTTTCACGTCCATTGATCAATCAAAACAAAAAAATAATGGTATATCTGATTTTCTAATTCTCTATGATCAGGTGGGCAATAGTGAAGGATGGGGCTGTCTACAAAAAAATGCTGAGATACATGGACTTGAGTACCTATGGCGTATCAAGGGAGACTCAATTAAGAGTTCTAAAGCTTTTAAAAGTAGTTCTTAATGGAAATGGAAGGGAAATGAATGAATTTGGACTAAACACCATGAGAAGCCGATGGATAAAATTGAGCAAAACCTTGTCTCAATCAAAACGATTTTCCATTCAAGAACTTGAACCACAATATTGTTCATTTTTCCAGCAAGTCAGATCACCATCTCCAGGTAATTTTCAGCACACATGAAATATCTCTGGCTAGTAACTTATTCTTTCCTTTTTTTTTTTTGTCCCTTCTCCTTCCCACTGTAAGGTGCTTATTGTCTAGGATTGTTCGTGGCGCAATTTGATCGGTTTGAGGTTCAAATTCAAACTAACTGATTTCCATTATTGATTAAATTTAAAAAACTAAACTGAAGCATAGAAAATTAATTGTAGAATTCTAGCTAGTTCATGCTTGTTAGCGTATGATTTTAATTATTATTAATAATTACAAACTTACAGTCATTAGTTAACAACAAATGTTACATTTCATTGTCTAATAATTTAACAACAATCTCATAATGAGAAAAAAAATTATATAAGTCAATGTTGATTTTTTAGTCATTTTTTGATCGGTTTTTTATTTAATAAATATAACTATAATTCTGTAAGGTATTCAAGTGTCACAATGTTGGATGCCACATTAGGTAAAATAATCTAGTTAAATTGCACTGACAATTTCTGTGAACTAATTAATTGTTGGTATGTACAGCTTTTGCGTGGCTGAAGTGTGAAAGGGAAGAAGATGATGACTGCTATCAAGTTCTTAAAAAATTCAACGTTACCGGGCGTGCCGGTAGCCTGTTTGGCGCTAAAAGCCGTCATGTGCGTCTAAGCTTGGTTAAGAGCAAAGATGATTTTGATTTATTGCTGCGACAAATCAACAAAATAGTTTCTGAGGAAAGTGATGGGGTTAAACTCATGCCTTCACCTTCTTCAACTGTTATGCTGAGGGAAAACACAAGAAGAAAAATCAATGAGTCTGTTCTAATGGTGCATGCTGCGTTAAACGAACGCTGTATTTGGGACTGGAAAGACATAAATTTCCAGTATATTTCCTAGGGAAAGTCGTGGGTCACTTTGTTATAATATTGGTTTTCCTTCTTTTGACCATGTCTAACAAGATGTTGTGTTGCATTCTAATAGTGTAATGAACTTTTCTGACAAATGATTGTACAAAAGTACAATCTTTGATGTATTAACTATAAAGTTATTTATGCAATTTAAATATGATAAAAATTTAAAAGTGTGTACAAAGATACTTTCTTGCGGTGTATAATATTTGTCTAATTATTGCTCCACATAGTACAATCTCTATCACAGTTAGGGCTGTACATGGGCAGGGCCAGGCCAGACATCTAGTAAGCCCGATGCCCTACCCGATTAAGACATCGGGCTTGTTTTTATACCCATAACTCGGTTCGGCCCAAATAAGTCCGATTCTAGGGCGAGTTATGGCAACTTGAACTTTTTTTATTTTTTAATAAATTGATACTTGTAATATAAAAATATCTTTTTATATATTCATAGGTATATATTTCAAAATCATAGACCTTTAGAACTCTTATATTTTATTAGTAATAAAAAAATAGTCTAGTATTATCAAATAAAATATAAGTTATACTAGTATAATTAGCCTGAAGTAAATATGTGTATTTTCATTATTCAACAAAAGAAATATCAGGAAGCATACAAATTAATGATGAAAATAAGTAAGAAGTACGGAAGGTTTGCGTAGGTAATAAAAATTACAATATGTAGAGAGAATCGGATGAAATAAGAATTATATATATATATATATATATATAAAAGATGGTAAGATGTTAATAATTAAAAAAAAAGTAACTATTAGGGCAGGTTGGACAAAACATGCCTTCGTCCGTGGCCTGATCTGACTTGATATAGTTTTGTTTAAAGTTCTGCCCATTTATATTTTTGGTCTGGCTTGGCCTGGCCCGATTAGACCAGACTAGAGCGGGCCCCTAGGGTGTATCGGGCCAATGAACACCCCTAATCACAATTTCGACTTTGATTTCAGATCCACAGTAGGTACACCAATGAACAGAGGAGAAAGGGAAGGTGAAGAGATTTCTGTGTTTTCTTTTTTTCTATCATCAAATTTCCCACGACACACACCCACAAATTTCATGATTACAAATCTTGGGATCAGTTTTCCTTAATTAACTGATCCATTAATTTAAATTCAAATTTTAAAATTTGAAATTTAAAGTATTTATTTATTTATTTCTTTAAATTTGCATGTAAGCTTTGTTTATAAATTTGGATCAATCTATTATAGATGGTTCAATAATATAATATCTCCCACTTATACATAATAAAATAAATAATATGAAACTTTGTATTTCTCTTGAATCTTCATACTAGGTGTTCTATCGTAATTACTTGAACACAATATTTGAGAGTTCTTATATTAAAAATCTATTATAAGATTAGCATAAAAAAATGCTACCCTTATATGTTACACACTTAATTACATGCCTAAAGTGCCCTACATTTCACCTACATGCATTTTAATCCTAGCAAATCTAATCCTTCTTAAGTTTTAGTATTACTCAAATTGCCTCCTCAAAAGTATAGTATCTATGCTTATGATATTACTAAATTAACTTTGTAATGGATATATCTTAGACACTAGCATAGTTACGTATATCTCAAGTGATCTTCTTTTTGTCTACATATCACTTAGATTAGATTTAGCCACTTTCCCAGTATCAATCCTTTAGATCAATCAAATTTATTATAACTACAGGATATATACTAAAGTAATAATGACTAATTCATCTCCTTATGATATTGTTAAAATCATAAGGGCATCTATGAAAGGATTTGTTCCTTTTTGGAACTCACACAACAATGAAGCAAGAATTTATTCATTTGTTTCCCATTTGTGTTATTAAGTACATACAGTATGAATTGCTACTACGATATTTCTCTTATATTGTAAAAGTGTATGTTGATTTAATTTGTCTATTAACAATTTACATATTTTAGTTTATACGCACATAATATCTAACTTAAATTTTATCATTCCACTTGCCTCCCATGACATTCCGTAAGAGAATTTGCATACGGCTCTAGGTACTATAGATGGTAGAGTTCCATAATTCAATCCATATAATTATATTTTCAGATCTCATCTCAGCTTACTCTTTTTCCTTTTATCGAGGTGGCATATTTCTATTTTATATTCTTTCATTGTCACATTAGTGCTTCTATTACCTAGCATAATAAACATAAATGCCTCATCTTTACTTGTTCTTCATGGCACCAAAGGTGGTTACTGGTATGAAAAAGCCAACTTTATCAACTTATACGATATACTATTGCATTATCTATTTATTGTCTATGATAATGGCACTACATTTAAGAATGAAATAAGCATATTGAATTTGTTCAACAATCAGTTCTTACATAGGAAGTGTTACTTTATATTGTACACATAGAAAAAGATTTTATATACTCTATGTACATATCTCTAGGTATAACTTAGTTATATGGAAATATATTGTATAGTAACAATTTTTTGTGCTATTGCTTCTCTAACAAAGTTATATTTGGTGTCTATATGTCTTGTTTTACTATGATACTTAGAGTCATTTATACAGGCAATGGTTTTTTAACTGTCACAATTCAATAATATTAGACTTAATGTCCCATAGGGATCCTTAGATGTTCTATAAATCTCTTCAATCATATAGCCTTTTGTACTGTTATAAAACATGTTATGAACTCTGCTACCATGGTAGATAATGCGATACATGTTTACTTCTTACTGCTTCATGATATGGCTCCATTGTTCAACAAGAATGTATATCTAGAAGTTTATTTTTGCTTATCAAAATCTCTACCCAAATCTATATCAAAGTATTCTATTAAGTGCAAATCACTTCCTTGATAATATAATGTGTAGTCAGCAATACCCTTTAAGTATCTCAAGATTCTCTTGATAGCTTTCTAATGCATTTGACCTGGATTTAATTTGTTCCAACTTCAAGGCCAACCACATAAATATCTAGTATACACATCATTAGGTACATTAAGTGCTAAAAGTATTGGAGTAAGGGATTTTCTCCATAATTTTCTTTTTAGATAGGGTTTGAGGACATATCTCATGACTTAGACTCTCACATCTTACGACAAGGGTATTTATGAGTTTGCATTCTGTCATGTTAAATCGCTTAAAAATTTTCTTGAGATAATTCTCTTATGGAAGAAAAATTAGTTTCTTTAAGTGATTTCCTTGGATTTTCACTCTAAGAATATACTCTACTTCACTCATGTTTTTCATTTCAAAATTTTAAGAAGTCATTCTTTAATAGTTAAAATTGAATCTAGACCATTCCATTTAATGTATGTGGAATAATATCGCAACATTTCCTTCAGACCATTTAATGTAAACATAGTGGTCCTCATTAATAATTTGAAATTCGTGTGAGGTTATTGCTGAATGAAATCTCAAATACTATTGTTTAGATGATTATTTTAGTCTATAAATAAGCCTTTGGAATCTTCAAATCTTTTGTTTCATTCCTTTTTCTTGTTTCATATTAATTTTTTCATTTAGTTCTCCATTTAAGAATGTAGTTTTCACATCTATTTGATATAATTCTAAGTCTAAACTTTCCACTATAGGTAGAATTAATATGATTGAAATAAACCATATAATAGGTAAGAAAGTATCTTCATAATTTATACTTTTACGTTATGTGTATCTCTTAGCAACTAAATGAGTCTTATATCTTTCAATAAATTCATCTGCTTTCCTTTTTATCTTGAGAACCATTTGTTCTCAATTGTCTTTTGGCCAAATGGTAGATCAACTAAGTCCTAAACTTTGTTTGTCCTCATAGAATACATTTATTCTTTCATTGCTCTTTTCCATTTTTCCTTAGTAGGGCATGACAAGGCTTCTTGAACTATATCTAGTACTTCAACATCTTGCAAAGTAACTATAAGTGCTACCCCTTCAATCTCAAAAATACTTTCTCCATTATTCCTACATAGTGGCGTAGATTGTGCAACATTTTCACTCTTTTCTAAGTTTTCAATTGGTTTCGCAATGTAACAACTTTAATTCTTAATTACCATGATTAGGCTTAATTATGTGATTAATAATCGTAAATAAAGGTCTAATGTCATTAAAATTAATTAAAATAGAAAAAAGTGAGAGAATTTAAATTTTGATATTATTAGGGTTATTAGCCAAACAACTAACACCATTTGAGTCTATAAGTAATTCTAATTATCCTTCAAGATCTTTGATTTATGTTTCATTGATTTCAAACTCACAAATCCTCATATAATATCCTCAAGTCATTACATTTTATTATCATAACAAATCTCAAGATTTTTAAGTAAAAAATAAGTGTTTGGGAACCTTCGTTGTGACTTGGTACACCCACGTCGCGGCGTAAGTGGCTACTAATAGCCTCTATAAATTCATGCCTTTTCAGCACATTTTCCTTAAGTTGGGAATATCTTTTGATGTATTTTTGTATATAAATTATACTCAAAATAGGAAAATGTGCATTTTTGATACCTAAACTTAGTTGACTCAATTTTAGTTTAATTATGCAAACTTTAACTTCAGTTTAGGAATATTTTGGTATATTTATAACTTTATACTTTTTGCAGATATGATTGGACTTCAAAGCTAATTGCTAGAAATTATAGGTTGAAGTTTTGCTAGATTCGCCACGACCAATTCAGGTGTTAGCCTCGGCCAATTCTTGCATGGAGGAGGGAGCAAATAGTGAGCTTTTCACCGCGGCCAATTCACATGTTCGCCGCGGCCAATTCTTGATCAGCGAAGCTAGTGCACACCCGAGAGCATTTCATCGCGGCGAAGAATATGTTAGCCATGGCGAACCATGGTTTACTGAAACACTGCATTTTGAGGCTTAACAGATTCTAGGGCTTTATATATCCAGATTTTCGACCAAGTGAGGCATCCTCTGACTTCTGGGCAGCTTGGGGAGATGGTGTACTAGGGTTTGGAGTTTGGAAAAGTGGGTAGAGCCAAGGATTGAAGTTTCAAAGAGATTTGAAGTCATTTCCATCAATTTTTCTGATCTTCTCCTTGAAGTCATTTCCATCAATTTTTCTGATCTTCTCCTTCTCCTTCTCTTGTATTCTGCTATGACTTTGAATTCTTGGTGTTTTGTAAACTTGTGGCTGATTATGAGTAGCTAGTCACTTGTTCTAGGATTATTTTGAACCCTTGTATGGATTAACATTTGATTCTCCTCCACCTCCATTGATTAATGACATATATGTGTTGATTTTACTCCATTTTTAATGCTTCTGGTTGATTGGCCACCAATTAGTTATTAGTTTGCTTGAGTGATGCTTAAGAGAGCTAGCTTGAGTATTGAACTTGAGTTAAATCATGCAAGAATTTGAAATTTAGGTATTGAATGGATGATTTTGTTGGTGAGGTAGAGATACACTCATTAACCTTATGTAGTCAAATTTGGGTATGAGTTTAATATTGGGATTTATTTGGTTGTGAGAGAGTTTGAGTAACTAATAGAATTAAACACTTGTTTTTGACTTGAGAAAGCTTCTTCAAGTAGTATTTGATTCCCAGACTAGTACATATAGTTGTTGGTCATTTTTTGTGAGAGGAGAGTATTCTTATGCTATGAAATACAAGGGGGAGAGATAATCCTAGATCCCTTATATGCTTAAAGTAAAAAAGGATCTCTTAACTCCCTTTATAAATTCATTTGCAAAGTTATTTTTACACTCAACTTCACTAAACAATTGTTCTGCTCAACCTAGTTTAAGGCATAAGTTTAATGATTAATCAAATTCAACTCCAATCCTCGTGGGAACGATAATCTTTTTATACTACTTTGTCACGGCCCGTGCACTTGCGGTGTAAGCCGAGTGGTGAATAGCTACTGGAACTCAGAATCAAAATTTATGAACCTTGCATCGCGACTCAGGCCTTTTATGCCGCGACGAAGGTACTTTTGGAAACTTACTATTTAGACTTTCATGATTCTTGCTGCGACACTAGCCACACAAGTTAGGTGTCTCATCGTAGTGAGACTATATGGCACCATGGTGAGAGAGCATTTTGGGACCCTCTAATCTTACCTCCCGACGCTTGCCTCAATGAGCTTCCCTTGTGCCGCAATGAGTTTGCTCTCTGTTACCTTTCTTAGGTGAAATTTTGGTATTGCATCGTAGCGAGGCATATCACGTCGTGGCGTTCTTAGTTTCTGAAAGAGCTTTGGCCACAACTTAGGGAGTTTTGGCCGCGGCTCAACTATATTCTATGCCTAGACTCTCATTTTCCTACTCCCCAATCAACTTCCACTAATCCTAAATGAATTCTAGGATCTTAATGGCCAACATAAATGGTTTTTCTAGATCTCCTAACTCCCAAATATCATGATTCACTAATTCTCATTGTTTAGGAATCAAGGATTGATTTAGAGTAATCAAAACTTAATTTTGTATTAGTTAATTCCCTTCCCATGATAGCAAAAGTGTTTCAATCACAATGTACATAGGGCTAAAGCTTAATGGTTGCAAAATATCAAGTCATTCAACAAGTATTTGTTAGATACAATCACAATGTTTAATCCTACCATAATTATGTTACATAGCCAGTCCTTGTACTTGGTAATTTATGATGCAATATGGCAAATACATAAAAACTAGTATTGTTATTACATAAACCCAATTTGACAAAGTTTCCAAACCTATGTATTACCAAACCATACAATAGGCTTCCATTAATTTCTCCTTGCCATTAAGAGGTCTGATCTCTGAAAATATTAGCCCACAATGGAGGTGAGATTTATAATCTTAGTAACAAGAAGCAAATTCCATATATATGTACAGATTAATTAACATAATGCATTTATACAGAAAAATATACCAAAGGCATTAATATCATCAGCAAATGAACTAGTTGGACTATCAATGACTATTATCGTATACTAGTAATCACATATAATATGTTAATGGCTAATAACACCAGGAGAGGCCCATTCACGACACCAACTCCCTAATGAGCACAATATGGGCTCAGTGCATTTAGAGGTCTGATCATAACCTGGTACCTAATTGAAACACGATACACAGGTGGCAACCACACCATAGCTCCACCAAGGACTCACTCAGGGTCCAAACACAACAAGTCAAATAGCCAACCGTTCATTTAGTATTTAAAATCATACATGTACAACAAGTATCAGATTAAAATAAGTATATACATGGAATTAGGAAATTAACCCTAATTACCTTAATGAAGACAATTACTTTTCCTCTATTTATCATTATGATCTAAATGCACATCAAGCCTAAGATAAGCATAGTTATCATCATTTCTAGCAACAAATTAGATACCCAAAGAGTTGAACTATCAATGACTACTTAAAGGTTACTTACTTAACACTAATGGATTTCAATTTCGGGTTGTAGCTTTCTCCTACAAGAAACCACAACATTTCACTCCAAAACTTAGGTATTTTTGTACATAATCAAAACCGATACCAAAGGTCAATATTGGGGCCATTATTTAACAGAAAATACATCAAAATGAAGGGTAGATACTTACCTAATAGCCCTCTTAATTTCAATTTTCAAAAATCAGCAAAGACCCATCAAAATGACAAGGTTTAGATTTGAGAAGAAGATAAAAATCCTCCAAACAAAAAACTAATCAGGCCAAATTAAAGAGGAAAAAGAGAGGATTAAGTTTTACATTACTCATCTTGGCCAAATCACCCTCTAGAAGTAAAAAATGGAGCTACAATATTGGTAGAACCCTAACTTCCTTTGAACCTGGAAATTTTCTCTCTTGCCTTTTGTGTTTTCTGTAAAATAAGGAGAAACGCCAAGATGGGTTTAAGGTTTTAGGGTGGAATTGGGTTGACCCATCAACCCAAGGTCCAATTGGGCTCTATGTCTAAGTAGGTTGAAGCTTAACATGTTAAGCCATGGTATATGGGTTTATTTAGGTTCAAAATGGGTTGGATTTCCATAAGAATAGAGTTAGGTCACATTAAGATGAGTTAGGCCTTCATAAGAATAAAACTAGGCTTTTAATAATGTTCTTAGCACACATAAATTAATCATGGGTCCAAATCATACTTAAATTGATAATCATTATTTTACTTTCTAAAAAATTATTCAATTAATAATTATTATGTTAAAATACTCAAATTTGTCATTTTTCTTAAGACTCCTATCTCCTCATTAGTTTACTTATATCTCTCTTAATAATTTCTTGATCCCCAAATAAGCACTGTTAATTATTTTCGAGGTGTTACATGCAAAGCTCCCACTCTAATCAATATATTGAAGTACAATTGTTTGTTCCTCACTTTTCTAATCAGGTGTCTCATTAAGAGATACACTTTTATTAATCTCACCCTTACATAGAAATTCATTCTCTAAAAATGTGGCATCCTTAGACTCAATCTTAGTTACATTTCGACCTTCATTTTCACCAATAAATATATGCCTTTTTTATTTTCCAAGTATCTAATAAAGATACCTTCATTGCCTTTTAGGCCTAATTTCCTATACTTAATGAGAAGTGTCATAAATATAAGCAGCTAACCCTTATAATCTTAAAATGCTTAAATCCGGTTTACAATTCATCCATAATTTATAAGGTGTTAAAATAACTAACTTAGAGGACACTCAATTAAGTATAAAGACATATGTTAACAATGCATCACCTTAATAGGAAACAGGTAAATTTGTTTGGGTCATCATTAACTTAACCATTTCAAGCAACATCCTATCTCCTTTGAGTAACTCCATTTTATTGTGAAGTGCCAATAATCATTAATTGTCTTATTATATCTTTTCTTCACATGGCTTTTTAAATTACTCAAACAAATATTCATGACCTTAGACAATTCTTAAAGCTTTGATTTTCTTATCCATTTAGTTTTCAACTATATTCATATAATGTCTAAAGTACTCAAATGTTTCTAAATTATGGGAGATTAGATAGATTTGACCATGTCACAAATAATCGTCAATGAACATTATAAAATACCATGCTTCGTGTCTTTCCCTCATGTTTATTGAACCACATATATCAAAATGAATTACTTGCAATGGATATTCTGCCCTAATTCCTTTTTCAAATGATTTTCTAGTTGCTTTACCTATTAAGTAATGTTCATACAAATACATTTTTAAATTAGAAATTGATCTAAGAAATCCTTCTTTTCCCAATCTATTCATTCTTTCTTGGCCTATATGACATAGCTTAGCATACAAAACATTCAAATTTGGAATTAAATTGGAAGTAGAAGATGTAGTAAAGGAATCATGTTCATACTCATTATAAACATTGTTGTAAATTGTATGTAGTACAATAAAACCATAGGAAAGAAAACTGGAACCATAAAAAAATTGTCCCTTTATAAATGTCAACTGAGCCATCATAAAAATAAACATTAAAGCCAAATTTAAGAAGAGAAACTATGAAATTTAAATTCCATATTGGATTTCTAGTGCAAACAAAACACCATGTAGGATTAGTTTTCTCCTAGCATGCAAGACCCATTTGCATGTTCCAATTCCCTTAACTTCAACTCTTGCATTGTTTCCTACATATAGCCATATGCTTTTATAAGGTAGCTAACAATATTAAATAAAGGATCCACGATCCTTGGCTACATGGTTTGTAACTTTTGAGTCTATAATCCATAAAAGATGAAATTCATCCTTTAAAACAGTACTTAAAACATAAATAAAATATGAAAATTTATTCCATGGTATTACTTTGTTTTGCTCAGTGTGATCACAAGCAAAATGACCCATCTTTAATAGGCATAGCACTTAACTTTGACCATGTCAAGTTTCCTTCAGCCATACTTGCCTTTCTCCTTAAACTCTTTCTTAATCTTCTTAAAATGTTGGCAAGACCCCCTTTTTTTTTTTTTATGAAAACGCTTACCCTTCTTGCCCTTAGGTCTTGAAGTCCTAATAATCTCTGTCATATAAGCATGACTAAAGAATCTAGTAACCTTTAGGCACTCATCTTGAAGCCCCAAATGACGAGCAATATCATCAAAAGTAGTGATGCTCTCATTATGTGTTAAGTTTACTTTCATGTGCTCCTAATTAATAGGAAGAGATCTTATAATAACTTGAACTTGCTACTCATTAGTAAGAACATGGCCAATTGACTTTAACTTTCTTATCATATTTGACATTTTTCTCAAATGCTGCTCCATAAAATTGTTTAGTTGCAACTTACATGTGTCAAACCTAATAGATATCCTTATAAGTTTGATCATAAAACTTTCACTAACTTATCTTTTAAGACAATCCATATAGCTTGTACAGTTAGATAAAACTTATATTTGCATATCAAATCATCAACCATATAGCTCAACATCATAATGCGAGCTATATTGTCTTTTTTTTTTTTTTTTCAAACTTAAAATGCCTTTAGATCTTTCATATGCTAAGCTAAATTTCCAGGCTTAAACTCTAACATAACATTATTCAATAGCTCCTTGACATAATACTCTTCAAGGATGTAAAAAATTTTACGGTGCCAAATTTTCCCATTATGACTGCTCAATTTCTCATCTTTTAGTGGCCATATACACTAATTTAGATATCCACATAGACATAGCATATAGTTAAAAACATATACACAATGCCATATATTTATAATAAACTTCAACCAGGCCAATAATGACATTATTAGGTTCATGATCAAAAGTCTACATTCTTCTTACTTCCATAACATGTACCCTAGAAATCTCATCATTCTTCTATCGAATTTATGTGTAGATTTTCTCTTAATTATAGTTTTTAGATGACCTAAGGTCTACCAATCTAAGAACTCCCACTCAATTAAAATTTCTCAAGTAGCAATGAAAATATAATATGCACTATTAAAAAATAAGGCATAAAATAAATTGTATTTATCAAATAAAGCAAATATGTGGTCTTTGTTACATCAACACTAATTGTTCTCTCACTAACAATAATTTTTAAAAAAATAGGTTTTAAAGATGCTTTTTCTTATCAAAAGGTATTTTGCTTGCCTTATAATTAAAATAGTCTTTATAATTATTAAAGGGATTATTTGGTAATTCATATAAAGACTTTGCATGTTTGATTAATCCCTTCAAATGAATACCATTTTCACATGTGTCATGCTCAAACTTTTTTGCACTTCTCACATTTAGAAATTGTGAAAGTAGAATAAATCTCCTAACACTTGTAATAATATAATGTTCTTCCACAGGCTCTATCTCAGTTACACATAAGTTAAAGTTCAAACCTATCCAGCCTTTTTTTTATTTTTTATTAGGCTTATATATTTCTTTCAACTTTGGCTTGACTAGTGTCTAATAATAGTCATCAATGAGTGAGTTGATCAAGCCTAAGACTTATTTGGAAGTTGGAATTTTATTGCCTCATATCATTAGGTCAAACCAAAGATTTCTCATGCAATAGATATGTTGTTAGATGGAATGGTAAATCCATTTTGTAGTTCATGTACGCATCTAGATTTATATTAACCTATTAAAAGAAAATAAATTTGTTAATTAATAATTTAAATTTTTTTATAAATATTTTTAATATATAAATTCACCATTTTAAGAACAAAAATTGTCCCCAATATAGGCAAATTATATATTAAAATGAGGTTTATAAATTTAGGAATTTTTAGAGCAAAAAACTAGCCCTAAAAACCCAGACATGCAGCCCCATGTCCTTCACTTACCTCTTTGCATCAAAAATTAAAAAAAAAATAAACAAGAATGGACTCTACATACACCTAGGGCAGGACTTGCAATCTACGTGCCACCTCCATGACGGCTTCAGCGACGATGACCCAATCATTGCCTCCTTCTTGCCTTTCTCTTTTTATTAGTGTTAATTTCAAGTTAAATGGTGGCAAGGATGTGTAATACCTACCAATTTGGAAATAAATGAATATAAAAATAAAATAATAATAATAGGACTTAAAAGAGTTATGATGATCAAGAGGATGATAATAATAATAATAATTTCATTAAAATAAAATAAAATTTATGGTAGAATGAGTTAAAATTCTAATGGTTAGTTTTCATTATTATTATTTTTCTATATTCTTTCTTACCATTTTCTATCTGTACTTGGACCCAATAATATAGCTTAGGAATTGAAAGGTTATTTTTATTTGTTTGTCTTCAACCCATACTTTTTGAAATTTGCTAAATAGTCCATGAGATTTTTCTCCATCTAGACATATGTTCTCTTTTGAACTAAGGATTAAGACTTCTATCATTTTTCTTTACCCTTCCCTCATTTTCCTTTTAATATATGCATGCCTTTGAAGGAGCCATTATAAACTTCTTCATCTTTTCTTTACTTTCCCTTTGATTTTTTTCCTTTACTCTTCCATTGCCATTTAAGATGCCACTTTCATCTAAGAAAGCTTCTTTTTCTTAATCTCAATTCAGTCTTTTTCTATCCCCACACAATTCTTCTTGGCCCTTGTTTCTTTAGCTTAAAGTTCAACTTAGTGTGCACATTCCTTTTACTCTTTCTCTCATGAAAATTTTGCACTTAAATGCCATTAATGCTGTGCTTGGTGTAACAACCAAAAAAATTGCTGAAATTTTTTTAAGTCCTGAAATTTTTCTAAGTCTGCTAACTATAGCGAAAAATGGCCTAGCTATAGCGAATGTGCCTGTTCGCTATAGCGAGAATGCTTCTAACTATAGCGAGTTCGGGCATCTCATACAAAAAACTAGGGGGTTCCTTGTAATAATGCATGTCGTAGCGAGAATAGGGGTTTGGGATTAATACGTGCTCATTGTAGCGAGGGTTATTTTCTGCTATAGCGAGGGTTAGTCTGGAAAAGTGTGAAAAAAGAGAATTTTGCTTCTTAAAGAGTCCAGATTCTCTCCTTTTCTTTTAACCTACCTAAACTTCATCCAAAATAGAGAAAATGCTTAAGAGTGAGAGAGAGAGACCAAGAAAAGGAAGGAAGAACAAGAAAAAGGTAAGCAAACTTGAGATTTCCATAGCTTTTCTTCTTAGAATTTTGTTCTTTTCTCTTTTCCCTTTCTTTCTATGGTTTTGGTTGTTGAATTAGTTTTGTTTTGAGCTTGGTTCAGAAGAGGAAGAGTGGAGAATAAAAAGGAAGGTGAAGGTAAAAGAGAACCACTCTTAAAAGAAGCTAGAACTCAAGGTAGATACTTATGTATCTTACCTCTTCTTTTTTTTGCTTTCCTTGAGTATGTTAGTTCTACCAACTTGAGAGCTTGAGAGAGGAAGGAAGTCTGACCTAGAGCAATCAAGAAAATTCATAACTAATTCCATAAAAATCCAATCTGGGAAAACTATACCAATTTGGAAAGATACAGATGTTAAATAGAGGAAAAAAATAAGTTCAGATCATTTCAGTAGCCTTTGGACCTTAAACACTGATGGAATAGTAACGAAGGTTGGATGGCTTCCCTGATGCTGACACAGAACTTCAAAAAGTTATTTCTCCCTCTATAGACCTCCAATTGAGGTGCTTCCAGTTGTATAGGGCGCTGTAGATGTCTAGTTTATGCTCATAAAATTTCATGACAATTAGACACCGTTTGGTCTATAAATGACACAGATTCATTTTTAGACTTATTAACACAGGAACTAGCCAAAACCAGAAAATTCTCCAATTTCAACAATTCCGCAAATATTCCCTAAACCTCCAAATATTCTGTACTTTAGCTTCCTAAAAAGCTTTCAAAAAACTCTAGAGGCATGCCAAATTTCATATCAAGAAGAGCTCATTTGGTCATACTTTGACAGAACTCACAAATTTGGCAATTTTGACTCCCGATATGGTTCAAAGTGAGTCCAAATGGCCTCCTACATATTCTAGCACCTCTTGGGCAAGTTTTAAAGCACTACTACATCACATATAGGTTGCCCAAGTGGTCCAAACTATCACACATCTCAAACTCACTATGCTATAGGCAAAAATACACTACTACATACAAGTCACAAAGGAGTCAAATCTCATAATTTTATTACTTTGGTTCTATACATGGATCATACATCATTGATACATACTTTTACACTTGTTTAAGCATTTATATCTCAAAAATATATATATACATGAGCATTTTGGCTTTCCTATATATCAAACTATGCAAAAGTGTACAAAAGTGTCAAAAAGGGCCATCTATACCTCATGGCCTCTATTCTTAGGCTTTTGAGCTCCACTTGGACCTTATGAGATAAAAGAGGGAAGGGGATGAGATTTATGGAATCTCAATAGCTCATACACTCATTCAAGGAAGTAATCAAGGTATATAAATAAGTCAAAGCTTGCAAACCATTCACAATTATACAACACATAATTTACATGCCATGAATATCATATCAATGCCAAGAATGTGCTATAGGGACTTTTGGTCTAGCCTTACCCTATTTTAAGGACTTTTGGATGGCTCCACCCTTGGTTTAGGGACTTTTGACTTAGCCTCACTCATTCATGAGACTTTTGGCCTTGTCTCACCCATTTCTAAGGACTTTTGGCTCTACCTTACCCATCACAAGGGCATTTTGGCACTACCTCACCTAAGCAATTTTCACAGCCCAAAATATAAGTATATTGGTACCAATGCATCAAGGCAATAACATATGGCATGTCTCACACAACAAATATATACACAAGCATACAATAATGATATACATCCAAGAATGCAACAAAAAAGAATGGAGAGCTACCTTATAAGCCAGCACAAGCCTTCCCTTTTGATTTCTCTTTGTCTTTCTCAGTCTCAACACCACAACTAGATGGAGCTAATTCTTTTAAGCCTAGACATAATAAATAGCATGCAATTACTTTTGGAACTCAAACAATTACTTATAAAGGCTAGGAGATTAAATCCCTTGTTTCTCCCTCTTAAATTTTACTAGCCCTTCTCCTAATTCTTTTGTATTTCTCAACTTCCCACGCTCTAATTCAAGGATTTTTTGGTGGTCAGGGATGAAAAATGATGTGACAGATTATGTGGCTAGATGCCTAGTGTGTCAGAGGGTAAAAATAGAACATCAAAGGCTGGCTAGATTGTTACAACCTTTAGATATCCTTGAGTGGAAGTGGGATAATATAGCTGTAGACTTTGTTATGGGGTTACCCAGGACATCATCTGGACACGATGCTATTTGGGTAGTTGTGGATAGACTGACAAAGTCCGCACACTTTTTAACTATCAGGGTTACTCATACATTGGATAGATTAGTTCAGTTGTATATCAAAGAGATAGTGCGATTTCACGGAGTACCTAGTAGCATAGTTTCGGATAGAGACCCTAGATTCACATCGAACTTCTAGAGGTCATTACAGCATGCCTTAGGGACCATGTTACAGTTTAGTACTGCATATCACCCCCAGACATATGGTCAGACTAAGAAGACTATTCAGACTTTAGAAGACATGTTGAGGGCATGTATGTTTCCAAAGTTAGAGCAAAAAATTTGACTTTTGGGCCCATTTAAGAAATTGTATTTTCTTGATTTTTGGCTTTATATCCGTGATTTATGGGTTGTTTAAGGCTATGTATGAGTTGTATGAATAGAGTTTGAGTAGAGAATATGATTAATGGGTCCATGGGACCCACCAAAAAAAATATGACTGCTTAAACCTCGACTTAAAGTGTTAAAATACTATAATTTTGGTCCTTTTCTTTGGACATCACATGGAATCAAGCCTAAGTAGAGACTAGCTGAGGCGAATACATTATAGTGTTACACTTGGGGTTCATTTAACTATGTGTGTTATTGAAGCTTTGGTTTCTTCATCCCAATGTGGTCTTTTTGTTCTAGCCATGTTCAGTTCAAGTTGGCAGCAATTCTTTATTCATAGCTACTTACTCCTCTATCCTATAAAATAAGCATTGGTATGCCGTTGAGTTAGCCAAACTCTTCCTTGTTCTATTCCTCACTACTATCGTAGTATGGAGCATCTCTTTCCATTTTACCTTGGGTCAATTTTGCTTACTTGAGTGGGTTCGCTAAGAGCATGATTCATTTTGCTTCTACATGTTTTATTTTTTGGCGAGAAAGAAATGAACTAAGCATTAAATGGTAAGTAAATCAATTGTCCCATGTATTCCTTTTGTCTAGAATCAACACGTAAGTGGTTATTATTCCTTTCTATTCTTATCAGTTAAAACTTTAATATCCTTTATCCTAATTGATGCCATATATTGAGTTGCAAGGGGATGGATTATTGGAACTATTAAGAGTACAAACCAAAGATTAGGTAGCCATAACCATTAATTTTAACTTTCTAAGGTAAGCTTTAAATCTAAAATCTTGCTATAAATTATATGAGATAAATTAAAAGAAATTTATGATAGCATTAAGAGTAGAAAATAATTAAATAAGCTTTGGACTTCATATTTTAGTGTGAATACAATTTACAATTTGAAATTAGTAAGGATTAAATGAGTAATAAATAATTAAATTAATTATGTCAAGCATTATGTTCAAATTAAGGAATTTTGCAAGTGTGATAAATTGCTTATATTAATATTTGGCCACACTGCAAGCCAAAGTAACAACTTGACTATGTAAGATGAAATAATCTCAATTGTGAAATTATAGGGGATTGACTAAAAACCAAGGTTAGTAATAATACTGAAAATAGGAAGCAAGATAAGTAATAGAACAATTTAAAATAAGTCTAAGTTTTTAAAATGAGGTCAATACTAGATTAGGAATTCCTAAGTAAAACCTAATTAAGCTAAGGAATGATTAAGTTAGGAAATGAATTTGGCTAGATGAAGTAAGGAACCAAATTGTAAATAGGGTCAGATTAGGCCTAACATAGGATGGATCATATTGACTAAGTTAATGGAAAAATAATGAAGACATAAATAGATTTTTTAGAATTGAATGAATTGTTGCGGTTGTGTTTTAAGAAGCATTTCGAACATTCCTATTTAAGAGACTTGATGATGGTTTGGGTTTTGGAGGGACTACTATTGTTTAGCAAGCACTATAAATAAATCATAAAGTATGATATGTTTTAAAATTCCCTTCTATTTTTATTTTTCTACTTTTTCTTATGTTCTAGGTGACTATTGGGATGGGCAACTTAGGTAGTACCTTATTGTGTGTGTAACAACTTGAGAATAATTAATAGTAATTATTTAGAGGTTATGAAATTATTGAGAGGGCTCAAGGAAAATGACAAATTTGAGTATCTTAACATAATAATTATTACTTGAACCATTTTGAAGAAGTATGATAATATTTATGGATTTAAATGTGACTTGGACCCATGATTAAATTATATGTGTCAAGAACATTATTAAAGGCCCAGTCTCATCTAATTATGACCCAACTCTATTCTTAGGGAAGCCCAACCCATTTTGAACCTAACTAACCCATATATCATGCCTCAACATGTTAAGCATCAGCCCATTTGGAATAATAGACCCTTGAAGCTTGGTCCAATCCTTATTTAACCCATACAACTCTAGAATCCATGGCCTAACCTAACTAAAATATGAACTTACAAGGAATTGGGCCTTTGGGTCAGTACATTCCTCCTTAACCCCAAGAGTTTATGGAACCCACCTCACAAAGCAATAGCCCAATGATTAGAAATGAGCTTAAATGGACCTTGGGCTAATGGGTTGGCTCATTTCCCCCTAATAACCCTAAAGGTTTAGCAACCTCCCTCCCCATTCAGTAGAAAACACAAAAGGCAAGAGAAGAAATTCGCATGTTAGGAGAGGGGCTAGGGTTTCTTAACATTTTGGCTCAGATTTGCACTATTGGAGGGAGATTTAGCCAAGGTAGGTTTTATATAACTTGACTCTCTTATCTTCCTCTACATTTTGGTCCAATTGGTTTGTCATTTGGAGAATTTTCATCTCTTCTTAAGATGAAATCTGGTTTTTGGATGATTGTTACAAGATTTTCGGAGTTGAAGGTTAGAGGGATGATTAGATAAGCATTTCCCTTCCATTTTGTGTATTATTTTGCTGAAAAATGTCTCTAAGGGTTGATTTTCATAATAGGTTCTACTATTGTGTGAAATTACAAGGAGATGAAGGTGAAAAACTGAATTTTCTAGGCTTGATGACTCAAATCCGAATTTGAGAATGTCTCATGGTGTGTTCTTGGTAGTTGAGACTCAACTCAGTCCATTTAACCTCTTAGATGTATGTGTAAGTGATTTCTCTCTTTTTATGAGATGTAAGTATTAAATTCCCATTATTTAAACTGAGTTTTGGTGCATGGCTTGTATATGTGCGAAAATGGAAATGTGGGGAGTGAACCATTGTGAACTTTGATGTCTTGACCTTGAATTGGTGCAATTGACCCTTTAAGAAGCTAGGCTTGGTGTGCATTTGAATTATAATGATAGCTAAAGGCAGAGTAATTGGCTTTATTGAGGTAACGTGGGTTAATTTCCTAATTCTATGTATATGTTTATGTTAATCTATTACTGTTGGCACATATATAATTTTGAAATGCTAAATGATTAGTTGACTACTTAAATTGTTATTGTGATTAGACTTTATGAGTTTATGGTGAGCTGTGGTACAACTGCCACCTGTGCATGTACTTTAATTAGGCATCAGGTTGTGATCAGACCCTAGATACACTAAGCCATGGTTGTGCTCATTATGGAGTAGGTGCCGTAGATGGACCTCTCTTGGTGTTATTGGCCATTAACATGTTGTGTATGATTGCTGGTATATGACAGTAGTTATTGGTAGCTCAACTAGTTCATTTATAAATTGAATTGATGGTTCTGGTATTGATGATATGAAATTGCATTATATTAATTAATTTGTACATATATATGGAATTTTCCTCTTATTACTGAGATTGTATATCTCACCCCAATGGTGGGCTAACATTTTCAAAGACCGAACCTCTTAAGGGCAAGGAGAAAATTAATAAAAGTTTATTATGTGATTTGGTAGTAGGTAGGTTTGGAAACCTTGTCAGATTGTATTCATATAACTAGATTACTAGTTTTATGTAATTACCTCATTGTATCATGAATTGTCAAGTATAGAGACTGTAATCATTTGATATATCAGATGTCAACTTAAATTAGTGATGTATGGAATTTGTAATGAGACTTATGTTTGAATGGAAATGTGAGTAGTGTATGAACTCTTTGCTATCATTGATATATGAACTCATTGGTTTATGGTGGCTAAAGGGTTAAGGATCCACATTTGAGTTTTAAATGGGTAATGATAAATGTGTTGGTAGATTAGATAAAAGAAAAACACTAAATCTTCACAAACTAAGTTAAAGTGGCTTAGAGTGTTGCTAGAGGGGGAATTGGAGAGCATGAAATGAAATCTTGGGAGTTATAAGAACAGAAGGGAATTGGCCGCAGCCAAAATTTAATTGACCTCAGCCAAAAGTAACGAAGTTGCCCAGGAAGGGTAATAGAGGGAATTGGCCACGACAAAATGCTAACAGAGGGTAATTGGTCACGGCCAACATTTAATTGGCCTCGGCCAAATGTGGGAAAGCTGCAGGGAAGAAAACAGAGAGCAATTGGCCGTGGTGAATAGTGAGATTAGCCGCGACTGTAACACCTTAATCTACTACCGCTATCTAGCCTCTCACTGGGCTCGGTTCCATATGATTTCCAAAGAAACAATATCAATTCGTGGCATTTTCATGCTATGAAACGGGATTTCATACACTCATCTTTTGCCCTGTGGGTCCGGTGAACCCATCATTCACTAACTCTACTCATACTCCATTTATACAACTCATACATAGCATAAAACAAGCCATAAGCCACGGGTATGGAGCCAAAAATCAGAAAAATGCATTTTCTCACTTGTGCCCAAAAGTCATATTTTGGCTCTAACATTGGAAAATCATAACTAATTGTAGAAAAATGGGAATGTAGCAAACTTTAGCTTTCTGAAAATATCTAAGTGTTAAATTTACACTAAAAATCATTTCCAATCTTAAACTCAGCGTTTGTACCATGTTTGACATCGAAAATCAGACAAAGGTCCGGCTGTCTCTGTTTCTGGCCCAGTTTACTATCATGAACTTCGAAAATCCATAACTAAATCCACAAAAATCTAATCTGGGCACACTATACCAATTTGAAAAGCTACAGATGTCTACTAGAGGAGCAAAATAAGTTCAGATCAGTTCAGTAGCTGCTACACCCCGAAAACTGATGGAACAGTAACGGAGGTCAGGTAGGCTCCCTGATGCTGATACAGAACTTCAGAAGGTTCATTCTCTCTCTACAGACCTTAGATTTGGGTGATTCTAGTTGGTACAGGTCACTGTGGTTTCCTAGTTTATGTGTATAAAATTTCACAACATTTGGACTCCATTTGGTCCATGAATGACAAAGTTTTCAATTCTGACCAGCTACACAATGCCATGACCAAACTACTAAATTTTTCCAATTTCAACAATTCACTAAATATTCTCTAGACCTCCGAATATTACCAACTTTAGCTTCTCAAAAATCTCTCTACAAACTCTAGAGGCATGCCAAATTTCATGGTAAGAGGAGCTCATCCGGTCATACTTTGATGAAGCTCACAAAATTATCGATTTTGGCATCCAAGAGGTCTAAAATGGGTCCAAATGGCCTCTCACACATTCTAGCCACTCATGGATATGTTTAAAAGCATAAAAATAGTATATATAACATGTCCATGTGGTCCAAATCAACATACATTCCAATCTCACTATGCTATGGCCAAAAATATACTATTACATTCATTCATAAAAGGGGCAAAACCCATATTTGCATTATTTTGGCTATCAACATAGTTTATACATCATCTTTTCATACATATACACTTACTACAACATTGACATCTCAAAAATAATGGGCGCATATTCATTGTGGCACCACTTTACATCAAAATAACCAAAAATAAGCTAATATCTAGCTAAGCATACTCCTAGGCTCCTTGGTGTGCACTTGCTTCTCCTTGTGCTCCACCTAGCATGTTAAGTTGGGAGGGGAAGGGATGAGATTCAGGGGATCTCAGTAGCTCATGCACTCATTCAAGTAAACAATCAAGGCATATAACAAGTCAAGCATGTAATTTGGCATCTAACCATTCTCAATCACATTACATGTTGTACATGCTATGGAAATCACAACAATGCCAAAAATGGGCTACAGGGACTTTTGGTCTAGCCTCACCCAAGCTTAGAGACTTTTGGATGGCCTCACCTGAGTTTAGGGACTTTTGACTTGGCCTCACTCGGTTGAGACGTTTGGCCTTGTCTCACCCATTCTCAAGGGACTTTCGGCTTCACCTCACCCATCTCAAGGGACTTTCGGCACTACCTCACCCTAGCAAATCTCACAATTCATCACACAAGCATATTGGCATCAATGCATCAAAGCAATAGCATATGGCATATTCCACACAATAAGCATATACATAAACATACAATGACTATTACATCCAAGAATACAACAAGAAGGAGTGGAAAGAGAGCTACCTTATAAGCCAAAGCCAACACAAGCCTTCCCTTTCAATTTCTCTTCTCCCTTCTTATGTTCACACTCACACCTTGATGGAGGTGCTTCACTTGAGCCTAGGCACAATTAAGAACAAGGAATTACTCTCTTAGAATGTAATCTTTAGAGCAAACCTTTTAACACACCAGAACTTAGAGTTCTCTCTCTCTCTCTAGAATGCCATCAACTCTTCCTTTCTCTCAAGCTCTTAAAGTAATGGAAACAACATATTTCAAGGAAACAAAGAGATTCAAGGGTGTTTTCCACTTTTCCTCTTCTGACCTATGCCCAAAACCTCACTAAACTCATAAACAAAACCGTAGAAAGAGAGGGCAAAGAGAGGAGATCAGAGTTCTAAGAAGAAATGAAAGAAGTTTCCTTACCTTTCCCTTGCTCTTCCTCCTTCTCTTGGTTTCCCTCACTCTCCACACCTTTTCTCTCCTTGGGTCGAAGTCTAGGGCAAATATGAGAGAAGGAATGAGTTAGGTCGTTTAAGAAATCAATTTCCTTGCTATTTACTCTCTTCCAGACTGACCCTCGTTACGGCGAAAATTAACCTTCGCTACGGTGAGCTCGTGTTATCTAGCTTCACTATGGCGAGGCTTAACCTTCGCTATGGCGAGCACGTATCAGTTCCCTTCACTATGGCGAGATTTAACCTTCGCTATGGCGAACTCGTGTTAGTTCCATACTACCACTCTCGCTATGGCGCACGCTATGGCGAGAAACTCCTTGGTTTATGTGTGGACTGCTGCCCGTACTCGCTATAGCTAGAATCACCTTCGCTATTGCGAGTAGGCACTCTCGCTATAACGAGGCCATTTCTCGCTATTGCAAGGAGACTTGGAACAATTTCTGGATTTCAAATTTTTCTAGCTTTTACTTTCTTTTCCTTTTCCCTTTTCCCGGTTGTTATAGTGACTAAGTCTGAAAGGCAGGTTTAGGGTGTTCTAGAGGGTATTTGGCCGCGATGAAAGATACATTTAGTTATGGCGAAATGTGCAAAATTTGTGAAGGTGTAAGAAGTTGAACCCAAGAGTAATTAGCCGCGGTGCAAGGGAATTTAGCTACGGTGAAGGTGCTCAATTTCTCATATTCACCTAGAAACCTTAGTTTCTCTTATGGTAATGCTAAGGAATGATCTAGAAACACTTGTAGGAGGATATTGTGAGTTAGAATTGATGGATGGAAGAATCAAAGGCTCCTCATTAATAATGAAATTCACTTACACATTCGAATAATTGTAGTTGTCTAGTTAAAGACCCTAATAACATTAAGGTTTTAAATTTTCCTACATTTTTCGAATGTAATTAGTTGTAATGACTTTCAACCTTGATTTATAGTTATTAATCACGTACTTAACCTTAATTATGATGATTAGAAGTTAGGGTCATTACAGGGTGTATATTATTAATAATGCCAAATCTTCCAAATTATAATATGCTGTGTTGAGTTATCAAAAAGAATGTGAGTTGATATGATGACTGAGCGTGTTGCTTTCAAAAATTTGAAAGGTGATAAGTTTGCTTCAATATGTCTTTATGAAATCAGTTAAGTTTTTTATGACTATGAAATGCCATATGATTAATTGTGAGATTTTATTGCAAATTAATTCACCTAAAAGATTTTTGTGTATGTATCATACTTTATTATTCGATATTATATTTTATGAGAAAGAATTATGCAAAATGCTGGTCATTAATGGTAGTCTTGTTAGCGTTCAATGCGCCTTAAACATTACTACATGATTTTAGTGACTGAGTACTTGAAAAGTACTGAGTTAGATGCTTTTTGAATGTTTAAGAGTTATAGCGATTATGGTAAGCAAAGATGGTAGTAATAGTCTTGCCTGTGATTCTTGCTTATAGTACTTTGGGATTGAGTATATGGTCATTTACTCTTGTGGGTTGTGTGTCCACATTAGTGTGTGTGTATGTGCGTGTGTGTGTATAGATCTTAAATCTTAGAGTTTTGCACGAACCTTCTTAATGATGTGTTTTATTAAATTGTTTTTGGTACAACCACTATTTTCTAGTTAATAGTTAACTCTTAAACATTTAAATGTGATTTTTCTTCTTTTATTTAGGTTATTTATTTTTCACAATTACCCCCTATAAATTATACATCTTAGATAGAATAGTATGTACTCATTATTTCCTTGCATATTAATTCAATAATAAGGCAATAAACTAATTTCTATTAACTCAAATTCTTAAGCTTTTTATTTATATTAATCATCTTATACATCTTTCCATTAAAAAAAATTACAAATTTGAATTTCTATGAGTAATTTTATATTTCTTTCCATGTCTAAATTTTACTATTAATTATTATTATATCAAAACCTATTTTCATTTAGAAAAATTATATGTCTGCTTATCTCTTTAGTAATCATACTTTATTTTCTACTCACTAAGTACCATAACTTATTAAATTATTCATTTTTACAGATAAGAAAGTTGTATACAATGCTCGTCTAGTGTAACTCAAGAGAGTTGTTAGTGAAAAGCCAATGATAGATTTGTCTAGTATTATTTTGTATGTATGATTGTACTCTAGAGTCTGCTCCATAGACTACAAGCAAGATCCTTATCCTATTATGTTTATTATTAATTAAGAGTTAGGAGCAAAGATCTCTTGTGAGATTTGACTCTTAATTAATATAGGCAATATGGGATATCTTGTTTATAAAGGACACTTTGCCAGATTTTCTATGAATGGGTTTAGACTAAATTTATTCCATAATGTTGTTTGTGTGAAGGAAACCTTAGGTGGAAATAAGAATTTGTACATTTAGTGAGACTTATGGACAGGATGAGTCACATGTACCACCCCCAAGAGTAGTCTTCATTATTCATCTTCAACCTCCCAATTTTCTTAGGTTGCAGAAAATCTAGATTTTTTGTTTGTGAAGAGCCATCTTTAAGGCTTTGAAACTCACTCATTTTATATCTAATTTAGGAAAATTGGGTGAAATCGGAAAGTTTGTAGAACAAATTTTCCATTCGTATATGGCTTGATCCTAATGGTGCTATGTGTTAAGAACATCAGCCCTAAGAAGGCTATTTGATCACGAAAAAATCCAAGATTCAAACTTGATTTTTTTTTTAATGGAGGTGCAATTTTTTCTCAAATTTTTACTATAAGTTCTTTTACAGGCTTCCTATGGTGTGAATTTGGTGGCTTATAATGGTCCATACTATTTTTTGCTATTAATGGCCTCAAAAGTCTGAATTTTAAACTATGAAAAATTTGTGCTATTTCTTACACTCCTACTCAAAATTCAATCCAAAAATATAAAGATATCATGGGAAAGCAATTAATTCAATACACCAATGAACAGAGTAGAAAGAGGAGATGAAAAGAGTTCTTTGTGTGTTTTTTTTTCTATCACCGGTTTTCCCAAGACACTCACCCACCAATTTCATGATCACAAACGTTGGAGTCAATTTTCTTAATTAATTGACCAATTAATTTGAATTCAAAGTCTAAATTTTGAAATTTAGATTAATTGATTAAATTAATTAATTAGTAAATAATTAATTATTTAATTAATTAACTTTGTACTTGGGCTTTATTTATGGATTTAGGTTAACCCATCGTGGTCCAATAATCCAACAAAATAGGTTTATGAATTTTAATATAGAATTTTGTTGTTTTCTGGTTTAATGAATTATATGGTGAAAATTTTTCATACTTGTGGCGATAGCATATACTACAAAAAAAAATTGCTTTTAGCGACGATAAAGTCAAAAAGTCGCCACTAATGCCTTATAGTGGTGACATAATGTCGCCGCCACATTGCAACTAATACAAATGTAACAAAAAGTATTTAGTAGCAATAAACAAGTTGCCACAAACACAAATAATAAGTCGCAATGTTCGTCACCACTGAAACATATTTAGTGGCGATAAACATTGCCACTAAAACCAATTCAGTGGCGCCAAAGGTCGCAACTAAATAATAATAAAAAAATTAATTTTTCTTTTTAAAAATAAGAGTTGTTACTAAAAATAATCATTAGTGGTGACTAAAAGTAAGAGTTGTCACTAAAAATAATCATTTAGTGGCGACGCCTACACATCGTCACTAATAATAACTTCTTTGTGGCGACAATTAAAAATAATCATTAGTGGCGACTTAAAGTAAGAGTTGTCACTAAAAATAATCATCAGTGATGACTAAGTTGCCACTAATTACTAATGTTTTAGTGGCGACAAGTGATTGCCACCACAAAAAAGTTATTATTAGTGGTGATGTGTAGGCATCGCCATTAAATGATTATTAGTAGCAAGTTTTGTTGCCACTAAAATTTCTTAGTGGCGACTTTATCGCCACTAAAAGTTCATTTAGTGGTGACGATGTTGCCATTAAAATTTTTTTAGTGGCGATTTTATATGTTGCCACTGAATGTTTATTTTTAGCAATATGCTCACTTGCCTCTAAATGTTACGAAAACTTTTTAGTGACAATAGATATCACTGCAATGGTGTCAGAAAAAGTTTTCAATATCTTATACATAATTAAGCAATATTTACCTAAAAAATAACATAAAATTCAAATAATTATACAAACAACCTCAAAAGAATAGAAAAACATATAGTGAAATAAGATTACAATACCCATATCTAATCACATCAAAATGAAAGAAAAATTTAATTAAAATCAACTCCATATTCATAAATAATTTGTACATATACAAAATTAGCTATTGGAAAGCTAAAGTCATAATCTCTACATTCATTGTTAATAATTGTTCAATTGCTTAAAGACGTTTCCATGGACTCAATATGCTCATTTGTTATGGGAAGCTCACTCAGCCTTAAAAAAAAAACATGTTATTAAATTTAGTTTCAATAATTACTTAGACTAAAACAAAATCAGCACCAATTCAAACACCAGACAATATTTGAGTTCAAGCTTCAACTTAAAGCCAATCTTAAATTAAAGTTCAGACTAATAAGAAATAAGTAGTGCCTTCCAAACATACTACCATTTATCTAAGTTCATTGAGTTAATCCACCTAAAGTATTGTTGCTCGAAGGTAAATGTCCATGTTAGAAAGAAAAAATAACTATAAGTATTTTTCATTATTGGAAAAGGAAAGGGAAGTTTGTTATATACCTGCTGCTGCAATGTAGATAACAAGATAGTAACCTGTGCATGAACTTCATCTTACACCTATTAGGCCATCTAGCCTCGCTCTTGCTGTAACTTATGTTCAAATTCTTGTGCCATATGGGCACGATCCTCCTCCTGTTTTTTGTTCCATTTCTTCTCGAACTTTTTTTATTGTAGATGACACTCTGTAGTCCATATCTAGTTAGTTAACAGGTCTCTTTTTTTGAGGTTTCTTTCCATACCCCTTGCCACGAACAAACCCCAACCTTATACCCAGTACAGTAGATAAAATCTCATCTCCAATGATGTGGGATTTGACTTCTGATGATTGTTGCTGGAGAACAAGCTCATGTAAGCAACCCTGTAATTTAAGCAACAAATTAAAGCTATAGGCAATAAGCTATAATTGCACAAAGTTTAAAAATTGAAAGATGTTTAAAGGTTACATAAATCTCTTATGATTTCGGGTCGACCCACTCTATCTCCCCATCTTTTGTCTGGCGAGTATGTTGTGGCTCCCACACCACGTCAAGTCCTGCTGGTTCTCTATTAATAGGATCCCTCTGAAGTATTTTGTAGACATTATTTCATCTTATAATCATCAAGAAAACAAAATGTGTATGTAAATATGTAATTGTACATTAAAAAAGAAGATGTCATCCTCACTAAGCTATGCTCCACCTCTGCAAAAGATCACATGCCACATGTATGCTTTGTCATTTGTTTTCCCTTATTTAGTTTATTTCTGTCACTTATTGCCTACAATTAAATAGAAACTTCTACTATCTCTTAACAATAGTTATAATATATTCAAACCATATTATATAGCAAGAGTACACACTACCTTAAAATCTTCAGAAGCCCAGTGCTGAAGTAGCCACTCCCAGTATATGGGGTGCACCTCACTTGGTTGAACTACACCCCTATGCTCATCTGTATCTAATAGTTTAACTAGATCATGCAATTTAGTCTTCCAATTCCTAAATAATCTCTGTAAAGTGCTCATAGTTAAGGGCTTCAGTGACAACTCAGATTGACCCTCACATGGTTCGAATTTATCCTACAAACCATAAGTATAAGTAATTATAATTGTATATGTAAAGATTTAGTTTGCTAAAAAATTAAATATCATTTAGTTTACATAATTATCTATATACAAATATATTACCTTAACTTTTAATCATATGACCTTGGCACATTTTCTTGTTGAACGGGCCAATCACCATCTTTAAATAGTACAGTGGTCTAAATCACCCAGCCACAATAATTGGAGAACTCTCAAGCACCCTCAAGATCTTTAGATATGTTAATAGTAATCTTTCCACTATATTTTGTGTTTGTATCAACAGATACACACTTATACTTTCCCCGCCCTTTCTTAACAGTACTGCAAGAAGTTGAATAAAGCATATATGTCAACAAAAACATTTACACATCAATATATATGTATATATGTGGAAGGGGGAATAAACTGTAAATAAACAAAATCCAAAGGTAGTTATACCTGCAATACTCTGATTTAGTAATGGCTGTATGGGGAGAGAATCTTTATATTTTTCTTGTCTCACTGAGCGTGTTAGTGTGAGTGGAGTAGACTCTCTACACTTAGAAGCATTTCCTATTGCTGGTTCTAGTGGTGTTGTCACATTACCTATATGGTTGCATCTCAATCGACTATTGTCGCGTCCTTTTCCTTTTCCACCTCTTCCTCCTACCCTCCTACGTCCACCACCCGACATTTCCTAAAACATTGCAAATAAAGTGTGAGATACATTAGTCAAAATCCAAATGCTAAATTGATGACAAAAATAGAAGACAATTCATATGTAAATATAGTGAGTTTTAATAGTTTAAATACATTCACACTACCATAAATATATTTAATCTATGTTATCATCAGTGTCATCAGTGTCATCTGTATCAGCATCATCAAGTATGTCTTCCTTATCTTTTTTGATGCAAGACCCCATAGGAATAAGTCTTAGGAACCTTCAACAAGACGATACTTTGCCCAGGGCCGGCTAAAAAATAAGAATGTTGGTCAAAGGAAAGACCCTAAGAGAACCCATATCTTAGAACCCTAATTCCAAGACGCCACAAAGGAAGACCAATCCTTTGATAAGTCATGTGAACTCTCAGAAAACACAAAAAAGCAAAAGCCTCAGTGAAAATTGAATAATACTCAAGTTCATTCATTAATCTCCAAAATAGAGTACAATAGAAAGTCTTTTATAGGCAAAGTTTCTAAAAGACTAAAATCCTAATAAAAGTAAAACACTAAAATCTGATTAGAAATATTTTAAATGGTGCCTAAAATCAAGGAACAAGATTAGAATACTAATTTTAACTTAATCTCGAAGATAAGATCTTTGACCAAGTCCTAAAAATAATAAGATAAATAAAAAATAAAATTCATAAAGAATCCTAGCCAAAACTAATCAGCTTCTTTAAATAGTCACATGGGATGCTCATGCTTCATTAAAAATTATATGGTTGACACATGATTCTTAATCTCTTGCAATTGGACTCCAATTGGGCCTTGATACTCCTCTTGTATGTATATAACTACATTGGGCCTTCAACATGTCGAATATTAACTATAGTTGCTCCATGGACCTTCTTAAGACATTGGGCTTTCACTTAGACTTACACTTTTGCATCTTTAAAGAGATCTCATGTCCAAAGTCCAATTTAACTCTAAGATCAACATGCCTGATGTGTTGCTTCTTACTAGCTCTATCTCGTATTTGGAAACTCCAATAAGGATGATTCCAAAACGTGGTGAAAGCTGAGAGTTTAATTCAAGATTGACCCATTAATCATTTGAAAACTCTGTGAAATGATGATGAAGGAATACACCAAAATTGAGTGACATCCAGTATGTTCTGAATTGATCAAATATGGATCTTGGGCTCTAAACTTAGGCCGATGTCCAACATAGAGATTATCTAGAGTTCTTTAAAGTTCTTGGACATATACTAGCACAATTTGGGGCTCTTGAGTATGGGCTATCCCTTTATGAGCCATTCAAACATGAATTATGCCCTTTTGAATGATTTGGATTTCTTAATGGATGAAGGCTTCTCAAACTTCTTGTGCTCTAATAGGTATGCCTACTAATATTGTATCATTCTTTATTAATGGATACATCCTCATTATCATCATCAATGAAATCAGCTTCCACATTAATTGCATTCAACCCACTTGGCCAAGCCCGTTCACATGAATGGTTTATTATTTCTAGTTGAACATCATCCCTATAAAGGCATAACACTGGGTCAATGCCTACATCATCATTAGTAGTCACATTTATATCAACTTCAAATTATTGATAAGCCTTATCATTAAGTAGTTCCTTATTGTCCTTACTTATGCCATTATCAGTCATCTCGAGCATATTAAAGAGGTTACGAGGATTTGTTTTTATAACAACAAGCCAATTTGGGTCACAAATATCTTTTACATAAAATACTTATTCTGCTTGAGATGCTACAACAAATGGCTTATTCAAGTTTAGTGAATATCAAGTATTGATGCTCACGATCTCGTACTTATTAACCTTGTATCCTTTTCTTAAATAACCCACATCCCACCAATGACACTTGAAGAGATTCATCTTTTTTATCCCCAACATACAACAAATCATATATATCTTCCAAGACACCATAGTACTCTTTTGTCTTGTCTGAATCATCGCCTCATACAAGCACTCCACTATTCTGTGTTCTTCTACCAGAGGTTCGATTTCTAGTATGAAATCTAAATTCACCATAAAATTTTATTTTATTTTTACCTATTCCATTATTAATTGATTAAAATTTCTTATTAATATTTAAGAAAAATTACCTAAGATTAAAAATTAAATTTCTTATTAATATTTAACATTACTAATTAATTTAAATTTTTTATTAATGTTTAAGTCCTTCTTTTAATGAAAAATAAAAATTACCCTTATTTAAAATTTAAAAATACTTAACATTTAACTTCTATTATTCCTAAATTATATTAAACTTTTCCCATCATAAAAATAAAATAAAATACAAAAAGCTTATAAATAATAAATAAAAAATAATCAAGTTTAAAATAAATTTATGCTTATAAATAATATTTATTAGTTTTGTTGTTTGCTATATTATATGTGAACTACATATAATATTTTGTTACATTATTGTCTTTAGAAGTATATACACACATGCACACGCACACGCACAAACACACACACACACACATATAGTGTATAATATGAATACTGTCAAAGTTTTTAGCAGTGACAGGTTATGGTACAAAATTTTAAAAATTTTGAGCCAAATGTTTTAGTAGTGACAAAGAAGTGTTGCCACTAAAAACCTTTTAGTGATGACCTATGGTGTTCACTAAAAATTTTGGCACAAATTTTGTAAAAATTTTAAAATTTATGCACCAAAACTTTTAGTGGCTACCTACTAAAGTCATCACTAAAAATGTTTTATGACAATTAAAAGTCACTTTTAAAAATTTTTGAGAAAAATTTTTTAAATTTTAAAAATTTTGAACCAAGCTTTTTAGTGGCGACTTCAATTTAGTTGCCACTGAAAATTTTTAGTGGCGGCAAAATGTCGCCACTAAAAGTTGCATATTTTAGTGGTGACAAGAGAAAGTCGCCACTGAAAGATCTTTTAGTGACGATGGTATGTTGCCACTAAAAGATTAACATAAAAGGTTTTAATATTATCACAAGTTAGCATCAAACTTTTAATGGTGACATTATGCAATCGCCACTAAAAATATTTTGGCGACTTAATAAGGTCGCCATTAAAACATTGTTAGAAATTTTGTGGCAACATTATGTCGCAACTAAAACTTTTTTTTTTTTGTGGTGACTGTATTCTTTGTCACTAATAGTTTTGCAAAAATAATTAAAAATTTAACAAATTCATCAAACATTTAGTGGTGAATAGTGTCGCCACTAAAAGTGGTTTTTTGTAACAACTTTTGTATAGCGCCACTAAAAAAGTTTTAGTGGTGACCCTTTATTGTTACTAAAATTGTGGCATAAAATATATTGTGTGAAAGCATTAGTTTCAACCTCATGTCGTTGTAAAGGTCATTACTAAACACTTTTAGTGGCAACTTTTTTTTGTTGCCATTAAAAGTTCTTTCCAAATACTATATATTGTTTTAATGACCATAATTAGTGACAATTTTTTTATCACCGCTAAAAGTATATTTTTAGTGACAACTTTTTTTTGGTCGCCACTAAAAGTCGTCATTAAAAGTCAATTTTTTTATAGTGCATGATACAATTCACAAAAGAAAGAATTTGAAAAGATGATAGAAACATAAAGTATCATATGACAATCAGTTGGCTTTTAAACATTAGTTTTAACTAATATGTAAGATTTTTACTTTCTATGATAGTTTATCGGGTTAATAATGCAACGTTTTATAGACATATATGCTAGGAAGAGCACCAATAGAGCAAGCAATAGAATAGAGAGTAAAGTATTATTCTCACAGAGAATGCTATAAACTTACTTTAATTTAGGCATGTTACAAGAAAAGAGAATAGAACTACTTATAATTATATACAAGGTTATTTAAACAAAGAATGTTAGTTAGACTACTTACATATATATACAAACTAGTACTCTAGGTGAGATCCCTAGATACTAGTATTGAATTAATAGGCAAAAATATCGAAGATGCAAATACAAGAGTGAATGCAAGAATGAAAAGACTCAAAGGCACATCGAGACTCAAATTCATTGATTCTTGCAAGGCTTCACATCATCAAAAAGGTTTTCTAAAGCAATTTATCACTTTCCTAATAGCAAAATTTCTACAATTTTTACATTACTTAATTCTACAGATACCTTTGTATTTAAGATTAAACTTGTCAAATTATTAAGTGATTTTGTAATGATAATGTAACCTTATCAAATGATAACATTATTACACTAAGTATATCAGAAAAGTGTCTTAAGTTAATTATCCAAGTTGGATGACTTAGGTTAGGAAGGATTCTTTGTCACCAGACTTCCTCCTTAGCTCCAAGTGGTGTCTTTCCTCTAGTCTTTCATAACCTTAAAGAGTTGCAGAGGCATCTATTTAAGGAATGCCATACCAGTATTAGAAGTTAGGGTTTTTATTCCTAAAGGACTAGGTGGCACTACTTTATTTGCTTTTTAAGTAGAAATCTTTGTATTGTAAGGACAAATCTAGGCACCACTCTTCCTATTAATACAAGGAGTTTCTTATTCTCTACTTTTTTTTGCACTACACTTTCCTAGTTACATTAGGTCATCTAATTACAAGCATTTTCCTAATTTCCTTTTCCTATTAGAAGACGATTCCTCTTTGTTTAACCTTCAAGTAAGTGATCTTTTCCTATCCAAGTAAGGTTAGGCACCTTCTTTAGTGGTTTGGGCTTATGGTTAGGTGTCATTTTCCATGTCGATTAGGCCTTTAACTTAATTGGCTCTTAGACTTGGACCTTTTTCTGGATGCCTAATGTGACTTCTTCTTAAGCAAGATTTAAAATCAAATTTAGGGGCCTAAGAGAAAGGTTTTAGACCTTTGTCTATGGGTTCATTCTTGTAAAATCATCATGTAAGGCATCTAAGCTTCAATACTTGAACCTTCTTTGCTCCTTTAACTCATATGCACAAGAGTTTAAATTATGATATGTCACAATAAATCACAAAATCTCTATAATAAAAAACTAAATACAAGTCAACCTCAAAATAACAATAATATGGGAAGTAAGAATTAGCATAAAACTATTGATAAGTCCTAATTAAAGAATATCAAAATATAGATAAAAAGGGGTGAGGTATTACATAGGCTAGGTTATATTTAGTTCCCCCCTTTCCTTTTTTTTTAGGACATGGTTATTGGCTTTTTAATTTTGCAACAAGATTGCTAAAATGTGTCAATCAAACATTCTTCATAAATAGCTATCATCCATGTACTAGTAAAAGACTTAATATCTACTATGGTACTTATATCTTTAGGGGGAACTTTATGTTGAGTAGACTTGAGATGTTACTAGGATATCACTATCTTTGGTTTTTATAGTTATAATTATAATAAGCAATTTAAAATTTTTGACATCAACATTGAAACCCATACTTGCTTTAGTCTCATTTGTCATGAAAGATTCCTTTCTACAACTCTTGAACTAAGAATTCTTACAACAAGGGTGTTTGTTTTGCAAAATGGTTTCAAAATTAATTTTGAAAAATGTTACATGGGAATTATATATTTTCATGTTTGGTTCAAATTTTAAAACAAAAATTCTTAAAATGTTACATCCATAAGAATTAAACATTCCAAAAAGCACTACCAAAAAAATAAGGCTTTAATGGCAATTTTATTACAACAATTATTACAACTGCTACTAAAGCCCACTGTAATGATAATTGTTACCATCATTGTTAAGTTCAAAGACACCATGAGGTTGTTGTATATCCATTAAAAACCCTCTAATAAGCTTTTTTGTTTACACGACCAAAACTTAATAGCCCCCTTATATAACCACTCCCAACACCCCCCCAGTTTTCCATCTTCCAACCAAAGGCAAAAATTGTACCTAACCCTACTTGAACCTTAAGTTGCTCTTGTTATTACCCCCTAATTTGGCGGTGAACTTAAACGACCCTCTTTGTTAGGTTTTAACCTTCTTTTTTATAATAGGTGATATAATGGAAATATCTACTTTGAACCAAAATTTTGTTGTCCTATGTTAGCACTAATAAGCCACTATTAACTCCCCCACCATCATTAGCAACTTCCTCCTCTGTGACAAATCATCCATAGATAATATTTTTTTTTCAAAGGCTTAAGAATTTTTTTTTTGTTAATGAGTGATATATTGCCAACAAGTTGCTCTCTTATGTTTCGTGTTACGGTATATATTCCCAACAAGTTGAAGTCTAACATTATCTATTATGTATGAAAAAAAATCCATATTTTCTTTTGTGTTCCTTATGAAAATGTAATTTCATTTTTTTTTTCTTTTGGTTAGGGTAAAAAAAATTCATGTTTTCAATTGTTGAAGATGTAAAAACTATATTTTATGTTATGGTAAATGGCCTAAGTTGTTGTGGAAGATATAAAAACTTAGGTGAAAGTATGTCAGTGTGCATTGTAGAATTTGTCGGGGTTTTATTGTTTACCCAAATATCTTAATTTTAAGATAGGTAGTGGTTGTCAATTATAGCTATAGTACATCATGCTACACTTTAATGGTTAACTATAGCTATACCCAATGTTTTTAAAATCGAGCTGGTTATTGAACCAGTGAAATTATTAGTTTATGGTTTATTGGTTCAACCGTGGTTGAATTGTGGTCGAATCGGTAATAATTAAATATTACATATATTTTTATTTTATATATTACAATTTTAAGATAATAAATAATAATTAGTAAATATTAATAAATTTTAAAATATTTTATGATTAATTATTCATAAAAATAAATCAAACATGATTTTTAATTTATTTAAAATATATTTACATAATTTTAATAGAAATTATATGATTTTTATTTTTATTTTTTATCTATTATATTAAAGATTTGTAATTTTAAACAAGACAATTTAATAGAAGGTATGTGCTTTGCTAAAAAAAACTAATAAAAAAGAACTTATATTAATAATTTCATTAAAAGACCAAACATGGACCTTGTCTCAATGGTTAGCGCCTTTCAACATTGATTATGAGGTGATGGGTTCGAGACGTGGTGGCCATTTTGCTTTATTAAAATAGATCAATAAAAAAGATCTTATATTAAATATTTCATAATAAAATTGAAGAGGAATTCCAGCTTAGTGGAGGCGTTGCTCAACTCATGCTGAAGGGTCGAAGGTTCGAGGCACAGGAGTGCAAGTTTTGCAAATTAATATTTTAGACCAGTTTGACTACTTATTCAGAGCTGGTTTTCCACTAAACCCGGGCAGTTCAACTCAGTTGCTAACCACATTTAACTGATTCTAAGACATATCGATTTTGTAGCAATTTGGACTGGATAGGTGGCTAGTTCACCATTTTTTGGTTAAACTGGCAGGTCCGATCTGATTCTAATAACCTTGGCTATACCTAATGATACACCATAGTGGTTAACTATATTTATATATTAATTTAAACCACCATAAGATACTACTAGTTCTATCAAAATTTATATGTTTAATGTTCACAATAAAAAGAAAGGGGTGAACTTGATAATTGAAAGCTAATTCGATAATAAGTAATTATTAATGCTCGAAAGGATTATGTTTAATATTTATTAATTCTTTTTGGCTTAAAATCTTTTTTTTCTTAAGTACAAATTCTCAAGAAAGATTTAAAGTCAAAAATATTTTCCTTTTAGGAATGGATAAATCTTGGATTGATAGGCCTAGAAACACCTTTGAATATATGGAAGGACTAAATAGATTTTTAAACTTTGCATTTGCTAATTGGAGCATCAAGGAATGATAATATGCTTATGTTCTAAATGCAAGTTTAACAAATGACAGATTAGATAAGTGGTGTGTGACCACTTGATTGTTCAATCATTTTCAAAAAGGTACACTAATTGGCTTAGACACAAGAAGACAAGTACATAAGCCATTATAGTTGAAACTCCTTTAAGGCAACACATGATTCAAGATAAGATTGTTATTGATGACCTTATACAAGATATGGTCAATGATGCATTTGGACATCATCCTAATAAGGATAGTAAGGACAAAGTTGAAGTCACGTCTCTATTATCAAATCAATTGATGTTTGATGACAATGCAAAATTATTCAAGTTAATTAGATATGAACAGTAGAATTTTTATGAAAGGAGTGATAAGTATTCAAAATTGTCCTTCTTAGTAAAATTGTATCACATTAAGTGTCTGTATAGAATAAGTGACAAAGTAATGTCAATAATACTGGAGTTGTTGGCAAATTCCTTTGAACATGCAAAAATTCCTCTTTTTTATGAGGCCAAGAAAACCATTAATAAACTTGGGCTTCACTACACCAGATTTCATGCATGCCTAAATGATTGCATGCTTTACTAAGGTAGGATGGATATAGGGGCACCTATTTTTTCTTTAAAAAAGGGGAAATATATTTAGATGGAATCCAAAGTAGAAGAAGTTGCCCATAAAAATTTTTGTAATATTTTCCACTAAAGTCATGGTTGCAGAGGTTGTTTATGTTTTTAAGACAGCTAAGCATTTGCGAAGGCATTTGGTGGATATGAGTAATGGAGGCATCTAAGAAACTTTGAGGCATGGAAGAGATTTGACATAATGAATCCTTAATTTGCTTTAGATCCTTAGAATATATACTCTGGGTTGTCTAGCCAATGATACTTGAGCACTAATTACAACATTTGGCTAGTGATACTTATGCCTTATAACCTCTCTTCCTAAATGTATATGAAATAGAGTTCATTACTTCTTTCAATGATCATTTTAAGAAAGTGGTCATCTAGAAATGATGTAGATGTATATCTACAACTATTAATAAAAAATGTTGAAAGAGTTGTGCACTCTTGTTGAGGAAGCTACCTAGCAAAGTACTTAGTTTCCACTTGAAATGGTTGTCTATGATATTGATAATGATAAAGGTGAGGGAAATGATTCACTTTAACATCCTAAATAGCTTGGTAAGAACAAGAAAGCTTGGATTGTTGTTGTTGTTCGTAAGTATATTAAGAAATTTCAATGCATTGAATTGAGTACTTCAAATTCATGCTCTAACTTTCTTTTCACATATGAGCATGGCATAATAAAGCCAAGACACCTAACAATCAACAATTCTTTGTCATTTTCCTATGGCAAGAGGGCTATCCTACAAGGAAGAATGGCTAATTGATTAGGGATAGTGCTAGACTGTTGAATGGATTCTTATGGACCATTGGGATAGACTTTGAATTATTTCCCATTAGTTATAGTGTTTGGAAGAAGGTTCCTAGGAAGTACAAGGAGAACGTGTATGAGAACAATATCAAGTGATATTTTTATGCTTTTAAACTACTTTTATGCTTTGTCCATGTGTCTTTATTAATTGTTATCTTTTATCTTGAAGGTTAAGTTTGATGCTTACACCAATCTACACAACAACTTTATCTAAAAATATATTAGAATCAAGTGGAAGGATCATTTTTTTAAAAAAACTGCTTCAAGATAGATATGATGGCACGTGTAATAGATATTAACTAATCACAAAAGTCCTACCTAGCATTTATAAAGATTAGTGAGAAACATTTGTTAACTATTGCCTTCACCTGAAGATTAAGGTAATAACACTTTTTTTTTTTTACATTCTTTGCACTTCTTGGTTGGGCCTATGAATATATTTTTGTTAATGGTAAAGAAAATGCCAAAAAAAAAAAAAAGAAAATAGAAAAAGGTAAATAATTCCATACACCAGTGGATCAAAGTCTTGTGCGAGGAAATGTAGAGATGGTAAGCTTAAATTGGTGGTAATAATATTGAACTTCTGCTGTTAACATATATGTTTACAGTCTTCTTCAAATTTAGAGAAGTCTTAGTGTGTAGGCACCTGGTCATCACCAAGGGAGGAATCTAGACAACTACACATAAAAGGGTAGACAAGACTTTTGTCAATGATAGGACTAGAGCAATAAGTGTAAGTGTTTAACCATGATCACTTTTGTTTATATAATACTGAACTTATTGGCTTTGTCTTGGCTTGTGGAAAAAAAAAAGTGAAATATTTGATAATATTTTGATTATGGTTTATGTACTTAGTAATATTTTGATTATGGATTATGTACTGGGTAATATTCAAATTATGGTTTGTGGTAATAATTTGATTATGGTTTATGGAAAAAATAGGAATATTTGGTATTCATTTTGTTTTGTGGTTGAAGATGTTATACTTGGTAATATTCTAGATAATGTTGTATTTTCCACCTTGATACAAATAAATAAATATCAATGTAAGATATTTGAATGGCTTATACTTGGGTTTGAAAATAGTGCAAATAGCAATATTCTAATTAATGTTGTATTTCCTACTTTATGGAAGAAAAAAAAGATTAAGGTGATAAATTTGAATGGGTTATAACATTTATAGACTTATCAAATTGAAGACTGTGTACTTAAAATGTTTTCACATGTTAGCTATTAAAGATTTATTCTAGGATATCTTTTAATTGTAATTTAGATGCTAACTATGGAAGAAAATATGTTTGCACACAAATTTAGTGCCATGTCTAATTCATAGGAAATATCAACTCAATATTCCTTGGTCTTCACTCTAGGAAGTTAAGAGTATTAAGGTCATGCTTGAGGCTTAAAGATTAGGTCATTCTTTATCCTAAGTGTTTAGACATCCCACTCATTCTTATAATGGGATGAGCTCATATGCTCCTTTCTATATAGAGTTAGAAAATCAGGTCACTTAACTACAATCAAAGGTGAAAGACTAAGCAAGAAAGATGGAAGTAATGATGGCTTTCCCTTTTCCAAAACTTTTTGAGTCATGTGCCCCTTAGCTTTCCATCTTTTAAGCTCCAATGGTAATATTTATAATATATATTTATATAATTCAATTTTACAAATTAAATAATATTTATTTCTTGTGATATAATTTTCATATGTTTTCAACAATAATTTATATTTTAATATAGGTACTTGATCAAGCAAATGGAGACTAGCTAAGTATGACAAACCATTTTCTAACCTTTAAATTTAGAACTTACAAAGTGACTTGTAATACCTTTTTTTTTAATGATATTATAATTGCATATAGTTTATTCAAATTTTAATTTTTATGACAATTTAATTTTTTATGTGATTATGATTTAAAATTGATTTTGGTTGTGGTTATTATGTAAAAGCAATTTTAATTATAGTTATATGTTATTATCTGAAACTAATTTTAGTTATGGTTATATACAACTCCATATATATCATAATAAAAAATAGGTAATTTTTTAAAAATAAATTTAGTGGCAGTTGTAACAAAATCATTACTAAATAGATGACATATTGTGGCAGTTAGATATAAACTGCCACTAGTGGTTCTATGTTAAACACTACTAAGTCTAGTAGCTTTAGTAGCAGTTATTCACTTGGTTGATTACAACCAACATTTTTCCTTTTGTAGTGGACACTTTAGTAATGGAAATCATAATCGCTATTAAACTCTTTAGCAACAGTTTTAATCACCACCAAGTCTCAAAATTGCCCTTACTACCATTTTTCCTTTTAATAAAGCCTACTAATTTTCATTCTTGTTGTGTGAGTGAGAATGTGTGAATGTGTTTATACATTTATTGAGTGGTTGTTAAGCTTGTAGATATACAATCATGTTAAGTGAGATTAATCAATTTAAATTAACAAGCCTCACTTAACAAGTATACTTGTCGTTTCAAGTAATATAATTTTTCAAATACGAGATCGATCTTATGGAGATGTTTATCTAAATCATTAAATTTAACTAAATTCTATTTTTATGTTATCCTAAATTACACTACCTATATTAACTATTGCCTCAAGCTAAGGCTAGTCACTTGGAATCAATAGGAGAAATGATTGTCACTACTTAAAATACGACCTAAATTAATGTGCATGAGACTCAAGACTCTAAAAACAAAAATACCAAATAAATTCTAATTTCATGCATTTTGAAATGCAAAGCTCATTCCTAATAATGGTCTAGTTATAGTATGCTAAATCTTATTATTGTTGCTAACTCTTTTTGGAGCTAGCAATCCTACAATATCCTAACTTGTTTTCCATCTTGCGATTGGCTAGGATATGCGTATTACGATTGGTGAATTACTAGACTAACTAGTATGAATAACTTGTACTATGATTGCATCCTATACTAATTGCCTAGGCCTTGATTAATTAAACACCCAAAGTGCAAGATAACTGGCAATTGCATTATGTGTAGATTAATAAGCATTAACCAATACCACTATTAATATTTTCTGATCCCTTTCCTATTTGATTTTCAAATACTTTCATATGATTAATTAACTCTTAAATTCATTTTCATGACATTCAAAAGTTAATTAATGGATTAGATCCAAGAAACATCACAAAAGAGTATTTGATATATACAATTACATCATAAACCATACATTGATATGGAGAAAATCATCACCACTAGTAATTAATCAATATAAAATAGAATTTAATAAGTGAAATTAATAAAAAAAACATGGAAAGACTAATGAAAATCTAAAGTAAGTTCAATTAGATCAAAGTATAACAAAATACATATCATTACAAAGCAAATCTATTAAAGAAGTCTTATAATATACCTTTTTAAAATGATCTCAATCCAAGTTCCTTGCCTAGAAATGCCCTTAAATGCAAAGAAATTATAGAAAATCTACTATGGAAAAATGTAATATATATATATATATTAAGGAAATTATAACCAGACTGGACCAATCGATTTAACTAGTAGGATCAAGAACCAGACCCTAGTTCGATCCAGACTAAACCATTATTTTTAAGAACCAATCATCATTAGTTAAAAACTGAGTTGGACTGGTCAGTTTTGAGCCAAAACTAATGCTAATAAATCGAATTGGACCGATCCTACTCAAAATTCCTCCAAATTCAAATTTTGGATTCGAAACTGCATGTGCTTACTTCCAAAAGAGTCATATGCCATTTAGCCTATAATATATCTTCAATCTATATATATAAACCTTTATATAAATAGACTACTCAATGGGTTGCTAGTTTTTTCTTTAATGAGAATGGCCACCTCTAGCGTTGAACCCACGTTCTCTTGTTTCCAAAACACACATGCGCCATTTAAACGACAATATATCTCCAATCTTTAAGAGTTAATTTTTATATAAATAAATTATTCAATGGGTTGCTGGCACTTTTTTTTATAAAAATGGCCACATGCAATGTTGAACCAGTGACTTAAAGGAAAAGTTCCAACATTTTCACCGCTGCACCACCTTGCTCACTTTATTAAAATCATGCATAATATTATATAAATATAATTATAGTATTCCTTTTGAAATTTATAACATTTAACTTAGATATTTATCGATTATTTTTTTTACTTCATATTCATCATATTCAAATCCTAAAGAATCAATTAAATTTTATCATACAAATTTTTTAAAAAAGAATAATAATAATATATTAATATATTAAATAGTTAGTTCTTATAATATTTTGGTTTTAATACTTATTTCAACACATTAATATTTGATGATTATATTTATTAATAAATAAGTTATTTTAGGCTCATATTTTAAAATTAAAAAGTCAATTGAATTTAAATATTATGTTATATTTAATTTATTTTTATATGTAATTAGTAACTAAAATGTTTTAAATTTTATTATTTTTATACTAAATTTTTAATATATATATATATATATTTATTTACTATCAGTTTGAAAGAAGTCAAACTAATGAATCATAAATAAATGTTTTCACTGGTTTAATAACTGACTCAATTTTAAAAACATTGATATATATATATATATATATATATATAGAGCAATCTACAAATTTTGCACATTGAAGGCTATTTAAAAAAATTATTGAGATGGTTGTTCATTACAATAAGTTCATAATCTCGTCACAATAAGAAATTAAATGACCAATCTGAGTTGCTTGTTGTGACAAACAATTATTCTCATCACGATGAGTAGGTTGCATGAAGTTTCACTCTAACCCCTTGATGAACACTTTTTCTATATATTTTATTCTATTTAATTTGGGTATTTTAATAATAAATTGTGGTTTAATGGATCTAATTAAATAATATTTGATTTTACTAGCTATTTTTTGCACTTTAGAAATTAATTTACAAAATTATTGGTTTTTAATGTATTAATTCCTTCAAATAATTTTGTGAATTTTTTTAATTGAATAATTCTTGTTATTTGTGTAGATTTTTAATGGGTAATCGGAGCTTAAATGGAGAAATTTATTTGAAAGCTACAAGATTGAAGCAAAAGTTAAAAAATAGAGAATGGAAGGCTTAAATCAACGTGGATACAAGAAAAGGAAGGAGTAGCTCTCATATATAACCATACACTTCACTCATCATACACACTCCACTCTCTAAATCAAACGCTCTAACCAGTCACAGCTCCCTTTCACGTTACATGCATAAGCGACTTCCACGTCCTTCCACTAACTCATGAAAACAAGCCACATCACTTCATCATTTCCGGATAGGCAAAGTAGGAAACTTATCATGTCACATTTACATGCATGGGGTATCTCACATGGAAACACAATCACACTACACACGACACTCTCTCTTGAAGAATACACGGGAATGAATGAAGGGAACATGCAGGGGATTAATACTCATACGTGAAGTCTGCACGTTACATGAGCAGAAAAACACTCAAGTCACACTCTCATAGGGCTTCTTCCACCCATTCAACACACGCACCAGGCTAGATAGAGAGGCTCAGGTTTTGGAGGGCAGAACTGAATCACTCACATACCTAATACACTCCATGCATGATTCACACGTTCACATTATTACACTCCACGGCACTAGCTTTATATGAGAGTCATGGGTTTATAAGAAGGGAAGAATGAGAAGCACAGAGATGTGGATGCATCTTTTCCATATTCACTCATGTAGCTCCATCTATATACACTCCCTTACATTCACTTGTAACCACGATGGTTCTATTTTGGGGAGAAAGGGAGGCTTGGTTTGGAAGTGGAGAGGAGAAGAAGCTGACGTGGAAACTCAGGGAATACTCACTCATGCATTTAGCATATAGTTCACGTGGGAATGATGCATGAAGCCACGGGTTCATTGGAAAAGAGGGGCACCAGATCAGCTATCATCCATCTATATACTCACTAATACAAACACATGCATAGCTGGAAAGAAGAGGGCCACTCCTTGACACATAATCAAGTGATGGTGGCTTATGTTTTTGGATGGCAGAACACATGAAGGAATAGAAAAGGAGGCTCAGGACAGCACGTGAGAAGGGAATACGCTTGATAATCCATCAAGGATACAGCACGCATTTATGGATCCCATTCATTCACACTCATCCATCCATTCTCCATTCCTCCATTCTCTTCCATCACTCTCCATGAAAGCTTAATTGATTTTGGTAGCTAGCTTGGATGAAAACTTTGGATGGAAGCTTGAATCCATGAAGATTAGCAAGGGATTAGGCTAAGATTTCTTCATCTATTTTTCCTCTCTTTCTACATTATTTCTTGTTAATGTACTCACTTGGTTAAGTTTGTAATTAATAGCTAGTTAGATATCAATTAGGAGAGTAACTGATGATTAACAGATTGATTTAAGTGCTGGATTTTCTATTTTCCTTCAATTTTCCATTTATGCAGTTAAAGTGTTTGATAAAATGCATGTTAGAAATTGTGAGCTTAATTATTTGAATTAAGAACTTCTTTGAGTTTAATTGGTTAATTGAACATCCTATGGTAAAAATTCAAAGACTAATTAATTGATTAATTATTTAAATTAAGTGTTCATTGATCCTAAAGATAAAAATTAATGATTCAATGTAGAGTAGAAATTTCAATTCAATATCAAATTGTTAATGTCTTGAGTCTTCCATGGTTACTCAAGATGCCTTGCATGAACATAAATAGAAACTCTTAGATCAAAGCTAATAATAATTGAATTAGGATAAGAATAGCAGATATCAAGAGATAAATTCAAAGCTAATCACATGTCTATTAATTACTTCTTAATTCATTTGTTTAGGTAGTAGTTAAGAATTCTAATTCAATTTATATTCTAATTAGTTTGATTAATTCAAAATCCCCTTTAATTAAGTAGCTTTTAGATTCATCTCACACTTAGAGGGCTTCTTTTAAATATTGAAATCTATTTCCAAGCGAAACGATTTAGGTTGCATCCTATATTACAAATCTTTTTTCACCTAATTTATTTGAGGTTGCTTAACATAACTATCACCCCTGAGCTCCTCATAATCTCCTCCAAAATGTGCAAAACTTATTTATTTATATATGAGTCTTTACAAAATAAACAAAAAATATAAAATATAAGTATTTAAGCTACAAAATCAAAATAGAAACAATTATTTACAAGAATATACTATAAGCTTCATTAGAAAATATAAATTGCCATGAAAAACTATTCATAAGGAAATTATTTCAATTTAGTCCTACTTTGAAAGATTTTTGCAAATAATCTCTAAATTTCACCAAAATGAACAATATTGCAAATTTATATAAAAATGGGAGCAAAAGAGTCAAAAATCATGGAAAAACCTTTGATAAGCCATTTAAAATACTACTAAAAATTGATATATTTTAGAACTTCCGATTCCTGTAAGAGGTGTGGAAATTAGATTCTCATGTAGTGAAAATAATTTTGCCAAATTTAAGACTATGTTGCTCTCTTTCACTTCCATTCATTTATGTAGCGTAATTGCTCTCACATCTCCCTCTCTACATCTACCATTAAGCCCTTAATATTGAATCTTTAGCTCCAAATGCTCCTCAACATTGTTGTTTGCTTTAGTGCTCCTTAATGCCATCATCAACTTTGGTTACAACTCAACACTAGTGATATAAGCTCCACCTATTTCATGCCTTTTCTCTTTGGGTGTGTTATAGATTTAGTAGGGTATATATTTTACCCGATAGCCTAAGAAACATGGCTCAGCTTGGCCATCTCAAGCTAGGTCAAGTTAGTTAAAAAGGAATAGAGGCAAATTGAGCTAGGTTAGGTGACTGAGCCAGATTGGATTCCATGTTGGCCACCTTGACTAGTCTTGCCTAGCCCAACCCCCATATATATAAAAAAATGACTTAAATGAAAAAAATCCTATCACACCCGAAAATGCGACCGCGTGATACTTTTAAACAAAGAAAATTTCTTGAAAAGAAATTCGATTCAATTTCCAAAGAAAATGAAAACTGAAATCGAAATTAAGACAAGTAGTAGAGTCGCCACCAAAATTTTAATTTTTGAAAAGACAAAACTTTGAAAAAACCTTTTTATTTAGAAAATAAGAAAAATGGTCTACGAATCAAAAAATAGGTTCGGGAGTCGATTGTGAGTGGGGAAGGTGTTAGGCACCCCACAACACCTGTTGCTAAGAACGGTTACCCAAAGTCAGTTGTGCAAAATCAATATAGCCCCGTAGTCTATTTTAATTCTCCTAACAAATCACATGCAAAATAAGAAATAAAGATAAAGGGAATGAAGTTGAAAAGGAAAAAGAGGAAATAAACTAAAGAAACAAAATTTGAAAAGACGAAATGAAAGAAAAGAAATTAAGGAAATAAAAATTGAACAGAAAATTTTATTTACAAGGTCAGACTTGACCTAGGATAAGAGCTTAGAGCCTACGTACCCTCCAATAGGGATCAAAGTCCACGTAGTTCGACTGGTTGAAAAATATGTTTGGGTTGGGTTTTATTTTTATTTTTTGTTTATTTTTATTTTTGTTTTTTAGGATTTTTTTGTGCCTTTTATTTGTTTTTATTTTTATTTTTATTTTTATTTTTATTTTTTTATTTATTTTTATTTTTTGTTGTTTTGTTTTATTTATATTTTGTTAAATTTTTTATTATTATTTCTTTTTAAAGAGAAAAGGAGTAAGAATTATTTAGACTTTTGCAAACAAAATGAATTCGAAGTAGTTGAGGTGTTTTTATTTGCAAAAAGGCCAAAACCAATTTTACTTCTTTCCTCTTCTTTTTTTTTTTGTCTTTGTTTTTTTGGTTTCTTTTTTTTGCTTTGTGTGTGTGTTTTTTTTTGTCTTTGTTTTTTGGTTTCAAGAAAAGAAAGGCTCCATTTTGAAAACTTTTATTATTTATAGGAAAAAACTCATACTCTTCTTGGTATTTAATTAATTTACTTATCTTCTCTTTTTTTTTTACTTTGGTTTTTGTATTTCTAATTTTTTCTCTTTTTTTTCATTCGTTTCTCATTTTTCATTTTTCATTTTTCTCTTTTTGAACTTATTGTTTTTTCCCATTTTTATTTTAATTCAATTTTTTGTGATTTTTGTTCTTTATCCTTTTGTTTTGTTTTGTTTTTTTTTTTTTGAATTTTTGTTTTGATTTGTTACTTTTGATTTTTAGCAAGAAGCCTTCAAAAGGGATAAATCATTAAAATTCAAATTGATTTTTTTTTATAAGCTTTCCTTTTTTAAAAAAAGAAAGTTTTTAAACATTTGATTTATCTTTTTCTTGTTCTTTTTTTTTTTTTTTACTTTTAAAAGTTACTTTCTTTTTGTTCTGTTTTTTCTTTTCTTTTTTTTTATTTGATTTGGAAAAATTATTTGATTTTTCAAAGATTATATGTTTTTCATTAATTCTTGAACTCTCTCTTTAAAAACAATTCATCTTATTTTGTTCCAAAATTCCTTTTTTTTAATTAATTATCGAAACTCAAAATTAATAATAAAAAAACATTTGACGACCTAACCCGGTGTCTGAGGAAATTTATTATCACACACAACCCCGGATGACCCTTAAACGCTAAAGGAGATACAAAATCCCACACGGCAACTCTAAAATATAAAATAAAATAAAATAAAATAAAACAAAACTAATATATCTTACAGACCCACACTCATTAATGATTGCATGTGTGTCATTGTACATTCTATGATTTTTTTTTTTAGGTACATTTTACATATCATCCATAATTCATGGATAAAAATGAAATAAAATAGAAGAAAATTCCTTCCTTGCACATCCGTTGAAGTCCCTCATCGCGTCTCCCCAAATGTATCATTGCGTTATAAGCTTCTAAGCCATGGTCCTCGCATAGAGAAAGTAAGATGGCAGCAAAAACAAGTTTAAAACAGAGTTGGGGTTATGCTCACAACATCAGTATACGACAGCAAATTTTAGCAAAGTCTGTGCTCATTTATAGATCAAAAATCAAGCTCAATTCATGTTCAAGAATCACCAAGACAATATGCGAGTTCTGAACAGGATTTTCTTTTCAATTTCAGGCTAAGAACCGAGTTAACATTACGTTAAAAACCAACAAAACCAATGGTACCAGAGAGAACATACAACCAGATCAAGATTGAACCATGTTAAAAAGATTAACTACAAACCATGTTAAGCCTAGCAAGTAGCAAGCTTATTTCCATTCAATATTGTTGCACGAAATGAGGTTGGAGAATAAGATTAAAACACATTTGGGTCCTAATACAGTAAGCACCAATTCGATCGTGTCAAGCTTAATAAAATAGCTAGTATGGTTTCACTCAAGATTTTAACATCCATTTGAGATAATCAATAAAACCAAGCCATCAGCTCATGTTCAAACCAAATGCAAACAACAAAGAATAATGTCAGTGTGGATTTCTCAGTTCAGGTTAAGGAAATGCAAGACAAATGAAAACCAGCAAGAATCTTAGTCAAGTTTCTGAATCAAAATATTAGTTCCTATCCTCAACCAAGCAGAATAAGGGACAATCCAGGCATAGTTACAGAATCAATCTATCAATCTTCAATCCAAACCATAATGACCACAGGCAGTAAGCAACTTAGCTTCGAAGAAGAAGAGACAGGAAGGTAAACACTCTGTGATATGGAATTTCAGCAACACCACATACCAAACAATGGCAATCAAAACTAAATCCATTTATAGCACCAACAAACAAGAAATGGAAATTGAAACAAGAGCATCCATATCGAACAACAAAGGACACTTGAGAGGGAGTTAGATTCAGACTACAGCAAATTGCCTACGCCATATTAATAGCAAACTTCACCCGTTCGAATTTGCACTAATAAGATTGTTGTTTTCATCAACTCGAACTACAGATTGAATAGGTTGAGGATTAAAGGCATTCATGTAAGCATTTGCGCTCCGAAATAGACGTCTATTCATAAAAAAAAACCATAGCAACGGGGGAATCCTAAGTAATATCCTATGGCTTAACAGACTCAGCAACAACATGATAATCGAATATTAAATTTTCGTCTAGGTTTCTCTCAAGCATTCTGTCGAACACTAGCTATGCACACCTAACGGCGGGTACAGAGCATGGCTGTTCAATCATCATCCAGATCCATTCAATGTAAAAATATCACCCATTTCATCATTTCTATTTCATCAGCAGCAGATTCAGGGCATTTCATTCCCAGGCAAGCGAGAGAAAGGAGAAACAGGGTTCGAATCTTACCTGTGGATGCCACAGCAGAGGAACGTTCTCCTCTGAATCCTTTTTCGCCCCACACACTCTCGAGGCCTCTGAATCCCCAAAACAAACCTTCGTCTTGATTTCTTTCGGTGGTTCTCTCAAACCCCCCTTTCTCCTGGTTGCCTCCGAATCCTCTTCTCGAATCTCCCCTTCTCTCCCTTTCTGTCGCACTTCCTTTCTATGTTTCCCACTCAGAAATCCTCACATCTCGAAGACTCCTCTCCCCCTCTGCACCGATCGATTTTTCGGTCACTCTCCTTCTCCTTTCGATTTCTTCCGGTGGTTCTCTCCAACCTCCTGCTTAGCTTCGATCCCCCTCGTCCTCTCTTCCCCACTATTTCTCCTCACGCTCTCTCATCTCCTGTTTCTCTCCAGCAACCTTTGCCTCTCTAGACCCCTCTTTTCCCTCGTTACCCAGAGTCTCCTCCCTCCTATCTCTTCATTTTCTTTTTCGTCTCCTCCGAAATCCTCCCTCCCCTTTTTCGATCGTTCTCCTGCTCTCCCTTTATCTCCCTCTCTGGCCTCCCAAAATCTCTAAGAGCCCCCTGTTCGCTCGCCCCTTGCCTGATGCATCACTTTCTCCCCTCTTTTCCTCCGCTATCGTGCTATGTTTCTTTTTTCTTGCTCTCTGCCCTCTGCCCTCTGCCCTCTGCCCCGTATGGTCTCCATCGTCCTCTCTCTCTTCTGCCCTTCTCCCCTCGAATCAGAAGGTCCTCTCCCCACAAAAGCTGCTCTCCTTCTGCTTCGTATCGCTTTCTTCCCTTCTTCCCTCTGTTGTGGTGCTGTCTTTTTCCTGCTTCCTACCCTCTGCCCCGTATAGTCTCCATCGTGCTCTAGAGGACGCGAGAGAAAAGGTCAGAAGGGAGACCACCTGATTTGGACGTGGGCTTCAGATTTGAAGCAACTTGTTGGGCTGAAGAAATGGGCTTCATTTTTTGTTCTTCAGTCCATTTTCCTTTTAGCTTAACAAATTGGGCTTCCATTGAAAGCTAAGGATTTAGCAGGACGGGGCCTATCAGAGACGAGGGGTTGGGCTTCAGATTGGGCCACTCTTCTTCTTTTTCTTTTTTCTTTTTTTTTTTCTTGTATTTTTAATTTTCTTAAAAAAAAAAATCTATGTTCTCTTTTTTTATTTTGTTATTTTGTTATTTTTTTTTATATCCATTTTTTGGTCTGAGTTTTTTTTTATCTGAGTTGATGGCCAGGTTTAAAAGAGTTGGTTACAGGTTCCTTTTCAAATTTGGATTACTTTTCCTTTTTTTTGGGTTGAAGGTATTTTTTTGATTTACTTGTATTTTTTCATTGAGATTAATGGGCTTGAGAAAGGGGTAGTACTGATGGGCTTGAATGAGTTAGGCTGTAGTGAATAGCTTTTATTTTATTTTATTTTATTTTTTTCAATTAGTTTTACTCTTTTTTTCTCTTTTTTTTCTTTTTATTTTTCTTTGAAATATTTATTTTTCATTTGATTTTCTTTTGGTTTTGATTTTTTTTTTACTTTTTTATATTATTTTTTTAATTAAATATTCAAACAAAATACGGTGTTCACAAATCCTTTTTCAAAATTTATTTTATAATTTTAGTAAAAAAATTTTAAACACATTTTATAAATCATAAATAGTTAGAAAGTCAAAGCCTCTACCAGGCCTTTCTTAAATAGGATTATCACATTCAAGCATAAAAAAAAAGATAGATAACTTGTATTGTATGAATTTAAAAGCAAAATACTCAACTTTAAGATTGTGAATGATTTTTTCAAAAGAAAATAAGTGAGGCAAATGCACTTTGTCATTTGCTGCAAGTCCGTCTAAAAAAATCACTCAAAATTAAAAAAAAATGCCTTAATCGAACTATTAGATTCTAAATTATTGTATTTTAAAATTTTAATCTCTATATTTGCATCTTTTTCCTTTTTCCTCTCTTAAACTCACATTTTGCATTTCTATTACAAAATCTCAAAAACATATATTAAAATGAATAGTCATATGCTTAATTATTCATGTTAATTAAAAATATCAACATCTCAGGAGCGATCTCACTAAAAACAAATTGTATTTTGCAACAACCTTTTCAACATTCAATAGCAATTCAAATCGTTGTTGTAGATGTAGGCGTTGTAAGTATTTTGCAATGGTACCATCGTTAACATTAATGGCAATACCACTGATAACGTTAACGACAATATTGCCACTAATAGTAATGGCATAATTGTCTATTTCAACGATTGTTGCAAGGATTGCTAATGTATTTACATACGGTTGTTGATTATATTCGCCAATTCATGAATGTTTAATTTATAATTTTTTTCTCTAGGATACCATATTAGTTATTATTAATTTTTCTTTTATAAAATACTTGATTTTATTCATTTTGTTGTTATTTTATACACCTTGTAATTATGGCTAAATGAATAAAGATCAAACCAAAGCTTAAATATCTTAAATAGAAACAAATATCTTATACAAAAAATATTCGTCATGCATATGGCATACTCTTAAATCAGAAAATTTTAATAACAAGTTAATAACCTATCAATTCATGATGTTGAGTTTAAAAACAAAATATACATTTAAGAGCTTTTTTAATAGCTTAAATCTAAACTAACTTACTTATTAAGAAAGTAAAAGACTAGAAAAAGATAAAGGTCACACATCACTTGCAATTTCTAGAAAATATAAACTAGTGTCAAATATAAAATTAGATATACATGATAAAATAAATTGAACAATCATAGACAACAATAATGGACTTACATCATGATCTAATATATCAGAAAACTTTGATGGTAGTTGCACATTTCCATAAAAGTTGTTAACCATATGTTGCATAAGATTTTCATACTTCATTCTTTTTTGGTGTTTAGTTTCTAATCATGCCATCCATTCATTCAAAGCACCATTGTTATGAGTCAAAGGTATCATAGACTTCTATGTGATTGTTATAAAAACTTGAGAAAAGGTTAGGCGTAAGCTTAAGCCTTGAGCTCTTCCTAGGTACTTTGAGCCTAACACTTGCGCAAAGGGAATCTAATTGGGCAATTTCCTGAGATGAACTTTGAATCTCTATCTAAAATCTTTTCCTACAAATAAAATTCCTAAATGATCCATATGCCTAAAGAAAAATGTGAAATAAACTACTTAAATCTTGGACCATGTTGTGCATTAAATCCTATCTTAGTAAATTATCTTGACACGGTAAATCATGTTGTACATTTGAGGCTTCTTGAAATTTCATCATCCTTGACTCCCCATGACATCGCCAGGTGGTATATCTAGATGGAAATTACTTACGCATCAAGTGCTCATATACTACTTCTCTAGTCTCCATGTTCCTAAACCCGCATTGACTACATGGACACTTGATTCTACCAATACTATATGCACGTGAAAATACAAAATCTAAAAAGCCTTCTAACTTTGTTGCATATTTAGGTGTATTTGACAGCTGAATAATCCAAGATTTATTCATACCTAAACCTAAAAGATCACAAAATCGTAGTAATCAATTAACTAATTAAATTTGTGAGAATAATACATTCCAAAAAATTAATATAAACAAGTAGAGACATATATAAGTAAGTCACTCATTTTTTATTTAGACAAAACTTAGATATAATTTTTAAATGCAAAAGCACAAGGGAGGTAGAAGCATGCTTTCTGCAGGAATGTGCCATAATCTCAAAACATAAGGTCCGTTTGGTTGCTAGAAATGAACATAATAGAAAGGAATAGAAAGAAATGAAAATGAATAGAAAGGAATATTATAATCTATAATGATGTTTGGTATAATATGGAAAGGAATAGACACTTCATTCATTTTTTATGTTTGGTTGGATGAAAATAATGCAATAATGGAAAAGAAAGTTGGACAAATGACTATAATATCCCTAAAATAATAAAATAATTATTTTTTATTACTAATAATAGTAAAACAGTCATTTTTAATTACTACTAATAATAAATAATAATAACAAAATAATTTTTAATGACCAATAATTTAAAAAAAAAAAATTTTAATTTTTAATTTTTAATTAAAAATTATTTTTTAATTATCAACAATAAAAACATAAAAAAAGTGAACTTTTAATTGTTCCAATCGAACAAACTTTTTTAAAAAATATACAAAAATTTAGATAATGAAAGATGCACATTGAGGTGTGGGTAATGAAAAAAACATTTTGCTTGAAATAAAAATTGGAAGAAAGACTAAAGCAGAAGAATAGAATCAATAGAGCACAAATAAAGAAGAAAGATATGAGAAAAATAGAAGGAATATAAGAGAAAATAAAGAAATGATAGATCACGGCAATGATACAAAGGAGAGGGTGGAGGAAGAAAACTGAAAATCTATAGCTTTATCAGCTAATATCACAAAGAAGAAAGAAGCAATTTCAAGAGGAAGCTCACTTTTGACTGGTTTTGGAAGATGAATGAGATTTCTCTATTAACGATCGCTGGTTGGAGAAGAATGGAGGGCAACTTGATGGCGTTACCAAAATCTCTCTTCAGCAAGGGTTTGCACCCGGAGGTAGGTTTCACAGCTTCGAGGGTATTTTTGTCAACTACCACACCATTCCTTTGAACAGAGGTTCTTTCCTTCCAATTTTCGAAGCATTTCTCATTCCTCCATATGTGAAAATTTAGATGCTTCAATGAAATTCACTACTGGTGAATGCCTACAGCCAAACGCCTAATAAAGGGGGAATGTTGTTTAGATTCCATTCTTTAGGGCTCGTTTCCAACAACCACCAAATGGAGCCATAGTCAATTAGCTATAGAACTAGTTTTAGTCTTTAAAATTGAGGTTGATTTTTATTTTCTTTTGAAGTTTAATCCCTACCTTGCCTTTTCCCAACCCTCTCTCCATAGTTCATAGACATGCACTACAAAAAAATACACTTTTAGTAACGACTTTTAGTGGTAACTTAAAAAAGTGGTCGCTGAAAAAATATTTTTAGCAATGACTTTATTAAGTTTTTGCTAAAAGTTATCACTAAAAAACTATTCTTGATTTTGAAAATATTTTTAGTGACGACACAAAAAAATAGTCACTAAAACATTTAGTAGCAAAAAAAAGGTCATCGCTAAAACTTTTTTGCCACGACATCGACATAGTCACCACAAAAAAAAAAAAATTTATGATGACCTTTTAGTGACGATGTTTTTGTCGTCACTAAATGCTTTAATGAATAACTTTTGTTAAATAAAAAACACAACTTTTAGTGACCATCAGCTTTCGTTGTCACTAAAATAAAACTTTTAGTGACCATTAGCTTTAGTTGTCACTAAAATATAACTTTTAGCGGCAACAGATTTTAATCGTCACTAAAGCATAACATTTAGCGACGACATAACTGATCGTCACTAAAAGTCCAAACGCCAAATTTTTACCCATTAAAAAAATTACTGACAAAACTTTTAGCGACCATCAGTTTTAGTCGTCACTAAAGCACAACTTTTAACGACCACTAGCTTTAATTATCACTAAAATACAACTTTTAGCGGTGACAGATGTTAGTCGTCGCTAAAGCATAACATTTAACGATGACATAACTGGTCGTCACTAAAAGTCCAAACGCCAAATTTTTATCCATTAAAAAATTACTGACAAAACTTTTAGTGACCACCAGCTTTAATCATCACTAAAACATAACTTTTAGTGACCACTAATTTTAATCATCACTAAAACACAACTTTTAGCGACGATAGATTTTAGTCGTCACTAAAGCATAACATTTAGCGACGATGTAACTGGTCATCACTAAAAGTCCAAACGCCTAATTTTTACTCATTGAAAATATTACTGACAAAACTTTTAGAGACTACTAACTTTAGTCGTCACTAAAACATAACTTTTAGCGACCACTAGCTTTAGTCGTCACTAAAACATACATTTAGTGGCGACAGATTTTAGTTGTCACTAAAACATACATTTAGCGACGATAACATTTTCGTCACTAAAAAGTTTGGTGTCAAATTTTTGTTCAAATATTAAAAATTGTGCGCCAAAACGTTTAGCGATGACTGGTTTTAGTTGTCATTAAAAAATACCTTATAGCAGTGACCTTCTTTAGTCGTCACTAAAAGTTTTGGCACCAAAATTTTGGTCAAATAAAAATATTTGCGCCAAATCTTTTAGTGACGACTGATTGTATTCATCACTAAAAGTTAGCTTTTAGCGACGACTATTTTAGTCGCCACTAAAAGTTTTGACGTAAAATTTTTTACTTATTAAAAATTTTTACATGAAATATTTTTGTAACTTATTTTTAAATAAAAATATTTGAAATTAGAAATTTTGAAGTTAAAAAAATAAATTATACGTATCAATTAATATATGCAAATATACAGGATAAAAAAATAAATTAGGATATTTTTAAGTTAAAAAATATTTTTAAAGTTAATAATTAATATATGCAAATATATAAGACTAAAAAATATTTTAGTTGTAATCATTAATTAAAAAGATAAAACTAGAATTTTTATTAAGTTTAAAAAACCTAGTAGATTTAATAGATTTAAGAAGTTAAAATTTTAATTTTTAGAATTCATGAAATTAATATGTCTAACATTTCATATGTCGAAGAATCCATATATTTAAATTTTCAATTTCTATTTCTATGATTTATTTTATTAATGGGTCCTTTTCAACTTTTGAAGCAACGTAAACAACAAAGAGGTAGAAAGAAAGAAAAAAATGAAAGAGAAAAAAAAGGAATGGATAAAAGATTGAACTCTGCCTTAATCTCTTATTATTACAACATTAATTTTAGTTGGGTAACCCTTTTAAATTCCTATTCTATCTTCTTCTTCATCCATTAATGTCTTCTTCTTCCTCATGTTCCATAGCTTTAAACTTGATACTTTATAATGAAAGCAAAAATATAATTATTTCTATGGATTTTTTGGTGAAAGGGCAGCCATGGATGTGAATTTAAAACTTCACTCTTGATACTTTAAATTTGGAGATACCTTAAATGATTTTTTTTATGAAGATGAGCCCCAATGTAATGTAATGAGTCCTAATGTAATGAGCCATAGTGTAATGATTTAGCATGCATTTCCTGTTGAGACGGCAACATATACGAATTTTAGAGAGATAAGTTGGAGGATGACTTATATTTAGGATTAAGAATTTCAAATGTTTTAGTTAGAACAAAAATATAATGGGTAGATCATAGAAAAAGATACATTAGGCTATTGAAGAATAAAAATTCTAAATTCTTAATTCTTAATTAATTTTTGAGTTTAATTATGTATTTCTTAATTTTTACCCTCTTTATTGTTAATCAAGTACTTGAATTCAAAACTTAAATAGAATAAAATTTAAGTAAATTATAAAAAGCATTATATAATTATAGACTTATTTAATATTGGTGAAAGGTAGTGAAAAACAAAAATCACAAAATTGAAGGCCTAAACAAACTTTTTTGCAAAAAATAAGTGACCTGCCACGCGTAGATCTAAAAAAAATACCCAAAATGAAAAAAAAAATCACCTCAAACAGAGTACGGTACACAAAGTTATGGCATTTTGAAGTTTTACCCTCCAATCTTATATTTTCTTTATAATTTATGTTCTAAACCTAACCTATATTTTTTATTTTTTATCACTCAAACTATTTTTTTCATTTATATATCAATTATCAATTATTAAATTATCAATATATTTAGAATAATATTATATCATTACAAATAAAACTTTACTGACACTTCAACAGTAAAATCTAGGTTCCCCTTCTCTTTGTTTTCCCCATCTTTCCCCTTTCCCTCTTTCCCATTTTCAAACCTTCCTCGTATCTGCTGGCAAAGGCTGTCGCAAATCCTTCTCAATCTTCATTCCAATACATCCTTCTGGTTGATTTCGTTGTGAGTGAAGCTATTCCGACAAAAACATTTTGCGCACGAAAGATAGAGTATCCCTAGGAGCTGATTTCGCTATGGAAGAGGAGAACACAGAAACTGAAGAGGAAGGAAGCTATGTAAGTGGTAATCTAGTCTATTGTTTGCTCCTTCTCTGGTCCATTGTTTGCTCTTTGTTTGTGCAATTGATTTTGTGTTGAGTGCTGTGGCTGTGGCTGTGGCTGTGGCTGTGGCTAGCAAAACTGAATAATACCCCCATTTTGAATCGAATTTACTTTTTTTTTTTTTAAGAATTTCTTCTTTTTTGTATTGGTTTCTTCTTCTTTGATGGCTACTTCTAGCCTCTGTGAATTTGTTGAATTTCTTATTTCTGGTATGTAAATTTATAGTAAATTTTGCTAAACATCTTAAAATAATTTCTTATGTTTCAAACTTATTTCATACAACACAGATTCTCAAGTGCTAGCTCCTCAAACAATATCAACTGTGGTTCCTTGAATCTTGATTGTAGCTGCTATAGTATAAAGGTATTATTTTTCTTTTTAATGAACTATCAAGCTTGGAATTGTGATATTTTGCTATGACATTAGTCGTCAATTCTGTTGTTGTCATGATAGTTTGCTGTGATACTGATGAAATGGTTTTAAGTTTTAATGTGTGCCTAAGCCTTTTGAGGGTGGAATGGTTCCGTTAAGTGTTGAAAATTTAGTGTCTGAATAAGTTTTGGTCCAATAATTCTACCTGTGTGTGTACCTACATAAATTCTAATATGTGCCTAAGTCTTTTGAGGGTGGAATGGTTATTTTTAGGTGCTATAAATTTGGTGCCTAAGTCTAATTTGGTCTAATTCTTTCTAAATTCTGATATGTGCCTATAAGTGCAGCAAATTTGATACTTAAGCTCTGATATATGCCCATAAGTTCTGTAGGTTTGGTGCTTATAAGTTTGTAGATTTGGTGCTTATAAGTGTTGTAGGTTTGGTGAGTGCTATAAATTTAGTGCTTTTAAGTTCTGAAATATGCCTTTAAGTTCTGATATGTGCTTTAGAGATTTGGTCAAATTCTATTACCTTGATAGTTTGCTGTGATACTGCTAAAGTCTGGTGTTAATTTTGATATATGCCTAAGCACTGATATATGCTTTTAAGTTCTTATATGTGCTTTAGAGATTTGGTCCAATTCTGTTAGCTTGATAGTTTGCTTTGATATTGTTGAGGACTGGTGTTACTTCTGATATATGCCTATAAGTTCTGATATGTGGCTAAGCTTTTATATATGCTTTTAAGTTCTGATATGTGGTTTAGAGATTTGGTCCAATTCTGTTACCTTGATACTATTGAGGATTGTTATTATTATTTTTTTATTTTGAAGATGAAGTATGGTGCTTCAGTTTTTTAAGTACTGTAAACTTAGTGTTCAAATTACATTTTGTCCTATTTCCATACCTATATGTCATACCATCATACATTATGTATTAAGACCTTATTGAAAAGATTTTGCCCAACTTTGAGTTTTTTCAAAGCTTCTAAATTATAGATTATTTTGTCATGAGGTAGAAGATCCTGTTGACAAGGTTTTATCCTATCGACAAGGTCTTTAATTTTCCTTTGCTAAATTTGAGATCCTATCGACAAAGTCTTTAATTTTCCTTTGCTAAATTTGAGATCCTATTGACAAGATCTTTAATTTTTCTTTGCTAAATTTGAGATTCTGTCAACAAGGTCTTATCTAGTCAACAAGGTTTTCAATTTTCCTTTGCTAAATTTGAGATCCTGTCGACAAGGTCTTCAATTATTGACAAGATCTGTTACCCTATTAATAACATCTTATAACTTGTTAATAATATTATTTGCCTTGTTAACAGTATTTTATTACTACCTCTAGAAAAAGGGTGACTTGTTCTCCATATTCATTCTTGTAACAACCGGGAAAAAGGGAAAAGAAAAGAGAGAAAAAGAAAGAAAGAAGGAAGCTGGGAATTTTCGGAATTCAAAAATTTTCCCAAGTCTTCTCGCAATAGCGAGAAAGGGTCTCGCTATAGGGAGAATGCTTGTTCACAATAGCGAGAGTGATTCTAGCTGTAGCGAGTGCGGGCAGCAGTCCATACAGAAACTAGGGAGTTTCTCACTGTAGCGTACGCCATAGCGAAAGTGAGGTTTGGAACTAACGCGAGTTCGCCATAGCGAAGGTCAAAACTCGCCATAGCGAAGGGAACTGATACAAGCTCGCCGTAGCGAAGGTTACACCTCGCCATAGCAAAGCCAGATAACACGAGCTCGCTATAGCGAAGGTTAATTTTTGCCATAGCGAGGGTTAGTCCGGAAGAGAGTAAAAGGCGAGAAATTTACAACATTACACGACCCAACTCGTTATTTCTCTCATATTTGCCCTAGACTTCGACCCAAGGAGAGAAAAAGGCGTGGAGAGTGAAGGAAACCAGGAGAAGGAGGAAGAGCAAGGGAAAGGTAAGGAAACTTCTCTCATTTCTTCTTAGAACTCTGATCTCCTTTCTTTGCCCTCTCTTCCTACGGTTTTGTTTGTGAAAATGGTTGGATTTTGGGCATGGGTCAGAAGAGGGAAAGTGAAAAACACCTTTGAATCCCTTTGTTTTCTTTGAAAATGTGGTTTCTACTACCATGAGAGCTTGAGAGAGAAAGAGTTGATGGCATTCTAGAGAGAGAGAGGGAACTCTAGGTTCTAGTATGTTAGAGAGTTTGCTCTAAAGATTACATTCTAATAGAGTAACTCCATGTTCTTGATTGTGCCTAGGCTCAAGTGAAGCACCTCCATCAAGGTGTGAGTGTGAACTTAAGAAGGGAGAAGAGAAATTGAAAGGGAAGGCTTGTGTTGGCTTAGGCTTATAAGGTAGCTCTCTTCCCACTCTTTCTTGTTGCATTCTTGGATGTAATAGTCATTGTATGTTTATGTATATGCTTGTTGTGTGGAATATGCCGTATGCTATTGCTTTGATGCATTGATGCCAATGTGCTTGTGTGTTGAAATGTGAGAATTGCTCGGGTGAGGTAGTGCCGAAAGTCCCTTGAGATGGGTGAGGTGAAGCCGAAAGTCCCTTGAGATGGGTGAGACAAGGCCAAAAGTCTCAACCGAGTGAGGCCAAGTCAAAAGTCCCTAAACTCGGGTGAGGCCATCCAAAAGTCCCTAAACTCAGGTGAGGCTAGACCAAAAGTCCCTGGAGCCCATTTTTGGCATTGTTGTGATTTCCATAGCATGTACAACGTGTGTTGGATGTTTGAGAATGGCTAAATGCTTATTCACATGCCTTGACTTGTTATATGCCTTGATTGCTTTCTTGATTGAGTGCATGAGCTACTGAGATTCCCTGAATCTCACCCCTTCCCCTCCCAACTTAACATGCTAGGTGGAGCACAAGGAGAAGCAAGTGCACACCAAGGAGCCTAGGAGTGTGCTTAGCTAGATATTAGCTTATTTTTAGTTATTTTGATGTAAAGTGGTGCCACAATGAATATGCGCCCACTATTTTTGAGATGTAAAGGTTGTAACAAGTGTAAATGTATGAAAAGATGATGTATATACTATGTTGATAACTAAAGTAATGCAAATATGGGTTTTGCCCCTTTTTATGAATGAATGTAATAGTGTATTTTTAGCCGTAGCATAGTGAGTTTAGATTGTTATATATCCTAGTTTTATGCTTTTAAACTTGTCCATGAGTGGCTAGAATGTGTGAGAGGCCATTTGGACTCATTTTGGACCTTTTGGGTGCCAAAACCGATATTTTTGAGAGCTCCGTCAAAGTATGACCGAATGAGTTCCTCTTGCCATGAAATTTGGCATGCCTCTAGAGTTTGTAGAAAGCTTCTTGAGAAGCTAAAGTGGGTAATATTCGGAGGTTTAGAGAATATTTGGTGAATTGTTGAAGTTGGAAAAATTTGGTAATTTGGTCATATACTATTCCTATAGGTCAGAAATGAAATCCATGTCATACATAGACCAAACGGTAGCCAAATATCATGAAATTTTATACACATAAACTAGAAAACCAAAGTGACCTATAACAACTAGAATCACCCAAATCGGAGGTCTGTAGAGAGAGATTGAATTGTCTGAAGTTCTGTATCAGCATAAGGGAGCCCATCTGACCTCCGTTACTGTTCCATCAGTTTTTGGGATATAGGGGCTACTGAACTGATCTGGACTTATTTTTTTCCTCTAGTAGACATCCGTAGCTTTCCAAATTGGTATAGTGTACCCAGATTGGATTTTTGTGGATTTAGTTACGAATTTTTGAAAGTCATGACAGTAAGCTGCACCAGAAACAGTGACAGTTGGACCTCCTTCCTATTTTCGATGTCAAACATGGTCCAAACCCAGAGATTACGATTGGGAATTATTTTTAGTGCAAAGTTAACACTTAGAGCTTTGCAAAAAGCTAAAGTTTACTAGATTCCCATTTTTCTCTAATTAGTTATGATTTTCCAAAGTTAGAGCCAAAATATGACTTTTGGGCACAAGTGAGAAAATGCATTTTTCAGGTTTTTGGCTCCATACCCGTGGCTCATGACTTGTTTTATGCTATGTATGAGTTGTATAAATGGAGTGTGAGTAGAGAATGTGAATGATGGGTTCATAGGACCCACGGGGCTGAAGATGTGTGTATGAAACCCCGTTTCATAGCATGAAAATGCCACGGATTGGTATTAGTTCTTTGGAAATCATATGGAACCAAGCCCAATGAGAGGCTAGATAGCGGTTGTAGATTAAGGTGTTACAATTCTAACCTTTTCATCATCACAATGCAATCATATTTTAGCCAAGGGATGGATAAAAGTTGGATAAAGATAAATAATAAAGTTGATCCAACATATAGACGAGGAGTTGATGAATTTTTACAATAGGCCTTTAATTAGCCAAAGGTGACAGATATAATTCGATGCCCATGCAAGGGGTGTGGGACTTTGATAATTCCCAACTATTCATGTTATTGTACATATTTTCTCTCAGTAAATATGATGATTAACCCCTATTTATAGGACAAATGACACTTACACAAAAGAAAATGAATATATTTAGGATGAATAGCTATATACTCAATACTCATTTGAAAAATCAACATTTATACTTTAATTTTGAATATATTGATAACTAATCACATTTTATTTTTCATATAGGATGCATGTGTCAAGGATTATTGAGCAGTCTCAGGAGAAAAAGGCTGGAAAATGGTGATTTTGCAAGTCTCGCCGCGGCCAAGCTCATTCACGTCGCGGCTGAAAGTGAAGAGTCCAAATCGCGCCACGGCAGAACGTGTTATCACTGCGGCCAGAGCTCAGTTAGAAGCAAAACTCACCGAGGCATGATGTTGAGGAGCCGCGGCGCTTTTCGAATGAACCAAAAATCCTCGGTGCAAGATGCTGAGCCGCGGCATAGAGTCTCACAGAATCAAGATACGCCGCAGCGAAACCTGTGTACGCCGAGGCGAGGAATCTGCATGCCACTCCGAAGCTCACAGAACCAAGTCTCACTGCGGCATAACATGTCATCGCCGCGGTCCTCAGTCAGACAGATCTCAACCTCGCCGCGGCGCAAAACTCTAAGTCGTGGCGCACTTCGAATTAACTGAACGCAACATTTTGTTTTCAGAATTTTTTGAGGGTTTGAGGCTTCATATGTGTTGGAGAGTCGAGGAGCCATCATTCTGGTCATTCTGGGTCATTTTTATGTGGTTCCAAGGGAGTAGGGGCTAAGGGGGAAGCTAAGAAGGCACTTTAGAGCAAAGTGAAGCTGGAGATTGAGGATTGAAGCTAAAACCATCTCGTTTTGGAGTTTCTTCTTCCTTTCTTCTATCTTTATCATTTTTATTGATGTATCTGATTGTTGCTTCAACTTTGTCTTGGGATTTTACTATCATGTGTAGCTAAACCCTCTCTAATCTAGGATTATTAGGAACTCTTGTATGGATTAGCAGTTGTTTTTCATTCTAACTTTGCAATCAATGGTTAATATTTATTCATTCAGCTTTATGCTTAATGCTTTCTGATTGATTGGCCAACAATTAGACTGATTTGATACCTAACTTGAGCTTGGGAAAGGGAAAGGAAGGTTAGATCAAAGGTTGAGTGGTGTGGGTGCTTGAAACTTGCCTGGGTAAGTGGATAGTTTAGTTATTAAGATAGGAATATACTCAATAACCTCACATGGTCCAAGTAAGTATTACGATAATAGTCTGCTCTTAGTTGATTTTGTAAGGAATTATAAAATGAACTAGGAACCCTATATAATATTTGGAAGAATATATATAGGCACATCTTAATCCTAGACCAGCATGTATTGCTATTGGTAGCAAAAGTAATGAATGTTGAGTCAATTGCTATGAAGTACAAGAGGACTAATAATCCTAGATGTCATTAATTGCCCAGAGTATCCAAATATCAATCCTATGTTCTGTATAGTTTTAATCCATAAGCAATCTTTCTTTAACACCAACCATTACAAATTGATTCGCTTAATTTAAATTAGGGTGTAAACTTCAATACTTGACAGTATTTTGACAACAAATCCTCGTGGGAACAATCTTTTCTTATCACTATATTGCCTTTACGATACGTATACTTGCGTGTATGCTTCAAAGAGAGCAACAAGTTTTTGGCGCCGTTGCCGGGGATTTGAGTGCCAAAATATTCTCTTGTCAATATTGATACTAGCACATCTAGTTTGAACTTAAGTACTGTGCATATTTTTACTTTATCTGTTTTTAATTTCTTTTCTGTTCTGTTTTGCAGTGGCTTCCTTCTGTGAGTGCACTACCTCATATGCAAGAAATTGAAAGTCTAGAAGTGGTTTTGTTTCAAGAAGAATCTGCAGAAGCATCCAATCAAACCCAAAGTAACGATAGTGAAGCTTCTGACTCGACCACAAACATGGCGAATGAGGATGAAAATCATATCTGCACAGTAAATGATTTTGCTACTTTGAATATGCAAGGATACCACTCCAGTATAAGAAGACCAGCCATTCAAGCAAACAATTTTGAAATGAAGCAAGTGGTGTTGTAGATGCTTCAAATGGCTGGACAATTTAGTGGTTCCCCTCTTGAAGACCCAAACACTCACCTCTCCAACTTCTTAGAGGTGTGTGATTCTTTTAAGCAAAATGGAGTATCGGATGATGCAATTCGGCTGAGGCTATTTCCACTCTCCTTAAGGGACAAGGCTAAGGTATGGCTCAACTCATTGCTGGATGGGTCTGTAGCAACTTGGGATGATTTAGTTACAAGATTCAGAGCCAGATTTTTTCTACCCGCTCGATCAGTAGAGTTAAGAAATGACATTACCTCCTTCATGCAACAAGATGATGAGCCGTTATATGAAACTTGGGAAAGATTCAAGGAATTGTTGAAGAAGTGTCCGAATCATGGATTTCCTAAATGGGTGCAGGTGCAAACTTTCTACAATAGATTGTTACCTGAGAGAAAAGCCATCCTTGACTCAGCTTCAAATGGGAGTATCACAAGCAACTTGAATGTTGATGCGGCTTATAATTTGCTGGAGAATATGGCAGCTAACTCTCTCCAATGGTCCGCATCCAGACCTCATAAGAAAAAGGTGGCTGGGGTACATGAAATTGATGCTCTAACCACCCTCTCGGCTCAGATGGCTGCAATAAACAAGAGATTTGACAGTCTTGAAACTCGCTTCAGTGCACTAATGGGAGTTAATGCTATTCAAGCTCCAGTCATTATGTGTGAGCATTGTGGAGAAGAACATTATAGTGATCAATGCCCTTCTTTGGTAGAAGTAGTCAACTATATGGACAACTATGGGAAAAACCAAAATAATCCCTACTCCAACACTTATAACCTAGGATGGAGGAGTCATCCAAATTTCTCATGGAGCCAGGGACAAAATCAAGGACAAAATCAGGCTCAGTCATCCTCTTCTGGTATGAGAACTCCTCATCCCCCTGGATTCTCTGCTCCAGGAAGACCACCAATGCCAGAAAAGAAGCCAAACATGGAAGAAATGCTCATGCAGTACATGGCTAAGCAAGATGCAATCTTAGCCAGACAAGATGCAACAATGATGAAACATGAGACCGCAATCCAGAATATAGAAGTGCAAATCGGTCAATTGGCTTCCTCTATAAATTCAAGACAGCTCAGGGTGCTACCAAGTGACACTATTCCTAACCCCAGGAGAGAAGGTAAAGAGGAATGTAAGGCAGTTGCATTGAGGAGCGGTAAAGAGTTGCCTGAAGTATTACCATCCAGCGAGCGAATAAGTCTGATCAAGATCAAGGTAAGGTGGAAGAGGAGATTGAGAAGGAGAAACCAGTGAAGGAGAAGAATGATGTGGTGGAGAAGAGGAATGACAAGGTTGAGAAGAGTAGTCAAGCGAAAGATCAAGAGAGAATTATTCCTCCGCTACCATTTCCTCAATGCTTCAAAAAGAAGAACCTGGATAAGCAATATCAAAAATTCTTAGAAATCTTCAAGCAGCTCCACATTAACATTCCCTTTGCAGAAGCTTTGGAGCAAATGCCAAGTTATGTTAAATTTATGAAGTATGTGCTATCCAATAAAAGGCAGTTTGGAGAATTTGAAATGGTGGCTCTAACTCAAGAATGCAGTGCGATTTTGCAAAAGAAATTACCACCTAAAATGAAAGATCCAGGGAGTTTCACCATTCCTTGTAACATTGGAAAACATTTTGCTGGAAATGCTTTGTGCGACTTGGGGGCAAGTGTGAACCTAATGCCACTATCAACTTTCAAGACGCTTGGGTTGGGAGAGGCAAGACCAACAACTGTCACCTTGCAATTAGCTGATCGATCTCTAGTTTACCCCATTGGGATTATTGAAGATGTCTTGGTGAAAGTTGATAAGCTAATTTTTCCAGCAGATTTTATAGTCTTGGACTATGAAGAGGACAAGGATATTCCTATCATTTTGGGTAGACCCTTTTTGGCCACAGGAAGGACATTAATTGATGTGCAAAAGGGAGAGCTCACTATGAGGGTGAATGACCAAGAGGTGACATTCAACATGTACAAGGCAATGAAGAGCCCAACTGAACCAGAGGAATGTTGCTTTGTGCATTTAATCACCCATGCAGTACATGCTGAATTCATTGAATCAACTCTTAAGGATCCTCTAGAAGCATCATTAGTTGGTTTAGCTAGGAAGGAGCATAATGGAGTAAGTGAATGTATTAAGTTCTTGGAAGCTACCCAAAAGCGTTCTAAGGCTTTTCAACAGTTTGAACCACTTGATGCATCAATTGGAATCAAATCTGTACTGAAGCCATCAGTGGAGGAACCTCCGTCTCTAGAGTTGAAACCATTACCTCCCCATTTGAAATATGCTTACCTGGGGGAAGAGTGCACATTGCCAGTAATAATCTCTACTGCTCTCTCCGAACAGCAAGAAAATGAGCTTCTTCAAGTGCTTAAGGGTTTTAAGAAAGCCATCGGATGGTCAATAGCAGACATAAAAGGGATAAGTCCCTCTATCTGTATGCATAAAATCCTATTAGAGGATAATCACAAGAAATCTGTTGAGCATCAAAGAAGGCTTAACCCAATAATGAAGGAAGTAGTGAAGAAAGAAATTTTGAAATGGCTGGATGCTGGGATTATTTATCCAATTTCAGATAGCTCATGGGTGAGCCCGGTCGAATGTGTTCCCAAGAAAGGAGGTATGACCGTAGTGGCTAACACCCACAATGAATTGATTCCCACAAGAACAGTAACTGGATGGCGGGTATGTATGGACTACAGAAAACTCAATACTGCCACCAGAAAAGATCATTTTCCATTATCCTTCATTGACCAAATGCTAGATAGACTAGCTGGGAAGGCCTACTTTTGTTTCTTGGATGGGTATTCAGGATATAATCAGATTGCTATTGCCCCTGAAGACTAGGAGAAGACAACCTTCACATGCCCTTATGGCACATTCACTTTCAGAAGGATGCCGTTTGGATTATGCAATGCACCCGCTACATTCCAAAGATGCATGATGTCCATTTTCTCCGATATGATTGAGCAAACCATGGAAATTTTCATGGATGATTTCTCAGTTTTTGGGGACTCATTTGAAGAATGCCTTGCTAATTTGGGACAAGTTCTGAAAAGATGTGAAGAAACTCATTTAATCCTGAATTGGGAAAAGTGCCACTTTATGGTGCAAGAGGGTGTAGTTCTCGGTCATCGAGTTTCTAGTAAAGGCCTTGAGGTGGATAAGGCTAAAATTTCCTTAATTGAGCAACTTCCACCTCCGACTAGTGTGAAAGGAGTGCGGAGTTTCTTGGGTCATGCGGGTTTTTACAGGAGGTTTATTAAAGATTTTTCAAAAATTGCCAAACCTCTTTGCCAACTACTTGAGAAAGACACTCCATTCAAGTTTGACCATCCATGTCTTATGGCTTTTGAAGAGTTGAAGACAAAATTAGTATCTGCCCCTATTATTGTGGCACCTGACTGGACCAAGCCTTTTGAAGTGATGTGTGATGCTAGCGACTATACTATGGGGGCAGTACTGGGGCAAAGAAAAGGGAGGCTCTTTCATTCAATATACTATGCTAGCAAAAGTCTATCTGATGCTCAACTGAATTACACCACCACTAAGAAAGAGCTGTTGGTAGTAGTATATGCATTTGAGAAATTCAGAGCTTACTTGGTGGGCACCAAGGTTACAGTTTTCACTGACCATGCAGCCATCAAGTATTTGATTGAGAAGAAAGACTCTAAACCAAGGCTTATTCGGTGGGTTCTGCTGCTACAAGAATTTGATCTGGAGATAGTGGATAAAAAGGGTAGTGAGAACCATATAGCTGATCATTTGTCTAGACTAAGTACTGAAACTCATGATGACCAAGAGAAACAGATCAGTGAGACTTTCCCGGATGAGAGTTTATTTTTTGTGGAGCAAAACAAAATGCCACGGTATGCGGACTATGTGAATTATCTGGTGTGCCATGTATTGCCTCCAGATTTGAACTCACACCAAAGGAAGAGATTCCTGCATGATGTTAAATTGTATGTCTGGGACGAGCCATTCTTATTTAGAATGTGTGCAGATCAAATACTACGAAGGTGTGTCCCAGATGAGGAGCAAGAAGCTATCCTGCTAAGATGTCATGCAGCTGAATATGGAGGACATTTCAATGGGCAAAGAACTGCAGCCAAAGTCCTCCAATCGGGGTTTTATTGGCCCTCTTTGTTCAAGGATGCTCATACTTTGGTAGGGAGATGTGACAACTGCCAAAGAGCTGGTAACATAACTAAACGGCATGAGATGCCTCTGAATACTATCTTGAAAGTAGAAGCATTTGATGTTTGGGGGATAGACTTCATGGGGCCGTTTACCTCTTCTCACAACAACCAATATATTCTTGTTGTTGTGGATTACGTGACAAAGTGGGTTGAGGTAGTGGCTTGTCATGCTAATGATGCGAGGGTGGTAATGAAATTTCTAAAGAAGAACATCTTTACCAGATTCGGGACCCCTAGAGCAATCATTAGTGATGAAGGGACCCATTTTAACAATCACTAGCTCAAGGCATTTTTAAAGAAATATAGAGTGCAACACAAGATGGCCCTAGCATATCATCCTTAGACTAATGGTCAATGTGAAGTCTCTAATCGAGAAATAAAGAGGATTTTGGAAAAAACGGTAAGTCCGTCAAGAAAGGATTGGGCTGAAAAGTTAGATGATGCTTTGTGGGCCTATCGTACAGCATTCAAGACTCCAATTGGTATGTCTCCCTACAAGCTTGTCTTTGGTAAAGCTTGTCACCTACCGGTTGAACTCGAGCATAATGCTTTTTGGGCTGTGAAGAAATTAAATTTTGACTTAGGGAAAGCTAGTGGGAAAAGACTATTGCAACTTAATGAGCTGGATGAATTTAGGCTTCATGCTTATAATAGCTCCAAGCTCTACAAAGAAAGAACGAAGCAATGGCATGACAGAAAAATTTTACCAAGGAAGTTTGAGCCTGGTCAGCTGGTATTGTTGTATAACTCAAGGCTTAAGCTCTTTCCTGGCAAGCTCAAGTCACGGTGGTCAGGACCCTTTGAAGTAGTAGATGTCTCTCCATTCGGTGCTATGGAAATCATGGAAAAAGAGTCGAACAGAAAATTCAAGGTCAATGGTAAGAGACTCAAGCACTATCAAGGAGGAAAGGTGGACCGTCAAAAGTCCACTATCACTCTGGAGGACTGCATGTGACTTCACTGAAAGTTGGGCTAAGGACTATAAACTTAGCGCTTCTTGGGAGGCAACCCAAGTTCTTTTTTCTGTAATTTTGTCTTTTAGATTAAGGATTGTCAGAATTTTATGTGGGTAACTTGTGATTGTAAATTTTGGTTTCAGGAGAATTTGCTGAAGGATGCGAATCATGCGGAGTTATGGGAAGAGTTCAGAATAATTGATGCAGTAATGAGGCCAAGATCACAAAAGCAAAGAAATGGGAGTATTTTTAACCTTATGAAATTGATTTATTGCCTATTATATGCTCTAAATTTCAAATTGGATGTGTTCAAAGTAAGGAAGTAGTGTTACAACTGTGAAATTAGGCAAAATTTTCAAGTAATTGCATCAAGTCAGATTTGTGCCGCGGCTCAATGATCTTCACCGCGGCATACCGGAAGTCAGTGGCAAAACTGGCCGCGGCGTGACTGAGATCAGTAGCAAGAGTTGCCGCGGCGTGATGGCACGAGGTAATTTTGAGATGGAGTCAGTAGCGAATGTGGCCGCGGCGTGATTTATCAGGCCGCGGCGTAAGTCGGGCGGGCACTTTTACGGGGGACAGGGGCAATGTTCGCCGCGGCCGAAAACTCCAAGCCGCGGTGCGAGTCATTTAAATTAGAAATAAAAAAAGGGTTCTTTGCAAGTTTTCGCCGTGCGTTTCTCTCAGCCCTTTCGTCCTTCGCCTGGCTCTCTTTCCCCTTCCCGTCGTCGTCCCTGTTCCCGCCATTTCCAACCACTTTTCCCCAACTCCTCCTCTTTTCCATGTCCCCCCTATCCCTCCATCCGATTGCAATTTTGAGTTGGTGTGTTCTCCTCCTTCCATTTCGCCGGTTATCCATAGCTGCACTCCACGGTAAGTGTCCCTTACAAATTTTCGTTGCTACATTCGGTAATTTCTCTAGCTGCTGCATTTTTTTCTCTTTGCTGGATGGTTCTGTTCGATTGGAGGGAAATTTTTGGTTTGATTTGAGCATTGCAATAGAGATGTAGAGTTATGCACACCGCCTGTTTGTGAAAATGCCTGAATGAGCTTGTAAGAGTGTGTAGCTAAATTCTGCATGATTTGGCCTCTCCACTCCCTCCTTATTTGCATAGAGTTTCTGGACAATGTCTTATGGATGCTTTGAATTCTTCTAATATTGCAATTGCCCCTATGCACACAATCTGTTTGTTTACAGGCCTGAAAGAAAGTAAACTCTTGATTTGCTTTTGCTTGGGTACAACTATGGCTTCTCTTTGTGACTCTTCTGATTTGCATTATCTGAACATTAATTCTACTTCATCTTGTGGCTACTGGGATTATCAATCACAACTTGCATAATTGCTGCTTAGTTGCCCCTGTTAATTGTGTCTCAATTTTTTTGGCAGGTTTCTACTCAATGGCCCCTAAAAAGAAAGCTCGGGGTGAAGCTTCATCTTCCTCTGCTGCTCCTTTTGATCGTTCTCGCTTCGTGTCCTTGGCAGCTCAAGAGCGCTACAATGAAGTCACTTTTCACAGAGCTTTAATTCCTGGACGGAAGTTTAGTACTGCACCCACCGAGAGTCAGGAAGTAGCAGATCAGATCTCCACTAGACGGTGGGGAACATTCTGTTATGATCCCGTTGCTGCAGTGGTGCCCAAAAGCATCTTGCGGGCCAATTTGAATCGCGTGGCACGTTATTGGGCCCACTTTGTCTGCACCAACTTGCTTCCGAGCAATCATTTGAGTGATGTGACTGTTGACCGGACGATCTTGATCTATTTGATTATGACTGGGCGGCCGATAGATGTCGGCTACATCATCTTTGAGAGCATTAAGAAGATCTCCCATTCTACAGTTTCCAGCCTGGCATATCCTCATTTGATCATGGAGTTGTGCACCGATGCTGGGGTTCCGTTTGAGGCACATGAGGAGCTCCTCCTTCCGAGGAAGCCATTTTCTATCCTGATGATTGGTGATTTGGAGGCTGGGGGAAATGACCCAGCAGATGAGCCCATTGATGAGCCAATGGAGCCACCTGCTGAAGAGCCGGTGGAGTTTCCTGTTGAACCCGCTCAGTCCCCCCAACTGCCTGCTCAGGATCTGCCATCACCTCCAGCTCAGGCACCTTCTTTGAAGGCTCTGTACACGATGGTGCAGGATCTTTCCATGCAAGCTCAGGCTATGGACCGCTGGCAATACCAGTGTTAGAGACATTTAGCCAGCCGTCTACAGTGGGACCCATCCGAGCTTCCACCTCCTCCGGACTTTGTGCTTAGTCCTGCCAGATCCCATCTCAAGAGCCACCTCCAGAGCCCGAGCAGCCACCACAGGACCCCTCTATCTGACACTCTCTTTGTTTCTGTTATTGTGTTGTCATTCAGATTTCTTTTAATGTTTATGTTTTCTGTGTTTGTTGTTATATTTACTTTCTCTTTTTCATTCTATGTTGTTCATTCAAAAAAAAAAAAAAAGCAACAAATATTTTCTTTTTGCACCGAGCTTTCTACCTTTAGTCTCTTTTGCTTTCTTTGTTCCTCAACATTGAGGACCATGTTGATTTTAAGTTTGGGGGTAGGATAATTTGGGGAAAGCATAATCAATGGAATAACATGAAATTTTGTCCTTGAACTTTTCCTTGTTAAACAACATTTTTGAAATGAAATTTGTTTCAAGCTAGTTTGTCTGTTGGCCTGCTGGTTTTATTTTCGCCTGCTCCCAGTGATAGTGTCTTGTGTCAAGAGATATTTGGTAGGAAGTCTATACTATCTGTGTTCTGATCTTAGTTCAAATGCATAAATTAGGAATCCATCCATTTTGAAAGTCTCGATATGTACCATTGGCCAATTCACAAATCAATTGCTAGTTCTAGGAGAAAATTTTCTGTAATCTAATTTGTATAGCTAGTCTCAAATTCAGGATTTTAGAACTTATCTCTTACCCTCTTGAGGCAAATCAATAGGTATGGCATAACCTTTAGAGATGATTTAGGCATTCCTTGGTTGAGATTGTGCCTTTTTAGCCTGACTCTATTGCAATATCACTTACGCTTGAACCTTATTTGAGCCTTGTGAAAAAAAAAGAAAAAAAGAGAGAAACTATAGGAGAAGGTTTTTCATTCTGTTGCCCTGGAGTCACTAAAAGGAGACCTAACTTGACTGGCCTTATAAAAATCAATAATCCTACCCTTGTCTTGAGAAGAAGATAGTAGTGCATGTATGAGAATAAAGAAACAGCCAAATGGTTGTTTAGTCAAAAACCAAAACAAAAAAAAACAAAAAAACAAAACAAAATAAAATACATTTGAGATAGGGATCCGTTTAAATCATGACTGAAGGTACATTAAGAGGATCTCTAGTTTATGCAGACTATCACATAGATTTTCTCAAGACTCTTTGTACTGACTTTGCCTATCTCTGGTAGCCTCAACCCTAGCCCCATTACAAGCCTAAAAGTTCTTTTGATCTAGTGGTTTTGTGATACCTAATTCAGTGGAGAGAGGGAAAAAGGTGAGAAGTTCCTGTTATTGAGGCTGGTTATACTTGTTGGAGTGCAGAAAGTTACTTCTGATGCTTGCTTGTGATGAGTGTTAGGCCAAATTCACACACACACTTCGAACTGGTTGGAAGCTTTAATTTTATCATTTGAACTTTGTTTCTGGCATATGTAGTTTGTTCTTCCTATTGATGATGCTCTCTGATGCAGCAAGTGAGGACCATAGCAGTCGCTAATGTTGCCAAGGCAATGGTCATTCTAATAATGTTTTTGATTTGTATTACTCGAGGACGAGTAAAAGTTCAAGTTTGGGGGTGTGATAATTCCCAACTATTCATGTTATTGTACATATTTTCTCTCAGTAAATATGATGATTAACCCCCATTTATAGGACAAATGACACATACACAAAAGAAAATGAACATATTTAGGATGAATAGCTATATACTCAATACTCATTTGAAAAATCAGCATTTATACTTTAATTTTGAGTATATTGATAACTAATCACATTTTATTTTTCATATAGGATGCATGTGTCAAGGAATATTGAGCAGTCTCAGGAGAAAAAGGCTGGAAAATGGTGATTTTACAAGTCTCGTCGCGGCCAAGCTCATTCACGCCGTGGCTGAAAGTGAAGAGTCCAAATCGCACCGCGGCGGAACGTGTTATCGCCGCGGCCAAAGCTCAGTCAGAAGCAAAACTCGCTGAGGCGCGATGTTGAGGAGCCGCGGCGCTTTTCGAATGAACCAAAAATCCTCGGCGCAAGATGCTGAACCGCGGCATGGAGTCTCACAGAATCAAGATACGCCACAGTGAAACCTGTGTGCACCGAGGGGAGGAATCTGCATGCCACTCTGAAGCTCACAGAACCAAGTCTCGTCACGGCATAACATGTCATCGCCGCGGCCCTCAGTCAAATAGATCTCAACCTCGCTGCGATGCAAAACTCTGAGCCACGGCGCACTTTGAATTAACTGAACGCAGCGTTTTGTTTTCAGAATTTTTCGAGGGTTTGAGGCTTCATATGTGTTGGAGAGTCGAGGAGCCGTCATTCTGGTCATTCTGGGTCGTTTTTGTGTGGTTCCAAGGGAGTAGAGGCTAAGGGGGAAGCTAAAAAGGCACTTTTTAGCAAAGTGAAGCTGGAGATTGAGGATTGAAGCTAAAACCATCTCGTTTTGGAGTTTCTTCTTCCTTTCTTCTGTCTTTATCATTTTTATTGATGTATCTGATTGTTGCTTCAACTTTGTCTTGGATTTTACTATCATGTGTAGCTAAACCCTCTCTAATCTAGGATTATTAGGAACTCTTGTATGGATTAGCGGTTGTTTTTCATTCTAACTTTACAATTAATGGTTAATATTTGTTCATTCAGCTTTATGCTTCATGCTTTCTGATTGATTGGCCAACAATTAGACTGATTTGATACCTAACTTGAGCTTGGGAAAGGGAAAGGAAGGTTAGATCCAAGGTTGAGTGGTATGGGTGCTTGAAACTTGCCTGGGTAAGTGGATAGTTTAGTTATTAAGATAGGAATATACTCAATAACCTCACATGGTCCAAGTAAGTATTACGATAATAGTCTGCTCTTAGTTGATTTTGTAAGGAATTATAAAATGAACTAGGAACCCTATATAATATTTGGAAGAATATATATAGGCACATCTTAATCCTAGACTAGCATGTATTGCCATTGGTAGCAAAAGTAATGAATGTTGAGTCAATTGCTATGAAGTACAAGAGGACTAATAATCCTAGATGTCATTAATTGCCCGGAGTATCCAAATATCAATCCTGTGTTCTGTATAGTTTTAATCCATAAGCAATCTCTCTTTAACACTAACCATTACAAATTGATTCGCTTAATTTAAATTAGGGTGTAAACTTCAATACTTGACAGTATTTTGACAACAAATCCTCGTGAGAACGATATTTTCTTATCACTATATTGCCTTTACGATACTTATACTTGTGTGTACGCTTCAAAGAGAGCAGCAGACTCACATAGAGAAGTTTGTCTTGGTTATTCAACTAACACAAATAATGTTAAAAAACTTAGTATGGGACTCACAAGGGGTGTAACTCTTTTTCTTTTCAATGTCAAAATACTTAGTGTTATGTTTCTTTTTAGCAAGGAAATGTACCTCTGATGAACAATACTTCAAATGGAGAAGCTCAATAATTTTGTAAGTAATTAAGAGTTTTAATGATTGATTATTCAATTAACACAAATAATGCATCTTAATTTATAACACCATTTTCCTTTTAAACTTTTGACATTAATTTATTTATAGCATACATAGTCTTTCAAACATTATGCTTTACTGAAATTGGAATGTGGTCTCAATTTGTCACGCAAGTAATTACTTTGATGGAGAAATTCTTAACATTTACAAAACAAAATAAAGTGTCTAGATTGAATGCTAGTGCCCCTCCCTTAAATTACGAAGATTCAAGCAATTGCCAATACTAACTTCTTGCTATTTTCCTTTTGTTTAGTAATATTGTAATGCTATTTTAAACATTGAATAGTGGAGTGTATGAGTGAATTTTTGTATTTATACTAATATATATACCAAATTTATTAACAAAGTTTGATTTGCTTTTTTTTAGCTTATGTATTTTAAAATATTAGATTTTGTAAAATGGTATATGTTATTAGAGATTTGGAAGATTTATTTTTTACCATTTATAATATTATAAAATCTATTTTAATAAATAGGATTGAAGAAAATAATTAAAAAAATATTAAAAATCTAAAAAAAAATAAAATAACCTCTTTAGCAGCGACTAAAGTCATCGCTAATAGTATACAAATATTGTTGATAATAGTTGATGCTAAAGACATATTTAGTGGTGATATAAAAAATTGATGCTAATTAGCGGCAAAAGAATGATTCGTTGCAAAAATAAGCATTTAGCGTCACCAAAATATTTCGCCACTAAAAGCATACATTTAGCGACGACAATACTCGCCACTAATTCCTCTAAATACCCACTAAAAGGAACTTCGGCGACTACTAATGTCGCTGCTAAAATAACATTTAGCATCAAGGTACATGTCGTCGCTAAAGATCCCCAACGAAAGCTTTTTAAAAGACCAAATGGAAGGATTTTTGCTGCGAAAAGGTCGTTGCTAAATCTTTTAAACTAAAAGATCGTCGCTAAAAGTATGCATTTAGTGACCACAACTATTGGCAAAAGTCATCACTAAAAGTTTTTAGTGTCAAAAGATATTTGTTGTTGCTGAAACCATATATTTAGTGACGACTTTTTTTGCTTCTAAAAATATTTTTTGTGATGACATGAATCTTTATGAACCTTTAGCAGCAAAATTTGTTGCCTCTAAATGCCGTGGTCCCAATAGTTTAGTAGTTTTAGCGGCGAAATTACATATATTTAGGGCACTTTTTGTCGTCGCAAAAAGTCTTTTTAGCAACGACAATTTTTTGACCATTAAATCTCTTTAGCAACGGCTGGAATTGCAGCAACTTAGCGACGACTACATTGTCATCACTAAATAGTTTTTGCCACGACTTCTAACATTTTAGTGACGACTTTTGTCGCCACAAATTCCATATTTTTTTGTAGTGATGTAGGTCATGTTTGGTTTAAAGATTTAATTTTGATAAGAATGGGAATGGGAATGGGAATGGGAATGGGAATAGAATAGAATCTTTTCAATTATATTATGTTTGGTATAATAACGAAAGAGATAAAAATATTATGTTTGGTTATATAAAAATAATACTAAAATGGAAAGGAAACTTGAGAAAAAGACCAAAATATCTTTTAATAAAAAAAATATTTTTTTGACTAAAAAAACTACAAATTCTTCTTACATTGCAACACAATAGTTAAATTACAAAATTGCAAAAAGCGGTAAACTTCCACAGACTAAACCCAAACACCATACAATCCTTACCATTTTTCTTGACAGCAAGACTTTTCCACACGCAAGAAATTGCATCAAAACAATTAAGCAACCTAAGAAAACCCTACCCTAAACCCTTGCCTCCCTTTCAATGTCCAGACATCTCGCTTAGAAGCTCAAGTAAATGTTAAAACCACTAAAAAGCTTCAGGCATGAGAAATGTGTGGTTAAATTTTTTTTTTTTTAATTTTGAGTATGAACAACAAAAATAACATTTTCAGCTGACTAAACGCGCAACAAACCCACCCTCTTCGGCTTCATCCACCATTGTCATCTTCTTCTTGCGATTAGGCCATGAGTTCATTGGTTGAAAGAGACAAAAGAGAGATTTGTGTCTCAAGACTTTGATTGAGTGCACAAGTGAGTCAATTTACTTCAGATCTCGACTTTCACCACCAATCTCATCAAGAAGACAGAGAGATATCAACGTTGAACACCAATGGCTGGACTCCAAAAAATCTAAAAAAAAATAGCTAACCCAAAAGATTGATAATTTATAGCCTAACAAATCAGAGGAAGAGAACTATAGGAGAGTAATCGTCGCAACCCATGTCCATCAAAGATGCCCACATGTTACGATGGCCTGTGGAATAAGAGGATATTGCTAGAAATGTGGAGGACTAGCGTGCGAGGGATGCTCTGTTCTTGTTATCTATGAAGCTTCAATCATTATGAGAGACAAGATGGCAACCTATCACTTGTTTCCTTCGAAGCTGTCCTCTTTCCTTCACTTCATTGAAGGAAAGATCTCACCTCCATTTGCTGGAAATGCAAATGCTCCAGGAAACGCCAACCCACATACCAAACATAAAAAAGTCACAATCTGTTTTCCATTTTGTTGCTTTCTGTCATGACACCCCGATACCAAATGTGTCCGTAATGTAATGAAGATGGGGAAAAAAAGGCCAGTACACAAGAAGCGTAAATTTACAAGAGCATTCCTCATAGATTGCTAAACTAGCAAATGCCTAACATGAACAGAAGGCATCAACATTTCAAGAACTGAACACACAATATAGTAGTTATAGAAAAAAGAAGAAAGGAAAAGAAAACCCACTTTATAGCAAACAAGAACTTGTGTTCAGTCCCTTCCAAATCTTCTTCATTATTTTCTGTCAAAATAAGAAAGAGAAAATCCCTTATGACACTGGATTACAGAAGGAATTAAATATTAAGCCATGAGAATCTCTTCACCATAAAACTTTTATGTAAAAGAGAAGTATGAAACCAATATGCATTCCTTTCAAGTTTTTTGACTTATAGCTTCCAAAGTATGAAACAACACGAAAAGTGTGACATAATAGTAAGTTTAAATTTTAATCTCAAGGTCTTATGCGATAGAGTCAAAGACCAGTTGTGGTTTTGGGGCTCACGCGTCAAGAATGCCAATCTCATGTATCTTTCCACTTTATTAATGTCATTTTCCCAGTTTACTGAAAAAGACAAGTTGCCGTTTCAAAATTTGCAGGGTCGACACGAGAAAAAAAAAATTCAAAAATACCAAAATTATATTAAAAATATTATGCAAATATAGAAGGAAAAACGCTATGTTTTCTTTAAAAGCATTCAGCCATCAATAGTCACCAAGATAATTAAAACCCCAAAATGTCCAAGAAATAATCTGTAACATAACAAAAATCACACAGTGATGTTAAAATCCCAATTTACTAGGAGTAACCCCATGCTATGGCAAATGATAGCATCATATAATGAATTGATTGATAGAGTTTTCATAAGGATCCTAAATGACTTGCCTTCAATGTGATTTTAAATAAGTGTTTTGGCGTTACAGAATCGTTCTAAGTATTTTACCTATAATCGATTAGAAAACAACAAATTACTATGAATTTAGGAGCTAATTGCATGTACAATGCCAAAAAAGTACTATGAAGAAACTACATGTCTGAACCATACAAGCATTTTAAATTCATAATCTGATTACAATCAGCAATTAACCCCCCTAATTAATTACACATTGCTAGCTACACAATCTCAAAATGCTCAGAATCATAAAATATCTTTCTTTCCACAAAACTTTTTACTCAATAGCCCCAAGTAGCTCAAATATCAGAGAAGATAAACAGATACCTGTGATTTCAGGGCAAGAAATATTTGAAAGAGATGAAATCAACTACAATGCAACAAAGCACACAAACTTGGGCAAGAAATATGAACCAAAGTCAAGTGCCTTCATGAAGGCATGGGATAAAAACTTGCCACCTCCAAATAGTCATCATGACATAACAAATAACATGTATTTTAAAATGCATTCCAAACCGAGAAGCTTAGTAACCTAACAAAGCTAACCTACTTTCCCATTATGAACTTACTCAATAAAAACACAATAACAAAAGGGCTTGAAATTGCAAAGCCAAGTTGATATGAACCCTGAATCCAACAATGGAACTTAGCAGTGAGCACAGCAGCAGAACATGGTACCAAGGATAAAGCAATATAGCCCTATTGTCTGTGCCTATTTTATGCTCAAACCAAGAGATACTAAATATCACTAATTCAAAATCTGTCCCAATTGCAAGCAGCAGATCAAGAGATATCATCTGGTGAAATATCCACATACAAAATCCAAATTGAAATTGTTTTTATCAGTTCAAGTGCTAAACCTTAACTAGAATCATTCCAAGTATCAAGGAGAATGGAGAAGAGACGGGAAGAAAAATTTTATTTGGATATCTTCAATGATCTAAATTTAAATAAACATTTTCCCCCTAGATTTAAACATATTTTAAAGGAAAAAAAGTATTAGATTTAAATCTAAATAAAAGAATAGCTCTAAGTTAGAATTTTTATTCCTTTTTCTTCCTCCCTGTTATCCTCAATCCAATCATACATTAAGGGACCCACTATCCTATGTGAGAACAGCACTTATAGAAGTGCAACCATAAAGGAGATAAAGACATATAATAGGTAACGGGGTCAAAAGTTTGCCCGTTAAAGCTCTCATTCATTTCGCAGACCTAATTGAGAACAATATGAAATATCATAGACTCAAGCTTTCCACTTACAAAAAAAATGAGGAATATTCTTTCCCTACATACCCACAAACTGACTAATGCAACTACTTAAATAGAATCAATCAAACTGAGACCAATGCATTACAACTGTAATCAAAAGATACTCTTTTAAAGGACTAAAATTAAAAGAAAAATATCCTTTATCAAAATTCTTCTAGAGCAAAACCTAGAAGTAGTAAATTACTAATATCCTCATAAGCAACCTTAGAACTTATTTCAAGGAAAATCTTGTTTCCATGTCCTCTAAGCAACCCATGGCAGTAATAGTCATTTCAAGAACTCATATGCAGTGAAGTATTGTAGGTGGTAACTATATATGCATAATGAAATCGGGCTAGTAGTTAGGATTTAAAAGAGACCTACCAGCTGAGATATTTAAAAAAGAAAAAAATTAAGATAGGTACACGATATCCTTTAATCCATTGCAGACTAGGTTATGCAATGGGTTATGCTGACCCACTAATTCAAAAATATAGACTTTTTAGCAACCCTATAACGAATATTAACATAAACGCATTTATGGCACAAGCTGCCTTCCATTACCGCTCTTTCGCCTCTGTCGAGGAGGGATGCATTATGGATTCTTAGCTTAGTAGTACGAACACTTTTCCAATCCTGAAAGTAAAAAGTAAATAGTAAGTAAATTTCATGACCCACAGACTGAGTATGTTGGAACAAAAGATAACAAATCCCCTTACCATTACCAAGAGTATTATCTCTGACTTTTGTAGAAATTTCGGCAGAGTCCCCTCTATAATTTGGACCTCCCGATATTTCTACAACCAGTCAATTCAACAATACATCCCAAAATATATCAAAATATAGACATCTAGGGAGTGGGGATATCCTAACTATGATTTAGTGGAGCCACATTCTATATTGTTTAGAACAAACAAATTCATAACACAAAATACACCCACATGAACAATTGTGGGCTTGCCAAAAGAATTTGCAGGAGATCTACAACTAGTCGGCAGCTCAGGGTAGGGTAGGGTCTTCAACGCTCTCTGAAAAATAAATTTAAGAAAGAGTGAGTTTGAAACTCAGTGAATAAATAATGCCGACCCTTAAAATCTTAAGGGCAAGACCCGTAAAATATCTATATGTATACATATGTATATATTCATCATGCGCAAAACAAACCTCAAGCAAGTCGTTTTCTTAACAAAAATGCATCAGAAGTGTCTAAGCAGAACTGAATTAAAACAGACGCAGAGCACACGGCTCGCGGGAAGAATAACTACAGACGCAAAGCACTTGGCTTGCGAAATAAATAACTCCACGTGTGGTAGCTAACCACACGGGGCTAGCAAAACCCCTGCTAGCTGAGGTCCAGATCATGGTGCACCAAGGCTAACAACTACTGCTGTTAGCTACAGAGTTCTGAGTAGATAACCTCTTAAATTTAATACAAATTCTCAAATCACATTTCAGATTTAATACGTTTCTCAAATCACATTTCAGACAGAGTACCTTCCATATCAGTTTAATATCAAAGTTTCCAAATTACTCCACAGGCATTCATTTGCAAAATCTCATGTTTAAATCAGTTTTCAGTAATATGCATATAACAAAACATTTATCCAAACGTTAGAACACTGCAAGAAAACTTAGTAATAAACTAAGAAATAGGGTTTACTCACAGTCCGCATTACTTACTCACCTCCTAGGAGGATATCAATATTCCCTGCCCAGTCCTCAGCTCTAACTCAATCTCCCGAGTACCCTACAATACCCATCACCAGATTTTTGAGTGTGAATAACTAGCAAAATTGTCTCATTAACTTAGCCTATCTAACATTAATGTCTATTCTTCATTATATGTAACAACCGGGAAAAAGGGAAAAGGAAAAGAAAGTAAAAGCTGGAAATTTCGAAGTCCAGAAATTTTTGCCAAGTCCTCTCGCAACAGCGAGAAACGGTCTCGCTACTGCGAGAAAGCTAGTTCGCAACAGCGAAGGCGATTCTAGCTATAGCGAGTGCTGGTAGCAGCCCATACAAAAACCAGGGAGTTGCTCGCCGTAGCGTGCGCCATAGCAAAAATGAAGTCTGGAACTAACGCGATCTCGCCATGGCGAGTGGTAAATCTCGCCATAGCGAAGGGAACTGGCGCGATCTCGCCTTAGCGAAGGCTGCACCTCGCCATAGCGAAGCATGAGAGAGGGATGAGAGAGAGATGAGAGAGAGAGAGCATAATCTGAAAGAAGGAAGGTGGTAATACTTTAAAGCTTAAGGGGAATCCATTTGCTCTAACTAACTCATCTCCTTGCACCCTTTTCTTTTCTTTCTGCTCACCCTTTTCCATCAGATAGTCATACACACAGAAATACCTTACAGACAGCAAAACAGGGGAAGGGGACTCTGTGAAGTGGAACCAGCAGAAACAATACTTACAGCAACAAACTCTAGACCTAGAACAAGACTTGGTTCTGGCGTTACTTTCCCTCAACCACCAACAGCAACTTTGAACCAGAAACTAGAAGAAGATGAATCCAGCAGAAATGGCGAGAAAACAGAGGAGAGAAGATGAAGCTTTGTTTCCAGTGCAACTCTGCTCCTTTTTCTGACCGAAAAGATGGGTATGGGCATGGGTTTCGTGCTGCAGAGATTGGAGAAGCAAATTACTTAAAAGACCAGCAAAATTAATGAGAGAAGGGGCATTTCGAAAATTTGCAGAAGGAAGCAAAGATTTCTACGTGGCAGCTCAAGTTTACTTTGAAAAGTCAACTTCCTCATGTATATTTTTCTCATTGCATGCACGTCGGGTTTTACAGTAAATACCTAAAGCGATTTTCATTTTCAATTCAATAATGTGATTTTCACCCTTCATGCATTCTTCTTAGAACTTCCTATGCTCGCATATTCTTAATCATCTTCGCTTATAGTAAAAGGCGGAAGGTAGGCATTAAGGTATGGGAGATTAGAGTATGGCAGGTCTTTTCCGAGAGCGCGGTAGAGAAAGATTTTGTATTGAAACCCTGGGACTTTGTCCGCTTCCACTGGATAACTTATGATTTAATAGTTCACTGGTCCACTGGGCAAGGGCCTACGACATAAGGCTCCTCCTACGAACCTCAGGAATAGAGTTCTGCATGGGTTGTGCTTAAAGCAAGAGATACTAAATATCACTAATTTAAAACCACCTCTAAAAAACTGCCACAAACCACCACGTTTTCAGTAGTGCTATATCCAACTGGAGTACTATTTGCAAGTACTGAAGTAAGGGATGGAAAGAATACAGCGGAGGGAAAGTAGTTTCATGCATGACCCAGAGAGCACCTTTTCTTTGGCTATTTTGTTTCAGCAGAGCTTGTTATCCTAACATCTATGGCTTAAATTAAAAGAGTCACGCCATGTCGTAAGAGATGCCAAACTAAGGGATAGAACACACAAATACAAATTTTATCAGATAGGTTGAAGTAAAGATTTTACTCACTGGAAAGATGCAGCCAATTCTATCACACATTGCTGTGAAAAGTCAAGGCTTGAAAACAACAAGTGAGACTTCTCACCATGATTTCAGGCAGAACAATTTACACTTTACAACATCTCCTTTGACTTAAATAGAATATACTTATTCTTTTTTACTTTTTTATTATCTTTTGACCCTGAGACTCGAACTTTTATGATATTCACATTACCTCTTCAGAAAATTATGAAGACCAGCAGTAGACTTGTTAATGATAAACCATTGAAAACCGTTCAAAAAGTAAACCATTGGGAAAAAAAAAATTCATCTCCAAAGCACTTAAGAGGGATGATAATAACATCTAAATTTATAACAACACTTGCACATATCTATTCCTAAATCCTTAACTGCAACCTTATAGGCTTCTAAACAGGGGGGCCACGTGCAAACAAATAACCACTCCACTAGGATTCTAGGACTCATTCCAAGCATGATGTGACTCCATATAGCAGACATAAATCAGTGGAAACTAGCAGGGATTAGGGGGCTCACTCTCCAACACACTAAAAAGATAAACATATCATTTTTTTTCTTTTTTTCGCTACACCAAGAAACGAAACCGAGGCTTTAGATGCCTTATTAGTGATTTCTTTAATCTTTCTCCCTGTCTCTCATATTCAAACAATTAAAGTCTTTCATTCAATTCACTCTCAGAACACCACTTTATCACCAAACCCTTTAAGTAAACAAGACCCTAGTCATCAATATCTGAACATTTATAAAGAAATGGATAAATGCATGCGAATCCACAGGCAAGTAAAGCTCCTATATTAATCACTGACCTTCTTGAAGCTATTATCCATATACAATTAGGTAGACTCCTCTTAAGTCCCAAATCATAAGAAAACATACACTACGACGCGTGATTCGCACTTGGACCACTAAAGTATACAAAATTTAAACAATATTGAAGGGGTGAACGAATCAAGTAAAACCCAAAATTGTGTAGCTTCTCGACAGAAAGAGTTGGGTACATAAAAGATGAGGGTATGTAGCGAAGCTCAGAAAATGGATGAGCAATGGAGCTTTGCCGAATAGAGAGGGGGTTTTGCTTCAGAAGGGAATGGATGGGCAATGGAAGGGATTTGGCTGAATGGAAGCTTCGGCTGAACAAGCTTTGGCCGAATGGGGTTTTGCTCCAGAGAATGAATGGAAGGGATTTGGACGAATTGAACTTTGATCGAAACTGAAAATGAGAATGAATAAAGGAAGAGGAAATCACTGGCGCCTAAAGAAGGATGGGCAAGAGGTATAGATAAGCGCCGAAGATGGAAATGAAGGAGAATGGAAGGTAGGGATTGTAATTTGCGGCGATTCCATATATTCTTCACAGGGGGTTGCAAAACCGCCCCAATTGTCTGCAATATGTCTTGCTTGCTAATGGTGATCACAAATACCCAATTCTGGGTTCATTCCTCCCTATTCAGAGTTGGGTGTTTCGCAAAGTTTAGAATTTCATGTACTAAAAATTATAGTATATATCTGGAGGATATATATAAAATGTGTATTTCCTATTACTTTTCCACAGTAGTATGTGCACGAACTTTAGTAATAGTCATCAGTACTCTGGATCATGTTATATCTGAGGATGAAAGAAAATGAATTTTAAAATACTTTATAAGAACTTAAAGCTATGATTTCGCAGGATAGCAATAGCAACTACCTGGAAGTTGCTCTGAGTCGCTAGAGAGAGAGAAAAAAGAAAAACAAAGATTGGCTTTATCTATAATTCTTTATTTTTTTAATTTGTAATTTGTAATTTTTGCAAAATCATCATCTAACATACTCCAGCCAGTGCATCCACAAGGATGATTATTATCCAGGTCTACCGAAGAGACGAGAAACCCAAGTTATGCGCCAAGAAAAGTGCATCTTCCAATTCCTCTTTACCACTATGGAAATCAAAGGCACAAAAAGCTCATGAAAAATTTGGTCATGTTATGTATATGGAAAAAGATTGGAATGAAAGGAAAAGAATAAAATAAAATAAATGAGATGAGAGATGATACTTGTATCTAATTTTTTTTTTTAAAAAAATAAATATATACTACCTCCAGTCTTTTATATATATAAAAAAATTTTTAAAATTTAATTTAGTATAAAATATAAGAAACAAGTTAATAATATTTGATATATTAATTATAATATTTTAATTATACCTTTTATTAAAAGAGTCTTTCAAATTATGAGTAGTAGTTGTTATTAATTTTAAAGAGAAAGTGTACACATTAAATAGAGGTATTCTTGAAATATAATTTTTATTTGGGATAAAATTAAAAAGATTAATTACTTTTAACTAATTTTTTTAAATTTTTGTAAGTTGTTACTTATTTCTTATATATGAGATCGGTGAAATATATTATTGATTAATAGTCATAAAGAGATAATAAACTTTATATAATTTTTTTAAAAAAATTTCCAAATTTTTCTTTTGTCTTTACCACCTCCCAAACATCTCCTAATGAATTTTATGCAACATGAAAGGAAAGCATGAGCGATATAATAAGACAAGCATCGGCTCATTTTTTGCTAGAAGAAATTGGCTTCTCAGCTTTCATTTTGTTGGCGCCTATGAGGCTATGAGCAAGAATTTGCTTTGTGACAGTGTGATACAGAACAGGAAGAGAAACAAAAGAAAAGGAGCAAATTACCAAATTCCAAATCATTTCTCTTGAAGCTTATTATTCTTTATGATAAATGACCTGCTTATTCTGAAATGACCTAACTCAATAGAAAAATCCTAATTCATTAGGCTTTTCAAGATAATCAAATAGAAAGCTACCAAGGTGTCATATTTTATGATCCCATACTACGTGATTGAACAAATTCTCTTTTATCTATTGAAAGCCGAGAATTCTTTTCCTTTCTTCAAACTCCGACTCAAATTTATTACAGAAAAATCTCTTTTATTAGAGAAAAGATATAAGTTAACTCCTAGGCCCAGAAAGCTAACCCAACAGTAGGCTCAAAAGATTTTATTCAAATTGCTAATTAATTCCATATTCAATTACTAGTAAAATTTTATTGTCCCGTTAGAACGATACGTACCCACAACTACAACATAAATGTTAAGCCACAATAATGACAACACTTCTCATACTACTTTAAGTTGGCTTCCTATCACTAAATTAGGAAATGGCCATATTAGTGATTATGATACCAAAACCCCAACTCGAAACTTCTCAAGTAGTCAGCTGTAACAATTTAACATGAACCCCAGGATGTGTAGACAGAAACATGCATAGATACACTGGAAGCGCAATACCAAATAAACAAACGTTTATTTCAACAGAAAACTTGTAATGGTTATGAAGTCGGCAAAAGCACCCTCTAGATCATTCAGATGTCTTTTCGCCTACAGAGAGAGCGAAAGCATAAATTATCCATCAATTACTATTTCTACAATGCTACTTAGCAAAAGCATAATCATGGTTTTAAATTGCGGTTCGCATCATGTGATGCGGCCGCAATATTGCTGTTGCGACGCCGGCCGCATCCGCATTTTTTGACCGCAACGCCCGCAATCATTCTTATACTATCCGCAACACCTGCAATCACAATCGCAACGTAACCGCAACCGCAACCGCAATTTAAAATCATGAGCATAATATCCTGCAAAATGATGCCAAAAAAAAATCCCACAAGTAAATTATATTTAATGGCAATGTTCCAATGAACATATATAATTCTATTAGTTTTATGGAATATTCTTCAATCCATATGTAAATGAGATCAAATGTTACATGAACCAAATGTTTCATTTATAGATGATTTAACCCCTATAGGAACCTTAGTAAAGTAAACATCCATATAAAATAGACACCTCATCTATGGTATTACCGCTAACTCTGCTCCAAGTTTCTCTTGGAGTAATTTGTATTATTCAAATTTGATTTAGACATTTTAAATTATATATATATTTTTTTAATTTTTAATTTTTACTTCTAATTTTAGGGTATATATATATATTATTTTGAAAGAATAAACACAAGATGGAAACAATTTTTAAATTTTTATTATCTAGTTTGTTTGATATAAGTTAAAAAACTATCTTTATATTATATTTTCTTCCTTTAAACTATGAAAAATATCAAAATGCAAAAATAAATATGAAATTTAAATCGCTCGAGTCAGATTTGACAATCCAAATTGTTCTAAAGGAAGTAGCAAAGGATTAAGGTTGTTCTCTAAATGGAACTGCTCGTAAATGCAATGTTGCATAACATCAAATGGCAAATTTCGCAATAAAAAGCAACTACATCCCTATAACAATATGAGGGAAACAAAATACAAGTCAAACAAAAGCAAAAAAAACAAAGCGAACTTTGCATATAAGGATAAAATAACTTTTTTTCTTTCTAAGGCATGAATTAGTTATAATTTTTTTAATTATAAAAATATGCATATATAGACCTCAAGCCAAAAAATATATGTATATTTATTTTGATTAAAATATACTTTGACTATCACTCATATGGTATAATAAGTATTAAATATGTATTTGCGCAATATAAAATAATTATTTTTCTAAATTTAACAAATTTTAGAATTATTTGACAAAATAAATAAATAAATATTCAAAATGAAGATTATGTTCATCAAATATTTTTTAAGATGTTTAACCGATTAAGAGTTAATAATTAATGACACCTGATTTCAACAATAACACGCATATAAATTGTCATAAAACTATAGAATTAAGAATTTTTGGTTTTTAAATCAAAGTAAATGGCATAATAAAAGTTTAAGAAATATATAAATATTTTTAATAAAAGAAAACAATTTTATTTTTAAGAATAATTTGGTCAAATGAATGGATTGAAAGGAAGACTTTATATATTTTTATTATAGAGGTGAGAACTATATGATTAAGGTATATTTTAAGGGAAGATAAAATAATTTACCCTACGCTTAATATTCAAATAACTCATGGTGGCACCGCAGTTGTGCGCAGTGCTGCATACAACATATTCATAATCAGACCAACTCTCACATAAACCAACCTAAAGTTTCTTCCTTCCACCATTGGATATGAACTAAGAATATCTACGAGAACAAGTGGTTAAAGCCATCATCATCATCTTCTTACTCAGCTGTAATACACAAATAATTAAATGGTCATTCCTACAACATGCAAGTTGCAACTAAGTACTCCATACCGCTTAGAGACCTCTAATTAAGACCCTTCTTGCCAACAATCAGACGGACAGTATTAGAGGCTGAACTAAATTATCCTGTTTGCATTATTTGCTTAACAACCTTTTCAATCAATTAATTCAATTCCAAGTTCAAGAAAGCTAAAAAGCGGCATATAAGAAAAAATGCTAGTTACCTCGGTTGGAACGCGAAACAGGAGAAGAAGCACTGCCACAAATGGCACCTGCAGCCTATATTAAACTATTAATATATATATGTATGTATGTATGCATGTATATGTATGTATGTATATATGTATATGTATATTACCATTTACCATCACTTCATGTGCAAGCAAGCCATGCATCCTGCTTGCTAAACTAGTAACCACTCATCAAGTTAAGCTTGATGCTGATGTGATCAACATGTTAACTACTTAATAAGCTCACTACTTCCCTTAATTAATTTTGTATTTTCCCATGCACAAAAAATGCAGGATTATAAAATAATAATCTAAATGCCCTTATATGTTTTTGTCTTTTATTGGGGAAAAAAAAGGTTCAAATACAAATATAGAGATTGCAAACTTTCACAGCATTAATAAGAAATTTTATAATCCTAAAATAATGTTATATGTTTATAAGTCTTATGATATTGAGAAGACAACAACTTGTAACGCACCCAAAATAAAGGGAATAAGGGTTATTACGTAGTTTAGTATTAATATATACTCAAATTTAGGAATCAATATCATGCACATAATATTGATGCATATATAAGGCTTTCAAAGTGAACTGATTCGTCATATATATATATATATATATATATATATATATATATATATATATATATATATATATATGTATATATATATATGTATAAATAAATTGTTAGGTACATGTTAAATCTAAAAATTTTACATTATCATTTGATTGTTGGTCGGTTTCTTGAGGGAAAGGAAATTAAAGCTTCAAATTTTGGAGTTCAGAATGTGCCAATATATCATCAAATATAAATTGTGATTTTGAGTACCCAAAATTGCATTTGTGTAAAATTGATTACGAGCTTGCAAGTTATAATCTTATAGAACATTAGTTATTGCCTGTTTTGCTCCAATATGCTCCCATCTGCAAATATCAAACCAATTTAGTCTTCATAAAGCGCATATATTGTATATAAGCCTAAGCACTGTTGCGATATGGTACAACTTTCACCGCTGATTCTTTTTTATCGTAAAATCCAAAAGTTTATATTTGGGGACATTTTTCTTAATATATTTTCGCTTGCTTTTTCCTAATAATATTTGACAGTCCATCTGTAATTATAAAATACATCATTTTAAAATCCATTAGTAATAATATTTAACAGCCCATCTAATAATAATATTTGTATTTATAATATATTTTTAAAGAACCTGATAAAAAATATTTAAAACATATTGTGCCTAAATGTTGCCCTTAAATAAAAAGGCTTCTTCTAAATCACCAAGTGTGAGAATAAAAACTTCAAATCGTTTGCATGAAATATATCATATTAAATGTTCGAATAAATTAGCAGAATCTTTCCATAGATGCCACTTCTATTCTTGCATATAATTATTGTCCACAAACAGTTGATAAACTATACACATACAATATGATAATTAACAAGTGCAAGAGTAAATTCTATGAAAAGAAAAAACGCAAGAGCAAATAAGTTTATTAGAAGATGATGATATCATGATACATAATATGAGTCGTCTGAACCGATTAAATTAGCCTACCACACGAGCCTCGTTCAAGTCTTCACAAGATTTGGTATGCACTTCAACACATATATACAGGAATCCGACCATTATTCATATACAACACTGATTTATTACAAGCTATCAACAGCCACTATTGTAAATGCATTTTTATTGTGCTGTTGATTTTATTAAATTTTATTGTCAAATTTTTAAATATTGATTGAGATTTGAGTCACTAGTGCTCTTGAGCAACAAGCTTGGTGAGGTGGTTGATCAATATCTCAAAGTCATCTTGGCTCCTGATGAGACTCAAACGGACATAACGATCTTCGGCACTATACGTACTCCCTTGACGGCCTTCTATTTTTGCGGCTTTCAGGATTTCGTAGCAATCTTTGTCTTCCTTTCTCTCACACTTCAACCATGCATAGGCTGTCATGAATTTGAAATGAGATATGTAGTAGGCACATGTCGAGAAAATCTCAAGTGAAAAAAAAAAAGGTTGAATAATCACAGACTATCCTACAACAATTCAAAGACCAAATGCAAACTAATTACGTAGACCTCCTCTTCCAAGTTATTTTTTTTAATAGTAAAAGTATTTTTGGGTCAACTTATGCGCCGCATCCCCCTCTAAGTGAATGACTCTTCTCAATAATTGTGGGCGTGAATTGACAATTTAAATTCAAAACACGTGCATATTAATTAATTAATTAATTACCTGGTGTAGGATCCCTAACCCTTTTGAAAAAGGAGCAGTATTGGGGAGCTAATTTCTGTAGAGAAAATCGTTTTGAACTGGATAAGATCTGTCTTAACCTGGTCCATCTGTTTTTCATGGTTGAATATGCAAATTTGAATATTTCTGTCCCATCTCCTTCAAGAACTACATCCAGAAGCTTTAAAGCCCTCAACTGAGCTTCTCGAGAAACTCCCATGGTGTTCAAACCCAAATATGTCAACATCTTTTGGTACACAGCTTCGTCCTTTATGACTGCCCACCTGTGATAACAAAACACATCAATATATAATGAATTAAAGCTTATATGCATTGATCTTTTGATCTTCAATTTGACCAATTATGTGCAGCTTAATTAACGTTTATGGATTTATAATGCTTGGAAATTATCAGAGCTAGATAATAATTTTTTTTTTCTTACCCAAATCTAGTGCCTGCATGGCCCGTGAGCTTGGAAATTGTAAAGACCATGAGTTCTTGATCAGCTGGAGTAGGAATTGGAGTGAAATGTGGCCAATAATAAGCGTGATCATTAATGGTCTTAACATTAGAGCCCTGAAGAACTGCCTTAGTCAACCTTCCATCTGGATTGTTTGGCGAAGTCACAAACTCAATAAATCTGCTGCTGTTGTTATCTGAGAAATTCTTCTTCCACAAGGATGTATCACCTTCGTATCTATAATCTAATGAATTATAAAGCTGCGTTTGTGTTCTATACACCTGTGAGAAAATTTTCATCACGTTATACCACAACTGTCAAAAGTTATTTCAGCTTACGACCTTGAATTGTTTAGTGAAAGTTCATGATTACTTTTCTAACATAAAACTCTTTGGGGCTTGAAAATATGGACAAATACGAGATCACCATATTTTGTGCTGAAAGTTAATAGTAATGGCAAAACTCAAGTGTTATTTTTATATGAGTATTTATTATCAAGTTCTCTAATAAAAATATATAAGTGATTTTTTTTTAATAATTCAAAACTATATGATGATTTGGTCTTTAACAAATTTCTTTTATTATGTCATGTGTTTATTAGAAAACATAATAAAAATATTTAAGAAATTTTATCTGATTTTAAGAGAGTAGGGGCTACAAAGATAAAATTCATGAATCATAAGTCACTAATCATATAGAATCTTTGGTATCGTATCTAACACCACTTCAGCTTAAAAGTTTACACACTATTATTCGTATTGAAGGCCCTTGATTATTTTTGCTAATATCTCTAGGTAAAACAAGTATAAAAAATGAGGAATTAAGGAGTTGCGGAGCTTACAGGGTAATATGGGGCCGTGGCTACCACTTTGGCTGGAGAATATAAGGAAGAGTTGGGGGAAAAGGCATAAACAGCAGCATTGAGGAGTTGGGTGGAGCCAGAACCAAATATAATGAACCTTCCATCAGTGACTGCATTTCCAACCAAGTCATGCACTTTTCGGATGTGCTTCACCAGCACTTCTGAGATGTAAGATCCATCACTGTACGTATATCCCATTCTGTGCCAACCTGATACTAAAATGGCACTACTTGCTGCATGTTGCATCCAAAATGGCTCCAGGAAATATGGATCCCCACTGCACCAAACAAAATTGATCCGATTCTTTCAATATTGTCATTATTGATCACAATAACTAGCATTTCAAATATTTGACAATGAGAAGGACCAAAACCTATAAAGCACACATGTCAACACAACATGATTCCCTAAATTACATTCGCCTAAAATATTATTGTGCTGTGGTATACATGTCCTTGTCCATGCTTATTAAAAATATCAATACTGACATAAATAAAAAATACGATCCGATCAAATATGGAATGTTGAGTGTGATTTGAATTGTCATGTCCTGTCTCATACAAGTATCGGAAATGATATACGCCACTATTTTTTAAGTATCGGTGCTTCTTAGCCATTTTTTTCTTATAAGACTAATTGCAAAATATAAGAGTGAAAAGGAATAAGTTGCAGACGGATTCATGTTTGTTTGAAATGCAAAAAAAAAAAAAAAACCAACATTCCCATTTTCTCAGCAAAATTCCCATACATAAAACTGAGTAAAAAAAATGATGTAGAGAATTGTAGACCTAGCATTTTGGCCAATAATTCAAGTCCAACCAATATAGATACAAGATGCAACACAAAAAACGGGACACTATAACACAACAAAATATTAACTCTTAACGCAAAATTTTATAAAATATTGTACTGTATTTGATAAGCGTCAGATACTTTTAATTCTAGCAGAGATGAGATGTGAACCTTCCAGCGTCTGCAGAGCAATTGGATAGAAATTGGGAACAGTCAGGGCCATAATAGCATGGATTGCACTCACAAACAGGCAAATGACCATTGAGAACCAAACCATCCAAGTAGGCTCTTCCATGTCCAGAACATTCTATGGCTGCCACAACCTCAGCTTCTTCTGCTGCCTCCTTGCTCCAAGTGGGCTCCCATGTCTCTCCATGAACGAAAAGGTTTGAGGAGGAAGACAACATAATCATGACTGTGATCATAATGCATGCAAAGTACATTGGACTCGGCTTCTTTGCCATTGTCTCGGTTATTTTTAGGAATGCTTACAACTTTTAAAACAATATGTGCATCATGCCATGCATATTTATATAGACAGTTTTCGTCATAATTATACTTGTATATAAAATAATAGTCAAATCATAGGATGAGGACAAAACTTGATTTTATGAAGTGTACGTTATCGGCGCTGAAAAATATTGATCCATCACATGTTCAAACATATAACTATATCTCACGCAAGTACCACGAAATTAAAAAGAAAAAATGAGGGACATAATATATATTAGATAGATCCTTAATCATGAATTTGATTGATGTTTTAATTGATGATATTAAATCTCAAAATTTCAAAGTTATATGATATAATCATATTTCATATTAGAATATTCTGTGAGTCGTAGTTCAAGATTATAACAGATTATTCAAAACATACAAAAATTAACAACACAAACACGGATGTAAGAAATAAGGATATACTTAGCTGAGACTTAGAATGAGGAAAATGGAAGAGAAAATAATTTTAATTTAGATATTTTTTTATTGAGATTTAAATATAATATATATTTTATCTCTTAGAATATATTTGGATTGGAGTGTTTGGATGAGAATAGACAAAAAAATATTTATTTAAATTTAAATTAAATAAAATGCCAATATTAAAGTTTCTCTCTCTTTTTTTTTTTTGTAATTTTCCCCTCCGTTTTCCTCACCCAAACATACCCTTAAAATGGAGAGGAAGAAAAAATAATAAAAGGTTCCATTCCAACATTTTTCCTGTTTGAAAGTTATATTAACAACAAAGAAAGATTATGAAAGATTTGTAATCTACTTTCAACAAATTCCAAAGTCCTTCAAATTTTATTTTATATTTTTAAACTTTCGCAATATAGAAAACTTTAAAAGAGATAAGTCAAGTTTTCCCAAACTTATGGTTTAAAAAAAAATTATTTATATTATCCTTGCCTTTCCATCCCTCTTCTATGTTCTTTAAGTGTGAGTTAACAATGTCAGATATAAATAATGTCTAATCTATCTAATTGGATGAATAAAATGCATAACCCAGGACTTTTCTCTATTATATGTAATGGTAAAATATTCTCTTCTTTCTTGAAAAATAACTTAATTATATAAACTTTTCTTCTATTATAAAAATATACTCATACATCTTTTAAAATAAAAACTTAACCTACAATTATACTCATTTTAACTTAAATTCTTTTATGTCTATTACTTATATTATATAATAAGTATTAGATGTGTATGTAAAACCATATTTCTAAATTTTGAAAATTTTAAAATTATTTGATAAAAATAAATATTATTAAAAAAATCAAACAATAATTATTTAGAAATTAAATTAATTAAAAGATGATAATTAATTATATTTAATTACAATAATAACGTGTGTATGAAATATATATATTGATTAACATAAGCGCTATCATTAATCTAATAAAATTTTACAATAAATTAAGTTTGTGGTTTTAAACATAAAATAAATAACTTTAAAATACATTTTAATGGTTAAATTGTTAATAAAAGAAGTTAATATTATCTTTCTGACTATTTTGGTTTTATTCTTATTTTAGAGAAAGTTTGTGCCATGTAATCAAGTCATTTCCCAAAAAAAAATTTTGATTTACCTTATATATTATTAGCTGGACTTTATTGTCCTTCCAAATTCAAATCTTCACTCTAGCATTCCTTAAATCTGCTCCTACGACATTCCAACACGCAATACTCATAGACTCATTGCTTTCCCTTAAATTTTATATTGAAGTTGCCTCCATTATTTTGCCATCACTTTCCTCAGAAATCTGGCTTGTTGATCGGCTGCAGCGATAAATTAATGTCTTTTTTATCACTTAATTAGCATTTTGTAAGTAAAATATTAAATGCCTAAGTCCATATAAATGAGTACATCTTTAAAATCACCCAGAAAGAAAATACAGTCCGAGAATACCCTTATCCGTAATATCCCCCAAAAAAAAAATTCAATTCAATCTTTACCAAGCTAAAGGAGCACTTAACGCATTTCAGCACCAACCAAACAGCTAGCACACTGTTTTAGAGTTTCGTAAGGATTAGTGTCTTCCATTACTTTCTTTCACACTTCACCTAAACGCAAAAGCTGCAAAATAATTGTTATAGTCATTAATTGTTAACATATCGCACTTTCCTGTACTACATTTGGGTGCAATTTTGTACGTGTTCGATATTAGGTGATAGGTGAAGAAAATTTTTTAAGAAACATAATCATATGATGTTAAATTATAAAAAAATATTCACTTATTGTATTTTTATTAACGAGTAGAATAGCAAATACTTAATAACATCGTGTATACGACTTGCAAGGCCCTGATGTCATCAATGATCTCTTCATCGTTATATTTCAAACAAATGAAATTTCAAATTTTAATATTCTGTTTGAAGTGAAAAAATTCAAGCAGCGTGAGCCGTAAAAGCAAGACTTTGAAATTGAAATTTGACTCAATCAAATTTCTATTCAAGAAAAAAATAAAATAAAATCTGTTTCACATATCTTGATATGTAAGTAATTGGCTAGTTTGCTTGTTTAAAGAGAATTATTTGTGCATATTGTTTGAATTTGACCCGTATTTGTATTTAGGTTAAAAAGATACATTGTACTTTGCTCTTTGATTTAGTGGCACGAGAGGAAGATAATATAAGTCTTTGAAAGTATTTTAATATATAATATATATATACCTTCATACTTCGTAAAGGATTAATGGGTTCGAGTTCTCATATACTTTATAATCTTATATATGAGCTTGTAAGCGATCATCTTTTATAAATTACATTCACAAGGTGCACACTGATCTTTGACAAAAAAATTTAGTAATTTTCATAACGTTAGTTGATGTTTCGGACTTCCACAACTCTTTAATATATATATACATAACTGTCCTTTTCTGAACCCAAACCCCCCCCCCCCCAAGGCGGGCCGGGGCGGCGGTGGCCCCCTTTTCTTACTTTTGCAACACAATTACGTGAATGAACTTTGTTAATAATTGTCAGCTCATAATATTAGATATGCCTCTGACGATGAAAATGATAGAATGAATTGTTAGCATTCATTTAAAAAAAATTCATAAATATACACACAAAATAATGGTTAAATAGAACCTGACCCATTTAGCCATTCGAGCCTAACCTTATTTAATTTAGAGTCTATTTAAAACCAAAGTTAGATATGGGCAAAAATTTAAGCTCGGTTTTAAAAATAGGCCAGGTCTAAGAGTTAACTTTACTGACAGGCTCGGCCTAACTTATATTAAGAAAAATAGAAATAAAAAATTATTTTATTGATATTAAAAAAAATAGTTAATATCAATTTAATTCATTGATTAAGTCTAAATTTAATAATTTTTTTTTATTTTACCCATATTTATTTTGTATGAAAAAATATTATGTATTGTTAAGTGTATTGGGTGTAATAATATATGAAGAATAAAAAAATATTATTATTTAATAAAATAAAAAAATATACTATATTTTTTATATTTTAGGACCAAAAAAATCTCTTTAAATTTTCTTATAAAAGAGACCGGGGGAGTAATATATATATATATATATATATATATATATGTATAGTTTAAATTCAATTTTTAACTTTTTATATTAAAAAAATTTAAAATCAACCCTTGCTTTTAGCTTTTTATGTGTTTTGAATTTGGCCAATGCGTTGTTGAATTTGGTTTAATTATTTAAATATTAAATTATTTCAATCTTATTAAAAGTTCTTATTAAATTGTATAAATGACTAAACTGATCGAATACTTCAAAATTTAAAACAAGGCCAAGCTTGACCTTCAAGTATTATTAACAAGGACAGGGCAG